>JAWHQI010000026.1:0-5000000 GCA_033032865.1 Dactylorhiza incarnata | reverse complement strand
TCTCCGGCACGCAACAAGCAACATCACCAATCCAGACCAACCTATCCAGATGGGCTTCACACAGCATGCCTATGTCTGTACTTCAATTACGGACTTTATATGCAATTTATTGTGGGGAAAACATCAACCCACTGGAAGAACCCATCTACAAATTAGTAGAAGTCTTCCAAATTATGCAAATCAAAGGACACACATGTCCACAGATGAAGGGAGGAGAATCGTTAACCTCGACGTTCGTTTCAACACCATAGATCTGCAATTGCTCTGGAGAGAACTTGCTGAAATTGCTTCCTCTCCACGGAGTCGATGATGGCACGCGCACCATGAATCTCCTTCGCGGATTCCACCTTTGTTCAACGAGCAGCTAGCCCAACCCTCCGCTTCCTTGCTGAAGGAGAGAGAGAATGAAAGTAGGAAATGAGAAGAGAACCCCAAATTCAGCCTCTATATTATTTTACCGCTAGCGCTGGCGCTAGCCGCTAGCGTCGGCGCTAGCCCTGAGTCGGTGCCGCTTAAGGACTTTTCTACCGCTAGCGTTCGTGCTAGCCCTACCGCCCGTGCTATCTATCATCGACGAATTCACTTAGGTTCAACATGGTTCACCGAAACATATTCGTCGGCATGCTACTCAATGATTAGAGCTACCACCTGCACTAGCACTAGCGCCTGGCGCTAGCTCCACAGCCTTCAACACCTTATGACTTCAGTGCACTTGAAAAACTGGGTCTTACAATTCTCTCCCCCTTATAAAATTTCATCCCAAAATTTGTACAGTGCAAAGAAAAATACAGATACAAAACTTTTAACTTGTACCTCAATGGAACAATTCGGGGAACTCGACACGCATGGTTTGCTCGCGATCCCATGTAAGCTCCTCACGACCGTAGTTGTTCCAACAGACTTTGACCATCTTGATCAATTTATTTTGCAGTTGCTTGACATCAGTGTCTTCGATGCAAATAGGCATAACCTTCGCCTTTAGCCCCTCATCGACTGGCACTTGACTCGCCACAAGCACTTGGTTTGGCTCTGGCACAGCCTTCCTCGGCACAGATATGTGAAACACATCGTGTAAGCCACTCAACTTGGTCGAAAGAGAGAGCCGATAGGCCGCTTCACCAACACGTTCCAGTATCTCGAATGGTCCAAGGTATCTCGGACTCAGCTTTTTCAAACATCGAATCCTTGACACGCCCTTGAACGGTTTTATTTTGAGATACACCCAATCGCCCACGGCGAATTCAACGTTTCTGTGCTTGGCATTGTAATATTTTGCCTGCCTATCTTGCGCCACCAACAATCATTCCCGGATTGTTCGGATATTCAAATTTGCATCTTCGACTTCCTTCCGTTTAGACAGCTTCGTTTTGCCCATTTTCGCCTTAGCAAAGGGGGCACGACAAGTTCTACCATAGAAGGGCGCCATCTTTATACTTGCTTGATAGCTGTTATTATAAGCGAACTCGATCATGAAAAGATAATCTTCCCACTTCTTACCGAAGTCCAGGACACACATACGGAGCATATCCTCCAAAGTTCTGTTCGTACGTTCAGTCTGTCCATCCGTTTGAGGGTGGAAGGTAGTACTAAACTTCAATTTTGTACCCAACAACTGGTGGATTAGCCTCCAATCTTTCGAAGTAAAGCGCCCGTCTCGGTCACTTACGATGTTACGGGGCACACCGTGCAAACGTACAATACTATCAACATATAGCTTTGCTAATTTCTCCACTGAATCGTTCTTCCAGTTTGGAATAAGGTGGGCTACCTTCGTCAAGCGATCCACGATCACCCAAACAGCATCATTCCCACTTTGCGATCTCGGCAAACCGTGCACGAAATCCATCGAAATGTCATCAAATTTCCATTCTGGTACAGGCAATAACTTTAGGAACCCTCCAGGTTTCTGGCATTCGGCCTTTACAAGTGTGCAAATTTTACACTTTGCCACATAAAGAGCAATGTCCTTCTTCAAACCTGGCCACCAAAATAACATTTTCATGTCCTGGTACATTTTTGCGCTCCCCGGGTGAATTGAGTACTTTGAGAAATGTGCTTCGCACATCAATTCCTCCCACAATTTTCCAACATTTGGGACGCACAACCGGCCGTCTTTCCACATAAAACCATCGTCCAATACAAACTCTGTAGCAGACCCATCCCCAGTCTCTGCCAAGAAGCGATGCATGCTCGAATCAAGCTCGAGGGCCTGTCGTAACCTATCTGTGAGGTCGTATTGCACCTCCATCTAGTTCAAGCATGCACCCACACTAGAACTCCTCTCCACACAGGAGATCTCTAAAGATTCCAAGTCACTGACCAGACGTGAGTCATACATCTGAATCCAGCTGGCCTGCGCAGAAGCCCTTCGTCTCAAATCATCTGCGATGAAATTTCCCTTCCCGGGTGTATAGTGTATCTCGAAAGTGTAGTACCCCAGGAACTCCAACCACCTTAGTTGTCGCATATTTAGCTCTTTATGATTCAACAGATACTTTAGGCTCTTATGGTCTGTAAAGATATCCACTTTCACACCATACAAGTAGTGCCACCACAATTTCAGAGCGAACATCACGGCCACCAACTCTAAGTCATGGACTGGATAATTCTGCACATGCACTTTCAATCGGCGCGAGCCATAAGCTATCACCTGACCATTCTGAAGAAGTACGCAGCCTAAGCCGCTCCCTGACGCATCATTGTAAATCTCATATCCTTTTGTACCACATGGCAAATACAAGATTGGTGTCGTGGTCAAACGACTCTTTAACTCCTCAAAAGCTTGTGCACACGCTGGTGACCAAACAAACTTCTTATCTTTCCTTATCGAAGTTATGAGAGGAAGAGCAATCTGTGAAAAGTTCTCCACAAAGCGCCTATAGTAGCCAGCAAGTTCAAGGAAACTCCTGACTTCTGCTTCTGACTTCAAAACGGGCCACTCCTGGATAGCAACTATCTTCGCTGGATCCACTGCGATACCCTCACCACTAACAACATGACCAAGGAACGCTACTGAGGCTATCCAAAACTCACACTTGGAGAACTTAGCATACAACTGACTCTGTCGCAAGGTCTCCAACACTATGCGCAAATGAATCACGTTTTCTTCTTCAGATTGAGAATATACCAGAATATCGTCAATAAAGACGATCACAAATTGGTAAAAGGCACTCTCTAAAGGTCCTGTTCATCATATCCATGAACACTGATGGTGCATTCATCAGTCCGAACGGCATCACAGTGAACTCGTAGTGCCCGTAGCGGGTACTAAATGCCGTCTTGGGAATGTCACACTCCCGAATTCGCAACTGGTAGTAGCCAGACTTAAGATCCAACTTCGAATACACCATTGATCAGACTAGCTGATCAAACAAGTCATCGATTCGAGGAATCAGATACTTGTTCTTTTCGGTCAGCTTGTTCAATTCACGATAGTTTATGCATTGACGTAGACTTCCGTCCTTCTTCTTCACAAAGATGACCGGAGCACTCCAAGGGGATGAACTTGGGCGAATATAGCCTTGCTCTAGCAACTCCTGTAATTGAATCTTCAATTCTGCCATCTCCTCTAGCGAAATCTGGTACAGAGAGCGTGACACAGGCTTGGCACCTGGCACCAGCTCTATAGTGAAGTCTATCTCTCGCTGAGGTGGCACCCCAGGAAGATCTTTTGGAAACACATCAAGATACTTTGCAATATCAGGAATGTCACTCAGACTGGGCAGAGGCTTTGCAGCCCCCACTAGCACAAAACACAATTTTGCGCCGTGCCGAATAGCTTTGACTACTTGGACAGCATACATCAACGTCTTGTTCGATCCACGCAAACCAGCAAACTTAGTCGCACGCTCGGTATTCCTCCCCAGGGTGACCTCCTTTGAAGTTCAATCAATGTAGGCCTGCTGCGCCGACAGCCAGTCCATACCAAAGATCACATCGAACTCCGAAAGCAGTAGTATCAGTGCTGCCAAATCAAAGTCTTGACTTCCGATTCGTATCTTTACCGCACAACCTTGATCCGCACACATAGAACACCCATTGGGTAGCATCACATCTAACCTTTCCGTAATCATTGTCGAATGCACTCCAAGTTGTCGTATAAAGGCCTCCGATAGAAAGGAATGTGAAGCTCCCGTATCGAACAGTGCTCTCGCCGGACAATTAAATATTAGGACAAAGCCTAATACATGCAAGGTTAACAAACAATGCACAAGGTATGAAGTATAATAAAGCAATAAAATCTATATACTAACACATACCTGTCACCACGCCACTCTGCTTTATGGCCTCTTGCTGGCCAAGATTGTACACTCTGGGCTGGGCTGGAGAAGCATGGGATGCAGTTGACTCCACCGCCTTCCCTCTCTCTGCCACATAAGCTGCAACTGCATTCTTTTCGCTGTGACAGTCACGAGAATAATGCCCCGGTTTGCCGCAGATGAGTGGGCCCCGTCTAGTCATCAAACCCGAACCAGCATACTGAGCTGACCCAGACGGTCTTGCTCTTTTCCTCCATCCGCCACGCCCAGACTTCGCAGAGCTCGGTACTTTGAACTCTGGCTTCACCAAACCTAAATCCTTTCTGCTCTGGGACTGCTTCATATCCTTTTCCAGGGAACGAGCCATATTTATTAGGGTCATAAACCCCTGTGTCATTGGCCCCGACAGAAGGAACCGCAACTCTTCCCGCAGACCTTCATAAAAATGATTAGTCTTCCGAGCTTCATCTACAAAAGTTGCTCCAGCGTATCTCCCCATCCGAGTAAACTCGTGTAGATAGTCATCAATCATACTATCACCTTGAGTTAGTCGGTTGAACTGGTTCTCCGTCTCAATCTGTTGAGCAGGTGGGAGAAACCGCACCAAAAACATTCTTGAGAACTCATCAAAAGAGATATATGTTAGTTGCCTTCCTGCTAGCTGATGCAACTCTAGCTCGTCCCACCACAGCTGTGCTTCCCCATCCAGAAGGAAGGTTTCCAATGTAACCTTCTACTCTTCCTCCGTATCTGGGGCCCTCAAGGTCTTTCTCACCCTTGATAACCAATCCTCAGCTTGAGTCGAGGTTCCTTCCCCCGTGAACGTAGGAGGATGAAAACACAGAAAGTACTGCAGCTGCTGGTCTGGAGCTCTTCGTGCCCTCACCAGCACTGGTCTTTCAACCATTGGTTCAACTACTACATCCGGCACCAGAGCCACCCTTAGGGTAGGAGGTTGTCCAAGGACATGCCCTCCAGGTGGTGCAGTGAACATAGCAAACACCGCTTTAGCTATCATCCTCACTGTCTCAGCAGAAGGAGGAGTAGGCACCTCAGTTGGTGCACTGCTTGTAGTCGAATGCGGGGGTCGAGACGGACCCGCTCCACTCCCAGCCGCCTATATATGTGCGTAAAACACAATTAGCGACTAAGAGATAGCATGGAATAACAAAGGAACACATAAGTTCCATCACAAGGCTACAATAATACTGGTACTTCATTCCTAAAGTGGACAGTTACTGGTTATTTACATGTCTTAACGGCGACGCACACATGTGCTCACCACCCCTTAAATGAATTCGACCACGAATTCAGACGGAAAGGGATCGAGACCCGTAGCTGATACCAATTTGTAACACCCTCCCTATTACATAAAACATAGCAGTAGGTCCAGTCGGGACACCATGTCATATTAAACGAATAGTAGAGCACGTTACTGAATAGGTCTAAATAGTTAAGCAGATAACTATCTCAGCACACAGAGTCGCATAATGGAAGCATTTTAATTATTAAGATAAAATAAGTTCATAATTTGTCCACTTATATACAGGTAATGAAAATACAAAAGAGTCTGGTTACTATACTGTTTATATCAACTAAGTGGCTTACAAACATCGGCACGCAGACCGACCACACATGAAAAATAGTAAACAAAACACATCGGCCTTCGAGGGCCAGCAAAAAGCAGCAGCAGGGACTTCAGCCCACTATTTCCCGCTAGTCTCGCCAGGACCTGTACAAACAAATACACCAAGCAGTGGGAAAACAGGCAACCGGTCAGGTTTAGCTGACCAAATATTATAACGACCCCACCCCATGCCCGGGGCGGTGGTACTCCTTCCCTGTAGGTAAGATTTAGCAACATATAAACACATATATCCGCAAACAACAGCAACGTAGGCAATCACAGCCGTCCGCTTCGTGCTCTCAAGGCACACTTTGGTATACTCCTCGAGTTACACCTCCACGCTAAGAATTTTTCGACATAGCTAAATATTTGAGCTAGGCCGTACACACGAAGTTTCGGCACTCTTCCATAGCCCGGTGCACCGAGGGGCGACCTCTTCACCACCACTATGGGCAGGTTAGGATCAGCTAGGACCATGCTCAATCATCGCAATCAACTCTGCACGATGCGGGTAAACTTTCACCTTGTGCCCGTTACTTAAAGCTAGGCTCTTTAGGCCCTTCAACTTCTTCTGCTACGCAACTAATCCCCAGGACGTTAGGTCACACATGCTCACACAATTTGTGCATTGGGCGCTACCGCCGGCGCTAACGCTACCGCCCGGCGCTAGCAACAGAACTCAGTTCTGCCCGGCACTAGTAACATAACCTTGTTCTGCTACCTCTGGGAAAACACCTCCAGGAATCAACAATATTAGCTCAACTGTAGCTACCGCTGGCGCTAACGTTAGCGCCCGACGCTAGTAACAAAAATCAGTTCTGCTACCATTTTTTGGTATTTTCTGGGAAACACCTCCAGAACACTTTGTTGTACAACACAGTACACAGAACCCGAAACACAGCATATACACGGAGTCTTCTCCGGCACACAACAAGCAACATCACCAATCTAGACCAACCTGTCCAGATGGGCTTCACACAGCATGCCTATGTCCATACTTCGATTCCAGACTCTATATGCAATTTATTGTGGGGAAAACATCAACCCACCGGAAGAACCCATCTACGAATTTGTAGAAGTCTTCCAAATTATGCAAATCAAAGGACAGACATGTCAATAGATGAAGGGAGGAGAATCGTTACCCTCGATGTTCGTTTTGACACCATAGATCTGCAATTGCTCCAGACAGAACTTGCTGAAACTGCTTCCTCTCCACGGAGTCGATGATGGCACGCGCACCACGGACCTTCTTCGCGGATTCCCCCTTAGTTCAACGAGCAGCTAGCCCAACCCTCTGCTTCCTTGCTGAAGGAGAGAGAGAATGAAAGCAGGAAATGAGAAGAGAACCCCGAATTCGGCCTCTATATCATTTTCCCGCTAGCGTTGGTGCTATCCGCTAGCACCGACGCTAGCCCAGAGTCGGTACAACTTAAGGACTTTTCTACCGCTAGCACTCGCGCTAGCGCTACCGCACGCGCTATCTATCGTCGACGAATTCACTTAGGTTAAACATGGTTCGCCGAAACATATTCGTCGGCATGCTACTCGACGATTAGAGCTACCGCCGACGCTAGCACTAGCGCCCAACGCTAGCTCCACAACCTTCAACACCTTATGACTTCAGTGCACTTGAAAAACTGGGGTCTTACACATCTGCTCCAGCATCGCATCCAACTGTCGTGCCAACGTCTCGTTATTCTGACGCAGCTCTTCAATCATCGTTGCACTATGTGCACCTAATGTCTCTCCCTCAGACTGGGGAATAGGTTTTGCAGGCTGACGCCTTGGAGCCATATCTAGGGAAGACAATAACAAACAGCATGTTAAAACTGGACTCAATCCTCTAGGAAGAGAAGACATACAAATACTTTCTTTTGTTATTGCTTTCTGTCTGGGAAAAGTTTTATACATGATATTTCACTACGCTCGGGATGATATATCATCCCTTAACCCTCATGCACCTCTCCCGTATGCATATATGCTTATCATCTTACTTTTGAAATCATGAGTGTACATGTGTAATCATGTAGATCTCCAACTTGACACGTGTGCTTATGCAATGTTCTGTTATGTATGCAGTGCAATGCAGTCTAAGAAAAGCCTTAATGCATGCTATGAGCGGCGTACACATGTGATCTTATGCATCCCATACTATATATTATCGCATATAACAAAAAAGAAAATCTAATGGACACGCTTGCGACCTACGTTATGCATCTCATACTATATAACAGTCGCATGTTGTCACCTATGAGGATCCATATACAGACACATATTATGCATCCCATGCAACATAATAGGCCTTGTATACTTCTTTCATGCTTATGAGTGTAGTGTCCGTGATTCAGTTGAGATCTACCGATGACCCATCGGTGAGTGTATGCAATGACTTATGTTTCTCACTAGGTGGTTAACCGGTCCAACCAGACCATTCCCAGCAACCCGGTTAACCTCCCTCTGTACCAACTGTCATAACCCGCATTTTTCCTAAAATAATTTACGATATCAGAGTAAGTGGAAAATATGCGTCGTGATGCCACTTCCCGTAGGGGACAACTATAGACGCTCAGGCAAGCACTCCTAACGAACACTTTTGCGAGAAAATAGATATTTTAGTTGAAAAAATTTACTTTTATCATTTCTTCCTTTTTTTGATGAGACTGTGTCCCTTAGTCTTGTGGCCTACCTAGCCACCAATAGAAAATATATGTATGCAGTGGAAAAATAGGATCATTTTACCCTACGTGCGCTAAAGACCAAAAATGTCTCCAAGGCTTACATAATTCTAGATTTAGTATACCATAAGAAAATACTTTCTACGCTCTTCCAAAAAGGTGATAAATGATAATCAGTAAAACAAAAGCATGCTATCAAATTGAATCACTATAAGTGTCTCACATATCCAAAAATAGGACACATTTCCCAGAGAGTAAGGGCATACCTACCCCAAAAAGACGGAAAAGTAAGCACAAGTAGCAATATAAGCAAGTGAACTGAGCATATCTACCATACCGGCGCCAACAACTGACACGAACCCGCAGGAGGAAAAGAAAATATCCAAAAGAAAGGGGCAACAACTAAAGAGCTGCTACATACCTAGAAGAGAGGAAGGGCCTCAACAAGGAGATTGGATGACCCCGCTCTAACTCTCACGGCGGCTACAGACCTGAACCTGAGGCATTCATAAGAAAAGAATGCCTCAGCCCTAAGGTTGCAAGAAAATAACATATATAAGAATGAAAGCTATAAAGTAACAGGTATGTTGATCAGCCAAGAGTAAGGCACAGATTTAGCAAATCTACCTTGAACAAGTGCACAAGTCACATAAGAGCATCCCCAAACCAGGGCATCTAGTAAAGAAAAGAAAGCCATACCAAGCAGCTGCATAACAAGCTAAAGGAACGGTGGTGGGGGCCTCAATATCCATCCACACTTTAGTTCTACACCACTGTGGTGAGGGCTCATACGTCCACCCACACTCCAGTGTGAAACCACTGTGGTAAGGGCCCATATGTCCACCCACACTCCAGTCTAAAACCACTGTGGTGAGGGCCCATGCGTCCACCCACACTCCAGTATAAAGCCACTATGGTGAGGGGCCATGCGTCCACCCACACTCCAGTCTAAAGCCACTGTGGTGAGGGGCCATGCGTCCACCCACACTCCAGTCTAAAGCCACTGTGGTGAGGGCCCATGAATCCACCCACACTCTAGTCTAAATCCACTGTGGTGAGGGCCCATGCGTCCACCCACACACAAGTTTAAAGCCAATGTGGTGAGGGCCCATGTGTCCACCCACACTCCAGTCTAAAGCCACTGTGGTGAGGGCCCATGCGTCCACCCAAACTCCAGTCTAAAGCCACTATGGTGAGGGCCCATGTGTCCACCATACTCCAGTCTAAAGCCACTATGGTGAGGGCCCATGCATCCACCCACACTCTAGTCTAAAACCAGTTTTCAACATGAAATTATCAGCAACATGCTTGGTTTGACGCTCAAGGAGGGTCTTAGATTTGATAAAGGGGAATGAAATTCTAGGATACAAGATACACAGGCGGTCCGCATTGGTATCATAGCAAAAAGGGGTGCCATAAGTGATAGCAATTTAAGCACAGAACAAAGGAATCGAACTTTAACAATTGCACTATAAGTATAAAGCTGCAACCCTTGAAATGGTACAACCGAATTTGCGGCAAAACCCTTGAAAATCATATGTGCATACCACTTCATATTTAGTGTGTGATAATATATATATATATGAGTGTTTTTAATATAACATTTAACAATTCGCTATAAGTATGAAATTGTCGATAACTAGAATGGATAAAAAGCCCAAAACCGAAATTCATCCACACATCTTTCAAGTTTAACAATTAATAGCTTCGCTTCCATAGCGGTGCATCCGATTTCACCACTTAACAACAACTTTTCATCAGGTTTAGCCATATAATAACCAGGAAATTTAGAATATAATTCCCAAATCATCAAGAACTAGCCCTATAATGTCCAAGAGATTTAACATCTAATACCCAACAATCAGGAACTAGCAAAAGAAATTTCCAGGAAATTTAGCCAAAAAAACTATCAGGATTTAGCCAATAAAATATGTCCAGGATCAGGATTTTTTGCCAACAAAAATTACCAGGCAGCTAGCATAAGAAAAACAGGACAAATTTCTAGCATAAAAAAAACCAAGCCACTTATTGCATATGATCCAAGGAATCTCTAGCAAAAAACCAAGTAGCTGATAGCCTATATTTCCCAAGAAAATTTCTAATATTATAACCTGGAAGAAGCCTGAAGAGCAAACCCATAATCGGCAAATGTATAGCATGATAACCTAGAATAATTTCTAGCATAAATAGCAGTGAGAGCCTTAATAACACCATAATCTGCCAAGTTCGGTTAAGCAAAAAGGGAAGGAGATGAAGGAGAAGAAGGTGAAGAGTTTTCTTGCCTCGATTCAACCGGCGACCCGCCGGATCGGGACAAGCAGGGAAGGAGCCTCCCGGATCCTTAGCCCCGGCGACGAATACATGCCCCGGCAACCACGATCCTTCCTCCTCCGACGGCTCCGGCGCCGCTCGACACCGACCCGATCGCAACCCTACCTCTCAAGCTCGCCGAAGATTCACGGGAAAAGGAGAAAATGAACCAATAATAAAATGCCCACAACCCTCAATGTTTTATTTAACCCCTATATGAACCTTTAAGTATGCATATATATATATATAAATATATATATTTATATGTATATATATATATGTGTGTGTGTGTATGTATGTAAATATATAACTTGTATATGTATATGAACTTTTATACATGTATTTATGTTTGTATGTATGGCTCAACCAAAAATTAAACTCGCCGGACGACGACGCTTCCAAAATGGTAACGTGCTCTCGCACTAACACTTCGAACGGTGGATTTAATATTTAAACCATTATTATTTCCATATTCCCACTTAAAACAATTATAAGAAAAACTCGGGTGTTACATCGAGCGCGCCGACGGAACATTCTGCAAGACCGTCGCCGAGAGGGCATCGAAACTTCGCCCTGGGTGAGAAATATGTTGATGAGGTAGGCGCTCCCCTACTTCAGTGGGACCATAATGCCAACCGGATCTCCATCTCCACCCTCCTTCCTTCCTGGATGGAGAAGGCTACCACCAGTGGCAAGGCTCACGCTCTTTCTTTTGCGCTCTATAATCAAGAGGATGCCTCAATATATGATGCTGAGTCCACCCGGGCGCTTGCGCACGAGGGCTAGCGGACTCTGTTACGCGCTCTTGAGCTGACACATATGTCCTCGCACTCCAGCATCACACTCACGCGGAACCTTGCTGAGGTCGAGGGAATGCGCGCCTTTGCCTACTTTGAAGTCGTGACCCTTAAGCAGCAGTTAGAGGACACCGCGTCCCTGAAGCTACAGTTGGAGGCCACCGAGTCTTTTCTCGCTAGCCGCCCAACCCGAGTGGTAAGTATCATCCCTTGTGGTCGCTTGTGCTTTCGTGTCCTTTTATTGCTTTCTGACCCTAGCCTTCCTTTCTTGCAGGACTCAGCCAATGCTGATACTATGCACGAGAAATTGGCAAGGCCCGAGGATCAAGTCAAGGAGCTGCGGGCCGAGAACCGACAGTTGTGAGATGTCGCTGCCCCACTACCTCCCGAGGAGAAGAGCACTCAGCATCACTACACCAATTATTAAATAGAGGTAATGATGCAGGAGAATGCTCAAGGGGTGGTGAAGCATGCGATGGAGGTGCTGAAGCGTGATGGGCTTCTAAATGAAGGAGGCGAGAAGCTCACCGCCCGATGTATTCTACCCGGGCTGTTCATGCTGTTTGACGTGCAAAAAGGTGAAGTTGATATTCAGTGCGAGAGCAGCCCCCTCCATCCTCCCGGATAAAGCAGTGGGTCCTCCAACAAGGATTCCAGCGACCTCCCCTGAGGCTTTTTTGTTTTCCTTTGTTTTTGTTTTTGTTGAAATTCATGCCAGGGGCGAGACCCCTGTATTGTAAGTGAAGCATTTTTGTAATGAAATGAAATATTTGTTTGACCAAGTTTCTTTTATTCTTTGCTTCCTACTTTACTTGTTGCCACTCACTGATGATTCGCGCACCCGTTCATGTACTCACACATTGCTTGCGCACTTGCGCACTTGCGCATCACCGGCACCTAATCCTGAGCCATGACTAAGGTATTCTCGCCCCATAGGCCCACCGTATGGTCACAACCCATTCGTGCATGTTCATACCCTTTAACGACTTGGGCGGTCGCGTTGATTCTGTCAGGAGTGTGACCATGCCAAGAGCATGCCACACCCTGCGTGATTCTTACTCCCCTTGAAGTAGGTTAAATCCTGGGATGTGTTTGTCAGAAGAGTGCCCTTCTAGGTGGACCACATTCGCCAGCGAGTGCCTCTCGTGATGGACGTCATTCGCATAACATACACTTAGAGAATTACCTCATAACATACACTTAGATTTTCCATTCTTGTCGTGCCCTCATCGTGAGTCACCTCCGAGTGAGCATACGACCCAGCCAGCTAGGTGAGAGCCTGGTCAGCAGATCTGCATGGTGCCAACCTTTGAAACATTTCATCTTGCACCGAGTGAGCCTATGGCCCTACCAGCTACGTGAGAGATTGGTCCGGGGGTCTGCTCGGGGCCAACCTTTGAAACCTTTCATCCTGCCACAGAGTGAGCCTACGGCCCTGCCAGCTAAGTGAGAGCCTGGTCAGTGGGTCTGCTCGGGGCCAACTTTTGAAACCTTTAATCCTACCATCGAGTGAGCCTACGACTCTACCACCTAGGTGAGAGCCTGGTCAGCGGGTCTACTCGGGGCCAACCTTTAATAACTTTCATCTTGCCACCGAGTGAGCCTACAACCCTGTCAGCTATGTGAAAGCTTGCTCAGCGGGTCTGCTCGGGTGCAACCTTTGAAACCTTTCACCTTGCCACTGAGTGAGCCTACGGCCCTGCCAGCTAGGTGAGAGCCTGGTCAGCGGGTCTGCTTGGGTCTATGCCTTAGAAAAGGCCTCCGAGCACCGTCTGCCCTGTCAGCTAGAAAGAGCCTGACAACGGGATCACCTCGGGCAGTGATTCTTTTATTCATACTCTCATCTTGCCACTGAGTGAGCCTACGAACCTGCCAGCTATGTGAGATCCTGGTTAGCGTGTTTGCTTGGGGCTATGCCTTATAAAAGGCCTATGAGCACTGTCTTCCATGTCAACTAGAGAGAGCCTGACAGCGGGATCACCTCGGGCAGTGATTCTTTTATTCTTACTCTCATCTTGCCACCGAGTGAGCCTACAGCCCTACCAACTAGGTGAGAGCCTGGTCAGTAGGTCTGCTCAGGGATAACCACATTTCCAGCATTATCATTTTACAAGTTGACACCATTCATAAAGAAAAGATAAATTTGAAAGTAAACATTCTTTATTATATGAACTTAAGGATAAAAACATTTTAGGTCATCCCCACTTCAGGTGTGACCGATGGACTCGCCTTCCACATTCTGGAGGTGATATCCCGCCGATTTTAGGCCTTCTTCAACAACATAGGGGCCCTCCCAATTGGGATTGAGCTTCCCCACCGCGGCAGACCTTCCGGCCGAATCGACATTTTTTAATACAAGGTCCCCTTTCTCGAATTGCTTGATCCTAACGTGCTTATCAAAATACTTTGCCATCCTGCACTTGACTTCTTCTTGTCGAAAGGAGGCCAAATTTCGGACCTCCTTAATGAGTCCCATTTATATACACTTTTATGGACTCATCCGGGCTAGTTTTCACGCTTGTGCACGTCCTATTCGAACTATAATTGCTTGTATTTCTCTTATAATCACTTCCGCACTATGTGCACTATTTAGGCCTATTTTGGTATGCTTTTGTGCTTCTTGTTGTTGGGGGTAAGCACATGGTGCTCCCAAATCTTTTATTTTCTATTTGTATTGAGCTGGATGAGTATTCCCAGCTGTATTAATGTTTATGCAGGTGGATGGATCATCCTATTTTACCTATTTTTCAAGTCTTGCATATATCGCACGGTCGTGCGTTTTCCTTGATGCACGGACGGTTGCGGTCGTGCGCCCTCATCTAGGGTAGAAAATGATGTTCTGTCATTGATCATGCGTTTTTACGCACGGGTAGTTGCCCGTACGTGAAGAAAACGCATGATCGCCTGTTAAGCCTAGTTTAGTCGGCCATCTGGAATTGGTCGTGCATTTTTACGCACGGGAAGCTTCAACCATGCGTGAGTAAAATGCACAGGCGCTGCTGCTTCTTCCTCAAGGCACTGCTTCATCGTTAATATTGCACGGTCTATGCACGATTGTGCGTTCGACCGTGCGTGACATAATTTCTGCTATTTTTGTTTATAAGCCAGGAAATCTGCCGGCTTGGATATGCAGAGAACAAACTTCCATTCCGCGAATTTATGCTCCGCCCAACGCAATTTTCGCTCCTCCTCCATCTCCACTCATCTCCTTCATCTGGGAACCATTCTCTGCTAAAACCCTAGCAGATTCCAATAGTTTGGAAGCATTCCCGGCCGTCAACAACACCATTTCCGAGTTGTGCAACCTCAATTTGGAAGAAGAAGAAGAAAACATGACGAACGAAGATGACAGAGCAAGATCGGAGATAGTGACAGTCTCTTGGTCCCGGAAGCATACATCGACCGAGCCCGAAAGTGGTTTGACAACCCACTATTCCGGCCGAGATCGACGACTAGTCTTCTCTTTTGGTTTATTCTCCCCTTTTGCCTTTTGTGGATGTATTAGTTTGTAATTAACATGATTACTCTCATTTGTCTATGAATGAAAGTGCTTCTTGTTTTTCTTAACCTTGGATATTGTGTTGTGTTGCGCTTCATCACCACTCACCTGCATCCACTCCATTCACTCACTTGAGACTCGCGTTAGCAAAGGCTAATGGTGATTAGCGAAGAGGTGATTGCGACCCTTACATCCCACACTTGCTTTCCGTCCACTCGCCTAACGAAGCTCGGCATAGCGGCCTACGCACTTATCTCGCCAAGCGAAGCGGTGACTTCGACCCGCATCTTTATTTTCTTATTTGTTAGTTTAGACAAACCAACCAAAGCCCCTTGTTCTGCTTAGTTCACTCGTTGTAACAATCGTCATACGACACGATTCGCTTCACCATACCCTGTATTCCTCAAGAGATCGACATTCGGGGAAATTATTCCCAAATTTATTACTTGACAGCGACCAGTGCACTTGCCGAAACAGCATCAAGCTTTTGGCGCCATTGCCGGGGAATGTAGGCGTGAAGTGTTTTGTGTTTTGAACCTTTGTTATAGGAGCTATTGTTTTTTATTTTTGTTCCTTTTTGTCTTTTGTTTGTGTATGCAGGGGCAAGCCGCAAGGGATCTAGCACCCTTTGATCCAGAAATCAAACAGACTGCTCGCGCACTGAGGCATGCTGCAGCCACACGAGCACAAATGGGAGATAATCTAAACCAGGGAGAGGGCCACTGAGGCGGCCAGAGAGTGCCCGACGAGGGGCAGAATATTATGGTGGATGAGCAGGAGGAGGCTCGACCACGGCCATGAACAATGAGGGATTACACCACCCCAACTGCCAGCAGCGTGTATCCGGGATTCGGGCCAGATATCATGAACAACCAGTTTGAAATCAAGCTGGCCATTCTGAATATTATCCGCAACAACACACAGTTCTCAGGGATTCTTAGTGAAGACTCACATCTTCACCTGGCGGAGTTTGCTGGAAATTTGCGAAATGTTTCGCCACGCAGGAATCCCGGATGAAACAGTCAAACTGAGACTATTTCCATTCTCTCTATGCGATAATGCCAAGGTCTGGCTCCATACAATCCCTCTAGGTACAGCCGCAACATGGGACGCCCTCACGTCCAAGTTCCTCGCCAAGTTCTATCCGGTGGACAAGATTATGAGCCTTCGGCGGGATATTGCTACTTTTCGTCAGGCGGATCAAGAGACTCTCGTTGAGGCTTAGGAGCGCTTCAATGAACATCTTCGCAAGTGCCCAAGCCATGGGCTCCAACCGTGGGAGCTAGTGGAGAACTTCTACTTCGCGATAGAACCCAACTATCGGGCAATGGTTAATGCCACTGCTGGAGGCACCTTAATGAACCACACCCCGGAGGAAGCCTTGAGAATATTGCAAGACACTGCTTCCCACAACACTTTCTGGACAGCTGGGAGGAACGCACACAAGGGTGCTCGGGGTCTTTTCGCGGTGGACTTTATACCTTCTACTGATGCGCCCTCTACAACTATCGCTTGCGAATGATGCGGAGGTGGCGGTCACCATGCTTACGAATGCCCAGGAGGTGGGCTGTCAGGTGAATTCACCAAATTTAACTTAAATTAGTCTGTTAATTATGTAGGTAATCAAACTAGGGGGGCACCCTATGGAAATGCTTATAATTCGGGAGTGAGAAATCATCCCAATTTCTCATAGAACCAAAATGCGGCTGGCCAACGATGGCAACCGGGGCAACATCAAAATGATGCTTATGCCTCTAGAAGTCAACCGAGGCAACCTCTACCGGGTTACAATTAAGGTGCCCTGGCCCCCAAGAAAAGAAATTTAGAAGAAAAGATGGATAGGTTTATGGAGGCTACCCTCTCCAACATCACAATCCAAACTGCTTCCATGCAGAACTTAGAAACACAATTGGGCCAATTAGCTCAAGCGCTTATCGAGCGTTCGCAAGGGACTCTCCCCAGCAATACGGAAAAAAATCCCATGGATCAGGGGAAGAGTCTTGTCGAAGCGGTAGTGAGCAACCCGAATGAGTTGGTGTCACCAGCTCCATCAATAACGTTGAGACGCCTTCCTTATACGACTCCGGATCATCCCGCAATGTTCTTGCATTGCAAGACGTTGCTAAAATGCATCTTAAAATAGATACGGATGATCGGAAGTCTCTCTTGCTCGCTAACGGGACGGTTATTCAGGCAGAGGGAGGAGTGAAAATGTCGAAGTTATAATCGAGGGGACAGTGGTGGTATCCGACTTCCAAGTGTTGGAACACCACGAAAATCGATTCATTCCTATCTTGGGAGTACCATTCTTGAAGGAGAGTGGTGCTACACTGGATTTTTCTACTGGTTATGTTATCTTACCTAGTAATGTGACACCTCCTAATTGCCTCGAGGTTATGAACGAAACATCTAATTGCTCTCCCACTTCTATTATTGATGAGTTATTCAGTGATGCAGAATACAGGAAAGAAGAAGAACCATTTGGTGAGGAAAAGAAAGAGGATCAGCTGACTGGAGAAGAGGAAGAGGTTGATGTCCGAAAAGAGAACGACTCCGAGAGGGAGAAAAACTTCACTTCTGAACTTGTTAAGTATGACTCAACTCGGGACAGTGTCCCATTCATATTTTGCAATAATTTATGTAATAACTCTATTAAACGCTCTGTTTCTTGGGCTAATCAAGTTGCCACTGCTGCGACGGAAATGAAGCCACTCACCACAAAGGTGAGAAATTCTGAAAACTATGAATGTTGGCGCTCTACAATGGTGAAGAAGCTAAAACAGCAGAGGCTCTTACGTGGTGCATGCTCTAATGCTCTTCGTGGCGAGAAGGCGGAGGCTTAAGGAAAATTGGGTGACACCAATTTTGGCCGTAAATATTTCACCTCCGGTCTGCAAGCCACTAGAGAAGTGCACTACAAGAGTGCGTATAGCTGAGCTTTATTTTTTTTCTTGAAATGTGAATGCATGTTTGTGAACTTGTTTTTAATTTCTTGAACTCTATAAACTGCTTTAATACAGGTATTTTGTCCACCTTCAGGACATTAAACAAAAGGGCTCTTGGGAGACAACCCAATGGGGGACATTTCGGTTCCTATTTATTCCTAATCTATTTATGCTTCTGTTTTCTTTCTATTTTTGTCTCTGGTGTGATTTATTCGCAGGAGCAGTGATTTTGTTTTTGGCGGCGAACCTGGTGATTTTCAAGGATTAACGTTAATCTTCTGGTATGCTCATATCTAAGCATAGGTACCCTCATCATTAGCATTTTCTTATTTTCATTGTCAAAATTCATATGATTGTCTAATTCAAGTTTGGGGGGAGAGTGTACCGAGTGTTCACTACACGTGTACACATTTTAGCATACCAGAAGTATATTTTCATTTATGTCATATTATAGCATACACCAATTCACCCGCACAAGCGCGCACTCACTTGTTTGTGTGCTTCCGTTCATGCTTATCTTGGTTTGGATTTTGAAATAGGATGTTAGCTTAGGAATTTCAAATCGGAGTGCGATGTTGACTCTTGTAGTGCTCTAGTCGCATCTGCAAGCTCCCATAGAAATTTGAGTAAAATTAGAATATCTCTATGCTTTTAATTTACAATTAGTGTTTTTGCGTAGCTTTTGATTTATTTTACTCATTTGGTGAATGTGACTGAAATTTGCAGTTGCAAGGTGTTGTGTGTAAGCGAGCGCTAGTTGTGCGTTGCTCGAGTTGGAAGGAAGGTTTATCTTTCTCATGGGCTAAGAACTTGCCCCAAGCGACTCTTGAAGCATGGGTGAGCGATACATAATAAGTTGAGTGTGACGTAGGACATCTAGTTGGCTAGTTTGAGCTTTGATTTCCATGACCTACGTGCTTACCTTTGCAAGCCAATTTGTGCCTACCCAACCTTTGTTTCAGCTCTTCCGTCAATTACCAAAGCCTGAAGCTTATCCCACTTTCGCAACCAAGTATTTGAGCTAACCAAGAGTATAATTATCGTTGGGTGTGATGTGTGTAAATTTTGTGATGATGAGAAACTATTATGCTGAATATATTGGTGAACGAATTGGGGGATTCAAATAAAAAGAAAGCAGAAAGAAAATGAAAAGAAAAATCTGAGGAAGGAATAGAAATGAAAAGAATTCCCCTTGTGTGTAATTAAGAAAATCTGTTGGAGTAGGCTGTGTGCACACCTAGTTTTCAAGCTAAGTCTGGGGGTGTGTCACACTAGCGCTGTTGTGGGCTTGTTCCGGGTAAGCATATTGTTGTTGCTCATTTGGGTTGCGTAGCCTTCAAGTTTATCTTTGTATATCATTCTGTAACCTAAGCCTCGTAAAAACTCGGAAGCCCTACTGATTCACCTTAAGAGTTTGCTAGCACCGTGGAGAGAGTGTGACCGGGCAAGCTTATGGCTCACGAAGTTGATGGATTTCAGCGGAGTTACCCATGAATTCCGGTCTTTGGCAACCCCCTCCTTAGTGGCTTGTTTACTTTCACACTGGTGCACGACTGCAAAATTCACCATGATTCACCTTCTGAGTAAACTTAAATTTCTACTTATGCATTTGTAGTATTGTAAATTAGTTAGTATAGTTAGAATTTTCTTTTACTGAATTTCTATTTGCATGAGTATGATACTTCGCATCTTACTCTTTCTTTGCAATTCTCTACGCTAACTACCATTTTCATTTCCCACCGGATTTGTTTGCTCGGGACGCGCAAATAGGTAAGTCTTGGGGTGTGATGAGTCCAATTTATATACACTTTTATGGACTCATCCGGGCTACTTTTCACTCTTATGCATGTCCTATTCGAGCTATTATTGCTTGTATTTCTCTGATAATAACTTCCGCTCTATGTGCACTATTTAGGCCCATTTTGGTTTGCTTTTGTGCTTCTTGTAGTTGGGGGTAAGCACATGGTGCTCCCTAATCTTTTATTTTGTATTTGTATTGAGCTGGAAGGGTATTGTAACGCCCCTGATTTTCGTTATTTATTTACGTGGCTGCTGTGACGTAATTTTGGCGTAAGGACATTACGTCTGCCCGTCAGGTTTAGTTTTGAGCCTTAGCTTAGTTAAAGCTTTAAATTAGATCGAGTGTGCGAGTTTCCGCGTCGTTTTGATTTGTAGAGAAGATTTTGTGTAGTATTGAGAATTTAGCTT
Source organism: Dactylorhiza incarnata (assembly GCA_033032865.1). Lineage (NCBI taxonomy): Eukaryota > Viridiplantae > Streptophyta > Magnoliopsida > Asparagales > Orchidaceae > Dactylorhiza > Dactylorhiza incarnata. The sequence goes on along the minus strand of JAWHQI010000026.1, from coordinate 4,979,680 downwards.
CAGGAAGCTTTTGCCCAAGTTTGGCTCGTCGGAATTGAATTCTGACTTCGTCGTTGGATTCGTAGCGCAGTGTTTCAGTTAAAGTTCGATTTTTGTAGTAATCCAAGTTGTTCTGGTCGCCCTCGCAGTTTAAGTAAATTGGGGAATTAATTAATTTATTAAATAATAATTTAGGGTATATATAAAGCCTAGAATCTTCTTCCCCTATTCATCTCCTTCTTCCTCGATCAAAAGCATCCGCCGAGTGAAAGAAGGAGAGCAGAGCTTCGTGGAGCGTTCGGTCGATGATTCCTAGGGCTGTGGTGGTCGGAATCGCGTTTGGAGGGTAGATTTGGAAAGCTCTCGGCGAGATCTTCGTCTTCGAGGTAAGATTTTCCCGTTTTGTGGAGTTTTTGGAGTTAGGGTAGTGACCTAACCCCTTCTTTCGACCCAAAAAGTTTCAGGTTTTGTGCTCAGGGGTGTTCTTGGCCGGATCCTTAGCTTTCAGAGCTGTGTTCTTCGAGTTTGCAAGGTTAAAAGCAAGTGGCATTTTCTTTCTCCTTCTCTTTGTGGTTGGAGTGTTGTTTCTTGCTTATGGTTGTATTGCAATATATTAATTCTTGATATTGGAGTGTTTCTTGGATAATTTATATCTTGGACTCCCTTTGGAGATCTCCCTGTATGCCCCTTTTTCCCCCCGAACTGAATCTGTCTGCAGCCTAGACCGCTGGCTTTACTCGAGAGGTTCTCTCTTCCTCTCGAGAAGTGCCCCTCCATCTCACGAAGTTCTCTCTCTCTCTCTCTCTCTCTCTCTCTCTCTCTCTCTCTCTCTCTCTCTCTCTCTCTCTCTCTCTCTCTCTCTCTCTCTCTCTCTCTCTCTCTCTCTCTCTCTCGAGAAGCCCTCTCTCTCTCTCTCTCGAGAAGTTTTCTCTCTCTCGAGAAATTCCCACTCGACAAGTTCTCTCTTCCTCTCGAGAAGTGCCTCTCCCTCTCGCGAAGTGTCCCTCCCTCTCGCGAAGTTCTCTCTCCCTCTCATGAAGTTCTTTCTCTCTCCCTCCCGAGAAGTGTCTCTCCCTCTCGATAAGTCCCCTCCCTCTCGAGAAGTCCCTGTCCTGCTCTCGAGAAATCTGTGCTAATAACCCCTTGGTTTTTCCTGAGAAGTCCTTTTACCTTCCCTCGAGAAGTGTCTTCTCCTTCTTGAGGAATGTCTGCTTTGTGCCCGTGGTCATGATTACTTCTCCCCTTTTGAAACCTCATACTTGTTGTGGTTAAACCAACTTATGAGTTCTCTTATATTTAGTATTGGAAGAATGTTTGCCTTGTTGTGACCCTATCTCTTAGGTCATCCTAGTGATTATCCTTTCGGGAAGCATCCCGTGTTTAATTGAAATTTAATTAATAAGAACCATTGTCTTTAGCTTTACACAGTAGTTGTGTTTGGGGGATAGTGGGGGAAATGTTATAGCATTGCATGGTAGTCGTGTTTGGGTGGTTGGGTCTAGAGCACCCCCACCCGGTTTTTGGGCTTTGGGTGGCGGAGGTAGATAACCGCTATCGTTTAATTGAGCTGATCAGTCTCTTTAAATATACTTATCAAGATAAATGAACTTGCTTGTTCCTCTTTTGGTATTTAGTGCACTCGGTGCTTGTTAGTTCTTTGTTTATAGCTTCTCTTCCGGTAAATCTGGCTTGGGTTGGTACCCCTTATGCCTTGCTTACTTTTCTGCTAGTTTTCTGCCACTTGTAATTCCTTGTTGAGGCGTTCTTTGTTTTATTGAATGCCTCAGGTTCAGAGCCGTAACGATTAGTGGTGTAGCCTGAAGTTCAGAGTTTTGGTAGTTGTTCACCCCACTGCTGCGAGGTAGTTGTTTTTAGTTTCTTCTTGTGCTCAGACATACTAGTTGGTGCCAATGGGTTAGTGTCATGTTGTTGACGCCCATTGTGCCCTTTTTATACTTTATAGTTTATTTGCCAGTTTAATGCCACTACTTTCTGATCTTGTGTATCTTACTCTCTGGGAATGATTTATGTTAGGTGCACTATAGTTATAAAATAGTTTTTCTTCATCCTCATTGCATTCTTTCTAACTGAAACCCTTAACTTTAAAGTCACTTAAAGGTATTTTCTACTCTTATAATACACCTAGTTATGTGTATATCATTTGCTTTACGCTCCGTCGTTTGCACACATTTAGGACTTTAAGCAAACTAAATCAAGTACTTTCCGCTGCAATTATATATACTTTCTCGGTGGACTAGTTGATCCACGAACTGAGAGACATAGTTCTTACCTCAAAACCCCTAATAAATGATTTCAAATGATGACTCATCATATAACCATGTTTTGTTTAGTTAAGTAATAGGTCCCCGCCTGAGCGTTTGCAGTTGTCTCCTGTATGACGTGGCATCATGACGTGTATTTTCTCTTACTCTGATATTCTCAAATTCGGAGAAAATGCGGGTTGTGACAGTTGGTATCAGAGGTAGGTTGTTCGGCGAGTTGGTCGGACAACAAATTCTGATATAGTAGTTATTTTGGTTTCATTGCATACACACACCGATGTGTCATCAGTACGTCTTGGCCGAAGCATGAACACTACACTCATAGCATGATAAGAAGTATACGGGGCATATTATGTATTATGGGATGCATAATATGTGTTTGTATATGGATCCACCATAGGTGGCAACATGTGACGGTTATGTAGTATGGGATGCATAACCATCATCACATGGATGCCTATTAGCACGGCACGTTTTCTCTTTCGTTACATGCAATATTATGTAGTATGGGATGCATAATATTACATGTGTACGCCACTCATAACATGCATTAAGTCCTTTATTAGAATGCATAGCACAACATACCTTGCATAGCATTGCATGAGCACACGTGCGAAGTTAAAGAGTTATATGATGACACACGTACACACACGATTTCAAAACGAATATCAAAATTCATGCATTCATGCCCTTTGCACATGAGTCAAGAGGGACGATGTAGTATCGTTCCCAAATTTAGCATATCATCATGAAAAATATCCCAGAGAAATGTAGTGGAAATGGCAAGTAGCTGTACATGTATGTTCTGAACCAAGCAGTGTAGTTCTAGTGTAAGGCTAAGTTTTAATTATAGGTTTACGTGTTAGCAGAGATGTCTCGGAGGAGTCTGGCGATGAGGTTGACCCCCTAATCGGAGGGTGAATCTTCGGGTGCGCAGAGTGAGGCCATGATCGAAAGTCTGCGACAAAGTAATGAGGCTCTATTCAGGCAGTTAGTTGCGATGCAATCGCAGATCCAGACGTTGTTGACTGCCGCCGCTGGGCAGCGGCCTGTGGTGGAGGACCCTATAGTTGGTCAGATTGTACCTGTTCCTCCCGCTCCTTTGGAGTCTCCAGTTTTGCTGCCACCAGAGATGAACTTCATTTCGCATTTCCAGGGACTAGGACCTCCTACGTTTGATGGAAGAGTTGATTTTATTGCATTAGATGACTGGTTTGTTGCCATTGAGGAGATGTTTTCGTACTCGGGAATCTCTGCAGACCAAAAGGTGATGGTCGCCGCTTACCAGCTGAAAGGACTTGCTAAAAGTTGGTTGATTAGGGAGATTGAAAATCTCGTAGGCGGATGTTCGTGGGAGTCGTTCAAGGTGATGGTGTTAAAGAAGTTCCTGCCGTCGGTCGAGCAAGACCGTTTAATGAATAATTTTCTGCACTTGAAGCAAAGACAGTTCACGGTTAGTGAGTATGAGATCGAGTTCTGTAAGTTGGGCAGATTTTCTCCAGATTTAGTGGCTTCTGAGGCAGGAAGAGTGAAGCATTTTCTCGGAGGACTTCGTAACGATATTCAGCAGTTGGCGAGCGCTTATAGATCTGAAAGTTATGTTGAAGTGGTAGAAGAAGCGCTGAAGGTCGAGGCTATCGACAACGCCAAGAATAGAGGTGCATTAATGAAAAAGGACAAGAGGAAAGTCGAAGAGGGGGAGACCCCCAAGGTAGTTGGTCCGGCTCCAAAGAAAAGGAGTGGTGAAGTTTGTAGCTTCTGTGGTCGCCCTAGCCATCCAGTTGAGAAATGTTTCAAGAGGAAGGGAGCTCAGAAGCAGCTGCGAGTGCTAGTAATCCAGGGTGCTCTGAAGGGTGTGGTGCTCTGCCAGTTGTGCAAGTAGAGTGGGCACGATGCGGCCCAGTGTTGGTCCAAGGAAAAGGCCTGCTTCCAGGGCAAGCAGAAAGGGCACATGAAGTTCCAATGCCCGCTAGTTCAACCCCCCATTGCAGCCTATTCCACTTTGAGCCTTGCCGCCGCCGCAGCATCAGGATAAAGGAAGAGGAAAGTTGAACGTGTTAACACAGGATCAAGTGCAGTCTTTGACCCAAGTGATCGCAGGTTAGACCTTAAGCCAACTGATTAGTCTTGATTCCTTTTAGTTCACTGAGTTAGACTAGTTATTGTTCGCGCTTATAGGTAGATTTAAAGTAAAGAATCATTGGGCGCGTGTTCTGTTCGATTCGGGTGCTACCCATTCGTTCGTAGCAAGGGCTTTCGTCGAGCGTCACCGTTTGACCCCTGAGCTGGGCAACGATTCATTCCTCGTTAAGTTCCCTTCTGGTGATTTGGTGTCCTCGAACCGGTGCATCTGAAGTTGCCCTATTCTCTTAGGAGATTTCTTGGTTGTTGCTGATCTCAAAGTGTTGGACTTAGAAGACTTTGATGTGATTTTGGGTATGGACTGGTTGTCCAGTTATGTTGCGGTCATCCGGTGCAAGGAAAAGCTTCTGGACTTCGTGATGGACAACGGTCAACCCATGAGCGTTTTTGGTTCTCCGTACCAGTGTTCCCCAAAAATTTCTGCGGTATGTGCTCGGAAACTATTAATTTCCAGTTGTTTGGCTTATCCGGTTTCTATAGTAGAAACTGTTCCTGGACCGCCGTGTATTGAGAGTGTTCCGGTTGTGCTAAGTTTCCTGATGTTTTTCCTGTCAGTCTTCCTGGACTCCCGCCTGATAGAGATGTGGAGTTCGTTATTGATCTTGAGCCTGGTACTCGTCCTGTTGCTAAGGCACCGTACCGTATGGCCCCGCGCGAGTTAGAAGAGTTGCAAACTCAGTTAGATGAGTTATTGCAGTGTGGTTTCATTAGGCCAAGTTTTTCGCCCTGGGGTGCTCCAGTTTTGTTTGTGAAAAAGAAGGACGGTTCTATGAGGTTGTGCATAGATTATAGAGAATTAAACAAAGTGACCATCAAGAACAGGTATCTGTTGCCGAGGATAGATGATCTGTTTGATCAGTTGCGTGGTAGCACGGTCTTTTCGAAGATTGACCTTTGATCAGGCTACCATCAGTTGAGGATCCGTGAGTCAGACGTACCCCGGACTGCCTTTCGTTCTCGTTATGTCCATTATGAGTTTCTAGTCATGTCGTTTGGTTTGACAAATGCACCCTCTGCATTTATGGACATGTTGAACCGCGTGTTCAAAGATTTTCTGGACCATTTTGTTGTGGTATTCATAGATGACGTGCTAGTTTATTCTAAGAGTGCTGAGGAGCATGCTACGCATTTGCACTTAGCATTGTCTACTCTTAGAGAGCACAAGTTGTTTGCGAAGTTGAGTAAGTGCGATTTCTGGCTTCCTCAGGTGTCCTTTCTGGGTCATGTGGTGAACAAGGATGGAATTACTGTAGACCCCGCTAAGATTTCTGCTGTGTTAGATTGGAAGACGCCGTCAACACCTAAGGAGATAAGGAGTTTCTTAGGGTTGGCTGGGTACTACAGGAGATTTGTTCAAGGATTTACAGTGTTGTCGGCACCTTTGACTAAGCTTACCCAGAAGAATACGACTTTTATTTGGAGCGATAAATGCGAAGAAGCCTTCCAATAATTAAAGAGGCGTTTGTGCAGTGCACCGGTGTTGGCCTTGCTGATCGAAGGATTAGAGTATGCCGTTTATGTTGACGCATCTCACATTGGTTTAGGATGTGTTTTGATGCAAGAAGGAAAGGTGATTGCTTATGGGTCTAGACAATTAAAAGTTCATGAAAGGAATTACCCTACGCATGACTTAGAATTCGCTACAGTGATCTATGCTTTAAAACTTTGGAGACATTTATTATATGGAGTGTAATGCAAGATTTATACGGATCACAAGAGTCTAAAGTATGCCTTCACCCAGAAAGAGCTGAATTTGCGCCATCGGAGGTGGTTGGAGTATGTTGCGGATTATGAAGTTGATATCCTATATCATCCGGGTAAGGCTAATGTAGTGGCTAATGCCCTGAGAAGAAAGACCGCGCAAATCTTCAATATCTCTGTGCAGTCCTTGGTAGAAGAGTTTATGTTGAAGGATATCTCAGTCGGTAGTAGTACCGAGCCTTCGAGCTTAGGAGTTGAAGAACCTTCTTGGATTACCCTTATGAGATTGCATCAGAAGGAAGATCCTGACTTGCAGCATCTTCGAGTTATGACTGAAAAAGGAGAATTACCTGATTTTTCTATGGGTGATAAAGATACCCTGATGTATCGAGGTAGATACTGCATTCCCGTGTCAGAAGATATTCCAGCAAAGATCTGTAGTGAAGCACACAACTCTAGTGTTTCCTATCATCCTGGTTCCACAAAAATGTACAAAGACCTGAAGCAGATTGATTGGTGGCCAGGTATGAAGAGTGATATAGCAAGGTATGTTTCTGAATGTTTAACCTGTCAACGCGTGAAGGCAGATCATAAGAGGCCTAGAGGTAAGTTGAACCTGCTGGATATTCCAAGCTGGAAGTGGGAGAGTATTTCAATGGACTTCATTACCGGTTTGCCGAGATCTCCCGCAGGTCATGATTCGGTATGGGTCATAGTTGATAGATTGACAAAGTGTGCCACTTTGTACCTTTTAAGATTGGATATTCAATGGAGAAGATAGCAGAGCTGCACTTGGACGAAGTCATCAGATTGCATGGTGTGCCTGTAAGCATTGTGTCGGACCGAGACTCAAGGTATATGTCTCATTTCTGGCAGAGTTTTCAGGGAGCTTTGGGCACTGACCTTAGATAGTCTACCGCTTACCACCCTCAGAACAATGGTCAGACTGAAAGAGTAAATCAAATTTTGGAAGATATGATAAGGTGTTATATTCTAGATCACGGAGGAGCTTGGGACAAGCGTCTTGGATTGATAGAATTTGCCTACAATAATAGTTATCAGGAGAGTTTGCAAATTGACCCCTTTGAGGCTTTGTACGGGAGGCGTTGCCGGACTCTCTTGTTTTGGGCCGAGGTTAGCGAGAGGCTGTTTTTAGGCCCTGAGGCTTTGGAAGAGATGAGCGTTGCTGTGACTCATATCTGCGAGAAGCTTCAAATTGCTCAGGAGCGGTATGAGAAGTATGCCAATCGGAGGAGGGTAGATCTAGAGTTTACTGTTGGAGACAAGGTGTTCTTGAAAGTTTCTCCGATGCCAGGCGTTAAGAGATTTGGAAGGAACCACAAGTTGGACCCCCGGTATGTGGGACCTTTCCGGATTGTTGAGCGCATCGGAGTGTCATCGTATATATTGGATTTGCCTGCTTCATTCCCTAATGTTCATGATGTGTTTCATGTGAGCCAGTTGAAGAAATGTTTGCGTAGTGATCAGCTTGTTCTTGATTCAGTGCCCATTTTGCAGCCCAATCTTTCTTATATTGAAGAGCCCGTCCGAATCTTGGAGACTCAGGAGCGTGTGCTGCGGAAGAAGACGATCCCGATTGTTAAGGTTCTTTGGAAGAATCAGGGTGTCGAAAGCGCAACATGGGAGCTGGAGTCTGCCATGAGAGAGACTCATCCTAGCCTCTTCTCTTAGATTTTGGGTAACTCTTCTGTCTAGTAACCTTTTGATTTGTTTCAGTATCTTTCTTAATCTTTGGATTCCAAGTTTCGGGATGAAACTTCTTTTTAGGGGGAGTGACTATAACGCCCCTGATTTTCGTTATTTATTTACGTGGCCGCTGTGACGTAATTTTGGAGTAAGGGCATTACGCCTGCCCGTCAGGTTTAGTTTTGAGCCTTAGCTTAGTTAAAGCTTGTAAATTAGATCGAGCGTGCGAGTTTCCGCGTCATTTTGATTTGTAGAGAAGATTTTGTGTAGTATTGAGAATTTAGCTTCGGGAAGCTTTTGCCCGAGTTTGGCTCGTCGGAATTGAATTCTGACTTCACAGTTGGATTCGTAGCGCTGTGTTTCAGTTAAGGTGCGATTTTCGTAGTAATCCGAGTTGTTCTGGTCGCCCTCACAGTTTAAGTAAATTGGGGAATTAATTAATTAATTAATTAATAATTTAGGTTATATATAAAGCCTAGAATCTTCTTCCCATATTCATCTCCTTCTTCCTCGATCAAAAGCAGCCGCCGAGTGAAAGAACGAGAGCGGAGCTTCGTGAAGCGTTTGGTCGACGATTCCTAGGGCTGTGGTGGTCGGAATCGCGTTAGGAGGGTAGATTTGGAAAGCTCTCGGCGAGATCTTCATCTTCGAGGTATGCTTTTCCCATTTTGTGGAGTTTTTGGAGTTAGGGTAGTGACCTAACTCCTTCTTTCGACCCGAAAAGTTTCAGGTTTTGTGCTCAGGGGTGTTCTTGGCCGGATCCTTAGCTTTCGGAGCTGTGTTCTTCGAGTTTGCAAGGTTAAAGGCAAGTGGAATTTTCTTTCTCCTTCTCTTTGTGGTTGGAGTGTTGTTTCTTGCTTGTGGTTGTATTGCATTATATTAACTCTTGATCTTGGACTGTTTCTTGGCTAATTTAACTCTTGGACTCCCTATGGATATCTCCATGTATGCCCCTTTTTGTTCCCCCCGAACTGAATCTGTCTGCAGCCTAGACCGCCGGTTTTACTCGAGAGGTTCTCTCTTCCTCTCGAGAAGTGCCCCTCCCTCTCGCAAAGTTCTCTCTCTCTTTCTCTCGAGAAGCCCTCTCTCTCTCATGAGAAGTTTTCTCTCTCTCGACAAATTCCCACTCGAGAAGTTCTCTCTTCCTCTCGAGAAGTGCCTCTCCCTCTCGCGAAGTGTCCCTCCCTCTCGCGAAGTTCTCTCTCCCTCTCGCGAAGTTCTTTCTCTCTCCCTCCCGAGAAGTGTCTCTCCCTCTCGAGAAGTCCCCTCCCTCTCGAGAACTCTCTGTCCTGCTCTCGAGAAATCCGTGTTGATAACCCCTTGGTTTTTCCAGAGAAGTCCTTTTACCTTCCCTCGAGAAGTGTCTTCTCCTTCTCGAGGAATGTCTGCTTTATGCCCGTGGTCATGATTACTTCTCCCCTTTTGAAACCTTGTACTTGTTGTGGTTAAACCAACTTATGACTTCTCTTATGTTTAGTATTAGAAGAATGTTTACCTTACTGTGACCCTATCTCTTAGGGCATCCTAGTGATTATCCTTACGGGCAGCATCCCGTGTTTAATTGAAATTTAATGAAAAAGAACCGTTGTCTTTAGCCTTACACAGTTGTTGTGTTTGGGGGACAGTGGGGGAAATGTTATAGCCTTGCACGGTAGTCGTGTTTGGGTTGTTGGGTCTAGAGTACCCCCACCCGGTTCTTGGGCTTTGTGTGGCGGAGGTAGATAACCGCTCCCATTTAATTGAGCTGATCAGTCTCTTTAAATATACTTATCAAGATAAATGAACTTGCTTGTTCCTCTTTTGGTATTTAGTGCACTCGGTGCTTGTTAGTTCTTTGTTTAGAGCTTCTCTTCCGGTAAATCTGGCTTGGGTTGGTACCCCTTATGCTTTGCTTACTTTTCTGCTAGTTTTCTGCCACTTGTAATTCCTTGCTGAGGCGTTCTTTGTTTTATTGAATGCCTCGGGTTCAGAGACGTAGCGGTTAGTTGTGTAGCCTAAAGTTCAGAGTTTTAGTAGTTGTTCACCCCGCTGCTGCGAGGTAGTTGTTTTTAGTTTCTTCTTGTGCTCAGACATACTAGTTGGTGCCAATGGTTTAGTGTCATGTTGTTGACGGCCATTGTGCTCTTTTTATACTTTATAGTTTATTTGCCAGTTCAATGCCACTACTTTCAGATCTTGTGTATCTTACTCTCTGGGAATGATTTATGTTAGGTGCACTATAGTAATAAAATGGTTTTTCTTCATCCTCATTGCATTCTTTCTAACTGAAACCCTTAACTTTAAAGTCACTTTTAGGTATTTTCTACTCTTACAATACACCTAGTTATGTGCATATCATTTGCTTTACACTCCGTCGTTTGCATACATTTAGGACTTTAAGTAAACTAAATCAAGTACTTTCCGCTGCAATTATATATACTTTCTCGGTGGACTAGTTGATCCACGAACTGAGAGACACAGTTCTTACCTCAAAACCCCTAATAAATGATTTCAAATGATGACTTATCATATAACCATGTTTTGTTTAGTTAAGTAATAGGTCCCCTCCTGAGCGTCTGCAGTTGTCTCCTGTATGACGTGGCATCATGACGTGTATTTTCTCTTACTCTGATATTCTTAAATTCGGAGAAAATGCGGGTTGTGACAGGTATTCCCAGCTGTGTTGATGTTTATACAGGTGGATGGATCATCCTATTTTACCCATTTTCATGTCTGCATATATCGCACGGTCGTGCATTTTCCTTGGCGCACGGACGGCTGCGGTCGTGCGCCCTCATCTGGGGTAGAAAATGATGTTCTGTCGTTGATCGTGCATTTTTACGCACGGGTGATTGCCCGTGCGCGTAGAAAACGCACGATCGCCTGTTAAGCCTAGTTTTTTCGGCCATCTGGAATTGGCCGTGCGTTTTTACGCACTGGCGGCTTCAACCGTGTGTGAGTAAAATGCATGGGCGCTACTGCTTCTTCCTCAATGCATTGCTTCTTCATTAATATTGCATTGTCTACGCACGGTCATGCGTTCGACCGTGCGTGACATAATTTCTGCTGTTTTTGTTTATAAGCCAGGAAATCTGCTGGCTTGGATATGCGGAGAACGCATTTCCATTGCACAATTTTAAGCTCCGCCCAGCGCCGTTTTCGCTCCTCCTCCATCCCAACTCATCTCCTTCATCCGGGAACAATTCTTCGGTGAAACCTTAGCGGATTCCAAGAGTTTGGAAGCATTCCCGGCCATCAACAACACCATTGCCGAGTTGTGCAACCTCAGTTTGGAAGAAGAAGAAGAAAACCTGACGAACAAGGACGACGGATCAAGATCAGAGATAGTGACAGTCTCTTGGTCCCGGAAGCATACATCGACCGAGCCCAGAAGTGGTTTGACAACCCACTTTTCCGGCCGAGATCAACGGCTAGTCTTCTCTTTTGGTTTATTCTCCCCTTTTGCCTTTTGTGGATGTATTAGTTTGTAATGAACATGATTACTCTCATTTGTTTATGAATGAAAGTGCTTCTTATTTTTCTCAACCTTGGATATTGTGTTGTGTTGTGCTTCATCACCACTCACCCGCATCCACTCCATTCACTTTCTTGAGACTCACGTTAGTAAAGGCTAATGGTGATTAGCTAAGAGGTGATTGCAACCCTTACATTCCACACTTGCTTCCCATCCACTCGCCTAACGAAGCCCGACATAGCGGCCGATGCACTCATCTCGCCAAGCGAAGCGGTGACTTCGACCCGCATCATTATTTTCTTGTTTGTTAGTTTAGACAAACCAACCAAAGCCCCTTGTTCTGCTTAGTTCGCACATTGTAACAATCATCACAAGACACGATTCGCTTCACCATACCTGCATTCCTCAAGAGATCGACATTCGGGGAAATTATTCCCAAATTTATTACTTGACAGCGACCGGTGCACTTGCCGAAACTGCATCACTCCTCAATAAGATCTAAGGAGAGACGCAGCTCCACTTCATTATCTACTCTCCATTCATCATTGCATCCTTTGGCGGCCCTTACCTGTGGCGTCTTCACCACAAATTCCTTGGGAAGGACGACTACGCAACCGTGAGAGAGCTTGAAGGGGTTTTCCCCTGTGGCGGTGTTGGGTGTAGTCCTCAGAGCCCATTAGACCAAGGGGAGCTGCTCTACCTAGTTTCCTTTCAATTTTTCTACCTTCTTTTTCAGCAGGTTAACTATGATCTTGTTCGCCTCCTCCACCTGTCCATTGCTCCTAGGATGATGAACTGATGCGAACCTGAGGTCTATTCCCAGCTGGCTGCCGAAACTGATGAAATCTTTGCTAGCAATTTGTGGGCCATTATCCGTGGCTATGGCTTGAGGGAGCCCGTCTCTGCAGATGATCTCTCCCCATACAAAGTTGTGAATTACCTGGGAGTTCACCTTGGCCAATGCCTTAACCTCCAACCATTTCAAGAAGTAGTCAATCATGACCTAGAGGAACCTTCTTTGCCCACTTGCCTGTGGGGAAAGGTTCTACCAGGTCCATCCCCCAGATCACGAAGGGCTAAGGTGTTGTGATGCTCCTTAGCCTCTGAGCCAGCAAAAGTTGAAGCGGGGCAAGTAGCTTGCACTTCTAGCCTTTTTTGGCGAATTCTGCTGCATCCATGCTCAAGGTAGGCCAGAAGTACCCTTGCCTCATTATCCTGGATTCCAATGTTCTGCTTCCCGAATGACTGCCACACTCGCCAGAATGAACCTCTTCCAAGACCCTCGGGACATCCTCTTCAGATACACATCATGCCAAGAGTCCCGCGAGGGTCTTTCGGTATAGGTCCTCTTCATGCAACATATAGTAGGCTGTTTTGTGCCTGAAACGCCTTTGATCTGGGATCTTTTCCGAGAACTTGCCCATTGCCAGGAAGGTCGTAAAAGGATCCTTTCATGAGGGTCGCCACTCTATATCCATCAGCTCGCCCTCTTCGATCAACGGTCAGAATAGGTCTATTAAGGTCCCTCCGGCCCGAGGGCACTGTTGGATCGATAGTCGCCCTTAGAGGGGGTGAATATGGGAATAAAATTCTTTTTATAATTGTAAGGAAATTACTAAATTGTTTAGGAATAAATAAGAGCAAAATAACAATTTAGCAAAAAGTAATTTGCAATAATAAAATTTATGCCAAATGAAAGAAATCAAGTAAACACAAATAGAGACATGGTTGTATTATATAAAAAGTGTTTACATAAATTTGATTTCAATATCGCTAGAAATCGGAGGCGTGCAAATGAAAATATCTTTTCCTTTTCTATACCGACTTGTATCCCTACAAACTGGTTGGCTTTAGCCCATCCTTCCCTGGATATGGCCTCAAGCTGCTCTAGCCAAACCTAACCCTGGATATGGCCTCGAGCACCCCCTAGATCTAATCTCCTAGACCTAGTCGCCAACTCACGCCGCGAATTACCCCCTATGCCGCGCAAGGACCTAGTCGCAAACACAAGGCAATTTTACTACAAAAGTCCACAATAATAAAATATAGTTAATAACAAGAACTCCCTCTATGAGATTTCTGAAGATGAGGATGAAGGATCGATGTAGCATAAGCGAGGTTGAAGCAATCATTCTTCGGATGCAGCATGGCGGATTCCTTCTCCAGAAATCTTCTTTGGCTTTGACTGGGAGATCAACTTTCTGCAGAGTAACAGCTCTGGAATTATGGCATAAGTAATCTCCCTGGAATCTCATCCCAAAACAAGAGAGAAGCCATCAATTTATAGAACATGGAAATAGCGCCTGCGGTATTTCCTAGCACCTGCGGTAGCGTTCGTGTGGAGGGGTTACGAAATCGTCGCGGCGTGGCTTTGTGCGCACGAACTTGAGCTAGTGCCAGGTGGTAGCGCTAGCGCTGGCGGTAGCGCTAGCGCCAGGTGGAATCCCTAGCGCAGGCGGTAGCTCTCCTTCAGAGAATTTGATTTGAAGCTGCTAGCTACCTATGGAGTATTGCACCTATAGTTCCTGCACACTATAAACACACTACAAGTAAGATCAAATACAATATGGGATTTGTTATTCTCAAACAAAGGGATGTGACACACATGTCCAACAATCTCCCCCTTTTGATAATAACAAATCCTCTTAGCAAGAAATCAACAAAGGTGTTTATAGAATATGATAAGTGAGATAAAAGGCAACTATAGTATTTGATTAGCATGAGAAAGTGCATACTCCCCCTATCATAATAATCCCCCTACATAAATGCAATTTATGTTTTACTCCCCCTAAAATGATAGATTGCATGAATTAGTCTCCCCTTAATCTTCTAGATTTCTCCTCTAGATTTCTTCAATTAATCTCCCCTTTTGGTATTATCAAAAGAAGGTGAGGTAAGGGTAGTAAGGAGGCATTCCTTAGGAATTATAAATCATGATCGAGCTTTTGTAATATATGAAATGATAAAGAGTTTAAGCATAGTATATAAGAGATTTCAAATAAAAAGATAAGAGTTGTAAGCAAGCGGAAGATTATAAGAAACATTTATTTGTAAGCATGAAAAGCATAAGTATAAATATGAGTTTAAGTTCAAAATGTAAAGATGTTTTAACCTTTTTGAAATCTCAAAGTTTTACATAAAGTTACCAAGCATGAAATGAACATATCAATAAGAGACTATACTACAATGTTACTTAATTTCAAGTTTAAGAGATACCAAACATTGTAGAGATCATGCTAGGTTATCTAGTGCATTTCATATATAAAGAATAGTATAGATAAAGCATTAGAATCCAATACTCATGAGAAGAAGTGTTATGAAAGATAATGAAGTGCACATAAGTGTATTTTGAGCAATGTTAACAAATGATTTAAATCACAAAATACAAGACATATGTAGAGTAAAGTGCACAATAAAACACAAGTATATTAATTTTCACACACATTAATGCACATAATTTTTAAAAAAGTGGTGTAATAACCAAGGTTTGGACAAGACACTTTACTATTCTTTCCAAGTAGTACTTGGTGGAGTTATATTTGTCTATATTTTTTGTTCACTTTTGTGAGACAACATTCTCCGAATACACTTTTTTTGCAAACCCAACAAAAATTTTAAGCTCAACCACTTTTCTTAATTTTTAAGTGCAATTCAAATGTAGTGTAGATTATAAACTTATGCAAGCTTTAATTCATTATACAATTACAACACACAAGCAAGCATCTTTTAGAATTAAACACACATGTTGATTACCAAAATAAGTGAGTGAAATGTATTATTATCAATCACAAAACATTTACTCATACTTAGAGGCATGTTAAGCTTGGATCTACAGATATTTTTCAATACAATTGATGCACTTAATTAGATATATCAAAGCATGATAAAAAAAACATTGTTCCTAGTAATATGAAGAAACAAGTTTTAACATTGTAGATAATTCTGAATAATATAATACATACATGTTTGATATTAGCAATAAAGATCATACAGTTTTTTTGTTGCTTTGAAAATTTTTAATGAAAGAAAAAACAGAAAACCACAAAAACATATTTTTGTATTTTTGAATTTTAATGTTTTGTATTTGATTTTTCATAATATAAATAAAACAAAAATATACAAAGTCAGAACCACAACAACTAAGTAGTACATATAAACTGACATATTTTAATTGATTTTTAAAAATTTGAACACTCACGTTAGCGTCGGCGCTAGTGCTAGCGCGAAAAACACTCACGCTAGCGAGAATTTAAAATTTTCACTTTTTGATCTTGATTAAGAGTCTTACGAGTAGTCTTATGCAGAACTTTTGTAATTTATGGAGATATCTTGATTGCTCAAATTGCATAAAACATTAGCATTTTTCAAATAACTCATCCTAAGATGTCTAAGACTCCTAATTCCAACCTTAACATTTGAAACCTTGCATCGGGAAGAGGTTTAGTGAATATATAAGCAAGTTGAGACTCCATGCCAATGAAACTTATCCTAACATTTTCTTTTTTAATGTGATCCCTTATGAAATGATGATGTACATCTATATGTTTGGATCTAGAATAATGATGTACTGGATTATTTGTAAGATCAATGTCACTTTTGTTGTCACATTTTAATTCAAAATGTTTTAGATGAAAACCAAAGTCCTCTAGAGTTTGGCTCATCCATAGTGCTTGTGCACAACAACTCCCTAATGCAATGTATTCGGCCTCCGTGGTGGACAGTGCAACTGAATTTTGTTTCCTACTAGACCATGCAACTATTGAAGGTCCTAGAAAATGGCAAGTACTGCTAGTGTTATTTTTATCAAGTGAGCAACTGGCGTAGTCCGATTCGGAAAAGCCGTGAACTGTAAATGAATTATTATGCGGGTACCATAATCCTAATCTAGATGACCCAATTAGATATCTAAAAATTCATTTTACCGCTTTTAAGTGAGATTCTTTTGGATTGGCTTGAAATCGAGCACATAAACATATGGCAAACATAATATCGGGTCTAGTTACACTTATATAGAGTAGAGATCCTATCATACCTCTATATAAAGTTTGATCAATTGAAATTCCCGATTCATCTTTTCCTAATTTTAGAGATGCACTCATTGGAGTAGAAGCTTGTTTAAGGTTGCAAATCCAAAGCGCTTAAGCATATCAAAGACATATTTATTTTGACATATAAAAATACCATCATTTCTTTGTGATATTTGAAAACCAAGAAAGTAAGAAAGTTCTCCTACTAGACTCATTTCAAATTCATTTATCATCTCTAAAATAACTTCATTACACAACTCTTCATTAGTAGATCCAAAGATTATATCATCAACACATATTTGCAAAATAATCAAATCATCTTTATTATGCTTAATGAAGAGAGTATTATCGGCGCTTCCCATAATATAATCGTGCATTAATAAAAATGATGTAAGTCTTTCATACCATGCACGGGGCGCTTGTTTTAAACCATAAAGCACTTTTTCTTATTTATAAACATGATTGGGAAATTTTTCACTAATAAAACCGGGGGTTGTTCAACATAAACTTCTTCTTTTACAAACCCGTTTAGAAAAGCACTTTATACATCCATTTGAAATAATTTATTCTTTTAAAGCTTGCAAATGCTAGAAAAATTCGTATAGATTCCAATCTAGCAATGGGTGCAAAAGTTTCATCAAAATCTATCCCCTCGATTTGTGAATATCCTTGTGCTACTAAGCGTGCCTTATTTCTAATGATTCTAAACTCACCATCTAATTTATTTTTATAAATCCATTTTACACCTACAACTGGGTGATTAGATGGTCTTTATACTAATTTCCAAACATTATGTTGCTCAAATTGTTCTAACTCTTCATTCATGGCCAAAAACCAAAAATCATCATTTAAAGCAATAGAAACAGTTTTTGGTTCTATGTCGGAAACAAAACAACTATATATTTGAATAAGATTCATGAAGAGAAGGGCGAGTTCTTACCCCAATAGATGGTTCACCAATTATTAGCTACCGTGGATGATCCTTTGTAAATTGCAGAGCACTTGGAGGCACATAATCATCTTCCTTGGCCTCCTCTTCCTCTTCTTTGGAAGGTTCCTCGTCACCATGCTCCAAAGGTGCTAAGAGATCTTCCTTTTTGCCTGCGGAAAGTCTTTCTACACAAGGAACAAGCTCATCAAATTTCACATTAATCGACTCCTCAACTTTACTAGTTCTTTTATTAAAAATTCTATAAGCTTTACTAGTTGAAGAGTATCCAAGAAAAGTTCCTTCATCGCATTTTTCATCAAACTTTCCCAAGCTATCTTTAGTATTCAAAATAAAACATTTACAACCAAAAACTTTGAAGTAAGATACGTTAGGCTTCTTTTGAAAATAAAGTTCATATGGTGTGTGATTAAGAGATGGGCGAAGCATAATTCTATTCATAACATAAAATGATGTATTTACAGCTTCGGCCCAAAAGGACTTAGGCAATTTATATTCACATAGCATAGTGCGTGCTACTTCTTGAAGTGTCCTATTCTTTCTTTCTACAACACCATTTTGTTGTGGTGTGCGTGGTGTGCAGAACTCATGTTTAATACCTAATATATCACAAAAAGATGTAAACTTTTCATTTTCAAATTCTCTTCCATGATCCGAGCGAATGCATTTAATTTTTAAATCACTTTCATTTTGAATACGAGTACATAATTTTGCAAATTCGCAAAACGCATCGGATTTGGAATAGAGAAATAATGTCCAACAATATCTTGAAAAATCATCTATTAAAACATATGTATATAATCTACCACCAAGACTTGCGGTGCTAATGGGACCAAAAAGATCCATATGAATTAATTGCAAGGGTCTTGTAGTAGAAATGAAATTTTTTACTTTTGAAAGAGGTTCTAGTAAATTTACCTTTTTGACATGGTGAACAAAGTGAAGGTAAAGTGTCATTTAACCTAGGCAATCCTCTAATTAAATCACTTTTAGCAAGTTTAACAATAAGCTTTGTGCTAGCATGTCCTAGTCGTCTATGCCAAAGTTCTAATTCATCATTTTTAGTGATAAAGCATTTTATTGATGACTTAGAGAGATCATGAAAAGAAACTATATAAACATTATGTATTCTTGGTGCAGTTAGTAAAATATCTTTTGTAGTAGGATTGGATATTTTTCATAAATTAGTGGAAGATTCAAATAAAACATCTAATCCTTTATCACATAATTGGTTAATAGAAATTAGATTGTGTTTTAGCCATTTAACATACAGAACATTAGATAGCGCCAAACGTCACGATTCCTCCCTTCTTCTTTTCTAGGCTAAGGAACATTGCTTTATTGCCCGTCATGTGCTTGGAGCATCCAGAATCCAAGTACCGCACGTCTTCATCATCCTTAGCCTTCCTGCACATCTTGAAAGAAGATGAGAGTAAGGATCTGGATACCCAAGTGGTACCATGCATAGAATAAGTGGAAGCCTTAGGTACCCAGATTTACTTTAAAGAATTTTGTTTTATTTTCCTGCAAGAACTAGATGTGTGACCTAACCTATAACAGTTTGCACACGAAATAAAGGGGGTTGAGACCCTTTTCTGGAATATTTTCATGCTGGAAGGAATCAATTTTGTAGAGGAAAAACATTTTGAAAAAGAAAATTCAGGCTTCTTGAATCAAGTGCTAGCGCCGACGTTAGTGGCTAGTGCCGGGAGGTAGCCCTCACCTCAATATTTGAGCCCAAATTTTCCATACCCGTGGCACTGGTTCCCTAAAATCATTTCTAGTTATTTTTGGCCTATTCCAAATTTTTTAATGGCCATGGTGAGATCATTAACTTGTGCTTTAAGTGATAAGTTTTCTTTCACAAGCATGACACACCTATTTTCAAAACCTTTTTTATTATTTTTTACTTGCACAAGAGAGGCTTCTAATTTCATTTCTAATTCCCCTTCTCTTTTGTAAGAATTTTGGCATGGGAGAGGGCTTTAGAAAGAGAATCTTCAATATCCTTTGCCATATTAATGTAGTGATCACACTCTTGGCAAGAGACCTTTCTTTTTTATAAAACAATTAATTTTTTGGAAAGCTTTTGATTTTCTTTAATTAAGGATTCATTTTCCCGATTTAATAAAATACTATCTTTCATATTTTTATCAAAAGCTTTGCAAGTTTCAAGAAATTTATTGAAAACTTCATCATAAGTGGGAGGAGTTACCTCAGTGTCGCTAAAAACACTGGCGGCGTCGTCATTTCCATGTCCCATGAGGCACATGTTTGCTTCCTCATCTTCGCTTGATGAAGACCCGCTTGATTCTTCGAAGGTGGAGGAGTCATCCCATGTTTTTTTCTTTTAGCACCTTCCTCTTTTCTTTCCCTCTATTTTGTTTCTCCTTTTTCTCCTTCAAGAATTTTGGGCACTAGATCCGAATATGCCCAGTCTTCCTGTAATGATAGCATTCTGGTGGAGATCTTTCTTCTTCATCATCGCTCTCATTTTCCTTCTTTGAAGATGACTATTTCCATCTTCCTTCCTTTTGGAAATATTTCTGGAAGGTGTTTCTCCTTTCCGGATTTCTCTTGAACTTTCGAAAGTTCTTTACCAAAAGGCTTTCTTCATCTTCATCCTCATCCTCTTGGCACTCCTTCTTTGATTTTAGTGCCAACGCCTTCTGCTTTGGTTCATTGTTGTATTCATCATATTGGATCTTGAGTTCTACCTCATGGGTTTTGAGATTCCCAATGAGACTCTCAACTTGGAGCATTCTTAGATTGTACGACTCCGAGATAGCCGTTACCTTCGAATTGAATTTTGGAGGAAGGGATCGAAGAATCTTTCAGACCAATTCGCCATTGGAGAAGGTCTTTCCAAGAGCTTTGGAGGCATTGACAATCTTGGTGAAACGCGTGTACATGGCATCAACATCTTCAATTTCATCCATCCGGAACTTTTCATATTCCGACTCCAGTTGGAAAAGCTTTGAATCTTTAACCTGCGATGTACTTTCATGAGTAATTTCCAAATGATTCCAAATATCATATGCAGTAGTACAAGCCGAAATTCTATTAAATTCATTTCTATCTAATGCACAAAATAAAGCATTCATGGCCTTGGCGTTATTTTTGCATTTAAGTGTATCCCTATCATCCCACTTATCCTTAGGTTTTTCTAATGTTACTTCTCCAACTACAATTGTAGGAGGAGAGTATTCCTCTTCTACCATATTCCAAACCTCAATATTTAGGATAATAAGAAAACATCTCATCCTATATTTCCAATAAATATAATCTGACCCTGTAAATAGTGGAGGTCTACTAATTCCCTGTCCTCGGAAAAAGCGAGATCATAAGACGCCATTATTCCTGGTTTTTAAACCGTTTGGAATAAACCGCTCTGATGCCACTTGTTGGATCGATAGGCGCCCTTAGAGGGGGGTGAATAAGGGAATAAAATTCTTTTTATAATTTTAAGGAAATTACTAAATTGTTTAGGAATAAATAAGAGCAAAATAACAATTTAGCAAAAAGTAATTTGTAATAATAAAATTTACGCCAAATGAAACAAAGTAAACACAAATAGAGACATGATTGTATTATATAAAAAGTGTTTACATATATTTGATTTCAATATCGCTAGAAATCGGAGGCGTACAAATAAAAATATCTTTTTTCTTTTCTATACTAACTTGTATCCCTACAAGCCGGTTGACTTTAGCCTATCCTTCCCCAGATGTGGCCTCAAGCCACTCTAGCCAAACCTAACCCTGGATATGGCCTCGAGCACCCCCTAGATCTAATCTCCTAGACCTAGTCGCCAACTCATGCTGCAAATTACCGCCTAAGCCGCGCAAGGACCTAGTCGCCAACACAAGGCGATTTTACTACAAAAGTTCACAATAATAAAATAAAGTAAATAACAAGAACTCCCTCTATGAGATTTCTGAAGATGAGGATGAAGGATCATTGTAGCATAAGTGAGGTTAAAGTGATCGTTCTTCAGATGCAGCATGGCGGATTCCTTCTCCAGAAATCTTCTTTGGCTTTGAGGGGGAGATGAACTTTCGGCAGAGTAACAGCTCTAGAATTGTGGCAAAAGTAATCTCTCTAGAAGCTCATCCCAAAACGAGAGAGAAGTCATCAATTTATAGAACATGGAGATAGCGCCTGCAGGAGCACCTAGCGCCTGCGGTAGCGTTCGTGTGGAGCGGTTACGAAACCATCGCGACGTGGCGTTGTGCGCATGAACTTGAGCTAGCGCTACGCGGTAGCCCTAGCGCTAGCAGTAGCGCTAGCGCCAGGCGGTATCCCTAGCGCTGGCGGTAGCTCTCCTTTAGAGAATTTGATTTGAAGATGCTAGCTACCTGTGGATAATTGCACCTATAGTTCCTGCACACTATAAAAACACTACAAGCAAGATCAAATACAATATGGGATTTGTTATTCTCAAACAAAGGGATGTGACACACATGTCCAACAGGCCTGACTTAGCCAGCCGGTCCACTGGAGCACTTTCTACCGCTGGCACGTTCTTGATTGAGAAGGTCCAAAAGGTCCCGATGAGGCCCCTCACCTTGGTCAAGTATTTTAGGAGAGTGAGCTTTCTTGCCTCAAACTCACCCTTGATTTGCGATGTTATCACCATTGCTTATGTGAGGACCTCTACATCATGAACCCCTAGTTCCTGGGCCAAACGCAAGCTAGTGATCACTGCTTCGTACTATGCCTTGTTGTTGGTGATGGGGAAATGTGTCACTATAACTTGCTTTATTTTTACTCCATGGTGGCTTTCCAATACCACCCCTCCTCCCAGAGAATTTCTTCCTGAGGCCCTATCCACCACCAGCTTCCAGGGGACGTGACGAAGGGGTTGCTCCTCTTCCATCCCAACCACATAGTCTGCTAGAAAGTCTGTCGTAACCTGGGCCTTCATCGACAACCGAGGGACGAAAGCGATGTCGAATTCGCTTAGCTCCACCGACCACTTTGCGAGCCTCCAAGAATGTTCTACCCCCTCGAAGATTTTACGAAGAGGGTGGTCGGTCACTACTTGGATAGAATGAGCCTGGAAGAACAGCCTGAGCTTCCTCGCCGAGACAACCAGGGTGAATGCCAACTTTTCCAAGATCGGGTATCAAAGCTTCACCTTCTCCAGAACCCTACTCACAAAGTATATGGGCAGCTGCTTCTTTCCCTCCTCTCGAACCAAGATGGAGCTTACGGCCTCTGCCCCAACTCTGAGATACAAGGCTAGGCCTTCCCCCTCCTAAGGCCCCTGGAGAAGCGAAGCCTTGGTGAGTTGACTTTTTATGGCTTGAAAAGCTTCCTCGCACTCTCTTGACCATTCGAACCTTCGATTGCCTCGTAACACTTTGAAGAAGGGAGAGCATTTCTCCTCTGCCCTGCAGAGAAACCAACTCAACCATGCGAGCTTTCATGTTAAGTGTTGGACATCCTTAGCATTTTGCGGCGATTCCAGCTCCATTATAGCTTTCACCTTGTCCGTATTGGGCTCTACCTCTGTCGGGGTAAGGAGGTGACCCAAAAACTTTCCCTTGCTAGCCCCGAATACAAACATCAAGGGATTCACCCTCATCTTGAACTTGCGTAGGTTGGCGAAGGTTTCCTTAAGATCCTGGAGGTGAGAGCTCACGCTCTTGCTCTTCACCATGAGGTAGTCTACGTACACCTCTAAGTTCCTCCTCATCTTCTCCCGAAAGACTCGGTCCATCATCCTTTGGTATGTCTCCCCTACATTCTTTAGCCCAAAAGGCATCATCTTGTAATAGTAGCACCCCTCCCTCATGATGAAGGAGACATCCTTGATGTCTGGTGGATGCATCCTGATCTGGTGATAACCTAAAAAAGTATCTAAAAAACTCATTACAGAAAAACCGACGGCTGAATCAACCAACGCGTCGATTCGAGGCAGAGGGTAACAATCCTTGGGGCATGCTTTGTTTAAAAGAGAGAAAATGATACACATTCTCCAGTGGCCATCGCCTTTATTTACCATGACAGCGTTGGAGACCCAGTCTGGATACTGGATCTTCGATACAAAACCTGCTTTGAAAAGCTTCTCCACTTCTTCCCGGTTTGTCTCCTCCAACTTGTCGGCAATGGACCTTCTATTCTATTGGATGGGGCTGGTTCCTAGCTCGAGGTTGTGTCGGTGGCAGGCCACGTCCGCTTTGATGCCTGACATATCAGTCGCGCTCCAAGTGAAGATGTCCACGCTCCTTTGGATATAATCCAACATCTTCTCCCTATCCTCTGGACCAAGGCCTCCGCTAACTCGCATCTTCTCTACCTTCACTTCCTAGGTGATGAACTCCAACTCAACTACTTCCTTCGCCGCCTCAAGCCGGGACGGCTCTTCCCATTTGACCCCTGCCTTTCCCCCTTCGGCTAGGGTCTCCTATTCCACCGCAGCTTCCAGCTCCATTAGCTCAGCATGGCCCCCCTGCATCGCCTCCATCTCCTCTTCCAGGACACTGACCTCTTCTTCTACTTCTCCTTCTGCCTCCATCTCTTCTCCTGGCCCCTCTGACACCCTCATCTCCCTGTCAACCTCCTCAGCCTCCACCATCCAGGATATGGTGTTGACGGCAGTCACATAGCACTACCTCGCGACCTTTATATCCCCCTGGATTTGGACCTGGACTCCTCCGCTATGGAACTTTAGGCACTGATGGAAGGATGAGGGAACGCATCGGAAGGTGCTAATGCGAGGGCACCTGAAAATGGAATTATAGCTGCTCGGAGCATTGACGATGATGAACCGACAGTTCCTGGAGACCCCTCCCAACATCACATGGAGGCCAACTCCTCCCTCAACCTCCTTCCTTTCCCCCAAAAATCTAAACAACGACCCTTCTGAGGCATGCACCCTCTTCGCTTCCACCTGCATGGCATCAAAAGCCTTCTTAAAGATCACATTCACAGAGCTCCCATTATCGACCAAGATCTAAGAGACCGTGATTGTTAGTTATTGGGTGTCGACTTATCACCTAGAGGGGGGAGGGGGTGAATAGGTATTTCAAATTATTTTGTTCCCCTTTTTGGTGTTCTTGATTTCTGGTTAACAGATTTAGAAATTTAAAGCACTACACAGAGAACACACAAGAATTTATTGAGGTTCCTCAAGACAGGGTGTTTTGAGTAGTCCTCTGTCCCTCTCCGCCTACCTAGCAATGTGCTAGGCTCGGCAAACTCCGCCAATGTCTCCGGCCTGCAAGCCTTACAACTCAAACCCACAAGTCCTATAGCCTAGGCTCGTAAGACCCTACTGCACTTAAGCCCATAAACTCAACACTCAGGCCCTCCAACCCTACACAGCACAGACCCGCATGTCATTCCCCTTGGACCCGCAAGTCCTACGGCCTAGGCCCGCAAGCCCCTACTGCACCCAAGCCCGTAAGCTTGACAGGGTTGGACCTGCAAGTCCTCTGCCCTGGCCCTCAAGCCTCACAGATCTCAAGCCCTCAAGCTCGACACTTAGATCTGAAGATAGATCTTACAGATTTGGCCCGCAAGCTATATAAAGAAAGATAGAATATAGATTCGTCTGCCTGGTGGAGATCGGCTTCTTTTCTTGAAGAAAATACTTCTGATTTGAATCTTGAAAGTACAGATCTTCTTCAAGCCTTCTTCTTTAGCCTGATGTTGACTGGCTTCTTGACTTGAATGATTCTTATCAGTCGATGTGGCTTGACTGCAACTTGGAGAACATTGGATGTGCGTTATTATTCTCTTCTTCTTATTTCGATTCTTCTTCGCAGCTTTTACTATTGTATTTCTCGGCGGGATTCTTTTTCCTTTCTTCGTTCTCGTCTTTTTTTTCGTCGTTTGATTAGGGCATCCATTGTTCCCTTTTATAGGATGGAGGAGTCGCTAAACGGTCTCCTATTATGTCCTTCACTGACAGACGTCCATACCTTAAGAGCACGCGCTGATTGGACAATCAGGCGGCGGCATTAAATGCTGACAGCGCGTCTGGCAACTTTTAAATCTGTCTCGACGGTATTTCCATTGTTAAGATGATATGTAAAATATCTCGACGATAGGACTTGTCGATGTCTTCAACTTGGCCAGTTCTTCAAGTCTTCTTCCTTCTTCTTCAAACAATGATATCTCGACGATACGGGACATCCCTTCTGCATTTGCACTTAAGACGACATGAAGTCATCTAACTGATGTCGGCGTAATTTTCTTGACTGCCCGATATCATTGTAACCACCTTATTTTGTCGACGACATAATCGATATTATGTCGACAGACGATCTTCAGCAACTGCCTGTCTTCAAATGACCTTCTTCAGTCTTCTCGACGTCAAGTCTTCTGTACGATGATATCATCGACATCAGTCTTACATAGCCTTTCCAATGACAAGGCTTCTTTACGACGATATCTGTCTTGCTTAGCCTTATCGATGGCATGGCTTCTTTACGATGATATCGTTGACATTCTGACTTGTGTTTGTACTTAAGTCTTCGTTCTTCATCTCGGCTTTTCGATATCGTTGTGAGGTGTTGTAGTGGTGATGTCACAACGAAGACATCATACGCATGTTGTCTCAATGATAACCGATATGATCATTTTGCTTTACTTTGCACATCATTTCAACGACATGCATACACTTTTCGACGATATGCCAGTCCTTTTCGATGATATTGTACTTAGGCAAATTATTGAAGTACTGGACATATTGCCTGATCTCTGCAAGCATGAACAAGATATAATATTAAATACACCTTGTACTTATCATTGAACTAAGCACTTCTTCAAATCAGGATCATTGTTGGGCACTGTTCCCAAAAATCTCCCCCTATTTGAAGAAGTCATAACCCACTCAATGATAAAATACATCTTAATCAAATTGGCATATAATAATGACATTACAGTTAAGTCTAAGTAAACATAGAAATTGACAAATATCACTTCATTGATAATTTATAAATAGTGACAGATGTTTTAAAGTTTTCAACATTTCTACATTTGCCCCTAATGATTCAGCCATCCATTTCTCTTGTTCCTTCATAAATGCTTCACTCTTTGCTTTCTTGACACCGGCTTCCTGCTCCTTCTCAGTTTGTCTGGTGAAGTATTCAAGTGGCTTAGGGTGATACATGAGAGGCTCAGGAGTGTCTGCAGGGATTCTGCCTGCTTGCTTGTCCCTTTTGTATACTCTCCTTGCTTCTTCTTGATCTTCATGCTTAGCCCATTCTTGAGGACTGTACACTTTGTAACTCTCACCTTTATTTACTTTCACCATCTCCCATGCTTTTAATATGATGGCTCTGAACTTGGGGCTCCACCTCTCATAGTTATCCTTTTTCTCCATTTCCTCCCTGTATTTTCTCTTTCTCATCTTTGCTTCATATTCTTTCACTTTTTCCTTCCCTTTGTTTTGATCAACAACAGCATCAGGAATATCAAAATGTTGATCTTCAGCAGGGTACTCTTCAGCAGGCTCATCAAAATGGAGTGGAGTAAGATTCATTGCTTCCCTGATGGTATTGGTGGTCCAGATGACATGTTCACCACTGGCCTTTATCATTGATCTCTCCCCCTTTATGACTTCATCAGATATCCCCCTTTGGTGGTTCTCCTGAAGGACCGATATCTTGCTTTTAAGCATATGAATTCCTGCTTCCAAATGGTTCTTGGTCTCAAGCAGATGACTGTCTAGATCCTTGTTGTGGTGATCTAGTTTCTTGGAGATTAGTTTAGTTTTCAACCATCCATTTGTTGGTTGCTATGTAGGCCTTCTCAATGTTGTTGGCGATCATTGTCTGATTATCCATTGCATCAGATAGACCCTGGTGAGTAAGTGCTATCTCTTTGGCAGTGTATTCTTGTAGATTCTTCACATCATTTCCCAGGCGTGTAGTTTCAGCAGATAGTTCCCTTCTTAGCTCATTAACAGCAGAGTTAACATGACTTTCAATTTTTATCCTTTGCTCTTCCACGAGCATTTTTATCTATGGCAGTAATGAGAACTCCACTGGCCTATTCTCTGGAGGTGAACAAGCTTGTCCAGGTTCCTCCTCTTCATTTCCATCACCCATGGGAGATGGAGGTCTTCTTATGGGTGACTGGTTTGACTCATTTTCCTCTTCAGGATTTGGCAGATCTCTGCTAGTCTCATCAGCAGGATTCTCTTGGTTATCTTCTTGGAGATCTTCACTCGGGTCCTCTTGGACTACTGGTTCAGAATGAATAGCATCCTCAGCCCCAATGATCTTATTATTCTCCCCCTCAGTTTCAGGATCCTCTTATTCTGTTCCTGCTGTTACAATTGTCCTGGATCCCAGACTTAGAGCAGAGGTCTGGAGAGAGACATTCCTTTTCTCTACATGCGCTATAGAGTCAGAAGGATCTGAGTTGTTGCCTGACTCACTTCCTTCAGATGAGCTTTCTCCCTTCCTCTTCATATCCTCTATAGTCTTCAGCTTCTTGGGAGACTTCATCAGAACTTTCTCCCATCTCTCTAGTATCTTGATATCCATCCTTCTCATGTGATGGATTTTTACACCATACTTCTTGTTGAAAGTCTCAGGATAAGATAGTAGTAAAAAGAGAGACAGAATTCTTCCCAGATTGGGTACTTGGAAACTTTCTTGAATCCTCTTGAAGATAATCTGACCCCAGTTGGTTATCTTACTTAGGATTATCCTTGCCATTATCTCGAACATGGGCTTGGATATCCTGTCATGTGACCCTACCTTGCAGAGGAGGGCTTTTCCCACAATATCTTCCATCAGCTTTCCTCGTTGATTGAAACTTTTCCTTTCCAGAGACTCATAGGTCTTTCTGGAGTACCCGCACCATGCTAGTGCCTTGTTAAGGTTTTCCTAGGTGACATCCTCATTTTCCACCCCCTTGGCGCAGGTCGGCATCCAAAGAGCCTTGGCCAATCTCTTGGGGTTCACCTTGACTTTCATCCCATTGATCAAGCTTTTCACGGATGTTTCTTTTGATCCACCCTTAGCATTTGAGAAGAACTCCAGCACTTTTCTCTTCAATATTACTGTTGGCTCAGAGAGGGCAAACTCCAGACTGACGGTGTCTAACAGCTTAATGCTGTCTTGAATCTCTTCTGGCCCTTCTGAGATACCATTCCTCACCGCTTCGCTTCCTTCATAGAGTAATCCTTCCTTCTTTGGCGCCATCTCTTACTTGATCTGAGAGGATTCTAACGTTGTCGTCGACTCGTTCACTTTTCGAAGACGTAGAGAGCGTGACGGTTTTTAGGGCAAATATAGAATGTGTTTTAACCTTGAGACATCTGATCTTATTTATAGCTTCGGTATTAGAAGTCGAAGTTGTTGAAATTTTGAAATGAAGTGGAGGAGACTGGGCGGTCTGATTTTGGGAGTCCGCCGAGACCGTGCGGCTTATGCTTGTATTCTGCCAGTCTGGCTCTGCCGATCTATTCTGGCGAACTGCTGGTTCTACTGGTTTGTTCTTTGTAGCTGCGGTCTGTTCCCGAGTTGGTGTGCTGGTTGGCCTGTCTTCTTTGTTGGAAGACCGGGCGGTTTGTTCCTATGTGTGACCGCCTGTCCGGGCGGTTTGTGCTTGGCAATATGGCGACTTGTTCTAAGCCGGCCAGATGGTTCCTGGTTTGCTCCTGGTGGTCTAAGGAAGGAGTACCTTTGTGACCGCGCAGCTTGTGCGCGGTCTCGCGTTCGCGCGACCTGTGCGCGACTTGTCTGCTGATCTGCGTCATGGTCGGATGACCGTCCAAGTAGTGTGGTCGCGCGGTCTGCTTTATGAGACCGCTGGCAATCTAACGGGTGGTGATTGTATCTCTCCTGTGCGGTGACGACATCCGTCTACCCGCCTATAAATAGAGGTGCAGGGCCCGTAATTCCTAGTGAGAACTGTTTGCGGTCAGCAGGTTGCGGTCTTCTTCCTTGGTGATTCCCAGCGGCTTGAATAAACAGTTCGGCAGCGGTCAGTCTGTGAACTGGTTTATGTTCGTCCTTGTGCTGTTCGCAGTGAGCTCAATGATCAGGCGACCTTCAGCGGTTAGGCGATATGAGTTGCGGCCTGGCGACAGTTTTAGTTCTTTGTTCCAATAAAGCTCCAGTTTGTGCGGTCTGAGGTGCGGTCTTGCAGTGCTGGCAGTCTGTCCGGTTTCTGTTCGCGCGATCTCAGGTCAAGCTGGGCGACTTCTGGAGTCGAGCGGTCTGTGCGGTCTCAGCTTTTCTAGCCGGCAGATTTGTTTTGGTGTGTTTTGTTCTTCTCGTCTCCGTGATTCTGATGAATCATGTCTCGCCATGTATACCTCGCACTGTAAATGAAGTTTGTGTTTCAATAAAGTTTCTTGTGTTGCTGTGTGGTATTGTGGTTGTTTGGCTTTAACTCAGTTGATGCAACTCCTGCTTACTCCTAAACGATTCAAATCAAAAAATTTAACAGAAGTGTCATTGATGAGTCTCATTTATATACACATTTATGGACTCATCTGGGCCGTATTTCTAGTCGATGCACTACACTTTAGGCATGTTTTTGATTATATTTGTTATTCCTTGCTAGGTGCACTCTTAGGCCTGTTTCAGTGTTCATTTGCGCTCCTTATTATTGGGGGTAAGCACATGGTGCTCCCCATCCCTTTCTCTATGTTTATTTAGTGTTGGAGGTGTTTTCCCAGCTATTTTATCTTGTGTACAGGTGGTCGGATCATCCAGTTTTCCCCCAGAATTCATGATTGTATGCAACGCACGGTCGTGCGTTTCCTTGACGCACGGACGGTTGTGGTCGTGCGTTCTCATCTGGGAAGAAAATGGGAGTTCTGAGTTTGGTCGTGCGTTTTGACGCACGAGCGGAATTGCCCGTGCGTGAGTCAAACGCACGGACGCTTGTTTCTTCCTGTTTTTAGCTTTTCTAAATTTACCCGTGCATTTTGACGCACGGGCAGATTTTCCCGTGCGTGAGTAAATCACACGGGCGGCGCAGCTTCGTCTTCACGCCAGTTTTTATCTTTAATTATCGCACGGGCAGCGCACGATCGTGCGTTCGACCGTGCGTGCCCAAAATTCTGCCAGTTTATTATAAAAGCGCAGGAAATGCCGCTACGCAAGAGACCGATTCCCCTCGCGGGAAAAACGCAGGAACCCCGCCATTTTTTCCCCTTCCACCAGAGGAGACAAGAGGATGCCATTTCCAGCGATCTCCTTCGCCTTTCCTCCATCCTGGAGCATTTGCAAGCATTCTCCGCCACTAGTTCAAGCATTCTTCGCCGAGGAGACCATGGAAGCGCTGAAGATCGTTGGAGCGGTGACAGCCTCCTTCGAGTCCGCACACCATCTGAGGGCCGAGCCCGGAGAGAGCCCGACAACCTCTCACTCCAGCCGAGAACCCAAGACGCGGTGACATCTTCTATGTGGTCCTTTCTAAACTTTGTTGCTTGTGCTTTCTCTTTGTGTTGTTGTACGAACGCTTGTTAGGTTAATGTTATGGATCCTTGCTTGTGTTCATGTGCAATGATGATGTGGTGGTGAGAATAGCTTTCATTGTTGTTGTGATAGCCTAGGTTGTTTGTGTGTGAAGCCACCTAGCAATTGCTAGTGGTGAAGTTGGCGAAGAGGTGAATATGACCCTCACAAAACCTCGCACTGTGGCCATTCCATCCGCTTACCGAAACACAGCATCGCGGCCGTTGCATTCACCCACACCTTGCGAAGCGGTGCTTTTCGACCTGCATTTCTCTTATTTCCGCAATAGCTTAGGAATCCAATCACAACGCCCCTGTTTTACTTTATTCGCTCATGTAACAATCGAATCACCACACATTTCGTTCACCAGAACCTGCATTCCTTTGAGATCGACATTCGGGGAGTTCTTCCCTATTTTATTACTTGAGCGACCGGTGCACTGTCGTCGTATCGCATTTCGTGCTTGCTAATTAGCGTTGCTGAAATCACGCATCAAGATTTTGGCGCCGTTGCCGGGGAATGCAAGCGTGATGAGATGTTGGTTGTGAATCGATTGTTTTCGATTGAGTCTTTTATTTTCTTTAATTTATTCTTTAATATGCTATTTTCTTCTTCTGCATCATGTGGGCGCATTTGAATATCCGATGTCGTTGGTGTGGGGACACATCCCACGCTAGTGATAGGTGTCCCAAAGAGTCTGGTGTTGTTCAGAAACCGTACGGGTCCCATAAATCTTTTGGCTCCTCTACTGCGCCTCCGATGTCGCACTATTACGCGGCTACCGCACCTTGGGTGCCGGCAAAGCCGGTAAAGCAGTGTTTATTTTGCAAAAGTAGAGAGTGATGAGTCCCATTTATATATACATTTTTGGACTCATTTGGGCTGGTACTCTAGTCTTTGCACCACATTTAGGCACATTTTCATTCATATGTACTATTCCATGCTAGGTGCACTATTAAGCTCATTTCGGTGTGCAATTGCATTCCTTGTTGTTGGGGGTAAGCACATGGTGCTCCCCTTCCCTTTTTCTATGTTTTTCTGATGCTAGACGTGTATTTCCAGCCATTGTATCTTGTATGCAGGTGACCGGATCGTCCCATTTTCCCCAGAATTCATGTTTGTGCATATCGCACGGTCGTGCGTTTCCTTGACGCACTGTCGGTTGCAGTCGTGCGTTTGTGTCTGGGCTGAAAATGGAACGTCAGAGTTTACTCGTGCATTTGAACGCACGGGCGGATTCGCCCGTGGGTGAGTAAAACGCACGGTCGACCTGTGTATTCTTGATTTCTGAGCGTCGGATTTTACCCGTGCGTTTGAACGCACGGGCGGTGTTGATCGTGCGCGAGCAAAATGGACGGGAGGCACAGCGTCTTCCACAAGTCACGTTTTACCATTTAATAATGCACGGTCTGCGCACGGTCGTGCGTTCGACCGTGCGTGACCATTTTCTGACAGAATTTCTATTTAAGCCGCAGGTCTTTCCCCATTCTAGATCGATCGGTTTTTCCCGTCCCAGAGCTCCAGTTCCGCGCCCTTTTCGCCGTCCATCGCCGCCCACCTTCAGGAGGTGCTCCGGGCTTGTTCTTCACGCCAATCTTGAGCCGGAGTATCCTCTAGCCCTCCTCCTTCATCCTAGAGCTTCAAGGGAGATCTAGCAGCCATTACCATCAAGCAAGGGGAAGTTTGCAACCTTTACCGGATCGTGAGACGAAGAAGAAGGGCTCATTGGAGAGTAGTGACAGCTCTCTCTACCCCGGACGTAGTTGAGGACCGAGCTTGGATGCGGATTGACAACCTAGCGATTCCAACTGTGACTCCTCGATGAGCCTTTGGTTTCGGTCGATTTCTTGCCTTGTTCTTCTCTTATTGATGTGTATATGTGTAGATCTTTGTATTATGATGAAGTAGAGCACTTAAACTAGTTTGTATTTTTATATATTTCATGTCTATGTGAAATGGTTGTTGTTTGGGTTGCTTGAGGTGCGCCCCATTCCATCCTCCATCCCGTCGTCACGTTCGTCTCCGCACTAGCAATTGCTAGTGGCGTGCTTGTCGAAGAGGTGCTTATGACCCTCACTCCGTTTGCCTACTCGTCCATCCGCCTAGCGAAGCGTGGCATAGCGGCCCGTGTAATCCATTCGCCTAACGAAGCAGCGCGATCAAGGCCTGCATAGTTCGATTCTGCTTGCCTACTCGTCCATCCGCCCTTACGAAGTAGCGCGCTCAAGGCCTACGTAGATTCCATCCCGCCAAGCAAAGCATTGCATAGCGGCATTGCATAGGAGTAGTTGTAGCATTTTCTCTTTATTTTCCACAATCCAAAACCCCCGTTTCCGCATCCATCAGACTAAAGGACTTCGATCTCAAGTCCTGCCTCAATAGTGAACTCCACCTTACTGTGTTCCTTCGAGATTCGATACTCGGGGATTACTCCTCGTTTTATATTACTTGAACGATCGATACACTGTCGTTTCGTGTCGCAGTCTTACTACCGCCTATAGCGGTGTGCTAAGATTTACGCCATCAAGTTTTTGGCGCCGTTGTCGGGGAACACAGTCGTGTGAGTTTTCTGGAGAGGGAGAATCTGAGATTTAAGCCCTTTTCATTTATGTATTGCATCTTTTATTTTATTTCAGTTCTTCTTATTCTATTTTCCTGTTATTATTAGGTTTCTTAGTAATTTACTGTTAGGTGTAGTGTTGTGCACAATAGTTCTCTTTATTTTGAATCATTTTATCTTCACACTATGTGGGCGTCATTTAATATTCGTTGCCGTTGGTGTGGAGATATCTCTCATGCTAGTGATAGATGTCCTAAGGGAGATAGTATCCCTAGCACTCCTGTCCCAACATATGGAGCACCGACTTCGTCTGGTACTCTATATGATGCGCGGAAGTCCTATGGCTATTCTGCTACGCCTTTACCGTCAATCTTCTTTTCGGCTTCAGCACCCGCTGTGCCAAAGAAGCCTGTAAGGCAGTGCTTGTTTTGTCAGAGCATGGATCATGCCTTGAAGGACTGTGCCGAGTATCTTCGCCAATTGGACGAGGATGACGAGCTGGATATCCGGATCGTTCCGACTCCTATTTCTGGAAGCACACCCTCAACATCTGGTTATGTGGCCATATTACCTTCATCTTATGAAGGGTATGATGTGGACACAGTCACCAGATGTGTGGCTGATCTGGGCACTGACATGACTGAGCCCATCTCCCCTGTACATCCAACACCTAGCGTAGATTCAATTCTTTGTGAGGAATCGGTGCTTGACATTTATCCAAGCCCTATTCCTCCCCCTGTTGTGCATACTACATTCATCTCTGACGACATTGTTGAGGATGTGTCGCAGAATAAGGCTGGCGATCTATGTGTTATGCCTGCTCCTATGGAGGAGGACAACCTTCTAGGTGAAGAGGAGCTTTCCTCAACACCGGTGGAGGAAGTCCAAATCTTGGGCATGGCCACTGTTGATCCCGCTGAACCTTGCGGCATTGATGACAATGCCAACATTATTTTACTTTCCCAATCTGATGGGAGTGAGACCGGGACCACTCCCCCGCTTGATTTTTATTTAAGTCATTCTTCTTATTTATTTCTTGATCCCCCTTCTTCATCTGAGCTTGTGCAGGTTGAGTCTTCACAGGTACATCAGGAGGACTTGGAGCTTCCAGCTCAGGTCAATGATGATAGCATCCTCATGTGCGAGGAGGTTGATCCCTCCTCCAATGAGGAAGCTCCACCATTGATCTCTTTCTACTGCTACCTCCCTGGAGATGACACCTTGCTGGGCAAGGATTTATTTTGTGGTGAGACGAGTGAGGACCAGCTCTCCTCCTCTTCTTACTTCCTATTCCCGCTACCTGTGATGAGCAGGTATTTTTATTTAGGTAGGGGAGTAACTGCTCTATCTCTGTATCGGTACCCGCTACCTACACGCATAATAGAACAGTTACCTGTGCATTTCCTTTTTCAGAGACCCATTAGCTAGAACTGCTTTAAATTTGAATAAGTCGTGCTGGGAGGACAATAACCCCAGTAGTTATCTTAATTTTTCCTGCATTTTCATTTCTTTTCTAATTCTGTTTAGTTAATTGCACTTTATTTTAGTATTCTATTTTCTTTTGTTTTTGCGGAGCTGACCCCTGCAGGTTCATATTCTGGATGGCGGAAGCTGCTCTTTGTCTTAGTTTTCATGCGTCTTCTGGTATGCTCATTTCTGAGCATGGGTAACTTTTCTTCCCCTGGTCTTTTATTCGATTTTCATGATTACATCATTTGTATCGATTGCTTAGATTAAGTCTGGGGGAAAGCCGCTATATGTGCCCACTCACGTGCACTTTTGCATAGCATGCTAGAAGTATTTTATTTCAGTTATTTTATTTGTTCATTTTCACCGCAAACCACTACACCCACTTTAGCGCGCACTCGCTTGTTTGTATGCTCCTGTATATTCAATTCTTTGTTGTGATGTAGAAATTAGCCAAAATAATTGCAAGATGGAGTGGAATGTTGACTCCTGTAGTTTCTAGTTGAGTACTCGTGTTTGCATAGGGATTTGAGTAGAATTAGTTTCTATTTATGCTTCTAATTTATAATTAGTAGATTTGCGTAGATTTTAGTTTATTTTACTCAAAATGGTGAATGTGGTTGAATCTAGTGGTAGCGTGGTATTGTGTGTAAGCGAATGCGAGGTTCGTGTTGCTGGAATCGGGAGGAAGGATTACCTTTCTCGGGGGCTAAGAACTTGCCCCAAGCGACTCTTTAAGCATGGGTGCGAACGATTTGCAAGTTGAGCGTGATGTAGGCCATCTATTTGGCAAGCTTGAGCATTGTTTTACCATTCCTATACACTAACCATTGCTAGCCCATTTTGTGCCTACCCGATCTTTTGATTCAGCTCCACCATACTTCACCAAGGCCTAAAAGCTAATCCTATTATGGCAACCAAAAATTAAGCTAAAAGCATTTATGAATTGTAATTTTCCAATGCGGTGCGGTGATGCGAAACTTCAGTGTTGATGTGGAAGTTTTAAAAATGTCTATGTGCTAAAAATTGTGCTATTAGATCTGGGGATGAAAAGAAAAGAAAAAGAAAAGCAAAGAAAAAAATAGATGTATACCCCCAGTGTTTTAATTGAAACATCTAAATGGTATTGATTTTTGTAGGCCGTGTGCACACCCGGTTTCAAAGTCATGTGTGGGGGTGTGTTACACGTGTATTATTGAGGCTGCTTTGAATTAGCACTTTAGTGAGCTCTGTTGGGTTGCGATTAGCCTTCACGTTTATCTTTGCATTCCAAACCGTAACCTAAGCCTCGTGTAAACCCAAAGTCCTATTGATTCATCTTGTGAGTTCACTAGCGCCGTGGAGAGAGTGTGACAGGGCGAGCTTATGGCTCTCGACGTTGATAGATTTCAACGGAGATAATTCTGAGTTCCGGTCTTGGGTAACATTCACCTTCGCGACTTGCTTACTTTCTTACTACGTGTGACCACGAGATTCACCAACATTCTATTTTTGAGTAAAAATAAATTTCTTTTTACGCATTTACACTTTTATAAATTAGCTAGCATATGTAGAAACTTCTTCTAATGAACTTCTATGCACACAAGTATACAACTTCGCATTCTATTCCATGTTTGCAATTTTTTGGCTAGCTATGCTTTTCCTACTCCGCCGGATTTGTTTGCACGGGACGCGCAAACAGGTGAGTCTGGGGGTGTGATGAGTCCCATTTATATATACATTTTTGGACTCATTTGGGCTGGTACTCTAGTCTTTGCACCACATTTTAGGCACATTTTCATTCATATGTACTATTCCATGCTAGGTGCACTATTAAGCTCATTTCGGTGTGCAATTGCATTCCTTGTTGTTGGGGGTAAGCACATGGTGCTCCCCTTCCCTTTTTCTGTGTTTTCTGATGCTGGACGTGTATTCCCAGCCATTGTATCTTGTATGCAGGTGACCGGATCGTCCCATTTCCCCAGAATTCATGTCTGTGCATATCGCACGGTCGTGCGTTTCCTTGACGCACGGTCGGTTGCAGTCGTGCGTTTGTGTCTGGGCTGAAAATGGAGCGTCGGAGTTTACTCGTGCGTTTGAACGCACAAGCGGATTCGCCCGTGCGTGAGTAAAACGCACGGTCGACCTGTGTATTCTTGATTTCTGAGCGTCGGATTTTACCCGTGCGTTTGAACGCGCGGGCGGTGTTGATCGTGCGTGAGCAAAACGCATGGGCGGTGCAGCGTCTTCCCCAAGTCACATTTTACCATTTAATAACGCACGGTCTGCGCACGGTCGTGCGTTCGACCGTGCGTGACCATTTTCTGACAGAATTTCTATTTAAGCCGCAGGTCTTGCCCCATTCTAGATCGATCGGTTTTTCCCGCTCCCAGAGCTCCAGTTCCGCGCCCTTTTCGCCGTCCATCACCGCCCACCTTCAGGAGGTGCTCCAGGCTTGTTCTTCACGCCAATCTTGAGCCGGAGTATCCTCTAGGCCTCCTCCTTCATCCTAGAGCTTCGAGGGAGATCTAGCCGCCATTACCATCAAGCAAGGGGAAGTTTGCAACCTTTACCGGATCGTGAGACGAAGAAGACGGGCTCATTGGAGAGTAGTGACAGCTCTCTCTACCCCGGACGTAGTTGAGGACCGAGCTTGGACGCGGATTGACAACCTAGCAATTCCAACCGTGACTCCTCGACGAGCCTTCGGATTCGGTCGATTTCTTGCCTTGTTCTTCTCTTATTGATGTGTATATGTGTAGATCTTTGTATTATGATGAAGTAGAGCACTTAAACTAGTTTGTATTTTTATTTATTTCATGTCTATGTGAAATGCTTGTTGTTTGAGTTGCTTGAGGTGCACCCCATTCCATCCTCCATCCCGCCGTCACGTTCGTCGCCGCACTAGCAATTGCTAGTGGCGTGCTTGTCGAAGAGGTGCTTACGACCCTCACTCCATTTGCCTACTCGTCCATCCGCCTAGCGAATCGTGGCATAGCGGCCCGTGTAATCCATTCGCCTAACGAAGCAGCGCGCTCAAGGCCTGCATAGTTCGATTCCGCTTGCCTACACGTCCATCCGCCCTTACGAAGTAGCGCGCTCAAGGCCTACGTAGATTCCATCCCGCCAAGCGAAGCATTGCATAGCGGCATTGCATAGGAGTAGTTGTAGCATTTTCTCTTTATTTTCCACAATCCAAAACCCCCATTTCCGCATCCATCCGACTAAAGGACTTCGATCTCAAGTCCTGCCTCAATAGTGAACTCCACCTTACTGTGTTCCTTCGAGATTCGATACTCGGGGATTACTCCTCGTTTTATATTACTTGAACGATCGGTACACTGCCGTTTCGTGCCGCAGACTTACTACCGCCTATAGCGGTGTGCTAAGATTTGCGCCATCAGAGAGCACGCCTTGAAGGACTGTGCGGATTATCTTCGCCAATTGGCAGATGACGATGAGCCGGATATCCGGATCGTCCCATCCTCGAATTCGGCGAACACCGCTCCTTCCTCTGGTTGCGTGTCCCTTCCACCTTCACTGCTTGAAGTTTCTTGAATCAACACGTACATTAGTGCCCCTCATGACTCTATTTCTGATGCGACCCCCCATACCTCTTCGGTTCACGTACCACTTTGCGTGGATTTGTGCCCTTGTGTGGAGAGTAAGCCCGAACTCTCAAGTGGCACATCTTCTCCCACTACACACGAATCTACATCTATTTCTGATATTGTCATTGAGGTCAATTTGCAGGATGTTGCAGACCTGCGCGGTGTCGTGCCCACTCTCATGAAGGAGGACAGTCTCGATTGTGCTGAAGCAAACATTTCGTTCCAGTGCGAGGAAGTCCAAGTGATAGAGGAGGCCATTGCGTGCGCTGTTGAGTCTAGTGAAATCTTCGATGATATCATCAGTTTGTCTTTCCCGCACCCTATGGGGGATGAAGCTGGGATTATCCCCTCAGATGAGATTTCTTTTAGTTTTTCTTCCAATTTATTTCCTAACCCCCTTTCTTTATGTACAAGGATGCATGATGCCCCTCCTCCGGTTGATCAGACCTTATGCATAGAAGAGCCGAAATCCTGGCGGGATGAGGAACGTACAGTGAAGAAACATCTTGTTTCCTCATCATTGTTGGTGCTTCCCTTTGAGGATTAGTTACAAGGGGGCAAGCGGTTCTTCTTTGAAGACATAATACTGGAGGAGACGAAGAGAGCAAAAAAGGAGGAGATTTGGGGTTGGAGGCTGAGCATCCTACTTAATTTCCGCCCCTACTACCAGGTCTCCGGACCTTTCTATTTCATCAGTTGTTACTACTTCAAATCAGCTTATAGCTGATTTATTTTGAGCCTGTAATAATAATTAGGATTTATTAACTTTTGCGTATTCCTAGACTTTATAAACTGCTTAATACAGGTATTTGGTCCACCTTAAGGACGTTAAACAAAAGGGCTTCTTGGGAGACAACCCATGGGAACCACCCGGTTCCGCTTGCTTGCTTTAATTTCTATTATGTTTTGTTTGTTTTTGCATTGGTTCTAACAATGCAGGTATGGCGACATCTTTGGCGGACCCATTGGTGCTAGCTCTCGCTTGGTGGATGCGGAAGGAGATCTTTAAAGAAGGATTATACCGCACTTCTGGCATGCTCTTTTATGAGCATAGGTCCTTTCTACCCCTATTTTCCCTACTCCTGAATTGTCTATTTTATTTTGTTTTGATCAAGTCTGGGGGAGAGAGAGAGCTGTGCACGTACACACACTTTGCATAGCATATTAGAATGTGCTGAGTTAGGATTTATCATTTTGTTGCACATATTGCATACACTTGCACCTAGTTCACGCGCACTTGATCACGCACGCTTATTGGATATTGCTGCGAGGTTCCCCGCTCATAAGAATTGGATTGTTAGTGTAGGAGTGAGGAGTAGATAAAAATGTTGACTCGAGTAGTGATCTAGTCAAATGCTCCCGTCACGCCTAGAAATTCAATTAGAGTAGAATAAAATTCAAAGTTATAATTTAATTATTTCTATTATAATAGCTGAATTTATTTTACTTTAGTGATGAATCCGATGAATTCGATGGTAGCATAAGGTCGAGTGTAGATGTACTAGTGGTAGCTTATTACTAGGGTCAGAAGGAAGGACAACCTTTCTCGGTGGCTAGAACTTGCACTAGGCTACTCTTGAAACCATTGCGTTGAAGTACTCATTATAAAATGTGATATATGCCATTTCTTGATCCGTTTCTGCTTTTGAAATCCTTACCAACGTAATCACCTTTGCAAGCCCACTTGAGCCTACCTTTCCTCCTTGTTTAGCTCCACTAAAATTTCACCAAAGCCATACGGCCAAACCTATTTTCGCACCAACTTTTGAGCTGAAAGAAATTTATTTTTCGATCACATTTGGTGTTATCTCTGTGGTGTATGGCAGCCTTGAATTAGCTAAAGGAGCTATTTTTATTGTGCCTACAAAAGTATTCTGTCGAGAAGAGAAAAGAAAAGAAAAAAAGAAAAAAAGGGGGTTGTTCAAAATGAATACTCTCTCGACAAATTCAAATTATATTTGGCTTAGCACGCTGATGAGTCCCAAATATATACACATTTATGGACTCATCTGGGCCGATTTTCTAGTCTATGCACTACACTTTAGGCATGTTTTCGCTCATATTTGTTGTTCCATGCTACGTGCACCTCTAGGCCCGTTTTGGTGTTATTTCTTGTTTATCTTCATTATTAGTTTTCATGCATGGTTAAGTGTCACTTTCAGTGGTTTGATTAGTGTTGTATGCTGGAGCAGGAGTCGTGCAGGTGTTCCCGGTACAAATCTGTACAGGAACACTGCGCACGATCACTGGTTCTATTGCGCACGACCACTGGTCGTGCGCCACTGATCGTGCGCACTTACCCCCTGAAATCTGAGTTCTGTCTTCCTTATCGCACGACCACTTACGATAGCGCGCACGACCACTGGACGTGCGCCATAGGTAGTGCGAACATTGTATTTTTATAATTTTCTTACCTTGCAGGCTCCGTCCAGGCAGGCGCACGATCACAGGGTGCTAGTGCGCACGACCACTGGTCGTGCGCCAATGACCGTGCACACTGTTTATTCTAGCGCCCATATATTGACCTTCTCGCGAATTAGGTCGGGATCGACGCATTTCTTCCGCCCAGTTCCGCCGTTTTCGCCCCTTCCGCAGGTTTTTTGCCCCTCCATCGCCGCCCACCATATGGAGGTGCTCCGGGCTTGTTCTTCACGCCAATCTTGAGCCGGAGCTTCCTCTCGGCCTCCTCCTTCATCCTAGTGCTCCAAGGGAAGACCTAGCCGCCATTACCATCAAGCAAGAGGAAGTTTGCAACCTCTACCAGATCGTGACATGAAGAAGACGGGCTCATTGGAGAGTAGTGACAGCTTTCTCTACCCCGGACGTAGTTGCGGACCGAGGTTGGACGCGGATTGACAACC
Source organism: Dactylorhiza incarnata (assembly GCA_033032865.1). Lineage (NCBI taxonomy): Eukaryota > Viridiplantae > Streptophyta > Magnoliopsida > Asparagales > Orchidaceae > Dactylorhiza > Dactylorhiza incarnata. The sequence continues at coordinate 4,938,525 of JAWHQI010000026.1, read as the reverse complement.
CAGCGATTCCAACCGTGAATCTACAACGAGACTTCGGATTTGTTCGATTTCTTGCCTTATTCTTCTCTTATTGATGTGTATGTAGTTAGATCTATGTATTAAGATGAAGTTGCACTTAAAACTAGTTTGTATTTCTATATATTTCATGTCTATGTGAAATGTTTGTTGTTTGAGTTGCTTGAGGTGCGCCCCATTCCATCCTCCATCCCGCCGTCACGTTCGTCGCCGCACTAGCAATTGCTAGTGGCGTGCTTGTTGAAGAGGTGCTTACGACCCTCACTCCGTTAGCCTACTCGTCCATCCGCCTACCGAAGCGTGGCATCGCGGCCCGTGTAATCCACTCGCCCTTCGAAGCAGCGCGCTCAAGGTCTGCATAGTTCGATTCCGTCTACCTACTCGTCCATCCGCCCTTGCGATGCAGCGTGCTCAAGGCCTGACTAGTCTCCATTCCGCCAAGCGAAGCATTGCATAGCGGCATTGCATAGGAGTAGTCATAGCATTTTCTCTTTATTTTCCACAATCCAAAATCCCCGTTTCCGCATCCATCCGCTCGAAAGGACTTCAATCTCAAGTCCTTCCTCGATAATAAACTCCACCTTACTGTGTTCCTTTGAGATTCGATACTCGGGGATTACTCCTCATTTTATATTACTTGAACGATCGGTACACTGCCGTTTCGTGTCGCAGTCGAGCTACCGCCTATAGCGGTGTGTGAGATTTGCGCCATCAAGTTTTTGGCGCCGTTGCCGGGGAACACAGTCGTGTGAGTTTTCTGGAGAGGGAGAACCTGAGAGAGAAGCCCTTCCATTTGTAAATTGCATTTCTTTGTTTTATTTCTTTTTATTCCATTTTCCTGTTTTAATTAGGTTGCTTTAGTAATTTTTGTTAGGTGTAGTATTTTGCACAATAGCATTTTTATTTTGAATCGTATTATCTTCACACTATGTGGGCACATCTTAATTTCCGTTGCCGTTGGTGTGGAGCTACCTCCCACTCTAGTGATGAATGCCCTACGGAGAATAGTAGGCATAATTCTTATAGCCCAGCATATGGAGCACCGACTTCGTCTGATACTCCATATGGTGCGCGTAAGTCTTATGGCTACTCTGCTGAGCCTTTACCGTCATACTTCTTTTCGGCTTCAGCCCCCGCTGTGCCAAAGAAGCCCGCAAGGCAGTGCCGGTTTTGTCGGAGCACTGATCATGTCTTGAAGGACTGTGCCTAGTATCTTCGCCAATTGGATGAGGATGACGAGCCGGATATACGGATCGTCCCAACTCCTAACTCTGGCGGCACACCTTCAACATCCGGTTATGTGTCTTTGTCACCTTCACATCTTGAAGGGAATGGCATGGATACGGTCACCGGATGTGCGGCTGATCTATGCACCAACATTGCTGAGCCTATTCTCCATGTGCATCCACCACCCCTAGTGGATTCAATTCTTTGTGAGGAATCAGTGCTTGACATTTATCCAAGCACTATTCCTCCCCCTGTTGTGCATACTACTTTCGTCTCTGACGACATTGTTGAGGATGTGTCGCGGGATGAGGCTGGCGATTTATGTGTTATGCCTGCTCCTATGGAGGAGGACAACCTTCTAGGTGAAGAGGAGCTTTTCTCAACACCGGTGGAGGAAGTCCAAATCTTGGGCATGTCCACTATCGATCCCGCTGAACCTTGCGGCATTGATGACAATGCCAACATTATTTTACTTCCCCAACCTGATGGGAGTGAGACTGGGATCACTCCCCCGATTGATGTTTATTTATGTTCTTCGTCTTCTTTATTTCTTGATCCCCTTCCTTCATCTGAGTCTGTGCAGGTTGAATCTTCACAGGTACTTCAGGAGGACTTGGAGCTTTTTGCTCAAGTCAATGATGAAAGCATCCTCTCATGTGAGGAGGTTTATTCCCCCTCCGTAGAGGAAACTCCACTCATTGCCTTCGCCTCCTGATGCCTCCCTGTGGACGATACCTTGCTGGGCAAGGATAGTTTTGGTGAGATGAGTGAGGACCAGGCCTCCTCCTCTTCTTACTTTCTTTTCCCTTTACCTGTGATGGGCAGGTTTTATTTATATTCGGGTAGAGGCGTGACTGTTCTTTCTCCGTATAGGTACCCGCTACCGACAAGGATATTGGGCCAGTTACCTGTCCACTTCTCCTTCCATACTCCCATTAGCTAGATATTATAAAGTTTTGAATAAGTCGTGCTGGGATGACAATAACCCCAGTAGTTATCTTAATTTTTCCTGCATTTTCATTTCTTTTCTAATTTTATTTAGTTAATTGCACTTTATTTCAGTTTTCTATTTTCTTTTGTTTTTGCGGAGCTCACCCCTGCAGGTATCCTTCTTCTGGATGGCGGATGTTGTAGCTTCGTTTTAGCTTACACGCCAATCTTCTTGTATGCTCATTTCTGAGCATTGGGTACTCTCTTTCCCTAGCTCTTTTCTGAATTTCATAGATATATATTGTGTGTATTATCTAGTTTAAGTCTGGGGGAGAGCAGTTCTGTGTGCCCACGCACGTGCACTATTGCATTTGCATACTAGGAGTATTTTAATTTCAATTATTTAGTTATGTACAATTGCATTGCACACCACTACACCCACTCGAGCGTACACTTAGTTGTTGGCACGTCTTGAGCCGAACTCATCTCTTTTCGTGTGATTTGGAAAATCACTGTGCTGGCTTAGGATTATGAGGCGGAGTAAAATGTTGACTCCGGTAGTGCTCCTAGTCGAGTGCTCATGTCTCGTTTAGAAAATCGTGTAGATTCAATTTCTTTTTATGCTTTTAGTTTATATTTTTTTTCTATTAGCGTAAATTCTGTTTACTCTACTCAATTGGTGAATCCGGTGTGAATCAAACGGTAGCATAGGAATGTGTGTAGATGCTCGTTAGCCTCGTATTGCCCGAGTCGGGAGAAAGGATTATCTTTCTCGGTGGCTAGAACTTGCCCCAAGCGATTCTTGAAGCATGGGTATACGGTTAGTCAATTGCGTGAATGTGATATAGGCCATCATTTTGGCCCGGTTGAGCCTTTGTGCCCACTCCTATCGCTTTATCCTCGTTAGCCCAGTTGTGCCTACCCTTTCTTTGATTCAGCCCCACTGTTGTCTCACCAAAGCCTAAATGCCAATCCTAGTCGCACACCCAAATCTGAGCTTTAACTGTTTATTATTTTCTTGAGTTGGGTTGTTGATTTGGTGATATGTTTGTGAAGATGTGGATGTGTTTTATTGTTCAGTTGCTGAAAATGATAAGAAAAGAAAAGAAGAAAATGAGAGAAAGAAAAGAAGTGAAAAGAAAAGAAAAAAAAATATGAGCTTTAATGAAAAGTCTGTGTAAAAATATATGTTTGGGAGTAGGCGGTGTACACACCCATGTTGTTAAGTCCAAGTCTGGGGGTGTGATGTACCTGTGTGTTTGTGTGGTGAATGAGATTACTTTCTGCATAAGCTTATTTGGGTTTAGTGTTTGAGCCGTCATTTTTATCTTTGTTTATCCTTACCTAAACCCAAGCCTCATCTAAAACCTAAAGTCCTATTGATTCACGCATTTGAGTCATACCAGTGCCGTGGAGAGAGTGCGAACGGGCAAGCTTATGGTCACCGACATTGATGGATTTCAATGGAGTTGTCCCGAGCCCCGACCATTGGCAATGCTCGCCTCAGCGTTCAGTTTACTTTCTTCCTATGTGTGACCTTATGATTCACCGTGATTCAATTTTTGAGTAAATGTAATATATAAATACGCTCCTAGGAAATTATAAACTAATATGCATAATTAGGAATTTTGTCTACTGTATTTCTACGCGCATGAGCATGCGACTTCGCATCATACCCCGCTTTACAATTTCTATGCCAGCTCTGTATTTTTCTCAGCCGCTTGAGGGATTTGTTTGCTCGGGACGCGCAAACAGGTAAGTCTGGGGGTGTGATGAGTCCCAAATATATACACATTTATGGACTCATCTGGGCCGATTTTCTAGTCTATGCACTACACTTTAGGCATGTTTTCGCTCATATTTGTTATTCAATGCTACGTGCACCTCTAGGCCCGTTTTGGTGTTATTTCTTATTTATCTTCATTATTAGTTTTCATGCATGGTTAAGTGTCACTTTCAGTGGTTTGATTAGTGTTGTATGCTGGAGCAGGAGTCGTGCAGGTGTTCCCGGTACAAATCTGTACAGGAACACTACGCACGATCACTGGTTCTATTGCGCACGACCACTGGTCGTGCGCCACTGATCGTGCGCACTTACCCCCTGAAATCTTAGTTCTGTCTTCCTTATCGCACGACCACTTACGATAGCGCGCACGACCACTGGTCGTGCGCAATTGGTAGTGTGAACATTGTATTTTTATAATTTTCTTACCTTGCAGGCTCCGTCCAGGCAGGCGCACGATCACAGGGTGCTAGTTCGCACGACCACTGGTCGTGCGCCAATGACCGTGCACACTATTTATTCTAGCGCCTATATATTGACCTGCTCGTGAATTAGGTCGGGATCGACGCATTTCTTCCGCCCAGCTCTGCCGTTTTCGCCCCTTCCGCAAGTTTTTCGCCCCTCCATCGCCGCCCACCATATGGAGGTGCTCCGGGCTTGTTCTTCACGCCAATCTTGAGTCGGAGCTTCCTCTCGGCCTCCTCCTTCATCCTAGTGCTCCAAAGGAAGACCTAGCCGCCATTACCATCAAGCAAGAGGAAGTTTGCAACCTCTACCGGATCGTGACACGAAGAAGACGGGCTCATTGGAGAGTAGTGACAGCTTTCTCTACCCCGGACGTAGTTGCGGACCGAGCTTGGACGCGGATTGACAACCCAGCGATTCCAACCGTGAATCTACAACGAGACTTCGGATTCGGTCGATTTCTTGCCTTATTCTTCTCTTATTGATGTGTATGTAGTTAGATCTATGTATTAAGATGAAGTTGCACTTAAAACTAGTTTGTATTTCTATATATTTCATGTCTATGTGAAATGTTTGTTGTTTGAGTTGATTGAGGTGCGCCCCATTCCATCCTCCATCCCGCCGTCACGTTCGTCGCCGCACTAGCAATTTCTAGTGGCGTGCTTGTTGAAGAGGTGCTTACGACCCTCACTCCGTTAGCCTACTCGTCCATCCGCCTACCGAAGCGTGGCATTGCGGCCCGTGTAATCCACTCGCCCTTCGAAGCAGCGCGCTCAAGGCCTGCATAGTTCGATTCCGTCTGCCTACTCGTCCATCCGCCCTTGCGACGCAGTGCGCTCAAGGCCTGCCTAGTCTCCATTCCGCCAAGCGAAGCATTGCATAGCGGCATTGCATAGGAGTAGTCATAGCATTTTCTCTTTATTTTCCACAATCCAAAATCCCCGTTTCCGCATCCATCCGCTCGAAAGGACTTCAATCTCAAGTCCTTCCTCGATAATAAACTCCACCTTACTGTGTTCCTTTGAGATTCGATACCCGGGGATTACTCCTCGTTTTATATTACTTGAACGATCGGTACACTGCCGTTTCGTGCCGCAGTCGAGCTACCGCCTATAGCGGTGTGTGAGATTTGCGCCATCACACACTCATAGTGTTCAGTTGAAGTCTGGGGGTGTTGTGTAATTCTTGAAAATGTTGTATTGGTGATTGTAATTCTCTTGAGTGCTCAGTTATGTTGAATGTGATTCCCATCGTCCTTCTACTTATCTAGCCTAAACTCATCCTAAGCCCAATCCTAACCCATAGGTTTTATTGATTTTAGATACGAGTCGTCTCATACAGTAGAGAGAGTGCAAACGTGCAAGCCTATGGACACCGACTTTGATGGATTTCTTAAGAGTTTGTCCCGAGCTTTGATTCGAGTAAAACTCTACTCATTAGTCATGCTATTTTCCCTTTTGCGCGACCGAAAGATTCACCGGGATTCACCATCCAAGTAAAGTAAATTTCAAATTACTGTTCTAGAAATAGTTAGATATAATCTTGAGTTTAATTCTGTTCTAATGTATTTCTATGCACGTGTGCATGCGACTTCGCATAGTTCTCTACCGCTCAAACTCACTCTAACATCCAATTGTTCCGACAAGAGAACTGAGTAGTTTGCCCGAGACGTGCAAATGGTTAAGTCTGGGGGTGTGATGAGTCCCATTTATATACACATTTATGGACTCATCTGGGCCGTATTTCTAGTTGATGCACTACACTTTAGGCATGTTTTTGATTATATTTGTTATTCCTTGCTAGGTGCACTCTTAGGCCCGTTTCGGTGTGCATTTGCGCTCCTTATTATTGAGGGTAAGCACACGGTGCTCCCCATCCCTTTCTCTATGTTTATTTAGTGATGGAGGTGTTTTCCCAGTTGTTTTATCTTGTGTACAGGTGGTCGGATCATCCAGTTTTCCCCCAGAATTCATGATTGTGTGCAACGCACGGTCGTCGATTTCCTTGACGCACGGACGGTTGTGGTCGTGCGTTCTCATCTGGGCAGAAAATGGGAGTTCTGAGTTTGGTCGTGCGTTTTGACGCACGAGTGGAATTGCCCGTGCGTGAGTCAAACGCACGGACGCCTATTTCTTCCTGTTTTTAGCTTTTCTGAATTTACCCGTGCGTTTTGACGCACGGGCGGGTTTGCCCATGCGTGAGTAAATCGCACGGGCGGCGCAGCTTCGTCTTCATGCCAGTTTTTATCTTTAATTATCGCACGGGCAACGCACGATCGTGCGTTCGACCGTGTGTGCCCAAAATTCTGCCAGTTTATTATAAAAGCGCAGGAAATGCCGCTACGTAAGAGACCGATTCCCCTCGCGGGAAAAACGCAGGAACCCTGCCATTTTCACCCCTTCCACCAGAGGAGACAAGAGGATGCCATTTCCAGCGATCTCCTTCGCCTTTCCTCCATCCGGGAGCATTTGCAAGCATTCTCCGCCACTAGTTCAAGCATTCTTTGCCGAGGAGACCATAGAAGCGCTGAAGATCGTTGGAGCGGTGACAGCCTCCTTCGAGTCTGCACACCATCTGAGAGCCGAGCCCGGAGAGATCCCGAAAACCTCTCACTCCGGCCGAGAACCCAAGACGCGGTGACATCTTCTATGTGGTCCTTTCTAAACTTTGATGCTTATGCTTTCTCTTTGTGTTGTTGTACGAACGCTTGTTAGGTTAATGTTATGGATCCTTGCTTGTGTTCATGTGCAATGATGATGTGGTGGTGAGAATAGCTTTCATTGTTGTTGTGATAGCCTAGGTTGTTTGTGTGTGAAGCCACCTAGCAATTGCTAGTGGTGATGTTGGCGAAGAGGTGAATACGACCCTCACAAAACCTCGCATTGTGGCCATTCCATCCGCTTACCGAAGCGCGACATCGCGTCCGCTGCATTCACCCACACCTTGCGAAGCGGTGCTTTTCGACCCGCATTTCTCTTATTTCCACAATAGCTTAGGAATCCAGTCACAACGCCCCTATTTTACTTTATTCGCTCGTGTAACAATCGAATCACAACACGTTTCGTTCACCAGAACCTGCATTCCTTTGAGATCGACATTCGGGGAGTTCTTCCCTATTTTATTACTTGAGCGACCGGTGCACTGCCGTCGTATCGCATTTCGTGCTTGCTAATTAGCGTTGCTGAAATCGTGCATTAGTCATTTCATAAAAGTTTGATTAACATAGATTGAGTGGTTGTGATCGATTAATTTCAGATCTCTTAAGAGTTAGATTGACACTTAGGTATCGTCATGATCCTACTTAGTTGTCGAGAAATCATTTCGATGATACCAATCATTATTTCGACGATATCGTTTTGTATTCAAAATGATATTATTCTTGTTCACTCTTTTGTATGATCAGTGTTGTGCTTTAGCAGTGCCATACATGTGTACTCCTTGAGTGACAGCTTTTGCTTACTCAAGTCAAAATTACTTTTACATATCCATAAAGATAAGGTAATGTAGTGAATATTTAACATAGTTACCTTCAACTTAGCTTTGGCTTCTTCTTGAGTTAGTAGCTCCCCCTTGATGTGATGTCTCCTTTATTTTTAGTTTTAGCTCCCCCTTGACCTGTGCATCTTGTCTTGTGATGAGATTTTTCTTAGTCCAGAGTTATGTCTGGGTCACTTAATGTCCATTAGCCTTATTTGCCTTAGATTGGCTACATGGACTAACCTGCAAGACAGATTTAATGTCCCTTAGGAACAAAAGTTGATTTTGGTCCTAGGTTCTTGTTGGCATAGTAAGGAAATCTTCTACTCACCTCAGCCTTTCCAGGAGGGCTCTCCTTTGCACTAGGCACACTAGGGTTGCGCCAACAGTCAATGGCAAAGTGTCCCACTTTACCACAGCACCAATATTCATGGATGTTGTACCTTATTTTCTGAACAATTTTTGAGGTGGGTGGAGAATCACAATGCTTATGTTCAATAGAGAAGCCAACAACATTCTTCCTATCTCTCTCAGCTAAGGGCTGACTAGCTGCTCTAGTATAATTATTTCTTCTTGACTTTATCTGTTTGTCAGCAACAGATGTCAGCTTGGTAGCTGGCATGGTATTGATGGCATCATATATAATCAAGTGATAGTTGATTATATGGGTGGTACCAGCTTGCTTCTTGTCTGGAAGAGATTGGGAAGGTGTTGCTTCTTTACCCTTGAAAGTGGGGGCTGAAGAATCAAACACAAATGGTCCATGATGGGCCATTTGGATTTCCTCATTGGGAGCCTTCAATGCACTCATCCTCATGCCCTTTCTCCACCCATAGTCAGGAGCATTTCCCAAGCTATTGGAGCTTCCATTCATCCATTGACCATGGACATTGTCCTGGTCATACTTGTTAGAGGGAAGCACTACCTTCTGAAAGGTGGTATGAGGCTCAGCTTTAGTTTTGCCCCTTTTACCATTCCCAGCATTTACTGCCCCTTCATTGAAACCTAATCCCCTCCTATTTCTATAGGAGGAGAAGGTGTCAATGATGGGCAGTATAGTTTTGGGCTTAGAGAATTGAGCCACTAAGCTTCTTTCCTTAAGAAGATCATTTTCAAGTTTCTTTATGAGTTCATCCTTTTTATTCTTCTCATCAGAAAGCTTGACTATGATCTTCTTGAGCTCATAGGAATTGGTGCCCTCATTGTGGGACATACACATTTCCTCATTCATCTCAGCCTTAATAGGTCTGAGTGATTCTAGCTCCTTAGCTTGCTTCCTAACGAGCTTCTTGCTCTTCATCAGAGCAGCCAAGAGAGTACCAAACTGCATAATTAGATCAGTATGGTCTCTGTTGTTGCATGATGAGAAATTTTCTTCATCATCTTCACATGATGAGTGATCATCTGATGCATTCTTGGTCTTTTTAATTGAAGCAGGTAGTAAATGTATGTGAGTGATGCATACCTGATCATAATGTGATTCATCATGATTTTCTTTGCTGGATAAAGCAACCGGCCCATAATTCTCTTCATCCTCATATTCACAGTCTGATAGAGTTAAGGGTGCTCTTATCCTTCTTCCTGCTACAGAGTATTCTTCATTATCAGATTCACTGTCTGAGGAAGTTAGGGGTGCTCTGATCCCTGTGAATCTTTCTTCATTAATATACGAAGAGCTCCAGCTGCTCACACCTATTGATCTGAATTTCCTGATGTCAGATCTTCTAACTTTCTCCATGGAGCTTTTAAATTCCTGAGTTGACAATTTGACATACCCAATAGCAGATTTGTTCAAGTTGTCAAGCTTTCTTTGAACAACCTAGCTTTGATACCACTTGTTAGTTATTGGGTGTCGACTTATCACCTAGAGGGGGTGAATAGGTATTTCAAATTATTTTGTTCCCCTTTTTGGTGTTCTTGATTTCTTGTTAATAAATTTAGAAATTAAAAGAACTAGACAGAGAACAAACAAGAATTTATAGAGGTTCTTCAAGACAGGGTGTCTTGAGTAGTCCTATGTCCCTCTGCGCCTACCTAGCAGTATGCTAGGCTCGGCAAACTCCGCCAATATCTCCAGCCCGCAAGCCTTACAACTCGGACCCGCAAGTCCTACAGCCTAGGCCCGCAAAACCTTACTGCACTCAAGCCCGCAAGCTCGACACTCAGACCCTCAAGCCCTACACAGCACAGACCCGCAAGTCTTGCCCCTTGGACCCGCAAGTCTTGCAGCCTAGGCCCGCAATCCCCTACAGCACCCAAGCCCACAAGATCGACACGGTTGGATCCGCAAGTCCTCTGCCCTGTCCCTCAAGCCTCACAGATCTCAAGCCCTCAAGCTCGACACTTAGATATGAAGACAGATCTTACAGATTTGGCCCGCAAGCCTTACAAAGAAAGATAGAATATTGATTCTTCTTCCTGGTGGAGATCGACTTCTTTTCTTGAAGAAGATACTTCTGATTTGAATCTTAAAAGTACAAAACTTCTTCAACCCTTCTCCTTTAGCCTGATGTTGATTGGCTTCTTAACTTGAATGATTCTTATCAGTCGATGTGGCTTGACTACAACTTGGAGAACACTGGAAGTGCGTTTTTGTTGTCGTCTTCTTATTTCGATTCTTCTCCGCAGCTTTTACTGTTGTATTGCTCGGCGGGATTCTTTTTCCTTTCTTCGTTCTTGTCTTCTTTTTCATCGTTGGATTAGGGTATCCACTGTTCCTTCTTATAGGACGAAGGAGCCACTTAACAGTCTCCTATGATGTCCTTCACTGATAGACGCCCATACCTTAAGAGCACACGTTGATTGGACAATCAGGCAGTGGCATTAAATGCTGACAGCGCATCTGTCAACTTTTGAATATGTCTCAATGATATTTCCATTGTTACGATGATATAGACAATATCTCGACGACAGGACTTGTCGATGTCTTGGACTTGGCCAGATCTTCAAGTCTTCTTCCTTCTTCTTCATATAGTGATATCTCGACGATACGGGACATCCCTTTTGCACTTACAATTAAGACGGCATGAAGTCATCTAACTGATGTCAGCGTAATCATCTTGACTGCCCGATATCATTGTAACCACCTTATCTTGTCGACAACATAATCGATATTATGTCGACAGACAATCTTCAGCAACTGCCTGTCTTCAAATGACCTTCTTCATTCTTCTCAATGTCAAGTCTTCTTTACGACGATATCATCGACATCAGTCTTACTTAGCCTTTCCAATGACAAGTCTTATTTATGACAGTATCTGTCTTGCTTAGCCTTATCGACGACATGGCTTCTTTACGACGATATCGTCGACATTCTTACTTGTGTTTGTACTAAAGTCTTCGTTCTTCATCGCGGCTTTCCGATATTGTTGTGAGGTGTTGTAGTGGTGATGTCACAATGATGTCATCATACACATATTGTCTCGATGATAGCCGATATGATTATTTTGCTTTACTCTGCACATCATTTCAACGACATGCATACACTTTTTGACGATATGTCCAGTCCTTTTCGACGATATTGTACTTAGGCAAATTATTGAAGTACTGGACATATTGCTTGATCTCTGCAAGCATGAACTAGATATAACATTAAATACACCTTGTACTTATCATTGAATTGAGCACTTCTTCAAAACAGGAACATTGATGGGCATTGTTCCAAACAGCGAAGTTCTCGATAGACGTCTGGATCACCAAGGCATCGCAGAACGGATCCTCATAGTCAAGCATGTCCTCTAACGAGAAGGTGATCTTCTCCGAGGGGGCGGGGTTTGGGAGGTCGCCACGATGCTCCTCCTAAAAATTGCTTGGTGGCTCTTCTTGCGAGTGGCCTCAATCCCAACCCTTCTGTGGATCACCCTGATCCCCCTCGAGCTCCTACATCCGCTCAATCCTCGGACATATCTTCCCCCTCTCCAGGTAGCACTTCTTCGATCCTCACCGACCGTTGTTGTTATTGACCTCTTGTCCTCATTTCCGAAAACTCTGGGCAGGTGACCGTCGCGTGACCTTCTTCCTGATGGAAGTCACAGTAGGGCAACGCCACCCTGCCGCCCCCTCTTCCTCATCTTCCATTTCCTCTTCATCTTCCTCGGCCTACTGTCATGGTTTGCTGTTGAGGGGGAGAGGGCCTAGGGCCCTGCCTCCACCCCAGAGGGTTGAACCGTCGTTGCCCCCTTCCCTGGAATCCTCTTTCCAGACCTCATTCCAGTCCCTCCTGAGGGCTCCAGGCTAGCCGGTTGTTGGGCTATTGGTACCCCCAATCTGGATGTCGTCTCTGAAACCACTGACCTCTGGGTTCATCTCTCCATCTCCCCTCCTACCACCTTGTCTCTGGCTCACTTAGCCTTGCCAACCTTTCTACGAACTCCGAGTTGTCTGCCTCCCCTTCAATCTCTTCTATTGCCCTCTCCATCAACTCTTCAAAGGACAGGGGGGGCCTTTCTCTTTAGGTTCATCTTGAATAACCCCTCCCGCATCCCTACTGTGAAGGCCAGCTGGAGGGTAAACCCGGGCACCTCCTGGATGAGCAGGACCTCTTCCTGGAACCTATCCACATAATGGGCTAGTGACTCCCATGGTCCTTGCTTGATTTTGAAGATTGCCTCGACATCCTTCTTCCTTTTCTTCGACGTCAAGAAGCGCAACTGGAAGCTCCGACGCAGATCCTCTAATGTATAGATAGACCCCACGGGGAGCTAGTGAAACCAGTCCCTGGCCTTTTCCTTCAGAGTGGTGGCAAAGAGCCGACACTAGAAGGCGTCCGACATAGCTCCGATGGAGACCATGTCCTCGAACCATTGCAGGTGTTGGACAGGGTCATCCTTGCCGGTATAGTAAGACATATCCAGCCCTATGAACCCCTCCAGGATTGGGGCAGAGAGGATCAGCTCACAAAAAGGGCTACCCTCCCCCACTCGGCGAGTGGTATGATCTCGCGGAGTCATCTTGCACACCTTTGCACTTGCCGAACTGGTGAATAGCTTCCGCCCGGCAAGGTCTCTCCCGCTTACTTCTGCTGCCACCTCCTTCCTGAGTCACTGACCATAAGCATTATTGCCTATCAGCTGGGGCGCGACCACTGGGATTGCTGGTGTCTCGAATTTGTTTTTAGCAGCGAATGCGAGATGCAAGGACTACAAGACCTCTCGCCTGAAGTCCTCACACATATCCAACGTCACCTCTTTTTGCGAGTGTTGGCGAGTGGCCTGGGTCGGATCTTCTTTCTTCAACTCCATCCATGGGGCTCAGTTTGAGATTTTCTTATATAGGCTACGTTCCACGCTCACCATACCAAAAATGTTGAAACAGTCAACTGGTCTCTTTGAGTTCGGACTCACTGGGGGATGTAGCCAACACCTACTTCTCTCTCACTAGCACACTTGACAATTGATGAGGGACTATGAACAGACCCAATGTTGTAGCGAGGAGGTCCCGCCACACACACGAAAGATCTTAGAGAGCTTCCCCTCCTAAACCAATGCTCAACCGGGCACCTTGAAGGGCACTAACAACCAACCAAAAAAACTAGAGGGGGAGAGAGTCTAAAAGATTTGCCATCCTCCAAGGTGCCCTTAAGGGCCTATTTATACTTTTTTCTGGACAGGTCTGCAAATAGCGTGAATCCGCCTTTTAATTCTACTAATCGCACCTCAAACTGGTCTGCTAACAGCCTAACTCCGCTATTCTGAAGGGCTATTGGCAGCCCACAAAGGGTATCTAGGTAATTTCCTCGCCATATGCTTGGCTTGTTGGACAAGTGGGGTTCTGCCTTCACTCTCCTGATTTGGGCGAGTGATCCCCCGCATTCTTGGTGAGTGCTCTTCTTGACCTACTCTGATTGCCCTTTGACCCTTTGGGACCCGTGGATCTACTCGACGAATACGGGGTTGTACAGAGACCTTTTACAAAAATTTCTTTGGACTCTTGCTGGAGGGTGGGGAACCAGCAAAAAACATTGTCGATTTGTTAATGTAAGAATTAATATTTCTGTTACTACCGCCAGCGATAAAGATACCGCCGGGTGGTAAATTCCAAAGCCATACCCAAGCCCATATTTTGCACTTCCATGCCTTTGGTTGCCTAAAATCATGTCAAGGGTCTTCTGGCCAACTCCGAATTTTTCAATAACCATGCTCTAGTCAAGGATCCGGGCTTTTAAGAAAGTATTTTCATTTACTAGATTTCCACACCTATTTGCAAAAAATTTCATTCCATTATCAGTTTGAGAGAGAGTTTTTAAGCTTTTTTCTAAGTCTCCATTTTGTTTTGTAAGAGATTCAATATTTGAGAGAGCCTTAGAAAGATCATTTTCTAGTTCTTTTTTGCTTGCCAAGAAGTGATCATTCTCTTGGTAAGAACCCTTCTCTTTTCCCAAAGATTTTACTTCCTTAGTTAAGTTTTAATTTTGCTTTAAAAGTTTTTTATTTTAAGTTTTTAATTGATCAAAATCTTTTAGACTTTTATTGAAGAATTTGCAGGTTTTCATATATTCAATATAGAGATCATCATAAGAAGAAAGAAGTACCTCAGTGTCGCTTTGGACACTGCAATCGTCTTTCGATGATTCTTGACTTCTTCCCATGAGGCACAGATTTGCCACTTCGCCGTCTGTTAAGGTAGAGCCGTTTGAGCTATCGGATGAAGATTCATCTCATGTTCCTGCCTTCAGAACCTTCTTCTTTTCTTTTCCTTTGTGCCACTTTTCTTTTTGTTCTTTTAGGTACTTTGGGCACTAGCTTCTTATATGCCCAGTCTTCCGATAGTGGAAGCACTCTGGTGGAGGTTGCTTGTCGTCGTCGTTGCTTTTTTTCTCCTTTTTCACCTTTTTCTCCTTTTTGGATGATGAGCCTTTTCAAAAATACTAATGGAATGTGTTCCTCATTTCCGGATTCTTCTAGAACTTTGTGAAAATTTTCACAAAAAGGCTCTCTTCGTACTCCTCATCATCGTCGTCCTCTTTTCTTGACTTTAGTGCCAAGGATTTCTTCTTCAGCTCTTTGTTTTATTCTTCATCTTGGATTTTGAGTTCCACCTCATGGGTTTTGAGATTTCCAATGAGGCTCAAAATCTGGAGTCGTCTTAGATCATGTGACTCGGAAATAGCCGTCACCTTCAGATTGAACTTTGGAGGGAAAGACCAAAGGATTATCCTCACCAAGTCACCATTCGAGAATGTTTTCCAGAGTATCTTTGAGGCATTGACGATTTTGCTGAAGCGAGTGTACATCGAGTCTACATCCTCATCTGGATCCATTTTAAACCTTTCAAATTCTGACCCTAATTGGAATAGCTTTGATTCGGTAACTTGCAAAGTACCTTCGTGAGTTATTTCAAATAAATTCCAGATATCTTAAGCAGTTTCACAAGCACTAACTCGATTGAATTTAGTTCTATCAAAAGCGTAAAATAGGGCGTTCATTGCTTTAGCGTCATTTTTGCATCTACTTTTATCCCCATCATCACATTTATCTCTAGGATTTTCCATGATTACATCTCCAACTACATATGTATGAGTAATATAGCGTTGTTCTACCCAAGTCCAGACATCTAAATCTAAATTCATTAGAAAATAATACATACGCGTTCTCCAATAATTGTAAACTTTTTCCAGTTAAAAGTGAAGGTCTACTTATCCCTTGCCTCTCCTGAAAAGCGAGATCATGGAGCGCCATTATTCTCGGTTGTTAGAACTTTTTGGAATAACCTGGCTTTGATACCACTTGTTGTATCTATAGGCACCATTAGAGGGAGGGGGGGTGAATAAGGGTCTTAAAAACTTTTGTGCTTAAGTGCTTTTCAGATATATATGTCGAATATATTTTATGAATTATTTCACCTAAGACAATGCTTCTGCTTTTGCAAGACTGCAGTACTCAAAGCAAGAGAGATGGAGACTCTGTTGCTACCTATAGCGGTAGAGGTACCGCTCGGTGTTAGTGGCCGAGAACTCCCTTTTCATTTAGATTTCAAGGATCAAGGAGAATGAATCAATACTGGAGAAAAACTGTAATAATATTGTTTTAAGAATGATTACAAAATTTGATCCCAATGACGCTTGGAATTGAGGCATACGTAAAAACCCTTTTGGTTTTCTATACCGACCCTTCTCCCAAGGACCAGTTGGCTCTAGACTATCTCTCCCCAGATGAGGCCTCGAGCCTCCCCTTAAATCTAACCCTAGACCTATTGGCCACACCCTCGCGGCGAATTCTCCCTAGTACTCGCAAGGCCCTAGTCGCCAACACGGGTGAATTTCTCTACCGATAAAGATAAGAGTTACAATCAATAAAGAAACAAACTAAAGCATCAAATACTCCCTCAAAGATAGAACTTGAAGATGTTATAGGCGTGATCGATCCGTCTTCAAATCCTTAGCATTCACGAGCGTTGATGGAGTTCTCATGGCTGCAAGGAGGAGGCTCTCACGAAAGTTCAGGAGTTGTAAATTTGTATCCTTCCTGTATCGACACGGCTTAAAGGAGGAGGACAGCTCTTTAAATAGACTCGGATCCTAGCGCTAGCGGCAGTTCTACCGTCGGGCGGTAGCATCTTTAGGCAATAGGCTGGCACAAGGACTTTGTCATCTTAGGCAATATTCTTGCTCCAAAATAGGCAACCCTTCCTACCGCGCAGTGGTTTTACTAACGCACAGTGTTTGCGATATAACTTTCCTAGCCGTCGGATCCCCTTCCTCTTTTCCTCCTCATTTAGCAGTGTGATGGAGGGACTTCCATAAGTTACTGCCAGGCATTAGCCTTAATGCGCCATAGTAATAGTTGTTATATTGAGTCCCAACGACATTCCTTTCTTGATAATATTTCCTTCTCGACGTTGTTTCCAATTATGCAGACACTACTGCCAGCGGTAGTACTATCACTTCGTGCTAGCAGCAGAGCATCATAGTGATACTGAATCGTCGACTTTCTTTTTCGTACTTATGGGGGATTGAGATATGAAGTTCTTGCACACTATAAACACATGGCAAGTATGATCAAATACATTGGAATTTGTTATTCTCAAACCAAGAGATATAGAAAGCATGTTCCAACAAAACCCCCCGCAAAACACTGACATAAAAATACTTTTATATCAAGTCTCATTTCAATAAATTACTCCACCCCGCCGTGTTCCTCGAGAGATTCGATATACGGGGATTTATTCCCATTTTATTATTACGTGACAACAATCAGTTCACTGTCATTTGCACCACAGTCTCGCTCCCGCCTATAGCGGTGTGTCGAGATTGTGCGTCAAAATACGACTGATGACGCATATTTTAACTTAAATATGCTTATTATTATTATATTCTTAATATAAACTATATATATTTCTCTAAATTATATTATAATTATCTTATTATTATTATTTTTTTTTATTATTCGCACTAATATTATGTTGTTTTATTTTATGGCAGGCCTGGGGGGAATTTCGGCACGATTCAATGTAAATGCCCATTGCAACGTTCGCTGCTAGCTGCACCCGTTCAAGCTGCATCAGTTCATGCCGCACCCATCCAAGATGGCCGAGCCCAAGCTGCTACCAGCCATATGTCCATTAATACCATGCTAGCTCACGTGCATCACCATCCATGCAAATGTATTCAATATGCTGCCACATCATTCAGCCATATTAAATCACATGCAAAATGCCATTCACGTTGATCCTATGGTCACTCTCTCCATAATAAGCTACAACTCATTCCCTGCCACCTCATGGTTTCCATGCCGCCCGCGCCGCTAATTCAAGTTAATGGCACCATCAATTATAACAAACATGGCTGATCTTCACCCCTTCCTCTTCCACATACCTCTAGCTAGTTGTTCACATCACCATCAAATTAAATCCCATGAATAACTGATTCTTATTATTACTCCAACAATCACTCCCCATGTGGCCGAACCCATTAGCACTTCATATACCCATCCATGTGGATCCATTTTAAAGTAGCCCTTCACGTGAGCTCCACTCCATGAATCTGCCACTTCATATTCTCTCTAAATTCAATACAGCAATTCAGTTTCCTCTCCTCCCTTTAACATTATTATTATAATTATTATTAAATCAATGCAATCTATTTAGGCGGCCATTCCACTCCTCCAAGCAGCCGGTTCCACTTGATCTCCTCCTCATTAGCCAAATTCCCCTTGGAATTCTATAGGCCACACCATTTATTTCTCCCTTCTAGATTCATCCCCTAGAGTTAACTCACTTGGGATGATTCTAGATGGTTTTTTGCATCTATATAACGAGCACAAATTCAAAGCTTTGGGGAGGTTGGAAAAGTTCAAGAGTTGGAGAAGAGAGAAAGTTCAAGAGAGTTCTACCTTGTATGAGAGTTTAATTTCATGTTTTTTCTTATATGCTTTTGTTTCCAATTTGCTTAATATAGTTGTGTACTTTTATTATTTTCTTTTAATGAAAATGCAATCTTTTTCTTTTATTGTTGTCTTTTCTCTTACTATGAGTAGCTAAATTTTCTCTTAGTGCCTGATTGGCTAGTATTGGGATGAAGATTAAATTATAATTTATCGTCTCGAATTTTTAGATTATTCGTTTCGATTTATTTCTGATTAAATTTTGGATGCGAGTTTATATTGCTAGTATATAAATTTCGCTATCCGATTTGGTATTCTACTTGACCGAGAGGCTCGTGGATGCTTTAGGTCTCTCGGAAATAAATGGGTTTGTTTTATTTTCTTTGAAAATTGAAAATATCGCTACTTTTGGATTCAGGATTAACGTTCATGCAATTTTAATTTATTTCAAATTTTAGAGATTATGTTTGAAGTATTATTAAAATTGGGCGGTAGTCGTCTCTAGCGAGCCTCTATCGTATTTTTCAATCCTCCAATCGAAACAGAATTTTTAAGAATTAGAGCGCCTCTTTTATAATCGGATTCCCAAGAACACCCAATCAAGTGCTAAGTCTTTTTAAAATCATGAATTTCTCTTATGTAAATTCTTCGTACTTGCAATTTTCAATTTCAAAAACCAAAAATAACTTTCATTTGGTAGGATAATAGTAACAGCGTGAGTAGTAGTAATTGATAGCCCCGGTCTAATACGACATTTTTCTATACTACGATTCGATATGTGCACTTGCCTTTTGGATTGATAGTAAATTAACCATCAAATTTTTGGCGTCGTTGTCGGGGAAGTACCTGTTTAGTTTCGTTTCAATTCCTGTCTTTCTTTTTCTTCTCTCTCATTTTTTTTCTTTTGAACATCGAGGACGATGTTTCCCTCTAGTCTGGGAGAAATTACATGTTCTCTTTATTAGAAAAATTTCAAAAAAAATATTTTCTTGATTTGGTACGCCTATGGTGATCGTTGGTGATAGGGGTGCGTATTTTTGTAACGCCCAGCTCGCCAAAATTTTATCAAAATATGGCATTACACACAAGCTCTCCACTGCAAACCACCCCCAAACTAACGGCCAAGTTGAAGTTGTCAACCGAGAAATCAAACGTATATTGGAAAAAACCGTTTCATCCTCTAGAAAAGATTGGTCTTTAAAACTCGACGTCGCTCTATGGGCTTATCGGACGGCTTACAAAACCGCCATCGGTTGTACTCCGTACCATCTAGTCTATGGAAAATCGTGTCACTTACCGGTAGAACTAGAACACCGTGCATTTTGGGCCTTAAAATTTTTAAATCTCGATCATCACTTAGTCGTCGAGCATCACAAAATTCAACTAAACAAACTCGACGAGTGGCGCTCCAACGCTTATGAAAACAATAAAATTTATAAAGAGCGAACAAAGCATTTTCACGATAAAAATTTAAGGCATCCAAAAACTTTTAAACTGGGCGATCAAGTCTTGCTTTATAATTCTCGCTTGCGCTTATTTCCTAGCAAATTCAAATCGCGTTGGTCTGGTCCTTTTCTGGTTAAAGAAGTTTTTCCTTATGGTACTGTGTTAATTTCGCACCCGGATAAGGGTGATTTTAAAGTTAATGGTCAGCGTCTCAAACTTTATTTTTCCGGTGATACTATTGCTGCGAACAATGAATCTATGCTCTTACCAAACACTTAATTATTTTTGTCGTTCTTTTTCTTCATTTTTGCACTTTTCTTTTTGCATTTCCTTTTCTTTTTATTTTTTTTGTTTCGACGGCTCCTGCGAATTGGACTCCTTGTTCGCCTGCTTCAACATTGTTGTTTTCATGATGATTCGAGATGATACTAAAGATGGTCTAATGCACAAGCAAGGGGGAGCGGCGTCAACCTTTGGACTCGCCAATTCGGGGAAGTACCTATTTTAGTTTCGTTTCAATTCCTGTCTTTCTTTTTCTTCTCTCTCCTTTTTTTCCTTTTGAACATCGAGGACGATGTTTCCCTCTAGTCTGGGGGGAATTACATGTTCTCTTTATTAGAAAAATTTCAAAAAAAATATTTTTTCTTTCTCTTACTATAAAAAAATGAAAATCTAAAAAAATAGTTTAAAAAAATATATATCCATAAATCCCAAATAATGAGAAAACCCAAAAATCTTTATTAATTTGAGTTAATTTTGCTTCGTCTTTAGAACCCCGCGACTTGGTGTTTTCTTGTTTTTAATCATTCGTGTATTTGTTAGCTAAAATAAATTTTTCTAATTGTCACTTTGTCTATGTTTCACGAGTAATATGTTGACTCGTGTAGTGTTTCTAATTAGATGTAACATGTTATTTATGAAAACTCTATTGAAAATTTACACTTTTTCATGATTTTCTTTTTATGTTTTTCACTTATATAAATTCGATTATCCCTTGTTTTCTCTTTTAAAAATCTTTGTAATGTTGACTTATGCTAAGTGTAGTGAATGTGAACCGGTCTAGACGCTTTTTATTCTCACTCTCATGATAAGTCAAGTTTCTCTATTTTCTACCTAGTCTTGCACCTTTTGAATTTTTCAAGATTTTGCTTTAGATGGACATAGGAGCATGAAAATGATTTAGGCCACCTCTTGATTCGTTTGAGCCTTTGCATTCTAAGCCATTAAATTTTAACCGTTGCTAGCCACTTTGTGTTTTTTCCCATTTCTTTTGCAAGCCCCACTCATTTTCACCAAAGCCAAATAGCCTACTTATGGTGCACGCTTGAAATTTAGAGCTTTATTTGTTGCTAGCTTGTGTTTCTTATTTGCGAAAATGGTGGTTCTAATTTTGTTATCCTTTTGCTACAAAAGAAGAGAAAAATATGATAAAAAAAAATCGAAGAAAAAATTGAAGAATGCATTTTTGACCCTTACCTTTGTATTTCAAAATGATTTGGGGTGAAAATTTATTTTTTTTAGGCATACAAGTATTTGCAAAGCTCCTCTTTTTGTTTTAAGTGTTCCTTAACCCTTCACGTTTATCTTTTGATATCCGCGCCTAAAACCCAAGCCTTAAATATTGTACCTAATGAAGTCCTTTTGATTCATGCTCCTATGTTTGTTTTTAGTCAAGAAAGCGAAAAGTAGATTGGGTAAGCCTTTTTGTAGGGTTTTGGACTCGTGATTTAGATTGGGTGGTTATAAAATGTCTCTTAGATTTTAGTAGCAACTCTACGCCCTTTTCATTCGTCTCATTACTTGGTTTTTACTTTTGTTACAACTTGGGACGATTTATCTTTATGTTAGTGAAATCTACAAAAATTAATGTCACTATTAAGTAAGAATTTTCAGTTTATTTTTCATAATTTCCCTACTTCTAATTTCGCATCGTAGTCGTGCGCGGCATAGCCAATTTGATTAGTTAGTTCTTTTTATTTTGCTAGCTCGTATGATTTTTCTTGGGGACAAGCAAAATGATAAGTCTTGGGGAAATTTGATGACGCATATTTTGACTTAAATATGCTTATTATTATTATTGTATTTTTAATTAAAACTATATTATTTCTCTAAATTATCTTATTATTATTTTTATATTATTCGCACTAATATTATTTTGTTTTATTTTATGGCAGGCCTGGGGGGAATTTCGGCACGATTCAACGTAAAAGCCCGCTGCAACGTTCGCTTCTAGCTGCACCCGTTCAAGCTGCATCAGTTCATGGCGCAACCATCCAAGATGGTCGAGCCCAAGCTGCTACCAGCCATATGTCCATTAAAACCATGCTAGCTCACGTGCATCACCATCCATGCAAATGTATTCAATATGCTGCCACATCATTCGGCCACATTAAATCACATGCAAAATGCCATTCACGTTGATCCTATGGTCACTCTCTCCATAACACGCTACAACTCATTCCCTGCCACCTCATGGTTTCCATGCAGCCCGCACCACTAATTCAAGTTAATGGCACCATCAATTATAACCAACATGGCCGATCTTCACCCCTTCCTCTTCCACATACCTCTAGCTAGTTGTTCACATCACCATCAAATTAAATCCCATGAATAACTGATTCTTATTATTACTCCAACATTCACTCCCCATGTGGCCGAACCCATTAGCACTTCATATACCCATCCATGTGGATCCATTTTAAAGTATCCCTTCACGTGAGCTCCACTCCATGAATCTGCCACTTCATATTCTCTCCAAATTCAATGCAGCAATTCAGTTTCCTCTCCTCCCATTAACATTATTATTATAATCTTTATTATTAAATCAATGCAATCTATTAAGGCGGCCATTCCACTCCTCCAAACAGCTGGTTTCACTTGATCTCCTCCTCATTAGCCGAATTCCCCTTGGAATTCTATAGGCCACACCATTTATTTCTCCCATCTAGATTCATCCCCTAGAGTTAACTCTCTTGGGATGATTCTAGATGGTTTTTTGCATCTATATAAGGAGCACAAATTCAAGGCTTTGGGGAGGTTGGAAAAGTTCAAGAGTTGGAGAAGAGAGAAAGTTCAAGAGAGTTCTACCTTGTATGAGAGTTTAATTTCATGCTATTTCTTATATGCTTTTGTTTCTAATTTGCTTAATATAGTTGTGTACTTTTATTACTTTCTTTTAATGAAAATACAATCTTTATATTTTATTGGTGCCTTTTCTCTTACTATGAGTAGCTAAATTTTCTCTTAGTGCTTGATTGGCTAGTATTGGGATGAAGATTAAATTATAATTTATCGTCTCGAATTTTAAGATTTTCGTTTCGATTTATTTTCGATTAAATTTTGGCTGCGAGTTTATATTGCTAGTATATAAATTTTGCTATTCGATTTGGTATTCTAGTTGGCCGAGAATCTCGTGGATGCTTTAGATCTCTCGGAAATAAAAGGGTTTGTTATATTTTCTTTGAGAATTGAAAATATCGCTGCTTTTGGATTCGGGATTAACGTTCATGCAATTTTAATTTATTTCAAATTTTAAGAGATTATGTTCTAAGTATTATTAAAATTAGGCGGTAGTTGTCTCTAGTGAGCCTCTATCGTATTTTGCAATCCTCCAATCGAAACAGAATTTTTAAGAATTATAGCGCCTCTTTTATAATCGGATTCCCAAGAACACCCAATCAAGTGCTAAGTTTTTTTAAAATCGTGTATTTCTCTTACATAAATTCTTCGTGCTTGCAATTTTCAATTTCAAAAACCAAAATCAACTTTCGTTCGGTGGGATAATAGTAACGGTGTGAGTAGTAGTAATTGACAGCCCCGGTCTAATATGACATTTTTCTATACTACGATTCGATATGTGCACTTGCCTTTTGGATTGATAGTAAATTAACCATCAACGACCTTGGTATTTTAATACCCTATACTATAATCGATATGTTACCTTTTCCTTTATCGATATTGTATTGGAGAACATCTTTTTTTTATAAAATCTAAATTCTTCCTATCAGTGAGCTTAAGCCTCGCCTAACCTCTATGTTGGAAAGAATCTCTGGATTTGGTATATCATATTTAATA
The DNA here is from genome assembly GCA_033032865.1 of Dactylorhiza incarnata. Classification (NCBI taxonomy): domain Eukaryota; kingdom Viridiplantae; phylum Streptophyta; class Magnoliopsida; order Asparagales; family Orchidaceae; genus Dactylorhiza; species Dactylorhiza incarnata. The sequence continues at coordinate 4,914,789 of JAWHQI010000026.1, read as the reverse complement.
AGTGATATAGGAATTCCTTATGAATGCATAGAAAGGCTATAAATGTATTGTATTAAGCAGGAAAAAAGCTGGCAAAAGTAAAGCCATGAAAGGTAAAGGAAAATGTCAAACGAAAGCTCTATACGTCGTGAAGTAATTGACATACGTCAATAATCCAAAGCTGCTTACATCACGTTCTATGTAGTAGTAAAGAAGCTAAAGTTAAGAATTTAGCTTATGTCGATTATTGATAAGTTAGAAATCAATGAATATCGAGAAGTAATTGACATTTTCATATGCTTACATCGAATTATCAATGGATGTCAATTAAAGCCGTTGAGCAAATTGAGGTTGTGATTACAATTCAAATCTAGTTGTTGATGCTCCATTTAAATAAAAAGATTATGATGAATCAGAGATGAAAAGGAAAGTATTGAATCAGAGGGCTTCCATATATATTAAAAAAGATTCAAACCAAAAATAAATAAAAGAATTTAAAAAGAAAGATCGTGAATTATTTTCTTCTCCCTCACGATCTTAGAAAGACTCATCTTGTCTCTGAGTATTATTCTTTTTCTCTCTGATTCTCTATCTCTCTATCAATCGGAAAAGGGAGGTTACTGCTACTAGACCCAAGAATAAAAAAGAAGATTGTTGATTGGTGTTCTGTGTTCTTCTCTCCAAGAACAACCGATCAAATACAAATTAGTATCCACATAGATTATCAAATTCAATGATCTTTTCAGAGCTTGTCGAAGATAAAATCTCATTGTGGAAAAACTTGTTACATCCATCCATTTAGAAAAGAGTTTCAAGAAACCATCTCCAAAGGATTCTATGGAGAGTTTTAAGAATCCATTTCCAATGGATTTAGTGGTTCTAAGAGTCTCCATGTCAAAAGAATCAATGGTTCTAAGAGTCTCCTTATCAAAAAACTCAGTGGTTCTAAGAATATCCTTATCAAAAGATTCAGTTGTGTTTCTAAGAGTATCCTTATCAAAATACTCATCATTGTTTAGTGATTTTCTACCAAGGGGTAGAAGAGAGGACGTACTCAAATTTGGGGAACCGCTATAAAACTTTTTTGTGTCAAATGGATTATCTACTCTATAGTTTAGATTTCCTTTACTACATAATCTCTATTCTGTTTATATAATATGTGGCATGTTATATAATTGATTATGTTAAAAGTTTGTATGAAATGAATTCACCCCCTCTAGAATAATTCTCAATTATCATTCTGCACTTTCAATTGGTATAAGAGTTAGGATAATCATTACAAGTTTAACACCTTGATTAATCCAAATCCTGATAATTGAGACTTAGGTCTTGAAAGGTTCATACAATCATGAGTTTTACTCAGGTTAGGGATTATGTCACATCCAGACCTCCTATGTGTAATCTAGATAAATTTTCATTATGGAAATCTAGAATTAAATTTTATATGAGTTATATGGATGAATATATATTTGATTCTATGATTATAGGTCCATACATTACTACAAAGTCGAATGTCAGTGGAGAGACATTAATTAATCTTAATGCAGAATGGAGTGAAGGTGATAAGATAGCCATAACTTGTGATTCCAAGGTCATGAACATCATGGTGTCCACAATTAGTGATGACATCTACCAAAGAGTGGTGGAATGTCAAATTGCAAAATATATTTGTGAATCTCTAATTAGAATTATAGAAGGAAGCTAGATGAGAGAAATGATAAAAAAATCTCTCTTTATATCATAGTATAGTAATATCAAGAAGAATCAAGATGAGTGTTATGTATCAAAGATTCAGCCTGATTGTGAGTAAGATAAGAGGGATTGAAAAGGAAATCTCAGTCACTAAGATTAATGACAAGCTTCTCATGTGATTTCCTAGCTCATGATGAAAGACCACTCCCCCCCCCCCCCCCCCCCCATTTAGGTTTTATTCCAGGTCTTACACCCAGAACCACCGCCTTGCGGTGACACCAACTCAGAGGCTGGTCGTCACTACAAGACGTCGGTCCTGTCAGCAATTCAAACATCCAGGACAACCATGATTCACAGAGTAATGGAAGGAATTAAAGACTAAGTTCACAAAATCACCGCATGGTATATATATAATCGAAGGAAGAGTCCACAAATGAGATGAATAGAGTACAAATTAATGAAAGGTCTTAAGCCCGGTATATCAAGTCCTCACTACAAGTCACTCACGGAAGTAACTAAAATCACTCAACACTCACTACGGTGGCTACTGCTGTAAGTGCTGGCTAGGGGTGGATCACCTCGTCATGCTTGTCCCTCCTGGTGTGTTGGTTCTGATGCTCCTAGTACTCCTATTTGTTATGCCACATCCAACTGTTAGTCAAAAAGACTATGTGTATTCCTCATCTCCTCCCCCGGTGACTCCTAGGCACCATGCGGGAGGATGGATAAAGAAAGGACATCAAAGCAGTATGTATTCAAGCAGGTGTAGGTGGCCCTAGCTAGTGGGTAGTAGGTAAAAGTATGTAAAGTAAAGTACATGGGCTTACTTTAATTGTTCTACTATAATTTACAAGTATGTAAATAATGGCAGCATCATATACTGAGAGAAAACATCTATCTACTAGAAATTAAATAACTTTACTTATATAAATGCTCATACAAATATATAAGTTAAGGGTTGCTCTAACATAATAAACTCATCGTATAAAGGATCCCATACTAGTTTATACGATGAGGGTCTTGTTGTATGAAATAATGCGTAAGCTATGCGGTGCAATGATTATGCCATGACTTCATACTCATGCAACTCACACACTCGACTCTATATGTACAGACCTTTTAGTGCCCACTTTTTGGAGGTAGCTAACCCCTCCCCCCCCCCCCCCCCCCCCCCCCCCCCCCCCCCCCCCCCCCCCCCCCCCCCCGTCGTGGTCAAACGGTGGCAAAGGAGCTGTTGTCTCCTCACCAAGGTGGGTATAACACACTACCATACCTAGGCTCTAATGTACGTTATGGTACCTGTCCCCAGTACTCATGATCTCCTGTGTACTCTTGTTGGATCCATCGGAGCCAGACCTTTTATAAGGCTAAAGGTAGGGTTATTAGGGCATGTGTCCTATCGAATGGGCAGTAAAACAACCTGACCCTCTAAACCCCTACCACTTGCCGAGTCATCATACTTCTGTTGGTGTGTCGACTGGGATAGTACCAAACACCCACCGCATTCTATGCACATGCACTAATATATCATCTCTATCATCCGAGCCTCCAGCTCGTCGGGATAACCAGTCAGTACTACATATTCACTGAATCTATTACTCATAGGACCAACTGGCCTTCATAAACACCGAGCCTACAGCTCTAAGGATTGACTTGCCCTTTAACTATATAAACTACCATTCACCAAAAATTTGTGTACATAGGACTCATTAACCTTCCCTATCAACACAATCTTTTCTACTATTTAGTTAAACTTAGATATTTATGGTGAATCTTGGAATTCCCATGGTCTACCCGGCAAAGGGTTCGCAGCGGTACTATGCGGTATGATGGGAAAACATCCCAAACCTTCCTTTCTCAAGATTGTTTGCCCGGAAGCTCGTGACCTCTCTTTTTCGATAAGAATGGTCAGTTCCAGCGGTCTCAATTTTGGCAGATCGCCCAGACCGCATGTCTCATCTCCAGCAATTTTCCCAAGGCATAGGCGGCCAGGCTACAGTGAGATCGCCAGACCGCGCGGTCTAAGGTTTTTCTTCCTTTTTGTTATTTGCAGCCCCTATCTCTGCACCTGGTTCCCCTGTACCCCAGGCAACCTATAATTTTTGGATCTGCCCATTTGGGCAGCCTCCACGTCTATAAATAGAGGGGTAGGGGTACCATAAAATGGGCTTTTTCTTTGAGCTTCCAGCTTGCAACCTATGCAAGCGGTCTTGATTTTTGTCACCTTTTCTTCCTCTCACCCTTACCTATTTTGGACCCCTCCTGTAACCTGTTTTGAGATCAATCAAAGCAGATTTTCTCTCAGAGATCTCTTCTCTGGCATTCCTTATCCCAAGTAACCTGCACTCTGCAGTCCTTCCCCATCTCCTTGTAGTATGAGTTTTGAAGGTACAATTATTGTGCCAACAAAACAAGCACGCGACCTTCAGATTGGAGTGTCAAGGCAAAGTCAACGGATAGATAAAATGTCAGACCGTGAGATCCTGCCTGGTCAGTTCATCGGCGGTCTCCCTTCTTCAGGTGGCGTGAACTCATTGGAAGACCTTAATCTTCGCGTCGAGCTCCACCTTGCACAAGCTCACCGAGAGGCCGCTCAAGCTCGTTGGGAGACCGCTCGACAGATTGAGTCAATTAATCAGATCCTTTCGTCAATCTCCCAGAGACTTCTTCCTCAGACCAATAAAGTTGTGACTCATGATCCTTTGGCTGATGGTCTTGCTCATGACCACGCGACCCCTCAGCCCGCTGCTCCCCTGCGGTCTCAAGGGGAAGAGTTTGATGCTCGCCAGGCCTTCTTTAGGGCAACAGCTCAGGGATCTCCAGCTCGAGACCTGAATTTTTAGAAGGATTATGCTTCTCCTCCAGCTCCTGCTGTCGCCCCTTTTGCTCCTTTCGGTGTTTTTGAAACAGAGGAGACATCCCCCTTTTCTGATTGAATTCATTGGGATCCAACTCCCAACGGCTTTAGAGAGCCAAGATTGCATATGTTCATCGAAGAGAGTGATCCTAGCTCTCATCTTCAAGCTTTAGATTCTGCAGTCGCTCTGAGGTCTCTCTCAGATGCGATAAGGTGTAAGCTGTTAATCACCTCCTTTGATGGACAAGTACGGGAGTGGTTTTATAAACTACCTCCTCAGTCCATCTCCTGCTTTGCCGTCTTAAGGCAAGAGCTTCTGTTGAGGTTTTCCACCTCAAAGGAGAGGAAGAGTGGCCCTACAGCCCTCTTCAGGATTAGGCAAGGTGAGAGTGAGACACTGGATCGTTTTGTTGATCGTTTCCAAAGAGAAATCCTTGGAATAAGGGATATAGATCCCTCACGTTATAAGTTGGCCCTGGTAACTGGCCTGCAGGAAGGACCTATGAAGTTTGAGTTCACCACCAAGGAACCGAGCTCTTATCAAGAGCTAATCAACATCGTGAATAGATTCATAGAAGGGGAGATCAGCAACCCCAGCTATGTTTCCAATCTGACGTGCAGAACCGGCCAGAAAGGTTCTGATGGCTTCTTCCCAGCTCCACCATCAGAAAAGCCTTCGCGAGAAGAGTTTCGTCCTCTAGCTAGGAGAGGAAGGAACTTCCGCCATCACCGTCCCTACTAGGGGCATCAGCAGTTTCAGCCTAAAGTGCCTCTACTGCCATCTCCACCCACTCCAGCATCACAACCGACACCCATCCAACAAGTTCTTTTTGTCTAGCCGCCTCTCTCGCCTTCTTCTCAACCATCTTATAATGACTCTCAAGAGTCATTCACCGAGCTCAATGTCTCAATGAGCGAGATGGTTCAAGTTCTCCAGAAAGCATCCCTTCTACAGGATGCCTGCTCCTTTGCAGTCTGATTTAAAGACCAAATATATCTCTCTTTACTGTGAGCATCACAGGGAGAGAGGTCATCTGATCGAGAATTGCAGAGCTCTCCCATTGTTGGTGGAGAAACTCGTGAAAGAAGACAAGCTGCAGGAGCTGGTTCAGAAAAGTGATCCCTCCAAGGCTTCAACCTTCAAGGCCAAGGAGGTGGCAGAAGTCCACTGTGAATGTGAGGAAGTTGATGATGTTGGCCCCCTTCGCAATGTTGGTTATCCTAGCGAGTGTGTGGATGCTAACAATGAGGGAGCTTTGGGCTACCTCTTCTGCATCCACGGAGGAGAAGGTCTCGAATCTTCAAAGAAAGCTAGTCTCGCAAGAGTCTTCAGATCAGAGGTCGTTGCTACCTCATCTTCTACTCTGGTCCGAAGGACGGTCACCTTCAGGCAAGAAGATCTTCCTCCAACCGCCAACCCTTTCAACAAAGTAGTTGTCATCAAGGCGGTGATCGAAAATTATACAGTTGAAAATATCTTGATCGATATCGGAAGCTCCGTCAACCTCCTCTTCAAGACGGCATTTGAAGCCCTAAATATCGAAAAGACTCTCCTTTCCACTGAAGGGCCTCTTTATGGATTTTCTGGAGAGAAGGAGGTAGAAGGGAATGTCACCCTCTTAGTGACTCTTGGAGGAATGACCAAGCTTGTCAAGTTTATAGTCGTTGAAGCTCCAAGTATCTACAACACAATCTTTGGAAGGTCGATTCTGAATGAATATCAAGTGGAGGTTTCTACCTACCACCTGGCCATGAATTTTTCCTTGAATGGCAAGCAGTACCGGATCAGGAGCGATCCAAAAAGGCCCAAGAATGTAACGTCAAGACGGTCAATGTGACTGAATCCTCTCCTCCTCAGGTAGCCGAGATCTCCCCAGCACCTCAAGTCCCCAATCCTGCTGAAGCTGCGGAAGAGGTCGCAGAAGAAGAAGCTATAGATGGAGCACGCTTGGAACCTGCCCAAGCGACTCAAGTTGTGCCTATCACAAAGGAAGATAAGAGAAAGAATCTCTCAATCAATGTTGAGATACCTGAAGATGAAAAGAGTCAGCTCACCTCCTGCCTTCTAAAGAACCTGGATGTCTTCGCCTGGTCTGCAGACTACATGCCAGGAGTTGATCCGGATGTTGCTTGCCACCATCTCAACAGCGATCCCAACTTTGCTCCCATCAAGCAAAAGAAAAGGGCGGTGGCGGTGACCTTAGCTCAGCCAATTCGGGAGGAGGTGGAAAAGCTCCTCAAGGACAAATTCATTTGAGAGATTCAATACCTTGATTGGGTGTCGAACGTTGTAATGTCAAAAAGGTTGGTTGGAAATGGTGAATGTGTGTGGATTTTACTAAGATCAATAAAGCATGTCCTAAATATTGTTACCCCTTGCCTCAGATAGATTCTTTAGTTGATTGTACGGTAGGGTATTCATGCATGAGCTTCTTAGATGCATTCTCAGGCTATCACCAAATTAGAATGCATATGCCTGACATCCCTCACACCTCGTTCATCACGAATGATGGGTGCTTTTTCTATCTCGTAATGCCATTCGGGATAAAGAATGTTTGTGCTACCTATTAAAAAATGATGGACACTATTTTTATAACTCAAAAAGGAAGAAACTTAGATGTTTATGTCGATGACCTTTTAATTAAAAGCAAGTCCTTCTCAGCCCACCTTAACGATCTCATTGAAACATTTACAACCCTTCAGACCTTCAATATGAGGTTAAACCCATTGAAATGTGTCTTCAGAGCTAGCAAAGGGAAGTTTCTCGGCCATCTCCTCACTCTGGAGGGGTTGGAACTGAATCTTGATAAGGTAAAGGCCATCCTAGAAATATCACCTCCCAAATCCTCCAAAGAAGTTCAGCAGCTAGGTGGGAGGATGGAAGGCTTGAGTCATTTTATCTCTCGCTCGGTAGATAAAAGTGCCCTTCATCAAAACTCTCTACGGAAGATCTAAGTTTGAATGGACGAGGGAGTTTGACGATGCTTTCAGTTAGCTCAAGAAGCAGTTAACGTCAACTGCTTTACTCCAAATCCCGAGAGAGGGAGAAGATCTTTTCTTGTATCTTGGAGTTGGCTCCGATACTATCAGCTCTGTGTTAGTCAGGGAAGAAAAAATGAGACAGTGTCCAGTTTATAATGTGAGCAAAATATTGAAGATTGTAAAAACCCCGTATCCGATCCTTGAGAACCTGACCTTAATGCTCATGACTTCAGCACAAAGGATAAGGCCTTACTTCCAAGCTCATTCAATTCAGGTAGTCACCGATCTCCCGTTAAGGAATGTGCTGGAGAAACCATAACACTCAGGTAGATTGGCCAAGTGGGCGATAGAGCTCAGTGAGTTTGATATATCCTATATTTCCAAAGTAGCAATCAAATCCCAGGTGCTAGAAGATCTCATGATTGATTTCATGGAAGCTAGCTCAAAAAAAGAGGTTGGAACACCTCTAGCTTGGACAATTTTTGTCGATGGAGCTTCAGGGAGAAATTCATCCGGAGCTAGAGTTATCTTGATTAACCCAAGTGGGGTTAGATTAGATCAAGCACTAAAGTTCTACTTTCCAACAATGAACAATAAAGCAGAGTATGAGGTCTGGCTCGCTGGTCTTAGATTTGCAAGAGAGCTGGGAATTGAAGATGTTCAAGTCAAAACAGATTCTCTAGTAATGGCATCTCAAGTGAATGGAACTTTTGAGACTAAAGATCATATTTTGAAGCAATACCAAGCTCTAGTAAATATTGAGATAGGCAAATTCAAGAGTTTCACTATTCTGCACATTCCAAGAGAAGAGAATGCAAAAGCTGATGAGTTGGCCAAGTTCGGTCTCCTTTCTGGAGGAACCACTACAGAATTGTTCCATCTGGTCAGTGAAGAGGGAGATATTATGTAGATAGATCAACGTCCATCTTGGATGGATCCCTTCATCCTCTACCACTCAACTGGAGAGCTTCATTCGACGGTAAAAGATAATAAAAGGTTTAAACTAAAAGCAACATACTACAATCTCGTTGTAGGAGAAGGCTTGTGTCCTGGAGTAGCAAAAAGCAAAATAGTATTATTATCTCTATAGCTGGATTAGAGTACATCTCTGCTGGAAATTGTTGTGCACAACTCCTTTGGATTCAACACCAATTAGAGGATTACAATTTGCAAATAAAGAGAACACCTATCTTTTGTGACTCCTTAAGTGTCATTTCTATTGTCAAGAATCCTGTGGCACATAGTAGAACCAAGATATTGAAATAAGATATCATTTTATTAGGGAGCATGTAGAAAAGGAGGATATCTGTCTCTTGAGTATGTCAACACAGAAAGGCAGATAGCTGATAGTTTTACTAAGCCCCTTGATGTGTCAAAATTCAATCAATTTAAAATTGAATTGGGAATGCTAAGTCAAATTGGGCATGTTGAATTCCTTATGACTTTTGTTAGGCGATTTGAAATCTTCAAATAAAGGGCTGGATCTTTCACGAGGTCCACCCTAAAGTAGTCTAACAATTTTAGTTTTGAAGAAAGGAACAACAAGAAAATGCCTAAGGCAGAAGTGCAAAATCATCTAAAGAAAGGTAGCATAGACAAAGAAAAATCGTCTTGATGGTCACGAAGATATTGCTAGAGTCTTGAAGACAAAGCTGAAGTGATCTCGATGACACGATTGAAGTAATTTGTCCGACAAGGTTGAAGTAATCTCAAAGACACTCTCGATAACAAAACTCAATCAGGCCGTTAGAATGACATCATAGGGCACATCAACTTCATAATTACGTTGTTATTCTGGGATTCTCAAAATGATATGAGAAGATTTAAACAGGCACATGCCTCTTTGCCTTCCCAATGCGTATTGGTATATATATTAGACATTGTAAAAACATAGAAATTATGCACACACAAAACCCTAGAATCCCTCTTTCTTCTCCTTCCTCCCGACGACTCTCTACAAAAAGGAATGGTGCCCAAAATTTCTGATGAAAAAGTTCAACCTGGTGGAGAACTTCTAAAAGGTGGATTCGAAGGTGCAGAAGATGATCTTAAAATGGAAATAACTCTACTGTATGCTTCTGAGTTAGAATATCTCCTAACTGAGCCAACCCGAATTTACAATTCTGTTGCCGCTGAGTTATATGAGCATGCTGATTTGAGCAAGTCTCGATAAGTTATTCATACAACTAATGTTGGGCAACAACTAAGGATTATTGCCGCTAGTTTGGCAAGAGTTTTACAAATAACTGATATCAAATAAGATGAGGAATAAGAAACAGTAACTGAGGTAGACATTTCTGAAGGGTTAAGATGGTGTGACTTCGACCATAAACCCTATGAAAGTTTACAAAGAATGAAAATGAACAGGCAAGGGAAGTTAGTCACAGACATCATTGGCAAGGTAAGGTTATGCAAGACAGGCTCTCATGACAGAGTCTCCAAAGACACATTTGAAATCATGGTTAGAGTAATCCTAAACAAGAGGACTAATTGGGGAAACATTGTGTTTGAAAAGATCAAAGAACACATCAGATCTCCAAACCTTGGTAGAATCTTATCTATTTATCTTAAAAACTGCATACTTCATTCCCTCAAAGATTCAGAATCAACTCCCCTCCACTATCTCAAAAAGATAGATGTAAAAATAGTAAGTAGGTGGGGTAAGAAGTTCACTAAGAAGGAAGTAGGTCGGCCTTCTTTTCAAAGTGTTGAAGTCTCCAACACACTTGAACCAATTCCTTCAGTTGCTCAAGAACCCCTGGCACCTATTGAGGGGGGGCCCTAAGAGCAGATATTACTATGATGGATAGTGATTTAGTACCTCAAGAGGAGGTTGTTGGAACATGGTCTTCCACATCTCCTAGTTTTGAGAATAACAAATCCTATGTATTTGATCTTGTGTGTTTAAGTGTGCAGGATAACAAAGTCCACATGACTCAAGGATTACATAGGAAGGTTGCCCCTAAAGTTGAGCCATCAAATCCAAAACTCCCACTAGCGCTGGCGGTAGTACTACCGCAGGCGCTAGCTGTCGTTCGACGAACTGTAAGCGGCGCTCGACGAAATGCTCATAACTGCGTTCGACGAAAATTCGCTCGACAAACTCTTAGCTGCGTTCGACGAAATTCCGATCGACGAAATGTTTGGTTAAGCGCAAATGTCGGGAGTACTAATAGAAGGAGATAGCACCAGGCGGTATCCGATAGCGCAGGCGATAGCGAGGAGCACAGTAGGCAAGAGAGAAATGTTTCCTCGGATTGAAGATTCTGCCGCGCAGAATATGTCCTCATATGGGATAGCACCGGCGGTACCACTAGAGCAGGCGCTAGAGCTGAGGCTATAAAAAGGACCCCTCTTCTCTCGTTTCATAGAGACATCAGAGAGAGAGATTGAGTGCTAGAATTCCAGAGGCTATCTTGGCCGAAAGTTGATGTCCTACCAAAGTTCTGTAAACTTCTGAAGGAGAATCTCATCACGCCGGATCCAAACGAAGTCTGCTTCTACAACGCTTATTCTACAGTGGATCTTCGTCTCCAACTTAAGAAGTTCATCAAGAGGGAGTTTTTATTTATTTTCATTTCATATTTCTTGTAAACGGTTAGTGAAATTGCCTCGTGTTGGCAACTAGGTCTGGGTAGGACTTTGGGTGGAAACTCGCCTCGTGTTGGCGACTAGATCTAGGCTAGGTCTAGGGGGTGCTCGAGGCCATATCCGGGGAAGGGTTGGCTAGAGCGGCTTGAGGCCGAATACGGGTAGGATAGGATAGGGCCACCGGTTCATGGGGATGCGAGTCGGGATAGAAAATAAAAAGAGTTTACTATTCATCGCCACCGATTTCTAGCGTTATAGAAGTCAACTTTTGTAAAACCTTATTTGATATTAATAAAGCATGTCTCTACTTTATTTCAATTGTTTTACTTGACTTCTTATTGTCTTTATCTTGCATTATTACAAAGCTTCTCAAAATATCACATATGTTTTTGAAAACCCTTATTCACCCCCCCCCCCCCTCTAAGGGCGCCTACCGATCCAACAAGTGGTATCAGAGCAGTTTTATTCCAATTGGCTTAACAACCAGGAATAATGGGGTCTCATGATCTCGCTTTTGCGGAGGGTCAAGGGATTAGTAGACCACCTCTCTTTACTGGGTCAGATTTTAACTACTGGAAAAATCGAATGATGTGTTTTCTTATGACCATAGATGTAGAAGTATGGAACAAGGTAGAAGTTAGGTACTCTCCTCCTACAACTGTAGTGGGAGAGGCGAGATTGCTAAAACCTAAAGATAAATGGGATGATAACGATAAACTAAGGTGTAAAAATAATGCTAAAGCAATGAACGCTTTATATTGCGCCTTAAATAGGACTAAGTTTAATAGAATTTCTGCATGCATAACTGCTTATGATATTTGGAATCAATTTGAAGTTACTCATGAAGGTACATCGCAGGTGAAAGATGCAAAGCTATTCCAACTGGAATCTGAATATGAAAAATTCAGGATGGATACCGAAGAGGACATTAACTCGATGTACACTCGCTTCACCAAGATCGTCAACGCTTCAAAGGCACTTGGAAAGACCTACTCAGACGGGGACTTGGTGAGAAAAATTCTTCATTCCTTACCTCCAAGGTTCAATCCAAAGGTGACAGCCATCTCGGACTCGCACAACTTAAGAACTCTCCAGATCGAGAACCTTATTGGGAATCTCAAAACCCATGAGGTAGAACTCCAGATTCAACACGATGAATACAACAAAGAGCCAAAGAAAAAGGCGCTAGCACTAAAATCAAAGAAAGAGAGCATCGAAGATGATGATGATGATGATGATGAAGGTTTCCTGGTGAAGAACTTCAGGAAGTTCATCAGGAATCCGGAAAGAAGGAACACATTCCGAAAATACTTCCAAAAGGATACTCGACGAAAGGGATCTTCCTCTTCATCAAGGAAAGAAAAAGGAAGCGAAGATGAAGAAGAAAACCACCACCGGAGTGCTACCACTGCAGAAAGACCGGGCACATTCAGAGCCAGTGCCCCAAGTATCAAAAGGAGCAAAAAGAACAATACAAAGCAAAAGAGAAAAAGAAAGTACTGAAAGCCGCAACTTGGGATGATTCTTCCTCTGAAGAGTCGAGCAAGTCTGAATCAAGCAGCAAGGAGGAAGCAAACCTATGCTTAATGGCAAAAAGCAATGATGATGACACCAGTGTTCTTAGCGACACTAAGGTAACCCCTCCTACTTTCGAAGAACTCTATGATGAATTTGTTCTAACTTGCAAATCCTATGATCAAAGTATAAAAGATAATATTATATTAAATCGTGAAAATGAATCTATTATCAAAGAAATCACAAGCTCACAAAAAAATTGATCTCCCTTGAAAAGAGAAAGGTTTCATGTCAAGAGTGTGAGCACTCTTTATTTAAGACAAAAGAACTTGAAGTTTCTCTCTCTAAGGCCCTCTCACAAAACAAAACTATTGCAAAAGAAAAGGGGGACTTAGAAAGAAAACTAAGAACCTCTCTTTTACAAATTGAAAATAACAAAAAGGGATTTGTAAATAAATGTGTTGTGATTGTACAAGAAAATTCATTTCTTAAAAAACAAAATCATGACCTCAATATAGCCATAAAAAAATTCGGGATTGGTCAAAAATCCCTGGATATGATTTTGGGAAACCAATGTTATGGTTCTGGAAAATTTGGGGTCGGATATAAAAGTGAACCCTACCGCCCGGCGCTAGACACTAACGCCGGCGGTAGCTCAAGTGTTAAAAAATCTTCTATTTTTTCTAATGTTCAAACATCATCCAGCACGAGCAACGTAGAAACTCAGAAAAGGGTCTCAACTCCCTTTATTTCGTGTGCTAATTGTCTTAAGTTTGAACACACGTCTAGCTCTTGCAGGAATATAAAACAACGATCGTTAAAACAAATCTGTGTACCTAAGAAATCCACTTACTCTATGGGTGGTACCTCTTGGGTATCTGGATCTTTACTCTCATCTTCTCTCTAGATTTGCAGGAAGGCTAAGGAAACGGAGGACGTGTGGTACTTGGACTCAGGCTGCTCCAAGCACATGACGGGCAACAAAGCAAAATTCCTTAGCCTAGAAAAGAAGAAAGGAGGGATCGTAACGTTTGGTGATAACGGTAAAGGAAGGATCATGGGAGTTGGTACAGTGGGTAACGAATCTTTTCTTACCTCAAATGTTCTTTATGTAAGGATTAAAACATAACTTAATATCTATAAGTCAACTGTGTGATAAAGGATTAAACGTATTATTTGAATCATCCACAATTTTTTTTAAAATAGTTAATCCTAAAACAAAAGATGTGTTACTAATTGCACCTAGAATTCACAATGTTTACATAGTTTTCTTTCATGATCTTTCCAAATCATCTATGAAATGCTTTATAACCAAAAATGATGAATTAGAACTATGGCATAGATGTTTAGGTCACGCTAGTACAATGCTCATTTTAAAACTAGCAAAAAGGGAATTGATTAGAGGATTGCCTAGTTAAATGGAAATTTATCTTCACTATGTTCTCCATGAAAAAAAGGAAAATTTATAAAATCATCTTTTAAAAGCAAAAATGAAATTTCTATATCAAAACCATTGCAATTAATTCATATGGATCTCTTTGGTCCTGTTAACACCGCAAGTCTAGGTGGCAGAATATACACTTTCGTTCTAATAGATGATTTCTCAAGATATTGCTGGACTTTATTTCTCTCATCCAAATCTGATGCGTTTTGCGAATTCTCAAAATTATGTACTCGTATTCAAAATGAACTAGATCTAAAAATAAAATGCATTCGCTCAGATCATGGAGGTGAATTTGAAAATGAAAATTTTAAATCTTTTTGTGAAATGATAGGTACTAAGCATGAGTTCTCCGCTCCACGCACACCTCAACAAAACGGTGTTGTTGAACGGAAAAATAGGACAATCCAAGAACTAGCACGCACCATGTTATCTGAATATAAATTACCTAAATCTTTTTGGGCCGAAGTCGTAAGCACATCATGCTATGTAATGAATAGAGTCATTCTTCGCCCATCTCTAAATCACACACCGTATGAACTATATTATCAAAAGAAACCTAACGTATCATATTTTAAAGTATTTGGATGTAAATGTTTTATTCTTAATACAAAAGATTCTTTAGGAAAAGTTGATGAGAAATGTGATGAAGGAATATTTCTTGGATATTCTTCAACCAGTAAAGCCTATAGAATATTTAACAAAAGATCGAGTACGGTTGAAGAGTCTATTAATGTTAAATTTGATGAGTTTATTCCATGTGCAGGGAAGCTTCCTACAGGTACAAATGATGAACCTTTGCCATCTTTGGAGCACGACGAAGAGGAACCTTCCAAAGAAGAGGAGGAGAAGTCCAAGGAAGATGAATATGTACCTCCAAGCATTTTGAACTTCTCCAAAAATCATCCAAAAGAGCTAGTCATTGGGGAACCTTCTACTGGGGTAAGAACTCGATCCTCTCTTCATGAAACATTTTCAAATATTTGCTTTGTTTCCGAAATCAAACTTAAAAATATTTCCACCGCTTTAAATGACGAATTTTGGTTTTTGGCTATGAATGAAGAGTTAGGTCAATTTGAAAGAAATAAGGTTTGGAATCTAGAAGATAGACCATCTAATCATCCAATTATCGACGTAAAATGGATCTTTAAAAATAAATTAGATGGTGAATCTAGGATTATAAGAAATAAAGCACGCTTAGATGCTCAAGGTTATTCTCAAATCGAGGGGGTAGATTTTGAAGAAACTTTTGCAGTCGTTGCTCGCTTAGAATCTATAAGAATATTTTTTGGCATTTGCGAGTTTTAAAAGAATAAAATTTTTTCAAATGGATGTTAAAAGTGCTTTTTAAATGGGTTTATAAAAGAAGAAGTTTATGTAGAACAACCCCCCGGTTTCATAAATGAAAAATTCCCTAATCATGTTTACAAATTAGAAAAGGCACTTTATGGTTTAAAACAAGCGCCCCGTGCATGGTATGATCGACTTACATCATTTTTGTTAAAACACGGGTATGTCATGGGAAGTGCCGACAACACACTATTCATTAAGCATAATAATAACGATCTAATAATTTTACAAATATATGTTGATAATATCATTTTTGGAGCCACTAATGAAGAGTTGTGTAATGAAGTAGTCTTAGTAATGAAAAATGAATTTGAAATGAGTCTTGTAGGAGAACTATCTTATTTTCTTGGTTTTCAAATCTCACAACGAACTGATGGTATCTTTATTTGTCAAACAAAATATGTTCACGATATGCTTAAACGATTTGGATTTGAAAATCTTAAACAAGCCTGTACTCCTATGAGTGCTTCTTTAAAACTAGGAAAAGATGAATCCGGAATTTCCATTGATCAAACATTATATAGAGGAATGATAGGATCTCTTCTTTACTTAAGTGCATCTAGACCAGATATAATGTTTGTCGTATGTTTATGTGCTCACTTTCAAGCCAATCCAAAAGAATCTCATTTAAAAGCGGTAAAACATATTTTTCGTTATCTATTAGGGTCATCTAAATTAGGATTATGGTACCAACATAATGATTCATTCACACTCCGCAGCTATTCCGATTCGGACTATGCCGGGTGTTCACTAGATCAAAAAAGCACTAGCGGTACTTGTCACTTTCTAGGACCCTCTTTAGTAGCTTGGTCTAGTAGGAAACAATCTTCGGTTGCACTCTCCACCACGGAAGCCGAATATATCACACTTGGTAGTTGTTGTGCACAAGCGTTATGGATGAGCCAAACACTAGAGGATTTTGGATTTCATCTCAAAAACATTGATCTTAAATGTGACAACAAAAGTGCAATAGACCTCACATATAATCCCATACACCATTCTAGATCCAAACACATCGATGTTCGTCATCATTTCATTAGGGATCACATTAAGAAAGAGCATGTAAAAGTAAGCTTCATTAGCACGGACTCTCAACTCACTGACATATTTACTAAACCTCTTCCCGATGCTAGATTTCGATTCTTACGACTTGAGTTAGGTGTCCTAGATCTTTCGAGTTAAAACACATTCACACACGCAATTTTGTAATTTTTAACCATCGAAAACATCTCCTAAAATTCTGAAATTTCAGCATGAAACTACTATTGGGACACTTAATCAAGATCAACAATCAAAAATTTCAAAATCCTAAAAAATCTTGTACTGTTTCCGGCGCTAGCGCTAACGTCGGCGCTAGCGCACTTATTCATTTTTCTGTATTTTTAAAATTTTGAAAATTTCCTAAAAATATATTAATCCATATGTACTATTTATTTTTGCACTTGTGATTCTATTTCATTTTTGAAAAATCAAATACAAAAATACAAAAGACAAATTACAAAAATATGTTTTGCCTTTTTGTTTAAAGTCTCTTTTTATGCAAAAATCAAATACAAAATTACAAAAGCCAAATTACAAAAAATATGTCTTGCTTTTTGTTTAAAGTCTATCTTTTATGCGAAAATCAATACAAAAATACAAAAGCAAAATTACAAAAAAAAATTATGTTTTTGCCTTTTTGTTTTTGCCATTTGTTTAAAGTTAATTTTTGCAAAAATCCAATACAAAAATATAAAACATTAAAACTATCAAAAAACTGTATGGATTTTCCTATGAAAATCAAGCATGATTTAACCCATCATTTAGAACTTCTATAATGTTGCAATTTATCTTTTCAAACTACTTTGAACATTGTTTTCATCATGCTTTGATATATCTATTAATATGTGCATCAATTATATTGTAAAAGTTGTGTAGAACTAAGGTTAGCATGCCTCTAAGTATGAGTAAATGTATTATGTTTGATAATGATCTTTATTCACTCACTTATTTTGGCATTGTCTACATATGTGTTTAATCTAAGAATGTTTGTGTATGTTTTGTATTAGTACAATGAATTAAAATTGCACAAGTATCTTACCTACACTCCTTTATTTGCACTTTTAAAAGTTAAGAAAAGTGGTTATGTTTTTTCATAAATTATATTGATTTGCAAAACAAGTGTATTCGGAGAACTTTGTACAAAACAAAACTCATAAAATAAAGTGACAGAAAACTCCACCAAGCACTACTTGAACCTCCTGATAAGTCTTAATAAGTGTTGTGAGGTTGAGCACCTTGGAAAGAATAGTAAAGTATCTTGTGCAAATCAAACCTTTCTTTCAAAATAAAAACCACTTACTCTTAAGTACACCGGATCACGAATCTCAACATTAAAAATAAAATATGTGATCCGCCAAGCACTACTTTGCACCCTGATAAGTCTTAATGAGCATTGTGTGTGCAAAACACCTTGGTAGTTGTACATTTTTGTTTGTGCCTTAAAGTGTGTGGAAGTGAAATTATTTGTGTTTTATTGTGCTCATACTTCACATATTTCTTGTATTTTTGATTAAAACATTTGTTTACTCTACTCAAAAATAAACTTATGTGCGCATCATTATCTTCCATAACACTTCTTCTCATGAGTATTGGATCCTAATGCAAATTCTATACTACTCTTTATTTATGAAATGCACTTGAAAACCTAGCATGCTTTCTACAATGTTTAGTATGTTTTGAAATTGTGAATTAACATAACATTGTAGTACTCTCTTCTTGGTAACATTATTTCATGCTTGGTTACTTTATTAGTGAATTTAAAGATTTTACTTGAACAATGATTTACAAACATCTTCTTTATGAAATTTAACTCATATATCTTTTATGAATCATCATGTCTTAACAAAGATGTTTGATTGTATTTTTTTAAGTCTTCGGCAACTTTACATTTACCTTGTATTTGTTTATGCTACAAACTTTTATTTATGAAAATATTGTGATACTCAAAACTCTGATCTATTTCAATGAAAAGTATTCTAAAAACTCCTTATCATTTTCTTCACTCTACACGCTCGATCATGCCTTTATCTTATTATCAACTTTTAAGTGGTGTCTCCTTACCCGCTTTTGCTAATAACAAAAGTGGAGAACTAACATGATAAATTTAATTTGCTATAAAAATATAATGCTTAATTAATATGATATCTTACATATTAGGGGAGCTTTCACTTAGGGGGAGCATGTATTTAGGGGGAGCAATTCTAAATGCTAAAATCGTTAATTATCCTAAGTCATCACTTTCACACACACACAAGTAAGTTTCATCATGCTTATATATTAATGCTCTGATTTATCATTAATGGATTTTTTATTATCAAAAGGGGGAGTTTGTTGAAACATGGTCTTCTGCATCTCCTAGGTTTGAGAATAACAAATCCTATGTATTTGATCTTGTGTGTTTAAGTGTGCAGGATAACAAAGTCCACATGACTCAAGGATTACATAGGAAGGTTGCCCCCAAAGTTGAGCCATCAAATCCAAAACTCCCATTAGCGCTGGCGGTAGTACTAGCACAGGCACTAGCTGTCATTCGACGAACTGTAAGCGGCGCTCGACGAAATGCTCATAACTGCATTCGACGAAAATTCGCTCGACGAACTCTTAGCTGCGTTCGACGAAATTCCAATCGATGAAATGTTTGCTTAAGCGCAAATGCCGGGAGTACTTATAGAAGGAGATAGCGCCAGACGGTATCCGATAGCGAGGAGCACAGTAGGCAAGAGAGAAATGTTTTCTCAGATTGAAATGCTGAATATGTCTTAATATGGGATAGCATCGGCGGTACCACTATCGCAGGCGCTAGCGCTGAGGCTATAAAAAGGACCCCTCTTCTCCCGTTTCATAGAGACATCAGAGAGAGAGATTGAGTGCTAGAATTCCAGAGGCTATCTTGGCCGAAAGTTTATGTCCTACCAAAGTTCTGTAAACTTCTGAAGGAGAATCTCATCACGTCGTATCCAAACGAAGTCCGCTTCTACAACGCTTATTCTATAGCGGATCATTGTCTACAATTCAGAAGTTCATCAAGAGGGATTTTTTATTTATTTTCATTTCATATTTCTTGTAAACGGTTAGTGAAATCGCCTCGTGTTGGCGACTAGGTCTGGGTAGGACTTAGGGCGAAAACTCGCCTCGTGTTGGCGACTAGAACTAGGCTAGGTCTAGGGGGTGCTCGAGGCCATATCTGGGGAAGGGTTGGCTAGAGCGGCTTGAGGCCAAATCTGGGGAGGATAGGCTAGGGCCACCGGTTCATGGGGATGCCAGTCGGGATAGAAAACAAAAAGAGTTTACTATTCATCGCCACCGATTTCTAGCGTTATAGAAGTCAACTTTTGTAAAACCTTATTTGATATTAATAAAGCATGTCTCTACTTTATTTCAATTGTTTTACTTGACTTCTTATTGTCTTTAACTTGCATTATTACAAAGCTTCTCAAAATATCACTTAAGTTTTTGAAAACCCTTATTCACCCCCCTGTAACGGCGTCTACCGATCCAACAGAGGTGAACCCAGGAGATGTTCTAGAAATTGCTAAAAAGGTTGCATTAGATATGGAAGTTGTTGTGTCTGAGGACAGTCCAGGTGGTGGACATGAAGTTGGTGGTGAGGTAGAAGACTCTGACAGGTCTTTAAGTGAATTTCTAAATGAAGATATGCCTCAAAGCACTCCAGAATATGAATATGAGCCGCCCTCTAGAATACCTGCAACAATGGAGGTGGAGTCTACTGCTCAACCCATGGTGCTGCCCTCACCTCTAAGGATGGAAGATAAGCAACATTCTCCAGTCCTCTCAAACCCCACAGCCACATCAAATGAATTTATGTCCCAACTAGAAGTATTGTTGGACAGACAAAGAATTCAGTTTGAAGCTTATGTCAACAATGTTGTTACAAGTTGTAATAATGAACTATCTGCCAGGATAGATGTTTTGCAAGAAGACATCCAGCATATCAACCATCAAAATGCAAATGTATACAACACTGCTGCAAATGTTGTTGTCAATATAGGGAATAAAATAGTTCATATAAATGAAGAAACTTTGCTGATTGGATAACAACTAAATATAGTGCTTGATAGAATGTCCATTCTCAGATACAATCAGCAGGCCATCATACAAAACCAGAATATGAACTTCACTGACTTTGAAGATGCAATTAATACCATTCTTTACAGAATGTCCTCAACTGCTCAAACCTCTAATGAGCTAGTAGATAATATGGGTGAGAGTATTCTACATCAAGTTCTAGTGACCCAAGATCAACTCTCCACTTCTCTAAGTAAATCTCTCAGGACATCCCAAGGCACCCTTATGGATGCCATTGGCAATTTAAATAATCTTGTGTCCAGACAAATCCAGAACTCCTGGGCAACTCTCTCTAAAGATATATTTTCAGAAGCTAGAAAGGGGGAGATTATGTCTAGTCATCATGCTATATGGCTTTTAAATGAAGTCAGACATTCTATGGGTCAAGAGGTAATAGATTATGGGATTGCTTATCAACATCCCCTTCCAGAAGGAAATCTCCCTGAAGGGCCTTCAAATTAGACAATGACAGAAGTCCTCCCATAGCAATATCAACAGCTTGACAGTTATCAAGAATGTTTTGTTGATGAGCCTGTCAGTGTGAGTGGGCAGGTCAGGAAAAGCAAGAGACATCATGTTGATAATGAAGATCAAGAAGCTAAAAGGATGAAAATGGAGGAAATTAAGAAGAACCCAAATTTTGAGGAATGGAGTCCATGCTCATGGGATATTATACTAAATACCTGGACTCTATATCAGCAAGGAAAGCATGATAGAGGAAAATTCTACAGCCTTGAAGAATGGCATAAATATGAGATGGGTGAAGCTGCTAAGAGAGACTATAGGAACAAGGTCAAGAAGGGAGATCCATCAGTACCTACTCATCCTCCTCTCAGATATCATCCTAAGCCTTACAACTACTTTGAGAGGAAAAAGCAAAAGTTGGTTGAAGTTGAACAATCAAAGAAGGATGGAGCTTCTGGGAAATAAAAAGCTGTTCTAGAGGACTAAAAGAAAAGGATTCTAGGAAAACACATGCACACTTCTATGTTTCTCATTTATGACTAATATATATTTGTTTTGGGGACAATATTAATCAATATATCAAATGCTCTGAACTTTGTTTGATCTTTATTGAATATCTTTATTAGTCAAGCCTATCTATACTTGTAGGTTCTGGCTTCTTCAAAGAGGGGGAGATTGCCGGGTATTATGCCCTCCATGTTCCTAGATTTGAAGAAGGAACATAAGTATAGATAAGCCAAGTTGTTTTTATGCGTGTTTTAGTTCATGGTGTGACAGGTATGTCAAGACTTTATACTTAGTATCAAGTCTATATTTTTAGTATCAAAACTATACAAGAAGTGAAAAATCACTAAGTTAAATATCGGCTTGAGTCTTAGAAGACATATCATTGAGTAAGGAAACATATCATCGAAACAGTTTCAACGATATCATTTCAAAGAAGTTTTATCGTTGAGAAAGCTAAGTTTATGTGTCTAGACGATATCTTCTTGAAGAAGACATATCGTCTTGAAGATTGAAGACATATCATGTGTAACGCCCCGGAACTTCGAATAGACTATTTGAAATGAAAACGATAATAATTATTTTAAATCGAAGGATTAACTCGAAGTTTGTCGTGAGGGCGTTACGGTTCCGGGAGCGTCGCCGTCCGTCGAGTTTCATAAGTTCAAATATTTATTCATTCATATGTTTTGCAGTAGAGTTTTGATAATGTTGATAGTTAAATACGAATGTTACGTTGCGTGGTCCTGATGCGGGAGGGCGTTGTCGTTACATGTACGCCGACGTCCGAGGAGTTTGACATTAGGACATTCGTATATGTGCGTATAGTTTTTTTTTCTTTTTTTTCTTTTTGCTCTTCTTGTTAGCACTTCTAAAAGAAAATATGTGTATAAATATATATATATATGAATATATATATACATAAATGTATATATATAGGTTCATTTCCCAGAATTATTCATTTGGGCCTTGGGATGAGAAGTTTGGCAAAGCAATACTTTCCTTCCTCTCCTTTTTCCCGCACCCCCTTTCTGCCCCGTGAAGGAAGTTAGGGTTTCGGTCGGCGGGTGTCGCGAGGCGCCGGAGCCGTCTAGGTAGGGTGGTTCAAGGTCACTGGAGGCTTGTTTCGTCGCCGGAGCGGGGTTGCGGAGGACCCCTGTTAGCCTCGCCGGTGGTGGTGAGACCTCCCGGTTGTGGTCTTCGCTTCGGCAAGTTGTGTCGGCTCCTAATTCAGGTAAGAAAACTGCCTCTTCTTCTTCCCCCTTCGTTCTTTGATTTTGAAGGCTTATGATTCATCTTCCTTGTGCTGGTTATACCTTGGCGGTTGCTTATAGTCGTTTCGCTTTAGTTCTGCTTCTTGTCGAGGGGGCTGCTGTTATATGTTTTTTTTGCTTCTATATGACTACCCTTGTTGGATTATTTTGGGGGGGGGGGGGGGGGGCTGCTGCTTGGATTATGCTACTTTGGCCTTGGTTTGCATAATTTTTGATTTTTGGGCTGATGCTTGTATAAATCTCGATTTTGTAGAGGTTGCTGTACATTCATCTGGTTGGTTTTAAATTGGGGGATGATGTGTTGTCGTTAAGGGCTACTACTTATCTTTGTTAATTTGGGGGTTGTTATGCGATTTTGATAGAGAGGCTGCTCTCCAGTTTTGTTCAAAGGGGACCTTGCAGCATCTGATCTGGGGCTGCCATTTGTTTATTCCATTTGGGGGGGGGGGATGATGTTTATACTCTGATTTTAGGCTGCTGTTTATATAATTCCCTAATTGGAGGCTGCCATATGTATATATATATGATTATGTGTGAGGGGCTGTTATACCCCACCCCAGGCTGCTATATTATGATCCTCGACCCATCAGTATTTGTATTATGTAGGGGCTGCTCTTATTCCTGTGCACTTATCCTTGTTGGGGGTTTATTTCGGGGCTGTTTTGTTCATACCATACATAGAGGGTTGTCGTTATAATTTTATTGGGGATTGCCCTTTGTTTTCGCTCTTATGGGGCTGCTGCTGCTGCTATTATTCAATTTGGGGGCTGCCCTTGTTTCTCTTATTAAGGGGGCTGCTGTTGTTCCTTTTCTATTTATTAGAGGGGGTTGCCTTATCACACTTTAATGGGGGGCTGCTGCTGCTGCTATTATTCAATTTGGGGGCTGCTGCTGCTGCTATTATTCAATTTGGGGGCTGCCCTTTGTTTCTCTTATTAAGGGGGATGCTGCTGTTCCTTTTCTGTTTATTAGAGGGGGTTTCCTTATCACACTTTAATGGGGGTTGCTGCTATGTGCACTTGAATTTGGGGTTGTTGCTTTGTGGTTCTGTTGGGGGCTACTCTACCTTCTTTCCCTGTTAATTTTCTAGAAGGGGACTGCTGTTTATGAGGGCTGTTTTATGGGGGCTGCTCCTTAAGTTGGTTAAGCTAGTCCCGAATCGTGGATACTTGTTAAATTCTGCTTACCTCTCATAATTACTTGGCTAAATGTTGATTCGTTTGAACTGGAAGGATGGGTAAAGGGAACAATGGGGTCCTCCATCGCAGTTCTTTTAATAGTGATTGGTAGGACAATGAGACCACCACCACGGCGCCTTTGTTTAGTTGGGGTGAATGTCCCCCTTATGTGAGTGGATAGTGACATTGTTTGGGTCCGCCACCACTGATCCATTTTTTGCACTATATGCCAAATTTAGTTATGCTCTTGCTTATCGGGCTAGCTATATGCGGGATCTTCTTAACCTTTTATTACTGAAATCTTTATATAAGTGTATATATATATAGTTATATATATGTGTATATGTATATATATATATGTATTTGTATACCCCCTTTCAGACCAGTTATGCTACTTGTCACTTTACCTGCTCTTACTTATAATTATGCTATTTTCTTGCACCCTTTGGGCTGAGGCATTCTTTTCTTATGGATGCCTCAGGTTCAGGTTCGTAGCTGCCGCAGGTTTTAGAGCAGGGTCGTTCAGTTTCCCGGGTGGAGGGCTTTCCTCCCTTTTAGGTAAGGGGGCAGTTTCTTTTGTTGTACCCCTTTTCTTTTGGTCTGTTGACTGTCTTCCTGCAGGTTCGTGTCAGGTGTTGACGCCCGTATGGCTCTTGCTTAGCTTACTTGCCCATGATGTTGTTACTACTTTTTTTTGTACTTGTACACTCTGGGAAAAGCTCTTTTTACTGTATATAAATGAAATTCTTTTAACAAATAAATATTCGCTCTTTTAACTGCTTTGTCATTCCTACTATTAAGTAACACCTATTTGCAAACCTTAAACCAAAATAAAGTGATATTTCCTTATTATATTCCGAATTTAGTCCGGCGTTCGCCCTGGAGACGTCTCCGGTCTTCAGCGCCGTTAGAAATAAAATGAACTTATTTTCTTCCGTTGCGTACGCATATCTTTTATAAAAGTGCAGCTATGTAAACCGTAGAGCCGAGGGGCACGGCTTCCTAACCTAATGAAAATAATCTTAAAAGATAATGCTTTTATTAATTCATATATTTTCTCATAAAAATGTTCGTTTGAGTGCTCGCCTGAACGTCTGTAGTTGTCCCCTACAGGACGTGGCATCATGACGCGTATTTTCCCCCCTTTACTCTGATATTATAATTTATTCCGGGAAAATACGGGTTGTGATAGTTGGTATCAGAGGGAGGTTAGCCGGGTTGCTAGAAATGGTCTGGTTGGCCCGGTTAACCGTCCAGAGAGAATCGTTATTCATTGCATACACTCACCGATGGGTCATCGGTAGATCTCGGCTGAAGCACGACCACTACACTCATAAGCATGAAAGAAGTATACGGGGCATATTATGTAGTATGGGATGCATAATATGTGTCTGTATATGGATCCTCATAGGTGACAACATGCGACTGTTGTGTAGTATGGGATGCATAACGTAGGTCGCATGCGTGTCCATTAGATTTTCTTTTTCGTTGCATGCGATAATATGTAGTATGGGATGCATAAGATCACATGTGTACGCCGCTCATAGCATGCATTAAAGCCTTTTCTTAGTTTGCATAGCACTGCATGCATAGCATAACATTGCATAAGCACTCGTGCCAAGCTAGAGATCTACACGATGACACATGTACACACATGATTTCAAAGGTAAGATTCTAAGTTTATATGCATACGGGAGAGGTGCACGAGAGGTAAAGGATGGTATACCATCCTGAGTATAACGTGATATTATGTATTTACTTTTCCCAGAGAAAAAGCAGTAGCAAAAGCAAGTATTTGTATGTCCTCTCTTCCTAGAGGTATGAGTCTAGTCTTAGCAGGTTGTTTGTATCAGGTTCTTCCTCATTCTCATTGTAGTCCAATCTTTCTGTGGTAATTTAGTCGCTATAGCAGCGTTCTATCTTTGTTATGTCATGTGTCTATACTGCTTTGTTAGGCGAGTTTAAGGTTCGATATTGTTGGGTGCATGTTCTTTATGACTCTGGTGCCACTCGCTCTTCTGTGGCCAAGAAGTTTGTGGATCGGCATCGCTGGGCTTTGGAGCGAGTTGGTGATCCGTTTTGTGTCAAGTGCCCATCCGGAGATTCGGTGGTGTTAGATCTGTGCATGAGGCAGTGTCCGATTTGTTTTGGATGGATTTTTGGGCTATGCAGACTTGAAGGTGAGCGATCTATAGGATTTTGACGTGATCTTGGGCATGGTTTGGCTAGCCCGTTATGACGCCGTGATCCAGTGCAGGGATAAGCATCTGGATTTCCTTATGGATGATGGCCAGCCCAGGAGCGTGTTTGGCTTCCCGCGTCAGACTTACTCAGTTATGTCAGTGGTCTGT
Organism: Dactylorhiza incarnata; assembly: GCA_033032865.1. Lineage (NCBI taxonomy): Eukaryota > Viridiplantae > Streptophyta > Magnoliopsida > Asparagales > Orchidaceae > Dactylorhiza > Dactylorhiza incarnata. Next base: position 4,888,483 of record JAWHQI010000026.1, on the reverse strand, counting down.
GCCCAGGCTTTGGCGGAGTTTGATGGTCGGGTTTGCTTTGTTTCTATTTTGCTTGCGGCTTATGCATCGGCACCTTGTGTGGAGGACATTCCTGTGGTGCGGGAGTTCCCGGACGTTTTTCCCGACAACCTTCCTGGTCTCCCTCCTGAGCGAGAGGTTGAGTTTGTGATAGATTTGGAGCCTGGGACCCTCCCTATGGCGAAGGGACCCTACCGTATGGCACCGCGGGAGTTGGAGGAGCTGCGCACTCAGTTGGATGAGCTTCTACAGCTTGGTTTTATTAGGCCGAGTTCGTCGCCTTGGGGCGCGCCGGTTCTGTTCGTAAGGAAGAAGGATGGGACGATGAGGCTTTGCATCGATTACAGAGAGTTGAACAAGGTCACGATCAAAAACAGGTATCTGTTGCCACGGATTGATGACTTGTTCGACCAGTTGCATGGTAGTTGCGTGTTCTCGAAGATCGACCTTCGGTCCGGCTACCATCAGTTGAGGATTCGCGACTCAGACGTTCCGCGAACTGCCTTCCGGTCTCGTTATGGACATTTTGAGTTCCTGGTGATGTATTTTGGGCCTGAAGAATGCGCCCTCTGCTTTCATGGATCTGATGAACAGGGTGTTCCGAGACTATCTAGACCAGTTTGTGGTGGTTTTATTGATGATGTGCTGGTCTATTCTTCTAGTGAAGAGGAGCATGCTCGGCATTTGCGTCTGGTGATGTCTACCTTGAGGGCACACAAGCTATATGCCAAGCTGAGCAAATGTGAGTTTTGGCTTTCGCAAGTTTACTTCTTGGGTCACGTGGTGAGCAAGGATGGCATTTCAGTTGACGTAGCAAAGGTTGCAGCTGTTCTGGATTGGAAAAGACCGGCAACGCCTAAGGAAATCCGGAGTTTCTTAGGTTTGGCAGGCTATTATCGAAGGTTTGTGGAAGGGTTCTTAGGTATTTCCGTGCCTCTGACTAGGCTGGCGTGGAAGGGAGCAGCTTTCGATTGGAGCGAGCAGTGCGAGGAGGCTTTTCAGGAATTAAAGAGAAGACTGTGTTCCGCCCCAGTTTTGGCTCTGCCTGTCGAGGGAGTGGAGTTTCAGGTGTATGTTGATGCGTCGCGGATAGGCCTTGGGTGTGTCCTCATGCAAGAGGGCAAGGTCATTGTGTATGGGTCGAGGCAGCTAAAGGTTCATGAGCTGAACTACCCGACGCATGATTTAGAGTTTGTTGCGGTGATTTATGCCTTGAAGCTGTGGAGGCATCTTTTGTATGGGTTGGTGTGCAAGATCTATTCAGATCACAAGAGCCTGATTTACGTGATTTCTCAGCGAGAGTTGAACCTGCGCCAGCGTCGGTGGATGGATTATGTGGCCGATTATAACGTGGAGATCCTCTATCACCCCGGCAAGGCAAATGTTGTGGCGGATGCCCTGAGCAAGAAGTCGGCTGCTGTCTTCGGACTTTCCGTGCAGTCTCTAGTTGAGGAGTTCTTTTGATGAGTATCGTGGTGAAGCCCAGGGGTGGTCCGTCTTGTGTGGAGGTTGAAGAACCTTCCTGGATTACTCTGGCGAAGTCGCACCAGAAGGATGATCCGGATTTGCAGCACCTCTGAGGTAGAGCGGAGAAGGATGAGTTGCCAGATTTCTCGATCGATGTTGAGGGTACCTTGAGGTACCGTGGCAGGCTTTGCATACCCGCTGTGGAGGAGCTTCGAGCAAAGATTTGCGAGGAGGCTCACGACTCCAGCCTATCGTATCATCCTGTCTCTACTAAGATGTATCGCGACTTGAAGCAGATCGTGTGGTGGCCAGGCATGAAGGGTATCGCGAGGTTCGTAGCGCAGTGTTACACTTGTCAGCGCGTCAAGGAAGATCATAGGAGACCCGGGGGCAAGATGTCTCCGTTGGATATTCCCTTGTGGAAGTGGGAGAGCATCTCCATGGACTTCATTACTGGATTGCCGAGGTCCCCACGGGGACATGATGCAGTGTGGGTCATCGTGGATAGGTTGACCAAGTGTGCTCATTTTGTGCCGTACAAGACTGGTTATTCGATGGAGAATATAGCGTCTATGTATGTGCAGGAGGTCAATAGACTGCATGGAGTACCCGCAAGCATAGTGTCTGATCGTGATTCCAGATATTCTTCCCGTTTTTGGCAGAGTCTGCAAGGGGCTTTGGGTACCGATCTCAGGTATTATATAGCTTACCATCAGCAGACGAATGGGCAGACAGAGAGAGTTAATTAGATCACGGAGGATATGATCCGGTGTTACATTCTAGAGCATGGAGGAGCTTGGGATGAACGCCTTAGGCTCATGGAGTTCGCGTACAATAATAGTTACCAAGAGAGCTTGCAGATGGCTCCGTTTGAGGCGCTGTATGGGAGGCGATGTCGGACTCCCCTGTTTTGGGCTGAAGTGGGCGAGAAGCCGATTCTGGGTCCTGAGGTTTTGGAGGAGATGAGTTTTGTTGTAACGCAGATCCGTGAGAAGCTGCGGGTAGCTCAGGAGAATTATGATAAGTACGCCAATCGGCGTAGGAGTGATCTAGAATTTGCAGTGGGGTACATGGGGTTCCTTAAGGTGTCCCCAACGGCAGGCGTTAAGAGATTTGGGAAGAGCCACAAGATGGACCCCAGGTATGTATGCCCATTCGAGATCGTCGAACGCATCGGGGTTTCTTCTTACAGGTCGGTGTTACCTGCCTCTTTCCCCGTTGTGCACAACGTTTTCCATGTGAGCCAGTTGCGGAAGTGCGTCCGCAGCGATCTCCATGTTCTGGATTCTGTGCCGGTGCTGCAGCCCAATCTGTCCTTTGAGGAGCAGCCTGTTCGTGTCTTAGAGAGGCAGGATCGAGTGTTGTGGAGGAAGTCCATCACTATGGTTTCGGGGTGCGGCCTGGGAGCTTGAATCAGCAATGAGGGAGTCCTATCCTCATCTTTTCGGCTAGTACCCTCGATAAGTCTTTATTTCTTGTGTTTTTTCCTTGTCCTACATCGTTATTGCAAAGTTTCGGGTCGAAAATTTTTGGTAGGAGGGGTGGTTGTAACGCCCCGGAACTTCGAATAGACTATTTGAAATGAAAACGATAATAATTATTTTAAATCAAAGGATTAACTCGAAGTTTGTCGTGAGGGCGTTATGGTTCCGGGAGCGTCGTCGTCCGTCGAGTTTCATATGTTCAAATATTTATTCATTCATATGTTGTGCAGTAGGGTTTTGATAATGTTGATAGTTAAATACGAATGTTACGTTACGTGGTCCTGATGCGGGAGGGCGTTGTCGTTACATGTACGCTGACGTCCGAGGAGTTTGACGTTAGGACATTCGTATATGTGCGTATAGTTTTTTTTTTGTTTTTTTTGTTTTCGCTCTTCTTGTTAGCACTCCTAAAAGAAAATATGTGTGAGGGGCAGATGTTTATACTCTGATTTTAGGTTGCTGTTTATATAATTCCCTAATTGGAGGCTGCCATATGTATATATATATATATATGATTCTGTGTGAGGGGTTGTTATACCCCACCCAGGCTGCTATATTATGATCCTCGACCCATCAGTATTTGTATTATGTAGGGGCTGCTCTTATTCCTGTGCACTTATCCTTGTTGGGGGTTTATTTCGGGGCTGTTTTGCTGATACCTTACATAGAGGGCTGTTGTTATAATTTTATTGGGTGCTACCCATTGTTTTCTCTCTTATGGGGCTGCTGCTGCTGCTATTATTCAATTTGGGGGTTGCCCTTGTTTCTCTTATTAAGGGGGTTGCTGCTGTTCCTTTTCTGTTTATTAGAGGGGGTTGCCTTATCACACTTTAATGGGGGCTGCTGCTGCTATTATTCAATTTGGGGGTTGCCCTTTGTTTCTCCTATTAAGGGGGTTGTTGTTGTTCCTTTTCTGTTTATTAGAGGGGGTTGCCTTATCACACTTTAATGGGGGATGCTGCTATGTGCACTTGAATTTGGGGTTGTTACTTTGTGGTTTTATTGGGGGCTAATCTACCTTCTTTCCCTGTTAATTTTATGGAAGGGGACTGCTGTTTATGAGGGCTGTTTTATGGGGGCTGCTCCTTGAGTTGGTTACGCTAGTCCCGAATCGTGGATACTTGTTAAATTCTGCATACCTCTCATAATTACTTGGCTAAATGTTGATGGATTCGTTTGAACTGGAAGGATGGGTAAAGGGAACAATGGGGTCCTCCATCGCAGTTCTTTTAATAGTGGTTGGTAGGACAATGAGACCACCACCACGGCGCCTTTGTTTAGTTGGGGTGAATGTCCCCTTTATGTGAGTGGATAGTGACATTGTTTGGGTCCGCCACCACTGATCCATTTTTTTGCACTATATGCCAAATTTAGTTATGCTCTTGCTTATCGGGCTGGCTCTATGTGGGATCTTCTTAACCTTTTATTACTGAAATCTTTATATAAGCGTATATATATAGTTATATATATGTGTATATGTATATATATGTATTTATATACCCCCTTTCAGACCATTTATGCTACTTGTCACTTTACCTGCTCTTACTTATAATTATGTTGTTTTCTTGCAACCTTTGGGCTGAGGCATTCTTTTCTTATGGATACCTCAGGTTCAGGTTCGTAGCTGCCGCAGGTTTTAGAGCATGGTCGTTCAGTTTCCCGGGTGGAGGGCTTTCCTCCCTTTTAGGTAAGGGGGCAGTTTCTTTTGTTGTACCCCTTTTCTTTTGGTCTGTTGACTGTCTTCCTGCGGGTTCGTGTCAGGTGTTGACGCCAGTATGGCTCTTGCTTAGCTTACTTGCCCATGCTGCTGTTACTACTTTTTTTGTACTTGTACACTCTGGGAAAAGCTCTTTTTACTATATATAAATGAAGTTCTTTTATCAAATAAATATTCGCTATTTTAACTGCTTTGTCATTCCTACTATTAAGTAACACCTATTTGCAAACCTTAAACCAAAATAAAATAATATTTCCTTATTATATACCGAATTTAGTCCGGCGTTCGCCCTGGAGACGTCTCCGGTCTTCAGCGTCGTTAGAAATAAAATGAACTTATTTCTTCCGTTGCGTACGCATATCTCTTATAAAAGTGCGGCTATGTAAATCGCAGAGCCGAGGGGCACGGCTTCCTAACCTAACGAAAATAATCTTAAAAGATAATGTTTTTATTAATTCATATCTTTTCTCTTAAAAATGTTCGTTTGAGTGCTCGCCTGAACGTCTGTAGTTGTCCCCTATAGGATGTGGCATCATGACGCGTGTTTTCCCCCTTTACTCTGATATTATAATTTATTTCGGGAAAATACGGGTTGTGACATCATGTATAAGGAAACATCTCGATGATATTGTCTAGAAGAAGCAGTATCGTTAAGATATCAAGTAGAGTATTGAATAAAAATGTATGTTGACAGTATCATCTTGAAGAAGACATATCGTCTTGAAGATTGAAGACATCATGTATAAGGAACATCTCGACGATATCGTCTAGAAGAAGTAGTATCGTTGAGATATCAAGTAGAGTCTTGAAGAAAGATGTATGTCGACAATATCGTCGTATAGATTACATATCGTCTACACGATCAAGATGATATCGACTTGAAGGAAATTTATCGTCTTGACAAATGATGAACTGCAATTAATGCGTCGTTTTTCACGGAAATTGAAATACAAGGAATGTACACGCCGCCTGTCATGCGCACTAATCAAGGAATATTAAATGATATATTCTCCACAGAATATAGTCGTTACACAACATTAATGGAGAAATTTATTCACTTCCATATTCTGCAAGTTCCAAGAATGGCAAAGCATTAATGATAATATATTCTGTTGTTTCTCATAATATTCCTATCTGGAAAACTGAGTATGAAGAATTCAGTAAGGTGTCTTTATGCAAAGTTGCAGAAGAGTATAAAAGAGGAATTGTCGATTTCAGAAGATAGACTCGATATAGTAATTCTCTCTCATTCTTATTCTCATACATACAAGCAAATAAGAGAGAAAAGTATTCAACAAGAAGACTTCATAGCTGTGATGTGAAGATCAAAGAAAAAGTGAAAGTGCACAGTGTGCCTCTGAGAATCCGCTAGAGGGGGGTGAATAGAGAATTAAATTTATTTTTATCCTAACTGTGAAAGATAATAAAATAAACTAAGGACTTATGCTCAACAAGTTCACAAGCAGAATAATAATGGTGCAGGAAATAAAATGCAGAATAAAAAGAACTTGGGACAGCACAAAAAAGCAATCCAAAAGACACCAAGATTTTTATAGAGGTTCCCCAAAATGTGAGTACTCCCATCTTCTACCACCTGGTAGGCATGCACCACTGTGCCTGAGTCTTTTGGTAAGGAGACTCTTAAAACCACTAATCTTTTGACAAGGAGATCATGAACCACCAGATCTTTTGATAAGAAGATCTTGAACCACCAGATCTTTTGATGAGGAGATCTTGAACCACTGAATCCTTTGGAAGAGGGATTCTCAAAACTCTGTACAAGGGAATGAGAAGGAGAAAGAAAGGTTTAGAAATATGCTTTTCATATTTCTGTAACAGCTATTCTTGTGATGTTGTTGTTTGAGTACTCTTTAGGATCTGTATCAGATTAACACTGGCTTTTGATAGTGATGATTGCTAAGGTTGGTAAGCTTTTGATCCTTCTGCTCCCTGCTCTTAAAATAGAACTGCTGCTATATGATTTTGATGAAGAAGCAGCAGTTGTTTCACTGTGCAGAGTATATTCTTCAGCTGTTCTTTCTTTTTGTATGTGCTCTATTAGGGTTCCTGAGGAGGAAGAAGAAGAAGAGAACCCCAATGGAATAGTGTGTCTGATTATAATAAGTGCTCTGCCCTTCTCTTTCTATTCTTCTCTTTTATTTCCCCTCAGCAGACTTGAATTTCATTCCCTTTTTGGTAAGCTGAAAAGGTATTCTGCATAAGACAAATTCTCTTTCTTTCCTTCTTTAATTCCCGACCCGTTCACCAATATTAAGCATATTTCTAAGAAAGATTTTTGTCCTCTTTTAGTTCTTCATTCCATTTGAGCCATTTAAGGAGCCATTGGGGAACGGTCTTGAGAGAGGTGGGCCATGAGAGAGGGTCCAAAATGACAGCTGAAAAGGTTTCCCTTTTCAGACTGTATTCGACGTAGCGTCGAGTTCTCTTCCTCTCTTATCGACGCAGCTTCGAGTTCTTGTAGGAGCAGCTTTGAATTCATCCTTTCTCTGATTGAACTCCGCTAGTCAATGTTGCGTCGATACCCAATCGACGTAAACGTCGAGTTGATGGCTTTCCTCTGAACTTCATTATCTGCGTCTAGAATAAGTCGACGTTGCATTGACTTTAATGGCTTCGACATATATTTCCTTCTGCGTTGAGTTGAAGTAAAAGCTGCGTCGACTTCTCAAAGTACTTCGACAGGTCCATGGCCTCTATGTCGATATCTATTCGACGTAACGTGAACTTGATCTACTTCGACAGAAAGAGTATGTTACTTGTACTTCTTGTCAGAGTAGCGTCGACATCTACTCGATGTTGAGTCGATTCCTATTTGATGCAAAAATTAACTTCACCAAATTTGTGCTTCTCTTGATATGGTCTTGACACCCTAGGTTGAGTGTGACATCCTAAGACATCTAATGACCAGATTACCCTCACTATACAATGGGTAATTGAAACCTAATAGTTAAAATCACTTTTAGATAATTTGTTAAGTTAAATCTAAGGGGGTTTTCCCAACAAAAAGAAAGATGGAATCTTCTTCCCTACTGGAAAGTTCATCTGATATTTACTTGAAGAATATTCTCAAGAATAGTTCAGAGATTCAAAAGATCTCTGGGCTTGTATTTGCAAGAAGAAGAAGAAGACCTGATATTCAGAATCTTATATCTTGAAGCCTTGTCTTCTGCAACAGAAAACCATCTTTCTTGTTTGGTAGGGTTCTTTGTGAGTCTAAGCTTGTATGATCTTGTAATAGATTTGAGTGTTGGTAGGGTTCTGTGTGAGCCTGAGTTTGGTAGGGTTCTGTGTGAGCCTGAGTTTGGTAGGGTTCTGTGTGATTTGCTAGCTATATTTTTAAAGTAGCAATTAACACTGAAAGTACCTAGCCCCCCCCCCCCCCCCTTTAGGTGTATTATAGACAACCCATATCTTTCATCTTATGAATAGTAATATGAAGTGTCCTATGAAGAGTCCTATGAATAGTCATTTGAAGAGTCCGACGAAGAGTTATAAAATGAGTACTTATTAAAGTCCTAAAAAGAGTCCTATGAAGAGTCCTACGAGATCCCTACAATGTGTCATATGAAAAGTCCTACGGAGAGACCTATGAAGAGCCCTAGGAAGTGTCCTAAAAAGAGTTCTAAAAAAGTCCTACAAAGAGTCTTTGGAAGAGTTCTATGAAGAGTACAACGAAGATTCCAATGAAGAGTCCAACTAAGGTCCTAAGTAGACTCCTAATAAGATTCATAATAAGAATCATGCAAAGAGTCCTACATATAGTCATATGAATAGTCCTACGACGAGTGTTATACAGTGTCTGAAGTAGAGTCCCAATAAGATTCCTTACCAGAGTCTAACAAAGAATCCTACAAAGTGTCCTACGTAAAGTCCAACAAAGAGACCCACGAAGAGTCCTATGAAGAGTCTTATGAAGACTCCTACGAAGAGTCCTATAAAGAGTCCTATGAAGAGTACAATGAAGATTCCTATGAATATTCCTACAAAGAGTCCTACAAAGAGTGTTAATAGAGTCCTAAGAAGAGCCCCAAGAAGAGTCCTACGAAGAGTCCTAAGAAGAGTCTATTGAAGGGTCCTACGAGGAGTCCTATGATGAGTCATATGAAGAGTCTTACAAAGAGTCCTACGAAGAGTCATATGAAGAGTCTTACAAAGAGTCTCATGTAGAGTCCTAAGAAGAGTCCCATGAAGTGTCCTACAAAGATTCCTACGAAGAGTCTTATGAAGAGTACTATAAAGAGTCCTAAGAAGAGTCCTAGGATGAGTCCTACAAAGTGTCCTACGAAGAGTCTTATGATGAGTCCTCTGGAGAGTCATACAATGAGTCTTAGTAAAGTCCAAAGAAGAGTCCTACAAAGAGTCCTACGAATATTCCTATGAAGTGTTCTACAAAGAGTCATTTAAAGATGTTGGGAACCTTACCTATAATGTTCCTGATTTGAAGAACTCCGCAAGTCAAAGATAAATACACTTTGTATTTGACATATTTGTTCTAGATTATTGGTTTCAGGTACTTGACAGTGCAAGTCTAACATAGGGCTAGACTTAGGATCATTAGACATAGTTTTGCCAATGTAATCCCTCATTGTGCGAAACACCATATCGACCCATGATCTAAACTATATTAGACTTGACACTGACTCTAAATTATCAAGAAATCCTAAACTATACACAAAAAGTAAAGAGGTCACCGAAGCTCGAAGAATATGCTGAAGATTCACGGTCAGAATCACATGGTTGTCAAGCCTCATCCGTTCTCGGTCTTCAGTTGCGTCCGGGGTACAGAGGAGCTGTCATCTTCCTCTACTTTACCCGTCTTCTTCATGGTCTAGCTCCAGCTATTCTTGTTGGAGATCCCTTGAATGTAGCAGAAATCTTCCATCGATGGCGTTCTTGAACTCGTAGATGATGGAGGAGGCCAAGGGGGGGGGGGGGCTTTGGCAGAAGATTTTCAGTACAAAGGTTGCCGGAGCTCCTCCTAGGTCAGGCGGTGGTGGAGAGTAGAAATGGGCAGAAATGGAGGGCTTGCAGTGTTTTTCCCGCGGGTTCTTTTTTCTTCTCAGCGGATTTCCTGCTTTAAATACTAAAACAGCAGAAATTTAGTCAACCACGGTCGAACGCACGACCGTGCATTTCCCGTGCATTATTTAACGAAAAGAAATGCCTTGAGGAAGATTACTCACGCACGGTCAAAGACGTCTGTGCGTAAAAATGCACGACCAAATCCAGATTGGCTAAAAACCAGGCGATCGTGCGTTTCCTTCGCGCACGGGCAATTTCCCGTGCGTAAAGATGCACGAACAAATTCAGATCACTATTTTGGTACCCAGAAGAAGACGCACTACCGCAGCCGTCCGTGCATCAAGGAAAAGTCACGACCGTGCGATATAAACAATCATGATTTCTGGGCAAAAATGGGATGATCCAACCACCTGCAAGAATAGCAATCCAACTGGGAATACACTTCCAGCACCAATCATGTTGAAATTTTGAAGTGAAGTGGAGGAGACTGGGCGGTCTGATTTTGGGAGACCGCTGAGACCGCGCGGCTTGTGCGCGGTATCGTGTTCGCGCGACCTATGCGCGATCTGTCTGCTGATCTGTGGTCTTGGTCGGATGATCGTCCAAGTAGTGTGATCGTGTGGTCTGCTTTGTGAGACCGTTGGCGATCTGACGTGTGGTGATTGTATCTCTCCTGTGCGGTGATGACATTCGTCTACCCGCCTATAAATAGAGGTGCAGGGCCCGTCATTCCTAACGAGAACTGTAAGAACTGAGCCTGGGTTAATTCGTGCGGTCTCACTTTGAGGTCGGGCGGTCTCGGAAGAGAGTTGACTATTTGTTGTGTTCGCGGGTTTGCGGTCAGCAGGTTGCGGTCTTCTTCCTTGGTGATTCCCAGCGGCTTGAATAAACAGTTCGGCAGCGGTCAGTCTGCGAACTGGTTTATGTTCGTTCTTCTGCTGTTCGCAGCGAGCTCAGCGATCAGGCGACCTTCAGCGGTTAGGCGATCTGAGTTGCGGTCTGGCGATAGCTTAAGTTCTTCGTTCCAATAAAGCTCCAGTTCGTGCGGTCTTGCAGTGCTGGCAGACTGTCCAGTTTCTGTTCATGCGATCTCAGGTCAAGCCGGGCGACTTTTGGAGTCGAGCGGTCTGTGCGGTCTCAGCTTGTCTAGCCGCCAGATTTGTTTTGGTGTGTTTTGTTCTTCTCGTCTCCGTGATTCTGATTAATCATGTCTCGCCATGTATACCTCGCACTGTAAATGAAGTTTGTGTTTCAATAAAGTTTCATGTATTGATGTGTGGCATTGTGGTTGTTTGGCTTTAACTCAGTTGATGCAACTCCTGCTTACTCCTAAACGATTCAAATCAAAAAATGTAACATGGTATCAAAGCGAGGTTGTTGGAGTGGATAAGCAGTGATCAATTTGAGTTGCCATCGTCTTTATGAAGAAGAGACCACATAGATTGCCATGGAAGGCAGATTCGCAAGAGGGCTCGGTATTGAACTCCTTACATCGACTAACTATAAGAAATGGAGGTCGTGTATGGAGAGCTATTTACTTGGCGAGGATCTATGGGAGATAGTTGGAGGAGAAGACACACAAGAGGTGTTTCTAGCAGGAGATAATATGGCAGAGGTGAGACTTTGGAGGAGGCCGAATGCTAAGGCAGAGTTCACTCTCAAGAGGGCTAGCTCACCGGAGTTGTTTGATCACATCATTGGATGTAAATCTGCTGCTGAAATTTGGACGTCTTTGGATGGGTTGTTTAATAAGAAGAATGTAGCTCGGCTACAGTTTCTTGAAAATGAGTTGGCGAAGGCCTCTCAAGGCGATCTTTCTATTTCTACCTTCTTTCTCAAGATGAAGAACCTCGCAGCTGAGATTTCTGCATTGGACCCTGATGAGCCCATCTCAGAGGCAAAACTGAAGAGGCATATCATCCGCGGGTTGCGGAAGGAGTATCTTGCCTTTGTGACTTCAGTTCAAGGTTGGGCAAATCAACCATCTCTGTTGGAGCTGGAGAACTTACTTGCTTCGCAAGAAAGTTTGGCAAGACAGATGGCAGGGACTTCTATCTCTGGGGGAGATAGTGATGTGTTGTTCTCTGGGAAGAAGAAGAAGAAGAAGAAGAAGTGGGAGAAGAAGAAGCTGGGTTATGATGGACCTTCTACTTCAGGTCAGCAGGATAGGGGTTATGCTCCTAAGTCTGATTGGAAGAAGAAGGGAGATGGACCAAGGTGCTTAAAGTGTAATAAGACCGGCCACTTCAAGAAGGATTGCCGGTTTAATCTTCAGTCGGGACATGTAGCAGAGAAGGAGAAGCCAAAGTCTGATGAAGCTGGATGGGGAGGAGCCTTTGCGTCTAATATGATGGCGATGCCCGTTAAGGCCTTGGCTGCCATCAACTTCGAAGAGGATTGGATTGTTGATTCAGGGTGTGGGCATCATCTCACCGGGGATGAATCAAAGTTCTCTTCTTTGGCGCCTTACTCAGGTAACGATTATATCATTACGGCTGATAATTCTGTTCATGCTGTCGAACAAGAAGGTGTTGTCTCCCTGAGCAGTGATAAGGGTCCACTCACTTTGAGGAGTGTTTATCACGTGCCTAGTATGAAGAAGAATCTCTTCTCTGTGACCAATGCGGTCGATGCCAGTTATCACGTTCTGTTTGGCCCAACAGAAGTGAAGTTTCTTAAAACTCAACTGGAGATCAGGGGAGATGTTATCCATATTGGAAAGAGGGTGAAGGACTTGTTCGTGTTATCGACAAGTACCTATGTTGATAAGATGAAGACCAACGATAGCGCGGCCATCTGGCACGAAAGGTTGGGGCATGTTGGCATGGACAAATTGAAGGCTATGGCGGTAAGGGGCCTTGTCAAGGGCTTGCCTAGCTTGTCCTCTTATGGAGACGGTCATGTTTGTTGGACATGTGTGTCACATCCCTTTGTTTGAGAATAACAAATCCCATATTGTATTTGATATTGCTTGTAGTGTGTTTATAGTGTGCAGGAACTATAGGTGCAATACTCCACTGGTAGAAAGCAGCTTGGAACAACCTTTTGAAAGGAGGAGCGCTACCGCCAGCGCTACCGCTAGCGCCAGCGCTACCGCTACCGCCAGCACTACCGCCGGGCGCTATCTCAAATTCGTGCACGCGACGGTTTCGCAACCGCTACCGCTACCGCCAGCACTATCTCCCGCTACCACCAGCGCTATCGCTACCGCCAGGCGCTATCTCCAGTTCGTGCACAGCGCCACGCCGCCGACGGTTGCGCAATCGCTCCACACGAACGATACCGCCGGCGCTATCCACTACCGCAGGCGCTAGCTCCAAGGTCTATAAATTGAAGTGTTCTCTTTCGTTTTGGTTAGACCCTCCAGAGATATTACTTGTGCCCATACTCTCATGCTGCTACTCTACCAAATCATCATCTCCCACTCAAAGACAAAGAAGAAATTCTGGAGAAGGAAGCCATCACGCTGCATCCGAAGAATGATCGCTTCGACCTCGCTTGTGCTTCAGCGATCCTTCATCCTCATCTCCAGAAATCTCAAGAGGGAGTTTTGCTTGTTATTTATTATTTCCATTCCACACTTTTTGTATCCGTTGTAGTGAAATCGCCTTGTTTTTGGCGACTAGGTCCTTGCGCGGCTTAGGGCGAATTCGCCGCGTGAGTTGGCGACTAGGTCTAGGGGATTAGATCTAGGGGGTGCTCGAGGCCATATCCGGGGAAGGATTGGCTAGAGCGGCTTGAGGCCTTATCCAAGAAAGGATAGGCTAAAGTCAACCGGTTCGTGGGGATACGAGTCGGTATAGAAAAGGAAAAATTATTTACATATGTACGCCTCTGATTTCTAGCGATATAGAAATCAAAATTTTATGTAAACACTTTTTCATTTAATATAATCATGTATCTTTTGTGTTCACTTTGATTTCTAACATTTGGCGTAATCTCTATTATTTTTGTGTTCTAAGTTTTCAATTCCTAATCTAAATTGTTTATTTCTATTTTGTCATCATTATATCCTATTAATCAAAACAACTTAGTAATTTTCTTAAAATTTATAAAAAGAATTTTATTCCCTTATTCACCCCCCCCCCCCCCACCTCTAAGGGCGCCGTAAGATCCAACAAGTGGTATCAGAGGTCAGGTTATTCCAAATGGTTTAAAAACCAGGAATAATGGCGTCTTATGATCTCGCTTTTTCCGAGGGTCAGGGAATTAGTAGACCTCCACTATTTACTGGGTCGGATTATAATTATTGGAAAAATAGGATGCGTTGTTTTCTAATGACCCTAGATATTGAGGTTTGGAACATGGTAGAAGAATAATACACTCCTCCTACATTTGTAGTTGGAGAGGTTATGTTAGAAAAACCCAAAGATAAATGGGATGATCGGGATAAACTCAAATGTAAAAATAACGCAAAAGCCATGAATGCTCTATTTTGTGCGTTAGATAGAAATGAATTTAATAAAATTTCTGCTTGTACTACTGCATATGAAATTTGGAATCATTTGGAAGTTACTCATGAAGGTACATCGCAGGTTAAAGATTCCAAGCTTTTCCAACTGGAGTCGGAATATGAAAAATTCCGAATGGATGAAAGCGAAGATGTTGATGGTACGTACACGCGCTTCACCAAGATCGTCAATGCCTCAAAAGCTCTTGGAAGGACCTTCTCAAATGGCGACTTGGTCCGTAAGATCCTTCGTTCTCTTCCTCCAAAATTCAACCCAAAGGTGACGGCTATTTCGGAGTCGCACAACTTAAGAACGCTCCAAGTTGAGAGCCTCATTGGGAATCTCAAAACCCATGAGGTAGAACTCAAAATCCAATTTGATGAATACAATAAGGAGACAAAGAAGAAGGCGTTGGCATTAAAATCAAAGAAGGAGTGACAAGAGGATGAGGATGAAGATGAAGAAAGTCTTTTGGTGAAGAACTTCTGAAAGTTCATGCGCAATCCAGAAAGGAGAAACACCTTTCAAAAATATTTCCAAAAGGGTGAAAGATGGAAAGGGTCATCTTCAAAGAAAGAAAAAGAGAGCGACAATGAAGAAGAGAGACCTCCACCGGAATGCTATCATTGTAGGAATACGGGACACATTCGGATCCAGTGCCCAAAGCCTTGAAGGAGAAGAAAGAAAAACGGCACAAAGGGAAGGAGAAGAAGAAAGTACTAAAAGCTCGAACATGGGATGACTCCTCCTCCTCCTCCGAAGAATCAAGTGGATCTTCATCAAGCGAACATGAGGAAGCAAACATGTGCCTCATGGGACATGAAAATGACGGCGACGACACCAGTGTTCCTAGTGACACTGAGGTAACTCCTCCCACTTATGATGAATTGTATAATGAATTCCTTGAAACTTGCAAAGCTTTTGATAAAAATATGAAAGATAGTATTTTATTAAATCGTGAAAACGAATCTCTTATTAAAGAAAATCAAAAGCATTCCAAAAAGATAATTGTTTTAGAAAAGAGAAAGGTTTCTTGCCAAGAATGTGATAACTCCACAAAATTGGCAAAAGACATTGAAAAGTCACTTTCTAAAGCCCTCTCTCATGCCAAAACTCTTACAAAAGAGAAGGGGGAATTAGAAAGGAAATTAGAAGCCTCACTTTTGCAAGTCAAAAATAATAAAAAAAGGTTTTGAAAATAGGTGTGTCATGCTTGTGAAAGAAAATTCTTCACTTAAAGCACATGTTCATGATCTCACCATGGCCATTAAAAAATTTGGAATAGGCCAAAAATCACTGGAAATGATTCTAGGGAACCAGTGCCATGGTTCTGGAAAGTTTGGGCTCGGATATCGAGGAGAGGGCTACCGCCCGGCGCTATCCACTAACGTCGGCGCTAGCACCACATATCAGAAACCAGAAATTTCTTTTTCAAAATGCTTTCCTTCTGTAAATCAAGTTTATTCCAGCAAGAAAATTTTCCAGAAAAGGGTCTCAACCCCCTTTATTTCGTGTGCAAACTGTTATAGGTTGGGTCACACAACTAGTTCTTGCAGGAAAATAAAACAAAATACTTTAAAGCAAATCTGGGTACCTGAGGCTTCCACTTATTCTATGGGAGGTTCCTCTTGGGTATCCGGATCTTTACTCTCATCTTCTTTCTAGATGTACAGGCAGGCTAAGGACAATAAAGACGTGTGGTACTTGGATTCAGGATGCTCCAAGCACATGACATGCAATAAAGCTAAGTTCCTTAGCCTAGAAAAGAAGAAGGGAGGGATCGTGACGTTTGGGGACAACGAAAAAGGAAGAATCATGGGAATTGGTACAGTTGGTAATGAATCCTTCACTATATCAAATGTTCTTTATGTAAAAGGGCTAAAACATAATCTGATTTCAATTAGCCAATTATGTGATAAAGGATTAGATGTTTTATTTGAATCTTCTACTAATCTATGCAAAATATCTAATCCTATTACAAACAATATTTTACTAACTGCACCAAGAATACACAATGTTTATATTGTTTCATTTCATGATCTTTCAAAATCATCTTTAAAATGTTTTATTACCAAAAATGATGAACTTGAACTTTGGCATAGAAGGCTAGGACATGCTAGCACAAAGCTAATTGTAAAACTTGCCAAAAGAGATTTAATTAGAGGATTGCCTAGATTAAATGGAAATTTACCTTCACTTTGTTCACCATGTCAAAAAGGTAAAATTACTAAATCCTCTTTCAAAAGTAAAAATGTTATTTCTACTACAAGACCTTTGCAATTAATTCATATGGATCTCTTTGGTCCCGTTAGTACCGCAAGTCTTGGTGGTAGATTGTATACATATGTTTTAATAGATGATTTTTCTAGATATTGTTGGACAATATTTCTCTCATCCAAATCCGAAGCGTTTTCTGAATTTTCAAAATTATGTACTCGTATTCAAAATGAAAGTGATTTAAAAATTAAATGCATTCGTTCGGATCATGGAGGAGAATTTGAAAATGAAAAATTTACTTCGTATTGTTATATGTTAGGCATAAAACATGAGTTCTCCGCACCACGCACACCACAACAAAATGGTGTTGTAGAAAGAAAGAATAGGACACTTCAAGAGCTAGCACACACTATGTTATGTGAATATAAATTACCTAAGTCCTTTTGGGCCGAAGCCGTAAACACATCATGTTATGTTATAAATAGAATCATGCTTCGCCCATCTTTAAATCTCACACCATATGAACTTTATTTTCAAAAGAAGCCTAATGTGTCTTACTTCAAAGTTTTTGGTTGTAAATGCTTTATCTTAAAAACAAAAGATAGCTTGGGAAAGTTTGATGAAAAAATGTGATGAAGGAACATTTCTTGGATACTCTTCAACTAGTAAAGCTTATAGAGTTTTTAATAAAAGAACTAGAAAAGTTGAAGAGTCAATTAATGTGAAATTTGATGAGCTTGTTCCTTGTATAGAAAGACTTTCCGCAGGTAAAGAGGATGATCTATTACCTCCTTTGGAGCATGGTGATGAAGAACCTTCCAAAGAAGAAGAAGAGGAGGCCAAGAAAGATGAATATGTACCTCCAAGCGTCTTAAAATTCACAAAGGATCATCCACGGGAATTGATAATTGGTGAACCATCCATCGGGGTAAGAACTCGCTCTTCTCTTCATAAATCTTTTTCAAATATTTGTTTTGTTTCCGAAATAGAACCAAAAACCGTTACTACCGCTTTAAATGATGAATTTTGGTTTTTGGCTATGAATGAAGAATTAGAACAATTTGAGCGACATAATGTTTGGAAATTAGTAGAAAGACCATCTAATCACCCGGTTGTAGGTGTAAAATGGATTTTTAAAAATAAATTAGATGGTGAGTCTAGAATATCTAGAAATAAAGCACGCTTAGTAGCACAAGGATATTCTCAAATCGAGGGGATAGATTTTGATGAATCTTTTGCACCCGTTGCTAGATTGGAGTCTATAAGAATTTTTCTAGCATTTGCAAGCTTTAAAAGAATAAAACTATTTCAAATGGATGTGAAAAGTGCTTTTCTAAACGGGTTTGTAAAAGAAGAAGTTTATGTTGAACAACCCCCCGGTTTATTAATGAAAAATTTCCAAATCATGTTTATAAACTAGAAAAAACGCTTTATGGTTTAAAACAAGCGCCCCGTGCATGGTATGAAAGACTTACATCATTTTTATTAAAGCACGGTTATATTATGAGAAGTGCGGATAATACTCTCTTCATTAAGCACAATAATGATGATATAATTATTTTACAAATATATGTTGATGATATTATTTTTGGATCTACTAATGAAGAGATGTGTAAAGAAGTTATTTTAGTGATGAAAAATGAATTTGAAATGAGTCTTGTAGGAGAACTTTCTTATTTCCTTGGTTTTCAAATATCACAAAGAATTCATGGTATCTTTGTATGTCAAACTAAATATGTTTATGATATGCTTAAACGTTTTGGATTTTAAAACCTTAAACATGCTTCTACACCAATGAGTGCATCACTAAAATTAGGAAAAGATGAATCAGGAGTTTTTATAGATCAAACTTTATATAGAGGTATGATAGGATCTCTACTTTATCTTAGTGCAACTAGACCCGATATTATGTTTGTCGTATGCTTATGTGCTAGATTTCAAGCCAATCCAAAAGAATCTCATTTAAAAG
Source organism: Dactylorhiza incarnata (assembly GCA_033032865.1). Classification (NCBI taxonomy): domain Eukaryota; kingdom Viridiplantae; phylum Streptophyta; class Magnoliopsida; order Asparagales; family Orchidaceae; genus Dactylorhiza; species Dactylorhiza incarnata. The sequence continues at coordinate 4,870,117 of JAWHQI010000026.1, read as the reverse complement.
CGGTAAAATGAATTTTTAGATATCTCATTGGGTCATCTAGATTAGGATTATGGTACCCACATAATGATTCATTTACATTGCATGGCTATTCCGATTCAGATTATGCCGGTTGTTCACTTGATAGAAAAAGCACTAGTGGTACTTGTCATTTTCTAAGACCTTCATTAGTTGCATGGTCTAGTAGGAAACAAAATTCGGTTGCACTCTCCACCACGGAGGCCGAATACATTGCATTAGGGAGTTGTTGTGCACAAGCTCTATGGATGAGCCAAACTTTAGAGGACTTTGGTTTTCATCTAAAACTTATTGAATTAAAATGTGACAACAAAAGTGTCATTGATCTCACAAATAATCCGGTACACCACTCTAGATCCAAACATATAGATGTGCGTCATCATTTCATAAGGGATCACATTAAAAAGGAAAATGTAAGGATTAGTTTCATTGGCACGGACTCTCAACTTGCTGATATATTCACTAAACCTCTTCCCGATGCAAGGTTTCAAATGTTAAGGTTGGAATTAGGAGTCTTAGACATCTTAGGATGAAAAACATATAAAACGCTAATGTTTTATGCAATTTGAGCAATCAAGACATCTCTGATAATTACAAAACTTCTGCATAAGACTACTCTTAAGACCCCTAACCAATATCAAAAATTTAAAATTTAAAATTCCTAAGAAATCGAGTACTGTTTCCCGCGCTAGCGCTAGCGCCGGAGCTAGCGTGAGTGTTCAAATTTTCTGTTTTTTAAATTTTCTAAAAATCAAGAAAAATATGTTAGTGTATTTGTACTACTTTGATTTGTAGTTCTAACATTTTTTATTTTTTGTTTTATTTATTTTATGAAAAATCAACTACAAAAATTCAAAATTCAAAAATTACAAAGATATGTTTTTGTGTTTTACAGTTTTTTATTTCACTAAAAATTTTCAAAACAACAAAAAAAACTGTATGATCTTCATTGCCAATATCAAGCATGTATGAATTCTATTATTTCGAATTATTTACAATGTTAAAACATATTCTTTCAAATTACTATGAACATTGTTTTGCTTATCATGCTATGATATATCTATTTAAAGTGCATCAATTGTATTGCAAAATGTGTAGATCCAAGCTTAGCATGCCTCTAAGTATGAGTAAATGTTTTATGATTGATAATGATACATTTCACTCACTTATTTTGGTAATCAACATGTGTGTCTAAATCTAAAAATGCTTGCTTGTGTATTGTATTTGTGCAATAAATTAAAACTTGCATAAGTTTATTGCCTACACTACATTTGAATTGCACTTATGAAATTTAGAAAAGTGGTTAAGTTTAAAATTTTTGGTTTGCAAAACAAGTGTATTCGGAGAATGTTGTCTCACAAATATGAACAAAAAATTATATATATGATGAATAGTAAATATACGCATTTTTCTATATAATTTTTAGTATAATTTTAATTAGATTTGTAAATAATATATGTAAATTAATGAATAAAATGTTTGTTTTTGTTATTTTTGTTTTTAACTTTGTTTTATTTTCATTTTGTAAAGTTTCTGTAATTTTGTTAAGTCACGCACTAGGTCACGTCCGTGTCCAAGGGCGTGTTCACTAATCCCTAACATTTTCTTTTCTCTGTTCTTTTTCCAACTCAAACATCAAGTCACGCCCTCGGTCACGCCCGTGACCGAGGCCGTGTACCATGGTCACGCCCGTGTTGGATATCCATCCCAGATTCTAGCCACTTGAAGCATTTCATCCAAAAAATCAAAGTCACGGTCGTGACATTTCAGACACGCTCGTGACCCTCAATTCCTTCCAGAAGAACAAAGGACACGCCGCCCGTCACGCCCAGCAGCCGACAGCACAATGCTGACATCGAACACGCCCGTGTTCCCTGGAACACGCCCGTGTACTTCCAAGTCGCCGGTCAAGCCTTCCAGATACCTGCCTGGATCCAACTGTTCTGGCTATTCGCACCCCAAGCTGTGTCACGCCCTCAAACACGCCCGTGTCCGAGGGCGTGTAATCCAAAATTTTTTTCTATAAATAGCCAGATTCAGCTGAGTGCAAGGGTTCAAAATTTTGGGAGCTTCTCTTAAGGTTTTGTTCCATTTTGCTGATTTTTGGTGTTTTGTAATTTTTGTAATTTTGCACTTTCTCTCTCTAGTTTTGTAACCCCTTTTTTGATGGAAATAAATTAAGCTTGTTTTGTAATTATTGTCTCTCTTTGTTTTAGTGTGTGTGTGTTCTCTTTTTGTTCTTTTTCTTTTTATTTTTGGTTTTATGTAATTTTGTAATTTTTGTTAAGTTGTCATTTTAATTTGGGTGTGTGTGTGTATGAGTGTAATTTTCTTGTTTTTAGTTTTGTTGTAATTTTTAGATGATTTCATATTAGTGTGTGTGAGTGTAGGAGGTTAATTAGTTTTTTGTTTTGTTTTGTTTTCATTTGTTCTTTTTACTTTCTTTTTGCTTTTTTGTAAGTGTGTGTGTGTGTATGAGAGTAAAATGTTGTTATTTTTATTTTCATTTTGTTATTAGTGTGTGTGAGTGTATGAGAATAGATTTTCTTTTCTTTTTAACTTAGTTTCATTATTGTTGTGTGTGTGAGTGTATGAGTTTAGATTTGTTTTATTTTAATTAGATTTCATTAACGTAGAGTGGGTGTGTGTATGAGTATAAAGTTTGCGCCTTTTTTGTAATCGAATAGTTTCCATTTCCGTCACGCATTTATTTCCCGCCTATCCGTTTGGATAGGACTTGCTCACGCATTTATTTCCCGCCTATCCGTTTGGATAGGACTTGCTCACGCATTTATTTCCCGCCTATCCGTTTGGATAGGACTTGCTCACGCATTTATTTCCCCTATACCTATTTGGGTAGGGATCGCATTTCTTTAATTTCTGCAATTTACAGCTTTCATTTTAATTCTGTAGAGTGTGTGCGTTTTCAATTAGTGTGTCTTTTGTTTTTAATATAATCGCTTTTTGCTTAATTCCGCTACCCGCTCAATCGCTTATTATCGTCGTAGTTATCATTATCGTTTTATAAAACCCTAAAAAATTCTAAGCAAAACTACTTTTTAAATTAACGTTTTCGTTCTTTTTCTTTTCATCGCTTTTCTTGGTTTTTGCTAAACGCACACCAAGCCCGCGATAGTTATCATTTTCGTCACTAGCTTTTCTATAAAATCATAAAAATCAATTTCAAACTCTTTTCGATAAAATAATAGCGCGTTCCTAAGAAGTAGAAATAATCGATACGACCTTGGAAAAATACGACCTTGATATTTCAAAAGAAATATCCTGTACTACTATCGATAAGGTCCACTTGCCTTTATTGATTTTAGTCCGGATAATTCCATAAACCCAAAAGCTTTCTCTCTAAAGCACTTTTTAAAAAAACTCTCTTTTAAAAACACTAAAAAATTTGTTGCAACACCTCTTTGGTTGTTGCAACTAGCTCAAGGTAAAAGAAGTTTTAAAACGCTCTTAAAGAATTGTTGCAACTACTCAAAAAATTGTTGCAACAATATTTTCAAAAAGCTTTCAATTTTAATTTCAACATAAAGCCCTTTTTCAATCTTTTCATTTAGCCTTCAGAGGACGCGGCCGAGGAGTAATCCTCGATATTTCGAAAGAGAAAGAGTCTGTTACTTCTATCCTTCGATAGGATAACGGGTAATTCCTCAAAGTAGAATTACTCGCGGGACTCTTCGAAAACGTCCGCCCAAGGTTGAATCGAAAAGAAAGAAAGAGCTTTCTTCTCTTTCTTCTCTCTTTCAAAGAGAGAGACAAAAACATATCAAGTTATGTAGACAAATATAACTCCACCAAGCACTACTTGAACCTCCTAATAAGTCTTCATAAGCATTGTGAGGTTGAGCACCTTGGAAAGAATAGTAAAGTTACTTGTGCAAACCTTGGTTATTACACCACTTTGTTAAAAACTATGTGCATTAAAGTGTGTGAAAGCGATTTACTTGTGTTTTATGTGCACTTTACTTTGCATATGTCTTGTATTTTGTGATTTAAATCAATTGTTAACATTGCCCAAAATACACTTATGTGCACATCATTATCTTTCATAACACTTCTTCTCATGAGTATTGGATTCTAATGCTTTATCTATACTACTCTCTATATAAGAAATGCACTAGATAACCTAGCATGATCTCTACAATGTTTTGGTATTTCTTGAACTTAGAATTAAGTAACATTGTAGTATAATCTCTCTTTGATATGTTCATATCATGCTTGGTATTTTTATGAAAAAACTTTGAGATTTCAAAAAGATTAAAACATCTTTCAAATTTGAACTAAAACTCATATTTCTACTTATGCTTTTCATGCTTACAAAAAGATGTTTATTATACTCTTCCGCTTGCTTACAACTCTTATCTTTTTATTTGAAATCTCTTATATATACAATGCTTAAACTCTTTATCATTTCATATATTACAAAAGCTCGATCATGCTTTATCATTTCTAAGAAATGCCTCCTTACTACCCTCACCCCACCTTCTTTTGATAATACCAAAAGGGGGAGATTAATTGAAGAAATCTATATAGAAGAAATATAGAAGATTAAGGGGAGAATAAATTCATGAAATCTATCATTTAGGGGGAGTAACACATAAATTGCATTTATGTTGGGGGGCATTAAGATAGGGGGAGTATGCACATTTTCATGCATATCATATACTATAGTTGCACTTTTATCTTGCTTATCTTATCTATAAACACTATTGTTGATTTCTTGCTTAGAGGATTTGTTATTATCAAAAGGGGGAGATTGTTGGACATGTGTGTCACATCCCTTTGTTTGAGAATAACAAATCCCATATTGTATTTTATATTGCTTGTAGTGTGTTTATAGTGTGCAGGAACTATAGGTGCAATACTCCAGTGGTAGAAAGCAGCTTGGAACAACCTTTTGAAAGGAGGAGCGCTACCTCCAGCGCTACCGCTAGCGCCAGCGCTACCGCTAACACTACCGCTACCGCCAGCACTACCATCGGGCGCTATCTCAAATTCGTGCACGCGATGGTTTCGCAACCGCTACCGCTACCGCCAGCGCTATCTCCCACTACCGCCAGCGCTATCGCTACCACCAGGCGCTATCTCCAGTTCGTGCACAGCGACACGTCGCCGATGGTTGCGCAACCGCTCCACACGAACGATGCCGCCGGTGCTATCCACTACCGCAGACGCTAGCTCTAAGGTCTATAAATTGAAGTGTTCTCTCTCGTTTTGGTTAGACCCTCCAGAGATATTACTTGTGCCCATACTCTCGTGCTGCTACTCTACCAAATCATCATCTCCCACTCAAAGCCAAAGAAGAAATTCTGGAGAAGGAAGCCATCACGCTGCATCCGAAGAGCGATCGCTTCGACCTCGCTTGTGCTTCAGCGATCCTTCATCCTCATCTCCAAAAATCTCAAGAGGGAGTTTTGCTTGTTATTTATTATTTCCATTCCACACTTTTTGTATCTGTTGTAGTGAAATCGCCTTGTTTTTGGCGACTAGGTCCTTGCGCGGCTTAGTGGGAATTTGCCGCGTGAGTTGGCGACTAGGTCTAGGGGATTATATCTAGGGGGTGCTCGAGGCCATATCCGGGGAAGGATTGGCTAGAGCGGCTTGAGGCCTTATCCGGGAAAGGATAGGCTAAAGCCAACCGGTTCGTGGGGATACGAGTCCGTATAGAAAAGGAAAAATTATTTACATATATACGCCTCCGATTTCTAGCGATATAGAAATCAAAATTTTATGTAAACACTTTTTCATTTAATATAATCATGTATCTTTTGTGTTCACTTTGATTTCTAACATTTGGCGTAATCTCTATTTTTTTGTGTTCTAAGTTTCAATTTCTAATCTAAATTGTTTATTTCTATTTTGTCATCATTATATCCTATTAATCAAAATAACTTAGTAATTTTCTTAAAATTTATAAAAAGAATTTTATTCCCTTATTCACCCCCCCCCCCCCCCCTCTAAGGGCACTGTAAGATCCAACAATGTTTGTGTTGGATGTCAGTTTGGTAAGTCTCATCGACTTCCATTTGATAAATCACAAATAAGAAGCAAAGCGTCGTTGGAGTGCATCCACGATGATTTGATGGGACCGACAGCCACCCCAAGCCTTGGAGGCAATAGATATATGTTGGTGTTGATTGACGATTACACCAGATATGTCTGGGTGTATTTTTTTAAAGAGAAGTCAGAAGCCTTTGCAAAGTTTGTGGAGTTCAAGGAGCTGGTGGAAGGTCGGTTAGGCCTGCGGGTGAAGAAATTGAGAACTGACAATGGTGGGGAGTTCACCTCTGGTGAGTTCTCAAGTTTTTGCAGGAAACACGGCGTTCAGAGAGAGCTCACTTGTGCCCATACTCCACAGCAAAATGGCGTTGCGGAGAGGAAGATCCGTCATCTGACAGAAACTTGCAAATGTTGGCTTCATGCCAAGAGTATCCCAAAGTCCTTTTGGGCGGAGGGAATGTCTTGTGCGTCTTACGTCATCATCAGAATGCCTCTAAGTCCTATCAACATGAATACCCCTCACGAACAGATGTTCAAGGAGAAACTGAGTGTTGCTCACCTTCGGGTGTTCGGGTCAACCTGCTATGTGTATATTCCTGATGCTCTTTGGACAAAGCTAGATGCGAAAGCAAGGAAGCTAGTCTTTGTTGGGTATGATGAGCGGAAGAAAGGATGGAGGTGCATGGATCCTGAGACACGGAGATCAGTGGTATCTCGGGATGTGGTGTTCGATGAAATGACTTCCTACAAGGGGAGTTCAGGAGTTGAACTACCGGAGAGCAAGGTTGATGAAGTAGGGAAAGCTGCGGGAAGTCTTTAAGTGGAGTTGCCTGTTTCACCAGGAGCTCCAGCTGTGTCAAGCACTGAGATGGAGGCTTCAGGTTCTAGAAGCAGGGGGAGCGATGCTCCAAGTTCGTCTGGAAGAGGAGCTTGCACAGAAGAAGCAGCTGAGGAGGTGGTTAGTCAGGTGCAACCTCTTAGGAGGTCGAAGAGGACTATCAAGACACCAGATCGATACACAGGAGGAAACATGGTGAGCTTCGTCTCATGTTTCTTTGCTGGTCCCTTGGATGAAAGGGAGCCATCGAGCTTTGAGAAAGCCAAAGGCGTGAAGCAGTGGGATATTGCTATGCAAGAAGAGATGGATGCTCTCAAGAAGAATGAGACTTGGTCTCTAGTGCCCAGACCTAAGGGCATTACCCCTGTAACATGCAAATGGGTTTACAAACTCAAGAAGAAAGCTGACGGCACGATCGAGCGATACAAGGCTCGCCTTGTAGCTCGTGGGTTCTCACAGCAGTATGGTGAAGATTATGATGAGACGTTTAGTCCAGTGGCAAAGATGACTTCGGTCCGATTTGTTATTGCTTTGGCGGCATCTTGTGGATGGGAGATTTGGCAGCTTGATGTTAAGAATGCTTTCTTATACGGAGAGATTGACAAGGATATCTTCAAGATCCAGCCACCGGGGTTCATCTCGGAGGATCGTCCGGACTACGTCTGCAAACTGAAGAAGGCCTTATATGGGTTGAAGCAAGCGCCTCGGGCGTGGTATGGAAAGATCGCGGAGTATCTCTTATTCTGCGGGTTCTTTGCTTCAGAATCTAATTCTAGCTTGTTTGTCAAGAAGGAGGGGGCTCTTCGGGTTATTGTGCTACTGTATGTGGATGACATGATTGTCATCGGGAACTCGAAGGAGGCGGTAGCAAGGCTGAGAGCTGAGCTTGCTATCAGGTTCGAGATGAAGGATCTGGGGGAGCTTCACCATTTCCTTGGACTCGAGGTCCAGAGGCGGGAGAGTGGAGTGCTCATTTCTCAGGAAGGATATGCGGAGCAGATCGTTCAACGATTTGGCATGGAAGAAGGGAAGAGCAGCTCTATACCTCTGGAACAGCATCATAAACTTCAGAAGGATGAGGGAAGAGTTCTATCTGATCCGTTGGTGTTCCGAGCTCTGGTTGGGAGCCTGATTTACTTGACCATCATGAGGCCTGATATTGCTTATGCAGTTGGCAAAGTGAGTCGATACATGGCGGAGCCACGGAAGCCTCATCTTCTGGCGGCAAAAGGGATTCTGAAATATGTGAAGTCGACCTCTGATTTGGGTCTCCTATTTAGGAGAGGGTCAAGCTTGGAGTTGCATAGATACATGGATGCTGACTACGGGGGAGACGTGGATGATCGGAGATCAATGTCTGGTTATGTCTTTATGACGCGCAGCTATCTTTTGGTGCAGCAAAAAGCAGGACTCGATGTCCGTATCTACCACAGAAGCGGAGTATAAAGCTTCGGCCTTGGCAGCTCAGGAAGCTGTTTGGCTCAGGAGGTTGGTGGAGGACGTTCATGAGGAGGTTCGAGGTCCCACTATGCTACGCGGGGATAATGAGAGTGCTCTCAAGCTGGTTAATAATCCAGTCTGTCACGTGAGGACCAAGCATATTGAGATTGAGCACCATTTCATTCGTGAAAAGGTGTTGGGAGGATCTATTATGGTCGAGCATGTTCAAAGTGCGAACAATGTCGCAGACATCTTCACAAAGCCGCTGGCGAAGGGACCGTTTACACGGTTACGGAGTTTACTCGGGCTTGTCTCCACTTCCCACTTCAAGGGGGAGTGTTGAAATTTTGAAGTGAAGTGGAGGAGACTGGGCGGTCTGATTTTGGTAGACAGCTGAGACCGCGCGGCTTGTGCGCGGTCTCGTGTTCGCGTGACCTGTGCACGATCTGTCTGTTGATCTGTGGTCTTGGTCGGATGATCGTCCAAGTAGTGTGATTGCGCGGTCTGCCTTGTGAGACCGCTGGAGATCTGACGGGTGGTGATTGTATCTCTCCTGTGCGGTGATGACATCCTTCTACCCGCCTATAAATAGAGGTGCAGGGCCCGTCATTCCTAACGAGAACTGTAAGAACTGAGCCTGGGTTAATTCGTGCGGTCTCAATTTAAGGTCGGGCGGTCTCGGAAAAGAGTTGACTGTTTGTTGTGTTCGCAGGTTTGCGGTCAGCAGGTTGCGGTCTTCTTCCTTGGTGATTCCCAGCGGCTTGAATAAACAGTTTGGCAGCGGTCAGTCTGCGAACTGGTTTATGTTCGTTCTTCTGCTGTTCGCAGCGAGCTCAGGGATCAGGCGACCTCCAGCAGTTAGGCGATCTGAGTTGCGGTCTGGCGACAGCTTCAGTTCTTCATTCCAATAAAGCTCCAGTTCGTGCGGTCTGTGGTGCGGTCTTGTAGTGCTGGCAGTCTGTCCGGTTTCTGTTTGTGCGATCTCAGGTCAAGCCGGGCGACTTCTGGAGTCGAGCGGTCTGTGCGGTCTCAGCTTGTCTAGCCGCCAGATTTGTTTTGGTGTATTTTTTTCTTCTCGTCTCCGTGATTCTGATGAATCATGTCTCGCCATGTATACCTCGCACTGTAAATGAAGTTTGTGTTTCAATAAAGTTTCTTGTGTTGCTGTGTGGCATTGTGGTTGTTTGGCTTTAACTCAGTTGATGCAACTCCTGCTTACTCCTAAACGATTCAAATCAAAAATTTTAACAAATCAATCATAGAAAAAGGATTGGGGAGCACCATGTGCTTACCCCCAACAACATGGAGCGCAAACGCACACCAAAATGGGCCTAAAAAGAGCGCAAAACATGTAAGGGCGCGCAAGTGTGCATAAGAGAAATATAAGCAATAATAGCTCGAAACGGATGTGCACAAGAGTGAAAACTAGCCCGGATGAGTCCATAAAAGCATATATAAATGGGACTCGTCACACCCCCAGACTTAACCATTTGCTCGTCCCGAGAAAATCATTCCTTATGCGGGCGGAAACATTGATTAGCTGGCTTAACAATTGTATAAACGGAGTACCATGCAAAGTCGCATACTCGCGCGCATTGAAATGCAGTAGAAGAAATTTTTAATTATACAAACACTTTGTAATAATCTAAGAGCGTACATATATATTATCTCTACTCAAAAGTTGAATCACGGTGAATCGTCCGGTCTTGCGTAGGACGAAAGTAAACAGATCGATGAGGCTAGTATTACTCAAGATCGGTGTTCGGAACAACCTCCATTGAAATCCATCAATGTCGGTGGCCATAAGCTCACCCGGTCAAACTCTCTCCACAGCACTAGTTCGATTAAATGCGTGAGTCAATAGGACTTTAGGCTAAATACGGGGCTTGGGATTCGGTAGGGTTTACAATGATAAACATGAAGGTTTCCGCACCTAATCCAAAAGAGCTTTCGTCAAATAAATTATCCAAGCACCAAAATAAAAACATGAGTGCACCACACCCCCAGACTTAAACCTAAAAATATGGGTGTGTGCACCGCCTACTCTCAAAATAATTCTTAAAAAGGTTTTCAATGTGGTTCTTTTCTTAACCAAGCATTTCTCTTTCTTTTCTTTTCTTGTTCTAATTTCTTTTTTTTCTTTTCTCATAACCCTTTTTTCAGCAAATAATCCAAGGAAGCGCAAACCACAGTTTCACAAAAAAAATCACTGCATCAACACCCTCAATTAAAATTGATACAACACTCAAGCTCGGATTGGGAGCGCGACTAGGATTAGCTTGCAGGCCTTGGTGAAATATAAGTGGAGCTGAATCAAGAGACGGGGTAGGCACAAAGGTGCTAGCATGGATAATGATAGGGTAGGTATAAAAAACTCAACCTGGCCAAAGAAAAGGCCTACATCATGTCACACATTGAACTAACTTATACCAATGCTTCGAGAGTCGCTTGGGGCAAGCTCTTAGACACCGAGATAGATAATTCATCCTCCCGACTCGAGCAATACAAACCTAGCAACCGTCTACACACATTTCGACGCTACCATTGGATTCACACTGGATTCACCACTTTTGAGTAGAATAAACAACTTTTACGCAAATAGAAAAATTACAAAAGAATAAGCATAAAGAAAAATTTATTCTACACACAAATCTATACAAGACGCGAGTACTCGACTAGAGCACTACGGGAGTCAGCATTTTACTCTGTCTTACAACCCTGAGCCAGCACAACAATTTTCCAAATCCTACAAAAGAAACTAGTTAGACTCATTACGTGCCTATGATTAAGTTCGCTCTCTAGTGGGTATTGTGGTGTGCTATGAGAATGAAAAATAACAATAAAATTGTAACTTATAGTATGTTGTGCTTATGTGCACGTGCAAGGGAGTAATGACAACTACTCTTCCCAGACTTAAATCTAATCATCAGAGATTATAATGATAGATTCATAAAAAGAACTTGGGAGGAGAGGTTACCTCATGCTCAGAAATGAGCATACCGGAAGATTGGCGTTAATCTTGAATTCAGCTTCAAAGTTTCCTCCATCGATGTCGTCATACCTGCAGAACAACATCTCCACACAGGCAAAACAAAAGCAAAAATAGCCAAATTGGGTCGTCTCCCATAAGCCCTTTTGTTTACCGTCCTTAAGGTGGACCAAATACCTATATTAACATTGTAGCAATAGAGTTCAAGCATAATTCTTAGCAATTGTCCAGAATACCATAGAAATAAAACATACGAACAAAGACAAAGAGATAAAATTATGCATAAAAGAAGCCGCCGAAACATAAACCCCTGAGACTTCATCACGACTCAACCGTAGGCTGATTTGTGATGATTCTCCCCAGTCACACAAGATGGGAAGGAGGTGAAGGCTTTAGGGATCATGGGGGATTTCTCCACCCTGCCCCTAACCTCTTCCTTCTCATGTCGAAGGGCTGGAAAGCGCGCTGCATGTAATAATCTGACCTGCTTTAATCTTTCTACTGTGGGAGAGCGCCATCGAGCAATAGGAGCTTGATCAAATTCATTGTTCTGCAGCTTTGGAGCAGCCAAGGGCATCATTTCCCTACCCCATATGGGTGATAGATCTTCCCAACTAACCTGTTTTAAATGTTTACATTTATCTTTAGTTTTCATAGAGTTAATCAAAATGTTTTTAGCCATGCCGGTTATAGTGACTTCAGACTTTGCGGCCTCGCCGCTCTTGTTCTCAGTATCTTCTTCACTCCTCAGCTCCTTCTTCACCATCTAATGTTCCTCCTCCTTTTCCTCAGCATTCACTTCTTCACCTTGCTTTTCCACATCTAAACTCAACTCATTAGCAGATTTATTAGTAATAACAAGTAATAATATGATGTTGTTGGTTGTCATAGATGGGTGAGTGTGGTGTGTCACCATGGGTGACAAGGTTATACACCCACTAGGGTTGTCATAGATGGGTGACAAGGTTATACACTCAACTCATTAGCAAATTTATTAATAATAACAAGTAATAATATGATGTTGTTGGTTGTCATAGATGGGTGAGTGTGGTGTGTCACAATGGGTGACAAGGTTATACACCCACTAGGGATGTGAATGTTGGCACCACTCTCCTTCAAGAATGGGGCACCCAGAATAGGAATGGAGTTATTTTCCATGGGGCCCAAGACTTGGAAGTTCGTGATAACCGAAGTTCCATCTATGATTACCTCGACGTCTCTAACTTCTCCATCCGTCTCCACCACCATTCCATTAGCTAGGGTAAGTGACTTCCGATCATCATTATTGATTTTTAAATTCAGATTTTCAACGTCTTGCAATGCAAGCATGTTACGCAATGATCCGGTGTCGTACAGAGCGGTGGTTTCAATGATGTTAATTTGACATTTCACAATTAACTCGCCCTCATGCCCTTCATCCGTCTCGGTTATGCTCTTTCCTTGCTCACGGGGATTCTTCTCCGTTGTGCTAGGAAGAGCACCTTGAGTACGCTCGGAAAGCACTTGAGCCAATTGGCCCACTTGCATTTCCAAGTTTCTCATTGAGGCCGATTGGTTGGCCATATTTGTTTGGGCCATATCTACAAAATTTTCCATCATCTCTTCTAATGTACTCTTCCTTTGCATCGCAGCACCTTGGTTATAACCCAGATGAGGTGGCCTCAGTTGGCTTCTGGACGCTTGAGCATCAAATTGATGCTGGCCCAGTTGCCATCGTTGGCCTGCAGTGTTTTGATTCCAAGAAAAATTGTGGTGATTTCTCACACCCGGATTATACGTGTTAGAGAAAGGTGCAGTGCGGTCTTGATTTTGGACAAAATTAACACTCTCTTCTAAATTGAGATTAGAGAGTTCATAAGAGATTTCACCTGAGGGACATTCATATGCATGATGTCCGAGTTCCCACACCCGAGACAAGAAATGGCCATCACTGGAGAGGATGAAGAAGCAGGCTTCTTCAGCAATGTGATGCTCTCAGCTGGTGCTCCAGATGTGCATACTTCAAACAGTCCTCTCGCGTTCCTTGGGGTGTTTCGTCCTGCAGTCAAGAATGAGCTGTGAGACGCGGTGTGTTGTAGAATCCACAGTGCTTCTTCAGGAGTGTCATTCAGAAGGGTTCCACCGGCAGCATCATCAATCATATCCCTATAGTTGGGCTCGATTGCGAAATAGAAGTTCTCCACCAAATTCCATGGTTGAAGTTCATGATGGGGGCATTTCCGCAGAAGGTCCATGAATCTTTCCCAAGCTTTTGCCAGGGTCTCCTGATCATTCTGCCAGAAGGTAGCGATTTCCCTTCTCATGCACACAATTTTATCAACCAGGTGGATCTTGGAGAGAAATTTTCCTTGCAGCGCATCCCAGGTGGTAGCTGTGCCCGGCGGAATTGTATGGAGCCATGCCTTTGGCCTGTCACGAAGGGAGAACGAGAATAATCTTAATTTCACTGTGTAGTCCGCAATATCGGCATACCGGAACGTTCTGCAGATCTCTGAGAATTCTGCCAAGTGAAGATGGGGGTCTTCACCTACCATCCTCGAGAACTGGGCATTGTTGCGGATAATGTTCAGGATCACCGGCTTGATCTTTAATTGATTGTTCGTGATGGCTGGGCCAAAGCTGGGATACACACTCCCCACAGTGGTCACAGTTTCTCCCTTTGATGACCATTTCCCTGAAACCTAGTTATGTTAGGCTCTCTTGTTAGTTGTGTTCTCCAAGTAGTAGTAGTCCTCCTTGGCTTGTTTTGGTGTGTGACTAAAAGTCGTTCTTTTTAGTCCTCTACTTCTTCATTGTATGCCTAACATGTTGAGTTTAGGTCAGTGGTTGTTGGTTTCCTTTTTGGGTCATGATTGGTTCTCTGGGCTCTTGATTTCCTGTTGTCATCTCCTTGGAATTTGGATAGCATATATAGTTATGCTATCAAGTAGTTTGTTAAGAATCCCCTAATCTTGGTATCTTTATTTTCTAATCATTTCAAAAGATTTGTTACCTATAGTGAGATGTTAACTACCTTGTTGGGGTGTTTGAGAAGTGTACTATGAGTTAGCACTTTTCATTTCGGGAGTGATTGTATTTTATTTCATCTATGAGTTTAATTATTTGAGTTCTATTCATGAGTGAAATTTTACTTAGCCTTTTCAGGTGTTCTGGAGTTGAGTTTGAGCTCTGGTAGAATGTTTTGGTGGTTAATGGGAAGTTTGTAAATCCTATGTTAAAATCAGGCTTCCGTCCCGTCGATCGACCTCCAGTCCCATCGATCAACGGGAGAGAGCAGGGAAGTTGTATTTTTGATCTTCTAAGTAAGAATCGATGGGACCTCTTGTCGATCGGGCTCCCGTCCCGTCGATCGGGCTCCTGTCCCGCCGATCGGGTCCTCATCCAGCCGCCTTTCCTTGAAGCTTCCCGTCGATTTTTGTTGTCTTCCCGTCGACTTTTGTTAAGTCTTCCCATCGACTTTTGTTAAGTCTTCCCGTCGACTTTTGTTAAGTATTCCCGTCAACTTTTGGTAGGTCTTTCTGTCGATTTCATCGCCTATCCCGAATTGTTTCATCAATAATTTGAGTCCTTTTTTCCAAGGCATTCTCGGTTATCTTAAATTATGATGTTGAGCATTTTGAGTTCATTTGTTGAGATTTTAGATGAAGTTATGCTATATTTGTCGGGACCACCCCGATATTTGACTAGATCATCTTGATTCTGTTTCTTTAGTCTTTAGTTTGCATTTTGAGCCTCCCAGGTATTTCTATTGGGACTAATAGGATTGTTTCCTCATGTAATCCAAGGTAATTTTCCCTTGTCTTGTGCATGATATATGGTTGATCATGTGGTTTTTGTCTGAATGGTTAAGATAACTGAAAGCATGGGTTTCCTTCTTTTGGAATTTTATTCCTTCCTAATTCATGTATACCCCCTCCGTCTTTTATTAATGGTAGGTTGGACAATGAGACCACCTCCATCTTTTATTAATGGTAGGTTGGACAATGAGACCACCTCCTTCTTTTGTTAATGGTAGGTTGGACAATGAGACCACCTCCATCTTTTATTAATGGTAGGTTGGACAAGGAGACCACCTCCATCTTTTATTAATGGTAGGTTGGACAATGAGACCACCTCCATCTTTTATTAATGGTAGGTTGGACAATGAAATCGCCTCTATCTTTTATTAATGGTAGGTTGGACAATGAGACCACCTCCATCTTTTGTTAATGGTAGGTTGGACAATGAGACCACCTCCATCTTTTGTTAATGGTAGGTTGGACAATGAGACCACAACCATCTTTTGTTAAGGGTAGTTGGACAATGAAACCACCACCCTCTTTACTTGATGCCTCATTATGGGCTTGTTTTTCTGTAAACTTGTGTATTTGTCCAAGCTGATTATGCTAAATCTATGCTTACTCTTGGCTAGTTATTATTCCTATTGCGTAATAGCTTTCATTCTTATACTTGTTGTTACTTGCTTCCACTTTGGGCTGAGGCATTCTTTACTTTTGAGTGCCCCAGGTTCAGGTTTAGGTCAGTAGCTGCAGCAAGCGGTAGAGCTGCGGTGAGTTGCAGTTGTCCGTTGCCTCCTCACTATTGTGAGGTAGTTGTTCCTTTGCTTTAGTTGTAGCTTCGGTTTTCCAGTGTGAGATTACTTGCTAGATTTTCTGCTGTTACTTTCTGGTTAATTATATACTTGCTCTCTGGGAAGTTTTATGTTAGGATGCATGAGTTATTTTATGTATAAAAAATGGCATTCTTGCATAGTATGATTTTAAGTAAATGTCACATATTTTGAAGATCGTGGAAAATCCTTTCTTTACTTATACTAAATTTAGAGATGTGCATATCATTTCTGAACTGTTTGATCTTCATGCTCATGGAGGGTATTATGAACCTATTTTTCCGCTGAGTATGTATAGTTTTCTACTCGTGGACTAGTTGATCCACTGGACCGAGGGACACAGTCTTAAGCTAAAATGTAAATTCTTTTTATTTAACTCAATCATATTCATGTCTTGTATAATTATTCGCAAGGAGTGTCTGCTTGAGCATCTGTGCTGGTCCCCTGCTGGACATGGCATCATAATGTGTATTTTTCCCTGGCTCTGATAATATTTATTAAATTCATGGGAAAATGCAGGTTGTGACAGAAACTCTCATGCAATGGCATTCTTGAGATCGAGGATGATGGAGGAGGCCGAGGAGGAAGCTTTAGCGTAAGATTTGCAAGAATACAATGGTCGGAGCTTCTCCTAGAATGGGCTGTGGTGGAGCGACAAAAAGTGCGGAGTTGTAGCTCCAAATGGCGGTCTCCTCGTGTTGTCTTTTATAGGGCAAAATTCCTGGCTTTAAATAGTAAACAGTTAGAAACATGGTCACGCACGGTCGAACGCACGACCGTGCGTGGATTGTGCATTATTAATGAAGCGGTAAGCCCAGGAAGACAAAGCAGAGCGCCCGTGCATTTTACTCACGCACGGTCGAAGCCGACTGTGTGTAAAAACGCACGAGCAAATCCAAAAAACCCAAAAACTTGCACTCAACAGGAGATCGTGTGATTCCTTCGCGCATGGGCAAATTGCCCGTGCGTGAACAAATCGCACGATCAAGGACAAAACATCAATCTAAGCCGTAAATGACCGCGCATGATCAGAGTAATCATGCGTCAAGGAAACACATGACCATGCGATTCATGCAGACATGAAATCTGGGCAAAGTGGACGATCTATCCACCTGCACATCAAATCATACAGCAATCACACATCTGGGAATACCCCTCCAGCTCAATCCAAATACAGAAAAAGGGTTGGGGAGCACCATATGCTTACCTTCAACAACATGGAGCGCAAATGCACACCAAAACGGGCCTAAATAGTGCACGAAGCGTGAAAGTGAATACATGTGAAATACAAGCGATTATTACTTGAAAATGAAGTGCACGCAAGTGAAAACTAACACGGATGAGTCCACAAAACAGTGTAAATATCGGACTCATCACACCCCCAGACTTGGACTTGATAACATGGGTGTGTGCACCGCCTACTCCCAATCATAAATATATACATAAATATTTTCAATTAACCTCTTCTCTTTTTCTTTTCACTTCTTTTCTTTTTTCTTAATTTCTTTTTCTTTTCTTTTCAAAACATCTTCAGCAAATTGAGCCATGAAACGCATCCACAATTTCACAAAAATATCACAGCATCAACATCCCAAACATGAAAATAAAATACAAACTTGAGCTCAAATTTGGGTGTGCGATTAGGATTGGCTTTAAAGCTTTGGTGAGATAAAAGTGGGGATGAATCAAAGAACGGGTAAGCACAACTGGGCTAGCGAGGATATAGCGATAGGAATGGGCATAAAGGCTCAACCGGGCCAAAATGATGGCCTACATCACATTCACGCAATTGACTAACTAAATACCCATGCTTCAAAAATCACTTGGGGCAAGTTTTTAGCCGCCGAGAAAGATAATCCTTCCTCCCGACTCGGGCAATACGACGCTAACGAACGTCTACACACATTTCTATGATACTGTTTGCTTCACATCGGATTCAGCAATTTTTTAATATAGTAAACAATATTTACGCTAATAGAGAAATATAAACTAAAAGCATAAAAAGAAATTGAGTCTACATGAATTTCTATGCGAAACATGAGCACTCGACTAGGAGCACTACTGGAGTCAATATTTTACTCCACCTCATAATCCTAAGCCAGCATAGATATTTTTCCAAATCACACATAAAGAAATGAGTTCAATTCGCGACGCGCTAAAGGCAAAGCAAACGCTCTTGTGGGTGCTGCGATGTGCACAGAAACTGAACATAACATCTTAAATAAAAGCTTCTAGCATGCTATGCAATAGTGCACGTGAGTGGGCACAGGAAACAGCTCTCCCCTAGGCTTAAACAAAACAATCCAACACAATATATGACTATGAAATTTAAAATAAAGCTAGGGGAAGAGAATACCCAATGCTCAGCAAGTGAGCATACCAGAAGACGTGTGTAAATCTAGGGCAACACTGCCATACGAAGAATCACGATCACCACCTTCACAAATAGAAAATACCTGCAAGGGTGAGCTCCGCAAAAGCAAACTAAAATAACATATAACTAACTTATTGTTGACATAGATAAATTGAAAAAACAAGAAAAAGTAAGATAACTACTGGGGTTACTGTCATCCCAGCACGACTTATTAAAACTTTAAGAGTTTTAACTGATGGGAGTATGGAAAGAGAAGTTAATAAGTAACTATTCTAATATCCGTGTCGATAACGGGTACCGATATAGTGATAAAACAATTACTCCTCTACCTAAATAAAAATACCTATTCTTCACATGTAGAGGAAGCAGAAAGAAAGAAGTGGAAGAGTTCTCCTCACTACTTTCAACAAAATAAATGTCCTTGCCCAGCAAGGTGTCGTATTCAGGGAGGCAGGAGGAGGAAAAGACAATGAATGAGTCCTCCACTATGGAGGAGGGTCCAACCTCCTCACATAAGAGGACACTCTCATCATTGACTGGAGCACCATGCTCCAAGTCCTCCTGACATTCCCGTGAAGATTCATCTTGCACAGGCACAGACAAAGAAGGGGGGTTAGGAAATAAAAGAGAAGAATGAAATAAATAATCAGAAATTGGGGGAGCAGTCCCGATCTCACTCCTGCTAGGTTGAGGTAGTAAGATGTTGTCGGCATTATTAATAATATTGCAAGGCTCGGCAGGATCAACGGTGTCCTTACCCAAGATTTGGACTTCCTCCACCGGTGTTGAGGAAAAATCCTCTTCACCTTGAAGGTTGTCCTCCTCCATAGGAACAGGCACAATAGATAGATCACTTGCCTCATCATGCGACGCATCATCAATAATATCGTTAGAGACAAATGTAGTAGTGCGCACAGTAGGGGGAGGAATAGTGCTCGGATAAATGTCAAGCACAGATTCTTCACAAAGAATTGAATCCACGCACGGTAATATATGCACGGGGGAGATGGGTGCAGCCATGTCAGAGCCAAGATCAGCCACACATCTGATAACTGTGTCCACATCATTCCCTTCAAAGCATGAAGGTTGCACGGACACAATACCATATGTTGAAAGTGTGCCGCCAGAGGTAGGAGTCGGGATGATCCGGATATTCGGTTCATCATCCTCATCAAAAACTTGATGCGCAAATCTAGCACACCGCTATAGGCGGTAGCAAGACTACGGCACGAAACGGCAGTGTACCGATCATTCAAGTAATATAAAATGGGCGAAATTCCCCAATATCGATCTCGAAGGAACGCAGTAAGGTGGAGTTTACTTTTGAGGAAGGACTTGAGATTGAAATCCTTTTGAGCGGATGGAATGCGGGAGATTTGGTTTTGGGTTGCGGAAACAAAATAAAAGAACCTAACTTAACACTACTATGTAGGCCGCTATGCACTACTTCACTGTGCAGATGGAAACTATGTAGGCCGCTATGCACTACTTTGCTAGGTGGATGGGCGAGAAGGCAAGCGGATGGAGTGGTTCGCACTGGCGAATATGAAGTGGGTTATATGGGTTGTTAGCACTGCTTAGCTTGGTGAGTGGAAGAGTAGGCTTGCGGAATGGGCGAGTAGTCAAGCGGAATGGAATGGAGGGTGATGGTGGATGGAAGATGGAATGGGGGCGCACCTCATACACACATATAAACAATAGAGTAATTTCACATAGACATGAAAGAAACAATACAAATCGAGGTTTAAATGAGCAACATCATCAATATAATGAAGATTACATTCATATACATCCACACAAGTTAGAGAAAAAGGCAAGAGATACGACCAAATCTGGAGGCTTGTTGTAGATTCTCGGTAGGAATCGTCAGGTTGTCAATCCACATCCTAGCTCTGTCCCAACTATTGTTTGGGGTAGAGGAGGGCCATCACTTCCTCCCAATGGGCCTGTCTTCTCCGGTAAACTACAATCCGATCACGTTCAATGTGAAGAACTCTTTGCTTGGCGATGAAGATGTGGGTGGAATCCTCTCAATAAAGCACTTGGATGATGGAGGCGGCTGAGAGGATGCTCCATCTTTGGATTTTCAAGAAAATGGTGGTCGGAGCTCCTCCTTAAGGTGGGCGGCGATGGAGTGACGAAAATGGCACGGAGCAGAGTTGTTGGGCACGAAAAAGACGATCGATCTGGTCTAGGGCGAAGTCTACAGCTTTTATAGAAAAACCGTTAGAATTTGGTCACGCACGGTCGAACGCACGACCGTGCATGAACCGTGCGATATTAATTACATAGGAAGCCCAGAAAGATGAAGCAGACGCGCCCGTGTGTTTTACTCATGCACGACCAAAGCCGATCGTGCCTAAAAATGCACAGGCAAATCCATATGGCTTGAAAAATAGGCTATCAAGAGGAGATCGTGTGTTTCCTTCATGCACGGACAAACTGCCCATGCGTGAACAAATCGCATGATCAGGGACAGAATACCATATTGACCAGCCAATCATCATGCACGGTCGAAGCCGGCTGTGCATGAAGAAAACGCATGACCGTGCGATTCATGCTGACATGAATTCTAGGCAATATGGACGATCTGCCCACCTGCACAGCATATAACATAGCCATCAAACAACTGGGAATACCCTTCCAGCTCAATCTAATCACAAAATAAAGACATGGGGAGCACCATGTGCTTACCCCCAACACAATAATGCGCAAAAGCACACCACCTAGGGAAGAAAAGTGCACTTCATGTGTACAAGTGAATCCTAACAAGATGAACAATAACAAGCTATAAGTGAAGTGCAAAGCAAGAAAACAAGCCCAGATGAGTCCGAAAATCACTATATAAATGGGACTCATCACACCCCCCAGACATAACCATTTGCTCGTCCCGAGCAAATCATCCCTCAAGCGGATGAGAAAATACAAAGCTGGCTTAGAACTGCAAAGGCAGAGTACCATGCGAAGTCGCAAGCTCATGCTCATAAAAATTCAGTAGAAGAAATATCTAATTATGCATCATCTTCTATATTTTTCTATGAGCATGACTATATATTATTATTACTCAAAATCTGAATCACAGTGAATCATCTGGTCGCACGTAGGAAGAAAGTAAACTGGTCGCTAAGGTGGGCATTGCTAAAGATCGAGGCTCAGGACAACCTCCAAAGAAATTCATCAATGTCGGTGACCATAAGCTTGCCCGTTTGCAGTCTCTCCATGGCACTGGTTTGATTCACTGCATGAGTCAGTAGGACTTTTAGGTTTAAGACTGGGCTTGGGTGTAGGCGAGGTATACAATGATAAAAATGATGGCTCAAGCACTAAACCCAAATGAGGTAGCACAAAATAAACTATCCACGCATCATGATACTCGCGAGTGAACCACAACCCCAGATTTGGACTTTGCAACATGGGTGTGTGCACCGCCTACTCCCAACAAAAATATTTACAAAAATTTCAATTTGAACTTTTTCATAACAATATTTTCTTTTTCTTTTTCATTCTTCTTTCTTTTCTTTTTCAGCAAATTTTTCAATAAACACACCCACAATTTCCACTACAAAAATCCCCACATCAACACCCCAATAACGAAAATAAAACAAGACTAAAGCTGGTGTTTGACTAGGATCGGCTTTTAAGCTTTGGTGAGATAAAGGTAGAGCTGAATCAAGAGGAAGGGGTAGGCACAAAGGGGCTAGCGAGGGCAGATGATGGGAATGGAACACAAGCTCAACCGGGCCAAAATGATGGCCTACATCACACTTGCGCAACAGAACTAATCGTATACCCATGCTTTAAGAATCGCTTGGGGCAAGTTCTTATCCATCGAGAAAGGCAATCCTTCCTCCCAATTAGAGAAATGCGAACCTAGCAACCGTCTACACATATCCTTACGCTACCATTTGATTCACACCGGATTCAGCAATTTTTGAGTATAGTAAACAATGCTTATGCTAATAGAGAAATATAAACTAAAAACATATAAAGACATTGAGTCTACATAAAGTTCTATGCGAGACATGAGCACTCGACTAGGAGCACTATCTAGAGTCAGCATTTTACTCCGTCTCACAATCCTAAGACAGGACAACAATTTTCCCAATCATAAAAGAAATGAGTTAAACTCGTTACGCGCCTACGATTAAGTGTGCTTTCTAGTGGGTGCTCCGATGTGCAGTGTATATGAAACAACAATTATAAAACTGAACTAAAATGTACTTCTAGTATGTTGTGTCATGTGTACATGCAGTGGGTAACACACAACTCTGTTTCTCTCTCCCCCATACTTAATCTATCCAATGCAAGGAAAAGATAAGCATCAAGAATAAAAAGGAGCTGAAGAGGGAAGAGGTCCATGCTCAGAAATGAGCATACCAGAAGATTGGCATGCAAACCAAGACCAAGCCGCAGCATCCGCCATCCAGAAGAAGGACCTGCATGGGTGAGCTCTGCCAAAACAATAGAAAATAGAAAAACTAAAATGAAATACAGCTAACTAAATCACACTAAATGAAATAAAAATGCAAGAAAAAGTAAGATAACTACTGGGGTTATTGTCCTCCCAGCACGACTTATTTTGAACTTTTAAAAAGTTCTAGCTTATAGGAGTATGGAAGGAGAAGTGGACAGGCAACTGTTCTAATATCCATGTCGGTAATGGGTACCGATACGGTGATAAAACAGATACCCCTCTACCAAAATAATAATACCTGCTCCTCACAGGTAGAAGGAAGAAAATGTAAGAAGAGGAGGAGTAATCCTCACTCAACTCACCAAAACTATCCTTGACCAGCAAGGTGTCGCCTTCAGGGAGGCGGCAGGAGGAGAAGGCAATGACTGATGCTTCCTCTATGGAGGAGGGATCAACCTCCTCACATAAGAGGATCCGCTCATCATTGACTTGAGCAGAATGCTCCAAGTCCTCCTGAAGTACCTGTGAAGACTCAACCTGCACAGGCTCAGATAAAGAAAGTGGGTCAGGAAATAAAAGAGAAGAATGACATAAATAACGATCAATTGTGGGAGTGGTCCCGGTCTCACTCCCAGCAAGTTCCAATGATAGATCACTGTCATCATCGTAATTATCAAAGCAAGGGGAACCCAAGAACTCAAGGGCCTCGGTGGTGAGTTGGACCTCCTCGTCCCTTGAGGAAGTGCAAACCTCCTTATCAGAAAGAGTACCCTCATCATCCCACAGGGGTGCACCATCATGTTCAAAGTATTCATTCTCCCCTTCGGGGAAAATGACATCCTTATCCCACTTTGGAGCACCCTCCGAGTCAAATCATCACCCTGCTCCTTTACATTGATAGGATCATAAAAAATTTGTGTAGAAAATTCTTGCAAAGAAACTGGAGGAACAAAAAGTTTTGGTTCCTCCGCAAAAAGATCTGCTAACGCCTCCCCTGTGGAGAGAATACTTTCCTCGTCCCACTCAGGTGCATCCATAAGTTCGAAATCCTCTCCTTGTTGGCCAACAGATGAGTGATCATCATCACTAGGAGGGTAGCCATACACAGGGAGGGAAGAACTGATGCGAGAATTAAGCTCATGGGGTAAGTAGGCAATTGCCTCTACGGGTAACGAATGAGTGGTAGGGACAATGTCATCGTATGGATCAGCATGCACTCTGATGGGCAATTCTGCGGCAGTCCCCCATAGATAAGGTGGTGTTGCATACATGTCATCAGAGGATGAAGGGTTGCCAATGGAAAAAGAAGAGGATACGATTTGGATGCCCCAATCGTCATTTTCCTTCCTTTTTGGCATAAGAAGAGTAGGGCAATCCTTCAAGACATGGTCAACATTATGACAAATCAAACGTCGCAAAGTCCTACGCAGCTCATCATTCATAATATTTAAGGCGTCAATAGCATGGCAGAAAGTGTCATGGCAACAAAGCTTAGGCACAGAATCCATAGCGCAAAAATTACGGATAGAACAAAATTCAAAGTTCTTTGCACAGAAAAGCTACACAATCAATTATAACTAAACTTGGAAAACAAAAACTTGCTTTAAAAATCTAAAATAGGAAGGGATAAAAACAGAAAACTAATAATATATAAATAAAAAAGCAACAAAAATAATAAAGCGGGCATACACACTAGAAGAACTACTATCTCTTGTCTCCCTCTACAGCAACTCACACGACGGTGTTTTCCGGCAATGGCGTCAAAAACTTGATGCGCAAATCTAGCACACCGCTATAGGCGGTAGCAAGACTGCGGAACGAAATGGCAGTGTACTGATCGTTCAAGTAATATAAAATGGGCGAATTTCCCCAAGTATCGATCTCAAAGGAACACAGTAAGGTGGAGTTTACTTTTGAGGAAGGACTTGAGATTGAAGTTCTTTCGAGAATGAAAGTGGAGTGTTTTAGTTCTTATTTACTTTATTAAAAGATCTTGATTAAGTTTTGGTTTCAAAAATAAATGATATGTATATTTATATGTGTTTCCTGAAAGAATAATTTTCACAAGCTGTAAGAGTGCATAAAAAATAAAACAATCATCCAGATGACACAAGATGTATAGTAGTTCCCCTCAACTGGGTACATCTACTCTTCTACCCACTGGTAGGAATCCACTGTGAGGTTGTTGTTAAGGTGCCCTCTCACCAGGTGAGCTGTTGATAAGGTGCTCTAACCAAACTGCAGGTTTTTGCTAAGGTGCCCTATCACCGGGAGTTAACTTTTGAAGGGAGTTATAACCCTGTACAGGATGGGGTAAAGAGAGGAAAAATAAAAGCAGAAATTAAATTGTTCTTCTCTGTATAAGAAGACTCTTGATGATCCTTATGTGGTGTTGAAAGGATCAGATGATAAAGAGCTCCCCCTGTCTGGTATAGAAGAATGACAGTTCTGGAGGTCTCTTCTTTTTGATTGTTCAAATGCTTCTTCCTTCTTTTGCAGTGATGATCCTGAGCAATTGGTCGTGATTGTTGTCTTAGGATGTATGAGATCTGCAAGAGAATATTAGCAAGAAAAATAGATTTGCTGCTACGTATTTTCTTCTCTGTCTCTCCTATATCTGTATGTTTCTTTCTGCTCTTCTCATGAATATATAGTCTGGAGAAAGATTTTGAATCCTTGCTCGGGAAAAAGGAAAGAGATAAAATCTCTTTAATTTTGTTCCTTGGAAAGAGGAGTTGCCGATTTGACAATACAGAAACGGCAATATGCTTTTAATGCTGTAACGGCTAGATTAAATATTATAAAGAAAGATAGCAAAATAAAATATTAGTCGAGCTCTGGCAAGAATTTTGTCGAGCACTGAACGGCATTTGTCGAGCGCCTTTTGATGTGCTGAGCAGTTCTCTACAAATAAGATATTTTGTCGATCTTGATTTATCTCGTCGACCTGCTAAGTCTGGATGAGTTCGTCGAGCGCCGTTCAGAGAATGCCTGCCTGCTCCAATTGTTCTGACTGGATTCGTCGAGCGTCGTTCGACATTTGTCGAACACTGTTCTGATGAATATTTGTCGAGCGCTGTCTGGCTATTTGTCGAGCGCCGTTCGACATTTGTCGAATGAAGAGAACTTATATTATTTGCTTAAGTATATTCTCCGATTCGATCGTATCATATTTAATTTGTGTTAATTTAGATTTATTAGATTTAATAAGAGGATGGATCCTAACTCAAATCAAAAGCTATGGTTCCAACAGAGAGGATGGAATGCGGGAGATTTGGTTTTGGGTTGGGGAAACAAAATAGAAGAACCTAAATTAACACTACTAGGCAGGCCGCTATGCACTGCTTCACCGGGCAGATGGAAACTATGCAGGCCGTTATGCACTGCTTCGCTAGGTGGATGGGCGAGAAGGCAAGCGAATGGAGTGGTTCGCACTAGCGGATGTGAAGTGGGTTATACGTGTCGTTAGCACCGCTTAGTTAGCGAGTGGAAGAGTGGGCTTTCGGAATGGGTGAGTAGTCAAGTGGAATGGAATGGAGGGTGATGGCAGGTGGAAGATGGAATGGGGGTGCACCTCATACACACATATAAACAACAGAGTAATTTCACATAGACATGAAAGAAACAATACAAAATAAGGTTTAAATGTGCTACATCATCAATATAATGAAGATTACATTCATATACATCCACACAAGTTAGAGAAAAAGGCAAGAGATACAATCGAATCCAGAGGCTTATTGTAGATTCTCGGTAGGAATTGTCAGGTTGTCAATCTGCGTCCTAGCTCGGTCTCAACTATCGTCCGGGGTAGAGGAGGGCTGTCACTTCCTCCCAATGGGTCTGTCTTCTCCGGTAAACTATAATCTAATCACGTCCAATGCGAAGTACTCTTTTCTTGTTGATGAAGATGAGGGTGGAATCCTCTTATTAAAGCACTTGGATGATGGAGGCGGACGAGAGGATGCTTCGGCTTTGGATTTGCAAGGAAATGGTGGCTGAAGCTCCTCCTTAAGGTGGGCGGCGATGGAGCGATGAAAATGGAGCGGAGCATAGCTATTGGGCATGAAAAAGATGATCGATCTGGTCTAGGGTGAAGTCTGCAGCTTTTATAGAAAACCCGTCAGAATTTGGTCACGCACGGTCGAACGCACGACCGTGCGTGGACCGTGCGATATTAATTGCACAGGAAACCCAGGAAGATGAAGCAGACGCGCCCGTGCATTTTACTCATGCACGATCAAAGTTGACCGTGCGTAAAAACGCATGGGCAAATCCAGACGGCTTGAAAAATAGGCTATCAATAGGAGATCGTGTGTTTCCTTCACGCACGGACAAATTGCCCGTGCATGAACAAATCGCATGGTCAGGGACAGAATACAATATTGACCAGCCGATCATCGTGCATGGTCGGAGCCGACCGTGCATGAAGAAAATGCATGACCGTGCGATTCATGCAGACATGAATTCTGGGCAATATGGACGATCTGCCCACCTGCACAGCAAATAACACAACCATCAAATAGTTGGGAATACCCTTCCAGCTCAATCTAATCACATAATAAATACATGGGGAGCACCATGTGCCTACCCCCAACACAGTAATGCGAAAAAGCACACCACCTAGGGTAGAAAAGGGCACTTCATGTGTACAAGTGAATCCTAACAAGATGAACAATAACAAGCCATAAGTGAAATACAAAGCAAGAAAACAAGCCCAGGTGAGTTTGAAAATCACTATATAAATGGGACTCATCACTCTTCACTACCAGAATATTTTTGGGCCGAAGCTGTCAACACTGCTTGTCATGTGCAAAATAGAGCCTCTATCATTAAAAGCCACAAGAAAACTCCTTATAAACTAATAAGGGCAGAAAACCAAATCTGGCCTACTTTAGAATCTTTGGATGTAAATGTTATGTCCTTAATAATGGTAAATCTTATCTAACTAAGTTTGCTGAGAAATATTTTGAGGGGATTCTTATTGGATATAGTGGCCACAACAAGGCATATAGAATATTCCACAAGAAAACTCATGTGGTAGAAGAATTAATACATATTGTATTTGATAAGACAAGCTTGATTCATGAAGGCTTGTCTAGCTCTTCTAGTGTTGCAGGTACATATTTATTGATTAAAGAGCTAAGCCTAGAAGAATCAACATCTCCTGATATGATCATTGAGGATGGAGAAACAGTCTAAAGAGAAGCTCAAGATACAACACCTGGACAACTGTAAGTTGGTACAGCGAATGCTGAAGCTCAAGGAGCACTGCCACCAGCTTGGAGGCACCCTAAAGATCATCCAAGCAGTCAAGTAATTGGAGAAATAGGTCAATGAGTTAGAACAAGAAGAAGTGCTCAAAATGAAGCACTGTATCTGAGCTTCCACTCTCAGATTGAACCTAAAAGATTTGAAGAAGCCAACTCAGATCCTTCTTGGATCATGGCTATGCAAGAAGAGCTGAGCCAGTTCAAAAGATGCAAAGTGTGGAAGCTGGTTCCTACACCTCAACACTAGAATGTGATTGGAACCAAGTGGGTCTACAAGAACAAGCTAGATGAGAATGGGATCATCATCAAGAACAAGGCAAGGTTGGTTGCAAAGGGATATAGACAAGAATAAGGGATAGATTTTGACCAGACCTATGTATCAGTGGCAAGACTTGAGGCAATAAGGTTCTTCCTAACTATGCAGCTCACAAAGGATTCAAGGTGTGCAAAATGGATGTGATGTCTGCATTTTTCAATGGTGATCTCAAGGAAGAAGGATATATAGAGCAGCCACCAGGTTTTGTCATTCCTAACTTTTCTAATCATGTTTATTTCTTAAAGAAAGCTCTATATGGCTTGAAACAAGCTCCTAGAGCTTGGTATGAAAGTCTATCTAGCTTCCTCATTGAAAACAAGTTTTCAAGTGGGAAGATAGATAAGACATTATTTCTAAGGGAAATAAAGGGTAAAAGTCTGCTACTCCAAATTTATGTTGATGACATAATTTTTGGGCTTACTGATGACAACCTTTGCAAGAAGTTTGCTAAATTAATGCAAGGGAAGTTTGAAATGAGCAACATAGGAAATCTGAAATACTTCTTAGGGCTCCAAGTGAAGCAATCTGAGGATGGAATTTTCATCTCTCAGACCAAGTTCACAAAAGAGCTTATAAAGAAGTTTGGAATGGAGAGTGCAACCTCTATGAGGACTCCAATGGGCTCCAATGTGTCTCTAGACAAGGATGAGAAAGGTGAGAAAGGAAAACTGTTGGAACAACCCTATTACTGATTTGGGCTAGGATCATTATCTATTGACTAGGACTAAGTTGACCCCAATGTATAGTCTAAGGGTCAAGGTTTTAGGCTACTAGAACTTAAGGAAAAGAATAAGTTTCTGCGTTTGACAAACACCATACTGCGTTCGACGAACTCCATCCTGCGTTCGACGAACGTTGTGCTCCAGCTCGACGAACTTGCCAAGTCTTTGCGTTCGACGAACTTCATTCTGCGTTCGACGAACGTCATACTTTAGTTCGACGAACTTGCTCTCCAGCTCGACGCACTCAGTTCTCCAGCCAGTCCAGTAGTTTATTCTTCAGTTCGACGAACTCCAGTTTGAGATCGGCGAACTCAGCTCTGCGCTCGGAGAATAAGTATCAAGATGTTCAAATCGATGAAAGTGCTTCTCAGATCGACGAACACAATTCTTCCAGCCAGATTCAGCAGATTATCTTTCAGTTCGACGAACTCCAACTTGAGCTGGATGAACTCCAGGCTGTGTTCGACGAATCAGTAACAGATGTTCAGTTCGACGAACTCCACTTCAGTTCGACGAACTCAACCTTCAGATCGACGAACTCTTCTCTCAGCTCGACGAATTTTCTAGACAGGTCAGTTATATATTATTCTGTGAACTCAGATCAACTAAATCAGCAACGGATCTATTCTATTATTTATTCTAGATAAGTCAAGGATTATATCCTTCTTTTTATTTATTCCTTTTCATTGTCTTCTCTCGAGAAAGTAGACGTTTGGCTTATTGGAAAAGGATACATTTATTGAAAGGAAATGAATTAATGATTTGCTTGCAGTTCCAAGAAATAATCCTCCTGATTATTCTATTCCTTATTCAGAGGATTTGAAATTCAAATCAGAGATATGTTCTCTAAGGAAAAGTAAGACTAGGAAAAATAGAGGAAGAAGCAGTCGGGAAAAAGAAATACAGAAAGTCAAAAAGAAAGATCATCTTCCTCAAGCAGCACCCTTTCATTCTCTGAGAACATCAACAAGATCATTCTCTCAGTTTTTCAGCTGCAAGTTTCTTAATCTTCAAGAGCAACAACAATCTGAGAAACCTTTGTCTCTCAGATTCATCAGCTATCAAGGAAGATATTTTTCATTCAAGAGAAAGCTCCATCCTTCATCTGTCAACCATTTCTATCAGACAGGGGGAGCTTTACAACAACAAATCCACTAGTCTTCTCTCAGCTTGTTTACAGAGAAGAACTTCATAACCCTCTTTATCCCATCTTGTACAAGGTTCTAACTCCCTTCAAAAGTTAACCCCTTGGTGGCAGGGCACCTGATCAAAAACCTGTGGTTGGTGTTTGGGCACCTGATCAAAAACCCATTGGTGATAAGGCACCTGATCAAAAACCTAGTGGATTCCTACCAAGGGTGGTAGAAGAGTAGATGTACTCAGGTTTATTGGGGAACTACTATAGATCCTTGTGTTTTCTGTGTTTTTGATTATTTTCTGTTATGTGTTGTGCTGTGTGATCTCTTTGTGTTTTGTTTTTATAACTCACTCTGTTATACACATATAAATATCCCTATTTTAACTCCGCTATAAAAATAAGTGAAAAACTTCTTAATACTCTATTCACCCCATGTAAAACCCCAAATTTCATGTGCACGCCAAAATACACAAAAATGAAAATATGGTGAAATCAGGGAGCTAGCGCCAGGCGCTAGCGCTAGCGCCGGCGGTAGTGGTTCCAAGCGGTACCGACTCAAGGATAGCGCCAGGCGCTAGTGCTAGCGCCGGCGGTAGCGGGAAAATCATAAATTCCCCAAATTTTGACTCCTTTCTCATTTCTCTGTCATTCCTGATCTGAGAGCTGAGAGGAGAGCTGAGGGCAGAGGGCTGGGAGCAAGGAGGGAGATCCGTTGGAGTTGCGCTTTCGTTGTGCCAGGAGGGAGATAACATCTGCATGCTTGTGCCACTGCGGATTCCAACCTTCCCCTCTCAAGTCTATGGCGCCAAAACGACCAGCGAGGGTAACGAATCTCCTCCCTAGTCTTTGGACATGTATGTCCTTTGATTTCCATGTTGTTTTGGAATACTTCTACTAATTAGTAGATCGGCTATTCCGGTGGGTTGAAGGTATTCCCCCACAAATTGCCTATAGAGTCCGGAATGGTAGTACGGTCATAGGCATGCTGTGTGAAACCCATCTGGACAGATCGAGCCGGATTGGTGATGTTTAAAGTGTCGGAAGCGATTCCGTGTACGTGCTGTGATTCGGGTTATGTGTACTGTTTTGTACAGCAAAAGGGTCCTGGAGGTGTTTCCCAGGCAATACCCGAATTTGGTGGCAGAACTGAGTTCTGTCACTAGCGACGGGCGCTAGCGTTAGCGCCGGCGGTAGCTCCAGGTGAGCTACCAGTGTTGATGTATGGAGGTGTATTCCCAGAGGTTGCAGGGTTGAGTTCTGTTACCAGTGCCGGGCAGAACTAGGTTCTGTTGCTAGCGCCGGGCGCTAGCGTTAGCGTCGGCGGTAGCGCCCAGCACACAGATTGTGTGTTTCCGTGCTACCTAAATTCCTGGAGACTGGATGCGTAGCAGGAAAAGCTGTGGAACTTGCAAAACCCAGCTTTAAGATATGGGTATTGGGTGAAGCTTACTCTATCGCATAGATCGCGATGATTGAGCACGGGCCTAGCTGAACCAAACCCCCTATAGTGGTGGTGAAGAGGTCGCCCCTCGTTGCACCGGGCTATGGAAGAGTGTCGTAACTTCGTTTACGGGCTAGCTCAATTTGCTTGTCTAAGTTGAAATAAGACTTAGCTTAAGGGCGTAACTCAGGGAGTATGCCAAAGTGTGCCTTGAGAGCACGAAGCGGGTGGCTTGGTTTGCCTCCGTTGTTGTTGTTTGTGGATATATATATATATATATATATGCTGACTCTTACTTGCAGGGAAGGAGCACCGCCGCCCCGAGTGTGGGGCGGGGTCGTTATAAATCTTGGTCAGCTAAAGCTGACCGGTTACTTGTTTTCCCACCACTTGGTGGATTTGCTTATACAGGTCCCGGTGAGACTAGCGGGAGATAGAGTACTGAAGCCCCTGCTGCTGTGCTGTGCTGGCCCTTGAAGGCCAAAGCTTTTTTTACTTTTGTTCATGTGTGGCCGGCCTGCGTGCCGATGTCTGGAAGCCACCTTTTTGATGTAAACAAATAATGTAACTAACTGTTTATGTATTTCATTCCTACTAGAGTTGTGGACATGTTATAACTGGTTTTAAGTAAATGAAACATATGCTTCCGTTATGCGACTTTGTGCTGAGATAGTTATCTTTTGTAACTGTTTAACGCTAATTTTAGTAATGCGCTCTTCTGTTCATTTCATATGGCGTGGGGTCCCGACCGGACCTACTGTTATATGTTACGTAACAGGGAGGGTGTTACAAATTGGTATCAGAGCTAGGTTTCAATCCTAGGACCTGTGGGTTATGGGCCCACCACGCTTCCGCTGCGCTTCCGCTGTTACAAATTGGTATCAGCTACGGGTCTCGTTCCCTTTCCGTCTGAATTCGTGGTCGCATTCTTTTCAGGGGTGGTGAGCACGTGTGTGCGTCGCCTTTAAATCATGTAAATAACCAGTAATTGTCCACTTTAGGAATGAATTACATGTATATGTGTAGCATTCTGATGGAACTTCTGTGTTCCTTTATTGTTTCATGCTATCTCTTAGTCGTTAATTATGTTTTGGGTACATATATAGGCGGCTGGGAGTGGAGCGGGGCCTTCTCGACCCCCTCGTTCGACTGCAAGTAGTGCACCAACTCCGGTGCCGACTCCTCCTTCGGCTGAAACTGTAAGGATTATCGCTGAGGCAGTATTTGCGATGTTCACGGCGCAACCAGGAGGGCATGTCCCTGGACGACCTCCTATTCAGGGAGCAGCTCCAGTGCAGGCACCAGCAGCCGAACCTGCGGTGGAAAGGCCAGTGCCGTTGAGGGCACGAAGAGCTCCAGATCAACAGCTGCAATACTTTTTGAGTTTCCACCCTCCCACATTTACGGGGGCAGGAACCCCGACGCAAGCGGAGGATTGGCTGACAAGGGTGCGCAAAACCTTGAAGGCCACAGATACAGAGGAAGAGCAAAAAATTACTTTGGCAACCTTCCTATTGGATGGGGAGGCGCAGCTGTGGTGGGACGAGATGGAGTTACATCATCTAGCGGGATGGCAGCTGACAAATATCTCCTTTGATGAGTTTTCCAGACTGTTCTTGGCACGGTATCTTCCACCGGCCCAATAGATAGAGATGGAAAATCAGTTCAACCGTCTGACTCAGGGTGATAGAATGATCGACGACTATCTACATGAGTACACGGTTGGGGCGCTATGTAGGCGTGGCGTTTGCGGATGAAGCTCGTAAGACAAATCGATTTTACAAAGGCTTGCGAGAAGAGTTGCGGTTCCTTCTGTCGGGGCCAATGGCGCAGGGGTTTATGACCCTGGTCAACTCGGCTCGTTCTTTAGAGAAAGTTATGAAGCGGTCTCAAAGCAGGAAGGAGCTAGCAGTCGTCAAGCCAGAATTCAAAGTAGTGAGCTCGGCAAAGTCGGGACGAGACAAATGGAAGAAAGGAGCGCGACCGTCTGGGTCAGCTCAATCTTCAGCATCAGGAGTGACTGGGCGAGGTCCACTCACCTGTTACAACTGCGGCAGCCTGGGGCACTTTGCTCGTGACTGTCGTAGTGGTAAGAAGTTCATTGCGTCCTATGCAGCAGAGAAAGGAAAGAAGGCAGAGTCAACCGCATCTCACGCTGCTCCTGCCCAGCCTAGAGTTTATACCCTTGGCCAGCAGGAGGCCATCAAACAGAGCGATGTGGTGACAGGTATGCGATAGTATATAGCTTTTGTTGCTTTTTATACTTCATACCTTATGCATTGCTTGTTAACCATTGATGTCCTAGGCTTTGTCCTGATCTTTAACTCTCCGGCGAGAGCACTATTTGATACGGGTGCTTCACATTCCTTTCTATCGGAGGCCTTCATACATCAACTTGGAGTGCCTTCGTTGTTTAGACAGGAACGATTAGATGTGTTGCTACCCAATGGGTGTTCGATGTGCGCAGATCAAAGTTGTGTGGTAAAGGTACGAATAGGGAGTCAAGACTTTGATTTGGAAGCACTGATACTCCCGCTTTCGGTGTTCGATGTAATCGTTGGTATGGACTGGCTATCAGCGCAGTAGGCCTACATTGATTGCACATCTAAGGAGGTCACACTGGGGAGGAATACCGAATGTGCAACTACATTTGCTGGTTTGCGTGGATCGAGCAAGACACTGATGTCTGCTGTCCAAGTGGTCAAGGCCGTTCGGCAAGGCGCAGAGTTATGTGTTGTGCTAGTGGGGGCTGCAAAGCCTCAACCCAGTTTGAGTGATGTTCCTGTGATTTCAGAGTATCCAGATGTGTTTCCAAAAGATCTTCCTGGGGCACCACCTCAGCGAGAGATTGACTTCGCTATAGAGCTGGTGTCAGGTGCCAAGCCTGTTTCACGCTCTCTGTACCGAATTGCGCCAAAGGAGATGGTGGAATTGAAAGTTCAATTACAGGAGTTGCTAGAGCAGGGTTATATACGTCCAAGTACCTCCCCTTGGGGTGCTCCGGTCCTTTTTGTGAAGAAGAAGGACGGAAGTCTGCGTCTATGCATTGACTACCGAGAATTGAACAAGCTGATCGAGAAGAATAAGTATCTGATTCCTCGAATCGATGACTTATTCAATCAGCTAGTTGGGTCAACTATGTATTCAAAGTTGGATCTCAAGTCCGGCTATTACCAGTTGCGAATTCGGGATTGTGATATCCCCAAGATAGCATTCAGTACCCGCTACGGACACTTCGAGTTTACAGTGATGCCGTTTGGATTAATGAATGCGCCGTCAGTTTTTATGGATCTGATGAATAGGACCTTTCGAGAGTACCTTGATCGGTTTGTCATTGTCTTCATCGACGATATCTTGGTGTACTCTCAGTCTGAAGAAGAGCACGCGATACATTTATGCGAAGTTTTGGAAACCCTTCGACGTAGTCAGCTTTATGCCAAGTACTCCAAGTGCGAGTTCTGGCTAGCCTCAGTAGCGTTCCTTGGTCTTGTTGTTAGTGGCGAGGGTATCGCAGTGTATCCAGCAAAGATCGATGCAATCCAGAAGTGGCCCGTTTTGGCAACAGTAGCGGAAGTCAGGAGTTTCCTTGGACTTGCCGGCTACTATCGGCGCTTTGTGGAGAACTTTTCGCGGATCGCTCTACCTCTCACCACCTTGACGAGGAAGGATCAGAAGTTCATGTAACACCCCAAAATTCTTAGTTCAGCGAAGTAGGCGGAGTGGTAGTGTTGCGCTCGGGATAGGCTAAAAATTCCACAACAGTTCTCTGCGCACGACCATTGTCCTCTTCGTGCACGACCAGTGATCGTGCGCCAATGATCGTGCGTTCATTCGCAAGGAATCGGAGTTCTGTCTCAGCTTATCGCACGACCATTCTCCTCTTCGCGCACGACCAGTGATCGTGCGCCTGTGATCGTGCGCCCTATTTATTCTGCTCCGCAATTTTGAGCGGAGAAGACGATCCGGCCGTCCAAATCTTTTGGAATCCGATCCAATGGCTAGGATTAAATGCTGGAGGGTCTTAGGGCTTGTGAGAGGAGATTAATCCTCATTCTTTTGAGATGTTTCTCTCTCCTAGGCTAGAGGAAGAAGAAGGAGGTAAGGAAGAAGAAGGAGAGATCCAGCCATTGACGGAGCTCCGGAGCTCCGTTTCGCGAGCCGTTTCCAGATCTGGAGAGTGCAGCCCGGTGCGGTCGTTTCCCTCCGTCTAAAATCTCGGATCCATGGCGAAGAAGAACGCTCCTAGGGTAATGATTCTTCCTCTCGATTCTTTGGACTTGTCATTTGTCCTCTCCTTCATTTCTCTATGCTTGCATGAGGAATCCCTTTCACCAAACGGGTGAAGTGTAGGATTTTCCTCAAGTTCTTCGGAACTCCGGGTCGATTGTGTCCGTCCCCGGCATATTGCATGTAGAAAATCCGGTAGTCGTGCGGATTTAGGCATTTTGTGTGAAGCCTATTCGTGGTCGTGAGCCCGAATCGGTGATGCTTGGTTTGCGACGTTGCATTTAGGTTAAGCCTAGAATGCGTGCCGGAGAATGACTCCGTGAAATCATCTTTAGTATTGCGGGATTTAAATTGTAGGCGTCTTGTGAAGATCCTAACGAAAGCCCCATGCTTTGAGATTGGATGAAGGAAAACCTTCACCACGAAATTTATGCGGAGTGTATTGTACCTCCTTTGTTGAATATTTGTGAAGCCTAGATCCCTGCGTAGGGGTTAGGTGCGTAGCTTATATTTTGTGTAGCACGTGAAAGTTCTAAACTCTTACGGGCCGAGGTGAAGCCGTACCCGCGTCGTGCGATAGATCGCGACGATTAGAGCACGGGCAAAGCTAAACCGAACCCGTTTCCATGCAGATCGGTAAGAGGTCCCTACCTCATGTAAGCCGTGTGATCATGGGAGAGGTCGTGGAAGGTGATTTACCTAGACCAACCAAAAGCTCTTTTTCCCACCTAAGGCGATGGCCCTTACGGTGGAGTGTTTTGTGGAATTGATGTTGTTAGCCTCATGCGGTTGTTTAGGCGGTTGTGGGGAACCTTCGGGTGAACCCAACCAATATCATGTGCATACCTAGGTTCCCTCCTTTTTGATGCTCAACCTAGAAGATTGAATGTGTTTGAAACCTCACCTTGTGTAGTTGCACCTTCTTTATATTAGTACTTGTGCTAGTATGGCTTGCTTGCAGGGTAGAAGCTCCGCCACCCCGGTAAAGCGGTGGGGTCGTTATAATTTGGTCAGCTGTGCTGACCGTTACTTTGTTTGCCACCACTTGGTGGAATGTTCTTATGCAGGTGCAGGTGAGCCCAGTGGGAAATAGCGGGCAGTGGCCCCTTTGCTGAGTTGGCCCTTGAAGGCCAACCTCCTTTTTTTGCTTTCTCATGTATTGCCGGCCTGCGTGCCGATGTATGTTTTGGAGTTTTAGTACATTTGTTAAATGTAAGGCCTTAAGGCCATAACTCTATTTCATGGTTTCATTCCTATGATAGTGGACAATTCTAATGGAAATGTTAAATCATTATGCTTCCGCTAGTGTTTAGTATACTCTGTTGTAATTCTTTCTGTTTATCACCTTTTAACTCCTAGCTAGTGTGGTTTGTATGGCGTGGGGTCCCGGCCGGACCTACTGTTATACTATTCGTACTGGCAGGGTGTTACAATTTGGTATCAGACTTAAGGCGTCGATCCGTAGTTTAGCGAATTCGGGATGAATTCCTTTTAAGGGGTGGTGCGCACGGGTTGTGCATTCACCTAAAACGATAAAAACTAATAAGAATGTCCACTTAGGAATGAAAAAAAAACATACTTGTTTGCGGAACCTGAGCGTTCCATGATTGATGTTTGATATGTTGTGGGTCACTAAATTGTGCCTTGCATGATTATAGGTGACTAGAAGTGCTGCGGGGCAGTCTCGACCCGGTAACACCGCTGAAAGTAGTGGGTCGGCTGAAGTGTCAGCGACCACTCCTTCGGCTGAGATGATCGGAATGGTCGCAGAAGCGGTCTTCGCGATGATCAATGCTCAACCGCAAAGGATTGCGCAGCTTGCTACGCCTACTACAGCTGCGGCCCCGGTGATCGAACCTGCAGTGGAACCTGCGGTGGAACCGAGGGTTGAGGCCCCTGTGTCAGTAGCTGCAGTGGAACCTGCGGTAGCGCCAAGGGTGGAACGTTAAGTTGCGCAAGTAGCTGTGGGGCGAGCGCGTGACCAGCATTTAAAGCACTTCTTGAGCTTTAATCCTCCTACCTTCTCGGGATCTGAGTCCCCAACGGAGGCAGAAGACTGGTTGTCAAGAGTTAGAAGAACTCTGAGGGAGACAGCGACGGACGAAGCCATGATGGTCACCTTAGCCACTTTCCTTCTTGATGGAGAGGCTGTGCTGTGGTGGGAAGAGCAGGAGCTGCATAAGTTCTGCGGTAGAGACATTACTGAAATCACAATGGCTGAGTTTTCAAAGCCGTTCCTCCAGAGGTTTATCCCCTCTGCCCAGCGCATTGCGTTACAAAACCAGTTCTTGAGGTTGACACAAGGTGATCGCTCCGTTGACGATTACTTGCATGAGTTTACTAGACTAAGTCGCTATGCGGGGTCCTTGGTGGAGGATGAGGAGACAAAGACAAATAAGTTCTATGAAGGGCTTCGGGACGAGTTGAGGCTGCTCCTCGCAGGCCCCATGACGTTTGGCTTCCAGGTGATGGTCCAAACTGCCAGATCCCTAGAGTTGGACATGAAGAGGGTACAGGCAAAAACTGTGGCAAAGAAACCTAAGTTTCATGCGCCGGCCTCTCAGTCCAAGTCAGAGTTCAGAAAGAACAAAAGGAAGTTCAAACCGGCGGAGCAAACCCGCTCAAATGTTTCGGGAGCAACGACTATGCGGGGTCCTATCACGTGTTTCACCTGCGGGAAGGTAGGACACAAGGCCGCAGTGTGTCGAAGTGGTCCCCCGAAGAAAGAGAACCGAGCGTTGGACCATGCTCGTGCTGCGGAAAAGGGTAAAGCTGCGGAATCTTCGGCTTCCCAGCACATTATTCTGACTCAGCCAAGAGTCTATTCGCTTGGCCAGCAAGAAGCTATACGACAAACTGATGTCGTCACAGGTACGAATTAGAAGTTAGCTTTTACAGCTATATATATATAATTCATACTATTGTACGACTATATGCTTTATTTGTGTACAATTAGGTTTCGTCCTAATTTTCAACTATCCGGCGAGAGCTCTATTTGATACGGGTGCATCGCACTCTTTTCTGTCTGAGGACTTAGTGGTGCGAATCGGAGTGTCGTCTACCTTTGTAGAGGATAGATTGGAAGTAGTGCTACCCAATGGATCTCGAATGAGTGCGGATAGGAAGAGCCGTGTGAAGGTGCGGATCGAAAATCAGGATTTCGATTTGGAAGCATCGTTATTACCGTTAGCTGAATTCGATGTGATCTTCGGCATGGACTGGCTCTCGGAGCAGCGAGCATTCATAGATTGCAATTCAAAGGAGATCACTCTGGGAAAGAACACCGAAGGAGAAACCACATTCGCCGGTATGCGAGGAGCGAGCAAGACGCTGATGTCTGCTCTCCAAGTGGTTAAAGCGGTGAGAAAAGGCGCCGAGTTGTTCTTCACTTTGTTGGAGGCTTCGGAGCCAAAGCCCAGGTTATGTGATGTCCCAGTTGTAGTGGAGTACGCCGACGTGTTTCCTAACGAACTCCCTGGGGCTCCGCCTCATCGGGAGATTGATTTCTGTATCGAGTTGGTGCCAGGTGCCAAACCTGTGGCCCGCTCACCGTACCGGATAGCGCCAAAGGAACTGGCAGAGCTGAAGGTCCAATTGCAAGAGCTGCTAGAGCAAGGCTACGTACGTCCAAGTTCATCGCCTTGGAGTGCACCGGTCCTCTTTGTGAAAAAGAAGGACGGGAGCTTGCGTCTATGTATTGACTATCGAGAGCTAAACAAGTTGACCGAGAAGAACCGATATCCGATTCCAAGAATCGATGATTTATTCGACCAACTGGTTGGGTCGACGGTTTACTCCAAGCTGGACCTAAGGTCTGGCTATTATCAACTGCGAATAAGGGAATGTGACATTCCAAAAACAGCGTTCAGTACCCGTTTTGGGCACTATGAGTTCACAGTGATGCCGTTCGGTCTGTCTAATGCACCGTCGGTATTCATGGACTTAATGAACAGGACGTTTCGAGAGTATTTGGATCAATTTGTGATCGTCTTCATCGACGACATTTTGGTATACTCTCAGTCGAAAGAGGAGCATGTAGGGCATCTGCACGCAGTTCTGAGCACCTTGAGGAGGAGTCAGCTATATGCCAAGTTCTCCAAGTGCGAGTTTTGGCTATCGTCAGTAGCATTCCTTGGTCATGTTGTTAGTAGAGAAGGAATTGCAGTTGATCCGTCGAAGATAGAAGCGGTCCGAGCGTGGCCTTTGTTGAAAAACGTAGCGGAAGTCCGAAGTTTCTTAGGACTTGCCGGCTATTATAGGCGCTTTGTGGAAAACTTCTCGAGGATTGCACTCCCTCTCACTAAACTGACTAGGAAAGATCATAAGTTCGTTTGGTCTCCCGAGTGCGCACGAGCTTTTGAAGAGCTGAAGAGCCGTCTGACCACGGCGCCCATTCTATGCTCGCCATGTGGTACGAAAGGCTACAAAATTTATAGCGACGCCTCGGGGAGTGGTTTGGGTTGTGTCCAAGTGTAGTTCGGAAAGGTAATTGCCTACGGCTCCCGGCAACTGAAGGTTCATGAGAGGAATTACCCGGTCCATGATTTGGAGCTAGCGGCCGTGGTATTTGCTCTTAAGCTGTGGAGGCATTATTTGTATGGCGTGAAGATCGACATCTTTACCGACCACAAGAGCCTCAAGTACCTGCTGGATCAAAGGGAGTTGAATATGCGTCAAAGGAGGTGGATGGAGTTCCTTGGGGACTACACCTTCGACATCAAGTATACTCCTGGAAAGGGGAATGTAGTTGCGGACGCGTTGAGTCGTCGGGCTCCCGCTCAGGCAAATTGGATTTTGATGCACGATGAGCGTCTAATCCGCGAGATGGAAGAAATGGAGATCATTTGCGTTGATCGAAGAGCGTCTACTACAGCATGCTTGAACTGGACGGAGGTTCAATACCACCTTGCCGACCGAGTTCGACAGGCATTGGAGCTGGACGAGAGCATGAAACGCTATAAAGTGGAAACCGTTGACGGGTTAAACGTTGATTTCTCTTTCGAAGATGGCCTTATGTGGAAGAATGGTAGAAAGTGCGTCACAAACGTTGGTACTCTACGGGCGGAGTTGATGTACGAGGCTCATCATACCAAGTACTCGATCCACCCTGGGAGCACGAAAATGTACATGGACATGAAGAAACTTTTCTGGTGGCCGGGTATGAAGAAAGACATTGCCCTCTACGTGGCCAAGTGTAACACTTGCGCGTTGGTGAAGGTGGAATGTCAACGTCCCGGTGGATTTTTGAAGTCCTTGCCGATTCCGGAATGGAAGTTTGACGATATTTCGATGGATTTCGTGCACGGATTACCGAGATCACAACAGGGAAACGACGCCATCTGGGTGATCGTGGACCGATTGACGAAGGTATCGCATTTTATTCCGAACCGGAAGGATGATTCTGTAGAAAAGCTAGCGAAGCTCTATGTCGATAGTATTGTGAGGCTGCACGGTGTCCCTCGTAGCATCGTCAGCGATCGTGACGGGTGTTTCACATCGAAAGATTGGAGGCTTATCCATGAACTGTTGGGCACTAAATTGAAGTTCAGCACGGCCTTCCACCCGCAAACGGATGGACAGACCGAGAGGACCAACAGGACTATGGAGGATATGCTCCGAATGTGCGCTCTAGATTTTGGAAAGAAGTGGGAAGATCATCTCTATATGATCGAGTTCGCCTACAATAATAGCTACCAAGCCAGTATAAAGATGGCTCCTTTCGAGGCCCTCTATGGTAAGAAGTGCCGCACGCCGTTGTCTTGGGCAGAAACGGGCGATACTAAGCTATTAAAGCGAAAGGATGTTGAGGAAGCAACTTCGACGATCCGAACTTTACGTGAAAGGCTATTGATTGCCCAGGATAGGCAAGCAAAATATTTCAACGCCAAGCATAGGAACCTAGAGTTCGCCGTCGGTGACCGGGTTTACTTGAAGATCAAATCGTTCAAAGGGGTATCAAGGATCCGACGCTTGAAAAAGCTCAGCCCAAGGTACTTAGGACCGTTTGAGATCGTGGAGCGCGTTGGTGATGCGGCTTATCGGCTTGCACTATCTGCAGAGCTGAGCGGTCTACACGACGTGTTTCACATTTCAGTTTTGAGAAAGGCGGTGCAAGAGCCTACTCACATCGTTGCAGTTGGCAAAGTGCCGGTTGATAGTGGGTTGTCGACGAAAGTCAAGCCCTTACGCATCGAAGATACCGAAGTAAAGCAGTTGCGGAACAAGTCCATTCGGATGGTGAAAGTCCGGTGGGATAATTGCGGCCGAGAGGAGCTATCTTGGGAGAGAGAGCAAGCGATGCTTGCGGAGTACCCCGAGCTATTCCTCTCAGGTAATTTATAACTGTAATTCCTGCTACTACTGTTTTCGAAATTTCGGGACGAAATTCTTTTAAGGGAGGTGGAGTTGTAACACCCCAAAATTCTTAGTTCAGCGAAGTAGGCGGAGTGGTAGTGTTGCGCTCGGGATAGGCTAAAAATTCCACAACAGTTTTCTGCGCACGACCATTATCCTCTTCGCGCACGGCCAGTGATCGTGCGCCAATGATCGTGTGTTCATTCGCAAGGAATCGGAGTTCTGTCTCGGCTTATCGCACGACCATTCTCCTCTTCGCGCACGACCAGTGATCGTGCGCCTGTGATCGTGCGCCCTGTTTATTCTGCTCCGCGATTTTGAGCGGAGAAGACGATCCGGCCGTCCAAATCTTTTGGAATCCGATCCAATGGCTAGGATTAAATGCTGGAGGGTCTTAGGGCTTGTGAGAGGAGATTAATCCTCATTCTTTTGAGGTGTTTCTCTCTCCTAGGCTAGAGGAAGAAGAAGGAGGTAAGGAAGAAGAAGGAGAGATCCCGCCATTGACGGAGCTCCGTTTCGCGAGCCGTTTCCAGATCTGGAGAGTGCAGCCCGGTGCGGTCGTTTCCCTCCGTCTAAAATCTCGGATCCATGGCGAAGAAGAACGCTCCTAGGGTAACGATTCTTCCTCTCGATTCTTTGGACTTGTCATTTGTCCTCTCCTTCATTTCTCTATGCTTGCATGAGGAATCCCTTTCACCAAACAGGTGAAGTGTGGGATTTTCCTCAAGTTCTTCGGAACTCCGGGTCGATTGTGTCCGTCCCCGGCATATTGCATGTAGAAAATCCGGTAGTCGTGCGGATTTAGGCATTTTGTGTGAAGCCTATTCGTGGTCGTGAGCCCGAATCGGTGATGCTTGGTTTGTGACGTTCCATTTAGGTTAAGCCTAGAATGCGTGCCGGAGAATGACTCCGTGAAATCATCTTTAGTATTGCGGGATTTAAATTGTAGGCGTCTTGTGAAGATCCTAACGAAAGCCCCATGCTTTGAGATTGGATGAAGGCAAACCTTCACCACGAAATTTATGCGGAGTGTATTGCACCTCCTTTGTTGAATATTTGTGAAGCCTAGATCCCTGCGAAGGGGTTAGGTGTGTAGCTTATATTTTGTGTAGCACGTGAAAGTGCTAAACTCTTACGGGCCGAGGTGAAGCCGTACCCGCGTCGTGCGATAGATCGCGACGATTAGAGCACGGGCAAAGCTAAACCGAACCTGTTTCCATGCAGATCGGTAAGAGGTCCCTACCTCATGTAAGCCGTGTGATCATGGGAGAGGTCGTGGAAGGTGATTTACCTAGACCGGCCAAAAGCTCTTTTTCCCACCTAAGGCGATGGCCCTTACGGTGGAGTGTTTTGTGGAATTGATGTTGTTAGCCTCATGCGGTTGTTTAGGCGGTTGTGGGGAACCTTCGGGTGAACCCAACCAACATCATGTGCATACCTAGGTTCCCTCCTTTTTGATGCTCAACCTAGAAGATTGAATGTGTTTGAAACCTGACCTTGTGTAGTTGCACCTTCTTTATATTAGTACTTGTGCTAGTATGGCTTGCTTGCAGGGTAGAAGCTCCGCCACCCCGATAAAGGGGTGGGGTTGTTATAATTTGGTCAGCTGTGTTGACCGTTACTTTGTTTGCCACCACTTGGTGGAATGTTCTTATGCAGGTGCAGGTGAGCCCAGTGGAAATAGTGGGCGGTGGCCCCATTGCTGAGTTGACCCTTGAAGGCCAACCTCCTTTTTTTGCTTTCTCATGTATTGCCGGCCTGCGTGCCGATGTATGTTTTGGAGTTTTAGTACATTTGTTAAATGTAAGGCCTTAAGGCCATGACTCTATTTCATGGTTTCATTCCTATGATAGTGGACAATTCTAATGGAAATGTTAAATCATTATGCTTCCGCTAGTGTTTAGTATACTCTGTTGTAATTCTTTCTGTTTATCACCTTTTAACTCCTAGCTAGTGCGGTTTGTATGGCGTGGGGTCCCGGCCGGACCTACTGTTACACTATTCGTACTGGCAGGGTGTTACAGTTCGTTTGGTC
The DNA here is from genome assembly GCA_033032865.1 of Dactylorhiza incarnata. NCBI lineage: Eukaryota > Viridiplantae > Streptophyta > Magnoliopsida > Asparagales > Orchidaceae > Dactylorhiza > Dactylorhiza incarnata. Next base: position 4,825,917 of record JAWHQI010000026.1, on the reverse strand, counting down.
AACGGAGTGTGCACGGGCTTTTGAGGAATTGAAGAGGCGTTTGACCACAGCACCAATTCTATGTTTGCTATCAGGTGCAGAGGGTTATGAAATTTATAGTGATGCGTCGGGGAGCGGTTTAGGCTGCGTACTTCTTCAGCACGGCCAAGTGATAGCTTATGGCTCTCGACAGTTGAAAGTGCATGAGCGGAACTATCCGGTCCACGACTTGGAGTTGGCGGCCGTGATATTCGCTCTAAAGTTGTGGCGGCACTACTTATATGGTGTGAAGGTTGACATCTTTACAGACCATAAGAGCCTTAAGTATCTGGTAAATCAGAAAGAGCTTAATATGCGACAAAGAAGATGGATGGAGTTCCTGGGGGACTACACTTTTGATATACAATATACTCTCGGGAAGGGAAATGTAGTCGCAGATGCTTTGAGCCGAAGGGATTATGTACAAGCCAATTGGATTCAGATGTATGATCCACGTCTGATCAGGGACTTGGAAGCCTTGGAGATCTCCTGTGTAGAGAGGAGTTCTAGTGCGAATGCGTGCTTAAACTGGACGGAGGTGCAGTATGACCTCGCCGACAGAATACGACAGGCCTTGGAGCTTGATTCGAGCATGCAACGTTATTTAGCAGAGTCTGGGGATGGGACTGCTGCAGAGTTTGTAGTAGACGATGGTCTGATGTGGAAAGACGCTCGGTTGTGCGTCCCAAATGTGGGTAAGTTGCGGGAGGAATTGATGTACGAAGCGCACTTTACCAAATACTTGATTCACCCAGGGAGCACAAAGATGTACCAAGACATGAAAAAGTTGTTTTGGTGGCCAGGATTGAAGAAAGACATCGCCTTGTACGTGGCAAAATGCAAAACTTGCGCACTGGTGAAGGCGGAATGTCAGAAACATGGAGGTTTCCTGAAGTCGGTGACCGAGATGGGCGCTTTACTTCCAAGGATTGGAGGCTAATCCACCAGTTGTTAGGTACAAAGCTGAAGTTTAGCACGGCATTCCACCCTCAGACAGATGGACAGACTGAACGTACGAACAGAACTTTGGAGGATATGCGCCGAATGTGCGTCCTGGATTTCGGTAAAAAGTGGGAAGATCATCTCTACATGATCGAATTCGCTTATAATAACAGCTATCAAGCAAGTATAAAGATGGCACCCTTTGAGGCCCTCTATGGTAGAGCTTGCCGCACTCCCTTATCTTGGGCGGAGACAGGTGAAACGATGCTGTTTAAGCGAAAGGAAGTCGAAGAGGCAAATTCGGCTATTCAAACAATCCGTGATAGATTGTTAATTGCGCAAGATAGACAGGCGAAATACTATAATGCCAAGCACAGAAATGATGAGTTCGCTGTGGGCGACTGGGTTTATCTCAAGATCAAACCTTTCAAGGGTGTGTCCCGGATTCGGTGCTTGAAAAAGCTGAGTCCAAGATACATTGGACCGTTTGAGATACTGGAACGTGTTGGCGAAGCTGCCTATCGGCTCATTCTTTCGACAGAGTTGAGTGGTCTGCACGATGTGTTCCACATATCGGTATTGAGGAAAGCTGTACCAGAGCCTCGCCAAGTGCTTTTGGCTAGTCAGGTGCCGGTTGATGCGATATTTCGGCAAGTGCACCGGTCGCGCAAGTAATAAAGTTTGGGAATAGGATCCCCGAGTGTCGGTCTCTTGAGGAATGCAGGTTGGGTGAACGAATTGCGTTGTGTGACTATTGTTACACAAGCATAAACACACACACAAAGGGGGGGGGGGGGTTGGTTGGGTTTTCCTACTCTTAACAACAATGAGGGAAATGCGGGTCGAAAGCACCGCTTCGCAAGGCAAGATGGATGCAACGGCCGCGATGTCGTGCTTCGTGAGGCGGATGGAGCGTGCTCTAGTGCGGGAAGGCGAGGGTCGCAAACACCTCTTCACAAACGCCGTTAGCTCTTGCTAATGCGGATCGAACACCTTGAGTGCGTGAATGAGTGAGTGGATGAGTGGAGGCGAAGCGATTCACAAGCAAGTAATGATGAAAAGAGAAGAAACATTCATTTCATTTAAACCAAACATCATGATATTCAAGTTTAAAAGATTCAAAGATTACAACGAAGGAGAGAGGAAAGAGATAACCAATGGATGAAGACTAGCGGCCGTTCACGGCCGGAATGGTAGTTTGTCAAGCTACCTCCGGACTCGGGCGGACTGTGCTTCCGATGTAGAGAAACTGTCACGATCTCTCTACGTGGTTCCGTCGTCTTCTACCTCAGGATTCCTCTTCTTCTCACCGGACTGGAATGGAAAACAGCTGCTTGAGGGCTTGCGGATGGTGGAGAATGCTCCCGGACAATGGAGAAATACTTGGAATGGTTGGAGAGGACTTCCCCTTGCGTAGGAGATGAAGTGGAGGTGTCCAGGAATGGAAATCGCCGGCGTACGGACTGCCACTCGCGCTCTCGGCGGCTCTCTCTCGCCCTAAAAGCGGAACAGGCATATATATAGGCGCTGGAATGAATACTGCGCACGGTCATTGGCGCACGACCAGTGGTCGTGTGCACTGAAGTTCTGCGATCGTGCGCGCTGCCTGGGCGGAGCCTGAAATGAAAGAAATTTATAAAATACATGTTCGCACGACCAGTGGCGCACGACCAGTGGTCGTGCGCACTATCGTAAGTGGTCGTGCGATAAGCAAGACAGAACTCATAAAATGGGCGTTAAGTGCGCACGATCAGTGGCGCACGACCAGTGGTCGTGCGCGATAGAGCCAGTGATCGTGCGCAGTGTTCCTGTACAGAATTGTACCGGGAACACCTGCACGACTCCTGTTCCAGCATACAACACCAGTCTAGCCACTGAAGGTGGCACTTAACACTGCATGAAAACTAGTAACGAAGATGAACAAGAAATAACACCAAAACGGGCCTAGAAGTGCACTTAGCATGGAGTATTAAATAGGAATGAAAACATGTCTAAAGTGAAGTGCAAAGACTAGAAAATTGGCCCAGATGAGTCCATAAATGTGTATATAATTGGGACTCATCACACCCCCAGACTTACCTGTTTGCGCGTCCCGAGCAAACGAATTCGGCGGAGTGTGAAAATGGTAGTTAACAAAGAAAATTACACAAAGGAGTACAATGCGAAGTAGCAAAAGCATGCAAATAGAAATTTAGTAAAAAGAGATTCTAACTATGCTAACTAATTTACGAAAGTATTAGAGCGTAAGTAGAGATTTAGTTATACTCAGTTGGTGAATTATGAAGAATTCGAACGATCATGCCCGGTGTGAAAGTAACAAGACACTAAGGCGGATGTTGCACAAGGTCGGGGTTTAGGAATAACTCCGCTGAAATCCATCAACGTCGTGAACCATACGCTCGCCCGGTCACACTCTCTCCACGGCGTTAGCAAACTCACAAGTCAAATCAATAGGGCTTTTAGGATTATATTGGGGCTTAGGTTGCGGTATGATATTCAAATTTAAACACGATGGCTACGCAACCCAAGTGAGCTAACGGAACGCTGCACCACACAAAACCAAAAACAATGCTCGTGTGACACACCCCCAGACTTATCATGAAAACTAGGTGTGCACACGGCCTACTTCACAATTACCAATAGATTTTCTATTTAGCTCGGAAGGATTTCTTTACGACATATTTCTTTTTCAGATTTTTTTTTCTTTTAACAACATACTTTTCTTCTTTTACTTATCCTCCGGTTGGTTCAAATTCAGCAAAATAAAACGTGTTTTTCTTCACAACGCACAAGTTCCAAACATCACACAAATTGAGAATTATGAGCGCAGTTAAACAGCAATTTGGTTGCGGGCGTAGGATAAGCTTCGGGATTTGGTGGATGAAGAGGAGCTGAACAAAAGAGTGGTAGGCACAATTTTGGCTTGCAAGGGTGAGCGAAAAGGACATAGAACGACAAGGCTCAAACTAGCCAAAAGGTGGCCTACATCACGTTTAACTCGACGAGTCGCTCTCGCCCACGCTTCGAGAGTCGCTTGGGGCAAGTTCTTAGCCCACGAGAAAGGTAAACCTTCCTCCCGACTCGAGCAACACACGACTAGTGCTCGTACACACACAACACCGGGTTATCACCAATTTCGTTCACATTCACCATTTGAGTATAACAAATCTAAAACTACGCAAAAAATACTAATCATAAATTAAACGCATAGAAATAATCTAGTTTTACTCAAATGCTACTGCAGCATGCGGGTGCGACTAGAACACTGCTCGAGTCAACATCGCACTCCAAATAGTAATTCCTAAGCTAACACCCTAATTCACATTCCTAACCAAAATAGTTTATTTGGAAACAACACAAATAGGAAAGCGCGCACTCATGTGGGTGAAGTGGTGCAAGAAGCATGAAAACAATGATGATGATAAAGATAAATACTAAACAAACTTCTAGTATGCAGTGCAACTCGTGCACAGTGGATGACAACATACTCTCCCCCAGACTTAGTCTAAACATTACATCACAGAAATTGGAAGCTAAGGGGGGAAGAAGTGTTACCCAATGCTCAGAATTGAGCATACCAGACGATTGGCGATTAAGATAAAGAGCAGTCCGCAGCATCCGCACCAAAGAACACAACACACCTGCAAGCACAAAACTAAAAACAGCAAAAACAAATATAAAAACTGAACTAAACATGATAGATAAAAATAAAATTAGGAAATCTGGGTTGTCTCCCAGCAGCGCTTTTGTTTTATGTCCTTAAGCTAGACCAAATACCTATATTATGATTGTTTAAAGAGCACAGAAATTAAAGGAGAAGTTCATAGAAGCAGTTTCACAAATTCAGACAACACAAATCAGCAATAGGCGCTCTTATGGTGCGCGTCTCCCGTAGCTCGTAGGCGGGAGGTGAAGGCTTTAGGGCCAACACTGGTGTCACCCAGTGTTCCCCTAACCTCCGCCCTCTTGCCACGGAGAGCGGCAGTGCGAGCATCGTGCAGAAGTTTCTCCTGTTTAAGTTTAGTGACAGTCGGGGACTGCCAACGTTGAAAGTTTTCAGATTTTTCCACCTTGGTGGTTGTTGAAACCAATTTCCCGGCTTCAGCGTTCGAAAATAGGGGTAGGCAGCTTGCCCTTACTTATCTCAGGTAAAGTTGAACGGTTAGTCCCTTAGAGCCTAAGAACCTCTCTACTGGTGGATTTAGGTGAAAACAGACCCCGCGAGCTGCAGCGAGGAGGTCCCGCCACTAACCCGAAAGACCCGAAGATCTTCCCCTCCCAAGACAATGCTGAGCCTGGGCACCTCGGAGAGCACTCGCAACACCTGATCGTTGGCCTGAAAGACTTGGCGAACGGAAGGCAGGGTCACTAGCTAACCGAACACACTAAGGGGGGTGGGGGTAAGGAGATGTCAACCCTCCCCAAGGTGCCCATGGGGGTCTATTTATAGATTTCTTGAAAATGGGCTGCGTATAACGTAAAAGGTCTGTCAATAGCCAGGTTCTGCTGTTTGAAAATACCATCCGCACCCCACCTGGAACTTGACCGTGCACCGGATGGACGAACCAGGGCCGACTCGCCCCAAGATGTCGGACGCGAGGTCCGACCGGGCGAGGGGACCGCGCTCACCCTTCTCGGGCGAGCAGACCCCTTTCCCCTCCTGGGCGAGTGGGCCATTCGCCCTTCGGGCGAATGGGCCACTCGCCCCTCGGGCGAGTGGACTCCACTCGTCCTTTGGGCGAGTGGGCCACTCGCCCCTCGGGCGAGTGGGCCACTCGCCCCTCGAGCGAGTGGAACACTCGCCCCTCGGGTGAGTGGCCGACTCGCCCCTCAGGAGAGTGGCCGACTCGTCCCTCATGCGAGTGGGCCACTCGCTCTTTGGGCGAGTGGACTCCACTCGCCCCTTCTTGGGCGAGTGGAGCCCCATTTGTCCTCCCCTTCCCCTTGGGTGCCGGGCGGGTGAACTTGTTCACCTTGATCTGCCTGAGTCCGGGCTGATCAGACCAGCTCGGCGAATATGGGGGTTGTACACAATCCCCGCTCTTTGCGAGCTTGTTTCAAGCTCGGAAAGAAAGTCCAACCCACTGATTTGACGAGCCGGAAAGGTCTTCCAAGAGAATCATCCGGGCGGGTCCCACCCGCTGGCTATAAAACCTCGGGAGGGGGAGGGGTAAGCCTCCACTCAAGAACCTCTCCCCTCCGAATTCTTCCCTTTAGCCCGGTTGACATGCAACCTCCCTTGGATATTCGCGCCCGCCTCAAGGCTGTTTCGGGAAAAAGCCTAGATGATCTGGCGAAGCTTAGATCTGTTGTCATGGAGTATTCACTCCCCTCTTCGGCGAAGGTAGAGGGACCTTTGCCTAAGAGACATCATCCCGAGCCGGTGGGTGGGACGTCCTCCTCATCCGCATTAATGTCCGAGTTCCACAAGCACTTGGGGGCCGTTGACGTGATACCGAGTCGTGGTGGGAGGGACAGGTCTCTCGAGGCAGCTAAATCTGGGAGTGTGGGTACCCAGACAAGTCCCCCTGTCCACTCCCCGATCCATGGTGAGTGACCTTACTTGTGCTTGATAAGCATGCTTATGCCCATACTGATGACTCTTCTTCTTCCTCCCTATCTCGCAGTACCTCCCTTCTCGGTTGCGGAGGGATCCCCCAGCATGCCGGTGGACTTACTCCCACCCCTGCGTGAACCGAGCAAGCGCCGTACTCCCGAGAGACCCCCTTTTAGAGCTGGTGCAGGAAAGTCCCTGGGTCTCCCGCCCGCTGGCACCTATGGTACACTGCCGGGGTACCCCTTGGGGCAACAATGCGAGCACTCTCCTCGCCATGGGAGAGAGCCGAGGACCCCGCAAGGTAAGTCTTCTCCAAAAGGGATCTGACCATGTCGGAGATTTAGATAACAAGCTTACTAAACCTGCAGGTCCGGATGATGCTTCGACCGGCAGGTCGGGACAGATGGGAGCGCTCTCGCCGCCTCTCTCTCCTTCGGCAATAGACGAGCTCGTCGGGCACCCCTCCAGCATTTCGGAGCTGAGGGATCGCTTGGTCGACATGATCCAGAGGCAGGGACGTTTTCTTCACGAGCTTCGAGAAGGGCGAGGATTCGTTGAACCGAACCCCCTCGCACATTCCCGCACGATGGAGCAGTGGATGGGGGTATTGGAAACAGATCATGCCCGGCTGGTAGAGGAGGTTTGACTTTCTTCAGGTGGTCTGATGGAACCGGTGGCGGACCACCTGCGTCGAGCGGCGGCTAATATGCGTGTTGCGAATGAGGAGCTCGCCCTGACTCAGGAGTGTGTCAGCTCCATGCAGGGACTAACAGCCCAGACTCGAGGTCGGGGCTTTTGGAAGTGGACCCAACTTTGAGTGAGACCAGCTCGACTCCCCCTATCTGCCGCTTTCAGTTTATCCTTCTGTGGTGTGATGTAATAAAGTAGCCACTTGTGACTACTTGACCTGTCTCGCGTGGTGTCAATTATTTTTCTAAGTTATCTGTTTTGCTTGCGATACATTTGCATTCATTTAACTGGGTTGCTTTTCGCACGTGGATGTGGTAACCGCTAATATGTCGAGCGCGAGAGCCGAAGTTGGAGCGAGAGGTTGAGTAGGAATGAGCGAGTGGGAAAGATTGGGAGGGGGTGAGTGGGGAAGGGCCCTCACTCTTACCTATAAATACCCCCCCTCCCCTTCATACCCTTCAACCTTGACATCTTTGCATGCTCCTCCTCCCCTACCCCTCGCTTCTACACCCGTTCATCCTCCTCCACCCGTAAGGATGGCTCCTAACCGCTCTTCACCTAACAGGAATGGGCGAGAACAGTGCGCGGTGAACTTTTTTGACCATCCCTTCCCCGTGGGGAGGGTGTCGGAGGAGGAGCTTCTTTCCTTTGAGAAGTCCTTCCTCCCCGAAGGGTTGGTCGCTCGCCGACCTACAGAGGGAGAGACAGTTAACTCCTTCTACGACAACTGGCTCGCCTTCCCACTTTCTCATTTCGAGTTTGGGCTTCGGCTTCCTCTTTGGCCGGAAGTGAAACAGTTCCTTAGGTACTTTGGGATCGTCCCAGCCCAGCACAACTCAAATGGGGTATCTATGTTGGTTGCCTTCGCTTGTTACCTGCGCGAGGAGGGTATTGAGTTCAACCTCACAGTCTTTCGCAAGGCCTTCATCTTTTGTGCTACTACCGATGGGGTGTGCTTCCTCACTGGTGCGCATGTGAAAGTTTGTGAGGGCGCTAACAAGGTTCATCACTGGAGTGATAAATTTATTTTTGTCCGGGGTGATCTTGGGAAGATCCCCTATGTGCCTGTCCAGAGGCCCGAGAAAGTATACAAGGATCCTCGCGTAGAGGGCGAGGCGGCCGAGCTGTATAAATTCCTCGCGGGAGTGGGTTTTGAGGTCGAGTTTCTGCGGAGGAACGTCGATCGCCTTCCTTATAATCTACCGGGGACAGGTAACCCCTCCTTCTCCTAAACTCCCTCCCTTATTCCCCTACTTGCTCATTTAGATCCTATCACTTACCCCTCATCTTACCTTTACAGGTGAGAGGATCCTTCCCGTGAATCCTCCGCATGCCAGGAGGGACTCCCCCTCTCCCACCTATCGACTGGCCCAGATGGCCGCAGCCGCTTGCTCTTCTCGTCAGGAGGTTCCAGTGCTGAGGAAGCGGAAGGAGAAGGAGCTAGTGGTGGAAGTGGATTCTCCCCCCCCCCCCATCTGCCAAAGGAACCAAAGATGCGTCGGGGGAGAGTTGTTCGTAGGGGAGGCGGGTCTCGATCTGCCGTGAGAGAGGCCGAGGGAGATGATGACCCGGACGCGTTGGCTTGCCATCCCAACTTCGAATTGGGGGGTAATGCCAAGGACCAGGTTGGCGAGCCCTTCCTTCACTGGGATGAAGCGACGAATCGTGTCTCGATGTCTTCTCGGCAACCTTCTTGGATCGAGGGAGGGCCGATTAATAACGTTGCATACGACATGATTTATGGCATGTATGGCTGGCAGGACGCGGCCGCCTTCCAAGAAAGTTCCACGCGTGACCTCGCTTACCTGAGCTCGCAAGCGCAGCTTCGCGCGACCGAGCTCTATCATATGACGGCTCGCCGGAGCCTTAAACTCTCGAGGCGACTCACTCAGGCTGAGGCGGCGAGGCGGGAGGCTAAGGATAGAGCTGCCGACCTGGCTACTCGTCTTGAGATGACCGAGAGGCTTCTCGCGCAGTCGTCGGGGGGCCTGGTTTGCCTTTACTCGAATGAAGACCCTCTCATTTCTTTGTTTATTGTTCTTTCTCACCTATACGGCTTTTCTAATGCAGGGACCTGACGCTGCCAACTCGGTTAGGAGGAGGGTCGAGGATTTGGAAAAAGAGGTGGAGAGTTTGAAGGCTCAGCTTGCTGAGGCCCGCGCTATAGGGCGAGAAAGACATGGCGAGTCTTCGCGGGCGGCGGAGCTTCTCCACTTCACCCCTGCCGAGGTCGAAGTTGCCCGTAGGAAGATCGTGGTGACGACGGCTAAGGCTGTGGTCAGCTCTCTTCATGATGCTGGCGCGTTTTGGGGCGAGTGGAAAAACGTCACTCCTGACATGGTGCTTCCAGGGTACTTTCCTTCCGCCCCGCCCCCCGATTCGCCCTCTCCCAGCCACGGTTATTCACCTTCCTCCTAAGAGCCAAAAAGGGACTCCTTATGCTTTAGTTGGCTATCTAGCCACTTATGTAGGCGGATCCCCTTTTATTTCTTTTTTATGTAAGGTCAGCAGGGGGATGAGATATCCCAACTTTGTAATCTTCCCTTTTTGTAAATAAAGGCCTTTCTTTTACTGTTTCTCTGGTTCGCACATGATCTTTGCTACTTGAGCGAGATCCGCTGTTTTGCCCCGCCATGGGATCCTTTAGATAAAAATGAATAGATAACCTACCTTTCCGGGTGGATCTCGGGGCCTTAACCAATATGAACCTCTGCCTCACCGAGTGAGTTCTCCTGCCCTGCCGGCGTGAACAAGCCCGGTCAGCGGTCTCTTCTCGGGGCCTTAACCAATATGAACCTCTGCCTCACCGAGTGAGTTCTCCTGCCCTGCCGGCATGAACAAGCCCGGTCAGCGGTCTCTTCTCGGGGCCTTAACATGAATCGTCTTGCCTCGCTGAGTGAGTTCTCCTGCCCTGCCGGCATGAACAAGCCCGGTCAGCGGTCTCTTCTCGGGGCCTTAACATGAATCGTCTTGCCTCGCCGAGTGAGTTCTCCTGCCCTGCCGGCATGAACAAGCCCGGTCAGCGGTCTCTTCTCGGGGCCTTAACATGAATCGTCTCGCCTCGCCGAGTGAGTTCTGCTGCCCTGCCGGCATGAACAAGCCCGGTCAGCGGTCTCTTCTCGGGGCCTTAACATGAATCGTCTCGCCTCGCCGAGTGAGTTCTCCTGCCCTGCCGGCATGAACAAGCCCGGTCAGCGGTCTCTTCTCGGGGCCTTAACATGAATCGTCTTGCCTCGCTGAGTGAGTTCTCCTGCCCTGCCGGCATGAACAAGCCCGGTCAGCGGTCTCTTCTCGGGGCCTTAACATGAATCGTCTTGCCTCGCCGAGTGAGTTCTCCTGCCCTGCCAGCATGAACAAGCCCGGTCAGCGGTCTCTTCTCGGGGCCTTAACATGAATCGTCTCGCCTCGCCGAGTGAGTTCTCCTGCCCTGCCGGCATGAACAAGCCCGGTCAGCGGTCTCTTCTCGGGGCCTTAACATGAATCGTCTCGCCTCGCCGAGTGAGTTCTCCTGCCCTGACGGCATGAACAAGCCCGGTCAGCGGTCTCTTCTCGGGGCCTTAACATGAATCGTCTTGCCTCACCGAGTGAGTTCTTCTGCCCTGCCGGCATGAACAAGCCCGGTCAGCGGTCTCTTCTCGGGGCCTTAACATGAATCGTCTTGCCTCACCGAGTGAGTTCTCCTGCCCTGCCGGCATGAACAAGCCCGGTCAGCGGTCTCTTCTCGGGGCCTTAACATGAATCGTCTCGCCTCGCCGAGTGAGTTCTCCTGCCCTGCCGGCATGAACAAGCCCGGTCAGCGGTCTCTTCTCGGGGCCTTAACATGAATCGTCTTGCCTCCCCGAGTGAGTTCTCCTGCCCTGTCGGCATGAACAAGCCCGGTCAGCGGTCTCTTCTCGGGGCCTTAACATGAATCGTCTTGCCTCACCGAGTGAGTTCTCCTTCCCTGCCGGCATGAACAAGCCCGGTCAGCGGTCTCTTCTCGGGGCCTTAACATGAATCGTCTCGCCTCGACGAGTGAGTTCTCCTGCCCTGCCGGCATGAACAAGCCCGGTCAGCGGTCTCTTCTCGGGGCCTTAACATGAATCGTCTTGCCTCACCGAGTGAGTTCTCCTGCCCTGCCGGCATGAACAAGCCCGGTCAGCGGTCTCTTCTCGGGGCCTTATGAAACATTGTCACTTCCATCAGTCAAAACCAAATTCATTAAGGTAAAGTGTTCAAGGTTCATTACAGATACATAAAGAAAAAGATAACTGCCCTTGATGAGGCGCACATCCGGACCTTCTCGGGGTCCTCCTTGCTCAGCTCTCAGCCGTCCCACGCTGCTCCGGGCCTCTTGCCCTTGTCGCTGATGACTTCTTATCCCTTCACCTCCTTCGCCACCTTTAGTCCGGCCAAGGCCTCTATTGCCTTTTCCACTTCTTCTGCGTCTTCCTTCCAAGTGACGGCGTTGACGGCTGTGACGTAGCACTGGCGGGCTATCTTGGGGTCTCCGCGGATTCGGATCTGCAACCCTCCTATGCTGTACTTCAAGCATTGGTGGTAGGAGGAAGGCACACACTTGAAGGTACTAATGAGGGGGTGCCCAAAGATGGCGCTATAGCTGCTCGGTGTGTCCACTATGACGAACCGGCAGTTTTTTGATGTCCCCCCCAAGGTGACCAGGAGCTCGACTCCCCCTTCGACTTCTTTTCTCTCGCCCGAAAAACCAAAGAGCGGTCTATCCGAAGCGACCACCCTCTTCTGATCCACCTTCATCTTGTCGAAAGCACCCTTGAAGACCACGTTAACCGAACTCCCGTTGTCCACCAGGATTCGGGAGACCGTGAAGTTTTCCACCGCAGCCTCGATCACCAGGGCGTCACAGAAGGGATCGTCGTGCGCTGGCATATCTTTGGATGAGAAGGTGATCTTCTCTCCCGGGGGTGGGGTTCGGGAGGTGGAAGCGACGCCTCGCCTGTAGATAGCGTGGAGGCTCCCCTTTCGGGTGGCCTCAATTCCTACCCCTCCGTGGATTACCCCGATCCGGCCCAGCGCTCCCGCATCCGCCCGATCTTCACACCGATCCTCCTCTCCTTCTTCTCTTCTCTCTTCTTCTCCTTCTCCCCTTCCGTCTCCTATCAGCAACAGCCCTTCCCCTGTGGGGGGGTCCTCTTCCCTCCCTAACCTCCAGAAACTCGGGGCAAGTAGTTGTCGCATGACCTTCCACTTGATGGAAGTAACAAAAGGGGGACTCCCTCCTACCTCCTCTTCCTCTTCCGCCGCCTCTGCCACCGTGGTTTTTTCTCCCTCTCCTTCCTTGGCCTACGGCCATCGCATGTTGGGGCCTCTGCCCCTGGTATTTGTCACCTCTCTGGAAATTGCCTCTTCCTTGGCCCTGGAAAGGTCCTCCTGCCGGCCTCCACGCCGGTCGGTTGTCCGGTGGTTGGGGTCTCCATCCTGACTCCTGCCCCCCAGGAGGTCCTTGCGGGCCTTGCCTTCTCGGCTCCTCTTTCTTCTTCAGCTCTGACTGCCGGGCCTCTCCTGACTTCTCTCCGCCTTCCGTCCACTTGGCCATCTTGGCCGCGAACTCCGAGTTTGTTGCCTCCACTTCGATCTCCCATCCTGCCTGCTCCATCAACTCCTCGTAAGATAGAGGAGGATCCCGGGACAAGCCCATGCGAAACAACCCCTGCCGCAACCCGAGGGTAAGCGCAAGTTGCAAAGTGTGTCCGGGGACCTCATTGACGAGAAGGACCTCTTCTTGGAACCGATCCACGTAACTTCTCAGCGATTCTTCCGACCTCTGCTTGATCAGGAAGAGGGCCTCCGCCCCCTTCCTCCTCTTTTTGGACGTAGAGAACCTTAACAGGAAACTCCGTTTCAAGTCCTCGAAACTATAGATGGATCCGGGAGGGAGTTGATGGAACCAATCTCTAGCTTTCTCCTGAAAGGAGGTAGCGAACAACCTACACTTGAAGGCGTCGGTCACCTGCCTGATGGACATTGCATCCTCAAACCACTGGAGGTGCTCCTGAGGGTCATCTTTGCCGGCGTAGTGGGACATGACCGGCTCCCTAAACACTTCCGGATCCGGGGCGGTTAGGATCAACTCGCAGAAAGGGCTTCCCCTTCCCACCTGGCGGATGGGCATCACTTGTCGTGCCTCCTCCCCTAGGTGCAGAGCACTCGCCGGGCTAGGAAACAGCACCCTCGCCTGAAGAGTTCTATCCTCCTCTACCCGCGCTTCCTTATCAAGTCGCCCTGCTGGTGCCATCTCACCTAGACTAGGTGAGGTGAGGATGGGTACCGGCGGGGTCGAGCACTCGCCTGTGGGGGTGAGTGCAGAGCGCAAGGTCTCCATGATCTCCTTCTTGAACTCATCGAAGTCGCTTTTCCTCACGTAGTCGCCGGGACGGGGTGGGTTCTCTAGCTCCTCACTTCCAGCCATCCGACCTACCTGGGGTTTTTCCGAACAAGCTGTGTTCCGCGCTCACCGCACCAGAATGTTGAGACCAATTTCCCGGCTTCAGCATTCGAAAATAGGGGTAGGCAGTTTGCCCTTACTTATCTCAGGTAAAGTCGAACGGTTAGTCCCTTAGAGCCTAAGAACCTCTCTACTGGTGGATTCAGGTGAAAACAGACCCCGCGAGCTGCAGCGAGGAGGTCCTGCCACTAACCCGAAAGACCCAAAGATCTTCCCCTCCCAAGCCAATGCTGAGCCTGGGCACCTCGGAGAGCACTCGCAACACCTGACCATTGGCCTGAAAGACTTGGCGAACGGAAGGCAGGGTCACTAGCTAACCGAACACACTAAGGGGGGTGGGGGTAAGGAGATGCCAACCCTCCCCAAGGTGCCCATGGGGGTCTATTTATAGATTTCCTGAAAATGGGCTGCGTATAACGTAAAAGGTCTGTCAATAGCCAGGTTCCGCTGTTTGAAAATACCATCCGCACCCCACCTGGAACTTGACCGCGCACCAGATGGACGAACCAGGGCCGACTCGCCCCAAGATGTCGGACGCGAGGTCCGACCGGGCGAGGGGACCGCGCTCACCCTTCTCGGGCGAGCAGGCCCCTTGCCCCTCCTGGGCGAGTGGGCCATTCGCCCTTCGGGCGAATGGGCCACTCGCCCCTCGGGCGAGTGGGCCACTCGCCCCTCGGGCGAGTGGGCCACTCGCCCCTCGGGAGAGTGGGCCACTCGCCCCTCTGGCGAGTGGAACACTCGCCCCTCGGGCGAGTGGCCGACTCGCCCCTCGTGCGAGTGGGCCACTCGCTCTTTGGGCGAGTGGACTCCACACGCCCCTTCTTGGGCGAGTGGAGCCCCATTTGTCCTCCCCTTCCCCTTGGGTGTCGGGCGGGTGAACTTGTTCACCTTGATCTGCCTGAGTCCGGGCTGATCAGACCAGCTCGGCGAATATGGGGGTTGTATAGTGGTGGGTGGCGTCACTTCCGGCGTCGCGGTGACTACCGGATCAGCCCAAGAGATGGAGCGCTTAAATTGTTTATTACAAGAATCAAAACAAGAAGATAATGGGACAGTGTACCGAACTAAATTCAAGTCAATATTTTTCGAAATGTAATCTTCCTCCGTCTCGGAATCAAATTCTCTCCGAAGATCTACTTCTTCCTCACTGGACTGGTGCTCCTCCTTTTCTCCTTCAATTGGTTCTTTATCTTCTTCATTTCCTGCACAACTCAGAGATTCATCAAAAATAAAGAGAGGGGGAAGAGTGGATGTTTCAGTTATAGCTTTGGGGCAAGTGGGCTGCGGCACCTTATTGGGTAGGAAGACACACCCCGTAGCGAAATCAAGGGTGGCACCGCTCTCTTTCAAGAACGGCACGCCCAAGATAGGGATAGAGTGATTTTCCTGGGGTCCCAACACCTGAAAATCAGCAACCACAATCGTCTCCTCAACTATCACTTCTACATTTTTCACTTCCCCCTCAGATTGTATAACGGTCCCATTAGCAAGCATAAGGGATTTCCGATCCTCCGTGTTCATCTCAAGTTGCAATTTAGCAACGTCTTGCAACGCAATGACGTTGCGGGAGGAGCCAGAATCGCACAAAGCTTTCGTTTCAATATTATTGATGGAACAAGAAATCACTAACTCACTTGGATCAGCCTCTACCACATCGCCGAGACTCTTCCCTTGATCTATTGGGTTCTTTTCAGTGTTGCTAGGAAGGGTCCCATGCGACCGCTCGGTTAGCACTTGGGCCAATTGGCCCAGCTGCGTTTCCAAGTTCCGCATGGATGCGGTTTGGTTCACCATATTTGAGGTAGCCGCTTGCATAAATTTTTCCATCATCTCCTCAAGATTACCCTTTTTTTGGGCTGGGGGGCCTTGGTTATAATCCGGGTGTGGTGGCCTCGGTTGGCTCCCGGAGGCGTAAGCATCATTTTGATGCTGCCCCGGTGCCCATCGTTGGCCATGCGTGTTTGGGTTCCATGAGAAGTTCGGGTGACTTCTCACTCCCGGATGATAAGCATTATTAAATGGCACCCCCTTAGACTGATTTCCTACAAAATTAACGGATTCATTCAAGGATAAGTGCGCGAAGTCACCTGATACGTTGTTCCCTGAACATTCGTACGCGTGGTGGCCGCCGCCTCCACATCCTTCGCACGTAATGACAGCAGCAGGCGCGGGTGTAGGAGGAAGTGAGTCGACCACAAAGAGACCGCGGGCGTTCCTTGGTGCATTTCTCCCGGCAGTCCAGAATGTACTGTGGGAGGCGGTGTAGCGCAGAATCCGAAGGGCCTCCTCTGGAGTGTGGTTCATTAGAGTACCACCCGCAGCAGCATCGATCATTGCCCTGTAGTTGGGCTCGATCGCAAAGTAAAATGTCCCTACCACATTCCACGGTTGGAGCTCGTGGTTCGGGCAACGGCGGAGAAGATCATTAAGGCGCTCCCACGCCTCGGCAAGGGTCTCTTGGTCAGCTTGGCGAAAGGTGGCGATCTCCCGCCGCAGGCTCACAATTTTATCAACGGGGTGGAATTTGGCCAGGAACTTGGATGCAAGAGCATCCCAAGTCGCGGCGGTCCCAGGAGGAATAGAATGGAGCCACACCTTGGCCTTGTCGCGAAGTGAGAATGGGAACAGTCGCAGCTTGACTGTATCGTTAGGTATTCCAGTGTAGCGGAAAGTTCGCCAGATATCGGAAAACTCTGCCAGGTGCTGGTGCGGGTCTTCACTGGTCATCCCGGAGAACTGAGCATTGTTCCGGATGATGTTCAAGATCGCAGGTTTGATCTCGAACTGGTTGTTCATAATGTTGGGACAAAATCCCGGATACACACTCCCAGTTGTCGGAGTGGTATAATCTCTCATCGTTCTGGGTCGAGGCCTCACTACCTCTTGCTCATCTCCAGGTTGGTGCTGCCCCACATCGGGCACTCTTGGGTCAGCATTGTTTGGGTTTATGTTGTCACCCATTGCCGCCTGTACGGCTGCTGCGCGCCTTCGTGCGCGAGCGGTCCATTCGATCTCTGGATCAAAGGGTACAAGTTCCCCCGCGGCTTGTCTCTGCATGCACAGTCACCACAAAAAGAAAACAAAACAAAGGAAATCAAAAACAACTGCTCTTGTAACAAAAGCTCACAACTCAAGACGTTACACGCCTGAACATTCCCCGGCAACGGCGCCAAAAACTTGATGCGATATTTCGGCAAGTGCACCGGGCGCGCAAGTAATAAAGTTTGGGAATAGGATCCCCGAGTGTCAGTCTCTTGAGGAATGCAGGTTGGGTGAACGAATCGCGTTGTGTGACTATTGTTACACAAGCGTAAACAAACACACAAAGGGGGGGTTTTGGTTGGGTTTACCTACTCTTAACAACAATGAAGGAAATGCGGGTCGAAAGCACCGCTTCGCAAGGCGAGATGGATGCAACGGCCGCGATGCCGTGCTTCGTGAGGCGGATGGAGCGTGCTCTAGTGCGGGAAGGCGAGGGTCGCAAACACCTCTTCACAAACGCCGTTAGCTCTTGCTAACGCGGATCGAACACCTTGAGTGTGTGAATGAGTGAGTGGATGAGTGGAGGCGAAGCGATTCACAAGCAAGTAATGATGAAAAGAGAAGAAACATTCATTTCATTTAAACCAAACATCATGATATTCAAGTTTAAAAGATTCAAAGATTACAACGAAGGAGAGAGGAAAGAGATAACCAATGGATGAAGACTAGCGGCCGTTCACGGCCGGAATGGTAGTTTGTCAAGCTACCTCCGGACTCGGGCGGACTGTGCTTCCGGTGTAGAGAAACAGTCACGATCTCTCTACGTGGTTCCATCGTCTTCTACCTCAGGATTCCTCTTCTTCTCACCGGACTGGAGTGGAAAACAGCTGCTTGAGGGCTTGCGGATGGTGGAGAATGCTCCCGGACAATGGAGAAATACTTGGAATGGTTGGAGAGGACTTCCCCTTGCGTAGGAGATGAAGTGGAGGTGCCCAGGAATGGAAATCGCCGGCGTACGGACTGCAACTCACGCTCTCGGCGGCTCTCTCTCGCCCTAAAAGCGGAACAGGCATATATATAGGCGCTGGAATGAATACTGCGCATGGTCATTGGCGCACGACCAGTGGTCGTGCGCACTGGAGTTCTGCGATCGTGCGCGCTGCCTGGGCGGAGCCTGAAATGAAAGAAATTTATAGAATACATGTTCGCACGACCAGTGGCGCACGACCAGTGGTCTTGCGTACTATCGTAAGTGGTCGTGCGATAAGCAAGACAGAACTCATAAAATGGGCGTTAAGTGCGCACGATCAGTGGCGCACGACCAGTGGTCGTGCGCGATAGAGCCAGTGATCGTGCGCAGTGTTCCTGTACAGAATTGTACCGGGAACACCTGCATGACTCTTGTTCCAGCATACAACACCAGTCTAGCCACTGAAGGTGGCACTTAACACTGCATGAAAACTAGTAACGAAGATGAACAAGAAATAACACCAAAACGGGCCTAGAAGTGCACTTAGCATGGAGTATTAAATAGGAATGAAAACATGTCTAAAGTGAAGTGCAAAGACTAGAAAATCGGCCCAGATGAGTCCATAAATGTGTATATAATTGGGACTCATCACCGGTCGATGATGGGTTGAATACAAAGGTCATACCTATTAGCATTGAAGACACTGAGATCAAACAGCTGCGGAATAAATTGATCAAGATGGTCAAAGTCCGCTGGAACAACTGCGGTCGTGAGGAGCTTTCATGGGAGCGCCAACAAACTATGCGTGAGGAGTTCCCCGAGCTGTTCTGTTGAGGTACAAGTCGTATTTTGTATCTTTTTAATTATTTGCACTGTTAGAATTTCGGGACGAAATTTTTTTAGAGGGGAAGAATTGTAAAACCCCAAATTTCATGTGCACGCCAAAATACACAAAAATGAAAATATGGTGAAATCAGGGAACTAGCGCCAGGCGCTAGCACTAGCGCTGGCGGTAGTGGCTCCAAGCGGTGCCGACTCAAGGCTAGCGCCAGGCCCTAGTGCTAGCGCCGGCGGTAGCGGGAAAATCATAAATTCCCCAAAATCCGACTCCTTTCTCATTTCTCTGCCATTCCTGATCTGAGAGCTTAAAGAAGAGCTGAGGGCAGAGGACTGGGAGCAAGGAGGGAGATCTGTTGGCGTTGCGCTTTCGTTGTGCCAGGAGGGAGATAACATCTGCGTGCTTGTGCCACCGCGGATTCCAGCCTTCCCCTCTCAAGTCTATGGCGCCAAAACGACCAGCGAGGGTAACAAATCTCCTCCCTAGTCTTTGGACATGTATTTCCTTTGATTTCCATGTTTTTTTGGAATACTTCTACTAATTAGTAGATCGGCTATTCCGGTGGGTTGAAGGTATTCCCCCACAAATTGCATATAGAGTCTGAAACGGTAGTACGGGCATAGGCATGCTGTGTGAAACCCATCTGGACAGATCGAGCCAGATTGGTGATGTTTAAAGTGTCGGAAGAGATTCTGTGTACGTGCTGTGATTCGGGTTATGTGTACTGTTTTGTACAGCAAAAGGGTCATGGAGGTGTTTCCCAGGCAATACCCGAATTTGGTGGCAGAACTGAGTTCTGTCACTAGCGCCGGGCGCTAGCGTTAGCGCCGGCGGTAGCTCCAGGTGAGCTACCAGTGTTGATGTCTGGAGGTGTATTCCCAGAGGTAGCAGGGTTGAGTTCTGTTACCAGTGTCGGGCAGAACTAGGTTCTATTGCTAGCGTCGGGCGCTAGCGTTAGCGCCGGCGGTAGCGCCCAGCACACAGATTGTGTGTTTCCGTGCTACCTAAATTCCTGGAGACTGGATGCATAGCAGGAAAAGCTGTGGAACTTGCAAAACCCAGCTTTAAGAGATGGGTATTGGGTGAAGCTTACTCGTATCGCATAGATCGCGATAATTGAGCACGGGCCTAGCTGAACCAAACCCCCTATAGTGGTGGTGAAGAGGTCGCCCCTCGTTGCACCGGGCTATGGAAGAGTGTCGTAACTTCGTTTACGGGCTAGCTCAATTTGCTTGTCTAAGTTGAAATAAGACTTAGCTTAAGGGCGTAACTCAGGGAGTATGCCAAAGTGTGCCTTGAGAGCACGAAACGGGTGGCTTGGTTTGCCTCCGTTGTTATTGTTTGTGGATATATATATATGCTGCTGACTCTTACTTGCAGGGAAGGAGCACCGCCGCCCCGAGTGTGGGGCGGGGTCGTTATAAATCTTGGTCAGCTAAAGCTGACCGGTTACTTGTTTTCCCACCACTTGGTGGATTTGCTTATACAGGTCCCAGTGAGACTAGCGGGAGATAGCGGGCTGAAGCCCCTGCTGCTGTGCTGTGCTGGCCCTTGAAGGCCAAAGCTTTTGTTTACTTTTGTTCATGTGTGGCCGGCCTGCGTGCCGATGTCTGGAAGCCACCTTTTTGATGTAAACAACTAATGTAACTAACTGTTTATGTATTTCATTCCTACTAGAGTTGTGGACATGTTATAACTGGTTTTAAGTAAATGAAACATATGCCTCCGTTATGCGACTTTATGCTGAGATAGTTATCTTTTGTAACTGTTTAACGCTAATTTTAGTAATGCGCTCTTCTGTTCATTTCATATGGCGTGGGGTCCCAGCCGGACCTACTGTTATATGTTATGTAACAGGGAGGGTGTTACACCCCCCCCCCCCCCCCCCTCTAGAGTAAATCTAAGATCTAACCTCACTTTCAACTTCAATCAGAGGTTACTTTCAAAAACCTTTTCATGAGACCTTGTATAGATGTATCATTGGATCCCTGCTCTACCTTACTGCTAGTAGACCAGATATCATGTTTATTACATGTGTTTGTGCTAGGTATCAAGCTTCCCCTAAGGAATCTCACTATATTAAAGCTATGCAAGCTATTAATAATGACATAAGGGGTATACCATTATTTAAGCTATGCAAGCTATTAATAACTCATACATGTCACGACATCGTGTTTCCTGATGGACTTCTGTTGGCCAAGAGAGTACACTCTCGACTGGGTTAGAGGGTACTAAGAAGCTGAGGATTCCATTGCCTTCCCTTTCTCCACATAACTTAGGCCCGCCACGTGAGTGACCTCCAATACTTGGGTCTCCATATTTAGAGGGCTACTCTGACACACTCGCGCAATGTGCTCCACTTTCCCGCAGGAGAAGCAGGTCAAGGGCCTCGACCAGTAGCAGCCCCAGAATCTGTAAAGGGGGTCACCTCCATGGGTTTTGAGCTTTTCTTGTGCCTCCCACTCCCAATCCTTCCCTGAGAGGGTGGCACCTTGAACTCTAAATTCTTAACATTGAAGCCCTTCTTCCGCTGGACTCTCTTTATGTCCATTTCCAATGACCTCATGGCCTCCACAAGAGTGCGGAACCCGAGAACTCTAGGTCCCACCAGTCTCAGTCTCAGGTCGTCATGAAGGCCTTCATAAATTTGTGGATCTTGGTATCCTCATCTTCAATCAGTCTCCCCACATAGCAGCTCATCTTGGTGAACTTATGCAGGTACTCGTCAACCTTTAGGTCCCTCTGGAATAATATCAGGAATGCTCCTGTAGTGCTAAACGTGTCGCGGTAGGCATGTATCTCCTCAAGGAAGACTCAGAGAAGTCCTCTATTGAAATCTGAGTAAGTCATCGCCCGTCGAAGGCACGCTCCACTTCTTCATCCCACCATAGCCTTGCTTTCCCGTTCAGAAAAAAGGTGGCTAAGGTAACCTTCTCATCCAATGTCTCTATGGATTCTAAGATTCTCCTAACCCTGGTCAACCAATCCTCGGACTCGGTTGGAGTTTCAACTCCAGAGAATGACCGAGGGTTGAAACTCAGGAAATATTTCAGCGGATGACTACATCCTCGTGGCTCAGTTAAATGCACAATAACCGGTGATGGTGCTATGTCAGGAGTAGGAGGTGCAACATTGGGTGCCAACCTCTCTGGTCGTGCATCTAAATCAGCTAGCACTGCTTCAGCTATCATTCTACACATCTTAGCAGAAGGAGGGGTAGCTGCAGTGGTAGCGAACGCAATACTCTCGTCAACTTCACGGGGTTAGGATTGTTCTGCACCGTGCCTAGTCACCTATACACGTGAAACACGCGATTTAGTAACCGAAACATATTACAACAATCACGGAATGCTCAGGTTTTGCAAACAAGCAGTCATGAAACACTCGGGTTTCGAAAACAAACATATATGTGTCATTGATAAGTGGACATTCATCTTATTGTTAGTCGTCTTTAGGTTTACGCACACCATGTGCACAACACCCCTTAAAAGTGTTCGTCCTCAAACTTAACGACTAAGGACAGTTTCCCTATAGCTCTGATACCAAATTGTAACACCACCTGTCCGCATAATATAATATGGGTCCGGCTGAAACATACAACATACATAAGTAAATGCTATAAAAATGTTTAAGAAAAACAATCTCATAAAGTAGCACTAGCGGAAGCAATTTAGCTTTTGATAAATCATGAATGCCATTCTATTACATTTAGGAATACAACACTGTTGACCTTATGGCCTTATAACATACATAATTGAATACCACAAAAAAGAGGGTAAAGGCACGGTAGGTGCATTTAAACAATCTAATCATTAGCTTACAGGAAAGATTTACAAAACTATAAAGATAGCCATCATCCCTGCAAGTTTCCTAGGGATTTACGCCCACTACACTCCTTTGCGGTCAAAGACACCAGCACCAAATTTAAGTCAGAGAAAACATAGGTCAACTATGAGCTGACCACAAACCATGTAATAACTCCTTCCCCTGGTCGTCCTAGCGGACTCCGAGGCAGATCACCGCATGCCTGCAAGCACACACGAGTAACATTCACTATGTATAATTAAAGCAGGAAAGTGAATTATGCTATACTAAACATAGTGAAGGCTCAAACACAAGCAATCTTCTAGGTTTGCAAATGTAAAATGAGTGGACCTAAGAATGTATAATGGTAGGGTTCACCCAAAAGATCCCTACAACCTCCTATCAAATCACTGCATGTTCTAGTATTAAGCATATTAATCACACATCACAATAAAAATGGAGAGTTGCATTCCGCTCGACCTTGCCTCATCATAATAGGTAGGCTTAAACAAATACCTCGTGACCGAAGTATCACCTCCCAACCGTATTGTAACTGCTCGAAGTCCCACAATTTTATTTCTTTCTTCTGGGCGGGTTTTCACAATTAAATAATGCAGTAATTCTAATATGTAAAACACAGGAGTGGTACCAGGAGAAAACATAAACAACTTTTTATTCATTAAGCATAATTTACATCAAATATATCCAGAGTACAGGGAAATATCGATAACTACAAAAAAACAAGGACGTATATATAATGTATAGACTATAGCAAACTCTAAAACAAACTCTAACCCATGTTTGGGCCACATCTTCCCTCTGCTTTCTTTCTGCCTCCGCAGGTATCCTCCTAGCGGGGCCTAGTACGTTGGCGGTCTGATCCTAAAAAGAGAGATCAATAACCAGTTAGTAGAAACAGTAAGTAAGGAAAGAGGTAAAGTACTGTACAGTGAGCTAACAGAAATAAATTATTTATGTTATCAAGTTTCTTATTTTTTAATTCTTATTCATTTTTATATTTAATTCACGATTTTCATATCATACTTTGTTCTTCCAAAATACTGAGGATCATTCTCAAATTTATCAGTCATCCGGACCCATCAAATCCAAGCCATATCGAGGGCGATCAAACACACTCCATGCTTCCACTCCTTGTAGATTAGACATTTCTGTTCCAGTTCAGGGTGAACACACAACCTTCTGTGGAACCATCAAATTTTGTATGAGTTCGACCCCCCCCCCCCCCCCCCCAACGAGGTGCAGGAGTTCTACCCCTCCTATGAGGGTGATCCTTACCATTTCTATGCATCTACACACACTCAGTTTCTTATTCTTTTCATATTCAATTCATATTCATTTTCAAAATATAGGAAATAATTACATAAATTTCTCCTCATAGTTTCTATCGCTTGCTAATCCATGTGATGTCGCGGTATCTCCACCACCTGAGGATGATAGACTGGAAATGGATGTGCTGCAACATAAAGATTTTAGGCGTCATGTCGACACAATGACCGCTAATAGAAAGCAACGTTACAACCTCCGTCCGCGGCGCACAAAGCTTATTTGAAGTCTCTCAAAAGCATATTTTCAGTTCCTAATTTTTTCTTTAAAATACAAAACTTGTAATCTTTTATTTTTCATGCTTTTATATTTTTGGTGTGCTATTAAACATTTATGGTGTGCTATTAGCAATCCGGATTGATGAGATCATCATCTCAATCTTGGATGGTTTGATTTATTTTGTAACTCCTATATACAGGAGGTTTTAAGAGAAGGAAAGATGATTGGAAAACCTAAAAAGAAAACCAGCCCTCCTCCTTGTGAGTTTTGGCCAAGGCTTGTGAGAAGCCCCGCCCCCCTGTCTCCCTCTTCTCCATTTCGGCCTCCCCTCTCGTGGAGCATCCGGCGTGGCTTCTTGGTGTGACTCCAAGGATGAAGGACGGCAACCCCATTCGGTGCGACGCCGGTGGAATCGTGGAGAGAGTGATTCTCCCACAAGTTATCAAGTGTGCTTTCCTCCAACCGGTTGGGTAAAATCTCCCCTTCTTCTAGAGATTCTTCTTTAGATTTGTGGAGGTTGAACCATCGGGTTCTCCGCGACTTTAGAATCTTCATCTCTTTCAAATCTCTGAATAAAATTGTTATTGTCCGCATTTCTATTTTCGGATCGGGTAGGTCCATTTTGCTTGAGTGGATCTTGGCATATAGCCTTGATCTTGCCCTCAAAAGGGATTGGCAACCTTTGCGTTATTTTTGGGAACACGTTGACTCATTTTTTATTGCTGTTTTAGAGTGGACACTCCTCCGAATGGATTGATGTTTGTGTGTGAAAGGGATGACGTATTCGTGGGCAATAGATGCTTGTGTAAGTGCGGCCGATCAAGAGTACGTTGATAGGCGAATTAGAGTTTTTCTTGTGTCAATCTCCATAGCGATGTATGCTGCATCAATTTGGTATCAAAGCAGGTCGTGTCAATTTCTCAATTGATACAACCTAGATACTCATTTTCGTGGCGCAACCTAAGCTAGAAAATCAAAAAAAAATCTGTGGTCTGCCAATAGCGGGCTAAAATGTTTATTTTTCGTCAAAAATAAAAAAAAAAACAATTCTGGAGGTTCTCCCTTTTAATCACATCCCGAAAATAATTTTCTGCCAAAATTTTGAGCTTTGATTGACACTACAAAAATTCACTCCTCATTATTTTGTCCAACCTTGCATGCACATTAGACTAGGAACGGAGTACACTACACCTTCATCGTCTTGGATGGCTGTGAATGAGCACGGGGATCTCAACGTTGAGGCCATATAGGGGCTACGTAATGATATTACTGAGCTTAAGACCATGTTAGCACAAATCCTACTGAATCCAGGAGGGCCACCATCGCCACCCGTTAATGTTGTGCAGCCCAACCGGCACCAACAGGCCTATGAATCGGATTCCGATGGGGACTCTCCACGTGTTCCCCTTCGAGAACACCGCCCCGAGCGCGGCTTTGATATAATTAGGTCCATTAAGATTAACGCCCCCATGTATGATGGCTTGGGAGATCCCCAGATTTTCCTTAATTGGGTAGTGGACATGGAATGCTACTACGAATGGCACAACCTTACGGACCCTCAAAAGTTCCAAGTTGTCAGGATGAAGTTAACAGGTCCTGTGAAGACTTATTGGTTAAATGAGGAGCGGAGATTAGGACCGGGCATGGAGTCCCACTTATAGGTTGGACGGTAATGAAGAATTTGCTAACCGATCAGTACATCCCTGCGTACCACCAAACACAGATGTTCGATGAGCTTGCCACCCTGCGGCAGGGCTCAAATTCGGTGGCTGAATATATGGGAGAGCTAAAGGACTTTATGGTGCGCTGTGATCTTAGGGCGATTCCTGAGGTCACTTTATCTAGATTTCGTAAGGGGCTTCAACCCGATATTCAAAGGAAGCTCCTGCGCTATGGTCATATGGACCTGGACACAACTTTCAATGCCGCCCTCGACATTGAAAAACATCTATCCTTGAAGTCCCACTCCCGTTATTCCCACGCAAAGATTAAGTCCACTGTTGGAGCGTCTTCCTCCACGTATCCGGATAAGGGGATTTTTAGGTCCACCGAGTCGAAGTCTGTAGTGATCACTGATAGGAACACTAGGAATCCTGCGAGTGAGCGTATCCCCATAGGGAAGGTTAGTGAGTCCAATACTACATGTCACTCTTGCGGCATTCAAGGTCAATATGCCTTTGAATGCCCAACGAAGACAAAGGCCATAGCACTTTTTAAATCGACTACCGACCTCGCTGATTACGTATATGAGGCTGCAGAGGAGAGTGACCCAGAAGAGGTCCCAAGTGATTTAAAGGACGATCACCACCTTATGGTGATGCGTTGTATCTTGAACAATCCTCGTCCGTTAGATGATTGGAAGAGGACGAGCATATTTTCTCTGATTTTTAAGAGTGGTGAGAAACTTTACAAGCTGATTATTGATAGTGGTAGCTGTGTGAATGTCATTTCTGAGAACGTCGTCACACGTATGACCTTGACCATGGAACCACACCCGACCCCATATCAGATAGCTGGATCAGCAAGATCACCATCCCGGTTAACAAGCGATGCCTGGTTCCCCTCTCATTCAATCTTATACTGATGAGGTTTGGTGTGATGTCCTACCGATGGACGCTTGTCACGTGTTACTAGGCCGCATATGGCTCTATGAGTGTGATGTGACGCATTTTGGTAGATCTAACATGTATGAATTTAAATTCAATGGCAAAACCATCACCTTGAGGTTGACCCTCCCGAAGGAGCCAGTAGTTTTGGCTAAGGACACCACTGTCCCAGTGGAGAGGAGGGCGTTGAGTCTAGTTGGTAGGAAGGAGTTTGTGAAGGATCTGTTTCTTGATGGGATGATGTACGCACTAGTTCTTATGAGTGCGTAGACTGATTTGGGAGTGTTGGATGATTTACCTAGAGAGCTACGGGTGTTGTTGGAAGAATATAAGGATGTTTACCCGGATGAGCTTCCTTCGACGTTACCCCCGCTTAGGGATATACAGCATGCAATAGACCTTATCCCTGATTCGTCCCTACCCAACCAGCCCCATTATAGACTTCATCCCACTGCCCATAAGGAGTTACAGACCCAGATTGAGGACTTGTTGAAGAAGGGGTTCATTCGGACTAGCATGAGTCTATGTGCTGTTCCAGCTCTGCTTGCCCCCAAGAAGGATGGAACATGGCGGATGTGTGTTGATAGCCATATTATCAACAAGATTACTATCAAGTATAGGTTTCCTATTCCACGATTAGAGGACCTCTTAGATGTCCTATCTGGCGCGACTAACTTTTCGAAGTTAGATTTACGGAGTGGCTATCACCAGATTAGGATCCGTGAGGGAGATGAGTGGAAGACTGCGTTTAATTCTAAGGATGGGTTATATGAGTGGCTTGCGATGCCCTTTGGGTTATCCAATGCCCCCAGCACCTTCTCCCGGATGATGACACATGTCTTTCATCCTTACATGGGGAAGTTTGTGGTAGTTTATTTCGATGACATCTTAGTCTATAGCACCACCACTGCCGAGCACATCTCCCACATGAGAGTGATTCTTTCCACGTTGAGGAAGGAAACATTGTTTCTAAACCTTACGAAGTGCACTTTCTATGTTCCTGAGGTAGAGTCCTTGGGTTATATAGTCGGGTCTGAGGGTGTACGAGTTGACCCCGGAAAGGATCAAGTAATAAGGAACTGGCCCGAACCAACTAGCATATGAGAGGTACGTAGTTTCCATGGATTAGCTACTTTCTATCGCCATTTCATACGAGACTTTAGTAGCATTATGGCACCTATTAGTGATTGCATGAAGAAGGGTGAGTTCACATGGACGAAGTCCGCCACTTTTGCCTTCCAACGTATTAAGACGCTTATGACCGAGGCACCGGTGTTACATCCACCTGACTTCACCAAAGTCTTTGAGCTTACCTGTGATGCATCTGGGGTGGGAATAGGAGGTGTCTTAAGTCAAGAAGGTCACCCGGTCAATTACTTTAGTGAGAAGTTAGTGGGCGCCAAGTTGAATTATTCAAATTACGATAGGGAGTTCTATGTTGTTGTTAGGTGTTTGCATCATTGGAGGCACTATCTCCTCTCCAAGGAGTTTGTGATCCTCTCCGACCATGATGCCTTGCGATTCATAAATGGTCAGCACAAAATCAGCCCGCGTCACACTAAGTGGGTAGCTTTCTTGCAAGGATACACGTTTAATCTCAAGCACCTTAAGGGTTCCAATAATCGAGTTGTCGATGCACTTAGTCGCCTCACCTTATTGTTATCCACCATGCAAGTCCACGTTGTAGGGTTTGAGTGCATTAAGGACGAATATGCCACTTGCCCAGATTTTCAAGAGTTGTATTTATCCGCCCAGGACAGCTCCCCCGTGACTATTTCGGCCTTTACTCTTATGGACAGTTATCTCTTTGAGCACGGGAAGCTGTGTATTCCGCGATCCTATTTACGGCTCCACATTATTTTGGAGTTACATAGTGGAGGCTTGAGTAGACACTTTGGGAGGGATAAAACCATTACACTCGTTGAGGAAAAATTTTACTGGCCTAAACTTAAGGCGATGGTTGGCAGAGTAGTGAGTAGTTGTCGTACATGTCAAGTCTCGAAGGGCACTAAATCTAATGTTGGATTATACACCCCTCTACTTATTCCTTCCATACCATGGGAAGACATGAGCATGGATTTCGTATTAGGCCTCCCCTCCACCCTTCGACGTCATGATTCTATTCACATAGTTGTGGATAGGTTTTCTAAAATGGAGTACTTTCTCCCGTGTACCAAGACCAACGACGCATCTCACATAGCGAAATTATATTTTAAAAACATCGTTAGCCATCGCGGAGTGCCGAAGACAATTGTCTCGGATAGGGATGTGAAATTCACTAGCTATTTTTGGAAGACCTTATGGATTTTAATGGGACAAAATTATTATTCTCCTTTGCTTATCATCCGCAAACCGATGGACAGACGGAAATGGTCAATTGGAGTTTGGGAAACCTTCTTTTGTGTCTTGTGAGAGATCACAAGGGCACGTGGGATCTACTTCTTCCTCATGCCTAATTGGCATACAATAACTCTAAGAATAGGTCCACGGGTATGTCCCCTAATGAGATTGTTCACGGGTATAAGGCTCTGGTGCCCCTTGACTTGGTTCCATTACCACCAACATATAAAACAAGTCAATTTGCACAATCCTTCGCCCAACATATTCATGATTTGCATGCACATATCTGAGCAACCTTGACCTCCCAATACAAATCCTATCAAACACATGCTAATCTACATAGGAAAGTGTCACACTTTAAGGTCGGCGATCAAGTCTTAGTCCGCTTAGTTCCCGAGTGAATGCCAACCGGCACCGTTAAGAATTAGCGCCAAAGCGAGCCGGCCTTTTCCGGATTATAAAGAAACTAGGCGAAAACGCTTTTATCTTAGATTTGCCTGCTGATTGGGGTGTTTCACCCATTTTTAATGTCTCGGATTTAACAATGTTTGTTTCGCCTCCACAAGAGTTGATTTCTTTGTCGTCTCCTCCTTCCACTAAAATTTCTATGGGTTTGGGGAGTGGTAGTACGGATGATCTCGCTCCTATGGTTTCCACAGGTTTAGCGTCGGATGGTAAGTTGCATTCTTTCCCTACTGCTGACATGTTTCCAAGGTTTCCCAAAACCTTTCTTATACCTGACAGGATACTTGTTGCTGAACCGCTCACTACTGACGATGGTGCTACTCGTCGGTTTCTCATCCGTTGTCAAGATCGCGCCCCCCTTTCGATGATTCATTATTACTCGAGTCGGAGCTTCAACATTTGGATGTTGCCCTTCTTCACCGCTATCTCCTGGACCACGCATCGGTGATATGTGAAGTTGAGAGGGGGAGGATTGATGTTGTGGTATCTCCACCACCTGAGGATGATAGACCAGAAATGGATGTGCTGCAACATAAAGATTCCAGGCATCATGTCGACACAATGACCGTTAACGGAAAGCAACGTTACAACCTCCGTCCGCGGCGCGCAAAGCTCATTTGAAGTCTCTCAAAAGCATATTTTCAGTTCCTAATTATTTCTTTAAAATGCAAAACTTGTAATCTTTTATTTTTCATGCTTTTATATTTTTGGTGTGCTATTATTAAACATTTATGGTGTGCTATTAGCCATCCAGATTGATGAGATTATCATCTCAATCTTGGATTGTTGGATCTATTTTGTAACTCCTATATATAGGAGGTTTTAAGAGAAGGAAAGATGATTGGAAAACCTAAAAAGAAAACTTGCCCTCCTCCTTGTGAGTTTCGGACAAGGCTTGTGAGAAGCCCCCCCCCCCCCCCCTTCCTTCTCTCCCTCTTCTCCATTTCGTCCTCCCCTCTGGTGGAGCATCCGGCGTGGCTTCTTGGTGTGACTCCAAGGAAGAAGGACGGCAAACCCATTCGGTGCGACGCCGGTGGAAATCGTGGAGAGAGTGATTCTCCCACAAGTTATCAAGTGTGCTTTCCTCCAAACGGTTGGGTAAAATATCCCCCTATTCTATAGATTCTTCTTTAGATTTGTGGAGGTTGAACAATCGTGTTCTCCGCGGCTTTAAAATTTTCATCTCTTTCAAATCTCTGAATAAAATTTTTATTGTCCGCGTTTCTATTTTCGGATCGGGTAGGTCCATTTTGATTGAGCGGATCTTGGCATATAGCCTTGATCTTGCCCTCAAAACGGATTGGCAACCTTTGCGTTATTTTTGGGAACACGTTGACTCATTTTTATTGATGTTTTAGATTCAACACTCCTCCGAATGGATTGATGTTTGTGTGCGAAAGGGATGACGTATTCGTGGGTGATAGATGCTTGTGTAGGTGCGGCAGATCAAGAGTGCATTGATAGGCGAATTAGAGTTTTCTTGTGTCGATCTCCGTAGCGACGTACGCTGCCTCACCATGTTTAGCCTTTTAGCGATTTCATATTTTCAATGATTTTGAATCTTCGAATTTCTTCAATTCATATTCAGTATGCATGCAAGGAAGTAGCTCGGCGTAAAGTAATTCTACATGTTCATATTTCAAAATACTTCAAATATACATAATCAAAGCGATAAGGACTCACCACAACTTTTCCTTTGCCCTTGTCCTTCATAGGGTTCTTGTCATGTCTATTGTCAGACGTCATCCTCTGCAGTATCAAGTATATCATTTACGTTAGGGTTGCGCCATTAAATAACTATGAATGAACTCCTAAGATGGTCATAACTACGACTTATAGTAGTTGCCTAGGGAAGGGACGACTTAGGTGACTCAAAACAAGAAGGCATAGTTCAGATTTCAGCCACTTAGAATAACCCACAAGAGCTACTAATGGCGGACAGCCAAAGTCAACATATGGGCATCCAACCACAACACTCAGGAGCCAACAATAGCCATCGACAACAGCCCTAAATGGCAGCCAACAACAACCCAATAGACTAAGGGAAACAGCTAGTCAACACAAGCAACAACAACCAACCATGCTCTTAATAAGGGCCAACAAAAGGGCAGCCAACATGAAAACCATGAAATATCAAGTAATTGGCAGCTAATCAACAACCACAAGGGCCAAATAATAACCCAACTAATATCAACACAGCCAGCCAACAAGAGCAACAACATCAGCGAGGTAATAACATAGTCATCCACACAAGAACAGAAATTAGACCTAGGAAATCAAAACAGGCAGCCCGGAAGAAGTGCCCAAATCAAAATTCAAGAGACAATCATCAAATTTCCCCGCTCAGGAAACCTTAGTCGGCCAAATGGGCTTAAAGAAATCAAATCCCCCAACATTCCAAGCAACACCTTACCCAATTTCAACAGCTAACAAGTAGGAGAAAGGGAATGTGAAATTTGTTTAAGAAGCGGGAATAAGGTGCTTGAACACATCAACCATAACCAAGTCAAGTAACCAGAAACAATAGAAGGACAAGAACAATCTTGTATTAACAAACTTCTTTACAATGCGAGACCTACATAGCGAGACATGATTTACCAGTACACTCAATGAAGAAACACAGAAAACAAACAAGCAGCTGAGCGGACAAAAACCTATGACCGCCAGACCGCTGAGACCGCCAAGTTGCATGCCACTACTGAGATTGCACGAACAGAATAGGTCGTCAACCTATACTCTGCCAGACCACCAATTTAGACCGTGCGAGCTGACTTATTGAACTGCTGAGAAACAACCTGGTCGCGCTTCCTGGTCGCCTAACCGCAAAGTCGTATAACCACTAAAGCTACCCGCTAACAGAGAATAGAACTGCACATGTTATCGCCTGACCGCAACTCATTGTCTCCTAACCGCTGAGGTCGCCTGACTGTTGAGATCGCCTGACCGCAACTCATAATCGCCTGACCGCTGAGGTCACCTGACCGCTGAGATTGCCTGACCGCCGAGCTTGTCACGAACAGCTGAAGAACTATAACTTAGTCCGCACAAAAGAAGACTGTTGGCGAACTGGTTATTCAAAGCTGGGAAAACACAAGGAAGAAGACTGTTGCTGCCCACTACCGAATTGCCAGCTTCTGCACTCCTCCCTCCGACCAAGGTCAGAACCAAGTGCAGACCGCATAATCTGCAAACACAACAAATGATCAATCAACTTCCAGACTGCGCGGTCTCAAATCTGAGATCGGCAAAGGCAACCCAAGCTTAAGTTCTTATAGATCTCTCCATTTCTTGTCGATTATGATGGGTCCAGCACCTCTATTTATAGATGAGCAAACGGATGCCATCACTGCACAGAGGGATACAATAACCACCTATCATGAAGCAGCAAGCATATAAGACCGTCGCGACATCCAGATTGCGATAACCAGATCGCGCGGTCACCACCAGGTCACGCTGTCACCTTAAGCCACTTATAGAACCCGACTAGACAAGACCCTGACTAGTCGCCAGAGAGAGACCGCACATACCGTGCAGTCTGTGCAGTCCGACCACCTCAGACCGCCCGCCTTATTTAACTTCCACTTCAAAAATTCAACACTCCCCCTTAAAGTGGGAAGTGGAAGTCAGCCCAAGCAAACCACGCAAGCGACCAAACGGTCCCTTCGATAGTGGTTTCATGAATATGTTCGCAACATTGTCCCCGCTCTGCACATATTCAACCATCAAAGATCCCTCCAGTACCTTCTCCCGAACGAATTGATGCTTGATCTCGATATGTTTGGTCCGCGCGTGACAAATTGGATTATTAACCAGTTTAAGGGCACTCTCATTATCACCGCGTAGCAGAGTAGGACCTCGCACCTCCTCATGGATGTCCTCCACTAGTCTCCTAAGCCAAATGCCTTCCTTAGCTGTCAAGGCGGAAGCCTTGTACTCCGCTTCCATAGTGGAGACAGACACCGAATCTTGCTTCTTGATGCACCACGAGATAGCTGCATAGCCAGTCATAAAGACATACCCAGATGTCTACTTCCGATCATCTGTATCTCCTCCATAATCAGCATCCATGTAATCATGTTGATTGAAGCTCGAACCCTCCCATAAAAGAGACTCATATCAGAGGTGGACTTCCAACCAGATCCCGGAACACCAAAGGATCAGAAAGAACTCTTCCCTCATCTCGTTGAAGCTCCAAACCAACCTCCAGTGGAGTAGAGCTACTTTTCCCCTCCTGCATGCCGAATCACTTCACGATCCGTTCCGCATAGACCTTCTGGGAAATGAGCACATTGCTCTCTTTCCTCTCCACCTCGAGCCCAAGGAAATGATGGAGCTCACCCAGATCCTTCATCTCGAATCTAATAGCTAGCTCGGCCCGGATCCTAGCTACCTCCTACTCAGAGTTCCCCGTGACGATCATGTCATCCACATATAATAGCACCAAGACTTGCAGCTCCCCCATCTTCTTTACAAACAAGCTTGAAGCTGAATCAGAAGCAAAATATCTGCAGAATTGGAGGTATTCTACGATCTTCCCATACCACGCACGAGGCGCCTGCTTCAAGCCGTAAAGAGCCTTCTTGAGCCTGCATACATGTCCTGGATGAACTTTAGAAACATAGTTAGGTGGCTGAACCATAAATATATCCTTGTCAATCATGCCGTAAAGGAAAGCATTTTTCACATCGAGTTGCCAAATCTTCCATCCTTGGCAAGCCATCAATGCAACCACCACCCACACCGAAGTCATCTTGGCAACGGGACTAAATGTCTCTTCATAGTCTTCGCCGTACTGTTGTGAGAACCCTTGAGCTACAAGGAAAGCCTTATACCGCTCGATGCTACCATCAACCTTCTTCTTCAGCTTATAAACCCACTTACATGTCACAAGAGTAATGTCATCGATCTTGGGCACAAGATCCCAAGTCTCGTTCTTCCTGAGGGCATGGTGGAATAATTTTCCTCTTGGACCTCCTTAAGGCTTTACCCTGATCCACCACTTTCGCTACTTCTTCTGGACTAGCTCTTCTCCCGGGCACACTTAGAGCATCACTCCCCCTGCTTCCAGAACCAGAAGCACTTGTACCAGAGCTAGAAACAACTGGAGAACCTGGTGACACCGGTAAATCCACCAAAATTTCCTTAGCAGCTTCATCTTGCCCTCCATCTGACCTGCTCTCTTGTATCTCCACACATGAGCTACCCTGGTATGATGTTAGTTGGTCATATACCACATCCCTTGAAACCACAGATCTTCATTTCTCTGGATCCTTGCATCTCCAACCCTTCTTTTGGTCATCACAACCAACGAACACAAGCTTCCTTGCTTTCACATCTAGTTTTGTTCTAAGAGAATCAGGAAAATGCACGTAGCAAGTAGATCCAAACACTCGAAAGTGTTCCACACTAGGCTTCTCCTTGAACATCAACTTATGTGGAGTCTTCATGCTGATAGGACTAATAGGCATCTGATTGATGACATATGTCGCACAAGACATTCCCTCTGCCCAGAAAGACCTAGGAATGCTTTTGGCATGAATCCAGCACTTGTAGGTCTCCGTCAGATGATGGATCTTCTGTTCTGCAACTCCGTTATATTGTGGAGTATGGGCACAAGAAATCTCCCTCTGAATGCCTTGCTTTCTGCAGAAGTTGAAGAACTCATTTGAAGCTAACTCCCCTCCATTGTCAGTTCTCAACTTCTTGATCCGCAGACCAAGCCAACCCTCCACAAGCTCTTTGAACACCATGAACTTTGCGAACGCCTCTGGCTTTTCCTTCAAAAAATATACCCAGGTATATCTATTGAAGTCATCAATCAAGACCAGCATATACCTGCTGCCTCCAAGACTAGCAGTTGCGGTGGATCCAAACAAATCACCATGAATACACTCCAATGGTGCTTTACATTTGGTTTGTGATTTGTCAAATGGAAGGCAATGAGCCTTACCAAATTGACACCCTACACAAACATGACCATCACCTAAGGATAATAGACTAGGCAGACCATTCACCAGGCCTCTTTCCGACATAGCCTTCAGCTTATCCATACCAACATGCCCCAGTCTCTCGTGCCAAATACCAGTGATGTCATTAGTCCTCATCTAATCAACATAGGAGCTTGTTGATAAAACAAACAAGTCCTTCACCCTCCTTCCAACATGAGTGACATCAACATTCAAAGCTAAAATATTACGGAGAAACTTCACTTTTGTTAGGCCGAACAGAACGTGATACCCAGCATCTACAACATTGGTCACGGAGAGGAGGTTCTTCTTTATACCCGACATGTAAAACACACTCCTCAAGGTGAGTGGACCTCTATCACTACCCAAAGAAATGACACCCTCCTTCTCAATTGCATGAACAGTGTCATCAGCAGTAAAAATCGCATCATTACTGGAGGATGCTTATAGAGAAGAGAACTTCGACTCATCCCTGGTGAGGTGATGACCATACCCTGAGTCCACTATCCAGTCATCCTTGTAGTTGATGGATGCCAAAGCATGAACACAAGTGCTCGTCATGAAGGCACCTTCTCCCCAACTACCTCCAGCACTGGAACCTGCCTCCTCCTTTGCTACAGCATGCCCTGGCTGAAGATTAACTCTACAGTCCTTCTTGATGTGACCAAGCTTGTTGCACATGTAGCACTTTGTCCCTTCCTTCTTCTTCCCATCATGCTTAGGTTCATAGCTCCTCTCTTGCTGATATAAAGTTGAAGGACCATCGCTAGCAAGCGACTTCTTCTTCTTGTCCCATCTCTTCTTCTTACCAGAATAAAGAACCTCACTTTCTCCCCCAGAGACAGATATCACAGCCATCTATTTTATCATGATCTCCTGTGAAGCAAGCAGGTTCTCCAACTCCAGCAAAGATGGCTGATTGGCCCTGTCATGCATAGAAGTAACAAAGGCCACATATTCCCTCCACAAGCCGCGGATTATGTGTCTCTTTAGCTTTGCTTTTGAGATTGGCTCTTCAGGGTCCAATGCTGATATCTCAGCACACAGGTTCTTCATCTTCAGAAAGAAGGATGAAATGGACAATTCTCCTTGAGTTTCTTTTTCCAACTCATTCTCAAGAAATTGTAGTCGCGTTACATTCTTCTTGTTAAATAGACCATCCATGGTCGTCCAAATCTCAGCAGCAGACTGACATCATATGATGTGGTCAAACAGCTCAAGAATGATAGCTCGTGTAACATCCCCTAAACAACTAGACCCTTAGGTTTATTTTGTCATTACTAGGTCATGAAAAAACCCTAGGATGCGCGAAGAGATCATAGCACCATAGGCAAATAGGTGAAGGCAACAGTGGTCTACGGATAGTAATTTCCAGTTATCGAGCCTAGGGTTGACTTTAGGGCATCACCATGACCCCACCATGACATGCCTAACCCGTTAAGAGGTCCTTTGTGACACCCCAATTGCCCAACCATAGAAAGAAGGGGGTGTATTGAATGCTGAGCTAGCGACGGCGCTAGCGGCTAGCGCTGGCGTTAGTGGCGGTTTAGCCGGACCAATGAGACGAGATCTGAACCACTGAGACAAACTGAACTGCGTCGAGAAGCTAGCACAGGTGCTAGCTCTAGTGTCAGGTGCTATCACTAGCGCTGGAGGTGGTTGACAAATCGATGAGCATTACACCGTCGAGATGTTAGCGCTGGCGCGAGCACTAGCGCCGGCGGTAGCTCAACCATTGGGAGGTGGGCGAGACTCATTTTGGTGGCCATATTTATGGCCAAGGGAGTCCAAAAGTCCTCCCAATTGATGGGGGTTCATTCCCCCTATCAATTAAGGGATGATTAAGTGGTTTTCCAACTCTTAAGGAAGATGAATTTGCTGACCATTGGGGATGCTCGCAATTTTAACCATGAATGGTGTTAATGGAGGAATCCCAAGCTTCATCTCTTCCCCTACTAGGATTGGTTCGATAAGAAGGCTCAAGGGGCGAAGGGAAGGAGTTTTCCCCCACTTTCCAGAAGAATTCTATCATCTAAGCACCTACCGGCATGGCACTCAAGAGCTCTCAACCAACCGTGGCAGACCGGCGATCTATAGGGCTACAAGTTGCCACTCAGGTCCTCTCCTCTCATCTATTTCTTAGTGGGTAGATCTCATCATTTTGGCCACTAGATTTGGGGCCAATTGGTCTTGGATCGGCATGGTCGAAAGCTTGTGTTCAAGCTTTTCTTCTTTTGTTCAAATTCTCGATTCCGACCACTTCCGACCGGCCAACCACCGTACAACGTCGGCCGCCACCTGAACAGAAGTAGTGGTGGCATTGGCCGACTAGGAGAGGGTCTAGGTGGTGATGAGTCTGGTTTATATAGTGATTTCCGGGCTCATCTGGGTTGTTTATCTTTCCTTTGCACTTCATTTACTTCTCATCTATGCTTATATTGATAGCATTTCATGTTCTCAACTATAGTGCATTTCCTACCCTCTTCGTGGCGTGATTTCATTATATATTACTTTATGCCTGTTCTGTGGATCCTGTGGTGTGCACGGATCAGTGGTCTAGTATGTTTTTCATGCAGGTACAAGGATCATGTGAACGCTCGGAATGGATTGGGGCGAATTTTGGCCTAAAAATCCACTGATCGTGCATTTACCTTCGCGCACGATCAGGCGCACGACCGCTGGTCATGCATTAATTCCGCTTACCAGACAGAGAAGTTCGCACGATCATAGGACTTCTTCGCGCATGAGCACTGGTCGTGCGCCACTGACCGTGCGTTATTTTCCTATCTTCCCCTCTGCTGCAGGTTGACTGTGCATGATCACAAGCATTCCTTCACGCACGACCACTGGTCGTGCGCCACTGATCGTGCGTAGTGTTTACTCTGCTCTATATTTAAAGACTGGCTCCGCGATTCTAGGGCATTGAGACAGTTTTTGGCGCGAGTTCTTCCGCAAGCTTCCACCGTTTTCCCTCTCCAAGCTCCATCCATCCATCTCCTTCCTTGGGAAAGCTTCATCCATCGATCCTAAGCTCCATCAAGGAATCCGAAAGCATTCCCCGCCATCTACAACAAATATTTCAAGGTGTGGCATCTCCATTGGGCTAAGTGGAAGAGACCCAGCTCTGAGAAGAAGACGGATGACGTTTGGAGGTAGTGACAGCCTATGAACCCCGGAAGAAACCAAGGACTGAGCTCGGAGGAGGCGTGACAACCCCTCATTCCGGGCAAGATCTACGGTGAGGCTTCTCATCTCGTGGTTTCCTCTACCCTCTCTCTTTTTGGAAATGTATTCTTAAATGTTGTAATGAACTGGATTAATCTCCATTTGTCTATGAATGGAAGCTTACTCTTGTTTTATTTTTCACTTGATGCTTTGTTGTGATGCGCTCTGCCCCCACTCCACTTCCATATACACGTTCTAGCTAGCTCACTCTAGCAAAAGCTAGAGGTGAGAGTGAAGAGGTGCCTTCGACCCTCAAACACCATTAGCACTCACTTCCCCCATTTGCTCACCGTCCATCCGCTAAACGAAGCAGGGCATCGCGGCCTGCAATAACCTCATCCACCAAGCGAAGTGGTAATTGCGACCCACATAGTTAATATAGTTTTACTTCTTCTTGTCTCTACAAAACCAACCAAACTCCCTTTTGTTAACTTAGTAATCCTCATAATTAATTTCCTAATAAGCAAATCATACTACCCAACTTGCGGTCCTTTGAGAATAATATTCGCAGAATTTCTCCCTACTTTTATTACTTGACAATGACCAGTGCACTGTCGTCATACCACATTTCGCGCTTGCTAATTAGCGGTGTTGAAATAGCGTGTCAAGTTTTTGGCACTGTTGTCGGGGACTGCAAGCGTGTATGATTCGTCCTTCTCGGGAAAGTAGTTTAAAGGTATTTGTGTTTTTGAGCTTTTTCTTTTGTGTTGTAGTGTGTGTATGCATAGACGAGACCCCGATGACATTGCAGCATTTGACCCAGAAATAGAGCGTACCCTGTGGGCACATCTCCGTGCTGCTGCCACCATGGATGTCAATGAAAATCAGATCAATCCTGGGATGGGAAATGAACCAGGCGGTGGTCAGGTAGCCGACAAAAATGAAGTGGCTAGGCCGAGACCCAGGACCATGAGAGACTACACTACGCCCATTGTTGGGAGTGTGTACCCCGTATTTGGCCCGGCCATCACTAACAATAATTTCGAGATAAAGCCGGCCATCCTGAATATGATCTGTAACAATGCCCAATTCTCTGGGTTAGTCAGTGAAGGCCCCCATCTTCACTTGGTTGAATTCAAAGAAATATGCAGAACATTTTGGTACGCTGGGATTGCTGATGAGACGGTGAAACTCAGGTTGTTTCCATTCTCCCTCCGCGATAAGGTGAAAGCATGGCTCCACACAATACCGCCTGGCACAGCTACCACTTGGGACGCTCTGCAAACAAAATTTCTGGCAAAGTTCCACCCTATTGACAAGGTTGTAAACTTGAGGAGGGAAATCGCAACCTTCTGACAACATGATCATGAGACTCTCGCAGAAGCATGGGAAAGGTTCATGGACCTTCTCCAGAAATGCCCCCAGCATGAGCTGCAACCATGGAGCCTAGTGGAGAATTTTAC
The DNA here is from genome assembly GCA_033032865.1 of Dactylorhiza incarnata. Lineage (NCBI taxonomy): Eukaryota > Viridiplantae > Streptophyta > Magnoliopsida > Asparagales > Orchidaceae > Dactylorhiza > Dactylorhiza incarnata. The sequence continues at coordinate 4,786,085 of JAWHQI010000026.1, read as the reverse complement.
TTTGCAATCGAGCCTAACTACAGGGCCATGATAGATGCAGCTGCAGGCGGAACTCTGATGAACCACACCCCCGAAGACGCATTGCGGATTCTCCAGGACACTGCCATTCATAGTTCATTCTGGACTGCTGGAAGAAACGCTCCAAGGAATGCTCGGGGACTCTTTGAGGTGAACACATCTGGTGCATCTGCTGAGATGGCATCAGCACCTTATGAAAATGTCATGTTGCTTAAGAGGCATGCCCTTCTTCCTTCCCCAGTAATGGCCATCGCATGTCAAGTTTGTGGAAGCCTGGGGCATCATGCATATGAGTGTCCCACAGGTGAGCAACCTACCGAATTATCTTATGATGAAATTATAAATTATATGAATGATCAAAATCGTGGAGCACCATTTAATAATGCTTATAACCCGGGTGTGAGGAGTCACCCGAACTTCTCGTGGAAACAAAATATTCCTGGCCAACGATGGCAAGGAGGCTCGCATCAATTCGATGCTCAAGCCTCCGCGCGGTAGCCAACCGCGGCCACCACAACCGGGTTATACGCAAAATGCACCACCGCAAAGGAAGAGCGCGTTGGAAGAAATGATGGAGAAGTTTGTGGATTTGGCTCAAACAAATATGGCCAATCAAACTGCTTCAATGCGAAACTTGGAGACACAGCTAGGCCAATTGGCCCAGGTGCTCTCCGAGCGTACGCAAGGCGCTCTCCCAAGCAATACAGAAAAGAACTCGCGTGAGTAGGGTAAACGCATTGCAGATGGTGGCCAAGTGAGCCCATGTATTGTTGGATGTACAATTAATAATAATGATGTTTCTGCACTATGCGACTCTGGGGCATCCCGCAACATTCTTGCGCTGCAAGATGTTGAGAGATTGCACCTGACGATGAACTCTGAGGACCGGACGTCGTTAGTGTTGGCTAATGGTATAATAGTCGAAATTGAGGGCGAGATCCGTGAGGTCAAGGTCAACCTTAATGGGACGTCTGTGGTCACCGACTTTCAGGTTCTAGGCCCATTGGAAAATGATTCCATGCCGATTATGGGGGTCCCTTTCCTGAAAGAGAGTGGCGCAATCCTCCACATCGCCAAGGGTTGCATCACCCTACCTTCCAACAGGAATGACCTTCCAAGGTCATCCGCAGTTATCGACGATTTGTGCGGTATCACCAGTCTTTCTAACATCTCTGTGAGTAAGAGTAAGTGCATGTCCAGTGACGTGAAATCATCCATGGATGTGGAGAATCCAAGGGAGGAGGAAAACATCACTCTGAAGGAAGAGATAGCAAAGCAGATCATGAGTAAAGAGATAGAGATAGCGAAGGAAAGCAGCGAGACCGAAGTATGGAAAGATAAGGGAGAAGGCGGAGCAATGATCCTTTCAAATGGTCTCCTTATTCTTAATGGAAAATGTAAACAATCTAAACAGGTTCATTGGGCTGATTTACACCCTTCTGAGGATGCAGAAATGAAGCCCCCGGCTGATCCCAATCCGATAAACTCTGACACCCAACCTGCACAAGGTGCTCGTTGGCGCTCTCCCTCCGTAGAAAGGATGAAACAGGAAAGAATCCTGCACGCGGCGCGCTTTGCTGCCCTCTGGCGCGAGAAGGAGGAGGTTAGGGGCAATGGGGAGACATCTTCCTTGGGCCCTAAAGCCTTCACCTCCTACCCATCTCGCGTGACTGGGGAGAACCACCACAAATCAGCATATAGTTGATGTGTGATGGGGTCTCTGGGCTTTGATGTGTTGTGTCATCTGTTCTGATATTGTACTTCTTTATTTTGCTATGTTGTGTCGCACCATCTTAATTCGTTTTCAACAATCATTGTAACTATTTCTTTCAGACTTTAATACAGGTATTTGGTCCACCTTTAAGGACGTTAAACAAAGGGGCTCTTGGGAGACAACCTATTGGGACCGCTTGGTTCCGTTCAATCGTTCTTCTTTATTTTCTTTATTATATTTTTTTTGTGCCTGGGGAATTCTTTAATCGCAGGTCCGTATTTCTTAGATCAAGGCTGAACAACCGCATTCAGGACAAAATGCCATATCTTCTGGTATGCTCATTTCTGAGCATGGGGTAACCTCTCACCCTAGCCTTCTTAAGTGTATGCACCTACAAAAACATATTTTGCGCTTAGATTAAGTCTGGGGGAATGTGAGTGTCTTTACCACGTGCACATGCATAGTGCACAGCATACTAGGATTTACAAATTTATTTATGTATTGTAGTATTGTTCATCTTCATGGCACACCACGACACACACTTGAACATGCACTTGATTGTAGGCGCGCGACGAGTCTAACTCGTCTCGGTTGTGTGAATGGGAAATTACGGTGCTGGGTTAGGATTGCGAAACGGAGTACTTTGTTGACTCGTGTAGTGCTCTAGTCAATTATTCATGTCTCGCATAGAAATCGATGTAGAATAAATTTTTCTTTATGCTTTTAGTTGTACATTTTATTCTTTCAGCGTAATTTTAGTTTATTCTACTCAAAAGTGGTGAATTCGGTGCGATCCAAATGGTAGTGTAGAGATGTGTGTAGATGGGTACTACGCTCGTATTGCTTGAGTCAGGAGGAAGAATTATCTTTCTCGGTGGCTAAGAACTTGCCCCAAGCGACTCTCGAAGCATATGTATGACTTGGTCCAGTGCGTGAGTATGACGTAGGCCATCATGTTGGCCATCTTGAGATTTTTATACCGGTCCTATCATATAATCCGTGCTAGCCCTTTGTGCATACCCGATCCTGTTGATTCAGCTCCACTTTCATTCCACCAAAGCCAAACAGCCGATCCTAATCACACACCCAAACCCAAGCTCGAGTTTAATTATTTTCAGTTTGAGGGTGTTGATGTGGTGCAAAATTAAAATGTGGTTATGCTTCCTTGTACATTTGCTGAAAGTGAAAAAGAAAATTTGAAAAAAGAAGAGAAAAAGAAAAGAGAATTTAAATGAAAAAAAATGATGAAAAGTAGTTAATTGAAAAAAATCTGTTTGAAATTGATATCCGTGAGTAGGCGGTGCACACGCCCGTGTGTTAAAGTTCAAGTCTGGGGGTGTGACGCACCCACGCTCGTAGTGGCTGCTTGGATCAAATATTTGGTATCAGCTCAATTAGGTTGTGTGTAGCCTTCATTTTTATCATTTTATACCGCACCTAAACCCAAGCCTTATCTCAACCTAAAGTCCTACTAACTCACGCATCGAACCTGATGACTACTGTGGAGAGAGTGCGAACGGGTGAGATTATGGTCACCGACATTGATGGATTTCAGTGGAGGTTGTTCCGAACCCCGGTGTTGAGTAGTGTTCGCTTTAGCATTCCTTCTACTTTCTTCCTACGCGTGACCGGGTGATTCCCCGTGATTCAACTCTTGAGTAGAAATAATATATCTGTACGCTCCTAGAATTGTGTAAACCATTTTTGTATAACTAAAAATTCTTTCTACTAGATTTCTATGCTCATGAGTATGCGACTTCGCATATTCCTCCGCCCTCGCAATTTTTAGACCAGCTATGTTGTTTCTCACTCCGCCGGACTTGTTTGCTCGGGACGCGCAAACAGGTAAGTCTGGGGGTGTGATGAGTCCGGTTTATATAGTGATTTCCGGGCTCATCTGGGTTGTTTATCTTTCCTTTGCACTTCATTTACTGCACATCTATATTTATATTGATAGCATTTCATATTCTCAACTATAGTGCATTCCCTACCATCTTCGTGGCATGATTTCGTTATATATTACTTTATGCATGTTCTGTGGATCCTGTGGTGTGCACGGATCAGTGGTCTAGTATGTTTTTCATGCAGGTACAAGGATCATGTGAACGCTCGGAATGGATTGGGGCGAATTTTGGCCTAAAAAGCCACTGATCGTGCGTTTTACTTCGCGCATGATCAGGCGCACGACCACTGGTCATGCGTTAATTCCCCTTACCAGACAAAGAAGTTCGCACGATCATAGGACTTCTTCGCGCACGAGCATTGGTCGTGCGCCACTGACCGTGCGTTATTTTCCTATCTTCCCCTCTGCTGCAGGTTGACCGCGCACGATCATAAGCATTCCTTCGCGCACGACCACTGGTCGTGCGCCACTGATCTTGCGCAGTGTTTACTCTGCTCCGTATTTAAAGACCGGCTCCGCAATTTTAGGGCATCGAGACAGTTTTGGGTCCGAGTTCTTCCGCAAGCTTCCGCCGTTTTCCCTCTCCAAGCTCCATCCATCCATCTCCTTCCTTGGGAAAGCTTCATCCATCGATCCTAAGCTCCATCAAGGATCCCGGAAGCATTCCCCGCCATCTACAGCAAGTATTTTAAGGTGTGGCATCTCCATTGGGCTAAGTGGAAGAGACCCAGCTCTGAGAAGAAGACGGATGACGTTTGGAGGTAGTGACAACCTTTGATCATAACATTAACCAACATAACTCTGCATGTCATAGCATAAGCATTGCATTTCAACCCCTACCTCTATCGTATAAATTGGTTATAGGACTTTTTATACGATAGGCCTTGCTAAAGGACCCCTTGGTCTATATGTTTGTATGGGCATTCCTATAAATCAATGGTTACTTTTTATTTTATACTTATCTTTACTTGCTTACATTACTTATTATTTACTTTGTTGTATTTACTGCTCATGTATATAAACACCTGTGTTGTGATAGATGCTCCTGTAACTAGACATGTCACCCGCTTTGTTTTATACCCCTTGCTGTCCTCCGCATCATCCTCCTGCTCGGTGCCTAAGGCCACTAGGGGATGGATGGGGGGGAAAAAGGCTTAGTCTTTTTGACTAACGGTAGGTGGACCATATCATTTTAGGGGATCGAGGAGACGCCGCACCACCAGAGGCCGGCGCAGATGGAGGTGGGCCAGTCTAGCACAGGAGCACCAGTTTCAGGATCAGTGAGTAGTTATTAGTAGATTTGCTTCTGTGAGTGATCTTGTAGTGAGGATATAATGTATTGGGCATGAGCCCTTTTTATTATCACTCATTTACTCAGTTATTATCTGTGGATATCTTTCATTATGATCTATATATTATGTGATGTGGACTTGAGCTTACTTTTGCATCAATTGTACTTTTCTTCTTCTGTGATCGATATGGCCGGCAGGATCGGCGTTTTGTAGTAGCGACCTTCCAGAGTGTTGGTGTCACCGCAAAGTGGCAGTTCTGGACATAAGACCCGATTTTGTAGCAAAAAAATGGGGTCTTACAACTCTCTTAAGAGTGAACTCTGCCTTAGCATTTGTTCTCTTCCAAGCCTTCATCTGCTCATCATTCCCTTCAACAATAACTATTGCTTGTCTTGCTTCTCCACCGACTACCTCCCATAAGTCCTAGCCGAGAAGATAACTCTCCATGCACGACTTCCACTTCTTGAAGTTAGTCTGCTTAAGGAGCTCAATACCAATACTTCCTGCATATCCTCCTTCCATTGTTATACCTCTGGTTAACTTGAACTCCCAGAAATCCAAGCAAGATATTGTGGTTGATCACTGCTCAAACCTTATGTCCCTTTAATACCATGTGAAAATTTTCTAAGAAGCGGGAATAAGGCGCAGGAACACTTCAACCATAACCAAGCCAAGTAACCAGAAATAATAGAAGGACAAGAACAATCTTGTATTAACAATCTTCTTTACAATGCGAGACATACATGGCAAGACATGATTTACTAGTACACTCGATGGAGAAAAATAGAAAACAAACAAGCAGCTGAGCGGACAGAAACCTGTAACCACCAGACCGCTGAGACCGCCAAGCTACACGCCACAACTGAGATCGCACGAATAGAACAGGTCGCCAACCTGTACTTTGACAGACCGGCTCTTCAGACCGCGCAAGCTGACTTACTGAACTGCTAAGAAACAACCTGTTCGCGCTTCCTGATCGCCTAACCGCAAAGTCACATAACCACTAAAGCTACCTACGAACAGAGAACATAACTGCACAAGCTGTCGCCTGACCGCAACTCCTAGTCGCCTGACCGCTGAGGTCGCTTGACCACCGAGCTTGCCGCGAAAAGCTGAAGAACTACAACTCAGTTTGCACAGAATAAGACCGCTGGCAAACTGGTTATTCAAAGCTGGGAAAACATAAGGAAGAAGACCATTGATGCCCGCCGCCGAACTGCCAGCTTCTGCACTGCTCCTTCCAACCAAGGTTAGTACCAAGTGCAGACCGCACAATTTGCGAACACAACAAACGATCAATCAACTTCCAGAACGCGTAGTCTCAAATCTGAAACCGGCAAAGGCAACCCGAGCTTAATTTCTTACAGATCTCTCTGTTTCTTGTTGATTATGACGGTCCCTGCACCTCTATTTATAGATGAGCAAATGGATGTCATCACCGAACAGAGGGATACAATAACCGCCCATCATGAAGCGACAAGCATATAAGACCACAGCGACAACCAGACCGCGATAACTAGATCGCGTTGTCACCACCAGGTTGTGCGGTCACCTTGAGCCGCCTATAGGACCCAACTAGTCGAGACCATGATTAATCGCTAGAGAGAGATCGCGCAAACCGCATGGTCTCTATGGTCTGACCACCTCAGACCGTCCGCCTCACTTCACTTCCACTTCAAAAATTCAACCGGGAATAAAAGAAAAGGAGAAGAGGGGGAGAGAGGAAGAAGACTCACTATGGAGTAATTTCAGTCCAAAGTTGCCAGCAAAACCGCATGGGAACAGTAGCAGAGGCACAAGAAGAAGACAACTGCAGGTTTCTTGGGCTCTCCCAGCACCAACGACAAGAGAAGGAAGGGCAATTATCCCCTCTTTATACGTAAGTAAATCAATTGAACCAAGTAATGTAACTTTAAGAAGCAATAACTGATCATCATTAAGAAGCAATAACAGGCTAGCATTAAGAAGCAATAACTAGCCAGCCCATATTAGGGCCCAAATCAACCAAGTAGCTAACATTCATCAAAATGAATCCAATCCATCCCCCATCAATTGATTACATAAATATTTCAATAACAAAAATTTAAACCGGAAACGACATGAACGCCGTAAAACCTCTGAAATCTCAAACTTTAAAAATATGCGACATCGAATCGACACTGAAATTATTTTCATCATCGGGGAAATTATTTTATTCTTGTTCTTATATATTACAATATTTGGCATACACGATCGGGTTTGGGTCTTACAATTTCTCTGCTCCTTATCAGAATTTTTGTCCCAAAAATTCAATATTCTTGGTTCCGAAAGAAGGTAGGAAACAAGTTTATCATCACATCGTCTTGCTCCCAATTAGCGTCATTGGCAGGGTGACCCTTCCACCATACTTTGACAAATTTAACATCGTGATTCAAAAGGTCTTGTGCAATATTCATTCTCTGCTGAATAATTCAAACTTTTTCTTCGACAATTTCTTAAACAATTACTTTTCCTCATCTTCTGCCAAGCTCAGGGGAGTTTTGCATCGTCTTCCATATACCGCTTCAAACAGGGCCATTTGGAACATCGATTGGCAGCTATTATTATACACAAATTCTACCAACGCCAAATATTTCTTCCACTAATCTTTTAAATCTAGAACCACCATTCACAATAAATCTTCGAGCATCTGAATAGTGCGTTCTGATTGACCATTCGTTTGACGATGAAAGGTTGTACTATACAATAATCTTGTGCAATATTCATTCTCTGCTGAATAATTCAAACTTTTTCTTCAACAATTTCTTAAACAATTACATTTCCCCATCTTCTGCCCAGCTCAAGGGAGTTCTGCATCGCTTTCCATATAACGCTTCAAACGAGGCCATTTGGATCGTCAATTGGTAACTATTATTATACAAAAATTCTACCAACGCTAAATATTTCTCTCACGAACCTTTTAAATCCATAATCATTCGCAATAAATATTCAAGCATCTGAATAGTGCATTCTGATTGACCATCTATTTGAGGATGAAAGATTGTATTATACAATAGCTTTGTTCCCAGCCTTTATGCATTCGTCTCCACGTATCAGAAGTAAATCTTCCATCTCGATCTGTAACCATAATGCATGAGATTTCGTAAAGTTTGACTATCATATTGATATACAATTCAACCAACCTTTCGGTAGGACCACTTTGATTCATTGCAATAAAATGAGCGCTCTTGGTCAAACAATCGATAATTACCAAGATTCCATCATTACCTAGCTTATTGCGAGGCAAGCCAAATACAAAATTCATCGCTACGTCATCCCATTTCCATTCTGGAATAGGGAGAGACTGAAGATATCCAGCTGGCTTCATATACTCAGCTTTCATTACCTAACAGGTAAGATATTGAGCAATATAATCGGTTACATCCTGCTTCAATTCGGGCCACCAAAAATCCTGTTTCAGGATGAATTGAATTAGGTGTGTTGTACGCTTCATACAAGATATCTTTCCTCAAATTATCCGAGCTAGACACGCAAATTATGTCATTCAAGAACAGTAATTCATCCTTCTGGGCAAAAACATTTGCTTCTCCCCTTTTTTACATTCTCTAACACCCATTAGGAAAGAATCTTGCGACATTGCCTTATGGGTTCTATTTTTAAGATAATATTGAATCTGCATCTGGAATAATTGCGCTTGTTTTTCCTCTTTCGTTGAAATAAAGAAGATTTTCATCTCTTGCAATTCATGCATAAGCTTCTTATTATGTTGTGGAATTACAACCAAAACATATATACTTTTCCTCCTCAAAGCATCAACTACCACATTCTCTTTGCCAGGATGATACTGAATATCCAGATCATTATCTTGTATGAATTCTAACCATTTTTTCTGTCTCAAATTAATTTCCTTCTGATCAAAAATATATATCAGGCTTTTATGATATGTAAATATTTCACACTGCACTCCATACAAGTTGTATCACCAAATCTGTAACAGAAACACTATTGTTGTTAAATCCAAGTCGTTTGGATAATTTTTTTCCAGCATCTTTTAACTACCTTGAGGCAAAAACAATTACTTTTCCATATTGCATCAACACGCAGCCTAACCCTTTATAGGACACATCACTATAGATTTAAAATCCATCTGATACTTCAGGAATTACTAAAATTTGATTAGTTGTTAATATTTCTTTCAGTGACTCAAATACTTGTTGACATTCATCATTCCAGTTAAAAGACACATTCTTTCAGGTTAATTGCGTCAAAGATATTGATATCTTGGAGAAATCCTTTAGGAATTTTCTGTAATAACCAGCCAATCGCAAGAAACTGCGCACTTCAGTTACCGACTTCGATTGAGTCCACTTTACAATCGATTTGATTTTTGTTGGATCAACTGATAAGCCTTCTTCATTAATAACTTGACCCAAAAAAGCCAGTTCTTTCAATAAGAAGCCGCACTTCGAAAACATGGCATACAACCGCTGCTCTCTCAACGTCTGCAACGTTATACACAAATATTGTGTGCTCTTCCTCGGACTTTGGATAAATCAGAATATCATCAGTCCATCATACAAAACAAGATGTGACCTTTAATGATTTTGAAGATGCCATCAACACAGTACTTCAGAGAATATCATCTTCTGCTCAGGTCTCTCAAGAGCTAGTGGACAATATTGGTGCAACTTTACTACATCAATGTCAAGTCACCCAAGATCAACTTTCCAATTCCTTCAATCAATCTGTCAGAGCATCTCAAGGCACTCTTATGGATGATATTGGAAATCTGAATAATCTTCTAGCTAGACAACATCAGGCCTTCCAGGCATCCCTCTCTAAAGACATATTTTCAGAAGCCAGAAAGGGGGAGATAATGTCAAGCCAACATGTCATGTGGCTAGCCAATGAAGTAAGATTCTCTATGGATCTTGATCCCATTGGCTATGGGATTGCCTATCAACATCTAATTCCTGAAGGCAATCTGCCTGAAGAACCCTCTCATAGTGCAATGCATGAAGTCCCTCCAGAACAATATCAAGAGCCTGGTATTTATCAAGGGTACTGTTGGGGAAATGATTTATCTTAACCCCTAGAAATGAGTAGAATATGTATTCTCAGAGTGAAAAAATAGTTTAAGTAAATATGCGTCGAATAGTAATCGATGCAACGTCGAAGTGTAGTTGACGTATCTCTCATACTGAGTCGAAGTAATTCTAAACAGAATTCGACGTAACCAAAGTTGACGTAACTTTGATTTCTAGTCGACGCACCTCTGTCGACGCTTTTTCCATATTTTCTTCTCGACGTCTAGCCAGGCTGAAATCGACGCTTACGTCGAATAGTAATCGACGCACGTCGATTTCTGTGACAGATTCAAAAACATGCCAGATCTCTTTCCTTCTTTCTGTAGATCTGAATTTTATGGAATTATATTATTCTTTTCTAGCCGTTCTGAATCAATCTTTCCTTCTAAATGATTCTTGGCTAATTTGATTAAGATTATTATGGACATTATTTGAAAATAGAATGATCTCTTTCCTTCTACAGAAATAATGATTATGGAAACTTTTCTTTCTTACTATTTCTCTGACTGCTAATTAATTATCCTCCTATAGCAATATTTTTGAATAAACACAGTTATAAATACAGAAGGAGGTCGGACAAGAAAAAGTAGAAGTGATCCACTCCATCCATTTGAAAAAGAGGAAAAGCTCCCAAGTGAAAAGTGAGAAAGCTGAGAAAAGTGAAAGAGTGTTGCAGCAAAGAAAAAGCCTTCTTCTTCTCCATCTAAAGCCATACTGCTGCCATTTCTGAAAGTTCTCGCTGAAAGAGAAAAAGGCCTACAATCTCCTTCTCACTATAGAAGAGAGATTTCATTCACTATACTTGTGCTTCTAATCTTCTTGCTAGGAAGAAGATTCTTTCTTGCTTCAATTGTTTTTCTTCTACTTCTTCTTCTTATTCTTATTTCATTTTCAAATTGTGTAAAAGAGTTTTTAGAATCTCTCTTCAAAAAATTCAGTTGTAGTGGTTCTAAGAGTCTCCTTATCAAAAGACTCAGGCTGGTTCTAAGAGTCTCCTTATCAAAAGACTCAGTGCAAGATAGTAAATTCCTACCAAGGGGGTTGAAGAGTGGACTACCCAAAGTTTGGGGAACCACTATATTTCTTTGTGTTGTGCTGTGATTTTCTTTTTGCTATTTCTTTATTTATTTGCTTAATTCTTGTTGGTGTGTGGGAAGCTTAAATCTGTGAATATTACACATATATATATATTTATTAACTTTGCACAAAATATTTTTAAATCTCTATTCAGCCCCCCTCTAGAGAATTCTAGACAGGCTAACTGTGCACTTTCAATTGGTATCAGAGGGAGGTTGATCAAAAAGGGGTAACTCCTTGATCAAAAAGATCCTACCTCATATATATATATTTCTAAAAACTTTTTTTATGGCACAAATTAAAGATTATGCTTCCACCAGACCACCAATGTGCAATCTTGAAAAGTTTGCACTGTGGAAAACAAGAATTAGAATTTATTTAAATTTTATTGATGGAGAACTATTTGATGTTATTATGACAGGTCCTCCCAAGCCATTCAAGAAGGACTCAAGTGGAGAGGTCACACAAACACTTGCTCCAAGGGCTGAATGGACAGATAAAGAAAAGAAAGCCCAAGCATGTGATGCCAAGGCTATGAATATATTAGTCTCAACCCTCTCAGATGAAATCTTCCAAAAGATTGCTGAATGTGGGTCAGCTAAGGAAATATGGGAAGCTCTCACTAAAATGGTAGAAGGGAGTGTTGATGAGAGAAAGGATAAAAAGGCATTGCTCATCTCTCAATATGAAAACTTCCAGAAGAAAGATAGTGAAAGTGTTACTGACATGTATGCCAGATTCAGCCTCATAATAAATGAGTTGAGAACACTTGAGAAGGACATATCTCTCACTGAGATAAATGACAAATTGCTAACTTGCTTCCCTAGCTCTTGGGACCCAAGAATCTGGCCAATTAGAGACTACAGAAGCCAAAAAGAAATCTCAACAGATGTCCTGTTGGGAAAATTAAGATCTTATGAACAGTTGTTGAAAACAAGATCTGAGAAAGAAGAGAAAGAAAAGATTCCTTCACTCTCAAAGGAAAAGAGTATTGCCTTAAAGGCTACTGCAGGTGAACCCTCTACAAGTGATGAGGAGCTGATCAGTCTACTGGCCAGAAGATTCAAGAAGTGGATCAAAACAGAAGGATCTAGAAGGAGAGACTCAAAAACCAGGTATGACAAAACTCCTACTAAAGAAATTATATGTTACTCTTGCAGGAAACATGGGCACATTGCACCTGAATGTCCTAAAGAGATCAGTAATAAGAAAGATCTGAAAAGAACAGATCTAAAGAAGAAGAAGAAAGAGAAAGGATTCATTGCTCAATCATGGAGTGATTTAGAATCTGAAGGAAGTACCTCATCTGAAAATGATCAAGAAGAGGCTAAGCAGGAGGAAAACTGTTTGATGGCTACTGAGAAGCCTGAAGATAAATCTCTGGTAAATATATCTAATGATATAGATTTTTCTTCTACTAATTCAAAAATAACTTCAAAGAATTTTGTTTAGATCAAGTCAAATCTGAGAAAGAAATAAAGAGACTAAGAAATGAATTGAACAATCTCAAACAAAAGGATACACAATATAAAAACTATGAGCTCAGTCAAGAACTCTATAGATCAGAGGAGCAACTAGATAAAATCAATACTGAAAATCAAACACTGAGAAATGAGTTAGCAAAGGCAAAAGCCTTTGAAGATTCTCTAAATGGCAGAAGTCAAAAGCTCAAGAATATCTCTGAAAATCTCACTGATAGATTTAGACAACTAGAGTTTAATACTAATTTAGAACCTAGACCTCAATCATCGAGCAAATCTGTTTGGAGACATCCTATCCACTTCACTAGGAAGAATAATCTGATAGGAGAAAATTCACAAGAAAATCCAAAAACAACTACTGTTTTTAATAAAAATAATTTCACTATATATGAAGGAATCCTAGGTAAATATCCTCAGAAAAGAAATAAAATTGCGTCGAGTTATTATCAACATGCGTCGAGTTCTACTCGACGCGACTTAAATGATGCATCAATTTCTAATCAACGCACACCCCAAAGTGCGTCGACCTCCAACAAACGCAACTTCTCCTATGCTTCGACTAGAAGTAAACGCAGAATGAAGGAAGCGTCAACTTCTACCCAACGCAACTATGAACATACGTCGAATTCCTATCGACGCAACCAATCTGACAGGAATTTCTCCTTTCCCAAAAAGTCTTCTCAAACCATTTCCCTTTATTATGAATACTATTTCTGCAATATTACCAAAGACTGTTGGTATGATAATCCAACACCCCTAAAGAAGAAAGGGTACACTGAAAGACCCACTTATTCTTTCATTAAACCTTTCACTGGTGGGAGGAAGGGACCCCAGCTTAGCAGGGTCTAAACTAATGTTTAAATTTTATGTGCAGGTGTATCACATCTTCAGGCTGGTGTGGTACTTGGACAGTGGATGTTCCATGCACATGACAGGGTACAAAAATCTATTAACCAACTTTGAGGATAGACATGGACCACCAGTGACTTTTGGAGACTCTAGCTGTGGGCAAACCAGGGGCTTTAGAGATTTCAAAGAAGGAAAAGTAACCTTCAAGAATGTGGCAGTAGTCAAAGGACTAAAACACAATCTGATAAGTATAAGTCAGATATGTGACAGTGGTAAGTATGAGGTAAAATTTACCAAACTTGTTTGCCATGTTGTTGATATCATGACTGGTGCCATTGTACTCAATGGAATTAGAAAAGGGAAAGTATATATAGTAGATTTTAGTTTCACACACATAGAGATTTGTTTGTTCAACAACATTATTGATAAAAGTGAATTATGGCATAGGAGGCTGGTCCATCTAAACTATAAAACCATTAGTGAATTAGCAAAGAATAACCTAGTCAGAGATCTACCAAAGGGTAGATACTCTAAGGATTCTCCTTGTAGACCTTGTCAACTAGGAAAATAGATCAAATCATCCTTCAAACAAATTGGTAAGGATGACTCCCCTAGGATTCTCTACTTACTGCACATGGATCTCTTTGGTCCTATATCCACTCAGAGCTTAGGTGGAAAGTCTTATACCCTAGTCATTGTGGATGACTATTCTAGATTTAGCTGGGTATTCTTTCTAAGGGCTAAGTCTGAAACCCACAAGATTCTTTCAAGTTTCATAAGACAGATTCAATCCGAATTCAATACTCATGTTTCCATTATCAGAAGTGATCATGGGACTGAATTTGAAAATCAGTTAATCTATAGTTTCTGTGAGGATGAAGGGATCAAACAAAGCTTCTCAGCACCTAGAACTCCTCAACAAAATGGAGTTGCTGAAAGAAAGAATAGAACCTTAATTGAATCAGGAAGGACCTTGCTTGCAGAATCAGGATTACCAAAAACCTTCTGGGCTGAAGCAGTCAACACTACAAACTATGTTCTGAATAGAAGCCTCATACACAAAACCAAGCTAAAAACACCATATGAGCTTCTGAAGGGAAAAACACCCACTGTTAGATACTTTAAGACTTTTGGATGTACTTGCTTTATACTAAACAATGGGAAAGATCATCTTGCCAAGTTTGACAAGAAGTCTGATGATGGGATATTTCTGGGGTACTCATCATCTAGTAAAGCTTATAGGTGCTATAACAGGAGAACTCACAAAATTGAAGAATTCATGCATATTATATTTGATGAAACTAACATGTTCTTTAAAGGGGAAGAAACTTCCACCAGTCCTTTTCCACAGGAACACAGCTGCATAGAGACTCAGTTTGAACAACTAACTCTAGAGAACACATACACTGGGAAAGAAAACCAGCTACAGGAACCAAGTGAGGAATCTGAGCAGGAACATGAAGAAGATTCAGAAAAGAGCAATCAAAACCAACTCCCACAAGAGAACATGGTTCAAGAAGAACAAGTGGGAAATGTTCCTATTACTAATGAGGAAGAAGAGCCTCTGACAAATCCAAGCTGGACAGGAATCAATATGAAAAATCATCCACAATCCCAAGTAATTGGAGACCCCAATACTGGAGTAAGAACAAGATACCAAGTCTCCAGTGGGATGATGCTCCAATGCTTCTTATCACAAGTTGAACCAAAGAAGTTTGAAGAAGCAAATTGTGATCCTCACTGGATTATAGCTATGCAGGAAGAACTAAGCCAATTTGAGAGAAACAAAGTATGGAACTTAGTTAAGAGACCAAAAAACTACCCAGTTATTGGTACTAAGTGGGTATATATAAAAAAACTTGATTCCACTGGAGTAATCATCAGGAACAAGGCAAGACTTGTAGCACAAGGGTACAGACAAGAAGAAGGAATAGACTACAACCAAACCTTTGCTCCAGTAGCCAGATTGGAAGCAATCAGACTTTTTCTTGCCTATGCAGCTTTCATGAAGATGAAAGTCTACCAGATGGATGTCAAGAGTGCTTTTCTGAATGGTGACCTTCAAGAAGAGGTGTATGTAGAGCAACTGATGAGTCCCAAATATATACACATTTATGGACTCGTCTGGGCCGATTTTCTAGTCTTTGCACTTCACTGTAGACATGTTTTCATTCCTATTTAATACTCCATGCTAAGTGCACTTCTAGGCCCGTTTTGGTGTTATTTCTTGTTCATCTTCGTTACTAGTTTTCATGCAGTGTTAAGTGCCACCTTCAGTGGCTAGACTGGTGTTGTATGCTGGAACAGGAGTCGTGCAGGTGTTCCCGGTACAATTCTGTACAGGAACACTGCGCACGATCACTGGCTCTATCGCGCACGACCACTGGTCATGCGCCACTGATTGTGCGCACTTAACGCTCATTTTATGAGTTCTGTTTGGCTTATCGCACGACCATTGATGATAGTGTGCACGACCACTGGTCGTGCAAACATTGTATTTTATAATTTTCTTCCCTTGCAGGCTCCGTCCAGGCAGGCGCACGATCACAGGATGATAGTGCGCACGACCACTGGTCGTGCGCCAACGATCGTGCGCACTGTTTATTCCAGCGTCTATAAAATGCCCTGATCGCGATTTAGGTCGAATCTTTCGCCGTTCTTCCGCCCGACTCCGCCGTTCCGCCTATTTCCGCTGGTTCTCCGCCCCCCTAGGCCTCCTCCATCATCCACGAGCTTCAAGGAGGAGATTCCACGCATCTTCATCGCCAAGCAAGGAGTTCTTCGCATTAGACGTGGTCGAATGGTAAAGCGCTGGAGAAGACGGGTCCATTGGGAGGTGTGACAGCCCTCCTCTACCCCGGACGCAGTTGGGACCGAGCTAGGACGTGGATTGACAACCCAACGATTCCTACCGTGAATCTACAACGAGACTCCAGATTCGGCCGTATCTCTTGCCTCTTTCTTCTACTTGTGATGATGTAATGTTTGTAATCTTCTATCTTTTGATGATGTACACTATGAATCTTGCTTATTAATGTTTATTTCATGTTTATGGAATCATTTTATTCATATGTGTTTATGAGGTGCGCCCCCATCTAAGTTCCATTCCACCACCGTGTCCGGTGCCCCATTAGCAATTGCTAGTGGCGTGCTTGTCGACGAGGTGCTTGCGACCCTCATCCGTATGCCTACTCTTCCATCCGCCTAGCGAAGCGTGGTATAGCGGGCCGTGTAATCCATTCGCCCTAAGAAGCAGTGCGCTCAAGGCCTGCACAGTTCGACTCCGCTTGCCTACTCGCCCATCCGCCCTTGCGACGCAGCGCGCTCAAGGCCTGCCTAGTCTCCATCCCACCAAGCGAAGCATTGCATAGCGGCATTGCATAGGAGTAGTTGATAGCTTTTATTTTATTTCCACAAGCCAAATCACCCCGTTTTCGCATTCCATCCGACTCAAGGACTTCGATCTCAAGTCCTTCCTCGATAATAAACTCCACCTTACTGTGTTCCTTTGAGATTCGATACTCGGGGATTACTCCTCGTTTTATATTACTTGAACGGTCGGTACACTGCCGTTTCGTGTCGCAGTCGAGCTACCGCCTATAGCGGTGTGTGAGATTTGCGCCATCAAGTTTTTGGCGCCGTTGTCGGGGAACACAGTCGTCTGAGTTTTCTGGAGAGGGAGAACCTGAGAGAGAAGCCCTTCCATTTGTAAATTGCATTTCTTTGTTTTATTTCTTTTTATTCTATTTTCCTGTTTTAATTAGGTTGCTTTAGTAATTTTTGTTAGGTGTAGTATTTTGCACAATAGCATTTTTATTTTTGAATCGTTTTATCTTCGCACTATGTGGGCACATCTTAATTTCCGTTGCCGTTGGTGTGGAGCTACCTCCCACTCTAGTGATGAATGCCCTACAGAGAATAGTAGGCATAATTCTTATAGCCCAGCATATGGAGCACCGACTTCGTCTGATACTCCATATGGTGCGCGTAAGTCTTATGGCTACTCTGCTGAGCCTTTACCGTCATACTTCTTTTCGGCTTCAGCCCCCGCTGTGCCAAAGAAGCCCGCAAGGCAGTGCCGGTTTTGTCGGAGCACTGATCATGTCTTGAAGGACTGTGCCGAGTATCTTCGCCAATTGGATGAGGATGACGAGTCGGATATCCGGATCGTCCCAACTCCTAACTCTGGCGGCAAACCTTCAACATCCGGTTATGTGTCTTTGTCACCTTCACATCTTGAAGGGAATGGCATGGATACGGTCACCGGATGTGCGGCTGATCTATGCACTAACATTGCTGAGCCTATTCTTCATGTGCATCCACCACCTCTAGTGGATTCGATTCTTTGTGAGGAATCGGTGCTCGACTTTTATCCGAGCATTATTCTTCCCCCTGTTGTGCATACTACATTCGTCTCTGACGACATTGTCGATGATGTGTCACAAGAGGAGGCGGTTGATCTTAGTATTGTGCCTACTCCTATGGAGGAGGACAACCTTCTAGGTGAAGAGGAGTTTTCCTCAGCACCGGTGGAGGAAGTCCAAATCTTAGGCATGGCCACTGTTGATCCCGCCGAACCTTGTAGCATTGATGACAATGCAAACATTATTTTACTTACCCAACCTGATGGGAGTGAGACCGGGATCACTCCCCCGATTGATGTTTATTTATGTTCTTCGTCTTCTTTATTTCTTGATCCCCTTCCTTCACCCGAGCCTGTGCAGGTTGAATCTTCACAGGTACTTCAGGAGGACTTGGAGCTTTTTGCTCAAGTCAATGATGAGAGCATCCTCTCATGTGAGGAGGTTTATTCCCCCTCCGTAGAGGAAGCTCCACTCATTGCCTTCGCCTCCTGCTGCCTCCCTGTGGACGATACCTTGCTGGGCAAGGATAGTTTTGGTGAGATGAGTGAGGACCAGGCCTCCTCCTCTTCTTACTTTCTTTTCCCTCTACCTGTGATGGGCAGGTTTTATTTATATTCGGGTAGAGGCGTGACTGTTCTTTCTCCGTATAGGTACCCGCTACCTACACGCATATTAGAACAATTACCTGTCCACTTTTCTTTTCATAGGCCTATAAGCTAGAACTGTTTAAAATCCGAATAAGTCGTGCTGGGATGACAATAACCCCAGTAGTTATCTTACTTTTTCCTGCATTTCTTATTTCATCTTGTTTAGTTTAGTTAGTAGTATTCTTTTTTTTCAGTTTTCTATTTTCTTTTGTTTCTGCGGAGCTAACCCCTGCAGGTATTTTTTCTGGATGGCGGACGTTGCGGCTCATTTTAGCTTACACGCCAATCTTCTGGTGTGCTCATTTCTGAGCACTGGGTACTCTCTTTCCCTAGCCTTTTCTGATTGTCATGTCATATATTTTGTGGATTGTTTAGTTTAAGTCTGGGGGAGAGCAGTTTTTGTGCCCACTCACGTGCACTCTTGCATAGCATGCTAGAAGTACTTTTATTGTAGCTTATTGGAAATTGTTGTTCATTTTCATTGCACACCACAGCACCCACTTGAGCGCATACTCATCTGTTTGCTTGCTCTGTTGTGAATTTAATTCTTCTGCTTATGTGGGAAAGTCTAGGTGATGGCTTAGGACTATGTAGCAGAGTAAAATGTTGACTCCAGTAGTGCTCCTAGTCGAGTGCTCGGTTGCATAGAAATTTGTGTAGATTAGACTTCGGTTTATACTTATGGTTTTATATTTTTTTCTATTTGTGTAAATGTTGTTTACTCTACTCAAATGGTGAATCCGGTGGAATCAAACGGTAGCATAGGGATGTGTGTAAACGATCGCTAGACTCGTATTGCTTGAGTCGGGAGAAAGGAGAATCTTTCTCGGTGGCTAGAACTTGCCCCAAGCGATTCTTGAAGCATTGGTATAGGATAAGTTCTAGTGCGTGAGAATGACGTAGGCCATTATTTTGGCCCGGTTGAACTTTTTATTTCATGCCTAACGTCTACCCTTGCTAGCCCCTTTGTGCCTACCCTTTCATTGATTCAGCTCCGCTCATATCACACCAAAGCCTAAAAGCCTAACCTAGTCGCACACCCAAATCTGAGCTTTAGTTGTAGTTTTATTTACATTGTGGGGGGTGTTGATTGTGGTGTTTATTATGTGAATCTGTGGATATGCTCATTTGAAAATTTTGCTGAAAGAAAAAAGACAAGAAAATGAAGATAGAAAGAAAAAAAGGAAAAGGAAAAGAGAAAAAAGAAAAATGAGCTTTATTGAAAAATCATGTAGAAAAATTATGTATTGGGAGTAGGCGGTGCACACACCTATGTTTCAAAAGTCCAAGTCTGGGGGTGTGGTGCACCTGCATTCGATTTTGGTGCGCGGGTACTTATTTTAAAAGCTCAATTGGGTTATGTGTTTTAAGCCATTTTGTTTATCATTGTTTACCTCACCGTAACCCAAGCCTCAATTAAAACCTGAAAATCCTACTGACTCACGCCTTGAACCAATTTATTGTCGTGGAGAGAATGTGACCGGGCAAGCTTATGGTCACCGACACTGATAGATTTCAGTGGAGTTTGTCCCGCGTCCCGATCTTGAGCAATGCTCGTCTCAGCTCTTAGTTTACTTTCTCCGTATGCATGACCGAATGATTCACCGTTGTTCACCATTTTGAGTAGTTGTAATATGCTTTTACTCTTTTAGAAATATATGAACTGTTTGTGTATAATATAAAATCTTCTCTACTATTTTTCTTATGCACGTGAGCATGCGACTTCGCATGGTACTCTGTATTGTAATTTTAAGCCATCTACTTTTCTTTCCTCGTTCGCGTAGAATTTGTTTGCTCGGGATGCGCAAACAGTTAAGTTGGGGTGTGATGAGTCCCAAATATATACACATTTATGGACTCATCTGGGCCGATTTTCTAGTCTTTGCACTTCACTTTAGACATGTTTTCATTCCTATTTAATACTCCATGCTAAGTGCACTTCTAGGCCCGTTTTGGTGTTATTTCTTGTTCATCTTCGTTACTAGTTTTCATGCAGTGTTAAGTGCCACCTTCAGTGGCTAGACTGGTGTTGTATGCTGGAACAGGAGTCGTGCAGGTGTTCCCGGTACAATTCTATACAGGAACACTGCGCACGATCACTGGCTCTATCGCGCACGACCACTGGTCGTGCGCCACTGATCGTGCGCACTTAACGCTCATTTTATGAGTTCTGTTTGGCTTATCGCACGACCATTGACGATAGTGCGCACGACCACTGGTCGTGCGCCACTGGTCGTGCGAACATTGTATTTTATAATTTTCTTTCCTTGCAGGCTCCGTCCAGGCAGGCGCACGATCACAGGATGATAGTACGCACGACCACTGGTCGTGCGCCAACGATCGTGCGCACTATTTATTCCAGCGTCTATAAAATGCCCTGCTCGCGATTTAGGTCGAATCCTTCGCCGTTCTTCTGCCCGACTCCGCCGTTCCGCCTATTTCCGCTGGTTCTCCGCCCCCCTAGGCCTCCTCCATCATCCACAAGCTTCAAGGAGGAGATTCCACGCATCTTCATCGCCAAGCAAGGAGTTCTTCGCATTAGACGTGGCCGAATGGTAAAGCGCTGGAGAAGACGGGTCCATTGGGAGGTATGACAGCCCTCCTCTACCCCGGACGCAGTTGGGACCGAGCTAGGACGTGGATTGACAACCCAACGATTCTTACCGTGAATCTACAACGAGACTCCGGATTCGGTCGTATCTCTTGCCTCTTTCTTCTACTTGTGATGATGTAATGTTTGTAATCTTCTATCTTTTGATGATGTACACTATGAATCTTGCTTATTAATGTTTATTTCATGTTTATGGAATCATTTTATTCATATGTGTTTATGAGGTGCGCCCCCATCTAAGTTCCATTCCACCACCGTGTCCGGTGCCCCACTAGCAATTGCTAGTGGCGTGCTTGTCGACGAGGTGCTTGCGACCCTCATCCGTATGCCTACTATTCCATCCGCCTAGCGAAGCGTGGCATAGCGGCCCGTGTAATCCATTCGCCCTATGAAGCAGTGCGCTCAAGGCCTGCACAGTTCGACTCCGCTTGCCTACTCGCCCATCCGCCCTTGCGACGCAGCGCGCTCAAGGCCTGCCTAGTCTCCATCCCGCCAAGCGAAGCATTGCATAGCGGCGTTGCATAGGAGTAGTTGATAGCTTTTATTTTATTTCCATAAGCCAAATCACCCCGTTTCCGCATTCCATCCGACTCAAGGACTTCGATCTCAAGTCCTTCCTCGATAATAAACTCCACCTTACTGTGTTCCTTTGAGATTCGATACTCGGGGATTACTCCTCGTTTTATATTACTTGAACGATCGGTACACTGCCGTTTCATGTCGCAGTCGAGCTACCGCCTATAGCGGTGTGTGAGATTTGCGCCATCAGCAACCACCAGGTATTATCAATCCCTCCTCTCCTAACTGTGTTTATAGACTTAATAAAGCACTTTATGGTCTTAAGCAAGCACCTAGAGCATGGTATGACACTCTCTCTAACTTCCTTATAGAAAACTCTTTTGAAAGAGGAAAAGTAGATAAAACACTTTTCACTAGAACTCACAAGAATCAACTCCTTCTTGTTCAAATATATGTAGATGACATCATCTTTGGCTCAACTCATCCCAAACTCTGTACAAGATTTGCTAATCTAATGCAATCTAAATTTGAAATGAGTAGTATGGGAGAACTCTCTTATTTCTTAGGGCTACAAGTAAAACAAAACAGTGAGGGGATCTTTATCTCACAATCTAAATACACTAAAGAGTTAATAAAAAAGTTTGGCATGGAATCAGCTTCTACCATGAAAACACCTATGGCAACTAATGTCATTATAGAAAAGGATGAAAAGGGGAAATCAGTAGATCAAAAGACATATAGGGCAATCATAGGATCCCTTCTCTATCTAACAGCTAGCAGACCTGACATTATGTTTGCCACCTGCATATGTGCTCGATTTCAGGTTGATCCAAAAGAATCCCATCTCTCCTCTGTAAAAAGGATTCTTAGATACCTAAAGGGAACACCGGAACTAGATCTATGGTACTCAGCAGAAACCAACTTTGAATTGACAGGTTTCTCAGATGTAGACTATGCTGGATGTAGGGTTGATAGAAAGAGCACATCTAGTACTTGCCAATTCCTAGGTGACAGACTAATATCATGGTTCAGTAAGAAACAAACTTCAGTCTCAACCTCAACAGCTGAAGCTGAATATATAGCTGCTGGAAGCGGTTATTCACAAATCCTATGGATGCAAAATCAGCTTCTTGACTATAAATTGGAAGTAAATAACTTTAAGATCTATTGTGATAGTTCTAGTGCTATATCCATAGCATCCAATCCAGTCCTTCATAGTAGAACCAAACATATAGAGATCAGACATCACTTTCTTAGAGACAATGTAGAAAAAGGCAAGAAAACCTTAGAATATATTCCTACAGACAGTCAAAGAGCAGACATTTTTACCAAACCCTTGGATGAAACTAAGCATACTTACTTCATCAACACCTTAGGAATGCTTGATGGAAGCTTGTAAACACCATTGTTGGGCAAATCTAAAAGAGGTCAACAAAACTAAGAAAGCACTTGAAGATGCGTCGATTACCTATCGACGCACTGTCGAGAAGAAATCAACGCTGGAATTGATTTCTTACAGACAAAGATACGTCGATCCTTTCTCGATGGACCGTCGACTTCATGATAAAAATGGAAACAAATCTTCCCTTCTTCTTTTGACGATTGGATTACCTAATATACCTCAATTTCTGTTTCCTTTTCGACGTATCACCTTATTTAAATAATACCTCATATTTCATAACTCCTACTCTCCCAAACCGCCAAAAACTTCATCTTCTACCTTTCTACCTGCATCAATGGCGCCGACTCCTGCTCAATCTGCTATCATCAAAGCAATAGATAATGCCCTAAAACAACTTCTGAATGAATTTCAGTCACGACTGATAAATTTCTCCAATGAATGTGCCTCCATGCTAGTCTCTTGTGAAGCCAAACTGACCGACATCTCTGCATCTCTTCTTGAGCTTCATATTCTTCTTCAAGAACAAAATATGTCGCCAAAAGGGTTTATACCCTTTCTGCGGGATATAAACCAGGGGAGAGTTGCTCCAGAAACCCCTCCAATCAGGTTCTCTATTAATCTTAAGCCTCATATTCTTCTCTATTACTCTTCAACTTCTCTATTACTCTTCAGCTCAGGGTTAATTCTTCTCCAATCTCTAAACCCTAATTCTTCTTATAGGCACAAATCTTCTCCACTCACTCTGACTACACCTTCAAGGAGAAAAACCCCTTTGGTATATCCTCATCCTACCATAGAGAAGGAGACCATGCTGTGGATTCAGCATTCAAAGCAGATGCCCCATATGTTCAGGGGGAGATTGTTGTAGTACAAAATACAGAAGTCCAGGGGGAGGAAGAAGCAGCTACTTCTGATGACCTGAAAGGGCAAGTCTGGATTGATGCACCCCTGTGTGTGGAAGAATATCAGTATCACTCTCCTGGCTTCTATGCCAGTCACATCAAACTTAGGACACCTCTACTTGAGGATGTTCTTCTAGAAGAAACTCCTCCTCTTAAAGTTCCTTCTCCACCTTATCTTCCTAAAGAGAAAACTCCACCTCCTCTACTACCTCTACCTCCACCATCAACAAAACTTACTACTCAAATATTACCTAGGCAAAGTCCAAGAAGACAAATGGAAAGAAAAGATGTCATTCCTCACTGGCAAAAATATTCCAAAGAAGAAAGGAAAGAATATGCAAAGGAAAAGAAGTACAGAAAAGCTTGTGAGGAGATAAAGAGGTTTGAAAAGATTCTTAATATCTCTCCTGACAGTACTGTAAAGGAGTACAATGACATTGAAATGGAAAAGAGGAATAATGAAATAAGAGAAAGAGACCTGTATGAATTTGAAGCAGCCATAAAAGAAACAGTAGATAAGAGAAATGCTTGGATAGAGAAGATCAAGAAGGGAATGACCAAAGAACAGATTCTTGCAGAACCATCCATCAAAATTCCAAAGAAATTGTTTGATGTTGAAGCATATCAAAAGAAAAATCCTCAAGCAGAGTTTATCCTAGATAAAGGACAAAAGCACAAAAGGGGTGTAGGATGTTCTGACGATGTCTACATTCCCTATAAGAAGCCAAAAAAGCCAGAAGGACTAGACAAATGGCATGATTCACCCTGGAAAGGGAAAGAAAAGTTGTCTGAGATCCCTGAGAAACAGGAACCTGAAAAGAAAAGGAAATAAAGGCCCAAGGTTGACAACAAGGGACCATCTGAACCCAAACCTACACAAAAGAGAGAGAAACCTCAAGGCATTACAATAGAAATGATTGATGAAAGGCAGCAATTATCATTAGCAAGGGTTATTCCATAAATGACACTCTCCCTGATGCTGAAAAAAATTTGGCAAAACTGCACACAATTATCAGAAATGTTCAAGAGCATCCTGATAAAGCCAGGCCCTACATTTTTGAAGCTGTTGAACAATTATCTAAAAAACTCTACTCTGCCTTTGTTAATTTTATGTATAACAAGAAGTTCTTAGATTAAAACTTGTTTATATGATTTCTTTCTTTTCTGATGAATGCTTGACAAACTTCTTTAATATATCAAGGTATTCCTTAGACAAATGATAAAATTTCTCTCTGAATAGGGTTAAGACAAATAGGGGGAGATTGTTGGGGAAATGATTTATCTTAACCCCTAGAAATGAGTAGAATATGTATTCTCAGAGTGAAAAATTAGTTTAAGTAAATATGCGTCAAATAATAATCGACGCAACGTCGAAGTGTAGTTGACGTATATCTCATACTGAGTCGAAGTAATTCTAAACAGAGTTCGACGTAACCAAAGTCGACGTAACTCTGATTTCTAGTCGACGCACCCAGTAAAGTCGACGCACCTCTGTCGATGCTCTTTCCATATTTTCTTCTCGACGTCTAGCCAGGCTGAA
This sequence comes from Dactylorhiza incarnata, assembly GCA_033032865.1. Lineage (NCBI taxonomy): Eukaryota > Viridiplantae > Streptophyta > Magnoliopsida > Asparagales > Orchidaceae > Dactylorhiza > Dactylorhiza incarnata. The sequence goes on along the minus strand of JAWHQI010000026.1, from coordinate 4,760,700 downwards.
ATCGACGCTTACGTCGAATAGTAATTGACGCACGTCGATTTCTGTGACAGATTCAAAAACCCGCCAGATCTCTTTCCTTCTTTCTGTAGATCTGAATTTTATGGAATTATATTATTCTTTTCTAGCCGTTCTGAATCAATCTTTCCTTCTAAATGATTCTTGGCTAATTTGATTAAGATTATTATGGACATTATTTGAAAATAGAATGATCTCTTTCCTTCTACAGAAATAATGATTATGGAAACTTTTCTTTCTTACTATTTCTCTGACTGCTAATTAATTATCCTCCTATAGCAATATTTTTGAATAAACACAGCTATAAATACAGAAGGAGGTCGGACAAGAAAAAGTAGAAGTGATCCACTCCATCCATTTGAAAAAGAGGAAAAGCTCCCAAGTGAAAAGTGAGAAAGCTGAGAAAAGTGAAAGTGTGTTGCAGCAAAGAAAAAGCCTTCTTCTTCTCCTTCTAAAGTCATACTGCTGCCATTTCTGAAAGTTCTCACTGAAAGAGAAAAAGGCCTACAATCTCCTTCTCACTATAGAAGAGAGATTTCATTCACTATACTTGTGCTTCTAATCTTCTTGCTAGGAAGAAGATTCTTTCTTGCTTCAATTGTTTTTCTTCTACTTCTTCTTCTTATTCTTATTTCATTTTCAAATTGTGTAAAAGAGTTTTTAGAATCTCTCTTCAAAAAATTCAGTTGTAGTGGTTCTAAGAGTCTCCTTATCAAAAGACTCAGGCTGGTTCTAAGAGTATCCTTATCAAAAGACTCAGTGCAAGATAGTAAATTCCTACCAAGGGGGTAGAAGAGTGGACTACCCAAAGTTTGGGGAACCACTATATTTTTTTGTGTTGTGCTGTGATTTTCTTTTTGCTATTTCTTTATTTATTTGCTTAATTCTTGTTGGTGTGTGGGAAGCTTAAATCTGTGAATATTACACACATATATATATATATATATATTAACTTTGCACAAAATATTTTTAAATCTCTATTCACCCCCCCCCCCCCCCCCCCCCCTCTAGAGAATTCTAGACAGGCTAACTGTGCACTTTCAGGTACTTTGTTGATGAGCATGTCAGTGGGAGTATGCAAGCTAGGAAAAGCAAGAGACATTCTGTTGATTCTGAAGAGCAAGAAGCCATAAGGAAGAGAATGGAGGAAATAAGAAAAACCCAAAATTTGAAGAATGAAGCCCTTTCTCAAGGGATATCATCCTGAATACTTGGACTCTATTCCAGCAGGGAAAGCATGACAGGGGTACATTCTACAGTTCAGAGGAATGGAAGAAATATGAGATGTATGAAGCGGACATAAGGGACTATTGGAGCAAAATCAAGATGAGAGAGACTTTAGTGTCTGCCAATGCTCCTCTTAGATATCACCCTAAGCCTAACTATTTTGAAAAGCAAAAGCAGAAACAGGCTAAAGCTGAGCAATCCAAGAAAACTGGACCATCTGGGATAAGCAAAGATATTCAGAAGGATTGAAGAAAATGGATTCTAGAAATCACATGCACATTTCTATGTTCTACATTTTTGCATCTAATATATTGTAAATGTATTGGACTATAATTAATCAATATATGCAGTGATTAAATGCTTGATTAATTGTTATTGATTATATTTGTTAGTCAAACATATCTATACTTTTAAGTTCTGTCTTCTTCAAATAGGGGAAGATTGTTGGGTATTATGCTTTCAATGTCTCTAGATTTGAAGAAGGAACACAAGTATATATAAGCTATGTTGTTTTTAATGTTATGTTTAAGTTCATGTTGTGACAGATGCATCAAAACTACATCACTAATATCAAGGCGATAAAAGTAATAAAAATTCACTAAGTAAAATATCGTCTCAAGACTCAGCATATGAATCATTGAGAAAGGATACATATCGTCAAAACAGTTTCGACGATATTGTCTTGAAGAAAGCTTATCGTTGATAAAGCTAAGTTCAGATATCTCGACTGTATAACCCCGTGTTCTCCTGAGGAGGTAAGGCCTGAAGATTAGTAATTTGGGCTGGAAGAGGTCATCTCGCCACTAAGGAGTCGCGAGAGCTAGGGGAATGCGAGACCTGGCCTCGGCGGATGTCGCCAGAAGGAGGGCGAGCAGGGCCTTCGCAAAGTGCTCTCCTAAGAGGGGTTTCGCGAGCCATACTCGCGAGGAGACTCGTGGGAGCTCTCACGAGTGGCGTTCTCGTAGGCCACTTGCCCATAGGCTAAGGAGGTGAAATTACCCCTCTGCCCCTGGTGGTCTGTCGTTAGCCCCTCCAAACAGCGGAGTTTGGTTGTTAGCAGACCAAATTGGGGTGCGTTTAATAAAACCAAAAGGAGGAATTCCTCTATTAGCAAACCACGAACAAAAAACTATAAATAGACCTTGAAGGGCACTTTGGGAGAGAATTCTGATCTTAGACTTTGAGCTTCTTCCTCCCTAAGTTACTTTGGTTTAGCCCTCCAGCTCTCCAAGGTGCCCAGTCTCAGCTTTGTCATGGGAGGGGAAGCGCTCATCGATCTTCCAGGTTTGTGGTGGGACCTCCTCACTGCGACTAAGGTCTAAGTCTAGTTCTGAATCTCCAGTCTGCTCCTTCCGAGGGATCAGTAAGGGCTAGCAGCCCCTCAACTAGTTGAGGGCCCGAGCTTCACAAGAGACCAAGAAATTGGTTTCAACATTTTGGTGCGGTGAGCGTGGAGTGTAGCTGGTCTAAGAAAGTTCCAAGGAAGGGACATGGCAGGAGATGAAGAACAGGGCGAGGAGTTTTGCGGGTCACCCCAGGTGGTGACGCCAAGGATGTTCTCGGACTTCAGGAGGGAAGTCCTCGACACCCTTGGATTCTCCGTCGCAGCATTGTGAAGCGAGTTCGCGACCCCAGCGCCTCAGGCATTCCCCCCTCCAGCAGCGGCTGGCGAGAATACCCTGGGAGGAAGGGCTGGAAAGGAAGTGGTCGGGGGATCAGTGCAAGACCTGGAGGGGCGAGTGCTGTTTGCCAGCCCGTCGAGCGAGATTCTGGCGAGTGTGGTGCCGACGAGCTCGGTGTCGGCGAGAGCGGCATAGGCGAGCGCGGTTCCGGCGAGCGCGATTCTGGTGAGCGCGGCGCCCGTAAGTATGGTTTCGGCGAGCGTGATTCCTGCGAGCTCAAGCCTGGCGAGGGAGCTCGGGGAGCGAGTGGAGCAGGAAAGGGTGGCAGGTGGGGGGAGCCCCTTTTGCGAGTAGGTGATTTCCGCACCCATCCCGGAAGGGTTCAGGGAATGGGACAGTGTCTACTACCACGGCGGAGACGACCCTGTCCAGCACCTGTAGTCATTCGAGGACTCAGTTTCTATCAGGCCGATGTCGGATGCCTTTAAGTATCGGCTCTTCGTCGTCACCCTAAAAGAGAAGGCCAGGGACTGGTTCCATCAACTCCCTGCGGGGTCGATCTATGCATTTGAAGACTTGCGTCGAAGCTTCTTATTGCAATTCTCGACTTCAAAGAATAGGAAGAAGGTGTTGGATCGATTGGAACCCTTAGAGGGGGTGAATAAGGGAATTAAATTTTTCTTATAATTTTATGAAAATGACTAAATTGTTTTAGTGAGAAAGATCAAAATAACAATTTAGCAAAAGTAATTTACAAAAAAAAAATTTATGCCAAATGAAAGAAATCAAGTAAACACAAATAGAGACATGATTATATTATATAAAAGGTGTTTACATAAATTTGATTTCTATATCGCTAGAAATCGGAGGCGTACAAAGTAAAACAATTTTTTCTTTTCTATACTGACTCGTATCCCCACGAACCGGTTGGCTTTAGCCAATCCTTCCCCGGATATGGCCTCAAGCCGCTCTAGCCAATCCTTCCCCGGATATGGCCTCAAGCACCCCCTAGATCTAATCTCCTAGACCTAGTCGCCAACTTACGCGGCAAATTACCCCTAAGCCGGGCAAGGACCTAGTCGCCAACACAAGGCAAATTCTACAACAAAAATTACAATAATGAAATAAAGCAAATACAAGAACTCCCTCTATGAGATTTTTGAAGTTGAGGATGACGGATCGATGTAGCATAAGTGAGGTTGAAGCGATCGTTCTTCGGATGCAGCGTGGGGCCTTCCTTCTCCAGAAATCTTCTTTGGCTTTGAGTGGGAGATGAACTTTTGGCAGAGTAACAGCTCTGGAAATTTGGCACAAGTAATCTCTCTGGAAGCACCAACCAAAACGAGAGAGAGCCCATCAATTTATAGACCTTGAAGATAGCGCCTGCGGTAGCTCCTAGCGCCTGTGGTAGCGTTCATGTGGAGTGGTTGCGAAACCATCAGCGGCATGGCGCTGTGCACGAACTTGAGCTAGCGCCAGGCGGTAGCACTAGCACTGGCGGTAGCGCTAGCGCCTGCGTTAACCCCTAACGCTGGTGGTAGTGCTTCAGCTCAGTTTGTTGGTTCCAAGCTGCTTTCTTCCTGTGGAGTATAGCACCTATAGTTACTGCACACTATAAACAAACGACAAGCAAGATCAAATACAATTTGGGATTTGTTATTCTCAAACAAAGGGATGTTGCACACATGTCCAATAATCTCCCCCTTTTGATAATAACAAATCCTCTTAGCTAGAAATCAACAAAGGTGTTTATGGTAAATGATAAGCGAGATAAAAGTGTAACTATAGTATATGATAAGCATGAGAATAGTGCATACTCCCCCTATCTTAATGCTCCCCCTACATAAATGCAATTTATGTTTTACTCCCCCTAAATGATATATTACATGAATTAGTATCCCCTTAATCTTCTAGATTTCTCCTCTATATTTCTTCAATTAATCTTCCCCTTTTGGTATTATCAAAAGAAGGTGGGGTGAGGGTAGTAAGGAAGCACTCCTTGTAAATGATAAATCATGATCGAGCTTTTGTAATATAGATAATGATAAAGATTTTAAGCATAGTATATATAAGAGATTTCAAATAAAAAGATAGGAGTTAATAAGCAAGCGGAGGATTATAAGAAACATCTTTTCTTAAGCATGAAAAGCATAAGTAAGAATATGAGTTTTTAGTTCAAAATTGAAAGATGTTTTAACCTCTTTGAAATCTCATAGTTTTTCATAAAGTTACCAAGCATGAAATGAACATATCAAAAAGAAAATATACTACAATGTTACTTAATTTTATGTTCAAGAAATACCAAAATATTGTAGAGATCATGCTAGGTTATCTAGTGCATTTCTTATATAAGGAGTAGTATAGATAAAGCATTAGAATCCAATACTCATGAGAAGAAGTGTTATGAAAGATAATGATGTGCACATAAGTGTATTTTGAGAAATGCTAACAATTTTTTTAAATCACAAAATGCTAGACAAATGTAGAGTAAAGTGCACAATAAAACACAAGTATATTAACTTTCACACTTTAATGCACAATATTTTTAAAAAAAGTGGTGTAATAACAAAGGTTTGCACATGTTGACCCAGAAATTGGTGATCCTCCCCTGGGAGGCCTTTTTTGCTACATTTTTACAGATTATGCGCCCGGGAACGTTCAGACCTCACACAAAGTCTTTTTTCACACCCAAGGCGGGCGGCCTCCTCCTTCAGACCACCCAAAGCGGGCGGCCTCCTCCTTCAGATCGCCCAAGGAGGGCGGCCTCCTCTTTCAGACTGCCCAAAGCGGGCGGCCTCCTCCTTCAGACCGCCTAAAGCGGGCGGCCTCCTCCTTCAGACCTCCCAAAGCGGGCGGCCTCCTCCTTCAGACTGCCCAAGGCGGGCGGCCTCCTCCTTCAAACCGCCCGAGGCGGGCGGCCTCCTCCTTCAGACCGCCCAAAGCGGGCGGCCTCCTCCTTCAGACCGCCCAAGGCAGGCGGCCTCCTCCTTCATATCGCCCAAAGCGGACGGCCTCCTCCTTCAGACCGCCCAAGGTGGGCGGCCTCCTCCTTCAGACCGCCTAAGGCGGGCGGCCTCCTCCTTCAGACCGCCCAAAGTGGGCAGCCTCCTCCTTCAAACAGCCCAAGGCGGGCGGCCTCCTCCTTCAGACCGCCCAAGGCGAGCGGCCTCCTCCTTCAGATCGCCCAAGGTAGGCGGTCTCCGCCTTCAGGACGCCCAGCAGGGGCGGTCTCCGCTTTCAAACCGCCCAAGGTGGCGATTTCCTTCGTTTAGACCCCGCGGGTAAGGATCCGGTCACCGGCTCACGGGTGGTGACGACATCGATCAAGAGCCTATAAATAGGACCCTCGGCATGAACAGGGGGACAGGCAAGTTGGGGGGGCAAAACCGGCGGCTAGAAACAGCCAGACCGCACCTAGCTGCGGCCTGTCTGGGCAGCCTCAGCCACCTGTCAGGGCGACCTCAGTGGCATGTCTGAGCGACCTCAGCGACCTGTCCGGGCGACCTCAGCGGCCTGTTCGGGCGACCTCAGCGACCTATCCGGGCGACCTCAGCGACCTGTCCGGGCGACCTTAGCGACCTATCCGGGTGACCTCAGCGACCTGTCCGGGCGACCTCAGCGACCTGTCCGGGCAACCTCAGCAGGCAACCTCGGCAAACAGCCCACGCGGCTTACTTTTTTGCCACTCTCTTGTATTCATTCTATTTTCATGTACTAAAAATGGCAAGCTGTAATACAGGTTATTAAATAAAGGGAAAGCCCGCCGCAGGAGTGGCATTTGCCATGGCGGGCGAAGTCTGGCCTCGCCACAAGATAGCGTCCCACTCTTCTTCTCTCACTCAGCTCTTCATTTACGACTCAAGTAACCAGCTACTCGACCATTACCCCCTCTCTTTCCTCCGAGATCGAGCGTCGAGGACCAGGGGACAATTTCGGATTCAACAGCACAAGACACTTTACTATTCTTTCCAAGGTGCTCAACCTCACAATGCTTATGAAGACTTATCAGGAGTTTCAAGTAGTGCTTGGTGTAGTTATATTTGTCTATATAATTTTTTGTTCACTTTTGTGAGACAACATTCTCCGAATACACTTGTTTTGCAAACCTAACAAAAAAATTTTAAATCCAACCACTTTTCTTAGTTTTTAAGTGCAATTCAAATGTAGTGTAGATAATAAACTTATGCAAATTTTAATTCATTGTATAATTACAATACACAAGCAAGCATTTTTAGATTTAAACACACATGTACATTACCAAACATAAGTGAGTGTAAAAGTATCATTATCAATCACAATACATTTACTCATACTTAGAGGCATGCTAAGCTTGGTTCTACACATATTTTTTAAATACAATTGATGCACTTAATTAGATATATCAAAGCATGATAAACACAACAATGTTCATAGTAAAATGAAGAAACAAGTTTTAACATTGTAAATAATTCTAAATGATAGAATTCATATTCATGCTTGATATTAGCAATAAAGATCATACAGTTTTTTTTGTTTTTTTGAATATTTTTTATGAAAGGAAAACAGAGAACCACAAAAACATATTTTTGTATATTGAAATTTTATAGTTGATTTTCCATAAAATTAATAAAACAAAAATAACAACAGTCAAAAGTACAAAATTAAAGTAGTAAATATGAACTAAAATATTTTTGTAGATTTTTAGAAATTTTGAAAATCACAAAATTCAAACACTCACGCTAGCGCCGGCGCTAGCGCTAGCGCGGGAAACAGTAAGTGAAATATTGAAGATTTCAAAATTCTATTTTTTGATATTGATTAGGGGTCTTAAGAGTAGTCTTATGCAGAAATTTTGTAATTTTCAGAGATGTCTTGATTGCTCAAATTGCATACAACATTAGCGTTTTACATGTTATTCATCCTAAGATGTCTAAGACTCCTAATTCCAACCTTAACATTTGAAACCTTGCATTGGGAAGAGGTTTAGTGAAAATATCAGCAAGTTGAGAGTCCGTGCCAATAAAACTTATTCAAACATTTTCCTTCTTAATGTGATCCCTTATGAAATGATGACATACATCTATATGTTTGGATCTAGAATGATGTACCGGATTGTTTGTAAGATCAATGGCACTCTTGTTGTCACATTTTAATTCTATATGTTTTAGATGAAAACCAAAGTCCTCTAAAGTTTGGCTCATCCATAGTGCTTGTGCACATCAACTCCCTAGTGCAATGTATTCGGCCTCCATGGTGGAGAGTGCAACCGAATTTTGTTTCCTACTAGACCATGCAACTAATGAAGGTCCTAGAAAATGACAAGTACCACTAGTGCTTTTTCTATCAAGTGAACATCCGGCATAGTCCGAATCGGAATAACCATGAAGTGTAAATGAATTATTGTGCGGGTACCATAATCCTAATCTAGATGACCCAATAAGATATCTAAAAATTCATTTTACTGCTTTTAAATGAGATTCTTTGGGATTGGCTTGAAATCGAGCACATGAGCATATGGCAAACATAATATCGGGTCTAGTTGCACTTAGGTAAAGTAGAGATCCTATCATACCTCTATATAGAGTTTGATCTATAGAAATTCCTGATTCATCTTTTCCTAATTTTAGTGATGCACTCATTGGTGTAGAAGCATGTTTAAGGTTTTCAAATCCAAAACGTTTAAGCATATCAAGGACATATTTAGTTTGACATATGAAGATACCATCAATTCTTTGTGATATTTGAAAACCAAGGAAATAAGAAAGTTCTCCTACAAGACTCATTTCAAATTCATTTTTCATCACTAAAATTACTTCTTTATACAACTCTTCATTAGTAGATCCAAAGATTATATCATCAACATATATTAGCAAAATAATTAAATCATCATTATTATGCTTAATGAAGAGAGTATTATCGGTACTTCCCATAATATAACTGTGCTTTAATAAAAATGATGTAAGTCTTTCATACCATGAACGAGGCGCTTGTTTTAAACCATAAAGCGCCTTTTCTAGTTTATAAACATGATTGGGAAATTTTTCATTAATAAAACCGGGGGGTTGTTCAACATAAACTTCTTCTTTTACAAACCCGTTGAGAAAAGCACTTTTTACATCCATTTGAAATACTTTTATTCTTTTAAAGCTTGCAAATGCTAGAAAAAATGTAATGGATTCCAACCTAGTAACGGGTGCAAACATTTCATCAAAATCTATCCCCTCGATTTGTGAATATCCTTGTGCTACTAGGCGTGCCTTATTCCTAGTGATTCTAGACTCACCATCTAATTTATTTTTAAAAAACCATTTTACACCTACAACCGGGTGATTAGATGGTCTTTCTACTAATTTCCAAACATAATGTCGCTCAAATTGTTCTAACTCTTCATTCATAGCCAGAAACCAAAATTCATCAATTAAAGCGGTAGAAACAGTTTTCAGTTCAATTTCAGAAACAAAAGAGATATTTGAATAAGATTCGTGAAGAGAAAAGTGAGTTCTTACCCCGATGGATGGTTCACCAATTATTAATTCTCGTGGATGATCCTTTGTGAATTTCAAGGCACTTGGAGGTACATATTCATCTTCCTTGGCCTCTTCTTCTTCTTCTTTGGAAGGTTCCTCGTCACCATGCTCCAAAGGTTGTAAGAGATCATCCTTGTTGCCTGCGGAAAGTTTTTCTACACAAGGAACAAACTCATCAAATTTCATATTTATTGACTCTTCAACTCTACTAGTTCTTTTATTAAAAAATTCTATAAGCTTTACTAGTTGAAGAGTACCCAAGAAATGTTCCTTCATCACATTTTTCATCAAACTTTCCCAAGCTATCTTTTGTATTCAAAATAAAACATTTACAACCAAAAACTTTGAAATAAGATACATTAGGCTTCTTTTGAAAATAAAGTTCATATGGTGTGAGATTAAGAGATGGGCAAAGCATGATTCTACTCATAACATAACATGATGTATTTATGGCTTCGGCCCAAAAGGACTTGGGTAATTTATATTCACATAACATAGTGCGTGCTAGTTCTTGAAGTGTCCTATTCTTTCTTTCTACAACACCATTTTGTTGTGGTGTGCGTGGTGCAGAGAACTCATGTTTAATGCCTAACATATCACAAAAGGATGTAAATTTTTTATTTTCAAATTCTCCTCCATGATCCGAGCGAATGCATTTAATTTTTAAATCACTTTCATTTTGAATATGAGTACATAATTTTGCAAATTCGCAAAACGCATCGGATTTGGAAGAGAGAAATAATGTCCAACAATATCTTGAAAAATCATTTATTAAAATATATGTATATAATCTACCACCAAGACTTGCAGTGTTAATGGGACCAACAAGATCCATATGAATTATTTGCAAGGGTCTTGTAGTAGAAATGAAATTTTTACTTTTGAAAGAGGATCTAGAAAATTTACCTTTTTGACATGGTGAACAAAGTGAAGGTAAAGTTCCATTTAACCTAGGCAATCCTCTAATTAAATCACTTTTGGCAAGTTTTACAATGAGCTTTATGCTAGCATGCCCTAGCCTTCTATGCCAAAGTTCTAATTCATCATTTTTAGTGATAAAACATTTTATAGACGATTTAGAAAGATCATGAAAAGAAACTATATAGACATTATGTATTCTTGGTGCAGTTAGTAAAATATCTTCTGTGGTAGGATTAGATATTTTGCATAGATTAGTGGAAGATTCAAATAACACATATAATCCTTTATCACATAATTGGCTAATAGAAATTAAATTGTGTTTTAATCCTTTCACATAAAGAACATTAGATATAGTAAAGGATTCGTTACCAACTGTACCAATTCCCATGATCCTTCCTTTTCTGTTGTCACCAAACGTCACGATCCCTCCCTTCTTCTTCTCTAGGCTAAGGAACTTTGCTTTATTGCCTGTCATGTGCTTGGAGCATCCAGAATCCAAGTACCACACGTCTTCATTGTCCTTAGCCAGCCTGCACCTCTAGAAAGAAGATGAGAGTAAAGATCCGGATACCCATGTGGTACCACCCATGGAATAAGTGGAAGTCTTAGGTACCCATATTTGCTTTAACGTAGTTTGTTTTATTTTTCTGCAAGAACTAGATGTGTGACCTAACCTATAACAGTTTGCACACGAAATAAAGGGGGTTGAGACCCTTTTCTAGAATATTTTCTTGCTGGAAGAAATTGGATTTACAAAAGAAAAACATTTTGAAAAAGAAAATTCAGGCTTTTGTATGAGGTGCTAGCGTCGGCATTAGTGGCTAGCGTCGGGCGTTATCCCTCACCTCGATATCCAAGCCCAAATTTTCCAGAACCATGGCGCCGGTTCCCTAAAATCATTTCTAGTGATTTTTGCCCTATTCCAAATTTTTTTAATGGCCATGGTGAGATAATGAACTTTTGCTTTAAGTGAAGAATTTTCTTTCACAAGCATGACACACCTATTTTCAAATCTTTTTTTATTATTTTTTATTTGCAAAGGAGAGGCTTCTAATTTCCTTTCTAATTCCCCCTTCTCTTTTGTAAGAGTTTTGGCATGAGAGAGGACTTTAGAAAGAGACTCTTCAATATCTTTTGCCATTTTAGTGGAATGACCACACTCTTGGCAAGAAACCTTTCTCTTTTCTAAAATAATTAATTTTTTGGAAAGCTTTTGATTTTCTTTAATAAGAGATTCATTTTAACGATTCAACAAAATACTATCTTTCATATTTTTATCAAAAGCTTTGCAAGTTTCAAGAAATTCATTAAGGAGTTCATCATAAGTGGGAGGAGTTACCTCAGTGTCGCTAAGAACATTGGTGTCTTCGTCGTCGATTCCATGTCCCATGAGGCACATGTTTGCTTCCTCATCTTCGCTTGATGAAGAACCGCTTGATTCTTTGGAGGAGGAGGAGTCATCCCATGTTCTAGCTTTTAACACCTTCCTCTTCTCCTTCCCTTTGTGCCGCTTGTCCTTCTTCTCCTTCAAGAACTTTGGGCACTGGCTCTGAATGTGCCCGGTCTTCCTACAATGAAATTATTCCGGTGGAGGTCTTTCTTCTTCATCGTCGCTCTCCTTTTCCTTCTTTGAAGATGACCCTTTCCATCTTGCATCCTTTTGGATAAATTTCCGGAAAGTGTTTCTCCTTTCCGGATTTCGCATGAACTTTCGGAAGTTCTTCACCAAAAGGCTTTCTTCATCTTCATCCTCATCCTCTTGGCACTCCTTTTTTTACTTTAGTGCCAACGCCTTCTTCTTTGGCTCCTTGTTGTATTCATCATATTGGATTTTGAGTTCTACCTCATGGGTTTTGAGATTCCCAATGAGGCTCTCAACATGGTGCGTTCCTAGATTGTGCGATTCAGAAATGGCCGTCACCTTCATGTTGAATTTTGGAGGAAGGGAACGAAGGATCTTTCGGACTAAGTCGCCGTTGGAGAAGGTCTTTCCAAGAACTTTGGAGGCATTGACTATCTTGGTGAAGCGCGTGTACATGGCATCAACATCTTCACTATCATCCATCCGGACTTTTTCATATTCCGATTCCAGTTGGAAAAGCTTTGAATCTTTAACCCGCGATGTACCTTCATGAGTAACTTCCAAATGATTCCAATTTTCATATGCAGTAGTACATGCGGAAATTATATTAAATTCATTTCTATCTAACGCACAAAATAAAGCATTCATGGCCTTGGCGTTATTTTTGTATTTTAGCTTATCCCTATCATCCCATTTATCTTTTGGTTTTTCTAAAGTTATCTCTCTAACTACAATTGTAGGAGGAGAGTATTCCATACCTCAATATCTAGGGTCATAAGAAAACATCTCATCCTATTTTTCCAATAATTATAATCTGACCCGGTAAATAGTGGAGGTCTACTAATTCTCTGACCCTCGGAAAAAGCGAGATCATAAGACGCCATTATTCCTGGTTCTTAAACCGTTTGGAATAACCTACCTCTGATACCACTTGTTGGATCGATTGGCGCCCTTAGAGGGGGGTGAATAAGGGAATAAAATTTTTCTTATAATTTTATGAAAATGACTAAATTGTTTTTAGTGAGAAAGAGCAAAATAACAATTTAGCAAAAGTAATTTGCAAAAATAAATTTTATGCCAAATGAAAGAAATCAAGTAAACACAAATTTAGACATGATTATATTATATAATAGGTGTTTACATAAATTTGATTTCAATATCGCTAGAAATCGGAGGCGTACAAAGTAAAACAATTTTTCCTTTTCTATATCGACTCGTATCCCCACAAACCGGTTGGCTTTAGCCAATCCTTCCTCGGATATGGCCTCAAGCCGCTCTAGCCAATCCTTCCCCGGATATGGCTTCAAGCACCCCCTAGATCTAATCTCCTAGACCAAGTCGCCAACTCACGCGGCGAATTACCCCCTAAGCCACGCAAGGACCTAGTCGCCAACACAAGGTGAATTCTACTACAAAAATTACAATAATGACATAAAGCAAATAACAAGAACTCCCTCTATGAGATTTCTAAAGTTGAGGATGAAGGATCGTTGTAGCACAAGTGAGGTTGAAGCGATCGTTCTTCGGATGCAGCGTGGGGCCTTCCTTCTCCAGAAATCTTCTTTGGCTTTGAGTGGGAGATGAACTTTCGGCAGAGTAACAGCTCTGGAAATTTGGCACAAGTAATCTCTCTGGAAGCACCAACCAAAACGAGAGAGAGCCCATCAATTTATAGACCTTGAAGATAGCGCCTGCGGTAGCTCCTAGCTCCTGCGGTAGCATTCGTGTGGAGTGGTTGTGAAACCGTTGGCGGCGTGGCGTTGTGCACAAACTTGAGCTAGCGCCAGGCGGTAGCACTAGCCCTGGCGGTAGCGCTAGTGCCTGCGTGAACCCCTAATGCTGGCGGTAGTGCTTCAGCTCAGTTTGTTGGTTCCAAGCTGCTTTCTTCCTGTGGAGTATAGCACATATAGTTCCTGCACACTATAAACACACGACAAGCAAGATCAAATACAATTTGGGATTTATTATTCTCAAACAAAGGGATGTGACACACATGTCCAACAGAAGGACGTCGAGTCCCTCTTCAAGGTCAAGCAGGAGCCCAGGGAGTCGTTGGCTTTCTATGCTGATCAATTTCAGGAGGTATTGCTCACCCAGGAGATGCCTGGGTTTGCCCTCCAGCTCGCCTTCATGGTTGGGTTGAGGGAAAGTTTCTTCAAGATGGGATTGAAGAGGAAGGCCCACGTATCCTACGAGGAGTTAATGGAGAGGGTGGCGGAAGAAATTGAAGGGGAGGAGGCAAATTCGGAGCTCGCCAGGAGGCTGGCAAAGCTCAGTGAGTCGGAGGTTAGGCAGTAGGAGGTGCGGAGAAGAGAAGAGCCAACGGCCCCGGAGGGGGATGGAGGAAGCAGGGCGTAGGAGTGCAAGTCCAAGGGAGGGGTTACGCCCCGGGAGGGGGTAACTTCCATGGGGTCAGGGAAGACCCCATCAGTTGGGATGGAGGCAAGGTCCAAGGCAGGTGCCTCCCCCGTCTCAGCAGGCCATGGCGATCAGGCGAGGGAGGGGAGGAAGAGGAAGGAGAGAAGGGGAAGAAGCAGAAGCGGGAGCAGGAAGGAGGAGGGGAAATTGGGCGGCAGAGGCTGAGAGGGGGTGATGACGTTGCCATATTGTGACTTCCATGACGAGGAAGGTCACGCGACGGCCACTTGCCCGGAGTTCTTGGAGACGAAGAGGGCCAGAGTGCCAGCGCAGTGACAGCACCAGCAGGTGAGGATAGAGGAGGTCCTGCCTCGGGAGGATGAGGAGGAAAGGTGCGAGGATAGGGTCGATTTAAGGACCCGAGGAGGGATCAGAGTGATCCACGGGGGTATAGGGGTTGAGGCAACCCGCAAGGCGAGCCTCCATACCATCTACCGCCGGAGCGTGGCTTCGACATCCACGGCCCCACCCCCGGCAGAAAAAATTACTTTCTCTCAGAGGGACAAGCCGGGTCACGAAGACCCTTTCTGCGATGCGCTGGTCATCCAGACCGCCATTAAGAACTTCACGGTGTCCCGAATTCTCGTGGACAACGGAAGCTCCATCAACGTCATCTTCAAGAAGGTGTTCGATGAGATGAAGGTAGAAACTAGGAGGGTGTTGGCCTCGGATGGCCCGTTGTTCGGGTTCTCCGGGGAGAGGAAGGAGATAGAAGGGGGAGTGGGGCTCCACGTGGTCCTAGGGGGGGCAGTCTCAGAATTGCCGCTTTGTCATAGTAGACGCCCCCAGCAGCTATAGTCCATCTTTGGACGGCCGCTTATCAGTGCTTTCCGCTGCGTCCCCTCCACTGTCACAACCCACATTTTCTCCGAATTTAGGAATATCAGAGTAAGAGAAAATACACGTCATGATGCCACGTCATGCAGGAGACAACTGCAGACGCTCAGGCGGGAACCTAATACTTAATTAGTCATAACATGTTTACATGATAGATCATCATTTGAAATCATTTATTAGGTTTTGGGGTAAGAACTGTGTCTCTCAGTTCGTGGATCAACCAGTCCACCGAGAAAATATATGTAATTGCAGCGGAAAATACTTGATTTAGTTCACTTAAGGTCCTACATGCACGTGATGATAGGACGTAAAGTAAATGATATGTACATATCTAGGCATAGTATATGTTTAGAAAATATCTTTATGCGACTTTAAAGATAAGGATTTCTGTTAACAAGAATGCAATGAGGATGAAAGAAAAGCCATTTTATAACTATAATGCGCCTAGACATAAATCATTCCCAGAGAGCAAGATACACAAGATCTAAAAAGTAGTAGCATTTAACTGGCAAGTAATCTATAAAGTATCAAAAGGGCACAACGGGCATCAACAACCTGACACTAACCCGTTGGCTCCAAACCAGCATGTCTGAACACAAGAAGAAAACTAACCACAACTACCTCGCAGCAGCGGGGTAAATCAGCAACTAAAACTTCCGGAGACGTCGGGCTACACCACTAGCAGCTAAGGCTCTGAACCTGAGGCATTCAATAAAACAAAGAATGCCTCAGCAAGGGAATTACAAGTGGCAGAAAACAAACAGAAAAGTAAATAAGGCATAAGGGGTACCAACCCAAGCCATATTTACCGAAAGAGAAGCTCCAAACAAAGAACTAAGCAAAGCACCAAGTGCACCAAATACCATAAAGAGGAACAAGCAAAGTTCATTTATCTTGTTAAATTTATTTAAAGAGACTTATCAGCTCAAATTAAACGGGGGCGGTCCTTTATCCACTGCCACCCAAAGCCAAAAAATGGGTGGGGGTTTCTATCCCCAACCACCCAAACACGGCCCACGGGACCACAGGCCAAGCCTGCGGTTCACCACTAAAATGGCCACCGTGCAAGGCTACAACAACTCCCCACTGCCCCCCCCCCCCCCCCCAAAAACACGACCCACCGTGCAAGGACAAAGGCAATGGTCTTATTAATTAATTCCTTTAATTATGGCATGGGACGAAGCCCGAGAAAAACACTCACCAGGATACCCTAAGGATAGGTTCACAAATGGAGTAAACACTGCATAAAACGATGCATAAGAGAAGACATAAGTTATTTAACTGCAACGGGTACGAGGTTTCAAAGAGGAGGAGTAATTGGAGGTACAACTCAAACACTAAGAAACAAAAGGGTAATACTCGAGGAATCAAAAGCTAATAACCTAAAGTTCTCGAGAACTCAATGACTAAGGACAAATGGTTCTCGAGAAATCAAGAGCTAAGATCAAACATTTCTCGAGAGGTCGAGGGCTAAGGTCAAAGGGTTCTCGAGAGGTCAAAGGCAGAGAATAGGTTTCTCGAGAATTCCCAAAGCAGGAAACAATGATCTTTCGAGAAATCCCAAACGGGAGAAGCAATCTCTCGAGAGATCCCCAAGCAGGAAATAGTGACTTTTCGAGAAATCAAAGCAGGAGAAGCCATCTCTCGAGAAATCCCCAAGCAGGAAGAAGTGATTTTTTGAGAAATCAAGGTAGGGTCATGCTTATTTTCCGAGAAATTAAAGGCAGGGTCATGCTTTCTCGAAAAATGAAAGGGCAGGGTCAATGATTTCTCGAGAAATCCAAGGCAGGAAACCTTGATTTCTCAAGAAATCCAAGGCAGGAGGAAACAACAATAGGAAGGAATTAAAGGGGGGAGGGGTTCGAGATCAAAATGACACGACCATAAATCACAAGCCAAGACACACCAAGAACACGTAACCACAGAAAACAGTGCTTTAAGAAAACAACGAGAAGGAGGGGATAGCCACTTGCCTTAAACCTTGCTAAACTCGAAGACCTCCGCTCCAAAATATATGGATTGGCCAAGAACTCACCCGAGCACGAAATCCTGAAACCTTTCGGATCGAAAAGAGAAATTAGGTCACTACCATAACACCAAAAATTCCACGAAACGGGAAAAGCTTACCACTAGAACGAAGATCCCGCCGAGAGCTTTCCAAATCTACTCTCCAAACGCGATTCCAGCTACAACAGCCCTAGAAATCGCCGGTCGGAAGCTCCATGACATGCCGCTCTCGCTCTCTCGGCTGATAGAACTCTTAGCCGACCGAAAGGGGAAGGAGATGAAAAGATAAAACCTAAGCTTAATGTATATATATTAAGCCTCCAGGAGTTCGTTGAACTCAGCCAGCAGTTCGTCGAACACAGCTAGCCTGCAGTTCGTCGAACACAGCCACCCGTTCGTCGAATGCAGCTCCTCTGCCATTCTTCAAACGCAGCCCCTCTGCCATTCGTCAAACGCAGCCCCTCTGCCGTTCGTCGAACGCAGCCCCTCTGCCGTTCGTCGAACGCAGCCCCTCTGCTGTTCGTCGAACGCAGCCCCTCTACCGTTCATCGAACGCAGCCACTCTGACGTTCGTCGAACGCAGCCCCTCTGCCATTCGTCGAACGCAGTCCCTCTGCCGTTCATCGAATGCAGCCCCTCTGTCATTCGTCAAATGCAGCTCCTCTTCAGATCGCCGAACACAAATCCATGGGATTATAATGAATGCAATAATTACATAAATAATCTCCCATAACTCGAAATGACATGAAATCTCACACGCTCGATCCAAATTACACACTTTAACTAGGCTAAGGCCCAAAACTAAACCAGATGAGCTGACGTAATGCCCAAACACTAAAATTACATCACAGCGACTACGTAAATAATTAACGAAAATCAGGGGCGTTACAGTCACTCCCCCTAAAAAGAAGGTTCATCCCGAAACTTGAAATCCAAAGATCAAGAAAGATACAGAATCAAATCCAAAGGTTACCTGACAGAAGATTTACCCGAAATCTACGGGAAGAGGCTAGGATGAGTCTCTCTCATGGCAGACTCCAGCTCCCATGTTGCGCTTTCGACACCCTGATTCTTCCAAAGAACCTTAACCATCGGGATTGTCTTCCTCCACAACACACGCTCCTGAGTCTCCATGATTCGGACAGGCTCTTCAACATACGAAAGATTGGGATGCAATACGTGCACTGAATCAAGAACAAGTCGATCACTACGCAGGCACTTCCTCAGCTGGCTCACGTGAAACACATCGTGAACATTTGAGAAGGAAGCAGGCAAATCAAATCTATAAGCTGACGCTCCGATGCGCTCAACAATCTGGAAAGGTCCCACATACCGGGGGTCCAACTTGTGGTTCCTTCCAAATCTCTTGACGCCTGGCATCGGAGAAACTTTCAAGAACACTAAGTCTCCAACGGCAAACTCAAGATCCACCCTTCTCCGATTGGCATACTTCTCATACCACTCCTGAGCGATACGAAGCTTCTCGCGGATATGAGTCACGGCAACACTCATCTCTTCCAAAGATTCTGGGCCTAACAACGGACTCTCACCAACCTCGGCCCAAAACAAGGGAGTTCATCAATGCCTCCCATACAGAGCCTCAAAGGGGACCATTTGCAAACTCTCCTGATAACTATTATTGTAGGCAAATTGCATCAATCCAAGACTGTTGGAAACTTAGTTTTTGATTTGAGTCGTGATCCATCTTTATATTTATTCTGTGATCGACGAAATCCCATTAAGATAAGAGACAGGAGAAAAATATACAAGTTCTCTGGGTTCGACGAACGTCTTCCTGGGTTCGACGAACGCCTTCCTGCGATCGACGAAATATATTCAATCTGCGTTCGACGAACTTTCAACAGAAGCTCAGGTCGACGAATTAAATGTTCAGAACGACGAACTTCAAGCTCAGATCGACGAAATATTATCTGCTATTATAATATCTCATTTCTTAGCTCGGCTAATATTATTATATCTGATTAAGCAATATTTTGATTAAATTATATATTGCTGCCCTTCTGTATCATTAAATATTATAGCCATTGCAAAAGCATTAAATATTATAGCCGTTGCAGAAGCATTAAATATTATAGCCGTTGCAGAAAAGCAAAAGACGATAATTTATCTTCTCAAGGAAATTAAAGAGACATTATCTCTTTCCTTTGTCGGCCAAGAATTCAAAATAGCCTGAAAGCCTTCTTCAGATTATATATACAGAGAGAAGAGCGGAGAAGAAAAGAAGATAAGGATTATATAGATACAGGAAAAGAGAAACAGAAATAACAGAGAAGCAAAAAGATGAAGCAGATCTACAGAGTTCTTAATAAGAACAACATATATTATTTATCTTCTTTTTGCTAACTCTTCTCTGCAGAACATCTTCATCCTGAGACACCAATCAAGATCACTTGCTCAGGATCAAAACTACAGAAGAAGAAAAAGAGTTATTACAATCAAGTGAAGAAGCTTCCTCAAATCAAGTCAGGGGGAGCTCTTCTTCAACATCATCAAGATCCATTCTCAACAACCCATCAGGATCTCTAGAGTCTTCTCAGAAAGAGAAGAACAACATATTCTTTTCCCTTCCCATCTTGTACAGGGTTATAACTCCCTTCAAAAGTTAATTGTGTGGTGGCAGGGCACCTGATCAAAAACCTGTGTTTGTTTTGAGCACCAGATCAAAAGCTCTATGGTGATTTGGGCACCTGATCAAAAACTCCATTGGTGGTAGGGCACCTGATCAAAAACCTGTAGTGGATTCCTACCAAGTGTGGTAGAAGGGTAGACGTACCCAGGTTTATTGGGGAACTACTATATTTCTTTGTGTCTTCTGATTACTTGGCTTATGTTTTATTTCTTTATTTCTGTGCTGTGATATCTGTGATAAATATTGTAGTTAAATAACTCACTCTGTGTTATACATATTTTTATATATCACTATTTTGAAATAACCCAAAAAGTTTTAATTTAAGAACTAACCTCACTTTCAATTGGTATCAAAGCGTGGTTGATTATATCAACTCACTTTCAACTGATATTCAATTGACTTTCAATTGGTATCACAGGGTAGTTGATTATTTATACAGGCTAACACCTGAATCATAAAGATCAATTAGTTCTTAAGTTTTTTTTAAAAGGTTTTTCTAGAATTTAATGGCACAAGTAGAATTTTCAATCACAAATCCACCAATCTGTAATCTAAATAGATTCTCTTTATGGCAAGATAGAATTAGATTATTCATGAATGCCATATATAAAGAAATTTATAACTCTATTTTGACAGGACCTCCATCTTCACAAACATCAACAGATACTCAAGATAAGCTGAAAAGTGATGATGCAAAGGCTATGGACATATTAGCTCAATCAATGTCAAATGACATTCATCAAAAAGTTGATGACTACACTTCAGCAAGAGCAATCTGGAACTCCCTCACAAGGATGGTAACTGAACCTTCTTTCACTAACAGTATTTATGATGCAGAACCATCATCTAGTCTAAGTGAAGAAGAAGAAGAAGAAGAACAAAAAACCAGAGACTTCTGCATGTTGGCCATATATGGCTCACACCACAACTCAGATGCAGAATCTGAATCTAATGAAAATGAGGTAACTGAGGTAACTTCAAATTTTAATTTTACCTCTGATCAATTCAAATCTGTTTTCAAATTACCATATACAGATTTAATAGAACCTGAGAAAGAAATAAAATCTCTCAGAACAGAGTTAACAAAAATAAATAATTTGACTTCTGAATATAACAAACTTAAAGAAGATTTAAAAATATCTGATATAGAAATTTCGTGTTTTGAAATTAAGTGAAGGTTTGAAGATTTTCTCCAAAATTATATTCGATTAAGGCAAGTGTACCTTATCGTCTATAGTATAGGATATTTAGAAATACCAAGGTCGTATTCCATGGGGCACGTTGATTACTTCTACTTCGAGGAAAATCACCATTATCTTATCGAACGATTTTTTAGGGTTGTTTTACTAAACTAAAAAAAACAAATTGTAAGAAGGAAAATCACTATGAAGAAAGAGAGGTGAAGAAAACTATGCCAACTTTCATTGAAATGAAAAGCTATTACAACTCTTTAAACAAGATCACAAAGCTAGGAAAATTAAGGATACAAGCTTTAACTAACTATTGCATAGAAATAGGAACTAGCACATTACATGAATTGAAAAGGAAAAGAACATGATATTGAAAGACATGAAAAAGCATTGAAAAAGTTAACTAACAGCTCTAACAGTAACTCCTCTCTCCAAATTTCTGAACTACCAACTCAAGGGAGAGCCTCTGAATTTATAGGCAAAAATTTTAAGTTACACGCCCTCGGTCACGGGCGTGACCTAGGGCGTGTAAACATTGCTGACATTGGATCTGACAGTGGCGTGGACTTTGTGTGACGGCGGGAGAAATTCGTACATTACACGCCCGTGTAACATGGGTCACGGGTGTGTACTTGGGCGGCTTCATCAATGCGGCATGGGCTTGAATTTGGCGCGGCATTGGCTTGAATTTGGCGCGGCACGGAGCAGGGATCACGCGGGAAGTCACGGGCATGACTCGGAGAGAGCGTTCGTCGAACTCACGGGCAGAGCGTGTTCATCGAACTCAGCTCAGGCTTCGTCGAATGCAGGGGCAGAGCGCTTTCGTCGAACGCAGTGGCAGAGATCTTTCGTCGAACGCAGGGGCAGAGATCTTTCGTCGAACGCAATGGCAGAGAACTTTCATCGAACACAGCTCCAATTTCGTCGAACGCAGCTCCAATTTCATCGAACGCAGATCTTTACGTTACACGCCTTGGTCACGGGCGTGACTGAGGGCGTGACTTGTGATTTTCCCAATTTTTCCCAAAATTCTGCAAAAATAAAAGTAAAACTACATTTAGAACAGAAATTATAAAAGAAGTGATTTTAAACTAAAATATTAATAATATTTGCAATTTTAAGTTAAAACTAAACTAAATACTATAATTAAAATACGCATAAATACTACTCATCAAATACCCCCATACTTGAGGTTTTGTTATTCCAGAGCAAAAGTGTGAGACATAATTTATAAGACATCCTTAAAAATTTTAATTTTAAACTAAAATTTCATTTAAACCAAAAGTTAAGTTAAGAGTAAATTCAAGGAGGAGTTAAGTCCTAAATTATGATGATGATTTGAAAAGAGGGAAAAATGTTTAGGCAAGGACTTCTCAAGAAAATTAATTGGTTTAACAATATTGTAGAAAATATAAAAAGAGATTAAATTAAAATTATAAGAACTCTATCTTAAAATAAACTTAAGGAAAAGTAACTTACTAAATATTGCTCTCTCCATAATCTTAAACTAAATCTAGAACAATGATAATTGGCTAAGGGGGATTTCATAAATTTTGGAAAAAGAAGAGAATTTTTTGAATGGAGGTAATGGAATTTATCCTCATCATGAATATTTTTTTCTCTTTTTTTTTCTCTTCTAATAAAAACCCAAAATGTATATGTTTAGGAGTAATGAATTTTATCCTCTTACTCCATGTCATATAATCTTTTAAATGATTTTGAGTGCATATGTTTAGAGAATAATGAATTTTATCCTCTTATTCTCATGACATATGATCTTTTAAACTTCATTTCATTTTTTTATGCCAACAAAGGGGGTAGGGAAGGAAAATAAATCTAGCTAGCTTTAAATTATATTGAGAGCAAATTCTCGTAAAATTAAATTTCCTAAGATCTAAAAAGTTAGAAGAAAATATAATTGAAATCTAAAGAGGTTTAGCAAATTCACTACAAAATGAAGCCATTTAAAAATAAAAAGAGAAGTCATGCTAAATAAATTCTCTAATCAAGTTAAAATCATAAGATGATTCTTAAAGCAAAATTACCTCAAATTTAAAATTAACAAACTATGATAAGCAAAATCTTAGCTAATTAAAAACCTAAACATGCTTATAAACATCCTCAACTAGATTCCTAAGAACTCACAAAAACAACAAATAGGAGAGGTATAAGATTTTTATATTTTTTGTATTTTAAGTTTTTCATATTTTTTTTAATTTGAAATTATCATGTTTTTTTTTATAAGAAATAAACAATAAAAGCTATACTAAAAAGCTTAAATTTTTTTGTTAATTCTTAGACTTCCCGAGGTATACCTCGTGAAGGGTTCTCGCGGTACTAAGAGGTGAGATGGGGTGAGGTCCCAAACGTCCCTTTCCAAGATTTTATGTGTTTATCGTGATAAAACTTTGTTCGCTCCTTGTATAACGTATTGCTCTCGTATGCATTCGCTCGCCATTCATCTAATTCGTTTATTTGAAATTTTCTTTGTTCGCCCGCTAAAGTGGAATCAAGATTTAAAAATTTAAGCGCCCAAAATGCGCGGTGTTCTAATTCAACCGGAAGGTGACAAGCCTTGCCATAAACCAATCGATACGGTGTACAACCGATAGCAGTCTTATACGCTGTTCGATAGGCCCATAGCGTGTCATCGAGCTTCATTGCCCAATCCTTCCGATTAATAGAAACTATTTTTTCTAGAATCCGCTTTAATTCTCGATTAACAACTTCGACTTGGCCGCTCGTTTGTGGGTGATATGCGGTGGATAATTTGTGCGTGACACCATATTTTGCTAAAAAATTTGTAAATTGACTATTGCAAAAATGGGTTCCCCGATCACTCACTATAGCGCGCGGCGTGCCAAATCGAGAAAATAGTTTTTTTAAGAAATTAACGACGACTCGCACATCGTTGGTGGGGAGAGCTTGCGCTTCTGCCCACCTCGACACGTATTCGACCACAACGAGAATATATTTGTTTGAATACAAGGGAGGGAGAGGACCAACAAAATCAATACCCCAATGATCGAAAATTTCGCATTCTAAGAAAATATTTTGGGGCATCTCATCCCGGCGAGAGATGTTCCCCGACCGCTGGCAGCTGTCGCAAGTACTCACAAGGGTGTGAGCATATTTGAAGAGCATGGGCCAATAAAAGCCTGCCTCCAACGCCTTCCTCGCGGTTCGGTTCGAATGATAATGACCACCGGTGGGTCCCTCGTGACAATGACGTAAAATTTTAAAACCCTCCTCACTCGAGACACATCTTCTCACTACCTGGTCGGCGCATACACGGAATAAAAAGGGGTCCTCCCAAAAGTAATTCTTTAAATCAGAAAAGAATTTCTTCTTTTGCTGACTCGAGAATTCTTTTGGCAGGACCCGGGCTACTAAATAGTTAGCCAAGTCCGCAAACCAGGGGGTAGAAGATGAATTAATATTTTCGAGAGCAAGGAGGCGCTTTTCGGGAAATTTATCATTAATGTCGGCTTCTATTAATGCTTCCGAGGTGGGGTTTTCTAAGCGGGAAAGATGATCGGCCGCCAAGTTTTCGCCTCCCCTTTTGTCCCGAATCTCTAAATCAAACTCCTGCAAGAGGAGGATCCATCGCAAAAGACGAGGCTTGGCGTCCGATTTACTCAAGAGATACCTAAGCGCGGAGTGATCTGTGAAGATGATAACTTTGGAAAGCGTGATATAAGACCTAAACTTATCAAAAGCGAAAATGATTGCTAGAAGTTCCTTCTCGGTAGTAGTGTAGTTCGCTTGTGCCGACGTGAGTGTTTTGCTCGCATAATAGATCGGGTGAAAATACTTACTCACCTGTTGGCCTAAAACGGCACCAACCGCAATATCACTCGCGTCGCACATGATTTCAAAAGGGAGCGACCAATCTGGGGCGACTAGAATCGAGGAGTTTATAAGTTTCTCTTTGATAAGTTGAAAGGCTAAATGGCATTCATCGTTAAAAAGAAAAGATGATTCTTTCTCGAGAAGATGGGTTAACGGCTTTGTCATTTTGGAAAAATTTTGTATAAAGCGCCGATAGAACCCCGTGTGGCCTATGAAACTTCTAATAGCTGTTACGTTTGTTGGAGGGGGGAGTTTTTCAATTACTTCGATCTTGGCCCTATCGACCTCGATCCCCTTGCCCGATATTTTATGGCCAAGGACTAATCCTTCTTTGAGCATAAAATGGCATTTCTCCCAATTAAGCGCTAAATTCGTTTCCTCACATCGCTGCAACACGCACTCGAGATTTTTTAAACAGTTTTTAAATGAGTTTCCGTACACTAAGAAGTCGTCCATAAACACTTCCATCACCTCCTCTACTAACTCGTCAAATATTGTCAGCATACACCTTTGGAATGTAGCTGGCGCGTTACAAAGACCAAATGGCATCCTTCGATAAGCGAAGGTGCCAAAGGGGCAAGTGAAAGTGGTTTTCTCTTGGTCGTCGGGCGAAATCGGGATTTGGAAATATCCCGACAAACCATCGAGAAAATAGTAGTAGGAGTGACCTGAAAGGCGCTCTAAAATTTGATCGATAAAAGGTAGCGGAAAGTGATCCTTACGGGTGGCATCATTTAGCTTTCGATAATCGATGCACATCCGCCAACCTGTAATAGTACGGGTTGAGATCAATTCATTATTTTCGTTCGTAACTACCGTGACGCCACCTTTCTTCGGTACGACTTGTACTGGGCTAACCCAAGTACTGTCCGATATCGGGTAGATGATTCCCGTGTCCAGAAGTTTTATAACTTCGGCCTTAACGACTTCTTTCATGTTCGGGTTTATTCGTCGTTGAGGCTGGACTGAGTTGCGGGAATTTTCTTCGAGAAAGATTTTATGAGTGCAAAAAGAAGGGTTTATACCCTTAATATCTGATATTTGCCACGCAATTGCGTGGCGGTGCTTTCTTAAGACTATAGTCAACTCAGAAATTTCTGAGTTGCTAAGATCGGATGAAACGATGACGGGTAGCTTAGAATCTTTTTCTAAAAACAAATATTTAAGGTGAGGGGGAAGTTGTTTTAACTCTAACACGGGCGGCTCCTCATAAGAAGTTTTAATTTTTAATTTTTCTAAACATAGTGGTTCGGGTGGTGTGGGGTGAGAGATTTCTTCTTCAAGACAAAAGAGCTCGACGAGCTCGGGATTACTACTTGCCGATGAGACTGACTCGGGGGATGAATAGAACTCACAACACTCTTCCAGGTAAAAACACGAATCGTCGTTTTCTAGTGTGTTCCACATCGAGGAATTTATGCCGAAAGTAACTTCATCGTCTCCAACCCGTAGGAGGAGATTTCCATTACTTACGTCTATAATAGCGCGGGAGGTGGCAAGGAAGGGGCGGCCGAGTATGAGGGGTACTTCGGCATCCTCTTCGATGTCAAGAATGACAAAATCCACTGGGAAGATGAATTTGTCAACCTTGACGAGCACTTCCTCCGCTATTCCTACCGGATATTTTAAAGAACGATCCGCTAATTGAATACTCATTCGAGTGGGGCTAGGATTTCCTAGACCTAGCTTTTTAAATAACGAAAATGGCATAAGGTTGATGCTTGCTCCAAGATCCGCTAAGGCGTGTTTTACTAACGAATTGCCAAATAAACACGGGATGGAGAACTGTCCCGGGTCATTTGCTTTTGAGGCAATTTGTTGAGTACAACCGCGGAGCATTCTGCGTTTAGAGAAATATGCGAAATATATTCTAATTTTTTCTTATTGGAGAGCAACTCCTTAAGATATTTCGCATATTTAGGCATTTGAGAGATAGTCTCGCAGAAGGGTACATTAATATGAATTTGCTTTAAAATGTCTAAAAACTTTTTATAATTTTTTTCGGCGCACTCGCTTTTAAACTTAGACGGATACGGAATATTAGAAGTAGAAGCGCGCGGAGCTAACGTAGTGGGCAAATTCGAAGATAAATTAAGAGTAGGAGGAGGAGAGGAAGTTACCTTGGGTTTGTCCTGTTTTGAAACCACCTCCTTCCCGCTTCGGAGTGTAATCGCGTGCGCGCTCTCCTTTGGATTTTGCTCTGTATTCCCCGGTAGTACTCCTTGTTGACGCTCAAAAATCATCTTTGCGAGCTGGCCCATTTGATTCTCTAAATTTTTTATCGATCTGGTAAGGTTCTGGATGTTCGTTTCATTTGTAGCAACATATTTTGCAAAAACCTCTTCAAGCGAAGAGGGCATGTGTTGTTGCGATGGAAAACCGGGAGGATTAAAATTTTGAGAAATCAAATTCAGAGGCGGAGTTAAGTTAAGAAGTTGATTAGGGGGGGTTGATTTAGATTCATAGGACGCTGAGCATTTCCTTGGTTGCTCCACGAGAAATTCGGATGATTCCTATAACCCGCATTGTATGTGTTGTTATATGGAGTGGAGTTCGGGTTATAGGAAGGCCAAGGCGGATTTCCCATGTAGTCAACCTGTTCTTCAATTAAAATATTATTAGCCCAAGGAGGAGTGGCGGAGGAAGCAGACATCTCCGCCACTTGCTTTGTTAAGCGCTCAACTTGTAAAGCCAAATTTGCGTTTGCGTCTATTTCAAAAATTCCGGCTGGCTTATTAGGCCGTGCTCGGGGCATGTTCCATTGGTACGCATTCATGGCCATCTCTTCGAAAAGCTCTTGAGCAGCGTCCGGGGTTTTGTTATTTAACGTCCCCCCGGCGGCCGCATCAATCATTTGCCTCGTTTGGAGATTTAAGCCATTATAAAATATTTGCACTTGTTGCCAAGTGGCAAGTGCGTGGTGATGGCATCGACAAAAAAGCTCCTTGAAGCGCTCTCATGTGTCATAGAGAGTCTTCGAGTCAATTTGCATGAACGACACAATATCCGTGCGCAATTTAGCGGTCTTTGAAGGCGGGAAATATTTATTTAGAAATTTTTCCGCCATTTCGGCCCATGTAGTGATGGATCCCCTAGGTAGGGAGCTCAGCCACTGCTTGACCTTAGACAGCAAAGAAAAAGGAAAAAGACACAATCGAATGGCGTCATCGGTGACACCATTGATTTTAAAAGTATCGCAAATTTCAAGGAAGTAAGAAATATGCGAATTTGGATCTTCGTCTGGTTGACCATCGAAGGTCACCGATTGTTGCACCATTTGTAGGATGCTGGATTTGATCTCAAAATTATTGTTCGCCACCGTGGGGCGAACAATACTCGACTGTGTGCCTTCCAAATTCGGCCGCACATAATAGGACATGGTCTGTTGCGCATCCTCATCAGGATTTGGCTCGTTAAGATTAGGAGGATTAAGATTATGATCCATATTCGTTGTGTTAGTGTCCCCGATCGACTCTTCGAAATCTAATTGATTATCCTTATCACGAGAACGGCGGCGCCTAAAAAGGGTTCGCTCGATCTCTGGATCAAAAGGAATATTCGAAGTGCTACCTGGGTCATACACTAGAAAGAAAAGAAAGGAAAAGGAAAAACTAAATTTTTTTTCTTTTTTTGAAATTTAGAAAAAGCAAAATAAAATAAAAGGAAGCATGATAAAATTAATAGTTATCCTCTTTTCAAAATATCTACGCAAGATCCCCGGCAACGGCGCCAAAAACTTGATATAGAAATTTCGTGTTTTGAAATTAAGCGAAGGTTTGAAGATTTTCTCCAAAACTCTATCCGATTAAGGCAAGTGTACCTTATCATCTATAGTATAGGATATTTAGAAATACCAAGGTCGTATTCCACGGGGCATGTTGATTACTTCTACTTCGAGGAAAATCACCATTATCTTATCGAACGATTTTTTAGGGTTGTTTTACTAAACTAAAAAAACAAATTGTAAGAAGGAAAATCACTATGAAGAAAGAGAGGTGAAGAAAACTATGCCAACTTTCATTGAAATGAAAAGCTATTACAACTCTTTAAACAAGATCACAAAGCTAGGAAAATTAAGGCTACAAGCTTTAACTAACTATTGCATAGAAATAGGAACTAGCACATTACATGAATTAAAAAGGAAAAGAACATGAAATTGAAAGACATGAAAAAGCATTAAAAAAGTTAACTAACAGCTCTAACAGTAACTCCTGTCTCCAAATTTCTGAACTACCAACTCAAGGGAGAGCCTCTGAATTTATAGGCAAAAATTTTAAGTTACACGCCCTCGGTCACGGGCGTGACCTAGGGCGTGTAAACATTGCTGACATTGGATCTGACAGTGGCGTGGACTTTGCGTGACGGCGGGAGAAATTCGGACATTACACGCCCGTGTAACTTGGGTCACGGGCGTGTACTTGGGCGGATTCATCAATGCGTCATGGGCTTGAATTCGGCGCGGCATGGGCTTGAATTCGGCGCGGTAGGGAGCAGGGATCACGCGGGAAGTCACGGGCGTGACTCGGAGAGAGCGTTCGTCGAACTCATGGGCAGAGTGTGTTCGTCGAACTCAGCTCAATCTTCGTCGAACGCAGGGGCAGAGCGCTTTCGTCGAACGCAGCGGGAGAGATCTTTCGTAGAACGCAGGGGTAGAGATCTTTCGTCGAACGCAGCGGCAGAGAACTTTCGTCGAACACAGCTCCAATTTCGTCGAGCGCAGCTCCAATTTCATCGAATGCAAATCTTTAGGTTACACGCCCTTGGTCACGGGCGTGACTTGTGATTTTTCCAATTTTTCCCAAAATTCTGCAAAAATAAAAGTAAAAATACATTTAGAACAGAAATTATAAAAGTAGTGATTTTAAACTAAAATATAAATAATATTTTCAATTTTAAATTAAAACTAAACTTCATACTATAATTAAAATATGCATAAATACTACTCATCAATATCAGAAGAACAAAATATTTCCTTGAAAAATAAATTTGAACAAACTTTTAAGGAAAAAGAAGTAAAAGACTGTGTAGAAATTACTGAATTTCTTTATGTTAAAACAAAATCTAGAAATCAGTTTAGTTTTTCAAATTTATATTTTAATGAGATAAAAAGGCCAATATATCTAATTATAAGGCATTTTTTTAATCTATTTTAAACTTTTATAATTAAATAAGTAGTTATATGATTCATTGGAATTTCCTATCTTAAAAACAAAGTCATATAACTTCAATGTTCTTACAGACTTTCTCCAAAATCATGTTGAGCATTCTACTCAGATTGCATAGATCAGAAATGATCAGGGCACTGAGTGTGAGTCTCTTCTGATTAAGGGGATTCAATAGAAGGAAGGTATCAGGCAATGTTTTTCTGATCTTAAAATTCCTTAGAATCCATTAACAGCTGTAGCAATTCATCATATTATTAAAATCCTATTAAAAACAAAACCTAGGATTGTTTAAATGTTTTTAAAAGAAGAAGGATTTTAGAATTTAAAAGAAGAAGAAAAACAATAATATAATTAAACATTTTCAAAAGAACAATAAACTTTTCTATCTATTTTTATTCTGCACATCTCCTCTAAGCTTTATATTTCTAACTGGTATGCTTGCCGTTATTCTATTTTTTTATGCCTAGTATCCTAAACCAAATAGGGGGAGATTGTTAGAACCTAGTCTTGATTTGGATTAGGATCCCAACTCAAATAGGGGGAGATTGTTGGAACCTTAGTTTTTTATTTGAGTCGTGATCCATCTTTATATTTATTCTGTGATCGACGAAATCCCATTAAGACAGGAGACGGGAGAAAACTATACAAGTTCTCTGGGTTCGACGAACGTCTTCCTGGGTTCGACGAATGCCTTCCTGCGATCGACGAAATATATTCAATCTGTGTTCGATGAATAGCTCCCTTTCCAGCGGTCGACGATCCAGCCTATCTCAGCGGTCGACGAAAAGCTGCGTTCGACGAATCTTCAACAGAAGCTCAGGTCGACGAATTAAATGTTCAGAACAATGAACTTCAAGCTCAGATCGACGAAATATTATCTGCTATTATAATATCTCATTTCTTAGCTCGGCTAATATTATTATATCTGATTAAGCAATATTTTGATTAAATTATATATTACTGCCCTTCTGTATCATTAAATATTATAGCCGTTGCAGAAGCATTAAATATTATAGCCGTTGCAGAAGCATTAAATATTAACGTCGTTGCAGAAAAGCAAAAGACGGCAATTTATCTTCTCGAGGAAATTAAAGAGACATTATCTCTTTCCTTTGTCGGGCAAGAATTCAAAATAGCATGAAAGCCTTCTCCAGATTATATATACAGAGAGAAGAGCAGAGAAGAAAAGAAGAGAAGGATTATACAGATACAGGAAGAGAGATACAGAAATAACAGAGAAGCAAAAAGAAGAAGCAAATCTACAGAGTTCTTAATAAGAACAATATATATTATTTATCTTCTTTTTGCTAACTCTTCTTTGCAGAACATCTTCATCCTGAGACACCAATCAAGATCATTTGCTCAGGATCAAAACTGCAGAAGAAGAAAAAGAGTTATTACAATCAAGTGAAGAAGCTTCCTTAAATCAAGTCAGGGGGAGCTCTTCTTCAACATCATCAAGATCCATTCTCAACAACCCATCAGGATCTCTAGAGTCTTCTCAGAAAGAGAAGAACAACATATTCTTTTCCCTTCCCATCTTGTACAGGGTTATAACTCCCTTCAAAAGTTAACTGTGTGGTGGCAGGGCACCTGATCAAAAACCTGTATTGGTTTTGAGCACATGATCAAAAGCTCTGTGGTGAATTAGGCACCTAATCAAAAACTCTATTGGTGGCAGGGCACCTGATCAAAAACCTGTAGTGGATTCCTACCAAGTGTGGTAGAAGAGTAGATGTACCCAGGTTTATTGGGGAACTACTATATTTCTTTGTGTCTTCTGATTGCTTGGCTTATGTTTTATTTCTTTATTGTTGTGTTGTGATATCTGTGATAAATATTGTAGTTAAATAACTCACTCTGTGGTATACATATTTGTATATATCACTATTTTGAAATAACCCAAAAAGATTTAATTTAAGAACTAACCTCACTTTCAAAGACGCTTATCCCAAGCTCCACCATGATCTAGAATATAGCACCTTATCATATCCTCCAAAATTTGATTCACTCTCTCAGTCTGACCATTGGTCTGAGGATGGTATGCGGTAGAGTATCTAAGGTCAGTGCCCAAAGCTCCCTGCAAACTCCGCCATAAATGAGACATATACCTAGAATCTCGGTCCGACACAATGCTCACAGGAACACCATGCAATCTGATAACTTCATCCAAATAGAGCTCTGATATTTTCTCCATAGAATAGCCAGTCTTAAAAGGCATAAAGTGAGCACACTTTGTCAATCTGTCAACTATAACTCACACAGAATCATGTCCTCCGGGAGACCTCGGCAAACCGGGAATGAAGTCCATTGAAATACTCTCCCACTTCCAGCTTGGAACATCCAACGGGTTCAACTTACCTCCAGGCCTCTTATGATCTGCCTTCAAGCACTGACAAGTTAATCATTCAGAAACATATCTGGTTATATCATTCTTCATACCTTACCACCAAATAATCTTCTTCAGGTCCTTATACATCTTTGTGGAACCAGGATGATAGGAAACACTAGAGTCGTGCGCTTCACTACAGATCTTTGCTCGAATATCATCCAACGCGGGGATACAATACCTACCTCGATACTTCAAAGTATCTTTATCATCGATTGAAAAATCTGGTAAATCTCCCTTCTCGGTTCTACTCCGGAGATGCTGCAAGTCAGGATCTTCCTTCTGGTGCAATCTCATAAGGGAAATCCAAGAAGGCTCTTCAGCTTCAAGACTCGAAGGTGCGGTACTACTACCGACTGAGATATCCATAAGCATAAACTCCTATACTAAGGACTGCACGGAAAGATTGAAGACATGCACGGTCTTTCTGCTCAGGGCATCGGCCACCACATTAGCCTTACCCTGATGATACATGATATCAACCTCATAATCCGCAACATACTCCAACCACCTGCGCTGGCGCAAATTCAGTTCTTTCTGGGTAAAAGCATACTTCAGACTCTTGTGATCCGTATAAGTCTTGCATGACACTCCATATAATAAATGTATCCAAAGCTTTAAAGCATAAATCACTGCAGCAAATTCTAAGTCATGCATAAGGTAATTCTTTTCATGAACCTTTAATTGTCTAGACCCATAGGCAATCACCTTTCCTTCTTGCATCAAAACACACCCTAGTCCAATGTGAGATGCGTCCACATAAACAGCATACTCTATTCCTTCGATCGGCAAGGCCAACATAGGAGCACTGCACAAATGCCTCTTTAATTCCTGAAAGGCTTCTTCACACTTATCGCTCCAAACAAAAGCGGTATTCTTCTGGGTAAGCTCAGTTAAAGGTGCCGACAACACTGAGAATCCTTGAACAAATCTCCTGTAGTACCCAGCCAACCCTAGGAAACTCCTTATTTCCTTAGGCGTTGAAGGCGTCTTCCAATCCAACACAGCATAAATCTTAGCGGGGTCTACAGTAATTCCATCCTTGTTCACCACATGACCCAGAAAGGATACCTGAGAAAGCAAGAACTCACACTTACTCAGCTTCGCATACAGCTTGTGCTCTCTAAGAGTCGACAATACTAAGCGCAAATGCATAGCATGCTCCTCAGCACTTCTGGAATATACCAACACATCATCGATGAATACCACAACAAAATGATATAGTAAATCCTTGAACACACGCTTCATCATGTCCATAAACGCAGAGGGTGCATTCGTCAAGCCAAAAGACATAACCAGAAACTCAAAATGACCATAACGGGAATGAAAGGCAGTCAGGGGAACGTCCGACTCACGGATCCTCAACTTATGGTAGCCTGATCGAAGATCAATCTTCGAAAACACTGTGCTACCACACAACTGATCAAACAGATCATCTATCATCGGCAACGGATACCTGTTCTTGATTGTCACTTTGTTTAATTCTCTATAATCTATGCGCAACCTCATAGAACCATCCTTCTTTTTCACAAACAGCACTAGAGCACCCCAGGGCGAAGAACTTGGCCTAATAAATCCATACTGAAATAGCTCATCCAACTGAGTTCGCAACTCTTCTAACTCGTGCGGGGCCATACGGTACAGAGCCTTAGCGATAGGACGAGTACTAGGCTGAAGATCAATAACGAACTCCACATCTCTATCAGGCGGAAGGCCAGGAAGACTGACGGGAAAGACATTAGGAAACTCTCGCATCACTGGAACACCCTCAATACACGGCGATCCAGTAACAGTTTCTACTACAGAAACAAGGTAAGCCAAACAATTGGAAAGTAATAGTTTCCAAGCACATACCGCATAAATTATCGGGGAACACTGGTACGGAGACCCAAAAATGCTCATGGGATGACCGTTGTCCATCACAAAGTCCAGACGCTTTTCCTTGCATCGGATGACCGCATCATAGCTGGACAACCAGTCCATACCCAAAATCACGTCAAAGTCTTCTAGGTCCAACACCTTGAGATCAGCAACAGCCAAGAAATCTCCTAAGAGAACGGGGCAACTTCGGACGCACTAGTTCGAGGATACCAAATCACCAGAAGGGAACTTAACAAGGAACGAATCGTTGCCTAGCTCAGGGGTCAAACGGTGACGCTCGACGAAAGACCTTGCTACGAACGAATGGGTAGCACCAGAATCGAATAGAACACGCGCCCAACGATTCTTTACCTTAAATCTCCCTATAAGCTAGGGGTGTACACGAGTCGAGCTCGAGTCGAGCTTGGCAAAAATCCCAAACTCGAGCTCGAGCTTGAGCTAAATATTTCGAGCTCGAGCTCGAGCTCGTCGAGCTCACCCTGCTTGGCTCGAGCTCGAGCTCGAGACCAGTATATTGAGCTCGAGCTCGAGCTTTCGAGCTCGCGAGCTCGAGTCGAGCTCGAGCTGCTCGCGAGCTTTTTGCTCATGAACCCATTTTTATTTTTATTTATATATATTTTAAAAAAAAAATACCCAAAAAAAAAGCTCGCGAGCCGGCTCGCGAGCTCATGAACAAGAGTAATCGAGCTCGAGCTCGGCTCGAAATCGAGCTCGAGCTCGTCGAGCTCGAGCTCGAGCTCAACTGGTTCGAGCTCGAGTCGAGCTTTTTTCGAGCCGGCTCATCGAGCTCACGAGCCGGCTCGACTCAACTTGCAGGGCTACTATAAGCGCGAAAAAGAAACTAGTCTAATACAGCGAAACTAAAAGGAATAAAGACTAAACAGCTGGCTTAAGGTCTAACCTGCGATCACTTGGGTCGAAGACCGCGCTTGCTCCTGGGTTAACATGTTCAGCTTTCCTCTTCCTTTATCCTAATGTTGCGGCGGCGGCAAGGCTCGAAGCGGAACTGGTTGCAACGGGGGTTGAACTCGCGGGCATTGAAACTTCAAGTGCCCCTTCTGTCCGCACTGGAAGCAGACTTTATCTTTGGTCCAACACTGGGCCACATCATACCCCTTCCGCTTGCACAATGGGCAGAGCACCTCTCCCTTCGGAGCACCCTGAATTGCCAGCACTCGCTACTGCTTTTGAACTCCTTTCCTCTTGAAACACCTCTCAACTGGATGGCTAGAGCGGCCACAGAAACTACAGACCTCACCACCTTCTTTCTTCAAGACCGAGGCAGGCGCACGAGAATTTCCTTCTTCTCCAGCCTTTCTCTTTCCCTTCTTCATCATTGATCCTCGATTCTTGGCATTATCGATTGCCTCAACCATCAGCACTGCCTCTACTACCTCGGTGTACTTCTCCGACCTATATGCACAGGCCAGCTGCTGGATATCACTGCGGAGACCACCCAGAAATCTTCTTACTCTTCCTTCTTCCGAGGCTACCAGGGCCGGAGCAAACTTGCTCAACTTGAAAAATTCAATCTCAAACTCGCTCACCGAGATCTACCTCTGCTTCAGATGCAGGAAATCATTCATCAACCGGTCTTGCTCTACCGACGGCAGAAACTTTTTTAACAACATTCCTTTGAAGGTTTCCCACGAACATCATTCAGAAAGGTATTCCTTCTCCCTCAACCACCAACTCTTTGCGAGACCCTTAAGCTGGTACGCGGCAACCACCGCCTTCTGATCCACGGTGATTCCTGAATATGAGAACATCTCTTCAATGGCTATAAGCCAGCCGTCCAAGGCCACGAAATCAGCTCGTCTGTCATACGATGGAGGACCCAACCTTTGAAAGTGCGAAATGAAATTCATTTCCGGAGGTATCGCTATTGGGGGTACCAAGGGAGCGGGAGGAGTATGTACTGTCTGTCCTACTACGGGGGCCTGCACCGCGGGTTGCTGC
Organism: Dactylorhiza incarnata; assembly: GCA_033032865.1. Classification (NCBI taxonomy): domain Eukaryota; kingdom Viridiplantae; phylum Streptophyta; class Magnoliopsida; order Asparagales; family Orchidaceae; genus Dactylorhiza; species Dactylorhiza incarnata. Next base: position 4,724,479 of record JAWHQI010000026.1, on the reverse strand, counting down.
CTAGCTCCGGCAGACAACAACGCCTTAACTTGCGATTGCATCGCAACCATCTGCCTAGTTAGAGCCTCATTGCTCTGGCGCAGACTCTCGATCAAAGCTTCACTCTGCGCTCCGGATGACTCGCCCTCCGACTAGAGAGTCGACCTAGACGCGACTCGCTTGCGTGCCATCTCTGCTAATACGCATAAACCTATAATTAAAACTTAACCTTACACTAGAACTACACTGCTTGGTTCAGAACATACAAGTACAGATACTTGCCATTGCTACCACCTTGCTCTGGGATTTTCATGATGTTATGCTAAATTTGGGGGAATGATACTACATCATCTCTCTTGACTCATTTGCAAAGGTCATGAATGCATGAATTTTTGTTCGTTTTGAAATCATGGGTGTACGTGTGTCATCATATAAGTCTTTAACTTTGCACGTGTGCTTATGCAATGCTATGTAATGTTTGTTGTGCTATGCATTCTAATAAAGGCCTTAATGCATGTTATGAGCGGCGTACACATGAAATATTATGCATCCCATACTACATAATATCGCATGTAACAAAAAGGAAAACGTTATAATGGGCATCCATGTGATGATGATTATGCATCCCAAACTACATAACCGTCACATGTTGCCTCCTATGGTGGATCCATATGCAGACACATATTATGCATCACATACTACATAATATGCCTCGTATACTTCTTATCATGCTATGAGTGTAGTGTTCATGCTTCGGCTAAGACGTACTGATGACACATCGGTGTGTGTATGCAATGAAACCAAAACAACTACTATATCAGAATTTGTTGCCCGACCGACTTGTCGAACAACCTCCCTCTGATACCAACTGTCACAATCCGCACTTTCTCCGAATTTAGGAATATCAGAGTAAGAGAAAATACGCGTCATGATGCCACGTCATGCAGAAGACAACTGTAGACGCTCAGGCGGGAACCTAGTACTTAATTAATCAAAACATGTTTACCTGATAGATCATCATTTGAAATCATTTAGTAGGCTTTGGGGTAAGAACTGTGTCTCTCAGTTCGTGGATCAACTAGTCCACCGAGAAAATATATGTAATTGCAGCGGAAAATACTAGATTTAGTTCACTTAAGGTCCTACATGCACGTGATGACATGACATAAAGTAAATGATATGCACATATCTAGGCGTAGTATATGTTTAGAAAATATCTTTAGGCGACTTTAAAGATAAGGATTTCTGTTAAAAAGAATGCAATGAGGACGAAAGAAAAGCCATTTTATAACTATAATGCACCTAGACATAAATCATTCCCAGAGAGCAAGATACACAAGATCTAAAAAGTAGTAGCATTTAACTGGCAATTAAACTATAAAGTATCAAAAGGGCACAACGGGCGTCAACAACCTGACACTAACCCGTTGGCTCCAAACTAGCATGTCTGAACACAAGAAGAAAACTAACCAAAACTACCTCACAGCAGCGGGGTAAATCAGCAACTAAAACTTCCGGAGACTCCGGGCTACACGACTAGCAGCTAAGGCTCTGAACCTGAGGCATTCAATAAAACAAAGAACGCCTCAGCAAGGGAATTACAAGTGGCAGAAAATAAACAGAAAAGTAAATAAGGCATAAGGGGTACCAACCCAAGCCATATTTACCGAAAGAGAAGCTCCAAACAAAGAACTAAGCAAAGGACCAAGTGCACCAAATACCATAAAGAGGAACAAACAAAGTTCATTTATCTTGTTAAATTTATTTAAAGAGACTGATCAGCTCAAATTAAACAGGGGCGGACCTTTATCCACTGCCACCCAAAGCCAAAAAATGGGTGGGGGTTTCTATCCCCACCACTCAAACACGGCCCACGGGACCACAGGCCAAGCCTGCGGTTCACCACTAAAATGGCCACCGTGCAAGGCTACAACAACTCCGCACTGCCCCCCAAAAACACGACCCACCGTGAAAGGACCAAGGCAATGGTCTTATTAATTAATTCCTTTAATTATGGCGTGGGACGAAGCCCGAGAAAAACACTCACCAGGATACCCTAAGGATAGGGTCACAAATGGAGTAAACACTGCATAAGACAATGCATAAGAGAAGACATAAGTTATTTAAACGCAACGGGTACGAGGTTTCAAAGAGGAGGAGTAATCGGAGGTACAACTCAAACACTAAGAAACAAAAGGGTAATACTCGAGGAATTAAAAGCTAAGAACCTAAAGTTCTCGAGAACTCAATGACTAAGGACAAATGGTTATTGAGAAATCAAGAGCTAAGATCAAACATTTCTCGAGAGGTCGAGGGCTAAGGTCAAAGGGTTCTCGAGAGGTCAAAGGCAGAGAATAGGTTTCTCGAGAATTCCCAAAGCAGGAAACAATGATCTTTCGAGAAATCCCAAACGGGAGAAGCAATCTCTCGAGAGATCCCCAAGCAGGAAACAGTGACTTTTCGAGAAATCAAAGCAGGAGAAGCCATCTCTCGAGAAATCCCCAAGCAGGAAGAAGTGATTTTTCGAGAAATCAAGGTAGGGTCATGCTTATTTTTCGAGAAATTAAAGGCAGGGTCATGCTTTCTCGAAAAATGAAAGGGCAGGGTCAATGATTTCTCGAGAAATCCAAGGCAGAAAACCTTGATTTCTCGAGAAATCCAAGGAAGGAGGAAACAACAAAAACAAGGAATTCAAGGGCGGGTTCGAGATCAAAACGACACGACCATAAATCACAAGCCAAGACACACCAAGAACACATAACCACAGAAAACAGTGATTTAAGAAAACAACGAGAAGGAGGGGATAGCCACTTCCTTTAAACCTTGCTAAACTCGAAGACCTCCGCTCCAAAAGCTATGGATCGGTCAAGAACACACCCGAGCACGAAATCATGAAGCCTTTCAGATTGAAAAGAGGAATTAGGTCACTACCATAACTCCAAAAATTCCACGAAACGGGAAAAGCTTACCACTAGAACGAAGATCCCGCCGAGAGCTTTCCAAATCTACTCTCTAAACGCGATTCCGACTACAACATCCCTAGAAATCGCCGGCCGGAAGCTCCACGACACGCCGCTCTCGCTCTCTCTCCCGATAGAACTCTTAGCCGACCAAAAGGGGAAGGAGATGAAAAGATAAAACCTAAGCTTAATGTATATATATTAAGCCTCTAGGAGTTCGTCGAATTCAGCCAGCAGTTCGTCGAACGCAGCTAGCCTACAGTTCGTCGAACGCAGCCACCCGTTCGTCGAACGTAGCTCCTCTGCCATTCATCGAATGCATCTCCTCTGCCGTTCGTCGAACGCAGCTCCTCTGTCGTTCGTCGAACGCAGCCCATCTGTCGTTCGTCGAACGCAGCCCCTCTGTCGTTCGTCGAACGAAGCCCCTCTGCCCTTCATCGAACGCAGCCCCTCTGTTGTTCGTCGAACGCAGCTCCTCTTCAGATCGCCGAACATAGAGCCAGGGAATTATAATGAATGCAATAATTACATAAATAATCTCACATAACTCGAAATGACACAAAATCTCACACGCTCGATCCAAATTACACACTTTAACTAGGTTAAGGTCCAAAACTAAACCTGACGAGCTGACGTAACGCCCAAATGCCAAAATTAGGTCACTGCTGTAACATCCCATTTCGCTCTAGACCCCTCGGAGACATTTTGACTCGCCTCGGGTCGGTTTTGGGCTTTTCAGTGCGTGCTCGGATTTGGATTAATTGGGGGAAGTGCACATTTGGCTTATCACCTGGTCAAAATTCTTGGATATATATATGTTTGGTTCATTGGGCTAGTTCCTAATCATTTCAGTTGGCTGACCTTGCATATTTTATGAGCAGAGATCTGTTGGATAAGATATATATGTATATATATGTATGAATATTTTGTGAATTTCATTGGTAATCTGGATAGATAAAATATACATGTATATGTATGTTTATTCTGTTCATTTCAATAGCAAATTACTGGTTGGATATAATAAGTATGTTAATGTCTGCATTATTAGAAATCTCCGTCCGTTCAGAGAAATTGCCGTCGACTAATTTACTGTTCCCATTCGACAAAATTGCCTCGATTAGTCGATCAAAGAAATTGCCGATGTTAGTCGATCGAAGAGGGAGCTGCGTTCGACGAAAGTCGAAGGGGGTAGAGTTCGACGAAAGTCGAAGGGAGGAAGCGCTCGGCTAAAGCTTTGCTGCTCCCGTTAGTCGAACGGGAAGCGTTCCACTAAATCCTTGCGCTCGACTAAGTTCGGGCAGCGTACGACGAAATTGCCTTTTTCTGTTCGGCGAATCTGGGCGAATTTTCATACCGTCGTCCCGTAAAGCCTGTATGATTATAATCTTTAGGCTAGAGTGGAATTACTGCCCAATAGAAAGTTGACACCTAAGCTTGGAGTCCCGATACAAGGCTTGGGAGGTGGGATTTGCCATTAATGCTAATTAACACAAATTCCAATCTCTTCTTTCTCCCGTGAACCCGGATTGGGGCTGAGCTCTCTTAATAAGTTGATTTCTTCTTCTTCTTCGGGCTCTCTTCTTTTCTGCTTCTTCTTCTTCTTCTTCTTCATTTTCTTCTGCCACCCTAAGGGGTTTTGTTTCTTTTGGCGATGGAGCTTGAAGGAGCAAAGCTTGGAGGAGATTTGGAACTTGGCCGACCACCACCCGGCTGCCATGAAGATGAGCTTGAACCATGGCCGAGAAATTAAGGTGACTTCTGACCCCTCTCCCTTGGTGCTAGTGTCTTAGATCTCAATAGGAGAGATGAAGGCTCAAGAGAGCTTCTCGTGTGAGCTTTAATGGAGTTCCCTTAGGAAGGCCAAGCTGGAACCTCAAATTTAGGACATCGTTCGCCGCGAGGTTTTGGGAATCATTTCTTCTCTTCAAAAAAGAAGGGATGGGATTTGATCTGGGGAAAACCCATGGTTGTGGAGGGAGAGTGAGGGGAATGTTTATTTAGGGATTTTTAGAAGGTGAAATGACTCAACTCATGTTTGGGGAAGATGATAAATAATACTCTATTGAATTGGTTTTTCCTGTATGGTATAATATGAAATAAAGTAGATAACAACTCCTTGCTTAGGGCTGTTTTATTTTACCACATTTCACTGGGTCAATAGGGGGTGAAATTGTGCACGGCTGAGTTCAAGCCAATTTTTAGGCTTGATCTCACTGGAATTAGACTTCGAGCTCAACACAAAAGTTGTAGGCCTCGAAAAGAGCTTTCCAGCGATAGGTTACCCGTTTTCTGAAGTGACCTGTAGCTCCATATAGGTCCAGTCGAGTGGACTGTCCAGAAAGCTGGATTGTGGTTAAGGTGTGCTGTTTTGCTGTCCAGATTATTGTTGTGGACTTCGGAGCAGATTTTAGGTAGGAGCCACTTGGATCTGGGTTTAGGACTCAACATGAATATTGTAGCCCTTTGTGAGAGTTTTCCAAAATGGGGTGGCACATAATTTGGGGTGGAGTAGAACTCCCAGAAACTCAGATTAGTTAATCAGCGTCGTTGTAGTTTGAACTGCGATAATTTTTTGGGATATCTTTTATAATACTCATCGAATGCTTACGAAAATTGGTAGAAATCAAGTTGATGATATTGTGCTAACCCCTGTTGAATCTCATGAGTTTTGGGAGGATACTTGTTGTGATTTTGTCATTCATAGTTCATTCTCGCATCGCTCCGTAAATAACAATTGGGAATGCCGATGAGGCTAATATTTGGTGAGAATGGCCATAACAAGCTAGCGGAACTACGGTAGAAGTTTTAGCAAGACTCGATTTGAAATGGGTTCTTTATTAAATATATTGTCGTAAAATAATATGCTGCTGAACTCAGTTAGAGACTGAAAATGAACAACCAAGTTGGGCTTGGAAGAACAAAGTGTTATCTTGAAATGGAAGGTAGATAATATTGATTACGGGTGAGACCTAAGTGTTTGGCTTTGTAACACCCCCATCCGTTAAGAAGCATATAGCAGAAGGTCCAGCCGGGGCCCCACGCCATATATTACAAAACAAACGGAAATGTCACTTAATTGAATATGCAACGACACTATACCACGAAGCCTAACTCAGAGCATTCTATGCGGAAGTAAAAGAGAGAGACAGAATTATAAACCACAAGACCCGAACTCGGGTATGTCCACTTCTATTAACTTGGAATAAAATGTTTTACAACACACAAAAGAGGCACGACGGCCTTACAGTTTACCAACATCGGCGCGCAGGCCGGCCATACATGAAAACAGAAGAAAGGACAAAAGGCCTTCAAGGGCCGCAGCAGCGCAGGGGCTTCAGCCCGCCAAGGTCCCGCTCGGTCCAGCTCCTGTACAACAAGCCCACCAAAGACGGTGGCAAAACAGGGCAACGGTCAGCTAAAGCTGACCATGTTATAATGACCCCACCCCTTCGAGGGGGTGGCAGTTCTAAACGTCCCTGCAAAATAGTCTCAACAGCATATATATATATATATAAGAGTGCGACTAGACGAGCCCACAGCATTTCATACATATGCAACAACACAAACGTGGGAATGGCCTCCACATCTCGTGCACTCAGGCACTCTTTGGTGTACTACGCCTTCCACCACCATCCACTCTTGATGGCTTTGCCCTTCGAGGCTAAAGTCGGCGGCCCGAATACCAGGGCTCCCCCGTGCTTTAATTGTGAACATACCGTAGTCCGAAGACTCTGTCCCATTGCCTCCCGACATGCTGTCCAAGGCTTACTAATCAGGTGCGGCAATGGTGCGGTTTCAGGTTTGTCAAATGCTCGTTGCTCACAGCTCTCATTGTACAACACGAAAAGCGGGTATGGCGTCCCTGCAGCCCAGGTATTCTCAATTATCCGGCTCCACGGGCCGCTAAGTCATCCACCAGGACACCCCCATAGGTCGGGTACACCGGCCTCAGGTCCCCTCAATAGGTGGGCACAACAACATCACCAGAACTCAGTCTGGTAAGATGTCGCCCAGGCGACATTCACTGTCGCCAACGACAGTGCACAAAACATGCACAAAACACTAATTTGGCTTCTAGCTGTGGGTGCTTCCCGGGGCACACCCCCAGGCATTGTTGCACATGCAGTAGCACTCCCACTGCCTCAGAACACCCAAATTCACCAGAACCCAATTCTGGGGAGGTGTCGCCCAGGCGACAGTCACTATCGCGCCAGCGACAACTGGACAGAACTCCATTTCTGCCTTTTAACTTCGGGTGCTCCCCGGGGCACACCCCCAGGCGTTGCTGCGCATGCAGTAGCACCCTCTAGCCCTATGAGGCAAGTATAACAACGCGGGGTTTTTCCCCGGCATGCACAATACCAAAAAGTATCACCAATCTGGACGAACCGTCTCGGATGGGCTTCACACAGCGCGCCTACGTCCATCTCACGCGTGGACTCTATATGAATGCAAGCTTTGACGGGGATAACATGAATCGACCCGTCGGAGGCCACGACCTCACCCTTTTGGGTAGGGGCCTCAACGATACAAGGGAAAGGACTAAGGCATGTCCAAAAGAGGGTAGAAAAGTTCGTTACCCTTAAACGCCGCTTCGAGCCCATGGCTTGACGTTCCACATGGATGGAAAGGAGCGCCTTGCCCTCCTCTATGCGTAGCCACCAACTTTGAAGGGATCGGATGAGTGTAGCTCCTCCAAACCCAAGCTCCAAGCTAGGGTTTACTATTTCTCCTTCTTCTCCAAGCTCTTCTCTCTCTCTCTCTTAAGAACCCTTAAGGAAAATAATGAAGAAGAAGATGCTTTCGGCCTTCTATACTGCCACCGAGCCTCCCAAGCCAAAACCAGCCCCCAAAGTCAAAGTGCAATCAATGCCCTTGATTTCGGCCACAAAGTCCAACTTTGAGCTGTCGCCGGGCGACAGCCACTGTCGCCTGGGCGACAGCCACTGTCGCCTGGGCGACAGCGTTATGAACCGACTTTGACCAGCCAGCGACACTACTGCATGACCCCAGTCACCTTGTCGCCAGCGTTAGCCGCCACCCGACAACGCTATCGTCGGGCGACAACGTTAAGAACTTGATGAGTCCTGATCATATACACATTTATGGACTCATCCGGGCCGTTATTTAGTCATTTCTCCGCACTTTAGCCTTGTTATAGCTTATATTTGATAATCCATGCTAGGTGCACATCTAGGCCCACTTTGGTGTGATTTTCGTGCTTATTGTCATTAGTAGTATTCATGTGCTGTTAAGTGCCACTTTCAGTGGCTAGATCTGTGGTTGTGCTGGAATAGGAGTCGTGCAAGTGTTCCCGGTGCAATTCTGCATAGGAACACTGCGCACGATCACCGGTTCTATTGCGCACGACCACTGGTCGTGCGCCACTGATCGTGTGCACTTAACACCTTTTTCATGAGTTCTGTTTGGTGCAGTGCGCACGACCATCAATGCCAGTGCGCACGACCACCGGTCGTGCGCCACTGATCGTGCGCACTTACCATTTAATTTCTGAGTTCTGTTTGCTGAAGTGCGCACGACCACCGACGATAGTGCGCACGACCACCGGTCGTGCGCCAATGACCGTGCGCAGTATTTATTCCAGCGCCTATTTAAACGCCTGTTGCGATTTTTAGGGTATCTTGAGCCGCCGGGAGCGGGATTCCTGTTCCGTACGCCGTCGATTTCCACCGTGGGACGCCTCCACTTCATCTTCTACGCAAGGGGAAGCCTCCTCCACCCATTCCAAGACTTCCTCCATTGTCCGTGAGTGTTCTCCATCGTCCGCAAGCCTCCAAGCAACCATTCTCTCATTCCGCCCGGTGAGAAGAAGAAGGAACCTGAAGTCGAAGACGACGGAGCTACGTAGGGAGACCGTGACAGCTCTCTACGCCGGAAGCATTGTCCGCCCGAGTCCGGAGGTAGCCCGACAACCTACCATTCCGGCCGTGAACGGCCGCTAGTCTTCACCATCGGTTATTTCTTTCCTCTTTCCCCCATTGTACTCGTTGAACCGTGTAAACTCGAATATTATGATGATGATTGTTGAAATGAATGTTTCCTTGTTGTTCTTCATGGTTTGTTTGTGATCCACTCCGTTCTCACTCACTCACTCGCACACGCACGCAAGGTGTTTGTTCCGCATTAGCAAGAGCTAACGACGGTTGTGAAGAGGTGTTTACGACCCTCACCCTTTCACGCTAGAACACACTCCATTCCGCCTCACGAAGCACGGCATCGCGGCCGTTGCATCCATCTCACCTTGCGAAGCGGTGTTTTCGACCCGCATCTCTTTTACTGTTGTTAAGATTAGGACAAACCAACCAAAACCCCCCTTTTTCATGTGTGTTTCATTTGTGTAATAAGAGTCACGCTACGCGTTTCGTTCACCCAACCTGCATTCCTCAAGAGACCGACATTCGTGGAGTCCACTCTCCACATTTATTACTTGACAGCGACCGGTGCACTTGCCGACACGCATCAAGTTTTTGGCGCCGTTGCCGGGGAATGCAGACGTGATGAATTCGTCTGCGTGAAGACTTGTTGCACGAGAATTTTCTTTTCTTTCACCTCTCTTGTTCACCCCTGGTATCTCCGTTTCTTTTCGATTCGCGCTTCTGATTACTTTTGCCTTTTCCATCATTCGCTAATCGTTTTGTTTGCAAGTAGTCGCAGCATGACCTCCATTCAGGAATGCATCTATCAGAGAAGCTTAAATGATTTAAGGGATCAAGCAGAAAGAAACAATCATGACTTCAGGATCTCCCCCGACGTCATTGAGTACATGTCTGGGAACTGCAAGTTCAGCGGGGATGAGCATGAAGACGCGGTGCAACACATGCAGGACTTTTTAGCAATCTATTACACATGTGTATTCAGTGGAGTTGAAAACGACCTGCAAAAGATTCTGGCATTTTCATTTTCCTTGCATAAAAAAGCCAAAAGCTGGTATTGGGATATCCGGAAAAGAGAGGTGATCACATGGAAACAATTCAAAGGGAGATTTTTGCAAGAGTTTCAACATCGTACCCAAGCCTTGGACAAGTACAGGGAACTTGTAACCTTTGGACAGGGGAAGGAGGAGACGTTAGTTGATGCTTGGGAGCGTTTCCAATCCTTGCATAGGGGATGCTACCGTGAAGATCTTTCAGAAGCTTTCTTAATTCAGATTTTTTATTTCGGAGTGCGGGATAATTTCCGTCTTCTATTTGATATGGCAGCTGGAGGGGCCCTGTTTAATAAATCGGGGAATGACGCGTGGGAAGTGGTCGTGAATGTTGTTCACACCAGTCAACACTGGAGTCATATCATTCGCTCCCCAAGTACTGCTGCAGTTAATGCCGTGACATTCAAAGGAGCAGCGGATTTTTCACCGCCAAAGCAACCAGAACAGTTAGCAACTTTGGTGGTCGGGGTATTGAACAAAATGAATGACCAATCGGCCGCAATCCAACAGCTTCGCTCTACTATAGGGACTCTGTCCGATGTCGTTTCTGGGCTTGCAAGTCAGCATCCTGAGTCAGTAAACACCATGCGATTGAGAAGTGGGAGAAGTGTAGACAACCCTCCTCGACAGGAACCTCTTGCGTGTTCCACTGACAAGCATAATGAAGACACTCCCGAGAAGCTGACTCAGATTCATATTGAGCCGCATCCCGTGAGCGAGGCACAAACCTCGAAAAGTGCTGTTCACCCCCCATTCCCCCATAGGCTGCGCAACGAGAAATCCGAGAAGCAATTCCGCAGATTTTTGGAAATAATGAAAGGAGTACAAGTGAGCATACCACTGATTGAAGCTATCTCTCAAATGTCGGGCTACTCCAAATTTTTGAAAGATTTGATCTCAAAGCGGAAGCAGTTGGAGGGTCTCAAAACTATCGACCTCACCGAGGAGTGCTCCGCCATCATTTCCAGTATGCCCACTAAGTGCAAGGATCCGGGCAGTTTTACGATTCCCTGCAGGATCGGCCATCACCGTTTCAGCCAGGCACTCTGTGATTTGGGGGCATCAATCAATTTGATGCCACTCTCTATCTTTCGTGAACTTGGTGCTGGGATCTTGAAGCCAACGCAGGTAATGTTGCAGCTTGCTGATCGGTCGATCAAGAAGCCATCGGGAATCGTCGAGGACCTCACAATAGTTGTAAACGGTCTCACCTTTCCAGCTAATTTTATTATTCTCGACATGAAGGTCGATACTAATGTTCCCATTATTTTGGGGCGGCCCTTTCTCGCTACTGCTCGTGCTATTATTAATGTGGAGCAGGGGGAGCTCACACTAAGACTGGGGGAGGATGCTATATCTTTCAACGTCCACAGCCCGTCGCAACTCTTTGAAATTACAGAGTGTGAACCAGCAGAGGCGCTTGCAGAATTCGATGGTCAGAACGATGTGGAGTTGGATGACCGCGAGGTGTGCTGGCAGCACGAAGACGAGGAAGAGGGTGGTGCACACTCAAATCACCCTGATTTGTCACATTCAAGCGGAGAGCCCTCCAACGATTCGGCTAATCCAAACCCATGTCCGGCTCTCAAACAACTTCTGGATTCTCTAAAGTACGTGTTTCTTGAAAAAAAACACACATCCGGTGATTATTTCTGCAGCCCTGTCCGCCGCCAACGAAACTGCATTAGTGGGCGTGCTGAGAAGGTACCACAAGGTCTTCGGACGTTCTCTTGCTGACATTAAGGGAATCAGCCCCACGGTCTGCATGCATAAGATCCTCCTTGAAGATCAGTACAAACCGACAGCACAGCCCCAAAGGCGGCTGAACCCGAAAATGCAAGAGGTAGTAAAGGCTGAAGTGATCAAGCTTTTAGACGCTGGCATCATTTACCCAATCAGCGATAGCAAATGGGTCAGTCCAGTCCAGGTGGTACCGAAGAAGGGAGGGATTACTGTCGTTGCCAATGAAAAGAACGAGCTGCTACCGACCCGAATGATCACCGGGTGGAGAGTCTGCATCGACTATCGCAAGCTGAACGATGCGACGCGCAAGGACCATTTTCCGCTCCCCTTTATTGATCAGATGCTAGAAAAGTTAGTGGGGCAGGATTACTACTGTTTTTTGGATGGGTACTCTGGGTACAATCAGATTTTAATTGACCCATCTGATCAAGACAAGACGACATTCACATGTCCCTCCGGTACCTTCGCGTTCAAAAGAATGCCATTCGGACTGTGTAATGCCCCCGCAACCTTCCAACGTTGTATGCTCGCTATTTTTGCTGACATGGTGGGGGACTTCCTCGAAGTCTTCATGGATGATTTTACTCTATTTGGCAGTAGCTTCGACATTTGCCTGGCGAATTTGGCCAAGACCTTGAAGCGGTGTGAAGACACCAATCTTGTCTTGAACTGGGAGAAATGCCACTTTATGGTGCGCGAAGGAATTGTGTTGGGGCATAAAGTTTCCCGCAAAGGGCTCGAAGTAGATCAAGCGAAGGTAAGTGTCATCAGAAACCTCCCTCCACCCATGTCAGTGAAAGGCATTCGAAGTTTTCTTGGTCATGTGGGCTTCTATCGAAGGTTCATCAAGGACTTTTCCTCCATTTCAAAGCCCTTATCTCGCCTGCTGGTTAAGGACGTCCCCTTCCACTTCGACGAAGCATGCACGCAAGCCTTCGAAACTTTACGGGGACAACTCATCTCAGCCCCAATTTTGGTGGCACCCGACTGGACTTTACCTTTTATTATCATGTGCGACGCAAGTGATGTGGTCGTAGGTGCTGTGCTCGGTCAAAAGAAAGATAAGACCTTTCACACTATTGCGTATGCCAGTCGAACTCTCAACAGCGCACAAGCAAATTATACCACCACGGAGAAAGAAATGCTAGCCGTGGTCTTCGCCTTTGAAAAGTTTCACTCATATTTGGTACTTTCCGAAGTGATCGTGTACACGGACCACGCCGCTCTCAGGTATCTTTTCAGTAAGAAAGAATCCAAATCGCGTCTGATTCGTTGGATTTTACTTTTGCAGGAATACAATCTGGAAATCAAAGACAAGAAGGGGGTGGAGAATGTGATTGCTGATCATCTCTCGCGTTTGGAGTACGACACTCCCAACAGCGTTGTGGAGGAAACGGACGACTATTTCCCGGATGAAAAGTTATTCGCAATTACTACGTCCCCCCCAACTGCACCTTGGTACGCAGATATTGCTAATTACTTGGCTTGCAAAACGTTCTCCCCGAGTCTGTCTCCTCAGCAAAGATGGAAGCTTGCCTCTGACTCAAAATACTATTTTTGGGAAGATCCGCTCTTATTCCACACGTGCAGCGATGGGATTATTAGGCGTTGCATTCCGGAAGCTGAGTTTCATTCTATATTACAGCACTGCCATGACAGAGAAGCTGGCGGGCACTTCGGGGCCGTTCGAACAGCACGAAAAATCCTGCAATGTGGATTGTTTTGGCCGACCCTCTTCCGGGACGCTCATGCCTATGTTACCAAGTGCGACGAATGCCAGAGGACCGGAAATATTTCCTGGCGTGACGAGATGCCCCTTAATAACATGCTGGTCTGCGAACCCTTTGATGTCTGGGGAATAGACTTCATGGGTCCCTTCCCGATGTCTCATGGTAAGCATTACATTATTGTGGCAGTTGATTATGTCTCAAAATGGGTGGAAGCTGAGGCGGTTGCCACGAATGATGCCAACACAGTGCTACATTTTATCCACAAGAATATCTTCTCCAGGTTTGGGACGCCGAGAGCTATCATCAGCGACGGCGGTAGTCATTTTTGCAATAAGCAGTTTGTGCAGCTAATGAAAAAGTTTGGGGTCCATCATAAGATTTCTTTGGCATACCACCCCCAAACATGCGGGCAAGTCGAAGTTTCCAACCGCGAGCTCAAGCGAATAATTGAGAAATCAATACACTCAAATAGGAAGGAGTGGGCTAAAAAGGTCGACGATGCATTATGGGCTTACCGGACTGCGTTCAAAACACCCATCGGCATGACTCCGTTTCAATTGGTCTATGGCAAGGCATGCCACCTCCCTGTGGAGCTGGAGCATAAAGCATTATGGGCAACCAAACTGTTGAACATGGACATTGGAGCCGCGGCCGAGGTGCGTCGTTCCCAACTCAACGAGTTAGAGGAGCTCCGTCATTTCGCTTATGAAAATGCTCGTATCTACAAGGAGAAAATGAAGAAATGGCACGATCGGCATATCATTCCTAAGGAGTTCAAAATTGGGGACCAAGTGCTGCTCTACAACTCTCGTCTCCGCCTCTTCCTAGGGAAGTTAAAATCGAGGTGGAGTGGTCCTTTCTCCGTGACCGATGTCTCCCCCTTCGGTGCCATAGAAATATCTGGAGATAAGGGGGACAAGTTTAAAGTCAATGGACATCGGCTGAAGTTATACGATGGCGCCACTATAAACAAGGAGTGTCAGTTGCTGACATTGGGGGATGGACATCATACAAGCACCGGCAGCTGATTTTCCCTTCTTGTTTCTTATTTCTGCGAAACTCTATTTTTGAGAACTCCTCTTTTTAAGTTTTGCACTCTTTAAACAATGCTAATACAGGTATTTGGTCCAGCTTAAGGACGTTAAATGAAAGCGCTACTGGGAGACAACCCAGATTTCCTGATTTCGTATTTCTCCTTATCTAACTTCTTTTAGTTCAGCTTTTGCATTTGCTTGTGTTGCTTTGAGTTTTGTGCTTGCAGGTTTTGTGTTCGAGGGTGCGGATGCTGCGGACTATTCCTGTTCATAAACGCCAATCGTCTGGTATGCTCATTTCTGAGCATTGGGTAACACTTCCTCCCCTCTTTTAGCTTCAAGTTTTTTTTAGATATATTGTTTAGCTTAAGTCTGGGGGAGCGTATGTTGTCACCCACTGTGCACGAGTTGCACTGCATACTAGAAGGTTGATTCTTATTTATCTCTTCATTATCGTTGTTTTTTTTCATGCTTCACACACCACTTCACCCACTTGAGTGCGGGCTTATCTTTTTGTTGTTGTTCCGTTGTAAACTATCTTGGTTGGAGTATGAAATAGGTTGTTAACGTAGGAATTATTATTTGGAGTGCGATGTTGACTCATGTAGTGTTCTAGTCACTTCGCATGTTATGGTAGAATTTGAGTAGAACTAGATTTTCTTTATGCCTCTAATTTATGTTTAGTATTTCTGCGTAAATTTAGACTTAATATACTCAAGTGGTGAATTTGTATGAAATTGACGATAACCCGGTGTTGTGTGTGTACGAGTGCTAGTCGTGTGTTGCTCGAGTCGGGAGGAGGGTTTACCTTTCTCGTGGGCTAAGAACTTGCCCCAAGCGACTCTTGAAGCATGGGTGAGAGCGACTCGTCGAGTTAAACATGATGTAGGCCACCATTTGGCTAGTTTGAGCTTTGTTATTCCATGTCCTTTTCATTCTCCGTTGCAAGCCCATTTTGTGCCTACCATTCCTTTGTACAGCCCCTCTTCATCCACCAAAGCCTGAAGCCTATCCTACTCCCGCAACCAAAATGTTTTTAACTGCGCTCATAAGTCTCAACTTGTGTGGTGTGTGGAATTTTTGTGTTATGAAGAGAAAATAAAGTCTATCTGCTGATTTTGAACCAACCGGAGGATACTTAAAAAAAGTAAAATATGTTAGAAGAAGAAAAAAAGAGTATTTTGGAAAAAAAAATCCTTCCGAGCTAAAAAAAAGACAATCTGTTGGTATTTGTGAAGTAGGCCGTGTGCACACCTGGTTTTCATGCTAAGTCTGGGGGTGTGTCACACGAGCATCGTTGTTGGTCTTGCGTGGTGCAGCGTTCCGTTAGCTCACTCAGGTTGCGTAGCCGCCGTGTTTAACTTTGAATATCATACCGTAACCTAAGCCCCGTTTTAATCCTATAAGTCCTACTGATTTGATTTGCGAGTTTGCTAGCGCCGTGGAGAGAGTGTGACCGGGCAAGCGTATGGTTCACGACGTTGATGGATTTCAGCGGAGTTATTCCTAAGCCCCGATCTTTTGCAACACCCGCCTCAGTATCTTGTCACTTTCACACCGGGCATGATCGTCAAATTCTTCATACTTCTCCAACTGAGTATAACTAAATCTTTACTTACACTTTAATACTCTTGTAAATTAGTTAGCATAGTTAGAATCTCCTTCTACTAAATTCTCTACTTGCATGCGTATGTTACTTCGCACCGTACTCCTTTGAGTAATTCTCTATGTTAATTATCGTTTTCACACTCCACCGGATTCGTTTGCTCGGGACGCGCAAACAGTTAAGTCTGGGGGTGTGATGAGTCCTGATCATATACACATTTATGGACTCATCCGGGCCGTTATTTAGTCATTTCTCCGCACTTTAGCCTTGTTATAGCTTATATTTGATAATCCATGCTAGATGCACATCTAGGCCCACTTTGGTGTGATTTTCGTGCTTATTGTCATTAGTAGTATTCATGTGCTGTTAAGTGCCACTTTCAGTGGCTAGATCTGTGGTTGTGCTGGAATAGGAGTCGTGCAAGTGTTCCCGGTGCAATTCTGCACAGGAACACTGCGCACGATCACCGGTTCTATTGCGCACGACCACTGGTCGTGCGCCACTGATCGTGTGCACTTAACACCTTTTTCATGAGTTCTGTTTGGTGCAGTGCGCACGACCATCAATGCCAGTGCGCACGACCACCGGTCGTGCGCCACTGATCGTGCGCACTTACCATTTAATTTCTGAGTTCTGTTTGCTGAAGTGCGCACGACCACCGACGATAGTGCGCACGACCACCGGTCGTGCGCCAATGACCGTGCGCAGTATTTATTCCAGCGCCTATTTAAACGCCTGTTGCGATTTTTAGGGTATCTTGAGCCGCCGGGAGCGGGATTCCTGTTCCGTACGCCGTCGATTTCCACCGTGGGACGCCTCCACTTCATCTTCTACGCAAGGGGAAGCCTCCTCCACCCATTCCAAGACTTCCTCCATTGTCCGTGAGTGTTCTCCATCGTCCGCAAGCCTCCAAGAAACCATTCTCTCATTCCGCCCGGTGAGAAGAAGAAGGAACCTGAAGTCGAAGACGACGGAGCTACGTAGGGAGACCGTGACAGCTCTCTACGCCGGAAGCATTGTCCGCCCGAGTCCGGAGGTAGCCCGACAACCTACCATTCCGGCCGTGAACGGCCGCTAGTCTTCACCATCGGTTATTTCTTTCCTCTTTCCCCCATTGTACTCGTTGAACCGTGTAAACTCGAATATTATGATGATGATTGTTGAAATGAATGTTTCCTTGTTGTTCTTCATGGTTTATTTGTGATCCACTCCGTTCTCACTCACTCACTCGCACACGCACGCAAGGTGTTTGTTCCGCGTTAGCAAGAGCTAACGACGGTTGTGAAGAGGTGTTTACGACCCTCACCCTTTCGCGCTAGAACACACTCCATTCCGCCTCACGAAGCACGGCATCGCGGCCGTTGCATCCATCTCACCTTGCGAAGCGGTGTTTTCGACCCGCATCTCTTTTACTGTTGTTAAGATTAGGACAAACCAACCAAAACCCCCCTTTTTCATGTGTGTTTCATTTGTGTAACAAGAGTCACGCTACGCGTTTCGTTCACCCAACCTGCATTCCTCAAGAGACCGACATTCGGGGAGTCCACTCTCCACATTTATTACTTGACAGCGACCGGTGCACTTGCCGACACGCATCAGAACTCCAGAAATTTACCTTCCTGATTTGGGGTCTTACAACCCTCCCCTCCTTATATAAATTTCGTCCCAAAATTTTATAAAAACACATATATACATATATCAAAAAAAATGTCTTTACACAAAGGGGAAAAAGAGATAAACGTCACCGAAACAGCTCGGGGAACTCCTCCATCATGGTCTGCTCACGCTCCCATGAGAGCTCCTCGCGACCGCAGTTGTCCCAACGGACCTTTACCATACGGATCGCCCTGTTCCGCAACTGACGCACCTCGGCATCCTCGATGCTAACGGGCCTGACCGCCGTCTTAAGCCCACTATCCACGGGCACCTGATCCGCCGCGACCACCTGCGTAGGCTCCTGCACTGCCTTCCGCAATACGGAGATGTGGAATACATCGTGTAGCCCGCTCAGTTCCACTGATAGCGCAATCCTATAAGCCGCCTCGCCGACGCGCTCGATGACCTCAAAAGGTCCAAGGTATCTCGGACTCAGCTTTTTCAAGCGCCGAATCCTGGACACGCCCTTGAATGGCCTGATCTTCAAGTAGACCCAATCGTCGACGGCGAACTGGACGTCGCGGTGCTTCGCATTATAGTACTTCGCCTGCCTATCCTGCGCAACCAAAAGCCTCTCCCGGATCAAACGCACCGTCGAAGTCGCCTCTTCGACGTCTTTCCTCTTGAAGAGCTTCGTCTCGCCCGTTTCCGCCCAAGCTAAGGGAGTGCGGCACTTCCTGCCATAGAGGGCCTCGAAAGGCGTCATCTGAATACTCGCCTGATAGCTGTTGTTGTACGCGAACTCAACAAGAAAGAGGTGATCTTCCCACCCCTTGCCAAAATCCAGGACGCACATCCGGAGCATGTCTTCCATCGTCCTGTTGGTACGCTCAGTTTGGCCATCCGTCTGAGGATGAAAGGTCATGCTAAACTGCAGCTTCGTACCCAAAAGACGGTTGACTAGCCTCCAGTTGCTCGAAGTAAAGCGTCCATCACGATCACTGACGATGCTACGGGGCACACCGTGCAGTCGCACTATAGTATCAACATACTACTTCGCCAATTTCTCCACCGAGTCATCCCTCCGGTTGGGGATAAAGTGTGCCACCTTCGTCACCCGGTCAACGACTACCCAGATGGCATCGTTCCCGCTCTGCGACCTCGGCAGTCCATGCACGAAATCCATGGAAATGTCATCAAACTTCCACTCCGGAACAGGCAATGACTGCAAAAAGCCACCGGGCCTCTGACATTCCGCCTTCACTAGCGCACAAGTGTGGCACTTGGCCACGTAGTGAGCGATGTCCCTCTTCATACCCGGCCACCAGAAAAGGACCTTCATGTCCTTATACATCGCCGTGCTCCCCGGATGAACTGAATACCTGGTACGATGCGCCTCGTACATCAACTCATCGCGCAGCTCACCCACCTTGGGGACGCACAAACGGTCACCTCTCCACAGCAACCCGTCTCGAACCTGAAACTGGGCATCCGGCCCACCACCAGCATCCTCCGCGTAGCGCTTTAAACTCGGATCGAGTTCAAAAGCCCGGCGGACTCTATCTGCGAGGTCGTACTGCACCTCAGTCCAACTCAAACAGGCACCGGCACTGCTCCTCTTCTCTACACAAGAAATACCCAAGGCCTCCAGGTCACGTATCAGGTGCTCATCATGCATCTGAATCCAGTTGGCCTGCGCTGGAGCCCTGCGACTGAGTGCATCCGCAACAACATTCCCCTTCCCGGTAGTGTAGTGGATCTCGAAGGTGAAGTCCCCCAGGAACTCCATCCACCTCTGCTGCCGCATATTCAGCCCTTTCTGCGTCAGAAGGTACTTCAGGCTCTTATGGTCTGTGAAGATATTGATCTTCAAGCCATACACATAATGCCGCCATAGCTTCAGGGCAAATATCACGGCCGCCAACTCCAAGTCGTGGACCGGATAATTCCGCTCGTGCACCTTCAGCTGGCGAGAGCCATACGCTATAACCTTGCCATGCTGCTGCAGAACGCAACCAAGGCCGCTCCCAGAAGCGTCGGTGTAGATCTCATAGCCCTCCGTGTCGCAAGGAAAACATAAGATCGGAGCTGTCGTAAGCCGCCGCTTCAACTCCTCGAAAGCCTGCGCACACGTGGGCGTCCAAATGAACTCCTGCATCTTTCGTGTCAGCGTCATAAGAGGCAGCGCGATCCGGGAGAAGTTCTCCACGAAGCGCCTATAATAATCGGTCAGCCTGAGGAAGCTATGGACCTCCACTACAGAAGAAAGGACAGGCCACTCCCTGATGGCCGAAACCTTCACCGGATCTACCTCCGCACCTGAACCACTAACCACATGGCCCAAGAACGCCACAGAAGGAAGCCAGAACTCGCACTTCGAGAACTTGGCATACAACTGGTTCCTCCTCAGAACCTCCAAAACTACTCGCAGGTGATCACCGTGCTCCTCCTCGGACTGAGAGTAGACTAGTATGTCATCCAGGAAGACGACCACAAACCGGTCGAGGTACTCTCGGAAAGTCCGGTGCATCAAGTCCATAAACACCGAAGGCGCATTAGACAACCCAAACGGCATCACGGTGAACTCATACTGCCCGTACCTCGTACTGAAGGCAGTCTTCAGGATATCGCACTCCCTGATCCGCACCTGATAATAGCCGGACTTCAAGTCCAGCTTCGAGTATACTGTCGAACCAACGAGCTGGTCGAACAAATCATCTATCCTCGGAAGAGGATACTTGTTCTTCTCCGTCAGCTTGTTCAGCTCCCGATAGTCGATGCAAAGCCACAGGCTACCGTCCTTCTTTTTGATAAAGAGGACCGGTGCACTCCAAGGTGAGGAACTCGGACGCACGTAGCCCTGCTCAAGCAGCTCCTGCAACTGCAGCTTCAACTCCGCCAACTCTTTCGGAGCCATACGATACGGCGAGCGGGCCACAGGCTTAGTGCCTGGCACCAACTCAATCGTGAAATCTATCTCCCGCTGCGGTGGAGCACCGGGGAGCTCGCTCGGGAACACATCGGGGAACTCTGCTACTACAGGAACATCCGCTAGGCTGGGCCTCGGCGTTGAAGCCTCTACAAGAGCAAAGAATAACTCTGCTCCCTGTCACACTGCCTTGGACACCTGGAGAGCAGACATCAGCATCTTGCTCGATCCACGCATGCCCGCAAAGACCGTCTCCCGATCGGCACCCTGCCCAAACCTCACCTCCTTGGTGGTGCAATCGATACACGCACGCTGTTCCGACAGCCAGTCCATACCGAAGATAACATCGAACTCAACCAGGGGGAGTAACGATGCCTTCAGGTCATACTCCCGACTACCAACTAGAACCTTTACGCAACAACTCCTCTCCACACGCATCGAATATCCATTCGGCAGTAGGACCTCCAGTCCATCTGCAGAAGCAATCGACGGCGCACCAATACGTTGGACGAAGTTCGACGATAAGAAGGAGTGCGAAGCTCCAGTATCGAAAAGCGCTCTCGCAGGGACGCCTAAAATATTTACATAGCCTACGCCGCCAAGCAGGGTTAGCATGAACATTAGAACAGGTATATAAAACAGTAAAGACTGTATCTTAAATTGTACCTGTCACGACGTCTTTGGCTTTGATAGCCTCCTGCTGATCAAGACTAAAGACTCTGGGCTGCGGGGGAGCCATACGGGAGGCAGTGGACTCAGCTGCCTTCCCCTTCTCAGAATAAGCTGGCCCCGCCTTCTTCTCTGGCCTTGGAAGCCCACTGCGGCAATCCCGAGAGAAATGGTCAGGCTTGCCACAAGTGAAACAAATAAGAGGGCCACGTCCAGATGACGCGCCCGAAGCAGAGGGAGCTGGCCCAGATACTCGAGCCTTCTTCCAGCGACTCAACCTCCGCAACTTCGTCGCACTCGGCGCTTTGCCCTCCAGCACTACCTCGACCACAACCGCCTTGCCCTTTTCCCTGAGCATGTCCTGCTCAAGGGCTCGGGCTGAACCAACGAGGGTCGTAAACCCTGCGTCAACGGCCCTGCCAGAAGATGCCGCAACTCAGTACGCAAACCTCCATAAAACCTGTTCACCCTTCTATCCTCATCATCGAAAGAAGTCCCAGCATAGCGCCCGAGGCGGGTGAACTCATGCAAGTAGTCATCAACCAGTCTACCACCCTGTGTTAGAGCCAAGCACTGGTTCTCCATCGCGATTTGCTGCGACTGAGGCACATACCTTGCGAGGAAGATTCTCGAGAACTCTTCCATCGTCACATCAACCAGTCGCCTTCCCGCGAACTGGCGCCTCTCAACCTCATCCCACCACCGCCTAGCTTCCTTTTCTAGCAAGAAAGAAGCAAAGGTCACCTTCTGCGCTTCCTCCGACTGTGTCGCTGTCAGAATTCGCTTCACATGCGACAACCAGTCTTCGGCCTCAGCTGGGGATTCAACCCCGGTAAACGGAGGAGGTCGAAATCCCAGAAAGTGCTTCAGCTGTTGCTCAGGAGCACGCCTCACTGGGACTTGCTCCACTCTTAGTGGCTCAGGGGCCACCTCTTGCACTGGCGGTTGGCCTTGCCTTTCAGGCTGGCCATTCAACGCAGCTAGAACGGCTTCAGTAACTAGCCGAACCAACTCAGCAGACGGAGCTGTAGGGGCCTCAGCAGACCCACTACTCTCATGCACATCACGGGGACGCGACGGTCCCGCTGCACTTCGGGTGCCCTACACAAGTGCAACACACAGTTAGGCGACAGCACAGTCACAACTAACAACAAAAGGAACACTCAGGTTCCAAAATCATGCAATTATTGTTGGTTTGTTGTTACATTTTATTCCTAAGTGGATATTTTTGGGTTTATTTTACGTCTCAACGGTAGCGCACACACGTGCTCACCACCCCTTAAAAGAATTCGCCCACGAATTCCTTAGAAGGATACGGAACCCTAGAAGCTGATACCAATTTGTAACACCCCCATCCGTTAAGAAGCATATAGCAGAAGGTCCGGCCGGGGCCCCACGCCATATACTACAAAACAAACGGAAACGTCACTTAATTGAATATGCAACGACATTATACCACGAAGCCTAACTCAGAGCATTCTATGCGGAAGTAAAATAGAGAGAGACAGAATTATAAACCACAAGACCCGAACTCGGGTATGTCCACTTCTATTAACTTGGAATAAAATGTTTTACAACACACAAAAGAGGCACGACGGCCTTACAGTTTACCAACATCGGCGCGCAGGCCGGCCATACATGAAAACAGAAGAAAGGACAAAAGGCCTTCAAGGGCCGCAACAGCGCAGGGGCTTCAGCCCGCCAAGGTCCCGCTCGGTCCAGCTCCTGTACAACAAGCCCACCAAAGACGGTGGAAAAACAGGGCAACGGTCAGCTAAAGCTGACCAAGTTATAACGACCCCACCCCTTCGAGGGGGTGGCAGTTCTAAACGTCCCTACAAAATAGTCTCAACAGCATATATATATATATATATATATAAGAGTGCGACTAGACGAGCCCACAACATTTCAAACATATGCAACAACACAAACGTGGGAATGGCCTCCACGTCTCGTGCACTCAGGCACTCTTTGGTGTACTACGCCTTCCACCACCATCCACTCTTGATGGCTTTGCCCTTCGAGGCTAAAGTCGGCGGCCCGAATACCAGGGCTCCCCCGTGCTTTAATTATGAACATAACGTAGTCCGAAGACTCTGTCCCATTGCCTCCCGACATGCTGTCCGAGGCTTACTAATCAGGTGCTGCAATGGTGCGGTTTCAGGTTTGCCAAATGCCTGTTGTTCACAGCTCTCGTTGTACAACACGAAAAGAGGGTATGGCGTCCCTTCAGCCCAGGTATTCTCAATTAGTCGGCTCCACGGGCCGCTAAGTCATCCACCAGGACACCCCCATAGGTCGGGTACACCGGCCTCAGGTCCCCTCAACAGGTGGGCACAACAACATCACCAGAACTCAGTCTGGGAAGCTGTCGCCAACGACAGTGCACAAAACCCTATTTTGGCTTCTAGTTGTGGGTGCTTCCCGGGGCACACCCCCAGGGATTGCTGCACATGCAGTATCACTCCCACTGCCTCAGAACACCCAAATTCCCCAGAACCCAATTCTGGGGAGCTGTCGCCCAGGCGACAGTCACTATCGCGCCAGCGACAGCTGGACAGAACTCCATTTCTGCCTTTTAACTTTGGGTGCTCCCCGGGGCACACCCCCGGGTGTTGCTGCGCATGCAGTAGCACCCTCTAGCCCTACGAGGCAAGTATAACAACGCGGGGTTTTTCCCAGGCACGCACAATACCAAAAAGTATCACCAATCCGGACGAACCGTCTCGGATGGGCTTCACACAGCGCGCCTACGTCCATCTCACGCGTGGACTCTACATGAATGCAAGCTTTGACGGGGATAACATAAATCGACCCGTCGGAGGCCACGACCTCACCCTTTTGGGTAGGGGCCTCAACGATCAAGGGAAAGGACTAAGGCATGTCCAAAAGATGGTAGAAAAGTTCGTTACCCTTAAACGCCGATTCGAGCCCATGGCTTGACGTTCCACATGGATGGAAAGGAGCGCCTTGCCCTCCTCTACGCGTAGCCACCAACTTTAAAGGGATCGGATGAGTGTAGCTCCTCCAAACCCAAGCTCCAAGCTAGGGTTTACTATTTCTCCTTCTTCTCCAAGCTCTTCTCTCTCTCTCTCTTAAGAACCCTTAAGGAAAATAATGAAGAAGAAGAGGATTTCGGCCTTCTATGTTGCCACCGAGCCTCCCAAGCCAAAACCAGCCCCCAAAGTCAAAGTGCAATCAATGCCCTTGATTTCGGCCACAAAGTCCAACTTTGAGCTGTCGCCGGGCGACAGCCACTGTCGCCTGGGCGACAGCGTTATGAACCGACTTTGACCAGCCAGCGACACTGCTGCATGACCCCAGTCATCTTGTCGTCAGCGTTAGCCACCACCCGACAATGCTATCGTCGGGCGACAGCCACTATCGCCTGGGCGACAACGTTAAGAACTCCAGAAATTTACCTTCCTGATTTGGGGTCTTACAGGCTTTGCTTATATGATCATATAAATGTAGAGCACCGTAAATACGTATTGCATAATACAATAAGGTCGAAACTTGGTGGTAATTATTCCGGCATTAATGATGTTGATGAAGTTAGTCGTGATCGATGTAGGTTGTGAATCGAGTTCATGGATTGCGAGGGTTAAGGTGTATGGGCAGATTTATATAGTGAACTCAAACGTCGATTTACGCGCACAAGTAGTCCAATAGGACCAAGATAGTAATTCCCTTACATATATATACCTATGCCACTGCTAGCGAGCTGTGATAGCTCCGTGTGTAGAGCAGTGATGGTTGGTGTGGATTATAAGGTATGGTTATATCTTGTGGTGATATGTTAAGGACCCTGTTGTTGGGGGCCTTGGATGTTAGTTAGCATCAGTTGACTGATATGATGTGAAAGGTAAGAAGGCTCCGCTATGTGTTCTTAGCGTCGAGCAGTACGCAGGGTCTCAGCTGTGTGTTCTTAGCGTCGAGGCGTACAGAGGCCTGGGACTGGTTGAGTCCTTGGGTGCTTGATAGCACGGTTTATGCATGGGAATTACATGAATGTGCATGGTTCATACATGGTGATGTAGTGATCCTGGTTGGAGGATTACTTGTGGCGGGTCTACGGGCTTGCTAGTCATGACACCGACAGAAGCCGACAGTTAGACTCTAGACCGGTTGGGTTGGACTCTTGGTGCTCACCTACCCAAGTCCCCTTCTGTGTCCTTGGAGGCTCCGATGTGTGTTCTTAGCGTCGAGCAGTACGCAGGGTCTCTGCTGTGTGTTCTTAGCGTCGAGGCGTACAGAGGCCTAGGACTGGTAGTGTCCATACCCTCCTAGTAGTGGAGGAGCTCGTTCCACTGTCTCCGTCTGGCCACGACGGGAGATGCCTGAGCGGCTAGCTACCCCTCAAAAAGTGAGAACTAAAGGTCTATGTCGACATAGCAAAAATGCATGGGTGAGTTCATCATATCATAATCATTGCATTGCATTCATCATTCATAATCATAGCATTGCACTGCATCGGGTCCATCATATAAATTAGTATTGGCTCTTTTATATGATGGGTCCCAATTTGGAAACCTTAACTTATAAGTTTGTATGGGCATTCATATAAGTTAAGGTACGATATGAACTGCTTACTTCAGTATTATACATTGTTTTCTATACCCCGCTATTTGTCATGATGCTAGCTTAGATTTGCTTCTTACTTTACCAACATATTAATTGCTAGCATAAATGTACACTTTATCTGATGTTAGTACTTGCTTAATGATACCCTGCTTATGCTTTCTGTTACCAGTACTCGCATTTATAACTACTGCTACTTATATACTTATGAACAACCCTTCCTGTCACCTGCTTGTATATGATTGCTCATATTGCATCTTGTCTTCCTTTCCTTCCGCCCGGTGCCTTGGAGTCGCCGGGGGAGCGGATGTGAAGCCACTTAGTCTTTATGACTAACGGTTGTTGCATCCCTCTTTTTAGGAGCACTTAGTTGGTGTAGCAGCGTTCAACACAGGGGGATAGTCAGGTCTGGTTGACAGGGCCGGAGACCGTGATACCTTGTCTACCGTCAGTGGCAGAGGCGAGCGAGTGTTTGAGATGTAGCCCTTGGGGCATTTAGTTTGATACTCTGATGATTTGCAGGAGCTTGTGTAGCTTTCTGTCCTTCTTGTACTTATTGTTAATCTATGGCTTTTCCTGCTTTCTTTTATTGATGGGTTGGCGTTGTTTAGTTGGTTTGGCCAGCAGGATATGCGTCTTGTAGGGGAGGCTAACTCGTGTGCTGGCGCTTCCGCAAGGCGGCTGTCCTGGGCATAAGACTCCCCTCGGCCGTGTCTTGTGTTCCGGGAGGGGGGTCTTACAAATGGTATTAAAGCGAGGTTTCGATCCTCGGACCTGTGGGTTATGGGCCCACAAATGGTATCAGCTTGCAACGATCCTG
The DNA here is from genome assembly GCA_033032865.1 of Dactylorhiza incarnata. NCBI lineage: Eukaryota > Viridiplantae > Streptophyta > Magnoliopsida > Asparagales > Orchidaceae > Dactylorhiza > Dactylorhiza incarnata. Next base: position 4,697,886 of record JAWHQI010000026.1, on the reverse strand, counting down.
AGATAAAGAAGTCTATTAAACCACTAGGCCACCCCTGCTAGCTAAATCAGTTTGAGGACAAACTGATGCAGCGGAAGCGGTGGTGTGCCCATGTGTGATTCACATTAAGTATGTCCATTATTTCCTATAGAAAGTGCCAACCGAAGACAAACTCGTACCTTTACGTATAGATGCTGGCTCATTCCGAGATAGTAATTGGTATTCCCATTCCAACAATTAGAGTTGGTTTGGCATAGGATTGATGCCAACCTAATTAGGATACCGCCTTAGTCGACTTAGCAGGATATGTCGTGACATACCCTAACCTTATACTGATCTTGGGGATGATTGGACCAAGCAATAAGTGACCTTGATTGACTAAAGGAAGAGTTTAACGTGAGTGTAGATGCTAGAGACTCACACCCTGAGATTTCTATCCCAGATATGGAGAAGTTACGATAAGAATTTAGATCCAGAGAAGGCTCATTTTGGGACGAATGTGTTATATTGGTGGCAGAGGAAACTCAGTCGAAGAGATATGGGGGCTTATCTCTTCGTTTATTGGGCTAGTTATGTACCGTCTTGGATCCCTTGAGGAGTTAGAATCTTTGTAATTTTTGACATTGGAAGTTTTGATCCGTGAGAGTTAATTCACCTTAAGCAAAGCAGACTGCTAAGGCCGTGTTTGGGTTGATAGAAATTTTATTAGCGGAATAAGAGAGGAAAAGCATTTTTGAAGATGATCATTTTCTCTATATTGTCCCAAAATTATGTGGATAAGTTACGAGGGGAGTAGAAAATTTACACTTTAGGGATATGCAGCGATGTTGTGATAACATTATAACTGGAAAGTTAATGAAATTTTGTGCATGCATTGCGGGTATGATGATACACTACCCCTCTTGGTGAACATTCCCTTAGTGTTGCAATTACTTGACATTGGGAAATTAATAAATGTTAAGCGATGGAGTCAACAAGATTAATATGACTTGATTGATGATCTAAAATCCTAAAAGTTTTTATAAAATAAACATGCATGCCATGGATGTTCGTTGGCAGGAATGGTAGGGCGCTTGTAATGAATTTGATTTAGTTTATCGCATTGTGAAGTATGCCCTGTTTTTGGTAGTCTGCATAACCCGTGTCGAAAGGAAATAATCCCGAGCCTTGCACCTTGGTTCATGTTGAGTTCAAACATATATAAATGTACCGGGTGATTGGATGTTATTTGCACCTGCTCTCATTACAATGAGATGCAGCTTGGTCGTCGCCGTAAAATTTTAAATTTCTACATCCCGGCTGATATATAAGTGCGTCGATACGGGGATCTATAGGGTAAGAACTTTAACTCGAGGGAGGTGCCCCTGAGGTTTGTGCACATACGTGAGAAGAATGTACCATAGGGGCGGTGGAAGAAATTTAGTCCAAAAACGTACGGGGGCTTGTCCCTTCGTTTATTGGCCTATTTACGTGCTGACTTCGTCTTCCCGTAGATCCTGTTCATTCGAATAGTACGTGATCGATGATGATTGGATTCGTGATAACCTCTCAGTACGGGTGAGAGCGTCAAGGGTGTTAAGACACGCCGTGAAGAGAACACGTGAATTGATTAGCAAGAATAAGTTGAATTACTTATTTAAGAAGATATGAATATGCCTCTATACGTACAGGTATATATACGTGTAATTGTATTGCCTCGACAAGGCAGTCCTCTAAAGACTCTGTGTCGAGACCCAATCATTGGATAAGGTTTATGTTCACGGTTTAGGAGCCCTTAAATGAAATGAATTAAATCACGAGATAAAAGTTGCGCAAATTTTTTGAATCCGGTGCAAATTTAAGTAGAACCGGGAGTAGACGAAAGTAACAATTGACTCGAGGTCATGTGTTATTAGAAGGGAATGATGTAATTATAACCCATGCGAGGTGTAGAGTCATGGATTCACCTTACTTTGAGCCTCGATAGCGATTTATAATATCACCAGAGCCAATTGATATGCATTATCGGATGATCACGTGCGGAATTTGGAAACATAAAAGCTTCCTGAGCTTAAACTCTTGAGCTAGTAACATCATTTTTGGTAGTTGATGGATTGAAAGGGCATAATGTCATGGCCAGTATGGTGGGGTGGTTGCAGGACTTGACTGTTATACGGATTTCAAGTAAAGCGGTAAACATCCACGAGGTTTGATCATTGTAATTATCTTGCCATAACTAGATACTGAACTTGGTTGGTGGCTTTTGCATGAATTATTATGAGGTGATCATAATGATTATTGAAACTTAATATCAAGTGGAGGTCGTGCTAAGTGTAAAAGATGCGTGATGTATGAATGGTTGCCTCGGACGAGATGACATTGTTAGAAGCAATTGATAATGAAATACATAATGATGGTTGTACGAGAAGATGAGATTGATGTTTGCTTCTACATTTTTTTAATACAAAAGAGAGACGATCTTGCGGGTGCAATAACTGTTTGGGTATTTGAGGTTTGACCCAAGGATATGATGTCGTGAATTTTATGGTTGATCACCCGTTTGACTTTGAGGCTATCAGCTATCTATAAGATGTTGATCAGGAAATCTCATTCTCCTATTAGTGGTTGTTTGGGGTTGCTTCAGGAAATTTATTCATGGCAATTTCATTATTGGTGGTTTGGGTTAACTCCGGGAAATTTCTTTCCTTAAAAATCTCATCATGTTGGGTATTGTTGGGTTGTCCAGGAACTACCCGGTAGTTGTGCTAAAAACTCCTTCCGAATTATATGACCCACATTGCCTACAGGTTCTTCCTGGTCTTCTTTGTTTTATCTTTTATGCTAGAAATTTTTGGGAAATATGTTGGTGGCTGCTATGGACTAAGAGGGGACATTGGTAAATTCATATTTAATTCATGCTAGCAGATATTTAATTATGTGATTGGGAGTTTAGGGAATTTCCTTGGTTCATGCTAGCAGTTATTTGGGTTTCCTTGGTTTCATAAGTAGCAGCTATGTTGATTATGTTGGAAGTTTAGGGAATTCCCTTGATTATGCAATTAAAATCTTAAGAGCTGCTATATTTATATATATATATATATATATGTATTCCTTTTTCCTTCCTCTTTCCTGTTGGTGTGCTATTGGGAGACTTGAGCTAAGGCTTTTAGTTTGGGTAATGTTGGCTGAATATATGTTGGATAGTCATGTGGATCTAAACCCCCCTAACCTCAAATTAAATTTCAGGGACGAAATTGTTTCTTCGTTTATTGGATTTGTAACATCCCATTTCGCGCTAGACCCCTCGGAGACGTTTTGACTCGCCTCGGGTCGGTTTTGGGCTTTTCATTGCGTGCTCGGATTTGGATTAATTGGGGGAAGTGCACATTTGGCTTATCACCTGGTCAAAATTCTTGGATATATATATGCTTGGTTCATTGGGCTAGTTCCTAATCATTTCAGTTGGCTGACCTTGCATATTTTATGAGCAGAGATCTGTTGGATAAGATATATATGTATGAATATTTTGTGAATTTCATTTGTAATCTGGATAGATAAAATATACATGTATATGTATGTTTATTCTGTTCATTTCAATAGCAAATTACTGGTTGGATATAATAAGTATGTTAATGTCTGGATTATTAGAAATCTCCGTCCGTTCAGAGAAATTGTCGTCGACTAATTTATTGTTCCCATTCGACTAAATTGCCTCCATTAGTCGATCAAAGAAATTGCCGATGTTAGTCGATCGAAGAGGGAGCTGCGTTCGACAAAAGTCGAAGGGGGTAGAGTTCGACGAAAGTCGAAGGGAGGAAGCGCTCGGCTAAAGCTTTGCTGCTCCCGTTAGTCGAACGGGAAGCGTTCCACTAAATCCTTGCGCTCGACTAAGTTCGGGCAGCGTACGACGAAATTGCCTTTTTCTGTTCGGCGAATCTGGGTGAATTTTCATACCGTCGTCCCGTAAAGCCTGTATGATTATAATCTTTAGGCTAGAGTGGAATTACTGCCCAATAGAAAGTTGACACCTAAGCTTGGAGTCCCGATACAAGGCTTGGGAGGTGGGATTTGCCATTAATGCTAATTAACACAAATTCCAATCTCTTCTTTCTCCCGTTAACCCGGATTGGGGCTGAGCTCTCTTAATAAGTTGACTTCTTCATCTTCTTCGGGCTCTCTTCTTTTCTGCTTCTTCTTCTTCTTCTTCTTCATTTTCTTCTGCCACCCTAAGGGGTTTTGTTTCTTTTGGCCATGGAGCTTGAAGGAGCAAAGCTTGGAGGAAATTTGGAACTTGGTCGACCACCACCCGGCTGCCATGAAGATGAGCTTGAACCATGGCCGAGAAATTAAGGTGACTTCCGACCCCTCTCCCTTGGTGCTAGTGTCTTAGATCTCAATAGGAGAGATGAAGGCTCAAGAGAGCTTCTCGTGTGAGCTTTAATGGAGTTCCCTTAGGAAGGCCAAGATGGAACCTCAAATTTAGGGCATCGTTCGCCGCGAGGTTTTGGGAATCATTTCTTCTCTTCAAAAAAGAAGGGATGGGATTTGATTTGGGGCAAACCCATGGTTGTGGAGGGAGAGTGAGGGGAATGTTTATTTAGGGATTTTTAGAAGGCGAAATGACCCAACTCATGTTTGGGGAAGATGATAAATAATACTCTGTTGAATTGGTTTTTCCTGTATGGTATAATATGTAATAAAGTAGATAACAGCTCCTTGCTTAGGGCTGTTTTAGTTTACCACATTTCACTGGGTCAATAGGGGGTGAAATTGTGCACGGCTGAGTTCAAGCCAATTTTTAGGCTTGATCCCACTGGAATTAGACTTCGGACTCAACACGAAAGTTGTAGGCCTCCGAAAGAGCTTTCCAGCGGTAGGTTACCCGTTTTATGAAGTGACTTGTAGATCCCTATAGGTACAGTCGAGTGGACTGTCCAGAAAGCTGGATTGTGGTTAAGGTGTGCTGTTTTGCTGTCCAGATTATTGTTGTGGACTTCGGAGCAGATTTTAGGTAGGATCCACTTGGATCTGGGTTTAGGACTCAACATTAATATTGTATCCCTTGGTGAGAGCTTTCCAAAATGGGGTGGCACATAATTTGGGGTGGAGTAGAACTCCCAGAAACTCAGTTTTGTTAATCAGCGTCGTTGTAGTTTGAACTGCGATATTTTTTGGGATATCTTTTATAATACTCATCGAATGCTTACGAAAATTGGTAGAAATCAAGTTGATGATATTGTGCTAACCCCTGTTGAATCTCATGAGTTATGGGAGTATACTTGTTGTGATTTTGTCATTCATAGTTCATTCTCGCATCGCTCCGTAAATAACAATTGGGAATGCCGATAAGGCTAATATTTGGTGAGAATGGCCATAACAAGCTAGCGGAACTACGGTAGAAGTTTTAGCAAGACTCGATTTGAAATGGGTTCTTTATTAAATATATTGCGTAAAATAATATGCTGCTGAACTCAGTTAGAGACTGAAAATGAACAACCAAGTTGGGCTTGGAAGAACAAAGTGTTATCTTGAAATGGAAGGTAGATAATATTGATTACGGGTGAGACCTAAGTGTTTGGCTTTGCTTATATGATCATATAAATGTAGAGCACCGTAAATACGTATTGCATAATACAATAAGGTCGAAACTTGGTGGTAATTATTCCGGCATTAATGATGCTGATGAAGTTAGTCGTGATCGATGTAGGTTGTGAATCGAGTTCATGGATTGCGAGGGTTAAGGTGTATGGGAAGATTTATATAGTGAACTCAAACGTCGATTTACGCGCACAAGTAGTCCAATAGGACCAAGATAGTAATTCCCTTACATATATATACCTATGCCACTGCTAGCGAGCTGTGATAGCTCCGTGTGTAGAGCAGTGATGGTTGGTGTGGATTATAAGGTATGGTTATATCTTGCGGTGATATGTTAAGGACCCTGTTGTTAGGGGCTTTGGATGTTAGTTAGCATCAGTTGACTGATATGATGTGAAAGGTAAGAAGGCTCCGCTATGTGTTCTTAGCGTCGAGCAGTACGCAGGGTCTCAGCTGTGTGTTCTTAGCGTCGAGGCGTACAGAGGCCTAGGACTGGTTGAGTCCTTGGGTGCTTGATAGCACGGTTTATGCATGGGAATTACATGAATGTGCATGGTTCATACATGGTGATGTAGTGATCCTGGTTGGAGGATTACTTGTGGCGGGTCTACGGGCTTGCTAGTCGTGACACCGACAGAAGCAGACAGTTAGACTCTAGACCGGTTGGGTTGGACTCTTGGTGCTCACCTACCCAAGTCCCCTTCTGTGTCCTTGGAGGCTCCGCTGTGTGTTCTTAGCGTCGAGCAGTACGCAGGGTCTCTGCTGTGTGTTCTTAGCGTCGAGGCGTACAGAGGCCTAGGACTGGTAGTGTTCATACCCTCCTAGTAGTGGAGGAGCTCGTTCCACTGTCTCCGTCTGGCCACGACGGGAGATGCCTGAGCGGCTAGCTACCCCTCAAAAAGCGAGAACTAAAGGTCTATGTCGACATAGCAAAAATGCATGGGTGAGTTCATCATATCATAATCATTGCATTGCATTCATCATTCATAATCATAGCATTGCACCGCATCGGGTCCATCATATAAATTAGTATGGGCTCTTTTATATGATGGGTCCCAATTTGGAAACCTTAACTTATAAGTTTGTATGGGCATTCATATAAGTTAAGGTACGATATGAACTGCTTACTTCAGTATTATACATTGTTTTCTATACCCCGCTATTTGTCATGATGCTAGCTTAGATTTGCTTCTTACTTTACCAACATATTAATTGCTAGCATAAATGTACACTTTATCTGATGTTAGTACTTGCTTAATGATACCCTGCTTATGCTTTCTGTTACCAGTACTCGCATTTATAACTACTGCTACTTATATACTTATGAACAACCCTTCCTGTCACCTGCTTGTATATGATTGCTTATATTGCAGCTTGTCTTCCTTTCCTTCCGCCCGGTGCCTTGGAGTCGCCGGGGGAGCGGATGTGAAGCCACTTAGTCTTTATGACTAACGGTTGTTGCATCCCTCTTTTTAGGAGCACTTAGTTGGTGTAGCAGCGTTCAACACAGGGGGATAGTCAGGTCTGGTTGACAGGGCCGGAGACCGTGATACCTTGTCTACCGTCAGTGGCAGAGGCGAGCGAGTGTTTGAGATGTATCCCTTGGGGCATTTAGTTTGATACTCTCATGATTTGCAGGAGCTTGTGTAGCTTTCTGTCCTTCTTGTACTTATTGTGAATCTATGGCTTTTACTGCTTTCTTTTATTGATGGGTTGGCGTTGTTTAGTTGGTTTGGCCGGCAGGATATGCGTCTTGTAGGGGAGGCTAACTCGTGTGCTGGCGCTTCCGCAAGGCGGCTGTCCTGGGCATAAGACTCCCCTCGGCCGTGTCTTGTGTTCCGGGAGGGGGGTCTTACAAATGGTATTAAAGCGAGGTTTCGATCCTCAGACCTGTGGGTTATGGGCCCACAAATGGTATCAGCTTGCAACGATCCTGAGATAAAGAAGTCTATTAAACCACTAGGCCACCCCTGCTAGCTAAATCAGTTTGAGGACAAACTGATGCAGCGGAAGCGGTGGTGTGCCCATGTGTGATTCACATTAAGTATTTCCATTATTTCCTATAGAAAGTGCCAACCGAAGACAAACTCGTACCTTTACGTATAGATGCTGGCTCATTCTGAGACAGTAATTGGTATTCCCATTCCAACAATTAGAGTTGGTTCGGCATAGGATTGATGCCAACCTAATTAGGATACCGCCTTAGTCGACTTAGCAGGATATGTCGTGACATACCCTAACCTTATACTGATCTTGGGGATGATTGGACCAAGCAATAAGTGACCTTGATTGACTAAAGGAAGAGTTTAACGTGAGTGTAGATGCTAGAGACTCACACCCTGAGATTTCTATCCCAGATATGGAGAAGTTACGATAAGAATTCAGATCCAGAGAAGGCTCATTTTGGGACGAATGTGTTATATTGGTGGCAGAGGAAACTCAGTCGAAGAGATATGGGGGCTTATCTCTTCGTTTATTGGGCTAGTTATGTACCGTCTTGGATCCCTTGAGGAGTGAGAATCTTTGTAATTTTTGACATTGGAAGTTTTGATCCTTGAGAGTTAATTCACCTTAAGCAAAGCAGACTGCTAAGGCCGTGTTTGGGTTGATAGAAATTTTATTAGCGGAATAAGAGAGGAAAAGCATTTTTGAAGATGATCATTTTCAAGCTTTGAATGAGAAACTCACTCAGACCCCTCTACTCCAGGGGCCAAGGAAAGGAGAGGATCTATCTCTATACTTGGGGGTAGGATTTGAGGTAGTAAGCTCGGTATTGGTCTGGGAAGAAGGGAGCAGGCAGTTTCCAATCTACTACGTCAGCCGAGTGTTGAGGAAGGCGGAGCTCCGATACCCCATTTTAGAAAAGTTGGCCTTCGCATTGGTGGTATCGGCCCGGAAGCTCCAGCCTTATTTCCAAGCGTATTAGATCAAAGTGGTGACCGACCACCCACTTCGCAAAGTCATGGAAGGGGTGGAGCACTCGGGGAGGCTGGAAAAATGGTCCATGGAGCTTAGTGAGTTCGACATCACGTTTGTGCCTAGGATGTTGATCAAGGAACAAGCAGTGGCAGACTTAATGGCGGACTACGCAACCGAAGTGGAGGAGCATGAATCACCTCCCCTGGTGGCATGGAAGATGCTGGTGGACGGCGCGTCAGGAAAACACTCCTATGGAGGAGGAATCATCCTGATAATCCCCCAAGGGACTAAGATCGAGCAAGCCTTAAGCATCCATTTTCCAATTACCAACAACTAGGCCAAGTATGAGGCAGTGATAGCGGGCATGCGGCTGGCCCGGGAGTTGGGAATATAAGACGTAGAGGTCTCAACGGACTCCATGGTGTTGGCATGCCAAGTTAGGGGGGAATTCGATGCAAATAAGCCGACCCTCCAGCGCTACCTAGAGAAGGTCAAGGGGGTCATCGGGCAATTTCGCACTTTCTCCATCAAGCATGTGCCAAGGGAGGAGAACACCCCGGAGGACTTCCTAGCTAAGTTTGGCCCTCGAGCTGGGGGACAGTATCGAAACTCTTCTGACCTTCCATCGAGGAAGGGGAGCTGATGGAGGTAGATCAGCGAGCATCATGGATGGATCCCTTCGTCGCCTTCCTGACATCTGGGAAGTTCCCTGAAGGGGACGTGGATAAACAACGCTTCAGGTATAAGTCGGCTTATTATTCCTTGCATGCAGGAAGACTATACAGGAAAACACTCTCGGGGCTCCTGGTCTGTTGTGCATCAGAGGAGGCGGTCCCGAGAGTCCTTGAAGAAATCCACTCGGGGGAATGTGGCAGTCACTCCGGGAGCCGAACCTTGGAAGGTAGAGTGTTGAGGCAAGGCTACTTTTGGCCTACTACCCTCAGCAAGGATGCAATGGAGTTCACAAGAAAATGTTCAAAGTGTCAGTTGTTTGCTCCTCTCCAGCTCTTGCCAGCTCAGAGACTCTGAACCATCACAGCTCCCTGGCCCTTTGCTATATGGGGTTTGGACCTGGTAGGCCCATTCCCGCAAGCTAGTGGCCAAAGGAAGTTTCTATTGGTGATGATTAATTACTTCTCCAAGTGGATAGAAGTAAAGGCGCTGGCCAAGGTAACGTCCCAAGTGGTAAGAAATTTTGTGTGGGGTGAGATAATTTGCAGGCACGGGCTCCCACTGGCCATAGTTATGGACAATGGGCCACAATTGTCAGCGAAGAGTTTGTCAGTTTCTGCACCCAACTCGGCATAGACCTCAGGTTCACGTCGGTCCGCCACTCGAGGAGTAATGGTCAGGTGGAGGCAGCGAACAAGATAATTGTCAACCTCCTCAAGAAGAAAATGGAGAATCTCACGGGCAACTGGGTAGAGCAGCTGCCCTCGGTCCTTTGGGCCTTGAGGACTACTCCAAATACCTCCACCAGGGAGACTCCGTTCAAACTCTCTCACGGGTCTGAGGCTATCCTCCGATAGAGTTCGAGGTGAAAACCCCCAGGGTGGTCGTCGCGGGCGAAGGGGATGAAGAATGGCTAGTGAAAAACGATGCAGAACAAAGGTTGTCCTTAGACCTAGTATAAGAGCTCTGAGACCTCGCTACGGTTCGACAGGAGGAAGTCAAGAGGTGGATGGCCAGGTACTTTGATCAACATATCAGAGTAATACAATTCGAGAGAGGGGACTTGGTCCTGAAGAAGGTAGATGCGGCAGGGAGAGGAGTCGTTGTAGGTAAGCTTGAGCCCAACTGGGAGGGGCCTTACCTTGTAAGCGAGGTGCTCAAGTCTGGAGGGTACCACCTCCAAGATGTGGAAGGGGTACCTCTCAGCCGAGCCAGAAGTGGGGATGACTTGAAGCTATTCTATCCTTAAAAATTTTGTAACTGATTTGGTGTATGTTTCATTCTTCATGCATAGATTTTGAAGTTGTTTTTGGGTGGGAATCTTCAAGTGTATTGGTGCTGGAGTGCCCCAGATCGATTCCGCTGCTGGGCTCTCATAGACGGTGGGTCAGGTTGATCTCTGGAGAGGCTGGAAAGTGGCAAGTTCTTTGGTGTTGGAATGCCCTAGATCGATTTCGCTGTCGGACTCTCATATATAGTGGGTCAGGTTGTTCTCTGTAGAGGCTGGCAAGTGGCAAGTTCTTCGGTGCTGGAATGCCCCAGATCGATTCCGCTGTCGGGCTCTCATAGATGGTGGTCAGATTGATCTCTGGAGAGGCTGGCAAGTGGCAAGTTCTTCGGTGCTGGAATGCCCCATATCGATTCCGCTGTCGGGCTCTCATAGACGGTGGTGGGTCAGGTTGATCTCTGGAGAGGCTGGCAAGTGGCAAGTTCTTTGGTGCTGGAATTCCACAGATCGATTCCGCTGCTGGGATCTCATAGACGGTGGGTCAGGTTGATCTCTGGAGAGGCTGGCAAGTGGCAAGTTCTTTGGTGCTGGAATGCCCCAGATCGATATCGCTGTCGGGCTCTCATAGACGGTGGGTCAGGTTGATCTCTGGAGAGGCTGGCAAGTGGCAAGTTCTTCGGTGCTCGAATGCCTAGATAGATTCCGCTGCCGGGCTCTCATAGACGGTGGGTCAGGTTGATCTCTGGAGAGGCTGGCAAGTGGCAAGTTCTTCAGTGCTGGAATGCCCCAGATCGATTCGATTGTCGGGCTCTCATAGACGGTGGGTTAGGTTGATCTCTGGAGAGGCTGGCAAGTGGCAAGTTCTTTGGTGCTGGAATGCCCCAGATCGATTCTGTTGTCAGGCTCTCATAGACGGTGGGTCAGGTTGATCTCTGGATAGGCTGGCAAGTTCTTCGGTGCTGGAATGCCCCAGATCGATTCCGCTGTCGGGCTCTCATAGACGGTGGGTCAGGTTGATCTCTGGAGAGGGTGGCAAGTTCTTTGGTGCTGGAATGCCCCAGATCGATTCCGCTGTCGGGCTCTCATAGACGGTGGGTCAGGTTGATCTCTGGAGAGGGTGGCAAGTGGCAAGTTCTTTGGTGCTGGAATGCCCCAGATCGATTCCGTTGCCGGGCTCTCATAGACGGTGGGTCAGGTTGGATCTCTGGAGAGGCTGGCAAGTAGCAAGTCCTTCGGTGCTGGAATGCCCCAGATCGATTCCGCCGCAGGGCTCTCATAGACAGAGGGTCAGGCAGATCTCGCAGAGAGGCCGACAAGGTTATTAAAGAAGGGTCGTCTCGCTTGGCGAAAAGGGATGACCTCGTGCAGCGAGGAAAGGAGGAGTTTGTCCCAAGTACTATGGGTATGAGGAGACATCGCCGGCCCGGGGTCCTCGCAAAAAGTGAAAGGGGAAAACCCCAGACGGGCAGGCCGAGCGCTCCCTAGCATAAAAGGGGCGTAGGTAGGATCACGTGAGTCCCTGAAAGCAGTACGAAGGGCATGGTAGAGGTTCTCGCTCGCCGAGGTCAAAGGGGTGAGGGCTCGCCCCAAACCCTGAAACCCGCGACCCTAAGATAGGCAAAAAGGGATGAGAACTAATATGGTGAGCGCGTTCTAAGCCGAAGATGGGCGATTATGCGGTAGGCGGGCGCTAGCATGGTGAATGAAATGGCAAAAAAGTAGTAATATAAGTGCGAGGAAACAACATCATACATAGAAAGCGAGAATACAATAAACAGGTGGGCAAAAATTGTCATTTCCATTTCATTAAAGTCAGTTACATATGTTGCGGCGACCTCGCCAACCAAAAATACAAAAAGTAAAAATACAAGTTTTTCTAATGTTCGCTGGTGGGCGGCTCGTCCTCATTGTCCGCTGGTGGCAGGGCTGGCATGAACAACTCCGGGACCACATCCTCGATCGTCAGGTCGGCCGCCTCGGCAGATAGCAGGCCGGCTCCCTGCATGGCTCGAAGATGTACTGCGCCGCGGTGATGGAGGCCTCGTGGCATTCTTCCTCCCTGGCTCGCTGGTCATTCCTCAGACAGCGAGGAGACGGGGGGACGGCAGCACGGATCAGCTCCTGGTTGTAAGTTTTCAACCCGGCGACCTCATTCTCCAGGCTGGAGATGCGAGCGCGGAGATCACGGGCGGTCTCGGCATCCTGTAAAGAAAAGAGTAGGTAAGTCAGGGGATCGTTGTCAGAAGAGGATGGAAGCGAGAGTTCGAAGACTTACCACTCCATCCTGGTGGCCAGAGAGAGGCTCGTCAGAGTCCAGCAGCCTCTCCTTAAGGCTCATGATCTCGGCGACAGATAGGCGACATCGAGCTCCTCGTTGTGGCGCTCCAGCTGAAGACATCGCCGACCCGTCATATGGGCGATCTCCAGGGAACAAAGCTGGGCTCGCGCGCTTTCATACGCCAAGGTCCTCGCGGTCTCGGCCTTGTAAACTGAGGCGTCCACGCGGCCTTAATGCCTGAAGGAGAGCCAGAACGCCTGTCCGTTCACCTTCGCCTGCTCCACCCAAGAGGGAAGGAGGGTGGAGATGGAGGCCTTGTTGACCTCGGGGTTCCAGTATAGCAGGTACTCACCTGCCTCGTCCTTGTGCCTTTGGCAGGGAAGTGGTCCTGACAACCTCTTTGATCGGCTCACTGGCCTCCCTTTGCGCAGGAAGGTCAATCAGGGAGATTACGCTCGGGGAGGCCTCGGTGTGCCCCTTTCCCTTCTCAGAAGGGGAGGGTTCTTCTTGTCCTTCTTCTTCTTCTGCGTGGGCTGCGAGGAGGGATCATGGCGGCCCGAAGACTCAGCCCTCTTCCTGGTAGGCTGGGCAGTAGGGCGGGGAGTCTTACGGCAGGCATGGTCGGTAAAGGCCCATGCGCACTTCAGCCAGCCCTCCGCCTCGCTAGCGTCACCGACCATTGTTGAAATCTGCGAGAAAAAGAGAAGAAAGTACGAGGAAAGAACGCGAAACCTTGCAGGCAGGGGAAGAAGGAGGGCTAGAGTTAAATGCGGTAGGTAAGATCCGCGCAAATACCTATTTATAGGAAATGAAAAGCGCGGGAAAGAAGTCGAAACGGTGGGGGGTGAGGTTAGGCAAAACTCCGCGTGGTGCGAGAACGTAATAACCTCAGATATGTTAGCGAGTGAGACCAACTTTTGGAGTTAGTATAAGCGGAATTTCCTTGCGAGAGCAACAAGAAAGAGTAGAAATAAAAGATAGAGCGAGCATCACTAACAAGTATGTTGCAATAACAAATAAGTTTGCGAGCTCCAGTAGCGGGCGAGAAATGGTCAATAATGAAAGTAAAAATGTTCGCGAGATCATCCTGCGAGATTAAACAAAGGTTCAAATATTATAGGAGGGGGACTTACCGGGCCGAGGAAGAGTGCGAGTGAGGTTTAGTAATGTATCCACTTCCACCTACCACGACCTCGCACTCCTAATCTCGGCGGAATCCTAGGGTAGTGATATGCATTGACGGCGCGAGCCTCGCGTTGAATTAAGCGAGCATAGTCATCCACTCGCGCGAGATGTGTCCCTGGCGAGGTGGCAGTCTCGGTAATATCTTGCGGCATCTCGGCGCGGAGCCGAGCGCACTCATCTAGCAAGGCGGTGTGCCGCTCCTCGGCAATTTCCTTGTCCCTCTTCGCTTGGAGTTGAAGATCCTGCAGCATTCGTCCTTGTTTCTGAAACAATTCCGAGGTTCGCTTCTTCATAGCCTCAGGATCCCGAAGGTCGCCCAGGAAATCATCCATCTGCTCTGGCAAGGGGAGGGGCGACATCTCTTCCTACCCAAAGTCAGAATCGGAGGGGAGAGTCTCGGAATCACCTGCGAACAAATCTAAGCATCGTTAGCCGTTAGCGAGACTTTCCCTTAATAGCATGGAGAGCGACGTCTCGACAGATGCATCAAAATCATTACCAGTAGGCGGGCGAAAAGTAGTAGGCCGGCCCTGAAAGAGAGTAGTGAAGGGGAGCGAGACAGACTTCCCATGACCAGCGCGTCGCGTCACATCGTCGGCAGGGGCAGTCGGGGCCGGTCGTGAGCCACCAGAACCCTCCCCCCTCAGGAGATTGAATCCCGGGGTGTTAAGGGTTGTGTCGGGGGTGGGGGGGGGACCGACGTCTGAGGTCGCGAGCTTCGATGACCTGGAGTCGCGCGGGAGGAGGCTGTAAGAAGTAAAATGAGAACCATCCAGCAGAAAGTTAATCTGGGCATGTGAGAGCGAGACACTCACCAACAGCTTTTCCATTAACAGGATCAGTCCACGCCGGAGGATCGAGGCGAGGCTTGGTTAAGTCTTCGCCCGCGTCCTTATCGGTAGGGAGCAGGTCCTGCAGTCAGGCAAGGTTTAGAGAAACTAAATGAATAGTTAAGCGAGAAGGATAGTCCTTTACCTTTTCAGTGGGCCTATCGTCGGGAGAGGAGTCCAGCAGTACATCCCCGTCCCCCTGGGGGTAGGCGGACCGGCTTCACCTTTTTCATCATGGGCGCAGGAGGAGTGGCCTGGCGAGTCATCCAGGAGGTGGCGTTGGCTATGGTAGAGAGCTTGCCTGCCTTGGACGCCCTCAGGCGAGCCTGGAGTTCTTCGGAAAGAGGCATTCTCCGGCAGATACAATAGAAGGAGGTGTAATGAGAGAGAATAATGACACATGTCACCCTGGCTTGGGCAGTATTTATAGCGGTGGGGTGGGACCCACAAAAAAAGATTCTCGACAGATCAGCAGTCGCCGACGAACATACGGGGTTGGATGATTCTTTGCGAGCTTAGAGTAATCTCGCAAAGAACGGGGATTGTGTACAACCCCGTATTCGCCTGAGGAGGTAAGGCCCGAAGATTAGTAATTTGGGCTGAAAGAGGTCATCTCGCCACTAAGGAGTTGCGAGAGCTAGGGGGATGTCGCCACTAAGGAGTCGCCACGCAGGAGGGAATGCGAGACCTGGCCTCGGCGGATGTCTCCAGAAGGAGGGCGAGCGGGGCCTTCGCAGAGTGCTCGCCTAAGAGGGGTTTCGCGAGCCATACTCGCGAGGAGACTCGCGGGAGCTCTCGCGAGTGGCGTTCTCGTAGGCCACTTACCCATAGGCTAAGGAGGCGAAATTACCCCTCTGCCCCTGGTGGTCTGCCGTTAGCCCCTCCAAACAGCGGAGTTTGGCTGTTAGCAGACCAAATTGGGGTGCGTTTAGTAAAACCAAAAGACGGAATTCCGCTATTAGCAGACCACGAACAAAAAACTATAAATAGACCTTGAAGGGCACCTTGGGAGAGAATTCTGATCTCAGACTCTGAGCTTCTTCCTCCCTAGGTTACTTTGGTTTAGCCCTCCAGCTCTCCAAGTTGCCCAGTCTCAGCTTTGGCTTGGGAGGGGAAGCGCTCAACGATCTTCCGGGTTTGTGGTGGGACCTCCTCGCTGCGACTAAGGTCTAAGTCTAGTTCTGAATCTCTAGCCCGCTTCTTCCGAGGGATCAGTAAGGGCTAGCTTCCCCTCAACTTGTTGAGGGCCCGAGCTTCACAAGAGACCAAGAAATTGGTCTCAACATCGACGATATCGTCTTGAAGAATACGTGTAGTCTTGAAGGTTGAAGAAAGCTTATCGTGGATAAAGCTAAGTTCAGAAGATTAAGACGATATCATCTTGAAGAAGAGGTATAACCTTGAAGATTATAGACATAACTCATCAAGTCATGAATAAAGGTTCATGTAGACAGACATTGGCTTGAAGAACTTATATCGTCGAGAAGAATATCTGTCGTTTGCATTGATCGAGACGATATCGGCTGGAAGGAATATTATCGTCTTGACAGTTGTAGAGTTGCATTTAATGCGCAGACGTTCTTGAAAATTATTGTTCAGGGAATGTGCACGCCACCTATCTTGCACACCAATCAAGGAGTAATAAATGATATATTCTCTACAGAATATAGCCGTTGCACAGTATTTAAGGAAGAATATTATTACTTCTATATTCTGCAAGTTCCAAGATCAACAAGTCATTTATGATGAAATATTATACCAATTTTGCCAAACGTTTCAAACAGGAAAATTGATTATGGAGTAATCAACAAGGACTTTTATGCAAAGTTGCGGAACAATATAAATGGAGACATTTTTATCTACACACACGCTTGCTTAGTATTCTCTCTCAAGTTTATTCTAGCACATACTTCCAGAAGAGAAAGAAAAGAATCAACAAAAAGAAGACTTCACTGCTGCTGTGCTGTGAAGCCTAGAGAAGATTCCAAAGAAAGGTTCAGTGATTCTCAAGATCTCTAGGCTTACTGTTGCAAGAAGAAGAAGAAGACCTGCTATTTCAAAGCTTTCATCTTGAAGTCTTTTCTTCTACAACAGCAAATATTTCTGTATTACTCTGTAGGGTTCTTTGTGAACATGAGCTTGTAGGATCTTGTGATAGATCTGAGGTGGTAGGGTTTTTTTGTGAGCCTGAGTTTGGTAAGATCTTATTGAAGAACTGAGTTATTGTAAGACTTGCAAAGTTAGAGCATGGTAGGGTTCTGTGTGAACCTGAGTAGTAAGATCTGTGTATTAAGAAAAGATCTGAGTTGGATAAGTTGCCTAGTCTAGCTCATTGCTAGATAGGTGGGAGGGACAATGAACTACCTCTGAACACATTGCCTTGTAGGGAACAACTATAAATCTTTTGTGTTTTTTGTGATTGCTCTTGTGCTGTGATAATTAAACTTTAAAGTAGCAAATAATACTGAAAACACCTAATCACCCCCCCTCTAGGTGTAGTTTATAGACAACTCATATCTTTCAGTTTTTTTTAGTGTATGACAAAATATTGTGAATGCAATATCTGAAAATGAGTTTAATATGTGGTTGAATAAAATGGTGATTGATTATGCTAAAAATTGCCCGAATGTGATTGCTTATGTTACAAATACATGGTTAGAACCTTACAAAGAGACATTTATTTCAGCATGGGTTGATAAATACTTGCACTTTGGAAACACGTCTACTAACTGTGTAGACGGGGCATAGTCAACTCAAAAAATTCCTTGAAGTTTCAATTGAAAATCTTACCACAGTTTGAAAAACTTTTGGCAACATGATCAATTTACAACACACGGAAATCAAAAGAATGTTTAGGCAAAGTAGGATGCAAGTTTTACAAGTTTCAAAACTTTATTTTTTTCAGAAGTACTTGTTAACATCTCTATTGCTGCATTAGAGATAATAAAAAAGGAAGATGATACAATAAAATTAGGGTATGTACCACAACTTATTCTAATATTATTGTTATTTTGCAGAGTTCACATTCGATATATTGACGATATTTCATCATTTAAGTTCTTCAAATATACCATAACTTATTGAGTAAGAAAAATGTAATAAATTTATATCTTTTTTAATTTTTCTATTAATTTTTTAATTTGAAGCAACTATTTTGCAAGGATAACATATTTTGAGCGGAAGCTTACGAATGATGACTAAATTTCGAAAAATTATTTTATGTCACAATATATTTTGAGAATGATGCAGTTATTATTCTTTCAAATGATCATTCTTTGTTTGTTTTAAAATTTTGGTGTTTATATTGGCAGCTCGCGAATGGCTATTGACAGCCCAATGATAATAACAACCCAACAAAGCGATATTGGCAGCCCGATGGATATTGACAACCCAAAATGAAAATCAAATTTAAGCAAAACAAACCATATTTAGTTAAAAAAAATCCATCTATTTTCTCACTAAATGGTAAAGTAAATGAAAAATATTATTTAGGAGGTACAAAAATCAAAAGTAGGAGAAAAGTTGAAAAAATATACGATATTTTGGAAGGGTTCGTCGGTGTCGCCAAAAAGTATCCAAAGGAGTTCGACGATGTCGAAGGGTTCTTCTCCGGTGGTTGTGGGCGACCGGCGGCGAGAAATCAGAAGTTTTCGGGGAATTTCGACGAGAACGGAAAAAACAGGCGGAAATAAAGAGTCTTTAAGTGGTGCTGCAATTAGAGAAGAGTCAAATTAGTTTTTATGTGTTTTTTTTAGTTTATTGGGACTGGCAATAGACTTTTGCTGGCTGCTAATATAAACACCATAAAATTTCAAACATTGAGGTATAAATAGTCTGTCGTGGTACAAATATAATTTTAAGGTGTACAAATATCCATGAGTTGTAAATAGCTATTTATGGTGTATAAATAACATTACCCTAAAAAAACCTTTGCGTACATGCCAACCTTAGCATGTTCTTCCACAATATATTTCCTATAAGAAGTTCGGGGATCCGAAAGAATACCGACAGTCTTGATAACCTTCCGCCAGGCCTCTTGAACTACCCATCATCGACAGATTGCTCCACCTCATCGCAGATTGAGCCGCCTCGCCATGACCTACGACCCTCTTCACCACCTCAAATTCGGGGAGGTCGACCTGATAACCATCTCATCCCCAGAACTAGCATGCTAGGTCATGAAAACCCACAACGTCAACCTCGAGTCATGGCCCCAAATGGTTGTGTGCGAGATCATCTTTGACAACAACTCCGACATCATATTCTATCCTTACGTCATATATTGGTGGCATCTATGCAAGATCTGCGCAGTGAACTTATTAAGCCCAAATTCCGCTTCAGCCTTTTTTTTATTTTCCCTTCTTTGCACAGAATGCCGATCATTATGTTGTAGGTGACAATAGTTGACGAGATTCTTATCTAGAACGCCGATCATTATGTTCCGAGGAAGGAAGGTCGGCAAATAACGAAAAATAGAGGGGAATGGGGAGCTACCAATACTGCAGCTACCTCACGAGGAGATTCATATCCATCAAGGCGGACCCTCCAGACGACGTGAGGGAGGCATTCACGAGGAGATTCATATCCATCAAGGCGGATCCGCCAGACGACGTGAGGGAGGCATTCACGAGGAGATTCATATCCATCAAGGCGGATCCGCCAGACGACGTGAGGGAGGCATTCGTGGTTTACGCGAAGGGAAGCGCCATCCGATGAAGAAAAGTGCATGTGTGCACATATAATTTGTTAGAGGGATTAGGGTTAGCTCAAAGTATTCTACAATACCACATCTATGTATGGAATGGGTATATATAGTACTTCCAGCGTAGGGCCAAGCCCTAGTGTGATACGAACCCGTAACCTACCCGAGACGACCTCTACACGTACGGACATAATATAAAAATACATTAACAATCTCCTCTTATGTCCGTCGTGAACCCAGACTTCGGGTAGAGGGTGGTTTGTGTAATATTCAACCAGAAGTGAGACATACACAACCGTGTCCAGCACCTGTTTAAGATAAAATCGGACTATAACAAAAGATAGCATGCATGCATAAGTAAACAAACAACTCAGCTGCAACACAAGCGTCTCAGGTACAATCGAGACACAGGCCCTAAACACCTGGTGTCCCAAAACAAGTAGAGATCTAAAAGTCCAAACAAACAGTGCTATAAAATAAGAGCTAAACAGTGCTCTGAACAGAAGTACAGGATCTAACAAAATAACACTCAAACAGGCTAATCATCCAAAAGATCATCCTTCTCCGGATCCTAGACAACCAGTGCTCCTCCTATCCCAGAAACTCCTGCAATTCAACAGAGAATTTCATTTTAGAATGAATTCCATCCTTTGTAATTTGCAGATATCTAGTTTTAACATAAAACTTAGTATTGATTATTATTTAATTTGGCTGGGAGGACACGTTCACAGAGTATTATAGTTTAATCTCAGAATCTGTTATCTGTTTCCAAATGAAACGATTATCAGACTTCTGGACATTGCAGCTATATCTGTAATCCTATATGGAATGTCACGGTTACTGCTCTTCTAAAGTCAATTGGAACTCATCAAGTTTGGAGTGGAACCAATCTTCAGAAGAAGAGACAAACCAAGTCAGATTGTGTTATCAAGTTTGGAATAACACTCTCCTCCAAGGCAAAAGCCGAATCCGATGAAGCTGTTAACATCAAGTTTGGAATGAAACAACTTACCAGATCCGAGCTCAGCAACCAAGAACATCAGCGGACCACAACATACTTGCATTGACAAGGGAATGTGGAATAATCAAAACGTCTGGACTAAGGCTGAACTGAATCGCCTGATACTGAACTAAGACCGAACTAAATTGCCTTTAGTCCCATTTCCCCCACTGTTTTGATTAACCGATCTTTGGGCATTCCTTTCGTCAGTGGATCAGCAAGGTTATCCTTTGAGCGTACATCAATCAAAGTGATGACTCCTTGTTCTTTCAGATAATTCAACAACGCATGTCTCAGTCGTACATGTCTCCTCTTAGTATTATAGAGGGTATTCATAACGACTTGAACTGCTGCTTGATTATCACAATACAAGCTCAACGAGTTGACTTGTAACTTAGACAGGGGAATGTCTAAAATCAAGTTTCTGATCCAGTCTGCCTCTTCACCAGCTGAAGCTAAGGCAAACAACTCGGCCTCCATAGACGACAAAGCTATACAGGTCTGTCTCTTGGATTTCCAAGTGACAGCAGCTCCTCCCAAGGTGAATATGAATCCACTGGTGGACTTGCTGTTCCCGACTTCTGAACACCACGAGGCATCAGAATGTCCTTCCACGGTAGGTGGGTAACCAGTGTAGCACAGAGCATAGTTAGCAGTACCTCGAAGGTATCTCAACAGCCTATCTAGGGCAACCCAATGCTCTTTGCCAGGACTATTGGTAAAACGACTCAGCGCGCTAACCGAGAAAGCAATGTCTGGCCTCATACAAGTTGTAGCGTACATGAGACTACCAATGATTTTGGAATATTTTACTTGATCAATGCTGGCCTCTAGATTCGGACTCAACTTA
This sequence comes from Dactylorhiza incarnata, assembly GCA_033032865.1. Lineage (NCBI taxonomy): Eukaryota > Viridiplantae > Streptophyta > Magnoliopsida > Asparagales > Orchidaceae > Dactylorhiza > Dactylorhiza incarnata. Next base: position 4,676,666 of record JAWHQI010000026.1, on the reverse strand, counting down.
ACATTGTGGTCAAACGGTGTCTCAATCGGCCTACTCTTATCATATCCCCAGGTAGAGAGAAGTTGCTCAACATAGTGAGCCTGGCTAAGAGTAACTCGACCCTTGTCAACTCTAACCTTCATACCTAACAGGGTATCAACAGGACCGAGATCCTTCATGTCAAATACTTCTGCCAGAGTGGATTTGACGTCCCTAACTACAGCAAGATTAGACCCTAAAATCAACAAATCATCCACATATAAGCATATGATAACTGTTTGATTTGATAAGGAGCGGTAATAAAGGCATTTGTCAGAGAGACTGGACTGGAATCCAATGCTCTTTACCACCTGATCAAACTTCATATGCCACATCTTAGGTGCTTGTTTAAGACCATAGATTGACTTATCGAGTTTGCACACTTTGTCTTTTTGATCTTTGTGTACGTAACCTTCAGGTTGCGTCATATAGATCTCTTCATTAAGCTCTCCATTTAAGAATGCAGTTTTAACGTCCATCTGGTGAACTATAAAGTTCTCAATAGAGGCTAATGCAAGAAGAATCCTGATAGTCGATAGATGACACACAGGTGAGTAGACGTCAAAATAGTCAATTCCCCCTTGTTGCTTATAACCTTTAGCTACGAGACGCGCTTTATACCTGGCTATAGATCCATCACTATGTAATTTCTTCTTTAAAACCCACTTGCATCCTAGGACTTTAGCACCTTTCAGTAAGTCAACTAGATGCCAGGTATTGTTATGTAACAGCGAGTCCATCTCATCGTCAATGGCTTCTGCCCCCATCAACGAATCTCTAGACCTCATTGCTTCTTGGTAGGAGAATGGATCATCCTCTAAGTGATAGGTGATGAAATTCTCACCAAAATCCTCAGGAACTCTCTCTCTGGTAGATGCTCTAAGTGGAATAGGTTCCACCTCTACAGGTTGGGGAGCGGTGCCAGAAGGGCCAGCTTCAGGTTCAACGATAGATTCTGTAATCATATCATTGGACCCGGAGACAGATAATCCATGATCTTTGACGAACTTGTCTTCAAAAAATATGGCATCTCTAGACTCTATCACGGTATTCGTGGATAGATCGAGAAATCTGTCTGCTGCACTATCTTCTGCACTACCTAGATAGACACATGTCATCGTCTTAGGTCCCACCTTAGGCCTCTTAAGGTCTTGTATACGCACATAGGCAATACAGCCCCAAGTCTTTAGAGTATCGTACCTGCACGGATGACCGTGCCACAGCTCATACGGTGTAGAAGTGAGCTGAGAGTGAGGTACTCTATTTAGAATGTGATTTGCAGTGCGGACTGCTTCTCCCCAAAAGGAATTAGGCATGACAGCTGTTAGGAGCATGGAATTCAACATTTCTGTTAAAGTCCTATTCTTACGCTCGGCGACACCGTTAGACTGGGGTGAGTAAGGAGTTGTGGTTTCAAGAATTATTCCCTCAGAGGCACAGAATTTCTTGAATCCAGTAGCAGTATATTCTCCTCCCCGATCACTTCTAAATCTCTTAATTTTCAGGCTTAACTGATTTTCAACACGAGACTTAAAGGTCTTGAACGCCTCAAACGCTTCGTCTTTCAATTTCAACAGAGACACATGACAATATCTAGAAAAGTCGTCTATAAAAGTGATTAGATACTTCCTTCCCCCTCTGGTGGCATGACTGCGGAAATCACAGAGGTCTGAATATATCAATTCAAGAAGTTTTGTGCTCCTAAAAACTGACTTGAAAGGCTTTCTAGTAATTTTGGTTTGAGCACACACCTTGCACTTGTCAAAACGAATCGACAGATCTAAGGGGATGTTTTGACTTTTGGCTAGATTTAGCATCTTCCTATAGTTCACATGTCCAAGTCTGTTATGTAACAACTTATGATCTATAAGGTTCGAACTTACTTGGTTGATGCTATCATTGTTTAAGCTAAGTCTATACATTCCGTTGATCAGATACACACACCCAAAATAATGTGAATTTACCATAAGAGTCATTCTACCGTTTTGAGTTGTGAAGGTCATCCCAGCTTTGTCTAGCAGACTTATTGAAATCAGATTTTTAGTTAATGTTGGAACTACTTTAACATTCTTTAAAAATAAACTTTTACCTGACGAGAGAACCAGCTCGGCTGTCCCTGCATGGGTCACCTGAGTCTCTCCTCCGTTGCAGTTCTCCACTCTCTCCTTGACCGCCTTAACTTCAGTCAGTAATCATCTGTCATTCGTTACATGATAGGTAGCGCCGCTGTCCAGCCACCATTCAGCAGACGAACTGCGGTGACTGCTCCCGATCATAGCCACGAAGGACTTGGGATCTGAAGCATCTGCCAGCATGTTCGCCAAATTTTGTGTGGCTTCCTCCTTGTTTTTCTTAGGGGCCTTGCAATCAGCCGCCCAATGTCCCCACTTACCACAATTGTGGCACTTGCCCCTCTTCTTTTTGAAAGAGGGCTTTTTAGGCTCTAATTGGGTAGAGACATCATTTTTAGGCGCTGGTGGCTTCCTACGAGGCTTGCTGGGCCGAGACACAAAGTTGACAGTCTGGGAGGACTGCCCACCTTGTTCCTGTCTCTTCCCTGCAATGTTTTGATCCTCGATATGGATGAACCTTTTAAGTTCATTGAGAGCGATCTTTTCCTTCAGCCTGTGCATTTCAGTCTTGAAGGTCGACCACTCAGGAGGTAGCTTGCTTAATATAGAACACACAAATAGATTATCAGAGATACCGGACTTATCGTCCTCCAACTTCTGACGCAGGGCTTCCAGTTCAATTATTTGGGAGGTGATTGTCGAGTTTAGGTTAAATTTCATGTTGAAGAATCTCTCTCCGAGGAGAGTCCTCGACAATCCCTCTTTCCTTCTGGAAGTTCGTATTTAAGCGGTCCCAAATCTCCTTTGCGGTTTTATAACCACTGTAGGTCAAGGCGAGTCTAGGGTTGAGTGAATTAAGGAGGTAGTCTCTACAGAAATCTTCGTCTTTTCTCCACTGGTAGTCGTCCACATCCTCTTCGGTTGTGTCGAAATCACTCAAAACAGTATAGAAAATCTCTCGCTCCTTCATTCCAAGCTGGACGTGCAATCTCCAAGCATGGAAGTCGAAGAGATCGAACGACTGGAGCTTGACGATGTCGTAGGATGTAACCTTCGGCATCTCTCTAAAGCTTTAACAGTAAAAACAAGAACAATGTCACCTGAGCGGCGCGGCGACGAGACGAGGTCTTCGGATCCAATCCAAAAAATATGAGTCCGAAGGCTAGATCTGAACAGAAAATTGGAGTTCCTCCACTGCCGACCCAATATCAGCACAGAGGAAACGACGAACAGAGCTGATTGGCAAGCTCTCCTTCTACAGCTTACTGCATGGACAAACCGAGAACAACCAGCAAAACGAGATCCAAAGATTTCTTAAGCATGAAGACAAATCACGATCGGTCTCCTTGATTCCTTGATCTACAACGGAACCAGCATCAATAGTTCCAGAGAACTGGAGCAATGAAAACAAACCGGAGTCTCACAGATCTGGTTCTGCGGCAGGCGGCTGGATCAACAGAACGCAGACGGGATCAACACTGTTGTAGACAACGAGATCTACAATCGGCGATGGCAAGCCGGATCCGAGCAACGAACTTGCGAGCAGCGGATACCAGCAGAGTCGCAGATCCAGAACTCCTTCTTCGATCGGCAGCACTGCAGATGACACCGACGAGAACAGCGACAGGGCGAAGAACTTCTTCGATCGGCTGCGATCTGGAACAAAAACCAGCGAGAGAGGGCGGGAGATCCCCTTCTTGCGATCTGGACGATCCTCTCCGGCGGCTGCACGCGAGAACGGCGCAGAGATCCAGGGGACTTTTCTCCTATTCCCGATCGACAGAGACCGAGGAAGAAGCACTGGAGTACTAGCGGTGCAAGATCGACGAACCTCCTTCTTCTCGATCGGCAGCGCACGAGAACGACAATCTGTAGTGAGGCGAGAAGGAGAACGGCGGAAAGAAGTCGCGAGCGGCGGAATCGAAGAGCGCAAAAACCCTAACAGCCGGAAACCTACTTTGAGAATGTTAGAGGGATTAGGGTTAGCTCAAAGTATTCTACAATACCACATCTATGTATGGAATGAGTATATATAGTACTTCCAGCGTAGGGCCAAGCCCTAGTGTGACACGAACCCATAACCTACCCGAGACGACCTCTACACGTACGGACATAATATAAAAATACATTAACATAATTTTGTCTGATGGACATAATCAAAATTGATGTACACATAATATTGCTTTATAAAAGAGAAATTATTTAGCCGTCAGTAAAAAAGAATCAATCTAATCAGCAAATAAATACCATTCTTTCTTCCCCGAGATCCAATTTTTAAGCCCCTGCTACAAGCAAATACTAAGAACACTGGAGCACGTGCGAGTCTCTTAGCAAAAAAAACACCACGCCAGAACATTCTCCGAGAGTCGGATGAAGTTGCCGTGCCTGATCGACGGTCGACCGCTTCTTCCATGGCCGCCTCTACCGTGATCCTCTCCATTGTGATGCGGCGAGCAGCGAACACCTGGGAAACGCTAGCATCCGCTCGATTGCTTTGAGGAAGAAGCGGACGGAAACCCCACGGCAACCCACAGACCACTCGGTTCCAATCTCCTTCACAAACTCCATCCTCCGAGCGGCTTGCAGCGTTCTTCTTTCTTTCGGACCAATGCCGCCATTGTTCAGTGGAAGATAATCGAAGATGTCTCTGAGCCAAACGCTTACGATTAGCTGTTACTGATTGCTTATTTCGTGGCCATATCGCCTGATTTGTAGTTGTGTGGTTCGGATTCTTGGATGCCGCATCAATTTCGATGTGATAGTTGGGTAAGCAGGTCTTGATGGGTCATAGCTCCAGGAAAAAGAAGAAGAGCGGGAGCAGTCGCAAGAACAAGGGCAAAGCTTCTTCCAAGGACAATTATTCTCAGCTCGGGGAGGAAAATGAGAGGCTTTCTGAAGAGCTCACCTCATTGTAAGCTTCATGCTTTTGGAAGAGTTATATCCGTGCAAATTAGTCCTACCCTGCCGTGTTACTGATATTTGCTCTGAGAATTGTAGTGTCCTCTTTTTTTTATCAAAAGAAATTCAACATAGTATTAATGAGAGGAAGTGTCCGTCAGCATATATAAATAAGAACATCAATAAGGCCTTTCAATGGAGATGATTGTTTCGGAGCGAGGGTGTGCATCACCTTGTTTTTGCTTCACGTAGTGAAAGAGAAACTCAAAATGGCCGTCGTGTGTGCGGAAAGCCGTCTTGGGCACGTCCACCGGCCGAACTCGGATCTGATGATAGCCGGCGCGGAGGTCCAGCTTGGTGAAGAAAGCCGCACCATGCAGCTCGTCCAGAAGCTCCTGGATCACTGGGATGGGGTACTTGTCGGGAATGGTTGCCTTGTTCAGCTCCCTGTAGTCCACGCAGAAACGCCAACTTCCATCCTTCTTGCGTACCAGCAAGACGGGACTGGAGAAAGGGCTAGCACTGGGCCGAATGAGGCCCCCAAGTAACATCTCCCGAACGAGCCGCTCCATCTCGTCCTTTTGTGCATGCCCATAACGGTATGGCCAGACGGATACTGCCGCCGACCCCGGGTGGAGGACAATGGCGTGCTCAGTCGACCGAGGTGGGGGAAGGCCCTCCGGTGTGGTGAACACATCCTCAAAATCGGCAAGCACCGAGGACATCGCGGGGACAAGGGGGTCGGCCGTTGCCGAAGGGTCGGTCTGCAGAGGCCAAAGCCAGGCCGAGAAGTCAACATCTGTAATGCGCGTCATCGCGCGGAAAGAGATCGGTGAACGTAGAAGAGTCGGATCGCCCGCCAAACGGCATGGCTGGCCCTGGTGCTGGAAGTCCATGGTCATCGACGCCCAATTGACGCGGACGTCCCCCAATGTCTCGAGCCAGGCCACCCCCAAGATCGCATCCAGACCACCCAATTCGAACATATAGAAATCCGCCGTGACCGTGCAGGAGCCGAGAGACACGGTCACGTCTCGGCATTGTCCAAGCGTCGGGCGGCGGCGGCCGTCGCCGAGGCACACCGAGAAGTCGGGCGACGGATCAACCGGTAAGGCCAGCTCGCCGGCTAGTTGGGCCGACAGGAAGTTGTGACTGGCCCCGCTATCGACCATCACAATGATGGGCCGGCCCTGGATCATGCCGACCAGTTTCATCGTTTGGGGTCCGGTGAGTCCCCCCACCGAATAAAAAGGAAGCTCCAGAACATTGAGGGGGGCATCCTCTAACACCTCCGTGGTGTGCTCCGGTGAGATGCCTAACGCGGGGGGCTCCGTGGCCATGTAGTCCCCCTCTCCATCGCTGAAAATGGCATGAAATTCCTTGACCGGACAAACATGTTGCGGGGAGTACGGCTGGCGGCAGCGGAAGCATAGTCCGCGGCGGTGTAGGTCGTTGTAGTCACCGTTGGAGACGCGGTGCGGCCCCTCTGGCCGCGCAGGACAGACGGGCGGCACGCCGGCCGGCCGGTAGCCGGTGTGTCGGGGTGGCGGTGGACGGAAAGGGGCGGGGTTGAGTTGGCGAGGTCCAATGTCCGCCTTTACCGCCCGGGCGAGTTCGAGGGCTTCCGACACCGTACGGGGCTGGTGAGTACGTATGCGGGAGCGGATGTTGGGGCTCAAGCCCTGTAGAAAGAAGCCCAAATAGTGCTCGGGTGGGAGCCCCGGTAGTTGAGTGACGAGTGCCACAAACTCATCTATATAGGCATCCACGGTGGTGGATTGGCGATTTGTGCACAGGCGCTCGACAGCGGAGCCGGAGTAACGGGAGTCGTAGCGGGTCACCATCTCACGCTTGAACTCCGTCCAGGAAATGCCGGGTTGGACTTGACGGAGCCACCGAGCCCAATGGAGCGCCGAGCCCTCCAGGCCGACGATGGCCGTGGGTACCTTATCCGCTTCGGGCGTGGCGTTGAGGTCGAAAAACTGCTCCGCACGTGCGATCCACCCCAAGGGATCCACGCCGGAGAAGCCCGGAATATCCAGGGAAAGGGGCGGTCGGCCGGGTGCCGGGCATTGCTGGAACTCGCCGGTTGGATGGACTGCGGGCTGCTGGAGGCCGACCGAGTGGGGTGCGGAAGCAGGGTGCCGAGCTAGCAGGGGCGGCAACGGGCTGGGTACGGTCCCGAGCAGGGACGCAGAGCCGGCGTCGGATCCCGCGCCCGAGCCCAGTTGGGTCGGCGGTTCCGGTGCGGGAGAGAGGGCGGGGCTCGCAGCGGAGACGAGGGTGTCGATGCGTGCGAGGATCGTGGCTTGGCCAGCCACGAGTGCCTCCACGGAGGATTGAAGGGACGAGAGGTGGCTGTCGTGGGTGGCGAGCCGTTCGGCGAGGAGGTCGTCGTCGGGGCGTGGGGCTGGTTTCGGCGCCATTTCGGAGATCCAACGGCGGCGGGCGGAGCTGCAGGTCGGACCAATGATACCTCTTCGGATATCAAGGAGGGGTTCGGCCCTTGATGGAGGCCGGCGTGATGCTTGGAGGGAGGAAGGAAGAGGAGATAGAAAGAGAGAGAGAGGAATTTAGAAGGGGAAGCAAAAGGGGGCAGCCCTCTCAAACCTAATTGATCAAAAAGATCCAATGACCCTAAAGATGTCCCCATATATAGGAGGAACCATCAAGAGTCCAAAAGCATAAAGTAAAGTTCCAAAATAAAATTACAAGCTGAAATTTAAATGAAGATAGTGAACCGGTCGGCCCCCCTAGGCCGCACCCGCTGAACCGCTCGACCCTGTGCCGCCTTTGCTCTCTCCTTTGCGCGCCCTTCTCGAATACACCTGCCACTCCGGCTCGTCCGCTTGGATGCTGGTAACAGTACTGTACAGTGAGCTAACATAAATAAATTATTTCTGTTATCAAGTTTCTTATTTTTTAATTCTTACTCATTTCTATATTTAATTCAGGATTTTCATGTCATACTTCGTTCTTCCGAAATGCTGATGATCATTCTCAAATTTATCAGTCATTCGGGCCCATCAAATTCATGCCATATCGAGGGCGATCGAACACGCTCCATGCTTCCACTCCTCGTAGATTAGACAATTCTGTTCCAGTTCAGGGTGAACACACAACCTTCCGTGGAACCATCAAATTCTGTATGAGTTCTACTCCCCCTACGAGGTGTATGAGTTCTACCCCCCTACGAGGCTGATCCTTAGCATTTCTATGCGTTGACGCACACTGAGTTTCTTATTCTTTTCATATTCAATTCATATTCATTTTCAAAATATAGGAAATAATTATATAAATTTCTTCTTAGAGTTTCTATCGCTTGCTAATCCATGTTTAGTCTTTTAGCGATTTCATATTTTCAATGATTTGGAATCTTCGAATTTCTTCAATTCATATTCAGTATGCATGCAAGTAGCTCAGAGTAAAGTAATTCTACATGTTCATATTTCAAAATACTTCAAATATACGTAATCAAAGCGGTAAGGACTCACTACAACTTTTCCTTTGCCCTTGTTCTTCATAGGGTTCTCGTCGCGTCTATTGCCGGACGCCACCCTCTGCAGTATCAAGTAAATCATTTATTTTAGGGTTGCACCGTTAAATAACTGTAAACGAACTCCTAAGACGGTCACAACTACGACCTATAGTAGTTTCCTAGGGAAGGGACGACTTAGGTGACTCAAAACAAGAAGGCAAAGTTCAGATTTTAGCCACTTAGAATAATCCACAAGAGCTACTAATGGCGGCCAACCAAAGTCAACATATGGGCATCCAACCACAACACTCAAGAGCCAACAATAGCCATCGGCAACAACCCTAAATGGCAGCCAACAACAACCCAATAGTCCAAGGGAAACAGCCGGACAACACAAGCAACAACAACCAACCATGCTCTTAATAAGGGCCAACAAAAGGGCAGCCAACATGACAACCAGGAAATATCAAGTAATTGGCAGCTAATCAACAGCCACAAGGGCCAAATAATAACCCAACTACTATCAACACAGCTGGCCAACAAGAGCAACAACATCAGCGAGGCAATAACATAAAGCCGACCACACAAGAACAGAAATTAGAACCAGGAAATCAACACTGGCAGCCCAAAAGCAGTGCCCAAATCAAAATTCAAGAGACAATCATCAAATTCCCCTATCAGGAAGCCTTAGCCGGCCAAATGGGCTTAAAGAAATCAAATCGCCCAACATTCCAAGCAACACCTTACCCAATTTCAACAGTTAACAAGTAGGAGAGAGGGAAAACAAGAAAAGGAGAAGAGGGGGAGAGTGGAAGAAGACTCACTATGGAGTAATTTCAGTCCAAAGTTGCTGGCAAAACATAACAAAATTGCATGGGAACAACAACAGAGGCACAAGAAGAAGACAGCTGCAGGTTTCTTGGGCTCTCCCAGCACCAACGACAAGAGAAGAGAGGGCAATTATCGAGCAGGAAGGAGGATCGCAGCTGAGGCCTAATCTGCCAGCCCGTCAGAAGCTCCAAGCGAGAGATAAGATAGGTAGTGGGAGAAAGAGCTGCTTCTGATAAGGATAAACAGCCGCCTCTTCTCAATAGCCCCTCTCTTAATACGTAAGTAAATCAATTGAACCAAGCAATGTAACATTAAGAAGCAATAACCGGCCAGCATTAAGAAGCAATAACCGACTAGCATTAAGAAGCAATAACCGGCCAACCCACATTATGGCCCAAATCAACCAAGTAGCTAACATTCATCAAAATGAATCCAATCCATCCCCCATCAATTGATTACATAAATATTTCAATAACGAAAATTTAAACCGGAAACGACACGAACGCCGCAAAACCTCTGAAATCTCAAACTTAAAAAATATGCGACATCGAATCGACACTGAAATTGCTTTCATCATCGGGGAAATTATTTTATTCTTGTTCTTATATATTACAATATATTACAATATTTGGCATACACGATCGGGTTTGAGTCTTACAATTTCTCCCCTCCTTATCAGAATTTTCGTCCCGAAAATTCAATATTCTTGGTTCCGAAAGAAGGTAGGAAACAAGTTTATCATCACATCTTCTCGCTCCCAAGTAGCGTCATTGGCAGGGTGACCCTTCCACCATACTTTGACAAAATTAACATCGCGATTCCGAAGGTTCTTGCTCTGACGATCAATAATCTGATAGGGTTCAATCGGGCTAGACAAATCAGCTTCTATCTGCACGTCACGGGCAGATACCATTATATCTGGATCAAGAATATACCGACGAAGAGCGGACACGTGGAATACATCATGCAAATTTTGTAATTCATATGACAGAGCTAAACGATAAGCCACTTCGCCAACATGCTCAATGATCAGAAAAGGGCCTACAAATCTCGGACTCAGCTTTCCGATACGTTGCAATCGTGATACTCCTTCAGGGAGTTTAATTTTCAAGCATACATGATCGCCAACATTAAATTCTACCCGACGATGTCAGACATTATAATATTTCTGCTGACGGTCTTGTACAATATTCATTCTCTGCTGAATAATTCGAACTTTTTCTTCAACAATTACTTTTCCCCATCTTCTGCCCAACTCATGGGAGTTCTGCATTGTCTTCCATATAATGCTTCAAACGGGGCCATTTGGAACATCGATTGGTAGTTATTATTATACACAAATTCTACCAACGCCAAATATTTCATCCACGAACCTTTTAAATCCAGAACCACCATTCGCAATAAATCTTCAAACATCTGAATAGTGCGTTCTGATTGACCATCCGTTTGAGGATGAAAGGTTGTACTATACAATAGTCTTGTGCAATATTCATTCTCTGCTGAATAATTTGAACTTTTTCTTCAACAATTTCTTAAAACAATTACTTTTCCCCATCTTCTGCCCAACTCAGGGGAGTTCTGCATCGCTTTCCATATAACGCTTCAAACGGGGCCATTTGGATCGTCGATTGGTAGCTATTATTATACACAAATTCTACCAACGCCAAATATTTCTCCCACAAACCTTTTAAATCCAGAACCACCATTCCCAATAAATCTTCAAAAATCTGAATAGTGCATTCTGATTGACCATCCGTTTGAGGATGAAAGGTTGTATTATACAATAGTTTTGTTCCCAGCCTTTATGCCCTCGTCTCCACGTATCAGAAGTAAATCTTCCATCTCGATCTGTAACTATAATACACGGGATTTCGTAAAGTTTAACTATCACATTGATATACAATTCAACCAACCTTTTGGTAGGTCCACTTTGCTTCATTGCAATAAAATGAGCGCTCTTGGTCAAACGGTCGATAATTACCAAGATTCCATCATTACCTGGCTTACTACGAGTCAAGCCAAATACAAAATCCATCGCTACATCATCCCATTTCCATTCTGGAATAGGGAGAGACCGAAGATATCCAACTGGCTTCATATGCTCAGCTTTCACCACCTGACAGGTATGATATCGAGCAATATAATCGGTTACATCCTGCTTCATTTTGGGCCACCAAAAATCCTGCTTCAGATCATGATACATTTTCGTTCGGCCATGATGAATTGAATAAGGTGTGTTGTGCGCTTCATACAAGATATCTTTCCTCAAATTATCCGTGCTAGACACGCAAATTATGCCATTCAAGAACAGTAGTTCATCCTTCTGGGCAAAAACATTTGCTTCTCCCTTTTTTACATTCTCTAACACCCATTAGAAAAGAATCTTGCGACATTGCCTTCTGGGTTCTATTTTTAAGCAAATATTGAATCTGCATCTATTGCGCTTGCTTTTCCTCTTTCGTTGAAATAAAGAAGATTTTCATCTCTTGCAATTCTCGCAGAAGCTTCTTATTATGCCGTGACATTCCAGGCAAAAGGCTATACCTTTTCTGCTCAAAGCATCAACTACCACATTCGCTTTGCCAGGATGATACTGAATATCCAGATCATTATCTTCAATGAATTCTAACCAATTTTTCTGCCTCAAATTAATTTCTTTCTGATAAAAAATATATCAGGCTTTTATGATATATAAATATTTCACACTGCACGCCATACAAGTTGTGTCACCAAATCCTTAACGCAAACGCTATTGCTACCAACTCCAAGTCGTGCATTGGATAATTTTTTTCAGCATCTTTTAACTGCCTTGAGGCAAAAACAATTACTTTTCCACGTTGCATCAACACGCAACCTAACCCTTTATAGGACACATCACTATAGATTTAAAATCCATCTGATCCTTCAGGAATTACTAAAATTGGAGTAGTTTTTAATATTTCCTTCAGTGCCTCAAATACTTGCTGACATTCATCATTCCAGTTAAAAGACATTCTTTCAGGTTAACTGCATCAAAGATAGTGATATCTTGGAGAAATCCTTCACGAATTTTCTATAATAACCAGCCAATCGCAAGAAACTGCGCACTTCAGTTACCGACTTCAGTTGAGTCCACTTTACACTCACTTCGATTTTTGCTGGATCAACTGATAAGCCTTCTTCATTAATAACGTGACCCAGAAAAACCACTTCTTTCAAGAAGAAGTCACACTTCGAAAACATGGCATACAACCGCTGCTCTCTCAACGTCTGCAACGCTATACACAAATATTGCGTGCTCTTCCTCCGACTTTGAATAAATCAGAATATAATCGATGAATACGATCTCGAACTGATCGAGAAAAGCTTTAAAGACTCGATTCATTAAGTTCATAAAAGCTGCAGGCTCATTCGTTAGAACAAAAGATATTACAACAATTCAAAATGTCCATACCTGGTACTAAATGCTGCCTTGAAAATATCTTCTTCTTTGATTCGCAACTGGTGATATCCTGATCGAAGATCGATTTTGGAAAACACTTGTGCACCCTCAAGTTGATCAAATAAATCATCAATGCGAGACAAGAGATATTTATTTTTAATTGCCAGCTTGTCAATTCTCGATAATCAATGCACAAACAAAGGGATCCGTCTTTCTTTTTAACGAATGGAACTAGAGCTCCCCAAGGTGACGTGCTAGAGCGGATGAGGTTTTTATCTAGAAGCTCTTGCAATTGCACCTTTAATTCTGCCAATTCTTTAGGCATCATGTGATAATGTGCCTTAGCTATTGGAGCAGCTCCTTCAGTCAGTTTGATTTCAAACTCGACTTCTCTAGTTGGAGGTACACCAGACAAATCTTCTGGAAATACATTCAAGTATTACCGCAGTACAGGCACAACCGTAATTTCTTTCTTCTCTTCTTTCGATTCCTTGATCATTATTAAAATGACATCGCAACCATTCTTCAACTTCTTCTATGCCTTCATGGTAGAAATCATAATTTTCGAGACTTCTCCCAGACCTTTAAACCAAGGTTGTAGATATCTGATATCAGGGACACGTCGGTTTAGGTATTTCATGTCGGTTTTAATATGTCGGGGGATATATCGGGGATATTTCATATATCGGGTTTTAATATTTAATTATTTATGTGTAATTATATATAAATTTAATCATTTTATAATATATATTAATATATTAATAATTTGATATTTCTTGAACTCCTAAATTTATCAAACTAATATAAACATTTCGTGCTACATAAGTAATAATGCTATAATGCGTGAAATAAAGTATGAGGAAGCATAAAGCCAGGAAGTTGTCAATGACAATGGAAGATAAGGAACCTATAGTCCATAATTCAAAGACCATACATAATTGAAGTCGATGACGGACTTGAGCAAGGAAGAAAGTCAGAGGAAGGAAAAAAAATCTAAACAATGAAACAATTTCAGTTTATCGTCTATTAGACCATAGACAATAATTAAAATAAATTGAAAAATAACAATCGATAAAATGTCGGGATATTTCGGCCGATATATCGGCGAATATATCGGTCAATAACAGATATATCGGAGGATATATTCCAAAAGGATATTTGGCAAAAAAAAATCGAAAACATATCGTTTTGTCCATGAAACCTTTATGTCGGCCATGTCGGAGGATATCCACAACAGAGCTTTAAACACAAACAAACTCCCGTCCGGGCACTTGAATATGACCTCTTTCGTCTTGCAGTTTTTTGCCGCTTCTCGATTCGAAAGCCAGTCCATACCGAGAATAACATCGTACTCAACCAACGGCAGGACCGCAACATTCACTTCAATCCTCTTATCATTCAAAGACAACGATACCTCGCTTTTGAGTAATCACCACCGTATTATTCGGCATAAGTACATTCAAAGGTTTTGCAGCTTGATATTGTTGTGTATGGACAAAATCAAGTATATATGACGAAATAAAGGAATTACTGACACCGGTATCAAATAAAACTTTTAAAATAATTGATCATGCACATTCAACATACCTGTAACCACAGTATCATCAGCTTTCGCTTCTTGCTGCCCAAGATTGAAAGCTCGGGGCTGGACCAACCTTTCTTCTCTGTCTCCTTCAGCCGGTATAGATGCAATAGACTCCTCTTCCTTGGAAGTCCCAATATAATAGATCTTCTGTATAGGCTAGGCTGGAGCTCCCCTCTGACTTTCATCCTTTTGCAGCTTCGGACAATCTTTTCGCCGATGCCTCGGTTGGCGACAATAAAAGCAGACACCGGTCAGACATTCCCCTTTGTGCATTCTGCCACATCTGGCGCACTTGGTCACCGTCGACTGGGATACCTGTGTGCTAACTGTGGACGAAGACTGCTGCTGCTTCTTTTTCTTCTACGGGGCTTCACCTGATCTGCCCGACCTTTCCTGACTGGAACCTTCTTTGATCTCTTCTTGAACATTTCTGTCCTTTGTCTTTTCTCGCAATCCAGCTCAACCATCCGAGCCTTCTCTACTCACATACTCAGTAATATCAAAAAGAACTACAAATGCACAAATATCATCTCGCAAGCCCTCTTGAAAGCGCAAACACCGAGCTTCTTCTGTTTCCACTGCGGACTCTGAATAATAGGCCAAGCTATAAAATTCCGCCTCGTACTGAAGTACTGAGCGGTTTCCTTGCACCAAACGCAAGAATCATTCCTGAAGTTGTCTTTTCTCGGTCTTCGGCACGAACCACTTCGTGAATTCTCGGACGAACTCAGTCCAAGCTACAGTCGTATGTCTCTAGCTTTAAATTTTCCCTTCATTAAATTGATCCACCAACGCTTAGCTTCTCCCTCGAACAGCAAGACAACTAGCTCCACTTTACGCTCTGCTGGACACCACATCACCACATATATAGTCTCGATCCGCAAAATCCAGCCTTCAGTCTCTATCGGAGAAAGTCCACCACAGAAGGTTGGCGGCTTCAAATCCAGAAATTGCCTTAACTCAGTAAAGCGAAGCTGTTGCGGTACTACAGGTGTTGGAGGAGGCATAACTGGCACAACTGGTGGTACTCAAGCTTGCAGATGTCGGATGTCAAACTCATGTCAGTTTGGGTTTTTTATGTTGGATGTCGGATTGCGGGGGATATATCGGGGACATTTCAAAATGTCGGATTGTAATATTATATGTATATATATATTATATATCATAATATTTTTTTAATTAGATGATAATTATTTTATTTAATGAAGTATACACTAAAATTCATATTAGAAAATGAAACTACAAACAAGTGTTTAATCAATTTGTAATAAATAAGAAATGTTGCATACTTTCAAAATGTCGAAGTGTAACCAAAGGAGAGCTGCGAAGAAGACGAGAGCCAGAGACGTAGATTGGGGCAAGCGAAGAAGACGAGAGCCCAGAGCGTTGTGAGGAGGACGCGAGGTAGATGAGGAGTCGTCGTGAGGGGCAAACGTAGTATAACTATATAAGTATATAATAAAAACTGATTTAATTATAAAATTTAATAAAATAACTTATTAATTTCTAATGGCCGCCATAACCCACCATAACCTGCCGACATGTCCGACATGTCGGCCGCAATACTGGAAAACGCAAGTTTCGTGATATGTGGCGGTAACGTGTCGATTCCCCCTCAAAAATGACATGTCGGCCGACATGTCGGACATGTCGGCCGACATCTACAAGCTTGGTGGTACTACATGAGGATGATGGTCATAAAGCCCCACTTCAGATTTCAAACATAGCTAAAGCCATCGCTGAAGCTATTAGGTTAGTCTGCGACATAACTTCCCTGGCGCCCTTAGGTTCGTCTCGAGCCTCTCGAGCCAATTATGTTCATCATCCGGTACTCTCCGCGTCACACACATTGTGAAAAACCTCCCCTGATACCAATTAATTGTAACGACTCGAAGTCTGCCACAATTTAATTTTTTTTCTTCTGGGCGATTTTCACAATTAAATAACGCAACAATTCTAATATGCAAAACACATGAGTGGTACCAGGAGAAAACATAAACAACTTTTTATTCATTAAACATAATTTACATCATGTCTATCCAGAGTATAGGGAAAAAAACGACTACTACAACAAACTAGGACGTATATATAATGTATAGACTGCAGCAAACTCTAAAACAAACTAAATCAAACTCTAACCCGTGTTCGAGCCATGTCTTCCCTCTGCTTTCTTTCTGCCTCCGCAGGTATCCTCCTAGCGGGGCCTGGTACGCTGGCGGTCTGATCTTAAAAGAGAGATCGACAACCAATTAGTTTAGAAAACTAAGTGAGTTCCTTACCACTTCAACCGCACTACATGCAAATATGAAGAGTCAACATCAATATGCAATTATATATTTCTATATGAACATGTGTAGTAGAAACAGGTAAGCAGGTAAAGTACTGTACATTAAGCTAACAAAAATAAACTATTTCTGGTATCAAATTTCTTATTTCTTTCATTCTTATTCATTTCTGTATTCAGTTCAGGATTTTCATATCATATTTCGTTCTTCTGAAATGCTGAGGCTCATTCTCAAATTTATCAGTCATCTGGGCCCATCAAATCCATGTCATATCTAGGGCGATCGAACACGCTCCATGTGAAGACCCGATTTCTGGGCTTCCCAAAATAATCGGCCTTGCCTTCAATAGTGTATCGTAGGAACAGTAACACAATATGAAAACACAACATAACTTATTTTATTTCTGAATCACATACATGATATTGATTTCTTTACAACACAACACAGGAGTAACTACTCTTTACAAAAAGAACATAACTCGTCGAGACAAAGAATTCGATGCCACTCCTGGGCGTCTACGATTACCTTATCTAGCTCCTCTGCTGTGATCCTGTGCAGTGTACTGGGAGTCGCTCCTGTTGCCTAACACATGAATCCACTGAAGGTTAGTCATAAAAATATGACTATGTGAGACAACAATTTTGTGCAACAGTTATACATACAACAAGGATTTATAACAATATGCATACAATACAAAATCAATAATGCTTTACTTAAACCTTTTTCTGAAATGCCCCCATAATTTATATTACATTTAATGGGAAATACTTAGGTATGCGAACGTGAAATGGCCACACCCTCGAAGGACGTAATTGTAGGCTCACCCCTACTGGTGAATCCATCAGTAGATGACTCTACATCATAGGATTCGAAGCCTTCATATTTCCCTATGCCGTATTTTATAATGATTGCTATTTATCGAAGTTTTAAAAAAAATTAAAAGTCCCCTCAGAAATTTGTGTCGCTTTCATTTTCCCTCGCCCACATGTTAATCTATAGCGAGATATCATTGAGTTATAACTCATATGCACAGACAGTGTCTTTCAAAAATTTAAAACAAAAATTGAAAATACTTGACTAGCCATAGTTTCATGAAATAGAATACTCACTTTTGCGTTACCTTTACCCTTAACCTGTTCCGCATTATTGCCATGATTTTCACGGGACGCCATCCTCGAGTTTCTCGGCCTTGGAAACCACTGAAAGAATGCGTGTTAAATTTGGGTTGTGTCTCGTTCTAATCGTAACATTTATTCGCGAAAAACGTCGGAAATTCGAAATTAATCAATCGGAAAACGTCGAAAATACCACGTATACTTTTACACTTTGCCGGACAGCCATATAAAAGCCTCGTAATGGACTAAACTAGCCCCCAAAATGGACTTCCGTCCCCTCAAAAGTGTTGTCCAGCAAAGCCGTCCAAAATACCCCTTTAAAATCAACGAATGCACAAACAACGAGAAAACATAACATGAAATAGTCTAAATGCTGTACAAACACAGAGAAGAATGCTTACAGCTGGAGGAGAAGAAAGGTGGGAGAAGGAGGAAACAGTCACTGCACAATCGATCCTTTAGGGATCACCGGAGTGTGGCGGAAAGCTTCCTAAGACTCCAAAGGTAGCAAGCACAGCAAGGAGCAGCAGCAGGGTCAGTAACCAGCAACAGAAAGCAACAGTGGCGGCTCAGAACTAGCGGCAGCAACGACACAGAACCAGCGGCTGCAGCAACACAGAACCAGCGGCAGCAGCGCTCACAGAAGAAAAAGGGGAGGGAGCAGTAACCAAGAGGGAGCAGCAACTAAAAGAGAAGAAGCAGAGAAAGAGAGCTCGAGAGAAGCAATCAGGAAGAAGGAGAAGAGATGAGTGAGGAAGAAGGAATGGGTCTTGGGCTCTTTATAACATTGAGTAAGCGGCCAACCAAAACCAACAGAGAAGAGGTGTCACTACGTGAAGCCTAAAGTACAAACCAGCCAACACTTGCCTTGGCCAAGTGTCAAAATAAATCAAGGTCTCAACAACTCCAAGCTGCCAGCAGCAGGATGAAGCCAAACCCAAACCAGCTGCCTATCATATAAGCCCACAACACATTTTCAGCCAACACTCAAAAACCGGCCAAGTGTCAACCTCAAGGCAAAAACAGCCTAGTCAAATACCTCCACATGATGTTAATATAAGCACACTATTCCAACCCAAATTCTTAATAGCAGCCCACTTAAATAATTTCAGCAGTCCAAATTACAAATAGCAGCCCATAATTATTCAGCCCACAAGACTAGTGGCAGCCCACATGTGATAACAGTAAGTATTAATAGTATGCCCCAAAGTGATATAACTAATGACACCCAAAATAATAAAGCAAACGCAACTCGAAAAAATAAAACGAAAATAAAACGCGAAAAATATTCAGGAAATACGCACTGCCTTGTGGTCTCGTCATCGGCTCGTCACACTCCAGGCTTCCACGCCTCATAGATTAGACAATTCTGTTCCAGTTCAGGGTGAACACAACCTTTCGTGGAACCATCAAATTATGTAGTTCTACCGCCTTACGAGGTGTATGAGTTATACCCCCCCTACGAGGTTGACCCTTAACATTTCTATGCGTCGACGCACACCCAGTTTCTTATTCTTTTCATATTCAATTTATATTCATTTTCAAAATATTGGAAATAATTATAAATTTTTCTTCCGAGTTTCTATCGCTTGCTAATCCATGTTTAGCCTTTTAGCGATTTCATATTTTCAGTGATTTCGAATCTTCGAATTTCTTCGATTCAATTCATATTCAATATGCATGCAAGGAAGTAGCTCAGAGTAAAGTAATTCTACATGTTCATATTTCAAAATACTTCAAATATACGTAATCAAAGCGGTAAAGACTCACCACAGCTTTTCCTTTGCCCTTGTTCTTCATAGGGTTCTCGCCACGTCTATCGCTGGACGCCATCCTCTGCAGTATCAAGTAAATCATTTACTTTAGGGTTGCACTGTTAAATAGCTACGAACGGACTCCTAAGACGGTCACAACTACGACCTATAAGAGTTGCCTAGGGAAGGAATGACTTAGGTTACTCAAAACAAGAAGACAGTTCAGATTTCAGCCACTTAGAATAACCCACCAGATCCACTAATGGCAGCCAACCAAAGTCAACATATGGGCAGCCAACCACAACACTCAAGAGCCAACAATTGCCATCAGCACCAGCCCTAAATGGCAGCCAACAACAACCCAATAGCCTAAGGGAAACAGCCGGCCAACACAAGCAACAACAACCAACCATGCTCTTAATAAGGGCCAACAAAAGGGCAGCCAACATGACAACCAGGAAATATCAAGTAATTGGCAGCTAATCAACAGCCACAAGGGTCAAATAATAACCCAGCTACTATCAACACAGCCGGCCAACAAGAACAACAACATCAGCAAGGCAATAACATAAAGCTGGCCACACAAAAACATAAATTAGAACCAGGAAATCAACACAGGCAGCCCAAAAGCAGTGCCCAACTCAAAATTCAAGAGACAATCATCTAAAGAAATATATTCCATAGCATACAATAATAAAAAAACAAGAACACCCAAACTACGACTTACACGTGTAGGCGTGGGCGAAATCCGGCGATGGAGATCCGAGGGTGTTCGTGTCCGGGTGATGTCACGAGAAAGAGAAGAAAGAGAGACTGTGGAGGGAGTACTTTAATTTAATTATTCCCTAACAACAAGGTAAGAGGAAAGAGGAAATGATGCGTGTACTGGCTGGATGCAGTGGCAAGTAGAGGGATTTGATCGACGCGTGAGAAGTTCTAATGGACTGTTACTAGGAAGAAGAAGATGGATGAGGATCTTGAATAGATGTGGAAACATATGGGAGAAGATATGGGACTTGATGCAGAGGAGGCAAACGACGGGAGAGGAAACTCGATTGCTGGTTCTTCGATGATGGGGAGAGGCGTGCCTGGTAGTGGGACTTGGGATCGAAGAGGCAAACGATCGGGAAGAATGAATTGGGAGCGGAATCAGTTATATGCGGTTTTCAATGAGAGGAAAAACAGATCCGAGAAAAACTGACATGGAATGGAAAGTAACTGCAAGCGGAATAACGAGAAACGGGAGAAATGTACAACCTAAGGAGTCACACCTAGGGGGCCTCTCGGAGTTCCCGTGGGAGGAAGACTGGCAATTTCCGAGCTGATCGGAGGCAATCACAACGAATCATCACTTCCTGCACGAATAAACATGCGTGGTCCGTCGATCTCCATTAAAGTGCCTATCAATTTTAACATATTTTGTTCTTTCATGTTGAACCGAGTTACGAGCATTTTTGATAGCTACTTGACAATAGAGAAGTATACGTTTTCCACTTTGTAACACCATACCTTGCATAACAGACAACTGCCATAGCCCTCACATATCCCTTGTGATATTGCTCTGCATTCTTCCTTTACACTTGATCTAGTTACAACATTATTTTTCTTACTCTAAGTTACTAGATTCTCTCTAACAAAGGAATAATAACTAGTTGTAGAATTATTTTCATCTTGACATCCTATCCAATCAGCATCTGTGAATACTTAAAGATTCATATAATTATTTTTGGAAAATAGAATTTCTGGTCAAGAAGATTTCTTTAGATATCTTAATAAACACATAATTGCTTCCTGATGTCTTATTCTGGGAGCGTGCATGTTTTTGCTAAGTATTCTTACAATAAATATGATATATGGATGAGTATGTGAGATATAGATGAGTTTGCCCACTAATCTATGATAACCGAAGGAGTTGACTTTATCAGTGTCTTTGTTTTAATCAATTTTATAGTTTGCTTCAATAAGAGTATCTTCCGGTGTACAATCAAGCATACTCATTCCTTCTAAGAGATTCCTGATATATTTCCTACGTGAAATGAAGATTCCATGATCATACCTCACTACTTCAATTCCTAAGAAATATTTCAGCTTTCCTAAATCCATAACTTCAAATTTTTGACACAAACATGTTTTCTGTTGTGATTATTCCAAGAACGCATTAAGAATGAACTAATGATGAACTAAGGATGAGCTAAGAATGAACTAATGATGAACTAAGGATGAGCTAAGTACGAATTAAGGATGAACTAAGAATAAATAAAGAATGAACTACGAATGAAATCTGAATGAACTACGAATGACATTGGAATGAACTAAGACTGAACTAAGAAGGAACTAAAAATGATCTTTAGAACGAATAAATAATGAATTAAGAAGGAAATAAGAATGAACTAAGAATCAACTAAGAATGAATCAAGAATGAACTAAGAATGAATCAAGAATGAACTAAGAATGAGCTAAGAATGAACTAAGAACGAACTAATAATGAACTAGGAATGAACGATGAATAAATGAAGAATAAATTATGAATAACCTAAGAATGAACTACAAATAAACTAATAGTTTACAAAAAATTAACTAAGAACGAACAAAGAATATACTAAAAAAGAATTAAAATGTACTGTTAGAATTATGGTTTTTATTGTATTATTTTTCTCCTTTATTTCTCTAGATGTATCTCCTCCTATATATAGGAGTGAGCCCCTTTCAATGAAGTAATTATAATTTTCCTATTCCAACATGGTATCAGAGCCACCGTAACTAATCGCGCGACTCCATCTCCCGTCCGCGACTCCGCCTCCGCCTCCCATCCTCCGTGACTCCCGCGACTTTTGCGCTTTCGTCGATTCCCGTCGAGCCCTCTCTCCGCCGCCTCTGCTAATCCCGCCCTCCGCTTCCTCTGCTGTTCCCGTCCACGCCGTCTCTTCTCTTCGACGCCTCCTCTGCTGCACGTGCCCGTCGGCGCCAACTCTTCCCTTCTCCGCATGGCTGTATGAGCCATTACCGACGCCGGATATCTGCACGCTTGTCTTTGTGATTGCTTCTCCGACGTCTGTTTCCCTTGCGAGGATGTATCTGCCCCTCCATGCGTGATTGTGCTCCTTTAGCTCTTCTCCTTTTTCTATGAGTGAGATCTTTTTTCGTGTAACAACCCTGTGATTTCTATTCCTCGCCTGCTATGCCGGGAAGTGTCGACTCTCCCAATGTATCCTCCGGTGGGAGTGCGCCCTCCGATCCTCTGCCCTCTACCGGCGCTCTTCATGCCACTCATGATCACGGGACTCCTCAGATCACTACTATTAAGTTGGATGGCACCAATTATCTCCTGTGGGCTCGTTCCATTACTCTAGCTCTCAAGAGTCGTCGTCTGTTTGGCTACATCAGTGTTACCATCCGAGCACCGACATCTGCCTCTCCAGATTGGCCTCAATGGGAATCTGAGAACTCCCTAGTGATGTCCTGGCTGACCAACTCCATGCAAGAGTCTATTGCCCGCAACTACCTCTTTCTGGATACTGCGGTCGACATTTGGAAGCGCGCCGAGATTACCTATTCTTGCCGAGGCAATGCAGCTCAGATCTTTCAATTACGGCGACGCATTTTCCTCTTGCGCCTAGGGGATCGCACACCCGCTGCTTACTACCTGGCGTTTACCCAGCTCTACCAAGAGTATGACTATTTTGATTCGCTTACTCTTGTCTCCCCTGAGGACGAGGTGCTGGTCCGGGCTTGGGAGGAACGCACCGGATCTTCGAGTTTCTTCATGGGCTTCATCACGACCTTGATCCCATTAGTGTTCAGATCCTTGGACGCTCTCCTCTCCCTTCTCTATCGGAGGTGTATAGTTTGGTTCAACAAGAATATGATCGCCGCCAGACTCGCTTACCCAACACTGTTGCTGAGGGCTCTGCCCTTGCTGCTCAGTTTAGTCCCGCTGGTTGCTCTAGCCGTGATACTAGGCCCAAGCCTACGGACAAGGATCATTTGACGTGTGACTATTGTGGGAAAGCTCGCCATACACGGGACACTTGCTTTAAGCTTCATGGCTTCCCCCTCCTCGCAGTGGTCCTCCTTCTCGTGGTGGCCGTGTTTTTGGCCGTACTTAGAGTCGCTCTTCTCCGTCCCGCTCAGCTTATCTCTCCGATGCTGTTGATGATCCTGCTTCTTCTAATGAACCTGCTGTTCCTGAGGTTCCTTCTGCCCTGTCTGCCGAGGAGATTCAAGCCTTTCGTCGCTTCATACGTGGCCACTTCTCTGAGTCGGCTAGCTCGTCATATGCCCACCAGGGGATCCAGGTGCCCACTCTGCCTCCGCTTGCTCTCCAACCCAGTGGATCATTGATTCCGGCGCCACTGACCACATGACTGGGTTGGCTACAGGTTTTGTGTCCTATATCCCTTTGTCTGGTAGGGACAAAGTGAGCATTGCTGATGGATTCCTGTCTCCCATTGCCGGGAAAGGATCCATTCCTTGCTCCTCTTTCACCCTCTCTTTGGTGCTCCATGTTCCTAAGTTTAACCGCAACCTGCTTTCTATTAGTCACCTTACTAATTCTATGAATTGCTCAGTAACCTTTTTTTCCTCCTCATGTGTCTTTCAGGACCTGAAGACGGGGACGGTGATTGGCTCTGGTAGACTCTTCCTTTGAGCGTTATCTCAACGATCAGGGCATTATACATCAGACATCTTGTGTCTACACCCCTGCTCAGAATGGGGTCGCCGAACGCAAGAATCTCCATCTTCTAGAGGTTGCTCGCTGTCTCCTCCTGAAGATGCACCTCCCGAAGTATTTTTGGGGTGATGCGGTTCTCACTGCGGCATACCTTATCAATCGCTTGCCCACTCGTGTTCTTGGCCACAAATCCCCCCTTGAGACACTTTCTGTCTCTCCTCATCTCCTTCCTCACGTCTTTGGGTGTGTGTGTTTTGTCCATGCGCACCCCAAGTCCAAACTTGACCCTCGGGCCCTTAAGTGCATCTTTATTGGGTATACTCCTACCCAAAAGGGCTATAAGTGCTTTCATCCAGTTTCCAAAAAGACCTTTGTCACTATGGATGTCACGTTTCGGGAGTATGAGTCCTACTACGAGCCCTCACTTCAGGGGGAGTCTCACCTGGTGGTAGTGAGCTCTCTGCCTTTACCCATTCCTCCTTCCTATCCGACTCTCACTCCTACACTTACATATGTACCTACCCCTGCTCCGACTCCGGTGACTGCTCCTCCCTTACAGGTGTATACTCGGCGGAATAGGGGTCCAGGTATGTCGACTTCACACAGGCTACCCGCTCCAACATCGGATCCATCTTTGGGGACTCAAGGTAACTGTTTCTCTACCAAACATCTGATGTTCCACTTTGTGTCCTATAACTCGTTATTCCCCTCACACAAACTCTTTATTGCATCTCTTTCCTCTGTTTCTATTCCCTCAACTTCGCAGGAAGCTATTGATCACCAAAAGTGGCAAGATGCTATGCGTGAGGAGATGTTGGCGCTAGAAAAAAATGGTACATAGAACTTGGTTCCCTTACCACCAGGCAAGACCGTGGTAGGGTGAAATTGGGTGTTCTCCGTCAAGCAGAACTCTCAAGGTGTTGTTGAACGATACAAGGCTCGATTGGTGGCTAGGGGCTATACTCAGATCATGAGGATTGACTATCAAGAGACCTTTGCCCCCGTGGCAAAGATGAATTCCATAAGAGTTTTGCTCTCCTGTGCTGCCTGCAAAGGGTGGACTTTGATCCAGTTAGATGTGAAGAATGCTTTTCTCCATGGAGATTTGGAAGAAGAAGTCTACATGTCTCTACCACCTGGGCTTATCCCGGCAGGATCTGGCGGGAAGGTATGCAGATTGAAGAAAGCCATATATGGCCTAAAACAGTCTCCTCGGGCCTGGTTTGGGAGATTCCATAAGGCTATGGTCACTTTCGGATACTCACAAAGCAAAGCCGATCATACTTTATTTGTAAGGCACAAGGATGGGAGGCTCACTGCTCTTATTGTCTATGTGGATGATATTATTATAACGGGGGATGATATTGAAGAGATCCAGACTCTAAAGCAAAGACAAGCAAAGGAGTTTGAAGTAAAAGACCTGGGAAATCTCAAATACTTCCTGGGAATTGAGCTCGCTCAGTCAAAGCATGAGATTTTCATATCTCAAAGGAAGTACATTCTTGACTTGCTCCAGTCTTGTGGGATGAGTGGGTGTAGACCTGCTGACACTCCTATTGAAGTCAACCATAGATTGGGAAGAGATGATGGAGAAGCGGTTGCTGTTATTACTGGGTTTCAAAGACTGACTGAGCGTCTTATCTACCTATCTCATACTCGTCCGGATATTTCATATGCCATGAGTGTTATCAGCCAGTTCATGCACTCACCAAAAACCCGTCACTTAGAAGCTGCTCACCGGATCCTCGTCTCAAGTCCTTCCCTGGAAAGGGTATCCTGTTCTCCCCGGGAAAGGAATTAACTGTTGAAGTCTATACTGATGCTGACTGGGTAGACTCGGCTGGTGACCGACGTTCCACATCTGGTTATTGTTCTCTAGTTGGTGGTAATCTGGTAACATGGAGGAGTAAAAAACATGTGGTTGCCAGGTCGAGTGCTGAGGCTGAATTCAGAGCTATGGCTTGCGAGGGAATGTGGATCAAATCTCTTCTAAACGACCTTGGCATGGAGAGCAAGGATCCTATGAGACTCTACTGCGATAGCAAAGCAGCCATTAGCATTGTACACAATCCAGTACAGCATGATCGCACAAAGCACGTGGAGGTCTACCGCCACTTCATCAAAGAGAACATTGAAAGAGGGGTTGTGAGCACACCTTTTGCCCCTTCAGATCAACAGTTAGTAGACGTTCTCACCAAGGGGTTAAGTCTGAATGTTTTTGGCAAGATTATGTGCAAGTTGGGCATGCAGGATAGCACACGCCCAACTTGAGGAGGAGTGTTAGAATTATGGTTTTTATTGTATTATTTTTCTCCTTTATTTCTCTAGATGTATCTCCTCCTATATATAGGAGTGAGCCCCTTTCAATGAAGTAATTACAATTTTCCTATTCCAAACATGTACTTTGAATGAACTAAGAAAAAAACTAAGGATTAACCAAAATGAAATAAGAATGAATAAAGAATGTGCTAGGATTGTACTAGGAATGAACTATTAATGAACAAAAATGAATTAAGAATGAACTAAGAATGAATCAAGAATGAGCTAAGAATGAACTAAGAATGAATCAAGAATGAGCTAAGAATGAACTAAGAATGAGCTAAGAAGAAATGTAGGACGAACTAAGAGTGCTTTACAAGATAATAACGAACTAAGAATAATTAAGAAGGAACTAAGGATGAATTAAAAATAAACTAAAAATGAACTAAGAATATAGTTTACTAGTGACTTGTCAGAATCCTGGATGAGCACCAAAGCTTTTTAAGTTGCAGTAATAGGTCTTTGATGGCTATTTCAATTAAGTCTATTGCTCTTATATTGTTTATTTGCGTCTCACTTTTTATTTTTTGCGTCAGTTTCATTTTTTATTCAACTCTTGTTTTAGGGCTTCAATTTACCAAGAAGACATGGAAGTTGTATCTGCGGCAACCCCTACTCAACTCTCAATAAATCTCAGGTTATTAATGTCATATTTGCAATCAATTTTTGCTCAAAGTATTCTAGGTTAATGTTTCACTGTCTTATACGAAATACACAATGAACAGACCTTACCCGACCGATATGTCTACGGGAGAAGTCAGTCTTTCAGCTCTCCTCTTAGTAAGGTCCAAGTTTGGTTTCACTGGTATTTATTGAAGTTTTTTTTTCATAATCCTGGAATTGAAACTTAAAATTTTCAGATTTTTGCCTGGTTATCCTGATAAGTGCCCCAAGTTACAAATAGTGCCTGAGAAGGGTTTATCCACAAAAGATGCTGATCACTTGCTCTCTTTACTTGTTGATCAGGTGAGTCGAATCACTCTATTCAAGTATCCAATGTTTATTTATTTTTATCTCTATTTCAACGTCATTCTGATCTTGACTTTGATTATAGTTTCTATCTTCTCGAGTTGTTGCCTCCTGCCTTTGCATTATTTTTTGCAAATTTACGTTGTAATGATTAGTCTGTCAATATTTTAGTTTATCTTTTAATAGTCCATATCAAAGGAAAATTGTAAAAGAAAATATATTTTTTATTTTTTGACTGGCTTTGAGCTTACCATAGTGTCTTCTAATCCTCACCAGCCTGATAACTTCAATGCAGGCAAATATTGACTCCAGAGAAGGCCGAGTTATGATATATAACCTCACAGAGGCAGCAAAAGAGTATTTATCTCAAATTGCTTCTCAAATTGCTCCCGTAGAACAACCATTTGACTCTGTAAGTTGGTTTATTTTTAACTCTTAAAATATAGTAGGTGAAGTCATATTGATAAATTTCTGCTTTTCTTCTGAAAATTCAATTATTGGAATCTGTGCTGAATGCTTGTTATGGACTCTATTTGAATCTTGTTCAATTGATTATTTTCGGGTTTTAGTTTGGAATGTGACGCAGGATAGGCTATGGAAATTGTGTTGACGCTAATGCACGTCTATGTGAGTGGTGCGGAGTTGATTCAAACAAACCTAACTAATATGATGCGTGTATGACTTGAATTAATCCGGAAAATTAAGCAATGGAATTAGAATAAGCTTGGCAACACGACACAATGTTCACCGCGTCTTTCAAGTGAATAAACAAAACAGTGTCTTCTCTATGATGGGCTTCAAACTACTCTTACACAAATGAGAACTATAGGAAATAGGGAAATGCAACAATAACACAACAAATCATGATTTCCAAACGCTATGCAATATTCCTCCACACATTTAATAATAAAAATGAAAATACAATACTAGATACTCACGAGTAAGGAAATGATGACTTTGGTGGCAAGAAATAGGGGATGGAGAGGGGCTGACGGCAGGAAACAGTGGCTAGAGGCTCGTGCTTGCAGTAGGAATCAGGGAACGAGAACTAGGGTTTGTGGGTGGAGGTGGAGGTATGGCTGTCAACTGGAGTGAGGGTGGAGGGAGGGCTGGTGGCCGAAGATCAAGTGTGGCTTGTGGTTTGAATGGAAGAAGTGCGGGGCTGCATGAGTTTTAAAGGAGTGCGGCGACAGTAGAGCTGCAACTACAGAAGGGCGTAAGCACTCGGACTGGGCGCGGAGAAGGAACTAGTTGCTGGGGTTAAATTGTGGAGGTGATGGCGGTGGCTACTGTCGTTGATCTCGCCAAAAGAACGAAAGGGGTTGGGGCTCACTGCATGCCTATATGCGTGGAGGGAACGAGAGATTTGTGATTAGTGGCGAGGCGTGCGTGGGACTTACAGTAATATGGTTTAGGTGAAAAACTGATGCATCCTGCGACGCATCATAGTTTCTTTTACTATGCATTTATTTATTTCATTTCATGTATTTCTTTCTAGTGCACCCGTCTTTATTTTTCGGCTCATCGGTTTGACCACCCGAAGAGACCATGAATAAACGGTCCGGTAATTTTAATAGTTAGAATGCTAAAGACAAGTTTAAAATATTTAGAGGGGTGCATAAATTAAGACATCATTAAAGAAATAAAGAAATAAATCACTAAAGAAAAATCAATTTCAGACATCATTTAGTCGGAAATCAATCAGATATCCTTTATTCAGAAATAAAGCAGATTTCTATTAGAAACATTTGGAAAGTGTCATTTGGCAACAACAATCAAATTGCACATTAAAGGAAAATTTATTTAGAAAGCTCCACGTGACAAAGAAGTCTTATATCACTTTTCCCTATTTAGCCCACTCTCGGTCAAGACGAAAGGTGATGGCGCGTAACGCCCGACACAGATCTACTCCCGCAAGAGGCGGGATCCACTACTCATTCAGGCGATATGAGTCCGCGGTTGCTTCCGAATGATCTTTCCGAGTCAATTTGATATATTACTTTGTATATTTTGAGTTGTATTTGACGCCCGATCGGCCCGGACAATATGAGCCGTCCGATTCGGGTGCCCTAAATTGTTTATAAATATGTGCAGGCTGGGCTGATGAGGGCATCGAAGGTTGGCTGCATTTTGCACCCTTCGGTCTTGCTTTGGTGCGACGCCAACGACGAGCCTCCTCTCTCCAACCCTCTACCTTCCCACGCCTCATACCGCCACTCTTTCCCCTTCCCTACGGTCGACCTCTTCTACGCAAACCCCCACCCGCAAACTCCCCAACCCCGACTCTCCTCCTCCACCTATTCCTTCGCATCCTGCATCTTCCTCTCTCGACTCTACCTCCACCCCGTGGATCCTCTTCCAGTCTACCCCTGCATCCGGTTCCCTCAGCCGATCCGCTTCCCTCAAACCCTTCCCCACACTCAACAACCTCCAACCCCTAATGCCCACTGGCGCTCATCCTTCCAGCCCAATATTAGGAAACATTTTCACCAGTGGCAAAGATGAATTATATAAGAATCTTACCATTCTGTGCTATTTGTAAAGGATGAGATCTCAACTAGCTAGATATGTAGAATGTATTCTTTCATGCGAACTTAAAAGAGGAAGTATATATGTTTCTACCTCTAGGGCTTGCTCCTAAATGTATCAGAAGGGGAAGTATGCAAGTTGAAGAAAGCATTGCATGAGCTGAAACAATCTTTAGAGCTTGGTTTGAGGGTTTTCACAAGGTTTTGACTTCATTTAGTTACAGACATAGCACCGTCGACCATAAGTTATTTATCAAGCACATGACAAGTAAACTAAGTGCACTTATTGCTTATGTGGATGACGTTTGACATTGTGATAACATGTGATGATGCTGATGAAATCCAAACTCTGGCACAAAAATTGGCGAAGGGGTTTGCGATAAAAGATTTGGGATGACTCAGGTACTTCTTATGCATTGAAGTTGCAATGCTAAAGCATGAGATTTTCATTTCACAAAGGAAGTATATTCTTAACTTTTGTAGACCTGCCGACAACCCAATTGAAGCCAACCACATATTAGAAAGAGATAACAGGGAAGTCATGGAGGACATCACTAGTTTTCATAGACTGGTTGAGAGACTGATCTACTTGCCCTATACTGACCCATATATCTTTTATTCAATGATAGTAATCAACCATTAAATGCACTCACCAAAGACCCTGTTTAGATGTTGCTCACAGAATTATGAGATATCCCAAGACTTCCCTAGAAAGTGGCATCCTATTCACCTCAACAATGAATTGAAGAATGAAGTATATATGAATGCATATTGAGCTGGCTCAGCTGAAGATCGAAGATCCATTCAGGATATTGTTCCCTTGTTGGTGGGAATCTAGTCGCTTGGAGGAGCAAAAACATACCCGATCAAGCGTTGAAGCAAAGTTCAAACCTATGACCCATGGAGTCTGTGAAGGTTTATGGTTGCACTTGATGAGCGATATTTGTCATGTCAAGGAAGAACCAATTACATGATACCATGTCAATAAGACAACTATCAGCATCGCACACAATCTTGTCTGGCATGACCACACCGGACACATTGAAATGGACACATTTTATCAAAGAGAGCATTGAGAGAGGAGTTGTTTGTACACCGTTTGTTTCATCAGACATACAACTTGCTGATATTCTCACAAAGGGGTTGAGTGTGAGTGCCTGCAAAAAAATTATTGACAAGTTGGGCATAATGAACATTACCTCTCTTATATATAGGAGAGGTTATATATATTGGTCATATTTGTAGCGTTTTATTATTCACCTTATTCTCTTTCTTGTACCTTATATAGGAGAGGTTCTTATTGGTTTAATTAAGCAAGTTTTTATTAACACTTTGCTATCCAACTCATAAAAAGGTTGAAAGGAGTATCTAAAATATGATAAATATTTTGCAAGCTGCACCAACACCTAGAGATAAATTATGCCTGTTGAAAAATAATAGATGCCCGATGAACATGCATATTACTCGTGGAGCTAGTGGTGTGATTGTGGACACCATAATCAATGGTCCTAGGTATACGACCGGTAATCGCCGAGTACAAAGTAAACATCCAATGATCAACCAAGAACATGATAGTCATTAGGAGGACACAAACCCAACTCACCATCAACTCGTCGCTACTCCGCAATATTACCTGTGTAGCTAGTAGTGTGATTGTAGACACCATAATCAATGGTCCTAAGTATACGATCGGTAATCTCCGAGTCCAGAGTAAGTGCTGTAGGGTAGGCTTACACGAAGTGGATTTGGACGTGCGGGTGGGTGAGACAACGACCTAGTGAAACCAAGAGTGGGGAAAAGACCTCAAGTGCAATCTGTATGAAATAACACAACTATGCAAACCATAATAATCTTAATTTGATTAATTGTAAGCGGCGCAAATATTCCACGACGAACTAGTTTGGGAGGCCTCCGTTTTAGAGGGGCAAACTTGAGCCCGCAAGCAAATACGTCCCTGCAAGTCACGATTAGTCACGATACAAGCTCACACAGGCAATACTTTAAGAGAATGACAAACCAACAATATTTAAAAATGTAAACAAGAACAAAACACCAAAACAAGTCTTATATTCACAGAGATGGCTGAGGCTGCTGTAGAGCGAAGAGTTCGGTGAGATCCACGATGGAGGAAGCTGGCCTGGGCTGGGTTTAGCCTGGACGAGGTCAACGGACGCCGGCAGGGGAGGGTGCGGGGTTTGAAAGAAGGGGAGGTGGCCTGGTAGTAGGATGTGGTGGAGGATGCGGCTGGGACTGAGATCGGGAGTCTAAAATGGGATCAACGACGAGCTGGGACCAGCACAATGTGTTAAAAAATTTCGGAGTAGGATCGAAGACAATACATCGGAAGACTTCAATTCAATTCAAAACAGTTAACCAGTGACAATGAAGGACAAGAGGATCTTTATTCAAATTGACTATCTTTTTACAATGCGTTGCATACATGACGAGACATGATTTATAAGAGAAAACTAGATTAGAAGACAAGGCAACATAACAAGCTTTTGGCGGCTAGAAGATCTGAGACCGCACAGACCGCTCGAACTCAGCAAGACCGCCGGCTTCCCTGATACCGCACGAACAGAACAGGTCGCTGACCTGAACTCTGCCAGACCGACAGTCACAGACCGTACAACCTGCTTCTTATTGAACTGCTGAAACAAAGCCCTGTCCGCAGTTCTTGATCGCCCAGACCGCACGGTCTCTAGATCACAGAAGTAACCCGCGAACAGAAGAAGAAGAACTGCTCACTGCTGCAAGACCGTTACTCAACACCGCCTGACCACTGAAGGTCGCCTGATCAACTGAGCTCGCTGCAAACAGATCAAGAACCACAAACACAGACCGCTGACGAGCTGGTTTATTCAAGCTGGAAAGAAAGGAAGAATATTGACGGAGACCGGTGGCCGCTAACCCGCGAACACAACAAACCGGTCAATAAGCTTCAACTCGCGCGACCTCAAAATTGAGAGCGACACAATCAATCCACACTTAGGTTCTTACAGTTCTTGCATACAAATGGCTAGCCCTGCACCCCTATTTATAGGCAAATAAACGGATGTCGTCACCACCCACGAGGGATACAATCACCTTCCTTATTGAAACGCGCGGTCTCCAGAACCAGACCGCGCGGTCTTCAGAACCAGACCGCGCGGTCTTCATAAGACCTTATTACACTTAAGAAAAACTGTCCAAGTAAGACAGCTTGCCAAGAACAACCCGGCAGACCGAAGTACCAGACCGCCGAGGCGACCTCCAGTACCAGACCGCCCGGTCTCAACCAGAATAGGAACACTTGGGCACAACCGACAAACCACAACAGTTCGCCAACACCAGAGACGCACGATCTCTAAGCCAGATCGCCATACCAGAGCTCGTGCGATCT
Organism: Dactylorhiza incarnata; assembly: GCA_033032865.1. NCBI lineage: Eukaryota > Viridiplantae > Streptophyta > Magnoliopsida > Asparagales > Orchidaceae > Dactylorhiza > Dactylorhiza incarnata. The sequence continues at coordinate 4,643,339 of JAWHQI010000026.1, read as the reverse complement.
CTGCGGTCTCCAAAGTCAGACCGCCCGGACACTTCACTTCCACTTCAAAAATTTAACACTCCCCCTTGAAGTGGGAAGTAGAAGTCAGCCCAAGTAGACTCCTCAACCGATCAAACGGTCCCTTCGACAACGGCTTCGTAAAGAAGTCCGCGACATTATCCTTGTTCTGCACATGCTCCACCATAAGAGATCCCTCCAACACCTTCTCCCGAATGAAATGTTGTTGAATCTCTATGTGCTTGGTTCACACATGACAAACTGGATTGTTCACCAGTTTGAGAGCACTCTCATTGTCCCCCCGAAGCAGAGTAGGACCTCGCACCTCCCTATGAATGTCCTCCACAAGCCTCCTAAGCCAGATGGCTTCCTGAGCTGCCAAAGCCGATGCTTTGTACTCCGCTTCCGTGGTAGAGACAGACGCAGAATCCTGCTTCTTGCTGCACCATGATATAGCTGTAGAGCCTGTCATAAAGACATCCAGAGGTCAATCTCCGATCATCTGAATCTCCTCCATAATCAGCATCCATGTATCCATGCAAGCAAAAGCCCGAGTCCTTCCCATAGACGAGACCCAAATCAGAGGTGGACTTTACGTACTTCAGAATGCTTCTAGCCGCCATAAGATGAGGTTTCCGAGGCCCTGCCATAAACTGACTCACTCGGCCAACTGCATAAGAGATATCTGGCCTTGTAATCGTCAAGTATACCAGACTTCCAACCAAAGCCCGGAACACCAAAGGATCAGAAAGAACCTTCCCCTCATCACGTTGAAGTGTCATACCAACCTCCAGTGGAGTAGAGATGCTCTTCCCTTCTTCCATGCCGAATCGCTTTACAATTCGTTTTGCATATCCTTTCTGGGATACAAAGCATACCGTCCTCTTTCCTCTCCACTTCGAGTCCAAGGAAATGGTGAGCTCACCCAAGTCCTTCATCTCAAATCTGATAGCCAACTCAGCATGAAGTCTAACTACCTCCATTTCAGAATTTCCCGTGACGATCATATCGTCAACATATAACAACACCAAGACCTGAAGCCCCCCGTCTTCTTTACGAACAAGCTTGAATCAGAATCAGAAGCAAAGTAACCACAAAACTGGAGGTATTCTGCTATCTTGCCATACCACGCCCGAGACGCCCGCTTCAAGCCGTAAAGAGCCTTTTTGAGCTTGCACACATGTCTTGGGTAGACTTCAGAAACATAACCAGGTGGCCGATCCATGAAAATGTCCTTGTCAATCTCGTCGTAAAGGAAAACATTCTTCACGTCGGGTTGCCAAATTTTCCACCCTTGGCAAGTTGCCAATGCGATCACCACCCGAACTGAAGTCATCTTGACAACAGGGCTGAAGTTTTCTTCATAATCCTCCCCATACTTCTGAGAGAATCCTTCCGGTCATCATAACCGACGAAGACTAGTTTCCTTGCTTTCGCATCTAGCTTCGTTCTAAGAGCATCAAGAACATGCACGTAGCAGGTAGATCCGAACACTCGAAGGTGTTCCACTGTAGGCTTTATCTTGAACATCAACTCATGAGGGGTCTTCATGTTGATTGGATTAAGAGGCATCCGATTGATGACATAAGTTGTGCAAGACATTCCCTCTGCCCAGAAGGACTTTGGGATACTCTTGACATGAAGCCAACATTTGCAGGTCTCCGTCAAATGACGGATCTTCCGCTCTGCAACACCGTTCTGTTGTGGAGTATGAGCACAAGAGAGCTCTCTCCGGATGCTATGCTTCCTGCAGAAGTTGAAGAACGCATTTGAGGTGAACTCTCCTCCATTGTCGGTTCTGAACTTCTTGATCCGCAGGTTAAGCCGACCTTCTACTAGCTCCTTGAACTCCATAAACTTTTCAAAGGCTTCCGACTTCTCCTTCAGAAAATATACCCAATTATATCTAGTGAAGTCATCAATCAAGACTAGCATATACCTGCTACCTCCAAGACTGATAGTTGCGGTAGGTCCAAACAGATCACCATGAATACACTCCAATGGTGCTTTGCATCTGCTTTGTGATTTATCGAATGGAAGACGATGAGTCTTACCATATTGACAACCTGCACAAACATGACCTTCACCGAAAGATGACAAGCTAGGCAAACCTCTCACAAGGCCTCTTCCTGCCATAGCCTTCAGCTTATCCATTCCAACATGTCGAAGTCTATCATGCCAGATAGCAGCGCTGTCATTAGTCCTCATCTTATTAACATAGGAACTTGTAGATAACACAAACAAGTCCTTCACCCTTCTTCCAATATGAGTGACTTCATCCTTCACTGCTGACACATTCCGAAGAAACTTCACTTCTGTTGGACCAAACAGAACGTGATAGCCAACATCAACAGCGTTGGTCACCGAGAAGAGTTTTTTCTTCATCCCCGGATCATGATAGACACTCTTCAACGTGAGTGGACCTCTATCTCCGTTTAAAGAAACTACACCCTACTTCTCAACTGCATGTATAGTATCATCAACAGTAATGATAACATCATTACCTGAGTATGCCTGCAAAGAAGAGAACTTCGACTCGTCTCCGGTGAGGTGATGACCACACCCCGAGTCCACAATCCAATGATCTTGATAGTTGATAGAAGCCAAAGCCCGAACACAAGTGCCCGTCATAAAAGCTCCATCATTCCACCTATCTCATGCATTGGAAGCAACCTCTTCTTTTCCTGCAGCATGCCCTGGCTGAAGATTGACTCAACAATCTCTCTTGAAATGACCAAGCTGATTGCACCTGTAGCACCTTGGTCCTTCCTTCTTCTTTCCATCACGTTTAGGAGCATTGCTCCTCTCCTGCTGATATGAAGTTGAAGGTCCATCGCTAACAGATGACTTCTTCTTCTTCTTCACCCATCTCTTCTTCTTGCCAGAATAGAGAACCTCACTTTCTTCTCCAGAGATAGATATCCCAGCCATTTGCTTTGCCAAGCTCTCTTGCGAAGCAAGCAAGTTTTCCAGCTCTAGCAACGATGACTGATTTGCCCAACCTTGAACATAAGTGACAAAGGCCACATACTCCCTCCGCAAGCCGCGGATTATGTGTCTCTTCAACCTCGCTTCTGAAATAGGTTCATCCGGGTCCAAAGCTGATATCTCCGCGCATAGGTTCTTCATCTTCAAGAAGAAAGTTGAAATGGACAAATCTCCCTGAGTTGCTTTCGCCAACTCATTTTCAAGAAACTGTTGCCGAGCTACGTTCTTCTTGTTGAACAAACCATCCAAGGCTGTCCAAATCTCTGCAGCTGACCTACAACTAATTATGTGGTCAAACAACTCCGGAATGATAGCACGCTTGAGAGTGAACTCTGCCTTATCATTTGTTCTCTTCCAAGCCTTCACTTGCTCAGCATTCCCTTCAGCAGCTACAACTGCTTGTCTATCATCTCCTCCGACTACCTCCCATAAATCTTCACCAAGAAGATAACTCTCCATGCACGACTTCCACTTCTTGAAGTTAGTCTGCGTAATGAGCTCAATTTCAAGACCTCTTGTATAACCTCATTCCATTTCTATCACACTGGTTAACAACCTTTCAGAGACAGAAGCAAGATTCTGTGTCTGATCACAGCTTCAAACCTCGCTCTGATAACATGTTAAAAAATTTCGGAGTAGGATCGAAGACAATACAGCGGAAGACTTCAATTCAATTCAAAACAGTTAACCAGTGACAATGAAGGACAAGAAGATCTTTATTCAAATTGACTATCTTTTTACAATACGTTGCATACATGGCGAGACATGATTTATAAGAGAAAACTAGATGAGAAGACAAGACAACAGAACAAGCTTCTGGCGGCTAGAAGATCTGAGACCGCACAGACCGCTCGAACTCAGCAAGACCGCCGGCTTCCCTGAGACCGTACGAACAAAACAGGTCGCTGACCTGAAATTTGCCAGACCGACAGTCACAGACCGCACAACCTGCTTCTTATTGATCTGCTTAAACAAAGCCCTGCCCGCTCTTCTTGATCGCCCAGACCGCACGGTCTCTAGATCATAGAAGTAACCCGCGAACAGAAGAAGAAGAACTGCTCACTGCTCCAAGACCGCTACTCAAGACCGCCTGACCACTGAAGGTCTCCTGATCAACTGAGCTCGCTGCAAACAGATCAAGAACCACAAACACAGACCGCCCAGATGGACCACTGACAAGCTGGTTTATTCAAGCTGGAAAGAAAGGAAGAATACTGACGGAGACCGGTGGCCGCTAACCTGCGAACACAACAAACCGGTCAATAAGCTTCAACTCGCGCGACCTCAAAATTGAGACCGGCACAATCAATCCACACTTAGGTTCTTACAGTTCTTGCATACAAATGGCTAGCCCTGCACCCCTATTTATAGGCAAACGAACGGATGCCGTCACTGCCCACGAGGGATACAATCACCTTCCTTATTGAAACGCGCGGTCTCCAGAACCAGACCGCGTGGTCTTCATAAGACCTTATTACACTTAAGCAAAACTGTCCAAGTAAGACAACTTGCCAAGAACAACCCGACAGACCGAAGTACCATACCGCCGAGGCGACCTCCAGTACCAGACCTCTAACGGAGTGAGACGACTTCCAATTAGATGTCGGAGACCTCTAATGACTTGCTTTTCTCCTTCTTGCTACTGCTAGGGTTGTACTCGCCGCTCTTAGTTATTAAAGGCTCAAGGCGCACCAAGGCGCAAATGGGTCTTGGAGCCTAGGCACAAGGCTCATGGCATAAGCGCGCGCTTGACAAGGGCAAGATATATTCACATCCATTTTAAATAATCAACATCAAACATCAGTTAATCTTCTTGATTAGATTCTTCATCCATTTTACCCATTAATCATTTATTACTATCATTTATATCTCTTAAAAATAGAATCAATATGGTCACTTGCATAATATCTAAGTTTCAACGCTCGATTATGTTTTACAAACATTAAATCATGCAAATTTTATCGAGTTTTTACATTATATCTTTCTTCATTTTGAATTTTTTTTCAATAGAAATCTCACCCAGATGCGCCTTTTATGCTCCAAAGGCACAAAAAATGCGGACGAAGTCGCAAACCTCTGAGCCTGGTGAGCCTTAGACCCACCTGATGTGCGCCTTTAACAACATGACGCCGCTAGTGGCGTTGTTTGAAGAAGAGCTACGCATGATGGACGAAGACAAGATTCCCTGGCCCGGAAACAGTTCTCGAGATCCTCCCAGCTTGACACCCATTCTCTTTAGAATGAGCCAGTCACGCTCACGCAAATGCGCTAAGGTGGCAACGCCTGTCGCGATTGTCATCTCCTTTCAGAGCGACAAGTGCGTGCCTCTGTCATCCCACCAATGACTGAACGAGATTTGGTCTGAGAGTGATGAGTCTCTATCTCCTCTAGTTGTCTCTAGCAAACTTCCTCGGCTCGCTCCGCATCGTAGACCATCTCCGCAGCCGCCAACTGGGTTTCCCGCGGGTTCAATGACAGGTTAGAAGACGAGTCAATGGTAGAACTCGCGCAAACGATGGTAAAGGAGGCCGGTTTACGAAAGCATGCTTCTCGGTCTAAACTTGTATGTCCTCGGCCTTCGTGAGTTTTTTCGTCAACAAATGATTGACCCTCACGGTGTTATGAAAGAGCTCGACCGTCCACAACATGAACCTAGCCCCTTGCTTGGCGAGGTAACGTGGAGCAACCTCCAAGGCCGCCGCATCATCCCGCCTGTAGTTGGCATAACAGATGTTGAATGCGTCGTCATTAGGCTTGGCGTCCTCAATCCAAGAAGGGAGACGCGAGCAAAGATTGACGCGATTTTCTTTTGAGTGTCATAAGACCAGGGGCTGCGACGATGTCACCTCTTTCGACCTCTTTGTTAAATGAGGATGCGACTCAAGGTCATCCTCGTCCAGGGGACTGAAGAAGCTCCTTGAGAGGAGCCAACATGGTAATCCTTTGAGCTTTTCTGGACGACTTGCTTCAGCCGCTTCTTCTCCGCGAGCGAGACATCCGACATCTTCCTCTTACCCCTAAACTTATTCTCCCGTCGTGCCTTGATTTTCTTCTCCGGCTCCTCCGAGTTGGAAGTGTCGACTAGAAGGGGGTGGGAAGGATCTGACGGAGCCCTGCAAATGGGAAAACTAGTTAATGTTTTCGTTGAAGGAATTAGGTAAGTGGCGAGGAGTGAGGATCATGCACAACTCACCCTCGCTAGGAGCAACCCAAGCAACCTCATTGATTGGCCACCGATAATACATCTCGTCGAAGTGTCACTCACGGAAGTATTCGCACAACGTGAACCCGTCAACTGGCAGTTTGATGGCACGGAAGAAACGCCACTCCCTCTCTATCAGGGTCATGGGGATCTCGCTGAAATCTTCGTTGATAAAGACGACTTGGTCGCTCTAGTGGCGGGCCTTGTTCTAAATTCCCTTCAACATTAAGAAGGAAGGAGACACCATCCATGGTCGTCTTCCTGTGGAAGATTTTACACCAAACGACGAGATCCCATGGAATTCCCTCCTCGCGTAGGAAGCTTGCGGAAGCGACTATGGGGGCCACGCCGTTTGAGTTCAACTTCGGCGGGTGAGGCAATAGTGGCAATGAATCTGTCGCACTTCGGGCCACAATGGAAGTCTCATCCTGTAGATGAAATGTTTGAGCGAGCTGGCTAGCTAACCCACCTGTTGGGTGTTGATCTTCTCATTGCTACCAAGTTTCGTAGCCTCAAAATCATGAGGAAGGTGGCAAGACACGAAGGTCTTGAACTCGACATCCGAGATGCGCGAATTCAGAAAAGAGTCACATTCAAAGAAGGAGGAGCAATGCAGGAGAGATTTCTTGGGGGTTCGCAACCATCGCATCAAATTTGAAAGATCAAAGAAATCCCCTCTTGATCTGTAAAAAAGTTAATGTTGGGCCCCCTTATTTATAGGGGTATGCCAGACCCCCCAACTTGCTCGGTCATCTCGCTTAAACGTGCCGTGTCAATTCTCGTTTATCAAGTCACCACGATTCTCTCACTCCTCTATCAACTCACCATAATTTTCTCTCTCCTCCATCAACTGACCCGATCGTTTTGCTCACTCGCAATTTATTGAGTTGTCGCTGACCAAACAACTGGACGCTAGATGAGATGAGCTCGTAAATGACTCTTACACTCTAAGTTCGGCAATAATGAGCAGATTCATTACCATAAGAGAGACAACACACAAAGTAAATTCTTTTTATTTCATAAAAGTGATTTTACAAAACAAATAGAAAAAAAAATACAAAAACAATTTAAAGGAAGGGGTCGCGACATGAGGAGCCTAACTATGGCGTGCCTTCCACCCCAACTTGCCGGTCGTTTTGAGGCTTGAGCTCGAGCTACGAAGGCCTCGCGCTGACGGACACACTCTGAGATCTTGGAGAGATCGCAGGAAGTTCCTGAGGTATAATCCTTGAGAAGACCTTAGCGACGCTCCAATTCATTGATTCGACGCTGTAAGTTGAAGATGTTGAAGCATCGACTCTCCGTCTAGCAAGTCGGTCTTCGAACCCCTCCAGCTTGGCCACCCCGACCTCCAACGATGTAACCCGACGATGGAGGCCACACCCCTCCATCTTGACCCTGCGTCAAGGGCCGCGACAAAGGCGGGCTCTATACTGACTCATCTGCGGCTCCTTGCGAATCGGTGCCGACAAGCTCGCGAGGTGGTCGACGACCGGCGTGTTCGGTGGGATTCAGGAAGGAGTCTCTTTTGGGCGAGAACCTCATGCAGGAGCAGGAGCTGAACCTGCGCAAAAGACGAAAATTAGCATCGGCCCCCCGTGCAGTAAAAATAATCTCGCTACAATTTGATCTTACCAGGGAAGTGAGGTTCCTTAGAAGATCTGTTGTGAGGGGTTGGTGAATTTCCTGCGATCCACAGATTGGGCCATATCTTGAGAACACCGCTAGGAACGATTAGCAAACCTAGCTGAGTCCTTAACCAAGACCTTGGTGGCGTCATCAAGTCGCGATTAGTTTCCTCCCTCGAGGATTGACTGCAGTTACGCGACTTAGAGGAAGGATGCTGTCTCTTCTCCAAGACTTGGACACGAGGAACCTCAAGCAAGGATATTTGCTTAGCCTCTGGTGGAGGAATCCCCGGAGGAGGCAACATGACTATTAGAATTTCTGCCGAAGTCAGAATGATGACCAATGTCCCAGCTTAGTGGAGGTTAGTGAGGCTCGTCTCCCAATCCTTCAATCTCTTACCTCGGTGGCGACTAAAACGCTCCTTGGGGCGATTTCTAAGGACCATGGCTGGACAACCTTTGTAGTCGCCGGGATCACTGTATGATTGAGAAGAGGCATTGCGAACAACAAAGTACATTGTCTCGAAAAAAAATACTTACTCAAGGGCCCATGGACTTGATTCCCAGCTTCGCGCTCCAAAGCATCGCGAGCGCGACTATCGGTCATCTCCGAAGAGATATCATAGTCGAAGGTCATCAAGTCAATGACGTCCCCGAGACCAGCTCGTCTCTACGTCTGTGGAATGGAAAAAGTAGTCAACTTAAGTTCGCCAATTTTAAAGCTAAGAGACAACTACTTGATACCTCAACGACTTATCGGAGAGAGATGATGACCGCTGGTTTTGCCTTAGGTGAGGCGAGAACTTTCGTAGTGGCGATTTTTTTCTCGGGACTTGCATCGCACCCGGGAGTGGCTTTGACTCAGCTACGCTCTTCGCTTGAAAAGGTCTGCAATCTCTTGCGTTTCTTTTCTTTTCTTTTCTTTTTGTGGCACCGTTTGAAGTCGACACATAATCCGTCTCGGCTACAATTATGACAGTAACCGTTCAGCCTGGACCCCTCTATTTTTACGCCTTCGTCAGTTCGCCGAACAAGGACGGATACTGTTTTTCCAATCTCGTGTTGGGCTTGAAAAAATAGGGATTGAGTACGACTTGTATTCATAGAGTATAAAAGAAGCAACCAAAGATCAACAAAGAAAAGGCAGTTATAAGGAGGACCCATACCCAACGTCTTATAACTTGCCTCTACTTCGCGAGAACCTTGCTTCCAACTCACCAGAGGAACAACAACAACAACAACTAGCAGGACCTCACTGATGTATCTCGCATTGGGTGGGGCCCACCCTTTGACAACATGATATACCTCCCCTTTGTAGCTGCCTATAAGTACGATCCATTGTCGAGGGGGAAAGGTTGACTAACCGCTCCCAAGGGTGCTCACCCAAAGCTAGTGAACTTGCTTGTTCTTAACTTGAGCCTTTCTGTCCCTCATAAATCTAGCACAACATTTGGTTTGGGAGGATGAGTTCCTATGTACTCCTTAGTACATGGTGGGACCTCCTAGATGTAGCACAACCACCTTGTCTTGTAACCTGGACAATAAAGGTTTTTGTTTTCTTCTTGCTTGCCTTGTGTCTGTGATCGTTTCTTTGATGAGCTAGTAATCTTCGGTCATACTTAGTCTGAACTTTGCGAACCGAGTACTTGGCTACAACTCATGGTTTTCTAATATGCACAAAACTATAGTGGTGCTTACCTATGTGAGCAAAATGAATAGTTGTCTCCAATCATTTTTGTCAGTTGATCATACTTCCGTTGACTAACATAAATTCCATCTCTACCATCATTTTGTCATAGAGATGATGAGAGTGGTGCAAATTCAGACAGTTTACTACAAGAGGATCAGATAACTCATGCAGCAAGAGTTGAGGATTCCACATAAACTGTTGGTTCCAGGAGGTTTCTAGCAAGTTGTCCTGACTGCTTGCACAGATAGCAAGTACAAAATCACCTTAGCTAACATGACCTTCATGACCTCCATATCGACCCCACGACTCTCTTTACCTTGTCAAGCCGTCTTATTCAAGGATAAAGCATAAGCATAAGAGCTTATAGGTTTTGAATCCTTCTCGAGGCTCACAGACCTATAAAAGGTACCCCCTTATCTCTAACATCACCTGCCATAACCTTGGATGCGTCTACTTCAAACTCTTTATGCGTACTAAGCTCGGAGAAAAATAGGCCCAATTGGTCTCATTGTTTATTCATCTCATCAAAGTTGAATGACATGCATCAACAAGTTAAGTTCTTCAACAGTCTACATTCAGTAAAGTGTCTTGCCAAAGTCCTGTATTCTTGAGATGACCATATAATTCGAAGAATGATGAAGATCCTCGGCATATTGGAAATGCCTCTATAAATCATCTGATGATGGTTCCATACATCTTTTGGTGTATGAGTGCAAGTCTGGTTGAATGTAATAGAAAAATCCATTGCATTTCGCAAAGAAGTATACACTTCGTTATCTTCTTTTGCCTAAACAATATATTATTTGGGCTTCTTCTCGTTATCAGAGGACGGCTTGGTCAAATTGTTTGCACTCTCCTGCTCACATTGAGCGTGATTAATCACATGATTCCACCCTGCAAAGTTGTCACATGTAGATTTCAACTCTTTAAGCTTACTCAAGGCTATCTCAGTCAGACGTGCCTTGATATCCTTTCATTAACCATGATATTCATGCAAAAAAATCACACAAAAGTAAAAAACGGACAAGGTCACACTATCACACAGAAACCAACTACTGCATAGATCAGGACACACGACTAGTATCACATTATCTTCTGGTATTGCACACAAATTGCGACACTTGATGTCGACAATATCTATGTTTGTGCAAGTTTGAAAATGTAAAGAAACTGTTGCGTTGGAAGTTAGAAAACGCAGAGACGAGGTAAAGAAGTTGGAGTGGAGTTCAAAGATGCAGACAAACTGCTACTGCTGTAGATCTTCAAAAATGAAGCGAAGTTTTGGCGTTAACTTGCTGTGGCAGGAGTTTGACGATGTCTGGAGAGGACTTGGAGAGAAGATTGGTCTAACTTCTCTCACCTCAAAAATTTGTTGTCGACATCAGAGTGATGCAGCAACTTTAATGGCTAGTTCCTGTTGCACGGCCGTACTTGAGGAGTGACATTAACATCTGGGCCTATATATTCTGAATCACATTTACGCTAAACAATAATTTATTTATACTGCCTAGAACATCCACGACCGCCTTCCTATTATAAGCAGGTTCATCATTCATTTGTTATTCATGCTAACTATTTGTGATTTATCATGCAAACTATCTCTGATTTATCCTCCATTTTCTTAGGTTTCTTACTTGGGCCCAGTTGGGAAGGATCAGTCAGTTAATGAGAATACGGAAGATCTTGGTGGCCTGAGATTTCTTCTGGACGTCCCTTCTGCTTGTAGTTCAGTTGATCTGTATAGTGATTTGTGCAGTGATGAAGTATTGTGGGGTGGTCTTGGAACAAGAGTCTCTAATGACAGCTTCAACAAACCTTCTGAAGGACAAGCTGGATCCTTTGCCAAAACCAGAAATGGAGATCTCACCACAAATCTTCTGTCTTCAATAAAGGGAAGGACTTCCGTGAAGCATTTACTGCAGAATGAAAACTATGAAGTTTATTATACCAAAAATGGCGCTATGTCAAAAGCTGCCCCTTTACGTGTTCCGGCAGAAGAGACTGAAAAAGAAACCTACATTGATGATAATAGTAATCCAGCAAGTGCTTCTGAACTACAGCATATGCTAGATTCTTCAGAGAAAGATTTTGAAGTAAATTATTACAGTTTTTTCTTTTCTGTTTCAGTAATTTATGCTCTTACTTCACTAACGAAACTTCTGTTACTACTATTACCATCCGCATTTGATCTAACAGTGATGCATTTATTCCTCTCCTGTGAAGTTATAAACGATTCACAATCTGAAAGGTCTTTTGCAAATAATGTAATAACACTGACTCGCTGATACGACGATGCATCCGCATGAGCCCACCACCTCGCAGAAGTCAAGGGATCGCATATGGAAACCACCATAATTAATTAATGTAATTAATTGGTATTAATTAATTAATTCTTATTAATTAATTAATTAATATTAATTAAGTATTATTTTTATTGTTTATTGTCATGTGAGCCCCCTCCTCCCTATATAAGGAGGAGGTACGAGAGTGTTTCATTATCTTTTGATCATTAGGGTTTGACTCTTATTTGAGAGAGGGGTCTTAGGAGGAACCAGCCTCCTAGATCTGGGCCGGAGTCCGCTCCGGATTGTATCAGTTTTCCCGTTTAATGCAAGCATGTCTCTTGATTTATTCGATACTCCATCAATGGTCCGACCTGTCGGCCTTCGCCCGCTGCCCCTGCAGCCGCCGGGTACCAGCAGCTCCATCCACGCCCACTTTGATCGAACTGCCTCCCAGCTCCAAGACATCATCGACCTACTTCACGCCAAGCCCGACGCCTTAGATGTCAGCCGCTCGACGCTTTCAGCGCTGCGTCATGACGTCTTCGAGCCTCCTCACCAATGCCGACGCCTCCCGCTTTGCTGCAGTCGCACCGATCCAAGTCCCAGCCTCCCGAACCTTCCTCTGTCGGACGACGCACCCAATGGAGTCGTGCGTTTGGGTCGTCGACTCCCCCTCGTCGTCGTGCCTGTAACCTTCCCCGCTCACGCCGCCCCCGCCTCGCACGGCCCCAGACCGACACCTCCCAATATACACGCTACCCTAATTTTTTCCCCTCGAGCCCCCCACGCGCCTGGCGCTCTTGGCGATTTCTGCAGGGCCACAACACTCTTGTCGGGTTCCCTACTTCACCACAACCGAGAGCCTTCTCTCGGCCTGCCCATTTACCCCCACTCTTTCTCATTTTTTCCTTTTACCGTACACTCACCATTACACCCACCATAAAGCCCATTTCTCTCAACCCTTCCTTTTATCATCCTTATTCCTCAAATCCGCCGTCGTTCTTTTCGACTATACCCGCTGCCGCAATTTTTAAAGGCCCCGACAAATTTTCTAATCTTGACCTTGGGGACAAGGTCAATTTTCAAGAGCGGTCCATTGTTACGACGATGCATCCGCTTGAGCCCACCACCTCGCAGGAGTCAAGGGAGCGCATATGGAAGCCACCATAATTAATTAATGTAATTAATTGGTATTTAATTAATTAATTCACATTAATTAATTTATATTAATTAAGTATTATTTTTATTGTTTATTGTCATGTGAGCCCCCTCCTCCCTATATAAGGAGGAAGTATGAGAGTGTTTCATTATCTTTTGATCATTAGGATTTGACTCTCATTTGAGAGAGGGGTCTTAGGAGGAACCAACCTCCTAGATCTGGGCCGGAGTCCGCTCCGGATTGTATCCGTTTTCCCGTTTAATGCAAACATGTCTCTTGATTTGTTCGATACTCCATCACTCGCTCATATTTGTATCGTGCTTGGTTATTCAACAAGTATTTAAGTTTGTAGGTCAATTGATTCACAGTAATTAAATAATTCAATGGACAATAATTTAGTGTGGGTTAGAAAATACGTAACATTGGGAAGGGAGCTATTATTGAAGGACAAATGGAGAATAAATTGAGTTGGGGAGAAGATGGTTCATATCATTAACCCAAGGGGAGCTATTTCTTTAATATACTTTAAGATACAGGCACACAGCTGTATGTGGGATATTGATTTGGATCGCTCCGAGTACATCTATGTGAAAGATAAACTACAAGCTTGTTTCATAATTATGGTCTCTCTGTTTCCAGAGAAACCAAAATTAATGGCAACTACACGTTTACAGTGTTAGAGATTGTAGGCTCATTAGTTAATGTTGCATCTTAAATGGTATGATTTTTCAATGTTAAAATTTTGCTAAAAGCTGAAAGACTTCTAAGCACGGACACTGACACAAGTCACAAGCTCGATTGCACATGTCAGCTTCTCATTGGTAAGATTCTATTTCAATAATTATTAGGCATGGGTCATGTGTGCTAAAATAGTTGAAATATAATAGGTGGGAAAGTTAGTTTAGGTCGACTATGGATTCAACTAATCCATCAGGGAGATGAATAGAGCGATCTCTAGTCAGAGGAGCTCTGACTTACTTGACATAAAGCACAAGCATGAGAGTACATGTAAGCTTATCATTTGTATTTGTAAAATTCTATTTCAGTGATTAGTAGGCATGGGACGCGTGTATTCAATTAGTTGAAATATTATGGGGGCAAGTTAGTTTAGGTCCACTGGGGCTTCTGCTAATTCATCAATCAGAGTAATAGAGCAATCTCCCCCGTCTGTCGGAGGCGCTCTGAATTTCGTGAGGCGATTTCCAGTGAGGCGGAAATGCTTCCATGCAGGAGATTTTATGGCTAGTGCTTCGGCGAGTCCATCAGGGTGAAGAACAAGACAATTTCCAGCGTCCGTTGGAGCTATCCGGAGGCTAAGGCTAAATAATCAGAGTCTGTCTGTGGAGAAGGTGGCCACTAACAGTGACTTCTAGCATTCATGGATAAGGGCTTTGGGGTGTGGGAAGAGCAGAAGCTTTTTAGAGCACCAACCAAGTATTTCTTCTTTGATCTGTAGTAATGAGCCCTCAGATTGGGGTGTGGTGTGGTGCTGCTGTTCGTTGGGACGAGGCAATCACTAGGCTTGGAAGATGTTGCAATGGAGGACGATTTTGTAGAAGAGTGAGAGAATGTGGGGAATGGTGAGGTTGGTGCGCAGTCAGACCATGAGGAGGAGTCGCCCGTGAGGGTGATGCAGGAACCCCATTCATTGGTTGGTGTGGCGGGAAGGAGGAAGCTGAGATGGGAACTCTCGAAAGAGATCACTTTATAGGAGGTTGTTGCGCTTAAAGAGGACCTTTGATCAAAGGATGGTGATCTCAAAGGAGGTGCTTGAAGAGGTTAGTAAGCCTTAAAAGATCACTCTGTTGGGAAGGCCCTAATGAGATAGTACTATCACTCGCTGATATGTCAATGAAGTATGCAAGACAAGTTCCTTTTCATTCCATTTGCAGATGGATTCTATGTTTTCACATTTGATAATCCAACCGACAAATGTTTGGTTAAGGTGAGAGGCCCATGTTAAAAGGCAGCTCGCTATCTTAGGCTCACCGGGTGGTAACGACATCACAAGCTATGACTAAAAGGTTATTCCCGTGAGCAAGAAGTTAAGGAACGATTAAACCTAAAGGTGCGTTCTCTCTAACATGGTATCAGAGCGGGTTGTTCCTCAGTGCCGTCTACCCTAAGGCCCGATTGTTCGTCGCTCGTTGGTCTCCGCTTCTTCTCCTTCTCAAGGATCGCCTATCGGGTTCATTTTCCCTCTCTGTCCAGCGTCGACGAGATCATTTCCGTCTCCATTCCGCTCGGCGGTTCCAATCAACTATCACGACTGTCGTTCTAGTCGTCGCTGCCGTCAGCGCCGGTCGATCTTCTTCCTGTTGCCGTTCCTGTCAATGATTCCGTCCGTGGCTGCTCTTCTATTTTTCGATCCTGTTCCTGTCCAGCGCCTGTTCTGCCCCTGATTCTGCCTCTTTTCTTCTTGTCGCTGTTGGCTGCTCTTAAGGCTCGGTTGTTTCTGCCGAGTCTTTTGGTTTCTGTTGGGAAAAACACTTTCTGGATTTATCTTACAAATTATATAAAAGTGATTTCATCACCTAGGATTTATTACCCATGTTGTATAGAGAGGGTAATTTGGTCATTAGATGTCCTAGGATGTCACACTCATATCAAAGACCTGTCCAAAAGAGTGCAAAATCCAGTTGAGTTAAATCTGCGTCGAATGGAAGTCGACGCAGCTTCAACTTCAAGTCGAAGTAACTTCGAATAGAAGTAAGAGCAACTCAGACTGAAGTCGATGTATAAGTTGAAGTCGACGCAACGTCGAAATGTACTCGACGCAGAAGACAGTGTCAGTCGAAACAGTATTTGAAGTCAACGCAACTTGGACTTATATTCGACGCAGAAGGAAGAGCTCTGAGTCTAGGATTTCATCTCGACGGATACGTCTATAAGTATTCGACGCAACGTCGACTGCAGAGTCCAGTTTTAAACTAAGGAGGATTTTGATGCAGCTTCTATTAGAAGTCAGAGGTGCGTCGATAAGAAGAAAAATATACTCGACGCTATGTCGAATACAGACAGAATTAGAATTTCTTCTTTTCTAAAGATGATTCAGAGGTTATACATGGAATGGATTTGATCTCTAACGGGTTGATTATATCCAAGAATGGAAAGGAAGTCTCCAGAGACACAATAAAACTATTTCTGGAAGATATTCAAATAGAGATTGACGGAGTCAACAAAATAGAAGGAGGATATTATTATCCCTTGGACATTCCTATTAAGGATACAACAGAAGAGGAAATTAATTCAAATTCTATTTCGACAGAAGAATAATGAGACTCAGGAAGATTGACAATAGAATTAATTCTATTATTCTTTCATCTTCTTCTTCCTGGAGCTCTCTCTTAGACAGAACAACTCTCTGTACATGATTCACTAAAAAGGCTTCTTCATCTTCTCCTACAGCAAGAATCCTACGCCATACGAAAGTACAGAGATTCTGTGGATCTAAGCTTGAACAGTCCTTGCATCTCTCTCACTCAGCAAGGACTCATCTACTGAAATAGAGATCGATCAACAAACACTAAGTGCCTGAATCCTCGGTGATTGCTGAAGGAGGATTCAACCAGAAAAACATTCTTCATCCATGTAACAACCCTGAAATTAAATTAAATAGATATAAATCATTGCTATCCGCACCCCCAGCCTCCCTCTCTTTTATTTCCTCTAGCCGCACCCCCTCTCTCCCGATTAAAACCACCACCCCCGGTTCAGGAATCCCGCAAGCCCCACGGGCTAGGTTTTCCCGTCTCCCGATCCAGCCCTGATCCCGCTCCCGGTTCCGCCTCCAGCTGCTCGCGCGTCTCCCGCCCTGCCGCCTCCTCTGCGCCCTAGCCGACTAGGTTCTGCCTCCCCTGCTAAGGCCGCCGCCCCCAGGTCCTCCTCCTGCTCTTCCTTTCTCTGGCCGGCGTTTCTCCACACCTCCAGACAGCAGCAAGCCCGACAGCTCCCCCTTCTGCTGAGGTCGTCGCCTCCTCTCCCTCCGACAACCCCTTTCTCTCCGTTTGGGCCAAGCTTTTGCGTGAGGAACGTCTAGGGTTTCCTCCCCTCTCCTCCTTGGGCTCAGATTTTGGTTTCCTCGGGTAAGGAACTCCTCCTTTCCGCCTTTGTTCAATTTTTCTCGAATTATTTTGCTAATTGTGCACTCCAAATTGCGGATTTTCTGTTGATTCAAGGTTTTTGCCCGCTCGTAATCGTATAATTTCTAGGTTTTCGTGCTCCCCGGCATCGTTCATCGCCCTAATTGGCGGGATCTCTCCAAAGACCTCTCCGAATTAGGGTTTCCGTCGCCCAAGCGCCGCCAAATCTCCGATTTGCTCGTTGTAGCCTCCACCTCCGCGTGGAATCTCTTCTCCCCTCACTTTTGAGGGAGGTAAATCTGCTAAAACTCTCGCTATTTAATTTCCGCGTCGTAAAATGCTTGAGTTAACGTAGTAAATTATGCAACTTCGTTTTCGTTGTGTTTAATCAGGTTCAAAATATGATTTCTGACTTTTGCTTGCGCCGCTTCGCCGCCGCCGTCAGCTTCAGCCTCATTTAAGGCAAGTAGAGATCCCTCTCTCTTGCAAACATTGAATTTTATTTAGCATGTCCTGTTCTTATGATTTTATGCTTCACTCTTGAATACTCGTGTCATCACATAAGTTTAGTTTGGATTGCTTGATTTGACTTGATAGTAGTTTAAGGTTTCACGCATTTGAAATAGCACGAGTTGTGAAATGTGAAATGATGATTTTAATTGGAGGAATTAGTGGTTCTTTTTGAGCATGAACATTAATTGGTATATTGGGAAATGTTAAGATTCCTTGCTAGCAATTAGACGAAATGTGTTCGATATGAAATATTTGGGTTGTACACATGTTTACTTGGAGAATAATCGTTTGTTGGAATGGTTCAAACTAGATGAAAACTGGATGTCCTAGAAAATGATGTATAATTATCTCATTACTCGTAAATACTTGAATCCGCAAGCTTCAAAACTCTCTTTCGAGTTTTCTGAGTCATCGAATCCTGTTTTTTATACCTGTTTGGTTGAAAGACTTGGATAAAGTCTATTTCTCGATTTGATGTTCTTCTTCCGCGTAAGTCTGTTCCAATTAGAATCACCAATCTATGAATCTTGTAATCTCATTAATAACACAAGTAAACCTTGAAAGGTAGGGTTTAACTGACGCATCTCCTTGACTTGGGTTCCCTCTTGAATCCCTAATGGGAACAAAGGACCGGTCGTAGCGAGCATTAAATTTCTGAATCTTCTGAATCTGTACTTGAATCTGTCTGAATCATGAATCCTGCGCGTCAAACAAAAATACCTACACTTTCACTTGTTACAACTTATGTTATTACATGATCATCTTTGTATGCCTTACTCCTGAATCTCTGACAAGTCTTGAATCTGAATTTGAATCCTTTTGAATCATGAATCCTTCAGTTCATTAATGTGATAAGCAATCATTGAAAGGTAGTGTTAAGTTGATGTGACGCCTTGAATCGAGTTTCCGCTTACCTTGTAACGGGAACCAATAATGTTATAGCAAGCCCAATTACTTTGATAAGCCTTGCTATTAGACTCCTGCTAGAATCTCGTGCATCAGATAAAAACACTTGCACCTTTCAATGATTACAACTATTGACATTTCGTGACTGAATCTATGTTATGCTTCGGAGTAGTCTAATAATTCCAATTAATTCTACTTGGCTTGCTTACTGTTGCCTTGCTAGCTTTGCTTCTGATAAAACTGGTACTTACATTGTTGTTTCCCTTGCTAGTTTGTAATTTACCTTGCTAATGTTTATTTCAATGTTCTGAGGCTTTTCCTTCTTGTTTTGGATTTGCCTTAGTGTTTGTGCCTGCGCCGCCTGCTCTTGAGGCCGATCTGCGTCAAGCTTCAGGTTCTGTGTTTATGTTTCATTTCTTTTACTGTCGGATATTTCTGTTATGTAATAATTACGATAAGCCATTTTCTCCTGTTTCATGGACAACTGCTAGGCTAAATATTATATGTGCTAGAATTTATCATGTTTTGCATGCTCATTTATCTGCGATGAACACTGCACAAAAATCTGTTTCAAAACTTGTATCTTGAGCTTTTACTAAATGCATGTGCACCTGTTTCAACTAGCATATTTTAAAGCTTCCGCAACAAAACAACATGTTTCTACTCAAAAGTAACTATTTTTAAACTATTATTTTGTATCTCTGCTTGCGCCTTAGCAGGCATGGTTTCCTTCCGCCCATGCCTGTGGCATCACGGCCCGCCCGAAGCGCACTCTGACTCTTGTCGAGACGGGTCGTGACAATCCATTTCTTCTTTCTTTTACTCTTTCTTTTCCTTATTGTAATCTGAGTAAAGAGTCCTAAGAATCCCTCTCCAAAGGATTCAGTTTGTTCAAGATCTCCTTACCAAAAGATCTAGTGTGATTCTAAGAGTCTCCATATCAAAAGACTTAGTTGTTCTAAGAGTCTTCTTGTCAAAAGACTAAGTGGTTGATTCTAAGAGTCTCCTTATCAAAAGACTCAGTGGTTCTAAGAGTCTCCTTATCAAAAGACTCAGACACTGGATAGTGTATTCCTACCAAGGTGGTAGAAGAGTGGACTACCCATATTTTGGGGAACCACTATATATCTTGTCTCATTTGCTGTGAATTTTCTGTGCTGTCCACTTTATTATTTCTGCATATCTGTGTTTACTTTATTATTTTGGATTGGTATTTTGAATGCATAGTTGTTGGGATAATTGATTGTTGTGCATAACTTAAAGAAAATGTTTTAAAACTCTATTCACCCCCCTTTAGAGAATACTCAGAGGACACACTGTGCACTTTCAGTTTCCCTACTTCCAGTTGGTGGCTCTTATTCCTTGGGGCCCTAATGGAGGACAAACAAAATGGTGTGAATGTCCCTGAAGGGGCTGCTGATCACTCTAGATACTATAATGGAGGAAGTTCCAACACGAATTTCACTTAGGGTGTGACTCACATCAAACTGAATGGGAGGAAGTATATCCTATGAGCTCAGTCTATGCGGATATTCATTGGGAGCCGTCGAAGACTTGGATTTATCATCGGATCCAATTCGGTCCCAAGCAAGACTGACCCCTCATATGAGGAATGAGAAGGTGAGAATCTTACTGCGATCAATTGGCTTGTCAACTCTATGGAACCCAAGATTGCAAGTCAATTCCTTTTCTACCAAACTGTTAAGGAAATGTGAGAGTTAATTGAACGGAATTACTATTAAAAGAAAGACATGACGGGGATTTATCAACTTCAAACTAAACAAATACTTATGGCGGGTATGGATGATTTCAAGGAATATTATAGTAAACTGACTCATAAGTGGGCAGAAATTTATCATTACTCTGCTATTCAAACCAGTCAGTGTGAACCTGAGGTAGGGAACCAGTCAGTGTTCTAGTGTGAACCTGAGGTAGGGAACCAGTCAGTGTTCCTGAGGTAGGAGATATGTCTCCGAGAGTAAGATCATTAGTTGATCTGAATTAAGTTGGAGTTGCCGAGGCTAGCACACTGCTAGATAGGCGAAGGAGGAATGTGAACTATCCAAATAGGGGAACCACTATAAATGTGTGTTTATGATTGTGCTCTGTGTTTATTTCTGCATTCATTTTTATTATTCCGCTGCGAAGACAAAAAGAGGAACGAGTCAGTGTTCCTGAGGTAGGAGATCTGTCTCCGAGAGTAAGATCATTGGTTGATCCGAGTTAAGTTGAAGTTGCTGAGGCTAGCACAATGCTAGATAGGTGAAGGAGGAAAGTGGACTATCCAAATCGGGGAACCACTATAAATGTGTGTTTGTGATTATGCTCTGTGTTTATTTCTGCATTCATTTTTATTATTCCGCTGCGAAGACAAAAAGAGGAGATCTCCTATTCACCCCCCTCTAGGTGTGATTTAGACATTCCCAAACTTACAGGGAGGGGGCTGGAAGGGGCGGCAGCAGGCTGGGAGGTGGCTGGAAGGGGGCGGCAGTAGGCTGGGAGGTAGCTGGAAGGGGCGACAACAGGCTGGTAGGTGCCTGGAAGGGGTGGCAGCAGGCAAGGAGGTGGTGGCTTTTGCTGGACAACAGAAAAGGTGGCGGCGACTGGTTGGACAGCAGGCAGGAGGGGCGGATCTGGGTTTGCTGGGTGGAAAAACAACAAGGTGTGGGTGGCGGCTAGGGCTTAGAGAGGGGAAAGAAGGTTAGGGTTAGGAGATACCTTGGGGAGAAAGATAACCACCTAGGAGTAGTCACCTAAGGTTTCACGGAGTCGTCACCGTGAAGGGATCGCTGGATTTCGGGATTCTTCTCTCTAAAATCTGCAATACCTCATGGCAGCCCCATACACTCTTATTTATAATAAAAGAAGACTAGGGCTCCCCGACATCAATGACTACGATTGGCCAGGGATGTGGCGGGCCTGATTACATGAAATAAAAGACAAAAATAACAATACAATATATGAAAATATGTAACCGACGAGCAGGACGCATCCGTGGAATCAGATCGCCTATCCGAAATCGCTAAATATGGCAAGTAGCCAATTGGCCCTGAACATGCCCAAAACTCGTCCTCCTCCACGGGTCCGCATCGCCGTTCCGCATCACTATGTGCGGTGTATGCTATGGCGCATCACATTGACTGTCAGGTCCTATCAAAGTCTATTGCCTCTAAAATTAGTAGGTGTTCCCAACCATTTTCAGTGGAGATTTCAATATGATAGCAGAAGCGGAGGAAAGATGTAAGAGAAGACAATTCTCGGCTTCATGAGATGTGCAAGTGTTTAGGGACCTTCAATTTCAGAAAGCTTACTGATATTGGCTTCATTGGACCACACTTTACCTACCATAATAATTAAGATCCGAGGGGTCGTGTACTTTCGAGGATTGACGAAAGTTTTCCATGTGTGATTGGGTGCAAAGGTTCCCGGAGGTGCATGCACATTTTTTTTGTGAGGACTGGTTCTGACCACTGCCCTACTTCTTGAGCTTGATGGTATCACTTGGACTGTGCTGCGTTTGTTTAGTTTTGAGGACTTTGGTTGGAGTTTAAGGAGTCCTTTTGGGTATTCAAGAAGGCATGTGAGTTTAAAGGAGCAGGGTCCCAACACAACTTGAACCAACTATTTCTCAATTCAAGGTGTGCCCTGGAGTGGGGAACATGGAAAGGGTGGGAACTGTTTACCAAAGCTGAGGCCGTGGGAGCAAAGTTTCTGGATATGTGGGAGCATGGGCTTGGGCGTCAGGCTTCTTTCTTGTTGAGTTGGACCATTTCTGGCTAAATGTACGTGAATTCAAAAGCTTTTGGTACTTGGGAGATGTTAGTGGAATGCAAGCGTATTGGTGTGGTGCTCATCCCCAAGAATCTACATCCCTCAAAGCCGGAGCATTACATACCCGTTAACCTTTGCAATACTCTTTACAAGGTTGTGGCCTTATGGTGTCGAAGAGGTTGCACATGGTCTTAACTCGACTGATCTCGGAGGAGTAATGGTTTTTTATTTGATGAAGGAACATCTCAGATAACCTATTTGTTGATTGGGAACTTCACCACTCTTTGGACTAGGCGTTCAAGATAAAGGGGTTGATGTTGCTCAAGCTGAACCTAGAGTGGGCTTTTGATAGACTACATTGAGAATTCATTCAACGGGTGTTCAAGATCTTTGGCTTCCATGGGAAGTGGATAAGGTGGATCATGGGCTATATTTCGTGGCCTAACTTCACTCTGTTTCTGAACGACGAGCAGTCAGAGTTATTTTCTTCTTCGGTAGGAGTCTGACGAGAATGTCTGTTATCTCCATACCTGTTTATCCTTTGTTCAGGATGCTTTCACTATGAATGAAGAAGATGGAGTTGGCATGCCGAATTGATGGATTCTGATTGCCATCACTTGGGAATCAAATCACATTTCCTCTTTGCCGATGACAATTTGATAGTGACTTGGGCATTTGTGGGCATTGCTGATGCATTCAAGGAGGTGTTGGAAGATTACCCTAAGTTATTAGGGAATGCAATCATCTGGTCAAAGTCATATGTGAGGTTTAGCTCCACTACCCTGGAGGGCACTTGTCTTAAAATTGAGAACGTTTCGGAGATTCAGAGGTTGGGTGGTGCTTGCAAGTGCTTAGGTATTTTGTTGGTGGGGAGTAAACTGTAAAATCCGAACCTTGCTTTTGTTGTCTGTATGTGGAGAGACGAATCACAGGGTGACGTACATGGGGCTCTCTCATTGGCTGGCAGTCCTCTGTTCATTCCGATCTTTTATAGCTCCACATTGTGCTCACTAAGGCGAATTCCGAGCCGCATTGAGCAGTTGGTTCGATCATTCATATAGTAGGAGCTGTTGGCCACCGGGAAATGCATCTAGTTGGTTGGGAACATATGTAGTCTGAGCCGTTTAGGACAATTCAGGGTTAGCTAAGACAATTGACCTTATTCCTTGGGTGCTAAGTCATCGTGGAGCCTATTGATCGGGGGAAATATCAAGGAGATGACACTTTTTCCTTTCCTCCACCCCCATTTTGTTGTGACATATGCGCACAACTGGTCTGATGAATGATGTCATTAGAGGTATAATAAAGGAGAACTGATGGCTCATATATTCTTTTGCATTATTTGTCCGTAGTTTTTTTAGGGCAAAGTCAAATTGAGTGCGAATTTCATTATAAAATAAATAGTAAACAACAAAAAGTTCAGATCATTTTGTAAAGAGATACACCAAAGTACATCTAGATTAATTATTAATAAAAATAGCAAAATACAAGTGGAATGAAGAAATTAGATTAATTGCATTCCATTGAGGCCTTACTCTTACATATACTTGAGTAAAGGAAAAACCTAAAAATGAGAAAAAGACCAAACTACCCCAATTCGGGATTAATACAATAAAGACTACTTGGAGTGAACTAAATATAAATTACTACTCTCCCCCTCAAGTCGGACAGAAGATGTTGGTCATCCCAAGCTTATGACTATCATCGATAAACACATCACACCCCAAGCTTTTGGTGAACACATCGGCCAGTTGATCTTTGGAATGAACAAAAAGAGTGACCACTATCTTTTTATCTAAGTGATCTTTGATAAAGTGTCGATCAACCTCAGCATGCTTTGTCCTGTCATGTTGGACTGGGTTATGAGCTATACTAATAACTGCCTTATTGTCACAAAACAAGGATAATGGGGCTGTCTCAGAGAAACCCAGATCTTGTAACACAGTACGCAACCATAGACCCTCACATAGGCCTTGAGACATAGCACAATATTCTGCCTCAGCACTTGATCTAGCCATCACATTTTGCTTCTTACTATGTCACGTCATAAAGTTTCTACCAATGAAGGAACAATATCTTGTTGTGGACTTCCTGTCATCACAACATTCAGCCCAATCAACATCGGTAAAAACCTTGATCTTCAAGTTATCGTTTTTGAAGAACAAGAGACTACGACCAGGAGCTTTCTTCAAATATCTGATGTGACCCTGCCTAGGGCACTCTAGTCCTTTTTTCCATGTTTTATTTTTGTCATGTTTATTATTTTCTGTTTTAGTTTTCATGTCATTATGCGCACGCACTCTTGTTTTAATGGTCCATCGCGTGAAATTGACCACCTCACGTGACTCTGAATGAAATAGTCCGACATAGAACGAGTGGAGCGGGACAGTGCACTCATTTATTTTGAGATTTGCAGAAATTAGGTTTAAAATTAATTAAATAATGTTATTTGAGGGGGGGGGGGGGGGGGGATTAGAGTTTATAAATATTCCCCTTGTTGCCCTAAAGTGGGAGGTTGGAATATTTGAGAAAGGATTACTTTCCTTTCTCTCGGTATTCCCAGCCGTCAGCCCCTTCACGCGCTTTTCTCCCGACAGCCCCCGCTCCTCCGTTTCCTGCTCTTCTTCGCAACCCGACGCCAACGCCAGCCGCCTCTTTGGGACCTCTTGCAAGGCCGCCGCCCGTTCAGCTCCTCTGTCTCCTGCACTTCACCGCAGTCCGATGCCAAACGCCACCAGATCCCGCCCTCCGTCTCCCTGCACACTTCAGCAACCCGACGCCAAACGCCATTCCACCTCCTGGCGCCTTCTTGCATGACCGCCGACAACCCAGCTCCTCCGCCTCCTTGCGCCCTCTTGCCATTCCCCCCCATTTCACATACCTCCACTCTAACCAACCACTGTCCGTACTTCGTGTTGCTGTGTGACCCACTGTGACTGCGCCAGAAGGTGGTCAAATCACTGCTGTGGAGCATCCCGGTGAGATTCCCCCTTTCCCCTCTCAATCTCATTACTAGTGGTTTATTAATTTAGTTTAAACAAATATTGTTGAAAGTGCACAGTGTGCCTCTCAGATTCCTCTAGGGGGGGGGGGGGGTGAATAGAGTTTTAAAATATTTCTATCCTAACTGTGTTTAACAATAAATTACTCTAAGGAGTTATGCTTAACAATCCAGGCAGAAAAAGAATGCAGAAAATAAATTGCAGAATAAAAGACTGGACAACACAGAAAATCACAGCACAAACACAGTGAATTTTATAGAGGTTCCCCAAAATGTGGGTAGTCCTCTCTTCTACCACCTGGTAGGAATGCACCACTGTGCCTGAGTCTTTTGATCAGGAGACTCTTAGAACCAATGATCTTTTGATAAGGAGATCATGAACCAACAGATCTTTTTGATAAGGAGATCTTGAACCACCAGATCTTTTAATAAGGAGATCTTGAACCACTGAATCCTTTGAAGAGGGATTAATAAAACTCTTTTACAGAATAAGAAAGAAGAAGGGAGAAGGTTGAAGGAATTCTGTTCTCAGAATTCTTGAAGATGACTGTATGAAGATCAACCTATGAGTTGTTCCAAAGGATCTGCACTTGATTAGCCCCTGCTTTTGATAGTAATGATTTGCAGAAGCTTTGTATTGTCAGATCCTTTCTTCTTCTTCTTCTTCTGATTATGATCTGGCTGCTATGAGATTGTGTTAAAGAGCAGCTTTCAGATCCTCTGTTCTATTTGATGAAGAATAGCAGAGCCTTCCATTCCTTTTTGTTTTTTCTGTTAGAATTCCCGAGAGAGGGAGAAGAAGAGGAAGCCCTAGAAAATGAAGGAGACGGTTGATAATGATTAATGCCTTGGCTGCCTCTATCTTCTCTTCTCTTTTTATCCTTCCTTTTTCAAATTCGAATTCCTTTCCCTTTCTAATATGCCTTGATAAGGTAATCTACTTATCACTTTCTCTTTCTTTCCTCTTTAATTCTCGGCCCGTCCACCTGGAAAGAATATGTTTCCAAGAAACCATTTTGTCTTCTTCTTTAATACTCCTTTCTAATTCAGTCAATTATTAAGCTGTTGGAGAACGATCTTGAATGATGTAGGCCATGAAAGAAGGATTAGAAAGACAACTGAAAAGATATACTTTTACAGACTGTATTCGACGTAGCGTCGAATTCATTTCTTCTCTTATCGACGTAGCTTCGAGTTCTTCTAGGAGCTGCTTCGATTTCATCTATGCTCCGACTGAAATCTGCTACTCGACGTTTCGTCGATATCTTATCGACGTGTACGTCGTGTTGATCTGTCTGGCCCTGAGCTTCATCTTCTGCGTCGAGATGAAGTAGAAGCTGCATCGACTTCTCCAGTTACTCTGACAAGCCCCTGACCTCTACGTCGACATCTATTTGACGTTACGTCGACTTGAGTTACTTCGACAGAGGGTTTGAACCACTTGGACTTTTAGTCAGAGCTGCGTCGATATGGACTCGATGTTGCGTTGAATTCTATTCGACGCAAATGTTAACTTAGCCTAATTTTGCTTCCCTTGATCTGGTCCTGATACCCTATGTTGAGTATGACATCCTAAGACATCTAATGACCAGATTACCTTTACTATACACTGGGTAATTCAAATCTTAGTAGATAAAATCACTTTTAAGTAATTTGTTAAGTTAAATCAAAAGGGGTTTTTCCCAACAATTGTCTCTTCAAGTGTTGCGCATGCCCGTTCTTTTCATTCCTTGCCGTTCTTTTCATATTAATTTCATTGCTTGGAATGTGATCCTGTTGCTCGGATATAAATCCGTCCCTCGCTTGTGAGATGACTAGTCTGTTTATTTTTTCAGTTTAAGAGGTGGTCTGTGAGCGTGGAAATAATTTTAGCTTGTGCCAGGTCTATCTGCTATTGAACCTAAAGTTTCGCGAAGCGCGGATTACATCAATTTGGTGTGGCTGCTGGGATATCTCACTCCTATTGTGGGATAGCCGAGCGACGTTTGCTTCCAAAATTTTAAGTTTAAGAGTTGATCAAATTATTTCATGGAGTCGAGAGTCGAACACCTAGAGGGAGGTTTAGATGACATGGGATGACGTATGAATGAACTCATGACCGCTGTCACCGCCCTCACCGTCTCCATGAGAGATACAAACCAAGTCATGTTAGGATTACGCATTTCTGTCAACAACCTAGAATCCCAGTTTCACTTAGAGGGTCTCCCTGCACAACAACCCATACCTCCACCACCGGAGCCACAGCCTGAACCCCAGCCAAGGTATCTAGAGAATAGGAACCCACCCAGGTGGGATGCGGGTATAAAATTGGATGTTGGGGACTTCGAGGGCACACTTGAGCCCGAGGCATGCCTAGATTGGTGTGATCGATTAGAGCGGTTCCTCAACAGAAAGCGCACACCTGCACACCAACAAGTGGAGTATGCTACCTTAAAATTGAAGGGACCCGCACTTGCATGGTGGGGACAGGTCGAGCGGATGCGTTACACTATGGGACAACCGTCTATCACCACCTGAGTTGAGTTCAAAGCTCAACTCAAGAGGAGATATGTTCCCGCCGATTTTATGCAGATTTTATATCGTAGGTATCACAATCTTAGGCAAGAAAAACAAACCGTCGACGAGTACACAAATGAGTTTCTTGTGCTCCAATCACGCCTAGATTTGAGGGAGGAAGACCATATGGTTGTGACCCGTTACCTTAACGGGCTACGATATGCGATACGTGACGAGTTAGAACTTCTTGATTTCCGGGACCTGGGAGAGGTCTCTAGTCGGGCTCGCCGAGTGGAAGCACTCCAGAGGAGGACATCTGGTCAGAGGCCTATAGGTACGACTCATTACACCTCTTCACCGACGTCGACAGTTAGAACGATTCCAGCGTCGGCGCCTGGTCTACCTTCCACCGTTAGACCCGCGCTGCCAACTCCTACCCATCCGGGACCCTCTTCGGTTTCCACTAAGGGGAAGGAAGTTGCCACCACTAAGCCGGTGCTTAGATGCTTCAAGTGTATGGAGCCTGGACACAAATCCTCCGAGTGTCCGAGGCGACAGTTTACCGCCGTAGTAGAGGTTGACGATGGTCGAGATCCCGAATACGGGTTTGGGAGAGTGACCTTGTTAGAGATTCGGAGGTCCCGCCTGAGTGCGAGTATGAGGTTGAGGGAGAGCAGCCGGATCAGTTGGTTTGCGTTCTACAACATAGCCTAATGACTCCACGAGTCGCTACTGATGATGCCTGGTTGAGGCATAATATTTTCCGCACTACCGCCCGCATTCGAGAGCACTTTTGTTCTATCATCATAGACAACGGAAGCATGAAAAAATTCGTTTCCCAGCTCATGGTGGAGAAATTAAATCTCAAGTCCTAAAAGCTTGAGCGATCTTATGATTTATCCTAGGTGACTAGCGACACCACGATGGTTATCTCCCAGCGGTGCCTCGTAGAGTTCGCTATTGGGCCTACCTACTCTGAGTCGGTATGGTGCGACATCGCTCCTCTGGATGTGTGTCATGTATTATTAGGACGACCGTGGCAGTATGACAGACTTGTTACTCATGATGGGCGTAGGAACTCTTATTCCTTCGAGCACCGCGGTCGCAAGATAGTTCTTCTTCACCAGAAGAATAGTCTTGTGCCCCAACGGTTAGCGCCTCTTATGCCAGCTCCCATCGATCCTCCTCGCTCCACGCTCACCACTATGTCACATCCTTCCGTCAACCAACATGCTGCTGACGGAGAGACAATTTTGCCGAGAGATGCGAGAGAGCGCCGTCACGTATATTCTAGTTTGCATTGAGTCTCCCACCACCACTCTAGAGATTCCCGCAGCGGTCCGACCGCTGGTCACAGAGTTTAATGACATCACTCCTGATGAGCTACCGTCCCAGTTACCTCCACTTAGGGACATCCAGCACTGCATTGACTTGATCCCTGGAGCGAGCCTACCGCATTTACCCCATTATCGCATGAGCCCAAAGGAACACGAGGAACTTCGGAGACAGGCATCCGAGCTTCTCCAGAGGGGCCATGTGCGGGAGAGTCTTAGCCCCTGCGCTGTTCCGGCCATTCTTGTCCCACAGAAGGACGGGACCTGGCGTATGTGTGTTGATATCCGCGCTATCAACAAGATCACTATCAAGTATCGATTTCCGATTCCCCGATTGGATGACATGCTTGATATGTTGAGCGGAGCGAAGATTTTTTCGAAGATTGATCTCAGAAGTGGCTACCATCAGATCCGGATCCGACCTGACGATGAATGGAAAACCGCTTTCAAGACTAGAGAGGGACTATACGAGTGGTTGGTCATGCCCTTCGGCTTGTCCAATGCACCGAGCATATTTATGAGACTGATGAACCAAGTCCTTAGACCCCTGATACAGACTTGTGTCGTCGTCTATTTTGATGATATCCTCATCTACAGCCTCGATCCTAACCAACACCTTAGACATCTTCGTCAGGTCCTTCAGATATTGAGAGAGAATCGACTGATTATCAACCTTAAGAAGTGCACCTTTGTGACTAGCAGTCTTACCTTCTTAGGGTACATTGTCTCTTCTGAAGGGATTAAAGTAGATGAAGAGTAGATCCGAGCGATAGAGTCCTGGCCCACCCCCAGGAACTTCACTGAGGCACGCGAATTTCATGGCTTAGCATCATTCTATCGTCGTTTCATACGCAATTGCAGCACCCACATAACACCCATCACTGATTGCCTCCGAAAAGGGCAATTCACCTTGACCGCTGAAGCGGAGCAGGCATTCCTCCCCATGAAGGAGAAAATGTCCAGTGCTCCCGTTTTAGCACTCCCCGATTTTGAGAAGATTTTTGAGGTAAATTGCGATGCATCTCATGTTGGTATTGGGGCTGTGCTGAGCCAAGAGGGCCGACCCGTCGCATTGTACAACGAGAAATTGAACGATGCGAAGACCAGATATTCGACTTATGGTATTGAGTTTTTTGCCATCGTCCAGACCCTTCGACACTGGCGTCACTATTTGATTCAGCGCGAGTTTGTGCTGAACACGGATCACGAGGCGTTGCGCCATCTGAACTCCCCAAAGGAGGTCAGACGCCACGCTAAGTGGGCCGCCTTTCTGCAGGAGTACACTTTCCATATTAGGCACAAGCCGGGAGTTACCAACAGAGTGGCCGACGCCCTTAGCTGTCGTGCACATCTGTTAGTGACTCTACAACCTAGGCTGACCGACTTAGATTCCCAGAAGGACATGTATGCTACTGACCCCAATTTCAGTGAGGTGTGGGCAGAGTGTAGGTTACATGGGGCGGACGCGACGGGACACTTCTGTATTAGTGAGGGATACTTATTTAGGGGCACTAGACTGTGTATTTGCCAGGGACCGTTACGAGAAGCCTACTTTCCGAGTTGCACTCATCTGGGCTAGGCGGACATGTAGGGCAAGCTAAGATGTTAGATCTAGCGACTACCCACTATTATTGGCCTCGTATAAGGCAATATATTATCACCCTCGTCCGCAACTGTCACACCTGCCAGTTATACAAGGGACAGTCCCAGAACACCGAATTATACACTCCATTACCCATCCCTGAGCGACCCTGGGATGAGGTCTCCATGGACTTTTTTAGTTGATTTCCTTGCACAGCGTATAAGGTGAACTTCGTTTTTTGTGGTGGTCGATAGGTTTTCCAAGATGGCTCACTTTGTTCCATGTAGGAAAACCTCCGATGCCGCACACGTGGCACAACTATTCTTTAGAGAGGTGGTTAGACTTCATGGGGTTCCACATACTTTCACTTCTGATAGGGATACTCGCTTTATGGGATTTTTTTGGAAAACTCTATGGGGTAAACTTGACACAAAATTAAAATTCAGTAGCGTCTACCACCCTCAAATTGACGGGCAAACTGAAGTAGTCAACCGAAGCTTAGGCAATTTGTTGAGATGTTTGACAGGTGAACATCCTAAGCAATGGGATATGGTACTAGCCCAACCCGAGTTTGCATACAACAGTACACTAAATCGCTCCACCCAAAAAACCCCTTTTGAGATTGTTTATGGATTTCCTATCCCTCATTTCCTTGACCGCCACTCATTACCTTCTCATGAGAGCATTTCCTTTGATGCCACTACTTGGATTGACAACTTAAAAACATTGCATGAAACTATTAAAATAAGCTACATGTAACATCTGAAAAATACAAGGTCGACGCTGATATACATCGGCCCGACATGTATTTTTCAGAAGGTGATTGGGTGTTGGTTCATTTCAGTAAGGAAAGATTTCCCATTGGGACATATCACAAGCTCCGACAACGACTCTTTGGCCTTTTTCAGGTACGGAAGCGGTTGGGTGAGAATGCCTACCTTTTGGATCAGCCCTTGGAATTTGGCACATCACCGATTTTCAATGTGGCAGACCTCTGCCCCTTCCATGCATCCCCACCCACCGTTCCACTACCACTACATACTTTGGATGACGAAGCGACAACAGTTTTCAGCTGACCTTCACACCCACCACAGAGGAGATTGACCAGGTGCTTGATGTTCGAGAGTTCCAGACTCGTGCAGGAGCCTACCAACGATACTTGGTCTCCTGGCGGGGAAGGGACGTGTTGGATAGCAGTTGGATTAGTGCCCAGGAGTTGCAACGACGTCGTCCAGATCTCTCAGTTGCAGCCATTAACACAATCTCGCCGGAGTTGAGTTCTCTCAACCCCTGGGGAACTCATGTGACCCTTCCTAGGGCACTAGTCCCTTTTTCCATGTTTTATTTGTCGTATTTATTATTTTCTGTTTTATTTTTCATGTCATTATGTGCACACACTCTTGTTTTATTGGTCCGGCACGTGAAATTGACCGCCTCACGTGACCTTGAATGAAATGGTCCGACATGGAACGAGTGGAGCGGGACAGTGCACTCATTTATTTTGAGACTTGCTGAAATTAGGTTTAAAACTAATGAAATAATGTTATTTGAGAGGGGGGAAGTAGAGGTTATAAATATTACCCTTGTTGCCCTAAAGTGGGAGGTTGGAATATTTGAGAAAGGAATACTTTCCTTTCTCTCGGTATTCCGAGTCATTAGCCCCTTCACGCGCTTTTCTCCCGACAGCCCCCGCTCCTCCGTTTCCTGCTCTTCTTCGCAACCCGACGCCAACGCCAGCCGCCTCCTTGGGACCTCTTGCAAGGCCGCCGCCCATTCAACCCCTCCGTCTCCTGCATTTCATCGCAGTCCGACGCCAAACTCCACCAGATCCCGCCCTCCGTCTCCCTACACACTTCTGCAACCCAAAGCCAAACGCCATTCCACCTCCTGGCGCCTTCTTGCATGACCGCTGGCAGCCCAGCTCCTCCGCCTCCTTGCATTCCTCCGCCTCCTTGCGCCCTCTTGCCAGCCCCCCCATTTCACATACCTCCACTCTAAGCAGCCACTGTCCTTACCTCGTGTTGTTGTGTGACCCACTGTGACTGCGTCGGAAGGTGGTCAAATCGCCGCTGTGGAGCATCCCAGTGAGATCCCCCCTTTCCCCTCCTCTCAATCTCATTACTAGTGGTTTATTAATTTAGTTTCAGCAAATATTGTCTCTTCAAGTGTTGTGATATGCCCGTTCTTTTCATTCCTTGCCGTTCTTTTCAAATTAATTTCATTGCTTGGAATGTGATCCTGTTGCTCGGATATAAATCCGTCCCTCCCTTGTGAGATGACTAGTCTGTTTATTTTTTCAGTTTAAGAGGCGGTCTGTGAGCGTGGAAATAATTTTAGCTTGTGCCAAGTCTATCTGCTATTGAACCTAAAGTTCCGCAAAGCGCGGATTACATCAATATCGTAGCACACGATACGCAGCTTCCTGATGTCTTATCCTGGGAGAATGCATATATGATATACCTGCTCAAAATACCGACCACAAACGTAATATCAGGATGTGTGTGAGATAGGTATATAAGTTTTCCAACCAATCTTTGATAACGTGATACATTAGTGCGATCACCATCACCAACTCCCTCTATCCTGTGATTTTCCTCCATAGGGGTGTTCGCAGGAACACATCCAAGCTTACCAGTCTCCTTTAGGAGATCCAATATATACTTCCATTTGGAAATGAAGATACCCTGATCAGATCTAGCCATCTCGTTTCCCAAAAAGTACCGTAATCTTCCCAAGTCTTTCACCTCAAATTCAGCAGATAAGAGGGTCTTAAGATTAACAATCTCCTCTTTGTCATTTTCGGTAATCACAATGTCATCCACATAGACAATGAGAACCACCACCCTCTGTTCACGTCTCCGGATAAACATGGTATGGTCAGATTGTGCTTGCTTGTACCCAAACTTAAGCAGAGCCGTGAGAAATCTCCTGAACCATGCCCTAGGTGATTGCTTCAGGCCATATAAGGATTTACTTAGGCGGCAGACAAGCCCTTCGACTCATTTCTTCCCAAAACCAGGAGGGAACTTCATGTGCACCTCTTCATCAAGCTCACCGTGAAGCAACACATTCTTCACGTCCAGTTGATGGAGGTCTCAGTCCAAGCAAGCAACACATGATAACAACACCCGAATGAAGTCCATCTTTGCTACAGGAGCAAAGGTCTCCTGGTAATTAACTCCCTGAGTCTGAGTGTATCCTTGAGCGACCAGACGTGCTTTGTACCGTTCCACCTTACCATCTTGGTTCTGCTTAACAGAGAAGACCCACCAGGAACCTATAACTTTCTCTCCAGGAGGAAGAGATGAAACATCCCGTGTGTGATTTTTGTCCAAGACAGACATCTCATCTTGCATAGCCTATGTCTAAGCAGGTATCCCCAAAACTTTCTGCCATGTCTTAGGAATAACGACTAGGGAAAGAGACGAAACAAAAGCCTGATGAATCGGGGTAAGATGATTGTAAGCCACATGATTAGAAATAGGATGTTGCGTACAAGTAGCTTTACCTTTCAGCAATGCAAGAGGGATATGCAGATCAACATCATCAGAATCTAACTCTGAAGTTGACACTGGTAGAAGTGAAACTCTAGTATCCTGTGTACCTGAACGACGACGGTATACATGGGGAAAAGGGGAGATCATTGTAGAGGGGCCCGGTACCGGGATATGGTATATGTGTACCAGAATGGGAAGCTGTAGGGAGATGGAATGGAAAGGAGAAGAGGAAGAGGAACAAGAGTAACATCCGTATCACCACTACTCTCCCCC
This sequence comes from Dactylorhiza incarnata, assembly GCA_033032865.1. Taxonomy (NCBI): domain Eukaryota; kingdom Viridiplantae; phylum Streptophyta; class Magnoliopsida; order Asparagales; family Orchidaceae; genus Dactylorhiza; species Dactylorhiza incarnata. The sequence continues at coordinate 4,608,935 of JAWHQI010000026.1, read as the reverse complement.
TGACGAAAAGAGTGAGTCGAAGGCAGAAAATATGATTTCCCCTCCCGGAAGGTGACATCCATGGTACAGAACTTACGCCGGGAAGGGGTGTGATAACAACGATACCCTTTGGTGCTAAAAGAATTGCCAAGGAAGACACAATGTTGAGCCCGATGGTCAAGTTTATCGCGATGGGGTTGGTGAACATGCACAAAATAGACACACCCAAAAACACGGGATGCCAAATGACAAGTATGAACCACACCGGTGGTGGAGGACGAGCTAGATTAGTATATGAAAGGACACGAGAAGGAAGACGGTTGATAAGGTGAGCAACAGTGAGTACCACATCACCCTAATAGGATTTAGGAAGATGCATAGTGGCTAAAAGACAGCGAGCAACCTCAAGGAGGTGCCGATTTTTATGTTCGGCCACTCCGTTTTGAGTAGAGGTGTGAACACACGTTTTCTGGTGGATGATACTATGAGTGGTGAGGTAAGAACCAATGACACCACGATCGTGATACTCCCCCCATTATCACTTCGAAGAACACGAATAGAGCCATCAAATTGGGTTTGCACCATTTTATGAAACGCTTGAAAGCAAGGAAAAACTTCATTTTTCTTTTTCAACAGATAAACCCATGTAGTGCGAGAGAAACAATCAATAAAAGTGACAAACCATCGAAAACCAGATAAAGATAAAATGGGGGACGACCCCCAAACATCAGAATGTATAACAACAAAAGGGATGCTACTAGGGAAAAAAGATGCGAAGAAGTATGTTGCACATGTTTAGACATATCACATACATCACAAGCAAAGTTTTGAAGAAAAGATAAAAAAAAGGAAATAATTTTTGCAGATAAACGGAGGACGGATGTCCTAGGCGTAGGCGCAGATGCCAACGACGAACAACATCAACAGTAACAGTGGAACTGGAAAGAGCCTGAGAAGAAAGCTGGGTGTCCAGGTAGTACAAGTTGCCACGGTTCCTACCAATGCCAATGGTCCGCTTCGTACCCTGTTCCTGAAAGACAGAAGAGTCCGGAAAAAAGTTACGGAGCAGTTAATAGATTTAGTAATATTGCTGATGGAGAGTAAATTGCGAGGAAAAGATGGAACATGAAGAACATAGAGAAGAGAAATGGACGAAGAACATGAGATGTTGCCTATGCCCGCAATGGAGGATAAAGAGCCATTTGCAGAAATTACCTTGACCTTACCAGACAAAGGAATATAAGAGAGAAAACCTGAGGAAGACCCAGTCATGTGGTGTGTAGCGCCGGAGTCGAGCACCCATTCAGAAGGTGAGGCGGTGACTGCATGAGCACTGGGCATAACAGTGGTGGCAAGGGAAGTAAAGCCTCCGGTGACAGGATATGACTGAGAGTGAAGCAGACGATGAAAGAAATCCAATTCCTGAGCTGTGAGAGAGGCTGAAGAGGAACACTGGGACTCATCATAAACATTCGTAGTGTAAGCAGCAACATGAGAGCGGAAGCCACCGTGTCTATGACCCCCACGGCCAGGTCCACGACCACGACCACGACCACGACCACGACCACGACCACGACCACGACCACGACCACGACCACGACCACGACCACGACCACGACCACGACCACGACCACGACCACGACCACGACCACGACCACGACCACGACCACGACCACGACCACGACCACGACCACGACCACGACCACGACCACGACCACGACCACGACCACGACCACGACCACGACCACGACCACGACCACGACCACGACCACGACCACGACCACGACCACGACCACGACCACGACCACGACCACGACCACGACCACGACCACGACCACGACCACGAGGGGCAAGATGAGGATGAAGTTTGAAACATATCTCCCGAGAGTGGCCCCTTCGACCACAATAATCACAAGTGGGCACAGAAGATCCAGGAGTGGGAATAAGACCACGACCAACACTAGTCAAGGCGGAGCGATCAGGAGGAGCTATAACACTGAGGGACTTGCGGAGGTCGTCATCACCCAGAACCATACTGAATCGCTCCCGAAGAGTGGGAAGAGGAGAGCGGTGGAGGATAAGTGTCCGCACCATATCAGATTCTATGTTCAAGCCCATCAAGAAGACATGGAGACGAAAACGATCCTCCTTTTTCTTTATCTGAACGGCGTCAGCAGTACAAGCAGGAGAGAAGTGCGCAAAGTAGTCCAACTCTTGATAAAGACACTCAAACTCTGAGAAGAACGACGAAATGGTCATCGATCCTTGCCGCAACTCCAAATGTGTTGAGTAAGCTCATAAACCTGGGTGGAACTACCAATCTGAGAGTACGTTTCGCGAGCACAGGTCCAGATCTCGAATGCGGAGTCCATCAACATATAGCTCTGGTAGACCTTAGGAGACATCGAATGTAGGAGCCAGGAAACGACTAGAGAGTTGTCAGAATCCCAACGCTTCCAGGAGGGATCGGTCTTGGGGGGCTCCTTAATTGTCCCATCGATATACCCAAACATCTGTTGGCTGTGAATAACATGTTGGGCAACGCGAGGCCATTCAAGATAATTTGTGTCATCCAAGGGAACCGTGGTAATCTTCAAGGAGCCAGAGTGGCCATGAGGCCGCTGAGGGTCGCTCATCTGAGATTGGATCACACCCGGAGAAGAAGTAGAAGAATCAGGATTACCCATATCGACGAAGAAGAGTGACGAGAGGTCAAGCAGTAGGAAGCAGAAGGTAACCCGCGGGGACAAATGTTATCTGAAAGCAGAAGGTAACCCGCGGGGACAAATGTCATCTGAAAGCAGAAGGTAACCCAGCGACATCATCGAAATGGCAGCAGACAGACACAACGGGACTGCTGCAGGCAAAAACAAAGAGGGCTGCTGGCAGTCGGCAGACAGCGACAATGACAGTGAAAATGGAGATGGAAAAGAAATCAAGAAGGGAGAAGAAGAGGAACCGGCGGCATCATCGAAAGGCGGAGGCGGCAACCTTCTCAGCAACCGGCGGAGGTGGGAATACCATTCGGAGGCCTCATGGAGAGGGTCGAGTGGATCGAGTGGTGGTGTCGAGCAAACCGAGCGGCTGATCGAGCGGAAGCGGCGAGCGTGGACGAGCGGAGCGGAAGCACGCGCGGCTTAGGGTTCACACCTCTGATACCAAGTGGAATAGAGAAATTAGATTAATTGCATTCCATTGAGGCCTTACTCTTACATATACTTGAGTAATGGAAAAACCTAAAATCAGGAAAAAGGCCAAACTATCCCAATCCGGGATTAATACAATAAAGACGACTTGGAATGAATTGAATATAAATTACAACTATACAGACTTCCTTCACCAACAGACTTGGAGGTCCCCATATATCCGAATGAACAAGGCGAAAAGGACATGCTGAACTCTTACAAAGTTTAGCAAGAATACTTAGTATGATGCTTGCCATATTGACAGACTTCACATTCTGAAGTAGGCTCAGACCGAAATGATGACAGGAGTTGGTGAAGAAGTTACTTGGAATAAGTACTCGCCAAGGGCTTGAGAGACTGCAGGTGGCTGCGTATGGAGAATTCTTGTAAGAGAAGTTCTCGCTGGAGAAGTCGCAAGAAGCACTGATTCGGGCAGTGCAACGTGCGAGGCGCTGGGCCGAGTTCTCACTGGAGGTCTCGTAGAGGTCACAGGTCTTCTTGGGAGTTCTCGTACGGAGTTCAAAGAAGAGATTGCGAGTTGTGAGTTCGCCGATGGGAACCCGACCGAGTTCTCACTATGGTTCTCGCCGAATGTTTGTGAGTTCGCGGCTGGAGAGGGCAGCGCAGGAGAGTTTGCAGAATGATCGATCTGTGATCAGGCGGGTGCAGCGAGCGAGTTGTAAGCGAGATGTGTGAACGTTCGGGAAGTAGCGAACGTTTCCGTAGGGAGCTCTCGTGTAAAGTCGGGAGGTTCACGTGAATTCAGAGAGGTTTAGGAGAGCTTGAGAGAAATTACTCGAGAGGAGTAATCAAGAGCGAGCAACGAAAAAATTCGTCCCACTCTGATACCTCGTGAGAATTTGAAATATGAAATGATTGTTATTCCAAAAAATTAAAAAATGATATAGGAATTTCCCTCTTTATATAAAGTAGAGAAGGAAGAATCTCCATTTGGAGATGTGAGACTTAAACTAAATACTGAAAGAGAATAATACATGATGGGCTCACTTTTGGGCCTTTTACAAATGGGCGTTAACAGGCAGTACTAACATTGATGCTTTATTATTTTGGATAATAGATCGATCATGTAATATGCTCAGGCAAGAAGACCTAATCTTATAAATCATTTTGGCTATGGTAGCCACCAGATGACATACCATTTTTGTTTAACATAGTCGTCATATATTTAGTTGTCCAGCTTATGACGTTCGTCGTTTGCCAATCATCTGAGCCTTTATTTGGCTGCAGGATCTTAAACTTTTGAAAAAAAAAGTGGACTCTGATGATTCAGAATCAGATGACAGGAGTTTCAGTTCATCATATTCTATCTCAGAGAAGCATGAGTTGGATTCTCGTCGCAGGAAGAAGGATCTGCTTCTGGTATGTAGCAATGCTGCTCTGGATTTTTACTTATAGAAGTTCATAATGTTGATCTTAACTGTTCTCCTTAATCTTAGGTTCATTTGCTTCACCTTGCTTGCTCTTCTAATGGAACAATTTCTCATGGTTTGCCGGAAATATCATTAGAGTTGTATAACTTGGGGGTATGCCATTCTCCTAATACCAACTCTTATGAAGTGTTTCCTTTTCCTGTACGCTAATGCTAGTTTTCTGTGCTTCATTTAATTTGGAATGTCCCAGATGATTTCAAAATGGGCCAAGGATCTATCCAGATCTCCTTCAACTTTTAGCAATGTTTTTGGTCATGCTTTTGAGCATCAAATGGTTAGTTTAACTTTCTCTTTGCTTATTTTGTTGACCTCCACCTTCTGTGTTGGTGAAAAGATGGCGTGGTGTTGATCTTTTCCTTTGCACTTCCATAATGCAGAATGCCTCGAGAATCTCTCAGTTCTGGAAATTTACAAGTAATTTTAACGGGGATAACAGGTCATCTCTTCCAAAGTCCCGCTATTTAAATGACTTTGAGGAAATCCATTTTCTTGGTAAATACAGAGCCTTCGAGATTTCAGTATGCTAATTAATACCTGTTGCCTCTATTTATGTCCGTTACTTGTAATTTGATTTCTCTTTTACTGTTCAGAAATTACCTTAGAATTGTTGCATGGTTCAGTTATTTAAATATGCATGATGGAAATATGGCAATACTCTGTTAATTTTTCATTCTTTTAGTTTCATTTCATGTTATTTACTAGTACTTTTTTTTTAATAAATTTAAACAAGAACTCTACAATTTACTCTTCTAAATTCACATAACTCATTGTCAATGAAGGAAAACTATTGTTAAAGAGTCGATGACAACACGAGATCTACAACAGAATGATGACAACACGAGATCTACAACAGAATGATGACAACACGAGATCTACAACAGAATTGTTGTGAGGAAAACAATGAACAAAAATGAAAGATAGCAACGTAAGGAGGTTTCTATCAGAGAAGAAGAGTTTCACAATCCTAATTCTAATGATACAATGGAGCTTGCCACAACTATCAAAGGCAGAAGGTTCGAGAGTGGGCTATCAATTCTTTTTTTCTAGGATTTTAGAGGGAGAGATGAATTCAACTTCTTCCATTCCTTCTAGGCCTAGGAGCATATAAATACAATTCACATCATATTTGCAAAAAAAAAATATCCCAAACAAAAGGAAATATTATAGAGAAACCCAAAAAAAATTTAAAACACCTAAATTTGTAATTTAAACCAAATCACAAGTATGCACATAACTTGAAAGCTAATTAACTCTGAAACTAAAAATACTCGTAAACATGACACATAACAAACATCACTTCATTCCTCCTTCAATTCAAGCTTATCCTTAACTAGGAGGAATAATATAATTGCCGGATTGTTTGGTTTCTGTATGTCCCGTCCAAGGTTGTAAATATCGGATGTCGACGACATGTCAGATTGAATTTTTAAATGTCGTATGTTGGAACTTGAAGACATGTTGGAAATATTTTAAAATATCATATTTCTATACAACACTCAAGCCTTTATCCCACCATAGTGGGGTCGGCTAAAAAATCGTATTTCTATATCTTAGTTATATGTTTTAAAAGTAAATAAATTACCATAACAATTTGTCGAATAATGAGTCACTAATATCACAAAATTAATTGGAAATATATCCAAAATAAAATATTATTAACAAGTACAAATATATACATTGTAAAATATATTTAATATTATACAATAATTTTATTTTGAACACTATGTATTATTGCAGATTAAGAAGATTTAAAAGTTAAATATCTTTAATTGATTATAAGTCTTTCAAAGCTTAATAAATTTATATTAAAAACATTAAAATAATTAACAAATAAATATGTTTAATGTTTTACATCATTTGTAATATGAAATCAAAAAATATAGTGTGAAATAATTATTCAAAATTGATTATAAAAATAACACATTAAAAGGAATGAAACAATAAGTTTAATCGATAAGCTTATATAATATAATACATATATGTGATTTAAATATATATTGCTAGTCTACTAACATAAAATAAAATAATGTGCAATATGTTCAAAAGTTGTAGGTCGTTATATTGGAAAAAATCGTATATGTTGGCTTATATTTTACGAAATGACAATCTATTTTTTTGAGAAAAAATGTTGTTTTCTCCTCAAAAGTGATACGCTTGACAAACATGTTGGAAGACATTTAAAACAGTGGTTCCATCAGAAATCTTCCTTGAAATGATATCCCGAAGCTCGGGTGACACTACCAAGTATGCAACAATTCTTTCTATGGTGGGGTGAAAGAGGAAATTGCTACAGATTGTTTCCTCCTTGTGCATGAAGGGGTCAATAAGGCCCATGACTAGTTATGACAAATGCTTGGTGACTGTGAGCATACTCATTAATGATGGGAGAGGGGATCGTGATATGAGTACAACATTAGCAGATAACTGAAGAGGGGCTCGCTGAATGAGAACCATGGTGGCCAATGGCTGAGAAGGGGCCTTGGGCTTGAATCATTAGGGTAGGTGGTTGATAGTGTTAGACGATAGGCTTCCTTAGGGGGGGGGGGGGGTGAATAAGTATTATAAAAAACCTGGTTATTTATCTTTTCTTGAAATCAAATATAAAAAACAATATAAGAGATTAAACACAACAAATATGATATTTTAAAACATTGAAATTAGAGAAAAAAGAATCCAGATCAACTTTACAAAACCTTATCAAAATACAAAAGTTCGATTTTGATGACACTAAGATTGCAGGCGATGAAAATATAATCTTATCGTTTTCTATACCGACTCTTCCCAAGAACTGGTTGACCCTAGCCAAACCACCCCCGGGTTGGCCTCACGCCCCTATACCTACACCTAGATATAATTACCACACACAAGGTGAATTCTTAGCCCAAGACCTACCCTTAGATCTAATCGCCACACGCGAGGTGAATTCCCACACGATATAAAGATAAGAAGTCTAAGATCAAACCAACAAAAATATAAAAGAGATAAAAACTTAAGTAGAAAACTCCACAGAAATTGTTGCCGGAGGAAGACGAAGAAGAGCCGCTCAAAAACATCATCGTAGAATGCGATCCCTTCTCTTGAATGACATTGTTTAGCGTCGATCTTCCCTCGTATCGTTTGTCGTTGAAGGTTTGGAGTACATGCTTTTGGGGGCTGTTAGGGCGGCCATTCCTCTGAGATTTTTGGTGATTGAATACCAATCCTGAGAGAATATATCATATTTATGGCTCTCTGGGAGCTATCGTATGTGGTAATAGGTACCGCCGCACAATAGCGTCGAAATATGAGTCCCCATGCCTTTTCACCCCTCAGAACGACAGAGGTTTCCTTATTTGGGTTAGAGCTAACCCTGCTCGATAGTGTGCTATCGCTGGGTGGTAGTAAGCTTGAATTTCCCGCTCATGTTACCCTCCAAGCCGCGTTGTTGCCAGGTCTTCTATGCTATCGCTGGGCGGTATGGACTATCATCGACAATACCCTCTTCCTTGAGCTATTTATAACAACCTCAATTTTTCGAAGTCTACAACAAGCTTTTGACTGCAAGTCGACGTAAGGCAAGTGTTATCGCTGACGGTAAGTCCAATTACAGGCTGTAGGTTGCAATGTTTGCATTTGACTCATTATTTTAGCTCGATTCTTGATGTATCATCCATGTCTTCTATTAGAAGTGATTCTTTGACCTGTATACTACCAAACACTTGCAGATATAGATCAAATACACATCAGGATTTGTTATTCTAAAATCTACTATGTGTCAAATCGTGTTCCAACGAACTAAGGGTGTGTCGAACCGAGTTACAACAAACTCCCAATTTTGAAAATAACAAATCCCGATATTGGAAATAAAGAATATAGTAAAATATGTGTTCGTAGTTGTGTGCATATGATAATAATTAAAAACAGGTCAGAACAAATATATAATAATTATTTTAGAATAACTGATACATTGATGATTAAACTCCCCTAAATGTTAGCTCCCCTAAATTTGTGATCTCCTCTTAACTGCGATATTTCACAATCTCATTTTTTGCCCCTTTGTTATTAATAAAAGTGGGTATTACAACCGTAGAGAAAATAATAATGATAATGCGTAAATAACGATAGACATAATAATCGCGAAAACCAACGAGAGAATCATAAATGGGTAAATGATAATCGTGAAAAAATATACCAAAAAGATATCGTCAAAATTAGCTTTATTAATATTTGATTTTAAGATTTAAATTTCATATATAAGAATAGACAAACGTATGTAAACTCAAAAAATAACTACTACAATGTTATAAGGTTTGAAAGATATACAACGAGACATTGTAGTGATCATGACAAGTAATCTGGAGCGTTACATGCAATAAAATGTATTCAATAACGTTTACGATTCTATTCTTATGCGTGGATGTGTTACATGAAATAATGATGTATACATAAGTGAAAAAACATCAAGATTGATACTTTATGTAATAATCAATACGACATATTATCATGCAATGAATTGTACATTAATATAATAATCATGCAAAGTAAAATCATTTCCACAACATCAATACATATATAAGTTCCACTATCAAGGTGCTTCGCACACACCATACTCATTAAGATTTATCAGGGATACAATGTAGTGCTTGGTGGATCACAACATATATGAAATAAACTTTCAAATTTATAAAGTGATCCGGGGTATCAAAGTGAAATGATGGTGGTATAAACTTACTCGTTCCCATAATTTTATAGTATGACTCATTAATCAAATTCCCCTGTAATTGACACAATTTTGTATATCTCCTTTGTTCTTATACAAAGGTACCAAAATACTTTTTCTCCATTGGTTTGACATCCTCTTTGTCTTCAGTATCTTATTGAAGAAACTTGTAAGCCATAAAATTCCCTCCCTCCCTAAGCATTTTCATACTTCAATGGGTATATCGTCTGGTCCAACCGCCTTTTCATTTTTCATCTTCTTCAGAGCGTCATCTATCTCTGATGCTTGAATTTTATGATAAAAAGTTATGTTTCTATACTCCTCCGATTTACTTAACTCTTCCAAGTTCAGTTCATTGTCTTTTCCTTCATTGTATAGTTGATAAAAGTATCTTTTCTATCTCTCCTTAATAGCCACCTCATCCGTCAAAACCGTATCTGTTTCATCTTTTATGCATTTAACTTGGCTTAAATCTCTTGTCTTCCTCTCTCTGGCTCGAGCAATTTTATATATATCACGCTCTCCATCTTTGGTATCCATTCGTTTGTAAAATTCTTCATAAGCTTGACTTCTTGCTTTACTTACTGCATTTTTAGTTTCTTTCTTGGCGACTTTATTCTTTGTCAAGTTTTCATCATTCCTACAAACATATAATGTTCTGTAGCTGACCCTCTTTGCCCTCACTTTGTCTTGAACTTCCTTTTCCCACCACCAAGATTCTTTTTGTGTGGGTGCACGACCTTTTGAATCTCCAAGTACGTTATTTCCACTAATCCTTAAATGAGAAAACATAACTTCCCATGCGACACTAAGATCAACATAAGGATCATCAACTAGTTCTTAACACTTGAAATAATTTAAATCGTTTCTGACTCTCAAATGCAAGAAAAATATGTATGGATTCTATGGGTGTAATGAGTGCAAAACTTTCTGTAAAATCAAACACTTATGTTTGTGAAAATCCTTGAGTGACTAACATAACCTTATTCCTAGTGATCCTAGACTCACCATCACATTTATTTTTAAATGTCCATTTTACGCATACAACATGATGATTAGATAGACGCTCAACTAGGTTCCAAACTTTATTCCTCTCAAATTGGCTAAGTTCCTCACTTATCGCTAAAAACCATAATTCATTATTAAGAGCGACATACACATTCTTTGGTTCAATATCAGAAATAAAACATAAATTTGAAAATGATTCATGTAAAAAAAAACGTGTCATTACTCCTCGGTTGCATCACTCACCGAGCACTAGTTTTATTGGATGATTTTTTAGAGAATTTTAGTATTCTAGGTGGTTCATATGCTTACTCCTCTTCCATCTCTCCAACATCACTTTCATTATGTTCAGCATTCTTCAAATTAGGTATATGTTCGTCATCTTTTCCTGCAAGGGCGCTTTGGACCACAACATAAATAAATTCGTCAAATATACATGAATAGATTCTTCAACTGTCTTAGTCCTTTTATTATAAATTTTATAAGCACGACTAATTGAAGGATTACTAAGAAATATTCATTCATTAGATTTTTTCATTAAATTTGCCTAAGTTGTCTTTATTATTTAAAATAAAGCATCCGTAACCAAAGACTTTAAAATAAGACACATTAGATTTTTTTTTGAAAATACAATTCATAAGGATTTAATTTTAATAAAGGGCGTAACATAGGCCATTCATTACATAGCATGCGATATTAATGACTTCGTCCCAAAAATACTTAGGAACCCATACTCACATAACATAGTGCGTGCTAGTTATTGTAAGGTTATATTTTTCCTTTCCACTACACCATTTTGTTGAGGAGTGCGTTGAGCGGAAAACTCATGTCGAATTCCTAAGCTTTTATAAAAATTAGAGAATTTTTCATTTTTAAATTTACCTCCATGATCTAACCGAGTGCAATTAATTTTAAAATCATGTTCATTTTGTATTCTTTTACATAATTTTGTAAACTCATGAAAACGTTAGATTTGGAGGATAAAAATAAAGTCTAACAAAAGTGTAAAAAATATCAACAAATATAAAAGTGTATTTTCTATCGCCTATGCTAGACGTACTACAACAACAGCAGCAACAGAACCCATATAGTCCCCAATCATTGGGGGTATGGGCGGGGGAAGATTGGAAACAGACCTAACCTTTGGCCCTATGCCCAAAGTGGCTTCTCTCAGAGGAGAAAGACCGAACCTTTGACAATAGATGCACAAAGTGGCTGCTCACAGATTACCACTGAAATAGTGGCCCCCTATACCGTCACGTTTGCTGCGGAATCATGCCCTCAAATCAAAGCCAAAGACATCAGAGAGGGCAGACTCAAGAATCCATTTTGATTTATGTGCACATAACCATGCTTCCTTCATTCAGCATCCAGAGCATTGGTCTTGCACAATAGCTAGATCAAATAGATCCATGTGAATTAATTGCAAAGGTCTAGTGGTGGTACTCTACTCTTATTTTGAATGAAGATCACGTGAATTTTCCCTTTTAGCATGGTTAACATAAATAAGTTAAATTTCTATTTAAACTTGGAAGATCACAAATTAATTTCTTTTTAGACAATTTTAATATTAACTTAGTTCCAGCGTGTCACGTATGCCAAAGATCTAATTCTTCATTCTTAATCATTAAGCATTTCAAAAGTGATACTGAAAGATCATTAAAAGTAATAATGTATATATTATGAGTTCTTGGTGCTGTAAATAAAATTTCATTTGAAATACCGTTAATAATTTTGCATGTGTTTGTGGATGATTCAAATAAAACATTTAAATCTTTATCACATAGTTGACTAATTGAAATTAAGTTATGTTTTTAATCATCAACAAACAACACATTAGATATAGAAAAGGAATCGTTAGTCACTGTACTAATACTTATGATATTTTCTTTGCTATTGTCTCGAAAGGTGACAAATCCACCTTCTTCTCTTTCAGGCTAAGGAACTTGTCTTTATTGCCCGTCACGTGTTTGGAGAATCCAGAGTCCAAGCACAACATTTACTCCTTGTCCTTAGCCTGCTGACATACCTAAAAAATGATAAGTAAAGATTCGGATACCCAAAAAGTTCCGTCCATAATATAGGTGGACGCCTTAGGTACCCAGACTTGCTTAGAGACATAAATTCTCCTCTTTAGGAACGATGCATGTCCAAACCTGAAGCAGTTTGAACACGAAAGAAAAGCGGTGGAGACCGACATTTGAGTAATGGGAGGGCTCTTTTTGGAGGAAGGATGACGCAAGGCAGGCCGTGTGACTCGGGTGTGCTGACTTTAATGCGAGCCTCAGTAGAAGTGACGCGGATAGACTCAAATAAATGCGACCTAAATGAAATGCAAATGGATTTTAAAACTTTTATCCGGAAAGAAAATTTTGCAGTGTTGGTTTTATAAGCATGACAAATTAACTCATGGTGACTAATAATTTTCCGGCGCACAAGCTAATCATGCTGACATTCACACAAAATGCTTTTACGACAACTTCCACGATTAAGCTTTGCAGGAACAAAGAAAATAAGAAACAATTACACTAATGAATCGAAATACCCAAACACATATGAAATGTTTTCTCGCATTCAATAATGTAATAATTAAATCACAGTACAACGATACTCACGTAGCAATAGAGATCCGGTGGCGAACACGTAATGTTGGATGACTGTCGTAGGGGAAAAACTGATGATGGCTGGATATGGGGGGAACATGGCTGCTAGTTGGAGGTTCTGAAGTGGAAAGAGTGCTGGGTTGCTGTGGGAATCAATTGCCTGGTAGGGGAAATTGGTTCAGGAGGTTGAGGGATCGAGCTTGCTGTTGGGGGAGGAGTTTGTTAGAGATAGTTGACTGAAGCAAGAGGTGTGAGGAGGTGGGTGCGGGGGTTCACTGGTGGTTCCACGACAGGGACATCGACGGGCGATGGAATAATATGACCGACGAGATCGAAAGAGGGTAGGGATGCGAGAATGGAGCCTGGAGGATGGGATGTTAGGGCATCGGTAAAGAAGTTGGCGGGAAGAAGAAGATGAACAGGAGAGGCAAGTAACGGCTGCAGCAAAATGTTGGAGAACCGGCGTCGATCTTTGCTAAGGTTTGTTCGGTCGCCCAGGGACCAGTGAGAGATGGGTGGAACTTGCGAAAGGAGATGAAGAACGGCAAGTGGACGACGAACTGGAGGTTGTCGAACGTGGGAGAATGGCGGAACGTGAACAATTATGTCTGGTATCGTGGATTACAGAGGAGTCACGGGAACAGGAAACTAAACAGTGAAAGAACAGGAAAATAATAGATAAGTGAAATCATGCGGACGTCGCACCCGGGGCTCGCGGCGTCGCACCACGAATGACCGTGAATTCTGGATTCGCTCACAAAATACACAATGACCATAAACTGCAGCACCCGCCCCTATTTATAACAAGAAGGGGCGGTTGGGCACCAGGCGTGTACGACTATGATTGGCCGTTACGCCCAAGGCCCTAAAATACTAAAAAAAATCCAAAAAATAAAAGTAAAATACATAAAAATAATAGCGCGGCGAGCCGGACGCGCTCGCGGTCTTGGATCGCCGATCCGATCATCGCCTCCTGCGCAAATATACAAAAGTGGGCCCCGCCGACTGGTTACCCGTAGTCTGATGGCGATCCCCATCAAAGGATAATCATGAGCAACATGTTTCCCCCTTTTTTGTTTGCTGGGTGTAGAAAATGAGAAAACACTACCGCCGACGGTAGCATGTACTGCTGGCTGTTGTGTCACATAAGTGTATCTGAGTCTATATTTCGAACCTCAATGGCTTTGGCTGGCCAAGAACATGTCGAGAGACTTTTGGTGACATCAAATTTTTGTATGACAAGGTTCAAATCATGGATTGGTGCTTTTAGTATGGTATTTTCTGTGACTAATACTACACACCTATTAGCAAACGTTTTCTTACCATTTTTAATTAGTGAAAGTGAGTTTTTTAATTTGCTCTTTGCATCACTCTTTTCTTTAGCAAGAGTTTTGATGTTAGCGTTGGATTTAGGGAGCAAATCATTTAGTTCATTTATCTTTGCCAAAGAGGTGTCTCATTCTTGACAATCAATTTTTGCCATTTTGATCAATTTTTTATTCAAATTTTTTTATTTTTTTAAGAGTTTTATTTTCAAATTTCAAAAGATCCAATTCATTCAAAGTTAAGTTGAAAAATTTGCATATTTTCATTCTCTTTGTATAAGTCATCATATGTGAGAGGAGGTATCTCATTTTTGCTTTGTATACTGGTGTCGTTATCTGCAGATCACATGCTTTTTCCCATAAGGCACATATTGTCCTTCTCTTCATCGCTGGAGCTAGTCCTGACCAAAAAGCCCGGCAGGCCCGGGCTAGGACCGGGCTTGCCGGGCCCGGGCTTTTGGCACCCATGCTCGGGCCCGGGCCTTAGCTTTAGTCGGGCTCGGGCACCCTCCCCTAGAGGGGGCCTGCTTAGGCCCCCAAGGCCAGGCCGGGCCGGGCCCGACTTCAGAAATCCGGCCTGGCGGGATTAGCTAGCGGGATTAGCTAATCCCAGGCGGGATTAGCTAATCCCAGCCGGGATTAGCAATTCCCGGGCCTGGAGTCAGGCCTGCTCCAAGACCAGGCTAGGCCCGGTGCCCGGGCTTGCCCGGGTCTGGCCCGGACCGTTAGTTAATATGGGGGCCCTGTTAGGCCCCCAGAGCCCGGCCTGGGCCCATGGCGGGCTAGCCCGGGCCTGGGCCCGGGGCGGGCTAGCCCGGGCCTAGCCGGGCTTTTACCGGGCCGGGCCCAGGCCGGCCCCGGTTTTTTGAAAATTTCTAGCTGGAGCTATTAGCCCGTTCGACTCTTCTGAACTTGGATCATCCCAGGTGGACACCTTCAAGTCCTTTTCCTTCTTTTTCTCCTTCTCTTCTTTCAAGTATTTAGGGCAATTGCTTCTTATATGACTCAGCTTCCTACAATGATAACATTCAGGAGCCGGCTTCCAATCCTCGCTTGCAGAAGCTTCCAACCACATTGATGACGATCCCTTCTTCTTCTTCATAAATTTTCAGAACTAGTTCCTTCGCTCCGGATTTCTCATGAATCTGTTAAAGCCTTGGATGAACATGCCTTGTTCATCATCGTCGTCTTCTACTTTCATTGACTTCAGTGCTAATGATTTCTTCTTCGGCTCCACTTGATATTCATCATGTTGGATTTTGAGTTCTACCTCATGGGTTTTTCAGATTCCCAACGTGGCTCTCAATCTCAAGTCGACTAAGATAGTGGGATTCTGCAAATGCCGTGGCCTTTGAGTTGAATCTTGGTGGGAGAGTTCCCAGTATTTTTCTCAACAAGTCGCCATTGGAATATGTCTTTCTGAGAGATTTCGACCCGTTCACAATTTTTGTAAAGCGCGTGTACATCACGTCCACCTCTTCGTCTATCTCCCCCGATTCTAATCAGAAAAGCTTTGACTCCTTACCTGCGAGGTACATTCATGCGTTAATTCAAGTAATCTCCAAATATCAAATGTGGTTTCACAAGTTAAAGTGCCATTAAATTCAGTTCTATTTATCGCGCAAAATAAAGTGTTCATAGCATTCACCCTGTTAGAACACCTATGCTTATTAAACTCGCCCCACTTATCTTTTGGTTTTTCTATGACTTTATTTTCAATCATAATAGACGATGTTGTAATCATGTTCCACGCGTCCATATCTAAAGTCCTAAGAAAACATTTCATTCTTGTTTTCCAATAAGTGTAATCGGTGCCTATGAAGAGTGTGGGACGTGTTATACCTTGACTTTCATTAAAAGCAAAATTGTGATTAACCATTTCTCAAGGTTGTTATACCTTCAAAGATAAAACTTAGCTCTGATACCACTTGTTAGATCGATTGGCTTCGCTAGAGAGAGAGGGGGGGGGGGGGGGGGGGGGGGGGAATAAGGATTATCAAAAAATCATTAATTTATCTTTTCGTCAAATCAAATATAAATATAAAAAAATATAATAATATCAATCATACTACAAAGCACTTGTAGAAATCCTTATAGTAATATGTCGAGTGCTATCGTCAACGGTAGGCTGCAATGTTGGCATTTGACTCATCATTTTAGCTCAATTCTTGCCGTAGCATCCATGTCTTGTATCAGAGGTGATTCCTGGACCTGCACACTACGAAACACTTGTAGAGATAGATCAATACAATCAGGATTTGTTATTCTCAAACTAAAGGTGTGCCGAACCGTGTTTCGACAGATTGTACTGTTGAATGAGGACAACGATGATTGATGGTTGTGAACGAGCGCGTTGACTTGGGCACAATAAAGATCAAAGACGGTGCAGGTTGGATGGCGCTGTCTATCATTATCTGTTCGTGCGCCAGTCAATGATAGATGCATGCACAAAATCGATGGGATTGTCAAGCTTGATACCTAGGATGGCGAGTGCCGCTGGATGCTATGCGTTTAATGTTGCTCGATTTCTGCCAAATTTGCTTTGAACTGCTTCAGCTTGTCAAGTATTTGACCTAATTGACCGACGAAGTTTATCATAATGGCTGGGTGCCACGACCTACCGTCTGGTTAGCTAAAAGGAATTGTTATGTCAAAAGCAAACGATTCGCACTCATGATTGGTTTTGGGATCGAGAAGTCTTGCTGGAAATACATTGTCGATGGACTATCAAAAGGGTCATAGGTATCACTTAAAAGCGTTGAGCTCTTGCATGAAACTGGTGTGCAATTTGAGGCTAAAGAAGTGTGAGCGACACTCATTTTGGGAAATTCTTGTCACATCCTTCCGTAGTTAGCAACATATCAAGAGTCTGACTAACACTCATGTTATGAAGTAAAGCCAGACAGTTTTATATAATTAACAACAATAGTAAGAAAATGCCGTAAAGAAAATTGAAGTACGCATCAAAAAGTAAACTAATGTAAAGGTTTAAAAGAAGTACCTCTATTGTGAAATACGGAGCCAAGTAAAAAGTCGTAAAAATTAACACTGAAACCTCAGAATGCAAACCTAGATCACATAATACATATTTTTGAAGTTCCAAAAGTCTGAAAAATGTGTTAAATAAAAAGGTAAAAACATGAACTGCGACTGCACTTCATGCTTCGGTAAATCAAACCTAAGTGATCGTCTTGACCTGAGTATTCTGGAAAGAAAGCCCATAAAATGGGTTAGTCCACTGACGAGTAAGGATATCCTTTCCCCCAACTGAAACTAAAAGTGCCCAAGGGAAAAAATTATAGTAATATCAATCATGCATAATATTATATGATCTAATAGGAGTGTACGAATCATTTGCATGTAAAACTATTTCATATTGACTGTAATTGAACATGTGTGATCGTAAGCATGGGCATAGTACAGTAAATATAACATGGACATTAATGCAAATTTTTAAAATGTTTAGGGTATGCTTATCTTTATGATCATTATATTTAGAAATCCCTACATTCTAACATAAACATATTGTTAAGGGAATTCTAGACTTTATATTATCTTACCTTTGATTTCTTAACATAGAACCTAACTAGATTTGAGTTTTTGACATCCAACTTATAATTTCTAACACACCCTTTTCATGGGCTTACATCTGAACACTCTAACGTGTTAGTTGAATGTGTTGTAGTTTCCCATTTGGGGATTACTTGATCTACTGTGCAATATGAGTATGATGATGTGCCTCTACTAGTCATAAGGAGATGATAATTGAATTTTAACTTACACTAAAACTTGAATTCGATTTATAACTAAAATGATGAGAATTTGGGATGTTAATGCATATGTAAGTTTTCCACGGGGAATTTGAATTGAGCATTTGCACTTGGGCGAGAGGCTTGCCTCTCAAGTTTGTATCTTGAACTCTGTTGGAGGACACAATCTGTTTGCGAATGCAGGATGACTGCGAGCTATCACTATCCGTGTTCAAGGAAATTGAACAGTGAACATGGAAGAATCGAAGAAACAAAAGAGCCACAATCATGAGTTGTCCTTGTTTGGGATTAAAGAGACGAAGCGATGAATGAAACATTCAGGAATGACGAAGAAGAATAGGCGTAGGCGAGGGCTATGACAGGAGACTCATGTGTGCCCTGATACCATGAAAGTTGAAAATTGTGTTTTCTTTTCACACATCTTTTTGTGTGTGTGTGTGTATATAAAGCAAAACACCTGAATTTACAAGAGTAAAATGGTATAAGCTTATGAGTAAAAGGCTCCATGTAGATAATTGATGCAACAAATACATAGTTTAACAACAACATTGACATTTAATGCAATTTTACACTTCAAACTGACTACTACTGCCGGCAGTGGACAACTCTATTTCTTATATATATACTTACCTTTTAATAGTTAGGAGGATGACCACTATATTTCTTGAGCACCATATACATTGATAGGCATTCTTCACCTGTGGGAAGTCATTTCTTTGTTATGGGCATGTAAGGGTGATGACGTGTGGCTCCACTTGTCTCCTCAGCTCGCAAGCCCGACGAGATCCTATGTCTTCGCTCCAGCACGACAATCCACCGGACCCCTCTCGCTCGATCGATGCTGCGCCCGAGTAGCTGCTACAGACGATCCCACCGATCGGCATGGCACTGCCGATGACCCTAGCTCTCCCTTCGACGACCTTGCGTGCTCCTAGACATATGACCACCATGTAATCGACGACGCTCGATCTTCACCGCCTTCTCCTCATATCCTAATCCCTCTTGACATCGACTCCAGTAGTTACTGTGCCGTCGTAACTCCTCTCCCATCTGGTCGACCTGCCCACACTACCTTCCAAGGGGTTCCCAGCCATCTTACGCTGCTCCACCATTTCTGGTTTCTGCCCGAGTGGCCAACACTCTTACTTGTTGATCGAGCCCTCTAACCCCACTTTTGTCACCTCCGAACAACCCCCATGTACGTCTAGTGATCGTGGATGAAGGCGGTCTCACCCTCGCTTAGATTATGGAGGCAATGCAGAAGATTATCGCAGTTCAAGCTCAACAACCAACCGCATCCGCTGCCATTACTGCCCGTCTCAATGGAATGCATCTGCCTCCCTAGCCGATACACCAACCCGCTCACGCCATTGGAGGATTCAATAATGTTGACATCCTTCCACCTCATGGGCTCATCACAGTTGTGGTACATCCAGCTTGTACAGAAGATCGCCAATTTAAATTGGTTGGCCTTCAAACATTCTTGTAATCTGCGCTTCGGCCCACCTCTCCGGAGTAATCCATTGGGCGACCTCATCACTCTCAAGCAATCGAGGCCCATCGACAACCACTTGAAGAGTTTTCATATGTTACTAGCTCTTGTCACTTTTTATACCTTCATAACATCAAGTGTCTATCTTCAGCCAACCTACATGGTTGACCTCGACTCGATGTCGAATTTGAAGTCTCACAGGACCTCAGCACAACCATGAGCCTAGCCCGTATTTGTGAGAAACGTCTCCTCATGGACAAACCATATGGTTATTGTCATGTCAGGAACACGGGCAGTCGGCTGGAGGACACCCCTTCTTCTCATCCCAATGCCTTTTTCCACCACATTCTAGGGCAAGGAATTGAAAGGCCACCCAACCATCAAAAGTTTGTCACGAGCGGAGATAGCAGAATGGCATGCACAAGGGCTTCTTTTCAACTATGATGCCCCATTTACAGTCAAACACAGGTGCAAACATCTTTTTTAGCTAGAAGTTCATGATCTCCTGGACGATGACGAGGATGCTTGGATGGCGAAATCCCGTACCCCAAACTTGAGGACATGTTGATCCCCAAAAGGAAGGTAATGTTATGGGCCCACATAAAGGGTGGCGACTCGTGACATCAGACGACGTGCATTTTTTTTTGTATAGTATCTGTATTTCCGTATTTTATCTTTTCGCGCACCTTAGTTTACTCACACATCATATAGCCTAGGTGAGGGGTATAATAGAAATATTGTGGAGTTTTTCCCTCTCACTATACATGTGAAGCGGGGGGTTAGAATGTAACATGAATTATACCCTAAATCTCCTCTTAATCTTCTCTCCCCCTCTCATCTTCTCAAGCTAGGACTATGGTTGAGTAAGACTCCCCTCTTCCTCTCTCGGTCGAGCTTAGCTCCCGTTGTATCCTCTGCCATAGGGAAGTCTAGGTTAATGAAGGGTCGAGATGGTCCTCTCCAAGACTTCTTCCTCTGAAGATTGCATACCCGCTCGCATTCGAAAGGTCGCAACAACTATATTAATATTTAGGAGACTGACCACTGTATTTCTTGAGCACTGTATACATTGATGCCTATTCCTCACACATGGGAAGTCATCCTTTATAGCTCACGAGTTTATTGGATTCTTCGAGTCTATGAGGTGTACTGTAATATTATTCTTCCATAGAAATCAATTGCAACGAAAGGGAAGGATGTTCCTTTTTGAAATTTAAGTACTTTATTATTAGTAATATTACTTTGCCTTATACAGTTGTTGCAGGTATATTTATTATAACTGTGGTAAGGTGTTTTTTACGAGTTTTGAACAAATATCTTCAATCAGGAAAAAGCTTATTCATAGTCTGATTGCCTGCCTTTTTGGGACTTCGATGCTAGGCCGGGGAGGTTTTGGCCATGTTGTACTGTGCAAGAACAAACTCGATGGACGGCATTATGCTGTTAAAAAGATACGCCTCAAGGATAGAAATCCACATGTGAATGAGAAAATTTTAAGGTATATTCGACTTGACTATGATTTTGTTCTATTTCGTAAATCATACATGAATGAAAGAATTTTGTTTTTCTTGTCAGTTAAAACCCACTTCCTGTGGTTCTGTTATGGTATATAGCCTGAGCAGAATCCATTCATCAATTTTTCCATTCTGAAGTTCATTTTTTCCTTTTATCACTGCTCTACAAAAGTAACTCTGTTGCCATGGTAAATTTTCAGAGAATAGAAATTTTTTTGTTCTCCTTGGTTTCTTGCTCTTCCTTGGTTTTAAAATTATTCTTATAAACCAGGATAATTTTTTATAGTTATTTTACCACCACCTCTTGTAAGCACTGATATCTTCGACTTTGTATTGTGTTATTACTACCAGCAGAATTGGTATCTTTTATCAACGTATGTGTCAATTACTTGCATGCTTTGTTGCTTTACTTCATAACCATTGTATTGTGTTATTACTATCAGCAGAATTGGTATCTTTTATCAATGTAAATTACTTACATGCTTTTCTTCCACATTGTTATGTGTTATTACTATCAGCAGAATTGGTATATTTTATCTTAGTATGTGTGGAGAAGAACAAAACCTTGTATATTCCTTTCTCTATATCAAAATACAATGTATGAATACAAATATATAGGAGGGAGAAAGAGAGAGGAAAACCTTATACACAATGTGGGACTAAAGAGAGAGAGAGAGAGAGAGAAATAAGAAAATATACGGGCTCCAGAATGGGCCATTACATGGGCTTTTCTAACACTCCCCCGCAAGCTTGAGCATACAAGTCGTAGACACCCAGCTTGGACAGGAATTGATAAAATAGGGTGCTTGATAGGGCCTTGGTGAGAATATCAACAACTTGGTCGGTACCCGGAACATGCTTTAATTCTATCTTCTTCATTTGAATTTTCTCCCGGATGAAGTGACAGTCCACTTCAATGTGTTTCGTTCTTTCGTGGAAGACCCGGTTCTTAGCTATGTGTATAGCAACTTGACTGTCACATAGTAAGATAGCAGGTGAGGAAAGTTTTACTCCTAGATCAGCAAGAAGACTTTCAAGCCATGTGAGTTCAGAAACCACTGATGCCATCAAACGGTATTCCGCCTCAGTTGAAGATCGAGCAACCACAACTTGTTTCTTACTACGCCAGGTAACCAGCTGACCCCCAAAGTAGGTACAAAAACCACTAGTAGACCGCCGATCATCCAAGGAGCCATCATAATCTGCATCAGAATATGCAACCAATGTTGGAGTAGAGGACGAGGTTTTGTATACCAGCCCTTGACCGGGGGTTGTTTTCAGATATCTTAGGATGCGTTCGACGGCCTGAAGATGGATATTCGAGGGGAATGCATAAATCGGCTGACAACCCCAACATCAAAGGATATATCTGGTCTCGTGACTGCAAGGTAAATCAGTTTCCCAACAAGTCGTCGATAGTACTCTGGATTTGGAAGAGAGATCATCATCAGAGGCATGTGCACACAGCTTGTGATTGGCATCCATAGGAGTGTTACTTGGCTTGCATCCAGAGTAGCCAGCATCCTGAAGAAGATCGAGACAATACTTCCGTTGAGAGAGGACAAGTCCATCATGACGGCTCGCGATCTCAAGGCCAAGGAAGTATCGAAGGTTCCCCAGATCTTTGGTTTGAAAGACGGAACCAAGATGCTGTTTGACCGCTTGTATTCCTTTTGAATGATCTCCTGTGATTAGGATGTCATCGACATATACCAATAGAAGAACCGTGCCTGTAGTTCGATGTCGAGTGAACAGAGAGAAGTCTGCTGAGCTCCGAGTAAAGCCAACCTCCTAAACAGCCTTACTGAACTTATCAAACCATGCCCGAGGGGATTGTTTGAGACCATATATGGATTTCTTCAGATGACATACTCGGGACTCCCCCGTGGTCTCAAACTCGGGAGGTTGCTGCATGTATACTGTTTCTTGTAGGTCGCCATTTAAAAAGACATTCTTGATATCCAGCTGATGGAGAGGCCATTGACGATGCACAACAACTGAGAGAAGGACACGAACTGTGTTGAGCTTGGCCACCGGAGAGAACGTTTCCTCATAGATGAGACCTTGTTGTTGGGTGAAGCCACGAGCCACCAGTCGGGCTTTAAGACGGTCAATTGTCCCATCCGAAGCATGCTTGATTACAAAGACCCATTTGCAACTAACAGTAGTCTGGCCTGGAGGGAGAGGAACCAGATCCCATGTTTGATTGGCCCAAAGAGCTGTCATTTCGTCGTCCATGACTGCCGGCCAGCCCGGTTGTTGGAGAGCCTCCTGCACAGAGTTAGGGATAGAAATAGAGGATAGAGAAGTAGCAAATGTGTGTAGCGGCGGGGACAGACGATGTAAAGATACATAGTTCGCCATGGGATGAGCGGTGGAGGCCGGTGCCGGATCAGCAGGTTGCAGAGTGTCAGAGGTCGAGGCCGACTGCATTAGGGCGACAGAGCGAGGAAGGCGACGAATGTAGACACGGAGAAGAGGAGGCTTGTTGGGAGCGGGAGCCGAGATAGGAAGGAGGGATGGTGGAGAGGTGACTGGGATTACAAATCTAGGTAAGGATTGTGGTGGAAGAAGGAGATTTTGGTTGGAGAAGAAAGGTTGATCTTCCCGGAAGGTAACTTCAGCCGAGACTGTCACCTTGCGGGTAGTAAGAGAGTAACAAACATATCCTTTCTGAGTACGGGAGTAACCGACGAACACGTGTTTGACTGTTCGTGGTGCCAACTTGTCTGTCGACGGACCAAGTAAGTGAACGTAGCAGGTACATCCAAAGATGCGAGGGGTGGAGAGAATGGTGGAGTAGAGGGGAAGAGGAGACTGAACGGAGTAGCATTATGAAGGACGGAGGAAGGGAGACGGTTGATGAGGTAACATGCTGTTGACAGCGCAAAGTTCCAATAAGCCTTGGGTACCTGCATTTGAATCATGATGGAGAGAGCAACATCAAGAAGATGTCTATTTTTGCGTTCAACAACACCGTTTTGTTGGGGTGTAAAGACACAGGATGTTTGATGAATAATCCCAAATTCTGAGCAGAGGTTGGCAAATTCATGGCTAGTGTATTCGCGAGCGTTATCCATTCAGAGGGTTTTTATTGGTTCAGAAAATTGAGTGCGAATCTCAAGGACAAACGTGCGGAACACACGGGGAAGTTCGGAGCGATCACGAAGTAAGTATAGCCATGTCGTTCGAGAATAATCATCAATAAATGAAATAAAGTAGCGATAACCAGAAACACTTGTAATTTTATACGGGCCCCAAATATCAGAGTGTACTAAAACAAAAGGAGCAGAGCTCCGAGTACAATGAGGAGGAAACGATGAACATTGTTGTTTACCCAGAATACATGAATCACAACTAAAAGAAGGAAGATAAATCTCTGGAAGAGCCTTCTGGAAGACTGGAAGAGGAGCATGTCCTAGACGTCAGTGCCAATCAACTGAGACAGAAGAGAGGATGTTAGGGGGAGCATCAAGAAGGTAGAGCCCATTTTGCAGTCGTCCTTTACCAATGATACTTTGCGTCCGTCGATCCTGCATAAGAAAGGAAGAGGAGGTGAATGTCACAGAGCAATTCAAATCTGTAGTGAGGCGACTGACAGAAAGTAAATTGAACGGGGAGCCCGGAACATGAAGAGCCGAGCGGAGAGAGAGAGAGGAATTGAGAAGAATATCCGCCGAGCCGGAGACAGGGACGATGCCGCCATTGGCTACGGTGATATATTTAGGATGCGAAGAGTGCAAGTATTGAGGTGGCTTCAGCGAGGTGATGTGATGAGTAGCACCTGAGTCCACTATCCAGCGTGGACCAGTGGAGGGACATGCGATGCCTTCATTGGAGATAGAAGCGGCGGAGGCAACGGAGGCAGGCGGGCGGTTGAGCATGCCATGGAGTTGCTGGAGCTGGAGGCGGACATCTTCAAGGTCAGCACGAGTGGAAGAAGGACTGTCGATAGCAACATAAGCAGTTGGACGAGGAGGAGGGCCATGTTTGAGGTAGCAGGTCGCCTCGAGGTATCCATCCCTACCACAGAAGGAACACTTAGGACGTGGCCTGCCACCACGACCCCATCCCCGAGAGCCTGAACGTCCCCCACGAGCAGGAGGAGGGAGGGGTAGTAATGGTGCAGATGAATGCTGAAGGAGGGCCGGTGCGGGAGGTCCAGTAGTATCAGGAGGCGGTGATACCTTTAGCAGCATGGAGCACATGTCAGAGAGTGAAGGAATAGTAGTAGACGAGAGGATCTGAGCCCGGATGCTCTGAAGATGAGGTGGGACACGAGCCATCATCATAGCAATACAAATTGCTTCCTTCTGAGCACGTTGGGCAGCGAGATCCGTAGTAGACGGTTGATGTCGGATCCAGGCTTCGGTCAGAGTCTTGGCCTGAGCAACAAATGAGATCATATCGGCAACACCGCCAGTGTCAAGAGTTTGAAGATCCGTTATGATGTCATAGAGGTGCTAAAGACTGTCCTTGCCGGAGTAGAGGGAATGGAGCTCATCCCACATTGCCTTGGCCGTCTCGTGATACATGACCATTCTGTAAGGTTCGCTGTCAAGGGAGTTGAGAAACCAAGTCTGAACTCGGCCATCGTCACGTAACCAGTCATCCGGAGGTGTAGAAGGAGCATCCTTAGTGAGATGGTGCAGAAGTCCTTTAGACTGGAGCACCCTATGGACGGAATGCGCCCATTCAATTAAGTTCTTCCCAGTGAGAGAGATGGTGGTGATCCTCAACTCGTCGCGTAGTTCATGAGTGGGAAGCAGGCGGGTTGCAGGAGAGGTAGCGGTCTGCCCATCGGGATGCACGGAGGGATCAATGGAGGAACCCATTGCAGAGAGAATGGCAAGGCTGTTGGAGAGGAGACCGCTGCGACTAGAGGGAGGTGCGGTTAGAAGGCCGCTGGAGGGCGCGGCTAGAGGAAAGCTGCGACTAGAGGAGACCTCGGCAGAGGGCGCGGTTAGAGGAGAGCTGCGAGTAAAGGAGACCTCGGCAGAGGGCGCAGTTAGAAGACCTCGGCAGAGGGCAGAGGGCGTGGCTAGAGGAGAGCTGCGACTAGAGGAGAGCTCGGCAGAGGGCGCGGTCTGCAAGGGTGGTCTACAGGAGGCAGATCGCGGGCGGTCTGCGAGGGAGATCGCAGACGGTCTGCACGAGAGGAGATCGCGTGCGGTCTGCGAGGGAGATCGCAGGAGGGCTGCACGAGAGGAGAGCGCGGGCGGTCTGCGAGGGAGATCGCGATCGGTCGGCAAGGAGCAGGATGGGAGACCGCGGGCGGTCTCTACTAGAGGTGATCGCGGGCGGGAGAGGCCGGAAAGGGCGGGGCCCACTTGTCAAGCTGAGAAAAGTATAAGAACGCCGATGAGTAGCAGAAGCTGGAAAGGGGAGCTCGCAGGAGGGGGGGCTGCGGTCAGAGAAAAGAGAGACCGCAGGCTGCGGTCGGAGAAAAGAGAGACCGCAGGGGGGAGCTCGCACGGGAAGGGCGGGGAGGTCTGCGGTCACAAATTTTGGAGATCGAGAAAAAAATTTGAACCTGACTCTGATACCATGTGGAGAAAAACAGAACCTTGTATATTCCTTTCTCTATATCAAATACAATGTATGAATACAAATATATTGGAGAGAGAAAGAGAGAGGAAAACCTTATACACAATGTGGGACTAAAGAGAGAGAGAAATAAGCAAATATATGGGCTCCAGAATGGGCCATTACATGGGCTTTTCCAGCATTATGCGTAATTATTTACATGCATTACTTCATAACTATACTATTAGCAGACTTGGTATCTTTCATCTTTGTATGTGCCAATTACTTACATGCTTTTCTTGTAATACCCATATCTAATTCAACATCATTTCAAAAGCCCAGCGGGTACTTATGACACGAAGCATACTAAACAACAATATAAAAATTGGTACATTAACAAAAGGACTGTAAATGTAACTAAAGTGCACATTGTAAAAAGAATACCTCAATGTCTGAATGATGGAGCTATTTAAAAGTACCCTAACTCAATACTGAAAACTGGAATTGAAATAAAGCTTGATTCATCTGAGTCATCAAGTTCACATTAACTATATTTAATAGACATCTAAGTTGTCTAAGACAAATGATGAAAAATCAACTAAGACAACGTAAGATTCTCAACATATCATCCTAAACGAATCTCTCAACCCTTGTTCCCTGAAAAGAATAGTCCGAAGATAGGATCAGCCCACTAGCAAGTAAGAAAGACTCTTCGTCTCAATGACACTAAAACAACATAGGTAAGCATGCATGAAAATCTATATAAGCAATAGCTGAAACATTGATCATGATTTTTAAACATGGTAATTATGCATACTTTAACATAATAACATACATTATATTTTTGCACTTAATAATTTCTTTGAATTCTAAACTTTAATTCATTAAAGTGTAGAGATTTTTTGGGTTCGGAGTTCTTACTTATAAATGAGAAAGTCCAAGTTCATATTCTTCTTAGCATTAGGTTTCATGGCTTACTATGCACAAACTAGATATTTGAGTCCCTAATGGTAACTAAAGTGCTCTGATGCATCCCCAGTATGGGACACATACTCGTATTTAACCATTTCTGAAAGAATGGGTCGTCGCCCCTTGTTTGAGGCTCATATGATATACTTGTGCCCTTTGAGTATGATCACTTAAGTGGTTCCATTAATCATAAGAGAAAATACCTCTCATCCGCCCCTAACGATATATACATTTAATGGCCGGTGCATTCAACCAACAATGACACCTGCATACGCCCGCTAGTCTATGGAATAATCACTTAAGTGGTCGGTATGCTCAACTAATTGTGACACCCGCATTAACCCATTAGTCTATGAAATAATCACTTAAGTGATCTGTATGCTGAACTAATAGTGACACCCGCTATTACTGTTCCCGGGAGGAATCCGACAAGGGGAAGGGGCGACAGTGGTGATGTAGAAGAGAGGGGTTTAGGGTTGAGAGGAACTGAGGGAGCAACCCTAATTCTTAGCATTCATCCAAGATAAAAAACAAGATAACACCTACACTCCCCTTATAACAGCGGGGTGCGAATAACCAAAGTCCTGGAGTGCGAATAGTAAGAATACAAACAAGCGTAAAATACCGGATGTATGCGGCTCCCGCTAGGGAGGAGAATGCGGTATGCAACAACTCCAATGCGAGCGATGTCTTCGAAAGGCCCGAAGAACCGCGGGGCTAACTTTGGACAAGGACGTCGGACCACCGAAAGTTGGCGGTAAGGATGGAGCTTGACGAAGACCTTCTCGCCCACTTGGAAGGAGAGGTCGCGCCGCTTCTTGTTCGCAAAGGAAGCCATTTTCTCTTGAGCCCTGCGTAGGTGATGTTTAAGTTGTTCGAGAATAGAGTCCCGATCTTGGAGATGGTTAGCAAGGATTTCCACTTGGCATTCCCCTGGAAGGTGACGGACGATCGACGGTGGTGGCCGGCCGTAGACGGTTTCGAAAGGAGTGGCGCCGTCCGCTTGATGGCACGCCGTGTTGTAGGAGCATTCGGCCCAACTGAGCCATTTGGCCCACCCTCGGGTTGCTCCCCAATGAAGCAACGAAGATACTTATCGAAGCACCGATTGAGAACTTCGGATTGGTCGTCCGTTTGCGGATGATACACAGTGCTCATGCGGAGGCGGGTGCCTTGGAGGCAAAAGAGGGACGTTCAAAATGCGCTAAAAAATGATAGGCCGCGATCGCTCACAATCGACCTCGAAAATCCATGAAGTCGCACAACCCCATTGATGAAGCTCTCCGCCACGGAGGCAGCTGTGTAGGGATGTCGGAGGGGAGGGAAGTGAGTGTATTTGGAAAGACGGTCCAACACTACCAAAATACAATCATATCTTTGTGAGCGCGACAACCGGGTGATGAAATCCAAAACAATATTTTTCCAAATCATTTCCGGAATTGGTAGTGGTTGGAGGAGAACGCTCTGGAACATGGATTCATATTTGGCGTTCTGGCAAGTGAGACATGCGATCACGAGGGCCTTGACTTGGCGGAACATACGTGGCTAATAGAGAGATGCCGCTAAAGCGCCGATAAGTGCGGAAGGCTCCGGTTTGTCCCCCGGTGTTGGATGCATGTAATTCGGCTAGGAGAGGAATGCTAGGGGATGACGGAGCATGGACTAGGCTGCCTTTAAAGAACAAACGACCTCCCACAATAGAATAGGGCAGGCAAGCCTCGACGTCGGGTATGAGGGCCATACGGATGGCGTTCAAGTGGGAGTCGGCCTCCACTTCATGTTGGATGATCGCTGCTTCTTCCCAAATGGGCTGAGAGATGGCCGAGAGTACCGGGACTGATTTTGACGGGTGAGAGCATCGACCACCCGGTTTGCTTTGTCCTGACAAAACTCAATAGCCGAGGAGCTTGGGGACCCGTACTTGTTGCGTCGGCGTTACAATATTCTATTTTAGGAGATAACGGAGGTTATGATGGTCGGTGTGGACCACGAAGGGACGACCGAGTAGATATGGTCGCCAATGTTGGACCGCCATGACTTGGCCCATGAGTTAGTTTTCATACACGGAGCGGCTTCGAATGGTACTTGAGAAGGCTCGACTATTGTAAGCCACCGGACGACTGGATTGCATGAGAACGAGCCAAACACCGGTGCCGGACGCGTCACACTTCACTAGAAACGGAAGACTGAAATCTGGTATTGCTAAGACCTGTCCTTGCATAAGAGCTTGTTTGAGAGCAGCGAAGGTGGCGACTGATGCGCGAATCTAGCACACCGCTATAGGCGGGAGCGAGACTGCGACACGAAACGGCAGTGTACCGATCGTTCAAGTAAAATAAAATGGGCGAGTAATTCCCAAGTATCGAATCTCAATGGAACACAATAAGGTGGAATTTACTTTTGAGGCAGGACTTGAGATTGAAGTCCTTTAGGTCGGATGGATTGCGGAAGGCTTGGATTGGATTGTGGAAAGCGAAGAAAAACTAAATTACTAAACTACTATGCAGGCCGCTATGCACTGTTTCGCTAGGCGGATGGAAACTACGCATGATGCTATGCACTGCTTCGCTAGACGGATGGGCGAGAAGGCAAGCGGATGGAGGGTTCATACCGACGGAAGTGAGGTGGATTTTATGGGCTGTTAGCACCGCTTAGCTTGGCGAGTGGAAGAGTAGTTTCGCTAAGTGGAAGAGTAGGCTTGCGTAATGGAATGGAGGGTTTGCGGAGTGGAATGGAGTGGGGGCGGAATCGGCGCACTTCAAGCACATTCTACACAAATAAGCATTTTCACAACTATGAAAATAACACTATAAATCAAGAGTCTAGAATGACATACATCATCAAATAGTAAAGATTACATTCATATACATCCACACAAGTAGTGAAAAAGGCAAGAGATACGACCGAATCCGGAGGCTTGTTGTAGATTCATGGTAGGAGTCGTCGGGTCGTCAATCTGCGTCCTAGTTCTGTCCCAACTATCGTCCGGGGTAGAGGAGGGCTGTCACTTCCTCCCAATGGACCCGTTTCTCCAGTATATTACAATCCGGTCACGTCCGATGCAAAGAACTCTTTTCTTGGCGATGAAGATGAGGGTGAAATCCTCTCCTTGAAGCACCTGGATGATGGAAGCGGCCTAGGGCAAAGCCCTCATGGGAGGTGGATGGAAAACGGAGCTGGAGCTCCTCCTGTGGCGGAAATGGCGGAAGAAGATCGTTGATCCGTCTTAGGGCGAAGTCTGCAGCTTTTATACAAAACAATCAGAAATTTGGTCACGCACGGTCGAACGCATGACCGTGCGTGGACCGTGTGATATTATTAGCCTAGGAAACCCAGGAAGATGAAGCAGACTCGCCCGTGCGTTTTACATACGCACGGTCAAAGCCGACCGTGCGTAAAAACACACAGGAAAATCCAGATAGCTTGAAACCTAGCACACAACAGGAGATCGTGCGTTTCCTTCACGCACGGGCAAATTGCCCGTGCGTGAACAAATCGCACGATCAGGGACAGAACACCATATTGGCCAGCCGATCATCGCGCACGGTCGTAGCCGACCAGGCGTGAAGGAAACGCACGACCGTGCGATTCATGCAGACATGAATTCTTGGAAATATGTACGATCTGCCCACCTGCACAACAAATAACACTGCCATCACACAGCTGGGAATACCCTTCCAGCTCAATCTAATCACAAAATAAAGACATGGGGAGCATCATGTGCTTACCCCCAACACAGTAATGCGCAAAAGCACACCACCTAGGACAGAAAAGTGCACTTCATGTGTACAAGTGAATCTTAACAAGATGAACAATAACAAGCTATATGTGAAGTGCAAAGCAAGAAAACAAGCCCAGATGAGTCCGAAAATCACTATATAAATGAGACTCATCAGCGACCGCCGCGGCCGACCAACGAAACGGACCCTCTTCCGATTTATTCAAGTGTTGTGTAAGCGGTCGTGCCATAGCCCCATAGATTTGGATGAATCTGGTATTGCTAAGACCGGTCCTTGCACAAGAGCTTATTTGAGAGCAGCGAAGGTGGCGACCGCCGCGACCGACCAATGAAACGGACCCTCTTCTGATTTCTTCAAGAGTTGTGTAAGCGGTTGTGCCATAGCCCCATAGCTTTGGATGAATCGTCGGTAGTAGCCGGTCAAGCACAAGAATCCCAGGACTTCCCGGAGTGAAGTGGGGGTCGGCCAATGGAGGACCGCCACAATATTTTCTTCATCCATCGCCACCCCCTAGCCGAAATAGTGTGGCCCAAGTACCTCACTTCCGACGTGCCAAAGGAGCATTTCTTCGGGTTGAGCTTGAGGTGATGGCACCGAATAGTGGCCATATTGAAGCGGACATGCCGAATATGATCTTGCCAAGAGGAGCTGTACACCAAAATGTCATCGAAAAAAATGAGAACTTGTTTACGATGTTCCGCTCGAAAGACGTCGTTCATCGTTGCTTGGAAGGTGGCGGGAGAATTTGTCAAGCCGAACGCCATGATGAGAAACTCGTAGTGGCCATCATGGGTCCGGAACGCGGTCTTGACGATATCCTCCGGTCGGACCCGGATCTGTTGCTAGCCCTCCCGAAGGTTCAACTTGGCGAAGTATGCTGCCCCGTGAAGCTCGTCAAGCAACTCCTGTATGACCGGGATGGGATACTTGTCTGGTATTGTGGATTTGTTGAGCTCGCGGTAGTCAATGCAAAAGTGCCAACTCCCGTCCTTCCCCACCAAAAGGATCGGGCTAGAGAAAGAGCTCGCACTGGGACGAATAAGACCCCCATTAAGCATCTCCCGCACAACGCGTTCGATTTCATCTTTTTGCACATGACCATATCGGTAGAGCCGCACCGAGATCGCTGTGGTCCCAGGGTGAAGTGGAATGGCATGCTCAGTCGGCCGCACCTGAGGCAACCCCATAGGGCTTAGAAACACGTCAGTGAACTCAGTGATAAGCTCCTGGAGCTCGGTCGGGTGAGAGGGAGGTGCGGCCCCGGCCTCAGAAAGGGGCCATGACCACACGGTGAAGTCGACCTTTGTGGTCCGCTGAATGGCGCGGAAGGAGATCAGAGTGCGGAGGTGGGTGGAGTCGCCGACGAGACGACACAGACGTCCCTCGTAGAGGAACTGCATAGTCATGTGCGCCCAGTTGACCCGAACATCGCCCAGTGTGCGAAGCCAAGCCACGCCCAATATGGCGTCGATGCCGCCCAAGCTAAAAACATAGAAGCTCGTCTTCACGGAACAGGGGCCCACTGAGAAAGACACGGAAGGGCAACGGCCTTTGGTCCCCCAATGCAGACCGTGAAGTCCGGGGTGGGGTCGGTAGGAAGATGGAGCTGCATGGCCAATTGCTCTGAAATGAAAATGTGGCTCGCACCACTATCCACCATAATGATGATCAGACGATCCTGAAGCGTCCCGGGGAGCTTCATAGTCTAGGGGCCGAAAATCCCCCCCACCGAAAAACAAGGAAGCTCCAAGTGGTGGAAGGTGGCCGTGGAGGCGCATGTGGTGTCATCCTCCGAGGCGAGATTGAGGCCCTCAAAATCGATCAGAGTGACCTCGGGGTCAAAGTTGCCGATGATGGCGTGAAACTCCTTCACGGGATAGTCATGGTTGGGGCCGTACGGTTGACGACACCGGAAGCACAAGCCCTTGCTGCGGAGCTCATTGTAGTCACTGTTGGAGAGACGATGTGGGTCCGGATTGCGGCCTGGGCGGTTACCCCGTGTGGGACCCGTGGGAGAGGAGCCGGGGCGGGTGGCCGCCTTGGTGGACGCGTGGCCGCCTTGGTGGACGCGGAGTGTGGTAGTCGGAGGAAGGCGCATGAGGTTGAGGAGACAGGTCGGCCTCCACCAAGTGGGCCATTTAAAGGGCATCAGAGAACGTCTGTGGATGATGTGTGCGAAGGAGGGAGCAGATGGGTGGAGGCAAGCCTTGCATAAAAAACCCAAGATAGTGGTCGGGAGGATGGCTGTGAACATGCGTCACTAAGGCCACAAACTCATCAATGTACGCGTTAAGGCCTGCCGTTTGACGAACTCCGCAAAGACGCTCGATGGCAGAGCCGGAATAGCGGATATCATACCGCCTGATCATTTTTTGTTTTTCCTCGCTCCAAGAGAGGAATTGGTTGGACTGACGTAAGCACCGAGCCCATTGTAACGCGCATCCATTGAGACTGACAATGGCGGTAGCCACCTTTTCCGAGTCCAGGGTGAGATTGAGGTCAAAATATTGCTTTTCTTTGGCGATCCACCCCATCGGGTCGATGCCGACGAAGGACAGAATGTCAAGGGCTAGGGCGGTGCGGCCCGATGGGGGTGGGGGGTGGGGGTGGGATGGTGCGGTTCCGGCGGTGGCCGGGGAGACAGCGCACTGAGGAGGGAACCCCCGTCCGAAAGAGAGCCGGAGGCGGCAGGGGAGGGGGCGGGGGTGGACGCTTGGAGGTGGTCGAGCTTGGAGTTGATCGCGAGGAGCGTTGCTTGCATGGAGGCGAGGAGTTGTTCGTGTGCATCCACACAGTCGATGAGGGCATCGTCCAGGATGTCCGCGGAGGAATTGGAATGGAGCCGGGTGGAAGGATCTATGGACCAAGCCTGTTGCTGGAGTGCGGCGCATAGAGGAGGCCTGAGGGGCTCGACGGTATGACGAGTGCAGCGGTGCAGCAAGCGTGGCGGAATGCGGTGTTCTGACTAGCGCGACGTGCGCAGCCGGGGTGAGCGGGCAGGATTTTTCGTTCAACGGCTTAGCAACTGTGAAACCGACGGCTTCAGAAGGTGGTGGGGCAAGTTAAACCAAATATTACGATTCCCGGGAGGAATCCAGCAAGGGGAAGGGTCGACGGTGGTGAGGGAGAAGAAAGAGGATTATGGTTGAGAGGAACTTTGGGAGCAGCCCCAATTTTTAGCATTTATCTAAGATAAAAAATAAGATAACACTTACACTCCACTGATAACAGCGGAGTGCGAATAACCAATGTCTTGAAGTGCGAATAGTAAAAATACAAACAAGCATGAAATACAAAATATTCAAACGGAAGACGTTCCCATGGAGTCGGGCATCGGGCCGAACCCGTCTTGCGCGTGTAGACCTTTCACGACATTGCCTCTTCATGTGCGGTTGTATCACCCACATAAGCCCACTAGTCTATGGAGCACATTTAATTCATGTTTACATTCTGGGTTTATATTGCAGTTGTCTCTTTGGGTACATATCAAAAGAGTTAGCGATTCTTCATATTTTTATTATACCATTGTAACATGTTTTTCTACATAAACATTCGGTTAATAATTTCATGATGTTCATTATTACATTTGAAAATTGTACTTAAGTTGAAATGTAGTGCAACATTGAGTATGAACTTAACCGAAATTCGTTCCGCACGCACATGCCCGCATTCATTCCCGCACAGGAGTGCGTTCATTCCGCACAGGTCCGTGTTCATTCCGCACAGACGCGCGTTTGTTCCTCCCGATTCCGCACAAGCCAACTTTGTTCGTTCCAGCAGAGGCTCTTCCGCGTAGTCTCTTCCGCAGCCAGCAGAGGCTCTTCTGCTGCTAGTAAAAACTTTTTTCGCAGCCAGCAGAGGCTCCTCCGTAACCAGCTGCGTCTCTTCTAGTGACTGTCCGGCGCCGTTTTTTCCCATGCAGTGAAGTTCCTACTCTTTTACCGCGCCGTTTGCTCTTCCGGACGTTGTATAGAGTTGATTTCTCTCTCTCCTCCAGATTCATGTTTTCTCTGTGTAATCCGCCGTTCTTTGATGCCCTAAGTTTTTTTCTTGGTTCCGGGCACTCTCTTGATCTTGGGTGGTCTCCTGATTTCTATTCTTGAGCCATTATGCAAAGAAGTATTGATTCTCCTGCTCCCTCATCCGCAGTTATTTCTTCAGCGGCCTCTCTGCGTGGTAGCCATGATCACAATACTCCTCAGATTACTTCCATTCTCCTGGATGGTTCCAATTATCTTGCCTGGTTTCCCTCTTTAACCTTGGCGCTCAAGAGCCGTCGCCTCTTTGGTTATGTCAATGGTCAAACTCGGGAACCCGAAAAAGATACACCGGACTGGATGCAGTGGGATTCAGAGAACTCCTTAGTCATGTCTTGACTCACAAATTCTATGCAGGAGCCCATAACTCGCAACTATTTATTCCTCGACACTGCTGTAGACATTTGGCGGAGAGCGGAGTGTACTTACTCTCGGCGAGGTAATGCCGCTTAGATCTTTCAGTTAAGACGGAAGATATTCTTATTCCGACAAGGTGATCGCCCGTCCTCTGTATATTATTTAGAGTTTACACAGTTGTATCAGGAATATGATCACTGTGATCCCCTCACATTTGTTAGCCCTGTTGATGAGGCGATGGTTCATGCTCGGGAAGACCACAATCAGATCTTTGAGTTTCTTCATGGTCTACACCGGTACTTGGATCAGATCAATGTTCAGATCCTGGGGCATTCGCCGCTACCGTCCCTCCCTGGGATGTACAGTATTGTCCAACAAGAATTCGATCGTCGACAGACCTTACTTCCCGACTCTGTTCTTGAGAGTTCTGCCCTCTGCTACCTCTTATATTCCGGGTGTTCGCCAAACCTGTGCTTATAATAAAGGGATCTAATAAAGACCATCTGCTTTGTGATTATTGTGGGACGAGTCATCACACCAAGGATACGTGTTTTCGATTCCATGAGTTTCCTCCACCGAGAGGGGGATGCTACACCTCGTGGTGGTCGTTCATTTGGGAGACCTCCGGGTCGTCATGCTTCTCCTCGTTCTGCTCATCTCACTGATGCCGTTGTGGACATCCCTGCTGGTATTTCCAAGTTTTCTCAAAGCAATCAAGCAGTTAGTCTCACTGCTAATGCGATATGAGCCTATAAGGTCGCACATAAGAGCGTTTGGAGAAGTTAAAGGAAGGATTGTGTTGGCCTTACTCAGATTGGATATGAGTGAAAGACCAATCCTATGACTCGTAGGAGTTGGGTTGAGTCGGCTAGATGTTCCATAGATATTATGAATATTGTTTGGAGCATGTTGACATCTGTTCAAGACGACATTGCATGTATCGTCGAGATCATCACATGGATATTGTGAATATCGTCGAGTGGTCACGACGATATGACCGGCTGTCTACCTTTAATGTATCGTTGAGTGCTGTGCGATATCGTCGTGATTGTCACGACAATACTCACTGTATATTCCTATTATAGACTCGGGTTTGCGGATATCTAATTTTATGCCCTGGGTATAAATAGGGAAACGATTAGATTTTCCCAGTGATTTTTTTAGGGATTGAGACGGAACCGTTCCGCAAGATTTCCGTGAGACCCCGTCCGGCTGTCGCCGCCGTCACCGCCTCTCCCTTGGACGGATCTAGCAATCCGTGGGAGACACCGTGGGCACTCCTTCTCCGACCCAGATTTTGTTGAACAAGAAGCTTGGGGTTCTCCTTTGCTCGTGTGGATTGCTGTAGAGGCGCATATATACTTTATGTGCTTGGAACTCAACCGCTTATTTCTGGATCAGATTTTGGAGCACCTTGGTTGAGTATTAACTCCATCCCTCTCAGGTATATTGCAATGCGTTGTTTTATTTATTTCTTGATTCATGAAATCGCAAGACCCTACAACTGTTTAGGGTTATTCTTGTTTATTTATTCCGCTGTGCGCATATGATGTGCTGTTCCACTCATGTTAGAGAAAACCCAACAATCCCTCTTAGCCATACTGGAACCGACTCCTTTTCCCTTCCTGGTGCATTCTCGGCTGACGAAGTGCTTGCCTTTCGCCGCATGATGCAGGGTCTTTCTACAGAGTCTGCTTCCTTATCGTCCTACTCTTATGCTCACACCGGGACTCCAGGTGTTCATTCTGCTACATCCCATGCTTCCACCTAGTGGATCATTGTCTTCGGGGTCACTGATCATATAACTGTCTTTACCTCAGATTTCATATCATATACCTCTCTATCTGGCCGTGATAAGGTGAGCATTGCTGATGACACTCTTTCCTCTATCACTGGAAAGGGCTCCATTTTATGCACTTCTCTCACCTTATCATCGGTTCTTCATGCCCCTAACTTCACTCGTAATTTACTTTCTATTAGCCACTTAACTAATTCTTTGAAATGCTCTGTAACTTTTCTTACTCCTCTTGTATTTTTCAGGACCTGATGAGGGTGAAAGTGATTGGATCCGGTAGCATGTTCAATGGTCTTTCTGTGCTCGAGTCCAGCCGAATGCCACCTTCACAGGATCTTCAGTCCAGTACTTTTCATCCTTTATATTCCTGGCATTGTCGCCTGTGACACCCGTCTACTCCTATTAACATCTCACGTCCAACTTGAGGGAGAGTGTTACAATATACTCGTAGTCATACATGTTTTAATATAATATGTATTGTATTATCCGCCTCGATATATAGAGAGGATGAAGACTTGAAACAATTAAGGAGTTATTTTTTTTAATCGTTTAACAGAAATAATTGTAACAATTGACTGACGCAGAAATTTAGGAGCGACGATCTTAAATATCTCAATTGGACAGTGGCGGCGACAACACTTGTATCGACCAGACCTTTAAATTAAATTTCACAAGACGAGTCAAAATTTCGGATGTTGCATTTATTCAACATTATACTGTGTTATTACTATCAACAGAATTGGTATATTTTATCTAAGTATGTGTCAATTACTTCCGTACTTTTCTTCGACATTGTAGTGTGTTATTTCTAGCAGCAGAATTGGTATCTTTTATTTAAGTATGTGTCAATTACCCTACTTTGCAAAATTTTGAAGATATTTTTGTAGTTTTGTATCAATTGTTTTGATGTGTCTCATTATAACAAGGTTTTCAGGGAGGTTGCCACATTGTCACGTTTGCAGCATCAACATGTTGTTCGATACTATCAGGTTTGGGGCTACCTGCAGGACTACATAAATTTTTATTGTCCTGATTTGAGTATTCCTCCTCTTTACTTGAAAACATTTTCAGAAATAGTAGAATATTTAAATGTCTACTATACAATTAAGAGCTTACATTAAGAAGAAACAATAAATCAAGTGTTATCTAAAGATTTAAGTTATCAAGTTCTTGTAGGCTGTTTAGTTTGCTAAAACATTAATGTTATTGCAGTATAAAGAAGTGTATTCAACTGTTGGTATTACACCGGAAAAACAAGCAAACTCTATGACCGAATTGCTTTTTTGGAAACTGCATAGAAATATAACTATACAACAATGACACTCAAGCCTTTATCCCACTATAGTGGGGTCAGCTATATGAATCCTCTGTCGCCGTTGTGCCCTATCTTTAGTCATAATCTCACTCATGCTTAAGTACATCATGTCTTTCCTTATAGTTTCATTCTAAGTTTTTATTGGTCTACCCCGCCCCTGTTTAACATGAGGCTAAGTTATTAAAGGCGCAAGGCGTACCGAGGCGCAAAGGTTCATGGTGCCTAAGCGTAAGACGCAGGTGCGCGCCTGAGGCACGTGAGGCGCAAAAAAGAAAAAAAAAAGAAAAATACAGTTTATTAAATACTAAAACACATCAAATAAATCTACCACCATATCAACACACTAGAATTGCATATATCACAACTCCAAAGGATACTTTTTAGATTGTGTTTTACAAATATTTACTATTATAGGTGCAAGTGCTACAACTTGCTACAATCACATAGATTTTACGTTGTTATTCTTCATCAGTGGAGTTTATAAGCGCAAATACTGATGATTAAGAAATCATTTAATTTCACCATTACAGTGCAACTTCCCTCATTAGGTGGTAGATAAATATAAGAAATCATGTAATCTAACCCAAAGATCATGTTTTTGCCCACCTCTAAAAAAAAATCAGTAATCAGGTTGAAGAAAAGCCCCTGAAAAGCTTAGGCGCGCCTTTGGTGCGCCTGGGAGCTGGTAAGGCACGCGCGCCTAGGCGCGCCTGAGGCACCTCGCCCGCCTCTGCCTTACATATGCGAGTCCCGGTGCGCCTGGTCCTCCCGACGCCTCAGGTGCGCCTTACTAACATTGAACATGCCTAGTGACTAAACTCGCATAACAGGTGCCTCTAATGGTCTCCTTTGTATGTGCCAAAACCATCTTAGTCGAGCTTCTCGCATCTTCTCTGCAATTGGTGCCACTCCTGTCTTATCCCTGATACATTCATTCCAAATTTTATCCAGTCTCGTGTATTTACACATTCACCTAAGCACTCTTATCTCCGCAACTCCCATTTTTTGCTCATGTACACAATTCACTGCCAACACTCAGAACCATAGAGCATCGCTGGTCTAATTGTAGTATGGTAAAACTTGCCTTAAGTTTTAATTGTACTTTACGATCATATAAGATCCCTGACACGCCTCTCCACTTCAACCAACCTGATTGGATTCTATGTATCACATCTTTATCAACACCTCCATCTTTTTGAACTCTCGATCCAATATATTTAAAGCACTAACATCAGAATTATAACTAGTGATAGAAATATTGTTGAGTTTCTCAGGCATCAAATGCGCATCGGATATTTCGAGAAACCCATTGCAACGAACTTGCGAAAACCAATAAATCCAGGAGTTTATACCTGCGTCGGAATCAAATTCCGTGAAGGATGACTGTCGTTTGAGTTCCCAAACGTAGAACGAGATCCACGTCTATACGAGTATCCACACAAACGCCGGAAACATCTCGTCTTTCGTCCAACGAACGCGGGCTGGAGGATGATCGTCCTTCTTCGTCTCCACAAAGTACTAGCTTCATTTCATGGAGAGGATGCGAGATGCGGCTGCCGGTTTTTGGTTTCTGAAAGAGTCCCACTCTGATCGTCTCATACCCAGAAACCCTAATCACTATATATATATAACAATTTCTCAAACCGCAGTTTCTCAAACCGTAAGCTTATGCGTCGAGAGGGAGCAAACCGATACTGACGTGTTATCTAATCGACATACACGATATCAACGTGATATCTAGTCGACGTACATCAAGTCGGCGTGTTATCTAGTCGACATACACGATATTGACGTGATGTCTAGTCGACATACATCTAGTCGACATAAACGATATCAACATGATGTCTAGTCGACATACATCTAGTCGACGTGCTTTGACTTCTGAAGTCACATGCGTCGAGTAGTTCAACATTCTATTTCGAATCCAATTCGAAATAGACTTACTCCCAATCAGTATAAGCTTGGTTCTTCACTCATATCCAATATAAGTAGAGCCAACACGATCAATTGTCTATTTTTCAT
Organism: Dactylorhiza incarnata; assembly: GCA_033032865.1. Taxonomy (NCBI): domain Eukaryota; kingdom Viridiplantae; phylum Streptophyta; class Magnoliopsida; order Asparagales; family Orchidaceae; genus Dactylorhiza; species Dactylorhiza incarnata. The sequence continues at coordinate 4,568,151 of JAWHQI010000026.1, read as the reverse complement.
ACGTTCTTATGTGCGACACCATAAACTCATATCACGTTGGTAGTGAGACTAACTCCTTGATTACTTCTATATTATAGAAGATTCCAACTAATGTCTAACAAGTGACAAACAACAACGCATACCTTGAAATGTAGGAAACATTTTTAATTATCCTGATAACCTGAATTTATAAAAACATTTCAAATCAAAATAGGTTTGGTACACATCTTTAAGGGTCTCTTTGGGTGGGTGGTGTGACCGTTGAAGATGGAGTTGGGGTGCCTGTACTGCAGTCCTTCTCAGCGCGGCGGGTTGTTGAGGCTGGGGCTCGATCCCCAGACTTCCTTGATAAGAACCACTCCTAACAGGCCTTATTACCAACTGACCTGGTGATAAGACTTGTTAGGAGTGGTTCTTATCAATGAGGTCTGGGGATCGAGCCCCAACATCAACAACCCACCGCGCTGAGAATAGGCGCGGAGACGGGTTGGGGTGCCTGTACTGCAGTCCTTCTGGCAGGTGAGTTGGTGATAAGGCCTGTTAGGAGTGGTTCTTATCAAGGAGGTCTGGGGATCGAGCCCCATCCTCAACAACCCGCCGCGCTGAAAACAGGCGCGGAGACGGGTTGGGGTGCCTGGACTGCAGTCCTTCTGGAAGGCGTGCTTGGTCGTGGTCCGCTAGCTGGTGTGATGCCATGGGGTGCGGCGGGGCCCCGACGTCCTGCATCACTTAGTCTCTTTCAGCCATCTCCTTCCGAGGATGATGATCTTCAATCATATTGACATTATTAATATAACATTCACGAGCAACCTTTGGATCATTATGAACGCTGAACTGCTTCCCTCCTATACCGAATTTTAGAACTTGATGTTAAGTTGAGTGATAGCTTTGTATTCATTCTGCAAATGCCCAAGATGACATTATAACTACTCAGAGTGCCAACCACTATGAAGGTCCATTGATGGGTGAAACTGCACATGGTGATAGATAGAACTATGCTCTCTTCAATTTCCTACTTCTCCTCAGCGAACCCATACAGGGGTCCATCATTGGATTGAAGCTTCTTTGCAATATTCATAGCTTAGAAGCCATGCTTGAAGAGCACATTAACAGAACTTCCTGTGTCTATCAAGATCCTTGACACGAAAAAGTTATCACTGACTGTCTTAACGACAACAACATCGTTGAAAGAATTGACGATCTTCGACATGTCTTCCTCAATGAAGACGACATCCCCTAGGTGGAGTCGCCTGGGAAGTGGAGGCTATTTCCTTTCGAAAAAGACGTCCCCCACTTGCTTTCTTGGAAGACTCTAAACCAGCTCTTTCATGGATACAGTTGATGTGGCCTGAAAGACCAACCTCTCTTTGTTCAATGCCATCACAAACACAATTGGTGCCACCCAATAGGCCAACATCTTCTTATTGAATACATTCCCATTTCTTAGGGAGATGTACTTCAACTACTACTTCCTTTCTCTTATTAGTTGCTTATTCTTAGGCTTATAGGCGACAAACTCCCGGAACTTGCCGACTTTCAACATCCTTTCCTCAAGTTCTTGAAAAGCCCGACAACTCTGTATCATGGTCAGCATTCTTTTGGAACTCACATAAAAGCTCCCTGTTGAGATTTCCATATTCCACTCCCAATAGCCGAGGTTTTCTGAAATTTGATTGCTTCTAAAGGATATTCATCCATGGGCACAAGAAGGCCGGTGCACTTTTTTTAGCTATCATCATATCTTCCGGCAGGTACATGAGGTTGATATGCCTGAACCTGGTGAGCTGGCACATCTGACACAAGGATTCTTGACCGGAGACCGATTCTTGAGCAGTGTTGTAGATGTCGTCCGACATGTCCGACATGTCGGCCGACATAAAGGTTTTGGGGATAAAACGCAACGACATCGATATTTTAAACAAAAATATCGTTTTTGAAAATATCGCCCGATATATCGGTTTAACCCGATATAACCCAATATATCTGGCGATATTTCGCGACCGATATATCATCGAGAGGGTTAAAAATATATTTTTCATTTCTTTGAAGAGACCAAACGGTAATATTTCATTTCGGGCATCTCTTTAAGTCTAGCGTCGACGACTTTCTCATCTCGCTCTCATTTGGTGATCTTTATGCCATTTATTGCAGTCGACATCTCTTTGTTATGTAATTTATAGACATACATTACATGTATATATGTTTATTTTGTAGTTTATAAACCTAAAGTATGTATAAAATTATACATATTTATAAAAATTGTGTATATATATGAATAAATATATTTAAATATTAAAATCCGACATTATAAAATATCCCCGATATATCCCCCGCAATCCGACATCCGACATTTCAAACTCAAACCGACATAAATCCGACATCCGACATCCGACATCCGACATCTACAACCTTGCAAAGTGGTGATCAAGGTTGAGGGCGCCAGCTTTGTTGAAAAATAAAAGGTGGATATGGATAGTTGTGATGGAAATTCCTCCCTCGAGGAATAGGAGGGTGAAGAAAAGGACCTGGTCGAGTCCTTACAACCTGGTATGCTAATTAACTTGTTTTTTTGTAGAAGAATTATCCCCGTGTTGCCACTGCACGAGTTGAGTCAAAGAGGAGATGAAGCTCAGATTTGTGGCCTTACCTACAATGAAGTGATTAGCCTTGTTGACGAGCTCTCTATAAGAACTTAAGGGTTTCTTGCTAACCCCAAGTTTAAAGAGGCCTTCTTGGAGGCCACATACCACAGAGCCTCATGCATTGCTGGATCAATGTCGTGGATTTCCAGGATTTCCTCCTGGAATCTATCAAAAATACTCCTGAGGGTCTCAGAGACCCCATGCTTAATTTTTCAGAGGGTTTGAGGCTGCTCTTCCTTTTCCTTGAGGTAGCAAACCTCAACAGAAGCTCCTTACGTGATTCTCCAAAAGAGTATATCGACTTCGTTGGGATCTTATGAAACCAATCTCGAGCCTTCCCCTCGAAGGGCATAGAGAGTAACTTATAATGAATACCATCTACATAGGAAAATGAGTAGGTCATAAAAATGGCTACTCCTAAACAAAAAGCCCATTTCTTGGTGCGCTTGATGTTGTAGCATATGGGAAAGAGTTCTGGCATATGCAATTATTCTCAGATCTTCTAGTAGAGCTCGACGAATACTCTAAAGAGAACTTGGTGAAGAATGCAACCAACCATCTTTCAAGTGTTGAGCGAGTACTTAGGGGATACACGAGAGCAGTGGGAGAATCCGCGACTTTGCGAGAACTTTGTGAATGCCTTGCCGAGAGTACTAGGAAAGCTCTGACATATGCGATTACTCTCAGATCTTCTGGCAAAGTTTCATGTGTTCTTCACATCTAGCTGTTGCAATTCCTATCCAAGGTGTGCAGCACAAGATAACATTATCCAGTTGGAATCCATGTTTGCAATAAGTGCAAATGTTTTATGATAGTCAACTCCTGGAATTTGAGTATATCCATGAGCTACTATCCTCTTCTTTTATCTTTCCACTATGCCTTCTTGATTCTGCTTGACCGGGAAGACCCACATTGACCAAACACTTTTTTTCTCAGGTGGGAGATGAGATACTTCTCAAGTCTGGTTCTTCTCCAACACCAACATCTCTTCTTCTATTTCCTTCTTTCATTTTGATATGTCAAATACTTCTTGTCAATTTATTGGAATACTAATAGAGGAGAGAAAGGGAACGCTTTATGTGTCAGGGTTAGATTTTGATATGAGATATAATTGACTATAAGATGATTGGTTGAGTTTGTCTTACCTTTAAGATTTATGATAGTTTGGTGGAGATCTTGGTCATGATCTGACTGTAAAGCAAGTTTTTGTAGTGTTTGAACTGCACGAGGCTGCATTGTTTCGACACAAATATGTTTAAATTGGTACACTTTGGAAGAGGAGGACTGATATTCGTTATAACATTCATACGAGAGTGGTGGAAGTAGTAACCAGAATATGAGGAGTGACAGAAGCAAATATTGTAGTTGAATGAGGGAAGCAATAATTGGAATATGAATTTCGGACTTGTTATCTACATTACCATCTCCCACCGACAATGGCCAAGTATTTCCCCCTCAAGAAATGTAACATCCATGGTGCAAAACGTTAGGAGGACGGGTATCATTAATGATTGTTAAAATAAAGAAGATAAAATTAAATGTCTTTTATTCATCCTCGAAGGGGCAATTTATAGGACTTACAATAACTCATAAACTCAAACTCACAATATGAGACTAAACCCATACATACCTAAAGACTACATGGACTAAAATATTAAATGAAATGCGATAACTTCAACCCTCCCCCTCGGCTTGAGGGGAAACCTTCAGCTTAAACCACACAAAGGGCGGTCCCACGCGACGCGGTCCCATACGACACAAACCCACCCGAGACAACCCGATGGAATCAAATCAACAACGGGCCACCGAGGATACTCCCACACGACATAACCCGCTGGAAGCAAATCAACAGACGGGCCACCGGGGACAAACCCACACAACACAACCTGCTAGAATCAAATCAACAGATGGGCCACCAAAGATATTCCCACACGACACAACCCGTTGGAATACATGTCAACCAACAAAGACCATACCACATACCAATCAACGAAGCAAATTGGGGAGACGCAAACAACACAAGACATAAGCCTGGTGGGCAGTGTGAGACTAAGACGATTGTTAGGAAATACCATCCGAGTAGCCTTCGTCCCAAACACTCCCCATCACGTTAGACACACGTGCATGCATGCATACAAGACCATACTAAATAAATACTGACAATAACCAAACAAAGATAATTAATGACACATAAAAAATCACCAAACCATCAAAAAGTTTCCTCATCAGTGATAGATCAACACCCTGGAAGGGGTAACACCGGATCGAATTGGTCGAAGCACGAGGGGCATCGACTAGAGGCAGCTGGATCGGGAGCAGCGGAGTGGCCGAGATCAGGAGTAGCGAAGCACATGCATGATGATATCTCGTGAACAGGAGCTGGGATCATCACAAGAACAGTCGACTGGAGCATTGACAGGAACGACATCGTCCGTAGGAGGCAGGATCGTCTGCAGGAACTGGACACGGATACGGCGACGGGGTCGTCAACGGGAACAGTGAGCGGGAATGTCGACTGGAGCAAATGCATGATGCCCGTATGATTTCCAAAAATTGTTGGCTAATCGCTTCGATCAAATGGATGCACAATTTGTTGACCATATGAAACAATTTGGAGTTTTCTCTACTAGAGTGGATTATCTAGATCCTCTTAGGGAACCCTTGTCCTCGGGAAGACATTAGTCCGTGTGTTATTCGCCGAGAGGGACATCCTGATCATATGTTTATAAATCCTATTGCTCAGGCCCCTCCTCACCCTTCCAAGGGAATCTGAGCCATCCTATGAATATCGTAGAGGTACCACAGTTGGTTGACACCACCCTCCATAAGAACAACCTCAACCCCGGTATCCCTTTCATAGAGATCATGTTGTCCCCCACAAACTGTTCAACCATAGTGGAGATGATGATTATATGGATTTTCATGAGCCCCGAAGAGATCATATTGGGGAGGGTGATAGCACTTCCCGCACCCGTATCGATGCCCCATTCTGCGATGATCAGTTAGATTCGAAGACCTTTAGCGATTGACTTTTAGATATGGACAATTATTTATATTGATACGAGATGACTGATGATAGATGAGTTCTGTTTGCCAAGATGAAATTACATGAGCATTCTAAGATTTATTGAACAAGTCTTAAGCGCTCTTTAGATAGAAAGGGATAATATCCTATCACTCGATGGGATTACTTGCAGCAAAAGCTCAAAGAAAAATATTTGTCCGCTTCATATCAGAATCATATTCTAAATCAACTCCATGCATTATGCCAGGGGACCCTTTATGTAAAAGAATATATTACTCACTTTAACGAGCTCGTAGTTAGGAGTGTTATCATTGAGAAGCCTATAATGACAACCTCTTAATTTCGGGCTTGCTTAAGGGTTGACATTCGTAGAGAACTTATTCCCCATCTCCTGGAGTCGGTCAAGCAATTTTTTCAGCCCGCCTTGAATATAAGCAATACTTGACGTAGTTCAGGCCCAAGGCGACCTAATCCACAATCCGTCAGTTCTATGCCTAGAAGGCCTCCCCAACAGGGACCCAATCTAGCCATGCCTACTCGTTCTCCCATTGACACGAAAGGCAAATCCATTTCCACTGGGCTCCCAAAAGCCCGGAGAAATCCAGTGTTATCGATGTTTGGGTAGAGGCCATGTGGCGGCACAGTGCCTCGCACGGAATCTACTTACTGAGGAGGACCGCAACCTTAGTACCGAGTTAGTGGAGCCACTTGAGGATGATATTTTTGTGGCTATAAAAGAGGGTTCGGAGGATGAGGTGGGTTGTGCACTAGATTTATCTGTCGTTTACTACATACTCCTCCCACTAATGAAGATTGGAGACGCACCACCATTTTCTATACTTATTTCCATAGCGCTGATGGTGCCTGCAAGCTAGCCATAGATTCCGGGAGTTGTGTAAACATAGTTGCCCAAAAGGGGCTAAAACGAATGAGAGTGAAACTTGGGCCCCACCCGTACCCTTACTGAGTTATTTGGGTGGATAAGACTGCTATTCAGGTCACTTAGCTATACCTCATGCCTATTACTCTAGTCTCGTTCAAGGATCGAGTTTGGTGTGATCTCATTCCCATGGACGTTGCCCACACACTGTTAAGTAAGCCTTGAGTTTATGATATGGATTCCACGTGTTACGGTAGAACCAACACGTGTGTATTTTATGACAAGGGACGCGAGATCTACCTTTCTCGTGTATTTTATGACAAGGGACGCGAGATCTACCTTTCTCGTGTATTTTATGACAAGGGACGCGAGATCTACCTTTCTCGTGTATTTTATGACAAGGGACGCGAGATCTACTTCTCTCGAACTCAACCCAAGGAGTCTTCCACGGGTAAAATTAACTCTAAGTTGGTACAGACTCCACGAAGCCTTTACATATCATGAGAAAAGGTGGCTTCCTACGAGAGAGTCGTGAGTCCGACATCATATTAGTAGTGTCCGCCGCACAGGCATCTGAGAGCCCTACTGAGACTGTAGAGGTCCACCCGGATGTTCGACGCATTCTAGATGAGTTATTTAATATTACACCAGATGCACTTTCGGATGAATTGCCTCCCCTGAGAGAAATTCAGCATGTCATGACTTAGTACCCGGTGCATTCCTGCCCAATGTACCCCATCATCGTATGAATCCTATTGAACATGTCGAGCTGAAACGACAAGTCGATGAACTTCCGAAAAATTTCATACGAGAGAGCTTGAGTCCCCGTGCTGTCCCAATCTTTCTTACTCCGAAGAAGGATGGGTGTTGGAGTATGTGCATTGACAGTCGCGCCATCAATAAAATTACCGTGAAAACTATTTTCCCATTCCTTGACTAGATGATCTATTGGATGCTTGGTCGATGCCCAAGTTTTCACTAAAATCGATTTACGCTGCGGGTACCACCAAATTAGAATACATGAGAAAGATGAGTGGAAAATGTCTTTCAAAACAATAGATGGCTTGTATGAATGGCTAGTAATGCCATTCAGATTATCAAACGCTCCTAAAACTTCTATGAGGTTATGACCCAGGTCCTGCGAACCTATATTAGCGAATTCTTGGTCGATGATATTCACATCTTCATATTAGACTTGTATGTGAAGTCCTCCGAAAGGAGCACTTGTATATCAATATAAAGAAGTATACTTTTATCCACGTCTGTACATTTCCTTTGGTTGCATTGTGTCTACCACAGACATTTTTGTAGACCTGACAAAGTTAAATCTATCGATGAATGGTCGATTCCCACCAAAATTCATGAAACACGCAGCTTTCACAAACTTGCCACTGACTTCACTTTACCCTAAGTCAGATCTATGTGAATCATATCGAAAGGATGCATACTAGATGACGAGAGATTACTTGGACATATTTAGATAGTTCGCAAGCATAAAAAACAAAAAATTAAAGAGGAATAGTGAACATTGGAAATATTTTTAAGAGATAAGAGGGAGAAAGATGTCGAGTGCACTGAAGAGAGAAAGATGTGTTTTTTGACCCAAGTTATACAGTCTCCCACAGTTCCTATCACTGCCGATGCGCTACTTTGTTGCTAGATTTTGAAAAAACAATCATCACAAAGAAATAGGCATTTCTCGCTCAATTCCATGAAGAGTGGAACGATCTGTCATCTTGTCTGAACTAAGATAGTGTCGCCGGTCCTTGTTAGCTTTATTACTATTAGGTTAAACATAATATTGTAACCTCCTCTTATATAAGGGGCGCTATTCACATAATGAATCAATTTTCCACCTAATCTCTGTTCCGTGACATGGTATCAAAGGACAACGCTGTCGCCGTGACCTAAATCCTCGCCAACTGCCTTCCGCCCGCCGCCACTCCCCGCTGCCACCCCTCGCCGACTTCCTCTCTCCCATCCGCATCCAACCCTAGCCCTCCTTCTCTCCTCTCTGCACAACGTCGGATCCGTATATCCCGTGCGTCTGCCAGTCGACGCTGGCCGATGAGATGTTTTCCTCGTCGGAGCTCCGCCGGTCCGATTGACCTCAAACTTTGGGAAAAATTTCTCTTTCGCATACTTATCGCTCCACTGATTTCTTGAAAGGTTGCCTGGAAGGAACCTACGCATACATCGGGAGCGTGTCAGTGTTTGAGCGGAGATCGAAGCCGTAGAACTAGGGCTCGGGCGTGCTAAACTAGATTTCATGCTGAATCCTTAAGAGTTGTAACCCTAAGCTTTGACGCCAAGCTGAGATAAATGAAAAACATTCTTGAGTTTGATCCTCTCAATTATGGGTATATATAAGGACTGTACATGCAACTAAAACACAAATATTCAATGTAGGACTATTACAATGTATCTAACTTAAATATACATTAAAGTTTTAGTACATTATATATGCCCGGAAGAGATTTAGAGCACCTGAAATTATAAATATTCTCTTGCATGAAAAATTGTAGTCAGGTCATTACAAGCAGCCATTCAAATATGCCATAGGATACTTTTTAAAGAAATAGAAACCTTAAAAGATCATTACAGTGACAACCAAAAGGAACTGTATCCAAATCTCTAATCACTAATTTCTAAAAATATAATTAAAAACCCCACAAATATTGAAATTGGCTAAACCATATATAACGAGCTCATGTTTCGCATCTAACCTTAGCTTCTGCTTATAAGGGTCTCCATGATGCTTTCATTTTGCAGGTCCCTTGGACTTGCTTTCATATTAGAAGAAATTGGATTTAGATACTCTTCTCTTTGTTAATACCTTGTTTCATGTGCTCTTATCCTTCACTGATATAAACTTTCCTTTTGTTCTTATTCTTATCGCCTGATAAGAAATGTGAAATTATATGTTTAGCTATTTGCCTGTCTCATATTTGGCCTCTTTATGGTAGACTTCAAACGGTTTGGGTTGATCTGAAGAAGCAACAAGAGTTGACTCAGGATGTTAGAAGATCTCATGCAATATAATCATCACATTTAGCTAATCCTTGTTATTTATCGGCATATTAATCTAATCTCAGTTGGTGTCTTGTAAATCCGGTTTCAGTTGGTTTTGGCATATGCGATAATCTGTTTTTTGCAACCCTCTGTGCGCTGTTGCTAAAATATGTTGTGAATTTTAGGGTAAATGAATCCAACGGCTCATTTACCCTAACTTTCAAAATATGAAAAATCGCGAGGAATGCGATCACGATCTCCGATCGTTAATCTGATAATCCAAAAGTCATGGTTTCCATAAATCGCCCAAATGAGGCGCGCTCAATCTCTATCAGAATCAGTTTCCAGATCAAAAGCCCCGATTTTTTTAATCCCTCTTGTCTAGCTTACCTACTGTGCCAAGCATCAACAGCTTAATAACTGTAGATTTTGTGCCTTTATAAAAGTAAACTTTCATCCTTTAGTTTTGGTTTTGCAACTTTGAACACATTTTTTATGGATGGGTCTGTCTTTGGTGAATTTCACATGACTTCTTTTTCTTTTCCAACTTCTTCTTTGAGCAATTTATCGATGTTTATGTGACAAATCCAGGCTTGGGTTGAAACTGACATTAGTAATTATCATGGAGATACTGCTTGTGGCTCAATGACTGCAGAGAGTTTTACTGGTAGTTTTCTTGATGCAAGTGTCACAAGTGCTAGTGTACCTGATAACAGGCTTGAATCAACATATTTGTATATACAGATGGAATATTGTCCTAGGTATGTATTCTTACCTGCTTGAGTATTTCTATAAAGTGTTGCAAGTTGGTTGAGTTGCAGTAATGGACAGTGATGGTATCCAAATTTATGTTTAGTTAAATATCACAATATGATCATGCAGCTATAGCAAATGATTATGACATTCTAACATTAATTGTTGATTGATTTCTTGCATGTGAAAGAAAAATTGATTTACAATCACAAGTTTGCAATTTGAGTTGACATTGATGGGATAGGTTTAAAGCTACGTTGATGGAGCTTTCACATGTTTTAATTGTTAAGCCCACTAAATTATTCTAGCTAGCGTTCTTTAGCACATGCCATTATATGAAACTCATAGTAAGGATAAACTTGGAATTGTAGTTTAAAAAGTTTGTTTAAACCTTGTTTTAAAGAAAATGGAGAAATAGCTTTGTTTACACCCCTTACTAGTAATTGTCCTATTTCTATTGGCGCATCTTCATGGAATGAGACTAAGTGATACACTGACTACTGAAGCATTTAGGGCACCGTCTTACCAACATTTTTAGTTCAGTAAAAAGTTATGTTTCTAGTTTTGTTTTCTAATATTCATCTTATTTTTTCTTTTACTAATTACATTGTTATTTTTTCTTTTACTAATTACATTGTTTTTTATTCTTATATCTCATCTTCATTGTGAAGGACTTTGCGCCAGGATTTTGAAACATATAGTGCATCTTTCGACAAGGACAATACATGGCATTTGTTTCGTCAAATTGTGGAAGGCTTAGCCCATATACATAGCCAGGGAATCATACATCGTGATTTGACTCCCAGTAACATTTTTTTTGACACTCGCAATGAAATTAAAATTGGAGATTTTGGCCTGGGTAAGTTTATTGTTCTATTACTTTTATGTAATTTATATGTTTATGTATGAGTATAATAAATTTGTCTTAGTTCCTGTCACATCCTCGACCCGGAAGCTCTTAATTAATGAGACGGTACGTGGAATGTTGTGAAGGATCTTTTACACATTCCAAAATGCGCAAATAAATATTGCCCATGATAATAAAAATATTTTTTATTTTTTTAAACATACTCTTTACATTGACTTCACGGGTTCGAGTCCTGGAAGCAGCCTCTTGCAAAAATGCATGGGAATGTTTGCCTACATTTTACCCTTGTGGTGGGACCCTTCCCCGGACCCTCGCTGTGCGGGGATGCCTTTGTGCACCGGGCTGCCCTTTTACTCTTTACATGAATTACAAAATTTTACTCACAATTTACATTACTCACAAAAGATGTATATAGATATTTATTTTGATTTTTTCTCTTCCCTTTACCCTTAGTAGTAGACAGTGAGTCCACTGATCTACCTTTGACAATATAATTAAAAAAAAGGACAGCCCTGTGCACATTGCATCCCCGCGCAGTGAGGGTCCGGGGAAGGGTCCCACCCCAAGGGTGAAATGTAGGCAAACCTTACCTTGCATTTTGCAAGAGGCTGCTTCCAGGACTCGAACCTGTGACCTCATGGTCACACGGCAACACCTTGACAGGTGCGCCAAGGCTCTTGATAACTAAAATTAATTTAATAAATCTATGAACCGAGTAGGCAAGCGCACCTATCGTTCATAGCATAGGATATGAAAATATCAAGGTTGTATAAATCCACGGGTCTGTCGAGTACTTTTACTTCGGGAAAATAAACTATTATTTTTTCAAATAATACTTTAGGAGAAATTTTATAAATAAAACTAAATTAAAGAAAAGAAATCTAAACTTGATCAAAGCGCACTTCGAATGAAATTAGAAAAGACAAATTTTTATCCGATCCTTGACCGTGGAGATTCCCGAATTATGAACGCACCTCTGTCGAGGGTATGCTCACCTGAGTTTAGGTTGATCAACCGAACTCTCGTTTTAAGATCGAAACCCCTAAAACTCGCTTTACCGAGGTGAATCCCGCTATAGGATTTGACTCCTATCCAGAAGATTTTCGTCATCCTCTCTCGAGGGTTGCGATCAACTCCTTTTATACTTGAGTGATCGATTCGTACGCACACTCTGGTCGGTTACTAGAATACGAAAACAAATATGAAGTCATACATAGACATATGAAATCAAGATAAATCAAGAATAAATCAAGAATAAATCAAAGAGAGATTATAACGAGAAAAATAATTTCATTCACCGTTTGCAAAAATCAAGATAATAATCTAATTGACATAAAAATAAAAAGAGATAATTCATAAAAGAAAATTAAATTATCATTAAAAGAAAATTGAATTACATAAAAAGAGAGTACAAGAAATTGAAAGCATTGCATGAAATAAACTCTAAGACTACATTACATGAAATTAAAATACATGGAATTGAAATCAAAGCTAAAAAGGAACAAGAAAATACACGAAAGAAGAAAAGCATTTCTGCCCCAAAAGGGGGTAGAGGAAAGGAGTTTCGGCCCAAGGGGGAGGAAAAAGGGTGTTCTTGGGATCTGGAGGAGGTGCCTTAAAATAGGCGAAAAGTCGAGGTTACACGCCCTCGGTCACGCCTGTGACCAAGGGCGTGTAAGGGGCGTGTTCGAAGCAGCAGCGGAGAGGGCGCCTTCTGGAGTTATTGCAGCCGTTACAAGGCGCGTCACGCCCGTGACCAGGGGCGTGCAATACTTAAACTGCAACTGGCGCGAACTTCTGGCGGGACGGAGGTGTGATCTGGCGGCAGAGAAGTTACACGGGCGTGTACATGGCTGAATATCCTCGGGGCGTGATCTGGGTGTGATCTGCTGGCAGGGAGGTTACACGCCCGTGGCCTTTGAATTACACGGGCGTGACTTGGCGAAATTCACATCATGGCTGTGGAACACGTCCTGCTGAGCTAGAGGCGTGGCTTAAGTTGACACGCCCTTGGTCACGCCCGTGACCTAGGGCGTGTACTTGGCGAATCTTCTTGGAATGAGCCCAGGATGGCGACAGCAGGCCTGAAACACATCTTAGGCTGTCACGCCCGTGACCTTGGACGTGTACTTGCAATTTTTGCTCAAAATGTCCAGAAAACTTGAAAAACATAAAATAAGCCTAAGTTAGTACATGAATATGAAAAGAGACGGTTTATTTAGAAAAATACATATAATTTAAATAAATTCATATTAAAATTATATTAAAACTATACTAAAAGATGAGTATATAAACTACTCATCGCTTCCCTTCAATTCAAATACAAAATATGAAAAAAAAACATTAAAACAGTTGAAATAACAACAACATTGCTTGATTAATTGTTGGAGTGGACTCTATCAGAAAACCCTACTTTTTAGATTAATTTAAGTTTCATATTTAACTTGTGATTTCTCCTCTAACTAGCTCATTGGTCATTAAAACGTAAGATCTATAGTCGTACTATGTATCAATTGAGAAGTGGAGAGAATATTATTTTCAATCTAACTCAAAAGTATTAAATGACACCTCTATATAGACATAAAAGAGGAGAACCCATATGAATATTAGAGGCGTGGGACATAAAATGACACCTCTATATAGGCATAAAATGTTTGTCAATTTCAGCATGTTTTTTGCGGTCATGTTGAATGAGATTATGAGCAATATTGAGACCAGTTTTATTGTCACAATAGAGACGTATGAGATTTCCATCTTGTAGCCTCAGATCCTACAGTATAGCTTGAAGCCATAATCCCTCACATATCCTTTGTGACATTGCTCTATATTCTGCTTCTGCACTGGACCTTGCTACCACATTTTGTTTCTTACTTCTCCAAGTTACGAGATTCCCCAAACAAAGGAGCAATATCCGGTGATTGATTTCTGGTCATCTTGACTTCCGTGTATACTGCAATACTTATTTGCTTGTTCTGGGAGAATAGAATTCCATGTCCGGGAGACTTCTTCAGGTATCGTAATACCCGTATGATAGCTTCCCGATGTCTCAATCTAGGAGAATGCTTGCATCTGCTCAGGATCCCAACTGCATAATGATATCGGGACGGATGTGTGTGAGATCGATAATCCTTCATACCAATCTTTGGTAGCTGGTAGAATTCACTTTCTTGCTATCCTTGTCTTCATCGATTTTACAGTTTACTTCTATAGGGGTATCAGTAGGTGCACACCCAAACATCCTTGTTTCTTCTAGGGTATCCTGAACATATTTCCGTTGAGAAATGAAGATTCCATCGTCTGCCCGCGCAACTTCAATCCATAAGAAATATTTAAACATTCCTAGGTCTCTGGCTTCGAACTTCTTGCACAAATGTGCTTTGTGCCACGTAATTTCCTCCAAATCATTTCCTAGGATAATGATATCATCTACATAGTCATTAAGAATGATCACTTTCTCTGCTTTCTTCTTAATAATGAGAGTTTGATCTGAGTGCCCCTCTTTGTATTCCAAGAAAGTTATGGCCTTTTGAAACTTCTCGAACAAAACTCAAGGGGATTGTTTCTAATCATAAAAGGTTTTTTTTTGAGTTGACAGACACTACCTTCTGATCCACTCTTCAAGAATCCTGACGGAAACTTCATGTATATCTCCTCTTCCATATCACTATGTAAAAAGATATTTTTTACTCGAGTTGTTATAGATTCCATACCAGACATGTTGCTCATGATAAAATGATGCATATGGAATTCATTTTGGCAACTGTCGCAAATGTTTTATGATAGTCCACACCAGGAGTTTGAGTATATCCATAGCCACCAGCCGTGCTTTGTATCTCTCTACGACCCCTTCTTGATTCTGTTGGATAGAAAAAATCCATTTTGATCCCACAAAGTTTTCCTCGTTGGAAGGAGAGATAGTTACCAAGTCTGTTTTTTCTTCAATGCAGACATCTCTTCCTCTATTATGATATATATTTATTGCTTCGTGTCCAATTTTTGGATTACAAATAGAAGATAGAGAGGACATAAAGGCTTTATGTGCCCAAGTGAGATTGTGATAAGAGATATAGTTAGCAATATTGTATTTTGCAGAGGTTGGCTTATAGTTCAAATGTATGAGAGGTTGATGGAGGTTATCATCAGGACCTGGTTCTGAAATTTGTATTTGTCGTGGAGGAATTACATGGGTTTGTACTATCTCAACAACAATGTTGTGTCATTGATAGATGTGAGGAAGAGGAGGAATAAGCCTTTCGGCAACAGGAGTAAAGGTGATGCTAGTAGACGTGTTGTTTTGAGTAGTGGAAGGAGGAATATGCGAGGCGAAGAGGAATAATGGAAGCGTCAATATCAGTGTCCCTCTTCCTTGGAAGAGAAACATAATTGTTCTTCTTCCCAGAATGTAACGTCAATGGTAGAAAAAAATGTTAAGAAGAAGGGTGGTAGCAACGATATCATTTTGTCGTTGAGTAGCCCGTAGTTGCCCGTGAAAACACATTTATGGGAATGAGCTTCCCATTTATCGTGGTTGGGTTGATGAATATGAACAAACCAGACACATCCAAACACCTTTGGTGGGAGATTAGATGTTTAAACGATGCATTTGGTAGAAAAATGAGACATATTATAGAGTACTAAACAAAAGACGGTTAATGAGGTAGGCCGCTGTAAGGACAGCTTTGCCCCATTAGGATTTAGGGACATTCATTGTAATAAGGAGGCAGCATGTGACTTCAAAAAGATGTTTATTTTTTCGTTTAGCAACACTCGTTTTGGGTGAAGGTATGGATGCATGTGGTTTGATGAAGGATTCCTTGATCAGTAAGATATGTCCTAAAAACACCACGACTGCCATACTCTTCCCATTGTCACTTCGAAGGAAACCAATCTTACTGCCAAACTGAGTGTCCACCATTTTGTGAAAAGTTTAAAGCAATTAAAACCATCATTCTTTCGTTTTAATAAGTACATCCACGTAATGAAAAAAACAGTCAATAAACGTTACAAATGAATAATGTCCAGATAAAGAGATAACAAGAGAAGGTATCCTAACATATGTATGAATAACATCAAAAAGAATCGTCCTCGAAGATGATAAATTAGTAGGACTATGTCGTGTACATTTAGAGAGATTACCAACATCACAAACAAAATTTTTCAAAACACTTTGAAAAAATAGGAAACATCTTAAGAAGATAACTTGGGGAGGGCTGTCCTAGATGTTGATGCCACTGTCCGACATCCGCGAAAGAGGGAGCAGGAATACTAGAGTGAGCTTGGTGAATAGGATGGTCCAAAATGTACATGCCTCCGCAATTCCTACCACTACCAATATGCTGCTTCGCTGTGTGATCCTAAAAAATATAACCATTAGGAGGAAACGTCAGGGAGCAATTAAAGGACACAATCAAGCGGCTAATAGATAGTAAATTTCAAAGAAATTTAGGAACATCTAAAACCAATGTGAGGGGCATGACAGAGGAACATAAGATGTTCCCTTTCAGTTATGGAAGACAAGGAGCCATTGGCGGTGATAACTTTATCACGACTCGGGAGAGGGGTGTATGAGGTAAAACCAGACGAAGCCTCTGTCATCTGATCAATTGCACTAGAATCAATGATCAATTCAGATTAGATGGCAGAAGCAGATTGTGCACTTATAGTTCCCGAGGTAGAGAAGACAGTTGCGGAAGAGTTTCTTTGAGAGCGTACTAGACGTCGTAGAGCATCAGGGTCTTCAGTTGAAAAAACTTGGGAGGGAAGCTTGCTAGTATTATAGTCAATAGTATGAGCAACAGTTGGGTGATTGTGCTGGCGAGGACCACGACCACCATGTCCATGGCTACTGTAATTCTTTCGTAAAGTGGTAAGGAAAGGATAAAGGCGAAAATAAGACTCCCAGATATAACCTTAATTACCACAGTGATCACACATCCTAACAAATGAACTGAGAGGAGGCAGGCCTCAGACAATGCCAGCATGGGCCTAACGTTCAAGTACTTTGTGGAATTGAGATAACATCCGTGATCCTCATCACCCAAAACCATGTTGAATGTTTCCGGAAGAGAGAACGTAACATCCAAAATTTATGTATTGTCTTGTTTTCAAATTCGGTGTTTGATCGCGAGCAATTTTGATTAGCGTCATCATCAAATCGAGGTACCTACACTCTTTTTGGTTAATTTTACGCGCTAATCATAGTTGAAAGTGCACATTGTAACTTCTGAATATTCTCTAGAGGGGGGTGAATAGAGATTTAAAAACTTTACCCTGAATATGCACACAATAATAGAACTATTCCAATTACTATGTAATCAACACAATCAGCACAGAATAATATAAACAAAGAAACTGAAAAATAGTAAACAGTAAAAGGGACAGCACAGAAAAGCACACTCAGAAGACAGAATTTCTATAGTGGTTCCCCAAAATGTGGGTAGTCCACTCTTCTACTACCTGGTAGGATTGCACTATCTAGTGCTTGAGTCTTTTGATAAGGAGACTCTCAGAACGAGCACCGAGTCTTTTGATAAGGAGACTCTTAGAACCACACACTGAGTCATTTGACAAGGAGACTCTTAGAACCACAGATTCTTTTTATAAGGAGACTCTTAGAACCACAGATTCTTTTTATAAGGAGACTCTTAGAACCAACTGAATCCTTTGGAGAGGGATTCTTAGGACTCTTTTTTCAGTTACAGAATAAAGAAGAGAAGTAAAGAAGAAGAAGAATAGGTGGATTCTGCTGTATGAATCCTTCTACATCTATTACTCAGGATGCTGTCTTTTGATGTTCTTGAAGATCTGTATATGATGAACTCTTGCTTATGGTAGAGAAGAATGCAAAGGTTATTAGCTTGTGATCCTCTGTGATCTCTGTACTCTAATTTGCTTGTTGCTGTATGATATGAAGAAGCAACATCTTTGTTTTTGTATTCTTGTACAAAGGTGTTCTTCTTTTCTTTTATTCTCAGAGAGAAAGCTTGAGGGAAGAAGAACAAGAAGGCTCAAAGACCAATTCTCTATCTTTCTTCTGCCTCAATGTGTATGCTTATTCTTTGTCGAATAACATTTGAATTTCTTTCCTCTTCTGATTTGTCCTTAGAATGAATGTCCTTTGGACAAAAGTATTTCTTTCTATATATGTTTCCCGACCCGTCAATCTATTTTAAATAACTTCCAAGAATGTCTTTGTTGTCCATCTGATGTACTTCATTCCATTCTTGGCAATAAACGAGCCGTTGGAAGTCAGACTATAGCCTTGGATACCTTCTGGAATAACATTAGAAATGACAGCAAAAAAACTTCCTTTTCTGTCTGTATTCGACGTAGCGTCGATTTCATTTTCCCTCTATTCGACGCACCTTTGAGTCTTGTAGAAGCAGCTTCGAAATCATTCTCAGCTCTGACTGAACTCAGATGTCGACGTTGCGTCGAGTACTTATCGACGTATCTGTCGAGTTGTAGACTTGTCTTTTGAACTTGAACTTCTGCGTCGACTTCAAATCGAAGTTGCGTCGACTTCCGATATATACTATTTAAAATACCAATTAGGGGAGGCGATCAACCTGCTACTCTGCTCTCTCAAGATAACTCAACATCTCCACCTCTGCCAATCCATAATCACGCTAATTTGTTATGTACATACAATTTGATTTAAGTGTGATAACGCTTTGGTTTAGGTATCCTAACAACTTCCCAGACCTAAACTAGGTTTTGGGGATTTCCGCCTCATAGGCACCAATTAGTTGTCGGACACGGCTTTGAACTTGGAATACATCATGTCGTTGACTTAATATTGATGTACTAGGCGATGCTATCGATGTCGGTTCGACCATTCTAACCTAAGTCTGACTATGCATTCCACAACTTGATTTCGTCTTTGTCATATGATTCACCGATCATTTTCATCACACGATCATTGTTAATTACGTCACACAATCCACCGTTGATGTACCGTCGATCTCCATCGCACGATTTAATATTTTATCCCACCCCGCAATCATCGTTATTTTGATCGCGCATTTCAATATTAATATGTACAGTGCGATCTCCATTATTTTGATCGCATGTTTCAATATTATTTACGACCGTAAGCGCCGCCCCTCGAGAATCGCGAAGAGGGGTCATAAGGTCCCACTCTAAATGATCCACGACCACCACGAGCACGACTAAGCTCGAGTGTCCGTGGGTCGCCGAAAAAACAAGGCTTTTTCGGGAAATGTCTAATAAATTGAAACCTACGATCTATGCTCTGGAGGAGTCGAGGAAGTACTCACCAGGTATCCATGCATGCTACCCAATAGTCGCATAGGCTGCATTTGTCCGTCGCTCCCTACCATAGTCGGATCGGATTTGTCGCCGGATATGGTGGTCGGCCGAGCCTGGTGAGGGGGCTGTTATGGCCTTTGGAGAGTCAGGGTAGCTGTATCGTTGTTAGAGAGACAATGAGCCACTGATTTGAGAGCTAGGAAAGCTCTCGGTTGGAGTGTTGTTGCCGGAAACTTCAAGAGAAGAGCTAAGGCTCTTAGTTTTGAGCGGAGGTTATCAGAAAACTGAAGGGGCGAGCTAGGGCTCTCAGTTTGCTAGAGAAAATGAGAGGTTGCTGGTTTTTGGAGATCTCGCCAGAAAATTGAAAGGTGCGGCAGTTTTGTTGGAAGAAACGAGAGGGAGGAGTGTTGCTCGGGTGGAAACTGTCGGCTAGGGGGTCGCCAAAGTTCAAACAAATGAAGGGGGCGGCGGTTTGAGTAGATCTCACCGGAAGGAGAGCTTGGGGCTCTCGAGTGCTGCACCTCGCCGTAGATATGAGAGTGAGGTGTAAGAGAGCAGCTCGCTGGGGGAAGGACTCGCCGGAGAAGACGCCGGAGAGGAGAGGTATCACGTGTTTCCGTCGTCTGCAAGGAGTCATGGGTTTGTCGGCTGGGAGAAGTATCCCAAACCCTAAACCTTAACTAATATTTATATAAATAAATATTAGGTTTAGATATTAGGAGACCCACTTAAAATTCTAATCAAATGCGCGTAAATTTCGTTAGGATCTCAGAATTTGTCTCGGACGGGCTCATTACGACCATCTCGTTGATACACACCAACTGAAACGATCTTATGTCAATTCCGGGTTTGTTTACTCATTTTACGCTCCCCAGAGCGTTTGCGACCCAATTTACTTAACATCGAAAACCCTTATAACGATGTTGGAATAGTATATGGATGACTCCGTTGGAATAGTATACGGATGACTCCGTTGGACTCGTATAGACTTTACGAATCTAACGACGTTAACTGAAATCGATTCTGAGGTAATTTAGTCAATTTTCACTTTTTTGGGTAAAGTGTTACTTAAAATGCGCCGACACATCAAATTCTCTGATAATCATCAGAATTGAGGGTGGTCGACTCCGTTGGACTTGTCTAAACTTTTCGAGTCTAAGGACGTTAACTGAAATCAATTCTGAGTTCATTTGCTTAGCTTGTGTGAAACTGGTGGGTTTAGCTCCTAGTCGACTAATGTGCAACTCAGAGTCGACTAGACCGCTCACCACGAGTCAATTGAACCAGCTAGGTTCCTAGATGGTTCAATTGAAAAGTGGGATGATATTGCACGTCGTTTCTATAAACGTCGCAATCTCGATGTAAGAAATTTGATTCTTCTTGGCTAGACATATCACCTAATATAGATGCATTATCAAGGTCACGTAAGAATGCATGTGAAATTGAAATATTCTGTTATGAACTTGCTTGGGGAGATGGAGAGATCTAGAGAGACTAAGGAGAAGAGGATAAATTAGGGTTTGAGAGGAGGAAGAGGAGAGTACCTTGAGAATAATGATTTGAATAGCCTCCCTAAGAAGGGGACCCAGGTTATATAATCACCCGGGTCCTGAGGGGGCCGGCCGCCCCCCCTCCCAATGGGGCTGAACCGTTGGTTCAGGCCCCTGGCCGATTAATTAGAAGTGTGGGGCTGAACCGCCGGTTCAACCCGCTCGTTGCTTGTGCCCTCCTTCATACGACGACTGTAGTGCTGCCCGGAGAAGCAACCCAAGGGGGGCGTAACATTCCCCTTTCCTTCAAAAATCAGCTTGTCCTCAAGATGAAAGTCCGGATAAAGCTCCGTGAATTCCATCATGTCGACCCAAGTGTTATGTGCCGCCGTCATATGCTTCCATTTGACAAAGACTTCGGGACGGTATTCATTGCCCCGTTTCTTCCAAATAACCATCAAAACCTGTTCGGGCAGTGGCTGCAACTCACCTGCTGTGGTAACCTCAGGTAAAAGTGGGCTAGCTTGCACTGACTCGCCGATTTTCCGCTTGAGTACAGACACATGGAAGGTCGGATGTATACGTGACCCTTCCGGTAAAGCTAAGGTGTAAGCCACGGGGCCTACCCGACGGATGATGCGGAAGGGGCCATAGTAGCGTGGCGCTAGCTTCTGATTCGTCCGACGGGCCACCGAGAGTTGCCTATAGGGCTGGAGCTTAAGGAAGACCTCATCGCCAACTGCAAATTCCCGCTCAGTGCGGTGCTTCTTTGCCTGGAGCTTCATACGATTTTGTGCTGCGCGAAGGTTGTCCCGGAGTGTAGCTAGAGTACGATCGCGGTCCCGTAACTCCCGTTCCACTGCCGACAATGCAGTACTACCTGACTCATAACTGCTCAAAGAGGGAGGTGCACAACCGTAGACTGCCTCGAAGGGAGTAATCTTGCTGGCGGAATGGTAAGCCGTATTGTAGCAGTACTCGACCCAGTGTGACCATCGGGTCCACGTCTGAGGTTCGTCCATCACAAAGCATTAGAGGTAGGTCTCCACTCCGCGGTTGAGCACCTCTGTCTGTCCATCTGTCTGGGGGTGATTTTGCGGTGCTCATGCGCAGATAAGTGCCCTGTAGCCGGAACAAATCTTTCCAAAAATTACTCACAAACGTAAGGTCCCGGTCAGAAATGATGGCGCGCGGAATGCCGTGAAGCCGGACGATTTCCCGCACAAACAGATCAGCTACGGACTCGCCGGTGTATGGATGACTCAATGCCAGAAAATGCCCATACTTGGAGAGTTTGTCCACCACAACCAAGATCACGGATTAGCGCTGCGACTTGGGCAATCCGTCAATAAAGTCCATAGAAACCGTGTCCCATATGTGTTGAGGTATCTCCAGGAGAGTGAGTAGGCCTGCTAGCGCCGTAGTCTCATATTTCTGTCACTGGCAGATGTCACACTGCTGAACGAACTGCTGAACATCTTGCTTGAGGCCCTTCCAAAAACATTTGCCCGTAGGCGCTGGAGTGTCCGTAGTATGTCGGCATGTCCACCTGTGGGTGAAGAGTGAAACTCGTGGGGCATAACCGTCTTCCATGGAGAGGTTGACGGAATTACCACTCGGTCCTGGTAGTACAGCCGCCCATTCTTCAACTGGTAGCCAGGGATGGAAGATTCCCCTCTTTTTTTAGAGTCTCTACAATATCTCCGAGCTCGGCGTCCCGCATGATCTCTTCCTGGAACTCATCCAAAGAATCAATGAGTGGACCGGAAATCTGATGGAGAGTGCTCTCCGGCAATCTAGACAGTGCATCAGCCACCACATTCTCCATGCCCTGCTTATACATGATCTCATAGTCATACCCTAGTAATTTGGTGACCCACTTTTGCTGAAGAGGGGAGGCAACCCGTTGATCTAAGAAGTGTTTCAGGCTCTGGTGATCTGTTCGGATTTTGAAGTGCCGCCCAAGTAAATAAGGCCGCCACACTGCCACAGCATGGAGAATCGCCAACATCTCCGTCTCATATGTCGATAATCTAAGAGTACGATGTGCCAACGCTCGACTGTAGAAGGCTAGAGGTCGGCGTTCTTGCATCAAAACTGCCCCGATGCCTACCCCAGAAGCATCTGTCTCTACCGCAAACTCTTTCTCAAAATCCGGAAGTGCGAGAACTGGAGTGGTCGTCATGACCCCATTTAGAGCATGGAAAGCCGCCTCC
This sequence comes from Dactylorhiza incarnata, assembly GCA_033032865.1. Lineage (NCBI taxonomy): Eukaryota > Viridiplantae > Streptophyta > Magnoliopsida > Asparagales > Orchidaceae > Dactylorhiza > Dactylorhiza incarnata. The sequence goes on along the minus strand of JAWHQI010000026.1, from coordinate 4,545,015 downwards.
GCCTCCTCCTGCTACAGAAATGCATCCTTCTGTAAGAGCTGTGTCAAAGGTCGTGCGATCTTCCCATAGTCCTTCACAAACCATCTGTAGTAACCTGTGAGGCCCAGGAACCCTCTGAGTGCTCGGACCGTCTGTGGTAGTGGCCATGTCACCATTCTCTCGATCTTCCTGGGGTTGGCCTTGACGCCGTGCACGGAGACCAGGTGACCCAAATACTCCACCTCTGGCTGTCCAAATGAGCACTTCGATTGCTTGGCGTAGAGTTGATGCTGACGGAGGATGGTGAACACTTGCTCCACATGAGCCAAGTGCTCCTCCCAGTTGGCGTTGTAGATGAGGATATCGTCGAAGAAGATCAACACGGACCGTCGAAGTAGGGGTCGGAAGATCTCATTCATCACTGCCTGGAAAGTGGACGAGGTGTTCGTGAGGCCGAAGGGCATCACAAGGAACTCGTAGTGCCCATCATGCGTCCGAAATGCTCTCTTGTGGATGCCTCGTGCATGCGGATCTGGTGATAGCTGGACCGCAAATCCAGCTTGGTGAACAATGAAGCGCCGTGCAATTCGTCTAACAGTTCTTCGATCACAGGAATGAGAAACTTGTCCTTTATGGTTGAACTATTCAGGCCCCAGTAATCAACACAAAATTTCCAAGAAGCATCCTTCACCAAAATGATGGGAGAAGAAAACGAGCTAGTACTGGGGCGTGTGATCCCAGCTGTAAGCATCTCCTTGACGCTGCGTTCAATCTCGGCCTTCTGTATGCGCGGGTATCGATATGGCCTGATGTTCGTCGGCTCTGCTCCTGCCTTCAACTGAATCTGGTGATCGCGGAACCGCGGTGGCGGCAGTGTACGTGGCTCCTGAAACAAGTCAGAATACTGAGCCAACAGAGCACACATCTGGGCTGGAATCTCCGCCGGAACCGTAGGCTCCGCTCTAATCTACATGACAACGACCATCGTACTGTCCTGTTCCCCTAGTCGTGCCAAGCTGCGGAGTGATATCTCCTTTACTTGAGACAACTTGAGGCCTCCCAAGCAATACTCCTTCCCACCCTGGGCGAACTCAATAGCCATCTGATCCCAGTCAAAAGTTACCCGTCTCAGCTGTCGCAACCAATGTACTCCCAACACCATGTCCGAACCTCAAATCAGCAATAAGTAAACATCAGTATGCCCGGTGTACCCCTGTACTCGAAGCTCAACCCCTTTCATCACCCCTTCACACTGCAGTTTACTTCAATCCGCTACCATGACGTGGAAAGCCGTGCCTCGATCTATGTCCTACCCCGCCTTCTGAGCCACAACGGGATGGATGAAGTTGTGTGTGCTCCCGCTGTCTACCAAGATTGTCACCTTCTCCCGGCCAACCCTTCCTGCCATCCGCATAGTTAGGGGGGCGCTACACCCCTCCATCGCCTGTATAGAGACCCCGAACTCTGTCAGGTCTAACTCCTCCTCTAGGTCGGCCTCTGTCTAATCCTCCTCCTCGGCCTCGTCACGTAACATGAAAACTTGCACCTTTTGGCATTTGTGCCCCGGGCCATATTTCTCATCACAGTTAAAACATAGGCCCTTCTCCTTCCGAGCCTGCAACTCTGGCAATGTCAAACTAGTAACGGTGGGCCGGGTAGCTGCCGGGGTATCCCGCCGTACTGGAGCCGGTGTCACGACCGCATGGGTGGTGGTGCGACTCCACTGTCGAGTGAATCGCTCCTCTTGTATCCTTGCAAGGCTGATGGCGTGGCTGAGGCTGCGTGACATGTAAGCATGAACCTCATCTCTCAAGTAGTCCTTCAGCCCCGATACGAAGCAACTGAGGAGAGTCTTCTCCTCCCAGCTGACCCGATTGGCCAGCTTCTCGAACTTTGTTACGCCCCCGGACGAGGCCCGTCTATTTGGGCGTCAGTACAAGCGGAGGCAAAGGCACGGCGAAGGCGACAACGGGGCTGAACCAAGCGGTTCAGCCCCCTCTTGCTGAAATCGGCCAAAGGGGGCTGAACCGATTTCGGTTCAGCCCCATTGGGCCGGCCGGCCCCTTGCTGGCCGGTCCGGGGTCCGGTATTAATATACCCGGACCCCCTCTTTTGGTTCGGATGTTATTGACTATCAAGGTATTCCTCTTCTTCCTCCTCCTAACCCAGGATCTCCTCTAGCCGTCTCTAGCTTTTCTCGCTCTTTTCCCTCTCTTTTAGAACTTCGTTCATAACACTTGGTATCAGAGGATCTCCTCCGCCATGGTTACCACTCGCACGCAAGAGGAAATCTCGCGGTTGGAAACCTTAGAGGAAAATTTTGCGGGGTTGTCTGATTCGATGGAACACATGAAGACATCAATGGAAGAACGCATGGACGCTCGCATGGATGAAATCAAAGCACTCTTGGTGCAAAATCTGAGAGGAAAAGGGCCGGCGGCCGATGAGAACGGCGGATCGATGCATCCGGGGTCCGATAACTCGGGATCTCACCCGGAAATTCCGCCGGGCCTCCAAGGAGGAGCGGGACAGGGGCGTAATCCCTGGATCGGGCCGGTACAGCAGCCAGGAGGCTCGGGCGAGGCCGGCGGAAGCCGCGCGGGCGGGATCGGGGCTGCAACAGGCGGCAGCGGCGTCGGAGAAGCGCGCGACTCGGGCGGGGGTTTCTGCGGCCCGGGCAATCTTGGGTGGGGCCGGTTCGGCTATGGCGGGGTCGGACAGGGACGAATCGGCCACGACGACTTCGGTGGGCCACCTGGAGGGTTCGGCGAGGTTGGCGGCGGCAACATGGCCGCTTTTGGTCGGGCGGCGGCGACGGGGTTTCCTCCGGGAGGTGCGGGGGGACTCCTACCGAACCCTAGGCCGTGTGGATACGGTGGCGGCCATATGGGACCGGGAGCACCGTGGATCGGACAACATCAAGTCCACCCGGGTGCGGGTTATGTTCAAGGATGGCGGGGACAAGGCGCACCAAGGGCGTATCTCCCTCCGAAATTAACGCGTATGAATTTTCCAAGTTTTCACGGAGGGGACGCGTTGGAATGGATTCACAAGGCCGAATTATTCTTTAATTATCAGGATGTTCCGGCAGCGCAGTGGGTGCAATTGGCGTCCTTCCATCTGGAGGGTGACGCATTCCAGTGGACACAGTGGTTCCTCCGAGACAGAGATTTTGTGCCATGGACGGATTTTGTGGAGGGGTTTACGGCTCGGTTCGGGCCTTTGGAGTACGAGAATGTAGAGGCCACTCTGCAGAAGCTGCAACAGAAGGGGACGGTAACAGAATACCGGACTGAGTTTGAGAAACTGGCAAACCAAGTACACTGGGAGGAGAAGACACTTCAGAGCTGTTTTGTGTTAGGCTTGAAGGAACATTTGCGGGATGAGATTCATGCTTACATGCCACGAAGTCTGAACCACGCCATTAGTTTGGCCCGCATCCACGAGGAGCGGTTCAACAGGCAACGGACCCGCAACTCAGGAAGGACTGCTGCCACGCCAGCACCAGTTCGGAGAGAGCCTGCGGGAGCCGGGAAACCGACGGTGACACGACTTTCGTGGGGCGAGTTACAGGCACGGAAGGAGAAGGGACTTTGTTTCAACTGCGATGAGAAATTCACGCCGGGTCACAAATGTCAGAAGGTCCAGGTGTTTATGCTACACCAGGAGGAGGAGGGCGAATTGAGTTCGGAGGAGCAGCCGGATTTGGAAGGGGACTTGGACCTGACGGAGCTTGGTGTTTCGGTGCATGCCATGGAGGGGTGTAGCCCCCCACCGCTCACTATGCGGCTCGGGGGAAGGGTCCGACGGGAGCGGGTGACCATCCTGGTGGACAGCGGGAGCACTCACAATTTCATTCATCCGGAGGTCGCTCAGCGGGTGGGGCACGTAGTGGATACTGGGGCTGCCTTCCAGGTCATGGTAGCAGATGGCAGTAAGTTACAGTGCCAGGGTGTTCTGCGGGGAGTGGAGTTGCGGATGCAGGGCTACGTGGGCCGCACAGATATCTACCTCTTACCCATTCGGGGGTCAGACATGGTTCTGGGGGTCCAGTGGCTACGACAATTACGGAGGGTTACTTTTGATTGGGATCAGATGACGATGGAGTTCCTGCAAGGTGGGCACCAGTTTTGCTTGAAGGGTATCACATCAGCGCCCGTGAAGGAAATTGGTCTTCGCAGCTTACAACAGCTTGGAGAGACAGGAAGTCTAATGGCCGTTCTTCTTAGGGTGCGGTCAGACGAGCCCGGGCAAGGGGAGGTACCTCTCCAGTTGCAGCCGTTGGTTGAAGAATATGCCGACATCTTCCAGGAGCCGCATACACTTCCGCCATCACGATTCCGCGATCATCAGATTGTGCTCAAGACTGGAGCAGAGCCGACAAATATACGACCTTACAGATATCCACATATGCAGAAGGCAGAGATCGAGCGCAGTGTTCGGGAGATGCTCGACGCTGGCATCATCCGACCCAGCACGAGTTCCTTTTCGGCACATATTATCCTCGTCAAGAAGAAGGATGGATCATGGAGGTTCTGTGTTGACTACCGGGCCCTCAACAGTATTACGCTGAAGGATAAGTTTCCGATCCCACTGATAGAGGAGCTGTTGGATGAGTTACATGGTGCGACCCGGTATACTAAATTGGACCTGCGGTCGGGATACTACCAGATTCTGATGAAGGAGGACGACGTCCACAAGACGGCTTTCAGGACCCACGATGGTCACTACGAGTTCCTAGTGATGGCCAACGGATTGATCGGTGGTCCATCCACCTTTCAGGCCAATATGAATGAAATCTTCCAGGCGCTTCTTCGTCGCTTCGTGTTAATTTTCTTCGATGACATTCTGATTTACAGTCGGACATGGGAGGAGCACGTGGACCATGTTGCCCAGGTATTCTCCATCCTACGTAAACACTGGTTATTTGCTAAACGGTCGAAGTGCTCTTTTGGACAGGAAGAAGTTGAATATTTAGGCCATCTGGTCTCCGCGGAAGGGGTTAAGGCAGACCCGAAGAAGATCGCTAGTATGGTCTCGTGGCCGCAGCCCCAGACCATTCGGGCCTTACGGGGCTTCTTGGGCCTCACAGGCTACTACAGGCGCTTCGTGCGTGACTATGGGAAGCTCGCACGTCCACTGACACAGCTCTTACAAAAGGATGCCTTTTCTTGGCACGATGAGGCAGAGGCGGCTTTTCAGGCACTAAAGCTGGCGGTGACGACTACCCCGGTCCTTGCACTTCCGGATTTCACCAAGGAGTTCGTCGTGGAAACGGACGCCTCCAGAGTTGGGCTGGGAGCCGTCTTGATGCAGGAGGGGCGGCCGATTGCTTTCTACAGCAAAGCCTTGGCTCCCAGGATATTGGGTCTCTCGGCGTATGAGAAGGAGATGCTGGTTATTATTCATGCGGTGACACTCTGGAGGCCATACCTGCTGAACCGCCATTTTAAAATCAAGACAGACCATCAGAGCTTGAAGCATTTCTTGGATCAGCGGGTCTCTTCCCCTCTTCAACAGAAGTGGGTTACCAAACTCTTGGGGTAAGACTACGAGATTGTCTATCGGCAAGGGAAAGACAATCTGGTTGCGGATGCTCTTTCCAGGTTGCCTGAGGGAGCGTTGGCCAGCATATCAGTACCGCGGCTCGAGTCTTTGGATGAGATTCAAGAGGAAGTGCTGCGGGATCCTGAGTTACGGGTTATTCTGGAGGACTTGCGGTCTGACCGGGCGACCACCCCTGGCTATCATTTGCAGCAGGATCGTCTCTACTACCACGGTCGGGTGGTCATACCTTCCCAGTCCACTTGGCGTACGGTAATGATGCACGAGTTCCATTCTACACCGACGGGAGGCCACGCTGGGGTTCTCCGCACTTTGCAGCGGGCCAGGGCTAATGTGTTTTGGAAGGGCATGCGGAAGGATATACAGGCGTTTGTTCGCCAATGTGATGTTTGTCAGCGGCAGAAGTATGAGACCACTTCTCCTGCCGGGCTTCTTACTTCCCTAGAAATTCCACACCAGGACTGGGATACGGTCTCCATGGATTTTATTGACGGGCTACCCCGCAAAATTTTCCTCTAGGGTTTCCAACCGCGAGATTTCCTCTTGCGTGCGAGTGGTAACCATGACGGAGGAGATCCTCTGATACCAAGTGTTATGAACGAAGTTCTAAAAGAGAGGGAAAAGTGCGAGAAAAGCTAGAGACGACTAGAGGAAATTAGGGTTAGGAGGAAGAAGAAGAGGAATACCTTGATATTCAATAACATCCGAACCAAAAGAGGGGGTCCGGGTATATTAATACCGGACCCCGGACCGGCCAGCAAGGGGCCAGCCGGCCCAATGGGGCTGAACCGCTTGGTTCAGCCCCGTTGTCGCCTTCGCCGTGCCTTTGCCTCCGCTTGTACTGACGCCCAAATAGACGGGCCTCGTCCGGGGGCGTAACATTCCCCTCCCCATCAAGAACCAGCTTGTCCCCAAGCTGGTAGTCGGGGTAGAGCTCCCGAAACTCCAGCAGGTCGACCCAAGTATTATGCTCGGAAGAAAGATCCTTCCACTTGACCAACAACTCTGGACAGTACGCCGTGCCACGGCGCTTCCACTTGACCACCAAAACATCCTCAGGAATTGGGCGCAGCTCGCCCCCAGTAGCAGCTTCAGGCAACACCGAACTTGCCTGAACAGCATCGTCAATCTTCCGTTTCAGCAAGGAGACATGAAAGGTGGGGTGAATCGTCGACCCCTCGGGTAAAGATAAAGTGTAAGCGACGGGTCCGACCCGCCGAGTGATCCGGAAGGGACCATAGTAACGGGGTGCCAACTTCTGATTTGTCCGCTGGGCGACGGACAGCTGTCGATAGGGACGAAGTTTGAGAAAAACCTCATCCCCCACCTGAAACTCGCGCTCCGTCCGATGCCTATCCGCCTGAGCCTTCATCCGATCCTGAGCTGCCCGTAGATTCTCCCGCAAGGTGGCTAGCGTGCGGTCGCGATCGCGGAGGGCGGCTCAGTTGGTGATGAGAGCCGTGTTGAAGGCTCCTTATCAAGGAGGTCTGGGGATCTTTAATTGAGGCGGGTTGTTGAGGCTGGGATTCGATCCCCAGACCTCCTTGATAAGGAGCCTTCAACGCGGCTCAGTTGGTGATGAGAGCCGTGTTGAAGGCTCCTTATCAAGGAGGTCTGGGGATCGAATCCCAGCCTCAACAACCCGACTCAATTAAACTGGTTGAGGAGACGGGTTGGGGTGTGGGGGCCGCGGCCCTGTTAGGGGCTCCGGATTGGGGGCCACTATGGATCATTGCCGTGGACCGCTTCGCGTGGTGCGGTATTTGAGCAGCTGGTATTGCCCACCGGTACGGGTTAGGCCTTACCCCTAACAAACTTCGTGCGATACTCCATCACTGTGCCTTTCTGACGGAGCTTCTGTAACGTCGCCTCCACGTCCTCATAGTCCAAGGGTTCGAACCGAGCTGAGAACCCTTCCACAAAGTAAGCCCACGACGCGTATCCGTTTCCCCGCAGGAACCACTGCGCCCACTGGTATGCGTCGTCTTCTAGATGGAAGGCCGCCAGTTGCACCCACTGGTCTTCGGGGATTTCCTGATAAGTAAAAAATAGTTCCGCCTTCTGCACCCATTCCAGGGCATCTCCGCCCCGAAACTTAGGGAAATTCACGCGGGTTCTCTTCGCGGCCATGTAAGCTCCCCGGTGCATGTCCACGTTCCTCCCTTGCTTTGGACCGTGCATTATCGGTCTCTGTTGTTCTGCAACTTGATTTGGTCAGCCTTGGGGGTCGAAAAAATGCATTCCCCCATGCCCTCCGCCCATTTGCTGTCCACCGCCTTGAAATCCATTCCTCGGAGGTCGCTCGTTCCATTGCTCGCCATTTCCCGTCCTCATCGGGGCCCCAAAAGGTTGTGGCGTTGGTAACAGCCCGGTTCTGCCCCTGAAGGGAGTGACAATGGTCCCGGTCGGCTGGAACTGCGCTGGTAGGGGTTCCCGACACCTCACCGTGTCCATTCCGGTAGCCTCAATGCCGGCTGCAGCCCCTTTTGGGCCGGTCCAGGCGACAACGACTTGCTGGAAGTGCTCCGGCCCAGCCGAGTGCGGTTGGGTGTAGCGGAACCCCTCCGCTTCCGTCGACGCCCCCTCGTACTCGATCAGCTATGCTAGGGCTGGAGGCGGCGGTGCGAGCCACTGGCCGGCCGTTCGGCCTTGGTAATCAACACGAGAGGAAGAATACTAGAGAACGAGATCCAGTTGCAGCTTCAGATGCAGTGGTTAACGAGAATCTGAATACTAGAGAACAAGATGCGGAACTGGGAAATCGAGACACTGTTTACTCCACCGAACAAGAGTGGCAGCGACGCCAGATGCGGAACTAGAAGCGCAAATCGATCTGAAATAGATGCGTTGGATGTCGAAGAAGTAGCGGAAGCAGTCCAGAGAGCACTGGGTCACAAGAGGAAGAAGCAGAATACTGATACCGAGACTTCTGAGAAGGAAGGAGACCTGTGCCGATCTCGAAGAAGATCGAAGATTAAGGCTGCAACGAGAGCAAGGAGGCACGACCATCTCGATGGAGAGAAATTAGCGGGACCTTTACCGTCGCTCTGATACCTTGTTGGAAAGAACGAGTTGAGATGGAGAGAATGAACCTTCAGGTCCAAAAATATTTTCTTCTCTCTTTTGCGTAATGCCACACTTCTCATTTGAAGTAGCCCTAACCACCACTTGAGATATCGTCACCCGTTAGTGAGTCTAAGATAACTTGCCCTTTAACAATTCGAACTTAAAAAGTAGGATGCAACACTAGAAGAATTCTATTTTAGTTTGAGAAGACATTCAGTAAGCTCATACACATATATGAAGCTACCAATTTGAGAATATTTTTCTCGTGTTCTAATCCAAATCTCGAAAGCAAAATCCATTAACACGTAGCTTCGGTAGACTCAACGAGAAATTGAGTAGAGAAGCTATGAGACCACCGATGAGTTGCTTTTGTCACGAGGGATCATTAGTGGGAGGTTGAACAATGGTCTCATCAGTGTACCCATATACTTGATGGTTGCAGATCGCATGATGTCCCACTCGTGACCATTCAAAGTAATTGGAACCTTCCAAAGGCACTGTGGTAATCCAGAAGGAGCTGAAGGAACCATGGCTCCATGAATAATCACTATTCAGAGGGTTCGTAATCAGAGAGGCAGTCTGAGCACTTGTACTTGAGGAGTCCTCCATTTAGTTATTTCAAGATACAAATCAAAGCAGTCAATATCGTCTGCGCTCGTAGAACAGCAGTGCGCAAATTGAAGTGCACAAAAAGGGGTTCACGGGAGCTCGCAAACTGGAGTGCGCAAACATGACTCACTGTCGATCAGTCAGGGGCTTGCAAAGCTCGCCGGGCTCGCAATCAGAGGTCGATCATGGCGGAGCTCCTAGTCGATGTCTTCGGCGCTCGCAATTGCCGAAGGGGTTAGAGATTGCAGGAGAGAGCTTGCTTCCTCAAGGATTGTAGAGGCGTCGATACAGAAGGCTCGTAGGAAGGCTTGCAAGTAGGCTTGCGGGAAGCCTCGCAGGAAGGTGTTGCACGATTAAGAGGGTCCGAGAATAAAAAATTATAAAACCAGCAAAATTGGATTCTATTTTTCAAAGAACCGGAGGACATGATCAGCTGAGCATGCCAAGGAGAAAAAAAGGAGCTGCAAAAGACTATACCTAGTTCTGATACCAAGTTGAGAAGTGAAGAAAGGTGTGGGACTAAAAAATAAAAAAGGACATGTCTTTATAATGGGCCCTTACAATGGTTTTAATTCAACTGTACTATTATATACCACTTTTCTTTCGAGCGATACTGACTCACCCCTGATCACTCGAAGACAATTGAACTAGTTAAATTTCGAAGTCACAAGCATAATATTTTATTAATTGTTAGTTGTCCCGATCTTACCGGTGTATACCATACTTAAGTTTACTAACTTATGTACCAAGGGTCTAACTCTATGTTCTAACATTTGTATAGCATATCAAATCTATTCTGCAACTTTGTTTTCACGTTTATGCATTTAACTCCATGATAACTGTGATGAAATAAACATCCTTTCTAGTAGCTATTTTAGTAACCATCTTTTATTTCCTTCACGTGAATATTTTGTATAATGTTATAGTTAATCTGTGAAATCAATTGATCATGCTTTTTCATGTGCTCAGCTAAATTTTTAAAACTAGAACAGCTAGATCATGATCATAATTTTCCAAATGAAACTAATGAAGTTTCAATTGACGGAACTGGCCAAGTTGGCACATATTTCTACACCGCACCAGAGATAGAACAGAGATGGCCACAAATAAATGAGAAGGTGATACTTCAACCTTTCATCTGCTTAAAATAGATGTAGTGAAAATGTTGCACTCGTAGTATCTTGTCCATCTTTAACTTGGCAGACTATTTTGCAGTTTTGGATATCCCTTTTATCCCATCTTTTAATTTACAGGTTGATATGTACAGTTTAGGAGTTGTATTCTTTGAGCTGTGGCACCCTTTTACCACGGTAATGGAGAGACATATAATTCTTTCAGATCTGAAGCAGAAGAGGCTGCTTCCTAACTCTTGGATTGAAAAATTGCCAAAACAATCAGCCATTCTCCAGCGACTAATGTCGCCCAGCCCAGCTGATCGTCCATCAGCTACTGAGCTCTTACATCAAGACTTGCCTCCTAGAATGGAAGATGAATGGCTAAATGGTAAGGTGATGTATTTTCCTTTATGTTATCATGCCATATCATATTCACTTCGTACCAGGAAAAAACCATAATCTTAAAATGCAATTCTTTTTCTCTTAAGGTTTACAATGAAAGCTATATTTCACACTAAATTTGCTTAATTTGCGAGAATAGGACATGGTGAGAAGGGGATCGTTGGGGTTTGATTAGTAATTAGTTTATGCTATTTTCCTTCTAGTTGCATGTTTTAACTATCAATTCACATGACGATATGCTTGAGTTCTCTGTTTTAGAGGGATATTTCTTTGTTGATGTGTTTTTTATGCTCACCATGTAATTCATCTCAGGTGACCAAAATTAATTTATTTCAGGACTAGGTCAAGCGAAAGAACAACGGAGGTACCCAAAATCAGTCCACAATAAACACTTCAAATAATGGAATCTCCACACAATAACAGTTATAATCAAGTCGGTGTCGGGTTATGTTTATGTTTTTTGTGTTATACCCTCTCTAGGGTATTTCGGTCTTTTTATTTTCCCTTACTCAATATATATATGAGTAAGGGCTTGTTTTGCTTTCTAATCAATTCTAGGTATTTTCACCTCTCAACTTGGTATCAGAGGGAAGAAAAAAAACCCTAAGTTGCGGCGCCCGTTCGTCTCGCGTCCGCCTCCCCCATTTCCTTCGACATCCGTTCATCCCGCGTCCGCCCCTCACTGTTTTGAAGTTCCCTCCATGGTGAGCTGCGGCCTTCTCGCCGGCGGTGGAGCACGCTGAAGGAGACTGTCGCCTCTCCTCATGATGCGTGCTCGGTTACCGACGACGCCTATCCTCATGTGCTTCTCCTCTGCGATTGACTCCGGCGCCTGATTCTTCTACCGTCGCCTGTGCCCGCTGTGGCTTCCAGTTCTGCCGCCGCTGCTTCCGTTCCTGCCGTTTGCCAGTTCTGCCGCTGCCGTCTGTTAGTTTTGCCGCTGCTGCTGTCGGCCAGTTCTGCGTCCAGTTCTGCCGTCAACTTCCAGTGCTGTTGCCGTCCAGTTCTGCGTCCAGTGCTGCGTTCAGTTCTGCCTCCAATTCTGCTGTCGTTGGCCAGTTCTGCGTCCAGTGCTGCTTCCAGTTCTGCCGTTTGCTTCCAGATCTGCCACTGCTTCCATATCTGCCTCTGCTTCCCGATCTTCCGCTGCTGCTTTAGTTTTTTGCTGTTGCTTCTTCTGATCTTCCTTTTTTTCAGCGTCTGCACAATGATGGTTTGTATTGTTTGACCCTCCTGGTTGCTCCTCATGGACGATTCTTCGGCTGCTGTTGACTCTACATCGCCGAGTGTTGTGGAACCCCAGATGGGTGACCCTCTGCGGTCCTCTGGCCACGCTGGCTCTCTGAAGATCACCACTGTGCTCTTAGATGGGACAAATTATCTTGAATGGTCTTGTGCGACACAACATGTCATTCACAGCCATCACATATTCGGATATATCGATGGGACAAGTGTGGCACCTCCGCCGGGTGATCCATCTTTGAAGCGTTGGGATTCTGAAAATTCTCTTGTTGTCTCCTGGCTCCTTCATTCCATGTCACTTAAGTGTACCGTAGTTATATGCTGATGGACTCTGCCTATGAAATCTGGACTCGGGCACGCGAGACTTACTCTCAGATCTGAAATTCCACCCAGATTTATGAACTGACGCGTCGTATGCTGGAGTTACGTCAGGGATCCATGACGGTGTCTACTTACTTCTCTGAGTTCGAACGTATCTCTCAGGAATTGGATTATTTTTAACAGTTTACTCCCTCCTGTACTGTCGACGCAGTTCTATTGCAGAAATAGGATGAACGATTTCGTCTATATGTTTTTCTGATGGGTTTGAACATGGAATTCGATATGGTTCGGACTAATATTCTACACCGGTCTCCCCTTCCATCTCTTCTGGAGGCCTTTAGCATGGTGCTTGGCGATGAAGACCGTCGGAGGTCCCTCAGCATGGCTGCCCCTCCTTCTGATCGCTCTGCCTTTTCTAGTGTTGGTCGAGGTGTCTCCAACCACACCAACACTGTTCCTACTTGTGATTATTATGATCACAGAGGCCATACTCGGGAGGTGTGCTTCAAGCTCCATCCTTGTCACAACCCGCATTTTCCCAACATTTAAAATGCCATCAGAGTAGGGAAAGCTACGCGTTGTGATGCCACGTCACGTAGGGGACGCCTACTGACGTTAAGGCAACTTATCTTTCATCACAGTCCAAGCAATTATTATTATCAAATCAAAGTGATTCAAAAATTATTTATGCAGGAAATTATCAAGCCGCGTCCCTCGGCTAGGTGGATGAACTAGTCCACGCTTTTAAAATATAGTTTTACGCAGCGGAAAAATACTTGATTTAATTACTTAGTGGCCTAAGTGAACATGAAGACCTAGTGAGGTGCGCCATGCAAGATCGAATGTGTGGATTTACTATATATAAAAGTAGATTTATCACGCGCAGAAAGTAGTGAGATTAACATTTTAAATCATGCTATGCAATGCAACAATTACCTTAACATATCTAATAAGGGCCATGAAGCCAACCAATATCTAACCATTCCAGAACAAGTGTTCAAAAGTGAACCACAAGTAACAGCAGCAGTGAAACAAAAATCTAACTAAACGGCACCACGGGCGTCAACACCTGACACGAACCCATGGGCCGACAAGTCTACAGAATACTCTACCTCAAGAGAGTCAGAAGACGGCAACAAAAAAAAACTCCGCACTAACACCTGCTACTGTCCAGAACCTGAGGCATTCAAAGAAAGAACACCTCAGAAACAAGTACAAGTGGTGCAGAAAATAAGAAAGTAAGCAAACCTCCGCGAGACCGGAGGGAAACAGAAGCTGCAAGGGTCAGTGGTGACAAAGCTAGCAGCTAATAATCAACAGGAAAAGAAATAACAGAAATATCTAATCATCAGCAGAAAAAGGAACAGCAGAACGACTAAAAATCAGCAGAGTAAGCTCACCAGACAAAGATGAGGACACAGGCGATGACAAAACTCGTCATAAGCAAAAGAAAAGAACCATCAACCTTCAAATTATTAATCATGTTACTCTTGTTCAGAATTATAGAGACTGATCAGCTCATCAGACAGACAAACAGAAAAAAAAAGAGAAGCCGTGCGGGGATAAATCCCTATCGCATCTTCACGACCCTCAGAGCACTGCACCGGTGGCACTGCCAACATCGTGTACGACCTTCAACAGAATTTATTAAATTAAAAGAGCATCGCACCGGTGGCATTGCCAACATCGTGTACGACCCCCAACAGATTTAATTATGGTTCTTTCAAGGAGCATTGGGCGAGGCCCAACAGATCATATCATACTAAATTGCAAGCAGAAATGGAAAATACAAGGAGATGTAATGCTGACAAAAGTCTTTTCATTAACTGGCAAAATGTCCAGTTATTAGCAGCAATAATTAGAGGATAAAAGAATGGAGATATGACACAGTTAGATCAAGAGTACCGGCTTGGAGCAGTTATATGGCAAAGTGAAAGAGCAAGGCAAGAACACCACTTGCCTTAGGTTTTGCTGAAAAAACTCTCTGAATCGCTCCCCGTTGTAGATCGGGTCATAAGAAGGCGAGATGAGTCATGATCTACAAGAGATCAGGCTAGAAAATGTTAGGGTACAAAAGACCTAACGAAAAAGTTTCACGAAGCGGAAGGAAATTACCACGAGGACGAAGCTCTCGTCGAGAGCTTTCCGAATCTATGCTCGGCTCGCGATTCCGACCACCGGAGCTCCGTCGGCGGCGTCCGGAAGATTCGAGAAATCGCCGTCCCCGTCGCTCGATTCTACTCTCTGGTTCGGACAGAATGAAGAAGGAGAAGAGGACTGGGCTCGTTTCCTTTTATGCAACATAACATAATTTTAATAATAATAATATCATTATTATTATTATTATTAATAATAGCAGGAGCTGAAGTCGTCGACGCAAGGGGGGAAAGAAGTCGACGCATGCGTCGAAAGGAAGTCGACGCAAGGCAGTCGACGCAAGGCTGCTGGAGAAAGTCGACGCATGCGTCGAAAGGAAGTCGACGCAAGGCAGTCAACGCATGCTGGAGGTGAAGTCGACGCAGGCTGGAAGAAGAAATCGACGCATAAGGCTGGAAGAAGAAATCGACGCATAAGGCTGGAAGAAGAAATCGACGCATGCTGCAAATATATATATATATATATATATATATATATATATATATTGAGATCGACGCAAGCATGCAGGAGGAGGAATCGACGCATGGGAGGGAGGAGGAATCGACGCAAGCATCGAATGAAATGCACGTATATATATAGTTCTGAATTAATATAATAATAATAATAATAATAATAATAATAATAATAATATTATTATTATTTTAGCGCTAAAAATAAACGAACGCCGAATCCGACGAAAATTTCGCCTAAGGTGAACGGCGGCGCTACGAATCCAACGGCGAAGTTGGAATCAAAATCCGACGTGCCGTTTTCGAGATACGAATGGCGGAAGTTACGGCGAGCTTTAAATATATACAAAACTTCTAAAATGCGCCGAGGTCCCAAAATGGCTCGGATCGCGACGAAACTTGATAGGCAAGTCTAAAATTAAATAATCTAATTTCCTAACGTAAAATTTTCCAATTCCGGGTCGTCGCAAAATTTGGTCGACTTGACCCAAACGGACGCGAAAACGCGCAAACGGCAACGCGCCGCTAACTCGACGTTAGAAGTAACGCCCCGACGTCATTAACACGCCACCACTGAATTAAACAAATTCTGGAAATCAGGGGCGTTACAATCCTCACCTTACTCCACCTGGATACTGCCGTGGTCGTAGACCAGGACGTGGTCGTGGACCAGGACGTGGCGGAGCCCGACAAAGTGGTTCTCGTCCTTATGATGCTGCTTACTCCACTGAGGTTCACAACGACCATCATGGTCAGCCCCCAGGACACTTTACCGTGTCTGAATTGGATGTTCTCTGTCGCCTCCTGCACTCCCATTCAGACACTACCTTGGGTACTTCTACTTCCTTTGCTACTGCTGCTATGCCCAGTGCGAAAGCTGCTGCGATACCTCCGTCTGAGTGGATCGTTGACTCGGGAGCTACTGATTACATGCCCGACTCATCCTCAGGTTTTTCTTCCTACACTCCCTTGTCTGGTAAGGACAAAGTTATCTCCGCAAACGGAACCTTGTCCCCGATTGCGGGCAAGGGCAACATTTTATGCTTCTTCTGTCTTGCATGTTCCTTCTTTTCCTCGCAGTCTTCTTTCCATTAGCAATCTCACTCGTTCTCTTAACTGTTTTGTAACTTTCTTTCCCGATTCTTTTCTTTTTCAGGAACTGGGCACGAAGCGGATCATTGGCAGTGGTAGGAATCGCGGTGGCCTGTATTATCTGGATGCTACTTCATCGTCCCATGCCCTCTCCTCTTCTGCTGTTACTGTTGCTGATGCTCGCTGCTGGCATTTGCGCCTTGGTCACCCGTCTCCAGTCTACCTTCAGAAGCTATTCCGTACTTTATTGCCGTTTATTAAAACTTTAAAATGTGATCTTTGTAAAATGTCAAAACATGTTTGACATTCATCGCTGCATTTCTCTTCTCCTAGTACTACCCCTTTTGCTATTATACATTCTGATGTTTGGGGGCCTTCCCCTGTTGTATCTTTAACTGGTTATCGTTGGTTTGTCACCTTTATAGATTGTTTTTCCCGCACTACTTGGGTTTATTTTTTAAAGAAAAAAATCAAGTTTTCCGGTTTTTCAAACCTTCCATAAAATGGTGCAAACTCAGTTCAATTGTAATATCCACATTCTTCGTAGTGATATTGTGGGAGAATACAATGATCGTGGGGCGTTTGGTGCATACCTCACTAGTCATGGGATTATACACCAAACCACTTGCGTTTACACACCCAAAATGGTGTTGCTGAACGGAAAAACTGGCATCTCCTTGATGTTGCCCGGTGCCTTCTGTCACGACCCGTCTCGACAAAAGTCAGAGTGCGCTTCGGGGCGGGCCGTGATGCCACAGGCATGGGCGAAAAGAAAACCATGTCTGCTAAGGCGGAAGCAGAGAAACTGATAAAAAGTTTAAAATAGTTACTTTTGATTAAAACAGGTTGACTTATTGCGGAAGCTTTAAAATATGATAACTTGAAACAGGTGCACATGCATTTTTGGAGAAGAACTTAGGATATAAGTTTTGGAAATGAAATTTATGCAGTGATCATCGCAGATAAATGAGCATGCAAAACATGATAAATTCTAGTACATATAATATTTAGCCTAGCAGTTTTCCATGAAACAGGAGAAAATTGCTGATCGTAGTTACTACATAACAGAAATATCCGACAGTAAATGAAATGAAACATAAAGACAAAACCTAGAACTTGACGCAGATCGACCTCAGAGAGCAGGCGACGCAGACACGAACACTAAGGCAAATTCCAAAACAAGAAGGAAAAGCCTCAGAACATTGAAATACACAAGTGCAAAGCAAAATACGAGCAGAAGAAACATAATATTTGTGTACCGCTTTTCATGAAGCAGAACTAACAAGACAGACAAGCAAGTGAGACAAGCAGAAATATCTAGAATTATTAGACTACTTCGAAGTATAGCCTAAACATTTATTTTGCAACGACATAAGCTGTAATCGATGAAATGCGTAGGTGTTTATAGTGGGTGCGCATGGTTCACACTCAAGTCCAAGTGTAAGTCTTACTAGAATAAGAGTATTTCCTGCTTACCGCGACCATGCAAACAAGACGATGCACCACCTAAACCCTAATTTCCAAGATTTGCTTATGACACTCAGGACCTAAGTGATTCAGAAATTTAAGCTCGCTATGACCGGTCCTTTGTTCCCATTAGGGATTCAAGAGGGAACCCAAGTCAAGGAGTCTCATCAATTAAACCATACCTTTCAATGTTAACTTACGTTATTAATGACTTAGTGCAGGATTTCGTGGATTCTAGCATATCAAGACATGTAACCAAAATACTGATTCAGATATACAAGAGTATATTTTACAAACGTGAAACGAGAGGAATCAAGTTATAGAAAATTATTTAACCAAGTCTTGGAAGCAGACAAGCATAAGAAATAAGATTCGATGACTCAGAGAACTCGATAGAGAGTTTTGAAACTTGCGGATTCAAGTATTCACGAGTAATAAGATTGCTATATATCATTTTCTAGGATACCAAGCATTCATTCAGGTTGATCCATTTCAAGACACCATTAACTTCTAAGTAAACATGTGTACGATCCGAATATGATTGAAAAACACCGATCATATACTTGCTAACCAGAGATCATTACTATTATTATCATGACGCTTGTTACACATGCTCAACAATCTATCATTCCTTGAATTATCCATCAAATAAGGAATTCATTCATCTAGGTGACTAATCAAAATAACATCATTCATGTTCACGAATTCGTGTTATTTCAAACACGTGAAACCTCAATTTATTAACAAGTCAAATCAGGGATCTAAGATCTAAATTTATTTGATGAAACGAGTATTTACGGGTGCATTCATATAAAAACAAGAACAAACATGACAACTAAATTCAATGCTTGCAAGAGAGAGGGATCTCTACTTGCCTTAAATGAGGTTGAATCTGACGGCGACGGCTAAGCGGCGGAAGCAAAAGCAGGCATCACATTTTGAACCTGATCAAGCACAACGAAGGCGACATAATATAAATTACTACGCTAATACAAGCATTCGACGACGCGGAAAATAAACTACGGGGGTTTAGCAGATTTTACCTCCCTCAAAAGTGAGGGGAGAAGAGAATCCACGCGGAGACGGAGACTTGGCGGCGCTTGGGTGACGGAAACCCTAAATCGGAGAGGGCCTTGGAGAGATCCTGCCAATTAGGGCGACGAACGACGCCGGGGAGCACGAATACCTAAGGATTTGGTGATTAGGAAGTGCACAAAATCTGAAATGCAAATTAAACGCAGCTACAATCCCAAAATTTGCAAAAATAATCTAGGAGAAATCTGAATATAGGAGGAAAAGGAAGATCCTTACCCAAGGAAGTCAAATCGGGCCTCGAGGAGGAGAGGGAAGGAAACCCTAGATTTTTCTCCCGAAACCAACGGCCAAAACGGCGAGCGGGAGAAGTTGCCGGCTGCCGGAGGGGAGCAGAAACTGTTGCCGGCCCTTGAAGAGGCTGCTGCCGACCTTAGAAGGGGAAGAGGAAGAGTTGTCGGCCCTAGGAGGAGGAGAAGCGGCGGCTGCTGGCGGCTGGAGGGTTGCTGCCCACGAGGAGGAGCGGCTTGGCTGCTGCGGCTTGGTGAAGGAGGAGGCGCAGGCCCTAGAGGAGGCGGCGAGTGCACTTGCGCGAGACGGGGAGCGCGCGAGAATCAGGGCTGGAGCGGGAGACGCGATCGATAGCGAACCCTAGCCGGCCGTGAGAAGATATCGGGAGAGGGGGGGCTCGGTTGGGGAAAATTAAAGAGGGGAAAGCTGGGGTGCGGCTAGACAGCAAGGAAAATAGTGTTTTTATTACTATTATTATTTTAGGGTTGTTACACCTTCTCACCACCATGTACCTCCCGAAATCTTATTGGGGTGATTCCATCCTAACTGCTACTCATCTTATCAATCGCCTTCCTTCACGGGTCCTAGATTATACTACTCCTCTAGCCCTTCTCTCCTCTACGTCTGTCGTTCATACCTCTGCATCGACTGCAAGTCTAAGTTATCCTTACTTCTATTCGAAGTTACTTCGACTTCCAATCGAAGCTGCATCGACTTCTATTCGACGCAGAATTAACTCAACTGAATTTTGCACTCCTTTTGATTGGACTTTGATACTCTAATGTGAGTGTGACATCCTAGGACATCTAATGACCATATTACCCTCACTATACATCTTGGGTAATGAATCCTAGATGATGAAATCACTTTTACATCATTTGTAAGATAAATCAAGATGATGTTTTTCCCAACATATTATAAAATAGATTACATATTGACAAATGGTTAATGCATTATTAGTTGTCTGCAAGCAATTGATTTATGATGTTGGCCTGTAGATCTCAACATAGGTGCTCTGTAGGAGATTTAAGAAGTGCACTGAAGGTGTATGATAGAGTGATAGTTTCACCAACCGATGACGTCCTGCAACACACAACTCTTGAAAATGATTCATGAATATTGAAAATTACATAATATTGTTGAAGGTGGACCTGGTGGGGATGCATAACTCAACCAGATAGGCCCACAACCAAACTGCAGTTGGTACACCCCAACCCGCTCTCCCACCGGGACACTAAGGCCATAACTCCGGGGGCGGGTTGTTGAGGCCTGGGATCGAACCCAGGACCTTCTTTATGAGGGTGTTAACTCACCTCCTCATACCCATAAAGAAGGTCCTGGGTTCGATCCCAGGCCTCAACAACCCGTCCCCGAGTTATGGACTTAGTGTCCCGTTGGGAGAGCGGGTTGGGGTGTACCAACTGCAGTTGGGCTGTGGGACGGTCTGGTTGAGCTATGTCTTCCCACCGGACCCACCTTCAACAAATATATCCTTACTACATAATTTCACTCTTACAATCTCTCAAATCTAGATCCTTCACATCGAAATCAAGACTAACTTTTTCAGCAAACCCTCTTTTATGAGGTCAATAATTACTAATTGTTATGCACGGATTTCTCATTGGGGCATTCAGCTCTCTTTTATACCTTTATCAACATTAAAACAATTGACTTGGTTGTTTATTCTAACATAGTAGTTTTAGCACTAAATTTGTATGTAATTGCTTGTATTTGTTTGCATTAAATATGCAGCGCATCTTACTAATTGGATTTTTTGTCAATCCTTTCTCTTTTTATAATGTTGGTGCAGATGTCGTGCGAACATTACAGTCTTCTGATGATTCATATGTCTATGATCGGATTGTGTCATCTATATTTGATACAAAGGGATTAGTTATGAACGCTCATCACCAACACAATCGCAGCTCAAAGCTGATCAGAGATGAGCCATCCTTCTTGCAGTATACGAAGTTGGATACTGAACTTCAAGACAATGCTATTGAAATCACAAAAGAAATATTTAGACAGCATGGGGCCAAGAGATTAGAGATATCACCTATGCGTATTTTGGATGATGAACCCATGAACAGGTTTACTTCTCAATTTTCTTGAACCGCAACTATACCAAATAGGAATTTTTTGCTATTTTAAGTATCAAAAATGCTAAACTTTTTCTTGCCGTAAAGACGGAATACTGTCAAACTGTTGACTTCTGTAGGGGATATGCTTGAGCTTTGTCATGAGCTACGCACACCTTATGTTAATTGGGTTGTGGCAAATCAGGTATCTTAATTTTAAATCTTACTGTTGATATTATAATTTTTATACTCCCAATGGTCAAGCTGATCTGGTTGTTTTTAATGTTCTTTTAACTATACACTCATTTTTTCTTCACGCTGTCAACTATTACACTACGCAACTCAACTGTTAAACAATGTCATTCACTCTGCATGTAGTTGTATTGCATTTTCCAAACAAGATTTTCCATTCTTTCACTGGTCAAGCATTTTGATTACTTTTATTTATTTCTTAAACCCCCTTGATTCTTTGATTTGGGTCATTTCATCAATATATCGTATGTAGCTAAATACACATCGTACTACATAAGATAGTTGTATCTGTTGAGATGGAAAAAACTGTATCATTTCAATAATAGGCCTCTATATATAGAGGAGGTACAATACTACAAAACCAAATACAATAATATTCTAACAAATACAATAATATTCTAACACTCCCCCTCAAGTTGGGCGAGAGATATCAATCATGCCCAACTTGTTGTCCACAATCTTGCTAAATATGTTCCCACTCAGTCCTTTGGTGAGAATGTCCGCTAGCTGCCTGTTGGAGGGCACAAAGGGAGCACACACAATTCTTCTTTCAATGTTTTCCTTGATAAAGTGCCGATCCACCTCATTGTGTTTCGTCCGGTCATGTTGAACGGGATTGTGTGCGATACTAATGGCTGACTTGTTGTCACAATACAGCTGGATGAGCCCTTCTTCCACAAGATCAAGATCCCTCCGTAAAGCCCGAAGCCATAAACCTTCACAGACCCCCTGGGCCATAGCTCTAAACTCGGCCTCAGCACTGGATCGCGCCACAACCTGTTGCTTCTTGCTCCTCCAGGTAACAAGGTTGCCTCCAACAAGAGAGCAGTATCCAGAAGTAGATCGCCTATCGTCAACAGACCCGATCCAATCAACATCAGTATAGACTTCAATCTTTAGATCAGTATTTTGAGCAAACAGGATACCCCTTCCTGGTGAAGACATGAGGTACCGTAGAATCCTGTGTGAAGCATCTACATGTCGGGTCTTAGGAGCGTGCATGTACTGGCTCACCACACTCACCGCATAGGAGATATCTGGGCGAGTATGGGACAGATATATCAACCTCCCCACTATTCTCTGGAATCCTGAGATATCTTCAATATCCCCTCCATCATCACGCCCCAGTCGGTGATTTGTTTCAATCGGAGTGTCAGCTGATCTGCATCCGCTTATCCCCATTTTCTCAAGAAGATCTAAAGTGTATTTTCGCTGAGAGACAAATATCCCCTACTTAGATCTAGCAACTTAAATTCCCAAGAAGTACCTAAGTTTTCCCAGGTCCTTGACCTCAAACTCTCTAGCTAGCTTTGCCATCAAACTCTGAATTTCCTCCACATCATCACCTGTTATGACAATATCATCAACATATACAATGAGAACAGTAATTTTCCCAAGCCTATGTTTGATGAACAACGTATGATCTGCGTTGCTCTGACTATATCCAAACGACACCATAGCCTTGTGGAAGCTACCAAACCATGCTCTCGGGGACTGCTTCAGCCCATATAGAGCCTTTAACACTCTGCATACTTTTCCTGCAGCATTTACTGGAGTAAGACCTGGAGGGAGAGACATATAGACCTCCTCTTCCAAGTCACCATGGAGAAAAACATTCTTCACATCCAGCTGCAACAGGTCCCAATTTTTGCAAACAGCAACGGATAGTAAGACCCTGACTGTATTCATCTTGGCCACCGGGGCAAACGTCTCCTGATAGTCGATGCCATGGGTTTGTGTATAACCCCTTGCAACCAACCTCGCTTTACATCTCTCAACAATCCCTTGGGGGTTCTGTTTCACCGAGAACACCCACTTGAACCCAACAAGTTTTTTCTCGTGGGGAAGAGGAACTAAATCCCAAGTATGGTTCTTCTCCCGAACCTTCATTTCCTCAATCATCGCCTCACGCCACATAGGGACCTCAAGAGCCTGCTGCCACGATACAGGTATGGAAGAAGCAGCAAGGGAAGAGACAAAGTTCTTGTAGGAGGTAGAAAGAGAATCATAAGATACATAATTTGATAGATGATGGCGAGTACAAGACCGGATACCTTTTCGAATGGCAATTGCAGGATCAGAAGGCCCTGAGTCAGGATCCATTGACTGTTCTGGTAGCATAGCTGAATCTTGTGTGCTTGTCCTCTTTACACGCCGAGTATATACCTGCAAGGGCGGAGGTGAAGGTATGTAGGGTGGATGAGGCGTAGGAGAGGAACTAACCTCCACTAGTATCGGAGGACTCACTTCCACTGGAGTCTCTCCCTGAAGTGAGGGATACGATGGAGGTATAGGTAGAGGAACAGAGGGGACACCCGAAGGGGGGTATACGGTGGTGGAGTTGGCATCAGCCGGAGGGTAATAGGACTCGGATTCACAGAATGTGACGTCCATACTGACAAACACTTTCCTGGTAAGTGGATGAAAACACTTGTACCCCTTTGCGTCGGTGAGTAACCAATAAAGACACACTTGAGAGCACGAGGATCAAGTTTGGATGGGCGAGGGTGGTGTATATGAACAAAGCAAACACAACCAAACACCCTAGAGGGAAGCCGGGTAGGGGGTACATGGAGGGTATCAAGGGGGGTAGAATTCCCAAGGACACGTGTGGGCATACGATTGATGAGGTATGCAGCAGTAAGAACAACATCGCCCCAATAAAATTTTGGGAGATGCATGGTGGACAATAAACACTGAGTAACCTCCAGGAGATGACGATTTTTCCGCTCAGCAACACCATTTTGTGCTGGGGAATAAACACAGGTAGTCTGGTGGAGAATGCCGTGATCAGCAAGATAGTGCTCAAACTGCAAATCAATGTATTCGCGGTCATTGTCACTACGAAGTATTTTAATTGTTGATTGAAATTGGGTGGAGATCATATTATGAAATCGGCGAAAAATAGAAAAAACATCACTTTTGTGACGCATCAAATTCAACCATATAGTATGAGAGAAGCAATCAATGAACGTAACAAACCACACACAACCAGAAATGGAAGGGAACTGACATGGACCCTAGACATCCGTATGAATATTAGCAAAAAGAATAGATTTAGGTAACGAAACATGCTTAAATGAAGTACGAATATGTTTGTTTAAACTATAGACATCACACACAAAAGTCTCAAAAATAGCAGTAGGCATAGTAGGAAACAACAACTTCATAACAGGGATAGAGGGGTGTCCTAGGCGACAGTGCCAGGAGTACAAAGGATGGACAGTGCTGGAATGGAGAGCGAGAGTAGGTGGAGGTGCGCCAGAGTCGAGCACATAGAGACCGTTCACCATGCTACCAGAGCCAATCACCTTCCCCGTCGTCAGGTCCTGAAAAACACAAGAAGACGGAAGAAAGGTCACAGAGCAATGCATGAAGTTAGTTAAGTGACTGATTGAAAGAAGATTACGAGTAAAGGTGGGAACATGAAGAACAGAGGACAAAGTGAGAGAGGAGCAGGGGATGGTGCCCTTCCCGACAATAGAGGAAAGGGAACCATCGGCAATGCTCACCTTGTCACGCCCAGAGAGAGGAGTATAGGAAACAAAACCTGTAGAGGACCCGGGCATATGATCCGTGGCCCCCGAGTCAATGACCCATTGAGTGGAGGGAGGAGAAAGAGCAGAATGGCACCTGGCAGTCCCGTGTGAGCGTAGGAGGAAGAGGTAGAAGGCTCCGCAGAAAGGCCCTGCATCATGCGTCGGAGAGCCAACATTTCATCCGCAGTAAAGCCACCAAGAGTGGCAGAGGCATCAGTAACAGAGTAGCCCTGAGAGATATCAGTAGCAGCATCAGTAAGATGGGCCGCACGTGGAGCAGCATGACGTCCGGAGAAGCGTCCAGAACCACGACCACCATGAGGTGGAGCACCCCCTCTTGGGGTAGGGAACCCATGAAACAGGTATCCCGAGTGTGGCAACTCCTACCACAATAATCACATAGGAGATGATCCTTATCAGAACTCTTCGACTTGGGGTCCCGTGATGGACGCATACCAATGAGAGAGGGGGTAGAAGCGACAAGGGAAGAGCTCTCCGGCACAGAGTCAGGAAGGAGAGTCTTACGACGATCAAATTCCTGCTGCACTAAACTGTAGACCTCAGGAAGAGAAGGTATTTGCGGGCTTCCCAGAATTTGAACACTGATCTGATCAAAGTCATGGTGCAATCCATGAAGAAATTCGAATATGCGATTGCGGTCATCCCTGGCTCTAACCATTGCCGCATCAATAGGGCTAGCAAAGACAAGAGGATCAAAATGATCATACTCTTGGTAAAGCTGCGTGAACTCCAAGTAGTATGCTGAAGGAGGACGATCACCCTGCCTAAGTAAACAGATTTTGCGGCGCAACTGGAAGATTTGAGCAGCATTGCCACGACGAGAGTAAGTAGACTCCGCACGACGCCAAATATCAGTAGCATTGTCCAGAAATAGATAGTTGCGGGCAATGGACTCCTGCATCGAATTAGTGAGCCAGGACATCACTAAGAAATTCTCTGATTCCCATTGCAGCCATTCAGGAGAATTCTATCCGGTTTCTTCATTTGGCCTGTGACATAGCCAAAGAGACGCCGACTTTTGAGGGCAAGCGTGATAGACCGGGACCATGAGAGGTAATTAAATTCATCAAGGCGAATGGTAGTGATTTGAGAGGTATTGTGATCCGTGGTTCCACGGTAGAAAACCGGCGAAGGAGCACCATCGGAAATAGGAGACGGAGTAACTCCGGTAGAGAGAGTGGGAGATTCCGCGCCGCTAGATCCCATGGCTCAGGAATAGAAATCCGGAGAACACCCAAGGGGTAGGGCATCAAGAGGTGGATGGTAAGGGAGAAAGAATCCACCCATAAGACTCCATCATGAAGGGAAGACGGCGCCGGAGAAGGCAGGACTTACTGCATGATGCGCCGGCGCCGGAACAGGAGAAGAACCAAGGGAAGTTACGGTCGCCTCTGGGGGCGGACGCGGGTCGGCGAAGCGGAAGAGGGCGGACGCGGGTCGGCGAAGTCGCTGTTGCGGACGGGAGTTGCGGACGGCGAGCGACGACGGCGTGCATGCGAACGAAGACGGGATTAGGTCACGCGGGATCGGCCGGCTCTGATACCATGTTGAGATGGAAAAAACTGTATCATTTCAATAATAGGCCCTCTATATATAGAGGAGGTACAATACTACAAAACCAAATACAATAATATTCTAACAAATACAATAATATTCTAACAGTATCAAAGTTCCGCGTCATGAGACATTCAATTTTCACGTTGCCGTGGAAAAAGAAATTTCTTGGGGGTCTGTTACTTTGGAGTTTTCATACCAAATATATCAGTAGCTCCCAAAAGCTTGTGGGCAAAGATGGACCCTTTACCTAGCAATTAAATGCCCATAATCAAAGAGTTGTAGCTTGGCAAGCACTCTTAGACGATAAACCTGGTGGTTGTAATGAGTTAGTTCAGATCAGATATAGGTTAGTTGGCGGTTGTGGCAAGAGCATCATGCGTGAGGCTGCTAGGTCGTCTCTAATATGTTAACAGGAACTAAGGTTGAATGCATCGGCATTTATCTCAGAATAATTATCAGGCTCAAAGGCAGTGAAAAACAACGAGATCAGAAGAGAGGCATATGTTGGGCTCAAAGCAAGATTATCTTTCAACTTCTAGGGAGCTTAAATTGAATTAAGCCCTGTGATTATCAGTGTTCTAAACTGTCAAACCCTGCAAGATCAGAGGGAAAAACTTGGTTGTTCTCCAGGAAGCTAGGATTCAAAATTTTGTGGGCTTGCTTATAGACTTTCCTAGGGGGTTACATAAGAATAAGCTACAAGCAGCGTTCCTAAGGGGTCACATCTACTTTATCCTCAAAATTTGTCCTTGAAAGATAGATCCTTCCTCTGACCTAGATGTGTGCTTCTTTGAATAAGGTAGTTCCTATCGCTGACCTAGATGTGTGCTTCTTTGAATAAGGTAGTTCCTATCGCTGGGCTCTTTAAGTTACTTCTCTAAGGGTGTTACTTGGGCCTTTAACATTTATGACAGCTACTTTAAGTTACTTCTCTATGGGTGTTACTTGGGCCTTTAAATGACAGCTATATTGACGACTCCTGGTCATTGAAAAGTAAAGAGAGTGGAGAGATGATGCACAATGTCTAGGCCTCTTTGGTTCATTCCTTGGTTTGGGACCTAAATTTCTCTGAGGAGATATTCTATTTTTGAAAAGGTCCAATCAGTATGGGCCTTCCTGATTTAAAAGGAAAGTATGTCGGTCTTCCTTTTTTCTCGGGGATCAATCCAAAACAAAGACAGTTGATAAGAACCTGCCTCATGGAGACCTAGTTTTGGAGATAGAGGATCCCAAGCACGTAGTGGTTGGTCTGAGTCCAAGAACTTTTTGGGTGTTCTAGAACCTTGTTTGATTGTGTAACGGCCCCCTTATATCGGCTACTGCTATAATTTAATTTTATCATTTCATATATATCAGCAGAGGCGCAAGGTAAAATATTTAGAGTGCATATCATTACATGATATAGTACAAAAAGGAGATTGCAAGATAAAATAAAACATTTCATTTCATGTAAGATCTGATACATGGTACAAAAGTACAACATGTAGCCCTACATATACAACCAAAAGAGGGGCTTACCCAAAAGTTGTAACATATATACATGACTGACTCACATCATGACATTAACATATATATATATCATATCATATCATATAAAACTACAGAGTCTACATGAAGAACTGAATCTCCTCGTGTGGACAATCGGGATCACTGCATCTGGCCTATGAATATCCAGGACGTCAAACACTGCTGCAGAAACGTGGATCCATAAGCGGTACTTCTTCTCCTGTCGGGATGAACATGGTGGTAGCTGACTACTAGTGACGGCCTCTTCCTTTACCTTTTTTAGTTACATTTTCTAAGTCAAAGGACTAAGCAAATTCTTACTTTTCCTTGATTACCTATGATGGATTCATTTGATTTATTTATCATCATAGATTCTTGCTGGCTCACGTAGATATTTCTTCCTTGTATCTTTTCTTATACTTATTTTTCTTTGCTCATTTAACCATCTTTTCCTTATTATTTTATATCACTGATTTTCTTATATCATAATTAAAGGATACTACTTGAATTACTTTCAATTATGGGTAATGTTAAAGATAAATTAACATTTCATGAATTCATGTATTTCTATAGCACGCTTGCAATAATCATTTCATGTCCTTGACTCGCACGTTCATATTGCAATATTGATTTCGTGCCCTTGAGTCACATGTTTATATTTCTTTTCTTGTTCATGTCGGGAGGTTATTCTCCCTACCTCCCTGGTTGGGTTAACCCTTAACATAGCTCATTGCATCGATGCATTCTTTCTTTTATTCATTTTAAAAACTTGGAGAATTAATTCTTCTTTTTCATTATTCAAATCATTTAAGAATTAACTCATCTTAAAACTTGGTTTCATTTAGTTCATTCTATATTTAATACATATTAGAATTTTTATCCTAATATTGTAACACAAGACATGGAGAAGAACTATTTAAGATAAAAGATAGTTGAACTCACACCGGCTTTTCCCTTTCCTTTATCCTTTCGCTGCTCCTCTCTCTTTCCTCTACCTTGGGATGTCATGCCCTAAATCAATTATTATTATCAGGTGATCATATCGTAAATGCTAATTGCAATAAAATATGGTAATAACATAGGAATCTTGCCCTAATATTGTTATCCTTACATCTATTTATTCGGGTCTTGCCCTAATATCATGCCGTAAATATGATTATGGACTTAAAAACAACATTTCTCTTGAGCCCCCTTCAAAATCAGCCCCTTTCTGTTGGTTATTCCAAGGCGATCTTAAAGCAATCAAGTAGTTAGTCTTACTGCCAACGCAATATGAGCCTATAGGGTCGCACATAAGAGTGTTGGAGAAGTTGGATGAAGGATTGTGTTAGTCTTACTCATATTAGATATGAGTGGAGGACCAATCTTGTAACTGATTGGAGTTGCGTCGAATTGTACTCGACGCTGCGTCGAGATTGTCTCGACGTGGTGTACTCGACGCTGCATCGAGATTGTCTCGAAGTGGTGTACTCGACGTTGCATCGAGATTCTCTCGACGCAAGTCTTGTGCTCAATGCTGCGTCGAGATTGTCTCGACGTGGTGTACTCGACGTTGCGTCGAGATTGTCTCGACGCAAGTCTTGTACTCAATGTTGCGTCGAATTGTCTCGACAGACAGGTTATATTCGATGCTGCGTCGAGATTGTCTTGACACATTGTACTCGACGTTGCGTCGAATTATTTCGACGATACGTGTTTAACTCCAATTAAGTCTCTGGTCTGCGGATAGTGTGTTTTATGCCTTGAGTATAAAACAGGAAGCGATTAGGTTTCATGTAGAGATAATTTTTTTCGTGAAACTATCAGAGCCGAAGCGGAAGAGTTCCGCATAGGTCTCGACATTCCGCGAGATCGCTGCCGCCGCCTCTCCCTGTCGTCGGATCTAGCAGTTCGTGGGAGACGCAGAGGGCATTCTTCCTCCATCCCAGATCTTGTTGGACAAGAGTCGTGGGGTTCTCCTTCACTGTGTGCACTCCTATAGAGGTGCTGATCCATTTCAGTACTTGGAACTCAGAGTTCGTTTTTTGGAATCAGACCTTGGAGCATCTTAGTTGAGTGTTGACTCAATCCCTTTCAGGTATATTGCAATGCGTTGTTTTACTTATTTCTTGATTCATGAAATCGCAAGATCCGAAACTCTTTTGGGTTCCTGTTTCTTTCTTTCCGCTGTGCATATATGATGTGTTATTTAAGAAAACCCAACAGTGGTATCAGAGGCAGGTTCGCGATCCATTGCGTGTAAATTAGAAATTTAGAAGTGTTCTAAATGTCTTAGATTTAAAACGCATGTGATTGCGTTGCGATTTTCATGTTTCAGAAATCGTTTCTCCTTTGCAGTAAACGTCCCTCGGAATCGTTTACGAAACCAAATGTCTTAGATTTTAATCTGACATTGAGAGACGAGCTTGTCTACTGCATAAGTGGAGTTGTTTTACCTGTGTTCAATGCATGTAAATCTGGAGATTTAGAAGTGCTCTAACTGCTCAGATTTAGCCATTTTATCAAAGTGTTGATAATTTTATTTTGTGCACATCTGTGATCTATTTGGTTTGTGAATGTTGTAATTTTGTGAATGTGCACATTGATTAATTGTTAATTGATTATCATAAAATCCCTTATCCAATATTAAGTATATGGATGCCTTCCGATGGATGACCATCTTCCTGCCTCGATCGATGAAATGTGGGCTTACCAAAGCAAGGTGCATTAATCTATCTTGGTAAGGGTGCGAGCGGATAATTGTGATATCCCACTGTCGACATCGGGTCCAACTTAACTAGGTGACCTCAAAGGTTGAGTGCCTAGAGGCATAGGGTTGACATGCACCATATGATGGATGCGAATAAAGAGTTATTCACCAACCATACAAGAGTTGCATAGTGATGCAATTGGCAAGTGTTGTTTACCTAAATAACCACATTATGAGAGGAACGCCAAAGCGGACACGTTGTGTTGTTGGAATACGGATCTTGTCCACTAAGAGGTTATCTCATATAAACTCTCCGAATTGATATTAAGGGTTATTAATTTGAATAAAATAGTGTGAGATTTTAATATAAGTCCTTATTAATATAAAATGTATTTTGAAATATAGTACTAAGAGTTTTGCAAATTTATTGTAGAATTTCCATGGCACATCACACTCCACGTTGTCCCCGAGAGCCATCCTTGAAAAGGACAAGCTCAACGGGACGAACTTCCTTGACTAGTATAGGAACCTGAGGATTGTCCTCAGGCAAGGCGCAAGCTCTATGTCTTGGAAGGAGAAGCCCCACCAGAGCTAACATGAAATACTCCTCGAGCAGACAGAGATGCTTATAAGAAGTATCAGGATGATACCATGGATGTGAAATGCCTCATGCTTGCTACCATATCCTCTGAGCTTCAGAAGCAACACGATAGCATGTGTGGTTATGAGATAATCGGGCACCTCAAGAAAATGTTCGAGGGGCAAGCTCGGCAAGAGAGGTTTGACATATCCAAGACATTGTTTCAGTGCAAAATGGGAGCTCGAGACTCAGTAGGGACTCACGTACTCAAAATGATTGGGTATATAGAGAACCTTGAAAGACTGGGTTTCCCTTGGGCCAAGAGTTAGCCACTGATCTGATCCTGCAATCGACGTCGAACAGTTATGAGCAGTTCGTCTTGAACTATAACATGAATGAAATTGACGAGACACTGCCCGAGCTCCTAGGCATGTTGAGAACTGCCGAAAATAACATAAATAAGGTCAAGCCTTCTAGCCCCATACTGATGGTGCATCAAGGCAAGGGCAAGACCAAGGGATCGAAGAAGACAAAGATATGATCTAAGTCTTATCTTGATCCCAAATCTTCTGCACTGAAAAAGAAAGGTCTGACGAAGGAAGGAAAGTGCCACCATTACGGTAAGGCAGGACATTGGAGGCGGAATTGTCCCCTCTATATTGAGGATCTGTAAAAGAAGAAAGGAAGTGTGACTTCCACTTCAGGTATTTATGTTATAGAAATAAACCTTTTTGCTCCTTCATCTTGGGTATTGGATACCAGATGCGGTTCTCACATTTGTAGGAATGTGCAGGAACTGAGAAGGAGACGAATGCTTGGTAAAGGGGAGGTAGACCCGCGTGTTGGAAATGAAGTAAGAGTTGCTGTCGTTTCCGTTGGTGTCTATCGTCTTTCTTTGCCCACTGAGCTTGTAATTGAATTAGATAACTGTTATTTTGTTCCAGTCATAACTAGAAATATTATATCCATCTCATGCCTTGACATGATGGAGTTTTCATTTATAATTAAGAACAATTGTTGTTCAATTTTTATGAATGATGTTTGTTATGATGTAGACCAATTGTTTAATGGTTTATATGTTTTGAACTTAGACCATCCGATCTATAATGTAAAAAATACTAAAAGACTAAAAACGAATTGAATCCTACGTACCTTTGACATTGTCGTTTAGGCCATATAAACGAGAAACACATATCCAAGCTCCATAGAGATGGACTACTTGACTCATTTGATTATGAATTATTTGAGAGATGTGTGTCTTGTTTGTTAGGCAAAATGACTAAAATCTCTTTCACTGGTCATACTGAGAGGGATGATGATCTTTTGGGTGTCATACATAGCGATGTGTGCGGACCCATGAGTTCGATGGCTAGAGGTGGGTTCCACTACTTCATTATGTTTACTGATGATTTCAGTAGATACAGATACGTGTTTCTTATGAAGAACAAATCCGAAACCTTTGAAAAGTTCAAAGTGTTTAAGAATGAAGTAGAGAATCAACTGGGAAAGAGGATAAAAACACTCCGATCTGATTGAGGTGGCGAATATCTGAGTCATGAGTTTCGTGATCATCTGAAAGAGTGGTATTGTATCACAACTCACTCCGCCCGGAACACCACAACATAATGGTGTGCCTGAGAGAAGGAATCGTACTTTGTTAGACATGGTACGGTCGATGATGAGTCATGCAGATTTGCCCGTTTCCTTTTGGGGTTTTTGCTCTAGAGACTGCTGCTTTCACACTAAATCGAGTTCCGACGAAGACGGTTCAAAAGACACCATATGAGATATGGACTAGGAAGCGTCCTAGTATGTCGTTCATTAAGATTTGGGGCTGTGAGACATACGTACGATGTCAAATGTCTGACAAGCTGGAACCCAAATCAGATAAGTGTTATCTTGTGGGATATCCTAAGGAAACTAAAGGGTATTACTTCTACCTGCGATCCGATGGCAAAGTGTTTGTCACGAGGAGTGGTGTTTTTCTAGAGAAAGAGTTTCTGTCAAGAGAAAACACCAGGGTAGAACTTGAAGATGTTCAAGAACCACAAACAATGAATGAACCAGGATTGGAACCTGAGCAAGGACTACAATCTGTTGGAGCTGGAGAACCTGCTCAAGAAACACAAGTCCTACGTAAATCTGGTAGACCTAGAGTTGAGCCTAAGAGATATGGATTTCTCATGTCTCAAATAGGTAATGTGTTGCTTATGGATCATGATGATGAACCTGCAACCTACCAAGAGGCTATGAATGTACCAGACTCCGAGAAGTGGCTTGGTGTCATGAAATCTGAAATGGACTCCATGTATGCAAACCAAGTTTGGACCATGGTGGAACCACCTGAAGGGGTACGACCCATAGGGTGCAAGTGGGTCTTCAAGAAGAAGACCGACATGGATGAGAATGTACAGACATTCAAAGGGCGATTAGTGGCTAAAGGTTTCAAGCAAATTCATCGTGTTGACTATGATGAGACTTTTTCACATGTTGCTATGGTTAAGTCCATCAGAATTCTGCTTGCTATTGCTGCATATTATGACTACGAGATCTGACAATTGGATGTCAAAACGGCTTTCCTAAATGGAAACCTCCTTGAGGAAGTGTATATGACACAACCCGAGGGTTTTGAATCTCTAAATGAAGCTACTAAAATATGCAAGTTGAAGCGATCCATTTATGGATTGAAACAAGCTTCACGAACATTGTTGTCTTCCTGATATTGTATGTAGATGACATACTATTGATCGGGAATGACATTCCGACCCTGCGAGTTGTTAAGAACAACCTAGGGAGCTGCTTTTCTATGAAAGACTTGGGTGAAGCGACTTATATACTTGGTATTAAGATCTATAGAGATAGATCGAAGAAGTTGCTAAGTTTGACCCAAAGTACATACATTGAGAAGGTGCTGAAGCGGTTCAGCATGCTTGAGTCCAAGAAGAGATTCTTACCCATGTCTCATGGTGTGAGTCTCTCTAAGGACCAGTGTCCTAAATCTTTGGAAGATAAGGACCGCATAAAGTTGATTCCATATGCTTCAACAATTGAATCAATCATGTATGCAAAGTTATGTACACGACCCGATGTCTCTTATGCTTTGAGCATGATTAGCAGATATCAGTCTGATCCTGGTGATGGTCAATGGATAACTGTCAAGAATATCCTAAAGTACTTGAGAAGGACTAAAGATTTATTCTTGGTGTTTGGTGGAGAGGAAGAGCTCGTTGCAAATGGTTACACGGTTGCTAGCTTCCAAACAGATAGACGATTCAAAGTCCCAGTCAGGTTTTGTCAAAATACATAAATGCCCTTAGAATGTTTGCTTCCATAGGAATTCAAGTGCGTGACTTGAATGTGAGGGCCTATATTTATTAGAAGCTTCATTTTTAAATGGTCCCTGGTCAGAGTATCATCTTAGAAGTTAAGGGCGATGATGATACATTAAGACTAGCATGTGCGTTGATTGATGACCGGTTCTCACAGGTCATGATATTGTGATATCAATTCATCACATGGGTACTTGTTAGTGAACAAGTTGTATTGGACAGACCCACCATGAGACTACTGTGTGGATTGTTATATGAACGTGTCACAAGTAGGTCTCATATGACAATGATGTTTGTGGTTCTTTGACCTGAAATCACAACATTCATCAAGTGAGG
Source organism: Dactylorhiza incarnata (assembly GCA_033032865.1). NCBI lineage: Eukaryota > Viridiplantae > Streptophyta > Magnoliopsida > Asparagales > Orchidaceae > Dactylorhiza > Dactylorhiza incarnata. Next base: position 4,510,341 of record JAWHQI010000026.1, on the reverse strand, counting down.
AAGAGCATACTTTGATGCCATCTAAAGTCTTCCTTGAGAAAGGTTGATGATAAGGGTAGTTGTTGGGTATGTTACGATTCATTTGGGTGTTTGTGTGTGGACAGAGATGAGATTTGTCCTCCTATATGATAGGAGTTACATCCATGGGCCCTTGATGGAATGAGACTGAGAAATGCATGTCCATGCTTGGTTGAGTCAATATGTGATATTGAGCTCTCCAATTTCAGACAGTCTTTTCTAGATCAGGAAACTAGGATTGAACAATTATGAGGGTGACACGGTCTGTGCCTCTAGTTCTATCCGGATGTAAGGGACAAAGGGACATGACAGCACTGGTACATTGGTCAAGACAGGCTTATTGAGTTATGAACTCTCATTGCTTGGGTAGCAATGATGTATTACTAGATGCCGTTCATTGTTTGTGAGACTTTTGTTGATACTTTGTGATCAAGTGGGAGACTGTTGGTTATTCCAAGGTGATTTCAAAGCAATCAAGTAGTTAGTCTTACTGCCAACGCAATATTAGCCTATAGGGTCACACATAAGAGTGTTGGAGAAGTTGGATGAAGGATTGTGTTGGTCTTACTCATATTGGATATGAATGGAGGACCAATCATATAACTGATTGGAGTTGCATCGAATTGTACTCGACGTTGCGTCGAGATTGTGTCGACGTGGTGTACTCGACGCTGCGTCGAGATTGTCTTGACGTGGTGTACTCGACGTTGCGCCGAGATTGTCTCGACGCAAGTCTTGTGCTCGATGTTGCGTCGAGATTGTCTCGACGTGGTGTACTCGACATTGTGTTGAGATTGTCTCGACGCATGTCTTGTACTCAATGTTGCGTCGAATTGTCTCGACAGACAAGTTATATTCGACGCTGCGTCGAGATTGTCTCGACGCAATTCTTGTACTCGACGTTGCGTCGAATTGTTTCGACGATACGTGTTTAACTCCAATTAAGTCTCTGGTCTGCGGATAATGTATTTTATCCCTTGAGTATAAAACAAGAAGCGATTAGGTTTCCTGTAGAGATAATCTTTTTCGTAAAACTATCAGAGCCGGAGCGGAAGAGTTCCGCATAGGTCTCGACATTCCGCGAGATCGTTGCCGCCGCCTCTCCCTGTCGTCGGATCTAGCAGTTCGTGGGAGACGCAGAGGGCATTCTTCCTCCATCCTAGATCTTGTTGGACAAGAGTCGTGTGGTTCTCCTTCACTGTGTACACTCCTATAGAGGTGCTGATCCGTTTCAGTACTTGGAACTTAGAGTTCGGTTTTTGGAATCAGACCTTGGAGCATCTTGGTTGAGTGTTGACTCAATCCCTTTCAGGTATATTGCAATGCGTTGCTTTATTTATTTCTTGATTCATGAAATCGCAATATTCGAAACTCTTTTGGGTTGTTCTTGTTTCTTTCTTTCCGCTGCGCACATATGATGTGTTATTTAAGAAAACCCAACACTTTCTTTGTTAATAATTTGCTGCCCTAGTAAATAATGATGGAGATTTTTCCTAACTTAAGTTCCCCATAGTGCAAAGGCCTCTAAAATCAATATGCACAAAATATATACATTTGCATATAAGCCTTATTGTTGCTTCCTTTGGCCAAATCAGTATTATTCTTCAATATTACCCTTCCCTATAAAGGAAAAGGATGTCAAATTGGCTCGGGTTTGCTTCCCTAACCTTAAACATGGAGATTTTTGCCCTAATTAAGCAAGGGAACATCAAATCAACCTTTGTAGTTACCCTAAATGAAGAATTGAATCAAATTCCCAATTAGGGTTGGCTGTCTTTACTCAAAGGATGGATGCTGTTCCTGCCCTAAAATTAAAACAGGGAGTTATCGCCTTAATTTAGCAAGAGAACTTCAATTCATCTCTAAATCATATCTTAGATGGAATAGGTGACTAAAAATCAAAGCATAGAAGTCATTTGCACATCTAGGGTTTCAGATTTTTTGCATGAAAGTAGAGGGGAAATGAAAACACATGCTAAATCTCCTTTGAAATTCAAGATAAATTTTAGAAAAAAGAAGCTTTAGAACATGATTAGGGTTTTCGGATCTAGAAAACGAAGTCACTAATCCATATGACACTGAAAAGGAGTTGAGAGGGAGGGATTACCTTGCTATTGGAAGAAGAACAAAGGAGATCGAAGGTGATTTGGACTGTCGACGAGGGATCGGCGTGCTTCGACTGTCGCTCGCAGCGGAAGGCTCGTCTTGAGTTGGGAAGCTCTACGCGTGGACTGGGAGGAAGTGAGGGCTATCGTTTCTTTTCCTCTTTTTAATAGTGTGGACCGACTCCTCCTCACGACACGTATGAGTCGGTCTAGTGTGAGTCACGCAGTGGGGACCGGTCGGTTATACTAGCATTAGCCGGTTCTTAACCATCCCACCTCTATTTCTTAAACTTCATAATATTAACCTATAATTATTCTACCAAATCCCTATTTTTTTATGTAATGACTTTAAACTTTGTCACCTATGTATCAAGTCCGTGTTACATAGTATGTCGACAGATTAATTTTTCGTCGTCGCTTTGACGTGCACAATAATCAGTATAAAGTACTATAATTAATAATACCTGTCACAATTGACTGCGTCACAGGTTGGTTTAAGCCCACTTGAATTCAAACAGATATGGACCTATTCAAGCTCCAGTTCTAGTTGATTTAAGCATGCACAAATGTCAATTTATTAGTTTGTTTTTGGTGCCAATTTAGTGAATATTGAAACTGTTCAGGTATTGATTCTACTGAACCGAGCTAACCGGACTTTGATTTGAACACGTGTAAGTACTTTTTTCCAAAACTATACTTGATTAGGTAGCTCTTTTGCACGAAAGTCTGGTCTTATTCAATTAGATTATTGTTGACACTATAGGTTTCTCTTTTTTTCCAGTACTATGGATGTGATGTTCATTACGCTTAATTGGTAGTTCTTTCAGTTTTTTATAAGAGTAGGTAGCATGAATGTCTGAGAATGAGCTTTTATATAATGGATCATGAACAGATCGGATACTGTTAATGATGGTGATGGTGAGGTATTATTTATTTTTATTGGATTTGCTGATCATACTTTGCACTATGTTCATATTAATTTTCTCTTTTGAAGTTCTGTGTGGCAAAGCCAAAACTAGTTCCGCTCTATGATGCCAATTATTTGTAATTCTGTTGTAGCTACTTAGGCTTGAAGCATCTGTTTATGCTTGATGTTTCATGATAACCAGTGTTCTACTTGATTACCCGCAGGTGTTTTCTTTCAAACGTTATGAGATAAACAGGGTATATAGGAGGGCAGTTGGCCATTCAACTCCAAACCGTTTCTACCAGGTTTCTGTATATTGCAATAATATTAATCTTTCACTAGCATGACATCTCTTAACCAAATGATACCTTTTTGCTAGGGAGATTTTGATATAATTGGAGGTTCCTCTCCATTAATGGAGGCTGAAGCTATTAAGGTATAGTTTCTCTGCCTTTTCATCTTGATAATATTCACAACTATATTATAGAGTATAGAAATATGGAATGCGGGGCAGAAAAATATTTTTGTTTCTTCACTCATTAAAAAAATAATACAAGGATTTGTACATATATATAGGGAGGAGGAGTGAAACTCAACTTAAAACCAATATGCCAATTCTTCTACATAAAGAATATTTTTAGTAATTTCTTGTGAGTGATAACTATTTTATTGCATTTGATTCGGCAAGGAAAAATGATTTGTCGTCATTTCTCTGTGGAAGGATTGATTCAGTACAAAAAGAGTATGTAATGAAGTGTTGAACTAATGATGTATATGTGTCTTTTGAGGGGATATAACTCAAAATCCAGAGAAGTAATAATGATCCAGAAACATATCAGATACAAAGTAGAAATGAAAATTGATAAAACCCAAAACAGGAATTGCCCACATTGAGACCATTTGTGATGGAGACGATGGGATTGATAGAGCCGAGGATGGAACCGATCCGCCGGTGTTTAAGGATGCGCGCCACAACATCAAGGCATCATGGCGTAACGAGGATAGTCGCCGAAACAACCACCGCTATAACCTTCGCTCACGGCCGCGGTCGTCCTCATAATTTTATAGCATGCACGCCATGTTATTTTACTAATTTCCTGCATTTTAACATGTTTTAATTTGCTTGTCTATTTTATTTTTGACGGTTGAGATTAATCCTCCATGATGGATGGTGGAGCTTTGCTTGTAAGGAACTATAAATACTTATGTTTAATTGGAGAAGGGCATTATTAATCTGGAAACAAAAAAAAGAGATCCTTTTTTCCCTGTCTTCTAGGGTTCGGCCGAACCCTTCCCGTGCGCTTTGCGACGCAGCCACCGATCGCACCGCCCCTCTCTGCAAGCTGTGCGACTCAGTCGCCGACTCCCCGCCGCTTGTGCCGCCGTGCAGGACCACCGCCGCTCGTGGGTTCTAATCCGAGAGGGGATCGTCTGCAGCTCCTACAACCGCCCCCTCTCCCTCTGTCGCCGCCCTTCTCTTTCCCCCTTGCCGGTCAAGCTGCTGCCTCCTCCACCCCTCCTCGGTGACTCCGGTGGAATGTGCCTACCTCGCCGTCCGGTGACTACGGTGGATCCGTGGTGCGTGACCCTCTATGAGTCCCATCCTTCGGCTGGGTAACGAAACTCTCTTGCTCTCTTGTGTGTGATTTCCTCTTTGTTCGTTACATAATTCGGTGGAGAAATTTTGACGTGATTTCAGAAACATTGGGTCCATCACCGTTGGAATCCTAAAATTAAATTTCGTTATTATTCCATAGCGTTAGAATTTGTTCTTGAGGAACCAGTGAATCCTACGCTCAATTTTTTCTTGGAATTATTTTGGACTAAGCTTGGATCGCCAAAGATAAATCGGAACGGATCGCCTTGTAACGCATGTGAAAGAGAAAGTAGATTTATTGTTGGCTAAATTTATTTAATTTGTGAACGCAATTCGATCGGATTGTGTGGGTTCATTTCACTTGATCGAACATTGGCACATAGCCCATGTAAGATCTCAAGAGGTGTAGCGAACCTTTGTTTTGGCAAGTGTTTCTCTCTTATCTAATTCATTTCGATTGTGTTGTAATTTCGTGCGCGCATAGAGGTATTTGTGATAGGTCACCGTAGCGGGAGTCCAACCACCACGATCGCTTAAAAAGGGTAGCTTGCATCAGTTTGGTATCAGAGCCAGGTTGGCCAGTTTCCTAACTTGGCCACGGTCCGCTCGTTTCACACCAGGTCTAGCGTGTGCACTAAAATTTATTTTGCTATAATTAATTAATTAATTAATTAATTTATTAATATTTCTCTTTAGTACTCGTTGCATGTCCACTAGATCTGGTTACGAGTACCACACCACCACTGATAGAGAGTATCACACCTCATCGTCAAGTATGGCTGACGAGCGACAATCAGATCACAATCCCACTTCGGTTGATGAGCTTCGCGTGGAGATGAAACAACAACTGGAAGAACTTCGGGGGATGATGACCCAACTGTTGGTCAACCGAAACCCTTCACCACCTATAGTTCGTAGGCCACCCAATCGTCCCCAACACGAGGAGGACAACCCCGATGCCCCACCACCACGTGATCGACCGCAACCTCGTCGCCCTGAACAAGACGTCGATCTTACCCACACTATTAAAATTAATGCCCCCACCTACGACGGTTTAGGGGAACCCCAAATTTTCCTGAACTGGGTTATGGACATGGAGTGCTACTTCGAGTGGCATCACCTGACGGACCCACATAAGGTTCAAGTTGCTAGGATGAAATTAACGTGGAGAGCCAAAGTATTTTGGCTAAATGAGGAGCGTCGTTTTGGGACCGAGGATGGTGTCCCTCCTGTCTGTTGGAACGATATGAAAAATCTTATAAAAGATCAGTACGTCCCCGCTTATCATCACACCCAAATGTTTGATGAGCTGTCCACCCTACGTCAAGGCGATAAATCCGTAGCCGATTACATGGGAGACCTTAAGGACAAGATGGTCCGTTGTGAGGTTCATGAAATGCCCGAGGTTACACTTTCGAGATTCCGTAAAGGCCTTAGTTACGACATCCAGAGGAAGCTCCTACGTTACGGTCACACCGACCTGAACACCACATTTAACGCTGCCCTAGACATCGAGAAGCACCTAGCTTCTAAGCCCAAAGCTAAAAACAATTCTTATAGGCGCAAAACTACGTACAGTGCCTCCACCTCCACCTATAAGGATAAAGAAAAATTTAAAACCAAGGACTCCTCAAACATAGTTATCACGGCTAGGGACACTAAGAACCCCTTAGGGGAGCGCATTCCCGTAGGCAAGATAAGCAAGACTAATGCCACTTGCTATGCTTGCGGGGTAGCCGACCACTACGCCGTTGAATGACCAACCAAAACTAGGATCTTGGCCTTAGTTGAGCCTACTGACGACACACTCGAGTATATCTACGAAGCTACGGATGAGTCTGATCTGGAAGGGGTACCTAGTGATTTAGAGGATGATTCTCATTTGATGGTAATGCGGTGTATACTTACTACCCCCGTTCTTTGGATTATTGGAATAGGACCAACATATTTTCCTTGATATTTAAGAGTGGTGAGAAGTTGTGCAAATTGATTATCGACAGTGGTAGTTGTATGAATGTAGTGTCTGAAAATGCGGTCACGCGTATGTCGTTGGTCATGGAACCCCACCCTTCTCCGTATCAGGTAGCCTGGATAAATAAAATGTCCTTACCTGTCACCCAACGGTGCTTGGTTCCCATTTCGGTCAAGTCCTACTTGGATCAGATTTGGTGTGATGTCATCCCTATGGATGCTTGTCATGTCCTATTGGGCCGCCCGTGGCTTTATGACCAAGATGTGATTCATCACGGGCGAGCCAACACGTACGAGTTCCAATATAAGGGGAAGAAGGTTACCCTAAAACCAACTCCACCCAAGGAACCATCTAGTTCATCTAAGGACACCACCCTTCCGGTTGAGCGGAAGACGTTGAGTTTGTTGGGTAGGCAGGAATTTACTCATGACTCTTTTGTCGGCGGGGTTATGTACGCGTTAGTCTGCCTATTAGCCAAAGAAGAGTCTACGGTCTTGGGAGATCTACCGCTAGAGTTGAGGGAGCTATTGGAGGAATATAAAGACGTTTACCTGGATGAGCTACCTTCGACGTTACCTCCGATGCGTGATATTCAACACGCGATAGATCTTGTACCGGGTTCATCATTACCTAACCTCCCTCATTACCGTCTGAATCCCGCTGCCCATCAGGAGTTGCAAGCCCAAATTTTGGATCTATTGCAGAAGGGATTCCTTAGGCATAGTATTTGTCCGTGTGCGGTTCCAACTTTGCTGGCACCCAAGAAGGACGGGACTTGAAGGATATGCGTTGACAACCGTGCTATCAACAAGATCACCGTAAAATACAGTTTCCCTATTCCCCGTTTGGACGATTTGTTGGATATGTTAGCGGGAGCCACGATTTTCTCAAAGTTGGATCTTAGAAGTGGCTACCATCAGATAAGAATTCGGGAAGGGGACGAATGAAAGACCGCCTTCAAATCTAAGGATTGGCTATATGAATGGTTTGTCATACCCTTTGGACTATCCAACACCCCTAGTACTTTTTCTCGGATGATGACTCATGCCTTTAGGCCGTTTATGGGTAAGTTTATCGTAGTCTATTTGGACGACATCCTAGTCTTTAGTACTTCTCCGTCCGATCATGAGTCCCACCTACGCCTCGTGTTTTCCACCCTTCGGCGTGAAACTTTATTTCTAAACATTAAGAAGTGTACTTTTAGTGTAAGGCCGGTCGAGTTCCTGGGCTATATAGTGAATCCGGATGGCATTCACGTGGATCCTAAGAAGGTCCAGGCCATCCAAGAATGGCCTGAGCCTTCTACCATTCGAAACGTTCGTAGTTTCCATGGCCTAGCTACTTTTTATCTCCGGTTTATTCGAGACTTTAGTAGCATCATGACTCCAATTACCGAGTGTCTTAAGAAAGGAGAATTTACTTGGTCTAAGTCTGCGGCCCACGCCTTCCAATTAATTAAGAATAAAATGTCGGAAGCTCCTATTTTACGCCTCCCAGATTTTAGCAAAGTCTTTGAACTCGCTTGCGACGCGTCGGCTGTTGGTATCGGTGGTGTGTTAAGCCAAGAGGGCCACCCGGTAGGATATTTTAGTGAGAAGTTATCAGGCCCCAAATTAAATTATTCCAATTAGGATAGAGAGATTTATGCGGTGATCCGATGCCTCCATCATTGGCGACATTATCTCCTCCCCAAGGAGTTTGTCTTGTTATTGGATCATGATGCCTTGAGATTTATAAATTCACAAACCAAAATCAGCCCCCGCCATGCGAAGTGGGTCTCATTCTTGCAAGAATACACATTTGTCCTTATGCACCTTAAGGGTACCCAAAATCGTGTGGCCGACGCCCTTAGCCGTGTCTCTTTATTGCTAACTACAATGACGGTCAAGGTTACAGGATTTGAGCGCATTAAGGACGAATACGCAAGTTGCCCCGACTTTAAGGATATTTACTTGACCACCCTAGACGACTTACCAACCTCCATTTCTGCGTATTATCTTCGTGACGGTTATCTCTTTCGACACTCTAAGTTATGTATCCCACGTTCATCTCTTTGTGATTTTATAGTATGGGAGCTACATAGTGGTGGCCTTGGAGGTCATTTTGGGCGTGATAAAACCATCACTTTAGTGGAGGATAAATTCTAGTGGCCGCATCTTAAGTCGTTAGTTTCTAAGATTATTAATAGTTGCCGCACGTGCCAGTTAGCAAAGGGAAACAAAATAAACGTTGGGTTGTATACTCCTCTCCCGATTCCCTCCATACCATGGGGAGATGTGAGTATGGATTTTGTTTTAGGCCTCCCTCCCACGATTCGGAGAGATGTCTCCGTCCTCGTGGTGGTCGATCGTTTCTTCAAAATGGCTTACTTTATACCTTGTAGCAAACCTAGTGACGCATCTCACATTGCTACAATATTTTTCAAGGAAGTCGTTAGCCATCGGGGAGTGCCAAAAACTATAGTGTCGGATCGTGACGTGAAGTTTACATGCTATTTTTGGAAGACCCTTTGGAAGCTTATGGGCACCAATCTACTATTTTCTACGGCCTACCATTCCCAAACAGATGGCCAAACGAAAGTGGTAAATAAGAGTTTAGGTTCACTCTTGAGGTGCCTTGTGGGTGACCACAAAGGCACGTGGGATCTGATTCTCCCGCATGCCCAATTAGCGTATAATAATTCTAAAAATCGGTCTACGGGTCTTTCACCTAATGAAATTGTGCACGGTTACAAGGCTCCAATTCCTCTTGATTTGGTCCCCTTACCGCCAACTTATAAATCAAGCCATTTTGCACAGACCTTTGCCCAACATGTCCACCATTTGCACAAACAAATTCAAGAAAAATTGGCCACTCAATATGATTCTTATCAATCGCATGCAAACTTACATAGGCGAGTTTCAAATTTTAATGTTGGCGATCTAATCTTGGTCCGTTTAATTCCGGAACGGTTACCTTCGGGCGCCATTAAAAAGTTGGCCCCTAGGCGAGCCGGTCCCTTCAAGATCATCCAATGCGTGGGTAATAATGCAGTTGTTTTGGACTTGCCGGCTGATTGGGGAATATCCCCTACGTTCAACGTTTCCGACTTAACGCCTTATGTCTCTCCACTTCCAGCAAATCCCCCTTCGTCTACATCTTTTTTTCCTCCTTCGTCTCTTGGGGTTGGGAGCGCGTTGGGTCACACGTCCACAAATTCTACTTTAGTCCCTACGGTTGATGATTGCGCTGTTTTGCCTGATTCTCACACTAATCCGTTTCCAAGTTTTCCCCTTTCTTTTGTTGTGCCTGACAGGATTGTAGTTGATGACGTTATTTCTACCGCGGATGGTTATCGCCGCCGCTTCCTTGTCCGTTGGCGTGACCGCCCATCCTCGGATGATTCTTGGATGCCCGAGGCTGAGTTGCTTCGTTTGGATGCTGATCTCCTCCACCGTTACCTTTCGGACCACACATCGGTGACAAGTGCTTTTGAGCGGTGGAGGATTGATGGAGACCATTTGTGATGGAGACAATGGGATTGATAGAGCCGAGGATGGAACCAATCCGCCGGTATTTAAGGATGCGCGCCGCAACATCAAGGCATCATTGCGTAACGAGGATAGTCTCCGCAACAACCACGCTACAACCTTCACTCACGGCCGCGGTCGTCCTCATAATTTTATAACATGCGCGCCATGTTATTTTACTAATTTCCTGCATTTTAACATGTTTTAGTTTGCATGTCTATTTTATTTTTGACGGTTGAGATTAATCCTCCATGATGGATGGTGGAGCTTTGCTTGTAAGGAACTATAAATACTTATGTTTAATTGGAGAAGGGCATTATTAATCTGGAAAAAAAGAGAGCCTTTTTCCCTATCTTCTAGGGTTCGGCCGGACCCTTCCCGTGCGCTGTGCGACGCAACCACCGACCGCGCCGCCCCTCTCTGCGAGCTGTGTGACTCAGCCGCCGACTCCCTGCCGCTTGTGCCGCAGTGCAGGACCACCGCCGCTCGTGGGTGCTGAACCGAGAGGGGATCGTCTGCCACCCCTACAACCGCCCCCTCTCCCTCTGTCGCAGCCCCTCTCTTTCCCCCTTGCCGGTCCAGCTGCCGCCTCCTCCACCCCTCGGTGTGACTCCGGTGGAACGTGCCTACCTCGCCGTCCGGTGACTACGGTGGATCCGTGGTGCGTGACCCTCTACGAGTCCCCTCCTTCGGTTGGGTAACGAAACTCTCTTGCTCTCTTGTGTGTGATTTCCTCTTTGTTCGTTACAAAATTCGGTGGAGAAATTTTGGCGTGATTTCGGAAACATTGCGTCCATCACCGTTTGCCCTAAAATTAAATTTCGTTATTATTGTAAGCGTTTGAATTTGTTCTTGAGGAACCGTTGAATCCTACGCTCAATTTTTTCTTGGAATTATTTTTGGACTAAGCTTGGATCGCCAAAGAGAAATCGGAATAAGAGTTTATATATGATTTATTGGAATTAATCCTCCGTGATGGATATATTTATATATATCATTTATTTTAAAAACAAAGTTAAACAAAAGTTTTAATGATAAGAATAAGAACTAAAACTCTCCTTTCAAGAGTTAAGTGCCCATTTCACTTAACATGTCATGCATATTATGATCTAATGTCATCGCACTTGAAAATATTAAACTGCCCATTTCACTTAACATATGATCTAATGTCATGCATATTATGAACTAAAACAAGAGTTAAGTGCCCATTTCACTTAACATGTCATGCATATTATGATCTAATGTCATCGCACTTGAAAATATTAAAATGCCCATAACCATTTAATATTCGCAAGCGATGTATATTATAGTGGAATTCATATACACAAAAATGTTAAGTTTGCCCATAATCCCTTAACATTCGTGTGCATACTACTCATGCTTACGAGTGTAGTGTGTGCGTGTTTAAGCCGCGAACAACAGATAATGATAAAGAGCGTGAAGAAACGATGCATGCATATATATTTATATAATGAAATTCAAAATATTTGATAATTGTAAAATTTTTTATCTTTAGAGTCTAACCTAGCTCTGATGCCAACTATCACGACCCATCTAATAGCAAATATCAGAGTGCGCTACGGGCAGGTCGTGATGCCACAGACATGGGTGGAAAGAACCTCCATTTCTGTTAGGCGGAAGCTGAGATACTGATAATTAGTTTTAAAATGATTACTTTTGAGTAAAAATATATTGTTTTTATGCGGAAGCTTTAAAATGTGGCAGTGAAAAGTTTAGATGCACATGTATTTTAGTAAAAACCCATGATACAAGTATACTGTATAGTTTCATGCACTGACGATCTTAATGGAAATGAACATACACTAATGCCAAATTCTAGTACATATTAATAGCCTAGCAGTTATCCATGATAACAGAGAAAATGACTGATTATAATTATTACATAAAAGAAATCTCCGACAGTAAATGAAATGAAACATAAATATAGAACCTAAAGCTTGACGCAGACCGGACTCAGGAAGTAGGCGGCGCAGTCACCAACACTAAGGCAAATCCAAAACAAGAAGAAAAAACCTCAGAACATTGATAACATAAGCAAGGTAAAATAAAATACAAGCAATGGAAACAGAATATTTGTGTACCAGTTTTCATGAAGCAAAGCTAATAAAACAGACAAGCAAGTGAGACAAATAGAAATGACTAGAATTATTAGCTGAAGTATAACATACATAGATGATCATGTAATAACATAAGATGTAACTAGTGAAAGCGTATGTGTTTTTGTTTGACGCACAAGATTCATGATTCAGACAGATTCAGGTTCAGATTCAAGACTTATCAAAGATTCAGAATTTCTACCCGTGATCTCTAAGGGGCGGCTCTTTCGAACCTCACCCTTGAGCTAGGGAGTTCATGCTAGCTATGACCGGTCGTTTGTTCCTGTTAGGGATTCAAGAGAGAACCCAAGCCAAGAAGTTGCGTCAATTAAATACCACATTTCATTGTTTGCTTATGTTATTAATGAAATAATTCATGATTGAGTGATTTTAGCATATCAAGATATATAACGAAATATTGATTCAGATATACAAGAGTAGAGTTTACAAATATGAAACGGGGGGAAACAAGTTATAAAACGTTATTTAACCAAGTCTTGCATCCGAGCATGCCTAAGAAGCAAAAAGGAGCTGATGACACCCAAAACTAGATCGAGAGTTTTGAACCTTGCGGGTTTGGGAGGCTAAGGATATTATTAACAAGAAGATTATTCAAGTAAAACTGCAGGAGCAAGTTTGACATGCATCGATTCTGGGATAACAAGTACTCATTTACATTAAGTCATCTTATGACACGATTAACTTCCAAATAAGATGTGTACGATACGAGCATGACAGAAAAACACTGATCATATATTTGCTAACCAGAAATCATTACTATGATTATCATGACGCTTGTTACTCATGCTCAACAATCTATCATTCCTCGAATTATTCATCAAATAAGAAACTCATTCATGTAAGTGACTATTCAAATAAAATCATTCATGTTCACAAATCCCTTTAATTCCACACGTGTGAAACCTCAAACTACTAACATGCCAATTCAGACATTCAAACTTTAAGCTTATATGACGAAACATGCATTCAAATGTGAAACATAAAATTATAAGAACAAACAAGGTAATTAAGTTTAATGTTTGCAAGAGAGAGGGATCTCTACTTGCCTTAAATGAAGCTGAATCTGACGGCTACGGTTAAGCGACGCAAGAAAAAGCAGAAATCATATTTTGAACTTGTTCAAGCACAACGAAAGCGATGTAACATAATTTACTACGCTAACACATGCATCTACGACGCGAAATTTAAACAACGAGGGTTTAGCAGATTTACCCCGCTCAAAGGTGAGGGGAGAAGAGATACCACGAAGAATCGGGGATTTAGCGGCGCATAGGTTACAGAAACCTAAATCGGAGAGGGCTTTGGAGAGATCCCATCAATTGGATCGAGGAGCGGCGCCGAAAATCTCGAATACAAAATGGTTAGATGATTATAAGGATGGCATAAACTTGGATTAACATGAATACGCAGATTGGAGCGCGAAAATTTCCAAGAAAAAATTTAAGAAATTTGAATGAGGGGAAAGAGGAAACCCTTACCCAAAGGAGCAAAATCCGAGCCCAAGGAGGAGGGGGAGGAAACCCTAGGTGTTCCTCTCGCAAAACCAGCCCAAGACGAAGAAGAGGAGGAATTAGGGTTGTCAGCCTTAAGGGAGGAAGGAAGGCTACTGACGATGGCCTGAGGAAGAGGAGGAGGCGACGTCGGCCATGGAAGGAGGAGGCGCCTGCTAGGGCGCAGAGGAGGCGACGGGGAAGCAAGAGGAGGAGCCGACGGAAGAGATGCTGGCGGGAGGAGCAGTGGGGCGGCGCCGACAGGAGGAGCAGTGCCAGCAGGAGGAGCAGCAGGGAGCAGCGACTCGTGCTGCGCCCGGGAGACGGGGTCGGGAGCAGTGGCTTGCGGGAGACGGGATCAGGGGCCCTAGCTGAAGGCTAATTAAAGGGGGCTGGGGGCTGCGGTTAGCAAAGAAAATTAGGAAACCTAATTTTTCCTTATTATTAAACATGAGTTGTTACAGTGGTAGATAGAAAAAATTGGCTTGAATGATGCCATCACCAGAAGGAACGTCATAGATTGTGACAAAAGAGCGCGACGCACTGGTGTGATGGGTGCCTATCAAATTATAAATCCTGTCAGGTGGCTCACCAGTAGGTGTATACAAGATGTCATCGTGAACACGATGAGCACTAGTGTGAAGACACAAACCATTCGCACTAGAGTGAATGCTTCTTGGGAAGGGAGGCCCATCAGATGATCCTCTCGAAGACTTAATCCCGAATTGATCAACAAAAGAAGGATGGTCCTCCAAGAGGAAAACACCTATGATGATAATGTCCATGAGAACAAATAGGACACCCACAATAAAGTCAATGCTAGCCCCTTAACCCTCACAAAGGAGTGGTGGCTCAACGGGAGGCTCAATCATGAATTCAAAATTAGCGGGTGTCTCTCTAGATGAGAATCGCCCATGGGGGTTGTGTATTAAAAAATGGGTGGGGCAACGACTACGATATTAACACTAGACTCTCGACTCTCAGTTGTGTTGTGGCCCGAGGCAATGACAAGGTTAGAGTGAGAAGCGCTCATACTATGGGTCGATAGGTAGATGATCGTAGAGTGTGACTAGGTTAAGATGTGGTATAGGGAATGGATATACTATCACAGTGTCAGTGGGCGCTCACTAGGCCTAGCAATGTCGCTCTCCACATGTATCATAAGGTCATGATCACACTCAACCTCAAGATCACATGGGCACTGAGTCTTATCAAAATCAGGTGTCGGGTCTCTCATGTTAGTAGGAGCACTACTAGACACATCGATGACTTGACCTAAATCCTGATGTGTCACCCTCTTGGTCCCTCTAAAGGCATATTTCAGGCGGTCTAATTGAGCATCTAAGCGATCAAATTGATCAAGAACTAATCGTTGAAATTCGGCTTCAGGTATCTCTACTTGTGGAACACTAGGGTGATCCATTAACGTGAAGTTATCCGCATGATGGTAACCCCTATAGGGCTCATGATAGTCAGGGAGGAAGTTTGCGGCTAGGGAAGGCAACAGGGCTTGCGGGAGATGAGAGTGGAGGAGATCCCTTGGAGTCGCACCAAGGAGGAGAGTCCCAACGTCGCACCGAGGATGGACATGACCGACGGTTTCTAGTTTCCCAAATAGGAAACCAACCTTAAATCCCCCTTAGTCAGCCCCCTCCATGCTTAAATACATCATAACTGAAATATGGCACTCAGATCGGACGGCTCAGAATGTCCGAACCGATCAGGTGTCAAAAGAACTCGAAAATATAAAATAAATACATGAAATCGACTCAAAACAACCATCAGACCCCTGTGGATTTAAATCGTCTGGATGAGTAGCAGATCATCGCGATCTCCATCATTAAGTCTTAGTAAATGATACTAAATATAACCCTAATTATGCTCTCGTCATAGATCATAGTTGTAATACTTGCAAAGTTGAAATAATAATTGAAAAGATTGTGTTTTATCGGGTATTAGAGCACACAGTCTGATTAACCTCATGTCAAATTTTTCTTACGCTTGAACATTCTCGCGTAATCTTGTCTTCTTGTGCGACAGTGTGTTCTCGTGCACGAGATCCTCTTCCAAACTTGCCGCTCCTCGTTGCATCCTCTGTTGAGACCGCGTCAGCCCGGTCGACCTGATTCAGCTCGCGCCATGCCCTCATAAGCCCTCATCTCTGAAGAGATCTCACCTTGCTTCCGCTCGCATACACGAGAGTCCACGCAAAAGTTCTCCTCAATATCTCATCTGGCTTACGCGCGTCGTTGCCGGAGCTCTTATCGAACCTGCAGCCATTCTTTGCCAAATATGTCGTTTTGCCGTAGTCAAACTTGCAGTTAGTGTTTGTCGAACCTCAAACTTGCAGTTAGCATTTGTCGAACCTCAAACTTGCAGTTAGCGTTTGTCGAACCTCGAACTTGGAATCATTTGTGTCGTATATGTCAGAGCTCGCTGCAGAGCTCTCATCTTACTCGTGTCGATCTTGCTTCCAGAACTTGCGTTGAACTCACCTCAATAAGTATGTTAATGCCACCAGTGCTCTCGCCTCTTCTCTCCAGACGCTCGAACTCGTCTCTCCAGTGACGCGAGAATCCTTGCACATGTAGTTTGACACCTGCTATCGCGCGACATTCTTGTGTAATCCAGCTCTTCCAAGAACTTGCCTTGTTCCCTTTCGAGCTTGTTGTTCTCACTCACCAACCCTCTCACATGATTTTCTCTCATAATCGCATCCCACTTAACCTCTTGTCGAGGTTAACGTTTATGACCTATTTCACGGCTTGTGCCGCTTGTAGTCGATTGGTGTGGATTGTTCAAACTGTTTTCAAATGATAGCACCCGAACCCACCTCTTTCTTTGTTTTGCGACCTCACCTTTTCCTACTACCTCTCAATCTAACACCGATAAATGGATTTCTCAAGCATATATAGTGGCCCTCCTTTCAACTTCTTGAGGTTCTGTCGTTGCTGCCGTATTTGGTCAAAGTGAAATGAGAAAAAGTTCAATTGAAAATTATTTGTGGAAATTTGTAGTGGGAGTAGGCAGTGCACACACCCTTGTTGTTAAGTCCATGTCTGGGGGTGTGGTGCACCCGCGTGTTTTTGTAGTGCGTGGATAATTCTTGTGCTAGTTCATTTGGGTTTAGGTGCTTTAAGCTCTCTTGTTTAGCTTTGTATGCCCTATCGTAACCCAAGCCCTATCGCTAACTGAAAGTCTTACTGACTCGCGTGGTGAACCAAACTATTGACGTGGAGAGAGTGCGAACGAGTGAGCTTATGGTCACCGACATTGATGGATTTCTTTGGAGGTTGTCCCGAGCACTGATCTTGGGCAATGCCCATCTCAACGCTTAGTCTATTTTCTCCCTACGCATGACCAGAAGATTCACCGTGATTCTTGTTTTGAGTAGAAATAATATATAGTTACGCTTATAGAAAATATAAATTATTGTGCATAATTAGAAATTTCGTTTACTGTATTTCTATGTGCGTGAGCATGCAACTTCGCATGGTACTCCGTATGTTCAATTACTAAGCCAGCTAGTCCTTTTTCTCGTCCGCATAAGAGATAGTTTGCTCGGGGCGAGCAAACGGGTATATTTGGGGGTGTGATGAGTCGGATTTATATAGGATTTTTTGGACTCATCTGGGCTAGTTTTCACTCACTTGCATTTCACTATTTCACTCTCACACGAAGTGCACTTTTCGGCCCGTTGTGGTGTGCTATTATACACTATTTTGTTGGAAGTAAGCACATTGTGCTCCCCATCTTTTTATGTTGCAGTTTTATGGATTTCTGTGTGCTGGAGGCCATTGCCCCAATTGGTTGCGTTGCTGTGCAGGTGGTGTAACACCTAAAATTTCACAAAATAATTTCATTTAGTTTTTTTTAAATATTTTTGTCAAATATGAAATATCCCCGATGATGAATATACATATCAGTGACGAAGTAAGCCATCAAATATGTTTCTGCGTAATATTATTATGAATGTTTTGACGTAATATTTTGATATCTACGGGTATTTGAGAAATTATTATAGGAGATATGCTATTACTAAAGGTATACCTATATTATACTTAATATTATATTAATACTTATATCATAGTATACTTAAGCTCATAATAAAGAAGGAGGGCTAATATAAGCCGCATTCAGCGATCGAACCGGAAGCCCACGCCGCTCTTCTTCTCATTTCCTCTCCTCTAGGGCAGACGACGAGTGGCATCATCCTCGATGGAGTTGGTGAAATCGCCCTCTCTTCTTACACGCAACTCTCTTTCTGCTCTTCTCGACGACACCTACTATGAGATCGTGTCGTTTCAAGCTTTGATTTGACGGAAGATCGTTGCTTTGCCGACTAAGTTGCCAACCTAGAATCGGCTATATAAAGCAGGTTAGGATTTCGTTTCCTTCATATGCCCTTCCTCTACCTTTGCTGGACTGTGCCAACTAAAGCTCCTACTCCTAGTGGCAGTATTGATCGTGCTTTGGCTGTGAAGTTGTACAGTGGCTGTTTTGACAGATTTTTGGCTATTGTGGCTCAGCTTCTCCCTCTTTCTCTAATCCTATCCCTCTGTAAGTACTGATTTCCTCTGTTTTGGCAAAATTAATATCTTTATGGATATATGGTGGAGAATACATAAGGCATAATCATAGTATTTCTTCCTTCCACCCCCTCCTCCTCTTCCTATGCTTCGTATGTCTGGAAATGGGTTATATTTATATTGAGGTAATATTCTGAATTATAGTTATTGTTGCAAGAAGGATGGTGTGATATAAATTAGGGAGGATGTTTTAATAATCTTTTATGGGTCTGCCTTATTAAGGGAATTATTACTCTAAATATTTTATGTAGACGTCACGCACCTAAATCTTTTCTTCCTTAAGAAAGACCACTCCTGAAAAGTCTTCTATCACCAAATAGAGTCAAATCGCCTCTACCTCAAGA
This sequence comes from Dactylorhiza incarnata, assembly GCA_033032865.1. Classification (NCBI taxonomy): domain Eukaryota; kingdom Viridiplantae; phylum Streptophyta; class Magnoliopsida; order Asparagales; family Orchidaceae; genus Dactylorhiza; species Dactylorhiza incarnata. The sequence goes on along the minus strand of JAWHQI010000026.1, from coordinate 4,491,672 downwards.
TGTAACCTAGATAAAAAGGAGTTGCCTAATAAATGATGCATAATTACAGAAACTCGAAGTATGGCATCGAATGATAAGCGCGACAATGACCTACGACGTGATAAAGAAAAGGAAATTATACAGGTGAAGATTATTTCTTTAATTTATGCTCTATTTACCATACTTTGAATTATTTACATGCTATTTCAAAAGTAAGAATATTATTACTGTATGTGCACGCATTATTGAATATTTCAAATATCACTGACACAGTATAAATCGCTAAAGATGGGAATTCCTGCAAGGAAATCAAAGAATTGATCATAACCTGAGGGGATTAATAATTAAATACTTATTTTCACTGAAATGAAATATAAGTAGGCAATAAGACACTACACATATAACAATGTATTGATGCATGAGAAAAGTCGAGGGGGCAAAGAAAATACTGAATTATGATGACAACCAAAGCTGTCGGCTGAAAAGCATTAACGCGTGATGAACGTACTGACTTTGTAGTTGTTGACCCCAAAGGGTCGGACCCAAATACTGATACTGATACTGATATTGTTATACTGGTACCTTCCACATTTTCTCATTCATACAAATAAAACTGATCTCACTTAAAGATTACTTATCAACTTAATCTTGTTATTGAGTTAACTTATTGTTTTTCATTACTGATTTGAAGTCTGGATATACTGATGCAGCTAATTTTTCTTATATTGTCGATTTAAATGAAAATTATATGCATACTGTTATTACTCCACTTTAATTGCTTGTATAGCGGGTTAAAAATCTAATTTCTCACATAGTCTTTTTAGACTAACCTTTTTGTGGCTAAATTTTTAGGAGTGGATCAACGTCAATCCTAGTCCGACTATCCCTGAAAATACTGCCCAAGCTGAAGGGTCAAGAAGAGTAAGAAATCATGTACAATAATGTGTTAAAAAGTTATTATATGTTGAAATCTTTTGTACCTGGTGTAAACAAATGAAGAAGCAATAAAAGTTCATGTTTATGTTTTTATGCAAACTCATTGTGATACATGATATATTATGTTGCGCTATATGTGAACTGAAATTATGGCTTATGATACTGTATAAATTGTGATGGCCTGCGGGCCGTGACAATTAAATGGTATCAAAGCTAGGTTTCGGAAAACTTGGCCACAATGAGTAATGCATAATCATACGTAATAAAACTTCGAGAATATCTACTGTTAAAGGTTATTCATTAAAAGCTAATTAGATCCTGTTTCATGTCTTAGGAACCCGTGAATGTATATTCCTCTAGACGATTAAGGAGAATTCCCGAAGAATTTTAATATGAAGCAAATATAGCACTGGAAAGTCATAGTGGCAGTGGACAATCACCCCACCAACCAATATCTGAGATTACACAAGCTATTGTTGAAGCTATCAAAATAGTACGAGATACACCTCCCGTTGTACCACCAGTTGAAGTTACTCCACCACTTCAAAGACACATGAATGTCGACTTAAAACAATTTCTGGAGCTAAAACCCCCCCACATTCCACGGAGGATTAACACCATTAGAGACAGAATATTGGATCAAGAGAATTTAAACAATCTTTCAGGTCATGCGTTGCCCGGAAGACAGAAAAGTTGATTTAGCCACGTTTTTATTAGATGGAGAAGCCAAACGATGGTGGGACAATCTTGTTAGTAGTAAATTGGTGGCAAGAAGAGTAACCACAATTTCATGGGATGAGTATGTACTTGAGTTCACTTCATGGTTTGTGCCCGCGTCAGAAAAAAGATTATTGCATGATAAATTCTTAAGACTAGTTCAAGGAAATAAAACGGTGCTCCAATATGAAGCAGAATTTTCTCAATTGTCCTATTATGCTGGGTCAGTAGTAGCAAATGAGGAGGAAAATGCCTACAGTTCCAGCAAGGGCTTAGAGATAATATACGTACATATTTGGTGCCCTTAGAAATCATTGAATATGGGAAATTAGTGGAGAAAACAAAGAAAGTTGAAATTGATATGGAAAAAACCCAGATGAGAAGGGAGTTCATGAAGAAGAAGACTATAGATGGTTCGAAGGAGTTCCAACTCAGCAACCCCAGAAGATCTATCAAATGGGAACCAATAAAGAAGGTGAATCTTATGCATCTACTCCATTACCAAGTGGATATATGGGTGAGGAAAGACAAATCCAACCACGAGTGTTCAACTTGGGGCAACATGATGCAAAGGCTGATGACATTGTTGTCATAGGTATGATTGATGTCCAAGGGCAATTATTGAAAGTTTTATTTGATACTGGCGCAAGTCATTCGTTCAATTCATCTTATATACTTAAATCTTTATTGGTGAAACCATATCAAATCAAAAATGCACTTCACGTGTTGATGCCTAACAATAATATTATGGTAACACAATTTCGAGCTCAAGTTCAATTTTGTGTTAATAAACAAATGATGGAGGTAGACTGAACTGTATTACCACTTAGTGAATTTGACATCATCTTGGGAATGGATTGGTTGACCAAACATGAAGCAGTAATTAATTGCAAAAGAAAGGAAGTAACTATAAAATGTCCAGATCAAAGCTTCGTAATATTTCATGGATTATGGGAAGCACCAAAGGTATTAATTTCTGCTATAAATGCATTAAAGAAGCTACGAAAATGTTGTGAAGCTATACTTATAATGATCAAGGGAACATATGAAGAAAAGAAAGATATTTCCTCTATAACAGTAGTATGTGAATTTCTTGATGTATTCCCAGACGATGTACCAGGATTAGCTCCAATACGAGAAATAGATTTTGAAATAAAATTAATTGAAGGAGCAACTCCAGTGGCAAAGACACCATATCGAATGGCTCCAAAAGAATTGGCAGAATTGAAAAGCCAATTACAGGAGCTATTAGACAAGAACTATATACAACCAAGTTCGTCACCTTGGGGAGCTCCAGTTCTTTTTGTGAAAAAGAAAGATGGAACTTTGCGTCTATGTATTGATTATCGGGAACTAAACAAACTAACTGTGAAGAATAAATATCCTCTCCCACGTATAGATGATTTGTTCAATCAGTTAGCTGCCGCAAAAGTATTTTCGAAGATTGATTTACGATCTGGATATCATCAACTACGAATAAAAGAAGAAGACATATACAAGACAACTTTTAGTACCAGGTATGGCCATTTCAAATTTGTTGTCATGCCGTTTGGTCTAACTAATGCCCCTGCAACATTCATGGATCTAATGAACGGGTTTGCAAGGAATTTCTGGAGCGGTTTGTTATTGTATTCATTGACGATATACTAATCTATTCCGAGAGTGAGGAAGACCATGCACAACATTTAAGAATGAAATTACATACATTGAAAGTCAATCGTTTGTATGCCAAGTTCTCAAAATGTGAGTTTTGGCTGAAAGAGGTCTCATTTTTGGGGCATATAATTAACCAGCATGGTCTATCCGTAGATCCTGCAAAGATAGAAGCTATATTAAATTGTCCACAACCGACTACTATAACAGAAGTACGAAGTTTTCTCGGCTTAGCAGGATACTACAGAAAATTTCTAAAGAATTTCTCGAAAATTGCGTTACCTCTAACGCAACTAACAAGGAAGAAAGTCTTATTCATTTGGAATGATGAATGTCAGCAAGCATTTGAGAATTTGAAGGAGAAGTTGACCTCTGCTCCTATACTAGTATTACCTTCACGAACAGAAGGATTTCAGATTTACAGTGACGCATCTTATAAAGGTCTTGGTTTTGTCCTAATGCAACATGGAAAAGTTATTGCATATGCTTCCAGACAGCTCAAAGATGCAGAAAGAAACTACCCAACACACGATCTAGAATTGGCGGCAGTAGTATTCGCCTTAAAAATATGGCATCACTATTTATATGGTGCTCGATGTGAGATCTTTACAGACCACAAAAGATTAAAGTATATATTTACCCAAAAAGAAATAAATCTCCTACAACGAAGATGGTTGGAATTTATCAAAGATTATGATATAGATATTCAATATCATCCAGGTACAAATTGAGCCTGATTTATCAAGCCCAACTGAGCCAAAACAAATCATAGATTGGCAGAGCAAAAAGTTGCGCAATTGAGATATTAGATTTGTCAAAATCTGGTGGAAAGGACATCCTATAAATGAAGCTACTTGGGAACGAGAAGATGCGATGAGAGATCTATTTCCATTGCTATTTGAGGAACTAAATGACTGAAAGTTTCGAGGACGAAACTTTTTATATGAAGGTACGAAATTGTAACACCTAAAATTTCACAAAATAATTTCATTTAGTTTTTTTTAAATATTTTTGTCAAATATGAAATATCCCCGATGATGAATATACATATCAGTGACGAAGTAAGCCATCAAATATGTTTCTGCGTAATATTATTATGAATATTTTGACGTAATATTTTCATATCTATGGGTATTTGAGAAATTATTATAGGAGATATGCTATTACTAAAGGTATACCTATATTATACTTAATATTATATTAATACTTATATCATAGTATACTTAAGCTCATAATAAAGAAGGAGGGCTAATATAAGCCGCATTCAACGATCGAAACGGAAGCCCACGCTGCTCTTCTTCTCATTTCCTCTCCTCTAGGGCAGACGACGAGTGGCATCATCCTCGATGGAGTTGGTGAAATCGCCCTCTCTTCTTACACGCAGCTCTCTTCCTGCTCTTCTCGACGACACCTACTATGAGATCGTGTCGTTTCAAGCTTTGATTTGGCGGAAAATCGTTGCTTTGCCGACTAAGTTGCCAACCTAGAATCGGCTATATAACGCAGGTTGGGATTTCGTTTCCTTCATATGCCCTTCCTCTACCTTTGCTGGACTGTGTCAACTAAAGCTCCTACCCCTAGTGGCGGTATTGATCGTGCTTTGGCTATGAAGTTGTACAGTGGCTGTTTTGACAGATTTTTGGCTATTGTGGCTCAACTTCTCCCTCTTTCTCTAATCCTATCCCTCTGTAAGTACTGATTTCCTCTGTTTTGGCAAAATTAATATCTTTATGAATATATGGTGGAGAATACATAAGGCATAATCATAGTATTTCTTCCTTCCACCCCCTCCTCCTCTTCCTATGCTTCATATGTCTGGAAATTGGTTATATTTATATTGAGGGTAATATTTTGAATTATAGTTATTGTTGCAAGAAGGATGGTGTGATATAAATTAGGGAGGATGTTTTAATAATCTTTTAAGGGGCAGCCTTATTAAGGGAATTATTACTCTAAATATTTTATGTAGACGTCACTCACCTAAATCTTTTCTTCCTTAAGAAAGACCACTCCTGAAAAGGCTTCTATCACCAAATAGAGTCAAATCGCCTCTACCTCAAGATGCAACCTAGATAAAAAGGATTTGCCTAATAAATGATGCCTAATTACAGAAACTCGAAGGATGACATCGAATGATAGGCGCGACAATGACCTACGAAGTGATAAAGAAAAGGAAATTATACAGGTGAGGATTATTTCTTTAATTTATGCTCTATTTACCATACTTTGAATTATTTACATGCTATTTCAAAAGTAAGAATATTATTACTGTATGTGCACGCATTATTGAATATTTCAAATATCACTGACACAGTATAAATCACTAAAGATGGGAATTCCTGCAAGGAAATCAAAGAAGCGATCATAACCTGAGGGGATTAATAATTAAATACTTATTTTCACTAAAATGAAATATAAGTAGGCAATAAGACATACACATATAACAATGTATTGATGTGAGAAAAGTCGAGGGGGCAAAGAAAATACTGAATTATGATGACAGCCAAAGCAGTCGGCTGAAAAACATTAACGCGTGATGAACGTACTGACTTTGTAGTTGTTGACCCTAAAGGGTCGGGCCCAAATACTGATATTATTATACCGGTACCCTCCACATTTTCTCATTCACACAAATAAAACTGATCTCACTTAAAGATTACTTATCAACTTAATCTTAGCATTGAGTTAACTTATTGTTTTTCATTACTGATTTGAAGTCTGGATATACTGATGCAACTAATTTTTCTTATATTGTCGATTTAAATGGAAATTATATGCATACAGTTATTACTCCACTTTAATTGTTTGTATAGCGGGTTAAAGATCTAATTTCTCACATAGTTTTTTTAGACTAACCCTTTTGTGGCTAAATTTTTAGGAGCCGATCAACGTCAATCCTAATCCGACTATCCCTGAAAATACTGCCCAAGCTGAAGGGTCAAGAAGAGTAAGAAATCAAGTACAATAATATGTTAAAAAGTTATTATATGTAGAAATCTTTTGTACCTGGTGTAAACAAATGAAGAAGGAATAAAAGTTCATGTTTATGTTTTTATGCAAACTCATTGTGATACATGATATATTATGCTGCGCTATATGTGAACTGGAATTATGGCTTATGATACTGTATAAATTGTGATGGTCTGAGGGCCGTGACAGGTGGGCAGATCACCAATTTTGGTGGAATCATTTCCTGTGTGAATCCCACGGTCGTGCGTTTCCTTGACGCACGATCGGTGCGATCGTGCGCGTTCAACTATGCCCCAGAATAGTGATCTGCCCCCGCTCGTGCGTTTTGTTATCTCACGGTCGGTTTTGACCGTGCGTGAGTAAAATCGCAAGAGCTTCTCTTTTTGTCTAAAAATTTAATGTTTTAACGACCCGTGCGTTTCCTTCACGCACGTTTGGATTCAACCGTGCGAGAAGGAATCACAGGATCTTCTCTTTTGGCCTTGTTTTTTGTGATCTGCTTCTCCTATTGTGTTTTGTTCTCGCACGGTCGGTTTCGACCGTTGGTGAATAAAATCGCACGAGCTCTTCTGCCTCATCTTCCTGGACTTTCTGCGCGATAAAATCACACGATCCACGCACGGTCGTGCGTTTGACCGTGCGTTCCCAATTTTCTGACTGTTTATTATTTAAGCACAGGATTTCGCCCTATTCCGGGAGGATCGAGAGGCCTGTCTTTTCTTCGCGCCAAAGCACTCAGTTCCGCCTTTTTCACCGCTCCACCTCCGCCCACCTCCGGGAGAAGCTCCGACCATCATTTTCTTGCAAATACGAAGCTCAGACTTCATCTGTGGCATCCCCCATCATTTGCTATCTTTCAAGCTCCAGTTCAAGGGATTGCTCGCTGCAAAGGTGAAGTTCCCCGACGAGGTCGTGACCGAAGATAACTGACGGAGAAGACGGGTACATTAGAAGAAGGTGACAACCCTTCCGAACCCCGGACGGCAGTTGGAACCCGAGCTCGAACAAGGCTTGACATCCCTAGATTCCGGTCATGAACCTCCAACGAGTCTCCTTCCCTTTGGTTGTAATCTCACCCCCTTCATTTTGTAGTATTTCTCTTCTTGGATTCTTGTTTGTGTAAATGATGTTTGCAAAACCTATTATGTTATTGAGTTGTTTTCATGTCTATGTGAAAATGTCTTTTGGTTTATGCAAGTGAGAAGTGCCCCCATTCTATTGTCCATCCCGCCATTGCGTTAAGTTGTCGCACTAGCAATTGCTAGTAGCGTGCGTTGTGACGAGGTGCATTCAACCCTCATTCCGCCTAAGCAAATCATCCTCCCGCTTGCTTTCTCGCTTATCCGCCGACCGAAGCAGTGCATAGCGGCCTACATAGTTTTCATCCACCTTTCGAAGCGGTGCGTGCGACCCGCATTAGCTTAATTAGTTTTTCTTTTTGTTTTACAAAACCCAAATCCAAAGCCCGTTATTAATTTAAATCTTTATAATTAGTTTTCTAACTGTAAAATCACGCGCCACTTCTTGCGTTCCTCTGAGATCGATACTTGGGGAGCTACTCCCATATTTTATATTACTTGTGCGACCGGTACACTTGTCGTGAGAGCATCAACGATTCACTATTGTTTTTTGCCGCGCGATTCGCGGTTAATTGGACCGCGCGTCTCAGCATTATTTTCCGCCGCGCGATTCTTCGTTATTTTCAAGCGCGTGATTCAACATTATTTTCCACGACGCGATTCGTCTTCATTTTCGACCACGCGATTCAACATTATTTTCACCGCGCAATTCGTTATTATCTTCGACTTCGAGATTCGTCGTTATTTTTGACCGCGCGATTCAACATTTTTTCCACCCCGTGATTCGTTGTTATTTTCGAGCGCGCGATTTAAAATTATTTTCCACCATATGATTCATCGTTATTTTCAACCACGCGATTTATCATTATTTTCCACCGTGCGATTCGTCACTTTTTTCGACCGCGCGATTCTCTTTTACCGGCAAGGATGGCTCAAGGATCCCCGAAGATGGGTTCATAGACCCTCTACGATGCCGAGAGGACCTTGTGGAAACAAGGTTGCTCTCATCGTCGGTGAACCGAGCCCTAAGCTCTATTAACGGTGGAACGCTCTAAATGCCTGAAACGTAGATCTAAGGTCCAGAGGGTGGAGAGAAAAAAACTCACAGAAGTCCGTGCATGTAGTGATCATAAGGAAGATGAAGGATAACTCTTATAACAATTACATTCAAAGAGGACCCCCCCCCCCCCCCCCCCCCCCCCCCATTATGAAGTCCAACTAGTAAATTTTCCTCCTCCCCAGCGGGAACCAATCTTGCAACATTCTTTGGGAATACACATTGTATCCACCCCAGGTGCACGACTTAAGGAACCTTCAGTGAAATCTTGCGCTTCTTCACTAACTATTCCAATCAAGGTGTTGGAGCTTTGATCTCAATGCATCATCAATCTTTGCCAACTCAAGTGAAACAAACCTACCAAGGTATTGGTATGGTGAGTCCTGCTCGCCAGAGGGCGACAATGAGAGGGTCTCTGTTGGGAACTTTTCCCTCAATGTTTCTAATTTGAAGAAGTCCTCAAGTCAAGGATAAACACCCTTTGTATTTGAAGCATGTGTTTAGTTATGTTGTTTTCAGGTATTAGATTGTACAAGCCTAGCATTGGGCTAAACTTAGTGTCATCAGACAGTTTTTCTAATGTAATCCATCATTGTGCAAAACACTATGTCGACCTAAGATTTTGACTATATTAGACATGTCACTCACAAATAATCATCAGGAAGAAAGGTCTAGCAAGTTGGATAGAGCAAATGATCTGAATTCAGGATAATCAGAAATTGTCGAAGTTATATGGTCTTGGAGAGTTACAGATATCGTCTTGTAGACTCTCAGCTAAAGTATCAAATTTTCTTGATTAGAAGAAACAACTCAATCTCCAAATATCGTCTTGGTAATACACAATCCAAGACGATATCGTTTTGACAAGGATCAGTTATACACATATCGTCTTGAAGAAGATCAACAAGATGTTTGGAAGCTCTTCATTGATGGTTGAATTTTTCTTAGTCAATTATCGTCGAGGTTAAGTCATTTATCATCGAGGATATGTCAATTGTCATCGAGGACAAGTAAAATGTCGTCGAGGAGCCTACACGACAATTCAGAAGTATATGGAGTTGAGAATAACTTTAAGTCTATTTCGTTTAGATATGGCTCCCTTGTTGCCAAGACAATGCTCAGATCTAAGTGTTAAGTCTTATCGTCTTGACCAGCTAAAATGTTGTCTTGATAAGCTTAATCATTCGACTTGAAGACAGTGGTCGTGTTGAACTCAGATATCTTCTTGTATACCACAAGTATCGTCGAGAAGAAATGAATTATCGTCGAGACAATGCAAATGTCGTCGAGATAGTTCAAGAAGCGAATATTCATAGATTGCCGCCGCCGATTGCGCCAATCAGGTTTGTCCTTTAAGGAAGGAGATCTCTGACAAAAAGTCAGTTTGAGAATCGACCGTTCAGGATCTTGGTCTTATAAAAGGAAGAAGTTGTGAATAGAAAACTCTAATCGATACATTTGAAACAAGAGCTTTTCCGCCGTCATCTTCTTGAAAGGGTTATTCATTAGGAAGCTCAGTATTGGAGAAATATTCATTTGAAACAAAACTCTTCATTCTCTAGAAGTCAATATCGATTCATCTTGCTGAACTACTCAAAGCTCAATCATCTAGCATCAGGAAGAGGAAAGATCTTCTAAAGTGCAGATGAGATAATTTTCACGAAATCATATTCTCTCAAAGTCCTCTGCAAGAAGATCAAGGTTGAAGCCAATTCACATCAGGCTTCAAGAAGACTCCAGATTTATCAAGATCTATTATTCTGAGTCTAAAGAAAGGTTTTGTATTAAAAACTTATATAACTGTAGGATCTATCTGAGATCTGAGCTGTAGGATTTCCTTGTGGAATCTGAGTTGTAGGATCCTGCGTGGCCTGAGTTGTAGGGTCTTTTGTGGCCTGAGCTGTAGGGTCCTGTGTGGCCTGAGTGTAGGATTCCAGTTGTGGATCTGCGATAGGAGGCCAGCCAGTGCTTCTGAGGTAGGGCCCTAGTGACTTGAGGTAGGAGGTCAATTAGTACCTCTGAGGTAAGAGACTTGGTCTCTGAGTTTTAGGATCTGAGGATCTGAGTTTTGGTTGGAGTTTACCGAGGCTAGCTCACTACTAGATAGGCGGAGGGGGAAAGTGGACTACGCAACTCGGGGAACCACTATAGCTTTCTATGTTTCTGCTGTGGATTTTCTGTGATTGTGTGTTTGTTGCGTTTACTTTCATTATTCCGCATTAAGTTTATAAAAAGATGACAACACCTATTCACCCCCCTAGGTGAAGATTAGACCAATCCCATAACTTACAGTCTCGTCGCCGAAGAGCTTAGCTTTTAGAGGCTGCAAGTATAGATCGTTTCCGGAGCTAGGGATGAAGGTGGAGTCGTTGTCGGTTGGAGAAATCGATGTGGTTGATCAGAAACTCGCCGGAGAAGATGGTGGTGCTTGGTTTTGTAGTCGAAGCCCTGGCTTCGCCGGAGGAAGGAGGTGGGCTGCCGTTTAGAGCTCAGTTTGGAGGCGATCTGGAAGGAGCTGGATCAGCATGCGAAGGAGGAGAGGCTTGGGTTTGTTGATCAGGCGGACAGGAAGTTCACGGCCGGAGGAAGGAGGGTGTTCGCCGGAGAGGATCGCCGACCGGAGCAGTGGGAGAGTAGATCAGAGAGGAAAGTGAAGGTCTCAGCTTGGAGTTGCTGAGGACTGTCTGCAAGGGTGTGATGGCTGCCACTCATGAGGTGGGAAGTGAGTTTCGGTTTCTATGTTCTTAGGCTATTTATTACTCATCGGAATTGAGGGCGGATGATTCTGTTTGACTCGTATTGACATTACGAGTTTAACGAAATCAGCTGAGATCGATTCTGAGGCTATCTGCTCGAAAAGTCATATTCGAAGCGTCGCGTAACTCAACACGAACCATTTTTTTTAACTTCTACGATTCTCATCGGAATGGAACGAAACAAGCATCATTGAGTTCGTATAGGTCATACGAGTTCAATGTAACTGACCGAGGTCGATTCCGAGTCAGTTTACCCCAAAAGTCATTTTGGGGGTCGTCACATATCTCAAATCGACCTATTTCGGCTAACTTCATAAATATACATCGGCGTGCGATGAAACGAACGTCGTTGAGTTCGTATTGATCTTAAGAGTGCAACGCCACTGTCCGGAATCCATTATGAATTCATTTGCTCAGAAAGCCTGTTTGAGTTACTATAGCTTAAGGTTCGGGCTAAACCAATTGTAATCGGTTCACTGGGCCAACAAGGTCTCACTAGCCCCAACTTGGCTAATCAAAAAAGGTTGATTGAACCATCTAGGTCCCCTAAATGGTTCAATTGGTCTAGTCAGAATTTGGGGATGTTACAATATGCTCTAAACACTAAGCCGACAACTAATTTGCAATAATAAATTCTATAAACAATAGCAGAAGACAAGCCACAATCGAGTTGAATTCCAAATTAATGAAACACGTAATGTAATATATATGCAAGAGAGCGAGAAAACAGATACATGGGCTTATAAGGCCCGACAAATTAACAGATACTTAGGTGGATGATTACAAATTAATATTGCTCAAAACAGCGGATTAACACACAATTCAACACAAAGAAACTACAATCAAATAATGAACTTACAATGATTACGAGGTAGAGGGATTGATGGATGTACAATGCGATGCCAGTGGCCTGAGAGACAACGAAATGCTAAATCGGGACTGTGAGGGGAAGTCAGCTGGCTGGGTTGCGTCACTGGACTGCTGGATTGTGTTTTATATGGCTGGGTGATGGTGGCAGAGATCACGGTGTTTGGTGGAGGATTGACGGTGACCAGAGAAGGAGGTGGTGAATGGAGAAGAAGGGGCGGTGGCCGGAAATGGATTTTGGAAGGGAAAATGGGGTGGCCAACCAAGGTGGGGAGGGTAGGGTCTGTCTGCCGGATTCCGACTTCGGCCCGAGTGATCAAAAGGAGGGATTTTCTCAATAACTTTCAATGTGTTTAAATGGAGCTTTCTACTTCTATATGTACACTAAGAAGGAGCAACGAATGTTCATGATTCTCCAAACATGCCAGCCTCCAAAAATATGTCAAATAAAAAAAATAAAAAAAATCCTTGATCGACGATCCACTCGAAATGAATGTTTTTAATCATAATTGTTGACCCAAAGTGTGGCTCGATCCTATCAGACTCCTTTGGGGAACCAACCCTCAGGAGTTTGGCAGAAGCTTGCCTCTCAAAATCGTATCCCATTTATTTTAATTGTTAGTGCAATTTTAGTTGTTAGTGCAATTTTACTTTGATTGTTCATCTCCTTTGTTGAACTAAAACATTTTTAACTTAACGGAGTTCCCTAGATGCACAACAAAAATATGAAAGTGAATGACTCTTTTTGGCACATTACAGATATTATATTGCTACCAAGGTAGCAATGAGTTAGGAGGTTCACAAACGAGATAGCATGTCTTACGGTGTTGTTATAAAATACCTAGAGGTCTCAGGATATTTTTGGTGCAGGCTCAGGCATCCCTTTCAAAGGGTGGCAGAAAGGAGAGTGGTCTGACTGGGCCACCTTGGCTTGGTTAGACCCTTAAGGGTTCTAGAAGAACCTCCACGAATACTTTAAAAAATGTATTTTCTTTAAGCTGGCAGTGAGCCCAACACCCAGCTTTTGGTTCCAAAAGCTGCGTCTCAGTCATTGGAAGGAGGCGCCTAACTTTGAAAATTTAGCTTATTTTTGAAGAAAAAAACTCAGCTGTGCACTGCTCAACATGGAGTGGAGAGGTTGGCCTGACCGTTGGGCCACAGGGAAGAGCTTTGCCATGGAGCCCCATGTCTCCATGGGCACGAGTATTTTGGGAGTCAATACAATTTCAGGTGATTTATCATCACCGATGCGTTGTGTTTTAGCAGTGGAGGCTTCCCCTTCTCTTTCGTGGCTCTGATATATTTCACCTTGTCCCTGACCTCACCCCACACTTTGCTTCATGGATGAACACATTTTCTGGGATGTCAGACGGACGGAACTTCATTCTACTAATGCAACCATTCAAAAATAAGTTAGCAGTATTTTGCATGTAGTTTAAACTTCTTGAACTAATTGGCCGGAATGCTTTTGAGATAATATTGGAGGGCGGTGGCCGGAAATGAATTTTGGAGAGGAAAAAGGGGTGGCCAACCAAGGTGGCGAGGGTAGGGGATGTCCGAGCTTCGCGCCCGGATTCCGACTTAGGACTGAGTGATCAAAAGGAGGGATTTTCTCAATAACTTTCAATGCGTTCAAATGGAGCTTTCTACTTCTATATATAGACTAAGAAGGAGCAACGAATATTCATGATTCTCCGATCATGTCGGACTCCAAAAGTATGTCAAATATTTTTTTTTTAAAATACATAAAATCCTTGTCAGATGCACCTTTCACATTCCATGTAAACCCCTATTTTACCGCAAATATTTTATGATATCCGTCCTTCAAAAATTCCTGCCTATCATTTGTATAACATATCTCGCTAAGTTTGAATAAATTGTTTTGATACTTGAGGACTTGAAATGATGAGAATTTCCAATGAATCTGGTCTCTCATGCTGTGTGGTGATTAACAAGTTTTATTTACTCAGATTAAACTTAAAAACTGGTGGAAACTTCTATTAGTTTTAGGAACAATTTTATTCATTTTCGCGTAATCCATCAGGTGGTAGTGGATATTGCAAGCAGATTCCATCATCCAAGTACAATTGATATCCGTTTGAATCATGCCCAAGTTCTAGAAAAACTTTGGTCCTGGGAAGGAGTCTCGAAAGAGCTTAGACAAAATGTTGCTGAGGTATATGTCTGGGATACTTATTTCTTCAATATGCATTTATGTTTCTGTGGCTAACGTCTCTCTCTCTTTATGCATATATATATACTGTTTCTTTGGAATGAAGCTTCTTTCATTGTTTGGATCATCTCCCCCACACTCAACGAAGCGCAAGACAAATTGGGCTTTTGTACGACGGCAGCTCCTGCAGGTTAAAAGATTGTGTTTAACTGCTGTTATTTTCTTATTGTCAATTATCAGTGAATCACTTCTTTTATTACAAAATAATCATATATTATATATATATGTAGGGTTAATTACCGGGACATCCCCTGGGAGTTTGCATAATTACAGGTTACACCCCTCGATCTTTTAAAATTATATTTACCTCCCCTCTAAGTTTACAAAAATGCCCCTTCTGTTAGAATTATGGATGGAAAATAATAAAATCTGTCAAATTATTGTATGATATTTCAAATTTATCCTTTTATAATGATTCTAGATTCATTACAAAGGGTAAAATGTACAGCACCCTTTTCAATGTAGAGTTATTACAAAGGGTAAAATTGGAATATCATAAAATAATTTGACTTATTTGATCACTTTCCATCTATATTTCGAAAGGAAAATGTCACACCTTTCAATGTAGAGTCATTACAAAGGGTAAAATTGAATATCATAAAATAATTTGGCTGATTTTATCATTTTTCATCCATATTTTTAATGAAATGGGCATTTTTGTAAACTTGGGAAACTTAGCGGGGAGGTAAATGTAATTTCAAAAGATACAGGGGTGCAACCTGTAATTATGCAAACTCCCAAGGGAAGTCCCGGTAATTAACCCAATATATGTATGTTTGGGAGATACTTTTATTCTTGAGTGGGCTTTTTATACTGATAAGGTCTGTGTGCATTTACCAACAAAGCATTCCCTAATTTTCGTACAGCTAAGTCAATTGCTACCCCCATCATTAACCGATGGAGTATATCTTTCTAATGAGTATGTGCATGAATATTTTCATCAGTGGCATGATAATTGCTGCTAATAAACCAGTGATTAAATTTTACTGTTGAGGACAAACATTTCTGATTCCTGTCACTCATGCAGGATGTAAATCAGGCACCTGGGATGCATTTTTTTATGTAAAATCTCATCTAACTATGCCATAGATGACAAATGTAAATGCCGCTTAAGGTGGAAAATGGAAGGATCATTTTCTATCAAAATATCCATTCCTCTTGTATTTTCTTAGTATAGTGAATCCACTTACTGTTGTCCGGGAACATCACAACATTAGAGATGATTGAGTGGAAAGGAACAGGTCGTTTGTTATGTGTTATGGTCCTTCGTCAGTTATCTTATTTACCTCGTCGTAATGTTTTAGCGTTTTAATATTTCATGCATCTTATGTAATTACGGGTATGCCACCCGGGGTCCTATAAATATACCCATCTCATGTATTTGGAATTTAAGGAATGAATTATGAAACTTCTTCTATCTCTCTAAATTCCTCTCTCTCTCTCTCTCTCTCTCTCTCTCTCTCTCTCTCTCTCTCTCTCTCTCTCTCTCTCCCTCTCTCTAAGCTCTTCTCTCCTTCCTCCACCCTCTAAGGTTTCTTCCTCTCCTATCCCCTCCTCCACCGTTCTAAGGCTTGCCCCTTGTATCTCCGCCTCCAACAATCCGGCAACGATCCAAGCCCATAACAACTTGGTATCAGAGCTAAACGTCGGCGACTCCATTCCCGACACTCCTTCCGCCGTCTTCCGCCGTCTTCCGCCGCTTCAACTGCTCCCGCAAGCCAACACCTCTCTGCTGCAGCTGCGTCACTTTCACTGACGACAGTCCATTCCATCCCACTGCATCGTGCACCAGAGCGTACAACATCAGCAAGCCAACCAGTCTCCAGCGATCTACTACCCGCAGCGCCGAACCTGCTCAGTTCAGAGCCGACCCGACGCGCCATTTCCTCTTCTTGCGCCTCTCCAGACGCCTCTTTCCCGCTGCTTCATCCCCGCTGCTCTCCTTGCGCCCAAGTCGATCCCCGCTGCTCTCCCTCCGCCCAAGTCCATCGTCGACCCCGCTCATCTCCTCCCTCGCCCCCCCGCTCCAGTACGCCTACTTCCTCCGATCGGTTCTCACGTCGCGATCGTCTTCCTCCATCGACGTCCTCCTGCCGTGCGCCCTCCGTCAAATCCATCCCGACCTTTCTCGAGCCGCACTCCTCGAGCCCCCTTTAGTTCCGATCTCCCACGACTTGAGCCCAGCACCATTTCCCCCTTTTCCCTTTTCTTATTAATTATTATCTGCTCCTCCTATCCCATCAGCCAGCATCACATCCCCCAACCCTCTTTTACTTTATTTTATTTTACTTTCTTGTCTCTTCCTAACCACACCCCCTTCTTCATATTTCACTGATGAACATTCAACTTAGCGCCGTGGATGCGGGCGTCCTCCACTCGATGTTGCGTAAGTGGTCAACGACTTTTCAAGCCTCCATGTCTCGCTTCGAGGCAAAGCTTGATCAATTGGGATACATTGACGTTCCGCCACCGGCTATTCCTCCATCGCCTGTTCCGCCACCGGCTATTCCGCCACCGGCTGTTCCGCCTCCTCCGGCACCGGCTCCTGCCTTGACGGTCCCACTCTCCAAGACAGCACCGCTTGTGCTGCCTTCGCCGTCCTCGCCGTCGTCGTCGCCGCCATCGCCGCCGTCACCGCCGGCTTCCCCTCTGCCGGCTCCGACCACGTTGTTGCCTCCGCTGGTGTCCAGTACTCTGCCGGCCCTTCCGTCCGCATGGCCGTTGCTGCCTCGCACCACACCGCCGTTCCCGCCGGACCCCTACATTTTGCCGGCCGTTGCTCCTTCGGTGGCCCTGCTACTCCGGCCTCCCGCAGCTCCGCTAGACCAACCAACCTCATTCCTTCATCCACTCGTCTTCCCACAGGTGCCGTCGCTACTCCTCGCCGCCACTACCACCGCGACGGACTACCAGGCGCTATTTTGGCGCGAGATCCAGGAGCCAGAAAAAACCGGACATCCTACTGGAGTTTGAGCTTGAGGACAAGCTCAAAAAGAAGGACGGGTGGAATGTTATGTCTTATGGTCCTCCGCCAGTTATCTTATTTACCTCGTCGTAATGTTTTAGCGTTTTAATATTTCATGCATCTTATGTAATTACGGGTATGCCACCCGGGGTCCTATAAATATACCCATCTCATGTATTTGGAATTTAAGGAATGAATTATGAAACTTCTTCTATCTCTCTAAATTCCTCTCTCTCTCTCTCTCTAAGCTCTTCTCTCCTTCCTCCACCCTCTAGGGTTTCTTCCTCTCCCATCCCCTCCACCGTTCTAGGGCTTGCCCCTTGTATCTCCGCCTCCAACAATCCGGCAACGATCCAAGCTCAAAACATCGTCCATCTTGGACTCTGTCAGGAAATGGATGTTCGGTCGACAAATATTCAGCCAGTGAAAGTGTTCTCGGTCAACAGATGTCGGTCCACGTTCTCTGAATGTGAGTTGCTAATTGTTGACCGTCAGCCCACAATTTCTCCAGTTTCTTCAGTGTTCGTCTACCTTTTATTTTTGAGTAGTATTGTCTTGAACACTTCTTGATAACTTGGAGAATTGAGATTAATAGATTTACATAGTAACCCAAAACCTGTACTAGTGATTCTAGGCCCACACACACTAATAATCTTGCATATTATAACTTGTTCTACCAAATCATTTGAGATTTTTCCCAACAATCTCCTTTTATTTGTTACATGTTTTACAAAGTTATGCATAAGATGTTGGTAACCTATACAGAAATATAAAAGAATATAAAGAGAGTGAATACATAGAATTTGGGATACAAGCAATTCTCATTGTAATACCCATCATAAGTACATGAGTTTTTACAATCTGATACAGGCAGGGGCAGCCCTGTGCACAAAGCATCCCTGCACTAGGGTCTCATCACAAGGGTGAAATGTAGACAAACCTTACCCTTTTTTTTGCAAGTGTCTGCTTCCTGGACTCGAACTTGTGACCTCAAGGTCACACGACAACACCTCAACCGGTGCGCCAAGGCTCACATATCTGATACAGGCATGTGAGAAAATTCAAAATAAAGCACAAAAGAAAAACTAGTGAAGTGCCTTTTACAGATTTCAATCTTTTTTTGGTTCTCTTTTTCATGAAAATACATTTCCTCATATTCTTTAGATTTGTTTTTTATTTCATGTACTTCAGACAAGGATTCATCTTTGTGTAAATTTTTGAACATATTGGAGAATCAGTTTTCTCTTGAGATAGTAGTTTTAGTAGTTCATCAAGTTCATTATCATTAGACAATTCATCTTCCTCTTCGTCTGATATAGCCTGATCTTCTTTTGGATGGTGAGCTATGATAAGAGGAGGTTTAGAAATAGGCTTGGAAGGGATGGAGATAGGAAGATTTTTTTTTAGAAAAGGAAGACAAGTTAAAAAATTGCATTTAGAATTTCATTACATTCATCCCACCTGGAGCAATTACAAGTGCATCAGGTTGCCTACCCCTAAGGTGTCAACGCGATTCTCGTACGTTAATTGGTTGCCATTCTTGGCTCTGCAAGATGGAGCGCCTAGGAACACCTTTGCGACGTTAACTGAATGTCCTGCCATCACCTTTGTGGACCCAGTCTAAATCCACATGTCACACGACTAGAGTGAGATTGCACCGCCCTTGTAAGCTGTGGTCGCCTATCCCTACGGTGTGAACGCAATTTTGGTACATTAATTGTCTGTCATCTCAGTCCCCTTGGGCATCGCACCTCGCAGTTGTTGCACTTAAACTTTATCAAGCACAGGTCATGCGGCCCTCTCTTATGATCTCTCTCGTAGATCTCTTGCATAGATTTTTCACATGGAAATCTCGGGAGCATATCACGCCATTCTTTGTTGGACCCATTGACTCATGCATCATTCATTCTTCTACCTTAGAATCTTTTTCTACAACGCAGGCGGTCTCGCTGAGAGACTCCTCATCCTTAAGGGAGTAAGTGCGACCCTAACCACTTGAGTACGCGAAAGCGGGTCTTATTGTCTTACCCAACCAGCTAGCCTGGGTGAGACCTCCCCAATTATTGATCCGTTCTTTTCCATCGGACAAATGTCGCAACTACACAGGGTCTCTCATGATCGGTGAATGCTCTTAAGCTCTTGCCCCGCTCTAAGCTCAGAATGACTTGACCAAAACCAAGAAATCTGATACAAAAAAGTGACGATTTGCAAGATAAGTATGAAATAAAAATTTCCCTGTATAAGAATCATAAAATACAGCTTTCGTTTTCCAAGTAACATGTGACATCCCGTGGATACAAAATAATCAAAAAGGAATTGACCAACATCATCAATGCCTTGTTATACCCACCGCAGTATCACCTGAGTGCTGGCTTGAGGAATTATTGTTGCTCATCGCGCTAGAGGCCGCGGATGCTCTTACCTCGCCGCCACCATTACTACTTCTGATGTCTTCATTGCTTCCATTTCTGCTACTGATACCCTCCTCACTCTCGTTGCCATTATCACCGGTTGAACTCGAAGAACCTGCAGAGCTCTGGATGAGCACGGTATTCACTGGTTTACATTGCGGGACAAATCATAGAAGGAGAGACCCCGACAATCCGGTATCATCCACTCCTCCTGCAGTTCTGCAATGATTGCCAACCCAGTCTTTCGACCTATGTCCCAAATTGTCTGGCAAACCCCCGTGATCAACCCGATATCAGTTCCCGCGGTATTCATCTAGGGTTCTGTGGAGCACTCATGAGTTTTTCTTCAAGGCCGGCGATCTGATCCGCCTGCTCCTTGATCTTCTTCGCAGAGCCCGGTTTCTCCAACTTCATCTGCTCAAGAGGTCTTACAAGCACGATTAGAAACTATTAACTCGCGAAGAAGGCCGAAAATAAGTTGCTAAGGAGCTAACCTGCTCACCTCTTGAGAGCCTCGACTTCCTTTCGCTCTCGTTTCTTATTGTTAATTCTTGTCTGAAAGTCGAGCAACGACCTCCCCATGGTGTGCCTCATCTTCGCCTGTTGAAGCGCCATCTAAGCGAAAATTATCCCTGTTATACAATGCATGAAGACACTGAAGGCAACAATATCACTCTCCCCCCTCGATCTACGAGGGGAAGCGAGTGCTCAATGGGACGGTGTGGCCATGCGAGGACCAAGTCACGAAGCAGTCTCCCTTAAAATCCTGTTCCTCCAAACCTGGCCAAATAAGGAATACAACTCCGGATTCTCCGTGCCTGACTCCCCTTCAGTATCCTTGCAGGGCCTACTGGTTACGCCTCCCCGGGGTTTGAATTTTCATCGTTTTCTTCTTCTTCATTTTTCTCTTGTCGACGGCTCGGTGGCTTTGTGAGGGCACTTCCTCATAGTCGCCATGCTTAGTTATTAAAGGCGCAAGGCGCATCAAGGCGCAAAGGGGTCTTGGAGCCTAGGCGCAAGACTCAAGGCGCAGGCGCGCGCCTGATGAAGACAAGGCGCAACCACATTCATTTTAAAAAATAAACATCAAATATAAGTTCATCTTCTTGATCAGATTTTTCATCTATTCTACTCATTAATCAATCATTACTATCATTTATAACTCTTAAAAAATAGAATTAATGTGGTAACTTGCATCATATCTAAGTCTTAACACTCGATTATGTTTCACAAACACTAAATCATGCAAAAAATATTGAGTTCTTACATTATTTCTTTCTTTCTTTTGGGAAAAAAAATTTTGCAATAGAAATCGCTCTCAGACACGCCTTTTATACTCCAAAGGCGCAAAAAAGGTGCTCCAAGGCGCAAGCCTCTGAGCCTGGAGCCTTAGGCGCGCCTGAGGCGCGCCTTTAACAACATCTCTAATCGTTAGTGCAATCACGGGAGGATTCCTCATATCGACTTCATATGGTCTAGGACCCACTATTGGGGGAATCTCGTGTAATTGGGTAGTCCCTGCGAGATGGGAGAAACACTTTGCCTATTTCCAGTTATGAAAAGTTGGATGAAGTCATACATTGGTCTTGTGAATACTTACTCTTGCTACGGTTATTCATGAGGCTGAATTCACAAAGCATTGATAGTAAATCACATCGAGATGGCACCCCTTCTATTATAGAAGAAGCTCTCACTCGACTTTGAAAGGTGGCTTGTGTGGAAGTCTGTTGTTTTGGGCCCACAAGAGTCCTCGTTATCGGTTTGTTTTATAAATGTATTATTATTTGTCATTTTATGTCGTTCTTTAGAGTTATTACTATTTTTGGGTCTTCTATTTCATGTTGCGTCTTTGATAATTTGTCGGTGTCATGTAATCTCTATTTAAAGGACCCCTCTGGTTCATGAATGATCATCAAACGAAATTTTGAAAAGTTATCTTCCTCTTTCTAGTTCTCTTCATCTCCATTCTAGGGTTAGGGTTGAGGAAGACTCCCTTTCTTCCTCCTCCCATTCTCCCTTGTATCGACCTCTCTACCACCACCTCTTACGTGATCTTGGCACCGTTACGGGTTGACCCGTAATAACTTGGTATAAGTGTCATTCTCCTCGACCTCAATGTTCACCGAACATCTCCGATAACACACTGACATCATTCATTCATGTTGAAGCGGTCTCTCTCATTGATGCACGGTGAATCTGCAAGCTCAGTAATATGCGCCTCAATAATGTCTCTCTCATTGATGCCTTAGCCATTATCTCTCCTAGAGGCCGTCCAACTCTCCTGTAAAAGAAGACATCCTTGTCTCTTATAAAGGATTGTGAAGACGACATCCCTGCCACTTGCAGGCCTGTCCCATCTGGACGGAATGTTATGAGCTTAAGTAGGGTAGGACTGACGGGATAATGAAGACGCTCCAGTCGGCTCCCCCACCCCCCCCCCCCCCCCTGCAATCACCACCTTCGACCCAAGTCCTCGAAGCAGTAGATGGAACCTCATGGATGCTAATGGAACCAATCTCTCGTCTTCCCCTGGAAGGTGATGGCAAAGAACCTGCACTTGAACACATCGGTCATGTTCCGGATCGAGACCATGTCCTCGAACCATTGCAGGTGGTGGATCAGATCATCCTTCCTTGAGTAATAACTCAGGGTGGGCTCCTTGAACCCTACCGGGACTGGGGCCAACAAGCCTTCGTCACAGAATGGGCTCCTCCCACCCTGCCGACCAGCCGCGAGTTGGCGAGCTGCGCCCAACTCACCCATGCGAGTTTCCTGGTAACTCGCCGGATTCTCCACTTCTCGGAACCGAATTCCCTGCGAGCTCGTCGGGAGATACCGCGACTGCACAAGTCGATCAGGCTCTTCTGCCGCGACTTCCTTACCCGCATGCCTAGATGGCTCGCCGTCCTCCGAGGGGGTGACGCAGCGAGGAAAGGTCGTCTTCACCTCAACGCGAGGAACCATATACACGAGTTCGGGCCGTTATTTAGTCTGGGGGTGTGATGAGTCCTGATCATATACACATTTATGGACTCATCCGGGCCGTTATTTAGTCATTTCTCCGCACTTTAGCCTTGTTATAGTTTATATTTGATAATCCATGCTCGGTGCACATCTAGGCCCACTTTGGTGTGATTTTCGTGCTTATTGTCATTAGTAGTATTCATGTGCTGTCAAGTGCCACTTTCAGTGGCTAGATCTGTGGTTGTGCTGGAATAGGAGTCGTGCAAGTGTTCCCGGTGCAATTCTGCACAGGAACACTGCGCACGATCGCCGGTTCTATTGCGCACGACCACTGGTCGTGCGCCACTGATCGTGTGCACTTAACCTTCTTTTCACGAGTTCTGTTTGGTGCAGTGCGCACGACCACCAATGCCAGCGCGCACGACCACCGGTCGTGCGCCACTGCTCGTGCGCATTTGCCATTAAATTTCTGAGTTCTGTTTGCTGAAGTGCGCACGACCATCAACTCCAGTGCGCACGACCACCGGTCGTGCGCCACTGTCCGTGCGCACTTAACAATTATTTTATGAGTTCTGTTTCATCTACTGCGCACGACCACCGACGATAGTGCGCACGACCACCGGTCGTGCGCCACTGGTCGTGCGAACATTTTATTTTATAATTTCGTACCTTGCAGGTTCCACCCAGGCAGTGCGCACGATCGCAGAATTCCAGTGCGCACGACCACTGGTCGTGCGCCAATGACCGTGCGCAGCATTTATTCCAGCGCCTATTTAAACGCCTGTTGCGATTTTTAGGGCATTATCAGCCGCCGGGAGCGGAGTTCCTGTTCCGTACGCCGCCGACCTCCACCTTGGGACGCCTCCACTTCATCTTCTACGCAAGGGGAAGCCTCCTCCACCCATTCCAAGACTTCCTCCATTGTCCGTGAGTGTTCTCCATCGTCCGCAAGCCTCCAAGCAACCATTCTCTCATTCCGCCCGGTGAGAAGAAGAAGGAACCTGAAGTCGAAGACGACGGAGCTACGTAGGGAGATCGTGACAGCTCTCTACGCCGGAAGCATAGTCCGCCCGAGTCCGGAGGTAGCCCGACAACCTACCATTCCGGCCGTGAACGGCCGCTAGTCTTCACCATCGGTTATTTCTTTCCTCTTTCCTCTTTCCTCCATTGTACTCGTTGAACCGTGTAAACTCGAATATTATGATGATGTTTTTTTGAAATGAATGTTTCCTTGTTGTTCTTCATGGTTTGCTTGTGATTCACTCCGTTCTCACTCACTCACTCGCACACGCACGCAAGGTGTTTGTTCCGTGTTAGCAAGAGCTAACGACGGTTGTGAAGAGGTGTTTACGACCCTCACCCTTTCGCGCTAGAACACACTCCATTCCGCCTCACGAAGCACGGCATCGCGGCCGTTGCATCCATCTCACCTTGCGAAGCGGTGTTTTCGACCCGCATCTCTTTTTGTTGTTGTTAAGATTAGGAAACCCAACCAAGAACCCCCCTTTTTCATGTGTGTTTTGCTTGTGTAACAAGAGTCACGCTACGCGTTTCGTTCACCCAACCTGCATTCCTCAAGAGACCGACATTCGGGGAGTCCACTCTCCACATTTATTACTTGACAGCGACCGGTGCACTTGCCGACACGCATCAGTGACGCAGCGAGGAAAGGTCGTCTTCACCTCAACGCGAGGAACCAGCACTACTCGCAAAGTCTCTTCGATCCTCCAGGCGAAGCCATATACTCTTTCTCTACTAACGAGTTGCCGATCACCTCTTGCTCGCCTACTTGCACCATGTCGCCTTCTCGCGAGACCTTCCTCCTCTGACTACAGTCCACGCTCACAACACCAAAGTGTTGGAGGCAAGAAAATCCTAGCTCCAAATGTTCGGACCTAGATGTAGTCCTAGGTTACTGATCCCGCGATTGAACGACATGGAATTTATAGGAAGAGCAAAGAAAAGAAAGGAACACCTATAAGCCACCCCAGGTGCTTCAGTAGGGAGGTCCCGCCACGTACCCGGAAGCCTGGAAAAGCTTCCCCTCCACAAACAAAGGGCTGAAATTGGTAAGAGGAAGGCACCACTTGGAGAGTAGTAAGTTTGATAGTGGAAAGGGGGATTCTCAGGATTTCAAGGTTTTATTCTTAGTACCCCTAGGGGTCTATTCATAGATAAATCCTGGGGGGGGGGGGGGGGGGGGGGGGGGGGGGGGGGGGGTATGTATGCGAGAATACTCTGCCCCTAAAAAACATCTGTTGTGACTTTGATAGCATCCTCACCAACTATGCGACAAACATGACTACTCGCCCATAGTGGCAAGTTACCTAGGCTACTCGCCTACCCTGCGAGTAACATGGGCTAGTCTCCCTTTGCTGGCACGGTCTTCGATGATGGGCTCTGACTTCGACTTTTGCTTACGTGGCCTAGGCGGGTCCACCCTCGACGAATACGGGTTGTACAGCAATGTAGTACGGGCTGGCCTGTAACATTTGCATCCTCTTGCGCTAGTGTATTATTTG
This sequence comes from Dactylorhiza incarnata, assembly GCA_033032865.1. NCBI lineage: Eukaryota > Viridiplantae > Streptophyta > Magnoliopsida > Asparagales > Orchidaceae > Dactylorhiza > Dactylorhiza incarnata. The sequence goes on along the minus strand of JAWHQI010000026.1, from coordinate 4,466,563 downwards.
AACAGAGCGGAACAACAACACCATCGGATGGCTAATGTTAGAGCTGTGAGATGGGCCTTAAAGAAAATACTCACTATCAAATTTTGGCTGTATCGCTTGTATATTCTCCAATAAAATTGTCGTTTTCAGATTTTGTCTTCATTGTCATCTGCGTTACACATAACACCATCTGAGATCTCTATCACTTTGAGAATATTTTATACACTATTGTCTGTGCAATCACTTAACCACTACCATTGTTGATCAAATCCATTGAGATGATGATCTCTTTGCTAACCTTTGCGCTTGGCGATATAGTTCAATCTCATGCTCTTTTGTCTATTGAAATGACTTTGTATCTTCAACCTATATAATCACCTACACATTATCAAAACTCGGAGATATCATTTGTAATCACCTATATTTGATATTCTCAAACTAAAAGAATCTTGAATCATGTTTCCAAAAAACTCTCTTTTTATAATATAATAAATCTTGATTTGGAGAATGTAAAGGACAGTGTAATGTGATTTTGTGTGGAGATTATTGGATTACGTGTTACATGCAAAAAGATAGCATAAGCATTAAGAACATGAATTCCCCCTTAATATGTTCTTCCTCTAAATTCAATATCCCTGATGCACTCAGATTAATGTGAAAATTAATGTAGTTCTCCAAAATATCCCATCATTTTTCCCCCACCCCCTTCGTTATTAACAAAAAGTAATATAAGCATGATATTGTTAGAATAGATATGATGATTTTTTGATGAATGCATCACATGAAGATCATTAAGGGGCATGAGAGCAAAATTAGGTTATGCTACAAGATCAACTTGATGAGCATAATTGCATCAAAGCTATCAAGATAGATGATCGTAGTCGTATTAATTTTGTATTCTTTTAAATGACATATACATCACTTAAAAGTGATGTATATGATGGTAAAATTGTAAATAGGACAATCAAGAAGTGTAAATGTTTTTTAAGAGGCTAATAAGTGAGTCATTTTGACGAATGGATTACACTATTAAAGATAACTAGGATTAGCGTGTCAACTTGAAAGCATAAGTATCAAATTGCACACGATAATACCAAGTAAAATAATATCGACAACTCATATAACACATCAGTACCACGTCTAAGGTGCTTCACACATATAATGTCCACCGGGCTTATTAGGGATACGAAGTAGTGCTTGAGAGATTACAATGAAGAATTTATTATTCAAAATAGTGATTGCATATGTTGGAACAACCCTATTACTGATTTGGGCTAGGATCACTATGTTTTAACTAAGGATCAAGTTGACCCCTTTGTATAGTTAATGGTCAAGTCTTTAGGCTGTTAGAGTGGCTAGAACTTAAGGAAAATTTAAGTTCCCAGCGTTCGACAAATGGCAAGTGGCTTCGACGAATGTCTAGCATCGTTCGACAAATTGTTCTCAGTAGACTGAAGTATTACAGCCAATTCCAGCGCTCGACATTCTCTGAGCAACGTTCGACAAATGGCAAGCAGCGTTCGACGAATTCCAGCCAGAGCTCGACAAATTCTGTATTAAAGTTCAGTTCGACAAATACAAGTCCAGATTATTTATATCAGTTATTTTGTCAATACTCTGAACACAGATCGACGACTCCAACGGATATATTCAATACATTTGGACGTATTCAAGACAGGCAAGTAAGAATATTATTTTCTTTAAATATATTCCTTATTTCCTTTGTTCCAAGACAAGGATAGCCGTTGACATTTAATGCAAAGGAGTATTTCACGGCTAAGGAATTAAAGGACCTGTCAAAGTCGTTTTGTCTTTGTTGTTATTCCAAGAAAAAATTAAAGACAGATTATTCTATTTCCAAAAATAGAATATATCAAAGACAAACATTATTGTCTTATCTCTCTCGACAGAATTCAATTCAGCATTCTTGCAGAATACAAAAAGACAACAACAAGGACAGAAAAACAAAGAAGAAGAACATTCAGTCTACCATTCTCAGTCTTCTTCTTCTTCCTCAAACAGCACTCATCCTCTCTCTGAGAACATCTTATTCAAGAACCATCTCTCAGATATCTGCTGCAAGTTCAAGTCTTCTACAAGAGCAACAAGGAATCTGAAGAACCTGTTCTTCCAGATCAATCTGCTACAGAAGATTTGTGTCTTCAAGAGAAAGCTTCTCCATCATCTGTCAACTACTTTAATCAGACAGGGGGAGCTTTACAACAAGTCCACTAGAGTCTTCTCTCAGCATCTTGACAGAGAAGAACACTATAACCCTTTTCCCACCTCTCTTGTACAGGGTTAATACTCCCTTCAAAAGTGTAACTCCCTGGTGGCAAGACATCTGATCAAAAAATCCAGTTGGTTTTGAGCACCTGATCAAAAGCTCTGTGGTGTGTGGACACCTGACCAAAATCACCTTGGTGTTAGGGCACCTGATCAACCCTCCTAGTGGACTCCTACCAAAGGGTGGTAGAAGAGTGGACTACCCAGGTTTATTGGGGAACCACTATAAATTCCTTGTGTCTTCTGTGTGTGTTTATTTCTTTATGCTGTGCTGTGTGCTTTTATTTATCCTGTTTTTCTGTTTATATATATATATCTCACTCTGCCTACACATATATATAACACTATTTTGATTCCACTATAAAACTAAGGAAAAGTTTTAATACTCTATTCACCCCCCCCCCCCCTCTCTAGAGTAATTTAAGATCTAACCTCCTCTTTCAGCATACATGAGATGTATTAAGTAATCTTGGGTACTAATTGTTCGCACAAGATCTAGAATATTTATACCAAATTGCTCACACCTCACAATGCCTATGAAGACTTATCAGGAAGAGAAGTAGTTCTTTGAGGGGGTATTTTGCATTGATATTAACTTTTATTTTTGTGCAAGGGTCCCGAATCTCTAGAAATATGCCCACATAGATAGATATACTTTAACTTGTATACGAAACAAATGTTGCCATTTAGAATACATTTATCTGGGTTGTATTTATGATATCCAAGAATCGTATAGAGTCAATCTGTTAGAGTTTCAATAATTTGTTCGTGCATAAAAGCAAGAGTGTCGTATTGCTACATATGCAAGTATCACCGGTTATGAATTATAGTGGTAATTATGATGTGTAATGTGTGTAAGAAATAGCTTCAAATAGAACGAACAGAAAATATGATTGTGATCTTGCATCAAACCATATGCGATATCGACGGTTAATAGAACTGTAGTATTTATCAAAATAGATCATCATTCATGATGAGATATATAATGCACATGCACATGACGATCATACATGTCTAATCAAGCATAACACCTATCAAAGAAACTCATACACAAGAATGATCATCAGATGAGGGCACATGAGTTTGAATACAGTGTATTAAAAAAAATAGTAGAAAAAACAACACAAAAGAAAATGAATGTAAGGACAAACGGTCATGAATAGAATATTTGTGTTTTCAAATAAAAATTCATTTTAGTTACAAAGAGTCGAAAAGCATATTTTTGTAATTTTGCTTAGTTTTGCAACTTTTTTAATTGTAAGTAAAAAAAAAGAAGGCATGTTTTTTTTCATTCTAATTTCAAAACTCGTAACTCTAATCGTAGTTGTACAACCCTCATTCTCCGAGGGTGGGCCCCACTAAAGGCCACGTAGGCGGAGGTCAAGGCAGGAGTCAACAATCCAGAAGACGAAGGAAGGTCAAGGGTTTTCGTTGTGCGAGAAGGTACTCGCTCGCCCCATTGCGAGAAGGAAAGTCCTGCTCGGCCAACCGAGGAAGCCGTGAGCTCGGGCCTACTCGCCTATAGGCGACTTAGCCAACCAACTCGCCTGTTAGGTCTGAGGTCCTTACCTGCTCGCCCACATATTGCCTTGTCTAAAAAACCTACTCTAGGGGATCAGGGATGGCCATCTGCTTCCACCACCCACCCCCCCCCCCCCCCCCCCCCCCCACCCAGGATTTGTCTATAAATAGACCCCCAGGGGTACTAGAGAGGGCACTTGCAAAAATCATAGTTGCACCCCTCCCCCTTTCATAATCAAGATAGCAAGTGCCTACCTAGTACCGAGCTCGGCCATTCGTGGTTTTGGAGGAGAAGACTCTCTAGAGCTTCTGGGTACGTGGTGGGACCTCCCTGCCGCAGCACCTGGGGTTGTGTCTCTTTTCTCTTCATTTCTTCCGTAGTGGCTAACCAAAACCTTTTCGCTGAACCGCTGGGCAAGTAGCCTCAGGCCGCATTGATCCGAATTTTGGGGCCAGGATTTTCTAGGCTTCAACACTTTGGTGCGGTGAGCGTGGATCGCGACCAGAGGAAGAAAGTCTGGTAGAAAAGTGAGATGGTAGCAGCTAGCGACCACGAGGAGGCGGCGGGAAACTCGGCTCGGGGCGGCGAGTTCGTATCGTGGGCTGTCTTCGAGGCATTCGCGCAAAGGATGGAAGGCGCCATGCGAGTAGCTCTCCTACCTCGCACGGAAGGAACGGCGACCTCGCCTCATCGCCCGGGCCCGTACGAGGAAGGTGCTCGCACTCAGCGAGCAGGGAAGGCGCACGTTGAGGAGTTCGAGCGGCCGAGGAAGTCGCAGTTTGGTGTGCAAGCGTCCCAAGGAGCTGGCGGAACTCGTTTTCGCGAGGAGGACGAGCATGCGAGATTCTATCATACTCGCCAGGTGAGCGAGTATGGAGGGGATACTCGGCCAGATGATGATCGTCGCCAGATTGGGGGGAGGAGCCCATTCCGCGAGGAGATCCTCGCCGCACCAGTACCAGAGGGGTTCAAGGATCCCTCGATGAATTACTACTCGGGGGGAGAGGACCCTATCCGACACCCCCATTGGTTTGAGGATGCAGTCCCCATCCAGACCATGTCGGACGCCTACGAGGATCTTTTTAAAGGGGCCAATCGATTCGTTCAGGGGGATGCCTCGAATTATGGCTCCCTGACCAAGCTCTCCAAGCTGAGGAGAGAAGAGGAAGAGGAAGAAGAGACGGTCCCCGTAAGAAGAAAGGAGGAACCCCATAGATTGGAGAGGAGAAGATCGAAAGAGCGTAGGCCGGCAAAGCGCGGGAGAGAGGAGCCAGGGAGACAAGGAGTAGGAAGACCCTTTGTAGCTCCGGAACGGCTAGAGGAAGGAAGAAAATACCAGGTGCTGGAGCAGCAGCCGGGTCAAGGAAGGAGATTCTCCACAGAGAGGAGGAATCGTGGTAGGCAAGAAGGACGTAAGGAGGAAGGAGGCACGGAGTCGATAGTAGTTGTCCGTCGGGGGAACAGACGTAACCGGAGGAATAGCTGGAGGAGGAATAGGGATCGGCTCAACCAAGGCCGTCGAGGAGGGGTCAAGGCCGGAGAGGTAGGAGTGAGTTATGGAGAAGCGGAGCTTGGATCTTTCCGCAAAACGAATTTCCATCAGGCCTACCGCCAGAATGTCGCTCCGACCTCTCAAGCGCCACCCCTGCTGGAGGAGATCACTTTCTCAGAGAAGGGCATGTTAGGGAATGAGAATCCCTTCCATGATGCTCGTATGATTCAAGCGATCGTCGAAGACTTCACCGTCAGTCGAATCCTGGTGTGCAACGGGGGTTCGGTTCGTGTCATTTTTACATCATTCTTGCGAACACGTTTGACAACCTGGAAGTCGAGACGAGCAGGATGACGGCCTCGGGCGGTCCCCTTTTCGATTTCTCAGGTCAACAAAAGAAAGCGGACGCGGCAGAAAGATCAGCTGCCGTCAGGAAGCTTAATCCAAGACGGGAAGGATCCTTCATCATCCACGAGTCATTAGCAACTGGCAGATATCGCCTGCAGAATCGCGAAGGGGAGCAGTTGAAAAACGCTTGGAGCGACGACAACCTAAAATGGTTTTACTCCTGAACGGGAGTATGTACATCCCACCCCTGTGAATTCATTGTTCATAAATAAATTCATCACCCCCCTGAAACATGGGGTAGAAAATGTTTTCTTACATTGGCCTCAAATTGAGAAATGTTGTCAAGAAAGCAGGTGAAGTCGATCTCCTAGTCAGGTTGGGAAACAGGCCTCCGACTTGATTCTCGTAAAACCCAGAACGGATGATGGGACAGTGCCTCGGTGGTGCGTTCCCTTAAGTCCAAGCCTCTGCAATGACGGCCGAGATCAGCTCTCCCCTTGCACGTTGGCCGCGGTTCCCACTGACTGCATTTCTCATCCGACTGAAGAGATTATCAGGAAGAAGTCTGGGCGCCGACCTCCCAATTCGACGAAGAGATGATCGACTTAACCGATCAGGGGGCCCTTGAATAAAGGTGTTATGTACCCCCGAGGGATGAGAACCCCTCACGAAGTGTTTCGTTTCCAATTATTCTTCTCCGATCGTGTAAGTTAATGTGCTTAAGCGTGCTTAACTCCCCGTTCAATTGTTGAGCAGCAGGAAACAGGTTGTGGCGACATTCGGCATCCAAGCAGGATGGAGACCTTGGGATGTTGGGTTCCCTTGGAAGGTGCTCCTCTGGAACCTCCCCGACAGTCATTCCCTACTGTGCCAACCCCTTCAACAGCAGGATGGAGACCTTGGGATGTTGTGTTCCCTTGGAAGGTGCTCCTCTGGAACCTCCCCGACAGTCATTCCCTACTGTGCCAACCCCTTCAACAGCAGGATGGAGACCTTGGGATGTTGTGTTCCCTTGGAAGGTGCTCCTCTGGAACCTCCCCGACAGTCATTCCCTACTGTGCCAACCCCTTCAACAGCAGGATGGAGACCTTGGGATGTTGTGTTCCCTTGGAAGGTGCTCCTCTGGAACCTCCCCGACAGTCATTCCCTACTGTGCCAACCCCTTCAACAGCAGGATGGAGACCTTGGGATGTTTTGTTCCCTTGGAAGGTGCTCCTCTGGAACCTCCCCGACAGTCATTCCCTACTGTGTCAACCCCTTCAACAGCAGGATGGAGACCTCGGGATGTTGTGTTCCCCTGGAAGGTGCTCCTCTGGAACCTCCCCGACAGTCATTCCCTACTAAGTTGTCCTCCGCAATGGCACCTGCTTCGCACTAGAATGAAGACTATCGGGGATATGAATCCCCTTGGCCCCGACCGTCCTTCCCTATCCAACGCCATTTCTTAGAAGTCAGGGTGCGAGCATAATGCCAACTCGCCGGGACGCGAGTAGGTATGCAGGCGAGAAGCAAATCCGGCGACGAGTAGTTCAAAGGAGCGAGTAAGGCAGATGGTCGGCCGATCCGATTTCTTACTAAGCCATCCTAATGAAAAAGGCAAGGAAATATGCGAGCCTATGAGCCTAGCGGGATCACATCAGCACAAGGAAAATTCACCGAGAAAATAAATATTTCTATCAGAATGATTGTGATCTACCAAAAATATATATACTCGCAGAGCCGCGAGAAGCACAAAAAATGTCAAAAAATAAACAGTTTACTTCGACGGCGACGGCGGAGCATACTCGGCCGAATCCGATTCATCCTCTTCCTCGCGGTCGTCCTCGTCGCTGGCATTTAGGATGTCCGATAGAAGGCCCTCCGTCGTTAAGCTATCCGCCCCAGGTGCCAGCAAGCCGGCCATCGAAAGCTTCGCAAAAACTAAGTCCCCGGCGGCTAGGGCGATTTCTCGCCGAAGGGACGAAAGCTCCTGCGATGTCATGAACGAGCCAGGGGTTCGGCGAGAAGGTCCTGCTTCCGAGAAGGAGAACGCCGCCATCCTCGATTCTAGCTCGGCGTTACGAACCTGCGACGCCTCCAGCAAGGCTTGGCTCGCCCGCAGGTCGCATTCAAGCTTGGAGATCATCTCCGCCGCCACCAACTGCTCTTCCTGAACATGCGAGAAGGACAGGTTAAAAGATATGAAGCGAAGACAGTGAGTTTTAATCCAAGCTCGCGTAAGGTACCAAGATCACCTCGAAACTCCGGCTGGACTCGGCTTTGTCCTCGGCCACCTTGGCGCGCTTTAGGGCCTCGTTCTCTCGCTTCTCGGCCTCCAGCGTTAGCTTCCGATAAAGCGCAAGCTCCAACTCAGAGCCGAGAAGATTCCGCGCGGTCTGGTGGAATAGCTCAGAAGCTCGCAGCATTGCGCGCGACCCTTGGTCGGCAAGAAAGCGAGGAGTAACGTCTTGCAAAACCTTCGCATCATCGCGACCGTAGAGGCCGAACAAGACGCTGAAAGCATCATCGTTCGGGACCTCATCCTCGCTCCACGAGGGTAGGCGAGTGCTCAAGGTCACCTCGCTACGCTCCCGACTCCAAGCGATCAGAGGCTCGCCGTCCAAGCCCCTGTTCAGCGAACCCTGCCCAAAGTTGGGATGGTTCTCAGGGGCACTATCTTCCTCCTCGCGAGCCCGCTCCTCTGCCGCACGCCGGGCAACTTCCTTCCTTTTCCTTTTCTTAACCGCGGGAGGTTCGTCCTCGGCCGGCCATCCAGCTGCGCGAAGGATCTCAGCCTCGGCGCCGACCCCGGGATGGATCTCCACGACCGGAGACCCCTGCTCGCCATCTTCCTCCTCGCCTTGTTGCATTTGCGTCGGGTCGACCACAGGTGAACGAGGAGGTGGGGTCTGACCCCCCACAGGGAGGATCGTGGCGGGAAGATGCCGACAAGCTAAAGATAGTCGTTAGACCAAGAAACGAAAGTAAAATTATTAGCAGCGGCTAAGGAAGGTTACCCTCGGCAGGCGGCACATAGGCGAGATGGTCCACGTCCTTTCGCCAGAATTCGATGTCAAGTTTCTTGTTCTTTAGGGCAAGGAAGAGCTCCTCGCGCCGACCCCGGAGCGATGGGGTGGCGAGCGCCCCGGAAGGTCTTTGTTGAGGGCGATTTGGTATGTGCGAGAAGTCACCCGTGACGAAGATGAACCTCTCGCTCCACCGGTGGACCTTGTTCGAAGTCCCGACCACCTTACAATGATGGCTGCCGAAGAAGATCACCCCCTCCTTGGTCGCTCCCATGTAGAAGATCTTGCGGAAGGCGTCCAAGTCAAAAGCAATCTTCTCTCTCCGAAGGAAGCAGAGGTAGCCGATGATCATCGCTACCCCATTCGTATTAATCTGGGCGGGGACCCAGCCGTAATACCGAAGAATCTGGCAGAACTCGGGCCAGAGAGGAAGGCGCAGACCGACCTCGAAGTGCGACAAGGAGAAGGCGAGCTTGCCCTCTGAAAAAGTATTAATCCGCTCATGGGTAGCGGGAAGGCCAACCCGGAAGCCTTGCGCGAGGTGTTGATGGACGAATCTTTCCAGATCGTCCGCGCGGGTGATGGGTTTCTTGAACTTATGGGCGACAAAGTTCTCGGCATAGGACAAGCGACGGGTCTCCGCTTCCAAAGAAGGAGTCATCGTAACAAGTAGGAAAAAGGAGACGAGAAGGAAAGACGATTGAAGAAATTCGAGAAAGCGCACCAATTTCGGACCCCTACCCCCCCTATTTATAGAAGTAGGCAGAAGGGAAAGGGAGGATCGCGACAATGATTCGTGCGAGGTACTTACCTACTCGCCGACGAAGAAATCGCGCGTATATGTCTTACGCGATAACAACTTTCTCGCTGTTAGGCGACGATCGCAAGAAACGCGAGAAAGCCCTGCAGAAGACAGATCCAGATAAAAGCAAAGCGATAAGATTTGAAAGTCGCAACACGCAGATAATCCGGGATTATTACAATACTCGCAGAATAATGTTCAAGCAAAATAACTCAACAAGCATCCTAGTTGACAGGGGGATCGCCGCGCCTGTCCGAAGTCGCACCAAATCGCCCGTTGAACCCCAGCTGACGCGCGAAGGCCATCTGTTCATTCGCCCTCGCCAGGAACTCCTCGCCAAGCCGGATGTGCTCCTCCATACGATTCAACGTCCCAAGGGACCCCATACTCGCGCGAAGGCTGCGCACTTCGGCCTTCAGCGCCTCATAGCGATGTTCTATGCCGACCATGCGACTGTCCAGCTCCGTGACGAGATAGTGCTTTCCCTCCGCCATCTGTAGCCGATGCTCGAATTCTTCGATATTCGAGACGCGCCCTTCAAGCGAGGTTATTCGACGATGAACCTCGTAGGCCAGCAACCTATCTACCTTTATCTCCAGGTCGAGGTAGGCGGAGGCCATCTTCGTCCTGTACTCACGAGTAGGAAGTCCAAGCGCGTCGATAAAGACAGACCCCGGCGACGTGGCATGGGCTGGAAGATGGCGAGTTAGAGGAAGAATCACCCTAAAACAGTGCTCTACGATAATTTTACCTGCCCGCACAGGTGCCGTTCTCGGTTGATGACGAGGAGGCGAAGGAGATCGCCGAGGAACGTCCCGGCGAGGAGGAGAGGCAATCCGACGAGGGGATGGAGTTCGCCGCGGACTGGGTCTTCGCCAAGGAGATCGGCGAGGAGACGGTGAGCGCCGAGAAGTGTGCCGGCCCCCTAGTCGCCCACCTCTTCCATTGTGCGACGACGGCCCACTGTCAGTGCGCCGAGGAAGCTGAGCCGTGGGGACAGCCGAGGAAGATCCTCCCTCCCCCCTTTCTCCAACAATAGTAACCCGGGAGTTCTTTAGCAATACGCGATTCCCGCCTGTCACACGCTCAGGAATAGGGGACGGAGGCCGAAGCGGTTCTCGCTCGGGGACGACCCCTGCGGGAAGGACCGGTGGGGGCGGCAGGTGCTGAGAACCTACGCGCTCTATCATCGGGGATGTCTGCGTATTCGTCCTCACGGGAGATTCACCTACAAAAGAACGTCGGAATCAACAAAGAGTCCCCATAGGAATCGCAATATCTCGACAAAGCGCTTACCTTCTCGGAGAGGGTCCTGGTTGGCGTTCTGGGGTTCGTCCTCGGCAGCAGTTAGAACCATTTCGTCAACCAACCTCTCCGCATTCAACGGCGCGACGGAAGGCTCAGGCGCGGAGGTCGCCGGATTCACCCGAAGAACCTCCTCGGCCAAGGGGCTAAGGCGACGATCGGAAGCCCCCCTTTCCCTCTTGCGAGTTTCTGAGCTTTTCGTCTTCTTCATTAATTTCATCAACAGCTCGGTCTTCGCGAGCATCTGCTCGGCGGACAGCATCTCGTCGGTTCTAAAAAAGTGGCGTGCCAAAGAAGGACCACCCCCCTCTATTTATAGACTTATAGGGGTCCTAGGCCTGCCGAGTAGGTGAGTTTCCCGCCAGAAGAGTCTCGTCGAATAAGGTTTGGATGATTCTTTCCGACCAACTATGTCGCTCGCAAAGAGCGGGGATTGTGTACAACCCTCATTCTCCGAGGGTGGGCCCCACTAAAGGCCACGTAGGCGGAGGTCAAGGCAGGAGTCAACAATCCAGAAGACGAAGGAAGATCAAGGGTTTTCGTTGTGCGAGAAGGTACTCGCTCGCCCCATTGCGAGAAGGAAAGTCCTGCTCGGCCAACCGAGGAAGCCGTGAGCTCGGGCCTACTCGCCTATAGGCGACTTAGCCAACCAACTCGCCTGTTAGGTCTGAGGTCCTTACCTGCTCGCCCACATATTGCCTTGTCGAAAAAACCTACTCTAGGGGATCAGGGATGGCCATCTGCTTCCACCCCCCCCCCCCCCACCCCCAGGATTTGTCTATAAATAGACCCCCAAGGGTACTAGAGAGGGCACTTGCAAAAATCATAGTTGCACCCCTCCCCCTTTCATAATCAAGATAGCAAGTGCCTACCTAGTACCGAGCTCGGCCATTCGTGGTTTTGGAGGAGAAGACTCTCTAGAGCTTCTGGGTACGTGGTGGGACCTCCCTGCCGCAGCACCTGGGATTGTGTCTCTTTTCTCTTCATTTCTTCCGTAGTGGCTAACCAAAACCTTTTCGCTGAACCGCTGGGCAAGTAGCCTCAGGCCGCATTGATCCGAATTTTGGGGCCAGGATTTTCTAGGCTTCAACAGTAGTAATTGAAATCAAGAGTCAGGGAGTGATTTTATAAAGATATCAGCGATTGAGATTCAATTCCAATAAATTCAATTTTGACATTTTCCATTTTAACATGATCACAGATAAAATGATGCCAAACTTCAATATGTTTAAAACGTGAATGCTGATTGAATTATTAGTTAATTTTATGGCACGCAACATTACGAAGAAAAACTCAAATATTCTAACGTTTGTGTCATCCATAATGTTTCTGAATAATAACTCCCAAGTGCAATATATTCAGCTTTGGAGGTGAAAAGGGCACGAAATTTTGTTTCCTACTCGGCCATGATACAAGTGATTGACCTAAAAGGCAAGTGTCAGTAGTGTTCTTTCTATCCAGTGAGCAGCCGACATAATCAGACAAACCATTCAAACTAAAACGGTCTGAATGTGGATACCACAACCTATAAGATAACGAAAGATATATTTGACGACCTTAAGGTGAGATTCCTTATGGTCGACTTAAAAGCGAGCACATAAACATACAACAAACGTAATGTCGGGTATAGGAGCAGTTAAATAAAGCAATGATCCTATTATACCTCGATATTTCGTCTGATCCATTGAGATTCCTGCTTCCTCCTTTCTGTTAGAGAAGGCTCATGTATAAATGGCCCATTAGGCCCTTTTCTCTCTTAGGCTCCTTTAGTCCCACATTTTATATTCATTCTTTGCTCCTCCTTCCCTCTATATAAGGAGATCTTTGTACATGTATTGAAGATGAACATAAAATATGTGACGACCCGTAGACCGCCACAATTTTATTCTTTATTCTGAGCAATTTTTCACAATGATATAACACAGTAATTCCAACCCATTACAAATAAGTACCAAGATAAGTATAACACAACTTTTTCATAATACATCATGTCATGTCAGAGTACAGATATACATTTACGGAAATGGAAACTAGTTACAACACACTATATTTTATAATATACAAACTATAACAAAACTCTAACCCTTAATTTGTCTGCCTCCTCCCTCAGCTTCTTTCTTTCTTCAGCAGTCAACCTCCTACCGAGGATTGGCTTATTGACGGTCGGATCCAAAAATAGAAATCAACAACCCGTTAGTTTATAAAACTAAGTGAGTCTTTTACCTCTTCAATCGATGTACAGGCAAACACGAAAGATTAGTAATAATATGTATATATATAAGTATGGTAAAAGAGTAAGCAGTAAGGTAAGCGGGAAAAAGTACAAGTATAACGGTAAGTAAAGTGATTCACAGTTATCCAGTTCAGTATTATCTTTTATTCTTTTTTTTATGTGTTCAGTTTAGTGTTTTCTTATCTTTTTCTCCTGAAATGCTAAGGGTAATTGTCGAATCTATCTGTCATCTGGGCTCGTCAAATCAATGCCCAATCTAGGACGATTAAACATGCAGCAGACTATCATACCCCTAGATTATACAATTCTATCGACTCCAATTCAGGGTGATCGAACACACGTCCCTCCTTCAGATCATCAAAATTCTGTAGGAGTTTCGCCCCTCCTACGGGGTTAACCCTTAACATTTCTATGCGTCGACGCACAATCAGTTTCTTATTCTTCTTATATTGATTAGATAGGAAATATGTGATAATCATATAATTTTCCCCTCGGGTTCTTCATCGCTTTTATTCCATGTTTAACAATTTTAGCGAATTCATAAATATAAGTGATTTCAAAAGTTTGAATTCCTTCAATTTTATCAATAAGCAGTGCACATGCATAAAAATAGGGCCAGAGTAAAGTAACTTTCAATATAAATATTTCAAATATGCGTAATCAAATAGATAAAGACTCACCACTGCTTTTCCTTTGTCGTATCCAGGATTCTCGTCGCGTCTATCGCCGTATGCCATCCTCTGCAGTGTCAATGAAATCATCTACTTAGGGTTGCGTTGTTAAATAGTTACTATTTAATTCCTTAGACGCCTTCGACTTATTATGTGTGGTCTAACGTTAAGGAGAAACTTAGGTGAATTCTTGAAAAACCACAATTAACCCCCAAAGTAGTGACAACCCTTAATCTGGCACAAGATTCACCAAAACAGGATCCAATCTCAAGCTTAATTCTGAAAAAGACTCATCCAAAACTGGGACAAATGTTTTCCTTCACCCAACCATACTCGGTCGGACAACATAGAGATAATCACAACCTAAAACGACCCACTAAATTGTTGGTCAACAGTATGTACAAAACAAAATTACAACCACAGGAATCAAAACCTACGGAAAAACAACAAAAATAACAGTCGGCCTCTGGAACCAACAGGAATCAAGGCAACCACAACCACTAGTATCTATATATGCAAGAATCAGATCATACCATAAACGGCCCTCCAAAAGTACCATCAGATAAACAAAATCCACAGCAATAGAGATAGAGTAGAGGGGAGAAGGAATATAACAACAACTATGAAATTCCTCCACAATATAAACCAAAACCCCTTTTTTATCAACTAACTAAATGAAACTCCTCTTAAAAATATCAGCCAGGAATTAAAAGGGGGATTAAAGACTTACTAGAATTGAGGGAAAAGAAGAGGAACTGTTGTAGAGAGCTATCACAACCTCAAAAATCCTGCACCAACACTTGATAAGCCACAGGCTTAGGGTTCCTCTATCGTCAAAAGAGAGAGAGAGAGTCGATGACAAAGCACAGTACAGAGAGAAGGAAGAAAGATCGGCGTAGGCCTTACCTCTAACCAGCCCGTCGAAGGCTCTAGACGGCGAGAGAAATGATAAATATCGAGAGAATGATGTCTCGGGTTAGTATAAAGGAGGAGAAGCCTTTCGAAACCTCAAGAATATAATCACCCACCGACTCACTTAATTCCTGCCTTAATCAACTCAATATCAAGCTTTTGTACAATTTTCATTTAGCCGGCCTAAGTATATCCCCATATGTATAATGATTCAGTTGCTAATGTATATCAGCAAATCCACTAACATATTTATACTACATAATGATTAACTCCAAATTGCTTCGAACAAAACATCGAAACAATCATTGCAAAACATTGAAAAACTCGAACTTCAAAAACTAAATGTGCGACGTCGAATCGACACTGGTCATTATTTATTTTCAGCATAGGTGAATTATTTTATTATTTCTATTATATATTAAAATATAGTAACTAATTTTATAATTCGGAACCAAAATTTCAAGATTTACAAAATATATTAATATTTTAAGGAGAATATATTATTTCTGCATTCAATTTTCCTCTAATCTCTCATTTCGTACATGGTATCAGAGGCAATACGAATTCTGTTTTTTTTCGATTGAGCTCACACTCTCTTTCCTGGCTTGGGCCCCTCACTCGCCATTCCCTCGTTCTGCGAACTCAGGTTTGAGTCCGCCTATCTCGTGGCCTTGCTCTCATTGCGTCTTTCTTCCGCTGTCTGTTGCTTTTATAATCTGCTTCAGCTGCCTGCTGGGACCTGCCACAACCTTTGGATGTCCTGACCTTTCTGACCTCCTGCTTGCATCTGTTGCGTCTGCCGAGCTCGCCGAGACCGCTCAACATACTTCATTTGTGTAACACGCCTACCTAGTTTATCATCAAATCATAGGCCCGACCGACACTTATAATATGAAGCAAACTAAGCACAGTATATAAAATTAGTATCATAACATGAATAACTAAAGATTTCAGCGGAAGTAAAGGACTGGAATTAAAATTTGTAAAATACCTTACAGCTGGAACACAAAGCCAACTAGAAAGTATGGGCGGACAAACTGACTCGTATTCCCTGTAAAGAAAAATTCCATCGACGTCGCTCTAGAGGACACCCCCCTCGCCTATGTACTTATTGTGGACGGACCAATCACACTGAGGCCACTTGCTTTCAGAAATATGGACTCCCACCACCAGCTTTTTCTTTACCGCATACCTCCCCTGCTGTTGATTGACATTCCTCCTTCCGTGCCAACATCGACACCTTACATGAGGAACTCTAGAATCTTCGCGCCATGATCTCTCGCCCTTCTAGCTCCGTTGCCTCCGTCTCCAACGAAGGTACCACATGTTTTTCCCATAGTCCCACTTAGATTGTGGACTCAGGTGCCACCAATCATATTACTCCGACAATATCTTCTTAGTCCTTGGACTCTCCATGTCCTAAGTTCATTACGGTAGCAAATGACGACACCACTCCAGTTGCTGGCTCTGCTGATGTGTCGCTAACACTCTCTCTTCGCCCAGTTCTTCATGTTCCTGGCTCTTGCTATAACTTACTTTCCGTCAGCCATCTTACTCAAGATCATGACTGCCTATTCACTTTCTCCTCTTCTTCTTTTGTTGTCGGGATCCGCAGACGCGGACTATCATTGGTAAAGGGAGACTTTCAAATGAGTTTTACACGCTGGATCTTCCACCGACCATACTCTCTTCCGTCAGCTCTGTTGATTGGCACCGGCCTATTGGTCTCTTCCTATCCTCCAGAAGGCCCTTCCAAGTTTTCATTTCTCTAGTTTTGAATGTAAATCATGTATTTATGTAAAATAACACTGTTCTGTTTTCCATTCAAATTGTACTCGGAGCTCTGCTCCTTTTGATTTACTGCATTTTGACATCTAAGGTCCTTATTAAACTGCTAGTGTATCTGGATATCATTATTTTCTTACGTTTATTGATGATCACTCATGCATGACATGGTTGTACCCGATGCATGATCACTCTGAGCTTCTGGCTCTATTTCGCTCCTTTACCGCTAAAACCAAAACACAATTTTCCCGCTCTATTAAAATTCTTCGCACTGATAATGCGCGTAACTACACTGGGCATGCTTTTTCAAGAAATGTGTACCCTATTGTGTATCCTCCACCAAACCTCATGTGCTTACACACCGCAACAAAATAGTGTTGCTGAGCGGAAGAATCGTCACCTTCTCGAAGTTTCCTATTCTCTCATGTTTCAGATGCATGTCCCCACCGCATATTGGCACTTTGTTGTCTCTACCGCCTGCTATTGAATCACCAGCATGCGCTCCTCCATTCTCAACTTCGCAACGCCTTTCTCTATCTTATTTCCTGGTGAGTGTCCCTTCTGTTTGACTCCTCGGGTCTTTGGTTGCCTTTGTTTTTTTCCGCTTGTTCGATCTTATGGAGACTGTGTACATGCAACAACCTCCTGGTTATGCAACCACGAGGGAGTCCCTAGTGTTTCATCTGAAGAAATCTCTTTATGGAATCAAACAGTCTCCATGTGCATGGTTTGATAAATTTAGCCGAGTAGTTCATGATTGTGGCTTCACCTGGAGCTCGACAGACTTCTCCCTGTTTTTTCGATGACGTCCATCTGACATTGTGATCCTTCTTGTATATGTTGATGATATTCTTGTCACGGTTGATGATCCTCCTGACATTACTAAAATCAAGGAACACCTAGCCTCTCAATTTCAAACTAAAGATTTGGGCCGGCTCTGATACTTCTTAGGGATTGTTGTAGCCCAACGACCTGATGGTCTTGTCCTATCTCAGCCGAAATATTGCCTCATTCTTCTTCGTGATGTCGACTACTCTGGGTGATACACCTATGGATGTGAATCACCCGCTCTCTGCTCATTGCTCGGACTCTGATCAACTCCTCCATAATCCGGAGTATTATCGACACCTCGTTGGCAGACTAATTTATCTCATTGTCACACGACCTGATATATGCTTTGCAGTGGTGTGGTCAGTCTCTTCATGCACGCTCCCCGGATCTCCCACCTGTAGGCGGTCGAGCGTATTCTTAAATACTTGAAGAATGCTCTGGGACAAGTGTTGGTGTACAAGCCTTCTACTTCTCTATCCCTCATTGCGTACTGTGATGCTGATTATGGTGGGTCCCTAGATGATTCTCGATCCACTAGTGGTTACTGCACGTACTTCGGCGGAAATTTGGTTAACTGGCGAAGCAAAAAGCAGACGGTGGTTGCTCGATCCTCTCCTGAAGCAGGGTATCGTTCCATGGTGGTCGCTGTACTTGACCTTGCCATGGCTGACGGACACTCCGTAGGCGAGCACTATAAATCCATGAAAATGAACTGACTCTGACGTGAAGGTGTAGTTCTTCAGATTGAGAAATAACTTCTCCCTGCGAAGAATGTCAAAGAGGATACGTAAATGAAGGTGTTCAGAATGGGTATGCATATAGATCAGAATGTCATCTTAGTAGACGACCATAATTTTGCCCACGTAGGGACGCAGAACATGGGTCATGACTCTTATGAAGGTGCTCAAGGCATTTGAAAGCTCAAATGGCTTGACCAACCATTCCTAAAGAGCATCCTTACTCTTGAACACTGCCTTCCACTCATCCCCTTCTCAAACCCGAATTTGATGGCACCCACTACGGAGATCGATCTTCAAAAAGATCTGGGCACCAACCATCGTATCAATGAGGTCATCAAGTAGAGGAATGAGGAGGAGATACTATACAAAAAATTATTTATCGCTCTACAGTCAATACACACACTAGTTGTCACCCCTTCTAGAGGTACGAAGGGCAGGGACTGCGCAAGAACTTTGACTCTAACGAATAAACTGCTTCTTTAGTAGATCATCAATCTGTCGCTTAAGCTCAGCGTGCTCGTCAGGATTCATACGATAATGGGAGAGGTTCGATAGCGAAGGTCCCGGAATTAGGTCAATAGCATATTGAATATCCGGTATGGGCGGTAGGTTGTTAGGAAGCTCGTCAGGCATAATGCTAGTGAACTCATCCAGGATCTGACAGACATTCGAGTGAGGATCAGGGTTGGGTTGGCGTTAGGGTGATATTACGACCCTTGTCGTAGAATACACGTGCTCTATCAATCGAAACACGTGAAATCACAGTTGTGAAGTCAAGGTCTCCCTGACAGCACGTGGGTAACATCTATCGGAATGCCATTGCACCAAACACGATTCTCAAAAGATTCAAGACTGATCAGTACAAGACACCGTTAGGTGACTTGGATCGCAATCTTGTCGACCCAGATGATGCGGTAAGGATGTGGGTGCGGCTCCCCTTTTACTTTCAGCCGCTCAAGGCTCTTCTTAGCTACGATATTAACCCATCCTCCACTATCGATGGCTAGCTTGTAGGACTATCTACGCTTGGGAAATAGGTATAGAAGATAGTGGTGTGTCGTCAATCCTCATCCGCACGATGGGTATACAAGAGGCGTCTAATAACTTTTATCTTGAGGGATCTTTCAGTGTAAGTATCTCATTCATCCTCAGCGGAGACTACAATCTCATCCTCCTATGTCTTCTAATCCCAATACTAGGATCGGACTCCTCCTCGATAAGCATATTCCTTATGGGGCAATGTGCTGCCCCATGTACTCTACCAGAACATGGAAGCCCCTGACTTAGGAGACCCAGGAATGACTGTTTTTCCCTTCGTGTCTAAGAGAGCACGTGGAGACGGGGAAGTAGTAGTTGATTTGGTGGGCTGCCTAAAGGTTGAGCTATCGTGTGGTGAAATAACTTGCTTTTGACCTGAGGATTGCAGGTACTGCTCGTACTCCAGGGTTAGCTGGAGTACTTGCTCCACCGTCTCTACACGATGGCGAATCAGTTCCTACGAATATCAGATCTAAATCCTGGACAAAAATAGGGCGTGCTCTCGACGGCCTCCTTTCGAGTATTGCTCCTCACAACAAGCTCATCAAAACGTGACATATACTCAACGACATAGAGGGCCCCTTGTCGTAGGACGTACAACTTATCCAGGAGTTGGTTCCTATAAAATGTAGGGAGATACTTGTCCTTAAGTCTTTGCTTCATATCAACTCATTTGGTGATGTGGTAGTATTTCTCTCTCTCTCTCTCTCTCTCTCTCTCTCTCTCTCTCTCTCTCTCTCTCTCTCTCTCTCTCTCTCTCTCTCTCTCTCTCTCTAAAGTCCTTTAAAAATCCTTTTGTAGACCTTAGCTTCCTCGTGAAGCTTCACCCTGCAAACTGAACACGTCACTCATTTGTCATCTCATGCCACTCAAAGGATTGATCCATGTCCAGGAGCCAATCGCTAAAATTCTTCGGGTTTAATGGATCATCGATGGAACAGGCATCGATACAAATGTCACTGGTGATGTACTCCTCAACAAGAGGGCCTCATTTGCATTGCTCCTAATAATCTTCATAATACTCATCCCAACCATAGTCGTATTGTGTTGGCAGGGGAGCACGATCTCTACGAAGGGGCGGGGGATGACGAAACTCCACTTGGGGATGGAAGGATCTTTCAAGGATGCATTCTGGACGATGACCATTGGTATGCTCGGTGTCGCGTCTCAAGGGTGGGATGGGATTTCGCAAATTATTCTCCGATTGGAGGGCCAAAAGCTAACTCGCACAAGCGATAAAGGTCTTGCAGATCAAGATAAGTCCCAAAACAAATGTATTACTAGTGCAAGGTATTTATAATCATATAAGCATCTAAGTCCATACAACAATAAAAAAGTAATGAAACCAAACAACAAACCACTCACAAATGAAGTGTCGTAGGCGAGGACACGGAGATATGGTGACCGTATATGCGGTAGTGGCCATTCAGAGAGGTGAAGTGGGTTGTATGGTGGTTGTTGGTGGATGGATGGGGCTTGTCTGGAAGTAGCTTGTCCCCAACTAGGTGGGGGTGTTGTAAGGGATTTGTGGAAGGTAGGGAAGGCATTGGACGAGGGGGATTTATTGGAATGGAGGTTGTGGTGGTTCATTGGCTTACCTGAAGGTGGGGGATGGCCGGCCGAGGGTTGGGACTGCAGAAAAGGTGGTCGGAGGCTGTTGACTGGAAGCCGACGGCTGCAGGAAAAGGGTCGGCGCCTACTGGAAACTACAAACGCGGTGCTAGGAGGGGTTATGAACGGGCGGCTGAAGGCTAGGCCATGGGGGTGTCGGCTGAAGGATGCTGAAGGCTGACAACTGGGAATCTTGGAGAGTTGCTGAGGGTCGTTGGCTTAGGTCTATTGGTGAAAGGGTGGCTAACACAAGGAATAAAACAAAAGGCAAGGATGCAAACCAAGGAGTCGGCACCTTGGGGTTTCATGAAGTCGGTACCACGAGAGATCGCTGAATTTCAGGAAGAGAGTTCTCCAAAATCTGCATTAAAATTTGAAATCAGCCCTCTTGATTCTTAAATATACTAATCCTACTTATGGCACACGTCGTGGACGGCTATGATTGGCCGTACATAATAAGTGTCCGACCTCTTCAAATAAAACACAAAAACAAAAACCTAGAAAATGTCCACACAGTGCCCCGAAAGCATCCGAAGACTCAGATCGTCCAGATGACAAAAATTCATCAATACCTCTTGCGAGAAAAGACACGCCCCATTGGGCGACAGCCCACGCTCGAGTTGTGTTCCCATTGGAGATGGATAGATAGTGAAGGGGGTGTGGAGGACAAGAGAAATACTCAGTTAAAGCTGTCACTAGCCCACAAGTTAGGCTAAATGGCCCATCAGCCTTTCCTTTAAGCAGAGAAAATCATGCTTAGCTTAGGGTGGTTAAAAAATATGCTTCAAAACTGTTTGGCTGGCTTAAGTTGCTTAAGGTGAGTAAGTGTCTTAGGAACCCTTAAGCCTCAGTCAAATGACCTATTAATATTTATTTAACTTTTATTTATGATGAATTATACTGATATCTTATAATCAACTTGTAGTTGTATAACTATTAGTTCTAAAGTATATATTAAGTTCAAGTTGTAGACTCTTAGAGGTGCTGCAAGCAATATAAACTATAGTTAATATTTGTAATTTGTTCACGCGCATCAGGATCTTCATCTCTCAGAGGTTGTTGTTGATAGACTCCAAACAGCCGACTTGAGGTTTTGTGGATCTGCTGATAATGCTCTTGCGAGATTGAGGGGAGCGCTTTTCCCTGGTAATTTTCTAACAATATGTATTTGTCTATTTAATGCTAGCAACTGTAAATTATCATTATGAGAACTAGATGCCGTTGGAATCCTTGATAATATCAAACATCATTTGCAGATAAATTTGTCCGCAAGGCCCTTGAGGAGATTTCAACCCTTGTCAGTTACCTACGAACATGGAACATTGAGAAAAATGTCTCTGTAGATGTACTTATGCCTCCTACTGAAGAGTACTTCAGGGGCCTTTACTTCCAGGTAGCAGTATAAAAAATTTCTTATTGTACCTTCTAATTTCCTACTCTACTTTAGTAACACTAATTAAGTTTTTTCTTAATGTGCTAAGGTGGCTATAGATATTGGAAAATTGCATCAAATATTTTTGTACTATTTATATTTTTCTTTTTCTTCAAATAGACTTTATTTTACTTCATTGATTTAGTATGTTTTATGAGCCAATATAATTTCCTATAGTAAGAAACATGAGGTTGGAGATTTCTATCAAGGTACAATTGGTGTACTTTTTCCTTCTGGGCTGTGAAAGTTGGAGTGCAGATAGTTTGGATGACCAGAAAAGGTGTTACGGTCTCGGGATTGCGAGCGGGTGAACGGCCGTTGGAGAGGAAAGTCCCGGAGGGAAGAGGAGGATCCCTTCCTTGAGTCCTTGGGAGCTATGGTGAAGAGGAGGCGGAGCAGCCTTCGACGGCGTTGGCGAGCGGCAGCGGTTGCGAGCGGAAGCGGTTGCGAGCGGAACCCGCTGTAGGGTTTGGCGGAAGGGGGGCGCGTGGGTTCGGTCGGGAAAATAGAGAGAGAACGAGAGAGAAATTAAGAGAGAGAGAGAGAGAAAGATTTCGGATGATTTCTTGCTTACCCATTTCCTTCCAATACCACAACATAAAGTCCCAACCACTAAAGCAAAAGACCAACTTGCCCCCTCAATAAGGCTTAACAACTATTGAGGTTAAAAACGTACTAAACGTAATAAAAATAGCATGCGAAATAGAAATGATAGATCAAGCGCGCACTGTCCGTGGTTCGCGACGCTTGTAAGTGATTCCCCAATGCGGATCCGTAACATCTCCGCCCGATTCGACATCAAGCTTGTCTGTGGTGGTGGTGGCAATGGAACCAAAGGTGTTGCGGGGGGTTCGCCAACAAAGGGCTTCAGCTGGGACACATGAAAGACGTCGTAAATCCGCGCGTCATCGTCAAGGCGGAGACGGTAAACCACGTCCCCGATGCGGTGGAGGATCTCAAAAGGTCCGAAGAATTTGGGGTCCAACTTTTGATATGCCCCCTTGGAGATGGCTGCTTGACGGTAGGGTCGGCGGTGCTGATAATTGATGCCAATGATGTCGATGCACCCAACCATGTTGTTCCTAGCCAAACTATTTTGAATCTAAAATGTAGTTGTCTAAACATGATATATGCTACGCCAGATTGCTCTAAACATGGTATTCTTTGATCTTCTCATCAATCGACTCCCTCCTAGAGGTGCAAATTTGGCCCGGGTCTGCCTACGTCTGAGCCCGGTTAGGCCCGGACCAGGCCCACGCCCAGGCCAGGCCTAAGGAGGCTCAGTAGACCCCAATATTTGACAAAGGCCCGGCCTGATGCCCGGCCCGGGCCAGGCCTAGGCCCGTCCGGGCACCAGGCCTAGCCCGGTGCCTGGTATAGGCCTAGCTCGGTGCCCGGTATAGGCCTAACCCAAAATGGGGCTGGCGGGCAGGTTGGGCAGCCAACAGGCTGCCCAGCTTTTAAAAATTTGGGGCGGATGCCCCAACATTTAATGATGGGGCCGCTGCCCCAGCTTTTTTAGTTCTGGGGCAGCACGCCCCAACATTAATTGTTGGGGCGTGCGGCCCCAGTTTAATTAAAGCTGGCTGGCAGTGGCCAGCCAGCTTTAATTTAAAGTAGCAACCATTTGGCAGCGGGAGCTGCCACATGGCAGCTCCTGCTTCCAAATGGCTTAACATCGCATGGGCCTGGTTGAGCCCGATTTGAAAGGCTCAATCAGGCCATCATTTTGAGGAGTGGCCCGGGCCCAGTTAGACTGAGGCCTGGCCTGGGTCTGGCTGAAATAAAGCCCGGGCTCGGAGGGTCGGGGCCTGGCCTGGGCCTACCGGGCTTTATTTGCACGACTACTCCCTCCTAGCATCTAGATGCTTGGTCGGTGTAGGATTTGTGACAGTAGTCTCAAAAAGTGTCCAGTGGAAGAAGTTGGGATTGCCACTTGCAAGGAAGATTTCAAAGGTTTGATGGCCTAAGGAAAATCATCGGCTTATGGTTGCCTAAGGAAGATCCCTCGCATGGTGGAGGGGATTGTCACACCTTCACTTTGCACTAACTAGTCGTGATGGTTGCAAATGGGTGTTGTTTTGAGAGATCTGTGACATTACCCATCAAGATTGCTGAGGGCCCTATCTCTTTGGGAAGTCATGTATTGTGTCCTAGAAGTCCGAAGTCGTGAATTCTTACTCCTTATCCCTAGCTGATCATGGTTAACACTACCTCCAGCTGCATTGCCCCCACCGCTGCCCTAATTATCGGCGGTCAATGGCCCATCAGGCTTGCTATAAAGAATTAAGACATCAAATCATGATTTGAAATTAGAATTAACTATAGAGATTGGGGGCTATTTTTGGGTCACAAACTTTGACATTTATACGTAATTAATTAAATCTTACAATTTAAGATTTAATTCATTGGATGCTTAGACTAAAAGAGTGATAAGTCAAATTTTTATTCCGATCATATTTACTAATGTCGTGCAGGTGTTGGGGGAATATTCTCGGTACTCATTATACTCTATAATATTTTATATTTGGTGTGATAAAGTGATCAGATTTATCTAATTTAAACTTTGCGACTTTATTGTTTTGTTTTGTTAAATTTATAGATATTCTTGCTTGCCTCCTCTCAAACATTTTTCTTTTAAAATTTGACTTTCTTAGTATACTACATGGGTTACTACAGTGATTACTACAGTACTTACTACAGTGATTACCACAGCACTTTGGCAAACTTATTGTTTTCTTATTGATACATTGCAGATATTCATAAACGATCCTGGGCAAGTACCGATGTCTGAAGCTACCTTAATGGCTACTGGTGGCTGCTATGATTATTTCATTCATCAGAAGTGGAATCATGAAAATGTATGTTGCTTGTGGCAAACTTATTCCTTACGGATACATCCTCCATGAATCTGAAATTATTTAATTTTCTATATTAATTGAAATATTGAGGCTCCTCTCTTTAGCTTTAAAATGTCATTATATATATATATATACATATATATAAATTACTATTAATTACCCAAACCTTTCTGGCAGGTTTGCATACTCACAGGTTGCACCCTTTCTCCCCTTTGAGTTCACATTTCATAACATGAATGCACAGAAATACCCCCTGGAGTTCCCATTTAGGGGGTATTTTTTTGCATGCATTTTATGAAAGGTGAACGCCCAATGGAGGTTTTTATAATTTTAAAAGATAAAGGAATACAACCTGTAATTTTACAAACTTACACGGAAGGTCCTGGTAAACGGATCTATATATTATTCTAGCATATTGTGCATGAGATCCACCTGTGCCTAGTGTTCTGCAGCGGTAGTATCATCTCGCATCATCGATGTCCCCCATGTAAGATGTTTTCTCTCCGCACATTGCACGGGAGGACATCGATTGACGACCAAAGGTGTTGTTGCTCCCGCAGTGCGCAAGGGGGAATCCAGTGCTTGCTCCGGTAGTGCGTTTATCTCTCACTCTTTCTTTGTGTGTGTGTGTATGTGTGTGTGTGTGTCTATATACAAACACACATATACATCTATATACTAAATGGCAGCGATAAATTGGAGCACATGGAGATGTATTTCACTCACAGGGTGCTATGTATATTTTTTAAGATATCTATTTTTCTTTGCCGTAGAGATAATGGGCATGTTAAATTAGAAGTAGATTTAGTTAGATAAAACAAAATTAGAAAAGATCAGGAAATTCTGACTTTCTCATAATAATACATAAATAAATTTACGAAATTTATTAGTATAATCATAATTGTATAAGTATATTAGTATATATTGTTCCCACTATCCACTGGTTTCTTAAGCAGTGGGATCCTCGTGATTTTCTATTTCCTTTCAATTACAAACATTTAAATATTTTCTAAACAGTGCTCTATTTGACACCGTGAAATTTGGTGAGACGAACAGTGGGAAATGTGTCAGAGGGGTAAACTCAAAAAACCAAAATATATTGTAATAGATACGGATACACCTTGTCATCTCTCTGGATAAGTGGCCTGATTTTTTCCTATCAAATGTTTTATCATTGTTTAAAAACTGAATCTAGAGGCCCATCTCTTAGAAAAGATGGAATCCATGCCTGGCCAAATGTTTTGAAGTTTAATTAAATGTTGCTTTTTTGTGAGAAAGCTGAAAACTATTTAAATATTGTGTCATGGAAATATTTTTATACAATGCTATATAATGCATTACTCCTAAATTATTTATCTTAATGTGCTTTCTGCTCTTATTTCTTCTAGAGGTCCACTCCTCCTGGCGCAGTTGGAATCAGCCTTGCATTAGAAAAGTTATTTCGTCATTGTTCGATAGATATGAAGCCCTCAAGGTGAAATATATCTCATATATATTTGTATATTTATATTTGTGTATATTCATGTGAGTGTGTGTGTTGAGGATGAAAAATGGGGTGGTCCCCAGGTGGGCATGGAGCGGGGGTGGTCAGTTTGGGAGAAGGATAGGCTGGAAGGCTACAAAATTGGGGGGAATGAGTCGATGGTCAAAGATGAGCTGGAAGGCTATGAGATGGGAGGGGGAAGGAGCAGGCGGTGGCAGGCTGCTGGTAGGTAGGAGGCAAGGGGAAATAGATCGGATGGTTGTGGGGTTGTGGGAGGCCTGCTGTCAAGAAGAGGAGAAGGGAGAATGGGATCTCCCATCGCAGGAGATGAGTGTTCTGTAATATCCAAAATTAATTGCGCGACGTCTCTCGTGATGGAAGGTTCCGATCGCGAATGATTACGTTCGACGTCAACGATAAATCGAGGAATTTATTTCCCTTTATGGTTAATTTACACGCCAATCGGTAACTAAAATGTTGTTATTTAATAAGAGCTTATCTCAACGCGATTTTCTATGGTGCACAAGAATGAATCACACTGAAATAGCAAGTATTTAAGTGCAATGGCATTGTTCTAATTAAGGGAAATGCTTAGTTTTCCTTTCAGCCGAAATCCCTCTTAATAAAAAAATTAGCCACGACCTTTTCCCCCTCTCACGACTCAATTGGCAACCGCAAGCCCTTCCTTTTCGTCGTCTGGAACGAGCGCACAATGTAGGGTTCCATTCGATCAGAGAGGTGTGCCGATCTTTTCCTCCTCTCGAGATATCATCTTCGACCTCTCCTCCCTACAGATCGTGGACTGTCGGCATCCCAGGTTGCAATTCCCGTCGAGTCACAGGAGCCGATCAGCCTTCTCCTTCTTCCGCATGGACAGGTATTTACCAAGTTGAATATGTTGTGTGCTCCTTGTTATTCCCATCAACAGGGTCGCGGCCCATGCACCCCAACCCTTCCCTGCACGTGTTCTCGGCACAGTAGGTTGTTGAGGCTGGGTCTCGAACCCTTTACCTCCTTGATGAGAGACACTTAACACCTGCCCTCATCACCAACTGAGCTGCACTTTTATGTTGTGGGCTCTTTGTTATTCCCATCAACAGGGCCACAGACCATACACCCCAACCCTTCCCTGCACATGTTCTCGGCACAGTAGGTTGTTGAGTCTGGGTCTCGAACCCTTTACCTCCTTGATGAGAGGCACTTAACGCCTGCCCTCATGAGGGCAGGCGTTAAGTGCCTCTCATCAAGGAGGTAAAGGGTTCGAGACCCAGCCTCAACAACCTAATGTGCCGAGAACACGTGCAGGAAAGGGTTGGGGTGTATGGGCCGCGGACCTGTTGATGGGAATAACAAAGAGCCCACAACTGCACTTTTATCTTGTAATTCGACATTCAACTCAGAGCATAAAAAATGAGCATCTTAAAGCATGAACAGAATTAATCATAGATGTTAAATACAACTAGGCTAAATGCAAAAACTCAACTCACGTAATAAGTCTCAGACACGTGGCCTCAAGTGGGCATCATACTGTAAATATCGTAACCACCAGATTAATTCAGAAGGGGGCATGAGAGGTATTTTCCTCGTGATTGATGGATGCACACTATCATACTCATATGTGCAGCAGTGTATATAAGCCCCAGACATGGGGTCGACAACCCACATTTCCAGACCTAGAAATATTCAGATGCGAGTTTGTATTCCACTCAAGGGACACATCAGTTTAGGGAACCTTCGGGTCGCCATACAGACTCCATAATCAGGATGTGCTCAGTAAGCCATAAGACATAAAGCTAATATGGGAACATGAAATTTAATTATCCCAACTTTAGAATGAATTCAGGTCACTAAAATCATTATATACAAGAGTTAAAGATAATAAGACAGAACTCATAATGCGACAAATACAACAAATGAACTTATGAAACTGCAGTTAGTTTACTCCGAAGCATGCATATTACTCAAATGTTCATATTTTTTTATATTAATCATCTCTTCATTTATCTCGCTATGCGGGCTTCATGCAAGGAAATGAAGATGATAAATGTCACTGCTTTACTGAAAACCTTTGTGACTCGCTGAGACAACCATTGCTGACCATGGTCGATACTGACTGTAGAATTCTGGTCGATACTGCTAGAATGATGTAGGCGGATCAACTAAGGATGCAGAGGCGCAACAACTTCAGGAATAAGAGAACCCAAGATGCGCCACAACAAAATCACAATAAAAATCATCATGGGAAAAACTAGAACAAGAAGTAGAAGACGGGCGATACGAGAGGAAATCTTTCTGGACCCAAAGTCAAGGATTTCCCCCTCTGTCCAAAGTGCAACCGCTATCATCCGTGAGAATGTTTGGTTGCTTCTGGTGTGCTACAAGTGTCAGCAGGCAGGACACATTGCCCGCTTTTGTCCTGGACTTAAGGGCAATCAGGTAATTTTCCCGTAAGTTTTAGTGTTTCTCTGCACATTTAAAATTCTCTTTCGTAGTCTAATACCAATTACTGTGACATGTCCTGTAGTCGAAATTTGAAGTTGGCGGTCCGAGCAGGACTGATAATGGAATGACAGTGATAGACACGAATTCAAAGCCAGCCCCAGGACAAGGTCTGGTGCAGCCTAGATCCTATTGACTTGTCCAACAAGAGGCCAAGGAGCAGGAGGACGTGGTCACAGGTAAGCAAGTGTTAAATTAAACTTTTACCTTTTCACCCCAGTAACACTTAAACTACCAAGTCACACTCATGCATATAGGTATTCTTATGGTCCAAAATGAACCCTCCAAGGTTCTCTTTTATACGGGTGTTTCGCACTCGTTCATAGCTTAATCTTTTGCACGTAGACTCGGCTTAGAGGTCCTTCCAGACACGACTATGTTAGATGTCATGATGCCTAATGAATCAATGATGCAAACCAGTCGCAAGTGTAGAACTCCAGTGTATTTTGGAGAATCTGAAATTGTCATAGAGGCGTCCCTCCTTCCTATTGCCAAGTTCGATGTAATTTAGGGAATGGATTGGTTGTCTGATGTAAATGCAAAGATAGATTGCAGAAACAAGGAGATTCAGTTAGAAGGACCCGACCAGTCCCTCATCATCTTCCGAGGCATGAAGGGAGTCTCCAAACTAATCATCTCTTCAGTCAATATTATCAGAAATATTAATAAATGTTGTGATGCTTTTCTTGTGTTGATGCATGCTGAATCAAATGTAGTTTGCAAGATGTACCAGTGGTCAGCGAGTTTCCTAACGTCTTAACAGAAGAACTGCATGGGGCTCCTCCTGTAAGAGAGGTTAATGTTATGGTCCTCACGCCGTTGGTTATCTATTATTAGGGTATTTTTATATTAAGTCGAATTGTATCGAGTCGAGTGCATTAGGTGTTTTATTATTGTAGTGTGTCGAGTCTTACGATATTAATATTTATGTATTTTAGTATTTTTATTCAGCTTGATGTAATTACGGGATTACCCCTGGGGGCTTGTTATATATATGCCCTTGTACAAAGAATGAATCAATGAAAGAAAACTTCTCCTCTCTAATTTTCCCTCTCTCTCTAGGCTCTCTTCTTACCTCTAGGGTTTCCTCTTCCCTCAACTTCTTCTGCTTCACAAGCTCTAGGGTCTAAACCCCCTTGTATCTCCGTTGCCGACCTCCAACGATCCACCACAAAACAAGCCCATAACATCTTGGTATCAGAGCCACTTGGTCCTCTTCCGCCAACGTCGTTCCTTCCACACTTGGCGCCTCTTCTTTCGCTGCGAACCACACATCTACTGCCTTCTCTATCCCCATAGCATCCTGCAAAGCGCACGCCTAACTCCCTTCCAGTAGCTGCTCCGTCCAACTCTTTCCTCGTCTCCTCTTCCGTCAACACCACCAACATCTGCCGTTGTTTCCGCCAGCGACACAACGGGCCTCCTTCCTCTCCCGCTGCCAGCATCGTAGCCAAGCTTGATCTCCGCTTCATCGATGAAACCACCCCCAACAAAACAGTCGGAACGACGGAATATCATCGTCGTGCAACACCCAGCGGTTGTCTAGCATCTTCGTCGAATGATCCCCTCCCGGCGATCGATCTGCCTGCGTTATTCTCAAGCAGCCGCCGAACTGACGAGCCCAGTCGTCGTCGCCTGCAGGCCGGAAGCCAACCCCGCTTCCCTTCCACTCGTCGACATCAGCATACCGCTACGAAAACATTCCTCCCCAATCCACATCGAAGACCTGCATGCCTCCTCGCTTCCGCCGGTGAAACTCCCTCGAGCAGCTGACCTCTCCCATCCCTGCTTTGAGTTATTTTTTTGAGCCCTGGGCCGACTGTGCCCTCATTTGATTCCTAATTAATTAATCAATTTTATTGATTAATTTATTAGTATTCAATCACATTCTTGCAATATGGACATTAAGATTAGTGTCGACGATGAAGCCGCCCTTTGTTCGACGTTGTGGAAGATGTTGACGTCATTTGAGTCTTCCACATCTCGCCTCAACATCACATTCGACAAATTGCCGACTTCGGGACACTTCGGTGCCCCGCCTCTGCCAGTGTCGACACCCTACCAGCACGAGCATGTTGCCGCCACTTCAGCCCCAGCTTTCCCGCCGACGAGACTACCGCTTACGCCAGTTGTCTTTTCACAGCTCGCTGATGTTCTTCACACTCCACCATTACCTCCAGTACCTTCTGCTCCGTTGTTGTTCCCAGCCACGCCAGCCGCCTCCCCGGCCCATTTAAACCGCCTCCCGATGCAGCTTCCATCACTGGCCGTTCTGCCTCCTGCGCTGTCGGACCTTGCCTTCCCGGTCCCTCCAGCCACATCGCCACCCGCCTTGTCGGCCCCCGCTCCGCTGGCTTCCGGTCTACTGCCTCCGACCACCTCGCCGCCTATTCTGTCGGCCCTTCCATCGTTGACCCTTGCTCTGCCGGTCCCCTCGGACGCCTTGCCAGTGCTACCTCGCGTCGCCCTGCCCACTATGACAGACCCGTTCCGTCCACCGACCCTACTAGCCCCGTTCATCCCGCCGGCCATGGCTTCCTCGGCCGACTTACCACATCTTTTTGTCGCCGCTCCGCCGATTACACCACACCCCTTCCTTCTGTTGGGCGTTGTTCCTTATTTTGCCCTGCTACTCCAGCCTCCCGTCGCTCCGCCGGACCAGTCGGCCTCATTTTGTCCGCCACTCGTCTTCCCGAAGGCCCACTACTCATCGACGCCAATGTCGCTGCGACGGATTTCCAGGCATTATTTTGGCGTGAAATCAAATAGCTAGAGTGGCCGATCATCCCACTGGAGTTCGAGCTTGAGGGAAAGCTCGATGTCAAGGACGGGTGGAGTGTTATGGTCCTCACGCCGTTGGTTATCTATTATTAGGGTATTTTTATATTAAGTCGAATTGTATCGAGTTGAGTGCATTAGGTGTTTTATTATTGTAGTGCGTCGAGTCTTATCATATTAGTATTTATGTATTTTAGTATTTTTATGCAGCTTGATGTAATTACGGGATTACTCTCGGGGGCTTGTTATATATATGCCCTTAGTCTTGTATGAAGAATGAATCAATGAAAGAAAACTTCTCCCTCTCTCTCACTAATCTCTCTTCTTACCTCTAGGGCTTCCTCTTCCCTCAACTTCTCCTTCACAAGCTCTAGGGTCTAAACTCCCTTGTATCTCCGTTGCCGACCTCCAACGATCCACCACAAAACAAGCCCATAACAACTGACTTTCAAATCAGCCTTATTTCTGGATCTACACTAGTAGCGAAGACTCCTTATAGCATGGCTCCAAGAGAGTTACCCTAGTTGAAAACCCAGCTGCAGGAGTTGCTTGAATTTGGATTCATAAGGCCC
The DNA here is from genome assembly GCA_033032865.1 of Dactylorhiza incarnata. Taxonomy (NCBI): domain Eukaryota; kingdom Viridiplantae; phylum Streptophyta; class Magnoliopsida; order Asparagales; family Orchidaceae; genus Dactylorhiza; species Dactylorhiza incarnata. The sequence continues at coordinate 4,434,378 of JAWHQI010000026.1, read as the reverse complement.
AACACATTGACATGGGGTGCACCTGTTCTTTTTGTTAAAAAGGACCACAATTTAAAATTGTACATAGACTACAACGAGTTGAACAAGCTCACCATTAAGAACATGTATCCTCTTCTGAGGATAGATGATTTATTTGATCAATTTGAGGGGTCTTGCACTTTCTCCAATTTAGATCTGAGATCGAGTTATCATCAATTGAGATTTTATGACAGGGATGTTCAGAAGACAACTTTTCGCACGAGGTATGGACAGTATGAATTTGCGGTCGTGTCATTCGGGTTATATAATGCCCCGTCTGCCTTCATGGATCTGATGAATAGAGTATTCCGAGAATTTTTGGATCGTTTTGTTATCGTTTTCATTGATGACATTGGTGTATTGAAAGAGTAAGGAAGAACATGTCGCACATCTCAGGACAATTTTGGGTACACTCAGGGAGAATCAGTTATATACAAAAAATTCTAAGTGTGAGTTCTGGCTTTCAGAGATGCATTTTTGGGACACATTGTCAATCAGGATGGACTCTTGGTTGATCCGAAGAAAATAGAAGCAATAAGAGATTGGCCAAGGTCGATGACAGTTACTGAGGTCCGCAGTTTCCTTAGTGATACGAAATGGAGACGCGAACCCATGACGGAGGACGAGTTTTGGGCCCATTCGTGGCCAATTGGCTACCTGTCATATATAGCATCTCTGGATCGACGATCCGACTCCACGGATGCGTCTGGCTTGTCGTTTACCTACATTTTTATATATTATATTGTTGCGTTTCAGTTTTATTTAGTGTAATCGGGCCCTCCGCATCCCCGACCAATTATAGTCGTTGATGTCGGGGTGCTCTAATTATGTTTTATTATAAATAATAGTCAGTGGGGCTGCTTGGTGGCTATTATAGATTTGGAGATTTGAAATCCCGGATTCCAGCGATCCCTCCATGGTGCCGACTCCGTGGAACCCTAGGTTGCGACTCCTAGGCCTTCTCCCGCTCCCCAAAGGTATCCCCTATCCCTAGCCACCTTCCTCCACCCTCAATGCCCTCCACCGCCGCCCATATAATCCTTCAAACACCCAGCCGCCGCCCCTCCTGCTTGCTGTTCTGCAAAAGACCGCGTAGTCCCGCTCTTCCCCTGCAGCCACCGCCCAGTCTAGATCTCCCCTTGCTGCTGCCGCCCCTCCTGCTTGCTGTCCAGCAAAAGACCGCCTAGACCAGCCCTTCCCCTGCAGCCACCGCCCAGTCCAGATCTGCCCTTGCTGCCGTCGCCTATCCAGGCCCCTCCCAACCATCCGCCGTCGCACCTAAGGCCCCCTAACAGCTCACTACACCACCATTTCCCCTCCCTTACAGCCCGCAACCACAAACCCCCCTCTCAGCCGCCCTACCGTGCCCCAAACTGACCACCACTGCCCCGATCCAAGTCCTCACAGCCAAATCCCGATCCAAACTACCAGATACTGTCATACCCGTCCCTAGTTCCCCTCCGGATCGCCACTTCCGTGTCGTGATTCACCGGATCTCCTCACCTCGGGCAGCCCTCATACTTTTTGTGAGTTTTCTTGTTGTACGAACTCTTGTTTTTCAATATTAAAATAAAGTGTGATTTCATATTTGTTTGGATAAATAACATCGTAGAATCTTGTTGTAGATATCTTGTGATTTGCAGGAACCATTCTCCACGTGTTGCTTTGACCCTCCACGCGGGGGATAACCAAAATTTGTTCGCTTAAAGAAATTATTTTGTCTTGCTTAAAATTTATATGCGTGGATTTAATTATTTATTATCTTATTTTGATTTCTCCGTCGGGCTTTGCATGCATGTCATATAGTGTTCAATGGTGTTAGATTTACTTTCCCCGCACTTCACATTAGGGTTGCATGCTAGTCGTACATATACGCAGTCTACCCTACATCAGTTGGTATCAGAGCCCAAGGTTTGGGCCACATTTATATACATAGTGGTAGGTCATATAGAGTCTTTAGGTTTATCTATGACTAGTTATCATCAACATTGTTCTCCTCTATTTATGGACCCTGAGTCTACCTATACCCGATCCCATAGAGCTCCTTTAGAGAAATCATCGTGTTATTATGATGATTATTATCGTTTGCCACACGCCACTTCCAGAGATCGTGCCGACCCCTCGACATGATTCCACTGTGCTAGAGATGATTACTATGATGATTATTGTCGTCCTCATCCCCACGCATGAGTAGATCGTGTCGACCCTCCGACACGACTCGATTATTTTAGGGATGACTATTATGAGGATCATCATTTGAGGGAGATCTTGAGTGTAGGTTTCGTATTGTTGCCCCACCTTTTGACGGTTCATCGAGTCCCGAGTTTTTCAGTTATTAGTTTGTGGATATGGACTATTATCTTCATTATTTCGAATTATTCGGTGAGCGTCGCATAAAATTTGCGAAGCATAGGCTTCTAGATCAGGCGAGAGCATATTGGTCTAGCATTGAGAGGACCCGTGAGCGAGATTGTCTTCACCGCATCACAGTTAGGTGGAGATGAAGCGTAGGTTGTGTTAGAGGTATGTTCCTGCATCGTATCAGAGTCACTTGCTCGATCAGTTGTTTACCCTTCGGCAAGGATCCCTATCCGTTTCTGAGTACAGGGATCGTTTTGATGAGCTCCTCGACTTGGGTTTAATTGATGCAACTCCTCGACTTGGGTTCCCTCTTGAATCCCTAACGGGAACAAAGGGCCGGTCATAGCTAGAATGAACTCCCTGACTCAAGGGTGAGGGTTCGAAAGAGCCGCCCCTTAGAGATCACGGGCATAAATTCTGAATCTCTGATAAGTCTTGAATCTGAATTTGAATCTGTCTGAATCATGAATCATGTGCGTCAAATAAAAATACCTACACTTTCACTTGTTACAACTTATGTTATTACATGATCATCTATGTATGTTATACTTCAGATTAGTCTAATAATTCTAATTATTTATGTTTGTCTCACTTACTGTCTGCATTGTTAGCTTTGCTTCATGACAAAACTGGTACTCAATTATCTTTGTTTCCCTGCTTATACAAATTTTAATTTGCTCCGGTTTATTTCAATGTTCTGAGGCTTTTTCCTTCTTGTTTTGGAAATTTGTCTTGGTGTCCGTGACTGCGCCGCCTGTTTCCTGATCCCGATCTGCGTCAAGCTCCACCTTCTGGATATTTATCTTCTTGCCGTGGCAGGTTCTAGGTTTATGTTTCATTTCATTTAACTGTCGGATATTTTTTATGTAATAATTACCATTTTCTATGTTATCATGGACAACTACTACGCTAAATAATATATGTTTGACATGATTTGCATGTTCATTTCTCTGAATTTGTCATTGTATAAAAATCTGTATCTGAACTTATATCATAAGTTTTATTAAAAATACATGTGCATCTAATAATCTCACTGTCATATTTTAAAGCTTCCGCATAAAAACAATCTATTTTACTATAAAGTAATTATTTAAAAGTTAATTCTCAGTATCTCAGCTTCCGCCTAACAGGCATGGATTTTTCTTTTCACCCATGCCTGTGGCATCACGACCCGCCCAAAGTGCACTCTGAATTTTGTTTGGACGGGTCGTGACACATATGACAGACTGCTCGTATCACATTAAAATTCACTAAAAAATGGCTATAATTTTTTTTACAATAAACAGATCGGCAACCGGGGCACTACAATCGGCGATTGCCGATTGCCGATTAGCACGAGCTCTCCCTGATCGTCGATCGCCGACTGGGCATAGCTGTGCGCAGGTACCTAGGGTCTGCCGATTGGTGATTGTCGATCGCGACCAGGAACAGCGATTGTTGATTGCCGATCAAGAATCAATGCGCGTCTATACGCCAGTTCGGGAAGGGCAAAATGGTCATTTGGGGTTCCGTGGACGAGCGTGAACGGTACTCCACAACTCCTTTATTTAATAGTATAGATATTATGCATATTATATATATAATATATACATGTATATATATGTATATGTATGTATATATATATATATTTATGTATCTATATATATATATGTATAGGGGCGTGATGATATGCGAATAACTAGGCGTGCGAAATATGCGAATAACCTAAATTGGGCATCAAAATAATCATATAATATATGAAAATTGTGTAGCTGGACGAGACCTACAACTTTCATGTTGAACACTTTTCCTAATTTTCCATGTATAAGCTGGATTTTCGCACCGAAAATACCCTAAAAACGAGATAAAGGACGCCTGGAAAATTTTCGGTGCGAAAATTCGGCTCATACATGCAAAATTAGGAAAAATGTTCAACAAGAAAGTTGTAGGTCTCGTCGAGCTACACAATTTTTATATATTTTATACTATTTTGATGTCCAATTTAGACTATTCGCATATTTCGTACGGCTATATGTGTTCTCACTTGATTACGGCCCTATATGTATGTATATATATATGTATATATATAGATATGTATATATATATATATCTATATATATATGTATATTTGTATATATATGTATATGTGTATATATATGTATATGTGTATATATATGTATATGTGTATATATATGTATATGTGTTTATATATGTATATGTGTATATAGATGTATGTGTATATAGATATATATAGATATTCATATATAAATCTAAGCATATGCATACATATATATAGACATAAATATATACACATGCATCCATAGGCATACACACACACATATATTTATATATATATATAGGGCCATTTACCGGGACCTCCCCTCTAACTTTGCAAAATTACTGAAAGCACCCCTCTTATTTTCGAAATTACAAAAAACTCCCCTATAAGTTAGCATAATTACAAAAACTTCCCTTGAAGTTTTAATTTCATTACAAAAACCCTCATCCGTGATACAATTTCATTACAAAAAAACCCAAAATTTTTGTTCATGATGTTATGAAATTAAAAGTTCAGGGGAGGTTTTTGTAATTTCGAAAATAAGAGGGGTGCTTTCAGTAATTATGCTAACTTACAGGGGAGGTACGGGTAATTATTTCTATATATATATATACATACTTCCATACTCACCTATTAATCGTTTATTGTAAACGAGATAAGCCGCGGCTCAGTTGGAGATAAGTCTTCCGCTGAAGGATTCTTATCAAGGAGGTTGGGGGATCGAGCCCCTGCCTCAACAATCTATCGGCCATGTGGTGGGGCCGGGGATGGGTTGGGGTGTACGGGTCGCGGACCTGATAAAGACGCCTTGGTGAGACGCCATGGTGGGCCCCTTGGGCTAGTGTGACGCAAGGCTGCAGGGTGGCAGGCAGATGTGACGCATGTCCTGCATCAATTTCTCTCTCTCTCTCTCTCTCTCTCTCTCTCTCTCTATATATATATATATATATATATATATATATATATATATATATATGTCTGTGTGCGTGTGATTCAGTTAACTTATTTAAATACTACTAGCTTAGTAAAATATCATCTTATCACTGTGTTATATTGGGCAGAATTGAACCCAACATCTATGTGCTTGTCTGCTCCAAAGGCGGGGGAGGGCTATTGCTTGAACGTATGGAATTAGTTGAAGAGCTGTGGCAAGCTAACATGAAGGTCTTTTATTATTTATTTATGTAGTAATATATCAAGGTTTTTGCATTTATAATAATAGTTTCTTTTTACCAGGCTGAGTTTGTCCTGCTCTCAGACCCAAGTCTCACGGAACAGTATGAATATGCTGCAGAACATGACATTAAATGCCTCATTATCATAACTGAAGCTTCTCTGAGTCAAAGTGGTCTCGTGAAGGTATTATCATGTTTGTTTTCTTTTTATTTTTTGCTTGGAAAAATTTTCAAGTATGGTTTTTTAATGCTTTCTAATTCCTTGCAGCTTTAATATGATGTTAACGGGCAGAATTCTGGATTTATTTTTCTTCAATTTCTTCATCCAGTTTCTGAATTTATTTATTTATTACTGTTTATGCCAGATTTTTTTATATAAGCAGACAATAAGGAGTTGCTACTTTTAAGATCTAAAATATTTTCTTACACGTATCATACTTTCCATGCTTATTGAGTTTTTACCAGAGTAGCCTGATGTATTCTTCATATTCAGATTATTATGTAAAATTCTACTAGATCGTCTCTTCTGTAATTAAAAATCTTCTCTCTGTTAACTACTGCTTCAGATGAAGAGAAATCATCGCCGTGTGTCATCGTATTTTATGTAATTCTAACAGTATGCTACAACACTACCATCATTTGGTTACTCAATGCATTCCATGAGCGTACGAATGAAAATTATCTAATGTCTTTTGACACACCCATCCTTTTCATAGTATGACTTTTTTTTGAAGAAATGGAGCGAGTTAAGCGGTAGAATCTCTGTAAGTACTGTTTGTTATGTTTTTAACATACACTAAAGATACGTATTAAAGGTATGGAAATTTTTTGTCAAAACTTTGGACACCACAATTGAGATGCTCCCAAAAAGTGAAAGGAGGCTAGGCTAATCTTTTCTAGTATCGGTGTCCATTGATGGCCTAAAAATTGTTCGCACCTGATTATCCTTCTTAATGGTTCTTCTCATCATTGGTTGAGAATTCTAACTTGATATAATGGGGAACGGTATTAGGATTATTTTGCGCATTGGTTGAGAATTTCATGGTTGCTATTTGCTCATTCATTTGTCGAGACAGTGCTGGCTGATGGTATAAGAGTATTGGTCTTGGTGGAGAGCATTGCAATGGCTATCTGATATCTTGTCTGTTTTCTTGATGTCTTATTTCCGCAGCTTTTGAGCATCCATATAGGGGTGTAAATGGTGCGGTTTGAGCCCAAACCACAACCGCACTGAAGTGGGTCGGTTTTGAATCGAGCAAAACCGCACCACAACGAAACCGTGCGGTGCAGTTCGGCATTGGTGCGATTTGAAGTTGGTTTTTACAGTGCGGTTTCAATTTTTATGCAGTTATATAATGTTCGGATGAAAACAAAAAGATACCTAATCACTGCGGGAATGTAATTACTCGTGATCATGTTCAAAGAATGACATACTCACATACTTATTTATTGGAAGACTGATCAAATTTTCTTCAAATTTGCGAATGGAAGTCCAGGGTCCACCTCAAATATGTACAACTATTCCTGCTCCTTAGCAAGCCTAGATCAGCAGAACTTGTCCAGGGAGATGAGAGATTTGTTTCTCTCAGGGAGTCGGGCTAGGGAAGGGAAGATAACGCGAATCTGGGAATGTGAGAACTCGAAAGATAACAAGGAATCAGATATATTAATTAATACCAGTGGAGTAAGAGCAAAAGAGAAAGGAAGATGTTGACAGGGACACACACAAGCTTCGACAACAAAACCGTAAAACCGCGAGTTCTCTAGACGATGACAGGACCGCTAGCTTCTATCGACGAAGACGGTTGGGATGGGAGCTTCGTGCGCCACATGGGCTTCTCTCGATTATGACAGGGAAGGCCGGGTGGGAGGATGGAACTACGCACGTCGCAAGGGCCAAGGGCTTCTAAGCTTCTTTGTTCTCTTGGGGAGTCACCTACTCGGGCTACGGCAGAGGAATTAGGAAATTTAAGAATAAAAGCGGATGTTGCCTGCTGGATGAGTCACAGCGGGCTAAGTGGCTAATTAATAATTTGTTTCATTTTTTGTATCGCGCTGCCCGTCGGAGCACCTCGCCGCACGAGTCACAACTTGTGAAATTTAGAAAAATACAATATTTGTAATATTCGCGGTGCGGTTCTTTCGGTTTTGAACCGCCAAAAAACAAACCGCGCCACAAATTATGTAGTTTTGCAATCGCCAAAACGCACCACAACCAAACTGATCAGTGCGGTTCGAATCGGTGTTTTGCAGTGCGGTTTTGCGGTTTTCTACGGTTTCAGTTTTTAACATTCATCTCCACCTCCATATAAGTTTTCATCATTTCCATGAGTTCAGTTTGATTGTTGGGGTTGTCTATGATGTCGTGAGCTGATCAAATTTGTAATGCTCTGAATAGAATCGAGTTGTAAGATGCCTCGACTCACTAGAAGTGGAAGTGGGTTACTCGTAATTCAACACGATCTGCGGCGATTCCATATGACGATCCACACAAGAAGAAAAGCGGAGTTTTAAATTAATTAATTAAATCTAACCACAGGAACATCGGCGTTGGCGCTAGGCTCGAATAGCATCGATTGGATGGTGGGTGGTTCGAGGATTGTTGATTGGATGTGGGTGGATCGAATAGCATCGTTTGGAGGGTGTGCGACTATGTAAAAGATTTCTTTCGGCTTACTGAATGTGATGAGGACATTGTTAATCTATCTCGAGGGTGCCTTGATGTCTAGCTTATCAACCCTCCTGCATTGACCATGTGTAGGACTTGTACGCTGAATTACCGACAAACTTGTGGCTTCTTCATGCGGAGGTGGGCTCGTGGAGATGTGATGCAGTCACTGAGGGGAAGATGATTGCTTAGCGGAGGACATGCATCAACCGACACACGCGTCGGATCGTATTTTCAAGTAGATCCGTTGAAGACCAAGCTTAGGAGCCCAATTAGAGGTGATATCTCTGTAGAAAGGATCAATCTACGGTTGCGGAGGAGTGGATCGACGACAGCGTGAGGTGTTAAATCAACGAGGTGGAAGCTTCGTGGAATGGGGATGCAGTGAAGGATCAGTAGCTCTATGATACCAAGTTGTGACGGGTTGAGTCGTAGTGGGTCTGTAGTTTGTTGTAGAGGTGTGATACGAGTCTTCGATTGGGAACAGATGTTTGGTCTTGAGAGGGAGAAATCTCTGAGAGGATCGTCGCGACCCTTTCTCAACCTAGCCTTCCCAATGGCGGGAGATACAACGGGAGTCGGGCTCGGCCGAGAGAAAAGAGAAGAGGGGAGCCTTGCTCAACCCTAGCCTTAGCCAAGAAGATGAGAGGAGGAGATTCAAGAGAGAGAATTAGGGTTTAATCTTTCATAACCATCAAGCCCACTCTCCTCACCTATATATAGTGAGAGGAAAGGGTTGAACAAAAAGTACCAATTATTCCCTTGACCCGGCTACATAATGCGTGAGAAATAAAAATGTGTGGATATAAAGAGAGAATAACAGTGCGCGACAAATAATGATATAATGTACTAATAGATACACATCATCCCGGACACGCGTCGTCACCCCCTATGTGGGCCCATAGCATCTCCTCCCTTGTTTGGATCAAGCTTGTCCTCAAGCTTAAAGTACAGGGGGTCCCACCTGTCCAGCATTCTCATTCTCGTCATCCGGGGTGCGTTCACTTCGAGCCAAAAAAGATGTTTGCACCTATGTCCGGCCGAATATGGTTCATCACAAGATTATGTTCCTGTTAAACTTCCCATTATTTGCACTTTTCAGAGACGCTCCAAGATTGTCTTGCTATTGACTCCTATCTTGACCTCAAGTTGACTCCTCCCCCCCCATAGGTTCCTTCAGTTGATGGTGTTGAACCTGAACTTGTCTCATATGAGATCTCTATTGCTCTCCGCGAAAGTAAAGGAGTGCATCAATTATCCTATTGCTAATTATCTTTCTTATGGCACCCTGTCTACTAGTTTTCTGCTTTCCTCACCATAGTGACATCTCATTGCATCCCTAAAAATATTGAAGAGGCATTATTGACATTAATGTGGCAGGATTCCATGTTAGAATGAAGGCTTTAGAGATTAATGAAAGGTGAGACCTATTTTTTTTTTACCTACGAGTGAATCAGTGGTTGGGTGTTGATGGATTTTTCCAGTCAAAACCAATCTGGATGGCTTCGTTGCTCACCATCACCACAAGGCCTGGTTAGTGGTAAAATGCTTTAGTTAGGCATGACATAAACTACAGTGAAATGTTCTCTCTTGTGGACAAAATGACATCCATTAGACTGATCATCTCCCTTGTCATCAACATTGCATGGCCCTTGCATCAATTTGATATCTCCAACATCTTTCTACATGGTGATCTTGTTGAAGAGGTATACATGGAACAACCACCAGACTTTGTTGCTCAGGGGTTGATGGGCTAGTTTGTTGTTTAAAGAAGGCAATTTATGGCCTCAAGCAATCTCCAAAGGCTTGGATTGGGTGACTTTCCTCTATTTTAGTAAATTTTGTTATGATAAGATGTACAGTGGACTACTTTGTATTCTATAGACATACTGATCAGGGAAGCATTCTCCTAGAAGTGTATATTTATGATATTTTCATAACGGGCAGTGATGCAATAGGCATTAAAGAGTTTAAGGTTCGCCTAAACAGTTAGTTTCAAACTGAAGACTTAGGAAAACAAAAGTACTTCCTTGACATTGCAGTGACAAGGAACTAGAAGGAAATATGTCTCCTACAACACATGAACACTTTGGACATTCTTGAAGAATTTGGCATGCTGGGATGCAAACCAGCAGGAACTCCTATGGATCCCAATGTCAAATTTATAAAAGATGAATGGGTAGGCCCATATATGGATGCTGAAAGATATAGACATTTAGTGGGAAAATTGAATTACTTAGCTATCACGAAATCTCACATCTTGTATCATGTTAGTGTTATGAGTCGGATTATAGCTAGTCCTAGGACCTTACATATGGAAGTTATGATTCGCTTTCTGGGTACCTGAAAGTCACTCAAGGGGTGGGTCTGCTGCACCAACATGCATATGAGAGTGGAAGGATTCACTGATGCTGATTGGGCAAGGTCCCCTTATGATAGAAGGTCTACAACAAGATATTGTATTTTGTAAGAGGAAATCAGGTGTTGTGGAAAAGTAAGAAACAACACACTGTTACCAGATCAAGTGTTGAGGCCGGATGCAGAGCAATGGCCCAAACTTCTTGTGAACTCATGTGGATCAAATAATTATTAAAAGAACTAGGACAAAAAGTGGTGCTTCCTATGGATCTTTTATATGACAATGTGGTTATGAACATTGCATCTAATCCAATATTTCATGAGCATATAAAACATATTGAGATTGATTGTCATTTTATGAGAGAAAAGACTATTGATTGGAATGTTATGAAATTCATGTACACGGAACACTAGTTAGCAGATATATTTACCGAATCTGTTACAAGCAGCAAGTTGGGTAATATTAACATTATGACTCCCTCCCTGCTCTAGCTTGAGGGAGAGTATAAAAGGAGTGAGGATAAGGAAACTAATCCAGATGTTGATCGTATCACATGAAGGCATATAACATACTGCACGGTCATCTATGCTTGCATGTCGTTTATGTGCAGTTAGTTACAAATTATGATCTAATCTACGTAATCTATTTGCAAGCGAAAAATTTCCTTAAAATTTAATAATCCAAAGTATATGACTAAAAATCAATGTGGCATGCATGCCAAAACGGCTACAAAGAATTTGAACAGCAAAAGTGCTTGCTGAATTTAATTTAATTTTTTTTTTACTATAAAAAAACCTAGGACGACTCCAACCAAACTTATCTCTGATACCACTTGATGCACTTACCGTTGCGCAATCCAGTGGCTATGCATGCAATGCATTGTAATTTTAATTGTAGTAGAAGTAAATTCAGATTGCGACACTACTTTCCGTAGTGTAGTTAGAGAGTAACCATGGACAATTATAAGAATAATTAATTCAATACACTACACATTCCCACATGTTCAAAATGAAATAGCCAATAAACACTAAAGCAACGACTCAGATGTGCCGGAGTGAAACAACTATGCGGAAAAAAATATACAACCCACAACATATTTGCCTATGCTAAGTGTAGGTTAAATTAGCCTAGATTATGCAGAGGCGAATCAATAGATATAGAATAATCTCATCGTGAAGGAGAGACAAAATGGTAGGAGAAAGATCTAGAGGACAGCGGAGACTCCTCACGCAAATGCGGGAAAGACGGTGGTGGCTCGAAAGGAGATTGGCGTTGTGTCAAGGAAGAAAGAAGAATAAAGTGATATAGGGTATGGTGGAGAGAAGGATAGGAAATCTGAGTAGGGAAGGAGAAGAAGAAACAAAGGAGAGAGAGGGGGAAGGCTGCATAGTTCAAAATAAAAATCCTGAAATCCGTTTTTTTCGGCATGAAATCAAGGATGTTTAACAAACAATAAATAAAATGTGAAACATAATCTACGGAATGTTTACATCAAGGGCTACTTATGCTTTTTTGCTTTTAATGTATTATTTGTTGGTAAGCGGCTTTCTAGTAGTCAATCATTTTTCTTTTCAGAAATTGACTTATTTAACAAGTTGTTTGGAAAAAAAATTCCCTCCAAAACAAATGAATCATTAAATGTAGAATTTCTCAGACACAAGAACGCAATAAAACTGTTTTTAATAAAACATAGGCGTGTTCTTAATAAAATGAGTGTAAGAACTAAACAAAACAAAAATCTTTTCTTCAGTCTGCATTAAAGTTGTAGCTCTGCACCAAAGATACAAATTCCTATATGTACGTGGAATTTTTGAATTGGGAGGAGGGAAATAAAGATTGGTGTTGGTGTCATCATGTTCTGAAATCGATTACTAGTTGAATTTATGTATATAAATGCTTCATCAACATATGCTCAAGTTACCATCTGCTGGTTCTTACAAAATTTAAAATGCTTATTCAGATTCGTCACCTGGAACTGAAAAGGGAGAAAAATATAGAAAGAGGGAAGATTATCAAGTTCTTGACTGATGCTGCATCTACTCAGTTCAGAAACCTTTCAATTTGGAGCTGAGTATGATTCAAATTCTTTTAGCTGGTTTTTTTGTATATCTTCATCAATGTTTGTGCATGGATGTTATGAAATGTAAATTCAAGGGAGAGAGAATAGTGGAGGATCACGTGCATTTGTTTATGCGAAGTATGGTGATCGTTCGCAGATACTGTGTTCGAGGAATTTATTCCCCTGTATCTATTTTTCTATAACCACTTGTTCAGAAAAGTGATGTAAGAACCAAAAAGTAATCTCTCCTGTCTTCAACGAGAGAATTTTCTGTACGTGTAACGTTCCTACAGGATGGTACGGGACAGTATTTTTAGTTGAAATTACGACTGTAACTGTATTCATAGTTATATTTACAGTCGTAAAAACCAATGTAATTTACAACTGTAATTGTATTAAAAAAATCACTTTTTAACACGTGTATTTTCAGACCGTAACATATACATATGAGATCTTAAAATGATCATAAAAATAGTTAAATTAATATTCTGTAATTTTTTTTTTAAAACACTATATTTTGGCCTACAAATACAATAAGCGCACCATCCTTTAGGAATGTCATGCGTACCTAAGTATTTTCCTTCTTCAACACTCGTCGCAAGTATGGTATAACTAAAGTTAATTACCTGGAAATCTCTGGCCAAGTATTGGAGCAGCTACAAGATACATAGTAGTTGATGAGATCCTCCCATAGCCAATCTGTCCAATGAGTGAGCTGCTGGGATTGATTCTGATTACAGTAGAAATAGGCAATCAATTAATATTATTATTAGTATTTTTATATACGAGCAGTCTAGCACAGGAAAACTTGTGCTTCGCGCGATAGTATTCACGTCGCTCGTATTCTCCGGTGTCCAACGTACGCCAATGCCCGGACCTCGCTTGATATCATCGTCGTCACGGTGCGCTAGAGAAGGCGAGGGACCCAAGTACTCTCGCGCGATGCATGAGGTTTCCCAGTGCACAAATATTTTGTTCATGCATCAAATTTTTTCCGGAAATTCGGTAATATTTAATGGAGTTTTAATGGTGTTTGTTGTAACTCAAATACTTGAGAGAAATTTTTTCATGGGAAATGATGAAATATTTTGTCTCACCTTGTCATAATCTATCACTTTAAGTGGGTATATAAACAAATTCATTCATCCTTATTATGTTGAAAAAAATATAAGGTAATTCATGGACCACACTCGTGCTCGCACGCTATGGATCGAATTTGGGATTTTGGCTATATACGATAAAATTTACTTAATACAATCTTTTCAAATTAATTACGTGATAAATTACTTGTGTTTTTACGAGACTCATATAGGAGGTTTTCTTGCAATGAAACATACATTCTTATATGCTTGTATTCCTACAATTTTTACTCTATTCTTCGCTAGCGATTTTGCTCTCTTTTGTATTTACTTTATCAAGAGGAAATTCAGGTGCTCTATATTAATTCGGTGCTCGATCACATATGAGTTTTTGGGATCTAGCTGAGTGTTCTACCTTGAAGGAGTGAGCATCAGTTGAATGTCTTGTCGGAGGGTTGTGCAATTTATTTAGGACAGTGATTGCACGCATTATTCGGGCTTGATTTCTTAATCTCTTTATTTAAAAGTTTTTTTCATCTTATTGCTTTTCAAAATCAATATGGGTCTGTTTGTTTGAATGAAATTGAGCTCCTGGAATTGGAATTGAAGGTATAATTTTAATTTTGTCGTTCGTTTGCGCCCTTGACGTTGAATTGAAAATTTAATGAATTTCGTGGAATTCATTTTGAACTAAACACAATTCTTTCCAATCTATATAAGAATTGGATAATTTCGGTCGAGGCGTATTTTTCGTCTAAGCGCACGATTTTCGCTCGGGCGCGCATTTTTTGTGTGTGAGTGTGTTTTTCGAAGATGCGTGAATTTTTCGTCTGAAGGCGCATTTTTCGCCCGTGCGTGCATTTTTAGTCAGGGCGCGTTTTGTCGCCTTGCACGCGTTTTTGTTGCCGTGCGCACGTTTTTATAATCCAGAACGTGTTTGTTGTTCGGGCACGCGTTTGTCATCGGGCATAATTTTTTCGCCCGACAGCGAAAATTTTGCTTGGGGAATTTTTTTCGCCCGGGCGCGATTTTTTTCGCTCGTGCGAGAATTTTTTTCCCGGGAGCGATTTTTTCGCCCGAGGCCGAATTTTTCTCCCGGGCGAGATTTTTTCGCCCGAGTGCGTTTTTTTCACCCCGGCAGGATTTTTTTGCCCTGGCGCGATTTTTTCTCCTAGGGGAGAGTTTTTCGCCCGGGCGCGATTTTTTCGCCCAAGCGCGATTTTTCGTTAGGGAGCGAATTTTTGCCCGCGCGCTATATTTTTGCCCTGGCAAGTTTTTTTTGCCCGGGCGAGATTTTTTCGCCCGAGAGCGATTTTTTTGCCCAGCGAGATTTTTTTGCTTTGGGGGTGCGATTTTTTCACTAGGGAGCAATTTTTTGCTTGGACATGCTTTTATTGCCTGTGCGCGCTTTTTTCGTCCGGGCGGATGGAAAAATTGCACCCGAGAAAAAAATTGCCCCCGGTTAAACAATTCGTGCCCGGGACACAAAATCGTGCCCAGGCGAAAAAAATCAGCCTGGGCAAAAAATGTGCGCGCAGGAGAAAAATCGTTGTTGGGCGAAAAAATTGCGCCCGGGCAGAAAAAAACGCGCTCGGACGAAAAAATTATGGTCAGGCGAAAAAAATCGTCGCCATGACATACATTTGTTTATGATATATGTGATAAATATGAGTTTCTTCATAATATTTTTCAATTCTTAAATTAAATTTTATTTAACAAACGAACAAAAGTATTGATTAATTCCACAATATTCAACAATATTGTTTATTAGGCGAACGTTGGAATTGGAATTAGTCATCAATATTTAATTCCACAATATTCATCAATATTCAATTCCAATATCAAATTCCTATTCCGTCCAAACGAACGGGCCCTATATGATTGTACACTAGTTTTTAAAAATGGAATAAATATATAATATTTTGAGAATATATCATAAATAATCTAACAAACTAAAGAAGTTTGTGTTTTACATTATTTAATGTATTGTGAAAGGGCTATATTGGGCTATCATCCCACAAACTGTCCGGTATAAGTGAGAATTCGTCATTAGGTATTTCTTAGGAAGCTGAAGAATAACAAGATAATAAAATCAAATAATCAAAATAATTTTGTATGCTATCATTTTTATATGTGCTGCAATTTATTTTATGTATTTTAAATTTTAGTAATTAGTAATGGCTTCTTGTTTTTTGATGACTACGTCAGAATTAAACTCGAAAATGGATTTCGTCGATAACAAGCACAAGTCGAATATTGGTTGAATACCTTAGGTCTTTTATCCGTCATCTTTGATCCTCCTATAGATATTGAAAACTCCAATTGTGTTGCAACTGTAGTCGCCGTCTCCCTTCCATTGTCTTCATCTTCTAGTGTTAACGTCACTAGAATTTATTTAGGTGTATGTCTATGCGAGATTCGGTAGATATAGAATATCATTGTGGCAATCAAATACTTAGTGTTTTGTCTGACATCCTTTACGATGTTTTCCTCCAATATCGTACGGCTAAAGATTTGTGGTGTGTAGTTGAACTGCATTATAAACTCGACAATGCATGTATAGAACGCTACAATGTCTCCAACCTTCACAAGCTTAAGATTGATGCATTCAAGCCTATCAATCCTCAATTTCACCGACTTGAGATGTTATCCAAGATTTAAGTCGATAGCTCAATCTTATTCAAAAATTATTTAGTTGCATGTCTTATATATTATCTTCCTGATTCATGGTCTGGATTTAACATTAGGCATTGGCATGACAAAAGCAACCTTACTTATGTTTAAGTCCAAAATGTTATCCGGATAGAGGAAGAACATAAGCATAACAACTCCAAAGCCCTCAAAGATCATGCTCCTAAAGTCAACTTCACTGAATCTCACTGCAACCCTTCCCCTCATAATCACCTCAAACTCAAGGGTAGGAATCATAAGAAACTCTTTCGTCCAGGTTCCCGACATCAGAAACTCAATATCCCAAAGTTGGTTAATCCAATCAAAACCCGGGTAAAGGGACATAGTGCTTTGTCTGCGATTGTATAAATCATCTGGATGCCAACTGCTTCTATAAGAAGACAGAACCTGTGACTGGAAAATCCCACATGGTCAAGTCACTGGCCAACATGATCCAAACACCAGATCAACCTATTTTTAGGTTAGATTATACTCTTAGTCTTTTCTCACTTGTTCATCAGATTGGTGGTTTGACTCTGGAGCAAATATTCATACTTGTTTTGATCGTTCTTGCTTTGTCACCTTTCAATACATCAGTGGAGGAAGCGTGATCTTAGGAGAAGCATCTTCGGCATAAATCCTTGAACAAAAGTGAGTGGATCTTAGGTTGACATCCAGGAAAACACTAGTCTTGCATGACGTGCTTTATGTGTCAAGGGATAGAATTTAGTGAGCGAATCTTTGTTTGTGAAGAAGGGCTATAAAATTTTATTACAGTCAAATAAATTGTATCAACTATGAACAATATTTTTAATGGAAATGGTTTTGTATCTGATGGTTTATTCAAATTGAATGTTATTGATTTAGAGGTTAACCAAATTTCTTCATATTTGATTCCTAGTTCTTCTACTTATTTTTTCCATGCTTGATTAGGACATATTAACTATGATTGTATGGAAAGAATGATGTGTTTAAATCTTACTCCTAAGATTAATATTTACCAAGTGTTAGATATGAGATTTGTTTACAATCAAAATTCTCTAGAAAGTTGTTCAAATTAGTTGAAAGAACTTAAAAGCCTTTAGAGTTAATTCACCCGGATGTGTGTGACTCGAACCGTCAACCCACTAGAGGTGGAAATAAATATTTTGCAACATTCATTTGATGACTTTACCAAATACTGTTACATATATCTATTAAAGATGAAAAACAATATTTTCATACTTTAATATTTTCATAGCTAAAGTTGGAAAACAAGTAAGATCCTTCATTAAGATCCTCAAATCAGACTGAGGTGGAGAATATACTTCGAATGAACTAACCAGATTTTGTCAAGAACAAGGGATCATTCATCAAATAATCGCTCATTATTCACCTCCATCGAATGGTATAGTTGAAGGTAAAAATTGAACCTTGATGAACATGGTCAATGTCATATTAACCGAGTCTGGGGGTCCGAAAATTCTTTGGGGGAGCGTTGTTTACCTTATGTTTTATCCTTAATAGGATTCCAGCAAAACATGATGAGAGACCACTCATTTAAATTATTCAAATTAAGGAAGTCTAACCTTAATATTCTTCGTGTGTGGCGGTGTTTAGCTAAGGTAGTCATTCCTGAGCCTAAGAGAAAAAATAGGACCTAAAATCATTGACTCTATTTTTATAGGACATTTGATAGTAGTTCTAATATATTTCTCATTACTAAATCTCGGATTAGTGAGATCTTTAATAACGATATCTTAGAAGCTAGAGATGTACGTAGTTTATTTTGAAGATAAATTTTTAAATAGCTTTGCCCAACCGTCTTCTTCTATAAACTCATTAGAAACTGATGAACCAAGAAGAAGCAAAAGTCTTAGAACTGAAAGAACTTTTAGAGAGAAACTTTCGAAGGAGATCCTAAGACATATGAGGAAGTCATAAACTCATCTGACTTTTCCTTTTGAAAGGAAGCAATAAGTATAGAAATTAACTCTATATTAGAGAACAAAACATGGATTCTAATCAATCTACCTTCCGTGGTAAAATCATAGGGATGTTGATGGATCTTTATGAAAAAACTTAAGTTGTATGGCTTTATAGAAAATTATAAGGCTCGTCTTGTTGCGAAAGATTATGCTCAAAAATAAGGGATATATTATTTGGACATGTATGCCCCTGTAGATAGGATCACATCAATTTGTATGATAGTATCCTTAACTTCGATCCATAATATGATCATTCATCAAATGGATGTTAAAACTTCTTTCTTGCATGGAGACTTAGATTAAGTCTATATGACTAACCTGAAGGATTCATCATTGAAAGCCAAGAATATAAAGTAAGCAATCTTGTTAAATCTCTATATGGACTAAAACAAGCCCCGAAGCAATGACATTAAAAGTTTGATTCTGTTTAATTATCCTTTTGCTTCTTAAGTAATGATTGTGACAAATGTATTTACGCAAAACAGGATGGTAATGCTACCATTTTGCTTTATCTTTATGTAGATGGTATTTTGATTTTTTAAACTTCATTAAAACTATTAATGATATTAAAAATAATTTATAAGCTAAATTTGATATGAAAGATTTAGGAGTAGTTAACATCATCTTAGGCATGAAACTAGTTAAAATTGATACAAGTGTATCATTATCTCTTTCTCACTCGATTGAGAAAATGTTACATAAATTTAGCCTATATGATTTCGCACCCACTTCTACTCCTTATGATGCTAGTACAAAACTTTGCAAAAATGTTGGTGAACATATTGATCAACAAAGATATGCTCAAATGATAGGATCACTGCTTTATATTGTTAATTGCATTAGGCCCGACATTTCTTATGTCGTAGGCTGATTAAGTAGACATACTAGTAATCTGAGTAGTGAACATGGATAACACTCACAAGGATATTTAAATACTTTTGAAGGACTATTGATTATAGCTTAATATATAAATACTTTCTCGAAGTAGTAGAAGGATATTCATATGTCAATTGAGTAACTAATTCATTAGATATTAAGTCTATGACGGGATATGCATTCCTTTTATGAGGAGTTGCCATGTCATGGGATTCTACCAAATAGATCATCATATGTAGGAGCGTTAAGGAGTTCAAACTCATAGCTTTTGATATGATTTGTGCGGAAGCCTAATAGCTTAAAATTTTGCTTTATGAAATTCATGTTTATCCAAATCCTATTTTTGCTATTTAATTACATTGTGATAATAAATCTTCGATTGATTAACTGCTTATAATATTACTAGTTCCAAAATGAACAAGTTTGTGAGAATCAGGTACAAATCAGTGAATTGGAGAAAAAAGAAGGGATATCACTCAACTATATAAAGTCAGAAATTAATGTGGTTGATAATCATACCAAGGGATTGTCCCGATGAGAGATATTATTATCATTAAGGGGAATGGGCTTATGTTGGGTTTCATGGGCATCAAATGCCTAATGGAAAATACAAGAAACCCTTGGCAGGATCCATGTAAAATACAACAAATCAAAAAATGAGTTTTATAACTGCAGTAAAATCAAAATTTAAGAAGAATAACTGGCGTTTGAAACCAAAAACGTAAAATAGCATCAGTGTCTCTACAGGTATCCACACGAATGCCAGAAATACCTCTTAGTTCGTGCAATGGTCTCTGGGTTGGAAGATGATCGCCTCTCTCTCTACTACGAAATGTCAGTTTCATTCTTTGTAGAGTATTCGCTTCTTCTTCTTCTCTCATGCATTTTCTCACTGTGGGAATGATAATGATAATGGAGGTTTCTCCACTTTCGAGGTTCAAAAATAGGAGTATGATTTTTCTCTAAAACATTCTAAGGAGAAACCGAACGACAAGTTATTACAAACCACCATAAAAAAGCACGCTTAAGTAGTTTCAAAAACTACACCCCTTTAAACCCGCTAGAGAGAACTTTCATGGTATTAGGAATTCTCATTTCGGTTCAAAACCAAATTTATTAATTCATTTTATGATTATTTCCTAATTAATCAAATATCATCTAGCTTATATCTAATATATGTATTTAGTACTTGGTTTCATAAACAAACACGATCAATCAGTTCAATTTATGCATGTCCTTTTGTGCGACCATATAAGCTCACATCATGTTGGAAGTAAAGCTAATCCCTTGACAACTTCTAGATCACAAGATTCTAATAATCTCTCACTTGATCTAGAATGTATTAACCATAATCTCACAAACAATGAGCGGAATTTAGCAATGCATCATTGCTACCCAAGTAATACAAGAGTTGGTAACTCAATGAAAGAAACTTTTAGTGCCCAATGTGTGGCTTGGACCCTTTATCCATGACATCCAAACTGAACTCGAGGCGTGGACTGTGTCACCCTCTTAATTATTCAATCTTTCCTTTCCCGATTCCTGAGTGGACTATATGAAACAAGTGAGCCAATATCATATATATTGACTCGACTTAGCATGACCTTCATAGTCCCATTCCAACAAGGGTCTCATGGATGTTACTCATGTTACATAGGAGGACAAATCCCATCTACATTGCTCATAACCACCAACATGATTTACAGCACACCTGATAACCATCATTATCATCAACCTTTCTCAAGGAAAATTTTTTATGGCACCAAGGTATGCTCCTACTCACGCAATGATTATAGTTACTTCAAGTCAAATGACCACATACACTATTATCTCTATGATAACTACTTGTGATACGTATATAACAATCCACAAAGTAATCTTATGTGGGTCTATCTAGTACATTTATTCTCTAACAAGTACATGTGTGTTGACTGGATATCCAATATCATAACCTATGAGACTCGATAATCTGTCAATCCAATATACTAGTCTTAACGTATCATTATTGTCCATTTCTACAATGATACCTTGACTAGGGACCATTTAAGAATGATGTTTCATTTAAACATAAGATCTCTCATTCATGTTACGTACTTGAATTTCTACAAAATAAATACTCTATGGACATTTATTATGTTCAATTATTCTATATTTATAGAAATGAATAGACATAATAAAAGACATGCCTTGAAATATAAAATGAAATCACAGTACAAATCATCACATGAACTCAAAATTGAAAAAGCCAAACCCACAATCCTCCCACTAGAGTCGATCATGTAGGTATGTAATACTGAGTGATCTCGTATGACTATCATGCTTTATCTGAGGAAGAGCCTTTGTAAGTGGGTGTTTATTATCATCAGTCGAAACTCTATATATGTTTACATCACCTCGATCGGCAATCTCTCGAATGAGATGGAACCACCAAGGTATGTGCTTGGAGTGCTAATGAGATATAGGTTCTTTAGCTTGGGCAATTGCACCATTAGTGTCATAGTAAAGACTCATCAAACCAATAATGCTAGGAACTGCATCTAGCTCATTGATGAATTTCCTAATCCAAACAACCTCCTTCGTCGCATTAGCAGTAGTGTTAGACATGGCCTCTATTGTAGAATCAGCAATTATCACTTACTTTGAACTCTTACGACACCTCAGTTAAGGCAAAACACAAAACTTGATTGGTACTTTGAGTCATCCTTATCAGTTTGGAAGCTTGCATTCATGCAACCCATTACAATCAGATCATCCTCACCATATACCAAGAATACTTCTTTAGTCCTTAAGTACTTCAGAATATTCTTGACTGCCGTCTAATGACATTCACCTAGACCTGACTGGTATCTGCTAGTCATGCTCAACACATATGAGATATCAGGACGAGTACATAGCATTGCATTCATGATTGATCCAATTGCCAAAGCATATGGAATCAAACTCATGCAGTCCAAATCTACCTTAGATTTAGGACATTAAGTCTTAAAAAGACTCACACCATGAGACATGGGCAAGCACCCTTTCTGAGACTCAAGCATGTTGAATCGCTTCAACATTTTCTTAATGTACAAACTATGGGTCAATCCGAGCAACTTCTTTGATCTTTCTCTATAAATATTAATACCAAGTATATAAGTCGTTTCACTCATGTCCTTCATAGAAAAACAGTTCTCTAGTCTGGTCTTAACAAACTGCAGGGTTAGAATGTCATTCTCAATCAATAATATGTCATCCACATATAATATTAAGATTACAATTATGCTCCCATTAATCTTCTTGTAAACACATGTATCATCTTCATTCTTGATGAAACCAAACTCTTTGATTTCTCATCAAAATGAAGATTTCAACTTCGAGAAGCTTGTTTCAATCCATAAATGGATCTCTACAACTTGCATATTTTAGTGGCCTCATATGGAGATACAAAAATCTCTGATTGTGTCATGTACACATCCTCGGGGAGATTTCCATCAAGGAAAATTGTCTTGGCATCCATTTGCCAGATCTCATAAATATTGTTGTTGAAACCAGCAACTGGTCTCTTGAGTTCGGACCCACTGGGGGTGTAGCCGATGCTTATTTCTCCCTCACTAGACTCTCTTGACGGTGGATGCTAGAAACGGAATAGACCCAAGGCTGAAGCGAGGAGGTCCCGCCACACACCCGGAAGATCTTAGAGAGCTTCCCCTCCCAAACCAAAGCTCAACCGGGCACCTTGGAGGGCACTGGCTGCCAACCAAAACTAGCCTAGAGGAGAGGATGCTCCAAAATCGGATCTCCTCCAAGGTGCCCTTAAGGGTCTATTTATAGTTTTCCTAGGCTGGTCTGTAAATAGCCTGAATCCGCCTTTTAAATTTACTAAAGGCACCCCAAATTGGTCTACGAATAGCCTAACTCCGCTGTTCTGAAGGGCTATATGCAGACCACAAGGGGTATTATGGTCATTTCCTCCTCACTGCCTTCTGGGCGAGTGGTCCGTGAGGGAACCACTCGCCGAGTTCCCGCCTGACTGGGCGAATGATCAAGCCTCTGAGCGAATGGTCCGTGGAGGCATCACTCGTCAGGCTCCCACTCGCCTGCAGCCTACCCCCACTAATCTGGGGATCCTTTTTCCTATCTTGGTACGGGCGAATGGTCTGGCTGACCCCTGTCCCATCAACTGACTCGAGGGACCCACTCGCCAAATACGGGTTGTACACAATCCCCGCTCTTTGCGAGTGGCTCGCCCACTCGGAAAGAACAGTCCAACCCCTTATTTGGTGAGTGCTTGTTGAGTGGGCCCCGCAAGATTCTGTGGGTCCCACCGTTATCCTATATATATATACATCCCGTGTCAGGTTTTTCTGGACCACTTCCCCATTTCGGCTCAGGTTTTTCTGGATCCACGCTCACCGCACCAAAAATGTTGAAACCAGCAACTGGTCTCTTGAGTTCGGACCCACTGGGGGTGTAGCCGATGCTTATTTCTCCCTCACTAGACTCTCTTGACGGTGGATGCTGGAAACGGAATAGACCCAAGGCTGAAGCGAGGAGGTCCCGCCACACACCCGGAAGATCTTAGAGAGCTTCCCCTCCCAAACCAAAGCTCAACCGGGCACCTTGGAGGGCACTGGCTGCCAACCAAAACTAGCCTAGAGGAGAGGATGCTCCAAAATCGGATCTCCTCCAAGGTGCCCTTAAGGGTCTATTTATAGTTTTCCTAGGCTGGTCTGTAAATAGCCTGAATCCGCCTTTTAAATTTACTAAAGGCACCCCAAATTGGTCTACGAATAGCCTAACTCCGCTGTTCTGAAGGGCTATATGCAGACCACAAGGGGTATTATGGTCATTTCCTCCTCACTGCCTTCTGGGCGAGTGGTCCGTGAGGGAACCACTCGCCGAGTTCCCGCCTGACTGGGCGAATGATCAAGCCTCTGAGCGAATGGTCCGTGGAGGCATCACTCGTCAGGCTCCCACTCGCCTGCAGCCTACCCCCACTAATCTGGGGATCCTTTTTCCTATCTTGGTACGGGCGAATGGTCTGGCTGACCCCTGTCCCATCAACTGACTCGAGGGACCCACTCGCCAAATACGGGTTGTACAGATATGTTCTTTGCGCACACTTAATCCAATTTTTCTTGCATACTCTTTGTACATTTTATAGGCTTCCTCATCAGAGTGCACAGTTGGAAAGACAACAATGTCATTTTCTTGTGGATAAATAGAAGATGTAATTAGTTTAAGAAACAAACCAGCTGGTTATAGTATTGAATGAATCACATCCGACCGGAGAATAACCCAGATACGCCCCCAAAAATATCCAACCGTAGATAAATCTGGGTAAAATCCGACCGAAGAATAACCCAGTTAGCCTACAAGTAAACAAACTCTGTCCGGATATAACTCAAACAAAAAATAAAATAAAATTAACAGTGCAACTGTGCAACGTCGATTACCAGAATGACACTTACAACAGAATCACACATACAACACAGAAAAGGCACGTCGGTTACCTTAACTGCGGGAATGTTATCTATGGATGATGTAGATTTCTCCATGGGTGTGGTTGATGTGCAACGTTTATCAAGATAAGCTGATGTGTATGGTATTTCGAGAGAAAATAGGAGGAGGATGGTCGGCGGTGATCTGTACTTCTCGGCGGAAGAGAAGAGTAGTAGAGGTCATTTCGAGGAAGGTGACGAGGACAGCCGACGGTGCGCTGCGCTTCTCGACGCTAGAGAGGAATAAAGGAGTTAGCCAGCTGCTTGCCAGAAGAGTGGAGGGAAATAACAGCTGCTCGCCGGAAGAGTGGAGGACAGCTTCTCGCCGGAAGAGTGGAGGGAAAAGCAGAGGTAAAAATGGAGATGGAGGGAAAAAACATGAAATTTTCAAAAGGGAATGGGCCATGGGGGACAGCGTTAGGAGGGGGTATTTATGAGCGGACCATAAAAACAACACGATGATCGGACCGAAAAATTCTTCCTCTCCTCAAGCTTAGTTTTCGAACAAATTAAGAACCTCAAAATCTGAAAAACAGCGTAAAACATAAACATGTGATATTTGTGTTGATCTGAACCGGAACAGGGAGGTATTGGGCGGGGTCTCCATTCCGGGGATTTCTCCTTCGTCATCTTCAGTGATCAGCAAGCCAATCTGCTTGCTGAGGTCTGCGAAGAAGATGTTGTCTTCCAACTCCATCGATAAGGAGGGAAGAGCAAGAGAAGGGGAGTGGGGAAGATGAAGAAGATGAATTTACTAACAAAATCAACTTCTATGACGGACTCGAGGAGCTCTTTTCATCATCTTCCAACCTTCGGTGATGGAAACAGATGAAAAGTTGTGACAATCATGCGGTTACAGAGGAGAGAAAGACGAGGTGCGTGTTCAGTCTTCCACATGGGAGGCGGTGGTGCTCCCCATCGCCGGAAAACTGTAACTTTCCAGCTAAACTTAATACATTATTATCGGCTAATTGGCAAACAAACTAAATTCATTATTTCATTTCTTAGCTTAATCATTCGTTACATAAGTACTATAGGTCCTTAAGTTTTCACCATTACATTGAATCAAATAACTATAGACATCTGTCGTTGATCAGCTTTGGAGGCTTCTAGAAGTGGCTAGATATCGTTGCCTTTGTATCATCCAATCATCGTGAGATGTGGACGATGCTATTGAGGGAGCGTTGATCTCCATTGGATTAAAGGTCCTTTAGATCACGACCCATCTCTATAATAAAATGGTGAAGTGACTTCATTAGGGTTTTTTTGGAACGAAAATGAGAGCGGCAAAAGGGAGAGGAGGGTATCGCTGCTGGAGAAATATTCTGTGCTGCTGGAGTAGAGGTCATCGAGGCGGGAACCTTTACTGGTGATAGCGTCAGAGGAGGTTAGTTATCCGACGACGATGGAGATGCCGTCGGCTGATTTTGGCGGTGCGGGTGGACCGTGATGTCCATTGAGGAGAAAGTGTCACGTAGGTTGAGATCTCGTGCTTTCCCATCTGAGGATTCAATTTCTGGAGTAACTTGAGGAGAGCTAGTGAGTGGAGTTGACGTGCTCTCCATTCTGTGATCACGAGCCGTTCTGCTTGTGTTTGATCTAAATCTGTGGGATCAGGGACTGCTGTTACGAGCGGGAAGTGATGACGGGGTGAGTCACCAATGACTTTTTGGGGGCTTGTTTATGTTCCGTTTGCTTATGATAGGTAAGGGTAAAGTTGTAATCCTCTTAGCTGTGTGATATAAATAGCTAAGAGGTAGGGTTATCTTTTATGTTATGTTTTATGTGGCTTGTTCTGGGAGGGAACCGACTGCTGCCAGGCAAACCTCGGTGTGCTCCTTCCTGCTATTCAGAGCTTGGATCTTAGTCTTGTAAATCTTTTATCTGTCTACGTATGCTTGCTAAGTGATTTCCGAGTGATTGTTTTATTTCATATGAAGTATTTGTGGTTGCTGCCTTGTTGAAGTGGTTGTTTAAGGACCCTTTCCAAAGTAACCACATCACTAGTATCAGAGCCAGCTCACCGGCTTTCCTTCGGATGGCCCCTTCGAAGGACCTGGTGAACGATCTAGAGGCGTTGAAGCAGACACAGGAAGCGATGGCACGGATACAGGAGGGGATGGTGCAATCCATTCAGGCGCTAACCGAGCAACTCCGCCACTTCTTAGATAAAATGTCGGCGGGGAAAATAGTGGATTCCGACCGTCCAGGAGCAACATCGGAGATACCCTCGACGATGCCACCGCAACAACATATTTCAACCCGTTTTTCTCGACTAGACATTCCGAGATTCATGGGAGAAGCGGTGATGGAATGGATCTACCGTTGTGAGCAATTTTTGATATTGACGGGACACCGGAGGACCAAAAGGTGAAAGTGGCGTCTGCATATGGAGGGGAAGGCTTTATATTGGCATCAAACCTATATGAAAGCTCGGATCACAAGACAGTGGCCACAATGGGAGGAGTACTGTCAAGTCATTGCTGGTAAGTTTGGCTCATTATTGTTCGATGACCTTATGAGTGATTTAAAAAATCTGCGTCAGAAAGGATCAGTGTAGTCTTAGGCTCCGTTTATTTCGGCTGTTGCTGATCGAAAAGTAACTGTTAGAGATGGATGTTGGAAAAGTAGCTGTTTTTGAAAAATGGAGTTTGCAGAAAAAGTCTGGTTGTGTAAAATGGAGTTTGCAGAGTTGTTCGAAAAGGAGTGCATAAAAACTATTTGTTAAAAAAGGTGTTTTGTGAAATTGTATTTTTTTTTAAATGCCAAACTACGAACAGTTCATGAAATAAAATACAATAGCAAAATTTCTTAAGTTGTACGACATTAAAAATAACAAACTATTCCTCGGTGGCAGGTTTACTGCTTGCAAATCCCGCGCATATGTGTCACCTAAAAAAGTGAAAACGTAATTAGTTTAGATCTGAGAAATGAGAATGGAGGATATGCAGCAGGCTTGCTTCGGATCTACCAAACAGAAGAAAAATTCTACCATAAGCTGAAGAAAAAATAAGAAAATAAGAGATGATCTACAGATCTGGTAGGAGAAGGAGAAGGGGTTGCTTTAGATCTACCTTGCCGACGACGAGCGGGTCTACCAAGCAAGCTTCTCTTATGAAGGAGGCGAATGTGTTTCGTCGAAATCGCAAGCAGATCGTCGAACGATGAGTGGATCGCCTCCCGTCTGTGAGAATGACCTGAAACGTCGACGAGCGGTTCGCCTCCCGTCTGCGAGAAAGTTGAAACACACAGATCGAAATGGTCGAGGGAGCTGCGGTTGGAAAATACATAGAAGGGTGCTTATTTTAGAAACGAGGATTGAAGGAAAGCCGCAACAAACGATCTATTATAGCAAAACCGCGTTTTCGCCAAAACGAAAAGCACCTCAAACGCTCAAACAAACGGAGCCTTATTTGGATGAATTTGATATACTACTACATCGTGTCAAAATCTCCGAAGATTACGCCATCAGTTTTTGTTTGGCCGGACTCAAGGATGAAATTGAGTTTGCGGTGCGAATGTTTCAACCAAAAACTCTACGAGAGGTGTTTTCTTTGGCGCGTCTGCAGGAACACAAATTGGCGATGGCGCAGAGAAGAGGTCCAAGCGGCAGTTTTTTGGGGGGACCTACTAGGGAGAAACCACCCCTCCTCTCAAGTGGAAGTCGAGTAGACCAGTTCCCAGCAACAACCCACAACAACCACCAACCCAGAGAAGTCATCATCACCTAACCCCAAGAGCGATGGATGAAAATCGGAGTAAGGGTCTGTGTTTTTGGTGTGATAGCAAGTTCGCACCGGGTCACCGTTGCATGGACAAACATCAATCATATACCTTGGAGCTCCTTCCGGAGGAAGACGAGGGGAGCGTTGAAGAGGGAGGTGGAATGGAAGAGGCGGTGGAGGAAGGTGATGAACTGATTATTGAGGAGGAGGCCGACACAGGGCGGTCCATGCCGCAAGTCTCCTTCCACGCGTTAACCGGGTAAACCCACTTCCATAACATGCGAGTGATGACATCGTATCAAGGGAAACCCATCAGCATTCTAATTGACTCAGGAAGCACGCACAACTTCATAGACACCAATGCCGCGACGCTATTGCAATGTAAGCTCACCCTAATTAATATTTTAAATGTTGCGATTGCAAATGGCAGGAAAATCTCAAGTTCTCACAAAGTGGCGGATTTCCAATGGCGCATGCAAGGGGTGTGTTTCACCTTTGAGATGCTTGTCCTTCCTTGGGGGGGGGGGGGGGGGGGGGGTGAGGTGGTGCTCGGCGTCCAATGGCTCATCACCT
The DNA here is from genome assembly GCA_033032865.1 of Dactylorhiza incarnata. Classification (NCBI taxonomy): domain Eukaryota; kingdom Viridiplantae; phylum Streptophyta; class Magnoliopsida; order Asparagales; family Orchidaceae; genus Dactylorhiza; species Dactylorhiza incarnata. The sequence goes on along the minus strand of JAWHQI010000026.1, from coordinate 4,405,330 downwards.
TGGGGTGCTTCATTGGGACTTTAAGAACCTCCAAATGGAATTCAGCAGCCAAGGCAGAAAAATATCACTGTGGGGCTCTAAAAGCACGACGAGACGTGGACATGAAATCAGAGGATGCAGAAATTGGTCACTAAAGGGGGAGGCTACAACATGATGGTTGTTTGTAGTATTGAAGAACAGCCGGTCAGCTATGAATTGGAACAGGGTTCGGCCATGAGGCCACCGTGGATGGAGCTGGACTTGGGGGCTGAAAGAGGTGCACAACTAGCGGCGGTGTTAAACAACTTCCAGGATGTGTTCGAAGAGCCGCGGGAGCTCCCACCACAGCGCGTACATGTACATCAAATCCATATCAAGGATGAGAAGGCGGACATCAATTTAGGACCCTACCGGTACTCACCATTACAAAAAATAGAGATTGAAAGTGTACAACCCCGTACCCGTCGGATGGGACCCTCCCCGGATAGCCAGGACCCGAGTGTAACGCCCCCAATATTTTGGTATTTAATAAATTTGTAGCGTGGTCTGCGATTAGAAGTTTCGGGGTGCGGTTAGCGGGTCTTGGTGTGCATTTAGGGAGCTGGCTGCGGATAGCCAGTTTGGAGGCTAGGTTTTTTTTATAAAACCTAAAAAACTAAAACCTAAGTGAAGGAACTCCTCCCCCAGCCGCAAGCCGAACTCCCCCCTGCCTTCTCTCTCTCTCGCTCTCGATTCTTTGGAGCAGCCGCGACCCCCGAGCCCCTCCCCCTTCGTCTCCCTGTCTCGCGCCAGGAAGGAGGAGGCCGCCCCTCTCCTCACCCCTCTCTCTCGCGCGCTACTCCAGGAAGGAGGAGGCCGCCCCTCTCCTCCCCTTCATCTCTCTCTCGCGCTGCTCCAGGAAGGAAGAGGCCGCCCCTCTCCTCACCTCATCTCTCTCTCTCTGCTCCAGGAAGGAGGAGGCCGACCCCTCTTCGTCTCTCTCTCTCGCGCTGCTGCAGGAAGGAGGAGCCCGATGTTTTGGTGCTTGCGCCGACTGGAGTTTCCGCCGCTGTTCTGACGCTTGTCCGAGGATCTAGAGGAGATCTCTTGCGGGAACCGTGTGCGGGGCCGAGTCGAGGCTAGATCTGTGGAAGGGCAGCCCCTCCTCTCTTTGTCCCGGCCGCCGCCGACTAGAAGAAGGCCGACCCCATTTTGGTTGGTGTTGCTGTGTGAACAGCCGCGGAGCACGAGCTTGGCCGGCCAAGTGCGGGGAAGGACTCACGTGGTCATTTTGGAGCTCGGACCGGCGTGCGGAAACTAAATCTGTGGTGATCGTTTTCTATGGCTCCAAAGCACGCTACAAGGGTAACGAATTTCAACTCGGGCAGGTGAAGCCCTCAATTCTCATATTTGTATGAAAGCCCCTCCCCACCAACGGGTGGGGGGAAGGGAGCTCTCCGACGGGTTGACGTGTGCGTCCCCGCTATTAATTGCATTAGCATCCGGAAGTGTGAGTACGGGTTTAGGCATTCTGTGTGAAGCCCATCCGGGTGTGTAGACCGGATTGGTGATGTTGCTGTGTGAAGCCCATCCGGGTGTGTAGACCGGATTGGTGATGTTGCTGTGTGAAGCCCATCCGGGTGTGTAGACCGGATTGGTGATGTTTCTGTGTGAAGCCCGTCCGGACGTGGGGGCCGGATTGGTGATGTTCTGGGGACCCCGGAGAAGACTCCGTGGAAGATATTTGGTATTTGCTCGTATTTATTAAAATGTCGCCGCCCCGGGAAAGGGGTGTGGGCAGTGTAGCTCGGTTTGCTTCAATTGGCCGAGGCTCAGTTTGCTACCGCATGGCGAGACGTTGGCGTACAGGTGTCGCAGTACCAAGCAGGGGGTTGCGGGCTCAAACCCAAAGTTGTGCCGCCCCCAGGAGGGCTTATTTATTTATATTTGCCGGTCTGCGTGCCGAAGTATGGAGCTTATGCTCTTGTAAATCAAATTGCCTGTGATGCCCTTTTCTTGTAGCTTATATTTTTATCGTAGGCGAGTGGTGTTTTCACGAACCACCCGCCCTGTGGGAACCCCGAGGTGAAATTACCGGGAAGACCTTAAGGGTCATTTAATTAACTCTTAGAACGGCGGAGTTACGCTATCGGCGGCCCAAACGAGGAACGTTATAAATAGACCCAAGAGAGCACCTTTAGGAGGGGGATTCGGTTTGGGATTTCCCCTTAGATGTTTCGGTTGGCCAAGAGAGTTCACCAATGGTGCTTCGTCTCAGTCTTTGGCTTCGGAGGGGAAGTGCTTGTTAGTCTTCCGGGTGTGCGGTGGGACCTCCACGCTGAGGCCTTGGGTTCGTCCTTTGAGTTCCTAGTTTTGTGCCTAGATTGTTAGCTTGAGTGAAGTAGGTGTGAGGCCACCCCTCTTTTGGGACCCCGAACTCCACAGAGACCAAGTCCTGTTCGCAAGATTTCGGTTTCAACACATGGTGCGGTGAGCGTGGAGAGTGGCCAACACAGAAAAACTCGAGCGAACGTCGTGGCTAGAAAAGAGGAACCAGGTGACGACCAGGGTCGTGCGCCGACACCCGAGGGAGGGGTAGACCAATAAAGACTTGGAATGAAACTACACGGCAAGACACGACGCACTTAAGCATTAGTGAGGTTATGACTAAAGGTAGGGCACAATGGCGGCAAAGGATCCATATAGCAAACCCCACCATAGTGGGGTAAAGGCTTGAGTGTCGTTGTTGTGTGTGAGCATGCTAAGCGTAAACATATCACATTTTCCATTGATTTACCCCTTTACGTTTAATTCAGTGACATTTGAGGGTCATTTAATACTCAAATGTAAGTGGAGCTCATTGGTTTGTACCATTTAGTGACAGTCACGTCAGGGTCACTTCGATTTTCCGTAAACCAATATATTTTTTCTTTGGTGGTTAATATAATTCTTACAAATTAATGTTTTGAATGAGATAAAGTCATCATAGTCTCATAAATAAACAACAAACACTCTATAACTTAGTGCACATACAATCATGAAGCCATAGAAAAGATGCACATGCAAAACGCTGACTATATAAGCTTATTTATTGATATATATCAGAATTGGAATTTACAAATTGAACAAAGAGGAAGTTTGCAACATAGGCTAAACCCTCTCAGTGCCTGCTGCCTTCTTGGCTTGCTAAAAATGAATAATAAAAAAGAATATATGAATAGACTACAAGTTGTTTTTATGAGTAACAAAATACTGGTAAATGGAGAGTTCCCCTATCTGCTTCATGGTAGTCCTGCTCAACTTAGTTGGAGATTTCATATTCATCTATATATATTAGAAATAATGAGCATAATATTTGTTTTGCTCCCAAAATCGTTAACGTAGAAAACATTGTGCAACTCGGATACTTTTACAGAAGATTTGTACATCTATTTTTACAAAAATTAACACTTGGCCACCTTAAAGATCTAGCTCTAGGGCATGTAAGGTACTGGTCCGATTAATTTTGAGAAAGATCGATTTTATGCTTGTATATTATTAAAAATCTCTTGAGTATTTGGTTTTTAAATTAATGTTATTTTTCATCTCGTGCTTTTCTATACTATGTGGGAACTCTCCCAACAATGATTTTGCAAACACAACCTATTTTTAAGAGCTTCCTCATGAACCTGATTTTGGCAAAATATATGTAGGGGTTGGGTAGGACATCATCACCCACAGGGATACACCACTATTTAGTGTGTTGTGCTAAATAGTAAACAATCTCTCATTAGATCCAACACTAGAGTTGCATTGCTTTATAGAATTCAACGATTTTGAGTAGGAAAACAAGAAAATTGTTGGAAATAATGATCACACGAAGAATAGATATCACTTGTATACAAAAAGAAAAAGAAAAGTATGGACAGAAAAAAAGAATCTCCAGATATTGTGGAAGTCATCATTGCTACTCATCTCACAAATAATCTTCCATCTAGGATTTTGGGTTTTAATTGTTCTATGAGTACAAGACCAAATGTCTATCCTAGAAGTTTTAGTTGTCCTTTTGCTCATTATCATAGTCCTAATATGGAGAAATTAAATCACAAGGCTTCCGATGTTGTTTATCATGTCGCTCTTGCGATTTTGCCCCATTCTGTGAGCCCCGTTCTCATGAGATTCCGGGTTATGCCTAGATTATTTTACCCTATCCATTGTCGAGAAGTTGATAGTGTTTTAGAAGCTTGAACCCAATTGGGAAGGGCCGTATATTGTAAATGAGGTGCTCAGGTCCTGGGGACATCATCTCCAGGATGTGGAAGGGGTACCCCTCGGTCGGGCTAGAAGTGGAGATAACCTGAAAAGATTTTATCCTTGAAAGTTCTTTCCTTTTATATATATATATAACTATTAAATTCTTTGACTATTGTAACTCATATGTTGGCTTGGTGACTAAAAGGTTAGATATGTTGGTGCTGGAGTGCCCCAGATCGATTTCTCTCCCGGGCTCTCATCTAGACGGGGGGTTCAGGTTGATCTCTGGAGAGGCTGGCGAGGTTGTTTATGTTGGCGCTGGAATGCCCCAGATCGATTCCGCTCCCGGGCTCTCATCTAGACGGGGGGTTCAGGTTGATCTCTGGATAGGCTGGCGAGGTTGTTTATGTTGGTGCTGGAATGCCCCAGATCGATTCCGCTCCCGGGCTCTCATCTAGACGGGGGGTTCAGGTTGATCTCTGGAGAGGCTGGCGAGGTTGTTTATGTTGGCGCTGGAATGCCCCAGATCGATTCCGCTCCCGGGCTCTCATTTAGACGGGGGGTTCAGGTTGATCTCTGGAGACGCTGGCGAGGTTGTTTATGTTGGTGCTGGAATGCCCCAGATCGATTCCGCTCCCGGGCTCTCATCTAGACGGGGGGTTCAGGTTGATCTCTGGAGAGGCTGGCGAGGTTGTTTATGTTGGTGCTGGAATGCCCCAGATCGATTCCGCTCCCGGGCTCTCATCTAGACGGGGGGTTCAGGTTGATCTCTGGAGAGGCTGGCGAGGTTGTTTATGTTGGTGCTGGAATGCCCCAGATCGATTCCGCTCCCGGGCTCTCATCTAGACGGGGGGTTCAGGTTGATCTCTGGAGAGGCTGGCAAGGTTGTTTATGTTGGTGCTGGAGTGCCCCAGATCGGTTCCGCTCCCGGGCTCTCATCTAGACGGGGGGTTCAGGTTGATCTCTGGAGAGGCTGGCAAGGATGTGCTTCGAGGGTAACAAAATAATAGTATATACTAAGGCTAGTAGGGCCTGAATTGCTCCGAGTGATCCCGCTGTCAGGCTCTTATCAGCTGGCAGGGCAGGAAGGCCTCGTGGAGGTGAATGGTTTTTGCTTCAAGTGATCCCGCTGTCAGGCTCTCACTAGCTGGCCGGGCTGGAAGGCATTCGCAGGAAAGTTGTTTTCGAAAAAGTGCCCCCGAGACGGTTCCACTGACCGAGCTCTCGCTAGCCGGCAGGGTGGGCATACCCCTCGGGTTGACGATTTGAGAAATGTTGATTTTTGGAAAAGTGTCCCCGATACGGTTCCACGAACCGGGCTCTCGCTAGCCGGCAAGGCGGGTATACCTCGAGGGTTGACGGTTTGAAAATTTATTTTTGAAAAAGTGCCCCCCGATCAAACCCGCTGACCAGGCTCTCACCTAGCTGAGAGGGCCATAGGCTCACTCGGTGGCAGGTCCCAAATGCTTTAGCATATAAGGGATCGATTATGCTTGATAAATTGATAGTTTCCACTACAATCGAAATTCTTTAAGAATAGTTTTGAAAACAGAAGCTTAGGATAATAAATCCTACAATGGCGCAACATTATTTGATTAGTTTTAGAAACAAAATCAGATTCATTTTGAATCGTCAATACATGAGTGTTTATGTAATCATTCTAGATAATAGTGAGCATTCTATTCCTCAGCACTGTCAATCATCCCCGAGGCCCTTTCCTGAATAACACAAGATGCAACTGTAAAAATAACTGCGCTCTAAATTGTGATTTGTGAGTTTGCTTGCTAATAGGCATTAAGTGGCATGACATTTTGAGAACCCGAAGGGCATAATGTTTCCACCATAAAAAAGAAGGCATAGTGTGTAACCAAGGTTGTTGACAACCATATTGATCTTTTAAAGGCAACAAAGGGAAATGTTATCACATCAGGATAAATATGAGTACAAAAAAGAGAGGAATCATCATTCACGTGATTATATACCCATAAGTTTTTTTTCGGGTCGGCTCCCACTCTCCGGATACTTGGGGTTGGACATTTCTTTCCGAGCGTGGGACACGCTCGCAAAGAGCGGGGATTGTGTACAACCCCGTACCCGTCGGATGGGACCCTCCCCGGATAGCCAGGACCCGAGTGTAACGCCCCCAATATTTTGGTATTTAATAAATTTGTAGCGTGGTCTGCGATTAGAAGTTTCGGGGTGCGGTTAGCGGGTCTTGGTGTGCATTTAGGGAGCTGGCTGCGGATAGCCAGTTTGGAGGCTAGGTTTTTTTTATAAAACCTAAAAAACTAAAACCTAAGTGAAGGAACTCCTCCCCCAGCCGCAAGCCGAACTCCCCCCTGCCTTCTCTCTCTCTCGCTCTCGATTCTTTGGAGCAGCCGCGACCCCCGAGCCCCTCCCCCTTCGTCTCCCTGTCTCGCGCCAGGAAGGAGGAGGCCGCCCCTCTCCTCACCCCTCTCTCTCGCGCGCTACTCCAGGAAGGAGGAGGCCGCCCCTCTCCTCCCCTTCATCTCTCTCTCGCGCTGCTCCAGGAAGGAAGAGGCCGCCCCTCTCCTCACCTCATCTCTCTCTCTCTACTCCAGGAAGGAGGAGGCCGACCCCTCTTCGTCTCTCTCTCTCGCGCTGCTGCAGGAAGGAGGAGCCCGATGTTTTGGTGCTTGCGCCGACTGGAGTTTCCGCCGCTGTTCTGACGCTTGTCCGAGGATCTAGAGGAGATCTCTTGCGGGAACCGTGTGCGGGGCCGAGTCGAGGCTAGATCTGTGGAAGGGCAGCCCCTCCTCTCTTTGTCCCGGCCGCCGCCGACTAGAAGAAGGCCGACCCCATTTTGGTTGGTGTTGCTGTGTGAACAGTCGCGGAGCACGAGCTTGGCCGGCCAAGTGCGGGGAAGGACTCACGTGGTCATTTTGGAGCTCGGACCGGCGTGCGGAAACTAAATCTGTGGTGATCGTTTTCTATGGCTCCAAAGCACGCTACAAGGGTAACGAATTTCAACTCGGGCAGGTGAAGCCCTAAATTCTCATATTTGTATGAAAGCCCCTCCCCACCAACGGGTGGGGGGAAGGGAGCTCTCCGACGGGTTGACGTGTGCGTCCCCGCTATTAATTGCATTAGCATCCGGAAGTGTGAGTACGGGTTTAGGCATTCTGTGTGAAGCCCATCCGGGTGTGTAGACTGGATTGGTGATGTTGCTGTGTGAAGCCCATCCGGGTGTGTAGACCGGATTGGTGATGTTTCTGTGTGAAGCCCGTCCGGACGTGGGGGCCGGATTGGTGATGTTCTGGGGACCCCGGAGAAGACTCCGTGGAAGATATTTGGTATTTGCTCGTATTTATTAAAATGTCGCCGCCCCGGGAAAGGGGTGTGGGCAGTGTAGCTCGGTTTGCTTCAATTGGCCGAGGCTCAGTTTGCTACCGCATGGCGAGACGTTGGCGTACAGGTGTCGCAGTACCAAGCAGGGGGTTGCGGGCTCAAACCCAAAGTTGTGCCGCCCCGAGGAGGGCTTATTTATTTATATTTGCCGGTCTGCGTGCCGAAGTATGGAGCTTATGCTCTTGTAAATCAAATTGCCTGTGATGCCCTTTTCTTGTAGCTTATATTTTTATCGTAGGCGAGTGGTGTTTTCACGAACCACCCGCCCTGTAGGAACCCCGAGGTGAAATTACCGGGAGGACCTTAAGGGTCATTTAATTAACTCTTAGAACGGCGGAGTTACGCTATCGGCGGCCCAAACGAGGAACGTTATAAATAGACCCAAGAGAGCACCTTTAGGAGGGGGATTCGGTTTGGGATTTCCCCTTAGATGTTTCGGTTGGCAAAGAGAGTTCACCAATGGTGCTTCGTCTCAGTCTTTGGCTTCGGAGGGGAAGTGCTTGTTAGTCTTCCGGGTGTGCGGTGGGACCTCCACGCTGAGGCCTTGGGTTCGTCCTTTGAGTTCCTAGTTTTGTGCCTAGATTGTTAGCTTGAGTGAAGTAGGTGTGAGGCCACCCCTCTTTTGGGACCCCGAACTCCACAGAGACCAAGTCCTGTTCGCAAGATTTCGGTTTCAACAGAAAGTTTAGCAAGGAAATGCTTGAAGTCAGCATGATTCGTCCGAGTGACAGCCCTTATGCATCACACGTCGTCTTAATGAAGAAAAATGATGGAAGTTGGAGGTTATGTGTAGACTATGAGAAACTTAATCAAAATACCATAAAGGATAAGTTTTCGATACCGGTAATTGAGGAGTTGATTGATGAATTACATGGTGCTGTTTTTTTCTCCAAGCTTGATCTTAGAGCCGAGTATCACCAAGTCAGAATGGCGAATGGAGATGTATACCAGACCGCATTCCGAACATATCACGGGCACTTTGAGTTTTTAGTCATGCCCTTCGGGCTGACTAATGCTCCATCTACCTTCCAAAGTTTGATGAACAAACTGCTTCAACACCAACTGCGCAAATCAATACTAGTGTTCTTCGACGATATATTAGTATTCAGTCCGTCATGGAAAACCAACTTGGAACACTTGTCAACCACCTTAGAAGTGCTTCGAAAACAGCGTCTATTTTTGAAGAAGAGTTAATGTGGGTTTGGTCTACAAGAGGTGCACTATTTGGGCCATATTATTTCAGATAAAGGCGTCGCCACCGACCCGTCTAAAATCCGAGCTATGTTGGATTGGCCAATTCCTTCTTCCTTTAAAAACTGTGATTTTTTTTGGGACTGACGGGTTATTATCGCCGCTTCATAAAAGAGTACGGGACAATGGCTAAACCGCCCACAAACCTCTTAAAGAAACCGAGCTTCTCTTGGGATGAGGAAGCTGATCGAGCATTTGACCATCTCAAACGGGCGGTCTCCACCACACCGGTGCTAGCGTTGCCAATCTTTAATAAGCCATTCATGATCAAGATGGATGCCTATGGCACCAACATAGGGGCGGTTCTCATCCAGGAAAAACAACCACTTGCATATTTTAGTAAAGCTCTTGGGAAGAAAAACAACTTTCTACCGGCTTACAAGAAAGAGATGTGGCGATCATGACGACAGTGCATCATTAGAGACATTACCTAGTGGGCAGTCAATTTATAATTAAAATGGATCATCAAAGACTCCGATTTTTAAAAAATCAAAAATTAGTGACCCTGACACAACAGAAGTACCTCTACAAGCTCATGGGGTATTATTATGTCATTCACTACCGTCAAGGGAAGGAGAACGTATGTGTCGATGCTCTCTCCCGCAAGTTTGAGGGGACTTCAAGAGAGGTATATGGGCTGTCCACGGTCTCCTCCGACCTCATCTAGCAAATCAAACAATCATGGCAAGGGGACAAGCGCATTCAGTGGATCATACAAATGAAAGAGCGGGATGGGTCTGCTAAACCGAACTATACATGGCATCAAGGCGTTCTCAAGAGGAAAGGAAAACTGCTGGTAGGCGACGATGCTGCCCTCAAACAACGGTTACTACAACTATATCATGATGGGGGCGGTAGGGGGACACTCGGGGATAACGACAACTCATCATAGGCTAAAGAAGATGTTCTACTGGAAGAGGATGAAGCCGTATGTCCACACGCATATTCAACAATGCCTAGTTTGCCAGAAGTGCAAGGCCGATAATCAATGGCCGGCGGGTTTGTTGCAACCCCTTCCGATACCGGAGCGAGTATGCCAAGATATCTCTTTGGATTTCATCGACGACTTACCTAAGACAAAGGGAAATCCACCATCTTTGTGGTAGTGGATAGATTAAGTAAGAACACACACTTCATGGTGATTTCTCACCCGTATACGGCTGAAGGAGTAACACAAGTTTTCATGGACTCCGTGTTCCGTCTACATGGGATGCCGACATCGATAGTAAGTGATCGAGACAGGGTGTTTTTGAGCCAATTTTAGCAAGAAATGTTCAGAATTTTAGTTGAAGTTATCAACGGCCTATCATTCGCAAACTGACGGATGGACGGAAGTGGTCAATCAGTGCATTGAAAGGTACTTGCGCTGCATGTGTTTTGAGCATCCATGGAGCTGGGTAGAGTGGTTACGCTTGGCGGAATGGTGGTATAACACCACATTTCACAACGCCAATCGGATGACGCCGTACGAAGTTATCTATGGGCAAGAGCTGGTATTACACATTCCATATATAGAGGGGACGGCTCACGTCGGGGAGGTGGATCATTCTTTGGTGGCACGGGAACGAGTTATATTCATTCTCAAACACAACTTGGCACAAGCGCAAAATAGGATGAAGGTGTTAGCGGACAAAAGAAGACAGGAACTCCACATGGAAGGGGGTAGGTGGGCTTACGTGCGACTACAACCGTATAAACAAAACAGCCTAAGGAGTCACAACGCTCAGAAATTATCTCAGAAGTACTTTTGTCCATTTTTGGTGGTTGAAAGGATCAAACCGGTGGCGTATAAACTGCAGCTCCCAGCGGATACCAAGATCCATCCGACCTTCCACATTTCTCATTTAAAGGAACACAAGGGCGTCCCACCAGTGGCATGCACACCACTACCAAAGGCAGTCAATGTGGATGGAAATCTCGTGATTGAACCCATGGCGGTGCTGGCTCGGAGGATTGTCCCCAGGAATGGCAAGGTGATCACGCAACTCTTGATTCAGTGGGTTAATGGCAGCACAGGCGAAGCTACGTGGGAGGACCTATGGTCGCTGCAACATCGGTTCCCGAGTTTTGTTCCGTGAGGACACGAAACTTCTGATGGGGGAGTATTGTTACGAGCGGGAAGTGATGACGGGGGCGGGTCGCCAATGACTTTTTTGGGGCTTGTTTATGTTCCATTTAGCTTATGATCGGTAAGGTTAAAATTGTAATCCTCTTAGCTGTGTGATATAAATAACTAAGAGGTAGGGTTATCTTTTATGTTATGTTTTATGTGGCTTACTCTGGGAGGGAACCAACTGCTGCCAGGTAAACCTCGGTGTACTCCTTCCAGCTTTTCAGAGCTTGGCTCATAGGCTTGGAAACCTTTTATCTGTCTATGAATGCTTGCTAAGTGATTTCTGAGTGATTGTTCTGCTTCCTGTGAAGTATTTGTGGTTGCTGCCTTGTTTAAGTGGCTGTTTAACGAACCTTTCCGAAGTAACCGCATCAACTGCACGATTTGATCTGGAAAGTAATTTTATGTGGGGCATGGTTGTAGTGGACTCCCGCAGCCCCTGGTTCTGCTCTGAATCCTGCAGTTAAGGGAAAGCTAGATAATCATTTGGTGGAAGGGTAGCTAAAAGTTGGGGATCGATGAAATCCACCGATTTCCAAGAACTATCCTCTGGAGCTAAGCCATTCCATTGAATTAGTAGTTGGCGTTGCGGCTTACCGTGAATCTAGATTGTGCGTTCGTCGAGGCCGGAAAGGATTTCATGCACGGGCGAGCTTTTGTACAAAAAAAAATTTGGCAGAGCATGAATATGATGCTGTGTTGATTCAAAATACGGTTTTCATAAGGAAACGTGAAAGATGAGGTGAATTTTTGCATAATCTGGAAGTTCTAAGTAGTAAGCGGTGTTGCCGATTCGCTCTAAAATTTTAAATGGCCCGTAAAACTTTAAATTAAATCGAGCGTAGGTATTCCTTTTCAAACTCGTTTGTCGATATGATTGGAGTTTGAGAAGGACATGTTCGCCAGGGCTAAATTGTTTATCGATATATTTTCTGTCAGCTTGTAGCTTCATTCTGTGTTGTGCTTGTGTGAGATTTTCTTTTAGTCGGGCTAGTATGGTGTCACGATTTTTTAATTCTTTCAGAATGACTTGGATATGGCTTGTGCCGGTATAATATAGAAGAAAACTGGGAGGAATCCGACCAAACATGGCCTCATATGGGTCATACCAGACGAGTTGTGAAAAGATGTGTTGTAATGGTATTCCGCCCAGGATAGTAGGGAAGATCAGGATTTTTTATTTTGGTGAGCAAGCATTCGTGAGTATTGATTTAGGCACTGATTAACCCGCTCAGTTTGCCCATCAGATTCTGGATGATAGGTCGAACTAAATTTTAATTTGGTTCCATTTTGTTTGAAAATCATTTTATAACCTATGGGGAAGAGTGAAGTGAGCTGCTTTCGATAAGCAATCAACAACTACTAATATGTCTGTGTATGGGGTTGATTTTGGAATGTGGGTGATAAAATCTAACGTAATATCGGCCCAGATTTTTGCGGGAATTGGTAGGGGTTGCTATCGACCAAAAGGTAAGTCGTTTCTAGGTTTGGCTTTTTGACACAAGTCACAATGTTTAATATATCTCTTAACCTCTTTAGATAACTGGGCCAAAAAAATATGACAGTAAGCGTTTAATGGTGGCTCTTGTTGCGGGTCGCTCGGGTGCTCTGGTAGACCGGTCGAATTGAACCACCTTAGCTCGGAAGCGAACCGAGCGCGCAAATAGTCAATTAGAGATTCGTTGAGCACATTGAGACTTTTTGACATGGAAAACCCGGAAAGGGTAAAAAACCACGTGGCCGAAGTTGTGCTGACCAAACTTCACTATCTTCTCAGAGCTTACAATTAGGTGTTTAGAAGTCGGGCGTGACAGGTCGCCGCTCGTTACAATAATAGAGAGAGAGAGAGGGTGTTCCGAGGGTGACAGGCCACCTCCCGGGAAACTAAGTCTTTTTCCTTCTGCGAACTGTGGGGAACAAAAGTGAGAATGCTCCGGGGAACGAAAAAGAGAATGCTCCGGGGAACGAAAGTGAGAATGCTCCGGGGAACGAAAGTGAGAATGCTCCGGGGAACGAAAGTGAGAATGCTGAGTCGTCTTTCGGGATGAGGGAAATCTTCAAGTCCACGATGGAGATCTTCAAGCGTCGAAGGAGAATTCCGTGGAAATCTTCAAGGAGCTCTCCCGGGTGCAGAAGGCAAGGTCCTTTGAAATGAAGCCCTGAGGCTCCTTTTACAGCTTTGGCCGGGGGTAGCCTGGTAATTTCACCGTTGTAACCACCGTAACCACCTGGCGGACGAATCATATTTTCCGGTTCGGAGCACACGGATCGCCATTTTTCGTAAATGACCATCTTGCCCCTCGGGCAGTTTGGGCAGTTTTGTTGGAGGCAAAAAAGGCGACGGGTTGTTCCTGAAATCTGAGAAGCTAGAAAGACAAAATGTGAGCACGCTAGAAAGATAAAATGTGAGCATATCAGAAAGACAAAATGTGAGTATGTCAGAAAGACAAAATGTGAGCATGTCAGAACTGCGAAAGTGCTCTGAGCGCGCTCAGAAGCGTTCTGAGCGCGCAACGAACGGAGAAGCAATATGAGCGACTGGGGAGGCGTTCTGAGAATGCTTAGAAGCATTCTGAGCGTGCATGAGCGCGGAAGTGTTCTGAGCGAATGGAGAGGCGTTCTGAGCGCGCAACGAGCGCGGGAGCTCTGAGCGCGCGATGAACACGAGAGCATTCTGAGCGAACGGAGAGACATTCTGAGCGCGCAACGGACGCGGGAGCGCTCTGAGCGCACAACGAACACGAGAGCGTTCTGAGCGAACGGAGTGAAGTGAGCTGCTTTCGATAAGCAATCAACAACTACTAATATGTCTGTGTATGGGGTTGATTTTGGAATGTGGGTGATAAAATCTAACGTAATATCGGCCCAGATTTTTGCGGGAATTGGTAGGGGTTGCTATCGACCAAAAGGTAAGTCGTTTCTAGGTTTGGCTTTTTGACACAAGTCACAATGTTTAATATATCTCTTAACCTCTTTAGATAACTGGGCCAAAAAAATATGACAGTAAGCGTTTAATGGTGGCTCTTGTTGCGGGTCGCTCGGGTGCTCTGGTAGACCGGTCGAATTGAACCACCTTAGCTCGGAAGCGAACCGAGCGCGCAAATAGTCAATTAGGGATTCGTTGAGCACATTGAGACTTTTTGACATGGAAAACCCGGAAAGGGTAAAAAACCACGTGGCCGAAGTTGTGCTGACCAAACTTCACTATCTTCTCAGAGCTTACAATTAGGTGTTTAGAAGTCGGGCGTGACAGGCCGCCGCTCGTTACAATAATAGAGAGAGAGAGAGAGGGTGTTCCGAGGGTGACAGGCCACCTCCCGGGAAACTAAGTCTTTTTCCTTCTGCGAACTGTGGGGAACAAAAGTGAGAATGCTCCGGGGAACGAAAAAGAGAATGCTCCGGGGAACGAAAGTGAGAATGCTCCGGGGAACGAAAGTGAGAATGCTCCGGGGAACGAAAGTGAGAATGCTGAGTCGTCTTTCGGGATGAGGGAAATCTTCAAGTCCACGATGGAGATCTTCAAGCGTCGAAGGAGAATTCTGTGGAAATCTTCAAGGAGCTCTCCCGGGTGCAGAAGGCAAGGTCCTTTGAAATGAAGCCCTGAGGCTCCTTTTACAGCTTTGGCCGGGGGTAGCCTGGTAATTTCACCGTTGTAACCACCGTAACCACCTGGCGGACGAATCATATTTTCCGGTTCGGAGCACACGGATCGCCATTTTTCGTAAATGACCATCTTGCCCCTCGGGCAGTTTGGGCAGTTCGGGCAGTTTGGGCAGTTTTGTTGGAGGCAAAAAAGGCGACGGGTTGTTCCTGAAATCTGAGAAGCTAGAAAGACAAAATGTGAGCACGCTAGAAAGACAAAATGTGAGCATATCAGAAAGACAAAATGTGAGTATGTCAGAAAGACAAAATGTGAGCATGTCAGAACTACGAAAGTGCTCTGAGCGCGCTCAGAAGCGTTCTGAGCGCGCAACGAACGGAGAAGCAATATGAGCGACTGGGGAGGCGTTCTGAGAATGCTTAGAAGCATTCTGAGCGTGCATGAGCGCGGAAGTGTTCTGAGCGAATGGAGAGGCGTTCTGAGCGCGCAACGAGCGCGGGAGCTCTGAGCGCGCGATGAACACGAGAGCATTCTGAGCGAACGGAGAGGCATTCTGAGCGCGCAACGGACGCGAGAGCGCTCTGAGCGCACAACGAACACGAGAGCGTTCTGAGCGAACGGAGTGAAGTGAGCTGCTTTCGATAAGCAATCAACAACTACTAATATGTCTGTGTATGGGGTTGATTTTGGAATGTGGGTGATAAAATCTAACGTAATATCGGCCCAGATTTTTGCGGGAATTGGTAGGGGTTGCTATCGACCAAAAGGTAAGTCGTTTCTAGGTTTGGCTTTTTGACACAAGTCACAATGTTTAATATATCTCTTAACCTCTTTAGATAACTGGGCCAAAAAAATATGACAGTAAGCGTTTAATGGTGGCTCTTGTTGCGGGTCGCTCGGATGCTCTGGTAGACCGGTCGAATTGAACCACCTTAGCTCGGAAGCGAACCGAGCGCGGAAACAGTCAATTAGGGATTCGTTGAGCACATTGAGACTTTTTGACATGGAAAACCTGGAAAGGGTAAAAAACCACGTGGCCGAAGCTGTGCTGACCAAACTTCACTATCTTCTCAGAGCTTACAATTAGGTGTTTAGAAGTCGGGCGTGACAGGCCGCCGCTCGTTACAATAATAGAGAGAGAGAGAGAGGGTGTTCCGAGGGTGACAGGCCACCTCCCGGGAAACTAAGTCTTTTTCCTTCTGCGAACTGTGGGGAACAAAAGTGAGAATGCTTCGGGGAACGAAAAAGAGAATGCTCCGGGGAACGAAAGTGAGAATGCTCCGGGGAACGAAAGTGAGAATGCTCCGGGGAACGAAAGTGAGAATGCTGAGTCGTCTTTCGGGATGAGGGAAATCTTCAAGTCCACGACGGAGATCTTCAAGCGTCGAAGGAGAATTCCGTGGAAATCTTCAAGGAGCTCTCCCGGGTGCAGAAGGCAAGGTCCTTTGAAATGAAGCCCTGAGGCTCCTTTTATAGCTTTGGCCGGGGGTAACCTGGTAATTTCACCGTTGTAACCACCGTAACCACCTGGCGGACGAATCATATTTTCCGGTTCGGAGCACACGGATCGCCATTTTTCGTAAATGACCATCTTGCCCCCTCGGGCAGTTTGGGCAGTTCGGGCAGTTTGGGCAGTTTTGTTGGAGGCAAAAAAGGCGACGGGTTGTTCCTGAAATCTGAGAAGCTAGAAAGACAAAATGTGAGCACGCTAGAAAGACAATGTGAGCATATCAGAAAGACAAAATGTGAGTATGTCAGAAAGACAAAATGTGAGCATGTCAGAACTGCGAAAGTGCTCTGAGCGCGCTCAGAAGCGTTCTGAGCGCGCAACGAACGGAGAAGCAATATGAGCGACTGGGGAGGCGTTCTGAGAATGCTTAGAAGCATTCTGAGCGTGCATGAGCGCGGAAGTGTTCTGAGCGAATGGAGAGGCATTCTGAGCGCGCAACGAGCGCGGGAGCTCTGAGCGCGCGATGAACACGAGAGCATTCTGAGCGAACGGAGAGACGTTCTGAGCGCGCAACGGACGCGGGAGCGCTCTGAGCGCACAACGAACACGAGAGCGTTCTGAGCGAACGGAGAGGCATTCTGAGCGCGCAATGAGCGTGGGAGCACTCTGAGCGCGCAACGAACACGAGAGCGTTCTGAGCGAACGGAGAGGTGTTCTGAGCGCGCAACGAGCGCGGGAGCGCTCTAAGCTCGCAACGAACACAAGAGCGTTCTGAGCGAACGGAGAGGCGTTCTGAGCGCGCAACGAACGCGAGAGCGCTCTGAGGGCGCAACGAACACAAGAGCGTTCTGAGCGAACAGAGAGGCGTTCTGAGCGCGCAACGAGCACGAGAGCGCTCTGAGCGCACAACGAACACGAGAGCGTTCTGAGCGAACGGAGAGGCGTTCTGAGCGCGCAACGAGCGCGGGAGCGCTCTGAGCGCGCAACGAACACAAGAGCGTTCTGAGCGAACGGAGAGGCGTTCTGAGCGCGCAACGAGCGCGGGAGCGCTATGAGCGCGCAACAAACACAAGAGCATTCTGAGAGAACGGAGAGGCATTCTGAGCGCGCAACGAGCACGGGAGCTCTGAGCGCGTAACGAACACGAGAGCGTTCTGAGTGAACGGAGAGGCGTTCTAAGCGCGCAATGAGTGCGGGAGCTCTGAGCGTGCAATGAATACAAGAGCGTTCTGAGTGAACGGAGAGGCGTTCTGAGCGCGGGAGCGCTCTGAGCGCGCAACGAACACGAGACCGTTCTGAGCGAATGGAGAGGCGTTCTGAGCGCGCCGGGAAGCGTTCTTGGTGGAATCCGGAACCGGAAGAGCGGGAGGCGAGTCAGAATAGGGGGGATCCACCCTAACCTCGCTACGAGGGAGAATGGCTAGGCCGCACCCTATGGGGGCGCGGTGCGGCCGCACCCTAAGGGGGCGAGGTGCGGCCGCACCCGAGGGGGTGCGGCTTGGCTTGGCCGCACCCCAAGGGGGTGCGTCCGGGCCGCACCCAAGGGGTGTGGCTTGGCTTGGCCGCACACGGCTTGGCTTGGACGCACCCCAAGGGGGTGCGGCCGGGCCGCACCCCACATGGGGTGGGGCTTGGCCGCACCCCTCATGGGGTGCGGCTGGGCCGCACCCTAAGGGGGTGCGGCTGGGCCGCACCCCACACGGGTGCGGTTTGGTCGTACCCCCCACTATGGGGGTGCGTCTATTCGCACCCCACTAGTGGGGTGCGGGCTAATCACACCCTAGTAGTGGGGTTCGGCTATGGCGGCGTGCTCCGTGCATTCTCCCGCACTGGCGATTGGCGACGGAAATGGAGGGTTCGGTTTCTTCAACTCGTGCGATCATGCGCTGACCGTTGACCTCACCTCCCTTTAGTGGAGTTTTCTCTAGACGCACTCCAAGGCCTTTATGGATGTATAACATAAGCCCCCCAAATCTTCGGAGTCCGAATTTCTGCGCGGAGGAGTTCAGATGTTTCGATTTTTCTGTGGCGGCTTTGATCATTGCTCTCTTCGTGGTGCCTTGGATAGGAATTGCTGTCGGAGGATGAGTGTGTGGTTGCTTTTGCTTTCTTGTTATGTTTAGGCGTTTCTCGCTCTGCACTGCGTTGCGATAGCACTCTCGTGACCCCGCTGCCCTGGTTGTTGTCGAAGTGTCGATTGAGGAAAGGTGCTTCAAGATGGCCGGCAAAGGATGTTCGTACTTTGAGATCGTTCCTGGCTTGCTATTTAGCGTAGATACCTGAACAACTTGATGGCCTTTTACAAAATACCTGATGAGCCTGCGCGAGTCTTAGTAGAATATTAGTTCGCGCGAGTCTGAGTTCGCGGCTTTTTACATAAAAAAAAATTTAGTTTGCGCGTGTCCGAGCTCGCGGCTTTTACATATTAGAAGATTAGTTTGCGCGAGTCTGAGCTCGCGACTTTTATAATATAGAAAATTAGTTTGCGCGAGTCTGAGCTCGCGGCTTTTTACATAATAAAAGATAAGTTTGCGCGAGTCGGAGCTCGCGGCTTTTTCATAGTAAAAGATTAGTTTGCGCGAGTCTGAGCTCGCGGCTTTTATAATATAGAAATTAGTTTGCGCGAGTCTGAGCTCGCGGCTTTTTACATAATAAAAGATAAGTTTGCGCGAGTCGGAGCTCGCGGCTTTTTTCATAATAAAAGATTAGTTTGCGCGAGTCTGAGCTCGCGACTTTTATAATATAGAAAATTAGTTTGCGCGAGTCTGAGCTCGCGGCTTTTACATAATATAGGCTTGGTCGGTGAATAGCGTGTGTATTCAAACCGGGGGCGAACGTAAGGGGGGGGGGGGGGGCAGGCCCCTACGACGTCGGGGCTCGACGGTGGAGGAGAAGGGCGAACCTTCAATCGACGGCGGTGCAAAGTCCCCGGGGCAGGGTCCCAAAGTGGCCGGTGAATAGCTGGTGTGTTCAAACCGAGGGCGAACGCAAGGGGGGCAGGCCCCTACGACGCCGGGACTCGACGACGGAGGAGAAGGGAGAACCTTCAATCGACGGCGGTGCAAAGTCCCCGGGGCAGGGACCCAAAGTGGCCGGTGAATAGCTGGTGTATTCAAACTGGGGCGAACGTAAGGGGGGCAGGCCCCTACGACGCCGGGACTCGACGACGGAGGAGAAGGGCGAACCTTCAATCGACGGCGGTGCGAAGTCCCCGGGGCAGGGCCCCAAAGTGGCCGGTGAATAGCTGGTGTATTCAAACCGGGGGCGAACGTAAGGGGGGCAGGATCCTACGACGTCGGCACTCGACGACGGAGGAGAAGGGCGAACCTTCAATCGACGGCGGTGCAAAGTCCCCGGGGCAGGGCCCCAAAGTGGGTTCCTGCAGTAGAATAGTTTAGAACAGGTGAAACATAATTAGAAAATGGACATTGATGCACGCGTAAGTGCAATCTTGCGGCTTCTGAGCCAACAAGTTTCTGATACAAGTTTGACGAGAGTGAAGGTAACATCGAGCTCCCTTTGCGTTGCGCTTGCTCGAGCTCTTTTGGTCGTTCAGCGTGGTGAGCGGTGGTGACTCGATGACCGACCCTCAGTGGCATCTTTCTGTGCTTCTTTGCGGAAAGCTTCAAGGTGTCCTGATCGAAGAAGGCGTTCAATTTCTTCTTTCAACCTGGCACAGTGCTCCGTACGGTGCCCTCGGCCTTTGTGGAAATTGCAGAACTGGGATTGATCTCCGCTGCGCTGGGGGAGCGGTCTGGGCCAGTTGATGACGTTGATGTTGTAGATTACAGACAGTATATGCTCGCGGGGGGCATTTAACGGGGTGTAGATCTGAGAGCTTTGATTCGCTAGCCCTCGGGAGCGGTCTACTTGACTCTGAATGGGCGGTACGACCTTCTCGAACTGTTGTTGCTGTCCCTTTCTCTTGCGACACGTATCCCCAAGTTGTAGTGGGTTTGCCGATGCCAGAAGATTAGCTTTTTCCGCCAATGCGAGGGTTGCGCGGCCCTCCCGCGCACCTTGCTTCTCAGAATTTGGTTTTGGCGACGGGTCGTAGTTGATCCAAGGGAGCTCGTCTGCGGCTGTGTCGAAACCACGAATTGCATCCTTGAGGATTCTCCCTTTGTTGGTCATGCGTCCAGACATGGAAACGTCGTGGTCCAGAGCGTCAAGTAGGAGGCTCCCAAATATTGCGTCGTAGGGGGAGTCTGCTTCTGCGATGACGAACTGAACATCGTATAGGACGGGTTCCGAGTGCATCCCTACTTGGACGGGGAGGGTGACGACTCCTATGGTGGGTACCACAGTTCCGTCTGGGAGCTTTGCGTCGCTGGCCCTGAGCTTGAGGTTCCCGCTTAGGAGTTTGAGCCGCACCACGGCTGCCACGAACAAGATATTGAACGAGATGCGATGGGTTATCAACGCCCTCCTTAGTTCACAGGCTGGATTGCATATGCTTGCGTCTAAGACGAAGTCCAACCATCCGGGGACGCTCCTGGTGGAAGCTTGTGTAGATCTTTTATTGCTGCTTGATTCGTCCCGCTTCCCTTAGGCGGAGCAACTTGTTCGTTTCGGGCTCTTCTCGCTCTTCTTCTTGGACCCTCGGTGCACGCGTTTCATGCCATTCAACGAACAGTTGGGACAACTCGGTGAAGTTGTGAATCGCTCCATTTGGCAGAGATTGATACCAGCGGAGCGCGTCTCCGCGCAGTGTCTCGGTGAAGATCTTGCAGCTGATTTGCTCTGGAAGTCCGAACGTTCGCATCGTTATCAAGAAGTGATTAACGTGCTCGTACGGATCCTCTGCCCCGTGGATCTCCTTGTAGTGCGGGAGCTTTAGCCATGATGGAACTGGGTATGCCAAAATCGACTTTGACAGGGGGGATCACCTTTGCTGGTGCGTGACCTCGTTCAGATCCTACCGCGCCGCGAGAGGGGCCGACTTGCTAGTTGATCCAAGCCACTGGGGTAGGATGGGTGCAGCAATGGACACTCTTTTTGCCGGGCCTTCAGGGATTGAGGAACTGCATGCGTCGGATAGTTCGGGGGAGGTGTCCACTCTTGCTGGTTCCGTGAACTCAGGTGAAGCGGGCACTGCGTTCGGAAATCCTTTGCTCGGTAGCTGGGAATCCATTCCCACAGACGGGGCGAAACAGTTGCGGGTCGCTCGGGTGCTCTAGTAGACCGGTCGAATTGAACCACCTTAGCTCGGAAGCGACCCGAGCACGCAAACAGTCAATCAGGGATTCGTTGAGCACACTGGGACTTTTGACGTGGAAAACCCGGAAAGGGTAAAAAACCACGTGACCGGAGCAGTGCCGACCAAACTTCACTATCTTCTCAGAGCTTACAATTAGGTGTTTAGAAGCCGAGCGCGACAGGTCGCCGCTCGTTACAATAATAGAGAGAGAGAGGGTGTTCCGAGGGTGACAGGCCACCTCTCGGAAAACTAAGTCTTTTTCCTTCTAGGAACTGTGGGGAACAAAAGTGAGAATGCTTCGGGGAACGAAAGTGAGAATGCTTCGGGGAACGAAAGTGAGAATGCTCCGGGGAACGAAAGTGAGAATGCTGAGTAGCCTTTCGGGATGAGGGAAATCTTCAAGTCCACGATGGAGATCTTCAAGTGCCGAAGGAGAATTCCGTGGAAATCTTCAAGGAGCTCTCCCGGGTGCAGAAGGCAAGGTCCTTTGAAATGAAGCCTTGTGGCTCCTTTTATAGCTTTGGCCGGGGGTAGCCTGGTAATTTCACCGTTGTAACCACCGTAACCACCTGGCGGACGAATCATATTTTCCGGTTCAGAGCACACGGATCGCCATTTTTCGTAAATGACCATCTTGCCCCTCAGGCAGTTTGGGCAGTTCAGGCTGTTTGGGCAGTTTTGTTGGAGGCGAAAAAGGCGACGGATTGTTCCTGAAATCTGAGAAGCTAGAAAGACAAAATGTGAGCACGATAGAAAGACAAAATGTGAGCGTATCAGAAAGACAAAATGTGAGTATGTCAGAAAGACAAAATGTGAGCATGTCAGAACTGCGAAAGTGCTCTAAGCGCGCTCAGAAGTGTTCTGAGCGCGCAACGAACGGAGAAGCAATCTGAGCGACTGGGGAGGCGTTCTGAGAATGCTCAAAAGCATTCGGAGCGTGCATGAGCACAGAAGTGTTCTTAGCGAACGGAGAGGCTTTTTGAGCGCGCAACGAGCGCGGGAGCTCTGAGCGCGCGATGAACACGAGAGCGTTCTGAGCGAACAGAGAGGCGTTCTGAGCGCGCAACGAGCGTGGGAGCGCTCTGAGCGCGCAACGAACACGAGAGCGGTATGAGCGAACAGAGAGGCGTTCTGAGCGCGCAACGAGCGCGGGAGCGCTCTGAGCGCGCAACGAACACGAGAGCGGTCTGAGCGAACGGAGAGTCATTCTGAGCGCGCAACGAGCGCAGGAGCGCTCTGAGCGCGCAAGGAACACAAGAGCGTTCTGAGCGAACGGAGAGGCGGTCTGAGCGCGCAACGAGCGCGGCTCTGAGCGCGCAACGAGCGCGGCTCTGAGCGCGCAACGAACACAAGAGCGTTCTGAGCGAATGGAGAGGTGTTCTGAGCGCGCAACGAGCGCGGGAGCTCTGAGCGCGCAATGAACACGAGAGCGTTCCGAGTGAACGGAGAGGCGTTTTGAGCGCGCAACGAGCGCGGAGCGTTCTGACTGAACGGAGAGGCGTTCTGGGCGCGCAACGAGCGCGGGAGCGCTCTGAGCGCGCAACGAACACGAGAGCATTCTGAGCGAACGGAGAGGCGTTCTGAGCGAGCCGGGAAGCGTTCTTGGTGGAATCCGGAACCCGAAGAGCGGTCGGCGAGTCAGAAGAGGGGGGATCCACCCTAACCTCGCTACGGGGGAGAGTGGCTCGGCCGCACCCTAAGGGGGTGCGGGGCGGCCGCACCCAAGGGGGTGCGGCTTGGCCGCACCCGTCATGGGGTGCGGCTGGGCCGCACCCTAAGGGGGTGCGGCTTGGCCGCACCCCACATGGGTGCGGTTTGGCCGCACCCCCCGCTATGGGGGTGCGGCTATTCACACCCCACTAGTGGGGTGCGGGCTAATCGCACCCCAGTAGTGGGGTTCGGCTATGGCGGCGTGCTCCATGCGTAGCGATTGGCGACGGAAATGACGGATTCGGTTTCTTCAACTCGTGCGATCATGCGCTGACCGTTGACCCCACCTCCCTTTAGTGGAGTTTTCTCTAGACGCATTCCAAGGCATTTATGGATGTATAACATCTCTAATTCCTGATTGTCCTCCACTTTTAAGATCTTGTGTTTCTGATATTACCTATTGCGATAGTCACTAAGGGGAATATACAATCTATTTTTATAAATAAATTTTTATTGCGTAAAATCTATTCTGGGATTGATGTTGGTTGAGTTTTAAGTTGAGTAAGAATAATGTGTGCAGTAGTATCAATGGTGTATAATTTGTGTAAGTTTTAAAATATATGAATGTTGGGGTAAGAAATAAACGAAAATAATGAAGGGGTACAATCAGCTTGCTAATGAACTCGGGAGAGTGTATCAACGAACCTATTCTGATTCCTGGGTTTATATTGTATTTTAAAATCACATCCATTATTTTAGTTAGGAATTTTCACTGCACAGGTGTTTTAGTTATCCAAGTGTTTAAATTATGTAGAATTTGGTGATCGGTTAGTATAATAAATGGTAATCCTAACAAATAGTATCATCATTTATGAAATGTGGAAGAGATTGGTAGGAGTTCTCTGGCATAAGTAGATATTTTGTTCTCGTATTGATAACTTTTTACTATAATATTCTATTGGGTGGCCCTCTTGAGTACTGCCCTATGCCAGTGCATGATGCGTCTCTGTCAACTATATTGGCAGCCCGCGAATGGCTATTTACAGCTCAATTATAATAGCAACCCAAGAAGTCGATATTGACAGCCCGATGGATATTGACAGCCCAATTTAAAAAAAAAAATTAGAGACTAAGAAATCAGATTTAATTAACAATAACAGTCCATAGTAAATTTAACAAATAACATGATAATCTTTGAATGATTTATATGTCCTCCAACAAAATCTACAAATCAAGATAAGACAAAAGAGTGTCGCTCCACTAAATGCATCTCCCCTGCAAATGTAAAGTCAACAAATTATTGTAAATTCTATGCAATTTTATGAGATATAAAAATGCGTTTAGAACATTGCAATACCCAAGTGTAACTAGCATCTGTCTCATTCGATAAAAATGCAAACGATGAGAAGAATGTCTGATTTGTAGATGTGATGCCAACGATACATAGAAGCGACAATCTGTAGCGGTTGGTCTTATAAGTGCAATCAATCAAGAAAGTGTTTGAAAATAAATTACTTAACTTCACTGCGGTTGGATGCGCAAAAAATATGTTCTCTAAGTGATTAGTCACACAATTTACTTCATTGTAACTAATATAGACCGCTTCATTAATGCACTTATAAAAATTCTGAATTAGAGTGCTACCCGCCAATTCATGTTTGTAGATATTGGCTTTCTCATTGTAAATGATTCTCATTGACGTAGAATTTAACGGATTTTTACTCTTCAATGCCGATAATATCTTTCTCGGTTTCACCCCGGCATTACACATATCTTCAACTATTGCGGTTTCACTTTGATCTAGTCTCCCGGCATATGGATGCGCTTCGAGATGGACCAACCCGTGATTATGCACACCACACATAACATCAACCTTCCACTCATCAATGGTCTCTCTACGACCTCTAATTGCAAATTTGCAACCGCACCGCTTGGAGCTAGATTTTCTCAAATTTCTTTTAACAAAACCCTTATTTTGAGATTCTCTGACGAAGCAGATCGATCACACCCAATAATAACTCTAGGTTTTGCCCTTGACTCAATCTTATCGGCTTTTGTGATGATTACGACAAAACCTAAACCTTTGCCAATATTTCTAGCTCATTCTATCATTTCCTCTTTGCAACAAAAATGTCCTATTAGTACTGAAATATTCTTCGACATCGATTGAATTTTTTTTGGAAAAATTACCACACATCAATAATTTCATACTTTTATTGGAACTCATTTCAAGCTATATCAAAGACGAAAAAATTTGTTTAGGACAAGAAAAAAATAGTCGGCTTACCAATACTTAGAAGATGAAAATCCTAACATTTGCCAAAAAAATGAAAACCTTCACCACAAAATTTCTCTAACAAGGAGAACCCTACGTGAGAATAAAAAATAAAAAATAAGCACAATATTATCCACACAAGGAGATGAAACCCTACGTTTTCATCACCACAATTCCTAAAAAATCAACATGCATTATTTCTCCCTAAATGGGCAAAGAGACCTTTGAATAATGCTATGAAACAAAAATGAGGTGAGAGGAGGCCAAACATTACCAAATTAGAGATTTTTGGGGGAGCTTTTTCGGCCAAATGAGAGCCAGGGCAGCCACGGGAGAGGTAATGCACGGGAGACGGGCCGGCGACAGGATGGGCGGTGGATGGGCGGCGGGTGGCCGGCGGCTGGGCAGCGGCTGGGAGGCGGCTGGGCGGCAAGAGCTGATCGCCTGGGGCGGAAATCGCAGATCGCGAAATGGGAGGGGGCTAGAATCGGGGATCGGGAATCGGGAGGGGGCTGCCTTTAGAGGTTTTCTTACTAGGTTTAAATGGAGTTTTTTGGGTTATTTGGGTTGCAAATAGCTATTCGCGGGCTGCCAATATAATGACCCTTTTAAAATTTGGCAATCGAACGTTTGGCCGCCATTAGTTGTTTAATCGTGTCAAATGCTGTAGTTGCCTTAAGATTCCAGTTGAGTTTATTTTTGACCAATAAATCTGTCATAGGCGCGGCAATAGTTGGATAGTTTAAGATGAACCTATGATAATAACTTGATAATCCTAAGAATGATCGTAACTGTTTGACCGTTTTTGGGATGGACCAATTTTTAATGGCAGCAATTTTATCCAGCGTTGGCGGGACTTTGTTACTTGAAATAATGTGCCTAAAAATTCTCTTGTGGTGACTCCAAAAGAATATTTGCTTTGTTTTATTGAGAGATGATGTTCTACTGTTCTAGCAATAGATCAAAAATTATTTTCTAATGAGTAATATGCAAGTTCATATCGATGTTATAAATCAACATGTCGTCAAAAAAAATAACGACAAGCTTTCTGAGGTAATCTTTAAAAATCGAATTCACTGATGATTGAAAAGTTGTTTGCGCATTAGCTAAGCCGAAAGACAACTAAATATTCGTAAAATCCTTGGTGAGTCCTAAACGTAGTTTTCTGGATATCCTCCGGGTGCGTATCCGGGTGCATACGCACCAGATGATATCCCGATTGTAAATCGAGTTTTGAAAATATAGTAGCGTCATGGAGTTCATCCATAAGTTCATCAACGGTTGGCATTGAGAAAGAGTCTTTCATAGTTAGAGAATTTAGTGCCCTATAATCGACACACCCTCCAAGACCCATCTTTTTTTTAACCAATAATACCGGTGAACTATACGGGGAACTACTAAGATGAATTAGACTGTTGGTTAATAATTTAGTGATTAGTTTTTCTATTTCGTTCTTTTGTATGTGTGGGTATCTATAAGGTCGAACTTTAGAAATTGCCCCTGGTGTAATTAAAGGTATCCGGTGATCCTGAGGTCTGTGTGGAGGGAGTTCTGTTGGTGTGATGCATTCTGGTTTTGGCGGGAGTAATTTTGGTGCCTGGGAGGGGATATTTTAGTAATGTTGTGTCTTGTTATATTAGGCTTTTGGGGGGCTGTTTTATGTTATGTTATGTTTATGAGTTTTGGAGTCCGGTAGCAGCGGAACAGTCTTCCTCTTGCTTGTTTTGCCGCCTGATCAGGGAGCTTCCCTTAGGGCTGGTGTTCGGTTGTTGATGTAACTGTTTTCCTGCTTTAATTTATCTGAGTTGTGCTTGTTATTAACGGGTAAGAAGAATCTCTTGCTTCCTTGTTCCATTCAACGTGCATCACTGGTATCAGAGCCGGTGCGGGTAGGAGACATCATGCCGGTTTCCGACGGTACCCATTCGAAGGAGTTGAGCCCAGATCTGGAACTTCTGCGGCAAGAACAAGCCTCCCCAGCACACTCCGTTCACACCCTCACTGCGCAGTCTGAACGACAGAACCAGACCATGGAGGAGTTGCGGACCATGATGGCGACGCTGCTCTCACCGAGGGGGGGGGGGGGGGGGGGGGGGTGGGGGTGGGGAGACCATTTGGGCAACCGAGAGGAGGATATCAGCGACCAAACCGCTTTCGGCACGTATTCCAGCTACGCCGACGGGAGGCAATCAGAGTAATCATCGTCGCTTGACCGCGGCAGAAATGGCGGAGAAGCGCGCTAAGGGGATCTGTTTTTGGTGTGATACCAAGTACACGGCGGATCACCGTTGTGCTGCCCGAGGGAAATCCTACGCACTAGAGCTCATTTTCGATGAAGTAGACATGGAACCGGCACACGACGAAGAGAACATGATGGAGGAAGGGTTGGGAGGTGGCGAGGGCGAGGAGGTTCCACCTTTATCGGTGCACGCACTTATGAGAGTCACCCAATACCACACCATGAAGGTCACCGCTTCCCATCGAGGACAGACCATTCAAGTTTTCATCGACTCCGGGAGCACCCACAATTTCGTGGACGAGGAGGCGGCTCGCTGGTTGCAATGCCATTTGACATCAATACCTTCCTTTAATGTTTCCATAGCGGATGGACGGCGCATCTCCAGCTCTAATAAGGTAGTCGGCTTTACGTGGAGGATGCAAGATGTATTTTTCATGACTGACATGTTGGTGTTACCACTAGGGGGTTTGATGTGGTTCTCGACGTGCAGTGGCTGAGCACATTGGGGGTTATACATTGGGACTTCGGCTTCGCATGGATTTCACAAGCCAAGGGAGGAAAATTTCATTGCGGGGCACCAAGACGGCTACCGAGACTTGGATGACGCAGCACAGCTTGGAGAAATTGATCGCCAAGGAGGGCAATTTGAACATGCTATCGTTATGCACTCTCCGCCGGGTCCAGGAATTCTCGGCAGCGGAAGGGCACCGGGCTGTAACCATGGCCGAACAAGGGGCGAACAACCAGGTCGCGGGGCTGGGGACAGAGCAGCTCGTGCCCATACATGTCGTGCAAGGGGAGGAGCAGTTGTGGCTCACGCAAGGGGAGGCGGAAGCAGCAGCGGCAACAGTAGACCAGAACTGGGTTGCGGGTCGCCGGAAGAAATAGCAAGGCTGGGAGGGTTTTTAGCAAGGTTTGCAGATACCTTCAGGGAGCCGACAGGGTAACCTCCGCACCGGGAACATACTCACAGGATCTCTTTGACCGAAGGACACGGGGACATCAATCTGAGTCCATACCAGTACCCACCGCTACCAAAAGACGAGATCGAAAAATTGGTAAACGAGATGTTGCAAGCGGGAATCATTCGGCCGAGTAGCAACCCCTATGCATCCCCGGTGGTGTTGGTACAGAAAGGAGATGGGACATGGAGGCTCTGTATCGATTGCCGTCAGCTCAACCTCCAAACGGTGATAGATAAATTTCCCATTCCTATCATCGAGGAGCTCATCGACGAATTACACGGGGTGGTTTTCTTCTCAAAGCTAGATATGCGTGCCGGCTATCACCAGGTCCGGATGGTGGAGGAAGACGTGTACAAGATGGCGTTTCAGACACATCATGACCACTACGAGTTTTTGGTTATGCCATTCGGGTTGGACAACGTACCGTCAACATTTCAGAGCCTGATGAACAAGATCTTCAAGGACCAACCCCGAAGGTTCATTCTAGTCTTTTTCGATGACATATTTATTTTTAGTAGATCATGGCAGGAACACTTGGAGCATCTCACCTTCACACTTGAGACACTACACCGACATAACTTATTTCTCAAGAGGAGCAAGTGTATCTTTGGGAAACGACGGGTCCATTATCTCGGCCACATCCTATCCTACACCGGGGTGGCCACGGATCCGGAGAAGGTTCGGGCAATGTTGGAGTGGCTGATTCCCAAGACGATCAAGCATGTGCGGCGCTTCTTAGGCCTCACCGGGTACTATCGAAGGTTCATTCAGGGCTACGACGGCCTTGCAAGGCCATTGACAGAGCTCTTGAAATCAGCCCGACTAGAGTGGACGCCGAAAGCAGAACAAGCGTTCAACCAACTCAAGATGGCCGTCTCTCAACCGCCAGTGTTATGCTTGCCGGATTTCACTTAGCAATTTGTGGTGGAATCGGATGCGTCCGATAAAGGCACATGGGCGGTTCTTCTACAACAAGGACGACCAATAGCCTATTTCAGCAAAGCGTTGGGTAAGACGCGATGCTTCTGTCTATGAGAAGGTTTGCTTGCGGTGGTCCTAGCAGTACAACATTGGCGGCACTACTTAATTATCCGGCCATTCACCATTCGCACGGATCAACAAAGCTTGAAATTCTTGTCAAACCAAAAGTTGGCAACACCGGCACAACAAAAATATTTGTCAAAGTTGTTGGGCTATGACTGTTGGATCTTACGGGGCCCTTAGAGGGGGTGGGGGGTGAATAAGGGAATAAAATTTCTTTTTATAATTTTAAGATAATTACTAAATTGTTTTATAATATGTGAAGGTAAAATAACAATTTAGCTAAATGAATAGAAAAATTATGATTTGCAATTTTAGAAACAAGTACTAAATTGTTTTATGATAAAAGAGATTGAAATAAACAATTTAGATTTAGAATTGAAAACTTAGAACACAAAATAATAGAGATTACGTCAAATGAGAGAAATCAAGTAAAGACAAATAGAGACATGATTGTATTATATGAAAAAGGTGTTTACAAAAATTGATTTCAATATCGCTTGAAATCGGAGGCAACAAATATGTAAATAATTTTTCCTTTTCTATACCGACTCGTATCCCCACGAACCGGTTGGCTATAGCCTATATCTCCCAGATATAGACACTAGCCTCCCCTAAATCAAATCTTGATCTAGACGCAGCACACACGGCGGCGATTTTCTCCCAAGCCACACAAGGACTTGACACCGCACACAAGACGATGATTTACCCTAGACCACACAAGGATCTAACACCACACACAAGGTGATGATTTCCCCTAAGCCTCACACGGACTTAGACGTCGCACGCAAGACGACGATTTCTACAACGGTTACAAAAAGTATGAATGGAAATAATGAAAACAATAATAAAAACTCCCTATATGAGATCTCTGGAGTTGAGGATGAAGGATCGTTGTAGTATAAGCGAGGTTGAAGCGATCGTCCTTCGGATGTAGCGTGACGTTGTCCTCCTCCATAATTCTCCTTTAAGCTTTTTGTGGGAGATCCATCTTCGGCAGCATAACAACACTGGAATTGTGGCACAAGCAACCTCTCTGGGATGGATGATCAAAATGATCGAAATTGGCTTCAATTTATAGACCTTGGAGCTAGCGCCTGCGGTAGTACTTAGCGCCTGCGGTATCGTTCGTGTGGAGCGGTTGCGAAACCGTCGCCGGTGTGGCTCTATGCACGAACTTGAGATAGCGCCTGCGGTAGCGATAGCGCTGGCGGTAGCGCTCGTGTGGAGCGGTTGCGAAACAGTCCGCGGCGTGGCGATCTGCACGAGCTCAAGCTAGCGCCTGGCGTTAGCGTTAGCGTTAGCGCTGGCGGTAGCGCTAAGGAAGCGCTGAGACGAGGCTAACCACTGAGACGGAAGCTGAGATGAAACCGCTGAGATGGAACCAACTGAGCTAGCGCCTGGCGTTAGCGATAGCGCTGTTGGTAGCGCTAAGGAACCGCTGCTTTCAAAAATTGTTTCCATACTGCCTTCTACCTGTGGAGTATTGCACCTATAGTTCCTGCACACTATAAACACACGACAAGCAATATCAAATACAATATGAGATTTGTTATTCTCAAACAAAGGGATGTGACACACATGTCCAACAATCTCCCCCTTTTGATAATAACAAATCCTCTAAGCAAGAAATCAACAATAGTGTTTATAGTATATGACAAGCATGATAGTAGTGCAACTATAGTATATAATAAGCATGATGAAATTGTGCATACTCCCCCTATCTTAATGCTCCCCCTACATACAAGAAATTTATGTTCTACTCCCCCTAAATGATAGATTACATGAATTAGTCTCCCCTTATTTATCTATATTTCTTCTCTATAGATTTCTTCAATTAGTCTCCCCCTTTTGGTATTATCAAAAGAAGGTGGGGTGAGGGTAGTAAGGAGGCATTCTTTAGGCTAGTTATAAATCATGATCGAGCTTTTGTAATATATGAAATGATAAAGAGTTTAAGCATAGCATATATAAGAGATTTTAAATATAAAGATAAGAGTTGCAAGCAAGCGGAAGATTATAATAAACATCTTTTTGTAAGCATGAAAAACATAAGTAAAAATATGAGTTTTAGTTCAAAATTGAAAGATGTTTTAACCTTTTGGAAATCTCAAAGTTTTTCAAAAAAATACCAAGCATGAAATGAACATATCAAAGAGAGATTATACTACAATGTTACTTAATTCTAAGTTCAAGAAATACCAAAACATTGTAGAGATCATGCTAGGTTATCTAGTGCATTTTTATATAAAGAGTAGTATAGATAAAGCATTAGAATCCAATACTCATGAGAAGAAGTGTTATGCAAGATAATGATGTGCACATAAGTGTATTTTGGGCAATGTTAACAATTGATTTAAATCAACAAAATACAAGACATATGTAAAGTAAAGTGCACAATAAAACACAAGTAAATTACTTTCACACACTTTTAATGCACATAATTTTTTAACAAAGTGGTGTAATAACTAAGGTTTGCACAAGACACTTTACTATTCTTTCCAAGGTGCTCAACCTCACAATGCTTATGAAGACTTATCAGGAGGTTCAAGTAGTGCTTGGTGGAGTTATATTTGTCTATATATATAATTTTTTTTGTTCATATTTGTGAGACAACATTATCCGAATACACTTGTTTTGCAAACCAAATTTTTTAACTTAACCACTTTTCTAAATTTCATAAGTGCAATTCAAATGTAGTGTAGGCAATAAACTTATGCAAGTTTTAATTCATTGTACAAATACAATACACAAGCAAGCATTTTTAGATTTAGACACACATGTTGATTACCAAAATAAGTGAGTGAAATGTATCATTATCAATCATAAAATATTTACTCATACTTAGAGGCATGATAAGCTTGGTTCTACACATTTTGCAATACAATTGATGCACTTTAAATAGATATATCAAAGCATGATAAGCAAAACAATGTTCATAGTAATTTGAAAGAATAACAAATCCCATATGTTGGGGTGTTAATCCCATATGCACACACTAGAGAACGCTCAACCTAGCACTCTTTCCCCCCAGTGCCTCGCAAGGCCCCACTGGAACCCTCCCCGGTTAAGGACAAGACATGTATTAGAGATTAGGTCTCTAATGTATCCAATCCTACGCCCCCGCTATTGTGAGATATGAAGTCATAGGTGAAATAATCTTTTGGACAACCTATGCTTTTAAATCTAAGGGTTGGTATATAAACTACGAGTTTTGTTTAATGTGATGAGTTATAAAGCCGCATAATTTTTCTACTTTTATGAGATGACGATATGTGATAACTAGCACAATTACTAATATTCAATAAGTGACAATG
Source organism: Dactylorhiza incarnata (assembly GCA_033032865.1). NCBI lineage: Eukaryota > Viridiplantae > Streptophyta > Magnoliopsida > Asparagales > Orchidaceae > Dactylorhiza > Dactylorhiza incarnata. Next base: position 4,372,668 of record JAWHQI010000026.1, on the reverse strand, counting down.
CTAGTATGATGAGTTTTGGGTTTAATGTCATGTCATAAGATTTATATTGAAATTGCATGTATTCCAAAATAGAATTTCAAATTATAGATCTAGAATAGAGTGATGATTAAGTTTGATGTATATCTTCATTACAAAGTTGATTCTAGAGTCTATAAATATGAGAGATACATGCAATCACTAGCAAAGCAAATCAATACATCAAATAATGTAAAGGAAACATTATACATATTTTTATCATAAGATTCATAATTCCTAGGAGATAAACATAATTGTTTTGAGATATGTCTTGATAAAACATGAATTACGATTTATGATTATAGAGAATTTTGCATAGAATATATGTTAGATCATCATGATGTATGTAAATTCTAATTCTTCTAGACTTATGACAATATGATTTGATGATTTTCTTTTGAATGTGCATGTTTGAATTGTAAGTCTAGAAAATGATGATCATGTAATCATATTAAAGACAAAGATCACATATATAATGGTTTGAAATTTATAATAAAATTTGCATTCAATAATTGAATCTATTGATCTTTGGTTTTGCATGATAAGATATGATTTATGATACAATATTCACATATATTCTAATGATTAATCCATAACCTATGTGTTTGTTGGAATTTTAGTATTCTATATAATTTCAAATCACATAGTTATCATGATATTTTAATAACATTGTAAATGTTATACCTAGCATATAAAATTAAGCATAAACTAAGAAGTGATGCTAGAATGATGAGTTTGAATGCAATGTTATTGCATAGGATTAATGAAGATAATGTTGCATGTAATATGAGAAGTTTTCAAATTAATTTTCTTTAGACCTAGAATGAAATTATTAAGCTTTTGATTTGAACTTAATGATACATGACTAAGATCTAAATAACATGCAAACAAAGGTGACACACATTACACACAATATACAAAGGATATCATGTGATGAAAAATCCATAAACACAGAAATTTCCAAATCAAGCAAACTAAGTTTTTTTTTAAAACGGAGTTGAAATTTGGCAAATTGACAGCACCAAACGAATTTGAATGAACAAGTTTGGTTCTCCGTTGGATGGAGATTTCTGTGCTCTTTCCAAAAAGATATTAAACGCGAAAAATTGGACGAGCGGATCAAAAGATATGGCTTTTGAAGTTTTGATCTAAAACTCGCATTTAAAAAAAAAAAATTAAACACACGTTTTGTGAATGTTTGTTTTCGATTTTATTTGATAATATTTTTCATTATAAGGGCTATCAAATGCAACAAATAGAAAAATAATTAAAACGTTGCGCATTTAGTTTTTAGCTTAAGCCCTTTAATAAACCATTTAAATCCATTTTTTTTAAAATAATTTCATTAGTCTTGAAAATAATTTCAATATTCAAATGATAATGTTAATTCAAGACATTGATGGGTAAAGGATTTAAAAGGATATATTTAAACAATTTAAGATGAGAGATAGATCACTTTGAAAAATATATGACTTAATGTTCAATTTTAATTCAAATTTGATTTGATAAACATTAGGCTTAATGTATGAAAGTCATATTTCATGATATATAAAGTGATCATAGCATGTTTGTTCAAAAAATAATAAAAAGTAAAACAAAAGAAAAGAGACAATAAGCCTATCATGAAGTAGAGTATTGATATTACATTTTTAATTGTTTCTACTTCATGCAAATGATTGGATACTAATTAATAAGAGATTTAGGTATCCAAAGGGGACCATGTGGGATGGTTCCTTTGGGTACCCAAATACATCGTGATGACTTTTGGGAGGATAATGATGAATGGGCATTATCAATTAAAGATGATACATCATTTTTCTTTATGGGTCTCCATTCATACATTGGTTGTTTATCATTTAAATTCATATTATGATTATGTGACATCTTTATATGATTATATTTATTTGAAAAATAATTCATTTGGGATTTATGTTTATTCAAATTATTTTTCAAAATAGATTGATGTTGATAATCATAATGAATTTTATTATAGAGATTTTTTGAAAGCTTATAAGAGTGATTGTCTTTCTTAAGTAGTGATTGTTGAAAGAGTGGGTTACAATATGTTTTAAATGATTGATTCTTATTTCGATAATTTTCATTTCCACTCTTTCTTATAGACATACTCTTATAATATGAGGGATAATATTTTATAGTTTGATTTTCATGAAAATGAGTTTTTAAATTTGAGTCATGATTGAAAATATATTGAGACTTATAATAATGCCTCTTAAGAATTTTGTGAGGATCATAATTCTTTTTGAAACTAAACTCCTTTTGATCTAATGTGTGAAAATGGTCCTTTTTAGAAATGATTTTGTAAGTTAATTTATCCTTGTTATTCAAAATCTTATGATGAAATTCATTACATGACATTTGAAATTTTTCAACAAAAGATTTTAATTGTATTAACTTACAAGTTAAAGCATCATTTTCAACTATCAATTTTTCATTATGTTCTTTAGAAACTAAGAGCCCTTTTTCAATATCCTTGAATTTTTCTTTTAATTGATTGCAGTCTAAACAAGGAATAAGAATTTTACCTAAAGAGCATGAAAGAAAATTTATCACATCAATATTTGATTCTACGTTATCGTTTGCTTTTAAAGATTTATTTTCTAAACGTAATTTGGAATTAGCAATTTTTAACTTTAAAATTTTACATTTAGCAATTTTAAGCATACGAGATGTAGAAATGGAATTTGTTACAAAAAGAGGAGTTTTGATTTTCTTACATTGCTATGGGATGAGGCAAGATTTGGACCAACGATTCCTTTGACATCTTCTTTGCATTCCTCTTCCATAGTTGAATTTCCGTCTTTTCTTTTGCTTGACGTGTTGCCAACAAATGAGTCCAATATTGTGACGTTGTATTCTTCTTTCTCCAAGCATAAGTCCTCATCGATTTCTTCTCTTGGATCTATTAGGAATTCCTCGTCGATTTCTTCTCTTGGATCCATAAGGAATTCCTCGTCGATTTCTTCTTTTGGATCCATAAGGAATTCCTCTTGTTCATCATCTGTAGAAGGAAGACTATAAGTATTCTCAAGAAATTTCCAAACTTCATAAGCAGTAGGAAGTGTATAGATAAGTTTGAAAATATTTTGATCTAATGCACAATATAGACTATTCATAGATTTGGCATTTAAAAACATTTCATTTTTATTTAAAATACTTGGGGGCATTTTAATTGTAAAATTCCATACTTCAATATCAGAAATTTTTCCATAAGAAATTTCCAACCATTATAATTTTTGCCTTCAAATAAAGGTGGTGCTAAAGATTTTTCATTTATAAGAAAATTTCCCCCACTAGTAAAAGCGAGATCATGACACGCCATTATTCCTGGTTTTTAAACCGTTTGGAATAACCTTGCTCTGATACCACTTGTTGGATCTTACGACGCCCTTAGAGGGGGGGGGGGGGGGTGAATAAGGGAATAAAATTTCTTTTTATAATTTTAAGATAATTACTAAATTGTTTTATAATATGTGAAGGTAAAACAACAATTTAGCTAAATGAATAGAAAAATTATGATGTGCAATTTTAGAAACAAGTACTAAATTGTTTTATGATGAAAGAGATTGAAATAAATAATTTAGATTTAGAATTGAAAACTTAGAACACAAAATAATAGAGATTACGCCAAATGAGAGAAATCAAGTAAACACAAATAGAGACATGATTATATTATATGAAAAAGGTGTTTACAAAAATTGATTTCAATATCGCTTGAAATCGGAGGCGACAAATATGTAAATAATTCTTCCTTTTCTATACCGACTCGTATCCCCACGAACCGGTTGGCTATAGCCTATATCTCCCAAATATAGATACTAGCCTCCCCCTAAATCAAATCTTGATCTAGACGCAGCACACACGACGACGATTTTCTCCCAAGCCACACAAGGACTTGACACCGCACACAAGATGATGATTTACCCTAAACCACACAAGGATCTAACACCACACATAAGGTGATGATTTCCCCTAAGCCTCACACGGACATAGACATCGCACGCAAGACGACGATTTTTATAACGGTTACAAAAAGTATGGAATGGAAATAATGAAAACAATAATAAAAACTCCCTATATAAGATCTATGGAGTTGAGGATGAAGGATCGCTGTAGTATAAGCGAGGTTGAAGCGACCGTCCTTCGGATGTAGCGTGATGTTGTCCTCCTCCAGAATTCTCCTTTAAGCTTTTTTTGGAAGATCCATCTTCGGCAGCATAACAGCACTGGAATTGTGGCACAAGCAACCTCTCTGGGATGGATGATCAAAATGATCGAAGTTGGTTTCAATTTATAGACCTTGGAGCTAGCGCCTGCGGTAGTACTAAGCACCTGCAGTATCGTTCGTGTGGATCGGTTGCGAAACCGTCGCCGGCGTGGCTCTATGCACGAACTTGAGATAGCGCCTGTGATAGCGATAGCGCTGGCGGTAGCGCTCGTGTGGAGCGGTTGCGAACTGTCGGCGGCGTGGCGATCTGCACGAGCTCAAGCTAGCGCCTGGCGTTAGCGTTAGCGCTGGCGGTAGCGCTATGGAACCGCTGAGACGAGGCTAACCGCTGAGGCGGAAGCTGAGATGAAACCGCTGAGACGGAACCAACTGAGCTAGCGCCTGGCGTTAGCGATAGCGATGGCGGCAGCGCTAAGGAACCGCTGCTTTCAAAAATTGTTTCCATGCTGCCTTCTACCTGTGGAGTATTGCACCTAATGTTCCTGCACACTATAAACACACTACAAGCAATATCAAATACAATATGTGATTTGTTATTCTCAAACAAAGGGATGTGACACACATGTCCAACAATGGTTACTCTATCCAATACAAGCAAGGGAAGGAAAACCTTTGTGCGGATGCATTATCCAGGAGTGAGGGGGCGGAAGAAGTGGAGTTATGCGCCATTGTCACAATTACTTCAAACTTCATGTGGGAGATAAAAGAGTCGTGGCAACGGGACCCCAAAATACAACATATCATCGCCCAAAAGACAGTGGACAACACTAGTCAACCCAAGTGTCAGCGGGAGAGGGGATTATTGAAGAGGAAGGGCGGATTGGTGGTTGGAGACGAGGCTACCATCAAGTTGAAGTTGTTGCAAATGTACCATGAAAGCACTTGGTGGGGGGGGGGGGGGCATTCGGGAATCACGACCACATACTAACGCATAAAGAGGATGCACTTCTGGAAAAAATGAAGGTCGAGGTCTATGAATATGTACAACGTTGCACCGTGTGCCAACGGTGTAAACCGGATAACCGGAAGGCAATGGGGCTACTACAACCCCTTCCAATACCGGAGAGGATTTGGCAAGAGATCTCATTAGACTTTGTGGAAGGGCTTCCCCAGAGTAGCGGGAAGGCGACAATATTGGTTGTGGTTGACCGTCTTAGCAAGCAAGCACACTTCGTGGCATTGGCCCACCTGTACACTGCGGAGAGTGTGGCTCAAGTTTTCTTGGACTCGATCTTCAGGTTGCATGGGTTGCCCGAGTCGATTGTTAATGATCGGGACACCACCTTTGTAAACCAATTTTGGCAAGAACTTTTTCGAGTGCTACAAGTCAAACTCAAGTTGTCCACGGCGTACCATCCCCAAAACGACGGCCAAACCGAAGTGGTGAATCGGTGCTTGGGAAACTACTTACGGTGTATGTGTTTTTAAAGGCCAAGGAATTGGGCGCATTGGTTACCTCTAGCAGAGTGGTGGTACAACACGACGTACCAAAGCGCCATCAAGATGACCCCTTACAAGGTGGTCTATGGGCAATCACCCCCATTACATGTAGCCTATAATATGGGACTAGCGGAGGTGGAGAAGGTGGACCGGTCCCTAGCAGCGCAGGAGCTAGTCATTCAAATTTTGAAGGAGAATCTTGCGGCCGCTCAAAATCGCATGCGAGTGTTGGCGGATAAGAAGAGAAGAGAACGAGAGCTAGTAGTGGGCTCATGGGTGTATGTCCGCCTACAACCGTACAAACAAACATCCATTCGTTCAAGGGGCTGCCACAAAATATCCCCTAAGTTTTTTGGGCCATTTCAAGTAGTGGAGAGGATTGGAGCCGTGGCATATCAGTTAGACCTTCCGGAGGAGGCGAAGATCCACAATACATTTCACGCCTCGCAGTTATGGGTTTATCCTAAACGCACTGGAGTTTAAAAGCTTAAACAAATGAAGTCATAGTTGTCTCTCCATCAAGTTGTGGGGATCTCAACTGAAGTTACCTCTCCATCAAATTGTGGGGATCTTAACCGAAGTTACGAAGCCCGCCTGATGGCGTATATTGCGGTCTCACAGTGGATAGTTGAAACCTCCTATCAGGTCGGTAGGGTTCCTAGTGTGTGGCCATGTTCTCCAAAATTTCACTCATGTCCTCCTTACTTCTTTACCTCTTCTAGTACTCAATGAAGTTTGGGGATCCTCCGGCCTGGTCAACCTTGCCATCGAGGCCAAGAAGATTTTATTGGTGTCCAAAATAGGCTGGCACAGTCAATGAGTTCTTCGAAGGAGACGAGTGGTCGCTACTAGCATCCAATTTGAACAACCCTTCCTACATCCCTCACACCACATCGAGTTCAATGGTATACCCTTCCACCTCCTGGATCCCTATCACCTCCTCCTGGAAGTGGTCAATGTAGTTTTTCAGGGTCTACTGTGCTCCTTACTTAATCAAGAATAGTCATTTGAGTCTTTATTCCTCTTCTAGTAGGTCACGAACCTTAACATCAGCCCGTGATAGATATCATCAAAGTAGTGGATAGAGATTGTTGGTAGCTAGTGGAGCCAGTCCATGACCTTCCCTTGAATGTGATCGCACATAATTGGAACATGAAGGCATCAATCACACTGTGAATAGAAATTACATCTTTGTACCATTGGAGATGGTTCAACGGTTCATCTTACCCCTAATAGTATGTAATTTAGGATCCGAACAAGTGCGATCTAAATGAGATATAATTAAGTTAGACATATCAACCAACAAATTGTTAACATGAGCTCCATCAAGGCGTTGAAGGATGCGTGTTGGGAAAAACCCTTGATTTAACTTAACAAATTAGCCAAAAGTGATTTAATCCTCTAGGAATAAATTAACCATTATATAGTAAGGGTAATCTAGTCATTAGATGTCTTAGGATATCATAGTCAACATAGGGTATCAGGACCTGATCAAGGGAAGCAAAATTGGGCTAAGTTAACATTTGCATCGAATAAAATTCGACGCAACATCGAGTCCATATCGACGCTGCTCTGATTAGAAGTCCAGGTGGATCAACCCTTCTGTCGAAGTAACTCAAGTCGACGTTACGTCGAATAGATATCGACGTAAAGGGCAACAACTTGTCGGAGTAACTGGTGAAGTCGACGCAGCTTCTAGTTCAACTCGACGCAGAAGATATTATCCGTCGAAGCCATCTAAGTCAACGTAACGTCGACTTCATCTCGACGCAGAAGATGAAGCTCAGAGCCAGGCAGATCAATACGACGTACACGTTGATAAGATATCGATGCAACGTCGACTAATAGAGTTCAGTCGGAGTATAGATGGAATCAAAGCAGCTTCTAGAAGAGCTCAAAGCTACGTCGATAAGAGAAGAAATGAATTCGATGCTACGTCGAATACAGTCTGTAAAAGGTAATCTTTTCAGCTGTCTCTCTGGTCCTTCTTTCATGGCCCACATCCTTCAAGACCGTTCCCCAATGACTCAATAGTTGCCTGAAATAGAAAGGAGCAATAAAGAAGGACACAAAAGTTTTCTTGGAACCATATTCCTTGTAGGTGGTCGGGACGAGATTAAAGAGGAAAGAAAGAGAATATCGTCAGCAGATTACCTTTTCAAGGCATACCAGAAAGGGAAACAAATTTGAAATGAAATAGAGAGAATAAAAGGAGAAGAGAAGAAAGAAACTAACGTGGCATTAATCACAATCAACCGTCTCCTTCTTGTTAGGGCTTCCTCTTCTTCTTTCTTTCTCAGGAACTGATATACAGAAAAGAGAAACAAAAAGAAAGTGCTTTTATTGTTCCTCATCTAATAGAACAGAGGATCTGAAAGCTGCTCTTCATCACAATCTTATAGCAGCCAGATCTCAATCAGCAAAAGTAAAAAGGATCTGACATACAAAGCACCTACAACTCATCACTATCAGAAGCAGGGGCTAATCAAGAGCATATCCTGTGGAACATAATTGGTTGTTCTTTATACAACCCTCTCAAGAATTCTGAGAACAGAATTCCTACAACTTTCTTTCTCTTCTTTCTTTCTCATTCTGTAAAAGAGTTTTATTAATCCCTCTTCAAAGGATTCAGTGGTTCAAGATCTCCTTATCAAAAGATCTGGAAGAGAGTTTTGAGAATCCCTCTTTCAAAGGATTCAATGGTTCAAGATCTCCTTATCAAAAGATCTGGTGGTTCTGAGAGTATCCTTATCAAAAGACTCAGGCACTGTTGGTGCATCCCTACCAGGTGGTAGAAGAGGGGAGTACCCATATTTTGGGAACCTCTATAAAAAATCTTTGTGTCTTCTGGTTGGATAAATTTTATGTGCTGTCTCCATAGCTAGTTCACTTTACTGCTTTATGTTTTATATTTCAGCACAAGTTTATTCTGTCTGAGTTCTTGTTTAAGCATATATCCTTAGATTAGTTTATTGATTACACAGTTAGGATATAAATATTTTTAAATCTCTATTAACCCCCTCTAGATGATCCTCAGAGGCACACTATGCACTTTCAATTGGTATCAGAGGGAGGTTGATCATTAAGAGGTTAACACCTTGATCAAAAAGACCTCCTACCCATATATCTTTTTCCATAAATACATTTTATATAGAAAATGAGTACTAAGGATTATTCTTCCACAAGACCCCCAGTGTGTAACTTAAACAAGTTCGCACTCTGGAAGGCCATGATAATGCTTTATATGAATTCAATTGATGAAGACATATATAATGTTCTTCTCACAGGTCCTCCAGCTCCAGTCAAACAAAAGGAAGGAGAAACCTCAACAACCGAGGCTGTCCCAAGAAAGAAATGGACAGAGGCTGAGAAGAAGGTCAAGACATATGATGCCAAGGCCATGAACATTCTGGTTTCAACAATGTTAGATGGCATTTTCCAGAAGGTTGCTGAATGCCAATCAGCAAATGATATCTGGGATTCCCTCACCACAATGGTTGAAGGAAGTGTTGATGAAAGGAAGGATAGAAAGTCCCTTCTCATATCCCAGTATGAGAACTTTCAAAAGAATGCTGAAGAATCTGTTGCTGCCATGTATGACAGATTCAACATCATTATTAATGAGCTCAGAGGCCTAGGCAAGGAGATATCTCTAACTGAGATCAATGATAAAATCCTTATGTGCTTCCCTAGCTCATGGGATTCAAGAGCTTGGGCAATCAGAGAATCCAGATGCCATAGAGAGATCACCACTGAAGCTCTGTTAGGAAAGCTTAAGTCATATGAGATGCTACTAAAGACCAGGGCTGAGTCAGAAGAGAGGAAACTACTCCAGCCCCTGTCCAAAGGAACTTAGCTCTGAAAGTTGTTGAAGGAGAGCCCTCTACTCCAGAAGATTAGATGTTCAATCTCCTAGCAGGGAGATTCAAGAAGTGGGTCATGACAGAAGACTCAAGGAGAAAATTAGATAGAGGCTCAAAGCCTAGATATGATAAGACTCCAAAGAAGGAGATCATCTGCTTTACCTGCAATATGCCAGGACACATTGCTCCTGAGTGCCCTCAAGAGAAAAGGAACTGGAGCAGCACTAAAGATGAGAAGAAGAACAAGAAGTCCTCCAGAGGGAAGGACAAGAAGAAAGCAAAGGGTTTCATTGCTGAAACCTGGAGTGATTCAGAAGTGGAAGAGAGCTCATCATCATCTAAGAATGATGGTGAAGAAGAAGCAGTAGCAGCCTGCATGATGGCTCTTGGAATGGCATCAAATGATGAAGATGACCAGGTATCAGTTTTTGATGAATTTGATTTTACTTCTGATGATTTTAAAACTTATTTTAAAGATTTCTGCATTGATCATCTTAGGGTAGAAAAAGAACTAGACACTGCTAGGGCTGAATTAGGAAACCTTAAGAATGATGAAATCTACCTAAGGAATCAGAATCTAACAAATGAAATCAAGAATAAGGAGTTAGAACTAATTGAACTTAGGAAAGAGAACATACAATTAAAAGAAGAGCTAGCAAAGGCAAAGGCCTTTGAGGACTCACTTAATGGGAGGAGTCAGAAGCTTAAAAATATCACAAAAAATCTCTCTATGAGATTCAATCACTTAGTGTTAGGAGCAGATCCCTCCACCAACTCAGAAGCACCTAGGAAACCTGCCTGAAAAAATCCAGTTTCCTTTGTAAGACCTAGTGATCATCAACCCAGTGAAAAGAGTGCATCAATTAAGGGTAAGGCAGTCAGTTATTCAGATAGGGTAGATAACCCTAGCAAGACACATTTGAATAAGAAAGAAAAACCTTTAGGAAAGAATGTAGAGAGGTCAAATAACAACCACCCAAAAGTAAAAAACAAAATTTAAATTAATAAGACACTCTGCTGATCTCCTACATTTAGATATATTATATACTCATCTTCAAATCAAAACAATAGGTTTGGGAAATCCATTCCCTATCATCCCAAAGGGTATTGTGAAAGGCCCTTCTATTCTTTCATAGAACCCTATAATGGTAAAAGTAAAGGGCCCAAGGTAACTTGGGTCCCTTTTAATGTTTGAATTACCTGTGCAGGGTTAGGAAGGGTCCCACTCAGAAGAAAGTGGAGTAGGAAGGAAGATGTAGAGTTTGATTAAGAAACAAGATTTAGTCAAGGGAGTAATTTCTATCTTGAAACCTCCTTATCACTTATAACATCATGTTATGATCTATTTTCAATAAGTAAAATTGATAGGAAAAACAAAAAGAATCTTCTAAAAGAAATTGATATGTTTATTAAGAGATGCGTCGGATAGAAGTCGACGTACCATTGACTTCCACTCAACGCCAGCGTCAAAAAGCACACAGAGCCGACGATTCGAATAGAATTCGACGCAGCGTCAAGTTCTTATCGACGCATACATCGACTTGATAATTGCTGATTAAACTCGAAGTCACGTCGATTGGAAATCGACGCAACGTCGACAGGACTACATCGACGTAGGGTCTCTGAATAATCTCGAAGCTACGTCGAGTACTATTCGACGCAACGTCAATATATCAGCACGCATTGAATTGCTTCTAGAAGCAATCCTGACATAATTTTGCGTGCCAAATAATAAGTATTATCGACGGTGCGTCGACCTAAACCCTAAGTAGTGGCGATTCATCTGCTTTTAAGCAATTACTGCGTCGAAACATTTACTCTTTCAAATTCTCTTGCTATCTTGCTCTCTAGCTCTCCTGCTCTCTTGTGTCCTTCTCTCTCGTTTTCTCTTCATCTTTGCAGGTACATTCAAAGAGATGGCCCCTCCCAAAGTTAATTCAGGATTCGATGTGGATGTGGATTCGTTTAGCGCAGCCGCAGAAAGCTTCAAGGCCATCCTTGGCCTATTTCAAAATACTGGGCTAACAAAGTTGATATCCACTAGATGCAAATTCTTGGATATCAAACTTAATGAGTTCAAAGACAGCATTCAAATAGGAGAGGATGGCTCCCTTAGTGGGAAAGTTTATGAGACAGATATTCTCATCATAGAGGAGCTTCTAAGATAGACTTTTGATCTTCCAATTGGGGAAGATTCAGATGAGCTGACAGGGGAAGAGGCCAAGAGAGTCCTAGAGATCATGCAGTTCAAAAGGGAGAAAGCAATCAATCTCAAAAAGATTGACTTGGGAGAAGAGTATAAATTTCTGGCTGACATTGTGGGAAAGGTGCTGTTATGCAAAGTCTCTGCTCATTATGACATACCAAAACAACATCTGCATGTTATGGGAATTCTGGTCCTTCAGAAGAAAATAAACTGGGGGAGATTGCTCCTGAAGATGATTGGGCACAAATATGCCCACAAGGAAAATGCATATATGAGAATTATGAGCCAAGTCTTTTTCCAACATTACCCAACAATATGTAAATCAAAAGGAGTGCTTATTCCCCCTGGGAAGAGAATTAATATTGGAATCTTTTCCAAGTGGACCAGGCAAATAGTGAAGCCTGGTCAAGCTCCAACATTTCCTCCTCCATCTCCTCCTCCTCTAGGGTCAAATAGGGAGATTTCAGATCCCTCAAGGGATGATCTTTCCCCAATGGACATTGTTCCAGAGCCCCGTCAAGAAGATACACCAGTCCCTTCTCAACAACAGCAACAACAACAGCAACAACAGTTCCAATCAACTTCATCACTTGAGCCATCTTCACTGCAAACACATCTACCTCCATCCTCTACAATTCCAGATTGTCAACCTGCTCCACCTCCATCTTCATCAATTCACTTCTCACCAGAGGTGTATCATTCCCTTTCTCCCATCTAAGAAGATGTTCCTCCACCACCTCCACCATCTACATCTTATACCCCAAAAATTGATATTGATCAGATCATTTCCAAAGCAGTGGCCATTGCCTCCTCAACTTTTGCAGATCAATTGGCCTCTCAGGCTAGGAAATTTGACAAGAAATACTCACAGATAGAGGATGAGTTATTAAGTTTTCACAAAAAATTTTAGAGCCTCAAAGAGTTTATATCTTCCTCCATGGTTTCAAGAGAGTTCTTAACCTTACTGGCCAGCAAGGTCAAGAAGGAGGAGAAGATCTTGGTGGAAGAGAGACCTGTCCTTGACTTGAGTGGACAGGATCAGGGAAATGCTGACAATGAGACTACTCAATACAAAGTGACTACCTTACAGGAAGCACAAATCCAGGGGGAGCCTGCAGATCAGGGGGAGTTCCCAGAAAAAGGTATTGATGAACAAATAGATGCAACTGTTCAGGGGGAGGCAAGTGACAAAGAGATGACATATGTCATGCAGTTTCTGACAGATGAAGAGGAGCCTATCCCAGATGTCCAGAGGGATCTAGATGCAAAGATGGTTGTTGTAAGCACAACTGCAGCTCAAGGTGAGACCCAACTGAAAGTGCCTTTAAATGAAGTTGTTCAGATAGCAGAGGAAGCTGCCCATGAAGCTAGAATAAATGCACAAAGTCAGGGGGAGCCTCTCAAAGACACTGCTGAAAAAGATGATGAGCCACTGAAGTTTGCCTCAAGAAAAGTCTCCTCAAAAGTATTCTCAAGAAAGAGAAGAACTCATGAGAAGGATCCCTGAACTTCAGGTACCAGATGAATTGTTGGTTGTTCTGTGAAATTACATTTGGTGGGAAAAATAATGCTACACAATTTCTTGATATGGAAATCTTCTGTCTATAGTTTCAGTTGTTTCCCCTTTATGTCTATATTATCTAGCATGCATGCTTGATTATGCTATGAAATTGTATAAAATCACTCTGAACAAACTGTAAAATTTGTTAAGATAAATATGGGGAGATTGTTGGGAAAAACCCTTGATTTAACTTAACAAATAGCCAAAAGTGATTTTATCCTCTAGGAATAAATTACCCATTGTATAGTAAGGGTAATCTAGTCATTAGATGTCTTAGGATGTCATACTCAATATAGAGTATCAGGACCTGATCAAGGGAAGCAAAATTGGGCTATGTTAACATTTGCGTTGAATAAAATTCGACGCAACATCGAGTCCATATCGACGCTGCTCTGATTAGAAGTCCAGGTGGATCAACCCTTATGTCGAAGTAACTCAAGTCTACGTTACGTCATCGACGTAAAGGGCAGGAACTTGTCGGAGTAACTGGTGAAGTCAACGCAGCTTCTACTTCAACTCGACGCAGAAGATATTATCTGTCGAAGCCATCTAAAGTCGACGTAATGTCGACTTCATCTCGACGTAGAAAATGAAGCTTAGAGCTAGGCAGATCAACACGACATACACGTTGATAAGATATCGACGCAACATCGACTAATAGAGTTCAGTCGGAGTACAGATGAAATCGAAGCAGCTCCTAGAAGAACTTGAAGCTACGTCGATAAAAGAAGAAATGAATTCGACGCTATGTCGAATACAATCTGTAAAAGGTAATCTTTTCAGCTGTCTCTCTGATCCTTCTTTCATGGCCCACATCCTTCAAGACTGTTCCCCAACGGCTCAATAATTGCCTGAAATAGAAAGGAGCATTAATGAAGGACACAAAAGGTTTCTTGGAACCATATTCCTTGTACGTGGTCGGGACGAGAATTAAAGAGGAAAGAAAGAGAATGTCATCAGCAGATTACCTTTTCAAGGCATACCAGAAAGGGAAACAAATTTGAAATGAAATAGAGAGAATAAAAGGAGAAGAGAAGAAAGAAACAAACGAGGCATTAATCACAATCAACTGTCTCCTTCTTGTTAGGGCTTCCTCTTCTTCTTTCTTTCTCAGGAACTGATATACAGAAAAGAGAAACAAAAAGAAAGTGCTTTTGTTGTCCCTCACCTAATAGAACAGAGGATTTGAAAGCTGCTCTTCATCACAATCTTATAGCAGCCAGATCTCAATCAGCAGAAGTAAAAAAGGATCTGACATACAAAGCACCTGCAACTCATCACTATCAGAAGCAGGGGCTAATCAAGAGCAGATCATGTGGAACACAATTGGCTGTTCTTCATACAACCTTCTCAAGAATTCTGAGAACAAAATTCCTACAACCCTCTTTCTCTTCTTTCTTTCTCATTCTGTAAAAGAGTTTTATTATTCCCTCTTCAAAGGATTCAGTGGTTCAAGATCTCCTTATCAAAAGATCTGGTAGAGAGTTTTGAGAATCCCTCTTTCAAAGGATTCAGTGGTTCATGATCTCCTTATCAAATGATCTGGTGGTTCTGAGAGTCTCCTTATCAAAAGACTCGGGCACTGTTGGTGCATCCCTATCAGGTGGTAGAAGAGGGGAGCACCCACATTTTTGGGAACCTCTATAAAAAATCTGTGTGTCTTCTGGTTGGATAAATTTTTCGTGTTGTCTCCATAGCTAGTTCACTTTACTGCTTTATGTTTTATATTTCAGCACAAGTTTATTCTGTCTGAGTTCTTGTTTAAGCATATATCCTTAGATTAGTTTATTGATTACACAGTTAGGATAGAAATATTTTTAAATCTTTATTCACCCCCCCTCTGGAGGATTCTCAGAGGCACACTGTGCACTTTCAATGTGTCTAGAATTGGGATGGCAATTAGACCAAGTGTAAGAGATCACAAAAGTCATAATCAATTAGGTTAACAGTTAAGTGGTCTCCCTAAAATCCCTTAAGTTTGAGAGACAAGGCAAGGAACCATGATATTTCTCTGATGGATCAATTATTGTGTTGAAATCTCTTAAGATGCACCAAGAGAGCAAATTGGAGGAAGCAAATATGAGAATATTTTCCCAGAAAGAGTTCTTAAGTTTGGAAATGTGTTTGCCATAAACAATAGAGAGTGAGAGGTAATAGTTGTGGATATCAATAGAGAATTGAAATGCCTGATTTTGATAGGATTTTGAAATTAAATGGATTATTCCAGAATGCTCGGATATGTTTCTCAATATGTGATGTAAAACAATGGTTAAATTTTAGTTTATATCTAAAGATGCTTGCCTTATTAGGATTCCCCTTAGGTTCTATGATGATGAGGATTTGTATGTCATTGTCCTTAACCATTAGTCTGAGTCTATTGATAATATTGGGGTTATGAATTCCCCAACAATTTCAAAGAAGAATAGTTTTTAAATAGTTCTATTTTTTATCCTGGTTTCAAACCACATTAATTGCCAAGTTTTGCCTCCGCATGAGGTAGTTGGCTCAGCCTGGATTTCATCTATGGAAGATGCATTTGAAATAGAAAATTGATGTGCTTATATATATGCTTTTGTTCATATCTCATACGAAGTGCTGGCTTGCAAGGTGATGTAGTTCTCTAGGGTCTGCTAGGGCTGCCGGGAGGAGGGGTATTATTACGTAGTTGTGGTCAGCCCTAACTGATCCTCATGTACCGCTTCTTTTGTGTTGGTTGCAGGGCAAGGATCTCACGTTGGAGCTAGCTTGCCGTCTGAAAAGGCCAAAGTCTCATGAAGTGTCTCTCCTCTCTCTTTATTGTTCCGTCTTGCATGTCGAGTTAGCTTAGGAGTTTTGTTATGCTTGATCTCCCTTTATGAATGTTGATTGGATAAATGTTTTGTAAGTCCATAAGTCTGGAACTCTCCTTCTTATATGTGGAAAATCTCTGGGTGTTTGGCTTAGTGTTTTTGCTGTGTTTTCATCGTATATTGCCTGGGTTGTTTGTATATCACTTAATAATGCATAATTTGTGGTGACTCTATGTTGTGGGGTCCCAGTCGGACCTATGTTATAGGGTTGTTGCACGGGAGGTGTTACACTAAAACTGTATACCTGATATGACATGTGTCTAAGTTGTGAATACGCCAAGATGGAACTTACATGCGTATTTGTAACTTATACGCATATTCCTTGTTGATCTTGTCGAGGGATCCCATAAAATTGCTAGATTTATCTGAAGCAATTTGATGAAATTCAAATCCAAAAACAACGTTAGACTCGTATACAAAAACACAAAATATTTTCTCCAATTGAATGATTGCATTGAGTTACGATAAGACACAAAATTCTCAAACCGTGTTTCTGACACCAATTGTCGGAGATCATGTAATCAGATAGATGAACAGTCATTACAAAATGTCTCGGGATGATGATAATATACTTTCTCAAAATTTTGAGGATTAACGACGATTTCCATTTTCTGAAGACATCGATCTAATAGAGATTGCATGAGAGCCAACGTGTATCGATGAATCGTCACTACCAAGGGGTTGGGAGAGATGAGAAGAAGCTTCCCCAAAAACATTCGATGAATTTCATCTTTTTTGCTACGACTGTTCGACAAATACATTGTAAAAGATCTCAAGATCGAATCAATGAACTGTCACCACCTCTGGCCTTATAAAGAAGATAAAAGATTTCTCAAACTTTTGAGGATTATCCAACTTTGTGGTGATGACAATTTCTAGAGATCCGGAGATCAAATCGATGAACCTTAGTTGCTAACGGTCGTCTTTGGACATCAAGAAAGCTTCTGTGAAATTTTGAGGATAATCTCGAGTCTTCATTTATTTAGCAAGATGACAAAAATATATAACATTTAAATTAAGAGAAGATCACAGTTATTAATCATCACTATGTAATATTTTACATATATTCAAATGTGAATGCAAATAGAATTCTCTAATTCCTATGTAGATTGGAAATAATTAGATTTATAATATAAAAATAATTATTAATAAAATTTATTTGAATTTCAACCTGCTATTTAAATTTTAAATGCACAACCCAATAATAAAATTGTAAGTTAATCTCTAATTCCAATTTTAGACCCAATTCAATTGGAAAGTACGTACCCTAATCTCATGTTTGATACTATCGTAACACATCATATTCATGATCCTGAGTAAATCACGTTAGTCCAAATCAATCATCTGAATAAGTGTGGCATAAATGTCATCAACATTGCTCGATGAACGTAAGTTCGTGCTAGTAGACTTTGTACCCACCGAACCTTGCATGGATTCAACTAATTTTTCGATGGCCACCGCCACTGCATCAACTCCTACCGTTCGCTTCCTCCTCCTACCGCTTCCTTCTCCTTCCACTCTAGTTCATTCTTGTGTATTAGTAGTTTTTACTGCCATAGAATCTGCATCTATCTCATTTATCATTTCTGATACGGACGCCGCAGGACTACTAGTCGCTCTATCAGTCCCGAAGGGCACAACCAAATCAGACCAGTTGATAATCACTTTATGTTTATAATATTTCATAGAACGATGAGCCTGCAATATTATAAATAATTTATAATTATAATCTTAATGCTCAAGTACGCCGAGTAAGTAATTAAATTAAAATTTTATCTTCACATAGTTTGCCCACAAATCTTCAATGTCCACCTTCACCATGTTTCTTTGTAAATCCCATCCAAATCTGCCCATGTCCAGCAACGCATTGACTTCAACATAGTACTTGTTCCAAGTCTTTAGATGATCTATCAACTTTTCTTTGCTAGTTTCAACACCACATTAATCTTTTAACACGGTCATAGCAGCAGTGAATGCAACACTCATATAACTGTTTGGTGATTTGTGAACCAACAATGTGTTGTTCCAACAATGTGTTTGATAGAAGTATCCATTTCAGGTGTCCAATGGATATATGACCACTTATTCCAGCCGCCAGCCTTTGTTGAGCTCTTATCCATGATATATGAACTAATAACAATGAAATATTAATATGAAAATCCAATGAAATATTAACATGTAAAACTAGTGATTGAAATATTAACATGAAAAACTAATAACAGGTTGAAGCAGATGTTGGGGCCAAAAGTGTCCCCAACCTCCAAACTCAACCACGAACCTTTAAAGAGTGGGAGAACTAGGGCCTGCAAGCAACCGACTACTAGCCACAAAGAGTCAGAGAGAAGTGAGGGGGAGAGGAGAAAAATGTCGCGAACGGCTGCACCAGATATTCCCGCAATGGGAAAAACCCTCTTGTTGCTGGATGTAATATTGCCTATCCAAAGAACTATTACAGAGCTATTACAAGTAGGCAACCAAAAATTTGTCAATAGAGAGTGACATGCACTTAAGACCGCACCAACAGGGAGGAGCAGGCTCAAGTGTCAGTGTGCCTTTCTAAGTACCCTTGTCCCCATGCCAAACGGGCATGTGCAATAAATGTGAGTTGCCTGGGATATAGGAGAGTCGGGCAGGAGAAAGAGCAGTTACAACAAGTTGTAACCGCCTCTACTAAGGCTATTGAGGAGAAGGTGCTGGAGCGATCACTCGAAGAGTCTGCACGTGCTTCTCGAGGCTGAGGCTGCTGCTGCTGCTACTTTGTTTAGAGACTAAGAGGGTGCGAACACTCTGGGAGTAACTGTAACGCCCCTCATTTTTTTCGGTAATTTATTTTAAATATTTTTATCAGCATATTAATGACGTAAGTGCATTACGTTAACGCAGAGTTAACGGTGTGCCATCGTTAATGCGTTTTCTTGTCTGTTTGGTTAAGTAGACCAAATATCGTTCGAATCGGTGTGCGTTTAGCCCTTTGTAATAATATGGCAATATTTATATTATTTTATATTATTACTATTACTATTATTATTACTATTAACCTTATTATAAAATCTGTATATAATAACATATTTAGTTGTAATCTTATTCCATTAAACCAATCCAGCACTCAGCTTATAGAATAATATATATGATTTTCTTGAAAATCTAACCCCATTACTTAGAAGATTTAATTGTCAGCTATGCTTCATCTTCCCCAATCATGAATCTCTATTTCCAAGAAGCCCCAACCAGAGAGTCGTGGGAGGAGGAGAGTTATTCTCCGTCATCCTTCCGGTCGCCATCTCGAGAGCTCAGGTGCTTTTTTTTTCTTCGTCAGAGCTTAGTTTCGGAAAGCTCTCGGCGAGCTCTTCGTGTTCGTGTTATTCTTGTCGCACCTCCGTTTGAAGTCTGGAGGAATTAAGTCAAGTGGTGGTTTGCTTCCCCTTTGATCTCTCTTGATCGTCTTAAATTCCTGTTTCTTTGATTTTCCTTCATTTTTTCTTTGTTTTTTTGTTAGCCAATTAACCCACTAATTTAGCTATATATATTTTGTGCCTAAATCCTAAGTTAAAAGCTTACCCCTAATGAATTTCTTGCTGATCTGTAGCTAAAAGCCCTTAATTTATGACCTGTAGCTAAAAGCCCTTGTTTAAGTTCTATTAAATTTCTTGTTATTATGCAATTATCTTCTTTCCTAACCTTAGTGTAGATTTTATTCCTCCTGAATTGTCTAAATATTGGTTCTGGAGTTTAATTTGAGTTCTGATAGAAATGTTCTGGTAATTTAGAAGAATTCTGTGTGGATTTACCTTGAGATAAGTAAGATAAAGCAGAAAATCGACTGGACAGTAAGTAGATTGGCGGGACGGGAAGCCGATCGACCGGACGGGAAGCCGATCGACTGTAAGTCGATTGGCGGGTCGAGAAGTCGATCGACGGTAAGTCGATCGGCGAGACGAGAAGCCGATCGACGGGACCTCCCGTCGATCGTCGAGAGCTCCCGTTGATTTTTCTTTTCCAATGTCGCCCCGACTGTTGAAACCAAAGATGTACCCCCGCGGTTTGCGACTAGAAAGACGGAGGTTGCGGATTGCTGGTTACTTAGAGAGAAGAGAATGAGACCGCTAGCAGCGGTCTAGGCCGGACTTCGCCCGTCACGGCAAATGCCACTCCTGTGACGGGCTTTCCTTTGATTAAAGTAAGAGAGTTACAGCGGGTTACAAGTGCAAGCCGGTCGGTCAACCAGGTCGCAAGACAGGGAACTCGAGTTCGCAGCTCAAACAAGCGAGCTCCTAGATTCGAGTGTCCGTGCCTTGGGAACGCTGCCGCCCCCTATTTATAGGCTTGGGGGCCTGCCCGAACGGGCAGGGATAAAATAACCGCTTGCCCGGGTACAGGAGAAACGGGCAGGCGGTGACGGGATTCAGAAGGGAAAGAGAAGAGAAGCCTCGCGGTTTAGCGGCTTGGGCTCCCGGTCTTCCTTTGGCTTGGCCCGGAGGTGTAGTGACCAAGGCGACGTTCCAACCCGGGCGGTCTTATACCAGAGGCCGCGATTTGCCTTTGGGACTTGTCCTTGGCTGATCTTCATTCTTTGGAGACAACTTGAGGGCTCAGACCGCCCGGTCTGCGTTGGTTGGTGATGGATGTCTTTTACTGAGACTGGTCCGGGCGATCTTGAGCTTTAGACCGCCCAGTCTGGGAGTAGTACCACTCGGAAGCGGTCTTTTGGGTAAACATAATCCCCGCATATTTTTAAACTCCGAGGAGATTTCAAAAATATCAGTTCTATCCGAAAGACCGCACCCGACTTGTGCTTTCAGCTATAAAATTGCCTGAGAGCTCTCCCCTTTCATAATTCTCCAGAAATCACGGGTCGCTACTCGCCGATTGCGGTTAGAATTTTTCAGATCGGCACCCCTTCAATCAGAATGAACTTCCTTGATTCTCTTCAGACCCGCGTTGATAAGGGGGAGACTGGAAGAAAACTGAGGAAAGGAAAGTTAAAGATGCTCGGAAGAAGAAGAGTCATCGGTCTGACAAGGCCGGGCGATCTCCGAAGACAGAACCTTCCAGGTCTAAGAAGAAAACTGGGGAAAGAACTGCGGAGGAAAGAAAAACCGTCGAGGAATTGTCGGCTAAGGAAAGAGAGATTGAGACGGAGGCGGCGAAGATAAAAGCCGCAAGAGAAATAGTAGCTAAGGCCGAAGCTGAAGAAGAAGCGGCCAAGGCGAAAACCGCTGAAGAAGAAGCGGCCAAGGCTAAAACCGCTGAAGAAGAAGCGACTAAAGCTAAAGAAGAAGCCGTTAAAGCTAAGGCCATTGAAGAGGAAGTGATTAAAGCCAAAGCGGCGGTGGAGGAGGCGGCTAGGGTCGAAGTCGCCGGGGTCTTGTCATCTGAGGAGAAAATCCTCGGAAAGAAGTCGGTAGAACCCGAAGTGGACCATCTCACACCTTCCTTCGACATAGATTTTACCTCATCAGGGACTCCTCTCATGAAGCTAAATATTGGAGAAGAAGGCGAAGTTGTCTCCTCCAGGCCGGATGGATCGTCTATCTCACCGGTTTTGATTATTGACGATTCCAGCCCTACAAGGCAGATCATCCCAGAGTCGGGGAAGAAAAAGAAGAGAAAGAGGGGCCATTCGTCAGCCGAGCGAATTGCCAAGAAACTTCAAAAGTTGAAGGCTGGAAACAAAGCCTTTAAGAAACCGACGGCGGACTGTCTTCAACATGATCCGCGCGTGAAAGAGGAAATCGACCCGCCCAATACCCCTCTTGCCAAGTCGGGCGATCTCATCCCAGATTCTGCGACTAGTATGTCGATCGGGGGCATCCTCAGAGGGATGGATGATTTTTTGAATAAAGATATGTTACTTGATAACCCCGTGACTTCGAGCCAAATTGTTTCTCCTGACGAAAATACTGGTGATTCTGAGAAGACCGCTCGAGAAGAGAAAGACCGGACCCTAGCTGGCCTGCGCTTAATAGGTGTAAAGGCGGAGAAGATACGGTCGCAAGGCAAGTCGCAGTTGCCCGACCCATTCGCTCCAGGTAAGCCCGGTGCGGATTATGAAACTATCCGCTTCTTCATTCCGCGACCTCGGAAAAAGCAAAATAAACTGTTGTTGAATCCACCGCCGAACTTCTTCCCCCTTCTTACTCAATCGCTGGCCGCCAGACGAAAGAATACTGAACGGATGTGGCGAGAACAACGCCAGAGAATGGATACGGAACAGTTGAAGCGGCCTGTTTATTCAGGCATTTCAACTTTTATAATTCCTTAATTATTCTATCCGCCTTTGGCTGTGCTAATTACAATTTTCTCTTGTAGACAAACCGGAGGACATGGTGAGACCGAGCGACCTGATCTCTAGCCTTCCACCTCTTCCCCAGATGCCGAATCTTATGCCAATATTAAATTCCGGACAGGAGGAGCTGGCCAACCTTCAGTTTCTTCTGAGTAACCTGGAAGTGAAGATAAGAGAGATGGAGAAGAAAGAAGAGGCCGCCCGGGTTGCGCTAGAGGTTGAGAGGAAAGAAAGACAAGAGGAGAGTCTGGCGATCGAGGCCCATTTAGAGGCGGCGCGGGCTGACCTAGAGACCGCGCGGGCTGAGTTGGAGGCCGAGAAGAAAAGAAGGCCGGAGAACGAGGGAGCGTTGGAGGCTCGACTGGAATTTGAGAAGAAGGCACGACTTGAAAAGGAACAGATGCTGATAGATCAAATCGCTACAATAACCGCGTGTCTTGATAGAGAGAAAAGGATGTCATCGAAGCTTGAGGATGACTGTAAATATTATCAAAACAAATATCTTCGTATGACCAGAGAGATTGGCGAGAGCCGGCGCTCGTCTACTGATGAAAGAGCTCGGATGCCGAACCGCCCGGCTGTTGGGGTGAGCTCTAATCCTTTACTTATTAGGGCATCTGATCCTTCCACGAATGATCCTGCCGGGGCCCCTTCTGCTCGTACGATCCTTGCTGCGCGGGTAGAAAGGGACGCCTCGCGGCTTCATAGCACGCTCAATCATATCCACTATTACTCAAGTCAAATTTATAGCCTTCTTATTCAGACCGGTGACCAGGTCGCGCGGCTTCATCGTGAGGATAATCCCCAAGAGCCGCGTCAGCCATAAGCAGCTTTTAACTTTTCATGAACTATGTTTGTAATAATTTTTCCTCTTATTTACTCCCCGGGATGAACTGATGTTCTGGTTTACTTCGGATAGTATTTTCTTTTAGCGCCTTCTGTTGCGCCTATAATATGCATAGTTTATGCCGAATTGATGTGCAGGTCGCGCGACTAGCGCTGGATGCTTGTGATTTCTTGTCGAACTTTCGTGTTTATTATAGGTTTTTGCTTAGTCGGTCTGACTTGCCTATGCGCAAGCTATCGCTCTTTCCTTTTATATGTGCCGCTTTACATTATAATCCGCGCGGCTTGACGTCATATCCGCGTTACAATTTGGTTATTTGCAGATCACTATCTCTATAAGTAGTAAGAATTACGGCGACTCATTCCATACTTTCTGAAATGGCGCGAGCTAAGCAGCAGTCGTCGCGGTCTGAGAAAGCTCACGCGGTCCGAACTGACGCGGCTTCTGCTTTTCGATCGGCCAATCATAAGGAATGCCGCTTAACTGACGCGGCTTCTGGTTGGAAGTAATGTAACCGCCCGACTTCCGTTACGTGACGAGCGGATAAATTCTTCGTCTTCTACTAAGATCGCCATTCCCGTCGATCACTTTAAGTATGGCTTCAGATTTCCCCCTCCTCTTGAAGTCATCACTATTCTCGATCACTATGGGGTCGTGCCCGGACAGCTTCCGCCGAATTCCATTGCCTCTATTTATAGTTTTATCTCGTATCTGCGGTCAGAGCGAGTTACTTTTTCGATTTCTTTGTTTCGAAACTTCTTTTCTGTGCGGTCTACTCCGGACGCCGGAACTTCTGTTTTTAGAGGTCATATCTATTTTGGATGCCGAGGAATGAAAGTTGTGAACCTTGCGAACAAGGTTGCGAGCTGGTCCGAGCGGTATGATATGTTTGAAGGCCCCCTAGGGCTGTTGCAGGTCAACCCGCAAGCGAGGAGTGCGGCTGACCTCAAGTCGGTTAAGCTCGGAGAAGCGGAGCAGAAGATCTTCGAATCCTTGGAGAATGAGCGACTTGATGTGAACTATTACATTCCCTTGTTCGCGCAGCTGGCGGATGTTCGCCCGGAGGATAGTAAGCTTCTCCTCAACTCGTCATTTTATAACCGTGCAGACTGTTTTCTTAAGCCTTAAATTCCTGTAGCTGCCACAGTCGTTCCTTTGAACAAGCCGGTTACTCCGGCCGCTCCAGTTCTGACCCAAAGGGAGAAAAGACAAAAGAAATCCGACCCGCAGTGGTCTGAAGATGAGAGCCCGGCTTCTTCGGGCGATTTCGAGCTTCTTCGTTCTTGCAGTAATCCGCGCGATCTGAAGGGAAAGCCGACGGTCCTTTGGCATAAGGATGATGACTGCGTGCAATTATCCACTAATCTCCCATTCTGGGGGAGTGAGAAAATTAGCCGGCATGCGTTAGCCGCTGGGGCCGCCATGTATGGCCGAAAAACTTTGATGAGATTGAAGAAAGTTCCGGAAGAGGAACTTTCCAGAGTAGCCCCACAGGCCGGCGCCTGGGGTTTTGTGGCCAACCATTTTATGGCCCTTTCGTATAAACGACTGGTATCGGCCCATACTTATCTGGAGAAGAAGTTCGCCGACCAGGCCGATGAGAATGCTAAGCTTAAGGAGATTATTGCGGTAAGTTTTCGACAAACACTTCGGGCTCATCATTTTCAGACTGCGCGACCTGATATCTATTCTCTTTTTTTTGTAGCATCAATATGATATGGACAACCCGGATTTCCAGGACAAGGTCTTCCCTCATGTAGCCGAAGGGATTGATGGTGCTCTGAATCGCTTATGAGATCGGGACGGCCTGGCCGATGGCTTTGAGGATACAACCTTCCCGGATCTTTATCCCGGCCTGAAGGACAAATTAAACGAAATAACCCGCCGAGCCAAGGGGAAAAACAAGGCCGAATCTAGTAGCACTGAGGAAGAGAGCAGTGAAGGTGAAATCGAGAAAGATCCCGCCACGGATGTCGAAGGAGAAAGAGATGGCTCTGATGTAGAATCCAGCGATTCTGAAGAGACCGGACGGTCTCAGACTCGCAAGTCGGGCGGCTCAGGTACTTCGGAAAGCTCGAGTGGTAGCTCCTCGGGTTCCTCCACTCCCAGCAGAGGATATTCGCCTGACGTAAACATTTCTGGCGATGAAGATTCCAGTTCCCATGAAACCAAGAAACTCAAGCCGGATGAATAGTTCCTTTTGTATTTTCCTTTTGAGTTTCGTTTACTTTTGCACGACCGACGGTTTGGTTTTTGTTAACCGGTCAGTCATGAATCAATGTAAAGATATTTTGAAAATGGAATGGAAAATTTTTACCTATTCAGCGGTTTGTCTTTGCTTACTTGTGTTCACTGCGATCTCCTTCTGTGTTAGATAATTGACCCTTCTAACCAAGTCGTGCGACTTAATGTTTTAGCTCACCCGGTTAGGATAATAATCTTCATAGGATTCCGGTAAAGTAATCAATAGCAAAAAACTCAAATCTCATAGCTTGCTTCTTCAATCCGGATCGAGCTGACTTGATTCATCCCGAGAAGGTATTAACTTATTATGAATGTATTATGATATCCAGGGAGCCGGACATAACCAAGCCGCGCGGTTGTCACTAGATTCTGCATACTTGTTTTTCAGGATAAAGAATGTCAAGTCATAAGAACAACCCACAGACCGAGCGGCCAGTATTTTAACTCAAGCGACTTGCAATTTGAGACTGCTGCAAGCCCCATCCTCGTGAATATAGCTATAACCGATCAGGGAATTGACAAAACCAAGCCGTGCGACCATATCCTGACTTTGCAAGGCAGAATACGAAATCATAAGAAGAATAGCTGATAAACCACGCGATTAACATTTAACAAGAACGATTTATATAATGGCTTTACATAACATCAGCTAACAACCCGCACGGACTGCATATAATTTGCGCGGTTAGCAGCTTTGATACTTGTAATGAGAATCATAATCACTTAATCGAGAAGAGCCAGTTATTAGCCGAACGAATCGAATTGAAATCCATAAATATAGATCCATGACCCGAATGGCGAGGTCGACCGATCATGATTATTCTCGATCCCCCAATATTTGCCTTGACTTTTTATTGTCCTGTTTATTTCAAACCGTCCGATCTGAAAATCACACCGTATGACATCTTTGGGACCTGTTCATTCTAAACTGCCCGGTTTGATAACCAGATCCTGATAAATACTTATTTCAAACCGCCAGGTTTGAGTATAAAGTTGGCCGGTTTGTGACGCACATATGAATCCTGCTTTTTTCTTTAAATGGTTTAGAATGACCATATACGATGAAGTAGTTCCCTATAATGTAAAAAGATGACTACAGGCCCAGATGACCAAGTGGGCAGGTGTGCCTAGGTGGCGAACATTGCTTTCCTCAAGTGGTCATAAGGGCTGTAAGTGACTCGACTACTCTCCTGCTTGGGGATCACAAGCTGAGTTGATCAATTGGGCAGGTGTGGTTATGCCGCGGGGGCTCTACCGACATTGCTTTCCTCAGAGAGATCAATTCAGTTGTGGGTTGTAAACGACTCGACTGCTCTCTCGCCTGGGGTTACAAGCCGAGTTGATCAATTGGGCAGGTGTGGTTATGCCGCGGGGGCTCTACCGACATTACTTTCCTCAGAGAGATCAACTCCGTTGTGGGTTCCGCCCAGGCGTTGCTTGAGAGTACCTTGGAGTATTCGATGATTATAGACTAAGATGATCAGTTGGGCAGGTGTGATTATGCCGCGGGGGCTTTACCGACATTGCTTTCCTCAGAAAGATCATCAAAGTTATAACCATATCCCTTTCGGAGTATGATAGAGCTAAACAATCACCCGGACTTGGTGCGTTAGATATCTACCGAGATCTGAGATTCTGAAGACCACCGTACGGGAATTGGCAAGCTGCCACTACACATGTGCGAAAACTCCCCGCTACATGTGGTCGACGTGGGCTTACACTAATGACTACAATCCGAGGGGGTTCAAGCAGAATTCAGCGATGTCTCCGCGGTTCAGTGAGTTTGATATATGAAGAAAGTAAGAAAAATTTAGACAAGAAGAAGTGTCAGTACGGGGCTTTTCATTGAAGATCTAAAAAATGCTTAAAATGAAGAAAACATTTTTTAAGGATAAAAGCGTTTGAGATCATCACCGCTCCAAGTGCGTGAGATGTCTTCTCCGTCGCTTGTTTGGAGGCGGTAGGCCCCATTTCTCAAGGCCTCTTTGATGATGAATGGCCCTGCCCAGTTGGGATTCAGCTTTCCAACATTGTCAGATCTGGCTGCAGCATCTACCTTCTTTAGTACCAAATCCCCGACTGCAAACTGTTTTACCCTGACATTCTTGTCAAAGTACTTTGCCATCCTCCTTTTAACTTCTGCCTGTCTGATTGTTGCTTCGTCCTGAAGTTCTACGATCAGATCCAAACTATACTTGATAGCCTCGTCATTTTCGTCTATCCATGCTTCTCCTCCCTCCTTTGCATACACTACTCTTGGAGTGAGTACCTCGAACTCTATAGGAACAACAGCCTCCAAGCCATGGGATAGTTTGAATGGTGTTTCTCCCGTAGCAGAAGATGGGGTGGTACGAAGAGTCCAAAGGATAGAAGGGAGTTGGTCTGCCCAATTTCCTCTTTGATTCAAGACCCTCTTCATCAAGAGTTGCTGAATCTGTCGATTCGCTGCTTCTACCTGACCATTTATTCTTGGATGATGAACTAAAGCAAACCGAAGATCAATCCCCACTTGATCGCAAAAGTTTATCATCTCTGGGTTGTTAAATTGCGGGCCATTGTCGGTGACAATTGCTAGCGGAATTCCATGCCGGCAGACTATCTCTCCCCAGACGAAGTTCCGGATAATTTGAGTTGTAGTTTTTGCCAATGCTTTTGCCTGAATCCATTTGCTGAAGTAATCGATCATTACAATGATAAAACGACGCTTGCCACTGGCTACTGGGAAGGGTCTGACAAGATCCATCCCCCATACTGCGAAGGGCCACGACGCAATTATTGATCTGAGTGACTGAGCAGGCAAATGCTGAAGAGGAGCGAATTTTTGACACTGAACACACCGCTTGGCAAATGCTTCAGCGTCCTTTCTCATGGTTGGCCAAAAATATCCTTGCCACAAAATCCTCTTTTCCAATGTCTTTGCTCCCGAGTGACTGCCGCACTCCCCAAAATGGACTTCTTGTAGTATAGTGGGGATCTCTTCTTCCGAGACGGATCGAGCCAAAGGAGAGATGAAAGTTTTTCGATACAAGATTCCAGCCACCAAGCAATAATAAGCCGCTTTTCTCCTGAATCTCCTTCTGTCTTTGATAGATTCGTGGAACTCTCCTTTTGTCAGGTATAACTCATAAGGATCCATCCAGGAAGGATGTTGATCGATTTGCATTAGTTCCCCCTCCTCTATAGCTGGATGAAAAAGCTCAGAGGTCACTCCTCCTGATGGAAGACCGAACTTTGATAACTCATCGGCTTCTCCATTCTGCGTCCTCGGGATATGTTCGATGAAGAAAGATTTAAATCTTCCAATCTCTTCTTTTGCTAGCAGCAGATATTTCCGTAATGTTGGCTCACGTGTTTCATAGTTGCCCAAAACCTGCGAAGCCATTACCAAAGAATCAGTTTTTACATTTACATGCTCTATGCCCAGTTCTTTTGCAAGCCTTAGCCCGGCTAGAAGCGCCTCATATTCATCTTGATTATTCGTCACCGGAAAAAAGAACTTGATTGCATGTTTGAGCTTAAGACCATTAGGACTGAGCAAGATTACTCCTGCTCCTGCCGAGTTCTTCCCTGAAGCACCATCCACGAAGATAGTCCAGGCCCAAGGGGACTTTCCTACTTGCTCGGAATCTGATTCTGGTATATCGACCATGAAATCTGCCAAGACTTGGGCCTTGATTGCGGTTCTGGGGATATAAGTTACCTCAAACTCGCTTAGCTCGATGGCCCACTTGGCTAATCTTCCGGAATGGTCAGGCTTTTCCAGGATGTTCCTTAATGGATGGTCTGTGATTACTTGGATTGGATGTGCTTGGAAATAAGGTCGGAGCCTTCTTGAGGATTGAACCAGAGCCAGAGCCAGCTTTTCCAGGATCGAATATCTCGTTTCTGCATCTTTAAGTATATGGCTAACATAGTATATAAGAAACTGCCTCTTCTTTTCTTCTCGAACGAGAACAGAGCTGACAGCATCGGGTCCAACCCCCAAATATAAGAACAGAGTTTCCCCTTCATGGGGGCTCTGGAGAAGAGGAGTCGATGTTAATTGTTTCTTCAGTTGATCAAATGCGTCATCGCACTTCTTGTCCCACTCAAACTTCGACCCTCCTCGGAGTGTTTTGAAGAAAGGAACACTTTTATCTCCTGATTTAGAGATAAACCTGCTCAGTCCTGCCAATCTTCCTCCAAGTTATTGTACTTCTTTCTTATTACGAGGAGGGGTCATTTCTAGTATGGCTTTTTACCTTATCTGGATTTGGTGCCAGGCCATCGGGCGTGAGGAGGTGTCCAAGAAACTTTCCCTTATTTGCCCCAAACACACATTTCAAAGGGTTTAATTTTAACTTGAACCTCCGTAGAGTAGCGAACGTCTCTACGAGGTCTGCCAAGTGAATTGAGAAGGTTTTACTTTTTAGGAGGAGGTCGTCAACATAAACCTCGAGGTTACTTCCTTTTTGCTGCTTAAAGACAGTGTCCATCATCCTTTGGTATGTTGCCCCTGCATTCTTAAGCCCAAAGGGCATTACGAGGTAATAGTAACAACCATCGTTCGTGATGAAAGACGTATGCGGGATATCAGGATTATGCATTTTGATTTGGTGATAACCAGAAAATGCATCGATAAAGCTCATAAAGTTATTCCCCACTGCGGAATCTACTAAAACATCTATCCGAGGCAAAGGGTAGCAATCTTTGGGGCATGCTTTATTGAGTTTTGTGAAATCTACACATGCGCCATTTTCCCCCAGATTTTTTCACCATGACAACATTTGACATCCAAGTGGGGTATTGGATTTCAGAAATGAAATTCGCTTTAAGAAGTTTTGTAACTTCTTCTTTGATGGGTACCGCCAACTTGGATGCCACCTCTCTCTTCTTTTGTTGGATTGGTTTGAATTCAGGGGAGACATTGAGGTGATGGCAGGCAACATCTGGATCTACTCCAGGCATGTCTTCCGCCGACCAGGCGAAGATGTCCAGATTCTTCAACAGATAGGAGATCAGTTGAATCTTCTCCTCTTCTGGTAGTTCGGCATTGATGATTAGTTTCTTTTCTTCCCCTTCAGCAATGGGGATCTCTTGGGTCTCCTGGGCAGGTTCCAGGTGAGCCATTTCTCGTTCTGTGCTTCCCTTTACCTCTTCCAGGGGCCTGGATACTTTGTGAACGTCATTCTGAAGTTCGGGAAATGGCATCTCGGTGATCACATTGACTGTTTTTACATAGCATTCCCGAGCGACTTTTGGATCACTTCGGATCCGAT
Organism: Dactylorhiza incarnata; assembly: GCA_033032865.1. Classification (NCBI taxonomy): domain Eukaryota; kingdom Viridiplantae; phylum Streptophyta; class Magnoliopsida; order Asparagales; family Orchidaceae; genus Dactylorhiza; species Dactylorhiza incarnata. Next base: position 4,341,853 of record JAWHQI010000026.1, on the reverse strand, counting down.
AATGACATCCTTCAGCAGCGAACTTAAAAGCCAAGTGGAAAGTGGATACTATTGCCTTGTAAGCGTTCAGGATTGGCCTTCCAAAGATTGCACAATAACTGCTCGGGGCTTCCACCACTACGAAGCTTATCAGCTTTATTATGCCTCCCAATGACACCAAAAGCTTTACACACCCTTCTACTTCCTTCTTTTCTCCAGAGAAGCCATAGAGGGGCCCTTCCGTGGAGAGCAGAGACTTTCCAGTCTTAAGGGCTTCGAATGTTTGACTGAAAATGAGGTTAACTGAACTACCGGTGTCGATCGGAATTTTGTGCACAGTGTAGTTCTCGATAACTGCCTTTATAACTACAACATCATCGAAAGGGTTTGCATTCGGGGGAAGGTCTTCTTGGCCGAAAGTAACGATCGACCTTTCTAGGGCGGAAGTGGAGGCGGCCACCACCTCTTGCTTGGAGATTCTTCCAATGCTGGATTTTCGAGAGGATTCTGCCCCTGCCCCACCATGGATACAGTAGACGTTGCCGAGGGGACCAACGTCATTTACTTCTACGCATTCGGTGACAGGATGTATATCCCCAAACAACCTGCCTCTTCCACGTTAGCACATTCCCAGGTCACTTCGACCGCTTCCTTCTTCTTTTCGGTTCGGGGTTCAGCAGGTGTGTCTTTGTGGACTAGTCCCCGGAGCTTCCCTTCCCTTAGAAGCTTTTCGACCAGGAAGCGGAGGGCTTGACAATCCTCCGTCAGATGACCTGCTTCTTTGTGATATTCACAATAAAGATTCGGATTTCGGCTGTGAACATCCGATCTCATAGGGGCAGGTTTCTTAAAGTCAGGTCTCTTTTGTAAAATTTGGACTACCTCGTCCATGGATATATTCAGAGAAGTGAATGATTCTTGCGAATCATCATATTGGATGGATGGGGCAGTCGAGGATGGCTGCATGGTATATTGTTGCAGATATACCGACATGGCTTGCGAAATGGCCATGGATGGAGCGGGTGTGATGGCCAACGGTGGTTTCTGATCTTGAAACCGCTGGTGGCCAAGGAATGGTTGCTTGTGCTTGTAGTTCCTCCCCCTTTGAGCTCGGGGTTCAAAATAAGACGGAGCGGATGATTGATTATTAGGGAGTGAGTAAGGTTGACCTTGATCATTTAGGAGCCTAGCCACATACCCAGGGTTAGTCTTTTCACCCCTGATAAACATATTGGCCATACTTATCAATTCCTGATAAGTTCGAGGTTCTCTTATGCTTGCTTCGAATTTTAGGGGGCCTTCCCTCAGCCCATTCATCAGAGCTACCCTGTATAGCTCTGGATCCACATTTTGGATCTCCATTATCTCTTTTTGGAAACGGTCGACGAACCTGGCCCAGGTCTCGTCCTCCCGCTGCTTAATATCAAAAAGGGCCGCCGGACCACTCTTTCTCTTTTTCGAGGTAGAGAATCTAAGCAAAAATTCTCTACGCAGCTCGGCAAAGCAGCTGATTGACCTTGGATTCAACCCATAAAACCATTCTCTTCCTTGCCCCTCAAAGGACATCACAAGAAGTTTGCATTTGATAGCATCGGTCAGGGTTCTTAGTGCTATGGCTGACTCAAAAGCTTGAAGATGGAGGGCTGGATCAGCTTCTCTGTTATAGGCTGCCAGACGTGGCTCTCTGAAACCATTCGGAGCTGCCTCGCTCCGGATATAATCCACGAATGGGGAAGTCTCTTCCATATCTTCGTACAGAGGAGGAACATTGTAATAAGCCATCTGACTCATGGTGGCCTGGGGATAAGCCGCCCGACCTGCGACGGTTTGTGGATAAGCCGCCTGATAAGATCTGGCAGCGGCTTCTGGCGGACAGGCCGCCGGATTGGACAGGCGGGCTGCCTGAAAAGTCGCCTCCTGGAAATCAAAAATCCGGGCCGGCGTGTTCTGGTCGGCTTCCTGGTAATAACTCTGTCGTGCGGCAAAGTCGCCCTGAGCCGACTGGCAAGCTGCGGCTTGTGGAAGCGGGTTTGGAGGGGGAGGAGGAAGGACCGGAGTGACCGCTTGGTTAACCACGACCTGGGGAACTAGTCGCTCGGTTAACACGGCCAAGGCTTGGCTGATCGCCTCCAGGCGCTGGTCAGTCGCCTTTTGAGCTCGCTCGGCCTCACGCTTGCTTTCTTCCAAAGCCTCCCATAGTGAATCCTCACTATGGTCAGAGCGATCTCTAGGAGGGAAATGGCGGTCTGACATTTCTTCGAAGTTTTCACCAACAATCTGCGATCTGAAGGTCGCGTGTTTCTGTTGAAACCAAAGATGTACCCCCGCGGTTTGCGACTAGAAAGACCGAGGTTGCGGATTGCTGGTTACTTAGAGGGAAGAGAATGAGACCGCTAGCAGCGGTTGAGGCCGAACTTTGCCCGTCACGGCAAATGCCACTCCTGTGACGGGCTTTCCTTTGATTAAAGTAAGAGAGTTACAGCGGGTTACAAGTGCAAGCCGGCCGGTCAAGCAGGTCGCAAGACAGGGAACTCGAGTCCGCAGCTCAAACAAGCGAGCTCCTAGATTCGAGTGTCCGTGCCTTGGGAACGTTGCCGCCCCCTATTTATAGGCTTGGGGGCCTGCCCGAACGGGCAGGGATAAAATAACCGCTTGCCCGGGTACAGGAGAAACGGGCAGGCGGTGACGGGATTCAGAAGGGAAAGAGAAGAGAAGACGCGCGGTTTAGCGGCTTGGGCTCCCGGTCTTCCTTTGGCTTGGCCTGGAGGTGTAGTGACCAAGGCGACGTTCCAACCCGGGCGGTCTTATACCAGAGGCCGCGATTTGCCTTTGGGACTTGTCCTTGGCTGATCTTCATTCTTTGGAGACGACTTGAGGGCTCAGACCGCCCGGTCTACGTTGGTTGGTGATGGATGTTTTTTACTGTGACTGGTCCGGGCGATCTTGAGCTTTAGACCGCCCAGTCTGGGAGTAGTACCATTCGGAAGCGGTCTCTTGGGTAAACACCAACAAATTCTGTTTTGTGGCCTGGTATGTTAAGGATTCTTCCTTTCTTCTCATCCTGTCATCCGGATGTCCTAATATCAAGTCTGGCATGATGTCAGTAGGTTATTTATATACTATTTTATAAGGCTAATGATTATTTATGATATGATTGGGATGTGAGCATTAGTGGAATGTACCATCGTCCCAGTGCCTTTTATTTGTGGATCATACATCAGGGGCTTTGTGTTTTGGACTGATGGTTCGTGTTGGACTGTGTGCCTCCGCCTCAGTGCCTTGATTTGCCTGGCGTTAAATGATGCCCTTTTTTTGAGCTGATCAGTTTTTTTAACTATTTTTATTATTACTATTGCTTTTCTTTACTAAATCTATGGCTGTGAGATAGATTTTTATCGCACTCGGTGTAAAGTTTCTCGCGGTTGTCATTCTTGTTCAAATATACATGTTGTGTATATATTTCCTTTTTGTTTTAGCTACCTCTTGTGCATCCTCTTGCTGTGGCATTCTATTCTTATGAATGCCTCAGGCTCGAGGCAGTTGTAGTTAGAGAGCTTGGGCTGGTGACTCCAGGTCGTGGTTGTTGCAGCAGGTGAAGTAGCTGCTGTGTTGTCTCAGTTAGACTTGTATTTTGTTTCTATGGGTTCGTGTCAGTTTATTGACGCCCATAGTTTGTGTTAGACTACTTGCTGGTTTTGTTGCTGATATTTGCTAGTCATTTATATGTTTGCTCTTTGGGAATGATTTATCATAGGATGCATGTTAGATATTTTAAATATAAAAGTTGTATTCTAGCTTAGACTCATAGCATCTCTTTCAATCGAATGTCATTCTATTTTAAGGCTCGTAAAACTCTTTTCTTTACTTACACTAAATTTAGAAACTTGCATATCATTAGCATGCATTGTTAGGTCCTCATGCTCATGTAGGATAAAATGAAGTGAATTAAGTATTTTTCTGCTGCGTATATATTTTCTTACCAGTGGACTAGTTGATCCACTGAAATCGAGGGACACGGTTTCTTAAGCTCTAAATTTAAATGAAGTTTTCAAACATAAAATATATGTTTTTCTACCAACAATGAGCGAAGTGTTGGTTCTGCTTGAACGTCTGTAGTTGTCCCCTGCACGGCGTGACATCACAGTACGTATTTTCTCTTACTCTGATATTATGCAAATATTGAGAAAATGTGGGTTGTGACAATTGGTATCAGAGCCAGGTTGGGTTCAGTTAGTCGAACAACCATCTATTTTAGATTTTTGTTTCATTGTATACACACACCGATATGTCATCAGTATGTTTTGATGTAAGCATGAACACTAGACTCATAAGCATGACAAGAAGTATAAGAGGCATATTATGTAGTATGGGATGCATAATATGTGGTTGTATATGGATCCTTTTAGGAAGCACCATGTGATTGTTATGTAGTATGTGATGCATAACAATCATCACATGAATGCCCATTAGATTTTATTTTTGTTACATGCGATATTTTGTAGTATGGGATGCATAATATTTCATATGTGTGTCACTCATAACATGCATTAAGGCTTTTATTAGAATGCATAACACAACATATACATCATAACATAGCATCAACACATGTGCCAAGTTAAAGATCTACATGATGACATATGTACACGCACGATTTAAAATGAAGATCAAAGCATTCATATATTATGCATAAGAGTCAAGGGATGATGGTATATCATCCTAAGTTAAGCATAACATCATTTCATGAATTCCCAGAGCAAAGTAGCAGCAAGAGCAAGTATCTACGCATCTCAAAGCTGGTATGAGTTAAGTAGTTATAGTAGTCTAGCTGAGGTATGTTAAGGTATGTGTTGATGTGGTACATCGTTTGTATTTGTAGGAGATGGATCCAAAGCGTCGGCCATCAAAATTTCTTCCCCCAGTCTGAGGGTGAGTTATCGGGTGCGCATAGTGAAGCGATGATTGAAGATCTGCGTCTGAGCAACGAGACTTTGACGAGGCAGTTAGCTGCAATGCAAGAGAAGATGCAGGTGTTGTTGACTGCCACTTTATGGCAGTAGCCTGCGGTGCAGGATCCTGCGGCGGGTTAGATTGTTCTTGTCCGTCCTGTTCCCCTCGTGCCCCCTGTTGCGTTGCCTCCTAAGATGAATTTCATCTCGCATTTTCAGCATCTAGGTCCTCCTACCTAAGATGGGAAAGCTGATTTTATGGCCTTGGATGATTGGATTATAGCTATAGAGGAGATGTTTTCTTATTCTGAGATTTCCGTGGACCAGAAGGTGATGGTCGCCGCTTTTCAGTTTAAGGGCCTTCTGAAAGGCCGGTGAATTAAAGAGAAGGAGGGGCTTACAGACGGGTGTTTTCGTGGGAACAGTTCAAGGGAATCTTGAAGATGTTTTTGCCGACAGTTGAGCAAGATAGATTGATGAATAATTTTTTGCATTTGAAGCAAAGGAAGCTCACAGTTGGTGAGTATGAGATTGAATTCAGCAAATTGAGCATGTTTGCTCTGGGATTAGTGGCTACAGAAGAGGGCAGGGTGAAGTAGTTTTTGGGAGGTCTACGCAGTGAGATCCAACAGTTAGCCCGTGCCTACAGATCTAAGAGCTATTCGGATGCGGTGGAAGATTCCCTGAAGGTAGAACCTATTGATAAGCTAAGAACCGTGGAAAAGAGCTGAGGAAAGATAAAAGGAAAGCTGATGATAGTGGCAGTCCTGCTTTAAGTAAAAAGGGCAAGCAAGTGTGTAGCTTTTGTGGCCGTTTGGGCCACCCGTTCAAGAAGTGCTTCAAGAGGTTGGGCGCGCAAAAGCAGTCTCAGGTGCTTACGATCCAGGGTGCACCTAAGGGAGATCTTACTTGCACCTTTTGCCAGAAGAAGGGTCACGATGTGGCCCGTTGCTTTAAGAATGCTAGAGCTTGCAACCAGTGGGGTCAGGCAGGCATTTGAGGGCTAATTGCCCGCAGTCCCAACTCGTGCTGCAGGCAGTTCTATTGTAGGCCTTACCTCCGCCTCCACAGCATGTGGACATGGAGAGGGAAAGCTCAATGTGCTGACCAAGGAGGAGGCTCAGTCGTCTGCCCAGGTGATCTCTAGTTAGTCTCTGACCTAGCTAGCAATCTTTTACTGTGGATTTATGTTTCTGTTATTTTTGTTTCGCGCTCATTGTGCATAGGTGAGTTTAAGGTGAAGAATAGGTGGGCGCTCGTTGTCACAACCCGCATTTTCCTCGAATTTAAGAATATCAGAGTAAGAGAAAATGCACGTCGTGAAGCCACGTCATGCAGGAGACAACTGCAGACGCTCAGGCGGGAACCTATTACTTATTAAAATAAACCATGTTTTCATGATAATTCGTCATTTGAAATCATTTATAGGGTTTGAGGTAAGAACTGTGTCTCTCAGTTCGTGGATCAACTAGTCCACCGAGAAAGTATATTTAATTGCAGCGGAAAGTACTTGATTTAGTTTACTTAAAATCCTTAAATGTATGCAATGTCAGGATATAAGTAAATGATATGCACATGAGTAGGCGTATTATAAGTATAGAAAATACTTTTAGGCGACTTTAAAGATAAGAGTTTCAGTTCAAAAGAATGCAATGTGGATGAAGGAAAAGCCATTTATAACTATAGTGCACCTAACATAAATTCTTCCCAGAGAGTAAGATAACACAGGATCTAAAAGTAGTGGCAACCTACTGGCAAATAAACTGTAGCAAATAGGGCACAATGGGCGTCAACAACATGACACTAACCCATTGGCTCCAACTAGTATGTCTGATCACAAGAAGAAAACTAAAGACAGCTACCTCGCAGCAGCGGAGCAAAACCTACTAATGCACTGAACTCCAAGCTACACCACTAGCCGCTACGGCTCTGAACCTGAGGCATTCAATAAAACAAAGAACGCCTCAGCAAGGAATTACAAGCGGCAAGAAGTAAGAAAAACAAGTAAATAAGGCATACGGGGTACCAACCCAAGCCTGATTCACTGAAAGAGAAGCTCTAAAACAAGGAGCTAAGCAGAGCACCAAGTGCACCCAGATATATAAAAAAAAGAACAAGTATGATTTAATTATCTTGCAAATTTTATACATGAGACTGATCAGCTCAAAATTTAAATGGGAGCGGTGACTTACCTCTGCTACCCAAAGCCCAACCCAGGACACGGCCCTCAGGACCACAGGCAACGCCTGCTGTTCATGTCCCTTACATTGGTCACCGCGCAAGGCTTAATTAATTCTTTACGGCCACCAAACACAGCCCATAGGACCACAGGCAACGCCTGCTGTTCATGTCCCTTACATTGGTCACCGCGCAAGGCTTAAGGCAAATATTCATCTTACTCAAATCGTTAAGACACGGGACGAAGCCCGAGAAACAATCATCAGGGATACCCTAAGAGTTAGGGTCGATGCAAGGTACACACCGATCAAGATAAATCATAAGAGTAAACTCAAATGTTAACAGATCCACAATGAGTAAAAAAGGATACAAGCAAGAGGGATTCAAGATCAGGAGCACCGAAGGGTCACTGGCAATCATCCAAGTACACCAGAGGGGACACGAGCTTCTAACACAAAAACTCAACGAAAACACAAGCGTTCCGGGCGGGGTTCCAAGGGGCCGCGCCCCTGGCGGGGTCTTAGGGGCAGAGCCCTTGCGGGGTGCGGGGCAGAGCCCCGTCCAAATTTTTGAAATCCCACCACCGGAAACTGCACAAATCACATCAAACATGATCTTCCAAGACGAAAACATGGAGGGCAACACCAAGGTTTCTCGAGAAACGAAAAGGGCAAGGAATCGAGGACATAACTCGAACACTAGGGAACAAAGGGCTGAGGATAAAGTTCTCGAGGACTCCATAGACAGAACATAACCTCACGAGATATCAAAGAGTACAGGTATGACATTTCACGAGAAATCCAGAAGAAATCAAGGAGCAGGGAAACAAAGTTCTCGAGAACTCACTCATGTCTCGAGAAATCTACGGCAGAGACAATCATGTCTCGAGAAATACAAAGGCAGGGGTCAAATGAGTTTTCGAGAGATCAAAGGGCAGAGACAGTTATGTCTCAAGAAATCCAAGGGCAGAGACAGTTATGTCTCGAGAAATCCAAAGCTGCTCTCGAGCTACAGCAAGAACAAGGGGATTGTATCGACCACGGTTTTCTCCAGGGAAAAACTAGATACTAGGGTAAGATTGAGGAGGAGAAAATCAAGGGGAGGTTCTAGATCATAAGTTACTACACCAAACACACAAAACTCTTGCTAATCAGCATGACAAGAGCTCAAAACGAGCAAACCAACCGTCAAGAGAATCAAGAGAGAAAGAGGAAGAAACCACTTGCCTTAACCTTGCAGAACTCCACTAACTTCACTCCGAAAGCCAAGGAAACTCCTGAGCACGGAATCCTGGAACGATTCGGACCAAAAGGAGGAGTTAGGCCACTACCAAAACTTCAAAACCTCCACGAAGAGAGACAAGCTTACCACTAAGACGAAGATCTCGCCGAGAGCTTTCCAAATCTTCAAACCAATCCCGATTCCGACCACTACAGCCCTAGAAATCACCGGCCGGAAGCTCTCCGAAGCTCCGCTCTCGCCCTAACCCTCGACGGCTGATTTTGATCGAGGAAAAGGAAGATGAATAGGAGGAGGGGATTTTTGGCTTATATATAACCTAAATTTATTATTTAATTACTTAATTAATTCCCCAATTTACTTAAACTGCGAGGGCGACCAGATTACCTCGGATTTCTACGAAATTCGCACCTTAACTAAAACACGGCGCTGCGAATCCAACGGCGAAGTCAGAATTCAATTCCGACGGCCAAACTCGGGATAAAGCCTCCCGAAGCTAAAATCTTGAAATCCACCCAAAATCTTCACTTTAACTCGAAACGACGCGAAATTTCGCACGCTTGATCTAAATCACAAGCTTTAACTAAGCTAAAACTCGAAACACTACCAGACGAGCTGACATAACGCCCTTACGCCAAAATTACGTCACAGAGGGTACGTAAAATAGTTAACGAAAATCAGGGGCGTTACAGTCACTCCCCCTAAAAGGAAGTTTCGTCCCGAAACTTGGAATCCGAAGATCAAGAAAGATACAGAATCAAATTTAAAAGATTAACTGACAGAGGATTTACCCGAAATCTTAGAGAAGAGGCTAGGGTGAGTCTCTCTCATGGCAGACTCCAGCTCCCACGTCGCGCTTTCGACCCCCTGATTCTTCCAAAGGACCTTGACCATCGGGATCGTCTTCTTTCGCAACACACGCTCCTGAGTCTCCAAGATTCAGACAGGTTCTTCGACATAAGAAAGATTGGGTTGCAAAACGGGCACTGAATCAAGAACAAGCCGATTACTATGCAAACACTTCCTCAACTGGCTTACATGAAACACATCGTGAACATTAGGAAAGGAAGCAGTCAAATCCAATCTATACGCTGACACTCCGATGCGCTCAATAATCTGAAAAGGTCCCACATACCGGGGATCCAACTTGTGGTTCCTTCCAAACCTCTTAACACCCGGCATCGGAGAAACTTTCAAGAACACCCTGTCTCCAACGGCAAACTCTAAATCCACTCTTCTTCGATTCGCATACTTCTCATACCACTCCTGAGCAAAGCGGAGCTTCTCGCGGATATGAGTCACAGCAACATTCATCTCTTCCAAAGCCTCTGGGCCTAGCAAGGGACTCTCACCAACCTCGGCCCAAAACAACGGAGTCCGACAACGCCTCCCATAGAGAGCCTCAAACGGGGCCATTTGTAGGCTTTCTTGATAACTGTTATTATACGCGAACTCCATCAATCCAAGCCGCTTATCCCAAGCTCCACCATGATCTAAGATATAGCACCTTATCATATCTTCCAAAAATCTAATTAACTCTTTCTGTCTGACCATTGGTCTGAGGATGATAAGCGGTAGAGTACCTAAGGTCAGTACCCAAGGATCCTTGCAAGCTCTGCCAGAAACGAGACGTATACCTCGAGTCTCGGTCCGACACAATGCTCACAGGCACACCATGCAATCTGATAACTTCATCCAAATACAGCTCTGCTATTTTCTCCATCGAGTATCCAATCTTAAACGGCACAAAGTGAGCACACTTTGTCAAGCGATCTACTATAACCCACACCGAGTCATGACCACTGGGAGATCTCGGCAAACTGGTAATGAAGTCCATCGAAATACTCTCCCACTTCCAGCTTGGAATATCTAACGGGTTCAACTTACCTCCAGGCCTCTTATGATCTGCTTTCACGCGCTGACAAGTTAAACATTCAGACACATACTTCGCTATATCATTCTTCATACCCGACCACCAAACGATCTGCTTCAGATCTTTATACATTTTCGTGGAACCAGGATGATAGGAAACACTAGAATCATGCGCCTCGCTACAGATCTTTGTCCGAATTTCTTCCAACGCGGGGACGCAATATCTATCTCGGTACCTCAAAGTATCCTTATCATCGATTGAAAAACCTGGTAATTCTCCTTTTTCAGTTCTACTTCGAAGATGCTGCAAGTCAGGATCTTCCTTCTGATGCAGCCTAGTAAGGGCAATCCAAGAAGGCTCTTCAACCTCTAAGCTCGAAGGTGCGGTACAATTACCGACTGAGATATCCATCAACATAAACTCCTCTACTAAGGACTGCACTGAGAGATTGAAGATATGCGCGGTTTTCCGGCTCAAGGCATCGGCCACCACATTAGCCTTAGCCGGATGGTACAGAATATCCACCTCATAATCCGCCACATACTCCAACCACCTCCGCTGGCGCAGATTCAGCTCCTTCTGGGTGAAGACATACTTAAGACTTTTATGATCCGTGAAAATCTTGCATGACACTCCATATAACAAGTGTCTCCAAAGCTTCAAAGCATAACTTACTGCGGCGAATTCTAAGTCATGCGTAGGGTAATTCTTTTCATGAACTTTCAATTGTCTGGACCCATAAGCAATCACCTTCCCTTCTTGCATCAACACACATCCCAATCCAATGTGAGATGCGTCTACATAAACTGCATACTCGACTCCTTCGATCGGCAAGGCCAACACCGGAGCACTACACAAACGCCTCTTCAATTCCTGAAAGGCTTCCTCGCACTTATCATTCCAAACGAAGGCTGCATTCTTCTGGGTAAGCTTAGTCAAGGGTGCGGACAGCACTGAAAATCCTTGGACAAATTTCCTGTAGTACCCGGCCAACCCTAAGAAACTCCTTATCTCCTTAGGCGTCGAAGGCGTCTTCCAATCCAATACGGCAGAAATCTTAGCGGGGTCTACAGCAATTCCATCTTTGTTCACCACATGACCCAGAAAGGATACCTGAGGAAGCCAGAACTCACACTTGCTCAGCTTGGCATACAACTTGTGCTCTCTAAGGGTAGCCAATACTAAACGCAAATGCGCAGCATGCTCCTCAGCACTTCTGGAATAAACCAATACATCATCAATGAAAACTACGATGAAATGATCCAGAAAATCCTTGAACACACGGTTCATCATGTCCATAAACGCAGAGGGTGCGTTTGTCAAACCAAAAGACATAACCAGAAACTCAAAATGACCATACCGGGAACGAAAGGCAGTCCGGGGAACGTCCGACTCACGGATCCTCAACTGATGGTAACCCGACCGAAGGTCAATCTTTGAAAACACCGTGCTACCACGCAACTGATCGAACAGATCATCAATCCTCGGCAACGGATACCTGTTCTTGATGGTCACTTTGTTTAATTCTCTATAATCTATGCACAACCTCATAGAACCGTCCTTCTTTTTCACGAACAAGACCGGAGCACCCCAGGGAGAAGAACTAGGTCTGATAAAACCACAATGCAGCAACTCATCCAACTGAGTTCGCAACTCTTCTAACTCACGCGGGGCCATGCGGTACGGTGCCTTCGCGATAGGACGAGTACCAGGCTCCAGATCAATGGCAAACTCCACGTCTCTAACAGGAGGGAGACCAGGAAGATTAGCAGGGAAAACATCGGGAAACTCTCGCACCACCAGAATATCCTTGATACACGGCGAACCACCAACAGCTTCTACTACAGAAACAAGGTAAGCCAAACAACCGGAAATTAACAGTCTCCGAGCATATACCGCGGAAATTATCGAAGAACTCTGGTACGGAGAGCCAAAAACGCTCATGGGTTGACCGTTGTCCATCACGAAGTCCAGACGCTTTTCCTTGCATCGGATGACCGCATCATAACTGGACAACCAGTCCATACCCAATATTAAGTCAAAGTCTTCTAAGTCCAACACTTTGAGATTAGCAACAACCAAGAAATCTCCTAAGAGAACGGGGCAACTTCGGACGCACTGGTTCGAGGACACCAGATCACCAGAAGGGAACTTAACGAGGAACGAATCGTTGCCCAGCTCAGGGGTCAAACGGTGATGCTCAACGAAGGCCCTTGCTACGAACGAATGGGTAGCACCCGAATCGAACAACACACGCACCCAACGATTCTTTACCTTAAATCTCCCTATAAGCGCGCAAAAAGAAACTAGTCTAATACAGTGAAACGAAAAATCAAAGTCAGCACTTAACAGCTAGCTCGGAAGTCTAACCTGCGATCACTTGGGTTGAACACTGCGCCTGCTCCTCGGTCAACACGTTCAGCTTTCCTCTTCCTTGATCCTGATGCTGCGGCGGCGGCACAGCTCGAAGCGGAACTGGCTGCAATGGGGCTTGACCTCGCGGGCACTGAGACTTAAGGTGCCCCTTCTGTCCGCACTGGAAGCAAACTTTCTCCTTGATCCAACACCGGGCCGCTTCATGACCCTTCTGCTTGCACAACGGGCAGGACACCTCTCCCTTTGAAGCGCCCTGAATTGCTAGTACTCGCTTCTGCTTCTGAGCTCCCTTCCTCTTGAAACATTTCTCCACTGGATGGCCGGGGCGGCCACAGAAGTTACACACCTCTCCACTCCTTTTCTTTGGAGCTGGGCTAGATACCTTGGGGGTCTCCCCCTCTTCGACTTTCCTCTTGTACTTTTTCATTAGAGCACCCCGATTCTTGGCGTTGTCGATAGCCTCAACTTTCAGCGCTGCTTCTACCACTTCAGCATAACTTTCAGATCTATAAGCACTCGCCAACTGCTGAACATCGCTACGAAGACCTCCAAGAAATCGCTTCATTCTTCCTGCCTCAGAAGCCACTAAATCTGGAGCAAATCTGCTCAACTTACTGAACTCGATCTCATACTCACTAACCGTGAGTTGTCTTTGCTTCAGGTGCAGAAAATTATTCATTAAACGATCTTGCTCGACGGACGGCAGGAATTTCTTTAACACCATCGCTTTGAACGACTCCCACGAACATCCACCCACGAGATTTTCCCTCTCCCTAATCCACCAGCTCTTAGCAAGTCCTTTCAGCTGGTAAGCGGCGACCATCACCTTTTGGTCTGCAGAGATTCCTGAGTATGAAAACATCTCCTCAATGGCAACAAACCAGTCATCTAATGCCATGAAATCTGCTCTTCCGTCAAACGTAGGAGGTCCCAACCTTTGAAAATGCGAAATAAAATTCATTTCCGGTGGTATCGCTACTGGGGGTACCAAGGGAGCAGGAGGAGTAGGTACAGTCTGTCCTACTACTGGGGCCTGCACTACGGGTTGCTGCCTAGCACCGGCAGCCAACAACGCCTCGACCTGCGACTGCATCGCAACCATCTGCCTAGTCAGAGTCTCATTGCTCTGGCGCAAACTCTCGATCAAGGCTTCACTCTACGCACCCGAATACTCGCCCTCCGACTGGGGAGTCGACCTAGTCGCGACTCGCTTGCGCGCCATTTCTGCTAAAATGCATAAACCTCTAATCAAAACTTAACCTTACACTAGAACTACACTGCTTGTTTCAGAACATACATGTACAGTTACTTGCCATTTCCACTACCTTTCTCTGGGATATTTTTATGATGATATGCTAAATTCGGGAACGATACTACATCGTCCCACTTGACTCATGTGCAAAGGGCATGAATGCATGAATTTTCTATTCATTTTGAAATCATGTGTGTACGTGTGTCATCATATAAGTCATTAACTTCGCACGTGTGCTTATGCAATGCTATGTAAAGTATGTTGTGCTATGCATTCTAATATAGGCCTTAATGCATGTTATGAGCGGCGTACACATGTAATATTATGCATCCCATACTACATAATATTGCATGTAACGAAAGAGAAAACGTGCTAATGGGCATCCATGTGATGATGGTTATGCATCCCATACTACATAACCGTCACATGTTGCCACCTATGGTGGATCCATATACAAACACATATTATGCATCCCATACTACATAAGATGCCCCGTATACTTCTTATCATGCTATGAGTGTAGTGTTCATGCTTCAGCCAAGACGTACTGATGACACTTCGGTGTGTGTATGCAATGAAGCAAAAAAAAACTACTAAACTATATCAGAATTTGTTGCCCGACCAACTTGTCGAACAACCCACCTCTGATACCAACTGTCACAACCCGCATTTTCCCCGAATTTAAGAATATCAGAGTAAGAGAAAATGCACGTCGTGATGCCACGTCATGCAGGAGACAACTGCAGACGCTCAGGCGGGAACCTATTACTTATTAAAATAAACCATGTTTTCATGATAATTCGTCATTTGAAATCATTTATAGGGTTTGAGGTAAGAACTGTGTCTCTCAGTTCGTGGATCAACTAGTCCACCGAGAAAGTATATTTAATTGCAGCGGAAAGTACTTGATTTAGTTTACTTAAAATCCTTAAATGTATGCAATGTCAGGATATAAGTAAATGATATGCACATGACTAGGCGTATTATAAGTATAGAAAATACTTTTAGGCGACTTTAAAGATAAGAGTTTCAGTTCAAAAGAATGCAATGAGGATGAAGGAAAAGCCATTTATAACTATAGTGCACCTAACATAAATTCTTCCCAGAGAGTAAGATAACACAGGATCTAAAAGTAGTGGCAACCTACTGGCAAATAAACTGTAGCAAATAGGGCACAACGGGCGTCAACAACATGACACTAACCCATTGGCTCCAACTAGTATGTCTGATCACAAGAAGAAAACTAAAGACAGCTACCTCGCAGCAGCGGAGCAAAACCTACTAATGCACTGAACTCCAAGCTACACCACTAGCCGCTACGGCTTTGAACCTGAGGCATTCAATAAAACAAAGAACGCCTCAGCAAGGAATTACAAGCGGCAAGAAGTAAGAAAAACAAGTAAATAAGGCATACGGGGTACCAACCCAAGCCTGATTCACTGAAAGAGAAGCTCTAAAATAAGGAGCTAAGCAGAGCACCAAGTGCACCCAGATATATAAAAAAAAGAACAAGTATGATTTAATTATCTTGCAAATTTTATACATGAGACTGATCAGCTCAAAATTTAAATGGGAGCGGTGACTTACCTCCGCTACCCAAAGCCCAACCCAGGACACGGCCCTCAGGACCACAGGCAACGCCTGCTGTTCATGTCCCTTACATTGGTCACCGCGCAAGGCTTAATTAATTCTTTACGGCCACCAAACACAGCCCATAGGACCACATGCAACGCCTGCTGTTCATGTCCCTTACATTGTTCACCGCACAAGGCTTAAGGCAAATATTCATCTTACTCAAATCGTTAAGACACGGGACGAAGCCCGAGAAACAATCATCAGGGATACCCTAAGAGTTAGGGTCGATGCAAGGTACACACCGATCAAGATAAATCATAAGAGTAAACTCAAACGTTAACAGATCCACAATGAGTAAAAAAGGATACAAGCAAGAGGGATTCAAGATCAGGAGCACCGAAGGGTCACTGACAATCATCCAAGTACACCCAAGGGGACACGAGCTTCTAACACAAAAACTCAATGAAAACACAAGCGTTCCGGGCGGGGTTCCAAGGGGCCGCGCCCCTGGCGGGGTCTTAGGGGCAGAGCCCTTGCGGGGTGCGGGGCAGAGCCCCGTCCAAATTTTTGAAATCCCACCACCGGAAACTGCACAAATCACATCAAACGTGATCTTCCAAGACGAAAACATGGAGGGCAACACCAAGGTTTCTCGAGAAACGAAAAGGGCAAGGAATCGAGGACATAACTCGAACACTAGGGAACAAAGGGCTGAGGATAAAGTTCTCGAGGACTCCATAGACAGAACATAACCTCACGAGATATCAAAGAGTACAGGTATGACATTTCACGAGAAATCCAGAAGAAATCAAGGAGCAGGGAAACAAAGTTCTCGAGAACTCACTCATGTCTCGAGAAATCTACGGCAGAGACAATCATGTCTCGAGAAATACAAAGGCAGGGGTCAAATGAGTTTTCGAGAGATCAAAGGGCAGAGACAGTTATGTCTCGAGAAATCCAAGGGCAGAGACAGTTATGTCTCGAGAAATCCAAAGCTGCTCTCGAGCTACAGCAAGAACAAGGGGATTGTATCGACCACGGTTTTCTCCCGGGAAAAACTAGATACTAGGGTAAGATTGAGGAGGAGAAAATCAAGGGGAGGTTCTAGATCATAAGTTACTACACCAAACACACAAAACTCTTGCTAATCAGCATGACAAGATCTCAAAACGAGCAAACCAACCGTCAAGAGAATCAAGAGAGAAAGAGGAAGAAACCACTTGCCTTAACCTTGTAGAACTCCACTAACTTCACTCCGAAAGCCAAGGAAACTCCTGAGCACGGAAACCTGGAACGATTCGGACCAAAAGGAGGAGTTAGGCCACTACCAAAACTTTAAAACCTCCACGAAGAGAGACAAGATTACCACTAAGACGAAGATCTCGCCGAGAGCTTTCCAAATCTTCAAACCAATCCCGATTCCGACCACTACAGCCCTAGAAATCACCGGCCGGAAGCTCTCCGAAGCTCCGCTCTCGCCCTAACCCTCGGCGGCTGATTTTGATCGAGGAAAAGGAAGATGAATAGGAGGAGGGGATTTTTGGCTTATATATAACCTAAATTTATTATTTAATTACTTAATTAATTCCCCAATTTACTTAAACTGCGAGGGCGACCAGATTACCTCGGATTTCTACGAAATTCGCACCTTAACTAAAACACGACGCTGCAAATCCAACGGCGAAGTCAGAATTCAATTCCGACGGCCAAACTCATGCTAAAGCCTCCCGAAGCTAAAATCTTGAAATCCACCCAAAATCTTCACTTTAACTCGAAATGATGCGAAATTTCGCACGCTTGACCTAAATCACAAGCTTTAACTAAGCTAAAACTCAAAACACTACCAGACGAGCTGACATAACGCCCTTACGCCAAAATTACGTCACAGAGGGTACGTAAAATAGTTAACGAAAATCAGGGGCGTTACAAACTTTTTTGTAACGGCCCATCAACCACTACGGCTAGGCTACCGTTAGGGACTGCAGTCCCGGTCTCCCCCAACGCATCTCTGGCCCTGTTTTTCAGGCCAGCGCGTTGTTGACGACGGGTCTCGAACCCGCGCCCTTGATAAGAGACCCTTTCTACAGTCCTCATCACCAACTGAGCTGCAGCTCAGTTGGTGATGAGGACTGTAGAAAGGGTCTCTTATCAAGGGCGCGGGTTTGAGACCCATCGTCAACAACGCGCTGGCCTGAAAAACAGGTCCAGAGATGCGTTGGGGGAGATCGGGACTGCAGTCCCTAACGGTAGCCTAGTCGTAGTGGTTGATGGGCCGTTACACTCGTTCTCTTCGATTTAGGTGCTACTCACTCCTTTGTGGCCAAGAGTTTTGTAGACCGACATCATTGGGCTGTTGATCAGTTAGATGATTATCTTACCATCAAGTTCCCCTTAGGAGATATGGTAATGTCAAATCAGGGTATTCAGAAGTACCCTATATTTTTATGTGATTTCCTAGAGTTCGCAGATCTGAAGGTGTTAGATCTAGAGAACTTTGACGTGATCTTGGGCATGGATTGGTTGTCCAATTATGATGTTGTCATCCAATGCAAGGTTAAGCATTTGGATTTTAGGGGGAGCAATGGCCAACCCATGAGCGTGTATGGCTTGCCATGTCAGGACTCCTCAATCATCTCTGTGGTGCGTGCTTGTCAATTCTTAGAGTCTGGTTGTGATTCTTATCTTATTTCTATTTCTGTTTTGGAAACTGCTCTTGGTGTGCCACGTGTCGAGGACATTTCTGTGGTACGAGAGTTTTCAGATGTTTTTCCTTCTAGTCTTCCTGGACTTCCTCCCGAGAGAGAGGTGGAGTTCATTTTAGATCTTGAGCTAGGTACTCATCCTATTGCGAAGGCACCTTACCGCATGGCGCCACATGAGTTAGAGGAGTTGCGCACTCAGTTGGATGAGTTGTTACAGTGTGGCTTTATCAGGCTGAGTTCTTCTCTCTAGGGTGCTCCCGTCTTGTTCATGAAGAAGAAAGATGGTTCGATTAGATTGTGTATCGATTATCGAGAGCTGAACAAGGTGACCATCAAGAACAGGTATCCATTGCCTCAGATTGATGATTTGTGTGACCAGTTGCGTGGTAGTTCGGTGTTCTCAAAGATTGACCTCCGTTCAGGCTACCATAGTTTAGGATCCGTGAGTCTGATGTGTTGCGGACTGCTTTTCGTTCCAGATATGGTCACATTGAATTCTTGGTGATGTCCTTTGGATTGGCTAACGCACCCTCTGCTTTTATGGATATGATGAACATAGCATTCAAGGATTATCTGGATCAGTTTTTGGTTGTATTCATTGATGATGTGCTAGTGTATTCTCGGAGTGCTTCAGAGCATGCTCGGTACTTGCATCTGGTTAATTCGACTTTGAGAGAGCATAAGTTGTACGCAAAGTTGAGCAAGTGCGAGTTTTGGCTTTTTCAGGTATCTTTCCTGGGTCATGTGGTAAACACAGATGGTATATCGGTAGACCCAGCAAAGATTGCTGCTGTTTTGGATTAGAAGAGGCCTACAATGCCTAAGGAGATAAGGAGCATCTTAAGGTTGGCAGGCTATTATAGGAGATTCGTTCAAGGATTTTCAGTTTTGTCTGCGCTGTTGACCAAGCTTAAGCAAAAGAGCGCAGCATTTGTTTGGAGCGATGCCTGTGAGGAAGCGTTTCAAAAGCTAAAGAAGAGGTTGTGTTCTACTCCCGTGTTGGCTTTGCCTACTGAAGGAGTATAGTACATTGTTTATGTGGATGCTTCGCGAGTGGGGCTCGGTTGCGTTTGATGCAGGATGGCAAAGTGATCGCGTATGGATCGAGACAATTGAAGGTCCATGAGAAGAATTACCCTACACATGATTTAGAGTTCACAGCCGTGATTTATGCCTTGAAGCCGTGGAGACATCTTTTGTATGGAGTGTCATGCAAGATTTATTCGGACCACAAGAGTTTGATATATGTCTTCTCTCAGAAGGAGCTTAACATACGTCAGCGCAGATGGATGGAATATGTTGCAGAATATGAAGTTGATATCCTTTATCAACCAGACAAAGCTAATGTAGTGGTTGATACCTTGAGTAGAAAGTCTATAACACCCCAGGTTTCGCTGAGTGCGGAAGTTGGAATGCCCCAGGAGGAGGACAAGTCTTTCATAGTTGGGAGCTAGCGCCGGCGCTAGCGCTAGCACAGGCGTTAGCTGTCCTATCGAGTAAAACACTTGTTTCGATGGAGTTCATCAAGTTGAATTCGTCGAAGAGCTAGCGCAGGCGGTAGCGCTAGCGCCAGCGATAGATTTTCGTCGGGTAATGAAGTTCCTTCGGGCCGTTAAGTTATTTTTTGTCGAAGGGTTTTCGTCGAGTGGCTAGCGCAGGCGGTAGCGCTAGCGCCGACGCTAGCTGACGGAACCAGTTCCGTAAGTGGCGTTTCCTGGGCATCCGATCTTCTTAGATCTTGATCCTAAGGTTCATATAGGTGCGTCCGAAGGATCTAAATAGGGCAGAGAAGTTCTATTCTCATTTCACCAAGTCTTTTGGTGCTTTTGGAGGCTAAGTAAAGGAGGAGGGTTTGGATGAAGAAGAAGGCTAGATCCGCCATTGTTGGAGCATTGGAGCTTCGTTCGTCAATCTGAGACCAGATCCGTGGAGAGGGCACGAAGGCGCTCATTTCTATCCATGATTTTCAACCGATCCATGGCGAGGAAGAGAACTCTTAAGGTAACGACATCTCTCCTCTCAGTTTTAGGATGCGTGCATGACATCTTTGCTTTTACCTTCTCTTTTCTGAAATTTATGGCACCGGATCTCTCAAATGAGAGGGGTTTGGGTCGCCTTGGTTCAAGAAGAACCATTGGGTGATTGAGTCCATTCCCGAACTGATTTTGCATTAGAGATCCGCTCCGCTAGTGGATTAGGCATTGTGGGTGAAGCCGAAATTGTGACCGGTTGTCCGATTCGGTGATGTTGCTTAACGTGCATTTTAGGGATTTTGCTAGAAATTTGATGACGGTGAAAACGTCGTATGTGTTGCCCTTATGTTTCATGTGAGAACGAGCGTTGGTTTGAAAAGGGTAATCTTGTGCGTAATGAATAGCTTGTGAAGTCGCTTGTATGTGAAGGCGTGACTTTTTCATTGTGGTTGGCTGGCTAGCCAGTGAATGCTTGGATTCATGTGGGGAGAGTGTCCCGGCAAGACAAGTCCCCTTCTGGGCTAACTGACGAGAACAAGTATGCTAATGCGCCTATTGGCAAGAGGAGCCATGTAAGGGATGAGGTCTCAGTGGAGTTCTTGGCTTTTGGCTTAGTGATTCTGGCGAGAAGAAGTATGCTGCTGCGCCCGTTGGCAAGATGAGCCATGTAAGAGGTGAGGTCTCAGTGGAGTTCTCGGCCTTGGGCTTGCACGCCCGTGGGGAAATGATAAGTACCCTTGATTTTTTGTGAAATGATGATGTGTGTTGTTATGTTAGAAGCATACACGCCATAGGGTGCCTTGGGTGAAACCCAGGTTTGCATACATGCTGCATTGTTAGGCCCCCTTACTTTTATTGCTCAACATAGAAATGTGGATGATGATTGTGACACTCATGCCTGTCGTTTTTATGTTATTACTATTTATTACATTTGCATACGAAGTGCTGACTTGCAGGGTGATGTAGTTCCTCATGGTCCGCTAGGACGACCGGGAGGAGGGGTGTTGTTACACCATTGTTGGTCAGCCAAAGATGAACCTCGTTATACCACTCTTTGTCATTTGGATGCAGGGCAAGGATCGCATGCTGGACCTAGCTCGACGGCCAAAAAGTCCTAAGCTTCTTGAAGTGCACTTTTCTTGCTTTCCTATTTGACTATGATGTCCTCACTTGTTCCGGCTTGCACACTGAGGTAGTTGAGGATTGTTATGATCTTTTGGACATTTTCTATGCCTTGTTGTGATGACTTGAGTATGGGTTTTGTAAGGCTTTAAGTCCATGGTACTCTTATGTAGATGTGGATAACTTCTGTGGTTTATTTAATGTTTCCGCTGTGTTTGTTCTGAGTTTTGAGATGGTTAGATCTATATCACTTTTTAATACTAAAGCTATGGCGATTATATGTTGTGGGGTCCCGGTCGGACCTATATTATATAGTCATTGCAGGGGTGGTGTTGCAATTTGGTATCAGAGCAAGGTTAGCGTTCTTGTTGAAGATTAGCGTGTTCGGATCGCGTTAAGAGGTTGTCCACATAGGAGTACCTTGCGGGACCATGAGTGTCCTTGTGTTTAAGTCTTGCTAATAGAGTTTGATTCGTTGTTTCCTTGCTTATGCTAGGATGGTGGCGACGATACGAGGATGTCGAGGCGACAAGAGGAGCCTTCGACAAGCAGTGTTATGGCCCCAACCCTTATGAATATGGGCGTGTCCTTGGCAGACTTTTGTCGTATGCTGAGCAGAACTGATGGTGGCGGCTCAAGCTGCGGTGATGCTAGAGTTTGCGACGCCTGTTGTTCAGGCTGCGACTCCTGTTACTCCGGTTACTGTGACACCGAAGGTGGGGGTGAGGCAGGTAGAGCCATTAGCCAAGAGAGCGGTTGGGCAAGGAGATCGTCAGATGAAGTACTATCTGAGTTTCCATCCTCTGACGTTCGAAGGAGTTGGCACTCCGGCGGATGCCGAGGATTGGTTGGCGAGAATTCAGCAACTCCTGAAAGTGGCAGAGACCCCAGAGGACAAGCAGTCCCAGTTCGTGTCATTCATGTTAGAAGGTGACGCCAAGCTGTGGTGGGTGAATCATAGCGGTCGTCATTTCCCTGGATGTGTCCCGTCCATGGAAGAGTTCGGGAATGCCTTCCTGAAGCGCAATATCCCCTCTTCGATGAGGTTAGCCCTTCAGCGACAATTCTTACACTTGGTGTAGTGCAAGAAGATGGTAGAGGAGTACTTGCAGGATTTTACTCGGTTGGTTCGTTACGCGGGGACGACCATGGTAGACGATGAGGAGAGGGATAATCTCTTTTATCAGGGTTTGAGAGAGAATTTAAGGCAACCTCTGATAGCCTTAAAGAATGTGGGGTTCAATGTGTTAGTTGAAGTTGCTCGAACATTGGAGAACGATATGGAGCGAACCCAGGGCCGCAAGGGCTTGGCGCCAAAGCAGGGAGAAAGAAAGCCATCTCAGTCTCAGGGGAAGTCTGAGAGATGTTGGTGGAAGAAAAGGCCCCGTCCTTTTAGGACTGGCGAGAGGAGCGGTGCGGCTTCTGGAGAGTTCCGTTCCTAGGGACCAGTGACGTGCTACAAGTGTGGCAAGGTGGGCCACATAGATCGGTTCTGTTTCGAGAGTGGAGTTTAGTCAAGGCAGAGGCAAGAGCAGTCAGTGCGTTCCGGTCCTAGTGTTGGGGAGAAAGGGAAAGCGGCGGAGTCCAGTGCTTCCCGTTTCCTTCCTGTGCAGCCTAGAGCATACAACATTGGGCAGCAGGAAGCGATTCGTCAACCCGACGTGGTGACAGGTACGAAAAGTTTAGAGTTTCGTTTAATAGCTTTAACCTGTTTACGACCTTTCATATTCGTTATACGCGTGTTAGGCTTCGTGCTAGTTTATGGCTACCTATCTAGAGTATTGTTCGACACGGGAGCGTCACACTCTTTTCTTGTGGAAAGTTTTATCCGGAGAGTCGGTGTTGAGACTGTCGAGGCAGAGGCGAAGCTTAGTGTGTGCATGCCGAATGGGTCTTTCTTGACCACTAGAAGGAAAGGACGCATTGTGCTGAGGATTTGCGAGTGTGACTTCGAGTTGGTAGCAGTGATCCTACCACTAGCCGAATTTGACATCATCCAGGGGATGGACTGGATTGTAGGGCAACAAGCTAGTATTGATTGCCTGCCGAAGGTGGTGACCCTAAGGAGGGAAGGTAGCGGAGGTCAACTTTGAGGGCCTATGCGGACTGGCTTGCTCCCTGATTTCTGTCGTGCAATTGGTGCGTGCAGTGAATCAAGGAGGTGAGTCATTTATAGCTTTGTTGGAGACTCACTCCACAAAGCTGGCAATCAGACAAGTGCCTGTGGTAGAGGAATTCGAGGATGTGTTCCCCGAGGAGCTTCCGGGAGCACCTCCTCAGCGTGAAATCGACTTTTCAATTGAGTTGGTGCCGGGAGCGAGGCCAGTGTCGCGTCCTCCATTTAGGATGGCACTGAAGGAACTGATCGAGCTAAAGGTGCAGTTGCAAGAGTTGCTCGAGCAGGGGTACATTAGGCCCTGCTCCTCGCCGTGGAGTGCGCCAATGTTGTTTGTTAAGAAAAAGGATGGTAGTATGCGGCTATGCATATACTATCGTGAGTTGAATAAATTGACTACAAGAATAAGTATCCAATTCCGCAAATCGATAATTTGTTCGATCAGTTAGTGGGGTCGACGGTGTACTCCAAGTTGGAATTAAAGTGGGGCTACTATCAGTTAAGGATTCGAGAAGAGGATATTCCCAAGACGGCGTTTGGGATGAGGTGTAAGACCCTCTTTTTTTTGCTTTTAAACCGGGTCTTACCGCCCAGAACCGTCGTCTTACGGCGGCACCATTACACCCAATGGTCTCCGCCACAAGACGTCGATCCTGCCAGCTATTCGTCATCATCCAGACCAACCATAATCGCAGTAATTGAAGTATTAAATGGAATAAGTCCACAAAATCTCATTATACAATTATCATAATACAAATGTCCACGATGAGAAAAATACTATAAGAAATGAGGGCTTATGCCCGATACATATTCAAATATAGAGCAACAACACTCTCACTCTACATCTATGCGGAAGCTATAAAACTCTGTCTTCATGCATCTGTAGCTGCTGTTGCGACGACGTGTAGTGGCTGCTCTGCTTTATCCCGTCCTCCTGTCCTGTCTCCTGAACGGGGTCCTACTGTTCTGACACATCATCCCTAAAATGATGAGGTCCGATGACCGTCAGTCTATAAGACTCAGCTTATTCCTCACCGCCTCCACCCGCGACTCCTAGGCACCGTGCGGGAGGAGGAAGCGGAGGACATCAAGGGGTAAATCAAAAGCAGGTGACACGCGGGTATTACTAACTAGCAATTATATCAATAGCTAACAACATGTATATAAAAGCATTTACATCTAGCAATTATATCAATAGCCAACAACATGTATATATAAGCATTTACATCTAGCAATTATATCAATAGCTAACAACATGTATATATATACATCAAGCACCTTTCTAGCAAATCTATCATAATAAATCAAGGGGCCACAAAGAAACCAAGTAGTATATAAACAAGCGTCAAAGTAAGTATACACACGCAGTTATAAAATAGTCTAAGAAGCTAGAAAAGTACACCAGAGTAGTTATAATGAAAACTAGAGCAAATAAAGAAACAACTAGAGCAGCTATGAAAGTAACCTTAACTTTTGTGTATACACACACAAACACATAAGCTAAGGGATCTGGCAATAAGTAAACTCATCGTATAAAAGAGCCCATACTAATTTATACGATGAGGTCTCTGATTTATGCAAGAATGCTATGCTATGATATGCAATGCAATGCAATGGTGCAACTCACACACGCGACTCTGTACGTACAGACCTTTAGTTCCCACTTTTCAGAGGTAGCTAACCTCTCGGGCACCTCCCGTCGTGGTCAAATGGTGGTAGAAGAGCGGGCGTCTCCTCACCTAGGTGGGTAAGTCACACTACCAGACCTAGGCCCAAACGTACGCTATGATACCAGTACCCGGTACTCATGAGCTCCTGCGTACTAAATTGAATTGGCCAGGCAGGGTTTAGGGAATTCATCCCGTCGGACACGCAGTAAAACAACCTGGCCCCTAGTCAAACCACGAGCACTGTCGAGTCAACGAACTGCTGTCGGTGTGACGACTAAGCCAGAACCAAAGACCCACCACATCTTATGCATATTCAAATAGGTATTAACCCTTACTACCGAGCCTCCAGCTCGCAATTCTAATTCATCATTTATAAATTAGAGCCTACCGCTCGCCAGACTACATCAGTCTTATATTTAAACTACGAGCCTACCGCTCGTTAGACTACACCAGTCTTATATTTAAACTACGAGACTACCGCTCGCTAGACTACACCAGTCTTATATTTAATCTACAAGCCTACCGCTCGCTAGACTACCCCAGTCTTATATTTAAACTACGAGCCTACCGCACACTAGACTACACCAGTCTTATATTTAAACTACGAGCCTATCGCTCGCTAGACCACACCAGTCTTATATTTAAACTACGAGACTACCGCTCGCTAGACTATCCCAGTCCTCATTCCTTTTAACCTGAGCCTACTGCTCACAGCACTATCACAGTCCTTCCTTATAACCCCAGCCTACCGCTCGGAGGACTATCCCAGTCCTTCCTTATAACCCGAGCCTACCGCTCGCAGGACTATCCCAGTCCTTCCTTATAACCCGAGCCTACCACTCGCAGGACTATCCCAGTCCTTCCTTATAACCCGAGCCTACCGCTCGCAGGACTATCCCAGCCCTTCCTTTTATACCGTTCCGGTTTGGGATGGAAGTTAACTTGTCAAGTTCTCCTACTTAACTAATCTTGTCTATAATTTAGTTGATCTTAGAAGCTTTGGGGTTAACCTTGGACTTCCGGAGGGTTACCCGGTGAGGGGCTCGCACCGGTACTAGGAAGTGTGACGGGTTGACACCCCGAACTTCCTCTTCCCAAGGCAATTAATCTTGTTGGTATCTACCTCTTTTTACATGATCCCCGTTTTCCTCTCCAATTACATTAAATCTCTAAGATGAGTTAAAATTGGCACTTAGGAGTGGGGGAGTTCTTTGAACTCCAACACCACCAACTGCGACCGGGTGCTGACTCTCGCGTCGTCACATTCTAAGCTCGAGTTCCCTTCTTCACCTAGGAACTACACACATACACTTAAAATTCTCATCCTTCTTGGACCCACACTCCTATTCTTCGTCATCCTTAATCCAGGGTTTGCCTAAGATATTTCTTGACTTCGCCCTTGAGTATTTACCTTAAGATGGCTCACCCGGCTAAGGGTAGTTTTACTTCCATATAATCGTTTAACACTGATGAGTTGTTTGTGGGGCCCTTGACGAGGTCTACCTTCCTTTCTTATCATTGTAAATTCCTACACTTATAGCTTTGCTAAACGCACCCCAACCCTTATTTCCCATGATGCCCTTAGAGGTGTTCTTCCAAATAATCTGAGCCTTCATAATAATCAAAGAGTTAGTAGTTCTATGTGTGAAGGTTAGTGGTGGTCTAAATCATATAAATCAGTTTTACTATTCGCAGACCAAATGAGATTGAGCTAGATTTGACTCCTATGGTGCAATCTTGATTATATCATATCCAAATGAGTTCCAATTATTACCATAGGTTCACATTTTGTAATGATCTAACAACCTCAAGGCCTACACTTCATACTCTTCCAGGGAATTCTTAATCATAGTTTCTATTCAGATAGATGGGATGAAGGTAAAGTTTTACGCAATAAGTATCATCTACGAATCTCTATAAATTCTGATGAATTCACACTAGCATAGTATTGGTTAAAAAAACACAAGATCCTAAGTCTCATATTACTCCAAGGAGTATTTACCCTTATTATCATTTATTACAGTTGGTGTGCCAATAAGGGTTTACACTACAAGTGCTATGTTAAGACTTCAATAAATTATGGGAAAATTACTATAGCACAATATTGGCCTAAAAACACCTGATCTTAAGTCTCATATTAATCCAAGGAGTATTTACCCTTATTTATCATTTATTACATTTGGTGTGCCAATAAGGGTTTACACTACAAGTGCTATGTTAAGACTTCAATAAATTCTGGGAAAATTACTATAACACAATTGGTCTAAAAACACCAGATCTTAAGTCTCATATTAATCCAATGTGTATTTACCTTTATTTATCATTTATTACATTTGGTGTGCCAATAAGGGTTTACACTACAAGTGTTATGTCAAGACTTCAATAAATTATGGGAAAATTACTATAGCACAATATTGTTCTAAAAACACCAGATCATAAGTCTCATATTAATCCAAGGAGTATTTACCTTTATTTATCATTTATTACATTCTTACTAAATGCACCCCAATTTTTCCTACACCCTTAAGTTCAAAACTTCAACTTGAAGTTCAGAGAAATCCACTCATGTACATGAGTTGAATTCTTAGCTAGAGGTGGTTGATATCATATCTGAGGCATGGACAACTCTTCAAAGCATTTGCATGAGCCAAAATCACTAAACACACCAGATACACTTTTATACATGTCTCACTAAAAATGGTGCTGAGGGAGCTATAGGGATCCAAATGACATTAAATCAATGGCATTTTAAAGGTAACTTCAAGATCTACAATTGATATGTTGGTCACTTCCTCCAGAAATGATCCTAACCTAAGTAAAATCAACATGCAAGTTCTGTTACCAATTATTTATCTTAATCAAAATACACTTATATACATGTCTCACCAAAAATGGTGCTGAGGGAGCTACAGGGATCCAAATGACATGAAATTAGTGTCATTTTAAAGGTAACTTCAAGATCTACAATTGTTATGTTGGTCACTTCCTCCAGTAATGATCCTAACCTAAGTAAAATCAATATGCAAGTTCTGTTACCAATTATTTATCTTAATCAAAATACACTTATATACATGTCTCACCAAAAATGGTGCTGAGGGAGCTACAGAGATCCAAATGACATGAAATCAGTGGAATTTTAAAGGTAACTTCAAGAGCTACAATTGTTATGTTGGTCACTTCCTCCAGAAATGATCCTAACCTAAGTAAAATCAACATGCAAGTTTTGTTACCAATTATTTATCTTAATCAAAATACACTTATATACATGTCTCACCAAAAATGGTGCTGAGGGAGCAACAGGGATCCAAATGACATGCAATTAGTGGAATTTTAAAGGTAACTTCAAGATCTACAATTGTTGTGTTGGTCACTTCCTCCAGAAATGATCCTAACCTAAGTAAAATCAATATGCAAGTTCTGTTACCAATTATTTATCTTATTCAAAATACACTTATATACATGTCTCACCAAAAATGGTGCTTAGGGAGTTACAGGGATCCAAATGACATGAAATTAGTGGAATTTTAAAGGTAACTTCAAAATCTACAATTGTTATGTTGGTCACTTCCTCCAGAAATGATCCTAACCTAAGTAAAATCAACATGCAAGTTCTGTTACCAATTATTTATCTTAATCAAAATACACTTATATACATGTCTCACCAAAATTGATGCTGAGGGAGATACAGGGATCCAAATGACATGAAATCAGTGGCATTTTAAAGGTAACTTCAAGATATACAATTGTTATGTTGGTCACTTTCTCCAGAAATGATCCTAACCTAAGTAAAATCAACATGCATGTTCTGTTACCAATTATTTATCTTAATCAAATTACACTTATATACATGTCTCACCAAAAATGGTGCTGAGGGAGCTACATGGATCCAAATGACATGAAATTGGTGACATGTTAAAGGTAACTTCAAGATCTACAATTGTTATGTTGATCACCACCTCCAGAAATGAGCCTAACCTAGGTAAAATCAACATGCAAGTTCTGTACACATTATTTAACTTAATAAAATTCACTTATGACAATTTAAATTAAATAGAAAACAAAATAATTCTAGCTCTAATGACCTCCAAACTCTAGGGTTTGGATGGTTAGGTCACCATACATGCATGGTCAAAGTTTTAGTGACATGCAAGGAGATTCTCATCTTCAATCACATCTAAAACCTCACTAGCCCCAAATGGCTATTAGCAAGCCAATTTCCTCCTAAGTCACAAACTTCAATTTGAAGTTCAGAGAAATATCCTCATGCATTTGTGATGAAAATTTAACCAGTGTCCATACATGACCTAAAGAGGCCCTCACCAAAATTTGGGATCATTAGGAGTTATATAACTCCAAATATTCCATTTATTTAATTTTCTAAGTTTTGAACAAAACTATAGAAAAATTATCTCCAAAAATCTGATATTTAATCTTAATCTAGGTATGAGGCACATGCATGCATGGCTAAAATCTCAAGTCCATCAGACTTGGCATTAAAAAGTTACACTAATTCAAAGATCTGGTTTGTATTTTGACCAGCCTCACGAGAATGAGTGCTGTGGGCCCTAGATTTAGCCAAATGGCCTGATTCCACTTTCATTTGAATTTAGACACTCAGATATACAATTCCTATCTCTGGGTATTTTTCGAAATATGGCCTCTAAAGGCCTCAAAATAAGCTTACAAAGTCGGGTGATTAGTGTGACAGATTTCATAAAAGTATATAATACATACAAAATGGTCTGCGATTATCAGATCTGTTAAGATCGGACGGCCAGGAGGTTCTCTTCCTCCTCCAGCTGATGGCTCAGATTCACCTGAGCTGGGTGAACTTGTAGCCTCACTTCCAGGCCAACCAGTGGCCACCACGGCCGGCCAACACCACCACCACCTCCCTTGAGGTGGTGCCCGTCGACTAGAGGTGTTTTCCGGCCAGAAATAGAGCATGGGAGCGGGTTTCGGGTAGGGAGAAAAGTCTGCAAACACCATTGTTATGGCCCTGCTTTAGCTTCATTAAGAGCTCGATTTGAAGTGAGGATAGAAAGTAGATCTAGCACAAGGGGAGGAGGTGAGGAAACTTGCCTTGATTGGGCTTGAGGTTGAGGGAATCTTGGCTTGCCATGGCCGACACTTAAGCTCCAATTCCTTAGTCGATCTCCCTCGTCTGTTCCCGATTCCTTCTGCAATAATGGGGTTTCTTCTCCTAAGCACATTTGTGGAGCTAATGAGGGGTTTGGACTGGGTCGGGAGAGGCTATATCTGTCGTTGCCATTTTTGGCGATTTCACCAAGGGTGGAACCTCCCTCCATAGCCACTGCCACAGCTCCAGCTCAGCAGGGAAATAATGCTTAAGCTGTGGGGAGTCGATTAAGGGTGTAATCAAGGCCCAACTCCCTCCAATTCTTGGGTCACCATTAATGGTGGCCGGCCCTTTCCTTGTTTTCTCCTCCCCCCCCATCACTACTGCTGCCACCTCACTCCTATTCCTGTAGGGATTCCATGGGGAAGCTGAGAAGATGCTTTGGGGAGAGGGGAGGCATGCCATGTGGCATCCACTCCATTAACTCCTCCTTTGTCTCATTCAAAATTAGGGTAAATCCCAATTTCTACCCCCTTGCATGTCAATCCCTCCTCAAATTTGAGGGCATGCATGGTCATGTGTTACTGGGCTGCTGGATGGTCTTCTTATTGAGGCCTTAGTCCATTAGAATAGGCTTGGGCTTCTAATTTCTTCTTTAGGGCTCAACTTTGATCAAGATTGACTTTGGGGTGGACTTGGTCAATTTGATGGGTTGGATGGTCCAATGTGTTAGCCTTGAGTCCCTTGACACCACCCAATGCTGATTGGGTCATGGTGATGCCATAATTGGGCCAATTTAGCCAATAAGTGTGATTTTGACCAAAATTGGGGGAAAGTTGACTCTGGTCAAATTTGACCATTTAGTGACCAATAGATGGGGCTTTTGGGTCCATTGTATCCCCTATAATGTTATAAGACTAGGGGTGAAGTCAATTTAATGTTTTGGGGGTCAGTTGGACCTATTGGTGAACGTTTGACCTATGTTGACCTTAAGGGCACTTTGGTCAATTTGGGCCAATTGGTGACCTCATGACGGGGCTTCCGAGTCCATTGCATCCCTACTAGGGTTTGTAATACATTAGTAGTGTTGCTTTGATCATTTGAACCCTAATTGACACTTAATTGAGTGGTTTGTCTTATTGGGCATAAAGTTGACTTTAGCCAAATTGATCAATTGGGTTGACCCCTATGGGTCCTATATGACACAAGGGATTCCCTAAGGTGTTTAGGAAGAGTTGGTGAGGTAAATTTGTCCTTTTGAAGTCTAATATCAAGTCATAAGCCATGGAGTCAAATTTGGCTATTTGCACACCAAAGTGATTTTCACTTATTCACCTTGGTTCTTAGGGCCATTTTAGTCTCTTAGAGGTATGTCATGACCTTGTCATGACAAAAAGCATCTCAGGGGTCTAGTTGTTTGGGGATGTTACACGAGGTATGGTCATTTTGAGTTCTCGGTGATGCCGTTCGGTTTTACGAACGTGCCATCAGTGTTCATGGATTTGATGAACAGAGTGTTTCGGCAATACCTAGATTCGTTCGTGGTGGTGTTCATCGATGACATCCTAGTGTATTCAAAGTCAAAGGCGGAACTTGAGTCTCAACTGAGATTAGTGTTGCAGACTTTGAGGTAGAAATAGCTTTATACTAAGTTCACAAAATGCGAGTTCTGGATCGGGAAGGTGGCATTTATGGGTTACGTGATAAGTGGTGATGGGGTGGCAGTGGATCCTTCTAAGATTGAAGCCATTAGAGATTGGCATGTACTGAAAACCGTGGGGGAAGTCCGGAGTTTCCTTGGACTAGCCGGTTATTACAGAAGGTTCGTTGAGAACCTTTTGCGGATGGCTTTTGTTGGATCGGTAGGCGCCCTTAGAGGGGGGGGGGGGGGGGTGAATAAGGGTTTTAAAACTTTGAGTTATATTTTGAAATATTTGCTTATGCATTACCTTAACATATTTTATAATTGTTCTAGCAGGTGCTAGAGAAGATATTTGGCATAACTCTAGATGAATTGAAGTTATGTTGTGATTATTGGATCGGTAGGCGCCCTTAGAGGGGGGGGGGGGGGTGAATAAGGGTTTTAAAACTTATGTTATATTTTGAAATATTTGCTTTTGATAAGAGTACAAAATAGTGATTTTGAATTATGATCTAAATTGTTTTATAATGAAAGAGAGGATAATAAACAATTTAGAGAAAAGAAGATCAAATCAATTTTATTACACAAAGAGAGACATGATTATTATTAATAAAATTGATTACAAAATTCGATTTCAATAATGCTAGACTCAAAGCAAAATATGAAAGACTCTTTTTGTTTTCTATACCGACTCGTATCCCCATGAACCGGTTGGCTTTAGCCGATCCTTCCCCGGATACGGCCTCAATCCACTCTAGCCAACCCTTCCCCAGATATGGCCTCGAGCACCCCGTAGACCTACACCCTAGACCTAGTCGCCAACACAAGGCGAATTTCTGCCCTAAGTCCTACACAGACCTAGTCGCCAACATGAGGCGAATTTACTAAACAATTATAAGAAAAGATGTGAAATAAATAAAAAACAATATAAGAAATCCCTATATGGATCTCTTGGAGAGGTAGACGAAGACCCGCAGAGTATGATCATAGTCAATGCGGTCTTTCGTCACGGTGATGAAGTGTGTTGATATCTTCCCTAATGATCTCCTTAAGCCTTCATGGATTTGTGGGAGTATCTCTCTGAACCTTCCTCTATATGATGTGGCACGAAGCTCTAAAATTTTGAAGTCTAAGAGGATGAGGAAGATGGAAACAAGGGGTCCTTTTTATAGCCTCAGCGCTAGCGCTACCGTCGGCGCTATCCCGGATTAGGCATTATTCTGTGTGGGGGAATCTTCAATCTGAGGAAACATTTCTCTCTTGCCTTTTATGCTCCGCGCTACTGCCTGCATTATCCGATACCGCCAGGCGCTAGCTCCTTCTATATGTGCTCCAGAATTGCGTTAATCATCGCTAGAGCCGGGCGCTAGGTGCTACCGCCAGCGCTAGTGGGCATGTTGGATTTGTTCGCTCAAATTTGGGGGCAACCTTCTTATGTAATCCTTGATTCATATGGAATTTGTTTCCTGCACACTTAAACACACAAAATCAAATACACATAGGATTTGTTATTCTCAAACCTAGGAGATGTGGAAGACCATGTTCCAACAAACTCCCCATTTTGATAATAACAAATCCATAAATGATAAATCAGAGCATTAATATATAAGCATGATGAAACCTACTTGTGTGTGTGTGTGAGTGATGACTTAGGATAAATATTGATTGTAGAATTGCTCCCCCTAAATACATGCTCCCCCTAAGTGAATGCTCCCCTAATATGTTAGCTATCATCTTAATTAATCATGTTAGTTTTCCATTTTGATAGCGGTTTATATTTATCATGTTAGTTCTCCCCTTTTTGTTATTAGCAAAAGTGGGTAAGGAAGCAAAACACATAAATTTTTGATAATAAGATAAAGGCATGATCAAGCTTTTAGATAGAAGGAAATGATAAGGAGTTTTAGAATAATTTTTATAGAGATAGGTCCGAGTTTTTAGCTTAAAGATGAATAATATAACATTTGGCAAGTAATCAATATTATCATGTTAGTTTTCCCCTTTATATAAGAGTTTTGAGCATAAAAAAGGTAATGATTTCCAAGTAACAAATCTACCCATACAATATATCTACACCCTAGCCCTATACTAAATGACGGATGGTCATGAGGAGCTGCATACATGTTGTAGGTTGGGGTGTTAGTCCCATATACAAACACTAGACAAAAACTCACCCCAGCACTCTTTCCCCCCAGTGCCTCGCAAGGCCCCACTAGAACCCTCCCCGGTCAAGGACAAGACATGATTTAGAGGTTAGATTATCGAATGTCTACAACCCTACGCCCCCGCTATGGTGAGGTATGTAATCATGGATAATAATTATTGGAAACTGTTGGAACAGCCCTATTACAGATTTGGGCTAGGATCACTATCTGTTGACTAGGATCAAGTTGAACCCAATGTATAGTCAATGGGTCAAGGTTTTAGGTTGTTAGAGCTCAAGAAAATATTCAGGTTCTGCGTTCGACGAACTCCACACTGCGTTCGACGAATTGCTATCTGCATTCGGCGAATGGCTTGCTCTCTGCGTTCGACGAACGGCTTGCTCTCTGCATTCGATGATTTTATCCAGTCTCAGCTGTCGACGATTTTGCTCAGTTCTGCGGTCGATGATTCTTTCAACTCATTCTGTTCGACGAACTTGTTCCTCAGGTCAACAAATTAAATGACAGCAGGTTTATTTCAGACAGATTATATTATTCTATTCTCTGAACTCAGATCTCTTCTGCAACGACTCTATTCTTCCAGATAAGTAAGGATAATATATTTCCTTTTATTATTTCGAGATTATAGCTGTTGGCATTTAGCGGAAAAGGACATGTTCCTGGAAAAGGAAAAAGGTAAACGACGTATCAGATTTGCAGTACAGGAAATATCTCTTCAGAATATTTTATTCCTTAATTTAATGGATTTGAATTTCAAATCTGTTAGAGATTTCAAAAGGGAATACAGAAAGAAGATATACAGGATTATTACAGAATAGAATATACAACATATTACTGATTATTACAGCACAGCAATACAGAATAGAGAAGAACAGTCGAGAAGAAGAATACCATTCTTCAGAAAGTTACAGGAAGAGAAGAAACATAAGAAAACTTTCACAGATTTTTTTCTTCCTCAATAGCAGCACTCATTCTCTGAGAACAACATCAACACCTTCTCTCAGTATTTCTGCTGCAAGTTCAGATCTTCAAAAGAGCAACAAATAATCTGAGAAACATTTGTCTCTCAGATTTATCAGCTATTAGGAAGATAAAGGAAGATCGGTACATTCAAGAGAAAGCTCCAGCCATCTACTATCAAACATTTTATATCAGACAGATGAGCTTTACACCATCAATCCACTAGAGTTCTCTCAGATTGTTGACAAAGAAGAACTTCTTAACCCCTTTATCCCATCTTGTACAGGTTTATAACTCCCTTCAAAAGTTAACTCATTGGTGGAAGGGTACCTGATCAAAAACCTGTGGTTTGGTTAGAGCACCTGATCAAAAGCTCACTTGGTGTGTGGACACCTGATCAAAAATCCCTTGGTGATAAGGCACCTGATAAAAAACCTAGTGGATCCTATCAAGTGTGGTATAAGAGTAGACGTACCCAGGTTTATTGGGGAACTACTATAAAAATCCTTGTGTCCTCTGTGTTATGATTTTCTGTGTGCTGTGTTGTGCTGATTTGTTTTCTTTATGTAGTTTTTATAAATCACTCTGCTATACACATATATATATCACTATTTTAATTCCGCTATAAAATTATGTGAAATTTTAATACTCTATTCACCCCCCAAGAGTAAATCTAAGATCTAACCTCACTTTCAGAAACATTTAAGCATTTTAAATCTAATGATGAGTTCATAGCCTATGGGTTTATATTTTTATTGGAATTTTTAAAGAAAAGGTCACATAGCTAATTTGAAATAAATCAGAGTTTCAATATTTTCATGTTTAAACCAACTAATATAAAGTTTACCAAGCAAGTCTGCCACTTGTTGAAAGAAAGGAATTTAAAGATTCAAGTTACGATGCACACACAAGAAAAGACTTTAAATAAGCATGAAAGCGCAAGGTAAAAACAATTATATGGTTATGATGCGGAAGACTTAAAGAAATATAATAAAATATCTTTTTATAAACATGACGATTCATAAGAAGATATATGAGTTAAATTCCAAAAATGAAGATGTTTTTGTAAATTAATTTGCATTTAAAATCTTTGAGTTTGACAATAAAGTAACCAAACATGAAATAATGTTTTCAAAAAGAAATTATTACAATGTTATATTAATTCACAAATTCAAAACATACAAAACATTGTAGAGAGCATGCTAGGTTATCTAGTGCATTTATATATGTAAAGAGAGTATATAATTTTAGCATTAGGATCCAATACTCATGAGAAGAAGTGTTATGGAAGATAATGATGTGCACAAAGTGTATTTTGAAAATAGTAAACAAACGTTATAATCAAAAATACAAGACAAATGTAGAGTAAAGTGCACAATAAAACACAAATAATTTTTCTTCCACACATTTTAATACACAAAGAAAATGTACAACTACCAAGGTGCTTTGCACACACAATACTCATTAAGACTTATCAGGGTGAAAAGTAGTGCTTGGGGGATCACACACTTTATTTTTCAATATATATTTTTTTTGTGATCCGGTGTACTAAAGAATAAGTGGTGTAAAAATGAGGGTTTGCATAAGACACTTTACTAATCTTTCCAAGGTACTCAACCTCACAACGCTTATTAAGACTTATCAGGAGGTTCAAGTAGTGCTTGGTGGAGTTATCTTTGTCAATTTATTTCATGATTTTTTTGTACAAAGTTCTCCGATTACACTTGCTTTGCAAACCAATTGAATTATGAAAGTACAACCACTTTTCTTAATTTTTAAGAGTGCAAGTAAATGTAGTGTAGATAAAATACTTGTGCAAATTTTAGTTCATTGTACAATTACAATACACAAGCAAGCATTCTTAGATTAAAAGCATATGTAAACTTTGCCAAAATAAGTGAGTGAATGAGAATCATTATCAACCATAAAATATTTACTCATACTTAGAGGCATGCTAAGCTTAGTTCTACACAACTTTTACAATACAATTCTATGCACAAATGAGTAGATATATCAAAGCATGATAAAAACAATGTTCAAAGTGGTTTGAAGGATTGAATTGTAACATTGTAGAAGTTCTAAATAATAGATTAAATCATGCTTGATTTTCATAATAAAGTCCATACAGTATTTTTTATATATATTTTTTAAAAATTTGATTTAAAGTTTGAACTCTTAAAATTGATCTTGGACTTCCCGAGGTCTACCCTGTGAGGGGTTCGCCCGGTACTAGGAGATGTGATGGGATGATAGCCCAAATATCCCTTTCGCAAGATACATGTAAATAGAAAAGTTAAGTTCAAATAGTACATATAGATTAGTATATTTTTAAGAATTTTTCAAAATTTTAAAAATACAGAAAATCAGACACTTGAGCTAGCGCTGGGGTTAGGTCCTAGCGCCTGCGTTAGCTCACAGAGAGTGCTTATTTTAATCATATAGCCTAGATTTTCTTCGATTTCACTTTCGATTTTGCTTAATTATGTTTGTGCAATGTAAGACCTGTCAAATGAAGTGAAGAGACGAGAAAAAATTGCAAAAAGTTACGGAAGTTAAAATTTTAGAACATGGGTTTCATATTCATTAAATCTCCATATTCAGTAAACCTTAATTCTTGAGTTTTGCACAACCATTTAAGCTTAATATTATAGGATATGCCACCAAAGAAGATATGATTGAATAAAACAGATATACATGATTTTATTGATAATAGATTGGTCATTTATAAATGAAAAAACTGACTTTTACTTTTGATTTAATTTGATTTGCAAACTTCATTTAGGCTTTTAGGGGACAAAATCAAATTTCAAATATTATAATAGATGACAATGCCATGATATATATATTTTCTTATATCTTCATTTTGATTTTTATTAATGCTTATATATATCAATATAATGTATGTTGAAAATGATAGGAAATGTAAGCACATCATATCATGTTAAAAAAGCCAAATAAGCATGATTTAAATGATTTTAATGTAAAGTGATGTTCATGCATAAAAATAGGTTTAACAATGATTTATGAACTATGGACATCTCACAAAAATTTGAAAGTGAAGTTCATGATTTTATTAATTTAGATAAATATCTCATAACAAATTTAGAGTTTGATTCATATGGATAATATAAGATATTAATAGGCAATGAATATAAGAAAAATAGATAGGTCATCAAAATAAAATATGATTTTAAATTTTGATCAATTTGATTTATAAACTAATTAAGTTTTAAGAGATAAGATCATATTACCAATAATATATAAGATGACCATAACATGATAGCTTAAAATAAGAAAGCAAAAGGAATAAGAAAAAAAGATATTAAAGCATATCATGAAGTAGAAAATTTGTATATTCCATTTTTGAAAATATTTTACTTCATGCATTTGGTGATACCTAATGAATAAGATATTTAGGTATCCAAAGGGGACCAAGTGAGGTGGTTCCTTTGGGTACCCAAATATAATGAGATGACTTTTGGGGAGACGAGAATGAAAGAACCCTTTCAAATGGAGTTAACATTTCATCTTTAATTTTAGGTCTCCACTCGTACTTAGGTTTAATGTTATTCTTATGCATCAAATTTCCAATGTGATTATTTTTATTTTGAAGATTATGATTGAAAGTATTGTTTATAGGAAATTTGTGTAAATTTATTTTTAAGTTAGGAGAAACATGATTTTGTAAATAATGGTGATTTTGATTTACAAATACTTTGTGTTTCTTACTCCCATTTTTAGGATTATTTAAGATATTCATATTCATATTCAACTTGTTTTTAGATGTAGCTTGATATTGTGAATTTGTATTTATAATTTTCATATGCAAGTTGATTTTTTATTTTAATTCATCATTCTTGATTTTTAGATTATGTTTAGCTTTATTATAAGCTATTGTGCTGTTTCTAAGAGTCGAAACAATAGAGTCAATATGATTTTGATAGTTATTTCTAAATTCCTCAAATGTTTCGTCCATCTCTTTGATTTCAATTTTATAATTTTGGCGCATAGGACAATCACTTTTCAAAGATGAATTTTCTAAAAATAAATTTTCATTAAGTTCTTTTACACAAATAATTTCTTTTTCAAGTTCCTTAAAATTTTCTTTAATATCATTACAATCAAAACAAGGTTTTGTATTTTCAATTGAAGTGACATGGGTAAAGCTAGATAAATCAGAATTTGATTCTACTTTTACTCTTGCTTTTAAATTTTTATTTTCTAAGTGCAATTTGCAAATCACATTTTTTAATTTCTTAATTTTGCGCTTTGTAATTTGTAGTAATTGTAAAGTAGAACTAGAATTGCAAACAATAAGAGGATTTGATTTTCTTACAGTACTTTTGGATGCTGTGAGATTTGAGCACGAATTTTCTTTGTTTTCTTCATCTGTTTGGCATTCCTCTTACAAAGATGGGATTTCTTCTTTTCCATTTCATGTTCACTCCATTGATCCATCATGAGAGGAGATTTCTTTACCATTTGTGCAATCTTGTATATTCTCCACTTCTTGCATTTGTTCCATACCTGTAGATGGAGAATCATACATTTCTTCAAGAAATTTCCATAATTTGTATGCACTTGAAAAACAATATATTAATTTTGAAATTTCGTGAGATAAAGCACAGAAAATACTATTTGAAGCTTTTGCATTTAGATGACGTTCCTGTTTATTTGATTCATCCGCTGGTCTAACTATTGTTATATCCCATGCATTGATATCTAAATTTTTAATAAACTTTTTATTAAAAATTTCCACCCTTTATAATTTCTCCCTACGAATAAAGGTGGTTTAAGAGATTTTTCTTCTTCATAAAAATTTACCCCATTAATAGAAGCGAGATCATGAGACGCCATTATTCCCAGTTGTTAAGCCGATTGGAATAAAACCGCTCTGATACCACTTGTTGGATCGGTAGGCGCCCTTAGAGGGGGGGGGGGGGTGAATAAAACTTAAGTTATATTTTGAAATATTTGCTTATGATAAGTGTACAAAATAGTGATTTTGAATTAAGATCTAAATTGATTTATAATGAAAGAGAGGATAATAAACAATTTATAGAAAAAAAGATCAAATCAATTTTATTACACAAAGAGAGACATGATTATTATTAATAAAATTGATTACAAAATTCGATTTCAATGATGCTAGAAATCAAAGCGAAATATGAAAGGCTCTTTTTGTTTTCTATACCGACTCGTATCCCCACGAACCGGTTGGCTTTAGCCGATCCTTCCCCAGATATGGACTCAAGCCGCTCTAGCCAACCCTTCCCCGGATATGGCCTCGAGCACCCCCTAGACCTACACCCTAGACCTAGTCGCCAACACAAGGCAAATTTCTGCCCTAAGTCCTACCCAGACCTAGTCGCCAACACGAGGCGAATTTACTAAACGATTATAAGAAAAGATGTGAAATAAATAAACAACAATATAAGAACTCCCTATATGGATCTCTTGGAGAGGTAGACGAAGACCCGCAGAGTATGATCGTAGTCGATGCGGTCTTTCGTCATGGTGATGAAGCGTGTTGAAATCTTCTCCAATGATCTCCTTAAGCCTTCATGTATTTGTGGGAGTATCTCTCTGAACCTTCCTATATATGATGTGGCACGAAGATCTGGAATTTTGAAGTCTAGGAGGATGAGGAAGACCGATCCAAGGGGTCCTTTTTATAGCCTTAGCGCTAGCCCTACCGCTGGCGCTATCCCAGATTAGGCATTATTCTTTGCGGGGGAATCATCAATCCGAGGAAACATTTCTCTCTTGCCTTCTGGGCTCCGCGCTACTTCCTGCGCTATCCGCTACCGCCTGGTGCTAGCTCCTTCTATATGTGCTTCGGAATTGCTCTAATCATCGCTAACGTCGGGTGCTAGGTGCTACTGCCGGCGCTAATGGGCATGTTGGATTTGCTGGCTCAAATTTGGGGGCGACCTTCTTATGTAATCCTTGAGTCATGTGGACTTTGTTTCCTGCACACTCAAACACACAAGATCAAATACACATAGGATTTGTTATTCTCAAACCTAGGAGATATGGAAGACCATGTTCAAACAACTTTGCCCCTCACCACTCTTACCCGAAAGGACCAGAATTTCATGTAGACGCCAGAGTGTGCCCGTGCGTTCGAGACCTTGAAGGAAATATTGATGTCTGCTCCAATCCTAAGTCTTCCTAGTGGGACTGAAAGATTTAAGATTTTCAGCGATGCGTCAGGTTGCGGTTTGGGTTGTGTGCTGGTGCAGCATGGCAACATGATAGCTTATGGGTTGAGGCAGCTAAAGCCCCATGAGAAAAATTACCCCATCCATGACATAGAGTTGGCAGCGGTGATTTTTGCATTGAAGTTGTGGCGGCACTACGTGTATGGTGCGAAGGTTGAAATCTTCACGGACCACAAAAGCTTAAAGTATCTTTTAGATCAGAGGAATCTCAATATGAGGCAGCATAGGTGGGTCAAGTTCCTTGGGGACTACGACGTAGTGATTCAGTATACGTTAGACAAGGCCAATGTGGTGGCTGACGCCTTGAGTATAAAGTACTCTGAGCAGGGAAATTCGATTGAAGCGCATGATGAGCGATTGGTGCAAGAGTTCACATCTCTTGGCATTGTGTGTGTGGCTAAGGGTGACTCCAGCGCAGATCGGCTGAACTGGATCGATATGCAGTGTGATCTAGCAGATCGAATTTGAGAGGCAACCAATGCAGACGAGGAGTGTCAGCAATTTGTGTTGGAAGCTCAGCAAAGCGAAGGCAGTGCTTTGGAGATGATCGGTGGACTTTTAAAGAGAAATGGAAGGGTGTGTGTGTCTCGATTTGGCAAACTCTGTGAGGAGTTGATGTTTGAGGCTCACTTCACGAAGTACTCCATTCATCCAGGAAGTACGAAGATGTACATGGATTTGAAGAAATCCTTTTGGTGGCCTAGGATGAAGCCGGATGTAGCTTTGTATGTAAGCCGGTGTCAGATGTGCGCCTTAGTGAAGGCTAAATGCCAAAGACCGGGTGGATTCTTGAAACCTCTTCCTATCCCCGAGTGGAAATTCGACGACATCTCCATGGATTTTGTGCATGGTTTGCCTCGATCGTGGCAAGGTAACAATGTGATTTGGGTGATTGTGGATCGCCTGACCAAGGTAGACCACTTCATTCCAAATCGGAAGGACGATAGCATGGAGAAGCTCATGGAGCTTTATATTCGGAACATTGTGCGGTTGCACGGAATTCCAAAGAGCATCGTTAGTGATCGCGATGGATGATTCACGTCCAAGGACTGGAGGTTAGTGCAGCGAAGTTTGTGCACAAAATTGAAGTTTAGTACTGCGTTTCATCCGCAGACCGATGGTCAAACGAAGAGAACGAATTGTACATTGGAGGACATGTTGAGGATATGTGCTTTCGATTTCGGTAAGAGTTGGGAAGACCACCTCTTCATGGTGGAGTTTGCCTACAATAATAGTTTCCAGGCGAGTATCAAAATGACGCCATACGAGGCTTTGTATGGAAGGCGGTGTCGAACGCATAGAGGCGGGAGACACCCAGCTGTTAGGAAAAGAAGTGGTGGCGAATGCTTGTGAGTTGGTGCGAACGATCCAAGAGCGCATGAAGGTTGCTCAGGATCAGCAGGCAAAGTATTTTAATGCACGCCACATAAATGTGGAATTTGCGGTGGGTGACATGGTCTACTTAAAGATCAAGCCATTCAATGGCGTTTCGCGAATTCTGCGACTCAAGAAATTGAGTCCAAGGTATTTGGGTCTGTTTGAGGTTACAGAGCATATAGGCGAAGCGCCCTATCGGTTAGCATTGTCCGCAGAGCTAAGCGGATTACATGATGTATTTCATGTTTCAGTGCTGAGGAAAGCGTTGGTGGAGCCGAAAGATGTTGTTGAGTCTTCAACAGTTCCCGTAGCCGAAGATCTGAGGACGATAGTTCGTCCAGTTTGCGTGGAGGATTCTGAAGTCTGATGGTTGAGTAACAAAGAGTTCAAGCTGGTGAAAGTGCATTGGGATAATTATGGACGAGATGAGTTCTCGTGGGAACGCGAGCAAACGATGCGGGATGACTTCCCAAACTGTTCATTTCAGGTATGTGTGTTATTTGTGCTTTCGTTAACGTCATAA
The DNA here is from genome assembly GCA_033032865.1 of Dactylorhiza incarnata. Lineage (NCBI taxonomy): Eukaryota > Viridiplantae > Streptophyta > Magnoliopsida > Asparagales > Orchidaceae > Dactylorhiza > Dactylorhiza incarnata. Next base: position 4,298,881 of record JAWHQI010000026.1, on the reverse strand, counting down.
ATTTCGAGGAAGAAATTTCTTTTAAGGGGGGTGGAGTTGTAACACCCCAGGTTTCGCTGAGTGCAGAAGTTGGAATGCACAAGGAGGAGGACAAGTCTTTCGTAGCCGGGAGCTAGCGTCGGCGCTAGCGCAGGCGTAAGCTATCTCATCGAGTAAAACACTTGTTTCGATGGTGTTCGTCAAGTTGAATTCGTCGAAGAGCTAGCGCAGGCGGTAGCGCTAGCGCCGACGATAGCTTTTCATCGGGTAATGAAGTTCCGTTGGTCCGTTGAGTGATTTTTCATCGAAGGGTTTTTGTCGAGTGGCTAGCGCAGGCGGTAGCGCTAGCGCCGACGCTAGCTGACGGAACCAGTTCCGTAAGTGGCATTTGCTGGGCATCCGATCTTCTTATATATTGATCCTAAGGTTCAGATAGGTGCGTCCTAAGGCTCTAAATAGGGCAGAGAAGTTCTATTCTCATTTTACCAATTCTTTCGGTGCTTTTTGAGGCTAAGGAAAGGAGGAGGGTTTGGAGGAAGAAGAAGTCTAGATTCGCCATTGTTGGAGCACCAGAGCTCCGTTCGCCGATCCGAGACCAGATCCGTGGAGAGGGTATGAAGGCGTTTGTTTCTATCAGTGCCTTTCAACTAATCCATGGCTAGGAAGAGAACTCTTATGGTAACGACATATCTCCTCCCGGTTTTAGGATGTGTGCATGACATCTTTGTTTTTTCCTTCTCTTTTCTGAAATTTATGGCACCGGATCTCTCAAATGAGAAGGGTTTGGGTCGCCTTGGTTCAATAAGAACCATCGGGTGATTGAGTCCATCCCCGACATGATTTTTCATTAGAGATCCGCTCCGTTAGTTGATTAGACATTGTGGGTGAAGCCGAAATCGTGACCGGTTGTCCGATTCGGTGATGTTGCTTAACGTGCATTTTAGGGATTTTGGTAGAAATCTGATGACGACGAAAATGTCGTATGTGTTTCCCTTATGTTTCTTGTGAGAACGAACATTGGTTTGAAAAGGGTAATCTTGTGCGTAGTGAATGGCTTGTGAAGCCGCTTATATGTGAAGGCGTGACTTTGTCTTTGTGGGCCACTGGCTAGCCCGTGAATGCTTGGATTCATGTGGGGAGAGTGTCCCGGCAAGACAAGTCCCCTTCTGGGATAACTGATGAGAATAAGTATGCTGATGCACCCATTGGCAAGATGAGCCATGTAAGGGGTGAGGTCTCATTGGAGTTCTTGGCTTTTGGCTTAGTGATTGTGGCGAGAACAAGTATGTTGATGTGCTCGTTGGCAAGATGAGCCGTGTAAGAGGTGAGGTCTTAGTGGACTTCTCGGCCTTGGGCTTGCACGCCCGTGGGGAAATGATAAGTACCCTTGATTTGTTGTGAAATGATGATTTGTATTGTTATGTTAGAAGCATACACGCCATAGGGTGCCTTGGGTGAAACCCAGGTTTGCATACATGTTGCATTGCTAGGCTCCCTTACTTTTATTGCTCAACATAGAAACGTGGATGATGATTGTGACACTAATGCCTATCGTTTTTATGTTATCACTGTTTATTACATTTGCATATGAAGTGCTGACTTACAGGGTGATGTAGTTCCCCGGAGTCTGCTTGGATGGCCGGAAGGAGGGGTATTGTTACACCATTGTTCGTCAGCCAAAGATGACCCTAGTTATACCACTCTTTGTGATTTGGATGCAGGGCAAGGATTGCATGCTGGACCTAGCTCGCCGACCAAAAAGGCCTAAGCTTCTTGAAGTGCACTTTTCTTGCTTTCCTGTTTGACTATGATGCCCTCACTTCTTCCGGCTTGCACGCCGAGGTAGCTTAGGATTGTTATGATCTTTTGGACATTTTTATGCCTTGTTGTGATGTGGACAACTTCTGTGGTTTATTTAATGTTTCCGCTGTGTTTGTTCTGAGTTTTGAGATTGTTAGATCTATATCACTTTTTAATACTAAAGCTTTGGTGATTATATGATGTGGGGTCCGGGCCGGACCTATATTATATAGTCATTGCTGTGGAGGTGTTACAATGTCTGCTTATGTCTTTAACCTTTCCATATAGACTTTGGTGGTGGAGTTCTATTTGATGAATATAGCGGTGAAGCCTAATGTTGGGCCGTCTAGTGTAGAAGTCGAAGAGCCTTCATGGATTACCCTTACGATGTTGCATCAGAAGGATGATCCGGATTTGCAGTACCTTCGAGGTAGGAATGAGAAGGGTGAGTTGCCAAATTTCTCTATTGATGAAGAAGTTACCTTTAAGTACTGTGGTAGGTTCTACATTCTCGTTGTTGAAGAGATTCGAGCAAAGATTTGTGATGAAGCTCATGATTCTAGCCTTGTCTACCACCCCGGTTCTACGAAGATGTACTGCGATCTGAAGCAAATCGTTTGGTGTTCAGGTATGAAAAATGATAACGCTAAGTTCGTGTCTAAGTGTTATACATGTCAGCGCGTCAAAGCAGATCATAAGAGACCTGGAGGTAAGTTGACGCCTTTGGATATTCCGACTTGGAAGTGGGAAAGTATTTCTATGGATTTCATCACCGGTCTACCGAAGTCTCCGCGAGGTCATGATGTTGTGTGGGTGATCATTGATAGGTTGACCAAGTGTGTTCACTTCGTGCCTTATAAGATTGGTTATTCTATAGAAAAGATTGCATCACATTATTTGCAAGAAGTTGTTAGATTGCATGGTGTGCCGGTGAGCATTGTGTCAGATCGGGATTCTAGATATATGTCTCATTTTTGGTAGAGTTAGCAAGGAGCCTTAGACACCAATCTCAGATATTCTACCACTTACCATCTGCAAACTAATGGGCAGACGGAAAGGGTAAATAAAATCGTGGAAGATATGATTAGATGTTAAGTTCTGGATCATGGAGGGGCTTGGGATGAACGACTTGGGCTCATGAAATTTTCTTAATATAACAGTTATCAGGAGAGCTTACAGATGGCCCCCTTCGAAGCCTTGTATGGAAGGCGTTGTCGGACTCCCCTGTTTTGGGCTGAGGTTGGAGAGAGACTGCTGTTAGGTCCAGAGGCCCTGGAAGAGATGAGCATTGATGTGTCTCAGATTCGTGAGAAACTTTGTGTGGCTCATGAATGTTATGAAAAGTACGCCAATCGACGAAGGGTTGATCCAGAGTTTGCAGTCGGGGACATGGTTTTTGTAACACCCTCTCCGTTACATAGAATATAACAGTAGATCCAACTGGGACCCCACACCATATTAAATGAACAGGAAAGAGAGTTATGTAATTAGCAGTTAAATAGTTTCAAATAAAACCATCTTAGCATACACAGAGTCATACACAACGGAAGCATTTATTTGATTACAATAAAACCAGTGCACAATTTGTCCACTTGTTCACTAAGAACGAATATACAAAATATTATGTAAATGTGAAATGTTTACATCGACAGTGGCTTCCAAACATCGGCACGTAAGCCAGCCACATATGAAAAGCAGTAAACAAAACACTTTGGCCTTCGAGGGCTAACACAGCGCAGCAGCTGGGGTTCCAACATGCTATTTCCCGCTTGTCTCGCCAGGACCTGTAGAACCAAAAATCCACCAAGCAGTGGGAAAACAGGCAAGCAGCCAGCTTTAGCTGACCAAGATTTCTAACGACCCCACCCAATTCACGGGGTGTTGGTACTCCTTCTCTGCAAGCAAGCATAAGCATCATATATATCACCGGTGAATCTAAGCACCGCAGACGTACTATCATCATAAACGTCAACACGTAAGGCCACACGCCTCGTTCTCACATGGTACACTTTCAGTGTACTCCCTGAGTCCACTTTCAACCTCAGGTAAACAACTTAGATGGCAATTGAGCTAAGTCGTACAAGCCTACGCTTTTTGGCAATTCTTTCCATAAGACGGTGCAATGAGGGGTGACCTCTTCACCGACCACAATGGACAGGTTCAGATCCACCTTGCCTGGCTCAATCATCACGATCAACCAGCACAATGCAGGTACAGTTTCACCTCAGCCCGACAGTGCAACAATCACACGAGGTCTCAGCACAGCCACATAGGCAAATCCAAGAAACCACACGACATCAAGTGTCACTAGCTCTACCGCCAACGTTAGCACTAACGCCTGGCGTTAATGAACAGAATATGATTATATTGTCTCTTTCAGGTAATTTCTAGAGATCGCCTCCAGAACTCCCTGCAGCACATCACAACACCCAGAACCCGAAAACAAGCATACATACTCGAAGTCTTCTCTGGAACGCAATAAAGCGATATCAACATCACCAATCCTGACTGTCTAGATGGGCTTCACACAGTATGCCTATATATGTACAACGATCCGGACTCTATATACAATTTCTACCGGGATATATCATATCAACTTGCTGGAAGAAACTCGTCCACTAATTAGTGGAAATCTTCCTGCTACTATGCAAATCAAAGGACAAGCGTGTCCAAGGCTTTAGGAGGAGAATCGTTACCCTTGATGATCTCTTCGGCGCCATAACTCTGAAAGCAATCCGGATGGAGAGGTTCATAGCATGCTCTCCTACACAAAGCGGAACTCAGCGCGTCGAACGGCTAGCCCAAAAGGATCTTCTTCTTCCCGCCCTCTGCTTCCTGCCTCTAGAGAGAGAGAGAACTTTACTGAGAATTAGAAGAGAAATCCCGTTTGTGCTGCCTTTTATATCAATAGCGCTACTGCCGGCGTTAACTCTTAACGCTCGGCATTAGCCCAAAGGCGGTACAGTCGAGCATATCCACAGCCGCTTAAGGATTTGACAAGAGACCTACCGTTGGCGTTAATGTTAACTCCCAACGTTAGCTCCCATCGATCGTTTTGTGATCCCATTGATCGATTCACGATCCCGTCGATCGATTAACAATCTCGTCGATCGATTCACGATCTCGTTGATCGGTTCGCGATCCGGTCGACTCATCGATCCCGTCGACTCGTCAATCAATTTGTGATCTAGACCTACCATCGGCGTAAATGCTAACTCCCGTTGTTAGCTCTTCGAACCGTCGAGACGTCGAGAACAAGACCTTTACGATGATAAGGGAAATTAGTTGATTCATCGACCTAACGCTCGGCGTTAGCACTAATGCCTGGCGTTAGCTCCTATTACTAGAAACCTTCTTTCTTCCGCTGGGGAAAATAGGGATGTTACAGTTTTCTTGAAGGTTTCTACGATGTCAGGTGTTAAGAGATTTGGGAAGAGCCATAATTTGGATCTCAGGTATGTGGGACCTTTCCAGATTGTTGAGTGCATCGGAGTGTCTGCGTATAGGCTAGATTTTCTTGTTTCTTTCCCTGGCGTTCACGATGTGTTCCATGTGAGCTAGTTGTGAAAGTGTGTGCCTAGTGGCTGGCATGTCCTAGACTCTGTGCCCCAGCTGCATCCCAATCTGTCGTATGTTGAGGAGCCTATTCGTGTTTTAGAGTCGTAAGATCGGGTCTCGCGAAGGAAGACGATTCATATATATGGTTAAAGTTCTCCGGAGAAATCAAGATATTAGGAGTGCAACCTGGAAGCTCGAATCTGTGATGAAGGAATCTTATCCTCATATGATCGTTAGATTCTCTTCGGTGAGTGTTCCTCCCTTGTGAATTCTAATTTATTCATTTTTGCCTCGTTTCTATTTGTGTGGCAATGTTTCGGGGCAAAACTTTCTTTTAGGAGGGGTTGCTGTAACGCCCCTGATTTTTTTGGTAATCAATTTTAAATCTTCTTATCAGCGTATTTTAATGGCATAAGGGTGTTACGTTAACGCAAAGTTAACGGTGAGCCGTCATTAGTGTGTTTTCTTGTCCGTTTGGTAGAGTGGACAAAATTTCGTTCGAATCGGTGTGTGTTTAGCCCTTTGTAATAATATGACAATATTTATATTATTATATTATTACTATTATTATTATTAAGATTATGATAAAATCTTTATATAATAATATATTTAGTTTTAATCATATTCCATTAAACCAATCCAACACTCAGCTTATAAAATAATATATATGATTTTTCTTGAAAATCTAACCCCATTACTTAGAAGAAATAATGGCCAGCTATGCTTCATCTTTCCCAATCCTATATCTCTCTTTCCAAGAATCCCCAACCAGAGAGTCATGGGAGGAGGAGAGTTATTCTCCATCATCCTTCCGACCGCCATCTCGAGAGCTCAGGTGCTTTTTTTTCTTCGTCGGAGCTTAGTTTCGGAAAGCTCTCAGCGAGCTCTTCGTGTTCATGTTCTTCTTGTCGCACCTCTGTTTGGAGTCTGAAGGAATTAAGGCAAGTGGTGGTTTGCTTCCCCTTTGATCTCTCTTGATCATCTTAAATTCCTGTTTCTTTGATTTTCCTTCATTTTTTTCTTTGTTTTTTGTTAGCCAATTAACCCACTGATTTAGCTATATATATTTTGTGCCTAAATTCGAACTTATAAGCTTACCCCTAATGAATTTCCTGCTGATCTGTAGCTAAAAGCCCCTTAATTTATGACCTGTAGCAAAAAGCCCTTGTCTAAGTTCTATCAAATTTCTTGTTATTATGCAATTATCTTATTTCCTAACCTTAGTGTAGATTTTATTCCTCCTGAATTGTCTAATTGTTGGTTCTTTGAGTTTAATTTGAGTTATGGAGGAAATGTTCTGGTAATTTAGATGAATTTTGTGTGGATTTACTTTGAGTTTAAGTAAGATAGAGTAGGAAATCGAATGGATAGTAAGTCTATCGGCGAAACGGGAAGCCGATCGACGGTAAGCCTATCGGCAGGTCGAGAAGCCGATCGACGGTAGGTCCCATCGACCTACCGCCGATTTTTATTTTCTAGTGTCACCCTGACAAATTCTATTTTGTGGGCTGGTATGTTGAGAATTTTTCCTTTCTTCTCATTTTGTCATCCGGATGTCCTAATATCTAGTCTGGCATGATGTCAGTAGGCTATTTATATACTATTGGGAACAATGCCCAACAATGTTCCTGATTTGAAGAAGTGCTCAGATCAATGATTAGTACAAGTTGTATTTAATGCTATATTTAGTTCATGCTTGCAGAGATCAGACAATATGTCCAGTACTTTAATAACTCCACTAAGTACAATATCGTCGAAAAGAACTGGACATATCGTCGAAAAGAGAATGCATGTTGTTGAAATAATGTGCAGAGCAAAGCAGAAGGATCATGTCAGTTATCAACGAGATAACATGCACATGATGTTATCGTCGTGACATCAACACTACAACACCACACGACGATAGGATGCCGAGATGAAGGAAGAATACTTGAGTACAAGTACAAGGTGATGTTGAAGATATCGTAGTAAAGAAGCCGTGTTGTTGAAAAGGCAAAGAAAGACTGATATCGACGATATCGTCGTAAAGAAGGCTTGACGTCGAGAAGGATAAGGAAGGTCTTATGAAGACAGACAGTTGTTGAAGAATAGCAATCGACGTAATGGTGATTATGTCTGAAAGTCTTTATTTAAGGGTAGCTAATTACCGAGAGGGGGGGGGGGTGAATAGGTTATTTTAAATTCTATTTAAGTTCTTGATCAAAACCTAAGTGTTTGTGAGTTATAATCAGAGCTTTCAAGAAACAATCTCAAACACACAGAATTTTATAGTGGTTCTCTTATCTAGGGTAATCCACTTTCCCCCTTCTCCCCTCTAGCGGTGTGACAAATAGGGCTTATATCTCCTCCAGATCTCAGACCACAAGAAGGTCTTACGTCTCAGATCTCAACAGATCTTACAGTCTCAGATCTCAACAGATCCTACAGTCTCAGATCTCAACAGATCCTATAATCTCAGACTTACCGAAGTCCTACCTCAGCCTTTATAACAACAGGCCTACACTCAAATCCACCCTTGGATCCTACAACTCAGATCACAAAAGATCCTACACTCAGATCAGACAATTCAGATCATACAAGAATTGAAAGTTGATTGTAATATCACCAGACTCAAGTTCTTCAATGTATAGAGCCTTTTATTCTATCTGAATGATCAGACAGAATTCTTCAACAGATCAGCAACAACAAAAATCATCTTCTTGAATCGCACAGGCTGTGATGACTATTGTTCTTGAGGAAGATATGTTCTTACTCCTTGACCTTCTCTCTTCAGAAAATATCAGCAACATATTGCTGAATTGATTTCTTCAAAACAAAACAATTCCGAAGGAAGAGAAGATTTCTTCTGATTCTTCTTGCGAGAGCCTTTGATTTGCAGGATGAAAAACTTTACTTCTCTTCAATGGAAACCTTTCTTTTGTATCCTTGATTTCAACGACAATATCTCTAGAATAGGAAATGAATGCCAGCTGTAGATCTTGATGAATTTCCTGGATATTCTTCCTTGGACACTTCCTCAAATTGCGCCTTTGAAAGATGGAGAAGATAATGGCTAGGATTAACTTTGATTTACAGATCTTGCCTTCTATTTATAACCCGCAATCCGTGTCATCTGAGATGCTCCTCCATGTCAGCATGACGTCTGATCCTCAACGGTCTTCAGCGGCTTAAGTATTGACAAGGCGTCGAGATTTGATCGTCGTCTCGACGTGGCTTAGCTTGCTGTAGATGTACTGTTACACAATCCCTTACTTAGAGCATTTCAGGAAGAGGGCGTTGATCAGTGTGTAACTCAGTCGACGCTTCTTATTCCACGGCGTCGAGTGATGTTCCTTGGTTCAACGCTTTCTTTTGACTTAGTCTCAAATCTTCAGTCAGTGACCTTGTCGTTGAGACAGCAAACATAGGTCGACGCTTTTGGATCACAGGCGTCGAGCTATGTGTAGTGTCTCGACGCATGTAGACTTAGATGAAATTCTTGATCATTTAGCTTGACCTGATCTCCTGCACAGTGATCACTCATCATATGAAGATGATGAAGAAAACTTCTCATCATGCAACAACAAGGATCATACTGATCTAATTGAGAAGTTTGGTAATCTCTTGGCTGCTCTGATAAAGAGCAAGAGGCTTGTTAGGAAGCAAGCTAAGGAGCAAGAATCACGCACACCTATTAAGGCTGAGATGAATGAGAAAATGAGTATGTCCCATAATGAGGGCACCAATTCATGTGAGCTCAAGAAGATCATAGTCAAGCTTTCTGATGAGAATAATCAAAAGGATGAACTCATAAAGAGACTTGAAAATGATCTTCTCAAGGAAAAGAATTTAGTGGCTCAATTCTCTAAGCCCAGATTTATACTACCCATTATTGACACCTTCCTCTCCTATAACAATAGGAGAGGATTGGGCTTTAAGGAATGGAATGGAGGAAAGGGCAAGGCTACAGATGAGCCTCATACCACCTTTCAGAAGGTAGTGATTCCTTCCAACATATTTGACCATGACAATGTCTATGGTCACTGGAAGAATGGGAACTCCTATAGTAGGGGGAATGCTCCTAACTATGGGAGGAGAAGGGGTATGGGAATGAGAGCTTTGAAGACTCCTCATGAGGAAATACAGATGGCCCATCATGGACCATTTATGTTTGGTACCTCAGCCCCTACACTCAAGGGTAAGGAAGCAACATCTTCCCAATCCCTCTCAGCAAAGGAGCAGGCTGGTAGTTCCAGTATAATTAATTCCCACTTGATCATATCTGATGCCATCAACACCATGTCAGCTACCAAGCTGACATCTGTTGCTGACAAACAGATAAAGTCAAGAAGAAATGATTACACTAGAGCAGCTAGTCAGCCCTTAGCTGAAAGATATAGGAAGAATGTTGCTGCCCTCTCTACTGAACATAAGCAATCAAATGCCACCTCCTCAAGGAATGTTCAGAAAAGAAGGTACAACATCCATGAATGTTGGTGTTGTGGTAGAGTAGGACACTTTGTCATTGTCTACTGGCACAGCTCAAGTATGCCTAATGCAAAGGAGAGCCTTCTGCAAAAGCTGGAGTGAGTAGAAATATTTCTTATTGAACTAAAAAGGACATAGGACCCAAACTCTGTTGGGTTCCTAAGGTACGATAATATCTGCCTTGCAGGTATGTCCATTCAGCCAGTCTAAAGTACATAAGGCTGATGGACAATAAGTCATCGAGGGATAACTCTGAACTAAGAAAAATCTCATCACAAACCAAGATGCATTGATAAAGGGGGAGAGTTCAGAAAAATTAGATGAAAAAGAAGACCTCAAGAAGGAGGGAGCTGCAAGATTGAGAAAATGCAAAGGTTATTACTCTAAAGTTCAACAAGTGCTAAGGTGAAAGTAATTGTGCTTTAGATATTAATGATAGCTACATAAACCTATATTTATCGCTATGTGAAAGTAATCTTGAATTGAGTAAGCAAAACATGTCACTCAAAGAGCACACAGATATATATATATATATATATATATATATATATATATATATGGCATAGCTAAAACACAACACTGATCATACAAAAGAGTGAACAAGAATAATATCGTTTTGAATACAAAATGAAATCGTCAAAATAATGATTGGTATCATCGAAATGATTCCTCGACGTCTTAGTAGGGTCACGACGATACCTAAATGTCGATCTAACACTTAAGAGATCTAAAATTAACTGACCACAACATTTCAATCTAAGTTAATCAGACTTTTAACAAATGACACTTTGCCTTCCAATCCAGAAACTATAAATAGGATCGGATGTCTTGAAGTTAAAACACATTCTATATTGGCCCTAAAAAGCCGTCGTGTTCTCTGCGACTTTGAAGAGTGAACAAGTTGAAAGCGCTGAAATCCTCTCTGATCAAGTAAGATATGGCACCAAAGAAGGAAGGATTTCTGTATGAAGGAAGCGAAGTGGTGAGGAATGGTTTTTCAGAAGGGCCAGAAGAGATTCAGAGCACCATTAAGTTGTTGGAGCCTGGATTTTGCTCTCTCAGAGCCAACAGTAATATTAAAGAGAGAGGTGCTGGAGTTCTACTCGAATGCCAAGGGTGGCTCAAAAGGAACATCCATGAAGAGTTTAATCAACAGGATGAAAGTCAAGGTGAACCCCAAGAGATTGGCTAGGGTTCTTCAGCTGCCGACCTGCGCCAAGGGGGAGGAAAATGAGGAGGTCACCCGGGAGGACCTTAACAAAGCTCTGTCATGGTGCGGGCACTCCAGCAAGACCTATGAGTCTGTGGAAAGGAAGAGTTTCAACCAACAAGGAAAGCTGATGGCAGATATCGTGGGAAAAGCCCTCCTCTGCAAGGTAGGGTCACATGACAGGATATCCAAGCCCATGTTCGATATAGTGGCAAGGAAAATCCTAGGTAAGAAAACCAACTGGGCTCGGATCATCTTCAAAAGGATTCAAGATAGTTTTCAAGTACCCAATCTGGGGAGAATCCTGTCCCTTTTTCCACTAATATCTTATCTTGAGACCTTCAACAAGAAGTATGGTGTAAAAATCCATCGCATGAGAAGGATGAATATCAGGATACTTGAGAGGTGGGAGAAGGTTCTGTCTAAATCTCCCAAGAAGCTTAAGACTGCATTGGATATGATGAGAAAGGAAGAAAGCTCATCTGAAGAAAGTGAGTCTGGAAACAACTCAGACTCATCTAACTCTAAAGTGCCTGTGGAGACAAGGAATGTCTCCCTCCAGACCTCTTCTCTAAGTCTGGGATCCAGGACAATGGTATCAGCAGGAACAGAACAGGAAGGTGTTGAATCTGAGGGGGAGAAGGATAGTGAGATCCTTGCTCAGATAGATATTGTGATCAACAAGATCACTAAGGCTGAGGATGTTGTCCAATCTGAACCAGCAGTCCAAGAGAACCCAAGAGGAAATCACCAGGAAGGAAATCAAGAGAATCCTGATGATGAGATCAACTGAGATCTACAAAATCTTAAAGGGCAAAATGAACCCAGAAATGAGTCAAACCAGTCCCCCATTAGAAGATCCCCATCCCCTAAGGTCGATGAGAATAAAGAGGAAGAACCAGGACAAGCCAATTCACCTCCAGAGAATAGACCAGTGGAGTCCTCACTACTGCCTCAGATAAGATTGCTCCTGGAAGAGCAAAGACTAAAAATTGAAATTCATGTTAACTCTGTTGTCAATGAGCTAAGAAGGGAACTATCTGCTAAAACTGCAAGCCTGAGAAATGATGTGAAGAATTTGCAAGAATACACTGCCAAAGAGATAACACTTACTCACCAGGGTCTATCTGATGCAATGGATAATCAGATAAGGATTAGAAACAATATAAAGAAGGCCCACATAGCAACCAACAGATGGATGGTTGAACATAAAACTAATCTCCAAGAAAGTCTATATCACCACAACCAAGAACTAGACAGTCATCTACTGGAATCATAGAACCATCTAGAGAAAGGCATTTACATGCTGAAAGACAAGATACTAGTCCTTCAGGAGAACCTCCAAAGGGAGATATCAGATGAAGTCATAAAGTGGGAGAGATCATTGATAAAGGTCAGTGGTGAGCATACCATCTAGATCACCAATACCACCAGGGAAGCAATGAATCTCCCTCCTCTCTATTTTGATGAGCATGTTGAAGAGTACCATGCTGAAGATCAACATGTTGATATTCCTAATGTTGCTGCTGATCAGAATAAAGAAAAGGAAATTTTGGAAGAAGATGAGGTAAAGATGAGAAGGAGAAAATTCAGAGAAGAAATCGAAAAGAAGGGAGACTATGAGAGATGGAGTCCCAAATCCAGATCCATCATACTAAAAGCATGGGAGCTGGTGAAAGTGAATAAAGGTGAAAGATACAAATTGTATAGTCCTCAAGAATGGTCTAAGCATGAAGATCAAGAAGAAGAAAGGAGAGATTACAGAAGGGACAAGCAAGCAAACAGAATCCCTGTAGACACTCCTGAGCCCCTCAAGTATCACCCCAAACTATTTGAATTCTTCACCAGACAAACCGAGAAGGAACAGGAAGTCATTGCCAAGAAAGCGAGGAGTGAAATAGCTATGAAGGAACCAGAGAAATAGATGGCTGAATTATAAGGGGCAAATATAAAAATGATGAAAACCTTAAAACATCTATCACTATTTATAAATTATCAATGAAATGATATTTGTCAATTTCTCTGTTCACTCAAACTAACTGTAATATCAGTATTATATGCTAATTTGCTTAAGATGTACTTTATCATTGAGTGGGTTATGACTTCTTCAAATAGGGGGAGATTGTTGGGAATAGTTCTCAGCAATGTTCCTGATTTGAAGAAGTGCTCAGATCAATGATAAATACAAGTTGTATTTAATGCTATATTTAGTTCATACTTGCAGAGATCAGACAATATGTCCTGTACTTTAATAACTTCACTAAGTACAATATCGTTGAAAAGGACTAGACATATCGTCGAAAAGAGTATGCATTTCGTTGAAATAATGTGCAGAGCAAAGCAGAAAGATCATGTCAGTTATCGTCGAGATAATATGCACATGATGATATCGTCATGACATCAACACTACAACACCACACGGTGATATCATGATGCAGTGATGAAGGAGGAATACTTAAGTAAAAGTACAAGTTGATGTCGACGATATCATAGTAAAGAAGCCGTGTCATTGAAAAGACAAAGAAAGACTGATATCGACGATATCGTCGTAAAGAGGGCTTGACGTCAAGAAGGCTAAAGAAGGTCTTATGAAGACAGACAATTGCTGAAGAATAGCTTATCGATGTAATGGTGATTATGTCATTGATAAGACAAGGTGTGTCGACGACATCGTGAACAAGACATCGAGCAGTCAAGATTACGCCGACATCATTTAGATAACTTCATGTCGTCTTAAGTGCAAGTGCAGAAGGGATGTCTCTTTTCGTCGAGATATCCTTTTCTGAAGAAGAAGGAAGAAGACTTGAAGATCTGTCCAAGTCTAAGACAACGACAAGCTCTGTCGTCGAGATATTGTCCATGCCGTCGTAACAATGAAAATATTGTCGAGACAGATTCAAAAGTTGTCATACGCGCTGTCAACATTTAATGTCGCCGCCTGATTGTCCAATCAGCGCGTGCTCTTAAAGTATGGGCGTCTATCATTAAAGGACATCATAGGAGACCGTTGGACTGCTCCTCCGTCCTGTAAAAAGGAATAATGGATGCCCTAAAAGCTCTCTTAAACCGAAGAATGAAAAAATATCCTTCTCAGCATATCAATAAAACAGTAAAAGCCGCGGAGAAGAATCAAGAAGAAGAGAACAAAATGCATATCGTGTGTTCTCTAAGAATCAGTTAATCAGCATCGACTGAAAAGAATCGTTCGAGTCAAGAAGCCCGTCAACATCAGTCTAAAGAAGAAGCTTGAAGAAGATCTGTGCTGTCAATGTTCAAATCAGAAGCATCTTCTTCAAGTCAAGAAGTCGATCTTCATCCGAAAAAAGAATCATTGTTTATCTTTCTCTGTAAGGCTTGTGGGCCAAAAATTGTAGGATTTGTTTACAGATCTGTGTGTCGAGCTTGCGGGCTTGAGATTTGTGAGGCTTGAGGGTCAGGGCAGTGGACTTGCGGGTCCGATCTTGTCAAGCTTAGGGGCTTGAGAATTGTGAAGCTTGAGGGCCAGGGAAGTGGACTTGCACATCCAAGAGGCAAGACTTGTAGGTTTGTGTTGTGTAGGGCTTGAGGGCCTAAGTGTCAGATTTGAGGACCTGAGTACAGTAGGGGCTTGCGGTCCTAGGCTGTAGGACTTGCGGGTCTAAGTTGTAAGGCTTGCAGGCCGGAGACATTGGCAGAGTTTGTCGAGCCTAGCACAATGCTAGGTAGGCGCAGAGGGACAAAGGACTACTCAAGACACATCGTCTTGAGGAACCTCTATAAATCTTTGCGTGTTTTCTGTTTTATGCTTCTTATTTCATAATCTAACAAACCAGAAAGCAAGAACACCAAAGAGGGTTAAAGTAATTTGAAATACCTATTCACCCCCCCCCCCTCTTGGTGATAAGTCGACACCTCATAACTAACATATACTCTTTTATAAGACTAATTATTATTTATGATATGATTGGGTTGTGGGCATTAGTGGAATGTACCATGGTCGCAGTGCCTTTTATTTGTGGATCATACACTCGGGGCTTTGTGTTTTGGACTGATGGTTCGTGTTGGACTGTGTGCCTCCGCCTCAGTGCCTTTTTTTGCCCGGCTTTAAATGATGCCCTTTTTGAGCTGATCAGTCTCTTTTAACTATTATTATTATTATTACTATTGCCTTTCTTTGCCAAATCTATGGCTATGAGATTGATTTTTATCGCACTCGGTTTAAGGTTTCTCCTGGTTGTCATTCGTGTTCAAATATACATGATGTGTATAAGTTTTCTTTTTTGTTTTAGCTACCTCTTGCGCATCCTCTTGCTGAGGCATTCTTTTCTTTTGAATGCCTCAGGCTCGGAGCAATTGTAGTTAGAGAGCTTGGGCTGGTGACTCTAGGTCGTGGTTGTTGCAGTTGGTGAGGTAGCTGTTGTGTTGTCTCAGTTAGACTTGTATTTTGTTTCTATGGGTTCATGTCAGTTTGTTGACACCCATAGTTTGTGTTAGACTACTTGCTGGTTTTGTTGCTGATATTTGCTAGTCAATTATATGCTTGCTCTCTGGGAATGATTTATGATAGGATGCATGTTAGATATTTTAAATATAAAAGGTGCATTCTAGCTTAGACTCATAACATCTCTAACAATCGAATGTCATTCTATTTTAAGGCTCGTAAAACTCCTTTCTTTACTTACACTAAATTTAGAAACTTGCATATCATTAGCATGCATTGTTAGGTCCCCATGCTCATGTAGAATGAAAAGAAGTGAATTAAGTATTTTTCCGCTGCATATATATATTCTTACTGGTCGACTAGTTGATCCACTGAAATTGAGGGACACGGTTTCTTAAGCTCTAAATTTAAATGAAGTTTTCAAACATAAAATATATGTTTTTCTACCAACAATGAGTGAAGGGTTGGTTCTGCCTACACGTCTGCAGTTGTCCCCTACACGGCGTGACATCACGACACGTATTTTCTCTTACTCTGATATTATGCAGATATTGAGAAAATGCGGGTCGTGATAGTAACTTTATGCACTGCCTAATGCTCAAAGGCTTGCTCTGGATAAGGATGACTTGGTTCTTAATGCTGTCACAGGATTCGAGTTAACAAAATCCCCGCACTTTTTTAAGTCTATGCGGACTTCAAAAAAGTAAATAGGTAACCACGGAGACTGTGATTTGACATCTGCGCAGCTGAAAACTATAAATAGCATGTGGTTGGGATCAAAAAGATCACTTTCAAACGTATCTTTCCCACTTATTTCGGTTGCACTCTTAAGAAGTGGCTGGTCGCAATAAGTTTATGTTGGAAGCATTGGCCAAGAGGATACCCTAGCTGCGGGGAGCTAAAGGGGTGGCAAGCACCTCCAAGGCGCTGGCGACTCCTACGAAGAAGAGGGAGATGGGTGGTCTTTAGGGAACGACCATCATCGTTGAAGCTCCCAAACTTCATGTTGATGTCCTCGCAACGAACATGTTGGTCCCTGCCCAGCAACAACAGGCAAGCGCAGAAATCTCCGCCAATACTTTGAAAATTGACAATTTCCTCTCGAAAGACAGGGGAGAACCCGCACTTGACCAGCCCTCACACGAGCTCTTATCCAAAGATCCAAGGGAGGGAATTCATGAGCCGGAGAAGGTGGCGTGGCCCCAACGGACGCTCCTACAAAGAAGAGGAAACGGAAAACCTCCAAGAAGGAGATCGCCAAGAAAACTAGGAGTATTTTTGTCGAGGGAGGAGAGAAGAACATCCCTTCATTGATCGCCAACCTGGACATGGATGAGACTATGTGAACACTTGCGGTCGAGGACTTTCCTGTAGTGTAAGTTCAAACTGATCTAGTGATGGAGACAATTATTGTGGAGACCCCTGGAGGTGGCAGGGTCACCCGAGAAAAATTACCCGCCAAGGTCCTAGTTGAGAACCCCGCGAGAGATGCGGTTGTGGAAATTGCTAAAGATGTTGTTAAATAAACTGCCTTGCTGGTAGAAGAGGCTCCGGCCACCGCTGGCGAGACGGGGTTGTTGGTGCAAAAGTATTAAGAGTCGTCGAACTCTGATACCAAATGAGACAAGGAGAGGATGCATTGCTGGAGGAGTAGGAGAACATCGGGAAGCCCGAGAAGAAGAAGAGGGAGAGGTGAACTGTAGAGGAGAAGTGATTAAGGAAAGATGCATGAGAGCGATCAGGTGCTAAAAATAAAATCACCGATAAGACCGTGTAGAGTGCGGAAAAAGGTAAATTCATAGCTGGCCTTGGATCTGAAGCGATTTTAGCCTTATTCAACGATGATGTTGCTGATATCCTAGGAGGGCCCGGAGGCTTAGGTGGTGGCGATGTTGCTGGAGTGATGGGAGATGTTGCGGTCGTTATGGGGAGTTCGTAGCAACTTGCTGAAACGCTCTTGATGACCCCTCCGCCAAAGAGATGTGAAATTGCTTTCATTCCTCCTCTGGTGGGAGTGGCTTCTGGTAAGCAACATTTGACCCATGAGCAGTTACAGGAGCGTCGATGGCAGGGTGAGTTGTTGTGGAATGGATATATTGACCGATCTGGCCCCGACCGAAGTAGGCATCCAGTGTGGACTCCTGAAATAGTATCCATTGTTGGTGCTGCTACCTTCGGCGAACTTGATGTAGTTCTTAAAGAAGTATTGGTGGAGAATACAACAAGTATACCCTCCCTTGCATTTATTTTGATTAGCTTTCCAAAATAGATAATAATATTACCTTTGTTGTCGCGCTCATACTTGTAGAGACCACGACTGTAAAACCCTGTGTTTGTCGAGTGGACTCATCAATCCATCGAACAATCGTGAGCGAGAGTGGGCCCTGGCGAATCAGGGGGCAAATGGGGCAAATCAGCTTGCACACGCCCCCAGTTCGGAGCGAGTGGCGAGTCCCAGCCCCACCGGGTACTCGCCACCCCCTGGAGAGCAGGCTTGGAACCTCCTGGACTCGCGCATGTATGCATTGTGGCCTGTTTTTTCCAGGAAACCTCATTTTGGCATGCAGTTAGCCATTCCAAATAGTGGGATTCTACTGTTGGTAGACCAATTTGGGCTGCTTTTAGTGAAACCAAATGGCAAGATTCATCTATCCATAGAACATTTTGAGAAAACTAAAAATAGACCCCCAAGGGCACCTTTGGAGTCAGGTTTACTGCTCACCGTGGTTTCTGGGTGGGTGGTCAGGAATCCTCCAGTGCTCTCCAGGGTGCCCAACTCAATATTTAGCTTAGGAGGGAAAACTCTCTAAGATCTTTCGGGTGTGTGGCGGTACCTCCTCGCTGCAGCTTGAGGGTCTATTCTAGTTTTCCACCATAAAGAGTGAGGTTCCTTGTCCAGAGAGTCTGGCCTAGTGACTCGACTTAGGAGAATTAAGTGCAAGCTACACCCTTGGTCCAAACTCCTTGTTTAACCGTGGTTTATGGGTTCAACATTTTTGGTACGGTGAGCGTGGACCGTAGATTGTTCGGAAAATCCTGACTAAAATCCCATGGTCGGAAGCGATGGGCAAGGAGGCAACCTTGGGAGCTCGCCCCTCAAGCGAGTTCGTCAAAAAGAGTGACTTTGATGAATTCAGGAAGTCGATTTTGAAGACTCTACGCATTGTCCTCACACCGTCGGGTATGTGCTCAACTCCTTCCGGTTCCAGTGCTCGCCTCGCAAGCCTTGGGCGAGGAGAAACCAGGCAAGCGATCTGGGAAAGAGGTGCAGGCGGGGGAGGATGAGCGAGACCTCCACGCACATGTGTTGTTTCCCAGCCCACTAAGTACTTGCTACCCAAGCGAGGAGACCGAGTGAGTGCCCACGGCTCGCCAGGCAGGGTCAAGAAGCTGATTTTGCGAGTTGATTCTCTCAACTCTAGTTCTAGAAGGATTTAAGGAACCCGTCATATCCTATTACACAGGCAAGGATGATCCCATCCAACATCTCCAATGGTTTGAGTATGTTGTCTCCATCAGGAAAATGATAGACGCCTGCAAGTGTGAGTTATTTTGCCATCTCTTTTAAGGGAAAGGCAAGAGATTGGATCCACCAGCTCCCCTCCGGACCATCTACAACTTCGAAGATCTGCGCCGGAGTTTCCTGCTGCGGTTTGCCACATCAAAGAAGAGGAAGAAGGGGGTCGAGGCTCTATTCATAATCCAGCAGAGGATTGAGGAGTCATTAGGGAGCTACATGAACTGATTCCAGGAAGAGGTTCTCTTGGTCCATGAGGTGTCACGGCATACCTTGCAACTTGCCTTCACCCTCAGATTATGGTAAGGGTGGTTCAAGATGGGACTTGCCCGAGATCCCCCTCTATTCTATGAAGAGCTGATCGAGGGAGAAACCACTAACAGCTCTTTCGTGGTAAAGTTTGCCAAGTGGACCGGAGGAGAAGAGAAGGGGAAGGAAGATCCCAGCAACAGGAGGTGAAAAGAAGGGAAGAGCTCGGGTGGCAGGGGTTCCAAGGACACCCCCGGCGAGCAAGAACTAGGGGGAAGGTACAAACCGCCAGTCAATCGGCCAGTTTGGAGTCCACCGGGAGGGTATCCTCAGGGTCACGGAAGAGGATTTGCCCAGGGCGGGGGCCCTTTCCAAGGAGGAGGGGGCACTTTTAGGGGGCAGGGAGGGTTCAACCCTACGGGGTGGTGACCGGGTCCAAAACCTTTCCAGCCACCGCCTTAGCATGTCATGGAGATAGGCCGAGGAGGAAGAAGAGGGAGAAAGAATCACCCAGGAGGGGTAGAGAGGGGTAGGGTGGCGTTGTCATACTGTGACTTCCACCAGGAGGAAGGTCACGCAACGGCTACTTGCCCCGAGTTCCCAGAAGTGAGAGAAGGGAGGGGGCCCGACGGGGCAACAACAACTTCAGGTGGTCGGAAGAGGAGAAGAGAGGGCAAAGATAGAGTATCGATGCGAAGATTGGGTCAATGTGGGAACTCGAGTATGGATTATTGTGATTCTCGGGGGAATAGGAATTGAGGCCACCCGAATGGGAGCCTCCACGCCATCTATCGTCGGAGTGTTGCCCTGACCTCCAGGACGCCATCTATCTTCGGATAGCCCCTCATCAGCACCTTCCAGTGTGTACCTTCCTCCTACAACAAATGCTTAAAGTACATCATCAAAGGAGTCTAGATTCGAGTCAGGGGAGACCCTAAGGTGGCTAGGCAGTGCTACGTCACGGTTGTCAACACCGTCACTTGGAAAGAGGAAGCGGAGGAGGTTGACAAGGCAATGGAGGATCAGGCCAGGCTGGAAGCAGCAGAGGAGATTGAGATGAAGGAAATCCTCACCTAGGATGGGAGTCCGGAGAAGGTACAAGTCAGCGGGAGGCTGAGCGGGGAGGACCAGGAGAAGGTTTGAGAGTGCATCCAGTGGAACATCGACGTCTTCGCATGGAGCGCTGCAAACATGCCAGGAATCGATGCGAACGTAGCGTGCCATTGCCTCAACCTCAAACTGATCGTCCACCCCATCCGCCAGAAGAAGAGAGCTATGGCAACCACTCTGGCCGAGCCCATCCGGGAAGAAGTAGGAAAACTGCTGGAGGCAGGTTTTGTATTGGAGATCCAGTATCCAGGCTGGGTCTCCAATGTTGTAATGGTGAAGATGGGGGATGGGAGGTGGAATGTGTGTAAACATCTCCTTATAAAATAAAGTGTGCCCCAAGGATTGTTATCATCTGCCTCGAATCGACGTACTGGTAGACTCGGCCATTGGTTTTCCTGTGATGATTTTTTTAGATGTTATTTTGGGCTGTCATCAGATCTGAATGCACCCGCCAGATGTCAAGGATGTTTCCTTCATCACCGAGGATGGATGGTACTATTATAAGATGATGCCCTTTGGATTGAGAAATGAATGGGCCACTTATCAAAGGATGATGGACCGATTCTTCACGGAGCAAAAGGGGAGAAATTTGGAGGTCTACGTAGATGACCTAATGGTGAAGAGCAGGGATGTTGGGTCTCACCTCCAGGACCTAGCAGAGACTTTTTGTAACATCCCCCAAACAGCTAGACCCCTAAGTTGGTTTTGCCATGACTAGGTCATGACAAAACCATAGGAAGAGCTCAAGACATTGTAAACATAGGTGAAGGAGAAAACCCAAGTGGTCTGCAAATAACAATTTTCAGATATCAAGCCTAGGGTTGGATTTTAGGACCCCACCTTGAACCTTGACCCCAACCTAGTATCCCTAACCCATTATGGGTCCTCTTGGAGCACGAAGGACCCATTGGAGTCAAATTAAGAGGCCAATTAGACCAAAGTCAACCTTAACCCTAAATTGGTCAAACTAACTCAATTAGGGTCAATTAGCCTCCACCATGCCATATTGACCTTACCCCTACCCTAATAGGGCTACTAGGAACCTAATGGACCAAAAGCCCCATCACGGGGCCTCTAATTTGACCAATTTACCCTAAACCCTAATTTGGTCAAAGTGCCCTGATAAGGGGCAATTCACCCTGATATTTGTCAAATTGACCAATTGGGTTGACCCCAAAGCGTGGATTGGGCTCCACTGACTTCCCTTAAAGGTTAGGAAGGTCTAGGTAGGGTCAATTTGACAAGGTGAGGGTGAATTGCCCCTTATCAGGGCACTTTGACCAAATTAGGGTTTAGGGTAAATTGGTCAAATTGGAGGCCCCATGATGGGGCTTTTTGGTCCATTAGGTTCCTAGTAGCCCTATTATGGTAGGGGTAAGGTCAATTTGGCATGATGGAGGCTAATTGACCCTAATTGAGTTAGTTTGACCAATTCATGGTTAAGGTTGACTTTGGTCTAATTGGCCTCTTAATTTGACTCCAATGGGTCCTTGGTGCTCCAAGAGGACCCCTAATGGGTTAGGGAAGCTATGGTGGGGTCAAGGTTCAAGGTGGGGCCCTAAAATCCAACCCTAGGCTTGATATCTGAAAATTGCTATTTGCAGACCACTTGGGTTTTCTCCTTCTCACCTATGTTTACAAGGTCTTGAGCTCTTCCTATGGTTTTGTCATGACCTAGTCATGACAAAACCAACTTAGGGGTCTAGCTATTTGGGGGATGTTACAAATCCTAATAAACAAAAAGAATAATTTCGTCCTCAAAATTCAGGTTAGGCTTGCGGGGTTATCACCGAGAGTGACTGAACGTAACATCCCCTAAGAGTTGAAGTTATTCCTGGCTCGAAGAGCACTGACTATCTCTGCCATACCAGCTCTAGTGGCTCCAAGGTGTGCTCCTCCTGACCCCAATTTTACCACATGGCTTTACCTATGGAATCTACGAGTCTCATACCATTCTGCTTATGTGTCAACTCTCTTTCTCTAGCCTCTTTGGGGTATCCTCGTACCTTCACCAAAGGTTATACCTACGGTCTATTTCAGACTAGGTCACGGTATAAATTGTTAAGGTAAGTCACGTGTCCTAGTGGAGTTGAGTCTAACTTATTGACTAAAGGACTATCTAAAGAGATCTTAGTAGCCAGAGGTATTCCATGCTGGGGGCAGGGTTTGCCGCAGGCTTCAAAAGAAAACTTGACACTCGCAGGGGGAAACTGACCAAGAAGATTCAGTTAAAAGTGGACCTTTTTCAATGTGATTCCCATATGGGCACACCACTGCTTCCGCTGCTAGTTTGTCCTCAAACTAAGCTCGCGCGGGGTGGCCCAGGGTTTGTGAACTTGTTTACTTCGGATCGAGGTTTCCTCTGATACCACTTGTAAGACCCCATTTTTTTTTCAAACACCGGGTCTTAGGCCCAGAACCGCCGCTTTGTGGTGACACCTTCACTCAGAAGGTCGCCACTACAAAACGCCGATCCTGTCGGCCAAATCGATCACAAAGAGAAGTGCATTAAAGAAGACAAGTCCACAGAATCAACATGAAATATAAATGTCCACATGATATAATTGAATAAAAGATAACAAGGGTTACAATAATAAAGGTCTCATGCCCTGTACATCATGTCCTCACTACAAGATCACTCGCGGAAGCTAACTACTAATCACTCATTGATCCTGAATCCTGTGCTCCTGTACTGCACTGGCCCGCCTCCGTCTGCACTAGTCTCTGATGTTGCTGCGTCTCCTCGATCCCCTAAAATGATATGGTCCACCGACCGTTAGTCAAAAAGACTAAGCCAATCCCCCACCCCTCCCCCGGTGACTCCTAGGAACCGAGCGGGAAGGATGAAGCGGAGGACAACAAGGGGTATAATCAAAAAGCAGATGACGGGGCATGATCTACAGGGAGAGTTCTACCACTACTCTAGTATATATGTACATAATCGAAGAAGTAAAAGAGCATAGTAAGAGCAGGTAAAGAATAAGTAAAGTGCAGTAAGTAAAGACATGTATATAAAATGAAATTAACCATTGATTTATAGGAATGTCCATACAAACCTATAGACCAAGGGGTCGTTTAGCAAGGCCTATCGTATAAGAAGTCCAATAACCGACTTATACGATAGGGGTAGGGGTTGAAATGCAATGTTTATGCTATGACATGCAAGGTATGCGGTTTATGCTATGTTCATACAAGTGCAACTCACACACTTCGACTCTATGCGCATAGA
Organism: Dactylorhiza incarnata; assembly: GCA_033032865.1. Taxonomy (NCBI): domain Eukaryota; kingdom Viridiplantae; phylum Streptophyta; class Magnoliopsida; order Asparagales; family Orchidaceae; genus Dactylorhiza; species Dactylorhiza incarnata. The sequence goes on along the minus strand of JAWHQI010000026.1, from coordinate 4,275,342 downwards.
CCTTTAGTTGCCCCTTTTGGAGCTAGCTAGACTCCCAGGATACTCCCGTTATGGCAAATGGAAGCGGTGGGTTGGGCCTCGCCCACCTCTAGGTTGGTATTCACACTACCCTACCTAGACCTATCGTACGCCTCAACGCAAAACCGCGGAGCATCTGCGTACTCTTACTGGCTGGACTACCAGACTTTCAAGGCTAAGTGAATATTCCACACTTGCCGAGTCAATGTATTGACGTCGGTGTGAACGACCGTCCAATACCGGAGACCCACCACCTTCATGCACATGCAACATGTTCTACTATATCCCGAGCCATAAAATCCCCTTGCTAACCTGCCCGTCATCAATAACCTTCCGAGCCACCGGCTCGCTGGACCAACCTGTCCGTTCCAACAAACCTTACTGAGTCACAAGCTCACTAGACTAATTAGTCTACTGCTACAATCACCGAGCCTACCGCTCGTAAGACCAAACCGACTAATATTCCCATGATAACGGGGTGTGGGTGAGAGTATTATTATGTTAATCTTCTATAACAACTTCTTACTCCTACGACTTATGGTTAATCTTGGACTTCCTGAGGATTACCCTGTAAGGGGTCGCTACGATACTAGGAACTGTAATGGGATGACACCCCAAAGTTCCCTTTCTCAAGACACTTAGTGTTGTTGGTATCTACCCATAAGAACACCCCTCTTATCATTTCACTTGAGTTAAACCTAAGTGCTTTATGACACGCTAGGGAAAAGACGATCCTTCGTCAATCCCCAACACTACCTTACCCTTAACTCACCAAGCACTCTTAATATATAACTCCTTTTTGGTGACCTAAATCTCTCCATCCTGACCATGCACACCAACTACATGCCATTTCCACCTAGTAGGCCACTAGTTACCCAAGTTCCACAGTTTTACTAAACGCAGACCAAACTAACAATATGAAGCTTGTAGTTAGAGGTACTCCAAATATTCATCCAACTGACTCAAGATAATTACTGGGGGTCTATCATGGCATTATAAGACTAAATCCAGAAAATCATATTTTCCTTAATAATTTAGTATTTATTCTAATTTCTCCAAACATTTGCCAAGTATGAAATTGAACATGAAGTGTAATAAATTCTCATGATATGGCTCCCCAAAAATTATGATAATTCTAGGATGACAAAATAATAGGAAATACAACATATCATATTTTTTACAGTAAGAATTTGTCCTCTAACTTAATTATTTACCATCTGTTCAAAATTGTAGTTTTATGAAGGAATCACCAAAAAGCTCAACACTAAAATTCTGGGAAAATTATCAAACTCTTGTATTCATCAGAAAAGGCTACTGACTAAGTTTCAGAATTTAAGGAAATCATTTTCTCACTAAAATAAATACTTTAAGAAAACCTCAAATTAAATAAACTGTGATGTAGCCTACTGATTTAAGTCTTCAAAAAATTTATAAAAATTCACAGAGCTTCCTAATGTTCTGAAATGGCCTATCACCAATTTGCACAATTTAACAATGAGTTTTGTACCCTCAAATATTTTTCTTAAGTCTAAATCAAAACAAGTGCCTTGTGAAAGAAGTACCGATTAAATCATTTAACAAAATTCCCAAAAATTACCAGAGGTCTAAACCACGATTATAAGGGCACTAACAAAGTTTCATCTCCACACAAGACCTTTTAATCCTGTAATCATCTCTTATAAGAAATTTCTCTAAAGGGATTAAGACCTAATTCAAAGGGAATAATTACTCCCAAAATTCTTATAAAATTACCCAAGGCCTATTTATATCCTATGAACTTATCCACCAAGTTTCATAACCATCAAGGGACTTTAGACCACAAGGCCTTCACAAGGTCCTAAGTGCACACCTAAGAATAAAGCTAGTGATCTAGGGCTTAATCACCTCTACACTACCCAAAACCACTTATGGGGATACTTTAGGTGATCCTAGACCAGTGGACATGGTTCCATCTCATGGTGAGGAGATTTGACCACAAAATTCCAAGATAAACTCCATGCCCTAACTTTGACCCAACTTGACCCATCTTGGGTTTACAAATTACCCAACCAAAACAGTCCCAATTGGGCTGAGATTTTTACCTAGAACAAAACTTAACCCTAAAAAGCACCCACCGAAATTTGGAGGGCATTGGAGGTCATTTAACCCACTAATTAATTGTTAGATGATTTATGAAATTATCTCAAAAACCTTAGAAAAAGGTTCTCCTAAAAACCCCATCTTTTAGTATGTTATGTGGGTGCATACAAATAGCCTAGGTTTTAAATATCAAGGCCATAACATCTACCAATAAAAAGATATGTAGGAAAGAGTGACTGCCCTAACCTAGGGACCAGTCCCACCATTTTGGCTCTACAGGGAGCTACAGTACTCCTTTTGGGGTGAAATCAATTTTAAAATACAGTAGACTCCATGGGCTACAACTTTTTGTAAGACCCCATTTTCTTAAATACTAATGGCAAAAAAAAAGGGGTCCAGCTGGGTCCCGTGTTGGCGGGCCTGGATCGTTACACTTTTTCCACCCTGAGAAAATTTAAGATGTGACTCAACCCCCTGAAGTGCATCTTCAGAGCGAGCAGGTGGAAGTTTCTAGGTCATCTCCTCACCCCTGCAGGGGTAGAGCCCAACCCCAATAATGTGAAGGTGATCTTAGATTTGGAGTCCCCCTAGGAATGCCAAGGAGGTCCAATAACTAACAGGGAAGCTGACAGGGTTTGAACTGGTTCCTCTCCCGGGCGGGGGAGAAGTGATCGCCCTTCTTCAAAGTGTTGTGAGGGAATCAAAAGTTCGAGTGGTTTCCAGAGTGTGAAGAGGCTTTTTAACATTTGAAGAGACAGCTCAAGCGGGCCCCGCTACTCCAAGGGCCATGGGAGGGAGAGGACTTTGCTCTGTACATAGGGGTGGGAGTTGAGGCGGTAAGCTTGGTCCAAGTTCAGGAAGAAGAAAAGAAGCAGCTACCCATCTACTTTGTCAGCAGTGGCCTGAAGTAACATCCCCCAAACAACTAGACCCCTAAGTTGGTTTTGTCATGACTGGGTCATGACAAAACCATAGGGAGAGCTTAAGACCATGTGAATTTAGGAGAGAAGGAGAAAACCTAAGTGGTCTACAATTAGCAATTTTCAGATACCAAGCCTAGAGTTGGAATTTAGAGCCTCACCTTGAACCTTTGACCTCACCATAACATCCCTAATCCACTAGGTGTCTCCTTAGAGCACCAAGGACTCGTTGGGGGTCAACCAAAGAGGCCAAATTGACTAAAGTCAACCCAAACCCTAAATTGGTCAAACTAACTCAATTAGGGTCAATTAGCCTTCAATATGCCAAATTGACCTTGCGCATACACTTATAGGGATACTAGGGACCTAATGGACCAAAAATCCCCATCATGGGACCTCCAATTTGGCCAATTTAACCTAAGCCAACCATAGCCCTAATTTGGTCAAAAGTGCCATATTAAGGGGCAATTCACCCTCACCTTGCCAAATTGACACTACCTAAACCTTCCTAACCCTTGAGGGAGTCCAAGGGGTCACTAACCACCCATTGTGGTCAACCCAAATGGTAAATTTAACCAAAGTTGTCCTAAGTTAGGTCAAAATGACCTAATTTGCCCAAATTAAACCCAATCCATTTGGGATAGACCCAACTAAAGTGGTCCACCACCTAGTGGGCTTGGTAATTACTGAAATTACCACTCAAATTCTAAATGATGATTAGGAGAGAGAAAATGGAGGTTTCCCCCAAATTGGAGAGAAAGGGAGAACATACATGGTGATTGAATGCATTTGACACTTTAATCCTCCCCCAATTGATGAGCATTCACCTCCCCCTTCAGTTACAAACAAACTCCTGAGGTTTCCATGGCTTGGGGAGCTGAATCAGGGGAGAATTAGAGGTGGTCGAAATTACCATTAATGGTGATAATGGCAATTGATGCCATAACTCCTCCCCTCCCCCCAATTGATCTCTTTGACACCTTCAGAGGTCGGAAAGGAATGAACCACCCCCCTCTTCCCTGAAGAAATCGAGCTCTTCAAGTGCAATTTGGCATGGCACCAAAAGCTCCACCATCGGCAATGGCGACTCGCCAGAATACGTGCCACCAGGCCATGAATCAGGTCCGATCCGCCTCCTCTCCTCTAGTGCTAGATCGCCATCTAGATTGGTGCTTGATTCAAGCCAAATCAGGCTCAAATCAAGCTTCTGATAGGGCTCATTTTGAGCCCTTTTTCCCCCGCAAAAACTCCTCACTCTAGCCACCTCCGGCCGGCCAACCACCCCTAATCGCCGGCCACCACCTCAACAAAGGTGGTGGTGGCATTGGTCGGCCGGGGCGGTGCTCAGGTGGCCAGGAAAGTGAGGAGGAAGTGAGCACAGGACGGGCTAATCCCAGCCCTTGGCTGGAGGTTGAAGATGACTAGGAGCCACAAGATCTGCGACAAGATTCGTGTAGAATCACTTCATATGATTTAATGATTTATTTCATTTCTGTCACACTAATTGTAGAGATTTCTTTTAATTATTAAAAATACTAGAACCCCTCTGATGAAAAGTGCCCAACATCAAAATTGTAGCCTTTTGTGTATAGATTAAATGAAAAAAAATTTCAGGACAATATGGGCATTGTAGCCCCCTGTAGAGCCATTTTGGTAGGACTGGTCCCTAGGGTAGGGCAGTCACCTTTTCTTTAATAACTCTTGATAGATAATAGCTATGGGCATGAAAATTGATTCCTAGGCTATTTGTATCAACCCCCTTAACATATCCAAATATGGAAATTTTAGGAGAACATTTTTCTAAGGTTTTTGTAATAATTTCATAATTCATATGTTAATTAATTATAGGGTCTAATGACCTCCAAATCCCTCCAAATTTTGGTGGGTGCTCCTTGGGTTTATTATATTTCCCTGGTAGAAATTTCAGCCCAATTGGGACTGATTTGGTTAGAAAAATTGCTAACCCAAGTTTGGTCAAACTAGGTCAAAATAGGGTATGGTGCTCATTTTGGGGTATTGTGGTCAAAACTCATCAACATGATGGGAAACCTTGGCCACTGGCTTAGGATCACCTAAAACACCTCTATGAGTGATTTGGGGTGATATGGGTTGGATATGCCCTACACCCCTAGCTTTACCCTTAGGGTTGCACTTTGAGCTTTGTGAAGGACACGGGGTCAAATGTTATTGAATGGTCATGTAATTTGGTATACAAGTCCAAAGGGTGTAATAATACCCTAGGAAGTTTTAGGAGGATTTTAAGAACGCTTATTCCCCACTAAATTAGGTTATAACCCCTTTAGGGCATTTCATTATAAAAGAAATTTACATGCTCAAATGGTCTTGGATGATGATGAAACCTTGGTAGTGCCTTCATAATCATATGATAGACCTCTAGAAATTTTTGTGTAATTAATTAAATGATTTAACCAGTACCTCATTCACAAGACACTTATTTTGTCTTAGTCTTAAGAAAAATAATTGAGGGTCCAATACTCTCTGGAAAATTTTGCAACTTGGTGATAGGACATTTCAGGGCACTAGGAAGCTCTGTAAATTTTTATATAATTTTTGGAGATTGTTATCAGTAGGCTACTTCACAACATGTTCATATTATGATTTATTTGGAATATTTATTTAGGTAAGAAAATGATTTCCATAAATTGTGAAACTCAGTCAGTAAGCCTTAATGAGCACTATAGAGGTCTAGTAATTTTTCTATAATTTTTGGATTAGTATTTTTGATGGTTCCTTCATTAACCTCCAACTTTGGATAGATGCTAAATATTAGATATAGAGGACAAGTCCTGATTGTAAAATTGTGATATTCAGTACTTACTGTTATTTTGACATGATAGATTTATCTTAATTTTATGGGAGCCATATCAAAAGAATACCTTACTGAAAGTCCAATTGATATGCTTTGATACCAATTGAAAGTGAGTTTAGTTCTTAAGATATTATTAAAGCTCTTGTTTATGTTTACTTTAAAATAAATGATATATATAAATATATATAATGAGTGCTAATTGAGAAATAAACACAAACACCTAGAAGGCAAAGCAATAAACACAGCACAACAAATAAGAAATAAAACAACTAACAAGAAAGCATCCAGATGACACAAGAATATATAGTAGTTCCCCTCAACTGGGTACATCTACTCTTCTACCCACTGGTAGGAATCCATTGGAAGTTGTTGATAAGGTGCCCTCACACCAAGGTGTTTTTGTTCAGGTGCCCACACACCAATGGAGGTTTGATCAGGTGCCCAAATCACCTTTAAGCTTTTGATCATGTGCTTATAAACCAAGATGCAGGTTTTTGCTAAGGTGGCCTGTCACCGGGAGTTAACTTTTGAAGGGAGTTATAACCCTATACAAGATGGGAAGGAATAAAAGAAAACAAAAAAAGGTTTGTTGTTCTTCTCTTTACTGAGAAGACACTTGAAGATCCTGATTGGTAGTTGAGTTGGATCTTGATGATGTTGAAGAGAGCTCTCCCTGTCTGATTTAGTTTGATTACAGCTTGTGGAGGCTCCTTCTCTTGGTTGTAAATTCTCTATTCTTCTTCTTGCAGTTTTAGATCCCTGAGCAAATGATCTTGATTGGTGTCTCAGGGTATATGATCTGCAAAGGAGTTAGGCAAAAAGAAGATAATATAATATTTGAATATGCTTCTTCTTTTTGCTCTGTTCTTCTTTTTCTCTTCTTCTTCTTCCTTTTCCTGTACAGGAATGTTAATATTTCTGTACTATTTTTCTTCTTTTTCTGTTAGCTGTTCTATATCATATTCTTCTACAGCTTGTTCTTTGATCTTCCTCTATATTTAATCTGGAAGCATTCGGCTGATTTGAATCCTTGCCGACCAAAGAGGAAAAAATATAATGTTTCTTTCATTTCCCAGATCCTCGAGCAGAACAATTTCCTTCTTTAGCTTGCTGCAACGGCTACAACATTTATTGCTTCTGCCAACGGCTAGAACATTTAATGCTTGCACACTATAATGTCAGATCAACAATATATATAGCAATATATATAAATAGAAATAATAAATATTGCTTTAATAAAATCTGACAGCAACTATATATTTTAGTCGAGTTGAAAGATATCAATATATAAAGCTGGGAGAAATTCGTCGAGCTCAGCTTCACGTTCGTCGACCTCATCATTTGATTCGTCGACCTGAACATTTAATTCATCTTTCTGAACATCTGCTGAATATTCGTCGAACGCAAACTTGAGTTTGTCGAACAGAAGGATTCATTGACCGCAGAGACGGGCTGGATCGTCGACCGCTGAATATTGTTTTGTTCGCCGAACGTAGACTTGAGTTCATTGAACGTAGGATTTCGTCGACCGCTGAGCCAGGTCTGTTCGTCGACTGCTGTAACAATCTGTTCGTCGACCGGTGAACCAATCTGTTCGTCGACCGCTGAGCTGAGGCGGGATCGTCGAGCGCTGCTTGGATTTCGTCGAACGCAGCTTTGAACCTTTTCGTCGACCGCAGAGCATCGTTCATCGAACGCAGATCGCCGTTCGTCGAACGCAGACAACATATGTAAAAGAAGTAAACATGTTTGCATGTGACAGGCGGGTTAGCCCGGGGAGCTTATGGCTCAGAGATAAATGGTAAACATGTTTGCATGTGCATAAGGTGGTGGGTCCTTAGTGTTGATGGTCATTGCACCGACATTAATACTTGGGATTGGTAAGTGTGGATAACCCTTTACCAAGACAAGTCTGGTGGTCTAACCAGCAAGAGTACGCAGGGACTCCGCTGTTGTGTTCTTAACGTTGAGGCGTACGTTAGGTCTAGGTTAGGTAGTGCAAGTACCAACCTAGAGGTGGGCGAGGCCCAACCCACCTCTTCCATTTGCCACTACGGAAGTATTCTAGGAGTTTTGCTAGCTCCAAAAAGGGGGAACTAAAGGTCTGTGCGCATAGAGTCGTAGTGTGTGAGTTGCACTTGCATGGTTATAACAACTAATGGCATACCTTGCATGGCATAGCATAAACATTGCATTTCAACCCCTGCCCCTATCGTATAAGTTGGTTATGGGACTCCTTATACGATAGGCCCTGCGGAACGACCCCTTGGTCTATTGGTTTGTATGGGCATTCCTATAAATCAACGGTTATATTTCCTTACTTACCATTATATATTTGCTCTACTTGCTTACTTTACTTGTTCTTACCCTACTTTACTTACTGCTTCAATTATAATGTATATTGTGTAGTGGTAGACATCTGATAAGAAAAATTACTCTTCTTCTTATGGTTTATGATTTATAAAAATGCGAAGAAGATTGATGATATTTTCCAAAACTATATTCGATGAAGGCAAGTGTACCTTATCGTATATAATATAGGATATTTTATAAAAATACCAAGGTCGTATTAAACTCGGGTTTGTCGAGTACTTCTACTTCGAGAAAGCGGACTATTATTTTATCGGAGAGAGAGAGCGGAAAAGAGAACTAAATTGCAACTAAATAAAAGAGAACGAAAATAAAGAAAGAAAATAAAACTTGATTAAAACTTGCTTTGAAATGAAATTAAAAGATAAATACTATCATTCAACTCTAAGCCTTGACCGTGGGGATTCCCGAAGCTCTAACATGCCTCTCCCGTGGTTAATGCCCAACTAAGCTTAGGAAAAATCAACCGGACTCTCGTCCTATAATTGATTACCTAAGACTTGCTTTACGCTGTGAATCCCACTATAGGATTTGACTCCTATCCGGAAGATTTACGTCATCCTCTCTCGAGGGGTGCGTGCAACTCTTTTTATTCTCGAGTGATCGATTCGTACGCACGTCCTCTCGGCTAGCTAGAATATGAAAACAAATGCCGAAATTCATAACCAGAATATGAACTCGATATCGTTATATTTCGAGAATAAATCGAAGGAGAGAAGATACGATAATAAGGTGTAGAGATAATTTCGATTCAAAACTTGCTAGAATCAAGAATAACTAATTACTAGCTAAAGGAAAAATTAAAACAAGAAAAAGAGAGAAAGAGGAAGAAAGAGAGTTTGCATAAAAGAAAGAGATAACAAAATTTCATTTCATAAAAAAGGAGATTACATAAATTGAAAGCTACATTACATTGCATGAAATTAAAGCTAAGCTACCTTGCATGGAAGAGAAAACAAGACATTAAAAAGGAAATAAGAGAATTACATGAAATTAAATCTAAACCTAAAACATGAAAAATAAGGAAAACTATACAAGAACAGCCCAAATGGGCAGGGGGAAGGGAATGGAATGCTGGAGGGGAACCTCTGAATTTATAGGAAAAATTTCCAGGTTACACGCCCTCGGTCATTGGCGTGACCTAGGGTGTATAATACTTGTTCTGCACGGCTGTGACATCGGCGTGGGTCTTGCGTGATAGTGTCGCGAAAAAGGACATTACACGCCCGTGTAACTTTGGTCACGGGCGTGTACCTGGGCGTGTACTTGGGCGGCTTCATTAATGCGGCGTGGGCTTGAGTGCGGCGCTGCAGCAAAAAGCGATCACACGTGAAAAGTCATGGGCGTGACTCATGGTCACGGGCGTGACTGGGGTCAACTCCATCAATGCGGCGTGGGCTTGAATTCGGCGCAGCAGGGAGCAGGGATCACGCGGGAAGTCACGGGCGTGACTCTTTGGTCACGGGCGTGACTTGGGTCAACTCCTCGACAGCACCTCCATGTCTCGTCGGTAGCCAGCTGGGAAGATTCTAAGATTACACGCCCTTGGTCACGGGCGTGACCTGGTGTCACGGGCGTGACCTGGGGCGTGACTTGTTGTGGACTAGCTCAATCTGCTCGGCAACACTTCTGGACTGATCTTAGTGTTACACGCCCTTGGTCACGGGCGTGACCTAGGGCGTGTACTATGGAATTTGTCCAAAAACACCAGAAAATCTGCAAAACAAAAATACAATTATTTTTAGAACTAAAAATATAAAAGAAGTGATTTTTAACTAAAATATAAATAATATTTACAAAATTATATTAAACTTAACCTAAATACTATAATTAAAATAAGCATAAATTCTACTTATCAATTACCCCCATACTTAAGCTTTTGTTATTCCAGAGCAAAAGTATGAGAAATATTTATAAGACATTTAATAAAATTTTTAATTAAGACTAAAAATTTATTGAATCACAAGTAAGCAAAAAAGAAAATTTAAGGATTGACGAATTAAGTCCTAAATTATGAGATTAAAATAATAAGAGAAAAATATTTAGCCAAGAGTTCTCAAAAATATTAACTAGTTAACAAAATTGAGTAATAAGTAAACAAAATTAGATTTAAAATTTATAAAAACCATAACTTTGAAAAATCTAAAGGAAAAATGTAACTTACTAAGTATTGCTCTCTCCATAACATAATTTAAATCTAGGTCAAAGATATTGGGTTAGGGGGGTTTCATAAAATTTGGCATAAGAAGAGATCTTTGAATGAAGGTGATGGATTTTCCATTTCACCAAAGTGGTTTTTTTTAAAGTAAATATATATATATATATATATATATATTTTTTTTTTTTCTCTTCTAACAACAACCAAAAATGTATATGGTTTTGGAGTAATGAATTTTATCCTCTTACTCCATGCCATATAATCTTTTCAAATATTTTGGGTGCATATGTTTTAGGGACTAATGAATTTTATCCTCTTATTCCCATGACATATGATCTTTTAAAATACTTTTTTTATGCCATCAAAGGGGTAGGGTAGAGAAAAGACTTCTAGCTTATAAATTAAATTATTTTGAGAGCAAATTTTAGTACTTTAAACTTTCCTAAGATTTTAAAAGCTTGAGGTAGAAATAATTAAAATCTAAAGGTGTTTAAGCAAGATTACTAAAAATTTGTAACTATTTAAAATAAAAGAGAAGAAGTGCTAAAGAAATATCTCTAATCAAATTAAAATCATAAAATATTTCTCAACACTAAATCACTTAAACAAAAATTAGATTTAGCAAACCATGATAGAATAAATGATTAGCAAATAAAAAAGTATAAATGCTTATAAATAAACTCAAAATGATTTTGGAAATGACAAAAACCAAAGTAAGGGCTTATTATATTTTTGGGATTTTTATCTAAGTTTTATGTAATAATTTTTTTTTTTGATATTATCTTTTTTTGGAATTTTTAATATTATCTTTTTTTTTGGAATTTTTTAGGATAAGAAATAAATACTAAAAATGCTAAACATAAACTAAAAAAAACCTAATTTTTTTTGTTAATTCTTGGACTTCCCGAGGTCCACCCGGTGAAGGGCTCGCAAGGTACTAGAGGCTGTGATGGAAATTCAAGCCCAAGGCGTCCTTTCCGAGAATTTAAATTTTCGATTATCTAATTTTTTTTTTGAATATTTTTGGGTTTTCTAATTTTTTTTTTGAAAAAGCTTATTTTTATTTTGTAAAAGACAATAAAAAGGAAATAAACTATTTACAAAACTATGTACACAAATATTTTTGGAATTTTGTGATTTTCAAAAAAAGTTTTTTTTTTGGAAATTTTCTACGATTTTATAATTTTAAAAGAAAGGGAAATACACCCCCATACTTAAAGTTCAACATTGTCCCCAATATTGAAAGCTAAGTATGGAGAATAATAAAATAGAAAATACAAGAGCATGATTATGAAAGAAAAAGAACAAGGAGAGGAAAAGAAGTACGTCCCTGATGGAGACGAACGACCATCACGATTACCTGCAAAAATTTTCTTTCAAAACCATAAGACAAAACACAAAATCAAAAGAATTAAAACATAAAAGTTACTTATTATTATTATTATTTTAAAGGTAATAGTGCTTTCTCTTTTCAAAATATCGACAAAATATCCCCGGCAACGGCGCCAAAAACTTGATAAGAAAAATTACTCTTCTTCTTATGGTTTATGATTTATAAAAATGCGAAGAAGATTGATGATATTTTCCAAAACTATATTCGATGAAGGCAAGTATACCTTATCGTATATAATATAGGATATTTTATAAAAATACCAAGGTCGTATTAAACTCGGGTTTGTCGAGTACTTCTACTTTGAGAAAGCGGACTATTATTTTATCGGAGAGAGAGCGGAAAAGAGAACTAAATTGCAACTAAATAAAAGAGAACGAAAATAAAGAAAGAAAATAAAACTTGATTAAAACTTGCTTTGAAATGAAATTAAAAGATAAATACTATCATTCAACTCTAAGCCTTGACCGTGGGGATTCCCGAAGCTCGAACATGCCTCTCTCGAGGTTAATGCCCAATTAAGCTTAGGAAAAATCAACCGGACTCTCGTCCTATAATTGATTACCTAAGACTTGCTTTACGCTGTGAATCCCACTATAGGAGTTGAATCCTATCCGGAAGATTTACGTCATCCTCTCTCGAGGGGTGCGTGCAACTCTTTTTATTCTCGAGTGATCGATTCGTACGCACATCCTCTCGGCTAGCTAGAATATGAAAACAAATACCGAAATTCATAACCGGAATATGAACTCGATATCGTTATATTTCGAGAATAAATCGAAGGAGAGAAGATACGATAATAAGGTGTAGAGATAATTTCGATTCAAAACTTGCTAGAATCAAGAATAACTAATTACTAGCTAAAGGAAAAATTAAAACAAGAAAAAGAGAGAAAGAGGAAGAAAGAGAGTTTGCATAAAAGAAAGAGATAACAAAATTTCATTTCATAAAAAAGGAGATTACATAAATTGAAAGCTACATTACATTGCATGAAATTAAAGCTAAGCTACCTTGCATGGAAGAGAAAACAAGACATTAAAAAGGAAATAAGAGAATTACATGAAATTAAATCTAAACCTAAAACATGAAAAATAAGGAAAACTATACAAGAACAGCCCAAATGGGCAGGGGGAAGGGAATGGAATGCTGGAGGGGAACCTCTGAATTTATAGGAAAAATTTCCAGGTTACACGCCCTCGGTCACGGGCATGACCTAGGGCGTGTAATACTTGTTCTGCACAGTTGCGACATCGGCGTGGGTCTTGCGTGATAGTGTCGCGAAAAAGGACATTACACGCCCATGTAACTTTGGTCACGGGCGTGTACCTAGGCGTGTACTTGGGCGGCTTCATCAATGCGGCGGGGGCTTGAGTGCGGCGCTGCAGCGAGAAGCGATCACGCGCGAAAAGTCACGGGCGTGACTCATGGGTCACGGGCGTGACTGGGGTCAACTCCATCAATGCGGCGTGGGCTTGAATTCGGCGCAGCAGGGAGCAGGGATCACGCGGGAAGTCACGGGCGTGACTCTTTGGTCACGGGCGTGACTTGGGTCAACTCCTCGACAGCACCTCCACGTCTCGCCGGTAGACAGCTGGGAAGATTCTAAGATTACACGCCCTTGGTCACGGGCGTGACCTGGTGTCACGGGCGTGACCTGGGGCGTGACTTGCTGTGGACTAGCTCAATCTGCTCGGCAACACTTCTGGACTGATCTTTGTGTTACACGCCCTTGGTCACGGGCGTGTACTATGGAATTTGTCCAAAAACACCAGAAAATCTGCAAAACAAAAATACAATTATATTTAGAACTAAAATTATAAAAGAAGTGATTTTTAACTAAAATATAAATAATATTTACAAAATTATATTAAACTTAACCTAAATACTATAATTAAAATAAGCATAAATCCTACTTATCAACATCCCATGTAGATTATATTCCCGTCATCTGCTATTGTTTACACCCCTTGTTGTCCTCCGCTTCATCCTTCTGCATGGTGCCTAGGAATCACCGGAGGAGGGGTGGGTGATTGGCTTAGTCTTTTGACTAACAGTCGGTGGACCTTATCATTTTATGAGACCGAGGAGACGCAGCAGCACCAGAGGCCAGTGCAGATAGAGGCGGGACAGTCTAGCATAGGAGCACCAGTCTCAGGATCCGTGAGTGTCACTTCTAGTTGTTTTGCTTCCGCGAGTGTCTTCTGTAGTGAGGAATTGATGTACATGGCATGAGCCCTTTATTATTATCGCACCTTTTATTCAGATATTTGATGTGGACATCTCATTATGATGGTTTTACTTTCTATGTGATGTGGACTTGGCTTCTTTAAGATTGTTAAGCTTTACTTCTTTTGTGATCGACATGGCCGGTAGGATCGGTGCTTTGTAGTGGCCACCTTCCCGAGCGAGGGTGTCACCGCAAAGCGGCGGTTCTGGGCATAAGACCCGGGTTTTGTAAAGAAAAAAAGGTGTCTTACAAAGTGCTATCAGAGCAAACCTCGATCCGGAGACAAGAAAAGAAGTCCACAAACCCTGGGTCACCCCGCGCAAGCTTAGTTTGAGGACAAACTAGCAGCGGAAGCAATGGTGTGCCCATAATGGAAATCACATGAAAAAGTCCACTTCTAACTGAATATTCTTTAGCTAAGTCCCTTACGAGTGTAATTTTCTTGTGTAGCCTGTGACGAACCCTACACCGTAGCATGGAGTTCCACTGACTCCAAACGTCATCCCACCACCACCGGCTCCTACTCCATTCCAGCAAATGTAGATGGGACAAACACTAACTGCCATACTAGAGACATTCAGGGCACAGCAGGCACCGGCTCCTCAGCAAAACCTTGGGGCCAACTGGATGAGCATCTTCTGAGGTCTCTCCCCTCCATCATACCTCGGGACGGAGGCAGTTGTGAGGACTGAGGAGTGGGTGGACATCATGGAGGAGATGCTGACAGGGATTCAGTGCCCGACAGAGATGGAGGTACCACTGGTGGTCTCATGCTTGGAATCCCATGCAAAGAGATGGTGGAAGTCGCTGCTGGACACATCATATGTAGAACTAGAGGCTGCGGATGTTCCTTGAGATGATTTCAAGGCAGCACTGATGGAGCATTTTGTGTCGCAGTCTGCAAGAGATGAGTTGGAGGACAGGTTCCTGCAGTTGAGGTAGGGGAATAGGACGGTTCTTGAGTACCATCGGGAGTTTACCCACCTGGCCCGATTTGCGGTCTCATATCAGTTGGATGATGCAGTCTATGCAAAGAGGTTTTATAAAGGGCCTCCAGGACGAGATGAGGCAGGCCCTCCTCTTTGTTTCTGACGGCAGTATGGCCAATATTTTGAACATGGCCAAGAAGCTGGAAGCAGGCCAGCACACCATTCGTGGGAGGAAGAGACTGATGGAGGACCAGGGACGGGAAGGCAGAAGAGACCAGCTGAGAGGTCGAGATGCTGGGGAAAGAAGGATGGAGTTCCAACCATGCCAGGAGGAGAGACAGGAGCAGATGGAGCCAGTAGTGTTGGCTCCTCAGCCTTTATAGATGCGGGAGATGCCGAGGATTGGAGGAGGTAGGTCACCTCTTGAGTGCTACCACTGCCACCAGACCGGCCATATCAGGAGAAACTGCCCTCGGAGGAATGCACCACCAGCACTACATGCTACCCCACAGGCCCAGCATTACGGGGGCCGAGGACATGGACGAGGTCATAGATTTTAGGGCGGAGATCGGAGGCAGAACAGGGAGCAGATGTACGCCTTGGACATGGCACAGCTCCGGGACCCGGCAAGGGTCATCACAGGTACTTTGAAATTTCTTATAACTATTAGCACCATATAAACCCTAGATTGATCCTAGCATTTAAACCAAACAACAATATCACCCAGGTTCAGTACGCATTTGCGGCAAAACCGCATATACCTTGTTTGATACGGGTGCCTCGCACTCATTCGCCTCAATAGAATTCGTAGATGACCTGGACCAAGTCCAACACTTCGAGGGCATCTACAAGAGGGTACGATTTCCGGACGGATCAGAGGTTCTAACAAATGCCAAATGCAACATAAATGTAGAGATTGGAGGAAGATTGTTTGAGGCCCCGACGACTCTGCTGAAGATGAAAGATTATGACCTGATCCTGGGCATGAATTGTCTGTACTGGAACCATGCAAAGATTGACTGCCCGGCAAGGAGGATCATTCTAAAGCATGAAGACAGTGAAGTAATAATTGAATGTACTAAACCCACCTCTCGCCTCTTACTATCATCTATTCAGGTCGTCAAGGCCCACCTGCAGGGAGACGAGGTATATCAGGTGCTCTTCGAGGCGACTGAAGTCAAAGACTCGGTGTCAAGCATCCCGGTCGTGCGGGATTTTGCAGACGTATTTCCGGAGAAGCTACCCAGACTACCACCGCACCGCGAGAAGTATTTCCAGATCCAGCTGGTGTCGGGGGCAAAACCGGTATCTAGAGCTCCTTAACGGATGGCCTCGAAGGAGTTAGTAGAGTTTCGGAGCCAGCTACAGGAGCTGGTGGAAGCAGGGTTCGTTAGACCGAGTTCCTCACCTTGGGGAGCTCCGGTATTGTTCATAAAGAAGAAGGATGGGATGCTCCGATTATGCATCGACTACAGAGCACCGAATAGGCTGACAGTGCGGAACACGTACCCTTTGCCAAGGATTGACGAGCTATTTGACTAGCTAGAGGGAGCCCACTGCCTATCGAAGCTAGATTTGAGATTAGGATACTATCAGCCGCGGATTCAGTAGGAGGACATCCCGAAGACGGCTTTCAGCAGCCGATACAGATTATATGAGTTCACTATGATCCCGTTCGGGCTCACGAATGCACCATCAGCATTTATGAGCCTCATGAACTGGGTATTCGAGCCATATCTCGACATCTTTATCATCGTGTTCATCGATGACATCCTCATCAATTCGAGGATGGAGGAGGAACATGCACGGCATTTGGCACTAACATTGGAAAAGCTTCGGGAGCACCGCCTGTATGCGAAGTTCAGCAAGTGCCAATTTTGGCTGAAGGAGGTAGCCTTCCTAGGCCATATTATCAGTGGAGCTGGCCTAGCAGTGGATCCAGCAAATATCAAGGCAGTACGGGATTGGCCACCGCTGAAGACGGCCACCGACGTGAGGAGTTTCTTGGGACTTGTCGGCTATTACCGGAAGTTCGTGCAGGGGTTTTCCCAGATAGCCCTCCCGCTCACATCCCTGACGAAAAAGGATGTTGCTTTTACATGGACGTCGCAGTGTGAGGCAGCCTTCCAGGAGCTGAAGGGTCGACTTACTACGGCCCCCATCCTTGCCCTTCCATCGGGGAGGGAAGGATTTCAGGTGTACACGGATGCGTCATATCAGGGGATGGGTGCCATTCTGATGCAGAACGGGCATGTGATAGCGTACGCTTCCCGCCAGTTGAAGAACCACGAACGGAATTACCCGGTGCATGACTTGGAGATGGGAGAGGTTGTATTCGCTCTAAAAATCTGGCGACACTATCTCTATGGCAATCACTGTGACATATTCTCAGATCACAAGAATCTGAAGTACGTAGATACGCAGAAGGAGTTAAACATTCGACAGAGGCGATGGGTGAAATTCTTATCAGATTATCAGTACACAATGCATTACCACCCAGGGAAGGTGATTGTAGTAGCAGACGCACTAAGCAGGAGAGCTACCATGTCAGGAGCAGAGCCCAAGTTGATGGCCATGGAGCTGGTACGAATGTTCGAGGACATGCAGATCTCTTTAATATCTGAGGACGATCCAGATCTATATGAGGAGTACTTAGCGGCGATGGGTACCACATATGACATTCGGGGCCGCATCAGGGAAGGGCAGAGGCAGGATTCCAAGCTAGAGCCGATATTCAGATCCTTGGAGGCAGGCTCAGCCGGAGACTATTTGTTGAAGGACGACCTATTGAGTTTTTGAGGCCGAGTGTATATACCGGTAGGGAGCCGGATTCGGGAGGATATTTTGACAGAGGCTCATTGCAGTAGATATTCTGTGCATTCGAGTATCACCAAGATGACAGCGGATGTGAAGAGGACCATGTATTGGCCAGGTATGAAGAAGGACATCACCTATTTTGTGACCCAATGCGAGTCTTGCCAACTTGTGAAGGCGGAGTGTCGGAACCCAGCCGAATTATTGCAGCCACTCCCGACATTGGAGTGGAAGTTCGACGACATCGTGATGGACTTTATACACGATCTTCCCCGATCTCATGCGGGGAATGACTCAATTTTGGTGATCGTTGACAGATTGACGAAGGTGTACAGATTCATTCCAGTCAAGAAGGACGCTCCGATCGGTGTTTTGGTACAGAGGTTCGTGGAGCAGTTTGTTCGGTATCATGGTGTGCCTAGGACGATCGTATTTGATCGGGATGGATGATTTACGTCAAGGGAGTGGAGAGCGGTGCAGGCCTACCTAGGCACCCGGTTGACATTTAGTATAGCTTTCCATCCCTAGACAGACGGACAAACGGATGGTACCAACCGGACCCTAGAGGATCTTCTACGCCTTTGCATTCTGGACCGCGGAGAGCCATGGGAGAGACTATTTCCATTAGTCGAGTTCTCATACAACAATAGTCACCAGGTTTGTATAGGCAGGGCACCCTACGAGGCATTATACAGACGGAGGTGCAAGACACCATTGTCTTGGATTCAGGACAAGGATCCCAAGGAACTCGGCTCAGAATTCGTGGAGGACACCGAGGCTCAGGTGCGACTGATTCGAGACAGTATGTTGGAGGCCCAGAGCAGGCAGGCCAAGTACTACTATGCATGGCATCGTATGGTAGAGTTCCAGGTGGGAGATTGGGTTTTCTTGAAGATACGTCCGATGCATGGAGTCTCGCAGGTTCGCGGGCGGAAGAAGCTCAGTCCGAGATACATGGGGCCTTACAGGATCCTAGAGCGGATCGGTCCCTTAGCTTATAGACTAGAGCTACCACCGGAGTTAGCATGATTGCACGACCTTTTCAATGTCTCCTCACTTAGGAGGGCTCTACTACGGCCGGAGCAGAAGATATCTTCTTCAGAAGGACAAGTATCTACTGACCGATCAGTTCACCTGGAGCCGGTCCGGATAGATGATACGGAGATGCGAGTCTTACAGCGTAAGAAGGTCCCGCTTGTCAAGGTCCTATGGAGGAATCATGGGCAAGAGGAGCATATCTGGGATCCACTAGACCTGATGTAGCAGAAGTACCCGGAGCTCTTTGTAGCAGGTATAATTTAATTTTTTCAGGGATGTTACATTTTCTTACTTATAGTAGAAATCCCACAGGCTTAACCTGAATTTTGAGGACGAAATTTTTATTTTATGTATTGGGATTTATAACATCCCCCAAACAACTAGACCCCTAAGTTGGTTTTGTCATGACTAGGTCATGACAAAACCATAGGGAGAGCTAAAGACCATGTGAAGTTGGGAGAGAAGGAGAAAACCTAAGTGGTCTGCAATTAGCAATTTTTAGATACCAAGCCTAGGGTTGGACTTTAGAGCCACACCTCGAACCTTTGACCTCACCATAACATCCCTAATCCATTAGGGGGCTCCTTAGAGCACAAATGACTCATTGGGGTCAACCAAAGAGGCCAAATTGACTAAAGTCAACCCTAACCCTAAATTGGTCAAACTAACTCAATTAGGGTCAATTGGCCTTCACTATGCCAAATTGACCTTGCCCTTACCCTTATAGGGACACTAGGGACCTAATGGACCAAAAAGCCCCATCATGGGACCTCCAATTTGGCCAATTTAACCTAAACCAACCCTAGCCCTAATTTGGTCAAAAGTGCCCTATTAAGGGGCAATTCACACTCACCTTGCCAAATTGACCATACCTAAACCTTCCTAACCCTTGAGGGAGTCCAAGGGGTCACTACCCACCCATTGTGGTCAACCCTAATGGTCAATTTGACCAAAGTCAACCTTGTCCTTAGTTAGGTCAAAATGACCTAATTTACCCAAATTAAACCCAATCCATTTGTCCTAGACCCAACTAAAGTGGTCCACCACCTAGTGGGCTTGGTAATTACTGAAATTACCACCCAAATTCTGTAAATGATGATTAGGAGAGAGAAAATGGAGGTTTCCCCCAAATTGGAGAGAGAGGGAGAACATTCATGGTGATTGAATGCATTTGACCCTTCAATCCTCCCCCAATTGATGAGCATTCACCTCCCCCTTCAGTTTCAAATAGAATCCCGAGGTTTCCATGGCTATGGGAGCTGAATTAGGAGAGAATTAGAGGTGGCCGAAATCACCATTAATGGTGATAATGGCAATTGATGTCATAGCTCCTCCCCTCCCCCAATTGATCTCTTTAACACCTTCAGAGGTTGAAAAGGAGTGAAACCCCCCTCTTCCCTGAAGAAATTGAGCTCTCCAAGTGCTATTCGGCATGGCACCAAAAGCTCCACCACCAGCAATGGAGAGTCGCCGGAATACGCGCCACCAGGCCACGAATCAGGTCCGATCCGCCTCCTCTCCTCTAGTGTTAGATCATCCACTAGATTGGGGCTTGATTCGAGCCAAATTAGGCTCGAATCAAGCTTCTGATAGGGCTCATTTCGAGCCCTTTTCCCCCGCAAAAACTCCTCACTCCGGCCGACCAACCACCCCTAATCGTCGGCCACCACCTCAACGAAGGTGGTGGTGGCATTGGTCGACCGGGGAGGTGCACAGGTGGCCGGGAAAGTGAGGAGGAAGTGAGCCCAGGACGGGCTAATCCCAGCCCTTGGCTGGAGGTTGAAGACGACTATGAGCCACAGGATCTGCGCCAAGATTCGTGCAGAATCACTTCATATGATTAAATGAATTATTTCATTTCTGTCACACTAATTATAGAGTTTTCTTTTAATTATTTAAAATACTAGAGCCCCTCTGATGAAAAAGTGTTCAAAATCAAAATTGTAGCCTTTGGTGTATAGATTAAATGAAAATTTGTTTCAGGCCAATAGGGGCAGTGTAGCCCCCTGTAGAGCCATTTTGATAGGACTGGTCCTTAGGGTAGGCCAGTCACCTTTTCTTGAATAACTCTTGATAGAGAAATGCTATGTGCATGAAAATTGATTCATAGGCTCTTTGTTTCAACCCCCTTAACATATCCAAAGATGGGAATTTTAGGAGTACATTATTCTAAGGTTTTTGTAATAATTTCATAATTCATAGGTTAATTAATTGTAGGGTCTAATGACCTCCAACTCCCTCCAAATTTTGGTGGGTGCTCCTTGGGTTTATTATATGACCCTGGTAAAAATTTCAGCCCAATTGGGACTGATTTGGTTAGGAAAATTGCTAACTCAAGTTTGGTCAAACTAGGTCAAAATAGGGTATGGTGCTCATTTTGAGGTATTGTGGTCAAAACTCATCAACATGATGCGAAACATTGGCCACTGGTTTAGGATCACCTAAAACACCTCTATGAGTGATTTGGGGTGATGTGGGTTGGATATGCCCTAAAACCCTAGCTTTACCCTTAGGGTTGCACTTTGAGCTTTATGAAGGACATGGGGTCAAGTGTTATTGAATGGTCATGAAATTTGGTATACAAGTCCAAAGGGTGTAATAATAACCTAGGAATTTTTAGGAGGATTTTAAGAACCCTTATTCCCCCAAAATTAGGTTATAACCCCTTTAGGGCATTTCATTATAAAACAAATTTACATGCTCAAATGGTCTTGGATAATGATGAAACCTTGGTAGTGCCTTTATAATCATATGATAGACCTATGGAAATTTTTGTGTAATTAATTAAATGATTTAACCAGTACCTCAATCACAAGGCACTTATTTTGTCTTAGACTTAAGAAAAATAATTGAGGGTCCAATACTCTCTGAAAAATTTTGCAACTTGGTGATAGGACATTTCATGGCACTATGAAGCTCTGTAAATTTTTATATAATTTTTGGAGATTGTTATCAGTAGGCTACTTGACAACATGTTCATATTAGGATTTATTTGGAATATTTATTTAGGTGCGAAAGTGATTTCCATAAATTGTGAAACCCAGTCAGTAAGCCTTACTGAGCACTATAGAGGTCTAATAATTTTTCTATAATTTTTGGATAAGTATTTTTTATGGTTCCTTCATTAACCTCCAACTTTGGATAGATGCTAAATATTAGATATTGAGGACAATTCTTGATTGTAAAATTGTGATATTCTGTACTTATTATTATTTTGACATGATAGATTTATCTTAATTTTATGGGAGCCATATCATAAGAATACCTTACACTTTATGTTCATTTTCATACTTGGAAAATATTGGAGAAATTAAAATAAATGCTAAACTGTTAAGGAAAAATATGAATCTCTGGATTTAGTCTTATAATACCATGATAGTCCTCCAGTAATAATCTTGTGTCAAGTGGATGAGTATTTGGAGTACTTCTACTTATGCGGTTCATATAGTTCATTTGGTCTGTGTATAGTAAAATGGTACAACTTTGATAACTAGTGGTCTACTGAGAGGAAATGGGGTTTAGTTGGTGTATATGGTCAGTTTGAAGAGGTGGAGGTCACCAAAAATGAGTTTATGTGATAAGAGTGCTTGGTGAGTTAAGGGTAAGGTTGTGCTTAGGATTACGAAAGATCGTCTTTCCCCTAGCGTGCCCTAAAGCACTTAGGGTTAACTCAGGTGAACTAGTAAAAGGGGGCATGTATTGGGTAGCTAACAACCACAATAAGTGTCTTGAGAAAGGGAGCCTTGGGGTGTCATCCCATTATAGTTCCTAGTACCGTAGCGAGCCCCTTACAGGGTAATCCTCGGGAAGTCCAAGAGTAACCATAAATTGTAGGGGTAAGTTGTTGTACAAGATCAACTAAGTAATGCACTCACTCACACCCCATTGTCACGGGTATATTAGTCGGTTTGGTTTTACGAGCGGTAGGCTCGGTGGTTGTAGCAGTAGATTAATTAGTCTGGTGAGCTTATGACTCAGCAATGTTTATTATGACGGGCGGGTTAGCCTGGGCAGCTTATGACTCGGAGATAGATGGTAAACATGTTTGCATGTGCATAAGGTGGTGGGTCCTTAGTGTTGATGGTCGTTGCCCCAACATTAATACTTGGGCTCGGTAAGTGTGGATAACCCTTTACCAAGATAAGTCTGGTGGTCTAACTAGCAAAAGTACGCAGGGACTCCACTGTTGTGTTCGTAGCGTTGATGCGTACGTTAGGTCTAGGTTAGGTAGTGAAAGTACCAACCTAGAGGTGGGCGAGGCCCAACCCACCACTTATGTTTGCCACTATGGGAGTATCCTGGGAGTTTTGCTAGCTCCAAAAAGGGGGAACTAAAGGTCTGTGCGCATAAAGTTGTAGTGTGTGAGTTGCACTTGCATGATTATAACAACTAACGGCATACCTTGCATGACATAGCATAAACATTGCATTTCAACCCCTACCCCTATCGTATAAATTGGTTATGGGACTCCTTATATGATAGGCCCTGCGGAACGACCCCTTGGTCTATAGGTTTGTATGGGCATTCCTATATATCAACGGTTATATTTCCTTACTTACCATTATATATTTGCTCTACTTGTTAACTTTACTTGTTCTTACCCTACTTTACTTACTGCTTCAATTATAATGTATATTGCGTAGTGGTAGACATCCCCTATAGATTATACTCACGTCATTTGCTATTATTTACACCCCTTGTTGTCCTCCGCTTCATCCTTCCGCACGGTGCCTAAGAGTCACCGGGGGAGGGGAGGGGTGTTGGCGTAGTCTTTTGACTAATGGTCGGTGGACCTTATCATTTTCGGAGACCGAGGAGACACAGCAGCACCAGAGGCCAGTGCAGATGGAGGCGGGACAGTCTAACATAGGAGCACCAGTCTCAGGATCCGTGAGTGTCACTTCTAGTTGTTTTGCTTCCGCGAGTGTCTTTTGTAGTGAGGAATTGATGTACAGGACATGAGCCCTTTATTATTATCGCACCTTTTATTCAGATATTTGATGTGGACATCTCTTTATGATGGTTTTACTTTCTATGTGATATGGACTTGGCTTCTATAAGATTGTTAAGCTTTACTACTTTTGTGATCGACATGGCTAGCAGGATCGACGCTTTGTAGTGGTGACCTTCCCGAGCGAGGGTTTCACTGCAAAGCGGCGGTTCTGGGCACAAGACCTGGGTTTTGTAAAGAAAAAAATGGGGTCTTACACCTGAAGAAGGCAGAATTCAAATACCCCATCCTTGAAAAACTACCGTTTGCTCTGATCATCTCGTCCAGGAAGCTTCGGTCGTATTTCCAGCACACACGATCAAGGTAGTGACCGACCATCCTCTTCACAACATCATGGAACTGAGCGAGTTTGAGATCTCATTCATACCTCGATTGTTAATGAAGTCACAGGCGGTGGCTGACTTTCTGGTGGAGTATGTGGTTGAGATGGGAGAGTCCAATTCTCCCGAGCATTTAGCATGGGAGATGCTGGTGTACAGGTGATGTAGACTATCGTGATGATGCGCGTGGAATGATAAAATTTACCACAAACAACACAAATTAATCCAAGAGTACTCCGACCAAAGAGCGAGTTAAAGAGGTCGGGTTGGCTCGCAAAAAATTCGTTCCAAGAGTACTCCGACCAAGAGTGAAAAGAAAGGGGTCGGGTTGGCTCCCAAATCCGTACTAGATAATGACGACAAATAAAAAATTGCTAGCCACTAACAAAGCTTCACCCAATCCGCCGATTCACAACCCCAAACGAGAGAACTAGCACCAACACGAGTCAACATTACATTCACAAGCAACTACCTGGGATGCGGTTTTCTCCGAATTAAAATGACGGGGATCAACGAATCAGTCCAAGAAAAGTCCCAATTAAATTTGGTTAAGCGAAACCAGATCTGTAAGATTAAGAGTTGCTTGAGATCGCTAGCTAATGGATGGAACAATGCGGCGAAGTTCCGATAATTTCCAAAGTTACGCCAAAGCTTTCCCCACCAAAATTTGAAGTGAAATAGAAGGAAATCCCACGAGAGAGGTAGAGAATTTTGTTACCCAATGCGTAGGTGATGGTGGCAAACAGACACACTTCCACGGAGCTCCACCGTAGTCGCGAGCGGAGGAGGCGGCACGGTTTACCGGAGTCACACCGCACCACGGGCCCAGTAAGTTGGAAACATTAAACGTAGGGGAAACTACCCAATCAGCCGGCAAATCCAAAACCACTGCATTGTTACCCAAGCATTTAATAATCTTGAAGGGACCGGCTCGCCTAGGGGACAATTTTTCAGTGGTGCCCGAAGGTAACCGTTCCGGGATTAAGCGGACTAAAACATGATCGCCAACACTAAAATGAGAAGGTCACCTATTTAAGTTTGCATGCAACTGATAAGAATCATATTGAGCAGCTAATTTCTCTTGGATATGCTTATGCAAATCATGAACATGTTGGGTGATTTATAAGTGGGCGGAAGTGGGACCAAATAGAGCGGCACTGGGGCCTTGTATCCATGCACAATCTCATTAGGCGGGAGTCCCGTAGAGCAATTCTTAGAGTTATTATAGGCTAGTTGTGCGTGTGGAAGGATCAAATCACATGTGCCTTTGTGTTCGCCCACCAAGCAACGGAGTAAAGAACCCAAACTCCTATTGACTACCTCCGTTTGGCCATCCGTCTGGGGATGGTAGGCCGTAGAAAACAGTAATTTAGTACCCATGAGTTTCCATAACGTCTTCCAAAAATAACTCGTAAAACGAACGTCACGATCAGACACAATAGTTTTCGGAACTCCCCTATGGCTAACGACCTCTTTGAAAAATAACTTGGCGATGTGGGATGCGTCACTAGGCTTGCTACATGGAATAAATTAGGCCATCTTGGAGAAGCGGTCTACCACTACAAGGACGGAGTCATGTCTCTGTATCGTGGGCAGCAGGCCCAACACAAAGTCCATACTAACATCCTCTATTGGAACTTTAGTTTTGATTTGAGTTAGGATCCACCTTTAGTATCTAAGTTTATATCATAATATATCTTATAACTTAGAACAAATCCTATTAAGAAAGAAGGATGAAAAGAGATATATATAATAGGCTGAAAATAATATATATATAAATAATATTGTTGAAACCGATTTCTCGATCTCTTGTGGAGCTCGGGGCCCTCACCGAAATGAGAGGCAGCTAGCCCTTACCGGTCCCTCGGGAGAGGTAAGGCTGACGATTTGAGCAAAGAACAAAGACCCTAGTCTCAGCGAGGAGGTCCCTCCACTAACCCGGAAGATCGTTGAGCACTTCCCCTCCCAAGCCAAAGCTAAGACTCGGGCACCTTGGAGAGCTAGAGAGCCCAAACCAAAGCGACCTAGGGAGAGAAGAGCTCAAAGATAATGAACCGGTCTTCTTCCAAGGTGCCCTTTGAGGTCTATTTATAGATTTTAGTTTTGTGGCCTGTCAATAACCAAATCCCGCTGTCCATTCTCACTATCCGCACACCGGATTGGTCTGCTAACAGCCAAACTCCGCTGTTCGGAGAGGCTAAACGCAGACCACCGGGGTCCTCTTGGTAAAAATCCCTTCCTGGACTTTTACGGGGCGAGCCAGCCCGCTTTGCGACCTCCCTCACGAGTGGAGCTCGCGAGCCTCTGGGTCGGCGAACCCCAGAGGTATTATCGATACATTACATGGCTCGCTCGCCTGCACTACCTCGGCGAGTCCCAGGATGACTATCCGCTCTCACTCTAGGCGGGCTCGCCTAGCGAACTCCTTCCTCAACTGGTTGGGCTCGCCAATTGCGACCCAGCCAAGCCCCAAAATGGCTATCCGCACCCCGAAATGGCTAACTGTACCCCAAAATGGCTAACTGTACCCCAGGTGGGTCTGCTATCAACCAAACTCCGCTGTTTGAGGAGGCTAAGGGCAGACCACCGAGGGTAAAAATGATAAATTGACCCTACTGATTTATGGATAAGGGATTGCGAGAACATTACGATCGGAGCTCTCGCCTGCCTTCTCGCGGATCCTGTCCGCGACCCCTCCTCGCGGGGGTAGCGTTGCGAGAACCCCGCTGAAGGAGCTCTCGCGAGCCCTCTCGCGAGTACCGCCAGCGGCATCCCCTTTGGAGGGTTGCCTTGCGAGGACCGCGCTAGCCCATTTTGGTGGTCTGCTGAGGTCTCGTCGGCTGGGGGTTAATCTTAGCGAGGTCTGGATCTCGCCACTCCCGTCTCGCTTGATTTCTTTATCCGGCGAATATCGGGGTTGTACACAATCCCCGCTCTTCGCGAGGACTAGTGTCTTCGCGAAGAATCGTCCAACCCCTGATATTCGACCGCTCCTAGATGACCTGTCAGGAATCTTTTGTGGGACCCACCATGCAGGCTATAAATATCATCACGAACCCCCATGGGTGCGCGTCGCTTCTTTTCCTTCTTTTCCCGTTCTAGCTGCCGGGAGATGCCGATTTCCGAAGAGGCGGAGGCTCGCCTGAGGGCGATGAGAGCCGGCGGGCTACCTCCCACGACCAGGGTACCCGCCTGGATGAACCGGCAGCCTCCCGCCCAGTCGCCAAAAACCAAGAAGGCGAAGGCGGTTCGCCTCTCTGGAGACGACTCCGTGACGCTGGACTCCTCCCCGGATGATCGCCGCCCCGAGAAGGTATGAGTTGTTCAAATTTACGTCTATAAATTGTTCTTCATTCATTCACTTGCAGGATACTTTGCCGAGCGAGATTTGTGAGGAACGTGCTGAGGGGTCTCGGAAAAGCCCGCAGGTGGACATGAATCTCGCTGGAAAAGACACCACTGGTATGATCTGGATCTCGCATGTCGTAATATTTATGTCTAAACATATGGTCTCTGTTTACTATTTTCTTGCAGTCCCGCCACTGAAGTCCCCGATCTGCCCGTCGTCGCGACCTCCATCTCCGCCTCCTCCAGATAAAATCATAGGGAAGCCCGGGTTCCAGCTCCTCACGAGCGAGGAGACGGGTGGCTCCGCACCGCCAAAGATTCTCCCGACCAACAGTGCAGCCTATCCTGCCGGACTGGGCAAATCCCTCTACCCCCATTATGG
Source organism: Dactylorhiza incarnata (assembly GCA_033032865.1). Classification (NCBI taxonomy): domain Eukaryota; kingdom Viridiplantae; phylum Streptophyta; class Magnoliopsida; order Asparagales; family Orchidaceae; genus Dactylorhiza; species Dactylorhiza incarnata. The sequence continues at coordinate 4,247,508 of JAWHQI010000026.1, read as the reverse complement.
AAACGTGTTTCAGGGTCGTCCTTCGGGTTCTCGCCCCCCTCTAGGTAAGTGTTATGATCTCGCCGACAACTTACGTGATCTTTCGCTCACTATCTGACCTTGGGAGATCTCGCAGATACTGCCGAGAACCCGCACACCGATTCCGAACTGGGCGACGACGAAATGTCCCCCCTTCCTGATCAGGTGGAGGACTTCTTAGGGGATCCGCGAGATCCAGAGATGATGAAACAGCGGGCCGCGGAGCTTTTGCGAAAGCACGGGCGAATGCTGATGGACCTCAACATGCAGGCGAGACGGGACAGGTAAGCTGCCGAGGATAGACATGCAGTCCTGATGGAGGAATGTGCGAGGCTCCGGCAAGCGAGACAGCGCGATCAAGATGAGAGCGCTACGACGCCGGAAGTGCACATAGCGAGGATGAGAGATTACGCTTTTCTCACGGATCGAGAGGGTCGTTTGGCGGAAGAATACTATAATTCCAGGGTACCGCCGAGGTCCGGGTCGCGGGGTGGCGGCCGGTGGAAATGGCTCCCCCACGATTCTCACTAACTGTTTTGTTGTGGAATCATTATTAACGGGTGTGGCTGTTTTAGACAATCTCGCCATGGCTCGCAACTCGCATACTTGCCATTCATATGTTGGCTTTATTTCTACTGACAATAAGTGGTACCCGCTTTTTATTATTTCTCGCGTGACGCTAGCAAGTCTACTTCGTTTTCGTATCATATTGTTCGCGTGCGGACCTTCTGTTCTCGCCAAATATATCTCTCGAAAGTGTCGTTTATACTGACCCCGCTGGTTTTTCCCGCTTGCGGACATGATGTGATGTTTTTTGTTGATACGCGTGCTCGCTGACGCTTGGACTTCTTCCCGCCTTTTTTATTTTGGCTATAAATAAGCGGTCTTTATCGAGCCAACCACCGCATTTATTCTCGATCCTCTTCTTCTTCTGTTGCAGAGCTCTCGCTGTTTCTCGTTCTCGCCTTCTTCTACTTCTCGCAGGTTTACTAAATGGGTGGTGATGCGGAATCGGAGGGCCGGCGAAGGGTTGCGAAGGCCTTCGCCGAGCATGGCTTTTTTAATTGTAACTTAACCGATGAGGAGTACTTCAGCACGGTTGCTGATTACGTCACCCCCCCCCCCCATTCGAGGCACGCCGCCCTAGCGAGGACAACGTGATCAACGATCCGTTGGTCGACGAGTTGGCCATCCCCATCGCTCACTTCGCGGTTGGCTTGCGCCTTCCATTGTGGCCGGAAGTTCGCCAGGTAACCACTGTTCTCGCTTACTTCCTATTTATTTTGCCATTCGAGTCTCGCTTACTGTGTGGATTAATCCCGTTTTCGCTGCCTGTCAGGTGCTCAAGCATTACGGCGTGGTTCCCGGCCAGCTCACACCCAACGCCATGGCGGTGGTCACTGCTTTCGCTTGCTACCTCCGCGAGGAGCGAATCGAGTTCAGCCTCCCCGTCTTCAGAAAAGCATTCTCCTTCCGCGCCTACAAGGATGGGACAGCCTATTTCGTGGGTACAGGACCGAAAGTGGTTGAGACCGTCAACAAGGCCCACTTCTGGGCCCAAAAGTTCATCATCGTCAGGGGGAACTTTGGCAACATTCCCTTCTCGCCGATCCAACACGGCGAGACCACCTATCGGCCCACCGTCCTCGGCGGCCATGAAGCCCTCCTCCATCAGTTCCTCAATAAGAAGAACTTCGAAGTCGTCTACCTCCGCCGCAACCTGGACTCGTTGCTTCCGGTCCTCGCCGGAGAAGGTAAAGATCCCTGCCTAACATTTTGTCTCAATTCGCTAGCCTGTCATACTCATCCGTATCTGTTTATAGGCGAGCGAGACCTTCCCCTCCATCCCCCTTACGCGAGCAACCGTAAGTCCGATGCTACCATGTCTCTCGCTACCATGGGGGCGGAAGCCTGCCGAGGCGATGTTACCCCTGCCGAGCCCTCCTCTCGCAAGAGACTGGGAGCTTCCGGCGGTCATGGTGCCCCCGCAAAGTCTCCGCCAAAAAAGAGAAGCAAGAAAAGCGCGGCCTCGCTCGCTCCGTCAAAAGTTAAGGAGCCTCGCGAGGCTTCCTTCGACGAGTTTGACCTCACCGGTCTCTTGGTGGGCGAGGACGAAGAGCCTAGCCAGGAGGTGGTCAGGACCTCGGTCCCCCCCATCCCGGTGAATCATTACAACTTCGGGCTCGGCCAGAGGCGTCGAGATGAGACTGGCGAGCCCCTTGTTACTTGGAAACCAGAGACCAACAGGGTGGACATCTCTTCTATCCTCCCCTCCTGGGTGGAGAAGGAGACCGTCAGTGGCCACGCCTTCGACTTCTCGTTCGCACTCTATGGTAGCGAAGATGCGGGATCTTACAAGGATGAGACCGCGAGGACCCTCGCTTATGAGAGCGCGAGGTCCCAACTGCGTTCTGCTGAGCTCGCCCATATGACGGGGAGGCGTTGCTTACAACTCGAGCTTCAGAATGTGGAGCTCGCAAGGGCCTACCAGGGAATTCTTGCCGAGAATACGCAGCTGAAGGAGAAGTTGCTCGCCGCGGAGGGTAGGGTGGTGAGTCACCTACAGTCCCCACTTCCTTTTTCCCCTAGCCCTTTCATCTCTCTAACTGGACCTTCTCGCAGGATGTCGAGGTCGCCGGGAGGGCCAACGCTCGCATCAAGGATTTGGAGAGCGAGGTGGCCGGGTTGAAGACCCTAAACAGCGACCTTACCCGCGCCGTTGTTCCCCCCTCGCCTCGCCGTTTGAAAGAAGTCCGGCGAGCGCGAGACGAAGAAATCCGTGTGGGATCGATAGAGTCGGCTCGCTACATTTTCTCGGTGGCGAAGGCAATCGGCCTTTTGGCGGATGATGCGGCCGACATGACTCTAGAAGACATCGTCCCGGAGCTCTTCCTCCCTCTTCCGCCAGTGAAGGATAGTGACGAAGAAGAAGGATCCGCGGACGATTCCTGAATCTCGCCGCTACATCCCCTTTTGTGTTTGTAATTTTTGATTGGCGAGGTCGCCACAAATTGTAACCGAACTACAAAGTGTTGAATGCAAATTTTGCTTTGCTCATCTTGCCTCGCCTTTTCTGTCTTGTTATTTTCATGCATTGAATGTCTCGCCCTTGTTTATCTCATCCTCAGTCTTCGCGGAGGTTATTCTCGCCATGATTATTTTCGCTCCACGCGTTATTGAATAGATAGGTATAGGGTACTTTGGCTACTTGGGCCTTTTGTTGGTTGCCTTAGGATTATTACCCGTTTAATCCCACGTATTTTCTCTAGGCTTCGCAAGGCATTTTTCCCCTTGGCGAGGGCTCCCTCCTTACCTAGTGCCGGCGACCTTTTTGCCGAGGACCAGATGCATGATACTGATCCTCGCCACTCACATAGTATTGTACGCGACTTTTTTTAGCCGAGCGAGCCGGCCCAACGAGCGAGAAGGAGTTGGCCATTGCAAAGACCTGTTCTCCTTCCGGCCTCTCCAGAGATCAACCGGAACCCCCCGTCTAGGTGAGAGCCCGGGAGCGGAATCGATCTGGGGCAATCCAGTACCAATATTTCCCACCTTGCCAGCCTCTCCAGAGATCAACCAGAACCCCCCGTCTAGGTGAGAGCCCGGGAGCGGAATCGATCTGGGGCAATCCAGCACCAATATTTCCCACCTTGCCAGCCTCTCCAGAGATCAACCAGAACCCCCCGTCTAGGTGAGAGCCCGGGAGCGGAACCGATCTGGGGCAATCCAGCACCAATATTTCCCACCTTGCCAGCCTCTCTAGAGATCAACCAGAACCCCCCGTCTAGGTGAGAGCCCGGGAGCGGAATCGATCTGGGGCAATCCAGCACCAATATTTCCCACCTTGCCAGCCTCTCCAGAGATCAACCAGAAACCCCCGTCTAGGTGAGAGCCCGGGAGCGGAATCGATCTGGGGCAATCCAGCACCAATATTTCCCACCTTGCCAGCCTCTCCAGAGATCAACCAGAACCCCCCGTCTAGGTGAGAGCCCGGGAGCGGAATCGATCTGGGGCAATCCAGCACCAATATTTCCCACCTTGCCAGCCTCTCCAGAGATCAACCAGAACCCCCCATCTAGGTGAGAGCCCGGGAGCGGAATCGATCTGGGGCAATCCAGCACCAATATTTCCCACCTTGCCAGCCTCTCCAGAGATCAACCAGAACCCCCCGTCTAGGTGAGAGCCCGGGAGCGGAATCGATCTGGCGTAATCCAGCACCAATATTTCCTACCTTGCCAGCCTCTCCAGAGATCAACCAGAACCCCCCGTCTAGGTGAGAGCCCGGGAGCGGAATCGATCTGGGGCAATCCAGCACCAATATTTCCCACCTTGCCAGCCTCTCCAGAGATCAACCAGAACCCCCCCGTCTAGGTGAGAGCCCGGGAGCGGAATCGATCTGGGGTAATCCAGCACCAATATTTCCCACCTTGCCAGCCTCTCCAGAGATCAACCAGAACCCCCCGTCTAGGTGAGAGCCCGGGAGCGGAATCGATCTGGGGCAATCCAGCACCAATATTTCCCACCTTGCCAGCCTCTCCAGAGATCAACCAGAACCCCCCGTCTAGGTGAGAGCCCGGGAGCGGAATCGATCTGGGGCAATCCAGCACCAATATTTCCTACCTTGCCAGCCTCTCCAGAGATCAACCAGAACCCCCCGTCTAGGTGAGAGCCCGGGAGCGGAATCGATCTGGGGCAATCCAGCACCAATATTTCCCACCTTAGTACCGCAACAGTTGAAAGCATAACAAATGAGAGTAAGATGTTGATTGGATAACAAAATAAAGTCTTCAAGGGTAGAATCGTTTCAAATCATCCCCACTCCGAGCCCGGTCAAGGGGCATCCCTTCCACATCCTGGAGGTGATACCCTCCCGACTTGAGCACCTCGCTTACAATATACGGGCCTTCCCAGTTGGGGTTAAGCTTACCCACTGTGGCCCCTCTGCCGGCCGCATCGACCTTTTTCAGGACTAGGTCCCCTTTCTGGAAGTGCTTGATCCGGATATGTTTGTCAAAATATCGAGCCATCCGCCTCTTGACTTCTTCCTGCCTGATGGTGGCCAAGTCCCGGAGTTCTTCCACCAGGTCCAAGGATAGCCTCTGCTCGGCATTGTTACCTTCTATCCACTCTTCATCCCCCTCGCATGCAGCGGTCACCCGGGGGGTCTTTACCTCGAACTCTATGGGGAGAACGGCCTCGGACCCGTGGGAGAGCTTGAACGGAGTCTCCCCGGTGGCGGTATTCGGAGTAGTCCTCATGGCCCAGAGAACGGAGGGTAGTTGTTCCACCCAACTTCCTCGTAGGTTTTCCACTTTCTTTTTTAGCAGGTTGACGATTATCTTGTTCGCCGCCTCCACTTGCCCATTGCTCCTCGGGTGGTGGACCGAAGCAAACCTGAGGTCAATGCCGAGCTGAGTGCAAAAGCCGACAAACTCTTCACTCGCAAACTGTGGCCCATTGTCCGTTACTATGGCTAGAGGGAGCCCATGTCTGCAGATTATTTCCCCCCACACAAAATTCCTTACAACCTGAGAAGTTACCTTAGCTAGTGCCTTCACCTCTACCCACTTGGAGAAGTAGTCGATCATGACCAGCAGGAACTTCCTCTGACCGCTGGCATGGGGAAAGGGGCCGACCAGGTCTAACCCCCATATGGCGAAGGGCCAGGGGGCCGTGATGGTCCGGAGCCTTTGAGCGGGGAGGAGTTGGAGCGGAGCATAGAGTTGGCACTTCTGACACTTTCTTGTGAACTCTGTTGCATCCTTGCTGAGAGTGGGCCAGAAGTAGCCTTGTCTCAACACCCTCCCTTCCAGGGTCCGACTCCCGGAGTGACTGCCGCACTCCCCGGAGTGGATTTCTTCCAGCACCCTCGGGACCTCCTTCTCGGAGACACAACGAGCCAGGAGTCCCGAGAGAGTCTTTCTATATAGCCCCCCTGCATGCAAAGAGTAATATGCGGACTTATACCTGAAGCGCCTCTTGTCCACATCCTCTCCAGGGAACTGTCCGGAGGATAGGAAGGTGATGAATGGATCCATCCATGAGGCCTGCTGATCCACTTCCATCGACTCTCCCTCCTCGATGGAGGGCCGGAAGAGTTCCGAAGTCGTTCCCCCCGCTCGAGGACCGAACTTGGCTAGGAGGTCCGCCTGGGTGCTCTCCTCCCTCGGCACATGTTTGATTGAGAAGGTGCGGAACTGCCCGATGACTCCCTTAACCTTCTCCAGGTATAGTAGGAGGGTTGGATCCTTTGCTTCAAACTCTCCTTTGATCTGGCATGCCACCACCATGGAGTCTGTGGAGACCTCCACGTCCTGCACACCCAGTTCCCGGGCCAGCCGAAGGCCCGCTATCACTGCTTCGTACTCCGCCTGGTTGTTGGTGATCGGGAAACGGATGTTTAAGGCTTGCTCAATCCGAGTCCCCTGAGGACTCACCAGGACTATTCCCCCCCCCCCCCCCCCCCCCCGAAGGAGTGTTTTCCCGACGCTCCGTCCACCAACATCTTCCATGATTCTGGGGGAGGTGGCTCGTGCTCCCCCACTTCGGCCGCGTATTCGGCCATGAAGTCTGCCACTGCTTGAGCCCTGATGGATGTCCTGGGTACGAAGGTGATATTGAACTCGCTTAACTCCACGGACCACTTTGCCAACCTTCCCGAGTGTTCCACCCCTTCCATGATTTTGCGGAGCGGATGGTCGGTCACTACTTTAATTGAATGGGCTTGAAAGTAAGGCCGGAGCCTCCGGGCCGATACCACCAATGCGAAGGCTAACTTTTCTAGGATTGGGTATCGGAGTTCCGCCTTCTTCAGCACTCGGCTAACATAGTAGATTGGGAACTGTTTCTTCCCCTCCTCCCGGATTAGCACGGAACTTACTGCCTCGGATCCTACCCCTAGGTATAGAGATAGGTCCTCCCCTGGTCTCGGTCCCTGGAGCAGGGGGGTTTGAGTGAGCTGTTCTTTCAGGGCTTGGAAGGCCCTCTCGCATTCCGGGGTCCATTCGAACTTCTTGTTTCCCCGCAGTACTTTGAAAAAAGGTGCACATCTTTCTCCCTCCTTGGAGAGGAATCTGCTGAGCCCAGCCAATTTCCCTGTGAGGCTCTGGACCTCCTTCGGATTTCTCGGCGACTCCAACTCCATCACCGCTTTAACTTTGTCCGGGTTGGGCTCCACTCCCGTGGGGGTGAGCAAATGGCCCAGGAACTTCCCTCGGCTTGCCCCGAAGACACACTTCAAGGGATTGAGCTTCATCTTGTATCGCCGCAGGGTCCTAAATGTCTCTTCGAGGTCTCGGAGGTGGGTCCCGAGGTCTCGGCTCTTGACCATGAGGTCGTCGACATAGACCTCTAAATTTCTTCCTTTCTGTTCGCGGAAGACCCTATCCATCATCCTTTGGTACGTTGCCCCTGCGTTCTTGAGCCCGAAGGGCATCATCTTATAGCAATAACATCCATCCCCCGTGATGAAGGAAACGTCCTTGATGTCCGGGGGATGCATGCGGATTTGATGGTAACCTGAAAAAGCATCTAAGAAGGACATTACAGAAAAACCGACGGCTGAGTCAACCAGCGCGTCGATTCTGGGCAGGGGGTAGCAATCTTTCGGGCATGCTTTATTAAGAAGTGAAAAATCGATACACATACGCCACTTACCTCCACCCTTCTTTACTATAACGACGTTGGAGACCCAGCCTGGATACTGGATCTCCGATACGAATCCGGCCTGCAGGAGTTTGCCCACCTCCTCGCGGATGGGCCCTTCTAGCTTGTCTGCGACGGCCCTCCTCTTCTGGCGGATGGGGCGGGCACCGGGGTCGAGGTCGAGGCGATGGCACGCCACATCCGCATCGATCCCGGGCATTTCTGCGGCGCTCCAAGCGAAGACGTCCACGTTCTGTTACACGCAAGCCAGAATCTCCGCTTTATCTCCTGGGCTGATTCCTCCGCTGACCCGGACTTTTTCCACCTCCCCCAGCCGGGTGGTGACCTCGAGCTCCATGACCTCGTCCACGGCCTCCAACCGGGACTGTTCCCCCCAAGCCCTTTCTTCTTCGGCACAAGCGGGGGATGGGATCTCTTCCTCGACTCCCTCCCCTAACACCATCAGCTCTTCCGCCCTTTCCTCCTGGGCCTTCTCCTCTTCTCCCTTTCTCTCCGCCCGGGGTATCTCAGCCACCCCTTCCTGGGCATGAACTTCACCTCCCTTCTTCTCTTCAGCCACCTTCAGACCTCCGGCTTCGGCTACCTCCTCCATCACCTTATCCCACTCCTCAGCTTCTCCCATCCAGGAGATGGTGTTGACGGCCGTCACGTAGCACTGTCTTGCCACTTTGGGATCCCCCCTGATCCGCACCTGGACCCCTCCGTCATTGAACTTGAGGCACTGATGAAAAGTGGAAGGGACGCAGCGGAACGCGCTGATGAGAGGCCATCCGAAGATGGCACTGTAACTGCTCGGGGCGTCCACTATGACAAAGCGACAGTTCCGAGACTGCCCACCCAGGGTCAAATGGAGCCCTACCCCTCCTTCTACTTCCTTCCTCTCCCCCGAAAATCCGAACAGAGGGCCATCCGAGGCCAACACCCTTCTGGGTTCCACCTCCATCTTGTCGAATGCCTTCTTGAAGATGACATTGACCGAACTCCCATTGTCCACTAGGATTCGGGAGATGGTGAAGTTCTCGATCGCCGTCTGGATAACCAGCGCGTCGCAGAACGGGTCTTCGTAGCTCGGCATGTCCTTCTGGGTGAAAATAATTTTTTCGGCCGGGGGCGGAGTGGTGGATGTTGACGCTACGCTCCAGCGGTAGATGGTATGGAGACTAGCCTTGCGGGTTGCCTCCACCCCTACCCCCCCATGGATCACTCCGATCCCTCCTCTATTCCCCAGATCTGCTCTATCCTCACATCTTTCCTCCTCCTCCTCCCGAGGTTCCACCTCCACGATCCTTAATGGTTGCTGCTGTGGTGGCGCGGGCGCTCTGCCCCTCTTCACCTCCAGGAACTCCGGACAGGTGTCCGTGGAGTGGCCTTCCACATCGTGGAAGATGCAATATGGACCGCCACTTCCCTTGCCCCAGTCTCTGCTATCATGTTCCTCCTTCTCCTAGCGGCCGCTGTCTCCGCTTCTGCTACCCTTCCCCTTCCTCTTCCCCGGCCAATCGCCATGGCCTGTTGGGGTGGGGGAGGCAACTGCATCGGGCCCTGCCTCCACCCCAACTGGGGGGGTCTCCATTGTCCTTCGAAACGGTTACCCCTTCCTGGGCCGTAACCCCTTCCCTGCCCCTGCATTCCTCCACCTTGCGGCCTCCATCCCCCCTCCGGGGCCCGGGGCTCTTCTCTTCTTCTGACCTCTTGCTGCCTCATCTCCGGCTCACTGAGCTTTGCAAGCCTCTTGGTGAGCTCTGGGTTGGCTTCTTCGCTTGCTACTTCCTCCGCCACCCTCTCCATCAGCTCCTCATAGGAGACGGGGGCCTTCCTTTTCAACGCCATCTTGAAGAAACTTTCCTTCAACCCGACCGTGAAGGCGAGTTGAAGTGCAAACCCGGGCACCTCCTGAGTGAACTGCACTTCCTCCTGGAACCGATCCGCATACTGAGCCAACGTCTCCCTGGACTCCTGTTTCACCGCGAAGAGGGAATCAGCGTCCTTCTTCCTCCTTTTTGAAGTTGAAAATCTCAACAAAAAACTTCGGCGCAGGTCCTCGAACGCGTAGATGGAGCCTGCCGGAAGTGAATGAAACCAGTCCCTGGCCTTCTCCTTGAGAGTGACGGCGAAGAGCCGACACTTGAAGGCATCGGACATCGGCCTGATGGAGACCGAGTCCTCGAAAGACTGCAGATGCTGAACTGGGTCATCTCTGCCATTGTAGTACACTCTATCCCATTCCCCGAATCCCGCTGGAACGGGTGCAGACAACACTAATTCGCAGAAGGGGCTTCCCCCTCCTACCATCTTCTCTCGCTCGGCTCGCGGACCTAGCTCGCTCGCCAAGCTTGGGATCGCACTCGCGAGGGCGACGCTCGCCTGAACCACCCCGACTGCCGTCGCATCTTCCTGGCGCGCGTTCGCCTGTGCCGCGCTCGCTGGGGCAGAGCTCGTCGGCACCGAACTCGCCGGCGTGGAGCCCGCTAACACCGGGCTCGCCGGACTGGCGAACAGCACTCGCCCTTCCCTGTCATGTCCTGGTTCAACGGCAACTTCTTTTCCAGCCCTTCCTCCTGGTGCCCTCTCGCCGACTGCTGTTGGGGGAGTGGTCGCCTGAGGTGCCGGGGTCGCAAACTCACTTCGCAGAGCCGTGACCGTGAACCCCAAGGTGTCGAGCACCTCCTTCCTGAAATCCGCGAACATCCTAGCCATTGCTTCCTGAGGGGTCTCGCCGAACTCCTCGCCCTGCTCTTCATCCCCAGCCATAATTCTTCTCTGGGACTTTCTTGAACCAGCCGCGCTCCACGCTCAACGCACCAAAATGTTGAAACCGATTTCTCGATCTCTTGTGGAGCTCGGGGCCCTCACCGAAATGAGAGGCAGCTAGCCCTTACCGGTCCCTCGGGAGAGGTAAGGCCGACGATTTGAGCAAAGAACAAAGACCCTAGTCTCAGCGAGGAGGTCCCTCCACTAACCCGGAAGATCGTTGAGCGCTTCCCCTCCCAAGCCAAAGCTAAGACTCAGGCACCTTGGAGAGCTAGAGAGCCCAAACCAAAGCGACCTAGGGAGAGAAGAGCTCAAAGATAATGAACCGGTCTTCTTCCAAGGTGCCCTTTGAGGTCTATTTATAGATTTTAGTTTTGTGGCCTGTCAATAACCAAATCCCGCTGTCCATTCTCACTATCCGCACACCGGATTGGTCTGCTAATAGCCAAACTCCGCTGTTCGGAGAGGCTAAACGCAGACCACCGGGGGCCTCTTGGTAAAAATCCCTTCCTGGACTTTTACGGGGCGAGCCAGCCCGCTTTGCGACCTCCCTCGCGAGTGGAGCTCGCGAGCCTCTGGGTCGGCGAACCCCAGAGGTATTATCGACACATTACATGGCTCGCTCGCCTGCACTACCTCGGCGAGTCCCAGGATGACTATCCGCTCTCACTCTAGGCGGGCTCGCCTAGCGAACTCCTTCCTCAACTGGTTGGGCTCGCCAATTGCGACCCAGCCAAGCCCCAAAATGGCTATCCGCACCCCGAAATGGCTAACTGTACCCCAAAATGGCTAACTGTACCCCAGGTGGGTCTGCTATCAACCAAGCTCCGCTGTTTGAGGAGGCTAAGGGCAGACCACCGAGGGTAAAAATGATAAATTGACCCTACTGATTTATGGATAAGGGATTGCGAGAACATTACGATCGGAGCGCTCGCCTGCCTTCTCGCGGATCCTGTCCGCGACCCCTCCTCGCGGGGGTAGCGTTGCGAGAACCCCGCTGAAGGAGCTCTCGCGAGCCCTCTCGCGAGTACCGCCAGTGGCATCCCCTTTGGAGGGTTGCCTTGCGAGGACCGCGCTAGCCCATTTTGGTGGTCTGCTGAGGTCTCGTCGGCTGGGGGTTAATCTTAGCGAGGTCTGGATCTCGCCACTCCCGTCTCGCTTGATTTCTTTATCCGGCGAATATCGGGGTTGTACAAATATACTAAGAAATATATATATATATATATTTAATTGGCTGAATAATAAGAGAAAGAATAAAATTTACATATTCTCTGCGTTTGTCGAACGGCGCTCTGCGAATGTCGAATGGTGCTCTGCGAATGTCGAACGGCGCTCTGCAAATGTCGAACGGTGATCGGCGAATTATATTATAACAGCGGTTGACGAATGAAGCATTATATCCAGCGGTCGACGAACAGATTGGTGCAGCGGTCGACGATCCAGCCCGTCTCAGCGGTCGACGAATCCTGCATTCGACGAACTCAAGTCTGTGTTCGACGAATATTCAGCAGAAGTTCAGAACAGTAAATTTAATGATCAGGTCGACGAATCAAATGATGAGCTCGACGAACGTGAAGCTCAGCTCGACGAATTTCTCCCAGTATTATTTTATATCATTTAGCTTGACTAAAATATTATATATATATATGCTGTCAACTTTATTAAAGCAATATTAATTATTTTTATATGTATATTGATGATCTGACCTTACAGCGTGCAAGCATTAAATAATATAGCCGTTGGCAGCAAAGCATTAATTGCTGTAGTCGTTGCAGCAAGCCAAAGAAGGAAATTATTCTGCTCGAGGATCTGGGAAATAAAAGAGATATTACTCCTTTCCACTTTGGTCGGTAAGGATTCAAATCAGCCGATCTGCTCTCCAGAATAAATATACAGAGCAGAGAAGAAAAAGACATAGAACAACACACCAGCTTTCTCGACAACAGGAAGCATCTCTATATATAGCAGATAAATATACAACATTTTATATAGCATATTATATACTGCTGTCTCTCTTGACAGATTTTCCTCTCGACAGATTACATATATAGTTTATATTGTTGTACAGATTTTATATATATACAGAATATATTATCATATTGCTGTACAGGAAAAAGAGAAGAGAAAAAGAAGAACATCATCAAAAACAGAGAACAACTCTATTACTCTATCTTGTTCTGTTTTTGCTAACTCTTCTCTTGCAGATCTTCTACAACCTGAGACACCAAATCAATATTACTTGCTCAGGATCAAAACTGCAAGAAGAAGAAGAGTATTGCAATCAAGAGAAGAAGCCTCCTCAAGCTGTCATCTAATCTAAATCAGACAGGGGGAGCTTTCTTCAACAACATCTTCATCAAGAGTCTTCTCAGCAAAGAGAAGAACACTATAAACATTTCTGTTTTCTTTTATTCCTTCCCATCTTGTAAAGGGTTAAAACTCCCTTCAAAAGTTTACTCCCGGTGACAGGCCACCATATCAAAAACCTGCATCTTGGTTTATAAGCACTTGATCAAAAGCTTATAGGTGAATTGGGCACCTGATCAAACCTCCATTGGTGTGTGGACACCTTATCAAAATCACCTTGGTGTGAGGGAACCTTATCAACAACCTCCAGTGGATTCCTACCAGTGGATTCCTACCAGTGGGTAGAAGAGTAGATGTACCCAGTTGAGGGGAACTACTATATATTCTTGTGTCTTCTGGATGTGTGCATTGTTGTTTGTTTTATTTCTTATTTCTTGCTGTGATCTTTATGCACTCTTAGTGTTTGATTTTATTACTCATTCAGTACTAATCAATAATCACATATATTTTATATATATCATTTATTTTGAAAGTAAAACTTAAACAAGAGCTTTAACAAATATAATAAGAACTAAACTCACTTTCAATTGGTATCAAAGCAGGTTGATTTTATCAATCACCCTCATCAGAGCATATCAATTGTCACTTTCAATTGGTATTAGAACAAGTTGATTTTTCACACAGGCTAACACCTGAAATCACAAAGATCACTTAGTTCTTATTTTGTTTTTAAAAAAAAAGGTGTTTCTAAATGGCACTTGCAGATTTTTCATTTTCTGATCCACCTTTATGTAATTTGGATAGATTTAATTTATGGCAAGTTAGAATTAAGCTATATATGAATGCCATAGATGAAAATATTTATAAATTTGTTTAGACAGGAATTCCATCTTCAATCTCTTCAACAGATGATCAAGAAAAGTTGATCAGTGTTGATGCCATGGCCATGAACATATTGGCTAAATCAATGTCCAAAGACATTCTTCTTAAAGTGGCTGATTGCACTTCAGCAAAGAGCATTTGGGACTCCCTCTCAAGGATGGTAAATGAACCATCTTTTTCCTCTTCCACTAACATTATTTTTGATGCAGAATCATCTTCAACTCTAAGTGAAGAAGAAGACAAGGAAGAACAAAAAGCCAGAAACTTATGTATGATGGCTATATATGGCTCACATTATATCTCAGATGCAGAATCTGAACCAGAAAAGGTAGTAGAGGTAATTGCACATTTATTTCTACCTCTGATTTTAAATCTGTTTTCAACTCATTATGTACAGATTTAATAATTGCTGAAAATTACAAATCTAAAAATCACAAATCTGATTTTAAAATAACATATACAGATTCAATATTTGAGAAGGAAATTAAAAAGGAGTTAACAAAAATAAATATTTCAACTCCTAAATTTAATAAACTTCAAGAAAATTTAAAATCGTTAGCAGAACAAATTATTTGCTTAAAAAACAAGTCAGTTAAGGCTGAAAAGTTTAGACAATCCTTTAAAGAAAAACAAAAACTTTATGATCAGCAAGACCAAAATAAATTTTCAAATTTATATTTCAATGAAATAAAAAGACCAACATATCTAATTATAAAGCATTTGTTGTTACCTATTTTAATATACTTATAATTAAACAACAATTATAAGATTCTTTGGAATTTTTCTATTTTAAAGCAATGTCAGATAACTTCACTCTCTTACAGATTTTTTCTCCAAAATCAGTTTGAGCATTCTACTCAGATTGCATAGATCAGAAATGATCAAAGCACTAAGTGTGAGTCTCTTCTGATTAAGGGGATTCTATAGAAAGAAGCTATCAGACTTTGTCTTTTTGATTTTAAAAATTCTTAGAATCTAATAACAGGTAGCAATTCATATTAAAATCCTATTTAAAAATAAAATCTAGGAAATCTGGAATTGCTTAAATGAATTTTATAAAGTAAGAAAATAATCTATGTCCCTTAAGCTTTAAAGACCTTTTATGCTTAGGTATCCTAAACCAAATAGGGGGAGATTGTTAGAACCTCGTCGTAATTTAGATTAGGATCCCAACTCAAATAGGGGGAGATTGTTGGAACCTTAGATTTGATTTGAATTAGGATCCACCTTTAGTATATGAGTTTATATCATAATATATCTTATAACTTAGAACAAATCCTACTAAGAAAGAAGGTTGAAAAGACATATATATAATAGGCTGAAAATAATATATATATATATAATATACTAAGAAAAATATATATATTTTGTCACGACCCGTCTCGACAAGAGTCAGAGCACACTTCGGGCGGGCCGTGATGCCACAGGCATGAGCGAACAGGGATCCATGTCTGCTAAGGCGGAAACAGAAATGCTACAAAAGTTTTGGATTTATTACTTTTGAAAAGAATTTAGTATATTTTATAAGTATGCGGAAGCCACAAAGAAAGATTAAAACTCATGCATTTTCATTAAAAACAAATGTCACACATTATACTAAAAATGATGAACATAAAATGAGTCACAATAGTAAAATGCTATAAGTAAAATGATCTGATACAAGCAAAAACACCATAAGAGTTGTCCATAATACCAGAGAAAAATGGCTGACAATAACTAATACAAGAAAAGTAGATCCAACAGTACTGAAACAAAATACATAGAACCTGCTGACACAGTAATCAAAATAGAACCTCCAAGCAAAACTGCAGTTGAACGAAGAAAACTCAGGGAGCAGACGGCACTGTCACGAACCCTAAGGCAAATCCAAATAGAAGGAAAATGCCTCAGAACAAGAAAATAATAGAAAGCAAGCTGTAATTTTAAGTACATGCAGAAATAATTCTAAAGTACCAATTAACTCTTGAAACAGGCTAGTGAAACAGGCAGGTAACTGAAACAAGCAGAAACTATCTAGGAATATTAGCCTACTCCGGAGTATAGCCTAAACAAGTATTTTTGCAACGACATAAGCTATAATGTATGAAATGCGTAGGTGTTTATAGTGGACACACATGGTTCACACTCAAGTCCAAGTGTAAGGCTTACCAGAATAAGAGTATTCCCTGCTTACCGTGACCAGGCAATCAAGACGTTGCACCACCTAAACCCTAGTTTCCACAATTTGCTTATGACACTCAAGACCTAAGTGAATCATGTCTTTTCCGAGGAGATTCCTATCACAACGTGACATACTCACGAGTGATAATTCTTGTATTATCAGAGACTGGTAATAAATTAGATACATGAAAGAAGAACTTAAATTCTTGTTTGCAAGCGAGAGGGAATTTCTCTACTTGCCTTAAGGTGAAGCCGCAACTACCAGCAACGGCTCTGTGGCGCAAGTAAAGACAAGGCTCTATTGAACCTGTTCAGGGATAATCGCAGATGATATTTGATATTTGACAAGCAGCAAACCACAAGCTAACACAGGCAGTTTAATTCGCAAAAACAAAATCAGAAGCGGATTAGCAATTTACCTCCCTCAAGTATGAGGGGAGAGGAGTTACCACGAACAAATCGGAGATTTGGCGGCGCTTAGGCGACGGAGGCCCTAAATCAGAGAGAGTTTTGGAGAGGTTCCGCCACTAGATCCGGCGAGCGGCACCGGAAACACAAACAAAGTCGGGATTAGACGATTATACGACGAACGCAAGGCGGACCGACGAAATTACATCGATCAGAGAGCGAAAATCACCACTAAATATTAGGGCAAATCTGAAAACAGAACTTTTGGCGGAGATCCTTACCGAAGGAGACCAGATTTGGGCTCAGGAATGCACGAGGAGAGGTTTCGAGCGAAGCCCTAGGAGTCCCCTTGAAATCCGCCGGCCGAAACGGAGAGGAAGAGGGGTTGTCGACCTCTTTGGAGGAGGAGGAGCCACTGCCGGCCCTCAAGAAGGCTGCTACCGTCGACCTAGAGAGGGGAAGGAGGGATTTTTTTGCTGCTGTCGTCGACTTGGAGAGGGAGGGAGGCAACCTTTGCTGCTGTCGTCGGCCAGGAGGAGGAAGGGAGGCGCAGGCGGCGACGCAGATGCCGGCTGGAGGCGGAGCAGGCGGCGGCGGCGGCGGTGCACGCAGGAGACGAGAGCGGGAGAGCCAGAAACCGTGCGAGAGCGGGATCGGGAGACCTAGCTTTGCGGCTTGCGGGAGACCTAGACCGGGGCGGGATCGGGAAATAGAGGGGGGGGGGGGGGGGGCTGGCTCGGGATTAATAAGGAGAAAATATTTTATTTTTATATTCTTATTATTATTATACTCATATTTAAGGGTTGTTACATTCTCCCCTACTTAGAAAGTTTTGTCCCGAAACTTCTGATGATTTCCTAGCTAGGGGCTAATATGACGAAGGTTCCGATGTCCTTTACACCGACAAGGTTTGCAAATCAAGGCATGGAAACTAACTATGAAAAATAGCAAAAAGAGAAGAGAACAAGAGCGGAGGCACACCAGGATCAGGAGAAAAGGTGTGGATACTTGCTACGCATGTCAGCTTCGAGCTCCCAAGTGAACTCCTCAGACTTGCCATGCATCCAAAGTACCTTCACCATAGGAATAGTCCTCTTTTGAAGCTTGCGCTCTTGATATTCCACTATCTTGGTGCTGAGTCACAATTATATACACATATATGGACTCATCTGGGCCGTTTATCTAGTCATTCCACTGCACTTTAGCCTTGTTTTAGCTCATATTTGTCATTCTATGCTAGGTGCACTTCTTGGCCTAATTTGGTGTGTTTATGTTTATTCTCTTTTGATAGCCTTATCGTATTGTTGAGTGCCACTTTCAGTGGCCTGATTAGCATTTCTGTAGGAACAGGAGTCGTGCAGGTGTTCCCGGTACCATTCTGTACAGGAACACTGCGCACGATTACTGGTTCTATTGTGCATGATCACTGGTCGTGCGCCGCTGATCGTGCGCACTTAACCCCCATTTTATGAGTTCTGTCTCGACCAGTGCGCACGACCACTTACGATAGTGCGCACGACCACTGGTCGTGCGCCACTGGTCGTGCGCCACTGGTCGTGCGCCACTGGTCGTGCGAACATTATATTTTATAAATTTCTTACATTGCAGGCTCCGCCTAGGCAGGCGCACGATCATAGGATTCTAGTGCGCACGACCACTGGTCGTGCGCCACCGATCGTGCGCACTGTTTATTCCAGCGCCTATTTAATGACCTGCTCGCGAACTAGGTCGGGGAGTTGATTCCAGTCCGTCGTTTTCTCGCTCCAGAGCCCTGATTTCGCCCCTCCATCGCCGCCCACCATCTGGAGGTGCTCCGGGCTTATTCTTCACGCCAATCTTGAGCCGGAGCTTCCTCTCGGCCTCCTCCTTCATCCTAGCACTTCAAAGGAAGATCTAGCCGCCATCGCCATCAAGCAAGAGGAAGTTTGCAACCTCTACCGGATCGTGAGACGAAGAAGACGGGCTCATTGGAGAGTAGTGACAGCTCTCTCTACCCCGGACGTAGTTGCGGACCGAGCTTGGACGCGGATTGACAACCCGGTGATTCCAACCGTGAATCTACAACGAGCCTTCGGATTCGGTCGATTTCTTGCATTGTTCTTCTCTTATTGATGTATATGTAGTTAGAGCTAACATTATGATGAAGTAGCACTTAACTTTATTTGCATTTCTATACATTTCATGTCTATGTGAAATACTTTATTGTTTGAGTTGCTTGAGGTGCGCCCCATTCCATCCTCCATCCCGTCATCACGTTCGTGTGCCGCACTATCAATTGCTAGTGGCGTGCTTGTCGACGAGGTGCTTGCGACCCTCATCCGTATGCCTACTCTTCCATCCGCCTAGCGAAGCGTGGCATAGCGGCCCGTGTAATCCATTCCGACTCCGCCGGTGCGAACCATTACATCCGCTTGCCTACTCGTCCATCCGCCCTTACGAAGTAGCGCGCTCAAGGCCTACGTAGATTCCATCCCGCCAAGCGAAGCATTGCATAGCGGCATTGCATAGGAGTAGTTTAAGTTGTTTTATTTTATTTTCCACAAACCAAATCCCCCATTTCCGCATCCATCCGCTCGAAAGGACTTCAATCTCAAGTCCTTCCTCGATAATAAACTCCACCTTACTGTGTTCCTTTGAGATCGATACTTGGGGATTCATTCCCATTTTATATTACTTGAACGATCGGTACACTGCCGTTTCGTGCCGCAGTCTTACTACCGCCTATAGCGGTGTGCTAAGATCTGCGCCATCAAGTTTTTGGCGCCGTTGCCGGGGAACACGGACGTGTGAGTTTTCTTGAGAGGGAGAGTCGAGAGATAGTAGTTCTTCCAGTGTTTATAGCCGCCTCTTTATTTTTGTTTGCTTTTTAAATTTATATTGTTTGTTATTATTTCTTCTCTCCTATTTTAAAGTTTTAAGCACGTTTAATCCAAGGAGTTTTATTTGTTTGTGTAGATTTCCTTGCAAAGAATTTCAGTTTCGTTTTATCTGCTTTTATTGTTGAAAATATCTTCATGGGATATTTCTCCTGGCACTTACGACATGATGGTCTATTATATAGACCAAATGAATGAATTAAATGCTAGGCAGTGTAGGAACGTTGTTTGCTTGTTGTGTCGAGGAGAGGGTCATGATTTGAAGGGCTGTCCTAGTCTTTTCAATCCTGACCGCCGCTCCTCCACTCATGACAACATTGTCCCTATCACTCATTCTTTACCCATGGAGGCAATCGTGCCCTCTACCCCCGATCTTATTTCGTGCATGGACTCCTCACTCCCTGTGTATGGCTTCACTCCTAGTGATGATGATCACTCATCTGTTGGCCAACAAGGAGAGGAATGGGAGCTCCTAGATGCTCCTGAGTGGGATATGGAAAGTATTCTTTCCATCGGGGAGGCATTAGCAGATCTTTTTGCGGAGGAACCAAACCTTTTTGTTCCTCCAGTTTCTTTGCAATATTTTTCTACACACATTCTTTATGATCCTATCGAAGTGAAGGAGTGGGGTGATGCTTCTGACTCGGAGGATGCTCCAAAGTGGGATGAGGAATTTGTTTTCCCCGAAGGGGAGGATGAATACTTTGAACACGATGGTGCACCTCAGTGGGATGAGGAGGATACTCTCTCTCTGATGAGGAGGTTTGCACTTCTTCATGGGACGAGGAGGTCCAAACCACCACGGAGGCCCTTGAGTTCTTGGGTCCCCCTCGCTATGATACTTACGATGATGATAGCGATCTGTCCTTGGATCCTGCTGGGAGTGAAACCGGGATCACTCCCCAGATTGCTGATTATTTACGTTCTTCTTCTCGTTTCTTTCTTGACCCCCCTTCTTCATCCGAGCTTGTGCAGGTGGAGTCTTTACAGGTGCCCCAGGAGGACTTGGAGCTTCTTGCTCAAGTCAATGATGATTGCGTCCTTATATGCGAGGAGGTTGATCTCTCCTCCATTAAGGAAGCCTCATTCGTTGCCTTCTCCTCCTACGGACCTGCTGTGGACGATACCTTGCTCGGCAAGGATTTTTTTTGTAAGATGAGTGAGGACCAGGCCTCCTCCTTTTCTTACATTCTCTACCCTCTACCTGTGAGGAGCAGGTATCTATATTTAGGTAGAGGGGTGACTGCTCTGTCTCCGTATCGGTACCCGCTACCGATGCGCATATTAGAACAGTTACCTGTGCATTTTCTTTTTCATAGGCCTATAAGCTAGAACTGTACAAAACCTGAATAAGTCGTGCTGGGATGACAATAACCCCAGTAGTTATATTACTTTTATTGCATTTTCATTTTCCTAGTTAGAGTAGTTAGTTAATTTCTGTTCAGTTTTAGCATTTCTGCTTTCTTCTGTTTTTGTGGAGCTCACCCCTGCAGGTACTTATTGCAAATTCTGAATGGCGGGTTTGCTTCAGTTTTTCACGCGTCTTCTGGTATGCTCACTTCTGAGCATTGGGTAATCTCTTTCCCTAGACTTCATTTTCAATTTTCATGGTTACATCATTTATGTCTATTGCTTAGATTTAGTCTGGGGGAGAGCCGCTATATGTTACCCACTGCACGTGCACATCTCATTTGCATACTAGAAGTATTTTAATTTCAGTTATTTAGTTATGTTCAATTGCATTGCACACCACTACACCCACTCGAGCGTGCACTTAGCTGTTGGCACGTCTTGAGCTGAACTCATTTTTTTTGTGTGATTTGGGAAATCATTGTGCTGGCTTAGGATTGTGAGTCGGAGTAAAATGTTGACTTCTATAGTGCTCTTAGTCGAGTGCTCATGTCTCACATAGAAATTCGTGTAGATTCAATTTCTTTTTATGCTTTTAGTTTATATTTTTCTATTAGCGTAAATATTGTTTACTACACTCAAAAATTGGTGAGTCCGGTGTGAATCAAACGGTAGCATAGGGATGTGTGTAGACATTCGTTAGCCTCGTATTGCCCGAGTCGGGAGAAAGGATTATCTTTCTCGGTGGCTAAGAACTTGCCCCAAGCAATTCTTGAAGCATGGGTATAAGGTTAGTCAATTGCGTGAATGTGATATAGGCCATCATTTTGGCCCGGTTGAGCCTTTGTGCCATTCCTATCATCATTTCCTCGTTAGCCCAGTTGTGTCTACCCCATTATTTTGGTTCAGCTCCACTATTGTTCACCAAAGCCTAAACTCCAATCCTAGTCGCACACCCAAAATGCAAGCATTTTGTTTAAATTTTAAATTGGTGGTGTTGATTGTGGAAGTACAATGTGAAAATGTGGATGTGCATCTTTGAAAATTTGCTGAAATTGCTAAAGAAAGAAAAAGAAAAGAAGAAAAGATTTGAAAAGAAAAAGAAGAATGAAAAGTTTAATTGAAAAAAATCTGTTTGAGATTTATATTTGGGAGTAGGCGGTGCACACACCCATGCGTCTAAGTCTAAGTCTGGGGGTGTGGTGCATCCGCGTGTTTTATGGCTACTTGGATAGTGTTATGCATTTGCTCATTTGGGTTTTTGTGTTCTAAGGCTTCATGTTTATATTTGTTTGCCTCACCTAAACCCAAGACTCATCTAAAACCTTTAGTTTTATTGATTCACGCATTTGAGTCAAACCAGTGCCGTGGAGAGAGTGCGAACAGGCAAGCTTATGGTCACCGACATTGATGGATTTCAATGGAGTTGTCTCGAGCCCCGATCTTTGGCAATGCTTGTTTTAGCGTTCAGTTTACTTTCTTCCTATGTACGATCTTATGATTCACCGTGATTCAATTTTTGAGTAAATGTAATATATAAATACGTTCCTAGGAAATTATAAACTAATATGCATAATTAGGAATTTTATCTATTGTATTTCTACGCGTGTGAGCATGCGACTTCGCATGGTACTCCGCTTGATAATTTCTTTGTCAGCTATGTTTTTCTGTTCCGCGAGAGATGGTTTACTCGGGACGCGCAAACAGTTAAGTCTGGGGGTGTGATGAGTCCCAATTATATACTTATATATGGACTCATCTGGGCCGTTTATCTAGTCATTCCACTGCACTTTAGCCTTGTTTTAGCTCATATTTGTCATTATATGCTAGGTGCACTTCTTAGCCTAATTTCTGTAGGAACAGGAGTCGTGCAGGTGTTCCCGGTACAATTTTGTACAGGAACACTGCGCACGATCACTAGTTCGATTGCGCACGATCACTGGTCGTGTGCCGCTGATCGTGCGCACTTAACCCCCATTTTATGAGTTCTGTCTCGACCTGTGCGCACAACCACTTACGATAGTGCGCACGACCACTGGTTGTGCTCCACTGGTCGTGCGAACATTATATTTTATAAATTTCTTACATTGCGGGCTTCGCCCAGGCAGGCGCATGATCACAGGATTCTAGTGTGCACGACCACTGGTCGTGCGCCACCGATCGTGCGCACTGTTTATTCCAGCGCCTATTTAAAAACCTGCTCGTGAATTAGGTCGGGGAGATGATTCCAGTCCGCCGTTTTCTCGCTCTAGAGCCCCGATTTCGCCCCTCCATCGCCGCCCACCATCTGGAGGTGCTCCGGGCTTGTTCTTCACGCCAATCTTGAGCCGGAGATTCCTCTCGGCCTCCTCCTTCATCCTAGCGCTTCAAAGGAAGATCTAGCCGCCATCGCCATCAAGCAAGAGGAAGTTTGCAACCTCTACCGGATCGTGAGATGAAGAAGACGGGCTCATTGGAGAGTAGTGACAGCTCTCTCTACCCCGGACGTAGTTGCGGACCGATCTTGGACGCGGATTGACAACCCGACGATTCCAACCGTGAATCTACAACGAGCCTTTGGATTCGGTCGATTTCTTGCCTTGTTCTTCTCTTATTGATGTATATGTAGTTAGAGCTAACATTATGATGAAGTAGCACTTAACTTTATTTGCATTTCTATACATTTCACGTCTATGTGAAATACTTTATTGTTTGAGTTGCTTGAGGTGCGCCCCATTCCATCTTCCATCCCGCCGTCACGTTCGTGTGCCGCACTAGCAATTGCTAGTGGCGTGCTTGTCGGCGAGGTGTTGCGACCCTCATCCGTATGCCTACTCTTCCATCCGCCTAGCGAAGCGTGGCATAGCGGCCCGTGTAATCCATTCCGACTCCGCCGGTGCGAACCATTCCATCCGCTTGCCTACTCGTCCATCCGCCCTTACGAAGTAGCACGCTCAAGGCCTACGTAGATTCCATCCCGCCAAGCGAAGCATTGCATAGCGGCATTGCATAGGAGTAGTTTAAGTTGTTTTCTTTTATTTTCCACAAACCAAATCCCCCATTTCCGCATCCATCCGCTCGAAAGGACTTCAATCTCAAGTACTTCCTCGATAATAAACTCCACCTTACTGTGTTCCTTTGAGATCGATACTTGGGGATTCATTCCCATTTTATATTACTTGAACGATCGGTACACTGCCGTTTCGTGCTGCAGTCTTACTACCGCCTATAGCGGTGTGCTAAGATCTGCGCCATCACTTGGCGGGCTCAAACAGATAAGACAAATTAGCTTCAGGAACCACCGGTATTTCCTCAAGAACATGATTAGGATCATGGATGTATTTCCGGAGCTGACTGACATGGAAAACATCAAGAACACAGGACAACGAATCTGACAACTCCAAATGATATGCAGATCCTCCAACACGCTCTGAGATGGTGTACGTTCCCACAAATCTCGGGCTGAGCTTATGATGGCGACCAAACCGTTTCACCCCAGGAGTAGGAGAAACCTTCAAGAACACCTGATCACCTACTGCAAACTCCAACGGACGGCTGCGCTGATTAGCATATTTCCTCTGTCTTTCAATGGCACGAGTGAGCTGGAGACGGGTTTTCTTGGTGGATTCTTCCATATCCTGAAGTAACTCAGGGCCCAACACCACCTTCTCACCAACTTCTGACCAATAGAGAGGAGTCCTACAACGACGCCCATACAATGCTTCAAAGGGGGCCATCTTGAGGCTCTCCTGGTAGCTATTGTTGTAGGCGAACTCAACCAACGGTAGGTGCTCATCCCAAGCTCCCTTGTAGTCCAGAATATAGCATCGAAGCATGTCTTCAAGGATCTGATTATCCCTTTCGGTCTGTCCATCGGTAGTTGGATGATAAGCGGTGCTCAGGTTGAGCTCGGTACCCAAAGCTTGTTGAAAACCCTTCCAAAAGTGCGAAACGAATCTCGAGTCATGATCAGAGACAATCCGCAGAGGAATCCCAAGAAGTCTAACTATCTCAGAGACATAAATCCGGGCCATCTTCTCAGTAGAGTGACCTTCCTTGTACGGGATGAAATGAGCCACTTTCGTCATGTGATCCACTATGACCCAAATCGCATCATGCCCTCTCGGTGTACGGGGCAAACCCATGATGAAGTCCATAGAGACATCTTCCCACCTCCATTCGGGGATAGGCAAAGGCTACAAAAGACCACCAGGATGCTGACGCTGAGCTTTCACCTTCTGGCACGTCAGACATCGAGAGATGAAACGAGCTATAAAATTCTTCATACCAGGCCACCAAACGATTTGCTTTAAGTCATGATACATCTTATTATTGCCTGGATGACCAGATGTGCGAGACTCGTAAGCTTCTCGGCAAATACTATCAAGCAATTCAGGAACATCAGGAATGCAGAGGCGGCCTCGGAAACGCAGAACATCGTCAGCGATAGAGAAATCCGGAAGAGTCCCAAGTTCAACCTGTCGGCGTATGCGCTGGAGTGCGGGATCAGATGGCTGCAAATCCTTCACCTGCTCTACCCACAACGGAACATAAACCTCTTCATGACCTTCTGGCGCGATGGAAATATCCATCCGATCGAGGTCATCAATCAAGGCTGCTAGAATAGCTGACATGGGTGCACAAGCGGCTACGGAGACATGCCGGCTCAACGCATCTGCCACCGAATTGGCTTTACCAGGAACATACGTGAGCTGTAAGTCATAATCTGCCACGAACTCGAGCCAACGCCTCTGATGAAGATTGAGGTCCTTCTGAACAAAGATGTACTTTAAATTCTGGTGGTCGGTGAAAAAGTGACACATCACGCCATAGAGATAATGACGCCAAAGCTTCAGAGCAAACACCACCGCAGCGAACTCCAGATCATGAGTGGGGTAGTTGCGTTCGTGAACCTTCAACTGCCTCGACCCATTATTAATAACGCGATCATCCTGCATCAGGACACAACCCAAACCAACTTCGGAAGCGTCAGTGTAAACTGAAAAGTCCAACCCTTCTGACGGGAGGGCTAAAACAGCGCTGAACACAGACGTTGCTTCAACTCAGAAAATGACTGCTCGCACTGATCTGACCACTCAAATCTAGCATGCTTTTGAGTTCGTCGAGTCAGGGGGGAAGCAAGAGAGGAAAAACCCTTGATGAAGAGTCGGTAATAGCCAGCCAAACCAAGGAAACTGCGGATCTCGGTAGGGGTAGAAGGTCGCTTCCAGTCCATAACTGCGGAAATCTTGGCAGGATCAACAGAAAGTCCATCCCCTGAAATGACGTGGCCTAAGAAGGCAACACGATCCAGCCAGAACTCACATTTTGCCAACTTTGCATAAAGCTGATGCAGACGAAGGGTGGAGAGAGTGAGTCTAAGATGCGCTGCATGCTCCTCGCGGGTCTTGGAGTAAATCAGGATCTCATCAATGAAGACGATGATGAACTTGTCCAGGTACTCACGGAAGACACGGTTCATCATGTCCATGAATGCAGAAGGGGCGTTAGTCAACCCGAAAGACATCACCAAAAATTCGAAATGACCATACCGAGTCCGGAAGGCCGTCCTGGGGATGTCGGAGTCCCTGATCTTCAGCTGATGGTAACCCGATCTGAGATCTATCTTTGAAAAGACTATACTGACCTTAAGCTGATCGAATAAATCATCCACACGCGGAAGGGGGTACTAATTCTTGATGGTCACCTTATTAAGATCTCGGTAGTCGATGCACAATCTCATGGATCCATCCTTCTTTTTCACGAAGAGTACAGGGGATCCCCAAGGTGACGAGCTAGGGCGAATGTACCCACGCTCAAGCAATTCGTCTAACTGTGATCTGAGTTCTTCTAGCTCACGCGGTGCCATACGGTAAGGAGCTTTAGATATGGGCCGCGTCCCAGTCTCTACATCAATACAGAACTCCACATCTCGATCAGGAGGCATCCCAGGCAATTCGGCGGGGAACACGTCAGGAAACTCCGAAGCAACAGAAATAGACTCGAGTTGAGGAGAGATAGCATCCGAGTGCGAAGCATAAACGAAGCAAACAGAACATCCTTGGCTAAGAAGTCGAGTGGCGCGTACAACAGAGATTACCTTCAGGTGACTGCGGGTCTGAACATGAACGTTGTATTCCTTGCCATTAATGCTGAGATTGACCCTCTTTGCCACACAGTCCAGCTTTGCTCGATATGCGACCAACCAATTCATTCCCAGGATTACGTCGAACTCTGTCATATCCAGAACTATGAGGTCAGCGACGACTTGCAATTCTCCAAGAAGGATCGGGCAATTGAGAACGCCTCTGGTTGAGAGATGTAGATGACCGGGTACAGAAATCTCAAAAGGAACCTCAAGTGGCGAAGTATGCCAACTATAAAGGTCCACGATGCGGCGGGCGATAAAAGAGTGCGATGCACCGGAGTCAAATAAGACTTGCATCCACTTATTCTTGACCCTAAAACTTCCTAAAAATGAAAACATAAAGCATAACAAGTTTGTTCGACTAAGGCAAGTCAGATTTAAGAATGCAGAAAAATTTAAAATTCTACACAAAACGTACCAGAGATGACGTCGGTAGATGCGAGTGCCTCGCCCTGAGTGACGACGTTCAGCACAGCTCTGCCCTGAGCTCCGGGGATAACTTGCAGAGGTTGAGCGGGGATCGGGCTATCCTTTATGGGGCAGTCCAGCATGAGGTGCCCAACCTGCCCACATTTGAAACAGGCCTTCTGCTTGCGGCGGCAGTCCTTTGCCAAGTGGCCCGACCTCTTGCAGAAAGCACAGACGGAGGCAGCAGAGGCAAGTGTCATCCGAGGTTGCTGCGTAGGAGTAACCATCTTCTGCTTCTTCAGGAGGGAGCGGCAGACTTGGGCGACATGGCCCACCTTGTGGCAGAAGGCGCACACCTCTTTGGACCTGGGGCCTTGCTGCTGAGCTGGAGCATCCTTGCGCTTGAGGTCGGATGCGGCGGCATTGCTTGTTCCATGCTGGGCTTTCTTGGCAGAATGATCCAACTCAATAGCTTCCACCTGCAAGGCGGCTCCCACGGTCTCCGCGTAGGTGGTGGCGCCATGAGCTACCACAAGCTGGCAGAAGTCATGATGGAGCCCCTTCACGAAATGGCTGATCTTTTTGTCTTCATCCGACACGAACTTCGGAGCAAGGAGGGAAAGGCGGGAGAACTCTCTCGCGTAATCGGTCACTGTCCTACTACTCTGCTGAAGGGACAGGAACTTCTCAGCTAACTTGTCCCGTTCCACGGAAGAGAGGAATTTCTCCATAAGAGCATCCTTGAACTGTCTCCAAGATAAGGTGGCAGAATCAGGGAGGCTGCGGCGCTGGAGCCACCAAGTATAAGCATCCTCAGACAATTGATAGGCCGCAAGGAGGACCTTCTGGGTCTCGGGAACTCCAGCATACTCAAAATGCTTCTCCATCTGGGAGATCCATTCAGTGATCACGAAGAAGTCTCGTTGCCATCGAAACACAGCGGATTCAGCCTCTTGAATGCAAGAGTATCGGCCATTGCCACTGGAGGGGCAGGCAGGCTTGGCACGAGCGGGGGAACCAAGGTGACGGCAGGCGAGCCTCTCCCAGAATCAGTTGCAGGAGGGGTGGCTCCAGGAAGGACAGTAGAGTTAGTAACTGCAGCTGTCCCTGCACTGCCAGAACCAAGGGCTGGGTCAGGAGTTTGACGATCCTCTTCCACACGGGTGAGACGTTCCAGAATCTGCCTCATCAGCTGGTCAGTGGCATCTCCAGATGTTCCTCCCGCTAAAGAGGTAGCTCGCTTGCGTTGCGATCGCTTCGAAGCCATCTAGAAAGAAACACAAAAGAGTCAAGTAAGAGAAATAGTCAGGCTAAGCTTAGAGGATTGAGACTACAGGTTCTAGCATTCTAATACTGTTGAATACGTAAATCATGTAATAGTTATAACATTTTCAGTGGACAACTCTAGGTGGTAATCATGCAAGTGCAAAAGCGACGATAAGATCGCGTGCGATAGAAGAATGATTTGAAAAATCCATGTGTGTACAATCGTCATCTGTTGCTCTCAGCTTAACACTCGTGCAATGAGTTATGTCATGCATGCAATATATTTATGCCTACAATGTATCCTTAAGAATGTTCATTTATGGATACGCATGCCATGTTAAGCGCCCATATCACTTAACATGTCACGTGCATGATGATTCTAATGTCAGCGCACTTGAAAATATTAAACCGCCCATACAATTTAATATTCGCAAGCGGTGTATATCCTAGTGGAAATTCATATGCATATAAATATTAAGTTTGCCCATACTCCCTTAACATTTGTACGCATACTACTCATGCTTATGAATGAGTGTGTGCGTGTTTCAGCTTCGAACAACAGACAACGACAAAGTGAGTGAGGAAATGATGCATGCACGTATATTTACATAATAGATTTCAAAATATATAAAAATTTTAAAATATTTTATCTTTAGATGCTCAACCTCGCTTTGATACCAACTGTCACGACCCGTCTCGACAAGAGTCAAAGCGCACTTCGGGCGGGCCGTGATGCCACAGGCATGAGCAAACAGGGAACCATGCCTGCTAAGGCGAAAACAGAAATGCTACAAAAGTTTTGGATTTATTACTTTTGAAAAGAATTTAGTATATTTTATAAGTATGCGGAAGCCACAAAGAAAGATTAAAACTCATGCATTTTCATTAAAAATAAATGTCACACGTTATACTGAAATGATGAACATGAAATGAGTCACAATAGTAAAATGATATAAGTAAAATGATCTGATACAAGCAAAAACACCCTAAGAGTTGTCCACAATACCAGAGAAAAATGGCTGACAATAACTAATACAAGAAAAGTAGATCTAACAGTACTGAAACAAAATACATAGAACCTGCTGACACAGTAATCAAAATAGAACCTCCAAGCAAAACTGCAGCTGAACGAAGAAAACTTAGGGAGCAGACAGCGCGGTCACGAACCCTAAGGCAAATCCAAACAGAAGGAAAATGCCTCAGAACAAGAAAATAATAGAAAGCAAGCTGTAATTTTAAGTACATGCCGAAATAATTCTAAAGTACCAATTAACTCTTGAAATAGGCTAGTGAAACAGGCAGGTAACTGAAACAAGCAGAAACTATCTAGGAATATTAGCCTACTCCGGAGTATAGCCTAAATAAGTATTTTTGCAATGACATAAGCTGTAATCTATGAAATGCGTAGGTGTTTATAGTGGGCACACATGGTTCACACTCAAGTCCAAGTGTAAGGCTTACCAGAATAAGAGTATTCCCTGCTTACCGTGACCATGCAATCAAGACGTTGCACCACCTAAACCCTAGTTTCCACGATTTGATTATGACACTCAAGACCTAAGTGAATCATGTCTTTTTCGAGGAGATTCCTATCACAACGCGACATACTCACGAGCGATAATTCTTGTATTATCAGAGACTGGTAATAAATTAGATACATGAATGAAGAACTTAAATTCTTGTTTGCAAGCGAGAGGGAATTTCTCTACTTGCCTTAAGGTGAAGCCGCAACTACCAGCAACGGCTATGTGGCACAAGCAAAGACAAGGCTCTATTGAACCTGTTCAGGGATAATCGCAGATGATATTTGATATTTGACCAGCAGCAAACCACAAGCTAACACAGGCAGTGTAATTCGCGAAAACAAAATCAGAAGCGGATTAGCAATTTACCTCCCTCAAGTATGAGGGGAGAGGAGTTACCACGAACAAATCGGAGATTTGGCGGCGCTTAAGCGACGGAGGCCCTAAATCAGAGAGTTTTGGAGAGGTTCCGCCACTAGATCCGGCGAGCGGCACCGGAAACACAAACAAAGTTGGGATTAGACGATTATACGATGAACGCAAGGCGGACCGACGAAATTACGTCGATCGGAGAGCGAAAATCACCACTAAAAATTAGGGAAAATCTGAAAACAGAACTTTTGGCGGAGATCCTTACCGAAGGAGACCAGATTTGGGCTCAGGAATGCATGAGGAGAGGTTTTGAGCGAAACCCTAGGAGTCCCCTTGAAATCCGTCGGCCGAAACGGAGAGGAAGAGGGGTTGTTGACCTCTTTGGAGGAGGAGGAGCCACTGCCGGCCCTCAAGAAGGCTGCTGCCGTCGACCTAGAGAGGGGAAGGAGGGATTTTTTTTGCTGTTGTCGTCAACTTGGAGAGTGAGGGAGGCAGCCTTTGCTGCTGTCGTCGGCCAGGAGGAGGAAGGGAGGCGCAGGCGGCGGCGCAGATGCTAGTTGGAGGCGGAGTAGGCGGCGGCGGTGGGGGTGGGGGTGCACGCAGGAGACGAGAGCGGGAGAGCCCGAAACCGTGCGAGAGCGGGACCCGGAAACATAGCTTTGCGGCTTGCGGAAGACCTGGACCGGGGCGGGATCGGGAAATAGAGGGGGGGGGGGGGCTGGCTCGGGATTAATAGAGGAGAAAATATTTTATTTTTATATTCTTATTATTATTATTATACTCATATTTAAGGGTTGTTACATATTTAATTGGCTGAATAATAAGATAAAAGAATAAAATTTACATATTCTCAGCGTTTGTCGAACGGCACTCTGCGAATGTCAAGCGACGCTCTGCGAATGTCGAACGGCGCTCTACGAATGTCGAACGGTGATCGACGAATTATATTATAACAGCGGTCGACGAATGAAGCATTATATCCAGCGGTCGACGAACAGATTGGTTCAGCAGTCGACGATCCAGCCCGTCTCAGCGGTCGACGAATCCTGCATTTGATGAACTCAAGTCTGCGTTCGACGAATATTCAGCAGAAGTTCAGAACAGTAAATTTAATGATTAGGTTGACGAATCAAATGATGAGCTCGACGAACGTGAAGCTCAGCTCGACGAATTTCTCCCAGTATTATTTTATATCATTTAGCTTGACTAAACTATTATATATATATATGCTGTCAACTTTATTAAAGCAATATTTATTATTTATATATATATATTGCTGATCTGACCTTACAGCGTGCAAGCATTAAATAATATAGCCGTTGGCAGCAAAGCATTAATTGCTGTAGCCGTTGCAGCAAGCCAAAGAAGGAAATTGTTCTGCTCGAGGATTTGGGAAATAAAAGAGATATTACTCCTTTCCCCTTTGGTCGGCAAGGATTCAAATCAGCCGATCTGCTCTCCAGAATAAATATTCAGAGCAGAGAAGAAAAAGACATAGAACAACACAGCAGCTTTCTCGACAGCAGGAAGCATCTCTATATATAGCAGATAAATATACAGCATTTTATATAGCATATTATATACTGCTGTCTCTCTCGACAGATTAGCCTCTCGACAGATTACATATATAGTTTATATTGCTGTACAGATTTTATATATATACAGAATAAATTATCATAATGTTGTACAGGAAAAAGAGAAGAAGAATAAGAAGAGAAAAAGAAGAACATCAGCAACAACAGAGAACAACTCTATTACTCTATCTTGTTCTGTTTTTGCTAACTCTTCTCTTGCAGATCTTCTACAACCTGAGACACCAAATCAATATTACTTGCTCAGGATCAAAACTGCTAGAAGAAGAAGAGTATTGCAATCAAGAGAAGAAGCCTCCACAAGCTGTCATCTAAACTAAATCAGACAGGGGGAGCTTTCTTCAACAACATCTTCATCAAGAGTCTTCTCAGCAAGGAGAAGAACACTATAAACATTTCTATTTTCTTTTATTCCTTCCCATCTTGTAAAGGGTTAAAACTCCCTTCAAAAGTTTACTCCCGGTGACAGGACACCTTAGCAAAAACCTGCATCTTGGTTTATAAGCCCCTGATCAAAAGCTAATAGATGAATTGGGAACCTAATCAAACCTCCATTGGTGTGTGGACACCTTATCAAAATCACCTTGGTGTGAGGGCACCTTATCAACAACCTCCAGTGGATTCCTACCAGTGGGTAGAAGAGTAGATGTACCCAGTTGAGGGGAACTAGTATATATTCTTGTGTCTTCTGGATGTGTGCCTTGTTGTTTGTTTTATTTCTTATTTCTTGTTGTGATCTTTATGCACTCTTAGTGTTTGATTTTATTACTCATACATAATAATCAGCAATCACATATATTTTATATATATCATTTATTTTGAAAGTAAAACTTAAACAAGAGCTTTAACAAATATAATAAGAACTAAACTCACTTTCATCCTCCCAGGGGATGGAGGGGATCGGGAGTGTGTATATAACCCAACATTAGTCTTGTTTCCTTTTTCTAGTTGACACGTGTGGCAACTATTAATAACCTTAGTAACTGGTGACTTAAGGTGCAGCCAATAAAATTTGTCCTCAACTAGCGAGATAGTTTTATCACGCCCAAAGTGACCTCCAAGACCACCTCCATGAAACTCCCACACTATGAAGTCACGAAGAGAAGAGCGTGGAATACAAAGCTTAGAATGCCGAAATAAATATCCGTCCCTAAGAAAATAAGCTGAAATGGTGGTGGGAGATTCTTCTTGGGCGGCTAAGTAGATATCTTTAAAGTCCTGGCAAGTTGCATACTCATCTTCAATGCGCTCAACCCCATTGACCATGACCGCCATCGTCGTCAGTAATAAGGAAACGCGGCTAAGGGCGTCGGCCACGCGGTTTTGGGTGCCTTTAAGGTGCTTAAGTACAAACATATATTCATGTAAAAATGAAACCCATTTCGCATGCCGGGGGCTAATTTTGGTTTGGGAATTTATGAATCGTAAGGCTTCATGATCCGATAACAACACAAACTCCTTGGGGAGGAGGTAGTGGTGCCTATGGTGGAGGCATCGAATCACGGCGTAGAATTCCCTATCATAATTTGAGTAATTGAATTTCGGACCAGACAGTTTCTCGCTAAAATAACCTACCGGATGACCCCCTTGGCTCATGACTCCTCCAATGCCCACTCCGGACACATCACACGCAAGCTCAAAAACCAAACTAAAATCGGGTAGGCGAAGAATGAGTGCTTCCGTCATTTTGTCTTTCACGAGTTGGAAGGCACGTGCCGCAGACTTCGTCCAAACAAACTCTCCCTTCATTAAACACTCGGTAATGGGATCCATAATGCTACTAAAATCTCTAATAAAGCGGCGATAGAAGGTAGCTAGACCATGAAAACTACGCACGTCCCGGATGGTGGATGGCTCGGGCCAATCCCGGATGGCTTGGACCTTTTTAGAGTCGACGTGGATGCCCTCGGAACTCACAATATACCCCAAAAATTCGACCGATCGCACGCTAAAGGTACATTTCTTGAGATTCAGATACAAGGTCTCCTTTAGTAGGGTCATGAATACGAGGCATAAGTGAGACGCGTGATCAGCCGGAGATGTACTATAGACTTATATATCATCGAAGTACACAACAACAAATTGGCCCATGTAGGGTCTGAAGATATGGGTCATCATGCAAGAAAATGTGCTGGGCGCGTTGGATAGCCCAAATTGCATGACCAACCATTCATACAACCCATCTTTCGATTTGAAGGCCGTCTTCCATTCGTCCCCTTCCCGAATCCGAATCTGGTGGTAGCCACTCCTAAAATCCAACTTCGAAAAAATCGTGGCTCCCGCTAACATGTCCATCAAATCATCTAACCGGGGAATAGGGAAACGATACTTTACTGTGATCTTGTTGATAGCACGGCTATCAACGCACATCCTCCACGTCCCATCCTTCTTGGTGGTAAGCAAGGCTGGGACCGCGCACGGGCTCACGCTATGTCTAATAAATCCCTTCTGCAGTAGGTCCAAAATCTGGGCCTGCAATTCCTGGTGGGCGGCGGGGTTCAGACGGTAATGAGGGAGGTTTGGTAGTGATGAACCCGGAACCAAATCTATGGCATGCTGAATATCATGCGCCGACGGTAACTTTGAAGGTAGTTCCTCCGGGTAGACGTCCTTATATTCTTCCAACAACTCCCTCAACTCTACCGGTATATCTCCCAAGGTGATAGCATCTTCTTTGGCTAACAAGCAGACTAACGCGTACATAACTCCGCCAACAAATGACTCTCGCGTGAACTCCTGCCTACCTAACAAACTCAGTGTCTTCTGCTCAACCGGAAGGGTAGTGTCCTTCAAGGAACTAGACGGTTCTTTGGGTGGAGTAGGCTTTAGAGTAACCTTCTTCCCCTTATGTTGGAACTCATACGTGTTGGCTCGCCCATGATGAGTAACGTCTCGATCATATAGCCATGTGCGTCCCAGAAGGACGTGACACGCATCCATAGGGATGACATCACACCAAATCTGATCTGAATAAGATTTGACCGAAATGGGAACCAAACACCTTTTGGTGACCGGTAGGGACATTTTATTTATCCAAGCTACTTGATATGGCGTAGGGTGGGGCTCCATAACCAATGACATACGTGAGACCGCATTCTCAGATACGACATTCATTCAGCTACCACTGTCGATAATCAATTTACAGAGTTTCTCGCCGCTCTTAAATATTAACGAAAATATATTGGTTCTATTCCAGTCATCCAAAGAGCGAGGGATAGTCAGAATACACCGCATGACCAACAAGTGAGAGTCATCCTCCAAATCACTTGGTACGCCATCTAAATCAGACTCATCTGTAGCCTCATAGACGTAATCGGGCCTGTCATCCGTAGGCTCAGCTAAAACTAATGTCCGAGTTTTGGTTGGGCAATCGATGGCTTAGTGGTCAGTTACTCCACACTGATAACACGTGGCCCTATCCCTGCTAAATTTTCCTATGGGAATGCGCTCCCTGGACGGGTTCCTAGTGTCTCTAGCGGTGATGACAATGTTGGACGAGTCCTTGGTCTTGAATTTACCCTTAACCCTATAGGTGGAGGTGGAGGTAGTGGTCGCGGCCTTGCTCGCCTTGGCGAAGGGAGGCTAGATCATCAAACATCTGGGTGCGATGATAAGCGGGGACATATTGGTCCTTCAAGAGATTTTTCATGACAGCCCAACCGATCGGAGGGAAACCGTTTACGGCTCCTAAGTGATGCTCCTCATTTAGAAAAAATACTTTGGTCCTACCCGTAAGCTTCTTCCGAGCGACTTGGACCTTTTGCTGGTCCGTCAAGTGATGCCACTCGTAGTAGCAATCCATGTCTAACACCCAATTCAGGAAGACTTGAGGTTCTCCTAAACCATCATAGGTGGGGGCGTTAATTTTTATGGCGCGGGCGAGATCGACTTCTCGTTCCTGGCGACGAGGTGGTGGTCGATCATGCTGAGGTAGCTCCTCGTGTACGTCTTCCTCGTGGTTTGGTGCCCTATGACCTCTAGGTGGAGTGGGCGTGCGGTTCGGTGGACGATTACCCCTAGGAGGTGAAGGGGTTCCATGGGCCAACAACTGGGTCAACATGTCCCGCAGCTCTCCCAATTGTTGATTCATGTCATCCTGAAGGACATCAACAGCAGTGGGGTTTGGAGGTGTTTGCCGCTCGTCGGCCATACTTGATGAGGATGACGTGTGATATGGGTGACCGGATCTAGTGGGCATGCGAAGCGTGAAAATAGATTTTTGGTGCACACGTGAGACCTAGAGACACGAGCGGACCGTGGCCAAGTTAGGAAATTGGCTAACCTCTCTCTGCTACCAAAATGATGTAGGCTACCGTGATGACGCACGCGGAATGATAAATTTTACCACAAACAACACAAATTAATCCAAGAGTACTCCGACCAAAGAGCGAGTAAAAGAGGTCAGGTTGGCTCCCAAAAATTTCATTCCAATAGTACTCCGACCAAGAGCGAAAAGAAAGGGGTCGGGTTGGCTCCCAAATCCATACTAGATAATGCCGACAAATATAAAATTGCTAGCCACTAATAAAGCTTCACCCAATCCGTCGATTCACAACCCCAAATGAGAGAACTTGCACCAACACGAGTCAAAATTACATTCACAATCAAATACCCGAGATGCGATTTTCTCGGAATTAAAATGACGGGGATCAACGAATCAGTCCAAGAAAAATCCCAATTAAATTTGGTTAAGTGAAACCGGATCTACAAGATTAAGAGTTGCTTGAGATCGCTAGCTAATGGATGGAACATTGCGGCGAAGTTTTGATAATTTCCAAAGTTACGCCAAAGCTTTCCCCACCAAAATTCGAAGTGAAATAGAAGGAAATCCCACGAGAGAGGTAGAGAGTTTCGTTACCCAATGCGTAAGTGATGATGGAGAATGGACACACTTCCACGGAGCTCCACCGTAGTCGCGAGTAGAGGAGGCGACACGGTTTACCGGAGTCACACCGGGCTAAGGGGAGGGGCGACCTTGGGGCGCCGGGTTTGGAGAGGGGAGGGCCAGTTGGAATCACGCCGAAGAGGAGCGGCCGGGCCTTGCGACTCGGCGAGAAGGACGAAGGAACGCGTTGCCGGAGAGGGTAGGCCGCCGGAGTCGCACCGAGCGAAAGGCGAAATGTTGCCGAGCGGAAGGAGGAGGCGAGTCGCACGCCAAGGGGGAGAATCGGGCAAACCGCGGGAATCTTAGGGTTTCTTTTTTTAATCTTCAAATCAAAATTAAAGTTTATTACAAGGGGACGAGAGTATATATACTCCCAAACAATAAATCTCCAACACACATCACAAAGGTATCATCTTGACCATTACGCCAAATGAAATAGCATAACATTGAATAAGTTAAAAATGCAGGAAATAAAAACTCCCAATATTTAAGAAGGTGGCGGCGGCCGCGCGCGTAGGTTATAGTGGTTGTTGTTGCGCCGAATGTCATTGTTATGCCGCGAAGCTTTAGTGTTACGGCGCGAGTCTTTAATCAATGGCGGTCTGGGATCATCATCCACGTCGACTCCATCCTTTGCTCCACCAACGAGGCATCAGGTAGGTACTCCCTAGGAGGGGAGTGGTCTTGGTAAGTCCATAGGGGAAAAAGATCGAGCAAGCGAGTTATATGTTTCCCTCTCACCAACAATCAAGCCGAATACGAGGTGGTGATAGCAGGGCTCCACTTGGCAAGG
The DNA here is from genome assembly GCA_033032865.1 of Dactylorhiza incarnata. Lineage (NCBI taxonomy): Eukaryota > Viridiplantae > Streptophyta > Magnoliopsida > Asparagales > Orchidaceae > Dactylorhiza > Dactylorhiza incarnata. The sequence goes on along the minus strand of JAWHQI010000026.1, from coordinate 4,210,125 downwards.
GAGCTAGGGGTCCAAGAAATGAAAGTTTCTATGGACTCGATGTTGGTGGCATCTCAAGTCAAGGGGGACTTTGAGACCATAGAGCTAACTCTCCAACGATACCTCGCGAAGGTTAAGGGACTCATCTGGCTATTTCGAACCTTTTCCATTCTGCATGTGTCGAGGAAGCAGAACACTCTGGTAGAATATTTGGCAAAGCATGGCCCTCGTGTAGGAGGGACGGTGACAGAATTGTTTCGGCCATCCATTGAAGAAGAAGAGTTGATGGAGATGAATCGGCGTCCCGCGTGGATGGACCCTTTCATTGCCTTCCTAACCTCGGGCAAATTCCCATAGGAGGTTTCGGATCAGAGACGGTTCAAGTACAAATCAGCTGACTATATGCTTCAGGAAGGAGCCCTGTATTGGAAGACCCTGTCCGGGCTCCTCGCAAGGTGTGTCTCCAACGAGGAGGTCCCGAGGGTTCTATAGGAGATCCACTCCGGAGAGTGTGGCGGTCACTCTAGGAGTCGGACGTTGGAAAAATGGGTGATAAGGCAAGGTTACTTTTGGCCCACGATCAGCAAGGACGTGGCAGAGTACACGAAGAAGTGTTAAAAGTGCCAGCTCTTCGCACCGTTGCAACTCCTACCATCGCAGAGGCTCAGTATAATCACGGCGTCGTGGCCCTTTGCATTTTGGGGAATAGACCTGTTAGGACCTTTCTCCCATGCTAGTGGGCAATGGAGGTTCCTCCTGGTCATGATTGACTATTTATCCAAGTGGATAGAGGTCAAGGCGCTGGCAAAGACAACCTCAAAGGTAATAAGATACTTCATTTGGGGAGAGATAATCTGCCGACATTGGCTTCACCTAGCCATCGTCATGGATAATGGGCGGCAGTTCACTAGTGATGAGCTCATCTTCTTCTGTAGTCAGTTGGGCATTGACCTTCGCTTCGTGTCCATCCATCACCCCAGGAGCAATGGACAAGTGGAGGCAACGAACAAAACCATTGTAAATTTGTTAAAGAAAAGGTAGAAAACTCGAAGGGTAACTAGGTTGAGCAGCTCCGCTCAGTCCTTTGGGCCTTAAGAACTACTCCCAACACGGTCACGGGAGAAACTCCTTTTAAACTCTCCCATGGATCAGAGGTCGTGTTGTCGGTGGAGTTCGAGGTGAGGTCCCCTCGAGTTGTGGTTGCGCGGGAAGGAGATGATGAGTGGAGGGTAGAGAATGAGGAAAAATAATAGCTCTTGCTTGACCTCGTGGAGGAACTTTGGGACCTGGCAACCATTCGCCAGGAGGAGATCAAGCGCAGGATGGCAAGGTATTTCGATAGACACGTTAGAATCAAGCATTTTGTGAAGGGGGCCTTGTTCTCAAAAAGATCGATGATGTGAGGAGGTCAGTGACGATTGGAAAACTCCGTCCTAACTAGGAGGGTCCCTATGTAATTTTGGAAGCGTTAAAGTTAGGAGTGTCTCGCCTCCAGAATGCTGAGCGAGCCACACTTAGTAACGCCTAGAGCGGTGACGACCTGAAGAGTTTTTATTCCTAGTTAATAATGAAATATTTATATTGGTAGATTTGTTTTGTGATGTGTGGACTCCTGCCCTGCCCGGGCAGGGTGCCGTGAACTAAAAGTTTCATGTTGTTTAGAATTTAAAAGTTCTTTTGGTGGGATAGGCCCTTGAGATGATTCTTCTGATCGGGCTCTTGCAAGTCGGTAGGGCAGGTTGATCACCGAGGAGGCAGGTTGAAATGCTTTTTTGAAGGCCCCTAAGATGATTTCCCTGACCGGGCTCTTGCAAGCCCGCATGGCAGGTTGATCAGCTAGGAGGCAGGATGTAAAGATTTTTTGAAGGCCCCTGAGATGATTCTGCTGACCGGGCTCTTGCAAGCCGGCATGACAGGTTGATCACCCAGGAGGCAGGTTGTAAAGATTTTTTGAAGGCCCCTGAGAAGATTCTGTTGGCTGGGCTCTTGAAAGCCGGTAGGGCAGGTTGATCACCCAGGAGGCAGGTTGTAAATATTTTTTGAAAGCCCCTGAGATGGTTCTGCTGACCGGGTGATGGCGCAAATCTCGCACACCGCTATAGGTGGTAGCTAGACTGCGGCACGAAACGGCAGTGTACCGATCGTTCAAGTAATATAAAATGGGAATGAATCCCCAAGTATCGATCTCAAAGGAACACAGTAAGGTGGAGCTATCTTATCGAGGAAGGACTTGAGATTGAAGTCCTTTAATCGGATGGATGCGGAAACCGGGGATTTGGCTTGTGGAAAACAAAAGAAAAAAACTTAAACTAATCCTATGCAATGCCGCTATGCAATGCTTCGCTTGGCGGGATGGAATCTACGTAGGCCTTGAGCGCGCTACTTCGTAAGGGCGGATGGACGAGTAGGCAAACGGAATCGAACTATGCAGGCCTTGAGCGCGCTGCTTCGTAGGGCGAGTGGATTACACGGGCCGCTATGCCACGCTTCACTAGGCGAATGGAAGAGTAGGCATACGGATGAGGGTCGCAAGCACCTCATCGACAAGCACGCCACTAGCAATTACTAGTGCGGCACACGAACGTGACAGTGGGATAGAGGATGGAATGGGGCGCACCTCAAGCAACATAAACCACAAAGCATTTCATATAGACATGAAATGTAAAGAAATACAAACAAGTTTATGTACTCTTCTTCATCACAATGTAAGGATCTAACTACATAAACATCAATAAGAGGAGAACAAAGCAAGAAATCGACCGAATCCGAAGGCTCGTTGGAGATTCACGGTTGGAATCGCTGGGTTGTCAATCCGCGTCCAAGCTCGGTCAGCAACTGCGTCCGGGGTAGAGAGAGCTGTCACGACTCTCCAATGAACCCGTCTTCTTCGTCTCACGATCCGGTGGAGGTTGCAAACTTCCCCTTGCTTGAAGGTAATGGGGGCTAGATCTCCCTTGAAGCTCTAGGATGAAGGAGGACGCCAAAGGGACGAAAGCCTGGTGGAAATGGCAAAATCGGCGCTGCTGTATGGCGCGTACAGAACTCTCGATTTAGGTCGAAGCTGCAGCTTTTATAGAAAAACGTTAGAAATTTGGTCACGCACGGTCGAACGCGCGACCGTGCGTGGACCGTGTGATACTTAAGCTCAGCAGGCGTGCAGGAGAAGAAGGCTTGCGCCCATGCATTTTGCTGACGCACGACCAACGCCGCCCGTGCGTTCAAACGCACGGCTAAATTTCGACGCTCCGTTTTCTGCCCAGACACAAACGCACGACCGCCACCGACCGTGCGAAAAGGAAACACACGACCGTGCGATATGCACAGAAATGACTTCTGGGGAAAACGGGACGAACGGGTCACCCGCATACAAGATCAACGGCTGGGAATACACATCCAGCAGCACAGAGATACAGAAAATACAATGGGGAGCACGAAGTGCTTACCCCCAACAACAAAGTGCGCAATTGCACACAAAAATAGGCACAACTATATACTTCTAATAAAAGCATGAATAAAGAAAATATGAACGGAACTGAAGCACAAAAGCAGAAAAACTAGCCTAAATGAGTCCGAAAATATGTATATAATAGGGACTCATCACACCCCCAGACTTACCTGTTTGCGCGTCCCAAGCAAACAATTCCTACGCAAGCGGGAATATGAAATAGCTAACTAAAAGTTACAAAATAGAATACCATGCGAAGTCGCATGCTCATGCTCGTATAAGAAAACTAGAGAAGATTTCTAATTATACACAGAGTTTATGAATTTCTAAAAACATAAATAATTGTACTTCTACTCAAAATGAGAATTACGGTGGATCATCTGGTCATGCATACGGAGAAAGTAAACTGAATGCTGAGGCGAGCATTGCCAAAGATCGGGGTGCCGGAAAAACTCCACCGAAATCCATCGGTGTCAGTGACCATAGGCTTTCCTGGTTACATTCTCTCCACGACACTAGATTGGCTCCAGGCGTGAGTCAGTAGGACTTGTAGGTTTTGAATGGGGCTTGGGTAATGGTGAGATAAACAAAGGTAAACCTGGAGGCTAAGCACACCCAACCCGACATGAGCATAAGAAAAGCTACCCGCACGACTATAATAAACAAGTGCATCACACCCCCAGACTTAGACTTTTGCAACATAGGTGTGTGCACTGCCCACTCTCGAATACAAATTCCAAACAAATTTTTCAATTACTTTTCATTCTTCTTTTTCTTTCAACTCTTTTTCTTCTTTTCTTTTCTTTCTTTTCTTTTCTCTTCTCTTTTCGGCAAAAGAACATTTTTAAGCGCAATAAAGGGACTCCTTTAGCTAAATTAAAGCTGCCATACACAACATAGATGACACCAAATGCGATCGAGAAAGAAATTTCTTTCAGCTCAAAGGTTGGTGCGAAAATAGGTTCGGCTGTATGGCTTTGGTTAAATTATTAGTGGAGCTAAACAAGGAGGAAGAGTAGGCTCAAATGGGCTTGCAATGGTGATTACGTAGGTAAGGATTTCAAAAGCACAAAACGGATCAAGAGATGGTCTATATCACATTTCATGACGAGTGCTTCAACACAATCGTGTCGAGAGTCGCCTAGTGCAAGTTCTAGCCACCGAGAAAGGTTGTCCTTCCTTTCGACCCTAGTAATAAGCTTCTACTAGTCTGCTACACTCGACCTATTGCTACCGTTGGATTCACTGGATTCACCACTAAAGTAAAATAAATTTCATCTACTATAACAGAAATAATTACATTACAACTCTGAATTTTATTCTATCCTAATTGAATTTCTAGGCGTGACGGGAGCATATGACTAGAGCATTACTCGAGTCAACATTTTTCTCTACTCCTCACTCAAACACTAACAATTCAATTCTTATGAGCGGGAAAACCTCGCAGCGATACCCAATAAGCACGCGTGATCAAGTGCGCGTGAACTAGGTGCAAGTGTATGCAACAAAATATAAATCCTAACTCAACACATTCAAGCATGTCATGCAACGTGCGTGCACGTGCACAGCTCGCTCTCTCCCCCAGACTTGATTGAGAACATCTAAAATAAGTAATTCAAACATAAGTAAGAGAGGGGAAGAGTTGACATATGCTCACAAAGGAGCATGCCAGAAGTGTGGTAATCCCAAATTCTTTAAAAATAAATCTGCTTCCACGCGAGAGCATAGCTTCACCTACAATGTTAGCAAAACTGAAATAATAATACGCAAAAGGATTAAAAAGATAGACGGAACCGGGTGGTTCCCATGGGTTGTCTCCCAAGAAGTCCTTTTGTTTAACGTCCTTAGAGGTGGACCAAATACCTGTATTAAAGCAGTTCATAAAGTCTAGGAATGAGCAAAGGTCAATAATGTTAGACATGTGTGTCACATCCCTTTATTTGAGAATAACAAATCACATATTGTATTTGATATTGCTTGTAGTGTGTTTATAGTGTGCAGGAACTATAGGTGCAATACTCTACTGGTAGAAAGTAGCTTGGAACAAACTTTTGAAAGGAGCAGTGCTACCGCCAGCGCTATCACTAACGCCAGCGCTACCGCCAGCGCTACCACTACCACCAGCGCTACCACTACCGCCAGGCATTATCTAGAGTTTGTGCGTAGCGACGGTTACGCAACCGCTACCTCTACCGCCAGCGCTATCTCCCACTACCGCCAGCGCTATCGCTATCGCTAGGCGCTATCTCCAGTTCGTGCACAGCGTCACGCCGCCGACGGTTTCGCAACCGCTACACACGAACGCTACCGCTGGCGCTAGCCACTACCGCAGGCGATAGCGGTAAGTTTTATAAAATGGTGGGCTCTCTCTCGTTTTGGTTAGAGATTCCAAAGAGGTTGTTTGTGCCACAACTCCAGTGCTGTTATGCTGCCGAAGATGGATCTCTCACAAAAAGCTTAAGGAGAATTTTGGAGGAGGACTACATCACGCTACATTCGAAGGATGATCGCTTCTACCTCGCTCATACTACAGCGATCCTTCATCCTCATCTTCAGAAATCTCATATAGGGAGTTTTACTATTGTTATCTTTATTTTCATTCCATACTTTCTTTGTAACTGTTTAGTTAATTCGCCTTGTGTTGGCGACTAGGTCTAGGTGATTAGATCTAGGGGGTGCTCGAGGCCATATCCGGGGAAGGATTGGCTAGAGCGGCTTGAGGCCATATCCGGGGAAGGATAGGCTAAAGCCAACCGGTTCGTGGGGATACGAGTCGATATAGAAAAGGAAAAATTATTTACATATGTACGCCTCCGATTTCTAGCGATATTGAAATCATTTTTTGTAAACACCCTTTTATATAAATACAATCATGTCTCTATTTGTGTTTACTTGATTTCTCTCATTTGGCGTTATCTTTAATATATTAGTTACAAAGCTTTAAATTCAAATCACTTTAACTAAATTGTTTATTTTCAATCTCTTAATCATAAAACAATTTAGTACTTATTTCTAAAGATGAAAATTATGATATTCTCACAAATTAGCTAAATTGTTATTTTGCCTTTCTCATATTATAAAACAATTTAGTAATTTCCATAGAATTATAAAAAGATTTTTTATTCCCTTATTCACCCCCCCCCCCCCCCCCCCCCCCCCCCCCCCCCTCTAAGGGCGCCGTAAGATCCAACAAGTGGTATCAGAGGGAGGTTATTCCAAACGGTTTAAAAACCAGGAATAATGGCGTCTCATGATCTCGCTTCTACTAATAGGGGAAATTTTCTTATAAATGAAAAATCTTTAGCACCACCTTTATTTGAAGGGAAAAATTATAATGGGTGGAAATTTCTAATGGAAAAATTTCTTAAATCTTTGGATATGGAAGTATGGAATATTACAATTAAAATGCCCCCAAGTATTTTAAATAAAAATGAAATGTTTTTAAATGCCAAATCTATGAATAGTCTATATTGTGCATTAGATCAAAATATTTTCAAACTTATTTATACACTTCCTACTGCTTATGAAGTTTGGAAATTTCTTGAGAATACTTATAGTCTTCCTTCTACAGATGATGAACAAGTGGAATTCCTTATGGATCCAAGAGAAGAAATCGACAAGGACTCATTCTTGGAGGATGTAAATCTAAGAGAGAAATCGACGAGGAATTTCTTATGGATCCAAGAGAAGAAATTGATGAGGACTTATGCTTGGAGGAAGAAGAATACAACATCACAATATTGGACTCATTTGTTGGCAACAAATCAAGCAAAAGAGAAGACGGAAACAATTGCAAGGTAGGAAAATCAAAAACTTCTCTTTTTGTAACAAATTCTATTTCTACTTCTCGTATGGTTAAAATTGCTAAACGTAAAATTTTAAAGTTAAAAGTTGCTAATTCCAAATTATGTTTAGAAAATAAATCTTTAAAAGCAAACGATAAAGTAGAAACAAATATTGATGTGTTAAATTCTATTTCATGCTCTTTAGTTACAATTCCTACTCCTTGTTTTGATTGCAATTTATTTAAAGAAAAACTCAAGGAAATTGAAAAAGGGCTCTTAATTTCTAAAATGCATAATGAAAAATTGATAGTTGAAAATGATGCTTTAACTTATAAGTTAATACAATTAAAATCTTTTGTTGAAAAATTTCAAATGTCATATAATGAATTTCATCATAAGATTTTGAATAACAAGGATAAATTAACTTACAAAATCATTTCTAAAAAGGATCATTTTCATACATCAACTCAAAAGGATTTTAGTTTCAAAAAGAATTATGACCCTCACAAAATTCTTAAGAGTCATTATTATAAATCTCAATATATTTTCAATCATGACTCAAATTTAAAAACTCCTTTTCATGAAAATCAAAGTACAAAATATTATCCTTTATATTATAAGAGTATGTCTATAAGAAAGAGTGGAAATAAAAATCATCAAAGGAAGAATCAATCATTTAAAACATATTGTAACCCACTTTTTCAACAATCACTTCTAAAGAAAGACAATCACTCTTATAAACTTTCAAAGAATCAATATATTAAAATTCATGATGATTATCAACATCAATCTACTTTGAAAAATAATTTGAATACACATAAATCTCAAATGAATTATTTTTCAAACAAATATAATCATATAAAGATGTCACATAATCATAACATGAATTTAAAAGACAAACAACCAAAGTATGAATGGAGGCCCAAAATTAAAAACGAAACACTAACTCCACTTGTAAAAGCCCATTCATCACTATCTCTCAAAAGCCTACACGATGTATTTGGGTACCCAAAGGAACCATCCCACTTGGTCCCCTTTGGATACCTAAATCTCTTATTAATTAGTATCCATTCATTTGTATGAAGTAGAATCAAATAAAAATGAAATATCACTACTCTACTTCATGATATGCTAATTATCACTTTTCTTTTGTTTATTTTTATTTTTTTTGAACAAACATGCTATGATCACTTTATATATCATGAAAAATGACTTTCATATATTAAGCCTAATGTTTATCAAATCAAATTTGAATTAAAATTGAACATTAAGTCATATATTTTTCAAAGTGATCTATCTCTCATCTTAAATTGTTTAAATATATCCTTTTAAATCCTTCACCCTTAATTGTCTTGAATTATCATTAGAAATTGAATTTTGAAATTATTATCAACACTATTGAAATTATTTTAAAAATTGGATTTAAATGGTTTATTAAAGGGCTTAAGCTAAAAATTAAAATGCGCAACAGTTTGATTATTTTCTATGTTATTTGTTGCATATGATAGCCCTTATAATGAAGAACATTATCTAGAAAAATTGAAAATAAAAATTCATCTAAACACATGTTTAATCTTTCAAAAATGCGAGTTTACGATCAAAACTTCAAACATCCATATCTTTTGATCCGCTCGCTTGATTTTCGCATTTAATATATTTTCGGAAAGAGCACAAAAATCTCCATCCAACGGCAAACTAGGCTTGCTCATTTGAGTTTTTTTTTGTGCTGTCAATTTGCCCAATTTCTCGGTGGCTAGAACTTGCCCCAAGCGATTCTTGAAGCATGGGTATATGGTTAGTCATTTGTGTGAATGTGATATAGGCCATCATTTTGGCCCGGTTGAGCCTTTGTGCCTATCCCTACCGCTATATCCTCGCTAGCCCAGTTGTGCCTACCCGTTCTTTGATTCAGCCCCACTTTTATTTCACCAAAGCCCAAACGCCAATCCTAGTCGCACACCCAAATCGGAGCTTTAGCTGTTTATTATTTTCATGAGTTGGGTTGTTGATGTTGTGGTACTTTTGTGAAAATGTGGATGTGCCTCATTGATAGATTTGCTGAAAATGTTTTGAAAAGAAAAGGAAAGAAAATGAGAAAAAGAAGAGAAGTGAAAAGAAAAGAAAAAGATGAGCTTTAATGAAAAATTTATGTAGATTTATGTTTGGGAGTAGGCGGTGCACGCACCCATGCTGTTAAGTCCAAGTCTGGGGGTGTTGTGTACCCGCGTGTTTGTGTGGCGAATGAGGATAGTTTCCTGCATTAGCTCATTTGGGTTTAGTGCTTGAGCCGTCGTTTTTATCTTTGTTTATCCTCACCTAAACCCAAGCCCCATTTTAAAACCTGAAGTCCTATTGATTCACGCATTTGAGTCAAACCAGTGCCGTGGAGAGAATGTGACCGGGCAAGCCTATGGTCACCGACACTGATGGATTTCAGTGGAGTTTTTCCCGCACCCCAATCTTGAGCAATGCTCATCTCAGCGTTTAGTTTACTTTCTCCATATGCGTGACCGAATGATTCACCGTTGTTCACCATTTTGAGTAGTTGTAATATGCTTTTACTCTTTTAGAAATTTATAAACTGTTTGTATAATCAGTAGTCTTTTCTACTAATTTTCTTATGCACATGAGCATGCGACTTCGCATGGTACTCTGCATTGTAATGTTAAGCCATCTACTGTTCTTTCCTGTTCGCTTAGAATTCGTTTGCTCGGGACGCGCAAACAGTTAAGTCTGGGGGTGTGATGAGTCCTCATCATATACACTTTTATGGACTCATCTGGGCCGTTTAGTTAGTCATTTCACTGCACTTTAGCCCTGTTTTAGTTCATATTTGTTAATCCATGCTAGGTGCACCTTTTGGCCCATTTTGGTGTGATTTCATGTTTATTTTCATTAGTGGTTTTCATGCACTGTTAGGTGCCACTTTTAGTGGCTGGATTTGTGGTTGTACGCTAGAACAGGAGTCGTGCAGGTGTTTCCGGTGCAATTCTGCACAGGAACACTGCGCACGATCACTGGTTCTATTGCGCACGACCACTGGTCGTGCGCCACTGATCGTGTGCACTTAACGCCTTTTTCACGAGTTCTGTTTGGTGCAGTGCGCACGACCACCAACTCCAGCGCGCACGACCACCGGTCGTGCGCCACTGCTCGTGCGCACTGACCATTAATTTTTAAGTTCTGTTTCATCTATTGCGCACGACCACTGACGCTAGTGCGCACGACCACTGGTCGTGCGAACATGTTATTTTGTAATTTCTGTCTTTGCAGGTTCTGTCCAGGCAGAGCGCACGATCACAGGATTCCAGTGCGCACGACCAATGGTCGTGCGCCAATGACCGTGCGCACTGTTTAATTCCAGCGCTTATAAATAGCCCTGCTCGCGATTTTAGGTCAATCTCTCGCCCGACTCCGCCGTTTTCTGCTCCCGTCCGCCTGGTTTCGCCCTTCCATCGCCGCCCACCTTAGGGAGGATCTCCGGGCAAGCTTTCAACGCCAAATCTTCGCCGGAGTCTCCTCTCGGCCTCCTCCTTCATCCAAGTGCTCCAAGGAAGGTTTAGCCGCCATCGCCATCAAGCAAGACGAAGTTTGCAACCTCTACCGGATCGTGACACGAAGAAGACGGGTCCATTGGAGAGTCGTGACAGCTCTCTCTACCCCGGACGTAGTTGCGGACCGAGCTTGGACGCGGATTGACAACCCGGCGATTCCAACCGTGAATCTCCAACGAGCCTTCGGATTCGGTCGATTTCTTGCCTTGTTCTCTTCTTATTGATGTGTATGTAGCTAGATCTAACATTATGATGAAGCGTGCTTGATTATTAGCATTTTTACTTGATTATGTCTATGTGATTTGAGTATTCTTGCTTATTATTTTGAGGTGTGCCTTGTGGTGTGGATTGTTGGTTGTGTTGTGCCGCCCTAACAATTGTTAGTGGTGTGCTCGTCGAAGAGGTGCGTGCGACCCTCATTCCGTTAGCCTACTCGTCCATCCGCCTACCGAAGCGTGGCATCGCGGCCCGTATTCCATTCGCCTAACGAAGCAGCGCGCTCAAGGCCTGCATAGTTCGATCCGCTTGCCTACTCGTCCATCCGCCCTTACGAAGTAGCGCGTTCAAGGCCTACCTAGTTTCCATCCCGCCAAGCGAAGCTTTGCATAGCGGCATTGCATAGGAGTAGTTGTTAGCTTTTATTTTGTTTTCCAAAAGCCAACCCAACTCCCCCGCAATCCATTCGACCTAAAGGACTTCGATCTCAAGTCCGTCCTCGACATTTAACTCCACCTTACTGTGTTCCTCAAGAGACCGACACTCGGGGATTTATTCCCAAAATTTATTACTTGCGCGACCGGTGCACTTGCCGAATCATCGCATCAGTATCTCACATATATATAGATTCTAGAATCAATTGTGTAATAATAAGAATAAATTAAAATCATCACTTTATTCTAGATCTATAATTTGAAACTCTAGTTTGGAATACATGCAATATAAATGTTAAACTTATGACATGACATTAAACCCAAAACTCATCATACTAGCATTACCATTTATCTTATATTAGTAATTGCGCTAGTTATCTCATATCGTCATCTCATAAGAATAGAAAAACTATGTGGCTTTATATAACTCTTCACATTAAACAAAACCTATAGTTTATATATCAACCCATAGATTTAAAAGCATAAGTTGTCCAAAAGATTATTTCACCTTTGACTTCATATCTCACAATAGCGGGGGCATAGGGCTGAATGCATTAGAGACCTAACCTCTAAGTCATGTCTTGTCCTTAACCAGGGAGGGTTCCAGTGGGGCCTTGCGAGGCACTGAGGGGAAAGAGTGCTAGGTTGAGTGTTCTCTAGTGTGTGCATATGGGACTAACACCCCAACCTACGGCATGCGTGCAGATCCTCATGCCCATCCGTCACTTAGTACGGGGCTAGGGTGTAGATATTAAGTCGGGGTAGTCTTTAATCTTAGGACATACTTATATTACTCTTTGCATGATCATTTTATTTACTTATCACTTTAATCATGCATATTTTGGGTTGTTTAATAAAAAATGTCCTCTTGTGTCTTCATAGTGTATATCTTCATGTTTAAATGGTTTTGTAAAACACATGAATTTGAAAAAGCCAAAGTTTCATGCAAATTTGATCCACCTAGAGATCTCCAAAAATTCTGAAATTACAGCATGGAACTACTCTAAGGACACTTAATCAATATCAATAATCAAAAATTTAAAATTCCTAAAAAATCGTGTACTGTTTGCCGCGCTAGCGCTAGCGTCGGCGCTAGCGTGAGTGTGTGATTTTTCTGAATTTAAAAATTTCTAAAAATCCATAAAAATATGTTGGTTCATATTTTCTACTTATTTGTTGTGTTTCTGACTTTTGTTATTTTTGTTTTATTTATATTATATAAATAAACTACAAAAGATCAAAATTCAAAAATACAAAAATATTTTTTGTTATTTGTGTTTTAATCATATTATGAAAAATCAACTACAAAAGTTCAAAATTAAAAATATACAAAAATATGTTTTTGTGATTTATGTTTTTTTCTTCATATTATGAAAAATCTACTACAAAAATTCAAAACTTACAAAAATATGTTTTTGTTATTTTTCTGTTTTTACTTGATTTAAAAAATGATAAAACAAAAAAACTGTATGATCTTTATTGCCAATATCAAGCATGTATGAATTCTTATTTAGAATTATTTACAATGTTAAACCTTATTTCTTCAAATTACTATGAACATTGTTTTGCTTATCATGCTTTGATATATCTATTTAAAGTGCATCAATTGTATTTAAAAATGTATAGAACCAAGCTTAGCATGCCTCTAAGTATGAGTAAATATTTTATGATTGATAATGAAACATTTCACTCACTTATTTTGGTAATCAACATGTGTGTCTAAATCTAAAAATGTTTGCTTGTGTATTGTATTTGTACAATGAATTAAAACTTGCATAAGTTTATTGCCTACACTACATTTGAATTGCACTTATGACATTTAGAAAAGTGGTTAAGTTAAAATTTTTGGTTTGCAAAACAAGTGTATTCGGAGAATGTTGTCTCACAAATGTGAACAAAAATTATATTTGTAGACAAATATAACTCCACCAAGCACTACTTGAACTTCCTGATAAGTCTTCATAAGCATTGTGAGGTTGAGCACCTTGGAAAGAATAGTAAAGTTACTTGTGCAAACCTTGGTTATTACACCACTTTGTTAAAAACTATGTGCATTAAAAAGTGTGTGAAAGTAATTTACTTGTGTTTTATTGTGCATTTTACTTTACATATGTCTTGTATTTTGGTGATTTAAATTTATTGTTAACATTGCCCAAAATACACTCATGTGCACATCATTATCTTTCATAACACTTCTTCTCATGAGTATTGGATTCTAAAGCTTTATCTATACTACTCTCTATATAAGAAATGCACTAGATAACCTAGCATGATCTCTACAATGTTTTGGTATTTCTTGAACTTAGAATTAAGTAACATTGTAGTATAATCTCTCTTTGATATGTTCATATCATGCTTGGTATTTTTATAAAAAAAACTTTGAGATTTCAAAAAGATTAAAACATCTTTCAAATTTGAACTAAAACTCATATTTCTACTTATGATTTTCATGCTTACAAAAAGATGTTTATTATAATCTTCCGTCTGCTTACAATTCTTATCTTTATATTTGAAATCTCGTATATATGCTATGCTTAAACTCTTTATCATTATATTTCAAAAAGCTCGATCATGATATATTAATGCCTCCTTACTACCCTCACCCCACCTTCTTTTGATAATACCAAAAGGGGGAGATAAATTGAAGAAATCTATATATGAGAAATATAGATAAATAAGGGGAGACTAATTCATGAAATCTATCATTTAGGGGGAGTAACACATAAATTACATTTATGTAGGGGGAGCATTAAGATAGGGGGAGTATGCACATTATCATGCATATCATTTACTATAGTAGCACTTTTATCTTGCTTATCTTATCTATAAACACTATTGTTGATTTCTTGCTTAGAGGATTTGTTATTATCAAAAGGGGGAGATTGTTGGACATGTGTGTCACATCCCTTTGTTTAAGAATAACAAATCACATATTGTATTTGATATTGCTTGTAGTGTGTTTATAGTGTGCAGGAACTATATGTGCAATACTCCACTGGTAGAAAGCAGCTTGGAACAAACTTTTGAAAGGAGCAGTGCTACCGCCAGCGCTATCACTAACGTCAGCGATATAGCTACCGCTACCGCCAGCACTACCGCCAGCGCAACCGCTACCGCCAGGCGTTATCTCGAGTTCGTGCGCAGCAACGGTTACGCAACCGCTACCACCAGTGTTATCTCCCGCTACCGCCAGCGCTATCGCTACCACCAGGCGCTATCTCCAGTTCGTGCACAGCGCCACGCCGCCGACAGTTTCGCAACCGCTACACACGAACGCTACCGCCGGCACTAGCCACTACCGCAGGCGCTAGCGGTAAGTTCTATAAAATGGTGGGCTCTCTCTCGTTTTGGTTAGAGATTCCAGAGAGGTTGCTTGTGCCACAACTCCAGTGCTGTTATGCTGCCGAAGATGGATCTCCCACAAAAAGCTTAAGGAGAATTTTGGAGGAGGACTATGTCACGCTACATTCGAAGGACGATCACTTCTACCTCGCTCATACTACAGCGATCCTTCATCCTCATCTTCAGAAATCTCATATAGGGAGTTTTACTATTGTTATCTTTATTTTCATTCCATACTTTCTTTGTAACCGTTTAGTTAATTCGCCTTGTGTTGGCGACTAGGTCTGGGTAGGACTTAGGGGGAAATTTAACTTGTGTTGGAGACTAGGTCTAGGTGATTAGATCTAGGGGTGCTCGAGGCCATATCCGGGGAAGGATTGGCTAGAGCGGCTTGAGGCCATATCCGGGGAAGGATTAGCTAGAGCCCACCGGTTCGTGGGGATACGAATCGGTATAGAAAAGGAAAAATTATTTACATATGTACGCCGCCGATTTCTAGCGATATTGAAATCAATTTTTGTAAACACCCTTTTATATAAATACAATCATGTCTCTATTTGTGTTTACTTGATTTCTCTCCTTTGGCGTTATCTTTAATATATTAGTTACAAAGCTTTAAATTCAAATCACTTTAACTAATTTGTTTATTTTCAATCTCTTAATCATAAAACAATTTAGTACTTATTTCTAAAGATGAAAATTATGATATTCTCACAAATTAGCTAAATTATTATTTTGCCTTTCTCATATTATAAAACAATTTAGTAATTTCCATAGAATTATAAAAAGATTTTTTATTCCCTTATTCACCCCCCCCCCCCCTCTAAGGGCGCCGTAAGATCCAACAAATAAATCCTAATTATTTTTACAAGCTCAAAACAAATCAGCTATAAGCTGATTTGAAGTAGTAACAGCTGATGAAAGAAAAAGGTCTGGGGACCTGGTAGTAGGGGTGGTAAATAAGTAAGATGCTCAGCCTCCAACCCCAAATCTCCTCCTTTTTCACTCTCTTCTTCTCCTCCAGTATTATATCTTCAAAGAAAAACCGCTTGCCCCCTTGTAACCAATCCTCAAGGGGAAGCACCAACGAAGATGAGGAAACAAGATGTTCCTTCACTGTATCTTCCTCATCCCGCCAGGCTTTCAGCTCCTCCATGCATAAGATCTGATCAACTGTAGGAGGGATATCATGCATCCTTGTACAAAAAGAAAGGGGGTCAGGAAATAAAGTAGAAGAAAAACTAAAAGAAATCTCATCTGAGGGGATAATCCCGGCTTCATCCCCCATGGGGTGCGGCAATGACAAACTGATGATATCATCGAAGATTTCTCTAGACTCCTCAACGCACGCAATGGCCTCCTCTATAACTTGGACTTCCTCGCACTGGACCGAAGTAGTTGCTTCAGCACAATCAAGGCTGTCCTCCTCCATGAGAGTGGGCACCACATTGCGCAGGTCTGCAACATCCTGCAAAGTGACCTCAATAAAAACATCAGCAACAGATGTAATTTCGTGCGTGGCAGGAGAGGACGTGCTTCGTAAGAGTTCGGGCTCACTCTCCACGCAAGGGAACAAATTCAAGCAAAGTGGTACATGAACCTAAGAAGTATGGGGTGTCGCATCAGAAACGGAGTCATGAGGGACACTGACGTACGTGTCTATTCCCAAGCCTTCAAAAGGTGAAGGTGGAAGTGACACGTAATCAGAGGAAGAAGCTGTGCTCGCAGAATTTCAAGATGGGACGATCTTGATATCCGGCTCATCGTCATCCGCCAATTCGCGAAGATAAGCAGCACAGTCCTTCAAGGCGTGCTCTCTACTTTTGCAAAATAGGCACTGCTTTGCCGGCTTTGCCGGCACAAAAGGTGCGATAACGAAGGTGCAGTAGAGTAGCCAAAAGACTCATGGGCTCCGTACGGTTTCTGAACAACACCATACTCCTTGGGACACCTATCACTAGCGTGGGATGTGTCCCCACACCAACGACATCGGATGTTCAAATGTGCCCACATGATATAGAAGAAGAAAATAACATACTGAAGAAAAACACAATACCTTAAAACGAATTTCCAATTAAAAACAATTCAAACACGCTTGCAGTCCCCGGCAACGGCGCCAAAAACTTGATGGCGCAAATCTCGCACACCGCTATAGGCGGTAGCTAGACTGTGGCACGAAACGGTAGTGTACCGATCGTTTAAGTAATATAAAATGGGAATGAATCCCCAAGTATCGATCTCAAAGGAACACAGTAAGGTGGAGCTATCTTATAGAGGAAGGACTTGAGATTGAAGTCCTTTAATCGGATGGATGCGGAAACGGGGGATTTGGCTTGTGGAAAATAAAAGAAAACAACTTAAACTACTCCTATGCAATGCCGCTATGCAATGCTTCGCTTGGCGGGATGGAATCTACGTAGGCCTTGAGCGCGCTACTTCGTAAGGGCGAATGGACGAGTAGGCAAGCGGAATCGAACTATGCAGGCCTTGAGCGCTCTGCTTCGTAGGGCGAGTGGATTACATGGGCCGCTATGCCACGCTTCGCTAGGCGGATGGAAGAGTAGGCATACGGATGAGGGTCGCAAGCACCTCGTCGACAAGCACGCCACTAGCAATTGCTAGTGCGGCACACGAACGTGACGGTGGGATAGAGGATGGAATGGGGCGCACCTCAAGCAACATAAACCACAAAGTATTTCATATAGACATGAAATATAAAGAAATACAAACAAGTTTATGTACTCTACTTCATCACAATGTAAGGATCTAACTACATAAACATCAATAAGAGGAGAACAAAGCAAGAAATCGACCGAATCTGAAGGCTCGTTGGAGATTCACGGTTGGAATCGCTGGGTTGTCAATCTGCGTCCAAGCTCGGTCAGCAACTGCGTCCGGGGTAGAGAGAGTTATCACGACTTTCCAATGGACCCGTCTTCTTCGTCTCACGATCCGGTGGAGGTTGCAAACTTCACCTTGCTTGAAGGTAATGGTGGCTAGATCTCCCTTGAAGCTCTAGGATGAAGGAGGAGGCCAAAGGGACGAAACCCTGGTGGAAATGGCGAAATCGGCGCTGCTGTACGGCGCTTATGAAACTCTCGATTTAGGTCGAAGCTGCAGCTTTTATAGAAAAATGTTAGAAATTTGGTCACGCACGGTCGAACACACGACCGTGCGTGGACCGTGTGATACTTAAGCTCAGCAGGCGTGCAGGAGAAGAAGGCTTGCGCACGTGCGTTTTGCTCATGCACGACCAACGCCGCCCGTGCGTTCAAACGCACGGGTAAATTCCGACGCTCCATTTTCTGCCCAGACACAAACGCACTACCGCCACCGACCGTGCGAAAAGGAAACGCACGACCGTGCGATATGCACAAAAATCACTTCTGGGGAAAACGGGACGAACAGGTCACCTGCATACAAGATCAACGGCTGGGAATACACATCCAGCAGCACAGAGATATAGAAAATACAATGGGGAGCACGAAGTGCTTACCCCCAACAACAAAGTGCGCAATTGCACACAAAAACAGGCACAACTATATACTTCTAATAAAAGCATGAATAAAGGAAATATGAACGGAACTGAAGCACAAAAGCAGAAAAACTAGCCTAAATGAGTCCGAAAATATGTATATAATAGGGATTCATCACCGGGCTCTTGCAAGCCAGCAGGACAGGTTGATCAACCAGGAGGTAGGTTGTAAAGATTTTTTGAAGGCCCCTGAGATTATTCCCCTGATCGGGCTCTTGCAAGTCGGCAGGGCAGGTTGATCACCCAGGAGGAAGGTTGTAAAGATTTTTGGGAAAGCACCTAAGATGACTCCGCTAACCGGACTCTCGTAAGCTGGCAGGGCAGGTTGATCACCTAGGAGGCATGTTGTAAAGAGTTTTTGAAGTCCCCTGAGATTATACCGCTGACCGGGCTCTTGCATGCCGACAGGGCAGGTTGGTCACCCAGGAGGCAGGTTGCAAAGATTTTTTTTGAAGGCCCCTGAGATGATTCCGCTGACTGGGCTCTTGCAAGCCGGCATGGCAGGTTAATCACCTAGGAGGCAGGTTGTAAAGATTTTTGAAGGCCCCTGAAATTATTCCACTGACCGCAGGTTGATCACGCAGGAGACGGGTTGTACAGATTTTTTTGAAGACCCCTGAGATGATTCCACTGACCGGGCACTTACATGCCGGCAAGGCAGGTTGAATACCGAGAAGGCAGGTTGTAAAGATTTTTTGAAGGCCCCTGAGCCGCTGACTGGGCTCTTGCAAGCCGACAAGGCAGCTTGATCACCTAGGAGGCAGGTTGTAAAGATTTTTTGAAGGCCCCTGAGATGATTCTACTGACCTGGCTCTTGCTAGCTGGCATGGCAGGTTGATCACGCAGGAGGTAGGCTATAAAGTTTTTTAAGGGCCCTGAGATGATTCCGCTGACCAGGCTCTTGCAAGCCGGCAGGGCAGTTTGATCACCCAGAAGGCAGGTTGTAAAGATTATTTGAAGGCCCCTAAGATGATTCTGCTGACTGGGCTCTTGCAAGCCGGCATGGCAGGTTGATCACCCAGGCGGTCGGGAGTAAAGATTCATTGGAAGAACCCTCAAGACGATTCTGCTGATCGGGCTCTCACGGCCCGACAATGCTCGTTGATCACTCAGGAGGCTGGGAAGTGAAGCAGGTTTGGTGAGGGAAATGCCAAGTTAAGGTTGGGGTAGTAGGCGAGCCGGATCAGCCTCTCCCAGGCCATGTACGCCTCCCACTCGCTCACTCTAGGGAAATGACAAACACGCGAGCCGTGTGGCCCGCGGATAGGAGGGTTAAGTTAGTGCAACCTCTCTTGTGAACACGAGCACCAATGCCTGAGTTAATGTACTCTCTAGGTGGAGGTACGACTGGTGTCGAAGTCTTGATAATGTTAACCCCGCATGCGAGGTGAATACTGGGTATGCATGGGCATCTCGCAGGACCGGGACCCGACACTCTCGCGGAACTTGGAAAGAGGAATTATTCCAAACCTTTTGTTGAAAGGTCGCGAGCACAAAGGGACCGCAAAACCTAGGTATCGCAAGTCTCATAGGGGTGAGGCCAACAGTTTGGCAAAATTATTTGGCCCTTAAGGTCGGCACTCGGCGAGTCTAAATGACCATGGAGATTCACCATGAGTATACATCCAAAAAGAAAAAGAAATCAACAATGACTTGAAAAAATTTATATTCATTCATAAAAGGTTACAAAACTCTGTGGACTCGCCCCTTACATATACGAAAGCAAAAAAAGGAGAGGGGCAAGGCCTAAGTCTACGACGAAGGCGGGTCCACAAAAGATGGTCTTCGTTCGCCATCTTTGCCAGCCAGTGAGTAGTCGTGCGAGTCTGAAGACGAGCCCGTCGGGGGGGGGGGGGGAGGTAAAGCGCGGGAATAGACTCCTCTACGGTGATGTTCTCCCACCCCGCCCCAAAGGCCTTGACGTCTTGCAGTATATCGAGCATGGCCTCGGTGGCCTTGATCACTATGAGTCTCGGGGTCGCCTTGATCTCGCTGGGAGTGAACTGCAACACCCCCTCACATTTAGAAGAGGACTCGCCATGCCCCGCTGCTAGCGATTGTGCAGGGGCCCGGGCGAGCTACACCTTGAGGGCCTCCACCTCAGCCTCAAACTCACCGACTCGAGTCGCCATCTGAGCCGCGACCTCGACATCCTGCATTGAATTCACGTAAGAAGGAAACAGAAAAAAAGAAAAAGCAGAATTCATCTCAGGTAAGACTTACCTCTTTCTTCGGAGCTTTTGCGAGAAGCATCTCGGCGACTCCAAGACCCATCTCAAGATCCTCATCCTGCTCATGCGCGAGCTCTCAGGCGGCTTCATCCTTGTAGAACCTCTTCATTATGGAGAGGTCGCAGCGCGACGGCATGTGAGAGAGTTCAGTGGCGTGCATATGGGCCCGCGAGCTCTCGTAGATGAGATCCCGCAAAGCAGACTTCTCATTGGCGATGACTTTTTCTCTCCCATACAGCCCGTAAGCAAGGGCGTAGGCGTGGTCACGAGTCGGCCCGTGCTCAACCCAGGAGGGAAGACGCATGAAAATTGTAACCTTCTCCGTCGCCCCCTCCCAAACGAGCAAGGGGTCACTCGCGCAGTCTCGAGTCTTCTCCCCCAAGCCGAAGTTGGGGTGCACATTGTTGAATTTTTTGAAGTGGAAGAGAAAGTGTGTTGAGCGGTATGAAGATGTCAGACCGCAGAGACCGTGTGGTCTGCGTGGGCTCTCTGACCTTATTATCTTGGACGGCGAGTTGTCCAAGTGTTGGTGATCGGGCGGTCTTGTTTGCTGAAACCGCACGCGATCTGGATGGGCAGTTATTGCAACTCTGTTGGGCGGTGATGGCATTCATCTGTTTGCCTATAAATAGAGGTGCAGGGCCTGTCATTCATAACGGAGAACTGTAAGAACTAGAGCTTGGGTTGTTTCTGCCGGTCTCACTTTTGAGTTTGCGCGGTCTGGAAGTTGTGTTGATCATTTGTTGTGTTCACAGGTTATCGGCCAGCAGTCAGCAGTCTTCTTCCTTTCCTAGCTTTGAATAACCAGGTCGCCAGCGGTCTCCTCTGGGCGATCTTTGTTTTAGTTCTTGTGTTGTTCGCAGCAAGCTCGGAGATCAGGCAACCTAGCGGTCAGGCGATCTAGAGTTGCGGTCAGCCGACAGCGGTTGCAGTTATGTTCTCTGTTCGCGAGCAGCTTTTGTGGTTATGCAACCATGCGGTCAGGCGATCAAGAAGTGCAGACATATTATTTTTTCAGCAGTTCAATAAGTCAGCAGCTCACGCGGTCTGAGTTGGCGGTCTGGCATGGTAGCAGGTTGGCGACCTGTGCTATTCACGCAATCTCAGTGGTTCTGTGTGATCTGACTGTCTCAACTATCTCTGGCGGTCTCAGTTATTATTGATCGCCAGTTATTGTTTGTCTCTGTTGTTTCTCCCTTTATTTTGATAAATCATATCTCGCCATATATACCTTGCATTGTACAGAGATAGATTAATAAAAGATCATTTTGTTCTTCTATTATTGTTAGTTGCTTAGCTTGGTATGGTTGTAGTGTTCCTGTGCCTGGTTCCCGCTTCTAAGTATTTCTACTTTGGTGTCTGAGCTGAAATCTATCACTAGATATCATAGATAGAGAAATTTTAACATGGTATCAGAATGACAGAAGGTTTGAGCAGCGATCAACCTCAGTATCTAGCTTGAGATTTCTAGAAGTTCAAGTTAACCAGCAGGATATCAATGGAAGAGGGTTATGTAAGAGGCCTTGGTATTGAGCTCCTTACGTAGACTAACTTTAAGAAGTGGAAGTATTGCATGGAGAGCTATCTTCTTGGCGAGGATTTATGGGAGGTAGTTGGTGGAGAAGTAAGACAACCAATGGTTGCTGCTGAAGGGAATGCTGAGCAGGTGAAGGGTTGGAAGAGAACAAAGGCTAAGGAAGAGTTCACTCTCAAGCGTGCTATCATTCCTGAGCTCTTTGGCCACATCATTGGATGTCGGTCAGCTACTGGGATTTGGACAGGCTTGGATGGCTTGTTCAATAAGAAGAATGTAGCTCGGTTATACTTTCTTGAGAATGAGTTGGCGAAAGCAACTCAAGGAGACTTATCTATCTCATCCTTCTTCCTAAAGATGAAGAACCTTTGTGCTGAGTTATCGGCATTGGACCCGGAAGAGGCTATCTCAGAAGCGAAGCTGAAGAGGCACATAATACATGGCTTGCGGAGGGAGTATGTGGCCTTTGTTACTTTTGTGCAAGGTTGGGCCAATCAGCCATCATTGCTGGAGCTGGAAAACTTGCTTACTTCACAGGAGAGTTTAGCTAAGCAGATGGCGGGGATATCTATCTCTGGGGGAGAAAATGAGGTTCTTTATTCAGGTAAAAAGAAGAGATGGGATAAGAAGAAGAAGTCACCATGAGGTGATGGTCTATCTACTTCATATCTGCAGGAGAGGAGCTATGCTCCTAAGAATGATGGGAAGAAGAAGGAAGGTCCAAGATGCTTCAGGTGCAACAAGCCTGGTCACTTCAAGGGAGACTACAGAGTTAATCTTTAGCCGGGTCATGCCGCAGGAAAGGAGGAGGCTGGTTCCAATGCTGATAGTAGTTGGGGTGGTGGAGGTGCTTTCATGACGGGCACTTGTGTTTGGGCTATGGCTTCCATCAACTACCGGGATGATTGGATAGTGGACTCGGGGTGTGGTCATCACCTCACCGAGGATGAGTCCAAGTTCTCTTCTTTGCAGACATACTCAGGTAATGATGTAATAATTATAGCTAATGATATTGTTCATGCAGTTGAGAAGGAGGTGTAGTTTCTTTAAGCAGTGATAGAGGTCCACCCACCATGAGGAGTGTATATCATATGTCGGGTATGTAGAAGAACCACTTCTCCGTAACCAATGTTTTTGATACGGGGTATCACGTTCTGTTCGGCCCAACAAATGTGAAGTTTCTCTGAAACGTGTCAAGTGTGAAGGCTGACATCACTCATGTTGGAAGGAGGGTGAAGAACTTGTTTGTTTTATCAACAAGTTCCTATGTTGATAAGATGAGAGCTAATGACAGTGTTGATATCTTGCATAAGAGGCTTGGGCATGTTGGGATGGATAAGCTGAAGGCTATGGCAGCAAGAGGCCTGGTGAATGGCATGCCTAGTATATCTTCCTTATGTGATGGTCACGTTTATGCTGGATGTCAGTTTGGTAAGGCTCATCGCCTTCCATTTGACAAGTCATAAACCAGATGCAAAACATCATTGGAGTGTATTCATAGTGATCTGTTTGGACCAACCGCAACTGCCAGTCTTTGAGGTAGCAGGTATATGCTGATCTTGATTGATGACTTCACTAGGTATACCTGGGTATACTTTATGAAGGTGAAGGCTGAGGCGTTCGGGAAGTTTGTGGAGTTGAAGGAGCTTGTGGAAGGCCGGCTTGGCTTGCAGATTGAGAAGTTCAGAACTGAAAATGGAGGGGAGTTCACCTCAAGTGAGTTCTTCAACTTCTGCAAGAAGCATGGCATCCGGAGGGAGCTCTCTTGTGCACATACTCCACAACAGAACGGAGTTGGTGAGTGGAAGATCCGTCATCTGACGGAGACTTGCAAGTGTTGGATTCATGCCAAAAGTATTCCTAAGTGCTTCTGGGCAGAGGGAATGTCTTGTGCCGCTTACGTCATCAATCGGATGCCTCTCAGTCATATCAACATGAATACTCCACATGAGTTGATGTTCAAGGAAAATCCTAGTGGGTAACACTCTCATGTGTTCGGATCTACCTGCTACATGCATGTTCATGATGCCCTCAGAACGAAGCTAGATGTGAAAGAAAGGAAGATAGTGTTCATTAGTTATGATGACTGGAAGAAGGGTTGGATATGCATGGATCCTGAGACATGGAGATATGTGGTCTCAAGGGATGTGGTATTTGACGAGTTTACGTCATACCAGGGTAATTCATCTGTGGAGCTACAAGAGAGCAGGTCAGATGAAGGGCAAGGAGAAGTTGCAAGGGAAGTTATGGTGGAGTTGCATGTTTCACCAGGTGCTCTAGTTGTTTCTAGCTCTGGGACAAGTGCTTCAGGTTCAAGAAGTAGGGGGCGATTCTCCAAGTGTGCCCGGGAGAAGAGCTAGTTCAGAAGAAGCAGCGGAAGAGGTGGATCAGGGTAAAGCCTTGAGGAGGTCCAAGAGGACTATCATTCCACCAGCTCGCTATATAGGGGGGAACTTGGTGAGCTTCGTCTCATGTTTCTTTGTTGGCCCCTTGGATGAGTAAGAGTCGTCGTGCTTTGAGAACGTAACTGGATTCAAGGAGTGGGAAGATGCCATGGATGAGGAGATGGCTGCCCTCAAGAAGAATGAGACTTGGGATCTTGTGCCCAAGGTTGATGGCATTACTCCTGTGACATGCAAGTAGGTTTACAAGCTGAAGAAGAAGGCTGACGACAATATTGATCGATACAAGGCTCGCCTTGTAGCTCGAGGGTTCTCTCAACAGTACGAAGAAGATTATGAAGAGACATTTAGTCATGTTGCTAAGATGACTTCAGTTCGGGTGGTGATTGCGTTGGCAACTTGCCAAGGATGGAAGATTTGGCAACTTGACGTGAATAATGTTTTTCTTTACGGCGAGATTGACAAGGATATCTTCATGGTGTAGCCACATAGTTATGTTTCTGAAGTTCATCCAGGACATGTCTGCAAGCTCAAGAAGGCTCTTTATGGCTTGAAGCAAGCGCCTCGGGCATGGTATGGGAAGATCGCATAATACCTCCAATTCTGCGGATACTTTGCTTCAGATTCTGATTCAAGCCTGTTTGTAAAGATGATGGGGGAGCTGCAAGTCTTGGTACTATTGTACATGGATGATATGATCATCACGGGGAACTCTGAGGAGGAGGTAGCTAGGCTCCGCGCTGAGCTAGCTATCGTATTTGAGATGATGGATTTGGGTGAGCTCTACCATTTCCTTGGTCTTGAGGTGGAGAGGAAAGAGAGTTATGTGCTTGTTTCCCAGAAGGTCTATGGGGAATGGATTGTGAAGCGATTTGGCATGGGAGAGGGGAAGAGTAGCTCTACTCCACTGGAGGATGGTTTGAAACTTCGACGTGATGAGGGAAGGATTCTTTCTGATCCTTTGGTTTTCTGGGCTTTGGTGGAGAGCATGATTTATCTGACGATTACAAGGCCAGATATCGCTTATGTTGTGGGCCGAGTAAGTCGATATATGGCAGAGCCACAGAAACCTCATCTAGTGGCGGCAAGGAGCATTTTGAAGTATGTGAAGTCCACCTTTGATATGGGTCTCCTTTATAGGATGGACTCGGGCTTCAATCTGCATGGTTACACGGATGTTGATTATGGAGGTGATTCAAATGATCGGAAGTCGACTTCTGGCTATGTCTTTATGACTGGCTCCGCAGCTATTTTGTGGTGCAGCAAGAAGCAGGACTTGGTGTATGTCTTCACTACGGAAGCGGAATACAAGGCTTCGGTCATGGCATCTCAGGAAGCCATTTGGCTTAGGAGGCTAGTGGGAGACATCCATAAGGAGGTACGAGGTCCTACTCTGCTTCATGGTGACAATGAGAGTGCTCTTAAGCTAGTGAATAATCCAGTTTGTCATGCACAGACGAAGCACATCGAGATCGAGCATCACTTCATTTGGGAGAAGGTGCTGGAGGGATATTTGATGGTTGAATATGTGCGAAGCGAGGACAATGTCGTGGACATCTTCACGAAGCCACTGTCGAAGGGACCTATTGGTCGGTTATGAAGTTTGCTTGGGCTGACATCCACTTCCCACTTCAAGTGGGAGTGTTGAATTTTTTTAAGTGGAAGAGGAAGTGTGTTGGGCGGTCTGAAGAAGTCAGACCGCAGAGACTGCGCGGTCTGCATGGGCTCTCTGGCCATATTATCTTGGACGACGAGTTGTCCAAGAGTTGGTGATCGGGCGGTTTGGTATGTTGAGACCGCACGCGATCTGGATGGGTGGTTATTGCGCCTCTTTTGGGTGGTGACAGTATCCGTCTGTTTGCCTATAAATAGAGGTACAGGGCCCATCATTCATAACTGAGAACTGTAAGAACTAGAGCTTGGGTTGTTTGTGTCGGTCTCACTTTTGAGGTCGCGCGGTTTGGAAGTTGTGTTGATCATTTGTTGTGTTCGCTGGTTAGCGACCAGCAGTCAGCAGTCTTCTTCATTTCCTAGCTATGAATAACCAGCTCGCCAGCGGTCTTCTCTGGGTAATCTGTGTTTTAGTTCTTGTGTTGTTCGCAGCAAGCTCGACGATCAGGCGACCTAGAGGTCAGGCGATCTAGAGTTGTGGTCAGGCGACAGCGGTTGGATTTCAGTTCTCTGATCGCGGGCAGCTTATGTGGTTATGCAACCTTGCGGTCAGGCGATCAAGAAGTGCAGACAGGTTGTTTTTTCAGTAGTTCAATAAGTCAGCAGCTCGCGCAGTCTGAGTTGGTGGTCTGGCAGGTAGCAGGTTGGCGACCTGTGCTGTTTGCGCGGTCTCAGTGGTTCTGTGCGATCTGACTGTTTCAGCAGTCTCTGACGGCCTCAGTTATTGTTGATCGCCAGTTACTGTTTGTCTATGTTGTTTCTCCCTGTATTCTGATGAATCATGTCTTGCCATGTATACCTTGCATTGTAAAGAGAGATTAATATAAGATCGTTTTGCTCTTCTATTGTTGTTGGTTAATTAGCTTGGTATGGTTGTATTGTTCCTGCGTATGGTTCCCGCTTCTAAGTATTTCTACTTTGGTGTCTGAGCTGAAATCTATCGCCAGATATCAGAGATAGAGAAATTTTAACACACATCTGGCACATCCGCCCCGCTCGTTCGTACATCGGCCCAGTCTGATTGCTCCAAGTGGCTCACCGTGGCGGTCTTCTTCGTGGCCACAACTTTCTTATGTTTAATTCGTGAGTCGGAAGGGGACGGGGGGTCGAGATCCACCACCGCTCTCTTCCCCTACCGCTGCTGGGCTTAGGCTTGCCCAGGTAGCTGGCGCAAGCCTCCGCGACGGCCCTCGCAAAGTCATGCGAGGAGGCCAGCTTCGCACCACCCACATAGGGCAGGTTCACAGGAATTAGACGCTCCCTCGAAACATGTGGAAACATGAGTTAGTAAGGTGGGCGAGCAAAAAAGGTGATGAGTCCCATTTTTATACATATTTTTGGACTCATCTGGGCCGGTATTTTAGTCAAAGCACTACATTTTAGATCCATAATC
Organism: Dactylorhiza incarnata; assembly: GCA_033032865.1. NCBI lineage: Eukaryota > Viridiplantae > Streptophyta > Magnoliopsida > Asparagales > Orchidaceae > Dactylorhiza > Dactylorhiza incarnata. The sequence goes on along the minus strand of JAWHQI010000026.1, from coordinate 4,182,604 downwards.
ACTCATATTTGTTCTCTATACTTCATTCCATGGTAAGTGCACTTTTAGGCCCGTCTTGATATGCTTTTGTGCTTCTTGTTGTTGGGGGTAAGCACATGGTGCTCCCTAACCTTTTATTCTATATTTATATTGAGCTGGAGGGGTATTCCCAGCTGTGTTGATATTTATGCAGGTGGACGGTTCATCCAATTTTACCCAGATTTCATGTCTGCATGAATCGCACGGTCGTGCATTTCCTTGACGCACGGTCGACTGCGATTGTGCGCTCTCATCTGTGGTAGAAAATGAGGTTCTGTATTTGATCATGCATTTTTACGCACGGGCAGTTGCCCGTGCGAGAAGAAATTGCATGATCGCCTGTTATGCCTGGTTTTGAGGCCATCTGGAATTGGTCGTGCGTTTTTACGCACGGGCGGCTTCGTCCGTGTGTGAGTAAAATGCACGGTCGCTGCTGCTTCTTCCTCAAGGCATTTCTTCTTCATTAATATCGCACGGTTCACGCATGGTCGTGCGTTCGACCGTGCGTGACCAAATTTCTGACTATTTCTATAAAAGCTGCAGAATCCGCCCTAGACCGGATCGATCATCTTTCTCGCGCCCGAAGGGTTCTAGTTCCGCCATTTTCGCCGCTCCATCGCCGCCCACCTTAAGGAGGAGCTCCGGCCACCATTTCCTTGCAAATCTAAAGCCCGAGCATCCTCTCGGCCGCCTCCATCATCCAAGTGCTTCAAGGAGAGGATTCCACCCTCATCTTCATCGCCAAGCAAAGAGTTCTTCACATTGGACGTGGCCGGATTGTAGTTTACCGGAGGAGACGGGTCCATTGGGAGGAAGTGACAGCCCTCCTCTACCTCGGAAGATAGTTGGGACCGAGCTAGGACGCGGATTGACAACCCGACGATTCCTACCGAGAATCTACAACAAGCCTCCGGATTCAGTTGTATCTCTTGCCTTTCTCTCTTATTTGTGTTGATGTATATGAATGTAATCCCTATTATTTGATGATGTGGCACATATGAACTTTGATTTGTAGTGTTTATTTCATGTCTATGTGAAATTTCTCTTTCATTTATATGTGTATTTTAGGTGCGCCACCAAATCCACTCCACCATGCACTTCATTCCGCTAGCCTACTCGCCCATTTCGTGTGCCTACTCTTTCATCCGCCAAGCTAAGAGGTGCTAACGGCCCTCAAACCTTTCTGCCAGTGCGAACCACTCCATCCGCTTGCCTTCTCATCCATCCTCCCTTGTGAAGTAGTGAATTCAAGGCCTACGTAGTCTCCATCCCGCCTAGTGAAGCAGTGCGCTCAAGGCCTGCATAGGAGTAGTTTAGTTCTTTTCTTTTATTTTCCAAAATCCAATCCAAGCCTCCCGCAATCCATCCGACCTAAATGACTTCGATCTTAAGTCCTTCCTCAAAAGTAAACTCCACCTTACTGTGTTCCTTTGAGATTCGATACTTGGGGATTCACTCCCACATTTTATATTACTTGAACGATCGGTACACTGCCGTTTCGTGCCGCAGTCTCGCTACCGCCTATAGCGGTGTGCTAGATTTGTGCATCAAGTTTTTTGCGCCGTTGTCGAGGAACACAGTCGTGTGAGTTTTCTAGAGAGGGAGAACGTGCGATAGAAGTTCTTCCATTTGTAAATTGCATCCTTTATTTTATTTTAGTTCTTGTTATTCCTTTTTCTTGTTTTATATTAGGTTGCCTTAGTAAATTATTGTTGGGTGTAGTACGTTGCACAATAGTTTTTTTATTTCGAATCTTGTTATCTTCACGCAATGTGGGCTTCATTTAATATTTATTGTCGTTGGTGTGGAGATACCTCTCATGATAATGATAGATTTCCAAAGGGAGATAATAGCCCTAGCACTCAAGGCCCAATATATGGAGCACCGACTTTGTTTGGTACTCCATATGGTGCGCGTAAGTCCTATGGCTATTCTTCTAAGCCTTTACCGGCATACTTCTTTGCGGCTTCAGCACCTGTGGTGCCAATGAAGACAGCAAGGCAGTGCTACTTTTGTCGGAGCATAGATCATGTCATGAAGGACTGTGCCGAGTATCTTCGCCAATTGGACGAGGATGATGAGCCGGATATCCGGATCGTCCCGACTCCTAACTCTTACAGCACACCTTCCACATTTGATTACGTTGATGTATCACCTTTAAGTTTTGAAGGGAATGATGCAGACACGCTCATCAGAGTTGTGGCTGATCTAGGCTCTGACATGGCTGAGCCCATCTCCCCTGTGCATACATCACCTTGCATGAATTCAATTCTTTGTGAGGAATCGGTGCTTAACTTTTATCCAAGCACTATTACTCCCCCTTTTGTGCATACTACTACATTTGTCTCTGACGACATTATTGAGGATGTTTCGCAGGATAAGGCAAGTGATTTATGTGTTGTACCTATTCCTATGGTGGAGGATATTTTCCAAGGTGATGAGGATTCTACCTCAGCACTGGTGGAGGAAGTCCAAATCGTGGAGGAGGTCACTAATGATCCTACTGAGCCCTGCAACATTATCGATGATGCCGACAGTATCTTATTTCCCCAACCTCTTGGGAGTGAGACCGGGACCACTCCCCCGATTTTAGATCATTTATGTTATTCTTCTCTTTTCTTTCCTGATCCCCCTTCTTCAGTGTCTGAGCCTGTGCAGGTTGATTCTTCACAGTTACTCTAAGAGGACTCGGAGCATGTTGCTCATGCCAATGAGGCGAGCATCCACTTATGTGAGGAGGTTGATACCCCCTCCATGGTGGAAGCTCCACTCATTGCCTTCTCCTCCTGCACCCGTCCTGAAGAAGACGATGCCTTGCTGGCCAAGTACATACATTTTGGTGAGAATAGTGAGGAGGACTCCTCCTCCACTTCTTACTTTCTGCTTCCTCTACCTGTGATGAGCAGGTATTATTATTTAGGTAGAGGAGTAACTATTCTATCGCAGTATCGGTGCCCGTTACAGACACGCATATTAGAATAGTTACCCATGCATTTCTCTTTTCATACTCCCATTAGCTAGAACCTTCTACTTTTTGAATAGGTCGTGCTGGGAAGACAATAACCCCAGTAGTTATCTTACCTTTTCTTGCATTTTTATTTCATCTAGTTTAGTTTAGTTAGTGTTTTTCATTTTATTTTGTATATTTTCTTTTGTTTTTGGCGGAGCTCACCCCTGCAGGTCCTTCTTCTGGATGGCGGATGCTGCAGCTTTCTTTTGGTTTACACGCCAATCTTCTGCTATGCTCATATCTGAGCATAGGTACCCTCTTTCTTAGCATTTTCTTATTTTCATTGTCAAAATTCATGTGATTGTCTAATTCAAGTTTTGGGAGGGGAGTGTGTTGAATTTTTGAAGTGAAGTGGAGGAGACTGGGCGGTCTGCTTTTGGGAGACCGCCGAGACCGCGCGGCCTGTGCTTGTTTTCTGCCGGTCTGGCTCTGTCGGTCTGTTCTGGCGGATTGCTGGTTTTGCCTGTCTGTTCTTTGTAGCTGCGGTCTGTTCCCGAGTTGGTGTGCTGGTTGGCCTGTCTTCCTTGTTGGAAGACCGGGCGGTCTATTACTATGTGTGACCGCCTATCCGGGTGGTTGTGCTTAGCGATCTGGCGACTTGTTCTAAGTCGGCCAGATGGTTCCTGGTTTGCTCCTAGTGGTCTAAGGAAGGAGTACCTTTGTGACCGCGCGACTTGTGCGCGGTCTCGTGTTCGTGCGACCTGTGCGCGACCTGTCTGTTGATCTGTGTCTTGGTCGGATGATGGACCAAGTTGTGTGATCGCGCGGTCTGCCTTATGAGACCGCTGGCGATCTGACGGGTGGTGATTGTATCTCTCCTGGGCGGTGATGACATCCGTCTACCCGCCTATAAATAGAGGTGCAGGGCCCGTCATTCCTAAAGAGAACTGTAAGAACTGAGCCTGGGTTAATTCGTGCGGTCTCACTTTGAGGTCGGGCGGTCTCGGAAGCGAGCTGACTGTTTGTTGTGTTCGCAGGTTTGCGATCTGCTGGTTGCGGTCTTCTTCCTTGGTGATTCCCAGCGGCTTGCATAAATAGTTCGGCAGCGGTCTGTCTGCGAACTAGTTTATGTTCGTTCTTGTACTGTTCGCAGCGAGCTCAGCGATCAGGCGACCTTCAGCGGTTAGGCGATCTGAGTTGCGGTCTGGCGACAGCTTCAGTTCTTCATTCCAATAAAGCTCCAGTTCGTGCGGTCTGAGGAGCGGTCTTGCAGTGCTGGTAGTCTGTCCGGTTTCTGTTCGTGCGATCTCAGGTCAAGCCGATGACTTCTGGAGTCGAGCGGTCTGTGCGGTCTAAGCTTGTCTAGCCGCCAGATTTGTTTTGGTGTGTTTTGTTCTTCTCGTCTCCGTGATTCTGATGAATCATGTCTCACCATGTATGCCTCGCAATGTAAATGAATATTGTGTTTCAATAAATTTCTTGTGTTGCTGTGTGGCATTGTGGTTGTTTAGCTTTAACTCAGTTGATGCAACTCCTGCTTACTCCTAAACGATTCAAATCAAAAATTTTAACATGGTATCAGAGCGAGGTTGTTGGAGTGGATAAGCAGTGATCAACTTGAGTTGCCATCGTCTTTGTGAAGAAGAGACCACATAGACTGCCATGGAAGGCGGATTCGCAAGAGGGCTTGGTATTGAACTCCTGACATCGACTAACTATAAGAAATGGAGGTCATGTATGGAGAGCTATTTACTTGGCGAGGATCTATGGGAGATAGTTGGAGGAGAAGACACACAAGAGGTGTTTCTAGCAGGAGATAATAAGACAGAGGTGAGACTTTGGAGGAGGACGAATGCTAAGGCAGAGTTCACTCTCAAGAGGGCTATCTCACCGGAGCTGTTTGATCACATCATCGGATGTAAATCTGCTGCTGAGATTTGGACGTCTTTGGACGGGCTGTTCAATAAGAAGAATGTATCTCGGCTACAGTTTCTTGAAAATGAGTTGGCAAAGGCCTTTCAAGGCGATCTTACTATTTCTACCTTCTTTCTCAAGATGAAGAACCTCACAGCAGAGATTTCTGCATTGGACCCTGATGAGCCCATCTCGGACGCAAAACTGAAGAGGCATATCATCCGCGGGTTGCGGAAGGAGTATCTTGCCTTTGTGACTTCAGTTCAAGGTTGGGCAAATCAACCATCTTTGTTGGAGCTGGAAAACTTACTTGCTTCGCAAGAAAGTTTGGCAAGACAGATGGCGGGGACTTCTATCTCTGGGGGAGATAGTGATGTGTTGTTCTCTGGGAAGAAGAAGAAGAAGTGGGAGAAGAAGAAGCCGGGTTATGATGGACCCTCTACTTCAGGTCAGCAGGATAGGAGTTATGCTCCTAAGTCTGATGGGAAGAAGAAGGGAGATGGACCAAGATGCTTCAGGTGCAATAAGACCGGCCACTTCAAGAAGGATTGCCGGGTTAATCTTCAGTCGGGACATGTAGCATAGAAGGAGAAGCCAAAGTCTGATGAAGCTGGATGGGGAGGAGCCTTTGCGGCTAATATGACGGCGATGCCCGTTAAGGCCTTGGCTGCCATCAACTTCGAAGAGGATTGGATTGTTGATTCAGGGTGTGGACATCATCTCACCGGGGATGAATCAAAGTTCTCTTCTTTGGCGCCTTACTCAGGTAACGATGCTATCATTACGGCTGATAATTATGTTCATGCTGTCGAACAAGAAGGTGTTGTCTCCCTGAGCAGTGATAAGGGTCCACTCACTTTGAGGAGTGTTTATCACGTGCCTGGTATGAAGAAGAATCTCTTCTCTGTGACCAATGCGGTCGATGCCGGTTATCACGTTCTGTTTGGCCCAACAGAAGTGAAGTTTCTTAAAACTCAATCGGATATAAGGGGAGATGATATCCATGTTGGAAAGAGGGTGAAGGACTTGTTCGTGTTATCGACAAGTACCTATGTTGATAAGATGAAGACCAATGATAGCGCGCCTATCTGGCATGAAAGGTTGGGGCATGTTGGCATGGACAAATTAAAGGCTATGGCGGTAAGGGGCCTTGTCAAGGGCTTGCCTAGCTTGTCCTCTTATGGAGATGGTCATGTTTGTGTTGGATGTCAGTTTGGTAAGTCTCATCGACTTCCATTTGATAAATCGCAAACTAGATGCAAAGCGCCGTTGGAGTGCATCCACGGTGATTTGATGGGACCGACAGCCACCTCAAGCCTTGGAGGCAATAGATATATGTTGGTGTTGATTGACGATTACACCAGATATGTCTGGGTGTATTTTTTGAAAGAGAAGTCGGAAGCCTTTGCGAAGTTTGTGGAGTTCAAGGAGCTGGTGGAAGGTCGGTTAGGCCTGCGGGTGAAAAAATTGAGAACTGATAATGGTGGGGAGTTCACCTCTGGTGAGTTCTCAAGTTTTTGCAGGAAACATGGCGTTCGGAGAGAGCTCACTTGTTCCCATACTCCACAGCAAAATGGCATTGCGGAGAGGAAGATCCGTCATCTGACGGAAACCTGCAAATGCTGGCTTCATGCCAAGAGTATCCCAAAGTCCTTTTGGGCGGAGGGAATGTCTTGTGCATCTTATGTCATCAACAGAATGCCTCTAAGTCCTATCAACATGAAGACCCCTCACGAACTGATGTTCAAGGAGAAACCGAGTGTTGCTCACCTTCGGGTGTTCGGGTCAACCTGCTATGTGCATATTCCTGATGCTCTTCGGACAAAGCTAGATGCGAAAGCAAGGAAGCTAGTCTTTGTTGGGTATGATGAGTGGAAGAAAGGATGGAGGTGCATGGATCCTGAGACACGGAGATCAGTGGTATCTCGGGATGTGGTGTTCGATGAAGTGACTTCCTACAAGGGGAGTTCAGGAGTTGAACTACTAGAGAGCAGGGTTGATGAAGCAGGGAAAGCTGCAGGAAGTCTTCAAGTGGAGTTGCCTGTTTCACCAGGAGCTCCAGCTGTGTCAAGCTCTGAGATGGAGGCTTCAGGTTCTGGAAGCAGGGGGAGCAATGCTCCAAGTTCGTCTGGAAGAGGAGCTTGCACTGAAGTAGCAGCTGAGGAGGTGGTTAGTCAGGTGCAACCTCTTAGGAGGTCGAAGAGGACTATCAAGCCACCAGATCGATATACAGGAGGAAGCATGGTGAGCTTCGTCTCATGTTTCTTCGCTAGTCCCTTGGATGAAAGGGAGCCGTCGAGCTTTGAGAAAGCCAAAGGCGTGAAGCAGTGGGATATTGCTATGCAAGAAGAGATGGATGCTCTCAAGAAAAATGATACTTGGTCTCTAGTGCCCAGGCCCAAGGGCATTACCCATGTAACATGCAAATGGGTTTACAAGCTCAAGAAGAAAGCTGACGGCACGATCGAGCGATACAAGGCTCGCCTTGTAGCTCGCGGGTTCTCATAACAGTATGGTGAAGATTATGAGGAGACGTTTAGTCCAGTGGCAAAGATGACTTCGGTCCGATTTGTTATTGCTTTGGAGGCATCTTGTGGATGGGAGATTTGGCAGCTCGATGTTAAGAATGCTTTCTTATACGGAGAGATTGACAAGGATATCTTCATGATCCAGCCACCGGGATTCATCTCGGAGGATCATCCGGACTACGTCTGCAAACTGAAGAAGGCCTTATATGGGTTGAAGAAAGCACCTCGGGCGTGGTATGGAAAGATCACGGAGTATCTCTTATTCTGCGGGTTCTTTGCTTCAGACTCTAATTCTAGCTTGTTTGTCAAGAAGGAGGGGCGCTTCGGGTTATTGTGCTGCTATATGTGGATGACATGATTGTCACCGGGAACTCGAAGGAGGCAGTAGCAAGGCTGAGAGTTGAGCTTGCTATCAGGTTCGAGATGAAGGATCTGGGGGAGCTTCACCATTTCCTTGGATTCAAGGTCCAGAGGCGGGAGAGCGGAGTGCTCGTGTCTCGGGAAGGATATGTGGAGCGGATCGTTCAACGATTCGTCATGGAAGAAGGGAAGAGCAGCTCTATACCTCTGGAACAGCATCATAAACTTCAGAAGGATGAGGAAAGAGTTCTATCTGATCCGTTGGTGTTCTGAGCTCTGGTTGGGAGCTTGATTTACTTGACCATCACGAGGCCTGATATTTCTTATGCAGTAGGCAAAGTGAGTTGGTACATGGTGGAGCCACGGAAGCCTCATCATCTGGCGGCGAAAGGGATTCTGAAATATGTGAAGTTGACCTCTGATTTGGGTCTCCTATTTAGGAGAGGGTCAATCTTGGAGTTGCATGGATACATGGATGCTGACTACGGGGGAGACGTGGATGATCGGAGATCAACGTCTGGTTATGTCATTATGACGGGACCCACAACTATCTCTTGGTGCGGCAAAAAGCAGGACTCGGTGTCCGTATCTACCACAGAAGCGGAGTACAAGGCTTCGGCCTTGGCTGCTCAGGAAGTCATTTGGCTCAGGAGGTTGGTGGAGGACGTTCATGAGGAGGTTCGAGGTCCCACTATGCTACGCGGGGACAATGAGAGTGCTCTCAAGCTGGTTAATAATCCAGTCTGTCATGCGAGGACCAAGCATATTGAGATTGAGCACCATTTCATTCGTGAAAAGGTGTTGGGAGGATCTCTTATGGTTGAGCATGTTCGGAGTGCGGACAATGTCGCAGACATCTTCACAAAGCCGCTGGCGAAGGGACCGTTTACACGGTTGCGGAGTTTACTCGGGCTAGTCTCCACTTCCCACTTCAAGGGGGGTGTTGAATTTTTGAAGTGAAGTGGAGGAGACTGGGCGGTCTATTTTTTGGGAGACCGCCGAGACCGCACGGCCTGTGCTTGTTTTCTGCCGGTCTGGCTCTGCCGGTCTGTTCTGGCGGATTGCTGGTTTTGCCGGTCTATTCTCTGTAGTTGCGGTCTGTTCTCGAGTTGGTGTGCTGGTTGGCCTGTCTTCCTTGTTGGAAGACCGGGCGGACTGTTTCTATGTGTGACCGTCTGTCCAGGCGATTTGTGCTTAGCGATCTGGCGACTTGTTCTAAGTCGTCCAGATGGTTCCTGGTTTGCTCCTGGTGGTCTAAGGAAGGAGTACCTTTGTGACCGCGCGACTTGTGTGCGGTCTCGTGTTCGCGCAACCTGTGCGCGACCTGTCTGCTGATCTGCGTCTTGGTCGGATGATGGACCAAGTTGTGTGATCGCGCGGTCTGCCTTATGAGACCGCTGGCGATCTGACAGGCAGTGATTGTATCTCTCCTGTGCGGTGACGACATCCGTCTACCCGCCTATAAATAGAGGTGCAGGGCCCGTCATTCCTAAAGAAAACTGTAAGAACTGAGCCTGGGTTAATTCGTGCGGTCTCACTTTGAGGTCGGGCGGTCTCGGAAGCGAGCTGACTGTTTGTTGTGTTCGCAGGTTTGCGATCTGCAGGTTACGGTCTTCTTCCTTGGTGATTCCCAGCGGCTTGAATAAATAGTTCGGCAGCAGTCTGTCTGCGAACTGGTTTATGTTCGTTCTTGTGCTGTTCGCAGCGAGCTCAACGATCAGGCGACCTTCAGCGGTTAGGCGATCTGAGTTGCGGTCTGGCGACAGCTTCAGTTCTTCGTTCCAATAAAGCTCCAGTTCGTGCGATCTGAGGTGCGTTATTGCAGTGCTGGCAGTCTGTCCGGTTTTTGTTCGTGCGATCTCAGGTCAAGCCGAGCGACTTCTGGAGTCGAGCGGTCTGTGCGGTCTCAGCTTGTCTAGCCGCCAGATTTGTTTTGGTGTGTTTTGTTCTTCTCGTCTCCGTGATTCTGATGAATCATGTCTCGCCATGTATGTCTTGCAATGTCAATGAAGATTGTGTTTCAATAAAGTTTCTTGTGTTGCTGTGTGGCATTGTGGTTGCTTTGCTTTAACTCAGTTGATGCAACTCTTGCTTACTCCTAAACGATTCAAATAAAAAAAATTTAACATAGTGTACCGAGTGTTCACTACACGTGTACATGTTTTAGCATACCATAAGTATATTTTCATTTATGTCATGTTATTGCATACACCAGTTCACCCGCACAAGCGCGCACTCACTTGTTTGGGTGCTTCCGTACACGTTATCTTGGTTTGGAATGTGAAATAGGATGTTAGCTTAGGAATTGCAAATCGGAGTGCGATGTTGACTTATTAGTGTTCTTGCGTAGTTTTTGATTTATTTTACTCATTTGGTGAATGTGACTAAAATTTGCGGTAGCACGGTGTTGTGTGTAATCGAGCGCTAGTTGTGCGTTGCTCCAGTCAGAAGGAAGGTTTATCTTTCTCGTGGGCTAAGAACTTGCCCCAAATGACTCTTGAAGCATGGGTGAGAGCGACTCAATAAGTTGAGCGTGACGTAGGCCATCTAGTTGGCTAGTCTGAGCTTTGATTTCCATAACCCATTCGCTTACCTTTGCAAGCCAAATTGTTCATACCCATCCTTTCTTTCAGCTCTTCTTTCAATCACCAAAACTTGAAGCTTATCCTATTATCGCAACCAAGTAGTGAGTTAACTGAAATTATATTTCTTGTTTAGGTGTTATGTATGAAATTATTGTGATGTGAAAAAAATTATATTCTGTGCTGAATACATTCTTGTGAACCAATTGGGGGATAAAATAATTAGAAAAAAAATGAAGTTAGAAGTAAAATCTGAAAAAAAAATTGAAATGAAAAGAAATCCCCTTGGACGTAAAAGAAAAATTCAGTTGGTATTTGTTTGGAGTAGGCTGTGTGCACACCCAGTTTTCAAGCTAAGTCTGGGGGTGTGTCACACTAGCATCTTTCTTGGACTGGTTCAGGTGCAGCATTGTCTTTTAGCTCATTTGGGTTGCGTAGCCGTCATGTTTATCATTGTATACCATACAGTAACCTAAGCCCCTGTAATAACCTGAAAGTCCTACTAATTCATCTTGTGAGTTTGCTAGCGTCGTGGAGAGAGTGTAACCGGGAAAGCCTATGGTTCTCGTCGTTGATGGATTTCAGCGGAGATATCCCTGAATTCTGGTCTTTAGCAACACCCTCCTGAGTTGCTCGTTTACTTTCACACCGAGCACGACAGCAAAATTCTTCATGACTCACCATCTGAGTACAAATACATCTCTATTTGCGCAATTATACTATTGTAAATTAATTAGTATAGTTAGAATCTTCTATTACTGAATTCCTATTTGCATGGGTATGATACTTCGCATCTTACTCTTTCTTTGCAATTCTCTGCGCTAACTTCCATTTTCATATCCCGCCGGATTTGTTTGCTCGGGAAGCGAAAACAGGTAAGTCTGGGGGTGTGATGAGTCCCATTATTATACACATTTTTGGACTCATCTGTGCAGGTATTTTAGTCAAAGCACTACATTTTAGATCCATAATCACTCATCTTTGTTCTCTATACTTCATTCCTTGCTAAGTGCACTTTTAGGCCCGTCTTGGTATGCTTTTGTGCTTCTTGTTGTTGGGGGTAAGCACATGGTGCTCCCTAACCTTTTATTCTGTATTTGTATTATGTTGGAGGGGTATTCCCAGCTGTGTTGATATTTATGCAGGTGGACGATTCATCCAATTTTACCCAGATTTCATGTCTGCATGAATCGCACGGTCGTGCGTTTCCTTGACATACGGTCGGCAGCGATCGTGCGCTCTCATCTATTGTAGAAAATGATGTTCTATCTTTGATCGTGCGTTTTTACGCACGGGCAGTTGCCCGTGCGAGAAGAAATCGCACGATCGCCTGTTATGCCTGGTTTTGAGGCCATATGGAATTGGTCATGCGTTTTTACGCACGGGCGGCATCGTCCGTGCGTGAGTAAAATGCACCGTCGCTGCTGCTTCTTCCTCAAGGCATTTCTTCTTAAAACGCACGGTCGTGCGTTCGACCGTGCATTACCAAATTTCTGACTGTTTCTATAAAAGCTGCAGAATCCGCCCTAGACTGGATCGATCATCTTTCTCGCGCCCGAAGGGTTCCAGTTCCGCCATTTTCGCCGCTCCATCGCCGCCCACCTTGGGGAGGAGCTCCGGCCACCATTTCCTTGCAAATCTAAAGTCGGAGCATCCTCTCGGCCGCCTCCATCATCCAAGTGCTTCAAGGAGAGGATTCCACCCTCATCTTCATGGCCAAGCAAAGAGTTTGTCGCATCGGACGTGGCCGGATTGTAGTTTACCGGAGAAGACGGGTCCATTGGGAGGAAGTGACAGCCCTCCTCTACCCCGGAAGATAGTTGGGACCGAGCTAGTATGCAGATTGACAACCCGACGATTCCTACCAAGAATCCACAACAAGCCTCCGGATTCGATCATTTCTCTTGCCTTTCTCTCTTATTTGTGTTGATGTATATGAATGTAATCCTTATTATTTGATGATGTGGCACATATGAACTTTGATTTGTAGTATTTATTTCATGTCTATGTGAAATTTCTCTTTCGTTTATATGTGTATTTGAGGTGCGCCACCAAATCCACTCCACCCTCCACTTCATTCCATTAGCCTACTCGCCCATTCTGTGTGCCTACTCTTTCATCCGCCAAACTAAGAGGTGCTAACGGCCCTCAAACCTTTCCGCCAGTGCGAACCACTCCATCTGCTTTCCTTCTCGTCCATCCGCCCTTACGAAGTAGTGCGTTCAAGGCCTACGTAGTCTCCATCCCGCCTAGTGAAGCAGTGCGCTCAAGGACTACATAGGAGTAGTTTAGTTCTTTTCTTTTATTTTCCACAATCCAATCCAAGCCTTCCGCAATCCATCCGACCTAAAGGACTTCGATCTCAAGTTCTTTCTCAAAAGTAAGCTCCACCTTACTGTGTTCCTTTGAGATTCGATACTTGGGGATTCACTCCCACATTTTATATTACTTAAATGATTGGTACACTGTCGTTTCGTGTCGCAGTCTCGCTACTGCCTATAGCGGTGTGCAAGATTTGCGCATCAAAAGGCAGTCTAAATAATGCGAGTAGAAGCATACATTCTCCCTGTAGCACCGGGGGAGAGCGAGTCAAAATGTCATCGCAAGTACGCGACCTCGATGTTCTTCTCGATGAAGAACTTGTAGAACTCCATCGTCTATCCATCCATGTGAGGAGCGTGATAGACAGGTTCTCTTTTTTGGACGGGCATGAACAAGATGTTGCCACGTTTCCCTTGACGAAGAGGAACTTTTCATTCCAGTGGTGAACTTTATTGAGGGTCTCGTAGACTTTGAGTCGCGAGCTGGTTAGAAAGGCGACTCCATCAGAGGTCTCCCTATAGATGAACAACTTATGGAAGGCCGTAAGGCTGAACTCTATCCTCTCCCCGCGCATGTAGGAAGCGAACGCCATGAGCATAACAATCGTGTTCGTATTGACCTGTGTGGGCACCGTCCCGAAGTATTTGAGGAATTCCATTACCTCAGGCCACAATAGGAGGGGAAGCCCAACCTCGAAATGCATGAGAGGGAAGGCAAGCTCATCCTCATAGAATGAGTTGATGACCTCGCGTTCCCTTGGGCAGTGAGCCGAGTACACCTCTGGTTGGAATGTGACCTCGAACGCGAGGCGATCCTCCTCTGACACTTTTCCCTCATGGAAGAGGTGGTCGGCAAAGTTAGCAACGCAATTCCCTCGCCCATCAGAAGGGTCAAAAGACTTGTCCATCTTCAGAGGGATTGGCGAGTAGGATGAGTGAGTCGAAGAGGAAAGAAGAGCAAGAGGGAAATTAATGTGGCAGGTGAGTACGGAAAGAAGGGGTGGGGTATCTATAGAAAAAGGGGTGAGGAAGGTCTCACGATTAATGATGTGACCCGCTCACCCCACACCCACTTTCCCTTACCCACACGCGAAGTCTCCTTAGCTCTATCTTGACTAGCAAGCGCAAGCACTCTTATTCTGCAAATCTTAACATCAAAGAGCGATAAGGGAAATAACACAACATGCGAGCCATGCCAAATGAAGAGAAAAACATAAATCCCCGCGAAGCAGGGTTAAACACAGCAGGAAATAATAATGTTCATACTGCAAAAAGAAATAATAACGAGTTAATTTCAAGGAAGAGACTCGAATGCGAGCGGGTCAGAGGCACGGATGATTTCACCCTCGGGGACCCCGACCGCTCATCCTCATCCTTGTGCCTCGCCTCACAAGGGCATACTCATGGGCCGCGGCGATCTCCTGTTGAAGGGTGAGCGTGCACTCATCGATTTGCCTAAAGTGGTCCTCCAACGACGTCGTGGCGCCCCCTGCGAGTTGTTTCACCTCTTCTGCGAGAAGAGTGCAGTCTCCCTCAAGGGCTTCCATTCATCGTTCTAGAGCGAGGATGCGGGGGAAGTGGTCATTGTCCGTCGAAGCCCTCTCATCCTAGAGCTCGCGATGCATATACATGTGCTTCCGCGGGATGCCTGTCACTCGACACTTCATCTCAGCAGCATTGGAGGTGCCACCCAGGTACTCATCGATCATGTCAGGAGAAGGCTGTGATGAGTAGATTACTGCATAATTGGTCTCGTCAGATTTTAGGGTGTCAGCATCTGTATAAAGGCGAAAGGTTAGTGTTGGGTCAAAAAATGAAGAGGCATGAATGAACCTCCTTACCGAGTGAGTCCTCAACAGCCTTCCACTCGCGGTGCAGGGTGGGCTCGCGGTCTTGACGGGTGAAGAAACTCAGCCTCCCGTCGAAGGGGCATGAGGTAGGAAGCACCGGGGACTTCCCCAAACCTGGTCACAGGGGAGCCTTGCCAGGACCCCGCGCTTCATGGATCGCAGTGATGCCAGCAGCAGTACTCGCAGCGGCGATGGTTGTTTTGGCGAACACCTGGGTCAGGTCTCGAGTAGGTGACTTCGGTCACGGAGGGGTTGGCGTAAGGTCGACATAATTGGGTACTGTGAGGATAAGCATGGTCAGTTATGCCCAAGAGACGCGAGTCGAATGCGATGAAGAATAACGTTCGCTTATCCTGAACGAGGCGAGTATCAGGGTGGGCATGTTTGCTCGCTCTTGCACGCTGACCAGCTGATCACTCGCACCGCCCTCCGTGGCAACATTGATCTGTAAAACCCATGGTCCAAGATTGGCATGACATCATGAAAGTTTGTATAGGCGAGTAAACTAAAGGGAATACTCGCACCTGGTCTGAAACCTCGAGGCCTAGGATAAACCCGGGTCATGATTGGAGCCCAGTCAAGGTTGTTCCCTCCCCTATGGACTCTCACCTCACTTTTTTAGCAATGCATTTTTCTACGCGCCTCACTGTAGATCGCGAAGAGTGTTCAGTGATTATCCCAGCAATCCAGGAGAAGTTGCCTCGCCCTTTTTCTTATCGGCGGCAAGGCGAGCCTAGAGCTCTTGGGAGAGCGGCATGATTTTGGTCAACCAAAGAAAAGTGAAACAAGAGAAGAATGAGTATGGGGGGTTCCCTCCTGGTATTTATCGCCCCCGGTGGGGCCCACTAAAAGATTCTCTCTGAAATCGAGGCACTCGTCAATCACTCGGGGTTGAACTATCTTTCTGAACTTGAGACAAACTCGCAAGGAGCATGGATTGTGTACAACCCCATATTTGTCGAGTGGACTCATCAAGCCATCATACAATCGGGAGCGAGACTGGTCCCTAGCGAGTCAGGGGGGCAAGTGGGGCAAATTAGCTTGCACTCGCCCGCAGCTCGGAGCGAGTGTCAAGTCCCAGCTCCACTGTGTACTCGCCACCACCTGGCGAGCAAGCCTAGAACCGCCTGGACTCGCCTGTATGCATTGTGGCATATTTTTTCCAGGAAACCACATTTTGTCCTATAGTTAGCCATTCCAAACAACGGGATTTCATTGTTGGCAGACCAATTTGGGCTGCTTTTAGTGAAACCAAACGGCGGGATTCAGCTAACCGCAAACCATTTTGAGAAAATTATAAATACCCCCCAAGGGAACCTTTGGAGAGAATCTCTCACTTGTTTATCTCTCCTTTGGGCTAGCTTTGGTTGGCAAGAGGGTTCAGGTTTGCTGCTCACAGTGGTTTCCGGGTGGGTGTTCAGGAATCCTCTAGTGCTCTCACTACAAGAAAACTAACTTTTAGTGACCAAATATTTGTGACAAAATATATTTAGTCACTAAAGATGTCTTTTTTGTGACGAAAATAAATACTGGTCACTAAATAGTGAGTTTAACTTAATTAGTGACTAAAATAAATATTTAGTCACTAAAAATATTTTCTTAGTGACAGAAATATTTATTCATCACAAAAAATTATTATTTAGTGACAATAACTTTTTTTGTCACAAACTTTATTAATTAGTGATCGAATGTTTTTGTCACTAAATGATTCTATTTAGTGACCAAAATAGTTTTTGTCACAAATCAAAAAATATGAAGATTATTTAATGATCAAGAACAGAAAGGTTAGTCGCACAACTTCATAGTAATTGAAGATTTTTCGCCTCTTAATTCAAAATCATATTATTAGGGCATGAATATGAGACATTATTTCTTCCTAAGGTTCCCAATTAATTCATTTCTTGAACTTGTGATATCCGAAATTGATTATGATATTCATCCATAATTCACTTCAAGACAAAGAATTTATGACCATAAATTTTTTTTGCAAAGTTTAAAAAAAACCGCAATAGATTTTAGAAGTTGTGACACTTATTAAGAAGCATCGTTGAAGGGTGTTTACTCAAAATAAACATATGCTTAAGTAAGGAAAATCAAACTTTTTTAGCTCTTAAATTTTAATATTGGCGCGCTATTGCGTCTTAGCCCATTTCTTTTGGTTACCCAAGACCTATTTCTCCTTCCACGTTCGAACCACATCCCTCAACCCTACGCCATTCCAGGATTGCGATTTTCCTCCCGGTGATATCTCAGATCTATACTCCTCCCGGCGACATCTCAACTCGTTTCTTCTCCCGATGACTACTCCTCCTGATCTATAAAGAAGATAAAAATGGTGAGCTCCCCAACCGGGTTTTCAAATGTTGTTTCTAAGAATCCTGACAGAGACTGCTATAAGAAAACAGCAGGTTCACTTGTCTGGAATATATGCTTGATTCATTTTCCATGTATTTTTGACGACTTATTGTGATAATATTTGAACTTGACAGAAGACTCAACTAGATCAAAAAAGAACCGAGTTGATGAAAGTATGGAAAAATCTTGAGGCAAAGTTGAAGAATTCCAGCTTATATTATGTGCAAAAGCAGATCGGTCGGAGTTGGTCGTACGGGAGAGGCCTCTTCGGGATGTTGCTCGTCGTGACGCAAAAGAAGGCTGCGTTCAGTTACAACCTCCAGCTGATGATGGACGAGTGCAAGACCCTTTGCCGGTCATGTGACGTCGGACATGAGACTTTTTTTTCAATATAGATATTTTCTCATGTATTCAGTTTAATTATAGTGGAAAATAATATTATTATGTATTAAGTGGTTTGGGCTATCTCCCACCCTCTTTTTGTTCTATTAATAAAATATCAAATTCTATTTGCGATTGAGTATTAAATTTATTATTGTATCTGAATGTTTAAGCAAAAAAATTATATAATTTTTTTGTGGAAATAAATTGAATTTAGTGACGAGATAATTCGTTACTAAAATACACATTTAGTGACTGAATTAATTCAGTAACTAAAACTTAATTTACTGACCGAATCAGTTTGATCACTAAAAGTTCATTTAGTGACTGAACCAAGTCGGTCACTGATATTACATTTAGTTACCGAATTCATTCGGTCACCAAAACTTCATTTAGTGATCCAATCATCCTGGTCACTACAAGTTCATTTAGTGAACGACCAAATTCGGTCACTGATATTACATTTAGTGGTCGAATTAATTCGGTCACTGATATTACATTTAGTGACCGAATTAATTTGGTCACCAAAACTTGATTGGGTGACCAAGTCAATTTGGTCACTAAAACCTCTTTTAGTGACAGTAATTATTTTGGCCACTAAATAAATACAATTAGTGACGAAAATCTTTTTGGTCACTAATTATATTTAGTGGTGGGGCAATCATGACCATCTTGTGACGAACTGAAATTGGTCACTAATTGTCTTTAGCGACCAAAATCTAATCTTTAGTGACGAAACTTTCCGTCACTAAAAGCCAAATTTCTAGTAGTGTCTTCAGGGTGCCCGGCTCAACATTTGGCTTAGGAGGGGAAGCTTGATAGATTATAGGGTGTAGTCTAATTCACCTAGAGTGGGGTGAATAGGTTTCTTTGATTTTCCTTTGTTGTAGCTAGCAGTTGTTAGATATAATTTAAAAACAAAAGCACAACACAGAAAGCACACAGCTATCTATAGTGGTTCCCCCAAGACAGTGTGTCTATGGGTAGTCCACTTTCCCTCTACACCTTTCTAACAGTGTGTTACACAAGGCAGCCTCCTCCAAACTCAGCTCCAAGAGCTTACAACACAGATCCCTCAGGATCTCTCAGGTTTGCTCCAACCCCTACCTCAGGCTAATCAGCCCTACCAACTCAGAGTGCTCCCACTCCTACAACTCAGAAATCACCATGATTTCCTACCTCAGGCCTATCAAGAAGCCCTACCTCGGATCTGCACAGAGATCCTACACTCAATCTTTCAAGTCTACTTCTCAGGCTCAACAGCCCTACAATCACCTAGGCTCAACAGCCTTACTACTAAGGATTACAAGCCCTAAACCTCAGGCAAAATGCCCTACAGACTCAGAACACAAGTGTTCTTACAATGGTAATAAGTTATGCTTACAACAGATGACAGCAAAGATGTATCCTTCAGCCTTTTGTCTTCTGTTGTTGATGTTCTTATGGTGCTGACTTGGAGCAGGGCTGAAATGTAGTAACTTCAGACCTTGCTCCTATCTAACCCTTCTCTTCAGATGATGAAAAAAGATCAACTTGCTTGCCTTGATTGAATCGGGAAGAGTTATCTTCTCTCCTTTTATTTTCTTGCAGATTCAGGAAGCAGGAAGGATAGCACTTGTGGAAGTTGTCAATGGAATAGTGAAAATCGTTCTCTACTTTTCAGCACCCTTCAGCACCCCTTCTATAATGCACTAACTTGTGCGTTTATACTCTTATCCATCCGCAACGGCTCTACTAAGTCCCTTGACACAGCATGGAGGGTAATAGGATACTTTATCTTGCTTTACAGTTGTTTGCACCAAAAGCAGATCCCTCCAGTGTATTATTCAAATATGAATTTGTCTCAGCGGTTGGGCTGAGACAATCTTCAGTCTCAGCGGTTGAATCTGTCTTCGTCTCACCGGATCCACTGAGACAGATAGTGTTCTCAGTGGATTCTGTCTAAATGCAACTCAGCTAAGCCAATCCCCTTCTCTGCGGCTCCTGGCCTCGTCTCAGCGGTTCAGCTGAGATAGAGAAGTCTTCTTAGTTGTTTTGACAGCAAACCACAGACCTTATTCCTATGCTTGGAATAAACTAACCCTGCACATACATGATGTAGAATAGGGTTTATCAAATACAATATGTACTTAACATTGAGTGTGATGCCTCTTCAAATCAAGGTAACATTGAGGGCAATATTCCCAACAAATCTCTCTAAGATCTTCTAGGTGTGTGGCGGGACTTCCTCGCTACAGCTCGAGGGTCAATTCCTGTTTTCCACCATAAAGAGTGAGGTTCCTTATCCAAAGAGTCTTTTCTAGTGACTCGACTTAGGAGAATTAAGTGCAAGCTACACCCTCGGTCTTAACTCCTCGTTGAACCATGGTTTCTGAGTTCAACAACGACAACCTTGTCAGCAAAGATATTCGAGGGGCTAGACGCACTCCGGAAGAAGTTATGGACTGCAAAGATGAGGATCTAAGACCGGGAGAAAGGTGAGAAAGCCAAGAATGATTAAATAATCACACTTACCTCTGAGGTTCTTTTGCTGAAGCAAGGGACCTCACGAGATGATGCGAGGATGTAGACACTCCCAATGGAAGCAAGCTTCCCGTACTAGGTGCGAGTGCGGAAGGATGTCCAAGCTCTCCACGTTGTTGGTGCACAACTGAACAGAGGTCTGTTGATCACCCACAAGACCTCTTGCGACCTCTCTGATGGTTTGGATCATTTATGCGCATAGCGGGCTCCTTCCTGAGATTAAGATGTTAATTTTTGTTGATACGAACACTATTCAATTTGTATGTTTGTAATATTTATGACTTTCGGTGTTAATGGTGTGCGCGGTTATGGACTTGACTATTTTCCTGTTAAATGTTATTCTACTTGTGTTCTCATCTTGCTTGGAATGCTTATGTTGTGGCGGTCACATCAACTTGAGGCAGATACTTGCGCTGTTCTTTTATACTTTGCTTTGCAGGAAAAATTTGGGAGGGTGGTGCTTTTATACTTGCCCTGTTCTTTTATGCATTACATGTCTATCGCACAAATGCTCTCATACACTATTGTTATTCATGACACATACAATGGTTCTTTGTATTAACTTTATAAATCTCATAACATTGTACGAAAAATCGTGTGTATTTAGATTCGTGTATTGTCCCAAATTATGGTTTTGTTTTTATATATAACCAGTGTTGTAATAAGTTTTTTTTTAATATAACTAGTATTTTGATTCCTTAACGTTTTACACCATGTTTTTTAATTCTCTGATTTTATTTTTGGGTGTCCCTATTTTTACCATGATTATCCTTATGTTTGCATTCTGTCTTTACATGCTTAATCTATTGCATATCTAATATATTTTTGCAAAATAGAGCATACTCATATTTTTTTTGTTAATATCAAAGGGGGAGAACGAACGAGTTCATGAGAACTACGAACGAGTTCATGAGAACTAGTCACGTACTAGTAAATCTAGGGGAGATCACTTGTAGGGGAGACATAGTGCACATTGATATGGGGAGCACATATATAGGGGTAGTCATATCTTTAAGGGCACGAGCACGATACACACTTACACGTCTAATCAAGTTATCTTCACCCATGTATGCTACATGTTTATCTTATTATACTATATCATGCTCTATCTTGATTTATATCTCATGAATAGGATTTGCTATTATCAAAATGGGGAGTTTGTTGAAACATGTGTTTTGCATCTCTCAGATTTGATAAATAACCAATCCCAAGTTGTATTTGATCATACATGTTTTGGGTATAATGTGTAGGTTTACAATTATGAAGTCGGACAAGAACTCAAATCTCTATGAGCTACCGCTGGAACTAGTGATACCGTAGGGCGCTATCTCAGGCTACATGTCGACTGTACGTGATCAGCCTCATGGAAATATCATTGAGACAAATCATATAGACTAGACATTACCGCTGAGCATTATCCATAACGTCGGGGCTAACATGTCGTCTAGATGGCCAACATCATCTTGGCAGAAGATATCGTCGATACAACACATGTCGAATGGATAAGGTTGCTACCGCTGGTGCTAGCCATACCACCGAGCGTTATCCATGTCGATGACAAGAATGGATCGACTTGACGGACTGCATATCAACTGGATGGAGATATCGTCGAGACCATGTGAAAGTGCACAGAGTGCCTCTGAGAATCCTCTAGAGGGGGTGAATAGAGATTTAAAAATATTCCTATTCTAGTTGTGCAAATACAATAAACCTAAGTATTATGCTTCACAAAGATATATCCCGGAATAAAATAGCTGCAGTTAAGTAATCAAATAAAAGATAGTAAATGAAATCTAATCTATGAAGGACAGCACAGAAAAGCAATCCAGAAGTCACGCAAAATTTTTATAAAGGTTCTCCAAAATGTGGGTACTCCCCTCTTCTACCACCTGGTAGGGATGCACCACTGTGCCTAAGTCTTTTGGTAAGGAGACTCTTAGAACCACTGATCTTTTGACAAGGAGATCATGAACCATCAGATCTTTTGATAAGGAGATCTTGAACCACCAGATCTTTTAATAAGGAGATCTTGAACCACTGAATCCTTTGAATAGGGATTAATAAAACTCTTTTACAGTTGGAAGAATGAAGGAGAAAGAAAGAGGGAGAGGAAAGATTCAGAAATCTGTCTTTCAGATTTCTGTAATAGCAATCCTAAGCTGTTGTTTGAGTGCTCTTCAGGATGTGTATATGATTAACCCTAGCTTTTGATAGTGATGACTGCTAGGGTTGTTAAGATTTTGATCCTTCTGCTTCCTGCTCTTTAAATAGAACTGCGCTGCTATATGATTTTGATGAAGAAGCAGCAGTTGTTGACACTGAGCATAGTATATCCTTTTTCTTTTTCTTTCTTTCCCGTATTCTTTCTATTAGAGTTCCTGAGAGAGGAAGAAGAGCAGTGCCTCAATAGAACAGTATGGCCGATTGTGATAAGTGCCTTCCTTTTCTCTTTCTTTTGTTTCCTTTTATTGTCCCTCTATTGAATTTGAATTTGTTTCCCTTTCACATAAGTCCTGAAAGGGTATATTTGTCTGGACAATAAATCCTTCCTTCTTTCTTTAATTCCCGACCCGTCCACCAGCACTAATCTTGTTTCCAAAAAGTTTTTTGTCTTCTTTAATCCTTCTTTCTATTTCAGGCAATTAATGTATCGTTGGAGAACGGTCATGAGAGAGGTGGACCAAGAGAGAAGAACCAAAATGATAGATGAAAAGTTTTCCCTTTTCAGACTTTATTCGACGTAACGTCGAGTTCTCTTCTTCTCTTATCGACGCACCTTCGAGTTCTTATAGAAGCAGCTTCGAATTCATCCTTGCTCTTATTGAACTCTGCAAGTCGACGTTGCATCAATATCAAATCGACGTAACCGTCGAGTTGATGGTTTGGCTCTGAACTTCATTATCTGCGTCGAGATGAAGTCGACGTTGCGTCGACTTTGAATGGCTTCGACGGATACTTCCTTCTGCTCCGAGTTGAAGTAGAAGCTGCGTTGACTTCTCAGAATACTTTGACCTTATCCATAGCCTCTACGTCGATATCTATTCTACGTGACATCGACTTGAATTACTTCGACAGAAGGGTGAACCTCTTGGACTTCTAGTCAGAGTAGCATCGACAATAATTCGAACTTGCGTCGAATTCTATTCGACGCAAATATTAACTTTGACCAAATTATGCTTCTCTTGATATGGTCTTGACACCCAAGGTTGAGTGTAACATCCTAAGACATCTAATGACCAAATTACCCTCAATATACAATGGGTAATTCAATCCTAAGAGATAAAATCACTTTGTAGGTAATTTGTTAAGTTAAATCAAAGGGGTTTTTCCCAACAATCTTCTCATATTTACCTTAACAAATTTTACAAATTGAATAAAGTGATTTTACTTATATCTTTGCATAAATAAACATAAATGCATACAAGACATCCTGGACATAAGAAAATGAAGTACATACAAGACAGCATTGGTATATAAGAAAGTAACATATTGTTTTTCACGGACCATTTCATTCTAATGTCAAGAAGTGTGTAGATATCCAGAGCTGTTTTTCAGGAAGAATTGTTTCTTATAGAGTACCTAAGCCTCATTGCTCCTTCTCAGGAGTTCTTCTTTTTCTTGAAAATACTTTTGAGGAAACTTTCCCTAGGGCAATCTACAAAGGCTCATCATTTTCTTCAGTAGTGTCTTTGGGAAGCTCCCCCTGACTTTGTGCATTTACTTCAGGTTACTGGGCAGCTTCCTCAGCTATCTGAGCTACTTCATCCAATAGATCTTTATTCTGAATCTCATCCTGAGCTACTGCTGTGCTTACAGCTGCCATTTCTTCTTCTAAGTTCCTTTGAACATCTGGGGCAATCTCCCCCTGCTTATCTGCATTTATTTTCTCAACATTCATTATTTCTAGGGGCTCCCCCTCATCTGTCAGAAACTAAATTACATCTGCCATCTTTTTGTCAATTATCTCCCCCTGAGTCTGTGCACCCTGAAATGTGGTCTCTTTGTCAAGAGCAGTCTCATTATTAGCATCCCCTTTATCATGTCCACTCATATCAGGAATAGGTCTTTCTTCCTCTAATATGTTCTCCCCCTTCTTGACCTTGCTGGCCAGTGAGGTTAAGAACTCCCTTGTAACCAAGGAGGAAGATATAATGTCTTTGAGGCTCTGAAAAGATCTTTGAAAACTTAATAGCTCACCCTCTATTTGTGAGTATTTTCTGTCAAACCTTCTAGCCTCAGAGGCTACCTGGTCTGCAAATGTAGAGGAGGCAATGGCCACAGCTTTGGAAATGATCTGCTCAAGATCAATTGTGGGTGGAAGAGATGTAGATGGAGGAGGTGATGGATGAAGGTCTTCTTGGATAGGGGATAGAGGATGGTAAATGTCAGGTGAGAAATGAACTGATGGTGGTGGAGGTGGAGACAGTTGAAAATTTGGAATGACAGTGGATGGCAGTTGATGAGGGATTTGGTGAGATGGCTCAGGGGCTGAAGTGGATGGTAAGGAATGATGGATCTGGTGTTGTTGTTGTTGTTGAGGAGGATGTTGGGTTGAAGCATCATCCTGATGGATATCTGGAACATTGTCCAGTGGAGATTGAGAGTAAGGATGAGGGATAGCATCCCTTGGGGGGTCTGGTATTTGCCCCTCTGGCACTTGAGGAGGAGGAGAGGGAGGAGGTGAAGTTGGGGCTTGACCCAGGCTTTAGGATTTGCCTGGTCCACTTAGAGAAAATTCCAATGTTTATTCTCTTTCCAGGAGGAATTGGCACTCCTCTGGACTTACACACACTGGGATAGTGGTGAAGCAGTACCTTACTCATGATTCTCATGAAAGCATTCTCCTTGTTGGAGTACTTGTGAGCAATCACTTTAGAAGGCACCTCCCCTAGTTAATCTTCTTCTGCTGAACTAGCACTCCCATAATCTGCAACTACTGCCTGGGGATAGCATCATGGGCTGAAATTTTACATAGCATAACCTTCCCCACCATGTCAACCAAGAACATGTACTCTTCTGCCACATCAATCTTTTTAAGATTAATGGGCTTCTCCTTCTTGAACTGCATTATTTCTAAAGCTTTCTTAATCTCTTCACTAGTCAGCTCATCAGAGTCACTCCCAGTTGGAAGATCAAATGTCTAACTCATCACCTCCTCTGTGATGTGAATGTCTGTCTCAGAAACTTTCCCATTAAGGGAGCCATCCTCTCCTATCTGTACCGACTCCTTAAATTTTGTTAGTTCTATATCAAGTATCTTGCTCCTAGTGGATATCAGTTTAGTTAAGCTAGCATCCTGAAGCAAGCCCAAAATGGCTCTGAAACTGTAATTCGTTGCGCTGAAGGAGTCAATATTCACATCGAACCCAGAATTAATCTTAGGAGGGCACATTGATTGGATGTACCTGCAAAGAAGGAGAAAACAAGAGAGAGAGAGAGAGAGAGATGCACGAAAGAGCTTGAGAGCAAAAAGGCAAGAGAGCAAGAAAGCGGGAAGAAATAAATGAGGCAAGAGAAATTTGAAAGCGTAATGTTTCGCGCAGTAATTTCATAAAAGCAGATGAATCGCCGCACCTTAGGATTTAGGTCGACGCACCGTCGATAACACATATTATTTGGCGCGCAAAGCTGTGTCGAGATTGCTTCTAGAGGCAATTCTATGCACGCTGATATATCGACGTTGCGTCGACTAGTACTCGACGTAGCTTCGAGACTATTCAGAGACCCTAAGTCGATGTAGTCATGTCGATGTTACGTCGATTTCCAATCGATGTAACTTCAAATTTAATCAGCGATCGATAAGTCGACATATGTGTCGATATGAACTTGACGTTACGTCGAGATCTATTCGAATTGTCTGCTCTGAGTGCTTCTTGCCGCTGGCGTTGAGTAGCAGTCGACGGTACGTCGACTCTTATTCGACGCACCTCTGAATGAACAGAACTATTTTCTTAGAAATCTCTTGTTGTTTTTCCGAGCAATTATTTGTATTGAAAATATATTGTAATATAATTTGAATGACAATTAGGAAAGATTCAAGACAGAAATTACTCCATTGAATAAGTCTTGTTCCTTAATCAAAATCTACATATTTCTTCCCACTCCATTTTCTCCTGAGTGGGACTCTACCTCACCCTGCATAGGTAATTCAAACATTAGAAAGAACCCAGGTTACCTTGGGCCCTTTGCTTTTACCATTATAAGGTTCAATGAAAGAATAGAAGGGTCTTTCATGATACCCTTTGGGAAGATAGGGAATGGATTTCCCAAACCTCTTATCTTGATACTTAAAATAAGTATAAAATGTATCAAAATATAACAAATTAGCAGAATGTTTTATTAACCTAGGTTTTGCCTTAACCTTTTGGTTGTTGTTATTTGACTCCTCTATATTATTTTTACCTAGGGGTCTTTCTTTCCTATTCAAATTTACTTGATTAGGTTTTTTTATCCTATCTGGATGGATGTTAGCCTTAACCTTGAATAATGCACTCTTCTCACTTGGTTTGCACTCACTAGATCTAACAAATGCCACTGGATTTTTCCAGATAGGTTTCCTAGGTGCTTCAGTGCTTGTGGAGAGTTCTGCTCCTATACCTAGGTGATTAAATCTCATAGAAAGATTTTCTGTGATGTCTTTGAGCTTCTGACTCCTCCCATTGAGTGAGTCCTCAAAGGCCTTTGCTAGATCTTCTTTATAATTTGTATTTTCTTCTCTAAGTTTAATCAATTCTTGCTCTTTATCATTAATTTCATTTGTTAGTTTTTGATTTATTGGATGCATTTCATCTTTCTTAAGGTTCTCTAGTTCTGTTCTAGCTATGCCTAATTCTTTTTCTACCCTAAGATGTTCAATGCAGAAATCATTAAAACATGATTTGAAATCATTAGAGCTAAAGTCAAATTCATCAAAAACTGATACCTGCTCATCTTCATCATCTAATCACATTCTAAGAGCCATCATGTCGGCTACTACTGCTTCTTCTTCATCATCACTTTAAGATGATAGGAGTCAAATTCTGCTTTAGAATCACTCCATGTTTCAGCAATGAAGCCTTTGGGTTTCTTCTTGTCTTTTCCTCTGAAGGACTTCTTCTTCTCCTCTTTGTTGTTGCTTCTTGCCCTTTTCTCTTGTGGGCATTCAGGTGCAATGTGTCCTGGTTAGCTGCAGGTATAGCAAATAATCTTCTTTGGACTTTTCTCATACCTGGGCCTTGAGTCCCTTTCTCTTCTCCTTGAGTCTTCAATTTTGACCCATTTCTTGAATCTCCTTGCCATGAGATTGAACATCTCATCTTCAGGAGTAGAAGGCTCTCCTTTAGTAGCTTTCAGAGCAAGGCTCCTTTGGATAGGAGCTGGAGTCATTTCCCTTTCTTCTGATTCAGCCCTATTCTTCAGCAGCATCTCATATGACTTAAGCTTTCCTAGCAAAGCTTCAGTTGAGATCTCTCTATGACACCTGGACTCTCTGATTGCCCAGATTCTGGAATCCCATGATCTAGGGAAGCACATTAGGATTTTATCATTAATTTCAGTCAAGGATACCTCCTTGTCTAAGCCTCTGAGCTCATTAATGATAATACTGAATCTGTCATACATAGTAGCAACAGATTCTTCAGCTTTCTTTTGAAAGTTCTCATACTGGGATATGAGAAGGGACTTTCTGTCCTTCCTTTCATCAGCACTTCCTTCCACCATTTTGATGAGTGAGTCCCAGATTTTCCTTGCTTATTGGCACTCAGCAACTTTCTGGAAAATGTCATCTGACATTGTTGACACCAGAATATTCATAGCCTTGGCATCACATGCCTTGACCTTCTTCTCAGCCTCTGTCCATTCCTTTCTTGGGACATCCTTTGTTGTTGAGGATTCTCCTGCCTTTTGTCTGACTGGAGCTGGAGGACCTGTCGGGAGAACTTTATAGATGTCTTCATCAATGGAATTCATGTAAAGCTTTATTCTGGCCTTCCAGAGTGTGAACTTATTCAAGTTGCACATTGGGGGTCTTGTGAAAGCATAATCCTTAGTACTCATTTTCTTTATAAAATATGTTTGTGATAAAGAAATAAAAGTAGGAGGTCTTTTTGATCAAGGTGTTAACCTTTTAATGATCAACCTCCCTCCGATACCAATTGAAAGTGCACAGAGTGCCTCTGAGAATCCTCTAGAGGGGGTGAATAGAGATTTAAAAATATTCCTATTCTAGTTGTGCAAATACAATAAACCTAAGTATTATGCTTTACCAAGATATATCCCAGAATAAAATAGCTGCAGTTAAGTAATGAAATAAAAGACAGTAAATGAAATCTAATCTATGAGGGACAGAACAGAAAAGCAATCCAGAAGACACAGAATTTTATAGAGGTTTCCCAAAATGTGGGTACTCCGCTCTTCTACCACCTGGTAGGGATGCACCACTGTGCCTGAGTCTTTTGGTAAAGAGACTCTTAGAACCATTGATCTTTTGACTAGGAGAACATGAACAACCAGATCTATTGATAAGGAGATCTTGAACCACCAAATCTTTTGATAAGGGGATCTTGAACCACTGAATCCTTTGAAGAGGGATTAATAAAACTCTTTTACAGTTGGAAGAATGGGAGAAAGAAAGAGGGAGAGGAGAGATTCAGAAATCTGTCTTTCAGATTTTTGTAACAGCAATCCTAAGTTGTTGTTTGAGTGCTCTTCAGGATCTGTATATGATTAGCCCTATCTTTTGATAGTGATGATTGCTAGGGATGTTAAGCTTTTGATCCTTCTACTTCCTGCTCTTACAATAGAACTGTTGCTATATGATTTTGATGAAGAAGCAGCAGCTGTTGACACTGAGTAGAGTATATCCTTTTTCTTTTTCTTTCTTTCCTGTATTCTATCTATTAGGGTTCCTGAGAGAGGAAGAAGAGCGGTGCCTCAATAGAATAGTATGGACGATTTTGATAAGTGCCTTCCTTTTCTCTTTCTTCTGTTGCCTTTTATTGTCCCTCTATTGAATTTGAATTTGTTTCCCTTTCAGGTAAGTCCTGAAAGGATATATTTGTCTAGACAATAAATCCTTCCTTCCTTCTTTAATTCCCGACCCGTCCACCAGCGCTAAGCTTGTTTCCAAAAAAGCTTTTTGTCTTCTTTAATCCTTCTTTCAATTTCACGCAATTAATATGCCATTGGAGAACGGTCTTGAGAGAGGTGGGACAAGAGAGATGAACCAAAATTACAGCTGAAAAGGTTTCCCTTTTCAGATTGTATTCGACGTAACGTCGAGTTCTCCTCTTCTCTTATCGACGCACCTTCGAGTTCTTATAGAAGAAGCTTCGAATTCATCCTTGCTCTGATTGAACTTTGCAAGTCGACATTGCGTCGATATCCAATCGACGTAACTGTCGAGCTGATGGCTTGGCTCTGAACATCATTATCTGCGTCGAGATGAAGTCGACATTGCGTCGACTTTGAATGGCTTCGACAGATAATTCCTTCTGCTCTGAGTTGAAGTAGAAACTGCGTCGACTTCTCAGAATACTTTGACCTTATCCATAGCCTCTACGTCGATATCTATTCGATGTGACATCGACTTGAATTAATTTGACATAAGGGTGAACCACTTGGACTTCTAGTCAGAGTAGCGTCGACAATAATTCAAAGTTGCGTTGAATTCTATTCGACGCAAATATTAACTTTGTCCAAATTATGCTTCTCTTGATGTGGTCTTGACACCCAAGGTTGAGTGTAATATCCTAAGACATCTAATGAACAGATTACCCTCACTATACAATGGGTAATTCAATCCTAAGAAATAAAATCACTTTGTAGGTAATTTGTTATGTTAAATCAAAGGGGGTTTTTCCCAACACCATGCACTTCAACTACTTTCGCGCGCTATGTGTGTGTCCATGTCAGTGATTCGAGGACTCAACGCGGGAAACTGGTGGTGGCCATACAAGTAAAAGATACTAACGCACCGCGCTATCTCTACTGCTCTGCAGTAATACCAGTGTTCAAGGAAAGGATTGTCACCTTACCTATCTGTCTTCGACCAGCTGGGCAAGTTGCCAAAACAACCAGGGCTACCGCGTCACGCTAACTCTTATGTGCCACACTAAGTAATGATCACAAGGAAAGCTTTGTCGCCTTCCTTACATGAAGTAGGACAGCTTTTAGGAATATGGGTAAATGGACCTACCATCGGGCTCTAGTGATACCACCGACGGTATCATATTTAAACTCTTAAAAAAGATATTTCCTTTCTCCTATTTCGATGAGACATTGGGCGCAGAACCCTAGAGCAAACAAAGCAAGCTTCCAGCCGTCTCTACAACAAGGAGTCGCCAACCAAGGAGAAGAACTCTTTCCCTCATTCAAGCACAAAGATGATCTTCGAAGAGCGCCGACAACAAACGTGAATCAGAGGATGATCGTGTGCATAAAGAACGTGAACCAAAAGCACTGATCGCTCACCACCTCCGTAGACAACTTTAGGGTGAGCAAAAAAAATTTCTTCTATCTTTTGTATTTCTCTTCTTTCTTCTTTTTTGTATCATGTAGAAATCGACCTGGGAGGTCGTTGACATCCGGTGAGGAATCCGTGAGAAATTGTCCAGGGAGGGTGTCTAGATCAGGGAGATCTAGTGGGTTGGAAGACCTTCCGGGTGGGAAGGGAGAGAGCTGGCTCGAAGACCTTCGGGGAGAAGGGAGAGAGTCAACTGGTCATCAGTGTTGGAACCAAGAATCGGTCCAAACGAGAAGTTCGGTCCCCTAAGAAAGGGGGCAGCTAGCACCTACTAATCCCACGGAAGAACTCTACCAAAGAGTTAGAACTAGACACGAACCCTTGGCTGCAGTGAGGAGGTCCCACCACACACCTGAATGATTTTAGAGCATTTGCCTCGCCATTGCTAAACGCACCCCAAAGTGGCAGGCATACACTTGCCTCGCCCTCGCATCACGTTCCTCACAAGGAAATAAGTCTGGCTCGCCTCGCCCTCGCGACTCACTCGTCGCGAGCCAGTGGGCCTCTATCCGCTTCGCCCATGCCCGATTCTCCATCTTTCCATTCGGCGAATACGGCGTTGTACATAATCCCCGATCTTTGTGAGATTATTCTAAGCTCGTAAAGAAACGTCCAACCCCTGGTGTTCGTCGATGATTGCTGACCTGGCAGGAATATTTTGGTGGGACCCATATCAGCACTATAAATACTACCCATCACAGGTGATGGGTAACTTCTCAACCCCCTTCACTTCCTTTCGCCGCTGACTACTATAGCTGATCAGAATGCCACTTTCAGAAGAAGCATGGGCTCGCCAGAACGCATCATGGGAGAACGAGCATTCGATCATGGTTCAACTTGCCCCTTGGCTAGCCCGGCGGGCCCCTCCGGCCTTCCCTGAGATTATAAGAGCGAAGACGGTCCGACGACATCCAGGGGAGGATGGGTCCTCACTCTGGAATTCGTCGCCCGACATCAGGCTAGCCGAGGAGTTATTCAAGCTGACAGGTTGGTCCTTCACGCGATTACGCTAACACTACTTTCTTTTTTGCAGAACGCACTCCTGGAGAAAACCAATTCGAGTGAGGTCTTGGTGGGCACTCGCCTCCCCTCTTGTGGGGGGACCGGCTCGGCGGTCGTGGATCTGGATGTCATTAACATGCGTGTCACCTCGCCGCGACCCGGTGAGCTTCTTGTATTCCTCATCGATGAGTTACTTGATCTGACCTGATGTTATTCCCCCTCGCAGAAACCCCACTCGCGACGCTGGAGGCGTGTCACTCCGCCGGGTTCGCCGACCCCACCGGGTGCGACCGTCCCCACTCCAGGTTTTAGTCTTCAGGGCCATTCGAGACCCGGCAGCTCGCTCCCCACCGTTGTCTGGATCGCGAGCAGCACGCCTCGCCCCCGGGACTGGGGAAATCCATCACGCTGACCTATACGGAGGCCTACCAGGGTCAACCGAGCTTTCTCGCCAGCGCCCTGGTAAACTGGTCATGGCCCCTCCAGGCTGATCAGTAATATCCAGCTCATCGCTGATTCAAATCTTTCAGGTGTTCATGAGATCTCCTCCGCCGATCTGGATCTTGGGGAGGAGGAGATATCGCCCCCTCCCTCGCAAGACAAGATTGCTAATTTCTTGGGCGATCCCCGAGACCCTGAGGTAATGAAGAGACGGACCTCCGAGGTGCTCCAGAAGTACGGGAACATGCTGCGGGACCTATACAATCAGGCGCAGGAGGATGGGGCGACCACCGAAAAGTGGCTCGCCGGCATTGCAGATGACTATGTGCGACTCCGTGCTGAGTTGCAGCTGGATACCCGCGGTGAGGTCACCTCCCCGGGGATGCACCTCTCGCGGGTGGAAGATCAAATTCGCTTGATGCAGCACAAGTGCCGCCGAGCTCGGGAGTGCGAGGTCAAGGCCAATAGAGATGGGTCTAGTACTGATCCCGCTCGCACTCGCACCCGCCTGGCGAATATTATATTACTTTTTTTCATTTGGGCCGTATGCGGGTATTATTGTTACTATTAACTTGATACTTTTCGCCCGCCATAGGGATTTCGTATTTGTTTTCTCGCACTTTGGTTTTGTTGCTAACCGCGCTTGCTTACTCTATTTTCTCGATGTTCTCTCGCACCGTTTAGCTTAGGCTCGCCGCACTCATAGTTCGCTCGCTCCATCTACTATCGTATTCGCACCCTCAGATCACGGCGAGCGGGTGAGGAAGAGGAGCTGGATCGAGGATTGAGGCGTATCGTAATGAGATTCTGCTAACCAAACTTCCGGCGCTTCGACTCCTCCCCTCCGCATTTACTTTTCTATAAATAGGTCAGGCCCAACTGCCGCACTTATCGCTCTTGACCCTCTACTCCCATCGTTCTCGTAAGCTCGCACATTTTCTCTCGCGTTCGCTTCCTCTTTGAAAAGATCTCATGGGTGGCGATAGAGGCGATGCCAAGAGCCGGGCCAAGTGCGCCTGGACCTTCTACGACCATTCATTCTTCAACTGCTTGCTCACCGAGGGCAAGTACCATGATGCGGTTGCGATCCACATCTTGTCGGGATTCTCGGCTCGCCAGCCTGCCAAAACCGATACCATCAACCAACTCTTCACGGATTAGCTCGGCATTCTCGTGGCCCACTTCGATGTTGGCATGCGGCTCCCTCTCTGGCCAGAGATTAGCTTGGTATTCACTCGCACCTTTGCTTTCTTTGTCGCACTCACATAAAACCTCTAACCATTTGTTGCGAACCCACCAGACATTCAAGTACTTCAGCATGATCTCGGGTCAGATGACCCCTAACTTGGTTGTCGTCATGGTAGCTTTCGCCTGCTAACTGATGGAGGAGCGGATCGAGTTTAGCTTGTAGGTTTTTCGCAAGCTCTTCTCCTTCCGGGCCTACAAAGATGGGACCGCCTACATCGTAATCCAACATGCCATGGTTTGCAAAACGGTCAACAAATGCCATTATTGGCCCCATAAATTCGTGATCGTGAAGGGCCCTTCGGCAGCGTCCCCTTTTCACCCATCCAGCGCGATGAGTCCA
Organism: Dactylorhiza incarnata; assembly: GCA_033032865.1. Taxonomy (NCBI): domain Eukaryota; kingdom Viridiplantae; phylum Streptophyta; class Magnoliopsida; order Asparagales; family Orchidaceae; genus Dactylorhiza; species Dactylorhiza incarnata. The sequence goes on along the minus strand of JAWHQI010000026.1, from coordinate 4,149,290 downwards.
CCTACCATCCTCCCATGCTCGGCGGCCACGAGGCCACACTTTTCTAGTACCTAGCGAAGAAGAACTTCGAGGTTGCCCACCTCCGAAGGAACGTCGACTCATTACTACCCGTGTCGCCCGGAGCAGGTTCGACTCGCGCTCGCCTCCTACTTCGTGTTTCGCTTTTTATCTCTAACCTCGGGTTGTCGCATCCTTCGCAGGGGAGCGAGACCTTCCACTCCATCCCCCTTACGTGAAGGCTAGGACCATCCTCCCCGGCCTTGCGCTCTCTACCTCCGCTGCCGCCGAATGTAGGGCAAGACGACGTCACGGACTTTGATGAACTGACGTCCTGGGCGCTCGCTCAAGAGAGTGCGCGAGCCCAGCTCCATGCCCTGGAGCTCGCCCATATGACGGGTCGGCGATGCCTCCAGGTGGAGAGGAATTTTGAGGAGCTCAAGCGTGAGTTGAAGGCCGTGACACAGGAAATAGCTAGCCTTAAAGAGAAACAGGACATCTCTGAGGGACTCCTCGCCAGCCTTCAGGGCGGAATGGTAAGTGTTGGGAAAAACTCATTTTGATTTAACTTAAAAAATTAACTATAAGTGATTTTACCTCTTAGGATTTATTACCCCCATTGTATAATAAGGGTAATTTGGTCATTAGATATCTTAGGATGTCACACTCACCTTAGAGTGTCAAGACCAAGTCAAGACAATTACAAAAACAATTAAGTTAAGTCTTGCGTGGAATGGAAGTCGACGCAACTTCGACTTGCTGTCGACGCAACTCTGACAAGAAGTCGAAGCAAGTCAATCAGCCTGTCAAACTATAAAGTCAAGTCGACGCAACGTTGAAATGAACTCGATGAAGAAAGAAGAGCTTGTCGAAGTCATCCAAGAAGTCGACGCAACTTCGACTATAATTTGAGGTAGAAGTTACAGGAGTCCAAGTCTTCAAACTCGACGGATACGTCGATAAGGAATCGACATAACGTCGACATCTGAGTTCAACAAGAGCTAAGAAGGAATTCGAAGCTGCTTCGATAAGAACTCAGAGGTTCATCGACATGAAGGCTGATGAAGTCGACGCAGCGTCAAATTCAGTCAGAAAAATGAAGCTTTTCTGCAGTCCTTTTGAGGCCTTTTCAGAAGGAACACAAGGCTAAAGGTTGTTCTCCAACGGCTCGTTTATTGAGAAGAATGGAATGGAGCTTTCCAGTACACAACAAATCATTTTCGGAAGGTATTCAAAATGGATGGACGGGTCGAGAACAAAAGAAGAATGGAAAATAGGTCGCTAAGATGAATTCCTTTTCAGGACATTCCAAAAGGAGAAAGAATTTGAAATCCCAATCATACAACATAAGTATGCAAAAGAGAAGAAGAATACCACAGTAGTCATTACATTATTTTGTCTGCCGAACAGGGTTTTCATCTTCTTCCCTCTCAAGCCCTAAAGGACAGAGGTTTACAGAACAGCTCTTTCGGCACATCTTCTTCTTCATCATCATACAGCAGCAGAACTACAACTAGTGCTGAGAGAAAATGATCAAGCAAAAACAACCCTTGCAAATCATCACTATCATAAGCAAGGGTTTACCATTTCAGATCCAGTGAAAAAAAGACAGAAGCAACATCAAAAGCTTCTGAAGAATTCTAAGAATAGAATTCTCTCATTCTCCCTCTCACTTTCTTCTAACCAATTCCTTCACCTGTAAAGAGTTTTATTAATCCCTCTTCCAAAGGATTCAGTGGTTCAAGATCTCCTTATCAAAAGATCTTTGGTTCTAAGAGTCTCCTTATCAAAAGACTCGGTGCTTCAAGATCTCTTTATCAAAAGATCTTTGGCTCTAAGAGTCTCCTTATCAAAAGACATAGGCACAGGTTGTGCAATCCGACTAGGGAGGTATAAGAGAGGAGTACCCACATTTTGGGGAACCTCTATAAAATACCTTGTGTCTTTGCTGTGATTTTTTGTGCTGACCCATTTATTTATTCTATATTTATTTTCATCAAACTATATTTCATTTATTCTGCCTTTGGTATTGATGTGTGCATAATACCTTATTATTTTTATTGTGTGTGCATAAATAAAATAGAAAAGATTTTAAATCTTTAATCACCCCCCCCCCTCTAGAGAATACTCAGAGGCACATTATGCACTTTCAATTAGTATCAGAGGGAGGTTGATCATTAAAAGGTTAACACCTTGATCAAAAGATCTCCTCCTCTCATTTCCTTATTTTAAAATCAGTTAAAATTTTTTTTTTTTTTAAAATGAGTTCTAAGGATTATGCATCAATAAGACCTCCAGTGTGTAACCTAAATAAGTTTACACTCTGGAAGACCAGAATAAAACTCTACATGAACTCTATTGATGAAGACATTTTTGATGTCATTGCCACAGGTCCTCCAGCACCATACAAAAAGGATGCAAGTGGATCTGTAACTCAGGAACCTGCCCCAAGGAGTGAATGGACACAAGCTGAAAAGAAGCAAAAGGCATGTAATGCCAAAGTAATGAACATCATGGTCTCTACTATGTCAGATGACATTTTCCAGAAACTTGCTGACTTCCAATCAGCAAAGGAAATCTGGGAATCCCTCCCCAGAATGGTAGAAGGGAGTTCTGATGAAAGAAATGACAGGAAGTCCCTTCTCATATCCCAATATGAGAACTTTCAAAAGAAAGGTGAGGAAACAGTTGTTGAGATGTATGACAGATTCAACATTATAATAAATTAGCTGAAAGGCCTGGAAAAGGAGATTTCTCTAACTGAAATCAATGATAAGATTCTCATGTGCATCCCAAGCTCATGCGACTCAAGAATCTGGGCCATCAGAGAGTCCAGATGCCATAGAGAAATCTCTACTGATGTTTTGCGAAGAAAGTTGAAGTCATATGAGATGAAATTGAAAAGCAGAGCTGAAACAGAGGCAAAGGAGACAACTCCAACTCCTATCCAAAGGAGCCTTGCTCTGAAAGCTGATGAAGGAGAGCCCTCTACTCCTGAAGATGAAATGTTCAGTATCCTAGCAAGGAGATTCAGAAAGTGGGTCAAAAGGCTAAAGCCAAAAGTAGAACAATTAAACACTCTGCTGATTTATTATATTTAGATATATTTTATAAACTCATTCTCTGTCATCCAAAGGGATATAATGAAAGACCCTTCTACTCTTTCATTGAACCTTACAATGGTAAAAGCAAAGGACCCAAGGTAACCTGGGTTCCTTCTAATGTTTGAGCTGCTTGTGCAGGATTAGGTAGGATATCTCCTAGGAAATAATGAAAAAGGAAGGAAGAACTATGGTCTAATAAAGACCCAAATCCAACAGGGAAGTGATTTCTACTTTGAGTCTTCCTATTATCCTCTTTAGTTCATGAAAATAATAGTATAAAAACAATTTTTAATAAAAATATTGCTGGGAAAAACAATAAGAAAATTCTAAGAAAATAGAACTATTTATTTAGAGTTGTGTCGAATAGAATTCGATGTACCGTCTAATTCTAATCGACGCTTGCTTCAAAATCAGGCTTAAAATAGACAAGTCGAGTTGCGTCGAATAGAACTCGATGCACTGTCTAATTCCAATTGACGCCAGCGTTGATAGACATATGTATCTGACAATTCCAATGGTGTTTGACGTGGCTTCGATAGCATATCGATGCATGCGTTGAAATAATTATTGCTCGTCAAATTTGAAGATGCGTCGAGTTTTACTTGACGCAACATTGACATAACAAATGCGCGTAGTTTCACTTCTAAAAGCTGATTTGACATCTTTTGGCGTGCTAACTATTCATCTCTATCGACGGTGCTTCGAATAAAACCCTAAGTTGCGACGAATCATCTTCTTTTAAGCAACTTAGGCATCGAATTCATTACGCTTTCAAATCTTCTCTCTCTTGCTCTCGTGCTCTTCTTCTCCCCAACTCTGCTGCATCTTTCTCTTGTCTCATCTCTCTCTCTCTTTCTTTTGTGTTTCGTTTAGCAGGTACATCAAATTCAATGGCTCCACCAAAGATAAATTTCAGCTTTGATGTAGATGTCGACTCCTTTAATGCTGCTGCAGAAAGTTTCAAAGCCATCCTTGGCTTATTCCACACTGCAGTGCTAACAAAGTTGATCTCCACAAGGTGCAAGATTCTGGATGTTGAACTGACAGAGCTCAAAGATAATGTTCAAATAGGAGAGGATGGATCCCTTAATGGGAATATATCTGGAACTGATATAAACATTATAGAAGAAGTACTATCTCACAGATTTGATCTACTGATAGGTGATGAGTCTGATGAGTTAACAGGGGAAGAAACTAAGAAAGTTTTAGAGATCATGCAGTTCAAGAAAGATAAAGCCATCAATCTAAAGAAGATTGACCTTGGGGAAGTTTATAGATTTTTTGCAGACATAGTAGGGAAGGTGTTGCTCTGTAAAATTTCTGCCCATGATGTCATCCCAAAGCAGCAGTTGCAGATAATGGGAGTATTAGCACTAAATAAAAGGATCAATTGGGGAGATGTCTCCTAATGTTGATAGGACATAAGTAATCGCATAAGGAGAATTCATATATGAGGATAATGAACCAGGTATTGTTTCAACACTATCCAGGTGTATGCAAATCAAAAGGAGCGTCTATTCCTCCTGGGAAAAGGATCAACATTGGGATCTTTTCCAAGTGGACCAGGCAGATCCTAAAGCCTAGTCAAGTTGCACCTTCCCCTCCTCCTTCCCCAACTCCACAGGACATTATACCGGATCCCCCAAGAGATGGCATTTCATAACAAGAACCTATTGCAGGACCACAAGATACTATTCCAAATAATACTATAGTGCTAGAGCCAACACCTCAGATTCCTCTTCAACCACAACAACAACAACCATTCTTCACCACTCCAACAGGAAATCTTCCAGTTATCCATTCCCTTGATGACAGATCTCCAACACCTCAATCTCCCATCCACCAACAGCCTCAGCAACAAGCATCCACTCTACTCCTAGCCAATCATTCTGCTTCTCCACCAACACCACCATACCATTTCTCTCCAGAAACTTATCAACCCCGCTCTCCTATCCACCAAGATGTTCCAGACCTCCATGAGAACTTCACAATGTCACCTCCAATTGCCTCTGCATCCAATTTTGCACGTCCATTTGATGCTGAGCAAGTAATTGCAAAGGCAGTAGGGCTGACTTCCAACACATTTGTTGATCTAATGTCTACTCAAGCCAGAAAGTTTAATAAAAAGTACTCTTAGATAGAAAGTGAAATACTTGATTCAAGAGGGACTCTCATGGCTCTCAAGGAATTTGTGTCCTCCTCCATGGTCACTAAAGAGTTCCTAACCTCTCTTCTCAGCAAGGTTAAGAAGGGGGGAACATTCAGGAGGAGGAAAGGTCAGTCTCAGAAAAGAATGAGCAGGTGAAGAATAAGGATATGGAAAATTCAGATAAACTCAATGTATTTCAAACAGTAAGTACAGATGCAAATGTCCAGGGGGAGCCTCATACAAGTCTCCAATATAATCCAGTACAAAATGCTGAAGCTTTGCCTACAGTAAATCAGGGGGAGCTCCTTGTAGATGATCGACTTATAAATGAGGTTGTAACAATTGCTAAGGAAGCTGCTCATGATGATAAGGAGAATGATAAATCTCAGGGGGAGCTTCCTAAAGATGATGAAATCAACAAAGCACTGACAGGAATCATGAATAAGTTGAAGGACCTCTTACATTTGCTGCAAGGAAGGTGGTACCAAAAGTTTTCTCAAGAAAAAAGAAAACTCCTAAGAAGGAGCTTTGAAACTCAGGTACTCTGGCAATAGTGTATTGAAAACTAAACAGTTGTGGTGGACAATATAGTTACTTAACAATATATGGAGTGGTCTGTGTTTTCACTATATTATATTGTATTGTCTATAAATGTTTTAGTTCGTATTTATAATTATGTCAAAGAATGTGTAAAATCACTTTAAATAATCTGTAAATTTTGTTAAGATAAATAGGGGGAGATTGTTGGGAAAAACTCCTTCTAATTTAACTTAACAAATTAACTATAAGTGATTTTACCTCTTAGGATTTTTTTACCCCATTGTATAGTAAGGGTAATCTGGTCATTAGATATCTTAGGATGTCACACTCACCTTAGAGTGTCAAGACCAAGTCAAGACAATCACAAAAACAATTAAGTTAAGTCTTGCGTTGAATGGAAGTTGCCACAACTTTGACTTGCTGTCGACGTAACTCTGACTAGAAGTCAAAGCAAGTCAATCAGCCTGTCAAAGTATAAAGTCAAGTTGACGCAACATCGAAAGGAACTCGATGCAGAAGGAAGAGCTTGTCGAAGCCATCCAGGAAGTCGACGCAACTTTGACTACAATTCGATGTAGAAGTTATAGCTCAAGTCCAAGTCTTCAAACTCGATGGATACGTCGATAAGGAATCGACGTAACGTCGACATCTGAGTTCAACTTGAGCTAAGAAGGAATTCAAAGCTGCTTCGATAAGAACTCAGAGGTGCGTCAATATGAAGATTGATGAAGTCGACGCAGCATCGAATACAGTCAGAAAAAGGAAGCTTTTTCTGTAGTCCTTTTGAGACCTTATTAGAAGGACCACAAGGTTAAAGGTTGTTCTCCAATGGCTCGTTTATTGCCAAGAATGGAATGGAGCTTTCCAGTACACAACAAATCATTTTTGGAAGGTATTCAAAATGGATGGATGGGTCGAGAACAAAAAAAAGGGAAATAGGCGGCTAAGATGAATTCCTTTTCAGGACAGCCCAAAAGAAGAAAGGATTCGAAATCACAATCATACAGCATAAGTATGCAAAAGAGAAGAAGAATACCACAGCAGTCATTACATTATTCTATCTGTCGAACAGGGTTTTCATCTTCTTCCCTCTTTAACCCTAAAAGACAGAGGTTTACAGAATAGCTCTCTTGGCACAGGAACATACACTGCTGCTTCTTCTTCATCATCATACAGCAGTAGAACTACAACTAGTGTTGAGAGTAAAGTATCAAGCAAAAACAACCCTTGCAAATTATCACTATCATAAGCAAGGGTTTATCATTTCAGATCCAGTGAAAGAAAGACAGAAGCAGCATCAAAAGCTTCTGAAGAATTCTGAGAACAGAATTCTCTCATTCTCCCTCTCACTTTCTTCTTACCATTTCCTTCGCCTGTAAAGAGTTTTATTAATCCCTCTTCCAAAGGATTCAGTGGTTCATGATCTCCCTATCAAAAGATCTTTGGTTCTAAGAGTCTCCTTATCAAAAGACTTAGTGGTTCAATATCTCCTTATCGAAATTTCTTTGGTTCAAAGAGTCTCCTTATCAAAAGACTCAGGCATAGGTTGTGCAATCCTACTAGGGAGGTAGAAGAGAGGAGTACCCCGATTTTGGGGAACCTCTATAAAAACCCTTGTGTCTTTGCTATGATGTTCTGTGATGTCCTATTTATTTATTCTGTATTTATTTTCAGTAAACTATATTTCATTTATTCTGCCTTTGGTATTAATGTGTGCATAATACCTTAGTATTTTTATTGTGTGTGCATAAATAGAATAGAAAAGATTTTAAATCTCTATTTACCCCCCCCCCCCCCCCCCCCCCCTCTAGAGAATACTAAGAGGCACACCATCCAACTTCTCGCTCGCACCTCTGACTTAGAGAAGGAAGTCGCCTGACTGAAGGCCCAGAACCACGAGCTAGCCCGGGCCGCCCTCACCCCACCTCCTCGCAGCCACAGGGGCCTGAGGAATGTGTTGCATGAGTAGGAGGAGGAGATGCGGAAGACCGCAGTCGCGACTTCTAAGCACACCTTTCAAACCCTGAAGGGGGTTGGTCTTCTCTCTGGCGAGGCGGTGCAGCTAAAATCGAGGAGGTGGTCCCAAAATTGTTCGAACCAGTTCTGACATCCATGGATAGTGAGAGCGAGCGGTCTGCGGATGACCCTTAGACTGTTGGACATGTGTGTCACATCCCTTTGTTTGAGAATAACAAATCTCATATTGTATTTGATCTTGCTTGTCGTGTATTTATAGTGTGCAGGAACTATAGGTGCAATACTCCACAGGTAGCTAGCAGCTTCAAATCAAATTCTCTAAAGGAGAGCTACTGCCAGGGCTAGGGATACCGCCTGGTGCTAGCGCTACCGCCAGCGCTAGCGATACCACCTGGCACTAGCTAAATTTCGTGCACAATGCCACGCCGCGACGGTTTCGTAACCGCTTTTACACGATCACTACCGCAGGCGCTAGGAGCTACCGCAGGCACTATCTCCATATTCTATAAATTGATGGCTTCTCTCTCGTTTTGGTTAGAGCTCCCAGAGAGATTACTTGTGCCATAATTCCAGAGCTGTTACTCTGCCAAAAGTTCATCTCCCACTCAAAGCCAAAGAAGATTTCTGGAGAAGGAAGTCATCATGCTGCATCCGAAGAACGATCACTTCAACCTCGCATATGCTACAGCGATCTTTCATCCTCATCTTCAGAAATCTCATAGAGGGAGTTCTTGTTATTTACTTTATTTCATTATTGTGACTTTTTGTAGTAAAATTGCCTTGTGTTGGCGACTAGGTCCTTGCGCGGCTTAGGGGGTAATTCGCCGTATGAGTTGGCGACTAGGTCTAGGAGATTAGATCTAGGGGTGCTCAAAGCCATATCCAGGGTTAGTATTGGCTAGAGCGGCTAGAGGCCATATCCGGGGAAGGATAGGCTAAAGCCAACTAGTTTGTGGGGATACAAGTCGGTATAGAAAAGAAAAATATATTTTCATTTGTACGCCTCCGATTTCTAGCGATATTGAAATCAAATTTATGTAAACACTTTTTATATAATACAATCATGTATCTATTTGTGTTTACTTGATTTCTTTCATTTGGCGTAAATTATATTATTGCAAAGTACTTTTTGCTAAATTGTAATTTTGCTCTCATTTATTCCTAAACAATTTAGTAATTTCCTTAAAATTATAAAAAGAATTGTATTCCCTTATTCACCCCCCCCCCCCCCCCCCCCCCCCCTCTAAGGGAGCCTATCAATCCAACAAGTGGTATCAGAGGTAGGTTATTTCAAACGGTTTAAAAACCAGTAATAATGGCGTCTTATGATCTCGCTTTTTCAGAGGGACAGGGAATTAATAGACCTCCACTATTTACTGGGTCAGATTATAATTATTGGAAAAATAAGATGAGATGTTTTCTTATGACCCTAGATATTGAGGTTTGGAATATGGTAGAAGTGGAATACTCTCCTCCTACAATTGTAGTTGGAGAAGTAACATTAAAAAAACCTAAGGATAAGTGGGATGATAGGGATAAACTTAAATGCAAAAATAATGCCAAGGCCATGAATGCTTTATTTTGTGCGTTAGATAGAAATGAATTTAATAGAATTTCTGCTTGTACTACTACATATGATATTTGGAATCATTTGGAAATTACTCATGAAGGTACATCGTAGGTTAAAGATTCAAAGCTTTTCCAACTGGAGTCGGAATATGAAAAGTTCTGGATGGATGAAATTGAAGAGGTTGATGCCATGTACACCCGCTTCACCAAGATCTTCAATGCCTCCAAAGCTCTTGGAAAGACCTTCTCCAACGGCGACTTGGTCCGAAAGATTCTTTGTTCCCTTCCTCCAAAATTCAATCTGAAGGTAACGGCTATCTCTGAGTCGCACAATCTAAGAACGCTCCAAGTTGAGAGCCTCTTTAGGAATCTCAAAACCCATGAGGTAGAACTCAAGATCCAACACAATGAATACAACAAGGAGCCAAAGAAGAAGGCGTTGACACTAAAATCAAAGAAGAAGTGCCAAGAGGATGAGGATGAAGATGAAGAAAGCCTTTTGGTAAAGAACTTCCGAAAGTTCATGAGAAATCTGGAAAGGAGAAACACCTTTCGGAAATATTTCCAAAAGCAAGGAAGATGGAAAGGGTCATCTTCAAAGAAGGAAAAGGAGAGCGATGATGAAGAAGAAAAGCCTCCACCAGAATGCTCTCACTGCAGGAAGCCCGGGCATATTCGGAGCCAGTGCCCAAAGTTTTTGAAGGAGAAAAAGGAAAAGCGGCACAAAGGGAAGGAAAAGAGGAAGGTGTTAAAAGCTAGAACATGGGATGACTCCTCCTCCTCTGAAGGATCAAGCGGGTCTTCATCAAGCGAAGATGAGGAAGCAAACATGTGCCTCATGGGACAAGGAAACGATAACGATGACACCAGTGTTCATAGCGACACTGAGGTAACTCCTCCCTCTTATGATGAATTGTTTAATGAATTTCTTGAAATTTGCAAAGCTTTTGATAAAAATATGAAAGATAATATTTTATTGGATCGTGAAAATGAATCTCTAATTAAAGAAAATCAAAAGCTTTCCAAAAAATTAATTGTTTTAGAAAAGTGAAAGGTTTCGTGCCAAGAGTGTGATCACTCCACTAAAATGGCAAAAGATATTGAAGAGTCACTTTCTAAAGCCCTCTCTCATGCCAAAACTCTTACAAAAGAGAAGGGGGAATTAGAGAGGAAATTGGAAGCCTCTCTTTTGCAAATCAAAAATAATAAAAAGGTTTTGAAAATAGGTGTGTCATGCTTGTGAAAGAAAATTCCTCACTTAATGCACAAGTTCATGATCTCACCATGGCCATTAAAAAATTTGGAATGGGCCAAAAATCTCTGGATATGATTTTTGGGAACCAGTGTTATGGTTCTGGAAAATTTGGGCTCGGATATCGAGGTGAGGGCTACTGCCCGGCGCTAGCCACTAACGCCGGCGCTAGCACCTCATACAAAAATCCAGTATTTTCTTTTACAAAATCTTTTTCTTCTGTAAATCCAATTTCTTCCAGCAAGAAAAAATTCCAGAAAAGGGTCTCAACCCCCTTTATTTTGTGTGCAAATTGCTATAGGTTATGTCACACATCTAGTTCTTGCAGGAAACTAAAACAAAATACTTTAAAGCAAATCTGGGTACCTAAGGCTTCCACTTATTCTATGGGTGGTACCACTTGGGTATCCGGATCTTCACTCTCATCTTCTTTCTAGTTGTGCAGGAAGGCTAAGGATAATGAAGACGTGTGGTACTTGGATTCTGTTTGCTCCAAGCACATGACGGGCAATAAAGCAAAGTTCCTTAGCATAAAAAAGAAGAAGGGAGGGATCGTGACGTTTGGCGATAACGGAAAAGGAAGAATCATGGGTAGTGGTACAGTTGGTAACGATTCCTTTATGATATCTAATGTTCTTTATGTTAAAGGGCTAAAACACAATCTAATTTTTATTAACCAATTATGCGATAAAGGATTAGATGCTTTATTTGAATCTTCCACTAATATATGCAAAATATCCAATCCTACTACAAAAGATATTTTACTAACTGCACCAAGAATACATAATGTTTATATAGTTTCTTTTCATGATCTTTCTAAATCATCTATAAAATGCTTTATCACTAAAAATGATGAATTAGAACTTTGGCATAGACGGCTAGGACATGCTGGCACAAAGCTTATTGTTAAACTTGCCAAAAGTGATTTAATTAGAGGATTGCCTAGGCTAAATGGAACTTTACCTTCACTTTGTTCACCATGTCAAAAAGGTAAATTTGTTAGATCCTCTTTCAAAAGTAAAAATTTCATTTCTACTACAAGACCCTTGCAATTAATTCATATGGATCTTTTTTGTCCCGTTAGCACCGCAAGTCTTGGTGGTAGATTATATACATGTGTTTTAATAGATGATTTTTCAAGATATTGTTGGACATTATTTCTCGCTTCCAAATCCGATGCGTTTTGCGAATTTGCAAAATTGTATACTCGTATTCAAAATGAAAGTGATTTAAAAATTAAATGCATTCGCTCGGATCATGGAGGAGAATTTGAAAATGAAAAGTTTATATTTTTTGTGATATGTTAGGTATTAAACATGAGTTCTCCACACCACGCACACCACAACAAAATGGTGTGGTAGAAAGAAAGAATAGGACACTTCAAGAACTAGCACACACTATGTTATGTGAATATAAATTGCCTAAGTCCTTTTGGGTCGAAGCTATAAATACATCATGTTATGTTATGAATTGAATTATGCTTCGCCCATCTCTTAATCACACACCATATGAACTTTATTTTCAAAAGAAGCCTAACGTATCTTAATTCAAAGTTTTTGGTTGTAAATGTTTCATTTTAAATACTAAAGATAGCTTGGGAAAGTTTGATGAAAAATGTGACGAAGGAACTTTTCTTGGATATTCTTCAAATAGTAAAGCTTATAGAATTTTTAATAAAAGAACTAGAAAAGTTGAAGAATCAATTAATGTGAAATTTGATGAACTTGTTCCTTGTATAGAAAGACTTTTCGCAGGCAAAGAGGATGATCCTTACCATCTTTGGAGTAGGGTTACGAGGAACCTTCCAAAGAAGAGGAAGAGGAGGCCAAGGAAGATGATTATGTGCCTCCAAGCGCTCTACAATTTACAAAGGATCATCCACGAGAGCTAATGATTGGTGAACCATCAATTGGGGTAAGAACTCGCTCTTCTCTTCATTAATCTTATTTAAATATTTGTTTTATTTTCGAAATTGAACCAAAAATGTTTCAACCGCTTTAAATGATTAATTTTGGTTTTTGGCTATGAATGAAGAGTTAGAACAATTTGAGCAATATAGTGTTTGGAAATTAGTAGAAAGACTATCTAATCACCCGGTTGTAGGTGTAAAATGGATTTTTAAAAATAAATTAGATGGTGAGTGTAGAATATCTAGAAATAAAGCACGCTTAGTAGCACAAGGATATTCTCAAATCGAGGGGATAGATTTTAATGAATCTTTTGCACCCGTTGCTAGATTAGAGTCTATAAGAATCTTTCTATCATTTGCATGCTTTAAAAGAATAAAACTATTTCAAATGGATGTGAAAAATGCTTTTCTAAATGGTTTGTAAAAGAAGAAGTTTATGTTGAACAACCCCCAGTTTTATTGGTGAAAATTTTCCAAATCATGTTTATAAACTAGAAAAAGCGCTTTATGGTTTAAAACAAGCGCCCCGTGCTTGGTATGAAAGACTTACATCATTTTTATTATAGCACGGTTATATTATGGGAAGTGCGGATAATACTCTCTTCATTATAGCACGGTTATATTATGGGAAGTGCGGATAATACTCTCTTCACAACAATGATGATATGATTATTTTACAAATATATGTTGATGATATTATTTTTGGATCTACTAATGAAGAGTTGTGTAATGAAGTTATTTTAGTGATAAAAATGAATTTGAAATGAGTCTAGTAGAACTTTCTTATTTCTTTGGTTTTCAAATATCACAAAGAATTGATGGTATCTTTGTATGTCAAACTAAATATGTCCATGATATGCTTAAACGATTTGGATTTGAAAACCATAAACAAGCTTCTACACCAATGAGTGCATCACAAAAATTAGGAAAAGATGAATCGGGAATTTCAATTAATCGAACTTTATATAGAGGTATGATAGGATCTCTACTTTATTTAAGTGCAACTAGACCCGATATTATGTTTGTCGTATGTTTATGTACTCGATTTCAAGCCAATCCAAAAGAATCTCACTTAAAAGCGGTAAAATGAATTTTTAGATATCTAATTGGGTCATCTAGATTAGGATTATGGTACCTGCATAATAATTCATTTACACTTCACGGCTATTCCGATTCGGACTCCGCCGGTTGCTCACTTGATAGAAAAAGCACTAGCGATACTTGCCATTTTCTAGGACCTTCATTAGTTGCATGGTATAGTAGGAAATAAAATTCGGTTGCACTCTCCACCACGGAGGCCGAATACATTGCATTAGGGAGTTGTTGTGCACAAGCACTATGGATGAGCCAAACTCTTGAGGACTTTGGTTTTCATCTAAAACATATTGAATTAAAATGTCACAACAAAAGTGTCATTGATCTTACAAATAATCCGGTATATCATTTTAAATCCAAACACATAGATGTACGTCATCATTTCATAAGGGATCACATTAAAAAGGAAAATGTTAGTATAAGTTTCATTGGCACAGACTCTCAACTTACTGATATATTCACTAAACCTCTTCCCGATGCAAGGTTTCAAATGTTAAGGTTGGAATTAGGAGTCTTAGACATCTTATGATGAGTTATTTGAAAAACGCTAATGTTTTATGCAATTTAAGCAATCAAGACATCTCCATAAATTACAAAATTTATGCATAAGACTACTCAAAGGACTCTTAATCAAGATCAAAAAGTGAAAATTTTAAATTCTCAAAAAATCACTTACTATTTTCCGCGCTAGCACTAGCGTCGGCGCTAGCGTGGGTGTTCATTTTTTCTGTTTTTTAAAATTTCTAAAAATCTATAAAAGTATATTAGTTCATATGTACTACTTAGTTTTTGTGTTTCTAACTTTTGTAATTTTTGTTTTATTTATATTATGACAAATCATCTACAAAACTTCAAAATTCAAAAATACAAAAATATTTTTTTGTGGTTTTCTGCTTTTTTTTCTTTCATTAAAAGTTTTCAAAACAACAAAAAATTGTATGATCTTTATTGCTAATATCAAGCATGTATGCATTCTATTATTTAGAATTATCTACAATGTTAAAACTTGTTTCTTCGTATTACTATGAACATTGTTTTGTTTATCATGCTTTGATATATTTAATTAAGTGCATCAATTATATTGAAAAATATGTGTAGATCCAAGCTTAGCATTCCTCTAAGTATGAGTAAATGTTTTATAATTGATAATGATATATTTCACTCACTTATTTTGGTAATCAACATGTGTGTTTAAATCTAAAAGATGCTTGCTTGTGTATTGTAATTGTACAATGAATTAAAACTTGCATAAGTTTATTATCTACACTACATTTGAATTGCACTTAAAAATTAAGAAAAGTGGCTGAGTCTAAAAATTTTGTTGGGTTTGAAAACAAGTGTATTTGGAGAATGTTGTCTCACAAAAGTGAACAAAAAATATAGACAAATATAACTCCACCAAGTACTACATGGAAAGAATAGTAAAGTGTCTTGTGCAAACCTTGGTTATTAGACCACTTTGTTAAAAATTATGTGCATTAATGTGTTTGAAAGTTAATATACTTGTGTTTTATTATGCACTTAACTCTATATATGTCTTGTATTTTGTGATTTAAATCATTTGTTAACATTGCTCAAAATACACGTATGTGCACGTCATTATCTTTCATAACACTTCTTCTCAAGAGTATTGGATTCAAATGCTTTTTCTATACTACTCTTTATATAAGAAATGCACTAGATAACCTAGCAGGATCTCTACATTGTTTTAGTATCTCTTACACTTGAAATTAAGTAACATTGTAGTATATTCTATTTTTAATATGTTCATTTCATGCTTGGTAACTTTATGTAAAATTTTGAGATTTCAAAAAGGTTAAAACATCTTTACATTTTTGAACTTAAACTCATATTTTATACTTATGCTTTTCATGCTTTCAGAAGGATGTTTCTTATATTCTTCCGCTTGCTTACAACTCTTATCTTTTATTTGAAATCTTGTATATACTATGCTTAAACTCTTTATCATTTCATATATTACAAAAGTTCCATCATGATTTATAATTCCTAAGGAATGCTTCCTTACTTCCCTTACCCCACCTTCTTTTGATAATACAAAAGGGGGGAGATTAATTGAAGAAATCTAGAGGAAAAATCTAGAAGATTAAGGGGAGAATAATTCATGTAATCTATTATTTAGAGGGAGTAAAACATAAATTGCATTTATATAGGGGGAGAATTAAGATAGGGGGATTATGCACTATTCTCATGCTTATCATATACTATAGTTGCACTTTTATCTCGCTTATCATATTCCATAAACACCTTTGTTGATTTCTTGCTAAGAGGATTTGTTATTATCAAAAGGGCGAAATTGTTGGACGTATGTGTCACATCCCTTTGTTTGAGAATAACAAATCCCATATTGTATTTGATCCTACTTGTCGTGTGTTTATAGTGTGCAGGAACTATAGGTATAATACTCCGCAGTAGCTAGCAGCTTCAAATCTAATTCTCTGAAGGAGAGCTACCGCCAGAGCTAGGGATACCGCCTGGCGCTAGCGCTACCGCCAGCGTTAGTGCTACCTCCTGGCACTAGCTCAAGTTCATGCACAATGCCACGCCGCGATGGTTTCGTAGCCGCTTCTACACGATCACTACCGCAGGCGCTAGGAGCTACCGCAGGCGCTATCTCCATGTTCTATAAATTGATGGATTCTCTCTCATTTTGGGTAGAGCTTCCAGAGAGATTGTGTGTGCCACAATTCCAGAGTTGTTACTCTGCCGAAAGTTCATCTCCCACTCAAAGCCAAAGAAGATTTCTGGAGAAGGAAGCCGTCACGCTGCATCCGAAGAATGATCGCTTCAACCTTGCTTATGCTATAGCAATCCCTCATCCTCATCTTCAGAAATCTCATAGAGGGAGTTCTTGTTATTTACTTTATTTCATTATTGCGACTTTTTGAAGTAAAATCGCTTTGTGTTGGCGACTAGGTCCTTGTGCGGCTTAGGGGGTAATTCGCCGCGTGAGTTGGCGACTAGGTCTAGGAGATTAGATCTAGGGGGTGCTTAAGGCCATATCCAGGGTTAGGATTGGCTAGAGCGGCTTGAGGCCATATCCTGGGAAGGATGGGCTAAAGCCAACCGGTTTGTGGGGATACAAGTCGGTATAGAAAAGGAAAAGAAATTTTCATTTGTACGCCTCTGATTTCTAGCGATATTGAAATCAATTTTATGTAAACACTTTTTATATAATACAATCATGTCTTATTTGTGTTTACTTGATTTCTTTCATTTGGCATAAATTTTATTATTGCAAAGTACTTTTTGCTAAATTGTAATTTTGCTCTCATTTACTCCTAAACAATTTAGTAATTTCCTTAAAATTATAAAAAGAATTGTATTCCCTTATTCACCCCCCCCCCCCCCTCTAAGGGCGCCTATCGATCCAACATAGACTACTGTAATCTTTTCGATTTTTGGTTAGCGAGATCGCCACAATGCCTGTAATAGAAATTCCTGGAATGAAATGAAATTTTGATTGTGCTCTCCATTCTCTTTTTTTAGTCTTGTTGCAATGAGTTCGCATATTTTTTGCACTCGCACGTCTTTCTCGCGGCACTCCCCCTACCCCCCACCCCCTTTCTTCATGAGTGTAATCTTACCCTCCTTCAAAACTTCTGCGTCAGACCCGACTCGCTTGCCCTCAAGAATCGCGAGCGAAGATCATGTCCCTTGTATCCACGAGCTCCCTGATTCACTAGTTTAGGTATGTCGTCATGCATCCTTTCTTAGGCACCTGTGTGTTGAAATTTTGAAGTGAAGTGGAGACTGGGCGGTCTGATTTTGGGAGACAGCCGAGACCGCGCGGCTTGTTCTTGTTTTCTGCCGGTCTGGCTCTGTCGGTCTGTTCTAGCGGACTGTTGGTTCTTCCGTTTGTTCTTTGTAGTTACGGTCTATTCCCGAGTTGGTGTGCTGGTTGTCCTGTCTTCTTTGTTAGAAGACCGGGCGGTCTGTTCCTATGTGTGACCGCCTGTCCGGGCGGTTTGTGCTTGGCGATCTGGCGACTTGTTCTAAGTCGGCCAGATGGTTCCTGGTTTGCTCCTAGTTGTCTAAAGAAGGAGTGCCTTTGTGACCGCGCGGCTTGTGCGTAGTCTGGTGTTCGCGCGACCTGTCTGCTGATCTGCGTCTTGGTCGGATGATGGACCAAGTTGTGTGGTCGCGCGGTCTGCCTTATGAGACCGATGGCGATCTGATGGGTGGTGATTGTATCTCTCCTGTGCGGTGACGACATCTGTCTGCCCGCCTATAAATAGAGGTGCAGGGCCCGTCATTCCTAACGAGAACTGTAAGAACTGAGCCTGGGTTAATTTTGTGTGGTCTCACTTTGAGGTCCGGCGGTCTCGGAAGAGAGTTGACTGTTTGTTGTGTTCGCAGATTTGCGGTTAGCAGGTTGCGGTCTTCTTCCATGGTGATTCCCAGTGGCTTGTATAAACAATTCGGCAGGGGTCAGTCTGCGAACTGGTTTATATTCGTTCTTGTGTTGTTTGCAGCGAGCTCAGCGATCAGGCGACCTTTAACGGTTAGGCGGTCTGAGTTGCGATCTGGCGACAGCTTCAGTTCTTCGTTCCAATAAAGCTCCAGTTCGTGCGGTCTGAGGTGCGGTCTTGCAGTGCTGGCAGTCTGTCCGGTTTCTGTTCGTACGATCTCAGGTCAAGCCGGGCGTCTTCTGGAGATCGAGCGGTCTGTGCGGTCTCAGTTTGTCTAGCAGCCAGATTTTGTTTTGGTGTGTTTTGTTCTTCTCGTCTCCGTGATTCTGATGAATCATGTCTCGCCATGTATACCTCACAATGTAAATGAAGTTTGTGTTTCAATAAAGTCCCTTGTGTTACTGTGTGGCATTGTGGTTGTTTGGCTTTAACTCAGTTGATGCAACTCCTGCTTACTCCTAAATGATTCAAATCAAAAATTTTAAAATGGTATCAGAGGGAGGTTGTTGGAGTGGATAAGCAGTGATCAACTTGAGTTACCATCGTCTTTGTGAAGAAGAGACCACATGGATTGCCATGGAAGGCGGATTCGCAAGAGGGCTTGGTATTGAACTCCTTACATCGACTAACTATAAGAAATGGAGGTCATGTATGGAGAGCTATTTACTTGGCGAGGATCTATGGGAGTTGTTGGAGGAGAAGACACACAAGAGGTGTTTCTAGTAGGAGATAATATGGCAGAGTTGAGACTTTGGAGGAGGACGAATGCTAAGGCAGAGTTCTCAAGTTTTTGCAGGAAACACGGCGTTCGGAGACAGCTCACGTGTGCCCATACTCCACAGCAAAATGGCGTTGCGGAGAGGAAGATCCGCCATCTAACGAAAACCTGCAAATGCTGGCTTCATGCCAAGAGTATCCCAAAGTCCTTTTGGGCGGAGGGAATGTCTTGTGCAGCTTACGTCATCAACAGAATGCCTCTAAGTCCTATCAACATGAAGACCCCTCACGAACTGATGTTCAAGGAGAAACCGAGTGTTGCTCACCTTCGGGTGTTCGGTTCAACCTGCTATGTGCATATTCCTGATGCTCTTCGGACAAAGCTAAATGCGAAATCAAGGAAGCTAGTCTTTGTTGGGTATGATGAGCGGAAGAAAGGATGGAGGTGTATGGATCCTGAGACACGGAGATCAGTGGTATCTCAGGATGTGGTGTTCGATGAAGTGACTTCCTACAAGGGGAGTTCAGGAGTTGAACTACTGGAGAGCAGGGTTGATGAAGCAGGGAAAGCTGCAGGAAGTCTTCAAGTGGAGTTGCCTGTTTCACCAGGAGCTCCAGTTGTGTCAAGCTCTGAGATGGAGGCTTCAGGTTCTGGAAGCAGGGGGGGCGATGCTCCAAGTTCGTCTGGAAGAGGAGCTTGCACAGAAGAAGCAGCTGAGGAGGTGGTTAGTCAGGTGCAACCTCTTAGGAGGTCGAAGAGGACAATCAAGCCATCAGATCGATACACAGGAGGAAACATGGTGAGCTTCGTCTCATGTTTCTTCGCTGGTCCCTTGGATGAAAGGGAGCCATCGAGCTTTGAGAAAGCTAAAGGCGTGATGTAGTGGGATATTGCTATGTAAGAAGAGATGGATGCTCTCAAGAAGAATGAGACTTGGTCTCTAGTGCCCAGGCCTAAGGGCATTACCCATGTAACATGCAAATGGGTTTACAAGCTCAAGAAGAAAGCTGACGGCACGATCGAGCGATACAAGGCTCGCCTTGTAGCTCGCGGGTTCTCACAGCAGTATGGTGAAGATTATGATGAGACGTTTAGTCCAGTGGCAAAGATGACTTCGGTCAGATTTGTTATTGCTTTAGCGGCATCTTGTGGATGGGAGATTTGGCAGCTCGATGTTAAGAATGCTTTCTTATACGGATAGATTGACAAGGATATCTTCATGATCCAGACACCGGGGTTCATCTCGGAGGATCGTCCGGACTACGTCTGCAAACTGAAGAAGGCCTTATATGGGTTGAAGCAAGCGCCTCGGGCGTGGTATGGAAAGATCGCGGAGTATCTCTTATTCTGCGGGTTCTTTGCTTCAGACTTTGATTCTAGCTTGTTTGTCAAGAAGGAGGGGCGCTTTGAGTTATTGTGCTGCTGTATGTGGATGACATGATTGCCACCGAGAACTCGAAGGAGGCGGTAGCAAGGCTGAGAGCTGAGCTTGCTATCAGGTTCGAGATGAAGGATCTGGGGGAGCTTCACCATTTCCTTGGACTCGAGGTCCAGAGGCGGGAGAGCGGAGTGCTCGTTTCTCAGGAAGGATATGCGGAGCGGATCGTTCAACGATTTGGCATGGAAGAAGGGAAGAGCAGCTCTATACCTCTGGAACAGCATCATAAACTTCGGAAGGATGAGGGAAGAGTTCTATTTGATCCGTTGGTGTTCCGAGATCTGGTTAGGAGCTTGATTTACTTGACCATCACGAGGCCTGATATTGCTTATGTAGTTGGCAAAGTGAATCGGTACATGGCGGAGCCACGGAAGCCTCATCTTCTGGCGGCAAAAGGGATTCAGAAATATGTGAAGTCGACCTCTGATTTGGGTCTCCTATTTAGGAGAGGGTCAAGCTTGGAGTTGCATGGATACATGGATGCTGACTACGGGGGAGACATGGATGATCGGAGATCAACGTCTGGTTATGTCTTTATGACGGGCCCCACAGCTATCTCTTGGTGCAGCAAAAAGCAGGACTCGGTGTTCGTATCTACCACAGAAGCAGATACAAGGCTTCGGCTTTGGCAGCTCAGGAAGCTGTTTGGCTCAGGAGGTTGGTGGAGGACGTTCATGAGGAGGTTCGAGGTCCCACTATGCTACGCGGGGACAATGAGAGTGCTCTCAAGCTGGTTAACAATCCAGTCTGTCACGCGAGGACAAAGCATATTGAGATTGAGCACCATTTCATTCGTGAAAAGGTGTTGGGAGGATCTCTTATGGTCTAGCATGTTCGGAGTGCGGACTTTGTCGCAGACATCTTCACAAAGCCGCTGGCGAAGGGACCATTTACACGGTTGCGGAGTTTACTCGGGCTAGTCTCCACTTCCCACTTCAAGGGGGAGTGTTGAAATTTTGAAGTGAAGTGGAGACTGGGTGGTCTGATTTTGGGAGACCGCCGAGACCGCGCGGCTTGTTCTTGTTTTCTGCCGGTCTGGCTCTGTAGGTCTGTTCTGGCGGACTGTTGGTTCTTCCGGTTTGTTCTTTGTAGCTGTGGTCTGTTCCCGAGTTGGTGTGCTGGTTGGCCTGTCTTCTTTGTTGGAAGATCGGGCGGTCTGTTCCTATGTGTGACCGCCTGTCCGGGCAGTTTGTGCTTGGCGATCTGGCGACTTGTTCTAAGTCGGACAGATGGTTCCTGGTTTGCTCCTGGTGGTCTAAGGAAGGAGTACCTTTGTGACCGCGTGGCTTGTGCGCGGTCTGGTGTTCGCGCGACCTGTGCGCGACCTGTCTGCTGATCTGCATCTTGCTCGGATGATGGACCAAGTTGTGTGGTCGCGCGGTCTGCCTTATGAGACCGCTAGCGATCTGACGGGTGGTGATTGTATCTCTCCTGTGCGGTGACGACATCCATCTAACCGCCTATAAATAGAGGTGCAGGGCCCATCATTCCTAACGAGAACTGTAAGAACTGAGCCTAGGTTAATTTCGTGCGGTCTCAGTTTGAGGTCGGGCGGTCTCGGAAGAGAGTTGACTGTTTATTGTCTTCGCAGGTTTGCGGTCAGCAGGTTGTGGTCTTCTTCCTTGGTGATTCCCAGCGGCTCGTATAAACAGTTCGGCAGCGGTCAGTCTGCGAACTGGTTTATGTTCGTTCTTGTGCTGTTCGCAGCGAGCTCAGCGATGAGGCGACCTTCAGCAGTTAGGCAGTCTGAGTTGCGGTCTGGCGACAGCTTCAGTTCTTCGTTCCAATAAAGCTCCAGTTCGTGCGGTCTTGCAGTGCTGGCAGTCTGTCCGGTTTCTGTTCATGCGATCTCAGGTCAAGCCGGGCGTCTTCTGGAGATCGAGCGGTCTGTGCGGTCTCAGCTTGTCTAGCCGCCAGATTTTGTTTTGGTGTGTTTTGTTCTTCTCGTCTCCGTGATTCTGATGAATCATGTCTCGCCATGTATACCTCGCAATGTAAATGAAGTTTGTGTTTCAAAAAAGTCTCTTGTGTTGCTCTGTGGCATTGTGGTTGTTTGGCTTTAACTCAGTTGATGCAACTCCTTCTTACTCCTAAACGATTCAAATCAAAAATTTTAACACTGTGAGCGAGGCCCTTCCCCACGGGAGGTATTATCAATAACTTGTGATGCCGAGCATTGTTCTTCCTTGCCCCTTGAATGGCATAATGGTCTTGTCGGCTAGTAGGAGCCCGAAAGTGGATTTCTTGAGCTATGTTATCAGACCACTTTGTCAGCCTCTCTAGAGATCAACTTGACCCACCGTCTAGTGAGTGCCCGGCAGCGGAATCGATCTGGGGCACTCCAGCACCACATAACCTTGCCAGCCTCTCTAGAGATCAAACTGACCCACCATCTAGTGAGAGCCCGACAACAGAATCAATCTGGGGCATTCCAGCACCACATAACCTTGCCAGATCGATCTAGGGCATTCCAGCAGAATTGATCTGGGGCATTCCAGCACTCCAGATCGATTCAGGCAGTGGAATCGATCTGGGGCACTCCAGCACCACATAACCTTGCTGTTGGGAACAGTGTCCAGCAGTGTTCCTGATTTGAAGAAATGCTCAGCTCAATGATAAGTGCAAGCTGTATTTAATGTCATATCTAGTTCATGCTTGCAGAGATCGACAATATGTCAAGTACTTTAGTAATTTCACTAAGTACTATATTGTCAAGAAGAATAGGAAATGTCATCGACAAAGTATGCTTGTCGTCATGATGATGAGCAAAGCAAACGCTAAGACTTGGCGAGTTCGTCGAACAAAGAATAAAGTTCGTCGAACGAAGAATGCAGTTCGTCGAACGCAGAGACGGGACAGAAGAATGAAGTTCGTCGAACGCAGAATGTTGTTCGTCGAACGCAGAATGAAGTTCGTCGAACGCAGAGAAGACATGAAGATATCAAAGGAAGGAATGTCGTCGAGAAGATGCAGTATCGTCGACATCAACAAAGCAACCTTGTCGTCAAGAAGAACAGATATCGTCGTGAAGAAGCTTTGTCGCTGAAAAGGCTAAGTATGACTGATGGCATTGGGCATCATTGTAAAGAAGGCATGGCATCGAGAAGACTGAAGAAGGACAGCTGAAGACAAGCAGTTGCTAAAGCTTGGTCTGTCGACATGATATCGCTCATGTCGTCGAAAGAACAAAGTGATTACGACGACAGTCTGCAAGAAAGAAGATCACGACGACACGGTCAGAGATTGCATATCGTCATATATGCAGAAGCGCTGGGATATCTCGTATCATCGAGATACCAGCATCAAAGGCAGAAGCTAGAAGACTTGAAGATCT
Organism: Dactylorhiza incarnata; assembly: GCA_033032865.1. NCBI lineage: Eukaryota > Viridiplantae > Streptophyta > Magnoliopsida > Asparagales > Orchidaceae > Dactylorhiza > Dactylorhiza incarnata. Next base: position 4,125,778 of record JAWHQI010000026.1, on the reverse strand, counting down.
ACCAAGGTCTAAGACATCGACAAAATCTTATTGTCGAGACATTATCCATATCGTCGTATTGCTGTCAGTATCATCATGATGCTGGAAATATCATCGAGACGGAATTCAAATGTTGCGGACGCGCTGTCAGCAATTAATGTCGCCGCCTGATTGTCCAATCAGCGCGTGCTCTTAAGGAAAGGGGCGTCTGACACTTAAGGAACTTTTTCAGAAGACCGTTGGGGGCCTCACACTCTTATAAAAGAGATAAGAGGATGCCCTAGAAAGAATCAATCTTTGTGAGAAAAAGAAAAATGAAAAAGAATCCCGTCGTTGCTTTTCAATAGATCAATACATTCTGCGGAGAAGAAGAAGAAGAAGTAGAGAACAAGAATCAAGTGTTCTCAGAAGGATCAGTCATCTCCATTGACTGATAAGAAGTCATTCCTCATCAGGCTAAGAGAAGAGATTAAAGAAGAACTGGGCTTTCAAGATCTGAATCAGAAACATCTTCTTCAACCTCAAGAAGCCGATCTTCATAAGGCTAAGTTGTCGATCTCCATCAGGCAAAAGAAGCAGTTGTCATCACTGTAATTTCATTCTTGTAAGGCTTGCGGGACTGAGTGTCTATCTTGAGGGCTGGAAAGATGTGAGGCTTGACGGCTAGGGCAGTGGACTTGCGGGTCTGATATCATCAAGCTTGAGGGCTTGAGACCTGTGAGGCTTGCAGGCCAGGGCAGAGGCTAGACTTGCGGGTCTGAGCTAGGTAGGCCTTGAAGGCCTGATTGTCAAGCTTGAGGGCTTGAGACCTGTGAGGCTTGCGGGTCAGGGCAGAGGCTAGACTTGTAGGTCTGAGCTAGGTAGGGCTTGAGGGCCTGAGTGTCGAGCTTGCGGGCTCGGGTGCAGTAGGGGCTTGCGGGCCTAGGCTGTAGGACTTGCGTGTCCGTGTTGTAAGGCTTGAGGGCATGAAGATTTGGCAGAGTTTGCCGAGTCTAGCACACTGCTAGGTAGGCGCGGAGGGAAAGAGGACTACTCAAGACACCCTGTCTTGAGGAACCTCTATAGATCACTGTGTGCTTTTCATTATTGTGCTTTATAATTTATAGATCTACTAATCAGAAATCAAGAACACCTAAAGGGGATAAAATAATTTGAAAAACCTATTCACCCCCCCCCCCCCCCCCTCTAGGTGATAAGTTGACACCCAATATACAACAAGTGGTATCAGAGGGAGGTTGTTCAAAGAAAAGCTTAACAGCTTGAACAGATCTGCCCTTAGGTGTCCATTTTTCATAGCCATGGAATCAAGGATAGTTTTTTGTTCTAGAGAGAACTTTTTCCTTTGGAAAGTTAGAGCTAAAATATACAAGAATGTTTTTAATCGTTCAAGAAGGACCCTCCATGACAATGTTAAAAGATGAGACTCTTCTAGCCAGCTTGGACAAAGAAGCCAGAAGCATTCTAGCTGGTGTAGTAGATCTGCCAACACACCAGAAGCTGAGTCATTGCACAATAGCAAAGGACATGTGGGACTCCCTAGGAGTCCTCATGGAAGGGTCAGTGGAAGATTTTGAAGAAGAAACCCCTCATGAAGAGGTATGCATCAGAGCACCACTGACCACTTCAGACAGTGAATCAGATGATGAAGAATGCATTGGAGCAGGAGAAAGAATAGGAGCACCCTTGACTCTTACAGACTGTGATTTTGAGGATGAAGAGGTTCATGGGCTGATGGCTCTATCAGATGAAGAAAATCATGATGAACCACATCATGATCAGGTATGCATCACTCACACACCTTTACTACCTGCTTTATTTAAGAGGACCAAGAGTGCATCAGGTGATTGTACATCTTCTGAAGATGATGTAGAAGACTGCTCATCATGCAAGAATAAGAACCATGCTGATCTAATAGAGCAGTTTGGTGATCTCTTGCGAGCTTTGAGAAAGAGCAGGAAGCTTGTTGAGAAGCAATCTAGGGAGCTAGATTCACTCAGGCCCATTAAAGTTGAGATGAACAAGGAAATGGGTATGTCCCCCAATGAGGACACCAACTCCTGTGAGCTCAAGAAAATCATAGACAAGCTTTATGATGAAAGAAGCTCAATTCTCTAAGCCCAAAACTATACTGCCCATCATTGACACCTTCTCCTCCTATGGAAATAGGAGGGGATTGGGTTTCAATGAAGGGGCAATAGATGCTGGGAATGGAGAAAGGGGAAAAACTAAAGCATAGCCTCATATAACCTTTCATAAGGTAGTGCTTCCCTCAAATAGGTATGATCAGGACAGTGTCCATGGTCATTGGATGAATGGAAGCTCCATTAGTCTTGGAAATACTCCTGACTATGGGAAGAGAAAGGGCATGGGGATGAGTGCATTAAAGGCTCCCCATGAGGAAATCCAAATGACCCATCATGGACCATTTGTGTTTGGTGTCCTAGCCCCCACACTCAAGGGTAAGGAAGCAACATCTTCCCAATCTCTTCCGGATAAGAAGAAGACCCGTAGCCCCAGTATAATCAATTCTCACTTGATCATATCTGATGTCATCAACACCATGTCAGCTACCAAGCTGACATTTTGTTGCTGACAAACAGATAAAGTCAAGAAGAAATAATTATACAAGAGCAACCAGTCAGCCCTTAGCTGAGAGAGATAGAAAGAATGTTGCTTCCTTCTCTACTGAACATAAGCATTGTGATTATCCAACCACCTCAAAAATTGTTCAGAAAAGATGGTAAAACATCCATGAATGTTGGTGTTGTGGCAAAGTGGGACACTTTGTAATTAATTGTTGGCACAACCCTAGTGTGCCTAGTGCAAAGGAGAGACCTCCTGGAAGGGCAGGGGTGAGTAGAAGAATTCCCTATTATGCTAACAAGAACCTAGGACCCAAGTCACATTGGGTTCCTAAGGGATATTAAAATCTGTCTTGCAGGGTAGTCCATTTAGCCAATATAAAGCAAACAAGGCTAATGGACAATAAGTGCTTCAGGCTCAACTCTGGACTAAGAAAAACTCACCACAGGCCAAGGTGCACTGATCAAGGGGGAGCTAAGAGGAAAGATAAGTGGACATGTCATCAAGGGGGAGCTACTAGCTCAAGAAGACTTACAAGCTAAGGTAAAGGTAACTATGTTGATGCTCAATACATAACCTCATATTTATCAATTTGTAAAAGTAATTTTCACTTAAATAAGTAAAAGTTATCATTCAAGGAGAACATATGTATGGCACTGCCAAAAGCATTGCACTGGTCATATAAAAGAGTGAACCAAAACCATGTCGTCAAAATGAAGATTGGTATCGTCGAAATGACTCCTCGATATCGAATCTTCATCACGACGATATCCAATCATCAGCGGACTCTTGAGTAAACCTGTGCTTAACTAGTCATTACAGCTAAACTCGAGTTAATCAGACAATTAACAAATGACACTTCGACTTCCAACTCAGACATTATAATTAAGGTCAAATGTCTTAAGGTTAAAACACTCTCTACATTAGCCCTAAAAATTCGTCGTGTTCTCCACGCCTTCTAAGAGTGAATGAGTCGACAGTGCTGAAATCCTCCTGGATCAAGCAAAAGATGGCGCCAAAGAAGGAAGATTTTTTGTACGAAGGAAGTGAAGTGGTGAGGAATGGGTTCTCAGAAGGATCAGAAGAAATCCAGAGCACCATTAAGCTGCTCGAGGCCATCGGCCTGGAGTTCGCCCTCTCTGAGTCGACAGTAATATTAAAAAGAGAAGTGTTGGAGTTCTACTCAAATGCCAAGGGTGGCTCAAAGGGAATGTCTGTGAAGAGCGTAATCAACGGGATCAAGGTCAAGGTGAATCCCAAGATATTGAACAGGGCTCTTCAGTTTCCGGCCTTTGCCAAGGGGGAGGAAGATGAAAATATCACCCAGGAAGACCTTGACAAGGCTCTGGCTTGGTGCGGGCATTCGAGCAAGACCTATGGGTCTCTGGAAAGGAAAAGCTTCAATCAACAAGGAAAGCTGATGGCAGACATTGTGGGAAAGCCCTCCTATGCAAGGTAGGGTCGCATGACAGGATATCCAGGCCCATGTTCGAGACAATGGCAATGATAATCCTAAGGAAGAAGACCAACTGGGGTCAGATTATTTTCTAAAGAATTCAAGACAGCCTTCAAGTTCCAAATCTAGGAAGAATACTATCACTGTATCTTCTGTTATCCTACCCTGAAAGCTTTAACAAAAAGTATGGAGTAAAAATCCATCACATGAGAAGGATGGATATCAGGATACTGGAAAGGTAGGAGAAAGCTCTGACTAAACCTCCCAAGAAGTTGAAGACAGTAGAAGATATGAAGAGGAAGGGAGAAAGCCCATCTGAAGGAAGTGAGTCAGGCAACATCTCACCTCCATCTGACTCTGAGGTACCTGTGGAGTCAAGGAATGTCGCCCTCCAGACCTCGGCTTTAAGTCAGGGATCCAGGATAACAGCAGGAATAGATCAAAGAAGTGTTGAAACTGAGGGGGAGAAGGACAGTGAGCTCCCTGCTCAAGTGGAAGAAGTTATCAATAAGATCATAGGGGCTGAGGATGCTAGTCATTATGAACCAGCAATGCAAGAGGACAATCAAGAGAACCCTGCTGATGAGGCTAGCAATGATCAGCAAAGTCCTGAAAAGGAAAATGAGCCAAACCATTCAACCATAAGAAAATCTCTATCTCCAATAATTGAAGGGAAAGAAGAAGAGGAACAAGACAGTTCATCTCCAGAGAATAGACCAGTGGAGCTCTCACTATTATCTCAGATAAAGATGCTCTTGGAAGAGCAAAGATTAAAAATTGAAAGCTATGTCACCTCTGCTATCAATGAGCTAAGAAGGGAACTGTCTGTTGAAACGGCAAGCCTAAGAAATGATGTGAAAAATCTGCAAGAATACACTGCCCATACTCACAAGGGTGTATCTAACCTAGGGGTTAATCAGACATTAATTGTCAGCAGCATAGAAAAGGCCTATATTGCTTCCACCAAGAAGATGGCTGAACACAAAATTGATCTCTAAGAAAGTCTAGATCACCACAATAAAGATCTAGACAGTCATCTGCTTGAGACCAAGAATCACTTGGAAGCAGGAATCCACATGCTCAAAAACAAGATATTGGCCTCCGAGGAGAATCTCCAAAGGGGGATATCTGAAGAAGTCATAAAGGGGGAGAGATCAATGATAAAGGCCAGTGGTGATCATGTCATCTGGACCACAAACACCATCAGGGAAGCAATGAATCTCCCTCCTCTACATTATGATGAGCCTATTGAAGAGCAACATACAGATATTCCTGATATCGATAAAGGTAAAGAAAAGGAAGTACTGGAGGATGAAGAAATAAAAATGAGAAAGAGAAAGTACAGGGAGGAAATGGAGAAAAAGGATGATTATGAAAGATGGAGTCCCATATCCAGGGCCATCATTCTAAAAGCATGGGAGCAAGTGAAATATAATAAAGGTGAAAGATACAATGTATACAGTCCTCAAAAATGGGCTAAGCATGAATATCAAGAAGAAGTAAGGAGAGAATACAGAAGGAATAAGCAAGAAGGAAGAATTCCAGCTGACACTCCTGAACCTCTAAAGTATCATCCTAAACTGTTTGAGTACTTCATCAGACAAGCTGAAAAGGAACAGGAAGCCAGTGCCAAGAAAGCAAAGGGTGAAGCTGATATGAGGGCACCAGATATATAGATGGCTAAATATTTAGGGGGCTAAATGTAGAAATATCAAAACTTTTGAAAACATTTGGCACTATTTATAAATGAAGTAATGTTAGTCAAAATCAGTGTTCACTCAATTATAGCTGCAATGTCATCACTATATGCTTGTTTGCTTAAAAGATTAAACTTTTTATTTGAGTGGCATTTATCATTGAGTGGGTTATGACTTCTTCAAATAGGGGGAGATTGTTGGGAACAGTGTCTAGCAGTGTTCCTGATTTGAAGAAGTGCTCAGCTCAATGATAAGTGCAAGTTGTATTTAATGTCATATCTAGTTCATGCTTGCAGAGATCGACAATATGTCAAGTACTTTAGTTATTTCACTAAGTACTATATCGTCGAGAAGAATAGGAAATATCGTCGACAAAGTATGCTTATCGTAATGATGATGAGCAAAGCAAACGCTAAGACTTGGCGAGTTCGTCGAACGAAGAATGAAGTTCGTCGAACGAAGAATGCAGTTTGTCGAACGCAGAGACAGGATAGAAGAATGAAGTTTGTCGAACGCAGAATGTTGTTCGTCGAACACAGAATGAAGTTCGTCGAACGCAGAGAAGACATGAAGATATCAAAGGAAGGAATGTCGTCGAGAAGATGCAGTATCGTCGACATCAACAAAGCAACCTTGTCGTCGAGAAGAACAGATATCATCGTGAAGAATCCTTGTCGCTGAAAAGGCTAAGTATGACTGATGGCATTGGGCATCGTCGTACAAAAGGCATGATGTTGAGAAGACTGAAGAAGGAAAGCTGAAGACAAGCAGTTGCTAAAGCTTAGTCTATCGACATGATATCGCACATGTCGTCGAAAGAACAACGTGATTACGACGACAGTCTGCAAGAAAGAAGATCACGATGACACGGTCAGAGATTGCATATCGTCGTATATGCAGAAGCGCTGGGATATCTCGTATCGTCAAGATACCAGCATCAAAGGCAGAAGCTAGAAGACTTGAAGATCTACCAAGGTCTAAGAAATCAACAAAGTCTTGTCGTCGAGACATTATCCATATCTTCGTAATGCTGTCAGTATCGTCATGAAGCTGGAAATATCGTCGAGACGGAATTCAAATGTTGTGGATGCGATGTCAGCAATTAATGTCGCCGCCTGATTGTCCAATCAGCGCGTGCTCTTAAGGAATGGGGCATCTGACACTTAAGGAACTTTTTTAGAAGACCGTTGGGGGCCTCGCACTCTTATAAAAGAGATAAGAGGATGCCCTAGAAAGAATTAATCTTCATGAGAAAAAGAAAAACAAAAAAGATTCCCATCGTTGGTTTTCAATAGAACAATACATTCTACAGAGAAGAAGAAGAAGAAGTAGAGAACAAGAATCAAGTGTTCTCAGAAGAATCAGTCATCTCCATTGACTGATAAAAAGTCGTTCATCATCAGGCTAAGAGAAGAGATTGAAGAAGAACTGGGCTTTCAAGATCTGAATCAGAAACATCTTCTTCAACCTCAAGAAGCCGATCTCCGTCAGGCTAAGTTGTCAATCTCCATCAGGCAAAAGAAGCAGTTGTCATCACTATAATTTCATTCTTGTAAGGCTTGCGGGCCTGAGTGTCTATCTTGAGGGCTGGAGAGATGTGAGGCTTGAGGGCCAGGGCAGTGGACTTGCGGGTCCGATATCGTCAAGCTTGAGTGCTTGAGACCTGTGAGGCTTGCAGGCCAGGGCAGAGGCTAGACTTGCGGGTCTGAGCTAGGTAGGGCTTGAGGGCCTGATTGTCAAGCTTGAGGGCTTCAGACTGGTGAGGCTTGCGGGCCAAGGCAGAGGCTAGACTTGCGGGTCTGAGCTAGGTAGGGCTTGAGGGCCTGAGTGTCGAGCTTGTGGGCTCAGGTGCAGTAGGGGCTTGCGGGCCTAGGCTGTAGGACTTGCAGGTCCGTGTTGTAAGGCTTGAGGGCCTGATGATTTGGCGGAGTTTGCCGAGCCTAGCAAACTTCTAGGTAGGCGCAGAGGGAAATAGGACTACTCAAGACACCCTGTCTTGAGGAACCTCTATAGATCACTATGTGCTTTTCTGTGTTGTGCTATATAATTTATAGATCTACTAATCAGAAATCAAGAACACCTAAAGGGGATAAAATAATTTGAAAAACCTATTCACCCCCCCCCCCCCCCCTCTAGGTGATAAGTTGACACCCAATAAACAACACTTGCCAGCCTCTCTAGAGATCAACCTAACCCACCGTCTAGTGAGAGCAGCAGCAGAATCGATCTGGGGCATTCCAGCACCACATAACCTTATCAGTCTCTCCAGAGATCAACCTGACCCACCATCTAGTGATATCCCAGCAGCGGAATCAATCTGGGGCATTTCAGGACCACATAACCTTGTCAGCCTTTCCATAGATCAACCTGACCCACCGTCTAGTGAGAGCCCGACAGCGGAATCGATCTGGGGCACTGCAGCACCACATAACCTTGTCAGCCTCTACATAGATCAACCTAACCCACCGTCTAGAGAGAGCCCGACAGTGGAATCGATATGGGGCACTTCAGTACAACATAACCTTGTCAGCCTCTCTAGAGATCAACCTGGACCACCGTCTAGTGAGAGACTGGCATTTGAATTGATCTGTAGCACTTCAGCACCACATAACCTTGCCAGACTCTCCATAGATCAACCTGACCCACCATCTAGTGGGAGCCTGGTAGCGGAATCGATCTAGGGCACTTCGGCGTCACATAACCTTGACAGCTTCTCCAGAGATCAACTTGACCCACCGTCTAGTGAGAGCCCGGCAGCGGAATCAATCTGTGGCACTTTAGCACCTCATAACCATGCCAACCTCTCTAAAGATCAACCTGACCCACAGTCTAGTGGGAGCCCGACAGCGGAATCAATCTGGGGTACTTCAGCACCACATAACCTTGTCAGACTCTCCAGATATCAACCTGACTCACCGTCTAGTGAGAGCCCGGCAGCGGAATCGATTTGGGGCACTTCAGCACCTCATAACCTTGCCAGCCTCTCCAGAGATCAACCTGACCCACCATCTAGTGAGAGTCTAGCAGTGGTGAAAGTGAAGGTTAGACCTTAATGTTACTCTAGAGGTGGTGAATCGAGTATTAAAAAATTTTCCCTTAATTTTATAGCGGAATTAAAATAGTGATATATATATATGTGTATATTGAGTGAGTTATAAAAATATAATAAAACAAATCAGCACAGCACAAGCAACACAGAAATTCACAAGCACAGAGACACAAGGATTTTTATAGTAGTTCCCCAATAAATCTGGGTCTGTCTACTCTTCTACCACACTTGGTAGGATCCACTAGGTTTTTGATCAGGTGCCCTAGCACCAAGGGATTTTTGATTAGGTGTCCACACACCAAGTGAGCTTTTGATCAGGTGCTCTAACCAAACCACAGGTTTTTGTTCAGGTGCCCTGCCACCAAAAGGTTTACTTTTGAAGGGAGTAAGAACCTTGTACAAGATGGAATGAAAGGGGTTAGAATGTTCTTCTCTGTCAACATTCTGAGAGAAGACTCTAGTGGATGTTGATGGTGTAAAGCTCCCCCTGTCTGATTGAAATTATTGACAGCTTGAGGATGGAGCTTTCTCTTGAATAAAATTATCTTCCTTGATAAGCTGATGAATCTGAGAGACAAATGTTCCTCAGATTATTGTTGCTCTATAGAAGATTTGAACTTACAACAGAAAGACTGAGAGATTGATCTTGAAGATGTTCTCAGAGAATGAGATGCTGCTTGAGGAAGATGAACTTTTCTTTTTCTTTCTGAATATTATTTTTCTTGACAGAAGCTCTGATATTCTCTGTGTCTGTGTCTATCTCTTCTTTTTCTTTTCTAGTATGCTCTATATATAATCTGAAGAGCTTCTCTCTTTATTTTGAATTCCACTTTGGGAAAAGGAAAGAGATAAAGTCTCTTTAATTAGCTTGACTCCTCGAGAAGATAAACTGTAGTCTTTTAGCTTTTCTGCAACGGCTATTACATTTAGTGCTTCTGCCAACGGCTATATATAAATATTAAGGCAGCAATATATAGCAATATATAAATAAAAATGATAAAATATTGCTTTATTAAATTTGACAGCATATATATAATTTTAGTCGAGCTGAGAAAGGAGAATTATAATTGTTGATGATATTTCGTCGAGCTCAGCTTCAAGTTCGTCGATCTGAGCATTTGATTCATCGTTCTGAGCTTCTGTTGAAGATTCGTCGAATGCAGACTTGAGTTCGTCGAACGCAGCTTTTCGTCGACCGCTGAGACGGGATCTGTTCGTCGACTGCTGAGATATATATTCTTCGTCGAGCGCTGCTTGGATTTTGTCGAACGCATCTTTGAACCTTTTTGTCGACCGCAGAGCACCGTTTGTCGAACGCAGATAGCCGTTCGTCGAACGCAGAGAGCTTATGTTATTTTCTTATATTATTTTCTCTAATTATATTTATATTACTTTCTTATATTATTTTCTTAGTCTTCTGACTTAAGGGAGTTTGATCTAAGTTATAGGATGTGTTATGATAGAAACTTAAATCATAGAGATGGATCCTAACTCAAATCAAAACTAAGGTTCCAACAAGTGGAATCGATCTGTGGCACTTTAGCACCACATAACCTTGTCAGCCTCTCCAGAGATCAACCTGACCCACCGTCTAGTGAGGGCCTGGCAACGGAATTGATCTGAGGCACTTTAGCACCACATAACCTTGCCAGCCTCTGTAGAGATCAACCTGACCCACCGTCTAGTGAGAGTCCGACAGCGTAATCGATCTGGGGCACTCCAGCACCACATAACATGCACATGATATGGTCATAACAGAAAGGAACAACACCGAAATGTACTGACTTATCATATCATAAGACTTTAAGAATAGAATCGCTCCAAGTCTTGCCCACTCCAAGCTCAATTGAGGGGTACCCCTTTCACATCCCGGAGGTGATACCCTCCCGAATTGAGTGATTCTTTTACAATATAAGTGTTGGAGCTTATGTTCTGCATCTCTTGGTTTGAGAATAACAAATACCGTGTTGTATTTGATCTTGTATTTTGTGTGTTTATAGTGTGCAGGTTGTACAGGAATAATAGATACACATCCCTATGAGTAGTATGTTGATTGGAGATGATTCTCTGGAAAGAGAGCTACCCCCCCCCCCCCCCCCCCCCCCCGCTAGCGTTAACGCCCCGAGTTAACTTTTTTGTCGATAAGGGATGTCGTCGAAGAGAGAATGACGTCGAGAAGAAGTATCGTCGAGTACCAAGAGACAATGACAGTGTTGACTCTTAACGCTCACGTTGAGTCCATGATCTGCCATGATCTTGACGGTTGCGCGATTTCAGCCACGACAGTGCACGATCACTAACGCTGGCGTTAACTCTTAACATCGCGCGTTAGCTCCCGTGCCTATTTAAAGAGCAGCCCCTCTCATTATTTTGGGTTGATTCCATTGCCTCTAAATCCAGCATTCTGGTTCTTTTGAGAGAGGCTTTTCTACAACAATTAAGGGATCTCCCTTGGCCAAACATGAAGATCTATAGAAGATTTTGAAGGAGAAGGTCTACAACGCATATTCTATACGAAGGAAGAACGCTTCAAGAACGCCAACGTCTACATCGCCTTCGTCTTCACCTTCAGAATTTCTTGGGGAGTTTTTCTTACTTTATCGTGTAATCTTTTATTTTATTCTTTTTGTAATTGTTGTGAAGAAATCATTCGGGGAGAACGTCGGATTCCGGGAAGGATTCCGTGGGTAAATTCATCGTGGTTGTTGGCGACTAGGTCCTTGTGCGACTTAGGGGGTAATTCACCACCTTGTGCATGGCGACTAGGTCGAGGGTAGATCTAGGGGGTGGCTAGAGGCCTTATCTGGGGATAGATAGGCTATAGCCAACCAGTCCCTGGGAGAAGGACCGGTGAAACAACAAAAAGTGTTTTTCATATTCTCGTCTTGATTTCTAGCGTTATAGAAATCAATCATTTATGTAATTAATTTATTATGAAATAAAATCATGCCTTTTAATGTTCTATTCAATTGATTTTATTTCCTCTTAAAGAATGTGTTAAATTATATTTTCATCAAAGCATTTGTATAATCATTTTCTTTGAAATATAATATTCATTTTTATTATCTCTGATTTTTTGGAATTGTATTTCATTTAAGATTTCATAAGTAAAATCACTATGGCAATCTTTTTGTGCTAAGGAAAAATTCCTGAAGAGCTAACACCCAGCGTTAACCCTTAACGCCAGGCATTAGCAATAGTTAACAAAAAGTTTTGTTTCTCTTCTTTAAAAAGGAATCGTCAATATAATCTTATCTGGAATATTTAAATATATTTTCTTATAAAATATTCTGAAACTTTAGTCGCAAACTCTGATTTTTTTAATTAAGTTTTAAATTCCATAAAACCCTTATTCACCCCCCCCCCCCCCCCCCTCTTAGGGCGCCATAAGATCCAACACGTGGTATCAGCGAGTAGGTTATTCCAATATGGCTTCATAACCGGAAATGATGGTGCTTCATGATCTCGCATCTTCTAGAGGGGATAAGTTTTATGAAAATGAAAAATCATTATCACCACCTTTATTTATGGGTGAAAATTATAATGTGTGGAAAACTCTTATGGAAAAATTTCTTAAATCTTTGGATATTGAAGTTTGGAATATTACAATTAAAATGCCTCCAATTATTCTAAATAAAAATAAAATGTTTTTAAATACCAAATCAATGAATAGTCTATATTGTGCACTACATCAAAATATTTTCAAACTTATTTATACGCTTCCTACTGCTTTTGAAGTTTGAAAATTTCTTGAGAATTCTTATAGTCTTGCCTCCACAGATGATGAACGAGAGAAACTCCTTATGGATCCAAGAGAAGAAATCGATGAGGACTCATGCTTGGAGGAAGATCTATCTAAGAGAGAAGAATACAACGTCACAATATTGGACTCAAATGATGGCAACACATCAAGCAAAAGAGAACATGGAAACTCAAATATGGAAGAGGAATGTCAAGAAGATGTCAAAAGAACCTTTGGTTCAAATCTTGCCTCATCCTATAGCAATGTAAGAAAATCAAAATCTTCTCTTTTTGTAACAAATTCTATTTCTACATTTCATGTGCTTAAATTCGCTAAACGTAAAATTTCAAAGTTGAAAAATGCTAATTACAAATTACGTTTAGAAAATAAAACCTTAAAAGCAAACGCTAAAGTAGAATCTTATATTGATGTTTCAAATTATCTTTCATGCTCTATAATTGAAAATGCTAAACCTTGTTTTGATTGTAATACCTTTAAAGGAGAACTCAAGGTTTTGGAAAAAGGTCTTTTAACTTCAAAAGATTGTAATGAAAAATTTGATAAAAGAAAATGATAATTTAAAGGATAAACTAGAATCATTAAAAATGTTTATTCAAAAGTTTTCATATACTAAAAAATCTCTTATTTCTAGTTTATCAAATCATCAAAAGTACAAAAGCTTATCTTCACATTATAAGAGTATGTCTATAAGAAAGAGTGGAAATGAAAATCATCAAAATAAGAACCAATCATTTAACACATATTGTAACCCACTCTATCAACAATCACTTCTAAAGAAAGACAATCACTCTTAAAAACTTTCAAAGAATCCATATAATAAAATTCATTATGATTATCAAGATTAATCTATTTTGAAAAATAATTTGAATAAACATAAATCGCCAATAAATTATTTTTCAAACAACCATAATCATATAAAGATGTCACATAATCATTATATGAATTTGAGTGATGAACAACCAAGGTATGAATGGAGACCAATAAAGAAAAATGACACATCAACTTTACTGGAAATGGCTCATTCATCCTTTTCTCCCCAAAAGCCAACACGATGTATTTGGGTACCCAAAGGAACCATCCCACTTGGAACCCTTTTGATACCTAAATCTCTCATTTGTTAGTATCCAATCATTTGCATGAAGTAGAATTAATTATAAATGAAATATCAAAACTCTACTTCATGATATGCTTAATGTCTTTTTCTTTTGTTTGTTTTCTTATTTTTGGGCCAACACGCTAAGGTCACTTAGATATATTTGGCAATATGACTTTCACATTTTAAGCCTAATGGTTAACAAATTAAATTAAATTGAATATAAAGTCATATAGTTTTCAAGTGATCTATCTTTTCTCTGTCAAAGTTTTATCCTGTTAAATCCATTGCCTATAAATGTCTTATATTATCATTATAAATTGAATGCTAAAGTTGCTAAATGATATTATCAAGACTAATGAAATTACTTTCAAAATTGGATTTAAATGGACTTTTAGGGGTCTTAGGGTAAAAAAATTAAATGCACAACTTGTTGCATATTTGTCTATTTTTCCTTGCTACATATAATAGCCCCTATAATGGAAAATCATAATCTAGAAAAATCAAAATTGAAAAATACAAAAAATGATGAATATGGTTTCACACACTCCATCATGACCTATTGATATCCTATGCTAAAATTCTCTATTATCATATATCATAATTCATGATCTATCAAGAATTATCTTAAATCAACTATTTCTATCAACCTTAGGAATTATGAAATATATGATGGTTATTGGTATTATAGTTTCATATCTTGTTTTGTGTGTACGATGTGCGTCTTTATTATGTATCTCATTATATTTAGACCTAAGAATTAACTTGATATCAACAAGATGAAATCAAATAGAATTGTCACTTCATTTTAGGTCTATGAAAATTCAAAACTCTATGTTTGAATACATGCAACTCAATTATATATTTTTCCATCTTTACATAGCTTTGCACCATGTTGTCCTAACTCATCACACTAGCATCATCACTTACCATAGGTAGAAATCAATGTCCATGCTAGTTATATCTTGCAATGTTAAAGTAAATTATATTACTAAAATCTGAAAATCATAATTTCCTTTATAGTTATTTGCATGAAAAAAAAATTTCTAAATGGATTTAAAATCAACAATCTTCGATATAAGTGTAAATCCAAAATTAATCATGCAATTATACCATATTTTATATATTTAAGGCTTACACACTTAGTATGTCCATAATCATTAAACCTATGACATGTGTCTCACAATAGCGAGGGCGTGGGATTGTGTGCATTAGAGACCTAACCTTTAAGTCATGTCTTGCCCTTAACCGGGGAGGGTTCTAGTGGGGCCTTGCGAGGCACTGGGGGGAAGAGTGCTAGGTTGAGTGTCATCTTTTGTATGCATATGGGATTAAAACCCCAACCTACGGCATGTGTGCAGCTCCTCATGCCCATCCGTCACTTAGTACGGGGCTTGAGTGTAGTCATGTAGTTAAGGTATCTTGATCTTAGATATACTTATATTATATTCAGTGCATGAACATCATCTCACTCTTTATATTTAAATCATGCATATTATTTTTATTCTATATTTGCATCTTGTGTTTGCATATTTTATTATATTGAGCTTTAATGATTTTACAAAACACAAGTATTTGAAAAATCACCAAAAATATGCTAAAACAGCCTTCAAATCTAATCAATATACTCTGAAATTTCAATTGAAGGAAGGTCTCTTTATAATACAAATGAATTGTGAAAAATGTTTTTCAAAACATCAAAATTTGCAGTTCTGTCTTGGCGTTAAGAGGCTAACGCCTGGCGTTAGCCCCTTTGCTCCAAATTTTTTCTGTTTTGAAGAATTTTCAGTATTATTTTAATGCAGTGTGTGTTTTTTTTAAAAGTTTTCTATCTTTTTATTTTCTTTAAAACAAAATTTTTATTTCTTTTAAAAAAAATTATGTATTTTCTCATGCATTATTTTGGGTTTATCTCTGGCATAGAATATAATTTACTGAAAGGGCTATTAAAGACTTCTATGTTTTCCAGAAAATATAGATAAAAAACAAATACAAAATTACAAAACAATTTCAAAGAACAAAAATATGTTTTTTTCTTTATGTGTGTTTATTGTTTTGTGCATATATAAAAATTCAAAAATTTATAAAAACTGATTGTTATTCATTGTCATTGTCAGGGATGATTAATTATATCAATTAAAGATTAAATACAATGTTTAATTTAACTTTAAAGTTTCTTAAGAAACATTGTTTTGTATTTGTCATGCCTTGGAAATTATCATGGTATGTGCAATGAAATTGATTATAGATAAACATGCGTAGAAATGCTTAGCATGCCTCTAAATATGAGCAATGTATTATGTTTGATAATGATTCATTCACTCACTTATTGTTGATAACTTACATGAGTTTACAATCTTATTCTTGCATGATTGTATAATGTAATAACATAAGTAATTAAAATGCTTAAATAGATTACCTACACAACATTGAATCGATTATTACAATTATTTGTCTTTCATGCACTTATTCTTAAGAGAAATGTGGTTTCAAATTCAAATGCTATGTTTGCAAAATAAGTGAATTCGGAGTCCTTGGTCATAAAAATCAAAATTAAATAAAAATATATGACAAGGAAAACTCCACCTAAGAATTGTAAAGTGTCTTGTAGCAAATAATTTTTACACCATTTCTCTTAGTACACCGGATCAAAAAAATAAAGCTAAAAACTATAAAAGTGATCCCCAAGCACTACTTTGCACCCTGATAAGTCTTAATGAGCCTTGTGTGTGCAGAGCACCTTGGTAGTTGTACTCTTTATTTATGTGCATCGAAATATTGTGGAAGTAATATTATTTGTGTATTTTAATGTTGTGTTATTTCATTATATATGTCATGTGTTTTTTATTAATTCACATGTATACTTTATCAAAACACTATTTTGTGCACATCATTATATTTCATAAAACTTCTACTCATGAGAATTGAATCCTAATGCTCATCTACACTATTCTCTACAAACTTAAGTAAATGCACTAGATAACAAAGCATGACCACTACAATGTTTATGTTTACTTGAAATGCAAATTTTATTACATTGTAGTTTATGTATCTTTTCCTGATAGTATAAAATCATGCTTGCAATTTTATCTTAATGGAATAGCATCTCTTGAATCTATAACTAAAACATCAACTTTTCAAATTTAAAACTCATTATCCTTTGTATGATTTTATCTTCTACAATGTTGTTTATGTTTAAGAGTGCTTATTATATTCTTTTGCTAAGTTTACCACTTATGCTCATTCATGTCTATTACTTTTTTTAACACCATGGTATTCTTTTTTCAACAAGTGGTATCTTAAAATAGAATGCTTACTTTATCATGTCAGCTATGTTGCTTACTACTATATGTTCCATCATGCTTATATTTTTCTTAACAATTAGTATTTAACAAGCTTTTGATTGCATCATATTTTTCTTCTCGAGATAGAACATATTACTCCTTATTGCACACTCTCGCCTAAACCCTCTTTTGATACTACCAAAAGGGTAGATTAAATTGCATAAATCTAACATTTAGGGGAAGTACATTAAAAATTCATAAGAAGTATTTATGTAGGGGGAGTAATCATATAGGAGGTGCATTCTTTATCCTGTGCTCGATCATGATAATCCTTCAATAAGTGATTCTTAACTGTTGGGTATATTGCCCTCAATAGTACCTTGATTTGAAGAGGCATCACTCTCAATGCTATGGACATATTGTATTTGATGAGCTATACTTGTGTAAGATATACAGGTGCAGGTGACTCAAAAGAAAGGGCCAAACATGCACTTAGATGTGGAGAAATCATCTTCCAAAAGATGAAGTTTTGTCTCAGTCGAACCGCTGAGATGAGGGGGGGAAAACGCTGAGACGAGGAGACGTCTCAGCGTATCCGCTGAGAAGAAGGTACCTCCGCTGAGAAGTTCATTATACGCTAAGAATCAGCGTGGTCGTCGAACTGGGCTCGACATTTGTCGAACTGGGCTCGACATTCGTCGAACGCTGAACGTCGTTCGTCGACCGCTGAGATGAGATCAAAGCTGAAGCCGCTGAGAAGACACACTAGGCAAGCTTGTCGAACACTGAACGTCGTTCGACAAATGCTGAGATAAGGAGCCGTCTCAGCGGATCCGCTGAGAAGACACACAAGGCAAGTTTGTCGAGCACTGAGCTGGCAAGATCGTCGATCGCAGGGGACAGCTGGTTCATCGGACGTAGAGTGTTCCACATTCGTCGAGCATAGTCCTTCTCTACGGAAAAGTAGGACGGCGGGATCTGCGTCTAGGACTAGTTGCAGGATAGCTGTGTGGGTTCCACCAGCTTCTCCCATTCCTCTCAGCAGATCAGCTAATAGCCATTGAAGATCAGAGATGTATAAAAGGAAGTGTTAGGGCACATTTGAAAAACCCCCGAAAACCCCCCGATCATCCGTTGTGTGAAGAACAGATCAACTATTACATTGACGGCTGAAGCTCTCGTCTTCTTCCTCCTGCTCACTGAACAAGAAGAAGAAGATAACAGAGAAAGAAAGTTAGCTCCTTTGCAAGAAGGAACAAGGTGATCTTCCATCACTCTGTCAAAGAGGAAGATCAAGTTAGTTGTTGTAATCTACATCTTCAGCAACAGGAAGCACAGTTAGTGCAGGATCTACAGGAGAGTACCTCTACTGTAGAATAAATTTCTAAATCATTTATCTGTAGGGCATCTTGCCTGAGCTGTAAGACCATTTGGTCTGAGTTTGTAGGAACCTGAGGGTTCTTAGCTGTAGGGCTGAAGGCCTGAGTGTAGGATCTGGAGCAGATCTGAGGTAGGGCTTAACAGACTGAGGTAGGACCAGCAGCTGGTCTGAGCTGTAGGAGGAGGAGTCCTCTGAGTGGTAGGACCTGGGAGAGGTCTGAGTTGTAGGACATTATTGTCTGAGCTGTAGGAGGTGTTATCCTCTGAGTTTGTAGGGCAGTTGTGCCTGAGGTAGGAGCTGGTGATAGCTCTGAGTTGTAGGGACTTGTGTCCTGACGTAGGATCATTCTTGATCTGAGAAGTTCTGAGGAACTTGTGCTGTAAGCTCTTTGAGCCGAGTTTGGAGAAGTTGGCCCTATCTAACACACTATTAGAAGGGTGGAGGGGGAAGTGGACTACCCATAGACACACTTTCTTTGGGGAACCACTATAAATTATTGTGTGCTTTCTGTGTTTGCTGATTTGCTTGAACCAACTCTGAAAACAGCTAAAGCTAATCAAGTGATATTTAAAACACCTATTCACCCCCCCCCCCCCCCCCTAGGTGACTTAGACTTCAAACCTTATATTCTTTCAAGTGGTATCAGAGGGAGGTTGGTCAAAAAGGACTTAACAGTCTGACCAGATCCTAAAAGGTTTAGTCTAGTCAAATCCCAATGGCCTCCAGTGGATTGCAAAAGGAAATGAGGTCCATGAAGTTGCCCATATGCAACAAAGAGAATTTTGGCATATGGAAGCAAAGGATCAGGTTGTTTATGGAAGCATCTGATCCAAGGATCTTCATTATAGTTGAAGAAGGACCTTTCACCTTTCACACTGCATCCACTATTGATCCAACAAGAAGAGTGGCCAAACTATTCAAAGATCAGACCAAGGATGAACTTGAGTTGTTCACCATGGACAAGAGGGCCCAGAACATCATTGTCAATGCTATTGATGATTCCACCTTTCAAAACTTGGTACACTGCACTTCTGCCAAGGAAATGTGGGATACTCTAGTAGTATATATGGAAGGAACAGCTGAAGTTAGGGATGACAGGAAGTCACTCCTAAATCAAGAGTATGAAGCCTTCAGGCAGCAGAGCCAGGAAAACATATCCATGTGCTATGAGAGGTTCTTCAGAATAGTCAATGAGCTGAGAACCTATGAGAGGGCTTTCACCAACTATGAGCTGAATGACAAGTTCCTTAGATCTCTCACAAGAGATTGGGACACAAAGATATGTGCCATCAGGGAAGTGGCCAAGCTTGGTGAGACCCCAACTCACACTCTGATTGGGAAGCTAATTTCCTATGAAATGCAGTTATCTGCAAGGAAGGAAGAGGACACCTCTTCAAAGGCAAAAGCAATGGAGAATTCTGTGGCTCTCAAAGCTGACAGCTCCAAGAGAAGCAAGGGGAGGATAGTGTCTCCTCCAAGGAGAAGAGCTGAACCTGAAGTCAGCACCTTAGGAGGCTCTTCCTCTGATGAAGAATTTGCTGCCTTCTCTAGGCAGTTCAAGAGGATAATGAAGAGGAAGCCATGGAGGAACATGCCCTCCTCATCATCACACTACAAAAAGAACAGCAGCAAATCTGAAAGACTGCACCCAAAGGGTGACAGGTATGATTCAAAACCCAGTAAACATTCTACTAATAATACAATCTGTTATAGCTGCAGTAAGTCTGGACATGTCATAGCTGACTGTCCAGTAAAAAGAAAGGATAGTGGTGAAACAAAGCATCATCACCACAAGGATAGGAAGGGAGAAAAGTCACTCCTAGCAAAGAAAGAAAGAAGCTCGAGTGAGTCTGATCCTTCAACATCAGGGTCGGACAATGAAGAAGACACCATTCAACTAGGCCTTATGTCCTTCACTGATGAGGAAGGGAGTCAGAATGCTTCTGACAAGGTTCAGGTACTATCTCATTCCACTTCATTTTCTGATTATGAGACCTGTCCAGAATCTGTTGCACCTTCATCAATTGATGGAAGGGGCATGGATGCTGAGGAAGAACTCAATCAATTGATTGATAAATATGGTGTTCTTTTGGAGGCTCTGAAGAAGAGCAAGAAGCTTGCCAAGAGGCAAGCCCAGGAAATTGTTGATCTCAAAGTGACTAAGGATGTCAACACTGAACCTACCACACTGCTGGCTCAGATGAGCAGACAAATTAGTCATTTACAGGGGTTAACCCTTGTGCAATTAAGCACTATTTCCCTGAAGAACAAAGTCATCAAGGACCTTGAGGAAAAGCTTGAGAAGGAGAAGAGCCTGGTGGCTCAATTCTCCAAGCCCAGATCTGTGCTTCCTATCATTGACACATTTTTCCTCTCAAACCAACAGGAGAGGAATAAGATTCAAGAAAATGGAAGTAGGAGAAGGGAGTGGAGTTAAGAGCAAGGATAAGGCTGAGCCTCAACCCACCTTTCGAAAGGTGATACTTCCCTCCAACAGGTATGACCATGAAAGCATTTATGGTCACTGGATGAATGAGAGGTGCTATAGGAAGGAAAATACTCCTTCATATAGTGGAAGAAATGGAATGGGATTGAGTGCCATGAAGGCTCCCCATGAGGAAATTCAAATGGCCCAACATGGACCGTTTGTTTTTTATACTTCAGCCACTTCATTCAAGAATGAGAAGGCAAGCCCTTTTAAGGTTGGATTTGTCAAGAACATGACTGGTGCCAATTCTGTAAACATGTCTGAGTGCTCAGTGTCAGATTCCATCAAATCTTGTATGGATGCCAAGTCATTGCAAGTTGATGCCATCAGGACAAAGAGCATCAAGATAGCACACAGAATGACATTCAGTCAAATAATTGATGAGAGGAACAGGAAGAATGATGTTGTATCTATTCCTGAACATAAGGACTGTGCAACATAATCCTCAAGAAATGCTCAGAAAAGAAGATACAACATTCATGAATGTTGGTGATGTGGTAAAGTGGGACACTTTGCCATAGATTGTTGGTACAACCCCAATGTACCTAATGCAAAGAAGATCCTTCCTGTAAAGGGAGCTGCCAGAGTCAGGTCATTTGATCATGCTAACAAGAACCTAGAACCCAAGTCGCCTTGGGCTCCTAAGGGATATTAAACTCTATTTTGCAGGATAGTTCAAGTACCAGCCTCATACATAAGTGGTACTTGGACAGTGAGTGCCCATGGCACATATAAGGAAGAAAGTTGACTTCATAAAGTCAACATCAGTAGAGGACTAAATCCTCAAGGTAAGTATCTCTATTGTGAATTTATCATCAAATACTATATATAATAGTGTTAAATAGGATGATAGAATTAACCAGTGCAATCCGCTTAGCTAATGTTCAAATTCGCCTAAAATCTAGGTAAAGTCTGGGATCGACAAAATGTCGAGCTCAGTTCGGCAAATTTAGCCCTAGGTTGAAGCATTAGTTGAACCGTCTCAGCTGAACCGCTGAGTCGAATAGGTCAATACTCTGGCCCACTATATATAAACCCTCGACGGCATTAAATGACCCTTCACATTCTCACGCTCCACCCCAGCCGTCGAGATGAAACCTCTACTCTTCCGTCCCAGCGTCTTCGTTTTTCTCATTCGACTAAGATGGCACCCAAGATTGCGAAGGAATTGCAAGAAGGTTGTGAGTTGGTGAGGGATGGGTTTCTCCATGCCTCACCGGAGATTTTGAGTGTTATTTCGCTGATTTCTGATGCGGGACTAGACTTCTTGTTGTCTGAACCCTCTCAGATATTCAAGCAAGAAGTGATAGAGTTCTTTGCAAATGCCAAGCAGTCGTCTTCTAAGGATGGCTTAACATCTAAGGTTGTGAAAATAGGATGAAACTGTCCCCTAAGAGACTTGAAAAAGTATTGCACCTCCCTAGAGTGGAAGAAGAGGAAATATCTGCAGAAGACAAGGAGCATGCCTTGAAAAGTGGTGTGAATACAGTGCTCCCCAGACCTCATCACTGAAGAAGAAATTCTTCAATCAAAAAGGGAAGTTGTTATGTGACATTGTGGGAAAGGCACTCCTGTGCAAGCCAGGCTCACATGACACAATCTCTCAACCCATGTTTGAGCTGATTGTAAGGATCATTTTAAAGAAAAGGACATGCTGGGGAAATGTCCTGTACTAGAGGATTAAGCAATGCCTGCAGGCTTCAAACCTAGGAAGGATCATTTCTCTCTACCTACTGAAGGCATATCCTGGAGAATTATCCTCAATCAAAGGTATCAATATCCATTACCTGAAAAGGTTGGATATTAAGACTCTAGATAGATCCACAAGGGTTCTCCCCATGAGCCAACCCTCTGTGTTAGCAGAGTTGAAGGAGAAGAAGAAGAAATCTCTGAAGGGTGGAGAAGGAGGTATTGAATCCTCCAAGAAGAAAGGTGATCTTCAGGAGCACATGGAAGATGAAGAAGAAGAAGATGTCCCCAGGACATGTAGGGATGAGGAGCCCCAAGGAAGAGTTGAACCCAATCCTGAGCCAACTCAGATGAATACTGATCCAGCTGTTCCTCAAGCTGAAGATGAATTTCCCAATTCACCTATCCATGGTAAATTAGGATTTCGGTTAGGCCTCTCCTCTCTAACAATAGTATAGTCTAGGTGTTTAACTCATCAATCATTTTTCAGGTGACCCTAGACAAAATTCTCCACCTATGGATGCCCCAAGTGAGGGGGAGCATAGCCCTGCCTATGAAGGTGGAGGTGTGTATGCTAGTGGGGGGAATCAACAGGAACCAACCCCCCCCCCCCCCCCCCAATCTTCAAGGTACACCTAATGCCCCATCTGAGGGGGAGCAGATCCCTGATGATGGAAGGGATATTGCTCATAGTAGAGCTGAAGAGGTGGTTGAAAAGGAATTGGCCCAGGAAAGTCCAGTTGTTGTTCTGGACACATCTGACCTGCTAAACTCAATACAAACCATGATTCAGGGTCAGATGTTGTCAGTAAAAGAACTTGTTGTTGAAAGGATACAAGGTGCTACTGCTCAAGTTAGGGATGAGCTGAATGCTACAAGAGCAGCTTTATCTCAAGAAATCCAAGCAAGTGAGCAGAGGTTGGAGGTAAGGGTAGCTGTTGTGAGCAATGAGCTGAATACTCAAATCAAGAATGTCACTGATGACTCTGCTCATATCCTCCTGCAAATGACCAGGTGGTTTGAGATGGCCAAAAACATTGTTGCTGCCCAGCACACAGTTTTGAAGAATATTGCAGACCATCAAGGGGATTTCTCAAAAGACATTACATATGTAAAGAATCATCTTTACAGGAATCAAAATGTCTGGGAAAATGCAGTTGCCAGAATGGCACAAGTGGTCAACACATCAAGTAGCCAAGTCAAGTCCCACATTGACAAGGCAAAGGAATACATTTTGGATGATGTGGACAGCTCTCTTCAAACTCTCTCCCAATCCATAATAGATCAACACCCTGAAATAGGGAAGAAGATAATGGAAAGTGGCAAAGAAGGGGAGGAGAAGGTTACCAATCTACATGCTAAGATGAAGGGTGCTCACATCAAGTTGTATAACAACATGGAGTCTGCCCACAAGCTGATACTCTCCAATCAAGCAGAAGCCATCAAGCAAGTGGTTGAAGTGGTCAATAATGCTTCCAGTGCTATTCAAGGAAATATCCTAACCATGGTCAAAAAGGTTACTGATAATCAGTGGGACTCAAGCTTAAAAGTGCTGCAAGGAACAAGAATTTCTTTGAATCTTCCAATCTTGAACCCTAGCAGAAATGAAGACTTTGACTTCCAAAGTCAATCAAATCTGATTGCTGATGAGAGAGCAGCAAAGAGGAGAAGGACATAGGGCATTCAAACTGCTGGAGAATATATGGCCCAGAAAAGAATGGAAAGATTAGAGGATCCACTCCATGAAGATGACAATTTGGAGTTGGACACAATTGTTGTCAATACTTGGGTGAGCCATGGCAATCAAATGAAGGACATTGACCATGTCTACTCAGCTGCTGAATGGATTAAGCACCTTGAGAGGGAATCCTTAAGGGAAAGGATTCTCAAAGAAAACTTGGTGAGAAGGGAAACTCCTGTAAGGATTCTCACAAGATATCTTCCCAAGCCTCTTCTATACTTCAAAGTAAAGGAGAAGATCAAGGCTGCTGCTGAAGCTAGGAAGAGGAAGTCCAAAGATGGAGAATGCTCTTCCCAGGGTCCATCTATGAAGACCATGCCTTGAAATATTTTTTTTCAATCATCAGTTGTATTGTTTGAAATATCTGTACTGAACATTTAAATTGGAATGATATTTCATCTTTTGATCATAATGTTGTGTTTGTTACTATTATTATATGTACTTTGTACCTTTATCTTTAGTATTCAGGAGCTAGAATGGGATGTTCAAATTGAACAGGTTCAGTTACTACAGAAATTGCTCTCCAATTAAGGGGGAGCAAATTCCCTGCTCTGGTTGAGGGGGAGATGGAAAATGCCAAGATTGTATAGGTTGACCTATAAGTTGATCCAAAGGGATCTATAGATGTTGCCTCCCAATCCCTAATGGGATAAATAGTTGAAGAAACCAGAAAGGGGGAGAAAGAGCCATTGCTAAGTAAGAACCTATGCTTAGGATATTAGCAAGAGGGAGATAGGGCCTATGCTACACAGATCATTTTTCTATGATATGATTTTTGTTATTAATGTACCTTAGCATTGGGGATATTCTGCCTTCTTCAAATAGGGGGAGATTGTTGGGTATATTGCGCTCAATAGTATCTTGATTTGAAGAGGCATCACTCTCAATGCTAAGGACATATTGTATTTGATGAGCTATACTTGTGTAAGATATACAGGTGCAGGTGACTCAAAAGAAAGGGCCAAACATGCCCTTAGATGTGGAGAAATCATCTTGCAAAAGATGAAGTTTTGTCTCAGCCGAACCGCTGAGACGAGGGGGCAAAACCGCTGAGATGAGGAGCCGTCTCAGTGTATCCGCTGACAAGAAGGTGCCTCTGTTGAGAAGTTCATTATACGCTAAGAATCAGCATGGTCGTCGAACTGGGCTCGACATTCATCGAACTGGGATCGACATTCGTCGAACGCTGAACGTCGTTCGTCGACCGATGAGACGAGATCAAAGCTGAAGCTGCTGAGAAGACACACTAGGCAAGATTGTCGAACGCTGAATGTCGTTCGAGAAACGCTGAGACGAGGAGTCGTCTCACTGGATCAGCTAAGAAGACACACAAGGCAAGTTTGTCGAGCAATGAGCTGGCAAGATCGTCGATCGCAGGGGACAGCTGGTTCGTCGGACGTAGTGTGTTCCACGTTCGTCGAGCGCAGTCCTTCTCTACGAAAAAGTAGGGCGGCGGGATCTGCGGCTAGGACTAGTTGCAGGATAGCTGTGTGGGGTCCACCAGCTTCTCCCATACCTCTCAGCAGATCAGCTAAGAGTTGTTGAAGATCATAGATGTATAAAAGGAAGTGTTAGGGCACATTTGAAAAACCCCCGAAAACCCCCCGATCATCTGTTGTGTGAAGAACAGATCAACTGTTACATTGACGGTTGAAGCTCTCGTCTTCTTCCTCCTGCTCACTGAACAAGAAGAAGAAGATAACAGAGAAAGAAAGTGAGCTCCTTTGCAAGAAGGAGCAAGGTGATCTTCCATAACTCTGTCGAAGAGGAAGATCAAGTTAGTTGCTGTAATCAACATCTTCAGCAACAGGAAGCACAGTCAGTGCAGGATCTACAGGAGAGTACCTCTACTGTAGAATAAATTTCTAAATCATTTATCTGTAGGGCATCTTGCCTGAGCTGTAAGACCATTTGGTCTGAGTTTGTAGGAACCTGAGGGTTCTGAGCTGTAGGGCTAAAGGCCTGAGTGTAGGATCTGGAGCAGGTCTGAGGTAGGGCTTAACAGCCTGAGGTAGGACCAAGAGCTGGTCTGAGCTGTAGGAGGAGGAGTCCTCTGAGTGGTAGGACCTGGGAGAGGTCTGAGTTGTGGGACATTATTGTCTGAGCTGTAGGAGGTGTTATCCTCTGATTTTGTAGGGCAGCTGTGCCTGAGGTAGGAGCTGGTGATAGCTCTGAGTTGTAGGGACTTGTGTCCTGAGGTAGGATCATTCTTGATCTGAGAAGTTCTGAGGAACTTGTGCTGTAAGCTCTTTGAGCCGAGTTTGGAGAAGTTGGCCCTATCTAACACACTATTAGAAGGCTGGAGGGGGAAAGTGGACTACCCATAGACACACTGTCTTTGGGGAACCACTATAAATTATTGTGTGCTTTCTGTGTTTGCTGATTTGCTTGAACCAACTCTGAAAACAGCTAAAGCTAATCAAGTAAAATTTAAAAGACCTATTCACCCCCCCCCCCTCTAGGTGACTTAGACTTCAAACCTTATATTCTTTCATTAACCACTTAGTAAATATGCACTCATCCCTACCCACTTTTGCTAATAACAAAGGGGGAGAAGAAATTGAGAAATCTAGTAAAATAGATATTTATGGGGAGTAATTTATAAAAGAACACTTATGTAGGGGGGGGACATGATATAGAAAGAGTATGCATTATCGCTTTCACTTCTATCATGCTTTTAACATGTTATTCATGCATATCTTATTACCGCATGTATCTATAAACACAAATTGTCTTAATCTCACTAAGTTCTCATATAGGTATTTCTTATTATCAGAAGGGGGAGATTGTTGGAGCAAATGTTCCGCATCTCTTGGTTTGATAATAACAAATACCGTGTTGTATTTGATCTTGTATTTTGTGTGTTTATAGTGTGCAGGTTGTACAGGAATTATAGATACACATCCCTATGAGTAGTATGCTGATTGGAGATGATTCTCTGGAAAGAAAGTTAACACCCCGCGTTAGCGTTAACGCCCCACGTTAACTTTTTCATCGATAAGGGATGTCGTCGAAGAGGGAATGATATCGAGAAGACGTACCGTCGAGTACCAAGAGACAATGCCAGCGTTGACTCTTAACGCTCGCGTTGAGTCCACAATCTGCCACAACCTTGACGGTTGCGCAATTTCAGCCACGACAGTGCACGATCACTAACGCTGGCGTTTACTCTTAACTCCACGTGTTAGCTCCTGTGCCTATTTAAAGAGCAGCCCCTCTCATTTTTTTGGGGTTGATTCCATTACCTCTAAAGCCAGCATTTTGATTCTTTTGAGAGAGGCTCATCTACAATACTTGAGAGATCTCCCTTGGGCAAACATGAAGATCTAAAGAAGATTTTGAAGGAGAAGGTCTACAACTCATATTCTATACCAAGGACAAACGCTTCAAGAACGCCAACGTCTACATCGCCATCGTCTTCACCTTCAGAATTTCTTGGTGAGTTTTTCTTACTTTATCTTGTAATCTTTTATTTTATTCTTTTTATAATTGGTGTGGAGAAATCATTTGGGGAGAACGTCGGATTCCGGGAAGGATTTCGTGGGTAAATTCATCGCGGTTGTTGGCGACTAGGTCCTTGTGCGGCTTAGGGGATAATTCGCCACCTTGTGCGTGGAGACTAGGTCGAGGGTAGATCTAGGGGGTGGCTAGAGGCCATATTTGGGGATAGATAGGCTATAGCCAACCGGTCCTTGGGAGAAGGACCGGTGAAACAACAAAAAGTGCTTTTAATATTCTCGCCTTGATTTCTAGCGTTATAGAAATCAATCATTTGTGTAATTAATTTATTATGAAATCAAATCATGTCTTTTAATGTTCTATTCAATTAATTTTATTTCCTCTTTAAGAATATGTTAAATTATATTTTCATCAAAGCATTTGTATAATCAATTTCTTTAAATATAATATTCATTTTTATTATCTCTAATTTTCTAGAATTGTATTTCATTTAATATTTCATAAGTAAAATCACTGTGGCAATCTTTTTGTGCTAAGAAAAATTTCCTGAAGAGCTAACGCCCAGCATTAACCCTTAACGCCAGGCGTTAGTAACTGTTAACAAAAAGTTTTGTTTCTCTTCTTTAAAAAGGAATCGTCAATATAATCTTATCTGGAATATTTAAATATATTTTCTTATAAAATATTCTGAAACTTCAGTCGCAAACTCTGATATTTTTAATAAAGTTTTAAATTCCATAAAACCCTTATTCACCCCCCCCCCCCCTCTAAGGGCGTCGTAAGATCCAACAATAAGGACCTTCCCAATTGGGATTGAGCTTTTCGACCGAGGCTCCCCTCCCGGCAGCGTCAACCTTTTTTAGGACCAAGTATCCTTTCTCGAACTGTTTTACTAGGATATGCTTGTCAAAGTACCGCGCCATTCACCGCTTGACTTTTTCTTGTCTAATGGTAGCCAGGTCCCGGAGTTCTTCCACTAGGTCCTGGGATAGTTTTTGCTCTTCCTCGTTCTCCATTTGTCGCTCCTTATCTCCTTCACCGACGATGACTACCCTGGGCGATTTTACCTCAAACTCAACTGGAAGCACGGCCTCGGATCCATGGGAGAGCTTGAATGGGGTCTCCCATGTGGTCGTGTTTGGCATGGTCCTCAATGCCCATGGGACTGAGGGAAGCTGGTTCACCCAACTACCTCTCAGGTTCTCGACCTTCTTCTTTAGTAAGTTCACAATTATCTTATTCGCCGCCTCCACCTGCCCATTGCTCCTAGGGTGGTGGACCGATGCAAAGAGAAGATCTATGCCCAGATGGCTGCATAAGCTGACAAACTAGTAGCTGGAAAACTGCGGTTTATTATCTGTGACGATGGTTAATAGAAGTCCATGCCGACAGATTATTTCCCCTTACAAAATTTCTTACTACCTGAGAGGTTACCTTAGCCAGCGCCTTCACCTCCAGCCATTTGGAGAGTAGCATATAGTTGATCATCACCAGCATGAACTTCCTTTGTCTACTGGCCTGGGGGAATAGACCCACCAAGTCCAACCCCCATATCGAGAACGGCCATGGAGCTGCGATGGTCTGGAGCCTCTGGGCTGGATATAGTTGGAGAGGAGCATATAGTTGGCACTTGGGGCACTTCTTTGCGAACTCTGTCGCATCCTTGTTGAGGGTAGGCCAGAAGTAGCCTTATCTCAACACCCTTCCTTCTAGGGTCCTGCTACCAGAATGGCTGTCATATTCCTCGGAGTGGATCTCCTTCAGGACCCTTGGGTCCTCTTCCTCCGACACACAATGAGCTAAGAGCCCCGAGAGGGTCTTCCGGTATAATCCTCCAGCATGCAAAGAATAATATGCCGATTTGTACCTGAGCCGCCGCTTGTCCACCTCTCCTTCTGAGAACTGGCCTGATGTTAGGAAGGTGATGAAGGGGTCCATCCACGATGCTTACCGATCCACCTCCATCAACTCCCCTTCCTCAATGGATGGTCAAAAGAGCTCTGACACCATGCCTCCCACCCTGGGACCGAACTTGGCTAGGAAATCTGTCGGGAGGCTCTCCTCTCTTGGCACATGTTGAATCAAAAAAATACGGAACTGCCCGATGATTCCCTTGACCTTCTCCAGATATCGCTGGAGAGTTGGCTCCTTTGCCTCGAACTCCCCTTTGACTTGGCAAGCCACCACCATGGAATCCGTTGAGACCTCTGCATCCTGCACCCCTAGCTCCCTGGCCAGACGGAGCCCTGCGATCACGACATCATACTCGGCCTGGTTGTTGGTGAGTGGGAAATGGATGTTAATTTCCTACTCGATCCTTGTCCCCTGGGGGCTTACCAGGATTACTCCTCCCCCGAAGGAATGCTTCCCCGATGCCCCATCAACCAACATATTCCATGCCACTGAGTCGGGTAGCTCGAGCTCTTCTACCTCGGTCACGTAGTGAGACAAGAAGTCTATCACCGCTTACGCCTTTATAGAAAACCTAGGGGCAAATGAGATGTCAAACTCGCTTAGCTCCACCGACCATTTGGCCAACCTTCCTGAGTGATCTACCCCCTCCATGATGTTTCAAAGGGGATGGTCGGTCACCACCTTGATAGAATGTACTTGAAAGTAGGGTCGGAGCTTCCGGGCTGACACCACTAGGGCGAAGGCCAGCTTCTCCAAGATGAGGTACCTAAGTTCTGTCTTTCTCAGCACCCTAATGACATAGTAGATTGGGAGTTTCTTCTTTCCCTCCTCCCTGACCAAAACCGAACTCACCGCCTCGACCCCCACCCACAGGTATGGGGATAATTCCTCACCCTACCTTGGTCCCTGGAGTAGCGGGGCCTGGGTTAATTGTTCTTTTAGTGCTCAGAATGCCCCCTCGCACTCTAGGGTCCATTCGAATTTCTGGTTGCCTCGCAGCGCCTTGAAGAAGGATGAGCATTTCTCCCGCTCCCTAAAGATAAACCTACTTAGTCCTACCAACTTCCCAGTGAGGCACTGTACTTCCTTTGCATTCCTTGGCGACCCTAGCTCCATTATCGCCCTCACCTTGTCGGGGTTAAGCTCTACCCCGACTGGGGTGAGTATATGACCCAAGAACTTCTCCCTACTGGCCCCAAAAACACATTTCTGGGGGTTGAGCCTCATCTTAAATTTTCTCAAGGTGCCAAAGTTATCCTCAAGGTCCCGGAGGTGGGACTCGAGGTCCCGGCTCTTAATCATAAGGTCATACACGTAAACTTCCAGGTTGCTTCTCTTCTGCTCATGGAAGACCCTGTCCATCATCCATTGGTAGGTTGCTCCTGCATTCTTCAGCCCGAAGGGCATCATCTTGTACTAATAGCATCCGTCCCTAGTGATGAATGAGACGTCCTTAACATCCTGGGGGTGCATGCGAATCTGGCGATAACCTGAAAAGACATCTAAAAACTCATTAGAGAAAAACCAATGGTCGATTCAACCAGCGCGTCGATTTGAGGCAAGGGGTAGCAATCCTTAGAGTATGATTTATTTAGCAAAGAGAAATCGACATACGTTCTCCACCTGCTGTCCTCCTTCTTTACCATTACTATGTTGGAGACCCAGCCTGGATACTGGATCTCTGATATAAATCCTTCTTTGAGGAGCTTGCTTACCTCCTCCTGAATAGGCTTCACTAGCTTGTCAGCAATGGACCTCTTCTTCTGCCGGATGGGGCGAGTGACGGGGCCAAGATTGAGGTGGTGGCATGCCACATCTACATCGATCCCTGGAAATTCCGCCGCGCTCCAAATGAAGTCGTCCACATTCTCCTAGACGCAGACCAGGATCTTCTTCTAGTCCTCGGGGCTGAGCTCCCCGTTGATCTTCACTTTCTCTATCGCCCCCGCCCGGGAGATGGCCTCCATCCTAGATTGTTCCCCACAATCATCTCCCTTCTTCTCTCCGCAAGCGAGTGCTTCGGGTTCTCCTTCCTCCATCTTCTCCTCCTAAACTTCTAGCAGCTCCTTCGCCCCCTCCTCCTGGTCGTGACCCTCTTCTCCCCTTCCCTCTTATGTCTCCTCCGCCTCAGTCCTTTCACCGACCACTTCCCCCACATCTTGGCTCTCCATCTACCGGTCCATCCCCTCCGCCTCTGCTTATCAGGTGATGGTGTTCACCGCGGTAACGTAGCATTGCCTTGCTACCTTTGGGTCTCCCCTCACCCAGACCTGGACTCCGCCCACATTGAACTTGAGACATTGGATGAATGAGGAAGGGACACATTGGAATGCACTGATGAGGGGCCGCCCAAAGATGGCGTTGTAGCTGCTCGGGGCATCAACGATGACGAACCAGCAGTTACAGGACTGTCCCCCCAAGGTGACATGGATCCCTACTCCTCCTTCCACCTCCTTCCTTTCTCCTAAGAATCCAAATAGTGGCCCGTCCGAGGCTAGCACCCTCCTTGACTCTAATCTCATCTCGTCGAACGCCTTATTGAAGATGACGTTGACCGAGCTCCCATTGTCCATGAGGATTCAGGCAACGGTGAAGTTCTCGATCGCTGACTGGATCACCAGTGCATCGTAGAATGGGTCCTCGTGACCCGGCATGTCCTTCTGAGAGAAGGTGATATTCTCCTCTGGGGGAGGAGTCTGAGAGGTCGAAGCCATGCTCCGATGATACATGGTGTGGAGGTTAGCCTTTCGGGTTGCCTCGACCCCCGCTCCCTCATGTATCACTCTGATCCCTCCTCGACTCCCCACGTCTACCCGATCCAGCACCTATCTTCCTCTTCTTCTCCCCGGTCACGTCTTCTATTCTTACTTGCGGTTGCTGCCCCCTCGGGCCTCTCACCCCCCTTAGCTCTAAGAATTCTAGGCAGGTGGCCGTTGCGTGACCTTCTTCCTGATGGAAGTCACAATAGGGCAACGCCACACCTCTTTCTTTCGCCTCTGCGGCCCGGTTCCTTCTCCTGGATCCGGACCCTGCTACTCCTCCCGCTCCTCCTGCTCTTCCTCCTCTTCCTCCTCTTTGTCGGTCGATCGTCATGGCTTGCTTAGGCGGGGGAGGGAGTGCCCTCTGACCCTGCCTCCACTCCGGGTGGTTGGGTCTTCCTCCCTGGAAGTTGCCCCCTCCTTGGGCAAATCCTCTTATGGGGCCTAACATTCCCCCTCCATGTTGCCTCCACCACAGCTCGGGGGCCCAAGGCTCGTCTCTTCTTCTGACCTCCTGCTGTCTTACCTCTGGCTCACTCAGCTTTGCCAACCTCTTTGTGAATTCTGGGTTGGCCGCCTCCTCCTCGATCTTTTCTGCTGCCCTTTCCATTAACTCCTCAAAGGACAAGGGGGCCTTCCGCTTTAGGTTCATTTTGAAGAATCCCTACCGCAGCCCCACCGTGAAGGCAAGATGGAGGTGATCCCGGGCACCTCCTGCATGAGCAGGACCTCTTCCTGGAATCTATCCATGTAATGGGCCAGCAACTCCCCTGGTCCCTGCTTAACCTTGAAGAATGCATCGGCATCCTTCTTCCTCTTTGTTAAAGTCGAGAAGCGCAGCTGGAAGCTTCAATGCAGATCCTCGAATGCATAGATCAACCCTGCTGGGAGCTGGTGAAACCTGTCCCTAGCCTTCTCCTTCATGGTGACGGCGAAGAGTCAGCACTTGAAAGCATTCGACATAGGCCTGATGGAGACCGTGTCCTCAAACCATTGCAGATGTTGGACGGGGTCATCCTTGTCGGTGTAGTAGACCCTATCCCACTCTCTAAATCCTTCTAGGATTGGTGCGAAAAGCACCAGCTCGCAGAATGGGCTCCCCCCCCCCCCCCCCCCCCCCCCCCCGCTCGCCGTTCTCGCCTCCCCCACTCGCCCCATGAGTTCTCCAGTCGGGCTCTCACTTGCCGGGTTGGGGAACAACTCTCACCCAGCGAGATCTCGCCTCGTCATCATGCTCTTTGTCGGGCCTCTGCCCTAAGGCATTCTCGCCTACCCCCAGCGGCGGGACAACCTGGTCCACTAGGGATGAGAACTCGGCTCGTGCCGCGATGAAGGCGAGATTGATCGTCTCGAGCACCTCCCTTCAAAAATCTGCCAACATGTAACACCCCAAAAATCGTGGTTCAGCGAAGTAGGCGGAGTGGTAGTGCTGCACTTGAAGCAGGCTAAATCTTCCCTTTCTGCTCTTAGCGCACGATCAGTGGCCTCATCGCGCACGACCAGTGATCGTGCGCCAGCGATCGTGCATTAATTCAGGAGAGAATCGAGTTCTGTCTCGGACAGTGCGCACGACCATTTTCCTCTTCGCGCACGACCAGTGATCGTGCGCCAGCGATCGTGCGTTAATTCAGGAGAGAATCGAGTTCTGTCTCGGACAGTGCGCACGACCATTTTCCTCTTCGTGCACGACCAGTGATCGTGCGCCAGAGATCGTGCGTTAATTCAGGAGAGAATCGAGTTCTGTCTCGGACAGTGCGCATGACCATTTTCCTCTTCGCGCACGACCAGTGATCGTGCGCCAGCGATCGTGCGCCCTGTTTATTCTGTTCCGCGATTTTGAGCGGAGAAGAAGATCAGACCGTCCAAATCTTTTGGAAATTGATCCAACGGCTAGGTTTAGTTGCGGGAGACCTTTAGGGCTGATGAGAGGGGGTTAAACCCTCATATTCTCTAAGCCATTCTCTCTCCAAACCCTAGAGAAAGAAGGAGGAGCCAAGGAAGAAGAAGGTAGATCCCGCCATTGACGGAGCTCCGGAGCTCCGTTTCGCGAGCCGTTTCCATATTTGGAGAGTGCAGCCCGGTGCGGTCGTTTCTCTCCGTGTAGAATCTCGGATCTATAGCGAAAAAGAACGCGTCTAGGGTAACGATTCTTCCTCCCGAACTTTGGACTTGTATTTGTCCTTTCATTCCTCTTCCTATGTTTGCATGAGGTATCCCTTTCACCAAATGGGTGAAGTGTAGGATTTCCTCAAGTTCTTCGGAACTCCGGGTAGATTGTGTCCGTCCCTGGCATTATTGCAAGTAGAAAATCCGGTAGTCGTGCGGATTTAGGCATTTTGTGTGAAGCCTATTCGTGGCCGTGAGCCCGAATCGGTGATGCTTGATTTGCGACGTTGCATTTAGGTTAGGCCTAGAATGCGTGCCGGAGAATGACTCCGTGAACTCACCTATAGTATTGCGGGAACTCAGTGTAGGCGTCTTGTGAAGATCCTAACAAAAGCCCCATGCTTTGAGTTTTGGATGAAGGCAAACCTTCACCACGAAATTGATGCGGAGTGTATTGCACCTCCCTTGTTGAGTATTCGTGAAACCTAGATCCTTGTGAAGGGGTTAGGTGCGTAGCGTATATTTAGTGTAGCACTTGAAGGTGCTAAACCCTTACGGGCCGAGGCGAAGCCGTACCCGCGTCGTACGATAGATCGCGACGATTAGAGCACGGGCAAAGCTAAACCGAACCCGTTTCCATGCAGATCGGTAAGAGGTCCCTTCCTCAGGAAAGCCGTGTGATCATGGGAGAGGTCGTGGAAGGTGTCATACCTAGACCGACCAAAAGCTCTTTTTTCCACCCAAGGTTGTGGCCCTTACGGTGGAGTGTTTTGTGAAATGGATGTTATGTTAGCCTCATGCGATTGCTTAGGCGGTTGTGGGGAACCTTCGGGTGAACCCAACCAACATCATGTGCATACCTAGGTTCCCTTCTTTTGATGCTCAACCTAGAAGATTGATTGTGCTTGAAACCTCACCTCGTGTAGTTGCACTTTCTTTATATTTAGTACTTGTGCTAGTATGGCTTGCTTGCAGGGTAGAAGCTCCGCCACCCCGGAAAAGGGGTGGGGTCGTTATAATTTGGTCAGCTGTGCTGACCGTTACTTTGTTTGCCACCGCTTGGTGGAATGTTCTTATGCAGGTGCAGGTGAGCCTAGCGGGAAATAGCGGGCGATGGCCCTTTGCAATGTTGGCCCTCGAAGGCCAGCCCTTTTCCTGTTATTCATGTATGGCCGGCCTGCGTGCCGATGTATGCTTATGGAGTTTTGTGCATTGGATGAATGTAAGGCCTTAAGGTCGTAACTCTTATTCTGGATACATTCCTATGATAGTGGACAGTTCTATTTGAATGGTTTAATTAATGCTTCCGCTTACGTTTTGTACTCTCGTTTAGTTGTTATTTTTCTGGTTATCA
The DNA here is from genome assembly GCA_033032865.1 of Dactylorhiza incarnata. Taxonomy (NCBI): domain Eukaryota; kingdom Viridiplantae; phylum Streptophyta; class Magnoliopsida; order Asparagales; family Orchidaceae; genus Dactylorhiza; species Dactylorhiza incarnata. The sequence continues at coordinate 4,089,983 of JAWHQI010000026.1, read as the reverse complement.
CCTTTTAACTCCTAGCTAGTGTGGTTTGTATGGCGTGGGGTCCCGGCCGGACCTGCTGTTATACTCTTCGTACTGGCCGGATGTTACAATTTGGTATCGGACTTAAGGCGTCGATCTGTAGTTTAGCGAATTCGGGACGAATTCCTTTTAAGGGGTGGTGCGCACGGGTTGTGCATTCACCTAAAACGACAAAAACTAATAAGAATGTCCACTTAGGAATGAAAAGAAAACATACTTGTTTGCGGAACCTGAGCGTTCCATGATTGATGTTTGATATGTTTTGGGTCACTAAATTGTGCTTTGCATGATTATAGGTGACTAGAAGTGCTGCGGGGCAGTCTCGACCCCGTAACACCGCTGAAAGTAGTGGGTCGGCTGAAGTGCCAGCGACCACTCCTTCTGCTGAAATGATCAAATTAGTCGCAGAAGCGGTCTTCGCGATGATCAACGCTCAACCCCAAAGGCTGGTCCAGCCTGCTACTCCTACTCCGGATGTGGCCCCTGAGGCTGTTGCTGCAGTGGAACCTGCGGCGGAACCAAGGGTGGAGGCCCCTGTGCCTGTAGCTGCAGTAGAACCTGCGGTAGCACCGAGGGTGGAACCTCAAGTTGCGCAAGTAGTTGCGGGGCGAGCACGTGACCAGCAATTAAAGCATTTCCTGAGCTTTAATCCTCCTACCTTCTCGGGATCTGAGTCCCCAACGGAGGCAGAGGACTGGTTGTCAAGAGTTAGAAGAACTCTGAGGGCGACAGCGACGGACGAAGCCATGATGGTCACCTTAGCCACTTTCCTTCTTGATGGAGAGGCTGTGCTGTGGTGGGAAGAGCAGGAGCTGCATAAGTTCTGCGGTAGAGATATTACTGAAATCACAATGGCTGAGTTTTCAAAGTCGTTCCTCCAAAGGTTTATCCCCTCTGCCCAGCGCATTGCGTTACAAAACCAGTTCTTGAGGTTGACACAAGGTGATCGCTCCGTTGACGATTACTTGCATGAGTTTACCAGACTGAGTCGCTATGCGGGGTCCTTGGTGGAGGATGAGGAGGCAAAGACAAATAAGTTCTATGAAGGGCTTCGGGACGAGTTGAGGCTGCTCCTTGCAGGCCCTATGACGTTCGGCTTCCAAGTGATGGTGCAAACTGACAGATCTTTGGAGTTGGACATGAAGAGGGTACAAGCAAGGGGTGTTGTAAAGAAACCTGAGTTTCATGCGCCGGCCTCTCAGTCCAAGTCGGATTTCAGAAGGAACAAAAGGAAATTCAAACAGGCGGAACCAGCTCCTTCAAATGTTTCGGGAGCCACGACCGCGCGGACTCCTATTACGTGTTTCACCTGCGGGAAGGTGGGACACAAAGCTGCGGTGTGTCGAAGTGGTCCCCCGAAGGCTGGTAATCGAGCGGTGGATTATGCTCATACTGCGGAAAAGGGTAAAGCTGCGGAGTCTTCGGCTTCCCAGCACATTCCGACTCAGCCGAGAGTCTTTTCGCTTGGCCAACAAGAAGCTATACGACAAACTGATGTCGTCACAGGTACGAATTAGAAGTTAGCTTTTACAGCTATATATATAATTCATACTGTGGTACGACTATATGCTTTATTTGTGTGCAATTAGGTTTCGTCCTAATTTTCAACTATCCGGCGAGAGCTCTATTTGATACGGGTGCATCGCACTCTTTTCTGTCCGAGGACTTCATTGTGCGAATCAGAGTGCCGTCTACCTTCGTAGAGGATAGATTGGAAGTAGTGCTACCCAATGGATCTCGAATGAGTGTGGATAGGAAGAGCCGTGTGAAGGTGCGGATCGGAAGTCAGGATTTCGACTTGGAAGCGTCGTTATTACCGTTAGCTGAATTTGATGTGATCTTCGGCATGGACTGGCTCTCGGAGCAGCGGGCATGCATAGATTGCAATACAAAGGAGATCACTCTGGGAAGGGACACCGAAGGAGAAACCATGTTCGCCGGTATGCGAGGAGCGAGCAAGACGCTGATGTCTGCTCTCCAGGTGGTTAAGGCGGTGAGAAAAGGCGTCGAGTTGTTCTTCACCTTGTTGGAGACTTCAGAGCCAATGCCCAGGTTATGTGATGTCCCAATTGTAGCGGAGTACGCCGACGTGTTTCCTAACGAACTCCCTGGGGCTCCGCCTCAGCGGGAGATCGATTTCTGTATCGAGTTGGTGCCAGGTGCCAAACCTGTGGCCCGCTCACCGTACCGGATAGCGCCAAAGGAATTGGCAGAGCTGAAGGTTCAATTGCAAGAGCTGCTAGAGCAAGGCTACGTACGTCCAAGTTCATCGTCTTGGAGTGCACCGGTCCTCTTTGTGAAAAAGAAGGACGGGAGCTTGCGTCTATGCATTGATTATCGAGAGCTAAACAAGTTGACCGAGAAGAACCGATATCCGATTCCAAGAATCGATGATCTATTCGACCAACTGGTGGGGTCGACGGTTTACTCCAAGCTGGACCTAAGGTCCGGCTACTACCAACTGCGGATAAGGGAATGTGACATTCCAAAAACAGCGTTCAGTACCCGCTTTGGGCACTATGAGTTCACGGTGATGCCGTTCGGTCTGTCCAATGCACCGTCGGTATTCATGGACTTAATGAACAGGATGTTCCGTGAGTATTTGGATCAATTTGTGATCGTCTTTATCGATGACATTTTGGTATACTCTCAATCGGAAGAGGAGCATGTAGGGCATCTGCACGCCGTTCTGAGCACCTTGAGGAGGAGTCAGCTCTATGCCAAGTTCTCCAAGTGCGAGTTTTGGCTACCGTCAGTAGCATTCCTTGGTCACGTCGTTAGTGGAGATGGAATTGCAGTAGATCCGTCGAAGATAGAAGCGATCCGAGCGTGGCCTTTGTTGAAAAACGTAGCGGAAGTCCGAAGTTTCTTAGGACTTGCCGGCTATTATAGGCGCTTTGTGGAAAACTTCTCGAGGATCGCACTTCCTCTCACAAAACTGACTAGGAAGGATCATAAGTTCGTTTGGTCGCCTGAGTGCGCACGAGCTTTTGAAGAACTGAAGAGCCGTCTGACCACGGCGCCCATTCTATGCTCGCCACAAGGTACGGAAGGCTACGAAATTTATAGCGACGCCTCAGGAAGTGGTTTGGGTTGTGTCCTAGTGCAGTTCGGGAAGGTAATTGCCTACGGCTCCCGGCAACTGAAGGTTCATGAGAGGAATTACCCGGTCCATGATTTGGAGCTAGCGGCCGTGGTATTTGCTCTTAAGCTTTGGAGGCATTATTTATATGGCGTGAAGGTCGATATCTTTACCGACCACAAGAGCCTCAATTACTTGCTGGATCAAAGGGAGTTGAATATGCGTCAAAGGAGGTGGATGGAGTTCCTTGGGGACTACACCTTCGACATCAATTATACTCCCGGTAAGGGAAATGTAGTAGCGGACGCGCTGAGTCATCGGGCTCCCGCTCAAGCAAATTGGATTTTGATGCACGATGAGCGTCTAATCCGTGAGCTAGAGGAAATGGAGATCGTATGCATTGATAGGAGAACGTCTACTTCAGCATGCTTGAACTGGACGGAGGTTCAATACGACCTTGCTGACCGAGTTCGACAAGCATTGGAGCTGGACGAGAGCATGAAACGCTATAAAGCGGAAACCGTTGAGGGGTTAAACGCTGATTTCTCCTTTGAAGATGACCTTATGTGGAAACAGGAAAGGTTGTGCATCCCAAACGTTGGCACTCTACGGGCGGAGTTGATGTACGAGGCTCATCATACCAAGTACTCGATCCACCCGGGGAGCGCTAAAATGTATACGGATTTGAAGAAATTGTTCTGGTGGCCGGGTATGAAGAAAGACATTGCCCTTTACGTGGCCAAGTGTCATACCTGCGCGTTGGTGAAAGCGGAATGTCAACGTCCCGGTGGGTTTCTGAAGTCCTTGCCGATTCCGGAATGGAAGTTTGATGAGATTTCGATGGATTTCGTGCACGGATTGCCGAGATCGCAGCATGGAAACGACGCCATCTGGGTGATCGTGGACCGTTTGACAAAGGTATCACACTTCATTCCGAACAGGAAGGATGATTCTGTAGAGAAGCTAGCAAAGCTCTATGTTGATAGTATTGTGAGACTGCACGGTGTCCCCCGTAGTATCGTCAGCGATCGTGACGGGCGTTTCACATCGAAAGATTGGAGGCTTATCCATGAACTGTTGGGCACGAAATTGAAGTTCAGCATGGCCTTCCACCCGCAAACGGATGGACAGACCGAGAGAACCAACAGGACTATGGAGGATATGCTCCGAATGTGCACTCTAGATTTTGGAAAGAGGTGGGAAGATCATATCTACATGATCGAGTTCGCCTACAATAATAGCTATCAAGCCAGTATAAAGATGGCTCCCTTCGAAGCCCTCTATGGTAAGAAGTGTCGTACACCGTTGTCTTGGGCGGAAATGGGCAATACTAAGCTATTGAAGCGAAAGGATGTTGAAGAAGCAACTTCGACGATCCGGACTATACGTGAAAGGCTATTGGTTGCCCAGGATAGGCAAGCAAAGTATTTCAATGCCAAGCATAGGAACCTAGAGTTTGCCGTCGGTGACCGGGTTTACTTGAAGATCAAACCGTGCAAAGGGGTATCAAGGATCCGACGCTTGAAAAAGCTCAGTCCAAGGTACTTAGGACCGTTTGAGATCGTGGAGCGTGTTGTTGATGCGGCTTATCGGCTTGCACTATCTGCAGAGCTGAGCGGTCTGCACGACGTGTTTCACATTTCAGTGTTGAGGAAGGCAGTGCAAGAGCCTACTCATATCGTTGTGGTCGGCAAAGTTCCGGTTGATAGTGGGTTGTCGACGAAGGTCAAGCCCTTACGCATCGAAGATACCGAAGTAAAGCAGCTGCGGAACAAGTCCATTCGGATGGTAAAAGTCCGGTGGGATAATTGCGGCCGAGAGGAGCTCTCTTGGGAGAGAGAGCAAGCGATGCTTGCGGAGTACCCCGAGCTATTTCTCTCAGGTAAATTATAGCTGAATTTCTTGCTATTTCTGTTTTATAAATTTCGGGACGAAATTCTTTTAAGGAGGGTGGAGTTGTAACACCCCAAAAATCGTCGTTCAGCGAAGTAGGCGGAGTGGTAGTGCTGCACTTGAAGCAGGCTAAATCTTCCCTTTCTGCTCTTAGCGCACGATCAGTGGCCTCATCGCGCACGACCAGTGATCGTGCGCCAGCGATCGTGCATTAATTCAGGAGAGAATCGAGTTCTGTCTCGGACAGTGCGCACGACCATTTTCCTCTTCGCGCACGACCAGTGATCGTGCGCCAGCGATCGTGCGTTAATTCAGGAGAGAATCGAGTTCTGTCTCGGACAGTGCGCACGACCATTTTCCTCTTCGCGCACGACCACTGATCGTGCGCCAGCGATCGTGCGTTAATTCAGGAGAGAATCGAGTTCTATCTCGGACAGTGCGCACGACCATTTTCCTCTTCGCGCACGACCAGTGATCGTGCGCCAGCGATCGTGCGCCCTGTTTATTCTGTTCCGCGATTTTGAGCGGAGAAGAAGATCAGACCGTCCAAATCTTTTGGAAATTGATCCAACGGCTAGGTTTAGTTGCGGGAGACCTTTAGGGCTGATGAGAGGGGGTTAAACCCTCATATTCTCTAAGCCATTCTCTCTCCAAACCCTAGAGAAAGAAGGAGGAGCCAAGGAAGAAGAAGGTAGATCCCGCCATTGACGGAGCTCCGGAGCTCCGTTTCGCGAGCCGTTTCCAGATTTGGAGAGTGCAGCCCGGTACGGTCGTTTCTCTCCGTGTAGAATCTCGGATCTATGGCGAAAAAGAACGCGTCTAGGGTAACGATTCTTCCTCCCGAACTTTGGACTTGTATTTGTCCTTTCATTCCTCTTCCTATGTTTGCATGAGGTATCCCTTTCACCAAATGGGTGAAGTGTAGGATTTCCTCAAGTTCTTCGGAACTCTGGGTAGATTGTGTCCGTCCCCGGCATTATTGCAAGTAGAAAATCTGGTAGTCGTGCGGATTTAGGCATTTTGTGTGAAGCCTATTCGTGGTCGTGAGCCCGAATCGGTGATGCTTGATTTGCGACGTTGCATTTAGGTTAGGCCTAGAATGCGTGCCGGAGAATGACTCCGTGAACTCACCTATAGTATTGCGGGAACTCAGTGTAGGCGTCTTGTGAAGATCCTAACAAAAGCCCCATGCTTTGAGTTTTGGATGAAGGCAAACCTTCACCACGAAATTGATGCGGAGTGTATTGCACCTCCCTTGTTGAGTATTCGTGAAACCTAGATCCTTGTGAAGGGGTTAGGTGCGTAGCGTATATTTAGTGTAGCACTTGAAGGTGCTAAACCCTTACGGGCCGAGGCGAAGCCGTACCCGCATCGTGCGATAGATCGCGACGATTAGAGCACAGGCAAAGCTAAATCGAACCCGTTTCCATGCAGATCGGTAAGAGGTCCCTTCCTCAGGAAAGCCGTGTGATCATGGGAGAGGTCGTGGAAGGTGTCATACCTAGACCGACCAAAAGCTCTTGTTTCCACCCAAGGTTGTGGCCCTTACGGTGGAGTGTTTTGTGAAATGGATGTTATGTTAGCCTCATGCGATTGCTTAGGCGGTTGTGGGGAACCTTCGGGTGAACCCAACCAACATCATGTGCATACCTAGGTTCCCTTCTTTTGATGCTCAACCTAGAAGATTGATTGTGCTTGAAACCTCACCTCGTGTAGTTGCACTTTCTTTATATTTAGTACTTGTGCTAGTATGGCTTGCTTGCAGGGTAGAAGCTCCGCCACCCCGGAAAAGGGGTGGGGTCGTTATAATTTGGTCAGCTGTGCTGACCGTTACTTTGTTTGCCACCGCTTGGTGGAATGTTCTTATGCAGGTGCAGGTGAGCCTAGCGGGAAATAGCGGGCGATGGCCCTTTGCAATGTTGGCCCTCGAAGGCCAGCCCTTTTCCTGTTATTCATGTATGGCCGGCCTGCGTGCCGATGTATGCTTATGGATTTTTGTGCATTGGATGAATGTAAGGCCTTAAGGCCGTAACTCTTATTCTGGATACATTCCTATGATAGTGGACAGTTCTATTTGAATGGTTTAATTAATGCTTCCGCTTACGTTTTGTACTCTCGTTTAGTTGTTACTTTTCTGGTTATCACCTTTTAACTCCTAGCTAGTGTGGTTTGTTTGGCGTGGGATCCCGGCCGGACCTGCTGTTATACTCTTCGTACTGGCCGGATGTTACACAACATCTCCACTATTGCTGCCGAGATGGATGGTGGCGAGCCGCCATTGCCGGCACCTTGCTCATCCTCTCCAGCCATGTTACCTCCTCAGGACTTTCTTGCACTAACCACTCTCCACGCTCACCGCACCCAAAATGTTGGAACTGAGAATCAGTCCCAACGAGGAGTTTGGTCCCCTAAGAAAGGCGGTAGCTAGCACCTACTGATCCCGCGGAAGAACTCGACCAAAGAGTTAGAACTAGACACTGACCATTGGCTGCAGTGAGAGGGTCCCACCACACACCCGGAAGATCTTAGAGCGCTTCCCCTCCCAAGCCAAGACTGAAGACGGACACTTTGGAGAGCCTTAAAGGCTAACCAAAAATATCTTAAGGAGGGAGAAACCAAGCATGAGATGCCCTCCAAAGGTGCCCTTCAGGGTCTATATATAGTTTTTCAAACTGGGTCTGCTAATAACGCAATCCCGCCTTTTGGTTTTGCTAAACGCACCCCAAGCAGGTCTGCTAACAGCCAAACTCCGTTGTTCTGAAGGGCTATTGGCAACCCAAAAAGGGTATTCAGGTAAATTCGCCCTTGGAGGCGCCATTTATCTTAAATGTATCGCAAATTTCCAAAAAAATTAATAAATGTAAATTAGGATCTTCATCTGGTAAGCCATCAAAAACGACGGTTTGCTATACCATCTGAATGATGCTCGTTTTAATTTCAAAATTATTATTCGCCACCGCCGGGCGAATAATACTAGATTGTGTTCCCTCCCAATTTGGCCTCGCATAATAGGACATGGTCCATAGCGGTGCCTCATTATGGTCGGGATCTTCCATTACTCCCTCGTTAGTTTCTCCGATTGACTCTTCGCAAATTATTGGTAGATCACTAAATCGAAGACGTCGCAGCAAGGTGTGCTCGATTTCCGGATCAAAACACAATTCAAGATTATTTGAAGAGTTCCTTCGGGTCATAAACCAAAAGAAAAGAGGAAAAGATGTAGAAAAGAAAAAAAGTAAAATAAAATTTTAGATAAATATATTTATTATATTTTATTATATTTTTATTTTTATTTTTTTATGTAGATTTTTTTAATTAGGTGATTTAAGATTAGTCCTGGACTTCCCAAGGTCAACCTGGTGAAGGGCTCGCAAGGTACTAGAGGTTGTGATGGGAATTCAAGCCCAAAGCGTCTTTTCTAGGAATTTAGATTACGCCTTTTAAGATTTTTAAAAAAATTTAAAAGAAATGGGTGAGAAGAAAGAGAACGACAAAATTAATAACTATTTCCTTTTCAAATTATCGACCAAGTTCCCCGGCAACGGCGCCAAAAACTTGATGGGCAAAACTATATCCGCAAAAGACAACGGCAAGTGTACCGCGTCGAAAGTGGTATAGGTTTATAAAAACCAAGGTCGTATTAGACTCGGGGAGGTTGAGTATGTTGGATCTGTAGGCGCCCTTAGAGGGGGGTGAATAAGGGTTTTAAAATTTCAGTGATTATGAGAGAAAATAATTCTCAGACACTACCGCCAGTGGTAGTGTTAACGCTCGGCGTTAGCAATAGTGAGAATACTTTTACGTTTGAACGATGAAAATCACAGAGTACGACTCGGAGATGAAACAATAAACATATTTTCATTAATCATTAACTGGAAGTAAATGCGATTACAAAACTTTTCCCAATAACGCTTGGAAAGAGGCGACCAATGAAAACACTTTTGGTTTTCTATACCGACCCTTCTCCCAAGGACCGGTTGGCTTTAGCCTATCTCTCCCTAGACAAGGCCTCAAGCCGCTCTAGCCCTTCCCTCACCGGAAAGGCCTCAAGCACTCCCTAGATCTACACCCTAGACCTAGTCGCCAACACGAGGCGAATTTCCCCCTAGTCCATGCAAGGCCCTAGTCGTCGTGTGGCAAGTTCCTCTACCAAACAAAAAATATAAAGGGTACAATAAGAAAAGTAAAACAAAACTCAAATTAAAAACTCCCTCAAAAGTAGAACTTGGTGTCGATGTAGATGTGATCAGATCGGTCTACAAGTTCTTTGGTTTCTCGAACGTTGACATAGTTGTCTTGGCTGCTTCTAAAGGCTCTCACGAGTGCTCTGAAATAAGGCTTCAATAACTTCTGTAACAGCAAGCAACAACGGAGGAGGCGCTGCTCTTTAAATAGATTCGATAGTTACCGCCTGCGCTAGTACTACCGCCCCGCGATAGTGACATGATGCGCACACGGATCGTGGCAGTTAAGGCAACTTCTGAGCGCAAATGGTTGTGACAGCCTATCGCGCCGCGGTAACACTATCGCCCCGCGATAGTGCAATTTCCTTCCTTCAGCCAATATCTCTTTCCAAATTTGCCCCTCAATCAACTACAGACAGGATGTTTCCAAAAGCTACCGCTGGGCGTTAGACCTAACGCTCCGCGATAGTACTTGCCAAACAAAGCGACCCGTCGACATTCCTTTTTCTCCACTTTCCTTTCTGTCAATAGTTTCTTAAAATGCTAACGCCAGCATCAGTGCTAACGCTCCGCGGTAGATCATTTCGTCGGGCGCATCTTCGTCGAGCTGACCTCAGCTTTCGTCAATATCAATCTGATTCGTTGAACGGCATAATTTTCTTCGAACACAATTTCGTCTTTCGGACGCTAGCGCCAGCGTTAGTGCTAACGCGACGCGGTAGAGCTGCAGTTCGTCGAACGGGCCTCAGCTTTCGTCGATCTTCGGACGCCCTGAAATGAATTTCATCGAACGGGCTTCCGCATTCGTCGTTCGTCAATCGAAACACCGAGTTCATCGAACCCAATTCGTCGAACGGAACTAGCGCGCCACGGTAATGCAGACGCCCCGCGGTAGTGCATACAATTCGTTGAGCGCCAGCTTGCATCTCAGCGGCTTCTCACAGGTTTCGTCTCAGCGGTTATTAATGCTAGCGCCAGCGGTAGCCTTAACACTGCGCGGTAGAGCTTTTAGATCTTCTCAGCGGCTTCCTTCTCAGTGGTTTTGTCTCAGCGGTTTCATCTCAGCGGTTTTTTCTCAGCGGTTTGCTAGCGTCAGCGGTAAAGTTAACGCGACGCGGTAACAAAAACAACACAACACCATGGAGATTTGAAAGCACAGAATCCTGCATACTATAAACACAAAACAAGTATGATCAAATACAATAGGATTTGTTATTGTCAAACCAAGAGATGCGGAAAGAATGTTCCAACAAACTCCCCCTTTTGATAATAACAAATCCCCTTATAAAGAAATAATTCAATTGATAGGAATTTGTGTTTATAATAGATATAAGCATGAAATTTGAGACAATATGCATAAGCACCCCCTAAATGAATGCTCCCCCTACAACAAATCTTCCTGTGAACTTGACTCCCCAAACATGTTAATTTCTTTCAAATTTATTTTCCCCCTTTTGGTATTATCAAAAGAGGGTGGAGAGGAAGGCCAACAAAAAGTGAGCAATTACTGTGTAGAGAGGGAATGAGTATGATAAATAGGGAAACGCTAAGGAAAATACAATAGATAAGAGCAAAAAGAGAATTGTCAAAAAAGGAACCACTTGTTGGGAAAATGTATTCAAGATCAAGCATACAAGTAGTAAGGAGGTGGAAAGCATGACGAGATATGTTTTAAGTGAACATCTTTATAGGAATTTAGAAGTATAGTAGATAATGAAGAAGTTTGGATATAAGAAAATAGATGTTGTAGCATGTTAAGTACACAAAAATAATTTCAGTTTTAACATAGCCATACACTAGTTGAAAGGTATGCAATACAGAGTTCTCATGGCGTAGCGAAAAAAAATATGTAAGCATGATATAAGTTATCAAGACAAGATAGAAGAATACAATGTTCAAAAATTAGAAATCAAGTACACATATACATTGTAATGATCATGCAAAGCTATCTAGTGCATTTACTTAAGAGTTTAGAGAATACATGTAGATATGCAATAGACTCCAATTCTCATGAGTAGAAGGCTTACAAGCGATAATGATGTGTAAAAAATAGTGTTTTTGATAAAAGTATACATATGAGTTAATCAAAACACATGACATGTATAATGAAATAAACACAATATTATTGAAGAAGCACTTTTAGAGTTACTTCTACCCACAAAGCTATATAAAATTTTCAATGCACATAGAGGAATAGTACAACTAGCAAGGTGCTCTGCACACACAATGCTTATTAAGACTTATCAGGGTGCAAAGTAGTGTTTGGGGAATCACAGTTAGTATTTTGAATTTTAGTTTTTTTGTGATTCGGTGTACAAGAAGAAGTAGTGTAAAAGAAAAATGTTTGCGACAAGACACATTACAATTCTCTCCAAGGTGCTCAACCTCACAATGCTCATTAAGACTTATCAGGAGGGTGAGTAGTGCTTGGTGGAGTTATCTTTGTCAATTATTCATATGAAATTTTTTGCTTAACGACAAAGGTCTCCGAATTCACTTGTATGTGCAAACAAAAAGATTTTTGAAAAGATACACCTCTTCAAAGATAGGTGCATGAAAAAGATTTTAACATGTGGTGAAGGTAAAACTAAGCATGCCAAACAATAATATGACGTTGTTACACTACACAATCAAGTAAGAGAAGATTAAATTCATATGTAGTTTGTCAAAAAGTGTGAGTGAAACGAACTCATTAGCAAATATAAGTCATTTACCCATACATAGAGGCACGCTATGCAATACTACACTTGATTTCTTTCATCAATTTCAAAGCACACATAAGATAATGATCAAGGCATGATACAAAAACAATGTTATTAAGATACTTGAACGAGAGAATGAAACATTGTATTCGAAGCTTGGCAAGATAAACTATATCATCCTTGAAACATAGAAAATCTACATTAGTTTTTATAAATTTTAAGTTTTCAAAAACAAAAAGAAAACAAATAGAGAGCATGTTTTTGATGTTTTAATTGGTTTTCCAATTTTGTAGTTTGTTTTGATATATAGAAGAAACAAAGCATGTTTTTGGTTGGATTTTGATTTGTTTTGTATATTTTTTTGTTTTTGGAATTTTTAAAAAGAAAATAGCAGAAACAAAAAAAATAAAAATGAAAAAGAGACTGGAAATACAGAAGTATCCACTACTGCCAGCGGTACCCAGCTATCGTCGAGCGGTAGTAACAGAACTCGAATTTTGGGGGAAAATGAAATTTTTCAGAATTTTTCTTTTGATTATATTTGTGCAGATTTGTGACAATGTATTTCAGCAAAGAAATCAGACATAAGTATTCATAAATAATGCGGATTTTGCAAGTTCAAGCTTGAATGTCCAAAACCCCTAGTTCTAGTCTAAGTAGATGAAATCATGAATCAGGTAGAGGCTTGGTAAAGATGTCCGCAAGTTGCGATTCAGTTCCTATGAAGTTTACATGAACGTGTTCCTTTTTGATGTGATCCCGAATGAAGTGGTGTCTTACGTCAATATGTTTAGATCATGAGTGATGAAAGGGGTTGTTTGTTAAGTCAATAGCACTCTAGTTGTCACACTTAAGTTCAATATTAGTTAAATGAACACCAAATTCTTCTAAGGTTTGTGTCATCCATAGTGCTTGGGCGCAACAACTTCCTAGTGCAATGTATTCTGCCTCGGTGATGTAGAGGGCAACAGAATTTTGTTTTCTACTTGACCATGCAACTAGAGAAGGACCTAAGAAGTGACATGTACCACTAGTGCTTTTTCTATCTAGTGAACAACCCGCATAATCAGAATCAGAATATCCATGCAAGAGAAAAGAATCATTATTTGGATACCAAAGTCCTAATTTAGATGTGCCTATTAGATAACGAAAATTTTGTTTCACCGCTTTTAAATGAGATTCTTTTGGATTTGCTTGAAATCTAGCGCATAAGCATACGGCAAACATGATATCGGGTCTAGATGCACTTAGGTATAACAGGGATCCAATCATTCCTCTATATAAAGTTTGGTCAATTGAAATTTCGGCTTCATCTTTTCCTAATTTTAGTGATGCGCTCATTGGAGTACTAGCGTGTTTTAAATTTTCAAAGCCAAAATGTTGTAGCATATCATGGACATATTTGGATTGACATATAGAAATTCCATCATTTCTTTGGGTTATTTGAAATCCTAAAAAGTATGTTAGTTCACCCACTAGACTCATTTCAAATTCATTTTGCATCACTTGAATAACTTCTTTACACATCTCTTCATTAGTGGCTCCAAAAATAATATCGTCAACGTATATTTGTAAAATAATCAAATCATTATCACAGTGCTTAATGAAGAGCGTGTTATCGGCACTACCCATTTTGTAACTGTGCTTTAATAAAAAAGATGTTAAGCGTTCATACCAAGCACCGGGCGCTTGTTTTAGACCATAAAGCGTTTTTCCGAATCAATATACATGATTTGGAAATTTTTTATCAATAAATCCGGGGGGTTGTTCTACATAGACTTCTTCTTTTATTATCCCGTTTAAGAAGGCACTTTTGACATCCATTTGAAATAATTTAAACTTCTTGTAACTCGCAAAAGCTAGAAATATTATAATCGATTCAAGGCGAGCAACGGGTGCAAATGTTTTATCAAAATCTACCCCCTCGATTTGAGAATAACCTTGTGCCACTAATCGAGCTTTGTTCCTAGTTATTCTAGATTCTCCGTCTAATTTATTTTTAAATATCCATTTGTCACCTATAACCGGATGATTTGATGGTCTTTCAACTAGTTTCCAAACCCTATTGTGTTCAAATTGATTCAATTCGTCATTCATAGCAATAAACCAAAATTCATCATTCAAAGCAGTGGAAATATTTTTCGGTTCTATTTCGGAAACAAAACATAAGTTTGAAAAAGATTCATTAAAAGAAGAACGCGTAGTTACCCCTCTTGATGGTTCTCCAATAATAAGCTCCTTAGGATGATCTTTTGTAAATCGAAGCTCACTTGGAGGCATGAACTCCTCTTGCACCATCTCTACTTCTTTTTCTTCTCCAAGTGGATCATCATCATCATGTTCCAATGGTGATAGAGGTTCATCTTCATTTCCTGCACAAGTAGAGTCTACACAAGGCACAAGTTCATCAAACTTCACATGAATAGACTCTTCCACCTTTTTAGATTTTTTTATTATACACTATATATGCTTTGCTAATGGAAGAGTAACCAAGAAAGATACCATCATCACACTGTTCATCAAATTTAGCTAATGCATACTTGGTGTTTAGAATAAAACATTTACACCCAAACACATGAAAATAAGACACATTAGGTTTCTTTTGAAAGTACAATTCATATGGAGTTAATTTCAAACTAGGGCGAAGCATAACACGATTTATGACATAACATGATGTATTTACGGCTTTGGCCCAAAAATATCTAGGCAACCCATATTCGGATAGCATGGTGCGTGCGAGTTCTTGAAGAGTTCTATTTTTCCTCTCCACCACACCATTTTGTTGGGGGGTGCGTGGAGCAGAAAATTCGTGTTTAATACCTAGATCATTACAGAAAGTGGTGAAGCTATCGTTTTCAAATTCCCCTCCATGATCTGATCGTATACACTTTGTTGGGACCATTGCCCACAATGTCCTAGATTTGGATAAGTCCATTCGTAAGTCAAAGATATACATCAGAATGTATTTGATATACTTTCTAGATTCATTGTGCAGGAGATCAGGTCAAGCCAGGTGCTAAAGAAATTCATCTAAGTTCACAAGCGTCGAGACACTACACATCGCTCGATGCCTGTGACCCAGAAGCGTCGACCCGTGTCTGCTGTCTCAAAAAGGCAAGGTCACTGCTGAAGATCTGAGACCAAGTCAAGAAGCGTCGAGCCAAGGAATATCGCTCGACACCGTGGAATAAGAAGTGTCGACTAACTTCAGTTAGCTCAACGTCAGCAAAAAGAGTCTAGATGTGAAGGCAAAGTTAAGAAGCGTCGAGGTCCTATACATCACTTGACTCCTACAGATAAAAAGCGTTGAACGACTAAAGATTGCTCGTCACCTAAGAAGGAGGCTTTGAGTGTTTCAGTCTAAGTAGAAAGTGTCGAGCATCTACACATCGCTCGACACCTTATAGAAAAAGCGTCGACAGAGATACACATTGCTCAACGCTGAACAAGACCTCCTAAGGGTAGATTTGTTAAGTCGTGATGGCTAACAGTGAAGGGAACAAGGAATTCACATCAATGAAGTTACCAATCTGTAGAAAAGAAAACTTTGGGATTTGGAAGGAAAGGGTCAGATTATTCATGGAAGCCTCTGACACTAGGATATACATCACAGTACTAGAAGGACCTTTTGTTCCAATGAAGGTCTCATTCACAGATGGAAATATCAAGACTCCCAAAACATATTCTCAGATGACTAAAGATGAAGTGATTCTGGCCACCATGGATAAAAGAGCTCAGAATATCATTGTGAGTGCAATTGAGGATTCAACCTTCCAGAATTTAGTGCATTGTAAAACTGCCAAGGAAATGTGGGATTCTCTCATTGTCTATATGGAAGGAACTGAATAGGTCAGAGATGACAGGAAGTCTCTTCTGAATCAGCAATATGAGGCTTTCAGACAAGACAAGAAGGACTCTATAGCTATTTGTTATGAGAAATTCTTTAAAATTGTCAATGGTCTGAAAACCTATGGAACAACATTTACAGACTATGAGCTAAATGATAAATTCTTGAGATCCCTTAACAAAGAGTGGGACATCAAGATCTGTGCTATCAGGGAAATGGGAAATCTGGGAAATATTCACCCCCAGAACCTATATGGGAAACTTCTGTCCCATGAACTTCACCTGAACTCTAGAAAAGCTGAAGAAGGACACAGCAAAGAAAACCACATTGCTCTAAAAGAAAAAAGTTCCAAGAGAAGCAAAGAAAGGATGTCATCACCCCCCAGGATACCATCTGAATCTGAAGAATCAGAGACCAGTAATTCTGACTCTGAAATATCAGATAGTGAACTGGCACTCTTCACCAAACAGCTGAAAAGAATGCTCAGAAGAAAACAGCACTGGAAAACTAGGCCTTCTCAGTCATCCAGATCCAAGAAGCACTCCAACTACTCAGAAGGATCCAGACCAGATTCCAAGAAGGACAGGTATAACTCTAAACATAATAAATCTAATTCAGAAGAAATTGTGTGCTTTGGATGCAGGAAATTTGGGCACATGATTGCTGATTGTCCATCAAAAAGAAAGAACAACAAGAAGTCTGATGAGAGGAGGCACAAGTCTGACAATAAACATGAGAGGAGCCTAATAGCCAAGAAAGGCAAAGTCACTCTCAGTGACAGTGAGTCTCAATCATCTGATTCAGACAGTGAAGTGGCACTCATAGCACTGATGGCTGTCCATGAAAGTGAAGACATTACGAACCAGAGACCTATGATAACAGCCTCATTATCAAAGTCTGATAGTGAGGAGGATGAAGAAGAAAAAATATGACTCATGGCCCTCAGTGATGAAGAGGATCAGGAGAATCTCTAATGTAAAGGTACTTGATAGAACTCCTTTATCTGATTCTGAATCTGAACATAAAACTATTTCTAAACCCGAGGCAAATTCACTTTCTTCTGATGAGAGTGACTCAAAATCTAACTTTCATGAAGATGAAATTGTTGAGAAATATGAGTCACTTCTTAAAGCCCTCAAAAAGAGTAAAAGCCATAACAAGAAGCTACATAAAGAAATATCTGAACTAAGGAAGACTAACTCCCAATACTCTGAGGCAGCTGAGAGGCTGAATCAGGTAAGCAAGGAACTTAGCAAATTGAAAGTTATGTCTATCATTCACATTCAGACATTATGCACTAAGGAGAAATTAATAAAAGAACTTGAGGCAAAACTCCTAGCTGAAAGGAAGCTTATGGCAAAATTCTCAAAACCACAAACTATCCTTCCCATAATAGACACATTCTCTGCACAATACAGATGTGGCATAGGATACAATGGGAAGGCAGAAAATAAATCTAAAAATAATGACAAGGCACCCATGCAACCTATAAAATTCAACAAAGCCATGCTTATCACAAATGAGCATGATCTAGAGGGTGTGCATGAGCATTGGAAGGGTGAGTGTTCCACTAGCAAAGCTCACTCAATTCAACCAAGCATTAGTGATGCCAAATCTCTATACAAATAAAAAGGATTAATTCATCATGACTCCTTTGTATTTGGAGCAAACACCAAATTCAAAGGAGAGGAACTGAGACCAGTAGTGAAAACTACTGCTGTCAAGAAATCTGAATCAGCAAATTTCATTGAAACACTTTACAAAACTCCATTAAATAAGGCAACTAAACAAAATGTGAGTCAACCCAAAGAGGTGAGAAGAACACAAAGGAGATATAACAAATATGAATGTTGGTGCTGTGGAAAGGTTGGCCATTTTGCTCTTGACTGCTGGTTCAACCCAACTGTTCGAAGAATTAATTCTGGGAAACCAGTACTCAGACCAGTGGCAACACACACAGCACAAAGGATCAAACAACAAGTAAAGATACCAGCTAATACTAACAAGGTTCTAGGACCCAACTCTGTGTGGTTTCCTAAGAAAAAGTAATTTTCTTATTGCAGGTTTGTCCAAAGACCAATCAAATTCCTATCTGCTATTTGGACAGTGGGTGTTCCATGCACATGACTGGAACAAGAAGTTTACTGAATGACTATACCTCTGTGAAGAATGTACCAAGGGTTGTATTTGGAGGATCTGACAGAGGTAAGACTAAAGGATATGGTAAAATCACAAATGGAATTATCACCATCACCAAAGTTGCTTATGTTGATGGATTGCAACACAATCTCATCAGCATAAGTCAATTATGTGATCTTGGGTATGACATTTCATTCCACAAGGATGAGTGCCTAATTATGAAAAAGAATGAGATAATTCTCTCGGGCACTAGGAGTGGCAACATTTACTGCTTAAATTTTATATGTTCTGAACAAGTAAATCACATATGCTTAGTAGCTGAAAATAAAGTCTCTAGTAGTGTGCGATGGCACAAAAGGTTAGCCCACATAAACTATAAGACTATAAATAAACTTATTTCAGGAGATCTAGTGAGATCAGGGCCTAAGTGGAAGTGTGTGTAGGAGGGTCCCTGCCATGCTTGTCAAATGGGTAAGCAAACCAAGTCATCCTTCAAACCAATTGGTGAGAAGGATTCCATTAGATGTCTATACCTACTTCACATGGACCTATTTGGACCAATGTCAATTCATAGCCTAGGAGGAAAGATTTACACCCTTGTAATTGTTGATGATTATTCTAGATTCACATGGGTATTCTTCCTAACACACAAGTCAGATACTCTAGAAGTGTTCACTAGCTTTGTTAGGCAAATCGAAAATGAAATAGGAAATACAGTAGTCAAAATTAAAAGTGACCATGGGACTGAATTTTAGTCAGGTGCAATGACCAAATTTTGTGAAAATTTAGGCATCTCACAAGAGTTCTCATCTCCTAGAACTCCCCAACAAAATGGGGTTGCTGAGAGAAGAAATAGAACTCTCATTGAAGCCAGTAGGAGTATGTTGAGTGACTCCTCTCTTTTTGAGTATTTCTGGGCTGAAGCTGTAAACACAGCATGCCATGTGCAGAATAGGCACTTATCAACAAAAGACTGAATAAGACCCCTTATGAGTTGATGAAAGGTAGAAAACGCACTTTAGCCTACTTCAAAATATTTAGAAGTAAGTGCTTTGTATTAAATAATGGAAAGCACCATCTCACTAAGTTTGCTGAAAAAGCCCATGAGGGAATCTTTGTTGGCTATAGCTCTCAAAGTAGAGCCTATAGAATCTTCAACAAAAGCTCAAATAACATAGAAGAATCTATACATGTTGTATTTGATGAAACCAGCCTTATTTATAAGGATCTGGGAAGTCTCTCTAGTAATGCAGGTTCAACACAGAAATTGAAGGAGATGAATATCAATGAACAGCACATTGAAGACAATGAAGAAACTAATGGGACTGTGATTGTGACTAGAGAGGATGAGTCTTAATAAGAAGACAAACATGAAGAACCAATTGATGTTGAAGAACCACAACATCCAGAACCTCTAGAATAGCCAACTCAAACAGATGCACCAGAATCACAAAGGGAGAATGAGAGGTGGAGGAATGCAACTAAGCACCTGAAGGATCACCCCAAAGAACAGATTATAGGAAATCCAAATGAAGGTGTGCAAACCAGAAGAGGGAACTCAATACATGAGGCATTGCATCACAGCTTCCTATCCAAAATAGAACCTAAGAAATTTGATGAAGCCAATAAGGACCCTTCATGGATATTGGCTATGCAAGAAGAGCTAAATCAATTTGAAAGATGAAATGTCTGGATATTGGTTCCAAGACCAAAGAAACACAAAGTCATAGGGGCCAAATGGGTATTTAGGAATAAGCTGGATGAAAATGGTGTGATTATCAAGAACAAAGCAAGGTTGGTTTCCCAAGGATATAGACAGGAGGAAGGCATAGATTTTGATCATGTGTTTGCTCCTGTGGCAAGATTGGAGGCAATCAGGCTATTCCTGGCATTTGCAGCACATATTGGATTCATAGTATATCAAATGGATGTGAAGTCAGCATTCCTTAATGGAACAATACTAGAGGAAGTATATGTAGAACAACCCCCAGGTTTTATTGACTCTACTCATCCAAGCTATGTTTATCTCTTACTAAAAGCTTTGTATGGTCTAAAATAGGCACCTAGGGCCTGGTATGAGACATTATCTAGATTTCTCATTGAGAACAAATTCTCAAGGGGAAAGATAGACAAGACATTATTTCTTAGGGTAGTTAAAGGTCATATTCTACTAGTACAAATATATGTAGATGACATGATTTTTGGTTCAACTGATAATAACCTTTGCAAAAGGTTTGCAAGCCTTATGCAAGGGAAATTTGAAATGAGCAGCATGGGTGAGCTCAAAATACTTCTTGGGACTCCAAGTGAAACAGTCTGAGGAAGGAATCTTCATTTCTCATACCAAGTACACCAAGGAGATCATCAAGAAGTTTGGAATGGAAAATTCCACTGTCATGAAAACCCTAATGGCAGCCAACATGTCACTGGACAAGGATGACAAAGGGAAACCTATTGATGAAACTTTGTACAGAGGCATCATTGGCTCATTGCTCTACCTAACTGCTAGCAGGCCAGACATTGTGTTCTCAACATGTGTGTGTGCTAGGTACCAAGTGAACCCTAAAGAATCTCACTACACTGCTATCAAAAGAATCCTGAGATATCTGAAGGGTACTCTTAATCTTGGCCTTTGGTATCCTAGAAGCAATTATTTTGAACTGACTGGTTTTACAGATGCTGACTTTGCAGGATGCAAGGAGGACAGAAAAAGCACATCAGGCGCCTGTCAATTCCTTGGCAAAAGGCTAATATCTTGGAGTAGCAGGAAGCAGACCAGTGTAGCTATCTCTACAGCAGAATCTGAGTACATCTCAGCTGGAAACTGTTGTGCTCAGCTACTATGGATTCAACACCAACTCCAAGACTATAAAATCCAGCTAAGTATATCTCCTTTATATTGTGATTCAACTAGTGCTATTGCTATAGCTAATAACCCTGTATCACATAGCAGAACAAAGTACATAGAAATTAGGTATCACTTCATTAGAGAACATGTAGAAAATGGAGACATCACAATTGAATATATCCCCACAGACAAATAAGTGGCTGATATATTCACTAAGCCCCTGGATGAAACAAAATTTAATAACTTCAAAATTGAATTAGGAATGCTAAAAATGGAATGAAGTTGTCTTGAAACAAAATAAAATAAAGCTAGAATAAATGACAATTCTCAAATAAGTACAGAAAATGAAAATAATAATTAAGTCCTAAAAGGGGAGTGGAGTTATAACTAGCGTCGAGCAAAGATACCTGGCGTCAAGCGAAGATACCTGGCGTCGAGAGAAGATACCTGGCGTCGAGAGAAGATAACTGGTGTCGAGAGAAGATAAATGGCGTCGAGCGAGGATAACTTACGTCAAGCAATCTCAACGCTTGTACGAAAAGAGCAAGGCTGTCTCGACATGGTGAATCTGAACCATTTGATCAATTTTGTTAAACAAGTCTGGCGCGCGGCTATTCATCTTCTTGAACTAGAAATTCTATAAATAGGGAAGACACTTCGTCAGTACCTATGCCCTAGAATTCCCAATTCGAAATTATCTGCCCTAGAAAATCTCTCCATCAACACTTTCAATCAAAAATCAACAACTACAATGCCTCCCAAGAGCAGTGATTACCTTTACGAAGGAGGCGAGCTCGTTCGCAATGGATTCCAAGCAGCACCAGAGGAAATCAAGACAACCATCGAGCTAATTTACAAATCAGGGCTAGAATTCGTTCTATCTTAATCGTCTCTAATTTGGAAACGAGAGGTTTTAGAACTATTCTCCAATGCAGTAATAGACACCGCCAACTCGAATCTTAAAACTACTGTAAATGGTAAGAAGATTAAGATTTCTCCTACAAGACTCGCTAAGGCACTAGAACTACCAAGACTCAAAAGTAATGAAGAAGAAGAAGAGGTGAGTTCTGAGCAAATAAGATTAGCCCAAGTATGGTGTGGAATTGAAACATCACACGAAATCTCTGGTAGTGTGCTGAGGAAAGGGATGAACTCAACAGGAAAGCTGCTGACAGATATAATAGGAAAGGGACTGCTATGCGAAACAGGGTCCCATGATAAAATTTTGAGGAAATGTTCGTCTTATTGACCAGAATTATCCATACATTAAGAACTGATTGGGGAAGGGTAGTGTTTGATAGAGTGATCGAATGTATCCAAGCACCCAACATGGGTAGATACTATCTTTGTATCTAGTAAAGGTAATTCCAGATTCTTTAAACAATAAACTTGGGTCAAAAATAAATCATATGAAGAAAATGGACATCAGAATGCTAGAAAGATGGGAAAGGATTTTGTCAAGTCATCCACCAGCAGAATCTTCTCCCAAGCAGAAGAAAGTTCGGAAGAAAAAGAAGAAGAAGGTCTCTTCCAGCTCTTCAAGCTCATCATCCTCCCTAAGGAAATCGAAATCCTCCCGAATCCACAATCCCTATCTCATAACATCTGATGAAAAAGAAGATGAAAAATCCAGGGACAGTATTCCTGACACACAAACAGGTACTGATCCAATACTGAAAGGGGTTGACAAGATCAACAAAGTACAAGATGAGAAAGAGAAGGAAGAAGATGAGAGAGGAGGTCAATCTGGATCCCCTGCTAGAAATGAGGGGGAGGCTCAGGATGAGATCCCTACTCCTAAGAATATTGATCCAGATAATGCATCATTTGAGGGGGAGGCTCCAGATGAGATCCCTACTCAAGATAATACTGATCTCTACAATGTACCAGATGAGGGGGAGGCTCAGGATGAGATCCCTGCTCCTAAGAATCTTGATCCAAATATTGCATCAGTTGAGGGGGAGTCTCAGCATGAGATCCCTGCTCCATAGATCCCTGCTCCAGAGATCCCTGATTTAGAATTTCCTGATATTGATGCTATGAATGTGGGGGAAGGATCTCAATCTCAAAAGAACAAGGCTGAGAAAGTTATCAAAATAGAATCCTCCAGCTCACATATGAGCTATAGAGAAGACTCTTTGATCAAAGAAGACAGCAGTACCAATGCTGATGTAGCAAGAGAAATTAATGTGGACCTAAGTCCTATACTACCTCAGCTGGAGGAGTTGCTTAACAATCAAAGAAGATTACTGGAGCAGTACATTGAGGAAAACAACACAAAAATGAAAAATGATGTAGATTTTCAAATGAAATTGGTCAGGTTTGAAGTCAACTTTCAGATGAATGCACTGAGAGAGGAAATGGTCAAATTCTTCAAAAGAGTTGGTGCTTCTGTGGATCATACAACTGAACAGCTAGATTCAAACAAAGAGACTTCAAAGGCTATTAAAGCAACACAAACAGATGTTGCAAAGACTGCAGATGATGTTCAAAAGAATCAAAGAATCTTGAGCAACAATATGCAGGTGTTATACAAAGAACAAGTTGCTCAAATTCTAACTGGCACTGCCAAAATAGAAGCAAGGTTGCAAAAACATGATGCTGATATGCTAGCCAAGGTTGATGAGAGATACTCTACCCTAAAGGATTAAGTAAAAATGACTACAACTACCATTGTTGATCATCTTCTTAAGGTTAAGAAAACTATTGAAGGAGGAGTAAATCATCTGGAGGGTCAAATTAGATTTCAAAAAAATGTTCTAAGAGAACATATAGTAGAAGAAGTCATAAAGGGGGAGAGGTCAATGATTAAAGCCAGCACTGAGCATGTTGTTTGGACCTCCAATTCCATAAGAGAAACTTTAGGCTATCCTCCCATAAACTATGATGATCAATGCTCTGAAACCAAGCCTGCATCTCCTACACAAATTCAAAAGCAAATTGTAAAGATGTACAGTCCTGAAGACAAGTATAAGAGAAAGAACATTACTTATGAACAAGTAGAATCTAGCAAAAGGAAATTCAGAGAAGAAGTTGAATCAAGGGATGATTATGAACATTGGTCTCCCTTATCAAGGGAAATGATTTTGGCAGCATGGGAAGCTGTGAAAGGTAATCCAGGAGAAAGGGGGAAATGGTACTCTGAAGCTGAGTGGTTGAAGCACAGGGATCAGGAGGAGCTGAAGATGAAGTTCAAAGCTGATAAGTTGGCCGGGAAAGTTCAGGCAAGTGATAAGGAGCCAATCAGATATTTTCCCAAAGCCGTTTGGCTACTTCAAGAGAAGGAAAGAAGTTGTTGAAGCCCTATCCAAGAAAGTCAAGAGAGTAATAGATATCAAGGAATCTGAACAGCAATAGGATTTGAATTTTTCTTAAGAAGTTCTCAGAATGTATTTGATATATTTTTGGACAATCTTAATGAGCTCCCAGAGCAAACTATTTCTTATTATCATCATATATATATGCCTGTGATGTGATTCTTCCTTACATTTACATGATTTATTATGAATTGCTTGTGATGTAGATCATGTAATTTGTGACTTTGTGCTCATGTTATAAATCATGTCTGAGATCATTTCTTTTGTTAGAATGTTATGGTAATCTGAGTTTATAAAGTGTTATATTCATCATGTTGTGATTGCTTGTGTAGAAAATATTGTTTATCTTTGGAAAAAGGGGTATATCATTGACTAAGGTTATGACTTCTTCAAATAGGGGGAGATTGTTGGGACCATTGCCCACAATGTCCTAGATTTGGAGAAGTCCATTCCTAAGTCAAAGATATACCTCAGAATATATTTGATATACTTTCTAGAATCACTGTGCAGTAGATCAGGTCAAGCTAGGTGCTCAAGAAATTCATCTAAGTTCACAAGCGTCGAGACACTACACATCGATCGACGCCTGTGACCCAGAAGCGTCGACCCATGTATGCTGTCTCAAAAAGGCAAGTTCGCTGCTGAAAATCTGAGACCAAGTCAAGAAGCGTCGAGCCAAGGAATATCGCTCGACGTCGTGGAATAAGAAGTGTCGACTAACTTCAGTTAGCTCAACGTCAGCAAAAAGAGACTAGATGTGAAGGCAAAGTTAAGAAGCGTCGAGCTCCTATATATCGCTTGACCCCTACAGATAAAAAGCGTTGAACGACTAAAGATTGCTCGTTGCCTAAGAAGGTGGCTTTGAGAGTTTCAGTCTAAGTAGAAAGTGTCGAGCATCTACACATCGCTCGACGCCTTATAGAAAAAGCGTCGACAGAGATACACATTGCTCAACGCTCTTTTCCTTAAAAGCTCTGAGTTAAGAAATGTGTAACAGTACATCTACATCAAGTTGAGCCATGTCGAGATGATTACCATGTCTAAACTCCTCGTCAATTCAGAAGCCACTAAAGACCGTTGAAGATCTAACGTCATGCTGACGTGGAGGAGCGTCTCAGATGTCGCGGATGGCGGGTTATAAATAGAGGCATGACCTATGATTTACAAGTTCAATATTCCTATTCAAATCCATTATCTTCTCCGTTGTTCGAGAGAAAATCTGAGGAAGAATCTGAAGAAGCCATCTCCTCTTTCAGAATCGTACTAAAGAAATCCCTTCAGCAATCTAGTGCTGATATTATACCTGAAGAGAGAAGGTCAAGGAGGAAGAATCTGTCTTCCTAAAGAAGAACAGTCATCACAGCCTGTGCAATTCAAGAAGACCATTTCGTTGTTGCTGTTCTGTTGAAGATTTCTGTCTGATCTTTCAGATAGATCAAGAAGACTCAATACATTGGAGAATCTAAGTCTAAGTGATATTTATACTTCTTTTAATTTCGGTAGGATCTGAGTTGTCAGATCTGAGTGTAGGATCTTTCAAGGATCTGAGGTGTAGGATCAGTTGTGATCTGAGTTGTAAGATTCAGGGGTGAATCTGAGTGTAAGCCTATTGTTATAAAGGCTGAGGTAGGATCTGTTGAGATCTGAGAGTGTAGGATCTGTTGAGATCTGAGACTGTAAGATCTGTTGAGATCTGAGAGTGTAGGATCTGTTGAGATCTGAGACTGTAAGATCTGTTGAGATCTGAGCCGTAAGACCTTTTTGGTGGTCTGAGATCTGGAGGAGATATAAACCCTATCTAGCACACTGCTAGAGGGGATAAGGGGGAAAGTGGATTACCCAAGATAGGGGAACCACTATAAAATTCCGTGTGTTTGTGTTTGTTTCTTGAAAGCTCTGATCATCATTCACATTCATTTAGGATTAAACCAAGAATTGCAAATAGATTTTAAAATAACCTATTCACCCCCTCCCCCCCCCCCCCCCCCCCCCCCCTCTAGGTGATTAGCTACCCTTAAATAAAGTCTTTCACACTTGATTTTTAGATCTAATTCATTTTGAATACGATTGCAAAGTTTTGTAAATTCAGAAAATGCATCGGATTTAGAGGTGAGAAATAAGGTCCAAGTAAATCTAGAATAATCATCTATTAAAACAAAAGTGTACTTTTTACCACCAAGACTACATGTGCTAATGGGTCCAAAAAGATCCATGTGAATTAGTTGTAAGGGTCTTGAAGTGGATATTTCCTTTTTACTCTTAAACGATGTTTTTGAAAATTTTCCTTTTTGCCATGGCGAGCATAAGGAAGATAGATTTCCGTTTAGCATAGGCAAACCTTTAATGAGTTTATTCTTTGACAATTTTAAGATTAACTTGATGCTAGAGTGACCGAGGCGCCTATGCCATAATTCAAGTTCTTCATTTTTTGATATAAGACATTTGAGAGACGCATGTGATAGATTATGAAAGGCAATTAGATACATATTGTGAATTCGTGGTGCAGTGACTACAATACTATTGGTTTTTGGATCTATAATTTTGCATAAATCTGTAGAAGACTCAAATAAAACATTTAGACCTTTATCGCAGAGTTGACTAATAGAAAATCAAGTTATGTTTCAAACCTTCTACATATCAAACATTAGTAAGAGAGAAAGAATTGTTACCAACAGTACCGGTGCCTAATATCCTTCCTTTTCCATTGTCCCCAAATGTCACCATTCCTCCTTTCTTCTTAGTGAGGCTAAGGAATTTTGATTTATTGCCTGTCATGTGTTTGGAGCAACCTGAGTCCAAGTACCACATGTCTTCATTTTCCTTAGCCTGCCAACATACCTAACAAGAAGATGAGAGTAAAGATCCGGATACCCAAGTGGTTCCTCCCATAGAATAGGTGGAAACCTTAGGCACCCAGATTTGCTTGACCGTACATTGACCCTTCATCCTGCAAGAGTCCAAGGTGTGTCCGAAGTGATGGCACTTGGCACATAACACAAAAGGGGTTGAAACCTTTTTCAGTTTTTGTTGTGGACTTTTGCTGGAGGATGGGGAATCAGCAGAATAAATTCCAGATTTGTGATTATTCGAAGAAATATGGTTTTTGTTACTTCCGCCAGCGACAGTAGTTACCGTCGGGCGGTAGTTCTCAGAGACAAAATCGAGACCAGATTTCGCACTACCATGCCTTTGGTTGGCCAAAATCATATCAAGACTTTTCTGGCCAACTCCGAATTTTTCTATGGCTAAGTTAAGGTCATGGATTTTAGCTTTTAATGCAAAATTTTCACAAACTAAATTTCCGCATCTATTTGCAAACTTTTTCTTTTCATTTTCAACATTAGAAAGAGATAGTTTTAAATTTCTTTCTAAGTCTCTCTTTTGTTTCGAAAGTGATTCGATATTGGAGAGAGCATTAGAAAGATCAGTTTCAAGTTTGCAAGTTCTTGCCAAGAAATTATTATTCTTTTGGCAAGACTCCATCTCCTTTCCCAAAGCAAAAACTTCCTTACTTGATTTTTGATTTTGTTTCAAGAGAATTTTATTTTCAGTTTTAAGTAAATCAAGATCTTTTAAATTTTTGCCAAAAGATTTGCAAGTTCTTAAATATTCGGAATAAAGATCATCATAGTTAGTGGGGATTACCTCAGTGTCGCTTTGGACACTGCACTCGTCGTCGGTTGGTTCGTTGCTTTTCCCTATAAGGCACAAGTTTGCCTCATCATCATCGCTTTAGCTTGAACTACTTGAGCATTCGGAGGAAGAATCATCCCATGTTGCGGCTTTTAAGACCTTCTTCTTCTCCTTTCCTTTAACCCGTTTTTCTTTTTGCTCCTTCCGGAATTTTGGGCATTGACTTCTAATATGCCCGGTCTTCCTACAGTGGAAGCACTCGGGAGGAAGCCGTTCTTCATCTTCGTCGCTAGACTTCTCCTTCTTCTCTCTTTTGGATGAGGAGCCTTTGCGAAAAAATTTCCGGAAGGTGTTTCTCCTTTCCGGATTTTTCATGAATTTAGTGAACTTCTTCACAAATAAACTCTCCTCGTCATCTTCCTCTCCGTCATCTTCTTTTCTTGACTTCAGTTCCAAGGCTTTCTTCTTCGGCTCCATGTTGTACTCCTCTTCTTGAATCTTGAGTTCTACCTCATGGGTTTTGAGGTTCCCAATGAGGCTCTCAATTTGGAGCCGCCTAAGATCATGCGATTCGGAAATCGTCGTCACCTTTGGATTGAACTTTGGTGGGAGTGATCGAAGAACCTTTCTCACCAAGTCGCCGTTTGAAAACGTTTTTCCAAGAATTTTAGAGGCATTGACGATCTTGGTGAAACGAGTGTACATGGAATCGACATCCTCATTCGGATCCATCCTGAACCTCTCGAATTCAGATTCCAGTTGAAATAGTTTTGAGTCTTTGAACTGCGAGGTACCTTCATGCGTTACTTCTAATAAGTTCCAAATATCATAAGCAGATTCACATGCACTGACTCTATTAAATTCAGTCATATCAAGAGCACAGAACAAAGCATTCATTGCTTTCGCATTATTTTTACACCTAATCTTATCTCCATCGTCCCATTTATCCCTAAGTTTTTCAATGGTTACTTCTCCAACAATGTATGTAGGAGAAGTGTATGGAGTTTCAACACATGCCCATACATCAAGATCTAGGTTTATCAGAAAACAACGCATACGCGTTCTCCAGTAATTATAATCAGTTCCAGTAAACAACGGAGGTCTACTTATTCCCTGCCCCTCATGGAAAGTGAGATCACGGAGCGTCATTATTCTCGGTTGTTAGACCGAATTGGAATAACCTTCCTCTGATACCACTTGTTGGATCTGTAGGCGCCCTTAGAGGGGGGTGAATAAGGGTTGTAAAATTTCAGTGATTATGAGAGAAAATAATTCTCAGACACTACTGTCAGCGGTAGTGTTAACGCTCAGCGTTAGCAACAGTGAGAATACTTTTACGTTTGAACAATGAAAATCACAGAGTACGACTCAGAGATGAAACAATAAACATATTTCCATTAATCATTAACTAGAAGTAAATGCGATTACAAAACTTTTCCCAATAACGCTTGGAAAGAGGCGACCAATGAAAACACTTTTGGTTTTCTATACCGACCCTTCTCCCAAGGACCGGTTGGTTTTAGCCTATCTCTCCCTAGACAAGGCCTCAAGCCGCTCTAGACCTTCCCTCACCGGAAAGGCCTCAAGCACTCCCTAGATCTACACCCTAGACCTAGTCGCCAACACGAGGCGAATTTTCCCCTAGTCCCTGCAAGGCCCTAGTCGTCGTGTGGCGAGTTCCTCTAACGAACAAATAATATAAAGGTTACAATAAGAAAAGTAAAACAAAACTCAAATTAAAAACTCCTTCAAAAGTAGAACTTGGTGTCGATGTAGATCTGATCGGATCGGTCTCCAAGTTCTTTGCTTTCTCGAACGTTGACAGAGTTGTCTTGGCTGCTTCTGAAGGCTCCCACGAGTGCTCTGAAATAAGGCTTCAATAACTTCTGTAACAGCAAGCAACAACGGAGGAGGCGCTGCTCTTTAAATAGATTCGACAGCTACCGCCTGCGCTAGTAATACCGCCCCGCGATAGTGACACGACGCGCACATGGATCGTGGCAGTTAAGGCAACTTCTGAGCGCAAACAGTTGTGACAGCCTAGCGCGCCGCGGTAACACTATCGCCCCGCGATAGTGCAATTTCCTTCATTCAGTTAATATCTCTTTCCAAATTTGCCCCTCAATCAACTGCAGACGGGATGTTTCCAAAAGCTACCGTCGGGCGTTAGACCTAACGCTCCGCGATAGTACTTGCCAAACATAGCGACCCGTCGACATTCCTTTTTCTCCACTTTCCTTTCTGTCAATAGTTTCCAAAAATGCTAACGCCAGCGTCAGTGCTAACGCTCCGCGGTAGATCATTTCGTCGGGCGCATCTTCGTCGAGCTGACCTCAGCTTTCGTCGATCTCAATCTGGTTCGTCGAACGGCATCATTTTCTTCGAACACCATTTCGTCTTTCGGACGCTAGCGCCAGCGTTAGTGCTAACGCGTCGCGGTAGAGCTGCAGTTCGTCGAACGGGCCTCAGCTTTCGTCGATCGTCAGACGCCCTGATATGAATTTCGTCGAACGGGCTTCCGCCTTCGTCGTTCGTCGAACGGAGCACCGAGTTCGTCGAACCCAGTTCGTCGAACGGAACAAGCGGGCCGCGGTAATGCAGACGCCCCGCGGTAGTGCATACAATTCGTTGAATGACAGCTTGCATCTCAGCGGCTACCCTTCTCAGCGGTTTCGTCTCAACGGTTATTAATGCTAGCGCCAGCGGTAGGCTTAACGCTGCGCGGTAGAGCTTTCAGATCCTCTCAGCGGTTTCCTTCTCAGCAGTTTCGTCCCAGCGGTTTCGTCTCAGCGGTTTCTTCTCAGCGGTTTGCTAGCGTCAGCGGTGAAGTTAACGCGGCGCGGTAGCAACAACAACACAACACCATGGAGATTTGAAAGCACATAATCCTGCATACTATAAACACAAAATAAGTATGATCAAATACAATAGGATTTGTTATTGTCAAACCAAGAGATGCGGAAAGCATGTTCCAACAGAGTAATTCTACTTTGAAAAGTCGTTATTATCTTATCAAATAGAAATTTGGAGTTGGGTTGCGAATAGTAAAAACTAGAAAGGCTAATAGAATTAATTTGATGGTTTAAAAGCTAGCACCCGATCTTTGAGTCACCTCGGAAATAGAGAATATTGAAATGAGAATAGAATAAAATTCTCTTGTTGAAGAGGCTTTGACCGTGGAGGTTCCCACAGCATGAACACCCCTCTTTCGAGGTTTAGGTTCAACTAAGTTTAGGTGTATCGACCGAACTTTCGTTCTCAAATCGCATCGCCTAAGACTTGTTTTAGGTTGTGAACCTCGCTATTGAATTTTACTCCAATCCGGAAGAGTTACGTCGTCCTCTCTCGAGGATTGCGTTCTACACTTCTAGTCATTTTACCAATGAGCGATCGATTCGTTTTACGAGCCTCTCGGCTAACTAAAGAACGAAAACGATATGAAGACTATATATTGATGATATAGCCTCATAATAATTTTTTAGATCAAAGGTAAATCGTAGGCGTTCAACAATTAGAGAAAAGCAATTTCATAAGTTATAACAATATTATCTCATCCTCGGATCATCGCGACCGAGCACTATAAGAAATTAGCCGCTCATGGAGATGAAAAAATTATTATTATAAAACTGAGACATTATGAAAAGAACAGTGTGACAACTACACCAATTTGAAATATGAATAGATCTCTAAGTGAAATAAAATTGAGAATTTATGTACTGCTAGCGGAAAAAGAGTTTCGAAATAAAAGTGCTGAGTTACACGAAAATTATTTATTGGAATAGGAGAAGCACACGATTAAATTAGAGGATCAAAAAGACGAACAACCTTAACACTAAAAGTAAATAATATTAAACCAAAAACTCTGAAATAAACTAACTTAAAACAAAGTTTATTTTTCTTCTCCCAATGCCTCCAATTTGCCCTCCATCGAATGATTAAAAATCTGTTTTTCTCCTTCCCGAGGTAAACATTTTATACAGATCTGGACTTGAAACAGCTTGGGCGGAGGAGGTAGGTTGACGGCATTAATTGGAGGCGGCATCATTGTGAAACGGGAGGGGCAGGGCTTGGGCGGAGGAGACGTGCGCACACGGAGGAGCTCGGGATGGAGGAGGCCGGCTGGATTGCTGACGTGGACCTCAGGCAGTTGCATGGAGGAGGTGGCGACACAGCTAGGGGGCCGGCAAGTAGAGATGTTGAGGTGGCGGAGCTGCTGCGTTGGAGATGGCGGAGCTTCTATATGAAGGTGGAGAGTTCAGCTCGGCCAGTTTTATGGAGGAGGTGGCGACTTAGCTAGGTGGCCGACGATTCATGGAGGTGGCACGGGAGAGCTGCAGGGTGGTGGCCGGATCATTTCCATTGGAGTGGTGGACGGGTTGCTGAAGGGTGGTGGCGGAGCTCCATGCAAAGGTGGTGGTGCATATATATACATATATATATATATATAAAGTTATAAACATATATATACATATATATGTATGTATAAAGTTATAAACATATACATATGTATATATATGTAGATATTGTGAGAGCTTGCGAGTTTTGGACGCGACAGCGGGACTTCGCACATAAATTCCCCCAGGCCTGTCGAATCCCTACAAAAAATAGAAAATATATTAGTTATAACGTACAATATTATTTTTACGAAAATTTATAAAAACAAAGAACAAAATGCGATAATTTATTTAAATATCTAATAAGATATTAGCCTAAAACGATAACTAAAATACCAGTCATCAACTGCCCAGGGTGGAATGTCCATCATTTTTTGGAAATTGGTGATCCAGGTGACTAGAACCGTGCATCATCATTCGCCAGCTCGAATTCCAAGAGAGCGCAATTACCAAGGCGCCCCTCAAAAAAGCTATAAAAAGACCCCTAGGCTTTCATTTGAAGACAAACAACCAAGAAAAAAAGAGAGAACTCTAAGGTTTTCCTGCGAAGACTTAAAACTATGTTTGCTCCCTGGCTTAAGTGCTCAAGCGTCCACTTTGCTATAATGTTCACTCTACACGCTCTCTCGCTCAAGTGTGGACTTTTCTCTCCAAAGTGACTGCTCGAGAAGCCGCTCCCGTGAGTGCCAAGGAAGACATTGCTTCTCTTACACATTCAAGTAAAAGTGTAAATGGAGCGGTGGCCTGTCACCCTTCTGAAGATTCTAACACTTGTAACATCAAGCAAATTAGTTGATTTCATCGACACCGAACCGACCCCATGATTTTTTTTCTTTCTGGGTTTTCCAATGTAAAAAAGTCTTGTCGTTCCCACTGTCTGTTCACTTTTTAACTGTTTGCACGATTGACTCACTCTCAAGCTAAGGCGGTTCGATCTTTCGGACCGGGAGAGCGCTAAGCGACCCTCACCAACTATATTAAATTTTCATTAAATACTAAAAATTTTATCATGCGAATGCTAATTCAAAAGCGGAGCTAGGATTTAAGTACAAAATTTTTTATTACTATTTACTTGCAACTTGCTATATGACTATAAGTAATATGAGTAGTGAATAACATGGAGTAAGACGACGAGTAGAATCGAGAATTGAACCGGAACTTAATTTTTTGGTTCGAGTATGATTCAAGGTTTCGAGTATATAAGTTGATGTTCTATAAAATTTGAACCAAAAATATATGGATGAATTCTTGAGCTTGAGTGGAACTAATGTGAACCTACCCGAGTTGCACCTACTTTAGAGCATTCATACGAAAGGGTCAAATATTTGCAAAATTTTTGGAACAGGGCTCCGTTTCCAAATCTAGCTACGGGTTAAACCCCCAAGCGACATGTGGCGCAATCCTGTAGGGCAGGTAATTCATGCTATTTCAAATTTTTACTTCGTGCACACCATTGCTTCCTACGCAAAGGTGTTCTGCGGGCTATTTTTCGGAATCAAGCCATTGTCTTTTCTCCTCGCTAATCTCTGACGAATTTGTGATGACCTCGCCGTCATCCTCCTTGTGCATCCTCATTGTCGTCCTCTTGAAATTTCTCCAGGCTCATCCTTCACACATCATCCAGAGGTAAGTTCCTCACATCGGGACTAGTTTTAGGTATTTGCCTTGATGGGTTTATGGGTTTCTTTTTTATTTTCAACGCATGAGGAAGACGATGATTCCCAGGTCAGTAAAATGACCTCCTGGGATATCAATCTCGATCTCCTGGGATATCATTCTTGATTACCTGGGATATCAATCTCGATCTCCTGGGATATCAATCTCAATCTCCCGGGATATCAATCTCGATCTCCTGGGATATCAATCTCGATATCCTGGGATATCAATCTCGATATCCTAGGATATCAATTTCGATCTCCTGGGATATCAATCTCGATCTCCTAGGATATCAATATTGATCTCCTGGGAGAGATTTTTTTTATCTCTGAAGATATCATTTTTGATCTCCCGAGAGATCATTTGTGATCTCTTAGGAAGACGATAATCTCCCAGGTCAGTAAAATGATCTCCTGGGATATCAATCTCGATCTCCTGGGATATCAATCTCAATCTCCTGGGAGAGATTTTTTGATCTCTGAAGAGATCAGTTTTGATCTCCCGTGAGATCATTTGTGATCTCTTAGGAGATCATTTTTTATCTTCAAGGAGATCAAAATCCGTTCATTTAGTAAATATTACGTGTTCTCAACTATGAGGTCAATGGTTCCTCCTTCTTGTTTGACACACATAGTTGGAGAAGGGTGGAAACTGCCATTTCTTAAGTTCAAGGTACTATTTCTCCAATTTAATTAGCCAAGTAGCCAATATTATTGATCGAATCCTTGAGGAGGAGAAGCAAATTTTGAAGGAATCCAATGTCTGGTCCATATTCACTGCTCCCATGGTACCACAAAACATTCCACTTATGTATTACTTAGTATCAGTGTATGATTCAAGCAAGGAAACCTTCTCCATTGGATCTAAGGAGCTATCATTTACCCCAACTGATGTAGCATTTATTATGGGTTAGGGGAGAATATGGTTATCCAGCTGAAACCTTATGATGATAGGACTAAATCTTATTTAAAGAAAGAAATTGTGTAAATGGATAATAGAAGTTGTATAGTTAACTTGAAATCTATTTTTTACATCTATTAAGCAATCTAATCTTTCCTTCTAGTTTAGAACATATCCACAGGTGTATGACAAGTTGTTGGAGTCGGAAGCCTTCACAAAGTATAATTGGGCTCAAGTCATACATTCATAATTAATGAACAATGTTAGGGTTGTGAGCGGTAAGCGGACTCCTATTCCATCCAGCAATATTTATCAATGACCGCAAGGATCTTTGGGATATTTGTATTAATGCACGCATGCATTGATTTTGAGTTTATTATATGTTCAGATCACCTATTTATATTTTTATTTTATCTATACTAACCAGTCGTGTACAAAAAAAAACCGGTCCTAACCGGTCCGGTTGGGACCGGACTGGTTAAGACTGATCAGGGACCGGTCCTGTCCGGGACCGGTCCTGTCCCGGACCGCTCCCAAGGGCTCGGCCGGTGCCCTGTTTTTTGGCAAAAACCGGTCCCGGACCGGGACCGGTAAAAGACCAGTTTAACCTGTTTTTTACCGGTCCTGGGACAGGACCGGTTCCGGGACCGGTCAAAGACCGGTCCCGGTCAAGAGCCGTTTGTAACGGCTCTCTAAAGAGCCGTTACAAACGGCTCTTTAATATAAGAGCCGCCGTTCGGCTCTTATATTAAAGAGTCGTTCGGCTCTTTAACGGCTCTTTAATTAAAGAGCCTAAGGCTCTTTAATTAAAGAGCCTTAGGCTCTTTAATTTTAAAAAAAAATTTAATTAAATTTTTTTTATAAATACCCCCTCTCTTCCATTCTCTCTCTCTATTTCTCTCTCCACTTCTCTATTTATCTCTCTCTCTCTCTTTCAAATTTATTAAATGGCATCTTCTTCATCCCAGCCGGCGTCCTCCTCCGCGTCTGCCGATATTGAGATAGTGGAGCACCGTCATAAAGCGGCAATATGGGAGACATTTGATAAAGTGCGGGTTGATGGCGAAATGAAGGCGAAGTGCAAACTTTGCGGGAAGCTAATGGCCGTCGGCAGCAACACAACGCTCGTCCGACATGTGAAATCTTGCATTTCTAAGCAAGCCCCGGAGTCTACCCAAGCCCAAATTTCGGCGACCGGGCACATTTGGACGTACAACCAAGCTCGACAACGAGAGCGACAAATGGAGAACGTTATCAAAAAAGGACTCTCATTCAACCACTACGACGATGAAGAAATGACGTCTTACATTCACGACGTACTTCAGCCTAAATATCATCAGGTAAGTCGTTCTACAACTAGACACGATGCTTTAGCGGCTTACTTCTAATCTAAGAAATTTATAAAAAACTATTTTGAAACATTCGACGGTCGCGTTAGCTTAACAAGCGATGTTTGGACTAGCGGTATAAATGACGGTCTTTCTTATATTTGCATAACTTGTCGCTGGGTCGATCCAGATAGTTGGGAATTAAATAAACGTATAATTTGTTTTGAAGGATTTGAGTATCCGCACACCGAAAAAAATATTTATCAGGTTATTATTAAAACTATTAGAGAATTTAAAATAAAAGAAAAAATTATGAGTATTTCTTTCGATAATGCTTCAAATAATGGGATGACCGTCAAATATTTGTTATCAGATTTGCAACCAATGTTAGACGGAATATTTTTTTCATACGCGTTCGTTTTAAATTTAATTGTGCAAAATAGTTTATAATTTATGAACGAATACGTTAGTAAAATACGCATTATACAACAACAACAACAACATAACCCATATAGTCCCCAATCATTGGGGGTATGGGCGGGGGAAGATTGGAAACAGACCTAACCTTTGGCAGTATGCACAAAGTGGCTTCTCTCAGAGGAGAAAGACCTAACCTTTGACAATAAATGCACAAAGTGGCTGCTCACAGAGTACCACTGAAATAGTGGCCCCCTATACCGTCGCGTTTGCTGCGGAATCATGCCCTCAAATCAAAGCCAAAGACATCAGAGAGGGCAGACCCATGAATCCATTTTGATTTATGTGCACATAACCATGCTTCCTTCATTCAGCATCCAGAAAATACGCATTATGTTAAGAGTTATTTATAATTCGAAACAAAGAAAGCAAGATTTCAAAAAATTTGCTATTTCTCAAGGTAAAAAATTTTTAGGACCATCGTATGATATGCCTATACGATGGAACTCGACATATAAAATGTTAAAGCGCGCTTTTTCACAAAAAACGTTACTAATAGAATTTTATAATAGTGTCGAAGCACATGATTTAGGCCTGTCAGACTGGGCCGTGCTCGAAGATTATGTAAATTTATTAGAAAGTTTTTATCGAACAACAACTATTTTATCCGGAGTTTACTATCCTACTAGCTCATTAGTTCTTGAAAATTTTTATTAATTTCTAAAAAAAACGTTTAAAAATAACAAAACGAACGAAATGTGGCGTCCGTTAATATTAATAATGGAGGAAAAGTTTTTAAAATATTACAAAGATATGCCTCCTATGTTTTCTTGCGCTGCGGCTTTGAACCCTTTAATGGGCGTAGACGGCGTTGAAAATTTTATAGAAGAAATTAATCGGAATTTAGATTTAGACGAATCCTCTAGTATTTTTGTTAATGTTAGTGTTTCAAAATTTATTTCTGAATTTACTCGTCTTTATAATTATTATGATCAAATATACGGATCGCGGCCACCCGTAGAATCCACCCAACCTAAAACAAAAGATACTTTAAAAAATAAACTTTTAGAATTAGCTTCTAGGAAAAAACAAAGAACATCAAGTACTTTAAACGAATTAGGTTTATATAGCAAAACACAATTTCAAGATTATATGACCGAAAGCGAAATTGAAAATTTTGATATTTTAAACTGGTGAAAATCTAAAACTAATGTGTATCCTATTTTGGCCTTAATGGCCCGTGATTTACTAACAATCCAAGCTAGTACGGTAGCTTCGGAGTCTGCATTTTCTTTGAGTGGCAGGATTCTGAACGAGCGAAGAAGTCGTTTGACTGAAGAATCTTTGGAGATTTGCATTTGCTACAAGGATCATTTGGATGCTCTGAGGAGGAGGCAACATATTTCGTCCATTGAAGATAGCGAGTCTGAAGTTGAAGATGAGCTGAATAATTTAAATTTGGGCAGCGCCGCAGAATAAACAATTTGTATTTTTCGTTAATTCAATGTAATTTCATTTTATTTTAAATGTAATTTTCATTTTATTTTATTGAATGTAATGTTATTTAATTTTATTTTAAATGTATTGTAAATAATTTTGTAATTTGTAATTTTGCTTAATTTTTAATAAAAATCAAATTTTATTTCATTTTGAGTTTTATTTAACTGTATTTTGTAATTTATGTGCACATTAGTTTTACATCCCAAAAAATTTAATTTACTTTATATAATTATAATTATATATTTTATTTTTTTTAATTTTATTTTTTTTAATAAAAAGATCGGTCCGGGACCGGTTAGGACCGGTCCTCCGGTCCCCGCCAGCCCTCCTCCAGAGGAGAAAAACCGGTCCCGGACCGGGACCGGTTTGACCGGGACCGGTCTGGGACCGGTCGGCCAAAAGACTGGTCTTCCAAAAGACCGGTCTCGGACCGGACTGCCAGTCCTTTTGTGCAGGACTGATACTAACTCAATGTTATATATGCTTTCAGATATGGTATTTGGAACACACTACAAGCATTCTGCTTCATTTCCTGACCATAGACCACGACTTCTTAGATGGTCAGACAAATGCACATTTAACTTGAAAAAATTGTGTAAAAATGTGCCCACATGGCTGATGAGCAAGTTAATATTAATTTAATCTTGATTAATAGCTACATGTGAACGTTAAATTATTTTATGTATTACCTTAACATATTTTATAATTGCTCTAGTAGGTGCTAGAGGAGATATAGGACATAACTCTAGATGAAAGAAGTTATGTTGTGTTGTTTATCTTCATCCCTCCTCCTGAATGCCGAAGAGAAAGTAGTCAAAGAAAGTGTTCCTCTCTCTAGTTCCTCTTAGCCAAAAGAGGTTGAAGAGTTTGAAAGAAGTTGAAGACCCCCCATCCCCTCCTCCATAGGATGCACCCTCTACTACTAATATTCCATCATCGCCTCCACATGAATAATGGTGAAACCGACAACCGGTCTCTAGAGTTCGGACCCATTGGGGGGTGTAGCCCGTGCCTACTTCTCCCTCACTGAACTCCCCTGACTTTGGATGAAAAATCTGGAACAGGCCCAAGGCTGTAGCGAGGAGGTCCCGCCACACACCCGGAAGATCTCAGAGAGTTTCCCCTCCCAAACCAATACTCAGCCTGGCACCTTGGAGGGCACTAGCAGCCAACTCTGAAACTAGCCTGGAGGAGAGAGCTCAAAAGATCTGATCTCCTCCAAGGTGCCCTTAAGGGTCTATTTATAGATTTTTCTAGGCTGGTCTGCAAATAGCATGAATCCGCCTTCTGGTTTTACTAATCGCACCCCAAATTGGTCTGCTAAAAGCCTTACTCCGTTGTTCTGGAGGGCTATTGGCAGCCCATAAGGGGTATCCAGGTAATTTCATCTCTGGATCCAACTGGGTGAATGGTCCACGAGGGCACCACTCGCCAGGCCTGGGCGAGTGGTCTGTGGATGCACCACTCGCCACTCCCGGATCCCCTGCACGCACGGGGTTCCGACCTTCCTTCGCCCGTCTGTCCCCGCATCAGAACTTCCTCGTAGGCGAGTGCCACTTCGGCCCTCCGAGCGAGTGCCCCTCTGGGCCTATGTGAATGCTTGTTTACCTCACTCGCCTCTCCTTCAACGTCTCGCTGAGTCCGCGGGACCCACTTCGTGAATATGGGGCCCACTCGGCGAATACGGGGTTGTACACAATCTCCACTCTTTTCGAGCGAGTTTTACGCTCGGAAAGAACAGTCCAAACCAGTATTCGATTTGTGCATGCTAACCTGGACAGACTCTTTTTGTGGGTCACACCACTGTGCTATATATATACCTCTGACCTGAGCCCTTCCTTCAGAAAGCCTTCTTTCCTCCGACCGAATTTTCTCCTCTACTCTGAGCTTTTGCCACCTTGAGATGACTTCCATGAAACCATCTCCGAAGCCGATCTCGCAGGAGATGCTGGACAGCCTGGCCGCGGCCCAGGAGAAAAATGCTCCCAAAGCCGCCAGGTTCGCCCCTGGCGTTCCTCGAAGAGGGACCATAACTCTCCCTTCCGCTCCAGGAGAACTTTGGCGGTCCGGCGGGACCGGGTGGAGGATGGGTCCGCCTCGGAATCTCCCCATCCGGCGAATAACCCCCCGCCCGATATCCCGATGCAGGTACTCGCATTTCTCTTGATTTCTCCGATAGTTCTCAAGACAGCACCTTTCTGAGGGCCCTGACCATTCGCAGGAGGCGTTGGTTCCTGAGGGAGACCGCGGAACCGTCCCGGCGAAAATAGCAATGCTCCCGCCTGCCGACGTGAGACCTACGCTGATCCAGAACCTCGTTCCTTCGACCACCCTGGATGGGACCCTGCCTCAAACTGGTATGCTGCGATTAGCGTAGACATTCTCCTCATTGCTCGCTTCTGATCGCTACTTCTCGCAGCCCTAGATCCTAGTACCACGAAACAGCCTTCTACTCCTCGTCGTTCTCCTCTCCGCCAGGGAACTCCCACTTCCGCGAATGATCATGAGGGCTTGCTTGGCCGGGACCTTGGCCGCCTGCGTCCCGCCGTTGATCAAGGTACCGCTCCCGCGATCAACCCGGATCCCTATCGTCCCGGGAAAGGAAATTCTCTCCACCCTTCTGCCAGCCTGTTTATCGGGCAGCCTTCAACTATGCGCCCTCCCAAGCACAATGAGCCTGTACCGGGTTAGTGACCTCACTCGCTCTGTCGTGGTCGATTTACCTTGCCGAGATCGATAATAATTTTTTCTTTCGCAGGCCACCGGGAGGCCTCCCCCGTGGGATCTTACTATGAGGGGGGAGAGGGGATGGTCTCGCCGCCCCCTTCCCCTGGAGAACTTTTGGATTTTCTGGGTGACCCTTCCGACGCCCAAACCATGAAGGAGCAGATGAAAGAGGTCCTCGACAAGCTCATCTTCATGCAGCGCGACCTGGCAGGCCAGCTGGACGTGCAGCGGATTGATACAACGCGCGAGCTAAAGTCTCTTCGCCGAGACTATGCGCGCCTTCTGGCCGAGGTGGAGCGCCTGGGTGACGAGGGCGGAGAGATTTCTCTCGGGAGGCATACTGCGCGAGCAAGGGACCAGCAGCACTTGTTCAACCGAGAGATCACCGCCATGAACGCTTATTACCACCCGCGAATGCCTCCGACAGCAGGGACGCGAGGTCGAAGTCGATGGCATTGGATCGAGCACTAGCCTACCGACACTCGCTCCCTTGTCTCCGCCGCTAGCGTTTCGAACAGACATTGCTAAACTTGTGGTTCTGTAATAATTTTGTAACTGTGTTCTGTGGATGGTTCATTTTCTGTTTTTACTCCGCTTTAATTTCTTATGGCTTTCCTACTTTTGCCGAATGTTGCCGTCTCGCTCGCCATCTGTGTAGCTAATTAGTTTTTGTTATTTTGCATTCCACTGGTCGGCCATCCGTCCCGCATTCGCCTTTAACGGGCGAGAAGGGCTGGCCCGGATTCCGAGGCGTCGAGGAAGCACGGTCACTATCCGCACACCCGCTGCCCAGGAAACACCTTGATTTCTCCACCTTTCTATAAATAGATGGTCCACATTTATTAATTTTCCACTCAACCCTCCTCTCTCTTTGCGCGAGCACTCACACTTCTTTCCTCTGCGCGACCTCGACTCTCCTCAGTTCTCGCGAGATGGGAGGCGAACCGGACGGTAGGGGTAAATGTGCCAATGCATTCACCCAGCAGGATTTCGATCCCTGCGATCTTACCGAGGAGGCTTATATGACTACAGTGGCGGACTACATTCCGTCGGGGTTTTCCGCGACCCGCCCTGGGCCGGAAGATCGCATCAGCACTTTCTCCCCGGGCACCCTCACAATTCTGCTGGAACACTTTGAGGTGGGATTCCGCCTCCCAATCTGGTCGGAGCTTCGTCAGACGCTCAGCTACTTCAGAGTCGTTCCCGCCCAGCTTAATTCGAACTCCATCGCCATGCTGGTGGGGATCGCCTGCTACTTGCGTGAAGAAGGGATAGAGTTCAGTCTACCCGTCTTCCGCAAGCTTTTTACTTTTCGGGCGAAGAACGGGATGACCTTCTTCTCGGGCCAGAATCCGCTCAAGGTGGCCGGTTTCGCGAACAAGAACCATGACTGGATTCGCCGCTTCGTCTTCGTCAGTGGGATTTTCGATAATGTCCTTTTCACGCCAGTGCAGGAGGAGGAGTCAACCTTCAAGCCTCCGCCGCTGGGGGGTCACGAGGCCAAACTCCATCAGTTCATCCTAGAGCGCGGGATGGACATCGTCCATTTCCGGAAAAAAGTAAACTCGCTTTCGCCCATTCCTCCGGGAGAGGGTAAGTCTGGGCGGTTTCTGTCTGCTGACTCACCTTTTCTCCTTGCTTTGTGGCTGAGTAAATCTCTATGGATATAGGTGTGCGCGACTTCCCGCTTCACCCCCCCCCCCCTGCATCCAACGGGGGCGGCACTGGGACCTTCCCTATCTGCTACTCTGGCCGCTGCCAAACTCTGTCGAGAGGACTTGCCATCCTCCAAGTCTGGCGGTCAGAAGCGGAAGCCGGATGCTCCCCTTCCCGCATCTTTGTCCAAAAATCGAAAACCCCTCATCCTCGAAGGATAAGGTCTCTCCATCCGCGAAGGAGAAGGCCCCCCCCCCCACCCGCGAAGGGCAAGGGGACCTTGAGTGAGGCTCCGGGAGCGAATACTCCGACCGGGACCTCGGCTCTGCTGAAAGGAACCGCCTCGAGGCCGCTGCCGAGGGACCATCGAAACTTCGCGTACGGCGAGAAGTTCGTGGACGCCGCAGGAGCCCCACTTGTCAGTGGGATCGGAACGTTAACAGATTTCTCTCTCCACCCTCCATTCACCATGGATCGAGACCGAGATGGCCAGCGGTGAGGCCCATGCCATCGGCTACGCTCTTTACGGCCGAGATGACGCGGAGGTCTTTGATGCCGAGAAGACACAAGTGCTTACTTTGCAATTACATATTACTTTTGTTGTGTCTTGAAATAATTTTTGAGTGTACTCTGAAACAATCTTCTGTATGACAAAAATACGATTTCTGTGAGATACCTCCGGCAGTAACCCTACCGCCCAGCGCTAGCATCCAAAAAGCATATTCATGCTGCAGAATCTTTTAAAACTCACATTATTCACTGAAAAGCATATTCACCCCACCCCCACCCCCACCCCCACCCACCCCTCTCTCTCTAAGGTTGGCCACTAGATCCAACACAAAACACTCATTCTCACTACTAACTAGTATCTCACATCTCTAAAAATTGGCGGCGAGGTAGTCACATCTACACATGTTGGCTCGATCGCGGGTACTCACTCAAGCTCTAGCAGGGCCGCTGGTTAGTCATAAGACTAGTGGATTCTCACCCCTCGCCAAAATCCCTAAGGGTGCGTTCGGTTGATCGGAAATGGACCGCTGGTTTTGGTTTTGGCGTTAAATAAAACCTTTCCGCGTTTTGGTTCGCAGGAAATGCCTATGAAATTGGAATTGCTTAAAACCGGGGTTTTCATATTCAGCCTTTGCCCATTTCTTGTGCTCGATGCTAGGTTTTGACGGAAGAAATGGCGCCGACCTCGCCTCACGATCTTCTTCCTCTTCTTGCCTCTCCGAATTCGCCGGTTGTGAGTTACCTTGCTTCGTAATCCTCTTCATCTCATCTTCATTTCCTCTTCATCTCCTCTACATCTCACTTCATCTCCATTTTTGTAGAGATTCCGCCTGTTATTGTCGTCGGTGCCCTTCTGCTGGTTTTCGCTCGATTTCGTCGACGGTAAAGAATTTTCCTTCATCTTTTTTGCTGTAGTTATCCTTTCTGTCAGTTTCTCGCCCTGATGCAATTTGGAAATGTAGCTTTTCATGTCTTGCTGAATAGTAGTATAATCAGCTTGAAGTGCTTGTTTCTCGCCCGATTTTTGGTTTTTGTTGAAGTGCTGGTTTTGATTTCTATAGATGAGGAAATGCAGCTTTTGATTTCGCCTGAATGTCATTTGTAAATGCAACTTCATATTTTTGCTGGCATTTGTAAATATTGATTTCTTGCTGTATGATGTGAACTAAATTGAATTTCCTGTTAATCCTAACACTGAAATATCAATTTTCTAATCATTTTTAGTAAGAAATATCATTTGCACTTCAAGTTTAACACTTTCGTTTGCATCTTAATTGATTGTATTTTTGTATGAATTCATAAAGGCTTAGGCCCGCAGTTTTTATAGTTTTAAACAAAAATTCTGATTTTATGCAATTCCTGCGGATGAATTTCATCCAGCATCCGAACAACAGAAATGCCCAATTCCAATTCCTGCAGCTCAAAACGTTCCTGTAGCCGAGCAGTATAATTAGCAGGTTTTGGTTTTTACTGAATTTCAATTCTTCAAAACAAATCTTGCGATCCGAACGGACCCTAAGACTTGGAGACGAGAATGAACCTCTAGAGTATAAACAATAGCCAAAGCAAGAAAGGAAAATAATAATGTCAGCTAGAGTCAGTATAATTAGCTATAAAAGACTAGGAACCATAAGTAGAGCTATAAGCAAATAAGCTGGAATAAAATGTTGAAGAGTTGTAGACTATAGAAACTAAAATGCAGGCAATATTAAGCATTTATACCATAACTGTATTTTAACTTGTACACCATCAAAACAGGTGTTCACAACCTGTAACAACATCATATGTCGACATAGTTTGACTGTTTTGCTTCAAG
The DNA here is from genome assembly GCA_033032865.1 of Dactylorhiza incarnata. Classification (NCBI taxonomy): domain Eukaryota; kingdom Viridiplantae; phylum Streptophyta; class Magnoliopsida; order Asparagales; family Orchidaceae; genus Dactylorhiza; species Dactylorhiza incarnata. Next base: position 4,045,416 of record JAWHQI010000026.1, on the reverse strand, counting down.
CGGGGTGGCTAACCATGCGGGCCTCTCTATTGTGGCAAAATGGTGATAGTGTTCGGTCCCTCCACTTCTGGGTATGCTCGTACATCACTACATATGCCCTTGTGTACATCATGGTGTACTCATAGATGTGAGCAGCATCCGGCGATAATGAAGATCCGGCTAACTAGCAGAGGGACCCAGCGGGGTAATTATAAAAATAAAAGATAAGCTCTTGGGGTTTGCGCACTCCCTAATGCCAAGAGTCGTCAACACTCTCATGCAGGTATGAATGACACGTGGGCATGACCGACCCGCCACAGCAAGCATAATTCACCGAATAAGTATTTTATAAAAAAAAAAAGCAAGCCCAGCACTTTTTGGTCTAGCAGTCGCTTGTCATTCTCAACATATTAACAATTTGGGCAAGCGACTATCACATGAGACTTGATCGCATCGCTTAAGCTTAATAATACGGCGTGTCGATCAAGAGCGAATATTATTTATGGATACCCTTAGAGGAATGCTCCGTCACCAAGCTAACTCTAAATAATGCTCATGTTAAGCTAGACAGTTTAATAGGGCTAGATCAATGATAAAGAAGGTGCGGTAAACAAAACGCAGTTATAAAATGCAGTAAATAAAATGGTGTAATGAAGTGCGGTAAGTATAATGCAGCAATAAAGTGCAGTAAATAAAATGATGTAATAAAGAGCGGTAAACAAAATGCAGAATTATGAATGACAGTAAATAACATAAATAAGAAACAATTAAAGTTCTTATATCTGATGTTTCAGATTCATTCTAATGAGACAACTCTGTTCCAAGGAGGTCTCTCTGTTCCATGGAGCCATCTCCGTTTCAAAGAGGCATCTCTATTTCAAGGAAGCATATTTCATAATTATCACGATGGTTTTCAAGTGTTAATTGAATTTTGGGGTCCGCCGAGTTTCAAGTTGTCAGAACCCGATAATTATTTAAGTTACTTTTTTTAAATTATATTACCTATGAGATTAAAATGATAATTATTTTCAGGGCTCACTGGGTTCTCGAGCATTTATTTCTTGTAACTAAATATCGAGATCTCGCATTTATAATTTATTAAAATACTCAATATAACCAGAAAAATCCCAAATTTTGACAGGAGGTCCAACAAGGGCTTATTAAGCCCTATTATTTTTATCAAGATATTTTGTAATTAGATTTAACACCTGATGAATTTTCTACAAATAGTTATCCTTCTTTTAATTTATTAAAATACCAAAACTAATTAGAAAATTACTAAATTAAAACTAGAGCTTAGGATTACCTTCAATAATTCTCCATAATATTTCTAAGGCATTTTGAAGTCTAGATTAACCTCTATTAAATTATGACGTCTAAATTATCTACCGAATTTAACTCCCTTTTAATTCATTAAAATTACAAATAGTTAAAGAAAATTACCAAATATTTACGGTGGATCTATAACATCTATAGCATCCTACCACAATGTTTCCATAGCATTTTGGTGATAAATTTAGCCTCTGATATAATATTTAACCCTGATTAGCCTTCAAATAATTTCCTAAAAATACCAGGAATTGCTCTAAAATTTTCAATATTTTACAAATAGTGCGGATCACCACTTCCCATCTGCCCTAATTTTTTTTATAAATTTTCTTTTGTAAATTATCCTGTTTTAATTTAAAACAAAAACTTTTGATATATTTTAAATTCTTTAAAATAGTAAATCCGATCCAAAACTTATCAAAAATATTCATTGGGTGTAGATAATTTCTACTGAACTTCCATAAAATTTGCAGAAATTTTGATTAAACAAAATGTTCTCTGACAATTTATATCAGAGAAATTTGTAATAATTTAAGTTAATTAAATTACTAAACCAGCCCCAAAAATTATTAAACTTTTGTAGTCGGTGTAGAACATCTGTACAGATCTCCAAAAATTATTTTTTAATTTTTTGCTTAAGGAAAAGTCCTATACATAATTTATTAGAGTAATTGTGACTTATTTGAAATTATTTAAAAATTTTAAACCTCCTCAACAAATTCTCATAATTTTGCTGGAGGTATCTCTTGTAATGTACAACTTTGATGTTCAAGGTTTCTGAGTTTGAGTAGTGATTTAGCCTCAAATAATTATATAAGAAAACTCCCTTAAGAGAATTAATTCTGCACAGATCTGAAAGCAATCTGTAGGTTGAGATGGAGTCTTACAGAGAGGAAACAGAGGCCCCACAATGGATCGGACCTGGATCCGATGTGGGGACCCAATCATTAACCAAATGGTTTAAGAAAATCAACGTCGTTCGATCTCTTGATGAAGATCGAACAGCATTTGCTACGCGTGGGCGGTCGAGACTATCATGTCTCTGCCGCTGCCAAATGTTTGTCGACCGGCCACGCCATCGCCTCCAGTCAACTCGCTGAAGGCTAGCGCCTCTTCCGGCGGTGTTCCTGCGACCTGGCACCGTTGATAGCCGTTGGGAGTACTATTACAAAGAGCATACAAGAAGAGGCACCGCCAGAGCTCTGCTCTTCGGCGATGTAGCCTCCCTATCTTCTCCCGGAGAGGGTCGTCGAGCCCTCTCCAGCAAGGCTTAACTCCCCAGAATTCCATGGGATCCCCAGGGAGACCACCATGCTCGGCCACCACCCGAGCTCTTCGACGGCCGGAGCGCCACACAGGTCATGTTGGTTTGAGCCTTGTTGACCGGGTCAACATGGTTGTTTTATTTTAAGTTATTTATGTATTTTATTTTTATTAAAGGAGGAGAGAGAGGAGTGTGCATTTAATGAGGAGAGAGGGTGGTTTGTTTTCTTTTGCCTATAAATAAGGCTTGTAATTTATTTTTGAAGTTGCGTTGGAATAGAAAACTCTTGGGGGTTTCTTTGTTTTGTTTTGGCTGAGTTGTAGAGAGAGAGGGAGAGAGAGAGAGGGAGTGTAGAGAGAGAAGGAGAGTATTATTCCCGCAGGAATAATAATAGATAGATCTCGCCATTTAAAGTTCCCGCAGGAACTGTGCACTCGCCGACAACTTGCTGGAGTTGCCCTCACCTCATCTCGCTTTATTCTCAACCAGCCCGCAACAGCACATCTCCCGCAGGAATAGTTCTCGCCATTAGCATCCTGTCCAGCTCGCCTTGAAGCTCTCGCAGCCCCACCTCCCGCAGGAGGAGCTGTCTTTCTCGCTTACAGGAAACTCGCCGGAGTAGTGTAGGGGAGCAGCTCGCCAGTTGGAGATCTCGTCGGAGTGGCTGTGTAGATTTTGCCGAAGTAGTTGAGTGGGGTGCATCTCGCGGTATTGTGTAGTGCTTGCTGGAGGTTTGTCTCGTCGGGTGTGTGAGCTCGTGAAAGAAGAAAATAGTGCTCGCCGGTGAGTAGTAGTGGAGGTGCTCGCAGGTAGAGGTCGCACTCGCGTGGGTTGCGCTCGCAGGAGCTCGCGTGAGGTAGAGCTCTCGCAGCAAGTGAGGAGATCGCCTGTGTGAGTGGAGGTTGTGGTTGTGCTCGCCGAGAAGAGGTTGGAGGTGCTCGCCTGAGTGAGGTGGTGCGTCTCGCCTAAGTGGTGGAGTGTGCGTACTCGGCGTGGAGAGTGCTCGGCAAGGAGGTAGTGTTCGCGAAGAAGAGAACGTGTGCCGAGAGGTCGCGCTTCCAACAAGTGGTATCAGAGGGAGGTTGCAAACTTTTGCGGTGACTCGGAAGGTTTGAGGAGTAGTAGCGATGGAGACTAGTGGAGCCATGCCGGGGCAAGTGCCCAAGCTGACGAAGACCAATTATGGGAACTGGAGCATCCAGATGAAAGTGCTACTTGCCTCCAAGGAGTTGTGGGATGTTGTGGAGAATGGCTATGAGGAGCGCACTGCTGCGGTAGAGGCGACGTTGACTAATGCCCAGAAGACGGCATTGAGAGAAGCAAGGAAGGCGGACAAGAAGGCTTTGTTCTTGTTATACCAAGGGGTTGACGAGGCGACCTTCGAGAAGATCTCAGATGCGAGAACCTCTAAGGAGGCATGGGAGGTGTTGCAACGCTCCATGCAAGGGGTTGAGAAGGCTAAGAAGGTGAAGCTCCAATCTCTCCGTGCGGAGTATGAAGTAACCAAGATGCAGAGCACCGAGAGGGTGAGTGACTATGTGACCCGTCTGCGGACGCTCACTAATGAGATGAAGCGCAATGGGGAGACGATGGATGATGTGAGCTTTATGGAGAAGCTGCTGAGATCCATGGCCAAGAAGTTCCGCCATATAGTGGTGGCGATCGAAGAATCGAAGGACCTCAGCGTGATGGCCGTTGACGAGCTTGTAGGCTCTTTGCAAGCTCATGAGTACAGGATGCTGCAGGATGACGAGGAAGCGAGTGGCTTGGGAAAAGCACTCCAGACCCAGTTGAACTTTGGGGAAAGTTCAGGAAGAGGATGCGGCCAGCGTGGCCGAGGTCATCAAGGCAGAGGTAGAGGAAGAAGAGGAGGTAGAAATCAAGGGAGAAACCAGAACTACCAGAAAGAGGGGGAGCAACATCAAGGTGGATGGCAAGAAGGAAGAGGAAGAGGCCGTGGAAGAGGCCGAGGAGATATGTCCCAGATACAATGTTACAACTGTAACAAGTATGGGCATATGAGCTACGACTGCTGGAGTCCGAGGAAGAGAGAAGAAGCTAACCATTATGCGGAGGCTAGGAACAATGGGGACAATGCTGGAGGAGGAAACCCGATGATGTTTCTAACCTACCGAGGTGCGGAAGAAGGAAGAAGTGAAGTGTGGTACCTGGACACAGGGGCGAGCAACCACATGTGTGGAGATAGAGAGATGTTCACAAACCTTGAACCCATTGGGGGTGAGGTTAGTTTCGGGGATGTGTCAAAGATATCCTTGGAAGGAAAGGGTTTGGTGGAGACGAAGCTGAACGGGGAGAGAGTGCACCTGAATGATGTGTACTATGTGCCAGGGTTGAAGACCAACATCCTGAGCATTGGGCAGTTAGTGGAGAGAGGCTACTGCGTCCAAATGAAGGATGGGTCTCTGGCAATGAAGAATGGTCAAGGGAAGGAAGTAGTGAAGGTGGAGATGACGGCGAACCGTCTCTTCACGCTGAAGATGGATTCTCGAGAGACAGCTTGTCTCGCGAGAACGAAGGAAGAGGAAGAAGCATGGCTATGGCATCATAGGATGGGCCATTTGGGTTTCACGGGGTTGAAGCTGCTATCTAACTTAAGGATGGTGACAGATCTGCCAATGATCTCACCACCTCAGAAGGTGTGTGAAGTTTGCACTAAGGGGAAGCAGAAGAGGCAGAGTTTTGAAGGAGGGAAGTCCTGGAGAGCAAGGAGGCAGCTTGAATTGGTTCACTCGGACATTGCGGGTCCGTTTGAGACCACCTCAGTGGGCGGAAGCAGATACTATATCACCTTCACGGATGACTTCAGTCGGAAGTGTTGGGTGTATTTCTTGAAGGAGAAGGCTGAGGCACTTGACAAGTTCAAGGAGTTCAAGGCGATGACGGAGAAGGAGAGTGGTCAGCCACTGAAGGTGCTGAGGACAGATCGAGGTGGGGAGTACACCTCGAGGCTGTTTGATACTTTCTGCAAGGAGAATGGGATCTCACACCAGCTGACGGCGGCGTACTCACCGCAGCAGAACGGAGTAGCAGAGAGGAAGAACCTCACCATCATGAACATGGCGAGGAGCATGGTGAAGGAGAAGGGGCTACCGAAGAGTTTCTGGGCGGAAGGAGTGCAGTGTGCGGTGTATCTACTGAACAGATGCCCCACAAAGAGCGTGAAGTTCATGACGCCGTTTGAAGCATGGAGTGGCTGGAAGCCAAGCGTGAAGCACCTAAGGGTTTTCGGGTGTGTAGCTCATGCTCACATCCCGGAACAGAGAAGGAAGAAGCTCGACGATAGGAGCGAGAAGTATATCTTTGTTGGCTACGCTCTGGAGAGCAAGGCTTACAAGCTTTACAACCCGGTGACAGAGAAGGCCATAGTCTCGAGAGACGTGGTGTTTGAAGAAGGGAGCAGCTGGAGCTGGGATGAGAAGACGAGGAGCATGAAGGGCATGTTCTTCGAGGATGAGGATGAAGGAGGTCATGAGGCTGGAGCCGAGGATGGTGGAGTGGAGCCACCATCACCACCGAGTGGAGGTTCAGGGGGAGCTCGCACTCCCAACTCAAGTGGAGGAAGTTCTAGTGGAGCAAGCACTAGTGGAAGCAAGGATGATCGTCCTCAACCTAGGATGAGGAGGATGGAGGAGATCTATGAGGAGACGGCGCCGACACTTAACAATTTCTCTTTATATTGTTTGTTGGCAGATTGCGAGCCGCACTCCTACGACGAAGCTGCCCAGGAGAAAACTTGGAGGACGGCGATGGATGCCGAGATGGCTTCTATCAAGAAGAATGATACCTGGAGGCTAGTGGATCCACCCGCAGGCCACAAACCCCTCGGGGTGAAGTGGGTCTATAAGGTGAAGAAGAACAAAGATGGAGCTGTGGAGAAGCACAAGGCTAGGCTCGTCGTGAAGGGCTACAGGCAAGTCCAAGGAGTGGACTATGATGAGGTCTATGCTCCAGTGGCGAGGATTGACACCATTCGGTTGATCATCGCACTGGCAGCTCATTATGGGTGGACCATCTTGCAAATGGATGCTGTGGCGGCGTACTTGAATGGGTACCTGGAAGAAGATGTGTACATCGAGCAACCTCCGGGATATGTGGTAAAGGGCCAGGAGAGAAAAGTCTGCAAGCTAGACAGAGCCTTGTACGGGCCGAAGCAAGGAGCAAGGGCGTGGAATGGAAGGATAGATGCCTTCCTCTAGAAGCATGGATATGTGAAGTGCCCGTATGAGTATGCCCTGTATGTGAAGGTAGAGGAGAACGGGGATATCATGGTCTTGTGTCTATACGTGGACGACATGATATTCACCGGGAACAACCCAACGATGCTTGAGGAGTTCAAGAGGCTTATGAAGAAGGAGTTCGAAATGACGGACTTGGGAGAGCTGAGTTACTTCCTGGGGGTTGAGGTGAAGCAGGAGGAAGACGGGATTTTCATATCCCAGAAGAAGTATGCTGAAGAAATTCTGAAGAAGTTCAGGATGGAGAATAGCAAGGCTATCTCCACTCCCGCTGATCCCGGAGCAAAGTTGAGGAAGGACTCAAAGCAGGAAGGAGTTGACCCAACCATGTTCAAGAGCCTGGTTGGGAGTCTAAGGTATCTGACCTTCACCCGACCAGACATTATGTACGCTGTTGGAGTAGTGAGCAGGTACATGGAGGAGCCAAAGCAGGATCACTTCACGGCTGCGAAGAGGATCCTGAGGTATGTGAACGGGACGAGAGGTCATGGTCTGATGTACTCCACTGGAGAGGAGTTGAAGTTAGTCGGCTACTCGGATAGCGACTACGGAGGGGACGTGAACGATCGGAAGAGCACTTCCGGGTATGCGTTCAATATGGGAACCGCGGCGTTCTCATGGAGTTCGAAGAAGCAGGCTACGATAGCCTTATCTTCATGTGAGGCGGAGTACATCGCAGCTGCAGCATGTACTTGCCAAGCCATCTGGCTCAGGAAGTTATTGGAGGAGCTACATCATGTGCAGGACTGGCCAACGACAGTGTTAGTGGATAACATGTCGGCCATCCAGCTCGCGAAGAACCCAGTGCTGCATGGGAGGAGCAAGCATATCGAGACTCGATATCATTTTCTTCGGGAGCAAGTGGAGCAGAAGACCGTGGAGGTCGTGTATTGCCCTACCGGAGAGCAGGTCGCGGATATTTTCACAAAGGCTTTGAAGGTGGAGACGTTCGTGAAGCTCAAAGGCAAGCTCGGCATGTGCTGCCAAGCTTGAGGGGGAGTTTGTTGGTTTGAGCCTTGTTGACCGGGTCAACATGGTTGTTTTATTTTAAGTTATTTATGTATTTTATTTTTATTAAAGGAGGAGAGAGAGGAGTGTGCATTTAATGAGGAGAGAGGGTGGTTTGTTTTCTTTTGCCTATAAATAAGGCTTGTAATTTATTTTTGAAGTTGCGTTGGAATAGAAAACTCTTGGGGGTTTCTTTGTTTTGTTTTGGCTGAGTTGTAGAGAGAGAGGGAGAGAGAGAGAGGGAGTGTAGAGAGAGAAGGAGAGTATTATTCCCGCAGGAATAATAATAGATAGATCTCGCCATTTAAAGTTCCCGCAGGAACTGTGCACTCGCCGACAACTTGCTGGAGTTGCCCTCACCTCATCTCGCTTTATTCTCAACCAGCCCGCAACAGCACATCTCCCGCAGGAATAGTTCTCGCCATTAGCATCCTGTCCAGCTCGCCTTGAAGCTCTCGCAGCCCCACCTCCCGCAGGAGGAGCTGTCTTTCTCGCTTACAGGAAACTCGCCGGAGTAGTGTAGGGGAGCAGCTCGCCAGTTGGAGATCTCGTCGGAGTGGCTGTGTAGATTTTGCCGAAGTAGTTGAGTGGGGTGCATCTCGCGGTATTGTGTAGTGCTTGCTGGAGGTTTGTCTCGTCGGGTGTGTGAGCTCGTGAAAGAAGAAAATAGTGCTCGCCGGTGAGTAGTAGTGGAGGTGCTCGCAGGTAGAGGTCGCACTCGCGTGGGTTGCGCTCGCAGGAGCTCGCGTGAGGTAGAGCTCTCGCAGCAAGTGAGGAGATCGCCTGTGTGAGTGGAGGTTGTGGTTGTGCTCGCCGAGAAGAGGTTGGAGGTGCTCGCCTGAGTGAGGTGGTGCGTCTCGCCTAAGTGGTGGAGTGTGCGTACTCGGCGTGGAGAGTGCTCGGCAAGGAGGTAGTGTTCGCGAAGAAGAGAACGTGTGCCGAGAGGTCGCGCTTCCAACAGGTCATCGGTGAGCCTAGATATGGAGGTAGGAGGGAGAAACCCGCCTCCTGGGAGGGTCTTCTAGATGTCTCAAGTTGGGGGGACATGGTGGCGTTGAGGTGGAGCTCGGATGGTGCTCTGTTTGCCATCTCCGGCATCGATGAGAGGTCAAGGAGGTGTGGCTTGTTTCAAAAGTGGTCGGCAGAGGATGAGCTTCAAACTGAAGGGATATGGGTATTTAAATAAGGCTGAGGGGAGTGCCCCTCCCCTCTCTTTCTTCTCTGCAAAGTAAGGGGTGAGGTTGGGTTTCAGCCAACCGTAGTGGGGCTTGGGTGGGCAGCTGGCTTGATCCCATTGCGGAGTTGTACTTGTTGTCAGGGTTAGTGGCAGGAGGGGTTAGTTTAGGGTTAACTTGGGTGAGGGCTTAAGTTTGGTCACTGTTTAATATAGTGGATGGTTAAGGGTTAGGTTTGGGCTAAGCCTTCGATAGCCAATGTGGCAACCATGGTTTAGGAGATATTGGTATCCCTCTGCCTAGGGTTGTGTGCACATTAGTGCTTAACATCAAAAAAGTTTGGGCCTTAAGTGGAGGGGCTTAAATTTCATAAATTTTTTATTTTTAAATAGGGTTTAACCAAGGTCAACCCCAGGGTGGGTCTCCAATGTGGGTCAAGGTCAATTTAGGTCATAGTCATCGAGCGACAAGTCAATGTTGATGCAATGAGGTGATATTGAGTGTTCACACTTTTGAGGCGTCGTATAATTTTACGAGATTTATTTTTATTAACTTGACTAAACGATGTCAGAATTGAGCGAAAGAGTTTCATTGTACTTGTATTGACCATACGAGTCCAATGCAACTGAATGGAATCAATTCCAAGCTCATTTGCTCAAAAAAAAAATGATTTCGGGGTGATCATGTCGAACGACGTGAACTAAAATGGTCATTTTCACTAAACGGCCTCAGATTCAAATGAAACGAATTGTGTTACACTCTTATAGATCATACGAGTCTAATGCAACTGACAAAAATCAATTCTGAGCTCATTTGCTCAAAATAATATTTTGGGGTCGTTGTGTCGAATAATATTACTTAAAATGGTCATTTTCGCTAAATGACCTCGGATTCAAACAAAACAAGTTGCGTTGCACTCGTATGGGTCATACGAGTCTAATGCAACCGAGAGAAGTCAATTCTAAGTTTATTTGCTCAAAATGATATTTTGGGGTCATTGTGTCGAACAACTTTACTTAAAAGGGTCATTTTCGCTAAATAACATTGGATTCAAACGAAACGAGTTGTGTTGCACTCGTATGGGTCATATGAGTTGAATGCAACTAACGGAAGTCAATTCTGAGCTCATTTGCTGAAAATGTCATTTTGTGGTCGTTTCTCAACTTCTAGGGTACCTAGTGGGTGGTTGGGCAGCCATAATTGGGTCAGCTAGGATCCTAGTGACCCAATAAAAAGTTGGGATGTTACATGCGGTCATTAGGGGAGTGATCACCCGAGTTTGAGGTTGTTGGCGCTTCGGCTTTCGAGGCTAAGTATAATGGTCCGCCTATAAATAGGGGGTGCCTTCTGCTCATTACGCACCTGATTCGCGTGAGAGAATCGAGCTAGTTGGTGCGATCATTAGCAATGGTTTTGATGCGAGTTGACTGTGTGGTCACCTTCCTGTCCTACGAACCGGATATTCTGACCATATTCAATCAGGACTTTGCCCACTTTCTAACGCGGCATTTGATTGATATTCAGTACTTAGTGTGGTTACCCGCGAGTGAGGAGAGGTTGACCATCGTGTATAACTATGAGATCGTCATGCCTTCTGATAACTTTGACTATGGATGGACTTTCCCCATCTTCCTTGAGATGGTTGAGATATTGAGCTACCTCGGAGCAGTGCCCTCCCAACTACCGCCGAATGTTGTGGCGGACATTACCTCCTTCGTAGTATATCTTAGAACGGAGCGGATGCAGTTTAACTTTGAGATTTTTCACAACCTCTTCTACGTCAGGGTGAGAGCCAGAGGACAGATGTACTTCCGCTCTGAGAAGATGCGAGTTCTCAACCTTCCCAACAAGGTTCGCGGCTGGCAAGGGCGGTTTGCATTCTTCAATGGAGACTTTAGCAAACTCTCGATGGTTCTAGACCCAAGCAGCGAAGACGCCTTTAAAGTGTCTGGGCCGACAGGGGCGGTGAGGTGGATAACTGAATTCCTTCACCGCGCACCCTTGGATGTTGACAATTATATCCTGCGAGTGCAGGAAGTAAAATATATCTCTATGGAGGATTGTAAGTATTCGTGGTCAGTAAAGTAAATAGTCGCACTTACCTTGCAGTACTTGAAAGTGCACAGTATGCCTCTGAGAATTCTCTGGAGGGGGTGAATAGAGATTTAAAATTATTTCTAAACTAATTGTGCAAGCACAATAAAACCTAAGGGTCATGCTTCAACAATACTTATCCAGAATAACACAATGCTGAAATATAAAGCAAGAAAAATAGGAGAGTAATCTAGCTATGAGGGACAGCACAGAAAATTGACAATCCAGAAGACACGGAATTTTTTATAGAGGTTCCCCAAAATATGGGTACTCCCCTCTTCTACCACCTGGTAGGAATGCACCAATGTGCCTGAGTCTTTTGGTAAGGAGACTCTTAGAACCACTGATCTTTTGACAAAGAGATCATGAACCACCAGATCTTTTGATAAGGAGATATTGAACCACCAGATCTTTTGATAAGAAGATTTTGAACCACCAGATCTTTTGATAAGGAGATCTTGAACCACTGAATCCTTTGGAAGAGGGATTCTCAAAACTCTGTACGAGAGGGGAGTGAGAAGGAGAAAGAAGGAAGGAGAGGAAAGACTCAGAAATTTGCTTTTCAGATTTTTGTAACAGCATTCCTTGTAATGCTGTTGTTTGAGTGCTCTTCAGGATCTGTATCAGATTAACCCTAGCTTTTGATAGTGATGATTGCTAGGGTTTATGTAAGCCCTTGATCCTTCTGCTCTCTGCTCTTTATAATGGTACTGTTGCTGTATGATAGTGATGAGAAAGCAGCAGTTGATACTCTGAGCAGAGTATGTTCTTTTCTTTTTCTTTCTTTCATGTATCCTGTCTATTAGGGTTCCTGAGAGAGGAAGAAGGAAGAAGAGAGCCCAATAGAACAATATGGTCGATTGTGATAAGTGCATTGATTTTCTCTTTCCCTGCTTGCCTTTTATTGTCCCACTGTTTATTTTGAATTTGTTTCCCTTTCTTGTAAGTCCTGAAAGGGTATATTTGTCTGGACAATAAATCTTTCTTTCCTTCTTTAATTTCCGACCCATCCACCAACATTAAGCTTATTTCCAAGAAACCTTTTCTCTGTCCTCTGTTAATTCTTTATTCCAATTGAGGCAATTAAGGAGCCATTGGGGAACAGTCTTGAGAGAGGTGAGCCATGAGAGAGGGTCCAAAATGACAGCTGAAAAGGTTTCCCTTTTCAGACTGTATTCGACGTAGCGTCGAGTTCTTTTCCTCTCTTATCGACGCACCATCGAGTTCTTGTAGGAGCAGCTTCGAATTCATCCTTGCTCTGATTGAAATCTGCTTACGACGTTGCATCGATACCCTATCGATGTAACCGTCGAATTGAAGATATGGATCTGAGCTTCATTATCTGCGTCGAGATGAAGTCGACGTTGCGTCGACTTTAGATTGCTTCTACAAATACTTTCTTCTGCGTCGAGTTGAAGTAGAAGCTGTGTCAACTTCTCCAAGTGCTTCGACAGGTCCATGGCCTCTGCGTCGATATCTATTCGGCGTAACATCGACTTGGATTACTTCGACAGAAGGGTGAACTACTTGTACTTCTAGTCAGAGTAGCGTCGACAATAACTTGACGTTGCGTCAAATTCTATTCGACGCTAATGTTAACTTTGCCCAAATTTTGCTTCTCTTGATTTGGTCTTGACACCCTAGGTTGAGTGTGATATCCTAAGACATCTAATGACCAGATTACCCTCATTATACAATGGGTAATTCAATCCTAAGAGATAAAATTACTTTTAGTGAATTTGTTATGTTAAATCAAAGGTGTTTTTCCCAACAATCTCCTCATATTTATCTTAACAAATTTTACAGTTTGTTCAAAGTGATTTTACACATTTCCTTGCATAAAACAAAAATACATACATGACAGCATAGATATAAGAAAGTTTACAGATTTCAATCACAAGCCATTTCATTTAATTATATATAGATCACCATAGTTGTATTTCAAGAAGTGTAGGACATTGCAAAGTAGCTGAGCCTCATTGCTCCTTGTCAGGGGTTTTTCTTTTCCTTGAAAATACATTTACCTTCCTTGGGGCAATGTTAAGAGGCTCATCATCTTCTATAGTAGCATCTTTGGGAAGCTCCCACTGAGAGTGTGCATTCACTTCAGCTTCTTGGGCAGCTTCCTGAGCTATCTGAGCTACTTCATCCAGTAGAACTTCATTCTGAGGCTTATCCTGAACCACTGTTGTACTCACAACTATCATTTTAGTATCTAAGTTCCTTTGAACATCTAGGGCATGATCCCCCTGAATATCTGGGAGCTCTCCTAATTTGCTGCATATGTTTGCTCATTATTCATCATATATGGGAGCTCCCCCTCATCTGCCAATTACTTATTCACATCTTCCATCTCTTTGTCAATCAGCTCCCCCTGAATAGATGGGAGCTCACCCTGATCTGCTTCTATTCTTTCCTCTTCCTCATTCTGCTTTTCTGGAAGCTCCCGCTAGATCTGTGCATCTTAAAATATAGTAGCTTTTTCAGGAGCTTCATTGGCATCACCTTTATCCTGTCCACTCAACTCTAGGACAGGTCTTTCTTCCTCCAAAATGTTCTCCCCCTTCTTAACTTTGTTGGCCAGAGAGGTTATGAATTTCTTTGTGACCATGGAGAAAATATAAAATCTTTGAGGCTCTGAAGAGATCTTTTAAAATTTAATAGCTCACCCTCTATTTGTGAATATTTTATGTCAAACCTTCTTGCCTGAGAGGCCACCTGGTCTGCAAATGTGGAGGAGGCAATGTCCACAGCTTTGGAAATGACATGCTCAAGATCAATCGTGGGTAGATGAGATGTAGATGGAGGAGTTGATGGAGGGAGGTCTTCTGGGATAGGAGAGAGAGCATGATAGGTTTCAGGTGAGATATGAGTAGGTGGTGGTGGAGGAAATGTGGATTGTGACTGATGAGGAGTTTGAGTAGATGTCTATGGGGCTGATGAGGATTGGTGATGTTGTTATTGTTGTTGCTGTTGTTGAGGTGAATGTTGATCTAGAGCATCATCCTGATGGAGATCTGGAGCAGTGTCTAGTGGAGGTGGAGAGTGAGGAGGAGGGATAGCACTCCTTGAAGGGTCTAGTATTTGCCTCTCTGGCTCTTGAGAATGAGGAGAGGGAGAAGGTGAAGCTGGGGCTTGACCAGGCTTTAGGATTTGCCTGGTCCACTTAGAGAATATCCCTATGTAAATTCTTTTCCCTGGTGGGATTGGTACACCCTTTGACTTGCATACTGCTGGGTAGTGGTGGAGAAGTACTTGGCTCATAACCCTCATGTAAGCATTTTCATTATGGGCATACTTATGCCCAATCATCGTTAGGAGGCATTTCCCCCAATGGTTCCTTTTCTTCAGAACCTGGGCTCCCATTATTTGAAGTTGTTGCTTTGGAACAGCATCATGTGCTGATATTTTACATAGCAGCACTTTCCCTACAATGTCTGCAAGGAATCTGTATTCTTCCCCAAGGTCAATCTTCTTCAGATTGTTGGGCTTGTCCTTCTTGAACTGCATAACCTCCAGGGCCCTCTTGGTCTCATCCCTTGATAATTCATCTGACTCATTTCCAGGAAGAAGATCATATGTTTGGTTCAATATGTCCTCTGTTATTATTACATCTGGGTCAGACACCTTTCCCTTGAAGGAACCATCCTATCCAATCTGAACACTATCTTTAAACTCTGTTAGCTCGATATCTGGGATCTTACACCTTGTTGAGATGAGCTTGGTTAGCCCAGCCTCCTGAAACAAGCCAAGAATGGCTTTAAAGCTATCTGTCACTGCACTGAATGAATCAACATTCACATCAAATCCTGAGTTCACTTTTGGTGGAGCCATCAAAATAGTGGTACCTGCAAACATAAAGAGAAACAAGAGAGAGAGGCACGGGAGAGCTGGAGAGCAGGAGAGCAAGAGAGCAAGGAGAAGAAAATTCGAAAGCGTAAATGTTTCGACGCAGTAATTGCTTAAAAGTAGATGAATCGCCGTAACTTAGGGTTTAGGTCGACGCACCGTCGATAAAACATATTATTTGGCATGCAAAGTTGTGTCGAGATTGCCTTCAAGAAGTAATTCTGTATGTGATGTTATATCGACGTTGCGTCGACTAGTACTCGATGTAACTTTGAGATTGTTTAGCAGACCTGAAGTCGACGTAGTCCTGTCGATGTTACGTCGATTTCCAATCGACGTAACTTCGAATTTAATCAGCGTCCCATAATACGACACATGCGTCGATATGAACTCAACGTTGCGTCGAGATCTATTCGAATTATCCACTATGAGTGCTTCTTGACGTTGGCGTCGAGTAAAAGTTGATGGTACGTCGACTTCTATTCGACGCACCTCTGAATGAACAGATCTATTTTCTTAGAAAATTCTTGCTGTTTTTCCCAGCAATTATATTTATTGAAAATAGATTGTAATATAAATTTAATAAATATTAAGAAAGATTCAAGGCAGAAATTACTCCCTTGAATAAATCTTGTTCCTTAATCTAGACATACATATTTCTTCCCACTCCATTTTCTCCTGAGTGGGACCCTACCTAACCCTGCACAAGTAGTTCAAACATTAGAAGGGACCCAAGTTGCCTTGGGCCCTTTGCTTTTACCATTGTAGGGTTTTATGAAAGAATAGAAGGGTCTTTCATGATACCATTTTGGATGATAAGGAATGAGTTTCCCAAACCTATGTTTGTTGTTATGGTGCTTGAAATATGTATAAAAAGTGTTCAAGTATAATAGGTCTGCAGAATGTCTAATAATTCTCATTCTAGTTTTAGTTCTTTGATTGAAATTCACATGTTTTTCCAGTTGGAAGTGCCCAGATTTTCCTAAGTTGTTTTTCCTTAGAGTTTTATTTTCATTAGCTGGATTACCTTTACTGAATGTAGTGTTTCTATCAAGATGATAGTTATTTATGGATTTTTCTACAGGATGTTTGCTTAGTATTACTTGTTGATTATTAACATTCACTCTATTGAATATTGTGACTTTATTAGGGTGATCATGTACTTCTTCACAGATTTCACTATTTTCACTTACTTGATCCTCACTAGATCCAACAAAAATTATTGAATTTTTCCAGGCAGGTTTCCTAGAGATTTCTGTGCTGGTGGATGAGTCTGCTCCTAAACCAAGATGTTTAAATCTCAGGTTGAGATTTTGTGTAATGTCTTTGAGTTTTTGTCTCCTCCCATTGAGTAAGTCTTCAAAGGCCTTTGCCTTTGTAAGCTCTTCCTTGAGTTTTAGATTTTCAGCCTTTATTTCATCTACTTGTTTTCTTAACTCTCCTACCTCAATTCTGAGTTGATTATCATAGGAGTGATTTTCATCTATCATTCTACTTTTTAGTTCTTTTAACACTTTCCTAAGTATTTTTATTTGATTTTATGCTTCTAATTGATCTTGGCAGAACTCTTTAAGGCAAGTTTTAAATTCATTGGAAGAGAAACCAAAATCATCAAAATATGATACCTGATATTCTTCATTATCTGAGGAGGCCCCCAAAGCCATCAGACAAATTTCTTCAGCAGTACCTTCCTGTTTACTTTCAGATGAGGAGCATGACTCAGATTCTGAGTCACACCAAGTTTTAGTTAGGAAACTTCTTTCTTTCTTCTGACCATTCTTATCATTAGCTCTTTCTTCAGTTAGACTGATTATTGTATCCCACATTTCTTTTGCAAACTGGCATTCAGCCACTTCCTATAATATGTCATCTGCCAGAGTGGACAATAGTATGTTCATGGCCTTAACATTACATGCTTCTGCATTCTTTTCAGTCTGTGTCCACTCATTCCTTGGGATAGCTTCTAGTGTTGAGGCTCCACTGGTATCTTGTCCGGGTGAAGCTGGAGGACCTGAAATCATAACATCAAAGATGTCTTCATCAATAGAGTTCATGTAAATTTTTATTCTGGCCATCCAGAGTGTAAACACTTTTAGGTTACACACTGGTGGGGTTGTTGGTGCATAATCCTCAGGACTCGTTTTCTTTATAAAATATTCTTTGAAATAAAGAGAAAAGAGTAGGAGGTCTTTTTGATCAAGGTGTTAACCTTTTAATGATCAACCTCCCTCTGATACCAATTGAAAGTGCACAGTGTGCCTCTGAGAATCCTCTAGAGGGGGTGAATAGAGATATACAATTATTTCTAAACTAACTGTGCAAGCACAATAAAACCTAAGGGTTATGCTTCAACAATACTTATCCAGAATTACACAATGCTAAAATATAAAGCAAGAAAAACAGTAAAGTAATCTAGTTATGAGGGACAGCACAGAAAATTGACAATCTAGAAGACACGGAATTTTTTATTGAGGTTCCCCAAAATGTGGGTACTCCCCTCTTCTACCACCTGATAGGAATACACCACTATGCCCGAGTCTTTTGGTAAGGAGACTCTTAGAACCACTGATCTTTTAACAAGGAGATCATGAACCACCAGATCTTTTGATAAGGAGATCTTGAACCACCAGATCTTTTGATAAGGAGATCTTGAACCACCAAATCTTTTGATAAGGAGATATTGAATCACTGAATCCTTTGGAAGAGGGATTCTCAAAACTCTGTATGAGAGGGGAGTGAGAAGGAGAAAGAAGGAAGGAGAGGAAAGACTCAGAAATCTCCTTTTCAGATTTCTGTAACAACAATCCTTGTAATGATGTTGTTTGAGTGCTCTTCAGGATCTGTATCAGATTAACCCTAGCTTTTGATAGTGATGATTGCTAGGGTTTATGTAAGCCCTTGATCCTTCTGCTCTCTGCTCTTTATAATGGTACTGCTGTTGTATGATAGTGATGAGAAAGCAGCAGTTGATACTCTGAGCAGAGTATGTTCTTTTCTTTTTCTTTCTTTCCTGTACCCTGACTATTAGGGTTCCTGAGAGAGGAAGAAGGAAGAAGAGGGCCCAATAGAACAGTATGGCTGATTATGATAAGTGCATTGATTTTCTCTTTCCCTGCTTGCCTTTTATTGTCCCACTATTTATTTTGAATTTGTTTCCCTTTCTGGTAAGTCCTGAAAGGATATATTTGTCTGGACAATAAATCTTTCTTTCCTTCTTTAATTCCCGACCCATCCACCAACATTAACCTTATTTCCAAGAAACCTTTTTCTCTGTCCTCTATTAATTCTTTATTCCATTTGAGGCAATTAAGGAGCCGTTGGGGAACGGTCTTGAGAGAGGTGGGACATGAGAGAGGGTCCAAAATGACAGCTGAAAAGGTTTCCCTTTTCAGACTGTATTCGACGTAGCATCGAGTTCTCTTCCTCTCTTATCGACGCACCATCGAGTTCTTGTAGGAGCAACTTCGAATTCATCCTTGCTATGATTGAACTCTGCTTGTCGATGCTGCGTCGATACCCTATCGACGTAACCATCGAGTTGAAGATATGGTTCTGAGCTTCATTATCTGCGTCGAGATGAAGTGACGTTGCGTCGACTTTAGATTGCTTCGATAGATACTTTCTTCTGCGACGAGTTGAAGTAGAAGCTGCGTCGACTTCTCCAAGTGCTTCGATAGGTCCATGGCAATAACTTGACGTTGTGTCGACAATAACTACTTGGACTTCTAGTCAGAGTAGCGTCGACAATAACTTGACGTTGCGTCGAATTCTATTCGACGCAAATGTTAACTTTGCCCAAATTTTGCTTTTATTAATTTGGTCTAGACACCCTAGGTTGAGTGTGATATCCTAAGACATCTAATGACCAGATTACCTGTTGGAACAACCCAATTACTGATTTGGGATAGGATCACTATCTGCTGGCTAGGATCAAGTTGACCCTAATGTATAGTCAATGGGTCAAGAGTTTAGGCTGTTAGAACTCAAGAATTCATTCAGATTCTGCGTTCGGCGAACTTCATACTGCGTTCGACGAACTGCTCTCTGCGTTCGACGAACGGCAAGTGTTCTGCGTTCGACGAACGACGTGCTCTCTGCGTTCGACGAATGGCATGCTCTCTGCGTTCGACGAACGACCTGCATTCTGCGTTCAACGAACGGCATGCTCTCTGCGTTCGACGAACGGCTTGCTTCTATCTCAGCGCCTCAGCTCAGCGGTCGACGAACAGATTGTCTCAGCGGTCGACGAATAGATCTCGTCTCAGCGGTCGACAAAATCCATCCGTCTCAGCGATCGACGATTTTGCTCAAGCTCAGCGGTCGAGGAATTTATCCAGGCTCAGCGGTCGACGAATTCAGATCTACGAAAATCTTGAGATCGATGAACAGACTTGTTCTCTGATCTCGACGAAATTTGTTGAGATCGACGAAAATATCTCTACAACAAATTCATTTCAGAATATCATATTATTTCATTCTCAGATCTCAGATCGACTTCAGCAACGGCTCTTTCTATCAGATAAGTAATGATAATATATTTCCTTTTATTATTCCAAGATTATAGCTGTTGACATTTCTTGAAAAGGGCATATCCATGGAAAAGGAATAAGGTAAACGGCGCAGCAGATTTGCAGTTTCAAAACATCCCTTCAGAATATCACATTCCTTAATATAAGGGATTTGCATTTAATATCTATCAGAGATTTCAAAAGAGAAAAACGAAGAAGATATACAATATCATATACACAGCTTTCACAACAAGTATACAGAACATATCACATATTGCTGTACAGAAACAAAAAGAAAGAAAAAGGAGACAGGAAGAAATAGAAGAACAAAAAGCACACAGATCTTCTTCTTCCTCTAGCCTCATTCATTTTCTGAGAACATCTTTAACAATACTCTCTCAGTCTTTGCTGCAAGTTTAGATCTTCAAAAGAGCAACAACAAATTGAAGAACTTGTTCTCTCAGTTTAATCAGCTACACAGGAAGATCATTCATTAAAAAGAAAGCTTCAAGCCAATCAACTGTCAAACTCTCTCATATCAGACAGAGGAAGCCTTTTCTACATCAACATCCACTAGAGTCTTCTCTCAGCATCTTGACAGAGAAGAATATCTAAACCACTCTCTATCCCATCTTGTACAGGGTTAAAAATCCCTTCAAAAGTTTACCTCATTGGTGGCAAGACACCTGATCAAAAAATCTAGTTAGTTTTGAGCACCTAATCAAAAGCTCTGTGGTGTGTGGACACCTGAACAAAAACCCCTTGGTGTGAGGGCGCCTGATCAAAAATCCTAGTGGATTCCTACCTTGGGTGGTAGAAGAGTAGACGTACCCAGATTTATTGGGGAACTACTATAACTCCTTGTGTCTTCTGTGTTTGTTTTATTTTCTGTGATTGTGATGTGTACTGTGTTCATTATTCATTTTATTTTAGTTTTTATAAATCACTCTATACACATATATTTATATCAGTATTTTTAATTCCGCAATAAAACTAAGGGAAAAAGTTTTAATACTCAATTCACCCCCCCCCCCTCTAGAGTTAATTTAAGATCTAACCTCCACTTTCAATTGGTATCAGAGGGCTGTTGATTCTTTACAGGCTAGCACCTGAATCACAAAGATCAATTAGATCTTAAATTCTTTCAGAGTTTTTATTTTATTTTATTTTATTTATTTTTGTTTAAAAGCTCATGGCACAAAACAAAGAGTATTCAAGCACAAGACCTCCTATGTGCAATCTCAGTAAGTTTGCACTATGGAAAACAAGGATTAAGTTATATATGAACTCAATTGATGAAGAAATATTTAATGTTATTTTGACAGGGCCTCCAACACCTACAGCAGCAGCAAGTGCTAGAACCACAACTACCAACAATGTTGTCCCACCTCCTGAGTAGACAGAAGCACAAAATAAGCAAAGGAGTGATGATGCAAAAGCCATGAACATTCTGGCTCAAACAATGTCAGATGACATTTTTCAAAGAGTGGTGGAATAAACCTTAGCAAGAGAAATATGGATTTCTCTCAACAATATGGTTGAGGGATCTGCTGATGAAAGGAAGGACAGAAGGTCCCATCTTATTTCTCAATATGAGAATTTCAAAAAGGGAGAATCTGAAACAGTAGCTGATATGTACAATATGCCCAGCCTCATAATAAATGAGCTGAAGACCTTGGATAAAGTGATCTCTATCACTGAGATCAATGACAAGATCTTAATGTGCTTCCCCAACACATGGGATTCTAGGATCTGGCCAATCAAGGAAGCCAGAAGCCTCAATGAGATTACTACTGAAACATTGCTGGGCAAGCTCAAATCCTATGAGCAGCTCATCAAATCCAGGGAAGCTGAACAATTAACTTCATCTCCAGCAATAAAGAGAGAAAAGAACATAGCTTTCAAAGCAGCTGAAGAAGAAGAAAAATCCAAGAGATGAGGAGTTCATGAACCTTCTAGCCAAAAGGTTCTACAAGATGGCCAAGAAGGATTTCAGAAAGAAGGACTCCAGATCAAGGGAAAAGCCAAGGTATGGCAAGTCAAATTCTAAAGATATTGTTTGTTATGGCTGCAGCAAACCTGGACATATTCTGCCAGATTGTCCAGAAAATCAGAAGAAGGAGAAGAGAATTGAAAAGGTGGAAAGAAGAGACTCCAGCAAGTCTTCCTCCCACAAGCACAAAAAGATGGGAAGAGGATTTGTAGCAGAAACCTGGAGTGAAACAGAATTAGAACAGTCATCCAGTTCTTCAGATGATGAAGAAGAATCAAAAGAAAATGACCAATGCTTGATGGCCATTTATGACTCAGGCAGTGAGTCAGGAAATGCATCATCCAGTGATGATGAAGATAATGAAGAAGAGAAGAACTTCTGCATGATGGCAATCAATGCCTCAGCCAACAATTCTGATGAAGAAGAATCAGAAGCATAAGCAGAAGATGATGATGATCCGGTAATATCTAACTTTGATTTCAATTCAGTTGGATTCAAAGATGAATTCAATGTTCTTTGCTTAGACTTAATAAAATCTGAGAAAGAAATAATCTCACTCAGACATAAGCTAGCTGAAATGAATAATTTAAGTGAAGAGAATGTTAATCTTAAGAAAAATTTGGCTGCCTCTAGAGAACAAATTATTCTCATTGATAATAAACTTTCTGAGGCCAAGAAATTTGAAGAATTCCTAAATGGGAGAAGCATCAAACTGATGGACATTACAAGCACAGTAAATGCTAGACTTAATAGCAAACTAGGCTTGGGTGCATCATCAAGTGAGCCACCTCTAATTAAGAAAAACATACTCTCTACACCCATAAAATTCATCTCTGCTAAAAGCAAAGAGGTTGTAGATGAAAATAAAAATATTTCAAGCAAGGCTGTAAAGAATAAGGGAATTCAGCAGAATTCGTCGAACGGAGATCGACGAAATCAGACGAATTTGTCGAACGGAGCTCGACGAACTCTGAAGACAGATTTTCAATATAGTCATTCGTCGAACGGCGATCGACGAACTCAGCTTAGTTCGTCGAATAGAAGATATACAGAAAATTTAAAGAATTCTTTTTCTTCACATACTTACAATCCTTTCACTGAATGGATAATACCTCCAAGGAGATATCATCTAATTGGTTATAAGGATCAGCCTGAAATGTCTTTTATTTCAGATTTTTGTGGTAATACAAAAAGACCCAAGGTATTCTGGGTCAAGAACAAATAGATTGTTTTTCTGTTTTTGCAGGTACACAGCTGTCCAAGAATAAATAAAAAATGGTATTTGGATAGTGGCTGTTCAAAGCATATGATAGGAAACAAGGCCAACATGAACAACTACAAGGCAAAGCTTGGACCAAAAGTGCTATGGAAAAGTCAAGGTTGGAGAAGTCACCTTCAAAGAGGTAGCTTATGTCAAGGGACTGAAGCACAACCTCATCAGCATAAGTCAATTATGTGATGAAGGGTATCAGGTAACTTTTAATAAATTAAAATGCCTTATTAAATCTTTTGATAATATTATTGTTTTATCAGGTATTAGGCAATGTAATATTTATTTAGTAAATTTCAATTCATCTAAATCAGAAATCTGTTTATTTAATGAATTAAGCAAACCTAGTGAACTTTGGCATAAGAGATTAGGACATGTAAACCTTAGGACCATTGCTAAATTATCTAAGGACAATCTTGTTAGAGGTTTACCTTTAGGTTCATACAAGAAAGAAGGTCTTTGCAGAGCGTGTCAACTAGGCAAGCAAACTAAAAGTAGTTTTAAATCATTATCTAAAAGTGATTCACCTAGAATCTTATATTTGCTACATATTGACCTTTTTGGACCTATAGCAACAAAGAGTTTAGGGGGGAAGTCATACACTCTAGTTATTGTAGATGACTTCTCTAGATTCACTTGGGTGTTCTTTTTGAGAGAAAAGTCAGATAACTTTAAAGTTCTTACATACTTTCTTAAGAGCATACAGATTGAGTACTCTACTGTAGTTGCATTGATCAGAAGTGATCATGACACTGAGTTTGAGTCTCTTCTCATGCAAGAATTTTGTGAGAAGGAAGGTACCAGGCATTGCTTCTCAGCTCCTAGAACTCCTCAACAAAATGGGGTAGTTGAAAGGAAAAATAGAACTCTAATTGAATCAGCAACAACATTACTTGCAGATGCTAATTTGCCCCTATCTTTTTGGGCAGAGGCTGTTAGCACAGCAAACTATGTGTTGAATAGAAGTTTGATACACAAACTTAAGGGTAAGACTCCTTATGAGTTACTTAAAGGGAAGAAACCTAAAGTTAACTATTTTAGAACATTTGGTTGTAAATGTTTTGTTCACAATAATGACAAAAAATACCTTAGGAAATTTGAACCAAAATCTGAAGACGGAATTTTCTTATGCTATTCATTAATCAGCAAAGCATATAGGATATTTAACAAATCCTCTCTTAAAATTGAAGAATCTATGCATGTTTCTTTTGATAAAACTAACATGTTTTACAAGGAGAAGAATTCTTCTACCATAGAAAATTTGCAGGTACCTACACTCTGTGAGCAAATAGATCAATTAGCTCTACAGAAGGATGGATCACTAAATCCTGTACAGCAGGATAGTGAAGAAAGTGATGAAGAAATCAATGAAAGTGTGACTGAAAAGGAAGCATTAAGTAACATTCCACAAGAGGAACTCATTACAAATAATGCTGATCCCAGTATGCCTGTTGATTATGTCAATATTAAAGATCACTCCAGATCTCAAATAATTGGAGACATATCAACTGGTATCCAAACAAGGCATCAAGCTAATCAGAATCTGATGCACACTTGTTTTCTCTCTCAGATTGAACCTCAATCCCTACAAGATGTAGAACAAGATCCTAACTGGATCATTGCTATGCAAGAGGAGCTCAATCAATTTGAGACAAACAAAGTTTGGGAATTGGTTCCTAGACCAAAGAATCATCCAGTCATTGGAACTATATGGGTCTATAGGAACAAGCTAGATGTAGATGGAAATATTGTGAGAAACAAAGCTAGACTAGTAGCTCAAGGATACTCACGGGAAGAAGGAATAGATTGTGATCAGACTTTTGCACCAGTTGCAAGGTTAGAAGCAATCAGGATCTTCCTTGCATTTGCAGCATACAAGAAATTCAAGGTTTATCAAATGGATGTAAAGAGTGCATTCTTGAATGGAGACATCAAAGAAAAAGTCTATGTGGAACAACCACCAGGTTTCATCTCTCCAACTCACTCCTCTTTTGTATTTAAGCTTAATAAAGCTCTCTATGGTCTTAAACAAGCTCCCAGAGCATGGTATGAGACCTTAGCTAGTTTTCTTTTAGAGAATAAATTATGTAGAGGCATAGTAGATAAAACCTTATTTTTCAAGATACATAAAAATCAAACTATACTAGTTCAAATATATGTAGATGACATTATCTTTGGCTCTACTGATTCAAACTTATGCAAAAGATTTTCTAATCTAATGCAATCTAAATTTGAAATGAGTAGTATGGGTGAACTATCATACTTCCTTGGTCTTCAAGTGAAGCAAACTCCAAATGGAATCTTCATATCCCAATCTAAGTATGCTAAGGAATTAGTGAAAAGATTTGGTATGTCTGATTCTTCCACCATGAAAACACTCATGCCCTCTAATGTTGTTGTTGATACTGAAGAATCAAGGAAACATGTTGATCAGAAGGTATATAGAGCAATTGTTGGCTCATTACTTTATTTAACAGCAAGTAGGTCTGATATAATGTTTGCTACTTGTATTTGTGCTAGGTTTCAAGTTAACCCCAAAGAATCTCATCTAATTTTATTAAAAAGAATTTTGAGATATATAAAGGGTTGCCCTAATCTAGGACTTTGGTATCCAACAGCATCTGAATTTGAATTAACTGGATTCTCATATTCAAATTATGCTGGATGCAGAGTAGACAGGAAAAGCACATCAAGAACTTGCCAGTTTCTTGGTGATAGGCTTGTGTCTTGGTTTTGTAAGAAACAAACATCTGTGTCTACATTAACAGCTGAAGCTGAATATATAGCTGCAGGCAGTTGCTGCTCACAGATATTGTGGATACAAAATCAGCTCCTAGACTATGGTGTCAACTTAAATAATTCAATTATATTTTGTGACAATACTAGTGCAATATCTATAGCACAAAATCCAGTTCTCCATAGTAGGACTAAACACATAGAAATTAGGCACCACTTCCTTAGGGATAATGTGGATAAAAATAAGATTTGCCTAAAATTCATCTCTACTGATTTGCAAAGAGCTGATATTTTCACCAAACCCTTGGATGAAAAGAAACATATATTCTTTATAAATCAGCTAGGAATGATAGATGGAGACTCAATCTGATAAAAATTAAATCTTCTATTTATCCCCTCATTCCCTTCAATATCAAACTAACTTTTTCTGATTATATAAATGCCTACAGAATTGCTTCACTTTCTAGTTCCCTTTGCACTTGATCTCTATTTCATTTTGCAGGAACAATAGCAATATCAATCTTGCATCCTTCCCAACCTCCATTAAAGTCCCTTCTTCTATGGGCCTAGCTTCATGTTTTCCTGAAACTAGGCAGGGGGAGATGTATTGAAGAAGCTCATGTTTGTCAGGGGGAGATACTTTCCTTTTGACAGGGGGAGTTGCTCAAGCTTCAAGAAGAAAAGCTATTGAAGAAGCATGCTTACAGTTTTTATGAACAAGATCCATTTGATGCAGTGTTTTGCTCAGGGGGAGTTGTTCTATAAGCTAGGCAAGGGGAGAAAGCTGAAGAACCTCCAGTCTCAGGGGGAGACACTCTCATGGGGAGATGCTTTCAGAAAGGGCAAGATGACTTCTGAACAAGCTACACATAATGCAAATTCAGATGCAGTAATTATTTTAGCTCAAGTTCAGGTTCAGATTTCAGTTATGGCAGATAACATATTCAGATTATAAAGATTCAGTTCAGGTCAAATTCAGAAAGCTGAAATATAGCAGATATAGTTCAGACAAAATCAAAATTCAAAATTATCATATCAGAATTCAGATGTCAGATTTCAGAGAAAGACAAAGGTTCTTTTTATTAGTTTTATTTTCAATGTAATTTCAAAACTCAGAGTATCATATTCTTTATATCTGATGAAATATTTAAAATCTATCAGATATATATATGCTCTGTTGTTTTTGTTGTTTTATTGTTTGTTTATTTTCAATTTTTGTCAAATAGTGTCCTAACCCAAATAGGGGGAAGATTGTTGGAACAACCCTATTACTGATTTGGGCTAGGATCACTATCTGCTGACTAGGATCAAGTTGACCCTAATGTATAGTCAATGGGTCAAGAGTTTAGGCTGTTAGAACTCAAGAATTCATTCAGGTTCCGCGTTCGACGAACTCCATACTGCGTTCGACGAACTGCTCTCTGCGTTCGACGAACGACATGCGCTTTGCGTTCGACGAACGACATGCTCTCTGCGTTCGATGAACGACATGCTCTCTGCGTTCGATGAACGACATGCTCTCTGCGTTCGACGAACGGCCTGCATTCTGCGTTCGATGAACGACATGCTCTCTGCGTTCGACGAACGACTTGCTTCTATCTCAGCGTCTCAGCGCCTCAGCTCAGCGGTCGATGAACAGATTGTCTCAGCGGTCGACGAACAGATCTCGTCTCAGCAGTTGACAAAATCCAGCCGTCTCAGCGGTCGATGATATTGCTCAAGCTCAGCGGTCGAGGAATTTATCCAGGCTCAGCGGTCGACGAACTCCAGTCTGCGTTCGATGAATCTTTATCAGACATTCAGATCGATGAAAATCTTGAGATCGACGAACAGACTTGTTCTCTGAGCTCGACGAAATTTGTTGAGATCGACGAAAATATCTCTACAGCAAATTCATTTCAGAAGATCATATTATTTCATTCTCTGATCTCAGATCGACTTCAGCAACGGCTCTTTATATCAGATAAGTAAGGATAATATATTTCCTTTTATTATTCCAAGATTATAGCCGTTGACATTTCTTGTAAAGGACATATCCATGGAAAAGGAAAAAGGTAAACGACGCAACAAATTTGCAGTTTCAAAATATCCCTTCGGAATATCATATTCCTTAATATAAGGGATTTTGCATTTAATATCTGTCAGAGATTTTCAAAAGAGAATAAGGAAGAAGATACAAAAGATTATCACCCCCAGTCTTCTCGATAACAAGAAAAAAATATACAGAACATATTACATACAACTGTGCAGAGAAAAAGAAAAGGAGAGAAATATATGAAGAACAAGAAGAACAAAAAGCACACAGATCTTCTTCTTCCTCTAGCAACATTCATTTTCTGAGAACATCTTCAACAATACTCTCTCAGTCTTTGCTGCAAGTTTAGATCTTCAAAAGAGCAACAACAAACTGAAGAACTTGTTCTCTCAGTTTAATCAGCTACACATGAGGATCATTCATTAAAAAGAAAGCTTCCATCCAATCAACTGTCAAACTCTCTCATGTCAGACAGAGGAAGCCTTTTCTACATCAACATCCACTAGAGTCTTCTCTCAGCATCTTGATAGAGAAGAACATCTAAACCCCCTCTCTATCCCATCTTGTGCAGGGTTAAAACTCCCTTCAAAAGTTTACCTCATTGGTGGCAAGACACCTGATCAAAAAATCTAGTTGGTTTTGAGCACCTGATCAAAAGCTCCGTGGTGTGTGGACACCTGAACAAAAACCCCTTGGTGTGAGAGCACCTGATCAAAAATCTTAGTGGATTCCTACCTTGGGAGGTAGAAGAGTAGACGTACCCATATTTATTGGGGAACTACTATAGCTCCCTGTGTCTTCTGTGTTTGTTTTATTTTCTGTGATTGTGTTGTGTGTTGTTTTCATTATTCATTTTATTTTAGTTTTTATAAATCACTCTATACACATATACTTATATCAGTATTTTTAATTCCGCAATAAAACTAAGGGAAAAGTTTTAATACTATATTCACCCCCCCCCCCCCCCCCCCTCTAGAGTTAATTTAAGATCTAACCTCCACTTTCATTACCCTCACTATACAATGGGTAATTCAATCCTAAGAGATAAAATCACTTTTAGTGAATTTGTTAAGTTAAATCAAAGTGGTTTTCCCAACAGTACTGACTTCGCTCCTTCCTTTGTAGTTGTTCTGATGGTCCCTGCGGAGAGACCACGCCAACCTACCAGGAGCATCCTGACAATTGGAGATAAGAGGCGCCTGCAAGAGCAGAAGTGGGAAGCTTTGTTTGCGGCAGGTGGTGCGAGCACTTCTTCTCGAGGAGGATGAGGCCTGCAGCCTCCTACGAGTGAGGGAAAACGTTCGCCTTCTCTAGTTTGGGGGAGGTCATATTTGATGTTGCGGGTAATCACATGATGCAATGGGACCCCGAAGGCCGGTTGGTCACCATCAGTACTGACCTTCCATCTTGGAGGGAGGGTGGGATGGTGATGTTGCATGCTCTCGCGGTCTCTTCTGTCGTATTTGGTAAGGGGAATCTTCGGGAACTGTCGAAAGTGTCGGTGGGGGTTGTTACTAGGAAAGCTGCGACGGAAACGCTATTGGCGGTCGCTTATAAGTTATAACCTCATGACCTGGTGTGGGTTGGATGAGGCGCTGGCGAAAAACTCTTGCTTGCGCGAGAAGTTAAAGGTGCAAATGAAATATTTTTAAAGTAGTGGTGATTACATACCTGTTCGTGCTTACTAACCTTTTGTTACATTCCTTCCAGGCCCCTCAGACTTTCGAGAACCAAAAATATAGGCATGTCATATTGTAAACAAGCAAGGCGTCTGCGGAGATCACTCTTAACCTATTGAGGGAGAAAAATATCTTTAATGATGAATTCGTCGGCATCGACTATGCGACCATCTAGAAAGATTTTGGAGATACTGAAATTTCCAACTCTGAGGGCAAGGATGTGGAAGCGGATGCAGATGTTGTGGCAGTGAATGCCGGCTCGGAGGGCGAAGAGGGGGAAGGCTTGTCCCCTAGGACTGAGACCAGTTCGAGCGGCTACACCCTCAGTACCTCCGAGTCTCATCCCAAGATATAGAAGAAGAAGGTTGCGAGCATGAGCACAAGACTAGAGGGATCTGAGGAGGACGAGTGACTTTTTTAATTTCTTTTCAATTTTTAAGTGACCGCGCGAGATATTTTTTGTAACCGCAGCCCCTATGTCTGTATATTTTATTGAATCAATGAAATATCGTTTTCTTCATCCATGCTCTTCGCGATTTCTGTATTTGCATGCAGACACTTGTTTTATGTATATATTAAAATACTTATCAAATTACGACGTACCACTGTCATGTGGAGAGTGCGAACACTTGACTGATGGCCGCCTTAGGTATAAGTATCATTTGATACGACTTGAAATAGGCATAACGTGTGCGGCTAGAGAACAACAACCACGACTTACCCAAATGAAAACAAGATACCCCCATCGAACTGAGTGCTACAAAGTAGTTCATTTAGGTGAGATATTTACCCTTCAATGTCGAGAAAAAATTTTATAAGATCGTGCCAATACTTTAGATAGTAATCGCACGTTACCGCAAATAATATCGAGATGTCCTCATTAATAGACTTCGAGAGCATTGAATCTGATGATATAATTACTTCCCACGCACTGAGGTTCAATATTACAAAGAAGACATAATAGATAACCCGGTGCGGACTCAGGCTGAGTGTCTGCCAGACATATATAATAAATAATACCCCAGAAACTCTTATGATTATAATAAGTGAATTCATCATACTTAGCAAGACCCAGAGCGTGTGAGTTCTCTATACGAGTAACCACGCCTTATAGTTAGTAGCAAATTAGGACACCTTGAAGATATGATAGGCTGAGAATAACTAAAAGCTAGTGTGATCATTACATGAATGAATGCCCGTAAATATTATCAATGTCGAGCACACATTAGTGCAAGAGATTATTCAGACTATGTGCGACCTCTACCCGAGTGACCACACCATATAAATGTTAAGGCCATGGCCATCCTGACACCATGGACTTTGAGATATATCAAGGCCATGTGCAACCCTGACCACACCATATAATGTTTTACATATACGCATCTGACTTATGTCAGGGAGGATACTTGCTAAGTGCGGTCAGAGAGCTTGGTAACCGCCCATGTATGGGGGATTAATTTAGAGAGAAAGGATGAAGCATGGATATTCCTAAATATGGACTATATCCTACGGACATTTGGTGATTTCGATTCAAGTAATTAGAATCCGGAGGCTAGGGTGGACAATTGGTCACAAAGTAATAGTGGAGCTTTCCTCCTCTAGATCCGTCTAGTGGGGTTATGGGTGTTCGGAGATAGAGTGCTTCTCCAAAAGGATATTGTTGGGTATTGTATCCACAATAGCCCTGATTTGAAGAAGTCCCCTTCAAACTAGGATGAATTGTAATTGTATTTGATTATGCACTTTAGCTGTGTTGTGACAGGTCATTCCACTCTAGGTACAAACCAATGTCAGTTTTCAATGAGTCGTCAAACATAGGCTTGTGCAATGTAATCCCTCATTGTATAGACCAAAGTGTTGGCTCATGTGAGATCTCTCTATTGGGATGTACCTCATTTCCTAAGTGCAAGAGAAGGAGGACTGGAGCTGATGGTGGACTTTTCATAGAAAGGGATTTTTCCCAAGTAAAATTCGGTTATATCATTCAGAAACATATAGTCGAATTCGACTATATATTTGGGATGGATATAATCGAATTCGGTGAATCATAGTTCGAATTTCCTTGAAGAATTAGAATAACCGAATTCGGTTATTGCAATTCGGTTATATCATTTAACCGAATTCGATTCGGTTATTTCCATTCGGTTATACCATTTAACCGAATCGGTCTGCAGTAATTCTTCCGGTTCGTTTTTGAATGCGCGTTTTTTAGGGCTTCTCTTATGTTCAGTACACGTGGAATTAGATCCGTACTTCGCGCATTTGACCGTTGTAGAAGACCGTATAAATACTCCTGATGTATTTCCGTTTAGCAAGAATCTAATCCAATCAATCTAAATCGAATCAAAAATCGCGAATCAAACAGAAAGAATCGCAAGTCTCGACCGATCTCTCTCGCGCTCAAGTTTCGTCTCCGAAAAAGCTGTGATTTGTGATTCGTCGTCTACAGATTCAAGCATCTCAGATCCAGTAAAGAATCGCTCAAGATTTCTTCGTTCTTCCTCTAAACGTATTGAGATTCTTTGTCAAGAAGAAGAAATCTATTTCTCAAGATCTGAAGAAAAACTTCATCTGAAGTTTAAGAAGATTGTTTCAAATCTACGTTGTGTTGTAATAAACAATTTTATAAACTTTGTAGGAAGCCTGCTTCCGAGTGTTGTGTAGATCCTTGTTTAAGGATTGAGTTGTAGGAGTTGTTTTTACTCCGAGTTGTAGGAGTGGTGCACTCCGAGTTGTAGGAGTTCTTACTCCGAGGTGTAAGATTATTTTAATCTGAGTTTGGTGAAGTAGCCGAATCTAGCCTCGAAGAGCTAGATAGGCGAGGCGGGAAAGAGGAGTACCCACATCGGGGAACCTCTATAAAATCCTTGTGTCTGTGCTGTGCCTTTTTGTGTGCTTTTCTGTGTTATAATTTTTAATTCCGCGTAAAGACATAGAATCCACCTATTCACCCCCCTCTAGGTGATTTAGGCCGCAACTAGATACTTTCAATTGGTATCAGAGCTAGGTTGTTCGCTATAGGTTAACACCTTGAACAAGGCCTCCTCATCTAGTTGCCTGAACAAGTATGTCTGGCATGGATAAGACCAAGGATTCCGTCAAGCTTCCAGTCTGCACAAAAGAGAATTTTCCTATGTGGAAGGAGAGAGTCAGATTCTTCATGGAGGCTGCTGATCCAAGAATATTTCAGATTGTGGAAGAAGGTCCTCATGTTCCTATGAAACCATCTTCCATAAACTCTACAATTATGGTCACCAAGAAGATGCTGGAACTTACAAAGGATGAGATTGCACTGGTCTCTCTGGACAAGAAGGCAAAGAATATCATTGCAGGTGCAGTCGATGATTCCATGTTGCAGAATCTTCTTCACTGCAAGTCCGCCAAGGAAATGTGGGACTCTCTGGTTGTTCTGATGGAAGGGACAGATGAAGTAAGGGATGATCGAAGATCATTGCTGAACCAAGAATACGAAGCCTTCAAGCAACGCTCTGGTGAATCCATTTCTGATACTTATGAGAAGTTCTTTAAGATCGTAAATGGTCTTAGGAACTATGATCGTGAATTCACTACTGGCGAACTTAATGATAAATTCCTAAGATCCCTGACCAAAGAATGGGACACTAAAGTTATAGCCATTAGAGAATTCGGAAAACTCGGATCAACGGAGCCACAAATGTTGTTTGGGAAGCTCCTGTCCCATGAATTAAAGTTGAACACCCGTAAAGCTGAAGAAGAAGGAACCAGAGCCTCTGGAAGGGAGAAGTCCACTGCACTTAAAGCTGTAAGTTCAAGAAAAGGCAAGGCTCTCCCACCTGTCAGGAGATCCTCCTCTGATGAAGATAAATCTGATGCTAGCCCCTCAGGCTCAGAAATGTCAGATGAAGAGTTCTCTTTACTCTCCAAGCAGTTCAAAAAGTTCTTTAACAAACAAAGGAACATGAGAGGTCAAACCTCGTCTTCTCGTCATAGAAGATCAAACCGTAATGAGGATCATCACAAAAAGAAGCATGAAGATGACAGGTATAAATCTAAACCTAGTAAACATTCTTCTAACGATATCATTTGCTATTGCTGTAATAAGCCAGGACACATGATTGCGGAGTGTCCATACAAGAAAAAGGAAGGCTCAAAGAAAGAGGATAAGAAATCCTACAAAGGTAAAAGGAAAGAAAAGAGCCTCATTGCAAAGAAGCCAAAGACTCTGAGTGACAGCGACTCAGAGGTGTCAAGCACTGATGAAGAAGCCTACTTTGGGCTTATGGCACAAACGGATGATGAAGCAAGCGACACCTCATATAAGGCAAAGGTAAATCTTCATACTCCTCTTTCTGCCTCTGAGTGTGAAACTGCATCCAGAGCAAATGAAGACTATTATTCACAGGATGAGTCAGAATTAATGACTCAGTACAAAGCTCTTTTGCAAAGTTTTGACAAATGCCGCAAGGTTGTCAGATCTCAAGCAAAAGAAATTGTCTCTCTCAAGAACGTGGAATCGGCTCTGAGAGAGGAAATCGAAAGATTAACTCCCCTCGGAAATGAAGTCCAATCCTTGAAGGAGGAATTAAGAAGCTCTACTGAATCATCAATTCTGAAAGAGAAACTTATAACTGAACTGGAAGAAAAGCTGGTGGCAGAGAAGAAAATATCAGAAAGCTTCAACAAGCCAAAAAATGTTCTTCCTCTTATTTATAAGTTCTCCACTCCTGGGAAGGTTAGTGGCATTGGTCATGAGGCTGAAAATAGTAAGGATGCCGAGATAAGAGCCAAAAGAGGTAAAGGGAAGGCTGATCAAAGTCAACCTTCGTTCAAGAAGGTCGTTTTTCCGACAAACCCGCTTGACTTTGAAACATCCTATGGTCATCTCACTAGACCAATACCTGTTATATCTAGCAATAGATATCAGGGATGGAGCCGACCTCGAAACTTTGACTCGACTCCTTTCAAGGCGCCTTATGAAGAAGTAATTCTCAAAGACCATGGTCCATTTGTTCATGGATCAGTTGCAAAGAAAGCACCAAAAGTTAAATCTGTTAGTGCTAAGCCTAATGAGAAGATGGAACCCTGTGTTTGCTGCAAACACGAGGCATCCACCTCTAAGAAGGTTACTCCTACTAGACCTCCCGTTCAAAAGGTAAAGCAGGAGAACAAGAGAAGGTACAACCGATTTGATTGTTGGTGCTGTGGCAAAGTTGGTCACTTCGCCATAGATTGCTGGTTTAATTACAGTTATGTTAAGACCCCACGAGGTAACAATGCAAGAGTGACTCCTCGCACTGTTAACACTCAAATTGGTGGTCATCTGACAAGAAGCCAAGGACCCAAATCTGTTTGGGTTCCTAAGGGCAATTGATTATTGATTGCAGGTATGTCCAAAGGCCAATTCAAATCCAATATGGTACTTGGACAGTGGATGTTCTCGGCACATGACCGGAACAAGAAGTTTGTTACAAGAGTATACACCCGTGAAGGATGGACCAAAAGTTATTTTTGGCGGATCTGATCGGGGAATCACGAAAGGCTACGGTATGATAACCAACGGTATAGTCTCTTTCACAGATGTAGCTTATGTCAAAGGATTACAACATAATCTAATTAGCATAAGTCAACTATGTGATAAAGGCTATATGGTTGAGTTCTACAAGGACAAGTGCTTGATAAAGTCGTCTGATACGTCAGAAACTATTTTAACAGGCACTCGGAGTAGGAATATTTTCTGCTTAAATTTTCTTTGTTTAGACTCTTCTACACCAGTGTGTCTTTTAGCAAAAGACAGTGCATCTCTTTGTGACCAGTGGCACAAGAGACTAGCACATATTAATTTCAAAACAATAAGTATGTTATTCTCTCACAACTTAGTTCGTGATGCTCCAGATGTTAAGTGCATTAAAGAGAGACCTTGTCACGCCTGCCAAATGGGTAAGCAGACTCGGGCTACCTTTAAAAGCATTATTGTCAAAGATTCTACCAGATGCTTATATCTGCTCCATATGGACTTGTTTGGTCCCATGCCAATCCGAAGTTTAGGAGGCAAGTCTTATACGCTGGTTATTGTTGATGATTACTCACGCTTTGCTTGGGTATTCTTTCTGAAACACAAGTCAGACACCTTTGACTCGTTCACCACATTCGTCAAGCAAATTCAGAATGAACTGGAATGTTCTGTGGTCAAAATCAGAAGTGACCACGGTACAGAATTCAAGTTTGGGGCTATGACCGAATTTTGTGAAAGCCTAGGTATCTTTCATGAGTTTTCCTCTCCTCGTAATCCACAACAAAATGGAGTAGCTGAGAGAAAGAATAGAACACTCATAGAGGCTTGCAGAACAATGTTGAGTGACTCTTCTCTCCCAGAATACTTCTGGGCTGAAGGCATCAACACTGCCTGCCACGTGCAAAACAGAGCACTAATCAACAAGAACCATCATAAGACTCCTTATGAACTCCTGAAGGGTAAGAAGCCAACCCTGTCTTATTTTAGAATCTTTGGCAGTAAATGCTTCGTGCTTAATAACGGGAAATATTACAAAACTAAGTTTAGTGAAAAATGTTTTGAAGGTATTTTCGTAGGATATAGTAGCCATAGTAGGGCATATAGGATTTTCAACAAGAAAACCCTAGTTGTAGAAGAAACTTATAATGTTATATTTGATGAAACTAGTATGCTTCAAAGCAGTTCTTCTAGTGTTTTTGTTGAAGATGCAGATGCAAGGTTCAAGGACATAAACTTGGAAGAAGCTGTAAAGGAAGATGCTCCAAAGTCTATTGAAGTCAACATTCCATCCGCACATGAGGAAGATGAACCTCAAGAAGATGAAGATGTACCGGAAGTGCAGGAACCCCGTGGACATCCAAATGCTGGAATGATCCGATACTTAAGGGACCATCCTGCAGAGCAAATTATTGGAGATACCCATGTTGGTGTTAGAACAAGAAGAGGTACAGCTAATGAAGTTTTACACTTAAGTTTTCTTTCACAGGTTGAGCCAAAGAAATTCGATGAAGCAAAGAACGATGCTTCATGGATCATAGCAATGCAAGAAGAACTCAATCAATTTAAGAGATGCAAAGTGTGGACGCTTGTACCCAGACCCAAAGGACAGAATGTCATTGGAACAAAATGGGTATTCAGAAACAAGTTGGACGAGGATGGTGTGATCATCAAGAACAAGGCCCGACTTGTTGCTCAAGGGTATAGACAAGAAGAAGGGATCGACTTCGATCAAACTTTTGCTCCCGTAGCAAGGCTTGAAGCGATCAGGTTGTTTCTAGCGTATGCTGCTCACAAAGGATTTAAAGTCTATCAAATGGACGTGAAGTCAGCCTTCCTTAATGGTGATATAAAGGAAGAAGTATACGTAGAACAACCCCCAGGTTTCGTGGACTCCTCATTTCCTGATCATGTTTATTTTCTTCGAAAAGCTTTATATGGTCTCAAGCAAGCTCCCCGTGCTTGGTATGAGACGTTGTCTAGCTTCCTCCTTGAAAACAAATTCACAAGAGGCAAGATAGACAAGACATTATTTCTTAGGGAAGTAAAAGGCAAGATTTTGCTAGTGCAAATCTATGTCGATGACATTATTTTCGGATCTACCGATGATATCCTCTGCAAAAAGTTTTCCAACTTGATGCAAGGGAAATTTGAAATGAGTAGTATGGGAGAGCTGAAGTATTTCTTAGGACTTCAGGTAAAGCAATCTGAAGATGGAATTTTCATCTCTCAGACGAAGTTTACCAAAGAGTTAATTAAGAAATTCGGAATGGAGAATGCAACCTCTATGAGGACTCCAATGGGTTCAGCTATGTCTCTAGACAAGGATGAGAAAGGGAAACCTTTTGATGAAACCAAGTTTAGAAGCATAATTGGATCCTTGCTCTACCTTACCGCAAGTAGACCGGATATAATGTTTTCAACATGTGTTTGTGCTAGATTTCAGGTGAACACTAAGGAATCTCACTACTCAGCTGCAAAGCGGATTTTGAGATACCTTAAAGGCACACCAAATCTTGGCTTATGGTACCCAAGAAGTAATGATTTCGAGCTCACTGGTTTTTCAGATGCTGATTTTGCAGGAAGCAAAGATGACAGGAAAAGTACTTCAGGAACGTGCCAATTCTTAGGAAAACGGCTCATCTCCTGGAGTAGTAAGAAGCAAAATTGTGTTGCTATCTCAACTGCTGAATCGGAGTATATCTCTGCAGGCAGTTGTTGTGCACAATTGCTCTGGATAAGGAACCAACTTGAGGATTACAACCTAAAGCTCAAAGAAATTCCTATGTACTGTGATTCATCAAGCGCCATAGCAATTGCCAACAATCCCGTGTCTCACAGCAGGACAAAGCACATAGAGATTCGTTATCACTTCATCCGAGAGCATGTGGAGCACAAGGACATTGATCTTAGCTATGTCCCGACGGATCGGCAAATTGCAGATATTTTCACTAAGCCGCTCGACGAATCAAAGTTCAATTATTTCAAAATGGAGCTTGGTATGTTAAACAAAGACTCTTAGAGACTCTCAGAATCTCAGAAGTCAAAAAGATGTTTTGTCGAACCTTCATTTAACCGAATTCGGCGATTCTATTTAACCGAATCCGGCGATTCTATTTAACCGAATCCGGCGATATCGATTAACCGAATTCGACTAATTCCTTTAGCCGAATGACGAATTTTCTGGAATTCAATTCTTTCCTAAATGGAATTCGAAGGGTCACGGTTCAAATCTCAGGTACGCGCTCTCTCTAAATCTTCATAACACTATATAAATGTTCCTTAAGAGAGAAATTCGAAACCCTTGACTCCGAATCGTGCGACGCTTCATCTCCCGATTCGTGCGTCCGTTCGTGGTTCTCTTCTCCAACCGCCGCTCGTCTGGTTCGCTCGCATCCTCACCTCCTTCAACCGATTCAAGAGAACCTACGCAATGCCTAAGAAAGCCTCAGAGAAGCTGCTCTTCGGAAGTGAGCTAGTCAGAACTGGTTTCGACACCTCAGTAGATGAATTCAGAAACGTCGTTCTCATTCTTGAGGTGGCCGGTCTGGGCTATGTTCTAGAACATCCTTGCAAGGTGTTGGAAGCAGAGGTTCTAAAATTCTTCAAGCATGCAGAACTGAGAAAGCAAGGGTCTGTGATAAAAAGCAGGATTGGTGATGTCCAAATCAAAATTTCTTCTTCAAGTCTGACCAAGCTTCTCAAGCTACCAGAAGTTTCAGAAACAGATACTCTATCTCCAAAGGATTTCAAACAAGCTCTCCGGTTTTGTGGTTTGCCCAAAGGAACAAAATCCATTTATCGAAAGCAGATGAATGAGGAAGGAAAATTACTGTCTGATATTATGGGAAGGGTTCTCCTCTGTAAAGTCGGCTCTCACGACTATCTCTCTAATGATATGTTCAAGCTACTGGGTTCAGTTATTTGCAGAAAAAGGGTTGACTGGGGAAGTGTGTTGTTTGACAGAATCTCCGCTAGTTTAAATACCCCAAATTTTGGGAGAATTCTCTCTCTATATCTCTACCGTCTGGATAAAACAAGATTCAACAT
The DNA here is from genome assembly GCA_033032865.1 of Dactylorhiza incarnata. Taxonomy (NCBI): domain Eukaryota; kingdom Viridiplantae; phylum Streptophyta; class Magnoliopsida; order Asparagales; family Orchidaceae; genus Dactylorhiza; species Dactylorhiza incarnata. Next base: position 4,006,703 of record JAWHQI010000026.1, on the reverse strand, counting down.
GAAGAATGGAACTCCCCTCCATCATTTCAAAAGAATTGACTCCTCTATGATTGAGAGGTGGTCCAGGAAAGTTGGTGAGTCAAGAGTGATATCTCCCAGGGCTCCAAAAGTTAAGAAAATTCCTCGCATTGAATCTGACAGTGAAACAGAAAGTGATCCTTCCAGTAAGAAGGAGAGTGAACAGGAAGCTGAGCAACACCATGAGAACCAAGATGGTGAGCAAGAAAATGAGAAGCAGGGTGAAGACCTGAATGAGAAAGAAGGTGAACCCTCCAAGGGGGAGTGTTCCAAGCTGCCTGAACCAAATCCTCCCCTCTCTCCAGTGGGTTCTACAGTCGTATCTCCCAAGATTCCATCTCCTCACAGCTCTCCTTCTAAAGAAGAAAATGCTGATAGCCACATTGACAGTGATGGAGATGATGAAGGGGGAGATGATCCTAATATTGATGCTGTGAAGACAGGTCAATCAGAGAAAGGTCAAGCTGCTCCTCCTGAGGCTGCTATCCCCGCTCAAATTGAGGGGGAGAATGTTCATTCTGATCTCTCTGCTCCTGAAGAAGATAAGCAAGAGCAGGCAGACCTTCCTACAACCCCTGAACATGTTACTATCCTCATAGAAGATGACAGTGTTGCAGGGCCCTCTGCCTCAACTTCAAAAGTTAAGGGAAAATCTGTGCAAGCTCCCAAGGTGCACAAAATCCAAATAACAGTCGAAGACAGGAGAAATGAAGAACCCTCCCCTCCTCCAGCTCAAAATGAAGAAACTCTTGATGTTCAACAGTTTTATCACTATATGAAGGATGTGGATTCAGCAGATTTCCTCGTAGCAGAAGATGATTTTGGAATCTCTTCTCGCTTGCAAGATCAACCTCCCTCTGCCGTCGACTCAATGCTACTCAGTATGGAAGAAATGCTTATCAAACAGAAAAAGTACTTTGAATTTGCTATTCATCAAATCTTTGACAAGACCAGAGATATAGACAAAGGAATGGGCAATCACTTGCAATCTATAGCTCACAGCATGGACAAGGTAAAAGAAAAACAGGATGAGTACTTTTCTCTGGGTGCATCCACCCTTAAGCATGTTGTGGAAGGATTACAAGCCATTTGTGAGAATACTACAAAGCTTTCTGAAAATCAAGAGTACATGTTTCAGCATGATCAACAGGGAAGATCTTCAGTTCAGAACTCTCTCCAAGCTATCAAGACAGAGATCATCCAAACCCTAACTGAAGAAGTCAGAAAGGGGGAGGAAAGACTGCATGAACGAATTCAAACTCAAATCTTTGATTTAAATAGAGAGTTAGAAGGAAGGATTCAGGAATCACAGCTAAATGTTCAATCTCAGATTGCTGAAGTCTCAAGGAGTATTGATAGCAAATTTCAAGACTTATATGGTTATCTGCATCAAAATCAGGTTTGGTTGCATAATGAGCTATCAAGAGGCTATGCCCATGGTTTCCAAGGGACAGGTCAATCTTCTGAGCAGCCAGCCTTTCCTTCTGAAGAATTTAATCCAGACAGTCAGTTTGCTGCTCCTCAGGGTGAATATGATCCTCCCGAAGGTTATATCTGGTCTGATGATGAAAATAAAATATCTAGAAAAAGGGTGAGATCTGAAAGATCTGAAGCTGCTGGATCTGGATTCATGAGAGATGCTTTCAGAGCAGCAAATCCAAGGCAGGATACTCAGAGAGCTGAAGGCTCAAAAGTTGTTAGCACAGGAGCTCCTCACCAAAGAAGGATTGATGGCGAAGTCTGGAGCCCTGAATCAAGAAATATCATCCTGGATCATTTCAGACTTATCAGCTGTTCAAATGAACTTCCATCAACTTTGTATGACCAGGAAGAAATTAACAAATGGCAAGCTTCAATGCTGAAGAGAAAGATTCATTTCAGAAATCATAAAGGAGATGAAAAGCCTCCACTACCTCCTCCGAAGTATTTTCCGAAGCCGAAGGCTTATTTTGAGAGACAGCTCAAGAAGTATCAAAAGGGAAAGAAGCATGATAACTGATCTCTTTTAAGAACATTTATATAGTGTTATGAACTTCAATCTTTTGTTTATGATGATTATATATAGCTTCATAGTTCAGTTCTTTACTTGCTTATATTTATTTTTCTCCTAGCAATTCACCTCAGTAGATAGGGTTCTGACTTCTTCAAATAGGGGGAGATTGTTGGGTATTGTATCCACAATAGCCCTGATTTGAAGAAGTCCCCTTCAAACTAGGATGAATTGTAATTGTATTTGATTATGCACTTTAGCTGTATTGTGACAGGTCATTCCACTCTAGGTACAAACCAATGTCAGTTTTCAATGAGTCGTCAAACACAGGCTTGTGCAATGTAATCCCTCATTGTATAGACCAAAGTGTTGGCTCATGTGAGATCTCTCTATTGGGATGTACCTCATTTCCTAAGTGCAAGAGAAGGAGGACTGGAGCTGATGGTGGACTTTTCATAGAAAGGGATTTTTCCCAAGTAAAATTCGGTTATATCATTCAGAAACATATAGTCGAATTCGACTATATATTTGGGATGGATATAATCGAATTCGGTGAATCATAGTTCGAATTTCCTTGAAGAATTAGAATAACCGAATTCGGTTATTGCAATTCGGTTATATCATTTAACCGAATTCGATTCGGTTATTGCCATTCGGTTATACCATTTAACCGAATCGGTCTGCAGTAATTCTTCCGGTTCGTTTTTGAATGCGCGTTTTTTAGGGCTTCTCTTATGTTCAGTACACGTGGAATTAGATCCGTACTTCGCGCATTTGACCGTTGTAGAAGACCGTATAAATACTCCTGATGTATTTCCGTTTAGCAAGAATCTAATCCAATCAATCTAAATCGAATCAAAAATCGCGAATCAAACAGAAAGAATCGCAAGTCTCGACCGATCTCTCTCGCGCTCAAGTTTCGTCTCCGAAAAAGCTGTGATTTGTGATTCGTCGTCTACAGATTCAAGCATCTCAGATCCAGTAAAGAATCGCTCAAGATTTCTTCGTTCTTCCTCTAAACGTATTGAGATTCTTTGTCAAGAAGAAGAAATCTATTTCTCAAGATCTGAAGAAAAACTTCATCTGAAGTTTAAGAAGATTGTTTCAAATCTACGTTGTGTTGTAATAAACAATTTTATAAACTTTGTAGGAAGCCTGCTTCCGAGTGTTGTGTAGATCCTTGTTTAAGGATTGAGTTGTAGGAGTTGTTTTTACTCCGAGTTGTAGGAGTGGTGCACTCCGAGTTGTAGGAGTTCTTACTCCGAGGTGTAAGATTATTTTAATCTGAGTTTGGTGAAGTAGCCGAATCTAGCCTCGAAGAGCTAGATAGGCGAGGCGGGAAAGAGGAGTACCCACATCGGGGAACCTCTATAAAATCCTTGTGTCTGTGCTGTGTCTTTTTGTGTGCTTTTCTGTGTTATAATTTTTAATTCCGCGTAAAGACATAGAATCCACCTATTCACCCCCCTCTAGGTGATTTAGGCCGCAACTAGATACTTTCAGATATCTAGGGGGATTAAGTCCTCCACTACTCGACCTAATGAGTCTACCTCCAGAGGCTATAGTGGACCAGTTAGGCATAAGGCATCTCTGGAGCATTCCTCTGCTAGAGTCATCCAGTGAGGTTATGTGTGTCCGGAGACAGAGCTCTCCTCTAAAAAGACTTCTAGGGGGCTTAAGGCATCCATTACTAGGAGCTTGTCCTCAGAAAGACACTGAAGCGATAACGATACCTATGTTGATGTGCGACATGTTATAGCAATCACTCATATCAGCAAGGCCTCCCACATATGCTAATCGTGAGAGGCTCCAACGAGGGAAATTGTAGGGGTATAACGATAGTGATAGAGAAGACGAGCTCATGCCGGCAGTTAGGGTCGGAGACTTAAAGACCTATGCAAGAGGTTGGATCCATAGATCATAATTAGAGGGGGTTCAAGTAATTTCAATGACTGTCCAAAGGGAGCGGTAACTAGCTTAGATTCCTCCGCATGATCGGAATCCGGAGATCTCGTATCAAGGGGAAATAGGTAAACGAAGGTTATGATAATGGGGTAGTTTGTTTTATATCGTTCAGATGCGATCCGAGAGACTTCACACAAAAGAAAAAGCATTAGCGACTCATAAGCAACCACAAAAATATGTTAAATATTTGAAAGACAACAACTGAAGAGCAAGAATATAGGAAGGATATAACGTCTTAAGAGTAGTATCCCTTTAGTTCATCGCCACACCAAATGTTGGAGATCTCCTCACCATCATATGATTGTATGCTAGTGACCGCGACTTCTCTACTGGTACATGTCCGAAGAGCGGACACTCCATCAAGTAACCGCCCATCCTGTATGATCCTTGGCTTAGGTGAACTTTGTTGTTGTTGCCCAACCGTTGTGGTGGATTCTTCGATCGCTTAGGATTTGAAGGTCGTGTGTTCGAACTGTTGGGGCCAAAAGTGTTCCCAACCTCCAAAATCAACCACGAACCTTTAAAGAGCGGGGGAATCAGGGACGGCAAGCAACCGACTACTAACCACAAAGAGTTAGAGAGAAGAGAGGGGGAGAGGAGAAGAATGTTGCGAACTACTACAACAGATGATCCCGCAATGGGAAAAACCCTCTTGTTGTGGTAAGTAATATTGTCCGAAGAACTATTACAAAGCTATTACAAGTAGGCACAAATAGGCAACCAAAAATTAGGCAATAGAGAGCGATGTGCAATTAAATCAGCACCAACAGGGAGGAGAAGATGCAGGTTTCAGGGTGTCTTTCTGGGTACCCTGGTCCCCTATTTAAACAAAAAGGGGTCTGCCCGAACAGGCAGGTGCAATAAATGCGAGTTGCCCGTGATATAGGAAAATTGGGCAGGAGAGAGAGTGGTTACAACAGGATATAACTGTCGGTCACTCGAAGAGTCCGCCTGAGCTTCCCAAGGCCGAGGTTGTTGCTGCTTGGCTTGGAGACTGAGAGGGTGCGAATACTCTGGGAGTAACCATCTGCACTTCCTGATGCTCAAAGGCTTGCTCTAGCCGAGGTTGATTTGGTTCTTTTTGCGGTCGCAGGATCCGAGTTAACATCAGATATTGAGTTAACTATGAAGAATAACAAAAAGTTCGATGAAATTTCTATAGCTACATCAAATCACTCCAAATTTTCCACATAAAATATCATTCAATGACGATTTTAATATTCGTTGAAAATATTTATAGCTAGTGTGGTCATTTAACATCCAAACATATGTTCAGATTTGTAGAACTCTTTAGATCTTTAGAAATCAATATAGATTTGTTTTGATTTGTAGAAATCATGATCAATTAATCCTTAGAAATTTGTAGATCTTTAGATTTGTAGGAATGAAAAAAACTTGTAGAAACCACGAGATCCATTTGAACTATATCACTTTTATTTTTTTCAGTACTCACTGATAATATTTTTTGCATGATTATTTACTTTTTCTTTTTAATTTTTGTCCATAGATTTCACATCCTGCAAGCAATCAAGATACAAATTTAAAATTCAAAACAAACTTAGACTTGTTTATAAGGCCTCTACGAGAACAAAACATAATCTAAACAGAAAACTCCATTACTTGCTAAAAACGAGTAAGAAAAAGAAGAAGACGGGAGAGAAAGAAGAAGGTTACTGTTGGACTTATGTGTCACATCCTTTTGTTTGAGAATAACAAATCTCATATTGTATTTGATCCTCGTTGTCATGTGTTTATAGTGTGCAGGAACTATAGGTACGCAATACTCCACAGGTAGAAAGCAGCTTAGAACCAAATTTCTGAACTAGAGCACTACCGCCAGCGCTAGCCGATATCGCAGGCGTTAGTGCTACCGCGGGCGCTAGCGCTAGCTCCAGCTCGTGCCACAACGCCACGCCGCGACGGTTTCGTAACCGCCTCTACACGACTGCTACCACAGATGCTAGGAGCTACCGCAGGCGCTAACTCCAAGTTTTATAAAATGAAGATTTCTCTCTCATTTTGGCATTACATCCCAGAGAGAATTCCCGTGCCAAATTTCAAGAGTTGTTACTCTGCCGAAAGTTGATCTCCCACTCAAAGCTAAAGAAGATTTCTGGAGGAGGACTACGTCTCGCTACATACGAAGGATGATCGCTTCGACCTCGCTCATACTACGACGATCCTTCATCTCCGACTTCAGAAGATCTCATATAGGGAGTTTTTATTATTGTTATCATTATTTTCATTCCATACATTTTGTTACCATATAGAGAATTCGCCTTGTGTTGGCGACTAGGTCCTTGCGCGGCTTAGGGGGAATTCGCCACGTGTGTTGACGACTAGGTCTATGTGATTAGATCTAGGGGTGCTCGAGGCCATATCCGAGGAAGGATTGGCTAGAGTGGCTTGAGGCCATATCCGGGAAGGATAGGCTAAAGCCAACCGGTTTGTGGGGATACGAGTCGGTATAGAAAAGGAAAAAGTATTTGTATTTGTACGCCTCTAATTTCTAGCGATATTGAAATCAAATTTATGTAAACACCTTTTTTATATAATACAATCATGTCTCTATTTGTGTTTACTTGATTTCTTATTTGACGTTAATTCCTATATTGCAAATTATTTTCAGCTAAATTGTTATTTCACTCTCATTTATTTAAAACAATTTAGTAAATTGCTTAAACTTACCTGAATGAGGAAGATGAAATCGAGTGTTTGAAGCTGCTAGGGAAATCTGGGTCTTTCTTTCGCCGGTGGAGGAGGACATATCTGGAAAAATAAAAATGAGAAGGGGAGGGAGAGGAAGGGGACGAGGAAGAAGAGGAAGAAAAGAAGAGAAGGAGGTGGAAGGGAATCAGACAACCTACCGAGCCTTTGCGTCGCGGGATCAGTCAGAGGCGAGACCGTGTGGAGCAAAATCGCGCAATACCGACGTCGAGAGGTAAGTTTTGTGGTTTTAAAATTTTAGGTTAAAGCCAAAGCCCATCGGTTTTGGTACTGTCAAAGCCAATACCCGCTCAAATCTAAAGCGTCGAACACCGAAATTAGCTTCTGGAACCCAAAGCCAATTCTAGAAAGTCAATTCCTGTGCGTCGAACGGACCATAAAAATTTGTAGTATGAGTGTGCAAAAAGAACCAAAGAACCGAGAACCGACCCAAAACCAAACCGAATCGGTCAATTTGGGTTGGTTCTAAAGGTTCTTGGTTCGATTCTAGCTACAAAAAAAATTGGAACCGATCTTTTGGTTCGGTTCTTGGGGTCGGATACCCGAGAACCAACCCTGAAACTGAATTGTTGACAATTGATTAGCACTTTATGTAGCATTTAATGTATATCTATTATTAATCATTAATAATTAGCTTATATATGCTTTATTGTTTATCATGATTTCAAATATAAATACATCAATAATAATATTCTTTTTTCATAAAATTTGAAAATGTTGAATGCTCGAATTATAATATTATTGGTGGGGTTCCCTATCATTCATTCGAGTCAGGGTGGTTTTCAAGATCATGACCTCGACCGGATCGCCAAAATGGACCGGCCCGACCGCACTAAGCATCGCCCCTGACGGAGCAGTCCCAACAACTGAAAGTCCGTGCATACGCCGCGCGCGCACAACGGGCACTCGTACCTGTATGTGCCCAGGTTGTGCGGGCATATGTCACATGCGAACAGGCCACGCATGAACAGGACACGAACACACAATGGTAGTGGGCACGGTGTGCACCCCCCCCCCCTCCCCCCCCCCCCCCCCCCTCCCGCGCATGTGCCCCTCTTCTGTGCGCCTCTCAGTCTCCACCACCACCTTCCGATGCCATCATCGTCAGTGAATCCTCTCGGACTGCCCGGGGGGCATGCCCATCATTTTTTGGAAATTGGTGATCCAGGTGACTAGAACCGTGCATCATAATTCACCAGCTCGAATTCCAAGAGAGCGCAATTACCAAGGCGCCCCTCAGAAAAGCTATAAAAGGACCTCTAGGCTTTCATTTGAAGACAAACAACCAAGAAGAGAAGAGTGAACTCTAAGGTTTTCCTGCGAAGACTTGGAATTATGTTTCCTCTCTGGCTCAAGTGCTCAAGCATCCACTTTGCTTTAATGTTCACTCTGCATGCTCTCTCGCTCAAGTGTGGACTTTTCTCTCCATAGTGCCTGCTCTAGAAGCCACTCCCGCGAGCGTCAAGGAAGACATTGCTTCTCTTACACTTTCATGTACTTGTAAATGGAGCGGTGGCCTATCACCCTCCTGAAGATTCTAACACTTGTAGCATCAAGCAAATTAGTGGATTTCATCGACACTGAACCGAACCCGTGATTTTTTTCCTTTCTGGGTTTTCCAATGTAAAAAAGTCTTGTCGTTCCCACTGTTAGTTCACTTTTTAACTGTTTGCACGATTGACTCACTCTCAAGCTAAGACGGTTCGATCTTTCGGGCTGGGAGAGCGCTAAGCGACCCGCACCAACTATATTAAATTTTCATTAAATACTATTTTTTATCATGTGAATGCTAATTCAAAAGGGGAGCTAGGATTTAAGTACAAATTTTTTTATTACTATTTACTTGCAACTTGCTATATGACTATAAGTAATATGAGTAATGAATAACATGAAGTAAGACGATGAGTAGAATCGAGAACTAAACCGGAACTTAAATTTTTGGTTCGAGTATGATTCAAGGTTTCGAGTATATGAGTCGATGTTCTATAAAATTTGAACCGAAAATATATGGATGAATTCTTGAGTTTGAGTGGAACTAATGTGAACCTACCCGAGTTGCACCTACTTTAGAGCATGCATACGAAAGGGTCAAATATTTGCAAAAAATTTGGAACGGGGCTCTGTTTCCAAATCTAACTATGGGTTAAACCCCCAAGCGACATGTGGTGCAATCCTGTAGGGCAGGTAATTCACGCTATTTCAAAATTTTACTTCGTGCACACCATGACTTCCTACGCAAAGGTGTTCTGCGGGCTATTTTTCGGAATCAAGCCACTGTCTTTTCCCATCGCTAATCTCCGACGAATTTGTGATGGCCTCGTCGCCATCCTCCTTGTGCATCCTCATTGTCGTCCTCTTGAAATTTATCCAGGATCGTCGTTCACACATCATCCAGAGGTAAGTTCCTCACATCGGGACTAGTTTTATGTATTTGCCTTGATGGGTTTAGGGTTTCTTTTTTATTTTCAACGCATGAGGAAGACGATGATCTCCTAGGTGAATAAAATGATCTCCTGGGATATCAATCTCGATCTCCTTGGATATCAATCTCGATCTCCTGGGATATCAATCTCGATCTCCTGGGATATCAATCTCGATCTCCTGGGATATCAATCTCGATCTCCTGGCATATCAATCTCAATCTCCTGGGATATTGATGAGTCTGGTTTATACAGTGATTTCCGGCCTCATTTGGGTTTGTTTTAGTGTCATTGCACTTCAATTGCTGTTCATATACGCTTATATTGATAGCATGGCGTTTCTGCGCCTTTTGTGCAATCCTTTCCCCTTTGTGGCATGTTTTTCCTATATATCACTGTGTGCCTGTGTTATGGATCCGGTGGTGTGCACGGATCAGGGTTATTTGTACTTTTCCTGCAGGTCCTGGGATCGTGTGCACGTTCGGGATGGTGCAGGGCAATTTTTGGCCTAAAAAGCCTCTGATCGTGCGCATTCCTTCGCGCACGACCAGGCGCACGACCATTGGTCGTGCGATAATTACCGTCCTAGATCGAGATCGGCGCGAAGGTATGCGCACGATCACAGGCATTTCTTCGCGCACGACCATTGGTCGTGCGCCCCTGACCGTGCATTGTTTTCTATCTTTTTTCTTTGCTACGGGTTGACTGCGCACGATCACAGGCATTCCTTCGCGCACGACCATTGGTCGTGCGCCACTGACCATGCGCAGTACTTATTCTGCTCCCTATTTAAGCCGCTGTTCCGCGAAATTAGGGATTGCAGCCGGTGTTGGGGCGCGATTAGGCCGCCGTCTTGGGCGATTTTCATACCATCTTCATCCCCCTCCATCCCCCTCCATCCCAACCATCCGGGAGACTCCTCCGGCGATCAACAGTTGTTTCTCTACCATCGGGGAGCCCTTTCGGCCGACAACAAAGCTTTCCTAGCGAGTGTTCTTCAAGTTGTTCCGGAGAAAGTGGAGATCACCGGAGAAAGTGACAGATCTCCGGCACCGGAAGCACCCTTCGAACGAGATCGGAAGCGGATTGACAACCCGCTATTCCGGCCGTGACCGACGGTTCTCCTTCTTGGGTGGTTTTCTCTTAACTTATCTTGTTATAACTAGTGGAATATTTATGTAATGAACTTGAATGATTTGTTTGTCTATGAATGAATTATTTGGTGTTTACATAATCTCCTCTGTATTGCTTTGTGTTGCGTTCGCTTACACTCACTCCACTCCATGCACTCCCATCCATTCACATTTGCGTTGGGTTAGCCACTGCTACGGAGATTTGCGAAGAGGTGTGTGCGACCCTCAATCGTCACAGTTACTTTCCGTCCATGCGCCTTCTGAAGCACGGCATCGCGGCCGTTGCATCCATCCCGCCTTGCAAAGCGGAGTTTTAACCCGCATCTCATTTCTGTGTAGTAATTTAGGAAACCAAAATCAAAGCCCTTACTTTTCTTTTAATTTACTCTTGTAATTATTCGCTCAATCCGAAGAGTCAAACTAACCACGCGCATTCCTTGAGAGACGATATTCGGGGACATACTCCCAACTTTATTACTTGTGCGACCGGTGCACTTGCCGAGCACGCGTCAAGTTTTTGGCGCCGTTGCCGGGGAATGCAGACGTAGTTTGATTTTGGTGTTTGAGTTAATAGCTACACGAGTTGTTGTTTTTTTTGTTATTTCTATTGTTTTCGGGTTGTGTGAATGCAGGAGCGATGTCACATTCTTTATTGCCTCTGTCACAACATGATGAGGATACAGCCTATTTGGAGGAGAAATTCTTCAAATTTGCTCATATTATAATTCAAGGCCTTGAAACACGGCAAGAGTGTATTGATAGATTGACTATGCAGGTTGAGACTTTGGTGTCTCTTGCCTCGGCCGTGTTGAAAGAACCTCCTCATGATGTGATAGTGGTACAATCAGAACCTAGAGGGAGTGAAACCGGGATCACTCCCTCGACTAATGATTTTTTATGTTCTTCATCTACTTTGTTTCTTGACCCTCTTTCATTGGTTATAACTCAACATGAAGAGTTAGCGTTGGTCATCCAGGTGGAATCTGATCATCTCTCACGGGAGGATGTCACTCGTGACACCTCTTCCTCCTGCTTTGCTCCTACAGATGTTGAGTCTACTCTCGCTCCATCTCTTCCTGTTATTTCTAACATCGTTTCATTTATTCCCCCGCAGAATTTGGAAGTTGCTGACCCATTTTTGGGCAGTCAGATGATGCATTCCTGGCAGGATAAGCATGTCGCAGTGGCAGACGATATTGCTCTATCCACTCCAGTGTCACCACATGTGCTTCCCCTAAAGGACTGGCTGCAAGGGGGAAAGCGATTTTTCATTGAAGAAATACTCTTGGAAGAGAGAAAGAGAGCAAGAAAGGAGGAGACTTGGGGATGGAGGCTAAACCTCTTACTTCGTTGCCATCAGTTGCGGGTCTCCGGACCTTTTTCTTCTATCTGCAGTTACTATTTTAAATCAACGTATAGTTGATTTATCCATGTGGTTGTGTAATAATACTGCGTAGACTTGGATGATCTCCTCTCTTTAATTTTGCGTGAACAATTCTATAATCTGCTAATACAGGTATTTGGTCCACCTTAAGGACGGTAAACAAAAGGGCTCTTGGGAGACAACCCATTTGGGACCATTTGGTTCCGTTCTTTCTTGTTATCTTTTTTTGCTATATTTTGTGTGCTTGGGATCCCTTTTAATCGCAGGTCCGCATTTATTGGAGCACGGCGGGATTATCGCCTTCTGAACAAAACGCCATATCTTCTGGTATGCTCATTTCTGAGCATGGGGTAATCTCTCATCCTAGCCTTCTTAAGCTTATGCCGCTATCAAACATGCTTTTTGGTTAGTGTAAGTCTGGAGGAGTGAGAGTTATCGTTACCTCGTGCACATGCATAGTGCACAGCATACTAGGATTTACAATGTGTTATATTATAGCATTGCTCATCTCATGGCACACCACGACACCCACGTGAGCGCACTTAACTGTAGGCGCGCGACGAGTCTAACTCATCTCGGTTGTGTGAATGGGAAATCACGGTGCTGGGTTAGGATTGCGAGACGAAGTACTTTGTTGACTCGTGGAGTGCTCTAGTCACTTATTCATGTCTCGCATAGAAATCGGTGTAGATTAAACTTTTCTTTATGCTTTTAGTTTTACATTTTATTCTGATAGCGTAATTTTAGTTTATTCTACTCAAAAGTGTTGAATCCGGCGCGAATCATTCGGTAGTGTAGGGATGTGTGTAGAGGGGTGCTAGGCTCATATTGCTCGAGTCGGGAGGAAGAATCATCTTTCTCGGTAGCTAAGAACTTGCCCCATGCGACTCTCGAAGCATGGGTATGAGTTAATTCAGTGCGTGAGCGTGACGTAGGCCATCATGTTGGCCAGTTTGAGCTTTGTATTCCGATCCTAACATCTTATCCTTGCTAGCCCCTTGTGCCTACCCGATCCCGTTGATTCAGCTCCACCTTCGATTCACCAAAGCCAAAATGACTATCCTAATCGCACACCAAATTCTGAGCTCAAGCAATATGTGCATAAAAATTAGGTGTTGATGCAGTGTATATTTGTGATTGTGGTGGAAATGCGTTATTGAAGATATAGTTGTTTTGTATCTAATTGTGCAAAAATTGTGAAATTTGAAAAAATGAAAAAAAAATGAAATGAAAAAAATGAAAAAAAGTACAAAGAGATACATTTGGGAATACGTGGTGTACACAATTTTATTATTGCTGGGATAGTGTTTCTTTTGCAAGCTCATTTGGGTTATGCGTGCTAAGCCCCCGCATTTATCATTGTTTACCGCACCGTAGCCTAAGCCTAAATCATAACCTAAAGTCCTACTGATTTGCGCATCGAATCGTACGAATGCCGTGGAGAGAGTGCGAACGGGTGAGCGTATGGTCATCGACACTGATGGATTTCAGTGGAGATTGTTCCGAACTCCGGTGTTGAGTAATGCTCGCCTCAGCAGCCTTTCTACTTTCTTCCTACGCATGACCGAGTGATTCCCTATGATTCAACTTTTGAGTAGAAATAATATATAGTTACGTTGTTAGAATTATGTAAACTAATTTGCATAACTAAAAATTCTTTTTACTAGATTTCTATGCACATGCGTATGAGACTTCGCATATTACTCCGTCCTTGCAATTTCTAACCCAGCTATGTTTTTTCTCGCTCCGCCGGATTTGTTTGCTCGGGACGCGCAAACAGGTAAGTCTGGGGGTGTGATGAGTCTGGTTTATACAGTGATTTCCGGCCTCATTTGGGTTTGTTTTAGTGTCATTGCACTTCAATTGCTGTTCATATACGCTTATATTGATAGCATGGCGTTTCTGTGCCTTTTGTGCAATCCTTTCCCCTTTGTGGCATGTTTTTCCTATATATCACTGTGTGCCTGTGTTATGGATTCGGTGGTGTGCACGGATCAGGGTTATTTGTACTTTTCCTGCAGGTCCTGGGATCGTGTGCACGTTCGGGATGGTGCGGGGCAATTTTTGGCCTAAAAGCCTCTGATCGTGCACATTCCTTCGCGCACGACCAGGCGCACGACCATTGGTCGTGCGATAATTCCTGTCCCAGATCGAGATCGGCGCGAAGGTATGCGCACGATCACAGGCATTTCTTCGCGCACGACCATTGGTCGTGCGCCCCTGACCGTGCGTTGTTTTCTATCTTTTTTCTTTGCTACAGGTTGACTGCGCACGATCATAGGCATTCCTTCGCGCACGACCATTGGTCGTGCGCCACTGACCGTGCGCAGTATTTATTCTGCTCCCTATTTAAGCCGCTGTTCCGCGAAATTAGGGATTGCAGCCGGTGTTGGGGCGCGATTAGGCCGCCGTCTTGGGCGATTTTTCATCCCATCTTCATCCCCCTCCATCCCAACCATCCGGGAGACTCCTCCGGCAATCAACAGTTGTTTCTCTACCATCGGGGAGCCCTTTCGGCGGACAGCAAAGCTTTCCTAGCGAGTGTTCTTCAAGTTGTTGCGGAGAAAGTGGAGATCACCGGAGAAAGTGACAGATCTCCGGCATCGGAAGCACCCTTCGACCAAGATCGGAAGCGGATTGACAACCCGCTATTCCAGCCGTGACCGACGGTTCTCCTTCTTGGGTGGTTTTCTCTTAACTTATCTTGTTATAACTAGTTGAATATTTATGTAATGAACTTGAATGATTTGTTTGTCTATGAATGAATTATTTGGTGTTTACATAATCTCCTTTGTATTGCTTTGTGTTGCGTTCGCTTACACTCACTCCACTCCATGCACTCCCATCCATTCACATTTGCGTTGGGTTAGCCACGGCTACGGAGATTTGCGAAGAGGTGTGTGCGACCCTCAATCGTCATAGTTACTTTCCGTCCACGCGCCTTCCGAAGCACGGCATCGCGGCCGTTGCATCCATCCCGCCTTGCGAAGCGGAGTTTTGACCAGCATCTCATTTCTGTGTAGTAATTTAGGAAACCAAATTCAAAGCCCTTACTTTTCTTTTAATTTACTCTTGTAATTATTCGCTCAATCCGAAGAGTCAAACTAACCACGTGCATTCCTTGAGAGACGATATTCGGGGACATACTCCCAACTTTATTACTTGTGTGACCGGTGCACTTGCCGAGCACGCGTCAGATATCAATCTCAATCTCCTGGGATATCAATCTTGATCTCCTGGGAGATATTTTTTGATCTCTGAAGAGATCATTTTTTATCTCCCGGGAGATCATTTGTGATCTCTTAGTAAGACGATGATCTCCCAGGTCAGTAAAATGATCTCCTGGGATATGAATCTCGATCTCCTGGTATATCAATCTCGATCTCCTGGGATATCAATCTCGATCTCTTGGGATATCAATCTCGATCTCCTGGGATATCAATCTTGATCTCCTGGGAGAGATTTTTTGATCTCTGAAGAGATCATTTTTTATCTCACGGGAGTTCATTTGTGATCTCTTAGGAGATCATTTTTTAGCTCCAAGGAGATCAAAATCCATTCATTTATTAAATATTGCGTGTTCTCAACTATGAGGTCAATGGTTCCTCCTTCTTGTTTGACAGACATAGATGGAGAAGGGTGGAAATCGCCATTTCTTAAGTTCAAGGTACTATTTCTCCAATTTTATTGGCCAAGTAGCTAATTTTATTGATCGAATCCTTGAGGAGGAGAAGCAAATTTTGAAGGAATCCAATTTCTGGTCCATATTCACTGCTCCAATGGTATCACAAAACATTCCACTTATGTATTACTTAGTTTCAGTGTAGGATTCAAGCAAGGAAACCTTCTCCACAGGATCTAGGGAGCTATCATTTACCCCAACTGATGTAGCATTTATTATGGGTTAGGTGAGAATATGGTTATCCAGCTGAAACCTTATGATGCTAGGACTAAATCTTTATTAAAGAAAGAAATTGTGTAAATGGATAATAGAAGTTGTACATTTAACTTGAAATCTATTTTTTTACATCTATTATGCAATCTATTCTTTCCTTCTAGTTTAGAACATATCCACAGTTGTATGAGAAGTCGTCGGAGTCGGAAGCCTTCACAAAGTATAATTGGGCTCAAGTCATACATTCATAATTAATGAACAGTGTTAGGGTTGTGAGTCGTAAGTTGGCTCCTATTCCATCCAGCAATATTTATCAACGGCCTCAAGGATCTTTGGGATATTTGTATGAATGCACACATGCATTGATTTTGAATTTATTATAAGTTCAGATCACCTATTTATATTTTTATTTTATCTATACTAACTCAATGTTATATATGCTTTCAGATATGGTATTTGGAACACACTACAAGCACTCCTGCTTCATTTCCTGATCATAGGCCATGACTTCTTAGATGGTCAGACAAATGCACATTTAACTTGAAAGAATTGTGTAGAAATGTGTCCCGCATGGCTGATGAGCAAGTTAATATTAATTTAATCTTGATTAATAGCTACATGTGAATGTTAAATTATTTTATGTATTACCTTAACATATTTTATAATTGTTCTAGTAGGTGCTAGAGGAGATATATGGCATAACTCTAGATGAAATGAAGTTATGTTGTGATTGTTGGATCGATAGGAGCCCTTAGAAGGGGGGGGGGGGGGGGGGTTGAATAAGGGTTTTAAAACTTATGTTATATTTTGAAATATTTGCTTTTGATAAGAGTACAAAATAATGATTTCGAAATAAGATCTAAATTGTTTTATAATGAAAGAGATGATAATAAACAATTTAGAGAAAATAAGATCAAATCAATTTTATTACACAAAGAGAGACATGATTATTATTAATAAAATTGATTACAAAATTCGATTTCAATGACGCTAGAAATCAAAGCGAAATAGGAAAGACTCTTTTTGTTTTCTATACCGACTCGTATCCCCACGAACCGGTTGGCATTAGCCGATCATTCCCCGGATACGGCCTCAAGCCGCTCTAGCCAATCCTTCCCCAGATATGGCCTCGAGCACCCCCTAGATCTACACCCGAGACCTAGTCACCAACACAAGGAGAATTTCTGCCCTAAATCCTACCCAGAGCTAGTCGCCAACACGAGGCGAGTTCACTAAACGATTATAAGAAAAGATGTGAAATAAATAAACAACAATATAAGAACTCCCTATATGGATCTCTTGGAGAGGTAGACGAAGACCCGCAGAGTATGATCGTAGTCGATGCGGTCTTTCGTCAGGGTGATGATGCGTGTTGAAATCTTCTCCAATGATCTCCTTAAGCCTTCATGAATTTGTGGGAGTATTTCTCTGAACCTTCCTCTATATGATGTGGCACGAAGCTGTGGAATTTAGGAGTCTAAGAGGATGAAGAAGATGGATCCAAGGGGTCCTTTTTATAGCCTCAGCGTTAGCGCCTGCGCTAGCGCTACCGCCGACGCTATCCTGGATTAGGCATTATTCTGCGCGGGGGAATCTTCAATCCGAGGAAACATTTCTCTCTTGCCTTATGTGCTCCGCGCTACCGCCTGCGCTATCAGCTACCGCCAGGCGCTAGCTTCTTCTATATGTGCTCCGAAATTGCGCTAACCATCGCTAGCGTCGGGCGCTAGGTGCTACCGCCGGCGCTAATGGGCATGTTGGATTTGTTGGCTCAAATTTGGGGGCAACCTTCTTATGTAATCCTTGAGTCATATGAACTTTGTTTCCTGCACACTTAAACACATAAGATCAAATACACATAGGATTTGTTATTCTCAAACCTAGGAGATGCGAAAGTCCATGTTCCAACAAACTCCCCATTTTGATAATAACAAATCCATTAATGATAAATCAGAGCATTAATATATAAGCATGATGAAACCTACTTGTGTGTGTGTGTGAGAGTGATGAGTTAGGATAATTATCGAATTTAGTATTTATAATTGCTCCCCCTTAATACATGCTCCCCTAAGTGAATGCTCCCCTAATATGTAAGCTATCAATCATCTTAGTAATCATGTTAGTTTTCCATTTTGATAGCGGATTATATTTATCATGTTAGTTCTCCCCTTTTTGTTATTAGCAAAAGTTGGTAAGGAAGCAAAACACAAAAATTTTTGATAATAAGATAAAGGCATGATCGAGCTTTGAGAGAGAAGGAAATGATAAGGAGTTTTAAAATAATTTTTATAGAAATAGATCAGAGTTTTTAGCTTAAAGATGAACAATAAGACATTTGTCAAGTAATATTATCATGTTAGTTCTTCCCCTTTATATAAGAGTTTTAAGCATAAAAACGTGATGATTTCGAAATAACCAATCTTCCCAGACAATATTTCTACACCCTAGCCCCGTACTAAGTGACGGATGGGCATGAGGAGCTGCATACATGTCGTAGGTTAGGGTGTTAGTCACATATGCAAACACTAGAAAAACTCAACCCAGCACTCTTTCCCCCAGTGCCTCACAAGGCCCCACTGGAACCCTCCCCGGTTAAGGACAAGATATGACTTAGAGGTTAGGTAATCTACTGTCTACAACCCTACGCCCCCGCTATGGTGAGAAATGTAACCATGGGATAATAATAATTGGAAACATTTAGCGTTTGAATCTAATGATGAGTTCATAGCCTATGGGTTTATATTTTTATTTGAATTTTTAAAGAAAAGGTCACATAGCTAATTTGAAATCCATTAATAAATCAGAGTTTTAGCATTACAATATTTTCATGTTTAGAGCAACCAATATAAAGTTTACCAAGCAAGTCTGCCACTTGTTGAAAGAAAGGAATTTTAAGATTTAAGGGACGATGCACACACAAGAAAAGACTTTAAATAAGCATGAAAGCACAAGGTAAAAGCAATTATATGGTTATGATGCTGAAGAATTATAGAAATACAAGAAAACATCTTTTTATAAACATGACGATTCATAAGAAGATATATGAGTTAAATTCCAAAAAAGAAGATGTTTTAGTAAATCAATTAGCATTTAAAATCTTTAAGTTTGACAATAAAGTAACCAAGCATGAAATAATGTTTTCAAAAAGAGATTATTATAATGTTATATTAATTCACACATTCAAAACATACAAAACATTGTAGAGAGCATGCTAGGTTATCTAGTGCATTTATATATATAAAGAGAGTATAGAATTTTAGCATTAGGATCCAATACTCATGAGAAGAAGTGTTATGGAAGATAATGATGTGCACAAAGTGTATTTTGAAAAGAGTAAACAAACGTTATAATCAAAAATACAAGACAAATGTAGAGTAAAGTGCACAATAGAACACAAATAATTTTACTTCCACACATTTTAATGCACAAAGAAAATGTACAACTACCAAGGTGCTTTGCACACACAATGCTCATTAAGACTTATCAGGGTGCAAAGTAGTGTTTGGGGGATCACACACTTTATTTTTCAATATATATATTTTTTGTGATCTGGTGTACTAAAGAATAAGTGGTGAAAAAAAATGAGGGTTTGCACAAGACACTTTATTAATCTTTCCAAGGTGCTCAACCTCACAACGCTTATTAAAACTTATCAGGAGGTTCAAGTAGTGCTTGGTGGAGATATCTTTGTCAATTTATTTCATGATTTTTTTTGTACAAAGTTCTCCAATTACACTTACTTTGCAAACCAATTGAATTATGAAAGTACAACCACTTTTCTTAATTTTTAAGAGTGCAAGTAAATGTAATGTAGATAAGATACTTGTGCAAATTTTAATTCATTGTACAATTATAATACACAAGCAAGCATTCTTATATTAAAAGCATATGTAAACTTTGCCAAAATAAGTGAGTGAATGAGTATCATTATCAACCATAAAATATTTACTCATACTTAGAGGCATGCTAAGCTTAGTCCTATACAACTTTTACAATACAATTTTATGCACAAATGAGTAGATATATCAAAGCATGATAAAAAACATGTTCAACGTAGTTTGAAGGAATGAATTGTAACATTGTAGAAGGTCTAAATGATGGGTTAAATCATGTTTGATTTTCAATGAAGTCCATACAATATTTTTGATATTTTGAAGAATAATTTTGATTTAAAGTTTGAACTCATAAGATTGATCTTGGACTTCCCGAGGACTACCCTGTGAGGGGTTCACCCGGTACTAGGAGATGTGATGGGATGATAGCCCAAATCTCCCTTTCGCGCGATACATGTAAATAGAAAATGTAAGTTCAAAAAATACTTGTTCATACTTGTTTTTGTTTTGTATTTTGTATTTGATTTTTGCATATAGAAATAGAAATCAAACAAATAATCAAAGAAAGGAAGTAAGAAAAAATATTTTTTGTAATTTGGCTTTTGTAATTTTGAATTTTAATTTTTCAAAAATTAATTATAGGCAGAAATGCAAAAATGAGTAGTACATCTAAAATAATATATTTTTAGTGATTTTTCAGAATTTTAAAATTACAGAAAATCGGACACTTAAGCTAGCGTTGGCGTTAGGTCCTAGCGCCTGCGTTAGCTCACAAAGAGTGCTTATTTTAATCATATAGCCTAGATTTTCTTCGATTTCACTTCCGATTTTGCTTAATTATGTTTGTGCAATGTAAGACATGTCTAATGAAGTGAAGAGACGAGAAGAAATCACAAAAAAGTTGCGGAAGTTAAAATTTTAGAACATGGCTCCATATTCAATAAAGCTCCATATTCATTAAACCTTAATTCTTGAGTTTTGCACAACCATTAAGCTTAATATTATAAGATATGCAAACTAAAAGACATGTTTGAACAAAATAAATATGCACTAATATTCTTTAGGTGGCAATGTTTTGAGATTAAGGCTATGCCAAAGTATGATAGTGTTTCAACTTGTTGACCTAGAATGAAGTGAAGATTCTATTTGATTTGATCTTATTGATATCAAGATGATTCTAAGGTCTAAACTTGAAATAAATCACAATACACACATAATACACCAACCATGGTAAACAATTATAATGTCAATTGTTATCATACAATTCATATACATGTGATAGAGATAGTTGTTTTTAGATGATTTTTTATATGAATTATGATATATAATTTTTAGAGAATTTTATCAAAGGACATCAATAGATCATGGTGGTGCGTGTGGCAATAGTATTTAAGACAATTAATCTTTCAATATGTCTTTTGTGATTTTCTTTATAATTTAGATAAATATCTCATAACAAATTTAGTATTTGATTCATATGGATAATATAAGATATTTATAAGCAATGAATATAAGAATAATAGATAGGTCATCAAAATAAAATATGATTTTGAATTTTGATTGATTTGATTTATAAATTCATTAAGTTTTAATAGATAAGATCATATTTCCTGTAATATATAAGATGACCATAACATGATAGCTTAAAAAATAAGAAAACAAAAAGAAAAATAGAAAGGTATTAAAGCATATCATGAAGTAGAAAAATTTGTATATTTCATTTTTGAAAATATTCTACTTCATGCATTTGGTGATACCTAATGAATAAGTGATTTAGGTATCCAAAGGGGACCAAGTGTGGTGGTTCCTTTGGGTACCCAAATATAACGTGTAGGTTTGTGAGTAAATATTGATGAATGAGTCCTTTCATGTGAAGTTAATGTTTCAGTTTTAATTTTGGGCCTCTATTCAAATCTTGGTTTATTGTTATTCTTATGCACCAAATTTCTATTGTGATTATCTTTATTTTGAAAATTATAATTGGAAGTGTCGTTCATAGGAAATTTGTGTAGTTTTATTTTTAAGTTGGGAGAAACATGATTTTGTAAATAATGGTGATTTTGATTTACAAATTCTTTGTGTTCCTTACTCCCATTATTAAACTTAGTTAAGATGTTCATATTCATATTCAACTTGTTTTTAGATATAGTTTGATATTGTGAATTTGTATTTATAATTTTCATAAGCAAGTTGATTTTTGATTTTAATTCATCATTCTTGATCTTTAGATTATGCCTAGCTTTATTATAAGCTATTGTGATATTTTTAAGAGTAGAAACAATAGAGTCAATGTGATTTTGATAGTCATTTCTAAATTCCTCAAATGTTTCGTCCATCTCTTTGATTTCAATTTTATAACTTTTGCATGTAGCACAATCACTTTTCAAAGATGAATTTTCTAAAGATAAATTTTCATTTTGTTCTTTTACAATTAATAATTCTTTTTCAAAATCCTTAAATTTTTCTTTAATATTATTACAATCAAAACATGGTTTTATATTTTCAATTAAAGTGCAAGGTGGGGAATAATCAAACACATCAATCTTTGTTTCTGCATTAATTTTAGCTTTTAAGTTTTTATTTTCTAAACGTAATTTTGAATTTAAATTTTTTAATTTCTTAATTTTACGCATAGAAGTTTGTAGCATTTGTAATGCAGAAATAGAATTGCAAAAGATGAAATTTGATTTTCTTACATCGCTTTTGGACGCGATGAGATTTGAGCATAGAGTTCCTTTGTTATCTTTATCTTTTTGGCATTCGTTTTCCAAAGACACGATTTCTTCTTTTTCACTTGATGTGCTCTCCATTGATTCATCATGAGAGGAGTTTTCTTAAACATCTTTGCACGCTTGTATGTTCTCTAATTCTTACGTTTGTTTTATACCTGTAGATGGAGATCATAAGTTATCTCAAGAAAATTCCACATCTCGTATGTAGTAGGAAAAATATGAATGAGTTTGGAAATATTTTGATCTAACGCACAAAATAGACTATTCATAGATTTTGCATTTAAAACCATTTCGTTTTTATTTAATACGCTAGGTGGCTATTTAATAGTAATATTCCAAACTTTTCATCTAAAGCTTTAAGAAAATTTTCCATCCTTTATAATTTCTTCCTTCAAATAAAGGTGGTTTAAGAGATTTTTCTTCTTCATAAAAATTTACCCCACTAGTAGAAGCGAGATCATGAGACACCAATATTCCCGGTTGTTAAGACGATTGGAATAAAATCGCTCTGATACCACTTGTTGGATCGGTAGGCGCCCTTAGAGGGGGGGGGGGTGAATAAGGGTTTTAAAATTTATGTTATATTTTGAAATATTTGCTTTTGATAAGAGTACAAAATAGTGATTTTGAATTAAGATCTAAATTGTTTTATAATAAAAGAGAGGATAATAAATAATGTAGAGAAAAGAAGATCAAATCAATTTTATTACGCAAAGAGAGACATGATTATTATTAATAAAATTGATTAAAAAAATTCGAATTCAATGACGCTAGAAATCAAAGCGAAATATGAAAGACTCTTTTTGTTTTCTATACCGACTTGTATCCCCACGAACCGGTTGGCTTTAGTCGATCCTTCTCCGGATATGGCCTCAAGCCGCTCTAGCCAATCCTTCCCCGGATATGGCCTTGAGCACCCCCTAGATCTACACCCGAGACCTAGTCGCCAACACGAGGTGAATTTCTGCCCTAAGTCCTTCCCAGACCTAGTCGTCAACACGAGGCGAGTTCACTAAACGATTATAAGAAAAGATGTGAAATAAATAAACAACAATATAAGAACTCCCTATATGGATCTCTTGGAGAGGTAGACGAAGACCCGCATAGTATGATTGTAGTCGATGCGGTCTTTCGTCACGGTGATGATGCATGTTGAAATCTTCTCCAATGATCTCCTTAAGCTTTCATGAATTTGTGGGAGTATTTCTCTAAACCTTCCTCTATATGATGTGGCACGAAGCTCTGGAATTTAGGAGTCCAAGAGGATGAAGATGACGGATCCAAGGGGTCCTTTTTATAGCCTCAGCGCTAGCGCCTGCGCTAGCGCTACCGCCGCCGCTATCCCGGATTAGGCATTATTCTGCGCGGGGGAATCTTCAATCCGAGGAAACATTTCTCTCTTGCCTTTTGTGCTCCGCGCTACCGCCTGCGCTATCTGCTACCGCCAGGCGCTAGCTCCTTCTATATGTGCTCCGAAATTGCGTTAATCATTGCTAGCGTCGGGCACTAGTTGCTACTGCCGGCGCTAGTGGGCATGTTGGATTTGTTGGCTCAAATTTGGGGGCAACCTTCTGATGTAATCCTTGAGTCATATGAACTTTGTTTTCTGCACACTTAAACACACAAGATCAAATACACATAGGATTTGTTATTCCCAAACCTAGGAGATGCGTAAGACCATGTTCCAACAGTGATGTTGATCTTCATCCCTCCTCCCGAATGCCGAAGAGAAAGTGGTCAAAGAGAGTGTTCCTATCTCCTGTTCCTCTTAGCCAAAAGAGGTTGAAGAGTTTGAAAGAAGTTGAAGAACCTTCATCCCCTCCTCCATAGGATGCACCCTCTACTACTAATATTCCATCATCACCTCCACATGAATAACTCACTCCCCCTGCTTTTGAAAGAATTATACTAGATTTAGAGTGTAGATTGTTTACCCGCTTAGACAATATTATTGCATATATTAGTATTGTAGATAAAAAAAATTGATTAATAAAGTAAACGTGTTGATGAGCTCATCCATAGGGCGCAAGCTTCTGCTAGCGTGCTTTGCTCTCCCACGGGCTTAGAGAATAGATTTATAGATATTAATGACTCTCCATATAAAGGAGTTAAAATTTTTACTAAGGAAATTATTATTGAAGCCTATAATGAAGATTATCTAGGAAGGATGCTTTTATCTCAAGAGAAAAGAAATTTTATCCACGCTAGAATGAGCTCCATTCCCTTCGAGCAAGATACAATTTGTTTTGATTTTATATGGCAATTAAGTTGATTATAAATTATATATACTAACTTGATTATTTGCAATAATGTTTCAGGAACCACCTTGTCTTTAGTGGGTGGAACATTGTTGTTTAGAGATTCAATGGTAGAACTCATTTCTACTGGATACATCGGTGATTGTCACATTGATGCATATGCCAACAATTTGGAACTCCGTAGAGAACATGAAGAAAAATTATGTCGTCCATTTCTCTATGAGAGTCCAAATCTATGGGTAGATTTTCTTTCATGATCAACTCGCTTTTAATTATTAAATTTATTATAAATTAACCAATGTTTGACAATATTGATTTTGTAGCTGCACAACTAAGATCCCGAGATTACAATTACGTATTATTCGGTAAAATCAGTCCCCCGCATCACAAAGACCAACATCCAACTATCACACATCATATTAATGTCAGTGTGCCGTAGTGATCATTGATTTTTGTTGGTGGGTATCACCAGTAAAAAGGCATGGGTTGTACACTACTCACTTCTAAATACAAAACGAAAAGATATGGCATGAGCCTCAGTAAGTATATGTCATGCGTATATCTGCATATGATTGTTTAAGGGGTTTGCATCATAGTGTTGGGAGTTTGTTAGGAGACATGAGTTTGTTTCAATATTTTTATTATTTTCTTTTTTCAGATTAAAGTTCTTCAAAAGGCGACGGAAAAGAGGACGAATACTAACTTCAACGATTGAGATTTGGTTCTAGCTAAGGGTGTTCCCCGACAAAATAATTCATATATTTATGGTGTCTATGTAATCAAATACATGGAGCATACTCTTAAGCCATCTGTAATAGATTGGAAAACATGTGGGGATTGGGCAGAGAAAATGCCCTTATTCAAGGCTGAAATAACGCGTGATATTTTTTAGTCTTTTGGTGATAATGATGTTTGATGTAGTTAAGAATTGATCTCTATTGAAATGGAGTAAATATTTATATGTTTATACTTAAGATATCCAGCCAGTTGTTTAATATTTATACTTAAATTGATATCTAGATAGTTTCAATGTTAAGCTTAAGAGCTTGAGCCAGTTGTTATATTTTGCTGGAATCAAAGTTATATTTTGCTGGAATCAAAGTTAGCTTTTGCTGGAAAAGTACAAAGATAGTAACTTTTGCTGGAAAAGTTCTAATACTATATCTTAATATGGTTAATGAATCAAATTGACATTTCCCCTTTTTTGAAGTTTTAATAACAATCCATTTCATTTTGAATGAAAAAACAAACTCATAATGAATCAAATTGATCTGCTTGCTGGGAGATCAAAATTAATCTGTTGGGAGATCATAATTGATATGCTAGGAGAGCTAAATTAATCTCCTGGGAGATCAAAATTGATCTCCTGGGAGATCAATATCAATCTCCCCGGAGATCAAAATTGATCTCCTGGGAGATCAAAATTGGTTTCCTGGATCTCCTATGAGATCAAGAACTTAAAGCTGACATATGATTTTAAATCGTGTTATATGTATTGAAAACAAAGGCATTATGTACTAAAAGTAAATGTTACAAAGGCATTATGTATTGAAAACAAAACTAGTACAACTAAATCCTTTTGGATAATCTTCTTGGAGTGCAATTTGCTCGTTGAGATGTTGCATGATGTCAATAATTTCTTCGTATATCAGAGGTTCTTCTTTAATTGGATCTTCATTTGAGGTCATGGTATTCTGTTCTTTTCTTTTTACGTTTTGTTTTCTTTTTGAAACAGAGGAAAATTTAAATTATCAAATGCTTTTATAACAATAAAATATATAGAGTAATGAAGAAAAAACTAACTTGACTTTTCCCAATGATCTTTTAGTCGCTAATTCAAAACACCTTTAGGCCGCAAGCGAGGTGGATCCTTGATAGAATATTTTTTTCATGTTTGAACCTACCATATTATTATATAAACACGGGTCTGCATACTGAGATATTTCTTTCATTGCATTTAAGACAGTTCTTGATAATTTCACACTTTTCTACACAGAGAGCTAAATCATAACCAGCATGACACATATGATTTCTAAATGTAAGGCTAAAAAAGATTCATTTCTCTTCAAGTTGTCATGATGATAGATGCTCCTCTTAGCACGTACCATCCACCTTCGAAGTAAATATTTTTCGGGAATGCTTATTAAATTCTTATGAGTATACACTTTAAGTGCATGACTACACAAAATCCCATCTGTTTCAAACTTGCAATAAGAACAACTTATATCTGATGTCATTAAATCCAACTCAACCGTCCAATGTTTGTTATGTTCAGCTCAATCACACCATCATATCTCCATAATGCATATGCTTTCACTAGTCATGTACTATTTTTCAATGAATATACTGAATGCCCCTACTTTGAAGTCCACATAGAATTTACCATACATTATTCTCGTGTACATCTTCGATACTTGTTTTAAGATTGGACAATTTCTAACATCAACATGGACACTCCCCTGCTTGCATCTGAAATTCTCCTCTTATTCTTTATCCTGATAACTGATTATCATTTTTTCCATTTGAATAAAACAATCAACCGAAGTAGAAGTAGCCTTTGTAACTGCATGACATACATTGTTCATGGACTCACTCCTCTTAGTAGACAAAATACCAAGATCAAGAACATTCTTATTAAATGATGTTGACCACTTTTCTTTTCTTTTATAGAGATCATTCAACCATCTGTTCTCGTGAAGGTTCCCAAGAACAATCATTCAACATCAACGCTCTTCAAATTCTTCAGCGGTATCACATTTGCTAAGACAAATGTAAAATATAGAACGTATATTACTATCTGCATTAAATTAGTGGACTTTGGAAAGAGCCTTCTTAGCAATATGCCATTGGCATAAACGATGTTGGCTTTGACTCAACACTCTCTCAATTGCAACAACCATTGCTTGATCCTGATTTGTATATATTGTCAAAGGTTGTTTATCGAAAATAAATTTTAGAAAAGATTCAAATAGCCTTGTGAATGGTTCTATGATTTCCTCAGATATTAAAGTTATCACAACAACTACATTCTATCAATGATGATTTACAACCACAAGCGGAGCACAAGCACGAGTATACCTGATCATTCTATATGTAGTATCAAATGTAATTACATCGGTAAAACAATCATAATCTATTTTGCCTTGACCATCAATCCATAAAAAAATTGTCAACCTGTTCATGTCATCTACTTAAACATCGAAGAAAAACATATTATCCAATAATTGATGTTCCTTAACTAATTCTAAAAGACTAGCGACATCACCGCCATCTATCTTAGATCTTCTTCCCTTGTCAATAAAATTATATGCACCACGTTTAGTGAAGCCCAAATTCTGAGATCCCCCACTTCATCGGCTAGGTTGGAGTATGCATCAGATGTTCTTATGTCAGCTTCAGTCATTGACTCTAGAACACCACCACTCTTCTAACTTATACTTCATTGTGACAGAAGTAAGTGTCTTTCATTTTTCGTAGCAATGTGATGATTATGTTCTTCCACAAATTTGTCAACAGTCAAATGTTTACTTTCTTTATTCGCATTAAATATAATAAATGTCAGACAATTTGTCCTAGTATCTAGCCGATGAAATTTAAATTCTGAATCTGAAAATTTTGACACTTTTTTGATCCGCTCTTACAACAATAATATTCACGTAACTTTTCTAGTACCAGACCAAAATAATTTGTGCTTTTTATGCACGCTAAATTCAATCCCAGTAGCATACTGACAGTACAATTCATAAACTTTCTCTTCACTATCCACTATTGAAAAAACATCAGTTGACGTACTATTAGCATCATATAAACATGATAACATCAATATAAAAAAAATAATTGCAGAAAATCAGGAATGTTCTACTCGGAGATTATTTTTGTTCTCTTGGGACTCCCAAGAGATCAAAAATGAACGGAAGAGAGCAGCAGTCATTTCCTGAATAAAAAAAGGAAAAACAGTCATTTTTGATCTCTTGGGAGAGAGATCAATATGATCTCAACATTAATTTCCTGGATCAACAAGAGGATAAACAGAGTGATTACTTGGTTAATCAATCAAAATTTGCTAGTGTACCTGCATTTTCTCCATTCTCTGTAAAAGCGTCGTTTGTCGAGCTTTTGCCTCCTTACAAGTAGAAAAAATAAGGCGTTTGTTATCCGCACAGCACATTTGGCTATTCGCAAGCGAAATAAGGTATTTTTTCCCCTCCTCGTTAAGATAATCGCACTTTGAGTTTTTCTTCCCCGCACGGCAAAATCCCGCGACTCTCTCCTGTCCGAAACCCTAATCCCGCCCTGCTACCGCGCCTCCCTCCCCCCTCGACGGCGCTCCCCCTCGACGGCGCTCCTCCTCGACGGCGACCCCTCTCCACGGCGACCCCTTTCCAAGTTTTTTCACTCGCAGACATCGCGATTCTCAGACTCGCAGACAGCGGGATTCTCAGAGGACCCCCTCCACGGCGACCTCCTCCACGGCGACCCCCTTCCACGGTAAATGAGTATCCTCTATTCCTGCTGCTGATTGTTCACCGTTTTCCTCTACCACTCGCAGCCACAAATCTACCAAAAAAAATTCCAATCTGGCGATTGTTATCCCCTATTCCTGCTGCTGATTGTTGCACGATAAATATTATGATTAATTTATAATTAATCTGCTAACTTGAAATGCATAAATATTGTCTTGCACACAACAACATACCAAACTTTTCACAAATCTTTCATGTCTAATTGATCCAGCTTTTGCATTTCAGGTTAGCAGAAGTATAATTTCGCTTCCTATTTGATATATTTCCTCCTTTATCCTTCAGGTATCCTCTATTCCGATAATTTCTTAAATTTATTTTTTCGTTTGTTCATTAATGATTATTTACTAGATTTAATGTGATGTTTAGGGTTGAGAAGATGTCCGATGATTCAAAACACTTGGATAATGCATGTTTAGCTATAATCGGTACAAATATCATTCATTTTGGCGTATTCATTTTTTATCTTGGGGAATTTTCTTTTAACTAGTTTTGTGGGCATTTATTTTGAGACAGCATTGACAATTTACTTATGTTTAAATTATTTACTTTTATGTTCTCCAAAAATATTCAGTTTTGTCAACTTGAGATGATATTATGGCCTATTAGAATATTTGAGAACAAAAAAAAAGTTTTTTAGAAATTTTAAAATTTTTGCTTTGCGGATATCAAAATTTTGCTTTCCTGATAACAATTTGATTTGCGGATAAAAATTTAACAAAAACAGCTTTGCGGATAACAAAAATTTACAAATAGCCAAAACTATAGTGCGGATAACAATCGCCAAAAATAAAAGAACGCCAAACCAAATGAAATGTATTAATTGTTCACGAAATCAGAGTCCCGTTCCAAAAATTTCGCCAAATTTTCGGCCAACCATCTCAAAGCTGCTCTCTAAAATTACTTTTTCGCCGATTAAACCCTACCCGTATCCGATATTTACAGTCGCCCTCAGCGGAGCTCTGTAAGGAAACGAGATCGCGAGGAGCGGAGATAGGCAGTCCATCTTCTGCAACGCTTTGCCACAGCACCCGCTTCCTCTCCCTTCAGACGCCGACTCTTCCGTCCGCCTTGCCGTCCACCTCTGCCGACGTTACCCCAGGCTTTCTCCGTCTTGACGACGTTCCTATTGCCTTTTCGGGGATCTAAGGGGAAGGTGAGCCTATGATTCATCTATTTCACATTGTTCGTTCTCTAATTTGTTGTTTCTTCTCATTCTTATTCTTCATCTATTTCAATAGCTATGAAATCATCATACAGTTGAGCAGCATCTTTCTTCAACATCAGTAAATTTTCCTTAACTAAAAAAATTGCCACCTTAAATCAGAAACAAATCTCTGACATTCATGCTGTTCCGTGGCTTATAGTAAGCTCAGCTGTGCACATGAAACCAAACATGAGATGCACGATTTTAAACTAGTTTTTTTTAGCTATTCCTTTTCTGGATTCATTATCCTTAAATAATTGAGAACAAATTTTTGGGTTATGGGATAAAGGTTGATTACAGAGAAACTAAAAGTAATTTAAAAGCTATATTGTTTTATATATTTATTCTCCGGTAGTTCATATTCATTTAGTGGCGCTTTTAGTAAACTGTTCATTTAATTTTTCAGGTGCAGAATTGATATGTAATTTCACTATGTTCACTATTTGAGTGATGTTAATTAGAGAAAGCAAAAGTATTTTAAAGTTGTATTATTTATATTTTTCTTTAGAAGTTCAAATTTCTTTGGTAGCACACTGAGTAAATTATTTAATTAATCTCCTAGGTTCTGCTTTGATGCATATTATTGTAGCGCTGCATAGTGAGTGATTTTCTAAGTTCTATTAGGGTCCGTTCGTTTCACGGACATTGATATTGAAGTATTGACTTTCAATCCAATATCAATACACACGGGAAATGACATTGGATTTAAATCCAATTCTTTTGTTCGGCCGCATGATGATTTTCTGTCATCATGTGGCCATACTCAAAATCCTAGTGTATTTCATATAATTTATAAGAAGCTTCATCATGTTCTTTATTGTTTAGAGATTATTCTCTTTCTTTATTAGGGGTAGGATACAGTATGATAAGCTTGGTGCCAAAGGATGGGTCGATGGGATAGGTAAATTTATAAACCTAAGGGGACATTGATAGAGTTTGTTCAATATGATTTGCGAATAATAGTCATAGCTTTGTTAATTTTTTATATTTTGAAATTCTTCTACGTAAGCAGTGACAGTTTCTTATGCAGGATAGAAGCCGAACTCGGAGATTTGTATTTATACCTGTCATTATCCTAGATATTTCTGTTGGAAGTGATACCGCCCATGGAAATAGCGCCAGCACTAGAAATATTAGGTACATCAACTCTTATAAGTATTATCCCAAAGATCAAGTTGTTCATTAATATTTACCTTGCTTGTTTTTCTTTATTTTCCTCTTCAGTTCGAGAGCCTGATGGATTCTCCATTTGGAATGGGCCACCATTTGATGTTGGTCAACCGAATGTCAAACTTGAGAAGGTTCCTTGCACTGCTGCAAAGTTCAGTGAAAGTGGCTCAAGGCTTATGGTGATGGAAAGCAGCTCATCAATTCATGTTTACGATTGCAACTGTTTCTCAAAGATGAAATCCTTTAATATTCCTTCAGTTACTGGTTCCACCTTGTCCCCTTGTGGAACCTATGTCCAGACATTCCAGAAATCTACTTCCCCACAAGAGAAGAATGTGGTAGTATGGAAGATAGAAACTGCAGCTGCTGTTTATCAACACTTCCAGAAGAATATGACTAAAACTACATGGTGCAATTCAACAATTCAGTAAACTCTCACTTGACATTGATATTTTTAGTATGAAATTACTTATTTTTTTTCTTATTTATGCATCCTGCAGGCCAGCAATTCAGTTTAGTTCCGATGAATCTGTTGCCTGTCGAATGGCAACAAATGAGATACAGTTTTTTGAAGGGAAAGATTTTTCAAAAGGAATCATATCAAGGCTGAGAGTACCCGGTGTGACAGCAGTAGAGCTTTCAAAGGCTCCCGGATCTCATGTTGCTGCATTTGTTGCCGAATCAAAGGTCTCTTATCTTTGATTTGGTTTGTTAAATTTGAGAAAATGATCAAAATGTCCTGAAAGTTGCCTAAATGTGACCATTACAATCCTTCTGTTGTACATAGGTTAAATATTAACGGGGTTTGGGGAAACATGCAATTCTTAGCTTTTGAAAGGATATTTTTTCCCTTGGTATGTGCATAACATGAGCCTTTTGGTTGGTTTTTAACATTGGCCGGTTTGGCTGGGCTGCTCGCATCAATGACGGAATGATGTAACGATCAATGCTGTTGGAGCTCCCCAGTTCTAGACGGAGCGCGGAACGCCGAAATTCTTCATTTGTGTTTTGCACTGAACGACGAAAGCTTATAGGTCTGTTTGAGTTCTCCCTTGTTCCGTCTCTGTCGACGACGAACCGACGAGCTGCCGCCAAATCAAACTGGCCCTAACTACAGGAAGGATCATACTGGTCGATAAGCTTAGAGACCATTTGGAGGGAAAAAAATTCTAACATAAAAATTCATTGCATACTAAACAATAAAGGAATGATTTTGGTTATTTTTCATGAAATTTTGTTGGACTATGAGGTCTCTGACATCACATATACTCTTCTCAGGGTGTCCCTGCAAGTGTCCAAATTTTTTCTTGTAATCAGGATGCACAATCGCAGCCTGTCGCCAGAAGAAGCTTCTTCCGGTGCTCAACCATAGAACTACACTGGAATCATGGATCTACAGGTCTTCTAGCCGTGGCTCTGTCCGATGTGGACAAAACAAACCAGAGTTATTATGGCGAGTCTAAGTTGAACTACCTGACAACAGATGGCAGTCATGAGGGACTTGTTCCACTCAGTATGTCCTTTTTAGTTTCCTATACCCATAGTTTTCCTTTATTTATTGTACAGGATCACCATTAATCTTAGGAGCATCTGACAGGGAAAGAGGGCCCTGTTCATGATGTTCAATGGTCACCCACCGGTTTGGAATTTGCTGTTGTCTATGGGTGTATGTTTTTTCTGTATATTGTTTTATTTTCTTGCTTTGGTTTTGTTAGGTTGACTTAACATTTTGTTGTTTGACTTGTCTCAGTCGTGCCTTCAAGAGCGACGATATTTGACAAGAAATGCAACCCGTTATTTGAGCTTGGTACAGGCCCTTATAATACAATCAGATGGAATCCAAAAGGGAGGTGTATCCTTATCTAGAAAGCTGCTGCCTTTAGCTCATACAGTTCAAATCCTAGTGTTTAAACTCGAGCGAAATCAATTTCAAGCATTTCTGTTAATCGAATGATGTAGGGATAGTGCGTTAAGGTTCATTGAGCGGACATGTTTCTTTAACCTCAGCAACAGTTTTGTGTTTGGCAGGTTTTGGGAACTTGCCTGGTGATATGGTATGTGTATGACATTTTGAAGCATGTCGATGATTTCTGAATCTTGCATTTTCTATTTGTACTATTTTTTAACACTCTTCTTTTCCGATTTTAGGTTTTGTTAAAATAAGTACAAAATTGTTATTACATTTTGACCCTTGGATATTAAACAAAACAAAACCTGAACTCCAAATTTTCCCAAATCTCTCAAATCTCATCCATTTCTCAATAACTACTATATTTAAATCCTATTGGCAAAATTATAATTTTTGCACAGTTTCTGGATATTGAATACCCCACTATGGTGGGATAAAGGCTTGAGTGTTGTTGTTGTTCTGGATATTGAATCAGAGGACTCAAACTAGGTTCCACATTCATCAATAGTGAGCATTAACCCCATTTCATTAGATGGCATCGAGTAGGCTGATGCATGATTGTTTAATAAATTTGATGACGAGGCTATTGCAAATAAGAGTTGGTGTTTGTGAAGATCTAGCATAAAGGTTTCTGTGTAGGGCTACTTGTGGTTAAAAATGGAGTTGTGATTTTTCAAAATTCTTCGAAGGTAAAATAAAATGAATGTGCGCCAGCCTACTTTACCTACGCCTCAACAGATAGGACACTAAATGATGAGAAAGATGAATTTGTATGAGGATTGAGGAACATCATCCTTAGGAAATGAAGATGGCATTGCTTAATTTTTTTTTCTGATGATGATTATGGGATTAAGGACTAATCCTCTAATTTCAACCATGGTTTATGGTTTTAATACATAGTGTTTCTCTGTTACGGGCTTCTCCTGTAACAATGATAACATCACCGGAGGATGGCCGGAGGCGGGGAAGACGACGGCGAAGGATACAGTGGAGCCGGAACCGCGACTGCCCAGGCGGGGTGTGCTCGGGAGGAGAGCTACCACGATCTCATAAAAGGGGAAATGAATAGATTTCTTCTTGCTTGATATTTTCGGAGATCGCTCCTCTGATGACGAGGATGCGGTCTCCTCTGAAGATTCTTCCGAGCTTCTGCGAGGAATTCTAGATCCAGAGCTTGAGGCCGCCACCGAACTCAGCTCATCGCCTGGAATATATTGACTCCCGCTTAAAGGAGTGGGCTCGCTCTCTCTATTTACATCTTTGGCGGTCTCTTCTCCTTCTTCACCCTCTTTGCCGGTCTCAGAAACAGTGACCAATGCTTCATCGATCATTGTTTCCATTTCTGGAAATAGATCATCGAACTCTACCTCCTGAAACTCAGTAGAGAGACCGCTGCGTTCGCGAAGCCGCAAAATCGTCATGTCAGACACGCCTTTCATATGCTTTAACAATTACATTGCCTTTCAGAAGGCAGGTTTACCAATATGATAAGCTTTTTCATTTGTTTTCTGCAAAAGAAAATATATGAGATCGCGCAGTCACGATGAAAGGGAGTTACAGACCGCAGGTAAATTCCCTTACTTGTAATCTTTCTTGTAGAGTGTCGCTGTCTTTCAGGGCCATGCGAAGAGACCGCCCCATGTGGTGGTTCAAGACCACGCTCCTGGCGACCGCTTGCGCGGCCATGTCAGGGAGCATTTCGGGCTCAATGGCGTAGACCTCTTTGGCGTTGCGTTCGCCATATAGCTCAGAGGTGACCGCGTTGGCGTGCCTTGTCAACTTCCCGCTCCAAAGAGGAAGGGCGGTGGACACCTTCACACTCTTCCCCTTCTCATTCCACTTGAGAAGGGGTTTGCCCTTGATGTCTTTCATCTTTCCGCAAAACCCAATCAAAGGAAAGGTCTCGCTAGCAGATTCAGACTCTTGAGCGGTCTCAGTATTCACCCTCTCGCGGTCTCGTTTTTGCCGCATCTCCCTCTGGGTGAGGACTTCTTCATCCGGTGCTACAGGATCGACTGTTGGGACTGCCAAGACCGCTGAAGAGGAAAGCAAAATATTAGAAATAAACAAAGGAAAATAATAGTGAGACCGCAGATAACTGCTTACTTTCTTCAGGAGTGACCTCGGCGACCACAGGTTAGAGGGCCAAGTAGTGGAAAAGATCAAGTCGCTTGCCGACCAGAAAGGCAAGGATTTTGATCTCATCCTCTGAGATCGTTTTTGGTTTTCTGTAAACCCCTTCTCCTCGGCGAGCTAGCAAAGTCTTGAGACCGCCGAAGTCGCCTTCGAACACCAAGAACCTCTCCGTCCAGAAAGGAATCTTGTTGGGAAGATTAAGGACTTTGATGCCTTGGCAGGAAAAGTACATCAGTCCTTTGAACTCTTCTTTCTTCCTCCCTTCTTTCAGCGACTTCATTGTGAAAGTGCAGCGGAACAAATCCATTGTGAATTTGACCTTTGCCGATCTCAAGTAGCTGATGAAAGCTGACATGAGACCGATAGAGTTTGACGGAAGCTGTCCGAACATAACTCCGTAGTATTCCATCACCTCCAGGAATTCCCAAGGCAGGGGAAGGATCAGACCGCAATCGAAGTGATCGATTGGGATGACAAGCTTGTTTTCAACACCGAAGATTAATCCTTCATCTTCTTTGGGAAGTCGCACAACGATCTGATTTTGGATCATATGCTTTTCTAGAAAAGACATATACACAGCTTGGGAGAGCCGACAGGGCTTGTGATCGACATTCACAAAAGTCTCAGCAGCAACAGCTCGGGCGGACACCATTTTGCAAGATCACTGAGACCGGTGCTTAGGGCACATTCACTGAAGTGTGAAACTTCAATTGTAAACTCTGCTATTTATAGAATTCGAAGGATATTTTCGTCATGATGTTAAACCTCGCAGACCGCCAGACCTGCACAATGCGTAAGAAATAACAAACAACAGAATCAAGCACAATAAATTCAGACCGCATCATCTCAAGCAGCAAGTTAGAAAATATACAAAGGAAAAATAACAGACAACACACAACCACAGAGATCGACAGCACAACATCGCAGAGACCGCATAGAAAGGGAATTAAAACAATCAATATATTACAGACTTAATCAAATTGTCCAAATGTAAATGTCTTCTGAGACCGCTTAAAAGAAAATGAGATTCAATCTCCTCGCTGGACGTTTCCTTCCAATGA
Organism: Dactylorhiza incarnata; assembly: GCA_033032865.1. Lineage (NCBI taxonomy): Eukaryota > Viridiplantae > Streptophyta > Magnoliopsida > Asparagales > Orchidaceae > Dactylorhiza > Dactylorhiza incarnata. Next base: position 3,970,345 of record JAWHQI010000026.1, on the reverse strand, counting down.
AAGCGGCGACATCTTGCATCTCATTGATAACGATCATCGTGGCCGCCATACTCTGATGCGCTGATATCGCCGCTCTGTGAATCTTTGCAACGTCCCTATCCACCTGATCCAAGGGGATCACAACGATATCAGAAGATGACCTTTCTTCTTGGTGACCGCCAGAAGTTCCCGGACGCAGAGTCATGTGGGCAGGACCAGCTCTGAGTGTGCCGACCTCAGCGGTCAGCGCAGCGGTCTTCCCCTTATAGTATTCAGTATCATTCTCAGGCTTCCAGAGTTTTTTGTTGAGCTCGGCAAGCGCCACCTCATACTCTTCGCGAACTCATTTTTCATTGGCGCGCAGCTTTTCCTCGAAGTCAGCGGTCTGAGTCCTGAGTTGGTCCTCCAGCATCCGCTCCCGAGTTCGCATAGTGCGAACATCCTCAAAGATAGGTTTGAGAATGTCCGCGAACTGCAGAGGGATCGTCAACTTCTGCGGAATTTCTCCTTCTTCTGGGACCGATTCGATCTCTTCAGTATCTGCGATTAAAAGAAAAGAATTATGAGCTCGACTTTAACTATTCAGAAAGAAAAGATATCAAGCAGAAAGTATACTTGGAAAGAAAAGGAGATTGCGATCATGCAAGGGATCTTCGATTTCCAAAAGGCGGTCTGATCCTCTAAAGCGCTCCAGGTTCATTCTTTCCAACTCTCTTTTCTGCTCTCTCTCTCTCCCTCTTTCCTTCTCCTTTTTAATTCTGAGTTACTAATGAGGATGTCATCTGTTTCAATGATGACGATCTCACGCCGCTCCTTTTGGAGATGGAGGCCTGAAAGCGAGCAAAGGAAGGGAAATTGGTGATCTCGCGTCATTTTCGCCTTACCAGTTCGCAGAATAGAGACAGCCTCCGCGCGGTCTGGCGCCCCCTTGGTTAGCTTGGTGTCTTGGCCAGCAGAAAGCCCTGTCAGACCGACGACCAGCGCGGCCTTCTCCTTCTTGAGTTGTTGTTGTTGTTGTTGTTTCTCTCCTTCCTTTTTCTCTTCTCCCCCGGTCTCCTCTTTTTCTTTTCCGGTCTCCTTCTCTTTCTCCGGTCTCCCTCTTTTTCTCCTTCTCAGCGGTCTTTTTCTTCTCCCCCCCGTCTCAGCGGTCCCCTTCTTCTTCTTCTTATCCTTCTTCTTCTTCTCTTCAGCGGCCTTCTTCTCTTCCTCCAACTTCTTCTCCCTCTCATTCTTCCTTTTTTCTTCCGCAATCAGTTCCTCTGCTTTCTCCTCCTTTTTCTCCTCTCCGCCTCTTTTCTGTTTTTCTCCTCCTCTTCTTCTTTCTTCCTCTTCTCCTCCTCTACTCTTTGCCTCTCTTCTTCATCTGATGTTGCCTTCTCAGCGATCTTCCTCTTCTCCTCAGCGATCTCTCGAAGTCGTTTAGACTCGAAAGGATCAACTACCTGTGAGATCGGACATGGAAGATCGTTAGAAGAAAAGTCATCAAGGTAAGCTATCAGTTCAGAGTCTTCCCTCTCGAAGACATTGAGACCGCAAGAGGAAAAGAGAGACCAACCCGGTCACTTACCTTAGCAGATGTGTCCTCAGGGGAATGTCCGAGATCGCCTTCTTCAGACAGGACGGTTGGCTTGACCAAAGAGGTCTTGGCGGTCACTTCTTCATCTTCATCTTTCTTTCTTCTTTTAACAGTTTTTACAGAAGAACCCGTCTCTTTCCTCTTTTTTGCTTTTGCAGCTTCCCGCAGCTCTCCTATCCCGCCTGAGCCTTTCAACTGAGGTCTTCTGCTTCTGCATCCCATCTTTTATAACTAAAGTGGAAGCGGTCTCACCGGACTGGATGGCGGTCTGGTTAAGGGCTTCAACTGACTTCTGACAGTCAGACGTGATTGTGCCCTCGGGAAGCTTCAACTCAGGAGGCCCTGAAGAGGTGGTCGTCACGCCAATGACATTTGAGACCGCCAAGGCCGCTCCATCCTTCGCAAGGTCTTGCTGATTTCCCTTTGCAGAAGAATCAGTGATCTCTTTTGGAGCCTCTCCTTTTGCCGTCATCTTGGAAGTTTTGACCGCCACGGTCTTCTTTGAGCTCGCCGATTCTTTTCCGTCAACTATCTTTTTTGAAGAGGCACGCCTAGGCGAAAATCGAGTTTTCGCCTGCTTGTCAAGGGCTATCATCATATCCATTTTCAGAGATCGCGACGATCTGAATAATGGTGATCACAGAAGGGACTAGCTCGCAACTTCTTCCAGAAAGTTCTGAATTCTGAATCCTTCAAGCAGTATTTATAGACTTTCCAGCATTTATGACGGTCGCGATTTCCGCGGTCAAAGCGAACATTTCCGAAATTTCAGCGAAACTTGAAAATGTGCGGGGATCATGTTTGCCCGGAAGTCCGCGACCTCAGCTTTTCGATCAGAATATCTGAATAAGGGTGATCACAGAAGGGACTAGCTCGCAACTTCTTCCAGAAAGTTCTGAATTCTGAAGCCTTCAAGCAGTATTTATAGACTTTCTAGCATTTATGACGGCCGTGATTTCCGCGGTCAAAGCGAACATTTTCGAAATTTCAGCGAAACTTGAAAATGTGCGGGGATCATGTTTGCCCGGAAGTCCGCGACCTCAGCTTTTCGATCAGAATTACCGGCCCCGGCGGTCACACTTTTCTGAGACCGCCCAGACCGCCTGTCTCATCTTCGTCAGATTTTCTAAGGCACAGGCGGTCAGCTTCCAGCGAGACCGCGTGACCACGCAGTCTGAAGTTTTCTCTCTTTTTGCTATTTGCGCCCCATGTATCCTCTCTTCTTTGCCCCGATTCTCCTGTACCCTGGGCATCTTGTTATTTTTGGACCTGCCCGTTTGGGCAGACCCCCACGTCTATAAATAGAGGGGTAGGGGTACCCGAAAAAGGACTTTTGTTTCGAGCCTCCAGCTTATGACCTGTATAAGCGGTCTCAAATTTTGTCTCTTTTCTACCTGTCACCCTGACCTGTTTTAGACCCTCCTGTAACCTTTTTTTATCAATCAAAGCATGCTTCTTCCTTACCAATCTCTCTTCTGGCATCCTTTGCTCCGAGTAACCGACACTCCACAGTTTCCCCTCATCCCTTTGTAGTGTGAGTTTTGGAGGTACAATTTTTGTGCAACAACAATAATACTGATAAACCACTAATAAAAGACAACAATAAAGATAATTAGGCTCGTTGCCTGAGTCCCAAAACATTTTCTTCTGAATGAACTACATATTTTTGTTGTTTTAAACATGTTTGTTAATTATGCATGTAATTTACTAGTTTGTGTTATGCTATTTATGACTCTTAGCTTTGGATTGTGTTATATTTTCTTTTGCTATATTGATAGGTGCATGATACTAAGAACTGAAATTATATGATTGAATGCAAAATAAAGATTTAAATGTCGAGACAAGCTCGACCCAAACTTTTGATGGCTGGTTCCCTCTAAGAGTCTTTCTCACCTAGGAGATCCTAACACTCAACAAGATCTCGAAGATACTCCATGATGCTCCCCCACTCCCTTATATAGGCGGGATCGGTAGACGTAAAATACTAATAATGCCCCTAGAGCTACATAGACTATTAAGGGAACACGTGGTGGCTGTCTTTGTATCATTACTACCCACCTAAAAAGCGATCTTGTCCTCAAGGTCGAGGTCATATGGGTCGTCAGTGAGCATCAGAGGATCCAAGTCACCGAAATCAGGACCGTCGTCTTTAGATCCAAGCAACACGCATAGGTCTTTGAGAGAGCAGTTGTGGGTGGGTGAGTACGGCTGCTAGTAACGAAATCAAAGGCCCTTGCGGGAAGCTCGAGGTGCTGCTGGTGAGATAAACATTGGGGTCGTCAGATGCTGGTGGAGGTGGGGCTGGCGGTGGCGGAGGTGGTCCTAACAACGTGGGCCCCCGATGAGGGAAGGTGATTCAAAGTGGGAAGAGACGACGAAGATTCGGCGACATCAACGGTTGTGGGGGGGGGGGGGGGTCGGGACAAGGAGGACGGAAGGGCTGTGGGGAGTTCCTCATTGAGGCAACGAGCTTGTTCTATGGCGCGGGAAAGTGTAGCCAGATTGTGGACCCGAAGGCGCTCCCGGGGGTGGGGTTGCAGACCCCTAAGAAAATACACCAAGTAATGGTTGGGGCTCTGCCGGGTGCGCGCGTGGCTACCTCGATGAACTCGTCGATGTAGGTGGCCACAGTGTCGGACTATCGCACGAAGATGAGGTGCTCGTAGGCATTACCTGCCTGACGAGTGTCATAGTGGCGGAGGAGTTCCTCCTTCAATGTGGACCAGGAGAGGTCAGGGACTTGTTGACACGTCCAACGCACCCAATGGAGTGTCGAACCCTTCCTTTGGATAGTGTTCAGGGGAACCTTTTGGTTGGCGGGGGTGAATTGAAGGTCGAAGAACTATTCGGCGCGGGTGATCCAACCTAGTTGGTCGGTGTCGTCGAACACAAGAATCTCGATCCGACGAAGATGGGTCGGGTGGATATCCGTAGCGGGGTGGAGAAACCCTATGTAGTCCGGGACGGGCAAAGGGGGTTGCCACGATGGTGGCGGCGGGGCCGGTGAGTGGTGAGACGCCGTGGCCGCGATCTCCCGAAGGAGGAGAGTGAGATCCTCAAGCCGAGCATCTTGTTGATCCAAGCGATGAGAGTCAGCGGAGGTAGAGGCGGTGGCGTCCTCTTCGACATGGAGGGCCATTGAACGTGTTCGGGCCATGGAACAGAGGGGCCCAAGGAAGGGAAGGAACGAATGGGGTTGTTGGGCGACGAGGAGGCACAGGAAAGGCGTTGTGTGCGATGGTTGGAAGGAGTCGGGGGCGCAGGAAAGGCGTTGTTGGAATAACAATTGCGAGGCGAAAAACTGTTGGGTGCGATGGTGGACACCGCGAAGGGGTGCACCAGCTGTTGGAAGGAGGCGGGGGCTGGAGTAAGCGCTGGATGTCGGTGGGGGCGCAGAGAGCACGCATGAGTCGTTGGGCGGCAGTGTGCGAAGAAACTGCAATGGCTGACTGAAGGACTAGATGAAACACTGGGTCGAAGCAGACGCGCGAAGAAGTCGCGGCTAGTTACTGGCGTCGGGGAGAAGCAGATGAGCGTTGAGCGAGCGGAGATGAGCGCTGGGTGTGTTGGAAGCTGGTGGGCGGCAGAAGATGTGCATGATTGTTGGAACATGCGTTCCACATCTCTTGGTTTGAGAATAACAAATACCGTGATGTATTTGATCCAGTCTTGTGTGTTTATAATTTGTAGGTCAAACAGGTACAATACCCATATGAGTGCGATGTGGAAATGCAATGCTGAATTGAGCTGAAGTTCTGAGAAGAGAGCTAATGCCCGGCGGTAACGTTAACGCGGGCGGTAGCTTATCGTCGTGAAGGGAATACCTTATTGTCGAGAAGGAATGTCGACGAGAAGGAATGTCGACGTGAAGGGAAATCTAGCGCCCGTCGGTAACATTACCGCGAGCGGTATAACTTATCGTCGAGAAAGAATGTCGACGAGAAGGAATGTCGTCGTGAAGGGAATGTCGACGAGATGACGTGGCGCACATCGAGCTACTGCGGCGCGGTAGGGCCACGTTCTGCCACGACTACCACGATTGCACAAATTCAGCCACGTTTCTACACGATATGATAGCGCCGTCGGTATCGATAGCGCTGGTGGTAGCTCCCGTGGTCTATTTAAAGAGCGGCTTCTCTCCTTCTATGGTGACGAATTCTTAACCTCCAAAGCCAGAACTCTAAATTATTTGAGAGAGGGTCGTCTCCAGAAATCAAGAAAACTCCCTTGGGTGAACACGAAGATTGAAAGGTGATTTTGAAGGGGAAGTGCTACCACACATATTCAACATGAAGGACAAACGATTCGTACATTGCCTTCGTCTTCACCTTCAGAAATGCTTGGGGAGTTTTTTTTTACATATTTTATATTTTGTAATCTCTTATGTTTTATCTTTTTGTAATTGGAGTGGAGAAATCGTTCGGGGAGAGGAGAATGTCGGATTCCGGGAAGGATTCTGTGGGAAATTCGCCTTAGTTGTTGGCGACTAAGTCTTGCGAGACTTAGGAGAATTCACCGCGTGTTGTGGCGACTAGGTCTAGGTTAGATTTAGGGGGGTGGCTAGAGGTCTTATCTGGGGTAAGACAGGTTATAGCCAATCGGTCCTTGGGAGAAGGGTCGGTATAAAAACATAAAAGATTTTTCTATTCGCCTTGATTTCAAACGTCATTGATATCAGGCATTTTTGTATTCAATTTCTAAAAAAATAAAATCATGACTCTTTTGTCTTGTTATCTTGATTTTATTTCCATGTTATAAAATGTTTTAAATAATCTTCTCCCGAAGTCTTATTGCAAAATATATTGAAAGGTTCTTTTGTGTGGACTAATTCAAAGAATTCAATCTCTGTGAGCTAGCGCCCGACAGTAGCACTTACCGCCGACGGTAGCACTTACCGCCCGCGGTAGCGAAGAATTATTGAATTATGTCATTTTCTAAAATTAATCTTCAATATAATTATTTCTGAATTATTAAAATTAAGTTTTTCATAAAATATCCCGAAACTTCTTTAATTAACTCTGATATTTGTATTAAGTTTTTAAATTCCATAAAATCCTTATTCACCCCCATCTAAGGGCGCCTAAAGATCCAACAATGATCGGGTTGAGTGTGCTGCTTGGATCGAGGCTATCTCGCGGATGATCGAGCGAAAGATGCTGGAGCACGGATGATTGAACGGAAAGAGACATGGGCGTGACGACGGTGATTATTACTGCGAGCAGTGAAGGAGATTGATACCGCTAGGGTATCGGGTAGCCGACAAGGGGAACGATAGCCAGAAGGGGTGCTTCCGTCGACGCTGTCGGCGGGCGTCAGCGGTAGCGATAGCGAGATAGAGAGAGAGAGACGGGAAGGAGGAAGGTAGAGAGAGAGAGGGTTAGGGTTAGAGAGAAGAAGGGGAGCAGCCCCAAATTACTTAAGTGATCAAAAAGATACAATCTAGGTTTCAACATAACCTCTTATACTATGAGGTCCCAAACCAAGTACCCAAAATACCCCCTACCAAAACAATAAACACTAAGCATGCCCAAAGCCTCACCCACGCCGGTCTCGCTGTCGCCCACCGTGTCGCCGTCCATAACGTCGGACGACACCGTAGTGCCTGCTGCTTCCATATTGCCCGATCCGCGCGGTCGCCGTGCGCACACCCGCCATGGCGGTTCTCCCTCCTGCATGTTGGTAACAATGCCACCGTCTGAGAAATTGGCCTTGTCCTCAAGACAGTAATCTGGAAATTGACGGCGAAAATTGTCTCGAATCAGCCACGTGCTCTCGGACTGGGGCCGGTGCCGCCACGCCACCCGGACTTCCTCGGGAAATTCCACACCGGAGAGAGATGACTGACGGTCGATGATGGCGGCTGGGTACAAGGGTGCCGTGCATGAATAGTCCAAGTCGGTAGGGATGTGATCCACGGCTGGGTGGTCGCCGATGACACGGCGAAGCTGCGACACATGGAAGACGGGATGAATCCGACTGTTGTCCGGTAACCGAAGGCGGTAAGCCACTGCTCCAATCCGGCCGATCACTTCAAATGGGCCGAAGAAACGCGGTGCCAATTTTGGGCACGTGCGGCGAGCCACGGACAGTTGCCGGTAGGGATGCAGCTTGATGAACACCTTCTCCCCAATGTTGAGTTGTAGGTCCCGGCGTTTGCGATTTGCGAAAGAGGTCATTTTGGCTTGGGCGCGCCGTAGGTGATGCTTTAGGCTGTCCAGGGTGGTGTCGCGATCCTGAAGGTGAACCGCGAGGCCGTCCACAAGGAACTCGCCCGGAAGGTGCCGCACATTCGAAGGGGGTGGGCAGCCGTAGACCACTTCGAATGGGGAGGTGTTGGCCGCATAGTGATATGCCGTATTGTAAGAGTATTCCGCCCAAGGGAGCCACTTGGCCCAAGTCTCCGGTCTTTCGCCAATGAAGCACCGGAGGTAGGTTTCTAGGCACCGATTGAGAACCTCGGACTGCCCGTCCGTCTGCGGGTGGTAGGCGGTGCTCATGTGAAGTTGAGTTCCTTGCAAACGGAATAAGGAGGTCCAAAAACTGCTCAAGAAGAGGGGGTCTCGGTCACTCATGATGGAGCGCGGGAAACCATGAAGGCGCACGATGCTGGCAATGAAACTATCCGCTACCGATTTCGCCGTGTATGGATGGCGAAGGGGGATGAAATGATCATACTTTGAGAGACGGTCCACCACCACCAGTATACAGTCGAACCCCTCAGACCGCGGTAGCCGGTGGAAACCCTGGGTGAGCGGCAGGTCGGACCAATTGATAGGTGCACGCTATCAAGAACTGAAATTATATGATTGAACACAAAATAAAGATACAAATGTCGAGACAAGCTCGGCCCAAAATCTTGAGGGCTGGTTCCCTCTAAGAGCCTCTCTCACCTAGGAGAGCCTAACACAACAAGATCTCCAAGAAGCCCATGAATCCCCCCGTGATATAGGAGGGATGGGTAGACATACAATACGATAGTGCCCCTAGGGCTACATAGACTATTAAAGGATCATGTGGAGGCCGTCTTAAATTTCTAACTATTAATATTTATATTTTAATGTTGTTTTTGCACTTTCTTATAAAGTTATGCCATGAACTATGGTCCTAGGCCAGCTATTGAGCCATGATGCACCATTTTCTGTTGACTACTATTGGTTGAAGCCCGAGGAAACTATGATTTAGTTAAATAGTCTCTTTACAGTAAGCTGGTTTTCCAGATTACCTGGTAGTTGTGAACTAAGGTGGAGATGTATCTGTTAGTTGTGATAAACCAATTCAAAACAATTTAGTGAAATCTCTTTGAGACAGGGCATCTTTTGGTGGTAAAGATCCTCTTTTGGGAGAATATTGCAGTTGAATGAATAACTTGGTAGCAGGGAGTACATATGAGGATAGATAGGGTGAGGATTGATAGGGTGAGGATTGAGTTACTGAAATTTGCTAGAGGAAGCTATTTTACTTCTACAGGCTGGTAAAGAGACACCTTAAAATCATTCTAAGTTGGAATGCCATTTCATGCCACATGGTAATAGGTGTTTTACGTTTAAACTATTGATGATTTATCTGTGTATGCGCAAAATGAGTGGGTTTTATCAGGCTGAAGCCAACTCAAATATCATTGAAATGGCTTTGCAAGGCCAAACCCAACTAAGAATGAGTTCTTTCTTAAAATTTTGTTGAGTGTCTTTAATATTTGTATAGAATAATTACTAAAAATTTCCCTCTAATTTTGCATAATGAAGGAACCTCCAATCTATCTTTCAAAATTAACAAAAACACCCCTCTAAATTTACATTGCAAACAATACATGTACAAAAAGAACCATTTTCCAGGATTTTTTGTACGGATATGCTACCATTGTAAACTTAGAGGGGAGATGCCAATAAATGATCCATATTGTAATAGTCAGCTTTTTCATGACCAGGGTTTTCTGTTATAACCTACATGCATGGTTTTGCTGGACAGATTATTTGACAGGAGTTGCTTCATTATGATCTTTGTTCTTGACAGTCATCTTCCACATCTTTAAGATTTGAGTATTTGATTTATGTAACTACTATTTCAGGCATTTTGGGATTATACAGAGAAAAAACTACTTGGAACTACAAAAGCTGAATGCTCTGTAAGAAGTGAATGGTCTCCTGATGGACTCTATTTTATGACTGCTACTACAGCACCAAGGCTACAAATAGACAATGGGTACTTTAGTCTTTTTCTTTATATGTTCATCAACATCACAGTCTCAGGTTCATTGTTTTCTAATGTTGTTCCTTTTGCCTTTTAAGAATTAAGATTTTCCACTACAATGGGTCTTTGTATTTTAAGAAAATGTTTAACAAGTTGTATCAGGTTAGTCTTGAGACCATTATCTTAATAATTTATCAATTTCTTTTCCCCATTTCTTATTTGTGATTAACTTCGCCTAGACATATAGGCTGACTGGAAGCCGGAAGCACCAGAAAGATTCAGGGATATTGCAGATCTTGTCAAGTCTATTTCCACCATAAAGATTGATGAATTGAAACCGCAATGTAACGAAATCCTGCCATTTTAAAAAAAACTTGTAACCAATTTTGCAGCTGTTGATATAGTTATTATTTCAGTATATAAGATTCTAGTATGTCCCATGCTTCTTCGGTATTGCAGCAAATGCATCACAAGTATTTTCCAAAGCTGCTATGAACCCATCACAAGCATCAACAAAGGTTTCCACAAATACAGTACAAAAACCTACAGCATATCGTCCGCCACATGCTAAGAATGTTGCTGCTGCTCAGGCAGAGGTATGTTTATTGTATAATTACCTTTTTAATTTATGGAATAACTATTAATTACATGAAATTATAAATAGCATTTCCGAAAGTAATGAGACATCCTTTTTATTTTGAAATATTATCCGTACGCTGGAATCTTATTTGGAATTCTCCCATCTATATGCTGTCAAAACTGATAAATGCAGAATGCTACGCCTATTTTTGTTAGTGTTAGACTGAAAATAATGTAATCATATTATTCATTGCATAGGTTCATCAATATATACATGTATAATTTTCTTTCTTACGGTCAGTGACGGATCCAGGAAATTACAAATGAGGGTGCACAATTTTTCTCTCTAAATATAATAATACATAAAATGTTACATTGATGACATTACAAAGTCGTGCAAAGTTTCATTCAATTGTGTAAATTGGAAAATACAATATATATGAAAAAAATTACAATTGTCAACGACGAGTCTTCATTTTTTTTGAAAATGATCGATCACGTCATCATCACAAACTTCCAAAAAAACATCTCTAAATAAAAGTAACCAAACAATCATTCAACTGTTGATCACTCATACTATTTTGTAATTTGTTCTTGACATAATTCATAGCTGAGAACATTCTTTCAACACTTGCAGTAGCCACATGAAGAATCAACACAAATTTCAAAAGCTTGTAGATTTGTTAATAAACAACATGCTTCCCAGTTTCAACAAGCTTCGTAGAAAAATGACAAAATCTTCAAATCAGAAAATCTCTCATCGCTTCTCATATCGACAATGAACCAAGTAACAATTGCGCAAGATAAATAAAAAAATTGACACAACATTGTAATAATGCAGATCTCTCTGCTCCGCTTGACCCTCTACTAGCCAATAACACAGAGCATCCCTACAAACATTCATCACAGAGTCTATTATGCTTTGCTTAGCCACTAATTGACTAATACCTCAAAACACACCTAAAATACATCCACAAAACTCTCTCCCTTCCACTAAAAGATACAACATCAATGAAATTAATATGTAATGTAGGAAACATGAGTAAATCACAAACCAAACTGCACAATAGATTTAACATGGAGACCCTTAACAAGAGAAAAATGGCATTGAACTAGCATGTAACATTGTAATGATTTATACACACTACTGCTAGTAAATAGATGTCATTGAACAAAAACTAGTTCATGAATGTAAATAAACAAATACATTGCCATTCAAGTTTGTTTGTCTACATGCCGAACTGCGAGAATTGGGAAGATTGCCGACTGCCGAACTGGAGATCAGGACATGGCTTAGATAGGAACTACGGAACTGGGAATTGGGAACTGCCATCTGCAACTCTGCCGAACTGCGGAACAGGGAAGAACCGAAGAGAAGAATGTCGACTGGCCTCTGGAGCAGTGATTTCGTGAGTCGCGACTCTGGAGAGGGCCGAGAGGCTATTTCCGAAGACTATGATTCTCGCTCTGCCCTAATTCCTAAACACATGATCTATTTCACGATAACTGGGCAGGGGTTAGTAGGCGGGTCATGGGTTCAAAATTAATTTTGGGGGTGCAATTAGATGTGCTTGGTTAGCTAATAGCTAAAGGTGGTATGTGAATAGCCAGATTTGGTCTGCGAATAGCCAATTTTTGAGTATGTGAATAGCCAATGTTTGGTCTGCGAACATCCAATTTGTGGTCCGCGAACATCCAATTTGTGGCCTACTTATAACAAATCGCAAAAAAGGGGGTGCCAATGCCCCTTTGGCCCCCCCTCTGGATCCGCCCATGCTTACAGTTACTATTGTTACTAGACAAATGATTAAAATATTCATATGCAAGTCACGATTACTATAGGTGCTATACAAATGATTAAAATATCCATATGTAAGTCGATACATATATTCAATACTCATCTCAACTTGATGAGTACATATGATAGAAGCCCAATTTGTTGCATGTATAGCTAATTTTGGGATCCCTCACTGCTTTTTATTGGAGACTGAAATTCATTAATTAATTAAAGGTAGGCCACTCCTTTATATATAATAGAGTTGTGTATACAATAATACTAACACTCCTCAAAGTTGGTCATGTTATACAATTCATAGCCAACTTGCTAATTATGCTACCAAAAAGTACTTTCACTTGAGCTTTTAGGCTCCGTTTGGCGGGTCATTTTTGCTCGAGTGAGTTTAGACAAAAACACCACCATCATAAAATACATGTTTGGCATGACAGTAGTTATGACCACCACGAAGAAAAGAAAACTAGTTTTGAACATAAAAGCAAATAAAGTTCCTTAGGTGAGGTCGTGCTTTCACGAACGACTGTTCATAACCACCGCATTCACGACCACTATCGCTGTGCCAAACGGAGCCTTAGTAAGAGCGTCGACAAGTTATCCTTTTGAATTTTGATTGAATTAACGGAATATAGCTGAGGTTCTTTACAATATTCTCTTTGATAAAATGTCTATCCACTTCAACATGCTTTATGCGGTTATGATGGATAGCATTATGAGCAATATTGATTGTTGCCTTATTGTCACAATATAAGTTTATCAAATTATTTTTAGGAACTACGATATCTAACTGTAATGTGCGAAGCCATATTCCTTCACATATTCCATGAGCCATAGCTCTGAACTCAACTTCTGCACTAGACCGAGCCGTCATAGGTTGCTTCTTGCTTCTGCACGTGACAAGGTTTCCCCCAACAAATGAGCAGTACCCTGAAATAGATCATCTGTCATCTAATATGCGAAGTCACATTCCTTCACATATTCTATGAGTCATAGCTTTGAACTCAACTTCTACACTGGATCGAGCCATCATAGGTTGCTTCTTGCTTCTGCACGTGACAAGGTTTCCCCCAACAAATGAGCAGTATCCTGATGTAGATCATCTGTCATCAACTGATCTAGCTCAGTGAACATCAGTATAAACCTCAATCTTCAACTTGTCATTATGAGTGAATATGATACCCTTTCCCTAACGACATCTTGAGGTAGCGTAGGATTCTATATACAACATCCAAGTGTTTAGTTCTCGCTGAGTGCATATACTGACTAACCACTCCCACGACATATGCCACATCTAGACACTTATGGGATAGATCGTCTAACAACTCTCTGGTAGCCAACCACATCTTCTATAATCTCTCTACCATCCTTTCCAAGCCTATGATTTGCTTCAGTTGGTGTAAGGGAAGGTTTGCACCCACTAATGGCCGACTGTTCTAATAGATCTTATACATACTTCCTCTGCGAAATAAATATGTCATGCCTTAACCTTGCAACCTCAATACTCAGGAAATATTTTAGTTTTTCTATACCTTTTACCTCAAAACTCTTTTGTTACTTTCCCTTTGAGGATAGTAATCTCTTCAGTATCATCTACCAGTTCAATATCATCCACATATACGATAAGTGCTGTCAACTTTCCCTTCCTTCGTCTAATAAATAGTGTGATCAATATTACTCAGAGTATACCCAAAATAGATCATCACTTTGTGGAATCTACCAAACCATGCTCATCGAAATTCTTTGATCCATATAGAGCCTTGTTTAGTCTGCATACTTTTCCTTCAGAACCACATAGGACAAATCTAGAAGGTATAAACGTTAAACCTCCTCTTCTAGTTCACCATGGAGAAATGCATATCTTACATTCAACTGTTGGAGGTTCCACCATTTACATGCACCACATGATAATAGAACCCGCATTGAGTTCACCTTGGCCACAAGTGCAAATATCTCTTGATAATCAATCTCATGAGCTTGAGTATATCCTTTCGCCACCAATCATGCTTTATAGCATTCCACTATCCCTTAAGCATTTTGTTCTACTGCAAACACTCATTTGCACCCCACAATTCTTTTTCCATTTGGAAGATCCACCAGTTGCCATATACTATTTTTTTCCAGTGCCTGCATTACCTTTATCATAACATTCTTCCATTTTGTATGTTGGAGTGCCTCATGCCACGTAGTAGGAACCGCGATTGAGGATAGAGAGGAAATAAATGCTTGATGCGATGAGGTTAAAGAGGCATAAGAAACATAAAGGCGACATCCATAGAAACAAATTTTCTTGGTTGGAAGATGGTAGCCTTTTTAGCCCTTTTGAGAAGGAGAGTATTCAATGAAGACACCAAAGGGTAACGTGGGTCAAGTTTTGAGTGTGCAATGTTATGGATATGAACAAAGCACATGCACACAAATTTTTGGGGCAAGGTGAGTAGGAGAGATACCCAATGTATGCAGAGAAGTCTTGTTTCCTAAGACACGAGTACGTAGGCGATTGATAAGGTAGGCAACTGTAAAAACAACATCTCCCCAATAGTATCAAGAAACCTCAAGAAGGTGGAGAATAAACACAGGTGGTTTGATGCACTATCACCAGGTAGTCAAATACGTTTCGAAGGAGGCATCAGTGTATTTGAGGCCATTGCCAATGTGAAGAATTTTTATGGTGGCACCAAATTGGTTAGAAATCATGGTATGTCATTTTTAAATAGAGAAAAAAAATCTCATTTTTATGGTGCATCAAATAAACTCAAGTGGTTCGTGAAAATAATCAATGAAGGTAACAAACCATTTTTAACTAGAAATAGAAGCAACGGGATAAGACCCACACCACACATCAGAGTGAATAACATTAAATGGAATAGTAGATGGTAATGAAAAATGCATAACAAAAGCATGCTTGTGTAGCTAATTCGCATACATTACAGTGGAAGTTCTGGAATACATGAAAAAGGAAACTAGGAAATAAAAATCTCATAGAGGCAGAGGATGGATGGCCTAGTCGGCAATGCCAATAGTCCAAAGATGGAGTCTGAGAGACATGCATGGCTTGGGGTTAAGTAGTAGGATCGAACACATAAAGACCATCTTGTATCTTACCAGTGCCAATCACCTTCTTCGTCTGCAGGTCCTGAAAGACACAATGAGAAGGAAAAAAGTAATTAAGCATTGTATGGAATTAGTCAAGTGACTAACATATAACAAATTTTGAGTAATGCTTGGTACATGAAGGACAAAGGTTAAAGTACGAGAAGAACAAGAAATGGATCCTTTCTCTGAAATGGAGGAAAGGAATTCATTCACAATGCGTACTTTTTCCTGCCAGATAGTGGGATGTAAGAAACAAAACATGATGAGGACCCAGTCATATGATATGTAGCACCAGAATCAATAATCCAGTGAGATGATGAGTGGACAGTAGCAGAGTGGGCACTCAGAATACCTGTGCAGGCAAGGGAGGAGGATGGTTCAGAAGAAGGCTCAGTAGAGAGGCCTTGCATCATCCAACGAAAGTCTTGTATTTCCTCAGCGGAGAGAGAGTTGGGCACTGAAATGGAATAAAAACTTTCAGTCAGATGAGCGACACAATGGGAGAAGGTCCCCTCCCCTGGAATCTCTCACGTTCACAACCTCCACGTAGGGTAGGTCTTCTTTGAGAGGGGGGAAAACTATGAAGATTAAAGCAGGTCTCTTGGTTATGCCGAGTTTTACCATAGTGGTCACAAACAAGATGATCTTTATCTGTAGTCCTTGTATTGAAATCATGTAAAGAGCGTCCTTCTGAGTTCGATATGTAATAAGAGTAGAGCCTTCTTGTGCATATTTAGGTAGCCAGGACTGTCTACGATCATATTCCTGATAGGCTAGACTATAAACCTCATGTAGGAAGGAACATGTATGCGACCCAATGATCTGATCAAAATCCATATGAAGACCGTGTAAGAACTTGAACACGGTTTCGGTCTTCCCGTGCTTTAAAGAGAGGCTCGTCATCATGGAAAAGCAAGGTAAGGGAATCAAAGTGATCATATTCTTGATATAATTGAGTGAATTCAGAATAGTAGGCAAATGGAAGACGATCACCTTGACTGTGGAAAAATATCTTCTTTCCGAGTTGAAATATCTGAGCAGAATTCCCCTTTCTAGAGTAAGTGAACTCAACCTTCTTCCAAATATCGGCAGTGGTGTTACGGAACAAGTGCACCCCGACGACCCCACTGCTTATTTCACAAGCAGTACCTTGAGCTTCGCCGCAAGGGCCTTTGCTTTCGCTGTCAGGAACCATACTTGCTCACCCACGTTTGCGCTTTCAAAGACTTGTGCGTAATGGTGGGATCTGAAGACGACGGTCTTGACTTCGGAGACTTGGACGCTCTGACGCTCGCTGATGACCCCTACCGACCTCGACCTTGAGGACAAGGTTGTTTTTTCGGGAGAGGAGTGTTGATACAGATACAACCTCCTGGTCTCGCGTTGCGTCACCCTCTGCTTATGTAGCCATAAGGGGCATTATCGTAATTCGTGTATCTCATTCCCCCATATAAGGGAGTGGCAGTGTCTCCTATTTTGGTATCTTGAGAACTTGTGAGTGTAGGCTCTCCTAGGTGAGAGAGGCTCTTAGGGGGAACCATCCCTCGAGAGTTTGGGTCGAGCTTGTCTTGACAATTGTAACTCTATTTTGATGTTTAAACTTACAATTTTTCGTACTTGATAGTGTTAACTATCAATACCCTTAATTAAATTTTATTTGTTTTCATAAGCTTGCCCTAATTTTCACGCTACCTAATTTGAGGGACCTTTTCATTCATGGTCTTATTGGTTGTTCACTTCCATAAGCTATATGAGTGGGATGTGCGATGCGAACACAGATACATGAGCTCGAATAACATGCGCGAATATAAAGTATGAAATGCGCGAAATATGTGCTACATAAAATGCGAGAAAAATATAAAGCTGCGAATAAAATTAAAATGATGCGCTGCAGGTTGCATCAAGTATACACACACACATACCCAATCACATAGACAATCACACACATACACAAATTGTATACACACATACACACTAACATATACATGCACAAATACACACAAACACGCACACACAAACATAGACAATACACATAGACAAACACATATATACAAATTACACACAAAGACACAAATTATACATGCACACATACACAAATTATACATGCACACGTACACAAATTATACATGCACACGTACACAAATTATACATGCACACGTACACAAATTATACATGCGCGCACACACACAAATACACGAATTATACATGTCACGCGCACACAGATACAAAAAAGCATGCACGAATACACAAACCAATGGAGTCTTGGATGTGAGAGAACCAAGGTTGTCAGGATCGAGATCCTAGGTGATGTCGTTTCGTGGTTGGATCAGATCGATGACCGCAAGATCCTAAAACATTCATAAATTAAGGCTTAAAATATAAAATTGAACTTTGTATCATCATCCAATTACATGCTTAATTAACACAAATTGAACTTTGTATCATCTGAAACCAAAGAAGAAGACATACTGGCTAAACAAGTTCACTTTTAGTTTCAGGTAGGATACCCAATGACCACTAACAATAAAAACGAACAGGACCTCTGGATTGCTGGAAGCCTGCAGGAAGACATCACCTGGACTACTGAATTGTTTGTACACTGGAAGAGGAAGCCGAGATTGCTCGTACGCCAAAAGAGGAAGCTTGGATTGCTCATACGCTGGATTGCTAGACATTGGATTGCTCGTATGCTTGAATGGAAGAGAAGACATCGATCTAGAAGCAGGAAGCTGTTGGATTACTCGTATGCTGGAATAGAATAGAAGACATGGGCGACGCCTGAAATGGAAATAGGGAAGGGAAGACATTGTCTGGACTGGAAGCGACCCAAGACATCGCCCTCGGCTTTTGTCTGCAGTCGGCACTCGGGATAGGGTTAAGCGGCGGGATATAAGTCCACGATGGGGTATGGGTATTCTTTCCCAAGGTGTTCATGAACCAAATCGAATCGAATAACACATCAATCAAATCCAAAATTGGGAAAGAATGCAGAGATTCGGATTCGGATTCGTCCGAATATTTGAATTCGGATTCGTCCGAATATTTGAATTCGGATTCGTCCCGAAATCTTGGATTCGAATTTGGATTCAAATTTGGATTCGAATTTGAATTCGAGCTTGGAGAAGTTTAATTTGTATATTAAACTTATATCATGGCTTATAATAAGTTTAATTTGTTATATAAAATTTATTAAATTAATTTTTTCTGCTATTCACGAATCCTTTTAACAGATATAATATTATTCTGATTCGGAACCACTCGAATTTGAAAAATATGAATTTTAATCGAGTCGATTCCTGAATTGTTCACAAACTATTTGGTTTGCGAACAGCCCTAGGTTTGGGGGTCGAGACTGTGATATGATTAAGCGATGGAGTATGGGCATTGGACCAATTGAATGGGGTCAGGATAGTGTTGGACGCATTTTTATTTCCCTTTGTCTGGACTAGGTGAATCGGGTCGGGATCGCTATCCTAACGATCTTAAGATCTGGATCGCGATCCTGGCCGTAGAGGTACCAATTTCGTTCTTGGGTAAGATCCGGATTGATTTACAAAATCCGGATCCTAGGATCGTAAGATCTTACTATCTTGATCACAACCCTGATAACCATTGAGAGAACAGAACATTGGGGGCAAAGGACGTGTCGGAATAGGAACACAAAGAATCATACCTCTGTTGCTCGTGTGCTGGAGCATGGTTTAGCAAAAACCTACTGAACTCCCCTTATTCACTCGGTTCTTGATACTGGCGATCGTCCCTGTTCAATCCACATGCATATAACAAAGTAATCAAGTTGCGGCTTGCATGAGGTTTCCATTACTTCTCAACTGGGAAATTTTGAGTCCAACGTTTATTTTCTTGATACATAATATTTTGAACTTCTTGTAGAAATAAGCAGAACCAAGTTAAAATTTGATCCAATTTGTGCCCATGCTCGACTATTTTAGCAGGTTTACAGATTGCAGTCGTTGGACATCTGGTTATACATATTTTGAATACATATAATATATCCAAATTAAAAAAAAAACATGCTTGATTATTTTTGTTATTTTGATTATTGTAGCAGGTTTACATACATATTACTAGCATAGCAAATGATCAAATTAAACCCATCTTGCAGTTTAATCATTTGATGTTTTGGTTACATTAACAGATTGTTTCTCTAAATCTCATTCTTATTTTTTTTCGAGATTTATACTGATTAAAGCCTCAATAATGACAAAAAATCTTCACAAACAATTGTGAAGACTGTTATTAAAAAAACACTTCATGTGCATACTTTTTTCCTTATCTGCTCTACCATGTTTAAATATAATGATTTTGTGCTGATTCTTCTCTGTAATGTGACAGCTTTTCAGAGGAATATCTGATGCCGAGTAAGTTCATCAAACTTTTTAACCTTTTGTTTTTCTCAAAGAAATGCTTCTTACACACAGAAGTAGACATAGTTCACCATCATTAGTGTTGGTCCTCAGTCTACTTTATCTTCTCTTGTACATACATAGATTATGTCTTGAAAGAATGATGTTACATTCTTCGAACAGATTTATACTTAAAATTAATTATTTGTTCGTTTTCACTCTGTAAAAGCAAGTTCATGACAGATTCAGAAACGTTGATCACTTAGATCCAACAACATAGATGCGAACTAGGTTAGAGATTCAAATTTCAAAGTCAAAAGGATTTGACCATTATTTTTGTTTCGATGTAACATTTATAGCACGCCGAATTACTAGGAAGAAGATGCGGGCGTAATTAGATATTAAGACTCCACTTGGCACATCGTTTTTGCTCCAGTGAGTTTGGGCAAAAACGCCACCATCATATAATGTATGTTCGGCATTGACAATGGTTGTGACCGCCAACAAGAAAAGAAAACTAATTTTGAACATAAAGTGGATGAAAGTTCTTTGGTGAGGTCGGGCGTTCACGAATGACAGTTCATAACCACCGCGTTCACGACCACCACCACCGCACCAAAAGGTGCCTAAATGCAAAGATACCTATTACCTACCAAATAAAGCAATAAATAAATATTGATGCTAGTTTAGTCACAATTCCCTAAAGTAGATTGAGGATGAGAGTCTCAAGTCTTCACGTGGGCTCTTTGAATTTTAAGCGTACATTCGTTTCAACAATCAGAAGAAGGGGAGAAGCCTTGGTGCACTGATCGAGGTGTTGCTGTGTGATCTTGAGGTCATGGGTTCGAGTCCTGGAAGCAGCCTCTTGCAAAAATGCAGGGTAAGGTTTGCCTACATTTCACCTTTGAGGTGGGACCCTTCCCCGGACCCTCCTGCGCGGGGATGCTTTGTGCACCGGGCTGCCCTCCCCATTCGTTTCAACAATCAGAGGCGGACCCACAGGGCAAGTGTTGCCGAAATCATTAATAGAAATGAAATTAAAATTATTTTTTGGCCTTAAATAAATTAAAATTCATTCCCTTTTATTTTATTTTCAATTTTCAAACTTTGAGATGAGCTTTTAGCCTGATGACTTCTCCAACCACCATTCTTAACGCAGAGAAACGAGCAAAAATGCAATGAGAAATAAGAAACGGAGGGAAAAGCAGAGGGAGAAGAAGGCTGCAGAAGGATCTGCTGCTGCTGCCTCTGATGGCAGTTAAGAGTTCCATATTTCAAATTTCTTCCTGCAATTGTTTGAAGCAGTGTAGGAGCTGCAGAGATGTACGGCTGATATTTATTTCGGATGCGAGTTTTGTCCGTACTGGTTTTGGCGTCGAATTGAATCCGGTAGAGCGAAATTGCTGAAGTTGGATTCAAGAATAAACAAGTTGAGTTCTATTGTCTCTTTTTTATTTCGCCAAGTCGACGAATGTTTGTTTGATTCTGCAGATGTAGTTCGTATATCGACGAAACTATTTAGTTTGAGTGTTTGGCAAATGCAGCTGTTTATTTTGTTCTAGGCGGATCTTCTACATTATTGAAAAACGAAATGTTGAGAAATTAAATTTCCACAAGGACCCGGTGGGAGTGACGATGGTATTTATTGAGATCTCTCCTGTAACTTTGCAAAATTACAGATTTGCCTTCTATTTTTTTGAAATTATATTAAAAAAACATCTTAGTTGATGGGTACCCCATTAATTTATAGAGGGATTTGGTGTGCGGCTAGCAAAGATCCCTCCACCAAATGAAGTTCTCATAATGGAGAAAGTGAGAACTTATTGTCCATAATGGAGGAGAATTGCAAAAACACCGCAGCGCAACCGCCGCGCGGCAACCACTGCACAACTGCCCGCACAAAAAATGCTGTACGGAAACTGCTGTGCGGCGCTGGCTGTGCGGCAACCACCGTGCAGCGCTGGCCGCGCGACACCAACCGTGCCACCTCAACACTGTAGTCGTCGCGTGGCACCTGCAGTTGCTGCGTGGCACCTGTCGTGATGTGTGGCACCTGCCCGCCGCCTTGGCGCGCCAGCCGCCGCGCGGCACTGCCACACCGCCTTAGCATAGCAGCCGCTGCGCGACTACCACACTGCTTTGGCACGGCAGACCCCACGCGAACCTATCGCCGCGCGATAGTACCTTTCGCCGCAGGGTACCTACCGTACGACGCTTGTCGCACCCCCTCGTGTGCACCTCCTACCGTGCCCCCTCGGCCAACACGTCCGCTCCCAAATGATCGAATACGGGCCTTGCTCAGAACGCCTCTGCGTTCGCGGCGCACTCAGAACGCCTCTACGTTCACGGCGCGCGTGGCAGTTAACTTTCCTTCTTAGATTGCATGTTTAGTTCGTTATTGTCATTGCCGCCAACGGAACTGCCCAAACTGTCTGGGGGGCAAAACGGTTATATTCGAAAAATGGTGATCCTTGTGCTCCAGATCAATGAACGTGATTCACCCTTCAAGTGGTTATGGTGGTTACATTAGCAAAATTATCGGACTACCCCCATCCAAAGCTATAAAAGGAGCCCAGAACACTCATTTGAGGGGATTTTGCCTTTAACGCCCGAGATAGCTCTTTCGAAGATTTTTCAGAGTTCTCCTTCGGCGTTCGAAGAATCCTTTGAAGATCTCTCGGCCTTCGAAGATCTCATTCCCCTTTGAAGATCTCCTTCGATGACTATTTGAAGATCTCCCTTTGGCCTTGGAAGATCTCCTCCCTCTTTAAGATTCTCTTTCTCATTCTTCTTTGCACCCTCTGCAACGAGCGGTGGCTTGTCACCCTCGTGTATTCTGCTACTTGTAACACTATGTGAAATAATGGAATTTTGTAGGCATCGATCCGGCCCCGTGGTTTTTTACCCCTTCGCCCGTTTTCCACGTTAAAAAATCTCTTTGCCAACTGTTAGTCTTCTTTGTGACTGTTTGCATGCTCAGTTTACTCTCGAGCTGAGACGGTTCAATTTGACTGGTCTACAAGAGCGTCAAGTCGCCCGCAACAGTTTGACGTCGTCTGTGGGAAGGTGTTCTCAAACTCAGAAAGAATTCTCTGAAGACAGTATTCATTTTACAGCAATACTAACGACTGACATCTACGACAAGAAGGAGTGCTCGCACCACCGAGGGATCAATCCCTGGAGGGCGTGTCCATCCAGCTCCCTCTCACTCACTCATCAACGCACCTCTCGCGGAAGAGGCGATGCTCACGCCCGTAGCTGCATTGGAAGGACACATGCAACAAATTGAAAAGCAGCAGGCCGAGATTGTGGCTCTCCTGAGAAACTTAGTAGCTCCTCGAGCTCCCATTCCGCACCCCCTATGCTGGTCAATCCTCCTCCCTTGGCTCCGAATCATACTTCGCCGAAAGAAGCCGTTCGATTGAAAGACATCTACGTGGAAGAGTTCTCCGACGCGGCCAACTCCACACATCCCGCTCGACCGGCCAGGGGCGCCGGAGCTGACTTGCATCGCCACTAGTAGGGAGCAACAGACTTCGGTCATGAAGTTGGAAGACTCACCCGCGAGGAGATACACAATGTGATTGCAGAAGAATTCGGACAAGTCGGACGTCGGGCCGCTTTCGCCCGTTGCCCTCTACATCACAACTCCCCCTTGACGCCGCATGTTCTAGCTCATCCAATCCCACATGGCTTCAAGCTCCCTAGCATTAAGACGTTTGACAGGATGGACGATCCGCTAGAACATATCAACCACTTCACCACCATCATGAGGATCTATAATGCTCCAGACCAGCTGGTATGTCAAGTGTTTCTGGCAACACTGAAGGGGCAAGCGCACACATGGTTCCATTCTCTGCGGGGTAGAGCCATCGACAACTTTGCAGAGCTGGCTCAGCAGTTCACAGACCAGTTCATCGCCAACCACAGAATCGTCCGAGACCCGTCTCATCTTTCAGGGATTCGCCAGAACGAGTGTGAAACCCCCAAGGATAATTTCCATCGCTTCACCACCGAAGCGCGACAAATCCCAGAGGTCGATCCCGAACTTCTGCGTGGTGTTTTACTAGGGGGCTCCCCCAAGTGGTTTCTATTCAGCGCTGATGAGGGAAATAGTGTCGAGCTACCCAGACCTCGTACATCGGGTGGAAGCTTAGATAGTAGTTGACGAAGCCATCAAGGCACATCACCAACAATTCGAAAGAAGTCAGAAAAGAAAGAGGGGGCAGGAGCAGGCCCCCAGAAGGCGGGAAGAGCAACGCAACGTGTATCGCCGCAGCGGAGAGCATCGCCGAGACCCCAGGAGAAATCAGGGTCCTCGGTCACCTCGAGTTTACACTCCTCTAAATACGTCACGGACGAATGTGCTATACGCCATCCAGGACAATCCAGCATTTTAGAGGCCAAGAGCGCTTCCCCTGAACCCCAGGAGGGACCAAACGAAGTAGTATGAGTTCCACCGAGGAACCGGGCACACCACCGAAGAGTGTTCCAGATTGAAGGAGGAGATTGAGCGTCTTGTTCGACAAGGGTTCCTCGGAAGGTGCTTCCAAATCCAGGTGCCTAACCAACCGCCATCACCCAGACAAGTAAGAGATCAACCTCCCGTGCCCTAGGGAGAAGCAGGAGGCAGTGGTGGGAGAAGTCGAGACCATCGCCGGGTCTCCCATTCTCACCGCCCAAATTCTTTCAATCGCCACACCCGGGAGAGGTCATGAAGATAAGAAGCTCAGGAGGGACACTACCATCACCTCTGGGGATGAAGACCTTGAGGGATTACGGTTACCACACCAGGACCCGCTCATGATCAACGCAGGGATCGACGACCCCTGCTTTAATGTCAAGAGAATACTAGTCGACAATGAGAGCTCCGTCGACGTTCTATTTCTCTCCACTCTCCAGAGTATGAAGCTCACCAGAGAGCATCTCATCCCCGTGACGGGGCCCATCTACGGCTTTGAAAACCGCCCCGTTCCGATCCAGGGTATGAATGCCCTCCCGATCATGTTAGGTGAATTTGCAAGGCAATCAACTCACAACATCCAGTTCATAGTCGTGGAGTCGAGTTCCGCCTACAACCCCATCTTCAGGAGGCTACTCTGGTCCATCTTGGAGCAGTACTGTAAATCCCGCACCTGACCATGAAGTTCTCGATCGGTGGCAGAATATGGGTCATATGCGGGAACTAGGAGACATCGTGTACCTGCTATTTGAAGTAGGCTCAGCTGGCAAAGGCGTCTGCCCTTAGCATCAACAATTTTGACCTTCGAGACGAAGCTACTTTGCAGGTAGGGGCACCCGTGGAAGGTGTTGGAACCTTTGTTTTGATTTGAGTTAGGATCCACCTTTAGTGTCTAAGTTTCTATCACAACTCATCTTATAACTTAGATCATATCCTATTAAGGTAGAAGGCTGAAAAGAATATATATATAAAATATACTAAGAAATATAAATATATATATTTAATTGGCTGAAAAATAAGAGAAGAATTAAATTTACATAAGTTCTCTGCGTTCGACCAAAGACTACTTGCGTTCGACGAACGGCGCCCTGCGGTCGACGAATGGCGTTCATTCCGTGCTCGATGAAATCCAGCGGTTCAGCGTTCGACGATCCCGTCTCAGCGGTTCAGCGTTCGACGATCCCGTCTCAGCAGTTCAGCGGTCGACGAATAGATTATCTCAGCGGTCGACGAACAGACCCCGTCTTAGCGGTCGATGAAATCCTGCGTTCGACGAACTCAAGTCTGCGTTCGACGAACAACTCAACATTCAGCGGTCGACGATCCAGCCAGTCTCTGCGTTCGACGAACAGTTCTGTTCGACGAACTCAAGTCCGCGTTCGACGAATATTCAGCAGATGTTCAGAACAGTGAATCAAATGATCAGGTCGACGAATCAAATGATGAGGTCGACGAACTTGAAGCTCAGCTCGACGAAATATCTGCAACATTGTTTTATATCATTCTCAGTTCGACTAATATGCTGTCAGATTTATTTAAAGCAATATTTTATTAATTCCATTTATATATTGCTATATATATTGCTGCCTTTCCTTTGTTTGAAATAGCCGTTGGCAGAAGCATTAAATGTTAGAGCCGTTGCAGCAAAGCCAAAGACGGCAATTTGTCTGCTCGAGGATCTGGGAAATAAAAGAGATATTATCTCTTTCCTCTTTTGTCGGCAAGGATTCAAATAAGCCAAAAGCTCTCCAGAATACATATACAGAGCAGAGAAGAAAGGAAAAGAAGAACAGCTAGCAGCAAGATATAATAAGATAGCAGCTAGCGGCAGAAACAGGAAGATACATGAAGAGAAACAAAGGAGCAAAAAGAAGAATAGTTCAAAATATATTATATCTTCTTTTTGCCTAACTCTTTCTTGCAGATCATATACAACCTGAGACACCAATCTATATCAATTGCTCAGGGATCAAAACTGCAAGAAGAAGAACAGAGGATTTGCAATCTAGAGAAGAAGCTCAATCCACAAGCTGTCATCTAAACTAAATCAGACAGGGGGAGCTCTCTTCAACATCATCAAGATCCAACTCAACTACCAATCAGGATCTTCAAGTGTCTTCTCAGCAAAGAGAAGAACAACATATCTTTTTGTTTTCTTTTATTCCTCCCATCTTGCACAGGGTTATAACTCCCTTCATACATAATAAACTCATCTCCCATCATAAGTTTTGTGGGGAACTACTATAGCTCCTTGTGTCTTCTGTGTTTGTTATATTTTCTGTGTTTGTTCTGTGTTGATTTCTTTATTTAGTTTTCATAAATCACTCCATACACACATATATATATCACTATTTTTAATTCCGCTATAAAACTAAGGGAAAGGTTTTAAAACTCTATTCACCCCCCTCTAGAGTTAATTTAAGATCTAACCTCCACTTTCAATTGGTATCAAAGCAGGTTGATTTTTTCACACAGGCTAACACCTGAAATCACAAAGATCACTTAGTTCTTATTTTTTTAAAAGGGGTTTTTCTAAATGGCACAAGCAGATTTTTTATTTTCAGATCCACCAATTTGTAATTTGGATAGATTTACTTTATGGCAAGCTAGAATTAAGTTATATATGCATGCCATAGATGAAGATATTTATAAATCTGTTTTGACAGGACCTCCATCCTCAATTTCTTTAACGGATGATCATGAAAAGCTGAAAAGTGTTGATGCCATGGCCATGGAGATATTGGCTAAATCAATGTCCAAAGACATTTTTCAAAAAGTGGCTAATTGCACTTCAGCAAAGGGCATCTGGAACTCCCTCTCAAGGATGGTAAATGAATCCACCTTTACTTCTTCCACTAACTGCATTTTTGATGCAGAACCATCATTCAGTCTAACTGAAGAAGAAGAAGAAGAAGAAGAACAAAAGGCAAGAGATTTCTGCATGATGGCCATATATGACTCAAGCTCATATCATATCTCAGATGCAGAAGCTGAACCAGAAAAGGTAACTATAATATCTAATTTTACCTTTGATCCAGTTAAATCTGTTTTCAAATCATCATGTACAGATTTAATAAAACCTGAAAATTACAAATCTGACAAAGAAAATATAAAAGAGTTAATAGAAATAAACATTCTAACTCCTATATATAATAAACTTCAAGAAAACTTTAAAATGTCAGCAGATCACATTATTTGTTTAAAAAATAAGTTAGTTAAAGCTGAAAACTTTAAACAATCTTTTAAAGAAAAAGACAAATTTTATGTTCAGCAAAATCAGTTAAATTTTCAAATTTATATTTCAATGAAATAAAAAGGCCAACATATCTATCTATAAGGCAATTTTGTTTTAACTGTTTAATGTTTTTACTCAAATTATAATTAAATTAAACCACAGTTAAATGATTCTCTTGAATTTTTCTATCTTAAAACAAAGTCAGGTAACCTTCACATTCTTCTAGATTTTCTCCAAAAATTAGTTTGAGCATTCTACTCAGATTGCATAGATCAGAAATGATCAAAGCACTAAGTGTGACTCTCTTCTGATTAAGGGGATTCTATAGAAAGAAGGTATCAAGCAATGTCTTTTTGATTTTAAAATTCCTAGAATCCAATTACAGCTAGCAATTCATTTCATTAAATTCCTATTTAAAAATAAAATCTAGGAAATCTGAAATCGCTTAAATGAATCTTAAAAGAAATTTAGAAATAATCTTTGACCCTTAAAAGCCTGAAGTTATTTAAAGACTTTTTATGCTTAGGTATCCTAAACCAAATAGGGGGAGATTGTTAGAACCTAGTCTTAATTTGGATTAGGATCCCAACTCAAATAGGGGGAGATTGTTGGAACCTTAGTTTTGATTTGAGTTAGGATCCACCTTTAGTGTCTAAGTTTCTATCATAACTCATCTTATAACTTAGATCATATCCTATTAAGGTAGAAGGCTGAAAAGAATATATATATATATAATATACTAAGAAATATAAATATATATATTTAATTGGCTGAAAAATAAGAGAAGAATTAAATTTACATAAGTTCTCTGCGTTCGACGAACGGCTACTTGCGTTCGACGAACGACGCCCTGCGGTCGACGAATGGCGTTCATTCTGCGCTCGACGAAATCCAGCGGTTTAGCGTTCGACGATCCCATCTCAGCGGTTCAGCGTTCGACGATCCCGTCTCAGCGGTTCAGCGGTCGACGAACAGATTATCTCAGCGGTCGACGAAATCCTGCGTTCGACGAACTCAAGTATGCGTTCGACGAACAACTCAACATTCAGCGGTCGACGATCCAGCCAGTCTCTGAGTTCGACGAACAGTTCCGTTCGACGACCTCAAGTCTGCGTTCGATGAATATTCAGCAGATGTTCAGAACAGTGAATCAAATGATCAGGTCGACGAATCAAATGATGAGGTTGACGAACTTGAAGCTCAGCTCGATGAAATATCTGCAGCATTGTTTTATATCATTTTCAGTTCGACTAATATGCTGTCAGATTTATTTAAAGCAATATTTTATTAATTCCATTTATATATTGCTATATATATTGCTGCCTTTCCTTTGTTTGAAATAGCCGTTGGCAGAAGCATTAAATGTTAGAGCCGTTGCAGCAAAGCCAAAGACGGCAATTTGTCTGCTCAAGGATCTGGGAAATAAAAGAGATATTATCTCTTTCCTCTTTTGTCGGCAAGGATTCAAATCAGCCAAAAGCTCTCCAGAATACATATACAGAGCAGAGAAGAAAGGAAAAGAAGAACAGCTAGCAGCAAGATATAATAAGATAACAGCTAGCGGCAGAAACAGGAAGATACAGGAAGAGAAACAGAGGAGCAAAAAGAAGAACAATTCAAAATATATTATATCTTCTTTTTGCCTAACTCTTTCTTTCAGATCATATACAACCTGAGACACCAATCTATATCAATTGCCCAGGGATCAAAACTGCAAGAAGAAGAACAGATGAT
This sequence comes from Dactylorhiza incarnata, assembly GCA_033032865.1. Taxonomy (NCBI): domain Eukaryota; kingdom Viridiplantae; phylum Streptophyta; class Magnoliopsida; order Asparagales; family Orchidaceae; genus Dactylorhiza; species Dactylorhiza incarnata. The sequence continues at coordinate 3,941,344 of JAWHQI010000026.1, read as the reverse complement.
TTGCAATCTAGAGAAGAAGCTCCATCCACAAGCTGTCATCTAAACTAAATCAGATAGGGGGAGCTCTCTTCAACATCATCAAGATCCAACTCAACTACCAATCAGGATCTTCAAGTGTCTTCTCAGCAAAGAGAAGAACAACATATCTTTTTGTTTTCTTTTATTCCTCCCATCTTGTACAGGGTTATAACTCCCTTCAAAAGTTAACTCCCGGTGACAGGCCACCTTAGCAAAAACCTGCATCTTGGTTAGAGCACCTGATCAAAAGCTCCCTTAGTTCTTAAGCACCTTATCAAAAGCTTATTGGTGATTTGAGCACCTGATCAAACCTCCATTGGTGTGTGGACACCTTATCAAAAACCCCTTGGTGTGAGGGCACCTTATCAACAACCTCCAGTGGATTCCTACCAGTGGGAGAAGAGTAGATGTACCCAGGTTGATTGGGGAACTACTATATATCTTGTGTCATCTGGCTTGCTTGTTTGTTTATGTTTTTATTTGCTAAGCTGTGTTTTATATGCTTACTTACTGTTTGATTTTATTACTCACCCAGCACTCATTTATATATATCATTTATTTTGAAGTAAAACTAAAACAAGATCTTTTAAGATAATTAAGAACTAAACTCCTTTCAGAAGGTCTGGTGGAAGTACCCCTCTCCCAGTAGGATCCAACCCAAATGGTGCAATTTGGGTCCCTCTTATCTCAGGAGGAGCGGTTGGAGTACACATCTTTCCTCTGCGCGAATGAAGACATCTTCGCTTGGAGCCCAAAAGACATGCCCGAGGTTGACCCTCAAGTCATTTTTCATTCCTTAAGTATTAATCATGCCTGCAGGCCAGTAATCCAGAAGAAGTGGAACTTCGCTCCCGAGCGACTCAAGGAAATCGAGGAGGACGCGACAAAGCTCCTAGAGGCACAATTCATCCGCGAGGCAGAGTACCCCACTTGACTCACTAATGTGGTCATGGTGAGGAAGGCCTCCAAAAATGACAGATGTGCATCGACTACAACAACCTCAATCAGGCATGCCCGAAGGACAACTTCCCCCTTCTGAGGATCGATCAGCTCGTCGACGCAAGGACTGGTCATGCGCTTTTCAGCTTCCTGGACGCATATTCTGGGTACAATCAGATAAGAATGAATATGGCAGACAAAGAACACACCGCCTTTCGAACTGACAAGGGAGTTTACCACTACAAAGTGATGCCTTTCGACCTCAAAAATGCCGGAGCAACCTACTAGAGATTGATGAACAAAGTGTTCAAAGACCACATCGAGCAAACGACGGAGGTGTACATGGATGACATGCTGGTGAAGAGTGTCCACCGTTGCAACCACTTGAAAGACCTGGAAAAGTGTTTTCAACTCCTTCGCCGCTTCCAGATGCGGCTCAATCCCAGCAAGTCCGCGTTTGGTTTGACAAAAAGGAAGTTCCTGGGTTTCATGGTAACCCATCGGGGGATCGAGGCAAACCCCGAGAAGATCAGGGCACCAGAGGATATGTTGCCTCCTCGCTCCATCAAGGAGGTGCAACGCCTGAATGGGAGGATCTCCACTCTCTCTCGATTCCTAGCACAGACAGGAGACAAGTACCTCCCCTTCTTCAAGATTCTCCGAGGGGCACGCCACTCTGGATTCTAGTGGACGGACAAGTGCCAGACGACCTTCGAGCTTCTCAAGCAGTACCTAGCCTTGCCTCCGCTCTTGTCAAAGCCTGTCCCCGGAGAAGGATGTACATATATCTGGAAGTATCTCCAACTGCCCTCAGCTCGGTGATCATCAAAGATGAAGGAGGAATTCAGCGGCCAATCTACTACCTCAGCAAGGTCCTCAGTAACACTGAGACCAGTTATCCAACGGCGGACAAGACAACCCTAGCTCTCATTTTCTCAGCGAGAAAGCTTCGGCCATACTTCCAGGCTCATACAGTGAAATACTAACACAACTACTACTGCAAGCAATCCTCTAGAAGCCAGAGGTATCCGGGGGCTAGTAAAATGGGCGGCTGAGCTCGGCAAATTCGACATCCATTTCTTATCCCGGTTGGACATCAAGTCTCAAGTGCTCGATGACTTCGTAATGGAGTACACCATTCCCCCAGAAGCAGCTCCTAATGAAGATACTGTCACCACCCGTTGGACTCTCTATGTCGACGACGCCTCAGGAGCCAAAGGAGAAGGAGCAGGATTGCTCCTTGTAAGCCCCGAAGAAGTCACCATGGAGTATGGCCTTAGGCTGAAGTCCCCATCCACCAACAACATCGCCGAGTACGAGGCCCTGATTGCCGCCCTCCGACTTGCCATTGACTGCAAGGCAGAGAACCTGACAATTCATACATACTCCCAACTTGTGGTCTCACAAGTCGAAGGAGATTACAAAGCAAAGAACGACCAGATGGCGTAGTACCTCCTGCTCGTAAGATCACTCCTCTAGAAGATTCCGTCGCACCATATACTGCACATCCATAGGGAGCAGAACTCTAGAGCCGATGTGCTCTCCAAAATCGCAACCTCTCCCTCCAGCTATCAGTCTCGGCGGCACAGAGTCGAAGAGATATTGATTATGGGAAATTGTTGTGATAAGAGTCATCCTGGATGACCCCCTCCAGGCCTGCCTCGAGCATGGGCATCTGCTCGAAGAATGCATGGAAGATCAACGACTGAGGATGCGGGCTGCGATGTTCGCCATTATCGAAGGGGAGCTCACAAATGGGCCTTCTCCGGGCCCTATTTGAAGTGTCTGATGGCGGCTGAAGCAGAGTACACCCTGACTCCCTGAGAGAGGTCCACAGGAGAATTTGCGGAGAGCACTTGGGCAGGAAGGCCCTGGCTTAGACGATCTTGCGCCAAGGTTTTTATTGGCCGACAATGAAGAAGGACGCGACCGAGTTCATCCAAAAGTGTAAGAGTTGTCAGCTTCACGCGAACATTCCTCATCAACCGCCAGTCGCACTAACGACACTTCAAAGTGCCTGGCCATTCACGCAGTGGGGAATCGATCTCCCCGGCCCCGTCCTCCTGGCGTCCGGATAGAGAAAATTCATCATCCTGACTATTAAGTACACCAAGTGGGTAGAAGCTGAGCCCTTGCCAAAATAACTGAGGAGAATGTCAAACAGTTTGTCAGGAAGAACATCATCTGATGCTTCAACATTCCGACAGTGATCGTCGCCGACAATGACACTCACTTCACTGGGAAATCATTCACGAATATGTGCGAGAACCTGAAGATCAACCTACGCCACACGACCGTGACACACCAATAGATAAATGGGTAGGTAATGGTGACGAACCACACCATCCTCAACGGTTTGAAGAAGCGCCTGCAAGAGGTAGGGGCAGTGGGTCGTTGCACTCCCAAATGTTCTATGAGCGTACTGTTGGAACATGGTCTTCCGCATCTCCTAGGTTTGAGAATAACAAATCCCATATGTATTTGATCTTGTGTGTTTAAGTGTGCAGGATAACAAAGTCCACATGACTCAAGGATTACATAAGAAGGTTGCCCCCAAAGTTGAGCCAACAAATCCAATACATCTACTAGCGCTGGCGGTAGTACTAGCGCAGGCGCTAGCTGCCGTTTGACGAACTTCTCATCATGGCGTTCGATGAAACTTCGCTCGAAGCGCAATTGCCGGGAGAACTTATAGAAGGGTATATCACCAGGCAGTATCTGATAGCGCATGCGGTAGCGAGGAGCACAGTAGGCAAGGGAGAATTGTTTCCTCGGATTGAAGATTTTGTCGCGCAGAATATATCCTAATATGGGATAGCGCCGACGGTAGCACTAGCGCAGGTGCTAGCGCTAAGTCTATAAAAAGGGCATCTTGGCTCCGTCTTCTCAAGCCTTTAGAGATCCAGAATTCCAGAGCTTCGTGCCACAACATAGAGAGGAAGTTTCAGAGAGATACTCCCACAAATCCATAAAGACTAAAGGAGATCCGTGGAGAAGATTTCAACACGCGTCATCATCGTGACGAAAGACCGCATCGACTACGATTATACTCTGCGTCTTCGTCTACTTCTCCAAGAGATCCACATAGAGGGAGTTTTACATTATTGTCTTTTTATTTCACATCTTTTCTGTAATCGTTTAGTAAATTGCCTCGTGTTGGCGACTAGGTCTGGGTAGGACTTAGGGCTGAAATGTGCCTCGTGTTGGCGACTAGGTCTCGGGTGTAGGTCTAGGGGGTGCTCGAGGCCATATCCGGGGAAGGTTGGCTAGAGCGGCTTGAGGCCGTATCCGGGGAAGGATCGGCTAAAGCCAACCGGTTCGTGGGGATACGAGTATGTATAGAAAAAAAAGAGTCTTTCTATTAGCTTTGATTTCTAGCTTCGATAAGAGATCAAGTTTTGTAATCATGCTTCTCAAGTTAATAAAATCATGTCTTTACTTTTACTTCACTTAATTTGTCTGGATCTTCTCTAGTTTAATAATCAAAGCTTTTTCAAAGTTATTCAAAATATATTATAAGTTTTTAAAACCCTTATTCACCCCCCTCTAATGGCGCCTACCGATCCAACAAGTGGTATCAGAGGCAGGTTATTCCAAATCGGCTTAACAACCGGGAATAATGGCGTCTCATGATCTCGCTTCTACTAGTGGGGAAAATTTTTATGAAGAAGAAAAATTTCTTAAACCACTGTTATTTGAAGGAAGAAATTATAAAGGATGGAAAATAGTAATGGAAAATTTTCTTAAACGTTTAGATGAAATTTTTTGGAATATTACTATCAAAAAACCACCTAGCGTATTAAATAAGAGCGAAATGGTTTTAAATGCAAAATCTATGAATAGTCTATTTTGTGCGTTAGATCATAATATTTCCAAACTCATTTATACTTTTCCTACTGCATACGAGATGTGGAATTTTCTTGAAATAACTTATGATTCTCCTTCTGCAGGTATGGAACGATTACAAGAACTGAAGAATATGCAAGCCTGCACAGGTATTCAAGAAAGCTCCACACATGACAGATCCATGAAGTGCACATCAAATGGAAAAGTAGAAGTACTGTCTTCGGAAGAGGAGTGCCAAAAAGGTTTAAAAGAAACCATATGTTCAAATCATGCCTCTCCCAAAAGCAATATAAGGAAATCAAATCCCATCTTTTGTACTTCTATTTCTATTTTACAATTGCTACAAATTACAAAGCGCAAACTTAAGAAACTAAAAAATGCAAATTGCAAATTGCGCTTAGAAAATAAAAATTTAAAATAAAAGTTAAAGTAGTATCAAAATCTGGTTTATCTAGCTTTACTCATGTCACTTCAATTGAAAATACAAAACCTTGTCTTGATTGTAATGATATTAAAGAAAAATTTAAGGAACTTAAAAAAGAAATTATTTTTATACAAGAACAAAATGAAAAATTATGTTTAGAAAATTCTTCTTTGATAAATGATTGTGCTAAGTGCAAAGACTATAAAATTGAAATTAAAGAGATGGATGAAACATTTGATGAATATAGAAATAAATACCAAGATCATATAGATTCAATTGTTTCCACTCTTAAAAATAGCACAATCGCTTATAATAAAGCTAGACATAATTTAAAAATTAAAAATGATGAATTAAAATCAAAAATCAACTTGCTTATGAAAATTGTAAATACAAATTCACAATATCAAACTATATCTAAAAACAAGTTGAATATGAATAAGAACATCTTACCTAAGTTTAAAAATGGGAGTAATGAACATAAAGGATTTGTAAATCAAAATCAAAATCACCATAATTTACAAAATTATGTTTCTCCAAACCTAAAATTAAATGCAAACAAATTTCCTTCAAGTTATAAATTCAAAAATCTTTTTTATCCAAATGGTCAAGTAAATGATTATGGAAATTTGAAAACTAAAAATAATGTTATACCAAGATTTGAATGGAGACCCAAAGTTAAGGATGAAACACAAATTCCACTCAGAAGGGCTCATTCACTTCCATCTCCCCAAAAGCAAACACGATGTATTTGGGTACCCAAAGGAACCATCACACCCGGTCCTCTTTGGATACCTAAATCTCCTATTCATTAGTATCCAATCATTTGCATGAAGTAGAAATCAACTCAAAATAAAATATCAATTCTCTACTTCATTATATGCTTAATTTCCTTTTTGTTTTTGCTTTTTATTTTTCTTTGAGCCATCATGATATGATCATTTTTATATAACTTGTGATATGACTCTCACATATTAAACCAAAATTCATAAACAAATCAAATTGAATAAAGTTAAATAAAAAGTCATATCATCTCTCAAGTGATCTACTTATCCTTTTTATTTCTTTTCTTCTAAATCCATTTCCAAAAAGTCTTATAAAATTTGAAAAACTAAATTTGTTATATGATATTATTAAGACTAAATGAAATAAGTGTCAAAATGGATTTAAAAGGTGTATCTTAGGGGTATTAGGCTAAATTTATAAAATGCGCAAGTTTTGCTTAGGTAGTTAATATATTTGCGTCATTTTCATTTACCCCAAGTATGTTTAATCATAATCATGTTTAAATCGGAATTGAAAAATTGCATGAATATTATTTCACTTATTTCACTCATGCATGTGATGTGCAAAACTCAATAATTAAGGTTTAATAGATATGAAACTCTAATGAAGAGGAAACTCATGTACTAATTTTAACTTCTGCAACTTTTTGTGATTTCTTCTCGTCTCATCACTTCATTAGACAGACCTTACATTGCAAAAACATAATTAAGAAAAATCGGAAGCAAAATCGAAGAAAATTTAAGCTTTACGATCAAAATAAGCACCCTCTGTGTGCTAACGCAGGCGCTAAAACCTAACGCCGGCGCTAGCCCAAGTCTCTGATTTTCTATAATTTTAAAATTCTGAAAAATCAATAAAAATATATGTATTTGTTTAATATTCAAAAACCAAAGAGAAAATTTACAAAACTCTTCAAAATAAACATATTTTCTCATATTCACTATTCACCTTACAACGTTTCTATTTAATAATTTGAAAAGGTTGAATATGAATTTTCTTTAAAAAATTCCTCATGTACATTATCATGAATAATTAATTATGAGTTCTTAATCACTATGAATTAATATTAATGATCAAATATAATAGTCATGCAAAATCATATGATCTTCTAAGTCAAACATCAAATATAACTACAAAAGATTTTACTCCTTCGAAACATATAGTCTGTGATCATGATTACTATATGAATCTATTATATTTTGCATAGACCGTAGAATCAACTCTATATCCATATGAATAAATAAATTAGAATTATCACTTTATTCAGTGTCTAAAATTTGAATCTCTATTGTTACATACATGCAACATTATATCAACAAACCTTGGTATAACATAAATCTCAAACTTATCATACTAACATTGTCACCTAAAGAATATTTGTGTCTATGTTAGGCTTTATATGTTTACCAAGACATACAGGCTAGGTATTCTCATTTAGGGCTTATCCATGGTATTCCTGTGCATGAACATTATGGTTAATCACTAAAATCATGCATATTTGATTTGTTCATTCATGACACCTCTTGCAAAGTTTAGTTAGGTAAAGTCATATACAAAATTGCTAATATTTCATGAAATTTGCACTATCTAGACATCTTCTAAAAATCTGAAATTTCAGCATGAATCTACTATTATGACACTTAATCAAGATCAACAATTAAAAATTTCAAAATCATCAAAAATTGGGTACTGTTTCCCGGGCTAGCGCTAACGCCGGCGCTAGCGAACCTATTTGATTTTCCGCAATTTTAAAATTTTGAAAAATTCTTAAAAATATATTATTCTATATGAACTATATATTTTTGCACTTCTGGCTTTATTTGATTTTTGAAAAATTTAAATACAAAATTACAAAAGCCAAAATTACAAATTTTTTTTTGTCTTTGGTTATTTGTTTGATTTCTATTCCTATATGCAAAAATCAAATATAAAAATATAAAACAAAAACAAGTATTAAAAATTATTATTTTGAACTTACACTTTCGATTTACATGTATCTTGCGAAAGGGTGATTTGGGCTATCATCCCATCATATCACCTAGTACCGGGCGAACCCCTCACAAGGTAGTCCTCGGGAAGTCCAAGATCAATTTTATGAGTTCAAACTTTAAATAAAAATTATTCTTCAAAAATATCAAAAATATTGTATGGACTTCATTGAAAATCAAGCATGAATTAATCTATTATTAGAACTTCTATAATGTTGCAATTTATCTTTTCAAACTACTTTGAACATTGCTTTCATCATGCTTTGATATATCTATTAATATGTGCATCAATTATTGTGAAAAAGTTGTGTAGAACTAAACTTAGCATGCCTCTAAGTATGAGTAAATGTTTTATGTTTGATAATGATCGCTATTCACTCACTTATTTTGACATTGTCTACATATGTGTTTAATCTAAGAATGCTTGTGTATGTTTTGTAATAGTACAATGAATTAAAATTGCACAAGTATCTTACCTACACAACCTTTATTTGCACTTTTAAAAGTTAAGAAAAGTGGTTATCGTTTTCATAAATTATATTGGTTTGCAAAACAAGCGTATTCGGAGAACTTTGTACAAAACAAAATCATAAAATAAAGTGACAAAGATAACTCCACCAGGCACTACTTGAACCTCCTGATAAGTCTTAATAAGCGTTGTGAGGTTGAGCACCTTGGAAAGAATAGTAAAGTATCTTGTGCAAACCATAACTTTCTTTCAAAATAAAAACCACTTATTCTTAAGTACACCGGATCACAAAAAAAAAAAATCAATATTGAAGAATAAAACATGTGATCCCCCAAGCACTACTTTGCACCCTGATAAGTCTTAATGAGTATTGTGTGTGCAAAGCACCTTGGTAGTTGTACATTTTTGTTTGTGCTTTGAAGTGCGTGGAAGTAAAATTATTTGTGTTTTACTGTGCTCTTTACTTTACATATCTCTTGTATTTTTGATTAAAACATTTGTTTACTCTATTCAAAATACACTTATGTACACATCATTATCTTCCATAACACTTCTTCTCATAAGTATTGGATCCTAATGTTAATTCTATACTACTCTTTACTTATGAAATGCACTAGATAACCTAGCATGCTTTCTACAATGTTTGGTATGTTTTGAAATTGTGAATTAAAGTAACATTGTAGTAATCTCTTTTTGATAACATCATTTCATGCTTGGTTACTTTATTATCAAACTTTAAGATTTTAATTGAAAAATGATTTACAAAACATCTTCTTTATGAAATTTAACTCATATATTGTTTTATGTATCATCATTAATTACAATAAGATGTTTCTTGTATTTCTATAAGTCTTCCGCATCATCACCATATAATTGTTTTACCTTGCGCTTTCATACTTATTTAAAGTCTTTCATTTTGGGTGCATCATCACTTGAATCTTCAAATTCTTTTCTTGCAACAAGTGGTAGACTTGCTTGGTAAACTCTATATTGGTTGCTTTTAACATGGATTTTTCTTTGCTATAAAACTCTGATTTATATCTATTAAAATATTATTACGCTAAAAATTCTGATTTATGAATGGATTTGAAAATAGCCATGTGATTGTTTTCATAAATTCAAATAAAAATATAAATCCATAGGCTATTTCATTAGATTTAAAACGCTTATATGTTTCCAATAATTATTATCCATGACTTCATTTCTCACTATAGCGGGGGCGTAGGGTTGTAGACATTAGATAACCTTTAGTCATGTCTTGTCCTTAACCGGGGAGGATTCCAGTGGGGCCTTGCGAGGCACTGGGGGAAAAGAGTGCTAGGTTAAGTTGTGTCTAGTGTTTGCATATGGGACTAACACCCCAACCTACGACATGTATGCAGCTCCTCTTGCCCATCCGTCACTTAGTACAGGGCTAGGGTGTAGACATATTGTCTGGGTAGTTTAGTTACTTGGAAATCATTACATTTTGGTTATACTACAAAATCTGATTTATGAAAATGTTGTAATACTCAAACTCTGATCTATTTAAATGAAAAGTATTCTAAAACTCCTTATCATTTCCTTCTCTATAAGCTCGATCATGCTTTTATCTTATTATCAAATTTTAAGTGGTGTCTCCTTACCCGCTTTTGCTAATAACAAAAGGGAGAGAACTAACATGATAAATATTAATCTGCTATCAAACTATAATGCTTAATTAAGATGATAGCTTACATATTAGGAGAACATTCACTTAGGGGGAGCATGTATTTAGGGGGAGCAATTCTAAATGCTAAAATTATCCTAAGTCATCACTCTCACACACACACAAGTATGGTTCTTCATGCTTATATATTAATGCTCTAATTTATGATTAATGGATTTGTTATTATCAAAAGGGGGAGTTTGTTGGAACATGGTCTTCCGCATCTCCTAGGTTTGGGAATAACAAATCCCATGTGTATTTGATCTTGTGTGTTTAAGTGTGCAGGATAACAAAGTCCACATGACTCAAGGATTACATATGAAGGTTGCCCCCAAAGTTGAGCCAACAAATCCAATACATCTACTAGCGCTGGCGGTAGTACTAGCGCAGGTGCTAGCTGCCATTCGACATACTTCTCATCATGGTGTTCGACGAAACTTCGCTCGAAGCACAATTGCCGGGAGAACTTATAGAAGGAGATAGCGCCAGGAGGTATCTGATAGCGCATGCGGTAGCGAGGAGCACAGTAGGCAATGGAGAATTGTTTCCTCGGATTTAAGATTCTGCCGCGCATAATATGTCCTAATATGGGATAGCGCCGGCGGTAGCACTAGCGCAGGCGCTAGCGCTAAGTCTATAAAAAGGGCATCTTGGCTCCGTCTTCTCAAGCCTCTAGAGATCCAGAATTCCAGAGCTTCGTGCCACAACATAGAGAGGAAGTTTCAGAGAGATACTCCCACAAATCCATAAAGACTAAAGGAGATCCGTGGAGAAGATTTCAACACGCGTCATCATCGTGATGAAAGACCGCATCGACTACGATCATACTCTGCGTCTTCGTCTACTTCTCCAAGAGATCCACATAGAGGGAGTTTTACATTATTGTCTTTTTATTTCACATCTTTTCTGTAATCATTTAGTAAATTCGCCTCGTGTTGGCGACTAGGTCTGGGTAGGACTTAGGGCTGAAATTCGCCTCGTGTTGGCGACTAGGTCTCGGGTGTAGGTCTAGGGGTGCTCGAGGCCATATACGGGGAAGGTTGGCTAGAGCGGCTTGAGGCCGTATCCGGGGAAGGATCGGCTAAAGCCAACCGGTTCGTGGGGATACGAGTCGGTATAGAAAACAAAAAGAGTCTTTCTATTAGCTTTGATTTCTAGCTTCGATAAGAGATCAAGTTTTGTAATCATGCTTCTCAAGTTAATAAAATCATGTCTTTACTTTTACTTCACTTAATTTGTCTTGATCTTCTCTAATTTAATAATCAAAGCTTTTTCAAAGTTATTCAAAATATATTATAAGTTTTTAAAACCCTTATTCACCCCCCCACTAAGGGCGCCTACCGATCCAACAAGTGGTATCAGAGGCAGGTTATTCCAAATCGGCTTAACAACCGAGAATAATGACGTCTCATGATCTCGCTTCTACTAGTGGGGTAAATTTTTATGAAGAAGAAAAATTTCTTAAACCACCGTTATTTGAAGGAAGAAATTATAAAGGATGGAAAATAGTAATGGAAAATTTTCTTAAACGTTTAGATGAAATAGTTTGGAATATTACTATCAAAAAACCACCTAGCGTATTAAATAAGAATGAAATGGTTTTAAATGCAAAATCTATGAATAGTCTATTTTGTGCGTTAGATCATAATATTTCCAAACTCATTTATACTTTTCCTACTGCATACGAGATGTGGAATTTTCTTAAAATAACTTATGATTCTCCTTCTGCAGGTATGGAATGATTACAAGAACCGGAGAATATGCAAGCCTGCACAGGTATTCAAGAAAGCTCCACACATGACGGATCCATGAAGTGCACATCAAATGGAAAAGTAGAAGTACTGTCTTCGGAAGAGGAGTGCCAAAAAGATTTAAAAGAAACCATATGTTCAAATCATGCCTCTCCCAAAAGCAATGTAAGGAAATCAAATCCCATCTATTGTACTTCTATTTCTACTTTACAATTGCTACAAATTACAAAGCGCAAACTTAAGAAACTAAAAAATGAAAATTGCAAATTGCGCTTAGAAAATAAAAATTTAAAAGCAAAAGTTAAAGTAGTATCAAAATCTGGTTTATCTAGCTTTACTCATGTCACTTCAATTGAAAATACAAAACCTTGTCTTGATTGTAATGATATTAAAGAAAAATTTAAGGAACTTGAAAAAGAAATTATTTTTATAAAGAACAAAAAGAAAAATTATGTTTAGAAAATTCATCTTTGATAAATGATTGTTCTAAGCCCAAAGACTATAAAATTGAAATTAAAGAGATGGATGAAACATTTGATGAATATAGAAATAAATATCAAGATCATATAGATTCAATTGTTTCCACTCTTAAAAATAGCACAATCGCTTATAATAAAGCTAGACATAATTTAAAAATTAAAAATGATGAATTAAAATCAAAAATCAACTTGCTTATAAAAATTGCAAATACAAATTCACAATTTCAAACTATATCTAAAAACAAGTTGAATATGAATAAGAACATCTTACCTAAGTTTAAAAATGGGAGTAATGAACATAAAGGATTTGTAAATCAAAATCAAAATCACCATAATTTACAAAATCATGTTTCTCCCAACCTAAAATTAAATGCAAACAAATTTCCTTCAAGTTATAAATTCAAAAACCTTTTTGATCCAAATGGTCAAGTAAATGATTATGGAAATTTGAAAACTAAAAATAATATTAAACCAAGATTTGAATGGAGACCCAAAGTTAAAGATGAAACACAAACTCCACTCAAAAGGGCTCATTCACTTCCATCTCCCCAAAATCAAACACGATGTATTTGGGTACCCAAATGAACCATCGCACCCGGTCCTCTTTGGATACCTAAATCTCCTATTCATTAGTATCCAATCATTTGCATGAAGTAGAAATCAACTCAAAATAAAATATCAATTCTCTACTTCATGATATGCTTAATTCCCTTTTGTTTTTTACTTTTTATTTTTCTTTGAGCCATCATGATATGATCATTTTATATAACTTGTGATATGACTCTCACATATTAAACCAAAATTCATAAACAAATCAAATTGAATAAAGTTAAATAAAAAGTCATATCATCTCTCAAGTGATCTACTTATCCTTTTTATTTCTTTTCTTCTAAATCCATTTCCTAAAAGTCTTATAAAATTTGAAAAACTAAATTTGTTATATGATATTATTAAGACTAAATGAAATAAGTGTCAAAATGGATTTAAAAGGTGTATCTTAGGGGCATTAGGCTAAATTTATAAAATGCGCAAGTTTTGCTTAGGTAGTTAATATATTTGCGTCATTTTCAATTACCCCAAGTATGTTTAATCATAATCATGTTTAAATCGGAATTGACAAATTGCATGAATATTATTTCACTTATTTCACTCATGCATATGATGTGCAAAACTCAATAATTAAGGTTTAATAAATATGAAACTCTAATGAAGATGAAACTCATGTACTAATTTTAACTTCCACAACTTTTTGCGATTTCTTCTCGTCTCATCACTTCATTAGACAGACCTTACATTGCAAAAACATAATTAAGAAAAATCGGAAGCAAAATCGAAGAAAATCTAAGCTTTACGATCAAAATAAGCACTCTCTGTGTGCTAACGCAGGCGCTAAAACCTAACGCCGGCGCTAGCCCAAGTCTCTGATTTTCTATAATTTTAAAATTTTGAAAAATCAATAAAAATATATGTATTTGTTTAATATTCAAAAACCAAAGAGAAAATTTACAAAACTCTTCAAAATAAACATATTTTCTCATATTCACTATTCACCTTACAACATTTCTATTTAAAAATTTGAAAAGATTGAATATGAATTTTCTTTAAAAAATTCCTCATGTACATTATCATGAATAATTAATTACGAGTTCTTAATCACTATGAATTAATATTAATGATCATATATAATAGTCATGCAAAATCATATGATCTTCTAAGTCAAACATCAAATATAACTACAAAAGATTTTACTCCTTCGAAACATATAGTCTGTGATCATGATTACTATATGAATCTATCATGTTTTGCATAGACCGTAGAATCAACTCTATATCTATATGAATAAATAAATTATAATCATCACTTTATTCTATGTCTAAAATTTGAATCTCTATTGTTACATACATGCAACATTATATCAACAAACCTTGGTATAACATAAATCTCAAATTTATCATACTAACATTGTCGCCTAAGGAATATTTGTGTCTATGTTAGGCTTTATATGTTTACCAAGACATACAGGCTGGGTATTCTCATCTAAGGCTTATCCATGGTATTCCTGTGCATGAACATTATGGTTAATCACTAAAATCATGCATATTTGATTTGTTCATTCATGACACCTCTTGCAAAGTTTAGTTAGGTAAAGTCATATACAAAATCGCTAATGTTTCATGAAATTTGCACTATCTAGACATCTACTAAAAATCTAAAATTTCAGCATGAAACTACTATTATGAGACTTAATCAAGATCAACAATTAAAAATTTCAAAATCATCAAAAATCGGATACTGTTTCCCGCGCTAGCGCTAACGCCGGCGCTAGCGAACCTATTTGATTTTCCGCAATTTTAAAATTTTGAAAAATTCTTAAAAATATATTATTCTATATGAACTACATATTTTTGCACTTCTGGCTTTATTTGATTTTTGAAAAATTAAAATACAAAATTACAAAAGCCAAAATTACAAATTTTTTTGTTGTCTTTGGTTATTTGTTTGATTTCTATTCCTATATGCAAAAATCAAATATAAAAATATAAAACAAAAACAAGTATAAAAATTATTATTTTGAACTTACACTTTTGATTTACATGTATCTTGCGAAAGGGTGATTTGGGCTATCATCCCATCATATCACCTAGTACCGGGCGAACCTCTCACAAGGTAGTCCTCGGGAAGTCCAAGATCAATTTTATGAGTTCAAACTTTAAATAAAAATTATTCTTCAAAAATATCAAAAATATTGTATGGACTTCATTGAAAATCAAGCATGAATTAATCTATTATTTAGAACTTCTATAATGTTGCAATTTATCTTTTCAAACTACTTTGAACATTGCTTTCATCATGCTTCGATATATCTATTAATATGTGCATCAATTATTGTGAAAAGTTGTGTAGAACTAAGCTTAGCATGCCTCTAAGTATGAGTAAATGTTTTATGTTTGATAATGATTGCTATTCACTCACTTATTTTGGCATTGTCTACATATGTGTTTAATCTAAGAATGCTTGTGTATGTTTTGTAAGAGTACAATTAATTAAAATTGCATAAGTATCTTACCTACACAACCTTTATTTGCACTTTTAAAAGTTAAGAAAAGTGGTTATCGTTTTCATAAATTATATTGGTTTGCAAAACAAGTGTATTCGGAGAACTTTGCACAAAACAAAATCATAAAATAAAGTGACAAAGATAACTCCACCAAGCATTACTTGAACCTCTTGATAAGTCTTAATAAGCGTTGTGAGGTTGAGCACCTTGGAAAGAATAGTAAAGTATCTTGTGCAAACCATAACTTTCTTTCAAAATAAAAACCACTTATTCTTAAGTACACCGGATCACACAAAAAAAAATCAATATTGAAGAATAAAACATGTGATCCCCCCAAGAACTACTTTGCACCCTGATAAGTCTTAATGAGCATTGTGTGTGCAAAGCACCTTGGTAGTTGTACATTTTTGTTTGTGCATTGAAGTGCGTGGAAGTAAAATTATTTGTGTTTTATTGTGCTCTTTACTTTACATATCTCTTGTATTTTTGATTAAAACATTTGTTTACTCTATTCAAAATACACTTATGTACACATCATTATCTTCCATAACACTTCTTCTCATAAGTATTGGATCCTAATGCTAATTCTATACTACTCTTTACTTATGAAATGCACTAGATAACCTAACATGCTTTCTACAATGTTTGATATGTTTTGAAATTGTGAATTAAAGTAACATTGTAGTAATCTCTTTTTGATAACATCATTTCATGCTTGGTTACTTTATTATCAAACTTAAAGATTTTAATTGAAAAATGATTTACAAAACATCTTCTTTATGAAATTTAACTCATATATCTATTTATGGATCATCATTAATTATAATAAGATGTTTCTTGTATTTCTATAAGTCTTCCGCATCATCACCATATAATTGTTTAACCTTGCGCTTTCATACTTATTTAAAGTCTTTCATTTTGGGTGCATCATCACTTGAATCTTCAAATTCCTTTCTTGCAGCAAGTGGTAGACTTGCTTGGTAAACTCTATATTGGTTGCTTTTAACATGGATTTTTCTTTGCTATAAAACTCTGATTTATTTCTATGAAAATATTATTACGCCTAAAATTCTGATTTATGAATGGATTTCAAAATAGCTATGTGAGTGTTTTCATAAATTCAAATAAAAATATAAATCCATATGCTATTTCATTAGATTTAAAACGCTTATATGTTTCCAATAATTATTATCCATGACTTCATTTCTCACCATAGCGGGGGCGTAGGGTTGCAGACATTATATAACCTTTAGTCATGTCTTGTCCTTAACCGGGGAGGGTTCCAGTGGGGCCTTGCGAGGCACTGGGGGGAAAGAGTGCTAGGTTAAGTTGTGTCTAGTGTTTGCATATGGGACTAACACCCCAACCTACGGCATGTATGCAGCTTCTCATGCCCATCCGTCACTTAGTACGGGGCTAGGGTGTAGACATATTGTCTGGGTAGTTTAGTTACTTGGAAATCATTGCATTTTGGTTATACTACAAACTCTGATTTATGAAAATGTTGCAATACTCATACTCTGATCTATTTAAATGAAAAGTATTCTAAAACTCCTTATCATTTCCTTCTCTATAAGCTCGATCATGCTTTTATCTTATTATCAATTTTTAAGTGGTGTCTCCTTACCCGCTTTTGCAAATAACAAAAAGGGGAGAACTAACATGATAAATATTAATCTGCTATCAAACTATAATGCTTAATTAAGATGATAGCTTACATATTAGGAGAACATTCACTTAGGGGGAGCATGTATTTAGGGGAAGCAATTCTAAATGCTAAATGCTAAAATTATCCTAAGTCATCACTCTCACACACACACAAGTATGGTTCTTCATGCTTATATATTAATGCTCTGATTTATCATTAATGGATTTGTTATTATCAAAAGGGGGAGTTTGTTGGAACATGGTCTTCCGCATCTCCTAGGTTTGAGAATAACAAATCCCATGTGTATTTGATCTTGTGTGTTTAAGTGTGCAGGATAACAAAGTCCACATGACTCAAGGATTACATAAGAAGGTTGCCCCCAAAGTTGAGCCAACAAATCCAATACATCTACTAGCGCTGGCGGTAGTACTAGCGCAGGCGCTAGCTGCCGTTCGACAAACTTCTCATCATGGCGTTCGATGAAACTTCGCTCGAAGCGCAATTGCGGGGAAAACTTAGGCGGTATCTAATAGCGCAGGCGGTAGCGAGGAGCACAGTAGGCAAGGGAGAATTCTTTCCTCAGATTGAAGATTCTGCCGCGCAGAATATGTCCTAATATGGGATAGCGCCGACGGTAGCACTAGCGCAGGCGCTAGCGCTAAGTCTATAAAAAGGGCATCTTGGCTCCGTCTTCTCAAGCCTCTAGGGATCCAGAATTCCATAGCTTCGTGCCACAACATAGAGAGGAAGATTCAGAGTGATACTCCCACAAATCCATAAAGACTAAAGGAGATCCGGGGAGAAGATTTCAACATGCGTCATCATCGTGACGAAAGACTGCATCGACTACGATCATACTCCGCGACTTCGTCTACTTCTCCAAGAGATCCACATAGAGGGAGTTTTACATTATTGTCTTTTTATTTCACATCTTTTTGTAATCGTTTAGTAAATTTGCCTCGTGTTGGCGACTAGGTCTGGGTAGGAATTAGGGCTGAAATTCGCCTCGTGTTGGTGACTAGGTCTCAGGTGTAGGTCTAGGGGGTGCTCGAGGCCATATCCGGGGAAGGTTGGCTAGAGCGGCTTGAGGCTGTATCTGGGGAAGGATCGGCTAAAGCCAACCGGTTCGTGGGGATACGAGTCGGTATAGAAAACAAAAAGAGTCTTTCTATTAGCTTTGATTTCTAGCTTCGATAAGAGATCAAGTTTTGTAATCATGCTTCTCAAGTTAATAAAATCATGTCTTTACTTTTACTTCACTTAATTTGTCTTCATCTTCTCTAGTTTAATAATCAAAGCTTTTTCAAAGTTATTAAAATATATTATAAGTTTTTAAAACCCTTATTCACCCCCCTCTAAGGGCGCCTACCGATCCAACAAGTGGTATCAGAGGCAGGTTATTCCAAATCGGCTTAACAACCGGGAATAATGGCGTCTCATGATCTCGCTTCTACTAGTGGGGTAAATTTTTATGAAGAAGAAAAATTTCTTAAACCACCGTTATTTGAAGGAAGAAATTATAAAGGATGGAAAATAGTAATGGAAAATTTTCTTAAACGTTTAGATGAAAAAGTTTGGAATATTACTATTACAAAACCACCTAGCGTATTAAATAAGAATGAAATTGTTTTAAATGCAAAATCTATGAATAGTCTATTTTGTGCGTTAGATCATAATATTTCCAAACTCATTTAAACTTTTCCTACTGCATACGAGATGTGGAATTTTCTTGAAATAACTTATGATTCTCCTTCTGCAGGTATGGAACGATTACAAGAACCGGAGAATATGCAAGCCTGCACAGGTAGTCAAGAAAGCTCCACACATGACAGATCCATGAAGTGCACATCAAATGGAAAAGTAGAAGTACTGTCTTCGGAAGAGGAGTGCCAAAAAGATTTAAAAGAAACCATATGTTCAAATCATGCCTCTCCCAAAAGCAATGTAAGGAAATCAAATCCCATCATTTGTACTTCTTATACTTTACAATTGCTACAAATTACAAAGCGCAAACTTAAGAAACTAAAAAATGCAAATTGCAAATTGCGCTTAGAAAATAAAAATCTAAAAACAAAAGTTAAAGTAGTATCAAAATTTGGTTTATCTAGCTTTACTCATGTCACTTCAATTGAAAATACAAAACCTTGTCTTGATTGTAATGATATTAAAGAAAAAATTAAGGAACTTGAAAAAGAAATTATTTTTATAAAAGAACAAAATGAAAAATTATGTTTAGGAAATTCATCTTTGATAAATGATTGTGATGCAAAGACTATAACATTGAAATTAAAGAGATGGATGAAACATTTGATGAATGTAGAAATAAATATCAAGATCATATAGATTCAATTGTTTCCACTCTTAAAAATAGCACAATCGCTTATAATAAAGCTAGACATAATTTAAAAATTAAAAATGATGAATTAAAATCAAAAATCAACTTGCTTATGAAAATTGTAAATACAAATTCACAATATCAAACTATATCTAAAAACAAGTTGAATATGAATAAGAACATCTTACCTAAGTTTAAAAATGGGAGTAATGAACATAAAAGATTTGTAAATCAAAATCAAAATCACCATAATTTACAAAATCATGTTTCTCCCAACCTAAAATTAAATGCAAACAAATTTCCTTCAAGTTATAAATTCAAAAACCTTTTTGATCCAAATGGTCAAGTAAATGATTATGGAAATTTGAAAACTAAAAATAATGTTAAACCAAGATTTGAATGGAGACCCAAAGTTAAAGATGAAACACAAACTCCACTCAAAAGGGCTCATTCACTTCCATCTCCCCAAAAGCAAACACGATGTATTTGGGTTCCCAAAGGAACCATCCACCCGGTCCTCTTTGGATACCTAAATCTCCTATTCATTAGTATCCAATCATTTGCATGAAGTAGAAATCAACTCGAAATAAAATATCAATTCTCTACTTCATGATATGCTTAATTTCCTTTTTGTTTTTGCTTTTTATTTTTCTTTGAGCCATCATGATATGATCATTTTATATAACTTGTGATATGACTCTCACATATTAAACCAAAATTCATAAACAAATCAAATTGAATAAAGTTAAATAAAAAGTCATATCATCTCTCAAGTGATCTACTTATCCTTTTTATTTCTTTTCATCTAAATCCATTTCCTAAAAGTCTTATAAAATTTGAAAAACTAAATTTGTTATATGATATTATTAAGACTAAATGAAATAAGTGTCAAAATGGATTTAAAAGGTGTATCTTAGGGGTATTAGGCTAAATTTATAAAATGCGCAAGTTTTGCTTAGGTAGTTAATATATTTGCATCATTTTCAATTACCCCAAGTATGTTTAATCATAATCATGTTTAAATCGGAATTGAAAAATTGCATAAATATTATTTCACTTATTTCACTCATGCATATGATGTGCAAAACTCAATAATTAAGGTTTAATAAATATGAAACTCTAATGAAGATGAAACTCATGTACTAATTTTAACTTCCGCAACTTTTTGCGATTTCTTCTCGTCTCATCACTTCATTAGACAGACCTTACATTGCAAAAACATAATTAAGAAAAATCGGAAGCAAAATCGAAGAAAATCTAAGCTTTACGATCAAAATAAGCACTCTCTCTGTGCTAACGCAGACGCTAAAACCTAACGTCGGCGCTAGCCCAAGTCTCTGATTTTCTATCATTTTAAAATTCTGGAAAATCAATAAAAATATATGTATTTGTTTAATATTCAAAAACCAAAGAGAAAATTTACAAAACTCTTCAAAATAAACATATTTTCTCATATTCACTATTCACCTTACAACGTTTCTATTTAATAATTTGAAAAGGTTGAATATGAATTTTCTTTAAAAAATTCCTCATGTACATTATCATGAATAATTAATTACGAGTTCTTAATCACTATGAATTAATATTAATGATCATATATAATAGTCATGCAAAATCATATGATCTTCTAAGTCAAACATCAAATATAACTACAAAAGATTTTACTCCTTCGAAACATATAGTCTGTGATCATGATTACTATATGAATCTATTATGTTTTGCATTGACCGTAGAATCAACTCTATATCCATATGAATAAATAAATTAGAATCATCACTTTATTCTATGTCTAAAATTTGAATCTCTATTGTTACATACATGCAACATTATATCAACAAACCTTGGTATAACATAAATCTCAAACTTATCATACTAACATTGTCTCCTAAAGAATATTTGTGTCTATGTTAAGCTTTATATGTTTACCAAGACATACATGCTGGGTATTCTCATCTAGGGCTTATCCATGGTATTCCTGTGCATGAACATTATGGTTAATCACTAAAATCATGCATATTTGATTTGTTCATTCATGACACCTCTTGCAAAGTTTAGTTAGGTAAAGTCATATACAAAATCGCTAATGTTTCATGAAATTTGCACTATCTAGACATCTCCTAAAAATCTGAAATTTCAGCATGAAACTACTATTATGACACTTAATCAAGATCAACAATTAAAAATTTCAAAATCATCAAAAATCGGGTACTGTTTCCGGCGCTAGCGCTAACGCCGGCGCTAGCGCTAACGCCGGTGCTAGCAAACCTATTTGATTTTCCGCAATTTTAAAATTTTGAAAAATTCTTAAAAATATATTATTCTATATGAACTATTTATTTTTGCACTTCTGGCTTTATTTGATTTTTGAAAAATTAAAATACAAAATTACCAAAGCCAAAATTACAAATTTTTTTTTGTCTTTGGTTATTTGTTTGATTTCTATTCCTATATGCAAAAATCAAATATAAAAATATAAAACAAAAAAGTATCAAAAATTATTATTTTGAACTTACACTTTCGATTTACATGTATCTTGCGAAAGGGCGATTTGGGCTATCATCCCATCATATCACCTAGTACCGGGCGAACCTCTCACAAGGTAGTCCTCGGAAAGTCCAAGATCAATTTTATGAGTTCAAACTTTAAATAAAAATTATTTTTTTAAAATATCAAAAATATTGTATGGACTTCATTGAAAATCAAGAATGAATTAATCTAGTATTTTGAACTTCTATAATGTTGCAATTTATCTTTTTAAACTACTTTGAACATTGCTTTCGTCATGCTTTGATATATCTATTAATATGTGCATCAATTATTATGAAAAAGTTGTGTAGAACTAAGCTTAACATGCCTCTAAGTTTGAGTAAATGTTTTATGTTGGATAATGATCGCTATTCACTCACTTATTTTGGCATTGTCTACATATGTGTTTAATCTAATAATGCTTGTGTATATTTTGTAATAGTACAATGAATTAAAATTGTACAAGTATCTTACCTACACAACCTTTATTTGCACTTTTAAAAGTTAAGAAAAGTGGTTATCATTTTCATAAATTATTTTGGTTTGCAAAACAAGTGTATTCGAAGAACTTTGTACAAAACAAAATCATAAAATAAAGTGACAAAGATAACTCCACCAAGCACTACTTGAACACTTCTTCTCATAGGTATTGGATCCTAATGCTAATTCTATACTACTCTTTACTTATGAAATGCACTAGATAACCTAGCATGCTTTCTACAATGTTTGGTATGTTTTGAAATTGTGAATTAAAGTAACATTGTAGTAATCTCTTTTTGATAACATCATTTCATGCTTGGTTACTTTATTATCAAACTTAAAGATTTTAATTGAAAAATGATTTATAAAACATCTTCTTTATGAAATTTAACTCATATATCTTTGTATGGATCATCATTAATTACAATAAGATGTTTCTTGTATTTCTATAAGTCTTCCGCATCATCACCATATAATTGTTTTACCTCGCGCTTTCATACTTATTTAAAGTCTTTCATTTTGGGTGCATCATCACTTGAATCTTCAAATTCCGTTCTTGCAATAAGTGGTATACTTGCTTGGTAAACTCTATATTGGTTGCTTTTAACATGGTTTTTTCTTTGCTATCAAACTCTGATTTATTTCTATGAAAATATTATTACGCTAAAAATTCTGATTTATGAATGGATTTCAAAATAGCTATGTGAATGTTTTCATAAATTCAAATAAAAATATAAATCCATAGGCTATTTCATTAGATTTAAAATGCTTATATGTTTCCAATAATTATTATCCATAACTTCATTTCTCACCATAGCGGGGGCGTAGGGTTGTAGACATTAGATAACCTTTAGTCATGTCTTGTCCTTAACCGGGGAGGGTTCCAGTGGGGCCTTGCGAGGCACTGGGGGGAAAGAGTGCTAGGTTAAGTTATGTCTAGTGTTTGCATATGGGACTAACACCCCAAACTACGACATGTATGCAGCTCCTCATGCCCATCCGTCACTTAGTACGGGGCTAGGGTGTAGACATATTGTCTGTGTAGTTTAGTTACTTGGAAATTATTACATTTTGGTTATACTACAAACTCTGATTTATGAAAATGTTGTAATACTCAAACTCTGAACTATTTAAATGAAAAGTATTCTAAAACTCCTTATCATTTCCTTCTCTATAAGCTCGATCATGCTTTTATCTTATTATCAATTTTTAAGTGGTGTCTCCTTACTCGCTTTTGCTAATAACAAAAGGGGGAGAACTAACATGATAAATATTAATCTGCTATCAAACTATAATGCTTAATTAAGATGATAGCTTACATATTAGGAGAACATTCATTTAGGGGGAGCATGTATTTAGGGGGAGCAATTCTAAATGCTAAATGCTAAAACTATCCTAAGTCATCACTCTCACACACACACAAGTATGGTTCTTCATGCTTATATATTAATGCTCTGATTTATCATTAATGGATTTGTTATTATCAAAAGGTGGAGTTTGTTGGAACATGGTCTTCCGCATCTCCTAGGTTTGAGAATAACAAATCCCATGTGTATTTGATCTTGTGTGTTTAAGTGTGCAGGATAACAAAGTCCATATGAATCAAGGATTACATAAGAAGGTTGCCCCCAAAGTTGAGCCAACAAATCCAATACATCTATTAGCGCTGGCGGTAGTACTAGTGCAGGCGCTAGCTGCCGTTAGACGAACTTCTCATCATGGCGTTCGACGAAACTTCGCTCGAAGCGCAATTGCCGGGAGAACTTATAGAAGGAGATAGCGCCAGGCGGTATCTGATAGCGCAGGCGGTAGCGAGGAGCACAGTAGGCAAGGGAGAATTGTTTCCTCGGATTGAAGATTCTGCCGCGCAGAATATGTCCTAATATGGGATAGCGCCAGCGGTAGCACTAGCACAGGCGCTAGCGCTAAGTCTATAAAAAGGGCATCTTTGCTCCGTCTTCTCAAGCCTCTAGAGATCCAGAATTCCAGAGCTTCGTGCCACAACATAGAAAGGAAGTTTCAGAGAGATACTCCCATAAATCCCTAAAGACTAAAGGAGATCCGTGGAGAAGATTTCAACTCGCGTCATCATCGTGACGAAAGACCGCATCGACTACGATCATACTCTGCGTCTTCGTCTACTTCTCCAAGAGATCCACATAGAGGGAGTTTTACATTATTATCTTTTTATTTCACATCTTTTCTGTAATCGTTTAGTAAATTTGCCTCGTGTTGGCGACTAGGTCTGGGTAGGACTTAGGGCTGAAATTCGCCTTGTGTTGGCGACTAGGTCTCCGGTGTAGTTCTAGGGGGTGCTCGAGGCCATATCCGGGGAAGGTTGCTAGAGCGGCTTGAGGCCGTATCCGGGGAAGGATCGGCTAAAGCCAACTGGTTCGTGGGGATACGAGTCGGTATAGAAAACAAAAAGAGTCTTTCTATTAGCTTTGATTTCTAGCTTCGATAAGAGATCAAGTTTTGTAGTCATGCTTCTCAAGTTAATAAAATCATGTCTTTACTTTTACTTCACTTAATTTGTCTTGATCTTCTCTAGTTTAATAATCAAAGCTTTTTCAAAGTTATTCAAAATATATTATAAGTTTTTAAAACCCTTATTCACCCCCCCTCTAAGGGCGCTACCGATCCAACACGTACCTCAACACTAAGAGAACTCCAACCGGGGAAACACCCTACAATCTCTGTTATGACATTGAAGCTGTCAACCCAGTCGAGATCAGCGTCCCAAGTACCCACGTGATGACCTTTGACCCAGAGAAGAACAATGAGCTACTCAGGGAAAACCTTGACTTGGTCTCTGAAGTCAGGGATACAGCCGCCAACGTAACACCGTCTACCAAAGGCGAGCGACCCAGCTTTACGACATAAGGGTAAAGACCAGGCCAATTAACGTTGGGGACCTTGTCCCGTGTAGCATTGAAGCAGCCGACAGAAGGACAAGCTCTCACCAGCATGGGAAGGACCGTACGTCGTCACCACGGTCGTAAAGCCTAGAATGTTCAAACTCAGAACTGCAGAAAGGAAAACTCTCCCCCGCACCTTGAACGCGCAGAACCTGCGCCATTTTTATCATTGATTTATTGTAATTCATCATGTAAAAAGTCGCGAGCTACAATTCACGCAACTATCTTGCAATGATTATTATCACATTTTGATTCTAACAATCTTGACTAAGAAAACAAATTCGGGTAAGGCCGCGCTAATTGGTTCGAACGGGAAAGCCTTCACCAGCACAACAAGTCTACGCCATGCCACTACCGGGGTCTACCCCCTCGTGGTCGGCACCAATAAATTTGGGTAAGACAACGCTAATTGGTTCGAACGGGAAAACCTTCATGAGCACAACAGATCTATACCCTACCACCGTCGGGGCCTACCCCCTCGTGGTCGGCACCTACCCCCTCGTGGTTGGCACCAACAAACTCGGGTATGACCGCGCTAATTGGTTCGAACGGAAAAACCCTTCACCAGCACTGCAAGTCTACGCTCTGCCACCGCCGGGGCCTTCCCCTCGCGGTCGGCGCTAACAAACTCAGGTAAGACCGCACTAATTGGTTCGAACGGGAAAGTCCTTCATCAGCACAACAAGTCTACGCCCTACCATTACCAGGGCCTTCCCCCCTCGCGGTCGGCGCCAAAAAACTCAGGAAAGGTCTCGCTATTTGTTCGAACAGTAATGCCCTTCACCAGCTGATGCGATTACGGCAAGTGCACCAGTCATTCAAGTAATAAAATTGGGAGAGACTCCCCGAATATCGTTCTCAAAGGACTGCAAGTTGGGTTGTATGAATTCTTGTTAGGGAATTACTTATATAGATTCTTATGTAATTAATAAAAAGAGGGGTTTTGATTTTGGTTTTCCTAGATTAGCAACAATGAAAGAAAATGCGGGCCTAGAGCTCCGCTTCGCTTGTCGGGATAGAATGCAGGCCGCGATGCTGTGCTTCAGTGAGCGGGTGGACGAGAAGGCTAGCGGATGGGTGTTTTGTAACCAATGAAATGAGGGTTGTAGGTACCTTGTCGCAGAACATGCAGCTAGCAATTGCTAGTGTGGCGCACTACAGAACGGTGGAGTGGATGGCGGACTAGGGCGCTCCTCAAATCTCATAAACCACAAAAGATCTCAAAAGCATGAAATCATATTAACTAAAACACTATGTTTATGAACATCATCCAGATTAACACACATACAAGGAAAACTCTGAAACAATGCGCAAGGGGAAAGAGATAACCAAAGATCAAAGACTATGCTGAAGATTCTCGGCCGGAATTGTAGGGTTGTCAAGCCTCATCCGTGCTCGGTCTTCAATTGCATCCGGGGTCCGGAGGAGCTATCACCTTCCTCTACTTTACCCGTCTTATTCGTGGTCTAGCTCGAGCTAACTCTTGTTGGAACCTTGAATGCAGCGGATACTTTCCGTCTATGGCGTTCTTGAGCTCATCGATGATGGAGGAGGCCAAGGAGAGAGCTTTGGCTTAAGATTTGCAAGACAAGGGTTGCCGGTGCTCCTCCTAGGTCAAACGGTGGTGGAGAGGCGAAAATGGGCGGAAATGGTGGGCTTTGGAGTTTTTCCCACGGGTCTCCTCTTTCTCAGCGGATTTCCTGCTTTAAATACTAAAACAACAAAAATTTAGTCATGCACGGTCGAACGCACGACCGTGCGATTCCCGTGCGTTATTTTAACGAAAAACAATGCCTTGAGGAAGAAGCCGCAGCGCCCGTGCATTTTACTCACGCACGGTCGAAGCCGCCCGTGCGTAAAAACGCACGACCAAATCCCGATTGGCTACAAACCAGGCGCAGCAGGCGATCGTGCGTTTCCTTTGTGCACGGGCAACTGCCCGTGCGTAAAAATGCACGAACAAAGTCAGATCACCAATTTTCTACCCAGAAGAAGGCGCACGACCGTAGCCGTCCGTGCGTCAAGGAAAATGCATGACCGTGTGATATAATCAATCATGATTTCTGGGAAAAATGGGATGATCCAACCACCTGCAAGAACAACAATCCAGCTGGTAATACACTTCCAGCACCAATCAAGCTTGGAAGAAGGATTGGGGAGCACCATGTGCTTACCCCCAATAACATGGATCGCAAACGCACACCAAAACAAGCCTAAATAGAGCACAAAGCACGTAAGTGTGTGTAAATGAGCATAAGAGAAATATAAGCAATAATAGCTCGAAAACGACGTGCACAAGAGTGAAAACTAGCCCGGATGAGTCCATAAAAGCGTATATAAATGAGACTCATCACACCCCCAGACTTAACCATTTGCTCGTCCCGAGAAAATCATTCCCTATGCGGGCGGAAAAATTGATTAGCTGGCTTAACAATTGTAGAAGCAAAGTACCATGCGAAGTCGTATGCTCGCGCGCGTAGAAATGCAGTAGAAGACATTTTTAATTATACAAGCACTTTGTAATAATCTAAGGGTGTACATGTATATTATCTCTACTCAAAAGTTGAATCACGGTGAATCGTCCGGTCTTGCGTAGGAAGAAAGTAGACTAATCGCTGAGGCGAACATTACTAAAGATCGGTGCTCGGAACAACCTCCATTGAAATCCATCAATGTCGGTGACCATAAGCTCACCCGGCCGCACTCTCTCTACGACACCAGTTTGGTTCAATGCGCCTATCAGTAGGACTTTAGGTTAAAATGAGGCTTGAGTTAAGGTAGGGTGTACAAAGATAAACTTGAAGGCTTAAAGCACCTAAACCCAAATGAGCAAGCACAAAAATAAACTATCCACGCAACACAATAAACACGCGGGTGCACCACACCCCCAGACTTGGACTTTGCAACGTGGGTGTGAGCACCTCACTGCCTACTCCCGACACAAAACATTCACAAATTTTCAATTTAACTTTTTCATAACAATCTTTTCTCTTTTTTTTTTCTTTTTCATTCTTTTTATTCTTTCTTTTCTTTTTCAGCAAATTTTTTCAATACCAACAACCACAATTTTCACTATATAAAAAAACAACTACAACAACACCCCAATAATGAAAATAAAACAAGACTAAAGATCAGATTTGGGTGTGCGACTAGGATCGACTTTTAAGCTTTGGTGAGACAAAGGCGGAGCTGAATCAAAAGACGGGGTAGGCACAAAGGGGTTAGCGAGGATCAGATGTTAGGAACGGTACAAAAGCTCAACCTGGACAAAATGATGGCCTACATCACGCTCACGCACTGAACTAACTTGTACCAATGCTTCAAGAGTCGCTTGGGGCAAGTTTTTAGCCACCGAGAAAGATAATTCTTCCTCCCGACTCGAGCAATACAAACCTAACAACCGTCTACACACATTCCTACGCTACCGTCAGATTCACACCGGATTCACCACTTTTGAGTAGAATAAACAATTATTACGCAAATTGAAAAATCACAAAACTATGAGCATAAAGAAAAATTTATTCTACACACAAATTTATGCAAGACGTGAGTACTCGACTAGAGCACTACGAGAGTCAACATTTTACTCCGTCTTACAACCCTGAGCCAGCACAACAATTTTCCCAATCCTACAAAAGAAACGAGCTAGACTCGTTACACGCATATGGTTAAGTGTGCTCTCTAGTGGGTGTTGTGGTGTGCTATGAGAATGAAAAATAAAACAAAAATATTGTAACTTCTAGTATGTTGTGCATATGTGCACGTTCAAGTGAGTAACGGCAACTACTCTCCCCCAGAATTAAATCTAATCATCACAGATTATAATGCTAGATTCATAAAAAGAATTTGGGAGGAGAGATTACCCCATGCTCAGAAATGAGCATACCGGAAGATTGGCATTAATCTTGACTTCGGCTTCAATGTGTCCGCCATCAGGGTCGCCATACCTGTAAAACAACATCTCCACCCACGCAGAAACAAAAGCAAAAACAACAAAAATAGGTCGTCTCCCATAAGCCCTTTTGTTTACTATCCTTAAGGTGGACTAAATACCTATATTAAGCTGTGTAGCAATAAAGTTCAAGCATAGTTCTTAATAATTGTCCAGAATATCATAGAAATAAAACACACAAACAAAGACAAAGAGATAAAATTATGCAAAACAAAAGCCGCCGAAACATAAACCCCGGAGACTTCATCACGACTCAGCTGTAGGCTGATTTGTGATGATTCTCCCCAGCCACACGAGATGGGAAGGAGGTGAAGGCTTTATGGCTCAAGGGGGATTTCTCCACCCTGCTCCTAACCTCTTCCTTCTTGTGCCGGAGGGCTGGAAAGCGCTCTGCATGTAATAATCCTACCTGCTTTAATCTCTCTACAGTGGGAGAGCGCCATCGAGCAATAGGAGCTCGATCAAATTCATTGTTCTGCAGCTTTGGAGCAGCCAAGGGCGTCATTTCCCCACCCCCTATGGGTGATAGATCTGCCCAACTAACCTGTTTTAATTGTTTACATTTATCTTTAGTTTTTTTTAGAGTCAATCAAAATGTTTTTAGCCATGTCGGCTGTGGTGGCTTCAGACTTCGCGGCCTCGCCGCTCTTGTTCTCAGTTTCTTCTTCACTTCTCAGCTACTTCTTTACCATCTTCTGTTCCTCCTCCTTTTCCTCAGCATTCACTTCTTAACCTTGCTTTTCCACATCTAAACTCAACTCATTAGCAGATTTATTAGTAATAACAGGTAATAATATGATGTCGCTGGTTGTCATAGATGGGTGAGTGTGGTGTGTCACCATGGGTGACAAGTTTACACACCCACTAGGGATGTGAATGTTGGCACCACTCTCCCTCAAGAATGGGGCACCCAGAATAGGAATGGAGTTATTCTCCATGGGGCCCAAGACTTGGAAGTTCGTGATAACCGAAGTTCCATCTATGATTACCTCGACGTCTCTAACTTCTCCTTCAGTCTCCACCACCATTCCATTCGCTAAGGTAAGTGACTTCTGATCATCGTTATTGATTTTTAAGTTCAGATTTTCAATGTCTTGCAATGCAAGCACGTTGCGCGATGATTCGATGTCGTACAGAGCGGTGGTTTCAATGCTTTTAATTTGACATTTCACTATTAACTCGCCCTCATGCCCTTCATCCGTCTCGGTTATGCTCTTTCCTTGCTCATGGGGATTCTTCTCCGTTGTGCTAGGAAGAGCACCTTGAGTACGCCAGAAAGCACTTGAGCCAAGTGGCCCACTTGCATTTCCAAGTTTCTCATCGAGGCCGATTGGTTGGCCATATTTGTTTGGGCCATATGTACAAACTTTTCCATCATCTCTTCTAATGTGCTCTTCCTTTGCACCGCAACACCTTGGTTATAACCCGGATGAGGCGGCCTCGGTTGGCTTCCGGATGCTTGAGCATCAAATTGATGCTAGCCCGGTTGCCATCGTTGGCCTGCAGTGTTTTTATTCCAAGAAAAATTAGGGTGATTTCTCACACCCAGATTATACGTGTTAGAAAAAGGTGCAGTGCTGTTTTGATTTTGGACAAAATTAACACTCTCTTCTAAATTGAGATTAGAGAGTTCAGAAGAGATTTCACCCGAGGGACATTCATATGCATGATGTCCGGGGTTGCCACACCCGAGATAAGAAATTGCCATCACTGGAGCGGATGAAGAAGCAGGCTTCTTCAGCAATGTGAGCTCTCAGCTGGTGCTCCAGATGTGCATACTTCAAATAGTCCTCTCGCGTTCCTTGGGGTGTTTCGTCCTGCAGTCCAGAATGAGCTGTGAGACGTGGTGTCTTGCAGAATCCGCAGTGCCTCTTCAGGAGTGTGATTAAGAAGGGTTCCACCGGTAGCAGAATCAATCATAGCCCTATAGTTGGTCTCGAATGCGAAATAGAAGTTCTCCACCAAATTCCATGGTTGAAGTTCATGATGGGGGCATTTCCGCAGAAGGTCCATGAATCTTTCCCAAGCTTCTGCCAGGGTCTCCTGATCATTCTGCCGGAAGGTTGTGATTTCCCTTCTCAAGCTCACAATTTTATCAACCGGGTGGAACTTGGAGAGAAATTTTCCTTGCAGTGCATCCCAGGTGGTAGCTGTGCCCAGCGGAATTTTATGGAGCCACGCCTTTGCCCTGTCACGGAGGGAGAACGGGAATAGTCTTAATTTCACTGTGTCATCCGCAATACCAGCGTACCAGAATGTTCCACAGATCTCTGAGAATTCTGCCAAGTGAAGATGGGGGTCTTCACCTATCATCCCAGAGAACTGGGCATTGTTGCGGATAATGTTCAGGATCCCCGGCTTGATCTCGAATTGATTGTTTGTGATGGCTAGGCCAAAGCCAGGATACACGCTCCCCACAGTGGGAGTGGTATAATCTCGCATCGTTCTAGGCCTCGCCCGGGCCACCTCGTCCTCATCAGCCGCCTGACCCACAGCGGGTGCATTCTCACCCCTGGGGTTAATCTCATTCCTGTTGATGTTGAGATCCATGGACACAGCAGCACGGCGATGCGCGTGCAGCGTCCTCTCGATTTCAGGGCGTATTCCACGAACTCTTCAGGGCCTTGCCCCTGCATAAACTAACTTACACACAACCAAGAAAAATAGAAAAAATCAAAAACAACAAAGAATCTTTATAGTAGCTTCCTGGAAGAAAAATTCATAAAACGCTTGCTGTACCCGACAACGGCGCCAAAAACTTGATGCGATTACGACAAGTGCACCGGTCGTTCTAGTAATAAAATTGGGAGAGACTCCCCGAATATCGTTCTCAAAGGACTGTAAGTTGGGTTGTATAAATTCTTGTTAGGGAATTACTTATATAGTTTCTTATGTAATTAATAAAAAGAGGGGTTTTGATTTTGGTTTTCCTAGATTAGCAACAGTGAAAGAAAATGTGGGCCTAGAGCTCTGCTTCGCTTGTCGGGATGGAATGCAGGCCGTGATGTCGTGCTTCAGTGAGCTGGTGGACGAGAAGGCTAGCGAATGGGTGTTTTGTAACCAGCGGAATGAGGGTCGTAGGCACCTCATCGCAGAACACGCAGCTAGCAATTGCTAGTGCGGCGCACTACAGAACGGTGTAGTGGATGGCGGACTAGGGCGCTCCTCAAATCTCATAAACCACAAAATATCTCAGAAGCACAAAATCATATTAACTAAAACACAATGTTTATGAACATCATCCAGATTAACACACATACAAGGAAAACTCTGAAGCAATGCGCAAGGGGAAAGAGATAACCGAAGCTCGAAGACTATGCTGAAGATTCTCGGCCCGAATCGTAGGGTTGTCAAGCCTCGTCCGTACTCAGTCTTCAGTTGCGTTCGGGATCCGAAGGAGCTGTCACCTTCCTCTACTTTACCCGTCTTCTTCGTGGTCTAGCTCGAGCTAACTCTTGTTGGAACCTTGAATGCAGCGGAGACTTTCTATCTATGGCGTTCTTGAGCTCATCGATGATGGAGGAGGCCAAGGAGAGAGCTTTGGCGGAAGATTTGCAAGACAAGGGTTGCCGGAGCTCCTCCTAGGTCAAACGGTGGTGGAGAGGAAAAAATGGGCGAAAATGGCGGGCTTTGGAGTTTTTCCCGCGGGTCTCCTCTTTCCCAGCGGATTTCCTGCTTTAAATACTAAAACAGCAGAAATTTAGTCACGCACGGTTGAACACACGACCGTGTGATTCCTGTGCATTATTTTAATGAAAAACAATGCCTTGAGGAAGAAGCTACAGCGCCCGTGCGTTTTACTCACGCACGATCAAAGCCGCCTGTGCGTAAAAACGCACGACCAAATCCATATTGGCTAAAAACTAGGTGCAGCAGGCGATTGTGCATTTCCTTCGCGCACAGGCAACTGCCCGTGCGTAAGAATGCACGAACAAAGTTAGATCACCATTTTTCTACCCAGAAGAAGGCACACGACTGCAGCCGTCCGTGCATCAAGGAAAACACACGACCGTGCGATATAATCAGTCATGATTTCTGGGCAAAAAGGGATGATCCAACCACCTGCAAGAACAACAATCCAGCTGGGAATACACTCCCAACACCAATCAATCATAGAAAAAGGATTGGGGAGCACCATGTGCTTACCCCCAACAACATGGAGCGCAAACGCACACCAAAATGGGCCTAAATAGAGCACAAAGCACGTAAGTGCGCGTAAATGAGCATAAGAGAAATATAAGCAATAATAGCTCGAAAACGACGTACACAAGTGTAAAAACTGTTGGAGTTTCTGAGGTGATCTCAAAGCAATCAATAGTTAGTCTTACTGCCAACGCAATATGAGCCTATAGGGTTGCACATAAAAATGTTTGGAGAAGTTGGAGAAAGGATTGTGTTGGCCTCACTCATATTGGATTTGAGTGGAGGACCAGTCCTGTGACTGATCGGAATTAAGTTGAGAATGTCTCAATGGGAAATCATTTAAAGTGTTTAAACAAATAGATTTACTCTAGACAAATTCGGTTAAAGTGTTTAACCGAATTATGTCAATTTCGGCTAAAGGGTTTGGACAAATTCGGCTAAAGTGTTTAACCGAATTTTGTTAATTCGACTGATCAAATTCGGCGATATAGATTTGGCGATATAGTTTTGGTTAAAGTGTTTAACTGAACTGTAACAATTTCGACTAAAGAGTTTAGCCGAAATGTGTTAGTTCGACGAAATCATATAACCGAATTGATATAGTCGAATCGAATTTAAATAGTCGAATTCAGTTATAGTGTATAGTCGAATTCGATTATAGTGAGTTCGTCGAACACAGATCTCTTGAGTTCGTCGAACGCATATCTCTTGAGTTCGTCGAACGCAGATCTCTTGGGTTCGCCGAATGCAGATCTCCTTGAGTTCGTCGAACGCAGATCTCTTGAGTTTGTCGAATGCAGATCTCTTGAGTTCGCCGAACGCAGATCTCTTTGTGTTCGTCGAACGCAGCCTTTGGTATATAACAGTTCACGATCTTAGGGTTCCACATATAGACACAGATATTGCGACTGACCCTTTTTCGTGTTTTGTGAGAGCAGCTCCGGAAGTGTTCCACTAGGGCTTCTCTCCTCTTCCGATAGTTGCCGCCTCCCTTGTCTCGGATCTAGCAGTCCGTGGGGACGCTGAGAGCTTTTCTTCTCAGACTTATTCCTTGTTCGACAAGGCATTGAGGTTCTCCTCCGCTTGTGTGGATCTCTATAGAGGGTCCGATATATTTCGGTTCTTGCAAAGCAAGGTTCGTTCTACCAGAAGTCCGTGTGGAGCATTTTGGTTGAGTATCGACTCAATCCCTTAAAGGTATTTGGTTTTTGTTGCCTTTTCTATTTCTTGATTCATGAAATCCGCAAGATCCTTAACTCTTTGGGTTGTTCTTGTTATTTTTCCGCTGCGCATATGTGATATGCTGTCTACTTTATTGTTAAGAAAAACCCAACAGTGGTATCAGAGCCAGGTTTGCAATCAAGTGCGTGTAAATCGGGATTTTAGAAACGTTCTAAATGCCCTGATTTCTTCTTGTAACCCCGCCAAGAACGCATGTGATTGCGTTGCGATTTCATTGTTTCAGAAATGGTTTCTCCTTTGCAGCAGCCGTCCCTCCAAGTGATTTGTGAAATCACATGTCTGAGATTTTGAATCTGACATTGAGAGATGAGCTTGTCTACTGCACAAGTGGAGTTGTTTTTGCTGTGTCCAATGCATGTAAATCTGGAGATTTAGAAGTGTTCTAAGTGTTCAGATTTAGCCCTTCTTATCAAAGTGTTGATAATTTTTTTTGTGCACATTGGGGATGCATTTGGTTTGAAATGTTATATTTCAATTTTGTGAATGTGCACACTGATTAAAAGTTAATCAAGATGAAATGTTCATCGATTGTATCTTAAAATGCCTTAATCCAATATTAAGCATTTGGATGCCTTCCGATGGATGACACTCTTCCTGCCTCGATCGATGAAGTGTGGGCTTGCCAAAGCAAGGTGCATTAATCTATCTTGGTAAGGGTGCGAGCGGGTAATTGTGATATCCCACTGTCGACATTGGGTCTATCTTAACTAGGTGACCTCAAAGCTTGAGTGCCTAGAGGCATAGGGTTGGCATGCACCATATGATGGATGCGAATAAAGAGTTATTCACCAACCATACAAGAGTTTCATAGTGATGCATTTGCCAAGTGTTGTCTACCTAAATAACCACATTGCAAGAGAAACGCCAAAGCGGACTCGTTGTGTTGGTGAAATACGGATATTGTCCACTAAGAGAGTAGCTTGCATAAACTCTCCGAATTGAAATTAAGGGTTTTCGAGTTGATTAAAATAGTGGGAGTATTTAATTAAAGTCCTTATTAAAATAAAATGTATTTTGAAATATAGTACTGAAAATCTTTTGCGAATTTATTGTAGAATTTCCATGGCAAATACATCACACTCCACGTTGTCCCTGAGAGACATCCTTGAGAAGGACAAGCTCAATGAGATGAACTTCCTCGACTGGTATAGGAACCTGAGAATTATTCTCATGCAAAAGCGCAAGCTCTATGTCTTGGAAGGGGAAGCCCCTGCAGAGACGGCCGGGAATGCTCCGCGAGCAGACAATGATGCTTACAAGAAGTATCAAGATGATACCTTGGATGTGGAATGCCTCATGCTTGCTACCATGTCCTTTGAGCTTCAGAAGCAACACGAGAGCATGTGTGGTTATGAGATAATCGGGCACCTCAAGAAAATGTTCGAGGGGCAAGCTCGATAAGAGAGGTTTGACATATCCAAGGCATTATTTCAGTGCAAAATGGGAGCTCGAGACTCAGTAGGGACTCTTGTACTCAAGATGATTGGGTATATAGAGAACCTCGAAAGACTGGGTTTTCCCTTGGGTCAAGAGTTGGCCACAGATCTGATCCTGCAATCATTGCCGGACAGTTATGACCAGTTCATCTTGAACTATAATTTGAATGAAATAGAAAAGACACTGCCCGAGCTCCTTGGCATGTTGAGAATGGCCGAGAACAACATGAAGAAGGCCAAGCCTGCCAGCCCCATACTGATGGTGCATAAGGGCAAGGGCAAGGTTAGGGGATCTAAGAAAATGAAGATTTGATCTAAGTCTCATCTTGATCCCAAGTCTTCTGCACTGAAAAGGAAAGGTCTGGAGAAGGAAGGAAAGTGCCACCACTACGGTAAGGCGGGGAATTGGAGGCGGAACTGTCCCCTATACATTGAGGATCTGAAAAAGAAGAAGGGAAGTGTGACTTCCACTTCAGGTATTTACGTTATAGTGATAAACCTTTCTTCTCCTTCACCATGGGTATTGGATACCGGATGCGGTTCTCACATTTGTACAAATGTGCAAGAACTGAGAAGGAGAAGAATGCTGGGTAAAGGGGAGGTAGACCTACGCGTCAGGAATGGAGCAAGAGTTGCTACCATCGCCGTTGGTGTCTACTGCCTTTCTTTGCCCATTGGGCTTGTAATAGAATTAGCTAACTTTTATTTTGTTTCAGCCATAACTAGAAACATTATATCCATATCATGTCTTGACATGAAAGGTTTTTCATTCATGATTAAGAACAATTGTTGTTCGATTTTTATGAATGATGTTTGTTATGGTGTAGCCCAATTGTTTAATGGTTTATATGTTTTGAACTTAGACCATCCGATCTATAATGTTGAAAATAATAAAAGACTAAGAACAAATGACTCGAATCCAACATACCTTTGGCATTGTCGTTTGGGCCATATAAACAAGAAACGCATATCCAAGCTCCATAGAGATGGACTATTGGACTCATTTGATTATGAATCAGTTGAGAGATGTGAGTCTTGCTTATTAGGCAAAATGACTAAATCCCCTTGCACTGGTTATACTGAGAGGGCAGATGATCTTTTGGGTGTCATACATAGTGATGCATGCGGACCCATTAGTTCTATGGCTAGAGGTGGGTTCTACTACTTCGTTACATTGAATGATGATTTCAGTAGATACGGATACATGTTTCTTATGAAGAACAAACCCGAGAACTTAGAAAAGTTCAAAGAGTTTAAGAATGAAGTAGAGAACCAACTGGGAAAAAGGATAAAAGCACTCCAATTTGATCGAGGTGGTGAATATTTGAGTCAGGAGTTTCGTGATCATCTGAAAGAGTGTGGTATTGTATCACAACTAACCCCACCTAGAACACCGCAACATAATGGTGTCTCTGAGCAGAGGAATCGTACTTTGTTAGACATGATACAGTCAATGATGAGTCATGCAGATCTGCCCATTTCCTTTTGGGTTTTTGCTTTAGAGACTGCTGCTTTTACACTAAATCACATTCCGACGAAGACGGTTCAAAAGACACCATATGAGATATGGACTAGGAAGCGTCCCAGTATGTCTTTCATTAAGATTTGGGGTTGTGAGGCATACGTACGATGTCAAATGTTTGACAAGCTGGAACCCAAATCAGATAAGTGTTATCTTGTGGGATATCCTAGGGAAACCAAAGGGTATTACTTCTACCTACCATCCGAGGGCAAAGTGTTTATCGCAAGGACTGGCGTCTTTTTGGAGAAAGAGTTCTTATCCAGAAAGACTGCAAAGGTGGAACTTGAAGAGGTTCAAGAACCACAAATAATGTATCAACGTGAATTGGAACCCGAGCAAGGACTACAATCTGTTGTAGCTAGAGAACCTGCTCAAGAAACACATGTCCTACGTAGATCTGATAGACCAAGATTTGAGCCTGAGAGATATGAATTTCTCGTGCCTCAAATAGGTAATGTGTTGCTTATGGATCATGATGATGAGCCTGCAACCCATCAAGAGGCTATGTGTGGACCTGACTCCGAGAAGTGGCTTGAGGCCATGAAATATGAAATGGACTCCATGTATGCAAACCAAGTTTGGACCTTGGTGGAACCACCTGAAGGGGTACGCCCCATAGGGTGCAAGTGGGTCTTCAAGAAGAAGACCGACATGGATGAGAATGTACAGACATTCAAAGGCCGGCTGGTGGCTAAAGGTTTCAGGAAAATTCATGGTGTTGACTATGATGAGACCTTTTCCCCTATAGCCATGGTCACGTCCATCCGAATTCTACTTGCTATTGCTGCATATTATGACTATGAGATCTGGCAATGGATGTCAAAACGGCTTTCCTTAATGGAAACCTCCTTGAGGAAGTGTATATGACACAACCCGAGGGTTTTGTATCTCCAAGTGAAGCCACTAAAATATTCAAGTTGAATCGATCCATTTATGGATTGAAACAAGCTTCTCGAAGTTGGAATCTTCATTTTGATGAGAAAATCAAAGAGTTCGGTTTCATCAAGAACGAGGATGAACCTTGTGTTTACAAGAAGATTAGTGGGAGCATTGTCGTTTTTCTGATATTGTATGTAGATGACATACTGCTGATCGGGAATGACATTCCAACCCTGCAAGCTGTTAAGAACAGGCTAGGGGACTGCTTTTCTATGAAGGACTTGGGTGAAGCGACTTATATAATTGGTATTAAGATCTATAGAGATAGATCGAAGAAGTTGCTGGGTTTGACCCAAAGTACATACATTGATAAGGTGTTGAAACGGTTCAACATGCTTGAATACAAGAAGGGATTCTTACCTATATCTCATGGTGTGAGTGTAACGGTCCAGGCCCACCAACACGGGACCCAGCTGGACCGCCGGCACCCTCCCGGCCCAAGCCCGCCAACACGGGACCCAGCTGGCACCGAAAGGGTTCAGCCTAACCAGATGGTCTGCAGACCATGCACCCCAACCCCTCTCTGTCCCACCACAGGGCACAGTGGGTTGTTGGAGACCGCAGTCCCCCTTTTATGAGAATTGAACCAGTTAAGCGACATCGAGTG
The DNA here is from genome assembly GCA_033032865.1 of Dactylorhiza incarnata. Classification (NCBI taxonomy): domain Eukaryota; kingdom Viridiplantae; phylum Streptophyta; class Magnoliopsida; order Asparagales; family Orchidaceae; genus Dactylorhiza; species Dactylorhiza incarnata. The sequence continues at coordinate 3,902,154 of JAWHQI010000026.1, read as the reverse complement.
GACTTCCCAGGAGGTCACCCATCCCCAAATTGCTCCAGCCTGAGCACGCTTAACTATGGAGCACTTTCACTTCTCATCACCAATTGAGCTGCTCAATTGGTGATGAGAAGTGAAAGTACTCCATAGTTAAGCGTGCTCGGGCTGGAGCAATTCTGGGATGGGTAACCTCCTGGGAAGTCCACGCGCTGCCGCTTAACTGGTTCAATTCTCATCAAAGGGGGACTGCGGTCTCCAACAACCCACTGTGCCCTGTGGTGGGACAGAGAGGGGTTGGGGTGCATGGTCTGCAGACCATCTGGTTAGACTGAACCCTTTCGGTGCCAGCTAGGTCCCGTGTTGGCGGGCTTGGGCCGGGAGGGTGCCGACGGTCCAGCTGGGTCCCGTGTTGGGGGGCCTGGACCGTTACAAAAAGTGCACTCCTGGAGGATAGGACTTTTTGTAACGGTCCAGGCCGACCAACACGGGACCCAGCTGGACCGCCGACACCTTCCCGGCCCAAGCCCGCCAACACGGGACCCAGCTGGCACCGAAAGGGTTCAGCCTAACCAGATGGTCTACAGACCATGCACCCCAACCCCTCTCTGTCCCACCACAGGGCACAGTGGGTTGTTGGAGACCGCAGTCCGCCTTTGATGAGAATTGAGGCAGTTAAGCGACAATGCGTGGACTTCCCAGGAGGTCACCCATTCCAGAATTGCTCCAGCCCGAGCACGCTTAACTATGGAGTACTTTCACTTCTCATCACCAATTGAGCTGCAGCTCAATTGGTGATGAGGAATGGAAGAACTTAATAGTTGAGCGTGCTCGGGCTGGAGTAGTCACGGGATGGGTGACCTCCTGGGAAGTCCCTGCGCTGCAGCTTAACTGAACCATTCCTCATGAAAAGGGGGGCTGCGACCTCCAACAACCCGCTGTGCCCAGTGGTGGGACAGAGATGGGTTGGGGTGCATGTTCTACAGACCGGTGGAGGCTAAGCCCTTTCGAGCTGGATGCTGGGGGTGCCGGCGGTCGTCCTTGCGAGCTGTGTGCTGGGGAGACCATTACAGTGAGTCTCTCTAAGGACCAGTGTCCTAAGTCTTTGGAAGATAAGGACCGCATGATGTTAATTCCACATGCCTCTGCAATTGGATCAATCATGTATGCAATGTTATGTACTCGACCCAATGTCTCATATGCTTTGAGCATGATGAGCAGGTATCAGTCTGATCCTGGTGATGGTCACTGGATAGCTGTCAAGAATATCCTAAAGTACTTGAGAAGCACTAAGGATACGTTCTTGGTGTATGGTGGAGAGGAAGAGCTCATTGTAAGTGGTTACACAGATGCTAGCTTCCAAACTAATAAGGACGATTCAAAGTCCCAATCAGGTTTTGTATTTTGCCTTAATGGAGGAACTGTAAGCTGGAAGAGTTCCAAGCAGAAGATAGTTGCCGATTCTACGACAAAAGCCGAGTATATTGCTGCCGTAAATGAGACAAAGGAGGCTGTGTGGATTAGGAAATTCATCGGCGAGCTAGATGTAGTTCCTAGCATTGTTGATCCCATAGTTCTCTACTGTGACAACAACGGTGCAATTGCCCAAGCTAAGGAACCTAGATCTCATCAGCACTCCAAGCACATACTTCGGCGGTTCCATCTTATTCGAGAGATTGTCGATCGAGGAGATGTGAGCATTTGTAGAGTACCGACTGAAGAAAACATAGCAGATCCACTAACAAAGCCTCTTGCGCAAAAGAAGCATGACAGTCATGTTAGATCAATGGGTATTAGATACCTGAATGATCATCTTTAGTGGGAGCCCGGTGAATTGCATGTTTGTTGGTTGTTTATTCATTTGATGAATTGTGATATGTACTATATGTTTCATTTTACATTTATGGTAAGTTCTTTTATTATGTCAACAGTTTCTATATGATAGACTAATTAACATAATGAATGCCCTTAGAATGTTTGCTTCCATAGGAATTCAAGTACGTGACTTGAATGTGAGGGCCTATATTTATATGAAACTTCATTCTTAAATGGTCCCTAGTCGAGGTATCATCCTAGAAATTAGGGTGAGGATGACACCTTAAGTCTAGCATGTGCGTTGACTGATGACCGGTTCTCACAGGTCATGATATTGTGATATCAAGTCATCACATGGGTACTTGTTAGGAACAAGTTGTACTGGACAGACCCACCGTGAGACTACTTTGTGGATTGTTATATGAATGTGTCACAAGTAGGTCTCAAGTGACAATGGTGTTTGTGGCCCTTTGACCCGAAGTCACAATATTCATCAGGTGAGGAAGAGCGTACTTTGATGCCATCTAAAGTCTTCTCTTGAGAAAGGTTGACAATAAGGGTGGTTGTTGGGTATGTTATGAATCATTTGGATATTTGCGTGTGAGCAGAAATGGGATTTGTTCTCCTTTATGACAGGAGTTACATCTATGGGTGTAACACCCCTAAATTTTTTTGTTAATTATTTTTACGTGCCCGCTGTGACGTAATTTTGGCTTAAGGGCGTTATGTCAGCTCGTCTGGTAGTGTTTCGAGCTTTAGCTTGGTTAAGGCTTGTGATTTAGGTCAAGCGTGCGAGATTTCGCGTCGTTTCGAGTTAAAGTGAAGATTTTGAGTGGATATCAAGATTTTAGCTTCGGAAGGCTTTATCCGGAGTTTGGCTCGTCGGAATTGAATTCCGACTCCGCCGTTGGATTCGTAGCGCCGTGTTTTAGTTAATGTGCGAATTTCGTAGAAATCCGAGGTGTTTTGATCGCCCTCGCAGTTTTAAGTAGATTGGAGGATTAATTAATTATTTAAATAATAAATTAGGTTTATATATAAGCCTAAAATCCTTCCCTTCCCTATTCATCTCCTTCCTCGATCAAAATCAGCCGCCGGAGGTTAGGGCGAGAGCGGAGCTTCGTGAAGCCTTCAACCGGCGACTCCTAGGGCTGTAGTGGTCGGAATCGAGTTTGGTTTGAAGATTTGGAAAGCTCTCGGCGAGATCTTCGTTCTAGCGGTAAGGTTTTCTCGTTTCGTGGAGTTTTGAGAGATTCGGTAGTGACCTAACTCCTTCCTTTGATCCGAAAGGTTTCAGGTTTTGTGCTCGGGTGAGTTCTTGGCCGGATCCTTAGCTTTCGGAGCGGAGATCTTCGAGTTTGCAAGGTTTAAGGCAAGTGGTTTCTTCCTCTTTCTCTCTTGATTCTTTTGACGGTTGGTTTGCTCGTTTTGAGCTCTTGTCATGCTGTTTAGCAAGAGTTTGTGTGTTTGGTGTAGTAACTTATGATCTAGAACCTTCCCTTGATTTTTCTCCTCCTCAACCTTACCCTAATATCAAGTTTTTCCCCTTGTTCTTGCGGTGGCTCGAGAGACAGATTTGGATGTCTCGAGACATAGCTGACGTCTCGAGACATAACTGTCTCTGTCTTTGGGGATGTCTCGAGACATAGCTGATGTCTCGAGACATAACTGTCTCTGTCTTTGGGGATGTCTCGAGACATAGCTGATGTCTCGAGACATAACTGTCTCTGTCTTTGGGGATGTCTCGAGACATAGCTGATGTCTCGAGACATACCTGTCTCTGTCTTTGGGGATGTCTCGAGACATAGCTGACGTCTCGAGACATAACTGTCTCTGTCTTTGGGGATGTCTCGAGACATAGCTGATGTCTCGAGACATAACTGTCTCTGTCTTTGGGGATGTCTCGAGACATAGCTGATGTCTCGAGACATAACTGTCTCTGTCTTTGGGGATGTCTCGAGACATAGCTGATGTCTCGAGACATACCTGTCTCTGCGCATGTGATTTCGTTGCGATTTCCATGTTTTAAATCGTGTGTTCTCTCTAGTGCACCAGGATGATTGCCAGTGTCCCTTCGGTGCTCCTGATCTTTGAACCCTCTTGCTTGTATTCTTTTACTGGTCGTGGTCTGATAACATTGGAGTTTACCCTTAAATCGTTGTGATCGGTGTACCTTGCCTTGACCCTAAATCTTAGGGCCTTCCAGTGATTATCCTTTCGGGTAGCGTCCCGTGTTTAATTAAAAATTTAAGTAATAAGAACTACTGTCTTTAGCCTTACACCGTAGTGGTGTTTGGAGGACAGTGGGGGAAAATGTTATAGCCTTGCACGGTAGTCGTGTTTGGATGGTTGGGTCTAGTAGCACCCCCACCTGGTTTTGGGCTTTGGGTAGCGGAGTTAGTTAACCGCTCCCGTTTAATTGAGCTGATCAGTCTCTTTATTCAATGAAACTAAATAAATGAATGTGTTTGTTCCTCTTTTGGTATTTAGTGCACTTAATGCTGGTTGGTTCATTGTTTAGAGCTTCTCTTCCGGTAAATTTTGGCTTGGGTTGGTACCCCTTATGCCTTGTTTGTTTTTCTGCTAATCTTCTGCCACTTGTAATTCCTTGCTGAGGCGTTCTTTGTTTTATTGAATGCCTCAGGTTCAGAGCCGTAGCGGCTAGTGGTGTTGCCTGGAGTTCAGAGTTTGTAGCTGCTCACCCCGCTGTTGCGAGGTAGTTGTGTTTAGTTGCTTCTTGTGCTCAGACATACTAGTTGGTGCCAATGGGTTAGTGTCAGGTGTTGACGCCCATTGTGCCCCTTTTTATACCTTATAGTTTACTTGTCAGTTTATGCCACTACTTATAGATCTTGTGTATCTTACTCTCTGGGAATGATTTATACTAGGTGCACTATAGTTATAAAATGGTTTTTCTTCATCCTCATTGCATTCTTTCTAACTAAAACCCTTAACTTTAAAGCCGTCTAAAGGTATTTTCTACTCTTACAGTACGCCTAGTTATGTGCATATCATTTACTTCATGCCCCGTCGTTTGCATACATATAGGACTTTCAGTAAACTAAATCAAGTACTTTCCGCTGCAATTATATATACTTTCTCGGTGGACTAGTTGGTCCACGAACTGAGAGACACAGTTCTTATCTCAAAACCCCTAATAAATGATTTCAATGATGACTTATCATATAATCATGTTTGTTTAGTAAATTAATAGGTTCCCGCCTGAGCGTCTACAGTTGTCTCCTGTATGACGTGGCATCATGACGTGTATTTTCTCGTACTCTGATATTCTTAAATTCGGAGAAAATGCGGGTTGTGACAATGGGCCCCTTGATGGAATGAGACCGAAAAATGCATGGCCATGCTGGGTTGAGCCAATATATGATATTGAGCTTACCACTCTCTTAAGGTCTATTCTAGATCAGGAAACTAGGATTGAACATTTATGAGGGTGACACGGTCCATGCATCTAGTTCTATCCGGATGTAAGGGACAAAGGGACAAGACAACACTGATACATTGGTTAAGACAGTCTTATTGAGTTATGAACTCTTATTGCTTGGGTAGCAATGATGTATTGATAGATGCCGCTCATTGTTTGTGAGACTTTTGTTGATACTTTGTGATCAAGTGGGAGACTGTTGGAGTTTTTGAGGTGATGTCAAAGCAATCAACAGTTAGTCTTACTGCCAACGCAATATGAGCCTATAGGGTCGCACATAAAAGCATTTGGAGAAGTTGGAGAAAGGATTGTGTTGGCCTCACACATATTAGATATGAGTGGAGGACCAGTCCTGTGACTGATCGGAATTAAGTTGAGAATGTCTCAATGGGAAATCGTTTAAAGTGTTTAAACGAATAGATTTATTCTAGACAAATTCGGCTAAAGTGTTTAACCGAATTATGTCAATTTTGGCTAAAGGGTTTAGAAAAATTCGGCAAAAGTGTTTAACCAAATTATGTTAATTCGACTGATCAAATTCGGTGATATAGATTTGGCGATATAGTTTTGGTTAAAGTGTTTAACTGAACTGTAACAATTTCGACTAAAGAGTTTAGACGAAATGTGTAAGTTCGACGAAATCATATATCCGAATTGACATAGTCGAATCGAATTTATATAGTCGAATTCGATTATAGTGTATAGTCAAATTCGATTATAGTGAGTTCGTCGAACGCAGATCTCTTGAGTTCGCCGAACGCAGATCTCTTGAGTTCGTCGAACGCAGATCTCTTGAGTTCGCCGAACGCAGATCTCCTTGAGTTTGTCGAACACAGATATCTTGAGTTCGTCGAACACAGATCTCTTGAGTTCGCCGAACACAGATCTCTTTGAGTTCGTCGAACGCAGCCTTTGGTATATAACAGTTCACGATCTTAGGGTTCCACATACAAACACAGATATTGCGACTAACCCTTTTTCGTGTTTTGTGAGAGCAGCGCCGGAAGTGTTCCGCTAGGGCTTCTCTCCTCTTCCGACAGTTGCCGCCTCCCTTGTCTCGGATGTAGCAGTCCGTGGGGACGCTGAGAGCTTTTCTTCTCCGACTCATTCCTTATTCGACAAGGCATTGAGGTTCTCCTTCTATTGTGTGGATCTCTGTAGAGGGACCGATCTATTTCGGTTCTTGCAAAGCAAGGTTCATTCTACCAGAAGTCCGTGTGGAGCATCTTGGTTGAGTATCGACTCAATCCCTTAAAGGTATTTAGTTTTTGTTGCCTTTTCTATTTCTTGATTCATGAAATCCGCAAGATCCTTAACTCTTTGGGTTGTTCTTGTTATTTTTCCGCTGCACATATGTGATATGCTATCTACTTTATTGTTAAGAAAAACCCAACAAAAACTAGCCCGGATGAGTCCATAAAAGCGTATATAAATGAGACTCATCACCAGCACAGCAAGCCTAAGCCAAATCAGCCAAGGAACGGGGAACTCATGCCTCACAAACACGCTAAGTCAAACAAAAGCAACCACAAGACATCACAAAAGCAATGTAGTGGAACCATGAGATCTGCAAAATCAAACAATATGCGTAAAGTACAACTACAAGAGCACCAAATACTATGCTATACATTACAAAAGTAAGCTACGGGCAGGAAGGGAAAAAAACAAAACACAAACAAATATACACATAGAGGCAGAGGTCAATCCTCAACAACTAAATCAGAGCGATCATCCTCGGAGAGGTCTCCCGCACCAAGATCAGAAGTGCTACACCTGAACATCCTCTCCTTCATACGAAGAGTCTTCCCGATCCCCCCTCTGAAAGGCAATCGCACACTCGTCCTCCAGCAATGGATCCACCTCCTTGGTCATGATCTCATCACGAAGCTCCTCCGAGATCCGAAAGCGCTCTCCACAAAGGCTAGGGAAATCTTGTACTTAGCGAGCCCCACGTCCTTGGTCTCCTCGGCGCCTCGCTCCAAGGAAGAAAGTCTCTCCACTTCACTCCTGATCAAGAACCCAAGCTCAGCATCTTATTACTCAAGTTGATGTTACTTTCATATCTACATAGTGCACAATAAATCCTATTGCTAAAACTATACCCCACATACTTTTGATAATACCAAAAGAGGGAGATTAAATTGAAGAAATCTATCATTAAGGGGAGTAAATCAGAAAATGCATTTATGTAGTGGGAGTATTCATATAGGGGGGAGTATGCACTATTATCACACTTATCATATACTATAAAAATCTTTCTAGTAATAGTTGATTTCTTCCAATAAGATTTGTTATTATCAAAAGAAGGAGATTGTTGGAGCATGTGTTCCACATCTCTTTGTTTGAGAATAACAAATCCCACAATGTATTTGATCTTGCTTGTAGTGTGTTTATATTGTGCAGGAACTATAGGTACAATACCCATATGAATAGAATGCTGAATGGGGACGATTCTCTGGAAAGAGAGCTAACGCTCTGCAGTAGAGTTAACGCCCGCATTAACTTATCGCCGAGAAGGGATATCGTCGAGAAGGGATGATGACGTGAAGGGAATGTCATTGAGATAGAAACCACAAGCTAACGCAAGCGTTAAGCGCTAATGCGAGCATTAAGTGCTAACACGAGCTTTAAGAGCTAATACAAGCGTTAAGAGCTAACGCGAGCGTTAAGCCATGTTCTTACCCGTTCTACCATGACTTCGATGGTTGTGCGGTTTCAGACACATTCGTATACGATCAGCTAACGCTGGCATTAGCTTCCATTGTCTATTTAAAGAAAAGAGACTCTCATTCTGAATTATTATGCTGAAATTCTTTAATCTTTCGTGAGAGCCTTCATCCCTAAGTTCAAGAGCACGTCCAAGTCCATTTTTGAAGATCAAGAGTTCAAAGGAGATTTCCAAAAGTCAAATTTCAAGGAGGACGCAAACTTCAACTTCGATGATGTTCATGGTGTTTTTTCATCATCTCCTTCAGAGCTCTTCAATATGGGGGGTTTTCATTTCTGATTTTATATTATATTCTTCTTTTTTTCTTTTGTGACAATAATAAATTCGCCTCGATTGTTGGCGACTAGGCCTTGCGAGGTTTTGTGGGAATTCACCGACGTGTGTGTGGCGACTACGTCTAGGTGTTGATCTATGGGGAGGCTAGATGATGTTTCTTGGGTTAGATAGGCTATAGCCATCCGGTTCTTGGGCGAAGGATTTGTGAAGAATCAAAAAGTGGTTTTATTCATGTCGCCTCTATTTCAAGCGTTATTCAAATTATTATCTTTGTAATTATCATTTGAAATAAAATCATTTTGTTCATCCTCTATGAATTTCTAGGATTTTATTTCATTAAAGAATTTTTAAGAAAAATCACTTTAGTACTATTTTTGAGGAGTTTTATTTTTGAGAGCTAACGCCAAACGTTAACACTAACGCTGACGTTAGCAAAGAATCCAGAAAGCTCCTGTTTCTGCAAATATTCTAAAAAGTTCTCAGTTTCACTTAAAATCGTAAAGCCCTTATTCACCCTCCATCTAAGGGAGCCATAAGATCCAGCAGTTAGTACTTGTAACCCACCTTAGATCACCGCGTGCGACCCCTGATCCCGTCGTGTATTTTGCCAACACAAATTTTCGCGCATGATTATCTAAAATACGATCACTTTTCAATACAACCTTATTACACAAATACTGACGTATATTTTGCAAATAATATACACCGTTGAAATCACGGATCATACGACTATATCTGCTCCCACATTGTTGTCACAAAAAATGTACCTCCACAACTTCACACTAGGGGATACCAAGGGAAGACTGTGAGTTGTCGGTTACTTTCTGATTAGAGAGTCACAGAAAAAAGGGGGCCGCAGGGCGGCGAGACTAGACTTACCCGCAGCGACAAATACCACTTGTGGCGGACAATTTATAGATTGAAATGCACTGTCACAAAAGAGAGAAGAAAGCTAGTCGGCAAGCAAGTGACCGAAAAGGGCACTAAATTCGAGACAACTTCCACAAGTAGCGAGTTTGAGGATTCAAATCAACGTGTCTTCTGGGTACTGCTCACCCCTATTTATAGTTGCAGGGCCCTGCCCAAATGGGCAGAATATAAAATTATGGGCTGCCTAGGATACAACAGAACGGGGCATGGATGAGAGGTTACATGAGGTGCAAATAACAAGAAAATGAAAGCAAAAATCTGACCGCGCGGTCTGGTGGTCAGTCTGGAGCATGGTCTTTGTTCTTCATGTTGATAACTGCCGGAGAATACTGACGGTCTGGGCGGCCACCAAAAATGTAACCGCACTGACCGATTTTGAGATGGATAACAGCTGGTCGCGGAATCCTGAGTAAACATGATCCCCACATAGTTTCAAGTTTTTTGAAACTTTGGAAATGTTCGCTTTAACTGTGGTGACCGCTGTTGGATCTATAGGCGCCCTTAAAGGGGGATAAATAAGGGCAAGATGGATATTATGAGGTTTTAATAACTTTTTGCTGCAGGAATACGTTCTCTGTTAGCTATTGCTATGCGGTAATGTTACCACTGGCGGTATCTCACAGAAACCATATTCTTGTGGGTAAACTACGTTAAATCCGTGCAGGTGATCGTTTCAGTGTGTTTTAGATTATACTTTCAGAAACACAAATTTCAATGCAACTAGTGATCACAAACAATTATCAAACCATGGAAATAATAATTTATTATAAGATTTGAATGAATTTACAATTACAAAATTGTTGTCTCCATGACGCCGGAGATCGAAAGCGATGAATAGAAAGTTCTTAGGTTTTCTATACCGACCCTCCCCCCGAGGAACAGTTGTTTCTCTCCCTTCTCCCCGAAGGTCTTCGATCTGACTCTCTCCCTTCTCCCCGAAGGTCTTCGAGCCCTTGCTAAACCTCCCCGATCTAGACGCCCTTCACAGACGATTTTCCACGGAATCCTCCCCAGATTTCGACGACCTCCCCGGTCGATTTCTCACTTACTCCTTCCCGGAATCCAATGACCTTCCCTGGTCGATTTCTCTCATCACACGATACAATAAAAATAGAAAAGAGAATACATGAATAGATGGAGAAATAAAAGAAGAACACCCCTCTAATTAGAACCATTGATGTTGATGTCGTTTCACTTGCCAAGGTTCGATCTTTGTGGCTTGAGAGTCTTCCAATTTGATGTTCTTTAGATCCATGAATGTCTCTGATTGATTAGCATTTGTTGTAGAGAGAACACTCCACGTATATGTTGAGAGAAAGCTTCTTGATCGTCGTTTTGATAGCTTTCAATCCTTGCACATGAATACCTTTTGATCTCCTCTGAAGAACTCTCCTCTTCAATGAGTTGGGAAGACCCCTCCCTTCCCTCTTGCCGGCTAGGGCGAACTCCCCTTTCAAATTTCATGAATATTCGTCGCAAGAAACTCAATTTTGAGTTGTTTTAAATTAGGATGTTGTGTAGGAAGTTACAGCGCGGTGGTAGCTTAGAGCGGGGCGGTAGCGCGCAGTCTTCTTGTTCTTTATTTATTTGCCTTTTATTTCCATACCAATTGTTATCATCTTTGTAAGCAAATGTTTCCCCCACGATAATATAATAAATCCTTGCCTCCAAAATAATATTGGATGCTCCTTTTGGCTCCTCAATTATGATTGATGGGGTTTCCTAAAGCTACCGCGCGACTATAGAGTTAGCGCACCATGTTAGCTTAATACATGCTGCATCGTCAGATTTCTTTTTCTCTTTTCTTCTACTTATTGTGCTGATTGGTGGCCTTTCCATATGCTCCCATGTAAGTGCGGAGCGTTAGCATTAGCGCGAGCGGTAGTCTCGCTTGTTTTAGAATCTTAAATTGTTGGCTGTCTGCAGATAAAGAAGGTGACAGATCATTCCTTGTAAATCAGAGTTACCGTGTTGAAACCGATAAATGGTCTCGGTGGAGTTCGGGGCCCCCAACGGGTTGGGGGGCGACTAGCACTTACTAATCTCGCGAGAGAACAGACCGGAGCCTCGGAATTGGACACTGATCCTTAGGCTCAGCTAGGAGGACCCACCACACACCCGGAAGATCTTTAGAGCGCTTCCCCTCCCAAGCCAAAAGCTGAAGCCCGGGCACCTTGGAGAGCTCAAAGGGAGGCTAACCAAGGAAGGACTGAGGAGATAGAAGCTCCAAAAGGAAGAAGTGTCTCTCCAAAGGTGCCCTTTGGATCCTATTTATAGATTTTCTGCTTTGGCCTGCAAATAGCAGGATTCCGCCTCTCGATTTTACTATACGCACCCCAAACTTGATCTGCTGATAGCCAATCTCCGCTGTTCGGAGGGGCTATTGGCAGGCCACGAGGGTAAAAGGATAATTTCTCTCAGGGGCCTAGGGGTAAAGGGCCTGCGAGGACAGTACTCGCGAGAGCTCTCGCTGACCTCCTCGCGTACCTCGCTCGCCAGTCAGTGAGTCCCCCTCTCGGAGGGTGCATGCCGGGGTCCGACCTCGCAAACCTCCACGTCGCCGAGTATAGGTCATCTCGCGGGTGCTCGGCGAGTACTCATCTTGCCCTCCCACCAGCATGCCGTCGGCGAGCACCCGTCTCGCCTGCCCCTCTTTGGGGGAACCTTGACCGCTTGGTCTTTCCCTGTCTATCTCCCGTCCTGGCGAATATCGGGGTTGTACACAATCCCTGCTCTTCGCGAGGCTACCTAGGCTCGCGAAGAAACATCCAACCCCCGGTATTTGCCAGCCTGGTGGTGAGCTGTCAAGAATCTTTAGTGGGGCCCATCGGAGGGCTATATATACGTCTCCTCCTTCCACAGCGGCGCGCGCCGCTATTTTACTCTCCTTTTCTCTCTCTTTACTGTAGAAGTTGCTGATGTCACTGTCCAAAGCTTTCGAGGACCGGCTAAAGACCTCCAAGGCCAGCGGGATGACTTCCATGGCTAAAGTCCCCGCTTGGATGAAGCGCCCGCCTCCCCCTCGGGTGTCAAAAACCAAAAAGGCGAAAGCGGTCTGCCGAGCCGGGGGTGAGTCCGTCACACTGGAGTCTTCCCCCGTCAATCAGCCCGGCGAGAAGGTATGAAATATCTATAGTTGGGTCAGTGAGAATCATCTTACTAAGTCTCGCCCGCCGGTAGGATAGCGATGCTTACCAGGGTGGCGACGAGCACAGAGGTGTATCCCCACATGTTTCCCCAATGAACACAGTCCTAGCTGCTGAGAAGGCTACCGGTACGCGTCCTCCCTCGTAGCTTCCCTGCATGTTGAACACTCACCTTCCTTTTCCCCCATTCGCAGGTTCGCCCATGAAGACAACGACCCGTCAGGGCTCGCGACCCGTCTCCCCCGTCATCCCCGACACCACCCTAAAAGTGCCGGGCTTCAATCTTCTGCAGAGCGATGACTCTGGGGGCTCGCGACCCCCAAAGATTCCTGTCAACGACAAGGCCTATCGTCCTGGCCTGGGTAAGTCATTATTGCCTCCCTACGGCCACGTCTTCGAGGGTCGGCCAGACCCTTCTCGCCTTCCTCCAAGTAAGGTTTTATTCCTTTGCGATGTCCGCAATCTTCCTCCTTTTGATGTTAAACTTTCTTATGGTCCATCGCAGGGACCTCTGAATCTCCTCACACTGATTCTGACTATGGGGATGAAGAGATGTGCCCCCTCCCGGAGCAGTTGGAAGACTTCTTAGGAGATCCGCGAGACCCCGAGGCGATGAAGCAGAGAACCGTTGAGTTGTTTCAGAAACAACAGCGAATGCTGCTGGACCTCAATCTTCAAGCGATGCGGGATAGGGAGGCTGCCGAGGCCAGCAATGTTGCTCTGAGGGACGAGTGCACGAGACTCCGAGCCGCGATACCCCGAGATCATGCTGAGGGGGCTTCCTCGCCAGAGGTGTACATCGCGCAGATGAGAGACTACGCCTTCTTGACGGATAGGGCAGGTCGCTCCGCCCTCGAATATTACAATCCGAGAATGCCACCGAGATCCGGACCGCGAGGGGGTGGCAGGTGGAAATGGCTCCCACATTAGCCTCGCGATCTTGCTTTCTTTCAAAAACATATTATATTATTATTTCTTAGGGCGGACAATTGCGTTCGCATACTTTGACTCGCTATGAACTCTAGCTAGTCGAGCGACGATTGACTTTATTTATTGATTCTCGCTCACTCCTTGCTTGGGAATGCTATTATCTCATTGAATGCCTGATGCTCTGCCGAAAATTAGTTGGCACTAACTTCGCAGGTCATTCTCGCTCGCTCGCAATTTCGCGGAGTAACATTCACTCTCACTAGTGATACTGATGTGACAGCCTGACTACTCGCACCCCACAACGCTTGGACTTCTTCCTGCCTTTTTTATTTTTCTATAAATAGTGTCTCATAACTACGAGCCACCTACCGCATTTATCGCCAACCTTCTTCCTTATCTGCTCGGGAGCTCTCGCTTCTTTCCCCCTTCCCGCACTTTCGTCGACTCTGCAGGTCTCTCCAAAGATGGTTGCCGAAGCTGCCGAGGCGGAGGGTCGCCTGAAATGCGCTAGGGCTTTCGTAGACCACACCTTCTACCACCATAACCTGACCAAGGAGGAGTACCTCAAAGAAATCTCCGCCTTCGTCCCTGCCGGATTCGTGCCGCGTTATCCTGGCGAGGACGACGCGATCAACACTCCCTACCCCGACGAGCTAGCCCTCCCCACGGCCCACTTCGCGGTCGGCCTGCGTCTGCCTCTGTGGCCGGAGGTCCGCCAGGTACCTCCTCGCCTCAACTATTTTCTCTTCGCCGGCTAATCTATCGCCCGCAGTTAACTAACCTCTCCCAGCCTTGCTCGACAGGTACTCATGCATTATGGCGTGATCCTCGGCCAGCTCACCCCCAACGCCGTCGCGGTCATCGTCTCCTTCGCCTGCTACATGCGCGAGGAGCGCATTGAATTCAGCTTGCCGGTGTTCCGGAAGCTGTTTTCCTTCCAAGCCTACAAGGACGACACCGCCTACTTCGTGGGGTCGGGTCTCAAGGTCGTCGAGACCGTGAACAAGGCCCACAACTGGGCCCAGAAGTTTCTCTTAGTGAAGGGGAACTTTGGCAACATTCCGTTCTCGCCGATCCAGTACGGCGAGACCACCTACAAGCCGCCGACCCTCGGCGGCCATGACGCCACCTTGTGCCAGTTCTTCAGCAAGAAGAACTTAGAGGTGGCCCATCTCCGCCACAACGTCGACTCGCTGCCTCAAGTTCCTCCTGGGGAAGGTAATAGTCTCGCTCGCTACTTTCCACTTTTGTGATCCTATCCAAAAATTAATCATCTAACCTTTCAGGGTTGCGAGATCTACCATTCAACCCCCCCTACTTGAGCAGCAAAAAACCTTCCTCCGCCTTCGATCTCGCGACCATGGGCGTCGAGGCCTGCCGCGAGACTGTCACCCCTGCTCCGACGTCCTCTCGCAAGAGGCCTGAGGCCTCCAGCAGCCACGACCAACCTTCCATATCTCCTTCGAAGAAGAAGCCGAGGAAGAGTCAGGGCTCGCACACTTCCGAGAAAGCGAAGGGCCATGCCGAGCCAGACTTCGACAAGGTCGACCTCACCATCCTATCAGATGGGCAGGAGGCCGACGAGCAAAGCGAGGAGGTCATAAAGACCTCCGACCCGCCAATCCATGTCAATCACTTTAACTTCGGCCTAGGTCAGAGGCATCGCGATGACTCGGGCGAGCTCCTGCTGTGCTGGAGGTCGGAGGACAACAAGGCCGAGGTCTCCACCATCCTCCCCTCCTGGGTGGAGAAGTCCACCGTCAGCGGTCACGCCTTCTCCCTTTCCTTTGGCTTGTATGGCCGCGAGGATGCGGGAGCATACAAGGATGAGACAGCGAGGACCCTCGCCTATGAGAGCGCGAGGTCGCAGATGCGTTCCCTCGAGCTCGCTCACATGACCGGGAGGCAGTGCCTACAGCTGGAGCGCCAGAACGTTGGGCTCGCCATTGCCTACCGGGGCGTTCTTGCCGAGAATGCTCAGCTGAAGGACCAACTGCGGTCTTCTGAGGGCGGCGTGGTGAGTCTTCACATCGCGCAACCACTTATTTCTTCGTCGAGTTCAACTCTCATTTCTTTCATCTGTGCAGGATGCCGAGACCGCCGAGAGGGCGGACGCTCGAATTCGGGACCTGGAGGGTGAGATTGCAGGGTTGAATGCCCTTAACAAGGATTTGGTTCGCGCGGTTGTTCCTCCCTCTCCTCATCGCCTGAAGGAAGAGAAGCGAGCGTGAGACGAGGAGATCTGGAAGGAGGCCTCCGAATCGTCGCTATACATATTTCAGCTGATGCAAAAGTCCGGTATGTTAACTGCCGAGGCGGCCGCCCTGAGTCTTGAGGACATCGTCCCCGAGCTCTTCGTTCCTCTTCCGCCGGTCGAGTGTAGCGATGAGGACGAGGGGTCGGCGAGCGACCGTAAATCTTAACCTTTTTGTTTTGGTTTTACTTTTGTAACCTATTTTGGGCTGGCGAGACCGCCGCATGATGTAAATGAACAAGGAATATCTTTATTATGTGGGCCACTGGCTCCATTTATTGTGCTCGCATTTTTATTTTGTGATGTGTTCTTTTCTCGCCTTTATATCTTGTTCTCGCACATTTTCTAGAGTTCTCGCGACACTTATTCTCGCGAATGATACCTTTGGATAGCTTCTGTATAGGATAAGTACTTTCGCTTGGTGCCTTTATCCTCCATCTTTGGTCCGTAGATTTTCTAGGATCATCTCTCCATCTCGACCTCGCGAGGACCAATCCTCTTTTCTATATCACCTTTTACAAACGGTTCTCACACGGGGCCTTCCCCTTAGTCAACAGATATTTGCCTACCCTCACGGGTCAGTTAGCATTTTGCCGAGCACTAGCCGCCGAGAATAGGAATATAAGGTTCTCGCCCCTACTTATTTAGCGAGAATGCCCTGGTCGATACTAAGAATTTGCCAGCCAAAGACGTCATTCCAGTCATCACCGACTTGTACATCTCGCCAGCCTCTCCGCGAGATCAACCCGACCCACCGTCTAGTGAGAGCCCGGCAGCGGGATAATCCGGGGCAATCCAGCACAAGGAACTTGCACATCTCGCCAGCCTCTCCGCGAGATCGACCTGACCCACCGGCTAGTGAGAGCCCGGTAGCGGGATCATCCGGGGCAATCCAGCACAAGGAACTTGCACATCTCGCCAACCTCTCCGCCAGATCGACCTGACCCACCGGCTAGTGAGAGCCCGACAGTGGGATCATCCGGGGCAATCCAGCACCAGGAACTTACACATCTCGCCAGCCTCTCCGCGAGATCGACCTGACCCACCAGCTAGTGAGAGCCTGGCAGCGGGATCATCCGGGGCAATCCAGCACCAGGAACTTGCACATCTCGCCAGCCTCTCCGCGAGATCGACCTGACCCACCGGCTAGTAAGAGCCCGACAGCG
Organism: Dactylorhiza incarnata; assembly: GCA_033032865.1. Lineage (NCBI taxonomy): Eukaryota > Viridiplantae > Streptophyta > Magnoliopsida > Asparagales > Orchidaceae > Dactylorhiza > Dactylorhiza incarnata. Next base: position 3,885,494 of record JAWHQI010000026.1, on the reverse strand, counting down.
GGATCATCCGGGGCAATCCAGCACCAGGAACTTGCACATCTCGCCAGCCTCTCTGCGAGATTGACCTGACCCACCGGCTAGTGAGAGCCCGGCAGCGGGATCATCCGGGGCAATCCAGCACCAGGAACTTGCACATCTCGCCAGCCTCTCCGCGAGATCGACCTGACCCACCGGCTAGTGAGAGCCCGTCAGCGGGATCATCCGGGGCAATCCAGCAACAGGAACTTGCACATCTCGCAAGCCTCTCCGCGTGATCGACCTGACCCACCGGCTAGTGAGAGCCCGGCAGCGGGATCATCCCGGGCAATCCAGCACCAGGAACTTGCACATCTCGCCAGCCTCTCCACGAGATCGACCTGACCCACCAGCTAGTGAGAGCCCGGCAGCGGGATCATCCGGGGCAATCCAGCACCAGGAACTTGCACATCTCGCCAGCCTCTCCACGAGATCGACCTGACCCACCGGCTCCTGAGAGCCCCGCAGCGGGATCATCCGGGGCAATCCAGCACCAGGAACTTGCACATCTTGCCAGCCTCTCCGCGAGATCGACCTGACCCACCGGCTAGTGAGAGCCCGACAGCGGGATCATCCAGGGCAATCCAGCACCAGGAACTTGCACATCTCTCCAGCCTCTCCGCGAGATCGACCTGACCCACCGGCTAGTGAGAGCCCGGCAGCGGGATCATCCAGGGCAATCCAGCACCAGGAACTTGCACATCTCGCCAGCCTCTCCGCGAGATCGACCTGACCCACCGGATAGTGAGAGCCCGGTAGCGGGATAATCCGGGGCAATCCAGCACCAGGAACTTGCACATCTTGCCAGCCTCTCCGCGAGATCGACCTGACCCACCGGCTAGTGAGAGCCCGACAGCGGGATCATCCGGGGCAATCCAGCACCAGGAACTTGCACATCTCGCCAGCCTCTTCGCGAGATCGACCTGACCCACCAGCTAGTGAGAGCCCGACAGCGGGATCATCCGGGGCAATCCAGCACCAGGAACTTGCACATCTCGCCAGCCTCTCCGCGAGATCGACCTGACCCACTGGCTAGTGAGAGCCCGACAACGGGATCATCCGGGGCAATCCAGCACCAGGAACTTGCACATCTCGCCAGTCTCTCCGCGATATCGACCTGACCCACCGGCTACTGAGAGCCCGGTAGCGGGGTCATCCGGGGAAATCCAGCACCAGGAACTTGCGCATCTATTAGCATGACTAGCTACTATCTGTATGCAATAGACAAATCAATAAAGGGTTTATAGTAGGAAATCATTAAAGGATAAAATCGTTTTAAGTCATCCCCACTCCCGAAATGGTCAAGGGGTACCCCTTCCACATCCCGGAGGTGGTACCCTCCCAACTTGAGCACTTCACTCACTCACAATATATGGCCCCTCCCAGTTAGGGTTAAGTTTGCCGACCGCGGCCCCTCTTCCCGCCGCATCGACCTTCTTCAAGACTAAGTCCCCTTTCTGGAAGTGCTTCACCCGAATGTGTTTGTCAAAGTATCGGGCCATCCGTCGTTTGATCTCCTCCTGCCGAATAGTGGCCAGGTCTCTGAGCTCTTCCACTAGATCCAAAGATAATCTCTGCCCCTCTTCATTGTCCGTTCGCCATTCCTCATCTCCTTCCCCCGCACCGATCACCCTTGGTGACTTTACCTCAAACTCGACAGGGAGTATGGCCTCTGACCCGTGGGAGAGCTTGAAAGAAGTCTCTCCGGTAGCTGTGTTCGGGGTGGTCCTTAGGGCCCAGAGGACCGAAGGCAATTGTTCCACCCAGCTTCCCCTAAGGTTTTCCACCTTCTTTTTCAATAGGTTCACAATGATTTTGTTTGCTGCCTCCACCTGTCCATTGCTCCTGGGGTGGTGGACCGATGCGAAACGGAGGTCTATGCCGAGTTGGGTGCAGAAGCTAATGAATTCGTCGCTCGCGAACTGTGGCCCGTTGTCTGTGACTATGTCCAGAGGGAGCCCATGCCTGCAAATTATTTCACCCCACAAAAAATTTCTCACCACCTGGGATGTTACCTTAGCGAGGGCCTTCGCCTCGATCCACTTAGAGAAATAATCCACCATCACCAGTAGGAACTTTCTTTGGCCACTCGCCTGAGGGAAGGGCCCCACCAAATCCAAACCCCATATCGCAAAGGGCCAGGGGTCTGTAATCGTCCGGAGCCTCTGAGCGGGAAGGAGCTGGAGGGGGGCGTAGAGTTGGCACTTGGAGCACTTTTTAGAAAACTCTGCCGCATCTTTGCTGAGGGTGGGCCAAAAATAGCCCCGCCTTAGTACTCTCCTTTCCAGGGTCCTGCCCCCGAGTGACTACCGCACTCCCCCGAGTGGATCTCTTCCAGGACCTTTGGGGCTTCCTCCTCAGAGACACAACGGGCTAGAAGCCCCGAGAGAGTCTTTCGATATAGCGACCCTGCGTGCAAGGAGTAATATGCCGATTTATACCCGAGCCGCCGCTTGTCTACTTATTCCTCGGGGAACTTCCCCGTTGTTAAGTAAGTGATGAAGGGATCCATCCATGACACCCGCTGGTCCACCTCCATCATCTCCCCCTCCTCGATAGAGGGTCGGAAAAGCTCCGACACTGTTCCCCCGGCCCGGGGACCAAACATGGCTAGGAGGTCTGCCTGGGTACTCTCCCCTCTTGGGATGTGCTTGATGGAGAAGGTGCGAAACTGTCCCACTACCCCTTTAACCTTGTCTAGGTACCGTTGGAGGGTTGGTTCTTTGACCTCGAATTCCCCCCTGATCTGGCACGCCACCACCATGGAGTCCGTCGAGACCTCCACGTCCTGCACCCCCAACTCTTGTGCCAAGCGGAGGCCTGCTACCACGACCTCGTACTCGGCTTGGTTATTAGTGAGGGGGAAATGGATGTTTATCGCTTGTTCTATCCTGGTTCCTTGGGGACTCACCAACACCACCCCTCCTCCGAAGGAATGCTTTCCCGATGCACCATCGACCAGCATCTTCCAAGCCACCAGGTGGGGTACTTCAGATTCCTCTAACTCAGTCACATAGTCGGCCATGAAATCCGCCACCGCCTGCGCCTTTATGGATACCCTGGGCACGTAGGAGACATTGAACTCACTTAATTCTACCGCCCACTTCGCCAACCTCCCGGAGTGCTCCACCCCTTCCATGATGCCACGAAGGGGGTGGTCAGTCACCACTTTGATTGAGTGTGCCTGAAAGTAAGGTCTGAGCCGCCTAGCCGATACCACCAAGGCAAAAGCTAACTTTTTGAGGATAGGATATCTGAGTTCAGCCTTCCTGAGTACCCTGCTGACGTAGTAAATGGGGAGTTGTTTCATCCCCTCCTCTCGAACCAACACTGAGCTAACCGCTTCCGACCCTACCCCCAAGTACAAGTATAGGTCTTCTCCTTGTCTCGGCCCTTGTAATAGTGGGGCCTGGGTCAGTTGTTCCTTTAGCGCTTGAAAAGCCTTTTCGCACTCGGGAGTCCATTCAAATTTTTGGTTACCCCTTAATACCTTGAAGAAGGAAGAAAATTTTTCTCCTACCTTGGAAAGGAACCTGCTCAGCCCGGCTAACTTCCCTGTCAGACGCTGGACCACTTTCGCACTCCGTGGAGATCTCAACTCAAGGATCGCCTTTACCTTGTCTGGGTTAGGCTCCACTCCAAGAGGGGTGAGCAAATGACCCAAGAACTTCCCTCGACTGGCCCCGAAGACACACATAAAGGGGTTAAGCCTCATTTTAAACTTTCTCAAGGTTTCAAAAGTCTCTTCGAGGTCCCTGAGATGAGACTCGAGATTCCGGCTCTTGATCATTAGGTCATCCACATAGACCTCCAAGTTACTTCCCTTCTGCTCGCGAAACACTCTATCCATCATACGCTGATATGTGGCCCCTGCGTTCCTCAAACCGAACGACATCATTTTGTAACAATAGCACCCATCCCCGGTGATGAAGGACACATCTTTAATGTCGGGAGGGTGCATGCAGATCTGGTGATAACCTGAAAAAGCATCTAAAAAAGACATCACAGAAAATCCGACGGCTGAGTCAACCAGCGCGTCGATTCTAGGCAAGGGATAACAGTCCTTGGGGCACGATTTATTAAGCAAAGAAAAATCCACACACATTCTCCACTTACCCTCCCCCTTTGTTACCATCACGATATTGGAGACCCAGCCTGGATATTGGATCTCCGATACAAAGCCAGCTTTGAGGAGCTTGTTCACCTCCTCCCGGATGGGCACCTCCAGCTTGTACGCCATGGACCTCCTCTTTTGGCGGATGGGGCGAGCGCAGGGATCGAGGTTGAGGCGATGACACGCCACGTCCGCATCGATCCCCGGCATCTCTGCAGCGCTCCATGCGAAGAGGTCCACATTGCCCTGGACGCAGGCCAAGATCTTCGCCCGATCCTCCGGGCTGAGCTCCCCATTGATCTTGATCTTCTCGATCGTCCCGGCCTTAGTGGTGATCTCCACCTCCACCACTTCATCCACAGCCTCCAGCCTGGACTGCTCCCCCCAGAGGCTCTGTTCTTCTTCTTTCTCTCCCTCTTTCTTCCCCGCCCTGGGCCCTTCACCGACCCCTTCCTGGGCATGAACTACTCCTTCTCTCCTTCCTTCCTCTCCTACCACCATTAGCTCCTCCGCCCATCCTCCTGGTGCCTCCTCTTCTCCTTGCTCCTCTTCTTCCTCTCCTCCTTTCTTCCCTGCCCGGGGCCCTTCACCGACCCCTTCCTGGGCATGAACTACTCCTTCCTCTACCTCTTCCGTCGCGGTCACCTCTTCCATTACTTTGTCCCATTCCTCCACCTCCTCCATCCAAGAGATGGTGTTGACGGCGGTCACATAGCACTGCCTCGCTACCTTGGGATCTCCCCTGACCCAGACCTGGATTCCTCCCGCGCTGAACTTGAGGCATTGATGGAAAGTGGACGGGACACACCAGAAGGCGCTGATAAGAGGCCGTCCAAAGATGGCGCTATAGCTACTGGGGGCATCCACTATCACAAAGCGGCAGTTCTGGGACTGCCCACCCAGGGTTACATGGAGTCCCACTCCCCCCTCTACTTCCTTCCTTTCTCCTGAGAATCCGAACAGCGGGCCGTCCGAGGCCAACACCCTCCTGGGCTCCACCTTCATCTCGTTGAACGCCTTCTTGAAAATAACATTGACCGAGCTCCCATTGTCCACCAAGATCCGAGAGACGGTGAAGTTCTCGATGGCTGTCTGGATGACCAGTGCATCGCAGAATGGGTCTTCGTGATCGGGCAGGTCTTTCTGGGAGAAGGTGATCTTCTCCGCGGGGGGTGGGGCTTGGGATGTCGAAGCTACACTCCGACGGTACATGGCATGGAGTCTCGCCTTCCGGGTTGCCGCGACCCCCACCCCCCATTGATCACTCCGATCCCTCCTCGGGTCCCTACGTCCGCCCGATCCTCGCACCTTTCATCCTCATCCCCCTGAGGTAGAATCTCCTCTATCCTTGCTCACCCTTGCTGTGCTTGTGGTGCTGGGGCTCTCGCCCCTCTGACTTCCAAGAACTCAGGGTAGGTGGCCGTTGCGTGGCCTTCCTCCTGATGGAAGTCACAGTACGACAGCGCCACCCCCCTTGCCTTATCCCCGACTCCTCGGTTCCTTCTTCTGGGGCCGGCTCCTCCGGCTCCCCCTCCTCTTACTCTTCCTGCTCTTCCTCTACCGATCTCCATCGCCTGATGAGGGGGGGGGGGGGGGGGGGGGTGGAAATGGCCTCGGGCCCTGTCTCCACCCTAGCTGGTGAGGTCTTCCCTGCCCTCCTTGGAAATTACCTCCCCCGTGGGGGAAACCCCTCCCTGGGCCCTGCATTCCCCCACCCTGCTGCCTCCACCCCAACTCCGGGGTCCTCACTTCATCTCTCCTCCTTGGATCTTGCTGCCTCCCTTCCGGCTCGCTCAGCCGTGCCAATCTCTTCGCGAACTCAGGGTTTGCTGCCTCCCCTTCTACCTCCTATGCCGCTCTCTCCATCAGTTCTTCATAAGATTGAGGAGCCCTCTTCTTGAGGTCCATCTTGAAGAAGCCTTCCCTCAGCCCCAACGTGAAGATGAGCTGGAGGGTATACCCCGGGACCTCTTGGACAAGGAGGACCTCCTCTCTGAACCGCTCCAGGTAATGAGCCAACGACTCTCCTGACCTCTGTTTGATGTCGAAGAGCAACTCTGGATCCTTCTTTCTTTTCTTCTTGGCGGAAAAGCGTAAGAGAAAACCCTTATGCAAGTTCTCGAAGGTATAGATCGATCCTGAGGGAATCTGGTGGAACCAGCCCCTCGCCTTCTCCATCAGGGTAGTAGCAAAGAGTCGACACTTGAAGGCTTCTGACATGGGTCTGATCGAGACCATATCCTTGAACCACTGCAGGTGCTGAATGGGGTCATCATTGCCGGAATACAACATCATGGTCGGCTCCCTGAATCCCTCGGGGAGTGGTGCCGAGAGCACCATCTCGCAGAAAGGACTTCCCCAGCTCACCCTCTGAACTTGCTCTACCTTTCTCGCAAGCTCCTCGGGCGACCCTACTCCTGCCGATCTCGCTAGAGGATAGCTCGCCGGGACCTCCCTGGCCGAGCTCCCCCCCGCGAGAGCCTCCCTTGCCGGATTCTCGCTTCCCCCAACGGGGCTGGGGAACAGCTCTCGCCCAGACAGATCTCACCCTCCTCCCTGGGCCGCAACCTCCTTTCCCGCTCGATGAGCCGGCTCGCTCTCGCCAACTTCAGGTTGATGAGCCACCTGGGGCGCCAGGGTCGCGAAACCGCCGAGCGCAGTGGCGAGAGCGCTCTGAAAAGCCCCAAGAAGATCTCGCCTAAGATCCGCCAACATCTCCACTGTGGCTGGTGCTCCTGGGGGTGGCGAGCCTCCGGGGTTCGCGTCCCGCTCGTCCTCGCCGGTCATGCTTTCCCTGAGATTTTCTTGAGCTAGCCGCACTCCACGCCCACTGCACCAAAAATGTTGAAACCGATAAATGGTCTCGGTGGAGTTCGGGGCCCCCAACGGGTTGGGGGGCGACTGGCACTTACTAATCTTGCGTGAGAACAGACCGGAGCCTCGGAATTGGACACTGATCCTTAGGCTCAGCTAGGAGGACCCACCACACACCCGGAAGATCTTTAGAGCGCTTCCCCTCCCAAGCCAAAAGCTGAAGCCCGGACACCTTGGAGAGCTCAAAGGGAGGCTAACCAAGGAAGGCCTGAGGAGAGAGAAGCTCCAAAAGGAAGAAGTGTCTCTCCAAAGGTGCCCTTTGGATCCTATTTATAGTTTTTCTGATCTGGCCTGCAAATAGCAGGATTCCGCCTCTCGATTTTACTATACGCACCCCAAACTTGGTCTGCCGATAGCCAATCTCCGCTGTTCGGAGGGGCTATTGGCAGGCCACGAGGGTAAAAGGATAATTTATCTCAGGGGCCTAGGGGCAAAGGGCCTGCGAGGATAGTACCCGCGAGAGCTCTCGCTGACCTCCTCGCGTACCTCGCTCGCCAGTCAGCGAGTCCCCCTCTCGGAGGGTGCATGCCGGGGTCCGACCTCGCAAACTTCCACGTCGCCGAGTATAGGTCATCTCGCGGGTGCTCGACGAGTACCCATCTCGCCCTCCCACCAGCATGCCGTTGGCGAGCACCCGTCTCGCCTGCCCCTCTTTGGGGGAACCTTGACCGCTTGGTCTTTCCCCGTCTATCTCCCGTCCTGGTGAATATCGGGGTTATACATACCACATGGAGGAAATAGCTACCGCAGAGCTGTAGTAACATTTAGTAACATTTCCTCTTCTATTTTTCCGTCACTTTCTCTCGTTGATCACTTGGATTGCTGACATGAACTTCAGGATAGTATGATGCATTAGTGGTAGCGCGCAACGGTAGTCGTCTAGACGATATGTTGCTCTTCCAGTCATCGCTCCAGTCATCCAAATGATAAAAACTATCTAGACAATATTGCTATCGCCAGCGGTAACACTTTAGCGCCAGCGGTTGTCCGTCTGGATGATATGGTCATCTTCTAGCAGAATCTCTAGTTGTCTAGACGACACAAACTGTCTAGACGATATTGCTAGTGTAACATACCTCGAACAACTAGGCCCCCAAGAGGATTTGTTTCATGACAAGTGTCATGGCATAAGGCTAGGTTTACCCAAAATGGCCTTAGAAGTCTAAGTGACCAGAGGAAAACACCTTGGTCTGCATTTAACAATTTTAGGTCACCTAGCCTAGGGTTAGCCAAATGAGCTTCAATATGTCAATATAACCTCACCATGACTCTCATAACCCTTCAAGGAGACCAATAAGTCACTATGGACCCATTGGGGTCAAACAAATTGGCCAAGTTGAGCAAAGTCAACCCTAACCCTAAATGGGTCAAACCTCTCTAATTAGGGTCAATAAGCTCCTATATGACCAAATTGGCCTCATCCAAACTCTCCTAACCCTTAAGGGAGGTCAATGGACCCAAGTCAACCCATTGAGTTCAACCAAAATGGTCAAGTCGACCAAAGTCAACCCTAGCTCTAAATGAGTCAAACCTCTCTAATTAGGATCAATTAGCTTTCAAATGGACAATGTGTCCTCATCCAAGCATTCCTAACCCCTAAGGGAGGTCAATGGGTCACTAATAACCCATTGGATCAAACCAAGTCCATGGATTATGCCAAAATCACCATTGGGCCCAATTTGACCAAATTAGGTCAAATGACTCTAAATTGGTCACACCAAGCCATGATTCACCTTGGAAGGTGTCCATAGACACATGATCATCAATGTGGCTCAGTCACATTGTCCAAATTTGACCTAGGGTCAACTCAAGTTAACTTAACCCAAATTGACCCCTTTAGGTCAAGTGCACCCAAACCAAGTTCAAATGGGCTAAGGCCTCATTTGATGGACCATTCTGCAGCCCAAGTGGCTATTTACCAAGGCTCACCCCTGAAATTCAAAAGAAGTGCCATGCATGCGGGTATTTTGGAGAAATATCCAATTTTGGAGAGAGACAAACCATGAAATCATGGAATGCCCTCCACATAGCCTCCAATTTCTCCTCCCAACACCTTCTCTCTGCTGCCATAGTAAATTCTAGCCGATTTCATGATGGAAGGAGGCCAGCTGGTGGGGAAAATTGAATTCCATTGGGTGGCCGAAAGGCGGCTTAATGACACTCTGAGATATAGCCTTCCCCAGCCCCCTTGTGACCTTCCATCACCTTCAGTAAGTCGAGAGAGGAAGAAGCCCATCCTTGGACGAGGAATTAGCCACTGGAGAGGGAGATAACCATTGGAGCTCAAGCAAGGAATCTGGCAATGACAACCACGAGGATCACCAGGCATATGGCTTCAAATTAATCAGGATTCCCTTCTCACTCCCTTAGTGAATAGATATAAAATTATCTAGATTTGATTCGAGCCAAAATGAGCTCAAATCAAGCTTGAAATTGGCTTGTTTTTTCGCCGATTTTCCCCTCCCCCATTTCCTGTTCCGGCCACCATTGGCTGACAAACCACCGCCAAACGACAACCACCACATCGACGCAAGTAGTGGTGGTGGCAGTCGGCCGGGAGAGTGCTCAGGTGGCCGGGAAACGACCTTTGAACTTCGCCCAGGATGGGATAATCCCGTCCCTTGGCTAGAGGTAGGAGACACAATCTTGGCCGTTGATTTAATATACAAGGGATATCTGCAGACCACGTTTCATTAATGAAATGTTTTCTATATTTTCTGTCACACTTTTTACGGTGGATTAATCTCAATATTTAGGCCACCTAGAAGGTGATTTAGGAAACAGTGCTAGAGACAAATATTGTTAATCTTAATGTTTATTTTCCATAGGATTTTAAATCAAATCATTTGGAGCTATAAACCCCAGAAAAGGCATTTTACTGTGCTGTGTCCTAAGGGAGGGCCATCCCATAAAATGTGAACATACTTCACATAGGTGATTGCATGGGCCTAATAATATGGCCATGTAACTATGTACCCTAGCCACACCCCTGCCCAAAAATCAGATGTTTTGGGCATCATTTTTCTATAGTTGTGTAAGAAATAAGATTTTTCATATTTTTGAAATTAATGTGGCTATACTAGCTCGAATTGTCTTGGGTGGTACATTTATTAGGTCATGTTCAGTCACTGGTAAAAATATGAGGTCATTTGGACCTTTGCATGTTGGTAAATTCCACATGCATGTGATAATGATTTAGGGGGATTTGGTGTGCAATTAGCATATTGGTGTATTATTGTCACACTTCATGCAGTAGATTCAAGGAATTATGTAGATACCTTAGATCCTGAATTAGGGAAAGTCTTCAACATGAAATATGTAGATCTATGTCTTAACTACACGTAGGAATTTGTTTCATGTGATTTGGTGCACCACAACTCCCTGGGCACCTATTTTGGTGCAGGGTGTATAAAGTGAACCCTAGACACAAATATATGTTCCCCCATCTTTAACTCAACCAAATGAGCTGGAAATTTTACCATGTAATATTGTGGGATTCACATGCTGTCCAAAAATCAGAATTTTTGGAGTCATAATTTCTATAGTTTTAGAAATAATTTAAATATCCATGCATGTGGTGGATCTAGGGTTTAATAAAGTCAAATCCACTCAAATCTTTTGTGGATGCAAGATTAGGTCAAGAAAAGTCTCTGGAATTTTTTTTGGACCATTTGGACTAGTGCATGCAGAGATATCTCTCATGTAAGTTTGGTAAATGTTAGGGAATGGTGTGCATGTAGCATAATTTCATGCTTTTATCAAATTCTCAATATTCCCTTGATGTATGCCCATGAAATTTGGGGCATGCAAGTAATATGATGAAAGCAATCATCCCTAGAAAAATTAGGATTTTTGGAGTTAAAAATCATAGGTAGTTAATTAATTAAGATTATATCACACAATTAAATTAATGAAAAGAAAGAGACCAAATGACTTAGGAAAATTCTAATTTTCTGTCACATGATGATTTAGGTTATATTACATCTTTGGTAAATTTATTAGAATTTTTGGGAGTCATTTACCTTGGAAAATATCAAAATCTCATTTGTTACACCTTTGTATTATTGAAATATTTGTGGTCAATATTACTTGGAAAATTGTAAATCCCTAGATAAACTCTCATTAGAACATTTTGAACCTCTGGAAAATTTATCATAATTATTTGTTGTTAATATTCACTAGTTCTTCACAATATTGAAATTTGATTATTTTGGAGAAATATTTATTACCGGTGGAAATTAATATTGGAAAAAAAACAAATCTCTGTTAAAGCAATGTTTGAAGATGTAGAACCTCTAGAGAATTTTTAGAAATTTATTGATGATGAAATTATTTAGTTCCAGTACATTTATGGCTTATCTATTATTAGTAAATTTAATTTATGTGCATAAACCTATCTGGAAAATTATGAAAATTAGTTAGAACACTGTTTAGATCAAATATATTCTCTAAAAATTTTGCTATAATTTTTAGAAGAAGAAACCACTTAGATCCTTGTAATTTTTGAAAAATCCCAATTGATGAAATATTATTTATTATGACTAAATGGAAATAGAAAATTGTAAATCTCTATAGAAGTACATTTTAGACCTTACAGAATCTTTGGAAAATTTTGTGGATAGTTTAGACATCAGAAAATTATACTTCATGTGTAATTTGGAATTCACTTATAAATTATGTAATGGTAAATAATTAGGCCCCAATCAGAAGTAGTCAAATCAGAATGAAATTACCTCATATGTCATATAGAATCTCTGGATTTAACTTTAGGTCATTTGGACTTGAGAAATGTCTATGTACTTCATGATTGACATAAGGTTATAATTAGAATCAATATTGGTCTGCGAATAGCCAAACATAAATCTAAAATTTTGGACTCCAACTAATTATATCATAGACACCATGCATATGGGGATTAATACTGAGGAATATTGGGTTAATTGTAGGACATTTAAATTGGGTGTTAATACATGAGTATAAGATTGGGCTACGTTTAGTAAAAAGCTTGATAAGGCTAAAGTCATGTAGAAGTCATTATGATAAGTCAAGGAGATGATAAAAGTATGTCAAACTTCTGGGATTGGAAACTTAGGGCAAGGTTAGGAGTGAGTTTGTATTTAGTCCCCAAGGCGGGTAGTGTTGAAGTTCAATTGAAAGTCAACATTTCCCCTTCCTATAGATTATAATCCACCTTAGGATTCTACAAAAACTAGAGAGTGTGGGATCGAATAAATGGGTAGCCACCAATAAAAGTAAATATCTTGAGAAAGGGAGGTTTGAGATGTCATCCCATCTTACCGCCTAGTACCGCTACGAGCTCTTCACCGGGTAGGCCTCTGGAAGTCCAAGATTCACCCTAAACACTTAAGTCGAACTAAAGAGTATGAAAGAATTGATTGAGTAGGGAAAGCGAACGAGTCCTATGTACACACTCACATTTTGATGAATAGTAGTTCTTCAAGTTGAAGGGCAAGTCGGTCCTTGGAGCTGTTGTCTCGATGTTCTTGAAGGACGGGTTGGTCCTGCGTTTAACGGACTCAGTGAATAAGTAGAAGTGGCCTGTTAGCCCGACAAGCTGGAGGCTTGAACGATAGAGATGATACATAAATTCATGTGCATAGGATGTGGTGGGTCTTCGGTACTAGCCTAGTCAACAAACCAACGGAAGTACGATGACTCGGCAAGTGTTAGATGTTCAGAGGGCCAGGATTGTTTTACTGCGCGACCGGAAGGTCACATTCCCTAATAACCCTATATTTAGCCTCATTAAAGGTCTAGTTCCGATGGATCCATCATGAGTATGCAGGAACTCATGAGTACCAAGGATAGGTTCCATAGCGTACATTAGGGCCTAGGTCTAGTAGTGTGTTATACCCACCTAAGTGAGGAGACACCCGCTCCTCTGCCATAGTTTAACCACGACGGGGGATGCCCGAGAGGTTTGCTACCTCTGAAAAGTGGGAACTAAAGGTCTGTACATGCAGAGTCATGTGGGTGAGTTCCATGTGTGTGAACCTTTAATATAAACATTGCATTGCATTGCATATCATGCACATCATACACATACTTCATATACCCCATCGTATAATTTAGTACGAGCTCCTTTATACGATTGGTCTATGCAAAACGACCCCTTAACTTATAAGATTGTATGGTCTTTCCTTATAAGTTAAGGTTACTTTCCTGCATTGATAGCTAACTATACTATCTTTACGTATTTGGTTTCTCTTGTTACTGTACTATATATATAGTTCTTGTAGTAGAATTGTTAGTACTTATATTACTTACTGGTAGATCTCTTATTAGTTCCTGATTTACTATTATGTGAGGGAGAGAACTGTCACCTGTTTTGATATTACCACTTGTTGTCCTCCGCTTCTTCCTCCCGCTAGGTGCCTAGGAGTCACCGGGGGAGGGGACGGGGAAAACCACTTAGTCTTTTTGACTAACGACCAGATGTGGCATAATAACAGGAGACCCAGGAGCAGCGGACCGAGGAGCAGCGGACCCAGTACATGGAGAGAACAGAACGTGATGCGGTTGCCAGGCCCGGAGTAAGAGCTTCTACATCACTAGGACGTGCCCCGGTGACACATTACCTTCTGAACGTCGTCCTTCACATCAACCCTGGTCAGAGTAGATAGTTACTCGTTAGGGAAGGCACTATTGAGTGTCGGTGCTTACAATGTTTAGTCTTTGCCAAGATAGAGGTGGAGAAGATATGATGTATCGAGCATAAGCCCCTTTTGTCTCAACACTTGTTTATTCTATTCAGCACTTTGATTATTGTATCTTATTGGACATTTCTTTTATATTATGTGATGTGATGTGGAATATGTTTTTCCTATTTCCGCTTCTATTACTCTGTGATGAATGGTTGGCATGTGAATGTTGTATAACCGGCAAGATTGACGTCTTGTGGTGGCGGGCTTCCCGTGTGTCGGTGCCACAACAAGGCGGTGGTTCTGGGCGGTAAGACCCAAAAAAGTAAGCAAAAACGGGGGTCTTACTAGAGCATCCTTCAAAATTTCCATATATAAATAGATCAGAAAAGTAATAGACTAGGTCTAGGCAACATCATTCCCTTTCTCTAATGATAATACCTATTGACCCTCTTGTTCTCTTGGCAGCTTCAGCTTTAGCTTCTTCCTTCTTTTGTCTCTGTCTTGCAAAGTATTTGTCAGGTTTAGGAATATATCTTGGAGGAGCTGGAGGAGTCTTCTTATTCTAGAAGTGTAATCTTCTCTTGGCATCTTCATGTTTCTTCCACTCTACAACATTATAGAATCTATTCCTGTCCACACCTCTTTTGTTGTAAGTTTCCCATATATGTAGAATGAGATATCTTGATTGAGGGCTTCACTGATCAAAGCTATGATTTTTCTCCCTTTCTACTCTAAACTTTCTTTTCCTCATCATAGACTCATCTTGATCAGTAGCAATCTCTTTTCCTCTGTTAGAATAAATGATAGTATCATAATCAATGTCATTGGCTTCTGGAGGCACATAGAGGCCTTCAGTTTCTTATTTACTTGGAATGAAATGATATTGCTGTGCTGGAGGGGATTCTTCAGATGACACATATGGGGGGTAACATAGGCCTATGTGAACTTCATTCATCAGCCATGCTGCTTGTTGAGCACCCATATTCTTTCCCTTTCTGGCTTCTTCAAATACAATCTGTTGGAGTTCAGCCTTGGAAACTTCTATTCTTCCTGTCAGACTTTGATTAATTTGCTCATGATCTTGCATAATATCATTTCTTATACTTTCTTGGTTCTATAGAACCTCAGTCTGGCAGTTAATAACATATTTCCTTAGGTGATAATCCCACTTTCTAGGATTTCATCATTCTTGCTCAGATATTGCTTAATGTTGGATATATCCATAAAAGAGCTGTCCAGCTTTTCATTCATGGATTTCATCACTTTAACATTGTTATCCACCACTCCAGCAACCTTCACGAACCATTTGCTGATCTGTGTGTTCATATGATCCATATTGTCTTTTAATAGGTTGATCACTAACATTAGATTAGCTCTTACTTTCTTGATAGCATTTAACATATGGTTCTTAATGCTCTTCCTTTGATCATCCAGCAGGATCTTCATCTGGTCAGTAATGGAGCTTTCTTGACCAGCAACAAATGAGCTTGGAATAACATCTTGTAGATTTTCAGTTGTCTCTTTGACTGGATGGGCATGATCTTTTTTTGCTGTCTAAGCATAAGCAGGATTGTTTGTCCTTGCTTCTTCTTATGCTCCCGTGTAGATCAACAGTTCTTTACATGAGTTTTCTTCTACAATCCTTTCAGTGTCTGTTTCTATTATTTCAGAGAGGTTTAGGTCCTCTTGAATAGACAAACCTTCAGTGGTGTCTTTCTCAGCCTCTTGGGCATCCAGTTGAGCAGGAAGCTCCCCCTCAACTGAAGCTATCCTTTCCTCACTTCTGAGCACTTCTTGAGTTGAGAGGTCAATGTGACTCTCCCCCTCAACTGCTGCACAACCTTGTTCTTGAATTGGAAAGCTCTCACCCTCAGTTTCATCAGGGGTTTCCAGGTTACTTACTTCCCCGACTTCTTCTCTTTCTCCAGAAGATTCCTCTTCTTCCTAGATTTTCTTGCTCACCTTGGAGATGCTAGCCTTCAGCTTTTCTCCAGCCTTTGGGAAGGTCTGGCCCCACTATGCAAAGCCTTCACATCTATCTTCTTGTTGTAGTGGATTGAGGCTCCCAAGGTCTGATGTAAGTTTAATTCCTCTGCTGAGTTGCATAGGAATAGGGAAAAAATTCTTCCAAAGTTAGGGCTTCTCAGAGCATTCTTCATTTTCCCAAACAACATTACTCCCCATGCAATCTTTTTCTTCAGAATAATCCTTGTCATTAATTCAAACATTTCCTTGGATATTCTGTCATGGGATCCCAACTTACAAATGAGTACTTTTCCCACAATATCTGTCATCAGCCTTCATGAAGTAGACATTTTATTCTTATATAGGGATCCTGCCAGTGACCCAGAATACTCACACCATTTCAGGGCCTTTTCCACATCACCGAGGAACACTTCATCTTCTTCTTCTTCTTCTTCCAGAACTCCTGACAGTTTAAGAATATTTTCCTGATGACGTACGGTGATGTTAATCTTTTGTCCAGCAACATGTGATCAGATAATTTTTCTTGTCGAGGAGATTATTGCATTCTTGTAGAATTCCACTTCTTCTCGATCAAAATTTTAGTGGATTCTGAAAGGAAAAACTCTAGTCCCACATTCGTGCATAGAGTTATTACCTCTTGTATACTTGCTCATGCGGTCTCAAATTCTCCTCTGACTAGTTCACTTCCGACATTGAATGCCTCTACCGACTTCTTCAGCGCCATTTAATACGAAATCATGAGAGAGCGAGAGAGGGTTTGTGAGGGTTTTCTGTGGGAGATTAGGAATGACGAATGCTTGACCTAATCTAACATTCAACTCTATTTATAGATAACTTTTTGAGGAAGCCAAGAAGCGCGTACCTTTTTATGTAGATTTGGACTGTCTGATGTTGTGAAATTGATGGACGACCGAGAATGCTTCCTTTAAATACGAAGTTTTTTCTATTCCTGCGCATCTTCGCATTCAACAATCCTCCTACATAAATGCCCTACTCAACCCTCTTCCTAGACTACCTACTGTCCAAAATACCATTTTGGCGCGTGGGCCATATTTGGACCTACCTACAAAACAAGGTAATCTTATCTTAGGAACCCATATTCTTCTGGTCCCTAGATTATTGTTAGTTCCAAAAACTGGCGGCTTTGAGACACAGTCGCAGGCAAGCCTCACGCTCTTTGCCCTTGACACTGTCGAGTTGAACCAACAATCTGAGGAAAAAGTGCCCAACTTTGGCACAATGCCAACATTTAAATTTATTGAACCTCCTCCTCTGAGTCACCTTATGAATTAGATGATGGTGTTGGTGAGCAGAGGAGCATGGTGCTACTTGATTAGCATTTGCTGAATGGGACTTATGACTATGTGCATGATGACAGTTGGGCTGCACAGTCACTTGTCTCATCTTAGGGAAAGTCCTTTGAGGAAGGACCTTTTCCTTTCCTTTGGTAGTTGATGATGTCAAGCCAAACACAAATGATTCTTAATCTTTTCTTTGGATCTCCTTGTGATGTACCTTGAAGGCTTGTCCTGTGTTTACTCTCCTTGATATCCGTGGCTTGGTTCCACTGGTGGAGCAAACATTAGATAGACATCCATTTATCAGATTACTATCATATGTGTTGGATGGCAATGTGACTTTCTTAAAGATGGTTCTTGCTTTGGAGTTCTCCATATTATATAAAATTCCTCCTCTATAGGGAGAGGAGAAGCTGTCTATGATTGGGAGCACAGTCTTTTGCTATGAGTAGCTTGCCACAAGCTTCCTTTCAGCAAGGAACATGGCCTCCAAAAGACCTAACTACTCTACTCAGAGCATCATGATTCTTTTGAAGTACCATGATCTCATAGGACATCCTAGTGATCTCCTTGGTCTTCTCATCTACTTGGGATCTGAATGGCTCAAGAATCACTATCTCCTTGACCTGAGATTTGACCAACCTTTTGCTCTTCTTGAGAGCAGCCAAGAGAGTCTCAAACTGATCAAATAGATCAGAGTGATTCTCATTATTACATGATGAGCATTCCTTTGATTCCCCATCAGAATTCCCCCCATCAGTTGATAACCATGCATTTGAAGGACTATTGTCTTTCTTGCTAGACTTAGATAAAGAGGATTTAGGAGAGAGAAATACCTGAGCAGGATGAGAGTCATCCTGATCTTCTTCTTTTGATAAGGACATAAGCCCATATCATTCCTCCTCTTCAGACACACAGTCTGAGAGAGTAAAGGGTGCCCTTATCCCTATCTTGGCAGCAGGATATTCATCCTCCTCCCACTCATCAGCCAAGGTAATTAGCCCAAGATAGGCTTCTTCTTCAGACTCTGATGAGCTGCTGCTGCTGTCACTCAGAGTTTTGGATTTCTAAGCAATGAAGCATCTTTCCTTCTTCTTGCCTTTGAGTGAATTCCTCTCCTCCTCCTTTTCATTTTCTTGTCTTCTTGAGGGGCAATCAGCTATGATGTGCCCTGCTTTGCTACAACCATAACACACAACATTAATAGAAAACTATTTGTTGTGTTTAGAGTTATACTTTTCTTGTTTGGAGCTTTTCTTTGCTTGGTCATGCTGATACTTTGACCTTCTTGAGCTGGAAGAGGAAGAAGGTATGTTCTTCCATTCCCTCCTCCTATTGAGCAACTTCTTGCACTCCTGGAGATAAGAGCTATATCTCCTTCAGACAACTCTGACCTACAGGTGCTAGGTTCATAATCTGACTCAGCAGGGGTCTTCTCTGAGGAATGGGAGATTCCTCTCTGCTTCTTCTTGAGCATTCAGCCTTCAGTGCAATAGATCTGTCCCTGTTTAGAGATCTATTATTCTCCTCTTCTACTTTCCTGGTGTTCAACTGAAGCTCATGGGACAGCTGCTTCCCAAACATATTTTGGGTTTGCATATTTGCCAAGTTGCCCATATCCCTAATGGCGCAGCTCTTGATGTCCCACTCCTTGTTCAATGATCTGAGGAATTTGTCAGTGAAGACATTGTTGGAGAACTCTCCCATATGCCCTCAGACCATTGACGATCTTGAAGAACTTCTCATAGCACTATGAGATTGAGTCCTTCTTGTCCTGCCGGAAGGCTTTATACTCCAGATTCTGCAGAGATTTCCTGTCATCTCTGACCTCTTCAGTACCCTCCATATAGACTATGAGAGAGTCCCTCATCTCCTTTACAATCATGCAGTGCAACAAATTCTGAAAGGTGGAATCATCTATGTCACATACCAAGATGTTCTTGGCTCTTTTGTCCAATATGGCCAAAATGATTTCATCCTTGTCAATCTCATTGTACTTCTTGGGAACTTGCCTGGTTGGATCAATGGTTGAAGCTTTTGTCAGCAGAAAAGGACCCTCTTCAATGGTGATGAAGATCCTTGGATCAAAGGCTTCCATGAATAACTTGACCTTCTCCTTCCATATATCAAAGTTCTCTTTCCTGCAGATCGGCAACTTCATGGATCTGAGCTCTCTTGAGTTCTTTCCAGAAGTCGTGATGAACTCTTGACACTCCCAAGGGCAGTTATGTTCAAGTTGTTTTGATTTCTTTGAACAACCTCCCTCTGATACCACTTGTTAGAACATGGGTGTCTTCACCTAAAGGGGGGGGGGGGGGTGGGGTGATTAGGTGATGCCAGCTATTTCAAACTTTTGTGGAATATTAAGAATAAAAGCACAGCACACGCAGCAAGAAAAGCACAGACACAGTAATTTATAGTGGTTCCCCAAGATGATGAGTCTCTGATTATGTCCACTATCCCCCTCCGCCTAACTAGCAACTTGCTAGACTCGGCCAAACTCCGCCAATCTCAGATCCACAGATCTGCAGATCCTACAACTCAGGTCCCACAAGACTCTACACTCAGAAGTCCTATCCGACTTCCTACAACTCAGAGACCACAGTCTCCTACCTCAGATCCTGCAAGAAACTACGCTCAGAAGCACTCTGGCTTCCTACCTTAGTGACCACCATCTCCTATGCTTAGGCTTGGACAGAGCCCTACAACTCATATCTTACTTAAGGAATCCTACAATTGAAATCTCTAGCAGAGATCCTATAGATTATAAGTTTCTGTTACAAAACATTTCTATAGACTCAGATTGATTTGCTTGAATGCGTTGGAGTCTTCTTGAAGCCTTGATAGAAATAGGCTTCTTTTGGAGTCTGCTTGCAGCTGATGAAGAAGATAAACTGAAGATTCTTCTGCATATACAAACTCTTCTTTTTGCTGAGTGTTCATTGATCAACAACAATAACTTCTTTCGACCTTTCTTCTAGGAAAAGATATGAGATATATATTTAGTTCGTCTTATCCTTTCTTAAGCTTTCCAATAGAACAATACTTGGAACGACGTAAAAGTTTTTCTCTTCTGATAAGTCGATTCTAATTCTTAGTTATTTTTGGTTTGCAATGCCATCAAATTCCCTTTTATAAGGCACAAATGCTTAATGGTCGATTCTGAGACTGACATAATGTCAGAGATCACTTTCTATAGAATACGTGATTCGTCAGCTCAATCTGCAACGACAATTAATGACAAGATGACAAAACTGCACTTTAATTTGAATTCACGGCTTCTGGTCCATCGAATAGATTTTTAGTCGAATCTGCTTCTTCTGGACGAATCAGCGCTATATAGTTTTGCTTCAGTTTCTCCTGCACGAATCATCTAGATGCCTTGATATCCTTTAAGACAAATTGGCATATGCATTCTTCTGGATGAATCATCTACACGAATCGTCTTGGTGACTAATAGCTTCCAAGACGATATTTCAACCATTATTCTTTTAGACGGGTTGTTTGCACGATTTTATCAAGACGATAAGTAGTTCTTCAGCCTTCTAGGCAATTCGTGTAGGTCTACATGAATCGACTTAGCCATTCTTCTATCCGATATTTCATTCTGCAGTCTTCTAGTCGATTCATCTACACGAATTGACGTTTACATTCTTCAAGGCGATACTACATTCTTCAGCATGATTTGTCTTGATGCATATGAAGTGTAAATTCTTCTAGCTGATTTGTTTTGAAGCTTCTGAAATGTCATCTTGGTACCTGGACGATGCTTCGAGTGACCAAGACGATAATTGACTTAGTCAATATTCTTCCTTTGCACAAATCCTCAGTAGAGTCTTCGATTCATCTTGATCCTTCTTTAGCCTCCTCCAAAATGATACCTGACTCCTTCTAGACAAATCGACTTGATATCTATGAAATGTCATCTTGGATCCTCGCTGATAATTCAAGTCACCAAGATGATAAATGACTTAGTCGATTTCTCTTTCAGATAAGTACTCAGTAGAGTCTTCAAGCCGAATTCTTCTACACGATTCTTTAGCTCATGCCTTCTGGTCGAATTCTTCTACACGAATTGGCTGGATAGCTCTTTATAATATTCAAGCCGATATAGAGTTGTACTTCAGAACATATCGTCTTGGTGTATGTGAAATGTCATCTTGGCTCCTCGACGACATTTTGAATCACCAAGACGATAATTGACTTGGTCTCTTCCTTTCGTCATGTTACTTCTTTAGTCTATTCACAACATACTTCTATGTCGATATGAAGGTGTATGTAAGCCTTGTCAAGACGATATTGTCTTGGAGAATATCTTACCAAGACGATATCAAGTTATTCACACGACGATAATTAGACTTACCAAGATGATATTTTCCTTAGCTGATTTCTGAACTTCTGCCTAAGATATCTCTTGGTTTTTGTAGGTGAATTGTCTTGATACTTAAGAGATGTCGTCTTGGTACCTCGACGATATCGTCGAGTGACCAATACATTATTTACCTTAGTCATTTTTCTGACTTTCTCAGCTTACTCCATCTGCTCTAGTTGTCTTGATAAACTTATATTCTTGTTGATATAGAATTAGTGTTAAGTCTAATATAATCTAGATCATAGGTCGACATGGTGTTTTGCACAATGAGGGATTACATTGGCAAAACTATGTCTGAGGACACTAAGTCTAGTCCTATATTAGAAATGCACTATTATGTACCTGAAATTACTAAAACAAGAAAACACATTCATCAAATACATATGTGCTCATCTATATTGTGAGGGATTCTTCAAATTAGGAACATTGTGGGCACTGTTCCCAACAACGGGTGTGCGATAAGATCCCCCGGACGGTCCACTAATTATGAGGGGAGGGGTCTTACACTCGTCCTCAACCAAAATGGTGTGAGGGGACTCTCATTGCCAGGAAAATAATCACATGCACAAAAATACATAAAATACGGTCTTAAGACTAGGGAAAGGAATCATTACCCTCGGTGTGCATTTTGGATCCATGAAAATGACTATAGTTGTTTACTCTTCGCAAGATCAACACTCTTTCGGCAACACGAGCCTTGTTTCACACTACCACAATGTCTCTTAGCAAAAACCTCAGCGATGTTCTTCTTCCTTCTCACTTAGAAGTCCTATTTTGTGGCTCACGACAAGGAGGTCTTCTTCCACCTTCTAGGTCGACACATACATAAGGAAGCAGAGAAAGCTTGAGAAGAAGTCTTAGCAATACTCGGCCACGACGATCTGCAGCTTTCTACGGCAGAAGGTGATGGGCCACGCGGTAGGGAGCCTGTAAGACCCCTCCCCCATTTTGCATTCATTTTCGGGGTCTTACGCCCAGAACCGCCATCTTGCGATGGCACCAACTCCCGTAAAGGCCGCCACCACAGTACACCGATTCTGCCGGCATTTCAACATTTACAGTCCAACCACAAAATTAAGTAATAGAAGCAGGTAATTAAATCCAAGTCCACATAACATCACAAATTATATATAAAGAGTCTACAAATGAGATACAAATAATAAAGGTGCACAGAAGAGTACTGAATAATATGAAACGAAGGGCATGTGCCCTGTACTTCAGTGCCTCACTACAAAAGGTCGCTCGTGGAAAATGGTATCAAAGACACACACTCAAACTGCTTCTGCTACTGCGGACACTCTGAGTCTGGGTTGGGTCACCGTATCACCCTCCTCCCTCCTGGTGTGCTGCTGCTGTAGCTCCTGGTGTTGCACCAGGCCTCCTATCGGGTGCTCCGCCTCACGGACCGGGTGCTCCTGTAGTGGTGTTGGTCACAACCGACCGTTAGTCTGAAGACTAAGCCAGATTCTCCCCCTCCCTTTGTGATTCCTAGGCACTAGGCAGGAGGAAGGAAAAGGAGGGACAACAAGTCTGGTTAAGCAAAGGCAGGTGACTGTGGCCCTAACTAGCAGGTAATAAATATGGCTCAGTCTATATAAAGCATGTAAATGCAGCAATAATATTAAAGTACGAACACAACTATCTAAAAGCATGTAAATGCAGCAGTAATAGTAAAGTAAGAACACAACTATCTAAAAGCATGTAAATGCAGCATAATAGTAAAGTAAGAGCACAACTATCTAACAATCATCACAAAGAAAGTAACCTTAACTTATAAGAATGCCCATACAGACTTATAAGTTAATGGGTCATTTTGCAAGGACCCATCGTATAAAAGAGCCATACTAATTTATATGATGAGGGTAAATGAAGTTGTTGGATCGGTAGGCGCCCTTAGAGGGGGGGGGGGGGGTGAATAAGGGTTTTAAAAACTTTAGTATATTTTGAATAACTTTGAAAAAGCTTTGATTATTAAACTAGAGAAGATCAAGACAAATCAAGTGAAGTAAAAGTAAAGACATGATTTTATTAACTTGAGAAGCATGATTACAAAACTTGATCTCTTATCGAAGCTAGAAATCAAAGCTAATAGAAAGACTCTTTTTGTTTTCTATACCGACTCGTATCCCCACGAACCGGTTGGCTTTGGCCGATCCTTCCCCAGATATGGCCTCAAGCCGCTCTAGCCAACCCTTCCCCGGATATGGCCTCGAGCACCCCCTAGACCTACTCCCGAGACCTAGTCGCCAACACGAGGCGAATTTCAGCCCTAAGTCCTACCTAGACCTAGTCGCCAACACGCGGCGAATTTACTAAATGATTACAGAAAAGATGTGAAATGAAAAGACAATAATGTAAAACTCCCTCTATGTGGATCTCTTGGAGAAGTAGACGAAGACGAAGAGTATGATCGTAGTCGATGCGGTCTTTCATCACGATGATGACGCGTGTTGAAATCTTTTCCACGGATCTCCTTTAGTCTTTATGGATTTGTGGGAGTAGCTCTCTGAAACTTCCTCTCTATATTGTGGCACGAAGCTCTGGAATTCTGGATCTCTTGAGGCTTCGAAAGTCGGAGCCAAGATGTCCTTTTTATAGACTTAGCGCTAGCGCCTGCGCTAGTGCTACCGCCGGCGCTATCCCATATTAAGTAATATTTTGCGCGCGAGAATCTTTAATCTGGGGAAACAATTTCGCCATTCCTCTTGTGCTCCATGCTACCGCCAGCGCTATCCCATATTAGGACACATTCTGCGTGGCAGAATCTTTAATCTGAGGAGATAATTCCTCCTTGCCAACTGTGTGCGTCGCTACCGCCTGCGCTATCGGCTACCGCCAGGCGTTATCTCCTTCCATATGTGCTCCCGGAATTGCGCTATCATTGCTAGCGCCTGGCGCTATGTGCTACCGCCGGCGCTAGTGGGAGTCTTGGAATTGCTGGCTCAAAATTGGGGGCAACCATCCTTGAGTCATATGGACTTTGATTTCCTGCACACTTAAACACACAAGATCAAATACACATAGGATTTGTTATTCTCAAACCTAGAAGATGTGGAATACCATGTTCCAACAAACTCCCCCTTTTGATATTAACAAATCCATTAATGATAAATCAGAGCATTAATAAATAAGCATGATGAAACTATATTTATGTGTGTGTGAGAGTGATGACTTAGGATACTTATTGATTTTAGCATTTAGAATTGCTCCCCCTAAATACATGCTCCCCCTAAGTGAATGTTCTCCTAATATGTAAGCTATCATCTTAATTAAGCATTATAGTGTGATAGCAGATTAATATTTATCATGTTAGTTCTCCCCCTTTTGTTATTAGCAAAAGCGGGTAAGGAGACACCACTTAAAAGGTGATAATTAGATAAAAGCATGATCAAGCTTGTAGAGAAGGAAATGATAAGGAGTTTTTGGATACTTTTCATTTAAATAGATCAGAGTTTGAGTATTACAACATTTTCATAAATCAGAGTTTGTAGTACAACCAAATTGTAATGATTTCCAAGTAACTAAACTACCCAGACAATATGTCTACACCCTAGCCTCGTACTAAGTGACGGATGGGCATGAGGAGCTGCATACATGCCGTAGGTTGGGGTGTTAGTCCCATATGCAAACACTAGACACAACTCAACCTAGCACTCTTTCCCCCCAGTGCCTCGCAAGGCCCCACTGGAACCCTCCCCGGTTAAGGACAAGACATGACTAGAGATAAAGGTTATCTAATGTCTACAACCCTACGCCCCCGCTATGGTGAGAAATGAAGTCATGGATAATAATTATTGGAAACATTTAAGCTTTTTAAATCTAATGACATAGCCTATGGATTTATATTTTTGTTTGAATTTATAAAAACACTCACATAGCTATTTTGAAATCCATTCATAAATCAGAATTTTAGCATTACAATATTTTCATAGAAATAAAATAGAGTTTTTAGCAAAAAAGAAAATATTCATGTGTAGAGTAACCAATATAAAATCTACCAAGCAATTCTACCGTTTGTTGAAAGAAAGGAATTTTGGTATTTAAGACTTTGATATAAGCATGAGAGCGCAACGTAGAAATATATGGTGATGATGCAGAAGACTTATAGAAATACAAGAAACATCTTATTGTAATGATGATCCATAAAAGATATATGAGTTAAATTTCATAAAGAAGATGTTTTTGTAAATCATTGTTCAATTAAAATCTTCAATAATGTAACCAAGCATGAAATAATGTTATAAAAAAAAGATTACTACAATGTTATTTTAATTCATAATTTCAAATCAGACCAAATATTGTAGAAAGCATGCTAGGTTATCTAGTGCATTTCATAAATAAAGAGTAGTATAGAATTTGCATTAGGATACAATACTCATGAGAAGAAGTGTTATGGAAGATAATGATGTGCACAAAAGTGTATTTTGAATAGAGTAAACAAATGTTTTAATCAAAAATACAAGTAATATGTAAAGTAAAGAGCACAATAAAACACAAATAATTTTACTTCCACTCACTTCAATGCACAAAAAAATGTACAACTACCAAGGTGCTTTGCACACACAATGCTCATTAAGACTTATCAGGGTGCAAAGTAGTGCTTGGGGGATCACATAATTTTATTCTTCAATATTGATTTTTTTTGTATTGTGATCCGGTGTACTTAAGAATAAGTGGTTTTTATTTTGAAAGAAAGTTATGGTTTGCACAAGATATTTTACTATTCTTTCCAAGGTGCTCAACCTCACAACGCTTATTAAGACTTATCAGGAGGTTCAAGTAGTGCTTGGTGGAGTTATCTTTGTCACTTTATTTTATGATTGTTGTTTTGTACAAAGTTCTCCGAATACTCTTGTTTTGCAAACCAATATAATTTATAAAAACATAACCACTTTTCTTAACTTTTAAAGTGCAAATAATGGTTGTGTATGCAAGATACTTGTGCAATTTTAATTCATTGTACTATTATAAAACATACACAAGCATTCTTAGATTAAACACATAAGTAGACAATGCCAAAATAAGTGAGTGAATAGCGATCATTATTAAACATAAACCATTTACTCATACTTAGAGGCATGCTAAACTTAGTTCTACACAACTTTTAAAAGATACTTGATGCACATATTAATAGATATATCAAAGCATGATGAAAACAATGTTCAAAGAGTTTGAAAAGATAAATTACAACATTATAGAAGTTCTAAAGAATATATTAAATCATGCTTGATTTTCATAGGAAAATCCAGACAGTTTTTTTTGGATAGTTTTAGTGTTTTTTATTTTTGTATTTGATTTTTGCAAACAAATAAAAGCATATTTTCGTAATTTTGGCTTTTGTAATTTTGTATTTGATTTTTGCATAAAAATGACAAACAAAAACAAAAGGAAAAACATATTTTTATAATTTGGTTTTTGTAGTTTTGGATTTGATTTTTCAAAAATTAAAGAAAAAACAGAAGTGCAAAACCAAATAGTAAATATAGATGAGTATATTTTCTAGGTATTTTTCAAAATTTTAAAAACACAGAAAAACAAATATGCACTCTAGCGCCGGCATTAGCGCTAGCGCGGGAAACAGTACACGATTTTTCATGATTTTGAAATTTTTAATTGTTGATCTTGATTAAGTGTCCCAATAGTAGCTTCATGCTGAAATCTCAGATTTTTAGGAAATGTTTTCGATGTTTAAAAATTGCAAAATTGCGTTTGTGAATGTGCATAAACTTGAAAGAATTGGGACACATAACACAAGTCGTAAGAAACTGAATTTTGCATCACTAAGCAGCACAAACAGTGGATAATAATTGAGGAATTTTATAGAGTTTTATTTTCTTAAAAAAATCAGAAGGGTGCGATACCGCCGGCGCCAGTGATAGCGCTGGTGCTATCGAGCCTTTAGTTAAATCCCGATCCCTTTTTCATTTTCGCCATTTTCATTCACCCTCTCCGGTAAAACCCTAGAAGACGACCCAGCCCACGCGTAGATCTGAGGTAAATCTTCATCCTTTTTTATGTTTTTTGTTTTAAAACTTGATTTTGATGTTAGAGATGAAGATATTTGAGGTTTTTAGGTGGATTTAGAAACTAGATCTACAATGGTTGATTTTCTTCAAGATTAGTGTTTTTTATGAGGATTTTGGTTTTGATCTTGATTTTTATGTGGATTTCTTGCATCTAGTAATTTAGGATCTGAAAGTGTTTTATTTTTAAGGAGATTTTTACTATTTCAGATGTGAGGAGTAGTGTCGGCGCTACAGTAGGCATTATTGATAACGCTGGGCGCTATTGATAGCGCTGGCGCTAGTAACGGTTGCTTAATTTTTAAAATTTTCTTCTATGTGCAGATGGCACCTAGATCTAAGGGTAAGAAAACAGCAGAGCTGGCTGTGGAAGCAACTGTAGTAGGTGTTCCATATGTCGTAGAGTTCGACTTGCCACGCCACTATCACGTCATGCAGTTATTTTCTACTTCCGAGGTGTCGAATTTATTTAGTTCTGATGGATTTTCTTCGGAGTTAGTGTGGGATTTTTATACACACTTGGAAGACCCATCACAGACCAGGCTGGATGGAGGAGTGCAGTCACAGGTGCAAGGACAAGTGGTGACCATTACCCATGAACAACTGAGGCTCGTGTTTGGATTGTCCCAGCATCCAAATCGGTTGGAGATTGTGGAGAAGTTCAGGGTGGACAGAGATTGGACTCAGGTGAACATGGTGCTACATAATAAGGAATGCAGAAGTCTGATCTCATCTGTGTTGACACTCACCGTGGATTCCCTAGTTGTTCAGGATGTATTACGCCACACAATTATGCTGAAGTTGGGTGACACAGCAAAGGTCACAGCCCAGCTCAGTTATGTCACTTATTTTATTTTGGAGGAGGAGAAGTTCAACGTGGCTGACTTATTACTTTCCCTGATTCGCTATTCCTATAAGTTGCGGCAACCTTCCCGTCAGAGATACAATAACTTTCCCCTGGGCGGCATCATACAATGGGTGATTCAGATGATGTATCCTTCTATTGAAATGGATTTCTACTTGATAGATTGCTACCCTCCTATCTATAGTACTCCTCACTTGCGAGCATCATTCATCCCGGATGAGCCATCAACATCTACTCGACCACCACTCTGGCGAGGAGCGTCATCTCGAGGGGCTTGAGATGATTTATTTGGGTCATTTCAAGAGGAGATGGGAGAGCGGATGGCAAAAGTGGAGAAGGATGTTTCAGGGATAAAGAAGATGGTGAAGTTTATGATCAAGGCCTTAAAGCTAAAACCATCAACACCAGAGCGGAGGGAGTGGGACAGCCCAGATCAGGAGCCGCCCCGTCATTCGACTCGGAAGGCTCGCAGAAGACACTCCCCAAGTCCATGTGTGGAGGAGATAGATGAGGAAGAGTAGGTAGGAAGGTCCGAGGGGAACGCATTTCAGTTTTGTAGTAATACAGGAGTTTGAACCTAGGTTTTTGGATGTTGTTTGATTTTGTTATCTTTGGTTGTTTGATCATTTTATCTGATCCTTCTTTGGTAGTTTTGTTTTATGTTTCATTTATAATTTTTGAAGTCATGAAGTGGAGATGTTTAGCATATTTTTGAAATCCTAAGATTAGATAATTTAATACCTCATAGAAGATTTTGAATAATATATAAATAATAACTAGGTCACCAAAATAGGATATGATTTTGAATTTTGATTAATTTTATAGGCATATTAACTTTAAGAGATAAGATCATGTTTCCTATAATATACGATGATCATAGCATGATAGCCTTTAAGAGAAATAAGAGAAAAAAAATTAGAGCATATCATGAAGTAGAATATTTGATAATTTTTGATTTCTACTTCATGCGAATGATAAGGTATTATTGAATGAGAATTTTAGGTATCCAAAGAGGACCGGGAGTGACGGTTCCTTTGGGTACCCAAATACTACATGTTTGCTTTTGGGTAGATAGAATTGAATGGGACATTTTGAGTGGAGTTAGTGTTTCGTTTTTAATTTTGGGTTTCCATTCAAACTTTTGTTTAATATTATTTTTATGAGTCAAATTTCCATTGTGATTGTTGAAAATATTTTTCATAGGAAATTTGTGAACATTTACTTTTATGTTGGGGAAATGTTGATATTGTAAATGATGATGATGATAGTGTTTTGGATTTTCGTTTATAGTTTGTTGATGCCTTTTATTTCCATTGTTTGATTTATTAAAGTTGTGAGAAATTATATTCATCTTGCTTTTAGATATATCTTGATATTGTGAATGTATGTTTTGTGAATTTTTCTTTATGATTTCCTTAAGCAGGTTGATTTTGGAATTTAATTCATCATTCTTAGTTCTTAAATTATGTCTAGCTTTATTATAAGCGATTGTGCTATTTTTAAGAGTTGAAACAATTGAATCTATATGATCTTGATAATTGTTTATATATTCATCAAATGTTTCATCCATCTCTTTAATTTCAATTTTATATTCTTTACACTTAGCACAATCATTTATCAAAGATGAATTTTCTAAATATAATTTTTCATTTTGTTCTTTTATAAAATAATTTTGTTTTCAAGTTCCTTAAATTTTTCTTTAATATTATTGCAATCAAGACAGGGTTTTGTATTTTCAATTGAAGTGACTTGAGTAAAGCTAGATAAATCAGATTTTGATACTACTTTAACTTTTGCTTTTAAATTTTTATTTTCTAAGCGCAATTTGCAATTTCTATTTTTTAATTTCTTAAGTTTGCACTTTGTAATTTGTAGCAATTGTAAAGTAGAAATGGAAGTACAAAAGATGGGATTTGATTTCCTTACATTGCTTTCGGGAGAGGCATGATTTGAACATATGGTTTCTTTTAAATCTTTTTGGCACTCCTCTTCCGAAGACAGTACTTCTTCTTTTCCATTTGATGTGCACTTCATGGATCCGTCATGAGAGGAGCATTCTTGAAGACTTGTGCAAGCTTGCATATTCTCCAGTTCTTGCGATTGTTCCATACCTGTAGAAGGAGAATCATACATTTCTTGAAGAAATTTCCATACTTTGTATGCACTAGAGAAACAATATATTAGTTTGAAAATATCTTGAGATAAAGCACAAAAAATATAATGCATAGCTTTTGCATTTAGGCGACGCTCTTGTTAATTTGATTCGTTTGCTGGTCTAACTATTGATATATCCCATGCATTGATATCTAAACTTTTAATAAATTTTTCCATTAATAATTTCCACCCTTTATAATTTCTCCCTTCGAATAAAGGTGGTTTAGGAGATTTTTCTTCTTCATAAAAATTTACACCACTAGTAGAAGTGAGATCATGAGACGCCATTATTCCTGGTTGTTAAGCCGATTTGGAATAACCTAGCTCTGATACCACTTGTTGGATCGGTAGGCGCCCTTAGAGGGGGGGGGGGTGAATAAGGGTTTTAAAAACTTTAGTATATTTTGAATAACTTTGAAAAAGCTTTGATTATTAAACTAGAGAAGATCAAGACAAATCAAGTGAAGTAAAAGTAAAGACATGATTTTATTAACTTGAGAAGCATGATTACAAAACTTGTTCTCTTATCGAAGCTAGAAATCAAAGCTAATAGAAAGACTCATTTTGTTTTCTATACCGACTCGTATCCACACGAACCGGTTGGCTTTAGCCGCTCTAGCCAACCCTTCCCTGGATATGTTCTCGAGCACCCCTTAGACCTACTCCCGAGACCTAGTCGCCAACACGAGGCGAATTTCAGCCCTAAGTCCTACCCAGACCTAGTCGCCAACACGCGGCGAATTTACTAAACGATTACAGAAAATATGTGAAATGAAAAGACAATAATGTAAAACTCCCTCTATGTGGATCTCTTGGAGAAGTAGACGAAGACGAAGAGTATGATCGTAGTCGATGCGGTCTTTCATCACGATGATGACGCGTGTTGAAATCTTTTCCACGGATCTCCTTTAGTCTTTATGGATTTGTGGGAGTATCTCTCTGAAAATTCCTCTCTATGTTGTGCCACGAAGCTCTGGAATTCTGGATCTCTTGAGGCTTCGGAAGTTGGAGCCAAGAGGTCCTTTTTATAGACTTAGCGCTAGCGCCTACGCTAGTGCTACCGTCGGTGCTATCCCATATTAAGTAATATTTTGCGCGCGAGAATCTTTAATCCGGGGAAACAATTTCGCCATTCCTCTTGTGCTCCGCACTACCGCCAGCGCTATTGGCTACCACCAGCGCTATCCCATATTAGGACACATTCTGCGCGGCAGAATCTTCAATATGAGGAAATAATTCCTCCTTGCCAACTGTGTGCGTCGCTACCGCCTGCGATATCGGCTACTGCCAGGCATTATCTCCTTACATATGTGCTCCCGGAATTGCGCTATCATCGCTAGCGCCAGGCGCTAAGTGCTACCGCCGGCGCTAGTGGGAGTCTTGGAATTGCTGGCTCAAAATTGGGGGCAATCATCCTTGAGTCATGTGGACTTTGATTTCCTGCACACTTAAACACACAAGATCAAATACACATAGGATTTGTTATTCTCAAACCTAGGAGATATGGAATACCATGTTCCAACAGAAGTGTGTTGTGATGTGTATGATATGCAATGCAATGAGTTATACCAGACTTCACACAAATGCAACACACACATGACTCTGTAAGTACAAACCTTTTGTTCCCACTTTTTGGAAGTAGCTAACCATACAGGCACCCCCGTCGTGGTCAAACATTGCCTGAGGAGCGGGCGTATCCTCACCTAGGGGGCATGTCACATACCAAACTTAAGACCTCTTGTATGCTAATGTACCTAACTCTGGTACTCATGAGCTCCCTGCGTACTCTTGCTGGTCCCGAAGGAATCTGACCTTTTTTGGCCAGCTAGGGTTTAGGGAATCTGTCCCGTCGAATGCGTAGTAAAATAACCTAGCCCTTGAACCTCTAGCACTGCCTAGTCAATGAATTATTGCCAGTGTGATGAATAAGCTAGTGCCGAAGACCCACCACATCTAATGCACATGCACATATATGAATCACCTCTATCTTCAGAGCTTCATCTCGCATGGCTAACCAACCCTCCATTACATAAAACCCGAGCCTACAACTCACAGGACTAATCCATCCTTCCTTTCACTGCTATCACCCCTTATTTGGTGTGTGTGTGTGTAAACGTCTTTTATCATTCTTGCTAATCTTTTGTAAGCATTGTTATACCTAGTTATTTTGGGTTAATCTTGGACTTCCCGAGGATTGCCCTTTGAGAGGCTCGCAGCGGTACTAGGAGGTATGATGGGCTGACATCCCAAACCTCCTTTTCTCAAGACACTTAACCTTATTGGTGGCTACCCTTTCTTATGCACCCACTTCCTCTATGGTTACTCTATGTTCCTAAGGTGGATTAAGGCTTAACCATAGGAGTGTCGATGTTCTTTTGAACACCGACACAACCCTTTCCTTAACGGCCGAGTGTTATTCCAACTCCACTCATCATCACTCCCTACACACAATCCTCAAATTTCAAACATCAATCATAGATATTCCTCTATATGCAAAGTTCACATATAAGTCCTTTCACCATATCCTTTTCTATATTCTTATCAAGCATTTTACTAAATGCACCCCAACCCTTCAATTGCGTTCCGACCCCATGCATGATATTCTTCTACTCTTTCTATGAGGTCCTTGACGATCCAAGACTATTGGGTCAATGTATGATAACCTATCTGGGTCCAATTTACTAAATCATGTTTTGGCTTTTCGTAGACCAATGTAAATTCTAAGGGTAACATATGGCCCTCATAAGACATCTATATGATCCTTATGCCCAAATGACCTAAGATTAATTCCTGAGATATTACATGTCTAAAGGTGTCATTTACATCAGATTGGTACATATTCCATTAAGGGGCCTAATTATTTACCCTTGCATAATTATTTAGTGTCTTCCAATTTTCACATGGGGTGTTGTTTTCTGATGTCTAACTAAGCTATAAAATTGACCAGAGGATCGCTTAGGTTAAATGGGAACATATCCAGAGATTGGTAAATTTTTCTAATATATTTTCTACCAATAATCATTTTTATAGAATTAAGGGCCTAGTCAACTTTTGCAAATGAGCCTTAAGTTTTCATCATCCAATAATTGCAGGGAAATCACCAGAGCTTACTAGTGATCAAAAATGTGCATTTACTGAATTTCATAATTTTCCAAATAAGGTAAACCATGCAATTGAATTTTATAAAACTTGGCAATAAATCATAAATCACTGATATTAAATATTTCCATCAATATTAAATTCTCTAAGAATTTCCAGAGATTTTAACTGATCATATAAGTGTGCTAACAAAGATTTATAATTTTCCAACAAGTAACTTCACCAGAGATGATTAATTACTCAGCACATGAAATTTCTACTTAATGAACAAAACACCAAATTTCAATGTCCAAAAATTTATATAAACATCTTGTAGCAATATAATGATCTAAAAAGCACATGGACAATTTATCAGATTTTTCTAAATATGTTTGGTGATATAGAAATTTCTTGTTTTGAAATTAAGTGAAGGTTTGAAGATTTTCTCCAAAACTATATCCGATTAAGGCAAGTGTACCTTATCGTCTATAGTATAGGATATTTAGGAATATCAAGGTCGTATTCCACGGGGTGCGTTGATTATTTCTACTTCGAGTAAAATCACCATTATCTTATCGAACAATTTTTTGGAGGTTATTTTACTTAATTAAAAAAAAGACAAATTGCAAGCTAAATGAAAAGATTAAACATTGCATGAAAGGAAAGAAAAATTACCATTGCATGATAGAGAAATTGCTAAAGAGAAAGAGAACATGAAAGAGAGCAAACTTAAATTTATTGAAAACCAAAACTATTACAAACCTTATTTAAAGAGTACAAAGCAAGGGAAATTAAGATTACAAGCTTAAGAAAAAACTAGTACATGAAAGTTACGTTAAAACATTGCATGAAAGGAAAAGAGAGAACATGAAAGCTTGAGAAAAACATGAACATGAACTAGAAAACCCACTAACAGCTCTAGAAGCACCTCTCCATCTCCAAAACAATGAACTCTGGACTCAAGGAGAGCCTCTGAATTTATAGCAGAAATTTTCAAGTTACACGCCCTTGGTCACGGGCGTGACCTAGGGCGTGTAAACATTACTGACATCGGATCTGACAGTGGCATGGAATTTGCGTGATGGCGGAGAAAATCTAACATTACACGCCCGTGTATAATGGGTCACGAGCGTGACTTGTGGCGGCTTCATTAAATACAGCGTGGGCTAGAATTCGGCGCGACAGAGCAAGGATCACGCAAGAAAGTCACGGGCATGACAATTTGGGTCACGGGCGTGACATTTCGGGTCACGGGCGTGTACCTGGGTGGCTTCAATTGATGCAGCGTGGGACAGAATTTGGCGCGGTAGAGCGCGTTCGTCGAACTCAGCTCAGGCTTCGTCGAACGCACGAGTGGAGAGCGTTCGTCGAACGGAGCTCCGATTTCATCGAACACAGAGGCAGAGATCTTTCATCGAACGCAGCTCCAAATTCATCGAACGCAGCTCCAATTTCGTCGAACGAAGCAGCAGAGAACTTTCGTCGAACGCAGCTCCAATTTCGTCGAACAAAGTGGCAGAGAAATTTCGTCGAACACAGCTCCAATTTCGTCGAACGCAGATCTTTAGGTTACACGCCCTTGGTCACGGGCGCGACCGAGGGCTTGACTTGTGATTTTCTCCAATTTTTCCCAAAATTCTGCAAAAATAAAAGTAAAACTATATTTAGAACAGAAATTATAAAAGAAGTGATTTTAAACTAAAATATAAATAATATTTGCAATTTTAAATTAAAACTAGACTAAATACTATAATTAAAATACGCATAAATACTACTCATCAAATACCCCCATACTTGAGGTTTTGCTATTCCAGAGCAAAAGTGTGAGACATAATTTATAAGACATCCTTAAAAATTTTTAATTTTAAACTAAAATTTCATTTAAACCAAAAGTTAAGTTAAGAGTAAATTCAAGGAGGAGTTAATTCCTAAATTATGATGATGATTTGAAAAGAGGGAAAAATATTTAGGCAAGGACTTTTCAAGAAAATTAATTAGTTTAACAATATTGTAGAAATTATAAAACGAGATTAAATTAAAATTATAAGAACTCTATCTTAAAAGAAACTTAAGGAAAAGTAACTTACTAAATATTGCTCTCTCCATAATCTTAAACTAAATCTAGAACAATGATAATTGGCTAAGGGGGATTTCATAAAATTTGACTTAAGAATTGATCTTTGATTTAAGGTGATGAATTTTATCCTCTCACCTCTATTTTTTTTCTTTTTTCTCTTCTAATAACAACCCAAAAAGTATATGGTTTAGGAGTAATGAATTTTATCCTCTTACTCCATGCCATATAATCTTTTCAAATATTCTGGGTGCATATGTTTTAGGGAATAATGAATTTTATCCTCTTATTCCCATGACATATGATCTTTTAAACTTCATTTTTTATGCCACAAAGGGGGTAAGGAAGGAAATTAAATCTAGCTAGCTTTAAATTATATTGAGAGCAAATTCTAGTAAAATTAAATTTCCTAAGATCTAAAAAGTTAGAAGAAAATATAATTGAAATCTAAAGAGGTTTAGCAAATTTATTACAAAATGAAGCCATTTAAAAATAAAAAGAGAAGTCATGCTAAATAAATTCTCTAATCAAGTTAAAATCATAAGATGATTCTTAAATCAAGATTACCTCAAATTTAAAATTAACAAACTATGATAAGCAAAATTTTAGGCAATTAAAAACTTAAACATGCTTATAAATATTCTCAACTAGATTTCTAAGAAATCACAAAAACAACAAATAGGAGATGTATAAGATTTAAATTTTTTTTTGTATTTTAAGTTTTTTCATATATTTTTTTTGACTTTTGATATTATCTTTTTTTGGATTTTTGATAAGAAATAAACAATAAAAACATATACTAAAAAGCTTAAATTTTTTCTTTTTTTTTTGTTAATTCTTGGACTTCCCGAGGTATACCCTGTGAAGGGTTCTCACAGTACTAGGTGGTGAGATGGGGTGAGGTCCCAAACGTCCTTTTCCAAGAATTAAAATTTTCAATTTTCTAATTTTTTTTGAGTTTTCGGGTTTTACAAGTGCTAAAATAGAAGAAAACATAAGAATATATATATATATATATTTTTTTTGAAAATTTTCTAATTTAACAATTATTTACAAAGAACTATTTACACCACCATACTTAAAGTTAAACATTGTCCCCAATGCTTAAAAATAAGTATGAAGTAAAAGAAAATAAAGTGCAAGACAAAACAAAAATAATAATAGAACCGAAGGGGAGGTTAAGAGGGCTTCCCTGGTTATGAAGATGCGGGGGAAGCGGCGGTTACCTACAAAATATGTTAAAATAAAAAGAAAAACAATAAAAAGATAACTTTGGGGTGCCTCCCAAAAGCGCTTTGTTTAAGGTCGCGTAGCTTGACCCACTTGCCGATCATATAATGGGGTGAATAGAACTCATAACACTCTTCCAGGTAAAAACACGAATCATCGTTTTCTAATGTGTTCCACATCGAGGAATTTATGCCGAAAGTAACTTCATCGTCTCCAACCCGTAGGAGGAGCTTTCCGTTACTTATGTCTATAATAGCGCGGGAGGTGGCAAAGAAGGGGCGGCCAAGTATGAGGGGTACTTCGGCATCCTCTTCGATGTCAAGAATGACAAAATCCACCGGGAAGATGAATTTGTCAACTTTGACGAGCACGTCCTCCACTATTCCTACCAGATATTTTAAAGAACGATCCGCTAATTGAATACTCATTTGAGTGGGGCTAGGATTTCCTAGACCTAGCTTTTTGAATAATGAAAATGGCATGAGATTGATGCTTGCCCCAAGATCCGCTAAGGCGTGTTTTACTAACGAATTGCCAAATAAACACGGGATGGAGAACCGTCCTGGGTCATTTGCTTTTTGAGGCAATTTGTTGAGTACAACCGCGGAGCATTCTGCGTTTAAAGAAATATGCAAAATATCTTCTAATTTTTTCTTTTTGGAGAGCAATTCCTTAAGATATTTCTCATATTTAGGCATTTGAGAGAGGCTCGCAGAAGGGTACATTAATATGAATTTGTTTTAAAATGTCTAAAAACTTTTTATAATAATTTTCGGCCCACTCGCTTTTAAACTTAGACGGATACGAAATATTAGAAGTAGAAGCGCGCGGAGCTAACGTAACAGGCAAATTCGAAGATAAATTAAGAATAGGAGGAGGAGGAGGAGAGGAAGTTACCTTGGGTTCATCCTTTTTTGAAACCACCTCCTTCCCGCTTCGGAGTGTAATTGCGTACGCGCTCTCCTTTGGATTTTGCTCTGTATTTCCCGGTAGTGCTCCTTGCTGACGCTCAGAAATCATCTTTGCGAGCCGGCCCACTTGATTCTCTAAATTTTTTATCGATCCGGTAAAGTTACGGATGTTCGTTTCATTTGTAGTAACATATTTTGCAAAAACCTCTTCAAGCGGAGAGAGTTTTTGCTATTGCGGTGGAAAATTGGGTGGATTAAAATTTTGAGAAATTAAATTTAGAGGCGGAATTAAGTTAAGAAGTTGATTAGGGGGAGGTTGATTTAAATTCATAGGACGCTGAGCATTTCCTTGGTTGCTCCACGAGAAATTCGGATGATTCCTATAACCCGCATTATATGTGTTGTTATACGGAGCGGTGTTGGGGTTATAGGAAGGCCGAGGCGGATTTCCCATGTAGTTAACATGTTCTTTAATTAAAATGTTATTAACCCAAGGAGGAGTGGCGGAGGAAGCAGACATCTCCGCCACTTGCTTTGTTAAGCGCTCAACTTGTAAAGCTAAATTTGCGTTTGCGTCGATTTCAAAAATTCCGGCTGGCTTGTTAGGCCGCACTCGGGGCATGTTCCATTGGTACGCATTCGTGGCCATCTCTTCGAAAAGCTCTTGAGCGGCGTCCGGGGTTTTGTTATTTAACGTCCCCCCGGCGGCCGCATCAATCATTTGCCTCGTTTGGAGATTTAAGCCATTATAAAATATTTGCACTTGTTGCCAAATGGCAAGTGCATGGTGAGTGCATCGACGCAAAAGCTCCTTGAAGCGCTCCCATGTGTCATAGAGAGTCACCGAGTCGATTTGCATGAACGACGCAATATCCGTGCGCAATATAGCGGTCTTTGAAGGCGGGAAATATTTATTGAGATATTTTTCCGCCATTTCGGCCCATGTAGTGATGGACCCCCTAGGTAGGGAGCCCAGCCACTGCTTGGCCTTAGACCGCAAAGAAAAAGGAAAAAGATGTAATCGAATGGCGTCATCGGTGACGCCATTGATCTTAAAAGTGTCGCAAATTTCAAGAAATTAAGAAATATGCAAATTTGGATCCTCGTCCGGTTGACCATCGAAGGTCACTGATTGTTGCACCATTTGTATGATGCTGGACTTGATCTCAAAATTATTGTTCGCCACCGCGGGGCAAACAATACTTGACTGTGTGCTATCCAAATTCGGCCGCGCATAATAGGACATGGTCCGTTGCACGTCCTCATCAGGATTTGGCTCGTTAAGATTAGGAGGATTAAAATTATGATCCATATTCACTGTGTTAGTGTCCCTGATCGACTCTTCGAATTCTACTTGATTTTCCTGATCATGAGAACAGCGGTGCCTCAAAAAGGTTCGCTCGATCTCTGGATCAAAAGGAATAATCGAAGCGCTACCTCAGGTCATACACAAAAAAGAGAAGAAAGGAAGAGGAAATTTTTTTTCTTTTTGAAATTTAGAAAAAAACAAAATAAAATAAAAAGAAGCATGATAAAATTAATAGCTATCCACTTTTCATAATATCTACGTAAGCTCCCCAGCAACGGCGCCAAAAGCTTGATATAGAAATTTCTTGTTTTGAAATTAAGTGAAGGTTTGAAGATTTTTCCCAAACTATATCCGATTAAGGCAAGTGTACCTTATCGTCTATAGTATAGGATATTTAGGAATATCAAGGTCGTATTCCACAGGGCGCGTTGATTACTTCTACTTCGAGGAAAATCACCTTTATCTTATCGAACGATTTTTTGGAGGTTGTTTTACTTAACTAAAAAAAGACAAATTGCAAGCTAAATGAAAAGATTAAACATTGCATGAAAGGAAAGAAAAATTACCATTGCATGAAAGAGAAATTGCTAAAGAGAAAGAGAACATGAAAGAGAGCAAACTTAAATTTATTGAAAACCAAAACTATTACAAACCTTAATTAAAGAGTACAAAGCAAGGGAAATTAAGATTACAAGCTTAAGAAAAAACTAGTACATGAAAGTTACGTTAAAACATTGCATGAAAGGAAAAGAGAGAACATGAAAGCTTAAGAAAAACATGAACATGAACTAGAAAACCCACTAATAGCTCTAGCAACACCTCTCCATCTCCAAAAAAATGAACTCTGGACTCAAGGAGAGCCTCTGAATTTATAGCAACAATTTTCAAGTTACACGCCCTTGGTCACGGGTGTGACCTAGGGTGTGTAAACATTACAGACATTGGATCTGACAGTGGCGTGGACTTTGCGTGACGGAGGGAGAAAATCTGACATTACACGCTGTTGAAACCGATTTCTCGATCTCTTGTGGAGCTCGGGGCCCTCACCGAAATGAGAGGCAGCTAGCCCTTACCGGTCCCTCGGGAGAGGTAAGGCCGACGATTTGAGCAAAGAACAAAGACCCTAGTCTCAGCGAGGAGGTCCCTCCACTAACCCGGAAGATCGTTGAGCGCTTCCCCTCCCAAGCCAAAGCTAAGACTCGGGCACCTTGGAGAGCTAGAGAGCCCAAACCAAAGCGACCTAGGGAGAGAAGAGCTCAAAGATAATGAACCGGCCCTCTTCCAAGGTGCCCTTTGAGGTCTATTTATAGATTTTAGTTTTGTGGCCTGTCAATAACCAAATCCCGCTGTCCATTCTCACTATCCGCACACCGGATTGGTCTGCTAACAGCCAAACTCCGCTGCTCGGAGAGGCTAAACGCAGACCACCGGGGGCCTCTTGGTAAAAATCCCTTCCTGGACTTTTACGGGGCGAGCCAGCCCGCTTTGCGACCTCCCTCGCGAGCCTCTGGGTCGGCGAACCCCAGAGGTATTATCGACACATTACATGGCTCGCTCGCCTGCACTACCTCGGCGAGTCCCAGGATGACTATCCGCTCTCACTCTAGGCGGGCTCGCCTAGCGAACTCCTTCCTCAACTGGTTGGGCTCGCCAATTGCGACCCAGCCAAGCCCCAAAATGGCTATCCGCACCCCGAAATGGCTAACTGTACCCCAAAATGGCTAACTGTACCCCAGGTGGGTCTGCTATCAACCAAACTCCGCCGTTTAAGGAGGCTAAGGGCAGACCACCGAGGGTAAAAATGATAAATTGACCCTACTAATTTATGGATAAGGGATTGCGAGAACATTACGATCGGAGCTCTCGCCTGCCTTCTCGCGGATCCTGTCCGTGACCCCTCCTCGCGGGGGTAGCGTTGCGAGAACCCCGCTGAAGGAGCTCTCGCGAGCCCTCTCGCGAGTACCGCCAGCGGCATCCCCTTTGGAGGGTTGCCTTGCGAGGACCGCGCTAGCCCATTTTGGTGGTCTGCTGAGGTCTCGTCGGCTGGGGGTTAATCTTAGCGAGGTCTGGATCTCGCCACTCCCGTCTCGCTTGATTTCTTTATCCGGCGAATATCGGGGTTGTACACAATCCCCGCTCTTCGCGAGGACTAATGTCTTCGCGAAGAATCGTCCAACCCCTGATATTCGACCGCTCCTAGATGACCTGTCAGGAATCTTTTGTGGGACCCACCATGCAGGCTATAAATATCATCACGAACCCCCATGGGTGCGCGTCGCTTCTTTTCCCGTTCTAGCTGCCGGGAGATGCCGATTTCCGAAGAGGCGGAGGCTCGCCTGAGGGCGATGAGAGCCGGCGGGCTACCTCCCACGACCAGGGTACCCGCCTGGATGAACCGGCAGCCTCCCGCCCAGTCGCCAAAAACCAAGAAGGCGAAGGCGGTTCGCCTCTCTGGAGACGACTCCGTGACGCTGGACTCCTCCCCGGATGATCGCCGCCCCGAGAAGGTATGAGTTGTTCGAATTTACGTCTATAAATTGTTCTTCATTCATTCACTCGCAGGATACTTTGCCGAGCGAGATTTTTGAGGAACGTGCTGAGGGGTCTCGGAAAAGCCCGCAGGTGGACATGAATCTCGCTGGAAAAGACACCACTGGTACGATCTGGATCTCGCATGCCGTAATATTTATGTCTAAACATATGATCTCTGTTTACTATTTTCTTGCAGTCCCGCCACTGAAGTCCCCGATCCGCCCGTCGTCGCGACCTCCATCTCCGCCTCCTCCAGATAAAATCATAGGGAAGCCCGGGTTCCAGCTCCTCACGAGCGAGGAGACGGGTGGCTCCGCACCGCCAAAGATTCTCCCGACCAACAGTGCATCCTATCCTGCCGGACTGGGCAAATCCCTCTACCCCCATTATGGAAACGTGTTTCAGGGTCGTCCTTCGGGTTCTCGCCCCCCTCTAGGTAAGTGTTATGACCTCGCCGACAACTTACGTGATCTTTCGCTCACTATCTGACCTTGGGAGATCTCGCAGATACTGCCGAGAACCCGCACACCGATTCCGAACTGGGCGACGACGAAATGTCCCCCCTTCCTGATCAGGTGGAGGACTTCTTAGGGGATCCGCGAGATCCTGAGATGATGAAACAGCGGGCCGCGGAGCTTTTGCGAAAGCACGGGCGAATGCTGATGGACCTCAACATGCAGGCGAGACGGGACAGGGAAGCTGCCGAGGATAGACATGCAGTCGTGATGGAGGAATGTGCGAGGCTCCGGCAAGAGAGACAGCGCGATCAAGATGAGAGCGCTACGACGCCGGAAGTGCACATAGCGAGGATGAGAGATTACGCTTTTCTCACGGATCGAGAGGGTCGTTTGGCGGAAGAATACTATAATTCCAGGGTATCGCCGAGGTCCGGGTCGCGGGGTGGCGGCCGGTGGAAATGGCTCCCCCACGATTCTCGCTAACTGTTTTGTTGTGGAATCATTATTAACGGGTGTGGCTGTTTTAGACAATCTCGCCATGGCTCGCAACTCACATACTTGCCATTCATATGTTGGCTTTATTTCTACTGACAATAAGTGGTACCCGCTTTTTATTATTTCTCGCGTGACGCTAGCAAGTCTACTTCGTTTTCGTATCATATTGTTCGCGTGCGGACCTTCTGTTCTCGCCAAATATATCTCTCGAAAGTGTCGTTTATACTGACCCCGCAGGTTTTTCCCGCTTGCGGACATGATGTGATGTTTTTTGTTGATACGCGTGCTCGCTGACGCTTGGACTTCTTCCCGCCTTTTTTATTTTGGCTATAAATAAGCGGTCTTTATCGAGCCAACCACCGCATTTATTCTCGATCCTCTTCTTCTTCTGTTGCAGAGCTCTCGCTGTTTCTCGTTCTCGCCTTCTTCTACTTCTCGCAGGTTTACTAAATGGGTGGTGATGCGGAATCGGAGGGCCGGCGAAGGGTTGCGAAGGCCTTCGCCGAGCATGGCTTTTTTAATTGTAACTTAACCGATGAGGAGTACTTCAACGCGGTTGCTGATTACGTCACCC
This sequence comes from Dactylorhiza incarnata, assembly GCA_033032865.1. Taxonomy (NCBI): domain Eukaryota; kingdom Viridiplantae; phylum Streptophyta; class Magnoliopsida; order Asparagales; family Orchidaceae; genus Dactylorhiza; species Dactylorhiza incarnata. The sequence continues at coordinate 3,842,467 of JAWHQI010000026.1, read as the reverse complement.
CCCCATTCGAGGCACGCCGCCCTAGCGAGGACGACGTGATCAACGATCCGTTGGTCGACGAGTTGGCCATCCCCATCGCTCACTTCGCGGTTGGCTTGCGCCTTCCATTGTGGCCGGAAGTTTGCCAGGTAACCACTGTTCTCGCTTACTTCCTATTCATTTTGCCATTCGAGTCTCGCTTACCGTGTGGATTAATCCCGTTTTCGCTGCCTGTCAGGTGCTCAAGCATTACGGCGTGGTTCCCGGCCAGCTCACACCCAACGCCATGGTGGTGGTCACTGCTTTCGCTTGCTACCTCCGCGAGGAGCGAATCGAGTTCAGCCTCCCCGTCTTCAGAAAAGTATTCTCCTTCCGCGCCTACAAGGATGGGACAGCCTATTTCGTGGGTACAGGCCCGAAAGTGGTTGAGACCGTCAACAAGGCCCACTTCTGGGCCCAAAAGTTCATCATCGTCAGGGGGAACTTTGGCAACATTCCCTTCTCGCCGATCCAACACGGCGAGACCACCTATCGGCCCACCGTCCTCGGCGGCCATGAAGCCCTCCTCCATCAGTTCCTCAATAAGAAGAACTTCGAAGTCGTCTACCTCCGCCGCAACCTGGACTCGTTGCTTCCGGTCCTCGCCGGAGAAGGTAAAGATCCCTGCCTAACATTTTGTCTCAATTCGCTAGCCTGTCATACTCATCCGTATCTGTTTATAGGCGAGCGAGACCTTCCCCTCCATCCCCCTTACGCGAGCAACCGTAAGTCCGATGCTACCATGTCTCTCGCTACCATGGTGGCGGAAGCCTGCCGAGGCGATGTTACCCCCGCCGAGCCCTCCTCTCGCAAGAGACAGGGAGCTTCCGGCGGTCATGGTGCCCCCGCAAAGTCTCCGCCAAAAAAGAGAAGCAAGAAAAGCGCGGCCTCGCTCGCTCCGTCAAAAGTTAAGGAGCCTCGCGAGGCTTCCTTCGACGAGTTTGACCTCACCGGTCTCTTGGTGGGCGAGGACGAAGAGCCTGGCCAGGAGGTGGTCAGGACCTCGGTCCCCCCCATCCCGGTGAATCATTACAACTTCGGGCTCGGCCAGAGGCGTCGAGATGAGACTGGCGAGCCCCTTGTTACTTGGAAACCAGAGACCAACAGGGTGGACATCTCTTCTATCCTCCCCTCCTGGGTGGAGAAGGAGACCGTCAGTGGCCACGCCTTCGACTTCTCGTTCGCACTCTATGGTCGCGAAGATGCGGGATCTTACAAGGATGAGACCGCGAGGACCCTCGCTTATGAGAGCGCGAGGTCCCAACTGCGTTTTGCTGAGCTCGCCCATATGACGGGGAGGCGTTGCTTACAACTCGAGCTTCAGAATGTGGAGCTCGCAAGGGCCTATCAGGGAATTCTTGCCGAGAATACGCAGCTGAAGGAGAAGTTGCTCGCCGCGGAGGGTAGGGTGGTGAGTCACCTACAGTCCCCACTTCCTTTTTCCCCTAGCCCTTTCATCTCTCTACCTGGACCTTCTCGCAGGATGTCGAGGTCGCCGGGAGGGTCAACGCTCGCATCAAGGATTTGGAGAGCGAGGTGGCCGGGTTGAAGACCCTAAACAACGACCTTACCCGCGCCGTTGTTCCCCCCTCGCCTCGCCGTTTGAAAGAAGACCGGCGAGCGCGAGACGAAGAAATCCGTGTGGGATCGATATAGTCGGCTCGCTACATTTTCTCGGTGGCGAAGGCAATCGGCCTTTTGGCGGATGACGCGGCCGACATGACTCTAGAAGACATCGTCCCGGAGCTCTTCCTCCCTCTTCCGCCAGTGAAGGATAGTGACGAAGAAGAAGGATCCGCGGACGATTCCTGAATCTCGCCGCCACATCCCCTTTTGTGTTTGTAATTTTTGATTGGCGAGGTCGGCACAAATTGTAACCGAACTACAAAGTGTTGAATGCAAATTTTGCTTTGCTCATCTTGCCTCGCCTTTTCTGTCTTGTTATTTTCATGCATTGAATGTCTCGCCCTTGTTTATCTCATCCTCAGTCTTCGCGGAGCTTATTCTCGCCATGATTATTCTCGCTCCACGCGTTATTGAATAGATAGGTATAGGGTACTTTGGCTACTCGGGCCTTTCGTTGGTTGCCTTAGGATTATTACCCGTTTAATCCCACGTATTTTCTCTAGGCTTCGCAAGGCATTTTTCCCCTTGGCGAGGGCTCCCTCCTTACCTAGTGCCGGCGACCTTTTTGCCGAGGACCAGATGCATGATACTGATCCTCGCCACTCACATAGTATTGTACGCGACTTTTTTTTTTAGCCGAGCGAGCCGACCCAACGAGCGAGAAGGAGTTGGCCATTGCAAAGACCTGTTCTCCTTCCGGCCTCTCCAGAGATCAACCGGAACCCCCCGTCTAGGTGAGAGCCCGGGAGCGGAATCGATCTGGGGCAATCCAGTACCAATATTTCCCACCTTGCCAGCCTCTCCAGAGATCAACCAGAACCCCCCGTCTAGGTGAGAGCCCGGGAGCGGAATCGATCTGGGGCAATCCAGCACCAATATTTCCCACCTTGCCAGCCTCTCCAGAGATCAACCAGAACCCCCCGTCTAGGTGAGAGCCCGGGAGCGGAATCGATCTGGGGCAATCCAGCACCAATATTTCCCACCTTGCCAGCCTCTCCAGAGATCAACCAGAACCCCCCGTCTAGGTGAGAGCCCGGGAGCGGAATCGATCTGGGGCAATCCAGCACCAATATTTCCTACCTTGCCAGCCTCTCCAGAGATCAACCAGAACCCCCCGTCTAGGTGAGAGCCCGGGAGCGGAATCGATCTGGGGCAATCCAGCACCAATATTTCCCACCTTGCCAGCCTCTCCAGAGATCAACCAGAACCCCCCGTCTAGGTGAGAGCCCGGGAGCGGAATCGATCTGGGGCAATCCAGCACCAATATTTCCCACCTTGCCAGCCTCTCCAGAGATCAACCAGAACCCCCCGTCTAGGTGAGAGCCCGGGAGCGGAATCGATCTGGGGCAATCCAGCACCAATATTTCCCACCTTGCCAGCCTCTCCAGAGATCAACCAGAACCCCCCGTCTAGGTGAGAGCCCGGGAGCGGAATCGATCTGGGGCAATCCAGCACCAATATTTCCCACCTTGCCAGCCTCTCCAGAGATCAACCAGAACCCCCCATCTAGGTGAGAGCCCGGGAGCGGAATCGATCTGGGGCAATCCAGCACCAATATTTCCCACCTTGCCAGCCTCTCCAGAGATCAACCAGAACCCCCCGTCTAGGTGAGAGCCCGGGAGCGGAATCGATCTGGGGCAATCCAGCACCAATATTTCCCACCTTGCCAGCCTCTCCAGAGATCAACCAGAACCCCCCGTCTAGGTGAGAGCCCGGGAGCGGAATCGATCTGGGGCAATCCAGCACCAATATTTCCCACCTTGCCAGCCTCTCCAGAGATCAACCAGAACCCCCCGTCTAGGTGAGAGCCCGGGAGCGGAATCGATCTGGGGCAATCCAGCACCAATATTTCCCACCTTGCCAGCCTCTCCAGAGATCAACCAGAACCCCCCGTCTAGGTGAGAGCCCGGGAGCGGAATCGATCTGGGGCAATCCAGCACCAATATTTCCTACCTTGCCAGCCTCTCCAGAGATCAACCAGAACCCCCCGTCTAGGTGAGAGCCCGGGAGCGGAATCGATCTGGGGCAATCCAGCACCAATATTTCCCACCTTGCCAGCCTCTCCAGAGATCAACCAGAACCCCCCGTCTAGGTGAGAGCCCGGGAGCGGAATCGATCTGGGGCAATCCAGCACTAATATTTCCCACCTTGCCAGCCTCTCCAGAGATCAACCAGAACCCCCCGTCTAGGTGAGAGCCCGGGAGCGGAATCGATCTGGGGCAATCCAGCACCAATATTTCCCACCTTACCAGCCTCTCCAGAGATCAACCAGAACCCCCCGTCTAGGTGAGAGCCCGGGAGCGGAATCGATCTGGGGCAATCCAGCACCAATATTTCCCACCTTAGTACCGCAACAGTTGAAAGCATAACAAATGAGAGTAAGATGTTGATTGGATAACAAAATAAAGTTTTCAGGGGTAGAATCGTTTCAAATCATCCCCACTCCGAGCCCGGTCAAGGGGCATCCCTTCCACATCCTGGAGGTGATACCCTCCCGACTTGAGCACCTCGCTTACAATATACGGGCCTTCCCAGTTGGGGTTAAGCTTACCCACTGTGGCCCCTTTGCCGGCCGCATCGACCTTTTTCAGGACTAGGTCCCCTTTCTGGAAGTGCTTGATCCGGATATGTTTGTCAAAATATCGAGCCATCCGCCTCTTGACTTCTTCCTGCCTGATGGTGGCCAAGTCCCGGAGTTCTTCCACCAGGTCCAAGGATAGCCTCTGCTCGGCATTGTTACCTTCTATCCACTCTTCATCCCCCTCGCATGCAGCGGTCACCCGGGGGGTCTTTACATCGAACTCTATGGGGAGAACGGCCTCGGACCCGTGGGAGAGCTTGAACGGAGTCTCCCCGGTGGCGGTATTCGGAGTAGTCCTCATGGCCCAGAGAACGGAGGGTAGTTGTTCCACCCAACCTCCTCGTAGGTTGTCCACTTTCTTTTTTAGCAGGTTGACGATTATCTTGTTCGCCGCCTCCACTTGCCCATTGCTCCTCGGGTGGTGGACCGAAGCAAACCTGAGGTCAATGCCGAGCTGAGTGCAAAAGCCGACAAACTCTTCACTCGCAAACTGTGGCCCATTGTCCGTTACTATGGCTAGAGGGAGCCCATGTCTGCAGATTATTTCCCCCCACACAAAATTCCTTACAACCTGAGAAGTTACCTTAGCTAGTGCCTTCACCTCTACCCACTTGGAGAAGTAGTCGATCATGACCAGCAGGAACTTCCTCTGACCGCTGGCTTGGGGAAAGGGGCCGACCAGGTCTAACCCCCATATGGCGAAGGGCCAGGGGGCCGTGATGGTCCGGAGCCTTTGAGCGGGGAGGAGTTGGAGCGGAGCATAGAGTTGGCACTTCTGACACTTTCTTGTGAACTCTGTTGCATCCTTGCTGAGAGTGGGACAGAAGTAGCCTTGTCTCAACACCCTCCCTTCCAGGGTCCGACTCCCGGAGTGACTGCCGCACTCCCCGGAGTGGATTTCTTCCAGCACCCTCGGGACCTCCTTCTCGGAGACACAACGAGCCAGGAGTCCCGAGAGAGTCTTTCTATATAGCCCCCCTGCATGCAAAGAGTAATATGCGGACTTATACCTGAAGCGCCTCTTGTCCACATCCTCTCCAGGGAACTGTCCGGAGGATAGGAAGGTGATGAATGTATCCATCCATGAGGCCTGCTGATCCACTTCCATCGACTCTCCCTCCTCGATGGAGGGCCGGAAGAGTTCCGAAGTCGTTCCCCCCGCTCGAGGACCGAACTTGGCTAGGAGGTCCGCCTGGGTGCTCTCCTCCCTCGGCACATGTTTGATTGAGAAGGTGCGGAACTGCCCGATGACTCCCTTAACCTTCTCCAGGTATAGTAGGAAGGTTGGATCCTTTGCTTCAAACTCTCCTTTGATCTGGCATGCCACCACCATGGAGTCTGTGGAGACCTCCACGTCCTGCACACCCAGTTCCCGGGCCAGCCGAAGGCCCGCTATCACTGCTTCGTACTCCGCCTGGTTGTTGGTGATCGGGAAACGGATGTTTAAGGATTGCTCAATCCGAGTCCCCTGAGGACTCACCAGGACTATTCCCCCCCCCCCCCCCCCCCCGAAGGAGTGTTTTCCCGACGCTCCGTCCACCAACATCTTCCATGATTCTGGGGGAGGTGGCTCGTGCTCCCCCACTTCGGCCGCGTAGTCGGCCATGAAGTCTGCCACTGCTTGAGCCCTGATGGATGTCCTGGGTACGAAGGTGATATTGAACTCGCTTAACTCCACGGACCACTTTGCCAACCTTCCCGAGTGTTCCACCCCTTCCATGATTTTGCGGAGCGGATGGTCGGTCACTACTTTAATTGAATGGGCTTGAAAGTAAGGCCGGAGCCTCCGGGCCGATACCACCAATGCGAAGGCTAACTTTTCTAGGATTGGGTATCGGAGTTCCGCCTTCTTCAGCACTCGGCTAACATAGTAGATTGGGAACTGTTTCTTCCCCTCCTCCCGGATTAGCACGGAACTTACTGCCTCGGATCCTACCCCTAGGTATAGAGATAGGTCCTCCCCTGGTCTCGGTCCCTGGAGCAGGGGGGTTTGAGTGAGCTGTTCTTTCAGGGCTTGGAAGGCCCTCTCGCATTCCGGGGTCCATTCGAACTTCTTGTTTCCCCGCAGTACTTTGAAAAAAGGTGCACATCTTTCTCCCGCCTTGGAGAGGAATCTGCTGAGCCCAGCCAATTTCCCTGTGAGGCTCTGGACCTCCTTCGGATTTCTCGGCGACTCCAACTCCATCACCGCTTTAACTTTGTCCGGGTTGGGCTCCACTCCCGCGGGGGTGAGCAAATGGCCCAGGAACTTCCCTCGGCTTGCCCCGAAGACACACTTCAAGGGATTGAGCTTCATCTTGTATCGCCGCAGGGTCCTAAATGTCTCTTCGAGGTCTCGGAGGTGGGTCCCGAGGTCTCGGCTCTTGACCATGAGGTCGTCGACATAGACCTCTAAATTTCTTCCTTTCTGTTCGCGGAAGACTCTATCCATCATCCTTTGGTACGTTGCCCCTGCGTTCTTGAGCCCGAAGGGCATCATCTTATAGCAATAACATCCATCCCCCGTGATGAAGGAAACGTCCTTGATGTCCGGGGGATGCATGCGGATTTGATGGTAACCTGAAAAAGCATCTAAGAAGGACATTACAGAAAAACCGACGGCTGAGTCAACCAGCGCGTCGATTCTGGGTAGGGGGTAGCAATCTTTCGGGCATGCTTTATTAAGAAGTGAAAAATCGATACACATACGCCACTTACCTCCACCCTTCTTTACCATAACGACGTTGGAGACCCAGCCTGGATACTGGATCTCCGATACAAATCTGGCCTGCAGGAGTTTGCCCACCTCCTCGCGGATGGGCCCTTCTAGCTTGTCTGCGACGGCCCTCCTCTTCTGGCGGATGGGGCGGGCACCGGGGTCGAGGTTGAGGCGATGGCACGCCACATCCGCATCGATCCCGGGCATTTCTGCGGCGCTCCAAGCGAAGACGTCCACGTTCTGTTGCACGCAAGCCAGAATCTCCGCTTGATCTCCTGGGCTGAGTCCTCCGTTGACCCGGACTTTTTCCACCTCCCCCAGCCGGGTGGTGACCTCGAGCTCCACGACCTCGTCCACGGCCTCCAACCGAGACTGTTCCCCCCAAGCCCTTTCTTCTTCGGCACAAGCGGGTGCTGGGATCTCTTCCTCGACTCCCTCCCCTAACACCATCAGCTCTTCCGCCCTTTCCTCCTGGGCCTTCTCCTCTTCTCCCTTTCTCTCCGCCCGGGGTATCTCAGCCACCCCTTCCTGGGCATGAACTTCACCTCCCTTCTTCTCTTCAGCCACCTTCAGACCTCCGGCTTCGGCTACCTCCTCCATCACCTTATCCCACTCCTCAGCTTCTCCCATCCAGGAGATGGTGTTGACAGCCGTCACGTAGCACTGTCTTGCCACTTTGGGATCCCCCCTGATCCGCACCTGGACCCCTCCGTCATTGAACTTGAGGCACTGATGAAAAGTGGAAGGGACGCAGCGGAACGCGCTGATGAGAGGCCGTCCGAAGATGGCACTGTAACTGCTCGGGGCATCCACTATGACAAAGCGACAGTTCCGAGACTGCCCACCCAGGGTCACATGGAGCCCTACCCCTCCTTCTACTTCCTTCCTCTCCCCCGAAAATCCGAACAGAGGGCCATCCGAGGCCAACACCCTTCTAGGTTCCACCTCCATCTTGTCGAATGCCTTCTTGAAGATGACATTGACCGAACTCCCATTGTCCACTAGGATTCGGGAGACGGTGAAGTTCTCGATCGCCGTCTGGATAACCAGCGCGTCGCAGAACGGGTCCTCGTAGCTCGGCATGTCCTTCTGGGTGAAAATAATTTTTTCGGCCGGGGGCGGAGTGGTGGATGTTGACGCTACGCTCTGGCGGTAGATGGTATGGAGACTAGCCTTGCGGGTTGCCTCCACCCCTACCCCCCCATGGATCACTCCGATCCCTCCTCTATTCCCCAGATCTGCTCTATCCTCACATCTTTCCTCCTCCTCCTCCCGAGGTTCCACCTCCACGATCCTTAATGGTTGCTGCTGTGGTGGCGCGGGCGCTCTGCCCCTCTTCACCTCCAGGAACTCCGGACAGGTGTCCGTGGAGTGGCCTTCCACATCGTGGAAGATGCAATATGGCACCGCCACTTCCCTTGCCCCAGTCTCTGCTATCCTGTTCCTCCTTCTCCTAGCGGCCGCTGTCTCCGCTTCTGCTTCCCTTCCCCTTCCTCTTCCCCGGCCAATCGCCATGGCCTGTTGGGGCGGGGGAGGCAACTGCATCGGGCCCTGCCTCCACCCCAACTGGGGGGGTCTCCATTGTCCTTCGAAACGGTTACCCCTTCCTGGGCCGTAACCCCTTCCCTGCCCCTGCATTCCTCCACCTTGCGGCCTCCATCCCCCCTCCGGGGCCCGGGGCTCTTCTCTTCTTCTGACCTCTTGCTGCCTCATCTCCGGCTCACTGAGCTTTGCAAGCCTCTTGGTGAGCTCTGGGTTGGCTTCTTCGCTTGCTACTTCCTCCGCCACCCTCTCCATCAGCTCCTCATAGGAGACGGGGGCCTTCCTTTTCAACGCCATCTTGAAGAAACTTTCCTTCAACCCGACCGTGAAGGCGAGTTGAAGTGCAAACCCGGGCACCTCCTGAGTGAGCTGCACTTCCTCCTGGAACCGATCCGCATACTGAGCCAACGTCTCCCTGGACTCCTGTTTCACCGCGAAGAGGGAATCAACGTCCTTCTTCCTCCTTTTTGAAGTTGAAAATCTCAACAAAAAACTTCGGCGCAGGTCCTCGAACGCGTAGATGGAGCCTGCCGGAAGTGAATGAAACCAGTCCCTGGCCTTCTCCTTGAGAGTGACGGCGAAGAGCCGACACTTGAAGGCATCGGACATCGGCCTGATGGAGACCGAGTCCTCGAAAGACTGCAGATGCTGAACTGGGTCATCTCTGCCATTGTAGTACACTCTATCCCATTCCCCGAATCCCGCTGGAACGGGTGCAGACAACACTAATTCGCAGAAGGGGCTTCCCCCTCCTACCATCTTCTCTCACTCGGCTCGCGGACCTAGCTCGCTCGCCAAGCTTGGGATCGCACTCGCGAGGGCGACGCTCGCCTGAACCACCCCGACTGCCGTCGCATCTTCCTGGCGCGCGTTCGCCTGTGCCGCGCTCGCTGGGGCAGAGCTCGTCGGCACCGAACTCGCCGGCGCGGAGCTCGCTAACACCGGGCTCGCCGGACTGGCGAACAGCACTCGCCCTTCCCTGTCATGTCCTGGTTCAACGGCAACTTCTTTTCCAGCCCTTCCTCCTGGTGCCCTCTCGCCGACTGCAGTTGGGGGAGTGGTCGCCTGAGGTGCCGGGGTCGCAAACTCACTTCGCGGAGCCGTGACCGTGAACCCCAAGGTGTCGAGCACCTCCTTCCTGAAATCCGCGAACATCCTAGCCATTGCTTCCTGAGGGGTCTCGCCGAACTCCTCGCCCTGCTCTTCATCCCCAGCCATAACTCTTCTCTGGGACTTTCTTGAACCAGCCGCGCTCCACGCTCACCGCACCAAAATGTTGAAACCGATTTCTCGATCTCTTGTGGAGCTCGGGGCCCTCACCGAAATGAGAGGCAGCTAGCCCTTACCGGTCCCTCGGGAGAGGTAAGGCCGACGATTTGAGCAAAGAACAAAGACCCTAGTCTCAGCGAGGAGGTCCCTCCACTAACCCGGAAGATCGTTGAGCGCTTCCCCTCCCAAGCCAAAGCTAAGACTCGGGCACCTTGGAGAGCTAGAGAGCCCAAACCAAAGCGACCTAGGGAGAGAAGAGCTCAAAGATAATGAACCGGTCCTCTTCCAAGGTGCCCTTTGAGGTCTATTTATAGATTTTAGTTTTGTGGCCTGTCAATAACCAAATCCCGCTGTCCATTCTCACTATCCGCACACCGGATTGGTCTGCTAACAGCCAAACTCCGCTGCTCGGAGAGGCTAAACGCAGACCACCGGGGGCCTCTTGGTAAAAATCCCTTCCTGGACTTTTACGGGGCGAGCCAGCCCGCTTTGCGACCTCCCTCGCGAGTGGAGCTCGCGAGCCTCTGGGTCGGCGAACCCCAGAGGTATTATCGACACATTACATGGCTCGCTCGCCTGCACTACCTCGGCGAGTCCCAGGATGACTATCCGCTCTCACTCTAGGCGGGCTCGCCTAGCGAACTCCTTCCTCAACTGGTTGGGCTCGCCAATTGCGACCCAGCCAAGCCCCAAAATGGCTATCCGCACCCCGAAATGGCTAACTGTACCCCAAAATGGCTAACTGTACCCCAGGTGGGTCTGCTATCAACCAAACTCCGCTGTTTGAGGAGGCTAAGGGCAGACCACCGAGGGTAAAAATGATAAATTGACCCTACTGATTTATGGATAAGGGATTGCGAGAACATTACGATCGGAGCTCTCGCCTGCCTTCTCGCGGATCCTGTCCGTGACCCCTCCTCGCGGGGGTAGCGTTGCGAGAACCCCGCTGAAGGAGCTCTCGCGAGCCCTCTCGCGAGTACCGCCAGCGGCATCCCCTTTGGAGGGTTGCCTTGCGAGGACCGCGCTAGCCCATTTTGGTGGTCTGCTGAGGTCTCGTCGGCTGGGGGTTAATCTTAGCGAGGTCTGGATCTCGCCACTCCCGTCTCGCTTGATTTCTTTATCCGGCGAATATCGGGGTTGTACACACGCCCGTGTAACATGGGTCACGGGCGTGACTTGTGAAGGCTTCATTAGATGCAGCGTCGGCTAGAATTCGGCGCGGCAGAGCAGGGATCACGCGGGAAAGTCACGGTCGTGACAATTCGGGTCACGGGCATGACATTTCGGGTCACGGGAGTGTACCTGGGCGGCTTCAATTAATGCAGTGTGGGACAGAATTCGGCGTGATAGAGCGCGTTCGTCGAACTCAGCTCAGTCTTCGTCGAACGCAGGGGCGAAGAGCGTTCATCGAACGGATCTCTGATTTCGTCGAACGCAGGGGCAGAGATCTTTCATCGAACGCAGCTCCAAATTCGTCGAATGTAGCTCCAATTTCGTCGAATGAAGCGGCAGAGAACTTTCGTCAAACGCAGCTCCAATTTCATCGAAAGCAGGGGAAATTTCGTCGAACCGAGGGCGTGACTTGTGATTTTCTCCAATTTTTTCCAAAATTCTGCAAAAAAAAAGTAAAACTATATTTAGAATAGAAATTATAAAAGAAGTGATTTTAAACTAAAATATAAATAATATTTGCAATTTTAAATTAAAACTAGACTAAATACTATAATTAAAATACGCATAAATACTACTCATCATTTGGTCACAAAAATCATGAGAATATCAAATGTGACAATTCAATTAAAATTTGATCAGAAGGGAATAATAGCTTCACAAATTCCAAGAAAAAAAAAATCCCTAGAGTGTATTTTCACCCTAGGAATCTCTCACCAAAGTTTCATAATATCTCAGTAAGATTTGACCAATATTATTTCAATAGTCAATAGGGAGACAATTTAATTTAATTATTAAATAATAGGAAAATTGGCCTAAATAATTTCAAATTTCCAGAGGTAATTCTACTCATCATAACATATGCATGCATGAAATTTCATCATCATGCATCAAGGGGTTCAGAGGAAAACACAAAACAATGAAATGTGATTTGAGGTCATCTACCCACTTATCTAACACATGCATGAATAAATAAATTTCTTCAAAAACTATAAATTTTTTTTCTCCAAAAGTTATGATTTTTGGACAGCTTATTAATCCTCTCATGACACATGCATGGTAAAAATTTCAGCTTATTTGTGTGAGTGGTTTGATGGTGGCACTCTAATATGTACATGTTACGCTAAATCAGTTGCCTAGGGAGCTACAATGCTTCAAATTACATGAAATACATTTCTAAAAATAGTCAAGACCAAGAGCTACTCTTTTGATGTTGACAACTTTCTCTGATTATGGCCTTAAGGCACTTCAAAATTTTAGGCAAAGTTCAGAACAAAGTTTGACAGATTTAATATACACATTGTTTAAACTATATCAGGAATTGATCATGCAACATAGATCTTAAAGGAAAATGAATGGGATCTGGTCATACAAGTCCTCTAGCCGACGACTGGAATTAATCCCAGATGGATGACTTTGAAATCCATTTGCCCGGCCACCCCCTTACCTCCATGGCCGGCCTCCTCCACCACCACCTTCGTTGAGGTGGTGGCCGTTGAGAGGAGGCAGTTTCCGGCCAAAACAGAGCACTGAGAGGGGATCTGGGAGGGGTAAAATCAAGAAAAATGTGAGAAACTCATGACCCGATCTAGAACTTTTGAGCTAGAAATCAGTCAAGGAATTATTGAGATCTATCAGAGGGGGAGAAAGGAAGAATCCATGCCTGATTCACGGCCGATTGGTGCCGATTTCCACTAGTTGCCATTGAGTGTGTTGAAGATTTAGGTGCCATGGTGATTCTGGCCTCCTGACCCAATTTACTCTTCCAATGTGGGGGCTTTTGCTTCTCTCAGTCTCCTGTAGGTGTAGGGAAGGTCAATTGAAGAGGAGGAAGGGTATTTCATGGGTTGCCATTAATGGCCATTTTCGGCCACCCCCTCTCTCATCAATTCCAGCCACTTGGTTGTCCACCTACATGGAAAAGGCTGGGAATTCTCTGGGAAATCTCAGAGAATGGATTTGGAGGAGAAGTTGAGTGCCAATTGGCACTCCTTCCCTCTTTCCCTCCTTGGATTCATCCAAATTAGGGCAAATCTCCAATTTTCCCCTTTGCATGTCAATTTGCTCCCCAAATCTGAAGGTGTTGGGAAAAACACCATTTTGGTTTATCTTACTAATTATATGCAAGTGATTTCATAATCTTGGATGTATTACCCATATTGTATAAAAAGGGTAATTTGGTCATTAGATATCTTACGTTATCTCAATCACACTAGAGTATCAAGACCAGTCCAAAATAAGCACAAATTTCAGTTGAGTTAAAATTGCGTCGAATAGAAGTCGACGCAACTTCGACTAAAAGTCCGCAACTTCGACTAAAAGTCGAAGCAACTTCGAATACAACTAGAAGTAACTCAGACAGAAGTCGAAGTATAAGTTGAAGTCGACGCAACGTCGAGATGTACTCGATGCAGAAGAAGTGGTAGTCAAAGCAATATCAGAAGTCGACGCAACTGCTACTTGAAACCGACGCAGAAGATGAAGTTCAAAGTCCAAGTCTTCAAACTCGACAGATACGTCGACAAGGATTTGACGCAATGCCGATATCTAAGTTTATTCAATGCTGAGAAGAAATTTGAAGCAGCTTCCTTATGAACATAGAGGTGCGTTTATTAAAAGGAAAATTAATTCGACGCTATGCCGAATACATACAAAAATAGAACATTTTCTGTTGTCTTTTCTGATGCCTTTTCAGAAGGTATCCAAGGATGTAATTCAAATTCTAACGGTTCGTTTATTGCAAGAATGGAATGGAGTACTCCAGAGAGACAACAAAGACATTCTTGAAAGTTATTCAAATTCAGATTAACGGGTCGTGAACAGAAATAGAAAGTGATATTGATTATCCAGTGGACATTCCTTCTAAGTACAGAACATAAGAGGAAACAAATTAACGACACACTTCGACAGAGAATAAGTATACAGAGGAAGAAAGACAACACAATAGTTCAGGAATTCTCTTCTGTCTTCTTCTTCTTCCTCAAGCTCTAACACAGACAAAATAAGAGAATATCTCTGTATAGGAAAAACTGAAAGGGCTTCTGCTTCCTCTTCTTCTCATACAGCAGAAAGCTAACAAGATACAAAGATCATTAGGATCATAAGCTTATAACTCTTGCATCCTTTTCTACCTTAAGCAAGGGTTCATTCTTAACAAATCCTGAAGAACACCAAGTGACCGAATCCTCAGTGATATCTGCAGGAGGATTCAAACAGAAGAATCATCTTCACTTCTTCTTCTTTCTTACTCTCTCTTATTCTTGTAACTTTGAGTAAAGAGTCCTAAGAATCCCTCTACAAAGGATTCAGTTGGTTCAAGATATCCTTATTAAAATATCTAGTTGGTTCTAAGAGTCTCCTTGTCAAAAGACTCAGTAGTTGGTTCTAAGAGTCTTCTTATCAAAAGACTCAGTAGTTCTAAGAGTCTCCTTATCAAAAGACTCAGGCACTTGAGAGTGTATTCCTACCAAGGTGATAGAAGAGTGGACTACCCACAAGTTATGGGGAACCACTATAGCTTTTGTCTTTGTGCTGCGAATTTTCTATGCTATCCCCTTTACTATTTCTGTGTGCTGTGCCTGTGCAGGCTTTTTGATTGCATAGTTATTAGAAGTTTTTATTGTGTGTGTATATTTAGTGTAAAAGTTGTAAATTTCTATTCACCCCTTCTAGAGAATACTCAGAGGTTACACTGTGCACTTTCAATTGGTATCAGAGGGGGTAGATCATAAAAAGGTTAACACCTTGATCAAAAGATCCACTCACTCTTAAATCTTATATTTTGAAACTATTTTCAAAAATGAGTTCTAAGAATTATGCATCAATAAGAGCACCAATGTGTAATCTTAATAAGTTTACACTCTGGAAAGACAGAATAAAGTTATATATGATCTCTATTGATGAATATATTTTTAATCTCATCATTTCAGGTCCCCAACACCAGTTAGAAAGGATGCCAATGGAGTTGTGACTCAACAAACTGTGCCTAGAGCTTAATGGACAGAACCTGAAAAGAATCAGAAGGCATGTGATGCCAATGCCATGAACATCCTGGTGTCCACCATGTCAGATGATATCTTTCAAAAAGTGGCTGACTGCAACTTAGCAAAAGAGATCTGGGAATCTCTATCCAGACTGGTAGAAGATAGATCTGATGAAAAAAAGGACAAGAAGTCACTGCTCATATCCCAATATGAGAACTTTCAGAAGAAAACTGAAGAGAATGTGGCTGAGATGTATGATAGATTCAGTCTGATCATAAATGAGCTCAAGGGACTAGACAAAGAGATATCATTGACAGAGATCAATGACAAACTCCTTATATACTTCCCAAGCACTTGGGACTCAAGGATCCGATCCATCAGAGAGTCTAGATGTCATAGGGAAATCTCCACAGATTCTCTACTAGGGAAGCTCAAGTCCTATGAGTTGTTACTAAAGAGCAAAGCTGAAACAGAGGCCAAGGAGAAAGTCTCAACCCCTATTCAAAGGACCATCACACTGAAGGCTACTGAAGGAGAGCCTTCCATTTCTTAATAAGAAATGTTTAATCTCTTGGTCAGAAGATTCAAAAAGTGGGTTAAGACTGAGGACTCCAGAAGGAAGGAGTGGAGTTCTAGCAAGCCAAGGTTTAATAAAACACCAAAGCAGGAAGTAATATGCTTTGCGTGCAGATAGTCAGGGCATATAGGTCCTGAGTGTCTTGAAGACCAAAGGGATAGGAACAATAATAACAAGGAGCACAAGAAGAAAATGTCCTTCAAGAAAAAGGACAAGAAGAAGGGAAAGGGTTTCATATCTAAAACCTGGAGTGATACAGAATCTGACTCAAGCTCCTCTTCATCAGAGAGTGATGAAGAAAATGCTGTTGAAGTTGCCTTCCTGATGGCTTTGGAGGCTTCCTTAGATGATGAAGAAGATCAGGTAAGTCTCTTTGATGACTTTGATTTTGATTCAAAAGAATTTAAGAATTGTTTTAAGGGATTTTGTAATGATTATCTTAAAGTTCAAAAAGAAATAAACAGTTAGGGATGAATTAGAAGACTTCAAGAAAGATCATGAAAGACCATTTTATTCCTTTATATCATCCTATAATCGTAAAAGCAAAGGGTCTAAGGTAACCTAGGTACCTTCTAATGTTTAAGTTACATGTGCAGGAGAATTTTGATCTGTTCCTCAGAGACAATAGAGGGAAAGGGAAAACTAATTATTCAACGTGGAACTTCAAAGAATCAAGGGAGTGACTTCATCTCTCAAACTCCTGATGATGCATGCTAATTAACACCTATAATATTATAAATGCTATTTGCAATAAAGATAATTGCTGGGAAAAACAACATAAATTTCCTAAATAAATGCAACTGTAGATTCGGAGTTGCGTCGAATAGAATTAGACGCACTGTTGAGTTCTATTCGACGCTAGCTTCGTGAGCTACCTGGAATAGATAATTCAAATTTCATTCGACACCGCCAAATTCATATCGACATAGCGTCGAATTCATATCGACACCTACGTCGACTTAATAGTTGTTGTACAAATTTGAAGTCACGTCGATTGCAAATCAACGCAACGTCGACATGTTAAGCGCACACATTCTTTCTTCTAGAAGCCGATTCGACATGTTTTGGCGCACTGAATATTATTTCTTATCGACGTTTCTTCGAATACAACCCTAAGTTGCGACGAATCATCTTCTCTTAAGCAACTTAGACGTTGGATTTTATTACGCTTTCGAATTCTCTCTTTCTCTTGCTCCCATACCTTCTTACTCTTTAGCTCTCTCGCGTTCTTGCTCTATTGCTCTCTTTATTTTTCTCTCTTTCTTGTTTTCATTTCGGCAGGTGTTACAGAACTAATGTCTCCTCCGAAAATTAATTCTGGATTTGATGTGGACATCGACTCTTTCAATGCGGCATCTGAAAATTTCAAGGCCATTCTAGGACTTTTTCAAACTGTTGGGTTGAAAAAATTGATCTCTACAAGCTGCAAGATCTATGACATCGAGTTAACAGAGCTGAAAGATAACATCCACATTGGAGATGATGGTTCACTCCATGGGAGAATCTCTGGGAATGATATAGACATCACAGAAGAGATGTTATGTCAAACCTTTGATCTATCAGTTGGCAGTGAATCAGATGAACTTACAATGGTAGAGACAAGCAGGGCATTATAAATTATGAAGTTCGGTAAGGAAAAGGCAAAAAATCTGAGGAAGATTGATGTGTCTGAAGAATATAGGTTGTTGGCAGACATTATAGGAAAAGTCTTGTGCAAAATCTCAGCACACGATGCTATCCCCAAGCAGCAGCTATAGATAATGGGGATCTTAGTACTTGACAAGAAAATAAATTGGGGGAGATGCCTCCTGAAGCTGATTGGCCATAAGTATGCACATAAGGCGAATGCATACATGAGAGTAATGAGCCAAGTGTTGTATCACCATTATCCAATGGTGTGCAAATTAAAAGGAGTGTCTATTCCTCCTGGAAAGAGAATGAATATAGGTATCTTCTCAAAGTGGACCAGGCAAATTCTAAAGCCTGGTCAAGTAGTACCCTCTCCTCCTTCATCTCCATATCCTCAGGATAATGAGTCCACACTTCTAGATCTCCCAAATGATCCTCCAGCTCAAAATCTCCAGTTAAGCCTACCTGATATAACATCAGAGCCCACACCTCAAATTCTCATCACTTAACAAAAACAACAACCATCTATCACCCCTTCTGCTGAAAATTTCCCAGACATCAATGAAGATAATCAAGGACTATCCCCTATCGACCACAATAAAGGACATTCCCCTATCAATGCTGATTCAACAGAAATTCCTTTAGTTAACATATCCACACCTCCAGTTGACACACTACCCGTTTCTACCTCTCACTCTACATATCCATTTGATGCTGATAAAGTAATATCTAAAGTAGTGGGGATAGACACTGGTACATTTGCTGATCTGCTTCTAACTCAAGAAAGGAAATTCAATAGGAAGTATTCTCAGATGGAGACTGAGCTACAAGAGTCAAAGGAGTCACTGCTGGAATTCAAATCTTTTGTGTTCTCCTCCATGGTTACAAAATCTGTCTTAACCTCCCTTGTTAGTAAGGTTCAGAAGGGGGAGAATATCCATGAGGAGGAAGTGGATGTCCAAGAAAAGGAGAGTTGCCATGAGAAGGATAAGAATGCTGAAATACTATAGATGGCCCGGTAGCCTCCGATTGAATGATTCACCTGGAGCCGTTCCGGTTAGATGGCACGAAGATGCGGGTCTTGCGGCGCAAGAAGGTCCCGCTGATCAAGGTCCTATGGAGAAATCATGGACATGAGAAGCTTATCAGGGAGCCTCTAGAACTGATGTAGCAGAGATAGTCGGTGCTCTTCGAGTCAGGAATAACTTCAATTCTTAGGGGATGTTACGTTCAGTCACTCTTGGTGAAAAACCCCGCAAGCCTAACCTGAATTTCGGGGACGAAATTTTTTTTTTGTATATTGGGATTTGTAACATCCCCCAAACAACTAGACCCCTAGAGTGGTTTTGTCATGACTAGGTCATGACAAAACCCTAGAAAGCTTGAAGAGATCACTTGGCCTTAGGTTTGAAGAAGAAGAGCACCTTGGTCTGCAAATAGTAATTTCTAGTTACCAAGCTTAGGGTTCGACTTTAGGGCATTACCTTGACCCTTTGACCCCACCATGGCACAACTAACCCTTTGGAGGGTCCCTTAGAGCATCTAGGACCCATTGGGGTCAACCAAAGAGGCCAAATTGACCAAAGTCAACCTAACCCCAAATTGGTCAAAGTAGCCTAATTAGGGTCAATTGACCTCCACCTTGATAAATTGACCCTACCTAGACTTTCCTAACCATTAAGAGAGACCAATAGGTCACTACCCACCCATTAGGGTCAACCCAAATGGTCAAATTGACCAAAGTCAAATCTAGCCCTGTTTTGGTCAAACCAACACCTTTTGGATTAATTGGCCCAATTGGGGCACCACCATGACTCAACCAACTTTGGGTGATGTAAAGGGACTCAAGACACACCACTTGGACCAGTCAACCCATCAGTTGACCAAGTCAACACCTCAAGTCAACACTTGGTCAACCGTGCCCAAAAGAGGGGAAAAGGCTAACTCAAGCCCAATCCACTTGGGCTAGGCCTAATTGGAGTAGCACATTAGCTTAGGAGGATGATAATTACCAGGAGTTACCACTCAATTTCTGGAAACGATGAGTAGGAGAGAGAAAGTGCAATTTCCCCCTTAATGAAGAGAGAGAAAGAGGAAAAAAGAAGAAAAGTTAATGGTGGGAGACCATGGGTCACTCCATTCATCTCCCCAAGCCCCTCCATTCATCTTCCATGATGCTTGGGAGGAGTTTCCCCATAAATTCCAGCGAGCCATCATCAATGGAGGAGCCCAACCATCATGGCCGAAATATATTCTCGTCAAATTCCCCCTATACAACACTCCCCACTGAAATCTAACTCCACCATTAGCTTCAAAAGGTGGATGCAGTCAAAATCATATATTGGATCAAAGGTTTTGGTGGAGAATGGAGAGATCGGGCAAGCTCACCGGAGAAGGGAAAATCCATGGCCGAACACCGCCGCCATCGTCGCTGGGCTCCAAGAAGGTCTGGTTCTTCTCCTCTCCCTCTATGGATATATCTTAGATCAAAATAGGTGAGAAATCGGGCTCAATTGAGCCCGATCGAAGTGAGAAAAATCTGAAATTTCCATGGATTTTCTTCCCGTTGGGTTCATCGGAATCGGCCCCTCTGGCGGCCGTTCCACCGCCCGGCGATAGCCACCACCTCAACGGTGGTGGTGGTGGTGGTGGCCGGTCAGGGAGGTGGTCGGATGGCCGGGAAAATGGGATGGAAGAGGCTACAGGACGGGATGATCTGGACCCTTGGCTGGAGGAGGAAGATGATGGGATGCCCCACGTTTTTGCTTCAAGATCTGTGCAGATCTTTTATATTAAATGTTATGTATTGTATTTTTCTGTCCCTTTACTGGCAGCACATAGAATTAATTATTAAAAATACTTAGGCCCCTCTACAGAAAACGTGGTCAACACCAAAGTTGTAGCCCTTGGAGTCTACTTTATTTTAAAATTAATTTCACCCGAAAAGGAGTTTTGTAGCTCCTTGTAGGTCCATTTTGGTGGGGCTGGTCCCTAGTGTAGGACAGCCAACATTTCTTAAATAACTTTTGATTGAAAAATGATATGGACTTGAGATTTGAAACATAGCCTACTTATACCTACACACACATTATATCCAAAGATGGGAATTTTAGGGGAACATTTTTATAAGGTTTTTGTAATAATTTCATAAATCACATATTAATTAATTATTGGGTCAAATGACCCCCAATGCCCTCCAAAGTTTAGTGGGTACTTCTTAGGGTTATCACATAACCCTGGTAAAAATTTCAGCCCAATTGGGACTGATTTAGTTTGGAAATTGGTTAACCTAAGTTGGGTCTAATTAGGTCAAAATTAGGGCATGATGTTTATCTTGGGGTATTGTGGTCAAATCTCCTCACCATGAGATGAAACCTTGGACACTGGTTTAGGATCACCTAAAACACCCCCATGAGTGAGTTGGGGTGGTGTGGAGGTGGATATGCCCTAGGATCCTAGATTTACCCCTTGGGGTGCATGTAGAGCTTTGTGAAGGACATGTGATCAAAAGCTATAGAATGGTCATGAAACTTGGTGGATAGGTTCATAGGGTGTAAATAGGCACTGGGTAATTTTGTAAGAATTTTAGGAACAATTATTCCCTTTTAATTAGGTCATAATCCCTTTAGAGAAATTTCTTATAAGAGATGATTACAGGATCAAATTGTCTTGGATGATGATGAAACTTTGGTTGTGCTCTTATAATCATGTTTTTGACCTCTGGTAATTTTTGTGAATTTTATAAAATGATTTAATCAGTACTTCTTTCACAAGGCACTTGTTTTGATTTAAACTTAAGAAAAATGTTTGAGGGTCCAAAACGCTTTGTTAAATTGTGAAAATTGGTGATAGGACCTTTCTGAACATTAGGAAGCTCTGTGAATTTTTACAGAATTTTTGAAGACTTAAATCAGTAGGTTACTTCATAATTCATTTAATTTGAGTTTTTCTTAAAGTATTTAATTTAGTGAGAAAATGAATTCCTTAAATCTTGAAACATAGTCAGTAGCCTTTTCTGGTGATTAAAAGAGCTTGGTAATTTTCCCATAATTTTAGTGTTGACCTTTTTGGTAGTTCCTTCATAAAACTATGATTTTGGATAGATGATAAATAATTAAATTAGAGGAGAAATTCTTACTGTAAAAATATGATATGCTGTTTATGATGTTATTTAGTCACCATAGATTTATTATAATTTTTGGAAAGCCATATCATAAGATTTACTTATAGTTCATGTTCATTTTCATGCTTGGCAGATGTTTGGAGAAATTAAAATAAATATTAATTAATTAGGAAAAATATGATTCTCTGGAATTAGTCTTATAACATCATGATAAACCTCCAGTAAATAGCTTGGGTCGGTTGGGTGAATATTTGGAGTACCTCTAGTTGTGAGCTTCATATAATTCATTTGGTCTGCGTATAGTAGTAAACTGTGAAATTTGAGAATCAAAGTGGATCCTTAGGAGGGAATGGGAGGTAAGTGGTTTACCAAGTTTAGTTGAGAAGGTATGATGGTCAATAAGAAGGATTATAGATGGTAAAGGTGTGCTTGGTGAGTGAGAGGTAAGTTGCACTCGGGGTCGACGAAAGATCATCCTGGAAAGTCACAAGTCACTTAGGGTTAATTCAAGAGTAATGACGAGGAGGGTATTCTTGTGGGTAGATACCAACAACACTAAGTGTCTTGAGAAAGGAAACTTTGGGGTGTCATCCCATTATAGTTCCTAGTACCGTAGCGAGCCCCTTACAGGGTAATCCTCGGGAAGTCCAAGATTAACCATAAATTGTAAGGATAAGATGATGTACAAGATGAACTTGATAACGCACACACGCACACCCCGTAGTTATGGGAGGTTAGTTGGTTTGGTTGTGCGAGCGGTAGGCTCGGTGGTTGTAGCAGTAGATTAATTAGTCTGGTGAGCTTGTGACTCAGTAAGGTTTGTTGTTACGGACGGGTTGGTCCGGCGAGCCGGTGGCTCGGAATGTTATGGTCACGGGCAGGTTAGCCCGGGGAGCATATGGCTCGGAGATAGATAGTAGAACATGTTGCATGTGCACGAAGGTGGTGGGTCTTCGGTATTGGATGATCGTTCACACCGACGTCAATACGTTGACTCGGCAAGTGTGGAATTTGCACTTAGCCTTGAAAGTCTGGTGGTCCAACCAGTAAGAGTACGCAGATGCTCCGCGGTTTTGCGTTGAGGCGTACGATATGTCTAGGTTAGGTAGTGTGAATACCAACCTAGAGGTGGGCGAGGCCCAACCCACCGCTTCCATTTGCCACTACGAGAGTATCCTGGGAGTCTAGCTAGCTCCAAAAAGGGGGAACTAAAGGTCTATGCACATAGAGTCGAAGTGGGTAAGTTGCACTTGTATGAACATAGCATAACTGCATACCTTGCCTGTCATAGTATAAACATTGCATTTCAACCCCTACCCCTATCGTATAAGTCGGTTATGGGACTTCTTATACGATAGGCCTTGCTAAACGACCCCTTGGTCTATAAGTTTGTATGGGCATTCCTATAAATCAATGGTTACTTTTCTATTACTATTGTCTTTACTTACTGCACTTTGTTTATTCTTTACCTGCTCTTACTATGCCCCTTTACTGCTTCAGTTATATATATACACATGTGTAGTGTAGAAACATTTCCTGTACCACTGTCACCTGCTCTTTGTTATACCCCTTGCTATCCTCCGCTTCATCCTCCCGCACGGTGCCTAGGAGCCATTGGGGGTGGGGTGGGGAACATAGGGCTTAGTATTTTTGACTAACGGTCGGTGGACCATATAATTTTAGGGGATCGAGGAGACGCAGCAACACCAGAGGCCGATGCAGACGGAGGCAGACCGGTGCAGTACAGGAGCACAGGATTCAAGATCAGTGAGTGATTAGGAGTTAGCTTCCGCGAGTGATCTTGTAGTGAGGATATGATGTACAGGGCGTGAGCCCTTTATTATTGTAATATTTGTTATCTTTTTATTCAGTTATATCTGCGGACATTTACCTTTATGGTTTTATATTTCATGTTGATTCTGTGGACTTATCTTCTTTAATGCACTTTTCTTTGTGATCGATTTGGCCGGCAGGATCGGTGTTTTGTAGTGGTGACCTTCCCGAGTGAAGGTGTCACTGCAAAGCGGCGGTTCTGGGCCTAAGACCCGGTGTTAAAAAAAAAGGGGTCTTACAGTAACAAGATCACAGTATTTAACAAAGTTATTCCAGATGCTATTCTAGATACTATAGTTCATGCTCCAGAGAAGGAAGCACAAACCCAGGGGGAGTCCTTAGAAGATGATTAGCTCTTGGGAGAAGACTCAAAGATTGCTAAAGAGGCTGCCCATATAGCTGAAAAGGAAGCACGAACTCAGGGGGAGCCTACCAAAGAAGATTACACTCATCAAAAAGACAATTGAACTACTGAAGAGGATGAGCCTCTGACATTTGCACCAAGAAAGGTGGAACCACTGGTTTTCTCAAGGAAGAGGAAAACTCCTCCAAAAGAATAGAACAATACAGGTAATCAACAGATAAATAATTTCTATTATAACATCACAACAAACATATTTGGAGATATTGTTATGGAAGACAATCTGATCTATTGAAAGTTTATCTTGTTGGTTTATGTTTTTGTGCAATGATGTTATTTTGCCTTAATGTATATTTGGCTGTAATTTGTTTTGTTTAACAGTATGAATGAAATCACTTAAACAACTTGTAAAATTTGTTAAGATAAATATGGGGAGATTGTGTTGGACATGTGTGTCACATCCTTTTGTTTGAGAATAACAAATCCCAAATTGTATTTGATCTTGCTTATCGTGTGTTTATAGTGTGCATGAACTATATGTGCAATACTCCACAGGTAGAAAGTAGCTTGGAACCAACATACTGAGATGAAGCACTACCGCCAGCATTAGGCGCTAGCTCAAGATCATGCACAGCGCCACGCCGCCGACGGTTTCTCAACCGCTCTACATGAACAATAACACAGGCGCTAGGTACTACCGCAGACGCTAGCTCGGAGTTCTATAAAATGGAGTTCTCTTTCTCATTTTGGATTGATCATCACAGAGAGAGTCCCTTGCCAAATTCCTGAGCTGTTACTCTGCCGAATTCTCATCTCCCACTCAAAGTCAAAGAAGAATTCTGGAGAAGGAAGCCATCACGCTGCATCTGAAGAACGATCGCATCAACCTCGCTTAGCAACATCGGTCCTTCATCATCAACTCCAGAAAATCTCATAGAGGGAGTCTTTATTTGTATTATTTCATTCCATTGTATTTTTTGCAGTGAAATCGCCTTGTATTTGGCGACTAGGTCTGGGTAGGACTTAGGGAGGAATTCGCCTTGTGTTGGCGACTAGGTCTAGGTGATTAGATCTAGGGGGTGCTCGAGGCCATATCCGGGGGAGGATTGGCTAGAGCGGCTTGAGGCCATATCCGGGGAAGGATAGGCTAAAGCCAACCGGTTAGTGGGGATACGAGTCGGTATAGAAAAGGAAAAATTGTTTTACTTTGTACGCCTCCGATTTCTAGCGATATTGAAATCAAATTTTTGTAAACACATTTTTTATATAATATAATCATGTCTCTATTTGTGTTTACTTGATTTCTCTCTTTTGGGGTAAATTATAAAATTGCAAATTACAATTGTTTCTTCCTTTAAGCTAAATTGTTATTTCATTTACATTTACTTAAAAGAATTTAGTAAATCATCTAAAAATTCAAAAAGAATTTTATTCCCTTATTCACCCCCCTCTAAGGGCGCCTATTGATCCAACAAGTGGTATCAGAGGCAGGTTATTCCAAACGGTTTAAAACCAGGAATAATGACGTCTTATGATCTCGCTTTCTCCGAGGGTTAGGGAATTAGTAGACCTCCATTATTTACCGTGTCAGATTATAATTATTGGAAAAATAGGATGAGATGTTTTCTTATGACCCTAGGTATAGAAGTATGGAATATGGTAGAAGAGGAATACTCTCCTCCTACAATTGTAGTTGGAGAGATAACTTTAGAAAAACCAAAAGATAAATGGGATGATAGGGATAAGCTAAATTGCAAAAATAACGCCAAGGCCATGAATGCTTTATTTTGTGCGTTAGATAGAAATGAATTTAATAGAATTTCCGCATGTACTACTGCTTATGAAATTTGGAATCATTTGGAAGTTACTCATGAAGGTACATCGCAGGTTAAAGATTCAAAGCTTTTCCAACTGGAGTCAGAATATGAAAAATTCCAGATGGATGAAAGTGAAGATGCTGATGCCATGTACACGCTCTTCACCAAGATCGTCAATGCCTCCAAAGTTCTTGGGAAGACCTTCTCCAACGACGACTTGGTCCGAAAGATCCTTCATTCCCTTCCTCCAAAATTCAACCCGAAAGAGACTGCCATTTCAGAATCGCACAATCTAAGAATGCTCCAAGTTGAGAGCCTCATTGAGAATCTCAAAACCCATGAGGAAGAACTCAAAATCCAATATGATGAATACAACAAGGAGCCAAAGAAGTAAGCGTTGGCACTAAAGTCAAAAAAGAAGTACCAAGAGGATGAGGATGAAGATGAAGAAAACCTTTTGGTGAAGAACTTCCGAAAGTTCATGTGAAATCCGTAAAGGAGAAACACTTTCCGGAAATTTTTCCAAAAACATGCAAGATGGAAAGGGTCATCTTCAAAGAAGGAAAAGGAGAGCGACGATGAAGAAAAAAGACCTCCACCAGAATGCTTTCATTGTAGGAAGACCAGGCATATTCAGAGCCAATGCCCAAAGTTCTTAAAGGAGAAGAAGGACAAGCGGCACAAAGGGATGAAGAAGAGGAAGGTACTAAAAGCTAGAACATGGGATGACTCCTCATCCTCTTCTGAAGGATCAAGCGGGTCTTCATCAAGCGAAGATGAGGAAGCAAACATGTGCCTCATGGAACATGGAAATGACGGCGACGACACCAGTGTTCTTAGCGACACTGAGGAACTCCTCCCACTTATGATGAACTCTTTAATGATTTTCTTGAAACTTGCAAAGCTTTTGATAAAAATATGAAAGATAGTATTTTATTGAATCATGAAAATGAATCTCTTATTAAAGAAAATCAAAAGCTTTCTAAAAAATTAATTATTTAGAAAAGAGAAAGGTTTCTTGCCAAGAGTGTGATCATTCCACTAAATTGGCAAAAGATATCGAAGAGTCACTTTCTAAATCCCTCCCACATGCCAAAACTCTTACAAAAGAGAAGGGGGAATTAGAAAGGAAATTAGAAGCCTCTCTTTTGCAAATCAAAAATAATAAAACGGGTTTTGAAAATAGGTGTGTCATGCTTCTGAGAGAAAATTCTTCACTTAAAGCAAAAGCTCATGAGCTCACCATGGCCATTAAAAAATTTGGAATAGGCCAAAAATCACTGGAAATGATTTTAGGGAACCAGTGCCATGGTTCTGGAAAATTTGGGCTCGGTTATCGAGGTGAGGGCTACCGCCCGATGCTAGTCACTAACGCCGGCGCTAGCACCTCATACAAGAAGCCTGAATTTTCTATTTCAAAATGTTTTTCTTCTGTAAATCTAATTTCTTCCAGCAAGAAAATATTCTAGAAAAGGGTCTCAACCCCCTTTATTTCGTGTGCAAACTGTTATAGGTTAGGTCACACATCTAGTTCTTGCAGGAAAATAAAACAAACCACTTTAAAGCAAATCTGGGTACCTAATGCTTCTACTTATTCCATGGGTGGTACCACTTGGGTATCCGGATCTTTACTCTCATCTTCTTTCTAGATGTGCAGGTAGGCTAAGGACAATGAAGATGTGTGGTACTTGGATTCTGGATGCTCCAAGCACATGACGGGCAAAAAAGCAAAGTTCCTTAGCCTAGAGAAGAATAAGGGAGGGATCGTGACGTTTGGTGACAATGGAAAAGGAAGGATCTTGGGAATTGGTACAGTTGGTAACAAATCCTTTACTATATCTAATGTTCTTTATGTGAAAGGATTAAAATACAATTTAATTTCTATTAGCCAATTATGTGATAAAGGATTAGATGTGTTATTTGAATCTTCTACTAATTTATGCAAAATATCTAATCCTACTCCAAAAGATATTTTACTAACTGCACCAAGAATACATAATGTCTATATAGTTTCTTTTCATGATCTTTCTAAATCATCTATAAAATGTTTTATCACTAAAAATGATGAATTAGAACTTTGGCATAGAAGGCTAGGGCATGCTAGCACAAAGCTCATTTTAAAACTTGCCAAAAGTGATTTAATTAGAGGATTGCCTAGGTTAAATGAACTCAACCTTCACTTTGTTCATCATGTCAAAAATGTAAATTTTCTAGATCCTCTTTCAAAAAAAAAATTTCATCTCTACTACAAGACCCTTGCAAATAATTCATATGGATCTTTTTGGTCCCGCTAGCACTGTAAATCTTGGTGGTAGATTATATGCATATATTTTAATAGATGATTTTTCAAGATATTGTTGGACATTATTTCTCTCTTCCAAATCCGATGCGTTTTGCGAATTTGCAAAATTATTTACTTGTATTCAAAATGAAAGTGATTTAAAAATTAAATGCATTCGCTCGGATCATGGTGGAGAATTTGAAAATGAAAAATTTACATCCTTTTGTGATATGTTAGGCATTAAACATGTGTTCTCTGCACCATGCACACCACAACAAAATGGTGTTGTAGAAAGAAAGAATAGGACACTTCAAGAACTAGCATGCACTATGCTATGTGAATATAAATTACCTAAGTCTTTTTGGGTCGAAGCCATAAATACATCATGTTATGTTATGAATAGAATCGTGCTTTACCCATCTCTTAATCTCACACCATATGAACATTATTTTCAAAAGAAGCCTAATGTATCTTATTTCAAAGTTTTTTGTTGTAAATATTTTATTTTGAATACAAAATATAGCTTAGGAAAGTTTGATGAAGAATGTGATGAAGGAACTTTTCTTGGGTACTCTTCAACTAGTAAAGCTCATAGAATTTTTAATAAAAGAACTAGTAGAGTTGAAGAGTCAATAAATGTGAAATTTGATGATTTTGTTCCTTATGTAGATAAACTTTCCGCAGGCAACGAGGATGATCTCTTACAACCTTTGGAGCATGGTGATGAGGAACCTTCCAAAGAAGAAGAAGAGGAGGCCAAGGAAGATGAATATGTACCTCCAAGTGCCTTGAAATTCACAAATGATCATCCACGATAATTAATAATTGGTGAACCATCCATCGAGGTAAGAACTCGCTCTTCTCTTCATGAATCTTATTCAAATGTCTGTTTTGTTTCCGAAATTGAACCAAAAACCATTTCTACCGCATTAAATGATGAATTTTGGTTTTTGGCTATGAATGAAGAGTTAGAACAATTTGAGCGACATAATGTTTGGAAATTAGTAGAAAGACCTTCTAATCACCCGGTTGTAGGTGTAAAATGGATTTTTAAAAATAAATTAGATGGCGAGTCTAGAATCACTAGGAATAAGGCACGCTTAGTAGCACAAGGATATTCACAAATCGAGGGGATAAATTTTGATGAAACTTTTGCACCCATTGCTAGGTTGGAATCCATTAAAATTTTTCTAGCATTTGCAAGCTTTAAAAGAATAAAACTATTTCAAATGGATGTAAAAAGTGCTTTTCTCAACGGATTTGTAAAAGAAGAAGTTTATGTTGAACAACCCCCCCAGTTTTATTAATGAAAAATTTCCCAATCATGTTTATAAACTAGAAAAAGCGCTTTATGGTTTAAAACAAGTGCCCCATGCATGGTATGAAAGACTTACATCATTTTTATTAAAGCACGGTTATATTATGGGAAGTGCCGATAATACTCTCTTCATTAAGCATAATAATGATGATTTAGTTATTTTGCAAATATATGTTGATGATATAATCTTTGGATCTACTAATGAAGAGTTGTGTAATGAAGTTATTAAAGTGATGAAAAATGAATTTGAAATGAGTCTAGTAGTAGAACTTTCTTATTTTCTTGGTTTTTAAATATCACAAAGAAATGATGGTATTTTTATATGTCAAACCAAATATGTCTATGATATGCTTAAACGCTTTGGATTTGAAAACCTTAAACATGCTTCTACACCAATGAGTGCATCGCTTAAATTAGGAAAAGATGAATCGGGAATTTCAATTGATCAAACCATATATAGAGGTATGATAGGATCCCTACTTTATCTTAGTGCAACTAGACCCGATATTATGTTTGTCGTATGTTTATGTGCTCGATTTCAAGCCAATCCTAAAGAATCTCACTTAAAAGCGGTAAAACGCATTTTTAGATATCTAATTGGGACATCTAGATTAGGATTATGGTACCCGCACAATAATTCATTTACACTTCACGGCTACTCCAATTCGGACTACACCGGATGCTCACTTGATAGAAAAAGCACTAGTGGTACTTGTCATTTTCTAGGACCTTCATTAGTTGCATGGTCTAGTAGGAAGCAAAATTAGGTTGCACTCTCCACCATGGAGGCCGAATACATTGCATTAGGGAGTTGTTGTGCACAAGCACTATGGATGAGCCAAACTTTAGAGGACTTTGGTTTTCATCTAAAACATATTGAATTAAAATGTGACAACAAGAGTGCCATTGATCTTACAAATAATCTGGTACACCATTCTAGATCCAAACATATAGATGTATGTCATCATTTCATAAGGGATCACATTAAGAAAGAAAATGTTAGAATAAGTTTCATTGGCATGGACTCTTAACTTGCTGATATATTCACTAAACCTCTTCCTGATGCAAGGTTTCAAATGTTAAGGTTGGAATTAGGAGTCTTAAACATCTTAGGATGAATAACATGTAAAATGCTAATGATTTATGCAATTTGAGCAATCAACACATCTCTGAAAATTACAAAATTTATGTATAAGACTACTCTTAAGACCCCTAATCAATATAAAAAAACAGAATTTTAAAATCTTCAATATTTCACTTACTATTTCCAGCGCTAGCGCTAGCGCCGACGCTAGCATGAGTGCTTGAATTTTGTGATTTTTAAAATTTTTAAAAATTTACACAAATATTTTAGTTCATATTTACTACTTTAAAATTTGACTTTTGTTATTTTTGTTTTATTTATTTTATGAAAAATCAACTACAAAACTTCAAATTTCAAAAATACAAAAATATGTTTTTGCGTTGTTTCTGTTTTTCTTTCATTAAAAATTTTCAAAACAATAAAAATACTGTATGATCTTTATTGTCAATATCAAGCATGTATGAATTCCATTATTTAGAATTATCTACATTGTTAAAACTTGTTTCTTCATATTACTATGAACATTATTTTTGTTTATCATGCTTTGATATATCTATTTAAAGTGCATCAATTGTATTTAAAAATATATGTAGAGCCAAGCTTAGCATGCCTCTAAGTATGAGTAAATGTATTGTGATTGATAATGATACTTTTACACTCACTTATGTTTGGTAATGTACACGTGTGTTTAAATCTAAAAATGCTTGCTTGTGTATTGTAATTGTACAATGAATTAAAATTTGCATAAGTTTATTATCTACACTACATTTGAATTGCACTTAAAAATTAAGAAAAGTGGTTTTAAATAAATTTATGTTTGGGTTTGCAAAACAAGTGTATTCAGAGAATGTTGTCTCACAAAAGTGAACAAAAATAGACAAATATAACTCCACCAAGCACTACTTGAATCTTCTGATAAGTCTTCATAAGCATTATGAGGTTGAGCACCTTATAAAGAATAGTAAAGTGTCTTGTGCAAACCTTGATTAGTACACCACTTTTTATAAAAATATGTGCATTAAAAGTGTGTGAAAGTTAATATACTTGTGTTTTATTGTGCACTTTACTCTACACATGTCTTGTATTTTGGGATTTAAACCATTTGAAAACATTGTTCAAAATACACTTATGTGCGCACCATTATCTTTCACAACACTTTTCTCATGAGTATTGGATTCTAATGCTTTTTCTATACTACTCCTTATATAAGAAATGCACTAGACAACCTTGCATGATCTCTACAATGTTTGGTATCTCTTAAACTTAAAAATAAGTAACATTATAGTCTAATCTCTCTTTGATATGTTCATTTCATGCTTGGTATCTTTATGAAAAACTTTGAGATTTCAAAAAGGTTAAAACATCTTTCAATTTTGAACTAAAACTCATATTTTTACTTATGCTTTTCATGCTTTCAAAAAGACATTTCTTATAATCTTCCGCTTGCTTACAACTCTTAACATTTTTTTTTGAAATCTCTTATATATACTATCCTTAAAATCTTTATCATTATCTATTTTACAAAAGCTCGATCATGCTTTATCATTTATAAGGAATGCCTCCTTACAACCCTTACCCCTCCTTTTGATAATACCAAAAGGGGGAGATTAATTTGAAGAAATCTAGAGGAGAAATCTAGAAGATTAAGGGGAGACTAATTCATGTAATCTATCATTTAGGTGGAGTAAAACATAAATTGCATTTATGTAGGGGGAGTATGCACTATTCTCATGCTTATCATATACTATAGTTACACTTTTATCTCGCTTATCATATACCATAAACACCTTTGTTGATTTCTTGCTAAGAGGATTTGTTATTATCAAAAGGGGGAGATTGTTAGACATGTGTGTCACATCCTTTTGTTTGAGAATAACAAATCACAAATTGTATTTGATCTTGCTTGCCGTGTGTTTATAGTGTGCATGAACTATAGGTGCAATACTCCACAGGTAGAAAGCATCTTGGAACCAACGAACTGAGCTGAAGCACTACCGCCAGCATTAGGGGTTAACGCTGGCGCTAGCACTACTGCCACCACTAGCGCTACCGCCTGGCGCTAGCTCAAGTTCGTGCACAGCGCCTCACCTCCAACGGTTTCTCAACCGCTCTACATGAACGATAGCGCATGCGCTAGGTACTACCGCAGATGCTAGCTCGGAGTTCTATAAAATGGAGTTCTCTTTCTCGTTTTTGATTGATCATCCCAGAGAGAGTCCCTTGCCAAATTCCTGAGCTGTTACTCTGCCGAATTCTCATCTCCCACTCAAAGTCAAAGAAGAATTTTGGAGAAGGAAGCCATCACGCTGCATCCGAAGAATGATCGCATCAACCTTGCTTGAGCCACAACAGTCCTTCATCATCAACTCCAGAAAATCTCATAGAGGGAGTCTTTATTTGTATTATTTCATTCCATTGTATTTTTGTAGTGAAATCGCCTTGTATTTGGCGACTAGGTCTGGGTTGGACTTAGGGAGGAATTCACCTTGTGTTGGCGACTAGGTCTAGGTGATTAGATCTAGGGGTGCTCGAGGCCATATCTGGGGGAGGATTGGCTAGAGCAGCTTGAGGCCATATCCGGGGAAGGATAGGCTAAAGCCAACCGGTTCGTGGGGATACGAGTCGGTATAGAAAAGGAAAAATTGTTTTACTTTGTACGCCTCCGATTTCTAGCAATATTGAAATCAAATTTTTGTAAACACCTTCTTTATATAATATAATCATGTCTCTATTTGTGTTTACTTGATTTCTCTCTTTTGGGGTAAATTATAAAATTGCAAATTACAATTGTTTCTTCCTTTAAGCTAAATTGATATTTCATTTACATTTACTTAAAACAGTTTAGTAAATCATCTAAAAATTCAAAAAGAATTTTATTCCCTTATTCACCCCCCTCTAAGGGTGCCCATCGATCCAACAGATTGTTGGGGAAAACACACTTTTAATTTATCCTATAAATTATATGCAAGTGATTTCAAAATCTAGGATGTATTACCCATATTGTATAGAATGGGTAATTTGGTCATTAGATGTCTTAAGTTATCTCACTCACACTAGAGTAACAAGACCAGTCTAAAATAAGCACAAATTTCAGTTGAGTTAAAATTGCGTCGAATAGAAGTCAACGCAACTTCGATTGAAAGTCGAAGCAACTTCGAATACAAGTAGAAGTAACTCAGACTGAAGTCGAAGTATAAGTTGAAGTTGACGCAACATCGAGATGTACCCGACGCTGAAAAAGTGGCAGTCAAAGTAATATCAGAAGTCGACACAACTGCGACTTGAAATTGACGCAGAAGATGAAGTTCAAAGTCCAAGTCTTCAAACTCGACGGATACGTCGATAAGGATTCGACGCAATGTCGATATCTGAGTTTATTCAATGCTGAGAAGGAATTCGAAGCAGCTTCCATATGAACTCAGAGGTGCGTCAAATAGAAGGAAAATTAATTCGATGTTACGTCGAATACAGATAGAAATAGGACATTTTCCGCTGTCTTTTCTGATGCCTTTTCAGAAGGTATCCAAGGATGTAATTAAAATTCTAAGGGTTCATTTATTGCCAAGAATGGAATGGAGTACTCCAAAGAGACAACAAAGAGATTCTTGGAAGTTATTCAAATTCATATTGACGGGTCGTGAACAGAAATAGAAAGATATATTAATTATCTAGTGGACATTCCTTCTAAGTACATAACATAAGAGGCAAGAAATTAATGACACTATTCGACAGAGAATAAGTATACAGAGGAAGGAAGACAACATAAAAGTTCAGGAATTCTCTTCTGTCTTCTTCATCTTCCTCAAGCTCTAACACAGACAGAACAAGAGAATATCTCTGTACAAGAAAAACTGAAAGGGCTTCTACTTCCTCTTCTTCTCATACAGTAGAAAGCTAACACGATACATAGATCATTAGGATCATAAGCTTATAACTCTTGCATTCTTTTTTACCTTAACCAATGGTTCATTCTAAACAGATCCTGAAGAACACCAAGTGCCCGAATCCTCAGTGATAACTACAGGAGGATTCAAACAGAAGAATCATCTTCACTTATTCTTCTTCTTCTTTCTTACTCTCTCTTATTCTTGTAACTTTGAGTAAATAGTCATAAGAATCCCTCTACAAAGGATTCAGTTGGTTCAAGATCTCCTTATCAAAAGATCTAGTTAGTTCTAAGAGTCTCCTTGTCAAAAGACTTAGTAGTTGGTTCTAAGAGTCTCCTTATCAAAAGACTCAGTAGTTCTAATAGTCTCCTTATCAAAAGACTCAGGCACTTGAGAGTGTATTCCTATCAAGGTGGTAGAAGAGTGGACTACCCACAACTTGTGGGGAACCACTGTAGTTTTTGTCTTTGTGCTGTGATTTTCTGTGCTGTCCCCTTTACAATTTCTGTGTTTTGTGCTTAATTTGTTTTGTGCGGATTTTCTGATTGTATAGTTATTAGAAGTTTTTATTGTGTGTGTGCATATTTAGTGTAAAAGTTTTAAATATCTATTCACCACTCCAGAGAATATTCAGAGGTTACACTGTGCAATTTTAGAGGGAATGCATGGTAATAAGGTTTAGGGCTGCAGGATGGGCCTCAAATTGAGGCCTTAACTCACTTGATTTGGGTTTGGGCTATTTTAACCTAAAGGGCTCAAATTAGGCTAAGTGGGGTTAAGGTTGAACCTAGGTAAATTTCATCAATGTGGCTGACCCACATTTGTGGGATTGAGACACCAATTATGGTGAAATGTGGCTTGGTTAGGTCAATTAGGGTTGCTCCAATTGGCCCAATTTGAGCTAAGTAGGCCCAATGATGATTTTGACCTAAACCATGGTCTTGGCTTGATCCAATGGATTATTAATGACCCATTGATCTCTCCAAGGGGTTAGGAAGACTTAGATGGGGTCACTTTCACCATTTTGGGGTTAATTGACCCATAATAGGTTGATTTGATCAATCTAGGGTTTGGTTGACTTTGGTCAATTTGACCACTTTGGGCAACTGATGAGTCCCAAATATATACACATTTATGGACTCATCTGGGCTGATTTTATAGTCTATGCACTTCACTTTAGACATGTTTTCACTCATATTTGATACTCCTTGCTAAGTGCACCTCTAGGCCCGTTTTTGGTGTTATTTCATGTTCTTCTTATTTAGTAGTTTTCATGTAAGTGCCACTTTCAGTGGCTGGATTCGTGGTTGTGCTGGAACAGGAGTCGTGCAGGTGTTCCCGGTACAATTCTGTACAGGAACACTGCGCACGATCACTGGTTCTATTGCGCACGACCACTGGTCGTGCGCCGCTGATCGTGTGCACTTTACCCTTTTTTATGAGTTCTGTCTAGGACAGTGCGCACGACCACCTACGATAGTGCGCACGACCACCGGTCGTGCGCCACTGTTCGTGCGCACTTAACATCAATTTTATGAGTTCTGTTTCGACCAGTGCGCAAGACCACCTACGATAGTGCGCACGACCACCGGTCGTGCACCACTGTTCGTGCGCACTTAACATCAATTTTATGAGTTCTGTTTAGACCATTGCGCACGACCACCTACGATAGTGCGCACGACCACCGGTCGTGCGCCACTGGTCGTGCGAACATTATATTTTATAAATTTCTCACATTGCAGGCTTCGCCCAGGCATGCGCACGATCACAGGATTCCAGCGTGCACGACCACTGGTCGTGCGCCAATGATCGTGCGCACTGTTTATTCCAGCGCCTATAAATACTCCTGCTCGCGAATTAGGTCGGACTCTGCATTTTGCTTCCGCCAGTCCGCCGTTTCCTGCTCCAGAGCGTCCTATTTCGCCCCTCCATCGCCGCCCACCATCGGGAGGTGCTCCGGTTTTGTTCTTCACGCCATTCTTGAGCCGGAGCTTCCTCTCGGCCTCCTCCTTCATCCTAGCGCTTTAAAGGAAGATCTAGCCGCCATCGCCATCAAGCAAGAGGAAGTTTGCAACCTCTACCGGATCGTGACACGAAGAAGACGGGCTCATTGGAGAGTAGTGACAACTCTCTCTACCCCGGACGTAGTTGCGGACCGAGCTTGGACGCGGATTGACAACCCGGCGATTCCAACCGTGAATCTACAACGAGCCTTCGGATTCGGTCGATTTCTTGCCTTGTTCTTTTCTTATTGATGTATATGCATCTAGAGCTAACATTATGATGAAGTAGCACTTAACTTTATTTGCATTTCTATACATTTCATGTCTATGTGAAATATTTTACTGTTTGAGTTGCTTGAGGTGCGCCACCATCCATCCTCCATCCCGCCGTCACGTTCGTGTGCCGCACTAGCAATTGCTAGTGGCGTGCTTGTCGACGAGGTGCTTGCGACCCTCATCCGTATGCCTACTCTTCCATCCGCCTAGCGAAGCGTGGCATAACGGCCAGTGTAATCCATCCTGCTTAACGAAGCAGCGTGCTCAAGGCCTGCATAGTTCGATTCCGTTTGCCTACTCGTCCATCCGCCCTTGCGATGCAGTGCGCTCAAGGCCTGCATAGTCTCCATCCCACCAAGCGAAGCATTGCTTAGCGGCATTGCATAGGAGTAGTTGTAATATTTTCTTTTATTTTCCACAAACCAAATCCCCCATTTCCGCATCCATCCGCTCGAAAGGACTTCAATCTCAAGTCCTTCCTCAATAATAAACTCCACCTTACTGTGTTCCTTTGAGATCGATACTTTGGGATTCATTCCCATTTTATATTACTTGAACGATCAGTACACTGCCGTTTCGTGCTGCAGTCTTACTACCGCCTATAGCGGTGTGCTAAGATTTGCGCCATCAAGTTTTTGGCGCCATTGCCGGGGAACATAGTCATGTGAGTTTTCTGGAGAGGGAGAACCTGAGAGAGAAGCCCTTCCATTTATAAATTGCATTCCTTTGTTTTATTTCCTCGTATTCTATTTCCTGTTTTATATTAGGTTGCTTTAGTAATTTTTGTTAGGTGTAGTATTTTGCACAATAGCATTTTTATTTTGAATCGTATTATCTTCACACTATGTGGGCATATCTCAATATCTGTTGCCGTTGGTGTAGAGATACCTCCCACTCTAGTGATGAATGCCCTACGGAGAATAGTAGGCATGATTCTTATAGCCCAGCATATGGAGCACCGACTTCGTCTGGTACTCCATATGCTGCGCGTAAGTCTTATGGCTACTCTGCCGAGCCATTACCGTCTTATTTCTTTTCGGCTTCAGCCCCCGCTGTGCCAAAGAAGCCCGCAGGGCAGTGCCGGTTTTGTCGGAGCACTGATCATGTCTTGAAGGACTGTGCCGAGTATCTTCGCCAATTGGACGAGGATGACGAGCCGGATATCCGGATCATCCCAACTCCTAACTCTGGCGGCACACCTTCAACATCCGGTTATGTGTCTTTGTCACCTTCACATCTTGAAGGGTATGGCATGGACACGGTCACCGGATGTGCGGCTGATCTATGCACCGACATTGCTGAGCCTATTCTCCATGTGCATCCACCACCTCTAGTGGATTCGATTCTTTGTGAGGAATCGGTGCTCGACTTTTATCTGAGCACTACTTCTCCCCCTGTTGTGCATACTACACTCGTCTCCGACGACATTGTTGATGATGTGTCGCAGGATGAGGTGGGTGATCTGAGTGTTGTGCCTATTCCTATGAAGGAGGACAACCTTCTAGGTGAAGAGGAGTTTTCCTCAGCACCGATGGAGGAAGTCCAAATCCTAAGCATGGCCACCGTTGATCCCGCCGAATCTTGTGGCTTTGATGACAATGCCAACATTATTTTACTTTCACAATCTGATGGGAGTGAGACCGGGACCACTCCCCCGCTTGATTTTTATTTAAGTCATTCTTCTTGTTTATTTCATGATCCCCTTTCTCCATCTGAGCTTGTGCAGGTTGAGTCTTCACAGGTACCCCAGGAGGACTTGGAGCATTCTGCTCAAGTCAATGATGAGTGTATCCTTTCATGTGAGGAGGTTGATCCCTCCTCCATAGAGGAAGCCTCATTCCTTGCCTTCTCCTCCTGCCGCCTCCCTAAAGACGGTGCCTTGCTGGGCAAAGATGTTTTTGGTGAGTTGAGCGAGGATATCTCCTCCTCCTCTTCTTACTTTCTTTTCCCTCTACCTGTGATGGGCAGGTTTTATCTTTGTTCAGGTAGAGGCGTGACTGTTCTTTCTTCGTATAGGTACCCGCTACCTACACGCATATTAGAACAGTTACCTGTCCACTTTTCTTTTCATAGGCCTATAAGCTAGAACTGTATAAAATCCGAATAAGTCGTGCTGGGATGACAATAACCCCAGTAGTTGTCTTGCATTTTCCTGCATTTCTTATTTCATCTTGTTTAGTTTAGTTAGTAGTATTCTTTTTTCAGTTTTCTATTTTCTTTTGTTTTTGCGGAGCTGACCCCTGCAAGTATTATTCTGGTTGGGTGCTGCAGCTTGGTCTAGAGTTAATCGCCAATCTTCTGGTATGCTCACTTGCTTAGCATTGGGTACTCTCTTCCCCTAGCCCTATTTTGATTTTCCTGTCATATATTATGCGGATTGTTTAGTTTAAGTCTGGGGGAGAGTAGTTTTGTTTACCCGCTCACGTGCACTATTGCACTGCATAATAGAAGATTTCATTTAAAATGTTTTGTTTATTTTCATTGCACACCACAACACCCACTTGAGCGCGCTTAGCCGTTGGCACGTTGCTAGTTGAATTTGTCTTTTTGTGTGATTTGGAAAATCATTGTGCTGGCTTAGGATTATGAGGCGGAGTAAAATGTTGACTCCTGTAGTGCTCCTAGTCGAGTGCTCATGTCTCGTTTAGAAATTCGTGTAGATTCAATTTCTTTTTATGCTTTTAGTTTATATATTTTTTTCTATTAGCGTAAATATTGTTTACTCTACTCAAAATTGGTGAATCCGGTGTGAATCAAACGGTAGCATAGGAATGTGTGTAGACGTTCGTTAGCTTCATATTGCCCGAGTCGGGAGGAAGGATTATCTTTCTCGGTGGCTAGAACTTGCCCCAAGCGATTCTTGAAGCATGGGTATACGGTTAGTCAATTCCGTGAATGTGATATAGGCCATCATTTTGGCCCGGTTGAGCCTTCGTGCCCACTCCTATCGCTTTATCCTCGTCAGCCCAGTTGTGCCTACCCTTTCAATAATTCAGCCCCACTATTGTCTGACCAAAGCCTAAATGCCAATCCTAGTCGCACACCCAAATCTGAGCTTTAGCTGTTTATTATTTTCATGAGTTGGGTTGTTGATTTGGTGATATGTTTGTGAAGATGTGGATGTGTTTTATTGTTTAGCTGCTGAAAATGATAAGAAAAGAAAAGAAGAAAATGAGAGAAAGAAAAGTAGTGAAAAGAAAAGAAAAAGATATAAGCTTTAATGAAAAATCTGTGTAAAAATATATGTTTGGGAGTAGGCGGTGCACACACCCATATTGTTAAGTCTAAGTCTGGGGGTGTGGTGCATCCGCGTGTTTTATGGCTACGTGGATAGTGTTATGCATTTGCTCATTTGGGTTTTTGTGTTCTAAGCCTTCATGTTTATATTTGTTTACCTCACCTAAACCCAAGCCTCATCTAAAACCTTAAGTCCTATTGATTCACGCATTTGAGTCAAACCAGTGCCATGGAGAGAGTGTGAACGGGCAAGCTTATGGTCGCCGACATTGATGGATTTCAATGGAGTTGTCTCGAGCCCCGATCTTTGGCAATGCTCGCCTCAGCGTTCAGTTTACTTTCTTCCTATGTACGACTTTATGATTCACCGTGATTCACTTTTTGAGTAAATGTAATATATAAATACGCTCCTAGAAAAGTATAAACTAATATGTATAATTAGAAATTTTGTCTACTGTACTTCTACGCACATGAGCATGCGACTTCGCATGGTACTCCGCTTGATAATTTCTTCGCCAGCTTATGTTTTTCCTGTCAGCGAGAGATGGTTTGCTCGGGACGCGCAAACAGTTAAGTCTGGGGGTGTGATGAGTCCCAAATATATACACATTTATGGACTCATCTGGGCCGATTTTCTAGTCTATGCACTTCACTTTAGACATTTGATACTCCTTGCTAAGTGCACCTCTAGGCCCGTTTTTGGTGTTATTTCATGTTCTTCTTATTTAGTAGTTTTCATGCATTGTTAAGTGCCACTTTCAGTGGCTGGATTCGTGGTTGTGCTGGAACAGGAGTCGTGCAGGTGTTCCCGGTACAATTCTGTATAGGAACACTGCGCACGATCCATGGTTCTATTGCGCACGACCACTAGTCGTGCGCCGCTGATCGTGTGCACTTAACCCTTTTTTATGAGTTCTGTCTCGGACTGTGCGCACGACCACCTACGATAGTGCGCATGACCACCGGTCGTGCGCCACTATTCGTGCGCACTTAACATCAATTTTATGAGTTCTATTTCGACCAGTGCGCACGACCACCTATGATAGTGCGCACGACCACCGGTCGTGCACCACTGTTCGTGCGCACTTAACATAAATTTTATGAGTTCTGTTTAGACCATTGCGCACGACCACCTACGATAGTGCGTACGACCACCGGTCGTTCGCCACTGGTCGTGCGAACATTATATTTTATAAATTTCTCACATTGCAGGATTCGCCCAGGCATGCGCACGATCACAGGATTCCAACGCGCATGACCACTGGTCGTGCGCCAATGATCGTGCGCACTGTTTATTCCAGCGCCTATAAATACTCCTGCTCGCGAATTAGGTCGGACTCCGCATTTTGCTTCCGCCAGTCCGCCGTTTCCTTCTCCAGAGTGTCCTATTTCGCCCCTCCATCGCCGCCCACCATCGGGAGGTGCTCCGGGCTTGTTCTTCACGCCATTCTTGAGCCGGAGCTTCCTCTCGGCCTCCTCCTTCATCCTAGCGCTTTAAAGGAAGATCTAGCCTCCATCGCCATCAAGCAAGAGGAAGTTTGCAACCTCTACCGGATCGTGACACGAAGAAGACGGGCTCATTGGAGAGTAGTGACAGCTCTCTCTACCCCAGACGTAGTTGCGGACCGAGCTTGGACGCGGATTGACAACCCGGCGATTCCAACCGTGAATCTACAACGAGCCTTCGGATTCGGTCAATTTCTTGCCTTGTTCTTTTCTTATTGATGTATATGCAGCTAGAGCTAACATTATGATGAAGTAGCACTTAACTTTATTTGCATTTCTATACATTTCATGTCTATGTGAAATATTTTACTGTTTGAGTTGCTTGAGGTGCGCCACCATCCATCCTCCATCCCGCCGTCATG
Organism: Dactylorhiza incarnata; assembly: GCA_033032865.1. Lineage (NCBI taxonomy): Eukaryota > Viridiplantae > Streptophyta > Magnoliopsida > Asparagales > Orchidaceae > Dactylorhiza > Dactylorhiza incarnata. The sequence goes on along the minus strand of JAWHQI010000026.1, from coordinate 3,801,286 downwards.
TTCGTGTGCCGCACTAGCAATTGCTAGTGGCGTGCTTGTCGATGAGGTGCTTGCGACCCTCATCCGTATGCCTACTCTTCCATCTGCCTAGCGAAGCGTGGCATAGCGGCCCGTGTAATCCATCCTGCTTAACGAAGCAGCGCGCTCAAGGCCTGCATAGTTCGATTCCGTTTGCCTACTCGTCCATCCGCCCTTGCGACGCAGCGCGCTCAAGGCCTGCCTAGTCTCCATCCCACCAAGCGAAGCATTGCATAGCGGCATTGCATAGGAGTAGTTGTAATATTTTCTTTTATTTTCCACAAACAAAATCCCCCATTTCCGCATCCATCCGCTCGAAAGGACTTCAATCTCAAGTCCTTCCTTGATAATAAACTCCACCTTACTGTGTTCCTTTGAGATCGATACTTGGGGATTCATTCCCATTTTATATTACTTGAACGATCGGTACACTGCAGTTTCGTGCCGCAGTCTTACTACCGCCTATAGCGGTGTGCTAAGATTTGCGCCATCAGCAACCCCAATGGGTTCATGATGATCCAAGGGAATCCCTAAGTGGTTAGGGGAGTAATGGTGGTGTCAACTTGTCACTTTGAAACCCTCTTGGCTAACCCTAGGTTAGTGCTTACAAATTGCTATTAGCAACCCATGCGGTATTTCACCTAACCACTTGGTTCCTAAGGCCATTTAGGTTGACTTTAGGCTATATCATGACTCTAGTTATGACAAAAAGTCATCTTAGGGGTCTAGTTGTTCTAGGTATGTTACAAATCCCAATACATACAGAAAATAATTTTGTCCCCGAAATTAGGATTGGGCCTACATGGTTCTTACTTAAAGTAAATGGGCGTCAAACTTTAAGCGAATTAAATTATATCTGACGTGAATAGTCCCGGGTACTGTTGCTTCATCAGGTCTAGAGTCTCCCAAGCGTGCTCCTCTTTCCGTGATTTGACCAAAGGACCTTCACCAGCGGAACCTTCTTCCACCACAAGGCTCAGACTGTCGTGTCGTCTATGCGTATTGGACCCAGGTGAACTATATGATCAGATGCTACTGGGCCAGTAGTAGTAGAAATTGCTGCTCTGGCCATAGGAGAGCTCTCTGAAGGGAGGAGACATGAACGACGTTGTTTAAACCCGGATACCAGTTCAGCTATGTTTGAGACTTAGGAAGTAGCTTGAGTTACTTCTCTCTTCGTTAGATCCCTTATTCTGAGTATTTTTGAGCTAGGAACTGGCCCTCTCTATTTAGTGGATGATTGCCTAAAAATAGACCCACATGCTGTAATGAGGAGGTCCCGCCACTAACCCGGAAGACTTACTCAACTTCCCCTCCAAAAACCAGTGACTGAGCCTACGTCTCAGACAACACGAAAGTGAGAGGAGAAAAGCTCTGGGTGAGGAGGCCTTTTGTCATCGAGATATGTTGTTCATAACGTCGAGATGAATTACACCCATAATCGTTGAGAAGAGAAATCACATCGAGAAGGGTCAATGTGGTCTTACTTGCCTCGCCTTCAGGCACCTTTTAGTCTGGGCTTACTCGCTGAATAAGGGTTATACAAAATCCCCGCTCATTGCAAGCTCGCCAGAGGTCGGAAAGAAGAGTCCCAACTCTTATTCGGCGAGATTTAGTGCTTGCCGGGGTTTTCTCTATAAATAGAAATGGGGGTGAGGTCATAGAGCACTCGTGTTGAGAGATGGTTTCTGGAGGGCGCTCTTCCGTGGCTGCCAACCAGGCGCCCGCTGATAAGCAACCCGAGGCGGCCGCCATTCTTAGCCTCATTAGCGAGTTCCTGATCTCCTGCCTCCCTAGCTCCGCGAGGAAGAAGAAACATAAAAGAAAGAGGGTCGATCCTCCCCCCGTGAGAAGTCTTAAACAGACCTTGTGTCCACCACGAGATATGGGCCATCACCTAGGAGGCCCACCGCCTCACCTATCCACGAAGAGCCCAATGCCGATTTGCCTCTTCAACTAGATGAGGGAAGGATCAAGATTACGACCAGAGGTGTCTGGAATGATGGACATCCCCTCCCCCTGCTGGCACGGGTGCTCTGCCACCCCCTCCTATTCACTCTGTCATTGTGCCGGGTAAGGATACTATCTCCTCGCCTACCTAAATTGGGTCGGCCATGACTCTTTGCCTTCTGCAGCGTCCTCTAGCCGCCCACCGCCGCCTGAACAACTTGCCGAGGCCCCGTCGAGGGGCATAGCCACGACATCTTCCTTGGTCCTAGGGTGAGTAGGAATGACTTTGGCCCACCCTTCTCAGACATCTCAGCACTTTTCTGGGGTCAGTCAAGGTACTTGCCCCACCTCCGAGCGAAAATCTTTGGTGATGGGTCCAATTCCTGTGGGGACGGGAGTGGTCCTCCGCCTACCTGCCTCCAACGAAGGACTTCAGGTGGATCCACCACGGCTCTAGGATGACGGTCTCGCTCCCGCAGGTACTCGCCTCGCTTGCCTCATCGTCTTTCTTACTTTCTGCCAGTTTTCCTCATCACCAAATTTCTTTCTTCCAGATAACCACGCGTTAACCTCATTCGGCTACTCGCCATCCACGGAATCACTCCTGGGATCGCCACCACCTGCTGCGACCACACCCCTGAAGGATCTTCTTGCGAACCTGCCTGGTTTTGATGAGGGGTCGTGGGCTCGTCTCATCGCTGTCCTCCAGGCCCATGATTCTTTCTTGATGGCTGCGCCGCATGTCGAGGTGAATCAGCGTTTGGTTGATCTCGAAGACCGCCTCACGGAAGTGGAGGGTTTTCAATAGCATCAGGGAGGTGAGGAAGGCATGTATGCTCGGGTAACCGATCTGGATATGAGGTTATGCGAGATGGAGACTCGCCAGCAAGCTGCCGAGGATGATCTCCACAGATTCGCGCAGGTGTCGGGCACTATGGGTGAATCCTCCCTTTTAGAAGAGCATATCAGGAGAGGCGAGGACTACATCAGGCAGAGCGAGGAGATCCTGGAGAGGGTTCGCGATGACTTGCGAGCGGCCATCAACATTGCTTGGAGGGCTCTCCACCCTCACCGTACGCGTCGCCTAGGTCGCATTCAGGTGCGCCGTGGCTGAGTTCCCTAGGTCGTTCTTGTCATCTGCTTTTTGTTTTGCGTGATGTATTGTTGCACTCACAAACTTTTGGGTTTGTAATGTTATGTCTGATTTCTTTTTGCCTGATGTATTTGTACCCGCTTCAGGAGAACTCGCGTTATAATCTTCTAAAAATTTAATTGTTCCAGTGCTCTTATTTTCTTTCGTTGATTGCTCATCTTTTCGTTGTCTCCGATCTTTAATGCTTACTCAACGTTGTCAAGTCGGTTACTCGCTTTCGCATACTTGCATATCTGATAAGGCTATTCACTTTTGCATACTCACGTATCTGATAGAGCTATTCGCTTTCGCGTACTCGCCTATCTGATAGGGCTATATCTGATTGGGCTATTCGCTTTTGTGTACTTGAATATCTGATATGGCTATTCGCTTTCACGTACTCATACCTCTGGCCAGTCTACTCACACGCGGCATGGTTTGGGGCCGGGGGCTATAAATAGGAGGCCTCCTGGAAGGGGGGGGGGGGTGCGCTTGCACGACTCATCGACCACTCTCCTCCTCTTGAATCCTCCCCTCAGACTACCCTACCCTCACAACCAGTCGTGGTGAAAGAGCCCTCGGAGGAAGGTCGCACCTTTTGCGTCCGTAACTTCAAAGCGCACAACTTCCACTACTTCTAGACCTTGGGTGAGGAGCTGAGCGACGCGGAGAACCACTACTTGCCTCCCGGCTATACAGTGAGGCGGCCAGCCCCCGACGAATTTCTCAAAACACTCTATAGTGGAGAGCTCGCCTTCCCCCTGCCTCACTTCCAGTTGGGGCTATGGTTTCCCTTATGGATGGAGGTCCGCCAGGTCTTCCGCTACTTCAGCATGATCCTCGTGCAGGTCAACCCCAACGCGATCAGCGTCCTGGTTGCCTACACCTGCTCTCTGCACGAGGAGAAGATTAAGTTCAATCTCCCCGCATTCCGCAAAGTCATGAACCTGATGGCTACTGGCGATGACACCTTGTTCCACACCAGCGTATGCGTCAAGGTCGCCGAGACGCTCAACAAGGTCCAACATTGGACTAAAAAATTCATCTTGGTGAGGGGCAACTTTGGGAACATTCCCTTTATTCCCATCCAGAAGACGGAAGTGGAGTATAAGCCATCTCGCCTGAAGGGGAATGCGTTGGAGCTCTACCAATACCTGAAGGAGAAGGTCATGGACGTCGCAGTGGGGCGTGGATCTACTCGCCTTCGTGGCGCTAGGGACAGGTAAGTCCCGGATAGTACTCGCCCAAGTCTTTGCTTTTATATGCCTACCATAGTTGAACCTAACTGGTGCTCTCTTCTTTTTATACTCTTGTAGGCGAGCGAACCATCCCTATTCGCCCTCCTTACGAGGCCTCGAGGCTGTACCCAGGGGAACCCCTCCTCAAAGATGTTCTCGCCAAGAGCGTGATCCCAGTCGACAGCGGGACGCCTCCTACTGCTGATAAGGGCAAGGGTCCGGTTGACCCAGGTGTCGCCTCGTCCAGCGGTCTAAAGCAGAAGAAACAAAGGGTAGCGAGCGCTCCTCCCCGCCTAGCTAGTATGCCCCCAGAGCCCGCGACCCACATGAACTTTGGGTTGGGGATGCAGAGCGATGACACCTAAGGTAACTGGTGCTGATATGGGACCCGGTAGTGAATAGGGTCTCTGTGAGCTCGGTCCTCCCTTCCTGGGAGGATTTCAAGGAGTCCAACAAAAGTGCGTACAACCTACTCTTTGGGTCATATGGTCGCGAGGACACGAAGGTGCTCGCGTAGGCTCCTATTCGCGAGTTGCCCTACCTCAGCAACCGCTCCATGCTACGAACTACCGAGCTAGTTCACCAGACCGCGCGGTGAGGAATCTAATCCAACCGGCAACTCAATGACTTAGGCATGGCCTATGAGGAGCAGGGGAAGAGTCTGGCCGAGGTGGAGGAAGAGTTGCACTCGCTTAAAGCCAAGGAGGATCCCCCTCCTGAGAAATGAATTCTTACTCGCCTTCATCCTGCTCGCTTGCCCATTTCGTCGACTAACTCCTTTTTTCTTTTTCCAGGAAACCACAGTTGCGCTGGTGACGCATGTATCCGAGCTGGAGGAGCGGTTGGCCGTGGCACAACGCGAAGCGGGTTACGTAAGTACTCGCCTCACTCAGGCGGAGTCGGAGCTGGCGGAGCTTCGCCATCCAGCTGGGGGAGAGTCATCCACTGCCCCCACTCCTGCAGTTCACCCCAGCATAGGTGGTCGAGACGTGCAGCAGCTAGCCATCGCGATGATAGTCTACACCCGGGAGCGTCTTCAGTGGCAATTCCACCTTACCGTGGAGGGGGCCCAAATTGACCTCGAAGTCCTTCTCCCGGAGCTGTATTGTGAGTCGGTGAGCACCGTCCATGCGGGAACCTCAAGCGGAGACTCTTCTGGGTAGTTAGAAGAAGAGGACCAACACGGTGACTAGGCCGTCGATTTTGTGAAATGCTATTGTAATAAATTTTTCATTATTTGTGAACATTTTCTGCGTACTCGCTATCTTCATTTTATTGAATAGGCGTCTTCACCTTTGTATATTCTGTGATTGTGTTGTCTGTCATTGAGATGCATTCATTTTTCTTTTCTCTATCGTGCTCGCCCATAAGGCGTACTCTCCTATAACTGCGATTCGCATTGGAGCGTGTTGGGAGAGACTCATCGAATATCGTTCTCAAAGGACTGCAAGTTGGGGTGTATGACTTTCTCGTTAGGGAAATCAATTATAGAGATTTCTATGGTTTGAAAAAGGGGGGGTTTGATTTGGGTTTCCTAATTTAACAACAATAAAAGAAAAATGCGGGCCGAGAGCACCGCTTCGCTTGACGAGATGAAGTGCAGGCCGCAATGCCGTGCTTCGGTAAGCGGAATGGACGAAAAGAAGACAAAGTGAGTGATCTCTATTGCTAGAGTGTGGGTCGCAAACACCTCTTCGACGTCTCACCTCTAGCTTCTGCTAGAGTAGCTCAGTTAGTTCGTGTATGGGGTGGACATGAAATGGAGGCAAGACGCATCACAACATAACATCAAAGTAGAGAAAATAGCTAGGCATGCTTTCATTCATAGACAAACAAAGAACATTTTAGGTTCAGTACAAGTATTTAGGAGCACATCACACAAATAGACAAAGGGTAGAGTGAACCACAAGAAGAAAAGTCTCGCCTTGGGTCTTGGATGGAATGGTGGGTTGTCAAGCCACCTCCGAGCTCAGTCTATGGTTGCTTCTGGGATCTAGAGGTTGACACTACCTCTGACCTTTTCCGTCTTCTTCCCTAGTGTAAGTTCCTACATCTTTACTAAATGGAGTACGCCAAACCTTGATGCTGGTTGTAGATGGTCGGGAAGGCTTCCGAATCCTTGGATGAGGCTTCGAATCACCGGAGAACACTTCCCCAGTGGAGGAGATGGATGGTGTGACCGAAATGGTGGAGCTGGAATGGAAGTGGCGGGCTCGGTCTGTCTTCTTCAGGAAGGGCGAATCCTGCAGCTTTTATAGTAATCAGTCAGAAAATTGGTCACACACGGTCGAACGCACAACCGTGCGTGGACCGTGCGTTATTTATGAAGCAGATAACTCAGGAAGATGAAGCTGACCGCCCATGCATTTTACTCATGCACGGTCAAAGCCGACCGTGCGTAAAAACGCATGGGCAAATTCTGAAAGCCACAATTTCAGCTTGCCAGAGGAGCTCGTGCATCTTACTCATGCACGGGCACATCAACCGTGCATCAACAAAATGCACGAGCAAATCCAGATCACCGTTTTGAACCACAGATGACTGCGCATGATCAGAGAAATCTTGCGTCAAGGGAATGCATGACCGTGCGATTCATGCAGACATGAAATCTGGGCAAACTTGGATGAACCGTCCGCCTGCACAATAATTAACACAGGAAACACACAGCTGGGAATACCCCTCCAGCTCAATCCAGAAATAGAAAAAGGGGTTGGGGAGCACCATGTGCTTACTCCTAATGACATGAAGCGCAAATGCACCCCAAACGGGCCTAAACAGTGCACATAGCGTGGAAGTGAATACAAGCAATATTAGTTTGAATAAGATGTGCACAAGAGTGATAACTAGCCCGGATGGGTCCATAAAATAGTATAAATATTGGACTCATCACATCCCCAGACTTAACCATTTGCTCGTCCCGAGGAAATCATCCCTTATGCGGACGAGAAAAAAGGTATATCTGGCTTATAAATTGCAAATGCGGAGTGTCAAGCGAAGTCGCATACTCACGCGCACAGAAATGCATTTGAATAAATTTTTAATTATACAAAATAGTTTGTAAAAATATATGAGCGTGATTATATATTATTTCTACTCAAAAATTGAATCTCGGTGAATCGTCCAATTATGCGCAGGAAGAAAGTAAACTGATCGCTGAGGTGAGTATTTCTCAAGATCGGAACTCGGAATAACCTCCATTGAAATCCATCAATGTTGGCGACCATAAGCTCACCCGGTCACACTCTCTCCACGACACTGGTTTGATTCAATGCGTGAGTCAGAAGGACTTTAGGTTAGAGATAGGGCTTGTTTTCAGTAGGGTATACAATGATAAACATGAAGGTAAACACACCTAACCCAAAAGAGCGCTAAGGAGACTATCCAAGCACTACAATACGCGCGGGTGCACCACACCCCCAGACTTGAACTTAATAACACGGGTGTGTGCACCTCCTACTCCCAATACAACCTTTTGCAAATAATTTTCAATTAAGCTCTTTTCTCATCATCTTTTTTTCAACTCATTTTATTTTCTCATTTCATCATTTTTTCTTTTCAATTATTTATTCATTGGAGCACATCCACATATCCACAATTAAATCGCAACATCAACATTCCCAAAATACAAATATGAAAACAACTAAAGCTCAGCTTTGGGTACGCGACTGGGATCAGCTTTTTGGCTTTGGTGGAGAAGCGGTGGAGCTGAATCAAGAGACAGGGTAGGCACAAAGGGGCTAGCAAGGATCATATGATAAGATCAGCATGAAAAATCTCAAACTAGCCTAGTGATGGCCTACGTCACCCTCACACACTGAACTAATCTATGCCCATGCTTGAAGAGTCGCTTGGGGCAAGTTCTTAGCCACCGATAAAGACAATCCTTCCTCCTGACACGAACAATACAAGCTTAGATAATGTCTACACACATTCCTATGCCACCGCTGGATTCACACCAGATTCACAACTTTTGAGTAGAATAAACAATTTTTACGCACATAGAAAAAATTACAAAACTATATGCATACAGAAAACTTTATTCTACACAAATTTCTATGAGAGAAACAAGTACTCGAATAGAGCACTACGGGAGTCAACATTATACTCCGTCTCACAATCCCAAGCCAACACAACAATTTTCCCAATCACACCAAAGAAACGAGTTAGACTTATTACGCGCCTATGATTAAGAGCGCTCTCTAGTGGGTGTTGTGGTGTGTGATGAGAATGAGCATAACTGAATAATTAAATTGAGATATATCTTCTAGTATGCAGTGTCATGTGCACGTACAAGTGGGTAACGAAACTTTACACTCCCCCAGACTTAAATCTAAACATCACAGAATGCAATACTACAATTATAAGAGGAATTAGGAGGAGAGGTTACCCCATGCTCAGAAATGAGCATACCGGGAGATTGGCGTTAAACTGCAAATTAGCTCCAACCTCGCCATAAAAGTCGCCATACCTGCAGGAATTGCTCCGGTACCGCACAAGACATAAACAAAACAGCAAAATTGGGTCGTCTCCCGTAAGCCCTTTTGTTTACCATCCTTAAGGTGGGCAAAATACCTGTATTAGCATTATATAAATAGAGTTCTAGCAATTGACCAATAGATCACCCAAAAGAGACACACAAGCAAATTAAAGAGACGAAACAAAAGTAGACTAAAATAGCAGCAACAAAAACCTAGAGACTCCGTCACGACTCAGATATATGCTGATTTGTGATGGTTCTCCCTAGCCACACGAGATGGGAAAGAGGTGAGGGCTTTAGGGCTCAAAGGATATGTCTCTCCCTTGCCCCTAACCTCTTCCTTCTCGTGCCGGAGGGCAGCAGAGCGGGTAGCGCGCAATAACTTTTTCTGTTTCAAATTCTCCACAGGAGGAGAGCGCCAACGAGCAACATGCTCTCTATCGTAACCGGCGTCTAGCAGTTTTGGAGCAGCCAGGAGCTTCATTTCTTCACCCACTATGGGTGACAGATCCGCCCAACGAACCTATTTTAACTGCTTACAAATCACTTTAGTTTTAACAAAATTATTCAAAGAGTTTTCGACCATGCCGACCATGGTAACTTCTAACTTCGCGGCCTCGCCGCCTTTATTCTCAGCTTTCTCTTCATCCGTCACATATTTCTTCACTATCTCCTTTTCTTCCTCCTTTGACTCTGCATTTGTTTTTTTTGCTTTGCTTCTCCATAACTGTACTCGACTTATTAGCAAATTTATAAGAAATGACAGGTAAAGAATTCGGATCCTTGGTTATTATAGATGGAAGAGTATGGGGTGCCACTTTGGGTGACAAGGTGACACACCCCTTAGCAATATGAAGGGAGGCGCCACTCTCCTTTAAGAACGGGACACCCAAAATAGGCATGTAAGTGTTTTCCCTGGGTCCTAGAACTTGAAAGATTTTGACAACCAAAGCTCCATCTACAACGAACTGGACGTCCTTGATATCACCCTCTGTTTCCACCACCGTTCCATTTGAAAGGACAAGTAATGTACGATCATCGACATTGATTTTTAGGTTCAGCTTTTCAACGTCTTGCAGTGCAAGAACATTGCGCGATGATCCAGTGTCGCAATGGGCGTTGGTTTCAACATCATTGATCTCACATTTCAGTATCAAGTCGCACTCATGGAAGCCATCTGGCTCAATTAGGCTCTTTCCCTGCTCACGTGGATTCTTTTCCGTCGTGCTAGGGAGAGCACCCTGAGTTCGCTCGGAGAGCACTTGAGCCAATTGACCCAGTTGCATTTCTAAGTTCCTCATCGAGGCAGTTTGATTGGCCATATTTGCTTGGGCCACATCAACAAACTTCCCCATCATTTATTCTAACGCACTTTTCTGCTGCACCGGAGCGCCTTGGTTATAACCGGATTGAGGCGGCCTTGTTTGGCTTCCGAATGCTTGAGCATCAAATTGATGCTGGCCCGGTTGCCATCGTTGGCCTGCAGTATTTTGGTTCCATGAGAAATTTGGGTGACTTCTCACACTCAGATTATAAGTATTCGAGAAAGGTGCAGTGCAGTTTTGATTTTGAATGTAATTAACATTCTCTTCCACCGAGATTAGAAAAATCAGTGGAGATTTCACCTGAGGGGCATTCATAGGTATGATTTCTGGAGTTCCCGCACCCTTGACAAGAAATAGCTATCACCGGAGCCGAAGAAGAGGCATGCCTCCTCAACAATTCTATGCTCTTGTATGGTGACGACGCTGCCTCCGCAGGTGGACTAGAGGTGTTCACATCAAATTGTCTTCTTGCATTCCACGGGGTGTTTCGTACTGCAATCTAAAAAGAACAATGAGTCGCAGTGTCCTGCAAAATTCGTAATGCCTCATCGGGAGTGCGATTCAGGAGAGTTCCGCCGGCAACAACATCAATCTTTGCCCTACAGTTAGGCTCTATTGTGAAGTAGAAATACTCCACAAGGTTCCAGGGTTGCAGCTCATGGTTAGGACACTTCCGGAGGAGTTACATTAATCTCTCCCAATCTTCTGTGAGGGTTTCCTGATCGTGTTGCTGGAAGGTTGCAAAATCTCTCATTAAGTTCACAGTTTTGTCCACTGGGTGGAACTTTGCCAAGAATTTGGAGGAAAGCAGATCCCATATGGTCGCTGTGCCCGACGGGATTGTATGGAGCCACACTTTTGCTTTATCATGGAGGGAGAATGGGAATAGTCTTAATTTCACCATGTCGTCCGCTATGCCGGCATACCGGAATGTTCCACATATTTCTGAGAATTCTGACAAGTGAAGATGAGGGTCGTCACTTGCTAACCTAGAGAACTGGGCATTATTGCGGATAATGTTTAGGATTGCCGGCTTGATCTCAAACTGGTTATTCGTGATGGCTGGGCCAAAGCCGGGATACACACTCCCCATAGTGGGAGTGGTGTAGTCTCGCATCGTTCCGGGCCTTGACCGGGCCACCTCATTTTCATCAGCCACCTGACCAGCAGCTGGCGCATTCTCAACTCCGGGGTTAACTCCATTTTTGTTAATATTATTATTGTGCATAGTAGCAGCAGCTCGGCGGCATGCGCACAACATCCTCTCTATCTCTGGGTCATACTCTACTAGCTCAGCAGGGCCTTGCCCCTGCATAAACTTACACACAACAAAAAGAAAAATAAAAAACAACCAAGAATCTTTATAACAGCTTCCAGGAAGACAAACTCATACAACACTCGCAATCCCCGACAACGACGCAAAAAACTTGGCACGCTTACGGCAAGTGCACCGGTCGTACAAGTAATAAAAGTTGGGAGAGACTCCCCGAATATCATTCTCAAAGGACTACAAGTTGGGGGTGTATGATATTCTCGTTAGGGAAATCAGTTATAAAGATTTCTATGGTTTGAAAAATGGGGGGTTGATTTGGGTTTCCTAATTTAACAATAATAAAAGGAAAATGCAGGTCAAGAGCACCGCTTCTCTTGGCGAGATGAAGTGCAGGCCGCAATGCCGTGCTTCGGTAAGCAGAATGGACGGAAAGCAGACAGAGGGAGTGATCTCTATTGCGAGAGTGAGGGTCGCAAACACCTCTTTGACATCTCACCTCTAGCTTTTGCTAGAGTAGCTCAGTTAGTGCGTGTATGGGGTGGACGTGAAATGGAGGAGAGGCGCATCACAATATAACATCAAAGTTGAGAAAATAGCTAGGCATGCTTTCATTTATAGACAAACAAATAACATTTTAGGTTCATTATAAGTATTTAGGAGCACATCACACAAATAGACAAAGGGTAGAGTGAACCACAAGAAGAAAAGTCTCGCCGTGGGTCTTGGTCGGAATGGTGGGTTGTCAAGCCGCCTCCGAGCTCATTCTGTGGTTGCTTTCAGGATTTAGAGGTTGTCCCTACCTCTAACCTTCTCCGTCTTCTTCCCTATTGTATGTTCCTTATTCTTTACTAAATGGAGTACGCCAAACCTTAATGCTGGTTGTAGATGGCCGAGAAGGCTTCCAAATCCTTGGATGAGGCTTCAAATCACCGAGGAACACTTCCCCAGTGGAGGAGATGGATGGGGTGATGGAATTGGCAGAGCTGGAATGAAAGTGGCGGGCTCGGTCTGTCTTCTTCAGGAAGGGCGAATCCTGCAACTTTTATAGTAATCGGTCAGAAAATTAGTCACGCACGGTCGAACGCACGACCGTGCGTGGACTGTGCGTTATTTATGAAGCAGATAGCTCAAGAAGATGAAGCTGACCGCCCGTGCATTTTAGTCACGCACGGTAAAGGCCGGCCGTGCGTAAAAACACATGGGCAAATTCCGAAAGCCAGAATTTCAACTTGCCAGAGGAGCTCGTGCATTTTACTCATGCACGGGCACATCAACCGTGCGTGAACAAAACGCATGAGCAAATCCAGATCACCATTTTGAACCACAGATGACCGCGCACGATCAGAGAAATCGTGCGTCATGGGAACGCACGATCGTGTGATTCATGTAGACATGAAATCTGGGGAAACTTGGATGAACCGTCCGCCTGCTGATGAGTCCCATTTATATACACTTTTATGGACTCATCAGGGTTACTTTTAGTTCTCATGCACGTCGTTTTCGAGCTATTAGTGCTTCTATTTCTCTTATGCTCATTTACGCGCACTTACATGCTTCGTGCTCGTTTTAGGCCAGTTTTGGTGTGCGTTTGCGCTCCATGTTATTGGGGGTAAGCACATGGTGCTCCCCAATCTTTTTTTCTATGTTTGATTGGTGCTGGATGTGTATTCCCAGCTGGATTGCTGTGCTTGCAGGTGGTTGGATCATCCCCTTTTGCCCAGAAATCATGATTGTGTATATCGCACGGTCATGCAATTTCTTGACGCACAGACGGCTGCGGTTGTGCGCCTTCATCTGGGTAGAAAACCGGTGATCTGACTTTGTTCGTGCGTTTTTATGCACGGAAAGTTTCCCGTGCGCGAAGGAAACGCACGATTTCCTGTTTCGAGCAATTTTTTGCCAATCTGGATTTGGTCGTGCATTTTTACGCACGGGCGGCTTCGACCGTGTGTGAGCAAAATACACGGGCGCTGTTGCTTCTTCCCCAAGTCATTATTATTCGTTAAATAACGCACGGGCAACGCACGGTCGCGCGTGACTAAATTTCTGACTGTTTAGTATTTAAAGCAGGAAATCTGCTGCAATCGAAGACCCGCGGGAACAACTGAGAAACCCGCCATTTCTGCCCATCTTCGCCTGTCCACCACCGTTTGACCTAGGAGGAGCTCCGAAAACCATAGGCTTGCAAATATTCTGCCAAATCTCCCTCCTTGGCCTCCTCCATCATTTACAAGCTCAAGAACACCATTGACGGAAAGTCTCCGCTGCATTCAAGGGGTCGAACAAGAGTTACCTCGAGCTAGACCACAAAGAAGACGGGTAAAAATAGAGGAAGGTGACAGCTCCTCCGGACCCCGGACGCAACTGAAGACCGAACACGGACGAGGCTTGACAACCCTAAAATTCTGGCCGAGAATCTTCAGCATAATCTTCGAGCTTCGGTTTTCTCTTTCCCCTTGCGCATTGCTTAAGAGTTTCCCTTGTATGTGTGTTAATCTGGATGATGTTCATAAACATTGTGTTTTAGTTAAAATGATTTCATGTTTTTTTAGATCTTGTGTGGTTTATGAGATTTGAGGAGCGTCGTAGTCCACCTTCCACTCCGCCGCTTTGTAGCGCTCTGCACTAGCAATTGCTAGTTGCGTGTTCTGCGATGAGGTGCCTACGACCCTCATCTGCTAGCCTTCTCTTCCACCCACTCACCGAAGCACGACATCGCGGCCTGCATTCCATCCCGACAAGCAAAGCGGAGCTCTAGGCCAACATTTTCTTTCTTTGTTGTTAACTTAGGAAAACAACCATCAAAACCCCCCTCTTTATTGAGTATTTAAGAATCTATATAAGCGTTTCCCTAATAAGGATTCATATAACCCAACTTGCAGTCCTCTGAGAATGATATTCGGGGAGTCTCTCCCAATTTTATTACTTGTATGACCGGTGCACTTGCCGTAATCGCATCAAGTTGTTGGCACCGTTGCCGGGGACTGCGAGCGTTTTATGAATTTTTATTCTAGGAGGCTGCTATAAAGATTCTTAGTTGTTTTTGATATCTTTTTGATTTCTGTGTTCTTTGTGTGTGTAAGCTAGTTTATGTAGGGGGAAGGCCCTGAAGAGTTCTTGGAATACGACCCTGAAATTGAGAGGACGTTGCATGCACGTCGCCGTGCTGCTGCGGCCATGGATCTCAACATCAACATGAACAAGATTAACCCCGGGGGTGAAAATGTACCCGCTGCAGGTCATGCTGATGATGAGAACGAGGTGGCTGAAGCGAGGCCTAGAATGATGTGGGACTATACCACTCCCACTGTGGGGAGTGTGTATCCCAGCTTTGGCCCAGCTATCATGAACAATCAGTTCGAGATCAAGCCGGCGATCCTGAACATTATCCGCAACAATGCCCAGTTTTCTGGGATGGCAAGTGAAGACCCCCATATTCACTTGGCATAATTCTCAGAGATCTGCGGAACGTTCCGGTACGCCGGAATAGCGGATGACATGGTGAAGTTAAGATTATTCTCGTTCTCCCTCCATGACAAGGCAAAGGCATGGCTCCATACAATTCCGCCGGGCACAGCTACCACCTGGGATGCACTGCAAGGAAAATTCCTCTCTAAGTTCCACCCAGTTGATAAAATAGTGAGCATGAGAAGGGAGATTGCAACCTTCCGGCCAAACGATCAGGAAACCCTGGCGGAAGCGTGGGAAAGGTTCATGGACCTTCTGCGGAAATGCCCCTATCATGAGTTTCAACCATGGAATTTGGTGGAGAACTTCTATTTTGCAATCGAGCCTAACTATAGGGCTATGATTGATGCTGCTGCCGGTGGAACCATTCTGAACCACACTCCTGAAGAAGCACTGCGGATTCTACAAGACACCGTGACTCATATCTCATTCTAGACTACAGGACAAAACACCCCAAGGAACGCAAGAGGACTTTTTGAAGTATGCACCTCTGGTGCACCAGCTGAGAGCATCACATTGTTGAAGTAGCCTGCCGCCTCATCTGCTCTAGTGATGGCCATTTCTTGTCTCGGGTGCGGGAACCCTGGACATCATGCATACGAATATCCCACAGGTGAAATCTCTTCAGAGCTCTCTAATTTCAATTTAGAAGAGAGTGTTAATTTTGTCCAAAATCAAAACCTCAATGCACCTTTCTCTAACACGTATAATCCGGGTGTGAGAAATCACCCCAATTTTTCCTAGAATCTAAACACTGCAGGCCAACGATGGCAACCGGGCCAGCATCAATATGATGCTCAAGCGTCCAGAAGCCAACCGAGGCTGCCTCATCCGGGTTATACCCAAGGTGCTGCCATGCAAAGGAAAAGTACCTTGGAAGAGATGATGGAAAAGTTCGTTGATATGGCCCAAACAAATATGGCCAACCAATCAGCCTCAATGAGAAACTTGGAAATGCAAGTGGGCCAATTGGCTCATGTGCTTTCCAAGCGTACTTAAGGTGCTCTTCTTAGCACAATGGAGAAGAATCCCCGTGAGCAAGGAAAGAGCATAACCGAGGCGGACGAAGGGATAAGTGCGAGTTAACTGTGAAATGTAAAATTAACAACATTAAAACCACCGCTCTGTATGAAACCGGATCATCGCGCAATGTGCTTGCATTGCAAGACGTTGGAAATCTGAATTTAAAATCAATAACGATGATCAGAAGTCACTTACCCTGGCCAATGGAATGGTGGTGGAGACGGAAGGAGAAGTTAGAGATGTAGAGGTAGTCATAGATGGAACTTTGGTTTTCGCAAATTTCCATGTCCCGGGCCCCATGGAAAATAATTCCATTCCTATCCTGGGTGCCCCATTCTTGAAGGAGAGTGGTGACAACGTTCACATTCCTAGTGGATGTGTAACCTTGTCACCCAAGGTGACACATCCCACTCTTCCATCCATGACAACCAACGACATCATATTTTTACCTGTTATGACTAATAAATCTGCAAATGAGTTGATTTTAGATGTAGAAAAGCAAGGGAAAGAAATGAATGCTGAGGAAAAGGAGCTGAGAAGTGAAGAAGAAACTGAGAACAAGAGCGGCGAGGTCGCGAAGTCTGAAGTCACAACAGCCGGCATGGCTAAAAACATTTCGATTAACTCTACTAAGGCTAATAATAAATGTAAATGTTTAAAATAGGTTAGCTAGACAGATCTATCACCCATAGGGGGTGGGGAAATGATTCCCTTGGCTGCTCCAAAACTGCAGAACAATGAATTGGATCGAGCTCCTATTGCTCGATGGCGCTCCCCCACGGTGGAGAGATTAAAGCAGGTCGGATTATTACAAGCAGCGCGCTTTCCAGCCCTTTGACACAAGAAGGAAGAGTTTAGGGGCAGGGGAGAGGAATCTCCCTTGAGCCCTAAAGCTTTCACCTCCTTCCCATCTCGTGTGGCTGGGGAGAATCGTCACAAATCAGCCTATGGCTGAATCTTGATGAATTCTCTGGGTTTTTGCTTCTGCGATCTCTTCTCTTCATTATCGTATTTCTTTGTCTATGTTTTGTGTTCTATTTTATGGTATTCTGAACAATTGCTGAGAACTATGCTTGAACTATTTGGCTACTATGCTTAATACAGGTATTTGGTCCACCTTAAGGACTGTAAACAAAAGGGCTTATGGGAGACGACCCTATTTTGCTGTATTACTTTTGTTTCTGCGTGTGTGGAGATGTCATTTTGCGGTATGGCGGCATCGATGGTGGACACTTTGAAGCTGAATTCAAGATTCACGCCAATCTTCCTATATGCTCATTTCTGAGCATGGGGTAACCTCTCCTCCCAATTCTTTTTATGAACCTAGTATTACAATCTGTGATGATTAGATTTAAGTACGGTGGAGAGTAATCTTCATTACTCACTTGCATGTGCACATAAGCACAACATACTAGACGTTACAATAGTGTTGTTTTATTTTTTTTCATTCTCATAGAACACCACTGTTGGGTTTTCTACAACCATACATCATATGTAGGCGCAGCGAAAATAAAGAGAACAACCCAAAAGAGTTTGGATCGAGCCATGAACATTGAATCAAGCAGTTAATCAAAACTACTTGGTATGAAAATTACCTTTGCGGGATTGGATCAAATCCAACCTAGATGCTCCAAGAGAAATCTGAAATCTGCTTTGAGTTCTTCAAGGATCGAAATAGATCGATCCCTCTACAGAAGTCCACACAAGCGATGAAGAACCCTAGCTTCTTGTCGCACAAGAACTAGGTCGGAGAAGGAAGCTCCCAACGTCCTCACGGACTGCTAGGTCCGATCCAGAGGAGGCGGCGACTAGCGGCGGCGGAACGTCGATCGGCGGACGGAACGAGAACAGCCGGAACACTTCCGTCGTCTGTTCTCTCGCGAAAAGGCTCGATCTGAAAAACCGTGTTTGCCGAAGCCCTAATCATGTCCTTTTATACGCAAGGCATAAAATCGTCTATCCGCAAACCAGAGGGAAAAACAGAAGATCTGTCAAGATTTACATTCGCCTAATTCGACTAATGATATTCGCCGAATTCGACTAATGACATTCGCCGAATTTGACTAATCATTCGGCTATATAAATTCGGCGAAACCATTTCATCGAACTGACCGGATTCGGCTAAACCCTTTAGTCGAATCTGTAATAAATTCGGTTAATCATATTAGCCGAATTTCATTAGTCGAATCAACATAATTCGGTTAATCACATTAGCCGAATTTTGACATAATTCGGTTAAACCCTTTAGCCGAATTTGTCATGAATGAATCCATTCGTTTAAACCCTTTAAACGATTTCCCGTTGAGACATTCTCAACTTAATTCCAAGCAGTCACAGGATTGGTCCTCCACTCATATCCAATATAAGTAAGGCCAACACAATCCTTTCTCCAATTTCTCCAAACGCTTTTATGTGCGACCCTATAGGCTCATATTGCGTTGGTGGCAAGACTAACTGTTGATTGCTTTGGGATCACCTCAGAAACTCCAACACCCACAACACCCACTGGTGAGCACACTTAATCATAGGTGTGTAATGAGTCTAGCTCATTTCTTTTGTAGGATTGGGAAAATTGTTGTGCTGACTCAGGGTTGTAAGACAGAGTAAAATGTTGACTCCTGTAGTGCTCTAGTCGAGTACTCGCATCTTGCATAGATTTGTGTGTAGAATAAATTTTTTTTTATGCTTATAGTTTTGTAATTTTTCTATTTGCGTAATAATTGTTTATTCTACTCAAAAGTGCCGAATCCGGTGTGAATCAAACGGTAGCATAGGGATGTGTGTAAACGATTGCTAGACTCGTATTGCTTGAGTCGGGAGAAAGGAGAATCTTTCTAGGTGGCTAGAACTTGCCCCAAGCGATTCTTGAAGCATTGGCATAGGATAATTCTACTGCGTGAGAATGACGTAGGCCATTATTTTGGCCCGGTTGAACTTTTTATTTCATGCCTATCATCTACCCTTGCTAGCCCCTTTGTGCCAATCCCGTCTTTTGATTCATCTCTACCTTTTTCTCACCAAAGCTTAAAAGCCGATCCTAGTCGCACTCCCAAATCCGAGCTTTAGTTTTGTTTTACTTTCATTATTGAGGTGTTGATGCAGTAATTTTTATAGTGGAAACTGTGGGTGTGTTTATTGAAAAAAATTTGCTGATAAAGACAGGAAAGAAAAAGAAGATTGAAAAAATGAAAAGAAAGAAAAAAAAAGAAAGAAAGAGAAAAGAAAAGATTGTTATGAAAAAGTTAAAATGAAAAATTTGTGAGTATAGGTATTGGGAGTAGGCGGTGCACACACCTATGTTGCAAAAGTCCAAGAGGGGGTGTGGTGCACTTATTTTGTATAGTCATGCTGGTAGCTCTACCTTAAGCTCATGTTGGGTTAGGTGTGCTCTGCCTCCATGTTTATCTTTGTTTACCTCACCGTAACCAAAGCCCCATCTCTAACCTAAAGTCCTACTGACTCATGCCTTGAACCAATCTAGTGTCGTGGAGAGAATGTTACCGGACGAGCTTATGGTCACCGACATCGATGGATTTCGGTGGAGTTTGTCCTGCACCCCAATCTTGAGCAATGCTCATCTCAGCGATCTGTTTACTTTCTTCCTACGTGAGACCAGACGATTCACCGTGATTCAACTTTTGAGTAGAAATAATATATATGTACGCTCTTAGAATATTACAAAGTATTTGTATAATTAAAAATATCTTCTGCTGCATTTCTACGCGCGCGAGCATATGACTTCGCATGGTACTCCGCTTCTACAATTGTGTAGCCAGCTAATCAATTTTCCATCCGCATACGGAATGATTTCCTCGTGACGAGCAAATGGTTAAGTCTGGGGGTGTGACGAGTCACATTTATATACACTTTTATGGACTCATCTGGGTTACTTTTAACTCTCGTGCACGTCGTTTTTGAGCTATTAGTGCTTCTATTTCTCTTATGCTCATTAACGCGCACTTACGTGCTTACTGCTCATTTTAGGCCCGTTTTGGTGTGCGTTTGCGCTCCATGTAATTGGGGGTAAGCACATGGTGCTCCCCAATCCTTTTTTCTATGTTTGATTGGTGTTGGACGTGTATTCCCAGTTGGATTGGTGTGCTTGCAGGTGGTTGGATCATCCCCTTTTGCCCAGAAATCATGATTGTGTATATCGCATGGTCGTGCGTTTTCTCGATGCACGGATGGCTGCGGTTGTGCGCCATCTTATGGGTAGAAAACCGGTGAGCTAACTTTGCCCGTGCGCTAAGGAAACGCACAATCGCCTGTTTCGACCGATTTTTAGCCAATCTGGATTTGGTCGTGCGTTTTTACGCACGGGCGGCTTCGACCGTGCGTGAGTAAAACACACGGGCACTGCTGCTTCTTTCCCAAGTCATTTTTATTCTTTAAATAACGCACGGGCAATGCACGATCGTGCGTTCGACCGTGCGTGACTAAATTTCTGACCGTTTAGTATTTAAAGTAGGAAATCTACTGCAATCGGAGGCCCGCGGAAAAAACTGAGAAACCCTCCATTTCCGCCCATCTTCGCCTCTCCACCACCGTTTGACCTAGGAGGAGCTCCGACAACCATAGGCTTTCAAATCTTCCGCCAAAGCTCCCTCCTTGGCCTCCTCCATCATCTACAAGCTCAAGAACACCATAGACGGAAAGTCTCTGCTGTATTCAAGGTGTCGAACAAGAGTTACCTCGAGCTAGACCACGAAGAAGATGGGTAAAAGTAGAGGAAGGTGATAGCTCCTTCGGACCCCGGACGCAACTGAAGACCGAGCACGGACGAGGCTTGACAACCCTATGATTCCGGCTGAAAATCTTCAGCATAGTCTTCGATCTTTGGTTTTCTCTTTCCCCTTGCGCATTGCTTAAGAGTTTCCCTTGTATGTGTGTTAATATGGATGATGTTCATAAACATTGTGTTTTAGTTAAAATGATTTCATGGTTTTTGAGATCTTGTGTGGTTTATGAGATTTGAGGAGCGCCGTAGTCCTCCTTCCACTCCACCGCTTTGTAGTGCTCCGCACTAGCAATTGCTAGTTGCGTGTTCCGCGATGAGGTGCCTACGACCCTCATCCGATAGCCTTCTCGTCCACCCGTTCACTGAAGCACGGCATCGCGACCTGCATTCCATCCCGACAAGCGAAGCGGAGCTCTAGGCCCGCATTTTCTTTCTCTGTAGTTAACTTAGGAAAACCACCATCAAAACCCCCCTCTTTATTGTGTATTTAAGAATATATATAAGCGTTTCCCTAACAAGGATTCATACAACCCAACTTACAGTCCTCTGAGAATGATATTCGGGGAGTCTCTCCCAATTTTATTACTTGTACGACCGGTGCACTTGCCGTAATCGCATCACCTGCACAACAATCAACATAGGAAACACACAGCTGGGAATACCCCTCCAGCTCAATCCAGAAATAGAAAAAGGGGTTGGGGAGCACCATGTGCTTTCCCCCAATGACATGAAGTGCAAATGCACCCCAAAATGTGTATAAACAGTGCACATAGCGTGGAAGTGAATACAAGTGAAATACAAGCAATGTTAGCTTGAATAAGACGTGCACAAGAGTGAAAACTAGCCCGGATGAGTCCATAAAATAGTATAAATATTGGACTCATCAGTCATCGAGACTTCATCAATGTCGTTTTGACCATTAAGATGATATTCTTTATGTAGGCTATTTTCCTCTAGACGGCATGAAGTTATGCTTTATTCAAGCTTTCTGGTTGTCCGACCTTCAAAACTAAAGTTGTCAGAATACTTTAGGGTGGACCTTGTGTGAGATCCAGCCCATTATCAAAATGTTTCAAATCTATTAACAGATGATACAAGGAATTCAACATGCCAAACTTAAGAACTTAACATTTCCAATTCAATTTTGAATTGATTGAATTTTGACTCATCAAGGGGCTTAGTAAAAATGTTAGCTATCTGTTGGATCGTGTGAATGCTCCAACACTATCTGCCTCTCAGTATTAACATACTCAAGACAGATGTCCTCCTTTTCTACATGGTCCCTAATAAAATGATATCTAATTTCAATATGTTTTGTTCTACTATGTGCCACAGGGTTTTTAGCAATGGAGATGGCACTTGAGGAATCACAAAGGAGAGGTGTTCTCTTTATGTGCACATTGTAATACTCTAGTTGGTGTTGAATCCAAAGGAGTTGTGCATAGCAACTACCTGCTGAAATATATTCTGATTCAGCTGTTGAGATAGCAATACTGTTTTGCTTTTTACTACTCCAGGACACAAGCCTTCTCCCCAAGAACTGACAGGTTCCTGAGGTGCTTTTTCTGTCTTCTTTGCACCCAGCAAAGTCAGCGTCAAAATACCGATACAACTCAAAATCATCTGACTTAGGATACCAGAGCCCTAGATTAGGAGTGCCCTTCAGATATCTCAAAATTCTTTTCACAACTGAGTAATGACATTCTTTGGGGTTTACTTGATATCTTGCATAGACACATATAACAATCGTAATGTCTGACCTACTACCAGTGAGGTAGAGCAATGGGCCAATTATGCTTCTATAGGGTTTTCCTTTTTCATCCTTAACTAGAGACACATTGGAACACATAGGAGTTCTCATAGTGGTTGAGTTCTCCATACAAAATTTCTGTATGATATCCAAAGTAAATTTAGTCTGAGAAATGAAGATTCCATCCTTAGATTGCTTTAATTGGAGACCTAGGAAATACTTAAGCTCTCCCATACTGCTCATTTCAAACTTACTTTGCATAAGTTTAGCAAACATTTTGCACAGACTCCCATCTGTTGATCCAAATATAATGTAATCAACATATATTTGGACCAATAGGATCTGGCCCTTCAACTCTCTCAAGAAAAGAGTCTTATCTATTTTCCCTCTTGAGAACTTGTTTTGAAGAAGAAAGGTAGACAATGTCTCATACCAAGCTCTTGGAGCTTGCTTCAGCCCATACATGTCTTTCTTTAGAAAATATACATGATCAGGAAAAGTTGGAGAGATAAAACCTGGTGGTTGAGATACATAAACTTCTTCTTTTAAATCTACATTTAAAAATGTTGACTTTACATCCATTTGATAGACTTTGAATCCCATGTATGCAACATAAGCTAGGAAGAGTCTGATGGCTTCCAATCTGGAAATAGGTGCAAATGTTCGATCGAAATCTATGCCTTCCTCTTGTCTGTATCCTTGAGCTACCATCCTTGCCTTATTCTTTATAATCACTCCAGCTTCATCCATCTTGTTTCTATAGACCCACTTTGTCCCAATAATATTGTGCCCTTGGGGCCTTGGGGCCTTGGGGCAAGCTTCCATACTTTGCACCTTTTGAATTGATTGAGCTCTTCTTGCATAGACATAACCAAGAATTGGTCTTTGTTGGCTTCCTCAAATTTCTTGGGCGGTAGTTGTGATAGGAAACTGCGGTGCAAGTTCTCATTTAAAGCATTTCTTCTGGTCCTTACTCCACGAGTGAGCTCACCGACTATCTGATTTGCTGGATGACTTCTAAGATGTCTCACAGCTGTAGGCACCACTCTTGTTGGTTCTCTTGTTTCAGTAAATTCTTCAGCTCCTGCTTCATTATTCTCATTTTGGAGATTTGGTTCTTCAGTAGATTCTTCTACTATTTCTGGAATGGATTCCAATGTGGAAAACTCATTCTTCTTAATTGCTTCTTCTTCTCTGATTTTAAGGGTCTCTAATCTTTCTTCAATTCCTGCACTGGATGAACTAGGAGAAGGATTATGCAGCATGTTGCTCTCATCAAAAACAATATGTATAGATTCTTCAATTGTAAGAGCATTCTTATTGAAGACTTTGTAGGCTTTGCTAATTTTGCTATATCCTACAATGATACCTTCATAGCTCTTTTTAGAGAACTTGGTAATGTAATGCTTATTATTTTTCAGCAAATAGCATTTACTCCCAACGATTTTGAAGTAAGCCAGTGTTGGCTTCTTACCCTTAATAAGCTCATAAGGAGTCTTATTATGGTTCTTTTTGATGAGTGCTCTATTTTGCACATGACATGCAGTGCTGACTGCCTCAGGCCAATGGTATTTTGGGAGTGAGGAGTCACTTAACATGGTCATAGCAACTTCAATAAGTGTTCTACTTTTCCTCACAACGACCCCATTTTGTTGGGGTGTTCTGGGAGAAGGAAACTCTTGTAAGATACATTCTTCTTCACAAAATTTGGTCATTGACCCAGACTAAAATTCAGTTCCATTAGCACTTCTAATTTTGACCACTGAACTATTTATTTCATTCTGAATTTGTTTGACAAAATTCTTGAATGTACTTATAGTATCAGACATGTGTTTTAAGAAGAACACTCAGACAAATCTATAGTGATCATCAATAATAACTAGTGTATAAGCCATTCCTCCTAAGCTGTGTACTGCTATAAGAACAAATAAGTCCATGTGTAGTAGGTACAAGCATCTAATGGTTCTTTGTCCTATAAGCTTTTAAATGACGTTCTTGTTTGCATGCCCATTTGGCATGCATGACAAGGACTCATCTCTAAACAATCCAATTTAGGAGCATCCCTTACCAAATTTTCTGTCATTAATTTCATAAGAGACTTGTAATTAATGTGGGCTAGTCTCTTGTGTCACTTTACACAAGCAGACATTCCATCATTTGCTACAAGACATACATGCTCATTCTTTCTAAGGCAAATTTAATTTAAACATTAAATATTTCCACTCCTAGTGCCTTTTAGGATGGATTCATTCTCAGAATCCTTGATCAGGCACTTATCCTTGTGGAAAGAAACAACATATCCCAAGTCACATAGTTGACTTATGCTTATAAGGTTATGTTGTAACCCTTCAACATAAGCTACTTTTGTGATAATGATAATACCATTAGTGATCTTACCATAGCCCTTGACTACACCTTTGTCAGATCCTCCAAACTTAACTTTGGGTCCATCTTCTACAGGTGTAAACTCCTTCAATAGGTTTCTTGTTCTAGTCATATGCCTGGAACATCCACTGCCCAAGTACCACACAGGAGTCTTGGTGGTCTTTTTACATACCTGCATGATGATTACACTTCCTTAGGAACCCAGTCTCTCTTGGGTCCTAGGTGCTTGTTAGAGAATGATTTAGCAGCCTGCTTTCTAGTTTTCATGTGGGAATGATTCTGATCAATTGGGTTGAACCAACAGTCTAGGGCAAAGTGCCCAACTTTTCCACAACACCAACATTCAAATCTATTGTATCTAGATTTTCTTGTAGTGTTTTGACTGACTAGGTTAGGCTGTTGCTTGACAGCTAACCTTCCCTTCTTGAAGGCTGAAGGGTTTTCCCCAACATGACAATTTTTGAAAGCCTTCACTGGAGGATTCTTTTGGGGTGCAGATAGTGCACGCTTCCCAAGGAAAGTTTGTCTCTTGCTTAGCCAGGTAGAAGGCAGCTTAAGACCACTGTCTATCTTCTGGCTTTCTTTGCATCCATAGATGCTACCGTGATCATATGAATTTGTGGGTATGATCACTTTTCTAAAGATTGTCTTTCCTTGGATAGATTTCCCAATGTTTTCACCTTGAGAGTAGCCCAAACCTTGCTTATTTGTTTGTAAAAAGCTATCAATCAAGGGAAGAACTGTTTGTGGTTTGGAATAACTGGCCACAATTTTATTTTCCTTTACGAACTCATCCTCCAATTTTTTGATTCTAATATTCTTGTGCTTGATGACTTCTGTCAAAGTGCTAGTGCTCAGTGGAGAGATACTAGGTGGAGAGATTGATAATTTGCTCTTATCTTGAGCTAGCTCAGTTACTTTCTCAAGCAATTCATCTCTCTTTTCACTCAGGGAGATGATCTCTGCAGCTTGTGCTTTGCAGAGAGCCTTTGCTTTCTTAAGGGCATCAAGCAAGGCACCAAATTTCTCAATATACTCAGTGTCAACTTCTCTTACTGTTGAAGAGGAGCTGGTATCTGAATCTATGTCAGAGATGGTAGGAGAGGATTTAGGAACTACCTGTTTGTGATGAATTTCATCACAACATTCTTCATATGAGATGTCCATGGCTACCATATGGCCGTCTGATTTTGATGAAGAGCACTCAGTATCACTATCACTGAGAGTTTTCACTTTCTTTGCCACTAAGCTTTTCTCTGACTTTTTGCTTTTTGCATGCTTTCTTTATTCACTCTTCTCTTGTCTCTTGGATGGATATTCAGCAATGACATATCCAGGCTTTTTGCAACTGTAACAATGTTAGAAGAAATGTGTTTGCTAGATTTGGAGTCATACCTGTCTGATCTGTGTTTCCTCCCAGACTTGTCTTCTCTCCTGGAGATAGAGGGTGAAGCATCATATCTTCTGTTCCCTCTTCTTCAATTTCTCAGCAGTTTCTTAAACTGCTTGGTGAACAGTGAAAGATCTTCATCAGAGAGTTCTGAGGTGGAGTTGCTTGAGGGCTCTTCCTCTGAAACATAGACAGGCTCCACTATCTTGTGCTTTCTGGAGGTTTTAGCTTTAAAAGCCGCTGCCTTTTCTCTATTGTAAGCCTTGGAGTTTTCCTCCTCAGCCTTTCTGGTATTTAGCTGCAGCACATATGATAGGAGCTTTCCATATAGCTATCTAGGCTTCATTGCTCCCAGATTGACAACATCCCTTATTGCACACAACTTAATGTCCCATTCTTAGTTTAGGGATCTTAGAAATTTGTCATTTAGCTCATAGTTGGTGAATTCTCTTTCATAGGTTCTGAGCCAATTGACAATTCTGAAGAACTTCTCAAAGCAGGTAGCTATATCATCCTTCTTGTCTTGCCTGAAGTATTCATATTCCTGATTCAGGAGGGATTTTCTGTTATCCCTGACTTCTTTATTTCCTTCCATGTAAACAACTAGGGAATCCCACTTTTCCTTGGATGTCTTGCAATGAATTAGATTCTGGAATGTTGAATCATCAATTGCATTTACAATGATGTTCTTAGCCCTTTTGTCCATGGTGACTAAGGCTACTTCATCCTTCATGAACTGGGATAGAGATTTGGGTGTGGGAACTGCTGTTGGGTCCACAGGGATATTCATATGGATATAGGGTCCCTCCTCAACTACTGAGTAGACTCTAGGATCTGAAACTTCCATGTACAACCTAATTCTCTGCTTCTAGATGGTGATGTTCTCTTTGGTGCAGATGGGCATCTTCATTGAGCTTATTTCCTTATGATGCTTGTTGGATCGGTAGGCGCCCTTAGAGGGGGGGGGGGGGTGAATAAGGGTTTTCAAAAACTTAAGTTATATTTTGAAAAGCTTTGTAATAATGCAAGAATAAAGACAATAAGAAGTCAAGTAAAACAATTGAAATAAAGTAGAGACATGCTTTATTAATATCAAATAAAGTTTTACAAAAGTTGATTTCTATGATGCTAGAAATCGGTGGCGATGAATAGTAAACTCTTTTTGTTTTCTATCCCGACTCGCATCCCCACGAACCGGTGGCCCTAGCCTATCCTCCCCGGATTCAGCCTCAAGCCGCTCTAGCCAACCCTTCCCCAGATGTGGCCTTGAGCACCCCCTATACCTAGCCTAGATCTAGTCACCAACACGAGGCGAGTTCCCCCCTAAGTCCTACCCAGACCTAGTTGCCAACACGAGGCGATTTCACTAACCGTTTACAAGAAGAATTTGAAATAACAATAAATAAAAAAACTCCCTCTTGATGAACTTCTAAAGTTGGAGATGAAGATCCGCTGTAGAATAAGAGTTGTAGAAGCGGACTTCGCTTGGATCCGGCGTGATGAGATTCTCCTTCAGAAGTCTGCAGAACTTTGGTAGGACATCAACTTTCGGCCAAGATAGCCTCTTGAATTCTAGCACTATATCTCTCTATCAGATGTGTGTTCAAAATGAGAGAAGAGACGTCCTTTTTATAGCCTCAGCGCTAGCGTCTGCGCTAACGGTACCGCCGGCGCTATCCCATATTAGGACACATTCTGCGCGGCAGAATCTTCAATCCGAGGAAACAATTCTCTCTTGCCTACTGTGCTCCTCGCTATCGCCTGCGCTATCGGATACCGCCTGGCGCTATCTCCTTCTATAAGTTCTCCTGGCAATTGCGCTTAAGCAGATAATTCATCGATCAAAATTTCGTCGAACGCAGCTAAGAGTTCGTCGATCGAAGTTTTGTCGAACGCAACTATGAGCATTTCGTCGAGCGCCGCTAACAGTTCGTCAAATGACAGCTAGTGCCTGCGCTAGTACTAGTGCCTGCGCTAGTACTACCGCCAGTGCTAGTAGGTGTTTTGGATTTGACGACTCAACTTTGGGGGCAACCTTCTTATGTAATCCTTGAGTCATGTGGACTTTGTTATCCTGCACACTTAAACACACAAGATCAAATACACATAAGGATTTGTTATTCTCAAACCTAGGAGATGCGGAAGACCATGTTCCAACAAACTCCCCCTTTTGATAATAACAAATCCATTAATGATAAATCAGAACATTAATACATAAGCATGAAGAAACATACTTGTGTGTGTGTGGGAGTGATGACTTAGGATAATTTACTATTTTAGCATTTAGAATTGCTCCCCTTAAATACATGCTCCCCTAATATGTACGCTATCATCTTAATTAACCATTATATTTTGATAGCGGATTATATTTATCATGTTAGTTCTCCCCTTTTTGTTATAACAAAAGTGGGTAAGGAGACACCACTTAAAAATTGATAATAAGATAAAAGCATGATCGAGCTTGTAGAGAAGGAAATGATAAGGAGTTTTAGAATACTTGTCATTGAAATAGATCAGAGTTTGAGTATCACATATTTTCAGAAATCAAAGTTTGTAGCATAAATAAATACAAGGTAAATGTAAAGTTGCGGAAGACTTAGAAAAAATACAAGCAAACATCTTTTGTAAGACATGATAATTAAAGAATATAGGAGTTTAATTTTATAAAGAAGATGTTTTGTAAATCATTGTTCAAGTACAATCTTTAAATTTAATAATAAAGTAACCAAGCATGAAATAATGTTATCAAAAGAGAGTACTACAATGTTATGTTAATTCACAATTTCAAAACACACTAAACATTGTAGAAAGCATGCTAGGTTATCTAGTGCATTTCATAAATACAGAGTAGTATAGAATTAGCATTAGGATCCAATACTCATGAGAAGAAGTGTTATGGAAGATAATGATGTGCACAAAAGTGTATTTTTGAGTAGAGTAAACACATGTTTTAATCAAAAATACAAGTAATATGTAAAGTAGGAGCACAATAAAACACAAATAATTTTACTTCCACAAACTTCAATGCACAAAAAAATGTACAACTACCAAGGTGCTTTGCACACACAATGCTCATTAAGACTTATCAGGGTGCAAAGTAATGCTTGGGGGATCACATATTTTAATTTTTAAAGTTGAGACTAGTGATCCAGTGTACTTAAGAGTAAGTGGTTTTTATTTTGAAAGACAGATTTGGTTTGCACAAGATACTTTATTATTCTTTCCAAGGTGCTCAACCTCACAACGCTTATTAAGACTTATCAGGAGGTTCAAGTAGTGCTTGGTGGAGTTATCTTTGTCACTTTATTTTATGATTTTTGTTTTGTACAAAGTTCTCCGAATACACGTGTTTTGCAAACCAATATAATTTATGAAAAAGATAACCACTTTTCTTAACATGTAAAAGTGCAAAAAAAGGAGTGTAGGTAAGATACTTGTGCAATTTTAATTCATTGTACTAATATATAACATACACAAGCATTCTTAGATTAAACACATATGTAGACAATGCCAAAATAAGTGAGTGAATAAAGATCATTATCAAACACAAAACATTTTCTCATACTTAGAGGCATGCTAAGCAAAGTTCTACACAACTTTTAAACGATACTTGATGCATATATTAATAGATATATCAAAGCATGATGAAAACAATGTTAAAGTAGTTTGAAAAGATAAATTGCAACATAAAAGTTCTAAAGAATAGATTAAATCATGCTTGATTTTCATAGGAAAAAAATCATACAGTTTTTTTGATAGTTTTGATGTTTTATACTTTTGTATTTGATTTTTGCAAAAAGACATAAACTTTAAACAAATGGCAAAAAACAAAAAGGCAAAACATAATTTTTTTTTGTAATTTGGCTTTTTTTGTATATGATTTTTGCATAAGAAAACAAAACATATTTTTTTTTGTAATTTTAGCTTTTGTATTTTTGTATTTGATTTTTCAAAAATAAAATATAATCATGAGTGCAAAAATAAATAGTACATATAGATTAATATATTTTTAAGAAATTTTCAAAATTTTAAAAATATAGAAAAATGAATAAGTACGCTAGCGCCGGCGTTAGCGCTAGCGCGGGAAACAGTACACGATTTCTTATGATTTTGAAATGTTTAATTGCTAATCTTGATTAAGTGTCCCAATAGTAGTTTCATGTTGAAATTTCATATTTTTAGGAGATGTTTTCTATGGTTAAAAGTTGCAAAAATTGTGTTTTGTGAATGTGTTTTAACTCGAAAGATCTAGGACACCTAAATCAAGTCGTAATAATCGAAATCTTGCATCAGGAAGAGCTTTAGTAAATATGTCAGCAAGTTGAGAGTCCATGCCAATGAAACTTACTTTTACATGCTCTTTCTTAAGTGATCCCTAATGAAATGATGACGTACATCGATGTGTTTGGATCTAGAATGGTGTATAGGATTATATGTGAGGTCTATTGCACTTTTGTTGTCACATTTAAGATCAATGATTTTAAGATGAAATCCAAAATCCTCTATTGTTTGACTCATCCATAATGCTTGTGCACGACAACTACCAAGTGCAATATATTCGGCCTCCGTGGTGGAGAGTGCAACCGAAGATTGTTTCCTACTAGACCAAGCTACTAAAGAGGTTCCTAGAAAGTGACAAGTACCGCTAGTGCTTTTTCAATCTATTGAACACCCGGCGTAGTCCGAATCGGAATAGCCGTAGAGTGTGAATGAATAATTGTGTGGGTACCATAATCCTAATTTAGATGACCCTAATAGATAATGAAAAATACGTTTTACCGCTTTTAAATGAGATTCTTTTGGATTGGATTGAAAGCGAGCACATAAACATACGACAAACATTATATCTGGTCTAGATGCACTTAAGTAAAGAAGAGATCCTATCATTCCTCTATATAACGTTTGATCAATTGAAATTCCGGATTCATCTTTTCCTAGTTTTAAAGAAGCGCTCATAAGAGTAGAAGCTTGTTTAACATTTTCAAATCCAAATCATTTAAGCATGTCGTGAACATATTTTGTTTGGCAAATAAAGATACCATCAGTTCGTTGCGAGATTTGAAAACCAAGAAAATATGATAGTTCTCCTACAAGACTCATTTCAAATTCATTTTTAATTACTAAGACTACTTCATTACACAACTCTTCATTAGTGGCTCCAAAAATGATATCATCAACATATATTTGTAAAATAATTAGATCGTTATTATTATGCTTAATGAAGAGTGTGTTGTCGGCACTCTTCCCATAACATACCCGTGTTTTAACAAAAATGATGTAAGTCGATCATACCATGCACGGGCGCTTGTTTTAAACCATAAAGCGCTTTTTCTAATTTGTAAACATGATTAGGGAATTTTTCATTTATGAAACCGGGGGATTGTTCTACATAAACTTCTTCTTTTATAAACCCGTTTAAAAAGGCACTTTTAACATCCATTTGAAATAATTTTATTCTTTTAAAACTCGCAAATGCCAAAAATATTCGTATAGATTCTAAGCGAGCAATGGGTGCAAAAGTTTCTTCAAAATCTACCCCCTCGATTTGAGAATAACCTTGAGCAACTAAGCGTGCTCTATTTCTTATAATCCTAGATTCACCATCTAATTTATTTTTAAAGATCCAATTTACACCGATAATTGGATGATTAGATGGTCTATCTACTAGATTCCAAACTTTATTTCTTTCAAATTGTCCTAACTCTTCATTCATAGCCAAAATCCAAAATTCTTCATTTAAAGCGGTGTGAACGTTTTTAGGTTCAATTTCGGAAACAAAGCAAATATTTGAAAATGTTTCATGAAGAGAGGATCGAGTTCTTACCCCAGTAGAAGGTTCCCCAATGACTAGCTCTTTTGGATGATTTCTTGAGAAGTTCAACATGCTTGGAGGTACATATTCAACATCATTGGACTTCTCTTCCTCTTCTTTGGACGGTTCCTCTTCTTCGTGCTCCAAAGATGGCAAAGGTTCATCATTTGTACCTGTAGAAAGCTTCTCTGCACATGGAATAAACTCATCAAATTTAACATTAATAGACTCTTCAACCTTACTCGATCTTTTATTAAATATTCTATAGGCTTTACTGGTTGAAGAATATCCAAGAAATATTCCTTCATCACATTTCTCATCAAATTTTCCTAAAGAATCTTTTGTATTAAGAATAAAACATTTACATCCAAATATTTTAAAATATGATACGTTAGGTTTCTTATGAAAATATAGTTCATACGGTGTGAGATTTAGTGATGGGCGAAGCATAACTCTATTCATTACATTCATGTTGTGCTTACGGCTTCGGCCCAAAAAGACTTAGGTAATTTATATTCAGATAACATGGTGCGTGCTAGTTCTTGGATTGTCCTATTTTTCCATTCTACAACACCGTTTTGTTGAGGTGTGCGTGGAGCGGAGAACTCATGTTTAATACCTAACATTTCACAAAAAGATTTAAAATTTTCATTTTCAAATTCACCTCCATGATCTGAGCGAATGCATTTTATTTTTAAATCTAGTTCATTTTGAATACGAGTACATAATTTTGAGAATTCGCAAAACGCATCAGATTTGGAAGAGAGAAATAAAGTCCAGCAATATCTAGAGAAATCATCTATTAGAACGAAAGTGTATATTTTACCACCCAGACTTGCGGTGTTAACGGGACCAAAGAGATCCATATGAATTAATTGTAGTGGTTTTGAAGTAGAAATTTCGTTTTTGCTTTTAAAAGATGATTTTGTAAATTTTCCTTTTTGGCATGGAGAACATAGTGAAGATAAATTTCCATTCATCTTAGGCAATCCTCTAATCAATTCCCTTTTTGCTAGTTTTAAAATGAGCTTTGTACTAGCGTGACCTAAACGTCTATGCCATAGTTCTAATTCATCATTTTTGGTTATAAAACATTTTATAGATGATTTTGAAAGATCATGAAACGAAACTATGTAAACATTGTGAATTCTAGGTGCAGTTAGTAACACATATTTTGATTTAGGATTAACTATTTTGCAAAGATTAGTGGATGATTCAAATAATACGTCTAATCCTTTATCACATAGTTGACTTATAGATATTAAGTTATGTTTCAAACCTTTAACATAAAGAACATTGGAGATAAGAAAAGATTCGTTACCCACTGTACCAACTCCCAGGATCCTTCCTTTACCGTTATCACCAAATGTTATGATCCCTCCTTTCTTCTTTTCTAGGCTAAGGAATTTTGCTTTGTTGCCCGTCATGTGCTTGGAGCAGCCTGAGTCCAAGTACCACACATCCTCCGTTTCCTTAGCCTTCCTACAAATCTAGAGAGAAGATGAGAGTAAAGATCCAGATACCTAAGAGGTTCCACCCATAGAGTAAGTGGATTTCTTAGGTACCCGGATTTGTTTTAACGATCGTTGTTTTATATTCCTGCAAGAGCTAGACGTGTGTCCAAACTTAAGACAATTAGCACACGAAATAAAGGGGGTTGAGACCCTTTTCTGAGTTTCTACGTTGCTCTTGCTGGATGATGTTTGAACATTAGAGAAATCAGAAGATTTTTTAACAGTTGATCTACCGCCGGTGTTAGTGGCTAGCGCTGGGCGGTAGGGTTCACTTTTATATCTGACCCCAAATTTTCCAGAACCATAACATTGGTTTCCCAAAATCATATCCAGGGATTTTTGACCAATCCCGAATTTTTTTATGGCTATATTGAGGTCATGATTTTGTTTTTTAAGAAAAGTATTTTCTTGTACAATCATAACACATTTAATTTCAAATCCCTTTTTGTTATTTTCAATTTGTAAAAGAGAGGTTTTTAGTTTTCTCTCTAAGTCCTCCTTTTCTTTTGCAATAGTTTTGTTTTGTGCGAGGGCCTTAGAAAGAGAAACTTCAAGTTCTTTTGTCTTAAATAAAGAGTGCTCACACTCTTGACATGAAACCTTTCTCTTTTCAAGGGAAATCAATTTTTTTGTGAGCTTATGATTTTCTTTGATAATAGATTCATTTTCACGATTTAATATAATATTATCTTTTATACTTTGATCATAGGATTTGCAAGTTAAAAAAAATTCATCATAGAGTTCTTCGAAAGTAGGAGGAATTACCTCAGTGTCGCTAAGAACACTGGTGTCGTCATTGTTGCTTTTTGCCATTAAGCATAAGTTTGCTTCCTCCTCGCTACTTGACTCAGACTCGTTTGACTCTTCAGAGGAAGAATCATCCCAAGTTGCGGCTTTCAGCAGTTTCTTCTTCTCTTTTGCTTTGTGTTGTTCTTTTTGCTCCTTTTGATACTTTGGGCACTGGCTCCGAATGTGCCCGGTCTTTCTGCAGTGGTAGCACTCTAATGGTGGTATTTCTTCTTCATCTTCGCTTCCTTTTTCTTTCCTTGATGAAGAGGAAGATCCCTTTCGTCGAGTATCCTTTTGGAAGTATCTGCGGAATGTGTTCCTTCTTTCCGGATTCCTGATGAACTTCCTGAAGTTCTTCACCAGGAGACCTTCTTCATCTTCATCATCATCTTCAATGCTCTCCTTCTTTGACTTTAGTGCTAGCGCCATTTTCTTTGGCTCTTTGTTGTATTCATCGTGTTGAATCTGGAGTTCTACCTCATGGGTTTTGAGATTCCCAATATGGTTCTCGATCTAGAGCGTTCTTAAGTTGTGCGACTCCAAGATGGCTGTCACCTTTGGATTGAACCTTGGAGGTAAGGAACGAAGAATTTTCCTCACCAAGTCCCCGTCTGAGTAGGTCTTTCCAAGTGCCTTTGAAGCGTTGACGATCTTGGTGAAGCGGGTGTACATCGAGTTAATGTCCTTTTCGGTATCCATCCTGAATTTTTCATATTCAGATTCCAGTTGGAATAGCTTTGCATCTTTCACCTGCGATGTACCTTCATGAGTTACTTCCAATTGATTCCAAATATCATAAGCAATTGTGCATGCAGAAATTCTATTAAACTCAGTCCTATTTAAAGCGCAATATAAAGCGTTCATTGCTTTAGCATTATTTTTACACCTTAGTTTATCATTATCATCCCATTTATCTTTAGGTTTTGGTAATGTCGCCTCTCCCACTGCAGTTGTAGGAGGAGAGTACCGAACTTCTACCATGTTCCATACTTCTACATCCATGGTCATAAGAGAACACATCATTCGATTTTTCCAGTAATTAAAATCTGACCCAATAAAGAGAGGTGGTCGACTAACCCCTTGACCCTCCGGAAAAGCGAGATCATGAGACGCCATTATTCCCGGTTGTTAAGCCGATTGGAATAACCTGCCTCTGATACCACTTGTTAGATCGGTAGGCGCCTTTAGAGGGGGGGGGGGTGAATAAGGGTTTTCAAAAACTTAAGTTATATTTTGAAAAACTTTGTAATAATGCAAGAATAAAGACAATATGAAGTCAAGTAAAACAATTGAAATAAAGTAGAGACATGCTTTATTAATATCAAATAAAGTTTTACAAAAGTTGACTTCTATGATGCTAGAAATCGGTGGCATGAATAGTAAACTCTTTTTGTTTTCTATCCCGACTCGCATCCCCACGAACCGGTGGCCCTAGCCTATCCTCCTCGGATTCGGCCTCAAGCCGCTCTAGCCAACCCTTCCCCGGATGTGGCCTCGAGCACCCCCTAGACCTAGCCTAGATCTAGTCGCCAACACGAGGCGAGTTTCCCCCTAAGTCCTACCCAGACCTAGTCGCCAACACGAGACGATTTCACTAACCGTTTACAAGAAGAATTTGAAATGACAATAAATAAAAAAAAATCCCTCTTGATGAACTTCTGAAGTTGGAGACGAAGATCCGCTGTAGAATAAGCGTTGTAGAAGAGGACTTCGTTTGGATCCGACATGATGAGATTCTCCTTCAGAAGTCTGCAGAACTTTGGTAGGACATCAACTTTCGGCCAAGATAGCCTCTAGAATTCTAGCACTCTATCTCTCTCTTAGATGTGTGTTCAAAACGAGAGAAGAGACGTCCTTTTTATAGCCTCAGCGCTAGCGCTTGCGCTAGCGGTACCGCCGACGCTATCCCATATTAGGACACATTCTGCGCGGTAGAATCTTTAATCCGAGGAAACAATTCTCTCTTGCCTACTGTGCTCCTCGCTATCGCCTGCGCTATCGGATGCCGGCTGGCGCTATCTCCTTCTATAAGTTCTCCCGGCAATTGCGCTTAAGCAGATATTTCGTCGATTGAAATTTCGTCGAACGCAGCTAAGAGTTCGTCGATCGAAGTTTCGTCAAACGCAACTATGAGCATTTTGTCGAGCGCCACTGACAGTTCGTTGAACGACAGCTAGCGCCTGCGCTAGTACTACCACCAGTGCTAGTAGGTGTTTTGGATTTGACGGCTCAACTTTGGGGGCAACCTTCTTATGTAATCCTTGAGTCATGTGGACTTTGTTATCCTGCACACTTAAACACACAAGATCAAATACACATAGGATTTGTTATTCTCAAACCTAGGAGATGCGGAAGACCATGTTCAAACAATGCTCACCATCCATTGATTTAGCACTACCCACTAAATTTGTAGATCTTGTTCTAAGCCATTAAGCCTTTGAACTCAACCTGGCTTTGATACCAATTGAAAGATATGGGTTGTCTATAAACTACACCTAGAGGGGTTGATTAGGTGTTTTCAATATTGTTTGCTACTTTATATGTATATCTATCACATCACACAAGCAAACTAGAAAATACATAAGGATTTATAGTGGTTCCCTTCAAGACAATGTGTTAAGAGGTAGTCCACTGTCCCTCCCACCTATCTTGCAATGAGCTAGACTAGGAAACTTCTCCAACTCAGATCTTTTCACTATAATCAGATCTTACAACTCAGGTTCACACAGAACCCTACAAAGCTCAGGATCACAAAGAACCCAACAGAACTCAGGCTCACAAAGAACCCTACCAATCTCAGGCTCACACATAACCCTACAGTACTCAGGCTCACAAAGAACCCTAAAGAAAATTGCAGAAAGGTTTGCTGTTGTAGAATAAAAGACTGAAAGATGATAGCTTTGAAATAACAGGTCTTCTTCTTCTTGTAATAGTAAGCGCAGAGATATTATGAATCACTGGACCTTTCTTTTGAAAATTCTTTGATCTTCACAGCACGACCAATGAAGTCTTCTTCTTGTTTATTCTTTTCTTTCTCTTCTGTAAGTATGTATGAGAATTGGACTTCAGAAAGAATACTTAATAATTGTATCTGTAAAAGAAAAATCTTTCTTTTATACTCCTCTGCATTTATGCATAAAAGCCCTTATTGATTATTACATAATCAATTCTTCCGTTTGAAAATTCTGGCAGAATTGGCATATTAATTCATCATAAATGTCTTGCTGTTTTTGGAACTTGCAAAATATAGAAATAAAATTATTCTTCATTAAATAATGTGCAACGGTTATATTCTGCTGAGAATATATCATTTATTATTCCTTGATTGATGCGCAAGATAGGCGGCGTGCGCATTCCCTGAATATCAATTTCCAAGAACGTCTGCGCATTAAATGCTATTTTGCCGCTATCAAAACGATAATATTTCTTCAAGCCGATATCATCTTGATCAATGTAAATGACATATATTCTTCTTGACGATATCGTTGACATACTTCCTTCTTCAAGACTATACTTGATATCTCAACACTATTGCTTCTTCTAGACGATACCGTCGAGATATTTCTTTTAGTAAGGCTTAGACATATTCATCAGGCTGACAGTCTTTCTTCAAGATGATATTTTCTTGATCTTCTAGACGATATAAGGTCTTCAAACCAACGTTTATCTTCATGAACCTTTCTTTATAACTTAATGAGTTAGTACTTTTAGCTTCAAGGCAACATCTCTTCTTCAAGATGATATCGTCGACATCTGATCTTAGCTTTATCAACGATAAGTTTTCTTCAAGACAATGTCGTCGACATCTGAACTTAGCTTTATCAACGATACATTTTCTTCAAGATGATGCATCGACATTTGAACTTAGCTTTATCAAAGATAAGCTTTCTTGAGCCTTCAAGGCTATATGTGTAAGACCCCCTCCCCCTTAGTAGGTGGGTTACCCGGGCCTTATGCCTAGAACTGCCGTATTACGGATGACAACAACACTCGGGTTAGCCGCCACCGCAAGACGCCGATCCTGCCGGCTTGTATGATCATTTAACCTTTAGGCCAATGGAGAATAGAAGTATATAAAAGAAATGAACAAGTCCACAATCACAAAATCTCATAAATGTATATAAGCAGTCGAGCAATGAGCACGAAACAGAGTAAGGGCTTATGCCCGATGCATAACCAAATAAAAAAACAAAAGAGTCACTCTCTCTCAACATCTCTATGCGGAAGATAAAACACTCTCAACATCAATCACCTGACTCGTAGTAGAAGTAGTGCACGACATCTGCTCCTCAAGTCCTGCCACCTAGTCCGGCTGGTGCTCCAGCTCCTCAGACTCCTACGGTCACAACCGATCGTTAGTCATAAGACTAAGCCAATTTTGTCCCCGCCTCCCCCCGTGACTCTTAGGTACCGAGCGGGAGGAAGGAAGCAAAGGACAACAAATATAATAGCAACAATAAGCAGGTGACAAGGAAATCTACACTAGCAAATATATACATAACCAGGTTAACTGTACTAGCAGATATATACATCACAAAGTACTATACTAGCAGTATAAGCAGGTAAGCAGTAATGAACGGTAAAAGCAGTAAGTAGGGTAAAGTATAGCAGTGCGGCGCAGGTAAGTAAACCAGTAAATATATACTACCATCACATGAGTACCTTAACTTATATGAATGCCCATACAAACTTATAAGTTAAGGTATCCGGAATAATAACTTATCATATAAAAAAGTCCATACTAATTTATATGATTAGGGTCTATAAATTATGTTCTAAGGTTTATGTATGATATGATATGCATGTTATGCTATGATTTAAATAAGTGCAACTCACACACACGACTCTATGATCACAGACCTTTCGTTCCCAATTTTTGGAGCTAGCTTCACTCTCTTTTCAAGCAAATGTTCTCTTGAACGATGCTCAACACATAAGCTCTCTCATCCTCTAAATCCAGTATGAATGTTCTCCAAATATTCCACAACCTCTCGGGGCTAATATAAATTATAATACACAACTATGATCCAAGTTTTATTGATTTTCTATATGATCTTGCCAATCAAATCATCACATTTAGTTTTTACTATTCGCAGTCCAAAATGAGAATGAACTAAATTTGATTCCTATGATGCAATCTTAAGCATATCATGTCCACTTGAGATACAATTCATACTATATGTTCATATTGGATAAATTAAGAAGTGTCCAGATTTTTGACATATTTCAAATTAATTTGACCTCTATTTAAAATTCATTAATCATTTGACATGTTCCAAATTATAAAGGAAGTACCATGTAAGTAATTTCAATATTGTTAATAAAATTTCCAGAGGTGATAGGTGACAAAATAACATGATTTCCAAAGTTCCACAATTTTTCAGAGAATTTACAATCATAATTTCCATATAAAATAAAAGGGGTGAAAATCTGACTTTACACAACAAGTACTAATTTACGTCTTCCAAAAATTCTGAGAAAATTACTAGAATACTACAATGATCTAAAAAGATCCCATCCAGAATTTCATAATTTTCCAGAAACATTTCACCATAGCTATTTCATAAATTAAAAAGTGTGACAAATTGAATATGTGGAATTTTACCATGTGTAATACATCCAAAAATTCCATCAAAAATTCCAGAGGTTCATATTTAGATTCCAAAAGATTTTCCAGAGTTTCAAAATTTTCCACAAGGTATTAGCCATAAACATTTCACTAATACATAAATGTGACATATTTTGAGTTTATCAAATACTTAGGATTTTTGATCCCAAAAATCCTAATATTTCCCGAGACAATGTATTATGTCATAAAGAGAGTGTGACCAAAATCTCAGAGGCTAACTTTAAGCCATATATGCCAAATACACAAAATATCCTTTTTGGTTATATGCACACCATATATAATAATAGGCAAAGACATGCAAGTGGAATTACCCCACATGCAGAGGTCCAATTGTTTCCAAATTTTAACGAGAGTTTAATAGTGGCATATCAAGCATGACACCCAAATTTGGGGTCATTTGGAGTCACACAACTCCATAAATTTCATTTATTTGATTAGTGGAATATTGATCAAAACTATAGAGAAATTTCCTCCAACAATTCCCAATTTTTGGCAGGGGGTACTTTTGTGCATGACTCATGTATGCCCAAAATTTCAAGTCATTTAGAGTTATATTTCTATCAAAAATTAAATTTTTAAATGTCTAGGGCTCCCTATGTACATGTCTCACAAGAATGGGTACCAGGGAGCTACGGGGCTCAAAATGAGTTGATTCAAATTTCTAAATATCGTAGAAAGTCAGGTCTACAAAAGTTGTCTCTGGCCATTTTTCATGAAATGGCCTCTAAGGGCCTCAAAACAATTTATCTATGTACTGAATAGTATGACAGATTAATACACATGAAATTAATATAAGGAATTAATCTGCCCAAATGTTAAAGTAGAATCAGATGATTCCTGCTCATCTTCTTCCTCGAGCAAGCGGTGGTGATTTTCGGTTAAGAAAAATAGAAATTCGAAATGGTAAACCACCATTTCTGCTTCGATTTGAAAGTGGAAGAAGGGGGAAGCTAGCACGAGGGGAGGGGAGGAGAAATCAGACCTGAATGAGGGCTTGGCATCGCGTGATTCGTCGGGCGGCATGGCTCTCCGTCGAGCTGCTCAACTCCTAGAGCTCTCTGAAGGTGAGGCAAAGTTGCTGGAGCTCCTTGGGGTGTGAGGAAAAAGAAGAAGAAGGAGAGTGCTACTTCGGGTGAGGGAATGGAGTTTCAAGGCTAAGAGAGGAGAGAGAAAAATGTGGCTGATTTGAATTGGATTAATGGGAAATTAATGGCAAAGACTTTTTTTCTTGCTTGGATTGGACCAGACATCCATGTGTCATTTTCATATTGGACAAGGCCACATACCAGCCTTGAAATAAAAAAGATATAATATTTAAACTTAATGCCTCGGGAAGCAGCTTTTCCCAGCTGCTGCCAGCAATCGAAGGGATGGTTCGGTCGATCGACGAGAAGTCTCATCGATTATGTATTAGATACTTAGGGAATGCACCTTTCCCAGATTCTGCCGCTGATCGACGGGACGGTCTCGTCGATCGACGTGAGGTCCAGTCGATCAATGGGAAGTCCCGTCGATTTTGACTCAGAGACTCATGGAAAGCACCTTTCCCAGCTTCTGTCGCCGATCGACAGAACAGTCTCGTCGATCGACGGGAGGTCCAGTCGATCAACAGGAAGTCCCATCGATTATGACTTAGAGACTCAGGGATAGCACCTTTCCCAGCTTCTGCCGCCAATCGACGGGACGGTCTCGTCGATCGATGGGAGGTCCTGTCGATCGATGGGAAGTCACGTCGATTATGACTTAGAGACTCAGGGAAAGCACCTTTCCCAACTTCTGCCGCTGATCGATGACATGGTCTCGTCGATCGACGGGATTGTCTGTCGATCGACGAGATGGTCCGTCGATTTTTACTTGGCACACAGAATTTCCTCTTTTAATCCTAAAATTGACCATGGTTGACTTGCCCCTCTAGTGGATCACATGTGAGTTCTCTCAACTCAATGTGACCTAATGTTACTACCTAGCTCAAACCCACCTCACTCACCACATGTCCTACCCTAATTGAAGTCAAGGGGTCTAGTAGGAAATGCGATGTTACAAATCCTAATAAATAAAAAAATAATTTCGTCCCCAAAATTTAAGTTTGGGTCTACGGGGTTCTTTACACAGCGTAAATAAGTAAATTTGAGTGGGTTTAGGTTGTACCTGAAGTGAAGAGTTTCAGGTACTGTTGTTGCATGAGATCCATAGGCTGCCATGTGTGTTCCTCTCGTCCATGATTGGACCACAACACCTTAACTAAGGGAACTTTCTTCTTCCGCAGGACTCAGACTGCTGTATCGTCAATTCAGACTGGCTCCAGACGGGCTGATCTATCGGACTCTACTGGGCCCGAGGGGGAAGTGATGTGCTGCTCTGGCTTAAGTAGAGCTCTCCATTGTGAAGAAACACGAAAGACGTCGTACAAGTTTGCCACTCAAATGGCAGCTCCAGCCTGTAAGCCAAGGGATCAATCCACTCCAGGATCCTGTAAGGCCCCATAAATCGAGGGCTGAGCTTCTTGTGTCCTGCACCCGTGAGACACCATGCACCAGACATATCTTCAAATAGACTCTGTCTCTCACTTGAAACTCCACCTTTCGATGCCTCGCATAGTAATACTTGGTCTACCTACTCTGAGCCTCTAGCATCTTGTCCCTGATCATCCGAACTGTAGCATCCGTGTCCTCAATGAACTCTGATCCGAGTGCCTTCTGGTCCTCATCTTGGACCCAAGAAAGCGGCGTCCGACACTTCCTACCATATAATGCCTCATATAGTGCCATCCTAATGCTTGCCTGGTGGTTGTTGTTGTATGAAAACTCAATAATGGGCAACAACCTCTCCCTGGGCTTTCCCGTATCCAAAATGCACAAGCGTAGCAGGTCCTCCATAGTCCGGTTGGTCCGCTCCGTCTGCCCGTCGGTCTGTTGATGGAAAGTGGTGCTGAATGGAAGCTGAGACCCCAAGTATGCCTGCATCGCTCTCGACTCTCTAGAGGTGAACCGACCGTCGCGATCTGAGACAATCGTCCTAGGTACGCCGTGGTACCTGACGAACTGTTCCACAAATAACCTTACTAGAACCACAACTGAATCGTCCTTCCTGACCAGTATGAACCATGCTACCTTGGTCAATCTGTCTACTATTACCCAAATAGAATCGTACCCGGAGTGGGAGCGAGGCAATCCGTGTACGAAATCTATGGCTATGTCCTCGAACTTCCACTCTGGCACTGGTAGTGGCAGTAGAAGTCCTGTTGGGCTCTTGCATTCTGCCTTCACTAGCTAGCAAGTCTCGCAGAATGAGACAAAAGATACAATCTCTATCTTCATTCTGGGCCAATGTAAGTCTCTCCGCAGGTCCGCCGTCATCATGGATATCCCGGGGTGCACTGAATACCGAGTGCACTATGCCTCCCTGAGTATCTCTTCCCGGATCCCACCTCCTGTGGGTATGTAGACACAACCCTGGAAATGAATAATGTCATCACACAGTGAATAATCCTCCAACTTGCCCCCTTTAAAGGCTCTGAATATAGGCTCCAAAGCTGAATCCTGCCTCTGTTGTGCCCTGATGCAGTCTGGTATATCACAGGTGATGCTCAGGGATGCCATGTACTCCTTAAGGACTCCGGGCTCTGCCTTAGAAACCAAGTTAATTTGCATATCCTCTAGCATCCTCACCAGCTCCATGGCCATCATCTGGGGCTCCGGTCCAGAAGTGCCTTCCCTCCTACTCAGGGCATCTGCTACAGTGTTCGCCTTCCCCGGATGATAGTGCATGGTATAGTCATAGTCACACAAGAACTCTAGCCACCTTTGCTGGCATAGGTTCAAATCCTTCTGGGTGTCGATGTACTTGAGATTCTAGTGGTCAGAGAAGATCTCACAATGAATCCCATACAAATAATGCCTCCAAATCTTCACGGCAAAGGCCACCGCTCCATGTTCTAGGCCGTTTACCGGATAATTTTGTTCATGCTTCTTCAGCAGCCTTGAAGCATTTGCTATCACATGACCATGATGCATGAGAACAACACCCATCCCCTGATACGATGCATCAATGTTGATCTAGAACCCTTCCTTCCCAGTTGGGAGGGCAAGGATGGGGGGTGAGGTGAGTCGGTCCTTCAACTCCTGGAAGGCTGTCTCGCACTTTTCCGTCCAGTGAAAGCATCACCTTTCTTTGTCAAGGATGTGAGTGGAAGTGCAATCTTTGAGAACCCATACATGAAATTATGATAATATCCTGCTAATCCTAGGAAGCTGCGGACATCTGAGGCAGATTTTGTTCGTGGCCAA
Source organism: Dactylorhiza incarnata (assembly GCA_033032865.1). Lineage (NCBI taxonomy): Eukaryota > Viridiplantae > Streptophyta > Magnoliopsida > Asparagales > Orchidaceae > Dactylorhiza > Dactylorhiza incarnata. The sequence continues at coordinate 3,757,089 of JAWHQI010000026.1, read as the reverse complement.
TCTCTCACTGCTTGTACCTTGGCCGGGTCCACTGCAAACCTGGCCCCGCTGATGACGTGTCCTAGGAATGCCACCTCATGTAGCCAGAATTGATATTTTGAGAACTTTGCGTACATTTTGTGCTTCCGTAGCTTGCCCAAGACTTGAGCCAAGTGATGGGTGTGCTCCTCCTCCGTCGTGGAGTAGATCAAAATATCGTCAATGAATACAATGATGAATCTTTCCAGGTAGGGCTCGAATACACTGATCATCAAGCTCATGAATGCAGAGGGAGCATTCATGAGCCCTAAGGGCATCACCGTGAACTTATATAACCCGTAGCAGGAACTGAAGGCCATCTTCTGGATATCATCCTTCTGAATTCACAACTGTTAATATCTGGATCTCAGATCGAGCTTGGAGAACCAGAAGGCTCCGTACAACTGGTCAAATAACTCGTCGATCCTAGGTAATGGGCATGTGTTCCGTACCGTCAAACGGTTCAACTCCTGGTAATCAATGCAGAGTCGCAGCGACCCATCCTTCCTCTTCACAAATAGTACTGGTGCTCCCATGGCGATGAACTTGGCCTGACAAATCCTGAGTCCACCAGCTCCTGAAGCTGGGTCCTGAACTCCGCTAGCCTTATTGGTGCCATCCGGTATGGTGCCCGAGATACCGGCCTTGCTCCTGGCACCAACTGGATTCGGAAATCCATATCCCTAGATGGGGGTAGTCCGAGTAATTTCTCTGGAAATACATCAGAGAAGTCCTTAACTACAGAAATATCTGCTATGGATACCTCTGTCTCTGCCATCTCGAAAAAAATTAGGTACACCTCATCTCCTTGCTCATGAGCCTTGACAACCTGTGCATATGATAATAAGGGATAGGAGGTGGGTTTAGTACCTTCGATCACTACTTCAGAATCTCAATGCCTCAACATAATTTTCTTTGCCGGGTAGTCGATCCTAGCATGATTCCAATGCAGCCAGTTCATGCCAAGAATTAGGTCAAAATCTGGCATCTTTGAAAGCGTTGTCGGTGCTTCGAATATCTTTCCTCCAATCTCCACATTCATGTTGAACTTGACACATATTGCTATCTCCGACCTATCTGGAAGTCGCACCTTCCTCCGGATGCCCTCAAAGTGCTATATTTGGTCTAGGTCGTCTACGAATTTTTCTGAGATGAACGAATGTGAGGCACCCGTATTGAATAGAGTGTTTGCGGGTTTGCCGCAGACAAGCACTATACCTGGGTGGTTTTGTTGTTTGGGTCATAAATTAAAATACAACTACGGTTTTTGAAAGGTACTAAGTAATCGTAAAGGAAAAACAACAAAGTACCTGTAATGACTTCTTCAGGGTTCCAGGGTTCTACGAGATCCAGAGCATACATCTCCTCTGGCCGTCAGCGTCTGCTATGAGGTCCTCGTCGCCGACCTCATCCTCGGCCTCGGCCTCAGCCCTGCTATGCTGGAGGGACTGCTGGAGGAGGAGGAGGAGGAGGAAGAAGAAGAAACTGCTGAGGGCAGTTAGCTCTGATTTGCCCCGGCTGGTGGCACCCAAAGCATATCACTGGCTAGCGGCCCCGACCATCCTGCCTCCCCAGCTCTTGGATCCATAGTGGTGGAGGAGCCATCACTGCAGGAGGCTGCTGCTCTGGTTTGAATTTGGGATGAGGATGTCCCCCACCTCTTCTGTGACTCATCACTCTGCCCCGCTGTGGTCACCTGCTGCTCTCTCCAAAGTTTGATCCATTGTCCGGTCTCTTACCCATGCTCTGCACCATAAAATGGTCTGCCTCTAGCTTTTTGAACATCTCGATGATCTGGGTAGACGTGCCATGCGATATGAAAAGTAGAGCCTGCCTCAATGGGTCCCTGAGACCCTGATAGAACCCTCTTAGCGTACTTCCTATCATCCAAGTCATGTACCCCCACAAATATGGCCAGGTGGGAGAACTCCCTCAGGTATTCAATTACTGACCGGGTCCCCTGACGGAGGTTCAAGAACCTTTCTTCTATCTCGTCCCTATCTATGGCAGATACAAAGTGCTCTACAAAGACATCACTGAACTCATCCCATGAGATATCTGACATCTCCTGATCTGCAAAAGTGGAGTCCAACACTGACTTCCACCATCTTTTGGTATGTGCATCCAATGCAGGCGATGCCAAGGGGACAAATCTGTTGATGGGCAGTTGATGCCTGCTAGCATCTCCTAAATATAATCAAGTCTCTCCTCCATCTTCACTGCGTATTTTGTTCCATGGTACATTGGGGGAGCCAAATGCTTGAAGGCATTTAGCCAATTTGATCTGGGGTTTGGCTGTGCGGTTGGAGCCTGTTGAGCTCTGAAGGCATCCAGAATAGCTGCCAGAGTTCCCCAGCTCTGTATACTGAAAATGGGTGGCAGTCGGAAGAGGAGGGACAACACGCCGTGGATCAGCGAACTACGGGGATTACTCAAAAGTAAGGTTGTATTAGATTTGGCATAACCCAATGCTTAAATGGACTATTTTCTGTGATTTTTACACATGGGCATACCATAGCTTCCACTGCTTAGTTTGTACGCAAGCTAAAACTCGAGCGGGGTGTCCTAGTATTGCGGACTTCTTTCTCTTATGATCATTTGTCAAGTGATACCAATTTGTAAGACCCTCCCCCCTTACTAGGAGGGTTACACGAGCCTTATGCCTAGAACTGTCGCATTACGGATGACACCAACACTCGGGTTAGCCGCCACCGCATGTAACATCCCCAAAACAACTAGAACCCCTAGAGTGGTTTTGTCATGACTAGGTCATGACAAAACCCTAAGAAGCTTGAAGAGGCCACTTGGCCTTAGGCTTGAAGGGGAAGAGCACATTGGTCTGCAATTAGCAACTTCTAGTTACCAAGCTCAGGGTTGGAATTTAGGGCCTCACCTTGGTCCTTTGACCCCAACATAACATCCCTAACCCTTTGGAGGGTCCCTTATAGCACCAAGGACCCATTGGTGTCCACCAAAGAAGCCAAGTTGGCCAAAGTCAACTGATATTTAATTTTTGCGGTTTTGAAATTTAGTGAAGGTTTGAGATTTTCTCCAAAACTATATCCGATAAAGGCAAGTGTACCTTATCGTCTATAGTATAGGATATTAAGAAATACCAAGGTCGTATTCCACGGGGCGCGTTGATTACTTCTACTTTGAGGAAAGTCGCTATTATCTTATCTAATGATATTTTGGGGTTTTGGTTACATAGCTAGAAAAAGAGAAATTGCAAGCTAAATTAAGGGTTTAGATGATGATAAAAGAGGCTAGTACTCAATCAAAAGTCACCTGGGAGTGAGAAAAGACAAGTGAAAAGAAATTAAATCTAATTCCGTTTAAATTGAACTACTTGACCGTGGAGGTTCCCGAAGCTCGAACAAGCCTCTCTCGAGTTTAATGCCCAACTAAGTTTAGGAAAAATCAATCGAACTCTCGTCCTATAATCGATTACCTAAAACTTGCTTTACGAAGTGAACCCCGCTATTGGATTTGACTCCAATCTGGGAGATTTACGTCATCCTCTCTCGAGGGGTGCGTGCAACTCTCTTTACCCTTGAGTGATCAATTCATACTTTGAGCCTCTCGGCTAATTAAGTATAAAAACATAAGCGAAAACCATATATCGAAAATATGGCCTCACTAATTATAAATCAAGGGTAATTCAAGTGTTTATAAAAACGGAAAAAGAAAACCTTAGAAAATCATAACTTGTCTAACTCATCCTCGGATCATTTTGATCGAGTACTAATGAGGATTAGTTAATCATGGTGGAGGGGAAAGAGGAAGAAAACTAAAAATGCATAATAAGAAAATTTAACTAAGTAAGGAGGAGACAAAACAAAGAGAACAACTAATTTTTATTTAAATGAAAACTATTACAAATCTTAAGAGAAGAGATTGCAAGCTAGGAAAAACAAGTTACAAGCTTAAACTAAACTATTGCATTGAAAGGAAGCTAGTACATTGCATGAGAAAAGGAAGAGAGCATGAAAGTTAAGACACATGAACATGAACATGAAAGTGAAAAATACTAAAGATTGGCTCCAACAGCACCTCCCCCACTCCAAAATTCTGAACCCTGGACTCAAGGAGAACCTCTGAATTTATAGGAAAAATTTTCAGATTACACGCCCTCGGTCACGGGCGTGACCAAGGGCGTGACTGCACTATTCACATCAGATCCGACAGCGGCGTGGGCTCGAATTCGGCGCGGCGAAAAGTGACATGTCACGGGCGTGACATGTCGGGTCATGGCCGTGACTTTGGACGGCTGCATTAAATGCGGCGTGGGCTGGAATTCGGCGCGGTGGCAAAGCAGAGATCACGCTGGAAAGTCACGGCCGTGACATGTGAGTCACGGGCGTGACTTAGGTTGACTTCTCGACAGCATCTCCACGTCTCGACGGCGGCTCCACGTGGAAGATTCTAAGTTTACACGCCCTTGGTCACGGGCGTGACTTTGGGTCACGGGCGTGACCTGGGGCGTGACTTGGTGTGGGCTAGCTCAGACAATGCGGCATCATTCTGGACTGATCTTTAGGTTACACGCCCTTGGTCACGGGCGTGACCGAGGGCGTGACATGCCATTTTTCCCGATTTGTCCCAAAATTCTGCAAATATTGAAATTAAGCTATTTTAGAATCAAAATTACAAAAAGAACTAACTTATAACCTAAAATTGACATAAATGGAAAATTCATATTAAATATTTACAAAATTTTCTATTAAAAAGTTATAAAAATACCACTTATCAAATACCCCCATACTTGAGGTTTTGCTATTCCAGAGCAAAAGTGTGAGACATAATTTATAAGACATCCTTAAAAAATTTTAATTTAAAACTAAAATTTCATTTAACCAAAAGTTAAATTAAGAGTAAATTCAAGGGGGAGTTAAGTCCTAAATTATGATGATGATTTGAAAAGAGGGAAAAATGTTTAGGCAAGAACTTCTCAAGAAAATTAAGTAGTTTGACAAAATTGTAGAAATTATAAAACTAAATTAAATTAAAATTATAAGAACTCTATCTTAAAAGAAACTTAAGGAAAAGTAAATTACTAATTATTGCTCTCTCCATAATTTTCAACTAAAACTAGAACAATGATAATTGGCTAAGGGGGATTTCATAAAATTTGGCATAAGAAGAGACATTTTTGAATAGAGGAAATGGAATTTATCATGAAGTTTCCTTTTTTTTCTTTCTTTCTCTTTTATATTCTCTTCTAATAAAAACCCAAAATGTATATGGTTAAGGAATAATGAATTTTATCCTCTTACTCCATGCCATATAATCTTTTCAAATATTTTGGGTGCATATGTTTTAGGGAATAATGAATTTTATCCTCTTATTCCCATGACATATGATATTTTAATACAACTTTTTATGCCATCAAAGGGGGTAGGGTAGGGGAAAATAAATCTAGCTAGCTTTAAATCATATTGAGAGCAAATTCTAGTAAAATTAAAATTCCTAAGATCTAAGAAGTTAGAAGAAAATATAATTGAAATCTAAAGAGGTTTAGGAAATTTACTACAAAATGAAGCCATTTAAAAATAAAGAGAGAAGTCATGCTAACAAAATTCTCTAATCAATTTAAAATCATAAGATAATTCTTAAATCAAGATTACCTCAAATTTAAAATTAACAAACTATGATAAGCAAAATTTTAGCCAATTAAAAACTTAAACATGCTTATAAACATTCTCAACTAGATTTCTAAGAAATCACAAAAACAACAAATAGGAGAGGTATAAGATAAAAGTTTTTTTTTGTGTGTTTTAAGTTTTTTCATATATATATTTTTGAATTTTTATATTATCTTTTTTTTTTGAATTTTTGTCATTAAAAACTATTTACAAAGAAAAGAAACTAGCTTTAAAACTTAACAATTTTTGTTAAGTCTTGGACTTCCCAAGGGCTACCCGGTGAAGGGTTCGCAAGGTACTAGGAGGTGTGATGGGATAAAATCCCAAACGTCCCTTTCCAAGATTTAAATTTTTCTGTTTTCTACTTTTTTTTGAGTTTTTGGTTTTTGCAAGTGCTTAAATAAAGGAAAACATAGAAACAAAATTAAAATTTTCTTTTTGTTGATTTTTCATTTTTTTTTTTTGAAAATTTTCTTTTTTAAAACTATTTACAAATATTTACAAAGGGCTATTTACACCCCCATACTTAAAGTTAAACATTGTCCCCAATGTTTAAAAAAAAGTATGAAGTAAGAAAAGGTAAAAAGAAATGCAAGGAAAAAGAAAGAAGGAAAAAGAGCTTCCCTGATAAATTTTTTTTTTTTGGCTTTTGTGGGGAAGCCGCGATTACCTACAAAAGATGCTAAAGAAAGAACAAAAACAAGAGAAAATAATAAAAAGATAACCTTGGGGTGCCTCCCAAAAGCGCTTTGTTTAAGGTCGCGTAGCTTGACCCACTTGCCGATCATGTTATATTATGAAGAAATATCGCATCACTCTTGTCATTAGGTAAGTCTCCCGGAAGATACAATTTAAGGCGGTGCCCGTTAACTTTGAAGGAACCTTTTTCCGGGTGGGAAATTAGAATTGTCCCATAGGACCAAACCTCTTCAACAATAAAAGGTCCGGACCATCGAGATTTCAGCTTTCCCGGAAAAAGGCGAAGACGAGAATTATAAAGGAGGACGAGATCATCTGGCGAAAAAGTTTTTGGAAATTTTATATGTTTGTCGTGATAAAACTTTGTTCGCTCCTTATATAATTTGTTACTCTCATACGCATTCGCTCTCCACTCACCCAATTCGTTCATTTGAAATTTTCTTTGTTCGCCCGCTAAAGTAGAATCAAGATTTAAAAATTTAAGCGCCCAAAATGCTCGGTGTTCTAATTCAACCGGGAGGTGGCAAGCCTTGCCATAGACCATTCGATATGGTGTACAACCGATAGCGGACTTGTACGCCGTTCGATAGGCCCATAGCGCGTCATCGAGCTTTATTGCCCAATCCTTCCGATTAATAGAAACCGTTTTTTCTAAGATCCGTTTTAATTCTCGATTAACAACTTCAACTTGGCCGCTCGATTGTGGGTGATATGCAGTGGATAATTTGTGCGTGACACCATATTTTGCTAAGATTTTTGTGAATTGAGTATTGCAAAAATGGGTGCCCCGATCACTCACAATAACGCGCGGAGTGCCAAATCGAGAGAATATTTTTTTTAAAAAGTTAACGATGACTCGCGCATCGTTGGTGGGGAGAGCTTTTGCTTCCGCCCACCTCGACACGTAGTCGACCGCTACTAGAATATAATTATTTGAAAACGAAGGAGGGAGAGGACCAACGAAATCAATGCCCCAAAGATCGAAAATTTCGCATTCTAAGAAAATATTTTGGGGCATCTCATCCCGGCGAGAGATGTTCCCCGACCGCTGGCAGCTGTCGCAAGTACTCACAAGGGTGTGAGCATCTTTGAAGAGCGAGGGCCAATAAAAGCCCGCCTCCAGCGCCTTCCTCGCGGTTCGGTTTGAATGATAATGACCACCGGATGGTCCCTCGTGACAATGTCGTAAAATTTTAAGACCCTCCTCACTCGAGACACATCGTCTCACCACTTGGTCTGCGCATACACGGAATAAAAAGGGGTCCTCCCAAAAGTAATTCTTTAAATCAGAAAAGAATTTCTTCTTTTGCTGACTCGAGAATTCTTTCGGCAGGACCCGGGCTACTAAATAGTTAGCCAGATCTGCAAACCAGGGGGTAGACGATGAATTAATATTTTCGAGAGCGAGGAGGCGCTCTTCGGGAAATTTATCATCGATGTCAGGTTCTATCAATACTTCCGAGGCGGGGTTTTCTAGACGAGAAAGATGATCGGCCGCCAAGTTTTCGGCTCCTCTTTTGTCCCGGATCTCTAAGTCAAACTCCTGCAAGAGGAGGATCCATCGCAAAAGACGAGGCTTGGCGTCCGATTTGCTTAAAAGATACCTAAGTGCGGAGTGATCTGTGAAGACGATAACTTTCGAGAGGGTGATGTATGACCTAAACTTATCGAAGGCAAAAACGATCGCTAGAAGCTCTTTTTCGGTAGTGGTGTAATTCGCTTGTGCCGACGTGAGTGTTTTGCTCGCATAATAAATTGGGTGGAAATACTTACTCACCCGTTGGCCTAAAACGGCACCAACCGCAATGTCACTCGCGTCACACATGATTTCAAAAGGGAGCGACCAATCCGGCGCGACTAGAATTGTTGAAATTATTGAAGTGGAAGTGGAGGAGGCTTTTGGACTTGGGCGGTCTGGGAAGAGACCGGGCGGTCTGGCGTGACCGCACGGTCTGGCGGTCTGGCAATGGCGATCCGTTCTATTGGTCAGCTGCGGCTTCCGGGGTTGACCGCTGGTCTGGTCCAAGGGCTGCTGAAGGTAGAGGTCGTGCGGTCTGGCTGTGACCGCATGACGGCTGGTCATCCTCAGGGTCGCGCGGTCTGTCTCTGACCGCGTGACAAGTTGTTCTCTTCAAGGACGTGCCGGTCTGGCATGACCGCACGGGTTGGCTCTTGAATCCGGTCTGGTGGCTTTCCAGAGGGTTCTGAAGGAGTTCGCGGACTAAGTCATTCTTAGTCGCGCGGTCTCAGTTCGCGGTCTCAGGAGGAGACCAGGAGGGCGAGCTGGCTGTGTTTGCGGTCTCAGGCAAACACAGGTGGTGGGTGACTTCTAGGCGGTCTGGCGATCTCCATGTGGAGTCGTGTTCAGACCAAGGGAGTAGCGATCTCCCGCGGTCTGGAGTAAAGTCGGCGCTCACCAAAATGAAGCAGGAGGGTTGCAGTGATTGCGCGGGTTGACCGGTAAGGTCGCGCGATCTGATGGGTGGTGACTCTATCTCATGGGGTGGTGACTGGATCAGGTCTCACGCCTATAAATAGGGAGCCACTGTTGCAACAAAATTAGAACACACCAAGTGTAAGCCGAGTTTGCCTAGTTCCTGCGGTCTGTGTTTCTGACCGAGCGGTCTCTGATTGAATTCTTCTTTGTGCAGCTTCTGCGGATAGTGCAGGCAGCAGCGATCACCTCTTCCTCTGAAAGTGTTCGGGCGGTTTGCGGCTTGGAGTTGTGGTGCTGGAGTTCGGGGATCAGGAGATCGGCAAAGGATCGGTCTGGTGCAGCGGTCTGGTGGTGTTTCGAGATCGGGAGCGGTTGCGGTCTGGCAGCAGCGGTCTGGCGAGCTGCTGAGTTCGGCAAGAGACCGTGCGGTCTCAGTTATCTTTAGTTTCTGTTCTTTCTCTTTGAAGTTTTGTGCTGACGAAATCATGTCTCGTCGAGCATGTCTTGCCCTGTAATTGAAGTGTTGCTATCAATAAAGATCGTTTTGTTCGCCTAAGATTGTCTCTGGTTGTTTGGCTTGTATCTCTAGTTGTTATTCCTGCTTGCTCTCACAAGATCCGGAAAATTTCACATGGTATCAGAGGGAGGTTGGAGTTGAAAGAGCAGTGAATAACTTAGAGTAGCCATCGCCTTTGTGAAGAAGGAACCAGAGGAAGTGCAATGGAAGGTGGTTTTGCAAGAGGTCTTGGTATTGAGATGCTTACATCGACTAACTTCAAGAAGTGGAAGTCATGTATGCAGAGTTATCTTCTGGGTGAGGACCTCTGGGAGGTGGTAGGAGGAGATGAAACAGAAGAGGTGAAAGCAGTAGAAGGAGGTGATAATGGACCGGCCGTGAGGGCATGGAGGAAGACCAACGCCAAGGCCGAGTTCACCTTGAAGCGTGCCATTTCACCTGATCTCTTTGATCACATCTTGGGGTGTGGATCAGCTGCTGAGATCTGGAGAGCCCTGGATGGGCTGTTTAACAAAAAGAATATAGCAAGGCTACAGTTCTTAGAGAATGAGTTGGCGAGGTCAGCTCAAGGTGATCTTTCTATCTCGAACTTCTTTTTGAAGATGAAGAATCTCTGCGCTGAGATATCAGCACTGGATCCTGATGAGCCAATTTCTGAGGCGAAGCTGAAGAGGCACATCATCCGCGGCTTGCGGAAGGAATATGTGGCCTTTGTGACGTCGGTACAGGGATGGGCAAATCAGCCGTCTCTGCTAGAGCTGGAGAATCTGCTAGCTTCGCAGGAAAGTCTGGCAAGGCAGATGGCGGGGGTGTCAGTGACTGGGGGAGATGGCGAGGTTCTCTTCTCAGGGAAGAAGAAGTGGGAGAAGAAGAAGAAGACCACGGAAGGTCATGGGCCTTCAACTTCTGGGCAGCAGGAAAGGGGGTATGCTCCCAAGGCTGACGGGAAGAAGAAGAAGGAAGGTCTCAAATGCTTCAAGTGCGGAAAGGTTGGGCACTTCAGGAAGGACTGCAGGCTGAATACTCAGCCAGGGCATGCTGCTGAGAAGGAGGAAGCACCGGCCAGGCACCTTGATGGAGGATGGGGAGGAGCCTTCTCGGCTTCTACTGGAGCCTCGGCTACTATCAATTATCTGGAGGACTGGATCGTGGACTCGGGGTGTGGTCATCACCTCACCGGGGACGAGTCGAAGCTTTCTTCAGCAGAGCCGTACACAGGTAACAATGCTATTATCACTGCAGATAATACTGTGCATGCAGTCGAGAAGGTGGGGGTTGTTTCTTTGGGCAGTGATAGAGGGCCACTTACCTTGAAGAGTGTCTATCATGTGCCCGGAATGAAGAAAAACCTCTTCTCCGTGACCAATGCTGTTGACGCTGGGTATCACGTTCTGTTCGGCCCGACAGAAGTCAAATTTCTACGTAATGTAGAGGCCGTGAAGGCCGAGGTCGTCCATGTCGGGAGAAGGGCAAAGGACTTGTTCGTTTTATCGACGAGTTCCTACGTTGACAAGATGAAGACGAATGATGGTGTCGTTATATGGCATGAGAGGTTGGGGCACGTAGGTATGGACAAGCTGAAAGCTATGGCGGTGAGAGGTCTAGTCAAGGGCCTGCCAAGTCTATCTTCCTACGGAGAAGGTCATGTTTGCGCGGGATGTCAGTTCGGCAAGTCTCATCGATTACCGTTTGACAAGTCGCAGACAAGGAGTAGTGTGCCGTTGGAGTGCATCCACGGTGACTTGATGGGACCTACTGCTACCACAAGCCTCGGAGGCAGCAGATATATGCTGGTGTTGATCGATGATTACACCAGATATGTCTGGGTTTATTTCCTGAAGGAGAAGGCGGAGGCGTTTGCCAAGTTTGTGGAGTTCAAGGAGCTCCTGGAAGGTCGGCTGGGACTGCGGGTGAAGAAGCTGAGGACTGACAACGGAGGGGAGTTCACCTCCAGTGAGTTCTCTACTTTTTGCAGGAAGGCGGGCATCCGGAGAGAGCTCACTTGTTCTCATACTCCACAACAGAACGGAGTTGCAGAACGGAAGATCCGTCATCTGACGGAGACCTGCAAGTGTTGGCTGCATGCCAAGAGTATCCCAAAGTCCTTCTGGGCGGAGGGAATGTCTTGTGCTGCCTACGTCATCAACAGGATGCCTTTGAGCCCCATCAACATGCTGACCCCACATGAGATGATGTTCAAGGAGAAGCCGAGTGTGGCACACCTTAGGGTGTTTGGCTCCACCTGCTACGTGCATGTTCCAGATGCTCTTCGGACGAAGCTAGATGCGAAAGCAAGGAAGCTAGTCTTCGTGGGATACGATGAGCGGAAGAAAGGGTGGAAGTGCATGGACCCGGAGACGCGGAGATTTGTTGTATCTCGCGACGTCGTGTTCGATGAGGTGACATCTTACAAGGGGTCTTCTGATGTGGAGTTACCAGAGAGCAGGGTGGAGATGCCAGAGAAAGCTGTGGAGAATCTTCAGGTGGAGCTACCTGTGTCACTAGGTGGTCCATCTCCTTCTAGTTCCGAGACGGGGGCTTCTGGTTCAGGGAGCAGGGGGAGCAATGCTCCTAGCACGTCTAGAAGGGGAGCTAGGGAAGAAGCAGCTGGAGATGAAGCGGTTTCAGGGGAAGGAGCTGAGGAGATCGAAGCGATCTATCATTGCCCCTGATCGCTATACAGGAGGAAACGCAGTGAGCTTTGTCTCATGTTTCTTTGCTGGTCCCTTGGATGAGAGGGAGCCGTCAAGCTTTGAGAAGGCCAAAGGCGTGAAGGAGTGGGACGTTGCGATGCAAGAAGAGATGGCAGCCCTTGAGAAGAATGAGACCTGGTCTCTTGTGCCCAAGCCCAAGGGCATCACTCCTGTGACATGCAAGTGGGTCTACAAGCTGAAGAAGAAAGCTGACGGCAGTATCGAGCGTTACAAGGCTCGTCTTGTAGCTCGGGGGTTCTCGCAGCAATACTGTGAAGATTACGATGAGACATTCAGTCCGGTGGCAAAAATGACTTCAGTTCGGTTCATCATTGCCTTGGCGGCGTTCAGTGGATGGGAGATTTGGCAGCTCGACGTCAAGAACGCTTTCTTGTACGGCGAGATTGACAAGGACATCTTCATGGTCCAGCCACCAGGTTTTGTTTCTGAAGATTTTCCGGAGCATGTCTGCAAGCTGAAGAAGGCCCTGTATGGGTTGAAGCAAGCGCCGAGGGCGTGGTACGGGAAGATCGCAGAATATCTCCTATTCTGTGGATTTGTTGCTTCAAACTCAGACTCGAGCTTGTTCGTCAAGAAGAGCGGGGAGCTTCAGGTCATCGTGCTGCTATACGTTGACGATATGATCGTAACGGGGAACTCAAAGGAGGAGGTAGCGCAGCTTCGGGCCGAGCTGTCTATCAGATTCGAGATGAAGGACTTAGGTGAGCTTCACCATTTCCTTGGACTTGAGGTGCAGAGGAAGGAAGGTGGAGTGCTGATGACCCAAGACGGATATGCGGAGCGGATCGTGGAGCGGTTCGGCATGAAGGAAGGGAAGTGCACTTCCACACCTCTGGAGAAAGCTATGAAGCTTCGGAAGGATGAGGGGAGGATCATGCAAGATCCGTTGGTGTTCCGAGCTCTGGTTGGGAGCTTAATCTATCTGACGATCACGAGGCCAGACATTGCATATGCAGTGGGCAGGGTGAGTCGGTTTATGGCGGAGCCACGGGTACCTCATCTGCTAGCGGCCAAGAACATTCTGAAGTATGTCAAGGCGACCTCGGACATGGGTCTCCTATACAGGAAGGATGCGGGCTTCGAGGTGCATGGATACATGGATGCTGATTACGGGGGAGATTCGGATGATCGGAAGTCGACATCTGGATTCGTCTTCATGGCGGGCCCTACGGCTATATCATGGTGTAGCAAGAAGCAGGATTCCGTGTCAATCTCTACCACGGAAGCGGAATACAAGGCTTCGGCCTTGGCAGCTCAGGAAGCCATCTGGCTTAGGAGGTTGGTAGGAGACGTCCACAAAGAGGTTCGGGAGCCGACTCTGCTACGCGGTGACAACGAGAGTGCCCTCAAACTGGTAACCAATCCAGTTTGTCACGCGAGGACCAAGCATATTGAGATCGAGCATCACTTCATACGGGAGAAGGTGCTGGAGGGATCTCTTTCGGTCGAGCATGTGCGGAGTGCGGACAATGTCGCAGACATCTTCACAAAGGCGCTGGCAAAGGGGCCGTTCACACGGCTAAGGGAGCTACTTGGGCTAGTTTCCACTTCCCACTTCAAGGGGGAGTGTTGAAATTATTGAAGTGGAAGTGGAGGAGGCTTTTGGACCTGGGCGGTCTGGGAAGAGACCGGGCGGTCTGGCGTGACCGCACGGTCTGGCGGTCTGGCAATGGCGATCCGTTCTATTGGTCAGCTGCGGCTTCCGGGGTTGACCGCTGGTCTGGTCCAAGGGCTGCTGAAGGTAGAGGTCGTGCGGTCTGGCTGTGACCGCATGACGGCTGGTCATCCTCAGGGTCGCGCAGTCTGTCTCTGACCGCGTGACAAGTTGTTCTCTTCAAGGACGCGCCGGTCTGGCGTGACCGCACGGGTTGGATCTTGAATCCGGTCTGGTGGCTTTCCAGAGGGTTCTGAAGGAGTTCGCGGACTAAGTCATTCTTAGTCGCGCGGTCTCAGTTCGCGGTCTCAGGAGACCAGGAGGGCGAGCTGGCTGTGTTTGCGGTCTCAGGCAAACACAGGTGGTGGGTGACTTCTAGGCGGTCTGGCGATCTCCGTGTGGAGTCGTGTTCAGACCAAGGGAGTAGCGATCTCCCGCGGTCTGGAGTAAAGTCGGCGCTCACCAAAATGAAGCAGGAGGGTTGCAGTGATTGCGCGGGTTGACCGGTAAGGTCGCGCGATCTGATGGGTGGTGACTCTATCTCATGGGGTGGTGACTGGATCAGGTCTCACGCCTATAAATAGGGAGCCACTGTTGCAACAAAATTAGAACACACCAAGTGTAAGGCGAGTTTGCCTAGTTCCTGCGGTCTGTGTTTCTGACCGAGCGGTCTCTGATTGAATTCTTCTTTGTGCAGCTTCTGCGGATAGTGCAGGCAGCAGCGATCACCTCTTCCTCTGAAAGTGTTCGGGCGGTTTGCGGCTTGGAGTTGTGGTGCTGGAGTTCGGGGATCAGGAGATCGGCAAAGGAGCGGTCTGGTGCAGCGGTCTGGTGGTGTTTCGAGATCGGGAGCGGTTGCGGTCTGGCAGCAGCGGTCTGGCGAGCTGCTGAGTTCGGCAAGAGACCGTGCGGTCTCAGTTATCTTTAGTTTCTGTTTTTTCTCTTTGAAGTTTTGTGCTGACGAAATCATGTCTCGTCGAGCATGTCTTGCCCTGTAATTGATGTGTTGCTATCAATAAAGATCGTTTTGTTCGCCTAAGATTGTCTCTGGTTGTTTGGCTTGTATCTCTAGTTGTTATTCCTGCTTGCTCTCACAAGATCCGGAAAATTTCACATGGTATCAGAGGGAGATTGGAGTTGAAAGAGCAGTGAATAACTTAGAGTAGCCATCGCCTTTGTGAAGAAGGAACCAGAGGAAGTGCAATGGAAGGTGGTTTTGCAAGAGGTCTTGGTATTGAGATGCTTACATCGACTAACTTCAAGAAGTGGAAGTCGTGTATGCAGAATTATCTTCTGGGTGAGGACCTCTGGGAGGTGGTAGGAGGAGATGAAACAGAAGAGGTGAAAAACAGTAGAAGGAGGTGATAATGGACCGGCCGTGAGGGCATGGAGGAAGACCAACGCCAAGGCCGAGTTCACCTTGAAGCGTGCCATTTCACCTGATCTCTTTGATCACATCTTGGGGTGTGGATCAGCTGCTGAGATCTGGAGAGCCCTGGATGGGCTGTTTAACAAAAAGAATATAGCAAGGCTACAGTTCTTAGAGAATGAGTTGGCGAGGTCAGCTCAAGGTGATCTTTCTATCTCGAACTTCTTTTTGAAGATGAAGAATCTCTGCGCTGAGATATCAGCACTGGATCCTGATGAGCCAATTTCTGAGGCGAAGCTGAAGAGGCACATCATCCGCGGCTTGCGGAAGGAATATGTGGCCTTTGTGACGTCGGTACAGGGATGGGCAAATCAGCCGTCTCTGCTAGAGCTGGAGAATCTGCTAGCTTCGCAGGAAAGTCTGGCAAGGCAGATGGCGGGGGTGTCAGTGACTGGGGGAGATGGCGAGGTTCTCTTCTCAGGGAAGAAGAAGTGGGAGAAGAAGAAGAAGACCACAGAAGGTCATGGGCCTTCAACTTCTGGGCAGCAGGAAAGGGGGTATGCTCCCAAGGCTGACGGGAAGAAGAAGAAGGAA
Organism: Dactylorhiza incarnata; assembly: GCA_033032865.1. NCBI lineage: Eukaryota > Viridiplantae > Streptophyta > Magnoliopsida > Asparagales > Orchidaceae > Dactylorhiza > Dactylorhiza incarnata. Next base: position 3,741,442 of record JAWHQI010000026.1, on the reverse strand, counting down.
GGTCTCAAATGCTTCAAGTGCGGAAAGGTTGGGCACTTCAGGAAGGACTGCAGGCTGAATACTCAGCCAGGGCATGCTGCTGAGAAGGAGGAAGCACCGGCCAGGCACCTTGATGGAGGATGGGGAGGAGCCTTCTCGGCTTCTACTGGAGCCTCGGCTACTATCAATTATCTGGAGGACTGGATCGTGGACTCGGGGTGTGGTCATCACCTCACCGGGGACGAGTCGAAGCTTTCTTCAGCAGAGCCGTACACAGGTAACAATGCTATTATCACTGCAGATAATACTGTGCATGCAGTCGAGAAGGTGGGGGTTGTTTCTTTGGGCAGTGATAGAGGGCCACTTACCTTGAAGAGTGTCTATCATGTGCCCGGAATGAAGAAAAACCTCTTCTCCGTGACCAACGCTGTTGACGCTGGGTATCACGTTCTGTTCGGCCCGACAGAAGTCAAATTTCTACGTAATGTAGAGGCCGTGAAGGCCGAGGTCGTCCATGTCGGGAGAAGGGCAAAGGACTTGTTCGTTTTATCGACGAGTTCCTACGTTGACAAGATGAAGACGAATGATGGTGCCGTTATATGGCATGAGAGGTTGGGGCACGTAGGTATGGACAAGCTGAAAGCTATGGCGGTGAGAGGTCTAGTCAAGGGCCTGCCAAGTCTATCTTCCTACAGAGAAGGTCATGTTTGCGCGGGATGTCAGTTCGGCAAGTCTCATCGATTACCATTTGACAAGTCGCAGACAAGGAGTAGTGTGCCGTTGGAGTGCATCCACGGTGACTTGATGGGACCTACTGCTACCACAAGCCTCGGAGGCAGCAGATATATGCTGGTGTTGATCGATGATTACACCAGATATGTCTGGGTTTATTTCCTGAAGGAGAAGGCGGAGGCGTTTGCCAAGTTTGTGGAGTTCAACGAGCTCGTGGAAGGTCGGCTGGGACTGCGGGTGAAGAAGCTGAGGACTGACAACGGAGGGGAGTTCACCTCCAGTGAGTTCTCTACTTTTTGCAGGAAGGCGGGCATCCGGAGAGAGCTCACTTGTTCTCATACTCCACAACAGAACGGAGTTGCAGAACGGAAGATCCGTCATCTGACGGAGACCTGCAAGTGTTGGCTGCATGCCAAGAGTATCCCAAAGTCCTTCTGGGCGGAGGGAATGTCTTGTGCTGCCTACGTCATCAACAGGATGCCTTTGAGCCCCATCAACATGCTGACCCCACATGAGATGATGTTCAAGGAGAAGCCGAGTGTGGCACACCTTAGGGTGTTTGGCTCCACCTGCTACGTGCATGTTCCAGATGCTCTTCGGACGAAGCTAGATGCGAAAGCAAGGAAGCTAGTCTTCGTGGGATACGATGAGCGGAAGAAAGGGTGGAAGTGCATGGACCCGGAGACGCGGAGATTTGTTGTATCTCGCGATGTCGTGTTCGATGAGGTGACATCTTACAAGGGGTCTTCTGATGTGGAGTTACCAGAGAGCAGGGTGGAGATGCCAGAGAAAGCTGTGGAGAATCTTCAGGTGGAGCTACCTGTGTCACCAGGTGGTCCATCTCCTTCTAGTTCCGAGACGGGGGCTTCTGGTTCAGGGAGCAGGGGGAGCAATGCTCCTAGCACGTCTAGAAGGGGAGCTAGGGAAGAAGCAGCTGGAGATGAAGCGGTTTCAGGGGAAGGAGCTGAGGAGATCGAAGCGATCTATCATTGCCCCTGATCGCTATACAGGAGGAAACGCAGTGAGCTTTGTCTCATGTTTCTTTGCTGGTCCCTTGGATGAGAGGGAGCCGTCAAGCTTTGAGAAGGCCAAAGGCGTGAAGGAGTGGGACATTGCGATGCAAGAAGAGATGGCAGCCCTTGAGAAGAATGAGACCTGGTCTCTTGTGCCCAAGCCCAAGGGCATCACTCCTGTGACATGCAAGTGGGTCTACAAGCTGAAGAAGAAAGCTGACGGCAGTATCGAGCGTTACAAGGCTCGTCTTGTAGCTCGGGGGTTCTCGCAGCAATACGGTGAAGATTACGATGAGACATTCAGTCCGATGGCAAAAATGACTTCAGTTCGGTTCATCATTGCCTTGGCGGCGTTCAGTGGATGGGAGATTTGGCAGCTCGACGTCAAGAACGCTTTCTTGTACGGCGAGATTGACAAGGACATCTTCATGGTCCAGCCACCAGGTTTTGTTTCTGAAGATTTTCCGGAGCATGTCTGCAAGCTGAAGAAGGCCCTGTATGGGTTGAAGCAAGCGCCGAGGGCGTGGTACGGGAAGATCGCAGAATATCTCCTATTCTGTGGATTTGTTGCTTCAAACTCAGACTCGAGCTTGTTCGTCAAGAAGAGCGGGGAGCTTCAGGTCATCGTGCTGCTATACGTTGACGATATGATCGTAACGGGGAACTCAAAGGAGGAGGTAGCGCAGCTTCGGGCCGAGCTGTCTATCAGATTCGAGATGAAGGACTTAGGTGAGCTTCACCATTTCCTTGGACTTGAGGTGCAGAGGAAGGAAGGTGGAGTGCTGATGACCCAAGCCGGATATGCGGAGCGGATCGTGGAGCGGTTCGGCATGAAGGAAGGGAAGTGCACTTCCACACCTCTGGAGAAAGCTATGAAGCTTCGGAAGGATGAGGGGAGGATCATGCAAGATCCGTTGGTGTTCCGAGCTCTGGTTGGGAGCTTAATCTATCTGACGATCACGAGGCCAGACATTGCATATGCAGTGGGCAGGGTGAGTCGGTTTATGGCGGAGCCACGGGTACCTCATCTGCTAGCGGCCAAGAACATTCTGAAGTATGTCAAGGCGACCTCGGACATGGGTCTCCTATACAGGAAGGATGCGGGCTTCGAGGTGCATGGATACATGGATGCTGATTACGGGGGAGATTCGGATGATCGGAAGTCGACATCTGGATTCGTCTTCATGGCGGGCCCTACGGCTATATCATGGTGCAGCAAGAAGCAGGATTCCGTGTCAATCTCTACCACGGAAGCGGAATACAAGGCTTCGGCCTTGGCAGCTCAGGAAGCCATCTGGCTTAGGAGGTTGGTAGGAGACGTCCACAAAGAGGTTCGGGAGCCGACTCTGCTACGCGGTGACAACGAGAGTGCCCTCAAACTGGTAACCAATCCAGTTTGTCACGCGAGGACCAAGCATATTGAGATCGAGCATCACTTCATACGGGAGAAGGTGCTGGAGGGATCTCTTTCGGTCGAGCATGTGCGGAGTGCAGACAATGTCGCAGACATCTTCACAAAGGCGCTGGCAAAGGGGCCGTTCACACGGCTAAGGGAGCTACTTGGGCTAGTTTCCACTTCCCACTTCAAGGGGGAGTGTTGAAATTATTGAAGTGGAAGTGGAGGAGGCTTTTGGACCTGGGCGGTCTGGGAAGAGACCGGGCGGTCTGGCGTGACCGCACGGTCTGGCGGTCTGGCAATGGCGATCCGTTCTATTGGTCAGCTGCGGCTTCCGGGGTTGACCGCTGGTCTGGTCCAAGGGCTGCTGAAGGTAGAGGTCGTGCGGTCTGGCTGTGACCGCATGACGGCTGGTCATCCTCAGGGTCGCGCGGTCTGTCTCTGACCGCGTGACAAGTTGTTCTCTTCAAGTACGTGCCGGTCTGGCGTGACCGCACGGGTTGGCTCTTGAATCCGGTCTGGTGGCTTTCCAGAGGGTTCTGAAGGAGTTCGCGGACTAAGTCATTCTTAGTCGCGCGGTCTCAGTTCGCGGTCTCAGGAGGAGACCAGGAGGGCGAGCTGGCTGTGTTTGCGGTCTCAGGCAAACACAGGTGGTGGGTGACTTCTAGGCGGTCTGGCGATCTCCGTGTGGAGTTGTGTTCAGACCAAGGGAGTAGCGATCTCCCGCGGTCTGGAGTAAAGTCGGCGCTCACCAAAATGAAGCAGGAGGGTTGCAGTGATTGCGCGGGTTGACCGGTAAGGTCGCGCGATCTGATGGGTGGTGACTCTATCTCATGGGGTGGTGACTGGATCAGGTCTCACGCCTATAAATAGGGAGCCACTGTTGCAACAAAATTAGAACACACCAAGTGTAAGCCGAGTTTGCCTAGTTCCTGCGGTCTGTGTTTCTGACCGAGCGGTCTCTGATTGAATTCTTCTTTGTGCAGCTTCTGCGGATAGTGCAGGCAGCAGCGATCACCTCTTCCTCTGAAAGTGTTCGGGCGGTTTGCGGCTTGGAGTTGTGGTGCTGGAGTTCGGGGATCAGGAGATCGGCAAAGGAGCGGTCTGGTGCAGCGGTCTGGTGGTGTTTCGAGATCGGGAGCAGTTGCGGTCTGGCAGCAGCGGTCTGGCGAGCTGCTGAGTTCGGCAAGAGACCGTGCGGTCTCAGTTATCTTTAGTTTCTGTTCTTTCTCTTTGAAGTTTTGTGCTGACGAAATCATGTCTCGTCGAGCATGTCTTGCCCTGTAATTGAAGTGTTGCTATCAATAAAGATCGTTTTGTTCGCCTAAGATTGTCTCTGGTTGTTTGGCTTGTATCTCTAGTTGTTATTCCTGCTTGCTCTCACAAGATCCGGAAAATTTCACAAGAATCGGGGAGTTTATAAGTTTTTCTTTAATAAGTTTAAAGGCCAAATGGCATTCATCGCTAAAAATAAATGAGGATTCCTTTTCAAGAAGATGGGTTAACCGCTTTGTGATTTTGGAAAAATTTTGTATAAAGCGCCGATAGAACACTGCGTGCCCTAGGAAACTACGAATAGCTTTTACGTTTGTTGGAGGGGGGAGCTTTTCAATCACATCAATCTTGGCCCTATCGACCTCGATCCCCATGCCCGAAATTTTATGACCAAGGACTAATCCTTCCTTGACCATAAAATGACATTTCTCCCAATTAAGTGCTAAATTCGTTTCCTCGCATCGCTGCAACACACGCTCAAGATTTTTTAAACAATTTTTAAATGAGTTTCCGAATACAGAAAAGTCGTCCATAAACACTTCCTTCACCTCCTCTACTAATTCGTCAAAAATCGCCAGCATACATCTTTGAAATGTAGCTGGCGCGTTACAAAGACCAAATGGCATCCTTCGATAAGCGAAGGTGCCAAAGGGACAAGTGAAAGTGGTTTTCTCTTGGTCGTCGGGCGAAATTGGGATTTGAAAATATCTCGACAAACCATCGAGAAAACAGTAGTAGGAGTGACCTGAAAGGCGCTCTAAGATTTGATCAATAAACGGTAGAGGGAAGTGATCCTTACGGGTGGCATCATTTAGTTTTTGGTAATCGATGCACATCCGCCAACCCGTAACAGTAAGGGTTGGGATCAACTCGTTATTCTCGTTAGCTACTACCGTAACGCCACCTTTCTTCGGTACGACTTGTACTGGGCTAACCCAAGTACTATCCGATATCGGGTAGATAATTCCCGCGTCCAATAGTTTGATCACTTCGGCCTTAACGACTTCTTTCATGTTAGGGTTTAGCCGCCATTGAGGCTGGACCGAATTTCGGGAATTATCTTTGAGAACGATTTTATGAGTGCAGAAGGAAGGGTTTATACCCTTAATATCCGAAATTTGCCACGCAATTGCGTGGCGGTGCTTTCTTAAGACAATAGCTAACTCAGAAATTTCCGAGTTGCTAAGTTCGGATGAAACAATAACGGGTAGCTTCGACTCTTTTTCTAAAAATAAATACTTAAGGTGAGGGGGAAGTTGCTTTAGTTCTAAAATGGGTGGTTCTTCATAAGAAGTTTTGATTTTCAATTTTTCTAAAAATAGTGGTTCAGGTGGTGTGAAACGAGTGACTTCTTCTTCTTCCAGACAAAAGAGTTCGGCGAGCTCGGACTCGTGACTCGAGGTGGAGACTAACTCGGGAGGTGAATCGAATTCCCAACACTCTTCCAGGTAAAAACACGAATCTTCGTTTTCTAATGTGTTCCGCATCGAGGAATTTATGCCGAAAGAAACTTCATCGTCTCCAATCCGAAGGAGGAGCTTTCCGTTACTTACGCCAATAATGGCGCGGGAGGTGGCAAGGAAGGGGCGGCCGAGTATGAGGGGTACTTCGGCATCCTCTTCGATGTCAAGAATGACAAAGTCCACCGGGAAGATGAACTTGTCGACCTTGACGAGCACGTCCTCCACTATTCCTACCGGATATTTTAAAGGGCGATCCGCTAATTGAATACTCATTCGAGTGGGGCTTGGATTTCCTAGACCTAGTTTCTTAAATAGTGAAAAAGGCATGAGATTGATACTTGCTCCCAGATCCGCTAAAGCGTGTTTTACTAACGAATTGCCAAATAAACACGGGATGGAGAACCGTCCCGGGTCATCACTTTTTTAGGCAATTTGTTGAGTACAACCGCGGAGCATTCTGCGTTCAAAGAAATATGCGAAATATCTTCTAATTTTTTCTTATTGGAGAGCAACTCCTTAAGATATTTCGCATATTTAGGCATTTAAGAGATAGCCTCGCAGAATGGTACATTAATGTGAATTTGCTTTAAAATTTCTAAAAACTTTTTATAATTCTTTTGGACGCTCTCGCTTTTAAACTTAGATTGATACGGAATATTTGAAGTAGAAGCGCACGGAGCTAACATAGCAGGTAAATTTGAAGATAAAATAGGAGGAGGAGGAGGGGAGGAAGTTACCATGGGTTCGTCCTGTTTTGAAACCACCTCCTTCCCGCTTCGGAGTGTAATCGCATTTGCGCTCTCCCTTGGGTTTGGCTCCGTGTTTCCCGGAAGGGCTCCTTGCTGGCGCTCGGAGATTATCTTTGCTAGCTGGCCCACTTGGTTCTCCAAATTTTTGATCGATCCGGTGAGGTTCCGGATGTTCGTTTCATTTGTAGCAACATATTTTGCAAATACCTCTTCAAGCGGAGAGGGCTTTTGCTATTGCGGTGGAAAACCGGGTGGATTAAAATTTGGAGGGGAGTTAAATTAAGAAGTTGATTTGGAGGTTGATTTAAATTTAAGGGACGCTGAGCATTTCCTTGATTGCTCCATGAGAAATTCGGATGATTCCTATAACCCGCATTGTAGGTGTTATTATACGGAGCGGTGTTCGGGTTATAGGAAGGCCGAGGAGGATTTCCCATGTAATCAACTTGCTCTTCAAGTAAAACATTATTAGCCCAAGGAGGAGTGGCGGAGGAAGCAGACATCTCCGCCACTTGCTTTGTTAAGCGCTCAACTTGTAAAGCCAAATTTGCGTTAGCGCCTATTTCAAAAATTCTGGCCGGCTTATTAGGTCGCGCTCGGGGCATGTTCCATTGGTACGCATTTGTGGCCATCTCTTCGAAAAGCTCTTGAGCGGCGACCGGGGTTTTATTATTTAATGTCCCCCCGGCGGCCGCATCAATCATTTGCCTCGTTTGGAGATTTAAGCCATTATAAAATATTTGCACTTGTTGCCAAGTGGCAAGTGCATGGTAAGGGCATCGACGCAAAAGCTCCTTGAAGTGCTCCCATGTATCATAGAGAGTCTCCGAGTCGATTTGCATGAATGACGCAATATCCGTGCGCAATTTAGCGTTCTTTGAAGGCGGGAAATATTTATTAAGAAAGTTTTTCGCCATTTCGGCCCATGTAGTGATGGATCCCCTAGGTAGGGAGCTCAGCCACTGCTTGGCCTTAGACCGCAAAGAAAAAGGAAAAAGACGTAATCGAATGGCGTCATCGGTGACGCCATTGATCTTAATAGTGTCGCAAATTTCAAGAGAGTAAGAGATATGTGAATTTGGATCCTCGTCCGGTTGACCATCAAAGGTCACCGATTGTTGCACCATTTGTATGATGCTGGACTTGATCTCAAAATTATTGTTCGCCACCGTGGGGCGAACAATACTCGATTGTGTGCCTTCCAAATTCGGCCGCGCATAATATGACATGGTCCGTTGCGCGTCCTCATTAGGATTTGGCTCGTTAAGATTAGGAGGATTAAGATTATGATCCATATTTGCTGCGTTAGTGTCCCCGATCGACTCTTCAGATTCTATTTGATTTCCCTGATCACGAGAACGGCGGTGCCTCAAAAGGGTTCGTTCGATCTCCTGATCAAAAGGAAGAATCGAAGTGCTACCTCGGGTCATACACTAAAAAGAGAAGAAAGGAAGAAGAAAAAGAGAGAATTTTTTTTTGTTCTTTTAGGCAGATTAAGTTAGTCTTGGACTTCCCAAGATTTACCCGGTGAAGGGTTTGCAGGGTACTAGGAGGTGAGATGGGATGACACCTCAAACGTCCCTTTCCAAGATTTTAATTTCACCCTTAAGATTTTCAAAAATAGAAAAACTAAAATAAAAACAACATGATAAAATTAATAGCTATCCTTGTTTCAAAATATCTACGCAAAAGTCCCCGGCAACGGCGCCAAAAACTTGATATTTAATTTTTGCGGTTTTGAAATTTAGTGAAGGTTTGAGATTTTCTCCAAAACTATATCCGATAAAGGCAAGTGTACCTTATCGTCTATATTATAGGATATTAAGAAATACCAAGGTCGTATTCCACGGGGCGCGTTGATTACTTCTACTTTGAGGGAAGTCGCTATTATCTTATCTAATGATATTTTGGGGTTTTGGTTACTTAGCTAGAAAAAGAGAAAATGCAAGTTAAATTAAGGGTTTAGATGATGATAAAAGATGCTAGTACTCAATCAAAAGTCACCTTGGAGTGAGAAAAGACAAGTGAAAAGAAATTAAATCTAATTCCGTTTAAATTGACTACTTGACCGTGGAGGTTCCCGAAGCTCGAACATGCCTCTCTCAAGGTTAATGCCCAACTAAGTTTAGGAAAAATCAACCGGACTCTCGTCCTATAATCGATTACCTAAAACTTGCTTTACCGAGTGAACCCCGCTATTGGATTTGACTCCAATCCGGGAGATTTACGTCATCCTCTCTCGAGGGGTGTGTGCAACTCTCTTTACCCTTGAGTGATCAATTCATACTTTGAGCCTCTCGGCTAACTAAGTATGAAAACATAAGCGAAAACCATATATCGAAAATATGGCCTCACTAATTATAAATCAAGGGTAATTCAAGTGTTTATAAAAATGGATAAAGAAAACTTTAGAAAATCATAACTTGTCTAACTCATCCTCGGATCATTTTGATTGAGTACTAATGAGGATTAGTTAATCATGGTGGAGGGGAAAGATGAAGAAAAATAAAAATGCATAATAAGAAAATTTAACTAAGGAGGAGACAAAACAAAGAGTAGAACTAATTTTTATTTAAATGAAAACTATTACAAGTCTTAAGAGAAGAGATTACAAGCTAGGAAAAACAAGTTACAAGCTTAAACTAAACTATTGCATTGAAAGGAAGCTAGTACATTGCATGAGAAAAGGAAGAGAGCATGAAAGTTAAGACACATGAACATGAACATGAAAGTGCAAAATACTCAAGATTGGCTCCAACAGCACCTCCCCCACTCCAAAATTCTGAACCCTAGACTCAAGGAGAACCTCTGAATTTATAGGAAAAAATTTCAGATTACACGCCCTCGGTCACGGGCGTGACCAAGGGCGTGAATGCACTATTCACATCAGATCCGACAGCGGCGTGGGCTCGAATTCGGCGCGTCGAAAAGTGACATGTCACGGGCGTGACATGTCGGGTCACGACCGTGACTTTGGAAGGCTGCATTAAATGCGGCGTGGGCTGGAATTCGGCGCGGTGGCGAAGCAGAGATCACGCTGGAAAGTCACGGCCGTGACATGTGGGTCACAGGCGTGACTTAGGTTGACTTCTCGACAGCATCTCCACGTCTCGACGGCGGCTCCACGTGGAAGATTCTAAGTTTACACGCCCTTGGTCACGGGCGTGACTTTGGGTCACGGGCGTGACCTGGGGCGTGACTTGGTGTGGGCTAGCTCAGACAGCACGACATCATTCTGGACTGATCTTTAGGTTACACGCCCTTGGTCACGGGCGTGACCGAGGGCGTGACATGCCATTTTTCCCGATTTGTCCCAAAATTCTGCAAATATTGAAATTAAGCTATTTTAGAATCAAAATTACAAAAAGAACTAACTTATAACCTAAAATTGACATAAAAGGAAAATTCATATTAAATATTTACAAAATTTTCTATTAAAAAGTTATAAAAATACCACTTATCATCAACACTAACCATAAATTGGTCAAAGTAGCCTAATTAGGGTCAATTGGCTTCCACCATACCAAATTGACCTTGCCCCTACCCTTATAAGGGAATTAGGGACACAATGGACTAAAAACCCCCATCATGGGGTCACCAATTTGGCCAATTTGACCTAAGTCAACTCTAGCCCTATTTTGGTCAAATTGCCCTATTGTGGGTCAATTGACCTCCACCTTGCCAAATTGACCCTACCTAGACCTTCCTAACACTTAGGGGAGGCCAATGGGTCACTAGCCACCCATTGGTGCCAACCCAAATGGTAAAATTGACCAAAGTCAACTTCACCCTAAATTTAGGTCAAAATAACCTATTTTGACCTAATCAAGCCCAATTCACTCGGGCTAGACCCAATTGAAGGGGTCCACTAGCTAATGGGGCTTGGAGTTACTGAATTGACCATTCAATTTTAGAGAATTCAACTAGGAGAGAGAAAGCACAATTTTCCCCAAAAATGGTGGAGAGAGAAAGAGAGCAGTAATGACATTCATGCCCAAGGGAGGCCAATTGATCTCCCAATTGATGGGAATTCATATCCTCTAGATGTTACAAGAAGTGTAGGAGTTTTTCCAGCCCACATGGGGGCTGAATTGGGGGGTTTTCACCATGGCCGAAATTGGCCATTAATGGCCTTCATGGCAATTGATGTCATGGCACTCTCTCTCCCCAAATTGAACCTTATAACACCATCAAAGGACTGAGAGGACCATTTTCCCCCACTTACATGAAGAAATTGTGCAACTTGGTGTGGAGGTTGCCATGGCTTCCAAGCTCCAAGGTCGGCCATGATGATGGGCCAATCGGCAAGGCTTCAAGGCTCCACACAGGTCTGGTTCTTCTCCTCTTCCCTAGTGGATAGATCCACATCAAAAATCGGCAAGGATTGGGGCCAATTGGTCCCCAATCAGAATGGCTGAAATCTCCATTTTTGGAGTTTTTTTCTCGCCAAAAACCCCGGTTCCGGCCACCACCGGCCGGCCAAGACCTCCCATCGCCGACCACCACCTCAAGCAAGGTCGTGGTGGCATTGGCCGGCCAGGGAGGGGCGTGGGTCTCCGGGAAAACCAGTTTAGAAAGCCTACAGGACGGGACAATCTCCACCGTCGGCTTTGTGGAGAAGATGATGGGATGCCGTCGATTTCCTATACAGATTTTTCTATATTAATGATTAGTAATCTATTTTATATTCTTATTACTGGCAGTAGTTAGAAATAAATATTGAAAATACTTAGGGACCTATACAGGAAAAATAGTCAACGCCAAACTTGTAGCCAGTGAAGTCTACTTTAATTTAAAATTGGTTTCATCCAATTTGGATCAGTGGTCTGACCACAACACTCAAAATGGTGCAACATATACAAAGGGTTGACCAGAGCTTGATCTTTGTGCCCCCATCAATATAGCCATCCTGATGACTTGAAAATTGTAATATAGTCTAACTATACCCACACCCTGAACATATCCAAAAATGAGAATTTTTGGAGGACATTTTTCTATGGTCTTTGCAAACATTTAATAATCCATGTAATAATTAATTATAGGGTCTAATGACCTCCAAACCCTTCCAAATTTTGGTGGGTGGTCCTACGAGTAATGATATGTTTATGGTAAAAATGCATCCCATTTGGGATTGATTTGGTTTGGTATTTAGCAAAACCAAGATTGGTCAAACTAAGGGTTAAAAGGTCAAAAGTGCAATTGTTGTATTAAGTGGTCAAATCTCACCAAAATGTTATGAAACCTTGGCCACTGACTTTATATCACATAAAACACCTCCACCAATGATTTAGAGTGATTTGGGATGGATATGCCCTAGAACCCTAGTTCTAACCCTAGGGTTGCACTTTGAGTCTTGTGAAGGACATAGGGTCATATGTCCTTGAATGGTCATGGAACTTAGTACATAAGTTTATATGGTGTAAATATGTGCTAAGTAATTGTATGTGAATTTTAGGAATAATTTGCCCCCTCTGAATAAGGTTATAACCAATTAGGACACTTTCTTATAAGAGGAATTTACATGCTCAATTTATCTTGGATATTGATGAAATTTTGGTAGTGCTCATATAATCATAATATAAACCTCTGGTAATTTTTGTGTAATTTTTGAATTGATTTAATTAGTACTTCATTAACAAGTCAACTATTTTGCCTTATGATTATGATAAATAAATGAGGGCTAAATATTTTCTGGAAAATTATGTAACTTGGTGATAGGACATTTTAGGGGATTAGAAAGCTCTGTGAATTTTTGTATAGTTTTTGGAATCATTTATCAGTAGGTTACTTCTCAATGTTCCCTAGTTTGGATTTTCTTAAAATATTTAATTTTGATACTAAATGGTTTTGATAAATCATAAAACTTAGTCAGTAAACTTCTCTGATCATTTTAGAGGTCAAGTAATTTTACCATAATTTTTGGACAAGTAATTTTTGTGGTTCCTTCTTAAGCCTCCAATTTCGAATAATTATTCAATATTATATTTAGAGGCCAATACCTTACTGTAAAATTGTGATATTCTGTCTTTGCTATTATTTTGATATCATAGATTTTCCATAAATTTTTCTTGGCCAAATCATAAGAAAATCATATACTTCATGTTCAATTTCATACTTGGCCAATGTTGGAGAAATTATAATAAATGCCAAATAAATAAGGAAAATTATGACCTTCTGGATTTAGTCTTATAATGTCATGATAGACTCTTAGTAATAATCTTGGGTCATTTAGATGATTATTTGGAATACCTCCTCTCATGCATCTTATATAGCTCATTTGGTCTGCGTATAGAAAAACTGTAAGACTTGAGTAAACTGATGACCATTAGATGGGAATGGAAGGTAGATGGTGTACCTTGTCTTGTTGAGAAGATGTGAGGCCACCATTAGTGGTCTATATGTTGTGTGTACCCGATAAGCTAAGGGGTAAGGTTGTTTTCGGGATTGACGAAAGATCGTCTTTCCCTTAGAGGGTCATAAAATACTTAGGGTAATATAAGTGTAATGATAAGAAGGGTAATCTTATGGATAGTTACCAATAACATTAAGTGTCTTAAGAAAGGGAGGTTTGGGATATCATCCCATCATACCTCCTAGTACCGCTGTGAGACTCTTAGAGGGTAGACCTCGGGAAGTCCAAGACTAACCCTAAACTGCAGGAATAAATTGTTGTGCAAGATTAACTTAACAATACATTCAGCCACACCCCGTTGTTATGGGTAGTTTGTTGGTTTGATTTTACGAGCGGTAGGCTCGGTGGTTATAGGCACGGATGGGTTGGTCCAACGAGCCGGTGGCTCGGAAGTTAATTGTGATGGGCGGGTTAGCCCGGTGAGCTTATGGCTCGGATATGGATGGTAAACATGTTTGCATGTGCATAAAGGTGGTGGGTCTTTGGTATTGGACGGTCGTTCACACCGACGTTAATACGTTGAATCGACAAGTGTGGAATTTTCACTTAGCCATGAAAGTCTTGTGGTCCAGCAAGTAAGAGTATGCAGGCACTCCGCGGTTTTTCGTTGAGGCGTACGATAGGTCTAGGTTAGGTAGTGTGAATACCAACCTAGAGGTGGGCGAGGCCCAACCCACCGCTTCTGTTTGCCACTACGAGAGTATCCTGGGTGTCTTGCTAGCTCCAAAAAGGGGGAACTAAAGGTCTGTGCGCATAGAGTGGAAGTGTGTGAGTTGCACTTTTGTGAACATAGCATAAACTGCATAACTCTGCATGTCATGGCATAAGCATTGCATTTCAACCACTACCCCTATCATATAAATTGGTTATGAAACTTTTTATACGACAGGCCTTGCTAAACGACCCCTTGGTCTATAGGTGTGTAAGGGAATTCCTATAAATCAATGGTTACTTTTCAATTATTTACTTATCTTTACTTACTTTTATTTACTTGCTCTTTACCATGCTCTATTACTGCTTTAATTATCTATATACACATATGTAGTGGTAGACATTTCCTGTAGACAAGATTCGTCGTCCTCTGCTTTGTTTTATGCCCCCTGCTGTCCTCCGCTTCATCCTCCCGCACGGTGCCTAGGAGCCATTGGGGGGAGGGGTGGGGAACATAAGGCATAGTATTTTTGACTAACGGTCGGTGGACCATATCATTCTAGGGGATCGAGGAGACGCAACAACACTATAAGCCAGTGCAGATGGAGGCGGTTGATGCGCGATCTCTAATTAGCAAGCACGAAAAGCGATACGACGGCAGTGCACTGGTCGCTCAAGTAATAAAATAGGGAGGAACTCCCCGAATGTCGATCTCAAAGGACTGTAAGTTTGGTAGTATGATTCGCCCTGCCCGGAAATTAGGTAAAAGGAATACTAAGTAATAACAAAGGGGGTTGTGATTGGATTCCTAAGCTATTGCGGAAATAAGAGAAATGTGGGTCGAAAAGCACCGCTTCGCAAGGTGTGGGTGAATGTAGCGGCCGCGATGCCGCGCTTCGGTAAGCGGATGGAGTGGCCACAGTGCGAGGTTTTGTGAGGGTCGTGTTCACCTCTGCGACAACATCACCACTAGCAATTGCTAGATGGCTTCACACAAAAACAACCTAGGCTATCACAACAACAACGAAAGCTATTCTCACCACCACATCATCGTTGCACATGAACACAAGCAAGGATCCATAACATCAACCTAACAAGCATTCGTACAATAACACAAAGAGAAAGCACAAGCATCAAAGTTTAGAAATGACCAAATAGAAGATGTCACCGCGTTTTGGGTTCTCGGCCGGAGTGAGAGGTTGTCGGGCTCTCTACGAGCTCGGCCTTCAGATGGTGTGCAGACTCGAAGGAGGCTGTCACTGCTCCAACGATCTTCAACGCTTCTATGGTCTCCTCGGCGAAGAATGCTTGAACTAGTGGCAGAGAATGCTTGCAAATGCTCCCGGATGGAGGAATGGCGAAGTAGATGGCTGGAAATGGTCTCCTCTTATCTCCTCCGGTGGAAAGGGCAAAAATTGCGGGGTTCCTGGTTTTTTCCCGCGAGGGGAATCGGTCTCTCTTTTGTAGCGGCATTTCCTGCTTTAAATACTAAACAGGCAAAATTTTGGTCACGCACGGTCGAATGCACGATCGTGCGTTGCCTGTGCGATAATTAATGATACAAACTGGCATGAAGTCGAAGCTGCGCCGCCCGTGCGATTTACTCACGCATGGGAAAATCCGCCCGTGCGTCAAAACGCACGAGTAAATTCAGAAAAGCTAGAAATAGGAAGAAATAGGCGTCCGTGCATTTGACTCACGCACGAGCAATTCTGCTCGTGCGTCAAAATGCACGACTAAACGCAGATCTCCCATTTTCTGCCCAGATGAGAACGCACGACCACAACCGTCCGTGCGTCAAGGAAACGCACGACTGTGCGTTGCACACAATCATGAATTCTGGGGGAAAACTGGATGATCCGACCACCTGTATATAAGATAAAACAGCTGGGAAAACACCTCCAATACTAGATAAACATAGAAAAAGGGATGGGGAGCACCATGTGCTTACCCCCAATAACAAGGAGCGCAAATGCACACCGAAACGGGCCTAAGAGTGCACCTAGCAAGGAATAACAAATATAATCAAAATGAAGCCTAAGGTGTAGTGCATCGACTAGAAATACGGCCCAGATGAGTCCAAAAATGTGTATATAAATGGGACTCATCACACCCCCAGACTTAACCATTTGCACGTCACGGGCAAACTACTCAGCTCTTCTCTCGGAACAATTGGATGTTAGAGTGAGTTTGAGCGGTAGAGACCTATGCGAAGTCGCATGCACACGTGCATAGAAATACATCAGAACAGAATTAAACTGAAGATTATATCTAACTATTTCTAGAACAGTAATTTGAAATTTACTTTACTTGGATGGTGAATCCCGCTGAATCTTTCGGTCGCGCAAAAGGGAAAATAACGTGACTAATGAGTAGAGTTTTACTCGAATCAAAGCTCGGGAAAACTCCTAAGAAATCCATCAAAGTCGGTGTCCATAGGCTTGCACGTTCGCACTCTCTCTACTGCATGAGATGACTCGTATCTAAAATCAATAGGACTTATGGGTTAGGATTGGGCTTAGGTTGAGTTTAGGCTAGATAAGTAGAAGGACGATGAGAATCGCATTCAACATAAATTGAGCACTCAAGAGAATTACAATCACCAATACAACATTTTCAAGAATTACACAACACCCCCAGACTTCAACTGAACACTAGGTGCGTGCTAAGCCAAATATAATTTGAATTTGTCGAGAGAGTATTCATTTTGAATAACTTTTTTTTTCTTTTCTTTTTTACTTTTACTTTTCTATTCTCTTCTCGACAAAATACTTTTGTAGGCACAATAAAAACAGCTCATTTAGCTAAATCAAAGCTGCCATACACCATTGAGACAACACCAAATGCGATCGATAGATAAATTTCTTTCAGCTCAGAAGTTGGTGCGAAAATAGGTTTGGCCGTATGGCTTTGGTGAAATTTTAGTGGAGCTAAACAAGGAGGAAAGGTAGGCTCAAGTGGGCTTGCAAAGGTGATTACGTTGGTGAGGATTTCAAAAGCACAAACGGATCAAGAAATGGCCTATATCACATTTTATAATGAGTACTTCAACGCAATCGTTTCAAGAGTAGCCTAATGCAAGTTCTAGCCACCGAGAAAGGTTGTCCTTCCTTCCGACCCTAGTAATAAGCTACTACTAGTCCAGCTACACTCGACCGTATGCTACCGTTGTATTCACCGGATTCACCACTAAAGTAAAATAAATTGCAGCTACTATAATAGAAATAATTAAATTATAACTTTGAATTTTATTCTACTTTAATTGAATTTCTAGGCGTGACAGGAGCAATTGACTAGAGCACTACTCGAGTCAACATTTTTCTCTACTCCTCACTCCTACACTAACAATCCAATTCTTACGAGCGGGGAACCTCGCAACAATATCCAATAAGCGCGCGTGATCAAGTGCACACGAACTAGGTGCAAGTGTATGCAATGTGTGCAACAAAATGATAAATCCTAACTTAGCACATTCTACCATGCCATGCAAAGTGTGTGTACGTGCACAACTCGCTCTCTCCCCTAGACTTGATCAAAACGAAATAAAATAGATAATTCAGGAATAGGGGAAAATAGGGGTAGAGAGTACCTATGCTCATAAAAGAGCATGCCAGAAGTGCGGTATTATCCTTCTTTAAAGATCTCCTCCTCTTCATCCAATCACATTCACACCTGCAATGTTAGCGCCAAAGCAAAAACAAACAAAACATAATAGAAATTAAAGCAAGCAAGCGGAACCGGGTGGTTCCCTTGGGTTGTCTCCAAAGAAGCCCTTTTGTTTAACGTCCTTAAAGGTGGACCAAATACATGTATTAAGCATTGTTCATAAAGCAGAAAATTTAGAGAAAAGTTTCACACACACAGATCACAGCAAGAAAAAGAACATCAGCTATACACGCTTTTGTAGTGCACGTCTCCAGTGGCTTGTAGGCTGGAGGTGAAAGCTTTAGGGCCAAAATTGGTGTCACCCAATTTTTCCCTAGCCTCTGCCATCTTGCCATTGGAAGTAGTGGAGCGTGCACCATGCAATCGTCTCTCTTGTTTCAACTTCTCCACGGTTGGAGAGCGCCAGCGTTGATAGTCGTCAGATTTTCCCACCTTGGTGGTGTGTGGCATCACTTCCGTTGCCGCAGTGGCAACTGGGTCAGCCCAAGAGACAGACTGTTTAATAGGTTTATTGCACGAATTCTTGCTAAATAAAAATGGGACATTGTCCCGAGTTAAGTTTGCTTGGCAGGTTTAGAAACGAGGCTCTCCTTCCTCTCCGGGTCACATTTCTTTCGTAAGCCTGCTTCTTCTTCTTTTTCGCATGACTGCTTCTCATCCTTTTCTTCCTCTAATGATACTATTTCATCCCTGATTCCTGCATTACTAAGAAATTCATCAGAAATAATTTGGGGAGAGCGAGATAATGTTTCGGTCACAATCTTGGGGCAAGTAGGGATGATAACACTCCCTACAGAGAAATCCAAAGTGGCACCGCTCTCTTTCAAGAACAGCACTCCCAAGATGGGGATAGATTTATTCTCTTGGGGTCCCAATACTTGAAAGTCAGCGACCACCACCGTCCCCTCGACCATGACTTCAACATTTTTCACTTCTCCCTCCGACTGAATAATGGTCCCATTAGCAAGCACCAAAGACTTCCGATCGTCCATGTTCATTTCGAGTTGCAATTTAGCAACGTCTTGCAATGCAAGGACGTTGCGGGATGAACCAAAGTCACATTAGGCAGTAGTTTTGACATTATTAATAGAACAACTGATTACTAATTCACTTGGGTCAACCACTTCCGTGTCGGTAAGACTCTTCCCTTGATTGATAGTTTTTTTTTCTGTGTTGCTGGGAAGGGTCCCTTGCGAATGCTTGGTTAACAATTGAGCCAATTGGCCTAATTGCGTCTCTAAGCTTCGCATGGATGCGGTTTGGTTAACCATATTCGAGTTTGCGGCCTGCATAAACCTCTCCATCATATCTTCGAGATTGCTCTTCTTAGGAGTCGGGGCACTTTGATTATAACTCTGTTGAGGCGGCCGCGGTTGGCTACCAGAGGCTTGAGCATCGAATTGATGCGAGCCTCCTTGCCATCGTTGGCCTGGAATGTTTTGTTTCCAAGAGAAGTTTGGATGACTCCTCACACCCAAGTTATAGGCATTATTAAACAGTGCTCCATGATTTTGATCATTAATATAATTGACACTTTCATCAAAAGAAACTTCGGTAAGTTGCTCACCTGTGGGGCACTCATATGCATGATGCCCCGGGCTTCCACACCCTTGGCATGAGATCATCATCACTGAGGCAGAAGGGAGGGTAGGCCTCTTTAGTAGCACAGTACTTTCAGCGGGTGCACCAGACGTGTTCACCTCAAAGAGTCCCCGAGCATTCCTTGGAGCGTTTCTTCCAGCAGTCCAAAAGGAGCTATGAATGGCAGTGTCTTGGACGATCCATACTGCGTCTTCTGGGGTGTGGTTCATTAGAGTTCCACCTGCAGCAGCATCAATCATGGCCCTGTAGTTAGGCTCAATAGCAAAGTAAAAATTTTCTACTATAGTCCATGGTTGCAGCTCATGCTGGGGACATTTCCGGAGAAGGTTCATGAACCTCTCCCAAGCTTCTGCGAGAGCCTCCTGATCATGTTGTTGGAAGGTTGCAATTTCCCTCCGCATGTTTACGACCTTGTCGACAGGATGGAACTTCGCCAGAAATTTTTCTTGCAGAGCGTCCCAAGTGGTAGCTGTGCCAGGTGGTATTGTGTGGAGCCACGCCTTTGCCTTGTCACGTAGAGAGAAAGGGAACAGCCTGAGCTTTACCATCTCGTCAGCCAACCCTGCGAACCGAAATGTCCCGCAAATTTCTGCGAATTCAACCAAGTGAAGATGGGGGTCTTCACTGGCTAACCCAGATAATTGGGCCTGGTTGCGGATCATGTTCAGGATAGCCGGCTTTATCTCAAAGTTGTTGTTGGTGATAGCCGGGCCGAATCCAGGGACACACTCCCAACAGTGGGTGTAGTGTAATCTCTCATGGTCCTGGGTCGTGGCATAGCCACTTCATTCTCGTCAGCTACCTGACCCACGACCGGTGCATTTCCCACTCCGGGGTCAACCTGATTTCCATTAACATCCATGGTGGCAGCAACACGGAGACGCGCCTGCAGGGTACGCTCTATTTCAGGGTCATATGCTGCGCACTCACCGGGATCTCTTCTATGCATACACACTCTTCAACACAAAAGAAGAAAAAAAAAAGACCTTAAAATGAATTTCCAAAGAAAAACAAATCATACACGCTTGCAGTCCCCGGCAATGGCGCCAAAAAGTTGATGCATGATTTCAGCAACGCTAATTAGCAAGCACAAAATGCGATACGACGGCAGTGCACCGGTCGCTCAAGTAATAAAATAGGGAGGAACTTCCTGAATGTCGATCTCAAAGGACTGCAAGTTGGGTAGTATGATTCGCTCTGCCCGGAAATTAGGTAAAAGGATTACTAAGTAATAACAAAGGGGGTTGTGATTGGATTCCTAAGCTATTGCAGAAATAAGAGAAATGCGGGTCGAAAAGCACCACTTCGCAAGATGTGGGTGAATGCAGCGGCCGCGATGCCGCGCTTCGGTAAGCAGATGTAGTGGCCACAGTGCGAGGTTTTGTGAGGGTCATGTTCACCTCTTTGCCAACATCACCACTAGCAATTGCTAGATGGCTTCACACACAAACAACCTAGGCTATCACAACAACAACGAAAGCTATTCTCACCACCACATCATCATTGCACATGAACACAAGCAAGGATCCATAACATCAACCTAACAAGCGTTCGTACAACAACACAAAGAGAAAGCACATGCATCAAAGTTTAGAAAGGACCAAATAGAAGATGTCACCGCGTCTTGGGTTCTCGGCCAGAGTGAGAGGTTGTTGGGCTCTCTCCGGGCTCGGCCTTCAGATGGTGTGCGGACTCGAAGGAGGCTGTCACCGCTCCAACGATCTTCAGCTCTTCTATGGTCTCCTCGGCGAAGAATGCTTGAACTAGTGGCGGAGAATGCTTGCAAATGCTCCCGGATGAAGGAATGGTGAAGGAGATAGCTGGAAATGGTCTCCTCTTGTCTCCTCCGGTGGAAAGGGCGAAAATGGCGGGGTTCCTGGTTTTTTCCCACGAGGGGAATCAGTCTCTCTTTTGTAGCGGCATTTCCTGCTTTAAATACTAAACAGGCAGAATTTTGGCCACGCACAGTCGAACGCACGATCATGTGCTGCCCGTGCGATAATTAATGATAAAAATTGGCGTGAAGATGAAGCTGCGCCGCCCGTGTGATTTACTCACGCACGGGCAAATCCGCCAATGCGTCAAAACGCACGGGTAAATTTAGAAAAGCTAGAAACAGGAAGAAACAGGCATCCGTGCGTTTGACTTACACACGAGCAATTCTACTCGTGCGTCAAAACGCACGACTAAACTAAGATCTCCCATTTTCTGCCCAGATGAGAACGCACGACCACAACCGTCTGTGCGTTAAGGAAACGCACGACCGTGCGTTGCACACAATCATGAATTCTGGGGGAAAACTGGATGATCCGACCACCTGTATACAAGATAAAACAGCTGGGAAAACACCTCCAGCACTAGATAAACATAGAGAAAGGGATGGGGAGCACCATGTGCTTACCCCCAATAACAAGGAGCGCAAATGCACACCAAAATGGGCCTAAGAGTGCACCTAGCAAGGAATAAAAAATATAATCAAAAACATGGCTAAGGTGTAGTGCATCGACTAGAAATACGGCCCAGATGAGTCCAAAAATGTGTATATAAATGGGACTCATCACACCTCCAGACTTAACCATTTGCACATCTCGGGCAAACTACTCATCTCTTCTGTCGGAACAATTGGATGTTAGTGTGAGTTTGAGCGATAGAGACCTATGCGAAGTCGCATGCACACGTGCATAGAAATACATTAGAACAGAATTAAACTCAAGATTATATCTAACTATTTCTAGAACAGTAATTTGAAATTTACTTTACTTGGATGGTGAATCCCGGTGAATCTTTCGGTCGCGCAAAAGGGAAAATAGCGTGACTAATGAGTAAAGTTTTACTCGAATCAAAGCTCGGGACAAACTCCTAAGAAATCCATCAAAGTTGGTGTCCATAGGCTTGCACGTTCGCACTCTCTCTACTACATGAGACGACTCGTATCTAAAATCAATAGGACTTATGGGTTAGGATTGGGCTTAGGTTGAGTTTAGGCTAGATAAGTAGAAGGACGATGGGAATCGCATTCAACATAAACTGAGCACTTAAGAGAATTACAATCACCAATACAACATTTTCAAGAATTACACAACACCCCCAGACTTCAACTGAACACTAGGTGCGTGCTAAGCCAAATATAATTTGAATTTGTCGAGATAGTATTCAATTTGAACAACTTTTTTTTTCTTTTTTTTTTTTACTTTTCTATTCTCTTCTCGACAGAATACTTTTGTAGGCACAATAAAAACAGCTACTTTAGCTAAATCAAAGCTGCCATACACCACAGAGACAACACCAAATGCGATCGATAGATAAATTTCTTTCAGCTCAAAAGTTAGTGCGAAAATAGGTTTGGTCGTATGGCTTTTGTGAAATTTTAGTGGAGCTAAACAAGGAGGAAAGGTAGGCTCAAGTAGGCTTGCAAAGGTGATTACGTTGGTGAGGATTTGAAAAGCACAAACGGATCAAGAAATGGCCTATATCACATTTTATAATGAGTACTTCAACGCAATCGTTTCAAGAGTAGCCTAGTGCAAGTTCTAGCCACCGAGAAAGGTTGTCCTTCCTTCCGACCCTAGTAATAAGCTACTACTAGTACACCTACACTCGACCTTATGCTACCATTGTATTCACCGGATTCACCACTAAAGTAAAATTAATTGCAGCTACTATGATAGAAATAATTAAATTATAACTTTGAATTTCATTCTACTCTAATTGAATTTCTAGGCGTGACAGGAGCAATTGACTAGAGCACTACTCGAGTCAACATTTTTCTCTACTCCTCACTCCTACACTAACAATCCAATTCTTACGAGCGGGGAACCTCGCAGCAATATCCAATAAGCACGCGTGATCAAGTGCGCGTGAACTAGGTGCAAGTGTAAGCAATGTGTGCAACAAATTGATAAATCCTAACTCAGCACATTCTAACATGTCATGCAAAGTTTGTGTACATGCACAGCTCGCTCTCTCCCCCAGACTTGATCAAAACGAAATAAAATAGACAATTCAGGAATAGGGAAAAATAGGGGTAGAGAGGACCTATGCTCATAAAAGAGCATGCCAGAAGTGCGGTATAATCCTTCTTTAAAGATCTCCTCCTCTTCATCCAATCGCATTCACACCTGCAATGTTAGCGCCAAAGCAAAAACAAACAAAACTTAATAGAAATTAAAGCAAGCAAGCGGAACCGGGTGGTTCCCATGGGTTGTCTCCCAAGAAGCTCTTTTGTTTAACGTCCTTAAAGTGGACTAAATACATGTATTAAAGCATAGTACATAAAGTCTAGGAATAAGCAAAAACTAATAAATCCTAATTATTATTACAAGCTCAAAACAAATCAGCTATAAGCTGATTTGAAGTAGTAACAACTGATGAAAGAAAAAGGACCGGGGACCTGGTAGTAGGGGTGGAAATTAAGTAGGATGCTCAGCCTCCAACCCCGAATCTCCTCCTTTTTTGCTCTCTTCTTCTCCTCCAGTATTATGGCTTCAAAGAAGAACCGCTTTCCCCCTTGTAACCAATCCTCAAAGGGAAGCACCAACGATGATTAGGAAACAAGATGTTTCTTCACAGTACCTTCCTCATCCCGCCAGGCTTTCGGCTCCTCCATGTATAAGGTCTGGTCAACCGGAGGAGGGGCATCCTGCATCCTTGTACATAAAGAAAGGGGGTCAGGAAATAAATTGGAAGAAAAACTAAAAGAAATTTCATCTGAGGGGATAATCCCGGCTTCATCCCCCATAGGGTGTGACAATGACAAACTGATGATATCATCGAAGATTTCACTGGACTCAACAGCGCACGCAATGGCCTCCTCTATAACTTGGACTTCCTCGCTCTGGACCGAAATGGTTGCTTCAACACACTCAAGACTGTCCTCCTCCATGAGAGTGGGCACGACAATGCGCAGGTCTGCAACATCCTGCAAATTGACCTCAATGATAACATCAGAAATAGATGTAGTGTCATGTGTAGTGGGAGAAAACGTGCCACTTGAGAGTTCGGGCTCACTCTCCACACAAGGGACAAAATCCACGCAAAGTGGTACGTGAACCGAAGAGGTACGGGGGGTCGCATCAGAGACAGAGTCATGAGGGACACTGATGCACGTGTCGATTCCAGAGCCTTCAAAAAGTGAAGGTGGAAGTGACACGTAACCAGAGGATGGGGCCGTGCTGGCAGAATTCAAAGATGGGACGATCCGAATATTCGGCTCATCGTCATCCTCCAGTTGGCGAAGGTAATCAGCACAGTCCTTCAAGGCATGCTCTCTACTTTTGTAAAATAAACACTACTTCACCGGCTTCACCGGCACCCAAGGTGCGGCAGCCGCGTAAAAGTGCGACAACAGAGGCGCGGTAGAGTTGCCAAAAGATTTATGGGCTCCGTATGGTTTCTGAACGACACCATACTCTTTGGGACACCTATCACTAGCATGGGATGTGTCCCCACACCAACGACATCGGATATTCAAATGCGCCCACATGACACAGATGAAGAAGATAGCATACTAAAAAATAAATTAAAGAAAATAAAAGACTCAATCGAAAACAATCGATTCACAACCAACATCTCATCACGCCTGCACTCCCCGGCAACGACGCCAAAAACTTAATGCGCAAATCTTAGCACACCGCTATAGGAGGTAGCAAGACTGCGACACGAAACGGCAGTGTACCGATCGTTCAAGTAATATAAAATGTGGGAGTGACTCCCCAAGTATTGTACTCGAAGGAACACAGTAAGGTGGAGTTAACTTTTAAGGAAGGACTTGAGATTGAAGTCCTTTCAAGCAGATGGATTGTTGAAAAGGGTTATTTGGATTGTGGAAAATAAAAGAAAATAACTACAACTACTCCTATGCAATGCCGATATGCAATGCTTCGCCAGGCGGGATGGAAAACTACACGGGCCGCTATGCACCGATTCGCAAGGGCGGATGGACGAGTAGGCAAGCGGATGGAGTGGTTCACACCAGCGGAACGAGGGTCGCAAGCACCTCGTCAACAAGCACGCCACTAGTGATTGCTAGTACGGCACACGAACATGACGGCGGGATGGAGGATGGAATGGGGCGCTCCTCACTTGCATAAACCACATATAACGATTTCACATAGACATGAAATATTAAATGACAAAACAAGGTTTAACAAACATTGTCCATACACCCAAATAATTAAGGAATAACACACTACAATGTAAAGGAGGTTGAGATTACAACCAAAGCACGGAGACTCATTGGAGGTTCACGGCCGGAATCTAGGGTTGTCAATCCTTGTCCGAGCTCGAGCTCCAACTGCCGTCCAGGGTCCGGAAGAGTTGTCACCTTCTTCTATTGTACCCATCTTCTCCGTCAATCTTCTTTAGCCACGATCTCACCGAAGAACTTCATATATGCAGCGGAAAATCCCTCAAAATGGAGCTTTGGAGGTGCACGAACAATGGAGGAGGCCTAGAGGATGCCCCGGCTTGAGATTTGCAAGAGAATGGTGGTCGGAGCTCCTCCCAAAGGTGGGCGGTGATGGAGCGGCGAAAATGGCGCGGAGCAAGAATCCTTAGGCGCGTGTGATGAGTCCTGATCATATACACTTTTATGGACTCATCTGGGCCGTTTTTCAGTCTCTTCACCACACTTTAGCCTTGTTATAGTTTATATTTGATATTCCATGCTAGGTGCACTTCTAAGCCCATTTTGGTGTGATTTCATGCTTTTCTTCATTAGTAGTTTTCATGCTCCGTTAGGTGCCACTTTCAGTGGCTAGATTCGTGGTTGTGCTGGAATAGGAGTCGTGCAGGTGTTCCCGGTGCAACTCTGCACAGGAACACTGCGCACGATCACCGGTTCTATTGCGCACGACCACTGGTCGTGCGCCACTGATCGTGCGCACTTAACCCTTTTTTCATGAGTTCTGTTTGGTGCAGTGCGCACGAGCATCTACGCTAGTGCGCACGACCACCGATCGTGCGCCACTGTGCGTGCGCACTTAGCATTAATTTTCTGAGTTCTGTTTCGACCAGTGCGCACGACCACCGACGATAGTGCGCACGACCACCGGTCGTGCGCCACCGGTCGTGCGAACATGTTATTTTATAATTTCTGTCTTTGCAGGCTCCGTCCAGGCAGAGCGCACGATCACAGGATTCTAGTGCGCACGACCACTGGTCGTTCGCCAATGACCGTGCGCACTGTTTAATTCCACCGCCTATAAATTCCGCTGCTCGCGATTTAGGTCAGATCGCTCGCTGTTTTCCGCCGTTTCTGCTCCAGTTTCGTCCGACTTCGCCCCTCCACCGCCGCCCACCATCTGGAGGTGCTCCGGGCTTGTTCTTCACGCCAATCTTGAGCCGGAGTTCCCTCTCAGCCTCCTCCTTCATCCAAGAGCTTCAAAGAGAGATCTAGCCGCCATCTCCATTGAGCAAGAGGAAGTTTGCAACCTCTACCGGATCGTGACACGAAGAAGACGGGTTCATTGGAGAGTCGTGACAGCTCTCTCTACCCCGGACGTAGTTGCGGACCGAGCTTGGATGCGGATTGACAACCCGGCGATTCCAACCGTGAATCTCCAACGAGCCTTCGGATTCGGTCGATTCCTTGCCTTGTTCTCCTCTTATTGATTGTTGTAATAGTTAGATCTTTTGTATTTTGATGAAGAACACTATAGACCTTGCTATTTAAAGTTATTTCATGTCTATGTGAAGTACCCTTTTTGTTTATTTGTGTGCTTGAGGTGCGCCCCATTCCATCCTCCATCTCGCCGTCACGTTCATTGCCGCACTAGCAATTGCTAGTGGCGTGCTTGTCGAAGAGGTACTTACAACCCTCATTCCGTTAGCCTACTCGCCCATCCGCCTACCGAAGCGTGGCATAGCGGCCCGTGTATTCCATCCCGCCTAACGAAGCAGCGCGCTCAAGGCCTGCATAGTTCGATCCGTTTGCCTACTCGTCCATCCGCCCTTGTGACGCAGCGCGCTCAAGGCCTGCCTAGTCTCCATCCCGCCAAGTGAAGCATTGCATAGCGGCATTGCATAGGAGTAGTTGTAGTTGTTTTCTTTTGTTTTCCAAAAGCCAACCCAACTCCCCCGCATTTCATCCGACGTTAAGGACTTCAATCTCAAGTCCTACCTCGAACGTTAACTCCACCTTACTGTGTTCCTTTGAGATCGATACTTGGGGATTCATTCCCATTTTATATTACTTGAACGATCGGTACACTGCCGTTTCGTGTCGCAGTCGAGCTACCGCCTATAGCGGTGTGTGAGATTTGCACCATCAAGTTTTTGGCGCCGTTGCCGGGGAGCACAGTCGTGTGAGTTTTCTGGAGAGGGAGAACCTGAGAGAGAAGCCCTTCCATTTGTAAATTGCATTTCTTTGTTTTATTTCTTTTTTATTCCATTTTCCTGTTTTAATTAGGTTGCTTTAGTAATTTTTGTTAGGTGTAGTATTTTGCACAATAGCATTTTTATTTTTGAATCGTTTTATCTTCGCACTATGTGGGCACATCTTAATTTCCGTTGCCGTTGGTGTAGAGATACCTCCCACTCTAGTGATGAATGCCCTACGGAGAATAGTAGGCATAATTCTTATAGCCCAGCATATGGAGCACCGACTTTGTCTGGTACTCCATATGGTGCGCGTAAGTCTTATGGCTACTCTGCTGAGCCTTTACCGTCTTACTTCTTTTCGGCTTCAGCCCCCGCTGTGCCAAAGAAGCCCGCAAGGCAGTGCCGGTTTTGTCGGAGCACTGATCATGTCCTGAAGGACTGTGCCGAGTATCTTTGCCAATTGGACGAGGATGACGAGCCGGATATCCGGATCGTCCCAAATCCTAACTCTGGCGGCACACCTTCAACATCCGGTTATGTGTCTTTGTCACCTTCACATCTTGAAGGGTATGGCATGGACACGGTCACTGGATGTGTGGCTAATCTGGGCACCGACATTGCTGAGCCTATTCTCCCGGTGCATCCACCACCCCTAGTGGATTCGATTCTTTGTGAGGAATCGGTGCTCGACTTTTATCTGAGCACTATTCCTCCCTCTGTTGTGCATACTACTCTCGTCTCCGACGACATTGTTGAGGATGTGTCGCAGGATGAGGCTGGCGATCTATGTGTTGTGCCTATTCCTATGGAGGAGGACAACCTTCTAGGTGAAGAGGAGCTTTCCTCAACACCGGTGGAGGAAGTCCAAATCTTGGGCATGGCCACTGACAATGCCAACATTATTTTACTTCCCCAACCTGATGGGAGTGAGACCGGGACCACTCCCCCGGTTTTTGATTATTTATGTTCTTCATCTTGTTTATTTCTCGATCCCCCCTCTTCACCCGAGCCTGTGCAGGTTGAATCTTCACAGGTACTTCAGGAGGACTTGGAGCTTTGTGCTCAAGTCAATGATGAGTGTGTCCTTTTATGCGAGGAGGTTGATCCCTCCTCCATTAAGGAAGCCTCATTCATTGCCTTCTCCTCCTGCGGACCTGCTGTGGACAATACCTTGCTGGGTAAGGGTAGTTTTGGTGAGATGAGTGAGGACCAGGCCTCTTCCTCTTCTTACTTTTTATTCCCTCTACCTGTGACGAGCAGGTATTATTCATATTCGGGTAGAGGCGTGACTGTTCTATCACCGTATCGGTACCCGCTACCGACACGGATATTAGGCCAGTTACCTGTCCACTTCTCATTCCATACTCCCATTAGCTAGAACCGATTTAGTTTTGAATAAGTCGTGATGGGATGACAATAACCCTAGTAGTTATCTTACTTTTCCTGCATTTTTATTTCTTCTAATCATGTTTAGTTAGCTGTAGTTTATTTCAGCTTGTCTTTTTCTTTTGTTTTTGCGGAGCTGACCCCTACAGGTATCTTTTTTTTCTGGATGGCGGATGCTGCAGCGTTGTCTTAGTTTGCACGCGTCTTCTGGTATGCTCACTTGCTGAGCATTGGGTACTCTCTTTCCCTAGCCCTATTTTGATTTTCCTGTCATATATTATGCGGATTGTTTAGTTTAAGTCTGGGGGAGAGTAGTTTTGTTTACCCGCTCACGTGCACTATTGCACTGCATGCTAGAAGATTTCTTTTAAATTGTTGTTCATTTTCATTGCACACCACATCACCCACTTGAGCGCGTACTCATCTGTTTGCTTGCTCTGTTGTGAATTTAATTCTTCTGCTTATTTGGGAAAGTCTAGGTGATGGCTTAGGACTATGTAGCAGAGTAAAATGTTGACTCTAGTAGTGCTCCTAGTCGAGTGCTCAGTTGCATAGAAATTTGTGTAGAGTAGACTTCTCTTTATACTTATGGTTTTATATTTTTCTTATTAGTGTAAATGTTGTTTACTCTACTCAAATGGTGAATTTGGTGGAATCAAACGGTAGCATAGGTATGTGTGTAAACGATCGCTAGATTAGTATTGCTTGAGTCGGGAGAAAGGAGAATCTTTCTCGGTGGCTAGAACTTGCCCCAAGCGATTCTTGAAGCATGGGTATACGGTTAGTCAATTGCGTGAATGTGATATAGGCCATCATTTTGGCCCGGTTGAGCCTTTGTGCCTATCCATACCGGTATATCCTCGCTAGCCCAGTTGTGCCTACCCGTTCTTTGATTCAGCCCCACTTTTATTTCACCAAAGCCCAAAAGCCAATCCTAGTCGCACACCCAAATCTGAGCTTTAGCTGTTTATTATTTTCATGAGTTGGGTTGTTGATGTGGTAATATGTTTGTGAAGATGTGGATGTGTCCTTTTGTTTATTTGCTGAAAATGATAAGAAAAGAAAAAAAATGAGAAAAAGAAAAGAAGTTAAAAAGAAAGGAAAGAGAAGGAGTGTTTAATTGAAAATCTTTATGTATAGATTTATGTTTGGGAGTAGGCGGTGCACGCACCCATGCTGTTAAGTCCAAGTCTGGGGGTGTTGTGTACCCGCGTGTTTGTGTGGTGAATGAGGATAGTTTCCTGCATTAGCTCATTTGGGTTTAGTGCTTGAGCCGTCGTTTTTATCTTTGTTTATCCTCACCTAAACCCAAGCCTCATTTAAAACCTAAAGTCCTATTGATTCACACATTTGAGTCAAACAAGTGCCGTGGAGAGAATGTGACCGGGCAAGCTTATGGTCACCGACACTGATGGATTTCAGTGGAGTTTTTCCCTAATCCCGATCTTGAGCAATGCTCATGTCAGCGCTTAGTTTACTTTCTCCGTATGCATGACCGAATGATTCACCGTTGTTCACCATTTTGAGTAGTTGTAATATGCTTTTACTCTTTTAGAAATATATAAACTGTTTTTATAATCAGAAATCTTTTCTACTATTTTTCTTATGCACGTGAGCATGCGACTTCGCATGGTACTCTGTATTGTAGTTTTAAGCCAACTACTTTTCTTTCCCCGTTCGCTTAGAATTTGTTTGCTCGGGACGCGCAAACAGGTAAGTCTGGGGGTGTGATGAGTCCTGATCATATACACTTTTATGGACTCATCTGGGCCGTTTTTCAGTCTCTTCACCACACTTTAGCCTTGTTATAGTTTATATTTGATATTCCATGCTAGGTGCACTTCTAAGCCCATTTTGGTGTGATTTCATGCTTTTCTTCATTAGTAGTTTTCATGCTCCGTTAGGTGCCACTTTCAGTGGCTAGATTCGTGGTTGTGCTGGAATAGGAGTCGTGCAGGTGTTCCCGGTGCAACTCTGCACAGGAACACTGCGCACGATCACCGGTTCTATTGCGCACGACCACTGGTCGTGCGCCACTGATCGTGCGCACTTAACCCTTTTTTCATGAGTTCTGTTTGGTGCAGTGCGCACGAGCATCTACGCTAGTGCGCACGACCACCGATCGTGCACCACTGTGCGTGCGCACTTAGCATTAAT
Organism: Dactylorhiza incarnata; assembly: GCA_033032865.1. Taxonomy (NCBI): domain Eukaryota; kingdom Viridiplantae; phylum Streptophyta; class Magnoliopsida; order Asparagales; family Orchidaceae; genus Dactylorhiza; species Dactylorhiza incarnata. The sequence continues at coordinate 3,710,642 of JAWHQI010000026.1, read as the reverse complement.
TTTCTGAGTTCTGTTTCGACCAGTGCGCACGACCACCGACGATAGTGCGCACGACCACCGTTCGTGCGCCACCGGTCGTGCGAACATGTTATTTTATAATTTCTGTCTTTGCAGGCTCCGTCCAGGCAGAGCGCACGATCACAGGATTCTAGTGCGCACGACCACTGGTCGTGCGCCAATGACCGTGCGCACTGTTTAATTCCATCGCCTATAAATTCCGCTGCTCGCGATTTAGGTCAGATCGCTCGTTGTTTTCCGCCGTTTCTGCTCCAGTTTCGTCCGACTTCTCCCCTCCACCGCCGCCCCCCATCTGGAGGTGCTCCGGGCTTGTTCTTCACGCCAATCTTGAGCAGGAGTTCCCTCTCGGCCTCCTCCTTCATCCAAGAGCTTCAAAGAGAGATCTAGCCGCCATCTCCATTGAGCAAGAGGAAGTTTGCAACCTCTACCGGATCGTGACACGAAGAAGACGGGTTCATTCGAGAGTCGTGACAGCTCTCTCTACCCCGGACGTAGTTGCGGACCGAGCTTGGACGCGGATTGACAACCCGGCGATTCCAACCGTGAATCTCCAACGAGCCTTCGGATTCGGTCGATTTCTTGCCTTGTTCTCCTCTTATTGATTGTTGTAATAGTTAGATCTTTTGTATTTTGATGAAGAACACTATAGACCTTGTTATTTAAAGTTATTTCATGTCTATGTGAAGTACCCTTTTTGTTTATTTGTGTGCTTGAGGTGCGCCCCATTCCATCCTCCATCTCGCCGTCACGTTCGTTGCCGCACTAGCAATTGCTAGTGGCGTGCTTGTCGAAGAGGTGCTTACAACCCTCATTCCGTTAGCCTACTCGCCCATCCGCCTACCGAAGCGTGGCATAGCGGCCCGTGTATTCCATCCCGCCTAACGAAGCAGCGCGCTCAAGGCCTGCATAGTTCGATCCGTTTGCCTACTCGTCCATCCGCCCTTGTGACGCAACGCGCTCAAGGCCTGCCTAGTCTCCATCCCGCCAAGCGAAGCATTGCATAGCCGCATTGCATAGGAGTAGTTGTAGTTGTTTTCTTTTGTTTTCCAAAAGCCAACCCAACTCCCCCGCATTTCATCCGACGTTAAGGACTTCAATCTCAAGTCCTACCTTGAACGTTAACTCCACCTTACTGTGTTCCTTTGAGATCGATACTTGGGGTTTCATTCCCATTTTATATTACTTGAACGATCGGTACACTGCCGTTTCGTGTCGCAGTCGAGCTACCGCCTATAGCGGTGTGTGAGATTTGCACCATCAGCGTGAAAGAAGATCGATCCGGAATAGGGCAAGAGCTGCAGATTTAATACAAAATAATCAGAAATTTGGTCACGCACGGTCGAACGCACGACCGCGCGTGAACCGTGCGATATTAATTAAGAAGAAATGCCAGGAAGACGACCCAGAGCGCCCGTGCATTTTACTCACGCACGGTCGAAGCCGATCGTGCATAAGAATGCACGGGTAAATTCGGAAAGCTCGAAATCCGGCAAAGAAGAGGATGTCGTGCGTTTTGTTCGCGCACGGTTGAGTCCAACCGTGCGTGAAGAAAATGCACGAGCGGGGCAGATCACCATATTGACCAGCCGATCATTGCGCACGACCTCAGCCGACCGTGCGTCAAGTGAACGCACGACCATGCGATTCATACAGGATGAATTCTGGGCAATATGGACGATCTGCCCACCTGCACAACAAATCCAAACGCTGGGAACACACCTCCAGCACAAGTATAACAGCATAAAAAGAATGGGGAGCACATTTTGCTTGCCCCCAACAATAAAGCGCGCAATTGCACACCAAAACAGGCTTAGGAGTGCACTTAGCATGGAATAATCAGTGGCTATCAAATATGAACGAAAACATGCCTAAAGTGTAGTGCATAGACTAGATAATCGGCCCAGATGAGTCCATTAATGTGTATATAATTGGGACTCATCACAAAAAACTTGATGCGCAAATCTTAGCACACTGTTATAGGCGGTAGCATGACTGCGGCACGAAACGGCAGTGTACCGATCTTTCAAGTAATATAAAATGTGGGAGTGAATCCCCAAGTATCGAACTCTAAGGAACACAGTAAGGTGGAGTTAACTTTTAAGGAAGGGCTTGAGATTGAAGTCCTTTCGAGCGGATGGATTGCGGAAAAGGGTGATTTGGATTGTGGAAAATAAAATTAAACAACTACAACTACTCTTATGCAATGCCACTATGAAATGCTTCGCCAGGCGGGATGGAAAACTACACAGGCCGCTATGCACCGATTCGCAAGGGCGGATGGACGAGTAGGCAAGCAGATGGAGTGGTTCACACCGGCGGAATGAGGGTCGCAAGCACCTCGTCAACAAGCACGCCACAAGCAATTGCTAGTGCGACACACGAACATGACGGCGGGATGAAGGATGGAATGGGGCACTCCTCACTTGCATAAACCACATATAACGATTTCACATAGACATGAAATATTAAATGACAAAACAAGGTTTAGCAAACATTGTTCATACACCCAACTAATTATGGAATAACACACTACAATGTAATGGAGGTTGAGATTACAACCAAAGCACAGAGACTCATCGGAGGTTCACGGCCGGAATCTAGGGTTGTCAATCCTTGTCCGAGCTCGGGCTCCAACTGCCGTCCGGGGTCCGGAAGAGCTGTCACCTTCTTCTATTGTACCCATCTTCTCCGTCAATCTTTTTTAGCCACGATCTCACCGAAGAACTTCATATATGCAGCGGAAAATCCCTCAAAATGGAGCTTTGGAGGTGCACGAACAATGGAGGAGGCCTAGAGGATGCTCTAGATTGAGATTTGCAAGAGAATGGCGGCCGGAGCTCCTCCCAAAGGTGGGCGATGATGGAGAGTCAAAAATGGCGCGGAGCCGGAACCCTTAGGCTCGGGAAAGAAGATCGATCCAGAATAGGGCAAGAGCTGCAGCTTTCACACAAAATAATCAGAAATTTGGTCACGCACGGTCGAACGCACGACCATGCGTGAACCGTGCGATATTAATTAAGAAGAAATGCCAGGAAGATGACCTAGAGCGCTCGTGCATTTTACTCACGCACGGTCGAAGCCGATCGTGCGTAAGAATGCACGGGTATATTCAAAAAGCTCGAAATCCGGCAAAGAACAGGATGTCGTGCGTTTTGTTCGCGCATGGTTGAGTCCAACCGTGCGTGAAGAAAACGCACGAGCAGGGCAGATCACCACATTGACCAGCCGATCATTGCGCATGACCGGAGCCGACCGTGCGTCAAGTGAACGCACGACCGTGCGATTCATACAGGATGAATTCTGGGCAATATGGATGATCTGCCCACCTGCCAATAAATCCAAACGCTGGGAACATACCTCCATCACAAGTATAACAACATAAAAAGAATGGGGAGCACATTATGCTTGCCCGCAACAATAAAGCACGCAATTGCACACCAAAACAGGCCTAGGAGTGCACTTAGCATGGAATAATCAGTGGCTATCAAATATGAACGAAAACATGCCTAAAGTGTAGTGCATAGACTAGATAATCGGCCCAGATGAGTCCATAAATGTGTATATAATTGGGACTCATCACACCCCCAGACTTACCTATTTGCGCGTCCCGAGAAAACAAATCCGGCGGAGTATGAAAATGGTAGTTAGTGAAGGGAATTGCAAAATAGGAGTACGGTGCGAAGTATCATACGCATGCAAATAGAAATTCAGTAAAAGGAGATTCTAACTATGCTAACTAATTAACAAAAGTGTTAAAGCGTAAATAAAGATTTATTGATACTCAACTGGTGAATCATGAAGAACTTGTGCGGTCGTGCCAAGTGTGAAAATACACAAGCCACTCAGGAGGGTGTTGCTAAAGACCGGAATTCGGGGATAACTCCGCTGAAATCCATCAACGACGAGAACCATAAGCTTGCCCGGTTACACTATCTCCACGGCGCTAGCAAACTCACAAGTTAAATCAATAGGACTTTCAGGTTATAATGGGGCTTAGGTTACAGTATGATATTCAATGATAAATGAGACGGCTACGCAACCCAATTGAGTCAAAAGATAATGCTGTACCAAAACAAGACCAAGAATGATGCTAGTGTGACACACCCCCAGACTTAGCTTGAAAATTGGGTGTGCACACAGCCTACTCCAACAAATACTAACTGAATTTTCTATTACGCTCAAAGGGATTTCTTTTCATTCCAATTCTTTTCAGATTTTTCTTTTAACTTCATTCATTTTTTTTCTTTTTCTTTTATCCCCCGGTTGGTTCACAATAATGAGCTCAACAAATAATACAGATTTTTCTTTCACATCACAAAGGTTCCATACATCACACCAAATCAAGAAATATGATTTTAGTTAACTCGCTACTTGATTGCGATAATTGGATAAGCTTCAGGCTTTGGTGATTGAAAGAAGAGCTGAAAAAAAGGAGGGGTAGGCACAAACTTGGCTGGCAAAGGTAAACGCATAGGTCATGGAGAACAAGGCTCAAACTAGCCAAAAAAATGTCCTACATCACGTTTACCAATATGAGTTGCTCTCGCCCATGCTTCAAGAGTCGCTTGGGGCAAGTTCTTAGCCCACGAGAAAGGTAAACCTTCCTTCTGACTCGAGCAACACACAACTAGCGCTTGCCTACACACAACACCGTGCTACCGCCAATTTCATTCACATTCACCAATTGAGTATAATAAATCTAAAACTACGCAAAAACACTAATCGTAAATTAAATGCATAGAAATAATCTAATGTTGCTCAAATTCTACTGGAGCATGCGGATGCGACTAGAGCACTACAAGAGTCAACATCGCACTCCGATTTGCAATTCCTAAGCTAACATCCTATTTCACATTCCAACCAAAATAAGCATGAACAGAAACACACACACAAGTGAGTGCACGCTCAAGAGGGTGATGTGGTGCACAAAAAGAATGAACAACAATTTAAAAAGAAGCTTCTAGTATGCTATGCAATAGTGCACGTGAGCGGGTACAGAAAATAGCTCTCCCCCAGACTAGGGGAAGGGAGTACCCAATGCCCAGCAAGTGAGCATACAAGAAGTTTGGCGTATGAATCAAGACAAAGCTACAGTGTCTGCCATCCAGAAGAAGGACCTGCAGGAGTGAGCTCCGCCAAAAACAAAAGAAAATATTCAAAAATAAAATAAAATACAGCTAACTAAACTAAACAAGATGAAATAAGAAATGTAGGAAAAGTAAGATAACTACTGGGGTTATTGTCATCCCAGCACGACTTATTTAAAAACAACACAATTCTAGCTAATGGGAGTATGAAAAAGGAAATGAACAGGTAACTGTTCTAATGTGCGTGTCAGTAGCGGATACCGATACGGAGACAAAACAGTTACCCCTCTACCTAAATAATAATACCTGCTTAACACAGGTAGAGGAAATAGGAAGTAAGAAGAGGAGGAAGGCTGGTCCTCACTCGTCTCACCACAAAATAAAACCTTGCCCAGCAAGGTGTCATCTCCAGGGAGGCAGCGGGAGGAGACGACAATGAGTGGAGCTTCCTCTACGGAGGGGGGATCAACCTCCTCACATAAGAGGATGCACTCATCATTGACTTAAGCAGAATGCTCCAAGTCCTCCAGAAGTACCTGTGAAGACTCAACCTGCACAGGCTCAGATGAAGAAGGGGGGTTAGGAAAAAAAGAAGAAGAAAAACTTAAATGAACATCAATCGGGGAGTGGTCCCGGTCTCACTCCCAAGAGGTTGGGTAAATAAGATATTGTCGGCATCATCGACAATGCTACAGGGCTCAGTAGGATCATCAGTGACCTCCTCCACGATTTGGACTTCCTCCACCGGTGCTGAGGTAGAATCTTCGTCACCTTGGAAAATATCCTCCTCCATAGGAATAGGCACAACACATAAATCACCTGCCTTATCCTGCGAAACGTCCTCAATAATGTCGTCAGAGACAAATGTAGTAAAATGCACAATAGGGGGAGGAATAGTGCTTGGATAAAAGTCAAGCATCGATTCCTCACAAAGAATCGAATCTATACACGGTGATATATGCACAGGGGATATGGGCTCGGCCATGTCAGAGCCTAGATCAGCCACACATCTGGTGACTGTGTCCACGCCATACCCTTCAAAATGTGAAGGTGACACAGACACATACCAGATGTTGAAGGTATGCCGCCAGAGTTAGGAGTCGGGATGATTTGGATATCCGGCTCGTCATCCTCATCCAATTGGCGAAGATAAGAAGCACAATTCTTCAGAGCATGATCTGTGCTCTGACAAAATAAGCACTGACTTGCGGGCTTCTTTGGCACAGCAGGAGCTGAAGCCGAAAAAAAGTGTGACGGTAAAGGCTCAGCAGAATAGTCATAGGACGTACGCGCACCATATGGAGTACCAGACAAAGTCGGTGCTCCATATACTGGGCCTTGAGTGCTAGGGCTGTTATCTCCCTTTGGACATCTATCACTAGCATGAGAGATATATCCACACAAACGGCAACGAATATTAAATGAAGCCCACATTGTGTGAAGATAACAAGATTCAAAAGAAAAACACTATTGTGCAAAATGCTACACCCAACAATAATTTACTAAGCAACATAAGTAAAACAAGAAAGCAGAATAAGAAGAAATAAAACAAAAGAATGCAATACACAAATGGAAAAGAACTTTTATCTCACAGCTCTCCCTCTCCAGATTGGACCACAACACCTTGACTAAGGGAACTTTCTTCTTCCGCAGGACTCAGACTACTGTATCATAAATTCAGACTGGCTCGAGACGAGCTGATCTATCGGACTCTACCGGGCCCGAGGGGGAAATGATGTGCTGCTCTGGCTTAAGTAGAGCTCTCCATTGTGAAGAGACACGAAAGACGTCGTACAAGTTCGCCACTCAAATGGGAGCTCCATCCTTTAAGCCAAGGGACCAATCCACTCAAGGATCTTGTAAGGCCCCATAAAGTGAGGGCTAAGCTTCTTGTGTCCTCGCACCCGTGAGACACCATGCACCAGACATATCTTCAAATAGACTCTGTCTCCCACTTGAAACTCCACCTTCCGATGCCTCGCATAGTAATACTTGGTTTGCATACTCTGAGCCTCTAGCATCCTGTCCCTGATCATCCGGACTGTAGCGTCCGTGTCCTCAACGAACTCGGATCCGAGTGCCTTCTGGTCCTCATCTTGGACCCAAGAAAGTGGCGTCCGACACTTACTACCATATAATGCCTCATATAGTGCCATCCTAATGCTTGCCTGGTGGTTGTTGTTGTATGAAAACTCAATCATGGGAAACAACCTCTCCCTAGGCTTTCCCGTATCCAAAATGCACAAGCATAGCAGGTCCTCTATAGTCCAGTTGGTCTGCTCCGTCTGCCCGTTGGTCTGTTGATGGAAAGCGGTGCTGAACGTAAGCTGAGACCCAAAGTATGCATGCATCACTCTCGACTCGCTAGAGGTGAACCGACCGTTGCGATCTGAGACAATCGTCCTGGGTACGCCGTGGTACCTGACGAACTATTCCACAAATAACCTTACTAGAACCGCAACTGAATCGTCCTTCCTGACCAGTATGAACCATGCTACCATGGTCAATCTGTCTACTATTACAAAAATAGAATCGTACCTGGAGTGGGAGCGAGGCAATCCTTGTACGAAATCTATGGCTATGTCCTCGAACTTCAACTCTGGCACTGGTAGTGGCTGTAGAAGTCCTGCTGGGCTCTTGCATTCTGCCTTCACTAGCTAGCAAGTCTCGTAGAACGAGACAAAAGATACGATCTCTATCTTCATTCCGGGCCAAGGTAAGTCTCTCCGCAGGTCCGCCGTTATCTTGGATATCCCGGGGTGCACTGAATACCGAGTGCACTATGCCTCCCTGAGTATCTCTTCCAGGATCCCACCTCCTGCGGGTATGTAGACACAACCCCGAAAATGAATGATGTCATCACACAGTGAATAATCCTCCAACTTGCCCCCTTTAAGGCTCTGAATATAGGCTCCAAAGCTGAATGCTGCCTCTGTTGTGCCCTGATGCAGTCTGGTATATCAAAGGTGATTCTCAGGGATGCCAGGTACTCCTTATGGACTTCGGGCTCTGCCTTAGAAACCAAGGTAATTTGCATATCCTCTAGCATCCTCACCATCTCCATGGCCATCATCTGGGGCTCCGGTCCAGAAGTGCCTGCCCTCCTACTCAGGGCATCTGCTATAGTGTTCGCCTTCCCCGGATGATAGTGCATGGTATAGTCATAGTCACACAAGAACTCTAGTCACCTCTGCTGGCATAGGTTCAAATCCTTCTGGGTGCCGATGTACTTGAGATTCTTGTGGTTAGAGAAGATCTCACAAGGAATCCCATACAAATAATGCCTCCAAATCTTCACGCCAAAGGCCACCGCTCCGAGTTCTAGGCCATTTACCGGATAATTTTGTTTATGCTTCTTCAGCAGTCGAAGCATATGCTATCACATGACCATGCTGCATGAGAACTGCACCCATCCCCTGATACGATGCATCAATGTATATCTAGAACCCTTCCTTCCCAGATGGGAGGGCAAGGATGGGGGGTGAGGTAAGTCGGTCCTTCAACTACTGGAAGGCTGTCTCGCACTTTTCCGTCCAGTGAAAGCATCACCTTTCTTTGTCAAGGATGTGAGGGGAAGTGCACTCTTTGAGAACCCATGCACGAACTTACGATAATATCCTGCTAATCCCAGGAAGCTGCGGACATCTGAGGCAGATTTTGGCTGTGGCCAATCTCTCACTGCTTGTACCTTGGCCGGGTCCACTGCCAACCCGGACCCGCTGATGACGTGTCCTAGGAATGCCACCTCCTGTAGCCAGAATTGATATTTCAAGAACTTTGCGTGCATTTGGTGCTGTCGTAACTTGCCCAAGACTTGAGCCAAGTGATGGGTGTGCTCCTCCTTCGTCGTGGAGTAGATCAAAATATCGTCAATGAATACAATGATGAATCTTTCCAGGTAGGGCTCGAATACACTGATCATCAAGCTCATGAATGCAGAGGGAGCATTCATGAGCCCGAAGGGCATCACCGTGAACTTATATAACCCATAGCGGGAACTGAAGGCCGTCTTCGGGATATCATCCTTCTGAATTCACAACTGCTAATATCTGGATCTCAGATCGAGCTTGGAGAACCAGAAGGCTCCTTACAACTGGTCAAATAACTCGTTGATCCTAGGTAATGGGCATGTGTTTCGTACCGTCGAATGGTTCAACTCCTAGTAATCAATGCAGAGTCGCAGCGAACCATCCTTTGTATTCACAAATAATACTGGTGCTCCCATGGCGATGAACTTGGCCTGACAAATCCTGAGTCCACCGGCTCCTGAAGCTGGGTCCTGAACTCCGCTAGCCTTATTGGTGCCATCCGGTATGGTGCCCGAGATACCGGCCTTGCTCCTGGCACCATCTGGATTCGGAAATCCATATCCATAGATGGGGGTAGGCTGGGTAATTTCTCTGGAAATACATCGGAGAAGTCCCTAACTACAGAAATATCTGCTATGGATACCTCTGTCTCTGCCATCTCGAAACAAATTAGGTACACCTCGTCTCCCTGCTCATGAGCCTTGACAACCTATGCATATGATAATAAGGGATAGGAGGTGGGTTTAGTACCTTCGATCACTACTTCAGAATCTCCATGCCTCAACATAATTTTCTTTGCCGGGAAGTCGATCCTAGCATGATTCCAGTGCAGCCAGTTCATGCCAAGAATTAGGTCAAAATCTGGCATCTTCGAAAGCATTGTCGGCGCTTCGAATATCATTCCTCCAATCTCCACGTTCATGTTGCACTTGACACATGTTGCTATCTCCGACCCATCCGGAAGTCGCACCTTCCTCCGGATGCCCTCAAAGTGATGTATTTGGTCTAGGTCGTCTACGGATTTCTCTGAGATGAACGAATGTGAGGCACCCGTATTGAATAGAGTGTTTGCGGGTTTGCCGCAGACAAGCACTATACCTGGGTGGTTTTGTTGTTTGGGTCATAAATTAAAATACAACTACGGTTTTTGAAAGGTACTAAGTAATCGTAAAGGAAAAACAACAAAGTACCTGTAATGACTTCTTCAGGGTTCCAGGGTTCTACGAGATCCAGAGCATACATCTACTCTGGCCGTCGGCGTCTGCTATGAGGTCCTCGGCCCCGACCTCATCCTCGGCCTCGGCCTCAGCCCTGCTATGCTGGAGGGACTGCTGGAGGAGGAGGAGGAGGAGGAGGAAGAAACTGCTGAGGGTAGTTAGCTCTGATTTGCCCTGGCTTGTGGCACCCAAAGCATATCACTGGTTGGCGGCCCCGATCATCCTGCCTCCCCTGCTCTTGGATCCATTGTGGCGGAGGAGCCATCGCTGCATGAGGCTGCTGCTCTGGTTTGAATTTGGGATGAGGATGTCCCCCACCTCTTCTGTGACTCATCACTCTGCCCCGCTATGGTCACCTACTGCTCTCTCCAAAGTATGATCCATTGGCCAGTATCTTACCCATGCTATGCACCATAAAATGGTCTGCCTCTAGCTTTTTGGCCATCTCGATGATCTGGGTAGACGTGCCATGCGATATGAAAAGTAGAGCCTGCCTCAATGGGTCACTGAGACCCTGATAGAACCCTCTTAGCATATTTCCTATCATCCAAGTCATGTACCCCCACAAATATGGCCAGGTGGGAGAACTCCCTCAGGTATTCAATTACTGACCGGGTCCCCTGACAGAGGTTCAAGAACCTCTCTTCTATCTCGTCCCTATCTATGGAAGATACAAAGTGCTCTAAGAAGACATCACTGAACTTATCCCATGAGATATCTGACATCTCCTGATCTGCAAAAGTGGAGTCCAACACTGATTTCCACCATCTTTTGGTATGTGCATCCAATGCAGACGTTGCCAAGGGGACAACTCTATTGACTGGGCAGTTGATGCCCGGTAGCATCTCCTAAATATAATCAAGTCTCTCCTCCATCTTCACTGCGTATTTTGTTCCATGGTACATTGGGGGAGCCAAACTCTTGAAGGCATTTAGCCAATTTGATCTGGGGTTTGGCTGTGCGGTTGGATCCTGATGAGCTCTGAAGGCATCCAGAATAGCTGTCAGAGTTCCCCAGCTCCGTATACAAAAAAGGGGTGGCAGTCGGAAGAAGGACAACACGCCGTGGATCAGCGAACTACGGGGATTACACAAAAGTAAGGTTGTATTAGAATTGGCCTAACCCAATGCTTAAATGGACTATTTTCTGTGATTTTTACACATGGGCATACCATAGCTTCCGCTGCTTAGTTTGTACGCAAGCTAAAACTCGAGCGGGGTGGCCTAGTGTTGTGGACTTCTTTCTCTTATGATCGTTTGTCATGCGATACCAATTTGTAAGACCCTCCCCCCGCCCTTACTAGGGGGTTACCCGAGCCTTATGCACAGAACCGTCGCATTACGGATGACACCAACACTCGGGTTAGCCGCCACCGCATGTAACATCCCCAAAACAACTAGAACCCCTGGAGTGGTTTTGTTATGACTAGGTCATGACAAAACCCTAAGAAGCTTGAAGAGGCCACTTGGCCTTAGGCTTGAAGGGGAAGAGCACATTGGTCTGCAAATAGCAACTTCCAGTTACCAAGCTCAGGGTTGGAATTTAGGGCCTCACCTTGGTCCTTTGACCCCAGCATAACATCCCTAACCCTTTGGAGGGTCCCTTATAGCACCAAGGACCCATTGGGGTCAACCAAAGAGGCCAAGTTGGCCAACGTCGACACTAACCTTAAATTGGTCAAAGTAGCCTAATTAGGGTCAATTGGCTTCCACCATACCAAATTGACCTTGCCCCTACCCTTATAAGGGCATTAGGGACACAATGGACTAAAACCCCCCATCATGGGGCCACCAATTTGGCCAATTTGACCAAAGTCAACTCTAGCCCTATTTTGGTCAAATTGCCCTATTGTGGGTCAATTGACCTCCACCTTGCCAAATTGACCCTATCTAGACCTTCCTAACCCTAAGGGGAGGCCAATAGGTCACTAGCCACGCATTGGTGCCAACCCAAATGGCCAAATTGACCAAAGTCAACTTCACCCTAAATTTAGGTCAAAATAACCTATTTTGACCTAATCAAGCCCAATTCACTCGGGCTAGACCCAATTGAAGGGGTCCACTAGCTAATGGGGCTTGGAGTTACTGAATTGACCATTCAATTGTAGAGAATTCGACCAGGAGAGAGAAAACACAATTTTCCCCAAAAATGGTGGAGAGAGAAAGAGAGCAGTACTGACATTCATGGCCAAGGGAGGCCAATTGATCTCCCAATTGATGGGGATTCATATCCTCTGGCTGTTACAAGAAGTGTAGGAGTTTTTCCAGCCCACAAGGAGGCTGAATTGGGGGTTTTCACCATGGCTGAAATTGGCCATTAATGGCCTTCATGGCAATTGATGTCATGGCACTCCCTCTCCCCAAATTGAACCTTATAACTCCATCAAAGGAGTGAGAGGACCATTTTCCCCCACTTACATGAAGAAATTGTGCAACTTGGTGTGGAGGTTGCCATGGCTTCCAAGCTCCAAGGTCGGCCATGATGATGGGCCAATCGGCAAGGCTTCAAGGCTCCACACAGGTCTGGTTCTTCTCCTCTTCTCTAGTGGATAGATCCACATCAAAAATCGGCAAGGCTTGGGGCCAATTGGTCCCCAATCAGAATGCTAAAATCTCTGTTTTTGGAGGTTTTTTTTCTTGCCAAAGCCCCCGGTTCCGGCCACCACCGGTCAGACAAGACCTCCCATCGCCGACCACCACCTCAAGCAAGGTCGTGGTGGCATTGGCCGGCCGTGGAGGGGTGTGGGTGGCCGGGAAAACCAGTTTAGAAAGCCTACAAGACATGACAATCTCCACCGTCGGCTCTGTGGAGAAGATGATGGGATGCCGTCGATTTCCTGTACAGATTTTTCTATATTAATGATTAGTAATCTATTTTATATTCTTATTACTAGCTGTAGTTAGAAATAAATATAGAAAATTCTTAGGGACCTCTACAGGAAAAATAGTCAACGCCAAACTTGTAGCCCCTGAAGTCTACTTTAATTTAAAATTGGTTTCATCCAATTTGGGTCAGTGGTCTGACCACAACACTCAAAATGGTGCAACATATACAAAGGGTTGACTAGAGCTTGATCTTTGTGCCCCCATCGATCCAGCCATCCAAATGACTTGAAAATTGTAATATAGTCTAATTATACCCACACCCCGAACATATCCAAAAATGAGAATTTTTGGAGGACATTTTTCTAAGGTCTTTGCAAACATTTAATAATCCATGTAATAATTAATTATAGGGTATAATGACCTCCAAACCCTTACAAATTTTGGTGGGTGGTCCTAAGAGTAATGATATGTCTATGGTAATATTTCATCCCATTTGGGATTGATTTGGTTTGGTATTTAGCAAAACCAAGATTGGTCAAACTAAGGGTTAAAAGGTCAAAAGTGCAATTGTTGTATTAAGTGGTCAAATCTCACCAAAATGTTATGAAACCTTGGCCACTGACTTTATATCACATAAAACACCTCCACCAATGATTTAGAGTGATTTGGGATGAATATGCCCTAGAACCCCAGTTCTAACCTTAGGGTTGCACTTTGAGTCGTGTGAAGGACATTGGGTCATATGTCCTTGAATGGTCATGGAACTTAGTACATAAGTTTATAGGGTGTAAATATGTGCTAGGTAATTTTATGAGAATTTTAGGAACAATTTGCCCCCTCTGAATAAGGTTATAACCAATTAGGACACTTTCTTATAAGAGGAATTTACATGCTCAATTTTGTTGGATCGGTCGGCGCCCTTAGAGGGGAGGTGAATAAGGGTTTTCAAAAACTTTAGATTATATTTATTAAACTTTGAATTATTGCAAGATTACAGACATGAAATAAGTTAGGTAAAACAAAAAGAGAGACAAGCTTTATTAAGGATAAATAAGTTTTACAAAACTTGATCTCGATGACGCTAGAGATCGGAGGCGAATAATAAAAAAGCTCTTTTTGTTTTCTATCCCGACTCGCTTCCCCACGAATCGGTGGCCCTAGCCTTATCCTCCCCAGATTCGGCCTCAAGCCGCTCTAGCCAATCCTTCCCCGGATGTGGCCTCGAGCACCCCCTAGAACTAGCCTAGATCTAGTCGCCAACACGAGGTGAATTTCAGCCCTAAGTCTACCCCAGACCTAGTCACCAACATGAGACGATTTCACTACCGTTTACAATGAAGAAAGAGAAATAAAATAACAAAACCTCCCTTAAGATGAACTTCTGAAGTCGGAGATGAAGATCCGCTGTCGAATCAGCATTTGTTGAAGCGGACTTCGTCTGGATTCGGCGTGATGGAATTCTCCTTCAGAAATTGGCAGAGCTTCGCTGGGACCTCAAATTTCGGCTAAGACAAGCCTCTGGAATTCTAGTACTCTCTCTCTGAGGTGTATGCAATGGGTGTACGAAAACAAGAGGAGAGGGGGTCCTTTTATAGCCCAAGCGCTACCGCCGGTGCTAGCCCGGATTAGGAAAGATTTTGCGCGGCAGGATCTCCCATCCGCGGCAACATTTTGCTCTATGCCTTCTGTGCGCCATGCTACCGCCAGCGCTAGTAGCTACCGCCGAGCTCTAGCTCTTTCTATAAACACTGCCGGAATCGCGCTAATCATCGCTAGCGCCGGGCACTATCGCTACCGCCGGCGCTAGTGAGCCTACTCAAATTTTGGCCTCAATTTTGGGGGCAGTCATCATGAGTACTCCTTGAGTCATATGGACTATGTTAACCTGCACACTTGAACACACAAGATTAAATACACATAGGATTTGTTATTCTCAAACCTAGGAGATGTGGAAGACCATGTTCCAACAAACTCCCCCTTTTGATAATAACAAATTCATTAATGATAAATCAAAGCTTTAATAAATAAGCATGATGAAACTCTACTTGTGTGTGTGTGAGAGTGATGACTTAGGATAATTATTGATTTTAGCATTTAGAATTGCTCCCCCTAAATACATGCTCCCCCTAAGTGAGTGCTCCCCTAATATGTAAGCTATCATCTGAATTTGTCATGTTGGGTTTATGATAGCGGGTTATATTTATCATGTTAGTTCTCCCCTTTTGTTATTAACAAAAGTGGGTAGGGAAACAAAGCACTAAAATATGTGGAAATAAAAGAGAAGGCATGATCGAGCTTTTTAAGTAAATGATAAGGAGTTTTAGAATTGTTTTTCATCAAGATAGATCAGAGGTATGAGCATTACAAAATTTTCAGAGTTTTGAGCATAAAAGATTTTTATGTTTGAAGTAACCAATAACAAGTGTTCCAAGTAAATCTATCACTTAATGAAAGATAGGAATTTTTAAGAATAAGTGATGATGCAAAGAATACAAGATATTAAGTAAGCATGAAAGCGCAAGGTAAAACACTTATATGGTTAAGATGCGGAAGACTTATAGAAATACAAAAACATCAAATAGTAATGATAATCCAAAAAAATATGAGTTAAAGTTCACAAAAGATGATGTTTTTGTAAATCATTTTGCAGTTAGATCTTTAAATTTGATAATAACCAAGCATGAAATAATGTTTATCAAAAAGAGATTACCACAATGTTACTTTAATTCATAATTTCAAAAACATACACAACATTGTAGAACACATGCTAGGTTATCTAGTGCATTTCATAAGTTAAAAGTAATATAGAATTAGCATTAGGATCCAATACTCATGAGAAGAAGTGTTATGGAAGATAATGGTGTGCACAAATGTTTTTTTTATTAATGTAAACAAATGTTTTAATCAAAAAATACAAGATATATGTAAAGTATGAGCACAATAAAACACAAATAAGATTACTTCCACACACTTTAATGCACAATAAAAAGTACAACTACCAAGGTGCTCTGCACACACAATGCTCATCAAGACTTATCAGGGTGCAAAGTAGTACTTGGGGGATCACATATTGAAAGTTAAGATTGAAACTAGTGATCTGGTGTACTTAAGAGTAAGTGGTTTTTCTTATTTTTGAAAGAAGGATTTGATTTGCACAAGACACTTTACTATTCTTTCCAAGGTGCTCAACCTCACAATGCTTATTAAGACTTATCAGGAGGTTCAAGTAGTGCTTGGTGGAGTTATCTTTGCCATTTATTTTATAATTTTGTTTTGTACAAAGTTCTCAGAATACACTTATTTTGCAAATCAATAGATTTTATGAAAAACATAACCACTTTTCTTAATTTTTTAAGAGTGCAAAATAAGGAGTGTAGGTAAGATACTTGTGCAATTTTAATCCATTGTACTAATAAAAAAATACACAAGCATTCTTTAGATTAAATACATATGTAGACAATGCCAAAAAAGGTGAGTAAATAAATATCATTATCAAACATAAAACATTTCTCATACTTAGAGGCATGTTAAGCTTGATCCTACACAACTTTTAAACTATAATTGATGCACATGTGAATAGATATATCAAAGCATGAAGAAAGACAATGTCCAAAGTAGTTTGAAAAGATAAATTGCAACATTGTAGAATTCCTAAATAATAGATTAAATCATGCTTGATTTTTCACAAAAAAATCATACAATTTTTTTTGATAGTTTTAAAGTTTTATATTTTTGTATTTGATTTTAGCAAATAAAAGCATTTTTTTTTGTAATTTTTGCTTTTGTAATTTTTATATTTGATTTTTGCATAAAGATGAACTTTAAACAAAGGAAACAACACAAGCGAAAATGAAAATCATATTTTTTGTAATTTGGTTTTTGTAGTTTTGTATTTGATTTTACAAAAAAAAAAGAAACACAGAAGTGCAAAAACTAAGTAGAAAATATAGATTTATATATTTTAAGGGATTTTTAGAAATTTAAAAAATCCAAAGTCACATTTAAGATCTATGTTTTTGAGATGAAATCCAAAGTCCTCTAGTGTTTGGCTCATCCATAACGCTTGTGCACAACAACTACCAAGTGCTATATATTCAGCCTCCGTGGTGGAGAGAGCAACCGAAGATTGTTTTCTACTAGACCATGCAACTAAAGAGGGTCCCAAAAAGTGACACGTACCGCTAGTGCTTTTTCTATCTAGTGAGCACCCGGCGTAGTCCGAATCGGAATAGTCGTGGAGTGTGAAAGAGTCATTATGTGGGTACCATAATCCTAGTTTAGATGACCCAATTAGATAACGAAAAATACGTTTTACTGCTTTTAAATGAGATTCTTTTGGATTGGCTTGAAAGCGAGCACATAAATATACGGCAAACATTATATCTGGTCTAGATGCACTTAAATAAAGAAGAGAACCTATCATTCCTCTATATAGCGTTTGATAAATAGAAATTCCAGATTCATCTTTTCCTAGTTTTAAAGAAGCACTCATAGGAGTAGAAGCTTGTTTAAGATTTTCAAAAATAACCGTGCTCTAACAAAAATGATGTAAGACGATCATACCATGCACAGGGCGCTTGTTTTAAACCATAAAGCGCTTTTTCTAATTTGTAAACATGATTTGGAAAATTTTCATTTATGAAACCGGGGGGTTGTTCTACATAAACTTCTTCTTTAATAAACCCGTTTAAAAAGGCACTTTTAACATCCATTTGAAATAATTTTATTCTTTTAGAACTCGCAAATGCCAAAAATATTCGTATAGATTCTAAGCGAGCTACGGGTGCAAAAGTTTCTTCAAAATCTACCCCCTCGATTTGTAAATAGCCTTGAGCAACTAAGCGTGCTTTATTTCTTACAATCCTAGATTCACCATCTAGCTTATTTTTAAAAATCCATTTTACGTCAATAATTGGATGATTAGATGGTCTTTCTACTAAATTCCAAACTTTATTTCTTTCAAATTGTCCTAACTCTTCATTCATTGCCAAAAACCAAAATTCGTCATTTAAAGCGGTGGAAACGTTTTTAGGTTCAATTTCAGACACAAAGAAAATATTTGAAAATGTTTCATGAAGAGAGGACCGAGTTCTTACCCCAGTAGAAGGTTCCCCAATGACTAGCTCCTTTGGATGATTTTTGGAGAAGTTTAGAATGCTTGGAGGTACATATTCATCTTCTTTTGACTTCTCCTCCTCTTCTTTGGACGGTTCTTCTTCGTCGTGCTCCAAGGATGGCAAAGGTTCATCATCGGTACCTGTAGGGAGCTTCTCTGCACATGGAACAAACTCATCAAATCTGACATTAATTGACTCTTCAACCTTGCTTGATCTTTTATTAAATATTCTATATGCTTTACTAGTTGAAGAATAACCAAGAAATATTCCTTCATCACATTTTTCGTCAAATTTTCCTAAAGAATCTTTTGTATTAAGAATGAAGCATTTACATCCAAATACTCTAAAATACGATACGTTGGGTTTCTTTTGATAGTAAAGTTCATATTGTGTGAGAGTTAATAATGGGCGAAGCATAACTATATTCATTACATAGCTTTCAGTGCTTACGACTTCTGCCCAAAAATACTTAGGTAATTTATATTCAGATAGCATTGTGCGTGCAAGTTCTTGTATTGTCCTATTTTTCCGTTCTTCAACACCATTTTGTTGAGGTGTGCGTGGAGCAGAGAACTCATGCTTAATACCTAACATGTCACAAAAAGATCTAAAATTTTCATTTTCAAATTCACCTCCATGATCTGAGCGAATGCATTTTATTTTTAAATCTAATTCATTTTGAATGCGAGTACATAATTTTGAAAAATCGCAAAACGCATCAGTTTTGGAGGAGAGAAATAAAGTCCAACAATATCTAGAATAGTCATCTATGAGAACATAAGTGTATAATCTACCACCAAGACTCGCAGTGTTAACGGGACCAAAAAGATCCATATGAATTAATTGCAGAGGTTTTGATGTAGAAACTTTGTTTTTGCTTTTAAAAGATGACTTAGTAAATTTGCCTTTTTGGCATGGAGAGCATAATGAAGATAAATTTCCATTTAACTTAGGCAATCCTCTAATCAGTTCTCTTTTTGCTAGTTTTAAGATGAGCTTTGTACTAGCGTGGCCTAAGCGTCTATGCCATAATTCTAATTCATCATTTTTCGTTATAAAACATTTTATAAAAGATTTAGAAAGATCATGAAATGAAACTATGTAAACATTATGAATTCTAGGTGCAGTTAATAACACATCTTTTGTTTTAGGATTAACAATCTTGCAAAGGTTAGTGGAAGATTCAAAAAGTACGTCTAAACCTTTATCACACAGTTGACTTATAAATATTAGGTTATGTTTTAATCCTTTCACATAAAGCACATTTGATATAAGAAAAGATGCGTTACCCACTGTACCAACTCCCATGATCCTTCCTTTACCGTTATCGCCAAACATCACTATTCCTCCTTTCTTCTTTTCTAGGCTAAGGAATTTTGCTTTATTGCCCGTCATGTGTTTTGAGCAGCCTGAGTCCAAATACCACACGTCTTCTGTTTCCTTAGCCTTCCTGCAAATCTAGAAAGAGGATGAGAGTAAAGACCCAGATACCCAAGAGGTACCACCCATAGAGTAAGTGGATTTCTTAGGTACCCAGATTTGTTTTAATGATCGTTGATTTATTATATTCCTGCAAGAGCTAGACGTGTGTCCAAATTTAAGAACATTAGCACACAAAATAAAGGGGGTTGAGACCCTTTTCTGAGTTTCTACGTTGCCCTTGCTAGATGATGTTTGTACATTAGAAAAACCAGAAGAATTTTTAACTTTAGAGCTACCTGTTACGATCTCCTCCGGGACGAGTCCGTGACATACCGCCGGCGTTAGTAGCTATCCCCGGGCGGTAGTGTTCACTTTTATATCCAAGTCCGATTTTTCCAGACCCAAAGCATTGATTACCCAGAAGCATATCCAGGGATTTTTGACCAATCCCGAATTTGGTTATGGCTAAATTGAGATTTTGATTTTGTTTTTTAAGAGATGTATTTTCTTGAACAATCATAACACATTTGTTTTCAAATCCTTTTTTGTTCTTTTCAAGTTGTAGTATAGAAATTTTCAATTTTCTCTCTAAGTCCCCTTTTTCTATTGCAATGATTTTGTTTTGTGAAAGGGCATTAGAGAGAGAAACTTCAAGTTCTTTTATCATAAATAAAGAGTGCTCACATTCTTGACATGAAACTTTTCTTTTTTCAAGAGAGACTAATTTTTTTGTGAGCTTACGATTTCTTTTATAATAGATTCATTTTCATGATTTAATAAAACAAATTTATCATAAAGTTCTTCAAAGGTAGGAGGAGATACCTCAGTGTCGCTAAGAACACTGGTGTCGTCATCGTCGCTTTTGGCCATTAAGCACAAGTTTGCTTCCTCCTCGCTACTTGACTCAGATCCGTTTGACTCTTCAGAGGAAGAGTCATCCCAAGTAGCGGCCTTCAGCACTTTCTTCTTTTCTTTTGTTTTCCTTTGTTCTTTCCGTTCCTTTTGGTATTTTGGGCACTGGCTCCGAATGTGCCCGGTTTTTCTGCAGTGATAGCATTCTGGAGGCGGCCTTTCTTCTTCGTCATCGCTTCCTTTTTCTATCTTCGATGAAGAGGAGGATCCCTTTCGTCGAGTATCTTTTTGGAAGAATTTTCGGAATGTGTTCCTTCTCTCCGGATTTCTGATGAACTTCTTGAAATTCATCACCAGGAGTCCTTCTTCATCATCATCGTCCTCTTCGATGCACTCCTTCTTTGATGTCAGTGCCAACGCCTTTTTCTTTGGCTCCTTGTTGTATTCGTCATGTTGAATTTGTAGTTCTACCTCATGGGTTTTGAGATTCCCAATGAGATTCTCAATCTGGAGCGTTCATAAGTTGTGCGACTCCGAGATGGCCGTCACCTTCGGATTGAACCTTGGAGGTAAGGAACGAAGAATTTTCCTCACCAAGTCCCCGTCGGAGTAGGTCTTTCCAAGTGCCTTTGATGCGTTGACAATCTTTGTGAAGCGAGTGTACATTGAGTTGATGTCCTCTTCCGTGTCCATCCTGAATTTTTCGTATTCAGATTCCAGTTGAAACAGCTTGGCATCTTTCACCTGCGATGTACTTTCGTGAGTAACTTCCAATTGATTCCAAATATCATAAGCAGTTGTGCATGCAGAAATTCTATTAAACTCAGTCCTATTTAAAGCGCAATATAAATCGTTCATTGCTTTAGAATTATTTTTACACCTTAGTTTATCGTTGTCATCCCATTTATCTTTAGGTTTTGCCAATGTCGCCTCTCCTACTACAGTCGTAGGCGGAGAGTACCGTACTTCTACCATGTTCCATACTTCTACATCCATGGTCATAAGAAAACACATCATTCGATTTTTCTAGTAGTTAAAATCTGACCCAGTAAAGAGAGGTGGTCGACTAACCCCTTGACCCTCAGGAAAAGCGAGATCATGAGACGCCATTGTTCCCGGTTGTTAAGCCGATTGGAACAAAACCGCTCTGATACCACTTGTTGGATCGGTCGGCGCCCTTAGAGGGGGGTGAATAAGGGTTTTCAAAAACTTTAGATTATATTTATTAAACTTTGAATTATTGCAAGATTAAAGACATGAAATAAGTTAGGTAAAACAAAAAGAGAGACAAGCTTTATTAAGGATAAATAAGTTCTACAAAACTTGATCTCGATGACGCTAGAGATCGGAGGCGAATAATAAAAAAGCTCTTTTTGTTTTCTATCCCGACTCGCTTCCCCACGAACCGGTGGCCCTAGCCTTATCCTCCCCGGATTCGGCCTCAAGCCACTCTAGCCAATCCTTCCCCGGATGTGGCCTCGAGCACCCCCTAGTACTAGCCTAGATCTAGTCGCCAACACGAGGCGAATTTCAGCCCTAAGTCTACCCCAGACCTAGTCGCCAACACGAGGCGATTTCACTACCGTTTACAATGAAGAAAGAGAAATAAAATAACAAAACCTCCCTTAAGATGAACTTCTGAAGTCGGAGATGAAGATCCACTGTAGAATCAGCGTTTGTTAAAGCGGACTTCGTCTGGATTCGGCGTGATGGAATTCTCCTTCAGAAATTGGCAGAGCTTCGCTGGGACCTCAAATTTCGGCTAAGACAAGCCTCTGGAATTCTAGTACTCTCTCTCTAAGGTGTATGCAATGGGTGTACGAAAACAAGAGGAGAGGGGGTCCTTTTATAGCCCAAGCGCTACCGCCGGCGCTAGCCCGGATTAGGAAAGATTTTGCGCGGCAGGATCTCCCATCCGCGGCAACATTTTGCTCTATGCCTTCTGTGCGCCATGCTACCGCCAGCGCTAGTAGCTACCGCTAGGCGCTAGCTCTTTCTAAAAACACTGCCGGAATCGCGCTAATCATCGCTAGCGCTGGGCGCTATCGCTACCGCCGGCGCTAGTGAGCCTGTTCGAATTTTGGCCTCAATTTTGGGGGCAGTCATCATGAGTACTCCTTGAGTCATATGGACTATGTTAACCTGCACACTTGAACACACAAGATCAAATACACATAGGATTTGTTATTCTCAAACCTAAGAGATGCGGAAGACCATGCTCCAACAAATTTATCTTGGATATTGATGAAATTTTGGTAGTGCTCATATAATCATGATATAAACCTCTGGTAATTTATTTTCCATAAATTTTTCTAGGCCAAATCATAAGAAGATCATACACTTCATGTTCAATTTCATACTTGACCAATGTTGGAGAAATTATAATAAATGCCAAATAAATAAGGAAATTTATGATCTTCTGGATTTAGTCTTATAAATCATGATAGACTCTTAGTAATAATCTTGGGTCATTCGGATGATTATTTGGAATACCTCCTCTCATGCATCTCATATAGCCCATTTGGTCTGCGTATAGTAAAACTGTAAGACTTGAGTAAACTGATGACCATTAGGTGGGAATGGAAAGTAGATGGTGTACCTTGTCTTGTTGAGAATATGTGAGGTCACCATTAGGAGTCTATATGTTGTGTGTACCCGATAAGCTAAGGGGTAAGGTTGTTTTCGGGATTGACGAAAGATCGTCTTTCCCTTAGAGGGTCATAAAATACTTAGGGTAATATAAGTGTAATGATAAGAAGGGTAATCTTATGGGTAGTTACCAATAACATTAAGTGTCTTGAGAAAGGGAGGTTTGGGATATCATCCCATCATACCTCCTAGTACCGCTGTGAGACTCTTACAGGGTAGACCTCGGGAAGTCCAAGACTAACCCTAAACTGCATGAATAAATTGTTGTGCAAGATTAACTTAACATTACATTCAGCCACACCCTGTTGTTATGGGTAGTTTGTTGGTTTGATTTTACGAGCGGTAGGCTCGGTGGTTATAGGTACAGATGAGTCGGTCCGGCGAGCCGGTGGCTCGGAAGTTAATTGTGACGGGAGGGTTAGCCCGGTGAGCTTATGGCTCGGATATGGATGGTAAACATGTTTGCATGTGCATAAAGGTGTGGGTCTTCGGTATTGGACAGTCGTTCAGACCGGCGTTAATACGTTGAATCAACAAGTGTGGAATTTTCACTTAGCCATGAAAGTCTTGTGGTCCAGCAAGTAAGAGTATGCAGGCACTCCGCGGTTTTTCATTGAGGCGTACGATAGGTCTAGGTTAGGTAGTGTGAATTCCAACCTAGAGGTGGGCGAGGCCCAACCCACCGCTTCCGTTTGCCACTATGAGAGTATCCTGGGAGTCTTGCTAGCTCTAAAAAGGGGGAACTAAAGGTCTGTGCGCATAGAGTGGAAGTGTGTGAGTTGCACCATTGTGAACATAGCATAAACTGCATAACTCTACATGTCATGGCATAAGCATTGCATTTCAACCACTACCCTTATCATATAAATTGGTTATGAGACTTTTTATACGATAGGCCTAGCTAAACGACCCCTTGGCCTATAGGTGTGTATGGGCATTCCTATAAATCAATGGTTACTTTTCTATTATTTACTTATCTTTACTTACTGTTATTTACTTGCTCTTTACCATGCTCTATTACTGCTTTAATTATCTATATACACATGTGTAGTGGTAGACATTTCCTGTAGATAAGATCCGTCGTCCTCTGCTTTGTTTTATACCCCTTGCTGTCCTCCGCTTCATCCTCCCGCACGGTGCCTAGGAGCCATTGGGGGGAGGGGTGGGGAACATAAGGCATAGTCTTTTTGACTAACGGTCGGTGGACCATATCATTCTAGGGGATCGAGGAGACGCAACAACACTACAGGCCAGTGCAGATGGAGGCAGTCTAGTCTAGTACAGGAGTATTAGTTTCAGGATCAGTGAGTGATTAATAGTTTGCTTCCACGAGTGACCTTGTAGTGAGGATATGATGTATAGGGCATGAGCCCTTTTTATTGTAACCTTTGTTATTTCAGTTATATCATGTGGACATTTATATATATAGCGTGTAATTTGTGGACTTGAGCTTCTATATGTTCAAATGTACTTTTCTTCTTCTTCTGTGACTGATATGGCTGACAGGATTTGCGTTTTGTAGTGGCGACCTTCCCGAGTGTTGGTGTCACCGCAAAGCGGCGGTTATGGGCATAAGTCCCGATTTTGTAGCGAAAATGGGGTCTTACAAACTGGTATTAGAGCAAACCTCGATCCGAAGAAAAGAACTCCACAAACCCTGGGCCACACCGCGTGAGTTTAGTTTGAGGGCAAACTAAGCAACGGAAGCAGTGGTGTGCCCATATGGGAAAATCACATGAAAAAGCCCACTTTTAACCGAATCTTTTGATAAGTTTTCTTGTATAGCCTGTGGCGAACCCTGCCCCCAACAGGAAATACCTCCGGCTGCAAAGATCTCTTTAGATAGTCCTCGAGTCAATAAGTTTGACTCAACCCCACTAGGACACATGACTCACCATGACAATTCACACCATGCCCTAGTCTGAAATAGACCGTAGGTATAAGTTTGGTGAAGGTACGAGGATACCCCAAAGAGGCTAGAGAAAGAGAGATTGAATGATGAATAGCAAATTATACATATTTTTTGTATAATTTTTAGCATAATTTTGGGTAGTTTTGTGCATATTGCATATAAATTCTTAAAATAATCTCTTGTTTTATATATGTATATAGCTATACATCTTTTTGAAAAAACTTGAGTTATTTAAGTTGGAAAGAAATCAGAATATTTGTAAAAATATGTAAATATACTTATATAAGAATAAAATTTTGAAATATTATTGTATAATAAATTTATTATAAATATAATAAATATATATGTATAATATATGTATTTGCATATATATATATATGTATAATATATAAAATATAAATAATAATAGAATATATAAATAGTATTAATAATACATATAAAATAAATATATAAATGGCTGCTGGAGATTCGTCGAACGGTGCTCTGCGTTCGACGAACGCGCAGCGCCCTGCGTTCGACGAACGTGCAGCGCCCTGCGTTCGACGAACGCTCAGCGCCCTGCGTTCGACGAATGGCGCCAGACGTTCGACGATCTCTTAATATTATATATATATTATATATAAATATATTATATAAAAACATCTGTAGACGTTCGACGAAGGAGCTCTGAGTTCGACGAACTCCCCACTGCGTTCGACGAATCCCAGTCCGCTGAGATGAGCCCGAACCGCTGAGACGAGTCAGCCCGCTGAGACCAGAGCGTGCGTTCGATGAACTCTTCGCTGCGTTCGATGAATCCCTCTCCGAGCTGCATTCGACGAATCACTCAGTCCAGGCGTTCGACGAATTCCTCTCCGCCTCCCTCCCAGTTCGACGAACTCGTCCTTGCGTTCGACGAATTCGCTCCCAGCCCGCCAACTCTCCTTCCAGCAAGCTGTCCTGTCAGCTCTCTCCTTCTAGAACCTGCCAGCTTCTATCCGCACCCCAGCTCAAGTCAAATTTGCCATCCTCTTCAGTCAAACCGCCAGCTTCTGTTTTTCCTCTTTGCTAATTGCACCCTCTTTTGCCTATAAATAAAGGGTGTTGGCTGATGTTTCCAGGGTTCACAAATTCTGATGTTTTTGGGATTTGTTTTCCACTTTTGTTTTTCTCTCTCTTGTTTTCCACTGTCCCCTCTCTAGTTTTGTAATATTTTATTTGCTTAATGAAATAGATAAGTTTTTCTTCAGAGTTGTTCTTCTTTTCTTAATTTTTGTTGTGTGTGTGTATGAGATTAATTTTAAAGCTTTCATAACTAGTTTTTATCGCTTTCATAATTAGTTTTACCGCTTTCATAACTAGATTTTCCGCATTCTTTATCGCTTTCATAGCTAGATTTTCTGCATTTTATCGCTTTCATAACTTAGATTTTTCGCTTTATTTACAGCTTTCATAACTTAGATTTTATGCTTTTCTATCGCTTTTCTTGGTTTTTGCTAAATGCACACCAAGCCTGCGATTTGCGTTTTTTCTGTTTTTTAGAATTAATGCAATCACTTCTTTTTTTATCGAAAAGATAATAGCGCGTCCCCAAAGTAGAAATAATCAACACGGCTCGGATAAAAACGACTGCGATATCATTTTCTAAAAAAAAATATATCATGTACTGTAAAACGATAAGATGCACTTGCCTTTATCGCAAGATAAGTTGGATAAATTACATTCAAAAACTCTGGGTGAGACCTTTTTATAAAATTTCATTAACCAAAAAAGAATTCCAGCCCCGTCGTCGCGGTGCCACCCCCGATATTCTGAAAGCGGGAGCGACAGTTACTTCCATCACATCGACAGGTGGGATAACGGTTAAGCTCCTCGAAGTACGTGTACTCGCTGGACTCTGCGAAAACGCCGACCGTAATCTAACCGAACCCAGGTGCCGCAGGAATTTAATTTCAAATTCATCAAGTTTTTGGCGCCATTGCCGGGGAACGAACCCGGGTCACCCGCGTGACAGGAGGGAATACTCACCACTATGACTATGTTTTTTGTAAGTTTTTGTATTGAAATAAATTATATTTTTGGTTTTTTAGATTTTTTTGTTTTTAGGGATTTTCTAAGTTAATTAAGATATGAAACAAATTATAATATTAATAAATGTTTGGTTTTAGGGTTTTTTTATTTTTTTGGATTTTGGGGTTTTTAGAATTTTTTTGGATTTTTCTAAATATTTACAAAGTATGAAGTAATAAATTTTATTTTATTTTTGGGGTTTATAGAATTTTTCTTCATATTTACAAAGTTTTTGAAGAACGGAAAAAGTGACCCCCATACTTAAAACCCAGCATTGTCCTCAATGTTGTAATTTAAGTATAAGAAAAGGCAAGAAAAAAAATGAGAAAATGCAAGAAACCCTGCAAAAATAAAGTAGACAAAAAAAGGTAAAAATCTTAGGTAAATATGGGATGCCTTCCACGAGCACTTTGTTTACCGTCGTGTAGCTTGACTGATTTAACGTTTTTACTCGCTTCTAGGTCCGCTAGGGCGTCGTATTTTATTAACAAATTGTCAAAGAGGCACGGGAGAGAGAACCTTCCCGGGTCATTCAATTTGTGCGGCGATTTGTTAAGTAGGACCGCCGAGCACTGCGCAATAAGTGAAACACGCAAAATAACCTCGAGCTTCTTTTTATTAGAAAGGAAACCTTTAAGATATTTTGCGTATTTCGGCATCTGAGAGAGTGCCTCGAAGAAGGGGACATTTAATTTGAATTTGTCTTTTTTTTTAATACTTAAAAATTTATAAGGCTCGTCCGCCTTCTCTTTAGTAATTTTCGAGGGGAAAGGAATTTGCGGGGTCGGAATGATCGACGCAATTGGAAGATCGAATAAAAATATATATATATATGTATGTATTTTTTTGTATTTATTTATTTATTTTGTTTTAATCGGAGGAGAGGGTGGAGGGGTCGGAGTCGAAATATGTACCTTTTGCTCAACCCGCGATGGAGAGATGACCTCCTTGTCGCTTCAAAGGGTTTAAGCGTGGGCATTTTCACGCGGGTTCGGCTCCGTGTTCCCTGGCAGTGCCCCAAGTGGCCGCTCAGAGACCATTTCCGCAAGTTGTCCAACCTGCATTTCCAAATTTTTTTGTGATCCGGTTATATTCCGGATATTTATTTCGTTGGACGCTACGTATTTTGTGAAAACTTCCTGGAGCGGGGAAGGTTTTGGAGGAGGAGAAGATTGATACCCCTGCTGAAGTCCTTGGGGGAACCCTTGCGGGTAGCCTTGAGGACCCGCAATTGGGGCACGTTGCGCATTATTAGGGTTGCTCCAGGAGAAGTTAGGGTGGTTCCTCCAACCCGGATTAAAATTATTACTATAAGGATTATTATTAGGGTTGAAGGGAGGCCGATCCGGATTACCGAGGAAATCAACCGTTTCCTCGATTAACTTATCATTATTATTATTATTATTATTATTATTATTATTATTATTATAATTATTATAATTATTATTATAATTATTATTGGCATTATTATTAGCGGCACTCGCCCACGCCGGAGTGGAGGAGGAAGCAGTCATCTCCGCCACTTGCTTACTTAGCCGCTCTACCAGTGAGGCTAAGTGAGAAGTGGCATACACTTCATAAATTCCAGCCAGTTTAGAAGGACGCGCCCTGGGCACATTCCATTGGTAGGCGTTCATGGCCATTTCCTCGAATAATTCTTGGCACTCCTCCGGGGTTTTGTTGTTTAACGTCCCCCTGACGGCCGAATCGATCACTTGTCGAGTTTGGAAATTTAAGCCGTTATAGAACGTTTGGACCTGTAGCCAGGGTGGTAGCGCGTGATGCGGACACCTGCGCAAGCAATCTTTAAAACATTCCCAAGTCTCGTAAAGAGACTCGGAATCGAATTGTATAAAGGAGGCTATATCTGTGCGCAGCTTTGCGGTTTTTGACGGAGGAAAGTATTTCGTTAAGAACTTTTCCGTCAACTCGGCCCACGTGGTTATGGCCCCTCTCGGAAGAGAAGTTAACCACGATTTAGCCTTTGTCCGCAGGGAAAAGGGAAATAAGCGCAAGCGAATGGCGTCATCGCTGACGCCATTAATTTTAAACGTATCGCATATTTCTAAAAAGTTTTGGAGGTGAAGGTTAGGGTCCTCATCTGGCAAGCCATCAAATTGAACTAACTGCTATACCATCTGGATAATGCTGGATTTTATTTGAAAATTATTATTAGCAATAACGGGGCGAGTGACACTCGACCCAGTATCTTCCAAATTCGGCCTGGCATAGTAGGCCATGGTCCGTTGAGGGGGCCGCATTTGGACCGATCTCTGCATATTTAAACTATTTCTTTTATATATATAAAAAAATTGTAAAATATTTTTTTTAGGGTTTTTAGGGTGTTTTTGAATGAGAATATATATATATAAAGAAAAAGAGGAAGAAGGAAATAGAAAGGAAATATATTTTTTTGTGTTTTAGGGCTTTTTAGAAAGAGAGATAAACTTATAATATCCTAAATAATTTAATTAATCAATTTTTAGACCATTTTTTTAGATGAAACGGTATATCCGAGAGAGAAAAAAAAGATGTAATAATAATTTTTTTGATTGATTTTATTTTTTAGCGTTTTTAGAAGAAGGAAAAAAAAGACTGTTAAATTTTTTGATTTGAATTGTGTAGGAGTAAGCAGGAGTTGCATCAACTGAGTTATAGCCAAACAACCACAATATGTCACACAGTAACACAAAGCTTTATTGAATCACAATACTTGATTACAGTGCGAGGTATACATGGCGAGACATTATTCATAAGAATCACGAAGGAGAGAAGAACAAAACACCAAAAAACAAATCTGGCGGCTTGACAAGCAGAGACCGCACAGACCGCTCGACTCCAGAGATCACCCGGCTTGACCTGAGACTGCGCAAATAGAAAACAGACAGACTGCCTGCACTGCAAGACCGCCACCTCAGACCGCACGAACTGTAGCTTATTGAATTGAATGAAGAACAACTGTCGCCAGACCGCAACTCAGATCGCCTAACCGCTGAAGGTCGCCTGATCGCTGAGCTCGATGCGAACAGCACAAGAACACCATAAACCAGTTCGCAGACAGACCGCTACCGAACTGTTTATTCAAGCCGCTGGGAATCACCAAGGAAGGAGACCACAACCTGCTGACCGCAAACCTGCGAACACAACAAACAGTCAACTCGCTTCCGAGACCGCCCGACCTCAAAGTTGAGACCGCACGAATTAACCCAGGCTCTAGTTCTTACAGTTCTCGTTATAAATAACGTGCTATGCACCCCTATTTATAGGCGGGTAGACGGATGTCGTCACCGCACATGAGAGATACAATCACCACCTGTCAGATCGCCAGCGGTCTCACAAAGTAGACCGCGCGATCAGACCACTTGGACAACCTTAAGTCCAAGACCACAGATCAGTAGGCAGATCATGCACAAGTCGCGCGAACATAAGACCGCGCACAAGCCACGCGGACACAGGACCCTCCTTCCTTAGATCTCCAATAGCAAGCCAAGGATAACTGGCCGACTTCAGACAAGTTGCCAGACCGACCTGCATAAGCCGCCCGGACACAACGGTTACACAGAACAGACCGCCCGATCTTCCAACAAAGTAGACATGCCAACCAAGCAGAACAACTCGGAAACAGACTGCAGCAAACAATAATAGACCGGCCAACCAGCAGACCGCCAGAACAGACCGGCAGAGCCAGACCGGCAGATCACTAACACAGACCACACGGTCTCTGCGGTCACCCAAATTTAGACCGCCCGGTCACCTCCACTTCACTTCAACAAATTCAACACTCCCCCTTGAAGTGGGAAGTGGAAACTAACCCAAGTAAACTCCACAACCAAGTAAACGGTCCCTTCGCCAGCGGCTTTGTGAAGATGTCTGCAACATTGTCCGCACTCCGAACATGCTCGACCATAAGAGACCCTCCCAACACCTTTTCACGAATGAAATGATGTTCAATATCAATATGCTTGGTCCTCGCGTGATAGACTGGATTATTAACCAGCTTGAGAGCACTCTCATTGTCCCCGCGTAGCATAGTGGGACCTCGAACCTCCTCATGAACGTCCTCTACCAACCTCCTGAGCCAAATGGCTTCCTGAGCTGCCAAGGCCGAAGCCTTGTATTCCGCTTCTGTGGTAGATACAGACACCGAGTCCTGCTTTTTGCCGCACCAAGAAATAGCTGTGGGGCCCGTCATAAAGACAAAACCAGACGTTGATCTCCGATCATCCACTTCTCCCCCGTAATCAGCATCCATGTATCCAAGCAACTCTAAGCTTGACCCTCTCCTATATAGGAGTCCCAAATCAGAGGTCGACTTCACATATTTCAAAATTCCTTTTGCCGCTAGAAGATGAGGCTTCCATGGCTCCGCCATGTACCGACTTACTTTGCCAACTGCATAAGCAATATCAGGCCTCGTGATGGTCAAGTAGATCAAACTCCCAACCAGAGCTTGGAACACCAACGGATCAGATAGAACTCTCCCCTCATCCTTCCGAAGTTTATGATGCTGTTCCAGAGGTATAGAGCTGCTATTCCCTTCCTCCATGCCAAATCTTTGAACGATCCGCTCCGCATATCTGGCCTGAGAAACGAGCACTCCGCTCTCCCGCCTCTGAACCTCAAGTCCAAGGAAATGGTGAAGCTCACCTAGATCCTTTATCTCAAATCTGATGGCAAGCTCGGCTCCCAGCCTTGCTACTGCCTCCTTGAAGTTCCCGGTGACAATCATGTCATCCACATATAGCAAGACAATTACCCGAAGCGCCCCCTCCTTCTTGACGAACAAGCTAGAATCAGAGTCTAAAGCAAAGAACCCGCAGAATAGAAGATACTCTGCGATCTTTCCATACCACGCCCGAGGCGCTTACTTCAAACCATACATGGCTTTCTTCAGTTTGCAGACGTAGTCCGGACACTCCTCCAAGATGAAGCCCGGCGGTTGGATCATATATATATCCTTGTCGATCTCGCCGTATAAGAAAGCATTCTTAACGTCGAGCTGCCAAATCTCAAATCCACTTGAAGCCGCCAAAGAAATAACGAATCGGACCGAAGTCATCTTTACCACTATACTAAACGTCTCATCATAATCTTCACCATACTGTTGTGAGAACCTGCAAGCTACAAGGCGAGCCTTATATCGCTCGATCGTACCGTCAGCCTTCTTCTTGAGTTTATAGACCCACTTGCATGTCACAGGGGTAATGACCTTGGGCCTGGGCACTAGAAACCAAGTATCATTCTTCTTGTGAGCATCCATCTGCTCTTGCATAGCAATGTCCCACTGCTTTACGCCTTTGGCCTTCTCAAAGCTCGACGGCTCCCTCTCATCCAAGGGACCAGCAAAGAAACATGAGATGAAGCTCACCATGTTTCCTCCTGTGTATCGATCCGGTGGTTTAATAGTCCTCTTCGACCTCCTAAGAGGTTGCTTCTTCTGTGCTAGATCCTCTTCCAGATGAACTTGGAGCATCGCTCCCCCTGCTTTCAGAACCTGAAGCCTCCATCTCTGAGCTTGACACAACAGGAGCTCCTGGTGAAACAGGCAACTCCACTTGAAGATTTTCCACAGCCTTCCCTTCTTCATCAACCCTGCTCTCCGGTAGTTCAACTCCTGAACTCCCCTTGTAGGAAGTCAACTCATCGAACACCACATCCTGAGATACAAAAGATCTTCGAGTCTCAGGATCCATGCATCTCCATCCCTTCTTCTGCTCATCATATCCAACAAATACTAGCTTCCTTTCTTTCACATCTAGCTTTGTCAAAAGAGCATCAGGAATATGCACATAACAGGTTGACCCGAACACCCGAAGGTGTAAAACACATGGTTTCTCCTTGAACATCAGTTCGTGAGGGGTCTTCATGTTGATAGGACTTAGAGGCATCCTGTTGATGATGTATGTCGCACAAGACATTCCCTCTGCCCAGAAGGACTTTGGTATACTCTTGGCATGAAGCCAGCATTTGCAAGTTTCCGTCAGATGACGGATCTTCCGTTATGCAACACCATTTTGCTGTAGAGTATGGGCAAAAGTGAGCTCTCTCTGAACACCGTGTTTCCTGTAAAAACTTGAGAACTCACCAGAGGTGAACTCCCCACCATTGTCAGTTCTCAATTTTTTCACCCTCAGGCCTAACCGACCTTCAACCAGCTCCTTGAACTCCACGAACCTTGCAAAAGCATCTGACTTCTCTTTCAAAAAATACACCCAGACATATCTGGTGTAATCGTCAATCAACAACAACATATATCTGTTGCCTCCAAGGCTTGGGGTGGCAGTCGGTCCCATCAAATCACCGTGAATGCACTCCAACGATGCTTTGCATCTTGTTTGTGATTTATCAAATGGAAGTCGATGAGACTTACCAAACTGACAAACCACATAAACATGACGGTCTACATAGGAGGACAAGCTAGGCAAGCCCTTGACAAGGCCCCTTACCGCCATATCCTTCAATTTGTCCAGGCCTACATGCCCCAACCTTTCATGCCAAATAGCCGCGCTATCATTGGTCTTCATCTTATCATCATAGGTACTTGTCGACAAAACGAACAAGTCCTTCACCTGCTTTCCAACATGAATAACATCTCCCTTTATCTCCGGTTGAGTTTTAAGAAACTTCACTTCTGTTGGGCCAAACAGAACGTGATAATTGGCATCGACCGCATTGGTCACAGAGAAGAGATTCTTCTTCATACCCGGCACGTGATAAACACTCCTCAAGGTGAGTGGACCCTTATCACTGCTCAAAGATACAACTCCTTCTTGTTCTACTGCATGAACAGAATTATCAGCCGTAATGATTGCATCGTTACCTGAGTAAGGTGCCAAAGAAGAGAATTTTGATTCATCCCCGGTGAGGTGATGCTCACACCCTAAATCCACGATCCAATCCTCTTCGAAGTTGATGGCATCCAAGGCCTTAACGAGCATAGCTGTCATATTAGACGCAAAGGCTCCTCCCCATCCAGCTTCATCAGACTTTGGCTTTTCCTTCTCCGCTGCATGTCCCGGCTGAAGATTAACCCGACAATCTTTCTTGAAGTGCCCGATCTTATTGCACCTGAAGCACCTTGGTCCCTCTCCCTTCTCCTTCCCATCAGACTTAGGAGCATAACCCCTATCCTGCTGACCTGAAGTAGAGGGTCCATCATGACCCGGCTTCTTCTTCTCCCACTTCTTCTTCTTCTTCCCAGAGAACAACACATCACTATCTCCCCCAGAGATAGAAGTCCCCGCCATCTATCTTGCCAAACTTTCCTGCGAAGCAAGTAAGTTTTCCAGCTCCAATAGAGAAGGTTGATTTGCCCAACCCTGAAATGAAGTCACAAAGGCAAGATACTCCTTCCGCAACCCGCGGATAATATGCCTCTTCAGTTTTGCCTCCGAGATGGGCTCATCAGGGTCCAATGTTGAAATCTCTGCTGTGAGGTTCTTCATCTTAAGAAAGAAGGTAGAGATTGAAAGATCACCTTGAGAGGCTTTCGCCAACTCATTTTCAAGAAACTGTAGCCGAGCTACATTATTTTTATTAAAAATCCGTCCAAAGACGTCCAAATCTCAGCAGCAGATTTACATCCAACGATGTGATCAAATAGCTCTGGTGAGATAGCCCGCTTGAGTGTGAACTCTGCCTTTGCATTAGTCCTCCTCCAAAGTCTCACCTCTGCCATATTATCTCCTGCTAGAAATATTTCTTGTGTGTCTTCTCCTCCAACTATCTCCCATAGATCCTCGCCAAGTAAGTAACTCTCCATACATGACCTCCATTTCTTATAGTTAGTCGATGTGAGGAGTTCAATACCAAGCCCTCTTGCGTATCCAGCTTCCATGGCAAACTATGTGGCCTCTTCTTCACAAAGACGATGGCAACTCAAGTTGATCACTGCTTATCCACTCCAACAACCTGGCTTTGATACCATGTTAAAATTTTTGATTTGAATCGTTTAGGAGTAAGCAGGAGTTGCATCAACTGAGTTATAGCCAAACAACCACAATATGCCACACAGCAACACAAAGCTTTATTGAATCACAATACTTGATTACAGTGCGAGGTATACATGGCGAGACATGATTCATAAGAATCACGAAGGAGAGAAGAACAAAACACCAAATAACAAATCTGGCGGCTTCACAATTAGATACTGCACAAACTGCTCGACTCCAGAGATCGCCCGGCTGGACCTGAGACTGCGCGAACAGAAAACAGATAGACCGCCTGCACTGCAAGACCGCAACCTCAGACCGCACGAACTGGAGCTTATTGAATTGAACAAAGAACAACTATCGCCAGACCGCAACTATGATCGCCTAACCGCTGAAGGTCGCCTGATCGCTGAGCTCGATGCGAACAACACAAGAACACCATAAACTAGTTCGCAGACAGACCGCTGCCGAACTGTTTATTCAAGCCGCTGGGAATCACCAAGGAAGGAGACCGCAACCTGCTGACCGCAAACCTGCGAACACAACAAACAGTCAACTCGCTTCCGAGACTGCCCGACCTCAAAGTTGAGACCACATGAATTAACCCAGGCTCTAGTTCTTACAGTTCGCTTTATAAATGACGGGCCATGCCCCCCTATATATAGGCGGGTAGACGAATGTCATCACCGCACAGGAGAGATACAATCACCACCCGTCAGATCACCAGCGGTCTCACAAAGTAGACCGCGCGATCAGACCACTTGGACAACCTTCCGTCCAAGACCGCAGATCAGCAGGCAGATCGCGCACAAGTCGATCGAACACAAGACCGCGCACAAGCCGTGCGGACACAAGACCCTCCTTCCTTAGATCTCCAAGCGCAAGCCAAGGATAACTGGCCGACTTCAGATAAGTCGCCAGACCGACCTGCATAAGCCGCCCGGACACAGCAGTTACACAGAACAGACCGCCCAGTCTTCCAACAAAGAAGACAGGCCAACCAAGCAGAACAACTCGGAAATAGACCGCAGCAAACAAGAACAGACCGGCCAACCAGCAGACCGCCAGAATAGACCGGCAGAGCCAGACCGGCAGATCACTAACACAGACCGCGCGGTCTCTGCGGTCACCCAAATTTAGACCGCCCGGTTAGCTCCACTTCACTTCAACAAATTCAACAAAGACTATTCACAGAGACTTATTATTTATCTATATATATATTTTTTGTGAATTCCTTTTTTAAGCTTTTTAAGGAGAGAAAAAAAAAGATATATATATATATAAGATAAAATTAACAGCGATTCCTTGTTTCAAAATAACGACACGAAAAATCCCCGACAACGGCGCCAAAAACACTATGGTGAGTATAGTCATTGTAGTATAGTGGTGAGTATTCCCGCCTGTCGCGCGGGTGACCCGGGTTCGATACCCGGCAACGTCGCCAAAAACTTGATGATTAAAATTAATTTGAGAACGCCGCAAAAGCTTTCTGGGGTGCGGGTAGAATTCGGCGGGCGCGTTCGAGGCGTCTCGCGAGTACTCCTACTTCGAGGAACAAACCATTATCCTACCTATCGAGATGATAGAAGTAATAGTCTTTCCTTCTTTCGGAATATCGACGACCACGCCGCGGCGGCGGCGCCAAATTCAATTAATTTTGTATAGAAAGGGAGAGTTTTTGCGAAGTTTTCGTATCGTTAGTATCCTAACTAATCATTCGAAAAGGCATGTATACCTTATCGCGTATAGTATAGGATAATTTTTTAGAAAATTAATAAGGTCGTATTTTTCCAAGGTCGTGTCGATTATTGTTACTTTAGAAATACGCTAGTATTTTATCGAAAAGATCGATTGATTTTTACGTTTGCAATAATTTAGAAAGCAAGAATGACGATAATTGCGGGCTTGGTGTTCATGTAGCAAAAACCAAGAAAAGCGATAGAAAAGAAAAGAACACACTAAATGAAAAACTCACGCACTCTACAGAAATTTAAATGACTTAATTGAAATAAAGCAGAGAAGCTATCTCATATACGCACGCACTCTACGGAAATTAAAGAAAGCAATAAAGTTAAGCTATGAAGGCTTTAAAATCTAATTATGAAGGAATTAAAATCTAATTATAAAAGCTTTAAAATTAATCTCATACACTCACACACACAACAAAAATTAAGAAAAGAAGAACAACAATGAAGAAAAACTTATCTATTTCATTAAGCAAATAAAATATTACAAAACTAGAGAGGAGACAGTGGAAAACAAGAGAGAGAAAAACAAAAGTGGAACACAAATCCCAAAAACATCAGAATTTGTGAACCCTGGAAACATCAGCCAACACCCTTTATTTATAGGCAAAAGAGGGCTGCAATTAACAAAGAGGAAAAACAGCAGCTGGCGGTTTGACTGAAGAGGATGGCAAATTTGACTTGAGCTGGGGTGCGGATAGAAGCTGGCAGGTTTTAGAAGGAGAGAGCTGGCAGGACAGCTTGCTGGAAGGAGAGCTGGTGGGCTGGGAATTCGTCGAACGTCAGGATGAGTTCATCGAACTGGGAGGGAGGCGGAGAGGAATTCGTCGAACGCCTGGACTCAGTGATTCGTCGAACGCAGCTCGGAGAGGGATTCGTCGAACGCAGCGAAGAGTTCGTCGAACGCAGGTTCTGGTCTCAGCGGGTTGACTCGTCTCAGCGGTTCGAGCTCATCTCAGCAGAGTGGGATTCTTCAAATGCAGTGGGGAGTTCGTCAAACTTAGAGCTCCTTCGTCGAACGCCTGCAGATGTTTCTATATAATATATTTATATATAATATATATAATACTAAGAGATCGTCGAACGCCTGACACCATTCGTCGAACGTAAGGCGCTGAGTGTTCGTCGAATGCAGGGCGCTGCGCGTTCGTCGAACGCAGGGCGCTGCGCGTTCGTCGAACGCAGAGCAGCGTTCGACGAATCTCCAGCAGCCATATATATATTTATTTTATATGTATTATTAATACTATATATATACTATTATTATTTATATTTTATATATTATACACATATATATATGCAAATACATATATTATACGCATATATTTATTATATTTATAATAAATTTATTATACAATAATATTTAAAAATTTTATTCTTATATAAGTATATTTACTTATTTTTACAAATATTCTGATTTGTTTCAAACTTAAATAACTCAAGTTTTTTCAAAAAGATGTATAGCTATATACATATATAAAATAAGAGATTATTTCAACAATTTATATGCAATATGCACAAAACTACCCAAAATTATGCTAAACATTATACAAATTATATGTATAATTTGCTATTCATCAAATACCCCCATACTTAAGCTTTTGCTATTCCAGAGAAAAAGTAAGAGATACTTATAAGACGCTAAAAGAATTTTTAATTTACCAAAATTTTATTTAATCGAAAAGTAAGCTTGAAATAAATTTAGGAGATTTAAAGAGGTAAGTCCTATATTGTGATAAAGATTTAAAAAGAGCGAAAAAGATTTAGCCAATAAGACTTCTAAAGTTAGCTAAGTAGCGACCTAAATAATTGTAATAATTAGCACCATGATTAGAATAGAATTATAAGAACCTTAACTTTTTACAGAAATTTTTGAGAATAATTAAAACTTACTAATTATGCTCTCTCAATTTTTTTTTATATCTAGTTTTCAATTTGATTGGCTGGGGGGGGGGGGGGGGGGGGGTAGGGGAGCTTGGTAAGAGAAGAGATTTTTTAATTGGGGGTGATGAATTTTATCCTCTCACCCCACTCAATTTTTTTTTGGATAGAGAGGGGAACGAAATCTTATTCTCATATAAGTTTTTTTTTCTCTTCAAAAATACCAAATGCCTATGTTTACGGAACGATATCATTTTCAAAAATAACCAATGCCTATGTCATTGTAGTATAGTGGTGAGTATTCCCGCCTGTCACGCGGGTGACCCGGGTTCATTCCCGGACAACGGCGCCAAAAACTTGATGGATTTGAAATTAAATTCTTGCGGATCCTGGGTTCGGTTAGCTAGAGTTCGTCGAACGCAGAACGGGGAGAGTTCGTCGAACGCAGCACGGGGAGATTTTGTCGAACGCAGCCGGGGAGAGTTCGTCGAATGCAGCTCGGGGAGAGTTCGTCGAATGCAGCGCGGGGAGAGTTCGACGAACGCAGCGCGGGGAGAGTTCGTAAAAAAAAAATTTTAAAACCCAAAAAACCAAAAAATAATAATAACAATAATAAAACCCGTACTTAGCTTTTTGTTATTTTCAAAATTAGTTTGAGTTTATTTATAAGCATTTTTCGTTATTTTTGATTTGCCAAAACATTTATTTGTATCATAGTTCGTAAAATTTAAATCTATGGAATTTTAGTTTTAAGGAACATATTGTGATTCTAATTTAAATTGAGATCAAAAATTTTAGCACTACTTCTATTTTACCCTAAAATAGCTTCTTGTTGTATCATTTTGGCAGACCGTCTTTAGACTTTAATTATTCTTACTTCAAACTTGCAAAACTTTAGGAATGTTCTTAACCTACTAAAACTTGCTCTCAAAAATTTTCTTAATTTATAAATTCTAGAAATTTCTAAGCCCGTTACCTATTATTCAAATTCCTTGGTAATTTCATTTAAAAGGAATCCAATGTCAATGGGAATAAGATTTCATTCCGTAAATATAGGCACTCAATTAATTAAAGAAAAAGATCTTATGTCAATGGGAACAAGATTTCGTTCCGTAAGCATAGACATTGAGTATTTTTGAGAAGAAGAAAAAATAATATTCGGGAATAAGATTTCGTTCCCTTCTCTTTCCAAGCAAAAAAAATTGAGTGGGGTGAGAGGATAAAATTCATCACCCCCAAATCAAAAATCTCTTCTCCTACCAAGTTTCCCCTACCCCTCAGCCAATACAATTGAAAACTAGATATAAATTTAAAATTTTTGAGAGAGCATAATTAGTAAGTTTTAACTACTCTTAAAAACTTTCTTTTAAAAGTTAAAGTTCTTATAATTATATTCTAATCATGGTGCTAAATGATTTCAATTATTTAGGCGCAACTTAACTAACTTCAGAAGTCTTGTTGGCTAAAACTTTTTCGCTCTTTTTAAATCATTATAACAATATAGTGCTTACCTCTTTAAATATCCTGAATTTATTTCAAGCTTACTAAATGATTAAATAAAATTTTGGTAAATTAAAAATTCTATTAGTGTCTTATAAGTATCTCTTACTTTTTCTCTGGAATAGCAAAAGCTTAAGTATGGGGGTATTAGATGAATAGCAAATTATACATATTTTTTGTATAATTTTTAGCATAATTTTGGGTAGTTTTTTGCATATTGCATATAAATTCTTGAAATAATCTCTTGTTTTATATATGTATATAGCTATACATCTTTTTGAAAAAACTTGTGTTATTTAAGTTTGAAACAAATCAGAATATTTGTAAAAATAAGTAATTATACTTATATAAGAATAAAATTTTGAAATATTATTGTATAATAAATTTATTATAAATATAATAAATATATGTGTATAATATATGTATTTGCATATATATATATATGTATAATATACAAAATATAAATAACAATAGTATATATATATAGTATTAATAATACATATAAAAAAAATATATATATATATATATATATATATATATATATATATATGGATGCTGGAGATTCGTTGAACGCTGCTCTGCATTCGACGAACGCGCAGCGCCCTACGTTCGACGAACGCACATCGCCTTGCATT
Source organism: Dactylorhiza incarnata (assembly GCA_033032865.1). Lineage (NCBI taxonomy): Eukaryota > Viridiplantae > Streptophyta > Magnoliopsida > Asparagales > Orchidaceae > Dactylorhiza > Dactylorhiza incarnata. Next base: position 3,669,993 of record JAWHQI010000026.1, on the reverse strand, counting down.
CGACGAACGCGCAGCGCCCTGCGTTCGACGAACGCTCAGCGCCCTGCGTTCGACGAACGGTGCCAGGCGTTCGACGATCTCTTAGTATTATATATATATATTATATATAAATATATTATATAAAACATCTGCAGGCGTTCGACGAAGGATCTCTGAGTTCGACGAACTCCCCACTGCGTTCGACGAATCCCAGTCTGCTGAGACGAGCCCGAACCGCTGAGACGAGTCAGCTCGCTGAGACCAGAACCTGCGTTCGACGAACTCTTCGCTGTGTTCGACAAATCCCTCTCCGAGCTGCGTTCGACGAATCACTCAGTCCAGGCGTTCAACGAATTCCTCTCCGCCTCCCTCCCAGTTCGACGAACTCGTCCCTGCGTTCGATGAATTTGCTCCCAGCCCGCCAGCTCTCCTTCCAGCAAGCTGTCCTTCCAGCTCTCTCCTTCTAGAACCTGCCAGCTTCTATCCGCACCCCAGCTCAAGTCAAATTTGCCATCCTCTTCAGTCAAACCGCCAGCTTCTGTTTTTCCTCTTTGCTAATTGCAGCCCTCTTTTGCCTATAAATAAAGGGTGTTGGCTGATGTTTCCAGGGTTCACAAATTCTGATGATTTTAGGATTTGTGGTCCACTTTTGTTTTTCTCTCTCTTATTTTCCACTGTCTCCTCTCTAGTTTTGTAATATTTTATTTGCTTAATGAAATAGATAAGTTTTTCTTCATAGTTGTTCTTCTTTTCTTAATTTTTGTTGTGTGTGTGTGTGTATGAGATTAATTTTAAAGCTTTCATAACTAATTTTTATCGCTTTCATAATTAGTTTACAGCTTTCATAACTAGATTTTCCGCATTCTTCATCGCTTTCATAGCTAGATTTTCTGCATTTTTACTGCTTTCATAACTAGATTTTCCGCATTCTTTATCGTTTCATAGCTAGATTTTCTGCATTTTTATCGCTTTCATAACTTAGATTTTCCGCTTTATTTACAGCTTTCATAACTTAGATTTTCTTCTTTTCTATCGCTTTTCTTGGTTTTTGCTAAATGCACACCAAGCCCGCGATTTGCGTCTTTTCTGCTTTTTAGAATTAATGCAATCACTTCTTTTTTTATCGATAAGATAATAACGCGTCCCCAAAGTAGAAATAATCAACACGACCTCGGATAAATACGACCGCGATATCATTTTCTAAAAAAAATTATATCCTGTACTGTAAAACGATAAGGTGCACTTGCCTTTATCGCAAGATAAGTTGGATAAATTACATTCAAAAACTCTGCGTGAGACCTTTTTATAAAATTTAATTAACCAAAATAGAATTCCAGCCCCATCGCCGCGGTGCCACCCCCGATATTCTGAAAGCGGGACCGACCGTTACTTCCATCACCTCGACAGGTGGGATAACGGTTAAGCTCCTCAAAGTACGAGTACTCGCTGGACTCCGCGAAAATGCCAGCCGAAATCTAACCAAACCCAGGCTCCGCAGGAATTTAATTTCACATAAGCAGAATGGTAGGGGACTCGTATATCTAACCCTCGTACCGGTGGCACGTTTATATATAGACAACCACCATCATATAAGAATTGAAGTTCAGAAGATACCCATTTGGGATTGTGTCATCTGTTGACCCTGATAAGGTTGTTGTAGAGGGTACGTTGAAGAGTCTAAAGTATGGAGTATACCAGCAAGTCTCAAGATAGAACCCCAAGTCGAAGGTTGTGTGCCCTGAGGATTGTTTACATATTTGGGATGAATATAACATGGCGATATCAAAGATACTTAGCCCAAAATAGATAGTGGCTTATCTTTTGTTTATTGGGGCTTACCTTTTGTTTATTGGGCAAATTAGTTACTGACTTCGGTTTCCTTTGGATCTAATTTAGAAGGTGTTGTGTCGTGAACGTGGTGATTTTGAAGTCGATCTTATTCGATGTTACCTGGGCGAAGATGGAGTGTTGAGAAAGAACATTTGGAATGGTGACCTGTAGTATTACCAGGACAATGGATAAACATCATTGATCGAACAACAACTTGACCTTAGTTGGATCATTGGAAATGTAAAGTCGCCCAGATTAATCACTTATGGATGCTGATGTCCCATTCTAGAAGTTATGGACGGAAACTAGGTTATACAAGTTGTAGTTATATTTGGGGTTCTTGTGACTTAGGGCATTCAGAAGTGATTAACTCATGAATTGTTAATAATCACGCCCAGTCATGGTAGAAAATTTTAACTGCAATGATAATCCTCAAACCCTGGAAGCTATAATGATGAATAACCAGAGATCTTAAACGATGAATTATTGGATTTAGAATATAAAATTTAAGGTTACTATGGTAAGAACTATCTAACCCTTATCTTACCTTGGACCATATGAAAGTGACCAAGATTAATATATGGTAAGTGATAGGAATTTGGAGACATAAAAGTGATGATATTTCCTTGATGAAATGGAATTGTGAAAAATCTTAGGGTTTCAAAAGATTTTACCCGTATACCTTATGAATCAAATTCCACATAGAAAATGATTGGGAGTTATCTTATAAACATGGATACTAATAATGATTTGTTAACATATACTCATAAAAGTTCATGAGTACACCCCCCCTTAAATTTTGAGGATAATTGGAACATAGCTTGATTAGTTCTATCCATGGTAAGAACTGGATAAGTTGTAGAGTTGAGTTGATTGATTACTCAGATGTACATGAAGGAAAAAGAATCTGGACGTGTAGAGAAAACTTTATAGAGGTGTTGCCTACCCATTCAAACAAGAGCTTTAGGCTACGTTTGGTTGGGCTGTTGCTGATGAAAAGCTGCTGATCAGAAATGGAGTTTTGAAAAAGTGTTGTTTCTGAGAAATGGAATTTTGGCAAAAAAACTGTTTGGCTCAAATAGAGTTTTCAGTGCTTATTGAAATGAGTTTTGAAAATTTTGTTTGGGAACAAAATGGAGTTTTTGATAAATTGTTTCCACACACATAAAATACATAATCTTGATATTATTTACTACAATAGATAAAAATACCAACATATCTTCCCACCCATCTAAGATCTAGAAGCGTACAACTGTTGCGCTATACTTTCACGCAACGTGATCATCTCTTCTACCCCGCCTGCAGCATCAGGACAAACAACTTAATGCCCTTGTGTGCTCACCCCCTCATCACCACCTCCCTGCTCGAACTCATTGAAATCAATGTCCCTTCGCGAAGGGTGCCGCCGAATAAAATTATGCAATGCCATAGTCGCCATCACAATATCGCTTTGTTTGGCGAAGATGTAGCTCGTCATATCACGCAATATGGCCCACTTCTTCTTCCAAATGCTGAACAATCTTTCAATGACACTTCTAAGGGATGAGTGTGCGTGATTAAATATCTCTCAGCGTCCTTCCGGTGCACGACCGCCCCGAGCAAAGTCTGGAAGATGATAACGTGTCTCTTGGTATGGTTTCAAGTATCCCCTTTGTAGCGGATACCCACAATCCACCAAGTAATATTTTCCTGAAAAACATGAGCAAAGTTGTTATGCTTCGAAGGTGTGAAGTATAAAAAAGGAATATAAATCTTATTACCCGGTGGTGGATGCGGAAATTTGTAACAGGGATCCCGAAGCGCAAAATTGAAAATGCGGCTATCATGTGCAGAGCCTTCCCAACCTGGCATAACGAACGTGAAAAACATGTTGAAATCACAAGCAGCCATCACATTTTGTGTTGGCATGCCATGTCTCCCAATGTACGGTACTTGATCACGAACAGGTACGCATGCATGAACATGTGTTCCATCAATTGCACTGACACAATCTTTGAAGAAGGGCATGTAACGTGAGTCGTAAAGAATCTCTGGCGGTGTGCTACTGAAAGATCTATCTAATGGCTGAATCACTTGACCGCCAGTAGTAACAACACGCGAATGCCTTCTACAAAAAACATGGTAGCAGTCTCCGTCGAGTGTTGAAACCGCTTACATGTCTTGCTCATGACCTCGTTATGTGATGGCGCAAATCTCACACACCGCTATAGGCGGTAGCTCGACTGCGACACGAAACGGCAGTGTACCGATCGTTCAAGTAATATAAAATGGGAATGAATCCCCAAGTATCGATCTCTTGAGGAACACAGTAAGGTGGAGTTAACGTTCGAGGAGGACTTGAGATTGAAGTCCTAAACGTCGGATGGAATGCGGGGGAGTTGGGTTGGCTTTTGGAAAATAAAATAAAAGCTATCAACTACTCCTATGCAATGCCGCTATGCAAAGCTTCGCTTGGCGGGATGGAGACTAGGCAGGCCTTGAGCGCGCTGCGTCGCAAGGGCGGATGGACGAGAAGGCAAGCGGAATTGAACAATGCAGGCCTTGAGCGCGCTGCTTCGTAAGGCGGGATGGAATACGGGCCGCGATGCCACGCTTCGGTAGGCGGATGGACGAGTAGGCTAATGGATCGAACTATGCAGGCCTTGAGCGCGCTGCTTCGTTAGGCGGGATGGAATACGGGCCGCGATGCCACGCTTCGGTAGGCGGATGGGCGAGTAGGCTAGCGGAATGAGGGTCGTAAGCACCTCTTCGACAAGCACGCCACTAGCAATTGCTAGTGCGGCACCGGACACGGTGGTGGAGTGGAAAAGGGATGGTGGCGCACCTCATAAACACATAAACCACAAAAGCATTTCACAACAATATGAAATATATATAACTAAAAGCAAGTTTAAGTGCTCTTCATCAAAATACACAAGATCTAGCTATTACAACAATCAATAAGAGAAGAATAAGGCAAGAAATCGACCGAATCCGAAGGCTCGTTGTAGATTCACGGTTGGAATCGCCGGGTTGTCAATCCGCGTCCAAGCTCGGTCCGCAACTACGTCCGGGGTAGAGAGAGCTGTCACGACTCTCCAATGGACCCGTCTTCTTCGTGTCACGATCCGGTAGAGGTTGCAAACTTCCTCTTGCTCGATGGAGATAGCGGCTAGGTCTTCCTTTGGAGCTCTTGGATGAAGGAGGAGGCCGAGAGGAAACTCCGGCTCAAGATTGGCGTGAAGAACAAGCCCGGAGCACCTCTAGATGGTGGGCGGCGATGGAGGGGCGAAGTCGGACGAATTGGAGCTGAAAACGGCGGAGTCGGGCGAGCGATCCGACCTAAATCGCGAGCAGCGGATTTTATAGGCGCTGGAATTAAACAGTGCGCACGGTCAGTGGCGCACGACCAGTGGTCGTGCGCACTAGAATCCTGTGATCGTGCGCTCTGCCTGGACGGAACCTGCAAAGACAGAAATTATAAAATAAAATGTTCGCACGACCAGTGGCGCACGACCGGTGGTCGTGCGCACTATCGTAGGTGGTCGTGCGCACTGGTTCAAACAGAACTCAAGAAATTGATGATAAGTGCGCACGAACAGTGGCGCACGACCGGTGGTCGTGCGCACTATCGTAGATGGTCGTGCGCACTGCACCAAACAGAACTCATGAAAAAAGTGTTAAGTGCACACGATCAGTGGCGCACGACCAGTGGTCGTGCGCAATAGAACCAGTGATCGTGCGCAGTGTTCCTGTGCAGAATTGCACCGGAAGCACCTGCACGACTCCTGTTCTAGCGTACAACCACTAATCCAGCTACTGAAAGTGGCACCTAACAGTGCATGAAAACTACTAATGAAGATAAACATGAAAACACACCAAAATGGGCCTAGAAGTGCACATAGCAAGTGATAACAAATATAAGCTAAAACAAGGCTAAAGTGCAGTGGAATGACTAGATAAACGGCCTAGATGAGTCCATATATGTGTATATAATCGGGACTCATCACACCCCCAGACTTACCTGTTTGCGCGTCCCGAGCAAACAAATTCTAAGCGAACGGGGAAAGAAAAGTAGATGGCTTAAAACTACAATATAGAGTACCATGCGAAGTCGCATGCTCACGTGCATAAGAAGAATAGTAGAGAAGATTTCTGATTATATAAACAGCCTATATATTTCTAAAAGAGTAAAAGCATATTACAGCTACTCAAAATGGTGAACAACGGTGAATCATTCGGTCGTGCATACGGAGAAAGTAAACTAAACGCTGAGACGAGCATTGCTCAGGATCGGGATGCAGGAAAAACTCCACTGAAATCCATCAGTGTCGGTGACCATAAGCTTGCCCGGTCACATTCTCTCCACGGCACTGGTTTGACTCAAATGCGTGAATCAATAGGACTTTAGGTTTTAAATGAGGCTTGGGTTTAGGTGAGGAAAAACAAAGATAAAAACGACGGCTAAAACACTAAACCCAAATGAGCTAATGCAGAAACTCTCCTCATTCACCACACAAACACGCGGGTACATCACACCCCCAGACTTGGATTTTACTACATGGGTGTGTGCACCGCCTACTCCCAAACATACATTTATACACAGATTTTTCATTAAAGCTCATATCTTCTTCTTTTTTTCTTCTTTTCACTTCTTTTCTTTCTCTCAATTTCTCCTGTTCTTTTCTTATCATTTTCAGCATCTAATCAATAAAACACATCCACATCATCACAAACATATCACCAAATCAACAACCCAACTCATGAAAGTAATAAACAGCTAAAGCTCAGATTTGGGTGTGCGACTAGGATTGGCATTTGGGCTTTGGTGACATAAAAGTGGGGCTGAATCAAAGAACGGGTAGGCGCAACTGGGCTAGCGAGGATATAGCGGTAGGGATAGGCACAAAGGCTCAACCGGGCCAAAATGATGGCCTATATCACATTCACACAATTGACTAACCGTATACCCATGCTTCAAGAATCGCTTGGGGCAAGTTCTAGCCACCGAGAAAGATTCTCCTTTCTCCCGACTCAAGCAATACGAATCTAGCGATCGTCTACACACATCCCTATGCTACCGTTTGATTCCACCGAATTCACCATTTGAGTAGAGTAAACAACATTTACACTAATAGAGAAAAATATAAAACCATAGTATAAAAAGAAATCTAATCTACACGAATTTCTATGCAACTGAGCACTCGACTAGGAGCACTACTAGAGTCAACATTTTACTCTGCTACATAATCCTAAACCATCACCTAGACTTTCCCACATAAGCAGAAGAATTAAATTCACAACAGATCCAGCAAACAGATGAGTGCGCGCTTGAGTGGGTGCTGTGGTGTGCAATGAAAATGAACAAATAATAAAATTGAAAATAAAATACTTCTGGCATGCTATGTATGAGTGCACGTGAGTGGGTGAACAAAACTACTCTCCCCCAGACTTAAACTAAACAATCCGCATAATATATGACATGAAAATCAGAAAAGGCTAGGGGAAGAGAGTACCCAATGCCCAGCAAGTGAGCATACCAGAAGATTGGCGTTTAAACCACGACTAAGCTGCAGCATCCGCCATCCAGAAATGAAACCTGCACGGGGTCAGCTCCGCAAAACAAAAGAAACAGAAAAAGATAAACTACAATACTACAGCTAACTAAACAGGATTGAATAAAATAAAATGCATGAAAAGTAAGATAACTACTGGGGTTATTGTCATCCCAGCACGACTTATTCAGATTTTGTACAGTTCTAGCTTATAGGCCTATGAAAAGAAAAGTGCACAGGTAACTGTTCTAATATGCGCATCGGTAGCGGGTACCGATACGGAGACAGAGAAGTCACCCCTCTACCTAAATATAGATACCTGCTCCTCACAGGTAGAGGGTAGAGAATGTAAGAAAAGGAGGAGGCTTGGTCCTCACTCATCTCACAAAACACATCCTTGCTTAGCAAGGTATCGTCAACAGGGAGGCAGCAGGAGGAAAAGGCAATGAGTGGAGCTTCCTCTATGGAGGAGGGGTCAACCTCCTCACATGTGAGGATACACTCATCATTGACTTGAGCATCATGCTCCAAGTCCTCCTGATGTACCTGTGAAGACTCACCCTGCACAGGCTCAGATGAAGAAGGGGGGTCAGGAAATAAAAGAGAAGAATGACATAAATAATCAAAAATCGGGGGAGTGGTCCCGGTCTCACTCCCAGCAGGATCCAAACATAGATCACTGTCAGTATCATATGAGTCGTAACGAGGAGAACCCAAGAGCTCGGGGTCCTTGGTGGTGAGCCGGATGTCCCCATCCAATAAGAAGGTAAATACCTCCTCTTCGGAAAGAGAATCCTCCTCATCCCACCGCGGCGCGTCATCGTGTTCAAAGGTATCAAACTCCCCATCGGAGAGAATGAAATCCTCGTCCCACTTTGGCGCAACCTCAGGCGCTGAATCAGCCACCCGCATGACATCATCAACCGACTCACTAAAGATTGGAGTAGATGAATTTTGCAAGGAATGCGGAGGAACCGGACTGCTCTCATGATCAGAAAGTAAATGAGCAGTCGCCTCCGCGAAAATATCCACAGACGCCTCCCCGCAGGAAGAACCAGAATCTGCACACCATACTGGTGCATCCATGAGTTCCCAATCCTGTCCCTGTTGACCATCGAATGAGTGCACATCGTCACTCAAGGGAAGCTCATAAGAGGGGATTGAGGGACCCATGAAAGAGCAGTACGCGGCGAGAGATTCCTCGGTAATCTCCAAGGGCAAAGATCGAGCAAGATGTGCAATGTCAGTATAGGGGCCAGGCAACACTCTGGTGGGCCTGTCCGCAGTAGTCTCCCGTAAACGGGGGGATGCTACGTACACGTCCTCAGAGGGGGAAGGATCGCACAGACGAGGGCAATCCTTCAACACATGGCCTATACCTTGACATAACAAACACCTAATACAATGCTCAGCGTTTAAAGCAGTCATGGCGTCGATGTATCGACGCAAAGTGTCAGAAAGATGACACTCGGCTTCAGAATACATCACAGAAGTATGTGGATAACAGAAAATAAAGATTCTTTGCAAAATAATACTACACACACAAGATAAATCTGAAAATCCTGCTTTAGAAAAGTTAAAAACTAGAGAAAACAACAGAGCAAAGAAAATTAAGAGGCTAAAATTTTTTTTTTTTTTTTTTTTTTTTTAGAGACAAAAACAAAGTTGAAAAATGGATATACAAGCGAAAAAGAACTACAATCTCTCGTCTACCTCTCAAGAAAAACTCACACGACCGTGTTCCCCGGCAACGGCGCCAAAAACTTGGTGGCGCAAATCTCACACACCGCTATAGGCGGTAGCTCGACTGCGACACGAAACGGCAGTGTACCGATCGTTCAAGTAATATAAAATGGGAATGAATCCCCAAGTATCGATCTCTTGAGGAACACAGTAAGGTGGAGTTAACGTTCGAGGAGGACTTGAGATTGAAGTCCTAAACGTCGGATGGAATGCGAGGGAGTTGGGTTGGCTTTTGGAAAATAAAATAAAAGCTATCAACTACTCCTATGCAATGCCGCTATGCAAAGCTTCGCTTGGCGGGATGGAGACTAGGCAGGCCTTGAGCGCGCTGCGTCGCAAGGGCGGATGGACGAGAAGGCAAGCGGAATTGAACAATGCAGGCCTTGAGCGCGCTGCTTCGTAAGGCGGGATGGAATACGGGCCGCGATGCCACGCTTCGGTAGGCGGATGGACGAGTAGGCTAATGGATCGAACTATGCAGGCCTTGAGCGCGCTGCTTCGTTAGGCGGGATGGAATACGGGCCGCGATGCCACGCTTCGGTAGGCGGATGGGCGAGTAGGCTAGCGGAATGAGGGTCGTAAGCACCTCTTCGACAAGCACGCCACTAGCAATTGCTAGTGCGGCACCGGACACGGTGGTGGAGTGGAAAAGGGATGGTGGCGCACCTCATAAACAAATAAACCACAAAAGCATTTCACAACAATATGAAATATATATAACTAAAAGCAAGTTTAAGTGCTCTTCATCAAAATACACAAGATCTAGCTATTACAACAATCAATAAGAGAAGAATAAGGCAAGAAATCGACCGAATCCGAAGGCTCGTTGTAGATTCACGGTTGGAATCGCCGGGTTGTCAATCCGCGTCCAAGCTCGGTCCGCAACTACGTCCGGGGTAGAGAGAGCTGTCACGACTCTCCAATGGACCCGTCTTCTTCGTGTCACGATCCGGTAGAGGTTGCAAACTTCCTCTTGCTCGATGGAGATAGCGGCTAGGTCTTCCTTTGGAGCTCTTGGATGAAGGAGGAGGCCGAGAGGAAACTCCGGCTCAAGATTGGCGTGAAGAACAAGCCCGGAGCACCTCTAGATGGTGGGCGGCGATGGAGGGGCGAAGTCGGACGAACTGGAGCTGAAAACGGCGGAGTCGGGCGAGCGATCCGACCTAAATCGCGAGCAGCGGATTTTATAGGCGCTGGAATTAAACAGTGCGCACGACCAGTGGTCGTGCGCACTAGAATCCTGTGATCGTGCGCTCTGCCTGGACGGAACCTGCAAAGACAGAAATTATAAAATAAAATGTTCGCACGACCAGTGGCGCACGACCGGTGGTCGTGCGCACTATCGTAGGTGGTCGTGCGCACTGGTTCAAACAGAACTCAAGAAATTGATGATAAGTGCGCACGAACAATGGCGCACGACCGGTGGTCGTGCGCACTATCGTAGATGGTCGTGCGCACTGCACCAAACAGAACTCATGAAAAAAGTGTTAAGTGCACACGATCAGTGGCGCACGACCAGTGGTCGTGCGCAATAGAACCAGTGATCGTGCGCAGTGTTCCTGTGCAGAATTGCACCGGAAGCACCTGCACGACTCCTGTTCTAGCGTACAACCACTAATCCAGCTACTGAAAGTGGCACCTAACAGTGCATGAAAACTACTAATGAAGATAAACATGAAAACACACCAAAATGGGCCTAGAAGTGCACATAGCAAGTGATAACAAATATAAGCTAAAACAAGGCTAAAGTGCAGTGGAATGACTAGATAAACGACCTAGATGAGTCCATATATGTGTATATAATCGGGACTCATCATTATGAGACAGTATGTCCAAGGTCAGTGCCACACAAAACAAAACATTCAAACATATAGCACACACAAAACAAAACACATACACACATTCACATACAAACACACACACACACACACACACACACACACACACACACACACACACACACACACACACACACACATTCAAACACATTCAAACACACACACACACGCACATACAAACACACACACACACATTCAAACAAATACACATACACATACAACATATATAATAAAACACACATAAACACACACATAAACACACACACACACACACACACACACATAAACATATATATAAACATAAACACACACATACACATATAAACATGAACATATATAAACATAAACACACACACACACATAAACATACATAAACACACATATATTTATAAACACACACACACACACATGTCCTTATAAACACACACACATATACTTATAAACACACACAAACACACATATGAACATAAACATATATATATATAAACATAAATATAAACACACACACACACACACACACACACATAAATATAAACACACACACACACACACACACACATATGAACATAAACACACGCACACACATATGAACATAAACACACACACACACAAACATATATAAACACACATATATTTATAAACACACATACACACACCTACTTATGAATACACAAACATATACTTATCAACATACACACACATATATATAAACATAAACACACACATACACAACACAAACACACCATACTTAACACACACACACACACACATACATACACACACACACACACACACACACACACACACACACACACACACACACACATAAACGTAAACACACACATACACACACACAACACACACACACACACACACAATACAAGCTATAAAAAATATCATACACATTTTATGGCAGGCAGAGGAAAGGGAAGAAGGAATACCAAGTAGATCCAAGGAGAGGGGGAAAACTGCAGGCAGAGGATTTCTCCCCCGAGCCAAGCTTTCAGAGGCCGTGGATGTCACACTCGTGCTTGCAGCAGCCGTCAATGTCGACGCCGAAGAAGAGGGGGAAAGCTGCAGGCGGAGGATGTCTCCCTCGAGCTGAGCTTGTAGAGGTTGTGGATGTCGCACTCGAGCTTGCAGCCGCCGTCAATGTCGACGCCGGAGGAGAGTGGGACAACTGCAGGCGGATGCTAGCAAGAAAGAGAACGTATCGCAGAAATGCAGAATTGTCGTCGACGGGCGTGAGAAGGAGATGTGGGGGAGAGGGAACCCTAGACGCTGGATCTTTCGCGTCTGGAGTGTGGAGATCGACCGCGGCTGCTGGATTAAAAGAGACGGAGGTTTTAATTAAACGTCGTTTGGGTCCAACCAGAGCGCCAAACCCTGCTTTTACTCCAAATGGAGTTTCATCCCAGCCGCACCGGAGCCCAGACGCTCTACCAAACGGGACCTTAGTCATCAGAAAAATGGTGTATTCCGGAGCATGTATGTCCACAGAATAAAGAAAGACATCATAGGTTTTCTGATGCACGATGAAGACCAAGTGCAAGAGTCTTTGGGTAACAACCACAGTCACTGCCCATGTTAGGGAGATGAAGCTCATGGATATAATTATGGATTTCATACACAGGTTACCACATCCCCACTCAGGGAACAAGTTTATTTGGAACATCGAGGATAGATTAACCATGGTAGTTAGGGTCGCCCCGGGCCGGAAGGATGCTCCCGCGGGTGTTTGATGGGATTGATGAGATGTTTGTCCATTATCATGGTGTATCCAGGATGATCGTGTCAGATCGGGATGGACGGGTTACGTCCAAGAAGTGAAAATTAGTCCAGGCATATCTGGACTCTTGGTTGACGTTCAGCACACCTCTCCACCCTCAGAGGGACGGAGGCACAGAATTCCACCATCTTGGACCCAGGATGAGGATTTAAAGACACTCGGCTCTGAATTTGTGGAGGACATAGATGCCAGGTGTGAATGATTAGAGTTAGGATGCTGGAAGCCCGGAACAGGCAGGCCAAGTATTACGATGTGCGACATCATGCAGTAGAGTTCCAGGTTGGAGACCGAGTGTTCCCGAAGATACATTTTATTAGGAACAAAGCCCATCAATGTTCCTGATTTGAAGAAGTGCTCAGCTCAATGAAAAATGCAAGTTGTATTTAACATCATATCCAGTTCATGCTTGCAGAGATAAGATAATATGTCCAGTACTTCAATAACCTGCCTAAGTATAATATCATCGAAAAAGGCTGGACATATAGTCGACAAGAATAGGCACATCATTGCAATGATGGGAAAAGCGAAGAAGAATGATTGTGTCTGTGTCGTCGAAAAGGATCAAGCGTATCATCAACAATAGCAGGCATATCATCAATAACATGCAGAGCAAGGCAGAATGGTGATATCGTTGTGACATCTACCCGACGATATCAGAAAGTCAAAGATGAAGAAGAAGACTCAAAGATGTGGTCGACAAGAAGCCTTGACGTCGATAAGGTTAAGTCAGAATGAATGCCGTTGAAAAGGCAAAGAGAAGATCAGTGTCGAAGAAATCGTTGACAAGAAACTGTGTCGTCAATAAGACTAAACAGCACATGTATCGTCGTAAAGAAGCCTTGTCGCTGAATAGGCTAAGTAAGATTGAGGACAACTATACCGTCGAAAAGAAGACGTGATGTTGAGAACACTAAAGATGCAGTTGTGAAGACAGGCAATTGGTGAAGAACGGTCTGTCAACATGATATCGATCATATCATCGAGAAGACAAAGTGATCACAATGATATCAAGCAATCGTGAAGATTACGCCAACATGAGTTAGATGACTTCATGTCATCTTAAGTACAAATGCAGAAGGGATGTTCCGTGTCTTAGAGACATCTCTATCTGAAGAGGAAGGAAGCAAACTTGAAGATCTATCCAAGTCCAAGACAACGACAAGTCCTGTCATCGAGATATTGTCCTTGTCGTTGTAACAATGGAAATATCATCAAGACAAATTCAAATATTGCCAGACGCGCTGTCATCATTTAATGTCGCCGCCTGATTGTCCAATCAGCGCGTGCTCTTAAGGCTTGGGCGTTTCTCAGAATAGGACATCATATGTGACTATTAAGCAGCTCATTCGTCCTATAAGAAGGGAACCGTGATGCCCTAGAAAGTAGAGAGAAAAAGGAACAAAAAAGAATCCCGCCTAGCAATACAACAGTACAAGCGGCGGTGACGAAAGTTGGAAAGAACAAAACTATCATTTTGTGTTCTTCAAGTTGCAGTCAAGTTTCATCGCCTGCTAAGAATCGTTCAAGAAAGTAAGCCAGTCAACATCCGACACAGCAAGAAGCTTGAAGAAGATATGCACTGTTAAGGTTCATCTTCTTCAAGAAAAGAAGCTGATCTCCATCAGGCAGATTCAATATTGTAAATCTATCTTTGTAAGGCTTGCGGACCAAAATCTGTAAGATCTGTGCTCAGATCTGTGTGTCAAGCTTGAGGGCTTGAGATCTGTGAGGCTTGAGGGCTAGGGCAGAGGGACTTGCGGGTGCAAACGTGTCGAGCTTGCGGGCTCGGGTGCAGTGAAGGGGCTTGAGGGCCTAGGCTGCAAAGGCTTGAGGGCCTGAGTGTCGAGCTTGAGGGCTCGGGTGCAGTGAAGGGGCTTAAGGGCCTAAGCTGCAAAGGCTTGAGGGACTGAGTGTCAAGCTTGCGGGCTTGGGTGCAGTGAAGGGGCTTGCGGGCCTAGGCTGCAGGGACTTGTGGGTCCGAGTTATAAGGCTTGCGGGCGAGAGACATTGGCATAGTTTGCCGAGCCTAGCACACTGCTAGGTAGGCGCAGAGGGAAAGAGGACTACTCAAGACATCCTGTCTTGAGGAACCTCTATAAGTCTTTGTGTGTTTTCTGTGTTGTGCTCTCTTAAATGTTAAATCTATTATCCAGAAAACAACAACACCTAAAGGGGATAAAATAATTTGAAAAACCTATTCACCCCCCCCCCCCTCTAGGTGATAAGTCGGCACCCAATAACTAACAAGTCGTATCAAAGGGAGGTTGTTCAAAGAAAAGCTTAACAACTTGAACAGATCTGCTCGTGGGTGTCCATTCATCATAGCTATGGAATCAAGAATAACTACTTGTTCTAGGAGAAGTTTGGCCTTTGGAAGGTAAGAGCTAGAATATTCATGGAGGTAGTGGATCCTAGAATGTTTCAAATCATTCAAGAAGGGCCATATGTCCCCAGGACAGTGCTCAAGAAAATGATTGAAGCTGAGATCATCCTAGTTAGCTTGGACAAGGAAGCCAAAGATATTATAGCTGGTGCAGTTGACATCTCAACACTTCAAAAATTGGCTCACTGCACAACATCAAAAGAGATGTGGAACTCTCTAACAGTCCTTATGGAAGGATCAAAAGAAGAAAGAAGCCGAGTAGTTGAGAAGAAAGTCAGAGCACTGAGGGACAGTGACTCAAGCTGTTCCGAATCAGAAGAGAATTCTGATTTTGGACTGACTTCCTTATCTGAGTCAGAGGAAGAAAATCAGGATGATATCTCTCCTGAACAGGTATGTATAAGGGATCCTCTATTTACCTCAGACTCAGAATCTGAGACAAGCTCATCAGGAAATGATTACTTGTCCAAGCCATATGATGTCCTTCTAGAAGATCTCAAAAGGGTCAAGATGCTCTGCAAGGAGCAAGCCAAAACGATCTCGATCCTTCATGCCAGAAATTCTGATCTCTCTGAAAAGGCTGAAAAGCTAACTCCACAGAATGCAGAGTTTTGCCAACTCAAAAAGGACTTCAAGGCAAGTTCCAACCTTGATCTAATCAGCAAATTTGGGAAAACTCTGGAGGCACTGATTGACAGTAGGGAGCTGGGCTGCTCTCTAACCAAAGAGATTGTGCTTCTAAAGAAGGATAGAAATCTACCCAGTGCCCTAAAATCTAAGAATCATTATGTCAGAAGGGTGAAGGATAAATCCTTCATTGCAAGGAAGCCTGTGGCAAGCTCCTTCAAATACCAGAACATGCCTAAAGCCCCAAGGGTACCTCATGAAGAGATGATCACAAGAAGGCATGAAGTTACTGGGTCTAGAAAAGAGAAGAAATCACTAAAGAAGACTGACTACAAATGGAAAGTTGTGGGTGGTGATGATCAACATCACACTCACAATCAATACAGATCAGTCTCCCTCAAATATCCTTCTGTTCACAGACAAAGGACTCATGCTCACACAGTCAGCCTGAGAGGAAGATACAACAGGTTTCAATGTTGGTACTGTGGAAAGACTGGGCACTTTGCAATGGATTGTTGGTACAATCCAACTGCTCCAAGGGTAACATATGCTAATCCTGCTAGTAATCTTACTCATCATCACTGTGCATATTCTGGAGCAGTTAGATCCAGTATGTTTCTTAAAGCTAACAAAATCCTAGGACCCAGGGCTACTTGGGTACCTAAGGGCCTATAATCTTATGTTGTAGGTAGTCCAAGTGCCCATCAGAAGCAAATCTGGGCCTTGGACAAGATGGCTGCTCTGGCCCGTAGGCAGAACAACAAAGCTAATTTACTAACAAACTGAGTGCAGGTCATCCTTCTAAAAGGGGCCTAAAAGCTGTCATAGGCTGATAAGTTTTGGAATCTATATCGTCGATACAAAAAGTTGTTACGACAACACAGTAGATGATACGACGACGATAGATCAAGTTGGAAGGATGCGCATCCAAGAATCATTTCGATGACAATAAGCAGTATCGTCTAAATAAAGACGAGCCGTTTATCACGACACTGGATTGGTCCATCGGAGCCGTCTGACCATCTTTCATCAACAGTGTCGAAGGTACTCGCCTCTACACCAACTTGCACTATAAATAGAGTGAATGTCCGAGAATATAAAGTACGCTATCATTTGCCCCAAACTAATCCGTCGACAAACCACTGCTTCATCTCCGACGTGCTGCCTTCTCTCTCGCTCTAGATCAATGGCTCCCAAGAAGGAAGAAGTAATTTCCAGTTGCGTAATCCAGCATGGAGGGTTCAACTCGTGCTCGGACGAAGTGAGGTCAGTGATAGGGCTTCTATAATCCACCGACTTAGAATATCTGCTGTGCGAACCCTCAGTTCTTCTTCACCGAGAACTGACAGAGTTCTTCACTGAATCTCGACTCAACCATTCCAAAAATCAGATAAAATCCATCGTAGTCGGGAAGCGGGTCAAAGTATCAACCAATAACCTCAGAAAGGCACTCCATCTGCCAAAAATTAAAGGTGGAAAGGAAGAAGAGCTAACAACAGAGGATATCTCGGCCAGCTATTCCTGGTGCGGCCTGGTGGGCAAAATTATGACTATCAACCCGAAGAGGCAAGTGTACCTATCGAATTGTAGTACCAAGGTTGTATTTAAAACACAGGGCTGTCAAGTATTACTACTCACGCTTCCAACTATTATCCTACCGTACGATTGGTTGATGATTTTGAGAATTTTTTTTAAATTAAACTATGATATTACTTAAACAGAAATTCAGAAGAGAAAACTAGCATTCGATCAAAGAATCACCATGAAAAGAGACGAGAGAGAAATAAAATTTAGTTCTACGATTGCAAAATAATTCTACAAAAACTTGGTGGGCAAAATTATGACTATCAACCCGAAGAGGCAAGTGTACCTATCGAATTATAGTACCAAGGTCGTATTTAAAACACGGGGCTGTCAAGTATTACTACTCACGCTTCCAACTATTATCCTACCGTACGATTGGTTGATGATTTTGAGAATTTTTTTTAAATTAAACTATGAGATTACTTAAACGGAAATTCAGAAGAGAAAACTAGCATTCGATCAAAGAATCACCATGAAAAGAGATGAGAGAGAAATAAAATTTAGTTCTACGATTGCAAAATAATTCTCGACCGTGACGGTTCCGAAAATGAGAGATAGTCTCGCTAGAGCACTAAATCTCCTAACTTATAGACGAATTGACCAAAATCTCTTTATAAATAAAAAAGGTCTAAAGTTTCATTATCGAAGTGAACCGCACTATTGGATTTGACTCCAATCCGGAGGATTTACGTCTTCCTATCTCTAGGGGTGCGTACAACTCCTTCCTTCTTTGAGCGATCTTTCAAATCAATGAGTCTCTCGACTACTATGAAATGAGATCAAGGGCCTACTACCGTATACCAGAAATACGGAGTCGACGCAAAATATTTCAAGTAAGGATCGAGAATAATTTAAACAAAAGCAAAACTAAGACATAAAAAATAGTCTCATCTCAATTCATGGATCATCGTGATTGAATGCTAAAAAAAATTAGCTACTCATAATCGAAAGAGAAACGACAATATTGTAGAAAGAAAACATTTTCATTAATTGAAGAAGAAAAGTACACAAGGAAATTAAAAGGGTCAATACTATTATACTAAGAAAAAGATTACAATACTCTAAGAAAAAGACTTACAAAACTTGGAAAACTAAAAGCTTGAAAAATTACAACTCTCTCTTGATCTCTCTCTTCCAAAAGTCTCCCTCATGCATAAGACATGGGGTCTATTTATAGGTGAAGGAGAAGGATCTAGAAATAAGAAGAGAAGAGGGGATAGCAAGGGGTGGCCGACCACATGCATGGGAGAGGGGAGTTGAATGCATTAAATGGAGAGAGAGAGAAGAGGAAAGAGAGAAAGAAAGAAAGGCCAAATCCAATGCATGTTCTTTGGGATGAAATGAAGAGGAGAAGGGGGGAGTGTATGGGGAATAAAAGAGTGAGAGATGAAAATAAATGAGAGAGAGGAGAGAGGGGTTCGACCAAGAGAAAGAAGAGAGAGGAGGGGGGCCGGCCAAGCATTGAATGGGAGCCATGCATGCATGCAAAGGTGGCGGTTTGCACCAATGGGAGAGGGGCTGCTCGGGTTTGGACTTGGAGAGGGGGCTCGGGCAGCATGTATACAGCTAGGGGCTGCTTCAATTGAGGCTCGGACTGCTCCAAATGAGGCTCGGCTTGGCTTTGTGGAGCTCGGGCTGCACCATGTGAGGGGGGTTGCTTGGGCTACACCATGCCCTACAACATAAAAGATTTAATATTAAAATAAAATAAAAAACAATGTAACAACATAACATAACATAACAACATTAATTATCAAACATAAAATGCAAAGAAACTATAATTAAAACTAAGGAAATTGAACTAAACTAACCAAAAAACGATGACTAAAAGCTAGTCATCAAACTCCCCCATGCTTAAGAGTTTGCTTGTCCTCAAGCAAACGGAAATCAAAAATAGAGGAGAAACAAAAAGGAAAATAATTTTTAAGTTGCGTAATTAAGAAAACCATAATGTGGAAAATTAAACTATCCTAATTTCTATGCTAGCAACTAGTGAGGTGAGATATCCAAAATAGAAAACTTGAAAGAGGAGACCTAAAAATATTATTAAAACATAAAGATGGATTACACATTTCTAAATCCCTAAAACAAGACATCCAAAAAGTTTAGGAAAATAAGAAAAACAAAAATATAGAGTTTCTAAATAAACGGTGCATTAGACGAATTACTAGGTTGCTAAAATAGCGACTACCCCTGAATCACCTCAAAATAACCTCCAAAGAAATCCATCAATGATGGTGGACATAGGCTTGTCCGTTCACACTCTCTCTACTACGCAGATTTGTAACACATTCTAAAGATCACTAGGACTTAATAGGCGTAATAATTTGGTTTAGGTAAATGATTAGGAGTGGTAATTCAAAGATAAAAAAAAAACTAAACACACTAAACCAAAGTTGAGCACGAAAACAAGAGTTGAGAAGTGCAACATTTTTCAAAAATAAAAACAAGGCCATGTAATTTTTTTCTTTTCATAATTGGCCAAGAATGAACTTCATTTTTTTTTCTTCTTTTGATTTCACACAATTTGTTTTTTTTTATGATGATATTCTTCTTTTTGGTACTACTTTTTCTAAATGGGAGCTCCAAATGTAAGCTTTCAAGTTTCTTTTCATTTTTCAAACATAAACCCCATCACAAAAATGAGTAAACATAAAGCTCAAGGTTTAGTGTGGAAAAAGGGTTAGGCATTTTGGCTTTGGTAAAAAAAAGTGAAAAGTGGAGCTTAGACAAAGAAAAGGAAAAGGCCCAAAATAGTTTGCAATGGTGTAATGTTTAGGTGGGCAAAAAGGCTCAAACGAGTCAAAGGGTGGCCTAGATCATTTCTAAAGTTCGTGAAAATAAAAAACTACGCACATGCTTCGAGAGTAGCTAGGGACAAGTTCTAGACACCAAGAAAGAATTATCCCTAAATGAAAAAGTGATAACGCTATTTAGCAACCGTTCCTAGGCAATAACGCTGAATAAAAAGAAAAACTACAATTTGCTAACTTATAGTCCTTAAAAGACTGATGTCTATATTTAGAGATTGGAAAATCGTAAAACTAAAATATGTTAAACTAATAAGTTTAGAAAACCTTTTCAAGAAAATTCTGCCTAGGACAAAAGAACCACTTGGGCATACACATCACTAGAAGACGCATAAAAATAAAGATAGAAAATAAATTTTTGACTTTGATTTTCAAATAGATTTTATATTTTTTTTATATTTTTTTGTAGAAAAGAGAGAAAGAGAACAATGAAACCCTCCCCCAAGCTTAAGCTTTTCATTGCCCTCAATGAAAAAGAAAACGAGAAAGAGGAAGAGAAAGAGAATAGGGGAAGACAGGAAATGCAGTAAATAATAACTAAAAAAATAGGACTTCCCCGGGATTGTGAGGCCGAATGCGGATGTCGCTCCCCCATGCTTGCACTTTAGTGACTTGATCATCAGCAGGAATGATTTGATCCTTCTTGAAATCAGCAACGTTGGAGCGGCAATCACAAACTTTGAAGCATTTGGGCCACCGGGAGGAAGAACACAATACAAAAATAAATGCAGACAAAGAACTTGGGCAAGATCCCAAGATTGTTCTTATTCAAACAATACATAATGTTCGAATAAAAAGTTTGATAATAATAAAGTCCATAATAAAAGTTCTAATTAAAAACATAGTTCCACAAAGAGATAACAATCACGAAATGAATAAAACTTGTTCCTTTTCAGGAGACACCAAATCATTAGAAAAATATAATTTCAGTCGATGACCATTCACTTTAAATTCACCTTTATCCGGGTGCGAAATTAACACAGTTCCGTACGGAAAAACCTCTTTGACCGTAAATGGTCCAGACCATCGAGACTTAAGTTTGCCGGGAAAAAGACGTAAACGTGAATTGAAGAGAAGAACTTGATCGCCTGGTTTAAACGTTTTAGGGTGGCGCAAGTTCTTATCATGATAAAATTTCGTGCGTTCTTTATAAAGTTTATTATTTTCATAAACAAACGCTCGCCACTCGTCGAGTTCATTCAATTGATTTTTTCTATGTTCGCCGACTGAGTGCGGATTAAAATTAAAAAATTTTAGTGCCCAATACGCACGGTGTTCTACTTCAACCTGGAGATGACACGATTTTCCATAGACCAATCGGAAGGGAGTACAACCGATAGCGGTCTTGTACGCCGTCCGATAAGCCCAAAGAGCATCGTCTAAATTTAAAGACCAATCTTTGCGAGAAGTAGAAACAGTTTTTTCTAATATTCTTTTGAGTTCCCGATTGACGACCTCAACCTGACCGTTAGTTTGGGGGTGATAAGCGGTGGAAAGTTTATGCGTAATGCCATATTTAGTTAAAACTTTAGTGAGTTGGGCGTTGCAGAAATAACTTCCCCTATCACTAACGATCGCTCGAGAGAAACCAAAATGAGAGAACAATTTTTTAAGAAATGAAATCACAACGCGGGCATCATTACTTGGAAGAGCTTGGGCCTCTGCCCATCGAGAAACATAATCTACCGCGACTAAAATATATTTATTACTTAAACTTGAAGGAAACTGGCCTACAAAGTCGATGCCCCATAAATCAAAAACCTCATATTCAAGAAAATAATTTTGTTCCATTTCATTTTTATTAGAGATGTTTCCGGTCCGCTGGCACCGATCGCAACCGTTCACAAAGGTTTGAGCATCTTTAAATATGCTTGGCCAATAAAAGCCAGCACTAAGCACTTTGTGGGCGTTGCGGTTTGCTTGATAATGCCCGCCAGTTGGACCTTCATGAACATGCTTTAAAATTTTAAAACCTTCTTCCCGGGAAACGCATCTTCTTACCACCTGATCCGCACAGATGCGAAATAGAAAGGGGTCCTCTCAAAAATAATACTTCAACTCAGAAAAGAATTTCTTCTTTTGCTGAGTTGAGTATTCTTTTGGGAGGACGCGGGCCACAAGATAGTTGGCCAGATCGGCAAACCAGGGAGTAGAAGAAGAAACATTTAAAAGTTGTTCATCCGGGAAAGAATCATTAAGAAAATTTTCGTTTAACATACCTATTTCGGGGTTTTCTAATCGAGAAAGATGATCAGCCGCTAGGTTTTCCACTCCTTTCTTATCCCGGATCTCCAAGTAAAATTCTTGAAATAGGTATGAGACGCGGCTTGGCGTCCGGTTTAGAAAGAAGGTACTTCAAAGCAGAATGATCCGTAAAAACTATAATTTTGGAAAGCGTAATATACAGTCGGAATTTATCAAAAGCAAAAATAATTGCTAAAAGTTCTTTTTCAGTTGTTGTGTAGTTTTCTTGCGCCGAGTTAAGAGTCTTGCTGGAGTAATAGATTGGGTGGAAATTTTTATCAATCCGTTGTCCTAGCACCGCACCCACCGCATAGCTACTCGCATCGCACATTATTTCAAACGGCAAACCCCAGACCAGAGCAATCATAATCGGAGCATTAATTAATTTAGATTTTATTAATTCAAAAGCAGCTAAGCATGATTCGTCAAAATTAAAAGGAATGTCTTTTTCTAAAAGTTGGGTTAGAGGCTTGGTGATTTTTGAAAAGTCCTTAATAAAGCGCGATAAAACCCCGCGTGGCCTAAGAAACTTCTAATCGCTTTGATGTTCGTAGGCTGTGGCAGTTTTTCGATCACCTCCACCTTAGCTTGATCGACCTCGATTCCCTTAGCAGAAATTTTGTGACCTAGAACTAGACCTTCTCGTACCATAAAATGGCACTTCCCCCAGTTTAAAACTAAGTTTGTTTCTTCGCAGCGTTCTAAAACCTTAGCCAAATTTTCTAAACATGAAGAAAACGAATCACCAAAAACAGAAAAGTTGTCCATAAATATTTCCATTATATTTTCTACATATTTATCGATAATGTCCAACATACACCTCTGAAAGGTAGCAGGTGCGTTGCAAAGGCCGAAAGGCATCCTACGGTAAGCGAAAGTTTCGAAAGGGCAAGTAAATGTTGTCTTCTCTTGGTCCTCGGGTGCGATAGGGATTTGGAAATACCCCGAGAGACCGTCGAGAAAGCAAAAAAAACTATGCCCAGATAAACGTTCTAAAATTTGATCGATAAAAGGGAGGGGAAAATGATCCTTACGAGTGACGTCATTAAGCTTACGATAATCGATACACATTCTCCATCCCGTTACCGTCCTAGTCGGGATTAAATCATTATTCTCGTTCACTACTACCGTTATCCCACCCTTTTTAGGCACAACCTGAACGGGACTAACCCACTTACTATCTGAGATTGGATAAATTATCCCCGCATCTAACAACTTAAGCACCTCTCCCTTTACGACCTCTTTCGTGTTTAGATTAAGACGACGTTGAGGTTGGATTACAGGTTTTGAATCATTTTCAACAAAAATTTTGTGGTGCAAAAAGAAGGGCTTATGCCAGAAATGTCGGAAATTTGCCACGCTATAGCTCGACGATGCTTTTGTAGCACTTCGATTAGTTGATCGTTCTCGGATTGAAAAAGAAAAGCCGAGATTATAACGGGCAATTTAGATTTTTTTTCTAAAAAAGCATACTTAAGATGATCGGGGAGTGGTTCGAGTTCAAGAGAGGGTGGTTCATCGTAAGAATTTTTAAAAACTTTTTCTTTTTCAAAAATAAGATTTTCAAAATTTTTTTGTCTAAAAGTTGGTGGATTTTCAAAATTTGTTTGCACGGACATAACCGTGTCTTCAAAACTATTTGGAGAACTTTCAGAAAAGGAGGAAGAAAAATCATTTGAAGAAACATTAGAAAGAAGAAATGAAGAATTATCATTAATCTCATCAAGAAAGAAACATGAGTCGTCGTTTTTTAAAGAATTTTTCATTGAGTCATTAATAGAAAACGCAACCTCATCATCCCCTACACGAAGAAGAAGCTTCCCGTTACTCACATCAATAACCGCTCGAGAGGTGGCTAAGAAGGGACGACCAAGGATAAGAGGGACATCGACATCTTCCTCAATATCAAGAATGACAAAATCCACCGGGAAGATGAATTTGTCGACCTTCACTAACACGTCCTCAACGATACCTAATGGATACTTAATGGATCTATCGGCTAATTGGATGCTCATATGCGTAGGGCTGAGAGTGCCCAATCCTAGCTTCTCAAATAAAGAAAAAGGCATCAAATTGATGCTCGCACCCAAATCCGCTAACGCGTTTTTCATGAAAAGATTACCAAAAATGCAGGGGATCGAAAAGCTACCTGGATCTTTTATCTTTTTAGGGAGATTAGTATTTTTAATAACTGCCGAGCACTCTTCATTTAGCGTTACATGAGATAAATTTTCCAGTTTCTTTTTGTTTGTTAGCAAATCCTTAAGATATTTAGCGTACTTAGGCATTTGACTAATTGCTTCATGAAAGGGTAAATTAATGTGGATTTGCTTAAACATTTCCAGAAAACATTGGTACTGGTCATCTAGCTTATCTTTCCTAAGCTTAGCGGGGTAGGGCGGCGGAGGAAATTCTTTTAAAACTTCATTTGTTTGAAAATTATCTTTTTCTTTTTCAAAAATATTTTTTTCTTTTCCACTTACTAAATCAGTTTCCTTAATGATTACTTGTTCATCATCAGCATGAGAGGCAATAACCTCTGGCTCTTCCCTTGTGGTGGGCTCGTGGACTACTTTGCCGCTCCGAAGGGTGATCGCTTTCGCGTGTTCCCTTGGGTTTGGCTCAGTATTTGAGGGAAGAGTACCAGGTGGTCTCTCGTAGATAGCCTTAGCTAGTTGGCCGACCGTGGTTTCAAGATTTTTCATCGACCCTGTTAAGTTTCTAATGGTCGCTTCATTTGAATTTATATATTTAGAAAGCATTTCCTCCAAAGATGGAGGTTTTGGAAAATTTTGAATTTGATTTTGTGGTGGTGGTGGAGTGAAATCATGTGGTGGATGTGCGACATTTGAAGGATTGCTCCACGAAAAATTAGGATGGTTACGCCATCAAGGGTGATATGAATTAGACGCAGCATTAAAACCAGGAGGAGCAAAAAAAGCAGAAAATTTAGAAAAATTGTTTTGAGCAGGCCTGGGTATGTTCCCCAGATAATCCACCTGCTCGGCAGCAGCAGCATTAGCATGTTCATGTACCTGAATAGCGGAGGCAGCAGTCATCTCCGTTACTTTCTTGTTCAGCATCTCTACTTGTTGCGCCAGTTGGGACACAGAGTCACTTCGTTGATACCTGCAGGTTTAATTGGGCGAGACCTAGGTGTATTCCACTGATAGGTGTTCATCGCCATGTCCTCGATAAGCTCAAGAACGTCCTCCGGAGTTGTTCGGTTCAAAGAACCACCGGATGCGGCGTCTATCATTTGCTTGGTTGCTTGATTTAGCCCATTATAAAATGTCTGAACCTGTAACCATACAGGCAGAGCATGATGAGGGCAACGTCTCATAAGTTCTTTGTACCTCTCCCAAGTGTCATAGAGGGTCTCAGAATTGATTTGACTAAAAGAACAAATATCAGTTCGAAGTTTAGCAGTTTTACCGGGGGGAAAATACCTAGCAAGAAATTTTCTGTTAAAATGTCCCAAGTAGTGATTGATCCTCTTGGGAGAGAACTCAACCACTGTTTGGCTTTTGTTCTTAAGGAGAAGGGGAGGAGTCTTAGACTAATCGCATCGTCTGAGACACCATTAATTTTGAAGGTATCACAGATCTCGAGGAAGCTAGCAATATGCAAGTTCGGGTCTTCATCTGGTAATCCGTCGAACTGCACATATTGCTGCACCATTTGTATAGTGCCAGGCTTAAGCCCAAAATTGTTGTTCGCAATTGCAGGGCGGAGAATACTTGATTCTGTACCCTCCAGGTTGGGCCGAGCATAATGGGGCATGGTCCGTTGCTGGTCAACTTCTGGATTGGGATCACCCATAATTTCAAAATTAAGATCACAATAACCGTCAGAATCCTCAACCGTATCTTGAGAGGTGGAACCCCTGAATCGTAAATTTCTCCGAAAGGAGTGTTCGATTTCCGGGTCCAACTCATCAAGTAAAGACGAATTCGTGCGGGTCATGCACTAGCAAGAAAATGAGAAAAAGGAAAGAGGGGAAAATAAGATGAAGGAAAACCAAAATTAAAAAAAATGATAATGATTTTTTTTCTTTTTAGGCGGATTATAGTAGTCCTGGACTTCCCGAGATCTGCCCTGTGAGGGGTTTGCAACAGTACTAGAGGCTATGATGGGAATTCAAGCCCAAAGCGTCTTTTCTAGGAATTTAGGTGGAATAGAAAAATGATGATGTGGGTTGATTATAATATATAATAATTTTTTTGGAATTTTGTATGAGTAATAGCGCCGGGGTTTTCTTAATATTGACAAACGTCCCCGGCAACGGCGCTAAAAACTTGGTGGGCAAAATTATGACTATCAACCCGAAGAGGCAAGTGTACCTATCGAATTGTAGTACCAAGGTCGTATTTACAACATGGGGCTGTCAAGTATTACTACTCACGCTTCCAACTATTATCCTACCGTATGACTGGTTGATGATTTTTAGAATTTTTTTTAAATTAAACTACGAGATTACTTAAACGGAAATTCAGAAGAGAAAACTAGCATTCGATCAAAGAATCACCATGAAAAGAGACGAGAGAGAAATAAAATTTAGTTCTACGATTGCAAAATAATTCTACAAAAACTTGGTGGGCAAAATTATGACTAACAACCCGAAGAGGCAAGTGTACCTATCGAATTGTAGTACCAAGGTCGTATTTAAAACACGGGGCTGTCAAGTATTACTACTCACGCTTCCAACTATTATCCTACCGTACGATTGGTTGATGATTTTGAGAATTTTTTTTAAATTAAACTACGAGATTACTTAAACGGAAATTCAGAAGAGAAAACTAGCATTCGATCAAAGAATCACCATGAAAAGAGACGAGAGAGAAATAAAATTTAGTTCTACGATTGCAAAATAATTCTCGACCATGACGGTTCCGAAAATGAGAGATAGTCTCGTTAGAGCACTAAATCTCATAACTTATAGATGAATTGACCGAAATCTCTTTACAAATCAAAAAGGTCTAAAGTTGCATTATCGAAGTGAACCGCACTATTGGATTTGACTCCAATTCGGAGGATTTACGTCTTCCTATCTCTAGGGGTGCATGCAACTCCTTCCTTCTTTGAGCGATCTTTCAAATCAATGAGTCTCTCGACTACTATGAAATGAGATCAAGGGCCTACTACCGTATACCGGAAATACAGAGTCGATGCAAAATATTTCAAGGAAGGATCGAGAATAATTTAAACAAAAGCAAAACTAAGACATAAAAAATAGTCTCATCTCAATTCATGGATCATCGTGATCGAACGCTAAAGAAAATTAGCTACTCATAATCGAAAGAGAAACGACAATATTGTAGAAAGAAAACATTTTCATTAATTGAAGAAGAAAAGTACACAAGGAAATTAAAAGGGGCAATACTATTATACTAAGAAAAAAGATTACAATACTCTAAGAAAAAGACTTACAAAACTTGGAAAACTAAGAGCTTAAAAAATTAGAACTCTCTCTTGATCTCTCTCTTCCAAAAGTCTCCCTCATGCATGAGACATGGGGTCTATTTATAGGTGAAGGAGAAGGATCTATAAATAAGAAGAGAAGAGGGGAGAGCAAGGGGTGGCCGGCCACATGCATGGGAGAGGGGAGTTGAATGCATTAAATGGAGAGAGAGAGAAGAGGAAAGAGAGAAAGAATGAAAGACCAAATCCAATGCATGTTCTTCGGGATGAAATGAAGAGGAGAAGGGGGGAGTGTATGGGGAATAAAAGAGTGAGAGATGAAAATAAATGAGAGAGAGGAGAGAGGGGTTCGGCCAAGAGAAAGAAGAGAGAGGAGGGGGGCGGCCAAGCATTGAATGGGAGCCATGCATGCATGCAAAGGTGGCGGTTTGCACCAATGGGAGAGGGGCTGCTCGGGTTTAGCTTGGAGAGGGGGCTACTCGGGTTTGGACTTGGAGAGGGGGCTCGGGCAGCATGTATACAGCTAGGGGCTGCTTCAATTGAGGCTCGGGCTGCTCCAAATGAGGCTCATCTTGGCTTTGTGGAGCTCGGGCTGCACCATGTGAGGGGGGCTGCTTGGGCTACACCATGTCCTACAACATAAAAGATAAAATTAGTTTTATATAAAAAAAATAAAAACAATGTAACAACATAACATAACATAACAACATTAATTATCAAACATAAAATGCAAAGAAACTATAATTAAAACTAAGGAAATTGAACTAAACTAACCAAAAAAATGATGACTAAAAGCTAGTCATCACGGCCATACCGGGAAGACCTACGGGTCAATTAAGAGGAATGAGTTTAATCAATAAGGAAAATTGCTAGAAGATATCATGGGAAAGGTATTGCTTTGCAAATCTGGGTCGCATGATCGGATCTCCAAGGAGATGTTTGTCGTCATGGCCCAAATAATTCTGACCAAGAAGACCGACTGGAGCGGTTTTCTCTTCCAAAGAATGAAGAGCACCTTGACCACCCCTCCTATGGAAGAATATGGTCCCTCTTCCTTCTAAACACCCTAAATGAAGTACTGCATAAAAGAATGCGAGTCCCCCTGCACTAATCCAAGAGATTGGATGCAAAGATGCTCGATCGATGGGATAGGTCTATCCCTAAACCATCATCTGATGTCCCGCCAGCTCCAAAGAAACAAAAGAAATGACTAGCCCCAATAGATCCCTCCGAAAAAGAAGAGTCATCAAGCAGTTCTGAAGGCAGTCCCTCACTCCCACACAATTCTCCATCTGAAGGTGAAACATCTACTCGAGGAAATGCTCCTGTATCAATTCCTGATCCTGCTCCCAAAGAGGTTGTTGAAGAAGAAAGAGACCCCAACTTAGGGAGTCACCCTGTTGAGGGGGAGTCCCAATTTGGGGGCTCAGCCCAAGATGATGAAATGATCCATGGGTAGCTCCCAGCTGGAGGCTCAGCTCCAGAGGATGCTCAAGTTGAGGGGGAGACCCAACTAGGGTTCTCTGCCCCAGAAGATCAAGGGAATGCGCCCTCTACCTCAGAAGATCAAGGGAATGTGCCCTCTACCCTAGAAGATCGAGGCAATGTGCTTGAGCCCATGGAAGACCTCACCCTCTCAGACAACAAAGAGATAATCATAGCTAGTAAGATAATGCTCATATCTCCAGGTAAGACACTGCCAGAGGTTTCCAAGGGGAGGGCCAAAGTTACAGTCCACATAAGTGAAGAATCATCTGAAGACATCTCTGAAGAAGCTCAACTGGAAAAAGAAGGTGAAGAAGAACAAGCTGCTAAGCCATCTTCGGCTTAGTCAGGTTCTCTCTTCCACATGATATCAACTCTTCTAACAGCCCAGCAGAAACAACTGGAAACTTTTGTTGTAAAGACTGTGGATGGTCTAAGGAAGGAGCTGAAGGCTGAAATAAAGGCAGTTAAGAGGGACATCCATCATCTCAACACCCAGTATACCCACTTCTACACCCTGGCAGCTCCAGCAATAGACAAGATGGGAGAGGAAGTTACCAAGGTGGGACATCAAACCCACACGATCCTAACAAATCAAATAACACTCTCAGACAATATGGACTATACTTTCGAGCAGATAGCTGCAGGTGCTACTAACAATAGGAATCAAATTCTGAACAGGGTTAATCAGACTGCTCTTACATAAGATGCCCATCTTCTTGAATTAAAGAACGATTTGGATGTGACTGAAGGGCAGCTGCATGAACAGTTGGTTCTAGTCAGAGAAGGTCTTGAGGAATGGGTAATTGAACAAGCCCTAAAGGGGGAGAATGAGATAATAAACGTCGGATCCCATCAAGCGATGTGGATAGCAAAACAAATAAAGTAGACAATGCAAAAACCCCCATCAGTATATGAGGTTGACAACCCTTCTGAAAGCACTGACTCAGCGGAGTACGACATAGAATTCGGAGAAGAAGCATCCTCCAAGAAGAGAAAGAGAATTCAAAGTGACAAGTGTAGACAGAAGAGACTGAGGAAAGTTGAGCTGGATCCACAATCAGGATGGTGGAGTCCAGTCTCAAGAGAGATCATAACAGAATCATGGATACAGTTTGGATACCCTCAGGAGAACCATCACAGGGTATATCAGTCAGTTGAATGGGAAAAGCATCTGAAACAACTGGAAAGGAGGAAGAATCACAAACAAGCATTCCCACAGGGTCCTCCTCCCTCTCCTAAGAAGATTCCAATGATTATCAACTATTATCAGAGGAAGAAAGACAAAGGGGCAAGCAGCAACAAACAGTGAGGAGCACTAAATTAATATCTTAATTAGAATGGGGCAAATGAATGATAGCTTTTATTCATGAACATCTAATCTATTTTTGTGCTTGGTATTTACTGTCAAGAACATTTAGTCTATTTTAGTGATTGCTGCTTTATGTGATGCTATTATCTGAAATGTTAAATCTTTATATGTGTGGCATTTATCATTGAGGTATGTTAGGGCTTCTTCAATTAGGGGGAGATTGTTGGGAACAGTGCCCAGCAATATTCTTGAATTGAAGGCTCAACTCAATGATAAATGCAAGTTGTATTTAACATCATATCCATTTCATGCTTGCAGAGATAAGACAATATGTCCAGTACTTCAATAACCTGCCTAAGTATAATATCGTCGAAAAAGGCTGGACATATAGTCGACAAGAATAGGCACATCGTTGAAATGATGGGCAAAGCAAAGACGAATGATTGTGTCTGTGTTGTCGAAAAGGATCAAGCGTATCGTCGACAACAGCAGACATATTGTCAACAACATGCAAAGCAAGGCAGAATGGTGATATCATTGTGATATCTACCCGACGATATCAGAAAGTCGAAAATGAAGACTCAAAGATGTGGTCGACAAGAAGCCTTGACGTCGATAAGGCTAAGTCAGAATGAATGTCGTTGAAAATGCAAAGAGAAGATCAGTGTCGAAGATATCATTGACAAGAAACTGTGTCGTCGATAAAACTGAACAGGACAGGTATCGTCATAAAGAAGCCTTGTCGTTGAATAGGCTAAGTAAGATTGATGACAACTATACCATCGAAAAGAAGACGTGACGTCGAGAACACTAAAGATGCAGTTGTGAAGACGGGAAGTTGGTAAAGAACGGTCTGTCGACATGATATCGATCATATCGTCGAGAAGACAAAGTGATCACAGTGATATCAAGCAATCATGAAGATTATGCCAACATCAGTTAGATGACTTCATGTCATCTTAAGTACAAATGTAGAAGGGATGTTCCGTGTTGTAGACATCTCTATCTGAAGAGGAAGGAAGCAGACTTGAGGATCTGTCCAAGTCCAAGACAATGACAAGTCATGTCGTCGAGATATTGTCCTTGTCGTCGTAATAATGGAAATATCGTCAAGACAGATTCAAATATTGCCAGACGCGCTGTCATCATTTAATGCTGCCGCCTGATTGTCCAATCAGCGCGTGCTCTTAAGGCATGGGCGTTTGTCAGAATAGGACATCATATGTGACTATTAAGCGGCTCATCCGTCCTATAATAAGGGAACAGTGATGCCCTAGAAAGTAGAGAGAAAAAGGAACGAAAAAGAATCCCGCCTAGCAATACAACAGTACAAGCGGCGGTGAAGAAAGTAGGGAAGAACAAAACGATCATTCTTTGTTCTTCAAGTTGCAGTCAAGTTTCATCGTCTGCTAAGAATTGTTCAAGAAAGTAAGCCAGTCAACATCTGGCACATCAAGAAGCTTGAAGAAAATTTGCACTGTCAAGGTTCATCTTCTTCAAGAAAAGAAGCTGATCTCCATCAGGCAGATTCAATATTGTAAATCTATCTTTGTAAGGCTTGCGGGCCAAAATCTGTAAGATCTGTGCTCAGATCTGTGTGTCAAGATTGAGGGCTTGAGTTCTGTGAGGCTTGAGGGCTAGGGCAGAGGGACTTGTGGGTCCAGACGTATCAAGCTTGCAGGCTCGGGTGCAGTGGAGGGGCTTGAGGGCCTAGCCTGCAAAGGCTTGAGGTCCTTAGTGTCGAGCTTGAGGGCTCGGTTGCAGTGAAGGGGCTTGAGGTCCTAGGCTGCAAAGTCTTGAGGGCCTGAGTGTCAAGCTTGCGGGCTTGGGTGCAGTGAAGGGCCTTGCGGGCCTAGGCTGCAGGGACTTGCGGGTCTGAGTAAGGCTCGCGGGCCGGAAACATTGGCGGAGTTTGCCGAGCCTAGTACACTGCTAGGTAGGCGTAGAGGGAAAGAGTACTACTCAAGACATCCTGTCTTGAGGAACCTCTATAAGTCTTTGTTGAAAATTTTGAAGTGGGAGTTTTTGTGAAGTTGGCGGTCTGGGGGGAGACCGCGCGGTTTGGTCTAACTGCACGGTCTTGCGGTCTCCTCTGGTGGTTTGACCTCTTTGGTCTAGCCGCGGGCTACTCGGCGTGATCGCCATTCTTCTGTCCAAGGGTGCCGAGGTGAGGCCGCGCGGTCTGGTTGTCTGACCATATGGCGGAGCAGGTTTCTACCTGGTAAGGGCGGCGCGCGGTCTGGTGCTTGTGACCAGGGCAGCCCGGTCTGGAGGTTGTCCGGGTTCTTTGTGGTGTGCGCGAACTATGGTTGTCTTAGTCGCGCGGTCTCCAGGTTGTGTTCGCATGGCTGGTCCTTCGGCGATCAGCTAGCATATGCGGTCACATGTGTTTGATCGACTTGGCGGGTGTGCCCTAGTCGATCTGGTGTGTTTGCGGTCTCTGGACGAGGTCGGGTGGCGAACACAGGTGGTGAGCGATATGACCGGGCGAGTTGTCATGTTCGCGCGGCTTCTATTAAAGTCGGCGAGCTCACTAAGCAGGAGGTCCTTTTGCTGGTCGCGTGGGTTGACCGGTCTGGTCGTGCGATCAAGTGGTGGTGATCCTATCTCATTGGGTGGTGACTGGATCAGGTCGCCTGCCTATAAATAGGAACCACTGTAGCATCAAATATATAGCACCAAGTGTAAGCTGAGCTCGTGACCTGTTCTTGCGGTCTGTTTTTGTAACCGGCCGGCTAGCTGATCGAACTTATTTTGTGCAGCTTCTGCGGATTGTGCGGGTAGCAGCGGTCACCTCCTCTTCTGAAGGTGTTCGGGCGGTCTCGCGGCTTACAATGCGGGTTGCTGGAGTTCGGGAGGATCAGTTGAGTTCAGGAGTTCACGTTGTTCTTAGTTGGTGTTGTTCAAGGCGCAGGCAGGAAGTTCGGGCGATCTGGTTTTCTAGCCGGGCGGACTGTCAAGTTGGGCGGTTAGGCGGTCTCAAGTTGGCAGACCGCTGGTTTTCTCTTCTGCTTCTTTTCTCTTCTATTTTTTCTGTACTGGCGAAATCATGTCTCGCCATGTATACCTCGCCCTTTAATGAAGAATTTTGCTTATCAATAAAGATTGTGTTTGCTTCATGTGCTTCTGGTTGTTTGGCTTGAACTCTTAGTTATACAATTCCTGCTCACTCCTAGATCTACGGAAAATTTCACATGGTATCAGAGGGAGGTTGGAGTTGATAGAGCAGTTAATAACTAATAGTTGCCATCGCCTTTGTGAAGAAGGAACCAGTGGTAGAGCCATGGAAGCAAGGGGACTTGGAATTGAGATGCTTACATCGACTAACTTTAAGAAGTGGAAGTCATGTATGCAAAGTTATCTTCTGGGTGAGGACCTCTGGGAGGTAGTTAGATGTGAGAGCACGGAGGAAGTTATCCTGATTGGGGACAATGGTCACGAGGTGAGGAACTGGAGGCGGATTAATGCCAAAGCGGAGTTCGCCCTGAAGAGGGCAATATCACCTGACCTGTTTGATCACATCTTGGGGTGTGGATCAGCTGCAGAGATCTGGAGAGCCCTGGATGGGCTGTTTAACAAGAAGAATGTGGCAAGACTTTAATTCATGGAGAATGAGTTGGCCAGATCGGCTCAAGGTGACCTTTCTATCTCTACGTTCTTCTTGAAGATGAAGAACTTGTGCGCCGAGATTTCAGCACTAGATCCTGATGAGCCAATTTCTGAGGCGAAACTGAAAAGGCACATCATCCGTGGCTTGCAGAAGGAATATGTTTCCTTTGTGACATCGGTGCAGGGTTGGGCAAATCAGCTGTCTCTGCTGGAGCTGGAAAATCTGCTTGCTTCGCAGGAGAGTCTGGCAAGGCAGATGGAGGGGGTGTCAGTGTCTGGGGGTGATGGCGAAGTTCTCTTCACGGGGAAGAAGAAGAAGTGGGATAAGAAGAAGACCGCTGGAGGAGGCAATGGGTCTTCAACTTCTGGACAGCAGGAGAGGGGCTATGCTCCTAAGGCTGAAGGGAAGAAGAAGGGAGAAGGTCCCAAGTGCTTCAGGTGCGGAAAGGTTGGTCACATCAGGAAGGATTGCCGGGTGAATCTTCTGTCGGGGCATGCTGCTGCAGGAAAGGAGGAAGCTGATGCCAGACCGACTGATGGAGGATGGGAAGGAGCCTTCTCGGCTTCTGTTGAAGCTGCGGACACTATCAACTATCAGGAAGACTGGCTCGTGGAATCGGGGTGTGGTCATCACCTCATGGGGGACGAGTCGAAGCTTTCTTCAGCTCAGCCGTACTCAGGTAATGATGTCATTATTACTGCTGATAATACCGTGCATGCTGTCGAGAAGGTGGGGGTTGTTTCCTTGGGCAGTGATAGAGGGTCTCTTACGTTGAAAAGTGTCTATCATGTGCCTGGAATGAGGAAAAACCTTTTCTCTGTGACCAACGCTGTAGACGCTGGGTATCACATTCTGTTTGGCCCGAAAGAAGTGAGGTTTCTTCGGAATGTTGAAGCTGTGAAGGCGGATGTCGTTCATGTGGGGAGGAGAGCTAAAGACTTGTTCGTTTTATCGACAAGTTCTTATATTGACAAGATGCGGACGAATGATAGTGCTGTCATATGGCACGAGAGGTTGGGGCACGTAGGGATGGATAAGCTGAAAGCTATGGCGGTGAAAGGTCTGGTCAAGGGCCTGCCTAGTCTATCTTCCTATGGAGATGGTCATGTGTGCGCAGGATGTCAGTTTGGCAAGTCTCATCGACTACAGTTTGACAAGTCGCAGACAAGGCGTAGTGTGCCGTTGGAGTGCATCCACGGTGACTTGATGGGACCTACTGCTACCCCAAGCCTCGGAGGCAGCAGATATATGCTGGTGCTAATCGATGATTACACCAGATATGTCTGGGTATACTTCTTAAAGGAGAAGGCGGAGGCGTTTGCCAAGTTCATGGAGTTCAAGGAGCTTGTGGAGGGTCGGCTTGGCCTGCGGGTTAAGAAGCTGAGAACTGACAACGGAGGGGAGTTCACCTCTGGTGAGTTCTCTACTTTTTGCAGGAAGGCAGGCATTCGGAGGGAGCTTACTTATGCACATACTCCACAGCAAAACGGAGTTGTAGAGTGAAAGATCCGTCATCTGACGGAGACCTGCAAGTGTTGGCTGCATGCCAAGAGTATTCCAAAGTCCTTCTGGGCGGAGGGAAAGTCTTGTGCTGCCTACGTCATCAACAGGATGCCTCTTAGTCCCATCAATATGAAGACCCCGCATGAATTTATGTTCAAGGAGAAAACCAAGCGTGGCACACCTTCGGGTGTTTGGTTCCACCTGCTATGTGCACGTTCCAGATGCGCTTCGGACGAAGCTAGATGCGGAAGCAAGGAAGCTAGTCTTCGTGGGTTATAATGATCGGAAGAAGGGCTGGAAGTGCATGGACCCAGAGACGCGAAGATTTGTTATATCTCGTGACGTCGTGTTCGATGAGGTGACGACTTACAAGGGAAGTTCTGGCGTTGAGCTACCAGAAAGCAGGGTGGAGGAGCCGGAGAAAGCTTTGGAAAATCTTCAGGTGGAGCTGCCTGTGTCACCAGGTGGTCCATCAATTTCTAGTTCTGAGGTGGAGGCTTTTGGATCAGGAAGCAGGGGGAGCGATGCTCCAAGTACGTCTGGAAGGGGAGCTAGAGATGAAGTAGTTGAAGATACTGCGAGTCAGGGGAAGCCGTTGCGGAGATCGAAGCGAACCATCATTGCCCCTGATCGCTATACAGGATGAAACTTGGTGAGCTTTTTCTCGTGTTTCTTTGCTGGTCCCTTAGATGAGAGGGAGCCATCGAGCTTCGAGAAGGCCAAAGGCGTGAAACAGTG
The DNA here is from genome assembly GCA_033032865.1 of Dactylorhiza incarnata. Taxonomy (NCBI): domain Eukaryota; kingdom Viridiplantae; phylum Streptophyta; class Magnoliopsida; order Asparagales; family Orchidaceae; genus Dactylorhiza; species Dactylorhiza incarnata. The sequence continues at coordinate 3,633,563 of JAWHQI010000026.1, read as the reverse complement.
GGATTCAGCTATGCAGGAAGAGATGAGTGCTCTTGAGAAGAATGAAACTTGGTCTCTAGTACCTAAGCCCAAGGGTATCACCCCTGTAACATGCAAGTGGGTCTACAAGCTCAAGAAGAAGGCTGACGGCAGTATCGAGCGATACAAGGCTCTCCTTGTGGCTCGGGGGTTCTCGCAGCAATACGGTGAAGACTATGAAGAGACATTCAGTCCGGTGGCAAAAATGACTTCAGTTCGGGTTGTGATTGCCTTGGCGGCGTGTTGGGGTGGGAGATTTGGCAGCTCGACGTAAAGAATGCGTTCTTGTACGGCGAGATTGACAAGGACATCTTCGTGATCCAACCGCCAGGTTTCGTAACTGAAGATTTTTCGGAGCATGTCTGCAAGTTGAAGAAGGCCCTGTATGGGTTGAAGCAAGCGCCGAGGGCGTGGTATGGAAAGATAGCAGAGTATCTCTTATTCTGCGGGTTTGGTGCTTCAGACTCAGACTCAAGCTTGTTTGTCAAGAAGAGCGGGGAGCTTCAGGTCATCGTGCTGCTTTATGTCGACGATATGATCGTGACGGGGAATTCGAAGGAGGAAGTAGCAAGGCTCCGGGCTGAGCTATCTATCAGGTTCGAGATGAAGGACTTAGGTGAGCTTCACCATTTCCTTGGACTCGAGGTGCAGAGGAAGGAAAGTGGAGTGCTGGTGTCCCAGGCTGGATATGCGGAGCGAATCGTGGAACAGTTCGGCATGAAGGAAGGGAAGTGCATCTCCACACCTCTGCAGAAGGCCATGAAACTTAGCAAGGATTAGGGGAGGATTCTGGATGATCCGTTTGTGTTCCGGGCTCTGGTTGGGAGCTTGATCTATTTGATGATTACCAGGCCAGATATTGCATATGCACTTGGCAGGGTGAGCTGTTATATGGCGGAACTACGGATGCTTCATCTTTTAGTGGCCAAGAATATATTGAAGTATGTCAAGGCGACTTCGGATATGGGTCTCCTGCACAGAAGGGATGCGGGCTTCGAGGTGCATGGATACATGGATGTCGATTATGGGGGAGATTCGGATGATCGGAAGTTGACGTCTGGATACGTCTTCATGGCGGGCCCCACAGCTATATCATGGTGCAGTAAGAAGCAGGATTCCGTGTCTGTCTCAACCACGGAAGCAGAATACAAGGCTTCGGCCTTGGCAGCTCAAGAAGCCATCTGGCTTAGGAGGTTGGTTGGAGATGTCCATAAGGAGGTTCGGGGTCCGACTCTGCTCCGCGGCGACAATGAGAGTGCTCTCAAACTGGTTACTAATCCAGTTTGTCACGTGAGGACCAAGCATATCGAGATCGAGCATCATTTCTTTCGTGAGAAGGTGCTGGAGGGGTCTCTTTCGGTCGAGCATGTTCGGAGTCAGGACAACATTGCTGACATCTTCACAAAGGCACTGGCGAAGGCGCCGTTTACTCGGCTAAGGAGTTTACTTGGGCTGTTTTCAACTTCCCGCTTCAAGGGGGAGTGTTGAAAATGTTGAAGTGGGAGTCTTTGTGAAGTTGGCGGTCTGGGGGGAGACCGCGAGGTTTTGTCTAACCGCACGGTCTTGCGGTCTCCTCTGGCGGTTTGACCTCTTTGGTCTAGCCGCGGGCTACTCGGCGTGATCGCTATTCTTCTGTCCAAGGGTGCCGAGGTGAGGCCGCACGGTCTGGTTGTCTGACCGCATGGCGGAGCAGGTTTCTACCTGGTAAGGGCGGCGCGCAGTCTGGTGCTTGTGACCGCGTGGTGCGGGCAGCCCAGTCTGGAGGCTGGCCGGGTTCTTTGTGGTGCGCGTGGACTAAGGTTGTCTTAGTCGCTCGGTCTCTGGGTTGTGTTCGCATGGCTGATCCTTCGACAATCAGCTGGCATATGCGGTCACATGTGTTTGATCGACTTGGCGGGCTGTGCCCTAGTCGGTCTGGTATGTTCGCGGTCTCTGGAGGATGTCGGGTGGCTAACACAGGTGGTGAGCGACATGACCGGGCGAGTTGTCATGTTCGCGCGGCTTCTATTGAAGTCGGCGAGCTCACTAAGCAGGAGGTTCTTTTGCTGGTCGCGCGGGTTGATTGGTCTGGTCGCGCGATCAAGGGGTGGTGATCCTATCTCATAGGGTGGTGACTGGATCAGGTCGCCTGCCTATAAATAGGAACCACTGTAGCAGCAAATATATAGCACCAAGTGTAAGCTGAGCTCGCGACCTGTTCTTGCGGTCTATTTTTGTAACCGACCGGCTAGCTGATCGAACATGTTTTGTGCAGCTTCTGCGGATTGTGCGTGTAGCAGCGGTCACCTCCTCTTCTGAAGGTGTTCAGGCGGTCTCGTGGCTTGCAGTGCGGGTTGCTGGAGTTCGGGAGGATCAGTTGAGTTCAGGAGTTCGCGTGGTTCTCAGTTAGTGTTGTTCATGGCGCAGGCAGGCAATTCGGGCGATCTGGTTTTCTAGCCGGGCGGACTGTCAAGTCGGGCGGTTAGGTGGTCTCAAGTTAGCAGACCGCTGGTTTTCTCTTCTGCTGCTTTTCTCTTCTGCTTTTCTGTACTGGCGAAATCATGTCTCGCCATGTATACCTCGCCCTATAATGAAGAATTTTGCTTATCAATAAAGATTATATTTGCTTCATGTGCTTCTGGTTGTTTGGCTTGAACTCTTCCTGCTCACTCCTAGATCTACGGAAAATTTCACAGTCTTTGTGTGTTTTCTATGTTGTGCTCTCTTAAACGTTAAATCTATTATCCAGAAAACAAGAACACCTAAAGGGGATAAAATAATTTGAGAAACCTATTCACCCCCACCTCTAGGTGATAAGTCGACACCCAATAACTAACACGTTTGAAGCATGGAATCTCGCAGGTACGCGGGAAGAAGAAGCTCAGTCTAAGATAAATGGGGCTCTATAGGATCCTGGAGTGGATCGGCCCGTTGGCTTATAGACTAGAGCTACCGCCGGAGGTAGTGGGTTTGCATGACCTCTCCCACATATCTTCCCTTCGGAGAGCTCTAATATTGCTGGAGCAGCAGATATCTATTACAGATGGGGCAGTAACTTCTGACCGATCAGTTTGCGTGGAGCTGGTCAGGATAGACGATAAGACGGTGCGAGCCTTGCGGCGCAAGAAGGTTCCGTAGGTAAAAGTCATCTGGTAAAATCAAGGACATGAGAAGCTTATCAGGGAGCCACTAGAACCTTTGTAGTAGAGATAGTCGGTGCTCTTTGAGTCAGGAATAACGTCAATTCTTAGGGGATGTTATGTTCAGTCGCTCTCGGTAAAAATCCCGCAAGCCTAACCTGAATTTCGGGGACGAAATTGTTTTTTTTTGTTTATTGGGATTTGTAACATCCCCAAACAACTAGACCCCTAGAGTGGTTTTGTCATGACTAGGTCATGACAAAACTCTAAGGGGCTTGAAGAGACCACTTGGCCTTAGGCTTGAAGGGGAAGAGCACCTTGGTCTGCAAATAGCAACTTCCAGTTACCCAGCTTAGGGATAGAATTTAGGGCCTCACCTTGGTTTTTTGACCCCACCATAACATTCCTAACCCTTTGGAGGGTCCCTTAGAGCACCAAGGACCCTTTGGGGTCAACAAAGAGGCCAAGTTGGCCAAAGTCAACACTAACCTTAAATTGGTCAATGTAGCCTAATTAGGGTTAATTGGCTTCCACCATGCCAAATTGACCTTCCCCCTACCCTTATAAGGGCATTAGGGACCTAATGGACTACAAACCCCCCATCATTGGGCCACCAATTTGGCCAATTTGACCTAAGTCAACTTTGGCCCTGTTTTGGTCAAATTGCCCAATTGTGGGTCAATTGGCCTCAACCTTGCCAAATTGAGTCTACCTAGACCTTCCTAACCCTTAGGAGAGGCCAATGGGTCACTAACCACCCATTGGGGCCAACCTAAATGGTCAAATTGACCAAAGTCAACTTCACCCTAAATTTATGTCAAAATAACCTATTTTGACATAATCAAGCCCAATTCACTTGGGCTAGACCCAATTGAAGGGGTCCACTAGCTTATGGTGCTTGGAATTACTGAATTGACCATTCAATTTTAGAGAATTCGACCAGGAGAGAGAAAACACCATTTTCCCCAAAAATGGTGGAGAGAGAAAGAAAGGAGTAATGACATTCATGGCAAAGGGAGGCCAATTGATCTCCCAATTGATGGGGATTCATCTCCTCTGGCTGTTACAAGAAGTTTAGGAGTTTTTCCAGCCCACATGGGGGCTGAATTGGGGGGTTTCACCATGTCCGAAATTGTCCATTAATGGCCTTCATGGTAATTGATGCCTGTGAAAATTTTTCGAAGATCTAGGAGTGAGCAGGAATTGTACAACTCAAAGCTATAGCCAAACAACCAGAAGCACATGAAGCAACACAATCTTTATTGATGATAGCAAAAATCTTCATTACAGTGCGAGGTATACATGGAGAGACTTGATTTTGCTAGTGCACAAAACCAAAAGGAAATTACAATGCTGAAGGAAAGATAACCAGCGGTCTGAACACTGAGACCGCCTGACCGCCCGATCTGGCTGTTCGCGCGACTAGGAAACGAGACCGCGCGAACACACATTGCCTGCGACTTGAACAACACCAACCGAGAACTCTGCGACCTCCACTGATTCTCCCGAACTCCAGCAACCCGCACTGCAAGCCGCGAGACCGCCCGAACACCTTAGAAGAAAAGGTGGCCGCTGCTGCCCGCACAATCCGCAAAAGTTGCACAAGGAAATTCAATCAGCTAACCGACCGGTCATAAAAATGAGACCGCAAGAATAGGCGCAAGCTCAGCTTACACTTGGTGCGATAATTTTGCTGCTACAGTGACTCCTATTTATAGACGCGCGACCTGATCCAGTCACCACCCTATGAGATAGAGTCACCGCCCTAACCGCGTGACCAAGACCGGTCAACCCGCGCGGTCAGCAGATCGCTCTGCGCCGTGAGCTCGCCAACTTCAACCTGGACCAGGAGATCGCCACTCCTCCAAGAAGCCGCGCGACCATGACAACTCGCCCGGTCATGATGCCCACCACCTGTGTTTGCGAATACGAGATCTCCTCCAGAGACCGCGAACACAGCAAGGCCGAATAGGGCAACAGCCCGCCAAGAAAACCAAACACCAGTGACTGCATATACCAGCAGATCGCCGAAGGACTAGCTATGCGAACACAAACCGGAGACCGCGCGACTAAGAATACCTTAATCCGCGCGCACCACCAAGAAACCCGGACAGCCACCAGACCGGACTGCCCGTTCCAGAACACAATCCTGTGCGGTTACCAGGAACCAGATCGCACAATATAGAGAACAGCCCGCCACGCGGTCTCACGAACCAGACCGCGCGGCCTCACCTCGACAACCTTGGACAAAGAATGGTGGTCAAGCCGAATGGACCGCACGGTTATACCAAAGAGATCAGACCGTGCGGCCTCACCGCGGCTATACCAAAGAGATCAGACCGCAGATGGAGACCGCAAGACCGTGCGATTAGCCAGACCGCGCGACCTCCCCCCAGACCGCCAACTTCCACTTCAACATTTTCAACACTCCCCCTTGAAGTGGGAAGTTGAAAACAACCCAAGTAAACTCCTCAGCCGAGTGAACGGCCTCTTCGCCAGCGCCTTTGTGAATATGTCAGCAACGTTGTCCTGACTTCGAACTTGCTCGACCGAAAGAGACCCCTCCAACACCTTCTCACGAATGAAATGATGTTCGATCTCAATATGCTTGGTCCTCGCGTGACAAACTGGATTAGTAACTAGTTTGAGTGCACTCTCATTGTCGCCGCGGAGTAGAGTCGGACCCCGAACCTCCATATGGACGTCACCCACTAACCTCCTAAGCTAGATGGCTTCTTGAGCTGCCAAGGCCGAAGCCTTGTATTCTGCTTTCGTGGTCGACATAGACACGGAATCCTGCTTCTTGCTGCACCATGATTTAGTCGTAGGGCCCGCCATGAAGACAAATCCAGACGTCGACTTCCGATCATCCGAATCTTCCCCGTAATCAGCATCCATGTACCCATGCACATTGAAGCCCGCATCCCTCCTGTACAGGAGACCCATGTCCGAAGTCGCCTTGACTTACTTCAAAATATTCTTGGCCGCTAGTAGATGAGGCATCCGTGGTTCCGCCATATAATGACTCACCCTGCTAACTGCATAAGCAATATCCGGCCTAGTGATCGTCAGATAAATCAAGCTCCCAACCAGAGCTCAGAACACAAGCGGATCTTCCAGAATCCTCCCCTCATCCTTCCGAAGTTTCATGGCCTTCTCTTGAGGTGTAGAAATGCACTTCCCTTCCTTCATGCCGAATCGCTCCACGATTCGCTACGCATATCCAGCCTGGGACACCAGCACTCCACTTTCCTTCCTCTACACTTCGAGTCCAAGGAAATGGTGAAGCTCACCCAAGTCCTTCATCTCAAATCTGATAGATAGCTCAGCCTGAAGCATTGCTACCTCCTCCTTAGAGTTCCCCATCACGATCATATCGTCGACGCAAAGCAGCACGATGACCTGAAGCTCCCCGCTCTTCTTGACAAACAAGCTCGAGTCAGAGTCTGAAGCATCGAATCCACAGAATAGTAGATATTATGGAATCTTCCCGTACCACGCCCTTGGCGCTTGCTTCAACCCATACACGGCCTTCTTTAGCTTACAGAAATAGTCAGGAAAATCTTTAGATACGAAGCCTGGCGGCTGGACCATAAAGATGTCATTGTCAATATCGCCATATAAGAAAGCATTCTTTACGCCGAGCTGCCAAATCTCCCACCACCAAAATGCCGCTAAGGCAATAACGAACCGAACTGAAGCCATATTTGCCACCGAACAGAATGTCTCCTCATAGTCTTCACCGTATTGCTGCGAGAATCCACGAGCCATAAGCGAGCCTTGTACCGCTCGATACTGCAATCTGCCTTCTTCTTCAGCTTATAGACCCACTTGCATGTCACAAGGGGGGATACCCTTGGGCTTGGGCACCAGAGACCAAGTTTCATTCTTCTCAAGAGAGGCCATCTCTTCTTCCATAACCGAATCCCACTACTTCACGCCTTTGACCTTCTCAAAGCTCACTGGTTCCCGCTCATCCAGGGGACCAGCAAAGAAACATGAGACAAAGCTCACCATGTTTCCTCCTGTATATCGATCAGGGGCAAGGATCGTTCGCTTCGATCTCCTGAGCTCTTTCCCCTGACACGCAACATCCTCAGCAGCTTCTTCCCTAGCTCCCCTTCCAGACGTACTAGGAGCATCGCTCCCCCTGCTTCCTAATCCAGAAGCCTCCGTCACAGAACTAGAAATGGATGGACCACCTGGTGACAAAGGCAGCTCCACCTGAAGATTTTCCACAGCTCTCTCCTGCTCCTCCACCCTTCTTTCTGGCAACTCAACACCAGAACGTCCCTTGTAATACATCACCTCATTAAACACGACGTCGCGAGATACAACAAATCTTTGTATCTCCGGGTCCATGCACTTCCAGCCCTTCTTCTGATCATCATATCCCACGAAGACCAGCTTCCTTGCTTTTGCATCTAGATTCGTCCGAAGCGCATCTGGAACGTGCACATAGCAGGTGGAACTGAACACCCGAAGGTGCGCCATGCTTGGCTTTTCCTTGAACATCATCTCATGTGGGGTCAAAATGTTGATGGGACTAAGAGGCATCCTGTTGATGACGTAGGAGGCACAAGACATTTCCTCCGCCCAGAAGGACCATGTGATACTCTTGGCATGCATTCAACACTTGCAGGTCTCCATCAGATGATGGATCTTCCGCTCTGCAACTCTGTTTTGTTGTGGAGTATGCGCACAAGTAAGCTCCCTCCGGATGCCCGCCTTCCTGCAAAAACTAGAGAACTCACCAGAGGTGAACTCCCCCCCCCCCCCCCCCCCCCCCCCCCCCCCCCGTTGTCAGTTCTCAGCTTCTTTACCCGCAGGCCCAACCAACCCTCCACTAGCTCCTTGAACTCCATGAACTTGGAAAACGCCTCCACCTTCTCCTTTAGGAAATAAACCCAGACATATCTAGTGTAATCGTCGATCAACACCAGCATATACCTGCTGCCTCTGATAAGTAGTATTTATATATCTTTTTAATAGAAATTTTTGTAAATATTTAATATGTATTCTTCTTTTTAATGTCAATTTTAGGTCATAATTAGTTATTTTATAATTTTGTCTCTAACTTAGCTTAATTTTAATATTTGCAGAATTTTGGGGCAAATTGGAAAAATTGACAAGTACATGCCCTCAGTCACGCCCGTGACCAAGGGGGTGTAACCTAAAGATTTGCGTTCGACGAAGGTCGAGCTGAGTTCAACGAATCCACCGCAAGTCACGCCCCAGGTCATGCCCGTGACCCCAAGTCACGCCCGTGACCAAGGGCGTGTAAACATAGAATCTTCCCAGCGGGCTACCGTCGAGACATGGAGCTCCGTTCGACGAAAGCCTTGCCCCTCCGTTCGACGAAATCCTTACCCCTCCGTTCGACGAAAGCCTTGCCCCATCGTTCGACGAAAGCTTTGCTCCCTGAGTTCGATGAAGTCTGAGCTTCGTTCGACAAAGAATTTCTACCGCGTCGAATTCCATCCCACACTGCATTAATTGGCGCCGCCCAGGTACATGCCTGTGATCCAAAATGTCACGTCCGTGACTTTCCCTCGTGATCTCTGCACGCCGCCGCCGCAAGCCAGCCCATGCTGCATTTAATGAAACCGTCCAAAGTCACGCCCGTGACCAAAGTTACACGGGCGAGTAATGTCCGATTTTCTGCCGCTGTCACGCAAAGTCCACGCCGCTGCCAGATCCACTGTCAGAAATGTTTACACGCCCTAGGTCACGCCCGTGACCGAGGGCGTGTAACTTGAAATTTTCTGCTATAAATTCAGAGGCTCTCCTTGAGTCCAGGGTTCAGAATTTTGGAGAGGGGGAGGTGCTGTTAGAGCTGAGAGCGAGTTTTTCAAGTTAATGTTCATGTTTCTTAAGGCTTTCATGTTCTCTTCCCTTTCAATTCATGCAATGTTTTAATGTAACTTTCATGTACTAGTTTTCTTAAGCTTGTAACCTTCATTTTCCTTAGCTTTGCACTCTTTAATTAAGGCTTGTAATAGTTTTTGATTTTCAATAAAAATTAGTTTCCTCTTTCATGTTCTCTTTCTCCTTAAGTAATTTCTTCCTTTTCATGTAATGTCAATCTTTCTCTCCTTAGTAATGTCTCTTTTATGCAATGTCAATTTCTCTTTTCTTTCATGCAATGTTTAATCTTTTCATTTAGCTTGCAATTAGTTTTTTTAGCTAAGTAATCAAAACCTCAATTTTTCGTCGATAAGATAATGGTGATTTTCCTCGAAGTAGAAGTAATCAATGCGCCCCGTGGAATACGACCTTGATATTCCTAAATATCCTATACTATAGACGATAAGGTACACTTGCCTTAATCGGATATAGTTTTGGACAAAAATCTTTAAACCTTCGCTTAATTTCAAAACCATAAAATCTATATCAAGTTTTTGGCGCCGTTGCCGGGGACTTTGCGTAGATATTTTGAAAAGAGGATAGCTATTAATTTTATCATACTTTTATCTTATTTTATTTTGCTTTTTCTAAATTTCAAAAAGAATTTTTTTTTTAGTTTTTCCTCTTCCTTTCTTCTCTTTTTAGTGTATGACCCGAGGTAGCACTTCGATTATTCCTTTTGATCAGGAGATCGAGCGAACCTTTTTGAGGCACCGCCGTTCTCGTGATCAGGAAATTCAAGTAGACTCCGAAGAGTCGACCGGGGACACTAATGCAACGAATATGGATCATAATCTTAATCCTCCTAATCTTAACGAGCCAAATCCTAATGAGGACGCGCAACGGACCATGTCCTATTATGCGCGGCCAAATTTGGAAGGCACACAGTCGAGTGTTATTCGCCCCACGGTGGCGAACAATAATTTTGAGATCAAGTCCAGCATCATACAAATGGTGCAACAATCGGTGACCTTCAATGGTCAACCGGACGAGGATCCTAATTCGCATATCTCTAACTTTCTTGAAATTTGCGACACTTTTAAGATCAATGGCGTCACTGATGATGCCATTCAATTATGTCTTTTTCCTTTTTCTTTGCGGTCTAAGGTCAAGCAGTGGATGGGCTCCCTACCTAGGGGATCCATCACTACATGGGCCGAAATGGCGGAAAAATTTCTCAATAAATATTTCCCGCCTTCAAAGACCGCTAAATTGCGCACGGATATTGCGTCGTTCATGCAAATCGACTCGGAGACTCTCTATGACACATGGAAGTGCTTCAAGGAGCTTTTGCGTCGATGCCCTCACCACTCACTTGCCACTTGGCAACAAGTGCAAATATTTTATAATGGCTTGAATCACCAAACGAGGCAAATGATTGATGCGGCCGCTGGGGGGACATTAAATAACAAAACCCCGATCGCCGCTGAAGAGCTTTTCGAAGAGATGGCCACAAATGCTTACCAATGGAACATGCCCCGAGCGCGGCCTAATAAGCCGACCGAAATTTTTGAAATAGACGCTAACGCAAATTTGGCTTTACAAGTTGAGCGCTTACCAAAGCAAGTGGCGGAGATGTCTGCTTCCTCCGCCACTCCTCCTTGGGCTAATAACATTTTAATTGAAGAGCATGTTGACTACATGGGAAATCCGCCTCGGCCTTCCTATAACCCCAACACCGCTCCGTATAACAACACATACAATGCGGGTTATAGGAATCATCCGAATTTCCCATGGAGCAACCAAGGAAATGCTCAGCGTCCTATGAATTTAAATCAACCTCCCCCAAATCAACTTCTTAACTTAACTCCGCATCCAAATTTGATTTCTCAAAATTTTAATCTACCCGGTATTCCACCGCAACAGCAAATACTCTCTCAGCTTGAAGAGGTTTTTGTAAAATTTGTTGCTACAAATGAAACGAACATCCAGAACCTTACCAGATCGATCAAAAATTTAGAGAATCAAGTGGGCCAGCTCGCAAAGATGATTTCTGAGCGTCAACAAGGAGCGCTATCGGGGAATACCGAGAAAAATCCAAAGGAGAGCGCGCACGCGATTACACTCCGAAGCGGGAAGGAGGTGGTTCAAAAACAGGACGAACCCAAGGTAATTTCCTCTCCTCCTCCTACTTTTAATCCGTGCGCTCCTACTTCTAATATTCCGTATCCATCTAAATTTAAAAATGAAAGCGCCGAAAAAAATTATAAAAAATTTTTAGATGTTTTAAAACAAATCCATATTAATGTACCTTTCTACGAGGCTATCTCTCAAATGCCTAAATATGCGAAATATCTTAAGGAGTTGCTCTCCAATTAAAAAAAGTTAGAAGATATTTTGCATATTTCTTTGAACGCAGAATGCTCCGCGGTTGTACTAAACAAATTGCCTAAAAAGCAAATGACCCGAGACGGTTTTCCATCCCATGTCTATTTGGCAATTCGTTAGTAAAACAAGCCTTATCGGATCTTGGAGCAAGCATCAACCTTATGCCATTTTCTTTGTTCAAAAAGCTAGGTCTAGGAAATCCAAGGCCCACTCGAATGAGTATTCAATTAGCGGATCGTTCTTTAAAATATCTGATAGGAATAGTGGAGGACGTGCTCGTCAAGGTTGACAAATTAATCTTCCCGGTGGATTTTGTCATTCTTGACATCGAAGAGGATGCCGAAGTACCCCTCATACTCGGCCGCCCCTTCCTTGCCACCTCCCGCGCTATTATAGATGTAAGTAACGGAAAGCTCCTCCTACGGGTTGGAGACGATGAAGTTACTTTCGGCATAAATTCCTCGATGCGGAATACACTAGAAAATGATGATTCGTGTTTTTACTTGGAAGAGTGTTGTGAGTTCGATTCATCCCTCGAGTTAGTTTCATCGGCGAGTAGTGATTCCGAGCCCGTAGAGCTCTTTTATGATGAAGAAGAAGTTTCTCACTCCACACCACCTGAACCATTACTTTTAGAAAAATTAAAAATCAAGACTTCTTATGAAGAACCACTCGTATTAGAGTTGAAACAACTCCCCCCTCACCTTAAATACTTGTTTTTGGAAAAAGAGTCTAAGCTACCCGTCATCATTCCATCCGATCTTAGCAACTCATAAATTTCTGAGTTGACTTTAGTCTTAAGAAAGCACCGCCACGCAATTGCGTGGCAATTATCGGACATTAAGGGTATAAACCCATCTTTCTGCACTCATAAACTATTTCTCGAAGAAAATTCCCGCAACTCAGTCCAGCCTCAATGACGACTAAACCCGAACATGAAAGAAGTCGTTAAGGCCGAAGTTATAAAACTTCTGGACGCGGGAATCATCTACCCGATATCAGACAGTACTTGGGTTAGCCCAGTACAAGTCGTGCCAAAGAAAGGTGGCGTCACGGTAGTTGGGAACGAAAATAATGAATTGATCCCAACCCGTACTGTTATGGGTTGGCGGATGTGCATCGACTATCGGGAACTAAATGATGCCACCCGTAAGGATCACTTCCCTCTACCATTTATCGACCAAATTTTAGAGCGCCTTTCGGGTCACTCCTACTACTATTTTCTCGATGGTTTGTCGGGATACTTCCAAATCCGGATTTCGCTCGACGACCAAGAGAAAACCACTTTCACTTGTCCCTTTGGCACCTTCGCTTATCGAAGGATGCCATTCGGCCTTTGTAATGCGCCAGCTACATTCCAAAGATGTATGCTGGCAATATTTGACGAGTTAGTAGAGGAGGTGATGGAAGTGTTTATGGACGACTTCTCCGTGTACGGAAACTCATTTAAAAACTGTTTAAAAAATCTCAAGCGCATGTCGCAGCGATGTGAGGAAACGAATTTAGCGCTTAATTGGGAGAAATGCCATTTTATGGTCAAGGAAGGACTAGTCCTTGGCCATAAAATTTTGTGCAAGGGGATCGAGGTCGATAGGGCCAAGATTGAAGTAATTGAAAAACTCCCCCTCCAACAAACGTAAAAGCTATTAGGAGTTTACTAGGCCACGCGGGGCTCTATCGACGCTGTATACAAAATTTTTCCAAAATCACAAAGCCGTTAACCCATCTTCTCGAGAAAGAATCATCTTTTCTTTTTAACGATGAATGTCATTTAGCCTTTCAACTTATCAAAGAGAAACTTATAAACTCCCCGATTCTAGTCGCCCCAGATTGGTCACTCCCTTTTGAAATCATGTGCGACGCGAGCGATATTGCGGTTGGTGACGTTTTAGGCCAACGGGTGAGTAAGTATTTTCACCCGATCTATTATGCGAGCAAAACACTCACGTCGGCACAAGCAAACTACACCACGACCGAGAAGGAACTTCTAGCAATCGTTTTCGCCTTCGATAAGTTTAGGTCGTATATCACTCTCTCAAAAGTTATCGTCTTCACAGATCACTCCGCGCTTAGGTATCTCTTAAGTAAATCGGACGCCAAGCCTCGTCTTTTGCGATGGATCCGCCTCTTGCAGGAGTTTGACTTAGAGATCCAAGATAAAAGAGGAGCCGAAAACTTGGCGGTCGATCACCTTTCTCGTTTAGAAAATCCCTCCTCGTAAGCATTAATAGAGGCCGACATTAACGATAAATTTCCCGAAGAGCGCCTCCTAGCTCTCAAAAATATTAATTCATCTTCTACCCCCTGGTTTGTGGATTTGGCTAACTATTTTGTAGCCCGGGTCCTGCCGAAAGAATTCTCGAGCCAGCAAAAGAAGAAATTCTTTTCTGATTTAAAGAATTACTTTTGTGAGGACCCCTTATTATTCCGCGTATGCGCAGACCAGGTTGTGAGAAGATGTGTTTCAAGTGAGGAAGTCCTGAAAATTTTACGTCATTGTCATGAGGGACCCACCGGTGGTCATTATCATTCGAACCGAACCGCGAGGAAGGCGCTGGAGGCGGGCTTTTATTGTCCCACGCTCTTCAAAAGTGCTCACACCCTTGTGAGTACTTGCGACAGCTGCCAGCGGTCGGGGAACATCTCTCGCCGGGATGAGAGTCCCCAAAACATTTTCTTAGAATGCGAAATTTTCGACCTTTGGGGTATCGATTTTGTTGGTCCTCTCCCTCCCTCTTTTTCAAATAAATATATTCTAGTGGCGGTCGACTACATATCAAGGTGGGCGGAAGTGCAAGCTCTCCCCACCAATGATGCGCGAGTTGTCCTTAATTTCTTAAAAAAATTATTTTCTCGATTTGGCACGCCGCGCGCTAAAGTGAGCGATCGGGGCACCCATTTTTGCAATAGTCAATTTACAAAAATCTTAGCAAAATATGGTGTCACGCACAAATTATCCACTGCATATCACCCACAAACGAGCGGCCAAGTCGAAGTTGTTAATCGAGAATTAAAGCGGATTTTAGAAAAAAAAGTTTCTATGAATCGGAAGGTTTGGGCAACAAAGCTCGATGATGCGCTATGGGCCTATCGAACGGCGTACAAGACCGCTATCGGTTGTACACCGTATAAAATGGTTTATGACAAGGCTTGCCACCTTCCGGTCGAATTAGAACACCGCACATTTTGGGCGCTTAAATTTTTAAACCTCGATTCCACTTTAGCGGGCGATCAAAGAAAATTTCAAATGAACGAGTTAGATGAATGGCGAGCAAATGCGTATGAGAGCAATAAATTATATAAGGAGCGAACAATATTTTATCACGATAAGCATATAAAATTTCCAAAAACTTTTTCGCCGGGCGATCTCGTCCTCCTTTATAATTCTCGCCTTCGCCTTTTCCCGGGAAAACTAAAATCCCGATGGTCCAGACCCTTTATTGTTAAAGAGGTCTGGTCCTATGGGACAATTTTAATTTCCCACCCGGAAAAAGATTCCTTCAAAGTTAACGGGCACCGCCTTAAATTATATCTTCCAGGAGAGTTAACTAATGAAAAGAGTGATTCGATTGTATTTCATATTATATGATCGGCAAGTGGGTCAAGCTACGCGACCTTAAACAAAGCGCTTTTGGGAGGCACCCCAAAGTTATCTTTTTATTGTTTTCTCTTGTTCTTTAACATATTTTGTAGGTAATCGCCGCTTCCCCGCACAAACTTCAAAAAATCAGGGAAGCCCTTTCTCCTTCTTCCTTCTCTTTTATCATGCATTTCCTTTTTGTTTTGTCTTGCACTTTATTTACTTCTCTTCTTTAAACTTCATACTTAGTTTTAAACATTGGTGACAATGTTTAACTTTAAGTATGGGGGTATAAATAGTTTTTGTAAATAGTTGTTAAATTAGAAAGATTTCAAAAAAAAATTAGTTTCTTATGTTTTCTTCTATTTTAGCTTGTAAAACCCAAAAACTCAAAAAAAATTTAGAAAATAGAAAAATTTAAATCTTGGAAAGGGACGTTTGGGACCTCACCCCATCTCACCTCCTAGTACCGTGAGAACCCTTCACGGGGTATACCTCGGGAAGTCCAAGAATTAACAAAAAAATTGTTAGCTTTTTTGTATATGTTTTTGTTTATTTCTTATCAAAAATCCAATATACAAAAAATTGTTAGCTTTTTTGTATATGTTTTTGTTTATTTCTTATCAAAAATCCAAAAAAAATATAATATCAAAATTCAAAAAAAATATATGAAAAAAAAACTTAAAATACAAAAAATTTAAATCTTATACCTCTCCTATTTGTTGTTTTTGTGATTTCTTAGAAATCTAGTTGAGAATGTTTATAAGCTTGTTTAAGTTTTTAATTGGCTAAAATTTTGCTTATCATAGTTTGTTAATTTAAAATTTGAGGTAATCTTGATTTAAGAATCATCTTATGATTTTCAATTGATTAGAGAATTTATTTAGCATGACTTATCTTTTTACTTTCAAATGGCTTCATTTTGTAGTGAATTTGCTAAACCTCTTTAAATTTCAATTATATTTTCTTCTAACTTTTTAGATCTTAGGAAATTTAATTTTACTAGAATTTGCTCTCAAAATAATTTAAAGCTAGCTAGATTTATTTTCTCTACCCTACCCCTTTGATGGCATAAAAAGTATTTTAAAAGATCATATGTCATGGGAATAAGAGGATAAAATTCATTATTCCCTAAACATATGCACCCAAAATCATTTAAAAGATTATATGGCATGGAGTAAGAGGATAAAATTCATTACTCCTAAACATATACATTTTGGGTTTTTATTAGAAAAGAAAAAAAAGGGGAGAAAAAATATTCATGATGAGAATAAATTCCATTTCCTCCATTCAAAAATATCTATTCTTATGCCAAATTTTATGAAATCTCCCTTAGCCAATTATCATTGTTCTAGTTTTAGTTGAAAATTATGGAGAGAGCAATATTTAGTAATTTATTTTTCCTTAAGTTTCTTTTAAGATCGAGTTCTTATAATTTTAATTTAATTTAGTTTTATAATTTCTACAATTTTGTTAAACTAATTATTTTTCTTGAGAAGTCCTTGCCTAAACATTTTTTTCCTCTTTTCAAATCAACATCATAATTTAGGACTTAACTCCTCCTTGAATTTACTCTTAACTTAACTTTTGGTTTAAATGAAATTTTAGTTTAAATTAAAAATTTTAAGGATGTCTTATAAATTATGTCTCACACTTTTGCTCTGGAATAGCAAAACCTCAAGTATGGGGATATTTGATAAGTAGTATTTATATATCTTTTTAATAGAATTTTTTGTAAATATTTAATATGTATTCTTCTTTTTTATGTCAATTTTAGGTCATAATTAGTTATTTTATAATTGTCTCTAACTTAGCTTAATTTTAATATTTGCAGAATTTTGGGGCAAATTGGAAAAATTGACAAGTACACGCCCTCAGTCAAACCCGTGACCAAGGGCATGTAACCTAGATCTGCGTTCGACGAAGGTCGAGCTGAGTTCGACGAATCCACCGCAAGTCACGCCCCAGGTCACGCCCGTGACCCCAAGTCACGCCCGTGACCAAAGGCGTGTAAACATAGAATCTTCCCAGCGGGATGCCGTCGAGACGTGGAGTTCCGTTTGACGAAAGCCTTGCCCCTCCGTTCGACGAAATCCTTGCCCCTCCGTTCGACGAAAGCCTTGCCCCGCCGTTCGACGAAAGCCTTGCCCCGCCGTTCGACGAAGTCTGAGCTTCGTTCGACGAAGACTTTCTGCAGCGCCGAATTCCAGCCCACACTCCATTAATTGGCGTCGCCCAGGTACACGCCCGTGTTCCAAAATGTCACACCCGTGACTTTCCCGCGTGATCTCTGCACGCCGCCGCCGCAAGCCAGCCCATGCTGCATTTAATGAAGCCGTCCAAAGTCACGCCCGTGACCAAAGTTACACGGGCGTGTAATGTCTGATTTTCTGCCGTCGTCACGCAAAGTCCACGCCGCTGCCAGATCCACTGTCAGAAATGTTTACACGCCCTAGGTCACGCCCGTGACCGAGGGCGTGTAACTTGAAATTTTCTGCTATAAATTCAGCGGCTCTCCTTGAGTCCAGGGTTCAGAATTTTGGAGAGGGGGAGGTGCTGTCAGAGCTGAGAGTGAGTTTTTCAAGTTAATGTTCATGTTTCTTAAGGCTTTCATGTTCTCTTCCCTTTCAATTCATGCAATGTTTTAATGTATCTTTCATGTACTAGTTTTCTTAAGCTTGTAACCTTCATTTACCTTAGCTTTGCACTCTTTAATTAAGGCTTGTAATAGTTTTTGATTTTCAATAAAAATTAGTTTCCTCTTTCATGTTCTCTTTCTCCTTAAATAATTTCTTCCTTTTCATGCAATGCCAATCTTTCTCTCCTTAGTAATGTCTCTTTTATGCAATGTCAATTTCTCTTTCCTTTCATGCAATGTTTAATCTTTTCTTTTAGCTTGCAATTAGTTTTTTTAGCTAAGTAATCAAAACCTCAATTATTCGTCGATAAGATAATGGTGATTTTCCTCGAAGTAGAAGTAATCAACGCGCCCCGTGTAATACGACCTTGATATTCCTAAATATCCTATACTATAGACGATAAGGTACACTTGCCTTAATCGGATATAGTTTTGGAGAAAAATCATTAAACCTTCGCTTAATGTCAAAACCACAAAATCTATATTAGCCTCCGAGGCTTGGGTTAGCAGTCGGTCCCATCAAGTCACTGTGGATGCATTCCAACTGCACACTACTCCTTATCTGCAACTTATCAAACTACAGTCGACGATACTTGCCGAACTGACATCTCGCGCAAACATGACCATCACCATATGAAGATAGACTAGGAAGGCCCTTGACTAGACCTTTTACCGCCATAGCTTTTAGCTTGTCCATACCTACATGCCCCAACCTCTCGTGCCATATAACAACACTATCATTTGTCCTCATCTTGTCGACATAAGAACTTGTCGATAAAATGAACAAGTCTTTTGCCCTTCTCCCGACATAAAGGACATCAGCCTTCACCACTTCAACATTTCTTAGAAACCTCACTTCTGTTTGGCCGAACAGAACATGATACCCAGCGTCAACAACGTTGGTTACAGAGAATAGGTTTTTCCTCATCCCGGTCACATGATAGACACTCTTCAAAGTTAGTGTCCCTCTATCACTACCCAAGGAAACAACCCCCACCTTCTCGACACTATGCACAGTATTATCAGCAGTTATGATGGCATCATTACCTGAGTAGGGTTGCGCTGAAGTAAGCTTCGACTCATCCCCGGTGAGGTGATGACCACACCCCGAGTCCACAATCCAGTCCTCCTGATATTTGATAGGAGCCGCAGCTCCAATAGAAGCCGAGAAGGATCCTCCCCATCCTCCATCATTTTGTCTGGCCTCAGCTTCCTCCTTCCCTGCAGCATGCCCCAGCTGAAGATTCACCTAGCAATCCTTCCTGATATGACCAAGCTTCCCACACCTGAAGCACTTGGGTCCTTCTCCCTTCTTCTTCCCTTCAGCCTTGGGAGCATAGCCCCTCTCCTGCTGTCCAGAAGTTGAAGGCACATTGCCTCCAGCGGTCTTCTTCTTATCCCATTTCTTCTTCTTCCCTGTGAAGAGAACCTCGCCATCTCCCCCAGACACTGACACCCCCGCCATCTGCCTTGCCAGACTCTCCTACGACGTAAGAAGATTCTCCAGCTCCAGTAGAGAGGGCTGAATTGCCCAACCCTGCACTGACATCACAAAGGCCACATACTCCTTCCGCAAGCCACGGATGATGTGCCTCTTCAGCTTCGCCTCAGAAATTGGCTCATCAGGATCCAGTGCTGAAATCTCAACGCACAGGTTCTTCATTTTTAGGAAGAACGTAGAGATAGGAGGATCCCCCTGAGCCGATCTAGCCAGCTCATTTTCCAGAAACTATAGCCTCGCTACATTCTTCTTGTTAAACAGCCCATCCAGGGCTCTCCAGATCTCCGCAGCTGATCCACACCCCAAGATTTGATCGAATAGGTCAGGTGATATTTCCCTCTTTAGAGTGAACTCTGCTTTCGCATTAATCCTTCTCCAGTTCCTCACCTCATGACCATTATCCCCAACTGGGACAACTTCCTCCGTACTATCTCCTCCAACAACCTCCTAGAGGTCCTCGCCCAGAAGATAACTCTGCATACACGACTTCCACTTCTTGATGTTAGTCGACTTGAGCATCTCAATTCCAAGACCTCTTGCTTCCATGGCTCTACCACTGGTTCCTTCTTCACAAAGGAGATGGCAACTTTGAGTTATTCACTGCTCTATACACTCTAACCTAGCTCTGATACCATGTGAAAATTTTTTGAAGATCTAGGAGTGAGCAGGAATTGTACAACTCAAAGCTATAGCCAAACAACAAGAAGCACATGAAGCAACACAATCTTTATTGATGATAGCGAAAATCTTCATTACAGTGCGAGGTATACATGGCGAGACATGATTTCGCCAATACACAAAACCAAAAGGAAATAACAATGCTGAAGGAAAGATAACCAGCGGTCTGAACATTAAGACCGCCTGACCGCCCGACCTGGCTGTTCACGCGACTAGGAAACGAGACCGCGCGAATACACACTACCTACGACTTGAACAACACCAACCGAGAACTCTGCGACCTCCACTGATTCTCCCGAACTCCAGCAACCCGCACTGTAAGCCGCGAGACCGCCCAAACACCTTAGAAGAAAAGGTGACCGCTGCTGCCCGCACAATCTGCAGAAGCTGCACAAGGAAATTCAATCAGCTAACCGGTCGATCACAAAAATGAGACCGCAAGAATAAGCGCGAGCTCATCTTACACTTGGTGCGATAATTTTGCTGCTACAGTGACTCCTATTTATAGACGTGCGACCTGATCCTGTCACCACCCTATTAGATAAGTCACCGCCCTAACAGCGTGACCAAGACCGGTCAACCCCTACGGTCAGCAGATCGCTCTGCGCCGTGAGCTCGCCGACTTCAACCTGGACCAGGAGATCACCACTCCTCCAAGAAGCCGCGCGACCATGACAACTCGCCCGGTCATGAAGCCCACCACCTTTGTTCGCGAATACAAGATCTCCTCCAGAGATCGCGAATACAGCCAGGCCGACTAGGGCAACAGCCCGCCAAGTCGACCAAACACTAGTGACCGCATATACCAGCAGATCGCCGAAGGACCAACTATGCGAACAAAAACCGGAGACCACGCGACTAAGAATACCTTAGTCTGCGCGCACCACCTAGAAACCCAGACAGCCACCAGACTGGACTGCCCGTTCCAGAACACAACCCTGTGCGGTTACCAGGAACCAGACCACACAGTACAGAGAACAGCCCGCCATGCGGTCTCATGAACCAGACCGCGCGGCCTCACCTCGGCAACCTTGGACAAAGAACGGTGGTCAAGCCGAATGGACCTGCGACTAGACCAAAGACATCAGACTGCAGATGGAGACCGCAAGACCGCGCGGTTAGCCAGACCGCGCGACCTCCCCTAGACCGCCAACTTCCACTTCAACATTTTCAACAATGCCATGACACTCCCACTCCCCCAATTGAACCTTATAACTCCATCAAAGGATTGAGAGGACCATTTTCCCCCACTTACCTGAAGAAATCGTGCAACTTGGTGTGGAGGTTTCCATGGCTTCCAAGCTCCAAAGTCAGCCATGGTGATGGGCCAATCGGCAAGGCTTCAAGGCTCCACACAGGTCTGGTTCTTCTCCTCTTCTCCAGTGGATAGATCCACATCAAAAATCGGCAAGGATTGGGGCCAATTGGTCCCCAATCAGAATGGCCGAAATCTCCATTTTTGGAGGTTTTTCTTCTCGCCGAAACCGTCGGTTCCGGCCACCACCGGCCAGCCAAGACCTCCCATCGCCGACCACCACCTCAAAGAAGGTGGGGGTGGCATTGGCCGGCCGGGGAGGGGCATATGTGGACAGGAAAACCAGTTTAGAAAGCCTACAGGATGGGACAATCTCCATCGTCGGTTCTATGGAGAAGATGATGGGATGCCGTCGATTTCCTGTACAAATTTTTCTATATTAATGATTATTATTCTATTTTATATTCTTATTACTGGCAGTAGTTAGAAATAAATATAGAAAATATTTAGGTCCCTCTACAGGAAAAGTGGTCAACACCAAACTTGTAGCCCCTAAAGTCTACTTTAATTTTAAATTGGTTTCATCCCATTTGGGTCAGTCGTCTGACCACAACACTCAAAATGGTGCAACATATACACAGGGTTTACCAGAGCTTGATCTGTGTGCCCCCATCAATCTAGCCATCCAAATGACCTGCAAATTGGAAAATAGGCTAATTATACTCACACCCTGAACATATCCAAAAATTAGAATTTTTGGAAGACATTTTTCTATGGTTTTTGCAAACATTTAATAATTCATGTAATAATTAATTATAGGGTCTAATTACCTCCAAACCCTTCCAAATATTGGTGGGTTGTACTAAGAGTAATGATATGTCTATGGTAAAAATTTCATCCCATTTGGGATTGATTTGGTTTGGTATTTAACTAACCCAAGATTGGTCAAACTAAGGGTTAAAAGGTCAAAAGTGCACTTGTTGTATTAAGTGGTCAAATCTCTCCAAAATGTTATGAAACCTTGGCCACTGACTTTATATCACATAAAACACCTCCACCAATGATTTGGTTTGATTTGGGATGGATATGCCCTAGAACCATAGTTCTAACCCTATGGTTGCACTTTGAGCCTTGTGAAGGACATAGTGTCATATGTCCTTGAATGGTCATGGAACTTGGTAGATAAGTTCATAGGGTGTAAATATGCCCTAGGTAATTTTATGAGAATTTTAGGAACACTTTTCCCCCTCTGAATTAGGTTATAACCAATTATGGCACTTTCTTATAAGAGGAATTTACATGCTCAATTTATCTTGGATATTGATGAAAGTTTGGTAGTGCTCGTATAATCATGATATAAACCTCTGATAATTTTTGTGTAATTTTTGAATTGATTTAATTAGTACTTCATTCACAAGTAAACAATTTTGCCTTAAGATTATGATAAATAAATGATGGCCAAATATTCTTTGGAAAATTGTGAACTTGGTGATAGGACATTTTAGGGCATTAGAAAGCTTTGTGAATTTTTGTATAATTTTTGGAATCATTTATCAGTAGGTTACTTCTCAATGTTCTCTAGTTTAGATTTTCTTGAAATATTTAATTATGAGACTAAATGGTTTTGATAAATTATGAAACTAAGTCAGTAAACTTTTCTGATCATTATAGAGGTCTGGTAATTTTACCATAATTTATGGACAAGTAGTTTTGGTGGTTCCTTTTTAAGCCTCAAATTTCGGATAATTATTCAATATTATAATTAGAGGCCAATACCTTACTGTAAAATTGTAATATTCTGTATCTGCTGATATTTTGATATCATAGATTTTCCATTAATTTGTGTAGGCCAAATCATAAGAAGATCTTACACTTCATGTTCAATTTCATACTTTGCCAATGTTGGAGAAATTATAATAAATACCAAATAAATAAGGAAAATTATGACCTTCTGGATTTAGGCTTATAAAGTCATGATAGACTCCTAGTAGTAATCTTGGGTCATTCAGATGATTATTTGGAATACCTCCTCTCATGCAACTCATATAACCCATTTGGTCTGTGTATACTAAAACTGTAAGACTTGAGTAAACTGATGACCATTAAGTGGGAATGGAAGGTAGATGGTGTACCTTGTCTTGTTGAGAAGATGCGAGGTCACCATTTGGAGTCTATATGTTGTGTGTACTTGATAAGCTAAGGGGTAAGGTTGTGTTCGGGATTGACGAAACATCATCTTTCCCTTCGAGGGTCATAAAATACTTAGGGTAATCTCAGTGTAATGATAAGAAGGGTAATCTTATGGGTAGTTACCAATAACATTAAGTGTCTTGAGAAAAGGGAGGTTTATGATATCATCCCATCATACCTCCTAGTACCGCTGTGAGCCCCTCATAGGGTAGACCTCGGGAAGTCGAAGACTAACCCTAAACTGCATGAATAAATTGTTGTGCAAGATTAACTTAATAATACACTCACCCACACCCCGTTGTTATGGGTAGTTTGTTGGTTTGGTTTTACGAGCAGTAGGCTCGATAGTTATAGGCACAGACGGGTTGGTCCGGCGAGCTGGTGGCTCGGAAGGTTATTGTGACGGGTGGGTTAGCCCGGTGAGCTTATGGCTCAGATATGGATGGTAAACATATTTGCATCTACATAAAGGTGGTGGGTCTTCGATAATGGATTGCCGTTCACAACGACATCAATACGTTGACTCGGCAAGTGTGGAATTTGCACTTAGCCATGAAAGTCTGGTGGTCCAGCCAGTAAGAGTACGCAGGCGCTCCGCAGTTTTGCGTTGAGGCGTACGATAGGTCTAGGTTAGGTAGTGTAAATACCAACCTAGAGGTGGGCGAGGCCCAACCCATCTCTTTCGTTTGCCACTACGGGAGTATCCTGGGAGTCTTGCTAGCTCCAAAAAGGGGAAACTAAAGGTCTGTGCGCATAGAGTCAAAGTGTGTGAGTTGCACTTGTGTGAACATATCATAAAATGCATAACTCTACATGTCATGACATAAGCATTGCATTTCAACTCCTACCCCTATCGTATAAATTGGTTATGAGACTTTTTATACGATAGGCCTTGCTAAACGACCCCTTGGTCTATAGGTTTGTATGGGCATTCCTATAAATCAATGGTTACTTTTCTATTATGTACTTATCTTTACTTACTGTTCTTTACTTGCTCTTTACCATGCTCTATTATTGCTTCAATTATCTATATACACATGTGTAGTGGTAGATATTTACTGTAGACAAGATCCGCCGTCATCTGCTTTGTTTTATACCCCTTGCTGTCCTCTGCTTCATCCTCCTGCACGGTTCCTAGGAGCCATTGGGGGAGGGCTGGGGAACATAAGGCTTAGTATTTTTGACTGACGATCGGTGGACCATAAAATTTTAGGGGATCGAGGAGACGCAGCAGCACTAGAGGCCGGTGTAGATGGAAGCGGTCTAGTCTAGTATAGGAGTATCAGTTTTAGGATCAGTGAGTGATTAACAGTTTGCTTCCGCGAGTGACCTTGTAGTGAGGATATGATGTACAGGGCTTGAGCCCTTTTTATTGTAACCTTAGTTATTTCAGTTATTTCAGTTT
This sequence comes from Dactylorhiza incarnata, assembly GCA_033032865.1. Lineage (NCBI taxonomy): Eukaryota > Viridiplantae > Streptophyta > Magnoliopsida > Asparagales > Orchidaceae > Dactylorhiza > Dactylorhiza incarnata. Next base: position 3,608,944 of record JAWHQI010000026.1, on the reverse strand, counting down.
GCTTCCGCGAGTGACCTTGGTCTATACTTTGTGGACTTGAGCTTCTATATGTTCAAATGTACTTTTCTTTTTCTGTGATCGATATGGAAGGCAAGATCATTGTTTTATAGTGGCGACCTTCCTGAGTGTTGGTGTCACAGCAAAGCGACGGTTCTAGGCATAAGACCTGGTTTTGTAGCAAAACAATTGGGGTCTTAAACCACAAGACACCAATCCTGCCGGCTTGTACGATCATTTAACCTTTAGGCCAATGGAGAATAAAATTATATAAAAGAAATGAACAAGTCCGCAATCACAAAATCTCATAAATGTATATAAGCAGTCCAACAATGAGCACGAAAGAGAGTAAGGGCTTATGCCCGATACATAACCAAATGAAAACAACAAAAGAGTCACTCTCTCTCAACATCTCTATGCAGAAGCTAAAACACTCTCATCATCAATCACCTGAATCGTAGCAGAAGTAGTGCGCAACATCTGATCCTCAATTTCTGCCACCTCGTCCGGCTGGTGCTCCAGCTCCTCGGACTCCCACGGTCACAACCGACCGTTAGTCATAAGACTAAGCCAATTTTGTCCCCGCTTCCCCCCGCGACTCTTAGGCACCGAGCGGGAGGAAGGAAGCGGAGTACAATAAATATAATAGCAACAATAAGCAGGTGACAAGGGAATCTATGCTAACAAATATATACATAACCAGGTTAACTATACTAGCAGATATATACATCACAAGGTACTATACTAGCAGTATAAGCAGGTAAGCAGTAATGAACGGTAAAAGCAGTAAGCAGGGTAAAGTAAAGCAGTGCGGCGCAGGTAAGTAAACCAGTATATCTATACTATCATCACATGAGTACCTTAACTTATATGAATGTTCATACAAACTTATAAGTTAAGGTTTCCGGAATAATAACTTATCATATAAAAGAGCCCGTACTAATTTATATGATAAGGGTCTGCAAATTATGTTCTAAGGTTTATGTATGATAAGATATGCATGCTATGCTATGATTTATACAAGTACAACTCACACACATGACTCTGTGATCACAGACCATTCGTTCCCAATTTTTGGAGCTAGCTTCACTCTCTTCTTAAGCAAACGTTCTCTTGAACGATGCTCAACACATAAGCTCTCTCATCGTCTAAATCCAGTACGAATATTCTCCAAATATTCCACAACTTTTAGGGGCTGATATAAATTATATAACACTACTATGATCCATGTTTTACTGATTTTCTATATGATCTTGCCAATCAAATCATCACATTTAGTTTTTACTATTCGCAGTCCAAAATGAGAATGAACTAAATTTGATTCCTATGGTGCAATCTTAAACATATCATGTCCAATTGAGCTACAATTCATTCTATATGTCCATATTGGATAATTTAAGAAGTGTCCAGATTTTTGACATATTTCAAATTAATTTGACCTCTATTTAAAATTCATTAATTATTTGACATGTACCAAATTACAAAGGAAGTACCATGTAAGTAAATTCAATCTTGCTAATAAAATTTCTAGAGGTGATAGGTGAAAAAATAACATGATTTCCAAAGTTCCACAATTTTTTAGATAATTTATAATCATAATTTCCATATAAAATAAAAAGGGTGAAAATGCTACTTTACACAACAAGTACTAATTTATGTCTTCCAAAAATTCTGAGAAAATTACTAGAGTACTGCAATGACTTAAAAAGTTCCCATCCAGAATTTCATAATTTTCCAGAAACATTTCACCATAACTATTTTATAAATTAAAAAGTGTGACAAATTAAATATGTGGAATTTTACCATGTGTAATACATCCAAAAATTCCATCAAAAATTATAGAGGTTCATATTTAGATTCCAAAAGCTAATACTGAGTTTCAAAATTTTCCACAAGGTATTAGCCATAAATAGTTCATTAATACATAAATGTGACATATTTCGAATTTATCAAATACTTAGGATTTTTGGTTCAAAAAATCAAAATATTTCCTGAGACAATGTATTATGTCATAAAGAGGGTGTGGCCAAAATCTAAGAGGCTAACTGTAAGCCATATATGCTAAATACACAAAATATTCTTTCTGGCTATATGCACACCATATCACATAATAGGCAAAGACATGCAAGTGGAATTACCCCACATGTAGAGGTCTAATTGCTTCCAAATTTTAACCAGAGTTTAATAGTGGCCTATGAAGAATGACAACCAATTTGAGGTCATTTGGAATCACACAACTCCATAAATTTCATTTATTTGATTAGTTGAACATTGATCAAAACTATAGAGAAATGTCCTGCAAAAATTTCAAATTTTTGGCAGGTGGTACTTTAGGGCATGACTCATGTATGCCCAAAATTTCAAGTCATTTAGAGTTATATTTCTCTCAAAATTAATTTTTTAAATATCTAGGGCTCCCTATGTAAATGTCTCACAAGAATGGGTGCCCAGGGAGCAACATGGATCCAAATGAGCGGATTCATATTTCTAAATAAAGTAGACACTCAAATCTACAAAAGCTATCTCTGGCTATTTTTCATGAAATGGCTTCTAAGGGCCTCAAAATAATTAATCTATGTGCTGAATAGTATGACAGATTAATACACATGAAATTAATATAAGGAATTAATCTGCACAAATCTTAAAGTAGAATCAGACGATTCCTGCTTATCTTCTTCCTCCAGCCAGCGGTGGAGATTTTCAGTTAAGAACAATAGAAATCCGAAATGGTAAACCACCATTTCTTCTTCGATTTGAAAATGGAAGAAGGGGGAAGCTAGCACGAGGGGAGGGGAGGAGAAATCGGACCTAAATGGGGGCTTGGGATCGCGTGATCCGTCGGGGCAGCATGGATCTCCGGCGAGCTGCTCAACTCCTAGAGCTCTCTGAAGGCGAGGGAAAGTTGCTGGAGCTCCTTGGGGTGTGAGGAAAAAGAAGAAGAAGGAGAGTGCTGCTTCGGGTGAGGGAATGAAGTTTCAAGGCTAAGGGAGGAGAGAGAAAAATATGGCTGATTTGATTTGGATTAATGGGAAATTAATGGAAAAGACTTTTTTTCTTACATGGATTGGACAAGACATCCATGTGTCATTTTCTTATTGGCCAAAGCCACCTACCAGCCTTGAAATAAACAAAGATACAATATTAAAACTTAACGACTCGGGAAGCAGCTTTTCCCAGATGCTGCCAGCAATCGACGGGATGGTCCCGTCAATCGATGGGAGGTCCCATCGATCTATGGGAAGTCCCATCGATTATTACTTAGAGACTCAGGGAAAGCACCTTTCCCAGCTTCTGCCACCGATCGACGGGACTGTCTCATCGATCGATGGGAGGTCCAGTCGATCGACAGGAAGTCCCATCGATTATGACTAAGAGACTCAGGGAAAACACCTTTCACAGCTTCTACCGCCGATCGACGGAATGGTCTCATCATTCGACGGGAGGTCCAGTCGATCGACGGGAAGTCTTGTCAATTATGACTTAGAGACTTAGGGAAAGCACCTGTCCTAGCTTCTGCCGCCAATCGATGAGGCGATCTCATTGAACGACGGGAGGTCCAGTCGATCAATAGGAAGTCATGTCGATTATGACTTAGAGACTCAAGGAAAACACCTTTCCCAGCTTTTGCCACCAATCGACGGCATGGTCCTATCGATCGACGGGATTGTCCACCAATCGATGGGATGGTCCATCGATCGACGGGATGGTCCGTCAATTTTGACTTGGCACACAAAATTTCCTCTTTTAAGCCTAAAATTGACCATGGTTGACTTGCCCCTCTAGTGGACTACATGTGAGTTCTCTCAACTCAATGTGACCTAAGGTCACTACCTAATTCAAACCCACCTCACTCACCACATGTCCTACCCTAATTAAAGTTAAGGGGTTTTATAGGAAATGGGATGTTACAATATGTCTTCTTCAACATGATATCGCCGACATCTGAAGTTTGCTTTATCAACGATAAGCTTTCTTCATGATGATATCGTCGAAGTTGTCTCAACGATATTTTACTTAATGAATTTTCATTTTTATCATCTTGATATTAATAATGTAGCTTTTATGCTTCTGTCACAACATGAACTTAAACCTAACACCAAAAACAACTTAGCTTATATGTACTTGTGTTCTTCTTCAAATCTAGAGACATTGAAGGCATAATACCTAACAGATATCAACTTAGACTTCTTGAGGATTAGGAGCATCACTTTGAGTATGATCTCCTTCATTGCCTTTAGATTTCTCAACCGCAGCATCATCCTCATTTTAATCATTTTCGTGCTCTTCATGATCTTCTTTGTCTTGACTGTTGTTAGTTCCTTGATTATCATCAGCTGGGACATCCTCTTCAGCATCTAACTCTGAATCAGAGCATACCATTCTAGCCTTCTTTTGTCCTTTGACTAACTTTCTTTTCTTCTCCTTTACCTTAGAGGGCTGACTCATTGGGAGCACCCTTTAGAACCTATCCAGTGTTCTTATGTCCATTCTTTTGAGATAGTGAAGGTTTGATCCTCTTGAGCTATCAATTCATCAGTATATGAGTTCAGGAGGTAGAGAGAAAGGATTCTGCCCATGTTGGGAGCCATCAGACATTCTTTAATCCTTTGGTATACCACAGCAGCCCATGCGGTCTTTTTCTCCAAGGCCACTCTTGTCATTAGCTCAAACATGTACTTTGAAATTGTGTCATGAGACCCAGGTTTGCAATGTATTGCTTTTCCCACTATGTCTGATAGTAGCTTCCATCTTTGATTAAAATGTTTCCTCCTTAGTGAGCCAGTCTTGGCATCACTATATTCACACCATTTTAGGGCTTTCTCTTTGTCCTTTTCATAGACAATGTCTTCCTCATCATTACTGCATGAGGGCATTTGAAGTGCTTTCTCCAGCTTTCTTGGAGGGATCTTAATCTTCAAGCTTCCAATTTTGGACTTTAAAGAGGACTTGGAAGATGATAGCCTTGCATTGCTATACAGTTCTAGAACTTCAGTTCTGAGAATCACTGTGGGCTATGATAGTAGATATTCCAATCCATGTCTTTCTAGTGAATCACTTATATAATTTCTGGTTGAGCATGTTGAAAACCATTTCTAATTATCCCATAACCTTCCAGAAGATCTTTGGAAATCTTTGGCCCCATTCTTGAAGAAAACCAGTCGCTGAGTCTGGGGGAAAGGAAGGGTCAGCTCGACGACTAGGTAGGGTTTAGGGTTTGAAAGTGATTTAATCAGCTTAGCTCTATTTATAGGGGTATCACAAGTTTTTATTAAAGAGTGATGTTAATTAAGCTTAATAATTAGATGTTTTAATTAAGCAATCCCATCTCAAAGGATCCGCTGACACGGAGAGCTTGACCGCTGGGAAAAGGTAGAATTAACTGTTGAGACAACATAGTTGTCTCAGCGGTTCAGCTGAGACTTTCTCAACTCCACTCACTGCCTAGCAGTGAACCCTTTTAATTAGGATTGTCTATCTCCCTAATCATGTCACTAAGTGTTTTGAAGCATTACCATCTTCTAGCAAAGCTTAGGAAATAAAATAACAAGAATGATAGACAATACGAAATGTTGAAGCCTATTCTATATTCAACATTCCTAGCTCAATTTTGAATGCATTAAACTTAGCCTAATTCAGTGGATTTGTAAATATATCTGCAACTTGATTGTTAGTGGAGACATATTCAAGGCAGATATCTTTACATTCTACATGTTCTCTAATAAAGTGATACCTTATTTCTATATGCTTAGTCCTGCTATGAGAGATGGGATTCTTAGCAATAGAAATAGCACTGGATGAGTCACAAAATAGTGGAGAGTTATTTACCTTGAGGTTGTAGTCCTCTAGCTGATGTTGTATCCACAGTAATTGTGCACAGCAGCTTCCTGCAGCAATGTACTCGGACTCAGGTGTGGATATTGCCACTCTAGTCTGTTTCTTGCTGATATGCTTACGGCAAGTGTACCGGCCGTACAAGTAATAAAAGTTGGGAGAGACTCATCTCAAAGAATTGCAGGTTGGGGTGTATGATTTTCTCATTAGGGGAGTTAATTATAAAGATTTCTAAGGTTTTAAAAGGGGGTTTTGAGTGATTTTGAAAGGCAAAAAATAAAAGAGAGCTACATTAACTATGCGGGTCGTATTGCACTGCTTCGGTTAGCGGGTGGATGAGAAAGCTTGCGGATGGAGGATTCGGAATCAACGGAGTGAGGGTCATAAGCACCTCATCACTAAGCACGCAACTAGCAATTGCTAGTGTGGAACACAACGTCGCGATGGAATGGATGGTGGAATGAGGCGCTCCTCAACAAACATAAACCGTGAAAGCATTTCAAAGATATGAAAATAACATTAACATTATAACTAGGTTTATAGTCATCATTCTTAACAACAAGAAATCCACACTAATAACTGAGCAAAACAAAGGGAGAAGAGAGTAAACCCAAGCCCAAAGACTCGATGAAGGTTCACGACCAGAATCATAGGTTTGTCACACCTCGTCTGAGCTCGGTCTTCAGTTGCCATCTGGGGTTCGGAGGAGATGTCACCTTCCTCTATGTCCCATCTTCTTCGACTTATGGCTTGAACCTAACTCTCACCGGAGAACCATTGAATGCAGCGGAAATCTCTATCAATGGAGTTCTTGAGCTCGAGGATGATTGAGGAGGACGAGGAGGAAGCTTTAGCGTTGGATTTGCAAGGAAATGATGGTCGGAGCTTATCCTAGCGTGGGCGGTGGTGGAACAATGAAAAGTGTGGAGCTGGATCTAAAAATGGCGGGCTGGATAATCCTCCCCCTTTTAGGGCTGAATTCCTACTTTAAATAGTAGACAGTCATAAAAATTGGTCACGCACGGTCGAACGCACGACCGTGCGTGAACCGTGCGTTATTAAAGAAGTAAAGAGCCCAAGAAGACGAAGCAGAGCACCCGTGCATTTTACTCACTCACGGTCAAAGACGACCATGCATAAAAATGCACGGGCAAATCCAGATAGCTCGAAACCAAGCACACAACAGGGGATCGCGCATTTCCTTCACGCATGGGCGTACTACCCGTGCATGAACAAATCGCACGATCAGGGTCAGACCATCATTCTGAACCACAGATGACCACGCACGATCGAAGTGATTGTGCGTTAAGGAAACACACGATCGTGCGATTCATGCAGACATGAATTCTGGGCAAAAATGGATGAACCGTCCACCTGCACAACAATCAAATACATGAATCACACAACTGGGAATACCCCTCCAGCTCAATCCAGATACAGAAAAGGGTTGGGGAGCACCATGTGCTTACCCCCAACAATGTGGAGCGCAATGCACACCAAGACGGGCCAAAAGAGTGCACTTAGAGTGAAAGTGAATATGAGTGAAATACAAGCAATTAAGGCTCGAAAGTGCACATGAGTGAAAACAAGCACGGATGAGTCCATAAAACACTATAATTATTGGAATCATCACACACCCAGACTTAACCATTTGCTCGTCCCGAGGAAATCACCCCTTATGCGGACGAGAAAAAGGAATAGCTGGCTTAACAATTGCAAATGAGGAGTACCTTGCGAAGTCGCATGCTCGCGCGCTTAGAAATGCAATAGAAGGAATTTTTAGTTATACAAAATAGTTTGTAAAAATGTAAGAGCATAATTATATACTATTTCTACTCAAAAGTTGAATCTCGGTGAATCGTCTGGCCATGTGTAGGAAAAATGTAAACTGATTGCTGAGACAATGATTGTTCATGATCGATCGGTGCTCGGAATAATCTCCATTGAAATCCATCAATGTTGCTGGCCATAAGCTCACCCGTTCACACTCTCTCCACAATGCTCGATTAGTTCAATGCATGAATCAGTAGGACTTTAGGATAGAAATGGGGCTTGGGTTGCGGTAGGATAAACAATGATAAACTCGAAGGCTGATGCACCTAACCCAAGTGAGCTACCCTCGCAACACAATAAGCGTGCGGGTGCACCACACCCCCAGACTTGAACCTGAAAACATGAGTGTGTTCACCACCTACTCCCAATACAAATCATAAAAAGATTTTCAATTAAACTATTTTCTCAATCAAAATTATAAATATTTTTTTTTCTCATTTCTTTCTTTTTCTATTTTTTTCTTTTCTTTTCACAACATTTTCAGCAAATATACCAATGAAGCACATCCAGATTTCCATAATAAACATCACCACATCAACACCCCAAAAGAAAATTATGAAGACAGCTAAAGGTCGGCTTTGGGTATGCGACTAGGATCGGCTTTTTGGTTTTGGTGAGAGAGCGGTGGAGCTGAATCAAAAGACGGGGTAGGCACAAAGGGGCTAGCAAGGAATATATGATATGAATGGTACACAAAGCTCAACCTAGCCAAAATGATGGCCTACATCACGCTCACGTACTGAACTAACTTATACCAAAGCTTTAAGAGTCGCTTGGGGCAAGTTCTTAGCCACCGAGAAAGATAATCCTTCCTTTCGACTCGAGCAATACGAGCCTAGCAACCGTCTACACACATCCCTATGCTACCGTCGGATTCACACAAGATTCACCACCTTTTGAGTAGAATAATCAATTATTACGCAAATAGAAAAAAATACAATACTATAAGCATAAAAAATAATTCTTTCAATATGAAATTCTATGCAAGACGCGAGAACTAAACTGGAGCATTACAGGAGTCAACATTTTACTCCATCTCACAATTCTAAGTCAGCACAATGATTTTCCCAATAACACACAAGAAATGAGTTAAAATCGTTACGCGCCTACGATTAAGTGCGCTCTTTAGTGGGTGTTGTGGTGTGTGATGAAAATGAACAAATATTCAAATGATTGAAATAAATTATATCTTCTTGTATGTTGTGCCATGTGCACGTGTGTGTTGGGTAACGACAATCTACAAAGACTTAGATCTAAGCATCACAGAATGCAATACTACAATTATAAAGGAGGTAGGAGGAGAGGTTACCCCATGCTCAGAAATGAGCAAACCGGAAGATTGGAGAAATTTTCAAGATCATTTACCAACGCCTGCAGAAAGACACTCCGAACAACACACAATAACAAGATCAAATGATAAAATTTTAAAATGCAGAATAGAGAGAAAAAATTCTGGGTTGTCTCCCAAAGCCCTTTTGTTTACCGTCCTTAAGGTGGACGCAAATACTTGTATTAGCAGTGATAGTGTTCAAAAGTAAACATTGGAAAATAGAATTATACAAATTAAGTATTCAAAAAAATTTGAGAGGAAGAAAGTAAGCTATCCCTAACAAATTGAGTCAGCCAGATACACTTTTGGACACTCATTCAAAATTGCGCCGCCATCATAGATTTTTAAGCGATGACCATTCACCTTGAATGTTCCTTCTTTTTCTCCGGAGATCTCAATTGCGCCAAACGGAGAGACACCAGTCACCACGAACAGGCAACTCCAACGTGACTTCAGCTTTCCAGGGAATAAGCGGAGATGAGAGTTATAAAGAAGAACAAGATCTCCAGGTTTGAATTCCTTTGTCACATTATGCCTATCATGCCACTGCTTTGTCTTTTCTGTATATATGCGTGCGTTCTCATAAGCAAATTGCCGGAATTCTTCAAGTTCATTTTGCTGAGAAAGAAGCCTATCAGCGGTAGCTGCGATGTCCATGTTTAAGAATTTGGTTGCCCATAAAGCTTTGTGTTCTAACTCCACTGGTAGGTGGCACGCCTTTCTGTAAACGAGCTGGAATGGTGTCATTCCGATAGGAGTCTTGAAAGCAGTTCGGTAAGCCCACAAAGCATTGTCCACCTTTGTTGCTCAATCTTTCCTATTAGAGTGGATTGATTTTTCTATTATCCTCTTTAGTTCTCTATTATAAACTTCCACTTGACCACACGTTTGTGGGTGGTAGGCTAAAGAGACTTTATGATTTACGCCAAATTTCTTCAATAACTGCAAAAATTGTATGTTACAAAAATGACTGCCACCATCACTTATAATTGTCCTTCGAGCTCCAAATCAAGAAAAGATACTTTTGTGGATGAACTTCAAGACTGTGCGAGCATCATTAGTTGCAAAAGCCTCCGCCTCCGCCTCCACCCACTTTGAAACATAATCCACTGCCACTATTATATAATATTTACCATGAGACATTGGGAATGGACCCATGAAATCGATTCCCCAAACGTCGAACGGTTCACAAACTAAAATATTTTTGAGCGGCATCTTCTCTTTCAGCAAAATATTGCTGGTTCTTTGGTATTCATTTTATTTCGAGACGCGAGAATGAGCATTCTTGAATAGCGTTGGCCAAAACAATCCACTTTTAAGCACTTTACGGGCTGTCCTAGCAGCGCTCATGTGTCCTCCAGCTTCCCGATCATGACAATGCTCAAGAATAGATCAGTATTCCGATTTCGGAACACAACGTCTAATGATACCATCACTACAGGTACGGAACAACAATGGATCTTCCCAAAAATAATACTTCAAGGCCGAGATAAGTTTTTTTCTCTGCTGAAATGAAAGGTTAGGCGATGGTTTGCCGCAAGCAAGATAATTTGCGATATCAGCATAGCACGGAGTCGTGGAAGGGTGAGCTGAGTTGGAGAAAAGCTTTTCATCAGGAAAAGAATTAGATATTTCTGTTATATCAATGTCTGAAGTCACCTGTCCATCCAGCCGAGAGTGTTGATCCGCAAAAATGTTCTCTACTCCCTTTTTATCGTGAATTTTAATGTTATATTCTTGAAGTAACAGAATCCAATGAATGAGCTGCTGTTTGACATCTGTTTTTTCAAATAAGTATTTCAGGGCAGCATGGTCTGTGTAAACGTCCACCTTGGAGAGGACTAGATATGAATGGAATTTTTCAAAAGCAAAAATCATTGCAAGAAGTTCTTTCTCTGTTGTAGTGTAATTCAGTTGAGCGTCGTTGAGGGTTCTACTAGCGTAATAAATTGTGTGGAAAATCTTATCTTTTCTTTGCCCAAGGACAGCGCCCACCGCGTAGTCACTGGCATCACACATTATCTCAAAGGGTAGAGACCAATCAGGTGATACAAAGACAGGAGCGGTGACAAGTTGTTCTTTAAGTGCATTAAATGCATGTATGCAATCTCCATTAAAATAGAACTACACATCCTTGCCAAGCAGATTGGAGAGGGGTTTTGCAGCAGAGGAAAATGTTTTTGATGAAGTGGCGGTAAAATCCCGCATGGCCCAAAAAACTTTGGATGCCTTTTACAGAAGTCGGCGGAGGTGAGTTCTTAATAGTTTCCACCTTTGCTTGATCAACTTGCAGACGTTCACTTGAAATTTTGTGTCCCAACACAATTCCTTCACGTATCATGAAGTGACACTTTCCCAGTTTAAGATTAAGTTTGTATCCTCACATCGCTTTAGTACCTTACGGAGATTTATGAGACATGAGTCAAAATTGCTTCCGAAAAATGAGAAATCATCCATGAATACTTCTTGAAATTCCCCTACTATGTCATGGAAGATGGCGAGCATACACCGTTGAAAGGTGGCTGGGGCATTGCATAATCCGAATGACATATGCTTAAAAGAAAACGTGCCAGATGGACATGTGAATGTTGTTTTCTCCTGATCATCCAGATTAATCATAATGTTATTATACCCTGAGTAACCATTGAGAAAGCAATAATAATCCTTCCCAGCTAATTTTCCAAGCATTTGGTCGATGAATGGAAGAGGGAAGTGATCTTTTCGGGTTACTTCATTCAGCTTCCAATAATCAATGCAAACCCTCCATCCGGTGACAACCCTTGTTGGCAGCAATTCATTCCGTTCATTAGACACCACTGTGACTCCTCCCTTCTTTGGCACGGCCTGAACAGGACTCACCCATTTGCTATCACTGATTGGGTAAATGATTCGAACGTCTAACAATTTTATTACCTTTTCCTTCACCACTTCTTGCATTTTTGGATTTAGACGTCGGTGGGGTTGGGCAGAAGGCCGATATTGATCTTCCAAAAACAATCTTGTGCATGCAAATAGTGGGGCTAATTCCCTTGATATCCACGAGAGACCATCCAAAGGCCTTTCTGTGCTTTTTTTAGGAGGTCAACTAGGGAATTGTCATTACTAGTAGAGAGCCGTGCTGAGATAATCACAGGATAAGTATCATTCTCACCGAGAAATGCGTATTTTAGATTATCGAGTAACGGTCTGAGTGAAGGAGTAAGAGATAAGGGTACAGGCAAAGCGGAGGGATCACCACTGAATAGTGGGGATAATTCCTTTGAAGGAAATGCTGAACTAAAGTCCTCCTCCATTTCAGTAGAATCGAAGGCAGTGTCGACACACTCAACAGAAATATCAGTGCTCAAAATCATTTCGCTAGGACCTTCAGAATCTTCGTTTAATTCGGAAATTTCAATATCCGCAGTACCGAGTGCTCAAGATGTGTCATGCTCATTGAATGTCATCATGTTCTCTCTAAGCCTGAGGGTTAGATTCCCCTACTCGACATTGATAAGAGCCTTAGCAGTAGCAAGGAAGGGCCATCCCAAGATAATCGGTACATTAGCATCAGCATCCATATCCAAAATTACGAAATCTGTAGTGAAAACAAATTCATTAACTCCCACGGTGAGGTCTTCTACAATTCCTGCTGGTCTTTTAACGGACCGATCAGCCAGCTGTAGTGTAATATTAGTCGACCGAAGAAGACCAGCCCCAAGATCTCAAAAGACGGACAACGACATCAAGTTTATAGATGCTCCTAGATCACATAGGGCCCGGCTAAATTTGCAATTGCCGAATCTGCAAGGGATGGTGAAGCTGTCGGGATCCTTTTGCTTTTTCGGAATGTAATTCGTCATCAGAGTAGAGCATTCTTTTATGAGCTTGATTTCCCCCAAATTCTCTAATGTTTTCTACCTTGAGATCAAGTTCTTCAAGAAACATGTATAACCTGGAATTTGAGTGAGAGCTTCAATTAAAGATATGCTCACTTGGATGCCTTTCATCCTTTTGATGAACTTAAGGAATTGCTTTTCTTGCTTTTCATTTCACATGCGATGGGGGGAAAGGAGGTCTTAGTGAAATAACGTATCAATGCAGAGTATGAGCACTATCATGATTAGTGGAAGCAGAAGTGGGAACTACAACCGAACCTTCGGTACAGCTTTGGCGGGATGGATGACGAACTGGAGGTACATGGTGAGTTGGTTCATCGATGGCTTTCCCGCTTCTCAATCACATCACATTCATTGTTTCTTGCTGAGGGGTTACCACAACAAGAATCAACCTTTTTAGATTCTCAACTGCCACTTGCAAACGTTGAATATCATCGAATTGTTTGTTTAACGTATTGAGAACTCCACAAGCAAATGATAAGAATTCCTCCAATTCAATCGAGGAGATAAACTTCGGCTCTATGCTGACTGCCACAATACTAACATTTGCTTCAAATGGCAGACAATGAGAATGATCCCATAGTTCACTGGTTCGTGCCACATTATCAACAACCTCCCAAGCATCCTCGCCTGATCGACAAAAGAGTGCACCTCCAGCATCAACATCAAAGAGAGGTCGGAACTGCTCTAACACGCCAAGATAGAATATTTGAAGCAAGGATGCTTTTGTCATTGCCCCAAGGAGACCATCTTTTTGTAGGGATTGGAAATGCTCCCGCGCATCAGATAAAGTCTCATTCCATCCTTGAGTGAAAGTTATGATCTCCTTTTGCTTGCTTAGAACATGCATTCTGGAGTGAAAGCTCGTTAGGAATATCTCTTCGAGTTGACTCCATGAAGTTACCAACCCGAATGTCTTATTCTGGTCACTAAATATTACGGTTTGGTCACTAAAGATATTTAGTGACCAAATTTAATCTGTCACAAGGTGGTTGCAAAATGGGCGTCACAAAATGTCTTTAGTGACCAAATAAATTTTCGTTACTAAATATATATTTTTTGTGACAACTAATTTTCGTCACTAAATGTACATTTTAGTGACAACTAATTTTCGTCACTAAATATACATTTTAGTGACCATTGATTTTCGTCACTAAAAATACATTTACAGTGACAACTAATTTTCATCACTAAATTTGCATTATTAGTGACAACTATTTTTCGTCACTAAATGTACATTATTAACAATAACATTTTTTCACTAAATATTTTTGGTGATGAAATTTATTTAGTCACTAGTTTAACAATGCAATAATAACGACTTTTGGTTACTAAAATTATTTATTTCATCATTAAATACAACAATAGTTAAAATATTCATTTGCTAAAAAAATCTTATGAATGAAAAGAAAAAGGTTTCTTTATATTTATTAATAGAAAAAAGGTGGGAGATAGCCCAAACCCTTTAGTACAGACCAAGAGAGCTTTTAACTGTATTAAACTGAATACATAAAAAAATTCTATAATAAACAAACATTGTACATAATAATTCTTTCTTTAAATGTAACACAAAATAAATAAATATACTGTGTTGAACAAAATAGAAGCATCAAGGAACTTGCTATGATATTCCTCACTTCACCTCTCTCGCTGCCTCATGATCATATAAGGTTTCTGCTTGAAATCAATCTTGTAAAATAAGCAGAGAATTCTCCCACCAACATTCTTCCTCCTGTCTTCCTCGTGGTCCATGATACTAGCAGAAGTAGTAAACACAATGTAACCAAACTGCAAAATTTTGAACATACAAAGTAGAATTCGATGAATACAGATATAATAGAACACCAAATAATCTACCTACCTGTCTGGAGGGCAGTAACCTGGCAGTTCAGGGTTCAATATCCTTGACACCCTTATGACAACATTTAGTTTAAGATGATTGAGTTTTCTGTTAAAGTCCTCCTTCAGATTGCTTACAATAATACTCTAGACAATATGCACACAAAAAACAACAACAACAACAACAACAAAACCCATATAGTCCCCAATCATTGGGGGTATGGGCGGGGGAAGATTGGAAACAGACCTAACCTTTGGCACTATGCACAAAGTGGCTTCTCTCAGAGGAGAAAGACCTAACCTTTGACAATAAATGCACAAAGTGGCTGCTCACAGAGTACCACTGAAATAGTGGCCCCCTATACCATCGCGTTTGCTGCGGAATCATGCCCTCAAATCAAAGCCAAAGACATCAGAGAGGGCAGACCCAAGAATCCATTTTGATTTATGTGCACATAACCATGCTTCCTTCATTCAGCATCCAGAGCATTGGTGAAGCACAATATGCACACAAAAAACACAACTAAATATTAATTACTGCAGAAATGTAAATGCTAAAAAATAAATGCATAAAAGTAAGTGGAGAAAAGTGACACAGAAAATCTATAGTGATTTTCAACATGGGTAGTTCAATCTTCCACAATTGTCGGAAACCCTCTCCAAAACAATTATAACAATCAGCACTTGGAAAATCAACTTCTACTATTATTTGTTAGCTTACTAATCATGCAAATCAAAAACAGAAACTAATTTCAAATCACCATATGATCATCTAATACTCCATGAATATGCATACCTTTGAACTGGCATCTGCAATTTGTTTACGAAGAAGCATGATCTCCTCTTCGTGTCTATGAGATTTGAAAGAAAGTTCCTGCTAGCTTAAAGAACTTTGATTAAAAAAAAGTATAACTCTGATCCAAGCCAGCTAGAGAATAACCTATTGAAGTAACACCTACGGTAATTGAGGATATTATGAGCATATAAACAGTCATGGAGCCTACCGTGAGTACATGATCTAGTAGATTATTAGTGACTTCCTCTTTCAATGAACCTCTTTGAAATTGTTGCATGGTATACAAGCACATGTTTGTAAACAAGACAATATAGTACAATTAATCCAAGTCTTTTTCTATTACAGAATCTTTAGAGCATTAACCGCACTAATGAATCAGTGGAAGTTGTCCAAAATGTTGTGTCATCATTCCCAACGATATAACCAGCTGAATATGGTCTCATATCTGAAGTAACTGGTTCTGGTGAAGACTGACTAGTAGCATAAACAACATGATATTCAGCATTGAAAGAATCACGCATATTGTTGAACCATGCCTCCTGGAAGAACTGTCAAAGATACAAACCCTCTGTAACATGAATTTTGTGGGAGGGTGGGTGGGTGGGAGGGTGTACTATATAATAAGTAAAATGATCACTGATGCGTGTCGGCAAGTGCACCGGTCGCTGTCAAGTAATAATTGTGGAGAATAGAATCCCCAGATGTCGGTCTCTTGAGGAATGCAGGATGGGTGAACGAATCGTGCAGTGACTATTGTTACACAAACATTTAACAAACACAAAGAGGGGGGCTTTTGGTTGGTTTTCCTAATCTTAGCAACGACAAAAGAGATGCGGGTCGAAAACACCGCTTCGCGAAGTGAGGTGGATGCAACGGCCGCGATGCCGTGCTTCGTGAGGCGGATGGAATGTACTCAAGTGCGAGAGGGTGAGGGTCGCAAACACCTCTTCACAACCGTCGTTGGCTCTTGCTAACACGGAACAAACACCTTGCGTGCGCGTGCGAGTGAGTGAGTGGAAAAGGAGTGAATCACAACCGAACCATGAAGAACAACAAAGAAACATTCATTTTAACAAACATCATCATAATATTCGAGTTTACACGGTTCAACGAGTACAATGGAGGAAAGAGGAAAGAAATAACCGATGGTGAAGACTAGCGGCCGTTCACGGCCGGAATGGTAGGTTGTCGGGCTACCTCCGGACTCGGGCGGACTATGCTTCCGGCGTAGAGAGCTGTCACGATCTCCCTACGTAGCTCCGTCGTCTTCGACTTCAGGTTCCTTCTTCTTCTCACCGGGCGGAATGAGAGAATGGTTGCTTGGAGGCTTGCGGACGATGGAGAACACTCACGGACAATGGAGGAAGTCTTGGAATGGGTGGAGGAGGCTTTCCCTTGCGTAGAAGATGAAGTGGAGGCGTCCCACGGTGGAGGTCGACGGCGTACGGAACAGGAACTCCGCTCCCGCAAGTGATAATGCCCTAAAAATCGCAACAGGCGTTTAAATAGGCGCTGGATTAAATACTGCGCACGGGCATTGGCGCACGACCAGTGGTCGTGCGCACTGGAATTCTGCGATCGTGCGCACTGCCTGGGTGGAACCTGCAAGATACGAAATTTATAGAATAAAATGTTCGCACGACCAGTGGCGCACGACCGGTGGTCGTGCGCACTATCGTTGATGGTCGTGCGCAGTACAGCAAACAGAACTCAGAATTTTAATGATAAGTGCGCACGAGCAGTGGCGCACGACCGGTGGTCGTGCGCACTGCACCAAACAGAACTCGTGAAAAAGGTTTAAGTGCACACGATCAGTGGCGCACGACCAGTGGTCGTGCGCAATAGAACCGGCGATCGTGCGCAGTGTTCCTGTGCAGAATTGCACCGGGAACACTTGCACGACTCCTATTCCCGCACAACCACAGATCTAGCCACTGAAAGTGGCACTTACCAGCACATGAACACTACTAATGACAATAAGCACGAAAATCACACCAAAGTGGGCCTAGATGTGCACCTAGCGTGGATTATCAAATATAAACTATAACAAGGCTAAAGTGCGGAGAATTGACTAAACGGCCCGGATGAGTCCAAAAATGTGTATATGATCAGGACTCATCACACCCCCAGACTTAACTGTTTGCGCGTCCCGAGCAAACGAATCCGGTGGAGTGTGAAAACGATAGTTAACATAGAGAATTACACAAGGGAGTACGGTGCGAAGTGACATACGCATGCGAGTAGAGATTCTAGCAGAAGGAGATTCTAATTGTGCTAACTAATTTACATGAATATTAAAGTGTAAGTAAAGATTTAGTTATACTCAGTTGGAGAATTATGAAGAATTTGACGATCATGCCTGGTGTGAAAGTGACAAGATACTGAGGCGGGTGTTGCAAAAGATTGGGGCTTAGGAATAACTCCGCTGAAATCCATCAACGTCGTGAACCATACGCTTGCCCGGTCACACTCTCTCCACGGCGCTAGCAAACTCGCAAGTCAAATCAGTAGGGCTTTTAGGATTAAAACGGGGCTTAGGTTACGGTATGATATTTCAAAGTTAAACACGATGGCTACGCAACCCAAGTGAGCTAACGGAACGCTGCACCACACAAGACCAACAAACTATGCTCGTGTGACACACCCCCAGACTTATCATGAAAACCAGGTGTGCACACGGCCTACTTCACAAATACCAACAGATTTTCTATTTAGCTCGGAAGGATCTCATTTCAAAATACGCTCCTTTTTTTTCTTTTAACATATTTTACTTCTTTTATGTATCCTCCGGTTGGTTCAAAATCAGCAAATAGACTTTATTTTCCTTTCATGGCACAATGATTCCACACACCACACAAGTTGAGACTTATAAGCGCAGTCAAAAACAATTTGGTTGCGGGTAGGATAGGCTTCAGGCTTTGGTGGATGAAGAGGAGCTGAACAAAGGATTGGTAGGCACAAATTTGGCTTGCAACGGCAAATGAAATGGACATGGAATAACAAAGCTCAAACTAGCCAAAGGGTGGCCTACATCATGTTTAACTCGACGAGTCGCTCTCACCCATGCTTCGAGAGTCGCTTGGGGCAAGTTCTTAGCCCACAAGAAAGGTAAACCTTCCTCCCGACTCGAGCAACACACGACTAGTAATCGCACACACACAACACCGGGTTATCGTCAATTTCATTCAAATTCACCAATTGAGTATAACAAATCTAAATCTACGCAGAAATACTAAACATAAATTAGATGCATAGAGAAAATCTAGTTCTACTCAAATTCTACCATAACATGCGAAGTGACTAGAACACTACATGAGTCAACATCGCACTCCAAATAATAATTCCTACGTTAACAACCTATTTCATATTCCAACCAAGATAGTTTACAACGGAACAACAACAAAAAGATAAGCGCGCACTCAAGTGGGTGAAATGGTGTGTGAAGCATGAAAAACAACGATAATGAAGAGATAAATAAGAAACAACCTTCTAGTATGCAGTGCAGCTCGTGCACAGTGGGTGACAACATACGCTCCCCCAGACTTAAGCTAAACAATATATCTAGAAATTTGAAGCAAAACGAGGGGAGGAAGTGTTACCCAATGCTCAGAATTGAGCATACCAGACGATTGGCGTTTATGAACAGGAATAGTCCGCAGCATCCGCACCATCGAACACAAAACCTGCAAGCACAAACTCAAAACAACACAAGCAAAAGCTAAACTAAAAGAAGTTAGATAAGGAGAAATACGAAATCAGGAAATCTGGGTTGTCTCCCAGTAGCGCTTTCATTTAACGTCCTTAAGCTGGACCAAATACCTGTATTAGCATTGTTTAAAAAGTGCAAAACTTAAAAAGAGGAGTTCTCAAAAATAGAGTTTCGCAAAAATAAGAAACAAGAAGGGAAAATCAGCTGCCGGTGCTTGTATGATGTCCATCTCCCAATGTCAGCAACTGACACTCCTTGTTTAAAGTGGCGCCAGCGTATAACTTCAGCCGATGTCCATTGACCTTAAACTTGTCCCCCTTATCTCCAGATATTTCTATGGCACCGAAGGGGGAGACATCGGTCACGGAGAAAGGACCACTCCACCTCGATTTTAACTTCCCTGGGAAGAGGCGGAGACGAGAGTTGTAGAGCAGCACTTGGTCCCCAATTTTGAACTCCTTAGGAATGATATGCCGATCGTGCCATTTCTTCGTTTTCTCCTTGTAGATACGAGCGTTTTCATAAGCGAAATGACGGAGCTCCTCTAACTCGTTGAGTTGGGAACGACGCACCTCGGCCGCGGCTCCAATGTCCATGTTCAACAGTTTGGTTGCCCATAATGCTTTATGCTCCAGCTCCACAGGGAGGTGGCATGCCTTGCCATAGACCAATTGAAACGGAGTCATGCCGATGGGTGTTTTGAACGCAGTCCGGTAAGCCCATAATGCATCGTCGACCTTTTTAGCCCACTCCTTCCTATTTGAGTGTATTGATTTCTCAATTATTCGCTTGAGCTCGCGGTTGGAAACTTCGACTTGCCCGCATGTTTGGGGGTGATATGCCAAAGAAATCTTATGATGGACCCCAAACTTTTTCATTAGCTGCACAAACTGCTTATTGCAAAAATGACTACCGCCGTCGCTGATGATGGTTCTCGGCATCCCAAACCTGGAGAAGATATTCTTGTGGATAAAATGTAGCACTGTGTTGGCATCATTCGTGGCAACCGCCTCAGCTTCCACCCATTTTGAGACATAATCAACTGCCACAATAATGTAATGCTTACCATGAGACATCGGGAAGGGACCCATGAAGTCTATTCCCCAGACATCAAAGGGTTCGCAGACCAGCATGTTATTAAGGGGCATCTCGTCACGCCGGGAAATATTTCCGGTCCTCTGGCATTCGTCGCACTTGGTAACATAGGCATGGGCGTCCCGGAAGAGGGTCGGCCAAAACAATCCACATTGCAGGATTTTTCGTGCTGTTCGAACAGCCCCGAAGTGCCCGCCAGCTTCTCTGTCATGGCAGTGCTGTAATATAGAATGAAACTCAGCTTCCGTTATGCAACGCCTAATAATCCCATCGCTGCACGTGTGGAATAAGAGCGGATCTTCCCAAAAATAGTATTTTGAGTCAGAGGCAAGCTTCCATCTTTGCTGAGGAGACAGACTCGGGGAGAACGTTTTGCAAGCCAAGTAATTAGCAATATCTGCGTACCAAGGTGCGGTTGGGGGGGACGTAGTAATTGCGAATAACTTTTCATCCGGGAAATAGTCGTCCGTTTCCTCCACAACGCTGTTGGGAGTGTCGTACTCCAAACGCGAGAGATGATCAGCAATCACATTCTCCACCCCCTTCTTGTCTTTGATTTCCAGATTGTATTCCTGCAAAAGTAAAATCCAACGAATCAGACGCGATTTGGATTCTTTCTTACTGAAAAGATACCTGAGAGCGGCGTGGTCCGTGTACACGATCACTTCGGAAAGTACCAAATATGAGTGAAACTTTTCAAAGGCGAAGACCACGGCTAGCATTTCTTTCTCCGTGGTGGTATAATTTGCTTGTGCGCTGTTGAGAGTTCGACTGGCATACGCAATAGTGTGAAAGGTCTTATCTTTCTTTTGACCGAGCACAGCACCTACGGCCACATCACTTGCGTCGCACATGATAATAAAAGGTAAAGTCCAGTCGGGTGCCACCAAAATTGGGGCTGAGATGAGTTGTCCCCGTAAAGTTTCGAAGGCTTGCATGCATGCTTCGTCGAAGTGGAAGGGGACGTCCTTAACCAGCAGGCGAGATAAGGGCTTTGAAATGGAGGAAAAGTCCTTGATGAACCTTCGATAGAAGCCCACATGACCAAGAAAACTTCGAATGCCTTTCACTGACATGGGTGGAGGGAGGTTTCTGATGACACTTACCTTCGCTTGATCTACTTCGAGCCCTTTGCGGGAAACTTTATGCCCCAACACAATTCCTTCGCGCACCATAAAGTGGCATTTCTCCCAGTTCAAGACAAGATTGGTGTCTTCACACCGCTTCAAGGTCTTGGCCAAATTCGCCAGGCAAATGTCGAAGCTACTGCCAAATAGAGTAAAATCATCCATGAAGACTTCGAGGAAGTCCCCCACCATGTCAGCAAAAATAGCGAGCATACAACGTTGGAAGGTTGCGGGGGCATTACACAGTCCGAATGGCATTCTTTTGAACGCGAAGGTACCGGAGGGACATGTGAATGTCGTCTTGTCTTGATCAGATGGGTCAATTAAAATCTGATTGTACCCAGAGTACCCATCCAAAAAACAGTAGTAATCCTGCCCCGCTAACTTTTCTAGCATCTGATCAATAAAGGGGAGCGGAAAATGGTCCTTGCGCGTCGCATCGTTCAGCTTGCGATAGTCGATGCAGACTCTCCACCCGGTAATCATTCGGGTCGGTAGCAGCTCGTTCTTTTCATTGGCAACGACAGTAATCCCTCCCTTCTTCGGTACCACCTGGACTGGACTGACCCATTTGCTATCGCTGATTGGGTAAATGATGCCAGCGTCTAAAAGCTTTATCACTTCAGCCTTTACTACCTCTTGCATTTTCGGGTTCAGCCGCCTTTGCGGCTGTGCTGTCGGTTTGTACTGATCTTCAAGGAGGATCTTATGCATGCAGACCGTGGGGCTGATTCCCTTAATGTCAGCAAGAGAACGTCCGAAGACCTTGTGGTACCTTCTCAGCACGCCCACTAATGCAGTTTCGTTGGCGGCGGACAGGGCTGCGGAAATAATCACCGGATGTGTGTTTTTTTTCCCAAGAAACACGTACTTTAGAGAATCCGGAAGTTGTTTGAGAGCCGGACATGGGTTTGGATTAGCCGAATCGTTGGAGGGCTCTCCGCTTGAATGTGACAAATCAGGGTGATTTGAGTGTGCACCCCCTTCTTCCTCGTCTTCGTGCTGCCAGCACACCCCGCGGTCATCCAACTCCACATCGTTCTGACCATCGAATTCTTCAAGCGCCTCTGCTGGTTCACACTCTGTAATTTCAAAGAGTTGCGACGGGCTGTGGACGTTGAAAGATATAGCATCCTCCCCCAGTCTTAGTGTGAGCTCCCCCTGCTCCACATTAATAATAGCACGAGCGGTAGCGAGAAAGGGCCGCCCCAAGATAATGGGAACATTTGTATCGACCTTCATGTCGAGAATGATAAAATCAGCTGGAAAGGTGAGACCGTTTACAACTATTGTGAGGTCCTCGACGATTCCCGACGGCTTCTTGATCGACCGATCAGCAAGCTGCAGCATTACCTGCGTTGGCTTCAAGATCCCAGCACCAAGTTCACGAAAGATAGAGAGCGGCATCAAGTTGATTGATGCCCCCAAATCACAGAGTGCCTGGCTAAAACGGTGGTGGCCGATCCTGCAGGGAATCGTAAAACTGCCCGGATCCTTGCACTTAGTGGGCATATTGGAAATGATGGCGGAGCACTCCTCGGTGAGGTCGATAGTTTTGAGACCCTCCAACTGCTTCCGCTTTGAGATCAAATCTTTCAAAAATTTGGAGTAGCCCGGCATTTGAGAGAGCTTCAATCAGTGGTATGCTCACTTGCACTCCTTTCATTATTTCCAAAAATCTGCGGAATTGCTTCTCGGATTTCTCGTTTCGCAGCCTGTGGGGGAATGGGGGGTGAACAGCACTTTTCGAGGTTTGTGCCTCGCTCACGGGATGCGGCTCAATATGAATCTGAGTCAGCTTCTCGGGAGTGTCTTCATTATGCTTGTCAGTGGAACACGCAAGAGGTTCCTGTCGAGGAGGATTGTCTACACTTCTCCCACTTCTCAATCGCATGGTGTTCACTGACTCAGGATGCTGACTTGCAAGCCCAGAAACGACATCGGACAGAGTCCCTATAGTAGAGCGAAGCTGTTGGATTGCGGCCGATTGGTCATTCATTTTGTTCAATACCCCGACCACCAAAGTTGCTAACTGTTCTGGTTGCTCTGGCGGCGAAAAATCCGCTGCTCCTTTGAATGTCACGGCATTAACTGCAGCAGTACATGGGGAGCGAATGATATGACTCCATTGCTGACTGGTGTGAACAACATTCACGACCACTTCCCACGCGTCTTTCCCCGATTTATTAAACAGGGCCCCTCCAGCTGCCATATCAAATAGAAGACGGAAATTATCCCGCACTCCGAAATAAAAAATCTGAATTAAGAAAGCTTCTGAAAGATCTTCACGGCAGCATCCCCTATGCAGGGATTGGAAACGCTCCCAAGCATCAACTAACGTCTCCTCCTTCCCCTGTCCAAAGGTTACAAGTTCCCTGTACTTGTCCAAGGCTTGGGTACGATGTTGAAACTCTTGCAAAAATCTCCCTTCGAATTGTTTCCATGTGATCACCTCTCTTTTCCGGATATCCCAATACCAGCTTTTGGCTTTTTTATGCAAGGAGAATGAAAATGCCAGAATCTTTTGCAGGTCGTTTTCAACTCCACTGAATACACATGTGTAATAGATTGCTAAAAAGTCCTGCATGTGTTGCACCGCGTCTTCATGCTCATCCCCGCTGAACTTGCAGTTCCCAGACATGTACTCAATGACGTCGGGGGAGATCCCGAAGTCATGATTGTTTCTTTCTGCTTGATCCCTTAAATCATTTAAGCTTCCCTGATAGATGCATTCCTGAATGGAGGTCATGCTGCGACTACTTGCAAACAAAACGATTAGCGACCGATGGGAAAGGCAAAAGTAATCAGAAGCGCGAATCGAAAAGAAACGGAGATACCAGGGGTGAACAAGAGAGGTGAAAGAAAAGAAAATTCTCGTGCAACAAATCTTCACGCAGACGAATTCATCACGTCTGCATTCCCCGGCAACGGCGCCAAAAACTTGATGCGTGTCGGCAAGTGCACCGGTCGCTGTCAAGTAATAATTGTGGAGAATAGAATCCCCGGATGTCGGTCTCTTGAGGAATGCAGGATGGGTGAATGAATCGTGCAGTGACTATTGTTACACAAACATTTAACAAACACAAAGAGGGGGGCTTTTGGTTGGTTTTCCTAATCTTAGCAACGACAAAAGAGATGCGGGTCGAAAACACCGCTTCGCGAAGTGAGGTGGATGCAACGGCCGCGATGCCGTGCTTCGTGAGGCGGATGGAATGTACTCAAGTGCGAGAGGGTGAGGGTCGCAAACACCTCTTCACAACCGTCGTTGGCTCTTGCTAACACGGAACAAACACCTTGCGTGCGCGTGCGAGTGAGTGAGTGGAAAAGGAGTGAATCACAACCGAACCATGAAGAACAACAAAGAAACATTCATTTTAACAAACATCATCATAATATTCGAGTTTACACGGTTCAACGAGTACAATGGAGGAAAGAGGAAAGAAATAACCGATGGTGAAGACTAGCGGCCGTTCACGGCCGGAATGGTAGGTTGTCGGGCTACCTCCGGACTCGGGCGGACTATGCTTCCGGCGTAGAGAGCTGTCACGATCTCCCTACGTAGCTCCGTCGTCTTCGACTTCAGGTTCCTTCTTCTTCTCACCGGGCGGAATGAGAGAATGGTTGCTTGGAGGCTTGCGGACGATGGAGAACACTCACGGACAATGGAGGAAGTCTTGGAATGGGTGGAGGAGGCTTCCCCTTGCGTAGAAGATGAAGTGGAGGCGTCCCACGGTGGAGGTCGACGGCGTACGGAACAGGAACTCCGCTCCCGCAAGTGATAATGCCCTAAAAATCGCAACAGGCGTTTAAATAGGCGCTGGATTAAATACTGCGCACGGGCATTGGCGCACGACCAGTGGTCGTGCGCACTGGAATTCTGCGATCGTGCGCACTGCCTGGGTGGAACCTGCAAGATACGAAATTTATAGAATAAAATGTTCGCACGACCAGTGGCGCACGACCGGTGGTCGTGCGCACTATCGTTGATGGTCGTGCGCAGTACAGCAAACAGAACTCAGAATTTTAATGATAAGTGCGCACGAGCAGTGGCGCACGACCGGTGGTCGTGCGCACTGCACCAAACAGAACTCGTGAAAAAGGTTTAAGTGCACACGATCAGTGGCGCACGACCAGTGGTCGTGCGCAATAGAACCGGCGATCGTGCGCAGTGTTCCTGTGCAGAATTGCACCGGGAACACTTGCACGACTCCTATTCCCGCACAACCACAGATCTAGCCACTGAAAGTGGCACTTACCAGCACATGAACACTACTAATGACAATAAGCACGAAAATCACACCAAAGTGGGCCTAGATGTGCACCTAGCGTGGATTATCAAATATAAACTATAACAAGGCTAAAGTGCGGAGAATTGACTAAATAACGGCCCGGATGAGTCCAAAAATGTGTATATGATCAGGACTCATCAATCACTAAGGAATATAATAAAAATAGCAAATTCTCACCTATGCAGAAAGTGTCATTTGGCGTTATGGTTGCTGATATATCAAGATATTTCCTGATATATTACTGATATTTCCCAAAATATTGTCCATATTTCCTGATATGTCAAGAAGAAAATATGATTTGGATGATTATGAGCAGATCAAGCAGGTTGAAACTTGAAAATGTTTGAATAGATAAATATGGTATCTTAAGAATATTTATAAGTCAATGTTCACGTACTTACTATTGTTAGTAAAACCCACGTAAGCATAAAAATAAAAAAACTGAAAGATTTCAAATAAGCCAATATCAAATGAATTCAATTTTTTATCAACTACAGGGTTTTCCGAAAATACTACAAACACTTTTAATTGCCAGAAGCATTAAAATCATTAGAATTAAACAAGTTACTCACAAAAGATAACTCAAACCATACAAAGATAATTTCAATCAGATTAAAAAAATTCCGGCCATAAGTCGAAGGACCATACCACAGAGAAAATCTGCAGTTTGCATAGTGTCCTGTTAGGCTCTCCTAAAACACAACTATATATGTTCAAGAAAATGTAAATATAAAGGACAAAGAAGTAGAGGGATACACCCTCCTTAATATGAAACTTGTGATCACTTTCTTTGTCAAGGAGAGAGAGAGAGAGAGAGAGAGAGATGACCACCTAACTTCTTTGATAAAGCTTGCATTGGTAACATATAGGTCCAACTCACTTTTCAACACAAGTTGGGCAATTAGTTTCAATACTGCAAGGAGAGCTGTCCCAAAAAAAGAATTATAAAAATTACAGTGTACCTAGTTTTATAGCACAATGAAGCTACATTGTGATGAAGACCGAAAATGGGGCGTTTTGGTATTCAATCCAGCATAGCAACGGCCCCTGTGGCCAACGTTGTGTGTCCTCTCTAATTCTAACTTGGAATTTAATAATTATGTACAATTACAACACAATGAAGCTCTTGGGAAAAAATTGATGGAATCATGAGTCTAACACAATTTACAACATCCAACATACATACAGAGAAGATAATACGCTGGTTGACGCTCTTGTGAACTAGACAGTGAGGGAAAGAATGGATTACTACTACTTTAATCAACCACAACATCAACATCGTGAAGATTTAAGTGACACCCCCACAAAATTAATAACCTTGGGAAAGCTAATACTTCATATTCAATTTAGACGGAGGATTGACTTATTTTTGCTTTCCATATTATTAGCACTTTTTGATGTCCTTCATAATCATATATATATATATATATATATATATATATATATATATATATATATATATATATATATATATATAGCCATGACATTCAAAAGCCGCCAGAGCAGAAAACGCCAATACTTCAAATTTAGTTTTTTTCTTCTTGGTGGCAGTTATAACCGTTGTAAGCTTTTTGTCCAATTTTGTCGGAGCAAAAACGCTGCTCCAAATGGACACTAATTTTCCCCAATTACGCCAATATTACATAGACTTGCATGTTTGGGGGGAATAGAGAGTAGCACCACGGCTTACACCAATATCACACCTGCTAAAAAGTATTCGTATACAGTACACCATGGAGAAATTTTTCCCCCCAAATATTCTTCCTTCATTGAGAGCCGTAATCAGACTCGAAAAGCAAAAATTCTCAAAGATCGATTAAAATATGCAACTAATCAAAAGCCATGAAACGCACCTAAGTTTCTCTCTTAAGTAAAAGATATAGGAATGAATTTTCCAATATTAAATATTTGGTGGGTATCATGAGCTGACACAGTTGGAAAATGGTGTACCTGCTCATCGAACTCGAACTCCGGCTCAGCGGTCCGATACTCGTGCATAATCCAACTAGTATGGACTCCTTTTGGAGCGTGGCCGCGGTGAAATACTAGGGTTTTCTTCATCTCGGTGACTCCAGGCAGCGACGTAACCCAGGATCGGATGAACCGGTCCTTACCAGTGGCCTTCCAGTAACCGGCGAACGTCGCCCTTTGGATCGGTGGCCATTCGGGTACTTGCGATCAATCAGTGCGAAGAAGAACCTCTCATGATCGTCGGACTGGATCAAAGATTTCTCTACGAAAACAGCAGTTCAATTGCTTTGAGGCGGTGAATAAGAAGAGGCGGAAAGGTAGAAGACGAGATCAATGGCTGGGAAGTGATACCTGGGAGATCCCAGGGCTCGCATTTGCACACGTCGATCTCAGGGATGACTTCGATTTTGGAGCGGAGGCGGACGGTGATCTTTCGTTTGTGGTAGTGTTTGATAAGTTCTTCATCGGTGGGGTGAAAGAGGAAGCCGAGAGGGTCGGTCAAAGAGCCGACGGAGGATTCGATTGGAGAAGATGGGGTTTTGGAGAGGAGCGGATGGAGGAGCGATTGGAGCCCTAGCGATGGAAAAATGAACCGCCGAAATGTTGGCGGAGGGTACGTGGAGTTGTGGAGGGTACGTGGAGTTGTGGAGGGAAAGAAAATATTAGAGCTAATAATTAATAATTAACAGTGACTACTTAATTTTTGGTAATGAAAAAGGTTAAAAAATTTAGTGATTACATAAATTTATTGTCACTATTATTTCATTTAAGTGAGTAAAGTATTTTTAGTTATTAATTTTTTCCATTTTTGACTGATTTGAAGGTATCTGTCGAGCGGTGATTTGAGATGTCGTCATGGAGAGATTTGAGATGTCGTCATGGAGAGATTTGAGATGCCATCATGGTAGGGGCGCTAACTTAAATCATAGATACGATTCAGAGTTCACATTTGATAGAGGTTACTGCCTTGAAGGAATCCTGCGAGGATCGATTAGAGATGTCGTTCACATTTAGGAGAGAACAAATGAATTTTTTTATGAAAGAAACTCCAAAATTTTGATACTAGTGACTAGTTTTTTTAGTCACTAATTAAATAATTTAGTTACTGAATTATTTTTGGTCACTAAATACAATAGAAAATTTACTTTAGTGACAGAACTTATATTTCATCACTAAATATATGTTTTTAGTGACTAAAAGTTTATTTCGTCACTGAAGACTTGTCTTTAGTGACGAACTATATTTGTTCACTAAAGTGGTGTCTTTAGTGACGAAATATATTTCGTCACTATATTTTCATCACTAAATGTCAGTTTTCTTGTAGTGAAAAGGGAAAGAGTTGTATTTTGCATCGATCACTCTTGATTATACTGCATAAGCACGTGCTGCATATCTCTGAAAAATTATGCAGATGGAGAACTGCATCCTCGCAACTAATCCGCTAAATTGGCAATTCAGAGCTACAAACTCAATGAGATCAACAGGGAGCTCAAAATGGTTATCAGTCTCTTCCTCTTGTAGCAGTGCCTCATTCGAATTAGCACAAAAAGAATTATATCTAAACATTGTCATCATTCACACACTAAGACGTAATTTTAATAGAGATAACTATTAGTTAAAATGAACAACAAAGAAACAACATAATTAATCTCCTCAATACTAAAAAAGAAAAACAACCACCATGCAGTTCCCGGCAACGGCGCCAAAAACATGATACACTTATGGCAAGTGTACCAGTCGTACAAGTAATAAAATTTGGGAGAGACTCCTCGAATAACATTCTCAAAGGACTGCAGGTTGTGGTGCATGGTTTTCTCCTTAGGGGAGTTAATTATAAAGATTTCTAAGGTTTTAAAAGGGGGGTTTTCATTGGTTTTGAAAGACAAAAATAAAAGAGAGGATTCGGAATCAACAGAGTGAGGGTCGTAAGCACCTCGTCACTAAGAATGAAACAAGCAATTGCTAGTGTAGCACACAACGTCGCGTTGGAATGGATGGTGGAATGGGGTGCTCCTCAACACACATAAACCATTAAAGCAAAACATTATAACTAGGTTTATGGTCATCATACTTAACAACAAGAAATCCACACTAATAACTGAGCAAAACAAAGGGAGAAGAGAGTAAACCCAAGCCCGAACACTCTCTGAAGGTTCGCTGCCGGAATCGTAGGATTGTCACGCCTCGTCCGAGCTCGATCTTCAGTTGCCGTCCGGGGTCCGGAGGAGCTGTCACCTTCCTCTATGTCCCATCTTCTTCGACTTATGGCTTGAACCTAACTCTCACCTGAGAACCCTTTAATGCAGCAGAAATCTCTATCAATGGAGTTTTTGAGCTCGAGGATGATGGAGGAGGCCGAGGAGGAAGCTTTAGCATTGGATTTGCAAGGAAACGATGGCTGGAGCTTCTCCTAGCGTGGGCAGTGGTGGAACGATGAAAAGGGCAGAGCTGGAGCTAAAAATGGTGGGCGGGATGTTCCTCCCCCTTTAAGGGCCGAATTCTTGCTTTAAATAGTAGACAGTCATAAAACTTGGTCACGCACAGTGGAACGCATGACCGTGCATGAACCGTGCATTATTAAAGAATCAGAGAGCCCAAGAAGATGAAGGAGAGCGCCCGTGCATTTTACTCACGCACGGTCGAAGCCGACCGTGCGTAAAAATGCATGGGCAAATCCAGATAGCTCGAAACCAAGCACACAACAGGGGATCGTGCGTTTACTTCAGGCATGGGCGCACTACCCGTGCGTGAACAAATCGCATGATCAGGGATAGACCATCATTCTGAACCGCAGATGACCACGCATGATCAGAGCGATTGTGCGTCAAGGAAACACACGATCAGGCGCTTCATGCAGACATAAAATCTGGGCAAAATGGATGAACCATCCACCTACACAACAATCAACACAGGAATCACACAGTTGGGAATACCCTCCATCTCAATCCAGATATAGAAAAAGGGTTGGGGAGAACCATGTGCTTACCCCCAACAACGTAGAGTGCAATGCACACCAAGATGGGCCAAGAGAGTGCAATTAGAGTGAAAGTGAATATTAGTGAAATATAAGCAATTAAGTCTTGAATGTGAAGTGCACATGAGTGAAAACTAGCCTGGATGAGTCCATAAAACACAATAATTATTGGACTCATCACTTGCTACTCCAATAGATCAACCTCCTGCCTAGAAATTGACAAGTTCCACTAGTACTTTTCCTATCTTCTTTGCATCCTGCAAAATCTGTTGGTTCTTGAGGCGCCCTTAGAGGGGGGGGGGGGGGGGGGGGGGGGGAATAAGGGTTTTAAAACTTTTGTTATATTTTAAAATACTTGAACTGATAAGAGATTAACTTAGTGATAAAACCACACAAAAAGAGGAGATCAAGTAATATAAATGAAAGGCATGGTTTTATTAACTTGAAATATAAGATTACAAAATTTGATTTCTTATGACGCTAGAAATCTTAGGCGATAAAGTAAATTTTTTTTTATATACCAAATCTTCTCACCAAGAACCGATTGGCATTAGCCTATCCTTCCTGGATACGGCCTCAAGCTGCTCTAGCCCTTCTATCCCGAGAAAGGCCTCGAGCACCCCCTAGATCTACTCCCTAGACCTAGTCGCCAACACGAGGCGAATTCCTCCCTAAGTCCTACCCAGACCTAGTCTCCAACACAAGATGAATTTACTCCACGATTGTTATGAAAAAGTTACAAACAAAACATAAAAAGTACAAATGAAAACTCCATAAGAAGAATTCTGGAGATAGCGAAGACTCGCTGAATATTATCGAAGTCGAGCGTGCGTTCTTCGCGTTGAGTAAGCGAAGATCCGATCCTCCTTGAATTTTTCTCTCAAATTTGTGTGGGAGATAATGGTCTGGAAAATACGACCCTCTTTGAGTTTCTGAAGTGCTGGAATATGGCTCTATTCAATCAGTAGTTGGAGAAGACGAAATCCACCAATTTATAGGACTGAAGGATAACGCCGGCGTTAAGGCTAATTCTTGGCGTTGACACAGCATAAAATTGTTTTGATTGCTCAGATCTTCAAAATGGGAAGGAGATTCTGCACTTTAGAAAACATTCATTTTAGGCAACCTTAACGCTGGCGTTAGGTCAGATCATTCCTAAAGTGCCCTTGCAATCACGACTGCTTCCCTCCATGCCTTAATCATCATGATGGGAGCGAGAGTCAATGCCCAGCGTTAAGTCCTAAAGCCTGATGTTAGACCACATCCCTCTTTTCAGTTTGTGAGCAGGTCCAGACCAATAATGCAGAAACCTTGTGTCATATCTGTTCAAACGTTCATGCTAAAAACACAATGGCAAACATGATCAAATACAAGTAGGATTTGTTATTCTCAAATCAAAGGGATGCGGAAAACCATGTTCCAACAATCTCCTCCTTTGGATAATAACAAATCCAATATATATAAATCAGATTCATATATCAGGGAGGTGTGTTTTCAGAAGGACATATGACACTAAGCAATATTGAGACAATAATAGGAATAATAAATTGTTTAAATTGTGCTCCCCCTACTTAAGTGCTCCCCCTTAGTGTATGCTCCCATAGACTAGATTTATGCTCCCCCTTAATATAGTGAATCCTACTCCTTTAATCATTAAGATTTATCATTTTATTCTCCCCTTTTGTTATTAGCAAAAGAGGGTGGAGTTGAAACAAAACTAGAAGAGAGAAGACAAAAGTTGGAACATAACTAAGAGAGGATTAAGAGTTTTGTGTAAACATAAGGCAAGTCGTGATCGAGCTAAGGGAGAGAGTAGCACAGCGGAAAAGATCTGATAAGCGTGAACGAACAACATTCCATTTTGTGTTTTACCAAAGGAATTCTACCACTTGCTTTTCAAAGTGAAATTTGTAAGAAACTTGTCGGAAGAAATGCAATATAGTTTAACAAGTACAAGGGAAGAAAACCTTAGAAGTAGGCATGATAAAACATGGTAAACACAACTTATGATCAAATTCGGAATGCGGAAAAACAAAACAAAATATCTAAGATTTACATTTTTGTAATAGTTTGACCATTCCAACAATATGTCTAGATTTTTCACATTTGAGCATTCAACATTTTCAATTTTCATAACAAGTAGGCAAGCATGATTTAATATATTCAAAAAGATAATAGCTACAATGTAACCAATTCATATTTCAAATAAAGAAAACATTGCAAAAGTCATGCATTGTAATCGAGCGCTTTTGCTTGAGTTTTTTTAGAGAATTATGTAATGTTGCATTAGAATCCGAGTAGAAGTTTTATGAAAAACAATGATGTGCATAAGGTGTTGCGATATAAGTATACAAGTGAAATAATCAAAACTCATGCCATAAGTAATGAAATAGTAAAAAAAATATTAAGATTGTAATCTTATAATTACTTTCACACATCAATTCTAGAATAAAATTTCAAAGCACATTTCATGAGTATAAATACCAAGATGCTTTTCCCACACAATGCTCATTAAGACTTATCAAGGAGTGAAGTATTGCTTGGGGGATCACATAAGCAATTTTATTAAAAAAAAAATTTATTTTTAGTGATCCGGTGTACAAATAGAAGTGATAAAAAGAGTGTGTTTGCACAAGACACTTTACAATTCTTTCCAAGGTGCTTAACCTCACAATGCTCATTAAGACTTATCAGGAGGGTGAGTAGTGCTTGGTGGAGTCATCTTTGACATATTATTCCATTATACTTTTTTTAAGTTTGGGCCAAAGGTCTCCGAATTCACTTGTTGTTGCAAACATTAACAATAATTAAATAGCACTTCTATGTGTGCAAGAAATTTACTGTTTGAAAGACGGTGTAGGTAATTTGGACATACAACATAATGTATTAAAACTATTACACTACATAATCATGCAAGACTAAGATTATGAGCACATGTAGATTACCAAAATAGTGAGTGCAAGAATCATTGATTAACATAAAACATTACTCATACTTAGAGGCATGTTAGACAATCTTACACAATTTTTTATAGACTATTTCATTGCACATAATCAGATTAAGGTCAAGGCATGACAAGATAAAACAATGTTTAAGGAATTTGAAATTAAAATTAGACATTGAAGAAAATCTTTGTGTGTATGACAAAATCAATTTTGACCCTTTGAAACAAAAATAACTAAGATGTTTGCTCTTGTGAAGTTTTGTAGTCAAACCATAGTTTTGTAAATATTTCAAGCAAATCAAATAACAAAGACAAATTTTTGATTATTTTGTATTATTTGAATTTTTTTGTATTTTGTAATAAAACAACAAAATTAATAGCAAAATAATTTCAAAACTGAGAAAAGAAACAGAGAAAAATCATTATAAAAATACCAGAAATAGTGTAGAGAAAACAAAATTTCAATTTGGCAAAAGGAGCTAACGCCTGGCGTTAACTACTTAACGCCCAAACAAGAAACTATTTTTTGAGATTATTGAAAAAAAATTCTTTGGAATAGGGAGTATGTATATAGACCTTCTTAGTGTAGAAATTTCAGAGAATTTGGAGATGATTAGATGGCTATTTAAACATATTTTTGGTGGTATTAAAATGGTTTTTATATTTTATATTTGATTTAGATTTTTTATAAGACTATAATTGGACTTAGCAATTTAAAGTGGATCTTGGACTTCCCAAGTTCTACCCTATGAAGGGTTCACACCGGTACTAGGAGATATGATGGGGTGACATCCAAAACCTCCCTTTCACAAGATATTTAATTGTTATTGATTGCTATACCCAAGCTTAATATTGAAATTTTATAAACTCAAATTTTTTGAAAGAGTGAAATATATATGTTAGAATTAGAGGATTAATTAAAGAAGTATGGAAGTTAGTTTTGAGGAGAGATAGCATTTGATGGGTTTCAATTTGATATATCTAAGACTCCTAATTCTAGTTGAAGCATGTTGAAATAAGCATCGAGGAGAGGTTTTGTGAAAATGTCTGCAAGTTGGGATTCCATACCAATGAAACTTATTTTTACATGCTCTTTCTTATTATGATCCCTAATGAAGTGATGACGAGCATCTATGTATTTTGATTTAGAGTGATGTACGAGATTATTTGTAAGATCTATGACACTTTTGTTATCACATTTGAGATCAATATTTTTGAGATGAAAACCAAAATCCTCTAGAGTTTGGCTCATCTATAAAGCTTGTGCACAACAACTCCCAAGAGCGATGTATTCGACATCCGTGGTGGAGAGTGCAATCGAAATTGTTTTCTACTAGACCATGCTACCAAAGAGGGTCCTAAAAAGTGACAAGTACCGCTAGTGCTTTTTTGATCTAGTGAACATCCGGCGTAATCCAAATCGGAATAGCCATGCGATGTAAATGAATCATTGTGTGGGTACCATAATCCTAATCTAGATGACCCTAATATATATCTAAAAATACGTTTTACCGCTTTTAAATGAGATTCTTTTGGATTGGCTTGAAAGCGGGCACATAAACATACGACAAACATTATATCCGGTCCAGATGCACTTAAGTAAAGAAGAGACCCAATCATACCTTTATATAAGGTTTGATCGATAGAAATTCCAGATTCATCTTTTCCAAGTTTTAATGAAGCACTCGTAGGTGTAGAAGCTTGTTTAATATTTTCAAATCCAAATCGTTTAAGCATATCATGAACATATTTCATTTGGCAAATAAAAATACCATCCTTTCGTTATGAGATTTGAAAACCAAGAAAGTAAGAAAGTTCTCCTACAAGGCTCATTTCAAATTCATTTTTCATTACTAAGACAACTTCATTACACAACTCTTCATTAGTGGCTCCAAAAATGATATCATCAACATATATTTGTAGATTAATTAAATCGTTATTTTTATGCTTAATGAAGAGTGTGTTGTCGGCACTTCCCATGACATAACCGTGCTTTAACAAAAATGATGTAATTCTATCATACCATGCATGGGACGCTTGTTTTAAACCCTAAAGCGCTTTTTCTAATTTATAAACATGATTTGGAATTTTCATTTATAAAACCGGGGGTTGTTCTACATAAACTTCTTCTTTTATAAACCTGTTTAAAAAAGCACTTTTAACATCCATTTGAAATAATTTTATCCTTTTAAAACTTGCAAATGCCAAAAATATTCATATAGATTCTAAGCGAGCGACGAGTGCAAAAGTTTCTTCAAAATCTACCCCCTCGATTTGAGAAAAACCTTGTTCGAATAAGCGAGCTTTTTTTCTTGTAATCATATATTCACCATCTAATTTATTTTTAAAAATCCATTTTACGCCAACAACGGGATGATTAAATGGTTGTTGAAAGTGCACAGTTAACCTCACTAGAATTCTCTAGAGGGGGGGGGGGGGGTGAATAGAGATTTAAAAATACTTTGTGCAATTATATATATATGTGTAATAATCACAGATTTAAGCTTCCCACACACACCAACAAGAATTAAGTAAATAAAGAAAGAAATAGAAAAATGAAAATCACAGCACAACACAAAGAAATATAGTGGTTCCCCAAACTTTGGGTAGTCCACTCTTCTACCCCCTTGGTAGGAATTCACTATCTTGCACTGAGTCTTTTGATAAGGAGACTCTTAGAACCATCCTGAGTCTTTTGATAAGGAGACTCTTAGAACCAGTACAACTGAATTTTTTGAAGAGAGATTCTAAAAATTCTTTTACACAATTGAAGTTGAAATAAGAATGAGAAGAAGAATTAGAAGAAATAATTAAAACAAGAAGGAATCTTCTTCCTAGCAAGAAGATTAGAAGCACAAGAATAGTGAATGTAATCTCTCTTCTATAGTGAGAAAGAGATTGTAAGCTTTTGTCTCTTTTGTGAGAGCTTTCAGAATTTGCAGCAGAATGGCTTCAGAAGGAGGAGAAGATGAAGGCTTTTTCTTTGTTGCAGTACACTATCTCTTTTCTCAGCTTTCTCACACTTCACTTGGGAGCTCTTCCTCTTTTTCAAAAGTATATGGTGGATCACTTGTTATTATTCTCTGCCGACCTCCTCTTTATTTATAGCTCTGTTTCAAAAGATGTTGCTAAAGGGGAATAATCAATCAGCAATTAGAAAGAAAAAGTTTCCATAATAATTAAATCTGTAGAAGGAAAGAATTCATTCTGATTTCAAATAATATCCATAATAATCTTAATCAAATTAGCCAAGAATCAAATAGAAGGAAAGACTGATTCAGAACGGCTATAAAAGAATAATATTATTCCATAAAAATCAGATCTATAGTAAGAAGGAAAGAGATCTGGCGTGTTTTTGAATTTCTTATAGAAATCGACGTGCGTCGATTACTATTCGACGTGAACGTCGATTTCATCCTGGCTGAACGTCGAGAGGAGAATAAGGAAGTTGCGTCGACTGAGGTGCGTCGACTTTATTAAATGCGTCGACTAGAAGTCAGAGGTACGTCGACAAAGATTGCGTCGAATTCTTCTTAGAGTTACTTCGACTCATTATGAGAGAAATGTCGACTACATTTCGACGTTGCGTCGAATATTATTCGACGCATATTTACTTAGCCTAATTTTTTCATTCTTAGAATTTATATTCTACTCAATTCTAGGGGTTAAGATAAATCATTTCCCCAACAATCTCCCCCTATTTGTCTTAACCCTATTTAGAGAGAAATTGTATCAGCTTTTAATCAACACAGCAAAGCATTTATATTGAGAAGAAATATGCTATGTAATCAAAAGAAGGGAGAAATCATATAAACAGACTTCATAATAAGTATTTAAGCATAGAAAGAAAAAAAAATATAGATTGTATCAATATTGTTCAACACATCATTCAGGAGGGGTAGGAGGAGTTTTTCTTTTCCTAGTGAATACTACTCTTTTTGGATAGGTGGGTTGCTCCTTCTCAGGAGCAGGTTGTTCACTCAGCTCCCCCTGAGTCACAGCAGGTTGCTCCCCCTGGGATGGAACTTCCTTTGAGCCTTCTACTTCTTCTTCAGTTTTTTTTCATCTCCAGTTTCAGGTATAACAGCATCTGGCTCCCCCTGAGCTTCAGCTTCCCGTTTAACTTCATTCTCTGCTCTACTTGCCTCCCCTTGCAATAGATCCATTTGTTGTGCAACTTCTCTTGCTATAATCAGTACATCTGATATTTGCTCTTCAGTATGTAGCTCTGGTACTACTTCACTCCCAATGGTCTTGAGTAGAGCTAAACTGTCAGATTTTGAAGAATGAGGGGTTTTGTGAGAGGGAGTTTTATGGCTGGAGAGCTGCTCTTCATCTAACTTCTCCACCTTCTTGACCTCCTTAGCCAAGGAGGTTAAGAAAGACTTGGTGACGCTAGATGAAGAGATAGAGGATTTCAGGCTTTGCACAGAGGCATTGACCCCATCTATTTGGGTTTGCATGTGCATGATGGAGGAGTGAATTTGAGAGCAGTGTCCATCCAGCATGTCCTGAAATTTTTGGGCTGCTGACTGGATACATTGGGTGATGAGGTTGTCAGTGGATGGAGATGGTTCATGTTGTTTTGGAGGAGGAGGAGTCAATGGAGGAGGAGGTGTATGTGATGAAGGTGGAGAGGGGACTGTATTTATTTGATGAGGTGTATTTGATGGAGGAGGTGGAGGAATAAAGGAGGGTTGAGCTGGTGATTGAGTTGGTATTTGTGAAGGTGTGGATGATGGTGGTACAGAAGAGATGTCTGTATGAGGAGGAGAAGGAGGTGAAGAGGGATGAGCAGGAGAGTTAGGAGGAGGTGGAGTCCTTTCAGGAATGGCACCAGGCTTGGGGATTTGCCTGGTCCATTTTAAGAAGAGAGCAATGGACATCCTTTTGCCAGGAGGGATGGGAATTCCTTTTGACCTGCATAGGTCAGGGAAGGAGTGGAAGAGGACTTGACTCATAATCCTCATGTAGGCAATCTCTTTGTGAGAATATTTGTAGCCTATCATTTTGAGTAAGCAGCTGCCCCAGTCTACTTTCTTCTTCAGCACAAGGGCCCCATGAGATTCAGTTACTGCCTGGGCACTGCATCATGTGCAGAGATCTTACATAGTAGTACTTTTCCTACTATGTCTGCCAGTAGCCTATACTTATCAGAAAAATCTATTTTCTTCAGATGGATTTGTCTATCTTTTGAGAACTTCATTGTGATTAGTAAATTCTTGATTTCATCAGGGGTGAGTTCCACAGGTTCATCACCTGTTAAGAGAATGGTAAAGGAGATTTATTTAGTTACTCTTTTAGAAAATAACTTGCTTTCTCTATTTGATTTGAAAAAGGATAATATTGGAATGTACCTGATGAATGATCAAAGGTGTTCCTAATGTGTTCAGCAGAGATTGAGACAGGTGTCTCATATATTGTTCCAGTGATTTCTCCTTGTTTAGATATATGAACATGAGCCATTAGCCTTGTGAGTTCTGTCTCCAGGAGCTTGCATCTTGTGGAGATGAGCTTATCTAGGCCAGCTTCAGTGAAGAGAGCTATGATGCTCTTATAATTTTCGGCGGTGGCCTGGAAGGATTCGAGGTCAATGTCGAAACCAGAGTTTATCTTGGGAGCCATTTTAGGTCAGTGAAAGAGAGGAAGAGATGGCTGGACTGAGAGGTAAGAAGGATGAAAGATGCAGAGTGCGAGAGGATTTCTAACTGAAGAGTTTATTTAAGTCAGGTGAAACGTCGAAACGAGACACAATTCGAGGCTTATTCAGTACTACAGTAGATGTGATCGAAAAATATTTTAATATTGCCGCTCTTTT
Organism: Dactylorhiza incarnata; assembly: GCA_033032865.1. NCBI lineage: Eukaryota > Viridiplantae > Streptophyta > Magnoliopsida > Asparagales > Orchidaceae > Dactylorhiza > Dactylorhiza incarnata. The sequence continues at coordinate 3,569,512 of JAWHQI010000026.1, read as the reverse complement.
TCATGAAGTCGACGTTACGTCGAGTGGAATTCGACGTAAGCATCGATATAGTTTGAGTTGAGACGATAGGGTCTCCTATCGACGTATGCGTCGATTTAAGAAATCGACGTGACTTTTTACTTTGTCTGAAGATTCCTGGTTTTTCTTGAGGGATTCTTTCTTCCTAATCCTAAAGTTTTCTAAGTTACCCTAGGACTAATTTTATGAATTTGATTGATTATGCCAACACTGTTTGGCAGTGTGGCCAATTTTATTGCAGATATAACACCTAATTGTCTTTAGATTAAGAGAATTTGAGTTTTGAGAGGGATAGAAGTGTTGATTAGGATAAAAATTTTGATTAGGGTAAAAGCTTTGATTAGGATAGAAATTTTGATTAGGATAAAAGTTTTGATTAGGATAGAAATTATGATCGGGATGAATGGGTCCTGAATGGGGGTTAGGATGGAAAGTTTTTGGAGAATAGACATGTCCTGTAATTATGTTGCTCTGAGTTTTTATTCGTCGATATCTATTCGACGTATGTTGATAGTTGCGTTGATTTATATTCGGCGTTTTCTCTAGATTGTGTTGATCTAAAATCGTCGCACGTAAGAAGTTGCGTCGATTGGAAGTCGACGTACTTTTATTCAAGCGTTGAGTTAAGGTCGAAGCATCTGAGAGATTGCATCGAGTTGAATTCGACGCACTATCATTCATGCATCTATATGAAGTCGACGCAATTGTGTTTTCACAAATTTTATTTTTCCCTTTTTCTGATTTTATTTCTTTATGAGTTGTTTCTTTTGGCTTAGTTGCCTTCTTAGAAGTAGTTTGAGAGTCTTCATCTGTATAGTATGATGTTTCATCAAAATTGTTTATCTCATTGAGGGAGTCTTCTTCCTTATTTTATGAGTCTTCTTTTTGGTTTATTGATTTAGTGGGTTTAGTGAATTTAACAGGGCTCATCCAAGCAGGTTTGTTGGATGGAATTAGACTAGCTGAGGGATCAGCTCCTAGCCCAAGATTTTTATGTCTTCTTGTTTGTTTTTCTGTGATTTCTTTAAGTGTTTGACTTTTCATTTTTATTGATTCTTCAAAAGCTTTTGCTTGAGATACCTTATTCTTAAGGAGCTGGTTTTCTATTTTAGCCCTCTCTATTTCTTTTTCTCTGATGTTAGCCCTTAACTCATAATTTTTAGAATAAGTATCCTCTATATTTCTCTGGTTTTTAATGACATTAATTTGTTCTTTTAGATTCTTAATTTCTTGTTTAGCTTTTAGTTGATCTAAACATAATCCTTTAAAATCATTTTTGAAATCATCACACAGAAAATCTATGTCATCAAAAATGCTTACCTCATCCTTATCCTCAGATTCCTCTATGAGAATAAGGCTATTTTCTTTATCATCTTCAGAAGAGATGCTTCCTTCTGATTCTGTCTCACTCCATGATTTAGCACCATGTTCTTCCTTTGAGCTTTCAAGAGCCATTAAGCATAGGTCTTCTTGCTTAGACTCTTCATTGTCACTTTTGGATGAGGTGTTGTCCTCAGAATCTGTTTCAATCCAAGCTTCTGCAATGAAGCCTCTTTCTTTCTTCTTCCCCTTTTTCTTGAGATCTTTCTTTCTTAGATCTTTCTTTTTCTCAGTATTTTATGGACATTCTGGTGCAATGTGTCCAGTTTTCCTGCAGGAATAACAAATGATTTCTTTAGTAGGAGTTTTATCATACCTTGGTTTTGATTCTCTCCTTCTAGACCCATATGTCCTGACCCATTTCTTGAATCTTCTGGCCAGGAGGCTGAATAATTTTTCTTCAGTGACAGGGGTTTCTTCTTCTGTTGCTTTCAAAGCAATGTTTCTATCTTTTGAGGAGGTTGGAGTGCTTCCTCTTCTTTCCTTCTCTTCTCTGGTTTTCAGCAGTTGCTCATAGGATTTGAGTTTTCCTAAGAGGGCATCTGTTGAGATTTCCTTTGGTCCTCTTGTATCTCTTATTGCCCATATTCTTGAGTCCCATGAACTTGGGAGACTCATTAACAGTTTGTCATTGATCTCTGTGAGAGAGATCTCTCTATCCAGGCTCCTTAATTGATTGAAGATCAGACTGAATCTGTCATACATCTCAGATATGCTTTCTTCATGCTTCTTTTGAAAGTTCTCGTATTGGGAGATCAATAGAGCCTTTCTATCTTTACTTTCATCATCACTTCCTTCTACCATCTTGGTAAGAGCCTCCCAGATTTCTTTGGCTGATTCACAGTCAACAACCTTTTGAAAGATTTCATCTGAGAGGGTTGAGACAAGAATGTTCACAGATTTCATCTGTTCCTGCCTTCTTCTCTTCATCTGTCCACTCAGGCCTTGGGACAAGTGTTTGAGTCACTTCACCACTTGAGTCTCTTCTATAAGGCTTGGGAGGACCTGTCAAAATAACATTAAATAATTCTTCATCAATAGAATTCATATTGGTGGTCTGGTGGAAGCATAATCTTTGATTTGTGCCATGTGAAAATAATTTTTTTAGAAATATATATATATATATATAAGAGGTAGGATCTTTTTGATCAAGGAGTTAACCTTTTTAGATCAACCTCCCTCTGATACCAATTGAAAGTGCACAGTTAACCTCACTAGAATTCTCTAGAGGGAGGGGGGGGGGGGGGTGAATAGAGATTTAAAAATATTTTGTGCAATTATATATATATATATATATATATATATATATATGTGTGTAATAATCACAAATTTAAGCTTCCCACACACACCAACAAGAATTAAGTAAATAAAGAAAGAAATAGCAAAATGAAAATCACAGCACAACACAAAGAAATATAGTGGTTCCCCAAACTTTGTGTAGTCCACTCTTCTACCCCCTTGGTAGGAATTCACTATCTTGCACTGAGTCTTTTGATAAGGAGACTCTTAGAACCAGCCTGAGTCTTTTGATAAGGAGACTCTTAGAACCAGTACAACTGAATTTTTTGAAGAGAGATTCTAAAAACTCTTTTACACAATTGAAGTTGAAATAAGAATGAGAAGAAGAATTAGAAGAAACAATTAAAACAAGAAGGAATCTTCTTCCTAGCAAGAAGATTAGAAGCACACGAATAGTGAATGTAATCTCTCTTCTATAGTAAGAAGGAGATTGTAAGCTTTTCTCTCTTTTGTGAGAGCTTTCAGGATTTGCAGCAGAATGGCTTCAGAAGGAGGAGAAGATGAAGGCTTTTTCTTTGCTGCAACACACTATCTCTTTTCTCAGCTTTCTCACACTTCACTTGGGAGCTCTTCCTCTTTTTCAAATGTATATGGGGATCACTTGTTATTATTCTCTGCCGACCTCCTCTTTATTTATAGCTCTGTTTCAAAAGATGTTGCTAAAGGGGAATAATCAATCAGCAATTAGAAAGAAAAAGTTTCCATAATAATTAAATCTGTAGAAGGAAAGAATTCATTCTGATTTCAAATAATATCCATAATAATCTTAATCAAATTAGCCAAGAATCAAATAGAAGGAAAGACTGATTCAGAACGGCTATAAAAGAATAATATTATTCCATAAAAATCAGATCTACAGAAAGAAGGAAAGAGATCTGGCGTGTTTTTAAATTTCTTATAGAAATCGATGTGCGTCGATTACTATTCGACGTGAACGTCGATTTCATCCAGGCTGAACGTCGAGAGGAGAATAAGGAAGGTGCGTCGACTAAGGTGCGTCAAATTTATTAAATGCATCGACTAGAAGTCAGAGGTACGTCGACAAAGATTGCGTCAAATTCTTCTTAGAGTTACTTCGACTCATTCTGAGAGAAACATCGACTACATTTCGACGTTGCGTCGAATATTATTCGACGCATATTTACTTAGCCTAATTTTTCATTCTTAGAATTTATATTCTACTCAATTCTAGGGGTTAAGATAAATCATTTCCCCAACAGTTGTTGTACTAGATTCCAAACTTTATTTCTTTCAAATTGATCTAACTCTTCATTCATAGCCAAAAACCAAAATTTATCATTTAAAGCGATTGAAACATTTTTAGGTTCAATTTCAGAAACAAAGCAAAGGTTTGAAAATGTTTCATGAAGAGAAGATCGAGTTCTTACCCCAATAGATGGTTCTCCGATGACAAGTTCCCTTGGATGATCTTTTGTGAATCAAAGCACACTTGGCGGTACGAACTCTTCTTCTACCGTCACCATTTCTTTGTCACCTCCAAGTAATTCAACATTATCATCCTCCAAGGGTAAATATGGTTCCTCTTCCTTTCCTGCACTGTTAGAATCTACACAAGGAACAAGTTCATCAAACTTCACATGAATGGACTCTTCAACCTTTTTAGACCTTTTATTTTATATCCTCTATGCTTTACTAGTTGAAGAGTAACAAAGAAATATTCCTTCATCACATTTTTCAACGAATTTTGCTAAAGCATCTTTGGTGTTTAAGATAAACATTGACATCCAAAAACATGAATGTAAGATACATTAGGTTTTATTTTGTAATATAATTCATATGGAGTTAATTTTAGGATTGTGCGAAGCATGACTCGATTTATGACATAATAAGATGTATTTATGGCTTCGGCCCAAAAGGATCTAGGCAACCCATAGTCGGAAAGCATAGTGCGTGCGAGTTCCTGAAGGGTTCTATTTTTCCTCTCCACCACACCATTTTGTTGGGGCGCGCATGGAGCGGAAAATTCGTGATTAATACCTAGATTATTACAAAAAGTAGTGAAACTATCGTTTTTTAAATTCCCCTCCATGATTCGATCTAATGCACTTAATTTTTAATTCTAATTCATTTTGAATGTGATTGCATAGTTTAGTAAATTCAGAAAAAGCATCAGATTTGGAGGTAAGAAATAATCTCCAAGTAAATCTAGAAAAAACATCAATTAAAACAAATGTGTACTTTTTACCACCTAGACTACAAGTGCTAATTGTCCCCAATAGGTCCATGTGAATTAGTTGTAGAGGTCTAGTGGTGGACATTTCATTTTTGTTTTTAAAAGATGTTTTAGAAAATTTTCCCTTTTGGCATGACAGGCATAAAGTGGATAGATTTCTTATTATTTTATTTTTTGACAATTTTAAGATCAACTTGGTGCTAGTGTGACCAAGACGCCTATGCCATAATATCTACTTCTTCGTTTTTTGTAATTTGACATTTTAGTGACACACGTGATAGATCATGAAAAGAGATTAAATAGACATTATGAATTCTTGGTGCAGTGAGTACAATATTATTAATCTTAGGAACTATAATTTTGCACAAATTAGTAGAAGACTCAAATAATACATTAAGGCCTTTATCGCATAGTTGACTAATAGAAATTAAGTTATGTTTTAAGCCTTTTATATATAAGACATTTGTAAGAGAGAAAGAGTCGTTACCCACTGTACCGGTGCCTAAGATTCTTCCTTTTCCGTTGTCATCGAATGTCACCGTTCCTCCTTTCTTCTTTGTGAGGCTAAGGAACTTTGCTTTATTGCCCGTCATGTGCTTGGAGCAACCTGAGTCCAAGTAACACATGTCTTCCTAGTCCTTAGCCTGCCAACATACCTAAAAAGAAGATGTTAGTGAAGATCTGGATACCCAAAAGGTTCCTCCCATAATATAGGTGGTGACCTTAGGTACCCAGATTTGTTTTAAAGTGCGCTTTCCCTTCTTTCTGCAAGAGTTTGTGGTGTGGCCAAACAAAAAACAATTTGTACATGCAACATAAGGAGATGAGACCTTTTCTAGATAATTTTATTGACCCTTGCCGGTAGACACAGAAGTGGAAGGGGTGACATAATTATTATTATAAAAAGAATTTTTGTTTCTGGAACTAGAGCTAATGCCAGCGTTAGAAGCTAACGCTGGGCGGTAGCTTTCCGAACCATAATCCATCCCAAACTTTGTAGAACCATAGCAATGGTTACCCAAAATCATGTCCAGTGATTTTTGGCCAACCCCAAATTTATTTATTGCCATATTAAGATCATCGATTCGGGCTAAGGCAAAGTTTTCGCTTACTAGATTTCCATACCTCTTTGCAAAATTTTTATTTTCATTTTCTGTTTGAGAAAGAGAATTTGTTAAGCTTCTTTCTAAGTCTCCCTTTTGTTTTGTGAGAGATTCGTTATTGGAGAGAGCCTTAGAAAAATTGTTTTCTAGTAATTTTGTTCTTGCTAAGTTATGATCATTTTCCTGGCTAGACCATATCTCTTTTCCCAAAGTTTTTATTTCCTTATTTAATTTTTGATTTTGTTTTAAAAGAAATTTATTTTCGGTTTTTAGGAGATTAAGATCTTTTAGACTTTTACTAAAAAATTTGCATGTTTTCATGTACTCAATTTAGAGGTCATCATAAGTATTAGGAATTACCTCAATGTCGCTTTGGACATTGCAATGATCGTCCGTTGATTCATGGATCCTCCCCAAAGGCACAGATTTGCCTCATCACTATCGCTTGAAGTTAACTCCGTTAAACTTTCAAATGAAGAGTCATCCCACGTTGCAGCCTTCAAAACATTCTTCTTTTCTCTTCCTTTATGCCGCTTTTCTTTTGTTCCTTCAAGTACTTTGGGCATTGGCTTCCTATATGTCCGGTCTTCCTACAATGGAAGCACTCGGGAGGAGGTCGCTCTTCATCGTCGTTGCTTGATTTTTTCCTTTTTCTCTCTTTTGGTGGATGAGCCTTTTCGGAAGAACTTACGAAAGCTATTCCTCCTTTCTGGATTCTTCATGAACTTTGTGAAATTTTTCACAAAAAGACTCCCCTCGTCCTCTTCCTCATTGTCATCCTCTTTCCTTGACTTCAGTGTCAAGGCTTTCTTCTTTGGCTCTTGGTTGTATTCTCCATCTTGGATTTTGAGTTCTACCTCATGGGTTTTGAGATTCCCAATAAGGCTCTCAATCTGGAGCCATCTTAGATCATGCGATTCTGAAATAGCTGTCACCTTTGGATTGAACTTCAGAGGGAGAGATCGAAGGATCTTCCTCACCAAGTCACCATTCGAGAAGGTTTTTCCAAGGATATTTGAGGCATTTACGATCTTGGTAAAACGTGTGTACATCGAGTCCACGTCCTCATCTGGATCCATTCTGAATCTTTCAAACTCCGATTCCAGTTGGAAGAGCTTGGAGTCTTTAACCTGAGAGGTACCTTCATGAGTTATTTCTAGTAAATTCCAAATGTCATAAGCAGTTTCATAAGCACAAACTCTATTAAATTTAGTCCTATCTAATCCGCAAAATAAAGCATTCATAGCTTTAGCATTATTTTTACATTTATTTTTATCCCCACATCCCATTTATCTCTAGGCTTTTCCATGGTTACCTCTCCAACAACATAAGTAGGAATGGTGTACGGTGTTTCGACACTAGCCCAAACATCTAGATCTAAATTTATTAGAAAGTAACGCATTTGCGTTCTCCAATAGTTATAGTCGGTTCCGATGAAAGTGGAGGTTTACTTATTCCTTCACCCTCATGGAAAGCGAGATCATGGTGCGCCATTATTCCCGGTTGTTAAGACAATTTGGAATAACCTGGCTCTGATACCACTTATTGGATCTTGAGGCGCCCTTAGAGGGGGGGGGGGGGGGTGAATAAGGGTTTTAAAACTTTTGTTATATTTTAAAATACTTGAAATGATAAGAGATTAACTTAGTGATAAAACCACACAAAAAGAGGAGATCAAGTAATATAAATGAAAGACATGGTTTTATTAACTTGAAATATAAGATTACAAAATTTGATTTCTTATGAAGCTAGAAATCGTAGGCGATAAAGTAAAATATTCTTTTTGTTTTCTATACCGACTCTTCTAACCAAGAACTGGTTGGCTTTAGTCTATCCTTCCTGGATACGGCCTCAAGACGCTCTAGCCCTTCTATCCCCAGAAAGGCCTCGAGCACCCCCAGATCTACTCCCTAGACCCAGTCGCCAACACGAGGTGAATTCCTCCCTAAGTCCTACCCAGACCTAGTCGCCAACACAAGGCGAATTTACTCCACGATTGTTATGAAAAAGTTAAAAACAAAACATAAAATACAAATGAAAACTCCCTATGAATAATTCTGGAGATGACGAAGACTCGCTGAATATTCTCGAAGTCGAAGCATACGTTCTTCGCGTTGAGTAAGCGTTGATCCGATCCTCCTTGAATTCTTCTCTCAAATTTGTGTGGGAGATAATGGTCTGGAAAATATGGCCCTTTCTGAGTTTCTGAAGTGCTGGAATAGGGCTCTCTTAAATCAGTAGTTGGAGAAGATGAAACCCACCAATTTATAGGACTAAAGGCTAACGCCGGCGTTAAGGATAACGCCTGACATTGACCCAGTTTTGAATTGTTTGGATGGCTCGGATCTTCAAAATGGGAAGGAGATTCTGCACTTTAGGAAACATTCATTATAGGCAACCCTAACGCTGGCGTTGAGTCTAACGCTGGCATTAGGTCAGATCATTCCTAAAGTGCCTCTACAATCACGGTTGATTCCCTCCTTGCCTTAATCATCATGATGAGAACGCGAGTCAACTCCCAGCGTTAAGTCCTAACGCCTGTCGTTAGACCACATCCCTCTTTTCAGTTTGTGAGCAGGTCCAGACCAATAATGCAATAACCTAGTGTCATATCTGTTCAAACCTGCATGCTAAAAACACAATGGCAAACAAGATCAAATACAAGTAGGATTTGTTATTCTCAAATCAAAGGGATGCGGAAAACCATGTTCCAACAAAATCAGCATCTAAAAAGCCAGTTAGATCAAAATCATTGTTCTTAGGGTACCAAAGGCTAAGATGTTGGATGCCTTTAAGGTATCTAAAAATCCTCTTTGCAGCTGAGTAGTGATATTCCTTAGGGCATGCTTGATACCTAGCACAAACACATGTTGCATACATAATATCTGGTCTACTAGTAGTCAGATACAATAGGGATCCAATTATACACCTGTACATGGATTCATCAAAGAGTTTTCCCTTATCATCCTTGTCCAGGGAAATATTTGACCCCATGGGATGGTGGAAGCAGATTCCATCCCAAACTTCTTGATAAGCTCCCTAGTGTACTTGGTCTGAGAGATGAATATCCCTTCATCAGACTATTTTACTTGGAGGCCTAATAAGTACTTGAGCTCTCCCTTACTGCTCATCTAAAACTCCCCCTACATAAGGGCGGCAAACCTTTTGCAAAGGTTGTCATCAGTAGACCCAAAAATTATGTTATCAACATAAATTTGGACTAGGAAACACTTTCCCTTTGTTTCCATAAGAAATAATGTACTATCTATCTTTCCCCTCAAGAACTTGTTCTTGATGAGAAAGCTAGACAAGGTCTCATACCAGGCCTTAGGGGCTTTCCTTAGACCGTATAAATCTTTCCTAAGAAAGTAAACATGTGAGGTAAGAGTTGGATGTACAAAACCTGATGGTTGTTCCACATATACCTCCTCTTTCAAATCTCCATTTACAAAGGCTGACTTGACATCCATCTGGTATACCTTGAACCCCTTGTGTGCAGCATAGGCAAGAAATAATCTAATTGCTTCTAACCTTATAACTGGGCAAAGGTTTGGTCAAAGTCTATACCTTCTTCTTTCCAATATCCCTTGGCTGCCAGTCTAGCCTTATTCTTGATGATGATACCATTCTCATCTAGTTTATTTCTGTAGATCCATTTGGTGCCAATTATGTTGTGTCCTTGAGGTTTTGGCACCAACTTCCATACTTTGTACCTCTTGAATTATAGTAGCTCTTCTTGAATTGCTTGAATCCAGAAGGTATCTTGATTAGCTTCCTCAAACTTCCTGTGCTCTATCTGAGATAGAAAGCTCATGAATAGAGCTTTGTTGGGGAAATGATTTATCTTAACCCCTTGAATTGAGTAGAATATAAACTCTAAGAATGAAAAATTAGGCTAAGTAAATATGCGTCGAATAATATTCGACGCAACGTCGAAATGTAGTCGACGTTTCTCTCAGAATGAGTCGAAGTAACTCTAAGAAGAATTCAACGCAATCTTTGTCGACATACCTCTGACTTCTAGTCGACGCATTTAATAAAGTCGACGTACCTTAGTCGATGCACGTTCGTTATTATCCTCTCGACGTTCAGCCAGGATGAAATCGACGTTCACGTCGAATAATAATCCACGCACGTCGATTTCTATAAGAAGTTCAAAAACACGCCAGATCTCTTTCCTTCTTTCTGTAGATCTGATTTTTATGGAATGATATTATTCTTTTATAGCCGTTCTGAATCAGTCTTTCCTTCTATTTGATTCTTGGCTAATTTGATTAAGTTTATTATGGATATTATTTGAAATCAAAATGATCTCTTTCCTTCTACAGAAATATTGATTATGGAAACTTTTATCTCTTCCTAATTCTCTGTCTGCTAATTGATTATTCTCCTTTAGTAATATCTTTTTAAACAGAGCTATAAATAAAGAGGAGGTCGACAGAGAATAAGAACTAGTGATCCACCATATACATTTGAAAAAGAGGAAGAGCTCCCAAGTGAAGAGTGAGAAAGCTGAGAAAAGAGATAGTGTGCTGTAGCAAAGAAAAAACCTTCATCTTCTCCTCCTTCTGAAGCCATTCTGCTGCAAATTCTGGAAGCTCTCACAAAAGAGAGAAAAGCTTACAATCTCCTTCTCACTATAGAAGAGAGATCATATTCACTGTACTTGTGCTTCTAATCTTCTTGCTAGGAAGAAGATTCTTCCTTACATATATTGACTTCTGTTCTTCTACTTGTTCTACTTCTTCTTCTCATACTTATTTCATTTTCAAATTGTGTAAAAGAGTTTTTAGAATCTCTCTTCAAAAAATTCAATTGTTGTGGTTCTAAGAGTCTCCTTATCAAAAGACTCAGTCTGGTTCTAAGAGTCTCCTTATCAAAAGACTCAGTCTAGTTCTAAGTGTCTCCTTATCAAAAGACTCAGTGCAAGTTAGTGAATTCCTACCAAAAGGGGTAGAAGAGTGGACTACCCAAAGTTTGGGGAACCACTATATTTCTTTGTGTTGTGCTGTGATTTTCTTCTTGCTATTTTTCTTCTTTTCTTGCTTAATTCTTGTTGGTTTGTGAGAAGCTTGAATATGTGATTATTACACACATATATATAAGATCACAAAGTATTTTTAAATCTCTATTCACCCCCCCCTCTAGAAAATTCTAGTGAGGTTAACTGTGCACTTTCAAGCTTAATTGTGAGCCCTGCTTCTGGTGATCACCCCTTAGTTCTCATCTCCAATTATCAGGTTCCTTGGTTGATCCCTCAGATGCCTGGTTGCTGCAGGTAATCTATCATAATTCTGCAGCTCTTCTTCTAGAGAATTAGGTTCTTCAGCAGCCTGCTAATCTTCATCTTTAGGTACATCTGCCTCTAAATTGACACTGTTGGTGTTGGGTATGTCTTGGATAGACCTCTCTTGCATCTTCTTATCATTTCCTGTCAAAACAGGAGAACTGGACCAACCCTTATAAAGTGGCTGGTCTCATCAAAGACAACATGCATAGATTCCTCAACAAAATGAGTCTTCTTATTGAATACTCTATAGGCTCTACTATGTGAGCTATATCTAACAAGAACACCAACATTGCATTTTTCAGCAAACTTTGTTAGTTGGGATTTTCATTATTTAAAATGTAACATTTGCAACCAAAGATTCTAAAATATGAAATTATTGGTTGTTTGCCTTTCAGAATCTCATAGGGGGGTTTTTCCAAGGGCCTTATTGATGGAAGCTCTATTTAGAACATAACAAGCAGTATTGACTGCCTCAACCCAGAAGTATTCTGGGAGTGAGGAGTCACTAAGCAATGATCTCCCAGCTTCTATCAAGGTCCTATTCTCCTCTCAGCCACACCATTTTGTTGTGGAGTCCTTGGGGGAGGAAAACTCTTGGGTGATACCAAATTCTTGACAAGACTTTGCCATGGCCCCAGATTGAAATTCTGTACCATGGTCAGTTATAGTTTTGACCACAGTACATTGTAGTTCATTCTGAATTGCCTAGACATAGTTTATGAAGATATCTAAAGTATCAGATTTCTTCTTAAGGAAGAATACCCATGTATATTTTGAGTGATCATCAACAATTACTAAAGTATATAGCTTCCCACCTAGGCTCTGAATGGGCAAAGAACCAAACATGTCCATATGCAATAGATATAGACATCTTTCAGTGACTTTGGAGCCAATGCTTTTAAAGGTGGCCCCAGTTTGCTTACCCATTTGGCATGCATGACAAGGACCACTTTTAACACATTTCAAATTTGGACTATTCCTAACAAGATTTTTAGAAAATAATCTATACATTGTCTTGTAGTTAATGTGGGCAAGTCTCTTGTGCCATTGAACACAAAGATATTCACTCTCATTAGCTACAAGATATACATGAGATAAAGAACTATTGCAAATAAAGTCTAAGAAATAAACATTCCCACTCCTTGTGTGCCTGAGAGAATGACCTCTAAGTCAATTGACTTTTTGATCAAGCAATTGCCATTGTGGAATTCAATGACATAGCCCAAGTCACATAGTTGACTTATGCTTATAAGGTTGTGATACAACTCTTCAACATAAGCTACCCTTGTTATTGAAACTATGCCATTAGTGATCATACCATAACCTTTGGTGACTCCTTTTTCAAAACCTCCAAAGATTACTTTAGGTCCATTCTTCACAGGAGTGTAATCCAGCACAAGACTCCTAATTCCTATCACGTGCCTTGAGCACTCACTGTCCAAGTACCATATTTCCCTTAGGCTAGTACTTGAACTCTCCTGCAAAATATAATTCATTTTCCCTTAGGAGCCCAATTGTTTTTGGGTCCTAGGTTCTTGTTAGCATAAAAATGACACACTTTCACACTCTGCAACCTTTGTAGGAAAGCTCCTTTTTGCATTAGGCACACTAGTTTTGTGCCAAGAATCAATAGCAAAGTGTCCCACTTTACCACAACACTGACATTCGTGGATGTTGTACCTTCTTTTCTGAACACTTCTTGAGGTGGAAGGAGCATCAAAATGCTTATGTTCAGTGAAGAAGGTATCAACATTCTTCCTATTCCTGTTAGCAATTACATGGCTTGTTGACTGTCTATAAAATGTCTTAGCAGACTTTATCTGAATGACATCAGCTGGTCTTAGTTTGGCAGCTAAGTAAGAGTTGATGGCATCAGATACTGTGTTGTTAGACTTGATTATAGGCCTGACAACAGCCATGTGTTTTGGTAAATAGGATTTAGAAGAAATAGCTTTCTTATCCTTGAATGTGGGGGCTGAAGTACCAAACACAAATGGTCCAGGATGGGCCATTTGAATTTTCTCATGGGGAGATTTCAAAGCACTCATCCCCATGCCATTTCTCTTGCTATAGTTAGGAGTATTCTCCTTCCTATAGGAGCTTACACTCTTCTAGTGACCATACAAGCTGTCATGGTCATACCTTTTAGAGGGAAACAACACCTTTTGAAAGGTGATATGAGGCTTAGTTTTAGCTTGGCCCTTTCCTCCATTCTCAGCACCTACTACCATTTTATTGTAACCAAACCCTCTCCTATTAATTTGGGAGGAGAAGGTATTAATGATGGGCAATATAGATTTGGGTTTTAGATAATTGGGCCACTAAGCTTTTCTCTTTGAGAAGCTTCTCTTCAAGGTCCTTAATGACCTTGTTCTTTTGGCTTATGGTGCTAAGTTGGAATATTGTTATTCCCTTTAGCTGACTAATTTCCCCACTCATCTAAGCCATTTGGGTAGCTAACTCAGTGGATTCAGGCTCTGCCTACTGAAGGGAAGCAATTTATAGAACTTGCCTCTTGGCTTGCTTCTTGCTCTTTTTCAGAGCTTCCAAGAGGGCACCATACTTGTCAATCAATATATTGACGTCCACTTTAGATTCTGAACCACTTTCATCATTAGATGAGCATGCTTCAAATTCTAGAATAGACTCATAATCAGAAGAGGGAATGAAAGGAGTTGATACCCTATCAGGAAGATCCTGACTGTCTTCATTATCTGATATGGCCACTACCCCATAAAATTCTTTGACATATTCATCCACCTCTGTGTCACTGTCTGAATGTGACAGAAGGGCCCTGATGCCAATCCTTGCAGCTGGATAGTCCTCATCCTCAGTTGCTGCCAATACCCCAATATTGGCTTCTTCTTGTTCATCATAATCTGATGATGAAGATTCAGATTCACTCTAGCTCCTTTCCTTCTTTACTAGGAAGGATTTTTAACCTTTCCTTTCCTTGTAGTGATGAGGCTTCTTATCACCTCTTTCTTTTCTCTTGACTGGACAGTCATCTATGACATATCCAGGCTTGCTGCAATAATAACATATAACATTATTTGAAATATGTTTGACAGGTTTAGATTCATACATGTCACCCCTGGGGTGTAGCCTCCCTGATTGGTTGTGTTCCTTCTTGGGATGTGAGGAAGAGGAAGGTCTGTTCTTCCACTGCTTCCTCCTCCTCAACTTCTTGAAGTGCCCAGAGAATACAACAAATTCCTCATATGTTGAGTTGCTGTCAGATGTGCTGGGCTCAGAGTTTTCTTAGTTAGCAACCCTTCTAGGTGGAGAAGAATTGTTTCTTTGCTCTTCTTAGAGCATTTAACTTTGAGAGCCATAGATCTCTCCTTTGCATGAGACCTGGTAGAGGTGTCCTCCTTTCTTGCAGACAGCTGCATCTCATATGAGAGCAGCTTCCCAAATAGTGTGTGGGGAGAAGTTTCACCAAACTTTGCCCCTTCCCCGTTGACACAGATTTTTGTATCCCAATCTCTAGTTAGAGATCTTAGGAATTTATCATTTATCTCATAATGGATGAAGACCCTTCCAAAGGTCCTCAGTTCATTCACCACCCTGAAGAATCTCTCATAGCAATCAGTTATACATTCCAGGCTGTGTTGCCTGAACGCTTCATATTCTAGGTTAAGGAGGGATTTCCTATCATCCCTCACTTCATTAGTACCTTCCATGTACAATATAAGTGTATCCCACATGTCCTTGGCTGTCTCATAGTCCACCAAGTTCTGGAAGGTGGAATCATCAATTGCATTTACTATGATGTTTTATGCTCTCTTATCCATAGTAGCAAGTGCCATTTAAGTGTTGGACAGTTCCACATAAGTCTTGGGCACCTTCAGAGTTGTATCTATGGTGGAGGCCTTTTCAAAGACAAAAGGACCATCCTTTACAGTGATATAGATCATAGGGTCAGAGGCTTCCATAAATAGCCTTACCCTTTGCTTCCATATGCCAAAGGATTCTTTCCTGCATATGGGCAGCTTCATGGAGGCTATCTCCTTATGAACTCTAGTGGAAGCCATGAAGCAGTTGTAGACTATGTTCCTTTGAAATATTCTACTTGTAGCTAACATTTGTTTACTGATTAATTAGAGTAAAAAGAAAATCACAGAAAACACACAACTATTTATAGTGGTTCCCCAAGACAGTGTGTCTATGGGTAGTCCACTTTTCCTCTACACCTTTCTAACAGTGTTTTAGACAATGTAAACTCCTCCAAAACTCAGTTCCAAGAGCTTACAACTCAGATCCCACAGGATCTCTCAGGTTTCCTCCAAAACCCTACCTCAGGCACACAACCCTACCACTCAGAGTACTCCTACTCCTACAACTCAGAAATCCTCCTGATTTCCTACCTCAGGCCTATCAAGAGTTCCTTCCTCAGATCTCCTCAGAAATCCTACAACTCAAACTGGGAGTACAGCTCTACAACCTCATGCACAAAGCCTTACACACTCAAGCACAAGTCCCTACACACTCAGAACTAATAAGTTCTGATAGAGTTTATATATTCGCTTTTACAACATAGGAAAATAAAGATATAACCTTTAGTTTAGGTATTCTATTGTTGAAGCACAATAGATGCTATCTTGGAATGGGGTTGAATGGCAGTATCTTCAAGCCTTGTTCCTTCTGATCTTCTTCTTCAATAGATGAAGGAAGATCCACTTGTTCTTCTGAATGGAATCAACAAGAACTAACTTATCTCAGTTATCTACTTGTAGCCTGGAGGAAGATTGATATATCTTGTGGAAGCAGTTTATCTTTCAATCGAACAGTAACAACCATTCTTCCAAATCTTTTCCACACCTTCCACAATGACCTAACATCTTCTTTTATACCTCCTCCATTCTGCAATGGCTCTGAGGAGTACACTGTCACAGCATGGACATAAATAGAAAGCATTATCCTAGCTTTCTAATCACTTGCGCTAAAGCATATCCCGCTAGGCTTTATTCAAATATTAACCTGTCTCAGCGGTTGGGCTGAGACAGGATCCAGTCTACCTCTCAGTGGATGCGCTGAGACAAATAGTCTTCTCACCAGTTTTTGTCTAAATGCAGCTCAGCTGAGACAAACTCCTTCTCAGCGGCTCTAGTTGCGTCTTAGCTGTTCAGCTGAGACCATGCTATTTTCTAATATGTTTTGAAAGTACACTCAGAGAATAATTCTAATGTTTGGAATGACCTAACCCTATATAGACATGAAGTAAAAGAGGTCTTATCAAATACAATATGTACTTAGCATTGAGTGTGATGCCTCTTCAAATCTAGGGAACATTGAGGGCAATATTCCCAACAGTATCTATAGCAGTTGAGCACAGCAACTCTCAGCTGAGATGTACTCTGATTCAGTAGTTGAGATTGCCACACTTGTTTGCTTCTTGTTGCTCCAGGAGATCAGCCTCTATTGGAATACAATTTTCCGCATCCCTTTAGTTTGAGAATAACTGAAAGTGCATAGAGTGCCTCTGAGAATCCTCTAGAGGGGGGGGGGGGTGAATAGAGATTTAAATTTAATTCTATCCTAACTATGAAAACAATAAACTTAACTAAGGATTTATGCCGAACAAGAACACAGGCAGAATAAATAAGGTGCAAGAAATAAAGTGCAGGCTAGAAAGAAATTGGGACAACACATAAATTTAATAACCAGAAGACACACAGAATTTTTTATAGAGGTTCCCCAAAATGTGGGTACTCCCCTCTTCTACCACCTGGTAGGGATGCACCACTGTGCCTGAGTCTTTTGATAAGGAGACTCTTAGAACCACTGATCAGTTGACAAGGAGATCATGAACCACCAGATCTTTTGATAAGGAGATCTTAAACCACCAGATCTTTTGATAAGGAGATCTTGAACCACTGAATCCTTTGAAGAGGGATTAATAAAACTCCTGTACAGAATGAGAAAGAAGGAGAAGGAAGAAAGTTATAGGAATTCTATTCTCAGAATTCTTGAGAAGATTATACGAAGAACAACCTATTATATGTTCCACAGGATCTGCTCTTGATTAACCCCTGCTTTAGATAGTAATGAATTGCAGGTGATTTGTATGTCAGATCCTTTCTACTTTTGCTGATTGAGATCTGGCTGCTAAGAGATTGTGATGAAGAGAAGCTTTCAGATCGTCTGTTCTATTAGATGAAGAACAACAGAGCATTCTTTTTTTTTTCTCTTTTCTATTTTAGGGTTCCTGAGAGAGGGAGAAGAAGAGGAAGCCCTAGCAAGAAGAAGAACAACCGATTGTGATTAATGCTGTTTCTATTTCAGTCTTCTCTTCTCCTTTTATTCTCTATATTCAATTTCAAATTTCTTTCCCTTTCTGGTATCCCTGAAAAGGTAATCTACCCACGACATTCTCTTTCTTCCCTCTTTAATTCTCGGCCCGTCCATCTACTAGAAATATGGTTCCAAGAAACCTTTTTGTCTCCTTCTTTAATGCTCCTTTCTATTTCAGGCAATTATTAAGCCGTTGGGGAATGGTCTTGAAGGACTTGGGCAATGAAAAGAAGGATCAGAGAGACAGCTGAAAAGATATACTTTTATAGACTGTATTCGACGTAGCATCAAATTCATTTCTTCTCTTATCGATGCTACTTCGAGTTCTTGTAGAAGTAGCTTCGATTTCATCTCTGCTCTGATTGAACTCAGCTAGTCAACATTGAGTCAACATCTTATCTATGTGTCTATCGAGTTGATTTGCCTGGCTCTGAACTTTATCTTCTGCGTCGAGATGAAGTCGACTTTGCGTCGACTTTAGATGTCTTCGACAGATAACCTCTTCTGCGTCGAGTTGAAGTAAAAGCTGCGTCGACTTCTCCATTTACTCTAACAAGTCCTGACCTCTACGTCGATATGTATTCGACGTAACGTCGACTTGAGTTACTTCGACAGAAGGGTTGAACCACTTGGACTTATAGTTAGAGCAGCGTCGATATGAACTTAATGTTACGTCGAATTCTATTCGACGTAAATGTTAACTTAGCCCAATGTTACTTCCCTTGATCTGGTCCTGACACCCTATGTTGAGTGTGACATCCTAAGACATATAATGACCATATTACCCTCACTATACAATGGGTAATTCAAACTGAGTAGATAAAATCACTTTCATATAATTTATTAAGTTAAATCAAGGGTTTTTCCCAACAATCTCCTCCTATTTATCTTAATAAATTTTACAGATTGAATAAAGTGATTTTACACATTTCTTTGCATAAACAAACATACATGCAAGATAACATAGACATAAGGAGGAAACAACTGAAATTATAGTCATCAGATTTCCATATCAAGAAATTGTGTAGCATTATTTTTCCCACCAAATGTAATTCCACAAAAACCAATAGTTCATCTGATACCTGAATCTTAGAGATCCTTCTCAGGGGTTCTTCCTTTCCTGGAGAAGACTTTTCGAGTTGTATACCTCTTGGCCATTCTCAATGGAGCATCTTCATTATCTTCAGGATCTTCAGCTTCCTGGGTATCTTCCTCTGCTATCTGAATAACTTCATCTAATGGATCTTTATCTTGAATCTAATCTTGAGCTGCAGATGTGCTTACAACAGCCATTTCTGCATCTGGGAAAGGCTCTCCCTGCTTTGGTGCATCAGCTTGCTCAATATTCAACCTTTCTTGGGGCTCCCCTTCATATGTCAGAAACTGCATGACATCTGCCGTATCTTTGTCACTTTCCTCCCCTTGAACAGATACATCTGTTCCTTTATCATTCAATATTTCTGGAGCAAGCTCCCCCTGAACTGTTGCATCTAGTTTTCCCTGGACATCATCATCCAACCTTTCTGGATGCTCCCCTTGAGACTGTGCACCCTGAAAGGTAGTTACTTTGTCATAAGCAGGCTCATCATTAACATTACCCTAATCTTGTACATTCATAACATGAGGAGGTAATTCTTCCTCTAGTATGTTCTCCCCCTTCTTGACCTTGCTGGCCAGTGTGGTTATGAACTCCCTTGAGACCATATACAAAGATATAAACTCTTTGAGGCTCTGAAATGATTTTTGAAATCTTAATTGCTCACCCTCCATCTGTGAGTATTTTCTGTCAAACATTCTGGCCTGACAGGCCACTTGATCTGCAAAAGTGGAGGAGGGAATGACCACACCCTTGGAAATAATCTTCTCAAGATCAATTATAGGTGGATGAAATGTAAATGGAGGAGGTGATGGAGGAACATCTTCTTAGATGGGAGAGAGAGAATGATACACCTCAGGTGAGAAGTGAATTGATGGTGGTGGAGGTGGAGCATGGTGATGATCTGGAATGAGATTGGATGGTAGTTGATAGGTTGGTTGAAGAGATGGCTCAGGTGCTGAGGAGGATTGGAACTGCTGTTGTTGTTATTGTTGTAGTTGTTGTTGCTGTTGTTGTTGCTGTTGAGATGGGGTGTCTTCTTAAGGGTAATCTGTACCTTGCTTTTCTGAGTCTAGTGGAGGAGGAGATGGAGGAGGAGAAATTTGAGCTTGACCAGGCTTTGTGATTTGCCTGGTCCATTTGGAAAAGATTCCAATTATAATCCTGTTTCCAGGAGGAATGGGCACTCCTTTTGACTTAGAGATATTTTGGATAGTGTTTAAAGAGCACTTGACTCATTATTCTCATATAGGCATTCTCCTTGTGGGAGTACTTATGCCCAATCATCTTTAATAGGCATCTTCCCCAATTGATCTTCTTCTTCAGAACAAGAGCTCCCATAATCTGCAGCTGTTGCTTTGGAACAACATCATGTGCAGAAATCTTACACAACAATACCTTTCCTACTATATCTGCCAGGAATCTGAATTCTTCTCCAAGATCCATTTTCTTCAGATTGATAGGCTCTTCATTCTTAAACTTCATCAGTTCCAGGTACCTCTAAATCTCATCCCCTGTTAGTTCATCTAACTCATCCCCTATCTGAAGATCATATGTTTGGTTTAGCAATTCCTCTGTTATCAATACATCTGTGGCATATATTTTCCCTGTGAGGGAACCATCCTCTCCTCTCTTAACACTGTCTTTAAAATCAGTTAGTTCGATATCCAGGATTTTTCATCTTGTGGAGATAAGCTCGGTCAGACCAGCCTCTTGAAACAAGCCAAGAATGGCTTTGAAGCTTTCTGCTGCTACGCTGAACGAATTTACGTCCACATCAAATCCTGAGTTCACCTTGGGTGGAGCCATTGGATTTTGGGTACCTGCGAAGACAGAGAAAGCGAGAGAGAAAGAGGCACAGGAGAGCAGGAGAGCAAGAGAGCAAGAGAAAGAGAATTCGAAAGCGTAAATGTTTCAATGCAGTAATTGCTTAAAAGCAGATGAATCGCCGCTACTTAGGATTTAGGTCGATGCACCATCAATATTACTTATTATTTGGCACGCAAAGCTGTGTCGAGATTGCTTCTAGAAGCAATTCTGCGCGTGCTAATATATCGATGTTGCGTCGACTAGTACTCGGCGTAGCTTCGAGACTATTCAGAAACCCTAAGTCAATGTAGTCCTGACGATGTTACGTCGATTTCTAATCGACGTGACTTCGAATTTAATCAGCAATTATTAAGTCTACGTATGCGTTGATATGAACTTGAAGCTGCATCGAATTTTATTCGAATTGTCCGCTCTGTGTGCTTCTCGACGCTGGCATCGAGTAGAAGTCAATGGTACGTCGACTTCTATTCGACGCACCTTTTAATAAACCGATCTATTTCTTTAGAAAATTCTTGTTGTTTTTCCCAGCAATTTTATTTATTGAAAATAGATGATAATATTGATTTTATGATTTGTTAGGAAACATTAAGGTAGAAATTACTCCCTTAAATGGAGTTTGTCCCTTATGCTTGTCCTGTATCTCCCTTCCCACTCCATTTTCTCTTGAGTGAGACCCTACCTAATTCTGCACAAGTAATTCAAACATTAGAGGGAACCCAGGTTACCTTGGGCCCTTTGCTTTTACCATTATAGGGTTCAATGAAAGAATATAAGGGTCTTTCATGATACCCTTTGGGATGATAGGGAATGATTTTCCCAAACCTATTGTTTTGAAATTTGAAATGGGTATAAAATGTATCTAGATATAATAAATCAGTAGAGTGTTTTATTATCCTAGGTCTTGATTTACCCTTTTGATTATGGTTATTTAATTTCCCTATGTTATTTTTACCAGAGGGTTTCTCTTCCATATTGAGATGTATTTTGTTGGGTTTATCTAACCTATCTGAATAACTAGCAGCCTTACCCTTAATTGATGCACTCTTCTCACTGGGTTGATGATCACTAGGTCTTACAAAGGAAACTGGATTTTTTCCAGGCAGGTTTCCTAGGTGCTTCTGAGCTGGTGGAGGGCTCTGCTCCAAACCCTAAGTGATTAAATCTCATAGAGAGATTTTTAGTGATGTCTTTGAGCTTCTGACTCCTCCCATTGAGTGAGTCCTCAAAAGCATTTGCCTTTGTTAGCTCTTGTTTTAATTGTATGTTTTCTTTCCTAAGTTCAATTAGTTCTAACTCTTTATTATTGATTTCATTTGTTAGATTCTAATTCCTTAGGTAGATTTCAGCATTCTTGAGGTTTTCTAATTCAGCCCTAGCAGTGTCTAGTTCATTTTCTACCCTAAGATGTTCAATGCAAAAATCTCTAAAGCAGGTTTTAAAATCTTCTGAATTGAAATCTGTTAGTAAAAACCATTGATTTAACTTAACAAATTAACTAAAAGTGATTTTATCTTCTAGGAGTAAATTACCCATTGTATAGTGAGGGTAATCTAGTCATTACATGTCTTAGGATGTCATACTCAACATAGGGTATCAGGACCAGATCAAGGGAAGCAAAATTGGGCTAAGTTAATATTTGCGTCGAATAGAATTCGACGCAACATCGAGTCCATATCGACGCTACTCTGACTAGAAGTCCATGTGATTCAACCCCTCCGTCGAAGTAACCCAAGTCAACATTACATCGAATAGATATCGACGTAGAGGTCAGGGACTTGTCGGAGTCACTAGTGAAGCCGACGCAACTTCTACTTCAACTCGACGCAGAAGATGTCATCTGTCGAAGCCATATAAAGTCGACACAACGTCGACTTCATCTCGACCCAGAAGATGAAGTTCAGAGCAAGGCAGATCAACTCGACGGAAACGTCGATAAGATATTGACGTAATGTCGACTAGCAGAGTTTAGTCAGAGCACAAATGAAATCGAAGCTACTTCTACAAGAACTCAAAGTCACGTCGATAAGAGAAGAAATGAATTCGACGCTACGTCGAATATAGTCTGTAAAAGTATATCTTTTCAGTTGTCGCTCTGATCCTTCTTTCATGGCCCACATCCTTCAAGACCGTTCCCCAAAGGCTCAATAATTGCCTGAAATAGAAAGGAGCATTAAAGAAGGACACAAAAGGTTTCTTGGAACCATATTGCTTGTAGGTGGGCATACCGTGAATTAAAGAGGAAAGAAAGAGAATGCCATAAGTAGATTACCTTTTCAAGGCATACCAGAAAGGGAAAGGAATTTCAAATTGAATAGAGAGAATAAAAGGAGAAGAGAAGACAGAAACAAATAGAGCATTAATCACAATCGGATGTTCTTCTTCTTGCTAGGGTTTCCTCTTCCTATCTCTCAGGAACCCTAACACAGAAAAGAGAAAAGAAAAGAAAAACTCTGTTGTTCTTCATCTGATAGAACAGAGGATCTGAAATCTGCCCTACATCACAATCTCATAGCATCCAGATCTCAATCAGTAGAAGCACAAAGGATCTGACATACAAAGCACCAGCAATTCATCACTATCTAAAGCAGGGGCTAATCAAGAGCAGATTCTGTGGAACATAATAGGTTGTTCTTCATACAGCCCTCTCAAGAATTCTGCGAACAGAATTCCTACAACCTTTTTTCTTCTCCTTCTCTCTCATTCTATAAAAGAGTTTTATTAATCTCTCTTCAAAGGATTCAGTGGTTCAAGATCTCCTTATCAAAAGATCTGGTGGTTCATGTTCTCCTTGTCAAAAGATCAGTGGTTCTAAGAGTCTCCTTATCAAAATACTAAGGCACTATGGTGCATCCCTACCAGGTGGTAGAAGAGGAGATTACCCACATTTTGGGGAACCTCTATAAAAATATGTGTGTCTTCTGGTTGCCAATTTTCTGTGCTGTCTCTATAGCTAGTTTATTATATAGTTTCTGCTTTACATTTCAGCACAAGTTTATTCTGCCTGAGATCTTTAGTGAGCATAAATCCTTAGATTAATTTTATTGTTTTCACAGTTAGGATAGAAATAAATTTAAATCCCTATTCACCCCCTCTAGAGGATTCTCAGAGGCACACTGTGCTCTTTCAATTGGTATCGGAGGGAGGTTGATCATTAAAAGGTTAACATCTTGATCAAAAAGGCCTCCTAATTTTATTTTCTTTTATACACATATATTTCATAAAAAAATATGAGTTCTAAGGATTATGCCTCAACAAGATCTCCAGTGTGTAGTCTGAATAAGTTTACTCTCTGGAAGGCCGGAATAAAACTATATATGAATTCTATTGATGAAGAAATCTTCAATGTGATCCTCACAGGTCCTCCAGCTCCAATAAGGAAGGACACCAGTGGAAAAGTTATATAAACTTCAGTTCCCAGAGCAGAATTGATTGAAGATGAGAAGAAGGTCAAGGCATGTGATGCCAATGCCATGAACATTCTGATCTCAACATTGTCTGATGACATATTTCAGAAAGTTGTTGACTGCAACTCTGCAAAAGAGATCTGGGAATCTCTCTCCAGATTAGTTGAGGGAAGTTCTGATGTGAGGAAAGACAAAAATGCTCTTCGCATATCTTAATATGAGAACTTTAAGAAAAAGCCTGATGAAAGCATTACAGAAATGTATGACAGATTTAGTCTCATCATAAATGAGCTGAGAGGGCTTGACAGGGAAATTTCTCTCACAGAAATTAATGACAAGCTCCTCATGTGCTTTCCCAGCACATGGGACTCTAGAATCTGGGCCATTAGAGATTCTAGATGCCTAAGAGAGATATCAACAGATGCTCTCATGAGAAAGCTCAAATCCTATGAGCTTCTACTGAAAAGCAGAGCTGAGTCAGAAGCCCATGAGAGGACACCAACTCCTAAAGAGAGGACTCTTGCATTAAAGACTGCAGAAGCAGAGTCCTCCTCCACTGAAGAGGAAATGTTTAATCTCTTGGCTAAGAGATTCAAAAAGTGGGTTAGGACAAAAGAGTCCAGGAGAAGAGAGAGGAGCTCAAGCAAGCCAAGGTATGATAAAACTCCTAACCAGGAGGTTATCTGTTTCTCTTGCAGGAAGCCAGGACACATCTCTACTTAATGTCCGGAAGATGAAATGAACAAGAAGAACAAGCAAAAGAAGGGGCACAAGAGAAAATCCCTCATGAGAAAGGGAAAGAGAAGAGAGAAAGGGTTCATAGCTGAGACCTGGAGTTGCTCAGACTCTGAATCAAGCTCCCTCTCATCTGATGATGAAGAATAAGGTGGACCAGTAGAAGCCTGCCTGATGGCCTTTGAAAATTCCACTGATAATGCTGAGGAAAGCATCTTTGAATACATTGACTTCTCCTCAATAGATTTTAAAGAATGCTTTCAGAAGTTTTGCAACGATTTTATCAACAAACAAAAGGAACTTGAAACAATCAAATCTGAAATAAAAGCTCTCAGCAAAGATCCCTCATCCTTAGTTAACAATGATCTGTGATGTGAACTGATTGAGAAAGAAAAAGAAATAGACATTTTAGATAATGAAAATACAGATCTAAGGAAAGAACTCTCAAAGGCAAAAGCCTTTGAAGACTCCCACAATGGAAGGAGCCAAAAGATCAAAGAAATTTCACAAAATCTCTCCAAGAGATTTAATCATCTTAATCAAGATTCACAATCACTCACTAGCAAACTTGCTTGTGATAGACCAGTAATATCCTCTAGGTCTAGACCAAATAATTTATCAGAATCATGTAAAGAACAGGGGAAAGATAACCCTAATAAACTCACTACATTTAATAGGGTAGACACTAGTGATGAACCCGCAATCCTAGGCACACAACCCTTTGAAAATTTAGATTTGAAAAATGAGTGTGCTGCATGTAGAAATTATAAAATTGAAATAGAAGAGATGGATGAAACCTTTGAGGAATATAGAAATGATTACCAAGCACACATTGACTCTGTCATTTCTACTCTTAAAAACAGCACGAATGCCTACAATAAAGCTAGACAAGACTTAATGATCAAAAAGGATAAATTAAGGTCAGAAATTAACTTGCTTAAGGAAATTGTAAATTCAAATTCACAAACACTGAATGATATGAATTATACATCGAATTGAACTCGACGCAATTTTAGGAATACGTCGAATGTATCTCGATGGACTCCAGCATATGTGTCGTCATCATCTCAAAGCAACTATGTGGGTGTGTCGAAATACACTCGACATAACCAATATCTTACTTCGAATGATTATCGACGGGACTATGTAGATACGTCGGATTGCACTCGACGCAACTCTAAAACTACGTCGATTTCTTCTCGACACATATTTCTTGCACAAAATCATCAAACATCAAAATCTTCTTTGTTTATCTCAAGATGTCTTTGCTGCTCTAAACAAGGACATACTACCGAATATTGCTGGCATAATAATGTAGCACATCTTCACCCAAGGGAGAACAATGGAAGACCATCTCATTCTTCGATATCTACATATGATGATAGAAGGAAGAGACCCCAACATGAGAGGGTCTTTATTAATGTTTAATTTACCTGTGCAGAGGGAAGGCTGTTCAACCATAAACCAACAGTGGTATCTGGACAGTGGATGCTCCATGCATATGACTAGAGCAAGAGATCTGCTGGAAAATTTCAAGGCCATGGAAGGGCCCAAGTTAATTTTTGAGAACTCCCACTCTGGTCAAACCAAAGGATATGGTTTGCTCAGGATTGGAGAAATCTCTTTTGCTAAAGTAGCTTATGTTGAAGGACTTCAACATAATTTGATCAACATTAGTCAGTTGTGTGATGGTGAATACAAAGTTGTATTCACTAAGTCCTTGTGTCATATAGTTAGCTCTAAGACTGATCAAACAGTTTGACTGGTCTCAGAAAGGGTAAAGTATATGTTGTAGACTTTAAGTACACAAAGTCTGAGATCTGCTTGTTTAACTCCCAATTAGAAAATAGTGAGTTGTGGCATAGGAGACTTAATCACCTTAACTTTAAGACTATAGCCAAACTTTCCAAACTGAACCTAGTCAGGGGTTTACCAAATGGTAAATTCAATAAAGACCACCCCTATAGAGCCTGCCAACTAGGGAAGCAGATCAAAGCCTCAGTCAAACCAATTGGTAAGAATGATTCTCCTAGAATCCTTTTCCTGTTGCACATGGACCTGTTTGGTCCCATCTCCACTCAAAGATTAGCAGGAAAGTCCTACACCTTAGTCATTGTTGATAATTTCTTTAGGTTCTGCTGGGTATTCTTTCTAAAAGCTAAGTCAGACACCTTCAAGATCCTCTTAAGATTCATTAGACAGATTCAATCTGAACTCAATACACAGGTTGTTGTGATCAGAAGTGATCATGGCACTGAGTTTGAGAATCAGTTAATGTGTAGATTCTGTGAGGATGAAGGCATCAGACAAAGCTTTTCAGCTCCTAGGACCCCCCCCAACGAAATGGGGTGGCTGAAAGGAAAAATAGAACCCTAATTGAATCAGGAAGAACATTGTTAGCTGAATCAAACTTGCCAAAGTCCTTCTGGGCTGATGAAGTAAATACTGCAAATTATGTTCTGAATAGAAGTCTCGTCCACAATACTAAGTTGAAGACTCCCTATGAGCTGCTGAAGGGAAAGGCACCCATAGTCACCTACTTTAGAATCTTTGGGTGTTCTTGCTTTATCCTTAATAATGGGAAAAACCATCTTGCCAAGTTTGACAAGAAGGCTGATGATGGAATATTCTTAGGATATTCTTCATCAAGCAAGGCATATAGGTGCTTCAACAAAAGCTCTTTCAAAATTGAGGAGTCAATGCATGTAGTTTTCTTATGAAACTAACATGGTATACAAGGGGAAGGAAACTTCCACCAGTCCTATTCTACAGGAAGAAGATCAGCTTGCATAGGTGCTTCAACAAAAGCTCTCTCAGAATTGAGGAGTCAATGCATGTAGTTTTTTGATGAAACTAACATGGTATACAAGGGGAAGGAAACTTCCACCAGTCCTATTCTACAGGAAGAAGACCAGCTTGCATAGCAAGTTGAAAGGATGAGCATAGTAGATCATCCATCAGTATGTCATGAAAAGGACCAACAAGAAATTGACACTGAGTCTGGTGAGGACTTTGCAGCAGATGAAGAGGAAACTACAGCACCAGGGGTACCAGCTACAGATACTGTTCCAGTACTTGAGACTGAAATTCCAACTATCACTGAGCAAGTGATAGCCCAGAAAGAAGAGTAGATCTTAGACCACTCAACTAGATCCAGGATGACCCAAAAAGAACATCCTTCAACTCAAGTGATAGGAAACTTGACAGCAGGAGTCAAGACAAGGAATTAACTCATAAGTGAGACTATGTTGCAGTGTTTCTTATCACAATATGAACCCAAGAAGTTTGAAGAAGTAGATAGTGACCCTCACTGGATATCTGCAATGCAAGAGGAACTGACCCAGTTTGAGAGGAACAAGGTGTGGACTCTGGTAGAAAGACCAAAGAACTACACAGTCATTGGCACCAAGTGGGTGTTCAAGAATAAAATGGACTCAACAAGAGTCATTATCAGAAACAAGGCTAGTCTTGTGGTACAATGGTACAGACAAGAGGAAGGCATTGATTTCAATCAGACATTTGCTCATGTAGCAAGGCTAGGGGCAATCAGAATATTCTTGGCATACGCTGCTCCAATGAAAATAAAAGTCTACCAGATGGATGTTAAGAGTACTTTCCTCAATGGAAATCTATAAGAAGAGGTGTATGTGGAACGACCACCAGGTTTTGTCAATCCAACCTTTCCCTCTTTTGTATTTAGACTAGATAAAACACTATATGGTCTCAAGCAAGCTCCAAGAGCATGGTATGACACCTTATCCACTTTTCTTCCGGAACACAAATTTGAAAGGGGGAAAGTGAATAAAACCCTTTTCATAAGAGCACACAAGAATCAGCTACTTCTTGTACAAATATATGTGGATGATATTATATTTGGGTCCACAGATCAATCTTTATGCAAAATGTTTGCTTACCTAATGCAGTCAAGATTTGAAATAAGTAGCATGGGGGAGTTATCCTATTTCCTTGGACTCCAAGTTAAATAGAGTCCAGATGGCATTTTCATATCTCAATCCAAATATACAAGAGAACTCATTAAGAGGTTTGGGATGGAAAATGCATCTGTTATGAAAACCCCCATGGCTACTAATGTTGTTCTAGATAGAGATGAACAAGGTAAGACATTTGATCAAAAGACTTACAGAGCAGCCATTGTCTCTCTTCTCTACCTAACAGCTAGCAGACCTAATATAATGTTTGCTACATGTATCTGTGCAAGATTTCAGGTTGACCCAAAGGAATCCCACATGAGTTCTGTCAAAAGAATCCTCAGATATCTGAAGGGTATTCCTGAGCTTCGCTTATGGTATCCAGCTGAATCTGGATTTGAGTTGGTTGGATATTCAGATGCAGACTATGCTGGATGCAGGCTTGATTGAAAAAGCACTTCAGGAACATGTTAGTTTCTGGGTGGTAGACTGATATCATGGTTTAGCAAGAAGCAAACAACAGTCTCCACTTCTACAGCTGAAGCTGAGTATATAGCTGTAGGAAGTTGCTGTTCACAAATTTTATGGATGCAAAATCAGTTGTTAGATTACAACTTTTCCCTTGTCAATTCCACAATATATTGTGACAGCTCTAGTGCAATTTCAATTGCTTCCAATCCTGTTCTCCACAGCAAAACTAAGCACATAGAGATAAGGCACCACTTTCTCAGAGACAATGTAGAGAACGGTAAGATTAACCTTCAATACATATCTACTGACACTCAAAGGGCTGACACATTCACTAAGCCTCTTGATGAAAGTAAGCACAAGTTCTTTATCAATGCCTTGGGGATGCTTGATGGAGCTCTGTAGGTCCCCTATTATTATAAATATCTATTTTATGTAGAAAATTATTGCTGGGAAAAACAGCAAAAATTTTGAATAAAATCATACAAGTTTATTCAAAGCTGCGTCGAATTCAAATCGACGTACCGTCGACTTCTACTCGACGTCAGCTTCGAGAGCTATATGGGGAGGATCCTTCAAATATAACTCGACGTAACATCGAATACTTATCAACGTTTACATCGACATCATGATTAAAGACTATATCTCGAAGCCACGTCGACACCAACTCGACGCTCCGTCGATTTGGCAAATCGCGTGCTTTGACATATTTTGGCGCGCTGAGTTCTGCTCCTCTCTCGACGTTGCTTCGAATAAAACCCTAAGTTGCGACGATTCATCTACTCAAAGCAACTTTTGCGTTTAGTTCTATTGTGCTATTCGAATCCTCTCCTTCCTGCACTCTGCCTTCTTCCCTCTCTTCGTCTCTTTTCCTTGTTTCAGTGCAGGTACGCACAGTGTTTCAATGGCCTCTCCACCCAGTTATGAAGATATTGTGGAGACATTCAACCTAGCTCTTAAATTAGTCTTATCCAAGTTTGGCTCGCTCTATCTGGACATCTCCACGGACTGTTATCGAAAACTTCGCCGTCAACATAAATGATTGCAAGACCTTACCTATGACCTAGAGGTCTTTGACAAGGAAGTGAGATCGGCAGCTGTGTCTGCTGATGGATTTATATCCTTCTTCAATAATATAAAGTAGGGGAGAGCAGTACCAACAGACAACAAACTCATCGACAGCAGATCCCTCAAGATTCTGTCTATACGACATCAATCCCTCTCTCCCTCATCTCTGAAGGAGAACATGTTGTTTCATCTAAGTTATAGATAGATTCAGCCATCCAGGGGGAGTCATCCTCACCAAGAATCCTGCCCTCAATGCAGGGGGAGTCTTCAATACATGGGGAGAGTCCTGTATGTTCAGATGATCAAATCCAGGTCATGCACATTCAGGGATACACTGCTAAAACTGAGATGTCCATTCCTGATCCCCTTCAATTCAGGGTGTCTTCTGGTGACTCCACCACAACACTTGATTCTGCCAATGTGCATGATCAAGAATGTTATTCAATTGAACTTGCCTCAAATTATCCTATCACAGATCATCTATCAACACCAGCACAGCCACCTTCTCCATCACCTGTCCCAAGACAAATAACTGAACCTATCCTTCCAACACCTGTCTACATAGGAAGACCTCCTTATCAAGGCAAAGGAAGAGGAAGAAATGTACACAAAGGAATAGAGAAAAGATTACAGAAAGGATAAGTCTTATTACAAGAAGTATGAAAAGGTTGAAGTTCCAGAAAACACAATGAAGACCTACTCTAATCCTGAACTTGATTGAGTGTTAGAAGATATTGGTGAAAGAGAAATGTATGAATATGAGACAGCTCAAAAGGAGCTTCAAGGAAAGAAAAATAGATTTATTGACATTCTAAAAAGAGGAAAAGAGGTAGTTGAACAGGAGGAATTGGCCAAGGCAATTCCCATTAAATCAACCTGGTTTGATCATACAAAGTACCTTACAAAGAACCCTCAAGCTAAAATGTTAAAAGGAATAGGACAACTCCACAGAGGTGGTATTGGTTGCAATCTCAAAGATGCAGTACAATTCACACAGAAGAGAAAGAAAGGGAATAAGTCACCTGAAGAGGAGATAAAGATAAAGAAGGTCATGTTCACAAAAGCTTCAACTTATGGAAAGGAACAAGCTACTATCAGTAAATCACAAGTACTGCCTGTTGAATCCATATTAGAGTAGGCCCCTGAATCAGCTGACCTGAATCTAGAAATTATACATCTGATGACAGCTAAAGTTGTTGGGTTGGGCTTTACACTCAAGGATGTTCATCTTAACACAGAAATGGATCTGGAAAAGCTCTTCAAAGGCCATAGGAAGATAAAGAGGAATCCAGAAAAAGCTACTCCAGCAAATTTTCAATATCTGTAAAGAAAATACAAGAGAGTATATGAAGATCTATTTCTATTCCTCGGAGAGAAGAAGTGATAGTCACTTTTGAGTAAACTATGTCAAACCTCTGACTAATCTGGTACTATCTCTGTTATCAGTTCATATGGGTTATTCATTTAATGTGTGTGCTATTTTGTATTGCATGTATTATTATTTATGAAATGAAAAACTGTACAAAATCACTCTGAACAAACTGTAAAATTTGTTAAGATAAATAGGGGGAGATTGTTGGAAAAAACCATTGATTTAACTTAACAAATTAGCTAAAAGTGATTTTATCCTCTAGGAGTAAATTACCCATTGTATAGTGAGGGTAATCTGGTGATTAGATGTCTTAGGATGTCATACTTAACATAGGGTATCGGGACCAGATCAAATGAAGCAAAATTGGGCTAAGTTAATATTTGCGTCGAATATAATTCGACGGAACATCGAGTCCATATTGACGCTGCTCTGACTAGAAGTCCATGTGATTCAACCCCTATGTTGAAGTAACCCAAGTCGACGCTACATCGAATAGATATCGACGTAGAGGTCAGGGACTTGTCGGAGTAACTAGTGAAGTCGACGTAACTTCTACTTTAACTCAACGCAGAAGATGTCATCTGTCGAAGCCATCTAAAGTCGACACAATGTCGACTTCATCTCGACCCAGAAGATGAAGTTCAGAGCCATGCAGATCAACTCGACGGATACGTCGATAAGATATCGACGTAACGTCAACTAGCAGAGTTCAGTCAGAGCACAGATGAAATCGAAGCTACTTCTATAAGAACTCGAAGTCACGTTGATAAGAGAAGAAATGAATTTGACTCTACGTCGAATACAGTCTGTAAAAGTATATCTTTTCAGCTGTCATTCTGATCCTCCTTTCATGGCCAACATCCTTCAAGACCATTCCCCAATTGCTCAATAATTGCCTGAAATAGAAAGGAGCATTAAAGAAGGACACAAATGGTTTCTTGGAACCATATTCCTTGTAAGTGGACGGGCCGAGAATTAAAGAGGAAAGAAAGAGAATGCTATCAGTAGATTACCTTTTCAAGGCATACAAGAAAGGGAAAGGAATTTCAAATTGAATAGAGAGAATAAAAGAAGAAGAGAAGACAAAAACAAATAGAGCATTAATCACAATCGACTGTTCTTCTTCTTGCTAGGGTTTCCTCTTCCTCTCTCTCTCAGGAACCCTAACACAGAAAAGAGAAAAGAAAAGAAAAACTCTGTCGTTCTTCATCTGATAGAACCGAGGATTTGAAAGCTGCTCTACATCACAATCTCATATCAGCCAGATCTCAATCAGCAGAAGAACAAAGGATCTGACATACAAAGCACCTGTAATTCATCACTATCTAAAGCAGGGGCTAATCAAGAGCAGATTCTGTGGAACATAATAGGCTATTCTTCATACTGTTCTCTCAAGAATTCTGAGAACAGAATTCCTACAACCTTCTTTCTTCTCCTTCTTTCTCATTCTGCAAAAGAGTTTTATTAATCCCTCTTAAAAGGATTCAATGGTTCAAGATCTCCTTATAAAAAGATCTAGTGGTTCATGATCTCCTCGTCAAAAGATCAGTGGTTTTAAGAGTCTCCTTATCAAAAGACTCAGGCACTATGGTGCATCCCTACCAGGTGGTAGAAGAGGGTAGTACCCACATTTTGTGGAACCTCTATAAAAATCTGTGTGTCTTCTGGTTGCCAATTTTCTGTGCTGTCTCTATAGCTAGTTTATTATATAGTTTCTGCTTTACATTTTAGCACAAGTTTATTCTGCCTGAGATCTTTAGTGAGCATAAATCCTTAGATTAATTTTATTATTTTCACAGTTAGGATAGAAATAAATTTAAATCCCTATTCACCCCCCCCCCTCTAAAGGATTCTCAGAGGCACACTGTGCACTTTCAAAATGAAATTCATCAAAAATGGATACATCTTCTTCTTCGTCATCTTATAACATCCCAAGAGCCATCATGCAGGCTGCTACTGCTTCTTCTTCATCATCACTCTCAGATGATGATGAGCTCTCTTCCACTTCTGAATCACTCCAGGTCTCAATAATGAAACCCTTTGCTTTCTTCTTTTCCTTCCCTCTGAGAGACTTCTTCTTCTCCTCTTTATTGCTGCTCATGTTCCTTTGTTCTTGAGGCTCTCAGGAGCAATGTGCCCTGGATTGTTACAGGTAAAGTAGATAATCTCCTTCCTTGGAGTCTTATCATAGCTGGGCCTTGAGTCTCTTTCTCTTCTCCTTGAGTCCTCAGTCTTGACCCATTTCTTGAATCTCCTTGCTAGGAGATTGAACATCTCATCTTCTAGAGTAGAGGGATCTCCTTCAGTAGCTTTTAGAGCTAAATTCCTTTGGACATGAGTTGGAGTAGTTTCCCTCTCTTCTGCCTCAGATCTGTTCTTCAAAATCATCTCATATGACTTAAGCTTTCCTAGCAAAGCTTCAGTTGAGATTTCTCTGTGGCATCTGGATTCTCTGATTGCCCAGATGCTTGAGTCTCATGAGCTAGGGAAGCACATTAGGATATTATCATTAATTTCAGTCAAGGATATTTCCTTGTCTAAGCCTCTGAGCTCATTAATGATAAGACTGAATCTGTCATACATATTGGCAACAGATTCTTCAGCTTTCTATTGAAAGTTCTCATACTGGGATATGAGAAGGGACTTTGTCCTTTATTTCATCAGCACTTTCTTCCACCATGGTGGTGAGTGAGTCCCAGATCTCCTTTGCTGATTGGCATTCAACAACTTTCTGGAAAATGTCATCTAACATTGTTGACACCAGAATATTCATGGCCTTGGCATCACATGCCTTGACCTTCTTTTCAGCCTCTGTCCACTCCTTTCTTGAGGTTTCTCCTTCCTTTTGTCTGACTGGAGCAGGAGGACCTGTGAGAAGAACATTATATATGTCTTCATCAATTGAATTAATATAAAGTTTTATTCTGGCCTTCTAGAGTGTAAACTTATTCAGGTTACACACTGAAGGTCTTGTTGAGGCATAATCATTAGAACTCATTTTTATTTATGAAATATATGTGTAAAAAAGAAAATAAGAGTAGGAGGCCTTTTTGATCAAGGTGTTAACCTCTTAATGATCAACCTCCCTCTGATACCAATTGAAAGTGCACAGTGTGCCTCTGAGAATCCTCTAGAGTGGGGTGAATAGAGATTTAAATTTATTTCTATCCTAACTGTGAAAACAATAGACATAACTAAGGATTTATGCTGAACAAGAACACAGGCAGAATAAATAAGGTGCAAGAAATAAAGTGCAGGCTAGAAAGAAATTGGGACATCATAGAAATTTAACAACCAGAAGACACAAAATTTTTTATAGAGGTTCCCCAAAATGTGGGTACTCCCCTCTTCTACCACCTGGTAGGGATGCACCACTATGCCTGATTCTTTTGATAAGGAGACTCTTAGAACCACCGATCTTTTGAATAGGAGATCATGAACCACCAAATCTTTTGATAAGGAGATCTTGAACCACCAGATTTATTGCTAAGGAGATCATGAACCACCAGATCTTTTGATAAGGAGATCTTAAACCACTGAATCCTTTGAAGAGGGATTAATAAAACTCTTTTACAGAATGAGAAAGAAGGAGAAGGAACAATGTTGTAGGAATTTTGTTCTCAGAATTCTTGAGAAGACTGTATGAAGAACAACCTATTAGATGTTCCACAGGACATGCTCTTGATTAAACCCTGCTTTAGATAGTGATGAATTGCAGGTGCTTTGTATGTCAGATCATTTCTACTTCTGCTGATTGAGATCTGGCTACTAAGATATTATGATGAAGAGCAACTTTCAGAACCTCTGTTCTATTAGATGAAGAACAACAGAGCTTTCTTTTCTTTTCTCTTTTATGTGTTAGGGTTCCTGAGAGAGGGAGAAGAAGAGGAAGCCCTAACAAGAAGAAGAATAGCCGATTGCGATTAATGTTGTTTCTATTTCTGTCTTCTCTTCTCCTTTTATTCTCTCTATTCAATTTCAAATTTCTTTCCCTTTCTGGTATCCCTGAACAGGTAATCTACCCATGACATTCTCTTTCTTTCCTCTTTAATTCTCGGCCCATCCATCTACTAGAAATATGGTTCCAAGAAACTTTTTGTCTCCTTCTTTAATGCTCCTTTCTATTTCAGGCAATTATTAAGCCGTTGGGGAACGGTCTTGAAGGATGTGGGCCATGAAAAGAAGGATTAGAGAGACAGCTGAAAAGATATACTACTTTTAT
Organism: Dactylorhiza incarnata; assembly: GCA_033032865.1. Taxonomy (NCBI): domain Eukaryota; kingdom Viridiplantae; phylum Streptophyta; class Magnoliopsida; order Asparagales; family Orchidaceae; genus Dactylorhiza; species Dactylorhiza incarnata. Next base: position 3,533,807 of record JAWHQI010000026.1, on the reverse strand, counting down.
AGACTATATTCGATGTTGCGTCGAATTAACTTCTTCTCTTATCGACGCAACATCGAGTTCTTGTAGAAGTAGCTTTGATTTTATCTCTGCTCTTATTGAACTCTACTAGTCAATGTTGCATCGACATCTTATCGACGTGTCCATCGAGTTGATCTGCCTGTCTCTGAACTTTATCTTCTGCGTCGAGATGAAGTCGACATTGCATCGACTTTAGATGGCTTCGACAAATAACCTCTTCTGCATCGAGTTGAAGTAAAAGCTGCGTCGACTTCTCCAGTTACTCTGATAAGTCCCTGAACTCTACATCGATATGTATTTGATGTAACGTCGACTTGAGTTACTTCTACAAAGGGGTTGAACCACTTCGACTTCTAGTCAGAGCAGCGTCGATGTGAACTCGATGTTACGTCGAATTCTATTCGACATAAATGTTAACTTAGCCCAATGTTGCTTCCCTTGATCTGGTCCTGACACCCTATGTTGAGTGTGACATCCTAAGACATCTAAGGACCAGATTACCCTTACTATACAATGGGTAATTCAAACCTAGTAGATAAAATCACTTTCATATAATTTGTTAAGTTAAATCAAGGGTTTTTCCCAACAATAACAAATCCTACTTTATTTGATCAAGTTTGCCATTGTGTTTTTAGTATGCAGGAATAAACAAGGATGACACAAGGATGCAATATATTGGTCTGGACTAGCGCAATGTGCTAAAAAGAAAAGAAAGTAGTCTAATTCCAGGCGTTAGAGCTAACACCAATATTGACCCTTGATCCCACCAATATGAAATTGGTATGGAGGAAGCTGTCGTTATTGTTGGAGCAGTTTTGGAATAACTTAGTCTAATGCCTGGCGTTAGCCTTAACGCCAGTGTTAGGGTTGCCTAAATAAGAGCTTTCCAAACATGCAATATCTCCTTTCTGGAATGAGGATATGTGCCATCAATCATTACTAAACTGAGTCAACGCCTGGCGTTAGGTCTAATGTCAGCATTAGCTTCCTCTCCTATAAAAGGGTGGCTTTCATTCTATTCAACTTTACAACTCAAGGAGCCCTAATCCACCTCTCTGAAATTTTGGTGAGGGACATATTTTGAGACCCCCAAAGATCTCCCATTCAAATTCAAGAGAAAAAAGGAGGATCGGATCAATGCAAACTCAACGCAAAGAACATACGCCAAAACTTCGATTATCTTCAACAGTTCTTCGTCGTCCCCTTCAGATTTCTTCATAGGGAGTTTTCAATTTGAATCTTATATTTTGTAATACCTTTTTATCTTTCTGTTCGTTTAGAGGGGAATTTGCCTCGTGTATGGCGATTAGGTCTAGGGCTTAAATCTAGAGGGTGCTCGAGACATTTTTGGGGATAGAGAGGCTAGAGCATCTTGAGACCATATCTGGGGATAGGTCGGCTAAAGCCAACTAGTTCTTAGGGAGAAGTGTCGGTATAGAAAATAAAAAGAGTTTTTTTTCATATTCATGATGTTTACCCAGAAATTGGCGATCCATTCAAGGCGGCCAAAGCAACCCGGACAGCCTCAACAAGCTGAAAGTTCCCAGCAACCCGGGCAATCTCGCCAGATCGCCAAGCCCGGGCGGTCTCGCCAGGCGGGCGGCTTCGCTAGAACCCGGGCGATCTCCCATCGCCCCGACGGTCTCCAACCGCCGGGCGATCTCGCCAGCTCCCCTAGCCCGGGCGATCTCTCATCGCCCGGGAGATCTCGTTAGCTCTCCATGCCTGGGTGGTCTCCAACCGCCAGGCAATCTCACCAACTCGCCAAGCCCGGGCAGTCTCCAACCGCCGGGAGATCTAGCCAGCTCCCCGAGCCCGGGCAATCTCTCATCGCCCGGGAGATCTTATCAGCTCGCCAAGCCTGGGCGGTCTCCAACTGCCGGGCGATCTCGCCAGCTCGCCAAGCCCGGGCGGTCTCCAACCGCCGAGCGATCTTGCCAGCTCGCCAAGCCCGGGCAGTCTCCAACCGCCGGGCGATCTTGCCAGCTCGCCGAGCCCGAGCAGGCTTCAACCGCCGGGCGATCACGCCAGCTCTCCGAGCCCGGGCAATCTCCAACCACAGGGCGATCTCGCCAGCTCCCTGAGCCTAGGAAATCTCTCATCGCCAGGGCGATCTCGCCAGCTTGCCAAGCCCAGGCGGTCTCCAATCGCTGGGAGATCTCGCTAGCTTGCCCAGCCCGGGCAGTCTCACTGAGACCGGGCGATCTCCCAACACCCAGGCGATCTCGCTTCTTTTGATCACTCGTGACGGGCAGCCCATTTTTCCTGAACCTGCCCTTTAGGGAAGGTCCCACGTCTATAAATAGAGGGGCAAAGGGTACTAGAAATGGGACTTCAGAGAGTTTCCAACCCCAGCCAGTGACTTTAGCGCTCTCCCATTTTGAGACAGCGACGAGCTCTCTGCCTTGTCTTGGAGATTTCCCAACTGTTGGACGATCTCCCTCAGCAACCTCTTTTCTGCTCGCAGCCATCTCTTTTCTCCCTCTCTCATTCTTTCACTCGTGGCTCAAAGTAACTGACCACCCAACAATTGTTTCCCCCTCATCCTTCTCCATCTTGAGCAAGTGTGTACCTGATACATTTTTGGTTCAAACATAACACGCGACCTTCAGATCTTGAGTGGTTGATAAACAGCAGTTGCGATGAAGATGTGGGATTTTGCCGAGATTGACACCCAATCTTAAAACAACTATAAATTTTGATCCTCTTGTCAGTTTTTAGCCCACAATAGCTTTTCAGGCTCGGAGCCATCCATCCATTTACTCAATCGAGTTTGTTTAGCACCCTAAGATTTCCCAAATTCAACTCTTTTTAGAGGCTATCACAACTTTTCTCTTTCGGCAATTTTGGCAGTTTTTGTTTTTGTGCGCACGATTAGTAATGGGTGACCGCGAGTTCACCCAGCATCCAGTCCAATCTATCCCATGTGAATCAATCATTTGGGAAGCCTTTGATAAGTATCATCATGAGATCGCTCAGCATCTCGAAGCCTTAAACCGATCCTTAGTCACCCTCATCCGGCAGTTACCACCTCAAGCTCCTTTTGAGGAGGCTGCTCCTCTTCCTCCTCATCTCTTAACTCCTCACTTTTTAGCTAAGAAAGAAAATCCATCTCCCTTCACTGATAGAATTCGTTGGGATCCAATTCCCAATGGCTTTAGGAAGCCTCATTTGCCAACCTTCTCTGGAGGAGAAGACCCCATTAGCCATCTTCAAGCTTTCGAATCTGCTATGTCTTTAAGAGTCGTCTCAAAAGAGATCAAGTGCAAATTGTTAGTTACACCCTTCAGCGGTCGAGCTAGAAAATGGTTTTGTAATCTTCCACCTCAATCAATTACTTGCTTCACTGACCTTCGAAGAGAGCTCCTCTTGAGGTTCGCCACCCCAAAGAAGTGGAAAAGAGGCCCAGAAGATCTCTTTCAGATCGAGCAAGGAGATGATGAGACTCTTTCTCACTTCGTTGACAGATTCCAAAGAGAAATAATTGAAATTATTAATGTTGATCAGAACTTGTACAAAATCTCCTTAATCCAGGGGTTACAAGAAGGTTTTCTCAAATTTACAGTCAACCGAACTAAGCCCGAGACTTATGGGCATCTTATCAGGATAGTAAATCGATTTATTGAAGGAGAGGCAGCAAATCCTAACTTCGCTTTTTCTCAGATGACCAAACAATGAAAAAGGAACTCTTATTGCCAACATCCGTCTTCGCCACAAAATATTCTGCAAGCAGAAGACTTCATATCTCACTCCTTTTCTCAGAATATATCTGCTCAACTTCCACAGCAAGATGCATCACCTGAATTTTCGGAAGCTTATCCTATTCAATCTTATGATCAGAGAACATTTGAATTCAATAGTTATCCAAATTGTACTCGGCTTAATATTCCCATGGAAGAAGTTCTTCCGATTATCCTATATATGCTAGAATTTAGATATCCTCTCCGTATGAGATCGAAGGCGAAGTCTCATCATGGTGAACTATTCTGCAAATATCATTTAGACATTGGACATGATACATAATGTTGTCTCACTCTTCGGAAGCTGATAGATGAATTATGAGGAGCAAGAAAATTACAAAACTATTTTGCTCAATAAACTGATGATGATCTTTCTTCCAGCAGAGACAATGTTACAAAGCAAAGAATTTCTCACTCAATAAAAGAGCACATAAAATAGAGATGAGATAGAGTGTCATTCACTTCTTGTTTTGTATACCTCCCATTTGTTTGGAGTTTCCTGCATCTTTTCTTTTCAAGCGTCATTTGTAATAAGTAAAGGAGAATGACCAAATACTTCGATAAAACATCAGAGTTAAAGAATTTGCTATTGGCGATATAGTCCTTAAAGAGGCAGATGCAACAACAAGATTTGACTCAGTTGGAAAGCACAAATTATAACTAGACATGGTCATTTATTACAAAAGTACTAAGAATGGTGCATATCGTCTCCAAACTTATGAAGTAGAAGAGCTATCTCACACTTAGAGGGGAGACGATCTCAAGCATTTCTTTTCTTGAAAGCTTTTATTTTTATTTTCTTTCTCCTTTTTGCTCTTCATCTCTCAAGCATTACGATGATATGGTTGTAATATCTTGGGATCTATGTGTTGAAAAGGTAGCACCAAAGATGAATTATAACCAAAGGCTATGGTCCTGCCAAGAGAGATATCGACAGGTCCTACTTGCCTCCCCCTCAACTTGAAGCTTGAGGTGTAAATCTGCCAGGACCACAGGTAGCAGGCAGATTTTGCATTTGTGTAGCAGTAGCTCTCCAAGCTCATGCGGAGGAACTTTAGGATGCTGGGTCCTTGCTGACATCTGGCAAACCTTTGCATTAACGGAGGTTTAGGTGAATGTTCAGCTCTGTCATATATTGTAAGAGGACATCATTACAGTCTTGATGATCTTTCTAAGGGAAAGCAATGTCGGTATAGCCCCCGCGGCATGATCACACCTTCCCTATGGATCATCTTGTTCTGTGGCCTTCGAACTCTCTTTGATCTTTCTTCTTCTTCTTCTTCTCTCTTACTAGTTTTCTGTTGCTGGATTATCCCATGAGATTCCGCTGTCGGGTTCTCATAGCCGATAGGGCAGGTTGATCTCACAGATGAGGTCTTAAAGGAAGATTTCTATTGCTGGATTATCTCATGAGATTCTGCTGTCGGGCTCTCATAGCCGGTGGGGCAGGTTGATCTCATGGATGAGGTCTTCAAGGAAGATTTTTGTTGCTGTATTATCCTGTGAGATTCTGCCGCCGGGCTCTCATTGCCGGTGGGGCAGGTCGATCTCACGGATGAGGTTTTCAAGGAAGATTTTTGTTGCTGGATTATCTTGTGAGATTCCGCTGCTGGGCTCTCATAGCCGGTGGGGCAGGTTGATCTCACGGATGAGGTTTTCAAGGAAGATTTTTGTTGCTGGATTATCCCGTGAGATTTCGCTGTCGGGCTCTCATAGCCGGTGGGGCAGGTTGATCTCACGGATGAGGTTTTCAAGGAAGATTTATGTAGCTGGATTATCTCATGAGATTCCGCTGCCAGGCTCTCATAGCCGGTGGGGCAGGTTGATCTCACGATGAGGCTTGCAAAGGAAAGGTTATACTATTTCTCCAAGAATGGGTAGTCTGAAAAGCTGAAACCGTCGGTTATCTATCTTCAAAAAGTCCAAAGTTCCTCAAGGTCTGGCTATCATCCATGAAAAAAGCGGTTTGAATTGTTTGAGACCGCTATTCATCTCTTAAAGGATATTCAAAGTATACTACAGAGTTCAGGATCATTATTTATAGATTATAATGATTTGGTTCCGCTACAAAAGACCTCGATTGCTGAAGATCGCCATTTATAAATAGTTGACTTCAGGATTATTACATAACAAAGCAATTTCGAATGGTAAAAATTAATATCTTCTCATACCATTATAAAGGTGGTTTGAAGACCATAAGACCGCCATTCTTAATTATCGGTTGCACTTCAAATATGAAGAAAAGATAGACAGAGATAAGCAAATGCTCGCGAGTTCTCTTCAGGTACTCGCATATTATGTTTCTTTTATACCTTCCTTCACTACTCTTTTGTAGAGATGAGCAGGAGTTCGCGAGTTCTCTTCAGGTACTCGCGTATTATGTTTCTTTTATACCTATCTTCACTACTCTTTTGTAGAGATGAGCAGGTGTTCACAAGGTTTCTTTAGGTAATTGCATAATAGTTTTCTTTTATACCTGCTTTGACTACTCTTTTTGCGGAAATAAGCAGGTGCTCGCGAGTTTTTCTTTTCAGGTAATTCACATAATATATGCAATTTTCTACACACGTTCAATCATGTCAGAGAAAGTGGATCTCGATTCTCGTGGGTAAGTTCTATTTTTTCAAAGTTTTTTCTAAACTTGAAAAAATACTGGGATTTTGTTTACCCAGAAATCGGCGATCCATTCAAGGCAGCCAAAATAACCAGGACATCCTCAGCAAGCCGAAAGTTCATAGCCACCCGGGCGATCTTGCCATCTCGCTAAGCCTGGGAGGTCTCACCAGGCGGGCGGCTTTGCCAGCACTCGGGCGATCTCCAACCGCTGGGCGATCTCTTATTGGTTGGGCGATCTCGTCAGTTTGCCAAGCCCGGGCAGTCTCACCAGGCGGGCGATCTCACCAACTCCCCGAGCCTGGGCGATCTCTTATTAGCAGGGCGATCTAATCAGTTCGCCAAGCCCGGGCGGTCTCCAACCACCGGGCGATCTCGCCAGCTGGGCAGTCTCCAACCGCCGGGCAATCTCGCCAGGTCCCTGAGCACAGGCGGTCTCCAACTACCGGGCGATCTCTCCAGCTCGCCAAGCCCGGGCGGTCTCCAACCACCGGGTGATCTCGCCAGCTCGCCTAGCCCAGGCGGTCTCTAACTGCCGGGCGATCTCTCATCGGGCCAAGCCCGGGCGGTCTCCAACTGTCGGGCAATCTCGCCAGCTCGCCAAGCCCGGGCGGTCTCCAACCACCGGGCGGTCTCCAACCACCGGGCGGTCTCCAACTGTCGGGCGGTCTCGCCGAGCCCGGGCGATCTCGCTTCTTCCGATCACTCGTGACTCGGGTAGCCCGTTTTTATGAACCTGCCCGTTCGGGCAGGTCCCACGTTTATAAATAGAGGGGCAAGGGTACCAAAAAGGGGACTTCGAAGAATTTCCAACCCCCGCTTGTGACTTGAGCGGTCTCCCATTTTGAGACTGCGACGAGCTCTCCCCCTTGTCTGGGTGATCTCCCAACTGTTGGACAATCTCCCTCGGTGTCCTCTTTTCTGCTCGCAACCATCTCTTTTCTCCCTCTCTCATTCCTTCACTCGTGGCTCGAAGTAACCGACCACCCAATAGTTTTCCCCCTCATCCTTCTCCAGCTTGAGAAAGTGTGGACCTGGTACATTTTTGGTTTGAACACACGCCTCGATTTCTAGCTTTATAGAAATCCTCTTTTGTAATCAATTTTATCAATAATAATCATGTTTATATTTGTTCAATAAAATTGATTTGGTTTTTAATTCTAGCAATTTACTTTTTATCTATTTTTTTATAAAATATCAAAAGTTTCTTTTAAATTATAAAGATTTATGAAACCCTTATCCACACCCACCTCTAAGGGCGCCTTTGGATCCAACAAGTGGTATCAGAGCTAGGTTATTCCAAAATGGTTTCACCACCAGGAATAATGGTGCTTCATGATCATGATCTCGCTTCTACAAGTGGGGATAAATTTTATATAAATGAAAAATCACTAGCACCACATTTAATTGAAGGGAAAAATTATTAATGGTGGAAAATTTTAATGGAAAATTTTCTTAAGTCCTTAGATATAGATTTTTGGAATATTACAATTAAAAGCCCCAAAGTGTCTTAAATAGGAATGAATGTTCGTTGAATGCTAAAGCAATGAATAGTTTATTTTGTGGGCTTGATCGAAATATTTTCAAACTCATTTATACATTTACTATTACTTTTGAATTTTGGAATTTTCTTGAAAATTCTTATGATTCCCCTTCTATAAGTATAGAGTGCACATCAAATAGAATTGAGAAAGGCAACTCATCAAGAGGAATGGATGATGGAAACTCATGTATGGAAGAGGAATGCCAAGAAGATGTCCAAGGAACTTTATGTTCAAATCTTGCCTTATCCTAGAGCTTTGTAAGTAATTCTAAATCACTTCTTGTTTCCAATTCCATATCTACATTACATTTTGTAGTGATTGCATAACGTAAAATTAAGAAATTGAAAAATGCTAATTCAAAATTATGTTTAGAAAATAAAAGTTTAAAATAAAATGCATGTGTAGAATCAAATTCTGATGTGTCTAGTTCTTTTTCTTGCTCTTTACTTAAGATTGTCACACCTTGTATTGATTGTGATAAATTAAATGAAAAATTCAAGGTTCTTGAATAAGAGCTTCTTATTGCACGGGAGAACAGAAAAAATTTGATAAATGAAAATAATGTTCTCTCTCATAAACTAGATTCTCTAAAATAACTTGTTAACAAAATTTTCAAACAATAAAAAATCTTTAATTTCTAGTTTATCTTCAAAATTGTACAAGGAAACTACTAGTGTTTCAAACTTCATAAAACATACACCTAGTAGAATACTTAATCATAGAACCATGGTAAGCTCAAATAATGGGAGTAAAAAACACCAAATATTTGTAAAATCAAAATCTTAATCACTATAACCGTCATTTACAAAATCATTTTTCTCCCAACTTAAAATTATATTTGCACAAATTTCCTATGAAAAATATTTTCATTAATCATTACAATTATAATCTTCAATATAAAAAATAATCACAATGGAAATTTGATGCATAAAAATAGTATTAAATTAAGGTTTGAATGGAGACCCAATGTTAAGAATGACGCATTAATTCCACTTGAAAGAGCTCATTCATCCTTGTCTCACCATAATACATCATTCTATATTTGGGTACCCAAAGGAACCGTCACTCTAGGTTCCCTTTGGATACCTAAATATCTTATTCATTAATATTAAATTAAATGCATGAAGTAGAAACAAATCAAAATTGAGTATTCAAAATTTTACTTCATGATATACTAAACTTAAAATTAAAAATAATTTTCTTTTCTTTGTATATGTGTACAATTTTTGTTTTACTTTTTGATCCAACATCCTAATTGTTACTTTATACATAATGCGATATGACACAATCTCTTGCATAATCTTAAAACTTTAATAAATCAAATTGAAAGAAATTTAATAAAAGTCATATTATTTCAAGTGACCTATTTATCCTCTTTTCTAGTTTTTAGCCTTGTTAAATCCTTTGTCTATAAATGTCTTATATTATCATTATAAATTGAATACTAAATTTATTATGTGATACTATCAATACTAATAAAATTATTTTCAAAAATGGATTTAAATCGGTTATTTAGGGGTCTTTGGTTAAAATATAAAATACACAACATTTTTTTATTTGTTTGATTTTGTTGCTGCATTTGATAGCCCCTATCATATTAAATCATGAAAAATCAGAATTGAAAAATCACAAAAAACCATGTGTTTTAAACAAAAATCTTAACTCTATTGCTAGCGCCAGGCGTTAGTTTCTAACGCCGGCGATAAAACTATTTCTTGAAAAACTCTGATTTCTCTAAACATTAAATTTTGAAAAATTATTATGCTACTGTAATCATCACTATGTTTGTTTTCAGAAAATTTTATATAAGTTTTGGTTAATTTTCAAGAATCAAAGTGAAAATTTACAAAACCTTTCAAAATAACCAAAAAAAATTTCTCAATATATTTATATTCTTTATTCACCTTCCAATCTTTCACTTTAATAATTAGAAAAAGATGAATATGAATTTTCTCATAATACTTCACTTACATCATCATGAATAATTAATTATAAGTACTTAATTTCTATGTGTTAAAGTAAATGATCATTTATAATAATTATGCAAAATCAAAAGATCTTTTAATTCAAACAATAAACACAATTGGAAAAGATCCTATTGCTTTCAAAATATGTTTTGTGATCATGATCATTATATGAATATATTATATAGTGTGTTTGCATGTTTCTCACTTATATGTAGACACTAGAATCAACTTTTTACCAATAAGAACAATTCAAATTGAATGATCACTTCATTCTAGATCTATAAATTGAAAGTCTATTTTTGAATACATGCAACATCATCACTATTATTCTTATGGCATAACATTGCATTCAAACTCATTGTTCTAGCATCATCTCTTACTATAGGTATAAATCAATTTCTGTGTTAGTTATATCATGCCATGAAGTTAAAATTGAATAATGAAATTTGAAAATCATGAAAATTATTTAGCTTAAAAATCATCTATCCTAATGATGGAGCAAAACTATATCCGCAAACGATAACGGCAAGTGTACCGTATCGAATGTAGTATAGGTTATTAAAACAAGGTCGTATTAGACTCGGGGCGGTTGAGTACTCTTACTTCGGAAAATCTCTATTATTTTATCGAATAAAACTTGTGGTTGGTTGGTTGCGAGAAAGAGAAATAGCTAAATTAAAATGATGAGTTAAAGGTTAGTACTCAACCTTGAATCACCTTGGGAGAATAAAATATAAAAAGGACAACTTCTAAATCTCTTAAGAAAATACTTAACCGCGGAGGTTCCCGATTTATGAACACACCTCTCTCGAGGATACGCTCAACTGAGTTTAGTTGATCAAACGAACTTTCGTTCTAGAATCAAAATCTAAAACTCGCATTATCGTAGTGAACCCCTCTATTGGATTTGACTCCAATCCGGAAGAATTATGTCATCCTCGCTTGAGGAGTGCATTCAACTCTTTTTATTCTTGAAATGATCGATTCGAAATCAAAACCTCTCGATTATTAGATTACAAAAACAAAGATGAGAGTTATATATCGACGATATAATCTCAATCCAATAAAAGTTCAAGAATAAATTTAAATTATTCTAAGGAAGAGAAAGAGAAGCTAGAATTTAGATCAAGAATAATATTTCCCTTGGATCATCTCGGCCGAGTACTAATAAAATTTAGCTACTCATAGAGATGCAGGAAACAATAAAATGAAAGAAGTACATAATGAAAGTTGAGGAAAAGTAAGAGAAAAAGAACTATTTTATTACTTAGCAAAAGAGATTACAACTAGAAAATTTAGAGTTACAAGCTTTGGAAAATAAAAGTGCAAGAAGAAAAGGACATATAAGATTAAATCTAGAGCAAGAAAATAGGCTAGAACTCCAAAACTTTGTTCCTGAACATCTGGAGAAGGTCCCCTTAAATAGCTGAAATTTTGGGGTTACACGCCCTTGGTCACGCCCGTGACCAAGGGGCGTGTAAGGGGCGTGATCGGTGCTGGCGGAGAGGGCGCATCTGGCTTCAATACAGGCGTTACGGACGTGTCACGCCCTAGGTCACGCCCGTGACCTGGGGTGTGTAATCTTTAAAACTCGCTGCTGGCGGGAGGCTTCGGCGGGAAATTGACGCGGGAAGAGTCACGCCCGTGTACTGGATGTCACGCCTCAAATGTCATGCCCGTGACTTGATGTCACGCCCGTGACGGGGGGGGGGGGGGGGGGCGTGTAATTTTAATTGACGTGGCAACTGGCTCTGGATGCTTGTGGCGGGTCGCGGCCGTGACATTGGGTCACGTCCTTGGTCATGACCGTGACCTGGGGCGTGTACTTGGCGAACTTTTCACGGAGCGTCACCGGAGTGGCAGAAACAGGTCTGGAACACTTCGTAGGTTATACGCCCATGGGTCACGCCCGTGACCTGGGGCGTGTAATTTAACTTGTTGCTCAAAATAGCCCAGAATACCTGAAAACACAAAATAAACTTAAGTTAGCTTATGAAATAAACAATGGAAGGATTTATATGATAAAATTCCTATAAATAACCTAATTTTATATTAAAAACATAATAAACCTAAACTAAAAGTCTAGTAAATAAATTACTCATCAAACACCCCCATACTTGCTCATTGCTCGTCCCGAGCAAACCAGTCTTCATAAGGGTAGGAAAAAAAATAATGCTAGAGAGAAATATGAAAGCTAGAGAGTAAAATGCGAAGTTCTATGCTGACATGCGTAGATGTTTTAATAAAAAGACGTTCTTGGCATAAATACTAATTTATGAAATATTCAAACTACGTTATAATTGATTATTATCACTTTTAAAATGAGTCGACGGTCAATCAAAAAGTCATGTAAAGGGAGAAAATAGCGTGATTGCTGAGATTTAAATTACTAGACTTGAACGCTCGGGGTGGCCTCCAAAGAAATCCATCAATGTCGATGGCCATAGGCTTGCCCGTTTGCACTTTCTCCACTACACTTCGAACTAAATCAACTCTATGGATCCTTAGAACTTAAATAGGGTATATTTTAAGGCTTGGGTTTAAGGGTGAGGTAAGCAATGATAAACATAAAGGCGCATTCCACTTAAATAAAATTTTTGAGCTAAAACAAAATGATGACTACCGCAAAATTGAAGCTTTACCCCCATACTCATATTTATTCTAAGGGGAAACACTCTCATTCTTTATATATATATATATATTTATATCACGAATCTTCATAATTGGGATCATTCCAAGTATGCATGTGCATACCTAGGCCGCATATCGTTATGAGATTATTGCCTTTTCTTTTGAATTGATACCCATATATATTTTTTTCATAAAATCGTACCCAAATATTTCTTTTTCAAAAATTTTGCTCAAAATTTCAAGTGTTCAATTGGGTTTTGGGCCTTTTAGCTTTGGTGTCAAAATGATGATGGCGGTTCAAATAAAGGTGTAAGGCTCAAAATTGTGTGATCAATGGTAGTAATTCTAGGTTGGGTGCAAAGGCTCAAACTATCCAAAGAAAGGCCTAAATCACTTCCGTAAGGTTAATTTGTCTAAAGTGCTCATATTTCGAAAATAGCTTAGGACAAGTTCTAGACATCGAGAAAGGACACCCTTTTGTTCAATTCGAGTAATAGCTTTCTAACAATCTTCTACACACTCACCTAAACTACTTTTGGATAAGACCGGATTCGAATTTAAAAGTAAAATAAATTATTACTACGCAAATTAATAAAACATAATTTTAGATCTATGCCAAGAATTTAATTTTACACCAACACTACTCAAAGACATGCATATGACTAGGAACACTACATGAGTCGACAATTTTACTCAAAAGTTTCAAAAACTATTCTAGAACAAAATTATTTTTACTCCAAATGAAAAACAGTCTACTTAGAACTTACAATTTAGCAAGTGGGAGTTTTGATAAATAAAAAGAACATTTCCGAATAGATTTTTTTTTTGCTCTTGGACTTCCCAAGATCTACCCGGCGAAGGGTTTGCAAGGTACTAGAGGCTATGATGGAAATTCAAGCCCAAAGCATCCTTTCCAAGAAGTTTAATTTCAATTTTTTTTAAATTTTTTTTTGTTTTTTGTTTTTTTTTGTTTTTAAGTGAAACTACAAAGAAAGCTATACTACTCCCCCATACTTAAAATTAAACATTGTCCCCAATGTTTAAAACTAAGTATGAAAGATAAAACTAAGAAAAAAAATGACAATAAAGAAAAAATCAAGATAAATTACTAAAGTGTAAAGAGGGCTTCCCTGGATGGTAGTCGGGGTTGCCGGTCAAACACCTGCAGAGTTAAATTAGAAAAACAAACAAAAAAAGAAAGAGAAAAATAAAGAGGTTAACATTGGCTTGCCTCCCAAAAGCGCTTTGTTTACCGTCGCGTAGCTTGACTAAGTGGCGCTTTCTTAAATATTTGTTAAGTGCATTGTTTCGATATTTTCGGTCGCTGGGTCGCTGGGTGGTATAATTTCAAACGTTGTCCGTTAACCTTAAAAGATCCTTTTTCCGGGTGCTCTATAAGCACGGTCCCTATGGCCAAACTTCTTTTACTTTGAAGGGACCGGACCATCGGGTTTTTAATTTCCCCGGAAAAAGCCTAAGTCTAGAATTAAAAAGTAGGACAAAATCTCCCGGTGAAAAAGTTTTTGGATGTTTAATTTTTTTATCATGATAGAATTTAGTTCGCTCCTTATAAAATTTATTATTTTGATAGGCGTTCGCGCGCCATTCGTCTAGTTCATTAAGTTGTAGTTATCTTTGTTCGGAGGCTAAATCTAAATTCAAATTTAAAAATTTTAGCGCACAAAAAGCGCGATGTTCTAATTCTACTAGCAAATGACAAGCTTTACCATAGACTAACCGGTACGGCATACATCCAATGGCGGTTTTGTACGCTGTCCGATAGGCCCAGAGTGCGTCGTCTAATTTTAAAGCCCAATCTTTTCTATTAACGAACACGGTTTTTTCTTAAATTCTTTTAATTTCACGATTCACTACCTCCACTTGGCCATTTGCTTGTGGGTGGTAGGCGGTAGATAGCTTGTGTGTAACTCCATATTTTGCTAAAATTTTAGCAAGTTGGTTGTTACAGAAATGTGTGCCCCGATCACTAATTAGTGCTCGGGGTGTGCCAAATCGTGAAAATAATTTTTTTAAAAATTGTACGATGACTCTCGCGTCGTTGGTGGGAAAAGCTTGTGCTTCTACCCACCCACCTAGACACGTAATCGAATGCAACAAGAATATATTTATTATTAGAGGAAGATGGTAAAGGACCTACGAAATCAATTCCCTACAAATAAAAAATTTTGCATTCTAGAAAAATGTTTTGGGGCATTTCGTCCCGGTTAGAAGTGTTACCTGACCGTATGGCCAATAGAAGCCCGCCTCTAGCACCTTCCTTGCAGTCCAGTTCGCTTGATAGTGACCACCGGTTGGTCCTTCGTGGCAGTGCCGCAAAATTTGGACGCCTTCCTCGCTCGCAATGCTCCTTCTTACCACTTGGTCCGCGCAGACACGAAATAAAAAGGGGTCCTCCCAAAAATAATTTTTCAAGTCCGAAAAGAATTTCTTCTTTTGCTGACTTGAAAAATCTTTTGGTAGGACCCGGCCCACCAAATAGTTGGCCAAATCCGCGTACCAAGGGGTGGAAGAAGTCGTTACCTTTACGATGGCGAGGAGGCGCTCTTCAGGGAATTTGTCGTCAATTTCGGCCTCCACTAGCGCACCTATCGCCGGATTCTCCAACCGTGAGAGGTGGTCGGCTGCAACATTCCCTGCTCCCCTTTTGTCTTGGATCTCCAAATCGAATTCTTGTAGTAGGAGGATCCACCTTAGCAGTCGAGGCTTTGCATCTCCTTTTTGTAGTAAATACCGGAGAGCGGAGTGATCTGTAAAAACAATAACTTTTGAAAGCGTTAAATATGATCAAAATTTATCAAACGCAAAAATTATTGCCAAAAATTCCTTTTCCGTTGTTGTATAATTCGCTTATGCGGATGTTAGCATTTTGCTTGCGTAATGAATTGGGTGAAAATGTTTATTCACCCATTGGCCTAAGACTGCACCTATAGCCAAATCGCTCGCATCACACATGATTTCAAACGGAAGGGACCAATTTGGCGTGATTAAAATAGGAGAATTGATAAGCTCGTTTTTAATTTTATTAAATGCTTTTAAACATTCCTCATCAAAATTAAACGCGGATTTTTTTTCTAGAAGATGAGTTAGCGGTTTCGTAATTTTTGAGAAATCTTTTATAAACTGCCTATAAAAACCCGCATGTCCTAGAAAACTTCTAATAGATTTTATATTAGTCGGAGGGGGAAGTTTTTCTATGACCTCGAACTTGGCCCTATCGACCTCGATCCCCTTATTTGAGATTTTATGCCCAAGGACTAATCCCTCTTGGACCATAAAGTGGCACTTCTCCCAGTTGAGTGCCAAATTCTTGTCTTCGCAGCGTTGAAGAACACGATCAAGATTATTTAAATAATTTTTAAATGAATCGCCAAAAATAGAAAAATCGTCCATGAAAATTTCCATGACGTCTTCTACAAGTTCATTAAATATTGCCAACATACATCGTTGAAATGTAGCCGGCGCATTGCAAAGGCCAAATGGTATTCTTCGAAATGCGAAGGTGCCAAACGGACAGGTGAATGTGGTTTTCTCTTGGTCTTCGGGCGCAATTAGGATTTGAAAATATCCCGAAAGACCATCGAGAAAACAGTAGTGTGAGTGACCGGATAAGCGCTCTAAGTTTTGGTCAATAAAGGGTAACGAAAAGTGATCCTTGCGGGTAGCATCATTTAATTTTCTGTAATCGATGCATACTCGCCAACCCGTAACAGTATGGGTCGGGATCAACTCATTATTTTCATTTGTGATTACCGTTATTCCACCCTTTTTAGGCACGACTTGCACTGGGCTAACCCAAGTGCTATCAAAAATTGGGTAAATAATTCCCGCATCTAATAATTTTATTATTTCGGCCTTAACGACGTCCTTTATATTTGGATTAAGCCGTCGTTGAGGCTGAATAGTACTGCGAGAATTATTTTCTAAATTAATTTTGTGCGTGCAAAATGAGGGGTTAATCCCCTTGATGTCAGAAATTTGCCATGCAATTGCATGGCGGTGATTATTTAATATTTTAATTAATTCGAAAATTTTCGAATCGTTAAGCGCGGAAGATATAATCACAGGCAATTTTGAATCTTTTTCTAAAAATATATATTTTAAATGTTCCGGCAATTGTTTTAATTCCAAACTCGGTGGCTCCTCGTAAGATGTTTTTATTTTAGAAATATTTAGTTTTACTTCTTCAAATTTGAGTGGCCGAGTTATTTCTTTAAGACAAAGTAAATTTTCAATTTCCGGATTTTCAAATAACGGTGAAATTAATTTAGAAAATGACGTTATTTCCTCTTCAAAATTTGATTCTAAAGTAAAGCAAGTGTCGTCATTAGAAAAAGAATTTCTCATAGAGTTGTTAATACTAAAAGTTACTTCTTCATCCCCAACTCGTAGGAGAAGTTTGCCATTACTAACATCGATAATTGCCCGAGAGGTGGCGAGGAAAGGACGTCCGAGAATAATGGGGACTTCGGCATCTTCCTCAATTTCTAGGATGACAAAAGCTACCGGGAAGATAAATTTGTCAACCTTGACAAGCACATCCTCAATGACCCCTATCGGGTATTTAATTGATCTATCCGGTAGTTGGATGCTTATATTGGTCGGGCTTGGGGTGCCCAAACAAAGATTTTTAAATAAAGAAAATGGCATCAAATTTATGCTAGCGCCCAAATCTGCCAAGGCGTGTTTTATTAAGAAATTACCGAACAAGCACGAGATGGAAAACCGTCCCGGATCGTTTAATTTTTGCGGAAATTTATTTAGAACTATCGCCGAACATTCTGCGTTGAGAGAAACACGTGAAATATCTTCAAGTTTCTTTTTATTTGATAATAAATCCTTGAGATATTTTGCGTATTTAGACATTTGAGAGAGTGCCTTGCAAAATGGTACGTTGATTTGTATTTGTTTTAAAATATTTATAAATTTTTTATACTGCTCCTCGTTGCGCTCATTTTTGAATTTAGAAGGATACGGAATAGAAGACGTTTGAATAATGCGCGGAGCTAAATCAGAAGAATTTAAATGCGGAGTTGGAGTTGAAACGTTTACCTCAGGCTCGGCCAAATTTAAACTTTTTACCTCCTTTCCGCTGCGGAGGGTTATAGCATTGGCGCTCTCCCGTGGGTTGGGCTCAGTAATGCCCGATAGAGCTCCCTGCTGGCATTCGGAGAACATCTTGGCGAGTTGTCCAATCTTATTTTCTAGACTTTTAATAGATCCGGAAAGGTTTCGGATATTGGCATCAGTAGAGGCGACGTATTTGGTGAAGACCTCTTCAAGTGACGGGGCCTTTGGTGGTTGTGGTGGAGCGAATCCGGGAGGATTCGCTTGTGGGGGCGTTGAGCATTATTGGGGTTGCTCCATGAAAAATTTGGGTGGTTCCTTAAACCCGGATTATAACTATTAGGAAGATTATTATTTGGGTTATAAGGAGGACGATAGGAGTTCCCCATATAATCAACTTGCTCTTGATTAAAATTATTATTATAATTATAATTGTACAACCCAGTATTCGTCGAGTGCTTTTTTCTCGGATAGAGAGAGGGAGGACGAGCGGTAGGAGGCGGAGACCTCAGCTCGCCCAGCTCATATAGGAAGCGAGCAAAGGAAGGGGGCGAGCTCCTCTCGCCCCCCCGCTCCAGAGGACGGCAGGGCAGGTTGACCTCCTAGGGAGGTTAAGTGATGTTCCCCTTGGATGGTTCCGCTGACCGGGCTCTCACTAGACGGTAGGGCAGGTTGACCTCCTAGGGAGGTTAAGTGATGTTCCCCTTGGATGGTTCCGCTGACCGGGCTCTCACTAGACGGCAGGGCAGGTTGACCTCCTAGGGAGGTTAAGTGATGTTCCCCTTGGATGGTTCCGCTGACCGGGCTCTCACTAGACGGCAGGGCAGGTTGACCTCCTAGGGAGGTTAAGTGATGTTCCCTTTGGATGGTTCCGCTGACCGGGCTCTCACTAGACGGCAGGGCAGGTTGACCTCCTAGGGAGGTTAAGTGATGTTCCCCTTGGATGGTTCCGCTGACCGGGCTCTCACTAGACGGCAGGGCAGGTTGACCTCCTAGGGAGGTTAAGTGATGTTCCCCTTGGATGGTTCCGCTGACCGGGCTCTCACTAGACGGCAGGGCAGGTTGACCTCCCAGGGAGGTTAAGTGATGTTCCCCTTGGATGGTTCTGCTGACCGGGCTCTCACTAGACGGCAGGGCAGGTTGACCTCCTAGGGAGGATATGTGATGTTCCCCTTGGATGGTTCCGCTGACCGGGCTCTCACTAGACTGCAGGGCAGGTTGACCTCCTAGGGAGGTTAAGTGATGTTCCCCTTGGATGGTTCCGCTGACCGGGCTCTCACTAGACGGCAGGGCAGGTTGACCTCCTAGGGAGGATATGTGATGTTCCCCATGGATGGTTCCGCTGACCGGGCTCTCACTAGACGGCAGGGCAGGTTGACCTCCCAGGGAGGTTAAATGATTAGTTCCCCTCGTTAGCTGACAGGATAAGAAGGTCTCTCGGAGAGGTTATGTTTTTCCCCCGAGGTGGTTCCGCTAGTCGGGCTCTCGCTAGCCGGCAGGGTTGGAGGAACTCTCGGAGAGGCTAGGTGTTCTTTCCATGTTGGCACCGTTAGTCGGGTTTCCAGCGACACTCGTCGAACACTCAGGGTTGGATGATTCTTTGCGAGCTTAAGCTAACCTCGCAAAGAGCGGGGATTGTGTACAACCCAGTATTCGTCGAGTGCTTTTTTCTCGGATAGAGAGAGGCAGGACGAGCGGTAGGAGGCAGAGACCTCCGCTCTCCCAGCTCATATAGGAAGCAAGCAAAGGAAGGGGGCGAGCTCCTCTCGCCCCCCCCCCCCACTCCGGAGGAAGGCGGAGAGGGGAGAGGCCAGCTCGACTCCCTCTCTCGCCCAGCATTCAGCGGAGAGGGGAGAGGCCAGCTCGACCCCCCTCTCTCCCAGCATTAGGCGGAGAGGGGAGAGGCCAGCTCGACCCCCCCTCTCGCCCAGCATTCGGCGGAGAGGGGAGAGGCCAGCTCGACCCCCCCTATCGTCCAGCATTCGGCGGAGAGGGGAGAGGCCAGCTCGACCCCCCCTCTCACCCAGCATTCGGCTGAGAGGGGAGAGGCCAGCTCGACCCCCCTCTCGCCCAGCATTCGGCGGAGAGGGGAGAGGCCAGCTCGACCCCCCCTCTCGCCCAGCATTCGGCGGAGAGGGGAGAGGCCAGCTCGACCCCCCTCTCGCCCAGCATTCGGCGGAGAGGGGAGATGCCAGCTCGACCCCCCCTCTCGCCCAGCATTCGGCGGAGAGGGGAGAGGCCAGCTCGACCCCCCTCTCGCCCAGCATTCGGCGGAGAGGGGAGAGGCCAGCTCGACCCGCCCTCTCGCCCAGCATTCGGCGGAGAGGGGAGAGGCCAGCTCGACCCCCCCCCTCGCCCAGCATTCGGCGGAGAGGGGAGAGGCCAGCTCGACCCCCCCTCTCGCCCAGCATTCGGCGGAGAGGGCAGAGGCCAGCTCGACCCCCCCTCTCGCCCAGCATTCGGCGGAGAGGCCAACTCGGCCCCCCTCATCCAGTTTGGCTATTCGCAGTCCAGTGGTCTGCATTTAGCATTTTAGAACAGCGGGATTCAGCTATCCGCAGCCCAATTCAGGGGTATTCTGGTAATCTGGCAGACCAGTTTTTGGCTATTTGCAGCCCAACTTCAAAAATCCTATAAATAGGACCAAGGGGGCACCATTTGGAGAGATCTCTCATCCTAGGCTAGCTCTCTCCTTCTCCCTCTCCCTCCCCAAGTCTCTCTAGGGGGTGAGGAGAGGCTCCAGTGGTGCCCAAGCTTAGTAGTGGCTTGGGAGGGGAAGTTCCAAGGGGACTTCCGGGTACGTGGCGGGACCTCCCCGCTAAGCCCTTGGTCCAGTTCTTAGTTCCGACACCTTCAACCTATAGCTCTCCCTTGGGGGAAGTAAGGGTTGGTCGCCCCTCAGCCTCGTTGAGGGCCCCGAACTCCACAGAGACCGAGAAGTCGGTTTCAACAATAATAATTATTATTATAGTTATTAGCCCCGTTAGTGGCGGAGGAAGCAGACATCTCCGTCATTTGTTTAGTGAGCCATTCTACTTAATATGCTAAATTCGGGGTGCCCTCGACTTCAAAGAGTCCGGTCGGTCAGTTAGGACGCGACCGTGGCGCATTCCACTTATAAGCATTCATGGCCATCTCCTCAAAAAGCTCTTGAGCGGCATCTGGGGTTTTGTTATTTAGAGTTCCCCCAGCTGCCGCATCAATCATTTGCCTCGTTTGGAGATTCAAACCATTGTAGAATGTCTGAACTTGTTGCCATAAAGGAAGGGCATGGTGAGGACATCTCCACAATAATTCCTTGAAGCGCTCCCATGTGTCATAGAGAGACTCTGAGTCTATTTGCGTAAATAAGAGAATATCCATACGTAATTTAGCAGACTTCGCCGGAGGAAAATATTTAGTTAAAAATTTCTCCGTCATCTCGGCCCACGTAGTGCTGGAACCTTTAGGAAGAGAACCCAACCACTGCTTGGCCTTAGTCCGCAAAGAGAATGGAAATAAACGCAAATGAATGGTGTCATCGGTTACGCCATTGATTTTAAACGTATCGCAAATTTCCAAAAAATTCAATAAATGTAAATTTGGATCTTTATCTGGTAAGCCGTCAAAGATGACTGTTTGCTGTACCATCTGAATGATACTCGTTTTAATTTCAAAATTATTATTCCCCACTGCCGGGCGAATAATGCTAGTTTGTGTTCCCTCCAAATGTGGCCTCACATAATAGGACATAGTCCGTAGCAGGGCCTCATTATGGTCGGGGTTATCAATTAAGCCTTCGTTAGTTTCTCCGATTGACTCTTCTTGAATTATTGGTAGATCACTAAATCGGAGACGACGCCGCAAGGTGCGCTCGATTTTCGGATCAAAACAGAATTCAAGATTGACTAAAGAGTCTCCTCAGGTCATAAACCAAAAATAAAAGAGGAAAAGATGCGAAAAAGATAAAGAAAATCAAATGACTTTTAGATAAATATTTTTATTATATTTTTTTATTTAATAATTTTTTTATATAAATATTTTTTTTATGAAGATTTTTTTTTAATTAGGTGAATTAAAATTAGTCCTGGATTTCCCAAGATCTACCCGGTGAAGGGCTTGCAAGGTACTAGAGGCTGTGATGGGAATTCAAGCCCAAAGCGTCCTTTCCAGGAATTTAGTTACACCTTAATAGAAATACGAAAATAAAAGATAAAATTAATAGATATTTCGTTTTTCAAAATATCAACTGTAGTCCCCCGCAACGGCGCCAAAAACTTGATGGAGCAAAACTATATCCGCAAACGATAACGGCAAGTGTACCGTATCGAATGTAGTATAGGTTATTAAAACAAGGTCGTATTAGACTCGTGGCGGTTGAGTACTCTTACTTCGGAAAATCTCTATTATTTTATCGAATAAAACTTATGGTTGGTTGGTTGCGAGAAAGAGAAATAGCTTAATTAAAATGATGAGTTAAAGGTTAGTACTCAACCTTGAATCACCTTGGGAGAATAAAATATAAAAAGAACAACTTCTAAATCTTTTAAGAAAATACTTGACCGTGGAGGTTCCCGATTTATGAACACACCTCTCTCAAGGATACGCTCAACTGAGTTTAGTTGATCAAATGAACTTTCGTTCTAGAATCAAAATCTATAACTCGCCTTATCGTAGTGAACCCCTCTATTGGATTTGACTCCAGTCCGGAAGAATTATGTCATCCTCGCTTGAGGAGTGCATTCAACTCTTTTTATTCTTGAAATGATCGATTCGAAATCAAAACCTCTCGATTATTAGATTACGAAAACAAAGATGAGAGTTATATATCGACGATACAATCTCAATCCAATAAAAGTTCAAGAATAAATCTAAAGTATTCTAAGGAAGAGAAAGAGAAGCTAGAATTTAGATCAAGAATTATATTTCCCTTGGATCATCTCGGCCGAGTACTAATAGAGTTTAGCTACTCATAGAGATGGATGAAACAATAAAATGAAAGAAGTACATAATGAAAGTTGAGGAAAAGTAAGAGAAAAAGAACTATTTTATTACTTGGCAAAAGAGATTACAACTAGAAAATTTAGAGTTACAAGCTTTGGAAAATTAAAGTGCAAGAAGAAAAGGACATACAAGATTAAAAGTAGAGCAAGAAAATAGGCTAGAACTCCAAGACTTCGTTCCTGAACATCTGGAGAAGGTCCCCTTAAATAGCTGAAATTTTGGGGTTACACGCCCTTGGTCACGCCCGTGACCAAGGGGCGTGTAAGGGGCGTGATCGGTGCTGGTGGAGAGGGCGCATCTGGATTCAATACAGGCGTTATGGACGTGTCACGCCCTAGGTTACGCCCGTGACCTGGGGCGTGTAATCTTTAAAACTCGCTGCTGGCAGGAAGCTTCGGCGGGAAATTGACGTGGGAAGAGTCACGCCCGTGTTGTAACACCCAAAAAATCGTAGTTCAGCGAGGTAGGCGGAGTGGTAGTGCTGCGCTCGGGATAGGCTAAAAATTCCACATCAGGTCAATGCGCACGACCATTGTCCTCTTCGCGCACGACCAGTGATCGTGCGCCAATGATCGTGCGTAACCCGCAAGGAATCAGAGTGCTGTCTCGGCTTATCGCACAACCATTCTCCTCTTCGCGCACGACCAGTGATCGTGCGCCTGTGATCATGCACGCTGTTTATCTGCTCCGCGATTTTGAGCGGAGGAGACGATCCGGCCGTCCAAATCCTTTGGAATTCGATCCAATGGCTAGGATTAGTTGCTGGAGGGTTTTGGGGCTTGTGAGAGGAGATTAACCCTCATTCTTTTGAGGCTTTTTTCTCTCCAAACCTAGAGGAAGAAGAAGGAGGCAAGGAAGAAGAAGGGAGATTCCGCCATTGACGGAGCTCCGTTTCGCGAGCCGTTTCCAGATCTGGAGAGTGCAGCCCGGTGCGGTCATTTCCCTCCGTCTAGATTCTCGGATCCATGGCGAAAAAGAACGCTCCTAGGGTAACGATTCCTTCTCCCGTTGTTTGGACTTGTCTTTTGTCCTCTCCTTCATTTCTCTATGCTTGCATGAGGGATCCCTTTCACCAAATGGGTGAAGTGTAGGATTCCCTCAAGTTCTTTGGAACTCCGGGTCGATTGTGTCCATCCCCGGCATATTGCATGTAGAAAATCCGGTAGTCGTGCGGATTTAGGCATTTTGTGTGAATCCTATTCGTGGCCGTGAGCCCGAATCGGTGATTCTTGGATTGCGACGTTGCATTTAGGTTAAGCCTAGAATGCGTACCGGAGAATGACTCCGTGAAATCGTCTATGGTAGTGCGGGATTTAAGTGTAGGCGTCTTGTGAAGATCCTAACGAAAGCCCCATGCTTTGAGACTGGATGAAGGCAAACCTTCACCACGAAATTGATGCGGAGCGTATTATACCTCGCAGATTTGAGTATTTGTGAAGCCTAGATCCTTGTGAAGGGATTAGGTGCGTAGCTTATATTTGTGTAGCACTTGAAAGTGCTAAACCCTTACGGGCCGAGGCGAAGCCGTACCCGCGTCGTGCGATAGATCGCGACGATTAGAGCACGGGCAAAGCTAAACCGAACCCGTTTCCATGCAGATCGGCAAGAGGTCCCTACCTCATGTAAGCCGTGCGATCATGGGAGAGGTCGTGGAAGGTGTTTTACCTAGACCGACCAAAAGCTCTTTTTCCCACCTAAGGCGATGGCCCTTACGGTGGAGTGTTTGTGGAATTGATGTTGTTAGCCTCATGCGGTTGTTTAGGCGGTTGTGGGGAACCTTTGGGTGAACCCAACTAACATCATGTGCATACCTAGGTTCCCTCCTTTTTGATTCTCAACCTAGAAGATTGAATGTGCTTGAAACCTCACCTTGTGTAGTTGCACCTTCTTTATTTTGGTACTTGTGCTAGTATGGCTTGCTTGCAGGGTAGAATGTCCGCCACCCTGGGAAAGGGGTGGGGTCGTTATAATTTGGTCAGCTGTGCTGACCGTTACTTCGGTTGCCACCGCTTGGTGGAATGTTCTTATGCAGGTGCAGGTGAGCCTAGCGGGAAATAGCGGGCGGTGGCCCCTTTTGCTGAGTTGTCCCTTGAAGGCCAGCCTCCCTTTTTAGCTTTCTCATGTATTACCGGCCTGCGTGCCGATGTATGTTTTGGAGTTTTAATACATTTGTTAAATGTAAGGCCTTAAGGCCATAACTCTATTTCATGGTTTCATTCCTACGATAGTGGAAAATTCTAATTGAAATGTTAAATCTTTTTGCTTCCGCTAGTGTTTAGTATACTCTGTTGTAGTTTCTTTCTGTTTATCACCTTTTAACTCCTAGCTAGTGTGGTTTGTATGGTGTGGGGTCCCGGCCGAACCTACTGTTATATTATTCGTACCGGCAGGGTGTTACAATTTGGTATCAGACTTAAGGCGTCGATCCGTAGTTTAGCGAATTCAGGACGAATTCCCTTTAAGGGGTGGTGTGCACGGGATGTGCATTCACCTAAAACGACAAAAACTAATAAGAATGTCCACTTAGGAATGGGAAAACATACTTGTTTGCGGAACCTGAGCGTTCCATGATTGTTGTTTGCTATGTTTTCAGTCACTAAATTGTGTCTTACACGATTATAGGCGACTAGAAGTGGTGCGGGGCCGTCTCAACCCCGTAACACTGCTGAAAGTAGTGGGTCGGCTGAAGTGCCAGCGACCACTCCTCCTGCTGAGATGATCAGGTTAATCGCAGAAGCTGTCTTCGCGATGATCAATGCTCAACCGCAAAGGCTTGCACAGCCTGCTACGCCTAATATAGATGCGGCCCCGGTGATCGAACCTGCAGTGGAACCTGCGGTGGAACCGAGGGTTGAGACCCCTGTGCCAGTGGCTGCAGTGGAACCTGCGGTGGTGCAAAGGGTTGAGCGTCCTGTAGAGCGTGTAGTTGTTGCGCGAGCGCGTGATCAACAACTGCAACACTTTCTAAGCTTCCATCCTCCAACTTTCTCGGGGTCCGGATCCCCAACGGAGGCGGAGGACTGGCTGTCAACGGTTAGGAAGATTCTAAGGGCGACAGCAACAGAAGAAGTTATGATGGTCACTTTAGCCACCTTCCTCCTTAACGGAGAGGCAGAGCGTTGGTGGGCTGAACAGGAAGTGCACAAGTTCGGAGGCAGGGAGATTACCGAGATCACGATAGCGGAGTTCTCAAAGTCTTTTCTTCAAAGGTATATTCCTTCTGCCCAACGCATTGCGTTGCAGAACCAGTTTCTAAAGTTAACTCAAGGCGACAGCTCAGTGGATGAGTACTTGCACGAGTTCACTAAACTGGGTCGTTATGCGGGGCCTATGATGGAAGACGAAGAGACAAAGACAAACAAGTTCTATGAAGGTCTTCGGGACGAGTTGAGGCTGCTCCTTGCAGGCCCTATGACGTTAGGTTTCCAGGTGATGGTCCAAACTGCCAGATCCCTAGAGTTGGACATGAAGAGGGTACAAGCAAAAGCTGTGGCAAAGAAACCTGAGTTTCACGTGTCGGTCTCTCAGTCCAAGTCAGAGTTCAGAAAGAACAAAAGGAAGTTCAAACCGGCGGAGCAAACCCGCTCAAATGTTTCGGGAGCAACGACTGTGCGGAGTCCTATCACGTGTTTCACTTGCGGGAAGGTGGGACACAAGGCCGCAGTGTGTCGTAGTGGTCCCCCGAAGGCAGAAAATCGAGCATTGGACTATGCTCGAGCTGCGGAAAAGGGTAAAGCTGCGGAGTCTTCGGCTTCCCAGCACATTACTCCGACTCAGCCGAGAGTCTACTCGCTTGGCCAGCAAGA
Organism: Dactylorhiza incarnata; assembly: GCA_033032865.1. Classification (NCBI taxonomy): domain Eukaryota; kingdom Viridiplantae; phylum Streptophyta; class Magnoliopsida; order Asparagales; family Orchidaceae; genus Dactylorhiza; species Dactylorhiza incarnata. Next base: position 3,507,420 of record JAWHQI010000026.1, on the reverse strand, counting down.
AGCCATACGACAAGCTGATGTTGTCACAGGTATGAATTAAAAATTTGCTTTTGCATAACTATTTGTGATTATACTGTTGTGCAACTGTATGTTTTATTCGTGTGCAATTAGGCTTTGTCCTAATTTTCAACTATCCGGCGAGAGCTCAATTTGATATGGGTGCATCGCACTCTTTTCTGTCTGAGGACTTCGTGGTGCGAATCGGAGTGCCATCTACCTTCGTAGAGGATAGATTAGAAGTAGTGCTACCCAATGGATCTCGCATGTCTGCGGATAGGAAGAGCCGTGTGAAGGTGCGGATCGGAAATCAGGATTTCAATTTGGAAGCATCGTTATTACCGTTAGCTGAATTCGATGTGATCTTCGGCATGGACTGGCTCTCGGAGCAGCGAGCATGCATAGATTGCAATTCAAAGGAGATCACTCTGGGAAAGAACACCGAAGGAGAAACCACATTCGCCGGTATGCGAGGAGAGAGCAAGACGCTAATGTCTGCTCTCCAAGTGGTTAAAGCGGTGAGAAAAGGCGCCGAGTTGTTCTTCACTTTGTTGGAGGCTTCGGAGCCAAAGCCCAGGTTATGTGATGTCCCAGTTGTAGCGGAGTACGCCGACGTGTTTCCTAACGAACTCCCTGGGGCTCCGCCTCATCGGGAGATTGATTTCTGTATCGAGTTGGTGCCAGGTGCCAAACCTGTGGCCCGCTCACCGTACCGGATAGCGCCGGAGGAATTGGCAGAGCTGAAGGTCCAATTGCAAGAGCTGCTAGAGCAAGGCTACGTACGTCCAAGTTCATCGCCTTGGAGTGCACCGATCCTCTTTGTGAAAAAGAAGGACGGGAGCTTGCGTCTATGTATCGATTATCGAGAGCTAAACAAGTTGACCGAGAATAACCGATATCCAATTCCAAGAATCGATGATCTATTCGACCAGCTGGTTGGGTCGACGGTATACTCCAAACTGGACCTAAGGTCCGGCTATTACCAACTGCGGATAAGGGAATTTGACATTCCAAAGACAGCGTTTAGTACCCTCTTTGGGCACTATGAGTTCACGGTGATGCCGTTCGGTCTGTCTAATGCACCGTCGGTATTCATGGACTTAATGAATAGGACGTTCCGTGAGTATTTGGATCAATTTGTGATCGTCTTTATTGACGACATTTTGGTATACTCTCAATCGGAAGAGGAGCATGTAGGGCATCTGCACGCCGTTCTGAGCACCTTGAGGAGGAGTCAGCTATATGCCAAGTTCTCCAAGTGCGAGTTTTGGCTATCGTCAGTAGCATTCCTTGGTCATGTTGTTAGTGGAGAAGGAATTGCAGTTGATCCGTCGAAGATAGAAGCGGTCCGAGCGTGGCCTTTGTTGAAAAACGCAGCGGAAGTCCGAAGTTTCTTAGGACTTGCCGGCTATTATAGGCGCTTTGTGGAAAACTTCTCGAGGATTGCACTTCCTCTCACTAAATTGACTAGGAAAGATCATAAGTTCGTTTGGTCGCCCGAGTGCGCACGAGCTTTTGAAGAGCTGAAGAGCCGTCTGACCACGATGCCCATTCTATGCTCGCCATATGGTACGGAAGTCTACGAAATTTATAGCGACGCCTCAGGGAGTGGTTTGGGTTGTGTCCTAGTACAGTTCAGTAGGGTAATTGCCTACGGCTCACGGCAGTTGAAGGTTCATGAGAGGAATTACCCGGTCCATGATTTGGAGCTAGCGGCCGTGGTATTTGCTCTTAAGCTTTGGAGGCATTATTTGTATGGCGTGAAGATCGACATCTTTACCGACCACAAGAGCCTCAAGTACTTGCTGGATCAAAGGGAGTTGAATATGCGTCAAAGGAGGTGGTTGGAGTTCCTTGGGGACTACACCTTCGACATCAAATATACTCCTGGAAAGGGAAATGTAGTTGCGGACGCGTTGAGTCGTCGGGCTCCCGCTCAAGCAAATTGGATTTTGATGCACGATGAGCGTCTAATCCGTGAGCTGGAAGAAATGGAGATCATTTGCGTTGATCGAAGAGCGTCTACTTCGGCATGCTTGAACTGGACGGAGGTTCAATACCACCTTGCCGACCGAGTTCGACAGGCATTGGAGCTGGATGAGAGCATGAAACGCTTTAAAGCGGAAACCATTGACGGGTTAAACGCTGATTTCTCTTTTGAAGATGGCCTTATGTGGAAGAATGGCAAATTGTGCGTCCCAAATGTTGGTACTCTACGGGCGGAGTTGATGTACGAGGCTCATCATACCAAGTACTCTATCCACCCGGGGAGCACGAAAATGTACATGGACATGAAGAAACTTTTCTGGTGGCCGGGTATGAAGAAAGACATTGCCCTCTACGTGGCCAAGTGTAACACTTGCGCGTTGGTGAAGGTGGAATGTCAGCGTCCCGGTGGATTTTTGAAGTCCTTGCCGATTCCGTAATGGAAGTTTGACGATATTTCGATGGATTTCTCGCACGGATTGCCGAGATCGCAGCATGGAAACGACGCCATCTGGGTGATCATGGACAGACTGACAAAATAATCGCATTTTATTCCGAACCGGAAGGATGATTCTGTAGAAAAGCTAGCGAAGCTCTATGTCGATTATATTGTGAGGCTGCACGGTGTCCCTCGTAGCATCGTCAGCGATCGTGACGGTCATTTCACATCGAAAGATTGGAGGCTTATCCATGAACTGTTGGGCACTAAATTGAAGTTCAGCACGGCCTTCCACCCGCAAACGGATGGACAGACCGAGAGAACCAACAGGACTATGGAGGATATGCTCCGAATGTGCGCTCTAGATTTTGGAAAGAAGTGGGAAGATCATCTCTATATGATCGAGTTCGCCTACAATAATAGCTACCAAGCCAGTATAAAGATGGCTCCCTTCGAGGCCCTCAATGGTAAGAAGTGTCGTACGCCATTGTCTTGGGCGGAAACGGGCGATACTAAGCTATTAAAGCGAAAGGATGTTGAGGAAGCAACTTCGACGATCTGAACTATTCGTGAAAGGCTATTGATTGCCGAGGATAGGCAAGCAAAATATTACAACGCCAAGCATAGGAACCTAGAGTTCGCCGTCGGTGACCGGGTTTACTTGAAGATCAAACCGTTCAAAGGGGTATCAAGGATCCGACGCTTGAAGCTCAGTCCAAGGTACTTAGCACCGTTTGAGATTGTGGAACATATTGGTGATGCGGCTTATCAGCTTGCACCATCTGCAGAGCTGAGCGGTCTGCACGACGTGTTTCACATTTCAGTTCTGAGGAAGGCAGTGCAAGAGCCTACTCATATCGTTGCGGTTGGCAAAGTGCCGGTTGATAGTGGGTTGTCGACGAAAGTCAAGCCCTTACGCATCGAGGATATCGAGGTAAAGCAGTTGCGGAACAAGTCCATTCGGATGGTAAAAGTTTGGTGGGATAATTGCGGCCGAGAGGAGCTATCTTGGGAGAGAGAGCAAGCGATGCTTGCGGAGTACCCCGAGCTATTTCTCTCAGGTAAATTTTCTTTAAAAACTGTAAATTCCTGCTATTACTGTTTTCGAAATTTCGGGACGAAATTCTTTTAAGGAGGGTGGAGTTGTAACACCCCAAAATTCTTAGTTCAGCGAAGTAGGCGGAGTGGTAGTGTTGCGCTCGGGATAGGCTAAAAATTCCACAATAGTTCTCTGCACACGACCATTGTCCTCTTCGCGCACGACCGGTGATCGTGCGCCAATGATCGTGCGTTCACTCGCAAGGAATTGGAGTTCTGTCTCGGCTTATCGCACGACCATTCTCCTCTTCGCGCACGACCAGTGATCGTGCGCGCTGTTTATCTGCTCCGCGATTTTGAGCGGAGGAGACGATCCGGCCGTCCCAATCCTTTGGAATTCAATCCAATGGCTAGGATTAGTTGCTGGAGGGTCTAAGGGCTTGTGAGAGGAGATTAACCCTCATTCTTTTGAGGCTTTTCTCTCTCCAAACCTAGAGGAAGAAGAAGGAGGCAAGGAAGAAGAAGGGAGATTCCGCCATTGACGGAGCTCCGGAGCTCCGTTTCGCGAGCCGTTTCCAGATCTGGAGAGTGCAGCCCGGTGCGGTCATTTCCCTCCGTCTAGAATCTCGGATCCATGGCGAAAATGAACGTTCCTAGGGTAACGATTCCTTCTCCCGTTGTTTCGACTTGTCTTTTGTCCTCTCCTTCATTTCTCTATGCTTGCATGAGGGATCCCTTTCACCAAATGGGTGAAGTGTAGGATTCCCTCAAGTTCTTTGGAACTTCGGGTCGATTGTGTCCGTCCTCGGCATATTGCCTGTAGAAAATCCAGTAGTCGTGCGGATTTAGGCATTTTGTGTGAATCCTATTCGTGGCCGTGAGCCCGAATCGGTGATTATTGGATTGCGACGTTGCATTTAGGTTAAGCCTAGAATGCGTACCGGAGAATGACTCCGTGAAATCGTCTATGGTAGTGCGGGATTTAAGTGTAGGCGTCTTGTGAAGATCCTAACGAAAGCCCCATGCTTTGAGACTGGATGAAGGCAAACCTTCACCACGAAATTGATGCGGAGCGTATTATACCTCGCAGATTTGAGTATTTGTGAAGCCTAGATCCTTGTGAAGGGATTAGGTGCGTAGCTTATATTTGTGTAGCACTTGAAAGTGCTAAACCCTTACGGGCCGAGGCGAAGCCGTACCCGCGTCGTGCGATAGATCGCGACGATTAGAGCACGGGCAAAGCTAAACCGAACCCGTTTCCATGCAGATCGGCAAGAGGTCCCTACCTCATGTAAGCCGTGCGATCATGGGAGAGGTCGTGGAAGGTGTTTTACCTAGACCGACCAAAAGCTCTTTTTCCCACCTAAGGCGATGGCCCTTACGGTGGAGTGTTTGTGGAATTGATGTTGTTAGCCTCATGCGGTTGTTTAGGCGGTTGTGGGGAACCTTTGGGTGAACCCAACTAACATCATGTGCATACCTAGGTTCCCTCCTTTTTGATTCTCAACCTAGAAGATTGAATGTGCTTGAAACCTCACCTTGTGTAGTTGCACCTTCTTTATTTTGGTACTTGTGCTAGTATGGCTTGCTTGCAGGGTAGAATGTCCGCCACCCTGGGAAAGGGGTGGGGTCGTTATAATTTGGTCAGCTGTGCTGACCGTTACTTCGGTTGCCACCGCTTGGTGGAATGTTCTTATGCAGGTGCAGGTGAGCCTAGCGGGAAATAGCGGTCGGTGGCCCCTTTTGCTGAGTTGTCCCTTGAAGGCCAGCCTCCCTTTTTAGCTTTCTCATGTATTACCGGCCTGCGTGCCGATGTATGTTTTGGAGTCTTAATACATTTGTTAAATGTAAGGCCTTAAGGCCATAACTCTATTTCATGGTTTCATTCCTACGATAGTGGAAAATTCTAATTGAAATGTTAAATCTTTTTGCTTCCGCTAGTGTTTAGTATACTCTGTTGTAGTTTCTTTCTGTTTATCACCTTTTAACTCCTAGCTAGTGTGGTTTGTATGGTGTGGGGTCCCGGCCGGACCTACTGTTATATTATTCGTACCGGCAGGGTGTTACAATTTGGTATCAGACTTAAGGCGTCGATCCGTAGTTTAGCGAATTCGGGACGAATTCCCTTTAAGGGGTGGTGTGCACGGGATGTGCATTCACCTAAAACGACAAAAACTAATAAGAATGTCCACTTAGGAATGGGAAAACATACTTGTTTGCGGAACCTGAGCGTTCCATGATTGTTGTTTGCTATGTTTTCAGTCACTAAATTGTGTCTTACACGATTATAGGCGACTAGAAGTGGTGCGGGGCCGTCTCAACCCCGTAACACTGCTGAAAGTAGTGGGTCGGCTGAAGTGCCAGCGACCACTCCTCCTGCTGAGATGATCAGGTTAATCGCAGAAGCTGTCTTCGCGATGATCAATGCTCAACCGCAAAGGCTTGCACAGCCTGCTACGCCTAATATAGATGCGGCCCCGGTGATCGAACCTGCAGTGGAACCTGCGGTGGAACCGAGGGTTGAGACCCCTGTGCCAGTGGCTGCAGTGGAACCTGCGGTGGTGCAAAGGGTTGAGCGTCCTGTAGAGCGTGTAGTTGTTGCGCGAGCGCGTGATCAACAACTGCAACACTTTCTAAGCTTCCATCCTCCAACTTTCTTGGGGTCCGGATCCCCAACGGAGGCAGAGGACTGGCTGTCAACGGTTAGGAAGATTCTAAGGGCGACAGCAACAGAAGAAGTTATGATGGTCACTTTAGCCACCTTCCTCCTTAACGGAGAGGCAGAGCGTTGGTGGGCTGAACAGGAAGTGCACAAGTTCGGAGGCAGGGAGATTACCGAGATCACGATAGCGGAGTTCTCAAAGTCTTTTCTTCAAAGGTATATTCCTTCTGCCCAACGCATTGCATTGCAGAACCAGTTTCTAAAGTTAACTCAAGGCGACAGCTCAGTGGATGAGTACTTGCACGAGTTCACTAAACTGGGTCGTTATGCGGGGCCTATGATGGAAGACGAAGAGACAAAGACAAACAAGTTCTATGAAGGTCTTCGGGACGAGTTGAGGCTGCTCCTTGCAGGCCCTATGACGTTAGGTTTCCAGGTGATGGTCCAAACTGCCAGATCCCTAGAGTTGGACATGAAGAGGGTACAAGCAAAAGCTGTGGCAAAGAAACCTGAGTTTCACGTGTCGGTCTCTCAGTCCAAGTCAGAGTTCAGAAAGAACAAAAGGAAGTTCAAACCGGCGGAGCAAACCCGCTCAAATGTTTCGGGAGCAACGACTGTGCGGAGTCCTATCACGTGTTTCACCTGCGGGAAGGTGGGACACAAGGCCGCAGTGTGTCGTAGTGGTCCCCCGAAGGCAGAAAATCGAGCATTGGACTATGCTCGAGCTGCGGAAAAGGGTAAAGCTGCGGAGTCTTCGGCTTCCCAGCACATTACTCCGACTCAGCCGAGAGTCTACTCGCTTGGCCAGCAAGAAGCCATACGACAAGCTGATGTTGTCACAGGTATGAATTAAAAATTTGCTTTTGCATAACTATTTGTGATTATACTGTTGTGCAACTGTATGTTTTATTCGTGTGCAATTAGGCTTTGTCCTAATTTTCAACTATCCGGCGAGAGCTCAATTTGATATGGGTGCATCGCACTCTTTTCTGTCTGAGGACTTCGTGGTGCGAATCGGAGTGCCATCTACCTTCGTAGAGGATAGATTAGAAGTAGTGCTACCCAATGGATCTCGCATGTCTGCGGATAGGAAGAGCCGTGTGAAGGTGCGGATCGGAAATCAGGATTTCAATTTGGAAGCATCGTTATTACCGTTAGCTGAATTCGATGTGATCTTCGGCATGGACTGGCTCTCGGAGCAGCGAGCATGCATAGATTGCAATTCAAAGGAGATCACTCTGGGAAAGAACACCGAAGGAGAAACCACATTCGCCGGTATGCGAGGAGAGAGCAAGACGCTAATGTCTGCTCTCCAAGTGGTTAAAGCGGTGAGAAAAGGCGCCGAGTTGTTCTTCACTTTGTTGGAGGCTTCGGAGCCAAAGCCCAGGTTATGTGATGTCCCAGTTGTAGCGGAGTACGCCGACGTGTTTCCTAACGAACTCCCTGGGGCTCCGCCTCATCGGGAGATTGATTTCTGTATCGAGTTGGTGCCAGGTGCCAAACCTGTGGCCCGCTCACCGTACCGGATAGCGCCGAAGGAATTGGCAGAGCTGAAGGTCCAATTGCAAGAGCTGCTAGAGCAAGGCTACGTACGTCCAAGTTCATCGCCTTGGAGTGCACCGATCCTCTTTGTGAAAAAGAAGGACGGGAGCTTGCGTCTATGTATCGATTATCGAGAGCTAAACAAGTTGACCGAGAATAACCGATATCCGATTCCAAGAATCGATGATCTATTCGACCAGCTGGTTGGGTCGACGGTATACTCCAAACTGGACCTAAGGTCCGGCTATTACCAACTGCGGATAAGGGAATTTGACATTCCAAAGACAGCGTTTAGTACCCTCTTTGGGCACTATGAGTTCACGGTGATGCCGTTCGGTCTGTCTAATGCACCGTCGGTATTCATGGACTTAATGAATAGGACGTTCCGTGAGTATTTGGATCAATTTGTGATCGTCTTTATTGACGACATTTTGGTATACTCTCAATCGGAAGAGGAGCATGTAGGGCATCTGCACGCCGTTCTGAGCACCTTGAGGAGGAGTCAGCTATATGCCAAGTTCTCCAAGTGCGAGTTTTGGCTATCGTCAGTAGCATTCCTTGGTCATGTTGTTAGTGGAGAAGGAATTGCAGTTGATCCGTCGAAGATAGAAGCGGTCCGAGCGTGGCCTTTGTTGAAAAACGCAGCGGAAGTCCGAAGTTTCTTAGGACTTGCCGGCTATTATAGGCGCTTTGTGGAAAACTTCTCGAGGATTGCACTTCCTCTCACTAAATTGACTAGGAAAGATCATAAGTTCGTTTGGTCGCCCGAGTGCGCACGAGCTTTTGAAGAGCTGAAGAGCCGTCTGACCACGATGCCCATTCTATGCTCGCCATATGGTACGGAAGTCTACGAAATTTATAGCGACGCCTCAGGGAGTGGTTTGGGTTGTGTCCTAGTACAGTTCAGTAGGGTAATTGCCTACGGCTCCCGGCAGTTGAAGGTTCATGAGAGGAATTACCCGGTCCATGATTTGGAGCTAGCGGCCGTGGTATTTGCTCTTAAGCTTTGGAGGCATTATTTGTATGGCGTGAAGATCGACATCTTTACCGACCACAAGAGCCTCAAGTACTTGCTGGATCAAAGGGAGTTGAATATGCGTCAAAGGAGGTGGTTGGAGTTCCTTGGGGACTACACCTTCGACATCAAATATACTCCTGGAAAGGGAAATGTAGTTGCGGACGCGTTGAGTCGTCGGGCTCCCGCTCAAGCAAATTGGATTTTGATGCACGATGAGCGTCTAATCCGTGAGCTGGAAGAAATGGAGATCATTTGCGTTGATCGAAGAGCGTCTAGTTCGGCATGCTTGAACTGGACGGAGGTTCAATACCACCTTGCCGACCGAGTTCGACAGGCATTGGAGTTGGATGAGAGCATGAAACGCTTTAAAGCGGAAACCATTGACGGGTTAAACGCTGATTTCTCTTTTGAAGATGGCCTTATGTGGAAGAATGGCAAATTGTGCGTCCCAAACGTTGGTACTCTACGGGCGGAGTTGATGTACGAGGCTCATCATACCAAGTACTCTATCCACCCGGGGAGCACGAAAATGTACATGGACATGAAGAAACTTTTCTGGTGGCCGGGTATGAAGAAAGACATTGCCCTCTACGTGGCCAAGTGTAACACTTGCGCGTTGGTGAAGGTGGAATGTCAGCGTCCCAGTGGATTTTTGAAGTCCTTGCCGATTCCGTAATGGAAGTTTGACGATATTTCGATGGATTTCTCGCACGGATTGCCGAGATCGCAGCATGGAAACGATGCCATCTGGGTGATCATGGACAGACTGACAAAATAATCGCATTTTATTCCGAACCGGAAGGATGATTCTGTAGAAAAGCTAGCGAAGCTCTATGTCGATTGTATTGTGAGGCTGCACGGTGTCCCTCGTAGCATCGTCAGCGATCGTGACGGTCATTTCACATCGAAAGATTGGAGGCTTATCCATGAACTGTTGGGCACTAAATTGAAGTTCAGCACGGCCTTCCACCCGCAAACGGATGGACAGACCGAGAGAACCAACAGGACTATGGAGGATATGCTCCGAATGTGCGCTCTAGATTTTGGAAAGAAGTGGGAAGATCATCTCTATATGATCGAGTTCGCCTACAATAATAGCTACCAAGCCAGTATAAAGATGGCTCCCTTCGAGGCCCTCAATGGTAAGAAGTGTCGTACGCCGTTGTCTTGGGCGGAAACGGGCGATACTAAGCTATTAAAGCGAAAGGATGTTGAGGAAGCAACTTCGACGATCTGAACTATTCGTGAAAGGCTATTGATTGCCGAGGATAGGCAAGCAAAATATTACAACGCCAAGCATAGGAACCTAGAGTTCGCCGTCGGTGACCGGGTTTACTTGAAGATCAAACCGTTCAAAGGGGTATCAAGGATCCGACGCTTGAAGCTCAGTCCAAGGTACTTAGCACCGTTTGAGATTGTGGAACATATTGGTGATGCGGCTTATCAGCTTGCACCATCTGCAGAGCTGAGCGGTCTGCACGACGTGTTTCACATTTCAGTTCTGAGGAAGGCAGTGCAAGAGCCTACTCATATCGTTGCGGTTGGCAAAGTGCCGGTTGATAGTGGGTTGTCGACGAAAGTCAAGCCCTTACGCATCGAGGATATCGAGGTAAAGCAGTTGCGGAACAAGTCCATTCGGATGGTAAAAGTCTGGTGGGATAATTGCGGCCGAGAGGAGCTATCTTGGGAGAGAGAGCAAGCGATGCTTGCGGAGTACCCCGAGCTATTTCTCTCAGGTAAATTTTCTTTAAAAACTGTAAATTCCTGCTATTACTGTTTTCGAAATTTCGGGACGAAATTCTTTTAAGGAGGGTGGAGTTGTAACACCCCAAAATTCTTAGTTCAGCGAAGTAGGCGGAGTGGTAGTGTTGCGCTCGGGATAGGCTAAAAATTCCACAATAGTTCTCTGCACACGACCATTGTCCTCTTCGCGCACGACCGGTGATCGTGCGCCAATGATCGTGCGTTCACTCGCAAGGAATTGGAGTTCTGTCTCGGCTTATCGCATGACCATTCTCCTCTTCGCGCACGACCAGTGATCGTGCGCGCTGTTTATCTGCTCCGCGATTTTGAGCGGAGGAGACAATCCGGCCGTCCCAATCCTTTGGAATTCAATCCAATGGCTAGGATTAGTTGCTGGAGGGTCTAAGGGCTTGTGAGAGGAGATTAACCCTCATTCTTTTGAGGCTTTTCTCTTTCCAAACCTAGAGGAAGAAGAAGGAGGCAAGGAAGAAGAAGGGAGATTCCGCCATTGACGGAGCTCCGGAGCTCCGTTTCGCGAGCCGTTTCCAGATCTGGAGAGTGCAGCCCGGTGCGGTCATTTCCCTCCGTCTAGAATCTCGGATCCATGGCGAAAATGAACGCTCCTAGGATAACGATTCCTTCTCCCGTTGTTTGGACTTGTCTTTTGTCCTCTCCTTCATTTCTCTATGCTTGCATGAGGGATCCCTTTCACCAAATGGGTGAAGTGTAGGATTCCCTCAAGTTCTTTGGAACTTCGGGTCGATTGTGTCCGTCCCCGGCATATTGCCTGTAGAAAATCCAGTAGTCGTGCGGATTTAGGCATTTTGTGTGAAGCCTATTCGTGGCCGTGAGCCCGAATCGGTGATGCTTGGATTGCGACGTTGCATTTAGGTTAAGCCTAGAATGCGTACCGGAGAATGACTCCGTGAAATCGTCTATGGTAGTGCGGGATTTAAGTGTAGGCGTCTTGTGAAGATCCTAACGAAAGCCCCATGCTTTGAGACTGGATGAAGGCAAACCTTCACCACGAAATTGATGCGGAGCGTATTATACCTCCCATATTTGAGTATTTGTGAAGCCTAGATCCTTGTGAAGGGATTAGGTGCGTAGCTTATATTTGTGTAGCACTTGAAAGTGCTAAACCCTTATGGGCCGAGGCGAAGCCGTAACCGCGTCGTGCGATAGATCGCGACGATTAGAGCACGAGCAAAGCTAAACCGAACCTGTTTCCATGCAGATCGGCAAGAGGTCCCTACCTCATGTAAGCCGTGCGATCATGGGAGAGGTCGTGGAAGGTGTTTTACCTAGACCGACCAAAAGCTCTTTTTCCCACCTAAGGCGATGGCCCTTACGGTGGAGTGTTTGTGGAATTGATGTTGTTAGCCTCATGCGGTTGTTTAGGCAGTTGTGGGGAACCTTCGGGTGAACCCAACTAACATCATGTGCATAACTAGGTTCCCTCCTTTTTGATGCTCAACCTAGAAGATTGAATGTGCTTGAAACCTCACCTTGTGTAGTTGCACCTTCTTTATTTTGGTACTTGTGCTAGTATGGCTTGCTTGCAGGGTAGAATCTCCGCCACCCCGGGAAAGGGGTGGGGTCGTTATAATTTGGTCAGCTGTGCTGACCGTTACTTCGTTTGCCACCGCTTGGTGGAATGTTCTTATGCAGGTGCAGGTGAGCCTAGCGGGAAATAGCGGGCGGTGGCCCCTTTTGCTGAGTTGGCCCTTGAAGGCCAGCCTCCCTTTTTAGCTTTCTCATGTATTGCCGGCCTGCGCGCCGATGTATGTTTTGGAGTTTTAGTATATTTGTTAAATGTAAGGCCTTAAGGCCATAACTCTATTTCATGGTTTCATTCCTACGATAGTGGACAATTCTAATTGAAATGTTAAATCTTTTTGCTTCCGCTAGTGTTTAGTATACTCTGTTGTAGTTTCTTTCTATTTATCACCTTTTAACTCCTAGCTGGTGTGGTTTGTATGGCGTGGGGTCCCGGCCGGACCTACTATTATATTATTCGTACTGGCAGGGTGTTACAATTTGGTATCAGACTTAAGTCGTCGATCCGTAGTTTAGCGAATTCGGGACGAATTCCCTTTAAGGGGTGGTGTGCACGGGATGTGCATTCACCTAAAACGACAAAAACTAATAAGAATGTCCACTTAGAAATGGGAAAACATACTTGTTTGCGGAACCTGAGCGTTCCATGATTGTTGTTTGCTATATTTTCAGTCACTAACTTGTGTCTTACACGATTATAGGCGACTAGAAGTGGTGCGGGGCCGTCTCAACCCCGTAACACTGCTGAAAGTAGTGGGTCGGCTGAAGTGCCAGCGACCACTCCTCCTGCTCAGATGATCAGGTTAATCGCAGAAGCTGTCTTCGCGATGATCAATGCTCAACCGCAAAGGCTTGCACAGCCTGCTACGCCTAATACAGATGCGGCCCCGGTGATCGAACCTGCAGTGGAACCTGCGGTGGAACCGAGGATTGAGACCCCTGTGCCAGTGGCTGCAGTGGAACCTGCGGTGGTGCAAAGGGTGGAGCGTCCTGTAGAGCGTGTAGTTGTTGCGCGAGCGCGTGATCAACAGCTGCAACACTTTCTAAGCTTCCATCCTCCAACTTTCTCGGGGACCGGATCCCCAACGGAGGCGGAGGACTGGTTGTCAACGGTTAGGAAGATTCTAAGGGCGACAGCAACAGAAGAAGTTATGATGGCCACTTTAGCCACCTTCCTCCTTAACGGAGAGGCAGAGCATTGGTGGGCTAAACAGGAAGTGCACAAGTTCGGAGGCAGGGAGATTACCGAGATCACGATAGAGGAGTTCTCAAAGTCTTTTCTTCAAAGTTATATTCCTTCTACCCAACGCATTGCGTTGCAGAACCAGTTTCTGAAGTTAACTCAAGGAGACAGCTCAGTGGATGAGTACTTGCACGAGTTCACTAAACTGGGTCGTTATGCGGGGCCTATGATGGAAGACGAAGAGTCAAAGACAAACAAGTTCTATGAAGGTCTTCGGGACGAGTTGAGGCTGCTCCTTGCAGGCCCTATGACGTTTGGTTTCCAGGTGATGGTCCAAACTGCCAGATCCCTAGAGTTGGACATGAAGAGGGTACAAGCAAAAGCTGTGGCAAAGAAACCTGAGTTTCACGTGCCGGTCTCTCAGTCCAAGTCAGAGTTCAGAAAGAACAAAAGGAAGTTCAAACCGGCGGAGCAAACCCGCTCAAATGTTTCGGGAGCAACGACTGTGCGGAGTCCTATCACGTGTTTCACCTGCGGGAAGGTGGGACACAAGGCCGCAGTGTGTCGAAGTGGTCCCCCGAAGGCAGAAAATCGAGCATTGGACTATGCTCGAGCTGCGGAAAAGGGTAAAGCTGCGGAGTCTTCGGCTTCCCAGCACATTACTCCGACTCAGCCGAGAGTCTACTCGCTTGGCCAGCAAGAAGCCATACGACAAGCTGATGTTGTCACAGGTATGAATTAAAAATTAGCTTTTTCATAGCTATTTGTGATTATACTGTTGTGCAACTGTATGTTTTATTCGTGTGCAATTAGGCTTTGTCCTAATTTTCAACTATCCGGCGAGAGCTCTATTTGATACGGGTGCATCGCACTCTTTTCTGTCTGAGGACTTCGTGGTGCGAATCGGAGTGCCATCTACCTTCGTAGAGGATAGATAAGAAGTAGTGCTACCCAATTGATCTCGCATGTCTGCGGATAGGAAGAGCCGTGTGAAGGTGCAGATCGGAAATCAGGATTTCGATTTGGAAGCATCGTTATTACCGTTAGCTGAATTCGATGTGATCTTCGGCATGGACTGGCTCTCGGAGCAGCGTGCATGCATAGATTGCAATTCTAAGGAGATCACTCTGGGAAGGAACACCGATGGAGAAACCACATTTGCCGGTATGCGAGGAGCGAGCAAGACGTTGATGTCTGCTCTCCAAGTGGTTAAGGCAGTGAGAAAAGACGCCGAGTTGTTCTTCACCTTGTTGGAGACTTTGGAGCCAAAGCCCAGGTTATGTGATGTTCCAGTCGTAGCGGAGTACGCCGATGTGTTTCCTAACGAACTCCCTGGGACCCCGCCTCATCGGGAGATTGATTTCTGTATCGAGTTGGTGCCAGGTGCCAAACCTGTGGCCCGCTCACCGTACCGGATAGCGCCGAAGGAATTGGCAGAGCTGAAGGTCCAATTGCAAGAGCTGCTAGAGCAAGGCTACGTACGTCCAAGTTCATCGCCTTGGAGTGCTCCGGTCCTCTTTGTGAAAAAGAAGGACGGGAGCTTGCGTCTATGTATCGATTATCGAGAGCTAAACAAGTTGACCGAGAAGAACCGATATCCGATTCCAAGAATCGATGATCTATTCGACCAGCTGGTTGGGTCGACGGTATACTCCAAACTGGACCTAAGGTTCGGCTATTACCAACTGCGGATAAGGGAATGTGACATTCCAAAGACAGCGTTTAGTACCCGCTTTGGGCACTATGAGTTCACGGTGATGCCGTTCGGTCTGTCTAATGCACCGTCGGTATTCATGGACTTAATGAATAGGACATTCCGTGAGTATTTGGATCAATTTGTGATCGTCTTTATCGACGACATTTTGGTATACTCTCAATCGGAAGAGGAGCATGTAGGGCATCTGCACGCCGTTCTGAGCACCTTGAGGAGGAGTCAGCTTTATGCAAGTTCTCCAAGTGCGAGTTTTGGCTATCGTCAGTAGCATTCCTTGGTCATGTTGTTAGTGGAGAAGGAATTGCAGTTGATCCGTCGAAGATAGAAGCGGTCCGAGCGTGGCCTTTGTTGAAAAACGTAGCGGAAGTCCGAAGTTTCTTAGGACTTGCCGGCTATTATAGGCGCTTTGTGGAAAACTTCTCGAGGATTGCACTTCCTCTCACTAAATTGACTAGGAAAGATCATAAGTTCGTTTGGTCGCCCGAGTGCGCACGAGCTTTTGAAGAGCTGAAGAGCCGTCTGACCACGGCGCCCATTCTATGCTCGCCATGTGGTACGGAAGGCTACAAAATTTATAGCGACGCCTCAGGGAGTGGTTTGGGTTGTGTCCTAGTGCAGTTCGGTAAGGTAATTGCCTACGGCTCCCGGCAGTTGAAGGTTCATGAGAGGAATTACCCGGTCCATGATTTGGAGCTAGCTGCCGTGGTATTTGCTCTTAAGCTTTGGAGGCATTATTTGTATGGCGTGAAGATCGACATCTTTACCGACCATAAGAGCCTCAAGTACTTGCTGGATCAAAGGGAGTTGAATATGCGTCAAAGGAGGTGGATGGAGTTCCTTGGGGACTACACCTTCGACATCAAATATACTCTTGGAAAGGGAAATGTAGTTGCGGACGCGTTGAGTCGTCGGGCTCCCGCTCAAGCAAATTGGATTTTGATGCACGATGAGCGGCTAATCTGTGAGCTGGAAGAAATGGAGATCATTTGCGTTGATCGAAGAGCGTCTACTTCGGCATGCTTGAACTGGACGGAGGTTCAATACCACCTTGCCGACCGAGTTCGACAGGAATTGGAGCTGGATGAGAGCATGAAACGCTTTAAAGCGGAAACCATTGACGGGTTAAACGCTGATTTCTCTTTCGAAGATGGCCTTATGTGGAAGAATGGCAGATTGTGCGTCCCAAACGTTGGTACTCTACGGGCGGAGTTGATGTACGAGGCTCATCATACCAAGTACTCTATCCACCCGGGGAGCACGAAAATGTACATGGACATGAAGAAACTTTTCTGGTGGCCGGGTATGACGAAAGACATTGCCCTCTACGTGGCCAAGTGTAACACTTGCGCGTTGGTGAAGGTGGAATGTCAGCGTCCCGGTGGATTTTTGAAGTCCTTGCCGATTCTGGAATGGAAGTTTAACGATATTTCGATGGATTTCGTGCACGGATTGCCGAGAACGCAGCATGGAAATGACGCCATCTGGGTGATCGTGGACAGACTGACAAAAGTATCGCATTTTATTCCGAACCGGAAGGATGATTCTGTAGAAAAGCTAGCGAAGCTCTATGTCGATAGTATTGTGCGGCTTCACGGTGTCCCTCGTAGCATCGTCAGCGATCATGACGGGCGTTTCACATCGAAAGATTGGAGGCTTATCCATGAACTGTTGGGCACTAAATTGAAATTCAGCACGGCCTTCCACCCGCAAACGGATGGACAGACCGAGAGGACCAACAGGACTATGGAGGATATGCTCCGAATGTGCGCTCTAGATTTTGGAAAGAAGTGGGAAGATCATCTCTATATGATCGAATTCGCCTATAATAATAGCTACCAAGCCAGTATAAAGATGGCTCCCTTCGAGGCCCTCTATGGTAAGAAGTGTCGTACGCCGTTGTCTTGGGCGGAAACGGGCGATACTAAGCTATTAAAGCGAAAGGATGTTGAGGAAGCAACTTCGACGATCCGAACTATTCGTGAAAGGCTATTGATTGCCCAGGATAGGCAAGCAAAATATTACAACGCCAAGCATAGGAACCTAGAGTTCGCCGTCGGTGACTGGGTTTACTTGAAGATCAAACCGTTCAAAGGGGTATCAAGGATCCGACGCTTGAAAAAGCTCAGTCCAAGGTACTTAGGACCGTTTGAGATTGTGGAACGTATTGGTGATGCGGCTTATCGGCTTGCACCATCTGCAGAGCTGAGCGGTCTGCACGACGTGTTTCACATTTCAGTTCTGAGGAAGGCAGTGCAAGAGCCTACTCATATCATTGCGGTTGGCAAAGTGCCGGTTGATAGTGGGTTGTCGACGAAAGTCAAGCCCTTACGCATCGAGGATACCGAGGTAAAGCAGTTGCGGAACAAGTCCATTCAGATGGTAAAAGTCCGGTGGGATAATTGCGGCCGAGAGGAGCTATCTTGGGAGAGAGAGCAAGCGATGCTTGCGGAGTACCCCGAGCTATTTCTCTCAGGTAAATTTTCTTTAAAAACTGTAAATTCCTGCTATTACTGTTTTCAAAATTTCGGGACGAAATTCTTTTAAGGAGGGTGGAGTTGTAACACCCCAAAAATCGTAGTTCAGCGAGGTAGGCGGAGTGGTAGTGCTGCGCTCGGGATAGGCTAAAAATTCCACATCAGGTCAATGCGCACGACCATTGTCCTCTTCGCGCACGACCAGTGATCGTGCGCCAATGATCGTGCGTAACCCGCAAGGAATCGGAGTGATGTCTCGGCTTATCGCACGACCATTCTCCTCTTCGCGCACGACCAATGATCGTGCGCCTGTGATCGTGCGCGCTGTTTATCTGCTCCGCGATTTTGAGCGGAGGAGACGATCCGGCCGTCCAAATCCTTTGGAATTCGATCCAATGGCTAGGATTAGTTGCTGGAGGGTCTTAGGGCTTGTGAGAGGAGATTAACCCTCATTCTTTTGAGGCTTTTCTCTCTCCAAACCTAGAGGAAGAAGAAGGAGGCAAGGAAGAAGAAGGGAGATTCCGCCATTGATGGAGCTCCGGAGCTCCGTTTCGCGAGCCGTTTCCAGATCTGGAGAGTGCAGCCCGGTGCGGTCATTTCCCTCCGTCTAGAATCTCGGATCCATGGCGAAAAAGAATGCAGCTAGGGTAACGATTCCTTCTCCCGTTGTTTGGACTTGTCGTTTGTCCTCTCCTTCATTTCTCTATGCTTGCATGAGGGATCGCTTTCACCAAATGGGTGAAGTGTAGGATTCCCTCAAGTTCTTTGGAACTCCGGGTCGATTGTGTCCGTCCCCGGCATATTGCATGTAGAAAATCCGGTAGTCATGCGGATTTAGGCATTTTGTGTGAAGCCTATTCGTGCCCGTGAGCCCGAATCGGTGATGCTTGGATTGCGACGTTGCATTTAGGTTAAGCCTAAAATGCGTATCGTAGAATGACTCCGTGAAATCGTCTATGGTAGTGCGGGATTTAAGTGTAGGCGTCTTGTGAAGATCCTAACGAAAGCCCCATGCTTTGAGACTGGATGAAGGCAAACCTTCACCACGAAATTGATGCGGAGCGTATTATACCTCCCAGATTTGAGTATTTGTGAAGCCTAGATCCTTGTGAAGGGATTAGGTGCGTAGCTTATATTTGTGTAGCACTTGAAAGTGCTAAACCCTTACGGGCCGAGGCGAAGCCGTACCCGCGTCGTGTGATAGATCAAGACGATTAGAGCACGGGCAAAGCTAAACCGAACCCGTTTCCATGCAGATCGGCAAGAGGTCCCTACCTCATGTAAGCCGTGCGATCATGGGAGAGGTCGTGGAAGGTGTTTTACCTAGACCGACCAAAAGCTCTTTTTCCCACCTAAGGCGATGGCCCTTACGGTGGAGTTTTTGTGGAATTGATGTTGTTAGCCTCATGCGGTTATTTAGGCGGTTGTGGGGAACCTTCGGGTGAACCCAACTAACATCATGTGCATACCTAGGTTCCCTCCTTTTTGATGCTCAACCTAGAAGATTGAATGTGCTTGAAACCTCACCTTGTGTAGTTGCACCTTCTTTATTTTGGTACTTGTGCTAGTATGGCTTGCTTGCAGGGTAGAATCTCCGCCACCCCGGGAAAGGGGTGGGGTCGTTATAATTTGGTCAGCTGTGCTGACCGTTACTTCGTTTGCCACCGCTTGGTGGAATGTTCTTATGCAGGTGCAGGTGAGCCTAGCGGGAAATAGCGGGTGGTGGCCCCTTTTGCTGAGTTGGCCCTTGAAGGCCAGCCTCCCTTTTTAGCTTTCTCATGTATTTCCGGCTTGCGTGCCGATGTATGTTTTGGAGTTTTAGTACATTTGCTAAATGTAAGGCCTTAAGGCCATAACTCTATTTCATGGTTTCATTCCTACGATAGTGGACAATTCTAATTGAAATGTTAAATCTTTTTGCTTCCGCTAGTGTTTAATATACTCTGTTGTAGTTTCTTTCTGTTTATCACCTTTTAACTCCTAGCTAGTGTGGTTTGTATTGCGTGGGGTCTCGGCCGGACCTACTGTTATATTATTCGTACTGGCAGGGTGTTACACATGTACTGGATGTCATGCGTCAAATGTCACGCCCGTGACTTGATGTCACGCCCGTGACCGCGGGGCGTGTAATTTTAATTGACGTGGCAGCTGGCTCTGGATGCTTGTGGCGGGTTGCGGCCATGACATTGGGTCACACCCTTGGTCACGCCCGTGACCTGGGGCGTGTACTTGGCAAACTTTTCACGGAGCGTCCCCGGAGTGGCAGAAACAGGTCTGGAACACTTCGTAGGTTACACGCCCATGGGTCACGCCCGTGACCTGGGGCGTGTAATTTAACTTTTTGCTCGAAATAGCCCAGAAAACCTGAAAACACAAAATAAACTTAAGTTAGCTTATGAAATAAACAATGGAAGGATTTATATGATAAAATTCCTATAAATAACCTAATTTTATATTAAAAACATAATAAACCAAAACTAAAAGATGAGTAAATAAATTACTCATCACCTAATTACAATAATTATTCTAAAAAATTCCTAAAAATAAAGCCAAAGTTTATGAATCGATCTTTAAGTTTAAATGTCTAGTATGTCCATGATCATTCACCCATGATTACATGTCTCACAATAGCGGGGGCGTAGGATTATATGCATTAGATGTCCTAACATATAAGTCATGTCTTATCCTTAATTGTGGAGGGTTCCAGTGGGTCCTTGCGAGGCACTGGGGGTAAACAGTGCTAGGTTGAGCGACCTCTTTTGTGTGCATATGGGTCTAACACCCAACTAATGACATTTGTGCATATCCTCATGCCCATCTGTCACTCAGTACGGGGCTAGAGTATTGACATATATTCAGGATAATTTTATTTCTTAGGGCATACTTAAATTACTCACTGCATGAACATTATTTATTTTCACTATGATCACTTAAATCATGCATATTTAGTTTGTTCTAACATTGCATCTTGTGTTTGCATATTCTATCATTTTGAGCTTTAATGATCTTGTAAAACACAATTTTTTGAAAAATCAACAAAAAACATGCTTAAAGAGCCTCCAAATCATCTCTATAAAGTCTAAAATTTCTACACTGAGAAGACCTCTATATAATAACTCTAAAGTAACAAAAAGATTTTTCAAAAAATAAAAAAATCGATTACTATTTTGGTGTTTAGAGTTTATGCCCAGTGTTAGGCGTCAATGTCGGCGTTAGGAGTCAACGCCGGCGTTAGGAGTCAACGCCTGACGTTAGCCCTTTTGCTCAAATTTCCATTTTGTTATTTTTGAAAAATCTCTTGTATTTTCTCATGCATATTTTCTGTTTGTTTCTCTGTTTTTGAAAGTTTATATTTTTCTACTAATCTTTGTTTTTCTTTATTCAAAAGTCCACACAAAAAATTTCAAATAATAAAAAAAATTCAAAAATATGCTTTGTCATGCCTTTGTTGTATTATCTGACTATAGGATTTCACATGAGCAAAAATGCTATTATTTTCTCCTCCAATGGTCAAAATTAACTAAGCATACTCTTAAAGATTCTCTTTAATGTTTAATTTTATTTTCAAGTTTCCTAAACATTGTTTTGGCTTTGTCATGCCTTGACCTAAATCTTACTATGTGTAATGAAATAAACTATAGAAAATTGTGTAAGATTGTCTAGCATATCTCTATGTATGAGTAATATTTTATGTTATATAATGATTCATTCACTCACTCTTTTGGTAATCTACATGTGATCATAATCTTAGTCTTGCATGATTCCATAGTGTAATAGTTTAACATGTTAAGTTATATGTCTAAATTACCTACACCTTCTTTTCAAAAATAAATTTCTTGCACATATAGAAGTGTGATTTCAAACTTTTTGTTTTTGCAAAAAACAAGTGAATTCGGAGACCTTTGTCCTAAATTAAAAAAATATGAATAAAATTACAAAGAAAACTCCACCAAGCACTACTCAGCCTCCTTATAAGTATTAATGAGCATTGTGAGGTTGAGCACCTTGGAAAGAATTGTAAAATGTCTTGTGCAAACACATCTTTTTTTTCACTTCTATTTGTGCACCGGATCACCCAAAAAAAATATATAAAAATACTTATGTGATCAGCCAAAGCAATACTTCACTCCCTGATAATTCTTAATGAGCATTGGGTGGGAGAAACACCTTGGTAGTTGTACTATTTTTCTGTGCTTTGAAATAAACATTCTAGAATTGGTGCGTGGAAGTAATTCTAAGACTACACTCTTAAAATTGTTCTACTACTTCATTACATATGTCATGTGTTTTGATTATATCACTTGTATACTCTTATCAAAACACTATTTGCACAAATCATTATCTTTCATAAAGCTTATACTTGTGAGAATTGAATTCTAATGTATATCTAAAAAATTCTCTAACAAGCTTAAAGTAAAAGCACTAGATTGCAATGCATGATCTCTACAATGTTTTCTTTACTTGGAATGCGAATTACTTTCATTGTAGCTATTATCTTTTTGAATATGCCAAAGCATGCTTGACTTTAATTGTCGAAATTTTTGTAAAGGATAATGCTCCTTACATGTGAAAATTCTTACAAAACTGTTTGCATTTAAAAAAAATCAAAACTAAAAATCAAATTTTTTTCTAACAGTTAAAATGATTATCTTGGTTACTTGGTTTTCCGCACTATTGATATGATCATGTATTTTTTACCATGCTTTATCTTGCTTATCTCGAGTATTAATTTTGAAGTATTTTCATCACTTGTGTTTCAAAACTCTTTTTCACTTTCTCCTTTTTCAACAAGTGGTAGACTTGCTTGGTGGCATACAAGGGATTTCTTTTTCTTACAACCTTATCATATTTTTTTTTCCGCTGCACTAATCCCTCTAAGCTCGATCATGACTTCCTCTATTTACAACAAAATTCTTGACTCTTTCTTAGTAGTCCACACTTTCACTTTTTAACCTTATTCTAGCCTAGTCATGTTTCACTCCACCCACTTTGCTAATAACAAAAGGGGGAGAATAAAATGATAAATATAAATGATTAAGGAGTGGGTTTCACTCGATGAAGGAGAGAGCATAAATCTATTCTATGGGACCATATACTAAGGGGTAGCACTTAAATATGGGGAGCACATATCTCTAAATATATTTCTCATAGAAATCTCTAAGTAGCATAACGTCATATCTCTTTATAAAAACACATCTTTTACCTTTGTAATCTGATTTATCTTAGTTGGATTTGTTATTATCAAAAAGGGGAAATTGTTGGAACATGATTTTCTGCATCCCTTTGGTTTAAGAATAACAAATCCTACTTGTATTTGATCAAGTTTGTCATTGTGTTTTAGTATGCAGGAATGAAAAAGGATGATACTAGGATGCTATATTTTTGTCTACACTAGCCTAATGTTCTAAAAGAAAAGAAAGTAGTCTAACGTCAGGTGTTAGAGATAACGTCTGTGTTGACCCTCGATCCCGCCAATGTGAAATTGCTATGGAGGGAAGTTGTCGTGATTGTGGGAGCAGTCTTGGAATAACTTGGTCTAATGCCAAGTGTTAGCCTTAACGCCAACATTAGGGTTGCCTGAATAAGAGCTTTCCAAACATGCAATATCTCCTTCCTAGAATGAGGATTCGTGCCATCAATTATTACTAAAACAATTCAATGCCTGGGGTTAAGTCTAACGCCTGGAGTTAGGTCTAACGCCTACGTTAGCTACCTCTCCTATAAAATGGTGGCTTTCATTCTCTTCAACTTTACAACTCAAGGAGCCCTAATCCTCCTCTCTGAAATCTCCGTGAGGGCCATATTTACAGACCACCAAAGATCTCCCATTCAAATTAAAGAGAAGAAATCAAAGGAGGACCAGATCAACACAAACTCAACGCGAAGAACACACACATCGACTTCGATTATCTTCAACGGTACTTCATCGTCTCCTTCAGATTTCTTCATAGGGAGTTTTCAATTTGAATCTTATATTTTGTAATACCTTTTTATCTTTGTGTTCATTTAGTGGGGAATTCGCCTCGTGTGTGGCGACTAGATCTAGGGGGTGCACAAGGCCATTCTGGGGATAGAGAGGCTAGAGCGGCTTGAGGCCATATCGGGGAATAGATTGGCAAAAGTCAACTTATTCATAGGGAGAAGAGTCGATATATAAAACAAAAAGATTTTTTTTTTCATATTCACGCCTCGTTTTTTAGTGTTATAGAAATCCTCTTTTGTAATCAATTTTATCAATAATAAACATGTCTCTATTTGTTCAATAAAATTGATTTGGTTTTTAATTCTAGCAATTTACTTTTGATCTAATTTCTTTCTTATAAAATATTAAAAGTTTTCTATAAAAATATAAATATTTCTAAAACCCTTATTCACCCCCCCTCTAAGGGCAACTTAAGATCCAACAACCTCTTCCTTAGAAATTGATAGGTGCCTGATGTGCTTTTTTTTGTCCTCTTTGCAACCTGCCAAATCTGCATCTGAATACCCTGATAGCTCAAAATCATTACTTCTAAGGTACCAAAGGCCAAGATTTGAAGTTCCCTTGAAGTATCTCAAGATTCTTTTAGCAGAGGTGAAGTGAGATTCCTTATTGGTAGCTTGATACCTAGCACAAACATATATAGCGAACATAATGTCAGGCCTACTAGCTGTTAGGTAGAGCAGAGATCCAATGATGCATCTGTACATGTTCTCATCAAAAGGTTTCCCTTTCTCATCCTTGTCTAGAAACACATTAGAGCCCATTGGAGTCCTCATTGAGGTTGCACTCTCAATTCCAAACTTCTTTATGATCTCTTTATTGAACTTGGTCTGAGAGAATATCCCATCCTCAGATTTCTTTACTTGGAGCCCTATGAAGTATTTCATCTCTCACATGCTGCTCATTTCAAACTTCCCTTGCATTAAGTTTGCAAACGTCTTGCAAAGGATATCATCAGTAGAGCCAAAAATTATGTCATCACCAAAAATTTGTACTAAAATTTTTTTGCCTTTTACATCCCATAGAAATAATATCTTATATATCTTCCCCCATGAAAACTTATTTTCAATGAGGAAGCTAAATAGGCTTTCATACCAAGCTCTAGGTGCTTGTTTCAACCCATACAAAGTCTTTCTTAAGAAATAAACATAATAAGATAGGTTAGGAACAACAAAACCTGGAGTCTACTCTACATACACTTCCTCCTTGAGATCTCCATTGAGGAAAGCAGACTTCACATCCATTTGATATACTTTGAATCCTTTGTGAGCTGTATATGCTAGAAATAGCCTTATTACCTCAAGTAGTGCTACTAGTGCAAATGTTTGATCAAAGTCAAACCCTTATTCCAGTATATATCCCTTTGCAACCATCCTTGCTTTGTTCCTGATGATGATGCCATTCTCATCCAACTTGTTCCTGTATTCCCACTTTGTTCCAATGACATTCTGATGTTGGGGCCTAGGAACTAGCTTCCATACTTTGCATCTTTTGAATTGACTGTGTTCTTCTTGCATAGCCTTGATCCAAGAGGGATCTGAATTGGCTTTTTTTAAATTTCTTAGGTTCAATCTGAGATAGAAAGCTCAGATATAGTGTCACTTAGCATGGCTCTCCCAACTTCTATGAGAGTTGTATTTTTTCTCTCACAACTCCATTATGATGTGGTGTTCATGGAGAAGAAAATTCTTGAAGGATACCTTGCTCTTTGCATAAATTTGTCATGAGTTAAGACTGAAATTCTGTGTCATGGTCACTTCTGATTTTGACCACGGTACAGTTCTTTTCATTTTGAACTTGCTTGATAAAACATACAAAGATGTCCAAGGTATCAGACTTTTTCTTAAGGAAGAACACCCAAGCATACCTAGAGAAGTCATCAACTATCAGAAAAATATATAACTTCCTTCCTAATCTATGAATTGGTGTAGGACCAAATAAATCCATATGCAATAGATAAAGACATCTTTCAGAATCTTCGGAGTCGATGCCCTTAAAGGTGATCTTAGTCTACTTGCCCATCTGGCAGGCATGGCAAATACCCTCTTTAATGCATTTGAGGTTAGGTCCATTTCTAACTAAATCTTCTGAATATAGCTTGTTGATTGTCTTATAGTTCATGTGAGCAAGTCTCTTGTGTCATTGCACGCAATGAGAGTCTCTCTCATTTGCTACAAGATAAACATGTGTAGAAGAATCTAAACATAAGAAGTTTAAACAATAAACATTACCACTCCTAGTGCCTGATAGAATTTTCTCAAGATCAACAAAAATTTTAATCAGGCACTTATCCTTGTGGAACTCAATGACATAGCATAGATAACAAAGTTGGCCTATGCATATAAGGTTATGTTGCAACCCTCCTGCATAAGCTACTTTTGTAATTGAGACCATGTCATTGGTAATCATACCATAGCCTTTAAGAATGCCTCTTTCAGATCCGCGAAATATTACTTTGGCTCCATCTTCCATAGGGGTACAATTCTTCAAAAGGCTTCTTATTTCAGTCATGTTCCTGGGACATCCACTATCCATATACCAGATAGGCATTTTGTTGGTCTTTGGACTTACCTGCAAGAATAAACTATTTTACCTTAGGAACCTAAATAGATTTGGGTCTTTGGTTCCTGTTAGCCTTGACTACAGGATGCTTGATAACAAACCTACTAGCAAGCTTCACATTCCTTGCTCTAGGCACTATTGGGTTGAACCAACAGTCTATAGTAATTGGCCAATTTTGACACAACACCAGCATTCAAATATATTATACCTCCTCTTCTGAGTCACCTTCTGAGTGGAGTGATGGTGCTGATGATCAGAAGAGCATGCTGCTTTACAGCTAGCATTTCTTAAGCTACTCGTGTGGCTGTACACAAAATTGAGAGTTCACTGCACAGTCACATGCTTCACTCTAGGGACAAGCTTTTGAGAAAAAACCTTCCCCTTTCCTTTGGTTGATGGTGTTGTAGAACCAAGTACAACTAGCCCAAGATAATAAATATAGATCTCCTCATGGGGTGCTTTGAGAGCACTCGGTCCAATGCTTGCTCAGTTCTTTAGGTTTTGTGGCTTAGTTCCACTAGTTGAGCAACCATTGGAGAGGTATCCATAGTGTACAACCCTGTATTCGTCGAGTGGGCCCCCGGACCCAAAGGATCTTTTCAGGCATGGATTTTTTGCATGATTCAGGAGAGGAAGAGAGGAGGCGAGTGGTGGAGGCAGGAGCCGCCTGCTCGTCCAACCAAGTGGAGGGGCGAGAGGAGGAGGGGTCCGACCCCCCTCTCGCCCCATCTCATGTGGAGGGGCGAGAGGAGGAGCGACCCGACCCCCCTCTCGCCCCCATCTCATGTGAAGGGGTGAGAGGAGGAGGGATCCAACCCCCCCTTTTGCCCCCATCTCAAGTGGAGGGGCAAGAGGAGGAGGGTTCTGACCCCCCTCTCGCCCCCATCTCAAGTGGAGGGGCGAGAGGAGGAGGGGTCCGACCCCCCTCTCGCACCCATCTCAAGTGGAGCGGCGAGAGGAGGAGGGGTCCGACCCCCATCTCGCCCCCATCTCATGTGGAGGGGCGAGAGGAGGAGGGGTCTGACCCCCCTCTCGCCCCCACCTCATGTGGCGGGGCGAGAGGAGGAGGGGTCCGACCCCCCCTCTCGCCCCCATCTCATGTGGAGGGGCGAGAGGAGGAGGGGTCCAACCCCCCTCTCGTCGCCATCTCAAATGGAGGTGCGAGAGGAGGAGTGGGCCGACCCC
This sequence comes from Dactylorhiza incarnata, assembly GCA_033032865.1. Lineage (NCBI taxonomy): Eukaryota > Viridiplantae > Streptophyta > Magnoliopsida > Asparagales > Orchidaceae > Dactylorhiza > Dactylorhiza incarnata. Next base: position 3,480,334 of record JAWHQI010000026.1, on the reverse strand, counting down.
TTTCCGCCCGGCCCCGGGAGGGTGTTCTGGACTGCGTTTAGCGCCTCAGAATAGCGGGATTTGGCTGTTCGCAGGCCAAATCTGAGGGTATTTTCGTAATCTCGTAGGCCAGATTGTGTCTATCAGCATACCAAGTTCAAAATCCTATAAATTGGACCAAGGGGGCACCATTTGGAGGGGTCTCTCTTTTTGCCATCTCTCTCCTCAAGTCTTTTTAGTGGGTGGAGAGAGCCTCCAAAGGTGCCCAAGCTTAGCATTGGCTTGGGAGGGGAAGCGCTCTAAGATCTTCCAGGTGTGTGGTGGGACCTCCTCGCTAAGCCCTTGGCCTTGTTCCTAGTTCCTTAGCCTCTAGTCTAGAGTTCTCCCTTGGGAGGAGTAAGTGTGAGGTCACCCCTCAACTTGTTGAGGGCCCGAACTCCACAGAGACTAAGTCTTATTCTCAAGTCTTGGTTTCAACATTTATGGTGCAGTGAGCATGGAGAGTGACCAACTTAAGAAACTCTCAAGATGAGCTCCATGGCTGGAGGTGGAGGATCTGACCCAGGCTACTCGCAGCCCCCGGTGGATGGAGTGACGTTGGAGATGTTTGAAAATTTCAAGCGGGAGGTCCTGCAGACCATGCAGCTAACTTTCTCCATGATAGGCGAAGGCAGGAAAGGATGTGGTCCGGAGGTCTCACCTCAGCAGGTGGGAGAAAGCACTCTCGGCCAGCAATCCAGGAAGGAGGTGCCAGTGGGGGGGGGGGGGGGAGTGGGGAGGCATTCGGCCCCCACTCGCCCAGTTCCATAGGAGTAGGCGAGTGGGGAGGTCCCAGAACCCCACTCGCCCAGCCCCAAGGCTGGAGTGGGGAGGTCCGAGACCCCCACTCACCCAGCCCCACAGAGACTAAGTCTTGTTTGGGAAGCTGCTCTCCTATGGATGCAGTTGTCTGCAAGGAAGGAAGAGGACACCTCTTCAGGGGCTCAAGCAAAGGAGAATTCTGTAGCTCTCAAAGCTGACAGCTCCAAGAGAAGCCAGAGCAGGTTGGTGTCTCCTCAAAGGAGAAGTGCTGAATCAGAAACCAGCGCCACTGATAGCTCTTCCTCTGATGAAGAGTTTTCTTTTTTTTGAGGCAATTCAAGAAGATGATGAAGAGGAGGCAATGGAAGAACAAGCCCTCTTCCTCATATCACAAAAAGGAGGACAGCAAGGAGTCAAAGCATCACTCTAGGAATGACAGGTATGGCTCTAACTCTAAATTTAATTCCTCTAAAGTTGTTTGCTATTACTGCAGCAAGCCAGGGCATGTCATTACTGACTGCCCAGTCAAGAGAAAAGAGAAGGATGAGAGAAGGGTCATCAGCCAAAAGGCAAGAAAGGAGAAAAATCCTTTCTAGCTAAGAAGGAAAGGAGCTGGAGTGAATCAGACTCCAGCTCATCTGAATCTGATAAGGAAGAAGCCCTTATTGGGCTGGTTGCTGTTGAAAAATTTGCAGCAGAAGGAGATGAAGATTGCCCAGCTGCAAAGGTTGGAATCAGGGCCCCTCTTTCACACTCAGATAGTGATGAAGAGGAGGATGAAGAAGACTGTGTTCAGCTAGGCCTTATGGCCCTCACTGATGAAGAGGACAGTCAGAATAATTCAGAACATGAACAGGTTTTAATTCTTTCTATATCCTCTTCTGATTATGAGACAGACCCAGATTCTATTGCACCTTCATCAATTGATGAAAGTGACTCTGAATCTAAAGTTGATGACAATCAATTGATTGACAAATATGATGCCTTAGTTTTTGTTTTGAAAGAGAGCAAGAAGCTTGCCAAGAGGCAAGCCCAGGAAATTGCCTCCCTTAAGATGACTGAAGGTGACTGCACTGGACCTACCTCCCTGGTGGCCCAGATGAGTAGACAAATAAGTCATTTAAAGGGTATGACAAGTGCTCAATTGAGCACCATTTCCCTGAAGAACAAGGTCATCAAGGACCTTGAGGAGAAGCTGGTGAAAGAGAAGGGCCTGGTGGCTCAATTCTCAAAGCCCAAATCTGTGCTTCCCATTATTGACACCTTCTCCTCTCAAACTAATAGGAGAGGACTTGGATTCAATAAGATGGAAGTTGGAGAAGGGAGTGGAGGAAAGAGCAAGGAGAAGGCTAAGCCTCAAACCACCTTTCAAAAGGTGCTACTTCCTTCCAATAGGTATGACCATGAAAGCATTTATGGTCACTGGAAGAATGGGAGTTCCTATAGGAAGGAAAATACTCCTTCCCACAGTGAAAGAAAGGGCATGGGATTGAGTGCAATGAAAGCTCCCCATGAGGAAATACAAATGGCCCAATCTGGACCACTTGTGTTTGGTGCTTCAGCACCTTCAGTCAAGAACAAGGAAGCAAGCACTTCCAAATCAGCTTCAGCAAAAAGCAAGACTGCTGACAAATCTGTTGACAAGGCATGCTGCTTAGTGTCTGATTCCATCAGATCTTGTATGGCTGCCAAGCCAAAGCAAGCTGAGGCCCTCGGGACAAAGAGCAGCAAGACTGTCCACAGATTATCCTTCTATCAGATTATTGCTGAAAGAAACAAGAAGAATGTTGAAGTCTCTTCTGCTGAACATGTGCACAGTGCTGTACCAATTCAGAAAAATGTTCAGAAAAGGAGATACAATATTCATGATTGTTGGTGATGTGGCAAAGTGGGACACTTTGCCATAGATTGTTGGTACAATCCCAATGTACCTAATGCAAAGAAGAGCTTTCCTGCTAGGAGTGTAGCTAGTGTGAGATTATCTCATCAAACTAACAAGAACCAAGGACCCAAGTCATCTTGGGCTCCTAAGGGACATTAAACTCTGTTTTGCAGGATAGTTCAAGGACCAGCCCCATCATCATTTGGTACTTGAACAGTGAGTGCCAATGGCACATAAGAGACAGGAGGTTTATATCATAGATTCAACATCAAGTAGAGGACTAAATCCTCAAGGTTCTCCTAGACAGAATTCTCCAAAAATGGATGCCCAGAGTGAGGGGGAGCATATCTCTCTCTATGGAGAAGAAGATGGGTGTGTTAGTGAGGGGGAGCACAACCCAGATGCTGGAAGAGCAAAAGCTCAGAATGGAGAAAGAGGTGGCCGCAGCTGTTGTGCACAACCATTGTGAACTCAACATCAATTGAGGACTACCTCCTCAAGGTAACTATCTCTACTTCTATTGATTTTAAAGAAAGATGATCAGCTGAATCAGAAAAATCTGGATCAACTGAGTTTTAGGTTTCCCTTAAATCATAAGATCAATAGATATGCTCCAATTAAGGGGGAGCAAGCTCCTGCTCAAATTGAGGGGGAGTTGGCTATAAGTTGAGGGGGAGATAGCTAATGCTCAGTAGGTCAGAAAGGATGTAAGTTATCCTGAAAAAGTAGAGGCTGAATAATCCCTATTCCCTAATGGGAAAGAGGTTGAAGAATCCAGAAAGGGGGAGATGGCCAATGCTAAGACCAAATTTGGTCTTGCTAGATGCAAATAGGAGATGGAATGCTAGTTGCTAAGACCAAAGAAGTGTTAGCCCTCTAAATTAGTTATCATGATATGTTATTCAATCTGAATTAGAAAGGGGGAGATGCCCTCTAAGCTAGTCAAAGCTTTATATAATCTGTCATGAAGTTGTTAGCTTAAACAATGCTGTATCATGAAGTTGTTAGCTATGTTATCATGATTATCTTAAAGATCAGTTACATAATATGTCCTTTAAGTGATATCATGATATGTTTTTGTTGGCTATGTACCTTAGCATTTGGGATGTTCTGCCTTCTTCAAATAGGGGGAGATTGTTGGGAATATTGCCCTCAATGTTCCCTTGATTTGAAGAGGCATCACTTTCAATACTAAGTACATATTGTATTTGATAAAGCTTTGTTTTTGTAAGTTAAACAGGCTTAGGTGTCTCAAGAGAAAGGGTTAATCAAGACCTAAGGTTAGGAGAAATGTTCTCCTAAGTTGATGAAGAAATGTCTCTGCTGAACCGCTGAGACGAGGAGCCGTCTCAGCGGATCCGCTGAGAAGAAGTTGTCTCATCTTCTAGGTTCGACAAACGCTGATAATCAGCATGTTCGTCGAACGCAGAGTGTCGTTTGTCGAACGCGGGACTAATTTCATCGACCGCTGAGACGAGATAGAAGAAACAGCTGATAATCGCATGTTCATCGAATGCAGAACAAAGATCATCGAACGCAGAGTGCCGATCGTCGAACGCAGAGTGCCTTTCGTCGTACGTAGAGGTAAGGCAGGTCGTCGAACGCAGAGACAAGGACAATCGTTGAACGCAGAGTTTGGAAAGTTTGTCGAACGCAGAGTATGGCAAGATTGTCGAACGCAGGATGCAGCGGGTTCGTCGAACGCAGAGTGTAGCGCGTTCTCGAATGCAAACCTTCTCTATAGATAAGTAGGGCGGCGGGACCTGCGGCTAGGGCAAGTTGCAGAAAAGCTACAGGGGACCACCAATGTCTCCCATACTTCTTGGGAGATCAAATTAGAGCTGTTGAAGATAAAAGAAGTATAAAAGAAAGTGTTACGACTTTTTCTAAGCCCCGGCCGATTGCTTGCAAAATCTAATTTCGCCATTGACGGCTGCTGCTCTCGTCTTTCTTCCTGCTCACTGAAGGAGAAGAAGAAACTGAGAGAAGAAGATAGCTCCTCCACCAGAAGGGGCAAGGTGATCTTCCACCCTTCTATTGAAGAGGAAGATCAAGTGGTAGTTGTTATCAACATCTTTAGCTATAGGAAAGCGCAAATTGTGCAGGATCTACAGGAGAGTATTTCTACTGTAGAATATTTCTAAACCATCTTTTTCTGTTAGGCTTTTTGCCTGAGTTTGTAGGGCATTTGCCTGAGTGTGTAGGGCTTGTTGGCCTGAGCTTATAGGGATGGTTTGCCCGAGATTGTTGGGCTATTTAGCCTGAGGAGTAGGGCTGTTTAGCCTGAGGAGTAAGGCTTGTTGCCTGAGGTAGGACCAGGAGGTGGTCTGAGCTGTAAGAGGTGTATTCCTCTGAGTTTGTAGGGCAGCAGTGCCTAAGGTAGGAGCTGGTGATAGCTCTGAGTTGTAGGATCTGTGAAGATCTGAGGTAGGGCTGTTTAGCCTGAGCTGTAGGGCTATTGAGCCTGAGTTGTAGGACCTGCTGAGGTCTGAGCTGTAGGATCAGGAGCTGATCTGAGTTGTAGGGCTGCTTAGCCTGAGGTAGGGTTTGGGAAATCCTGAGAGATCCTGAGGGATGTGAGTTGTAAGCTCTTTGAGCCGAGTTTGGAGGAGTTGTCCTTGACTAACACATCATTAGAAAGGTGAAGGGGGAAAGAGGACTACTCAAGACACCCTGTCTTGAGGAACCTCTATACATACTTGTGTGCATTTTGTGTTGCTTGATTCTCTGATTAGAATAGTTTTAACAGGCCATAATTATCAAGTAAAACTCAAAAGACCAATTCAACCCCCTAGGTGAATTAGTTAGCATACCTATATTATTTCAGGGCCCGACCCCCCTCTCGCCCCCATCTCATGTGAAGGGGCAAGAGGAGGAGGGGTCTGACCCCCCTCTCGCCCCCATCTCAAGTGGAGGGGCAAGAGGAGGAGGGGTCCGACTCCCCTCTCTCTCCCATCTCAAATGGAGGGGCAAGAGGAGGAGGGGTCCGACCCCCTCTCGCCCCCATCTAAAGTGGAGGGATGAGAGGAGGAGGGGTCTGACCCCCCTCTCGCCCCCATCTCAAGTGGAGGGGCGAGAGGAGGAGGGGTCCGACACCCCTCTCGCCCCCATCTCATGTGGAGGGTCCGACCCACCTCTTGCCCCATCTCATGTGGAGGGGTGAGAGGAGGAGGTGTCCGACCCCCCTCTCTCCCCCATCTTATGTGGAGGGGCGAGAGGAGGAGGGGTCCAACCCCCCTCTCTCCACCATCTCAAATGGAGGGGCGAGAGGAGAAGGGGGCCGACCCCTTTCTCTCCAGGCCCCTGGATGGTGTTCTGGACTGCGTTTAGCGCCTCCAAAGGTATTTTCGTAATCTCGTAGGCCAGATTGTGGCTATCAGTAGACCAAGTTTGAATTCCTATAAATAGGACCAAGGGGCACCATTTGGAGGGGTCTCTCTTTTTGCCATCTCTCTCCCCAAGTCTCTTTAGTGGGTGGAGAGAGCCTCCAAAGGTGCCCAAGCTTAGCATTGGCTTGGGAGGGGAAGCGCTCTAAGATCTTCCGGGTGTGTGGTGGGACCTCCTCACTAAGCCCTTGGACTTGTTCCTAGTTCCTTAGCCTCTAGCCTAGAGTTCTCCCTTGGGAGGAGTAAGTGGGAGGTCACCCCTCAAATTGTTGAGGGCCCGAACTCCAAAGAGACTAAGTCTTGTTCTCAAGTCTTGGTTTCAACACATAGATTAGGTCTTGGTCATAGGTATTGGAGGGCAGGATAACCGTTTGGAAGATAGTTTTATCTTGGGAGGTCTCTTCCTTATCCTTATTATGGTCATGCCCTCCTCTATATGGAGAAGAGAAGATGTCTACAATATGGAGAATAGTTTTAGGCTTTGATAAGCTTGCCACAAGCTTCCTTTCTAAAAGAAGCTTGTCCTCCAAAGAATGATGGATCTTTCCCTTTGAACTAACAATTTGCTTTGAGATTCATACTTCTTTTGAATTACAATAAGCTCATAGGTCAACCTTGTTATTTCTTGGGTTTTCTCATCCACTTGGGATTTGAATGGCTCAAGAATTCTAATTTCTTCAACTTGAGCTTTGGACAAGGCTTTACTTTTCTCTAGTGCTTTTTATAGAGCACCATACTTGTTAATTAGATCATTATATTGATCTGCTAGTTCAGTATCACTCTCATCATCAGCTAATGAGTTTGTTTCTATTCCAACATCAGATTCAATATCAGATCCAGAAATAGAAAGAGAGGCTTTGATATGTACCTTATCAGGATAAGAGTTATCCTGCTTCTCTTCATCAGCTAGAGCTATCAGTCCATAAGTGATCTCTTTTCTTCTTCTTCTTCTTCTGATTCACTATCACTGGCTGACAGTGATATGGGTGCTCTTATGCACACCCTGGATATAGGATAGTCAACCTCACTCATCTTCTTAGACTGTAGTGAGCCCAATGTAGGTTTCCTCCTCAGATTCAGATGAGCATGAGTCACTATCACTCAAGGTCTTGGGTTTCTTTGCTATGAAGCTCTTCTCAGGCTATTAGTTTTTGTGAGATCTTTCCTCATCAGTTCTTCTTCCTTCTTTCATTTTATATGGAGAGTCAGCTATGACATGACCTGCCCTATTGCAGCAATAACAAACTATATCAGTTGAAAGTTGTTTGTTTTGTTTGGAGGCATACCTATCCCTTTTGGGTTATGCTTTACCCTGCCAGGGCTGTTATAATTCTTCTTTGAGCTGGAGGAGGAGGGTCTATTTTTCCACTGCCTCCTCTTGCTCAGCAGCTTCTTAAATTGCCTAGAGAATAAGGACAGTTCTCCATATGTAAGATCTGAGCCTGAAGTGCTGGTCTCAGATTCTTATTCTTCAACATCTCTCTCCTTGAGGGTTGGGGAGTCCTCTCTACTCCTCTTGGAGATTTCAGCCTTGATGACTATAGACTTCTCTTTATAGTGAGATCTGGAGGATTCTTCTTCTGCCTTCCTAGTGTTCAGCCGAAACTCAAGGGATAGCAATTTCCCATACAGATTTTGGGGATGGATGTTAACCAGATTACCCATCTCCCTTATAGCACAAATCTTGATGTCCCGCTATTTGTTGAGGGACCTCAAGAACTTGCCATTTAGATCATAGTTGGAGAATTCTATCTCATTGTTATTTAGTCCATTGACTATCTTAACGAACTTTTCATAGCAATCAGCAATAGAATCCTTCTTCTATTGCCTGAAGGCCTCGTACTCTTGGTTAAGAAGAGATTTTCTATCATATCTTATTTCCTCAGTGCCTTCCATGTATACAATCAGTGAATCCCACATTTCCTTAGCAGTTCTGCAATAAATTAGATTCTGGAAAGTGGAGTCATCAATGGCACTCACTATTATGTTCGTGACCCTTTTATCCATGATGGCCAAAACTACTTCATCAATAGACATTTCAGAAAACTTCTTTGGTACTTACAGATTTGCATCAATAGAGGAGACATTCATGGGAATGAAAGGTCCTTCTTCAACAGTTATAAAGATTCTAGGGTCAGATGCTTCCATGAATAATTTGACTCTTTCCTTCCAAATTTTAATGTTTTCTTTTCTGCATATTATCAGCTTCATAGAACTGAGTTCTTTGTAATTCTCTCCAGAATTCATGGTGAGTAGACTGATTTCCCTTTATGAGGATATTGTTCAAGTTGTTAAGCTCTTTTGGAACAACCTCTCTCTTATACCACTTATAAGTTTAGGGATGTCTAATCACCTAGAGGGGTGAATATGTATTTAAGTCTTTTTCAACAACTACAATTATTCAAGCAAATCACCACAGAAAAAGAAAACACATCACAGAGTACACATATGTTTATAGTGGTTCCCCGAGTTGGGTACATCCACTTTCCCCCTCCACCTATCTAGCAATGTGCTAGACTCGGCCAACTCCTCCAAATACTCAAACCTAATAGATCTTACACCTCAGAGTCCAAGACTCATACAACTCATGAATAGCTGTTGATTCCCTACCTCAGATCCAGTCACAGGATCCTACAACTCAGATTCAAGGTTAAACCTACCCTATGAATTGTACAAAGCTCCCTACCTCAGATCCTTAATAAAAATCCTCACTCAGCTCTCAAAGACCCTACACTCAGATTTCCTCAAAAATCCTACAGAATAATGTATATAAATGTTTCACAAGGATATTCTAGACTCAAAGAAATTAGCTTGTATAGCGTGAGTCTTCTTGAAGCCTGTTGCGGAAATGGCTTCTTCAGAAATCTTCTTGCAAAGAGATGTTTGATCTTCTAATCGGCATAATGACTGTACTTTTCTTCAGAAGAATAGATTGATTTGCTTCAAAGAATATCATCTCTATACTTGAGCTCTTGAGTGAAATAGCACGTTGACGACGACGAGCACTTTCTTCAGAATGATTGAGAATATGATTGTGAATCTATCCTTAGGGTTTGATGATTTCTATCTCATCCCTTTTATAAGGATATTAACTAATGGTAGAATCCTCAGACAACCTTTATGTCAGAAATAATCTTTTCATAAAGCACAACTCTGATTAGCCCAATCTGTGACAACAATAAATGATATAACGCCAAAATCATGCCTTAATTTGAAATCAGGCCTTTCCACAATTCGATTTGATGTCCAGTCGAATCTTCTTTATGTCTAATCGAATGCAGATCTTCTGGTCGAATTTGAAATATGTATAACTTTAGTTAAAACCTTATGCATGAATCGTCTTGATGACTTTTGTAGTCTACAACATGATATTTGACTACTTCTGTCTTCTAGTTGAATCTTCTGCACGAATCGTCTTTGATGACTCTTATAATCTACAAGACAATATTTGACTACTAGTCGAATGATAAGCCTATAAGGTAAAATTCTATATTCAACATGATATCTGTCTTTTATACTTCTGCAATGTCATGTTGGTGCCTCGATGACATTTCACTTGACCTTGATAATTGAGATCACCTCGACGATAAATAACTTAGCCAAACTCTTCCTTCAATAAAATGCTTCCAAATATTTGTTGAACACCACCAAGATGATATGAGTATAGTTGAACCTTGTCAAGACGACATCATCTTGGATAGTATATTACCAAGATGACATTTGGAGATTGACCTTCTTCTTCAAAACAAGACGATATGAGAATTGTTGAACCTTTTCAAGACGATATCGTATTGGATAGTATATTACCAAGACGATATTTGGAGATTGACCTTCTTCTTCTAAACAAGTCGATATGATAATAGTTGAGAGTTTACAAGATTATATTGTATTAAAGCTTAAGGTCTTCAAGCCGATATCAAAATCTTTACTCGACGATATTTAGACTCTCCAAGATGATATGACTTAGTCAATTTCTGAACATTCATAATTTAGATTCTTTGATCTTTGTGACTTCCCAAACCTTTATTCCTGATGTAAATAACTTAGTGACAAGTCTAATATATTCTTGATCATAGGTCGGCATGGTGTTTTGCACAATGAGGGATTACATTGGCAAAACTATGTCTGTTGACACTAAGTCTAGCCCTATGTTAGGCTTGCACTATCTAGTACCTGAAAACAATATTCTAAGCAAGTGCATTAAATACAAAGTGTATTTATATTTGACTTGAGGACTTCTTTAAATCAGGAACATTATAGGTAAGGTTCCCAACAATCCTACTGACAACCCTCCAAAATGAGAGAACCAACGAACCCTCCACAAACCGAGAGCTGCGACTAGGGCATTCTTCCCATTTTTAGAAAACTGTTCTTCCTCATCCCTTGGTAGTCGACAGAGTAATGGAGAACTCCCATATTGTCGTGAGGAGTTTGGCCAACCAAGAACTCTAGGAATGTTGCTGTGAAGCACATAATGTGATCCATAGATCGTGTTCTCAGTTAGGGTTTGTTGAAGATCATTGTATAAGGGAGATTGGAAATTCAAACTATTGTGAGGGGTCCAGATCCACAAAGAGGGAACCACTACGATTGCTTACATGACTCGGATACACACATCAAGGGTAATGATCTCATTCCCCAGTCATAGGACCATTATTTTGTGCATTTTTTTATAAATTTTACCAGGCAATGAGAGTGCCATCACACTATTTCGGTTGAGGATGGGGACTCTGCCAGGGCATGAGATTGTGACCCTGGCATGTGTTTGTGTGATCTACTTATAGATTTCCTCTTTATCTATGCAGTAGAGAGTATGGAGTCTGTTAGGAAGGGATATTATGACCCTGACATAGATTTTCTATTTCACATGCATAGGAGGGCAGCTCATCACCAATTGGCAGAGGTATGTGTTTTCCTTGGTTCATTGTGAACCATAGAGTCGATTGTGTCCATCCCTGACATGAATTTACAATTGTAATCTGACATATGAGTATGGATTTAGGCATGCCGTGTGAATCTTACCCATAGCGATAAGCCCAGATCAGTGATGTTGATGTGCAATGTGATTAGCCCTAGGTGCACAAATGATAGTGTCCCATATCATTCATCATAATGGTTATGAAAATCTGTGGGTTTTCATTGTGAAGGCCCCATTACTTGGTAAGTAGGAGGTCCCAACCACCAGAACATCGTCAGCAATTCAATCGCCTGCACTGACTACTGACAATGGTGGACAAGGGCAGTCTGGAATATGCCTAATAAAGCTGTGAGAGTCCATCCCAGTTCTGTATCTATGAAGGGAATAGTAAGAGCAGCTGGCAGAGCCACAGGGTGGTAATGGTCTCTCAACGAAGATCTTCCATTACTTGACTTTGATATCAAGAGAAGTAACAGGAAAGAAGTCAAACATTTGCAAAATCGTAAAATTTGAAAAAAATGACTAGCGCAGAAACGGAGTGTGTGCGAGTGTGCGAATGTGCGGCCTAGAATCCTTGATCTTCTAATCTAAGGGTCCATCAGTCTTCCACTGCATGGTTCGTCTCGAACCAGGGAGCAATGCTTGGAAAGGAAGGATTCTGAGGTGTTCCTACATAAATGGATTAGTATATGCTCTATTGCAATTGAAAGCCCCCCAAGACTATCGGGTCCGGGGGGACATTATTCCCAAGGCAGCCTCCCTACGCTTTCCGAATAGTTAAACATGCCCGCTCTTCAAGTGTAGAATGATTGCCTTGTAAAGATTATGAAACAAACATCATCATTACTTCCAGATTCATTCATAAGCAGAAGCAATCTCAAAAAAGAACAAAACACTCAGCTATATATATATATATCACATCACTAAAAGCTGGCGGCGAGGTAGTCGCATCTACACATGTTAACTCTATCATGAGTACTCTCTCAATCTCTGGCAGGGCCTCGGGCTGTGTCATCTACTAAAAACTGTATACACCAACACGTTAGTCATAAGACTAGTGGATTCTCACTCCCTTCCCAAGATCCCTAAGTCTTGGGGACGAGAGTGATCCTTTGAAGTATAAACAATATCGAAACAAATAAGCTAAGAAATAAGTAGTTAAGGCAAGAATAATATGACATATATATATGAACAGGAAGCATAAGCAGCGCTATAAGCAGACGCACTATAAATGTTATATATATATGAATAGAAAGCATAAACAATGATATAAGCAGTCGTGCTATAAAGTGCTATATATATAAACATGAAGCATAAACAACGCTATAAGCGACTAGCACAAGTATAAATGCTAGAAATAAAGTAGAAGGTTATTGATGAGCGAATTTCATATAGTGTTTAGGCTCTCATCTAGCTTGGTTTTCATAGCATTTGGCTCACCATTTAGCATATTTACTGGTTATCTCTTTCATATTTGCAAAAGTTATCTTGTGAGCGCATTTTAGCTAGATAGAGCATTATTTGAGCCATTTCATGCATGAGGGAGACCGCTTCTCCATCTCATTTCATTTATATATTTAGATTTGATATGTATGGTTGTGCGGATGTTATTTTTTGGAGATGTTGAAAGCACTTGTGGTAGGTACAGTGCTTGCTTGGTTTCCCCCATGCAACTCGGCCCTTTTACATTGAGGAGGACACTACTCATGTGTTTTTCTTCTCACACGATTAGTGTCCCCTTCTGTGAACGACCATTTAATAAAATCTACTCGAGAACCCCCTTGAAAATGCATGAGTGTACGCACGAGGGCAATCGCACGACCACTGGTCATGCATGTTTAACAATTCCCCCCACCCCCAATGCCAAATATTTCTAGCCAGTTCAGGTTCCTTCTCGCATGGGTAGAGAGCTTTCCTTCGCGCACGACCATTGGTATTGCGCCTACTCGTGCACATGTGAAATTTTTGCTATGTCTATAAATATGCAGGTTCGCGATTTCTTCCATCTGATCTGATTTTCCAGCGCCGAATTTTGTCGTTTTTTCCCATAGCGCTAAGGTTTCGTCCATAGGCCTGCTCCAACCTCCCCAAGAATTCCAAAGGTGTAGAAGTCAATTTCCAAAGTTTCATATGTGTATCTTCTATAGTGGATGGTTTGGATGAATTAGCTTGTGCCTTTGTTGAGATTTGTGATTGTGTTTCGTTGTGTTGTGTGTTGTTATGAAAATAAGCGAAGCGGAGGCCTACGACCTGCGGAGGTGTGAAGTGGAGGCATTCGACCTGCGTAGGTGCAAAGTAGAAGAAGGTGACCCGCAGAGGTGCGAAGCGGAGGAAGGCAACACGCAGAGGTGTGAAGCGGAGGAAGGCAACCCGCGAAGGTGCGATGTGGAGGCTGGCGTTCTGTGCAGGAGAGAAGAAGTGTCATAGACCTGCATAGTTAATTAGTTTTTTGTAATTGCAATTAGTTGTTAGTACACAATCAAAACCACATATTAGCACCGGTGTAAAGACTTCTTTATCATGTCTCGTCTTGGAAGATTACTCCACCCAACCATGTTCTATGTGAAATCGATACTCAGTGGTAACTCCTCGTTCAATTATATTAGTTATACGACCGTGATGCACTGGCCCGTGAGCGCATCAGTTATATGAACTAGAAATGCAGGTATTTTAAGCATTTATATCATAATTACATTTTAACATGCACGCAATAAAAATATGTGTTCACAACTCGTACAACACCATATGTCAACAAAGTTTCAGCTTTTTTCTTCCAACGGGTTAGCTTAACCTGCGGGCCTCACTGTTGTGACAAAATGGTGACAGTGACTAGTCCCTCCACTTCTGGGTATGCTCGTACCTCACTACCTAGGCCCTTTAGTACATCATGGTGCACTCATGGATGTGAGTGACATCCGACGATATGAAAATTTAGCTAACTAGCGAGGGACCAGCGGGGCAATTATAAAAAATAAAATATAAGATCTTGGGGTTTGCGCACTAGTGCACAGAGTTGTCAACACTCCCATGCTGGTATGAACGGCTCATGGGCATGACCGACCCGCCACAACAAGCATAATTCAATCTATAAGCATTTTATAAAGAGAAGAAAGTCCTGCACCTTCTAGTCTAGTGGTTGCTGGCCCTACTCAACATATAAACAATTAGGGCACGCGACTATCACATGAGACTTAATTGCACCACTCAGATTTATTAATTAGGCATGGAAATCAAGTGCGAATATTATTTAGGGTTAAGCTTGGAGGACTGCTCCGTCTCCAAGCTAACTCCAAATAATGCTCATATTAAGCTAAACTTCATAATATGTCAATTTCTCTAAATTACCTTGGATTCAAAAGAAATGAGTTATGTTGCACTCGTATGGATCATACAAGTCTAATGAAACTGACAAAAGTCAATTCTGAGCTCATTTGCTCAAAATGACATTTTGGGGCCGTTTCCTAACTTTTAGGGTACATAGTGGGTGGTTGGTTCTGTTGGACATGTGTGTCACATCCCTTTGTTTGAGAATAACAAATCCCATATTGTATTTGATATTGCTTGTAGTGTGTTTATAGTGTGTAGGAACTATAGGTGCAATACTCCACTGGTAGAAAGCAGCTTGGAACAACCTTTTGAAAGGAGGAGCGCTACCGCCAGCGCTATCGCTAGCGCCAGCGCTACCGCTAGCGCTACCGCTACCGCTAGCACTACCGCCAGGCTCTATCTCGAATTCGTGCACGCCGCTACCGCTACCGCCAGTGCTATCTCCTACTACCGCCATCACTAGCGCTGCCGCCTGGCGCTATCTTCAGTTCATGCACAGCGCCACGCCGCCGACGGTTGCGCAACCGCTCTACACGAACGATACCGCCGGCGCTATCCACTACCGCAGGCGCTAGATCCAAGGTCTATAAATTGAAGTGTTCTCTCTCATTTTGGTTAGACCTTCCAGAGATATTACTTGTGCCCAAACTCTCGTGCTGCTACTCTACCAAATCATCATCTCCCACTCAAAGCCAAAGAAGAAATTCTGGAGAAGGAAGCCATCACACTGCATCCGAAGAACGATCGCTTCGACCTCGCTTGTGCTTCAGCGATCCTTCATCCTCATCTCCAGAAATCTCAAGAGGGAGTTTTGCTTGTTATTTATTATTTCCATTCCACACTTTTTGTATTCGTTGTAGTGAAATCGCCTTGTTTTTGGCGACTAGGTCCTTGCGCGGCTTAGGGGGAATTCGCCGCGTGAGTTGGCGACTAGGTCTTGGGGATTAGATCTAGGGGGTGCTCAAGGCCATATCCGGGGAAGGATTGGCTAGAGCGGCTTGAGGCCATATCCGGGGTAGGATTGGCTAAAGCCAACCGGTTTGTGGGGATACGAGTCGGTATAGAAAAGGAAAAGAAAATCATTTTTTTGTGTACGCCTCCGATTTCTAGCGTTATAGAAATCAAATTATATGTAAAGACTTTTTCACATAATATAATCATGTCTCTTTTGTGTTTACTTTGATTTCTATCATTTTGGCGTAATCTTTATTATTTTGTGTTTCTAAGTTTTCAATTCTAAATCTAAATTATTTATTTCTAATTTGTCATCATTGTTTCCTATTAATCAAAACAACTTAGTAATTTTCTCAAAAATTATAAAAAGAATTTTATTCCCTTATTCACCCCCCCTCTAAGGGCACCGTAAGATCCAACAAGTGGTATCAGAGGACAGGTTATTCCAAACGGTTTAAAAACCAGGAATAATGGCGTCTTATGATCTCGCACAACTTAAGGACGCTCCATGTTGAGAGCCTCATTGGGAATCTCAAAACCCATGAGGTAGAACTCAAAATCTAACATGATGAATACAACAAGGAGCCAAAGAAGAAGGCGTTGGCATTAAAATCAAAGAAGGAGTGCCAAGAGGATGAGGATGAAGAAGAAGAGAGTCTTTTGGTAAAGAACTTCCGAATGTTCATGCGCAATCCGGAAAGGAGAGACACCTTTCGAAAATATTTCCAAAAGGGTGAAAGATGGAAAGGGTCATCTTCAAAGAAGGAAAAAGAGAGCGACAATGAAGAAGAGAGACCTCCACCGGAATGCTATCATTGTAGGAAGACGGGGCACATTCAGAGTCAGTGCCCAAAGTTCTTGAAGGAGAAGAAAGAAAAACAGCACAAAGGGAAGGAGAAGAAGAAAGTACTAAAAGCTAGAACATGGGATGACTCTTCCTCCTCCTCCTCCGAAGAATCAAGTGGGTCTTCATCAAGCGAAGATGAGGAAGCAAACATGTGCCTCACGGGACATGAAA
The DNA here is from genome assembly GCA_033032865.1 of Dactylorhiza incarnata. NCBI lineage: Eukaryota > Viridiplantae > Streptophyta > Magnoliopsida > Asparagales > Orchidaceae > Dactylorhiza > Dactylorhiza incarnata. The sequence continues at coordinate 3,464,069 of JAWHQI010000026.1, read as the reverse complement.
ACGACGACGACGACACCAGTGTTCCTAGTGACACTGAGGTAACTCCTCCCACTTATGATGAATTGTATAATGAATTTCTTGAAACTTGCAAAGCTTTTGATAAACATATGAAAGATAGTATTTTATTAAATCGTGAAAATGAATCTCTTATTAAAGAAAATCAAAAGCTTTCCAAAAAGGTGATTGCTTTAGAAAAGAGAAAGGTTTCTTGCCAAGAATGTGATCACTCCACAAAATTGGCAAAAGATATAGAAGAGTCACTTTCTAAAGCCCTCTCTCATGCCAAAACTCTTACAAAAGAGAAGGGGGAATTAGAAAGGAAATTGGAAGCCTCTCTTTTGCAAATCAAAAATAATAAGAAAGGTTTTGAAAATAGGTGTGTCATGCTTGTGAAAGAAAATTCTTCACTTAAAGCACAATTTCATGATCTCACCATGGCCATTAAAAAATTTGGTATAGGACAAACATCACTGGAAATGATTCTAGGGTACCAGTGCCATGGATCTAGAAAGTTTGGGCTCGGATATTGAGGAGACGGCTACCGCCCGGCGCTAGCCACTAACGCCGGCGCTAGCACCTCATATCAGAAACCAGAAATTTCTTTTTCAAAATGCTTTCCTTCTGTAAATCAAGTTTATTCCAGCAAGAAAATTTTCCAGAAAAGGGTCTCAAGCCCCTTTATTTCGTGTGCAAACTATTATAGGTTGGGTCACACAACTAGTTCTTGCAGGAAAATAAAACAAAATTCTTTAAAGCAAATCTGGGTACCTAAGGCTTCCACTTACTCTATGGGAGGTTCCTCTTAGGTATCCAGATCTTTACTCTCATCTTCTTTCTAGATGTGCAGGCAGGCTAAGGACAATGAAGACGTGTGGTACTTGGATTCGGGATGCTCCAAGCACATGACGGGTAATAAAGCTAAGTTCCTTAGCCTAGAAAAGAAGAAGGGAGGGATCGTGACGTTTGGCGACAACGGAAAAGGAAGAATCATGGGAATTGGTAGAGTTGGTAACAAATCCTTCACTATATCAAATGTTCTTTATGTAAAAGGGCTAAAACATAATCTGATTTCAATTAGCCAATTATGTGATAAAGGATTAGATGTTTTATTTGAATCTTCTACTAATCTATGCAAAATATCTAATCCTATTACTAACAATATTTTACTAACTGCATCAAGAATACACAATGTTTATATTATCTCATTTCATGATCTTTCAAAATCATCTTTAAAATGTTTTATTACCAAAAATGATGAACTTGATCTTTGGCATAGAAGGCTAGGACATGCTAGCACAAAGCTTATTGTAAAACTTGCCAAAAGAGATTTAATTAGAGGATTGCCTAGATTAAATGGAAATTTACCTTCACTTTGTTCACCATGTCAAAAAGGTAAAATTACTAAATCCTCTTTCAAAAGTAAAAATGTTGTTTCTACTACAAGACCTTTGCAATTAATTCATATGGATCTCTTTGGTCCCGTTAGTACCGCAAGTCTTGGTGGTAGATTATATACATATGTTTTAATAGATGATTTTTCTAGATATTGTTGGACAATATTTCTCTCATCCAAATCCGAAGCGTTTTGTGAATTTTCAAAATTATGTACTCATATTCAAAATGAAAGTGATTTAAAAATTAAATGCATTCGCTCGGATCATGGAGGAGAATTTGAAAATGAAAAATTTACATCTTATTGTGATATGTTAGGCATAAAGCATGAGTTCTCCGCACCACGCACACCACAACAAAATGGTGTTGTAGAAAGAAAGAATAGGACACTTCAAGAGCTAGCACGCACTATGTTATGTGAATATAAATTACCTAAGTCCTTTTGGGCCGAAGCCGTAAACACATCATGTTATGTTATAAATAGAATCATGCTTCGCCCATCTTTAAATCTCACACCATATGAACTTTATTTTCAAAAGAAGCCTAATGTATCTTACTTCAAAGTTGTTGGTTGTAAATGCTTTATGTTAAATACAAAAGATAGCTTGGGAAAGTTTGATGAAAAATGTGATGATGGAATATTTCTTGGATACTCTTCAACTAGTAAAGCTTATAGAGTTTTTAATAAAAGGACTAGAAAAGTTGAAGAGTCAATTAATGTGAAATTTGATGAGCTTGTTCCTTGTATAGAAAGACTTTCCGCAGGTAAAGAGGATGCTCTATTACCTCCTTTGGAGCATGGTGATGAAGAACCTTCCAAAGAAGAAGAAGAGGAGGCAAAGAAAGATGAATATGTACCTCCAAGCGTCTTAAAATTCACAAAGGATCATCCACGGGAACTTATAATTGGTGAACCATCCATCGGGGTAAGAACTCGCTCTTCTCTTCATGAATCTTTTTCAAATATTTGCTTTGTTTCCGAAATTGAACCAAAAAATGTTACAACCGCTTTAAATGATGAATTTTGGTTTTTGGCTATGAATGAAGAGTTAGAACAATTTGAGCATCATAATGTTTGGAAATTAGTAGAAAGTCCATCTAATCACCCGGTTGTAGGTGAAAAATGGATTTTCAAAAATAAATTAGATGGTGAGTCTAGAATATCTAGAAATAAAGCACGCTTAGTAGCACAAGGATATTCTCAAATCGAGGGGATAGATTTTGATGAATCTTTTGCACCCGTTGCTAGATTGGAGTCAATAAGAATTTTTCTAGCATTTGCAAGCTTTAAAAGAATAAAACTATTTCAAATGGATGTAAAAAGTGCTTTTCTCAACGGATTTGTAAAAGAAGAAGTTTATGTTGAACAACCCCCCAGTTTTATTAATGAAAAATTTCCAAATCATGTTTATAAACTAGAAAAAGCGCTTTATGGTTTAAAACAAGTGCCCCGTGCATGGTATGAAAGACTTACATAATTTTTATTAAAGCACGGTTATATTATGGGAAGTGCGGATAATACTCTCTTCATTAAGCACAATAATGATGATATAATTATTTTACAAATATATGTTGATGAAAAATGAGTTTGAAATGAGTCTTGTAGGAGAACTTTCTTATTTCCTTGGTTTTCAAATATCACAAAGAATTGATGGTATCTTTGTATGTCAAACTAAATATGATATGCTTAAACGTTTTGGATTTGAAAACCTTAAACATGCTTCTACACCAATGATTGCATCACTAAAATTAGGAAAAGATTAATTAGGAGTTTCTATAGATCAAACTTTATATAGAGGTATGATAGGATCTCTACTTTATCTTAGTGCAACTAGACCCGATATTATGTTTGTCGTATGCTTATGTGCTAGATTTCAAGCCAATCAAAAAGAATCTCATTTAAAAGCGGTAAAACAAATTTTTAGATATCTCATTGGGTCATCTAGATTAGGATTATGGTACCCACATAATGATTCATTTACATTGCATGGCTATTCCGATTTGAATTACGCCGGTTGCTCACTTGATAGAAAAAGCACTAGTGGTACTTGTCATTTTCTAGGACCTTCATTAGTTGCATGGTCTAGTAGGAAACAAAATTCGGTTGCACTCTCCACCACGGAGGCCGAATACATTGCATTAGGGAGTTGTTGTGCGCAAGCTCTATGGATGAGCCAAACTTTAGAGGACTTTGGTTTTCATCTAAAACTTATTGAATTAAAATGTGACAACAAGAGTGCCATTGATCTCACAAATAATCCGGTACACCACTCTAGATCCAAACATATAGATGTGCGTCATCATTTCATAAGGGATCACATTATAAAGGAAAATGTAAGGATTAGTTTCATTGGCACGGACTCTCAACTTGCTGATATATTCACTAAACCTCTTCCCGATGCAAGGTTTCAAATGTTAAGGTTAGAATTAGGAGTCTTAGACATCTTAGGATGAAAAACATATAAAACGCTAATGTTTTATGCAATTTGAGCAATCAAGACATCTCTGAAAATTACAAAACTTCTCTATAAGACTACTCCTAAGACCCCTAACCAATATCAAAAATCGAAAATTTAAAATTCCTAAAAAATCGAGTACTCCCGCGCCAGCGCTAGCGCCGGCGCTAGCGTGAGTGTTCGAATTTTTTGATTTTTAAAATTTCTGAAATTCCATAAAAATATGTTGGTTCATATTTTCTACTTATTTGTTGTGTTTCTGACTTTTGTTATTTCTGTTTTATTTATATGAAAAATCAACTACAAAAGATCAAAATTCAAAAATACAAAAATATTTTTTGTTATTTGTGTTTTAATCATATTATGAAAAATCAACTACAAAAGTTCAAAATTAAAAATATACAAAAAAATGTTTTTGTGATTTATGTTTTTTCTTCATATTATGAAAAATCTACTACAAAAATTCAAAACTCAAAACTTACAAAAATATGTTTTTGTGATTATTCTGTTTTTATTTGATTTAAAAAAATGATTAAAAAAAAAACTGTATGATCTTTATTGCCAATATCAAGCATGTATGAATTCTATTTAGAATTATTTACAATGTTAAAACATATTCTTTCAAATTACTATGAACATTGTTTTGCTTATCATGCTTTGATATATCTATTTAATGTGCATCAATTGTATTGAAAAATGTGTAGAACCAAGCTTAGCATGCCTCTAAGTATGAGTAAATGTTTTATGATTGATAATGATACATTTCACTCACTTATTTTGGTAATCAACATGTGTGTCTAAATCTAAAAATGCTTGCTTGTGTATTGTTTGTGTGCAATGAATTAAAACTTGCATAAGTTTATTGCTTACACTACATTTGAATTGCACTTATGAAATTTAGAAAAGTGGTTAAGTTAAAAATTTTGGTTTGCAAAATAAGTGTATTCGGAGAATGTTGTCTCACAAATATGAACAAAATATTATATATGTAGACAAATATAACTCCACCAAGCACTACTTGAACCTCCTGATAAGTCTTCATAAGCATTGTGAGGTTGAGCACCTTGGAAAGAATAGTAAAGTGTCTTGTGCAAACTTTGATTATTACACCACTTTGTTAAAAACTATGTGCATTAAAAAGTGTGTGAAAGTAATTTACTTGTGTTTTATTGTGCACTTTACTTTACATGTCTTGTATTTTGATGATTTAAATCTATTGTTAACATTGCTCAAAATACACTTATGTGCACATCATTATCTTTCATAACACTTCTTCTCATGAGTATTGGATTCTAATGCTTTATCTATACTACTCTTTATATAAAAATGCACTAGATAACCTAGCATGACCTCTACAATGTTTTGGTATCTTTTGAACTTAAAATTAAGTAACATTGCAGTATGATCTCTCTTTGATATGTTCATTTCATGCTTGGTATCCTTATAAACAACTTTGAGATTTCAAAACGGTTACAACATCTTTACATTTTGAACTTAAACTCATATTTATAATTATGATCTTCATGCTTACACAAAGATGTTTTTTTCTATAATCTTCCGCTTGCTTACAACTCTTATTCTTTTTATTTGAAATCTCTTATATACAATGCTTAAACTCTTTATCATTTCATATATTACAAAAGCTCGATCATGCTTTATCATTTCTAAGAAATGCCTCCTTACTACCCTCACCCCACCTTCTTTTGATAATACCAAAAGGGGGAGATTAATTGAAGAAATCTATATATGAGAAATATAGATAAATAAGGGGAGACTAATTCATGAAATCTATCATTTAGGGGGAGTAACACATAAAATGTATTTATGTAGGGGGAGCATTAAGATAGGGGGAGTATACACATTATCATGCATATCATATACTATAGTTGCACTTTTATCTTGCTTATCTTATCTATAAACACTATTGTTGATTTCTTGCTTAGAGGATTTGTTATTATCAAAAGGGGGAGATTGTTGGACATGTGTGTCACATCCCTTTGTTTGAGAATAACAAATCTCATATTGTATTTGATATTGCTTGTAGTGTGTTTATAGTGTGCATGAACTATAGGTGCAATACTCCACTGGTAGAAAGCAGCTTGGAACAACCTTTTGAAAGGAGGAGCGCTACCGCCAGCGATATCGCTAGCGCCAGCGCTACCGCTACCGCTACCGCTACCGCTACCGCTATCGCCAGCACTACCGTCAGGCGCTATCTCGAATTCGTGCACGCCGCTACCGCTACCGCTACCGCCAGCGCTAGCGCTACCGCCTGGTGCTATCTTCAGTTCGTACACAGCGCCACACCGCCGACGGTTGCGCAACCGCTCTACACGAACGATACCGCCGATGCTATCCACTACCGCATGCCCTAGCTCCAAGGTCTATAAATTGAAGTGTTCTCTCTCGTTTTGGTTAGACCTTCCAGAGATATTACTTGTGCCCAAACTCTCGTGCTGTTACTCTACCAAATCATCATCTCCCACTCAAAGCCAAGGAAGAAATTCTGGAGAAGGAAGCCATCACACTGCATCCGAAGAACGATCGCTTCGACCTCGCTTGTGCTTCAGCGATCCTTCATCCTCATCTCCAGAAATCACAAGAGGGAGTTTTGCTTGTTATTTATTATTTCCATTCCAAACATTTTGTATCTGTTGTAGTGAAATCGCCTTGTTTTTGGCGAGTAGGTCCTTGCGCTGCTTAGGGGGAATTCGCCGCGTGAGTTGGCGCTAGGTCTTGGGATTAGATCTAGGGGGTGCTCAAGGCCATATCCGGGGAAGGATTGGCTAGAGCGGCTTGAGGTCATATCCGGGGTAGGATTGGCTAAAGCCAACTGGTTCGTGGGGATACGAGTCGGTATAGAAAAGGAAAAGAAAATCATTTTTTTGTGTACACCTCCGATTTCTAGCGTTATAGAAATCAAATTATATGTAAACACTTTTTCACATAATATAATCATGTCTCTTTTGTGTTTACTTTGATTTCTATCATTTTGGCGTAATCTTTATTATTTTGTGTTTCTAAGTTTTCAATTCTAAATTTAAATTATTTATTTCTAATTTGTCATCATTGTTTCCTATTAATCAAAACAACTTAGTAATTTTCTCAAAAATTATAAAAAGAATTTTATTCCCTTATTCACCCCCCCTCTAAGGGCGCCGTAAGATCCAACAGGCTCACCTTAATTGGGTCAGCTAGGGTCTTAGTGACCCAATTAAAAGTCAGGATGTTATAATCTAATAAACATAAGAAGATTTTCATCCTCAAAAATTTCTTAGAGTATGTGTTTTAAGAAAGAGGTAACATTACCTAGGAAAAGGGTTTTGGGTACTTTTCTCTAACAAGGTTCTCTGATTCCCACGTGTACTCGTAATGTACATAATTTAACCATAGTATCTAAAGCATGGTTATGGTAATTTTCCACATATACTGAGTCTTAGAGTTGATGATTCATACTGGTTCTAACTGCATTGATCTGCCAGATTGCACATGTATTGGTAGGGCCTGATGGTGCTACTTTGGTTGCCTTAACACACGTCATAGCGAGGAGACGTGGAAAATATTATGTAAGTCACCTAATTTTGGAGGTATATCTAGACGATAAGCAACACTGTCAATACGCTCTATTATTATATAGGGCCCAAAATAGCGAGGATTAAGCTTCTTCTGCTTCATAATCCAATTGATACTGTACATAGGCTTGATCTACAAGAATACCAGATCTCCTACATTCAATTCCACTGGATGATGATGAGTGTCATAATATTTCTCTTGTGTACTCTGTGCTTTCAACATCCTTTCTCAAATCAATCTCACTGCTGGGGTGGTATGACGCATCATCCCGCCGCACCGCTATAGGCGGGAGCGAGACTGTGGTCTGAACGGTAGTGAACCGGTCATTGTCAAGTAATAAATTTGAGGAAGTAAATCCTCGGATATTGAATCTCTCGTGGAACACGGTAAGGTGGAGCAATCTATTGAGGCGAGACTTGAGATAGAAGTCTTTTTAAGTCAGAGTTTTGTGGGCGGTTTTTATTGTGCTAACTACTACTTACAATTATAGAAAACTAATTAACTATGTGGGTCGCCTTCACCGCTTCTCTCCTCCATGGGTCGTCGACCTCCACATCACACCTACGCGGGTCTCCTTCCATCCACTTCTCACCTCCGCGGGTCGCAAGCCTCCGCTTAGCTTGTTGTCATAGCAACACTCAACATAATCACAAACACTTCACCACCACACCACCTCCAAGCCAAGACTCATGAACATAACAATAATGATTTTCAAATAAGATTAAACACATATAAATAAATATAAGTGCATGTTATGTTCATACAAACTCCACCATCACATATATGAAGAAATCCAAAGGAGCAAGCCTAAATGGGATGAAAAGTAGGAAAATAATACAAACGCTACTTGAGTCTCTTACTCGGAGGTGAAGGATGTAGCAAGACTCATATCACGATCCTTGGCAATCATCCGGGGTCCTTGAAGTTGTCACACCTTTGATGAGTAGTTTATATACTCATCTTTTAGTATAATTTTAATATAGTTTTAATATTAAATTATATAATTTATTTGAATTATCTTAATTAAATCATTTCTTTTCATATTTATGTACTAATTAAGTTTATTTCTTATTTTCTTTAGGTTTTCTTGACTTTTGAGTAGAAATTACAAGTACACGCCCTAGGTCACGGGTGTGACCAAGGGCGTGATAACCTAAGATCTATTCCAGACCTGTTGCCGCCACCCTGGGCTCATTCTAAGAAGAATCGCAAAGAACATGCCCTAGGTCATGGGCGTGACCGCTAGGCCACGGGCGTGACCGAGGGTGTGTCAACATAAACCACAGTTCCAGCTCAGCAGGGCGTGATCCACGACCATGCCATTCATTTTGCTAAGTACATGCTTGATGCGTGTCGGCAAGTGCACCAGTCGCTGTCAAGTAATAAATGTGGAGAGTGGAATCCCCGAGTGTCGGTCTCTTGAGGAATGCAGATTGGGTGAACGAAACGCGTTGTATGACTCTTGTTACACAAGCGCAACACACATAAAAAAAGGGTTTTTGGTTGGTTGTTCCTAATCTTAACAACAATAAAAGAAATGCGGGTCGAAAGCACCGCGTCGCAAGGCGAGATGGATGCAACGGCCGCGATGCCGTGCTTCGTGAGGCGGATGGTGTGTGCTCTAGTGCGAGAAGGTGAGGGTCGCAAACACCTCTTCACCACCGCCGTTAGCTCTTGCTAACGCGGATCAAACACCTTGAGGGCGTGAGTGAGAGAGTGGAAACGGAGTGATTCACAAGCACGCTATGGAGAAGGGCAAAGAAACATTCATTGCAAACAAACCAAACATCACAATATTCCAGTTTACACAATTCAACGAGTACAATGAAGGAAAGAAGAAAGAGATAACCGATGGGTGAAGACTAGTGGCCGTTCACGGCCGGAATGGTAGGTTGTCGGGCTACCTCCGGACTCGGGCGAACTATGCTTCCGGCGCAGAGAGCTGTCACGATTTCTCTACGTAGCTCCGTCGTCTTCGACTTCAGATTTCCTCTTCTTCTCACTGGGCCGGAGTGGGAAAATAGCTGCTTGGAGGCTTGCGGATGGTGGAGAACGCTCCCGGACAATGGAGAAAGGCTTGGAATGGATGGATAAGACTTCCCCTTGCGTAGGAGATGAAGTGGAGGCGTCCCAAGATGGTGGTCGGCGGCGTACGGATCAGAAAATCCGCTTCGGAGGCTGGATGATGACCTAAAATCGGAACAGGCATTTATATAGGCGTTGATTTAAACGGTGCGCACGATTATTGGCGCACGACCAGTGGTCGTGCACACTGGAATTCTGCGGTCGTGCGCACTGCCTGGGCAGAACCTGTAAGATACGAAATTTATAAAATATAATGTTCGCACGACCGGTGGCGCACGACCGGTGGTCGTGCGCACTATCGTCGGTGGTCGTGCGCACTGGTCGAAACAGAACTCAGAAAATTAATGCTAAGTGCGCACGCACAGTGGCGCACGACCGGTGGTCGTGCGCACTAGCGTAGATGCTCGTGCGCACTGAACCAAACAGAACTCATGAAAAAAGGGTTAAGTGCACACGATCAGTGGCGCACGACCAGTGGTCGTGCGCAATAGAACCGGTGATCGTGCGCAGTGTTCCTGTGCAGAATTGCACCGGGAACACCTGCAAGACTCCTATTCCAGCACAACCACGAATCTAGCCACTGAAAGTGGCACCTAACGGAGCATGAAAACTACTAATGAAGGAAATCATGAAATCACACCAAAATGGGCCTAGAAGTGCACCTAGCATGGAATATCAAACATAAACTATAACAAGGCTAAAGTGCGGTGAAAAGACTGAATAAAGGCCTAGATGAGTCCATAAAAGTGTATATGATCAGGACTCATCACACCCCCAGACTTAACTGTTTGCACGTCCCGAGCAAACGAATCCGGCGGAGTGTGAAAACGAGAGTTAACATAGAGAATTACACAAAGGAGTACGGTGCGAAGTAACATACGCATGCGAGTAGAGATTCTAGTAGAAGGAGATTCTAACTATGCTAACTAATTTACAAAAGTATTAAAGCGTAAGTAAGGATTTAGTTATACTCAGTTGGTGAATTATGAAGAATTTGAACGATCATGCCCGGTATGAAAGTGACACGACACTGAGGCGGGTGTTGCAGAAGATCGGGGCTTAGGAATAACTCCGCTGAAATCCATCAACGTCGTGAACCATACGCTCTCCCGGTCACACTCTCTCCACGGCGCTAGCAAACTCGCAAGTCAAATCAATAGGACTTATAGGATTAAGTTGGGGCTTAGGTTACGGTATGGTATTCAAATTTAAACATGATGGCTACGCAACCCAAGTGAGCTAACGGAACGCTGCACCACACAAGACCAACAAACTATGCTCATGTGACACACCCCCAGACTTATCATGAAAACCAGGTGTGCACACAGCCTACTTCACAAATACCAACAGATTTTCTATTTAGCTCGAAAGGATTTCTTTTCAATAAACTCTCTTTTTTTCTAGATTTTTTTTTCTTTTAACATACTTTGCTTCTATTATGTATCCTCCGGTTGGTTCAAAATCAGCAAATAGACTTTATTTCCCCTTCATAACACAACGATTCCAAACATCACACAAATTGAGAATTATGAGCGCAGTTAAAAAGCAATTTGGTTGCGGGTGTAGGATATGCTTCGGGCTTTGGTGGATGAAGAGGAGCTGAACAAAGGAATGGTAGGCACAAATTTGGCATGCAAAGGTGAGCGAAAAGGACATGGAATAACAAAGCTCAAACTAGCCAAAGGGTGGCCTACATCATGTTTAACTCGACGAGTCGCTCTCACCCATGCTTCAAGAGTCGCTTGGGGCAAGTTCTTAGCCCACGAGAAAGGTAAACCTTCCTCCCGACCCGAGCAACACACGACTAGCACTCGTACACACACTACACCGGGTTATCGTCAATTTCATTCACATTCACCACTTGAGTATAACAAATCTAAATTTACGCAGAAATACTAAACATAAATTAGATGCATAGAGACAATCTAGTTCTACTCAAATTCTACCATATCATGCGAAGTGACTAGAACACTACACGAGTCAACATCGCACTCCAAATAATAATTTCTAAGTTAACAACCTATTTCACATTCCAACCAAAATAGTTTAACCGGAACAACAACAAAAAGATAAGCGCGCACTCAAGTGGGTGAAGTGGTGTGTGAAGCATGAAAACAATGATAATGACAAGGATACAAAAGAAACAAACTTCTGGTATGCAGTACAACTCGTGCACAGTGAATGACAACATACGCTCCCCCAGACTTAGTCTAAACAATACATCTAGAAATTGGAAGCTAAAAGAGGGGAGGAAGTGTTACCCAATGCTCAGAATTGAGCATACCAGACGATTGGCATTTACGATCAAGAGCAGTCCGCAGCATCCGCACCAAAGAACAAGACCTGCAAGCACAAAACTAAAAACAGCAAAAGCGAATATAAAAATCGAACCAAGCATGTTAGAAAGGAAATAAAATCAGGAAAATCTGGGTTGTCTCCCAGTAGCGCTTTTATTTAATGTCCTTAAGCTGGACCAAATACCTGTATTAACAATGTTCAAAAAGTGCAAGAATTAACTAAAAGGAGTTCACAAAAGCAGTTTCACAAACTCAGATCACACAAATCAGCTAAAAGCGCTCTTATGGTGCGTGTCCCCCGTAGCGCGTAGGCGGGAGGTTAAGGCTTTAGGTCCAACACTGGTGTCACCCAGTGCTCCCCTAACCTCCGCCCTCTTGCCACGGAGAGCGGCAGCGCGAGCGTTGTGCAGAAGTTTCTCCTATTTAAGTCTCATGACAGTCAGGGACTGCCACCGTTGAGAGTTTTCAGATTTTTCTGCCTTAGTGGCGGGTGGCGTCACTTCCGGCATCGTGGTGACTACCGGATCGGCCCAGGAGATGGAGCGCTTAGATAGTTCATTACAGGAATCACAATAAGAGGGTAATGGGACATTGTCCCGAACCAAATTCACGTCAAAGTTTTTCGAATTGCAGTCTTCCTCCGTTTCGGAACCGAACTCTCGCCGAAGATCAACTTCTTCTTCCTCACTAGACAGGTGCTCCTCCTTTTCCCCTTCCATTGATTCTTTAACTTCTTCATGCCTTGCACAGCTCAATGAGTCATCAAAATTAAAAAGAGGGGGAGGAGTGGATGTTTCAGCTGTAGCTTCGGGGCAAGTGGGCTGCTGCACCTTATTGGGCAGGAAAATGCACCCCGTAGCGAAATCAAAGGTGGCACCGTTCTCTTTCAAGAACGGCACGCCCAGGATAGGGATAGAATGATTTTCCTGGGGGCCCAACACCTGAAAATCAGCAACTACACTTGTCCCCTCAACTATCACCTCTACATTTTTCACTTCCCCCTCGGATTGTATAATAGTCCCATTAGCAAGCACAAGGGATTTCCTTTCTTCCGTGTTCATCTCCAATTGTAATTTAGCTACATCTTGCAACGCAATTATGTTGCGGGAGGAACCAGAGTCACACAAAGCTTTTGTTTCTAACTTGTTGATGGAATAGGAAATTACCAGCTCACTCGGATCAGCCTCTACCACATCCCCAAGACTCTTCCCTTGATCAATTGGGTTCTTTTCCGTGTTGCTGGGAAGGGTCCCCTGCGATCGCTCGGTTAGCACTTGGGCCAATTGGCCCAACTGCGTTTCCAAGTTTCGCATGGATGCGGTCTGGTTCACCATATTCGAATTAGCTACTTGCATGAATTTCTCCATCATCTCTTCTAGATTACTCTTTTTTTGGGTAGGGGGCGCTTGGTTATAATCCGGGTGTGGTGGTCTCGGTTGGCTCCCGGAGGCGTAAGCATCGTTTTAATGCTGCCCCGGTGCCCATCGTTGGCCAGGCGTGTTTGGATTCCAAGAGAAGTTCGGGTGACTTCTCGCTCCCGGATTATAAGCATTATTGAAAGGCGCCCCCTTAGGCTGATTTCCTACATAATTAACAGATTCATTCAAGGTCAAGTGTGCGAAGTCACCTGCCACGTTGTTCCCTGAACATTCATACGCATGGTGGCCTCCGCCTCCACATCCCTCGTAGGTAATGATAGCAGCAGGCGCGGGTGTAGAAGGGAGTGAGTCGACCATAAAGAGACCACGACCGCTTCTTGGAGCATTTCTCCCTGCAGTCCAGAATGTACTGTGGGAGGCAGTGTCGCGCAGAATCCGAAGGGCTTCCTCAGGAGTGTGGTTCATCAAAGTACCACCCGCCGCAGCATCGATCATTGCGCTGTAGTTGGGCTCGATTGCAAAGTAAAATGTTTCGACCACATTCCACGGTTGCAACTCGTGGTTCGGGCAACGGTGAAGGAGATCACTAAGGCGCTCCCACGCCTCAGCAAGGGTTTCCTGATCAAGTTGACGAAAGGTGGCAATTTCCCGCCGCAAGCTCACGATCTTATCCACTGGGTGGAATTTAGCAAGGAACTTGGATGCGAGGGCATCCCAAGTTGCAGCAGTCCCGGGCGGAATGGAGTGGAGCCACACCTTGGCTTTGTCGCAGAGTGAGAAGGGAAACAGTCTAAGCTTGACCGTGTCGTCAGTAATCCCTGCGTAACAGAAGGTTCCGCAAATATCAGAAAACTCCGCCAGATGCAGATGCGGATCTTCGCTGGCCAAACCCGAGAACTGAGCGTTGTTCCGGATGATGTTCAAGATCGCAGGCTTTATCTCAAACTGATTATTCATAATATTGGGCCCAAACCCCGAATACACACTCCCAGCAGTTGGAGTGGTGTAGTCTCTCATCGTGCGGGGCCGAGGCCTAACCGCCTCCTGCTCATCTCCAGGCTGATGCTGCCCCTCGTCGGGCACTCTCGCATCAGCATCATTTGGGTTTACATGATCACCCATTGTCGCTTGTACGGCAGCAGCGCGCCTTCGTGCGCGAGCGGTCCATTCGATTTCTGGGCCAAACGACACGAGCTCCCCTGCGGCTTGTCTCTGCATGCACTATCACAAACAAACAAAAAGAAAACAAAGAGAATCAAAAACAACTGCTCGTATAACGAGAGTCACAACACAAGACGATACACGCCTGCATTCCCCGGCAACGGCGCCAAAAACTTGATGCGTGTCGGCAAGTGCACCGGTCGCTGTCAAGTAATAAATGTGGAGAGTGGAATCCCCGAGTGTCGGTCTCTTGAGGAATGCAGATTGGGTGAACGAAACGCGTTGTATGACTCTTGTTACACAAGCGCAACACACATAAAAAAAGAGTTTTTGGTTGGTTGTTCCTAATCTTAACAACAATAAAAGAAATGTGGGTCGAAAGCACCGCGTCGCGAGGCGAGATGGATGCAACGGCCGCGATGCCGTGCTTCGTGAGGCGGATGGTGTGTGCTCTAGTGCGAGAAGGTGAGGGTCGCAAACACCTCTTCACCACCGCCGTTAGCTCTTGCTAACGCGGATCAAACACCTTGAGGGCGAGAGTGAGAGAGTGGAAACGGAGTGATTCACAAGCACGCTATGGAGAAGGGCAAAGAAACATTCATTGCAAACAAACCAAACATCACAATATTCCAGTTTACACAATTCAACGAGTACAATGAAGGAAAGAAGAAAGAGATAACCGATGGGTGAAGACTAGCGGCCGTTCACGGCCGGAATGGTAGGTTGTCGGGCTACCTCCGGACTCGGGCGGACTATGCTTCCGGCGCAGAGAGCTGTCACGATTTCTCTACGTAGCTCCGTCGTCTTCGACTTCAGATTTCCTCTTCTTCTCACCGGGCCGGAGTGGGAAAATAGCTGCTTGGAGGCTTGCGGATGGTGGAGAACGCTCCCGGACAATGGAGAAAGGCTTGGAATGGATGGAGAAGACTTCCCCTTGCGTAGGAGATGAAGTGGAGGCGTCCCAAGATGGTGGTCGGCGGCGTACGGATCTGAAAATCTGCTCCGGAGGCTGGATGATGACCTAAAATCGGAACAGGCATTTATATAGGCGCTGATTTAAACAGTGCGCACGGTTATTGGCGCACGACCAGTGGTCGTGCGCACTGGAATTCTGCGGTCGTGCGCACTGCCTGGGCAGAACCTGCAAGATACGAAATTTATAAAATATAATGTTCGCATGACCGGTGGCGCACGACCGGTGGTCGTGCGCACTATCGTCGGTGGTCGTGCGCACTGGTCGAAACAGAACTCAGAAAATTAATGCTAAGTGCGCACGCACAGTGGCGCACGACCGGTGGTCGTGCGCACTAGCGTAGATGCTCGTGCGCACTGCACCAAACAGAACTCATGAAAAAAGGGTTAAGTGCACACGATCAGTGGCGCATGACCAGTGGTCGTGCGCAATAGAACCGGTGATCGTGCGCAGTGTTCCTGTGCAGAATTGCACCGGGAACACCTGCACGACTCCTATTCCAGCACAACCATGAATCTAGCCACTGAAAGTGGCACCTAACGGAGCATGAAAACTACTAATGAAGGAAAGCATGAAATCACACCAAAATGGGCCTAGAAGTGCACCTAGCATGGAATATCAAACATAAACTATAACAAGGCTAAAGTGCGGTGAAAAGACTGAATAAAGGCCTAGATGAGTCCATAAAACTGTATATGATCAGGACTCATCAATGCTCGTGACTCTAAAGGCATGCCCGTGTTTGATCACGCTGCATTAGCCCATCTCAGTTCATGCCCAGATCACGCCCCTAGGATACTACGCCAAAGACATGCCCGTGTAATTCAAAGGTCACGGGCATATAACATCGTTGCCGCCAGAATCTTACGCCATCCCGTCGTAAGTACCCTGCCAAGATGTAGTTTAAAGATTACACGCCTAAAAGTGCACAGTGTACCTCTGAGAATCCACTAGAGGGGGGTGAATAGAGATTTAAAAACTATTCCTATTCTAACTGTGAAAACAATAAACTGTTCTCAGGATTTATGCACAATCAAGATCTCAGGCAGAATAAACTAGAACTGAAATATAAAGCAGAAAACAGTAAAGCAAACTAGCTATAGGAACAACACAAAAAATTTATCCAACCAGAAGACACACAGATTTTTTATAAAGGTTCCCCAAAATGTGGGTTCTCCCCTCTTCTAACACGTGGTAAGGATGCACCAGCAGTGCCTGAGTCTTTTGATAAGGAGACTCTCAGAACCACCAGATCTTTTGATAAGGAGATCTTAAACCACGAAATCCTTTGAAAGAGGGATTCTCAAAACTCTCTACCAGATCTTTTGATAAGGAGATCTTGAACCACTAAATCCTTTGAAGAGGGATTAATAAAACTCTTTTACAAAATGAGAAAGAAAGAAGAGAAAGAAGGTTTTAGGAATTCTGTTCTCAGAATTCTTGAGAGGGTTGTATGAAGAGCAGCCAATTATGTTCCACTGGATTTGCTCTTGATTAGCCCCAACTTTTGATAGTGATGAGTTGCAGGTGCTTTGTATGTCAGATCCTTTGTGCTTCTACTGATTGAGATTTGTCTACTATAAGATTGTGATGAAGAGCAGCTTTTAGATCCTCTGTTCTATTAGATGAAGAAGAACACAAACTTTTTCATTTCTTTTCTCTTTTCTGTATATCAGTTCCTGAGAGAGAAAGAAGAAGAGGAATCCCCAAAAAGAAGGAGACAACTGATTGTGATTAAGGCCTTGTGTATTTCTTTCTTCTCTTCTCCTTTTATTCTCTCTATTCAATTTCAAATTTGTTTCCCTTTCTGGTATGCCTTGAAAAGGTAATCTGCTGACGACATTCTCTTTCTTTCATCTTTAATTCCCGTCCCGACCACCGATAAGGAATATGGTACCAAGAAACCTTTTGTGTCCTTCTTTAATGCTCCTTTCTATTTTAGGTAATTATTGAGCCGTTGGGGAACGGTTTTGAAGGATGTGGGCCATGAAAAAAGGATCAGAGAGACAGCTGAAAAGATTACCTTTTACAGACTGTATTCGACGTAACATCGAATTCATTTCTTCTCTTATCGACGTAGCTTTGAGTTCTTCTAGGAGATGCTTCGATTTCATCCGTGCTCCGACTGAACTTTGCTAATCGATGTTGCGTCAATACCTTATTGACGTGTACGTCGTGTTGATCTGCCTGGCTCTGAGCTTCATCTTTTGCGTCGAGATAAAGTAGAAGCTGCGTCGACTTCACCAATTACTCCGGCAAGTCCCTTCCCTCTATGTCAATATCTATTCGACGTAACGTCGACTTGAGTTACATCGACAGAAGGGTTGATCCACTTGGAATTCTAATCAGAGCAGTGTCGATATGGACTCGATGTTGCGTCAAATTCTATTCGACGCAAATGTTAACTTAGCCCAATTTTGCTTCCCTTGATCTGGTCCTGATACCCTATATTGAGTATGAAATCCTAAGACATCTAATGACCAGATTACCCTTATTATACACTGGGTAATTCAAACCTAGTAGATAAAATCACTTTCTTATAATTTGTTAAGTTAAGTCAAGGGTTTTTCCTAACAATCTCCCCTATTTATCTTTAGAAAATTTTACAGTTTGTTCAGAGTGATTTTATACAGTTCTTCATTTCATAAATAACAATACATGCAATATAAATAGCATACAAATTAAATTTATAACCCATATGTGCTAATAACAGAGAGTACCAGATTAGTCAGAGGTTTGACATAGTTTACTCAAAAGTGAGTATCACTTCTTCTCTCTGAGGAATAGAGATAGATCTTTATATACTCTCCTGTATTTTCTTTCCACATATTTAAAATTTGCTGGAGTGGATTTTTCTGGATTCCTCTGTATCTTCCCATGGCCTTTGAAGAGCTTATCCAGATCCATTTCCTTGTTAGGATGAACATCCTTGAGTGTAAAGCCCAGTCCAAAAACTTTAGCTGTCATCAGATTTATAATCTCTAGATTCAGGTCAGCTGATTCAGGGGCTTTCTCTAATGTGTATTCAACAGGCAGTACTTGTGATTCACTGACAGTAGCTTGTTCCTTTCCAGAAGTTGAAGCTTTTGTGAACATGATCTTTCTTTTCTCTATCTCCTCTTCAGGTGACTTCTCTCCTTTCTTTCTTTTTAGGGGTAGCTGTACTGCATCCTTTGGATTATACCCAATTCCCCCTCTGTGGCGTTGCCCTGCTTCTTCTAGCATTTTAGCCTAAGGATTCTTTGTAGTGTACATTGTATGATCAAATAAAGTGGATTTGAATGGAATTGCTTTGGCCAATTCTTCTTTCTCAACTACTTCTTTTCCTCTTTATAGAATATCAATGAACCTCTTCCTCATATCTTCAATATCTTCTTGAGCAGCCTCAAACTAATACTTATCCCTTTCTCTATGCTCATCTATAATCTTTTCAAGCTGTGGGTTAATATACTCCTGCATGGTATTTTCAGGAAGTGCAACCTTTTCATAAGTTTTATTATATGATTTATCCTTCTTAAATTATTTTCTTTCCTCTTTTGTATACCTTTCCCAAATATGTATAAATCTTCCTCTTCCTCTTCCTCTATAAGGAGGTCTCCCCCTGAAGACAGGTGTTGGAAGAAATGGTTTAGTTTTTTTGACTTGGAGCAGGTATTGAAGATGAGGGCTGAGCTGGAGGTATTGATTGAACTAGGACTGGATCAGGTGAGACAGGATCTTGATCAGCTGTCTTGATGGGGGAGGGTGCTCTGGATGAATCTCCAGAGGACATTCTGAATTAGAGAGGATCAGGGGTGGTTGGTTCAGTAACTTCATGAAATTCTTGATGTGACTAGAGATACATCTGATCATCTGAAATTGAGGGGACCTCCCCCTGAGTTGATGGCTCCACCTGAGCAAAGGGCAGAGTCCTTAGAGAGATCACCTCCTCCTGATTTACTGCCTCTGAAAGCTAAAATTTGGATGAGACAGCGGACTCTCCTTCAGTGGTTAAGGAGAGAGGAATCGCTGTCGTGTAAACTAAATCTTGAGGAAGTGATGTAGACCAGGCGTCACATCCAGCCGGCTCCCCTGGCGCCTGGCCCACTAGGCGAGGAGTCACACCCGCTCCAGGGGTCCACCCGGGCGTCGCACCCATATGGCTTTAATCAAGTCAGCGGATCGTACACCCCAACCCGTCTCCGGGGCCCACCACAGGCGCCAGCGAGTTGTTGAGGCCGGGATTCGATCCCTGCACCTCCTTAATAAGAAGTCCTCAAGCGGACTCGCATCACCAATTGAGCTGCAGCTCAGTTGGTGATGAGAGTCCGCCTGAGGACTTCTTATCAAGGAGGTGCAGGGATCGAATCCTGGCTTCAACAACCCGCTGGCGCCTGTGGTGGGCCCCGGAGATGGGTTGGGGTGTACGGTCCGCGGACTTGATTAAAGCCATACGGGTGCGACGCCCGGGTGGACCCCTGGAGCGGGTGTGACTCCCTTCCTGGTGGGCTAGGCGCCAGGGGAGCGGGCTGGGTGTGATGCCTGGTCTGCATCATAAAAGGGCGTCACACCAAGCCCGCTCCCCTGACGCATGGGCCACCAGGCAGGGAGTCAAACCCGCTCTAGGGGTCAACCCGGGCGTCGCACCCGTATGGTTTTAATCAAGTCCGTGGACCGTACACCCCAACCCATCTCTGGGGCCCACCACAGGCGCCAGCGGGTTGTTGAGGCCGGGATTCGATCCCTGCACCTCCTTGATAAGAAGTCCTCAGGCGGACTCTCATCACCAATTGAGCTGCGGCTCAGTTGGTGATGAGAGTCCGCCTGAGGACTTCTTATCAAGGAGGTGCAGGGATTGAATCCCGGCCTCAGCAACCCGCTGGAGCCTGTGGTGGGCCCCAGAGACGGGTTGGGGTGTATGGTCCGCAGACTTGATTAAAGCCATAAGGGTGCAACGCCCGGGTGGACCCCTGGAGCGGGTGTGACTCCCCGCCTGGTGGGCCAGGCGCCAGGGGAGCGGGCTGGGTGTGATGCCTGGTCTGCATCACTTTTATGATACAGACCAAGCGTCACACCCAGCCCGCTCCCCTGGCGCCTGGCCCACCAAGCGGGGAGTCACACCCGCTCCAGGGGTCCACCCGGGCATCGCACCCGTATGGATTTAATCAAGTCCGCGGACCGTACACCCTAACCCGTCTCTGGGGCCCACCACAGGCGCCAGCGGGT
The DNA here is from genome assembly GCA_033032865.1 of Dactylorhiza incarnata. Lineage (NCBI taxonomy): Eukaryota > Viridiplantae > Streptophyta > Magnoliopsida > Asparagales > Orchidaceae > Dactylorhiza > Dactylorhiza incarnata. The sequence continues at coordinate 3,443,548 of JAWHQI010000026.1, read as the reverse complement.
TGTTGAGGCCGGGATTCGATCCCTGCACCTCCTTGATAAGAAGTCCTCAGGCAGACTCTCATCACCAACTGAGCAGCGCTTTTATGATGCAGACCAGGCATCACACCCAGCCCGCTCCCCTGGCACCTGGCCCACCAGGCGGGGAGTCACACCCGCTCTAGGGGTCCACCCGGGCATCGCACCTGTATGGCTTTAATCAAGTCCGTGGACCGTACACCCCAACCCGTCTCCGGGGCCCACCACACGCGCCAGCGGGTTGTTGAGGCCGGGATTCGATCCCTGCACCTCCTTGATAAGAAGTCCTCAGGCGGACTCTCATCACCAACTAAGCTGCTGCTCAGTTGGTGATGAGAGTCCGCCTGAGGACTTCTTATCAAGGAGGTGCAGGGATCGAATCCCGGCCTCAACAACCCGCTGGCGCCCGTGGTGGGCCCTGGAGATGGGTTGGGGTGTACGGTCTGTGGACTTGATTAAAGCCATACGGGTGCGATGCCCGGGTGGACCCCTGGTGCGTGTGTGACTCTCCGCCTGGTGGGCCAGGCGCCAGGGAGCGGGCTGGGTGTGACGCCTGGTTTGCATAAGGAAGCTTTTGATGAGTTTGCTGTCTGCTGATATTGCTCTCCCCCTTCTTTATATTATTGAAGAAGGATATAAGGCCATCAACAGACACTGTTGCCGATCTCACTTCCCTATCAAAGACCTCTAGGTCAGAGGTAAGGTCTTGCAATCGCTTATGTTGACGTCGTAGTTTTTGATAACAGTTTGTGGAGAAGTCCAGATAGAGCGAATCAAGCTTGGATAGGAGTGTCTCAAGATCTTGGTAGACTGCCTCCAAAATATCTTCAAGACTGGGTGGAGAGGCCATTGAGACCCTACGTGTACCTGCACTGAAACAAGGAAAATAGACGAAGAGAGGGAAGAAAGAAGAGAGTAGGAAGGGGAGGATTCGAATAGCACAATAAAACTAAACGCAAAAGTTGCTTTGAGTAGATGAATCGCCGCAGCTTAGGTTTTTATTCAAAGCAACATCGAGAGAAGAACAGAAATCAGCGCGCCAAAATATGTGAATGCATGTGACTTGTCAAGTCAACGGTGCATTGAGTTGATGTCAATGTGGCTTCGAGATATAGTCATCAATGATGATGTCAACGTAAGCGTCGATAAGTATTTGACGTTACGTCGAGTGGTATTCAAAGGATCATTCCCATAGAGCTCTCGAAGCTGACGTCGAGTAGATGTCGACGGGACGTCGATTTGAATTCGACGCAGCTCTGATAAAATAGGTATGTTTTTCTTTAACTTTTTTGCTATTTTTCCCAGCAATAATTTTCTACAGAAAATAGATCTTTATATATGATAATAGGCAACCTACAAAGCTCCATCAAGCATTCCCAGTGCATTGATGAAAAACTTGTGCTTACTTTCATCAAGGGGTTTAGTGAATATGTCAGCCCTTTGATTGTCAGTAGATATGTATTGAAGGTTGATCTTACCCTTCTCTACATTATCTCTGAGAAAGTGGTGCCTTATCTCTATGTGCTTAGTTCTGCTGTGGAGAACTGGATTGGAAGCAATTGAAATGGCACTGGAGCTGTCACAATAAATTGTGTAATTGGCAAGTGTAAAGTTGTAGTCCAAGAATTGATTTTGCATCCATAAAGTTTGTGAGCAGCAGCTTCCTGCAGCTTTGTACCCAGCTTCAGCTGTAGAAGTGGAGACTATGGTTTGCTTCTTGCTAAACCAAGAGATCAGTCTAGCACCTAGAAACTGGCATGTCCTTGAGGTGCTTTTTCTATCCAGCCTGCATCCAGGATAGTCTGCATCTAAATATCCAATCAATTCTAATCCATATTCAGCTGGATACCATAAGCCAAGCTCAGGAGTGCCCTTTAGATATCTAAGAATTCATTTGATAGAACTCATGTGGGATTCTTTTGGGTCAACCTAAAATCTTGCACAAATACATGTACCAAATATTATATCAGGTCTGCTAGCTGTTACATAGAGAAGAGAGCCAATGGCTTCTTTGTAAGTCTTCTGATCAAATGACTGACCTTTTTCATCTCTATCTAGAACAACATTAGTACCCATGGGAGTTTTCATAACATATGCATTTTCCATTCCAAACCTCTTAATGAGTTCTTTGGTATATTTGGTTAGAGATATGAAAATGCCATCTGGACATTGTTTAACCTGGAGTCCAAGGAAATAGGATAACTCTCCCATGCTACTCATTTCAAATCTTGACTGCATTAGGTAAGCAAACCTTTTGCATAAAGATTGTTTTGTGGACCCAAATATAATATCATGCACATATATTTGTATAAGAAGTAGCTGATTCTTTTGTGCTCTTGTGAAAAGGGTTTTATCCACTTCCCCCTTTCAAATTTGTGTTCCACGAGAAAAGTGGATAAGGTTTCATACCAAGCTCTTGGAGCTTGATTGAGACCATAAAGTGCTTTATCTAGTCTAAATACAGAGGAGGGAAAGGTTGGATTGACAAAACCTGGTGATTGTTCCACATACACCTCTTCTTATAGTTTTCCATTGAGAAAAGCACTCTTGACATCCATCTGATATACCTTGATCTTCATGTGGGCAGCATATGCTAGGAACATTCTAATTGCTTCCAGTCTAGCTACTGGGGCAAAAGTCTGGTTGATATCAATGCCTTCCTCTTGCCTATATCCTTGGGCCACAAGTCTAGCCTTATTTCTGATTATGACACTAGTTGAGTCCATTTTGTTCTTGAACACCCACTTTGTTCCAATTACTGGGTAATTCTATGGTCTCTCAACTAGAGTCCAGACCTTGTTCCTTTCAAATTGGGTCAGTTGCTCTTGCATAGCTGATATCCAGTGAGGGTCAATTTCTGCTTCTTCAAATTTCTTGGGATCACAAGTTAGTTGTTTCCTTGTCTTTACTCCTGCTGTCAAGTCTCCTATTACTTGAGTTAGAGGTTGATCTTTTTGTGTCATCCTGGATCTTGTTGGATGATCTAGGAGATAGTCTTCTTCCTGATCTACCACCTGCTCAGAGATAGTAGGAGCTTCATCCTCATTCACTTGAATGATGTCTGTGACTGGTAGCTCAGGTGCTGCAGTTTTCTCTTCTTTTGCTACATAGTCTTCACCTGAGTCAGTATCAATGTCCTGACACACAGTTGGATGATCCACTATGCTCATCCTTTCAACTTGCTCTGCTAGTTGATCTTCTTCCTGCAGGGAAGAACCGGTGGAAGTTTCCTTCCCCTTGTAAACCATGTTAGTTTCATCAAAGACCACATGCATAGACTCCTCAATTTTGAGAGAGCTTTTATTGAAGCACCTATAGGCCTTGATTGATGAGGAATATCCTAAGAATATCCTATCATCAACCTTCTTGTCAAATTTGGCAAGGTGGCTTTTCCCATTATTGAGGATAAAGCAAGTACACCCAAAAGATTCTAAAATAGGTGACTATAGGTGCCTTTCCCTTCAACAACTCATAGGGAGTCTTTAATTTAGTCTTGTGAATGAGCCTCCTATTCATAACATAATTAGCAGTACTTACTGCCTCAGCTCGAAGGACTTTGGCAAGTTAGATTCAGCTAACAATGTCCTTCCGGATTCAATTAGGCTTCTATTTTTCCTTTCAGCCACCCCATTCTGTTGTGGGGTTCTAGGAGCTGAAAATCTTTGCCTGATACCTTCATCCTCACAGAATCTACACATTAACTGATTCTCAAACTCAGTGCCATGATTACTTCTGATCACAGCAACCTGTGTGTTGAGTTCATATTGATTTTGTCTAATGAATCTTGAGAGAATCTTGAAAGTGTCTGACTTACCTTTTAGAAAGAACACCCAGATGAACCTAGAGAAATCATCAACAATGACTAATGTGTAGGAATTTCCTGCTAAGCTTTGAGTGGAGATAGGGCCAAACAGATCCATGTGCAACAAGAAAAGTATTCTAGGAGAATCATTCTTACCAATTGGTTCGAATGAAGCTTTGATCTGCTTACCTAGTTGGCAGGCTGTACAAGGGTGGTCTTTATTGAATTTACCAGTTGGTAAACCCCTGACTAGGTTGACTTTGGAGAGTTTAGCTATGAACTTAAGGTTAAGATGACTAAGTCTCCTATGCCACAACTCATTATTTTCTAAATGAGAGTTAAACAGGCAGATCTCAGACTTTGTGTACTCAAAGTCTACAACATACACCTTACTCTTTCTGAGACCAGTCAAAATTGTTTGATCAGTTTTAGAGCTAACTATATGACACAAGAACTTGGTGAATACAACTTTGTATTAACCATCACACAGTTGACTAATGCTGATCAAATTATGTTGAGGTCCTTCAACATAAGCTACTTTAGCAAAGGAGATTTCTCCAATCCTGAGCAAACCATATCCTTTGGTTTGACCACAGTGGGAGTTCCCAAAAATTACCTTGGAGCCTTCCTTGGCCTTGAAATTTTCCAGCAGATCTCTTGCTCCAATCATATGCATGGAGCATCCACTTTCCAGATACCACTGCTAGTTTTTGGTTGAACAACCTTCCCTCTGCACTTGTAAATTAAACATTAATAAAGACCCACTCATGTTGGGGTCTCTTATTTCTATCATCAAATGGAGATATGAATGAATGAGTTGGTCTTCCATAATTCTCCCTTGGGTGAAGAAGTGTTGCATTATTATGCCAGCAATATTTGGCAGTATGTCCTTGTTTGTAGCAGCAAAGACATCTTAAGATGGACAAATAGGGTTTTGATGTTTGATGATTTTGTGCATGAAGTATGCGTCGAGAAGAAATCGATGTAGTTTTAGAGTTGCGTCGAGTGCAATTTGACGTATCTGCATAGTCTCGTCGATAATCATTCGAAGTAAGATATTGGTTGCGTCGAGTGTAGTTCGATGCACCCACATAGTTGCTTCGAGATGATGTCGACGCATATGCTGGAGTCCGTCGAGATGCATTCGACGTATTCCTAAAATTGCGTCGAGTTATATTCGACGTATCATTCATATCTTTCAGTGTTTGTGAGTTTGAATTTATAATTTCCTTAAGCAAGTTAATTTTTAACCTTAATTTATCATTTTTGATCATTAACTCTTTTCTAGCTTAATAGTAGGCATTTGTGCTGTTTTCAGGGTAGAAATGACCGAGTCAATTTGTGCTTGGTAATCATTTTTATATTCCTCAAAGGTTTCATCCATCTCTTCTATTTCAGTTTTATAATTTCTACATGTAGCACACTCATTCTTCAAATCTAAATTTTTTAAGGGTTGTGTGCCTAGGATTTCTGGTTCATCACTAATGTCTACCCTATTAAATATGGTGAGTTTATTAGGATTATCTTTCTCATGTTCTTTGCATTATTCTGATATATTATTTGGTCTAGACCTAGGGGTTGGTATTGGTCTATCACAAGCAAGTTTGCTAGTGAGTGATTATGAATCTTGATTAAGATGATTAAATCTCTTGGAGAGATTTTGTGAAATCTCTTTGATCTTTTGGATCCTTCCATTGAGGGAGTCTTCAAAGGCTTTTGCCTTTGAGAGTTCTTTCCTAAGATCTGAATTTTCATTATCTAAAATTTCTATTTCTTTTTCTTTCTCAAGCAGATCACATCTCAGGTCATTGTTAACTGAGGATGAGGAAACTTTACTAAGAGCTGTTATTTCAGATTTGATTGTTTCAAGTTTCTTTTGGTTGTTAATGTAATCTTGATAAAGTTCTTTAAAACATCCTTTGAAATCTTTTGAAGATAAATCAAGGTCTTCAAATAGTTTTACCTCAGTTTCATTTGTGGGGTCTTCAAAAGCCATTAAGCAGGCTTCTTTTGGTCCACCATCTTCATTATCATCAGATGTTGAGGAGCTTGATTCTATATCTGAATTACTCCAGGTTTCAGCTAAGAGACCTCTCTCTCCTTTCTTCTTCTTTCTCATTTTTAGTGATGCTCCTGTTCCTTTGCTCTTGAGGGCACTCAAGAGCAATGTGCCCTGGCTTGTTGTAGGTGAAGCAGATGATCTCCTTCCTTGGAGTCTTATCATATCTAGGCTTTGAGTCTCTATCTCTTCTCCTTGAGTCCTCAAACTTTACCCACTTCTTGAATCTCTTGTCCAGCAGACTGAACATTTCATCCTCAGGAGTGGAGGTATATCCCTCAGCAGATTTCAGAGCAAGGGACCTTTGGACAGGAGCTGGAGAGGTCTCCCTTTCTTCTGCCTCAGCTCTGTTCTTTAGAAGCATCGCATATGACTTAAGCTTTCCCAGCAAAGCTTCAGTGGAGATCTCTCTGTGGCATCTGGATTCTATAATTGCCCAGATTCTTGAATCCCATGAGCTAGGGAAGCACATGAGGATCTTATCATTTCCTGAAAGATATTAACTGATGCTCTCCTTGGAAAGCGCAAATCCTATGAGCTCCTACTAAAAAGCAGGGCTGAGTCAGAAGACCAAGAAAGGACACCTACCTCCAAAGAAAGGGCCCTTGCATTAAAAAGTGCAGAAGCAGAGTCCTCCACCACTGAAGAAAAAATGTTTAATCTCTTGGCTAAGAGATTCAAGAAGTGGGCCAGGATAGAAAATTCTAGAAGGAGAGAGAGGAGCTCAAGTAAACCAAGGTATGACAAAATTCCTAAATAGGAAATAATCTGTTTTTCTTGCAGAAAGCTGGGACACACTTCTACTGAATGTCCTAATGAAGACAAGAACAAGAAAAAAAAGCAGATGAAGGAGCACAGGAAGAAATCCTTCATGAGAAAGAAGAGAAAGAAGGTTGTAGGAATTCTGTTCCAGAATTCTTGAGAGGGTTGTATGAAGAGAAGCCAGTTATGTTCCACAGGATCTGCTCTTGATTAGCCCCTGCTTTTGATAGTGATGAGTTGCAGGTGCTTTGTATGTCAGATTCTTTTTGCTTCTACTGATTGAGATCTGGCTGCTATAAGATTGTGATAAAGAGCAACTTTTAGATCCTCTGTTCTATTAGATGAAGAACAACACAAACTTTTCTTTTCTTTTCTCTTTTCTGTATATCAGTTCCTGAGAGAGAAAGATGAAGAGGAAGCCCCATCAAGAAGGAGACGACTGATTGTGATTAATGCCTTGTGTGTTTCTTTCTTCTCTTCTCCTTTTATTTTCTCTATTCAATTTCTGGTATGCCTTGAGAAGGTAATCTGCTGACGACATTCTATTTCTTTCATCTTTAATTCTCGTCCCGACCACCTATAAGGAATATGGTTCCAAGAAACCTTTTGTGTCCTTCTTTAATGCTCCTTTCTTTTTCAGGAAATTATTGAGCCATTGGGGAACGGTCTTGAAGGATGTGGGCCATGAATGAAGGACCAGAGAGACAGCTGAAAAGATTACCTTTTACAGACTATATTCGACGTAGCGTAGAATTCATTTCTTCTCTTATCGATGTAACTTCGAGTTCTTCTAGGAGCTGCTTCGATTTCTTTTGTGCTCCGACTGAACTTTGCTAATCGACGTTGCGTCGATACCTTATCGACATGTACATCGTGTTGATCTGCCTGGCTCTGAGCTTCATCTTCTGCGTCGAGATAAAGTAGAAGTTGCGTCGACTTCACCAATTACTCCGACAAGTCCCTGCCCTCTACGTCGATATTTATTCGATGTAACGTCAAATTGAGTTACTTCGACAGAAGGGTTCATCCACCTGGACTTCTAGTCAGAGCAGCGTCGATATGGACTCAATGTTGCGTCGAATTTTATTCGACGCAAATGATAACTTAGCCGAATTTTGCTTCCCTTGATCTAGTCCTGATACCCTATGTTGAGTATGACATCCTAAAATATCTAATGACCAGATTACCCTTACTATACACTGGGTAATTCAAACCTAGTAGATAAAATCACTTTCTTATAATTTGTTAAGTTAAATCAAGGGTTTTCCCAACAACGCCCTTGGTCATAGGCGTTACCGAGGGCGTGACACGCACGTAACCCTCACAGTAATTCCAGAAGGTGCCCTCTCCACACCATCTTTGAACACGCCCCATGTTGGAACATGGTCTTCCGCATCTCCAAGGTTTGAGAATAACAAATCCTATGTGTATTTGATCTTGTGTGTTTAAGTGTGCAGGAAACAAAGTCCATATGACTCAAGGATTACATAAGAAGGTTGCCCCCAAATTTGAGCCAACAAATCCAACATGCCCACTAGTGTCGGCGGTAGCACCTAGCGCCTGATGCAAGCGATGATCTGCGCAATTTCGGAGCACATATAGAAGGAGCTAGCGCATGGCAGTAGTGGATAGCGTAGGCGGTAGCGCGGAGCACAGAAGGCAAGAGAGAAATGTTTCCTCGGATTGAAGATTCCCCCGCGCAGAATAATGCCTAATCCGGGATAGTGTCGGTGGTAGCGCTAGCACAGGTGCTAGCGCTGAGGCTATAAATAGGACCCCTCTTCTCTCGTTTCATGCACTGATTAGAGAAAGAGATTGAGTGCTAGAATTCTAGAGGCTGATTTGGCCGAAACATGATGTCCTAACAAATCTCTGCACATTTTTGAAGGAGAATCTCTTCACGGCAGATCCAAACGACGTCTGCTTCTACAATGCTTATTGTACATCGAATCTTCATCTCCAACTTCAGAAGTTCTTCAAGAGGGAGTTTTTATTATTATCATTTCATATTTCTTGTAAACCGTTAGTGAACTCGCCTCGTGTTGGTGACTAGGTCTGGGTAGGACTTAGGGCATAAATTTGCCTCGTGTTGGCGACTAGATCTAGGTTAGGTCTAGGGGGTGCTCAAGGCCATATCCGGGGTTGGATTGGCTAGAGCAACTTGAGGCCGAATCTGGGGAAGGATAGGCTAGGGCCATTGGTTCTTGGGGATGCGAGTCGGGATTGAAAACAAAAAGAGCTTACTATTATTCGCCACCGAATTCTAGCGTTATAGAAATCAACTTTTGTAAAACCTTATTTCATATCAATAAAACATGTCTTCACTTTATTTTAATTGCTTTGTTTGATTTCTCACTTTCATATTCACGCATTATTTCAAAGAAAACCAAAATATAACTTAAGTTTTAAGAACCCTTATTCACCCCCCCCCCTCTCTAAGGGCGCCTACTGATCCAACAAGTGGTATCAGAGGGAGGTTTTATTCCAATCGGCTTAACAACCAGGAATAATGGTGTCTCATGATCTCGCTTCTATTAGTGGGGTAGATTTTTATAAAGAAGAAAAATCTCTTAAACCACCTCTATTCGAAGGGAGAAAATAAAGGGTGGAAATCTTTAATGGAAAAGTTTATTAAAAATTTAGATATCAATGCATGGGATATAGCAATAGTTAGACCAGCGGATGAATCAAATAAATATAGCAATAATTAGCTTTAAATAGTAGTTTTTTTGCTTTATCTCACGAAATTTACAAATTAATATATTGTTTTTCTAGTGCATACAAAGTATGGAAATTTCTTGAAGAAATGTATGATTCTCCATCTACAGGTTTGGAAGGAATACAAGAAGTGGAGAATATACAATATTGCACGAATGGTAAAGAAAGCTCCTCTCATGATGGATCAATGGAGTGCACATCAAATGGAAAAGATGAAATCCCATCTTTGGAAGAGGAATGCCAAATAGATGAAGACAACAAAGAAAATTCGTGCTCAACAACATCCAAAAGCACTGTAAGGAAATCAAATCCTTTTATTGTTTGCAATTCTATTTCTACTTTACAATTGCTACAAATTACAAAGCGCAAAATTAAGAAATTAAAAAAGGCGAATTGCAAATTGTGCTTAGAAAATAAAAATTTAAAAGCAAGAGTTAAAGTAAAATCAAATTCCGATTTATTTTATTTTACCCATGTCACTTCAATTGAAAATACAAAACCTTGTAATGATTTTAAAGAAAAATTTAAGGAACTTGAAAATAAAACTATTTGTATAAAAGAACATAATGAAAATTTATTTTTAAAAAATTCATCTTTGAAAGGTGATTGTGCTACGTGCCAAAATTATAAAATTGAAATCAAAGAGATGGACGAAACATTTGAGGAATTTAGAAACGACTATCAAAATCATATTGATTCTAGTGTTTTCACTCTTAAAAATAGCACAATAGCTTATAATAAAGCTAGGCATAATTTAAAGATTCAGAATGATGCATTTAAATCGAAAATCAACGTGCTTATGAAAATTATAAATAAAAATTCACAATATCAAGAACTATCTAAAAACATGTTGAATATGAATATGAACATGAATATTTTAACTAAACCAAATAATGTAAATCAAAGTCAAAATCACCATTATTTTCAAAATCAAGTTTCTCCAAACTTAACAGCAACATTACACAAATTTCCTAATCATTACAATCATAATCATCAATATAAAGATTATCACAATGAAAATTTGACATATAAGAATAACATTAAACCAAAGTTTGAATGGAGACCCAAAATTAAAAATGAAACACTAACTTCACATGAAAGGACCCATTCATCACTAACTACCCACAAACCTACACGTTATATTTGGGTACCCAAAGGAACCGCCACACTTGGATCCCTTTGGATTCCTAAATCTCTTATTCATTAGGTATCACCAAATGCATGAAGTAGAATATTTTCAAAAAATGAAATATACAAATTTTCTACTTCATGATATGATTTATTGTCCTTTTACGTTTCTTGTTATTTTTCCTATCTTGTTTTGCTATCATGGTATGGTCATCATATAGACACAAGACTTTATCACTTAATGATTCATAAATCGAATTACCAAATTGTAAAGTCATTTCTAAAGACCAATCTTTTCTTCCTAAACTCATTACATATCTATATATCATAAACATAAATTGAATTCAAAATTTTTTATGTGATATGATTTCAAACACATACTACTTCATAGGATGTTAAAATTGCTTAAACATCTCCACTTCATATGGACTCAAATTCATCAATAAAACTTAAAACAAAATCATCAAAAAACTACCAAAGAAGGACCAGATAACAAGAGTCAAACATCCAAAAACAAGAAAATTAGACATTACAGATAGCGCCAGCGCTAGAGGGTAGCGCCTGCGCTAGCTGGCAGTAACCAAGAACATAGGTTCAAATTCATGTATTATTATAAAACTGAAAATGTAGTTATCCTCAGGTCCTTCCTATTCCACTACTCTTCCTCATCTACCTCTTCCACACTTGGACTTGGTGACCATCGTCTGCGAGTTCTATGAATAGAATGTCTAGGCAGATCCTGTACTGGGCTGTCCCACTCCCTTCGCTCTGGTGTAGATGGATTTAGCTTTAATGCTTTGATCATAAACTTCACCATCTTCTTTATACCAGAAACATCTTTCTCCACCCTTGTCATCCGCTCTCCCATTTACTCTCGAAAAGATTCAAATGAATCCTCTCGAGCCCCTCGGGATGACTGATGACTGATATTTTAGTCATCGTTTTAGGCTAATATCTTATTAGATATTTAAATAAATTATCGCATTTTGTTCACTGTTTTTATAAATTTTCGTAAAAATAATATTTTATTTTCTAACTCATATATTTTCTATTTTGTAAGGATTCGGCAGGCTTGAGGGAATTTATGTTCGAAATCTCGCTGTCAACGCGCTAGCTGTCATACATATCTACATATGTTTATATATATATACGCTTATAGATATATATATATATGTTATATATATATACAGGCCAAATTTGATACACGCTGTTGGGAGATCGACGAACTGTTGCCTGGCAGGCTGCGTTTGACAAAATGGCGGGAGATCGATGAATTATTGCCTGGCAGCCTGTGCTCGACAAAATGGCGGGAGATCGACGAACTATTGCCTGGCCGCCTGCGTTCGAGGAAATGGCAGGGAGATCGACGAACTGTTGCCTGGCAGCCTGCATTCGACGAAATGGCGGGAGATCGACGAACTATTGCCTGGCAGCCTGCGTTCGACGAAATGGCAAGAGATCGATGAACTGTCGCCTGACAGCCTGCGTTCGACGAATAGGCGAGAGATCGATGAACTGCATTCGACGAATGTTCAACAGCACCGCCGCCACCATGTATGCAGGCCACCACCCAACTGTTCGAGCCTCCACGTCAGCGATCCACCCCTGCATGCACACCTCCACGTCAGCAATCCAAGGCCTCCTCTTCAATGCAGCCTACACCTCCGCCCAAGCCTTTTCAAGTGGAGAGAAGCCTATAAAATACTTACCTCGGGAAGGAGGAAGAGATATACAGATTTTTGCTGGGAAAAGATCAAACAAGTCTTTGGGAAGAGTTTTATTAAAAGTTTTATTTCATTAAATATTTTGGATTATTATTAGATATTTCTCCTGTTAAGGTTGTTTTTCTTGGTGCTCTAGTTTAATTGGATACTCCTCCTCTTTCAATTTAGAATTTTCGTGTAACTCCACATTTTTACTTCTTGTAACCGCGTTTGTCTACTAGCAATAAAATTTCATCTCTCTAGCTTAAGGTTTTATTCATTTCTTTTCAAATGACGTTATACTTTTATGCAAATAATTTCTCCATCTCCATGAGCTGCTAATTTCTTATAGTGCTCGATCGCGATGATCCGAGGATGAGATAAATTTTGCTATGATTTTTAGATTTGCTTTTCTCTAATTGTTGAACGCTTACGATTTACCTTTGATCTAACAAATTATTATGAGGCTATATCATCAATATATAGTCTTCATATTGTTTTCGTTGTTTAGTTAGCCGAGAGGCTCGTAAGTCGAATCGATCACTCATTGGTAAAAGGAGTAGAATGCAACCCTCGAGAGAGGACGACGTAACTCTTCCGGATTGGAGTAAAATTCAATAGCGAGGTTCACACCCTAAGGCAAGTCTTAGGCGATGCGATTTGAGAATGAAAGTTCGGTCGATACACCTAAGCTTAGTTGAACCTAAACCTCGAAAGAGGAGTGTTCATACTTTGGGAACCTCCACGATCAAAGCCTCTTCAACAAGAGAATTACATTTTATTCTCATTTCAATATTCTCTATTTCCGAGGTGATTCAAAGATCGGGTGCTAACTTTTAAACAATCAAATTAATTTCTTTAGTATTTCTAATCTTTACTATTCACAACCCCAACTCCAAATTTCTATTTGATAAGATAATAATGATTTTCAAAGTTGAATTACTCAACCACCCCGAGTCTTATACGACCTTGGTTTTATAAACCTATACTACTTTCGACACAGTACACTTGTCGTTGTCGTTCGCAGACATAGTTTTGCTCATTAAGTTTTTGGCGCCGTTGCCGGGGAACTTGGTCGATAATTTGAAAAATAAATAGTTATTAATTTATCATTCTCTTTCTTTTCACCCTTTCTTTTAAAATTTTTAAAAATCTTAAAAGGCGTAATCTAAATTCCTGGAAAGGATGCTTTGGGCTTGAATTCCCATCACAGCCTCTAGTACCTTGCGAGCCCTTCACCGAGTTGACCTTGGGAAGTCTAGGAGTAATCTTAAATCACCTAATAAAAAAATCTACATAAAAAAATAAAAATAAAAATATAATAAATATATAATAAATATATTTATCTAAAATTTTATTTTACATTTTTTTATTTTCTACATCTTTTTCTCTTCTTTTGGTTAATGACCCGAGGGAACTCTTCAAATAATCTTGAATTGTTTTTTGATCTAGAAATCGAGCGCACCTTGCGGTGACGTCTCCGATTTAGTGATCTACCAATAATTCGAGAAGAGTCAATCGGAGAAACTAGCGAAGGTTTAATGTATAACCCCGACCATAATGAGGCCCCGCTACAGACCATGTTGAAATTCATGAAATCACCTTCAATAGAACTTTAATCCTTGGAGGAAGTCATGAAATTTGAAGCTTTGGTGATGGGGAGGAGCCTAAGGGGAACCCTAGCTTGGAGGGGCGAAAAACGGCGGAACGGCTTTGAAAAATCGAGCAGAAAATAGGGTAGGCGGAAGAAATTGTGAAATAGGCTATTTATAGGCCGCGCAGAATTTTGACTCCGCACGAGTAGGTGCACGACCAGTGGTCATGCGCTAAGGAAAGTTCAGTACTCATGCGCCAAGGAACCTGTACCAAAAATATCAGAAAGACAAGCGTGCACGAGTAAGCACACAACCACTGTTCATGGGCTAAGGAATCTCCTCTACTCATGCACGAAGAAACATCCATCGAGAAGAAATGGTGGGAGGCAAAACCATCGAGAAGTATTTGTAAGGAACGGCCACTGGTCGTGCGTGAAGAAATCATCTACTCGTATGCGAAGGTGGGCCAGTACTCGCGATCTTCTGGAAAATTTTGGCCAAATAACGCGCACGACAACTAGTCATGCACGAAGGATCCATTGATTGTGCGTGAAGAAAAATGCACAATCAGTGGCCAATGATGTGAAATGGGGCTGAAACTCCCCAGAAATTCTACACGAGGTTGTACCTGCATGAAACACAGCCAAACCCACCAGAACAATGCATCCACACAGACAAGCATAAAGTAAAATAAAAAGAGAAGGAGAGGCAATCTCCTACATGCTAGGAATGACCTAAACTAAGTTCCAAATAGCGAAATCTTACTCAATAGACTATAAGACCACAAACAAAGATTTTATGTTATTATCAAATGAAAGATGAGCAATATGATATGAAACTGAGCTATTAAAGGAGCCTAAAATACTATTTGAAATATGCTCATCAAATACCCCCTAGATTTGAATTATTGCTCATCTCGAGCAATCCATTTACCTATGGGGAGTAAGATAGTTTAATTACAAATAAAAAATGAAATATGAAAGTGGAACGAGAAGTCTCGTGTCCATGGGGAATAAAAATACGTTAAAGAAAATTTCTAAGCATATAATCTTATTACAATGCATTTAAACAAACTATCTTATGACTATATCCACTCCTAAATAAAAGAACTAAGTGATCTGTCCTAAGCATAGCGCAGGCGAAAGTAGTAACACTGAGTGTGATATTACAGACCCAGAACTACTAGGGTGGCCTCAAAAGAAATCCATCAATGACGATAGCCATCGGCTCACCCGGCACACCTTCTCCACTACACTAAATACCAACCAACTCTACGAATCATTAGAACTTAGATTTGAATGACATGTAGGCTTAGGTTTAAGGGTGAGATATAAAAAAGATAAACATGAAGTCTTTTCACACTTAAACATAATGTTTTGAGATTAACAATATAAATAACCACAACAAAAAGAAGAGAGTGAAACTCCCAGACTTGCTTTTTGATATGGGGTCACTCTCCAAAGCCTAAACCAAAATATTTTTCTTCTCTTTTTATTTTCTTATTTCTAAACAGAGATTTTTTTTTCATTTCAGATGTTTAGGTTTTTCATTTTCTTTTCAACTAAGCACCCAAGTATAAGTATGTTTTCAATTTTTCACCACATCACAACATACAATCCCAATTTCATATATCAAGAAAAATAAGTATTTAAGCTCAGATTTTTAAGTGTGCAATTGGGTTGGCAATTTTGCCTTGGAGATGAAATGGTGGGGGTGAAACAACAAATAATTGGTGATAGGCTCAAAATTGTGTAAACAATGGTAGTGGATGTTGGTAGGATGCATAGGCTCAAACTATCCAAAAGAATGCCTAAATCATTTTCATAGAGTTAATCACTATTTAGTGCATATGCTTCAAAGATCGCTAGGGGCGAGTTCTAGACACCGAGAAAGGACACCCCCTCATCGTGAGCCTATAATACAATACTAGCAAAACTACACAAAACTCTACACTAGCGTCGGACCCGATCGCGTTCTAACGAGGAGTGGATATACAGCCAACGATAGTAAGTAAAAATACAATGTATTTAACATATGCAAAAAAAGTAACTCTAAATCCATTTCTATCTGAGAACATGGGCACTCAACTAGGAGCACTCCAGGAGTCTACGGTTCACTACCCAATTTCAAATTTTTGATTATCAATTATTCTAACCTGCACACCTAAAGATATTGGAAAATATGATAATAACAAAAATTCAAGATAAATCGAAGTGAGTGTTAGAAATGAAATTGTTGGAACCTTAGTTTTGATTTGAGTTAGGATCCACCTTTAATGTCTAAGTTTCTATCATAACATATCTTATAACTTAGATCAAATCCTATTAAGATAGAAGGCTAAAGAGAATATATATAAATAATATACTGAGAAATATATATAAATATATATATATATATATATATATATATATAATAGGCTGAGAAAATAAGAGAAGAATAAAAATAACACATGTTCTTTGCATTCGACGAACGGCGCTCTGCGGTCGATGAATGGTATTCATTCTGCGCTAGATGAAATCAAGTAGTTTAGTGTTCGACGATCCCATCTCAGTGGTTCAGCTGTCGACGAACAGATTGTCTCAGCAGTCGACGATCCAGCCCATCTCAGCGGTCGATGAAATCCTGCATTCGACGAACTCAAGTCTGCGTTCGACGAACAGCTCAATACTTCAGCGGTCAACGAAATCATCCAGGCTCAGCGGTCGACGAATCCTTTCGTTCGAAGAACTCAAGTCTGCGTTCGATGAATCTTCAACAGAAGCCCAAAATGGCAAATCAAATGTTCAGGTCGACGAATCAAATGATGAGGTCGACGAAATTGAAGCTGAGCTAGATGAAATATCTTCAGCATTATTTTAATATCTTTCTCATCTCGACTAAAATTGTATATATGCTTTCAGATTTAATAAAGCAATATTTTATTATTTCTATATATATATTGCTGCCTTAACTATACAGCCGTTGCAAGCAATAAATGTTATAGCCGTTGCAGCAAAGCTAAAGACGGCAATTTATGTTCTCGAGGATCCAGGAAATTAAAAGAGATATTATTTCTTTCCTCTCTGGTCGGCAAGAATTCAAATCAGCCACAAGATCTCCAGATTATATATTCAGAGAGAAGAACAGAGAAGAAATTAAGAGATAGAAAGAAAAAGAGAAAAAAGAGATACAGGAAGAGAAAAACAGAGGAGCAAAAAGAAGAAGCAGATCTAAATATTATATCTTCTTTTTGCTAACTTTTCTTTGCAGAACATATACATCCTGAGACACCAATCAATATTATTTGCTCAGGATCAAAACTTCAGAAGAAGAAAAGAGTATTTGCAATCTAGAGAAGAAGCTCCATCCACAAGCTGTCATCAATCTAAATCAGGCAGGGGGAGCTCTTCAACATCATCATCAAGATCCAAACTCAACAACCCATCAGGATATTCAAGAGTCTTCTCAGAAAAGAGAAGAACACTTTAACCTTTTTGTTTTCTTTATTTCCCCTCCTGTACAAAGGGTTAAAACTCCCTTCAAATGTTTATCCATTGGTGGCAAGACACCTGATCAAAAAATCTTGTTGGTTTTTAAGCACCTTATCAATAGCTTATTGGTGATTTAGGCACCTGTTCAAACCTCCATTGGTGTTTCGACACCTTATCAAAAATCCCTTGGTATTAGGGCACCTTATCAAAAATCCTAGTGGATTCCGACCAGTGGGTAGAAGAGTAGATGTACCCAGGTTGATTGGGGAACTACTATATATCTTGTGTCATCTGGTTGTTTGTTTTGTTTTACTTCTTTTTGCTGTGCTGTGATTATTATGCCTTCTTAGTGTTTGATTTTAATACTCACTCAACACATACATTTATATATATCATTACTTTGAAATAAACTTAAAAAAGAGCTTTAATAATTTAAGAGCTAAAACTCACTTTCAATTGATATCAAAGCTAGGTTGATTATTTATACAGGCTAACACCTGAATCACAAAGATCACTTAGTTCTTAAATTTTTTTTAAAAAGGGTTTTTCTAAAAGTTAATGGCACAAGCAGATTTTTTAATTTCAAATCCACCAATTTGTAATTTGGATAGATTTTCTTTATGGCAAGTTAGAATTAAACTATATATGAATGCCATAGATGAAGAAATTTACAAATCTATTTTGTCAGGACTTCCATCTTCAATATCCTCAACAGATGATCAAGAAAAGCTGAAAAGTGTTGATGCCAAGGCCATGAACATATTGGCTAAATCAATGTCAAAAGACATTCTTCAAAAAGTGGCTGATTGCACTTTAGCAAGGGGCATCTGGAACTCCCTCTCAAGGATGGTAAATGAATCTTCTTCCACTTCCACTAACTGTATTTTTGATGCAGAACCATCATCTACTCTAAGTGAAGAAGAAGAAAAAGAAGAACAAAAAGCAAGAGATTTTTGCATGATGGCCATATATGGCTCATATCACAAATCAGATGCAGAAGCTGAATCAGATGAGGTAACTGAGGTAACATCTATTCCTAATTTTACCTCTGATCCATTCAAATCTGTTCTCAAATCACCATGTACAGAATTAGTAAAATCTGAAAAGAGAATCAGAAAAGAGCTAACTATAAACAAATTAACTTCTGATAAAATTAAAGAAAATTTGAAAACATCTAAAGAACAAATTATCTATTTAAAAAATAAGTTAATTAAAGCTGAAAAGTTTAGACAATCTTTTAAAGAAAAAGAAAAACTTTATGTTCACCAAAATCAAAGAAATTTTTCAAATTTATATTTCAATGAAATAAAAAGGCCAATATATCTAATTATAAAACATTTGGTTTTATATATTTTAAAACATTTATAATTAAACAGCAGTTATAAGATTCTTTTGAATTTTCTATCTCAAAAACAAAGTCAGATAAACTTCACATTCTTACAGACTTTCTCCAAAATCAGTTTGAGCATTCTACTCAAATTGCATAGATCGGAAATTATCAGAGCACTGAGTGTGAGTCTCTTCTGATAAGGGGATTCTATAGAAAGAAGGTATTAGACAATGTCTTTCTGATTTTAAAATTCCTTAGAATCTAATTACAGGTAGCAATTCATAATATTAAATTCCTAGTTAAATCAAAATCTAGGAAATCAGAAATTGCTTGGTTTTAAAAAGAAATTTAGAAATAATCTCTGACCCTTAAGCCTTAAGTTATTCAAGACTTTTTATGCTTAGGTATCCTAAACCAAATAGGGGGAGATTGTTAGAACCCAGTTTTAATTTGGCTTAGGATCCCAACACAAATAGGGGGAGATTGTTGGAACCTTAGTTTTGATTTGAGTTAGGATCCACCTTTAATGTCTAAGTTTCTATCATAACATATCTTATAACTTAGATCAAATCCTATTAAGATAGAAGGCTGAAAAGAATATATATATATAAATAATATACTAAGAAACATATATATAATAAGCTGAGAAAATAAGAGAAGAATAAAAATAACACATGTTCTCTGCGTTCGACAAACGGCTACCTGCGTTCGACGAACGGCTCTCTACGGTCGATGAATGGTATTCATTCTGCGCTCGACCAAATCCAGCGGTTCAGCATTCGACGATCCCGTCTCAGCAGTTCAGCAGTCGATGAACAGATCATCTCAGCGGTCGACGATCCAGCCCGTCTCAGCGGTCGATAAAATCTTGCGTTCGATGAACTCAAGTTTGCGTTCGACGAGCAGCTCAATACTTCAGCGGTCGACGAAATCATCAAGGCTTAGCGGTCGACGAATCCTTCCGTTCGACAAACTCAAGTCTGCGTTCGACAAATCTTTAACAGAAGCCCAGAACGGCAAATCAAATGTTCAGGTCGACGAATCAAATGATGAGGTCGACGAACTTGAAGCTGAGCTCTATGAAATATCTTCAGCATTATTTTAATATCTTTCTCAGCTCGACTGAAATTATATATATGCTGTCAGATTTAATAAAGCAATATTTTATTATTTCTATATATATTGCTGTCTTAACAATACAACTGTTGCAAGCAATAAATGTTATAGCCGTTGCAGCAAAGCTAAAGACGTCAATTTATGTTCTCGAGGATCCAGGAAATTAAAAGAGATATTATTTCTTTCCTCTCTGGTCGGCAAGAATTCAAATCAGCCACAAGATTTTCAAATTATATATTCAGAGAGAAGAACAGAGAAGAAATTAATAGATAGAAAGAAAAAGAGAAAAAGGAAGATACAGGAAGAGAAAAACAGAGGAGCAAATAGAAGAAGTAGATATAAATATTATATCTTCTTTTTGCTAACTTTTCTTTGCAGAACATATACATCCTGAGACACCAATCAATATTATTTGCTCAGGATCAAAACTGCAGAAGAAGAAAAGAGTATTTGCAATCAAGAGAAGAAGCTCCATCCACAAGCTGTCATCAATCTAAATCAGACATGGGGAGCTCTTCAACATCATCATCAAGATCCAAACTCAACAACCCATCAGGATCTTCAAGAGTCTTCTCAGAAAAGAGAAGAACACTTTAACCTTTTTGTTTCCTTTAATTCCCCTCCTGTACAAAGGGTTAAAACTCCCTTCAAAAGTTTATCCATTTGTGGCAAGACACCTGATCAAATAATCCTGTTGGTTTTTAAGCACCTTATCAAAAGCTTATTGGTGATTTGGGCACCTAATCAAACCTCCATTGGTGTGTGGGCACCTTATCAAAAACCCCTTGGTGTTAGGGCACCTTATCAAAAAACCTAGTGGATTCCTACCAGTGGGTAGAAGAGTAGATGTACCCAAGTTGATTGGGGAACTACTATATATCTTGTGTCATCTGGTTGTCTATTTTGTTTTACTTCTTTTTGCTGTGCTGTGATTATTATGCCTTCTTAGTGTTTGATTTTATTACTCACTCAGCACATACAATTATATATATCATTATTTTTAAATAAACTTAAAAAAGAGCTTTAATAATTTAAGAACTAAAACTCACTTTCAGAAATGCAAATGAGCGAAAAGAAAATTTTAACATTTGGAGCAAAATAGAAAAATAAGCAATAGCGGAATGCAAAATGGTGTGTGCTCGAGCAATCAGATAATCTAATCTATCCCCCTAGACTTAAATGATGCATTGTTCTCAATGCATAAATATATATATGTGAATGAACCATGAGGAATGCAGGAAAATAAAGAAGGATAGAAATGCGTTACCCAATGCCCGAGAATGGGGCATTCCAGAAGTGACCAAATCTGAATCTGAATTTTGCTCCAGGCTCCGGCTCGGGTAAAAGATTTCTACTCTTTCACCGGAATCCTGCACTGAGATTAGCGCCAAAAAAACAAAATAGAAAAACAAACTACAAATGGATTAGCATAAAATACAAAAAACATTTAAACTAAAACAAAAACTGAAATTTAACTAATTAAACTAGATTAGTGAAATAAAATGCAAATGAAATGAAGATAACTACTGGGGTTTTTGTCCTCCCAGCATGACTTATTCAAAAAATTTAGCAGTTATAACTTATAGGCGTATGGAAAAGGAAATGAACAAGTAATTGTTCTAATATGCATATCGGTAATTGGTACCAATACGGTGACAGAATAATTACTCCTCTGCCTAAATAATAATACCTGATCTTCACGGGTATAGGAAGCAGAAAGTAAGAAGTGGAGGAGTCTTCCTCACTATTCTTACCAAAATATATGTCCTTGCACAGCAAGGTATCGTCTTCTTCGGGATGGATGCAGGAGGAGAAGGCAATTAGTGGAGCTTCCTCTATGGAGGGGGTATCAACCTCCGAACATAAGTGGCTGCTCACCTCATTGGCATGAGCAAAATGCTCCATGTCCTCATGGAGCCCCTGCGAAAAATCAACCTGCATAGGCTCAGACACTGAAGGGTGTTAGGAAATAAAAGAGAAGAAAGACATAACTAAACAAAAGTCGGGGGAGTGGTCCCGGTCTCACTCCCAGCAGGATCCAAGCATTGATCACTATCAGTATCATATGAGTCATAGCGAGAGGAATCCGAGAGCTCGAGGTCCTCCGTGTTGAGTTGAACCTCCTCATCCGATAAGGAAGTGCAAACCACCTCATCAGAAAGGGTTTCCTCCTCATCCCACCTCGGTGCATCATCGTGTTCCAAGGAGTCACACTCCTCATCAGAGAGAATAACATCCTCGTCCCACTTTGGCATAGCCTCAGGCTTCAAATCAACTTCCTGCCTAACATCATCAACCAACTCACCAATAATATGTGTAGAGAGTTCTTGCAAAAAAAGCGGAGGAACGATAATATCACAATAAGAGAAAATAAGATCAGGTTCCTCCGCAGGCGAATCAAAAATAGGTGAAGAATGTACAATAGGAAACGGCTCCATATTGTCAGAGTGTGAATTAGGAGTTGAAGGAGTGCAATCAAGAAGGGAGGGAGACACGATCCAGATAGCCGGTTCAACTTCTTCATCCTTTTCTCGTTTAAAAGCGATGCAATCCTTCAAAACATGATTCTTACTTTGACAAAACGAGCACACACGATTGAACCATGTCCTCAGAAGAGGAGGGATACAATATTGGTGTGGTTCCCATGGTGGAGGGTGTGGTTATTATAATTAGGTTGATCGTATGGGGAACCGTATGATACTGATTCCCCATTGGAACAGCCGTAAGGATCATAACTACGATTTCCCGAATGACATTCTCCAGATAGATGATTGGATGCCCCGCACAATCTACATTGCAAATTTGAATACATATTGATGTGGGGTGATTCACAAGAAAATAAAAATCTTTGCAAGAATTAACTACACACGAAGAATTTTAAAACAAGGAAAAACTGCTATAAATTATAAAATGAGATTAGGAAGAAAGAAATTTAAAAGATTCTATTTAAAAATTTAAAACACGAAAAATGAAAACATACAAAATAAAACAACAAAATCAAAATAAGCGGTATATACAAATGGAAAAAGGCTTTTATCTCTCAGCTCTCTCTCTCTCTCTATAGAAACTCACATGATAGTGTTCCCCGGCAATGGCGCCAAAAACTTGATGCACCGTCCCACCGCACCGCTATAGGCGGGAGCGAGACTGCAGTCCGAACGGTAGTGAACCGATCGTTGTCAAGTAATAATTTGAGGAAGTAAATCCGCAGATATCAAATCTCTGGAGGAACACGGTAAGGTGGAGCAATCTATTGAGGCGAGACTTGAGATAGAAGGCTTTTTAAGTCAGAGTTTTGCGAGGGATTTTGATTGTGCTAACAACTACTTGCAATTAAAGAAAACTAATGAACTATGTGGGTCACCTTCGCCGCTACTCTCCTCCACGGGTTGCCGACCTCCGCATCGCACCTATACGGGTCGCCTTCCCCGCTTCTCACCTCTGTGAGTCGTAAGCCTATGCTTCGCTTGTTATCATAGCAACACTCAACACAATCACAAACACTTCACCACCACACTAACTCCATGCAAAGACTCATGAACATAACAATAATGATTTTCAATTAAGATTAAACTCATATAAATAAATATAAGTGCATGTTATGTTCATACAAACTCCACCATCACATATATGAACAAATCCAAAAGGAGCAAACCTAAATGGAATGAAAAGTAAAAAAACAGTACAAACGCTACCCGAGTCTCTTCCTCATAGGTGAAGGAGGTAGCAAGACTGCTAGCACGATCCATGGCTGTCGTCCGAGGTCCTTGAAGTTGTCACACCCTCTAACCCATCTTCTCGGTGGAATGCAACTATCACATTGAAATCCACGAAATCACCTTCAATAGTGCTTGAATCCTTGGAGGAGGTCTTTAACTTTGAAGCTTTGGTGATGGGGAGGAGCCTAGGGGAAAACACTAGCTTGGAGGGGCAAAAAACGGTGGAACTGCTCTGAAAAATTGATCAAAAAATAGGGCAGGTGGAAGAAATCGCGAAACAGGCTATTTATAGGCCACGCAGAATTTTGAATGCGCACGAGTAAGTGCACGACCAATGGTCGTGCGCTAAGGAAAGCCCACTACTCATGCACCAAGGAACCTATAACAAAAATATCAGAAAGATAAGCGCGCATGAGAAGGCGCATGACCACTGCTCGTGCGCTAAGGAATGTCTTCTACTTGTGCGCAAAGAAACATCCGTGGAGAAGAACTGGTTGGACGCAAAACCGTCGAGAAGAATTTTTAAGGCACGACCACTGGTTGTGTGCGAAGAAATCCTCAACTCCTGCGGGAAGTAGGGACAGTACTCGTGCGATCGTCTGGAAAATTTCGGCCAAATAGCGCGCACAACCACTGGTCGTGCGCGAAGGATCCACTGATCGTGCATTGAAATGAGAGTTTTAGTTCTTATTCTTATCTTATTAAAACTCTTGTTTAACTTTGTTTCAAAGTAAGTGATATATATATATATAAGTGAGTTTGTTGATTGCTGTATGAGTAATAAAATCAAACAGTTAGAGTGCATATATATAACACAGCACAAATAAGAAAATAAAACAAAACAAACAAGCACATCCAGATGGCACAAGATATATAGTAGTTCCCCTCAACTGGGTACATCTACTCTTCTACCCACTGGTAGGATCCACTAGGAGTTTTGATCAGGTGCCCTCACACCAAGGTATTTTTGATTAGGTGTCCACACACCAATGGGAGTTTTGATCAGGTGCCCAATTCACCTATAAGATTTTGATCAGGTGCTTATAAACCAAGCTGCGAGTTTTTGCTAAGGTGGCCTGTCACCGGGAGTAAAATTTTGAAGGGATTTTTGACCCTTTACAAGATGGGAGGAATAAATAAAGAATATAGAAAACATATGTTGTTCATCTCTTTTTGCTGAGAAGACTCTTGATGAAGATCCTGATGAGATGTTCAGTTGGATCTTGATGATGATGTTGAAGGAAGCTCCCCCTGTCTGATAGGAATAGATGACAGCTTGTGGATGGAGCTTCTTCTCTAGATTGTGATACTCATCTTCTTCTTCTTCTTCCTGAGCAAATGATTTTGATTTGGTGTCTCAGGTTGTAGAAGATCTGCAAGAAATATGTTAGCAAAAAGAAGATAATAATATTTGATCTGCTTCTTCATTTTGCTCCTCTGTATTTCTTCTTCTTTCTTTTCATGTACAGCAATGTTAATATGTTATTTTCTGTTCTATTCTATGTTGCTGTCGAGAGATAACAGCTATATATATTCTGATATATATTATCTGCTGTATATTTATCTGTTTGAATTCTTGCCAACCAGAAAGGAATATAATAAATATATCTTTCATTTCCCAAATCCTTGAGAAGATAACTTATCGTGTTTGGCTTGCTGCAACGGCTCTATTAATTAATGCTTTTGCCAAACGGCTACAACATTAATTGCTTGCACGCTGTAATGTCAGAACAGCAATATATATAGCAATATATAAAATAGAATAAATACATATTGCTTTAATAAAGTCTGACAGCATATTAGAATAAGAAATATATAATACTGCATAAATTTTGTCGAGCTGAGCTTCACTTTCGTCGAGCTCATCATTTGCTTCGTCGACCTCATTATTTGATTTACTGTTTCTGAACATCTGCTGAAATTCGTCGAGCACCTCACTGAAGGTTCGTCGATCTCCTCTTTTCGTCGACCGCTGATCTGAGAATTCGTCGATCGCTGTTCTGGTTGGAATTTGTCAACCACTGTACGGAATTCATCGACTGCTGCTTCCTTGCTAATTTGTCGAGTGCTGCTATAATGTAATCTTTTCGTCGAGCTCCGTCCGATGAAAGCTGAGCGTCGTTCGACGTTCGTCGAACGCAGAGAAATATGTGTAAATTTAATTTCTCTTCTTATTTTCTGCCTTATTAAATATATGTATATATTTATATTATTTATATATATTATTTATATTATTGAATATTTCTTTTCAGCCTTTCACCTTAATAGGATTTAATCTAAGTTATAATATATTTTATGATATAAACTTAGGCACTAAAGGTGGATCCTAACTCAAATCAAAACTAAGGTTTCAACAATCTCCCCCTATTTAAGTTGGGATCCTAATCCAAATTAACTAGGTTCTAACAATCTCCCCCTATTTGGTTTAGGATTCCTAAGCATAAAAAGTCTTGAAAGCTTAAGGGTTAGATATTATTTATTTTTCTTTTTGTAAAACTAAGCAATTTCTGATTCCTAAGTCTTGATTTAAATACAAATTTTAATATGTGAATTTCTAGCTGTTATAGATTCTAAGAATTTGAAAATCATAAATACAAAGTCTGATAGCTTCTTTCTATAGAATCCCCTTTAATCAGAAGAGACTCACACTCAGTGCCATGATCATTCCTGATCAATGCAACTACAGTAGAATGCTCAACATGATTTTAGGAGAAAATCTGGAAGAATGTGAAGTCTATCTGACTTGTTTTTGAGATAGAAAATTCAAAGAAACTTAAAACTGCTGTTTTAATTCAATCATAATTTAAGTAATAACATTAAACTGTTAAAACAAAATTGCCTTATAGATAGGTATGTTGGCCTTTTTATTTCATTGAAATACAAATTTAAATTTTTAAATTGGTTTTGCTGAACATAAAGAATTTTCTTTTTAACAGGTTGTTCAAATTTATTAGCTTTAATGAACTTATTTTTTAAACAGATAATGTGTTTTTCTGATGTTTTAAAATCTTCTTTAATTTTATCAGAACATAATTTATTTATTAATAGCTTTTTACTGATTCTGTTTTCAGAAATTTTTAAACCTGCACAAGGTGAATTGAAAATAGATCTGAAATTAGAGGTAAAATTAGGAATAGAAGATACCTCAACCTCAGTTACCATCTCTGTTTCAGATTCAACATCTGATATGTAATCTGAGCCATATATTGCCATCATACAGAATTTTATGGCTTTTTGTTCTTCTTTTTCTTCTTCTTCAGTTAAACTGAATGATGGTTCTGCATCAAAAGTAAAGTTAGTTGAAGATGTAGAAGAGGAGTCATTTACCATCCTTGAGAGGGAGTGGCAGATGCTCTTTGCTGAAGTGCAATTAGCTACTTTGAGAAGAATGTCTTTTGACAGTGATTTAGCCAATATCTCCATGGCCATGGCATCAACACTTTTCAACCTTTCCTGATCATCAGATGAAGGGATTGAAGATGAAATTCCTGTGAAAACAGATTTGTAAATACTTTCATCTATGACATTCATATATAACTTAATTCTAATTTGCCATAAATCAAAACTATCCAAATTACATAAAGGTGAATTTGAAAATAAAAAAAATCTGCTAGTGCCATTTGGAAAAACTCTTTTTAAAAACAAAACAAATAAGAACTAAGGTGATCTTGGTGATTTCAGGTGTTAGCCTGTGTGAAAAATCAACTTCCTCTAATACCAATTGAAAGGGACAATTGATATCCTCTAATGAGGGTGATTGATAAAATCAACCTACTTTGATACCAATTGAAAGGAGAGTTTTAGTTCTTATTCTTATCTTATTAAAACTCTTGTTTAACTTTGTTTCAAAGTAACTGATATATATATATATATATATATATATATATATATATAAGTGAGTTTGCTGATTGCTGTATGAGAGTAATAAAATCAAACAGTTAGAGTGCATATAAATAACACAGCACAAATAAGAAAATAAAACAAAACAAACAAGCACATCCAGATGACACAATATATATAGTAGTTCCCCTCAACTGGGTACATCTACTCTTCTACCCACTGGTAGGATCCACTAGGAGTTTTGATTAGGTGCCCTCACACCAAGGTATTTTTGATCAGGTGTCCACACACCAATGAGAGTTTTGATCAGGTGCCCAATTCACCTATAAGTTTTTGATCAGGTGCTTATAAACCAAGCTGCAGGTTTTTGCTAAGGTGGCCTGTCACCGGGAGTAAACTTTTGAAGGGAGTTTTAACCCTTTACAAGGTGGGAGGAATAAATAAAGAAAACAGAAAATAGATGTTGTTCTTCTCTTTTTGCTGAGAAGACTCTTGATGAAGATCCTGATGAGATGTTCAGTTGGATCTTGATGATGATGTTGAAGGAAGCTCCCTCTGTCTGATATGAATAGTTGACAGCTTGTGGATGGAGCTTCTCCTCTAGATTGTGATACTCTTCTTCTTCTTCTTCCTGAGCAAATTATGTAGATTTGGTGTCTCAGGTTGTAGAAGATCTGCAAGAAATATGTTAGCAAAAAGAAGATAATAATATATGATCTGCTTCTTCTTTTTGCTCCTCTGTATTTCTTCTTCTTTCTTTTCCTATACAACAATGTTAATATGTTCTGTTCTGTTCTATTATATGTTGCTTTCGAGAGATAACAGCTATATATATATTCTGATATATATTATCTGCTGTATATTTATCTGTTTGAATTCTTGCCGACCAAAAGGGAATATAAATATATCTTTCATTTCCCAATTTCTTGAGAAGATAACTTGTCGTGTTTGGCTTGCTGCAACGACTCTATTAATTAATGCTTTTGCCAAATGGCTACAACATTAAATGATTGCACGCTGTAATGTCAGAACAGCAATATATATAGCAATATATAAAATAGAATAAATAAATATTGTTTTAATAAAGTCTGACAGCATTTTAGAATAAGAAATATAATACTGCATAAATTTCGTCGAGTTGAGATTCACTTTCGTCGAGCTCATCATTTGCTTCGTCGACCTCATTATTTGATTTACTGTTTCTGAACATCTGCTGAAATTCGTCGAGCGCCTTACTGAAGGTTCGTCGATCTCCTCTTTTCGTCGACCGCTGATCTGACAATTCGTCGACCGCTGTTCTGGTTGGAATTCGTCGGCCGCTGTTCGGAATTCGTCGACCGCTGCTTCATTGCTAATTTTTCGAGCGCTGCTATAATGTAATCTTTTCGTCGAGCTCCGTCCGACGAAAGCTGAGCGTCGTTCGACGTTCGTCGAACACAGAGAAATATGTGTAAATTTAATTTCTCTTCTTACTTTCAGCCTTATTAAATATATGTATATATTTATATTATTTATATATATATTATTTATATTATTGAATATTTCTTTTCAGCCGTTCACCTTAACATGATTTAATCTAAGTTATAATATATGTTATGATATAAACTTAGACACTAAAGGTGGATCCTAACTCAA
Organism: Dactylorhiza incarnata; assembly: GCA_033032865.1. NCBI lineage: Eukaryota > Viridiplantae > Streptophyta > Magnoliopsida > Asparagales > Orchidaceae > Dactylorhiza > Dactylorhiza incarnata. Next base: position 3,414,656 of record JAWHQI010000026.1, on the reverse strand, counting down.
ATCAAAACTAAGGTTCCAACAATCTCCCCCTATTTGAGTTGGGATCCTAATCCAAATTAACTAGGTTCTAACATGAATGAAGAAAAATACACGATCAGTGGCCATTGATGCAAAATGGGGCCGAAACTCCCCAGAAATTCTACACGAGGCTGTACCTGCATGAAACATAGCCAAACCCACCAGAACAATGCATCCACACAGACACGCATAAAGTAAATATAAAGAGAAGGAGAAGCAATCTCTTTCATGCAAGGAATTGTGAAATTTTCCAAAGATCTAGGAGTGAGCAGGAATTGTACAACTCAAGGCTATAGCCAACAACCAGAAGCACATGAAGCAACACAATCTTTATTGATAATAGCAAAAATCTTCATTACAGTGCGAGGTATACATGGAGAGACATGATTTTGCCAGTCCATAAAAACAAAAAGAAATTACAATGCTGAAAGAAAGATAACCAACGGTCTGAACACTAAGACCGCCTGACCGCACGACCTGGGAGTTCGCGCGACTAGAAATTGAGACTGCCCGAACAGCCTGCCTGCGACTTGAACAACACAAATCGAGAACTCCGCAACCTCCCGAACTCCCCTGATTCTCCCAAACTCCAACAACCCGCACTACAAGCCGCGAGACCACCCGAACAGCTTAGAAGAAGAGGTGACCGCTGCTGCCCGCATAATCCGCAGAAGCTCCACAAGGAAATTCAATGAGCTAACCGTCCGGTCACAAAAATGAGATCGCAAGAAATAGGTGCGAGCTCAGCTTACACTTGGTGCAATTAATTTTGTTGCTACAGTGACTCCTATTTATAGGCGTGTGACCTGATCTAGTCACCACCCTATGAGATAGAGTCACCGCGCAGACCGCGTGACCAAGACCGGTCAACCCGCGCGGTCAGCATAAGATCGCTCTGCGCCTTGTGAGCTCGCCGACTTCAACCTGGACCAGGAGATCGCCACTCCTCCAAGAAGCCGCGCGACCATGACAACATGCCCGGTCATGATGCCCGCCACCTGTGTTCGCCTATACAAGATCTCCTCCAGAGACCGCGAACACAGCCAAGTCGACCAAGGCAACAGTCCACCAAGTTGACCAACACCAGAGACCGCATAAACCAGCAGATCGCCAAGGGACCAGCTTATGCGAACTCAAAAGGGGAGACCGCGCGACTAAGAAAAACTTAGTCGATGCGCACCACCAAGAACCCGGACAGTCACCATACCGGACTGCCCGTTCCAAAACACAACCCTATGCGGTTACCACGAACCAGACTGCACAGTACAGAGAATAGCACGCCATGCGGTCTCCCGAACCAGACCACGCGGCCTCACCTCGGCACCTTGGACAGAGAACGGTGGTCAAGCCGAATAGACCTGCGGCTAAACCAAAGAGATCATATCGCATATGGAGACTACAAGACCGCGCGGTTAGCCAGACCGCGCGACCTCCCCCTAGACCGCCAACATCCACTTCAACATTTTCAACAATCCTCCTTGAAGTGGGAAGTTGAAAATAGCCCAAGTAAACTCCTCAGCCGAGTGAACGGCCCCTTCGCCAGCGACTTTGTGAAAATGTCAGCAACGTTGTCCTGACTCCAAACATGCTCGACCGAAAGAGACCCCTCCAACACCTTCTCACGAATGAAATGATGCTCGATCTCGATATACTTGGTCCTCGCGTGACACACTGGATTAGTAACCTGTTTGAGTGCACTCTCATTGTCGTCGCGGAGCAGAGTCGGACCCCGAACCTCCTTATGGACGTCTCCCACCAACCTCCTAAGCCAGATGGCTTCTTGAGCTGCCAAGGCCGAAGCCTTGTATTCCGCTTCTGTGGTAGAGACAGACACGAAATCCTGCTTCTTGCAGCACCATGATATAACCGTAGGGCCCTCCATAAAGACGAATCCAGATGTCAACTTCCGATCATCCGAATCTCCCCCGTAATCAGCATCCATGTACCCATACACCTCGAAGCCCGCATCTCTCCTGTATAGGAGACCCATATCTGTAGTCGCCTTGACATACTTCAAAATATTCTTGGCCGCTAGTAGATGAGGTATCCATGGTTCCGCCATATAACGACTCACCCTGCCAACTGCATATGCAATATCCGGCCTAGTGATCATCCGATAAATCAAGCTCCCAACCAGAGCTCGGAACACAAGCAGATCTTCCAGAATCCTCCCCACATCCTTCCGAAGTTTCATGGCCTTCTACAGAGGCGTAGAAATGCACTTCCCTTCCATCATGCCGAATCGCTCCACGATTCGCTCTGCATATCCAGCCTGGGACACTAGCACTCCACTTTCCTTCCTCTACACTTTGAGTCCAAGGAAATGGTGAAGCTCACCTAAGTCCTTCATCTCAAATCTGATAGATAGCTCAGCCCGAAGCTTTGATACCTCCTCCTTTGAATTCCCCGCCACGATCATATCGTCGACGTAAAGCCGCACGATGACCTGAAGCTACCCGCTCTTCTTGACAAACAAGCTTGAGTCAGTGTCTGAAGCACCAAATCCATAGAATAGGAGATATTCTGCTATCTTTCTGTACCACGCCCTCGACGCTTGCTTCAACCCATACAGGGCCTTCTTCAGCTTACAGACATAGTCAGGAAAATCTTAAGATATGAAGCCTGGTGGCTGGACCATGAAGATGTCCTTGTCAATCTCACCGTATAAGAAAGCATTCTTTATGTCGAGCTTCCAAATCTCCCACCCATAAAATGCCGCCAAGGCAATAACGAACCGTACTGAAGTCATCTTTGCCACCGGACTGAATGCGTCTTCATAATCTTCACCGTATTGCGGCGAGAATCCCCGAGCCACAAGGCGAGCCTTGTATCGCTCGATACTGTCGTCTGCCTTCTTCTTGAGCTTATAGACCCACTTGCATGTCACTGGGGTGATACCCTTGGGCTTGGGCACCAGAGACCAAGTCTCATTCTTCTCAAGAGCGGCCATCTCTTCTTCCATAGCCGAATCCCACTGCTTCACGCCTTTGACCTTCTCAAAGCTCACTGGTTCCCGCTCATCCGGGGGACCAGCAAAGAAACACGAGACAAAGCTCACCATGTTTCCTCCTGTATATCGATCAGGGGCAATGATCGTTCGCTTTGATCTCCTTAGCTCCTTCCCCTGACTCGCATTACCTTCAGCTGCTTCTTCTCTAGCTCCACTTCCATATGTACTAGGAGCATCGCTCCCCCTGCTTCCTGATCCAGAAGCCTCCGTCACAGAACTAGAGATGGATGGACCACCTGGTGACAAAGGCAGCTCCACCTGAAGATTTTCCACAGCTCTCTCCTGCTCCTCCACCCTGCTTTCTGGTAGCTCAACACCAGAACTTCCCTTGTAAGATGTCACCTCGTCAAACACGACGTCGCGAGATACAACAAATCACCGCGTCTCTGGGTCCATGCACTTCTAGACCTTCTTTCGATCATCATATCCCACGAAGACTAGCTTCCTAGCTTTTGCATCTAGCTTCGTCCGAAGCGCATCTGGAATGTGCACATAGCAGGTGGAACCAAACACCCGAAGGTGCGCCACACTTGGCTTTTTTTGAACATCATCTCATGCGGGGTCAACATGTTGATGGGACTGAGAGGCATCCTGTTGATGACGTAGGAAGCACAAGACATTCCCTCCGCCCAGAAGGACCATGGGATACTCTTGGCATGCAAACAACACTTGCAGGTCTCCGTCAAATGATGGATCTTCCGCTCTGCAACTCTGCTTTGTTGTGGAGTATGCGCATAAGTAAGCTCCCTCCGGATGCCCGCCTTCCTGCAAAAACTAGAGAACTCACAAGAGGTGAACTCCCCCTCCCCCCCGTTGTCAGTTCTCAGCTTCTTAACCGGCAGGCCTAGCCGACCCTCCACAAGCTCCTTGAACTCCACAAACATGGCAAATGCCTCCGCCTTCTCCTTCAGAAAATAAACCCAGACATATCTGGTGTGATCATCGATCAAAGCATATACCTGCTGCCTCCGAGGCTTGGGGTAGCAGTCGGTCCCATCAAGTCATAGTGGATGCACTCCAATGGCACACTACTCCTTGTCTGCGACTTATCAAATGGTAGTCGATGAGACTTGCCGAACTGACATCCCACGCAAACATGACCATCACCATGGGAAGATAGACTAGGCAGGCCCTTGACTAGACCTTTTACCGCCATAGCCTTTAGCTTGTCCATCCCTACATGCCCCAACCTCTCGTGCCATATGACGACACTATCATTTGTCCTCATCTTGTCAACATAAGAACTTATTGATAAAACGAATAAGTCTTTTGCCCTTCTCCCGACATGAATGACCTCGGCCTTTACCTCCTCAACATTTCGAAGAAACCTCACTTCTGTTGGGCCGAACAGAACGTGATACCCAGCGTCAACAACATTGGTCATGGATAAGAGGTTTTTCCTCATTCAGGGAACATGATAGACACTCTTCAAAGTTAGTGGCCCTCTATCACTGCCCAAGGAAACAACCTCCACCTTCTCGACACTATGCATAATATTATCAGCAGTTATGATGGCATCATTACCTGAGTAGGGCTGCGCTGAAGTAAGCTTCGATTCATCCCCGGTGAGGTGATGACCACACCCCGAGTCCACGATCCAGTCCTCCTGATAGTTGATAGGAGCCGCAGCTCCAACAGATGCCGAGAAGGCTCCTCCCCATCCTCCATCATTTTGTCTGGCCTCAGCTTCCTCCTTCCCTGCAGCAGCATGCCCTGGCTGAAGATTCACCCGGCAATCCTTCCTGATATGACCAAGCTTCCTGCACCTGAAGCACTTGGGTCCTTCTCCCTTCTTCTTCCCTTCAGCCTTGGGAGCATAGCCCCTCTCCTGCTCCCTAGAAGTTGAAGGCCCATTGCCTCCAGCGGTCTTCTTCTTATTATCCCATTTCTTCTTCTTCCCTGTGAAGAGAACCTCGCCTTCTCCCCCAGACACTGACACCCCCGCCATCTGCCTTGACAGGCTCTCCTGCGACACAAGCAGATTCTCCAGCTCCACCAGAGACGGTGGATTTGCCCAACCGTGCACCGACGTCACAAAGGCCACATACTCCTTCCGCAAGCCACGGATGATGTGCCTCTTTAGCTTCGCCTCAGAAATTGGCTCATCAGGATCCAGTGCTGAAATCTCAGCGCACATGTTCTTCATCTTTAGGAAGAACGTAGAGATAGAAAGATCACCCTGAGCCGACCTAGCCAGCTCATTTTCCAGAAATTTTAGCCTCGCTACATTCTTCTTGTTAAACAGGCCATCCAAGGCTCTCCAGATCTCCGCAGCTGATCCACACCCCAAGATGTGATCGAATAGGTCAGGTGATATTGCCCTCTTTAGAGTGAACTCTGCTTTCGCATTAATTCTTCTACAGTTCCTCACCTCATGACCATTTTCCCCAATTGGGACAACTTCTCCCGTACTGTCTCCTCCAACAACCTCCCAGAGGTCCTCGCCTAGAAGATAACTCTGCATACACGACTTCCACTTCTTGAAGTTAGTCGAGTTGAGCATCTCAATTCCAAGACCTCTTGCTTCCATGGCTCTAGCACTGGTTCCTTCTTCACAAAGGCGATGGCAACTTGAGTTATTCACAGCTCTATCCACTCCAACCTCCCTCTGATACCATGTGAAATTTTCTGAAGATCTAGGAGTGAGCAGGATTTGTACAACTCAAGGCTATAGCCAACAACCAGAAGCACATGAAGCAACACAATCTTTATTGATAATAGCAAAAATCTTCATTACAGTGCGAGGTATACATGGTGAAACATGATTTCGCCAGTACACAAAACCAAAAAGAAATTACAATGCTGAAAGAAAGATAACCAACGGTCTGAACACTGAGACCGCCTGACCGCACGAGCTGGGAGTTCGCGCGACTAGAAAACGAGATCACCTGAACAGCCTGCCTGCGACTTGAACAATACCAACCGAGAACTCTGCAACCTCCTGAACTCCACTGATTCTCCCGAACTCCAGCAACCCGCACTGCAAGCCACGAGACCGCCCGAACACCTTAGAAGAAGAGGTGACCGCTGCTGCCCACACAATCCGCAGAAGCTGCATAAGGAAATTCATTGAGCTAACAGGCCGGTCACAAAAAAGAGACCGCAAGAAATAGGCGCGAGCTCAGCTTACACTTGGTGCAATTAATTTTGCTGCTACAGTGACTCCTATTTATAGGCGTGTGACCTGATCCAGTCACCACCCTATGATATAGAGTCACCGCCCTGACCACGTGACCAAGACCGGTCAACCCGCGCGGTCAGCATAAGATCGCTCTGTGCCTTGTGAGCTTGCCGACTTCAACCTGGACTAGGAGATCGCCACTCCTCCAAGAAGTCGCGCGACCATGACAACTTCCCGGTCATGAAGCCCACCACATGTGTTCGCCTATACAAGATCTCCTCCAGAGACCGCGAACACAGCCAAGTCGACCAAGGCAACAGCCCGCCAAGTCGACCAACACCAGAGACCGTATAAACCAGCAGATCGCCAAGGGACCAGCTTATGCGAACTCAAAAGGGGAGAACGCGCGACTAAGAAAAACTTAGTCGATGCGCACCACCAAGAACTTGGACAGTCACCATACCGGACTGCCCGTTCCAGAACACAACCCTATGCGGTTACCACGAACCAGACTGCACAGTACAAAGAACAGCACGCCACGTGGTCTCACGAACCAGACCGCGCGGCCTCACCTTGGCACCTTGGACAGAGAACGGTGGTCAAGCCGAATAGAACTGCGGCTAGACCAAAGAGATCAGACCACAGATGGAGACCGCAAGACCGCGCGGTTAGCCAGACTGCACGACCTCCCCCCAGACTGCCAACTTCCACTTCAACATTTTCAACAGGAATAACCAAAACTAAGCTCTAAATAGCTAAATCTTGCTCAATAGACTATAAGACCACAAACAAAGATTTTTTGCTATTATCAAATGAATGATGAGCGATAAGAGATGAAACTAAGCTATTAATGGAGCCTAGAGTACTATATAAAATATGCTCATCATGGTATCATCTATGTAAGTGACACCTAAAGCTTCGGGATCTTCATCCTGAGCCCAAGATAAAGGTGTTCGGCATTGCCGCTCATAGAGAGCTTCATATAGGGCCTTCTTAATACTAGTCTGATAACTGTTATTATATGAGAATTCTAATAATGGTATTAGTTTCTCCCAAGTCTTATTATGATCCATTAAACAAAGAAAGAGAGGATCTTTCATGATCCGGATCGTTCTTTCTGTATGTCCGTCTGTTTGGGGGTGGAAGGATGTGCTGAAAGCCAGCTTGGTGCCTAAGTATGCTTGCACTCTTCTCCATTCTTGTGAAGTAAAACGTCCATCACGGTTAGAAATGTTCATCTTCAGTACTCCGTGGAATCGGACCACTTGCTCGATGAATAGTCTTGCTAGGATGTCTACACCATCACCTTGCTTGTTAGGTATAAACCTGGCAACTTTGGTGAGACGGTATACTATGACCCATATAGAGTTGTTTCATACACGTGATCGTGGTAACCCATGAACGAAATCCATTAAGATGTCTTCAAATTTCTATTCTAGTACTTGTAGAGGCTGTAACAATCCTCTAGGGTTTCAGCATTCGGCCTTGACCATTTGGCAAGTTTGGTTGTGTGCCACATAATTTGTGACATCCTTCTTCAATTCCTAGCCAATATGATGTTTGTAGAATGTCGGTACACAATTTGACAACTCTAGGATGAATGGAATACCTATACTGGTGCACTTCTCATATAATCACATCCCTGATTCCCCCGGGGGAGGGAATGAAAACTCAATGTTTAAACTGCAAAAGGCCCTCTTATTGATTATAGTCTTCTTGAACGCCATCTCGTAGAGATTGAATGATCGGAATTGTCTCTAGGTTAATCTTCTGAGCTTCATGAATTCGGTCCCGAATATCACATTGGATCTTGATGAGTCCCAAATATATACACATTTATGGACTCATCTGGGCCGATTTTCTAGTCTATGCACTTCACTTTAGACATGTTTTCACTCATATTTGACACTCCATGCTAAGTGCACCTTTAGGCCCGTTTTTGGTGTTATTTCATGTTCTTCATTTTTAGTAGTTTTCATGCTTTGTTAAGTGCCACTTTCAGTGGCTGGATTCGTGGTTGTGCTGAAACAGGAGTCGTGCGGGTGTTCCCAGTACAATTCTGTACAGGAACACTGCACACGATCACTGTTTCTATTGCGCACGACCACTGGTCGTGCACCGCTGATCGTGTGCACTTAACACTATTTTTTGAGTTCTGTCTCGGACAGTGCGCACGACCACCAACGATATTACGCACGACCACCAGTCTTGCGTCGCTGTTCGTGCGCACTTAACATCAATTTTATGAGTTCTGTTTCGACCAGTGCGCACGACCACCTACGATAGTGCGCACGACCACCGGTCGTGCGCCACTGGTCGTGCGAACATGGTATTTTATAAATTTCTTACCTTGCAGGCTCCACCCAGGCAGGCGCACGATCACAGAACTCCAGCACGCACGACCACTGGTCGTGCGCCAATGACCGTGCGCAGTATTTTCGCCAGCGCCTATATAATGTCCTGATCCGCAAATTAGGTATAATCCGGTTCCGGGAGCGCGATTTCCAGTCCGTACGCCGCCATTTTCCACTTCCAGCCACCTCTACCTCATCTTCTCCGCGAGGGGAAGTTGTCTCCGGCCATTCTAAGCATTCCTCCATCGTCCGGAAGCATTCTCCGCCATCCGCAAGCACTCAAGCAAGCTGTCTCCATTTCTGTCCGGTGAGAAGGATAGCAATCCTGAGGTAGAAGACGACGGAAGCACGTGGAGAGGTCGTGACAGTCTCTCAACGCCGGAAGCACAGTCCGCCCGAGTCTGGAGGTAGCTTGACAAACTACCATTCCGGCCGTGAACGGCCGCTATTCTTCGTCCATTGGTTGTCTTCTTCTTCCCTTTTTTTGATGTATTTCTTGGAATCATTTAAACCTGAATATCTTGATATTTAGCTTAAATGCAATGGTTGTTTCTTCATTATTCATCAATATTTGCTTGTGAATCGTTTCGCCTCCACTCACTCACTCATGCACGCATCGTATTCGATTCGCGTTAGCAAGAGCTAACGACGATTTGCGAAGAGGTGTTTGCGACCCTCACTCTCCGCACTAGTGATCATTTCATTCGCATGCGCACCATCCATCCGTCTCACGAAGCTCGGCATCGCGGCCGTTGCATCCATCTCACCTAGTGAAGTGGTGATTTCGACCCGCATTTCTTTTATTGTTGTTAACAGTAGGAAACCAAATCAAAACCCCACTTTCTGTGTTTGTTCCCGCTTGTGTAACAATTGTCACACAACGCAATTCGTGCACCCAACCTGCATTCCTCAAGAGACCGGCACTCAGGGATCCTATTCCCAACATTTATTACTTGCGCGACCGGTGCACTTGCCGAATGAATCGCATCAAGTTTTTGGCGCCGTTGCCGGGGAATGCAGACGTGATGAATTCGTCTGCGTGAAGAATCGTTGCACGAGGAACTATTCTTTTTTTTTTATCTTTGTTTACCTCTGTTGTCTTTGTTTCTTTTTTGATATGCACATCTAATTAACTTCGTTCTTTCCATCATGCGCTAATCTTTTGGGTTTCAAGTATTCCTAGCATGACCTCCATTTAGGAATACATCTATCAAGGAAGTTTAAATGATTTAAAGGTTCAAGCACAAAGGAATGATCATGACTTCGGGATTTCCTCCGACATCATTGAGTATATGACTGGGAATTGCAAGTTCAGTGGGGATAAGCATGAAGATGTGGTACAACACGTGCAGGACTTCTTAGAAATTTATTATACATGTATATTCAGTGGAGTTGAAAACGACCTACAAAAGATCCTGGCATTTTCATTTTCCCTACATAATAAAGCCAAAAGTTGGTACTGGGATGTCCGGAAAAGAGAGGCGACCACATGGAAGCAGCTCGAAGGGAGATTTTTGCATGAGTTTCAACACCGTACCCGAGTTTTGGACAAGTACAGGGAACTCATAACCCTCGGTCAGGGAAAGGAGGAGATGTTAGTTGATTCTTGGGAGCGTTTTCAATCCCTGCATAGGGGATGCTACCGTGAAGATCTATCAGAAGTCTTTTTTATTCAGATTTTTTATTTCGGCGTGCTGGACAAATTCCGTCTGTTATTCGATATGGCAGCTGGAGGGGCCCTGTTTAATAAATCGGGGAAGGACGGGTGGGAAGTGGTCGTGAATATAGTTCACACCGGCCAGCACTGGAGTCATGTCATTCTTCCCCCCAGTACTGCTGAAATTAATGCAGTGACATTCAACGGAGCAGCGGATCATGTGCCGTCAGGGCAAACGGAACAGTTAGCAACCTTGGTGGTCGGGATGGTGAATAAAATGAATGACCAATCAGAAGCAATTCAACAGCTTCACTCTACTATAGGGACTCTTACCAACGTCGTTTCTGGGCTTGCAAGTCAGCATCCGGAGTCTGTGAATACCATGCGATTGAGAAGACGTAGAGGTGTTGACAATCTTCCTCGACAGGAACCACTTGTGAGCTCCACTGACAAGTGCAATGCAGACATGGCTGAGAAGCAGACTCAGATTCATATTGAGCCGGACCCCGTAAGCGAGGCACAACCCTCGAGAAGTGTTGTTCACCCCCATTCCCCCACAGTTGCGAAACGAGAAATCCGAGAAGCAATTCCGCAAATTCTTGGAAATAATGAAAGGAGTGCAAGTGAGTATACCACTAATTGAAGCCATTTCTCAAATACCGGGCTACTCCAAGTTCTTGAAAGACTTGATTTCGAAGCGGAAACTGTTGGAGGATCTCAAGACTATCGATCTCACTAAGGAGTGCTCCGCCATCATCTCCAATATGCCCACAAAGTGCAAAGATCCGGGCAGCTTTATTATTCCTTGCAGGATCGGTCATCACCGTTTCAGCCAGGCGCTCTGTGATTTGGGAGCATCAATCAACTTGATGCCGCTCTCTATCTTTCGTGAACTAGGTGCAGGGACCTTGAACCCGACCCAGGTAATGCTACAGCTAGCTGATCGGTCGATCAAGAAACCGTTAGGAATTGTCGAGGACCTCACAATAGTAGTAAATGGTCTCGCTTTTCCAACCGATTTTGTCATCCTCGACATGAAGGTTGATACTAAAGTACCCATTATCTTGGGGCGGCCCTTTCTCGCTACAGCTCGTGCTATCATTAATGTGGAGCAGGGGGAGCTCACGCTCAGATTGGGGGAGGACGCTATATCCATCAACGTCCACAACCCGTTGCAACTCTTCGAAATCACGGAATGCAAACCGGCAGAGCCGCTTGAAGAATTCGATGGCCAGATCGATGTGGGTTTGGATGACAGCGAGATGTGTTGGCGGCGCGAGGACGTGGGCAATGACGGTGCACATTCGAACCAGCCCGATGTTTCGTATTCAATCAGAGAGACATCCAGCGATTCTGCTGATCCAAACATTTATCCGACTCTCAAACAACTACCGGATTCTCTAAAGTACATTTTTCTTGGATAAAATGCCACGCATCCAGTGATTATTTCCACAGCTCTTTCCGCCGCCAACGAAACCGCATTGGTGGGTGTGCTGAGAAGGTACCATAAAGTCTTCGGACGCTCTCTTGCAGACATTAAGGGAATCAGCCCCACGGTCTGCATGCATAAGATCCTCCTTGAAGATCAGTACAAACCCACAGCACAGCCCCAAAGGCGTTTGAACCCGAAAATTCAAGAGGTAGTGAAGGCAGAAGTGATAAAGCTCTTAGACGCTGGCATCATTTACCCAATCAGCGACAGCAAATGGGTCAGCCCAGTTTAGGTGGTACCGAAAAAGGGAGGGATCACCGTTGTTGCCAATGAAAAGAACGAGTTGCTACCTACCCGAATGATCACCGGGTGGAGAGTCTGCATCGATTACCGCAAGCTGAATGATGCTACATGCAAGGACCATTTCCCACTCACCTTCATTGATCAGATGTTAGAAAAGTTAGCGGGGCAGGACTACTACTGTTTCTTGGATGGGTACTCAGGTTACAATCAAATCTTAATAGACCCGTCTGATCAAGACAAAACAACATTTACATGTCCTTCTGGTACCTTCGCGTTCAAGAGAATGCCATTTGGACTGTGTAATGCCCCCGCAACTTTCCAGCGTTGTATGCTCGCTATTTTCGCTGACATGGTGGGAGACTTCCTCGAAGTTTTCATGGATGACTTTACTTTATTTGGCAGCAGCTTCGATACTTGCCTCGCGAATTTGGCCAAGACTTTGAAGCGGTGTGAGGACACCAATCTTGTCTTGAACTGGGAGAAATGCCACTTTATGGTGCACGAAGGAATTGTGTTGGGGCATAAGGTTTCCTGCCAAGGGCTCGAGGTGGATCAAGCGAAGGTAAGTGTTATCAGAAACCTCCCTCCACCTACGTCAGTGAAAGGTATCCGAAGTTTTCTTGGTCATGTGGGATTCTATCGAAGGTTTATTAAGGACTTTTCATCCATTTCAAAGCCTTTATCTCGCTTGCTTGTTAAGGACGTCCCCTTCCACTTCGACGATGCATGCATGTAGGCCTTTGAAACTTTACGGGGACAACTCATCTCAGCTCCAATTTTGGTGGCACCCGACTGGAATTTACCCTTTATTATCATGTGTGACGCAAGTGATGTGGCCGTGGGTGCTGTACTCAATCAAAAGAAAGACAAGACTTTTCACACCATTGCGTATGCCAGTCGAACTCTTAACAGCGCGCAAGCAAACTATACCACCACGGAGAAAGAAATGCTAGCCGTGGTCTTCGCCTTTGAAAAATTTCACTCATACTTGGTGCTTTCCGAAGTAATCGTGTACACGGACCACGCAGCACTCAGGTATCTTTTCAGCAAAAAAGAATCCAAATTGCGTCTGATTCGTTGGATTTTACTTTTGCAGGAATACAATTTGGAAATCAAAGACAGGAAAGGGTGGAGAACGTGATAGCTGATCATCTTTCGCGTTTGGAGTACGACATGATGACTGACACTCCCAAAAGCTTTGTGGAGGAAACGAACGATTATTTTCCGGATGAAAAATTATTCGCAATCACTACGCCCCCTCCAAAAGCCCCATGGTACGCTGATATCGCTAACTACTTGGCTGGTAAAACCTTCTCTCCGAATCTGTCCCCTCAGCAAAGACGGAAGCTTGCCTCTGACTCAAAATACTATTTTTGGGAAGACCCGCTCTTATTCCACACATGCAGCGATGGAATTATCAGGCGCTGCATTCCTGAAGCCGAGTTTCAGTATATACTGCAGCACTGCCATGACAGAGAAGCTGGCGGGCATTTCGGGGCCGTTCGAACAGCACGAAAAATATTGCAATGCAGATTATTTTGGCAACCCTCTTCAGGGACGCCCATGCCTATGTCACCAAGTGTGACGAATGCCAAAGGACCGGAAATATCTCCCAGCGTGACGAGATGCCCCTCAATAACATGCTGGTTTGCGAACCATTTGATGTCTGGGGGATAGACTTTATGGGTCCTTTCCCCATGTATCATGGTAAGCATTATATCATTGTGGCAGTTGACTATGTCTCAAAATGGGTGGAAGCCGAGGCGGTTGCCACGAATGACGCCAGCACAGTGCTACACTTTATCCACAAGAATATCTTCTCCAGGTTTGGGACGCCGAGAACTATTATCAGCGACGACGGTAGTCATTTTTGTAATAAGCAGTTTGTGCAGCTCATGAAAAAATTTGGGGTCCTTCATAAGATCTCATTAGCGTACCACCCCCGAACATGTGGACAAGTAGAAGTATCCAACCGCGAGCTCAAGCGAATAATCGAGAAATCGATACATTCAAATAGGAAGGAGTGGTCTAAAAAGGTCGACGACGCATTATGGGCTTACCGGACCGCTTTCAAAACACCTATTGGCATGACTCCATTTCAACTAGTCTATGGCAAGACATGCCACCTCCCTGTGGAGCTGGAGCATAAAGCATTATGGGCAACCAAACTGTTGAACATGGACATTGGAGCCGCGGCCGAGGTGCGTCGTTCCCAACTCAACGAATTAGAAGAGCTCCGGCATTTCGCTTATGAAAACGCTCGCATCTACAAAGAGAAAACAAAAAAATGGCATGATTGACACGTCATCCCGAAGGAGTTCAAAATTGGGGACCAAGTGCTGCTTTACAACTCCCGTCTCCGCCTCTTTCCAGGAAAGTTAAAATCGAGGTGGAGCGGTCCTTTTTCGGTGACCGATGTCTCTCCCTTTGGTGCCATCAAAATATCAGGGGATAAGGGAGACAAATTTAAGGTCAACGGGCATCGACTGAAGTTATACGATGGTGCCATTATAAACAAGGAGTGTCAGTTGGTGACATTGGGAGACGGGCACCATAAAAGCGCCTACAACTGAATTTCTTTTTATCTCTTATTTTGTGAAACTCTCTTTTTCATGCACTTTTTATTTAATTTCTGCACCCTTTAAACAATTATAATACAGGTATTTTGTCCAGCTTAAGGACACAAAATAAAAGCGCTGCTGGGAGACAACCCAGATTTGCTGATTTCTGTTTTTCTAACATGTTTCAATTCAGTTTTTATATATTTTTGCTGCTTTTAGTTGTGCCGTTTGCAGGTGTGCTTTGTTCTGTGTGATGGCGGAAGCTGCGGATTGCTCGCGAATTTAACGCCAATCGTCTAGTATGCTCAATTCTGAGCATTGGGTAACACTTTTTCCCCCTAGCTTTCAGTTTTTGTGATGTGATGTTGAGATTATGTCTGGGGGAGAGCACGTTGTTATCCACTTTGCACACGAGTTACAACCGCATGCCAGAAGATTTCATTTAAAAAGTTTTGTTTATTTTCATTGCACACCACAGCACCCACTTGAGCGCGCTTAGCCGTTGGCACGTCGCGAGTTGAATTTGTCTTTTTGTGTGATTTGGAAAATCATTGTGCTGGCTTAGGATTATGAGGCGGAGTAAAATGTTGACTCCTGTAGTGCTCCTAGTCGATTGCTCATGTCTCGTAGGAATTCGTGTAGATTCAATTTCTTTTTATGCTTTTAGTTTATATTTTTTTACTAGTGTAAATATTGTTTACTTTACTCAAAAATTTGGTGAATCCGGCGTGAATCAAACGGTAGCATAGGAATGTGTGTAGACGTTCATTAGTCTCGTATTGCCTGAGTCGGGGGGAAGGATTATCTTTCTCGGTGGCTAGAACTTGCCCCAAGCGATTCTTGAAGCATGGGTATACGGTTAGTCAATTGCGTGAATGTGATATAGGCCATCATTTTGGCCCGGTTGAGCCTTTACACCCTTTCCTATCGATATATCCTCATTAGCCCAGTTATGCCTACCCGTTCTTTGATTCAGCCTCACTTTTATCGCACCAAAGCCCAAAAGCCAATCCTAGTCGCACACCCAAATCTGAGCTTTAGCTGTTTAGTATTTTCATAAGTTGGGTTGTTGATGTGGTGATATGTTTGTGAAGTTGTGGTTGTGTCTTATTGTTTATTAGCTGAAAATGATAAGAAAAGAAAAAAATGAGAAAGAGAAAAGAAGTGAGAAGAAAAGAAAAAGATATGAGTGTGAATGAAAAATTCATTTGTATAAGTATAAGTTTGGGAGTAGGCGGTGCACGCACCAAGGTTGTTAAGTCCAAGTCTGGGGGTGTAGTGTACCCGCATGTTTGTGTGGTGATGAAGATAGTTTTCTGTGCTAGCTCATTTGGGTTTAGTGTCTGAGCCGTCGCGTTTATCTTTGTTTACCGCACCTAAACCCAAGCCTCATCTCAAACCTAAAGTCCTATTGATTCACGCATTTGAGTCATACCAGTGCCATGGAGAGAGTGCGAACGGGCAAGCTTATGGTCACCGACATTGATGGATTTCAATGGAGTTGTCCCGAGCCCAGATCTTTGGCAATGCTCGCCTCAGCGTTCAGTTTACTTTCTTCCTATGTACGACCTCTTGATTCACCGTGATTCACTTTTTGAGTAAACGTAATATATATCTACGCTCCTAGAAAATTATAAACTAATATATATAATTAGAAATTTTATCTATTATATTTCTACGCACATGAGCATGCGACTTCGCATGGTACTCCGCTTGATAATTTCTTCGCCAGCTTATGTTTTTCCTATCCGCGTGAGATGGTTTGCTCGGGACGCGCAAACAGTTAAGTCTGGGGGTGTGATGAGTCCAAAATATATACACATTTATGGACTCATCTGGGCCGATTTTCTAGTCTATGCACTTCACTTTAGACATGTTTTCACTCATATTTGACACTCCATGCTAAGTGCACCTCTAGGCCCGTTTTTGGTGTTATTTCATGTTCTTCATTTTTAGTAGTTTTCATGCTTTGTTAAGTGCCACTTTCAGTGGCTGGATTCGTGGTTGTGCTGAAACAGGAGTCGTGCGGGGGTTCCCGGTACAATTCTGTATAGGAACACTGCGCACGGTCACTATTTCTATTGCGCACGACCACTGGTCGTGCGCCGCTGATCGTGTGCACTTAACACTATTTTTTGAGTTCTGTCTCGGATAGTGCGCACGACCACCAACGATATTGCGCACGACCACCGGTCATGCGCCGCTATTCGTGCGCACTTATATTCAATTTTATGAGTTCTGTTTCGACCAGTGCGCACGACCACCTACGATAGTGCGCACGACCACCGGTCGTGCGCCACTGGTCGTGCGAACATGGTATTTTATAAATTTCTTACCTTGCAGGCTCCACCCAGGCAGGCGCACGATCACAGAACTCCAGCGCGCACGACCAATGGTCGTGCGCCAATGACCGTGCGCAGTATTTTCGCCAGCGCCTATATAATGTCCTGATCCGCAAATTAGGTATAATCCGGTTCCGGGAGCGCGATTTCAAGTCCGTACGCCGCCGTTTTCCACTTCCAGCCACCTCCACCTCATCTTCTCCGCGAGGGGAAGTTGTATCTGGCCATTCTAAGCATTCCTCCATCGTCCGGAAGCATTCTCCGCCATCCGCAAGCACTCAAGAAAGCTGTCTCCATTTCTCTCCGGTGAGAAGGATAGCAATCCTGAGGTAGAAGACGACGGAAGCACGTGGAGAGGTTGTGACAGTCTCTCAACGCCGGAAGCACAGTCCGCCCGAGTCCGGAGGTAGCTTGACAAACTACCATTCTGGCCGTGAACGGCCGCTAGTCTTCGTCCATTGGTTGTCTTCTTCTTCCCTTTTTTTTGATGTATTTCTTGGAATCATTTAAACCTGAATATCTTGATGTTTAGCTTAAATGCAATGGTTGTTTCTTCTTTATTCATCAATATTTGCTTGTGAATCATTTCACCTCCACTCACTCACTCACGCACGCATCGTGTTCGATTCGCGTTAGCAAGAGCTAACAACGATTTGCGAAGAGGTGTTTGCGACCCTCACTCTCCGCACTAGTGATCATTTCATTCGCATGCGCACCGTCCATCCATCTCACAAAGCTCGGCATCGCGGCCGTTGCATCCATCTCACCTAGTGAAGCGGTGATTTCGACCCGCATTTCTTTTATTGTTGTTAACAGTAGGAAACCAAATCAAAACCCCACTTTCTGTGTTTGTTCCCGCTTGTGTAACAATTGTCACACAACGCAATTCGTTCACCCAACCTGCATTCCTCAAGAGACCGACACTCGGGGATCCTATTCCCAACATTTATTACTTGCGCGACCGGTGCACTTGCCGAATTAATCGCATCAGATCTCCATCCAATATAACTGGGCCTGATATTCAACTGGGTCTCTATGAGTGCTAATGATCGAAGCAATTCTTCATTTATCACCTCCATCCAATTTATGGAAGCCGTCGATTGACGACTCGATGCATCCGCAACTTTGTTAGATTTACCAGGATGGTATTACAAGGTGAAGCCGAAATCACATAGAAACTCTAGCCAACGACGTTGTCAGAGGTTCAACTCTTTTTGGATGAAGACATATTTAAGACTTCTGTGGTTGGAGAAGATCCGTACCAAACTCCATATATGTAATGTCTCCATATTTTGAGGGTGAACACTATCGCACCCAACTCTAAGTCATGGGTTGTGTAGTTATGCTTGTGTGTCATCAATTGTCGAGATGCATGCACTATTACCTTGTTGTGTTGCATAACCATGACTCCTAGTCAATTCAGTGATGCGTCTGTGTAGATCTAGAATCTATCAGTTCCTAATGGATAGTAAGGATCAGTGTTGAAGCTAAGCGATCCTTTGGCTCGTTGAAAGCTGTCTCACACTCCGGCGTCCACTTGAACACCGATTCTTTTTTCGTAATGGTAGTGAGGGGTATGGCAATTTTAGAAAAGCCTTCTACAAACTTTCGGTAATATCATGCTAATCCGAGGAAACTTCGAACATCTACTGCAGACTTGAGCGTTGGCCAATTCCGCACTGTTAGCACCTTGGTCTGGTCTACTGCTACTCCTGCTCCACTGATGGCGTGCCCCAGGAATCCAACTTATTTTAACCAAAACTAACATTTACTGAATTTTGTGTATTGAGAATGCTCACAGAGCTTAAACAAAACCATTTGGAGGTGTACCATGTGAGGTTGTTCACTTCCAGAATAGATGAGTATGTCGTCTATGAAGACGATTATGAAGTGATCCAAGTAAGGCTCAAACCTTTGTTCATTAATGCCATTAAGGCAGACTGTGCATTTGTTAATCCAAATGGCATCACCTTGAATTCGAAGTGACAGTAGCGGGAGTTAAAATCATTCTTGGGACATCTTCTTCTCGAATTCTGAGTTGGTAATAGCTTGATTCCAAATCCATCTTCGAGAATATGGATGCACCTTGAAGTTGATCGAACAATTCATCGATCCTCATGAGGGGATGTGTATTCTGTATAGTAAGTTGATTTAACTCTCTATTGTCGATGCAAAGGCGTAGAGACCCGTCCTTCTTCTTACCAAACAACATTAGGGCCACCTAGGAGAGGAACTCTGGCGGACGAATCCTGCATCGACTTATTCTTGGAGCTGAATCGTGAACTCTGCCAGTTCCTTTGCTGCCATCTAATAGGGTGTTTGGGAAACCAATCAAGCTCTGGGTATGAGCTCGATCTGGAAGCCAACTTCTCGCGAAGGTGGTAATCTTGGAAAGGACTCTAAAAAGATGTTGGGGAATTCGCGAACAACTGGCATATTATGGAGTACTTTGGATTCATCTTCCATCTCTAAGTATATCAGGAATACCTCATCTTTTTGTCGGACTGCTTTTGCAGTATGTGTAGAAGATAATATAATATAAGAAACAGAGGGTATACCTTTTAACATGATGAACTACCCATTTGGGTTTTGGAGGTAGATCTCTCTGGTTGAGCAATTGATTTGTGCCTTATGTTCGGCTAACTAGTCCATCCCTAGTATGATGCTGAACCCAGTTATGGCTGAGATGGTTGTGTAAATCTTGAATTCACAATTTCCAAGAAGCGCTTGAAATGAGCATTTCTCAGTAGAGGCCATATCGGATCCATCCGGATGTTATATTCTTATTGACATTCCAGCTGATCGGATGACGTTTTCTTTTTAAGTAATAAATTCCCGCGATACAAAGGAGTGTATGACTCCTGTATCAAATATAGTTTTGGCGGGTTGACCCTCTACAGTAAGGATTCATGGAAAATCTTAACTTAACATATAATTACATTTTCTAAAATAGCTAATAAAATACAAAAGGGCAAAAATAAACAAACTAAAGAACAACTATAAAACTATAATTTAATGCATAGGCCTCCTGAGGTACAGCCCATGCATTTCTTTGCATCTCCTATCTACCCTGACATGCTCTCTGGCCTCCTCGATCGCGGCCTCTCTAATTTTCTCCTACTGCTTTCTTTCGCTGGACTGCTCCTAAATCGGGTCTTCCCACATCCTGTTAGAAAAATGCTCTTATGTGTCTAGGCTTGTGGAAGAGGTAGCAGATCCCTATGAAGGGAAGCACTCAGTGTTGTGGAGGTGACTACAGTAGAGCATGTGGGGGTAGTGGCCTAATCTAGGGTTGCTGTCGAGGTGGCTACACTGTGTGTGGTGGATAATGAGGGTGATGTTGTCTTTGGTCCCTAAACTATCTACGAGGGGAAACTACTCTCTGATCTCAACCTTGTGGAGCTGTTGGTGCCTCCAAGGGTCTCTTCCCTCACTGGGATACCATCGTCTGATCTTACTTTAAAAAAGCAACATGTGTAGCAATTTTGTGTAAAATGTTCTGAGCAATCATAATCAGAGGCTGTCTAAGGTCATCTCGCATCCCTCTGTATAATCTCACAGCTCTATCTCTGTCAGTCAAGGCTAAGATTCCCGCAAAGTGAGCTAAATATGTGAACGCTCGCTGGCACTGCGGTGCTGACATATCGCCCTGGCGTAACTGTAAGAACCGCTCCTGGAGATTTGTGTGGTCTGCATCAGGTATGAAGTGCTCTAAGAACATATCTGAAAACTCTCCCCATACTATACTGTTGAGTGGTCTATTGGGAACCTTACCTACAATGTTCTTCATTTGAAGAAGTACTCAAGTCAAAGATAAATACACTTTATATTTGACACATTTTATTTAGAATGTTTCTTTCAGATACTAGACAATGTGTAACGCCCCGAAATTTTGAATAGATTATTTGAAATTAAAATAATAATAATTATTTTAGATCGAATGATTAATTCCATTGTAGCGAGGGCGTTACTGTCATAGGTGCGTCGTCTTAGTCCGTATCGGGTGTTCACGAGGTCGCGTTTGATAAAAATCCTTATTTATCCTAGTATGAAATATTTAATTAGCATATTAATTATCTTATAAGAGTTTACTTATCAAATTCTGTACAAAATTTAAATATATTCTTATAATATATATATATCTTTTTCATATATAAAGAAATATCAAACCCATGAATTTTAAAGCCGTTGAAATGATTACGACTGTTGAATCTGGCATGATATTTCATCAGCCGTCGGATCAAACAGATCCCTCTCTCTCCACTTTTTCATAGGCCTCCTAAACCTACTAGGGGGTGACCTAAAACTATGAAGGTGTATAGTACCCTACAACATGAAATTACGATTTTATCCCTAAATTTATTGAAAAGTGAGTGTCATATGGCCTGTTTTTTAATCTCACAAAATTTGTCAATGGTGAGAATTGAACCCAGATCTCCACTATGTCAACTAAAGATGACAACCATCACACCATTTAGTTTTTGTCGAACAAAATTAAATTAAATTTTATATATACTAAAATAAATATAGATCGGCCCCGCAAAAATTCGCCGCCCCAACTGAATGTCACTCCCGCCGAATGTCGCCGCCCACACGGAGGGACCCCGTGCCCTGTCACTCGTATATATATATATAGATATATTTAAATATATATATATAAATAATCTTATAAAATATGTGTATATATATATATAAATTTTTCTTGAAATTTGCTCAGTTTTTATAGGAGAAGTTAGTGGGATCCAGGAGGAATACATTTAGTGTCCTTTAAATAGGATTTCTCTTTTCTTCCGAGGCAAGTCGTCCACCTATCTTTTCTCTCTCTTTTATCGCGAGCTCCAATCGAGAGAAAGAGGAGGTCGGAGGCTAAGGTTTCATCAGAGGTTTTTCCCGGTGGTGGAGGTGGTCGGAGATCTCACCGGTGCGGGGAATCGGAAAGCTCTCATCGAGTTCTTCCTCGATGAAGGAGTTTTTGCGGCTTTGGCTTTTGGTTAAGGCAAAAAAATTTGTTCTTCTTCTTTTCTTCTTCTTCTCTGTTTTTGACCATGCACTGTCATGTTTTTCTTTTATTATTATTATTATTCTTAAAGTTTTATTTGTAAGTTGTTAATTCATTCCCTGCTAGAAGAGTTTGGAGCAGCTGTGTCTTTCCTGGATTACATGGTGTTGGATCGGTAGGCGCCCTTAAAGGGGGGTGAATAAGGGTTTTTAAAACTTATGTTATATTTTGATTAACTTGAAATAATATGCGATTAGGATGTGTTGGACATGTGTGTCACATCCCTTTGTTTGAGAATAAAAATCCCATATTGTATTTGATATTGCTTGTAGTGTGTTTATAGTGTGCAGGAAATATAGGTGCAATACTCCACAGGTAGAAGGCAGCATGGAATACAACTTTTGAAAGGAGCACCGCTACTGCCGGCGCTAACGCTACCGCCACGCGCTAGTCGTTCGACAAAATTGAAGCTGCGTTCGACGAAATTTTGATCGACGAATTTGCTCCGTTCGACGAAATTTTCGTTCGACGAACTTGAAGCTCCGACCGACGAAAGTTCGTTCCTGACAGTTTTCGCTACCGCCAGCGCTACCGCTACCGCCAGGCGCTATCTCAAGTTCGTGCACAGCAACGGTTTCGCAACCGCTACCGCTACCACCAGCGCTATCTCCCGCTACCGCCAACGCTATCGCTACCGCCAGGCGCTATCTCAAGTTCGTGCACAACGCCACGCCGCCGAGAGTTTCGCAACCGCTCCACATGAACGCTACTGCAGGCGCTAGCCACTACCGCAGGCGCTAGCTCCAAGTTCTATAAAATGCTGGGCTCTCTCTCTCGTTTTGGTAAGATCTTCCATAGACATTACTTGTGCCCAAACTCTCGTGCTGCTACTCTGCCAAAACATCATCTCCCACTCAAAGTCAAAGAAGAAATTCTGGAGAAGGAAGCCATCACGCTGCATCCGAAGAACGATGGCTTCGACCTCACTTGTGCTTCAGCAATCCTTCATCCTCATCTCCAGAAATCTCAAGAGGGAGTTTGCTTGTTATTTACTTCATTTCATTATTTGTATTTTGTAGTTAATTCGCCTTGTGTTGGCGACTAGGTCTTGGTAGGACTTAGGGGGAAATTTGCCTTGTGTTGGCGACTAGTTCTAGGTGATTAGATCAAGGGGGGCTCGAGGCCATATCCGGGGAAGGATTGGCTAGAGCGGCTTGAGGCCTTATCCGGGGAAGGATAGGCTAAAGCCAACCGGTTTGTGGGGATACAAGTCGGTATAGAAAAGGAAGAGAAATTCATTTTTGTACGCCTCCGATTTCTAGCGATATTGAAATCAAATTTTGTTAACACTTTTTTTTTACATAATGCAATCATGATTATATTTGTGTTTATTTGATTTCTCTCATTTGGCGTAAAATTTCATTATTGCAAAATTGTTATTACAAAATTGTTATTATTATTTCCTATTATCTTAAAATTTATAAAAAGAATATTATTCCCTTATTCACCCCTCCTCTAAGGGCGCCGTAAGATCGAACAGGATGATGATATGAAAACAAAGGCACACTAAGTAAAATCAAATAGAGACGTGCTTTATTAATATGAAATATAGTTTTACAAAAATTGATTTCTATAACGCTAGAAATCGGCGGCGAATAATAATAAACTCCATTTGTTTTATATCCCGACTCGCATCCCCACGAACCGGTGGCCCTAGCCTTATCCTTCCCCAGATTTGGCCTCAAGCCGCTCTAGCCAATCCAACCCCGGATATGGCCTTGAGCACCCCCTAGACCTAACCTAGTTCTAGTCTCCAACACGAGGCAAATTTCAGCCCTAAGTCCAACCCAGACCTAGTCGCTAACACGAGGCAAACTCTCTAACGGTTTACAAAGAAAATGAAATGATAATAATAAAAACTCCCTCTTGAAGAACTTTTGAAGTTGGAGATGAAGATCCGCTGTAGAATAAGCATTGTAGAAGCGGATGTCGTTTGGATCCGGCGTGAAGAGATTCTCCTTCAGAAATTAGCATAGCTTTAGTAGGACATCAACTTTCGGCCAAATCAGGCTCTGGAATTCTAGCACTCAATCTCTCTCTGATGTCTCTGAAATGAGAGAAGAGGGGTCCTATTTATAGCCTCAGCGCTAGCGCCTGTGCTAGCGCTACCACCGGCGCTATCCCGGATTAGGCATTATTCTACGCGGGGGAATCTTCAATCCGAGGAAACATTTCTCTCATGCCTTCTGTGCTCCGCGCTACTGCCTGCGCTATCCGCTACCGCTAGGCGCTAGCTCCTTCTATTTGTGCTCTGGAATTGTGCTAATCATCGCTAGCGCCAGGCGCTAGGTACTACCGTCGGCACTAGTTGGCATGTTGGATTTGTTGGCTCAAATTTGGGGGCAACCTTCTTATGTAATCCTTGAGTCATATGGACCTTGTTTCCTACACACTTAAACACACAAGATCAAATACACATAGGATTTGTTATTCTCAAACACGGGAGATGCGGAAGACAATGTTTCAACAAACTCCCTCTTTTGATAATAACAAATCCATTAATGATAAATCAGAGCATTAATATATAAGCATGATGAAACCTACTTGTGTGTGTGTGAGAGTGATGACTTAGGATAAATATTGATTGTAGAATTTTAGAATTGCTCCCCCTAAATACTTGCTCCCCCTAAGTGAATGCTCCCTTAATATGTAAGATATCATCTTTACTTAATCAAGTTAGTTTTTCATTTTGATAGCGGATTTTGTTTATCATGGAAGATCTCCCCTTTTTGTTATTAACAAAAGTGGGTGAGGAAGAAAAACACATATAAGTTTTGATAATAAGATAAAGGCATGATCGAGCTTTTAGAGAGAAGGAAATGATAAGGAGTTTTTAGAATAATTTTCATAAAAATAAATCAGAGTTTTAGCATAAGTATGTTCATAGAAAGAAATCATAATTTTTAGCTTTAAAAAGAATAATATCACATTTACCATGCAAGTAAAAAAAATTGAGTTGGAGATCTTGAGATAAGCATGAAAAGAATACAAGGTAAATGTAATGTTGCGGAAGACTTATATAAAAGTACAATCAAACATCTTTTTGTAAGACATGATGATTCATACAATGAAACAAGATGTTTTTGTAAATCATTTTTCTTTGAAAACATTATCATGAAGTAACCAAGCATGAAAGAGATGTATGAAAAAGAGACTGCTACAATTTTATTCTAATTCATAAAGTCAAAACATACCAAACATTGTAGAGAGCATGCTAGGTTATCAAGTGCATTTAGATATAAATAGTATTATAGAATTAACATTAGAATCCAATACTCATGAGAAGAAGTGTTATGGAAGATAATGATGTGCACACAAGTGTATTTTGAAAAGAGTAAGCAAATGTTATAATCAAAAATACCAGACAAGTGTAGAGTAAAGTGCACAATAAAGCACAAATAAGATTACTTGCACACACTTTTTATGCACAAAAAAATGTATAACTACCAAGGTTCTTTGCACACACAATGCTCATTAAGACTTATCAGGGTGCAAAGTAGTGCTTGGGGGATCACACAATTTGAATTTTTCAGTTTTGTTTTGATCCGGTGTACTTCAGAATAAGTGGTATTTTTGTAAGAAATGAAGGTTTGCACAAGACACTTTACTAATCTTTCCAAGGTACTCAACCTCACAACGCTTATTAAGACTTATCAGGAGGTTCAAGTAGTGCTTGGTGGAGTTAACTTTGTCACTTCACTTCATTTTTTTGTTTTGCACAAAGTTCTCTGATTACACTTGCGTTGCAAACCAATTAGATTTTGAAAGTACAACCACTTTTCTTTATATTTAATAGTACAAATAAATGTAGTGTAGGTAAGATACTTGTGCACATTTAATTTATTGTACAATTACAGTACATAAGCAAGCATCTTTAGATTAAACACATAAGTAGACTTAGCCAAAAAGTGAGTGAAGAAATATCATTATCAACCATAAGACATTTACTCATACTTAGAGGCATGCTAAGCTAGGTTCTACACTACTTTTATAGTAGAATTGATGCACATATTAATAGATATATCAAAGCATGATAAGAATAATGTTCAAAAAGTAGTTTGACAAGATAAAGTGTAACAATGTAGAAGTTCTAAATGATAGATTAAATAATGCTTGATGTTCACAATAAAGTCCATACAGTTTTTTTTTTGATAATTTTTATGTTTTATATTTTTTTTATTTGATTTTGCATTTATAAATAGAATTTAAACAAATGAACAAAAAATAATTTTTGTAATTTGGCTTTTGTAATTTTGTATTTGGATTTTTCAAAAATGAAATAAAGTCAGAAGTGCAAAAATAAATAGTACATATAGATTAATATATTTTTAAGAATTTTTCAAAATTTTAAAAATACAGAAAAACAGATAGGTGCGCTAGCGCCGGCGTTAGCGCTAGCACGGGAAACAGTACACGATTTTTGATGATTTTGAAAATTTTGATTGTTGTTCTTGATTAAGTGTCTCAATAGTAGTTTCATGTAGAAATTTCGGAATTTTAGGAGATGTTTTTAGATGGTTAAAAGTTGCATAAATGTGTTTATGAATGTGTTTTAACTCGAAAGATCTAGGACCCCTAACTGAAGTCGTAATAATCAAAATCATGCATCGGGAAGAGGTTTAATAAATATGTCAGCGAGTTGAGAGTCAGTACTAATGAAGCTTACTTTTACTTGCTATTTCTTAATGTGATCCTGATGAAATGATGGCGAACATCTATGTGTTTGGATCTATAGTGGTGTACGAGATTATATGTAAGGTCTATGACACTTTTGTTGTCACATTTAAGATCAATGTTTTTGAGATGAAATCCAAAATCCTCTAGAGTTTGGCTCATCCATAACGCTTGTGCACAGCAACTACCAAGTGCTATGTATTCGGCCTCCGTGGTGGAGAGTACAACCGAAGACTGTTTCCTACTAGACCAAGAACTAATGAGGGTCCTAAAAAGTGATAAGTACCGCTAGTGCTTTTTCGATCTAGTGAACAACCGGCGTAATCCGAATCGGAATAGCCGTGAAGTGTAAATGTATCATTGTATGGGTACCATAATCCTAATTTTGATGACCCTAATAGATAACGAAAAATACGTTTTACCGCTTTTAAATGAGATTCTTTTGGATTGGCTTGAAAGCGAGCACATAGACACACGACAAACATTATATCTGGTCTAGATGCACTTAAGTAAAGAAGAGATTCTATCATTCCTCTATATAAAGTTTGATCAATGGAAATTCCAGATTCATCTTTAACTAGTTTTAAAGAGTCACTCATAGGAGTAGAAGCTTGTTTAAGATTTTCAAATCCAAATCATTTAAGCATATCGTGAACATATTTTGTTTGGCAAATAAAGATACCATCAGATCGTTGTGAGATTTGCAAACCAAGAAAATATGATAGTTCTCCTACAAGAGTCATTTCAAATTCATTTTTCATTACTAAGACAACTTCATTACACAAATCTTCATTAGTGGCTCCAAAAATGATATCATCAACATATATTTGCAAATTAATTAGATCGTTATTATTATGCTTAATGAAGAGCGTGTTGTCGGCACTTCCCATAACATAACCGTGCTTTAACAAAAATGATGTAAGTCTATCATACCATGCACGGGGCACTTGTTTTAATCCATAAAGCGCTTTTTCTAATTTGTAAACATGATTTGGAAACTTTTCATTTATAAAACTGGGGGGTTGTTTTACGTAAACTTCTTCTTTTATAAACACATTTTAAAAAAGCACTTTTAACGTCCATTCGAAATAATTTTATTCTTTTAAAACTTGCAAATGCCAAAAATATTCGTATAGATTCTAAGCGAGCAACGGGAGCAAAAGTTTCTTCAAAATCTACCCCCTCGATTTGAGAAAAACCTTGAGCAACTAAGCGTGCTTTATTTCTTATAATCCTAGATTCACCATCTAATTTATTTTTAAAGATCCATTTTACGCTAATAACATGATGATTAGATGATCTATCTACTAGATTCTAAACTTTATTTATTTCAAATTGATCTAACTCTTCGTTCATAGCCAAAAACCAAAATTCGTCATTTAAAGCGGTGGAAACATTTTTAGGTTTGATTTCAGAAACAAAGCAAATATTTGAAAATGTTTCATGAAGAGAAGATCGAGTTCTTACCCCAGTAGAAGGTTCCCCAATGACTAGCTCTTTTGGATGATTTTTTGAGAAGTTCAAGATGCTTGGGGGGCACATATTCATCTTCCTTGGCCTTCTCCTCCCATGCTTTGGAAGGTTCCTCTTCGCCATGCTCCAAAGATGGCAAAGGTTCATCATTTGTACCTATAGGAAGTCTTTCTTCACACGGAATAAATTCATCCAATTTAACATTAATAGACTCTTCAACCTTACTCGATCTTTTGTTAAATATTCTATAAGCTTTACTGGTTGAAGAGTATCCAAGAAATATTCCTTCATCACATTTTTCATTGAATTTTCCTAAAGAATCTTTTGTTTTAAGAATAAAACACTTACAACCAAATACTTTAAAATATGATACGTTAGGTTTCTTTTGATAATATAGTTCATACGGTGTGAGATTTAGAGATGGGCGAAGCATGATTCTATTCATTACATAGCATGATGTGCTTACGGCTTCGACACAAAAAGTCTTAGGTAATTAATATTCAGATAACATAGTGCGTGCTAGTTCTTGGATTGTCCTATTCTTTATTTCTACAACACCGTTTTGTTGAGGTGTCCGTGGAGCGGAGAACTCATGCTTAATACCTAATATTTCACAAAAAGATTTAAATTTTCATTTTCAAATTCTCCTCCATGATCTGAGCGAATGCATTTTATTTTTAAATCTAGTTCATTTTGAATACAAGTACATAATTTTGAAAATTCGCAAAACGCATCAGATTTTGAAGAGAGAAATAAAGTCCAACAATATCTCGAGAAATCATCTATTAGAATGAAAGTGCATATTCTACCACCAAGACTTGCGGTGCTAACGGGACCAAAGAGATCCAAATGAATTAGTTGCAATGGTTTAGAAGTAGAAATTTTGTTTTTGCTTTTACAAGATGATTTTGTAAATTTTCCTTTTTGGCATGGAGAACATAGTGAAGATAAATTTCCATTCAATTTAGGCAATCCTCTAATCAATTCCTTTTTTGCTAGTTTTAAAATGATCTTTGTACTAGCATGACCTAAACGTCTATGCCATAGTTCTAATTCATCATTTTTGGTTATAAAACATTTTATAGAAGATTTTGAAAGATCATGAAACGAAACTATGTAAACATTATGAATTCTAGGTGCAGTTAGTAACACATCTTTTGTTTTAGGATTAAATATTTTGCAAAGATTAGTGGATGATTCAAATAATACATCTAATCCTTTATCACACAGTTGGCTTATAGATATTAAGTTATGTTTTAATCCTTTAACATAAAGAACATTTGAGATAAGAAAGGATTCGTTACCCACTGTACCTACTCCCATGCATGATCCTTCCTTTACCGTTATCACCAAACGTTATGATCCCTCCTTTCTTCTTTTCTAGGCTAAGGAATTTTGCTTTGTTGCCCATCATGTGCTTGGAGCAGCCTGAGTCCAAGTACCACACGTCCTCTGTTTCCTTAGCCTTCCTGCAAATCTAGAAAGAAGATGAGAGTAAAGATCCGGATACCCAAGAGGTACCACCCATAGAGTAAGTGGATTTCTAAGGTACCCAGATTTGTTTTAACGATTGTTGTTTTATATTCCTACAAGAGCTAGACGTTTGTCCAAACTTAAACAATTTGTACAGGAAATATAGGGGGTTGAGACACTTTTCAGAATTCCTACATTGCTCTTGCTGGATGATGTTTGAATTTTAGAAAAAACATGAGATTTTTTAACTGTCGAGCTACCGCCGGCGTTAGTGGCTAGCGTCGGGCAGTAGGGCTCACTTTGATATCCGAGCCCACACTTTCCAGAACCATAACATTAGTTTCTCAAAATCATATCCAGGTATTTTTGACCTATTCCGAATTTTTTTATGGCCACATTGAGATCATGATTTTGTTTTTTAAGAGATGTATTTTCTTGTACAATCATAACACATTTATTTTCAAAACTCTTTTTGTTATTTTCAATTTGTGAGAGAGGTTTTTAGTTTGCTCTCTAAGTCCCCCTTTTCTTTTGTAATATTTTTGATTTGTGAGAGGGCCTTAGAAAGAGAAACTTCAAGTTCTTTTTCCTTACATAAAGAGTGCTCACACTCTTGGCATGAAACCTTTCTCTTTTCAAGGGAAATCAATTTTTTGTGAGCTTATGATTTTCTTTGATAATAGATTCATTTTCACGATTTAAAATAATATTATCTTTTATACTTTGATCATAGGATTTGCAAGTTTGAACAAATTCATCATAGAGTTCTTCGAAGGTGGGAGGAGTTACCTCAGTGTCGCTAAGAACACTAGTGTCGTCATCGTTGCTTTTTTCCATTAAGCATAAGTTTGCTTCCTCCTCGCTGCTTGGCCCAGACTCGTTTGAATCTTCAGAGGAAGAATCATCCCATGTTGCGGCTTTCAATACTTTCTTTTTCTCCTTCGCTTTGTATTGTTCTTTTTGCTCCTTTTGATACTCCGGGCACTGACTCTGAATGTGCCCGGTCTTTCTGTAGTGGTAGCACTCCGGTGGTGGTCTTACTTCTTCATCTTCGCTTCCTTTTCCTTTCTTTGATGTAGAGGAAGATCCTTTTCGTCGAGCATCCTTTTGGATGTATTTCTGGAAGGAGTTCCTTCTCTCTGGATTCCTAATGGACTTCCTGAAGTTCTTCACCAAGAGACCTTATTCATCTTCATCATCATCTTCGATGCTCTCCTTCTTTGATTTTAGTGTCAGCGCCTTTTTCTTTGGCTCTTTGTTGTATTCATCATGTTGAATCTGGAGTTCTACCTCATGGGCTTTGAGATTCCCAATAAGGTTCTCGATCTGGAGCATTCCTAGGTTGTGCGACTCTGAGATGGCCTTCACCTTTGGATTGAACCTTGGATGTAAAGAGCGAAGAATTTTCCTCACCATGTCCCCGTCTGAGTAGATCTTTCCAAGTTCCTTTGAAGTGTTGACGATCTTGGTGAAGCGAGTGTACATCGAGTTGATGTCCTCTTCGGTATCCATCCTGAATTTTTCATATTCAGATTCCAGTTGGAATAGCTTTGCATCTTTCACCTGCGATCTACCTTCATGAATAACTTCCAATTTATTCCAAATATCATAAGCAGTTATGCATGCAAAAATTCTATTAAACTCAGTTCAATTTAAGGCGCAATATAAAGCGTTCATCGCCTTATCATTATTTTTGCACCTTAGTTTATCGTTATCATCCCATTTATCTTTAGGTTTTAGTAATGTCGCCTCTCCCACTACAATTGTAGGAGGAGAGTACCGAACTTCTACCATGTTCCATACTTCCACATCCATGGTCATAAGAAAACACATCATTCAATTTTTCCAGTAGTTAAAATCTGACCCAGAAAGAAGAGGTGGTCGACTAACACTTTGACCCTCCGAAAAAGTGAGATCATGAGACGCCATTATTCCCGGTTGTTAAGCCGATTGGAATAAAACCGCTCTGATACCACTTGTTGGATCGATAGGCGCCCTTGGAGGGGAGTGAATAAGGTTTTTTAAAACTTATGTTAAATTTTGATTAACTTGAAATAATAAGCGATTAGGATGATGAGAAAATAAAGACACATTAAGTAAAATCAAATAGAGACATGCTTTATTAATATGAAATATAGTTTTACAAAAATTGATTTATATAACGCTAGAAATCGGTGGCGAATAATAATAAACTCTTTTTTTATATCCCGACTCGCATCCCCACGAACCGGTGGCCCTAGCCTTATCCTTCCCCAGATTCGTCCTCAAGCCGCTCTAGCCAATCCAACCCCGGATATGGCCATGAGCACCCCCTAGACCTAACCTAGATCTAGTCGCCAACATGAGGCGAATTTCAGCCCTAAGTCCTACCCAGACCTAGTCGCCAACACGAAGTGAATTCTCTAATGGTTTACAAAGAAAATGAAATGATAATAATAAAAACTCCCTCTTAAAGAACTTCTGAAGTTGGAGACGAAGATCCGCTGTAGAATAAGCATTGTAGAAGCGGATGTCGTTTGGATCCGGCGTGAAGAGATTCTCCTTTAAAAATTAGCAGAGCTTTGGTAGGACATCAAATTTTGGCCAAATTAGCCTCTGTAATTCTAACACTCAATCTCTCTCTCTCTCTGATGTCTCTGAAATGAGAGAAGAGGGGTCCTATTTATAGCCTCAGCGCTAGCTCCTATGCTAGCGCTACCGCCGATGCTATCCCAGATTAGGCATTATTCTGCGTGGGTGAATCTTCAATCCGAGGAAACATTTCTCTCTTTCTTTCTGTGCTCTGCGCTACCGCCTGCGCCATCTGCTAATGCCAGGCGCTAGCTCCTTCTATATGTGCTCCGGAATTGAGCTAATCATCGCTAGTGTCGGGCGCTAGGTGTTACCGTCGGCGCTAGTGGGCATGTTGGATTTGTTGGCTCAAATTTGGGGGCAACCTTCTAATGTAATCCTTGAGTAATATGGACCGTGTTTCCTGCACACTTAAACACACAAGATCAAATACACATAGGATTTGTTATTCTCAAACCTAGGAGATGCGGAAAACCATGTTCCAACACATGGAAGTGGGTTAGGTTTTAAATCAGCGTAGTTGGAGCACCTAGGTATTAATCAACGGAGATTCCCTTCGATCAACGGGATCTCCCATCGATCGATGGGACCTCCCGTCGATTGTCGATCGGCGGGCTTTCCCTTCGATCGGCGGGCCTTCCCATCGATCGATAGGCCATCCCGTCGATCGACGGGAGCCCTTGCCAATTTTCTTTTGGGAGATGTCTTCTTAGTTGTAATCCTTCTTGTTCTTTCCCGTGTCGCCCCAATAAACTCTGTTAGGTGGGCTGGGATGTTAAGGAATTTGTCTCCTTTGGGGTGTTTTGTAAACCCTAAGTTTTATTGCATCCCTTTGTCGATCGTTGCTATGTTTATGATTAGTTGATGTCATGAATTAGTCTTAGGGGTTATTCTGACTGTTTTATCTTGATACCTTTTGATTGGTTTATTAAGCCTAGTAATGAGGTAGTTACTCTTTTTTTAGACTTTCTGATCGTATAGTGGGAAATATTCCCTTTGATTCCTCTTGACTCCTCTTGTAATATTGTAAATTCTTTCAGTTATTGTATTGACTTTGCCACCTATTTGGAAGTACTTCTTTGGTTATTCCAAGGTAAGAATTACCTTATGACTCATTTTGTCTTGGCCTGGTTTGCCACCATAAAAAAAGAAATGCCAAACCAAGTAAGTTGCTGATAAGTATAAATTGAAATGATATTCTTTAAATATATTGGAGTGTGGGTGGTATTTCAGTCCCCCACCACATTGACTTCTTTTATACTGGAGTGTGGGTGGTATTTTAGGCCCCCACCATAGTGGCTTATTTTATACTAGAGTGTGGGTGGTATTTCAGGCCCCCACCACAGTGGATTCTTTTATACTGGAGTGTGGGCGGTATTTCAGGCCCCCACCACAGTGGCTTCTTTTATACTGGAATGTCGGTGGTATGTCAGGCCCCCACAACAGTAGACTTATAGGCTGGAGTGTGGGTGGATGTATCAGGCCCCCACCATAGTCTTTCTTTTCAACTTATCATGCAAGCAATTTGGTAGGGTTTGGTTACTTTTCTTCGCATGTATGAACTCTGTTCATTGGCTTTGCCACATCTGTGCCTTACTCTGACCGCATATTACTCATGTTATTTAAAGTTGGTCTTATTATTACTGTTACTTAGTCCCATTTGGGCTGAGGCATTCTATTCTCTTGAATGCCCCAGGTTCAGGTTCATGCTCCGGTCAGTAGCTGTGGCGAGTGGTAAAGCTGCACTTTTGGTCCCCAGTAGAGGCTCTTTCTTCCCTGCTTGTGAAGAGCCATCTCTAGAGGTTTTCCTCCCTGGTGTCACCTTGTGGGCTTATGTAAGTGGTAGAAGCCCGTAAGGTTTCTTCTCTTTTTGTATTCAGTGGACTTGCGGGAAGCTACTATTTTGTACTACCCTTAAGGTAGATACCAGTTGCTCTTTGGGAAATGTGTATCTTGTTAAATTAGATAAGATACTTTTTGTAAAGATTGCATAACATAATTTTTCTTATTATGTAACATCTATTGTGAAATCGTGCTAAGTATTTTCTTATATATTTAATAATCTAGGCATGCGCTATTCTTGAAGACATGTTTGGTCTTCATGCTTATATATGGTAAATGAATCTATATTTCCGCCGCGTACGTATATTTTCTATTTGTGGACTAAATATTCCACAGGCCCAAGGGACACGGTCCCAACCCAAAGGAAGCTCAAATTATCTTTGGACTTAAAGATACCTATATTTTGTATGAATGTTCGTAATGAGTGTTTTCCTGAGCATCTGCAGTTGTTCCCTGCATGACGTGGCATCATGACGCATATTTTCCCCTACTCTGATAATACGTAAAATATATCGGGAAAATGCGGGTTGTGACAGTTGGTATCAGAGGGAGGTTGGTCGGGTTGTTGGGATAGTTTGGTTGGCTCGGCTAACCACCTAGTCAGAAATGTTATTCATTGCATACACCCACGGATGGGTGACCGGTAGATCTCGTCTGAAGCATTGACACTACACTCATAAGCATGAAAGATATATACGGGCCATATTATTGTTGGAGTTTCTGAGATGATCTCAAAGCAATCAACAGTTAGTCTTACTGCCAACGCAATATGAGCTTATAGGGTCGCACATAAAAGCGTTTGGAGAAGTTGGAGAAAGGATTGTGTTGGCCTTACTCATATTGGATATGAGTGGAGGACTAATCCTGTGACTGCTTGGAATTAACTTGAGAATGTCTCAACGGGAAATCGTTTAAAGGGTTTAAACGAATGGATTGATGCTAGACAAATTCGGCTAAAGGGTTTAACCGAACTGTGTCAAATTCGGCTAAAGTGTTTAACCGAATTATGTTGATTCGACTAATCAAATTCGGCGATATTGATTCGGCTAAAGTGTTTAGCCGAACAATAACAAATTCGACTAAAGGGATTAGCTGAAATGTGTTAGTTCGACGAAATGGTTTCGACGAAATCATATAACCGAATTCATATAGTCAAATTGACTATAACATATAGTCGAATTCAGTTATTGTACATAGTCAAATTCGGTTATACTGTTTAGTCGAATTGTCGAATTCGGCGAATGTATTTATCATGACAGAACAGTTCTATTTTTCCTGGGTCTACGGATAGCCTGTTTTATGCTGTTTGGTATAAAAGGGCATACGTTTTTAGGTTTAGAAGACTGAAACCTTTTGCGATTTTAGACGAGAATAGCCGTTCGGAAAAGTTTCGCAAGAGGGCTTCTCGTTCTTCCGTCCGCCGATTTTGCCGCCGACGGTCGCCGCCTACCTTGTCTCGAACCTAGCAGTCCGTGGGGATGCTGAGAGCTTCCTACTCCGACCCATTCCTTGTTCAACAAGGCTTTGGGGTTCTCCATCGTTCGTGTGGATTGCTATAGAGGAGCCGATACATTTCAGTTCTTGGAACTTAGATTTAGTCTACTGGATTCCTTCTTGGAGCACCTTGGTTGAGTATTGACTCAATCCCGCGAAGGTATATTGCATTTTGCTTTCCTAATCTTTTGATTCATGAGATCCGCAAGATCCTTACTCTTTGGGTTGTTCTAGTTTTCTTCCGCTGCGCACATTTGATGTGTTCATATCATTATGAATGGTATTTAGAAAAACCCAACAATTATGTAGTATGAGATACATAATATGTGTATGTATATGGATCCTCAAAGGTGACAACATGCGATTATTACGTAGTATGGAATGCATAACATAGGTCGCATGCGTGTCCATTAGATTTTTTTGTTACATGCAATAATATGTAGTATGGGATGCATAAGATCGCATGTGTACACCACTCATAGCATGCATTAAGGATTTTCTTAAGCTGCATCGCACTGCATGCATTGCATAACATTACATAAACACACGCGCCAAGAAGGAGATCTACACACTGACACATGTACACTCATGGTTTTAAAAGAAAGATGTTCAGCCGTCATGCATACAGGAGAGGTGCACGAGGGATTCAGGGGTGATGATTTATCATCCTGAGTATAGCGAAATATCAAATATGAAACTTTTCCCAGAGCAAGGTAGTAGCAAGAGCAAGCGTTTGTATGTATTTTTATATGTCTTCTCTTCCTAGAGGGTTGAGTCCAGTTTTGATAGGTTGTCTGTTCTTGTCTTCCTTAGATATGGCCCCAAAGCGTCAGCCCATGAGACCTATTCCCCCATCTGTGGGAGAGTCGTCAGGTGCGCATATCGTGGCTATGTTGGAGGTGTTGTTTCTTAGCTATAAGACGTTGAGGTGATAGTTGGTCGCGATGTAGGAGCAGATGCAGGTATTGTTGACTGCCACTCAGTGGTAGTAATCGGTGATGAGTCAGCCAGAGCCCGTCCGTCCTGCACCCCTCGTTCCCCCTATAGCATTGCCGCCAAAGATGAACTTTATTTCGCACTTCCAGAGTCTAGGAACCCGGCCTACGATGGGAGGGCATACTTTATGGCACTTGATGATTGCATCCTAGCGATGAAGGAGATGTTCTCGTACTCTAGTTTTTAGTCGACCAGAAGGTAATGTTCGCAGCCTTTCAGCTGAAGGGCCTGGCGAAGAGTTGGTGGATTAGAGAAAAAGAAGCACTTGCAGAAGGTTTCTCATGGAGCAATTTAAGAGGATGTTGTTGAAAAATATTTTACCTGCAGTTGAGCAGGACCCTTTGATGAATAACTTCGTACATTTGAAGCAAAGGCAACTCACCGTAGGTGAGTATGAGGTTGAGTTCAGCAAGCTGAGCAAAATCGCCCCAGATTTAGTTGCCACTGAGGAAAGTAGGGTGAAGAGGTTTCTAGGAGGGCTCCACAGTGAGATACAGCAGCTAGCTAGTGCTTATCGATCCATGAGCTTTGTAGATGAGGTGGAAGCCGCGTTGAAGGTCCAGGCGATTGAGAATGCAAAGAATAGGGGGAAGGAATTAAGAAAGGAGAAAAGAAAAGCTGGAGATGGGGGCAACCTTAATCCTGGTAAGAAGGTCAAGGTGGAGAGCAGTTTTTATGGCCGTGTGGGCCATCCTTCCGAGAAGTGTTTCAAGAGGTTAGGCGCATAGAAGCAGCTGCAGGTGATGGCTCTTCAAGGTGCTCTGAAGAATGTCACATATTGCACTTATTGTAGACAGATGGGGCGCAATCGTACCAGTGTTGGAAGAAAGATAAGACATGTGAGTATTGTGGTCAAGGAGGTCATGATGTGACTCGATGCCGAATGAAGGATAGGACGTGTTATCAGTACGGGCAGAAGGGACATGTGAAGACCCAGTGTCCGCAGTTCTAGATGGCCGGCCAGCACCATTCCCTTCCAGCTCTGGCACCGCCACCACCCCAGCAGCTACAGTTGGATCAAGGAAAGGCCAAGTTAAATGCAATAAAGAAGGTGGAAGCGCAGTGCTCAACCCAGGTCATATCAAGTTTGTCTTCACTCTACTTGTAGACCAATCTTTGTGAAGAAACTTAGACATTATATCTTTTAGATATCATTTGTTCATAATGATTGGTTAGGTGAGTTTAAGGTTCGAGAATGTTGGGCGCGTGTCCTCTTTGATTCGGGTGCCACTCATTCCTTCGTGGCTAGGAAGTTTGTAGATCGTCATCGCTGGGCTATCGAGCGAGTTGATGATCCACTTTGCGTTAAGTTTTCGTTCGACGATTCGGTTGTATCGGACCAATGCATTGAGCAGGGTACGATTCTTTTGGAAGGATTCTTGGCCTATGCAGATTTGAAGGTGATAGATTTGGAGGATTTTGACGTGATTCTGGGCATGGATTGGCTGGCCAGCTATGTTGTCATTATACAGTGCATGGATAAGCGTTTGGATTTTTTGAGGGATGATGGCCAGCCGATGAGTGTGTTTGGCTTTCCGCGTCAAACTTCCTTGGTTATGTCTGTCGTCTATGCTCAGGCTTTTGCAGAGTTTGGTGGTCGTGCTTGTTTTGTTTATATTTTGTATGTAGCTTGTGCATCATCGCCTTGTGTCGAGGACATACCGGTGGTGTGAGAATACCCGGATGTGTTTCCCGACAGCCTTCCTGTTCTTCCTCTTGAGCGAGAGATAGAGTTTGTGATAGATCTAGAGCCCAGAACTCATCCTATTGCAAAGGCACCTTATCGTATGGCGTCACGTGAGTTGGAGGAGCTGCGTGCTCAGTTGGACGAGTTGTTGCAGTTTGGTTTCGTTAGGCCGAGTATGTTGCCTTGGGGTGTGCTAGTTCTATTTATGAAGAAGAAGGACGGTTCGATGCAGTTTTGTATTGATTGCCGAGAATTGATCAAGGTGACAACCATGAACAAATATCCATTGTCGCAGATTGATGACCTGTTCGATCAGTTACAGTGTAACTGCGTATTTTCCAAGATTGATCTTCGGCCCAGTTATCATCAATTGAGGATCCGAGAGTCTGATGTTCTGCGGACTGCTTTTCGTACACGTTACGAGCATTTTGAATTCTTGGTGATGTCGTTTGGGCTGACAAATGCACCCTCAGTCTTTATGGATTTGATGAACAGAGCATTTAGATAATATCTGGATCAGTTCGTGGTGGTCTTTATAGCTGACGTGTTGGTTTATTCGCCAAATGAGGAGCATGCTCCGCATTTGTGCTTGGTGTTGTTGACCCTGAAACCACACAAGTTGTATGCCAAGTTGAGCAAATGTGAGTTTTGGATTTCTCAGGTTTCCTTCTTGGGTCATGTGGTGGGCAAGGATGGTATTTCTATGGACCGAACAAAGGTGGCTACTATTTTTGATGGGAAGAGACCAACAACTTCTAAGGAAATCAGGAGTTTCTTAGGGTTGGCAGGTTATTATTGAAGGTTTGTGGAGGGATTTTCAGGAATTTCTGCGCCTCTAACCATGTTGATGCAGAAAGGAGCAGCTTTTATTTGGAGCGAAAAGTGTGAGGAGGCTTTTTAAGAGCTAAAGAGAAGATTATGTTCTGCCCCAATTTTGGCTCTTCCTGTTGAGGGGGTAGAAATTCAAGTCTATGTTGATGCTTCACAGGTTGCTCTTGGATGTGTTCTTATGCAGGATGTGAAAGTGATTGCGTACGGGTTGAGGCAGCTAAAGGTTCATGAAAGGAACTACCCTATGCATGATTTGGAGTTCGCTGCGGTGATTTATGACTTAAAGCTTTGGAGGCATCTGTTGTACGGGGTGTCGTGTAGAATCTACTCAGATCATTAGCGTTTTATCTATGTGTTTTCACAAAAGGATTTGAATTTGTGCCAGCGTCGGTGGATGGACTACATTGCAGACTATAATGTGGATATCGTATATCACCCAGGCAAGGCGAATGTAGTGGCGGATGCCCTAAGTAGAAAGTCTGCTTCTGTTTTCAGCCTCTCTATGCAGTCGCTAGTGGATAAGTTTTATTTGATGAGCATTGTCGTGAAGTCCAAGGATGGACCGTCTAGTATAGAAGTTGAAGAACCTTCCTGGATTACCCTTATGAGGTTGCATCAGAAGGATGACCCTGATTTGCAGCACCTCCGGGGTAGAACTGGGAAAGGTGAGTTGCCAGATTTCTCGATTGATGAAGAGGGTACCTTGAGGTATCATGGCAGGTTTTGTATTCCCACTGTGGAAGAGATTCGCGCGAAGATTTGTGAGGAAGCTCACGATTCCAGTCTTGCATAACATCCTTGTTCCACAAAGATGTACCATGATTTGAAGCAGATCGTTTGGTGGTCAGGCATGAAGAATGATATTGCGAGGTTTATGTCGAAGTGTTATACCTGTCGGCGCGACAAGGAAGATCATAAGAGACCCGGTGGCAATTTGACACCGTTGGATATTCCGATGTGGAAATGGGAAAGTATCTCTATGGAGAAGATTACATCGATGCACGTGCAAGAAGTTATTAGATTGCATGGTGTGCCCGCGAGCATTATTTCTGATCGAGATTCCAGGTATACATCCCGCTTTTGGCAGAGTTTGCAGGGGGCTTTTGGCACCAATCTTCGGTATTCTATCGCATATCATCCGCAGACGAATGGGCAGAGAGAAAGGGTAAATCAAATTGTAGAGGAAATGATCAGGTGTTATATTTTAGAGCATGGTGGAGCTTGGGATGAACGCCTTGGGCTTATTGAATTTGCGTACAATAAAAGTTATCAGGAGAGCTTGCAGATGGCTCCTTTCGAAGCTCTGTATGGGAGACGATGTCAGTCTCCCCTATTTTGAGCTGAAGTGGGTGGGAAGCCAGTTTTCGGTCCATAGGCCTTAGAAGAAATGAGCATTGTTGTAACGTAGATCCGTGAGAAGCTTCGTCTAGCTCAGGAGAGCTATGAGAAGTATGTCAATCGGCGAAGGGTCGATTTAGAATTTGCAGTTGGGGACATGGTGTTCTTGAAAGTTTCTGCGATGGCCGGTGTTAAGAGGTTTGGGAAGAACCATAAGCTAAATCCCAGGTATGTGGGGCCGTTTCAGATTGTGGAGCGCATCGGACTTTCTGCTTATATGCAGTTGTTTCCTGCTTCCTTCCCTGGTGTTCACGATGTGTTCCATGTGAGCCAGTTGTGGAAGTGTGTTCTTAGTGACTGCCATGTCCTTGATTCTGTGCCAGAGTTGTTGACAAATCTGTCCTATGTGGAGCAGCATGTTCGTATCTTGGGGAAGCAAGATCGGGTGTTGCGAAGGAAGACGATTCCTATGGTGAAGATTCTCTGGAGCAATCAGGATGTTTGAGGTGCAACTTGGGATCTCGAATCGGTTATGAGAGAGTCTTTTCCTCATCTGTTAATCTAGATTTTACCAGGTAGGCTTTCCCCTTCTATGCTTTCCATTTGTGCTTAATATTATAGAGTTTCGGGCCGAAACTTTTTTGTAGGAGGGGAGGCTGTAACGCCCAGAAATTTTGAATAGATTATTTGAAATGAAAATATTAATTATTATTTTAGATCGAATGATTAATTCCGTCGTAGTGAGGGCGTTACCATCGTAGGTGCATTACCGTAGTCCGTCTCGGGTGTTCGCGAGGTCGCGTTTGATAAAAATCCTTATTTATCCTGGTATGAAATATTTAATTAGCATATGAATTATCTTATAAGAGTTTACTTATCAAATTCTGTACAAAATTTATATATATTCTTATAAGAAATTTATATATATATATATTCTTATAATAGTATATATATATATAAATTTTCTTGAAATCTGCTCAATTTTTATAGGAGAAGTTAGTGGGATCCAGGAGGATTCCATTTCCTATGTCCTTTAATTAGGATTTCTCTTTTCTTCTGAGGCAAGCCGTCCACTTATCTTTCCTCTCTCTTTTTTTGCGAGCTCCAGTTGAGAGAAAGAGGAGGTCGGAGGCTAGGGTTTCATCGGAGGTTTTTTCAGGTGGTGGAGGTGGTCGGAGCTCTCGCCGGTGCTAGAAATTGGAAAGCTCTCATCGAGTTCTTCCTCCGTGAAGTAGTTTTTGCTGCTTTGGCTTTTGTTTAAGGCAAGAAAAATTGTTCTTCTTCTCTGTTTTTGACCAAGCTGGGTCATGTTTTTCTTTTATTGTTATTATTAAAGTTTTATATTTAATTTGTTAATTCATTCCCTGTTAGAAGGGTTTGGACCAGCTGTGTCTTTCCTGTATT
Organism: Dactylorhiza incarnata; assembly: GCA_033032865.1. Classification (NCBI taxonomy): domain Eukaryota; kingdom Viridiplantae; phylum Streptophyta; class Magnoliopsida; order Asparagales; family Orchidaceae; genus Dactylorhiza; species Dactylorhiza incarnata. Next base: position 3,373,016 of record JAWHQI010000026.1, on the reverse strand, counting down.
ACTTGGGAGTGGGTTAGGTTTTAAAACGACGGAGTTGGAGCACCTAATTCTTAATCAACGGAGATTCCTATCGATCGACGCGATCTCCCGTCGATCGACGGGACCGCCCGTCGATTGTCGGTCGGCGGGCCTTCCCGTCGATCGGCAGGCCTTCCCGTCGATCGATAGGCCATCCCGTCGATCGACAGGAGCCCTTGCCGATTTTCTTTTGGGAGATGTGCTTTTAGTTGTAATCCTTCTTGTTCTTTCCCGTGTCGCCCTAATAAACTTCGTTAGGTGGGCTGAGATGTTAAGGATTTTGTCTCCTTTGGGGTGTTTCGTAAACCCTAAGTTTTGTGACATCCCTTTGTTGAACGTTGCTATGTTTATAATTAGTTGATGTCGTGAATTGGTCTTAGGGGTTATTCTGATTGTCTTATCTTAAGACCTTTTGATTGGTTTATTAAGCCTAGTAATGAGGTGGTTACTCCATTTTTTTAGTCTTTCTGACCGTATATTGGGAAATATCCCCTTTGATTCCTCTTGACTCTTCTTGTAATATTGTAAATTATTTTAGTTATTATACTGACTTTTCAGCTATTTGGAAGTACTTCTTAGGTTCTTCCAAGGTAAGAATTACCTTATGATTCATATTGTCTTTGCCTGGTTTGCCACTGATGAGTCCCCTTTATATACACATTTTTGGACTCATCTGGGCCGTATTTCTAGTCGATGCACTACACCTTAGGCATGTTTTTGATTATATTTGTTATTCCTTGGTAGGTGCACTCTTAGGCCCGTTTCGGTGTGCATTTGCGCTCCTTGTTATTGGGGGTAAGCACATGGTGCTCCCCATCCCTTTCTCTATGTTTATCTAGTGCTAGAGGTGTTTTCCCAGCTGTTTTATCTTGTATACAGGTGGTCGGATCATCCAGTTTTCCCCCAGAATTCATGATTGTGTGCAACGCACGGTCGTACGTTTCCTTGATGCAAGGACGGTTGTGGTCGTGCGTTCTCATCTGGGCAGAAAACGGGAGATCTGAGTTTAGTTGTGCGTTTTGACGCACGAGCAGAATTGCCCGTGCGTGAGTCAAACGCACGGACGCCTGTTTCTTCCTATTTCTAGCTTTTCTGAATTTACCCGTGCGTTTTGGCGCAGCTTCGTCTTCACGCCAATTTTTATCATTAATTATCGCACGGGCAGCGCGCGATCGTGCGTTCGACCGTGCGTGACCAAAATTTTGCCTGTTTAGTATTTAAAGCAGGGAATGTCGCTACCAAAAGAAACCGATTCCCCTCGCGGGAAAAACCAGGAACCCCGCCATTTTCGCCCTTTCCACCGGAGGAGACAAGAGGAGACCATTTCCAGCGATCTCCTTCGCCATTCCTTCATCCGGGAGCATTTGCAAGCATTCTCCGCCACTAGTTCAAGCATTCTTCGCCGAGGAAACCATAGAAGCGCTGAAGATCGTTGGAGCGGTGACAGCCTCCTTTGAGTCCTCACACCATCTGAAGGCCGAGCCCGGAGAGAGCCCGACAACCTCTCACTCCGACCGAGAACCCAAGACGCGATGACATCTTCTATTTGGTCCTTTCTAAACTTTGATGCTTGTGCTTTCTCTTTGTGTTGTTGTAAGAACGCTTGTTAGGTTAATGTTATGGATCCTTGCTTGTGTTCATGTGTAATGATGATGTGGTGGTGAGAATAGCTTTCGTTGTTGTTGTGATAGCCTATGTTGTTTGTGTGTGAAGCCATCTAGCAATTGCTAGTGGTGATGTTGGCGAAGAGGTGAACACGACCCTCACACAACCTCACAATATGGCCACTCCATATGCTTACCGAAGCGCGGCATCGCGGCGGCTGCGTTCACCCACACCTTGCGAAGCGGTGCTTTTCGACCCGCATTTCTCTTATTTCCTCAATAGCTTAGGAATCCAATCACAAAGCCCCTGTTTCACATTATTCGCTCGCGTAACAATCGAATCACCACACGTTTCGTTCACCAGAACCTGCATTCCTTTGAGATCGACATTCGGGGAGTTCCTCCCTATTTAATTACTTGAGCGACCGGTGCACTGTCGTCGTATCGCATTTCGTGCATGCTAATTAGCGTTGCTGAAATCGCGCATCAAGTTTTTGGCGTCGTTGTCGAGGAATGCAGGCGTGATGAGATTTTGGTTGTGAATCAATTGTTTTTGATTGAGTCTTTTATTCTTTTCAATTTATTCTTTATTATGCTATTTTCTTCTTCTGTATCATGTGGGCGCATTTGAATATCCGATGTCGTTGGTGTGCGGACACATCCCACGCTAGTGATAGGTGTCCCAAAGAGTATGGTGTCGTTCAAAAACCGTACGGAGCCCATAAATCTTTTGGCAACTCTACTGCCCCTCTATTGTCGCACTTTTACGTGGCTACCGCACCTTGGGTGCCGGCAAAGCCGGTAAAGCAGTATTTATTTTGTAAAAGTAGAGAGCATGCGTTGAAGGACTGTGCGGATTATCTTCGCCAATTGGTGGATGACGATGAGCCGGATATCCGGATCGTCCCATCCTCGAATTCGGCGAACACAACTCCTTCCTCTGGTTACGTGTCCCTTCAATCTTCACTGCTTGAAGTCTCTGGAATCGACACGTGCATCAGTGCTCCTCATGACTGTGTTTCTGATGCGACACCCCATACCTCTTCGGTTCACGTACCACTTTGCATGGATTTGTGCCCTTGTGTGGAGAGTGAGCCTGAACACTTAAGAAGCACGTCTTCTCCCACTACACACGAATCTACATCTATTTCTGATATTGTCATTGCGGTCAATTTGCAGGATGTTGCAGACCTGCGAGGTGTCGTGCCCACTCTCATGGAGGAGGACAGTCTCAATTGTGCTGAAACAACCATTTCGGTCCAGTGTGAGGAAGTCCAAGTTATATAGGAGGCCATTGCGTGCGCTGTTGGGTCTAGTGAAATCCTTGATGATATCATTAGTTCATCATTGCCGCACCCTATGGGGGATGAAGCCGGGAGTATCCCCTCAAATGAGATTTCTTTTAGTTTTTCTTCCAATTTATTTCCTTACCCCATTTCTTTATGTAAAAGGATGCAGGATGCCCCTCCTCCGGTTGACCAGACCTTATGCATGGAGGAGCCGAAAGCCTGGCGGGATGAGGAAGGTACTATGAAGAAACATCTTGTTTCCTCATCATTGTTGGTGCTTCCCTTTGAGGATTGGTTACAAGGGGGCAAGCGATTCTTCTTTGATGACATAATACTGGAGGAGAAGAAGATAGCGAAAAAGGAGGAGATTTGGGGTTGGAGGTTGAGCATCCTACTTAATTTCCACCCCTACTACCAGGTCCCCGGACCTTTTTCTTTCATCAGTTGTTACTACTTCAAATCAGCTTATAGCTGATTTGTTTTGAGCTTGTAATAATAATTAGGATTTATTAGTTTTTGCTTATTCCTAGACTTTATGAACAATGCTTTAATACATGTATTTGGTCCACCTTTAAGGAAGTTAAACAAAAGGGCTTCTTGGGAGACAACCCATGGGAACCACCCGGTTCCGCTTGCTTGCTTTAATTTCTATTATGTTTTGTTTGTTTTTGCATTGGCGCTAACATTGCAGGTGTGAATGCGATTGGATGAAGAGGAGGAGATCTTTAAAGAAGGATTATACCGCACTTCTGGCATGTTCTTTTATGTGCATAGGTCCGCTCTACCCCTATTTTTCCCTATTCCTGAATTGTCTATTTTATTTCATTTTGATCAAGTCTGTGGGAGAGAGCGAGCTGTGCACGTACACACACTTTGCATGGCATGTTAGAATGTGCTGAGTTAGGATTTATCATTTTGGTGCACACATTGCATACACTTGCACCTAGTTCACGCGCACTTGATCACGCGCGCTTATTGGATATTGCTGCGAGGTTCCCCGCTCATAAGAATTGGATTATTAGTGTAGGAGTGAGGAGTAGAGAAAAATGTTGACTCGATTAGTGCTCTAGTCAAATGCTCCCGTCACGCCTAGAAATTCAATTAGAGTAGAATAAAATTCAAAGCTATAATTTAATTATTTCTATTATAGTAGCTGCAATTTATTTTACTTTAGTGGTGAATCCGGCGAATTCAACGGTAGCATAAGGTCGAGTGTAGCTAGACTAGCAGTAGCTTATTACTAGGGTCGGAAGGAAGGACAACCTTTCTCGGTGGCTAGAACTTGCACTAGGCTACTCTTGAAACGATTGCGTTGAAGTACTCATTATAAAATGAGATATAGGCCCTTTCTTGATCCGTTTGTGCTTTTGAAATCCTCACCAACATAATCACCTTTGCAAGCCCACTTGAGCATATCTTTCCTCCTTGTTTAGCTCCACTAAAATTTCACCAAAGGCATACGGCCAAACCTATTTTTGCACCAACTTTTGAGCTGAAAGAAATTTATCTATCGATCGCATTTGGTGTTGTCTCTGTGGTGTATGGCAGCTTTGATTTAGCTAAAGGAGCTGTTTTTATTGTGCCTACATAAGTATTCTGTCGAGAAGAGAAAAAAAAGAGAAAAAAAATTGTTCAAAATGAATACTCTCTCGACAGAATTCAAATTATATTTGGCTTAGCACGCACCTAGTGTTCAGTTGAAATCTGGGGGTGTTGTGTAATTCTTGAAAATGTTGTATTAGTGATTGTAATTCTCTTGAGTGCTCAGTTTATGTTGAATGCGATTCCCATCGTCCTTCTACTTATCTAGCCTAAACTCAACCTAAGCCCAATCGTAACCCATAAATCCTATTGATTTTAGATACGAGTCGTCTCATGCAGTAGAGAGAGTGCGAACGTGCAAGCCTATGGACATCGACTTTGATGGATTTCATAGGAGTTTGTCCCGAGCTTGATTCGAGTAAAACTCTACTCATTAGTCACGCTATTTTCCCTTTTGCGCGACCGAAAGATTCACCGGGATTCACCATCCAAGTAAAGTAAATTTCAAATTACTGTTCTAGAAATAGTTAGATATAATCTTGAGTTTAATTCTGTTCTAATGTATTTCTATGCAAGTGCGCATGCAACTTCGCATAGGTCTCTACCGCTCAAACTCACTCTAAAATCCAATTGTTCTGACAGAAGAGCTGAGTAGTTTGCCCGAGACGTGCAAATGGTTAAGTCTGGGGGTGTGATGAGTCCCCTTTATATACACATTTTTGGACTCATCTGGGCCGTATTTCTAGTCGATGCACTACACCTTAGGCATGTTTCTGATTATATTTGTTATTCCTTGCTAGGTGCACTCTTAGGCCCATTTCGGTGTGCATTTGCGCTCCTTGTTATTGGGGGTAAGCACATGGTGCTCCCCATCCCTTTCCCTATGTTTATCTAGTGCTGGAGGTGTTTTCCCAGCTGTTTTATCTTGTATACAGGTGGTCGGATCATCCAGTTTTCCCCCAGAATTCATGATTGTGTGCAACACATGGTCGTGCGTTTCCTTGACGCGCGGACGGTTGTGTTCATGCGTTCTCATCTGGACATAAAATGGGAGATCTGAGTTTAATCGTGCGTTTTGACGCACGAGCAGAATTGCCCGTGTGTGAGTCAAACGCACGGACGCCCGTTTCTTCCTGTTTCTAGCTTTTCTGAATTTACCCGTGCATTTTGACGCACAGGCGGATTTGCCCGTGCGTGATCACACGGGCGTCGCAGCTTCATCGTCACGCCAGTTTTTATCATTAATTATCGCACGGGCAGCGCACGATCGTGCGTTCAACCGCGCGTGACCAAAATTCTGCCTGTTTAGTATTTAAAGCAGGGAATGCAGCTACCAAAAGAGACCGATTCGCCTCGCGTGAAAAACCAAGAACCCCGCCATTTTCTCCCTTTCCACCGGAGGAGACAAGAGGAGACCATTTCCAGCGATCTCCTTCACCATTCCTTCATCCGGGAGCATTTGCAAGCATTCTCCGCCACTAGTTCAAGCATTCTTCGCCGAGGAGACCATTGAAGTGCTGAAGATTGTTGGAGCGGTGACAGCCTCCTTCGACTCTGCACACCATCTGAAGGCCGAGCCTGGAGAGAGCCCGACAACCTCTCACTTCGGCCGAGAACCCAAGACGCGGTGACATCTTCTATTTGGTCCTTTTTAAACTTTGATGCTTGTGCATTCTCTTTGTGTTGTTGTACGAACGCTTGTTAGGTTAATGTTATGGATCCTTGCTTGTGTTCATGTGCAATAATGATGTGGTGGTGAGAATAGCTTTTGTTGTTGTTGTGATAGCCTAGGCTGTTTGTGTGTGAAGCCATCTAGCAATTGCTAGTGGTGATGTTGGCGAAGAGGTGAACACGAACCTCACAAAACCTCGCACTGTGGCCACTCCATCCGCTTACCGAAGCACAGCATCGCGGCCGCTGCATTCACCCACACCTTGCGAAGCGATGCTTTTCGACCCACATTTCTCTTATTTCCTCAATAGCTTAGGAATCCAATCACAACGCCCCTGTTTCACATTATTCGCTCGCGTAACAATCGAATCACCACACATTTCGTTCACCAGAACCTGCATTACTTTGAGATCGACATTCGGGGAGTTCCTCCCTATTTTATCACTTGAGCGACCGGTGCACTGCCGTTGTATCGCATTTCGTGCTTGCTAATTAGCGTTGCTGAAATCGCGCATCAGCCACCATAGAAAAAGAAATTCCAAACCAAGTAAGTTGTTGATAAGTATAAGTTGAATTGATATTCTTTAAATATACTGGTGTGTGGGTGGTATTTCAGGCCCCCACCACAGTGGCTTCTTTTATACTAGAGTGTGGGTTGTATTTCAGGCTGCCCACCACGGTGGCTTCTTTTATAATGGATTGTGGGTGGTATTTCAGGCCCCCACCACAGTGGCTTCTTTTAGACTGTAGTGTGGGTAGTATTTCAGGCCCCCACCACAGTGGCTTCTTTTATACTGGAATGTGGGTGGTATGTCTGGCCCCCACCACAATGGACTTGTAGGCTGGAGTTTGGGTGGATGTATCAGGCCCCCACCACAGTCCTTCTTTTCAACTTATCAGTCAAGCAATTTTGTAGGGTTTGGTTACTTTTCTTCGCATGTATGAACTTTGTTCATTGGCTTTGCCACTTCTGTGCCTTACTCCTCACCGCATATTACTCCTGTTATTTAAGGTTGGTCTTATAATTACTATTACTTGCTCCCTTTTGGGCTGAGGCATTTTGTTCTCTTGAATGCCCCAGGTTCAGGTTCAGGCTCTGGTTAGTAGCTGCGGCGAGCGGTAGAGCTGCACTTTTCATCCCCAGTAGAGGCCTTTCTTCCCTGCTTATGAGGAGCCGTCTCTAGAGGTTTTCCTCCCTAGTGTCACCTTGTGGGCTTATGTAAGTGGTAGAAGCCCGTAAGGTTTATTCTCTTTTTGTATTCAGTGGACTTGCTGGAAGCTACTATTTTATACTACCCTTGAGGTATATAGCAGTTGCTCTTTGGGAAATGTGTATCTTGTTAAATTAGATAAGATACTTGTTGTAAAGATTGCATTGCATAATTTTTCTTATTATGTAACATCTATTGTGAAATTGTGTTAATTATTTTGTTATATATATAATAAATCTAGGCATGCCCTATTCTTGAAGACGGGCTTGGTCTTCATGCTTTTATAGGGTAAATCAATCTATATTTCCGCCGCGTACATATATTTTCTATTTGTGGACTAAGTATTCCACAGGATCGGGGGACACGGTCCCAACCCAAAGGTAGCTCAAATTATCTTTTGACTTAAAGATACCTATATTTTGTATGAATGTTCATAATGAGTGTTTTCCTGAGCGACTGCAGTTTTCCCCTGCATGATGTGGCATCATGGCGCATATTTTCCCCTACTCTGATAATACGTAAAATATATCTTGAAAATGAATGTTGTGACACAGTGCAAGCCTAATATAGGGATAGACTTAGTGTCATCAGACATAGTTTTGCCAATGTAATCCCTCATTGTGCAAAACACTATGTCGACCTATGATTTAAACTATATTAGACTTGACACTAACTCATTATCTTCAGGAATAATGGTCTAACAAGTGAGCTAAAGCAAAAGATCTTTGTTGAGAAGATCAGAAATTGACTAAGTGAAAAATAATCTTGGAGAGTCTAAATGTCGTCGAGTAACGGCTTGGATAACAGCTAGAAGACCTTAACCTTCAAGACGATATCGTCTAGTAAACTCACATCCACTCTCATATCGCCTTGTGTTGAAGAAGAAGGCCAATCTTCAAACATCGTCTTGGTAATATACTTTCCAAGACGTATCGACTTGGCAATGCTCAATTACTCTCATATTATCTTGGAGGTATTCAATAGATATTTGGAAGCTCTTGGTTGAAGGAAGAATTTGGCTAAGGCATTTATCTTCGAGGTGATCTCAAATATCGTCGAGGTCACATGAAATGTCGTCGATGAACCAACACGACATTTCATAAGTATAAAAGGCATATTCGACCTGATAGGCTCATCATTTGGCTAGAAGGCAGAAATAATCAAATATCATCTTGAAAACTATAAGAGACATCAAGTCGATTCATGAAGAAAATTCGGCTAGAAGACAGAAGTAATCAATTATCATCTTGAAGACTATAAAGAGACATCAAGTCAATTCATATAGAAGATTCGACAAGAAGACCAAACTAGTCGAATTTCATCTTGTAAACCACAACGGGTCATCGAGATGATTTGACTAAAAGACTGAAGCAGTGAAATATCGTCTTGTAGACTACCAAAGTCACCAAGACAACTCGTGCAGAAGGTTTGAACTAAAGTTATGCAGAGTTCAAATTCGACCAGAAGAGTTTCATTTGACTAGACATCAAGAATATTCGACCAAGCTTCTTGTCGAATTACGAAAAGGCATGAATTCAAATTAAAGCGTAATTTTAGCATTACATCATTTACTGTCACCACAGATTGGGCCAATCAGAGCTGAGCTTTATGAAAAGCTGATTTCTAACATAAAGGCCATCCGAGGAAATGACTGTTATGAAATGTCCCTATAAAAGGGCGGAGATGAATCTTCATCAAATCCTTATTAATCATTCCCCTAATAATTTTGAAGAAAGAGCTCACCGCCGACAACGTGCAATTCATTCCAGAGCTCAAGTAAAAAGAAGATATTTATTGAAACTAATCATTCTATTTTTCTGAAGAAATATTCGGTTATATTTCCGATCAAAAGACTCAACATCTCATTGCAAGAAGATTTCTAAAGAAGCCATTTCCGCAACATGCTTCAAGAAGACTCAAGCAATATAGGCTAATTTCTCTGAGTCTAGAATCTCTTTGTGAAACATTATTTTTACATAATCACTTGTATGATTTCTGAGGAAATCTGACTGTATGGTCTTTCAGACCTGAGTTGTATGATCCTTTGTTTAAGATCTGAGGTAGGGAGCTTTGCATAGTTCCCGAGGTAGGATTCAAGGTTGAATCTGAGTTGTAGGTGTGGAACACTCTGAGCTGTAGGATCCTTTGATTAGATCTGAGGTAGTGAATCATCATGTATTCCTGAGATGTAGGAGTTTTGGACTCTAAGTTGTAAGATCTTATTGATCTGAGTATTTGGAGGAGCTGGCCGAGTCTAGCACACTGCTAGATATTTGGAGGGGGAAGTGGACATACCCAACTAGGGGAATCACTATAAAATCGGTGTACTCTGTGATGTGTGTGCTTTTTTGTGATTGATTTGCTTGGATATTTGTAATAGCTGAAAAATACTTAAACACATATTCACCCCCCCCCCCTCTAGGTGATTAGACATCCCTAAACTTACATGTTCATCCCAGAAAAGGGGTGAGAATGGCTGCCCTCAACCAGTCATGTGCATAACCCTCAAGCAGAGTCACAACCAAGGAAACATCGGTAACGGATGGGCATCTCATCCCTACTAACAACCCTTCGACTCTCTCCACCAATTCCTTTGTATGTATGGTGGTCTCAGAACCTCAGTAAGTAGGAGGTCTCAATCCAAGGAACATCGTCAACAAGTTAGTCGCATACACTGACTGTTGCCGCTACTAGACAAGGGCAGTCTTGAATATGCCTAATAAAGCTGTGAGAGTCTATCCTAGTACCCTCTCTGCGAAGGGAATAGCAGGAGTAGGTGGCAAAATCACGTGGTGGTAAATGTCTGTCCACGGAGATCTCCTATTACTTGGCTCCGACATCTGGAGAAGTAACAGGAAAGATGTCAAATATTTGCAAAATTCATAAAAATTGCAAAAAATTAATAACACGGAAACAAAGTACGTGCGGGGTTTGCAAACTTGCAACCTAGAATCCATAATCTTTTAATCTAAGGTTCTATCATGCTTTCGCTGTGTGGTTCATTCTGAACCAGGGAGTCGTGATGGGAAATGAAGGATTATGAGGTGCCCCACATAAATGGATCGAAATCTCTGATGCCATTGTAAAGTCCCCCCCACCCACCCAAAAAAACAAAAGATGACAGGGCAGGGGGGACCTTATGCCCAAGGTGGCCGCCCTACACTTTCTCAATGGGCAAACATGTCTGCTCTTCAAGCATAGAAAGATCGCCTTATAAGGCTAATGAAACAAACGTCATCATTACATCCAGATTCGTTCATAAGCGAAAGCAATCTCAGAAAATAGATATATACATGTATATATATGTATATATATATATATATATATTTGTATATATACATATATATACAAGGTGAAATATTTTTGACTAGAGAACCTAAGGAGGAACAAGACACGTCAAAATTTGATTTTATAGTAAGTTGTGCTTTTAAGTTTTTATTTTCTAAACGCAACATTGAATTAATATTTTTTTCAATTTCTTTATTCTACGTTTAGTCATATCTAGCATATGCCATGTAGAGATAGACAATGAAACAAGAAGAGAGAAATTGGCTTTGCTTACAATGCTATCAGATGGGGAAAGGTTTGAACATAAGATTTCTTTGACATCCTCTTTTTCTTGGCATTCCTTTTCCATTGATGATTGGCCAACTTTCCTTCCGTTTGATATGCATTCCATGGATCCTTCAAGAGAGGAACTTTCCTGATTACCTATGCAAGGTTGCATATTCTCCAGTTCTTGCGTTTGTTCAATACCTATAGAAGGAGAATCATAAGTTTGTTAAAGAAAAATCCAAATCTCATAAGAAGTAGGTAAAGTATGATAAGTTTGAAAATATTTTGATCTAGTGCACAAAATAAACTATTTATAGATTTCACATTTAAAACCATTTCATTTTTATTTACAATACTCGGGGGATTTTAAATAGTAATATTCCAAACATCTTTATTTAAAGATTTAAGAAAATTTTCCATTATGATTTTCCACCCTTTATAATTTTCCCCCATAAATAAAGGTGGTGTTAAAGATTTGTCTTCTAATACAATTTCATCCTCTCTGGTGGAAGTGAGATCATGAAGCGTCATTATTCCCGATTGTGAAGTCATTTTGGAATAACCTGGCTCTGAAACCACTTGTTGGATCTGTAGGCGCCCTTAGAGGGGGGTGGGGGTGAATAAGGGTTTTAAAAACTAATATAGCTTAAGTGAAATTATGGATATATGTTGAATATATTACGAATTATTTCACTCAAGACAATGCTTTATGCTTTTATGAGACAGTAGTGCTCAAAGAAAGAGAGATGGAGACTATGTTGCTACCTCCAGCGGTAGAAGTTACTGTTTGGTGTTAGTCGCAGTGAACTCCCTTTTCGTTTAGATTTCAAGGATCAAAGAGAATGAATCAATACTGGAGAAAAATGGTAATATTATTGCTTTAAGAATGATTACAAAACTTGATTCCAATGACCCATGAATTGAGGCGTACGTAAAAACACTTTTGGTTTTCTATACCGACCCTTCTCCCAAGGACCGGTTGGATCTAGCCTATCTCTCCTCAGATGAGGTCTCGAGCCGCCACCTAGATCTAACCCTAGACCTAGTCGTCACACCCACGTGGTGAATTCTTCCTAGTCCTCGCAAGGCCCTTGTCACCAACACGAGCGAATTTCTCTACCGATAAATATAAGAGTTACAATCAATAATCATAATAAAAAACTAAAACATCAAAAACTCCCTCAAAGATTGAATTTGAAGATGATGTAGGCGTGATTAATCCGTCTTCAAGTTATTAGCATTCACCAACGTTGATGGAGTTCTTTTAGATGCAAGGAGGAGGCTCACACGAAAGTTCAGGAGTTGTAGCTTTTGATTATACGTGTATCAACACCACTTAAAGGAGGACGACCGCTCATTAAATAGAATCAGATCCTAGCACCAGCAGTAGTGCTACTACTGGGCGGTAGCCACTTTAGGCAATAGGCTGGCACACCGATTTAGTCATCTTAGGCAATATTCTTGCTCCACAATAGGCAGCCCTTCCTACTGCGCTGCGGTAATTCTAGCGTGTCTCGTTAGCATTATATCATTCCTAGTTGTAGAATCTCCTTCCTCATTTGCACCTCAATTAGCAGCGTGATATCCGGATTCCATAAGTTACCGCCAGGCGTTATCTTTAACACGCCGTGGTAATACTTGTTATATCTGAGTCCCGCCGACATTCCTTTCTTGACAACATTTCCATCTCGATGTTGTTTCCAATTATACCGATGTTATCGCCAGCGGTATCATTAACGCGCTATGGTAGAACTTGCTATAGATAAGTCACGTCGATATTCCATTCTCAATGGTATAGCCTTCTCGGCGATATTTCTAATTAAGCCGCAGCTACCGCCAACGGTAGTTTTATCGTGTCGCGTTAGCAGCAGAGCATCGTAGTGATAGAGAATCATCGTCTTTCTTTTTCGTACTCATGGGGGCTTGAGAGATGAAGTTTCTGCACACTATATACACATGGCAAGTATGATCAAATACAATGGGATTTGTTATTCTCAAACCAAGAGATGTGGAAAGCATGTTCCAACAACAAGTGCCATAGTGAGCTCTCTCATTGAAATAGAAGAGGAAGAAGGATGAGTGGTCACTGATCATCTTAGTCTGTGGGTTCCTTGTTGAACCCTAGCGATAACCATATAGGAGATGTCATCGAGCGAGTGAGAGAAATGAGTAGAGAACTCGAGAAGCTATTATTATATCGAATGAGAGTCGGTTTCGTTCAAACCGACTTCATTAATACCTGATTAACCAAATGAGTGATTATTATAACCCTCCAAATTAGCTAGTTGTATAAGCCTGGTTAACTAGACCAACCATCTCATTGTGGTTGGCCAATGTGTGAACCAAAATGAACAAAAAACAACCCATCCACCAATTGATCCATAATATATAAACCAATAAATCCAATATTATGCATTAAAAGCCTCAAAAAGATCGCACAGATAAACTAAGCATCGACAATTCAAATATCTATTGCAAAATATCCGTCGAAAGATTGTAGTCAAAAACAAATACGTAAAAATGCACGATCAAAAATATCTAAAAATTCAAGACATTAATGTTTGCCCGGAAGTCCGCGACCTCTCCTTTTCGATCAAAATTGTCGGCCCTGGCTGTCTCTTGTTTCTGAGATAGCCCAGACCGCATGTCTCCTCTCTGGCAGATCTTCCAAGGTACGGGCGGCCAGGCTCCAGCGATACCGCGAGACCGCGCAGTCTGGTTGTTTTGTCTTTTTTGCTATTTGCACCCCATGTATCCTCTCTTCTCTGCCCTAGTTCTCATGTACCCCGGGAAGCCTGTTATTTTTGGACCTGCCCATTTGGGCAAGCCCCCCGTCTATAAATAGAGGGGTAGGGGTACCAGAAAAGGGACTTTTGGATTTGAGCCTCCAAGTTATGGCCTGTGCAAAGCGGTCTCAAATTTTGTCACTTTTCTACCTCTCACTCTGACCTATTTTGGACCCCCTCGGTAATCCTTTTTGAGATCAATCAAAATAGATTTTTCCCTCAGAGATCACTCTTCTAGAATCCTTCATCCCGAGTAACCAACACTCCGTAGTTCCCCCTAATCTCTTTTAATTGTAAGTTTTGGAGGTACAATTTTTAGGCCAACAAAATGAAAATGCGACCTTCAGATCTGAGTGTTTAGGAGAAACCAGCAGATAGACAAGATGTGAGACCATGAGATTCAGCCTAATTAGTTCATCGGCGGTCTCCCCTCCTCAAGTGGCTTGAACTCCCTAGAAGCCACTGAGCTTCATTTCGATCTCCACCCCGAGTAGTCCCGTCGTGAGACCACCCGGCAGTTGGAGACCAAGAACTAGCTCCTATCTACGATCTCCCAAAGAATCCTTCACCAGATCGATCAGCCTACAACTCTCTTGCGGTCTCAAGGAGAGGAGTCCACAGCCCTCCAAGGTTTCTTCAGAGCAGCAGCTTAAGGACCTCCAGCCCGAGCCCTGATTTTTCAAGAGGATTATGTCTATCCTCCAGCTCCTGATGCTGCCCCTCTTGCTCCTTCCGACGTTGTTGAAGAGGAGGAGCCTTCCCCTTTTACAAATAAAGTTCGTTGGGATCCAATTCCCAACGGCTTTAGAGAGCCCAGATTGCCCTTGTTTACTGGAGAGAGTGACCCAATCACTCATCTCTTTAGATGGGCAAACACAAGAGTGGTTTTACAAACTACATCCCCAGTCCATCTCCTGCTTTGCCATTTTGAGGCAAGAGCTTCTCTTGAGGTTCGCCACCTCAAAGAAAAGGAAGAGTGGCCCTGCACCCCTCTTCAAGATCAAGAAGGGAGAAAGTGAGACTCTAGCTCGCTTCATGGATCGCTTCCAAAGGGAGATCATCGGAATAAGGGATGTTGATCCCTCGATCTACATGGTGGCCTTTGTTAAAGACCTTCAGGAGGGTCCCCTCAAATTTGAGGTAACCTGTAACACCCCCATCCGTTAAGAAGCGTATAGCAGAAGGTCCGGCCGGGGCCCCACGCCATATACTACAAAACAAACGGGAACGTCACTATTGAATATACAACGACACTATACCACGAAGCCTAACTCAGAGCATTCTATGCGAAAGTAAAAGAGAGAGAGACAGAATTATAAACCACAAGACCCGAACTCGGGTATGTCCACTTCTATTAACTTGCTTATTTTGGCATTGTCTACTTATGTGTTTAATCTAAGAATGTGTGTGTATGTTCTGTAATAGTACAATGAATTAAAATTGCACAAGTATCTTACCTACACAACCTTTATTTGCACTTTTAAAAGTTAAGAAAAGTGGTTATCTTTTTCATAAATTATATTGGTTTGCAAAACAAGTGTATTCAGAGAACTTTGTACAAAACAAAATCATAAAATAAAGTGACAAAGATAACTCCACCAAGCACTACTTGAACCTCCTGATAAGTCTTAATAAGCGTTGTGAAGTTGAGCACCTTGGAAAGAATAATAAAGTATCTTGTGCAAACCATATCCTTCTTTCAAAATAAAAACCACTTATTCTTAAGTACACCGGATCACAATAAAAATCAATCTTGAAGAAGAAAACTATGTGATCCCCCAAGCACTACTTTGCACCCTGATAAGTCTTGATGAGCATTGTGTGTGCAGAGCACCTTGGTAGTTGTACATTTTTCTTTGTGGATTGAAGTGAGTGGAAGTAAAATTATTTATGTTTTATTGTGCTCTTTACTTTACATATTACTTGTATTTTTGATTAAAAACATTTGTTTACTCTATTCAAAATACACTTTTATGCACATCATTATCTTCCATGACACTTCTTCTCATGAGTATTGGATCCCAATGCTAATTCTATACTACTCTTTATTTATGAAATGCACTAGATAACTTAGCATGCTTTCTACAATGTTTGGTATGTTTTGAAATTGTGAATTAAAGTAACATTGTAGTTATCTCTTTTTGATAAGATTATTTCATGCTTGGTTACTGTATTGTCAAAACAAAAATTTTTAATGCAAAATGATTTACAAAAACATCTTCTTTTTGAAATTGAACTCATATATCTTTTTATGAACCATCATTGATTACCATAAGATGTTTTTTGTACTTTTGTATGTCTTCCGCATCATAACCATATAATTGTTTTACCTTGCACTTTAATACTTATTTAAAATCTTTCATCTTGTGTGCATCATCACTTACATCTTCAAATTCCTTTCTTGCAACAAGTGGTAGACTTGCTTGGTAAACTTTATATTGGTTGAATTTTTTTTGCTTATAACTCTGATCTATTTCTATTCTAAACACTCCTCCAACAAGTGAAATATTGCTTATAAAACATCTCTTTTTAACTTAAACTCTTATTTAGTATTATGATGTTTCTTTTTCGAAATCTTCTGCAATACTCAAACTCTGATTCATTCATGAATTTCAATATAGCTATGTGAGTTTTATTTCAAAAATTCAAATAAAAATATAAACCCATATGCTATGATATTTCCAATTAGATTTAAATGCTTAATGTTTTCCAATAATTGTTATCCATGAATTCATTTCTCACCATAGCGGGGGCGTAGGGTTGTAGACATTAGATAACCTTATCTCTAGTCATGTCTTGTCCTTAACCGGTGAGGGTTCCAGTGGGGCCTTGCGAGGCACTGGGGGGAAAGAGTGCTAGGTTAAGTTTTTGTCTAGTGTTTGCATATGGGATTAACACCCCAACCTACGACATGTTTGCAGCTCCTCATGCCCATCTGTCACTTAGTACGGGGCTAGGGTGTTGACATATTGTCTGGGTAGATTGGTTACTTGGAAATCATGATTTTTTTTGACTTAAAACTCTTATTTAAAGGGAAAATCATTATTTTTTGCTAAACTCTGATTTAGAAAAGGGGGAGAACTACAAACAAAAAGGATAAAATAAGTCATAACTCTGATCACTTTCAATGAAAGACAAGTCTAAAACTCCTTATCATTTACTTAAAAAGCTCGATCATGCCTTCTCTTTTATTTACACATTTTTTAGTGCTTTGTTTCCCTACCCACTTTTGCTAATAACAAAGGGGTAGAACTAACATGATAAAATGCAAAAGGGGGAGAACTAACAATGATATATGTAACCCGCTATCATAAACCCAACATGACAAATTAAGTTGATAGCATACATATTAGGGGAGCATTCACATAGGGGGAGCATGTTGATAGCATACATATTAGGGGAGCATTCACATAAGGGGAGCATGTATTTAGGGGGAGCAATTCTAAATGCTAAAATTAATAATTATCCTAAAGTCATCACTCTCACACACACACAAGTATAGTCTCATCATGCTTATTTATTAATGCTTTGTTTTATCATTAATGAATTTGTTATTATCAAAAGGGGGAGTTTGTTGGAACACGGTCTTCCGCATCTCCTAGGTTTGAGAATAACAAATCCTATGTGTATTTGATCTTGTGTGTTCAAGTGTGCAGGTTAACATAGTCCATATGACTCAAGGAGTACTCATGATGTTTACCCCCAAAATTGAGGCCAAAATTCAAAGAGGCTCACTAGCGCCGGCGGGTAGCGCTAGCGCCCGGCGCTAGCGTTGATTAGCACGATTCCGGCATCATTTTTAGAAGGAGCTAGCACCAGGCATTATCTACTAGCGCTGGCGGTAGCATGGCGCACAAGAGGCATGGAGCAATATGTTGCCACGGATTGAAGATCCTGCCGCGCAAAATGTTTCCTAATCCGGGCGAGCGCCGGCGGTAGCGCTAGCGCCGGCAGTAGCGTAAAGGCTATAAATTGGATGTTTTGGCTCCGAATTCTTCAACCTCCTCCAATCCCAAACTCCAGAGCTTCGCGCCACAACAAAGAGAGGAAGATTCAGAGCGATACTCCCACAATTCCATAAAGCCTTAAGGAGATCCGTGGAGAAGATTTCAACACGCGTCATCATCGTGACGAAAGGCCGCATCGACTACGATCATACTCTGCGGGCCTTCGTCTACTTCTCCAAGAGATCCACATAGAGGGAGTTTTTATATTATTGTCTTTTCATTTCATATCTTTTCTGTAAACGGTAGTGAAATTGCCTCGTGTTGGCGACTAGGTCTGGGGTAGGACTTAGGGCTGAAATTCGCCTCGTGTTGGCGACTAGATCTAGGTTAGGTCTAGGGGGTGCTCGAGGCCTTTCTGGGGATAGATCGGCTAGAGCGGCTTGAGGCCGTATCTGGGGAGAGATCGGCTAAAGCCAACCGGTTCGTGGGGATACGAGTCGGTATAGAAAACGAAAAAGAATTTTTATTAGTCGCCTCTGATTTCTACCGTCATAGAGATCAAGTTTTGTAAAACATTATTTGATATTAATAAAGCATATCTCTTTATTATTGTTTTACTTGATGTCTCTTTATTAATCTTGCAATATTCTGTAGTTTTTCTAAATACAATCTAAAGTTTTTGAAAACCCTTATTCACCCCCCCCCCCCTCTAAGGGCGCCGACCGATCCAACACCAATTGCCTAAGAGGTTTTCTACTTTCTTCTTCAAGAGGTTTTTACTTCTTGGATGATGCACATAAGCGAACCGCAACTCGGTGCCAATTTGATCACAGAAATTTATCACATTGGAGTTGTTGAACTGAGGACCATTATCTGTAATAATTGCCTTTGGAATTCCATGCCTGCATACAATCCTCCCTAGATAAAATTCTTTACAATTTGGGTAGTGGTTCTAGCCAATGCCTTTGCTTCGATCCACTTGCTGAAGAAGTCGATCATTACAAGAATAAATTGGCGTTGTCCACTTGCCAAAGCGAAAGTCCCAATCAAGTCCATCCCCCAAACTGCAAATGTCCATGGAGTTGATATTGATCTTAGCTGCTGGGCTGGTTGATGCTAAAGAGGAGCAAATTTTTGACATTGAATACATTTTTTGCAAACTTCTCAACATCCTTTCTCATTTGCGGCCAGAAATAAATTTGTCTCATAATCATTTTTTCCAAAGTCCTGGCTCCTGAGTGGCTGCCACATTATCTAGAATGAATCTCTCGAAGATCAACTGGAATCTCTTCCTCAGAGACACAACTTACCAATGGTGAAAGAAAAGTCTTCCAATATAGTACTCCTGCAACAAGATAATAATAGGTTGCTTTCAATTTAAATCTTTTCTTATCTTTTACTGTCGGGTGGAACTCCCCAGTTGAGTGGTAGAGGATGAATGGGTCCCTCCAAGATGGACGTTGATCTATTTGCATAACTTCTCCCTGTTCAATAGTTGGATGGAACAACTCTGAAGTAGTTCCTCCCAAAAGGAGACCAATCTTTGCTAGTTCATCTTCTTCTGCATTCTCCGCCCATGGAATGTGCTGAATAGTGAAGCATTTAAACATGCCTATTTCAATTTTCACTAGAGCTTCGTACTGATTCAAAACATGATCTCTGGTCTCGAAGGTTCCATTTACTTAAGACGGCATTAATAGAGAATCAGTTTTGACTTTTACATCTTCAATTCTCAACTCTCTTGTAAACCTGAGATCGGAGAGCAAGGCTTCATATTCTGCCTGGTTGTTCGTCGTTTGGAGGTAATACTTCAAAGCATGGTCCAACCTAACCCCATTTGAGTTAATCAAAATGACTCTAGCTCTAGATCAGTTCCTCCCCGAAGCTCCATCGACAATGATCGTCCAAGCGAGAGGTGTTCCAACCTATTTTTTTGAGTTGGCTTCCATCACTTCAATCATGAAGTCTGCCAATACTTGGGATTTGATTGCCACTCAGGGAATATATGAGATGTCAAATTCGCTGAGCTGTATTGCCGATTTCGCCAATATACTTGAATGATCCGGCTTCTCCAACACACTTTTTAGCGGAACATCTATGACAACTTGAATGGAATGGGCTTGGAAGTAAGGTCTTAATCTTCGTGCTGAAGTAACAAGCATCAGGGCTAACTTTTCAAGGATCGGATGCCGAGTTTCCGCATCCTTCAAGATCTTGCTCACATAGTACGCTGAGAATTGCCTCTTTTTCTCTTCTCTAACCAATACTGAACTGATTGCAACAGAACCAACTCCAAGATAGAGGAAAATATCTTCTCCTTCTCGCGGGCTTTGGAGCAAAGGAGTTGACGTTAATTGCTTTTTAAGCTAATTGAAAGTATCGTCACACTCTTTTGTCCATTCAAACATAGCTACTCTACAAAGATTTTTGAAGAATGGAGCACTTTTATCTCCCGAGCGAGAAATAAAGTGACTCAAGCCTGCCATCCTTCCGCTTAACTGTTGAACTTCTTTGGATGACTTTGGAGGTGACATTTCCAGGATTGCCTTCACCTTATCGGGATTTGGTTCCAACCCCTACGGAGTTAAGAGATGACCAAGAAACTTTCCCTTGCTTGCTCCGAAGATGCATTCCAACGGGTTCAACCTCATATTGAAGGTATGGAGGGTTGCAAAAATCTCGACGAGATCGTTAAGGTGAGCAGAGAATGATTTACTTTTTATTAGAAGGTCATCGACATAGACCTCTAGAATTCTTCTTTTTTAGTTTTTGAAAACTGTGTCCATCATCTTTTGATAGGTTGCACCGACATTTTTTACCCCAAAAGGCATTATGAGATAACAAAAACATCCATCATTCGTGATGAATGAGGTATGAGGGATGTCGGGCTTATGCATTCTTATTTGATGGTAGCCAGATAATGCATCTAAAAAACTCATACAAGAATTCCCAACCGCAAAATTAACTAAAGAATCTATCTGAGGCAAGGGGTAGCAATATTTAGGTCAAGATTTATTGCGTTTTGTAAAGTCGACACACATTCGCCATTTCCACCGGCTTTCTTAACCATCACAACACTCGATACCCAATTCGGGTATTGAATTTCTTGAATAAACGTGGCCTTGAGAAGCTTTTCAACCTCCTCCCGAATAGTTTGAGCCAGGGTCACCGCCACCGCCCTTTTCTTCTGCTTGATGGGAGTGAAGCTTGGGTCAAAATTGAGATGATGGCAGGCAACATCTGGATCAACTCCTGGCATGTCATCTACTGACCAAGCAAGACATCCATGTTCAGTAGGAGATAGGAGATAAGCTGGCTCTTGTCTGCTTCAGGCAACTCTATATTGATTGAGAGCTTCTTGCTCTTATCCTCTTTGCTGATGGGAACGACTTGAGTTGCTTGGGAAGATTCCAAGCAAGCTCCATCTCTAACTTCATCTTCTACGATCTCTTCCTCAGCTTTTGCATGGTTGGAGACTTGGGGTACTACAATGATCTCAGTTATCCTGGGGGGAGATGATTCGATCACGTTGACCATCTTCACATAGCACTACCGAGCTTTCGTTGGGTCACTTCAGATTCGATAATATTTTCCATTCAAGGCAAACTTCATATCCAGGTGGTAAGTGGAAACCAACTCTTGATAGTCATTTCGAATCGGTCTCTCGAAAATGGTGTTGTAGCTGCTCGGAGCTTCAACAAATATGAACTTGACCAGCTTTGTAATGCCTCCAAGCATCACCGAGAGAGTGACGTTTCCTTCCACTTCTTTATTCTCCCTAGAAAAACCATAGAGCGGCCCTTCAGTGGAAAGAAGAGTCTTTCCAGTCTTCAGGGCTTCGAATGCTGGCTTGATGAGGAGATTCACCGAGCTTCCGGTGTCGATCAGGATGCTTTCCACGGTATAGTTTTCTATCACCGCCTTGATAACTACCGTGTCATTGAAAGGATTGGCAGTTGGGGGAAGGTCATTTTGCCCAAAGGTGACTGTTCCTCGGAGTGGAGCAGAAGAAGAGGTAGCAATGACCTCTGATCAGTGGACTCTTGCGAGGCTAGCCTTCTTAGAGGATTCCAGCCCTGCTCCTCCATGGATGCAGAAGAGGTAGCCTAAGGTACCCTCATCATTTTCTTCCACACAGTCATTCATGTAGCCAATATTATCGAGGTGGACAACACTGTTCACTTTTTCGCACTCCCAATGAGCTTTCGCTACCTCTTTGTTCTTGGAGGTCGAAGCTTTGGAGGAATTTCCCTTCAGGACCAGGTCCTACAACTTTTCTTCCTTCAAGAGCTTCTCCACCAGCAAGCGGAGAGCTCTGTAATTCTCTGTCAGATGACCCCTCTCTCTGTGGTGCTCACAGTAGAGAGAAGGATTCCTAGTCTTGGGATCCGACTGCATTAGGGCAGGCCTTCTATAGAAAGGATGCTTTTGAAGCACCTGAACCACCTCGCTCATGGATATGTTGAGCTCAGTGAAGGAATCTTGAGAGTCATTGAAAGACGGATGATAAGAGGTTGGGAGAGGCGGCTGAACAAACTGAACCTGATGAACAGGTTAGATTGCAGAGCTGGAGCAGCAGGGGTTGCAACAATGGTGCCTTGGGCTAGAACTACTTATGCCCCTAATAGGGATGATGGTGGCAGAAGTTCCTTCCCCTTTGAGCAGGAGGTTGGAACTCTTGACGTGGCGGTTTCGTTTATTGCTAGGCTGGATAGAAACCAGCAGAGCCCTTCTGGCCGACTTAGTATGTCAAATTAAAGACATAGTTGGGGTTGCTGATCTCCCCTTCAATGAACCGGTTGGCAATACTTATTAGCTCTTGATAGGAGCTTGGCTCTCGAGTGGTTATGTAAGACCCCAAATCTGAAAATTCAGAAATCTGGAATCCAGAGTTGTCGCCGGCGACAGTGGCTGTCGCCCGGGCGATAGCGTTCTGCCGTGAGCTGTTGGACGGCGTTGACTAGTCAATGTCAGTTCATTGTCGCTGTCGCCAGGGCGACAGTGGCTGTCGCCGGGCGATAGCTCAAATTTGGACTTTATGGCGGAAATCAAGGGCATTGATTGCACTTGGACTTTGGTGGCTTGTTTTGGCTTGGGAGGCTTGGTGGCAGCATACAAGGCCAAAAATCCCTCTCTTTTCAATTATCTTTCTTAAGGGTTCTTAAGAGAGAGAGAGAGAGAGGAGCTTGGAGAAGAAGGTGAATAGAAAACCCTAGCTTGGAGCTTGGGTTTGGAGGAGCTACACTCATCCAATCCCTTCAAAGTTGGTGGCTACGCGTAGAGGAGGGCAAGGCGCTCCTTTCCATCCGTGTGGAACGTCAAGCCATGGTCTCAAAGCGGCGTTTAAGGGTAACGAACTTTTCTACCATCTCCTGGACATGCCTTAGTCCATTCCCTTGCATCGTTGAGGCCCCTACTCAAAAGGGTGAGGTCGTGGCCTCCGACAGGTTGATTCGTGTTATCCCAATCCAAGTTTGCATACATATAGAGTCCGTGCGTAATACGGACGTAGGCGCGCTGTGTGAAGCCCATCCGTGACGGTTCGTCCGGATTGGTGATGCCTTGTGGTATTGTGCGTGCTCGGGGAAAACCCCGTGTTGTTATCCTGCTACGTAGGACTAGAGAGTGCTACTGCATGCGCAGCAACGCCCGGGGGTGTGCCCCAGGGAGCACCCAAAGTTAAAAGGCAGAAATGGAGTTCTGTCTAGCTGTCGCCGGCGCGACAGTGACTGTCGCATGG
This sequence comes from Dactylorhiza incarnata, assembly GCA_033032865.1. NCBI lineage: Eukaryota > Viridiplantae > Streptophyta > Magnoliopsida > Asparagales > Orchidaceae > Dactylorhiza > Dactylorhiza incarnata. Next base: position 3,349,653 of record JAWHQI010000026.1, on the reverse strand, counting down.
GCGACAGCTCCCCAGAATTGGATTCTGATGAATTTGGGTGTTCTGAGGCTAGGGAGTGCTACTGTATGTGCAGCAATGCCTGGGGGTGTACCCCAGGAAGCATCCACAGCTAGAAGCCAGATTAGGCTTTGTGCACTATCGCTGGCGACAGTGAATGTCGCCTGGGCGACAGCTCCCAGACATGGGTCTGGAGATGTTTGTTGTGCCCACCTGTTGAGGGGACCTGAGGTCGGCGTGCCTGACCTGTAAGGGTGTCCTGGTGGATGACTTAGCGGCCCGTGGAGCCGGCTAATTGAGAATACCTGGGCTGAGGGGACGCCATACCCGCATTTCGTGTTGTACAACGAGTGTGTGAACAACAGGCATTTGGCGAACCTACACCCGAACCATTGCAACACCTGATTAGTAAGGCTCGAATAGCATGTCGGGAGGCAACGGGGAAGAGTCTTCGGACTGCGCAAGTTCACAATTGAAGCACGGGGGAGCCCTGGTATTCGGGCCGCCGACATTAGCCTCGAAGGGCAAAACCATCAAGAGTGGATGGTGGTGGAAGGCGTAGTACACCAAAGAGTGCCTGAGTGCACGAGGCGTGGAGGCCATTCCCACGTTTGTGTTGTTGCATATGTATGAAATGTTGTGGGCTCGTCTAGTCGCACTCTTAGATATGTATATGCTATTGAGACTGTTTTGCAGGGATGGTTAGCACTGCCACCCCCTCGAAGGGGTGGGGTCGTTATAAATTGGTCAGCTTTAGCTGACCGTTGCCCTGTTTTGCCACCGTTTTTGGTGGGCTTGTTGTACAGGTGCTGGACCGAGTGGGAACTTGGCGGGCTAAAGCCCCTGCGCTACTGCATCCCTTGAAGGCCTTTGATGTTCCTTCTGTTTTTCATGTATGGTCGGCCTGCGCGCCGATGTTGGTAAACTGTAAGGCCGTCGTGCCTCTTTTGTGTTGTAAAACATTTTATAGTGAGTGAATTGCGATCATTATCAAACATAAAACATTACTCATACTTAGAGGCATGCTACGCATAGTTCTACACAACTTTTTCAATATAAATTATGCACATATTAATAGATGTATCAAAGCATGATGAAGGCAATGTTCAAAGTAGTTTGAAAAGATAAATTGCAACATTATAGAAGTTCTAAATAATAGATTAAATCATGCTTGATTTTCAATGAAGTTCATACAATATTTTTGATATTTTTAAAGAGTAATTTTTATTTAAAGTTTGAACTCATAAAATTGATCTTGAACTTCCCGAGGGCTACCTTGTGAGAGGTTCGCCCGGTACTAGTGATATGATGGGATGATTGCCCAAATCACCCTTTCGCAAGATACATAGAAAAGTTAAGAAGAATAATTTTGATACTTGTATTTGTTTTGTTTTATATTTTTGTAGTTGATTTTTACAAATAAAAACATATTTTTGTAATTTTTGCTTTTGCAATTTTTGTATTTGATTTTTGCATAAAGATGAACTTTAAACAAAGGAAACAACACAAGCGAAAAAACAAACATATTTTTTGTAATTTGGTTGTTGTAGTTTTGTATTTGATTTTTCAAAAAATAAAGAAACACAGAAGTGCAAAAACTAAGTAGAAAATATAGATCAAAATATTTTTAGGAATTTTTAGAAATTTTAAAAACACAGAAATTCGAAACTCGACGCTAGCGCTAGCGCGTGAAACAATAAGTGATTTTTTAGGGTTTTGAAAATTTTGATGCTTGAACTTGATTAGGTGTCCCAATAGTAGTTCCATGCAGAAGTTGCAGATTTTTAGGAGATGTTTTGGATGGTCCAAATTGCATGAAACGTTAGCGATTTCTTATATACTTGACAAAATAATCATTGCATGAGATATATTTACTTATGTTTTCATTTTGACTTTTCTAAAGACTTGTGATTATAATAGGAAATGAAAACCCAAGATATCATGTTTGAACAAATCAAATATGCATGATTTTAGAGATTAACAATAATGTTCATGCACAATCATACCATGGATAAGCCCTAGATGAGAATACCAAGCCTGTATATCTTGGTAAACAAATAAAGCCTAACATTGACACAAATATTCTTTAGGTGGCAATGTTAGAATGATAAATTTGAGATTAATGTTATACCAAGATTTGATTGTGTTTCAACTTAGAGACCTAGAATGGAGTGACAATTCTACTTGATTTGATATCAAAATGATCCAAAGGTCTAAACTAGAAATAAATCACAATTCACACATAATATACCAACCATAGTAAATAATTATAATACCCATTGTCATTAAATAAAATGTGATAGATGATTCTTGATATGAATTATGATTTTAGAAAGTTTTAGCAAAAGATATCAATAGATCATGGTGGTGCGTATGGCATCAATATTTATGACAATTAATCTTTCAATATGTCTTATGTGTTTTTCTTTTTAATTTAGATAAATATCTCATAGCAAATTCAGAATTTTATCCACTTGTTGGTGAAGGCTAAATATCTAATAACCAGATTTAATTTGAAATATCTTATAACAAATTTAGAGTTTGATTCAAATGGAAAATATAAGATATTTAGAAGTAATGAATATAATAAAAGATAGGTCATCAAAATATGATTTTGAATTTTGATCAATTTGTTTTATAAAACCATATTAAGCTTTTAAGAGATAAAATCATATTTTCAATATTGTATAGGATGACCATGACATGATAGTTTAAAAGAAAACAAAAAGAAAAAGATAGAAAAGACATTAAAGCACATCATGAAGTAGATATTTGTGTATTTCATTTTAATTGATTTCTACTTCATGCAAATGATGGGATACTAATGAATAAGAGATTTAGGTATCCAAAGAGGACCGGGAGTGACGGTTCCTTTGGGTACCCAAATACATCGTGTTTTCTTTTGGGGAGATATGATTGAATGGGCCCTTTTGATTTGAGTTTGTGTTTCATCTTTAACTTTTGGCCTCCATTCAAACATTGGTTTAATATTATTCTTATTTATCAAATTTCCATGATGATTTTCTTTCCTTTGAAGATTATAATTTAAATTATCGTTTATAGGAAATTTGTGTAATTTCAATTTTAAGTTGGGAGAAACATGATTTTGTAAATAAAGATGATTTGGTTTTTTATATGAAAAATCATTTTGTTTCTTATTCCCATTATTAGATTTAGTTAAGATATTTGTATTCAACTTGCTTTTAGATATTGCTTGATTTTCTAAATTTGTATGTTTTGAATTTGTATTTATAATTTTCATAAGCAAGTTGATTTTTGATTTTAATTCATCATTCTTTATCTTTAGATTATGCCTAGCTTTATTATAAGCTGTTGTGCTATTTTTAAGAGTGGAGACAATAGAGTCGATATGATTTTGATACTCATTTCTAAACTCATCAAATGTTTCATCCATCTCTTTTATTTCAATTTCATAGTCCTTACACTTAGCACAATTAATTTTTAAAGATGAATTTTCTAAACATAATTTTTTATTTTGTTCTCTTATAAAAATATTTTCTTTTTCAAGTTCCGTAAATTTTTCTTTAATATCATTACAATCAAGACAAGATTTTGTATTTTCAATTGAAGTGACATGAGTAAAGCTAGATAAATCGGATTTTGATACTACTTCAACTTTTGCTCTTAAATTTTTATTTTCTAAGCGCAATAGTTTATTAGCATTCTTTAATTTCTTAATTTTGCGCTTAGTATTTTGTAGCAATTGTAAAGTAGAAATGGAAGTACAAGCGATGAAGTTTGATTTCCTTACATTGCTTTAGGATGAGGGAGGATTTGAACATAATGTTCCTTTGTCTTCTTCTTGACACTCCTCTTCCAAAAGTAAGATTGCTTCATCTCTTTCTTTTGATGTGTGCTCCATTGATTCATCATAAGGAGGGCATTCTTGAAGAGTTGTGCATGCTTGCGTATTCTCCGGTTCTTGTGATTGTTCCACACCTGTAGAATCATAAATTTCTTCAAGAAAATGCCATACTTTATATGCACTTGAAAAACAATATATTAATTTGAAAATTTCATTTGATAGACCACAAAATAAATAGTGTTTAGCTTTTGCATTTAATTGAAGTTCTTTTTTATTTGATTCATTTGCGGGTCTTGCTATTGCTAAATTCCAAACTTCGATGTCTAAAGTTTTAATAAATTTTTCAATTAAGATTTTCCATCCTTTATAATTTGTCCCTTCAAATAAAGAAGGTGCAAGTGATTTTTCGTCTTCACAAAAATCTCCCCTACTAGTAGAAGCGAGATCATGAGACGTCATTATACCCGGTTGTTAAGCCGATTGGAATAAAACCGCTCTGATACCAATTGTTGGATCGGTCGGCGCCCTTAGAGGGGGGGGGGGTGAATAAGGGTTTTCAAAAACTTTAGATTGTATTTAGAAAAACTTCAGAATATTGCAAGATTAATAAAGAGACATCAAGTAAAACAATAATAAAGAGATATGTTTTATTAATATCAAATAATGTTTTACAAAACTTGATCTCTATGATGCTAGAAATCGGAGGCGACTAATAAAAATTCTTTTTTGTTTTCTATACCGACTCGTATCCCTACGAACCAGTTGGCTTTAGCCGATCTCTCCCCAGATACGGCCTCAAGCCGCTCTAGCCGATCTATCCTCAGAAAGGCCTCGAGCACCCCCTAGACCTAACCTAGATCTAGTCACCAACACGAGGCGAATTTCAGCCCTAAGTCCTACCCCAGACCTAGTCGCCAACACGAGGCGATTTCACTACCGTTTACAGAAAAGATATGAAATGAAAAGACAATTTTATAAAAACTCCCTCTATGTGGATCTCTTGGAGAAGTGGACGAAGGCCCGCAGAGTATGATCGTAGTCGATGCGGCCTTTCGTCACGATGATGACGCGTGTTGAAATCTTCTCCACGGATCTCCTTAAGGCTTTATGGAATTGTGGGAGTATCGCTCTGAATCTTCCTCTCTCTGCTGTGGCGCGAAGCTCTGGAGTTTGGGATTGGAAGAGGATGAAGAATTCGGAGCCAAAACATCCTATTTATAGCCTTTACGCTACCGCCAGCGCTTGCCCGGATTAGGAAATGTTTTGCGCGACAGGATCTTCAATCCGTGGCAACATATTGCTCCATGGCTCTTGTGCGCCATGCTACCACCAGCGCTAGTAGCTAACACCTGGCGCTAGCTCCTTCTAAAAATGATGCCAGAATCATGCTAATCAACGCTAGCGCCGGGCGCTAGCTCTACCGCCGGCGCTAGTGAGCCTCTTGGAATTTTGGCCTCAATTTTGGGGGCAGACATCATGAGTACTCCTTGAGTCATATGGACTATGTTAACCTGCACACATGAACACACAAGATCAAATACACATAGGATTTGTTATTCTCAAACCTAGGAGATGCGGAAGACCGTGTTCCAACAATTGGGTGGAGCAATTACCTTCAGTGCTCTGGGCTTTGAGAACAACTCCAACATCAGCTACTGGAGAGACTCATTCCAAATTATCTCATTGTTCAGAAGCTCTCATTCCAGTTGAGTTCGAAGTAAAAAATCCAAGAGTGTTATTATCACAATAAAATGAAGATATCTGGATGGAAGGGAATGATAAAGAATTAAGATGCAGCCTCGACCTTGTTGAAGAGCTGAGAGATGCAACAAAAATCAGGCAGGAGGAAGTGAAGATAAGAATGGACAAGTATTTTTATAAAAATGTCAGAGTTAAAGAATTTGTTGTCGGAGATCTAGTCCTTAAGAAGGTGGATGCAACAGCAAGATCTGGCTCAGTGGGAAAGCTCAATCCAAATTAGGCAGGACCATTCATCATGAAAGAAGTGCTCAAGAATGGAGCTTATCATCTCCAGACTTATGAAGGGGATTAATTGTCGCACACGTGGAGCAGAGATGATTTGAAGCGCTTCTTTTCTTGAAAACTTGTATTTTCATTCCTTTCTTTCTTCTTGCAAGTATTCTGATGATATTGTAACCTCTTGAACTCTATATATTGAAAGGGAAGCACCAAAATAGATTGTTGTCATGGCTAAAATCCTACCAAGCGAGACATCGACGGATCCTACTTGTTTCCCCTCCACTTGAAGTTTGAGAAATAAATGTACCATGACCACAAATAGTGGGGAGATTTTGCATCTGTGCAGTAGTAGCTCGCCAAGCTCGTGTGGAGGATCTTTAGGATACCAGGTCCTTGCTAACATATGACGCACCTCTACATCAAGGGAGGTCTAGGTGAATGTCCAGCTTTGTCATGCATTACAGGACATCATTACAGTCTTGATGATCCTTCCTAGGGAAAGCAATGTCAGTGTAGCTTCTCAACATGACCACACCTACCCTACTGACTCAAATACTCATTGGTTAAAGGATAGCCAAGGGGCGGTCAGGAGCATCTATGACCGTCTCCTGAGCCCTGGATTAGCTAGGGTCTACAATCTTAATGATCTCTTGAGGAAAGCAATGTCGGTGTAGCTTCTCAGCATGACCACACCTGCTCTTTTGATCATTTTGAGTTGTACACCTCTCTTCTTCTTATCTTCTTAGGGTATTACAATCTTACTGATCTCTTGAGGAAAGTAATGTCGGTATAGCTTTTCAGCATGACAACACCTGCCCTTTTGATCATTCTGATTTGTATACCTCTGACCGTCAAGGTCTCTTCTTCTTCTCCTCTGACCGTCAAGGTCTCTTATCTTCTTAAGGTATTATAATCTTAATGATCTTTTGAGGAAAGCAATGTTGGTGTAGCTTTTCAGCATGACCACACCTGCCCTTTGGATCTTTCTTATTTGTATACCTCTGAGCGACAAGGTCCCTTCTCTTCTAAGGGTGTTACAACCTTAATGATCTCTTGAGAAAAGCAATGTCAGTGTAGCTTCTCAGCATGACCACACCTGCCCTTTTGATCATTTTGGATTGTACACCCCTTCTCCTCTATCTCAGGCCTCTCTACTATTTTTCTGTGAATGGGCGGTCTAGAGTATTTGAGACCACCAAATTCTGGTTTTCTGTCCATTATATTAAGGGGCGGTCTGGAGCATTTGAGACCGCCGCCTATAATTTTTGGTTATCTATTATATAAAGGGGCGGTCTGGAGAATTTAAGACCACCGCCTATGACTCTTGGTTATCTGTTCTATAAAGGGGCGGTTTGGAGCATTTAAGACCGCCGCCCGCTCTTCTCTATGCATTCTTCGGGTAAGAAATGATTTGGGATATCTGGGATCATAACCTGAAGACTTCTCTAATACTTATTCTTATAATGGGCGGTCTAGAGAAATTGAGACCGCAACCTGAATGTTTCCTTTACTTATCTTTTAATCAAGCAATCTAGAGTATGTAAGATCATTCCTGAGATCTCTCATCTATCTATTCTGCTAAGGAGCGGTCTGGGGAAGTTGAGATTGCTGATTATCTCTCTCACTGATATAAGTCCATCAAGGTTTTTTAATTATATCATCCACAAGAAGGGCGGCCTGGATCACTTGAGACCGCCATATATCTCTTACTTAAGGATTATTTCAAATGGACTGCAGTGTTCAGGATCTTCATTTATGAATTATAATGATTTGGTTTCTTTGCAGAAGATCTCAAGTGCTGGAGATCATCATTTACAAGTAGTTGAGACTAAGAGTTATTTCATAATAAGGCGATCTCATATGTTTAAAATTAATATATTTCTCATATTATTAAAGGGCGGTCTGACGAACATGAGACCTTCATTATTGATTATCGGGTGCTCTCCAAATATAATTCATTATATGTTCAAAACGGAATTTTCCCTTATGCAGCTGCCAATTCAATCTCAGCAACATTTAAAGCATTGAGAACTAATGCAAATCTTACTCCTCTTAAAAATGAGATCGCGTATAATGAGCACGATCATTCTCCTGTTATAAGTCCAGAGACCGATTGATACTTACTTAGATCAACTTTTCTTCACCAGGAATTATGATGAGATCACAATTCAACCAAATATTAGATCGACATAAGCATAATTAATATAAGAAATACATTCATTCACAGAAGACAAACAAAGGTACATCATAAAATTTTCTTTTCATTTCATTCTTTTCATGTACAGGGCTCGCACGGTCTCAAAACCGGCATTTACAATTTTAAGAAAAATAAGAAAAAGTTGTTATACAAGATCTTCGATCTTCTTAATCCCTCTTCAGCCTCTTCAGAAGATTCCTCTGAGCTTCTTCGCATAATTTTAGACCCAGATCTTGAGGCCGCAACAGAGCTTATATCATCGACAGCGACATATTGACTCCCACTCATGGCAGCATGATCGCTTCCTCTGTTCGCATCCTCAGCGGCTCTACCACTTCATCTTCTTCGGCGGTCTCGGATATTGTGACGGACTCCTCCTCTATCATTTTTGTAATTTCAGGAAAGATATCGACAACTTCTACTTCTTGGAATTCCGAGGAGAGACCGCCACGCTCGTGAAGCCGAATGATCGTCGTGTCCTACGCATTCTTCCTATGCTTCATCATGCCTTTTTTAAAATCAAGATTTTCAATATCATAAGCCTCTTTCTTCGATCTGTGCAAAAGAAAACATATCAGACCGCGTTGTCATTGTTGGGTATTGTTCCTACAATGTCTCTAGATTTGAAGAAGGAACACAAGTATAGATAAGCTAAGTTGTCTTTGATATTGTGTTTAAGTTCATGTTATGACAGATGCATCAACGCTACATCATCAGTATATAAACGATAAAAATAATAAAATTAACCAAGTAAAATATCGTCTCAAGACTCAGCAGAAGAATCGTGGAGAAAAGTATCACATTGTCGAAAAAGTTTCAACGAAATCGTCTTGATGAAGACACATCGTCTTGAAGGCTGTAGAAAGCTTGTCTTGGATAAAGCTAAGTCCAGTTATCGACGACGTCATCTTGAAGAAAGCTTGTCGTGAATAAAGCAAAGTCTGGATATCGAAGACATCGTCTTGAAGAAATCTTATCGCAGATAAAGCTAAGATGTATCTACGATATTGTCTTGAAGAATAAGTTCAACCTTGAAGGATAAAAGATATATCTACTTGATTCATAAAAAAGGGTTCACTTCGACAGAAATCGGCTTGAAGACCTCATGTCATCTAGAAGATCAAGACGATATCGTCTTAAAGAAAGACAGTCAGCCTGAAGAATAAGTCTAAGTCCAAATGAAAGTAACATCTCGATGATGTCGTATACACTGATCATGACGATATCGTCTTGAAGGATTAACATCATCTTGAAAGAGTGCATAGTGGTGTTTAATGGGCAGACTTTCTTGGAAATTAATTTTTAGGGAATGTGCACGTCACATATCTTTCGCACAAATCAAATGCTGTAAATGATATATTCTCTAACGAATATAGTCGTTACACAGTGATTAAGAAAGAAATTTATTATTTCAACTTTCTGCAAGTTCCAAGAAAGGCCAGTAATTATGATAAAGAATAGCCAAATTTTGCAACACGTTTTCAAACAGGAAATTGATTATGGAATAATCAATAAGTGGTTTTATGCAAAATTGCAGAGCATATAAAAGGAGATAATTTTATCTACATGACACACAACTCAGAATTCTCTCAAGCTTCATTCTCACACATATTTCCTGAAGAGAGAAAGAAAAGAATCAACAAGGAGAAGAAGTCTTCATTATTGCTGTGTTGTGAATTTCTACAGAAGATTCTAAAAAAAGGTTCATTGATCCACAAGATCTTTGGGCTTATTGTTACAAGAAGAAGAAGAAGATCTATGATTCAAGTTCTTATTTATGAAGTCTTCTCTTCTACTACAACATCTCTGCATTACGTTGTAGGGATCTTTGTGAGTCTGAGCTGTAGGATCTAGTGATAGATCTGAGTTGGTAGGGTTCTTGGTGAACCTGAGTTTTGGTAGGATCTTGTTGAAGATCTGAGTTTGTATGACTTATAAAGTCTGAGCTTTGTAGGGTTCTGTGTGAACCTGAGTTGTAAGATCTGATTATAGTGAAAAGATCTAAGTTGGAGAAGTTGCCTAGTCTAGCACACTGCTAGATAGGTGGGAGGGACAGTGTGCTACCTCTAACCACATTGTCTAGTTGGGAACCACTTTAAATCATTATGTGTTTTCTGTGATGATTGTGTGATGTGATTGACAAACCGTTAAAGTAGCAAAGAAATTGAAAACACCTATATGTGTAGTTTACAAACAACCCTTAATATTTCAATTGGTATCAAATCTTGGTTAAGTTTACAAACAACCCCTCCCCCCCCCCCCCCCCCCCCCCCTCTAGGTGTAGTTTACAAACAACCCTTAATTTTTCAATCGGTATCAAATCTTGGTTAAGTTTAAAGGCTTAACATCATAGAACATGATCTACAAAACTAGTGGGTTGTGATAAATAAATGGCTGGTGAGCATCATAAGGAGATGAGCTCAATGAAGCTGCCCATCTGCACCAAGGAGAACTTCCCTTCTAGAAGCAAAGAATTAGGTTGTACATGGAAGCCTCAGACCCTAGAGTCTATCTGGTAGTAGAAGAAGGTCATTATATTCCCATGAACATTCATGTGGATCCAACAGTTGTCCCCACACCTAAGAAATTATCTGATTTCACCAAAGATGAAGTTGCCCTGGTCACTATGGATAAAAAGGCTAAGAACATCATTGTGAATGCAATTGATGATTCAACCTTCCAAAATCTAATTCACTGCAAAACAACTACAGAGTTGTGGGAGTCCTTAGTTGTCTACATGGAAGGAACTGAGGAAGTCAGGGATGATAAGAAATCCCTCCTGAATCCTGAGTATGAGTCCTTCAGGCAAGATAAGAAGGATGACATAGCTACCTGCTATGAGAAGTTCTTCAGGATTGTCAATGGACTCTGAACTTATGGAAGAGAGTTTACAAACTATGAACTAAATAATAAATTCCTAAGTTCCTTGAACAAAGAATGGAACATAAAGCTGTGTGCAATAAGAGAAGTTGGCAATCTGGGAGCAATGGAGCCTAGACAGCTGTATGACAAGCTCCTATCATATGAACTGCAGCTAAATACCAGAAAGGCTGAGGAACAAAATTCCAAGGCTTACACCAGAGAAAAAGCAGAGGCCTTTAAAGCTGAAGCTTCCGGAAAGCACAAGACAATGGAGCCTGTCTATGCTTCAGAGGAAGAGACCTCAAGCAACTCCACCTCAGAACTCTCTGATGAAGATCTCTCACTATTCACCAGTCAGTTTAAGAAACTACTGAGAAACAGAAAAAGAGGGAACAGAGGATATGAAGCTTCACCCTCTATCTCCAGGAGAGAAGAAAAGCCTAGAAGAAAACACAGATCAGACAGGTATGATTCTAAAACTAATAAACACAATTCTTCTAACATATTTGTTACAGCTGCAACAAGCCTGGACATGTCAATGTTAAATGTCCAATCAAAAGACAAGAGAAGAGTGAAGATAGAAAGCACTCAAAGAATAGGAAGTCAGAGAAAATCCTTGTGGCAAAGAAAGTGAAGACACTCAGTGATAGTGACACTGATTGCTCCTCAGCATAATCAGATAGCCACATAGTAGCCATGGCTCTCTCAGATGAAGAATATAGTGATGAAACTCATCATAAACTGGTAATCTCTAAAGCATCTCCTACCCTCTTTGACACAGATTTAGATGCCAGCTCATCTTCAACAGAAGAAGAAATTGACACTGGATACATAGAGAAGTTTGGTACACTGCTTGATGCTCTTAAGAAAGCAAAAGCTCTCTGTAAGGCACAAGCTGCAGAGATCATCTCCTTGAGTGGGAAGAGAGATGAACTTCTTGAGAATGTAACTGAGCTAGCTCAAGAGAAAGCCAAATTATCTATCCCTCCACTGAGCACCAGTACTTTGACTGAAGTAATCAAGCACAAGAATTTTAGAATTAAAGAGCTGGAGGATATGGTTTTAAAAGAAAAGAAAACTATGGCTAGCTATTCCAAGCCACAAATAGTTCTTCGCCTGATTGATAGCTTTTCACAAACAAATAAGCAAGGTTTGGGCTACAATCCAGGTGAAAACCATGGGAAATTTACCCAAGGAGAGACTGTCTTTAGAAAAGTGATCATACCCACAAATTCATATTATCACAATAGCATCTATGAATGCAATGAAAGCCAGAAATTAGACAGCAATATCAAGCTGCCTTCTACCTGGCTAAGCAAAAGACAAACTCTCCTTGGAAAGAGTGCACTATCTGCACCCCAAAAAAATCCCCTAGTAAAAGCCTGTATAAGTTTCCATGTTGGAGAAATTCCTTCTGCCTCCACGAAGGGAAGGTTAGATGTTAAACAACAGCCTAGCCTAGTCAGACCAATCACCACAAGAAAATCTAGATAAAATTGATTTGAATGCTGGTGTTGTGGAAAAGTAGGGCATTTTGCCTTATACTGTTGGTTCAACCCAATTGTTGAGAATCATTCTCACATGACAACAAAAAGGCAAGTTGTTAATTCATCATCTAACAAGCACCTAGGACCCAAGAGAGAATGGGTTCCTAAGGAAATATAGTTGCCTTGCAGGTATGTCCAAAAACCACCAAGTCTTCTATGTGGTACTTGGATAGTAGATGTTCCAGGCATATGACTGGAACAAGAAGCCTATTGAAGGAGTTTGCACCTATAGAAGATGGACCCAAAGTCAAATCACAGAGGTGTAGTCAAGGGCTATGGTAAGATCACAAATGGCAGTATCACTATCACAAGAGTAGCTTATGTGGAAGGGTTACAACACAAACACATAAGCATAAGTCAACTATGTGACTTAGGATATGCTGTTTCTTTCCACAAGGATAAGTGTCTGATTAAGGATTGTATGAATGAATATATTATAACAGGCACTAGGAGTGGAGATATTTAATGTCAAAATTTCATTTGCATTAGGAAAAATGAGCCTGTACGTCTTGTAGCAAATGATGGAGTGTCTGCTTGTGTAAAGTGGCATAAGAAACTAGCCCACATTAACTACAAGTCTCTCAAGAAATTAATGACAGAGAACTTGGTAAGAGATGCTCCTTGTCATGCATGTCAAGTGGGCAAGAAAACAAGAACTTCATTTAGAAGCATACAGGACAAAGAATCCACTAGGTGATTATACGTACTGCACATGGGCCTATTTGGTCCAATGGCAGTGCATAGCCTAGGAGGTATGGCTTATACATTAGTTATTGTTGATGATCATTCTAGATTTTCCTGGGTGTTCTTTTTGAAACAAAATCTGATACCCTAAGTACATTCAAGAATTTTGTCAAACAAATTCAGAATGAAGTAAACAGCTCTGTGTCAAAATCAGAAGTGATCATGGAACTGAATTTCAGTCTGCGTCAATGACCAAATTCTGTGAAGAAGAAGGTATCCTACAAGAGTTTTCTTCTCCCAGAACTCCCGAACAGAATGGAGTAGCTGAGAGGAAAAATATAACACTTATTGAAGCTGGGAGGACCATGCTAAGTGATTCCTCACTCTAAGAATACCTTTGGGCTGAGGAAGTTAACACTGCATGTCTTGTGCAAAATAGAGCACTCATCAATAAGAACCATAATAAGACTCCTTATGAGCTAATTAAGGGTAAGAAGCCAACACTAGATAACTTCAAAATCTTTGGAAGTAAATGCTATGTGCTGAAAAACAATAAGCACTACATTACCAAATTCTCTGAAAAGAGCTATGAAGGTGTCTTTGTAGGGTATAACAAGCATAGCAAGGCCTACAGAGTCTTCAACAAGAATGCTCTTACAATTGAGGAATCTATTAAAATTATTTTTGTTGAGAACGACATGCTGCATAATCCTTCTCCTAGTTCATCCAATGCATAAATTGAAGAAAGATTAGAGAACCTCAAAATCAGAGAAGAAGAACCAGTTGAGAAGAATAAGTCCTCCACAATGGACTCTATTCCAGAATCAACAGAAGACTCTACTGAAGAGCCAAATCCCCTAAATGAGAATCATGAAGTAGGAGCTGAAGAAGTTGCTGAAACCAGTGAACCAGCAAGAGTAATACTTACTGCTATGAGACAACATAGAAATCATCCAGCAAATCAGATAATTGGTGAGCTCACTGATGGAGAAAGAACCAGAAGAAATGCATTAAATGAAAACTTGCACCTTAGTTTTCTATCCCAACTTGAGCCCAAGAAATTTGAGGGGCCAACAGAGACCAATTCTGGGTTATGGCTATGCAAGAAGAGCTAAATCAGTTCAAAAGGTGCTAGGTATGGAAACTAGTCCCAATGCCACAAGGGCATAATATTATTGGGACAAAGTGGGGCTACAGAAATAAGATGGATGGAGCTGGATTGATTGTAAAGAACAAGTCAAGGTTGGTAGATCAAGGATACAGGCAGGAGGAAGGCATAGACTTTGATCAGACATTTGCACATCTTGCTAGATTGGAGGCCATCAGAGTCTTTCTAGCCTATGCTGCATACAAGGGGTTCAAAGTTTATCAAATGGATGTCAAATCATTGTTCCTAAATGGGAACCTAAAAGAGGAAGTCTTTGTAGCTCAGGCACTAGGTTTTATCTCTCCAAACTTTCTTGATCATGTATATTTCTTCAAGAAAGCTTTATATGGGCTAAAGCAAGCTCCAAGGGCCTGGTATGAGACACGGTCTACCTTTCTCCTTGAAAATAAATTCTCAAGAGGGAAAATAGATAAGACTCTTTTCTTGAGAGAGTTGAAGGGCTAGATCATTTTGGTCCAGATATATGTTGATGACATTATATTTGGATCAACAGATAAGAGCCTTTGCAATAAGTTTGCTAAACTTATGCAAAGTAAGTTTGAAATGGATAGTATGGGAGATCTAAAGTATTTATTAGATCTCCCAGTAAAGCAATCTAAGGAAGGAATTTTTATTTCTCAGACCAAATTTACCTTGGATATCATAAAGAGATTTGGTATGGAGAACTCTACCCCCATGAGAACTCCTATGGGTTCAACTGTGTCTCTAGACAAGGATGAAAAAGGGAAACCTTATAATGAGTCCATGTATAGTAGCATAATTGGCTCATTGCTCTACCTCACTGCTAGTAGGCCAGACATCACATTTGCTACATGTGTCTGTGCAAGATATCAAGTGAACCCCAAAGAATCTCATTACTCAGCTGTGAAAAGAATTCTGAGATATCTGAAGGGTACTACAAATCTGGGGCTCTGGTATCGAAAGTCAGATGATTTTGAGTTGTGTGGATATTCTGATGCAGACTTTGCTGGGTGAAAAGAGGATAGAAAAAACACTTCAGGAACTTGTCAGTTCTTGGGGAGAAGGCTTGTGTCCTGGAGTGGCAAAAAGCAAAACAGCATTTCTATCTCCACAACTAAATCAGAATAATTTTCAGCTGGCAGTTGCTATGCATAACTCCTGTGGATTCAAGACCAATTAGAGGATTACAATCTGCACATCAAGAGAACACCTCTCTTTTGTGATTCCTCAAGTGCCATTTCTATTGCCAAAAATTCTGTGACACACAGTAGAACCAAGCATATTGAAAGTAGATATCATTTCATTAGGGAGCATGTAGAAAAGGAGGACATCTTCCTTGAGTATGTTAATACCGAGGGGCAGATAGCTGACATTTTCACTAAGCCCCTTGATGAGTCTAAGTTCAATCAATTCAAAATTGAATTGGGCATGTTAAGTTCTTGAAATTGGGTATGTTGAATCCATTATATTCCCCTTTAGTAAGTATAACATATTTTGATGGGTTGGATCTCACACAAGGTCCATCCCAAAGTGATCTAACAATCTTAGATTTTGAAGACAGGAACACAAGAAGGCACAACATTAAGTGCTCTAGAGCAAAACAGCCTCTCAAAGAATATCGTCTTAATTGACAATGACAACATTGATAAAGTCTCGACGACAACATCCAAGTCTCAATGACAAGAATAAAGACATCTCGATGATAAAGATACTCTCAACGATACTCCAGGCCGACAAAATGACGTCATAGAACCCAACACTGTCATGATTGTGCTGCAATTATGGAATTCTCAAAATGATACAAAAGAATTTGAATAGGTGCGCGCCTCTTTTCCTTCCCAATGCATTACCTTGTATATTAGACAATGTGTAATCATAGCAATCACGCACACACAAAACCCTAGAATCCTTCCTTCTTCTTCCTCCTTACGACAACCCTCTGCTAACATAATGGCACCGAACAAGAATGATGAGAAAATCTCTTCCGGAGGAGAACTTCTGAAAGGAGGCTTTGAGAAGTCAGAGGAAGACATGGACATGGTCATAACCCTACTATACGCATCTGAATTAGAATACCTCCTCACAGAGCCAACCTGTATCTACCATTCCGCCATCTTAGCATTCTTTGAAAATGTCGAATTTTACAAATCAGAAAGGGAAATTCGAACCGTTGTGGCTGGGCAACACATTCAAATCACTGCTGAAAGTCTTTCCAAAATTCTACAACTTACTGCCTTTGAAAAGGATGTCACAGAAGAAGACGTCACAGATGCAAATGTCTATTGATGAGTCCCATATATATATATATATATATATATATATATATATATATATTTGGACTCATTGGGGTTGATATTCTAGTGTTTGCACCACATTTTAGGCACGTTTTCATTTATATATACTATTCCATGCTAGCTGCACTATTAAGCCCATTTCAGTGAGCAATTGCATTACTTGTTGTTGGGGGTAAGCACATTGTGCTCCCCTTCCCTTCTTTTATCTGTTTCTGTGCTGGACGTGTATTCCCAGCTGGTATATCTTGTTTGTAGGTGACCTGATCGCCCCGTTTTCCCCAAAAGTTATTTCTGTGCATATCGCACGGTCGTGCGTTTCCTTGACGCACGGTCCGTGCAGTCGTGCGTTTGTGTCTGGGAAGAAAATTGAGCATCGGAGTTTACTCGTGCGTTTTAACGCACGGGCGAATTTGCCCGTGCGTGAGTAAAATGCACGGTCGACCTGTATCTTTGTGATTTCAGAGCGTCGGATTTTACCCGTGCATTTGAACGCACGGGCGGCATTGGTCATGCATGAACAAATCGCACGGGTGGCGCAATGTCTTCTCCAAGCCATATTTTATCCGTTAATATCGCACGGTATGCGCACGATCGTGCGTTCGACCGTGCGTGACCAATTTTCAGCCTGTTTCCTATAAAAAGCAGGAATCGAGGCAGTCAACGGGAGGGCGATAGAGGACGACCGGGAGCAATTCAGAGAGCGGGAAATCTCTTCCTTCCCGTTGCTCTTAAGGTCTGAAGGCTTCCCCTTCATCTCCTCTACCATCAAGGCCATTTCCGGTGATTTCCACCTCCATCATTCCATCCGGGAGCATTAGGAAGCTTCATCCACAATTAGCTCAAGCATTCCTCACCAAGGAGACCAAGGAAGCGCTGAAGATCGTAGGAGCAGTGACAGCCTCCTTCGAGCCAAGCTCACCATCTGAGGGCCGAGTTCGAAGAGAGCCCAACAACCTCTCATTCCGGCCTTGAACCCAAGACGTGACTTCTTCTTTGTGGTCCTCTCTAACCTTGAATGCTTATACTTCATTTTTGTGTTGTATGAATACTTGTTAAGTTAATCTTAAGGATTATTACTTTCGTTCATATGCACTGATGTTGTGGTGGCATGAATAGCCCCTTTGTTCCTAGTGATTTTCTGTGATTAGTTGTGGGTGAAGCCACTAGCAATTGCTAGTGGTGATGTTTTGCGAAGAGGTGTGTGCGACCCTCAATCGTCACAGTTACTTTCCGTCCACGCGCCTTCCGAAGCATGACATCGCGGACGTTGCATCCTTCCTGCCTTGCGAAGCGGAGTTTCCACCCGCATCTCTTATTTTTGCAATATTCTAGATCACCCATCACAAAGCCCTTGTTCTTTACTTTCTTTCACTCGTCATAACAATTGCCTCACTCTATTTTCTTATCACCACAACCTGCATTCCTTGAGAGATTGATACTTGGGGATAACTTCCCATTTTTATTACTTGAGCGACCGGTGCACTGCCGTCGTATCGCATTACGTGCCTGCTAATTAGCAGTGCCGAAATAGCGCATCAAGTTTTTGGCGTCGTTGCCGGGGAATGCAGGCGTGATGAGATGTTGTTTGTGAGTCGATTATTTTTGAGTGAGTCTTTTATTCTTTTTTAAATTATTCCTTTTCATGCTATTTTCTTCTTCTATATCATGTGGGCGCATTTGAATATCCGATGTCGTTTGTGTGGGGACACATCCCACGCTAGTGATAGGTGTCCCAAGGAGTATGGTGTTGTTCAGAAACGGTACGGAGCCCATAAGTCTTTTGGCTACTCTACTGCACCTTCGTTATCACACCTTTACACGGCTGCCACACCTTTTGTGCCGGCAAAGCCGGCAAAGCAGTGCCTATTTTGCAAAACTAGAGAGCACGCCTTGAAGGACTGTGCTGCTTATCTTCGCGAGTTGGCGGATGACGATGAGCCGGATATCCAGATCGTCTCATCTTCAAATTCTGCGAGCACAGCTCCTTCCGTTGGTTATGTATCCCTTCCACCTTCACTTCTTGAAGTCTTTGGAATAGACACGTACGTCAGTGTCCCTCGTGAATCCGTTTCTGATGCGACACCTCATACTTCTTCGGTTCATGTACCACTTTGCGTGGATTTGTGCCCTTGCATGGAGAGTGAGCCCGAACTCTTACGAAGCACGTCCTCTCCCGCCACGCACGAAATTACATCTGTTGCTGATGTTTTTATTGAGGTCACTTTGCAGGATGTTGCGTACCTGCGCAATGTGGTGCCCACTCTCATGGAGGAGGACAGCCTTGATTGTGCTGAAGCAACCGCTTCGGTCCAGTGCGAGGAAGTCCAAGTTATAGAGGAGGCCATTGCGTGCGCTGTGGAGTCTAGCGAAATCTTCGATGATATCATCAGTTTGTCATTGCCGCACCCCATGGGGGGTGAAGCCGGGATTGTCCCCTCAGGTGAGATTTCTTTTAGTTTTTCTTCCAATTTATTTCCTGACCCCCTTTCTTTATGTACAAGAATGCAGGATGCCCCTCCTCCGGTTGATCAGACCTTATGCATAGCAGAGTTGAAAGCCTGGCGGGATGAGGAAGATACAGTGAAGGAACATCTTATTTCCTCATCTTCGTTGGTGCTTCCCCTTGAGGATTGGTTACAAGGGGGCAAGCAGTTTTTCTTTGAAGATATAATACTGGAGGAGAAGATGAGAGCGAAAAAGGAGGAGATTTGGGGTTGCAGGCTGAGCATCTTACTTATTTTCCACCCCTACTACCAGGTCCCCGGACCTTTTTTCTTTCATCAGCTGTTACTACTTCAAATCAGCTTATAACTGATTTGTTTTGAGCTTGTAATAATAATTAGGATTTATTGACCTTTGCTCATTCCTAGACTTTATAAACTGCTTTAATACAGGTATTTGGTCCACCTTAAAGGACGTTAAACAAAAGGGCTTCTTGGGAGACAACCCATGGGAACCACCCGGTTCCGTATATCTTTTTAATCCTTTTGCGTATTGTTATTTCAGTTTTGCTAACATTGTAGGTGAAGCTATGCTCTCGCGTGGAAGGAGATTTATTTTTAAAGAAATTGGGATTACCGCACTTCTGGCATGCTCCTTTGTGAGCATAGGTCAACTCTTCCCCTCTCTTACTTATGTTTGAATTGCTTATTTTAGGTGTTCTCAATCAAGTCTGGGAGAGAGAGCGAGCTGTGCACGTGCACGCACGTTGCATGACATGCTAGAATGTGCTGAGTTAGGATTTATATTTTGTTGCATACACTTGCACCTAGTTCACGCGCACTCGATCACGCGTGCTTATTGGGTATCGCTGCGAGGTTTTCCCGCTCATAAGAATTGAATTGTTAGTGTTTGAGTGAAGAGTAGAGAAAAATGTTGACTCGAGTAGTGCTCTAGTCATGTTCTCCCATCACACCTAGATATTCAATTAGGGTAGAATAAAATTCAGAGTTGTAATGTAATTATTTCTGATATAGTAGATGAAATTTATTTTACTTTAGTGGTGAATCCGGTGAACCCAATGGTAGCAATAGGTCGAGTGTAGCAGACTAGTAGTAGCTTATTACTATAGTCGAAAGGAAGGACAACCATTCTCGGTGGCTAGAACTTGTACTAGGCGACTCTCGACACGATTGTATTGAGGTACTTGATGGCGCAAATCTCACACACCGCTATAGGCGGTAGCTCGACTGCGACACGAAACGGCAGTGTACCGATCGTTCAAGTAATATAAAATGAGGAGTAATTCCCGAGTATCGAATCTCAAAGGAACACAGTAAGGTGGAGTTTATTATCGAGGAAGGACTTGAGATCGAAGTCCTTGAGTCGGATGGAATGCGGAAACGGGGTGATTTGGCTTGTGGAAATAAAATAAAAGCTATCAACTACTCCTATGCAATGCCGCTATGCAATGCTTCGCTTGGCGGGATGGAGACTAGGCAGGCCTTGAGCGCGCTGCGTCGCAAGGGCGGATGGGCGAGTAGGCAAGCGGAGTCGAACTGTGCAGGCCTTGAGCGCACTGCTTCGTAGGGCGAATGGATTACACGGGCCGTTATGCCACGCTTCGCTAGGCGGATGGAAGAGTAGGCATACGGATGAGGGTCGCAAGCACCTCGTCGACAAGCACGCCACTAGCAATTGCTAGTGGGGCACCGGACACGGTGGTGGAATGGAACTTAGATGGGGGCGCACCTCATAAACACATATGAATAAAATTATTCCATAAACATGAAATAAACATTAATAAGCAAGATTCATAGTGTACATCATCAAAAGATAGAAGATTACAAACATTACATCATCACAAGTAGAAGAAAGAGGCAAGAGATACGACCAAATCCGGAGTCTCATTGTAGATTCACGGTAGGAATCGTTGGGTTGTCAATCCACGTCCTAGCTCGGTCCCAACTGCGTCCGGGGTAGAGGAGGGCTGTCACACCTCCCAATGGACCCGTCTTCTCCAGCGCTTTACCATTCGGCCACGTCTAATGCGAAGAACTCCTTGCTTGGCGATGAAGATGCATGGAATCTCCTCCTTGAAGCTCGTGGATGATGGAGGAGGCCTAGGGGGGCGGAGAACCAGCGGAAATAGGCGGAACGGCGGAGTCGGGCGGAAGAACGGCGAAGGATCCGACCTAAAATCGCGAGCAGGACAATTTATAGGCGCTGGAATAAACAGTGCGCACGATCATTGGCGCACGACTAGTGGTCGTGCGCACTAGCATCCTGTGATCGTGCGCGCTGCCTGGACGGAGCCTGTAAGGAAAGAAAATTATAAAATACAATGTTCGCACGACCAGTGGCGCACGACCAGTGGTCGTGCGCACTATCGTCAATGGTCGTGCGATAAGCCAAACAGAACTCATAAAATGAGCGTTAAGTGCGCACGATCAGTGGCGCACGACCAGTGGTCGTGCGCGATAGAGCCAGTGATCGTGCGCAGTGTTCCTGTACAGAATTGTACTGGGAACACCTGCACGACTCCTGTTCCAGCATACAACACCAGTCTAGCCACTGAAGGTGGCACTTAACACTGCATGAAAACTAGTAACGAAGATGAACAAGAATTAACATCAAAACGGGCCTAGAAGTGCACTTAGCATGGAGTATTAAATAGGAATGAAAACATGTCTAAGTGAAGTGCAAAGACTAGAAAATCAGCCCAGATGAGTCCATAAATGTGTATATAATTGGGACTCATCACACCCCCAGACTTACCTGTTTGCGCGTCCCGAGCAAACGAATTCGGCGGACGGGAAAAAACATAGTTGACAAAGAAATTAACAAGCGGAGTACCATGCGAAGTCGCATGCTCACACGCGTAGAAATACAATAGATAAAATTTCTAATTATGCATATTAGTTTATAATTTCCTAGGAGCATATTTATATATTACATTTACTCAAAAAGTGAATCACGATGAATCATAGGGTCGTACATAGGAAGAAAGTAAACTGAACGCTGAGGCGAGCAATGCCCAAGATCGGGGCTCGGGACAACTCCATTGAAATCCATCAATGTCGGTGACCATAAGCTTGCCCGTTCGCACTCTCTCCACGGCACTGGTTTGACTCAAATGCGTGAATCAATAGGACTTAAGGTTTTAGATGAGGCTTGGGTTTAGGTGAGGTAAACAAATATAAACATGAAGGCTTAGAACACAAAAACCCAAATGAGCAAATGCATAACACTATCCAAGTAGCAAAAAAAAACACGCGGATGCACCACACCCCCAGACTTAGACTTAGACGCATGGGTGTGTGCACCGCCTACTCCCAAATATAAATCTCAAACAGATTTTTTTTTTAATTAAAATTTTCATTCTTCTTTTTCTTTTCAAATTTTTTTCTTCTTTTCTTTTTCTTTCTTTAGCAATTTCAACAAATTTTCAAAGATGCACAACCACATTTTCACATTGTACTTCCACAATCAACACCACCAATTTAAAATTTAAACAAAATGCTCGCATTTTGGGTGTGTGACTAGGATTGGAGGTTAGGCTTTGGTGAA
Organism: Dactylorhiza incarnata; assembly: GCA_033032865.1. Taxonomy (NCBI): domain Eukaryota; kingdom Viridiplantae; phylum Streptophyta; class Magnoliopsida; order Asparagales; family Orchidaceae; genus Dactylorhiza; species Dactylorhiza incarnata. The sequence continues at coordinate 3,327,128 of JAWHQI010000026.1, read as the reverse complement.
CAATAGTGGAGCTGAACCAAAAGAATGGGGTAGGCACAACTGGGCTAGCGAGGAAATGATGATAGGAATGGCACAAAGGCTCAACCGGGCCAAAATGATGGCCTATATCACATTCACGCAATTGACTAACCGTATACCCATGCTTCAAGAATCGCTTGGGGCAAGTTCTTAGCCACCGAGAAAGATAATCCTTTCTCCCAACTCGGGCAATATGAGGCTAACGAACGTCTACACACATCCCTATGCTACCGTTTGATTCACACCGGATTCACCAATTTTTGAGTGTAGTAAACAATATTTATGCTAATAGAAAAACATAATCTAAAAGCCTAAAAAGAAATTGAATCTACACGAATTTCTAAGCGAGACATGAGCACTCGACTAGGAGCACTACATGAGTCAACATTTTACTCCGCCTCATAATCCTAAGCCAGCACAATGATTTTCCAAATCACACAAAAAGACAAATTCAACTCGCGACGTGCCAACGGCTAAGCGCGCTCAAGTGGGTGCTGTGGTGTGCAATGAAAATAAACAAAACATTTTAAATGAAATCTTCTAGTATGCAGTGCAATAGTGCACGTGAGCGGGTAAACAAAACTACTCTCCCCCAGACTTAAACTAAACAATCCGCATAATATATGACATGAAAATCAGCAAAGGCTAGGGAAAGAGAGTACCCAGTGCTCAGAAATGAGCACACCAGAAGATTGGCGTGTAAGCTAAAATGAGCCGCAACATCCACCATCCAGAAAAGATACCTGCAGGGGTCAGCTCCGCAGAAACAAAAGAAAATAGAAAACTGAAAAAAAAAAGAAAAAAAATACTACTAACTAAACTAAACAAGATGAAATAAGAAATGCAGGAAAAGTTAAGATAACTACTGGGGTTATTGTCATCCCAGCACGACTTATTCGGATTTTGTACAGTTCTAGCTTATAGGCCTATGAAAAGAAAAGTGCACAGGTAACTGTTCTAATATGCGTGTAGGTAGCGGGTACCTATACGGAGAAAGAACAGTCACGCCTCTACCTGAATAAAGATAAAACCTGCCCATCACAGGTAGAGGGAAAAGGAAGTAAGAAGAGGAGGAGGCCTGGTCCTCACTCATCTCACCAAAAACATCCTTGCCTAGCAAGGCATCGTCTTCAGGGAGGCGGCAGGAGGAGAAGGCAATGAATGAGGCTTCCTCTATGGAGGAGGGATCAACCTCCTCACATGAAAGGATACACTCATCATTGACTTGAGCACAAAGCTCCAAGTCCTCCTGGGGTACCTGTGAAGACTCAACCTGCACAGACTCGGATGAAGAGGGGGGATCAAAAAATAGACAAGACGAAGAACATAAATAATCAAAAATCATGGGAGTGCTCCCGGTCTCACTCCCATCAGGTTGGGTAAGTAAAATAATGTTTGCATTGTCATCAATGATACAAGATTCGGCGGGATCAGAGGTGGCTAGGCTTAGGATTTGGACTTCCTCCACCGGTGCTGAAGAAAACTCCTCTTCACCTAGAAGGTTGTCCTCCTTCATAGGAGTAGGCACAACACTCAGATCACCCACCTCATCCCGCGACACATCATCAACAATGTCGTCGGAGACGAGAGTAGTATGCACAACAGGGGGAGGAATAGTGCTTGGATAAATGTCAAGCACTGATTCCTCACAAAGAATCGAATCCACTAGGGGTGGTGGATGCACTGGGAGAATAGGCTCAGCAATGTCGATGCATAGATCAGCCGCACATCCGGTGACCGTGTCCATGCCATACCCTTCAAGGTGTGAAGGTGACAAAGACACATAACCGGATGTTGAAGGTGTGCCGCCAGAGTTAGGAGTTGGGACGATCCAGATATCCGGCTCGTCATCCTCATCCAATTGGCGAAGATACTCGGCACAGTCCTTCAAGACATGATCAGTGCTCCGACAAAAACGGCACTGCCTAGCAGGCTTCTTTGGCACAGCGGGTGCTGAAGCCGAAAAGAAGTAAGACGGTAAAGGCTCAGCAGAGTAGCCATAAGACTTACGCGCACCATATGGAGTATCAGACGAAGTCGGTGCTCCATATGCTGGGCTATAAGAATTATGCCTACTATTCTCCGTAGGGCATTCATCACTAGAGTGGGAGGTAGCTCCACACCAACGGCAACGGAAATTAAGATGTGCCCACATAGTGCGAAGATAAAACGATTCAAAAATAAAAATGCTATTGTGCAAAATACTACACCTAACAAAAATTACTAAAGCAACCTAATTAAAGCAGGAAAATGGAATAAAAAGAAATAAAACAAAGAAATGCAATTTACAAATGGAAGGGCTTCTCTCTCAGGTTCTCCCTCTCCAGAAAACTCACACGACTGTGTTCCCCGGCAACGGCGCCAAAAACTTGATGGCGCAAATCTCACACACCGCTATAGGCGGTAGCTCGACTGCGCACGAAACGGCAGTGTACCGATCGTTCAAATAATATAAAACGAGGAGTAATCTCCGAGTATCGAATCTCAAAGGAACACAGTAAGGTGGAGTTTATTATCGAGGAAGGACTTGAGATCGAAGTCCTTGAGTCGGATGGAATGCGGAAATGGGGTGATTTGGCTTGTGGAAATAAAATAAAAGCTATCAACTACTCCTATGCAATGTCGCTATGCAATGCTTCGCTTGGCGGGATGGAGACTAGGCAGGCCTTGAGCGCGCTGCGTCGTAAGGGCGGATGGGCGAGTAGGCAAGCGGAGTCGAACTGTGCAGGCCTTGAGCGCACTGCTTCGTAGGGCGAATGGATTACACGGGCCACTATGCCACGCTTCGCTAGGCGGATGGAAGAGTAGGCATACGGATGAGGGTCGCAAGCACCTCGTCGACAAGCACGCCACTAGCAATTGCTAGTGGGGCACCGGACACGGTGGTGGAATGGAACTTAGATGGGGGCGCACCTCATAAACACATATGAATAAAATGATTCCATAAACATGAAATAAACATTAATAAGCAAGATTCATAGTGTACATCATCAAAAGATAGAAGATTACAAACATTACATCATCACAAGTAGAAGAAAGAGGCAAGAGATACGACCGAATCCGGAGTCTCGTTGTAGATTCACGGTAGGAATCATTGGGTTGTCAATCCACGTCCAAGCTCGGTCCCAACTGCGTCCGGGGTAGAGGAGGGCTGTCACACCTCCCAATGGACCCGTCTTCTCCAGCGCTTTACCATTCGGCCACGTCTAATGCGAAGAACTCCTTGCTCGGCGATGAAGATGTGTGGAATCTCCTCCTTGAAGCTCATGGATGATGGAGGAGGCCTAGGGGGGCGGAGAACCAGCGGAAATAGGTGGAACGGTGGAGTCGGGCGGAAGAACGGCGAAGGATCCGACCTAAAATCGCGAGCAGGACAATTTATAGGAGTTGGAATAAACAGTGCCCACGATCATTGGCGCACGACCAGTGGTCATGCGAACTAGCATCCTGTGATCGTGCGCGCTGCCTCGACGGAGCCTGCAAGGAAAGAAAATTATAAAATACAATGTTCGCACGACCAGTGGCGCACGACCAGTGGTCGTGCGCACTATCGTCAATGGTCGTGCGATAAGCCAAACAGAACTCATAAAATGAGCGTTAAGTGCGCACGATCAGTGGCGCACGACCAGTGGTCGTGCGCGATAGAGCCAGTGATCGTGCGCAGTGTTCCTGTACAGAATTGTACCGGGAACACCTGCACGACTCCTGTTCCAGCATACAACACCAGTCTAGCCACTGAAGGTGGCACTTAACACTGCATGAAAACTAGTAACGAAGATGAACAAGAATTAACATCAAAACGGGCCTAGAAGTGCACTTAGCATGGAGTATTAAATAGGAATGAAAACATGTCTAAAGTGAAGTGCAAAGACTAGAAAATCGGCCCAGATGAGTCCATAAATGTGTATATAATTGGGACACATCAGTACTCATCATGAAATGTGATGTAGGCCATCTCTTGATCCGTTTCTGCTTTTGAAATCCTTACCTACATAATCACCATTGCAAGCCCATTTGAGCCTACTCTTCCTCCTTGTTTAGCTCCACTAATAATGTAACCAAAGCCATACAGCCGAACCTATGTTCGCACCAACCGTTGAGTTGAAAGAAATTTCTTTCTCGATCGCATTTGGTGTCATCTATGTTGTGCATGGAAGCTTTAATTTAGCTAAAGGAGTCGTTTTATTGCACTTAAAAATGTTCTTTTGCCGAAAATAGAAAAGAAGAGAAAAGAAAGAAAAGAAAAGAAAAATAAAAGAGTTGTGCAATAATAATTTTCTCTCGGCAAAATTTTTGTATATCTGGCTCAACGCGCACCTAATGTTCAGTTGAAGTCCGGGGGTGTCGTGTAAGTACTGAAAATGTTGTATTGGTGATTGTCATTCTCTTGAGTGCGACGGTTGTGTTGAGAGCGATGCCCATCGTCCTTCTACTTACCTAGCCTATACTCAACCTAAGCCCAATAATTGCCTATAAGTCCTATTAATTTTTTATACGAGTCGTCTCATGCAGTAGAGAGAGTGCGAACGTGCAAGCCTATGGACACTAACTTTGATGGATTTCTTAGGAGATTGTCCCTAGCTTCGATTTGAGTAATACTTTACTCATTAGTCACACTATTTTCCCTTTTTGCGCGACCGAAAGATTCACCAGGATTCACCATCCAAGTAAAGTAAATTCCAAACTACTGTTTTAGAAATAATTAGATATAACCTTGAGTTTAATTCTGATCTAATGTATTTCTATGCACGAGAGCATGCGACTTCGCAAAATTCTCTACCGCTCAAACTCATGCTAACATTCGATTGTTCCGACAGGAGAGCTGAGTAGTTTGCCCGAGACATGCAAATGGTTATGTCTGGGGGTGTGATGAGTCCCATATATATATATATATTTTTGGACTCATTTGGGCTGATTTTCTAGTGTTTGCACCACATTTTAGGCACGTTTTCATTTATATATACTATTCCATGCTAGGTGCACTATTAAGCCCATTTCGGTGTGCAATTGCATTCCTTGTTGTTGGGGGTAAGCACATTGTGCTCCCCTTCCCTTCTTTTATGTGTTTCTGTGCTGGACGTGTATTCCCAGCTGGTATATCTTGTTTGCAGGTGACCTGATTGCCCCATTTTCCCCAAAAGTAATTTATGTGCATATCACACGGTCGTGCGTTTCCATGACGCACGGTCTGTGCGGTTGTGCGTTTGTGTCTGGGAAGAAAATGGAGCGTCGGAGTTTACTCGTGCGTTTCAATGCACGGGCGAATTCGCCCGTGCGTGAGTAAAACGACGGTCGACCTGTATCTTTGTGATTTCAGAGCGTCGGATTTTACCAGTGCATTTGAACGCATGGGCGGTGTTGGTCGTGCGTGAACAAATCGCACGGGCGCCACAGCGTCTTCTCCAAGCCATATTTTATCCGTTAGTATCGCACGGTCTGCGCACGATCGTGCGTTCGACCATGCGTGACCAATTTTCAGCCTGTTTCCTATAAAAAGCAGGAATCGAGGCAGTCAACGAGAGGGCAATAGAGGACGACCGGGAGAGATTCGGAGAGCGGGAAATCTCTTCCTTCCCACTGCTCTTGAGGGCTGAAGGCTTCCCCTTCATCTCCTCCACCATCAAGGCCATTTTCGGTGATTTCCACCTCCATCCTTCCATCCTGGAGCATTAGGAAGCTTCATCCACCATTAGCTCAAGCATTCCTCTCCAAGGAGACCAAGGAAGCGCTGAAGATCGTAGGAGCGGTGACAGCCACCTTCGAGCCAAGCTCACCATCTGAGGGCCGAGTCCGGAGAGAGCCCGGCAACCTCTCATTCCGGTCGTGAACCCAAGACGTGACTTCTTCTTTGTGGTCTCTAACCTTGAATGCTTATACTTCGTTTTTGTGTTGTATGAATACTTGTTAAGTTAATCTTAAGGATTATTGCTTCCTTTCATATGCACTGATGTTGTGGTGGCATAAATAGCCCCTTTGTTCCTAGTGATTTTCTGTGATTCGTTGTGGGTGAAGCCACTAGCAATTGCTAGTGGTGATGTTTTGCGAAGAGGTGTGTGCGACCCTCAACCGTCACAGTTACTTTCCGTCCACGCACCTTCCGAAGCACGGCATCGCGGCCGTTGCATCCATCCCGCCTTGCGAAGCGGAGTTTTGACCCGCATCTCTTATTTCTGCAATAGTCTAGATCACCCATCACAAAGCCCTTGTTCTACTTTCTTTCACTCGTCATAACAATCGCCTCACTCTATTTTCTTATCACCACAACCTGCATTCCTTGAGAGATCGATACTTGGGTATAACTTCCCATTTTTATTAATTGAGCGACTGGTGCACTGCCGTCGTATCGCATTACGTGCATGCTAATTAGCAGTGCCGAAATAGCGCATCATCTATGAAGGATTGAAATGGTGCAGTTTTGAAACCAAACCCTATGGCAGCTTGTAGAGAATGCAGATGAACCGGCAAGGCAAACTACTGATAGACATCATTGGAAAGGTACTTCTTTGTAAGACAGGCTCGCATGATCGAGTCTCAAGAGGAATGTTTGAGATAATGGTCAGAGTAATCTTAAATAAAAGGACTGATTGGGGGAAGTTAATGTTCGACATGATCACAAAAAACATCAACTCTCCAAAATTTGGAAGAATTCTATCTTTATATCTCTCGAATACCATCCCTCATCTCCATAAAATTTCAGAATCAATTCCTCTCCACTATCTCAAGAAGATAGATGTCAGAACAGTGAGCTGGTGGGAGAAAAGGTTCACAAAGAAAGATGCAGGTGAACCTTCTGCTCAAGGATCAAAGAGCCCTGTCACAGCACCTCAAGTTCCTCAAGAACCCATGAATCTAGTTGAGGGGGAGCTTGTGAGAGAAGAAACCCCTATAATGGATAGTTCTCCTACTCCTCAAGAGGAAGTGGATCCAGCTCATCAAGAGATGCCTGAAAGATAACCAAGTAGTAATGAAGATGGAAAAGAACATGACCACCACTCAGAAACCCCTACACCAATGGAGGGGGGAGCACACAGGTCATTCAGCAATGCTGCCTTCACCTCCAAGAATAGAAGCAGAACCACATTCTCTACCCAGCATAGCTCCCAAAGTTCCATCACCTGATTTTTTGTCACATATGGAAAGTCTATTGGATAGACAAAGAGAAAGCTTTGAAGTCTATGTAAATCAGGCTATCATAGGCTGCATAAATGATCTCTCTGCCAGGAAAGATGCCCTCCAAGAAGATATCAACCACATAAACCATCAAAACTCCAATGTATATCAGACTGCTGCAAATGTTGTGGAAAATATTGGGGAAGAAATAGTCAATATAAATCAAGCTACCCATCTAATTGGACAACAACTAAACATTGTGCTTGATCAATTATCTACCCTAAGAGACAATCAACAGTCCATCATCCAGAACCAATATGTGACTTTCCATGATTTTGAAGATGCCATCAACACTGTCCTTCAAATAATATCCTCCTCTGCTCAAGGACCTCAAGGTCTTGTGGACAATATAGGTGAAACATTGCTGCACAAGTTTTAAGTAACCCAAGATCATCTATCAAATTCTTTCCATCAAACTGTCAGGGCATCTCAGGGAACAATTATGGTTGCCATTGGTAATCTGAATAACCTTCTGGCCAGACAACTTCAGGCTTGTCAAGCTTCCCTCTCAAAAGAAATAATTTCAGAAGCCAGAAAGGGGGAGATAATGTCAAGTCACCATGCCATGTGGCTGGAAAATGAAGTAAGATTCTCTTTGGATTTGGCACTAATCGACTATGGGATAGCCTACCAACATCCAATTCCTGAAGGCAATCTCCCTGCAAAACCTCCTCAAAGTGAAATGTCTACAACCCCTGATGGACAGTATCAAGTTCCTGAGAGCTATCAAGAATATTTTGTTGATGAGCCTACAAGTGGAAGTAGGCAAATCAGGAAAAGCAAAAGGCACTCTGTTGACCCTGAAGAGCAAGAAGATAAAAGGAGGAAAATGGAAGAGATAAAAAGAAATCCAAATTTGAAGAATGGAGCTCTTTCTCTAGAGATATCATTCTAAAGATATCATTCAACAAGGAAAGAATGATAGGGGCACCTTCTACAGCTCAGAAGAATGGCAAAAATATGAAATGTGTGAAGCTGGTGGAAGGGATTATTGGAACAAGATCAAAAGGGGAGATACATCAGTACCTGCACATGCACCTCTCAGATATCACCCCAAGCCCTATAACTACTTTGAAAAAAAAGCAGAAATAGGCTGAAGCTGAGCAGTCAAAGAAAGCAGGACCTTCTGGAAAAGGCAAGGATGTTCAAAAGGATTGAAAAGAAGAAGGATTCTAGAAATCACTTGCACCCTTCTATGCTTTACATTTTTTGTATCTGATATATATTGTTAAAGTATTGGACTGCCATTAATTAATATATGCAGTGATCAAATGCCTAATTTATTGTTAATCATTATATTGGTTAGTAAGGTTTATCTATACTTATAAGTTCTGGTTTCTTCAAATAGGGGGAGATTGTTGGGTATTGTGCCTACAATGTCTCTATGTTTGAAGAAGGAACACAAGTATAGATAAGCTAAGTTGTCTTTGATGTTGTGTTTAAGTTCATGTTATGACAGATGCATCATAGCTATATCATCAGTATATAGACGATAAAAATAATAAAAATTAACTAAGTAAAATATCGTCTTAATAATTAGTAGAAGAATCGCGGAGAAAAGTATCATATCGTCGAAATAGTTTTGACGATATCATCTTGATGAAGACACATCGTCTTGAAGGTTGTAGAAAGCTTATCGTGGATAAAGCTAAGTCCAGTTATCGACGACATCGTCTTGAAGAAAGCTTGTTGTGAATAAAGCCAAGTCCGGATATCGCCAACATCGCCTTGAAGAAATATTATCGCAGATAAAGCTAAGATGTCTCTACGATATTGTCTTGAAGAAGAAGATCAACCTTGAAGGATAAAAGATATATCTACTTAATTCATAAAGAAAGGTTCACTTGGACAAAAATCGGCTTGAAGACCTGATGTCGTCTAGAAGATCAAGACGATATCATCTTAAAAAACGACAGACAGCATGAAGAATAAGTCTAAGTCAAAATGAAAGTAACATCTCAACGATGTCATCTAGAAGGAGTTATATCATTCTGATATTAAGTAGACCAGTGAAGATGAACGTATATCGAAGATATCGTTGTGAAGTATATATGTCGTATACACTGATCAAGACGATATCATCTTGAAGGATTAACATCATCTTGACAGAGTGCAAAGAAGCGTTTAATGCGCATACTTTCTTGGAAATTGATTTTTAGGGAATGTGCAAGTCGCCTATCTTGCGCACAAATCAAGGAGCAGTAAATGATATATTCTCTACCGAATATAGCCATTAAACTGTGATTAAGAAATAAATTTATTATTTCTATTTTCTGCAAGTTCCAAGAAAGGCCAGTAATTATATTAAAGAATTTTCAAATTCTGCAACACGTTTTCAAACGGAAAATTGATTATGGAATAATCAATAAGGGGTTTTATGCAAAATTGCAGAGCATATAAAAGGAGATAATTTTATCTATAGGACACACAACTCAGAATTCTCTCAAGCTTCATTCTCACACATATTTCCTGAAGAGAGAAAGAAAATAATCAATAAAGAGAAGAAGTCTGCATTGGTGCTGTGCTGTGAAGTTATACAGAAGATTCTAAAGAAAGGTTCATTGATCCACAAGATCTTTGGGCTTATTGTTACAAGAAGAAGAAGAAGATTTGTGATTCAAGTTCTTATTTCTGAAGTGCTCTTCTACTACAACATCTCTGTATTACTTTGTAGGGCTCTTTGTGAGTCTGAGTTGTAGGATCTAGTGATAGATCTGAGTTGGTAGGGTTCTTGGTAAACCTAATTTTTGGTAGGATCTTGTTGAAGATCTGATTTTGTAGGACTTGTAAAGTCTGAGCTTTGTAGGGTTCTGTATGAACCTCAGTTGTAAGATCTAATTATAGTGAAAAGATCTAAGTTGGAGAAGTTGCCTAGTCTATCACACTTCTAGATAGATGGGAGGGACAGTGGACTACCTCTAGACACATTGTCTAGTTGGGAACCACTATAAATCATTATGTGTTTTCTGTGATGTTTGTGTGTTGTGATTGACAAACCTTTAAAGTTGAAAAGAAATTGAAAACACCTAATCACCCCCCCCCCCCCCCCCCCCCCCTCTAGGTGTAGTTTACAGACAACCCATAATCTTTCAGTCATAATAAAGACAATTGAAGACCGCAAGTAAAGTATCCTTACATGTAACTCATCTTGCAGGGCACCTATATATTTTAAGGCCACGCAGAGAGACCACCCCATATGGTGATTTAAGACCGTTCTTCTGACGGTCACTTGCGCGGCCATATCAGGGAGCATTTCGGTCTCAATATATTATACTTCTCTAGTATTGCTTTCTCCATAAAGCACAAAGGTGATCGCGTGGGCAAGGCGCGTCAACTTTCCACTCTAGAAAGGAAGGGCAGTGGACACCTTCACATTCTTGCCCTTTGCATTCCATTTGAGGAGGGGCTTTCGCTTATTATCTATCAGTTTTCTGCCAAAGCCAGTTAGAGGGAAGGGCTTGCTAGCAGACTCCGATTCTTCAGCGGGCTCAGTTGCTTCCCTCTCGCGGTCTCGTTTCTGCAGCATTACTCTTTGAGTGAGAATTTCTTCATCTGGTGCCACAGGATCGATTGTGGGGACCGTGAAGGTCGCTGAAAAGAGACAAAACAGTTAGAAAGAAAAGTCAAAGGAAAATAATGGTAAGATCGCAGGAGACCGCGAGAAGCTGCCTACTCTCTTCTGGAGTGAACGCGGCGATCTCAGGACAGATCGCCAGATAGTGAAGGAGATCAAGTCGCTCGTCCGCCAGAAAAGCCAGGATCTTGATCTCCTCTTCCAAGATAACTTTGGGTTTTCGGAAAATCCCTTCGCCCCGATGAGACGACAATGATTTGAGACCACCGTGATTGCCCTCGAAGACCAGAAATCTTTCTGTCTAGTAGGGGACACTACAAGAAAATTAACTTTTAGCTGCGCATTTATTAGCAACGGAATAAATAGCATGGATAAAAGTAATGTATTAGCCACGATTATAAAAATTATGGCTAATAACTAAAGTATTAGCTAGGGCAGAAAGTGTATGGCTAATATGTGAGTATTAGACACGACAAAGTATATTCATAGCAAATGTGGGGCTAATACTCAATACATCCCTTTACTTGTAGGGTATTTGACCTATAACATATGAAATTTATGTTAAACACACAATGTTATATTAGTCTCTTGACGTGCGACTGAGCACATCCCCTCATTTATAGGGCGTTTGACCTCATACACATGAAATATTTTTTTGGATAGCGTGCCGGCAGGTTGTTGGTTGTAGCCTTATGTGAAACCTGATTAGAGTCTCCAGCATCAGGCCCCACATCTCCCAATCTTGATGAAGCTTGGTGCGCGCTCAGATAATTTATTCAGATTTTTTTCTTTGTTCTTCACTTTTATTAGATTATTGTTGAGAAGTTATATATTATTTGAATTATGATTCAAGCATTACTGCCTCTTTTATATGAAACTCAAGTTGAACATTATATAGTATGAGCAAATGGTTTTTTAAATTTCATTTCATTTTAATATCTACATGTATTTAAGTTTTTTTAATCTCTTTTTATATCTAAATGGTTTTTGCAGGATGGGGATAATAGGCTTAAAAAGAAAATTATTGGTGTTGATACCCTTATGCCCTTTGATGTTTGAAAGATGGAAAGTCATTGTTGTTATATGTTTTTTAATTGATCAAATTTAAAGTCCTAAACTTTATGGTTTTGACACTGCTTATTTACAGTACTCTTTGTATTGATATTTATTTATTTTTATTATTGGATATATTCTTTAAGACTGCGAATCTGATGCTCTAGTTTGAAGAATGTGATGTTATGAAAATATGTGAATATATTGCTTGAATTATTTCTTTTATTGTTGGATACCCTTAGGCATTTGTTATGAATGATATGTGAATGTGTTTTTTTTTAATACATAATTTATTATTTTCCACGGTTTGAAACCATGGCAAATAGATGTTTAAAAAATATTGAACTTACTATTAGCGACGGTTTTAAACCGTGGCTAATAGTCCGATTATTTGCCACGGTTTTAAGCCGTGGCTAATTGTCAGATTATTTGCCACGCAGAAAGTCATGGCAAATAGTCCATTTTAACGTTATGGAGAAGTTATTTCCAGGCCCTAAAACCGTGGCAAAAAGTCAAGGTATTAGCCACGGTAGTACTTTTTTATGGCAAATACTATTTGTTATAGCCAATCCGTGGCTAAAAACCTTTTTCCACGCCACCTTTAGCCACGAATTTTTGTCGTGGCTAGACCGTGGCAAAAGATCTTTAGCCACAGTTATAGACATTTTGTCAGGGGAAATTGCCCTGGCTAAAATTCAATTTTCTTATTATGGGATCTTATTGGGGAGGTTCAGTACTTTGATGCCATTGCTGGATAAGTATATTAAACCCTTGAACTCCTTCTTTTTTCCTTTCTTCAACGATTTCATTGTGAAGGTCGCGTGGAACAAAGTCATAGTGAATTTAATCCTTGCCGATCTCAAGTAGCTGATGAAAATAGACATGAGACCGATGGAATTGGATGGTAGCTGGTCGAACAAAATTCCATTGTACTCCATCACTTTAAGAAATTCCCAAGGGAGAGGGAACATCAGACTGCAATCAAAGTGATCGATTGGGATGATGTGTTTGTTTTCTACTCCAAAGTTTTGACCTTCATCCTCTTAAGGCGACCTGATGACGATCTGATTCTGGATCATGTGCTTCTCTAAGAAAGACACATACTCATCTCTGGAAAGCCTGCAAGGATTGTGATCGACATTCAAGAATGTCTCAGCGGTTGTAGCTCGAGCGGACACCATCTTTTGAGATCGCTTATACTGGTGCTTTGGGCGCATTCAAAAAGTATAGAATAACGATTCTAAGGCCATCTATTTATAGAAGCCAAAGGTCATTTTCGTAATGATGACTTTTTTGAGACCGCCCAGTAAGCTTTGCAGACCGCCGAACCTTCATAAGATATGAGAAATCGCAAGCAGCATAATCGGTCTCAATAAAATCAGACCTTAGTATCTCAAGAAGCAAGTAAAAAATAAATAAAGGTAAAGTAAACAAGCAACACACAACCAAGGAGACCAACATCATGGCATTGCAGAGACTGCATATAAAGAAAATCATACTATCAACATATATATTACAAGAAGTTCAAATTATTCAAGATTTTTGTCTTGAGACCGCATAAAAAAAAGAATGAAAATCTATCTCCTCGGCTGGCGTTTTCTTCCAATAAAGGTTGCGACATCTTGCATCACATGGACAGCAGACATAGTGATCAAAAAACCTTGGTTTGCTGACATCGCAACTCATTGTATTTTGGCAAAATCCCTGTCCACCTGCTCCAAGGAGACCACGACAATTTCAAAGAATGGTCTCTCTTCTGGGAGACCGCCAGAGGTTCCCCGCCACATGGTCATTTAAGCATGACCATCTCTGAGTGTCGCAAACTCAGCGGTCAGAGCAGCGGCCTACCCCTTGTAGTACTCTGTATCTTTCTCAGCTCTTCGAAGTGTTCTGTTGAGCTCGGCAGGCTTTAGCTCGTACTCCTCGCGGACTCGATTTTCGTTAGCGCTTAGCTTCTCTTCAAAATCTACGGGTTGAGTTCGGAGTTGATCATCTTGAGCTCGCTCCCGAGCCCACATAGTGCGGACATCCACAAAGATAGGTTTGAGAATGTTCGCGAGCTGTGGAGGAATTATCATCTTCTAAAGAATTTCCCCTTCTTCAAGGATCAACTCGGTCACCTCAGCATCTACGATCAAAAGAAGATAATTATTAACTCAATTATGACTACTCAGGAAATGAAGGAGATCGCGCAGAAAATATACTTGGAAAGAAAGAGAGACTGCAGTCATGTAAAGCATTTTCAACATCTTTTGTGACCGTAGGGTCTGCGTTCAGCAAAAGATGGTCTGACCCTCTAAAGCATTCTAGTTTCATTCATTCCAACTCCCTTTTCTGCGATCTCTCTCCTTCTTTTCTTCTTCTCTTTAACTCTGCGTTACTAATAAGAATGTCATTTCTTTTAATGATGACGATCTTACGCCGCTCCTTTGGAGATTTAGGTCAAAAAGCAAGCGAAGGAAGAGAGTCTGACGACCTCACAATCATCTTCGCCTTACCAGTCTGCAATGCAAAGATAGATGTAGCGCGGTCTCCGCTGCTAGGTTTAGCTAGGCATCCAGGTCAGTGGAAAGCTCTGCCAGACCGGCAGACAGCAGTCTTCTCCTTTTTGAACTGTTGAGCCCCTTCTTCTCCTTCCTTCTCTTCTTCTTCTTTCTCCACCTTCTTCTCAACGGTCTTCTTCTTTTTCTTCTTATCCTTCTTCTTCTTCTCTTCAGCAACTCTCTTCTCCTCCACTAGTTTCATCACTTTCTCTTTTCTCCTCCCCTCTTCAGCGATCAACATTGTCTTCTCCTCCACTGCCTTTTTTCTCTTCTCTTCTTCCTTCCTTCCCTTCTCCTCTTCTTCCTCTTTCTTCTTCCTCTCTGCCTCTACTCTTTGCCTTGCCTCTTCTGCAGCCTCCTTCTCAGTGATCTATTGCCTCTCTTCGGCGATCTCCTGAAGTCGTTCATATTTGAAGGGATCAAGTACCGTGTGACCGAACATAGAAGATCGTTAGAAGAACCATCATCAATGTAAGCTATCAGCTCCGAGTCCGCTCCCCTTAAATATGTTGAGACTGCAAGAGAAAAATAGATACTGGCCGATCACTTACCTTATCATATGCATCCACATCAGGATGTCCGAGACTGCCTTCTTCAGAAAGTGTGGTCAACTTGACCAAAGCGGTCTTGGTGGTCACTTCCATATTTTCATCACTCCTTTTTCTTTTTGTTGTTTGAACTGAAGGATCTGTCTCCTTTCTCTTTATTCCATTTGCAGTTCCCTAGTGCTTTGCGATCTACTAGCTAAGCTTTTTAGCCGAGGACTTTTGCTTCTGCATCCCAACTTTCATGGCCTCAGTAGAAGCGGTCTCACTAGACTGGATAGTGGTCTAGTTTAAAGCTTCGACTGACTTCTGGCAGTCAAAGGTAATTGTGAGGTCAGGAAGATTCAGCTCAGGTGGCCATAAAGAGGTGGTTGTTATATCGACGATATTTGAGATTGTCGAGGCCGCGCCAACCTTTGACAGTTCTTGTTGTTTCCCTTTTAAAGGAGAGCTGGCGATCTCCTTCACGGCATCTCCTTTTGTCGAGGCTTCGGAGGCCTTGACCGCCAATGTCTTCTCTTCAAGGAGGTTGTCCTTAGCGAATTCCGAGTCTTCGCCCGCCTATCAAGAACTAACATCATATCCATCGTCAAAGTTAGTTGCGGTCAGAAAAAGAGTGATCGCTGAAAGCACCAGCTCGTAACTCCTTCTAGAAAGTTTTGAATTCTGAATCCCTGAAGCAGTATTTATAGACCTTTACCGCATTAATGACGGTCGTGGTATCAGTGGTCAAAGAGAACATTTCCAAAGTTCCAGCGAAACTTAAAAATTATTACAGCCTATGTTCTGCTTCTCTTGGTTTGAGAATAACAAATACCGTGTTATATTTGATCTTGTATTCTGAGTGTTTATAGTGTGCAGGTTGTATAGGAACTATAACTACACATCCCTATGAGTAGTATACTGAATGGAGATGATTCTTTGGAAAGAGACCTAAAGAGTTAACGCCCCGCGTTAACTTATCGTCTATAAGGGATATCATCGATAAGGGAATGGCGTCGAGAAGAAGTTCAGTCGAGTACCAAGAGACAATGCCAACGTTGACTCTTAACGTCGGCGTTATGTCCATAAACTGCCTTGATCCTGATAGTTGCACGATGTTAGCAGTTTCTATACACGATCACTAACACTGGAGTTAACTCTTAACGCCATGCGTTAGCTCCCGTGCCTATTTAAAGAGCAGCCCCTCTCATTCTATGATTAATGATTCCAGAATTCCGATTCTCTTGAGAGAGGCTCGTCTACAACAATTAAGAGATCTCCATTGGGCTAACATGAAGATCTAAAGAAGATTTTGAAGGAGAAGGTGTCAAATTAGATTTTCATCAAAGCATTAAAGCAAACATTTGTGTAATCAATTTCTTTGAAATATTATATTCATTTTTATCATCTCTGATTTTTGGAAATTGTATTTCATTTAAGATTTCATAAGTAAAATCAATGTAGCAATTTTTTTGTGCTAAGGAAAATTTCTTGGAGAGCTAACGCCCAGCGTTAACCCTTAACGCCAGGCGTTAGCTACAGTTAACAAAAAGTTTGGTTTCTCTTCTTTGAAAATGAATCGTCAATATTATCATATCTGAGATATTTAAATATATTTTCTTATAAAATATTCCAAAACTTTGGTCGCAAACTCTGATATTTTTAAATAAGAATTAAATTCCAAAAAACCTTATTCACCCCCCCTCTAAGGGTGCCGTAAGATCCAACACATGGTATCAGAGCTAGGTTATTCCAATATGACTTCACAACTGGGAATAATGGCGCTTCATGATCTCACATCTTCTAGAGGGGATAAGTTTTCTGAAAATGAAAAATCATTATCACCACCTTTATTTATGGGTGAAAATTATAATGGGTGGAAAACTCTTATGGAAAAAATTCTTAAATCTTTGGATATTGAAGTTTGGAATATTACAATTAAAATGCCCCCAAGTATTCTAAATAAAAATGAAATATTTTTAAATGCCAAATCTATAAATAGTCTATATTGTGCACTAGATTAAAATATTTTCAAACTTATTTATACACTTCCTACTGCTTATGAAGTTTGGAAATTTCTTGAGAATTCTTATAGTCTTGCCTCCCTAGATAAGGAACAAGAGCAACTCCTTAAGGATCCAAGAGAAGAAACTGATGAGGACTCATGCTTGAAGGAAGATCTATCTAAGAGAGAAGAATGTAGTGTCACAATATTGGACTCAAATGATGACAACACATCAAGCAAAAGAGAAGATGGAAATTCAACTATGGAAGAGGAATGCGGAGAAGATGTCAAAAGAACCTTTGGTTCAAATCTTGCCTCATCCCATAGCTATGTAAGAAAATCAAAATCTTCTCTTTTTGTAAGAAATTCTATTTCTACATTTCGTATGCTTGAAATTGCTAAACGTAGATTTAAGAAATTGAAAAATGCTAATTCCAAATTACGTTTAGAAAATAAAACTTTAAAAGCAAACTCTATAGTAGAATCTTATATTGATGTTTCAAATTCTCTTTCATGCTCTTTAATTAAAAATGATAAACCTTGTTTTGATTAAAATACTTTTAAAGAAGAAATCAAGGTTTTGGAAAAAGGTCTTTTAACTTCAAAAGAGCATAATGAAAAATTGATAAAAGAAATTGATAATTTAAAGGATAAACTAGAATCATTAAAAATGTTTATTCAAAAGATTTTATATACTAAAAAATCTCTTATTTCTAGTTTATCAAATCATCAAAAGTCCAAAAGCTTAACTTCACATTATAAGAGTATGTCTATAAGAAAGAGTGGAAATGAAAATCATCAAAATAAGAACCAATCATTTAACACATATTGTAACCCACTCTATCAATAATCACTTCTAAAAAAAGACCACCACTCTTATAAACTTTCAAAGAATCCATATAATAAAATTCATTATGATTATCAACATCAATCTATTTTGAAAAATAATTTGAATAAACAAAAATCCCCAATAAATTATTTTTCAAACAACTATGATCATATAAAGATGTCACATAATTATTATATGGATTTGAGTGATAAACAACCAAGGTATGAATGGAGAACCATAAAGAAAAATGACACATCAACTTTAATTGAAAGGGCCCATTCATCCTTGTCTCCCCAAAAGCCAACACGATGTATTTGGGTACTCAAAAGAAACATCCCACTTGGTCCCCTTTGGATACCTAAATCTCTCATTCATTAGTATCCAATCATTTGCATGAAGTAGAAATAAATCAAAATGAAATATACAATACTCTACTTCATGATTTGCTTAATGTCTTTTTATTTTATTTGTTTTCTTATTTTTGAGCCAACTACTTATGGTCACTTAAATAAATTATGCAATATGACTTTCACATTTTAAGCCTAATGGTTAACAAATCAAATTGAATTAAATTGAATATAAAGTCAAAAGTTTTCAAGTGATTTATCTTTTCTCTTTCTAGGTTTTATCCTTTTTAAATCCATTGCCTATAAATGTCTTATATTATCATTATAAACTGAATGTTAAATTTGCTAAATGATATTATCAAGACAAATGAAATTACTTTCAAAATTGGATTTAAATGGGATTTTAGGGGTCTTAGGCTAAAATATTAAATTCAACTTATTGTATATTTGTCTAATTTCTTTGTTGCATATGATAGCCCCTATATTGAAAAAATCATGATCTAAAAAAATCGAAATTGAAAAATTACAAAAGTGATGAATATGATTTCGCACACTCCGCCATGATCTATTTATATCATATGCTATAATTCATTATTATCATATATCATATAATTCATGATCTATCAAGAATTATCTTAAATCAACTATTTCTATCAATCTTAGGAATTATGAAATATATGGTGGTTATTGGTATTATAGTTCATACTTTGTTTTGTGTGTGTGATGTGCATCATTATTGTTTTCATGTATCTTGTCATATTTAGACCATAAAATTAACCTGATATTAAAAATATGAAATTAAAAAGAATTGCCTCTTCATTCTAGGTCTATAAAATTTCAAAACTCTATAATTGATTACATGCAAACCAATTATATATATTTAGCATATTTTGCATAACATCAAAATTCATTATCCTAGCTACACCTCTTAGTATATGCTCAATTTAGTGTCTATGCTAGGATTATCAATATAGTGACATGCTAAAGGTAGTGAAATTTGAACTTTAAAATTTATGAGTACAATGGGGTTTTAAAATCCACTATATGTTCTAAAACTAAAAAAACTCATGTTTTATGAATCAATCCTTAGGCTAAAACGCTTAGTATGTTCATAATCATTAACCCATGACTTGTGTCTCAAAATAGTGAGGGTGTAGGATTGTGTGCATTAGAGACCTAACCTCTAAGTCATGTCTTGTCCTTAACCGAGGAGGGTTCTAGTGGGGCCTTGCGAGGCACTGGGGGAAAGAGTGTTAGTGTTGGGAAAAACTCCTTTGATTTAACTTAACAAATTATCTAAAAAGTGATTTTATCTCTTAGGTCGAATTACCCATTGTATAGTGAGGGTAATGTGGTCATTGGATGTCTTAGGATATCTCTCTCAACTAAGGGTGACAAGACAAGTTCAAGAAAAGTAGTATTTGGGTTAAGTTATCTTTTGCGTCGAATAGAAATCGATGAAGCATCGAATGGATGTCGACGCTACTTAGACTAGAAGTCGAAGCAACTCAACCTTTGATCAAAGTAAATCAAGTCGACGCTATGTCGATAGGATATCGACGTAGAGGCCATGGTCATGTCGAAGTATTATGAGAAGTCGACGTAGCTTCTACTTCAACTCAATGTAGAAGGAAGTATTTGTTGAATCCATCTAAAGTCGACGCAGATAATGAGGTTCTGAGTCAAGCATTCAATTCGACGATTACATCGATAAGGTTTTGATGTAATGTCGACAAGTAGAGTTCAATCCGAGCAAGAATGAATTCCATGTTGCTCTTACATAAACTCAAAGGTGCATCGATAAGAGAGAAAGAGGACTCGACGCTATGTCGAATACAGTCTGAAAAGGAAACCTTTTCAGCTGTCATTTTGAATCTCTCTCTCATGGCCCACAGTGCTCAAGACCATTCTCCAACAGCTTAATTATTGCCTCATATGGAAAGGAGAATTCAAGAAGACAGAAAAGCATTATTGGAAACATACATACATTTGGTGGACGGGTCGTGAATTAAAGAAGGAAAGGAAGAGAAATTGTCCAAGCAAAATACCTTTTCAGGACATACCAGAAAAAGAAATCAAATTCAAATTAAAGAGGGATAATAAATATGATGAGAAGATAGAGAAACATAGAGCATTCATCATATTCTCAGATGGTTGTGGATTAGGGCTTCCTCTTCTTCTTCTTCTTCCTACTAGAACCCTAAAAGACAGAAGAAAACAAGAACTGCTCTCTCCCAGTCAAGGGTCTTCTTCTCCTCAGTACAAACCCTTGAAGAAAGATCTATAGAAGATTATACTCTGCTCAGAGAAACAACCATTGCTTCCTCATCAATATTATATAGCAGCAGTACTACTATAAGAGCAGAGAGAAGAAGGATCAAGAGCTTACAAACCCTAGCAAACATCACTGTCATAAGCTAGGGTTAATCTCATACATATCCTGAAGAGCACTCAAAGAACATCACCTTAAAGACTTCTGTTACAGAATTCTAAAAAATAGAATTCTGATTCCTTCTTCTCTTTCTTACTCTTCTTTCCTTACACCCCCTGTACAAAGTTTTAGAATCCCTCTTTCAAAGGATTCTGTGGTTCACGATCTCCTTATCAAAAGATCAATTGTTCAAGATCTCCTTATAAAAAGATATGTGGTTAGAGATCTCCTTATCAAAAGATCTTTGGTTCAAGAGTCCCCTTATCAAAAGACTCGGGCACAGGTGGTGCATTCCTACCAGGTGGTAGAAGAGAGGACTACTCACATTTAGGGAAACATCTATAAAATCTCTTGTGTTTGTGTTGTGCTTTTCTGTGATGTTCCTATTCTATCCTTCAGCATTTTATTTCCTGCACTATATTATTCTGCCTGTGATTTTGTATGAGCATAAATCCTTAGTTTTTTTTATTGTTTACAAAGTTATGATAGTAATATTTTAAATCTCTATTCACCCCCCCCCCCCCCCCCCCCCCTAGAGGACTCTCAGAGGCACGCTGTGCACTTTCAATTGGTATTAGAGATAGATGGTGGCCCCATAATCCACAGGACACAGTCCCAGATCTCCCTCAAGATACTACTCCAGCACAACCATCTCCTTAGCAACAACAACAACAAAACTCTCAATCCATCCCCACTACTTCAGTCCCAGAGCCAATACCTCACATTCCTCAACAACAACCATCCACTATTACCTCAGATTCTCAGGTTGCTCCACCACCACCACCATCAATTCATACCTCTCCAGAAACCTACCAGGCACTCTCTCCCATCCAAGAGGACTTACCACCATCACCTCCTCCATATACCACACTCACTCCCCCAATTGACCTTGAGAAGGTCATCTCTAAGGTAGTTGGCTTGGCCTCCACTACTTTTGCTGATCTATTAGCCACCCAAGCCAGAATGTTTGATAGAAAATACTCCCAGATGCAGGATGAAATGCTAGACTCTAAAAGATCTCTCCAGGGGCTTAAAGAGTTCAAATCCTCCTCCTAGTAACAAGGGAGTTCATAACCTCTCTTACCAGCAAGGTTAAGAAGGCAGAGAAAATTCAGGAGGAGGAAGGACCTACTATAGTGATGAGTATCCATGACAAGGTGAATGAAGCCCCTGATAAAATTACTACATTCCAAAATGTCCAGGGGGAGACAGATCCAGAGAATCAAGTGAAAAGTGATGTAGATATTCAGGGGGAGATCCCATATACTCAAGGGGAGCATGTCCCAGATGTTCAAAGGAATTTGGAAGAAGAAATGATTGATGTGGATCAGGGGGAGCCTCATGATGAAAATCTCCTAGATGAGGTAGCAAAGATTGCCAAGGAGGCAGTTGATATTGCTGAGCGAAATGCACAAATTCAGGGGGAGCTTTCTAAAGACAATGTTGCTGAAGAAGCAGAAATGTTTCTGAAGATGATGAGCCTCTGCAGATTGCCCTCAAGATGATTCCAAAAGTCTTGTCAAGAGAAAGAAAAACTCCTAAGAAGGATCAATGACTTCAGGTATCTCTGCTTATATCTTCTAAATAAAGAAAAATAGAATGTGGTTTGGTGAAACACGTGATCTTTTATACAATGTCTGAAATGTTCTGAGATTTCATTCTATTATTCTTCTACTATCTATTTTGTCTTGTATATTATGTTATTTTTATAAAAGTGAATGTGTAAAATCACTTTAATCAATCTATAAATTTGTTAAGATAAATATGGGGGATTGTTGAGGAAAACTCCTTTAATTTAACTTAACAAATTATCTAAAAAGTGATTTTATCTCTTAGGTTGAATTACCCATTGTATAGTGAGGGTAATGTGGTCATTAGATGTCTTAGAATATCTCTCTCAAATTAGGGTGACAAGACAAGTTCAAGACAAGCAGTATTTGGGTTAAGTTATCTTTTGCGTCGAATAGAAATCGACGTAGCATCGAATGGATGTCGATGCTACTTAGACTAGAAGTCCAAACAACTCAACCTTCTGTCCAAGTAAATAAAGTCGACGCTATGTCGAAAGGATATCGACGTAGAGGCCATGGTCATGTCGAAGTATTATGAGAAGTCGATGCAGCTTCTACTTCAACTCAACGCAGAAGGAAGTATTTGTCGAAGCCATCTAAAGTCGACGCAACATCAACTACATTTTGACGCAGATAATGAGGTTCTGAGTCAAGCCTTCAACTCGACGGTTACGTCGATAAGTTTTCGATGCAACGTCGACAAGCAGAGTTCAATCAGAGCAAGAATTAATTTGAAGCTGCTCTTACATAAACTTAAAGGTGCGTAGATAAGAGAGAAAGAGGACTCGCCGCTACGTCGAATACAGTCTGAAAAGGAAACCTTTTCAGCTGTCATTTGGAATCTCTCTCTCATGGCCCACGGTGCTCAACACCGTTCTCCAACAGCTTAATTATTGCCTCATATGAATAGGTGCATTCAAGAAGGTAGAAAAGCATTCTTGGAAACATACATACAGTTGGTAGATGGGTCGTGAATTAAAGAAGGAAAGGAAGTGAAATTGTCCAGGAAAAATACCTTTTCAGGACAAACCAGAAAAGGAAATCAAATTTAAATTAAAGAGGGACATTAAATAGGATGAGAAGACAAAGAAACATAGAGCATTCATAACATTCTCAGACGGCTATGGATTACGGCTTTCTCTTCTTCTTCCTGCTAGAACCCTAAAAGATAGAAGAAAACAAGAACTGATCTCTCACAGTCAAGGGTCTTCTTCTCCTCAGTACAAACCCTTGAAGAAAGATCTATTAAAGATTATACTCTGCTCAGAGAAATAACTGCTGCTTCCTCATCAATATTATATAGCAGCAGTATTACTATAATAGCAGAGAGAAGAAGGATCAAGACCTTACAAACCCTAGCAATCATCACTATCATAAGCTAGGGTTAATCTAATACATATCCTGAAGAGCAATCAAAGAACAGCACCTTAAAGACTGCTGTTACAGAATTCTGAAAAATAGATTTCATTCCTTCTTCTCTTTCTTACTCTTCTTTCCTTACACCCCCTGCATAGAGTTTAAGAATCCCTCTTTCAAAGGATTCTGTGGTTCATGATCTCCTTATCAAAAGATCATTGGTTCAAGATCTCCTTATCAAAAAATTTGTGGTTCAAGATCTCCTTATCAAAAGATCTTTGGTTCAAGAGTCCCCTTATCAAAAGACTCTGGCACAGGTGGTGCATTCCTACCAGGTGGTAGAAGAGAGGACTACCCACATTTAGGGGAACCTATATAAAATCGCTTGTGTTTGTGTTGTGCTTTTCTGTGCTGTCCCAATTCTTTCCTTCAGCATTTTATTTCCTGCACTATATTATTCTTCCTGTGATTTTGTTTGAGCATAAATACTTAGTTTGTTTCATTGTTTACACAATTAGGATAGAAATATTTTAAATCTCTATTCACCCCCCCCCCCCCCCCCCCACTCTAAAGGACTCTCAGAGGGACACTGTGCACTTTCAATTGGTATCAGAGGGAGGTTGATAATTAAAAGGTTAACACATCTTGATCAAAAAGACCTCATACTCTTATCTCACCAGAATGGTGGAAGGAAGCTCAGATGAAAGAAAGGACAGAAAGTCCCTTCTCATATCTTAGTATGAGAACTTTCAGAAGAAAGCTGAAGAATCTGTTTTTGATATGTATGACAGATTCAACATTATCATTAATGAGCTTAGAGGCTTGGACAAGGAGATATCCTTGACTGAAATTAATGATAAAATCCTCATGTGCTTCCCTAGCTCATAGGATTCAATAATTTGGGCAATCAGGGAGTCCAGGTGCCACAGAGAAATCTCCACTAAAGCTTTGTTAGGAAAGCTTAAGTCATATGAGATGCTTCTAAAGAACAGAGCTGAATCAGAAGAAAGAGAGAAAACTCCATCTCCTATCCAAAGGAGCCTTGATCTAAAAGCTTCTGAAGGAGAGCCATCCACACCTGAAGATGAGATGTTCAGTCTCCTGGCTTGGAGATTCAAAAGATGGGTCAAGACAGAAGACTCAAGGAGAAGAGAAAGGGGCTCAAGGCCCAGATTTGATAAAACTCCAAAGAAGGAGATTATCTGCTTCTCTTGCAATAAACCAAGACATGTAGCTCCTGAGTGCCCACAAGAACAAAGGGACAGAAGCAGCATCAATGATGAAAAGAAGAAGAAGAAGTCTGTCAAAGGGAAAGATAAGAAGAAAGCCAAGGGTTTCATTGCTGAAACCTGGAGTTACAGTGAAGCTGAGTTAAGCTCCTCATCATCTGAAAGTGATGATGAAGCAGAAGTAGAAGCAACATGCATGATGGCTCTGGGGATGTCATCAGATGATGAAGAAGAGCAGGTAACTATGTTTGACGATTTTGATTTTAATTCAGATGATTTTAAAACCTGTTTTAAAGAATTCTGTAATGACTTTATCAAAATTCAAAAAGAATTAGAAGTATAGAGAGAAGAGTTAGAAAACTTTAAGAAAGATGAACTCTATTCAGCAAATAACAATTTAAGAAATGAGATTAAGGACAAAGAATTAGAGCTAATAGAAATAAGGAATGAAAACATAAAATTAAAAGAAGAGTTAGCAAAGGCAAAAGCCTTTGAGGACTCTCTCAATGGGAAGAGTCAAACTCTCAGAGACATCACAGATAATCTCTCCATGAGATTCAGTCACACAGGGTTAGGAGCAGATCCATCCACTAGCATAAAAATATTTAGGAAACCTACCTGGAAAAATCTAGTTAGCTTCATTAGACCTAGTGACTATGAATCATGTGAGGATAGTGCAAAAACTAAGGGTCAGGAAGCTAATAGACAAAAGAAAACAACTAGAGTTAATAAAACAAATCTCAACAAAGAAAAGAAATCTCAAGAGAAGAATAATGTAGAAAAACTAAACAATCAAAAGGTAAAAGAAAAACCTAGGATAATAATACATTTTGCTGATCTCCTATATTTAGATACATTCTATACTCATTTCAAGTATCAAAATAATAGGTTTGGGAAACCCATTCCTTATAATCCAAAATAATTTCATGAAAGACCCTTCTATTCTTTCATTGAACCCTACAATGGTAAAAGCAAAGGGCCCAAGGTAACTTGGGTCCCTTCTAATGTTTGAATTACTTATGCAGGATTAGGTAGGGTCTCACTTAGGAGAAAATGGAGTGAGAAGAAAGTTGTAGGTCTTGAATAAGGAACAAAATTCATCCAAGGGAGTGTTTTCTGCCTTGAACCTTCCTTATAGTTCATAAATTTAATATCATAAACTTATTTTAAATAAACAAAATTGCTGGGAAAAACAGCAATAATTTTCTAAGAAAATAAATCTGTTCATTCATAGGTTCGTCAAATAGAAGTCGACGTACCATCGACTTCTACTCGACGCCAGCGTCAAGAAGCACTCTGAGTGGATAATTTGAATGGAATTCGATGCAGCGTCAAGTTCATATTGACGCATACGTCTACTTAAAAGTCGCAGAATAAATTCAAGGTCGCGTCGATGACAACTCGACGTAGCGTCGACATTACAATGTCGACTTGAGAATAACTGAACAATCTCGAAGCAGCGTCGAATATGAATCGATGCAGCGTCAAATATGAATCGACGCAACATCGATATAATAGCACGCGCAGAGTAGCTTCTAGAAGCAGACACATTTGTGTGCGCCAAATATTAATTCTTATCGACGCAGCTTCGACTTAAACCCTAAGTTGCGATGAATCAGCTTCTCTTAAGCAACTTCAACGTCGAATCATTTACGCTTTTGAATTTTTCTCTCCTTGCTCTCTTGTTCTCTCCTCTTCCAGCTCTCTCACATACACTTTTTCTCCAGTTCTCTCATACTGTTCTCCCTCTCTCTCCCATTTGATTTGTGTTTGCAGGTACCTCACAAAAGAGTTAATGGCCACTCCAAAGATTAATTTTGGCTTTGATGTTGATGTGGACTCATTCAAAGTGGCATCAGATAATTTCAAAGCCACTCTTGGCTTGTTTCAATCAACTGGGTTAACCAAATTAATATCCACAAGATGCAAGATTCTAGATATTGAGCTGACAGAGCTCAACGACAACATCCACCTAGGAGAGGATGTATCCCTCACTGGGAAGATATCTGAAAATGATATTAGCATTAAAGAGCAAATGTTATCTCTCACCTTTGATCTACCAACAGGTGATGAATCTGATGAATTGACAGGGGAAGAGACAGAGAAGTCTTGAAGATAATGCCGTTCAAGAAAGATAGAGCCATCAATCTAAAGAAAACTGATCTTGGAGAGGACTACAAGTTTCTGGCTGACATTGTAGGGAAGGTGCTCCTTTGCAAAATCTCAGATCATGATGCTATTCCAAAGCAGCAGCTGCACATCATGGGAATCTTGGTCCTTTAAAAGAAGATAAATTGGGGGAGATTGCTTCTGAAATTGATTGGGCACAAATATGCCCACAAAGAAAATGTCTACATGAGAATCATGAGCCAAGTGCTCTTTCACCACTATCCTAGTGTGTGCAAATCCAAGGGATTGCCCATTCCTCCTGGAAAAAGGCTGAATATAGGTATCTTCTCTAAAAGGACCAGGAAAATCCTCAAGTCTAGTCAAGCTCCAGCTTCACCTCCTTCCTCTCTAAGGGATAATATTCCTCCTCCTCCCTCTCCAACTCCATAGGACACAGTCCCAGATCTCCCTCAGGATGCTACTCCAGCACAACCATCTCCTCAGCAATAGCAACAACAACAACAAAAAAACTCTCAATCCATCCCAACTACTATAGTCCCAGAGCCAACACCTCACATTCCTCAACAACAACCATCCACTATTACCTCAGACTCTCAGGTTGCTCCACCACCACCACCATCAATTTATATCTCTCCAGAAACCTACCAGACACTCTCTCTCATCCAAGAAGACTTACCACCATCACCTCCTCCATCTACCACACCTACTCCCCCAATTGACCTTGAGCAGGTCATCTCTAAGGTAGTTGGCTTGGCCTCCACTAATTTGATGATCTATTATCCACCCAAGCCAGAAAGTTTGACAGAAAATACTCCCAGATGGAGGCTGAATTGCTAGACTCTAAAAGATATCTCTGGGGGTTTAACGAGTTCATATCCTCCTCTGTAGTAACAAGAGAGTTCTTAACCTTTCATAGCAGCAAGGTTAATAAGGGGAAGAAAATTCAGGATGAGGAAGGACCTACTCTAGTGATGAGTGTCCATGACAAGGTGAATGAAGCCCCTGATTAAATTACTACATTCCAAAATGTACAGGGGGAGCCAGCTCCAAAGAATCTGAGAGGACCCAGCGCAACCAACTCGACCAAAAGACCGGTCTGTTTGGTGAAGGCGCAACTAATCTTTATATCAACGGAAAGGCGCTATGGGTCAAGTGAAGGAACGCTGGACCCAACAATCCCCCCCCCCCCCCCCAGCGTCCAGCATGACCCGCAAGCTCAGAGGTGCTCCACATGGCTCAGAGGTGGCGCACCTCATGGATCAGAGGTGGCTTGACACATAGCTGCGGCCGCCTGACCCGCCAGAGTAGAGAAATTTCAGGAATTATCAGCGCCCCCCCCCCCCCCCCCCCCCCCCCCCCCCCCCCCCCCCCCCCCCCCATTCTCGAACCCGCAACCTCCTCTGATACCAATTGAGAGGACCCAGCACAACCAACTCGACTAAAAGACCAGTCTGTTTAGTGAAGGCGCAACTAATCTTTATATTAACGGAAAGGCGCTACGGGTCAAGTGAAGGAACGCTGGACCCAACAGAATCAAGTGAAAAGTGTTGCAGATATTCAGGAGGAGCTCCCATCTACTCAAGGGGAGCCTGTCCCAGATGTTCAAAGGAATCTAGAAGAAGAAATGATTGTTGTGGATTAGGGGGAGCCTCAGGATGAAAATCTCCTAGATTAGGTAGCAAAGATTGCCAAGGAGGCTATTGATATTGCTGAGCTAAATGCACAAATTCAGGGGCAGCTTTCCAAAGAAAATGTTGTTGAAGAAGCAAAAGTGTCCCCTGAAGATGATGAGCCTCTACCGATTGCCCCCAGGATGATTCCAAAAGTCTTCTCAAGAAAAAGAAAAACTCCTGAGAAGGATCAATGACTTCAGGTATCTCTGCTTATATCTTTTGAAGAAAGAAAAAGAGAATGTGGTTTGGTGAAACAATATGATCTATTATACAATGTCTGAAATGTTCTGAGATTTCATTCTATTATTCTTATACTATCTATGTTGTATTGTATATTATGCTGCATATATAAAAGTAAATGTTTAAAATCACTTTAATCAATCTGTAAGATAAATAGGGGGAGATTGTTGGGAAAAACTCTTTTGATTTAACATAACAAATTATCTAAAAAGTTATTTTATCTCTTAGGTTGAATTACCCATTATATAGTGAGGGTAATGTGGTCATTAGATGTCTTAGGATATCTCTCTCAACTTAGGGTGACAAGACAAGTTCAAGACAAGCAGTATTTGGGTTAAGTTATCTCTTGCGTCGAATAGAAATCTACGCAGCATCGAATGGATGCCGACGCTACTTAGACTAGAAGTCCAAGCAACTCAACCTTCTGTCAAAGTAAATCAAGTCGACGCTACGCCAAAAGGATATCTACGTAGAGGCCAGGTCATGTCAAAGTATTATGAGAAGTTGACGCAGCTTCTACTTCAACTCGACGCATAATGAAGTATTTGTCGAAGCCATCTAAAGTCGACGCAACGTCAACAAAATTTCGACACAGATAATGAGGTTCTGAGTCAAGCCTTCAACTCGATGGTTACATCGATAAGGTTTTGACGCAACGTCGACAAGTAGAGTTCAATCAGAGCAATAATGAATTCGATGCTACTCATACATAACCTCGAAGGTGCATCAATAAGAGAGAGAGAGAGAGGACTCGACGCTACGTCGAATACAGTCTGAAAAGGAAACCTTTTCAGCTGTCATTTTGATTCTCTCTCTCATTGCCCACAGTGCTCAAGACCGTTCTCCAATGGCTTAATTATTACCTCATATGGAAAGGAGCATTCAAGAATACAGAAAAGCATTCTTGGAAACATACATAGAGTTGGTGGACGGGTCAAGAATTAAAGAAGGAAAGGAAGAGGAATTGTTCAGGCAAAATACCTTTTCAGGATATACCAGAAAAGGAAATCAAATTCAAATTAAAGAGTAACAATAAATAGGATGAGAAGACAGAGAAATATAGAGCATTCATCACATTCTCAGACGGTTGTGGGTAGGGCTTCCTCTTCTTCTTCTTCTTCCTCCTGCTAGAACCCTAAAAGACGGATGAAAACAAGAACTGCTCTCTCCCAGTCAAGGGCCTTCTTCTCCTCAGTATAAACCATTGAAGAAAGATCTACAAAAGATTATACTCTTCTCAGAGAAATAACTATTGCTTCCTCATAAATATTATATAGCAGCAGTACTACTATAAGCGTAGAGAGAAGAAGGATCAAGAGCTTACAAACCCTAGCAATCATCACTATCATAAGCTAAGGTTAATCTGATACAGATCCTGAAGAGCACTCAATGAACAACAACTTAAAGACTGCTGTTACAGAATTCTGAAAAATAGATTTCTGATTCCTTCTTCTCTTTCTTACTCTTCTTTCCATACACCACATATACAGAGTTTTAGAATCCCTCTTTCAAAGGATTTTGTGGTTCATGATCTCTATATCAAAAGAACATTGGTTCAAGATCTCCTTATCAAAAGATCTGTGGTTCAAGATCTCCTTATCAAAAGATCTTTGGTTCAAGAGTCTCCTTATCAAAAGACTCAGGCACATGTGGTGCATTCCTACCAGATGGTAGAAGAGAGGACTACCCATATTTAGTGGAATCTCTATAAAATCTCTTGTGTTTGTGTTGTGCTTTACTGTGATGTCCCAATTCTTTCCTTCAGCATTTTATTTCCTGCATTATATTATTCTGCCTGTGATTTGTTTGAGCATAAATCCTTAGTTTGTTTTAATGTTTACTGATAAGTAATAAAATATATGTATTTTTACTATAATTATTAGTATAGTTTTAATTAATATTGTGATTTTTCCATGTAAATTAATAAATAAATTGCTTCTTTTTATTATTTCCTTACTAACTTAGTTTTATTTTTGTTTTTGCAGATTTTGGCAATTTTTGTCAAGTCACACCCCTGAGGTATGCCCGTGACAACAAGTCACGCCCGTGACCCAAGGACGTGTAATTTTAAAACGCCAATCTCTCTGCGTTCGACAAAAATCGAGCTACGCTCGATGAATGCTCGCTGCCCTGCATTCGACGAACTCTCTCCATCTCAGCATTCGACGAACGGTACCCTGCGTTCGACGAAAGTGCTCTGCCCTGCGTTTGACAAAAGCGCTCTGCCCTGCATTCGAAGAAACTGAGCTGCGTTCGATGAAACCGAGCTGCGTTCGACAAAAGTGAGCTGCGTTCGACGAAACTTGAGCTGCGTTCGATGAACTCTCTATCCAAGCATTCGACGAATCCACCGCCAGCCCCAAAATCACGCCCATGGTGCTGATAAACTGCCGCCCACTATCACGGCCGTGACACTGCAGGTCACGCCCGTGTGCAGCCATGTTTGACGGCAGGACCTTCTAGAAGACGGCGGATGCGACCCCTAAAGCACGCGCAAATGTCACGCCCTAAGTCACGGCCGTGACACACAAGACACGCCCGTGACCTAGGGCGTGTAAAACTAAAATTTTTCCTATAAATAGAGGGGCTCGGCTGAAGTAAATTTCATCCAAATTTTGAGTGTTGTAATGTTATTTTGAGTTCTTTTAAGTGATTGTGAGTTTTCTTTATGCAATTAAGTTTATGATCGTTTGTAATTTTTGCCTTTTAGAAATAAAATGTTGTTTTCTCATTTGGATCATCTTCCTTTTTTATTCATGTTAGTGTGTTTGTGTGTATGAGAATAGTTTTATAGCTTTCATAACTTAGTTTATTGCTTTCATAGTTTAGGTTTATTGCTTTCATAAAAATAGTTTATCGCTATCTTTAACGCTTTATTTAACGCTTTCGTTTTATCGCTTTCTTTCGATTTAGTCTTTTTATTACAAGTAGAGTGCGTGCGTATATGAGATAGTATTTTTCTTTTTTGTAACTTAGCTTTGTTTCAGTCTTTATATAACTGCTATATACCACCCCCATCTTGAATAAGAGGCTAATTTCCTTTAGCACATATTTAAGACGGTTGGGACGGATATTATTTCAGCACTTTTATATGTCTTTTATTTCTATACCACCCCCATCTTGAATAAGAGGCTAATTTCCTATAACACTTGTTTAAGACGGTTGGGACGGATACTATTACTGCTTTTATATAAGTCTTTTTATTTGCCTTTTTATCCTCTTATATCTGCTTAAATTATTAAACATGTATTTTCCAACTATTAATGCCGTCTCCATTCCGATGAGTGGCTAATTTCCTTTAGCGCACGATGTCGAAGAGCATTGGGACACAAAAATAGTTTTTCTAAAAATAAAACATCTCTTTCTAAAATAATTAACGCTTAAGGTTTACCCAAGAATAACGTTGAGTAGAGCCACATAATCGATGTGTGGTTTTCATTTCCGTCTCCGTACACTAGTTAGACGAGAGGCTCGTGCGCACGGACTGATCGCTCACGGTAAAGAGAAGTGCGCTCTACCCTCGAGAGAGGATGAGGTAAGTCTCCCGAATCGGAAGTAAAACCCAATAGCGGGGTTCACAACATAAAGCGAGTATTAAGAAGATTCGATGGTCGAATATTCATAATCTCAGGTGGGCGTACCCTCGAGAGAGGAGCGTTCATAATTATGGAACCTCCACGGCCAAGCCGTTTTAATGTTTTAAAAAGGCATCTCTTTTACTTTTAAAAAAGACTATTTTCATCTCAAGGTAATTCGACATCGGGCGCTATTATTATCATCGTTTAGAACTCTAGTAATACGCTTATTATCGTTTTCTTTTAAAATCCCACACTAAAAACTTATTCCGATAAAATAATAGTTCGTTCCTCAAAGTAGCTTAATCAACACGATCCGCGGAAATATACGACCTCGATATTTTCTAAAACAAAATATCCTGTATTACTCACGATAAGATATACTTGCCTTTGTTATATGATTAGTTCAGATTAAAATTTAAACAAAAACTATTCAAACCAAATTAGTGCAAAACTCTCCTTTTCTATTTTAAAAATCAATAGAATTCGGCGTTGTAGTCAGGGTGTAATCGTCAATATTTCGAAAGAAGAAAAAGACTGTTACTTCTATATTTCGATAGGATAACGGTTAATTTCTCAAAGTAGGAGTACTTGCGAAACTCTTGAAAACACCCGCCTAATTCTAAACTCGCCATATAAAGGTTGTGCAAACAAATTAAAAAGAAGAAACAATCCAAAGCAAAATCATCATTTACACAGTTAGGATAGAAATATTTTAAATCTCTATTCACCCCCCCCCCCCCCCCCCCCCCCCTCTAGAGGACTCTCAGAGGCGCACTGTGCACTTTTAGCTAGGTTGAGCGTTCTCTAGTGTGTGCATATGGGATTAACACCCCAATCTACCGTATGTGTGCAGCTCCTCATGCCCATTCATCATTTAGTACGGGGCTAGGGTGTAGACATTTAGTCCAAGTAGTTTTTTAATCTTAAGACATACTTATATTACTCATTGCATGAACATTTTATTTACTTATCACTTAATTCATGCATATTTTGGATTGTTCGAAAATGCCCTCTTGTGTTTACATAATTTATTAGTTTGAGCTTTAATGATTTTATAAAACATGAGTATTTGAAAAATCACCAAAAGCATGCTTAAAAGAGCCTTAAAATCAACTCCATAATGTCTGAAATTTCAACTGTAAGAAGGTCTCTTTATAATACAAATGAATCATGAAAAAGATTTTTCAAATAAATTAAATTTAGTAACCTGTCTCGGCGTTAAGAAGCTAACGCCTAGCGTTAGCCCCTTTGCTCCAAAAAATTTTATTTTTTATTTGGAAAAATTTCTGTGCTTTTCTCATACATTATTTTTGGTTTATTTCTCTGGCATAGAATATCATTTGCTGATATAGCTAAAAAGACTTCTATGTTTTCCAGAAAATATTTAAATTTGAATATTTAAAAACAAATACAAATTTACAAAACAATTTCAAAGAACAAAATATGTTTTTCTCTTTATGTGTGATTATTGTTTTGTACTTATATAAAAATTAAAAAATATTTTAAATTGATTGTTATTCATTGCCATTGTTAAGGATGATCAATTATATCAATTAAAGATTATATACAATGTTTAATTTAACTTTCAAGTTTCTTAAAAACATTATTTTGTATTTGTCATGCCTTGAAAATTATCTTGTTATGTGCATTGAAATTGATTGTAGACAAACCTGTAGAAATGCTTAGCATGCCCCTAAGTATGAGTAATGTATTATGTTTGATGATGATTCATTCACTCACTTATTTTTGATAACTTACATGTGTTTACAATCTTATTCTTGCATGATTGTGTAGTGTAATAACATTAATATTTAAAATGCATAAATAGATTACCTACACAACATTGAATTGGTTATTACAATTATTTGTCTTTCATGCACTTATTCTTTAGAGAAATGTGGTTTAAAATTAAAATGATATGTTTGCAAAACAAGTGAATTCAGAGTCCTTAGTCACTAAACTAAAAAGCAAATAATAAATGACAAGGATAACTCCACCAAACACTACCGACTCTCCTGATAAGTCTTAATGAGCATTGTGAGGTTGAGCACCTTGGCTAAGAATTGTAAAGTTTCTTGTAGCAAACAATTTATACACCACTTCTCTTAGTACACGGGATCACAAAAAATGAAAATAAAGATAAAAAGTATAATAGTGATCCTCAAGCACTACTTTGCACCCTGATAAGTCTTAATAAGAATTGTTTGTGCAGAGCACCTTGGTAGTTGTACTCCTTATTTATGTGCATTGAAATATTATGGAAGTAATATTATTTATCTATTTTAATGTTGTGTTATTTCATTATATTTGTCATGTGTTTTGGATTGATTCATTTGTATGCTTTATCAAAACACTACTGTATACACATCATTATCTTTCATAAAACTTCTACTCATGAGAATTGGATCCTAATGCTCATCTACTCAATTCCCTACAAACTTAAGTAAATTCAATAGATAACAAAGCAAGACCGCTACAATGTTCATGTTTACTTGAAATGCAATTTTATTACATTATAGTTTTTGTATCTTTTCTTTATATTATAAAATTATACTTGCAATTTTATCTAAAGGGAATAGCATTTCTTGAATCTTTAACTCAAACATCAACTTTTTAAATTTAAAACTCTTTATTCTTTATATGATTTTATCTTCTAAAATGATGTTTATGTTTAAGAGTGCTTATTATATTCTTCTGCCATGTTTACCACTTATGCTCATTCATGTCTATTTTTTTAATACCGTTGTATTCTTTTTTCAATAAGTGGTATCTTAAAATAGAATATTTACTTTATCATATCAGCTATGTTGCTTACTATTATATGTTCCATCATGCTTATATTTTTCTCAACAAGGAGTATTTAACAAGCTTTATATTGCATCCTATTTTCTTCTCAACATAAATCATTTAAATTATTATTGCATACTATCATCTAAACCCTCTTTTGATACCACAAAAAGGGGAGATTAAATTGCATAAATCTAACATTTATGAGGAGTACATTAAAAATTCATAAGAAGCATTTATGTAGGGGGAGTAATCATATAGGAGGTGCATTCTTTATCTTGTGCTCGATCATGACAATCCTTCAATAAGTGATTCCTAACCACTTAGTAGATATACACTCATCCCTACCCACTTTTGCTAATTATTGGAACCTTAGTTTTGATTTGAGTTAGGATCCACCTTTAATGTCTAAGTTTATATCATAACATATTATATAACTTAGATCAAATCCCATTAAGAAAGAAGGCTGAAAAGAGACATTATTAATAAGCTGAAAAATAAGAGAAGAATTAAAAATAACATAAGTTCACTGCATTCGACAAACGTCCATCTGCGTTCGACAAACGACGCCCTGCGCTCGACGAAATGGTTCAAAGTTGCGTTTGATGAATTCCATTAAAGCAGCGGTCGATGAAATCCAGTGGTTCAGCGGTCGACGAAATCCAGTGGCTCAGCATTCGATGATCCCATCTCAGTGGTTCAGCGCTCGACGATCCCGTCTCAGCGGTTTAGTGGTCGACGAACAGATTATCTCAGCGGTCGACGAACAGACCCCGGCTCAGCGGTCGACGAAATCCTGCGTTCGACGAACTCAAGTCTGCTTTCGACAAACAGCTCAATATCTCAGCGGTCGATGATCCAGCCTATCTCAGCGGTCGACGAAAAGTTGCGTTCGACGAACTCAAGTCTGCGTTCGACGAACAGCTCAATACTTCAGTGGTCGACGAAATCATCCAGGCTCAGCGTTCGACGAACAGTTCCGTTTGACGAACTCAAGTCTGCGTTCGACGAATATTCAGAAGATGTTCAGAACAGTGAATCAAATGTTCAGGTCGACGAATCAAATGATGAGGTCGACGAACTTGAAGCTCAGCTCGATGAAATATCTGCAGTATTATTTTATATCTTTCATCTCGACTAAAATTATTATATATGCAATATCTTTATTATTTCTACTTGAGTCGCTTTTTATTAGAAAGAAACTCTTTAAGATATTTCGCGTATTTTGACATTTGGGAGAGTGCCTCGCAGAAAGGAACGTTTATGTGGATATGTTTTAAATTTTGTACAAAATTTTTATAATGCTTGTCCTTCCGCTCGTTGTTTATTTTTGAGGTATAAGGAAGGGACGGGCTAAAAACGTTCGGCACAGTCAGAATACTCGTTGAATTATTTATCGAGAGAGAGGGTGGAGGGGTCGGTGTCGAAATATGTACCTTGGGCTCAACCCATTTTGGTGAGGTTACCTCCTTACCACTGCGAAGGTTTATGGCATTGGCATTTTCTCTGGGGTTCGGCTCCGTGTTCCCTGGTAGAGCTCCATATGGCCACTCAGAGACCATCTTTGCCAGCTGTCCAACCTGATTTTCAAGTATTTAATCGATCTGGTAATATTCCGGATATTTGATTCGGTGGACGCGACGTATTGAGCAAAAATATCTTCGAGCGGAGAAGGTTTTGGAGGTGGAGGCTGGAATCTGTTCGGAAATCCTTATGGAAATCCTTGCGGATTCATAATTGGGGGCCTCCGAGCATTGTTGGGATTGCTCCAGGAGAAATTTGGGTTGTTCCTCCAACCTGGATTATAATTATTACTATACGGATTGTTATTAGGGTTGAAGGGGGGCCTAACAGGGTTGCCTAGGTAATCTACAGTTTCTTCGACAAAATTATTATTATAATTATTATTATTATTATTAAGCCAAGCGGGAGTGGAGGAGGAAGCAGTCATCTCTGCCACTTGCTTACTTAACCTTTCGACTTGAGATGCTAAGTGAGAAGTGGCATCCAGTTCATATATCCTAGTAGGTTTAGTAGGTCGTGATCTACGCGCATTCCATTGATAGGCATTCATGGCCATTTCTTCGAACAGAGCTTGAGCGGCCTCCCGGGTTTTCTTGTTTAATGTTCCCTCGACGGCTGCATCGATCATCTATCGCGTTGAGAAATTCAAACCATTATAAAATGACTGGACCTGCAGCCAGGACGACAGTGCGTGATGAGGACACCTACGCAAGAACTTCTTAAAATGCTACCAAGTCTCGTAGAGAGACTCAGAATCGAATTGAATGAAGGAGGAGATATCTGTGCGTAGTTTAGCGGTTCTAGACGGGGGAAAATATTTTGTGAGAAATTTCTCTGTCAATTGTGCCCACGTGGTTATGGATCCTCTGGGGAGAGAACTTAACCACACATTGGCCTTTGTCCGCAGTGAAAATGGAAAAAAGCGTAAATGAATAGCGTCGTCAGTAACACCATTAATTTTGAAGGTATCACATATTTCCAAAAAACTAAAAAGGTGTAAATTCGGATCCTCATCCGGCAGACCGTCAAATTTGACTGACTGTTGTACCATTTGAATGATGCTAGATTTTATTTCAAAATTATTATTAGCCACTGTTGGGCGTGTAATACTCGATCCGGTATCTTCCAAATTCGGCCTGGCATAATATGCAATGGTCCGTGGTGGGGCCGCATCTGGAATTTGATCTGTCATAGCTTCAGCGTAAGTATCTCCGATAGACTCTTCGGGAAATTCGAGTTAGTTTTGATCACAAAGTCGGAGGTGCTCACGAAGGGTGCGCTCGATTTCGGGGTCAAAAGGGATATTCGAATTGTCCGAGGAGTTTCCTCGGGCCATATACTAATAATAAAAATTATTATATTTTTTTGCCTTTTCTATTTATTTATTTATTTATTATTATTATTTATTTATATTATATATTTTTAATACATATAATAAAATTAATAGTAATTTCTTTTTTCAAAATAACAACACGAGCTCCCCGGCAACGGCGCCAAAAACTTGATGATTAATATTTGGATTGTCTTCTTTTTATGGTTTGCACAACCTTTATATGATGAGTTAAGAATTAGGCAGGTGTTTTCGAGGAGTTTCGCAAGTACTTCTAATTTGAGAAACTAACTGTTATCCTATTGAAAGATAGAAGTAACAGTCTTTTCTTTTTTCGAAATATTGACGATTATGCCTCGGCTACAACGCCGAATTCTATTGATTTTTAGAATAGAAAAGAGGAGTTTTGCACTAAATTGGTTTGAAAAGCTTTTATTTAAATTTTAATCCAAACTAATCATTTGATAAAGGCAAGTATACCTTATCGCGTAATACATGATATTTTGTTTCAGAAAATATCGGGGTCGTATATTTCCGCGGATTGTGTTGATTATAGCTACTTTGAGAAACAGACTATTATTTTATCGGAATAAGCTTTTAGCGTGGTTTTTTAAAAGAAAACAATAATAAGCGTATAACTAGAGTTCTAAATGATGATAAAGTTAGTGCCCGATGTCGAATTACCTTGAGACGAAAAAGTCCTTTTTAGAAGTAAAAGTTATGACTTTTCAAAACATTAAAACGGCTTGGCCGTGGAGCTTTCATAAGTATGAACGCTCCTCTCTCGAGGGTACGCCCACCTGAGATTATGAATATTCGACCGAACTCTCGTTATTTAATCGAATCTCCTTAATACTCACTTTATGTTGTGAACCCCACTATTAGGTTTTTATTTCCAATTCGGGAGACGTACCTAATCCTCTATCGAGGGTAGAGCGCACTTCTCTTTACCCATGAGCGATCAGTCCGTACGCACGAGCCTCTCGGCTAACCAGTGTATGAAAATGGAAATGAAAACCACACATCGATTATATGGCTCCACTCAACGTTATCTCGGGTAAACCTTAAGCTCGTTTAATTATTTTTAGAAAGAGATGTTCTAACTTTTAGAAAATCATTTATTTGTCCCAGTGCCCTTTGACATCGTGCGCTAAAGGAAATTAGCCACTCATCAGAATGGAGACGACATAAGTTATTAGAAAATACATGTTAAATAATTTGAGCGGATATAAGCGTGAAAGAAAGATTAAAAGACTTATATAAAAACAAAAATAATATCCGTCCCAACCGTCTTAATCAAGCGCTAAAAAGTTTTTAGCCTCTCATCCGGGACAGGGGTGGTATAGAAATGAAATACTTATATAAAAGCTGAAATAATATCCATCCCAACCATCTTAATCAAGCGCTAAAGAAAATCAGCCTCTCATCTGGGATGGGGGTGGTATAAACAGTTATATAAAGACTGAAAATTAAAACTGAAAAAGTGTTACACACTCAGAACCCAAAATAGGGTTTGGAAAACATCACTCAGAGACTACTTCAAAACATTATAAGACAAAGTTGAGATAAGAAAACAAACTATTTTATTACCAAAATGAAGATTACAACTAGACTAGGAAAGAGAAAGTGGCTACTTAGAAATGCAGAAAATAACTCAAATACAAGTCCTAAACTACTCTAGAAGCTAGCTAACACATGAAATTCTAGATGAAAATTCCTTCAGCCGAGCCCCTCTATTTATTGGCAAAAATTTATTTTTACACACACCTGGGTCACGGGCGTGACTTGTGGTCACGGGCGTGACATGAGGGCGTGACATTTGCTCTGCTGTAACGGCCACCTTCTCGAAGGATCCGTCGTCAAAATAAGACTACACACAGGCATGGCTTGGATTGTCACAGGCGTGATATAGAATGTCACGGGCGTGACTATGGGCGGCAGACCCAGCAGCATGGGCACGACTTTGGGGCGTGACGCGCTGGCAGAATACGGGCGTGACTTGTCAAACACGGGCGTGAATTGTCGAACACGGGCGTGACTTGGTCAATTCTTAAGGATTTCACCTGAAAATGTCTGATAGCTGGAAAGTTGGCTTTTTAAAATTACACGCCCTTGGTCACAGGCGTGACTCAGGGTCACGGGCGTGACCCAGGGCGTGACTTGACAAAAAATTGCCAAAATCTGCAAAAAAAAATAAAACTAAGTTAGTAAGGAAATAATGAAAACAAGCAATTTATTCATTAATTTACATAGAAAATTCACAGTATTAATTAAAACTATACTAATAACTATACTAAAAATACGTATAATTTACTATTTATCAAAACTCTTCTACATGGTTGGAGGCTTTTTCTACAACCTCTTCTGTCTTGCTTACATAGTTCTTGACATAAGACATATCTTGCTCAGACAGGTTGAGGTGTTTGTCCATTGATCTGAGGATTGTGCACTGAGAGACCACTGTCTTTTCTGCCAGATCAAACCACTTTGTCAACTATTTATTAAGGACTGCAGTGTCTTCCTTAATCTCTTTGACCTCATCCATGACTTATTCCTTTAGGGACAATATTGAACTGTCAATATAGTTCTTCAGTGAAAGCATTTGACCTTCAATTAATGTGCTGATGGAGCTGAGTAGCTTGTCCTAGGATATAGCTGATGTGGATGGGATATCAGATAGAATATCCAGCTCGCCCACAACCTAAGAAGGGATTTGCTCCCCCACAACTGGATCAGGTAAGTTTTCCTTTTCAGTATTAGCACAATGTTGGTCGTCATCTTGATCCATGACAGCATTCTGCTTGGCTTCTTCAGCTTTCTTCTGATGCTCCCCTCACTTGGGGCATTATCACCTTTATCATCTACATTTAGATTAATAGCATCATTAGCATTAGTGTTAGTGTGAATATCAGTGGGATTACTGACATGTACACTACCTGATAAATTATCTTTTTCTTCTTCAGCAATTCTTTCTTGCCCCCCTCACTTGGAGAATCAATGTTGTCCTGATCATCTCCCCAGAAGTCTGCTGGTTCAGGAGGGATTAGTTTAATACTTTGCTCTAGATTGAATATTAATGAGTCAATCTTACCTTTAAGATCAGCAGAAGCAATGCCTTCATCATCCTCATTATCTTTTGAGGAGGAGTGTATAATTTGAACACTTTTATCAGCAATGGTGGGATTGGAAGAATCACAAGTAGTGTGATCTTCTTCATGTCCTTCTGACATAACCTTAGTACCATCAGCAACAACTTCAACCTTTTGATGCTCTTTCTTAGTAGCATTATCTTTTTCCCTATCATGCTCTTTCTCAGTAGCATGGTCTACATGATCTTCAGTGTCATGTTCTCCTTCTTTATCCATTGGATTACTGTTGTCTGGTTCCTGATTGTCCACAGCTGGGACATTGCCTTCTGCCTCTAACTCAGATTCAGAGCAGACAATCCTTGCTTTTCTCAGCCCTTAAACTAAGGTTTTCTTCTTCTCCTTGGGCTCAAAGGGTTGGCTCATGGGGAGGACCCTTGTGAACCTTGTTGTAGTTTCTTTGATGATCCGGAAGGAATCAGCAGTTAGTCTTACTGCCAATGCGATATAAGCCTATAGGGTCGCGCATAAGAGTATTGGAGATGTTGGAGATTGTTTGTGTTGGCCTTACTCATATGGGATATGAGTGAAGGACCAATCCTATGACCTATTGGAATTGGTTCGAGTCGACTGATTGCTACACAGGTATTGTGAATAATGTATGGAGCATGTTGGCAAGTTTTCGAGAATGTCTCGACGAAACTTATTTCATGTCGTCGAGGGGATTCATCGGCGAATTAGATCTACTCGACAAAATAGTCATTCGAATGACCCGACGAAGTATGTCAATTCGTCGAGATGACTCGACGAATTGGATATGTTCATAGAGTCATTCCGTCGGATAGGTATTGGCGAAGAAGATCTAACCGAGGAATCCCCTCTCTACGAAATCGTCGATTGATCTCGACGAAATCGTCGATTGATCTCGACGAAATCGTCGATTGATCTCGACGAAATCGTTGAATGTCTCCACGAAATCGTCGATTGATCTCGACGAACCATGTGCACTCGATGAATTCTATTTTAACTTGGTTTGCGGATAGCAGATGCCGTGGTCTTTCTTTTCTCGGGATATAAATAGCCTAAACCTTTTAGGTTTTAGCATAGCTCACCCCTTTTGGAGTGAACCTGAGAGAAGAACGGAAGCGGACGACCGACGACTTGCGATTTCCAACAGCGTGCCCTTACCCGTACGTGAAGTCTCTCGCCGACCAGTAGATCAAGAGGAATCATTCCTTTGGGATCTAGTCGTTACTTCTGGAGATTGAAGGGAATCGTTCCCACAAGATCGTGCCGCCTTTTGATATCGATAGGAATTGTTCCCGTTTGGTTCTAGCCGCATTCCTTGGAGTCGCCTCATCTCCTTTAACAGATCTAGTAATCTGTGGAGACGTAGAGGGCATTCCTTCTCCGACCTAGCTCTTGTTGGACAAGAGGCTTGGGGCTCTCCTTTCTCGTGTGGACTTCTATAGAGGCGTGGACACAATTCTACACTAACTCCTCCGACGAGCAGTCCGACATTGATGGGGCCGAAGGAAGCACAAAACAAGGACTTGGAATAGGATTCCGGATCCTAGAAGACTTTTCTTGGAGCTTTTGATTGAGTATCGACTCAGTCCCTAGAAGGTAATTTTATTGTTGCCTCAATTTCTTGATTCATGCTTTTAGCATGATCCACATGTCTCTTTGGGTTGTTCTTGATATATTCTGCTGCGCACATCTGATGTGTATACCTTTATGGAAAACCCAACAAACCTGTCCAAGGTTTTGATGTCCATCCTTTTGAGATAATGTAGGTTTGTTCCTTTGGACTTATTAAATTCCTCTGGGTAGGTGTTTAGAAGGTAGAGTGAGAGAATTCTGCCTAGGTTGTGGCATGCAGACATTCTCTGTCACAACCCGCATTTTCCCAAAAATATAATACGTAATATCAGAGCAAGGGAAAAATGCGCGTCGTGATGCCACGCCTGTAGGAGACGACTACAGACACTTAGGCAAACACTCTTCACGATAATTTTACAAAAGACATATATGTGATTGGATTAAAAGAGAAATTTTCATTTTAGCTTAAGACCACGTCCCTTGGTCTGGTGGATCATCTAGTCCACAAGTAGAAAACTATATTTACGCAGCGGAAAAATAGGTTTGTTTTTAGCCTACATGAGCAAGAAAATAAGCATTTCTAGAAATGATATGCATATATCTATGTTTAGTATAGTAGGAAAAGATTTTTCTTCGATTTTCAAAATATGTGACATTTGTTAAAAATCATGATGTGCAAGGATGACATTTTTATATCAATAAAGTAACTACTACATCTTAGCAAAAATCTTCTCAGAGAGTAAGTAGGTAAAGTACCCAAAAGTAACAGCAAAGCAAACAGCAAGTACTCTAAACATAAAAGCCATACGAGCGCCA
Organism: Dactylorhiza incarnata; assembly: GCA_033032865.1. Taxonomy (NCBI): domain Eukaryota; kingdom Viridiplantae; phylum Streptophyta; class Magnoliopsida; order Asparagales; family Orchidaceae; genus Dactylorhiza; species Dactylorhiza incarnata. The sequence continues at coordinate 3,283,709 of JAWHQI010000026.1, read as the reverse complement.
ACAACTGACACGAACCCGCAGGAACGAAGGAAAACAACAACAAAACTGCCTCTTACCTAGAAGAGAGGAAAGGCCTCGACAAGAGACCCGAACAACGCCGCTCTAACTCCTGCGGCAGCTAAAGACCTGAACCTGAGACATTCATAAGAAAAGAATGCCTCAGCCCCAAAGGGTGCAAGAAAACCAAGATTAGCAGTAAGAGAAATAAGAGAGTGCAGAAAGGAAAACTAAGCAGGTAAACATCTATAATCTTACGACAGGCCGAGCCAGCTCAAACGAGTGCACTCGGTAAGAGGAAAAGAAAAGCCTGCACCAGAAGGTAATAGTCAACACAATCAAAGCCCACCACGTGTCCGCCATTGCGGCTCAAAGGTGATGGTCAAACATATAATATCATCATACACATATATAAGCATATATGTTTATAAAAAAAAATTGAGACTGATCAGCTCGAGTGAAAAACGTCCCCCAAAAGAAGGCACTGCGACGGTGGTATCTTCCACCAACGCCCGCAGCCCAAAACAGGGTCGTGGTCCTTTATCCACTGCCACCCAAAAACCAAATCCGGGTGGTGGTACTCTATCCACTGCCACCCAAAACTACCCACCGTGCAAGGCTTAAGACAAAGGTTCTAAATAATCAAATTTAGTTTCAATTAAGACACGGGACGTAACCCGAGATATCAGCACCATAACACCCTAAGAATAGGGTCACAAAGGAATAAACACTACTCAACTATTCATTTGAAAACACTTGGTGAGTCCAAACTTGACTGCTAACGAACTCCTCGAAACAGAATGATGAATAAGGCACGACAAGACACCATAAATGACCGCTAACCATATACAGGACAACTCAACGAATAAGGCATAGATCCTCGAAGGTCTCAACCAAAGGGACTTAACATACCTGATAGCACTGCTTAAGATACTCGGCAAAAGAACATATAAATATATGAGGAAACGATTCAGAACAACGACGAAGTCGACCGAAAAAAAAAACTCATCAAAAGTTGACGGAAAACTTAACAGACGTTGGCAGAGAAAGAGGAAGGAATGACGGAAACGAAGAACGTCCGATCACCCAGCAACCACCAACGAAGGGGACTACTACCGAGCTTATCTTTGGTCGCCATCCACTGCAGTATCACTTGAGATCATTTACTTTAGGGTTGCGCCATTGATTAGCTACGACCTAACTCTTATATCTACTACAACGACTCGATAGGAGATGCTCAAGGAGGAAAACCTTAGGTACGAGCCTCTAAACACAACAACCCTTAACGAAAACCATACAAAGATCTGAAATTGCTCCCGAAAGGATGCACATGCAGTGCAACACTCCCCACATTAAATGCTTCAGTCGGCCATTATACATGATCATACATTCACCTTCCATTTAAATACCCAAGAAAGAATGCACACACACGAGCCAGCCATGCTTGGCAAGAACCCCAAAAGAATACAATATGATTTCTACATGAAGCTCAACCGCAAACCCATAGCGAGATAAACTACAGAAAAATACCCTTTAAACTCAAACCCAAATCAGGATTTACCCCAAGCATAAGAGCAGAGTAACAACTAGCCTCAAAACAACATTAGATTACATTATTTAACTTGAGAGTGAAATGATGAGTGAGAAAAAGGAGGGGAAGAAAGAAGTGCGAGTCATAACTTTTCCGCACTTAACACGATTGCCATCACCATAAAGAAACATCCTAACTCCAGAGATGAACATAGAGATAAGAGAAGAGGAGGGAGAGGAAGAGAATAGCTCCAAATGACTTTCATAACCGCACCCCAAGCATATGAGCAAACCCTCCATACCTTTAGCTAATTAAATGAGGAATATGCAGAATTTAACAAGTAACCACGATTTGGAACTTAACCCATATGAATCCCGCGAATAATCAAGATGAACCCGACATAAATGACAACAAGAGCTTGGAGAAACCACTAGCACATCCGAATCATACATGATAACAGGAATTGTAAAAGCAGCTAGCATAAACCCCGGAACTAGCCAAGTGAACCAAGCATATAACCATCCGGACCTTTAGCAAAACCATCCCGATTATTATCCAAAAATACTTGTATATATATAACCAATAAGTCAGGAAATTTAGCATAAAAATCAAGAAATCTTGTTAGCATAAATCTCAAAACAAAAGCTGCTAACAGGGAGTCAAAGGAGCTCGCTAATTCCCCAACACCAATAAAAAAACCAAGCAGCCACCTTCCAATTTTTTTTCCAACCAAATCAAATTCCAAGAGCTAATAGAGAAACTGGAAGGATAATTAGCACGGTTTATAGGAAGAGATCTGCCAAGCTCAATCAAGCACAGAGGGGAAGAAAAAAAAAGGGGAAAGAAAAAGAGAAAGGATTCCTTGCCTGAAGCGGAAGCCGACACCGCACGACGGAGAGGAAGCCACGGCCGCCCACAAAACTCAACCCTTATACCAAAGTTTGTATTTCCAAAAAGATGTCACCTCAATAATCTTATGTAAATCCCCAAATAGGCCCTCTTTCGAACCAGCTTATATACATATATATATATAAGAACTTGCACAGAAAGTGAATGAGTGAGAGGAGATGTACATCACCTACTTCCCAACTTATTTAATAATGAAGTTATATGAGAGTTTGAGCTACCGTAAGAGAGTGGCAGGAGAGTATAGCTCTAGATCAAAAACAATAAAACCTTAGGTATAACCAAAAAGAAAAACTCATCATTTTTTTTGTCTAACACGAATTAGATGATCGAACCCCAAAGAGATCCCAAGATCTTGCCAACAAAAACTGAAATTTGTGCGCTTAAAGATCCAGAAGAAGAGTTACCATCAAGTAAGAGGTCCAGCCAAGGGAGGAGGAGGGAGGGAGGAAAGGTTTTCTTGCCTGAAGACCGCAAGGCCACTGCCGATCCCGACGATGGCACGCCGATCCTAGACTCCGACGATGGAGAGCAACCCCGACGACCTCCACAACGCCTCCTCCGACGGTCTAGCCTCCGACGCCGGCGACTCGACGAACCCTAGGTCGCGGCTCCAGCTCTCTCGGCAGAAAAATCGGGAAAGGGGAGGAGGAAGAAAGTCGCTGGAAGAATGGGGGGGGGGGGGGGGGGGGGGGGGGGGGTTAGCTTAACATAGGCATTCTTTATATAATTAATAAAATATATGCATTTATATATAATAGATAAACTTATATATATACATAAAAAATATAACTTATATATATATATACACATGTAAGAAACTTATACGTAAAAACTTAAATATACGTATACCCATATATAACTGTGTATACCTATCCGCCTACAAATATACCTCAAGCCTAATGTATCCCAAATTTTATAGATATATATACGTTTATATATATATATATATATATATTGTATTTATGTTTGTATAAATCTTTATATATAATCTTTGCACCCTAACCTTTAATGTATACGCATATATATACATATACTTTTATACAACCCCCCCTAAAAAAACTTCAAGCACGCAAACACATATGAATATCTATATTCGTATACATTTATAATAGAGCGCTAATATGTAAATACTTATACCTACCTAATTCTATATGTATACATATATACGTATATATATACACAATTACATACATATTACCGCATTTACGCCCCCATCTAGAACTAGCTCGCCGGACGACGACGACGATTCAGAACGGTAACGCCCCAACGCACCGACGCCCTGAATTAAAATCTCGCTTTAGAATAATTATTATTAATTCCAGCTGCCTTGGAGGAAAGTAGTTGTAACTTCTCTGCTGTCGCCTGGGCGGATAGCGGCTGTCGGAATTTTCCGACAGTGCAATTTTCCCACATTCAAATTTAGCTCCAGCAAAAATGTGAACATCTCATACCTGTTACCTGCACACCATTAATAAAAATAGAATCAAATACAAACGGGATTTGTTATTCTCAAAATGGACGAGTGCGGAACGCATGCTCCAACAATCTCCCCCTTTTGATAATAACAAATCCTTATACTAAGAAATCGAATAAATCCTATATAGATAGTGACAAGTACATTATGTATGCACATGTGTGAACTTATGATCTTCATGTTCTCCCCCTTAATATGATCTCCCCTTAATATGATCTCCCCCTTAATATTAGCTCCTTCTAAAATTATTCTCCCCCGACTTATAAACTCCCCCTACATGAAAGCTCACTTAATTAAGTAATTTAAGTGATTTAAGTGATTTCTTAGTATCTTCTCCCCTTTTGATATTATCAAAAGTAATGAATATAGGGATGAGTGTATATCTTTTAAAATAGGTAAGGAACCATTTATTGAAGGATTTTCATGATCAAGCATATGTTAATGTATGCACCTCCTATATGATTACCCCCTCTACAAATTTACCCTTTTTTTTTGGTTTAATATCATTATAATGCACTCCCCCTAAATCTTAGATTTATGCAATTTAATCTCCCCTTTTGGTAGAATCAAAAGAGGGTTTAGGTGAGGGTAGTAAGGAGGCATTTCTTATAAATGATAAAGAGTTTAAGCATAGCATATATAAGAGATTTCAAATAAAAAGATAAGAGTTGTAAGCAAGCGAAAGATTATAATAAACATATTTTTGTAAGCATGAAAAGCATAAGTAAAAATATGAGTTTTAGTTCAAAATTGAAAGATGTTTAAACCTTGTTGAAATCTCAAAATTTTTTTTTTTTATAAAAATGCCAAGCATGAAATGAACATATCAAAGAGATATTATACTACAATGTTACTTAATTTAAAGTTCAAGAGATACCAAAACATTGTAGAGATCATGCTAGGTTATCTAGTGCATTTTTCTATAAAGAGTAGTATAGATAAAGCATTAGAATCCAATACTCAGGAGAAGAAGTGTTATGAAAGATAATGATGTGCACATAAGTGTATTTTGGGCAATGTTAACAATTGATTTAAATCATCAAAATACAAGACATATGTAAAGTAAAGTGCACAATAAAACACAAGTAAATTACTTTCACACACTTTTAATGCACATAATATTTAACAAAGTGGTGTAATAACCAAGGTTTGCACAAGTAACTTTACAATTCTTTCCAAGGTGCTCAACCTCAAAATGCTTATGAAGACTTATCAGGAGGTTCAAGTAGTGCTTGGTGGAGTTATATTTGTCTACATATATAATTTTTTTTTTGTTCGCATTTGTGAGACAACATTCTCCGAATACACTTGTTTTGCAAACCAAAATTTTTAACTAAACCACTTTTCTTAATTTCATAAGTGCAATTAAAATGTAGTGTTGGTAATAAACTTATGCAAGTTTTAATTCATTGTACAAATATAATACACAAGCAAGCATTTTTAGATTTAGACACACATGTTGATTACCAAAATAAGTGAGTGAAATGTATCATTATCAATCATAAAACATTTACTCATACTTAGAGGCATGCTAAAGTTGTATCTACACATTTTTCAATACAATTGATGCACTTTAAATAGATATATCAAAGCATGATAAGCAAAACAATGTTCATAGTAATTTGAAGAAATAAGGTTTAACATTGTAAATAATTCTAAATAATAGAATTCGTACATGCTTGATATTTGACAATAAAGATCATACAGTTTTTTTTTTGTTTTATCATTTTTTAAATCAAATAAAAACAGAAAATCACAAAAACATATTTTTGTATTTTTGAATTTTGAACTTTTGTAGTTGATTTTTCATAATATGAATAAAAACAAAGATAACAAAAACACATTTTTGTAATTTTGAATTTTGAAATTTTTATTTGATTTTCCATAATATGAATAAAAACAAAGATAAATAAATAAATAAAAACAGAAACACAAAAATTAAGTAGTACATATGAACTAACATATTTTTAAGGATTTTATTTTTGAAATTTTAAGAATCAGAAAATTCCAACACCCACGCTAGCGCCGGCGCTAGCGCTAGCGCTGGAAACAGTACTCGATTTTTTGAGAATTTTAAAATCTGTTTTTTGATATTTATTAAGCGTCCTTAGAGTAGTCTTATGCAGAAATTTTGTAATTTTTGGAGATGTTTTGATTGCTTAAATTTGCATAAAACTTTAGCTTTTTCAAATACATGTGTTTTACAAAAACATTTAAGCTCAAAAAGATAAATTATGCAAACACATGAGGACATTTTTATTAAACAACCCAAAACATGCATGATTTAAGTGATAAGTAAATAAAATGTTCATGCAGTACGTAATATAGGTATGTCTTAAGATTAGAAACTACCCCGACTAAATGTCTACACCCTAGCCCCGTACTAAGTGACGGTATGGGCATGAGGAGCTGCACACATGTCGTAGGTTGGGGTGTTAATCCCATATGCACACACTAAAGAACGCTCAACCTAGCACTCTTTCCCCCCAGTGCCTCGCAAGGCCCCACTGGAACCCTCCCCGGTTAAGGACAAGACATGTCTTATAAGTTAGGTCTCTAATGCATACAACCCTACGCCCCCACTATTGTGAGATATGAAGTCATAGGTGAAATAATCTTTTGGAAAACCTATGCTTTTAAATCTAAGGGTTGATACATAAACTATGGGTTTTGTTTAATGTGATGAGTTATATAAAGCCGCATAGTTTATCTACTTTTATGAGATGACGATATGAGATAACTAGCACAATTACTAATATTCAATAAGTGATAAAGCTAGTATGATGAGTTTTGGGTTTAAAGTCATGTCATAAGATTAATATTAATATTGCATGTATTCCAAAATAGAATTTCAATTTATAGATCTAGAATGGAGTGATGATTTAGTTTGATTTATACTTTCATTACAAAGTTGATTCTAGAGTCTTCTAATATGAGACATACATGCAATCACTAGTAAAGCAGATCAATACATCAAATAATGTAAAGAAAACATTATTCATAATTTTTATCATAAGATTCAAAATTCTTATTATCGATTTGAGATATGTCTTGATAGAACATGAATTATGATTTATGATCAAAGAGAATTTTTACATAGAATATATGTTAGATCATCATGATGTGTGTAAATTCTAATTCTTCTAGACTTATGACAATATGAATTGGTAATTTTCGTTTGAATGAGCACGTTTGAATTGTAAGTCTAGAAAATGATGATCAAGTTATCATATCAAAGACAAAGATCACAAATATATTGTTTTGAAATAAAATGCCATTCAATAATTGAATTTATTGATCTTTGGTTTTGCATGATAATATATGATTCATGAAACAATATTCATAAATATTCTAATGATTAATTCATAAACTATGTGTTTGTTGGAATTTTAGTATTCTATATAATTTCAAATCACATAGTTATCATGATATTTTAATAACATTGTAAATGTTATACCTAGCATATAAATTTAAGCACAAATAAAGAAGTGATGCTAGAATGATCCATTTGAATGCAATGTTATTACATAGAATTAATGGAGATAATGTTGCATGTAATATGAGATGTTTACAAATTAATTTTCTTTGGACCTATAATGAAATGATTAAACTTTTGATTTGATCTTAATGATATAAGATGATTCTAAGGTCTAAATTACATGCAAACAATGGTGACACACATCACACATACTATCTAAATTAATATATGAAACAATTATACATAGGATATCATGTGATGAAAAAATCCTTAAACACAGAAATTTCCGAATCAAGCGAACTAAGATAGCATTTAAAAACGGATTTGAAATTGGGCAAATTGATAGCACCAAACAAACTTAAATGAGCAAGTTTAGTTTGCCGATAGATGGAGATTTCTGTGCTCTTTCTGAAAAGATATTAAACGCGAAAAAATGGACGAGCGGATCAAAAGATATGGCTATTTGAAGTTTTGATCAAAAAACTTACTTTTTGAAAGATTAAGCATGCGTTTAGATGAATTTTTGTTTTCGATTTTATTTGATAATATTTTTCATAATAAGGGCTATCAAATGCAGCAAATAACATAGAAAGTAATTAAACTGTTGCGCATTTTAATTTTTAGCTTAAGCCCTTTTAATAAACCAATTAAATCCATTTTTAAAATTAATTTCATTAGTCTTGAAAAATGGTTTCAATATTCTAATTATAATGTTAATTCAAGACATTGATGGGTAAAGGATTTAAAAGGATATAATAATAAAAAATGAGAGGTAGGTCTCTTTTAAAAATCATATGACTTAATGTTCAATTTTAATTCAATTTGATTTGATAAACATTAGGCTTAATATGTGAAAGTCATATTTCATAAAATATAGAGGGACCATAAGCATTTTGATCAATAAATACAAAAACAAACAAAAGAAAAAGAAATAAAGCACATCATGAAGTAGAGTATTGATATTTCATTTTTAATTATTTCTACTTCATGCAAATGAAAGATACTAAATGATAAGAGATTTAGGTATCCAAAGTTGACCATGTGTAATGGTTCCTTTGGGCACCCAAATATGTCATGATGGCTTTTGAGAAGATAATGATGAATGAGCCTTTTTAATTAATGTTGATATGTCATTTTTCTTTATGGGTCTCCATTCATACATTGGTTGTTTATTACTTAAATCCATATAATGATTATGTGAATTGTTTGAAAAATAATTCATTGGAGGTTTATGTTTATTTAAATTATTTTTCAAAATAGCTTGATGTTGATAATCATAATGATTTTCATTATATGGATTCTTTGAAATTTTATGAGAGTGATTGTCTTTCTTTAGAAGTGATTGTTGAAAGAGTGGGTTACAATATGTTTTAAAAGATTGATTATCATTTTGATGATTTTCATTTCCACTCTTTCTTTTAGACATACTCTTATAATATGAAGGATAATATTTTATATTTTGATTTTCATGAAAAGGAGTTTTTAAATTTGAGTCATGATTGAAAATATATTGAGACTTATAATAGTGACTCTTAAGAATTTTATGAGGATCATAATTCTTTTTTAAACCAAACTCCTTTTGATTTAATGTGTGAAAATGATGCTTTAACTTGTAAGTTAAAACAATTAAAATCTTTTGTTGGATCGTATGACGCCCTTAGAGGGGGGGGGGGGGGGTGAATAAGGGTGTGTCTAAAAATTAATTTTTACTTAGTAAATTTCTTTTTAAAGAGATTTTACTTTACTAAAAAATTACTTATAAATACTTTCAAACCAAAACACAAATTTCTAAGATAAAAATTATGCCACCAAATATGTAATTAAAGAAAAAGACATAATTATATTAATCATAAAATTTGAGTACAATAAAAATGATCTTAACAATGCTTAAGATCAAGGCACAATTATGTCAATAAAAAATTCTACAATTTTGGTTTACCAATCCTTCTCCCAAGGATCGGAAGGCTATCGCTTGTCTTTCCCAAGACCAAGCCCAAGCCTATCCTCTAGATCTTCCCAAGATCTAGACGTAGCACACAAGGCCACGATTTCCCACCAAGCCACGCAAGGACTTGGACGCTCCGCACACGGAAGCGATTTTCCCCTAAGCCGCGCAAGGGCTTAGACGCCGCACGCAAGACGACGATTTCTCTACCAATACAAAATGAAAAGTATGTGAATGAAAGTACAATATGAAAAGAACAACTCCCTAGAAGATCAGATCTCTGAACGGATTGTTGAAGCCTCGAGATGATCGATGATGTAGAAGCGCGCCCGATCTCGTCTTCAATCTTCAATCCTTCTTTGCACAAATGGGAGTTGAAGAGGTACTGGAGCTCTCTGGTTCGTATGCACTCAGGAAGAGACTTGGAATTCTCAAAGCTCTGGAATGCACGAACACAAGGAGGCAATTTATAGAAAATCGCTGTCGCCTGGGCGACAGTGACTGTCAGAATTTTCCGACAGCGTTAAACTGCCGCTGGAGTGGCGTCGTGTGGGCAGTTGCTGTAACCGTTGAGCTGTCGCCTAGGCGACATCGATGTCGGATTTCCGACATTGCAAAACTGCCGATCGTGGGTGGTGTCGTGGGCAGTTGTTGTAACCTCCGAGCTGTCGCCTGGGCGACATCGCTGTCGGAATTCCGACAGCGCAAAACTGACTTTCGTCGAGCTGCCTTGGAGGAAAGTAGTTGTAACTTCTCTGCTGTCGCCTGGGCGACAGCGGCTGTCAGAATTTTCCGACAGTGCAATTTTCCCACATTCAAATTTAGCTCCAGCAGAAATGTGAACATCTCATACCTGTTACCTGCACACCATTAATAAAAATAGAATCAAATACAAACGGGATTTGTTATTCTCAAACCGGACGAGTGCGGAACGCATGCTCCAACAAGGACTGCTTTGGATCCATGAGAAAGTTTGTCCGAGGGTGCATGCAAATCTGATGATAACCTGAGAAAGCATCTAAAAAAGACATTATAGGGAAACCGACAGCTGAGTCAACCAGCGCGTAGATTCTAGGCAAGGGATAGCAATCATTGGGGCACGATTTATTAAGCAAGGAAAAGTCGATACACATTCTCCACTTACCTCCCCCCTTCTTCACCATGACCACGTTAGAGACCCAGCCTGGATACTGGATCTCTGATACATACCCCTCCTGTATGAGCTTACCCACCTCCTCTCGGATGGGTCCCTCTAGCTTGTCTGCTATGGCCCTCCTCTTTTGATGGATGGGGCGGGTGCCGGGGTTGAGATTGAGGCGGTGGCAAGCCACACATGCGTCGATCCCTGGCATCTCCGCGGCGCTCCAAGCAAAGACATCCACGTTCTCCTGAACGTAGACGAGAATCTGCTTCTGCTCCTCCAAGATGAGCTCCCCGCTGATCCTGACTTTCTCCACCACTCCGTCTCGGGTGGTGACTTCGACCTCCACAACCTTCTCCACGGCCTCCAGCCGGGATTGTTCTCCCCAGTCTTCCCCTTGCTCCTATCCTTCTTCCTGGACCTCCATCACCTCTTCTTCCCCTTCTTCCTGGGCCCGACCCTCTACCTCTTCCTTCTCTTCTTCCATCGGCTCCTTCGACCTTTCCTCCAACTCCTCCTTCTAGTCTTCTCCTCCAAGTCCTGCCGACTCACCCATCTCCTGGTCCCATTTCTCTTCCTAGACCATCCAGGAGTTGGTGTTGACCACTGTCACGTAGCATTGCCTTGCGACCTTCGGATCTCCTCTAATTCAGACTTGGACTCCTCCGTCATTGAACTTAAGGCACTGGTGGAATGTTGACGGGACACAGTGAAACGCGCTGATGAGCGGCCGTCCTAAGATGGCGCTATAGCTACTGGGGCATCCACTATGACAAAGTGACAGTTCCTTGACTGCCCTCCCAAGACCACATAGAGTCCTACTCTTCCCTCTACTTCCTTCCTCTCCCCGGAGAATCCAAACAACGGACCATCCGCGGCCAACACCCTTCGCGCCTCCACCTCCATCCCATCGAACGCCTTTTTGAAAATAACATTTACCGAACTTCCGTTATCCACCAAGATTTGGGAAGCGGTGAAGTTCTCGATCGCTGTCTGAATGACCAACGCGTCGCAGAATGGGTCCTCATAACCTGGCATGTCCTTCTGAGTGAAGGAAATATTCTCTGTCGGGGGTGGGGTTAGGGATGTCGAAGCCACGCTACGACGATAGATAGTAAGGAGGCTCGACTTCTGGGTTGCCTCAATCCTTACCCCCCCCCCCCCATGGATCACCCCGATCCCCCCTCGGGTCCCCAAATCGGCTCGGTCCTTGCACCTTTCCTCCTCCTCCTCTTGAGGCTCAAACTCCTCAATCCTCACCGGCTGCTGCTGTCATGGTGCGGAAACTCGGGCCCTTTTTGTCTCCAGGAACTCCGGGCAGGCGGACGTCGTGTGACCTTCCTCATCATGGAAGTCATAGTACGGCAGCGTCACCTCCCCCGCCTCAGCCTCCGCCATCCTATTCCTTCTTCTCCTTCCCGCTCCCGCTTCTTCTCTCGCCTCTTCTCTTCTTCCTCTTCCTCCCCTTCCCCGCCTGATTGCCATGGACTATTGGGGTGGGGGAGGCACGGCCTCGGACCCTGCCTTTGTCCCAACTGATGGGGTCTTCCTTTACCCCCATAGAAGTTACCCCTACCCGGGGCGTAACCCCTTCCCTGGCCTTGCATTCCTCCGCCATACTGCCTCCACTCCCCCTCTGGGGCCCTGGGCTCTTCCCTTCTCCTCACCTCTTGCTGTCTGACCTCCAGCTCACTGAGCTTTGCCAGCCTCTTGGTGAGTTCCGGGTTGGCCTCCTCAATCTTGACATCCTCCGCCACCCTCTCCATCAGCTCCTCGTAGGAGACGGGGGCCTTCCTCTTCAGAGCCATTTTGAAGAAACTTTCCCTCATCCCGACCGTGAAGGCGAGCTGGAGTGCAAACCCAGGCATCTCCTGAGTGAGCAGCACCTCCTCCTGGAACCGGTCCGCGTAGCGAGCCATTGACTCCTTTGGCTCCTGCTTCACTTTGAAGAGAGACTCGGCGTCCTTCTTCCTCTTCTTTGAAGTTGAGAATCGCAACAAGAAACTTTGACGCAAATCCTCGAAAGTGTAGATCGATCCTGTAGGGAGTTGATGGAACCAGTCCCTGGCCTTCTCTTTAAGGGTGACGGCGAATAGCCGACACTTGAAAGCATCTGACATCGGCCTGATAGAGACCAAGTCCTCAAAAGACTGGAGGTGCTGGACAGGGTCATCTCTGCCGTTGTAGTACACCCTATCCCACTCCCTGAACCCTACTGGGACGGGCGCAGAAAGCACCAGCTCGCAGAAGGGGCTTCCTCCTCCAGCCACCCTTTCTCGCTCCACACGCCCCCCGAGCTCTCTCGCCTGACTTGGGCTCACGGGGACCGCGCTTGCGAGAGCGGCGCTCGCCTGAACCACCCCCACAGTTGTTGCATCCTCCGGGCGCGTGCTCGCCTGCGCCGCGCTCGCCGGCACAGAGCTCGCTGAGCTGGGGAACAGCACTCGCCCCTCTAGGTCTTGCACTGACCCTCCGACGACTTCCTTTCCGGCCCTTCCCCCCAGGGCATTCTCGCCAACCGATGCTGGGTGAGGGGTCGCCTGAGGTGCTGGGGTTCCGAACTCACTTTGCAGCGCCGCGACCGTGAGTCCAAAAGTATCGAGCACCTCCCTCTTGAAATCCGCGAACATCCTCGGCGTCACCACCTGGGGTGACCCGCTGAACTCCTCGCCTTGATCTTCGTCTCCTGCCATCTCCTCCTTGGAATTTTCTTGGACCAGCCACGCTCCACGCTCACCGCACCAAAATGTTGAAACTGATTCATCAGCCTCTTGTGAAGCTCAGGGCCCTCTCCGAAATGAGGGGCAGCTAGCCCTTACTGATCCCTTGGAGAAGTAGACTAAAGACTAGGAAAATGACTAAGACCTTAGTCGCAGCGAGGAGGTCCCTCCACTAACCCGGAAGATCATTGAGCGCTTCCCCTCCCAAGCCAAAGTTGAGACTTGGGGCACCTTGGAGAGCTCTGGAGAGAGAAGCTGAAGTCAAGTCCTCTCCAAAGGTGCCCTTTAGGTCTTATTTATAGGATTTCTTATCTGGCCGGCAAATAGCAGGATTCTGCCTTTTGGTTTTACTATCCGCACCCCAAATTGGTCTGCTAACAGCCAAACTCCGCTGTTTGGAGAGGCTAGAGGCAGACCACCAAGGGTAAAAGGGGGTAATTTGGCCCCGTCAGCCTATGGGCAAGGAACTGCGAGAACACTACTGCCAAAGCTCTCGCGGGTCCTGCTCGCGATGCCTCTTCTAGGAAATCGCCCTGCGAGGACCTCGCTGGCCCCCTTTTGGCGGTCGCCCTGCGAGGACCTCGCGGGTCCTGCTCGCGGGTCCTGCTCTCAATCCTTCCCGCGAGACCGCCTCTTGACTTTGTTGAACATAAAACTCATTTTGTTGAACACAAACGAGCTCGATGAACGCTGAATGTAAAACTGTTCGTCAACTGCCGTGACTGGCTGTTCGTCGACCGCCGCGACTGGCTGTTTGTCGACCGCTGAGACTGGCTGTTCATTGACCGCCGCGACTAGCTGTTCGTCGACCGCTGAGATGGGGTTGAAGCAAGCCGTTCGTCGAACTCAGGAGACAATTCGTCGAACATAGAATTGAGTTCGTCGAATGCGAAGGCCCGGTCTCGCGATCCTTTATGTGAGACCCCCCCTTTCTACGAGACCGCCCCTAATATTAGTCTCGCTCGCCTGACCGCGAGCCATTGGTCAGCACCTTTCTCGCCTGGCCCTCTTGTGAGGACTTTGGTCTGCCTTATTACTTTCTTCATAGTATTGATTTCTCAAACCGCGCCTCCTCGTCTGGCGAATATCGGGGTTGTACACCGGGTCCTACCAAAAGATTTATCAAGTCAGCAAAAGAAGAAATTCTTTTCGGACTTGAAAATTTATTTTTGGGAGGACCCCTTTTTATTTCATGTCTGCGCAGACCAAGTGGTAAGAAGGTGTATTTCGGGCGAAGAAGGCGTCCAAATTTTGTGGCACTGCCACGAAGGACCAACCGGTGGTCACTATCAAGCAAACCGGACCGCAAGAAAGGTGCTACAGGCGGGCTTCTACTGGCCCACCTTATTCAAATATGCTCACACCATTGTGAGTAAATGCGATAAATGTCAACGGTCAGGTAACATTTCTAACCGGGACGAAATGCCCCAAAATATATTTTTAGAATGCGAAATTTTCGATTTATGTGGAATAGATTTCGTAGGTCCTTTACCCTCCTCCTTTAATAATAAATATATCCTTGTTGCGGTCGATTACGTGTCAAGGTGGGCGGAAGCACAAGCTTATCACACCAACGATGTGAGAGTCGTCGTACATTTAAAAAAAAAATATTTTCACGATTTGGCACACCCCGAGCACTAATTAGTGATAGGGGCACACACTTTTGTAACAACCAGCTTGCTAAAATTTTAGCAAAGTATGGAGTTACACACAAAATTTCTACTGCCTATCACCCACAAGCGAATGGACAAGTAGAGGTAGTAAATCATGAATTAAAAAGAATTTTAGGAAAAACTGTGTCCGTTAATAGGAAGGATTGGTCGTTAAAATTAGACGACGCACTATGGGCTTATCGTAAAGCGAACAAAACTTCCATCGGATGTACACCATACCGATTAGTCTATGGAAAAGCGTGTCATTAACCGGTGGAATTAGAATATCGTGCATTCTGGGCGCTTAAATTTATAAATTTAGATTTGAACTTAGCCTCTGATCAACGAAAGTTTCAACTTAATAAATTGGACGAATGGCGCGCAAACGCTTATGAAAATAATAAATTTTATAAGGAGCGCACTAAGTTTTACCATGATAAGAAAATAAAATTTCCAAAATCTTTTTCACCTGGAGATTTAGTCCTTTTATATAATTCTAGACTAAAACTTTTTCCGGGCAAATTAAAATCCCGATGGTCCGGCCCTTTTGTTGTAAAAGAGGTTTGTCCATATGGGACCGTGCTAATAGAACACCCGGATCAAGGCCCTTTGAAAGTTAACGGGCATCGGTTAAAATTATATCATTCCGGCGACCCAGCGCTCGGCAAAATAGAAACGCTTAACCTCACCAACTTTTAAGAAGAATGTCTCTTAGTCAAGCTACACGACGGTAAACAAATCACTTTTGGGAGGCACCCCCCATTATCCTTTTTGTTTTCTTTGTCTTGTTTAACTTATATTTTGCAGGTTTTTGTCGGGCAACCCCGCCAACTAAACAGGGAAGCCCTCTTCACCCTTTAATCACTTCATTTCTTTTCTTATTTGTGTAATACTTAGTTTTAAATATTGGGGACAATGTTTAATTTTAAGTGTGGGGGTGTAGCATTACTTAGTTTTAAAAAAATATATATATAAATATTTTTAATCGAATAAAAATAAAATTTCTTGGAAAGGATGCTTTGGGCTTGAATTCTCATCACCGCCTCTAGTACCTTGCGAGCCCTTCACCGGTTGACATTGGGAAGTCCAAGAAAAACAAAAATATATATATAAAAAATTTTTTAGGCCAAATTTTTATAGTTACTTATTTACAAAATCCTTAGTAGATTTGCTTTTGTATAGTGTCGTAGGGAATTTTTATACTTCATTAAATTTTGAATTTTGGAATAAAATTGTTGACTCCTGCAGTGTTCCTAGTTAAACGCACGCGTTTGTAGAATTCTATGTCAAATTAACTATTCAGCATAGAATTAGATTTATGATTTTCTAACTGCGAGAAAACAATCTTTGTTTTACTCTTACCTTGAATCCGGTAGAATCTGCGATTAATTCAAGTGAGTATGTAGAAGCTTACTAGAGAAATATTACACATTTTGAACGGAAGGGTATTCTTTCTCGATGGCTAGAACTTGCCTCTAGTGATTCTCGAAGCATTTGCATAGGTTTGTCATAGTTTTTACAAGTGATTAAGGCCATCTTTTGATCGTTGTGCCTGTTTGCCCGCCTTTAAACATTTTTCATTGCTTAAACACTTTGGACCTTTCCTTATTTCTTTTGCTACCTCCACCTTTCATTTTCACCAAAGCCAAAACATCCACCCCATGATCACACTAAACATTTGAGATATATTAAAATTCTGCAATGGGTTCAATTGTGAAAATGAGGAAATTGCAACTTTTTATTTGGAGCTACAAAAAAATGGGGATACAAAAAAAAGAAAAAAAAAGAAAAAATATTTTGTTGGCTAATTGTGAAAAATAAAGAAAATTATTCATGGCCTTATATTTGAAAAATAAGGGAGTTTTTTTTTGCTTCATGACAACTCTTATGCGAGGTTTAAATTTTGATAATTTTACTCTCACCTTGGTTTAGTGTGATCCTTAGCCGTCATATTTTATCTCTTTGATTTCCAATCCCAAATCATATACCTAAGCCAAGTTTCACTTCTAATGAAAGCCCTTTTGATCTTTAAGCTATGACATTATACTTGTGTAGTGGAGAGAGTGCGACCGGGCAAGCCTATGGCCATCGTCATTGATGGATTTCTTTGGAGGCTATCCCGAAACTCGATTTTGGGTAATATTGATCTTAGAAAACACGCTACCCACTCCCTGAATAGCATTCGAGAATTTACAGAACTTTCAACTTAAAAGTAAAAGCAGTAGGTTAATTCGCATTGCTGAAAATTATAAGCTAAACATTATGCTGAATAGGTTTTTCAACTAGGATCTCTACACGTAGACGTAATACTTCGCATTTTTATTCCTTGAGTTCAAATTTCTTTTTCTAGTATTTAAATTTTTCTACTCCTATGAAAAGTTGTTTGCTCGGGACTAGCAAACGAGTAAGTATGGGGGTGTTTGATGAGTACTTTTTGTACTCATCTTTTAGTATAAGTTTAATATATTTTTAATATGAAATTATATAGTTTTTATGCTTTTCTTATTTAATTTATTATCTTTTCAATTTTATAAACTAACTTGAGCTTTTTCTGTGTATTTCAGGTTTTTCTGGACACATTGGACCAAAACTTCAAATACACGCCCATGGTCACGGGCGTGGCCATGGGCGTGTAACCTGCGCGGTGTTCCAGACCTGCTTCTGCCACCCCGGGGTCGTTCCATGAAGAGTTCGCCAAGTACACGCCCCAGGTCATGGGCGTGACCCAATGTCACAGCCGCGACCCGCTGAGATCAAGCTTGTCACGCCAATTAAAGTTACACGCACAGGTCACGCCCGTGACAATGGGGCGTGTCATCTAGTTCACGGGCGTGACTCATCCCGTGCTCCTTCCCGCCAAAGCTTCCCGCCAGCAGCACTTTTAAAAATTATACGCCCCAGGTCACGGGCGTGACCTAGGGCGTGACGCGCCCGAAACGCCTGCATTGAAGCCTGAATGCACCCTCTCCGCTGCTGCTTCGATCACGCCCCTTACACGCCCTTGGTTACGGGCGAGACCAAGGGCGTGTAACCCAGAATTTTCAGCTATAAAAAGGCAGCTCCTCCAGATTATCAAGACACCTTGTATTGGAGTCCAAGCCTCCATTTTCTTGCTTATTTCTGTGTTTTTAAGTATTCTGGCTTACTTTTCTTGCACTTGTAATTTCTCTTTCAATAGTTGTAATTCCTTTTCTTAAATTAATAAAATTTGTTGTTTTTATTCATCCATTCTTCGATTTTGTCTACCTCTCTTTTCATTAGTTATAATCTTGTAGTTGAGTTACTTTTCTAATTGCAACCAAATCAAAGTACTTTTTGATAGAACAATAGAGATCGTCTTGAGTAAGAGTAATCAACACGCACAGATTTTTATACGACCTTGGTTTTTATAAAGACAATACTACATCCGACATGGTACACTTGCCGTTGTCGTTTGCAAGCATAGTTTTGCTCATCAGGAGCCTTCATAGCACTCATCCCCATGCCCTTTCTTCTACTATGGGAAGCAGTGTTTTCCTTCCTATAGGAATATCCATTCTTCCAGTGACCATACATGCTGTCATGGTCATACCTGTTAGAGGGAAATAACACCTTTTGAAAGGTGGTATGAGGCTTAGCCTTAGCCTTGCTCTTTTCTCCACTCCCTTCACCCACTTCCATTTTATTGAACCCTAGTCCTCTTCTATTGGTTTGAGAGGAGAAGGTGTCAACAATTGGAAGCACTGACTTGGGCCTGGAGAATTGATCCACTAGATTCTTCTCATTGAGAAGCTTCTCATCAAGGTCCTTGATGACCTTATTCTTTTGCAAAATGGTGCTCAATTGGACAATTGTTATCCCCTTGAGTTGGCTTATCTCTCTACTCATCTGAGCCACCAGGGTATGAGACTCAGTGCAATCCTGCTTAGCCAACTTAAGGGAAGCAATTTCTTGAGCTTGCCACTTGGCCAGCTTCTTGCTCTTTTTTAGAGCATATAATAAAACATCATACTTGTCAATCAATTGATTGACAGCCACTTCAGATTCTGAATCATTTTCATCAAATGATGAGCATGCTTCAGAGTCTGGTATTGACTCATACTCAGAAGAAGGGGGAAGAGTAGGTACCTTGTCAGGAATGTCCTGACTATCTTCATCATCATCTGTTATGGCCATTAAATTCTGATGTTCTCTTGCATCTTCATCCTCCTCTATATCACCGTCTGAATGTGATGGAGGTTCCTTGATGCACACCTTTGCAACATGAAAGTCCTCATCTTCTTCAGCTGCAAACAACCTAATATATGCATCTTCTTCTTCATCTGAATCTGAGGATGATGACTCAGATTCACTCCAGCTTTTGTCCTTCTTGGCTATGAAGGACTTTTCTCCCTTCCTTCCCATCTGGTGATAGGATTTCTTATCACCCTTCTCCTTCCTCTTGACTGGACAGTCAACAATGACATGTCCTGGCTTACTGTAGTGATAGCAAATCACATTAGATGAAACATGTTTAACATGTTTAGAGTCATATATGTCCCCCTTGGGGTGCTGCTTGTCTGATCTGTTGAGATCCTTCCTGGGATGTGAGGAGGAGGAAGGCTTATTCTTCCACTGTTTCCTCCTCATCATCTTCTTGAAATGCCTTGAGAAGGCAGCAAACTCCTCATCAGAAGAGCTGCTGTCAGATGAGCTGGACTCAGAATTTTCTGAGCCAACAACCTTCCTTGGAGGTGTAGGCATCCTTGCCTTGCTCTTCTTGGATCCATCAGCCTTGAGGGCCACAGTCCTTTCCCATGCATGAGGCCTGGAAGATGTGTCCTCCTCCTTCCTAGTAGATCGTTGTATCTCATAAGAGACTAGCTTTCCAAATAGAGTATGGGGAGGAGTCTCACCCAGCTTTGCCACCTCCCTGATGGCGCAGATCATGGTAACCCAGTCTCTAGTTAGAGATCTTAGGAATTTTTCATTCAACTCATAATGAGTGAAGGTCCATTCATAGGTCCTCAACTCATTCACTATCCTGAGGATTCTTTCATAACAATCAACTATTCATTCCAGGCTTTGCTGCCTGAAGGCTTCATATTCCTGATTGAGGTGGGATTTCCTATCATCCCTCACCTCTTTAGTCCCTTATAAGTATACTACCAGTGTATCCCACATGTCCTTGGCAGTCTCACAGTATACCATGTTCTGGAATGTTGAATCATCAATAATATTAACTATATTGTTTTGAGATCTTTTGTCCATTGTTGCCAATGCTATCTCATCCCTTGTTATTTCAGTGTATGACATGCCTACCTGCCTAGTAGGATCAATGGTGGAGGGCTTTGTGATAAGAAAGGGTCCCTCCTGGACATTGATATAAATCCTAGGGTCTGAGGCCTCCATGAAAAGCCTAACCCTTTGCTTCCAGATGCCAAAGGTTTCCTTTTTTGCATATTGGCAGCTTCATGGACCCCCATCTCCTTCTGAACTCCATTGGTAACCATTGGATTCATATTTGATTATACCTATATAGGATCTGGTCAGACTTTTAAGTCCTTTTTGACCAACCTCCCTCTGATACCACTTCATAGTTTATAGGTATGTAGTCTAATTCACCTAGAGGCGGGGGGGGGGGGGGGGGGGGGATGAATAGGTCTTTTTGATTTTTACTTAACTAGTTTTGCTAGTAAACAAAATAACAAGCACACACAGAAAACACACAAGTGTTTATAGTGGTTCCCCAAGACAGTGTGTCTATGGGTAGTCCACTTTCCCTCTACACCTTTCTAACAGTGTGTTAGACAAGGCCAACTCATCCAATCTCAGCTCCTAGAGCTTACAACTCAGATCCCTTAGGATCTCTCAGGCTTGCTCCAAGCCCTACCTTAGGCCAACTAGCCCTACCACTCAGAGTGCTCCAACTCCTACAGCTAAGAGATCCCATTGACCTCCTACCTCAGTACTATCAAGAAACCCTACTTCTCAGGCAAATTGCCTTACATCTCAGTCTAAACAACCCTACAAACTCAGGCCTAACAACCCTACATCTCAGGTTCAGCAACCCTACACACTCAGGTAATGTGCCTTACAAAGCTCAGAATAATACTGTTCCTACAGTGAATAAATGTTAAGATTACGATATTAGACAGCACTGGAATGATGCCTTCTGTTGTTCCTGCACAACTGGTGCTTCTTTGAAACTTGGCTGAATGTAAACTTCAGTCCTTGCTTCTTTATGATCCTTCTCTTTAGTAGAGGAGAACGGATCACCTTCATCTTCTGAGTAGAAGAGCTATCTTCTCTCCTTGCGTCTTCTTGTTGGTTCAGTAAGCAGGAGGAGGAGAGAACTTGAAAGCCGTCAATGGAATAGTGATAATGTCTTCTTTCTTTTTAGCACACCAATAGGTCCTTTTGAAAGTGCCTTAAGATGTTTTTGTATGCTTCATGTGTCTTTAATGGCTCTTAGAAAGACCACTGACACTTTGGAAGGGGATAAAATGCTTTATCTCTCCTTTACAGCTGTTTGCGCCAAAAGCAGGTCACGCCACTGTCTTCTTCCAATCAATCTCAGCGGTTGGGCTGAGATAGTTTTCCATCTCAGCAGTTTGGCTGTCTTGGTCTCAGCGGATCCACTAAGACAGATAGTCTTCTCAGCAGTTTTTGTCTATCTGCAGCTCAGTTGAGGCAGATCACTTCTCAGGGGATCCTGGCCTTGTCTCAGCGGTTCCGCTGAGACAGTGACTCCTTCTCAGCGGTTTTGACAGCAATCCTCTGAACTTATTCTAATGTTTGAAATATCGTAACCCTACACATTCCTGATGCAAAGTAGGGTTTATCAAATATAATATGTACTTAGTATTGTGAGTGATGCCTCTTCAAATCAAGGGAATATTGAGGGCAATATTCCCAACATGAATCCCCAACGGAAGCAGAGGATTGGCTATCGAGAATAAAAAGAACATTGACGGCGACATCAATGGAAGAATCGATGAAGGTCACTTTATCCACCTTCTTACTGAATGGTGAAGCAATGCTTTGGTGGGAAGAACTTGAAGCACACAAGTTTGGTGGTAGAGAAATTACCGATTTCACGATGAGGGAATTCTCGGAGATGTTCATCCAGAGATTTAGCCCCTCTGCCCAATGCATAACATTACATAACCAGTTTCTGTATTTAACTCAAGTTGATCACTCTGTAGACGATTACATGCATGAGTTCACCACACTAGGTTGCTATGCGGGATTGATTGTGGAGGATGAGGAGACAAAGATGAATAAGTTCTATGAAGGGCTTCACGATGATTTGAGGCTGCTGTTGGCAGACCCCATGACCTTTGGCTTTAATGCTTTGGTCCAGACATCAAGATCTTTGGAGTTGGATATGTAGAGAGCCCAACATAGGAAAGGACTCAAGGATAAGAAGTCAGAGTTCAGCGCGCCGACCTCTCATACATGATCTGAGTTTTGAAAGAACAAGAGAAAGTCTAGGTTCGCGAAACCGGCTCCCTCGAATGTGTCAGGAGTTACGACTGCACAGGTCCGATAACTTGCTTCACATGTGGAAAGGTGGGGCACAAGTCCTGGGCATGTTGAAGTGGTCCCCCGAAGGAGGAGAACCGAGCAGTGGACTTCGGTCGTAAGGCTGGAGCTTAGAATGCGGAGAAAGGGAAGACAATGGAGTCTTCTGCTTCCCAACATCCTCCGACCCAGCCGCGAGACTACTTGCTTGTCCAGCAAGAAGCCATACGACAAAATGATGTCGTTACAGATATGAATTATAAGTTAGCTTTAATGGCTTAATGCGATTTATACTTCATGTGCGACTATATGTTTTATTTGTGTATGCAATTAGGCTTTGTCCTAATTTTCAACTATCCGACGAGAGCACTTTTTGATATGGGAGCATCACACTCCTTTCTATCTGAGGACTTCGTGGTATGAATTGGAGTACCGTCTAACCTAAGAAGGGATAGATTGGAGGTAGTGCTGTGATAAGTAGTATTTATATAACTTTTTAATCAAAATTTTTGTAATTATTTAATATGAATTTTTCTTTTTCATGTCAATTTTAGGTTATAAGTAGTTCTTTTGTAATTTTGATTCTAACTTAGCTTAATTTCAATTTTTGCAGAATTTTGGGATAAATTGGAGAAATTTACAAGTCACGCCCTCAGTCACGCCCGTGATCAAGGGCGTGTAACCTAAAGATCAGTCCAAAATCGATGTCGCGCTGATTGATCTAGTCCACAACAAGTCACGCCCTCCGTCACGCCCGTGGCCCAAAGTCACGCCCGTGACTGAGGGCATGTAAACTTAGAATCGTCCTAGCAAGCTGCCGTCGAGACGTGGAGGTGTCGTCGATAAGTCAACATAAGTCACGCCCGTGACCTAGATGTCACGGTCATGACTTTCCCGCATGATCCCTGCACACCGCCATACCACAATCAAGCCCACACCGCATTAAATGAAGTCATCCAAGGTCACGCCTGTGACCCACATGTCACGACAGTGACATGCACTTTTTTGCCACGCCGTCAAGCAATCGCCCACGCATTGTTGGAGCTGAGCTGAACAGTGGTTACACGCCCTGGGTCACGCCCGTGACCGAGGGCGTGTAACATGATTTTTTTTTTTCTATAAATTCAGAGGTTCTCCTTGAGTCCATGGTTCAGAAATTTGGAGAGGGGGAGGTGCTGCTAGAGCTGATGGTGAGTTTTTTCTTGTTTCTTTCATGCTTTTCCATGTCTTTACCTTTCATGTTCTCTTTCTCTTCATGTCAAGTAATGTTCTAATTTTCCTTCTTGCAATAGCCTAGTTTAAGCTTGTAATCTTTTCCTTCCTAGCATTGTAATCCCTTTTAAAGCTTGTAATAGTTTCAGTTATCAATAAAATTTTGTTTGCTCTCTTTCTTTTTCTCCTTCTATCTTAGAAATTTTTCCTTTATGCAATTTTATTTTTCTTTCTCTCTCCCCTCCACTATGATTAACTAATTATCATTAGTGCTCGATCAAAATGATCCGAGGATGAGCTAATCAAGTTATGATTTTCTAAGATCTCTTTTTCGGTTTTTTAACACTTGAATTACCCTTGATTTTTAACTAGTGAGGCCATATTTTAGTTGTATGGTTTTCACTTAGATTTTCATTCTTAGCTAGCCGAGAGGTTCAAAGTATGAATAGATCACTCAAGGGTAAAGAGAGTTGCACGCATCCCTCGAGAGAGGATGACGTAAATCTCCCGGATTGGTGTCAAAAATCCAATAGTGGGGTTCACAACGTAAATCAAGTTTTAGGTAATCAATTATAGAATGAGAGTTCGGTTGATTTTACCTAAACTTAGACGGGCATCAACCTCTAGAGAGGAATGTTCAAGCTTCGGGAACCTCCATGGTCAAGTAGTTTAATTAAAACATAATTAGAATTATTTTTCTTTCACTTGATTATTATCACTCCAGGGTGATTTTAGATTGAGCACTAATCTTTCTACCATCGTTTAAACCTTTCTCTTAGTTTGCAAATTTTTTCTTTTAGCTAAGTACAAAACCTCAAAAATCATTTAGATAAGATAATAGTGACCTCCTTGAAGTAGAGGTAATCAACACGCCCCGAGGAATACGACCTTGGTATTTCTAAATATCCTATATTATAGACGATAAGGTACACTTGCCTTTATCGGATATAGTTTTGTAAAACATCTTTAATCCTTCGCTTTGCAAATCCTAAGTTTTCAATATCAACTTTTTGGCGCTATTGCCGAGGACTTTGTGTAGATATTTTGAAAAGAGGATAACTATTAATTTTATCATGTTATTTTATTTTACTTTTTCTAAATTTCGAAAATCTTAAGGGTGTAATTTAAATCTTCGAAAGAGACGTTTGAGTTATCATCCCATCGCACCTCCTAGTACCCGTGAGAACCCCTCACAGGGTATACCTCGGGAAATCCAAGACTAACTTAATCCGCCTAACAGATTTTTTTTTTATAATAATCAAGTTTTCCTCTTTCTTTATTTTTAGTTTTATTATTCTCTCTTTTCTCCTTTTCTCTTTCTTCCTTCCCATTTTCCTTTTTAGTGTATGACCTGAGGTAGCGCTTCAAATATTCCTTTTGATCCAGAGATCAAGTGAACCCTTTCGCGGTGCCACCGTTCTCGTGATCAGGAAATACAATTATTAATCGAAAAGTCAATCGGGGACACTAACGCAGTAAATAAGGATCCCAATCTTAATCTTCTTAATCCTAATGCGTCAAATCCTATTGAGGCCGCACAATGGACCAAGTCCTATTATGCGCAGCCAAATTTGGAAGGCACACAGTCAAGTATGTTCACCCCACAGTGGCGAACAATAACTTTGAGATCAAGTCTAGCATCATACAAATGGTTCAGCAATCAGTGACCTTCGATTGTCAGCCGGACAAAGATCCAAACTATCATATCTCTAATTTTCTCGAAATCTGCGACACATTTAAAATCAATGGCGTCACTGATGACGCCATTCGATTACATCATTTTCCTTTTTCTTTGCGGTCTAGGGCCAAGCAGTGGTTGGGCTCACTTCATAGGGAGTCCATCACAACAAGGGCCGATATGGCAGAAAAATTTCTCACTAAATATTTCCCGCCTGCAAAGACTGCCAAATTACAAACAGATATTGCGTCATTTATGCAAATCGACTTGGAGACTCTCTATGATACATGGGAGCGCTTCAAGGAGCTTTTGCGTAGATGCCCTCACCACGCACTTCCCACTTGGCCACAAGTGCAAATCTTTTATAATGGCTTGAATTTCCAAACTAGGCAAATGATTGATGTGGCCGCCGGGGGTACATTAAATAAAAAGGCCCCGCTCAAGAGCTTTTTGACGAAATTGGCATGAATGCTTATCAATGGAACTTGCCCCGAGCACGACCTAATAAGCCAGCCAGAATTTTTGAAATAGACGCTACTTCTAATTTGTCTTTACAAGTTGAGCGCTTAACAAAGCAAGTGGCGGAGATGTCTACTTCCTCCTCCACTCCTCCTTGGGCTAATAATATTTTAATTGAAGAGCAGGTTGACTATATGGGAAATCCACCTCGGCCTTCCTATAACTCGAACTTCACTCTGTACAACAACACCTACAATGCGGGTTATAGGAACCATCCGAATTTATCAGGGAGCAACCAAGGAAATGCCCAGCGTCCTTTAAATATGAATCAAACTCATAATCAACTTCTTAACTTAACTCCCCCTCCAAACTTTAATCCACCCGTTTTCCGCCGCAACAGCAAAATCCCTCTCCGTTTGAAGAGGTCTTTGCAAAATATGTTGCTACAAATGAATCGAACATTCGAAACCTCACCGGATCAATCCAAAATTTTGAGAATCAAGTGGGCCAGCTTGCAAAGATGTTCTTCGAGCGTCAGCAAGGAGCACTATCGGAAAATACATAGCCAAATCCAAGGGAGTGCGCGAACCTGATTACACTCCGAAGCGGGAAGGAGGTGGTTTCAAAACTGGACGAACCCAAGTTAACTTCTTCTCCTCCTCCTCCAACTCCTATTTTATCGTCAAATTTGCCCGCTCCGCTAGCTCCGCACGCTTCTAGTTCAAATATTTCGTATCCATCTAAGCTTAGGAGCGAGTGCGCTGAGAAAAATTACAATTTTTTTTAGAAATTTTAAAACAAATTCATATTAACCCTTCTGCGAGGCTATCTCTCAAATGCCAAAGTATGCAAATTATCTTAAGGAGTTGCTCTCCAATAAGAAGAAATTAGAAGATATTTCGCATATTTTCTTAAACGCTGAATGCTCCACGGTTGTACTCAACAAATTGCCTCAAAAAGCAAATGACCCGGGACGATTCTCCATCCCGTGTCTATTTGGCAATTCGTTAGTAAAACACGCCTCAGCAGATCTTGGAGCAAACATCAACTTCATGCCTTTTTCATTATTCAAAAAGTTAGGTCTAGGAAATCCTAGCACCACTCGAATTAGTATTCAACTCGCCAATCGTTCATTAAAATATCCGATAGGGATAGTTGAGGATGTGCTCGTTAAGGTTGACAAGTTCATCTTCCCGGGGGAGTTTGTCATTCTTGACATCGAAGAGGATGCCGAAGCACCCCTCATACTAGACCGCCCCTTCCTTGCCACCTCGCGCGCAATTATCAACGTAAGTAACAGAAAGATCCTCCTTCGGGTTGGAGATGATGAGGTTACTTTTAGTATAAATCCCTCGATGCGAAACACTTTAAAGAATGACGATTCATGCCTCTATTTAGAAGAATGTTTTGAGAACGAGTTTTATTCACTTCCCGAGTTAGTCTCCACATCGAGTAACGATTCCGAGCTCGCCGAGCTCTTTTATCTTAAAAAAGAAATCTCTCGCTCCACACCACCCGAACCATTATATTTAGAAAAATTGAAATTTAAAACTTCATATGAAGAGCCACCCATCTTAGAATTGAAACAACTCCCTCCTCACCTAAAGTATCTATTTCTAGAAAAAGACTCTAAGCTACCCGTTATTGTATCATCCAAACTTAGCGATTCAGAAATTTATGAATTGACTATAGTCTTAAGCAATCGCCGACACGCAATTGCGTGGAAAATATCGAATATCAAGGGTATTAACCCTTCCTTCTGCACTCACAAAATCTTCCTCGAAGATAATTCCCGCAACACGATCCAACCTCAACGACTGCTAAACCCGAATATGAAAGAAGTCGTTATGGCCGAAGTTATCAAACTTTTAGACGCGAGAATCATCTACCCAATATCGGATAGTACTTTGGTTAGCCCAATACAAGTCATGCCGAAGAAAGGCGGCGTAATGGTAGTAGCAAATGAAAACAACGAATTAATCCCAACCTGTACCGTTACGGGTTGGTGGATGTGCATCGATTATCGAAAACTAAATGATGCCACCCGTAAGGATCACATCCTGTTATCTTTTATCGAGCAAATCTTAGAGCGCCTTTCAGGTCACCCCTACTATTGTTTACTCGATGGTTTGTCAGAATATTTTCAAATCCCTATTTTGCCCGACGTCCAAGAGAAAACAACATTCACTTGTCCCTTTAGCACCTTCGCTTATCGCAGGATGTCATTTGGTCTTTGAAACGCGCCGGCTACATTCCAAAGATGTATGCTGGAGATATTCGACGATTTAGTAGAGGAAGTGATGGAAGTTTTCATGGATGACTTTTCTGTTTTCTGAAACTCTTTCAATTTTTTTTTAAATCTCGAACGCGTGCTACAACGTTGTGAGGAAACAAATTTAGCTCTTAATTGGGAGAAATGCCATTTTATGTTCAAAGAAGGATTAGTCCATGGCCATAAAATATCGGACAAAGGGATCAAGGTAGATAGGGCAAAGATTGAAGTAATCAACCCCCCCCCCCCCCTCCAATGAATGTAAAAGCCATTAGAAGTTTCCTAGGACACGTAGGGTTTTATCGGCGCTTTATACAATTTTTTTCCAAAATCACGAAGCTGACCCATCTTCTCGAGAAAGAATCCTCTTTCCTTTTTAATGATGAATGCCATTTGGCCTTTAAACTTATGAAAGAAAAACTTATTAATTCTCCAATTTTAGTTCCCCCGGATTGGTCGCTAACCTTTGAAAATATGTGCGACGCGAGTGATATTGCGGTAGGTGCCGTATTAGGCTAACAGGTGAGTAAGTATTTCCATCCGATTTATTATGCGAGCAAAACACTCACGTCGGCACAAGCAAATTACACCACTACCGAGAAGGATCTTCTAGCAATCATTTTTGCTTTTGATAAGTTTAGGTCGTACATCACTCTCTCAAAATTTATCGTCTTCACAGATCACTCCGCTCTTAGATATCTTTTAAGTAAATCGGACGCCAAGCCCGATCTTTTGCGATGGATCCTCCTCTTGCAGGAGTTTGATCTAGAGATCTGGGAGAAAAGGGGAGCCAAAAACTTGGCAGCCGATCATCTTTCCCATTAAGAAAATCTCGCCACGGAAGCCTTAATAGAAGCTGACATTAATGATAAATTCCCTGAAGAGCGCCTACTCGCTCTCGAAATTTTTAAATACATCTTCCAGCCCCTGGTTTGCGGATTTGGCTAATTATCTAGTAGTCCGGGTCCTACCAAAAGAATTCTCGAGTCAACAAAAGAAGAAATTCTTTTCTGATTTAATTAATTATTTTTGGGAGGACCCCTTTTTATTCCGTGTTTGCGCAGACCAGTTAGTGAGAAGATGCGTCTCAAGTGAGGAAGGTCTAAAATTTTACAGCATTTTCATGAGGGACCAACCGGTGGTCATTATCAAGCGAACTTTTCAATCTTGGCAGCGGGCTTTTATTGGCCCACACTCTTCAAAGATGCTCACATCCTTGTGAGTACTTGCGACAGCTGCCAGCGATCAGGGAAAATCTACCCCCGGGATAAGATGCCCCAAAATTTTTTCGTGGAATGCGAAATTTTCAATCTTTGGGGTATTGATTTCGTTGGTCCTCTCCCTCCCTCTTATTCAAACAAGTAAATTCTAGTTGGAGTCGACTACGTGTCGAGGTGGATGGAAGCGCAAGCTCTCCCCACCAACGATGAGCGAGTCATCATTAACTTCATAAAAAATTTATTTTCTCGATTCGGCATGCCGCACACTATAGTTAGTGATCGGGGCACCCATTTTTGCTATAGCTAATTCACAATTTTTTTTAGCAAAATATGGTGTCACGCACAAACTATCCACTGCTTATCACCCACAAACGAGCGGCCAAGTCGAAGTCGAAAATCGAGAATTAAAGCGGATTCTAGAAAAAATTATTTCTATATATCGGAAGAATTGGGCACTTAAGCTCGATGATGCACTATGGGCCTATCGAATGGCGTACAAGACCGCTATCGGTTGTACGCCATATCAAATGGTTTACGGCAAGGCTTGACACCTTCCGGTCGAATAGAACATCGCGCATTTTGGGTGCTTAAATTTCTAAATCTCGATTCTACGTTAGCGCCCG
This sequence comes from Dactylorhiza incarnata, assembly GCA_033032865.1. Lineage (NCBI taxonomy): Eukaryota > Viridiplantae > Streptophyta > Magnoliopsida > Asparagales > Orchidaceae > Dactylorhiza > Dactylorhiza incarnata. Next base: position 3,253,913 of record JAWHQI010000026.1, on the reverse strand, counting down.
AGCAAAGGAAATTTCAAATGAATGAATTAGATAAGTGGCACGCGAATGTGCATGAAAGTAACAAATTATATAAAGAGCGAACAAAATTTTATCACGATAAGTATATAAAATTTCCTAAAACTTTTTCACCGGGCGATCTCATCATCCTTTGTAATTCTCGTCTCCGCCTTTTTCCGGGAAATCTAAAATCTCGATGGTACAAATCCTTTAATGTTAAAGAGGTTTGGTCCTATGGGAAATTTCTAATTTCCCATCTGTAAAAAGGTTCCTTCAAAGTAAACGGGCACCGCCTTAAGTTATATCTTCCAGGAGATCTTTCGAACGAAAAGAGTGATTCAATAATTCTTCCACCAATATCGTGAGCGCCAATTGGGTCAAGCTACGCGACCTTAAACAAAGCGCTTTTGGGAGGCACCCCAAAGTATGGGGGTATAAATAGCTCTTAAAAATGTAGTTCTTAATTAAGAAAATCTTAAAAAAATTTCATGTTTTTCTTTTATTTAAGCACCTGTAAAACCCAAATTTTTTTAAAAAATAGAAAATAGAAAATTTAAATCTTGGAAAGGGACGTTTGGGATATTATCCCATCTCACCTCCTAGTACCATTGAGAACCCTTCATGTGGTATACCTCGGGAAATCCAAGAGTTAACAAAGAAATTGTTGTTAGGTTTAAAACTAGTTTCCCTTCTTTTATTATATAAAAAAAGATAATATCAAAAATTCCAAAAAAATATGAAAAACTTAGAACAAAAAACCCAATTTTTTTTATTAAACCCCTACTTGTTGTTTTTGCGAATTCTTAGAAATTTAGTTGAGAATATTTATAAGCATTTTTATATTTTTAATTGGCTAAAATTTTGTTTATCATAGTTTGTTAAATCTAAATTTTAGGTAATCTTGTTTTAAGAATCATTTTATGGTTTGAGCCTGATTAGAGAATTTTCTTTTGCATGACTTCTCTTTTTATTTTAAGTAGCTTCATTTTGTAGTAAATTTGCTAAACCTCTTTAGATTTCTATTATATTTTCTTCTAATTTTTTAGATCTTAGGAAATTTAAATTTACTAGAATTTGCTCTCAACATAATTTAATTTATAAGCTAGAAATCTTTCCTACTCACCCCTTTTGATGGCATAAAAAAAGTGTTTTAAAAGATCATATGTCATGGGAATAAGAGGATAAAATTCATTATTCCCTAAACATATGCACCCAAAATCATTTAAGAGATTATATGGCATGGTGTAAGAGGATAAAATTCATTACTCCTAAACATATACATTTGGGGTTTTTTATTAGAAGAGAATTATAAAAGATTATATGGCATGGAGTAAGAAGATAAAATTCTTTACTCCTAAACATATACAAACTAGAAAATAAATTTTGAGTTTCAAAGATCTCTTCTTATGCCAAATTTTGTGAAATCACCAATAGCCAATTATCATTGATCTAGATTTAGTCTAAATTATGGAGAGAGAAATATTTAATAAGTTACATTTCCTTAAGTTTCTTTTAAGATAGAGTTCTTATAATTTTAATCTAATTTAGTTTTATAATTTCTACAATTTTGTTTGCTAGTTAGTTATTTCGAGAAGTCCTTGCCTAAACACTTCCTCTTTTTTCAAATCATTATCTTAACTTAGGACTTAATTCCTCCTAGAATTTATTTTTAACCTAACTTTTGGTTAAATGAAATTTTAGTTTATAATTAAACAATTTATGGATGTCTTATAAATTATGCCTCATACTTTTGCTCTGGAATAGCAAAACCTCAAGTATGGGGGTATTTGATAAGTAGTATTTATATAACTTTTTAATCAAATTTTTTGCAATTATTTAATATGAATTTTTCTTTTTCATGTCAATTTTAGGTTATAAGTAGTTCTTTTGTAATTTTGATTCTAACTTAGCTTAATTTCAATTTTTGCAGAATTTTAGGACAAATTGATGAAATTTACAAGTCACGCCCTCGGTCATGCCCGTGACCAAGGGTGTGTAACCTGAAGATCAGTTTAGAATCGATGACGTGCTAATTGAGCTAGTCCATAACAAGTCACGCCCTCGGTCACGCCCATGACCCAAAGTCACGCTCGTGACTGAGGGCGTGTAAACTTAGAATCGTCCCAGCAAGCTGCCGTCGAGATGTGGAGGTGCCATCGAGAAGTCAACATAAGTCACGCCCGTGACCTAGATGTCATGGCCGTGACTTTCCCACGTGATCCTTGCACACCGCCGCGCCGCAATCAAGCCCACACCACATTAAATGAATCTGTCCAAGGTCATGCCCGTGACCCACATGTCATGGCGTGACATGCACTTTTTTGCTGCATCGTCACGTAATCGCCCACGCCTTGTCGGAGCTGAGCCGAATAGTGGTTACACGCCCGTGGTCACGCCCGTGACCGAGGGCGTGTAACATGAAATTTTTTTCTATAAATTCAGAGGTTCTCCTTGAGTCTATGGTTCAGAAATTTGGAGAGGGGGAGGTGCTGCTAGAGCTGATAGTGAGTTTTTTCTTGTTTCTTTCATGCTTTTTTATGTCTTTACCTTTCATGTTCTCTTTCTCTTCATGTCAAGTAATGTTCTAATTTTCATTCTTGCAATAGCCTAGTTAAAGCTTGTAATCTTTTCCTTCCTAGCATTGTAATACCTTTTAAAGCTTGTAATAGTTTCGGTTATCAATAAAATTTAGTTTGCTCTCTTTGTTTTTCTCCTTCTATCTTAGTAATTTTTCCTTTATGCAATTTTATTTTTCTTTCTCTCTCCCCTCCACTATGATTAACTAATTCTCATTAGAGCTCGATCGAAATGATCCGAGGATGAGATAATCATTTTATGATTTTCTAAGTTCTCTTTTTTCGTTTTTTTAAAACTTGAATTACCATTGATTTTTAACTAGTGAGGCCATATTTTTGATGTATGGTTTTTGCTTAGGTTTTCATACTTAGCTAGCCAAGAGGCTCAAAGTATAAATCGATAACTCAAGGGTAAAGTGACTTGCACGCACCCCTCGAGAGAGGATGACATAAATCTCCCGGATTGGAGTCAAATTTAATAGTGGGGTTCACAGCGTAAAGTAAGTTTTAAGTAATCAATTATAGAACAAGAGTTTGGTTGATTTTTCCTAAACTTAGTTGGGCATCAACCTCGAGAGAGGAATGTTCAAGCTACGGGAACCTCCACGGTCAAGTAGTTTAATTAAAACAAAATTAGATTTATTTTTCTTTCACTTGATTATTCTCACTCCAAGGTGATTTTAGATTGAGCACTAATCTTTCTTCCATCGTTTAAACCTTTCTTTTAGTTTGCAAATGTTCTCTTTTAGCTAAGTAACACAAAACCTCAATATTCTTTTAGATAAGATAATAGTGACCTCCTCGAAGTAGAAGTAATCAACGCGCCCCGAGGAATACGACCTTGGTATTTCTAAATATCCTATATTATAGACGATAAGGTACACTTGCCTTTATCATATATAGTTTTGGAAAACATCTATAATCCTTTGATTTGCAAATCTTAAGTTTTTAATATCATGCTGCCCAATGGGTCTCAAATCAGCATGGATAAGGAATTAAGACTTTGACTTTGAGGAGTCATTACTACCGTTGTATTAATTTGATGTAATCTTTTGCATGGATTGGCTCTCGAAGCAACGAGCATGCATATATTGCAATCTGAAGGAGATTCACTGGTAAAGAACACTAGAGATAAGACCACATTTACTGGTATGCGAGGGGCGAGCAAGATGCTAATGTTTGCTCTTATAGTGGTCAAGGCGGTAAGGAAAGGTGCGAAGCTGTTATTTAGTTTGTTGGAGGCTTCGGAGCTCAAGCCCAGTCTGAGTGAAGTTCCAATTATAGTAGAGTACATAGATGTGTTTCCAAAAAACTCCCTAAGTCTCCGCCTCAGCGGGAGATTGATTTATGTATTGAGTTGGTACTAGGTGTCAAGCCTGTGTCGCGCTCACCGTACTGAATAGCACCAAAGGAATTGGCAGAACAAAAAGTTCAGTTACAAGAACTGCTAGAGCTTGTCTATGCACATCTAAGTTCAACCCTTTGGAGTGCACTGGTCCTCTTTGTGAAAAAGAAGGTGGAAGCTTGCGTCTATGCATTGATTACCGAGAACTCAATAAGCTGACAGAGAAGAACCATTATCTAATTTTGAGAATCGATGACTTGTTCGACCAACTGGTTGTGTCAACGTTTTATTCTATACTAGACTTAAGGTCTGGTTACTACCACTTGAGAATACGAGAATGTGACTGTTGTTTATGGGGTGTCTACTTAATCACCTAGAGGGGGGGGGGGGGGGGGTGAATAGGTTTTTCTTTTTATAATATCCCCCTTTAGGTTTTTCTTTCTTTCTGGTTAATTGATCTAAGAAATAGAGAGCAAACCACAGAAAGCACACAACGATCTATAGAGGTTCCTCAAGACCGGGTGTCTTGAGTAGTCCTCTCTCCCTCTGTGCCTACTCGGCAGTGTGCTAGGCTCGGCAAATGCCGCCAAAAACTTCAGGCCCTCAAGACTTACACCTCGGACCCACAAGTCCCAACAGCCTAGGCCCGCAAGCACCTACTGCCCCCGAGCCCGCAAGCTCGACAATTAGGCCCTCAAGCCCTACAACACGGACCCGCAAGTCCCAACAGCCTAAGCCCTCAAGCCCCTACTGCCCCCGAGCCCGCAAGCTCGACAAGATGCACACGCAAGTGCACTGTCCTGGCCCTCAAGCCTCACATCTCTCCAGCCCTCAAGCTAGACAATTTGGCCCGCAAGCCTTACAAGTAATTACAGATAAGCACTGTTTCTTCTGCCTGATGTTGATCGGCAACTTAGCCTGATGAAGATTGGCTTCTTAAGGATGAAGAAGATGCTTCTCGATTTTGAGTTTTTGCTCTGGATCTTCTTCAGCCTCTTCTTCTTTTGCCTGATGTTGAACGACGACTTCTCAGTCAATGGAGATGACTGATTCTTATGAGAACTCTTGAATCTGGTTCCCCTCCTTCTCCGCTGAAAAATACTGTTCTATTGAAGAGCGGCGGGATTCTTTTTAACGTTCTTTTTCTTGCACAGCAAGCCCTTCTTTTTCTAGGGCAACACTGTTCCCTTTTATAGTACGGACAAGCTGTATAACAGTCATATTCACTTTCCTTTCCTGTCAGACGCCCATCCATCATAGCAGGCGCTGATTGGACAGTCAGGCGATGACATTAATTGCTGACAGCGCGTCTGCAAGATTTGAATTCTGTCTTGAAGATATCTGCATCAATACGACTACAAGTTGTCTCTGACTTTGTCGTCACGATCTTCCTTCTGCAACTGATGGAGGTATCTCGACGATACAAGATATCCTGGCGATTTTGTATATACGACGATCTTTTTTCTCTGACAGTGTTGTCGTGAGCTTCCTTCTTACATCATGTCGTCGTAATCATATGTTCTCTCGACGACATGAGTTCCACGCGACGATGTCATGTGGCTTCTCTGCATTCGACGAACAGCATTCTGCGTTCGACGATCTCGCCATGTCTCAGTGGTCGACGAATACTTTGCTTCTCAGTGGCTGCTGCTCGGCCAGTCATTACGATGACAAGCACGCTTTGTCAACGAAGTGGCCTGTTCTTCTCGACGATATAGTACTTGGTAAAATAACTAAATTACATGACATATTGTCGATTCCTGCAAGCATGAACTAGATGGTATGTCAAATACAACTTGCATTTATCATTGAGCTGAGCACTTCTTCAAATCAGGAACATTGCAGGGCACTGTTCCCAACAATCTCCCCCTATTTGAAGAAGTCCAAACCCACTCAATGATAAATGCCATCTATGAAAAAATATAACATTTCAGATAATGAAATCACACATATAGCAACAATCATATAAATGGGTTAAGTGTTCTTCAAAATAGATTAAATGTTCAAGAATAATCATGCGCATTCATTTTGCCCTAACAAGACAATTTAGGATTTTAGTATGTTGCCCATCAGCATCTATTGCTGCCACTTGCTCCTTTGGCTTTTTGCCTCTGCCTTTGATGGTAGTTGATGGTTAGAGGAATCTTCTTAGGAGAAGGAGGAGGACCTTGTGGGAATGCTAACTTGTGGTTCTTCCTCCTTTCCAACTGCTTTAAATATCTATCCCAGTCAACCGAGTGGTATACTCTCTGATAATCCTCCTATGAGTGTCCAAATTGAATCCACGACTCTGTTATTATTTCTCTTGATGCTGGACTCCAACTTCCAGATTGGGGATCCATCTCAATTTCCCTCAGTCTCTTTTCCCTATACTGGTTGCTGTGAATTCTCTTTCTTTTTCTGGAGGAGGTTGATTCTCCAAATTCTATCCCATACTCATCAGAGTCAGTGCTTGCAGAAGGAGCGGCAGATACATATACTGATGGAGGTTGATTCATTGTCTGCTTTATCTGATTTGTGATCCACATCGCTTAATGTGAACTAGCATTTCTTATTGTATTCTCCCCCTTTATGGCTTGTTCAAATATGTGCTCTTCCAGGTTGTCTTTGACTAGATTAAGCCGTTCAACCAGGGTCTGCTCAGTGACATCCAGACTATTTCTTACTTCAAGCAGATGAGCATCTAGGGTGTGAGCATTCTCATTCACCCTGGTCAGAATTTGATCTCTGTTATTTGCAGCACCTATCTCCATCAGCTCAAAACAATAATATACATTATTCGAGAAGGTTTCTTGACTGGTCAAGATTTTATGGGTTTGATGTCCCACTTTATTAACCTCCTCATTCATCTTATCTATAGCAGGAGCTGCCATAGAATAGAATTGAGCGCATTGAGTGTTCAGGTTGTTTATGTCGCTCTTTACCTTCTTAATTTCTCCCTTTACTTCCTCTCTTAAACTATTCACGGTTTTTACTATAAATTGCTCTAGATGTTGTCGCTGAGCATTAAGTAAAGCTGATATCATGTGGAATAGTGAACCTGTCTGAGCCGAAGATGGCTCAGCAGCTTGTCCCTCCTGATCTCCTTGTCCCTACGAGTCTGCTTTACTGACATCATCAGATGATTCTTCACTGATATGCGTTGTAACTTTGGCCTTCCCCTTAGGGACTTCTGGCAGGGGCTCACTTGGAGCTGTGAGCACAATTTTGCTCGCAACAGCTAACTCTCGACAATCAGAGAGAGTGATGTCTGTGTTGAAATTTTGAAATGAAGTGGAGGAGACTGGGCGGTCTGATTTTAGGAGACCGCCGAGACCATGCGGCCTGTGCTTGTATTCTGCCATTCTGGCTCTGCCGGTCTGTTCTGGCGGATTGCTGGTTCTGCCGGTTTGATCTTGTAGCTGCGGTCTGTTCCCAAGTTGGTCTGTTGGTTGGCTTGTCTTCTTTGTTGGAAGATCAGGCGGTCTGATCCTATGTGTGACCGCCTGACCGGGCGGTTTGTGCTTGGCGATCTGGCGACTTATTCTAAGTCGGCCAGATGGTTCCTAGTTTGCTCCTGGTGGTCTAAGGAAGGAGTACCTTTATGACCGCGCGGCTTGTGCGTAGTCTCGTGTTCGCGCGACCTGTGCCTTGGCCTGTCTGCTGATCTGCGTCTTGGTCGGATGATCATCCAAGTAGTGTGGTCTCGCGGTCTGCCTTATGAGACCGCTGGCGATCTGATGGGTGGTGATTGTATCTCTCCTGTGCGGTGATGACATCCGTCTACCCGCCTATAAATAGAGGTGCAAGGACCGTCATTCCTAACGAGAACTGTAAGATCTGAGCCTGAGTTAATTCGTGCGGTCTCACTTTGAGGTCGGGCGGTCTCGGAAGCGAGTTGACTGTTTATTGTGTTCGTAGGTTTGCGGTCAGCAGGTTTGCGGTCAGCAGGTTGCGGTCTTCTTCCTTGGTGATTCCCAGCGGCTTGAATAAACAGTTCGGCAGCGGTCAGTCTGTGAACTGGTTTATGTTCATTCTTGTGCTGTTCGCAGCGAGCTCAGCGATCAGGCGACCTTCAGCAGTTAGGCGATCTGAGTAGCGGTCTGGCGACAGTTTCAGTTCTTCATTCCAAAAAACCTCCAGTTCGTGCGGTCTGATGTGCGGTCTTGCAGTGCTGGCAGTCTGTCTGGTTTCTATTCGTGCGATCTCAGGTCAAGCTGGGCGACTTCTGGAGTCGAGCAGTCTGTGCGGTCTCAGCTTGTCTAGCCTCCAGATTTGTTTTGGTGTGTTTTGTTCTTCTCGTCTCCATGATTCTGATGAATCATGTCTCGCCATGTATACCTCGCACTGTAAATGAAGTTTGTGTTTCAATAAAGTATCTTGTGTTGCTATGTGGCATTGTGGTGTTTGTCTTTAACTCAGTTGATGCAACTCCTGCTTACTCCTAAACGATTCAAATCAAAAATTTTAACATGGTATCAGAGGTAGGTTGTTGGAGTGGATAAGCAGTGATCAACTTGAGTTGCCATCGTCTTTGTGAAGAAGAGACCACATAGATTGCCATGGAAGGCGGATTCGCAAGAGGGCTTGGTATTGAACTCCTTACATCGACTAACTATAAGAAATGGAGGTCGTGTATGGAGAGCTATTTACTTGGCGAGGATCTTTGGGAGATAGTTGGAGGAGAAGACACACAAGAGGTGTTTCTAGCAGGAGATAATATGGCAGAGGTGAGACTTTGGAGGAGGACGAATGTTAAGGCAGAGTTCACTCTCAAGAGGGCTATCTCACCGGAGCTGTTTGATCACATCATTGGATGTAAATCTGCTGCTGAAATTTGGACGTCTTTGGACGGGTTGTTTAATAAGAAGAATGTAGCTCGGCTACAGTTTCTTGAAAATGAGTTGGCGAAGGCCTCTCAAGGTAATCTTTCTATTTCTACCTTCTTTCTCAAGATGAAGAACCTCACAGTAGAGATTTCTGCATTGGACCCTGATGAGCCCATCTCGGAGGCAAAACTGAAGAGGCATATCATCCGCGGGTTGCGGAAGGAGTATCTTGCCTTTGTGACTTCAGTTCAAGGTTGGGCAAATCAACCATCTCTGTTGGAGATGGAGAACTTGCTTGCTTCGCAAGAAAGTTTGGCAAGACAGATGGCGGAGACTTCTATCTCTGGGGGAGATAGTGATGTGTTGTTCTCTGGAAAGAAGAAGAAGAAGTGGGAGAAGAAGAAGCCGGGTTATGATGGACCCTCTACTTCAGGTCAGCAGGATATGGGTTATGCTCCTAAGTCTGATGGGAAGAAGAAGGGAGATGGACCAAGGTGCTTCAGGTGTAATAAGACCGGCCACTTCAAGAAAGATTGCCGGGTTAATCTTCAGTCGGGACATGTAGCAGAGAAGGAGAAGCCAAAGTCTGATGAAGCTGGATGGGGAGGAGCCGTTGCGACTAATATGACGGCGATGCCCGTTAAGGCCTTGGCTGCCATCAACTTTGAAGAGGATTGGATTGTTGATTCAGGGTGTGGACATCATCTCACCGGGGATGAATCAAAGTTCTCTTCTTTGGCGCCTTACTCAGGTAACGATGTTATCATTACGGCTGATAATTCTGTTCATGCTGTCGAACAAGAAGGTGTTGTCTCCCTGAGCAGTGATAAGGGTCCACTCACATTGAGGAGTGTTTATCACGTGCCTGGTATGAAGAAGAATCTCTTCTCTGTGACCAATGCGGTCGATGCCGGTTATCACGTTCTATTTGGCCCAACAGAAGTGAAGTTTCTTAAAACTCAACCGGAGATAAGGGGAGATGTTATCCATATTGGAAAGAGGGTGAAGGACTTGTTCGTGTTATCGACAAGTACCTATGTTGATAAGATGAAGACCAACGATAGCGCGGCTATTTGGCATGAAAGGTTGGGGCATGTTGGCATGGTCAAATTGAAGGCTATGGCGGTAAGGGGCCTTGTCAAGGGCTTGCCCAGCTTGTCCTCTTTTGGAGACGGTCATGTTTGTGCTGGATGTTAGTTTGGTAAGTCTCATCGACTTCCATTTGATAAATTGCAAACAAGATGCAAAGCGCCGTTGGAGTGCATCCACGATGATTTGATGGGACCGATAACCACCCCAAGCCTTGGAGGCAATAGATATATGTTGGTGTTGATTGACAATTACACCAGATATGTCTGGGTGTATTTTTTGAAAGAGAAGTCGGAAGCCTTTGCGAAGTTTGTGGAGTTCAAGGAGCTGGTGGAAGGTCGGTTAGGCCTGCGGGTGAAGAAATTGAGAACTGACAATGGTGGGGAGTTCACCTCTGGTGAGTTCTCAAGTTTTTGCAGGAAACAAGGCATTCAGAGAGAGCTCACTTGTGCCCATACTCCACAGCAAAATGGCGTTGCGGAGAGGAAGATCCGTCATCTGACGGAAACCTGCAAATGCTGGCTTCATGCCAAGAGTATCCCAAAGTCCTTTTGGGCGGAGGGAATGTCTTGTGCGGCTTACGCCATCAATAGAATGCCTCTAAGTCCTATCAACATGAAGACCCCTCACAAACTGATGTTCAAGGAGAAACTGAGTGTTGCTCACCTTTGGGTGTTCGGGTCAACCTGGTATGTGCATATTCCTGATGCTCTTCGGACAAAGCTAGATGCCAAAGGAAGGAAGCTAGTCTTTGTTGGATATGATGAGCGGAAGAAAGGATGGAGGTGCATGGATCCTGAGACACGGAGATCAGTGGTATCTCGGGATGTGGTGTTCGATGAAGTGACTTCCTACAAGGGGAGTTCAGGAGTTGAACTACCGGAGAGCAGGGTTGATGAAGCAGGGAAAGCTGTAGGAAGTCTTCAAGTGGAGTTGCCTGTTTCACCAGGAGCTCCAGCTGTGTCAAGCTCTGAGATGGAGGCTTCAGGTTCTAGAAGCAGGGGTAGCGATGCTCCAAGTTCGTCTGGAAGAGGAACTTGCACAGAAGAAGCAGCTGAGGAGGTGGTTAGTCAGGTGCAACCTCTTAGGAGGTCGAAGAGGACTATCAAGCCACCAGATCGATACACAGAAGGAAACATGGTGAGCTTCGTCTCATGTTTCTTCGCTGGTCCCTTGGATGAAAGGGAGCCATCGAGCTTTGAGAAAGCCAAAGGCGTGAAGTAGTGGGATATTGCTATGCAAGAAGAGATGGATGCTCTCAAGAAGAATGAGACTTGGTCTCTAGTGCTCAGGCCTAAGGGCATTACCCCTGTAACATGCAAATGGGTTTACAAACTCAAGAAGAAAGCTGACGGTACGATCGAGCGATACAAGGCTCTCCTTGTAGCTCGCGGGTTCTCACAGCAGTATGGTGAAGATTATGATGAGATGTTTAGTCCAGTGGGAAAGATTACTTCGGTCCGATTTGTTATTACCTTGGAGACATCTTGTGGATGGGAGATTTGGAAGCTTGATGTTAAGAATGCTTTCTTATACGGAGAGATTGACAAGGATATCTTCATGATCCAGCCACCGGGATTCATCTCGGAGGATCGTCCGGACTAAGTCTGCAAACTGAAGAAGGCCTTATATGGGTTGAAGCAAGCGCCTCGGGCGTGGTAAGGAAAGATCGCAGAGTATCTCTTATTCTGCGGGTTCTTTACTTCAGACTCTGATTCTAGCTTGTTTGTCAAGAAGGAGGGGGCGCTTCGGGTTATTGTGTTGCTGTATGTGGATGACATGATTGTCACCGGGAACTCGAAGGAGGCGGCAGCAAGGCTGAGAGCTGAGCTTGCTATCAGGTTCGAGATGAAGGATCTGGGGGAGTTTCACCATTTCCTTGGACTCGAGGTCCAGAGGCGGGAGAGCGGAGTGCTCGTTTCTCAGGAAGGATATGCAGAGCGGATTGTTCAACGATTTGCCATGGAAGAAGGGAAGAGCAGCTCTATACCTCTGGAACAGCATCATAAACTTCGGAAGGATGAGGGAAGAGTTCTATCTGATCCATTGGTGTTCCGAGCTCTGGTTGGGAGCTTGATTTACTTGACCATCACAAGGTCTGATATTGCTTATGCAGTTGGCAAAGTGAGTTGGTACATGGCGGAGCCACGGAAGCCTCATCTTCTGGCGGCAAAAGGGATTCTGAAATATGTGAAGTCGACCTATGATTTGGGTCTCCTATTTAGGAGAGGGTCAAGCTTGGAGTTGCATGGATACATGGATGCTGACTATGAAGGAGATGTGGATGATCGGAGATCAACGTCTGGTTATGTCTTTATGACGGGCCCCACAGCTATCTCTTGGTGCAGCAAAAAGCAGGACTCGATGTCCGTATCTACCACAGAAGCGGAGTACAAGGCTTCGGCCTTGGCAGCTCAGGAAGCCTTTTGGCTCAGGAGGTTGGTGGAGGACATTCACGAGGAGGTTCGAGGTCCCACTATGCTACGCGGGGACAATGAGAGTGCTCTCAAGCTGGTTAACAATCCAGTCTGTCATGCGAGGACCAAGCATATTGAGATTGAGCACCATTTCATTCGTGAAAAGGTGTTGGGAGGATCTCTTATGGTCGAGCATGTTCGGAGTGCGGAAAATGTCACAGACATCTTCAAAAAGCTGTTGGCGAAGGGACCGTTTACACGGTTGCGGAGTTTACTCGGGCTAGTCTCCACTTCCCACTTCAAGGGGGAGTGTTGAAATTTTGAAGTGAAGTGGAGGAGACTGGGCGGTCTGATTTTAGGAGACCGCCGAGACCGCGCGGCCTATGCTTGTATTCTGCCAGTCTGGCTCTGCCGGTCTGTTCTGGAGGATTGCTGGTTCTGCCGGTTTGATCTTGTAGCTGCGGTCTGTTCCCGAGTTGGTCTGCTTGTTGGCCTGTCTTCTTTTTAGAAGACCGGGCGGTCTGTTCCTATGTGTGACCGCCTGACCGTACAATTTGTGCTTGGCGATCTGGCGACTTGTTCTAAGTCAGCCAGATGGTTCCTGGTTTCCTCCTAGTGGTCTAAGGAAGGAGTACCTTTGTGACTGCGCGGCTTGTGCGCGGTCTCGTGTTCGCGCGACCTGTGCGCGGCCTGTCTGCTGATCTGCGTCTTCGTCGGATGATCGTCCAAGTAGTGTGGTCGCGCGGTCTGCCTTATGAGACCGCTGGCGATCTGACAGGTGGTGATTGTATCTCTCCTGTGCGGTGATGACATCCGTCTACCAGCCTATAAATAGAGGTGCAGGGCCCGTGACTCCTAACGAGAACTGTAAGAACTGAGCCTGGGTTAATTCTTGCGGTCTCACTTTGAGGTCAGGCGGTCTCGGAAGCGAGTTGACTGTTTGTTGTGTTCGCAGGTTTGCGGTCAGCAGGTTGCGGTCTTCTTCCTTGGTGATTCCCAGCGGCTTGAATAAACAATTCAACAGCGACAGTCTGCGAACTAGTTTATGTTCATTCTTGTGCTGTTCACAGCGAGCTCAGCGATCAGGCGACCTTCAGCGGTTAGGCGATCTGAGTTGCGGTCTGGCGACAGTTTCAGTTCTTCATTCCAATAAAGCTCTAGTTCGTGCGGTCTGAGGTGCGGTCTTGTAGTGCTGGCAGTCTGTCCGGTTTCTGTTTGTGCGATCTCAGGTCAGGCCGGGCAACTTCTGGAGTCGAGCGGTCTGTGCGGTCTCAGCTTGTCTAGCCGCCAGATTTGTTTTGGTGTGTTTTGTTCTTCTCGACTCCGTGATTCTGATGAATTATGTCTCGCCATGTATACCTCGCACTGTAAATGAAGTTTGTGTTTCAATAAAGTTTCTTGTGTTGCTGTTTGGCATTGTGGTGTTTGGCTTTAACTCAGTTGATGCAACTCCTGCTTACTCCTAAACGATTCAAATAAAAAATTTTAACAGTCTGCTGTTGGCTCAGGCATTGTATCTCGATCTTCTGGGTCAGAGTGCTCCAGATTGATCTCCCCCTCAACTCGAGCATTCTTAGGGATCATATCATCATTTTGGGCTGAGCCCCCGAATTGAGGCTCCCCCTCAATGGGCTCATTTCCTCCATTGGGGTTCCGCGTATTTTCACTAATCTCTGTGGAAGCAGGTTCAGGAGTTGATACAGGGATATGTTCTTTGATACCAGTGGATGGTTCACTTCCGGATTGAGCGGAATGGTGTGGGTGTGGTGGGATGTCATTAGAGTTGCTTGATGACTCTTCTTCGGAGGAGGGGTTTCTTTGGGCTGCTGGTTTCTTCTGCTTCATTGGAGCTGGTTGTACATCAGAGGATGGTTTGGGGATGGACCTGTCCCATAGGTCGAGCATCTTTGCATCTAATTTCTTGGAGTAGTGAAGAGGTACTCCCATTCTCTTTTGCAACACATCACCCTGGATGTTTAGAAAGAAAAGGGACAATATTCTCCCATAGGAGGGGGTCTTCAGGGTGTTCTTTACTCTCTGGAAGAGGAACTCACTCCAGTCGATTTTCTTAGAGTGAATGATTCGGGCCATGACAGCAAACATGTCTTTGGATATGCGGTCGTGGGAACCAGGCTTGCACAATAACACTTTGCCAACAATGTCGGCCAGCAGCTTCCCCCTTCTGATTGAATTTAGCTCTCTTGATAGACCCGCAGGTCTTCCCGGTGTGTCCGCACCATGTGTAGCTTGCGGACATTTCTTCAGAGGTCAGTTCATCTTCTTCCTCTCCCCCTGCAATTCTTGGCAGATTCAGAGATATACCGAGGCTATTCACAGATATCTTAACTTTCTTGCCTCCCCCCAGGGACTTTATCAGCGATTCATTGTGATTGAGTTTTGCGTTGGCGAATAATTTGCCTAATTATCGGTGGAGAAGAACAGAAGGTTCACATAGAACATATTCCAGTCCCGATGCCTCCAGCAGTCCTATTACTGACCTAATTTCCTCCGAGCAGGCATTGAATCCTCCACGCTGAAGTTCACAGCCTAAGATCACCTCTTCTTTCTTTGGAGCCATTGATTCAGAGTGAGTGAGAAGGCAGCACGTCAACGAAGGCGAGGGTTTGTCGACGGAGTGGCTTAGGGCAAATGATAGCGTAATTTTTATTTTTGAACATTCACTCTATTTATAGTGTCGGTAAGTGAAGAAGCGCGTACCTTTCAAAGGCAATCAAACGGTTTTGATGGACCCATCTAATCCCGAGACAAATATCTTAATTATCTCAAAGCGCGTATGTCGTCGATATGTTCCTTGGATATGCATTTTCTCGTCTCGATTTTTTTTATGTCTTAGCACATATCATATCGTCGTAACGATTGACGATTCTAGATATCTGGATCAATCCACGTGTTGGGCTCCCTGTTTTTCAAAATAACCTGCACTAATTTTATTAGTAAATAGACTTTGCTGTTCTGACAATGAGTCAGAACAACTACTATGTCCAAGGCCCAGATTTGCTTCTGGTGGGCACTAGGACTCCCTGCAAAATATGGTTACAAGCCCTTAGGAACCCAAGCGAACTTGGGTCCTGGGAAATTATTAGTTCTGAAGGGTATGCTGGATTTCACTGCCCTCAGATATACATAATGATTGTGAAATAAATTATTTATAGGTTTAGCATTTGTTACCCTTGGAGCAACTGGATTGTGCCAACAATTACTTGTGAAGTGCCCCATCTTACCGCAGCACCAACAGTTAAATCTGTCGTGCCCTATCCTCTTGCTGTCTGTTAGTGTATGATTCTTCTGTGAGCGGAAGGAGTGCCTGTAGGAAGTAGAATTGCATTGATCAGAGGTGTGATTTTTCCCACTCCTGCTTCTTTTGCGAAAGTCAGTCCTTTGCAAAGGTCCCTTCGTTCTCTTGGACCAACTGAGCTCCTGTTCCCTTGTGATTCCTCTTTCGTGACTTACATTGGAGGTGACAGGCAACATCTTTCTCCTTTTTGTGGGGGATTTATTCTTCACCCCACTGACTTGATTGACACTAAGTTTCGGCGGCCAGCCAGATTCCTGTCTTTCTTTAGAAGCACAGTTTCTTTGGTTAGACAGTAGCATAGTTCTCTGTTGTCAACCAGAGCTTTCATGGTTTTCCCAAACTTGGTTATCAAGTCCATGTTTGAGCTAGCATTATAATCTCTTTTGAGCTGACAGAAATCTGCATTCTCCAAAGTCAGCCTATCAGCCTTTTCCAAAAGATCGGAGTTTCTGCTTTGGAGAATTGAGATCTCATCGGCTTGTTTCCTGCAGAGCTCCTTGCTCCTTCTGAGTTCTTCTTGAAGATCCTCATAATTTTCGGAGAGACATATTTCGGAATCTGAATCAGTATTAGATAATGGAGCCCTTATTCCTACCTGTTCTGATATTGTCTCATCCTGAATTTCTTCCTCTGGTTCAGATAGGACAGTTAGTCCAAACTGAGCTTCCTCCTATGCATCTGAGTTGCTTGATTCACTATCACTCCGGGTTTTATTCTTCCTCTCAGCTGCAATACCTCCAATTTCTGAGAATCCTTCCATGAGAACTGTCAGAGAGTCCCACATCTCTTTAGCTGTTGTGCAGTGGAGCAATTTCTGAAGTACAAAAGTATCAACTGCAGCGGCTATGATGTCTCTAACTATTTTGTCCAAGTTAACCAGAATCATCTCATCCTCAGTCATTGTCTTGGTTGTGGTCTTGGGAGCATATGGCCCTTCTTGAGTGACTTGAAACATCCTGGGATCCAAAGCTTCCATGAATATTCTGGCTCTAACTTTCCACAGGGGAAAGTTTTCTCTACAGCACCTGGCAATTCTTGACTCCATACTAATGATGCTTAGACACCCACTGGCAGATCTGTTCAAGCTGTTAAGCTTTTCTTTGAACAACCTCGCTTTGATACCACTTGTTGTTAATGGGGTGTCTACTTAATCACCTAGAGGGGGGGGGGGGGGGGGGTGAATAGGTTTTTCATTTTATAATATCCCCCTTTAGGTTTTTCTTTCTTTCTGGTTAATAGATCTAAGAAATAGAGAGCAAACCACAGAAAGCGCACAACGATCTATAGAGGTTCCTCAAGACCGGGTGTCTTGAGTAGTCCTCTCTCCCTCTGTGCCTACCCAGCAGTGTGCTAGGCTCGGCAAACGCCGCCAAAAACTTCAGGCCCTCAAGCCTTACACCTTGGAACCGCAAGTCCCAACAGCCTAGGCCCGCAAGCCCCTAATGCCCCCGAGCCCGCAAGCTCGACACTCAGGCTCTCAAGCCCTACAACATGGACCCGCAAGTCCCAACAACCTAAGCCCTCAAGCCCCTACTTCCCCCGAGCCTGCAAGCTCGACAAGACGCACCCGCAAGTGCACTGCCCTGGCCCTCAAGTCTCACAGCTCTCCAGCCCTCAAGCTAGACAATTTGGCCCGCAAGCCTTACAAGTAATTACAGATAAGCACTGTTTCTTCTTCCTGATGTTGATCGGCAACTTAGCCTGATGAAGATTGGCTTCTTAAGGATGAAGAAGATGCTTCTTGATTTTGAGTTTCAGCTCTGGATCTTCTTCAGCCTCTTCTTCTTTTGCCTGATGTTGAACGGCGACTTCTCAGTCAATGGTGATGACTGATTCTTATGAGAACTCTTGAATCTTGTTCTCTTCCCCCTCCGCTGAAAAATACTGTTCTATTGAAGAGCGGTGGGATTCTTTTTCACGTTCTTTTTCTTGCACAGCAAGCCCTTCTTTTTCTAGGGCAACACTGTTCCCTTTTATAGGACGGACAAGTCGTATAACTGTCATATTCACTTTCCTTTCCTGTCAGATGCCCATCCATCATAGCAGGCGCTGATTGGACAGTCAGGCGGCGACATTAATTGCTGACAGCACGTCTGCAAGATTTGAATTCTGTCTTGAAGATATCTGCATCAATACGACGACAAGCTGTCTCTGACTTTGTCGTCGCGATCTTCCTTCTGCCACTGATGGAGGTATCGCGACGATACAAGATATCCTGGCGATTCTGTATATACGACAATCTTCTTTCACTGACAGTGTTGTCGTGAGCTTCCTTCTTGCATTATGTCGTCGTAATCATATGTTCTCTCGATGACATGAGTTCCACGCGATGATGTCCTGTGACTTCTCTGCGTTCGACGAACAACATTCTGCGTTCGACAATCTCGCCATGTCTCAGTGGTCGACGAATACTTTGCTTCTCAGCGGCTGCTGCTCGGCCAGTCATTATGACGACAAGCACGCTTTGTCGACGATGTCGCCTGTTCTTCTCGACGATATAGTACTTGGTAAAATGACTAAAGTACATGACATATTGTCGATTCCTGCAAGCATGAACTAGATGGTATGTCAAATACAACTTGCATTTATCATTGAGCTGAGCACTTTTTCAAATTAGGAACATTGCAGGGCACTGTTCCCAACAGTGACATTCAAAAAATGGCGTACAATACCCATTACGGGCACTACGAGTTCACGGTTATGTCGTTCGGTCTCTCAAATGCACCATCGTTATTTATGGATGTGATGAACAGGACATTCCAAGAGAACATGGACCGATTTATGATCGTCTTCATCGACAAATTTTTGGTGTACTCTCAGTCTGAAGAGGATCATGCAGATCATCTGTACACAGTTTTGAGCACCTTAAGGAGGAATTAGTTGTACGCCAAGTTCTCCAAATGCGATTTTTGGCTACCGTTCGTGGCATTCCTTGGTCATGTGGTTAGTGGAGAGGGCATTGTGGCAGATCCATTAAAGATTGTGGCAATCCTAGAGTGGTCTGTGTTGAAAAATGTGGTGTAAGTTGAAGTTTGTGGCAATCCGAGAGTGGTTAATATAGGCGCTTCGTGGAGAACTTCTCGAGCATCACACTTCCTCTCACTACATTGACTAGAAAAGAGCAAAAGTTCATTTGTCGCCAAAGTGCGCATGATCTTTTGAGGATCTGAAGAGCCGTCTGACCACAACACCGATTTTAGGTTCGCCAGGTGGTGCGGAAGGCTATGAGATTTATAGTGACACATTAGGGAGTGGCTTGGGTTGTGTTCTTCTCCAATTTGGGAAGGTGATTTGTTGAATCCGTAAATGCGCCTCCGCGATCAACGCTAGAAAAGCGAGGTAAAGGCGGAGGCCGCGAGCTGTCGGTTACTATTTATGAGAAGGGATTAGAACATTGGCAGCGGTCGAGACCGGACTTCGCCCGTCACGGCAAATGCCACTCCTATGACGGGCTTTCCCTTGATTTATGTAAAGCGATTACATTGGGTTACAATATGAGAAAATGAGAAGCCGGCCGGTCAGACAAACCGCAAGACACTGAACTCGAGACCGTAGCTCTAACATGCGAGCTTCAGGATTCGAGTGTGCGGGTCTTGGGAACGTTGCCGCCCCTATTTATAGGCTCGGGCGCGGGCAGGGATAAAATAACCGCCTACCCGGATACAGGAGAATCGGGTAGGGGGTGACGAGATACAAAAGGGAAAAAGAAAGAAGTCGCGCGGCTTGGCGGCTTGAGCATCCGATTTGTATTGGTCGGGGTCGAAATGCGCTGCGATTAAGGCAATGAAGGAACTCGTGCGGCCTTTGACCTGAGACCATGGCTTGCCTTTTGGACTTGAGCCTTGGTAATCTTCAACCCTTGGGGGCGGTGTGGATACTATCAGACCGCCCGGCTTGTTCAAGCTGGGCCGAGAGACCCACTGATTCCAGAGCTGGGCGACTTGACACATCAAACCGCCCGGTTTGAGAGAGATACTATTTAGGTAGCGGTCTTCTGGGTAAACATAATCCTCACATATTTTCAAATCTCGAGGAAATTTTGAAAATATTAGTTCTAGCCGGAGACCGCACCCGGTTTGTTCTCGAGTCTATAAGAAACCCTGAGAGCTCTCCACCATGCATATTTCTTTCGAAATCATGGGACGCTACTCGCCACTTACGGTTAGAATTTTTCAAGCCGGCAATTCGTTGATTAGGATGGATTTGCTGGATAAACTCCAAGTCCGTGTGGACAAAGGCAGTGACCGGAAGAAAGAGAAGGATCAGAAGAAGAAGAGTAGCCAGTCCGGGAAGCCCACAGCGGGTCTCTCCAAATCTACTGAGAAGTTAACCACCGCAAAGGTGTCTGAAAAGCCTGAGGCGGGTAGCTCAAAACCTCCTCTGACTGATCCGCTGGCACCCTCCGATAAGGTGGACCCAAGCACCGCCCTGCCGAAGACCGGGGAGCTCGCCCCTTCTGATAAGGCGGGCTCAAGTAATGCCGCATCGAAGGCCGGTGAAGTCTCCCCCTTCGGTATTGTAATCTCCCCTTCCGGGAATCCCCTTCTAACGATAAATGACGGGGAAGAAGGGGTGGATAACTCCCCGAAACCGGATGGGTTGACCACTCCTTTGGTGGTGGTTGAGGACAACTCCATCCCCTCTCAACAGGTCAAGCCGGAGTTAGCCAAGAAGAAGAAAAAGAGAACTGAGATAACGACAGAGAGAATAGCTAGGAAGGTCAATAAATTAAGGAAAAAAAGAGGTTTCTAGGAAACCAGCTGCGGCCAGCCTCCAAAACAAACCGCGAGAGAAGGAAGAAGTCGAAGAACCAGCCACCCCTTCTGTCAAGGCGGACGACTTGCCTCCTGACTCCACGAATAGCATAACGGACAGTGACATCCTTAAGGATGTGGATGACTTGCAGAAGCAAGAAAAGCTACTTGACAGTTCTGCGATTACGAGCCGAGCTGACCCTCCTGGTGAGGATGCAACCAAACCAGAAGAGACCGCACCAATGGGGGATTCCCCTGAAATGACCGGGCTGCGGTTGATGAAGGTGAAGGCTGAGGAGAGGAGGTGGGTGATGCGCAAATCTTAGAACACCGCTAAAGTCGGTAGTAAGACTGCGGCACGAAACGGCAGTGTACCGATCGTTCAAGTAATATAAAACGAGGAGTAATCCACGAGTATCGAATCTCTCAAGGAACACAGTAAGGTGGAGTTAAGATTCGAGGAAGGACTTGAGATTGAAGTCCTATACGTCGGATGGATGCGGAACGGGGGATTTGGTTTGTGGAAAATAAAGAGAAAATATTACACTACTCCTATGCAATGCCGCTATGCAATGCTTCGCATGGCGGGATGGAGACTAGGCAGGCCTTGAGCGCACTGCATCGCAAGGGCGGATGGACGAGTAGGCAAGCGAAATCGAACTATGCAGGCCTTGAGCGCGCTGCTTCGTAGGGCGAGTGGATTACACGGGCCGCTATGCCACGCTTCGCTAGGCGGATGGACGAGTAGGCAAACAAAGTGAGGGTCGTAAGCACCTCTTCGACAAGCACGCCACTAGCAATTGCTAGTGTGGCGATGAACGTGATGGCGGGATGAAGGATGGAATGGGGCGCACCTCAAGCAACATAAACCACAAAGCATTTCACATAGACATGAAATATATATAAATACAAACTAGTTTAAGTGCTCTACTTCATCAAAATACAAAGATCTACACATATACACTTCAATAAGAGAAGAACAAGGAAAGAAATCGACCGAATCCGAAGGCTCGTTGGAGATTCACGGTTGGAATCGCTGGGTTGTCAGTCCGCGTCCAAGCTCGGTCAGCAACTGCGTCCGGGGTAGAGAGAGCTGTCACTACTCTCCAATGGACCCGTCTTCTTCATCTCACGATCCGGTGGAGGTTGCAAACTTCCTCTTGCTTGAAGGAAATGGTGGCTAGATCTCCCTTGAAGCTCTAGGATGAAGGAGGAGGCCAAAGGGACGAAACCCTGGTGGAGATGGCGAAATCGGCGCAGCTGTACAATGCGTACGGAACTCTCCCGTTTTAGGTCGAATCTGCATCTTTTATAGGAAAATGTTAGAAATTTGGTCACGCACGGTCGAACGCACGACCGTGCGTGGACCGTGCGATACTTAAGCTCAGCAGGCATGCAGGGGAAGAAGGCCAGCGCCCGTGCGTTTTGCTCACGCATGACCCACACCGCCCGTGCGTTCAAACGCACGGGTAAATTCCGACGCTCTGAAATCATCAAGACACAGGTCGACCGTGCATTTTACTCTCGCACGGGCGAATCTACCTGTGCGTCAAAATGCATAAGTAAACTCCGACGCTCCATTTTCTGCCCAGACACAAACGCACGACCGCCACCGACCGTGCGTCAAGGAAACGCACGGCCGTGCAATATGCACAGAAATTACTTTGGGGAGAACGGGACAATCAGGTCACCTGCATACAAGAGACACAAGCTGGGAAAGTACTACCAGCAGCACAGAGATAAAGAGGATACAATGGGGAGTACGCAGTGCTTACCCCCAACAACAAAGTGCGCAATTGCACACAAAAACAGGCATACTATGTACTACAATAAAAAGCATGAATAAGGGAAATATGAACAAAACTGAAGCATAAAAGCAAGAAAACTAGCCTAAATGAGTCCGAAAATATATATATAATAGGGACTCATCAGCGGGCGCTGGATAAGCCGCGGCTGTCGGATCCTTTTGCAAAAGGTAAGCGCGATGCGGGTTATCACCCTGTCCGCTTCTTCATTATGTGGCCTCGGAAAAGGCAAAATGATTTACTATTGAATCGCAGCTGAGCTTTTTCCCGTCCATGATTCAATTCTATGCTATTAGACGAAGGCAAAATGAGATATTTTGGAGAGAACAACGTTGGAGAATGGACCCGGAATAGTCGAAGCGGCCTGTGTACTCAGGCATTAACCTTGTAGTTTTTTGTGTTGTATTATCTGCTTCCGATCGTGCTAACCGTGTTGTTATGATGAGTAATTTATTTACTCATCTTCTAGTATAGTTTTATTATAATTTTAAAATGAAATTATGTTATTTATATAAATTAAATCATATAAATCTTTCCTATTTTAATTTCATAAGCTAACTTAAGTTTATTTTGTGTTTTCAGGTTTTCTGGACATTTGGAGCAAAAAAAATACTTTTACACGCCCCAGGTCATGGGCATGACCAAGGGCATGACCCAATGTCGTTGATTTTGTCTACGTTCGACGAAAATTCAGGAGTTCGACAAACTGCGCCTGGCGGCATGGAGATTTGATACGCGCTGTCGGGAGTTCGACGAACTATGTTCGACGAAGGCGCGAGAGATCAACGAACGGGCGAGAGATCGACGAATTGCGTTCGACGAAAGCGTGGGAGATCGAGAAACTGCCCCTGGTGAACTACGATCGACGAATGGGCGAGAGATCGACGAACTGTGTTTGACGAATATGTGGGCGATCGACGAACTGTCTCCTGGCGGCCTCCGTTCGACGAACAATCGAGAGTTCGATGAATGTTCAACAGCGCCTCCTTCCCGCCAATGCTTCCCGCCAGCACTTAATCCAGAAGGCGCCCTATCCGCTACTGCTTCAATCATTCCTGTTACACGCCCCAGGTCACGAGCGTGACCATGGGGCGTGACATCCAGTACACGGGCGTGACTCATCCAGCGCCATTTCCCGCAGAAGCTTCCCTCCAGCAGCAAGTTTTAAAGATTACACGCCCTAGGTCATGGGCATGACCTAGGGCGTGACACGTCCGTAATGTCTGCATTGAAGCAAGACGGCATCTACTCCGCATCCATCAAATCACGCCCCTTGGTCACGGGTGTGTAACACCAAATTTTCAGCTATTTAAAGGGTGCTTTTCCAGAAGATCATCGACAAAGTTTGGGAGTTCTAGCTTATTTCTTGCACTATTTTCTTACTCTTGTATGTCTTTTCCTTCTTGTACTTTTATTTCCAAAGCTTGTAACTTTCAATTTCTAGTTGTAACTTCATTTGCAAATTAATAAAATAGTTACTTTCCTCTTATTCTACTCTCACTTTTCATCATGCACTTCTTTTATTTCATTGTTTCCTCCATCTCTATGAGTAGCTAAATTCTATTAGTACTCGACCGAGATGATCCAAGGAAAATATAATTCATGATTTAATTTTTAGTTTCTCTTTCTCTTCCTTAGAATACTTAAGATTTATCCTTGAACTTTATTGGATTGAGATTATATTGTTGATCTATAATTTTCATTCTTGTTTTCGTAATCTAATAACCGAGAGGTTTTGAATTCGAATCGATCATTTCATGGATATAGAGAGTTGAATGCACTCCTCAAGCGAGGATGACATAATTCTCCCAGATTGGAGTCAAATCCAATAGAGGGGTTCACTACGATAAAGCGAGTTTTAGGGATTTTGATTCTAGAACGAAAGTTCGATTGATCAAACTAAACTCAGTTGAGCGTATCCTCGAGAGAGGTGTGTTCATAAATCGGGAACCTCTACGGTCAAGTAATTTCTTAAGAGAATTAGAAGTTGTTCTTATTATATTTTATTTTCCAAGGTGATTCAAGGTAGAGTACTAGTCTTTAAACTCATCAATTTAAAATAAGCTATTTCTCTTTCTTGCAATCAACCAACCACAAGTTTTATTTGATAAGATAATAGAGATTTTCCGAAGTAAGAGTACTCAACCGCCCCGAGTCTAATACGACCTTGGTTTTTATAACCTATACTACATTCGATACGGTACACTTGTCGTCATTGTTTGCGGATATAGTTTTTGCGCATCAAGTTTTTGGCGTCGTTGTCGGGGAACTATGGTTGATATTTTGAAAAACGAAATAACTATTAATTTTATCTTTTCTTTTCTTTAAGGTGTAACTAAATTCCTGGAAAGGACGCTTTGGGATTGAATTCCCTTCATAACCTCTAGTACCTTGCGAGCCCTTCATCGAGTTGACCTTGGGAAGTCCAGGACTAGATTAATTCACCTAAATAAAAAAAATCTTCATAAAAAAATTATATATATTAAAAAAATTATAAAAAAATATTATAAAAATATTTATCTAAAATTTTATTTTATTTTCTTTATCTTTTTCACATCTTTTCCTTATTTTTTTTGGTTTATGACCCGAGGAAACTCTTCAGTCAATCTAGAATTTTGTTTTGATCCGGAAATCGAGCCAACTTGTGGCGTCGTCTCCGATTTAGTGATCTACCAATAATTCAAGAAGAGTCAATCGGAGAAACTAACGAAGGCTTAATGGATAACCTCGACCATAATGAGGCCCCGCTACAGACTATGTCCTATTATGCGAGGCCAAATTGGGAGGGAACACAATCTAGTATTATTCGCCCGGTGGTGGCGAATAATAATTTTGAAATTAAAACGAGTATCATTCAAATTGTACAGCAAACAGTCATCTTTGACGGCTTACCAGATGAAGATCCAAATTTACATTTATTAATTTTTTTGGAAATTTGCGATACGTTTAAAATCAATGGCGTCACAGATGACGTCATACGTTTGCATTTATTTCCATTCTGTTTGCGGACTAAGGCCAAGCAATGGTTGGGATCTCTTCCTAGAGGTTCCATCACTACCGAGGCTGAGATGTCGGAGAAATTTTTAACTAAATAATTTCCTCCGGAAAAGTCCGCTAAATTACGTACGGACATTCTCTCATTTACGCAAATAGACTCGGAGTCTCTCTATGACACATGGGAGCGCTTCAAGGAATTATTGCGGAGATGTCCTCACTACGCCCTTCCTTTATGGCAACAAGTTCAAACATTCTACAATGGTTTGAATCTCCAAACGAGGCAAATGATAGATGTGGCAGCTGGGGGAACTCTAAATAACAAAACCCCAGATGTCGCTCAAGAGTTTTTTGAGGAGATGGCCATGAATGCTTATCAGTGGAATGCGCCACGGTCGCGTCCTAACAAGCCGACCGGACTCTTTGAAGTCGAAGGCACCCCAAATTTAGCACATCAAGTAGAATGTCTTACTAAGCAATTGGCGGAGATGTCTGCTTCCTCCGCCTCTAACGGGGCTAATAATTATAATAATAATTATTATTATTATAATAATTATTATTATAATAACAATAATAATTTTAATCAAGAGCAAGTAGATTATATGGGGAACACCTACCGTCCTCCTTATAACCCAAATAATAATCTTTCTAATAGTTATAATCTGGGTTTAAGGAACCACCCAAATTTTTCATGGAGCAACCCCAATAATGCTCAACGCCCCCCACAAGCAAATCCTCCCGGATTCGCTCCACCACAACCACCAAAGCCCCCTTCACTTGAAGAGGTCTTCACCAAATACGTCGCCTCTACTGATTCCAATATCCGGAACCTTTCCGGATCTATAAAAAGCTTGGAAAATCAAATTGGACAGCTCGCCAAAATGTTCTCTGAACGCCATCATGGAGCTCTACCGGGCAATACTGAGCCCAATCCAAGGGAGAGCGCCAACGCAATTACCCTCCATAGCGGAAAGTAGGTAACTTCTTCAAATTTGGTTGAGCCTGAGGTAAACGTTTCAACTTCATCTCCGCAAGTTATTTCTTCACCTACTCTAACTTCTTCTACTTTAGCTCCGCGTATTCTAAAAAATCCTTCTATTTCTGACCCTTCGCAATTTAAAGATGAACGAAATGAGGAGCAATATAAAAAATTTATTGAAATTTTAAAACAAATTCAAATAAATGTGTCATTTTGCGAAGCGATCGCCCAAATGCCCAAATACGTTAAATATCTACAAGATTTACTTTCTAATAAAAAGAAACTTGAAAATTTTTCGCGTATATCTATAACGCAGAATGCTCGGCAGTTTTATTAAATAAATTACCGCAAAAATTAAACGATCCGGCACGGTTCTCCATCTCGTGCATATTCGGTAATTTCTTAATAAAACACGCCTTGGCAGATTTGGGCGCTAGTATTAATTTGATGTCATTTTCATTATTTTAAAAGCTGGATTTGGGCACCCCAAGCCCAACCAATATAAGCATCCAACTAGCGGACAGATCAATAAAATACCCGATAGGGGTCATTGAGGATGTGCTTGTCAAGGTTGACAAATTTATCTTCCCGGTAGATTTTGTCATCCTAGACATTGAGGAAGACGCCGAAGTCCCTATTATACTCGGACGTCCTTTCCTCGCCACCTCTCGGGCAATTATTGATGTTAGTAATGGCAAACTTCTCCTACGAGTTGGGGATGAAGAAGTGACTTTTAGTATAAACAACTCTATGAGAAATTCTTTTTCTAATGATGACTCTTGTTTTACCTTAGAATCAAATTTTGAAGAGGAAATAACGTCATTTTCAGAAATAATTTCACCTTTATTTGAAAATCCGGAAATTGAAAATTTATTTTGTCTAAAAGTAATAACCCGGCCGCTCAAATTTGAAGAAGTAAAATTGAACATTTCTAAAATAAAAACATATTACGAGGAGTCACCGAGTTTAGAATTAAAATAATTACCGGAACATTTAAAATATATATTTTTAGAAAAATATTCAAAATTGCCTGTAATTATCTTCCGCGCTTAACGATTCGGAAATTTCCGAATTAATTAAAATTTTAAATAATCACCGCCATGCAATTGCATGGCAAATTTTGGATATTAAGGGGATTAACCCCTCATTCTGCACACAAATTTAATTTAGAAAACAATTCTCGCAGTACTATTCAGCCTCAACGACGGCTTAATCCAAATATGAAGGACGTCGTTAAGGCCGAAATTATAAAATTATTAGATGCGGCAATTATTTACCCAATTTCTGATAGCACTTGGGTTAGCCCAGTGCAAGTCGTGCCTAAAAAGGGTGGAATAACGGTAATCACTAATGAAAATAATGAGTTGATTCCGACCCGTACTATTACGGGTTGGCGAGTATTCATCGATTACAGGAAATTAAATGATGCTACCCGCATGGATCACTTTTCGTTACCCTTTATTGACCAAATCTTAGAACGCTTATCCGGTCATTCACACTACTGTTTTCTCGATGGTCTTTCGGGATATTTTCAAATCCCAATTGCGCCCGAAGACCAAAAGAAACCCACCTTCACCTGTCCGTTCGGCACCTTCGCATATCGGAGAATGCCGTTTGGTCCTTGCAACGCGTCGGCTACATTTCAGCGATGTATGTTGGCAATTTTTGATGAACTTGTAGAAGACGTCATTGAAGTTTTCATGGATTATTTTTTTGTTTTTGGCAATTCTTTTACAAACTGTTTAAATAATCTTGATTGTGTTCTTCAACACTGCGAAGACACGAATTTGGCACTCAACTGGGAGAAGTGCCACTTTATGGTCCAAGAGGGATTAGTCCTTGGGCATAAAATCTCAAACAAGGGGATCAAGGTCGATAGGGCCAAGATCGGGGTCATAGAAAAACTCCCCCCTCCTACTAATATAAAATCTATTAGGAGTTTTCTAGGACATGCGGGCTTTTATAGGCGGTTTATTAAAGATTTTTCAAAAATTACAAAACCGCTAACTCATCTTTTAGAATAAGTATCCGCATTTCATTTTGATGATGAATGTTTAAAAGCGTTTAATAAAATTAAAACGAACTTATCAATTCTCCTATTTTAATCGCGCCAAATTGGTCTCTTCCGTTTGAAATCATGTGCGATGCGAGCGATTTTGTTGTAGGTGCAGTTTTAGGCCAACAGGTGAATAAATATTTTCACCCGATTTATTATGCAAGCAAAATGCTAACATCCGCGCAAGCAAATTATACAACAACGGAAAAAGAAATTTTGGCAATAATTTTTGCATTTGATAAGTTTCGATCATATTTAACGCTTTCAAAAGATATTGTTTTTACAGATCACTCCGCTCTCCGGTATTTACTACAAAAAGGAGATGCAAAGCCTCGACTGCTAAGGTGGATCCTCCTACTACAAGAATTCGATTTGGAGATCCAGGACAAAAGGGGAGCGGAGAATGTTGCAGCCGACCACCTCTCACGATTAGAAAATCCGGCTGCAGGAGCGCTAGTGGACGCCAAAATTGACGACAAATTCTCTGAAGAGCGCCTCCTCGCCATCGTAAAGGTAACGACTTCTTCCACCCCTTGGTATGCGGATTTGGCCAACTATTTAGTGGACCGGGTCCTACCAAAATATTTTCACTACAACAAAAATTAGGCCAACCGCGGCGTTTTTTAAGACTTTTAGCGGCGCTTTTAAAACGCCGCCGTTTCTTCCGCGGCGTTTGTCCAAGCGCTGCTAAATCGCCGCGGAAAGAAGCGCCGCAGAAACCTTGGCGGCGTTTATATGTAAAAGCGCCGCGAAAAGTCTTGCGGCGCAAAGATTTTCGGCACTTGGTTCCTTCATCTTCAGTCAAGTGGTGTCTTATCCTACTGTCGCTTCTTGCTTTCCTCTTTTCTGTCTCTGTCTTGACTCATTCTTACCCGAATGGATAGATTCACATCACTTTATGAACGTAGACCGTCTCTCTCGTCTGCTACCTTTCTCCCAATTTCCAATTATCTTGATGGGTCTCCAGATCCTGCATCTATCAGGTTAGCTGCTTCATGGGGTCGCGTAGCGATGCTCCGCTTGCTTAGAAAAGATTAAAAGCGCCGCGAAAGCCTTTACTTTTAGCGGCATTTTTATATGTTAAAACGCCGCGGATTCTGCAATTTAAAAAAAAAATTACACCGCTATGGCGGCGTTTGGAATGAAAAGCGCCGCGAAATTTTTGTTTTTTATTTTTAAAAAAATGGCAGTCATGCATTCCAGAACTAATGTTCATACAACATTCATGGCACTAGAGTACAATTAAAAGTGCCTCACAAGCAGGAATGCAATTGCAAGTAGCAACAATAATCAAAACACACCCAAAGATCCAAGACTCGAACAATAAGCAAGCTTAGACAATTACATGTACTCACGTTGGTTTACAGAAAATAATCATTTTATAAACTATAAAACTTTTTCACCTGGTAAGAATCATCCAACTCTGCCTCAATCATCAGTTCAATAGTAAAAAAAATTGGTCAGCATTAAATAAGATCTTCTAGTAAAGAATACAGGGGAACTGAAACATGAAGATAACATAGTTTCAAACTCAAGCATATAGACTTTATAGCGAACCCGCTAAACATTGATTAATATACCAAGAAAATAGAGGAAGTTATTGATTTTGATCCTTCTCAGAGTAAGTTTGCCACATCTATATGTATTCATGGACCTTGATGATAAAGCCATGGCATCCTTGGAGTTCCTATTGGATGCTGCTCATATTGAACCTGTGATAGCAGATATTGTTAGGCGTCAAGTAACCAGAAAATTTACTCAAAATAGAATACTTACAACTAGAATGTATAAAGAATAAACTGTTAATTAAAGTTGGTTGAACAGAATCAGCTTTCACGTGCAACTAACAATCTAATCAATTCATTATTTAATATGGAAATGCTCACCTCACCCCATCAGTATTGGATCACTGGACAAACAATCCCGAGTTTTATAGCAGCTGCATCAGTGTTTGCAGTATTGTTTTGGCAGCATCTTCCTGGAGAAATCTGAGCACAACATAGACAGCAGAAGCATAAGAACTGATCAAAACTTATTTAAGAAATAGATTGCATTATTACATTAATATGATAACTAGTTTAACTAATTAATGTTTTTTAAAATGCACCACAAGGAATATATTTAGTACATTATACATTCACATCCATTTTAAATTTAATAATCTTCCTTTCTAAAAATGTGGCAACAACAAATAAACCTAATTACCTTAATATTATGGATGACAGTTACACGTTTTTCATCCAAAGCAGCCTTTCGACAGTCATAGTCTGAAGCTGCCTGTTATTAATAAGTTTGACCACATCGAGTTAAATATCCCGAAAAAAATATAGTTGAAAGAAAACACCTCCTTGAAGAGACACTGCTAATGCTCTGATTTACATCAAGACAACAATTATCCTATACTTAGAAAGAGATAAAATTATTCTTGAGCTCGAATTTTACTGGTAGATTCTCCTATGAAGAAAGACATCATATGCATCAAAAGCACTAAAGGTCTAGTTCATTTAGAAACTGCATCAGAAAAATTTCAGGTAAGCCGTCTTTGAGCTGAAGAACGCCAATCTTGATAAACCATCAAATTGATTAAAATTCAAATGAGTTCCAAAATTTCTAAATAATTTGCTTGCCAAATGAAAAAAATTGATGTCAAAATACCTATTTGGTCACAGTGGCACCATCATTCACAATCCTAGGAGACCCATGCTTGCTCTCTAGAACAACATTTCTACCCTTCGGGCCAAGAGTAACTCCAACAAGATCTGCAAGCTTATTGACACCAGCCTACTGTTCCAAAATTCAAATTGATTAAAATTCAAATGAGTTCCAAAATTTCTAAATAATTTGCTTGCCAAATGAAAAAAATTGATGCAAGCTTGTTGACAGAAAATTGTTGCTACATCACACGATAGCTATGGTACATACCAGAAGATTGATGTTCCAATTGTCAGCAACCTCCATTGGTAACCATACCAAACAAACCTGAAACAAAAAAGAACCTGGCTGGCAAAAATAACAATCCTATCAAAGAAGCCTACTCGAACCAGGAGATCTATGACTACGGCACCTCGACTGAACCAGCTGATCGTAGGTTAAATGTTCTGCAGTTTCAAGAACCACATCAAATGCACTTAAATTTTGATCTTGATGAGAGTCAAAATTCTGCCACTAGAGGTTCAGTTATCAAGATTATAAGGCCAAAGAACCAATTAAGAACCACATTAGGACAGCAAACCAACTCGAATTTAGTAGCTAGCAACATCAGAGTATAACTAAACAACCAAGATCAGTTTCATGAAAGCAAACGTAAAACTGATGATGCAATCAGCATTTGAAATAAACTCTGTCAACACATTCCTAAGATTTTAAAAATAATGTAAAGTTCCTAAGAAAATAGGCAGGGGGCAGTAAAATAGTTTGTACACATAAACAACTGAAAGAAAATAATTACATGGATAAAAGATCTCAAGTAAATTCAAGATGCGCCACCGTCGTTTTCTCCTTGATCCCCTGCTATCAAATACCTTCATTAGTCTTTCAAAGTCAGACATACATTAGCACACAATTCAACATCATTTTTGTTACCTTCTTCAAAGTTAACTCTTATAATATGATTTGTTTGAGGCGTGTCATTAGAAGTAGTCTCATTGTTTGAATTTCGTCCACGAATAAGAGACATCATCCTCGCAAACTGCACATTTATAAATTTTTAAGAAAATTATAATTTTACTATGAAATTGAAATTTATAGCCTTACACATAGCTAGTATTAACCAACTATACCTGATCCGGATTTAGATGTATTCCAGGTGCTCCTGATGTTCCAGAGCGATCGTCTCTAGAACCTTGGCGCGAAATAGCATCCACAAGAAAATCCGTTATTGTTTGCATAGTAGACATCTGTGATTTTAAGTTAGCTATCTCTTGTGATTCATTTGAATTTCTTTGTCTCATGTCTGTAGCTTGTGAGCGGCGTGATAGTTCGGGATAAACTTGAATGGCAGTGACACCAGTTCCCATGCCTCGACATCGACCATAATATTCTGCTCCAAATGTCGACCTAAACCACTTCACTTTTTAGAGATGAGATGGTGCCCATTATGATAATGAAGTTGGTCTTGGTATGCACCATAAAGTTTAGAAAATATTAAACTTAGGGAAGCAGATATAATTAATTTAGAAGTATGATATATGTGAAGGAGTAGACCTAAAAGCGGCTTCATGAATGTCAGGCATCGGTCTGTCTGGAGGGCATTGTGACATTTGCTCCTCTATTGCCTTGTCTAAAGCACACTACAAAGTATAAAAAAAATTGAATTCATATGAAGCAAGTTTATGTATAATCAACTGGCAGGAAGTATGTTGAAGATAAAGCCCTTATATCTTGTTGCTTACGTTTCCTCAACTTGTGAACCAATTGACTTTCAACTCCTTCGACCCATCGTGACTTCCCGCACACAAAGCAAGTATTACTACTTTTGTGTGAACCCCAAAATAATGAGCAATCATCTTCACATGCATCAATCTTAATGTAATTATGGCCTAATTTGGAAGTAATTTTCTTGGCCTCATTATAGTTAGCGGGCAGTGTTTCATGTCCCACTGGAATCGCACCCTGCAGAGTTTTCAACAACATACTGAAATGTACATTACTCCAATTTCCAAGTGTTTTAATATGCAGAAGCTTTAATAAAAAAAGATAACTTCGTGTACTCCAGACACCCTTCCCACAACGGCTTATTTTCCTCCAAGAGAGACATATATAAACTATTAACGTTCGCAGTAATGGGAGTTGGAGGAAAGTCAAATGTCTCATCTTCACCATAATGATCATTCCTAAATTCTTGTTCATCTGCTTTCTCATCATGTGTCAAGTTAGGGATGGCCGCATGCAACAATTCACCAATGAGACTAGTAGAGCTGCTATTGGTGTTAAGAAGGTTTGCAGTACAAGAAAAGATATTACTAGGTTGGACCCCGGTGTGAGATAATCGACCATCGTGGTATATCCAATCTGTGTAATTTTCCATAATACCATTCTATAACAAATGCCCCTCTACCTCTTCTCGATACCACATCTTCATATTAACACACTTTCTACAAGGGCATGGGCATTTTTCACCAACTGGTGTATATCCATAGAATAAATCTAGTAAATATTTCACGCCTCTACATAGATTTTTGAGTGACGTGGCTCAGTCATCCATTTTTTATCCATTGCTGATAAAATTACTATGATGTGTACCAACATAAATAAATAAAAGAAATACACTGATTAGATTGAACAAAGTATAAGTGATTTATCTTTCAATTAACAACTACATCGATATATGCATATGACAATGGGATAGTAGTAACTAACATGCAATGATTACTACCACTAGATCATAAGTAAAGACTCACAAGCATATGTATGATGAGAAATTAAAGACCATGCAAATTCAAGTCAAGGATATAGCATGATATCTCTATGTTTATGTGGTTCGATGTCACCTACGTGTGGTCGTGGTCTATTTCTTACAAAGAGGAAGAAGGTTAAATGAAAATTCTACAATTGCGTTTTAAAAAGCACCGCAAAAGATATGATTTGTGGTAGTGACCTCGGGATCATCCTACGTAACATAACCCTTTGGTGCTACCAAAAATTCATTAGAGCACAAGCAATGTAAACCCACCACTTAAAAGCCTACACCTAAGTAGAGATAGATTTGAAGATCATGAGCATGATCGCCATCGTCGCGACCATAGGCGAGATTATGATGACTATGAATGATACCATGGGCATGATGCTGATGATTATGACCACCACAACCGAAATTATGATAGGTAAGAGGATTTATATTTTGTCCCAAGCTTGTGCCTTTTCTTCTTTTTACAGTGGTTATTATTTTTCTAGTTATAATTTCAAGCAATCTTCTCTATGCAATGAAAGTGTTACTGTGATGCATTCATTGTACTGATCATATCATGTTTTGAACAATATGTCTCATTGTATGAACTGTTTAAGATTCTTGCATGCAAATTCTTTTTATATATGCTGCAATTTGCATTGTCATGTAGCACTTGCACTTTTGAAATGTAAATCAAATTTCCCTAGTTGCTGACTCTGTTGATATATCAGGTACATTCTGTAAATTTCATCCTTATCAGGTGCATTGCATCCAATACAAGTATACAACACATGTTATAATTACCTAAATGATTATTTTGTTGTTGCTGATGACATATTGAAAGCTGTTATAATCAAATTTCCCTAGTCAGCAAGATACAAAACATATTGAAAGTTGTTATTGCATCCTATTTGCTGTTATTGCATCCTATTTTTATAACCACTAATGACTAATTCTTTTAACCTCCTCAGTTTCCACTGTTTAGGAGCTTTTTATTTCATCTCTTAAAGTATACACTTTTGATTAGTTGCTTGCACAATGTTTATAAGCTTGAAGATATACCTGATCGAAGATGAACGGTAGGAAGCTTCGGCAAGGAGATGGAAGATGATGTCAGGCTTATACCTGATCGAAGATGAACTATAGGGCCCTTAAGATCTGGAAAGGCGGCGCTGGGAGGCTTCAATCTCACCAGTCGCTCGAGATCTGGATGGAAGTGAATAAATTGTCGGGCTCGCTGGCATGAAGAAACGAAGGGGCACGGGTCCAACGTATCGCTGGCAGGAAGAAATGAAGGCGGCGCTGGGAGGCTTCACCGCCGGCGATTTGAGCTCCAACGAGACGGCGGGGTTCTTGGGGGAGACGGGCGGGGGTTCTTGCGGGAGAGCTAGGGCGAGATGGGCGAGATGCGTGGAATGCGTGGAATGAGAGAATAACCTAATATGCCGCTTATTGGAGACATTTTCTATTTAAAAACGCCGCTACTTGTAACATATGCCTTTCGCGGCGGTTTTAAAACAAAAAAACGCCGCCATTATAAAATAAAACCGCGGCGTTTTAACAAGCGCCGCGTAAAAAGGGCCGCCATATATCTATTTTGTTGTAGTGTTTTCAAGTCAGCAAAAGAAAAAATTCTTTTCGGACTTGAAAAATTATTTTTGGGAGGACCCCTTTTTATTTCGTGTCTGCGTGGACCAAGTGGTAAGAAGGTGTATTTCGGGCGAAGAAGGCGTTAAAATTTTGCGGCACTGCCACGAAGGACCAACTGGTGGTCACTATCAAGCAAACCGGACCGCAACTATTGGCCCTCCTTATTCAAAGATGCTCACAATTTTGTGAGAAAATGTGATCGGTGCCAACGGTCAGGTAACATTTCTAACCGGGACGAAATGCCCCAAAATATATTCTTAGAATGCGAATTTTTTTATTTATGGGGAATAGATTTCGTAGGTCCTTTACACTCCTCCTTTAATAATAAATATATCCTTGTTGCGGTCGATTATGTGTCATGGTGGGCGGAAGCACAAGCTTTTCCCACCAACGACGCGAGAGTCATCGTACAATTTTTAAAGAAATTATTTTCACGATTTGGCACACCCTGAGCACTAATTAGTGATCGGGGCACACATTTCTGTAACAACCAACTAGCTAAAATTTTAGCAAAATATGGAGTTACACACAAGCTATCAACCGCCTACCACCCACAAGCAAATGGCCAAGTGGAGGTGGTGAATCGTGAACTAAAAAGAATTTTAGAAAAAATAGTGTCCGTTAATATAAAGGATTGAGCATTAAAATTAGACGACGCACTATGGGCCTATCGGACAGCGTACAAAACCGACATCGGATGTACGTCGTACCGGTTAGTCTATGGTAAAGCTTGTCATTTGTCGGTCGAACTAGAACATCGTGCTTTTTGGGCGCTAAATTTTTTAAATTTGGATTTAGACTTAGCCTCTGAAAATAGAAAAATACAAATAAAAGAACTAGACGAATGGCGCGCGAACGCCTATGAAAATAATAAATTTTATAAGGAGCGAACTAAGTTTTATCATGATAAAAAATCAAATATCCAAAAACTTTTTCACCAGGAGATTTTGTCCTTCTTTTTAATTCACGACTTAGGCTTTTTCTGGGCAAATTAAAAACCCGATGGTCCGGTCCCTTCAGAGTAAAAGAAGTTTGGCCATACGGGACCGTGCTTATAGAGCACCCAGAAAAAGGCTCTTTCAAGGTTAACGGACAACGTTTAAAATTATACCACCCCGGCGACCCAGCGTCTGGAAACATCGAAAAAATGCACTTACCAAATATTAAAAAAAATGCCACTTAGTCAAGTTACGCGACGGTAAACAAAGCGCTTTTGGGAGGCAACTCAATGTTAACCTTTTTATTTTTTATTTCTTTTCTTGTTTGTTTTTCTACTTTAATTCTGCATTTGTTTGACGGGCAACCGCGTCTACCATCCAGGGAAGCCCTCTTCATCCTTTAGTCATTTATTTTTTTTATTGTCATTTTTAGTTTATCCTTCACACTTAGTTTTAAACATTGGGGACAATGTTTAATTTTAAGTATGGGGGTGTAGCGTAACTTTCTTTGTATTTTTTTAAAAAAATTTTTAAAAAAATACATTTATATTGTTAATATAATAAAAATTAAATTTCTTGGAAAGTACGCTTTGGGCTTGAATTCTCATCACAGCCTCTAGTACCTTGCGAGCCCTTCACCGGGTTGACCTTGGGAAGTCCAAGAACTAAAAAAATATATTAAGGAATGTTCTTTTTTTATATTTTTTTTGTTATCAAAACGTCCTAGCTTGCTAAATTTGTAAGTTCTAAAGTAGACTTATTTTTCATATGGACTAAGAATGTTTTGTGCTAGAATAGTCTTTTAAAACGTTTGAGTAAAATTGTTGACTCATGTAGTTCTCCTAGTCATATTCATATCTTTGAGTAGTGTTGGTGTAAAATTAAATTCTTGGCATCGATCTAAAATTATGTTGTATTAATTTGCGTAGTAATAATTTATTTTACTTTTAATTCGAATCCGGTCTTATCCAAAAGTAGCTTAGGTGAGTGTGTAGAAGATTGTTAAAAAGCTATTACTCGAATCGAACAAAAGGGTGTCCTTTCTCGATGTATAGAACTTGCCCCAAGCTATTTTCGAAGCATGTGCACTTTAGTCAAAATTAACCTTACGGAAATGATTTAGGCCTTTCTTTGGATAGTTTGAGCCTTTGCACCCAACCTCGATTTACTACCATTGTTCACACAATTTTGAGCTTTGTACCTTAATTTGAACCACCCTCACCATTTCGTCACCAAAACCAAAAATCCCAAACCCCGAATGAACACTTGAAGTTTTGAGCTAAATGATTGAATATATTTGGGTGTTGTTTAAAAAGAAAAAAAATTCAAAGTGATATGCGGCCTAGGTATGCTTATGCATACTTAGAATGATCCCAACTATGAAGAAAAAAATTATGGGTATCAATTCAAAAGAAATATTTTTATATCAAAATGCAAAAATCTCATAATGATATGCGGCCTAGGTATGCACATGCATACTTGGAATGATCCCAATTATGAAGAATTGTGATATAAATAATGGTGATTGAGAGTGTTTCCCTTAGCAAAACATGAGTATGGGGGTAAAGCTTCTTTATTTTGTGGCAGTCATTTAGCTCAAAACCTTCCGTTTAAGAGGAATACGCCTTCATATTTATCATAGTTTACCTCGCCCTTAAACCCAAGCCTTAAATAACATCCTATTTAAGTCCTAAGGATCCTTAGTGTTGATTTTGCATGAAGTGCAGTGGAGAAGGTGCAAACGGGAAAGCATATGGCCGTCTACATTGATGGATTTCTTTGGAGGCCACCCCAAGCGTCTACATCTAGTAATTTAAATCTCAGCAATCACGCTATTTTCTCCCTTTTCATAACTTTTTGATTGACCGTCGACTCATTTTTAAAAGTGATAATAAATAATTATAACGCATTTGAAGTATTTCATAAATTAGTATTTATGCCAAGATCATCTTTTTACTAAAATATCTACGCATGCTGGCTTAATACTTCGCATTTTACTCTCTAGTTTTCATAATTCTTTCTAGCATTAGTTTTTCCTACCCTTATGAAGAATGGTTTGCTCAGGACGAGCAACGAGCAAGTATGGGGGTGTTTGATGTGTAATTTATTTACTCATCTTCTAGTATAGTTTTATTATAATTTAAAATAAAATTATGTTATTTATATAAATTAAATCATATAAATCTTTCCTATTTTAATTTCATAAGCTAACTTAAGTTTATTTTGTGTTTTCAGATTTTCTTGACATTTGGAGCAAAAAAAATACTTTTGCACGCCCCAAGTCACGGGCGTGACCAAGGGAGTGACCCAATGTCATTGATTTCGGCTGCGTTCGATGAAAATTCAGGAGTTCGACGAACTGTGCCTGGCGGCATGGAGATTTGATACGCGCTGTCGGGAGTTTGACGAACTGCGTTCGACGAAGGCGCGAGAGATCAACGAACGGTTAGAGATCGATGAACTGCGTTCGACGAAAGCGAGGGAGATCGACGAACTGCGCCTGGCGAACTACGATCGACGAACGGGCAAGAGATCGATGAACTGCATTTGACGAATATGTGGGCGATCGACGAACTGTCGCCTGGCGGCCTCCTTTCGACGAATAATCGAGAGTTCGACGAACTGCGTTCGACGAATGTTCAACAGCGCCTCCTTCCCGCCAATGCTTCCCGCCAGCAATTAATCCAGAAGGCGCCCTCTCCGTTGCTGCTTCAATCACGCCCGTTACACGCCCCAGGTCACGGGCGTGACCATGGGGCGTGACATCCATTACACGGGCGTGACTCATCCAGCGCCATTTCCCGCCGAAGCTTCCCGTCAGCAGCAAGTTTTAAAGATTACACGCCCTAGGTCACGGGGGTGACCTAGGGCGTGACACGTCCGTAACGCCTGCATTGAAGCCAGACAGCGTCTTCTCCGCATCCAGCAAATCACGCCCCTTGGTCACGTGCGTGACCAAGGGCGTGTAACACCAAATTTTCAGCTATTTAAAGGGTGCTTTTCCAGAAGATCATCGATGAAGTTTTGGGAGTTCTAGCTTATTTCTTGCACTGTTTTCTTACTCTTGTATGTCTTTTCCTTCTTGTACTTTTATTTTTAAAGCTTGTAACTTTCAATTTCTAGTTGTAACTGAAAGAAATCGTTGTCTACCTAAATCACCTAGAGGGGGGTGAATAGGTGATCTCTACTGTGATTGCGGAATAAAAATTTTGCACGAACACAACCAAAAAATCACAGCACAGAGACACAAGATTTATAGAGGTTCCCCAAAGGTGGGTACTCCTCTCTCCCGCTCCACCTATCTAGCACTTCGGGGTAGCATCGGCAACTTCACCAAAACTCGGATTTATCAACAAATCCTACACTTGGAGACTACGGCTCCTACAAGCTCGGAGAACAACCTCTCCTACAAACTCGGAGTAAACAACTCCTACAACTCGGAGTAAACCACTCCTACAAAATAACTCGAAGTAAAAACTCCTACAGGAATCAAATAAAGTTTGAAACAAAACTTCTCTTTGAATCTCAACAGAGATTAACTTCAGATCTGGAGAAACTGAATCTTCTTCTTCCTTTAGAGTGAAAGCTTGAATCTTCAAAGATTAGGAAGAATAGTGAATCGGCAAACCTGATCTGAATATGCCCTTTGATTAAATCGAAAAGAACTTCAATATTGAGAGCAGCAACTTGATCAAAGGCCTTCTTATCTAAGAAATCTTTAGCAACACTGAAGAACGAAACTTGAGCGGCGCAGAAGTTAGATCTCAGAAAACCTGTTCAGCAAGAGAGGAAGAAACGGCTAGAAAATATTATCTCTTTTTAACAATCGGGTTCTTTCTTGTGTTTGCCCTAAAATAAAAAACTATTTATAGGGAAACCTCCAACGGCTCGGGCGACGAACAAGGAGTGATCGCCACGTGTACTATACATGGCGGCGAACCCTAATTTTCGAAAACGAAACTGAAATTTGAAATCTGTCTGTCCGTCATTCGTCGAGTCTTCACGTGAACATTCGACGAATTGACTTGGTCTTGAAAAACACTGATAAAACATTGAAAATTGTCTTATGTTATCATTCGTCGAAATTCTTCGGGAGTTCTCGAGAACATTCGACGAAAATACTTAGCCGCAGAAAATTCTTCTTTAAACTTGAAATTTGTCTTCTGTCTGGATTCGTCGAGATTCATCGGAACTTCACGAGACATCTCGACGAATGACTTAGACAAGAATAAAATTCATTCTGAAAACCTGCTCCATTCCTCAATCTTGAAAACCTTCAGTTATGAGTATATGAAGTACACCCCAATAGAGAGATTACACATGGACCAACACTTTGTTCTACACAATGAGGGATTACATTGTCTAGAACTGTGTTTGGTGATCCATTGCAACCTGACTTTGGTGTGCACTTAGCATTAAGACCTGTCATAATACATCTAAACAGAAATCATCAAATACATACTCAATTCAATTTAGTTCACTAGGGGACATCTTCAAATCCAGGTAATTATGGATACAATACCCAACAATCTCCCCCTATTTGAAGATGTCATAACCCTATGCACTAGGTTTAATTGTACAGAAAATATAATGAACAAGAAAAACAATAATCAGGCAGTAATAAGTAAAGAGAGAATCAATGTTTAACTTCACACATATGTATATATATAAACAAAGAAAAAACAACATGATTCCAGAGATCAGTGCAGTTCATGATTTGTCTTTGCCCTTCTGCTTTACAAACATTCTCTCAACTGCCTCAGCTTTCTTTTGCTGCTCAATTTCCATTCTTTCAAAGAAGGCTTTTGGTTTAGGCCAATACTTATCAGGAGCAGTTTCTTTGGTTCCCCCAGTCTTGAAGTGAATCCTTCTTTCAGATGTCCTTTTCTCGAACTTACTCCATTCATCCTGGTTGTAGTGATCACTGACATTTTCATGATGTTTACTGACTAGATTGAAGGTTGTGAGAATAATACCTTTGGAAGTGGGACTCCAGCTCTCT
Organism: Dactylorhiza incarnata; assembly: GCA_033032865.1. Lineage (NCBI taxonomy): Eukaryota > Viridiplantae > Streptophyta > Magnoliopsida > Asparagales > Orchidaceae > Dactylorhiza > Dactylorhiza incarnata. The sequence goes on along the minus strand of JAWHQI010000026.1, from coordinate 3,212,801 downwards.
TGGAAATTCCTTGGGGTGTCCTATCATAAAACTCTCTAATCTTTTTATAAGGATTAGACCTCTTTGCAGAAGGTTTGTCACCAAATATTTTCCTTTTCAGAGACTTTTCAGAGGGTTCAGATACTTTGGAGCTGTCAGACCCTTCAACAAGAACTGGATCATCCCAGAACTCTTGGTAGGTAAAGGCAGGGATGTCTTCTTCAGCAAAATCAAAATCCTCAACAGGAATTGGAGAATAACTTGGAGCACTTGGACCTGGAGCACTTGAAGAAGGAACATCTGACTTTTTGTCCACAACAGTGAATCCAAGCATGCCTGCAACTTCCTTGAACAGCCAACTTGTTGATTCATGGGTATACCAATTGACATCTTTAACATTTTGCAAGATGTTCTCCTGAAGCTCTTGCATCTTTGAAAATACATTGCCATCCAAGTCAATTAGCTTACTTGCGCTCTCCTCTATCTTTGACACCATACTCTCCTCCCCCTTTATGACATCTTCATGTAGGAGGGTATAGAGTTTGGCCAGTTGCCTTTCAACTTGATCATCCAGAAAGTTAAGCCCTTGATCATGAGAAATTCTAAGAGCTGTTTGTGCATAATTCAAATGAGTAACATCTTCAGCAACTTGATGCAAGTTATTTAGAACATGCCCAACTCCCTTATTGGTGTTGTCCAATGCCTTTCCTGCATTTCTCATCCAACCATCTTGATCACATTTGAATTTTCCCATCTCATGCTTCATTTCAGCCATCTCTTGCCTTAATGAACTATTAACAGCATCAATTTTCTGATAGAATTTCTTGATGGACGTATCAAAATGCCCAGTCTAAGCTTGCAGCAAACTTGCAATAGACTTCAGCAGAGAAGATTGAGAGCTCTCTCCAGTTTCAAAATCTTCAGGAGAGGCTCTATCAGCTACAAAACTGGTAGACTGTGCTTGCTCATCAAGCACAGTTACTCTTGGAGATTTTCTAATAAGAACTTCTGGTGGGGGCAAAAGCAACACAGAAGGAAGAACCTGAGGAACTGCAGATTCATCCATGAATATATCTTCTTGTTCTTTCTCCCCCTCAGCCAAAGACATCCTCTTGGCTAACTCCAACTGATCACCAAAACTGCCCTTCTCCATTGAATCTGATTTCTCAGAATGTACAGATGCAGTATCTGGCAAGTCTTCATTACCTTTTGAATCAGAAACAATCACTGCAGGTGATTTCCTTGATTCTTCCAGCACAGCAGCTTCACCAACATCAGCAAATTTCTGTTGACCGTCCAGGTCATGAACAACATTAGTGACAGCAGTACTAACTGGATCAACATGAACTTGATCAGCTTCACTGGGATGAATTTCTTCTGCAGCAACACCACTTTCAACAATGACTCTTGGGGTTGGAAACTCCCCCTCAACATGTTCACCTCTTCCCTGATCAGGAGCTGGACTAGGTCCACTACCCCTTGAGGGTTGTCCTACTTCAAGAGTTCTATCATCATTCAGCAAAGGTGTCTCATCACCACCAGCAACATTCTTTACTCCACCCTTTGAAATAACTCTTTCCCATTTAGAGAAAATAGAAGAGGTGATTTTCTTGGTGTGATGGAGTGGGGTACCTCTTCCAAGATTGAACAATTCTGGATTACATCCATGCAGAAGCAAACTGATAATCCTTCCAAAATTTGGAGTCTGAAAGCTTTCCTTGATCTTCTCAAAAATAACTTCACCAAAGTTGAAGTTCTTTCTACAGATGATGGTTGTATGAACCTTAAATGCTTCCTCAGAAAAGTAGTCATGAGAACCTACTTTACAAAGTAATACCTTGCCTAAAATATCACAAAGCAGCTTACCTCCATCATTCATAAACTTACTCCTTATTTTTGAACCTTCATCATTAATGCCACATAACCTTTTGGATCTTAGCATATCTTCAACATATAGTTCTTCAGATTCTACTTCAGGCATCCTCAAAATTCTATTGATGCCACTAGCCTTTAGAATAATCATGCATGACCTAATGGAGCTTTTGATCTTCTTACCTTGACTAGTGATCCTGGCATTTCTGAAGAATTCCAGAACATCCTGTTCGAGAATCCTGGCTGGCTCTTCCAAGACAAAATTCAGCCCGGCCACTTCAAGCATCAAAATGATGTTTCGAAATTCATCAGAAGCAGTTCGGAAAGCGCCTCTCACCATCTCTCCCCCTGAATGCAAACCTCCAGAAGCTTTGGGCGCCATTGAATTCGCAGAACTCGGAAAGAAGAACAGTAATTGCTCGAGAGAGCCGAAGAGACGAATAGGGTTTTCTCGGAATGATCACGTGGAATCACGGGTTTTCAATATTTATATATATATAAGAAGTTTAGGCGCGTACTTGATTTCACGGATGGCTCTTCGGATCCAATAAATTAAATTTAATAAAGGATTTCACGGAGACGTGTTCGAGAAGATAAAGATTTGACAAGTGAAATCCCGAGCAATTTCGCAAAATTTCAACAGTCTTGTCTTCAAGATTCCTTGTTAAGCATTCCAAGTTCCATTTTGAAGAAATTGAACCTGGTCTCGTCCAGAGGCTTCGTAAAAATATCTGCAATTTGTTGGTCAGTATTGACATATAATAAATTTATATCCTTAATCTCTACATGTTCCCAGATGAAGTGGTAGCGAAGCTCAATGTGCTTCGTTCTGCTGTGAGAGACTGGATTATTTGCTATGGCAATAGCACTTGAGGAGTCACAGAACATGGGGATTTCTGTGAGCTTTAAGTTATGGTCCTCAAGCTGATTTTTATCCACAAAAGTTGTGCGCAGCAACTGCCAGCAGAGATATACTCCGATTCAGCAGTTGATATTGCAACACAATTTTGCTTCTTGCTACTCCAGGAAACGAGTCTTTTTCCCAAGAACTGGCAAGTTCCTGAAGTACTCTTTCTATCATCTTTGCTACCTGCAAAATCAGCATCTGAAAAACCAATTAGTTCAAAGTCATTGCTTCTCGAGTACCATAAGCCGTGATTTGGTGTACTCTTAAGGTATCTCAAAATCCTCTTTGCAGCGGCATAATGAGATTCCTTACAGTTCACCTGATACCTGGCACAAACACATGTTGAAAACATTATATCAGGCCTACTAGCAGTGAGGTAGAGCAAGGACCCAATTATGCTTCTGTACTTGGTTTCATCAAAAGGTTTCCCTTTCTCATCCTTGTCCAGAGACATGTTTGAGCTCATTGGAGTCCTCATAGAGGTTGCACTCTCCATTCCAAATTTCTTAAGAAGCTCTTTGGTGAACTTCGTCTGAGAGATGAAAATTCCATCTTCAGATTGGTGCACCTGGAGTCCTAAGAAATATTTCAGCTCTCCCATACTGCTCATTTCAAATTTACCTTGCATCAAGTTAGAAAACTTTTTGCAAAGTTTGTCATCTGTAGAGCCAAAAATAATATCATCGACATAGATTTGCACAAGCAAAATCTCGCCTTTCACTTCCCTAAGAAACAATGTCTTGTCTATTGTTCCTCTTGTGAATTTGTTCTCAAGAAGAAACTTAGACAATGTCTCATACCAGGCTCGAGGTGCCTGTTTGAGACCATAAAAAGCCTTATGTAAATAATATACATGATCTGGAAAGTTAGGATCTGCAAAACCTGGAGGCTGAGCTACATATACTTCCTCTTTAAGGTCTCCATTCAGGAAGGCTGACTTCACATCCATCTGGAAAACCTAAAAGCCCTTATATGCAGCATAAGCCAGAAATAATCTGATGGCTTCAAGTCTTGCTACTGGTGCAAAGGTCTGATCAAAATCAATCCCTTCTTCTTGTCTGTATCCTTGTGCAACCATTCTTGTTTTGTTCTTTGTAATGATTCCCTTTTCATCAAGCTTGTTCCGGTAGACCCATTTGGTTCCAATCACATTCTGTCCTTTGGGTCTTGGTACCAACTCCCAAACTTTACATCTCTTGAATTGGTTGAGCTCCTCTTGCATAGCAAGGATCCAAGATAGATCGGTGTTTGCTTCTTCAAACTTCTTCGGCTCAATCTGTGAAAGAAAACTTAAATGTAAAACTTCGTTAGTTGTACTTCTTCTCGTTAGAACTCTGCTTGAAGGATCTCCGATAATCTGATCAGCTGGATGATCTCTTGAATATCTGACTCCCAAGTTACTTGCATTTTCAGGAGCAACTTGAGGTTCAGCCACCTCTGTAACATCTTCTTCTTCATGAACTTCTTATTCATCTTCAGAGTGATTTGAGATCTCTTCTGTCAACTTTGGTGCATCATCTGTGGTATTTACTCCATCTTCCATAGTGAGTTCCTTTAGCTTTTCACCTACATCTTTAATGAACACACTAGACGAGTTGCTATGCAGCAGACTCGTCTCATCAAATACAATATGGACTATTTCTTCTACCACCAGAGTTTTCTTATTAAAAATCCTATATGCCTTACTATGGCTACTATATCCTACGAAAATACCTTCAAAACATTTTTCACTAAACTTGGTTGTAGGATGTTTCCCATTGTTAAGTACATAATATTTACTGCCAAAAATTCTAAAATATGAAATCTTTGGTTTTCTGCCCTTTAGAATCTCATATGGGGTCTTACGATGGTTCTTATTGATGAGTGCTCTGTTTTGCACATGGCAAGCTGTGTTGATAGCTTCTGCCCAAAAATATTCTGGAAGAGCAGAATCACTCAACATAGACCTGCCAGCTTCTATGAGGGTTCTATTCTTTCTCTCGGCTACTCCATTTTGCTGTGGAGTACGAGGAGAGGAAAACTCATGGGAGATACCTTGACTTTCACAAAACTCTGTCATGGCCCCAGACTGAAATTCTGTTCCATGGTCACTACTGATTTTGACCCTGATCAGTCAAGTTCATTCTGAATAAGCTTGACAAATGTAGTGAATATGCCAAAGGTTTCTGACTTAAGTTTTAGAAAGAACACCCATGCAAACCGGGAATAGTCATCAACAATAACCAAAGTGTAAGCTTTCCCACCTAAGCTTCTAACTGACATTGGACCAAATAAATCCATATGCAGCAGATGAAGACATCTGGTAGAATTATTGCCAATTATTCTCTTAAAGCTAGCCTTTGTTTGCTTAACCATTTGGCAAGCATGGCAAGGGCTTTCTTTAATGCATTTAACTTTGGGGGCATCCCTTACCAAGTTGTGAGAAAATAACATAGATATAGTTTTGAAATTAATATGTGCTAATTTCTTGTGCCATTGGTCACAAAGAGATGCACTATCTTTGGCAACAAAACACACTGGGGTAGAAAAATGTAAACATATAAAATCCAAACAGTATATACCACTACTCCTAGAGCCTGTTAAAATAGTTTCCGTAGACACGGACATCTTTACCAGGCATCTATCTCTAAAGAACTCTACAGTGTAGCCTTTGTCACACAGTTGGCTTATGCTAATCAGATTGTATTTCAATCCTTTCACATGAGCTACACGTGTGAAAATGACTGAGCCGTTGGTTATTGAATCATAACCTATAATAATACCTCGTTCAGATCCGCCAAACTTTACTTTAGGCCCGTTCTCAACTGGAACATAATCCTGAAGTAATCTTCTTCTCCCGGTCATATGCCGAGAGCAACCACTGTCCAAATATCAGATAGGAATTTCATCGGCCTTTGGACATTCCTGCAAGCATGATCAGTACCCCTTAGGAGCCCAAACATATTTGGGCCCTTGGTTCCTTGTTAGTGGAACACCACTTAGAACATTAACTTTGCAAGTGGTTGGTCTTGCACTGTTAACTCGTGGAGTTCTTGACACAGTTTGATTGAACCAACAATCTATGGCAAAATGACCAATTTTGCCACAGCACCAGCATTCAAATCTATTGTATCTCCTCTTTGTATTCTGCTGAGCCTTTTGAACGGGTGGCTTACAGGAGGAGCAACCTTGGAGGTAGAAGCCTCGTTGGTGCAAAATACACAATTCTTAGGCACAATAGGCTTGACCTGCGGTGCATTCTTAGCATTTGATCCATGAACGAATGGTCCATGATGCTTCAATTGAACTTCCTCATAAGGTGCCTTGAGGGAGCTAGATCCAAAGTTTCTGGGTCTGGTCCACACTGAGTTCACCTTGGCAGGCTCAACATAGGTTGGTCTGCTGAAGTGACCATAGATGCTCTCAAAATCATAGGTGTTTGTAGGAAGAACCACCTTCTTGAAAGTTGGAGCACATTGCGGACCCTTACCCTTTGCTTTAGCAGCTCTTCTTCTAGCTGACTTACTTAGGCCCTTCTCAGCAACATGGCCCAATCCACTACTACCAGAAACAGCAGTGGAAGTGTCTATGATAGGCAAAACTGTCTTGGGCTTAGAGAAGTTCATTGTGATCTTCTTTTCGGCCTCAAGCTGTTTCGTCAAATCATTGATAATTTCATTCTTCTGAATGCCTGCTGAAGTGGCCTCGGAGAGAGCAATCTTCAAGGATAAGATTTCATCCCTGAGTAGGTTAGATTCTTCAATCTCCTTTCTTAGGTTTGATTCTTGATCCTTTAGGGATTGAATCTCCTTTGATTGAGTTTTAACAAGCTTTCGACACTTATTAAACCCCTTCAACATTTCCACATACTTAGCAGTCAACTCAGGATCCTCTTTCGAGTAGTAGTTTTTATTAGCATCAGATGTCGTTTCTGAACATGAAAGAGGTGTAGAAGATAATACCTGACCGGTGAAAGGAACAATATCTTTGTCATCATCTGACATGGCCATTAAACTGTAGAAGCAGTCTTCTGTGAGACCTTTTCCTCTATATTGACCAAATTGGTCTTCTGTATCAGGTTGAGCCATCAGTCCAAAGAATGCCTCTTTATCTGAGTTAGACTCATTTGTGTCACTATCACTCAGAGTCTTGGACTTCTTGGCAATAAAACTCTTCTCCTCTTTCTTCTTTCCTTCGAAGGACTTATTTTCTTCTTTTCTTGATGATTCCTTCTTCTTGTGTGGGCAATCAGCTATCATGTGCCCTGGCTTTTTACAACAATAACAAACAGGTTCAGTATAATCGTGTTTGTTCGGTTTAGAACCATACCTATCGTTACTATCACGATGTGATCTCCTGTGATCTCTTGAGGAAGATGAGTCATTTCTCATTTGCCTCCTCTAGCTAAGCAACTTCTTGAATTGCTTGGAGAGGAGGGAAAATTCTCCTTCAGATAGTTCTGAATCTGCAGAACTACTTTCAGCTTTATCCTCAGAAGACTCATCCCTCACAGGGGACAGAGCCCTGCTTCTCCGGGAGCTTTCAGCCTTTAGAGCAATGGTCTTCTCCTTGCCAGAGCTCCTACTGCTTTCCTCTTCTGACTTCCTGATATTCAACTTCAGCTCATGGGAAAGCAGCTTCCCATACAGAATCTGTGGCTCCGTAGTAGCCAACTTACCATATTCTCTGATAGTTATCACCTTGGGGTACCATTCCTTAGACAGAGATCTAAGGAATTTATCGTTTAGTTCACCCATGGTGAATTCCCTTCCATAGTTTCTCAAACCATTTACAATCTTGAAGAATTTCTCGTAGGTGTCAGAAATTGTGTCTTTGCCTTGTTGCTTGAAGGCTTCATATTCTTGGTTCAGCAAAGACTTCTTGTCATCTCGAACTTCTTCAGTACCTTCCATCAGAACCACAATAGAATCCCACATATCTTTTGCAGACTTGCAGTGAATCAGATTTTGTAGCATTGAATCATCAACTGCACCTGCTATGATGTGCTTTGCTTTCTTGTCCAGAGTGACAAGTGCAATTTTGTCCTTTGTCATATCCATCAGTTTCTTTGGCATTTGTTTGGTGGCATCAATGGTGGAAGCAACCATAGGAATGAAGGGACCTTCCTTAACTATCTGGAAGATTCGGGGATCATTTGCTTCCATGTAGAAGATAACTCTTTCTTTCCAAATTGGGAAGTTCTCCTTATTGCAAACTGGGAGCTTGGAGGAAAACCTTTCCATGCCTCTGTCCATAGATAGAGATCTTGACAACGTTGAAGGATCTTTAATCTAGGTGTTAACCTCTTAAAGATAACCTATCTCTGATACTAATTGAAAGAATTTGTTGTCTACCTAAATCACCTAGAGGGGGGTGAATAGGTGATCTCTACTGCGATTGCGGAATAAAAATTTTGCACAAACACAACAAAAAAATCACAGCATAGAGACACAAGATTTATAGAGGTTCCCCAAAGGTTGGTACTCCTCTCTCCCACTCCGCCTATCTAGCACTTCGGGCTAGCATCGGCAACTTCACCAAAACTCAGATTTATCAACAAATCCTACACTCGGAGACTACGACTCCTACAAGCTCGGAGAACAACCTCTCCTACAAAGTCGGAGTAAACAACTCCTACAACTCGGAGTAAACCACTCCTACAAAATAACTCGAAGTAAAAACTCCTACAGGAATCAAATAAAGTTTGAAACAAAACTTCTCTTTGAATCTCAACAGAGATTAACTTCAGATCTGGAGAAACTGAATCTTCTTCTTCCTTTAGAGTGAAAGCTTGAATCTTCAAAGATTAGGAAGAATAGTGAATCGGCAAACCTGATCTGAATATGCCCTTTGATTAAATCGAAAAGATCTTCAATATTGAGAGCAGCAACTTGATCAAAGGCCTTCTTATCTGAGAAATCTTTAGCAACACTGAAGAACGAAACATGAGCGGCGCAGAAGTTAGATCTCAGAAAACTTGTTCAGCAAGAGAGGAAGAAATGGCTAGAAAATATTATCTCTTTTTAACAATCGGGTGCTTTCTTGTGTTTGCCCTAAAATAAAAAAACTATTTATAGGGAAACTTCTAACGGCTCGGGCGACGAACAAGGAGTGATCGCCACGTGTACTATACAAGGCGGCGAACCCTAATTTTCGAAAACGAAACTGAAATTTGAAATCCGTCTGTCCGTCATTCGTCGAGTCTTCACGTGAACATTCGATGAATTGACTTGGTCTTGAAAAACACTGATAAAACATTGAAAATTTTCTTCTGTTATCATTCGTCGAAATTCCTCGGGAGTTCTCGAGAACATTCGACGAAAATACTTAGCCGCAGAAAATTCTTCTTTAAACTTGAAATTTGGCTTCTGTCTGGATTCGTCGAGATTCATCGGAACTTCACAAGACATCTCGACGAATTGACTTAGACAATAATAAAATTCATTCTGAAAACCTGCTCCATTCCTCAATCTTGAAAACCCTCAGTTATGAGTATATGAAGTACACCCCAAAAGAGAGATTACACATGGACCAACACTTTGTTCTACACAATGAGGGATTACATTGTCTAGAACTGTGTTTGGTGATCCATTGCAACCTGACTTTGGTGTGCACTTAGCATTAAGACCTGTCATAACACATCTAAACAGAAATCATCAAATACATACTCAATTCAATTTAGTTCACTAGGGGACATCTTTAAATCCAGGTAATTGTGGATACAATACCCAACAGTAACTTCATTTGCAAATTAATAAAATAGTTACTTTCCTCTTATTCTACTCTCACTTTTCATCATGCACTTCTTTTATTTCATTATTTCCTCCATCTCTATGAGTAGCTAAATTCTATTAGTACTCGACCGAGATGACACTACAACAAACTGCACTTATAGTAAGGACTAAATTGTAACGAAGAAGAAATTTGTTACTAATAACTACATTTGCTAACAAAATTTTCTATCGTTACAAAATATTAGTTTTTAATTTTGTAACAAGTATTTTATATTTTGTTACAATAACTAAATGTTTGTTACAATAAGTGCAGGTATTTGTAACAAAACTAGTTTTACGTTACAAATAGTAAAATATCATCACAATAAACAGCAATTGTAACAACACCTTGAAAGTATTTGTAACAACGAGAATTTCCTTACAATCAGTATATTTTTATAACCAAAGTTTTGTTACAATAAATATATAAATTTTAAAACCTGAGCGCGCATTTTATGCTCTAGAGCGTATTTTTTCGCCAAAGCACGTGATTTTCACTTGTGCTCCCGTTTTTTGTCCAGTGGCGCGTTTTTGCACTAGCATGCATTTTTGCCCGGGCGCATTGTCTCCCAGGCGCGCATTTTTGCACGGGAGCATGTTTTCGCCCGAGAACGCATTTTCGAATCATCACTCATTCTCTCCCGAGTTCATTTTTGTCAGGGCGCGTGTTTTTGACTGCGCACACTTTTTGGCTCAGGAGCACAATTTTGTTTGCGCACAAGTTATTCACTCAGGAGCGTTTTCTTCAAAAACACATTTTTTCGGGCGCACTTTTTCGTCCTGATGCTTTTTCTCACCCGGGCACTTTTAGCCTTGCTAGTTACACATTTTCTCGCGGGCGTGGATTTTTTAACAGGGTGCAAGTACTGTTAGCCCAAACATGCATTTTTCTTACAGGCCCGCGAGAGTTGACTATTAATTAAATATCGTAACATGAAAAATATCTAATGTATCTTTTAAATTTTTGTATAAATAGAAATATATTATTACTAAAAAATAATTTTATTTATTTATTATCACCAATTAAAAGAAGACGTCTACAACGACATTTTTTTGTTGCGTTAAAAAAAACAAGACTAAAGATTTTAAATTTGGGTATTTTCGTGCGTAGGGGTTTGCGAGTTGCATGAGCGTCGTCACACTAAGACACTATCGAGGCGGTGGTAATTAATGTCGTGTGGGGCACGTGCACTTTTCCTATGCACGGTTAGTTGATCGATCGAGCATCTGAGGGTGGGAGAGTACAGTTTTGGCGGAGGTACCATCGTTGTCGGGGTACTGTCACAGCAGAGAGTATCGAGCACGGGCGTACCTTTATAATTAATATATATAACCAGTTATATATATAATAAATTATAATTATAAATTTCATTATATATAAACGCGTATAAAATTTTATATAAAACTTTATAAAACGATTTTATAAAAATTTCATATAAAGTTTTTATATAAAACTTTACGAGCTGCTCTGCACGGGCTTCGCCCGCCCCCGGCGGGCTTCGCCCGCAACATATACATATGAGTACTCAAAATGACCATAAAAAATATACATCAATATTTTATTTTTATTTTTTAAAAACATTTATATTTTAATAAAAAATCATATTAAAGTTTTTTTATATATAGTAGTTAAAGATATATAAAGTTTCTTTATATAATTTTTTTAAAAAACTTTATAAAAATTGTTATATAAAGTTTTTATATAACTTTTTTATAAAAGCTTTTCTTCCTCTCCCCCTCTCTCTTATAAGAATGAAATATATGGAGGAAAATTTTCCTCCATAAAATTTTGCAAAAAAAAAAAATCCAAAAATTAAAAATATTAAATTTTAAAATGAATGATAATTTGACATTAATTTATTAACATAATTTTAGAATTAAAATAACTATCGCGCATGGGCCCCGCACGCACGCAAAGACACTCCCGTGCGCACACGCGACCACCTTCGAGCACAAGCGCACGCATGACGCGGGCTCGGGAGAACATTTTTGGCCCGAGAGAGTATTTTTTCGGTCGGGCACATGTTTCACTCGGGCGCACATTGTTTGCCCGAGAGCACATTTTATGCCTTGTCGCGCATTTTGCACTTGCATGCATTTTTGACCGGGCGCATTGTCTCCCAAGCGCGCATTTTCGCTTGGGAGTGCATTTTTACCCTGACACGCATTTTCGAATCATCTGTACTCATTTTCTCCAAGGTGCACTTTAGCCCAGTCACGCATTTTTTTGCGGACGTTCATTTTTCACACAGGTGCAAGTTTTTGCCAAAGCGCGCATTTTTCTTTCAGGCGCGCGCGAGATGACTAATAAATATCGTACATTAAAAATATCACTAATTGTTTCACCAAACCCAGTTGCACCTACAGTTTCGTCATCTTCTCTTTCTTCGTCGACTTTGCCACGGCATCATGTTATCTCATTACATCATTATTTTTTCATCGAGGAAAAATGTGTTATGATCTAGACATTTCCTCCTTTTCTTATATCTCATTACACACAGACACACACACGCGCACACACAGACACACAGATATACAAACACGTACACACACATGCACACACACACATGCACACACAAACACAAACACACAAACACACATAGACACACAGACAGACACACACATGCACAGACACACAAACACATACACACAGATGACACACATACTACACACAGACACAGACACAGATAGACACAAATATAGACACACAGACACACAGACACACAGACACAGACACACAAACACATACACAAACACAAACACGAAAACAGACTGACACAAATACAAACACAGACTGACACAAATAGACACAGACACAGACAGACACACAGACACATATAAACACATATAGACACACGGACACATACAGACACAGACAGACATACATACACATAGATAGATACACAGACAGACAGATACACAGACACACACACACACACAGAGACACACACACACACACAGAGACATAGACACACACACACACACACACGTACACACAGAGGTACACAGACACACACACAGACACACACACACATACATACACAGACAGACACACAGACACACACACAGACACACAGACACACAGACACACATTGAGAGACACACACAAACACACACAGACACATATACACACACACACACATACACACATAGATACACACAGACACACACAGACCCACACAGACACACACAGATACACACAGACACACACATACACACACACAACATATCATACATGATAGGATGATCTCTTTGGAGAAAATCAAGCATATGAGCCGAGAGATGACGACTAAATATCGTAGAGTCACAAAGTTACTTTGAAATTAAAAAATATTTAATGTGTACTTTAACTAATTCTTTATAAATGAATATTTATTATTAATTAAAAATATTGGTGAGATGAAGGCTCTGTTTGGCACGGTGATAGCGGCTGTGAACGTGGTGGTTTTGAACCGTCATTAGTGAACGCCTGACCTCACCTACAAAGTTTTGTGATGGCGAACATAGCTGTCGTCTTTTCTTTTATGTTCAGGACTAGTTTTCTTTTCTTGATGCGGTCATAACTATTGTTATGCCAAACAATATTTTATGGCGGTGACATTTTTGTCCAAACTCACTAGAGGAAAAATGCTGCGCCAATGGGAGATGAAGTCTCAGGTGGTGGTGTTATTGCATTAATTAAAAAAATTAAATTTATTAATTTTAATATTACACATGTCTTGAAATATATGGAGGGAAATTTCCCTCCATCAGATTTGGGCAAAAAATTAATGCACTCCTCTCCCCGTGAAATATACGAAGGCTCTGTTTGGGCTTCACTAATTTCTTCCCCGAAGGCTCGCTTGCCTCGATCTCCCGCCCGATTCCTTTATTCCTGATATCAAAGCTGCTCTAAAAAACTGCCAATCATCCAGTTCGAGCACATCTAGTTCGAGCAGCATTTGGGTCTCTCGGTTCCCTCTACATCAAACCCACAGGCTCACTACAACCCTCACTACTAGGGCATCACTGCTCATATTCCATCATCTACATCATTCGAATCTCTCGCCTGGGGCATATTCCGTGGAAGAGACTCTGGTGAGTTATCCACTGGAAACCACATATCAATAAAAAGTTATATGTGTTTTCTATCTCATGCCTTCCTCTCCTTCTGCATCAGTCCCACTCACACCCCGCCATCCCCGGATCAAAGCCCCGACTCTGGTTTTTATCTCTCTTCAGCGTTCGGTTCTTGAGGAAGAAAAGCTGACAACCTTCAAAGGAAGTCTGTTGGACAAGCTTTCACTGACTTGGCATTAAGGTGAGCATTGTCTTTATACAGCTCTAACCTTTCACAGACTTGGCATTTGCATTCTCTAACTTTCTTTGACTGTGATTTGTGATTTGTGAATGTATAATTAATTACATGTAATTCTAATGCCATAAATTGTCCAAATCTGTGTTTATTTGAGAAGCTAAGCTTAATAAAATTTATATATTGTATCATTTTTTAATATTTAAATTCTGTTATTCAAGATGAGGTTTTGTTTACATGTTGTTAACTTTAATTGAATACCATGTTCTGACCTATCCATGTTCTTCAATATCGTTGAATGTCTCTAAAAAGGGGTGGTTAATTAAGAGGCTCTTTAGGTGAGGTGTAAGAATATTCATCGAGTGTGTGAGAATACCCAAATAATATCTCAATTTTGCATCCCCAAAAACATTTTCAAGTGTAACGATCAATACCTCAAAATTTTTATGTTTTAGCGCTTACCCCATTTTTTTCATTTTCATGAATTTTTAACCTAATTAATCTCTAATCTTCTTCTTCCATCGCAACACATATTATTTCGGCATTGCTTGAGAAAGCTTCAAGTTTGTATTTTCAACTCTTCCCTTGCACCGTATAGTGGTATAATTTCGAATCAGTTCTATTTTAAATATTTTTTAGGTTTTTGTGGATTGAATTCAAGTTATGGATCTACTTTAAATATTTTTCTCCTCTAGGTGGCTTCATGTTATGGATAAAGATTGGATTTATGAACAAGATAGGTTTAGTTCCACTTATACAGAAGGCGTGAACTTATTTCTATAGTTTGCACGGGAAATCGCTATTTATTATGAAGATAAAAATTTTTACCCATGCAATGTATGTCGAAACACTAAACCAAAGAGGTTTTTTGAAGTTAAAATAGACCTGCAAGTGAAAGGGTTTTATAAGTACTATAAAGATTGCATATGTAAGTCAGAATTTAAATTAGTAGAGAGAATTGATGTTTGTCAGTGATATCTTATGTTTCTATTGTAACATTATTTTACAGCTTGAAATGGAAAGGCTGAGAGCATCAACAGTTGAATCTGACGGTGAAAACTTAATGTCCGAGAGAGAAATTATAAAAAAAGCACTTGGAAATAAGTCTGGTTATGACAAAGTATTAGACTATGGCACCGTTCCTTCTAGATAAAGGAAGAAAATAATTAACGAGGCCACTCAATTGAAAGAGAAGTTAAATTCGACAGAAGAAGAATTGCGCAATGCCAACTCTCATACTGCATCCCAAACAAAGCTTATTGAAAGGCAGGAAGCGTTGATTCAAACTCACAATGAAGAAATTGCGGGTTTAAAAGAAGGACATAATGAGTTGAAGGAGATGTTGACTGCTATTTTGGAAAAATATGGCCAACTTTGATGACTTTTTGGTGCTATTTGGTTGAAAAACCCTCCTCTGTGAGCTTTTTCTTCCTTTCCCTCCTCATCTCTTCTTCTATTATTATTTTCCCATATTTATTTTCACAGTACTAGACAGTATTTCACTGCATTAGAAATATTGACACTGCAGTTTTAATAGTGTCACTGCATTGACAAGTTCGTTAATGTTTCTAATGCAGTATCACTGCAGTTTTCCTATGATTGTTCCTAGAAACTATATGCCACTGCATTTGAAAACTGTAGTTCTAATGCAATGTCACTGCATTAGAAACTACAGTGACATATGATGCGCAAATCTTAGCACACCGCTATAGGCGGTAGCTCGACTGCGACAAGAAATGGCAGTGTACCGATCGTTCAAGTAAAATAAAACGAGGAGTAATCCCCGAGTATCGAATCACGAAGGAACACAGTAAGGTGGAGTTAGGTTTCGAGGAAGGACTTGAGATCGAAGTCCAACGATAGTTGGAGTGCGGACGAAAGGGATTTGGTTCGTGAATAATAAAATAAAATATTACAACTACTCCTATGCAATGCCGCTATGCAAAGCTTCGCTCGGCGGGATGGAAAACTACGTAGGCCTTGAACGCGCTACTTCGTAAGGGCAGATGGACGAGTAGGCAAGCGGATCGAACTATGCAGGCCTTGAGTGCATTGCTTCGTTAGGCGGGATGGAATACACGGGCCGCTATGCCACGCTTCGGTAGGCGGATGGGCGAGTAGGCTAACGGAACGAGGGTCGCCGGCACCTCTTCGACAAGCACGCCACTAGCAATTGCTAGTGCGGCACACGAATGTGACGGCGGGATGGAGGATGGAATGGGGCGCTCCTCAAGTCACATAAACCACAAAAGTATTCCACATAGAAATGAAATATATAAAAATACAAGCAAGTTTAAGTGCAACTTCTTCTTAATACATAGATCTAACTACATGCACACATCAATAAGAGAAGAATAAGGCAAGAAATCGACCGAATCCGAAGGCTCATTGTAGATTCACGGTAGGAAGCACCGGGTTGTCAATCCGCGTCCTAGATCGGTCCGCAACTACGTCCGGGGTAGAGAGAGCTGTCACTACTCTCCAATGAGCCCGTCTTCTTCGTGTCACGATCCGGTAGAGGTTGCAAACTTCCTCTTGCTTGATGGAGATGGCGGCTAGATCGCCTCTTTAAGCTTTAGGATGAAGGAGGAGGCCGAGAGGAAGCTCCGGCTCAAGATTGGCGTGAAGAACAAGCCTGGAGCACCTCCATATGGTGGGCGGCGATGGAGGGGCGAAAAACCTGCGGAAGGGGCGAAAACGGCGGAGCTGGGCGGAAGAAATGCGTCGATCCCGACCTAATTCGCGAGCAGGTCAATTTATAGGCGCTGGAATAAACAGTGCGCACGTTCATTGGCGCACGACCAGTTGTCGTGCGCACTAGAATCCTGTGATCGTGCACCTGCCTGGACGGAGCCTGCAAGGTAAGAAAATTATAAAATACAATGTTCGCACGACCAGTGGCGCACGGCCAGTGGTCGTGCGCGCTTTCGTAAGTGGTCGTGCGATAAGGAAGACAGAACTCAGATTTCAGGGGGTAAGTGCACACGATCAGTGGCGCACGACCAGTGGTCGTGCGCAATAGATCCAGTGATCGTGCGCTGTGTTCCTGTACAGAATTGTACCGGAAACACCTGCACGACACCTGTTCCAGCATACAACACCAATCTAGCCACTGAAGGTGGCGCTTAACAATGCATGAAAACTAATAGCTAAGATAAACAAGAAATAACACCAAAATGGGCCTAGAAGTGCACATAGCATGGAATAACAAATATGAGCTAAAACAGGGCTAAAGTGCAGTGCATAGACTAGAAAATCAGCCCAGATGAGTCCATATATGTGTATATAATTGGGACTCATCACACCCCCAGACTTACCTGTTTGCGCGTCCCGAGCAAACAAATTCTACGCGAACGAGGAAAGAAAAGTAGATGGCTTAAAATTACGATACAGAGTACCATGCGAAGTCGCATGCTCACGTGCATAAGAAAAATAGTAGAGAAGATTTCTCATTATACACAAACAGCTTATATATTTCTAAAAGAGTAAACGCATATTACAACCACTCAAAATGGTGAACTAATGTGAATCATCCGGTCATGCATACGGAGAAAGTAAACTAAGCGCTGAGATGAGCATTGCTCAAGATTGGGGTGCCGGACAAACTCCACCGAAATCGATCGGTGTCGGCGACCATAGGCTCACCCGGTCACATTCTCTCCACGACACTAGATTGGTCCATAGCGTGAGTCGGTAGGACTTTTAGGTTTTAATTGAGGCTTGGGTTACGGTGAGGTAAACAATGATAAACAAGAGGGCTTAGCACACCTAACCCAACATGAGCACAAGATAGAGCTACCTGCACGATGATAATAAACAAATGCACCACACCCCCAGACTTGGACTTTTACAACATAGGTGTGTGCACCGCCCACTCCCAATACCAAAATTTCAAAATTTTCAATTCAACTTTTTCATAACAATCTCCCCTTTTTTTCTTTTCTTTCTCTTCTTCATTCTTCTTTTTCTTTCTTTTCTTTTTTTCAGCAAAAATATCAATGAATACACCCACAATTTCCACTATAAAAATTACCACATCAACACCCCCCAAAATGTAAACATAACTAATATTTAAAGCTCAGATTTGGGTGTACGACTAGGTTAGGCTTTTAAGCTTTTGGTGCGATAAAAGTGGGGCTGAATCAAGAGGGAGGGGTAGGCACAAAGGGGCTAGCGAGGGTAGATGATAGGCATTAAATAAAAAGCTCAACCGGGCCAAAATAATGGCCTACGTCATTCTCACGCACTAGAACTATCCTATGCCAATGCTTCAAGAATCGCTTGGGGCAAGTTCTAGCCATCGAGAAGAATCTCCTTTCTCCCGACTCAAGCAATACGAGTCTAGCGATCATTTACACACATCCCTATGCTACCGTTTGATTCCATCGGATTCACCATTTGAGTAGAGTAAACAACATTTACACTAATAGAGAAAAATATAAAACCATAGTATAAAGAGAAATCTAATCTACACAAATTTCTATGCAACCGAGCACTCGACTAGGAGCACTACTAGAGTCAACATTTTACTCTGCTACATAGTCCTAAGCCATTACCTAGACTTTCCCAAATAAGCAGAAGAATTAAATTCACAACAGAGCAAGCAAACAGATGAGTACGCGCTCAAGTGGGTGCTGTGGTGTGCAATGAAAATGAACAACAATTTCCAAAAAACTAAAATAAAAGTACTTCTAGCATGCTATGCATGAGTGCACGTGAATGGGCACAAAAACTGCTCTCCCCCAGACTTAAACTAAACAATCCACAAAATAGATGACATGAAAACCAGAAAAAGCTAGGGAAAGAGAGTACCCAGTGCTCAGAAATGAGCACACCAGAAGATTGACGTGTAAGCTGAAATGAGTTGCAGCATCCGCCATCCAGAAAAGATACCTGCATGGGTCAGCTCCGCAGAAACAAAAGAAAATAGAAAACTGAAAAAAAAATACTACTAACTAAACATGCTTAGATGAAATAAAAATGCAGAAAAGAAAGATAACTACTGGGGTTATTGACATCCCAACACGACTTATTTGGCATTTGTACAGTTCTAGCTAATGGGAGTATGGAAGGAGAAGTGGACAGGTAACTGGCCTAATATCCGTGTCGGTAGCGGGTACCTATACGGCGACAGAACAGTTACTCCTCTACCCAAATAAT
Source organism: Dactylorhiza incarnata (assembly GCA_033032865.1). Taxonomy (NCBI): domain Eukaryota; kingdom Viridiplantae; phylum Streptophyta; class Magnoliopsida; order Asparagales; family Orchidaceae; genus Dactylorhiza; species Dactylorhiza incarnata. The sequence goes on along the minus strand of JAWHQI010000026.1, from coordinate 3,193,837 downwards.
AATACCTACATAACGCAGGTAGAGGAAACAGAAAGTAGGAAGAGGAGGATATATCCTCACTCAACTCACCAAACAGATCCTTGCCTAGCAAAGTGTCGTCAACAGGGAGGTGGCAGGAGGAAAAGGCAATGCGTGGAGTAGTTTCCTCTATGGAGGGGGAATCAACCTCCTCACATAAGAGGATGCTCTCATCATTGACTTGGGCAATATGCACCAAATCCTCCTGGGGTACCTGTGAAGACTCAACCTGCACAGGCTCGGATGAAGAGGGGGGATCGAGAAATAAACAAGACGAAGAACATAAATAATCAAAAATCGGGGGAGTGGTCCCGGTCTCACTCCCATCAGGTTAGGTAAGTAAAATAATGTTTGCATTGTCATCAATGCTACAAGATTCAGCGGGATCAACGGTGTCCAGGCTTAGGATTTGGACTTCCTCCACCGGTGCTGAGGAAAACTCCTCTTCACCTAGAAGGTTGTCCTCCTTCATAGGAATAGGCACAACACATAGATCGCCAGCCTCATCCTGCGACACATCCTCAACAATGTCGTCGGAGACGAGTATAGTATGCACAACAGGGGGAGGAGTAGTGCTCGGATAAAAGTCGAGCACTGATTCCTCACAAAGAATCGAATCCACTAGAGGTGGTGGATGCACATGGAGAATAGGCTCAGCAATGTCGGTGCATAGATCAGCTGCACATCCGGTGACCGTGTCCATGCCATACCCTTCAAGATGTGAAGGTGACAAAGACACATAACCGGATGTTGAAGGTGTGCCGCCAGAGTTAAGAGTTGGGACGATCCGGATATCCGGCTCGTCATCCTCGTCCAATTGGCAAAGATACTCGGCACAGTCCTTCAAGACATGATCAGTGCTTTGACAGAACTGGCACTGCCTTGCGGGCTTCTTTGGCACAGCGGGGGCTGAATCCGAAAAGAAGTATGATGGTAAAGGCTCGGCAGAGTAGCCATAAGACTTACGCGCACCATATGGAGTACCAGACGAAGTCGGTGCTCCATATGCTGGGCTATAAGAATTATGCCTACTATCCTCCGTAGGGCATTCATCACTAGAGTGGGAGGTAGCTCCACACCAACGACAACGGATATTAAGATGTGCCCACATAGTGCGAAGATAAAACGATTCAAGACGAAGGACACTATTGTGCGAAATACCACACCTAACAATAATTACTAAAGCAACCTAATTAAAAACAGGAAACAGAATACGAGGATATTAAACAAAGGAATGCAATTTACAAATGGAAGGGCTTCTCCCTCAGATTCTCCCTCTCCAAAAAACTCACACGACTGTGTTCCCCGGCAACGGCGCCAAAAACTTGATGCGCAAATCTTAGCACACCGCTATAGGCGGTAGCTCGACTGCGACACGAAACGGCAGTGTACCGATCGTTCAAGTAATATAAAACGAGGAGTAATCCCCGAGTATCGAATCACGAAGGAACACAGTAAGGTGGAGTTAGGTTTCGAGGAAGGACTTGAGATCGAAGTCCAGCGATAGGTGGAGTGCGGACGAAAGGGATTTGGTTCGTGAATAATAAAATAAAATATTACAACTACTCCTATGCAATGCCGCTATGCAAAGCTTCGCTCGGCGGGATGGAAGACTACGTAGGCCTTGAACGCGCTACTTCGTAAGGGAGGATCGAATTATGCAGGCCCTGAGTGCGTTGCTTCGTTAGGCGGGATGGAATACACGGGCCGCTATGCCACGCTTCGGTAGGCGGATGGACGAGTAGGCTAACGGAATGAGGGTCGCCGACACCTCTTCGACAAGCACGCCACTAGCAATTGCTAGTGCGGCACACGAACGTGACGTCGGGATGGAGGATGGAATGGGGCGCTCCTCAAGTCACATAAACCACAAAAGTATTCCACATAGAAATGAAATATATAAAAATACAAGCAAGTTTAAGTGCAACTTCATCTTAATACATAGATCTAACTACATACACACATCAATAAGAGAAGAATAAGGCAAGAAATCGACCGAATCTGAAGGCTCGTTGTAGATTCACGGTAGGAAGCACCGGGTTGTCAATCCGCGTCCTAGCTCGGTCCGCAACTACGTCTGGGGTAGAGAGAGCTGTCACTACTCTCCAATGAGCCCGTCTTCTTCGTGTCACGATCCGGTAGAGGTTGCAAACTTCCTCTTGCTTGATGGAGATGGCGGCTAGATCCCCTCTTTAAGCTTTAGGATGAAGGAGGAGGCCAAGAGGAAGCTCCGGCTCAAGATTGGCGTGAAGAACAAGCCCGGAGCACCTCCATATGGTGGGCGGCGATGGAGGGGCGAAAAACCTGTGGAAGGGGCGAAAACGGCGGAGCTGGGCGGAAGAAATGCGTCGATCCCGACCTAATTCGCGAGCAGGTCAATTTATAGGCGCTGGAATAAACAGTGCGCGCGGTCATTGGCACACGACCAGTGGTCGTGCGCACTAGAATCCTGTGATCGTGCGCCTGCCTGGACGGAGCCTGCAAGGTAAGAAAATTATAAAATACAATGTTCGCACGACCAGTGGCGCACGACCAGTGGTCATGCGCAATAGATCCAGTGATCGTGCGCTGTGTTCCTATACAGAATTATACCGAAAACACCTGCACGACACCTGTTCCAGCATACAACACCAATCTAGCCACTGAAGGTGGCGCTTAACAATGCATGAAAACTAATCGGTAAGATAAACAAGAAATAACACCAAAACGGGCCTAGAAGTGCACATAGCATGGAATAACAAATATGAGCTAAAACAGGGCTAAAGTGCAGTGCATAGACTAGAAAATCGGCCCAGATGAGTCCATATATGTGTATATAATTGGGACTCATCAACATACAGTTTTAATAGCGTCACTGCATTAGAAACTGTAGTTTAGGAAGTTCAGTGGCCTGGATAGGTTGCTGCAGCAGCGAATTTCAGTGGCCTGGATAGGTTCAGGAAGTTCTTGCTGGTTATAAGTCTTTGTTTGAGGGCGTCTTCGTGTTCTGTGAGTACTTCCTGATCTACTTCCATTGTCCAATCCTGACATGCTATATATTTTCCATCGTTGAGTTGCATCAACCTGCTTGGATTTGTAGCTGTAGAAAATTTTCATGTTCAATTATAATTACCCAAATCTTCCTCCGGGAGTTTGCATAATTATATTATAGGTTGCACTGCCCTGTATTTTGAAATTACATAACTCCCATCTGAGTTTATATTTCATAACATACATGCCAGAGGGGTATTTTTCGTGCATGCATGATATGAAATGTAACCTTACATGAGAGGTTTACGTAATTTCAAAAGATAGAGTGGTGAAACTTGTAATTTTGCAAACTTATAATTATATTTTGCAAGGTACGAAATTAACTATAGCTTTGGACTTTTGGAGTTACTACACTTAATATAAATTCATTGCTTGATACCTTCTTCCTTATTTTCTATGGATTGCGCGTCTTCACATTTCTCTTTAACATCTTCCCCTGAAATTCAGTGTCAAACATACAAGATTTTGTGGCAGTTTGATGTAGCAGCGAGTTTGCTACAGCTGCAGCAAACTGCAGCTTCGAGTTTGGTGCAGCTACAGCAAACTGCAGCAGTGAGTTTGCTGCAGCTGCATCAAACTACAGTAGCTAGTTTGCTGCAGCTGCAGCAAACTCTTTGGTGTGAGTATTGTGTGTGCAGTTGTGCTTTGTGTTGTGTGTGCAGTTGTGTTGTGTGTGCAACATCTCCAATCTCTTGGACATTAAGCTTGCGAGTTTGCTTGGAATGTGTGTTTGGACATTAAGCTTGTGTGTTTGCTGCAGATTGACAATGTTGTGTAAACTCGCTGCATCACAAATTTAATTGCTTGGAATGTTAAATTTGCAGCGAGTTAAGACTTGTGTGTGCAACGAGTTTGCTTGTCAATGATAAAAAGACTTGGAAGCTTGCGAGTTTGCTTGTAATCATCAATCTCTTGGACATTAAGAATTGGAATGAAACTCGTTGTAGGTTTATGTGTGAAACTCGCTGCATATTCCTCGTCAATACATTATCAATGTTAAAGATTGATGATTTCAATTAAATGTTTCTATTACGTCATGTCTTTCCTTATAGTTTCATTAAATGTTTCAATTAAATGTCTCACTAATGCCTAAGTACATCATGTCTTTCTTTATAGTTTCATTCCAACTCTTTTTTAGATATAAATCTGCAGCGAGTTTGCAAACTGTAGCTAGTTTTCTTTGGCTTTAGCAAACTGCAACAGCGAGTTTGCTGCAGCTGCAGCAGCGAGTTTGCTGCAGCTGCAGCAGCGAGTTTGCTGCAGCTGCAGCAGCGAGTTTACTGTAGCTGCAACAAACTCTTTGGTGTGAGTGTTGTGTGTGCAGCTGTGCTGAGTGTTGTGTGTGCAGTTGCGTTGTGTGTGCAACTGTGACATGTCAGCAGCCAATATAATTCACCCAATTATTTTCCCCTCCAAACACCCAACCGACAATCTCCAAGACCCAATTATCCCCTTCCAGCCCACAACCAACCATCCCAAGCCCAGAATGTCCTCCCAAATTCTATCCAGAACCCTTCAAAAGATCTCCCAACACTTGAAACTCTTCCCTAACCTAATCTCCTCCACGCTACAGCCCACCCCTCTATGCGATTACTCCCCAGGCCACTGAAATTCCCCTTCTTAACCTATCAACCAGCCCAAAGCCCTACCACAGCAGCCCCAAGGTCCACTGGAGACCCTCCATTACAGTAGGCTGCTTCCAAGAATTCTAAAATCTGTGCAAAATTACAATCATTATACTGTGAAGCCACTTAATTCAGCAACCGATCAGTCCTAGTCTGCTTATTTCTTATGCAAATTATTGTTTCAAGTTGATATTACTTATTGTTGAATATTTGATGGACAAACATATTATTTGGGATACTTATTTGTATTAATCTATCCATCAACATTTAATTGATGTTCTCTTTGCTTTAATTTGACTAGCATTACTCATTTATCTAATACTTTAAAATCAATTGAGGTTATTTGCAGATTTTTTTATTAAATTCAACTTTTATTGCCCCCTTTAAAGTGTTGTTGCCCCTTTAATAATTGCTCTCTTTTATTTCTAGGGAGTTGGAGCTTGGAATGAAAAGTGACGGAAGAAGATACATCTGTCAGAAAGTGTAGAAGTACTTGATGTGTTTTGTAAAACATTTTGATCTTATTGTTGTTATGTAATGTTGTTTTGTTATAGATGAGATGACGCTTGTACTCTATCTAGTTATTATATGTATTTCAAATTTAATATTTGTAATGTGTTTTCTTTTTATTAATTTGACATATTTTTTCCTTCCCGTACTTTATTCAAATTTTATATATGAAAAGTATATTAGTTCTTTAAACCTATAATGATTTCAATTTTTAAATATTTTAATTACAAATTATGAATGAATATAAAATATTATAACATAATATAAAACTATATTATACTTTAAATAATAATTCATATTTATAATTAAATCATGCGTACCCATTTAAATTAGGAATTGAAAAATTAAAAATATAAATGATTTTTTTAGTAACGAAAGTATATAACAATTGCAACGAAATAATTATTGTTATGTTACAACTTATTGTAACGGAGTAATGTTTATTATAATTATTTGTAATGATAAATTAATTTCAATATATTTGCTATATATATATAAATAAAATTTTTAGTGAGGAGGAAATCAAACATTTGTAACGAAATATTCTTTACTATAACTCATCTTATTGTGAGGAGGCAATGTTTGTCACGAATAAATTATTTGTAACGACAAACAAAAATTCGTTACGAGAACTATTAGCGTCGAGCCTTAGGTAACGGTCGTCACTTAATGTAAATGTCGTTACAAAAACTTTCTGTATCGATATTAGTTACCTTCTGTAACGTTTTTAGTCCTTACTAAAAGTGTAATTTATTGTGGTGGAGGGATTAGTCCTCAGGCATAAAGTTTCGAGTAAGAGGATCGAGGTCGATAGGGCCAAGATCGAAGTCATAGAAAAACTTCCTCCTCCAACCAATATTAAATTTATTAGAAGTTTTATAGGACACGTGAGCTTCTATAGGAGGTTCACGTCATTTAAGAGATTACATAGGCGATGTTTTAAATATTACACGCCCTAGGTCATGGGCGTGACCTAAGGCGTAACGCGCACGTAACGCCCGCATTTAAGCCAGAAGGCGTCCATCCCGCACCAGCTTCGATCACGCCATGTACATGCCCTTGGTCACGGGCGTGACCGAGGGCGTGTAACCTCAAATTCAAGCCTATTTAATGTCAGCTCCACCAGAACTGAAGGGACAAATTTTTGGGAGCTCAATTCTTCATTTCTTATATTATTTTCATGTTTTTAGTAGTTCTTGCACTCTTTCTTTCTTGCAATGGTAATTTCAATTCAATAGTTATAATTTTCATTTCAATAGCTTGTAATTCTCTTCTTTGCAATTTTAATAAAATTTAGTTCTTTCTTCTTCTTATCCTATTCTCTCTTTCATCATGAACTCTTTTATTTTTAGTGATTCCTCCATCTCCATGTGTAGCTAAATTTCTATTAGTACTCGATCGAGATAATCCAAGGAATGATATAAGCCATGGAATATTTTAGAGTTGCTATTTCTCTTTTCTAAAATGCTTAAGATTTTTCCTTGATTTTAAGATAACGAGATTATATTTTTGATATATAATTCTTATTCTTATTTTCGTACTTTAGTTAGCCTAGAGGCTCGTAATGCGAATCGATCACTCATGGATAAAAAAGAGTAGAATGCAATCCTCGAGAGAGGACAACATTACCCTTCTGGATTGGAGTAAAAGCCAATAACGGGATTCACCTCCTAAAGCGAGCTTTAGGGGTTTCGATTATAGAACGAGAGTTCGCTTGATCAACCTAATCTCAGGTGAATGTATTCCTCGAGAGAGGTGAGTTCATAATTTGGGAATCCATGCGGTCAAAGCTATTTTATAAAGAGAATGCAATTTTATTCTTTCTTCTTATTTTTATCTCAGAGGTGATTCAAAGTTCTGTTAATTTTTTGATGTGGAAGTGGACTGACCGGGCGGTCTGATTATGGAGATCACAGAGACTGCGCGAGCTCGGGTGTGGTGATTTGGCTATTGAGTTTGCGTGTCTCTGGTATTGGCGAGCTGTGTTGGTTTGCCGTTTGTGCCCAAGTGTTCTGTTCGGTTCGAGACCGGTCGGTCTAGTACTGGAGGTCGCTTCGGCGGTCTTGTACTTAGGTCAGCTTGAGATCGCCCTTGCGGTCTGCTGTGGTTCCGATCTTATGTGAGACCGGACATGTTGTATGAGCCTGGTTCTGGCGGGTTGTTCACGTTCTGGTCAGATACTCATATTGTTCTTCTCCTGTAAGTGACTGGGCGGTCTGCCGATTTGGATTAAGCGAGCTATCTTAATTGACATTTGCTTAAGTGCAATAAAGGTCCTATCGTGACCGCGCGGTCTGGTTCTAGAGACCGCGTGCTTTAATAACGAAGGTGACCATATCCCTCTATGGCGGTGACGACATCCGTTCGTTTGCCTATAAATAGAGGGGCAGGGGTAGTCATTCATAACGCAACAACTGTTAGAGCCTAGTGTGGATTGATGGTGCCGATCTCAACTTTGAGGTCGCGTGGTTTGAAGATTGTTGACTGTTTATTGTTTTCACAGGTTAGGCGGCCAACAGGTTGTCATCAGCATTCTTCTTATCTTTCTAGCTTTGAATAAACCAGTTCGCCAGCGGTCTATCTGGGCGATCTGTGTTTGGAGGTACTTGGATCTGTCTGCAGCGGACTCAGTTGATCAGGCGACCATAAGTGGTCAGGCGGTCTTGAGTGCGGTCTTGCAGCAGTGAGCAGTTCTTCTTCTAGTGTTCGCGGGTTGCTTCTGTGATCTTGAGACCGTGCGGTCTGGGCAATCATGAAGTGCGAACAGTTTTGTTTCCAGCAGTTGTAAATAAAGAGCAGTTCGTGCGGTCTGGCAGTTTACAGGTCGGCGACCTGTCCTGCTCGCACGGTCTCAGGGGAAGCCGGCGATCCTGCTAAGTTCGGGCTGTCTCAATTTTCTGGTCGCCAGACTTTTGTGTTGTTTGTTCTCATCTATGTTTGCTCTCATAAATCATGTCTCGCCATGTATGCAATGCATTGTAATAAGATAGTATTCAATTGAGATTCTCTTGCCTTCATTGTCACTGGTTAAATGTTGTGAATTTGAATTGAAGTCTTCCGTTGTTGTCTTCGATCCATTCTCCGAAATTTTAACATGGTATCAGAAGTAGTTTTGAGGCAGTGATCAACCACAGAATCCTACTTCAGTCTCTGAAAGGTTGTTATCCAGTGTGATAGCAATGGAAGGAGGTTATACAAGAGGTCTCGGATTTGAGCTCCTTATGCAGACTAACTTCAAGAAGTGGAAGTCGTGCATGGAGAGCTATCTTCTTGGCGAAGATTTATGGGAGGTAGTCGGAGGAGATGCGAGACAAGCTATTGTAGCTGCTGAAGGGAATGTTGAGCAGGTAAAATCTTGGAAGAGAACAAATGTAAAGGCAGAGTTCACTCTCAAGCGTGCTATCATTTCAGAGCTGTTTGACCACATAATTGGATGTAGGTCAGCTGCTGAGATTTGGACAGCCTTGGATGACTTGTTCAATAAGAAGAATGTAGCTCGACTACAGTTCTTGGAAAATGAGTTGGCTAAAGCAACTCAGAGAGATTTGTCTATCTCAACTTTCTTCTTGAAGATAAAGAACAAGTGCGCAGAGATATCGGCTTTGGACCCGGATGAACCTATCTCAGAAGCGAGGTTGAAGAGGCACATAATCTGCGACTTGCGGAAGGAGTATGTGGCCTTTGTCACTTTTGTTCAAGGTTGGGTCAATCATCCATCGTTACTTGAGCTGGAGAACTTGCTTGCATCGCAAGAGAGTTTAGCTAAGCAAAAGGATGGGATATCAGTCTCTGGGGGAGAGAGCGAAGTTTTGTATTCAGGCAAGAAGAAGAGATGGGACAAGAAGAAGAAGTCATCTGTTGGAGATGGTCCATCTACTTCATATCAGCAGGAGAGGAGTTACACTCCTAAGTCTGATGGAAAGAAGAAGGAAGGGCCGAGATGTTACAGGTGCAATAAGCTTGGTCACTTCAAAAGAGACTGCAAGGTCAATCTACAGCCAGGGCATGAAGCAGGTAAGGAGGAGGCTGGTTACATTGCTGAAGGTAGTTGGGGTGGTGGAGGTGCTTTCATGACGGGAACTTGTGTTCGGGCATTGGCTTCCATCAACTATCAGGATGATTGGATAGTGGACTCTGGGTGTGGTCATCACCTCACCGCGGATGAGTCGAAGTTCTCCTCGTTGCAAGTATACTCAGGTAATGATGCTATCATTACCGCTGATGACACTGTTCATGCAGTTGAGAAGGAGGGTATAGTTTCTTTGAATGGATATAGAGGCCCTCTTACTTTGAAGAGTGTCTATCATGTTCCGGGGATGAAGAAAAACCTCTTTTCGGTGACCAATGCAGTTGATGGTGGCTATCACGTTCTGTTTGGTCCAACAGGAGTGAAGTTTCTTCGAAACATGTCAGCGGTGAAGACAGAAGTCACTCATGTAGGAAAGCGGGTGAAGGACTTGTTTGTGTTATCTATAAGTTCCTATGTTGACAAGATGAAGACTAATGATAGCGCTGCTATCTGACATGAAAGACTTGGACATGTTGGGATGGACAAGTTGAGAGCTATAGCGGAAAGAGGTCTTGTAAGAGGCTTGCCTAGTTTGTCATCCTTCGGTGATGGTCATGTTTGTGCAGGTTGTCAGTTTGGTAAGGCTCAACGTCTTCCATTTGACAAATCACAAAGCAGATGCAAAACACCATTGGAATGTATTCATGGTGATCTGCTTGGACCTACCACAACTGTCAGTCTTGGAGGCAGCAGGTATATGCTGGTTTTGATTGATGACTTCACTAGATATACTTGGGTATATTTTCTGAAGGAGAAGTCGGAAGCCTTGGAAAAGTTTGTGGAGTTCAAGGAGCTAGTGGAGGGTCGGCTTAATCTGCGGATCAAGAAGTTCAGAACTGACAATAGAGGGGAGTTCACTTCCAATGCATTCTTCAACTTCTGCAGAAAGTATGGCATCCGAGGAGAGTTCTCTTGTGCTCACACTCCACAACAGAATGGAGTTGCAGAGCGGAAAATCTGTCATCTAACAGTGACCTGCAAATGTTCGGTATAGGGACGGGCTTGTGCTTCCGCTCATTGTTTATTTTTAAGAATTACAGAATGGATTTGTTTTAAAATTTATAAGAATTTTTTATAATGCTTGTGATTCCGCTCGTTGTTTATTTTTAAGGGATAAGAAATGGACGGGCTAAAAATGTTCAGTATAGTCGGAATACTCGTTGAATTATCTAACGAAGAAGAGGGTGTAGGGGTCGGTGTCGAAATAGGTACCTTAGACTCAACCCATTTTGGGTGGGTTACCTCCTTGCCACTGTGAAGGTGTATAACGTTGGCATTTTCTCTGGGGTTCGGCTCCGTGTTCTCTGGTAGAGCTCCATATGGCCGCTCGGAGACCATCTTGGCAAGTTTTCCAACCTGATTTTCCAAGTTTTTAATCGATCCAGTAATATTCCGGATATTTGACTCAGTGGACGCGACGTAAATAGCAAAAATATCTTCGAGCGGAGAAGGTTTTGGCGGTGGAGGTTGGAATCCGTTCGGAAATCCTTGCAGATTCATATTTGGGGGCCTCTGAGCATTGTAAGCATTGCTTCGGGAGAAATTTGGGTGGTTCCTCCAAGCCAGATTATAATTATTACTATACATATTATTATTAGGGTTGAAGGGGGCCGAACGGGGTTGCCTAAGTAATCTATGGTTTCTTCGACATAATTATTATTAACTGGAGGCCAAGTGGGAGCGGAGGAGGAAGTAGTCATCTCTGCCACTTGCTTACTTAACCTTTCGACTTGAGAGGCTAAGTGAGAAGTGTCATCTAGTTCATATATCCCAGTTGGTTTAGTAGTGCGCGATCTAGGCATATTCCATTGATAGGCATTCATGGCCATTTCTTCGAACAGAGCTTGAGCGGCCTCCGGGGTTTTGTTGTTTAACGTTCCCCCGGTGGCTGCATCGATCATCTGTCGTGTTGAGAAATTTAAACCATTATAGAAGGTATGGACCTGCAGCCAGGACGGTATTGCATGATGAGGACTCCTACGCAAGAACTCTTTAAAACGCTCCCAAGTCTTGTAGAGATACTCAGAATCGTATTGAATGAAAGAGGCGATATATGTGCGTAGTTTAGCGGTTTTAGACGGGGGAAAATACTTTGTTAGAAATTTCTCCTTCAATTGGGCCCACGTAGTTTTGGATCCTTTGGGGAGAGAACTTAACCACGCTTTAAACTTTTCTACAGCGAAAATGGAAATTAGCATAGATGAATAGCGTCATAAGTAACGCCATTAATCTTAAAGTATCGCAAATTTCCAAAAAACTAGAAAGATGTAAATTCGGATCCTCATCCGGCAAACCGTCAAATTGTGCTGACTGTTGTACTATTTGAATGCTACTGGATTTTATTTCAAAATTATTATTAGCCACTATTGGGCGTGTAATACTCGATCTAGTATCTTCCAAATTCGGCCTGACATAATATGTCATTGTCTGTGGTGGGACTGCATCTGGAATTGGATCGGTCATAGCTTCAGTGTAAGTATCTCCGACAGACTCTTCGGGAAACTCGAGTATGTTTTGATCACGAAATCGGAGGCGCTCACGAAGGGTACGCTCGATTTCGGGGTCAAAAGGAATATTTGAATCGTCTGAGGAGTTTCCTCGGGTCATATACTAATAATAAAACTTATTTTTTTGGATTTGGCTTTTTCTATTTTTTTGTTTTGTTTTTATTTGTATATATATATTTTAAAATATATATAGAATAAAATTAATAGTAATTCCTTTTTTTCAAAATAATGACAATGAGTCACCGACGATGGCACCAAAAACTTGATGATTAACTTTGGAGAACTTCTTTTGGTTTGCACAACCTTTATATGACGAGATTAAAATTAGGTGGGTGTTTTCGAAGAGTTTCGCAAGTACTCCTACTTTGAGAAACTAATTGTTATCCTATCGAAAGATAGAAGTAGCGTTCTTATTCTTCTTTCGAAATATTGACAATTACACCCCAACTATGATGCTGAATTCTATTGATGTTTTAAAATAGCAACGGTGAGTTTTGCAAGTTTTTGATTTGAAAAGCTTTTGTTTAATTATAATCCAAACTAATCATTTGATAAAGACAAGTATACCTTATCACGTGTAATACATAATATTTTGTTTTTTGAAAATATCGAGGTCGTATATTTCCGCGGATCTTGTTGATTACTTCTACTTTTAAGGAATAAACTATTATTTTATCGGAGTAATATTTTGAGTTGATTTATAAAGAATGATAATAAGCGTATAACTAGAGTTCTAAACGATGATGAAGATAGCGCCCAATGTCGAATTACCTTGAGATGAAGATAGTCTCTGAAAGGAGGTTAGTTCTTATTATTATTAAAACTCTTGTTTAACTTTGTTTCAAAATAATTGATATATATAAATATATATAATGTGGTGTTTGCTGTAAGAGTAATAAACACAAATACTAAGAGCGCATAAGAAATCACAGCAATAATAAGAGATAAAACAAAGCACATAACAAGCAAACCACAAAATAAACAAGCATTCAGATGACACAAGGAAATATAGTAGTTCCCCAAAACTGGGTAAATCTACTCTTCTACCCACTGGTAGGAATCCACTAGGAGGTTGTTGATAAGGTGCCCTCACACCAAGGGATTTTTGATAAGGTGTCCACACACCAATGGGAGTTTTGATCAGGTGCCCAATTCACCTATAAGCTTTTGATCAGGTGCTTATAAACCAAGATGCAGGTTTTTGCTAAGGTGGCCTGTCACCAAGAGTAAACTTTTGAAGGGAGTTTTAACCCTTTATAAGATGGGAGGAATAAAAGAAAACAAAAAAGATTATGATGTTCTTCTCTTTTGCTGAGAAGACTCTTGATAAAGATGTTGAAGAGAGCTCCCCCTGTCTGATGTAGTTTGATGACAGCTTTTGGATGGAGCCCCTTCACTTGATTGCAATAACACTTCTTCTTCTTCTTGCAGTTTAGATCCTGAGCAAGTGATAGTGTTTGGTGTCTCAGGATATGTATAAGATCTGCAAGAGAAGAGTTTAGCAAAAACATAACAAGATAAAGTAATAAAGTTGTTCTCTGTTTTTGCCCCTGTTCTTCTTTTTCTCTTCTTCTTCTTCTTCTTCTCTTATTCCTGTACAGAAAGATGTAATATATATTCTATCTGTAATATGAAATCTGTACAGCAATATATATATATATATATGTATGTAATCTTTCGAGAGAGAACAGTAAGTTATAAATTATATAAAATCTGCTGTAATATATTCTGCTGTAATAAAATAATCTGCTGCTTATTATCTGCTATATAATAAGTTGACTCCTGCTGTCGTATATAGAAGTTGTCCTCTTTCCTGGCTGGTTTTGAATCCTTGCCGACCAAAGAGGAAAGAAATAATATTTCTTTTATTTAGCAGATCCTCGAGCTGTCCTCTTTCCTTCTTTTGCTTGCTGCAACGGCTACAACATTTATTATTTATGCTGCCAACAGCTATAGCATTTAATGCCTGCAATGGCTATATTATATATTCATAAAGAAAGACAATATATAGCAATATATAAATAGAAGTTACTTAAAATATTGCTTAGAATATTAGTCGAGCTGAGATAGAAGGAATATAATTGTTGTTAACAATTTCGTCGAGCTCGGCTTCACTTATCGTCGACTTGAGAATTCTGTTCGTCGACCACTGTTGTATTGTTGTTCGTCGACCGCTGAGATTTTTGGATTTCGTCGAACGCAGCCTTGAGTTCGTCGAATGGAACTTTTCGTCGACCGCTGAGATGGGATGATTTCGTCGACCGCTGAGCCGCTGTTCTTCGACCGCTGAGATGGCTAGATTTCGTCGACCGCTGTTCTGGTTGGAATTCGTCGACCGCTGCTTTCTTGATATTTTGTCGAACGCAGCTATAATGTAATTCGCAGAGCGCCGTCCGACGAATGCCGATGGCCGTTCGTCGAACGCAGTTTGACTAATATTATTTTGATTTTAACTTATATTATTTTCTCTTATAATATTTTCTCTTATATTATTTTCTCTTATTTTCTTCAGCCTATTATTATATATATATTTCTTAGTATATTATTTATATATATATTTTTTATATTAGCTGTATATTTCTTTTCAGCCTATTACCTTAATCTGATTTAATCTAAGTTATAAGATATATTATGATATAAACTTTAGACATTAAAGGTGGATCCTAACTCAAATCAAACCTAAGGTTCCAACAATCTCCCCCTATTTGAGTTGGGATCCTAATCCAAATTAACTAGGTTCTAACAATCTCCCCCTATTTTGTTTAGGATTCCTAAGCATAAAAAGTCTTGAGTAGCTTAAGGGACAGAGGTTATTTCTAAATTTCTTTTATAACTAAGCAATTTCTGATTTCCTAAATTTTGATTTAAAGAGGATTTTTAATATGTGAATTACTAGCTGTTATTAGATTCTAGGAATTTAAAAATAAAAAAGAAAAAGTTTGATAGCTTCTTTCTATAGAATCTCCTTAATCAGAAGAGACTCACACTCAGAGCTCTGATCATTTCTGATCTATGCTACTTGAGTAGAATGCTCAAACTGATTTTGGAGAAAAAAAATTTGTAAGAGAGTGAAGTTATCTGACATTGCTTTTAAAATAGAAAAATTCCAAAGAATCATTAAAAGTGTTGTTTAACTAAAATTTGAGTAAAAATATTAATCAGTTTAAAAAATTGCCTTATAGATAGGTATGTTGGTCTTTTTATTTCATTAAAATACAAATTTGAAAAATTTCTTTGATTTTGCTGAACATACATAATTTCTTTTTCTTTAAAATTCTATTTGAACTTATCAGCTTTAAATATCTTATTTTTTAAAGAGATAGTTTGTTCTACAAAAATTTTGAAAGGAGTTAAATTAATTATTTTTGTTAACTCTTTTCTAATGTTATTTTCAGAATTGTAATTTCCAGATGTTATTAAATCTGTACATAATGAATTGAAAACAGATTTAAAATCAGATTTTATTAAATCTGTTCATGAAGAAGTGAAAACAGATTTAAAAGTATCAGAGGTAAAAATAAAGTTTGAAGATACCTCTTTTACCTTTTCTTATTGAGATTCAGATTCCGATTTGTAGTTGAAGCCATATATTGCCATCATGTAGAAAGCTTTGGCTTTTTGTTCTTCTTCTTCTTCTTTAGTTAGAGTAGAAGATGGTTCTGCATCAAAAATGATGTTAGTGGAACAAGTAAAGGTGGATCCATTTACCATCCTTGAGAGGGAGTTCCAAATGCTCTTTGCTGAAGTGCAATTAGCCACTTTTTGAAGAATGCCGTTTGACATTGATTTAGCCAATATCTCCATGGCTATGGCATCATCACTGATCAACTTTTCTTGATCATCAGATGAAGAAGTTGAAGATGAAGTTCCTGTCAACATGGAATTATAAAAATCTTCATCTATTGCATTCATATATAATCTGATTCTAACTTGCCATAAGTCAAATCTATCCAAATTACATAAAGGTGGATCTGAAAATAAGAAATCAGCTAGTGCCATTTGGAAAAATCCTTTTAAAAACAAAATAAGAACTAAGTGATCTTTGTGATTTCAGGTGTTAGCCTGTGTGAAAAATCAACTTCCTCTGATACCAATAGAAAGGGATAATTGATATGCTCTGAAGAGGGTGATTGATAAAATCAACCTGCTTTGATACCAATTGAAAGGAGGTTAGTTCTTATTATTATTAAAACTCTTGTTTAACTTTGTTTCAAAATAAGTGATATATATAAATATATATAATGTGCTATTTGTTGTAAGAGTAATAAACACAAATACTAAGAGTGCATAAGAAATCACAGCAATAATAAGAGATAAAACAAAGCAGATAACAAGCAAACCACAAAATAAACAAGCATCCAGATGACACAAGGAAATATAGTAGTTCACCAAAACTGGGTACATCTACTCTTCTACCCACTGGTAGGAATCCACTAGGAGGTTGTTGATAAGGTGCCCTTACACCAAGGGATTTTTGATAAGGTGTCCATACACCAATGAGAGTTTTGATCAGGTGCCCAATTCACCTATAAGCTTTTGATCAGGTGCTTATAAAACAAGCTGCAGGTTTTTGCTAAGGTGGCCTGTCACCGAGAGTAAACTTTTGAAGGGAGTTTTAACCCTTTACAAGATGGGAGGAATAAAAGAAAATAGAAAAGATTATGTTGTTCTTCTCTTTTGCTGAGAAGACTTTTGATAAAGATGTTGAAGAGAGCTCTCCCTATCTGATGTAGTTTGATGTCAGCTTTTGGATGGAGCTCCTTCTCTTGATTGCAATAACACTTCTTCTTCTTCTTGCAGTTTAGATCCTGAGCAAGTGATAGTGTTTGGTGTCTCAGTATATGTATAAGATCTGCACGAGAAGAGTTTAGCAAAAACAGAACAAGATAAAGTATTAAAGTGGTTCTCTGTTTTTGCCCTTGTTCTTCTTTTTCTCTTCTTCTTCTTCTTCTCTTATTCCTGTACAGAAAGATGTAATATATATTCTATCTGTAATATAAAATCTGTACAGCAATATATATATATATGTATGTAATCTGTCAAGAGAGAACAGCTGGTTATATCTTATATAAAATCTGTTGTAATATATTCTGCTGTAATAAAATAATCTGCTGCTTATTATCTGTTGTATAATAAGTTGACTCCTGCTGACGTATATAGAAGTTGTCCTCTTTCCTGGCTCATTTTGAATCCTTGCCGACCAAAGAAGAAAGAAATAATATTTCTTTTATTTCACAGATCCTCGAGCTGTCCTCTAACCTTCTTTCGCTTGCTGAAACGGCTACAACATTTATTATTTCTGCTGCCAACGGCTATAGCATTTAATGCCTGCAACGGCTATATTATATATTCATAAAGAAAGACAATATATAACAATATATAAATAGAAGTTACTTAAAATATTGCTTAGAATATTAGTCGAGCTGAAATAGAAGGAATATAATTGTTGTTAACAATTTCGTCGAGCTCAGCTTCACTTTCGTCGACCTGAGAATTCTGTTCGTCGACCGCTGTTGTATTGTTGTTCGTCGACCGCTGAGATCTTTGGATTTCGTCGAACGCAGCCTTGAGTTCATCGAATGGAACTTTTCGTCGACCACTGAGACGGGATGATTTCGTCGACCGCTGAGCCGCTGTTCTTCGACCGCTGAGATGGCTGGATTTCGTCGACCGCTGTTCTTGTTGGAATTCGTCGACCGCTGCTTTCTTGATATTTCGTTGAACGCAGCTATAATGTAATTCGCAGCTATAATGTAATTCGCAGAGCGCCGTCCGACGAATGCCGATGGCCGTTCGTCGAACGCAGTTTGACTAATATTATTTTGATTTTAACTTATATTATTTTCTCTTATATTATTTTCTCTTATATTATTTTCTCTTATAATATTTTCTCTTATATTGTTTCTCTTATTTTCTTCAGCCTATTATTATATATATATTTTTTTTTCTTAGTATATTATTTATATATATATATTATTGATATTAGCTGTATATTTCTTTTCAACCTATTAACTTAATCTGATTTAATCTAAGTTATAAGATATATTATGATATAAACTTTAGACATTAAAGGTGGATCCTAACTCAAATCAAACCTAAGGTTCCAACAGTCTCTTTTAGAAGTAAAAGATATGACTTTTCAAAACATTAAAACGGCTTGGCCGTGGAGGTTCCATAAGTATGAACGCACCTCTCTCGAGGGTACACCCACCTGAGATTATGAATATTCGACCGAACTCTCGTTCTTTAATCGAATCTCCATAATTCTCGCTTTATGTTGTGAACCACGCTATTGGGTTTTTATTTCCAATTCGGGAGACTTACCTCATCCTCTCTCGAGGGTAGAGCGCACTTCTCTTTACACATGAGCGACCAGTCTGTATGCACGAGCCTCTCGGCTAACTAGTGTACGAAAATGGAAATGAAAACCACATATCGATTATATGGTTCCACTCAACATTTTTCTCGGGTAAACCTTAAGCTCGTTAATTATTTTAGAAAGAGATGTTTTATCTTTTAAAAAATCATTTATTTGTCCCAATGCTCTTCGACATCGTGCGCTAAAGGAAATTAGCAACTCATCGGAATGGACATGGCATTAATAATTTGAAAATACATGATAATAATTTAAGCGAATATAAGCGTGAAAGAAAGATTACAAGACTTATATAAAAACAGAAATAGTATCCATCCCAACCGTCTTAATCAAGCGCTAAAGAAAATTAGCCTCTCATTCGGGTTGGGGTGGTATAGAAATGAAATACTTATAAAAGTGCAGAGATAATATCCGTCTCAACCATCTTAATCAAGCGCTAAAGAAAATTAGCCTCTCATCCGTGATGGGGGTGGTAATAGAACATTTATATAATAATTTAAAGACTGGAAATTAAAACTTAAAAGAGTGTTACACACTCAGAACCCAAAATAGGGTTTGGAAAGCATCACTCAAAGACTACTTCTAATCATTAAAAGACAAAGTTGAGATAAGAAAACAAACTATTTTATTACCAAAATGAAGATTATAACTAGACTAGGAAAGAGAAAGTAGCTAACTAGAAATGCAGGAAATAACTCACATACAAGTCCTAAACTACTCCAGAAAACTAGCTAACACACAAAATTCTGGATAAAAAATGCTTCAGCCGACCCCTCCTATTTATAGGGAAAAAATTATTTTTACACGCCCCCGGTCACGGGCGTGACCAAGGGCGTGACTTCTGCGCGTGTTGTAGAGGTCGCTTCAGCCGTTTTCTGGAAGGATCCGCCGTCAAATATGGTTGCACACGGGCGTGACCTTGGGCGGCAGACGTCAGCAGCATGGGTCGTGACTTTGGGCGTGTCACGCTGGCTGATTGGCAGAACACGGGCGTGACCATTTTTGACACGGGCGTGACTTGATTCATCGAGAAATCAGTCCAATTCGGCTTGATCGCGCGACCTATTCATCTTGACCAAGAGTATGCAGGCGTGACCTGAAATGTCATGGACGTGACCAAGAGTGTCACGGGCGTGACTTGATCAATTTGTCAGGATTTGTTCTGAATTTGGCCGGGACCGTCGAGATTGCTCTTTAAATTTACACGCCCTTGGTCACGGGCATGTCCGAGGGCGTGACCGGAGAAAATTTGTCAAATTCTGCAAAAACAAAAATAAAACAAGCAATTTATTTATTAATTTACTTACAATATTTACAATATTACTTAAAATTCTAATAAAGACTATACTAAAAATACGTATATTTTACTACTTAACAGAAACATTAAAAGACACAGAAGCTATCCACATATACACAAGAGTACCATGACCTTAAGGCCTTACAAAACCCATGCTAAGAACTCTCACCGAGACCCCACCCGCAGATGGCCCACGATGCCATTGGTCTTGTCCATCAACACAGCCATTCTCGCCAGTTATCACAAAAGGGGACTTGTCTTGCCGGGACACTCTCCACACATGAATCCAAGCATTCACAGGCTAGCCAGACGACCAAAAAGACAAAGCCACACCTTCACATACAAGAGGCATCACACCCCATTCACTACGCATAAAATTACCCTTTTCGATCGACCGCTGGTTCTCACACGAAATATAAGGGCAACATATACGAAGCATAAGGGCAACATTTACGAAGTTTTCGCCGTCATTGAATTTCTAGCAAAATCCCTAAAATGCACGTTAAGCAACATCACCGAATCGGACAACCGGTCACGATTTTGGCTTCACCCACAATGCCTAATTCGCTAACGGAGCGGATCTCTAATGCAAAATTATGTCAGGGACGAACTCAATCAACCCGATGGTTCTTCTTGAACCAAGTCAACCCAAACCCCTCTTATTTGAGAGATCCGGTACCAAAAATTTCAGAAAAGAGAAAGGCAAAGAAAGAGATGCCATGCACGCATCCTAAAACTGGGAGGAGAGATGTCGTTACCATAAGACTTCTCTTCCTCGCCGTGGATCGGTTGAAAGGCACAGATAGAAATGAGCACCTTCGAGTCCTCTCCACAGATCTGGTTTCGGATCGGCAAACGGAGCTCCAGTGCTCCAACAATGGCGGTTCTAGCCTTCTTCTTCCTCCCAACCCTCCTCCTTTCCTTAGCCTCTAAAAGCACCAAAATACTTAATGGAATAAGCATAGACCTCCTTTGCCCTATTTAGGACCTTAGGACGCACTTATCTGAGCCTTTGGATCAAAATCTAAGGAGATCGGATGACCAGAAATCACTACTTATGGATCTAGTTTCGTAAGCTAGTGTCGGTGCTAGCGCTACCGCCTACGCTAGACACTCAATGAAAAATCCATTCGACGGACCCGTCTCGACATCCCGACGAACTGCACCACTCGACAAAACCTAGCGCCAGCGCTAGCCTCTCGACGAAGCCATCTCAACGAATCCAACTTGACGCAACCGTCGAAACCACTAGGCCACTCAACGAGGCAAGTAACGCATGCACTGGCACCTAGCGCCGACACTAGCTCCTAGGTACAGAAAATACTATACTATCCTTACACATTCCATCCTTCGTGCTCAGCGAAACTTGGGGTGATTCAGTCTGTAACAATGTTTCCATTTCCGGGAGTATAACGAATATCAAAGGTGTAGTCCCCAAGGAACTCCATTAACATCATTGCCATATATTTAGCTCATTCTGATTTAACAGGTACTTTAGGCTCTTGTGGTCCGTAAAGATGTCAATTTTTTTGCCATATAGGTAATGTCGCCATAACTTAAGAGAGAATATCACGACCTCTAACTCCAATTCATGGACGGGTAGTTCCTATCATGTACCTTCAACTGACGGGAGCCATAAGCAATCAAATTTCTGAATTGTACCAGGATGCAACCCAAGCTGCTCCCTGAGGCATCGCTATTTATTTCTTAGCCTTTCGTACCACTTGGCGACCATAAGATGGACGTCGTGGTCAGACGACTCTTTAGCTCCTCAAAAGCTTGTGCGCACTCGGGCGACCAAGCAAACTTTTGATCTTTCCTAGTCAACTTAGTGAGAGGAAGTGCAATCCTCAAAAAGTTCTCCACGAAGCACCTATAGTAGTCGGCAAGTCCTAAGAAACTTCGGACCTCCGCCATGTTTCTCAGCACATGCCACTCTCGGATTGCCACTATCTTTGACGGATCAACTGTGATTCCCTCACCACTAACAACATGACCAACGAACGACATAGACAATAGCTAAAACTCATATTTGGAGAACTTGGCATATAGCTTACTCTTCCTCAAGGTGCTCAAAGTTGCGTGTTGATGCTCTGCATGGTCCTCTTCAGAGTGAGAGTATACTAATATGTCATCGATGAAGATGATCTCAAACTGGTCCAAGTACTCTAGGAATGTTTTATTCATCAAGTCCATGAATACCAATGGTGCAATTGAGAGACCGAACGACATGACAGTGAACTAATAGTGCCCAGAACTGGTACAGAACACTGTCTTTGAAATATCTCATTCCCTTATTTTCTGTTGATAGTAACCGAACCTTAAGTCTAGTTTAGAATACTCCGTCGACCCAACTAGTTGGTCGAACAAATCATCGATTCTCAGAATCGAATAATGGTTCTTCTCTGTCAGCTTATTCAGTTCTCGATAATCATTGCGTAAACGCAAGCTCCCATCCTTCTTTTTCACAAAGAGGACTGTTGCGCTCCAAGGGGATAAACTTGGACATATATAACCTTGCTTTAACAGTTCTTGGAACTGAACTTTTAGTTATCCTAATTCCTTTGGTGTTATTCGGTACGGTGAGCGTGACACAGGCTTGGCTCTTGACACCAACTCAATACATAAATCAATCCCTCACTGAGGAGGAGCCTCAGAGAGTTCATTTGGAAACACGTCAGCATACTCCGATACTACCTGGACATCACTTAAACTGGGTTTAGGCTCCGAAGCCTCCAACAAAGTGAAGAACAACTCTGCGCCTTTCTGCACCTCGTTAACCACTTGGAGAGTAGACGTTGGTGTCTTACTCGCTCCTCGTATGCCAGCAAATGTGGTCTCATCAACGATGTTCTTTCCTAGAGTTATCTCGTTCAGATTGCAATCTATACATGCTCGTTGCTTTGAGATCCAGTCCATGCCAAAGATTAAGTCAAATTCAGCAAGTGGTAATAATGACGCTTCCATGTAAAAATCTTGATTCCCAATCTGCACCTTTACCTAACTCAACCTATCCCCATTCATTCGAGACCCATTGGGCAGCACTACCTCCAATCTATCATTTACCAAGGTAGACGACACTCTGATTCGCACCATGAAGTCCTTAGACAGGAAGGAGTGTGATGCTCCAGTATCAAAAAGAGCTCTAGTCGGTTAGTTGAAAATTAGGACAAAGCCTAATTGCATACACCAACAAAAGTATAGTCTCATACGAAGTATAAATAACGTCAAGCTATAAAAGCTAAATTATAATTCATACCTGTGACGACATCATTTTGTCGGATGGCTTCCCGTTGGCCAAATGAGTAGACCTTCGGCTGGGTCAGAGGATGCTGAGAAGCAGAAGACTCCGCAGCTTTGCTTTTCTCCACATAGGTTAAACCCATCACACGAGCATAGTCCACTTCTCTGTTTTCTATCTTTGGGGGACCACTTCGACACACTCGAGCTTTGTGTCCCACCTTTCCGCAAGTGAAAACGTTATAGGGCCCGTGTAGTAGTTGCTCCCAATACATTGGAGGGAGATGGTTCCACGAACCTATAATTCCTCTTGTTCTTTCTGAACTTAGTCTTTGACTGAGAGGTCGCTACGTGAAAGTATGGCTTCTTTGCATTGAGGCCTTTCGCGCGATGCACCCTCTGCATATCCATTTCTAGAGATCTGGCAATTTGTACCAGAACTTGAAAGACAAAACTCATTGGGCCTCCTAAAAGCAGCCTCAACTCATCTCGAAGTCATTCGTAGAACTTATTTGTCTTTGCCTCCTTATCTTCTACAAAAGATCCCGCATAGCGACCCTATCTGGTGAACTCATGCAAGTAGTCATCTACATTGTGATCACCCTGAGTTAACTGCGGAAATTGGTTTTTGCAATGCAATGCGCTGGGCAGAGGGGATAAACCTCTGGAGGAACAGTTCTGAGAATTCTATCATAGAGATGTTGGATCGGTAGGCGCCCTTAGAGGGGGGTGAATAAGGGTTTTAAAACTTTTTCTTATCTTTTGAATATCTGAAATTATAAGAGATTAAAATAGTGATTTTGAATAAAGATCTAAATTTTTTTATGATGAAAGAGATGATAATAAACAATTTAGATAAATGAAGAACAAAATCAATTTTATTACACAAAGAGAGACATGATTACTATTAATAAAATTGATTACAAACTAGATTTCAATGACGCTAGAAATCAAGGCGAAATATGAAAGACTCTTTTTGTTTTCTATACCGACTTGTATCCCCACGAACCGGTTGGCTTTAGTCGATCCTTCCCCGGATACGACCTCAATCCGCTCTAGGAAATCCTTCCCCGGATATGGCCTCGAGCACCACCTAGATCTACACCCTAGACCTAGTCACCAACACGAGGCGAATTTCTGTCCTAAGTCCTACCCAGATCTTGTTTCCAACACGAGGCGAATTCACTAAGCGATTACAAGAATGAGAAGAACAATAATATTAAAAACTCCGTCTATGTGGATCTCTTGGAAAAGTACACGAAGACCCACAGAGTATTATTGTAGTCGATGCGGTCTTTCGTCACGATGATGACGCGTGTTGAAATCTTCTCCACGGATCTCCTAAAGCCTTCATGGATTTGTGGGAGTATATATCTAAACCTTCCTCTATATGAAGTGGCACGAAGCTCTGGAATTTGGGAGTGGGAGAGGATGAAGAAGACGGATCCAAGGGGTCCTTTTTATAGCCTTGGAGCTAGCGCCTGTGTTATCGCTACCGCCGGCGCTATCCTCCGCGTTAGAATCCTTCATTTTAAGCATGTCGGACGACTTCCTCTTGTGCTTTGCGCTACCACCTGAGCTAGCCGATACCGCCTGCACTATCTTCTTCCGTCTGCGTTAGCTTCTATCGCTTGATGCTAGCACCTTCTATAACTGCTTCCGAGATTTTCTCTAATCAGAGCTAGCGCTAGTGCGGCTCTAGCGGGTATGTTGGAATTTTGGGTTCAAATTTGGGCGCAACCATCTTATGTTATCCTTGAGTCATGTGGACTTGTTTTCCTGCACACTTAAACACACAAGATCAAATACACATAGGATTTGTTATTCTCAAACCTAGGAGATGCAGAAGACCATGTTCCAACAAACTCCCCCTTTTGATAATAACAAATCCATTAATGATAAATCAGAGCATTAATATATAAGAATGATGAAACTTACTTGTGTGTGTGAGAGAGTGATGACTTAGGATAATTATTTATTTTAGTATTTAGAATTGCTCCCCCTAAATACATGCTCCCCCTATGTGAATGCTCCCCTAATATGTAAGCTATCATCTTAATCATTAGTCGTGTTAGTTTTTCCCATTTGATAGCGATTTATATTTATCATGTTATTTCTCCCCCTTTTGTTATTAGCAAAAGTGGGCAAGGAAGCAAGAGACATAAAAAGGATTTTTGATAATAAGATAAGGCATGATCGAGCTTTTTAGAGGAAATAAAATGATAAGGAGTTTTAAGCATAAAAACAATTTTTATAGAAATAAATCAGAGTTTTTAGCATAAATATTTTCATAGAAATAGATCAGAGTTTTTAGCATAAAGATGAACAATATAACATTTGCCAAGTAATCAATATTATCATGTTAGTTCTCCCCCTTTATATAAGAGTTTTAAGCATAAAAGGGTAATGATTTCCAAGTAACCAATCTTCCCAGACAATATGTCTACACCCTAGCCCCGTACTAAGTGACAGATGGTCATGAGGAGCTGCATACATGTCGTAGGTTGGGATGTTAGTCCCATATGCAAACACTAGAAAATACTCAACCTAACACTCTTTCCCCCAGTGCCTCGCAAGGCCCCACTGGAACCCTCCTCGATTAAGGACAAGACATGACTTAGAGGTTAGGTTATCTAATGTCTACAACCCTACGCCCCCCCCCCCCCCCCCCCCCCCCCCCCCGCTATGGTGAGATATGTAATCATGGATAATAATTATTGGAAACATTTAAGCGTTTGAAATCTAATTATAATTTCTTAGCCAATGGGTTGATTTTTTTTAAAACTCACATAGCTATTTTGAAATCCACTATTAAATCAGAGTTATTAGCATAATGATGATATGCATGTTAGAATAACCAATATAAATTCTACCAAGCAAGTCTATTACTTGTTAAAAAAAGGAATTTTGAGATTTAAGACTTTGATATAAGCATGTAAGCGCAAGGTAAAAAATAAATGGTGATGACGCGGAAGACTTATAAAAATACAAGAAACATCTTTTTGTAAACATGACGATTCATAAAAAGATATATGAGTTAAATTCCAAAAATGAAGATGTTTTTGTAAATCAATTTGCATTTAAAATCTTTAAGTAATAAAGTAACCAAGCATGAAATATTGTTATAAAAAAAGACGATTACTCCAATGTTATTTTAATTCACAAATTCAAAACATACAAAACATTATAGAGAGCATGCTAGGTTATCTAGTGCATTTATATATAAAGAGTAGTATAAAATTTAGCATTAGAATCCGATACTCATGAGAAGAAGTGTTATGGAAGATAATGATGTGCACATAAGTGTATTTTGAATAGAGTAAACAAATGATTTAATCAAAAATACAAGACATAATGATGTGCACAATAAAACACAAATAATTTTACTTCCATACACCTCAATGCACAAAGAAACTGTACAACTACTAAGGTGCTTTGCACACACAATGCTTATTAAGACTTATCAGGGTGCAAAGTAGTGCTTGGGGGATCACATACTTTATTTTTCAATATTGATTTTTGTGATCCAGTGTACTTAAGAATAAGTGGTGTAAAAATGAAGGTTTGCACAAGACACTTTACTATTCTTTCCACGGTGCTCAACCTCACAACGCTTATTAAGACTTATCAAGAGGTTCAAGTAGTGCTTGGTGGAGTTATCTTTGTCAATTTATTTCATGATTATTTTTTTATACAAAGTTCTCTGAATACACTTGCTTTGCAAACCAATTAAATTTTGAAAGTACAACCTCTTTTCTTAATAGTTAATAGTGCAAATAAATGTAGTGTAGGTAAGATACTTTTGCAAATTTAATTCATTGTACAATTACAATACACAAGAAAGCATTATTAGAATAAAAGCACATGTAGACTTTTGCCAAAATAAGTGAGTGAATTAGTATCATTATCAACCATAAAGCATTTACTCATACTTAGAGGCATGCTAGGCTTAGTTCTACACAACTTTTATAATACAATTTGATGCGCAAATGAGTAGATATATCAAAGCATGATAAAAACAATGTTCAAAGTAGTTTGAAGGAATGAATTGTAACATTGTAGAAGGTCTAGATGATGGATTAAATCATGCTTGAGTTTCACAATAAAGTCCATACAGTATTTTTGATATTTTTTGAAAAATAATTTTGATTTAAGTTTGAACTCTTATAATTTGATCTTGGACTTCCCGAGGTCTACCCTGTGAGAGGTTCGCCCGGTACTAGGAGATGTGATGGGATGATAGCCCAAATCTCCCTTTCGCAAGATATATGTCAATAAAAAAATTAAGTTCAAATTTTTTTTTGATAATTCTTTGTTTTATATTTTTGTATTTGATTTTTGCATATAGAAATAGAAATCAAACAAATAAACAAAGAATTAAAGAGAATAAAATATTTTTTGCAATTTTGACTTTTGTAGTTTTTATTTTAATTTTTTTAAAATCAATTTATGACATGCAAAAATGAGCAGTACAAATGAAAGAATATATTTTTAGTGATTTTTCAGAATTTTAAAATTACATAAAATCACATAGGCGAGCTAGCGCTGGCGCTGGCGCTAGCGCGGCAAACAGTACACTATTTTTTAAGATTTGAAAATTCCAATTTTTTATTTTGATTAAGTGTCCCAAGAGTAGTTTCATACAGAAATTTCAGAATTTTTGGAGATGTCTGGATAGTGCAAATTTGCATGAAATGTTAGTAATTTCTTATATGACATGACAACGCATGATATATATTTTCTTATATCTTCATTTTGATTTTTCAAATGCATATATTTATCAATATAATGTAAGTTGAAAATGATCGGAAATGTAAGCACAAGATATCAGATTAAATAGGCCAAATAAGCATGATTTAAATGATTAGTATGTGATGATGTTTATGCAAAGAATAACATGGATATGACCTAGATAAGAATACCCAGCCTGTATATCTTAGTAAACATATAAAACCTAACATAGATATTACTATTCATTAGGTGGCAATGTTAGTATGATAAGTTTAAGATTAATATTATGCCATAGTATGATAGTGTTTCAATTTATAGACATAGAATGAAGATTCTATTTGATTTGATCTTATTGATATCAAGATGATTCTAAGGTTTAAACTTGAAATAAATCACAATACACACACAATACACCAACCATGGTATAATATCAATTGTCATCATATTATTCATATAAATGTGATAGAAATAGTTATTTTTAGAAGACTTTTGATATGACTTATGATATATGATTTTAGAGAATTTTAGAAAAGGTCATCAATAGATCATGGTGGTGCATGTGAATTCAAAATTTATTATGATGGTAAATTTTTTCAATACATTTTAGTGTTTTTCTTTGTAGTTATGAATTTTTAATATATATGTGATTTTTGATAGGTGAACAATAGTGATGGGTTAGATCATGTTTGACATCAAGGAGTGAACACAATACAATTTTTATTTTGGAAAGGAAAAAGAAAAACATATTGAAGATTGAGCTTTCTTTTAGATCTTGAACTTTCTTTTAGATCATGTTATTTCTCTAATTTTGTTGATGAAGGCTAAAGAGCTTAATAGCCTAATAACTTGATTTAATTTGAAATATCTTATAGCAAATTTATAGTTCAATTTATATGAGTACTATATGATATATATAGGCAATGAATATAAGAAAGATAGATTGGTCATCAAAATAAAATATGATTTTGAATTTTAATTAATTTGATTTATAAACTCATTAAGTTTTAAGAGATAAGATCATATTTCTAATAATATATAAGATGACAACTTAAAAAATTAGAAAATAAAAATAAAAAGACATTAAAGCATATCATGAAGTAGAAAATTTTGTATATTTCATTTTTGAAAATATTCCACTTCATGCATTTTGTGATACCTAATGAATAAGAGATTTAGGTATCCAAAGGGGACCAAGTGTGGTGGTTCCTTTGGGTACCCAAATATAACGCGTAGGTTTGTGGGTAGATATTGATGAATGGGTTCTTTCATGTGAAGTTAATGTTTCAGTTTTAATTTTGGGCCTCTATTCAAATCTTGGTTTATTGTTATTCTTAAGCATAAAATTTCTATTGATTATCTTTATTTTGAAAATTATAATTGGAAGTATCATTCATAGGAAATTTCTGTAGTTTTATTTTTAAGTTGGGAGAAACATGATTTTGTAAATAATGGTGATTTTTATTTTTATTTTGATTCACAAATCCTTTGTGTTCCTTACTCCCATTATTAAACTTAGTTAAGATGTTCATATTCATATTCAACTTGTTTTTAGATATAGTTTGATATTGTGAATTTGTATTTATAATTTTCATAAGCAAGTTGATTTTTTATTTTAATTCATCATTCTTGATCTTTAGATTATGCCTAGCTTTATTATAAGCTATTGTGCTATTTTTAAGAGTAGAAATAATATAGTCAATGTGATTTTGATAGTCATTTCTAAATTCCTCAAATGTTTCGTCCATCTCTTTGATTTCAATTTTATAACTTTTGCATGTAGCACAATCACTTTTCAAAGATGAATTTTCTAAAGATAATTTTTCATTTTGTTCTTTTACAATTAATAGTTTTTTTTCAAAATCCTTAAATTTTTCTTTAATATTATTACAATCAAAACACGGTTTTATATTTTCAATTAAAGTGCAAGGTGGAGAATAATCAAACACATCAATCTTTGTTTCTACATTAATTTTAGCTTTTAAGTTTTTATTTTCTAAACGTAATTTTGAATTTATATTTTTTTAATTTCTTAATTTTACGCTTAGAAGTTTGTAGCAATTGTAATGCAGAAATAGAATTGCAAAAGATGGAATTTGATTTCCTTACAGCGCTTTAGGACGCGATGAGATTTGAGCATAGAGTTCCTTTGTTATCTTTATCTTTTTGGCATTCCTCTTCCAAAGACATGATTTCTTCTTTTCCACTTGATGTGCTCTCCATTGATTCATCATGAGCGGAGCTTTCTTGAACATCTTTGCAAGCTTTTATGTTATCCAATTCTTGCATTTGTTTTATACCTGTAGATGGAGAATCATAAGTTATCTCAAGAAAATTCCACATCTCGTATGCAGTAGGAAAAGTATGAATGAGTTTGGAAATATTTTGATCTACGCACAAAATAGACCCTTTATAGATTTTTGCATTTAAAACCATTTCGTTTTAATTTAATACGCTAGGTGGCTTTTTAATAGTAATATTCCAAAAAATTTCATCTAAAGCTTTAAGAAACTTTTCCATTACTATTTTCCATCATTTATAATTTCTTCCTTCAAATAAAGGTGGTTTAAGAGATTTTTCTTCATAAAAATTTATCCCACTAGTAGAAGCGAGATCATGAGACGTCATTATTCCCGGTTGTTAAGCCGTTTGGAATAAAAACCCTCTGATACCACTTGTTGGATCGGTAGGCGCCCTTAGAGGGGGGTGAATAAGGGTTTTAAAACTTTTTCTTATATTTTGAATATCTGAAATAATAAGAGATTAAAATAGTGATTTTGAATAAAGATTTAAATTGTTTTATAATGAAAGAGATGATAATAAACAATTTAGATAAATGAAGAACAAAATCAATTTTATTACACAAAGAGAGACATGATTACTATTAATAAAATTGATTACAAAACTAGATTTCTATGACGCTAGAAATCAAGGCGAAATATGAAAGACTCTTTTTGTTTTCTATACCGACTCGTATCCCCACGAACCGTTTGGCTTTAGCGGATCCTTCCCTGGATACGGCCTCAAGCTTCTCTAGTCAATCCTTCCCCGGATATGGCCTCGAGCACCCCCTAGATCTACACCCTAGACCTAGTCGCCAACACGAGGCGAATTTCTGCCATAAGTCCTACCCAGACCTAGTCGCCAACACGAGGCAAATTCACTAACACTACAAGAAAATTGTCATTTAGTGATGAAAAATTTGTGACAAAAATAATTTGGTGACTAATGATTTACTTTTTGCGACCAATTTTATGTTTGGTTACTAAAATTTTAAGAGCGATTAATTTGTGACCATATGTAAAATTTAGTCACTAAATATATTTTAATTAGTAACCAAATAAAATTTTGTCACAATTTATTAATTATTAGTGACCAAATAATATTACCGTCACTAAATATTTTAACTTGTGACTAAAATAATTAGTCACTAATCTCATCCCTCCAAAATTAAAATATCTTCCCTCCAAAATAAAAAAAACTTCCAACCTAAATTACAAAAATGAAAATAATTACAGAATAAATTAATAAACTCAAAATTTTTGTTTCTAATTAACACCTCTCCTTCCCAAAATCCCGACTCCCTTATTTCTAAACCTATTTTTTTTTTCTAATCGACAGTTTCCTCCCCCTCTCCTCTCCCAAATCCCAACTCGCATCTAGAGCTTCTTGCGCCACAGCAGATGAACCCCTGTCTAATGCCACTCCTCTTTTACAAAAATCGTGCCCTAGCTACCCGTGCCGAACGCCGATGAAACCCCCCGAACACCGCGGAGAGGACTTTCATTTGCGACGACCTCTTCGCCGAAGCCTGCCTAGGTCCGCTCAAATTTCCCAGTCACCGGAGAGGACTCCCCTGGGTAACGATAGATTCTTTTTCATTTGTATGATTTATGTTTTTTGCTAAATTTTAAGGGGAAGAAATGTGGTTTCAGGAAGTGGTTTTTGCTCAGTTTTAGGGGAGATATTTGATTTTCATAAGTAAGATCAATTTAGTTGAAATGTTTATTCTGATTTATGTAACTCCTACGCAAGATATCATGTAATATATTTGGCTCTTATTTTTTGCTTCTTATTTCTATATATTAATGAAAAGTTGATTATAGATTTTTTCCTAGCCCATGTTGATCCGAAGTGAGAAATCCCAAGCATGTGAAATTATAGATGTTTTTATTTACAAATTGCTGCTTTTCTAACATACAGTGGGGTTAGGGCTAAGTTCCATTGAAAGAACCTTATAAGCATGGACACCCGTGTGTGTTACATTGTTTTTTTTGCTTCGAACTGTTAAGGGTGCAACTAAATTTTCTCATTTGTTTTGTTGGCTCTGAAACATATAGTGATACACCCATGTCTTGCACACTCCTATCATTTCTTCATTCTGCATGAACTATTAGATATGACAACATATTCATTCTAATCTATACCCATTGAATTCTGAAATTGAGCTTCTATGTTATTTTTTCAATTATTTCATGTTTATGCCTTCTAAAACTAAACTTACATATTACTTCTCTTTCTGTTGGGCTATTAATATTGATCTGCAAGTTTGTCATAAAACTACCGAGATCATGCAAAAGCAGTTGCAGTGATCATGTCTTCTTCTTTTCACGACATAAGTGATGTAAAGTTTCAAGAAAATTGAGGTCGAATTTGGTAAGTTTTCTAGTTTCATTTTTTTAGTTTTCTTTATAAAAATCCCGTGGGATTTATATTTTTCTAAAATGGATGAATGTATCTGATCAAGTCTCTAGCTTTTCAAAAATCTGGTGAACAATGATAATTCACCTTGACATGGTAAAAATTTGGTACCTGAGTTCTGGATGGAAAGTTGCAAGACCCTTAATACATATGCAAGAATGATGATCATAACCTCAATGTGTAGACACATTGAATAATGAAGTAACTTTGTCCCCATAATTTATTACCAATAAACACCTAATAATATAATGTATTGCTTATTAATTTATTACTTAAAAAACTCAATGGCTCATGAGGGGGGGTGGCATTTCCATAATATCTTCCTTGATCTATATATCATTTTGGCTTTTTCATTCGATATCAAGATCAATATTCTTATCCACTTATGACAATCACAATGATTTATCTGCAGGAGGTTCTATTCGGTCCTGAAAACAGAACGGTGCTATCAAAGGAGAACTTTATAAGAGTTAATCTTATTGGTGATTTTGTGGGCTATACAAGTATCCCTTCCTTTGAGAACTTCTATCTTGTTAAACCAAGACTAGTAAGTTGATCATTTTGGCTCATTATTTTCTTCTTTTTTTCTCTGCTACTTTATGTCACTAGGATTCATACAAGAAGGTTGGCGGGCTTGAGCATGTGTATCTGCATTGTAAATCAGAATGTTTTGGGCACGCATCTTAATGATAAGTAATTCCTACTCCATATTCAGGCTAAGATTTTATTCTGTTAAAGGGAGCTGCAGGCCAGCCAAACATTTAATTTTGGGAAGAACTTCTCAACGTGGATGCTATTAGAGTGTGTTTTACATTAGATGGTCTTGAATGTAAAAAAATTGTTGTTGGTTATGTGGCATACAGAGACCAACCAAATTTTTGTTCAACACCACTATGGAGCTTCTTGCATAATCAACTGTGGGATTTTTGGGAAGTTAGTATTCTCTTGTTTCCTTATAATTACAATTGTTTTATTTTATGACATATTTCAATCAGATTTAGCATTTATTTGTGATACTTCTCAACCATGTTTCTTTTCTTCAGTTCCAGAAATTTGAATTTTCCTAACGCTGATAGGAGTAATTTATTGAAATGAACTAGAACTCTATACATTTTGCCATTGATATTTGCTTCAGCAAGATGCATTTAGTTTTTAGTTTTTAAGTCCATTTTCAACAAAATATGCTTTTGGGTGTTGGAGAAGTTTATTTGTCTTGCTAATATGTATTTGCATCATATTCTCATTACCAAACCAAAATTTTATGCTACCATTATCATGATTTTTTTAAATATGAAGAAGTATCCCTATCTTGTTTGTGAATATCACTTGCTAGAATATCAAGAAGTATTAAGCTGTACATCAATCTGTGAGTATCATTTTGCCAAGATGCTAGAATATCAGGCCCTGACTCTGTCAGCGCTGTTGTTGTGTTATGCAGGGTTCACACCCATTTAGTCCTTATGCTATGACTTCTCCTAATGGAAATGTAGAAACATCTGTAAGTTATATGAAGATTTCCTGATTTACACTCCATATGCACTGCCTCTTACTCTAGAATTGAGCATTCATGAATATCACTTGCATTGTAATTTACAGGGTGCTTTTCCAGAAAGTAAAGCAGAGGGCAAGTCTTCTGAAGGTAAGGAGAGTGAGCTTGGAAGAACATCAGGAGCATCAGGAAATGGGGCTTACTCACAACGGTTATTTGAACTATCATTTGACAAACATGTTTTTGTTATTTTTCTATGCGGTTTTATTTATCATTTTATACAACTTGCTCTGTTCAACGGAGATAGTGGAAGTGAAGGCTCAAGTCAAGAAAGTGATGCCAATTCCGAAAATGTAAGGAAGAGATTAATTGATTGCGTTGTTCTATTTTGTGTGTGCAAATTCTATTATTTCGCTAGTTTTAATAGTGCCATTTGGAACCACAAATCCCTTCAAACATCGTCTTAAAACTAATTCCAACTGTGGGGAGGGAGCTCCATTCAACTCGCAAATACTTGATTATTACAGATGCACGAGCAACCGCCCATCAACAGCCGTCTCAATCAGCATGCTTCCAACCCATTTCAAACACAAAATGTCAGAAATGTTATTTAGGATTGTAATATACCGGGAGTAGGTTGCAGTTACTGAATTACGGGGGAAAAAGAAAGTACTCATGGACAGCATGTCAAGCCTTGCCTGCTCTACCAAAACTTCAAGCCGATAATTTCCCTATTTAGAACATATACACCTCATGCATTACATTTTTTAAAGGGGGTTGTTAAAAGCACACCAAAAATGGCTATTAGCACACCATTACTAACAACAAACCACAAGTTTTGAAAATTACTAATTGGAAACAATACTGTTAACGACAAACCGATATTATTAACAACAAACCAATTAAAAAATTGTTAATCTTTGCGCCCCAGTACGTTCAATTTCACTAAAATAACAAAACAGTGAAATCAAGATATAAGTATTCTCCAAAGCTTTGGGATTAAAACAAAAACCAAAACAAACAAACAAAAATACACCATATTTGCAATATTTTGTTTTTGAAACCATATCATCGAATTTAATTGCATCCTCTCGATCAAAGTGAACAAAACCATATCTTGAAGAGCTTTGTTGTCGATCGCCTTATCCAGATTCTGGAAACCCATTGTAGAGCATCTAAACTATTTGAAGTCATGGAATCCCATCCTAAAAACTCTTGAATTGCTCTGTGCTTTTCACTACCGACAACTATTTTGCATCCTTACATTTCAATGATTTGCACCCAAACAACAATTACCCACTTCGCTGTATCATTAAGAATAGTATAAATTTAGAAATAGTTCATTACATAGGCAATCAAGAAATAGCCTGCTGAATCAAGGGCTCTAATGACAGAACCATAAGCAGGCTTCTTCTGTTTCAAAATGATAATCATCAGGTCCACTCCTTAATATTTTATTCATTAAAACATAAAAAAGAGGACATAGCAAGGATACCTATTGCAGCCCAGATTTTAGTCTATTCAGATTTTAGGCTATCCATTTGGCCCAGATTCACTACCTGTAAATCACAAAAAGCTTTATTAGTAATGCCAGCTGAATCATATAAAGAATGCATTTAAAGATACATGTTCATCAAACATAAAAAATAGGGTATAGAGTAGTAGTCCAGGTAGCTAGATATTTCTATATATTTAAACACTAAAATAATGTGTACTAAAATTTA
The DNA here is from genome assembly GCA_033032865.1 of Dactylorhiza incarnata. Taxonomy (NCBI): domain Eukaryota; kingdom Viridiplantae; phylum Streptophyta; class Magnoliopsida; order Asparagales; family Orchidaceae; genus Dactylorhiza; species Dactylorhiza incarnata. The sequence goes on along the minus strand of JAWHQI010000026.1, from coordinate 3,158,523 downwards.
CCTTATTTTGAATCTTCACCTTCTTCTACAAATTTGTCACCTGATATGCACGAATCTGAAATTGGAAATGAAGCCAATATCAAATAATATTTTGCAATGCATAACCCTTCAAAAGAAACCCTAAACACATAAATCCTCATAGAAAAGAGATGATTGAAAGTTCTTTACTAATTCATGATTCTATAAGGGATTCATAAAACCAATTTCAGGAACTGTTAAAAGAAAATAGATAACTTTTCTTCTTCTTCATTCAGTCATAATCACTTTCATAATGATATTTTTTTCTCAATGCATTCTATCTTGAGAAATTTTTGCATTTAGGAATACAGAAACTATCTTTAAGGGAAAATGTAGCAGAGCAAGTGTTTTCCATGATCTTCTATTTTGCATTTAGGAATACAGAAACTATATTTAAGACAAAATCTGTCTCAATGCAATCTGTGTTTAAGAGAAAATGTATCGATGATCTTTAGAACTGTCGAGTCCTAAAACTAGAATCTAGAGTACGGTGATTCAATGTGATTCAAGTCATTTGTTGATTCTTACCTGATTTAAATCACATTGAATTGAAGAACTAGAATCACATTGAAGAACTAGATTCCGCAATACCTGATTTGTTACCGAGCCCTAAAACGGAATATAGAGTACGGCGTGCGATAACATTGAAGAACTAGAATCTAGAGTAAGGTGAATCAGAGTCAAAAACATTGAAAAATGGAAGCTAGAATCAGAAAAAAAATTCTCACCGATCTCTAAAACATTCATGTCTGCTTGCAGGGCTTCCTCCAGGCTTGTCATTTTCGCAGGGCTCATGGCCATCACGCTGGAATCAGGTGAGGACTGCCGAGAGGCTCGCTGGAAGTCTTCCTCTCCGTCGACATTCATCGTCGATCGTGACATCGGCGTCGGGCGGAGTTTCAGCGAGGGCTTCTCTCGCAGAGAGAGGGTTTGCGGTTTAGGGAGAAATGTTTGCATGTAGAAAAAAATAGAATGGATTAAAGATGAGAATTTTAAGTTTCTTGGTGCGCGGATAGCCATTTTTGGTGTGCTTTTAACAATCCCCTTTTCAAAAGATAGCATATGAGTTTAATAAGGCTCCGACAAAAAAAAACTCTTACAAAAGTTTAATTAATCTGATGGTGAAGATACATCAGCAGGAAGGGTGTGGACTTTGTAGGAAGGTAATTAGGTAATACATTTACTTGCTTTCATTTCTTAAATTATGATACAATTTTATTATGATCATGATTGATTTAGGAAACACATCATTGGTGTGATTTTAGGATTTCTATGGGCATAATTGCATGGGGTAACTGAAACCCTCATCAATTTATTCCTTTTAGTTGAAATTATATATTCCTTTTAATCATACAAAATATTTCAAATTGTTTGCAAGGAACATGTTGTCTTGCTTACTATCATGTTCTGTATGATCAAAACAAGTTTACTTCTGATGGACTCTAGGTGTTGACAAACAAATTGTGCCACATGTAAGTTTATTCCTTGCACCTGCTGCCAGCTTTTATTGAGTTTCTGTGGTAATATTAGTCCCAAATTTGGACATTCATCTAGTCTTCTGTTCGTTGCTAATCGTGTTGTGATACGATTTTTGTATAGATATACTCGTTGCAGACGCTCGGTGTCTATCAGAAATTATTCTATTTTTTGTTGTTTTCAAGCATTAGTCGTCTTTTGTACTAGGTGCTCGATATCGTTATTGTTTTGGGGTATTGCAGTTCCTCCGGGGTACTACGCGCATCTGGCGGCGTTTCGTGCAAGATATTATATTAAAGTAGACTCTACCGGCTCTGGTCTCCAAGTGGATGAAAAAAAGGAATAGCCCAAGAATGAGGCACCAAAGGAGGCACCGAAGAAGGAAGAAGACAAGAACGACGAGTCTGAGAAGAAGAAAGAGATTAATTTTCATGAGCAGAATGATTATTATAGATTTTTTTTCATGTACAAAGTTTAATAGAGATAAGAGCTCCACTGATTTGTATTGAAGGGTTTGGGCTATCTCTTACCTTTTTTTACTATTAATAAAAATATAATTTCATTGAAATTCCTTTACGAAATAGATTTTCTATCTATTACTGTCTCTAATCTTGTAATTTTTTTATTTCTATTTAATAGCAAATAAATAAATTTATTTAAAATCTATTTTGTGAAGAACTAATTTGTGACCAAAAATTTTCACTGTTGCATTGAATAATCAGTGACTAAATTAATTTGTTCACAAAAAATATTTTCTAGTGACAAACAATTTGGTCACTATTGCATTAAATACTCAGTGACTAAATTAATTTGGTCACAAAAGTTCCCTTTTTAGTGACGAACAGTTTGGTCACTAAAAATAACTAACAACGAAGATTAATTTCCTCACAGAAAATATACATTTAGTGACGAAAATTGAGTTGGTCACTGAAGACATTTAGTGACGGGCCTTTTGCAACCATCTTGTGACAAACTAAATTTGGTCACTAAATGTCTTTAGTGACCAACCCGCAATATTTAGTGACCAAAATTTTCATCACTAAAAACTAGATTTCTTGTAGTGTAAGCGATTACAAGAATGAGAAGAACAATAATATTAAAAACTCCCTCTATGTGGATCTCTTGGAGAAGTAGACGAAGACCCGCAGAGTATGATCGTAGTTGATGCGGTATTTCGTCACGATGATGACGCGTGTTGAAATATTCTCCACAGATCTCCTTAAGCCTTCATGGATTTGTGGGAGTATCTCTCTAAACCTTCCTCGATATGAAGTGGCATGAAGCTCTGGAATTTGGGAGTGGGAGAGGATGAAGAAGACGGATCCAAAGAGTCCTTTTTATAGCCTTGGAGCTAGCGCCTGCGCTATCGCTACCGCCGACGCTATCCCAGATTAGGCAATATTCTCCGCGTGAGAATCCTTCATTTTAAGCAAGCTGGCCGCCTTCCTCTAGCGCTTTGCTCTACCGTCTGCACTAGCTGATACTGCCTGCGCTAACTGCTACCGCCTGCGCTAGCTGCTACCGCCTGCTCTAGCTGCTACCGCCTGCGTTAGATGCTATCGTTTGGCGCTAGCACCTTCTATAACTGCTTCCGAGATTTTCTCTAATCAGAGCTAGCGCCGGCTCTAGCGGGCATGTTGGAATTTTGGGTTCAAATTTGGGCGCAACCTTCTTATGTTATCTTTGAGTCATGTGGACTTGTTTTCCTGCACACTTAAACACACAAGATCAAATACACATAGGATTTGTTATTCTCAAACCTAGGAGATGCGTAAGACATTGTTCCAACAAGAGATATCAGTAATCACTCTACCACCAAACTTATGCACCTCCAGTTCTTCCCACCAAAGCACTGCCTCTCCGTCCAGAAGGAAAGTGGATAAGGTGACCATCATAGCTTCATCAGTTGTTGCCACCTTTGGAGTTATCTTTATCCTTGACAGGCAATCTTCTGCGTCAGTTGGGGATTAGGTCCCCGAGAAGGTTGGATGATGGAAGCTCAGAAAGTGCTTAAGTTGTTGGTCACGAGCTCATTCCATAGTTACAGGCTCAACTCTATATTCCACCCTAGACTCCACTACAGGTTCCACTACAGCAACAGGCACTGGGGCCACATCCGAAGTAGGAGTAGTAGGCTATACAAATTGTCCTGGCTGAGTATTGATCATCACGAAGACTGCTTCAGCGACTAACCTAATCATCTCAGCATAAGGAGTGGTCACAGGCACCTCAGCGGATGCACTACTTTTGGTAGTGTTACGGGGTTGAGACTGCCCCGCACCACTCCTAGTCACCTATAATCGTGTAACACACAATTTAGTGACTGAAAATATAGCAAACTACCTATCAAGGAATGCTCAGGTTTCGCAAACAAGCAAGTTTTCTCATTCCTAGTTGGACATTCTTATTAGTTTTTATGATTTTAGGTGAACGCACAACACGTGCACACAACTCCTTAAAAAGGAATTTGGCCTCGAATTCGCTAAACTACGGATCAACTCCTAAAGTCCGATACCAAATTGTAACACCCTGCCAGTACAAAAAATATAACAATAGGTCCGACCGAGACCCCCACACCATATTTAATACACTAGCTAGACGTCAAAAGATGATAAAAAGAAAACAACTACAATAGAGTATGAACAAAGCGTAAGCGTAAGCTTTCATTAAACATTAATTTCAAAATGCCCACCATCTCAGGAATGTCATAATAAAGTTATGGCCTTAAAGACTTGCATTCATTAAATGTAACTAACTCGAAAGCATACTTCATCACGGAGACCGGCAATACATGGAAAGTAGTAAAATTGGCTGGCTTTCAAGGGCCAACGTAGCAATTAGCTTCATCACACTATTTCGCATTCGGCTCACCAGCACCTGCACCATCCACAAATACGACGTAAATGATGGGCTATGAGCTGAACATAAAATGTGTAACGATCCCACCCCTCGACCATTCTAATCAGCTCAGGGGAGAGGCACCGCTAACCTGCAAGCAAGCCGTACCTGCAACATGTAATAATATAAAGAAAGTGCATCTACTCCACACATGGTGATATTTCAAGCACAATCAATCTTCTAGGTTGAGCATCAAAGAAAGGGGAACCTAGGTATGCACATGATGTTGGTTGGTTCACCTGGAGGATCCCCACCACCGCCTAAGCAACCGCATGAGGCAAACATAACATCAATTCATCGTAACACAAATGTGGGTACTCAACTCACGACCATACATTTCATGCACACAAGACATACATTCAAGGTACTCCTTCTCGAGCACCAACGCCACCCTAAGTTATACAACATTATGTGGGAAAAGAGCTTTTGGTCGGTCTAGGTGAACACCTTCCACGACCTCTTCCATGATCGTACAACCTACAAGAAGTGAAGACATCTCGCCGAATCTACATGGAAATGGGTTCGTTTCAGTTTTGCCCATGCTCTAGTCGTCGTGATCCATCGTACGATGCATGTATGATTTCTCCTCGGAACGTAAGGGCTTAAAACATAAAAGTGTTATACAAAAGTTATGCTACGCACTTAATCCTTACAAGAGGACATAGGCTTCATAAACATAACCAACGAAGGAGGTCCAAGACACTCTTCTTCAAAACTCGTGGTGAAGGTTTGCATTCCACCACAACTCAAGCATGGGGCTTCCATTAGGATCTCCAAAAGACACCTATAACCCAAGTATCGTATTCATAATGACATATATCACGGAGTCATTCTCCGACATGCATTCTTGGCTTAACCTAAATGCTTGTCACAATCAAGCATCACTGATCCTAGTTAACGGCCATGGGTAGGCTTCACACAAAATGCCTAAATCCATACGACTATCGGATTTCAACATGCAATAAATGCTGGGGATGGACAAAATCGACCCGGAGTTCTGAAGAACTATATGAATTCCTACACTTCAACAGTTAGTGAAAGAGACAACCTTATGCAAGCATAGAAAAAGTAATGAGAGGATCAAAACATGTCTTAAGACCGGGAGGAAAGATTATTACCCTTGTCGATCTCTTTGGCGCCATGGATCCGAGATTTTAGTTGGATGGAAAGAACCGCACCGGGCTGCTCACCATGGATTTGGAATTGGCTCGTGATTCGGAGCTTCAGAGCTCCGTCAATGGCGGAAAGATTCTCCTTCATCCTCCTTGGCTCTCCTCTTTCATAAACCTATTAGCTAGAACTGTTTTAACTTTGAATAAGTCGTGCTGGGAAGACAATAACCTTAGTAGTTATCTTACCTTTTCTTGCATTTTTATTTCATCTAGTTTAGTTTAGTTAGTTGTATTTCATTTTAGTTTATATATTTTCTTTTGTTTTTGGCGGAGCTCACCCATGCAGGTTCTTTTTCTGGATGGGGATGCGGCAGCTTTGTCTTGATTTACACGTGTCTTCTGGTATGCTCACTTGCTAAGCATTGGGTACTCTCTTCCCTTAGCATTACTTTGAATTTCATAGCTATATATTGTGTTGGATTGTTTATTTTAAGTCTGGGGGAGAGTTGTTTTATGTACCCACTCACGTGCACTATTGCATAACATTCTATAAGCTTTTATTTAAGATGTTTTATTCATTTTCTTTGCACACCATAGCACCCACTTGAGCGTGTACTTAGATGTTGGCGCGTCATGAGTTGAACTCATTCCTTTGTGTGATTGAGAAAATCATTGTGTTGGCGCTTAAATTATGTAGTGGAGTAAAATGTTGACTTCGGTGTTCCTAGTCAAGTACTCCCATAAGTATAGAGATTTGTGTAGATTAGATTTTTGTTTATACTGTTAGTTTTATACATTTCTATTAGTGTAAATATTATTTACTCTACTCAAATGGTGCATCCAGTGTGAATCAAAAGGTAGCATAAGGATGTGTGTAAAGTATCGTTAGACGCGTATTTCTTGAGCCGGGAGGATGGATAATCTTTCTCGGTGGCTAAGAACTTGCCACAAGCGATTCTTGAAGCATAGGCATAGGATAGTTCTATTGCGCGAGAATGACGTAGGCCATGTAGATTCATGGTTGGAATCGCCGGGTTGTCAATCCGCGTCCAAGCTCGGTCCGCAACTACGTCCGGGGTAGAGAGAGCTGTCACTACTCTCCAATGGACCCGTCTTCTTCGTCTCACGATCCGGTGGAGGTTGCAAACTTCCTCTTACTTGAAGGAAATGGTGGCTAGATCTCCCTTGAAGCTCTAGGATGAAGGAGGAGGCCAAAGGGACGAAACCCTGGTGGAGATGGCGAAATCGGCGCAGCTGTACAATGCGTACAGAACTCTCCCGTTTTAGGTCGAATCTGCAGCTTTTATAGGAAAATGTTAGAAATTTGGTCACGCACGGTCGAACGCACGACTGTGCGTGGACCGTGCGATACTTAAGCTCAGCAGGCGTGCAGGAGAAGAAGGCCAGCGCCCATGCGTTTTGCTCACGCACGACCCACACCGCCCGTGCGTTCAAACGCACGGGTAAATTCCGACGCTCTGAAATCATCAAGACACAGGTCGACCGTGCGTTTTACTCTCGCACGGGCGAATCTGCCCGTGCGTCAAAACGCACGAGTAAACTCCGACGCTCCATTTTTTGCCCAGAAACAAACGCACGACCGCCATCGACCGTGCGTCAAGGAAACGCACGACCGTGCGATATGCACAAAAATTACTTTGGGGAGAACGGGACGATCAGGTCACCTGCATACAAGAGACACAAGTTGGGAAAGTACTACCAACAGCACAGAGTTAAAGAGGATACAATGGGGAGCACGCAATGCTTACCCCCAACAATAAAGTACGCAATTGCACAAAAAAACAGGCATACTATGTACTACAATAAAAAGAATTAATAAGGGAAATATGAACAAAACTGAAGCATAAAAGCAAGAAAACTAGCCTAAATGAGTCCGAAAATATATATATAATAGGGACTCATTATACAACCCTCATATTTCCCGAGTCGGTGCGGCCCGACCCGGATGAAGCCAAGATAACAAGGGTGGCCAGGACGGACAAAACGACCGCGTGGAGACGGTCGAAACCGACCAAGGCAGAAAGAGGCCGCGGGAGAGACGGAGGAAGCACCTGCTGCCCCGGCCCCCTTTGGATGAGTGGGAGAATTCCTCCCACTCACTGACCCTTCACGGGGGGAGTGGGAGAACAACTCCCACTCATCGGGCGAGTGGGAGCAGCCCTCCCACTCGCCGGGCGAGTGGGAGAGGCCCTCCCACTCGCCGAGCGAGTGGGAAGGGCCCTCCCACCCGCCGGGCGAGTGGGAGGGGCCCTCCCACCCGCCGGGCGAGTGGGAGGGGCCCTCCCACTCGCCGGTTGGGTGGGGGAGCCCTCCCACTCACCGCCCCCTTTGGGGTGAGTGGGAGGGATCCTCCCACTCGCCCGGTGTAGGTGGGTAGGTCATTATGACCTCCCGTGAGGTGGGGAGTGGACACCTCGAGTCCCACTCGCCCCCCCTCATGCGTGATCGATGGCGGTCATGGTTGGACTGCGGATAGAAGGATTTTTTCTATCCGCAGTCCATTTTTGGGAAAGTCTATAAATAGACCCCCATGGGCACCTTGGGAAGGGTTGGTCTCTACCCCCCTCCCTCGCGTGTGTCTTGTGAGCAAGCACCCCCCCTACCTTGTCATCCTTCAGTTGACAGTGAGGTGGTTCTCAGTGCCCTCCAAGGTGCCCAGGCTCAGCATTGGCTTGGGAGGGGAAGCGCTCTAAGATCTTCCGGGTATGTGGTGGGACCTCCTCGCTGAAGCTTAAGGGGTTCGTTTCTAGATTCAAGTGTTCTTCAAGGGCAAGTTCTCCTAGTTCCTAGCAACCGGTCAAGGGTCTAGGCTTAGGTCAAGTAAGGGTTAGTCGCAACCCCCTTTCGAACGCTGAAACTGGGAAACTGGTTTCAACATTCTGGTGCGGTGAGCGTTGAAGCGACTAGTTCGGAAAGCTCTGAGCCATGTCTCATGGCTGGAAGCGACGAGTTGGGAGACTCGCCTCCGGCATGCGAGTATGTAAAGAAGTGCGACGTCGATGAGTTCAGCAAAGGGATCCTGGAGCTCCTGCAGGTCGCATCCTTCACTCGCGGTGAATGCTTGACACCACCTGCAGGGAGGCGATAAGAACGCCCCCGTCCAACCAGGGGGGAGTAACTTCACCTGGAAGGGCCAAGAAGGAGTTGCAGAGACAGTAGAAGTGCGAAGAAGATGACCAAGGAGCGTGCGGCCAAGTGAGGTGCCCAGGAAGGGCGAGATGTAAGTGAAGTGCCCAGGAAGGGCGAGATGTAAGTGAAGTGCCCAGGAAGGGCGAGATGTAAGTGAGGTGCCCAGGAAGGGCGAGATATAAGTGAAGTGCCCAGGAAGGGCGAGATGTAAGTGAAGTGCCAAAGAAGGGCGAGGTGTAATAAAGTGCCCTGCAAAGGCGTAGGGTAGTGAAGTTGTAATAGACAAACTAGGAATGAAAAAGGGTTCTGGGGTAATACCCCGATCTAAGATCCCTGACTGGAGATCCCCCACCGGGCTCAGTCATGCCGGTAGATGGGGGACTCGTCAGGTCGACTCGCGGTCCAACAACCGATTGGGAAGGCGTTGAGCTCCTCTGCCTCCAGGTGAAGGTAAGCACCAAGGACGCGGATGGGTACTTCCACCTCCAATCGGTAAAGGGACTAGGAGTGCGTTGAGTCCCTCCCCCCCGGTTGAGCTAAGACTCCCAGGACCTGGGTGGGCACTACCACCTCCAGTTAGATCAGGAGTGCGTTGAGTCCCTCCACCCCGGTTGAGCTAAGACTCCCAGGACCTGGATGGGCACTACCACCTCCAGTTAGATCAGGAGTGCGTTGAGTCCCTCCACCCCGGTTGAGCTAAGACTCCCAGGACCTGGATGGGCACTACCACCTCCAGTTAGATCAGGAGTGCGTTGAGTCCCTCCACCCCGGTTGAGCTAAGACTCCCAGGACCTGGATGGGCACTACCACCTCCAGTTAGATCAGGAGTGCGTTGAGTCCCTCCACACCGGTTGAGCTAAGACTCCCAAGACCTGGATGGGTACTACCACCTCCAGTTAGATCAGGAGTGCGTTGAGTCCCTCCACCCCGGTTGAGCTAAGACTCCCAGGACCTGGATGGGCACTACCACCTCCAGTTAGATCAGGAGTGCGTTGAGTCCCTCCACCCCAGTTGAGCTAAGACTCCCAGGACCTGGATGGGCACTACCACCTCCAGTTAGATCAGGAGTGCGTTGAGTCCCTCCCCCCCGGTTGAGCTAAGACTCCTAGGACCTGGGTGGGCACTACCACCTCCAGTTAGATCAAGAGTGCGTTGAGTCCCTCCACCCCGGTTGAGCTAAGACTCCCAGGACCTGGATGGGTACTACCACCTCCAGTTAGATCAGGAGTGCGTTGAGTCCCTCCACCCCGGTTGAGCTAAGACTCCCAGGACCTGGATGGGCACTACCACCTCCAGTTAGATCAGGAGTGCGTTGAGTCCCTCCACCCCGGTTGAGCTAAGACTCCCAGGACCTGGATGGGCACTACCACCTAAAGTTAGATCAGGAGTGCGTTAAGTCCCTCCACCCCGGTTGAGCTAAGACTCCCAGGACCTGGATGGGCACTACCACCTCCAGTTAGATCAGGAGTGCGTTGAGTCCCTCCACCCCGGTTGAGCTTAGACTCCCAGGACCTGGATGGGTACTACCACCTCCAGTTAGATCAGGAGTGCGTTGAGTCCCTCCACCCCGGTTGAGCTAAGACTCCCAGGACCTGGATGGGCAATACCACCTCCAGTTAGATCAGGAGTGCTTTGAGTCCCTCCACCCCGGTTGAGCTAAGACTCCCAGGACCTGGATGGGCACTACCACCTCCAGTTAGATCAGGAGTGCGTTGAGTCCCTCCACCCCGGTTGAGCTAAGACTCCCAGGACCTGGATGGGCACTACCACCTCCAGTTAGATCAGGAGTGCGTTGAGTCCCTCCACCCCGGTTGAGCTAAGACTCCTAGGACCTGGATGGGCACTACCACCTCCAGATAGATCAGGAGTGCGTTGAGTCCCTCCACCCCGGTTGAGCTAAGACTCCCAGGACCTGGATGGGCACTACCACCTCCAGTTAGATCAGGAGTGCGTTGAGTCCCTCCACCCCTGTTGAGCTAAGACTCCCAGGACCTGGATGGGCACTACCACCTCCAGTTAGATCAGGAGTGCGTTGAGTCCCTCCACCCCGGTTGAGCTAAGACTCCCAGGACCTGGATGGGCACTACCACCTCCAGTTAGATCAGGAGTGCGTTGAGTCCCTCCCCCCGGTTGAGCTAAGACTCCCCGGACCTGGATGGGTACTTCCACCTCCAGTCAGATTGGGAAGGCGTTGAGTTCCTCCACCCCCGGTTGAGCTAAGACTCCCAGGACGTGGATAGGTACTTCCACCTCCAGTCGGATTTGGTAGGTGTGGAGTCTCCTCCACCTCCAGGTGAGCTCGGCTCCCTGTTAGGTGTTGAGTTTCTTCCACCTCCAGGTGAGTTCGGCTCCCTGTTAGGTGTGGAGTTTCCTACACCTCCAGGTGAGCTCGGCTCCCTGTTAGGTGTTGAGTTTCTTCCACCTCCAGGTGAGCTCGGCTCCCTGTTAGGTGTGGAGTCTCCTCCACCTCCAGGTGAGCTCGGCTCCCTGTTAGGTGTTGAGTTTCTTCCACCTCCAGGTGAGCTCGGCTCCCTGTTAGGTGTGGAGTTTCCTCCACCTCCAGCTGAGCTCGGCTCCCTGTTAGGTGTTGAGTCTCCTCCACCTCCAGGTGAGCTCGGCTCCCTGTTAGGTGCTGAGTTTCTTCCACCTCCAGGTGAGCTCGGCTCCCTGTTAGGTGTGGAGTTTCCTCCACCTCCAGGTGAGCTCGGCTCCCTGTTAGGTGTTGAGTTTCTTCCACCTCCAGGTGAGCTCGGCTCCCTGTTAGGTGTGGAGTTTCCTCCACCTCCATGTGAGCTCGGCTCCCTGTTAGGTGTGGAGTTTCCTCCACCTCCAGGTGAGCTTGGCTCCCTGTTAGGTGTTGAGTCTCCTCCACCTCCAGGTGAGCTCGGCTCCCTGTTAGGTGTGGAGTTTCCTCCACCCCCAGGTGAGCTCGGCTCCCTCTTAAGTGTTGAGTTTCCTCCACCTCCAGGTGAGCTCCGCTCCCTGTTAGGTGTTGAGTTCCTCCACCTCATGGTGAGCTCGGCTCCCTGTTAGGTGTTGAGTTCGTCCACCTCCAGGTGAGCTCGGCTCCCTGTTAGGTGTGGAGTTTCCTCCACCTCCAGGTGAGCTCCGCTCCCTATTAGGTGTTGAGTTCTTCCACCTCCAGGTGAGCTCGGCTCCCTGTTAGGTATGGAGTTTCTTCCACCTCCAGGTGAGCTCGGCTCCCTCTTAGGTGTTGAGTTCTTCTACCTCCAGGTGAGCTCAGCTCCCTGTTAGGTGTGGATTTTCCTCCACCTCCAGGTGAGCTCGGCTCCCTGTTAGGTGTTGAGTTTCTTCCATCTCCAGGTGAGCTCGGCTCCCTGTTAGGTGTGGAGTTTCCTCTACCTCCAGGCGAGCTCGGCTCCCTGTTAGGTGTTGAGTTCGTCCACCTCCAGGTGAGCTCAGCTATCTGTTAGGTGTGGAGTTTCCTCCACCTCCAGGCGAGCTCGGCTCCCTGTTAGGTGTTGAGTTCCTCCACCTCCAGGTGAGCTCGGCTCCCTGTTAGGTGTTGAGTTCGTCCACCTCCTGGTGAGCTCGGCTCCCTGTTAGGTGTGGAGTTTCCTCCACCTCCAGGTGAGCTCCGCTCCCTGTTAGGTGTTGAGTTCTTCCACCTCCAGGTGAGCTCGGCTCCCTGTTAGGTGTGGAGTTTCCTCCACCTCCAGGTGATCTCGGCTCCCTGTTAGGTGTTGAGTTCTTCCACCTCCAGGTGAGCTCGGCTCCCTGTTAGGTGTGGAGTTTCCTCCACCTCCAGGTGAGCTCGGCTCCCTGTTAGGTGTTGAGTTTCTTCCACCTCCAGGTGAGCTCGGCTCCCTGTTAGGTGTGGAGTTTCCTCTACCTCCAGGGGAGCTCGGCTCCCTATTAGGTGTTGAGTTCTTCCACCTCCAGATGAGCTCGGCTCCCTGTTAGGTGTGGAGTTTCCTCCACCTCCAGGCGAGCTCGGCTCCCTGTTAGGTGTTGAGTTCTTCCACCTCCAGGTGAGCTCGGCTCCCTGTTAGGTGTGGAGTTTCCTCCACCTCCAGGTGAGCTCGACTCCCTGTTAGGTGTTGAGTTCTTCCACCTCCAGGTGAGCTCGGCTCCCTGTTAGGTGTTGAGTTCTTCCACCTCCAGGTGAGCTCGGCTCCCTGTTAGGTGTGGTGTTTCCTCCACCTCCAGTTGGGCTCGGCCCATAGGAGGGTTCTTAATTGGAGAAAGGTTTTCCTCCCACCTCAGGTCGAGCTCGGCTCGACTAGAGGTGCTGAGTTTCTCCTCCACCCCAGGTCGAGGTTAATCCGACCCAAGGTGTTGAGCTTTCTCCACCTCCAGTTGGGCTCAGCCCATAAGAGGGTTCTTAAGTGGAGAAAGGTTTTCCTCCCACCTCAGGTCGAGCTCGGCTCGACTAAAGGTGCTGAGTTTCTCCTCCACCTCAGGTCGAGGTTAACCCGACCCAAGGTGTTGAGCTTTCTACACCTCCAGTTGGGCTCGGCCCATAGGAGGGTTCTTAAGTGGAAAAAGGTTTTCCTCCCACCTCAGGTCGAGCTCGGCTCGACTAGAGGTGCTGAGTTTCTCCTCCACCCCAGGTCGAGGTTAATCCGACCCAAGGTGTTGAGCTTTCTCCACCTCCAGTTGGGCTCGGCCCATAGGAGGGTTCTTAAGTGTAGAAAGGTTTTCCTCCCACCTCAGGTCGAGCTCGGCTCGACTAAAGGTGCTGAGTTTCTCCTCCACCTCATGTCGAGGTTAATCCGACCCAAGGTGTTGAGGTTTCTCCACCTCTAGTTGGGCTCGGCCCATAGGAGGGTTCTTAAGTGGAGAAAGGTTTTCCTCCCACCTCAGGTCGAGCTCGGCTCGACTAAAGGTGCTGAGCTTCTCCTCCACCTCAGGTCGAGGTTAACCCGACCCAAGGTGTTGAGCTTTCTCCACCTCCAGTTGGGCTCGGCCCATAGGAGGATTCTTATGTGGAGAAAGGTTTTCCTCCCACCTCAGGTCGAGCTCGGCTCGACTAGAGGTGCTGAGTTTCTCCTCCACCCCAGGTCGAGGTTAATCCGACCCAAGGTGTTGAGCTTTCTCCACCTCCAGTTGGGCTCGGCCCATAGGAGGGTTCTTAAGTGGAGAAAGGTTTTCCTCCCACCTCAGGTCGAGCTCGGCTCGACTAAAGGTGCTGAGTTTCTCCTCCACCTCAGGTCGAGGTTAATCCGAACCAAGGTGTTGAGCTTTCTCCACCTCCAGTTGGGCTCGGCCCATAGGAGGGTTCTTAAGTGAAGAAAGGTCTTCCTCCCATGTCAGGTCGAGCTCGGCTCGACTAGAGGTGCTGAGTTTCTCCTACACCCCAGGTCGAGGTTAATCCGACCCAAGGTGTTGAGCTTTCTCCACCTCCAGTTGGACTCGGCCCATAGGAGGGTTCTTAAGTGGAGAAAGGTTTTCCTCCCACCTCAGGTTGAGCTCGGCTCGACTAAAGGTGCTGAGTTTCTCCTCCACGTCAGGTCGAGGTTAATCCGACCCAAGGTGTTGAGTTTTCTCCACCTCCAGTTGGGCTCGGCCCATAGGAGGGTTCTTAAGTGAAGAAAGGTTTTCCTCCCACCTCAGGTCGAGCTCGGCTCGAATAGAGGTGCTGAGTTTCTCCTCCACCTCAGGTCGAGGTTAACCAGACCCAAGGTGTTGAGCTTTCTCCACCTCCAGTTGGGCTCGGCCCATAGGAGGGTTCTTAAGTGGAGAAAGGTTTTCCTCCCACCTCAGGTCGAGCTCGGCTCGACTAGAGGTGCTGAGTTTCTCCTCCACCCCAGGTCGAGGTTAATCCGACCCAAGGTGTTGAGCTTTCTCCACCTCCAGTTGGGCTCGGCCCATAGGAGGGTTCTTTAGTGGAGAAAGGTTCACCTTCCATTTCAAGTCAGGATCAACCGAAAAGCTCGGCAGGGATGTCCCGTTGGCAGATATTTTCGTGGATTCCCCTGAGGTCCCACCTACTCGTCAAATAGGTGGGTTGGACTTTCTTTCCGAGCTTGGAACAAGCTCGCAAAGAGCGGGGATTGTGTACAACCCTCATATTTCCCGAGTCGGTGCGACCCGACCCGGATGAAGCCAAGATAGTAAGGGTGGCCAGGACAGACAAAACGACCGCGTGGAGACGGTCGAAACCGACCAAGGTAGAAAGAGGCCGCGGGAGAGACGAAGGAAGCACCTGCTGCCCCGGCCCCCATTGGATGAGTGGGAGAATTCCTCCCACTCACCGACCCTTCGCGTGGGGAGTGGGAGAACTTCTCCCACTCATCGGGCGAGTGGGAGCTGCCCTCCCACTCGTCGGGCGAGTGGGACGGGCCCTCCCACCCGCCGGGCGAGTGGGAGAGGCCCTCCCACTCGCCGGTTGGGTGGGAGAGCCCTCCCACTCGCCGCCCCCTTTGGGGTGAGTGGGAGGGATCCTCCCACTCGCCCGGTGTAGGTGGGTAGGTCATTATGACCTCCCGTGAGGGGGGGAGTGGACACCTCGAGTCCCACTCGTCCCCCCTCATGCGTGATCGATGGCGGTCATGGTTAGACTGCGGATAGCAGGATTTTTGCTATCCGCAGTCCATTTTTGGGAAAGTCTATAAATAGACCCCCATGGGCACCTTGGGAAGGGTTGGTCTCTACACCCCTCCCTCGCGTGTGTCTTGTGAGCAAGCACCACCCTCCCTTGTCATCCTTTAGCTGACAGTGAGTTGGTTCTTAGTGCCCTCCAAGGTGCCCAGGCTCAGCATTGGCTTGGGAGGGGAAGCGCTCTAAGATCTTCCGGGTATGTGGTGGGACCTCCTCGCTGAAGCTTAAGGGGTTCGTTTCTAGATTCAAGTGTTCTTCAAGGGCAAGTTCTCCTAGTTCCTAGCAACCGGTCAAGGGTCTAGGCTTAGGTCAAGTAAGGGTTAGTCGCAACCCCCTTTCGAACGCTGAAATCGGGAAACTGGTTTCAACACTCATCACACCCCCAGACTTACCTGTTTGCGCGTCCCGAGTGAACAATTCCTACGCAAGCGGGAATATGAAATAGCTAACTAAAAATTACAAAATGGAATACCATGCGAAGTCGTATGCTCATGTTCGTATAAGAAAACTAGAGAAGATTTCTAAGTACACACAGAGTTTATGAATTTTAAAAACATAAATAATTGTTACTTTTACTCAAAATGAGAATTACGGTGAATCATCCGGTCACGCATATGGAGAAAGTAAACTGAACGCTGAGGTGAGCATTGCCAAAGATCGGGGTGCCGGAAAAACTCCACCGAAATCCATCGGTGTCGGTGACCATAGGCTTGTCTGGTCACATTCTCTCCACGACGCTAGATTGGCTCAAGGCGTGAGTCAATAGGACTTTCAGGTTTTGAATGGGGCTTGGGTTACGGTGAGGTAAACAAAGGTAAGCCTGGAGGCTAAGCACACCTAACCCAACATGAGCTTTAAGTAAAGATACCCGCACAGCTATAAGCATACAAGTGCATCACACCCCCAGACTTGGACTTTTGCAACATAGGTGTGTGCACTCCCTACTCCCAATCATAAATTTATACACAGACTTTTCATTAAAATCCTTTTTCTCTTTTTTTTTTCTTTTTCTTTTCTTTTTCTTCTTCATTCTTCTTTTATTTTCTTTCTTTTTTTCCCAGCATATTTTCTAATTAACATAACCACAACTTCACATAATAAGCAACACAGTCACACCCCCAACATGAAAATAATAATCAAATTTAAGCTCGGTTTTGGTTGTGCAACTAGGTTGGACTTTTAGGCTTTGGTGAAAAATATGTGGAGCTGAATCAAATGAAGGGGTAGGCACAAAATGGGCTAGCAAGGAATAAATGATAGGAATGGTACACAAAGCTCAACCTGGCCAAAATGATGGCCTACGTCATTCTCAAGCACTCAAACTATCTTATGTCAATGCTTCGAGAATCGCTTGGGGCAAGTTCTAGCCACCGAGAAAGATTCTCCTTTCTCCCGACTCGAGCAATACGAATCTAGCAAACGTCTACACACATCCCTACGCTACCGTTTGATTCACACCGAATTCATCATTTGAGTATAGTAAACAATATTTATACTAATAAAAATGCATAAAGTTAATAGTATAAGGAGAAATCTAATCTACATGAATTACTATACTTGCATGAGTACTTGACTAGAAACACCGGAGCAAACATTTTATTCCACTACATAATTTAAAAGCTAGCACAAACATTTTCTCATATGCACAAAGGGATGAGTTATACTCGTGACGCGCTAAAGGTAAAGTACACGCTCAAGTGGGTGCTAAGTGTGCAGACAAAATGAACAAAAATGATTCTTAGATAAAGAAGCTTCTAGCATGCTAAATAATTGTGCACGTGAGTGGGTACACAAACAGGTCTCCCCCAAACTTAAACTATGTATTAAGATATTCTAAAACAAAGTTTTAGGGGACGAGGGTACCCAATGCTCAGCAAGTAAGCATTCCGGAAGCCTGTAGTGAAGCTCTACGAAGAATCACGACCACCGCCTTCACAAATAGAAAATACCTGCAAATGGTGGTCTCCACACACGAAAACTAAAATAGCACAAAATAAGCTAGTTTTTGCAGGGGATAAATTAAAAGACAAGAAAAATTAAGATAACTACTGGGGTTATTGTCCTCCCAGCACGACTTATTTAGCTTTTGTACAGTTCTAGCTAATGGGCCTATGAAAAGAAAAGTGAACAGACAGCTGTTCTAATATGCGTGTCGGTAGCGGGTACCGATACGGCGATAAAACAGTTATTCCCCTACCTAAATAACGATACCTGCTGAACACAGGTAGCGGGAATAGGAAGTAAGAAGAGGAGGAGGCCTGGTCCTCACTCATCTCACCACAAAATAAATCCTTGCCTAGCAAGGTGTCATCTCCAGGAAGGTAGCAGGAGAAAGAGATCAATGGTGGAGCTTCCTCATTGGAGGAGGGATCAACCTCCTCGCACATGAGGATGCTATCATCATTGACCTGAGCTGGAAGCTCCAAGTCCTCCTGATGTACCTGTGGATACTCAACCTGCACAATCTCAGATATAGCAGAAGGGGGGTAAAGAAATAAAAGAGAAGAAGAACATAAATAAAAATCAGGCGGGGGAGTGGTCCCGGACTTACTCCCATCAGGTTGGGAAAGTAAAATAATGTTGGCATTGTCATCAATGCCACAAGTTTCGGCGGGATCGATAGTGGCCAAGCTAAGGATTTGGACTTCCTCCACTAGTGCTGAGGAAAGCTCCTCTTCACCTAGAAGGTTGTCCTCCTCCATAGGAGTAGGCACACTTAGATCGCCAACCTCATCCTGCGAGACCTCCTCAACAATGTCGTCAGAGACGAGTATAGTAGTATGCACAATAGGGGGAGGAATAGTGCTTGGATAAAGATCAAGCACTGGTTCCTCACAAATAATCAAATCTACGCTAGGAGATGGATGTACAAGGGAGATGGGCTCAGTCATGTCAGTGCCCAGATCAGCCACACATCTGGTGACCGTGTCCACATCATACCCTTCATAAGATGAAGGTAATATGGCCACATAACCAGATGTTGAAGGTGTGTTGCCAGAAGTAGGAGTCGGGACGATCCGGATATCCGGCTCGTCATCCTCGTCCAATTGGCGAAGATACTCGGGACAGTCCTTCAAGGCATGATCCATGCTCTGACAAAACAAGCACTGCCTTACAGGCTTTTTTGGCACAGCGGGTGCTGAAGCCAAAAAGAAGATTGACGGTAAAGGCGTAGCAGAATAGCCATAGGACTTCCGCGCAGCATATGGAGTACCAGACGAAGTCGGTGCTCCATATGTTGGGACAGGAGTGCTAGGGCTACTATATCCCTTAGGATATCTATCACTAGCATGAGAGATATCTCCACACCAACGGCAACGAATATTAAATGACGCCCACATAGTGTGAAGATAAAATGATTCAAAATAAAGAGAACTATTGTGCAAAATACTACACCTAACAATAAATTACTAAGCAACCAAATTTTAAAACAAGAAAATGGAATACGAAGAAATAAAACAAAAGGATGCGATAAACAAATGGAAGGGCTTCTCACTCAGATTCTCCCTCTCCAGAAAACTCACACGACTACGGCGCCAAAAACTTGTGGCGCGAATCTAGCACACTGCTATAGGCGGTAGCGAGACTGCGGCACGAAACGGTAGTGTACCGATCGTTCAAGTAATATAAAACGAGGAGTAATCCCTGAGTATCGAATCTCTACAGGAACACAGTAAGGTGGAGTTAACGTTCGAGGAAGGACTTGAGATTGAAGTCCTTTACGTCGGATGGATGCGGAAACGGGGGAATTGGATTGTGAAAAATAAAGAAAAACAACTATAACTACTTCTATGCAATGCCGCTATGCAATGCTTCGCTTGGCGGGATGGAGACTAGGCAGGCCTTGAGCGCACTGCGTCGCAAGGGAGGATGGACGAGTAGGCAAGCGGAATCGAACTGTGCAGGCCTTGAGCGCGCTGCTTCGTTAGGCGAATGGATTACACGGGCCGCTATGCCATGCTTCGCTAGGCGGATGGAAGAGTAGGCATACGGATGGAATGGTTCGCACCGGCGGAGTCGGAATGGATTACACGGGCCGCTATGCCATGCTTCGCTAGGCGGATGGAAGAGTAGGCATACGGATGAGGGTCGCAAGCACCTTGTCGACAAGCACGCCACTAGCAATTACTAGTGCGGCACACGAACATGACGACGGGATGGAGGATGGAATGGGCCGCACCTCAAGCAACTCAAACAACAAAACATTTCACATAGACATGAAATATATAGAAATATAAGCTAGTTTAAGTGCTGCTTCATCATAAGAATAAAGATCCACAACATATACACATCAATAAGAGAAGAACAAGGCAAGAAATTGACCGAATCCGAAGGCTCGTTGTAGATTCACGGTTAGAATCGCCGGGTTGTCAATCCGCGTCCAAGCTCGGTCCGCAACAACGTCCGGGGTAGAGAGAGTTGTCACTACTCTCCAATGGACCCGTCTTCTTTGTCTCACGATCCGGTGGAGGTTGCAAACTTCCTCTTACTTGAAGGAAATGGTGGCTAGATGTCCCTTGAAGCTCTAGGATGAAGGAGGAGGCCAAAGGGACGAAACCCTGGTGAAGATGGCGAAATCGGCGCAGTTGTACAATGCGTACGGAACTCTCCCGTTTTAGGTCGAATCTGCAGCTTTTATAGGAAAATGTTAGAAATTTGGTCACGCACGGTCGAACGCACGACCGTGCGTGGACCGTGCGATACTTAAGCTCAGCAAGCATGCAGAAGAAGAAGGCCAGCGCCCGTGCGTTTTGCTCACGCACGACCCACACCGCCCGTGCGTTCAAACGCACGGGTAAATTCTGACGCTCTGAAATCATCAAGACACAGGTCGACCGTGCGTTTTACTCTCGCACGGGCGAATCTGCCCGTGCGTCAAAATGCACGAGTAAACTCTGACGCTCCATTTTCTGCCCAGACACAAACGCACGACCTCCACCGACCGTGCGTCAAGGAAAAACAAGACCGTGCGATATGCACAGAAATTACTTTGGGGAGAACGGGACAATCAGGTCACCTGCATACAAGAGACACAAGCTGGGAAAGTACTACCAGCAACACAAAGATAAAGAGGATACAATGGGGAGCATGCAGTGCTTACCCCCAACAACAAAGTGTGCAATTGCACACAAAAACAGGCATACTATGTACTACAATAGAAAGCATGAATAAGGGAAATATGAACAAAACTGAAGCATAAAAGAAAGAAAACTAGCCTAAATGAGTCCGAAAAAATATATATAATAGGGACTCATCAGCCACTAAGAAGGATTCTAAATCTACTGAGCTGCAGATAGAGGAAAGCCGCTGAGATGACTGTCTATCTCAGTTGAACCGCTGAGACGGAGACAATTGTTGTCGCTGAGTCTGAAGGCTGTCTCAGCCCAACTGCTGAGATAGATTCAAATATGAATAAAGAAGTGGGGTGGTCTATTTTGGCGCAAGTGGCAGAAAAGCCAGATACACTTTTGTCAGATGTCCATGCTGTGTTAGGGGATTTTAATAGCCGTTGAAAGTAAGGAGGAAGTATAAAAGAAGATGTTAGGTCAAAAATAAGGGTATTGTTCCATTGGAAGAGCTGCATTGTATGTTGTTAGGCCAATCTTCTTCAAGCCTCCTGAAAGGGCATTCTCTCAAGCTAAAGCTCAACTCTGCTCCGAGATAAGTTAGTTCTTCCAGAATCATTAAAGAAGAACAAATAAATCATCAACTTTGCTGAAGGAGAAGATCAAGGAGAAACAAGATCTGTAGATGCTGCTTCACAGTCCTGCTTCAAGACAACAGAAGACAAGATCTGAAGGTTATCGTTATATAGTCTTTTGTTGTATCTCTCACACTATATTTATCTGTAAGGCCTTTGTGCCTGAGCTATAGGGCTGATTATCCTGAGTGTAGAGCTGTACTTCCAGCTTGAGTGTAGGATCTTTGTAAAGATCTGAGGTAGGACTTCTTGATAGGTCTGAGATAGGAAATTAGGAGATTTCTGAGTTGTATGAGTTGGAGAACTTTGAGTTTGTAGGGTTGTTGAGCCTGAAGTAAGGTTTAGAGAAAACCTGAGAGATTCTGAGGAATCTGAGTTGTAAGTTGTGGGTTGTAGAACAATCACCAAAGGGAGGGGGTTTAGGTGATTATGGTTGTTTAAAAATATTTTGCAAGTAATGAATTTATGGAAGCACTGCACAGAAGAATCACAGAAAATCTCAGCACACACACAACACAAGATGTATAGAGGTTCCTCAAGACCAGGTGTATTGAGTAGTCCTATGTCCCTCTGCGCCTACCCAGCAATGTGCTAGGCTCGGCAAACTCAGCCAATGTCTCCGGCCCGCAAGCCTTACAACTCGGACCCGCAAGTCCCTGCATCCTAGGCCCGCAAGCCCCTTCACTACACCCGAGCCCGCAAGCTCGACACTCTGGCCCTTAAGCCCTACACAACACAGACCCGCAAGTCTTGCCTGCAGCCTAGGCCCGCAAGCCCCTTCACTGCACCCAATCCCGCAAGCTCGACACTCAGGCCCTCAAGCCCTACACAGCACGGACCCGTAAGTCTTGCCTGCAGCCTAGGCCCGCAAGTCCCTTCACTGCACCCGAGCCCGCAAGCTCAACACGTTTGGACCCGCAAGTCCTCTGCCCTAGACCTCAAGCCTCACAGATCTCAAGCCCTCAAGATCGACACTCAGATCTGATACCAGATCTACAGTTTTGGCCCGCAAGCCTTACAAATAAAGATTTACAAAAGGTTCTTCTGCCTGGTGGAGATCAGCTTCTTGACTTAAAGAGGATGCTTTTGATTTGAAACTTGACAGTGCAAATCTTCTTCAAGCTTTCTATTATCTGGAACTCTTCTTATCAGTCGATGAAGCTAGACTGATTCTCATAAGAACAAAGGATGAAGATCAACTTGCTCTCCGTTCTTGATTTTACTTATCTCCACCGTTACTGTTCTATTCAAAATTGCTTAGCTGAATTCTATTAAGTTCCAGGATTCGAGAGAGTTTAGGGCATCCACTGTTCCCTTTTATAGGACAGAGATGCCGCTTAATGGTCTCCTATGATGACTTTTTCTGACGTCGCCCATGCCTTAAGAGCACGCACTGATTGGACAATCTGGCGGCGACATTAATTGTTGACAGTGCGCCTGACAACATTTGAATCTGTCTCGATGATATTTCCATTGTTACGACGACAAGAACAATATCTCGATGACACTGGACATCCCTTCTACACTCGTGCTTAAGATGACATGAAGTCATCTAACTGATGTCGGCGTAATCTTCTTGATTGCTTGATATTGTTGTGATCACCTTATCTTCTCGACGACATGGTCGATATCATGTCGACAGATTGTTCTTCAGCAACTGCCCGTCTACACAGCTGCTTCCTCAGTGTTCTCAACGTCACTTCTTCTTTTCGACGATATAGTCGACACCAGTCTTACTTAGCCTCTACAACGACAAGGCTTCTTTACGACGATACCTGTCTTGTTCAGTCTTATCGATGACACAACTTCTTTTCAACGATATCTTCGACACTGACCTTCCCTTTGCCTTTTCAATGACATTCATTATGACTTAGCCTTATGGACGTCAAGGCTTCTTTTCAACGATATTCATTCTCACTTAGCTTTATCGACATCAAGGCTTCTTTTCAATGATATTTGTCTGTTCTTTTCGACGATATGCGTCAGCTTGACATTCTATGAACTTGTCTTCTACTGAGATGATAAAGCTAAGAAGATAATCAAATACATAGTGAAGTTCTCTAGAATTTGTGACTTCTCTAAATCAGTAATCATGAGGGCAAGATTCCCAACAATCTCCCCCTATTTGAAGTAGTCAGAACCCAAATTCAAAATTACTTGCACTGAGTACTAAAATATGAGTTTATTCTTTATATGTTAACATAGTTACCATTCCCTTAGATTTTGCATCATCTTAAGCTGGTATCTCCCCCTTGATGTGATGCACATCTTTTTCTTCACTCACCCTTGATGTGATACATCATGTGATTCATCTTCTCTTCTCTCTTCCCAGGTTATTCTTTTCTCCCCCTTTATGACTTTTCATTATAGGCCATGCAGATGCTGTTTGTAGACGATCTTTCTGTTGTCTTCGTAAGAGAGGTTCATGTCGTTGAGACAATTGTTTGTGTCGCTGTGACCATTGTTTGATATTTTTTAGGATTTTATTACCACATTATCTCCGCACTTGTCCTGCAAGTTCTTCTTATTATCATATGTAGGGAGATTAGTGGGCAGTAAGTTGAAATTTACTCTAAGTTTAACATTCCCAATTGGAATTTGAAGAGGTTAAACTTAGCTTCATCTAAGGGCTTTGTGAATATATCAGCCACTTGTTTGTCTGTGGGAACAAAATCAAGGATGATATCTTCATTCTCGACATGCTCCCTAATGAAGTGATACCTGATCTCAATGTGCTTAGTCCTACTGTGTGAGACAGGGTTCTTAGCAATTGAGATTGCACTGGAAGAGTCACAAAATAGTGGTATTTTGGTCATCTTTAGATTGTAGTCTTCAAGTTGATGTTGGATCCATAGCGGTTGAGCACAACAGCTCCCAGCAGATATGTATTCTGATTCTGCTGTGGAGATTGCTACACTTGTCTGCTTCTTGCTGCTCCAAGAGATCAGTCTTCCTCCAAGGAATTGGCATGTTCCTGAGGTACTTTTCCTATCTTCTTTGCGTCCTGCATAATCTGCAACTGAGTAACCTGTCAGTTCACACCCATTGTTCCTAGGATACCATAGGCCAAGATTTGATGTACCCATTAGGTATCTTAGGATTCACTTTACAGAGACATGATGAGATTCCTTAGGGTTCACCTGATATCTAGCACAGACACATGTGGCAAACATTATGTCAGGCTTACTTGCAGTTAGGTATAACAAAGATCCAATCATGCATCTGTACTTGGTTTTATCAAGGGGTATTCCCTTGTCATCCTTGTCCAGAGACACATTGGTTCCCATTGGAGTCTTCATAGAGGAAGCACTCTCCAATCCAAACTTCTTTACTAGCTCTCTAGTGAACTTGGTCTGAGAGATGAATATACCATCTTCAGATTGTTTCACTTGGAGACCTAGGAAGTATTTGAGCTCACCCATGCTGTTCATCTCAAACTTTCCCTGCATCAAGCTGGCAAACTTTTTGCAGAGATTGTTATCTGTAGAGCAAAAGATAATGTCATCTACATAGATTTGCACTAGCAAAATCTTTCCCTTAACTTCCCTTAGGAACAATGTCTTGTCAATCATTCCCCTAGAGAATTTATTCTCAATGAGAAAGCTTGACAAAGTCTCATACTAGGCTCTAAGTGCCTGCTTTAAGCCATATAATGCTTTCTTAAGAAAATATACATAGTCAGGATGAGTTGAATCAACATAACCTTAAGGCTGATCTACATAGACTTCCTCTTTAAGGTCACCATTTAGAAAGGCTGACTTCACATCCATCTGATAGACTTTGAATCCTTGGTTGGCAGCATAGGCTAAGAATAGTCAGATGGCTTCCAGTCTGGCTACAGGGGCAAAGGTCTGATCAAAGTCAATCCCCTCTTCCTGTCTATATCCCTTTGCCACCAGCCTTGCTTTATTCTTTGTGATTATTCCATTCTCATCCAATTTATTTCTGTAGACCCACTTAGTACCTATGATATTTTGTCCTTGGAGTCTAGGAACCAACTTCCATACTTTGCATTTCTTAAATTGATTCAGCTCCTCCTGCATTGATGCAATCCAAAATGGATCCTGATTTGCTTCCTCAAATTTCTTGGGTTCAATTTGAGAGAGAAAACTCAGGTACAATGCTTCAATTACAGCTCTACTCCTTATTAGCACTCCTTGGTTGACATCTCTTATTATTTGCTCTTGGGGACGATCTCTCATTTGTCTCAAGGCAATTGGCAGTATTCTGGGGACTTCTTCATTGACAGGTTCTTCAGGTTGCATTTCCTCTGCTGTTTCTGATCCTTCTACAGTCACTTATTCAATTTCAACTGTTGTTGATTGATTATTATCTTTGATTAAGGTATCAGCCTTTTCTTCAATGGATAATTTCTCCATTCTCTGTATTATACCATAACCTTTAGTCATCCCCTTTTCTTAACCTCCAAAAATCACTGTTGGTCCATTCTCCACAGGGATGATGCTTCTTAGATACTTTCTGACTCCAGTCATATACCTGGAGCAGCCACTATCCAAATAACAGATTGGAGACTGGTTGGTGTTGGGTTTTTCTACAACCATACATAGTATGTAGGTGCAGCGAAAATAAACAGAACAACCCAGAAGAGTTTGGATCGGGCCATGAACATTGAATCAAGAAGTTAATAAAATTGCTAGGTATGAAATTACCTTTGCGGGATTGGATCAAATCCAACCTAGATGCTCCACGAGTTGAGTCCTGTCGTCGGCTGTGCGAGTCCTCACGTAGAATAATGTCTACGTCTCTACAGCAGTCCACACGAGCCAGGAGAACGCCAAGTCACGTCGCACGCAACTCGGAAGGGAGAACAACTGCACCTTGCACTTCCACGGACTGCTAGATCCGCTTCAGGAAGAACAGCACCGGCGACAATCGTCGGAGAGGAGGTCGGCGGAGGCGAACGGGGCGGCGGAACACTTTCCGTCTAGGGTTCGGGCGAGTGGCGGAACTCCTTCCGTCGGCTGAACTTTTCATAAGTTATAAGAACCCTAAAAGAAGATCTATTTATACCCAAAGTATAAACAGGCTTCTAGAAGAATCGCTATCCGCAGACCACACAGCAGAATTGGGGTTTCTGTAACAATTCGTCGGGATTCCACGGAACAGCATTCGTCGAGTTTTCACGGAACAATTCGACGAATCATATCCGACGAATTTCGACGAATCATATCCGTGAAAACCCAATGAATTCTATCCGTGAAAATCCGACGAATTCTATCCGTGAAAACCCGACGAATTCTGACAGCAACATTTGCTGGACCTCCTCCATTCTTTATGGTGATTGGTAACCTTTACCAACACAGTCAATCTTCCAACTTTTCCACATGCTCTTATGTGCGACCCTGCAGGCTCATATCGCGTTGGCAGTGACATTACATGTTTGACCACTTCTAGATCACAATGGTAACTCCAACAATCTCCCACTTGATCTTGAAAGTATCAAATAAAAAGCTCACAAACAATGAGCGGCATCTAGTAATGCATCATTGCTCCCCAAGCAATAAGAGTTCATAACTCATAAGCCTTTATGACCAATGTTCCAGCGTTGTCTTTGTCCCTTTGTCCCTTACATCTGGAAAGAACTAGAGGCATGGACCGTGTCACCCTCTTAATAGCTCAATCCAAGTTTCTTGATCTAGAACGGACTTGCAGAGAATGGTGAGCTCAATATCACATATTGACTCAACCAAGCATGACCATGCATTTCTCAGTCCAATTCCATCAAGGGGCCCATGGATGCAACTCCTGTTATATAGGAGGACAAATCCCATATCTGCTCATACCCAAACACCCAAATGATTCGTAACGTACCCAACGACCACCCTTATCATCAACCTTCTTCAAGGAAGACTTTAGATGACATCAAAGCATGCTCTTCCTCACTCGATGAATGCTGTGACTTCAGGTCAAAGGACCACAACACCATTGTCAAATGAGACCTACTTGTGACACTTTTAAGTAACAATCCACAAAGTAGTCTCAGGTTGGGTCTATCCAGTACAACTTGTTCACTAACAAGTACCCACGTGATGACTTGATATCACAATATCATGACCTGTGAGAACCGGTCATCAGTCAACACACATGTTGGTCTTAATATATCATCATCACCCTTAGCTTCTACGATGATACCTCAACCAGGGACCTTTTAAGAATGAAGCTTTGAAATCATAGGCTCTCACATTCAAGTCACGTACTTGATGTCCTCTGGAAGCGAACATTCTAAGGGTATTTATCACGAATTTTATTCTATCATATAGAAACAGTATATCATAATAAAAGAACTTGCCATTAATTATAAAAGAAAATAATTGGTACACAATTCATCAAATGAATAAATAATAAACAGCCAACAGAATATATATTTTACATGCAACCCACAAGACTCCCACTAGAGTTGATCACTCAGGTATCGTATACCCATTGATCTAGTATGACAATCATGCTTTCTCTGTGCGAGAGGCTTTATCAGTGGATCTGCAATATTCACCTTAGTCGACACTCTGCAAATGTTCACATCTCCTCGTTCAACAATCTCACGAATAAGATGGAACCGCCGAAGTATGTGCTTGGAGCGCTGATGGGATCTAGGTTCCTTAGATTGTGCAATTGCACCATTGTTATCACAGTAGAGAACTACGGGACCAACAATGCTAGAAACTACATCTAGCTCGCCGATGAATTTCCTAATCCATTCAGCCTCCTTCGCTGCATTTGCCGCAGCGATATACTCGGCCTCAGTTGTAGAATCAGCAACTGTCTCTTGCTTGGAACTCTTCCAGCTCACAGCTCCTCCGTTCAGGCAAAACACAAACCCTGACTGAGACTTCGAATCATCCCTATTAGTTTGGAAGCTGGCATCCGTGTAACCACTTACAACGAGCTCTTCCTTTCCACCATACACCAAGAATACATCCTTAGTCCTTCTCAAGTACTTCAGGATATTCTTTACGGCTATCCAATGACATTCACCGGGATCTGACTGATACCTGCTAGTCATGTTCAAAGCAAAAGAGACATCGGGTCGAGTACATAACATTGTATACATGATTGACCCAATTGCCGAAGCATATGGAATCAACTTCATGCGGTCCTTATCTTCATAAGATTTTGGACACTGGTCCTTAGAGAGATTTACACCATGAGACATGGGCAAAAATCCTTTCTTGGACTCAAGCATGTTGAACCGCTTCAACACCTTCTCAATGTACGTACTCTGGGTCAAACCCAGCAACTTCTTCGATCTATCTCTATAGATCTTAATACCGAGTATGTAAGTCGCTTCACCCAAGTCCTTCATAGAAAAGCAGTTCCCTAGGTTGTTCTTAACAACTTTCAGGGTAGGTATGTCATTCCCGATCAGCAGTATGTCACCTACATACAATATCAGGAAGACAACAATGCTCCCACTGATTCGCTTGTAAACACACGGTTCATCTTCATTCTTGACAAAACCAAACTCTTTGATTTTTTCATCAAAATGAAGATTCCAACTTCTAGAGGCCTGTTTCAATCCATAGATGGACCTATTCAGCTTGCATATTTTAGTGGCTTCATTTGGGGATACAAAACCCTCGGGTTGTGTCATGTACACTTCCTTAAGGAGGTTTCCATTTAGGAAAGCCGTTCTGACATCCATCTGCCAGATCTCGTAGTCATAATACGCAGCAATAGCAAGCAATATCCTAATGGACTTTACCATGGCAACAGGGGAAAAGGTCTCATCATAGTCAACACCATGAATTTGCTTGAAACCCTTAGCCACCAGTCGCCCTTTGAATGTCTGTACATTCCCATCCATGTCGGTCTTCTTCTTGAAGACCCACTTGCACCCTATGGGTCGTACCCCTTCAGGTGGTTCCACCAAGTACCAAACTTGGTTTGTATACATGGAGTCCATTTCGGATTTCATAGCCTCAAGCCATTTGTCGGAGTCCGGTCCATTCATAGCCTCTTGGTAGGTCGCTGGTTCATCATCATGATCCATAAGCAACATATTACCTATTTGAGATACGAAAAATGCATATCTCTCAGGCTCAAATCTTGATCTACCAGATCTACGTAGGACTTGTGTCTCTTGAGCAGGTTCTCTAGCTACAACATCTTGTAGTCCTGGCTCAGAATCCAATTCTGGTTCATTCACTACTTGTGGTTCTTGAACTTCTTCAAGTTCTACCTTTTGCGTCTTTCTTGACAAGAATTCTTTCTCCAAGAAGACACCCGTCCTTGCGACAAACACTTTGCCCTCAGATGGTAGGTAAAAGTAATATCCTTTCGTTTCCTTAGGATATCCCACCAGATAACACTTATCTGATTTGGGTTCTAGCTTGTCAGGCATATGACATCGTACGTATGCCTCACAACCCCAAATTTTAATGAATGACATGCTGGGACGCTTCGCAGTCCATATTTCATATAGTGTCTTTAGAACCGTTTTCGTCAGAGCGCGATTCAGTGTCATTGCAGCAGTCTCCAAAGCAAAACCCCAAAAGGAAACAGGCAAGTCTGCATGACTCATCATCGGCCGTATCATGTCTAACAGAGTACGATTTCTCCTCTCAGACACACCATTATGCTGCGGTGTCCTAGGTGGAGTGAGCTGTGATACAATACCACACTCTTTCAGATGATCACGGAACTCATGACTCAGGTATTCGCCACCTCGATCAGATCGGTGTGCTTTAACCTTTTTACCCAATTGGTTCTCCACTTCATTCTTAAACTCTTTGAACATTTCAAAAGTTTCGGATTTGCACTTCATAAGATACACGTATCCGTATCTACTGAAATCATCAGTAAATGTAACGAAGTAGAAATACCCACCTCTAGCCATAGAACTCATGGGTCCGCATACATCACTATGTACTATACCCAAAAGATCATCAGCCCTCTCTGTATAACCAGTGAAAGGGGCTTTAGTCATCTTGACTAACAAACAAGACTCGCATCGCTCAAATGATTCATAATCAAATGAGTCCAATAGTCCATCTTTATGGAGCTTGGATATGCGCTTCTCGTTTAAATGGCCCAAACGACAATGCCAGAGATATGTAGGATTTGAGTCATTTGTTCTTAGTCTTTTATTATTATCTACATTATAGATCGGATGGTCTAGGTTCAAAACATAAAGACCATTAAACAATTGAGCTACAGCATAACAAACATCATTCTTAAATATAGAACAACAATTGTTCTTAATTATAAAAGAAAATCCAATCATGTCTAAGTATGAAATGGATATAATATTTCTAGTTATGGCCGGAACATAATAACAATTATTAAGTTCTATTACAAGCCCACTGGGCAAAGAAAGACGGTAAACCCCTACGGCTACAGCAGCAACTCTTGCTCCATTGCCGACGCGCAGGTCCACCTCTCCTTTACTCAGCAATCTTCTCCTTTTCAGTTCCTGCACATTTGTACAAATGTGAGAACCACATCCGATATCCAATACCCAAGATGAATGAGCAGAAAGGTTTATCTCTATAACGTAAATATTCGATGCGGAAGTCATACCTCCCTTCATTTTCTGCAGACCATCAATGTACGAAGGACAATTCCTCCTCTAATGACCAGCCTTGCCACAGTGGTGGCATTTCCCTTCCTTCATGGTGCTCTTCTTTTTCAGCGCAGAAGATTTGGGCTCAAGATGTGACTTAGGTCCCACCTTCGTCTTCTTGAAGCCCTTGGCCTTACCCTTGCCTTTATGTACCATCAATATGGGACTAGCAGGCTTGGCCTTCTTCATGTTTATCTCGGTAGTTCGCAACATGCCTAGGAGCTCGGGCAGTGTCTTGTCTATTTCATTCATGTTGTAGTTCAAGACGAACTGCTCATAACTATCTGGCAACGATTGCAGGATAAGATCTGTGGCCAACTCTTGACCCAGAGGAAAACCCAGTCTCTCCAGGTTCTCAATATACCCAATCATCTTGAGTACGTGAGTACCAACTGAGTCTCGAGCTCCCATTTTGCACTGAAATAAGGCCTTCGTGACATCGAACCTCTCTTGACGAGCTTGCCCTTGAAACATTTTCTTTAGGTGCTCGTCAATCTCCTTGCACCCCATGTTCTCGTGTTGCTTCTGAAGCTCAGAGTTCATGGTGGCAAGCATAAGGCACTCGACGTCTAAGGCGTCATCGGTATACTTCTTATAAGCATCCTTATCAACACGGGATGAGTTCCCGGTCGGCACCTCGGGGGCTTCTTCTTCCAAGACGTAGAGCTTTCGCTCTTGCCTGAGAACAATTCTCATGTTCCTATACCAGTCCATGTAGTTCGTCCCACTTAGCTTGTCCTTCTCAAGGATAACTCTCAGGGACAAGGTGGAATGTGAACCACTTGCCATGGAATTCTACAAAAATTCATGCAGAATTTATTCAGTACCTTAATTTCAAAATACAGTTTATTTTAATTTGGACTTCAATTAAATACTCCAACTATTTTATTCAAATTGATATCCCTCACTATCAATTCGGAGAGTCCATGCGAGCTACTCTCTTAGTGGAGAAGATCTGTATTTCACCAATACCACGAGTCCGCTTTGGCGTTCCTCTCATAATGTGGTTATTTAGGTAGGCAACGCTTGCCAATTGCATCCTCATGCAACTCTTGTATGGCTGGTGAATAACTCCTTATTCGCATCCATCATATGGTGCATGCCAAACCTATGCCTCTAGGCACTCAACCTTTGAGGTCACCTAGTTAAGTTAGACCCGATGTCGATAGTGGGATATCACAATTATCCGCTCGCACCCTTACCAAGATATATTAATGCACCTTGCTTTGGCAAGCCCACACTTCATCGATCGAGGCAGGAAGAGTGTCATCCATCGGAAGGCATCCGAACACTTAATATTTGATGAAGGGATTTTAATTTTTAATAATAGGTTAACACTTAACCATGATCAACATTTGATCAAAGTGCACATCCACAGAAAAACAAGCTTTCTAAAATCCACATGCATCCCTTATGTGCACAACATAAGACTATCAACCTTTGATAGACGAAAGGGCTAAATCTGGACATTTAGAACTCTTCCAAATCTTCAGATTTACATGCATTGGACAAAGGCAAAGACAACTCGACTTAAAGCAGTAGACAAGCTCGTCTCTCATTGTTGGATTCAAAATCCAAAACAATACAAGGGTTCATTGACCACTTGAGGGACGGTTACTGCTAAGGAGACAACAATTTCTAACAATTAGAAATTACCACGAAATCCCGATCAGCGGGCAGGGTCAAGGGGCAGAGCCCCGTCCAAATTTTTCAAAATCACCACCGAATTCCCTTGGAAAAACATCAACTTTTGATGTTCCAGGAAGAAATCTTGACATTTAGAATGCTTCCAAATACCTAAATTTGCACGTACTGGAATAACCAAACTTCTGAAACAACATTCATGGCTGCAACCTCCCTCTGATACCACTGTTGGGTTTTTCTACAACCATACATCGTATGTAGGCGCAGCGAAAATAAACAGAACAACCCAGAAGAGTTTGGATCGGGCCATGAACATTGAATCAAGAAGTTAATAAAATTGCTAGGTATGAAATTACCTTTGCGGGATTGGATCAAATCCAACCTAGATGCTCCATGAGTTGAGTCCTGTCGTCGGCTGTGCGAGTCCTCACGTAGAATAATGTCTACGTCTCTACATCAGTCCACACGAGCCAGGAGAACGCCAAGTCACGTCGCACGCAACTCGGAAGGGAGAACAACTGCACCTTGCACTTCCACGGACTGCTAGATCCGCTTCAGGAAGAACAGCACCGGCGACAATCGTCGGAGAGGAGGTCGGCGGAGGCGAACAGGGCGGCGGAACACTTTCCGTCTAGGGTTCGGGCGAGTGGCGGAACTCCTTCCGTCGGCTAAACTTTTCATAAGTTATAAGAACCCTAAAAGAAGATCTATTTATACCCAAAGTATAAACAGGCTTCTAGAAGAATCGCTATCCGCAGACCACACAGCAGAATTGGGGTTTCTGTAACAATTTGTCGGGATTCCACGGAACAGCATTCGTCGAGTTTTCACGGAACAATTCGACGAATTCCGACGAATCATATCCGACGAACTCCGACGAATCATATCTGTGAAAACCCGATGAATTCTATCCGTGAAAATCCGACGAATTCTATCCGTGAAAACCCGACGAATTCTGACAGCAACATTTGTTGGACCTCCTCCATTCTATATGGTGATTGGTAACCTTTACGAACACAGTCAATCTTCCCACTTCTCCACATGCTCTTATGTGCGACCCTGTAGGCTCATATCGCGTTGGCAGTGACATTACAAGTTTGACCACTTCTAGATCACAATGGTAACTCCAACAGTTGGTACTTGGATATACCTGCAAGAAAAATTAATTACCCTTAGGTACCCAATTTGAATTGGGTCCTTGGTTCCTGTCAGGAAAATAAAATAGAATGTCACACCACTGAGGGTTCTGCACTCTCTTTGCATTGGGTCCTGTTGGGTTGAACCAACAATCCAGGGCAAAGTGGCCTACTTTCCCACAACACCAGTATTCATACCTGTTATACCTTCTCTTCTGCCTCACCATTTGAGTAGGATGAGAGTGTTGGTGAGCAGGAGGGAAGACAACTGACCTAACAGGTCTTGGGTGAACCTTACAGGTGTGAGAGTTGGGTGGAGTAGGTTTTATCACTTGTTGGGCCACCTTCTTGGGAACAAGATTTGTGGAAGCAGCCTTTCCCTTACTTTTCAGTGCTGTTGTTGTAGCTCCATGGCCAGAAGAACCTGATGCTAGTACCTTCTTAAAAGAAGATTGAGCTTCAGAACCTTTGTCCTTGACAGTCTCCTGATTGAATCCTATACCAGGTCTGAATGATCCAGAGAAGCTATCAATGATAGGTAAGACTGTCTTGGGCATAGAGAAGCTTGCAGCAAGTTTCTTCTCAGCCAGCATCATCTCCTCAAGGTCCTTAATGACCTTGTTCTTCTGACCTAATTCAGCATTCTTAAGCCTTGTGGCTTCCTTGAATCTGTCCACTTATTTGCTTATGGCAGCCAGCTTTTCAGCTGGCTCTTTGAGCTCTGACTGGACAGTCTTCAAAGAATCTAACTCCTTGGTCTGGACTTTGAGGAGTTTCTTGCAGTTCTTGAAAGATTTCCACAAAGCCTTATACTGCTTTATTAGGTCAGATTCAACATCATATTGAGATCTTGAGGTCGTGTTGTTGGCTGCAGACACACTCTCATTATCATGCAAATAGTCTGTTACTGATTCAGAATCAGAGACAGATAGATGGGCTTTGATAGGTACCTTCCTAGGAGAGATGTCATCCTGGTTGTCTTCCTTTATGGCCATTAGGCCAATCAATGCTTCTTCCTCGGTATCTGAGGAGCTTGAATCAGAATCACTTAGAGTTCTGATTTTCTTTGCTATAAACCCTCTTTCAGGTTTCTTCTTGTCCCTTGACCTTCTCTTGTCTGCATAATTCCTTCATTCCCTTCTCTTAGAAGAGCAATCAACAGTATGTGACCTCTCTTATTACAGGAGTAGCAAACAGTGTTAGCAAAATCAAATTTACCAGGTTTTGATTTATACCTGTCCTCCCTTGAGGATTTATACCTGTCATGTTGATCAGATCTTTTTGAGCTTGAGGAGGTGGGTCTGTAGTTGTCTCTTCTTCTTCTGGTTATCAGCTTCTTGAACTGCTTAGAGAGAAGGACCATCTCTTTGTCAGTATCATTAGAGTCTGATATGCTGGCATCAGACTCTTCACTGCTCTCTGATCTGTTCTGATAAACGGGAGTCTTGTCCTTGGATCTCCTTGTGCTCTCAGCCTTGAGAGCCACAGATATTTCTCTAGAGCTCCCTTTTGAGCTCTCCTCTTCAGCTTTCCTGGTATTGAGCTGAAGTTCTTGGGATAGCAGCTTCCCATACAGATTCTTGGGCTCCAAGATGCCTAGCTAACCCATGTCTCTGATGGCACATATCTTTATATCCCATTACTTAGAGAGAGATCAAAGGAATTTATCATTTAGGTCAGAGTTTGTGAAGTCTCTGCCATAATTTTTCAGTCCATTCACTATTTTGAAAAACCTCTCATAACAACTTGAGATGGTTTCAATCTTGCCTTGTTTAAAGGCTTCATACTCCTGATTGAGGAGGGATTTTCTATCATCCCTTGCATCTTCAGTGCCCTCCATGTAGACAATCAGAGAGTCCCACATCTCCTTGGCTGTCTTGCAGTGAATGAGATTATGGAGGGTTGAGTCATCAATGGAACTTACGATTACATTCTGTGCCCTTTTATCCAGACTTGCCAAGGTCAGCTCATCCTTGGTCATGACTGTATACTTCTTTGCCACCATCCTAGTTGGATCAATTATTGATTCTTTCATGGGAATGAAGGGGCACTCTTGAACAGTTATATAGACTCTTGGATCAGCTGCCTCCATGAATAACCTTACTCTTTCCATCCAGATAGGAAAGTTCTCCTTTGTGCAGATTGGGAGTTTCATGGCTCTCATCTCTCGATGCTGATCACCTCCAGCCATATTGGATTGTTCTACGATCTAGATATGACGGTTAAGTAGCTTTCTTTATCAACCTCGCTCTGATACCACTTGTGGGTTATAGAACAATCACCAGGCGGGGGGGGGGGGGGGGGGGGGGGGGGGGGGGGGGGGGTTAGGTGATTATGGCTGTTTTAAAATATTTTGCAAGTAATGAGTTTAATGGAAGCACTGCACAGAAGAATAAAAAAAAATCTCAGCACACACACAACACGAGATGTATAGAGGTTCCTCATGACCGGGTGTCTTGAGTAGTCCTTACAACTCAGACCCGCAAGTCCCTGCAGCCTAGGCCCGCAAGCCCCTTCACTGCACCCGAGCCCACAAGCTCGACACTCAGGCCCTCAAGCCCTACACACCACAGACCCGCAAGTCTTGCCTGCAGCCTAGACCCACAAGCCCCTTCACTGCACCCGAGCCCGCAAGCTCGGCACTCAGGCCCTCAAGCCCAACACAGCACAGACCTGCAAGTCTTGCCTGCAGCCTAGTCCCACGAGCCCCTTCACTACACCCGAGCCCGCAAGCTCGACACATTTGGACCCGTAAGTTCTCTGTCGTAGCCCTCAAGCCTCATAGATCTAAAGCCCTCAAGCTTGACACTCAGATATAAAACCAGATCTACAATTTTGGCCCGCAAGCCTTACAAATAAAGATTTAAAAAAGGTTCTTCTGCCTGGTGGAGATCGGGTTCTTGACTTAAAGAGGATGCTTTTGATTTGAAACTTGACAGTGCAAATCTTCTTCAAGATTTCTTCTATCTGGAACACTTCTTATTAGTCGATGAAGCTAGACTGATTCTCTTGAGAACAAAGGATGAAGATCAACTTGTTCTCCATTCTTGTATTTACTTATCTCCGTCGTTACTATTCTATTCAAAATTGCTTAGCGGGATTCTCTTAAGTTCCAAGATTCGACGGAGAGTTTAGGGCATCCACTGTTCCCTTTTATAGGACTGAGATGCCGCTTAACGGTCTCCTATGATGTCTTTTTCTGACAGTCGCCCATGCATTAAGAGCACGCGCTGATTGGACAATCAGGCGGCGACATTAATTGCTGACAGTGCGCCTGGCAACATTTGAATCTATCTCGATGATATTTCCATTGTTACGATGACAAGGACAATATCTCGATGACACTGGACATCCCTTCTGCACTCGTGCTTAAGACGACATGAAGTCATCTAACTGATGTCGGCATAATCTTCTTGATTGCTTGATATCGTTGTGATCACTTTATCTTCTCGACGACATGGTCAATATCTTGTCGACAGATTGTTCTTCCGCAACTGCTCGTCTTCACAGCTTCTTCCTCAGAGTTCTCGACGTCACGTTTTCTTTACGACGACATTCATTCTTTTCAACGACAAGGCTTCTTTACGATGATACCTGTCTTGTTCAGTCTTTTCGACGACACAGCTTCTTTTCAACGATATCTTCGACACTGACCTTCCCTTTGCCTTTTCAACGACATTCATTCTGACTTAGCCTTATCGACGCCAAGGCTTCTTTTCGACGATATTCATTCTGACTTAGTCTTATCGATGTCATGGCTTCTTTTCGACAATATTTGTCAGTTCTTTTCGACGATATGCGTCAGCTCGACATTCTATGAACTTATCTTCTACTGAGATGATAAAGCAAAGAAGATAATCAAATACATAGTGAAGTTCTCTTGAATTGGTGACTTCTCCAAATCAGGAATCATGAGGGCAAGATTTCAAACATAAGCTCTTGAAGCTGATTTGGAGGTGTTGGCCCTGTCTAACTCATTGTTAGAAGGGTGAAGGGGGAAAGAGGACTACTCAAGACACACAGTCATGAGGAACCTCTATATATGCTTGTGTGTTTTCTGTGTATTTGCTTATAATCTTTATACTCACTAAAAACAGCTAGGTTAAAGAAGCAAGAAAAGAAAGTGACCTATTCACCCCACCCTATGGGTGATCTAGACTACTACCTATAAACTATCAGAGGAGACGCAACAATAGAGGCCAGTGCAAATGGAGGCGGACAAGTCTAGTACCAGAGCACTTATTTCAGGATCAGAGAGTGATTAGTAGTTTTCTTTCGCAAGTGACCTTGTAGTGAGGACATGATATACAGGGCATGAGCCCTTTATTATTGTTATCCTTTTTATTCAGTTATTATCTGTGGAGTATATTACCATTTATGGATTTATATTTCATGTGATGTGGACTTGAGCTTCTCTATATGTTCAAATATGCTTTTCTTCTTTTGTGCTCGATATGGCCAGCAGGATCGGCATTTTGTAGTGGAGACCTTTCCGAGTGTGGGTGTCACCGCAAAGCAGCAGTTCTGGGCATAAGACCCCGTTTTGAAAGAAAAAAAATTCGGTCTTACAAACTGGTATCAAAGCAAATCACGATCCGAAGAAACGAAGTACACATTCCCTGGGCCACCCCGTGCGAGTTTAGTTTGAGGATAAACTAAGCAGCGGAAGCAATGTTGTGTCCATAAGGTGAAATCACATGAAGAAAGTCCACTTTTAACTGAATTCTTTTAGCCAAATCTCCTTACGAGTGACAAGTTTTCTTTTGCAGCCTGCGGTGAACCTTGCCCCCAGCATGGAATACCTCTGGCTGCAAAGATCTCTTTATATATTCCTCTAATCAATGAGTTAGACTCAACCCCACTATGACACATGACCTACCATGACAATTTATGCCATGCCCTAGTCTGAAATAGACCGTAGGTACAAATTTGATTAAGGTACAAGGATACCCAAAAGAGGTTCGAGGAGGAGTTTAGCGCCGGAATGACCACCTAATCCATAAACTCTGATGTCCCTACTTCACATACCAAGGATTATCCATACTGATAGGACCGCCTTAAGGAGATTGACACATAAGCAGAATGGTAAGAGACTCGTAGTCTCAACTCTCGTACCGATGATATGTTTACATTGAGACAACCACCATGACAAACATCGAGGGTCGGAAAAAAATTCAAGTTCAGAAGAGACCCATTTGGGATTGGGTCATATATTGACCCCGATAAGGATATCACAGAAGGTAACTTGAAGAGTCTAAGGTATAGAGTGTACCAACAAGTCTCAAGAAGGAACCCGGAGTCTAAGGTTGTGTGCCCTAAGGATTGTTTGCATACTTGGGATGAATATAACATGGAGATATCGAAGATACTTAGCCCAAAATAGAGGCTTATCTTTTGTTTATTGGGGGTTACCTTTTGTTTATTGGGCAAATTATTGACTGACTTGGGTTTCCCCCTAGAAATAATTTAGAAAGTGTCGCGTCGTGAACATAATGATTTTGAAGTCAATCTTATTCAATGTTACTTGGGCGAAGATGAGATTCTATAAAAAAGCACATTTGGAATGGTGACCGGTAGTATTACCAGGACAATGGATAGACATCGTTGATCGAATAATGACTTGACCTTAGTTGAAGTTTTGGAAATATAAAGTTGTCAGGATTAATCTCTTAGAGATACCGATGCTCCATTCTTGAAGTTGGGAACTGATGTTAGGGCTTGCGAGCTATCGTTATATTTGAAAGATCTTGTGTCTTGGGGCTTTCGGAAGTGATTAACGTATTGGTGTGTTAAAAATCACGCCATGTCATGGTAGAAAATTTTAACTACAATAATAATGATTGGTTAACACATACTCATAAAGGTTCACGTGTACACCCCCCCCCCCCCCCACCCGATAAGTTGTAGAGTTGATAAATTACTCAGACATACTTGAAGGAACAAGAACCTAAACATGTGGAGAAAACATTATTGAAGCATTGTTTACCCATATAAACAAGAGCTTTAGCCACCGAAAAAATGGTGTATTCCGGAGCGTGTATTTCCCCGGAATAAAGACAGAGGTCATAGGTTTTATGATGCACGGTGATGTCTGCCAACTGGTGAAGGACAAGTGCAAGAGTTTTTGGGGAACTACCACAGCCACTGCCCGTGTTAGAGAAGACGTTCGAGGATATAATCATGAATTTCATATACAGGTTACCACATCCCCACTCCGGGCACAAGTTTATTTGGAACATCGAGGATAGATTGACCAAGGTAGCCAGGATGATATTGGTTCATTATCATGGTGTACCCAAGACGATCGTGTCAAATTAGGATGGACGGGTTACATCCAAGAAGTGAAGATCAGTCCAGGCTAATCTGGGCTCTTGGTTGATATTCAACACAACTTTGCACCCTCAGAGGGACGGAGGCGCAAGATTCCACTATCTTGGACCCAGAATGAGGATTTAAAGACACTTGGTTCTGAATTTGTGAAGGACACAGATGCCCAGGTGCGACTGATTCGAGTTAGGATGCTGGAAGCCCAGAACAGGCAGGCCAAGTATTACATTGCACGACATCGTGCAGAAGAGTTCCACGATGTAGACCGGGTCTTCCTGAAGATACGTCTGATGCATGGATTCTCGCGGGTACAAGGGCGAGAGAAGCACAATCTAAGAAAAATGGGGCTCTACAGGATCCTGGAGTTGATCGGCCCGTTGGCTTATAGACTAGAGCTACCGCCGGAGGTAGTGGGTTTGCAAGACGTCTTCCACGTCTCCTCACTTAGAAGAGCTCTACTACGGCCAGAGTAGCAGATATCCATTATACATGGGCCAGTAGCTTCTGACCGATCAGTTTGCATGGAGCCGGTCAGGATAGACGACACGGAGATGCGGGTCTTGCGACACAAGAAGGTCCTGCTGGTCAAGGTCCTGTGGAGAAATCATGGATAGGAGGAGCACACCTGGGAGCCACTAGAACTGATGTAGCAGAGATAGTCGGTACTCTTTGGGTCAGGAATAACTTCAATTCTTAGGGGATGTTACGTTCAATCACTATCGGTGAAAAATCCGCAAGCCTAACCTGAATTTTAGGGACGAAATTATTATTTTTGTTTATTGGGATTTGTAACATCCCCCAAACAACTAGACCCCTAGAGTGGTTTTGTCATTACTAGGTCATGACAAAACCCTAGGAAGCTTGAAGAGACCACTTGGCCTTAGGCTTGAAGGGGAAGAGCACCTTGGACTGCAGATAACAATTTCTAGTTACCAAGTTTAGGATTGGTATTTAGGGCCTCACCTTGATCCTTTGACAGCAACATGACATGCTTAGCACATTAATGGGTCCCTTAGAGCACCACGGACCCATTGGGGTCAACCAAAGTGGCCAAGTTGACCAAAGTCAACCCTAGCCCTAAATTGGTCAAAGTAGCCTAATTAGGGTCAATTTGGCCTCCACCATGCCAAATTGACCTTGCACCTACCCTTATAAGGATATTAGGGACCCAACGGACCAAAAAGCCCCATCATGGGGCCACTAGTTTGGCCAATTTGACGTAAGTCAACTCTAGCCCTGTTTTGGTCAAATTGCCCTATTGTGGGTCAATTGGCCTCCAGCTTGCCAAATTGACCCCACCTACACCTTCCTAACTAGTAAGAGAGGCCAATGGGTCACTAGCCACCCATTGGGTTCATACCAAATGGTCAAATTGACCAAAGTCAACTACACCCTAATTTTATGTCAGAATGCCTTATTTTGACCTAATCGAGTCCAATCTACTTGGGCTAGACCCTATTGAAGTGGTCCACTAGATAATGGGCCTGGGAGTTACTGAAATTTCCATTCAATTTCAGAGAATTTGACTAGGAGAGAGAAAATACCATTTTCCCCGAAAATGGTGGAGAGAAAAAGAGAGGATTAATGGCATTCATGGCCAAGGGAGGCCAATTGATATCCCAATTGATGGGGATTCATATCCTCTGGCTGTTACAAGAAGTTTAGGAGTTTTTCCATCCCATATTAGGGCTGAATTG
This sequence comes from Dactylorhiza incarnata, assembly GCA_033032865.1. Classification (NCBI taxonomy): domain Eukaryota; kingdom Viridiplantae; phylum Streptophyta; class Magnoliopsida; order Asparagales; family Orchidaceae; genus Dactylorhiza; species Dactylorhiza incarnata. The sequence continues at coordinate 3,117,220 of JAWHQI010000026.1, read as the reverse complement.
GGAGGTTTTCACCATGGCCGAAAATGGCCATTAATGGCCTTCAGGGCAATTGGAAGTTACACCTCTTCCCCTCCCCAATTGAGCCTCTCATATTCATCACTAGACTCAGGGGAGTATTTTCCCCCACCTAACTGAAGGAGTCTTCCCGTCTGGATAGGAGATTGCAAAGGTGCCAAAATCTCCAAGGTCGGCAATGGCTAATCAGAAAACAACACAGAATCTCCTCTCCAGTAAGGTCCTCCCCTCCTCCTCTCTCTCTGTGGGTAGATCTCATCTGATTGCCTGCATGATTTGAGGCCAAAGGGCCCCAAATTGGGTAGGCTAAAAGCTCTATTTTTGGAGTTTTAATTCCGCCTCCATATCCCTTGTTCCGGCCACCTCCGGCCGGCCAACCACCGCTAATCACTGGCCACCACCTCAACGAAGGTGGTGCTGGCATTGGCCTGCCGGGGCGGCGCTCAGGTGGCCGGGAAAATGGGGAAAATGGTCGCCCAGGCGCGGGCAATCCTGTCTGTTGGCCAGAGGAGGAAGATGATGGGATGTCGTCCATCCTTGCTTGAGGATCTGTGCAAGATCATTTATATTAAATGAGTAAATATTGTATTTTTCTGTCATATTATATACAATACTTAGAATTAATTGTAGAAAATACTTAGAGCCTCCTAATGAAAAAGTCTTAAACAACAAACTTGTAGCCCCTTAGGTCTACTTTAATTCAAAATTGATTTCATTCAATTTGGGTCAGTGTTCTGACCACAACACCCAAAATAGTGCAACTTATACAAAGGGGTGACCAGAGCTTAATTTTTGTGCCCCCATCAATCCAGTCATCCAAATGACTTGAAACTTGAAACATATGTTGTTTATACCCACACCCTTAACATATCCAAAAATGAGAATTTTTGGAGGATATTTTTGAAAGGTTTTTTGCAAACATTTAATAATTCATGTACCAATTAATTATAGTGTCTAATGATATCCAAACCCCTCCAAATTTTGGTGGGTGGTCCTTACGGTTATAACATGACTCTGGTTTGGATTGATTTGGTTGGGTAATTAATTAACCCAAGTTTGGTCAAACTAAAAGGTTCTAGGTCAAAAGTGCAATTGTTGGGTTTAGTGGTCAAATCTCATCAAAATGATGTGAGACCTTGGCCACAGACTTAATATTACATAAAACTCATCCACCAATGATTTGGGGTGATTTGGGGGTGGATATGCCCTAAGACCCTAGTTCAAACCCTAGGGTTGCACTTTAGTATTGATGAAGGACATAAGGTCATATGTCCTTGAATGGACTTGGAACTTGGTGGATAAGTCCTCAGGGGGTGAATAGCCCTAGATAATTTTATGAGAATTTTTAGGCACTTTTCTTCCCTCTGAACTAGTTAAGAATCAATTAGAGAACTTTCTTATAGGAGGAATTAAATGCTGATTTTACCTTGATTGTTGATGAAAGTTTGGTAGTGCTCATATGATCATGATATACATCTTTGAAAATTTTAGTGTGAATTTTGGATTGATTGAATTAGTACTTCATTAGCAGGTAAACTACTTTGCTCTATGATTGTAATAAATAAATAAGGGCTAATATTCTCTAGAAATTTGTGAAACTTGGCAATATGATATTTTAGGGCATTATAAAGCTCTGTGAATTTTTGTCTGATTTTTGGAATTGTTTATTAGTAGGTTACTTCACAATATGCCCTAGTTTGGATTTTCTTGAAATATTTATTTATGCAACTCAGTCAGTAAACTTTCTTAAAAAATTATAAAACTCAGTCAGTAAACTTTCTGATCATTATAGAGGTCTGGTAATTTTACCATAATTTTCAGATAAGTATTTTTGGTGGTTCCTTCATTAGCCACCAATTATGGATGATTATTCAATATTATAATTAGAGGCCAATACCTTAATAAAAAATTATGGTATTCTGTATTTGCTGTTATTTTAATATCATAGATTTTCCATAAGTTTGTGTAGACCATATCATAAGAAGAACTTACACTTCATGTTCAATTTCATACTTGGCCATTTTTGGAGAAATTATAGTAAATGCCAAAAAAATAAGGAAAATTATGACCTTCTGGATTTAGTCTTATAATATCATGATAGACTCCCAGTAATAACTTTGGGCCATTCAGATGATTACTTGGAGTACCTCCTCTGATGCAACTCATATAGCTCATTTGGTCTGCGTATAGTAAAACTGCAAAACTTAAGTAACTTGTAGACCATTAGGTGGGAATGGGATGTACATGGTATACTTGTTCTGGTTGAGTAGATTTGAGGTCACCAACAGGAGTCTATATGTTGAGTGTGCCTGATAAGCTAAGGGACCATGTTGTGCTTGGGATCGACGAAAGATCATTTTTCCCCTTAGAGGGTCTTAAAATACTTACGGTTAATCCAAGTGTAATGATAAGAAGGGTATTCTTATGGGTAGTTACCAATAACATTAAGTGTCTTGAGTAATAGAGGTTTAGGATATCATCCCATCATACCTCCTAGTACCGCTGTGAGCCTTTCACAAGATAGACCTCGGGAAGTCCAAGATTAACCCTAAATTGTTGGAATAAGTTGATGTACAAGATTGACTTAATAATAAACTCACCCACACCCCGTTTTTACAGGAATATTAGTCGGTTTGGTCTTTTGAGCGGTAGGCTCGGTGGTTGTAGGTACAGATGGGTTAGTTCGGTGAGCCAGTGGCTCGGAAGGTTATGGTGACGAGCGGGTTAGCCTGGGGAGCTTATGGCTCAGAGATAGATGGTAATCATATTATATGTGCATAAAGGTGGTGGGTCTTCGGTATTGATGGTCGTTCATACCGACGTCGATACGCTGACTCGACAAGTGTGGATTTGCACTTAGCCATGAAAAGTCTGGTGGTCCAATCAGTAAGAGTACGCAGGAGCTCCGTAGTTTTTGCGTTGACGCGTACGATAGGTCTAGGTTAGGTAGTGTGAATACCAACCTAGAGGTGGGTGAGGCCCAACCCATCGCTTCCATTTGCCACTGTAGGAGTATCCTTGGAGTCTTGCTAGCTCCAAAAAGGGGGAACAAAAGGTCTGTGCGCATAGAGTCGAAGTGTGTGAGTTGCGCTTGTGTGATCATAACATTACCCAACATAACTCTGCACATCATAACATAAGAATTGCATTTCAACCCTACCCCTATCGTATAAATGGGTTATGGGACTTTTTATACGATAGACCTTGCTAAACGACCCCTTGGTCCATAGGTTTGTATGAGCATTCCTATAAATCAATGGTTACTCTTCTATTATATACTTTTGTTTACATACTTACCTTACTTGTTCTTTACCATATTTTAATTACTGCTTCAATTATTTATTTACACATGTCTAGTGGTATACATTTCCTGTAGACTAGATTCGCCATCATCTGCCTTGTTTTATACCCCTTGCTGTCCTCCGCTTCATCCCTCCCGCATGGTGCCTAGGAGCCACTTGGGGATGGGTGGTGGGAAACGAGGCTAGTATTTTTGACTAACGGTCAGTTGACCATATCATTTTAGGGGATCGAGGAGACGCAGCAGCACTAGAGGCCGGTGCAGATGGAGGCGGGCCAATCTAGTACAAGAGCACTAGTTTCAGGATCAGTGAGTGATTAATAGTTTGCTTTCGTGAGTGACCTTGTAGTGAGGACATGATGTATAGGGCATGAGCCCTTTATTATTGTTATCCTTTTTATCCAGTTATTATCTGTGGACTATATTGCCATTTATGGATTTATATTTCATGTGATGTGGACTTGAGTTCTCTATATGTTCAAATATGTTTTTCTTCTTTTGTGATCGATATGGCCGGCAGGATCGGTGTTTCGTAGTGACGACCTTCCCGAGTGTTGGTGTCACCGCAAAGCGGCGGTTCTGGGCATAAGACCCGGTTTTGAAAGCAAAAAAATGGGGTCTTACAAACTGGTATCAAAGCCATAAGAAGTTTAGGAGTTTTTCTATCCCACATGGGGGATGAGTTGGGGGGTTTTCACCATGGCCGAAAATGGACATTAATGGCCTTCATGGAAATTGGAAGTTATACCTCTTCCCCTCCCCAATTGAGCCTCTTATATTCATCACTATACTGAAGGGAGTATATTCCCCCACCTAACTGATGGAGTCGGCCCGTCTGGATAGGAAATTGCAAAGGTTCCAAAAGGTCAAACGTCGGTCATGGCTAATCAAAAAATGACAAGGAATCTCCCCTCCTCCTCTCTCTCTCTATGGGTAGATCTCATCTGATTGGTTGTATGATTTGAGGTCGAAGGGCTCCCAATCAGGTAGGCCGAAAGCTCTATTTTTGGAGTTTTAATTTCGCCTCCATACCCCTGTTCCGGCCACCTCCGGCCGGCCAACCACCGCTAATCGTCGGCCACCACCTCAACGAAGGTGGTGGTGGCATTGGCCGGCGGGGGCGGCGCTCAGGTGGCCAGGAAAATGGGGACAAAGGTCGCCCAGGCGCGGGCAATCCTGGCCGTTGGCTAGAGGACGAAAATGATGGGATGCAGTCCATCCTTGCTTCAGGATCTGTGCAAGATCATTTATATTAAATGAGTAAATATTGAATTTTTTTGTCACATTATATGTTGTACTTAGAATTAATTGTAGAAAATACTTAGGTCCTCCTGATGAAAAAGTGTTCAACACCAAACTTGTAGCCCCTGAGGTCTACTTTAATTGAAAATTGATTTCATTCAATTTGGGTCAGTGGTCTGACCACAACACCCAAAATGGTGCAACATATACAAAGGGGTGACCAAAGTTTAATTTGTGTGCCCCCATCAATCCAGTCATCCAAATGACTTGAAATTTGAAACATAGGCAGTTTATACCCACACCCTTATCATATCCAAAAATGAGAATTTTTGGAGGACATTTTTCTAAGGAGTTTTGCAAACATTTAATAATCCATGTAAAGCCATAAGAAGTTTAGGAGTTTTTCCAGCCCACATGGGGGCTGAATTGGTAGGTTTTCACCATGGCCGAAAATGACCATTAATGGCCTTCATGGCAATTGGAAGTTACACCTCTTCCCCTCCCCAATTGAGCCTCTTATATTCATCACTAGACTGAGGGGAGTATTTTCCCCACCTAACTGAAGGAGTCGGCCTGACTGGATAGGAGATTGCAAATGTGCCAAAAGCTCCAAGGTTGGCCATGGCTAATCGAAAACGACAAGGAATCTCCCCTCCACTAAGGTCTTCCCCTCCTCCTCTCTCTCTCTCTCTCTCTCTGTGGGTAGATCTCATCTGATTGGCTACATGATTTGAGGCCAAAGGGCCCCAAATCGGGTAAGTTGAAAGATCCATTTTTGGAGTTTTAATTCTGCCTTCATACCCATGTTCTGGCCACCTCCGGCCAGCCAACCACCGCTAATCGCCGGCCACCACCTCAATGAAGGTGGTGGTGGCATTGGCCAGCTGGGGTGGTGCTCAGGTGGCCGGGAAAATGGGGACAAAGGTAGCCCAGGCGCGGGCAATCCTGGTCGTTGGCTAGAGGAGGAAGATGATGGGATGTTGTCCATCCTTGCTTCAGGATCTGTGCAAGATCATTTATATTAAATGAGTAAAAATTTTATTTTTTAGTCACATTATATGCAATAATTAGAATTAATTGTAGAAAATACTAAGATCCTCCTGATGAAAAAGTGTTCAACAACAAACTTGTAGCCCCGGAGGTCCACGCTAATTGAAAATTAATTTCATTGAATTTGGGTCATTGGTCTGACCATAACACCCAAAATGGTGCAACATATACAAAGGTGTGACCAGAGTTTAATTTGTGTGTCCCCATCAATCCAGTGGTCGAAATGACTTGAAATTTGAAACATAGGCTGCTTATACCCACACCCTTAACATATCCCAAAATAAGAATTTTTGGAGGACATTTTTCTAAGGTTTTTTGGAAACATTTAATAATCCATGTACTAATTAATTATAGGGTCTAATGACATCCAAACCCCTCCAAATCTTGGTGGGTGGTCCTTAGGGTTATAACATGATGCTTGTAAAAATATCATCCCAATTGGGATTGATTTGGTTGGGTAATTAATTAACCCAAATTTGGTCAAACTAAGCGATTCTAGGTCAAAAGTGCATTTGTTGGCTTCAGTAGTCAAATCTCATCAAAATGATGTGAGACCTTGGCCACATACTTAATAATACATAAAACTCCTCCACCAATGATTTGGGGTGATTTAGGGTGGATATGCCCTAAGACCCTAGTTCAAACCCTAGGGTTGCACTTTGCGGTTGATGAAGGACATAAGGTCATATGTACTTGGATGGACTTGGAACATGGCGAATGAGTCCTCAGGGTGGTGAATATCCCTAGATAATTTTATAAGAATTTGTAGGCACTTTTCTTCCCTCTGAACTAATTAAGAATCAATTAGGGAACTTTCTTATAGGAGGAATTTACATGCTCATTTTACTTTGATTGTTGATGAAAGTTCGGTAGCTCTCATATGCTCATGATATAAATCTCTGATAATTTTAGTGTGAATTTTGGATTGATTGAATTAGTACTTCATTCACAGTTCAACTATTTTGCTCTAAGATTGTAATAAATAAAAAAGGACCTAATATTCTCTGGAAAATTGTGAAACTTGGCAATAGGACATTTTAGGGCATTAGAAAGCTCTGTGAATTTTTGTATGATTTTGGAATTGTTTATCAGTAGATTACTTCACAATGTGCCCTAGTTTGGATTTTCTTCAAATATTTAATTATGTGACTAAATGGTTTGAAAAATTATAAAACTCAGTCAGTAAACTTTTCTGATCATTATAGAGGTCTGGTAATTTTACCATAATTTTGGCATAAGTATTTTTGGTAGTTCTTTCGTTAGCCACCAATTATGGATGATTATTCAATATTATAATTAGATGTCAATACCTTACTGAAAAATTGTGATATTCTGTATTTGCTGTTATTTTGATATCATAGATTTTTCATAAGTTTGTGTAGGCCTTATCATAAGAAGATCTTACACTTCATGTTCAATTTCATACATGGCAAATTTTGGAGAAATTATAGTAAATGCCAAATAAATAAGGAAAATTATGACATTCTGGATTTAGTCTTATAATATCATGATAGACTCCCAGTAATAATCTTGGGTCATTCAGAGGATTATTTGGAGTACCTCCTCTCATGCAACTCATATAGCTCATTTGGTCTGCGTATAATAAAACATTAAAACTTGAGTTACTTGTAGACCATTAGGTGGGAATGGGAGTTAGATGGTGTACTTGGTCTGGTTGAGGAGATTTGAGGTCACCAACAGGAGTCTATATGTTGAGTGTGCCCGATAAGCTAAGGGGCAAGGTTGTGCTCGGGATCGACAAAAGATCGTTTTTCCCCTTAGAGGGTCATAATATACTTAGGGTTAATCCAAGTGTAATGATAAGAAGGGTATTCTTATAGGTAGTTACTAATGAGTCCCATTTATATATGGTTTTTAGGACTCATCTGGGCCTGTTTTCTGACTCGTGCACTACCCTTTTAGCATTAAAACACTCATTTTTGCATTAGTCATCATTTTACACATAGTGCACTCTTTTCGCCTATCGAGGTGTGCAATTGCACATTCTGTGCTGGGGGTATGCCTTTGGGGGTTCCCCATGCCTGTCATGTTTGTTTTGTGGATGTTATTATAATTTCCCGTGTGGTTGGTGCTTTGATTTTGATTGTGTACAGGTGGATTATGCCCTTGAGCTGAGCATTGCAGTCTGGGTAAATCGCACGACCGTGCGATTATTGTTAACGCACGGTCGAAGCGATCGTTCGATTTACTCAGAGATGTTTGTGATGATGCTCATCGCGCGTTTTCCTTAACACAATATTGAATCCAATCGTGCATGAAGGAAAACACATGACCTACCTGGAAGCAGGAAAAATCTGCTGCTTGTCCCACCCCGTGCATTTTTGGTCACGCACGAGCATTCCGCTCATGCGTGAACAAAAACACACGGCCTTCCTGTAGTTCCAGGCACTGTTTATCTCTATAAATTGCATGGTCCAAAATGCATGGTCATGCATTTTGATTGTGAGTTTCTTAAAATTAATGCCTATATTTAAGCGTGCAGGATTGCACGACCTAGGGAGGTTCATTTTTTTGGCCTTTCATTGGGAAACTGTCGGGAGGAGCGGGAGAGCTCCAATTTCACCCTTAATTGAGCTCCACCATGGGAGAGAAGCTCCGACCACCATTTCTTTGTGGAACTCTCGCGAGAGCTTCGTCTTCGGCCACCGCCATTGTTGCCAGCTCTCAAGCTCCGTTTCCGGCCATTTGTGCTGCGTTTTGGGAAGTTTTCGGCAAGATCACCACCAACAAAGACTAGCGAAGAAGACGGGCTCAATAGAAGGAATTGACAACTCCTCTTCGTACCCCGAATGTCAACCGTGGACAGATCTCAGACAAGGACTAACAACCCTTGGATCGGGTCGCGAATCCCGGCAAGCCTTCGTATGCTCGGTTGTATTTCTTCCCCTTCTCTTTATTGTAGTATTGATAATGTGTTTGAGATGTCGTCATGCTGTATAAAAACCCTAACTCTGCTCTAAATGATAATCATGTTTGTGTGATTATGTTTGTGGTTTTAATATAAGTGGTGTGCCTTGTTCTTCGATCTTGTGTTGCAGCGGGTTGTGATAGTGTCGTCCTAGCTATTCCTAGGAGCGTGCTTGGTGAATAGGTGATTGCGACCCTCATTGTTTTTCCATCTATTCCATTACCTATTTGGGTAATCCATCAAAGAGATGCTATGACGGTGACCCGCATTTTATTTCCTGTTTGTAGCGTAAAAACACAATCACAAACCCCCCCATTTGGTTCGTTTCACCCTTACAATTATTCTTTCGAATTGAGAACTCACACTCCCTACCTGCACTCCTCGAGAGATCGATACTTAGGGACTTGCTCCCATTTTTATTACTTGAGTGACCGGTGCACTTGCCGTCTGCGCATAAAGTTTTTGGCGCCATTGCCGGGGAGTGCAACTGTCGGGTGTTTTCTTTAACAGGAGAATAATTGTAAGCGTGTTGTTTTCTTTTGTTTTTTTGTGCTTTTTTGTTATGGAAGGACAAAATCCAGATGAAATTCAAGATGCTAATCTTGAGACTGAACGGGCGAGGAGAGCTCGTTTACGTGAAGAGACTGCAAGGGAAAGAGAAAGAATTGATGTTATGGGCCACGTTGCTAATGGTCAAGGTGGTCGAATTCCTGATGAACAGGAAGAGGTATGCCCTCGTGTGCGGACGATGCGTGACTTCACTACCCCTACGGTGGGAAGTATCTATCCAGGGTTTGGCCTGATTATTTTTAATAACCAATTATAGATCAAGCCAGCTATCTTGAATATAATTCGAAATAACACCCAGTATTTAGGGCTGCCAAGTGAAGAGCCCGATTTACATCTTGCTGAGTTGTCAGAAATCTGCGGCACATTCTGCTATGTTGGGATCACCGACGATGTGGTTAAGATCAGGATGTTCCCATTCTCTCTTCGGGATAATGCCAAAGCATGGTTGCACACTATCCCTCCTGGGATCGCTGCTACATGGGATGCTCTTTCGTCAAAGTTCTTAGCAAAGTTCCACCTGGTGGATAAGATAGTGAATGCTCGGTGAGACATAACTACATTTAGACAGCTTGATCAAGAATCCTTGTCCGAAGCATGGGAGAGATTTGCTGAGCTGCTGCGTAGATGCCCGCAACATGGTTGTGAGTCCTGGAATGTAGTAGAAATTTTCTATTTTGCCGTTAAACCAAACTATAGGCCGATGATCGACGTTGCTGGGGGAGGAACAATAATGAATCTGACTCCTAATGAAGCTTTGAGGATTCTCCATGATACTGCTTCACATAACACTTACTAGACTGCTGGAAGGAATGCACCAAGGGGTGCCAGGAATTTATTTGAGGTAAATGCAGTCGTGCCACCAAGGGAGACTACACAACAGGTCTCGGATAATATGGTGATGCTATAAAGATCAACTCCTCCCCCCCGCTCAAATTATGGCGATCACATGTCAAGGTTGTGGAAACCCCGGGCATCATGCCTATGAGTGCCCCACAGGTGAGCAAACCACTGATTTTTCGAATATTTCTTTTGATGAGAGTGTAAATTTCTTAAATAGTCAAAACCGGTCAGTGCCATTTAATAATATGTATAACCCGGGTGTGAGAAATCATTCAAACTTTTCGTGGAATCAAAACGCTCATGGCCAACGATGGCAAGGGGGCCAGCATCAATATGATGCTCAAGCCTCCGGTAGCCAGCAGCGGCCACCACACCCGAGTTATGCGCAACCTGCACTGCCCCAAAGGAAGAGTGCTTTGGAAGAAATGCTGGAGAAGTTCGTTGATCTGGCCAAAACTAATATGCCTAATCAGACTGCTTCCATGAGAAATTTTGAGATGCAAGTAGGCCAACTGGCCCAAGTGCTCTCCGAGCGCACTCAGGGTGCTCTCCCTAGTAATACTAAAAAAACCCCGAGAGAAAGGAAAGAGCATCGCTTTAATGGAACGTTTACCTGGGGGGGGGGGGGGTTAGGTGATTTGGGTTCTTTTCGAAATATTAGCGCGAGTTACAAATATTCAAGCGTAGCACAAAAGTATCACACAAATAAATCACAGCAGACGACACAAGATCTATAGAGGTTCCTCAAGACTAGGTGTCTAGAGTAGTCCTTTGTCCCTCTGCGCCTACCTAGCAGTGTGCTAGGATCGGCAAATTCCGCCAAAACTTCAGGCCCTCAAGCCTTACAACACGGACCCGCAAGTTCTACAGCCAAAGCCCGCAAGCCCCTACTGCACCCGAGCACACAAACTCGACAATCAGGCCCTCAAGCCCTACCTAGCACAGACCCGCAAGTGTAGCCTCTGTCGTGGCCCGCAAGCCTCACAAGTCTCAAGCCCTCAAGCTTGACGATATCAGACCCGCAAATCCACTGCCCTGGCCCTCAAGCCTCACAGCTCTCCAGCCCTCAAGCTAGACAAAATTAGACCTGCATGTCTACTGCCCTGGCCCTCAAGCCTCACAGCTCTCCAGCCCTCAAGCTAGACACTTATATCTGAAACTAGATCTTACACGTTTGGCCTGCAAGCCTTACAAGAAATTACAGTGATGAAAATTGTTTCTTCTGCCTGATGAAGATTGGCAACTATAGGTTGAAGAAGATGTTTCTGATTCAGATCTTGAAAACACAGTTCTCCTTCAATCTCTTCTCTTAGCCTGATGAGGAACGACTTCTTATCAGTCGATCGGATGACTGATTCTTGCGAGAACACTTTGAGAATTCTTGTCTTTCTCTTTCTTTCTTTAAGCCGCTTTTACTGTTCTATTTGCTGTATGCGTAAGATCTTTCTGATTGATCATCGCTTTAGGTCAACCTCTTATCTCTTTTATAAGACTGCGAGGCTCCCAACAGTCTTCTGAAAAAGTTCCTTAAGTGTCAGACGCCCCATTCCTTAAGAGCACGCGCTAATTGGACAATCATGCAGCATTAATTGCTGGCAGCGCGTCCGCAACATTTGAATTCCGTCTCGACGATATTTCCATTGTTACGAAGATATGAATAATATCTCGACGACAGGACTTTGTCGATGTCTTAGACCTTGGTATATCTTCAAGTCTTCTACTTCTGCCTCTGACATTGATATTTCGACGATACGAGATATTCTGGCGTTTCTGCATATACAACGATATGCTATCTGTAACATCCCATTTCCTACTATACCCCTTAACTTCAGTTAGGGTAGGATATATGGTGAGTGAGGTGAGTTTGAGCTTGGTGGTGACCTTGGGATGCACTGATTTGAGTGAACTCACCTGTGATCCACTATAGGAGACAGGTCAACTTAGGGCAGATTAGGTCAAATTGAACTTACACTTGTGAATTAACCCCGCCACCATATCCCTAACCCTAAAGGGGCATAATTGACCAAAAGTCTCATCAGTTGGTCAACCAATTTAGCTAAGTGGACCAAAGTCAAATCTAGGTCAATATAGCCCAATTCAACTCAATAGGGTTCAATTCATACTCATATGACCAAATTGACCCTACCACATGATGGTAAACCTTTTAAGGAGTGCTATGGACCCAAAAGCCCCATCATGGGATCAACAATTTGACCAAATTGACCAAAGTCATCTTTTCCCCAATTTTGGTCAAAATCACACATATTGGTTAAATTGGCCCAATTGGGGCATCACCATGACCCAATCAATATTGGGAGGTGTTAAGGGACCCAAGCTCAACATTTTAGACCAGTCAACCCACCCAATTGACCAAGTCAACATCAAGGTCAACTATGGTCAACTTTAGGCCTAAATGGAGAAATTGAAAACCCAAACCAAATCCAATTGGGCTAAGGCCTCAAACCAAGCCTGTACAACCTCGTGTTCGCCGAGAGCAAGCCAGATGCGGCAACTTAGGCAAGGGCGAACAAGATGTGGCCCAAAATAGTGAGTGGGGGTCTCACGGACCACTCGCGAGTAGTGCCCTCACGTGGGAGTGAATAAGGAGTATCTAGCGCGACGGCGGAGCCTTCTTGGACTACTCGTGGCGAGAGCCGCGCTAACAGTCAGAATAGCGAGTAGCGCCCCCACGGGCCACTCACAACAAGAGTTAATTATGCGGGCGAGACAGCGAGTGGCGCCCTCATGGGTTACTCGTAAGTTAGTACTCGCCAGAAGATCGGCAGGTAGTGCCTAGAAGGATCACTCGCCCAGCGAGGGGGTCCGCTTGTGTATAACCCCGATATTCGTCAGAAGATGGGCATAGGGCGGAGAAGGCGCGCGAGGCGGCCATGCCAGGCGCTCGCCGTAGGCTCGCAAGAAAGCGGGCGAGCCGGGTCCTCACGGTCCACTCGTAGGAAGGCAGGTGGGCCAGATCTTCGCGATCGACGAACTCCCATCTGCGCTCGACGAACCCATCTGCGCTCGACGAACTCCAATCTGCATTCGACGAACTTCAATAGGCGGTCGACGAAATCCATTGTTCTGTGTTCGACGAACTCCAGTTTGAGATCGACGAACTCGGCCCTGCGTTCGACGTATAAGTACTGAGATGTTCAGTTTAATAGAATCGCTCCTCAGCTCGACGAACTTGCTGTTTAGCTCGACATTTTCTGTCTTCCACCCAGTTCAGTAGGTTTTCATAAGGCCGAATGGAGCTCGTAGGGGGGAATGCGAGACCCGGCCTCGACGGATGTCGCCAGACGGAGGGCGAGCGGGGCCTTCGCAGAGCGCTCGCCTAAGAATGGTTCTGCGGGCCGCACTCGCAAGTGCCCTCGCGAGTAGCCTTCGCGTAGGCCATCTTTCTATAGAATAAGGAGGAGAAATTACCCCTATACCCCTGGTGGTCTGCCGTTAGTCTTTTCAAACAGCGGAGTTCAGCTGTTAGCAGGCCAAACTGGGGTGCGTTTAGTAAAACCAAAGGGCTGAATTCCGCTATTAACAGACCACGAGCAAAAAACTATAAATAGACCTCAAAGGGCACCTTGGGATAGGATTCCAATCTCAGTTCTATGAGCTTCTTCTTCCCTCGGTTACTTTGGTTTAGATCTCTAGCTCTCCAAGGTGCCCAAGTCTCACCTTTGGCTTGGGAGGGGAAGCGCTTTAAAGATCTTCCGGGTGTGTGGTGGGTCCTCCTTGCTGAGTCTAAGGGTCCGTGTCTCGCTCCGAGGCTCTGGTCAGTCACTTCAGGAGATTAGTAAGTGCTAGCTGCCCCCCCAACTTTTTGGGGTCGCGAACTCCACAGAGACCATTTACTGGTTTCAACATTTTTGGTGCGGTGAGCGTGGAGTGCAGCTGGTTCAAGAAAATCTCAAGGAGAACACATGGCAGGAGAGGACGAGCGGGATGCGAGCTTTGGAGGCTCGCCACCCACAGGAGCGCCAGCAATAGTGGAGATGCTGGCAAACTTTAGGTGAGAACCTCTCGGAGCATTTCAGAGCGCTCTCGTCACTGCGCTCGGTGGTCTCGCGACCCCTGCACCCCAGGTGGCTCCTCCACCTGGAGTTGGCGAGAATGCCCCAGCTCCGCGAGCCAGAAGGGAGGCGACAACCCATGGGGCAGGGCGAGACCTCGTCGGGCGGGAACTCTTCCCCAGCCCGGGGGTGGCGAGCGAGGTCCCGACAAGGGTTGTCCAAGCAGAGGAGGTCCCGACCAGTGGGGCCCGGGCGAGCAGCCCCTCGGCGAGCCCGAGGCCGGCAAGAGCAGGGTCGCCAGGGGAGCTCGCAGGAAGAGTAGAACTGGTCCAGAGGGTGAGAAAGGGAAGCCCTTTTTGTGAGTTGGTGCTCTCAGCACCACTCCCCGAAGGGTTCAGGGAGCCGGCCATGATGCTATATACCGGCAAGGATGACCCCGTTCAGCACTTGCAGTGGTTCGAAGACATCGTATCGATTAGACCTATGTCGGATGCCTTCAAATGCCGACTCTTCGCTACTACCCTGAAGGAGAAGGCGAGGGACTGGTTCCACCAGCTGCCCTCAGGGTCGATTTATGCCTTCGAGGACTTGCGTCGGGGCTTTCTCTTGCGCTTCTCCACTTCGAAGAAAAGGAAGAAGGATCCTGAATCACTTTTCAATATCAAGCAGAGGTCAGGGGAGTCGTTAGCTCACTATCTGGAGTGGTTCAGGGAGGAGGTTCTTCTCGTCCAAGAGGTGCCAGGGAACACCCTCCAACTTGCCTTCACTTTGGGGCTGCGGGAGGGTTTCTTCAAGATGGATCTCAAGAAGAGGGTTCCTCTGTCCTATGAGGAGTTGATGGAGAGAGCAGCGGAGGAAGTAGACAGGGAGGCAGCAAACCCCGAGTTCACAAAGAGGCTAGCACGGCTGAGCGAGCCGGAAGGCAAGCAACCAGAACCAAGAAGCGAGGGAAGAAGCGAGGGCCCCGGAGTAAGCGTGGAGGCAGCAAGGTGGGGGGATGCAAGGCCCAGGAAGGGGGTTCCCCCATGGAGGAGGTAACTTCCAAGGGGGGGCAGGGAAGGACTCACCAGTTGGGGTGGAGGCAAGGACCGAGGCCACCTCCTCCCCCACCTCAGCAGGCAATGGAGATAGGTAGAGGAAGAGCAGGAAGAGGAAGAGGGGGAGCCAGAGGATTCGGTCCCAGAAGAAGGAACAGGAGAGTAGTAGGTGAGGAGAGGGGGGTGGCATTGCCATACTGTGACTTCCATCAGGAGGAAGGTCACGCAACGGCCACCTGCCCAGAGTTCTTGGAAGTAAGAGTGACAAGAGTTCCAGCGCCGCAGCCGCAGTAGAGACCGGTGAGGATAGAGGAGGTTCCACCCCAGGAGGATGAGGATGAAAGGTGCGAGGACCGGGTGGACGTAGGAACTGATGATTCCAAATTATATACTATTTTTCGGACTCATCCGGGCTGCTTTTCTTGCTTTTGTACTTCAATTTTTGTTCGTATTTGTTTATTTTCACATTGTTCATACGTGTGCTTTAAATGCCTGTTGTAAGTGTGCAATTGCACACTACGTTGCTGGGGGTAAGCACACTGTGCTCCCCATCGTGTTGTTTCTATTTTTATGCTGGTGCTGGATGTGTATTCCCAGCTGGGCTACTATGCTCGCAGGTGGCTGATCCATCCCCTTTTGCCCAGAAATCATGACTATGTACAATGCACGGTCATGCGTTTTATTGACCCACGGATAGCTGTGGTCATACGCCTTCATCTGGGAAGAAAACGATGATCTGATTTTGATCGTGCGTCTTTACGCACGGGCAGTTGCCCGTGCATGAAGGAATCGCACGATCAGCCTGTTTAGCCTTGTTTTTAGCTTTTCTGAATTTCTCCATGCATTTTGACGCACGGGCGGATTTGCCCGTGCGTGAGTAAATCGCACGGGCGCTCATGGTCGTCTTCCTGCGCTGTTCTCTATTATAAATATCACACGATCTACGCACGGTCGTGCGTTCGACCGTGCGTGACCTATTTTCTGATCTTTTTCTATAAAAGCTGCAGCTTTCGACCTAAATCGCGAGAGACCGTACACGCCGTACAGCTGCGCCATTTTCGCCATCTCCACCGAGGGTTTCGTCCCTTTGGGCCTCCTCCGTCATCCTGAAGCTCTAAGGAGAGGGATTCAACCCTACATCCACCAAGATCCAAGGAGAAGGAAGCTAGGTTGGTTTCGGATCGTGACACGAAGAAGACGGGCCATTGGAGGGTAGTGATAGCCTTCTCTACCCCGGATGTAGTTGAGGATCGAGCTTGGATGCGGATTGACAACCCAGCAATTCCAACCGTGAATCTTCAACAAGACTTCGGATTCGGTCGTTTTCTTGCTCTCCCTATCTTTGTATGGGTAGTTGTAGTTAGTAGATCTCTTGTATTTTATGATGAGCACTATAAACCTTGTTATATAAGTTATTTCATGTCTATGTGAAATTATCTTTTGTTTAAATGTGTGTATGAGGTGCGCCCCATTCCATCCTCCATCCCACCGTCACATTCGTGTGCCGCACTAGCAATTGCTAGTGGCGTGCTTGTCGACGACGTGCTTGCTACCCTCATTCCGCTTGCCTACTCGTCCATCCTCCCTTGCGAAGTAGCGCGCTCAAGGCCTGCCTAGTATCCATCCCGCCAAGCGAAGCATTGCATAGGAGTAGTTGTAGTTGTTTTCTTTTATTTTCCAAAATCCAAATCAACCCGTTTCCGCATCCCATCCGACATAAAGGACTTCAATCTCAAGTCCTTCCTCAATAGTAAACTCCACCTTACTGTGTTCCTTCGAGATCGATACATGGGGATTCACTCCCATGTTTTATATTACTTGAACGATCGGTACACTGCCATTTTGTGCCGCAGTCTTGCTACCGCCTATAGCGGTGTGCTAAGATTTGCGCATCATGTTTTTGGCGTTGTAGCCGGGGACCACAGACGTGTGAGTTTTCTGGAGAGGGAGAATCTGAGAGAGAAGCCCTTCCATTTGTAAATTGCATCCTTTCTTTATTTTATTTGTTGTTATTCCTTTTTCCAGTTTTTTTATTAGGTTGCTTAGTAAATTATTGTTGGGTGTAGCATTTTGCACAATAGTGTTTTTCTTTTGAATATTGTTATCTTCACACAATGTGGGCTTCATTTAATATTCGTTACCGTTTGTGTGGTGATATCTCTCATGCTTGTGATAGATGCCCAAAGGGAGATAATAGCCCTAGCACTCAAGGCCCAGTATATGGAGCACCAAATTCGTCTGGTACTCCATATGGTGCGCGTTAGTCCTATGGCTATTCTGCTGAGCCTTTACCGTCACACTTCTTTTTGGCTTCAGCTCCTACTGTGCCAAAGAAGCCCACAAGGCAGTGCTTGTTTTGTTAGAGCATGGATCATGCCTTGAAGGATTGTGCTGCATTCTTTCACCAATTGGATGAGGATGACGAGCCGGATATCCGAATCATCCCGACTCCTACTTCTGGTAGCACACCTTCAAAATCTGGTTATGTGCCCGTATCACCTTCATGCTCTGAAGGGTATGGCATGGACAAAATCACCAGATGTGTGGCTGATCCAGGCTCTGACACGACTGAGCCCATCTCCCCTGTGCATATATCACCGTGTATAGATTCGATTCCTTGTGAGGAATCGGTGCTTGACTTTTATCTAAGCACTATTCCTCCCCCTATTGTGCATTTTACTACATTTGTCTCTGACGACATTATTGAGGATGTTTCACAGGATAAGGAAGGTGATTTATGTGTTGTGCCTATTCTTGTGGAGGAGGATATTTTCCAAGGTGACGAGGATTCTACCTCAGCACCTGTGGAGGAAGTCCAAATCGTGGAGGAGGTCACTGATGATCCTACTGAGCCCTGCAGCATTGTCGATGATGCTGACAATATCTTATTTCCCCAACCTCTTGGGAGAGAGACCGGGACCACTCCCCCGATTGATGTTCATTTAAGTGTTCCTTCTTTTTTATTTACTAACCCCCTTCTTCATCTGAGCCTGTGCAGGTTGAGTCTTCACAGGTACTTCAGGAGCACTTGGAGCTTTCTGCTCAAGTCAATGATGAGTGCATCCTCTCATGTGAGGAGGTTGATTTCCCCTCCATAGAGGAAGCCTCATTCATTGCCTTCTCCTTCTGCCGCCTCCCTGAAGACAACACCTTGCTGGGCAAGGATTTAGTTTGTGGTGAGATGAGTGAGGACCAGATCTCCTCCTCTTCTTACTTCCTATTCCCGCTACCTGTGTTCAGCAGGTATTATTATTTAGGTAGGGGAGTAACTGTTCTTCGTCGTATCGGTACCCGCTACCAACACGCATATTAGAACAGTTACTTGTTCATTACCTTTTTCATATGCCCATTAGCTAGAACTATTTTAAATTTGAATAAGTCGTGCTGGGATGACAATAACCCCAGTAGTTATCTTACTTTTTCTTGTCTTTTATTTTATCGCCTACTCTAACTAGTTTGTTAGATTTTATTTTAGCTTGCTTTTGCGGAGACAACCACTTGCAGGTATTTTCTATTTGTGAAGGCGGTGGTTGTGATTCTTCGTAGAGCTTCACTCCAGGCTTCCGGCATGCTTACTTGCTGAGCATTGGGTACCCTCTTCGCCTAACTTTGTTTTAGAATATCTTAATGCATAGTTTAAGTCTGGGGGAGACCTTTTTGTGTACCCACTCACGTGCACATTTATTTAGCATGCTAGAAGTCTTTATTTAAATTTTTTTTGTTCATTTTGTCTGCACGCAATGCACCCACTTGAGAGCGTACTTAACCTTTAGTGCGTCACGAGTATAACTCATTTCTTTTTGTAGTCTGGAAAATGATTGTGCTAACTCTTAAAATTATGTAGTGGAATAAAATGTTGACTCCGGTGTTTCTAGTCAAATACTCATGTGATTATAGGGATTCATGTAGATTAGATTTCTCTTTTATACTGTTAGCTTTATACATTTCTGTTAGCATAAATATTGTTTACTCTACTCAAATGGTGAATCCGGTGTGAATCAAATGGTAGCATAGGGATGCGTGTAAATGATTGTTAGATTCGTATTGCTCGAGTCAGGAGGAAAGACAATCTTTCTCGGTGGCTTAGAACTTGCCCCAAGCGATTCTCGAAGCATAGACATAGGATAGTTCTAGTGCGTGAGAATGACGTAGGCCATCATTTTGGCCCGGTTGAGCTTTTGTACCCATTCCTATCGCTCTATCCTCGTTAGCCCAGTTGTGCCTACCCGTTTCTTGATTCAGCTCCACTTTTATCTCACCAAAGCCTACAATCCAATCCTAGTCGCACACCCGAATTTGAGTTTTAGTTGTTTATTATTTTCATGATTGGGGTGTTGATGTGGTATTTTTGTTTTGTGAAAAATGTGGCTGTGCTTTCTTGCCAAATTTTGCTGAAAATAAAGAAAAGAGAAGAAAAATGAAAAAAAGAAAAGAAAAGAGAGAACAAAAAAGATGAGCTTAATTGAAAATCTGTGTAAATTTATGAATGAGAGTAGGCGGTGCACACACCCATGTTGCAAAAATCTAAGTCTGGGGGTGTGGTGCACTTGCATTCGATGTTGGTGTGCGAGAAGTTGTTTTAAAAGCTCATTTGGGTTTAGTGTTTGAGCCGTCGTTTCTATCTTTGTTTATCTCACCTTAACCCAAGCCCCATTTTAAAACTTAAAGTCCTACCGACTCGCGCTATGAGCCAATCTAGTGTCGTGGAGAGAATGTGAACGGGTGAGCTTATGGTCTCCGACACCGATGGATTTCGGTGGAGTTTGTTTGGAACCCGAGCTTTGGCAATGCTTGTCTCAGCGATTATTCTACTTTCTCCATATGTGTGACCGGATGATTCACCGTGATTCCCATTTTGAGCAGAAGTAATATTTATTTACTCTTTTAGAAATTTATAAACTATGTGTATAAATTAGAAATCTTCTCTCGTATTTTTCTATGCACATGGGCATGCGACTTCGCATAGTATTTCACTTTGTAATGTTAAGTTAGCTATTTCATGTTCCTTCCTGCTTAGGATTTGTTTGCTCGGGACGTGCAAACAGGTAAGTCTGTGGGTGTGATGAGTCCAATTTATATACTGTTTTTCGGACTCATCCGGGCTGCTTTTCTTTCTTTTGTACTTCAGTTTTTGTTCGTATTTGTTTATTTTCACATTGTTCATACGTGTGCTTTAAATGCCTGTTGTAAGTGTGCAAATGCACACTACGTTGCTGGGGGTAAGCACACTGTGCTCCCCATCATGTTGTTTCTATTTTATGCTGGTGCTGGATGTGTATTCCCTGCTGGACTGCTATGCTTGCAGGTGGCTGATCCATCCCCTTTTGCCCAGAAATCATGACTGTGCACAATGCACGGTCGTGCGTTTTATTGACGCACGGATAGTTGTGGTCGTGCACCTTCATCTGGGTAAAAAATGATGTTCTGATTTTGATCGTGCGTCTTTACGCACGGGCAGTTGCCCGCGCGTGAAGGAATCGCACGATCAGCCTGTTTAGCCTTATTTTTAGCTTTTCTGAATTTCCCCGTGCGTTTTGACGCACGGGCGGATTTGCCCGTGCGTGAGTAAATCACACGGGCGCTCCTGGTCATCTTCCTGCGCTATTATCTATTATTAATATCGCATGGTCTACGCACAGTCGTGCGTTCGACCGTGCGTGACCTATTTTCTGATCTTTTTCTATAAAAGCTGCAACTTTGGACCTAAATTGCGAGAGACCGTACACGCCGTACAGCTGCGCCATTTTCGCCATCTCCACCAAGGGTTTCGTCCCTTTGGGCCTCCTCCATCATCCTGAAGCTCTAAGGAGAGGGATGTAGAAGGAAGCTAGGTATGTTTCGGATCGTGACACGAAGAAGACGGGCCATTGGAGGGTAGTGACAGCCTTCTCTACCCCGGACGCAGTTGAGGACCGAGCTTGGATGCGGATTGACAACCCAGCGATTCCAACCGTGAATCTTCAACAAGACTTCAGACTCAGTCGATTTCTTGCTCTCCCTATCTTTGTATGGGTAGTTGTAGTTAGTAGATCTCTTGTATTTTGATAATGAGCACTATAAACCTTGTTATATAAGTTATTTCATGTCTATGTGAAATTATCTTTTGTTTATATGTGTGTATGAGGTGCGCCCCATTCCATCCTCCATCCCACCATCACGTTTGTGTGCCGCACTAGAAATTGCTAGTGGCGTGCTTGTCGACGAGGTGCTTGCGCCGCTCATTCTGCATGCCTACTCGTCCATCCTCCCTTGCGAAGAAGCGCGCTCAAGGCCTGCCTAGTCTCCATTCCGCCAAGCGAAGCATTGCATAGCGGCATTGCATAGGAGTAGTTGTAGTTGTTTTCTTTTATTTTCCAAAAGCCAAATCACCCTGTTTCCGCATCCCATCCGACATAAAGGACTTCAATCTCAAGTCCTTCCTCAATAGTAAACTCCACCTTACCGTGTTCCTTCGAGATCGATACTTGGGGATTCACTCCCACATTTTATATTACTTGAACGATCGGTACACTGCCATTTCGTGTCGCAGTCTTTCTACCGCCTATAGCGGTGTGTTAAGATTTGCGCATCAGGAACCCGAGGGGGGATCAGAGTGATCCATGGGGGGGGGGGGGAACGAGGCAACCCGGAAGGCGAGCCTCCATGCCATGTATCGTCGAAGCGTGGCTTCGACATCCCAAGCCCCTCCCCCAACGGAGAAGGTTACCTTCTCCCAGAAGGACATTCCAGGTCATGAAGACCCGTTCTGCGATACGCTGGTCATCCAGATAGCCATTGAGAATTTCACCGTCTCTCGAATCCTGTGGACAACGAGAGCTCGGTAAACATCATCTTCAAGAGGGCGTTCGACGAGATGAAGGTGGAGGATAGAAGGGTGTTGGCCTCGGATGGCCCTCTGATTGGGTTCTCAGGGGAAAGGAAGGAAGTGGAAGGAGGAGTGGGACTCCATGTGACCCTGGGTGGGCAGTCCCGGAACTGCCACTTCGTGATAGTGGACGCCCCTAGCAGCTACAACGCCATCTTCGGATAGCCTCTTATCAGCGCGTTCCGATGCGTCCTATCCACCTTCCACCAGTGCCTCAAGTTCAGCAATGGTGGGATCCAGATCCTGGTCTGGGGAGATCCCAAGGTCGCGTGGCAGTGCTATGTGACTGCCGTCAACACCATCTCTTGGATGGAAGAAGCAGAGGAGTGAGATATGGCGATGGAAGAGGTGGCCAAGGCAGAAGAGGAGGAGAGGTTGGAAGGAAGGATGGTTGAAGGAGTAGTTCATGCCCAGGAAGGGGTCGTTAAGGGGCCCAGGGCGGAGGAGGGGGAAGAGGGAGAGAAAGAAGAGGAGGCCCCGGCAGGAGGGGCGGAGGAGTTGATGGTGGTGGGAGAGGAAGAGATGGGGTAAGAAGCCAAAGCACTCGCTTGTGGCGGAGAGGAGGGCAGTGCCTGGGGGAGCAATCCAGGTTGGAAGCAGTGGAAGAAGTGGTGGAGGTGGAGGTCACCACCAAGGCCAGAACAATCAAGAAGATCAGGATCAGCGGGGAGCTTAGCCCGGAGGACCGAAGGAAGATCTTGGCTTGCGTGCAAGACAACGTGGACGTCTTCGCATGGAGTGTTGCGGAAATGTCAGGGATCGATGCGGATGTGGCGTGCCAACACCTCAACCTCGATCCTGGCACTCGCCCCATTCGCCAAAAGAAGAGGTCCATTGTGGACAAGCTGGAGGTGCCTATCCGGGAGGAGGTGAACAAGCTTATCAAGGCCGGCTTTGTATCGGAGATCCAGTACCCAGGCTGGGTCTCCAATGTAGTGATGGTGATGAAAGGGGATGGTAAGTGGATAATGTGCGTTGATTTTTCCTTACTTAATAAATCATGCCCCAAGGATTGTTATCCCTTGCCTAGAATCGACGCGCTGGTTGACTCAGCCGTCGGTTTCTCTGTGATGTCTTTTTTAGATGCTTTTTCAAGTTACCACCAAATTCGCATGCACCCTGCCGATATCAAGGATGTATCTTTCATCACCGGGGATGGGTGATATTGTTATAAAATTATGTCGTTCAGCTTGAAGAACGCAGGGGCAACATACCAACGAATGATGGATAGAGTGTTTCGCGAACATAATGGTAGTAACTTGGAGGTCTACATAAACGACCTGATGATCAAAAGTCGGGACTTTGAGTCCCACCTCAGGGACCTCGAGGAAACCTTTGGGTCTGTGAGGAAATTTAAAATGAAGCTTAACCCCTTAAAGTGTGTCTTCGGGGCCAGGCGAGGGAAATGCTCACCCCCCTCAGGGTGGAGCCTAACCCGGATAAGGTAAGGGCAATCCTCAAGTTGGGATCTCCAAGGAATTCGAAGGAGGTTCAACGTCTGACAGGGAAGCTAGCCAGGTTGAGTAGGTTCCTTTCCAAGGTAGGAGAAAAATGTTCTTCTTTCTTCAGGGTACTGAGGGGTAACCAGAAATTCGAGTGGACCCCCGAGTGCGAGAAAGCATTTCAAGCACTAAAGGAACAACTGACCCAGGCCCCGCTGCTGCAAGGACCAAGACAAAGGGAGGACCTATACCTATACTTAGGGGTGGGGTCGGAACCGTTCAGCTCGGTGTTGGTTCGAGAAGAAGGGAAGAAATAACTCACCATCAACTTTGTTAGCAGGGTATTGAGGAAGGCCGAGCTCAGATACCCTATCTTGGAGAAGTTAGCATTTGCCTTGGTGGTGTCGGCTAGAAAGCTCCGGCCCTACTTCTAGGCGCACTCAATCAAAGTAGTGACCCACCACCCCCTTCGCGGCATCATGGAGGGGGTGGAGCACTCCGGGAGATTGGCCAAGTGGTCAGTAGAGCTGAGTGAGTTCGATATCTCCTACGTGCCCAGGGTATCCATAAAGGCGCAAGCGGTGGAAGATTTCATGGCTGATTATATGACTGAGTTGGAAGAGTCTGAACTACCCCACCCAGTGGCCTAGAAGTTGTTGGTTGATGGCGTGTCAGGAAAGCACTCCTTCGGGGGAGGGGTGGTATTGGTAAGTTCCCAGGGCACCAGGATAGAGCAAGCCATCAACATTCATTTCCCCCTCACCAACAACCAGGCTGAGTATGAGGCCGTGATAGCAGGCCTCCGCCTAGCTCGGGAGTTAGGAGTGCAGGACGTGGAGGTCTCGACGGACTCCATGGTAGTGGCTTGCCAGATCAAGGGGGAGTACGAGGTCAAAGAGTCGACTCTCCAACGGTACCTGGAGAAGGTCAAGGGGGTCGTCGGGCAATTTCGCACTTTCTCCATCAAGCACGTCCCAAGAGAGGAGAACACCCAGGCGGACCTCCTGGCCAAGTTCGGTCCCCGGGCAGGGGGAACAGTGTCAGAACTCTTCCGGCATTCTATCTAGGAGGGAGAGCTGATGGAGGTGGATCGGTGGGAGTCTTGGATGGATCCCTTCATCACTTACTTGACGTCAGGGAAGTTCCCCGAGGAGGGGGTAGACAAGCGGCGGCTCAAGTACAAATTGGCATTTTACTCCTTACATGCAGGGTTGCTACACCGTAAAACTCTCTCGGGGCTCCTAGCTCATTGTGTCTCGGAGGAGGAAGCCCCGAGGGTCCTGGAGGAGATTCACTCGGGGGAGTGCGGCAGTCAATCAGGGGGTAGGACCCTGGAGGGAAGAGTACTAAGGCAGGGCTACATCTGGCCCACCCTCAACAAAGATGCGGTGGAGTTTTCTAAGAGGTGCTCCAAGTGCCAGCTCAACGCCCCCCTCCAGCTCCTTCCAGCTCAGAGGCTCCGGACAATTACAGCCCACTGGCCCTTTGCGATATGGGTGTTGGTTTTGGTGGGACCTCTGCCTCAGGAAAGCCGCCAAAGGAAGTTCCTACTGGTGATGATAGACTACTTTTCCAAATGGATCGAGGTGAAGGCGCTGGCCAAGGTAACATCCCAGGTAGTGAGAAATTTTGTTTGGAGTGAAATAATTTGCAGGCATGGGCTCCCTCTAGCCATAGTTGCGGACAACGGGCCACAGTTTGCAACGATGAGTTCGTTGGCTTCTGCACCCAACTTGGCATAGACCTTCGGTTCGCGTTAGTCCACCACCTTAGGAGTAATGGGCAGGTGGAAGCAGCGGACAATATCATCGTAAACCTATTGAAGAAGAAGGTCGAGAACCTTAGAGGGAACTGGGTGGAGCAGTTACCTTCGGTCCTCTGGGCCCTGATGACCACCACAAACACGCCCACCGGGGAGACCCCCTTCAAGCTCTCTCACGGGTCAGAGGCCGTCCTCCCAGTTGAATTCGAGGTAAAGTCACCTAGGGTGACCGCCGCGGGAGAAGGAGACGAAGAATGGTGAGCGGACAATGAAGAAGGGCAAAGGTTATCCTTGGACCTGGTGGAGGAGCTCCGGGACCTGGCCACCATTCGGCAGGAGGAAATCAAACGACGGATGGCTCGGTACTTTGACAAGCACATCCGAGTAAAGCACTTCCAGAAAGGGGACTTGGACTTAAATAAGGTCGATGCAGGTGGGAGAGGGGCCGCGGTGGGTAAGCTTAACCCCAATTGGGAGGGGCCATACATTGTAAGTACGGTGCTCAAGTCAGGGGGGTCCCACCTCCGGGATGTGGAAGGGGTACCCCTCGACCGAGCCAGAAATGGGGATGACCTGAAACGATTTTATCTTTAAGGAGTTTTATCATTTTGCCTATTGAATGTCTTATTTTTGCATATTAATCGTGGTTGTTTAGGCAAGTTGGCAAGTTCTTCATGCTGGATTGCCCTGGATGATTCCATTGTCGGGCTCTCACTAGCCGGAGGGTCAAGTTGATCTCGCGGAGAGGCTGGCAAGGTTGGCAAGTTCTTCACTGGATTGCCCCGGATGATTCTGCTGTCGGGCTCTCACTAGCCGGTGGGACAGGTTGATCTCACGGAGAGGCTGGCAAGGTTGGCAAGTTCTTCATGCTGGATTGCCCCGGATGATTCCGCTGTCGGGCTCTCACTAGCAAGTGGGTCAGGTTGATCTCGCGGAGAGGCTGGCAAGGTTGGCAAGTTCTTCATGCTGGATTGCCCCGGATGATTCTGCTGCCGGGCTCTCACTAGCCGGTGGGTCAGGTTGATCTCGCGGAGAGGATGACAAGGTTGGCAAGTTCTTCATGCTGGATTGCTCCGGATGATTCTGCTGCCGGGCTCTCACTAGCCGGTGGGTCAGGTTGATCTCGCGGAGAGGCTGGCAAGTTCTTCATGCTGGAATGCCCCAGATCGATTCCGCTGTCGGGCTCTCATAGACGGTGGGTCAAGCAAATCTCTGGAGAGGCGGGCAAGTTACTCAAGCGAAGCGATCTCGGCTCACAAAGATCTCTCACAAGCGAGGCGAGCCCGGAGACTCTCTCGCATAAAAAATAAAAACCCGCGACAGACGAAATGCAGCTAAGTCCAAAGGTAAAAACGGGGCTGTGGAGTACGGTGGTTGCTATCCTCATGACCATCGCCGAAAAGAAATGTACGAGAGGGACTAAACGCAGAAGTGTGGAAACATAGGCAGGCACGACAGGATACATCCACGCGAGCACGAGCATAAATGCGAGTGCGAGTGATAAAATAAGAAGGGAAAGATGTTCGACAGATACTCAGAATAGTTCTTTCGTTGGACAAGCATTATCGTCAACGGCGAACTCGTCGACCGAAATAAATGTTTTAGACTCAGAAAACCGCCCGCTGCAGAGTCCTTCGCTCGCTCTCGCGATCTTCCGACCATAACTCGCCCCATACATAAAAATAGGGGAGCGCAAACATCAAGAGCGCAGCGCCAGTAAGGAAAGGAGCGAGAGAAGCGAATAAGAGGAAAAATATGTGAAGAAACAACAAGCGAGTGACAGGTGGAAAATATACATCTTTTCTATCTTTTTCCAAAGATTTTACAAAGTTCCGTGGCGTTCTCGCCAACCAAAAAACAAAAGAAAAGAAAACTAAAGCATCAAAAAATTATTACGGCTCATCCGCGGATTGTTCATCCTCACTCCTCTCAGAAGGTGTAGTAGGAAGGAACATCTCTGGGACCAAGTCTTCCAAGTTGAGCTCCGCCGCCTCCGCCGTAAGCAGGCC
This sequence comes from Dactylorhiza incarnata, assembly GCA_033032865.1. Classification (NCBI taxonomy): domain Eukaryota; kingdom Viridiplantae; phylum Streptophyta; class Magnoliopsida; order Asparagales; family Orchidaceae; genus Dactylorhiza; species Dactylorhiza incarnata. The sequence goes on along the minus strand of JAWHQI010000026.1, from coordinate 3,090,145 downwards.
AGATCGCTTGACGGTGCGGAAGGAGAAGGTCGCCGCATGAAGCGCTCCCTCCCTCTCGCATCTCTGCCTTATGCTCCAGCCGTTTAGCCTTCAGTGACCTGGGGCTGGGCGGGAGGATGGCCTGGGCCAGTTCGAGGTTCAGGGCCTTCAACCCTTCCACTTGCTGCGCCAGGTCGGTGTTGCGAGTGAGGAGCTCGATGGCAGTCTCAGCATCCTGCAAGAAAAAGATTTAGGCGCGAGTATGGAAGGATAAGAAAGGGTAGGCGAATGAACAAAAACTCACCATCCAACCTTGGAGGCTGGCGACAAGGCCATCCGAGATGTTTAGTTTTTCTTTAAGGTCGGCCACTTCCTCTATCGCGGCCTTCACCTCTTCCCGAAGAGCCTCAGAGCTCTTCTCCTCCCTCAGGCGTGCGACCTCTTTTGCAGCGATCCTCAGCTCGCACATGAGCTCTTCCAAATTTCTCTCCAACTGGATGTTGCGCCGGCCCAGCATGTGAGCTAGCTCCAGAGAGCGGAGTTGGGACCGCGCGCTCTCATGAGTGAGTATCCGGGAGGACAGCTTGTTGAACTCTGCCGCATCCTCCCTCCCGTAAAGGCCGAAGGATAGGGCAAAGGCGTCGCCACCGACCATATTCTCCTCCACCCAGGAGGGGAGGAGAGTTGATATTAAGGCCCGGTTGGTCTTCTCGTCCCAGACCAACAGAGGTGCGTCGGCCTCGTCCAGATGCTTGGCCCCCAAGCCATAGTTTCGGTGGCATGCCGGGTCAGGCACCTTCGAGGTGCCGGCCACCACCGTAGAGGGTTCGCTAGGCACCTTCTCCTGGGGCTGGGTCGCCGGGAGACTTCCCTCGGAAGGAACCTTGAGAGCCTCCTTCCCCTTGGTCGGAAGAATCATCTTCGGCTTCTTGGGGGGAGGAGGTAGAGACTTTGACCCACGGCTCGCAGTAGCCGGCCGCTTAAGAGAGGCCGGGGTCGAAGAGGGAATAGGCTCTCGGCAGAACTCGGCGGCGGAGGTGGCAAGCTGAAGAGCAGAAGGTGTTTCCCCAACCTTCGCATGAGGGGAGTTGAGCGGGAGATCTCTCTATCCTGTGAGTAAGAGGTAGCACACGTCGGGAAGGGAAGAAATAACACAAGAGATAGCAGAGCGAGCGCGAGCCAAAATTGCTCCAGGGGGCATGGGAAGAAGCGAGTTGACGTTTCTCCTGAGGTAGACCACCTCGAAGTTGGTCGACATACGCTTGAAGAGATCGTAATCGGGGCCGCCGAGCGTTGGGGGGGGGGGGGTAGTAGGTGGCCTTGGATCGCTGGATGGGAGAGAAGGGCATGTTGCTGAAGGGGCCCTTCCTGATGACAAACTTTTGGTGCCAATAATGGCTCTTGTTTATCGTCTCATGGACTTTGGCGTGGCTGCTCGCGAAGAAGGCAGTCTCGTCCTTGTTCGCTCTAACGGAGAACAACTTGCGGAAGATGGGTAGGCTGAAATCTATCCGCTCCTCTCGCAAGTAGCACACGAAGGCCACCATCATGGACACGGCATTGGGGGTCAGCTGATCCGGGATCACGCCAAAATATTTGAGTATCGAAAAGGTTCGCAACAAATGTTCAAACGAAAGCTCCACTCGAGTGGGCAATGAAAAGGCGAAAGGGAGGAGCGAGTACCTGGCTGATCTCCGGCCAGAAGGGTAACCGTAAGCCCGCCTCGAAATGAGCTACTGGGATGGCAAGCTCATTAGGGAAGGTGAAGTTTATCGCATCCTCATCCTTAGGCCGTCGAGCTTCGAATCCGGGCGAAATATAATTCGCCATGACCTGGTGATGCTCGCTCTCCGTGAGCGAGCAGTTCAGAAAAATATGGTCGCGAAAAGTCCCCGCGCACTTAGCCCCTCCTTCGGCGTCTGTGTTATCACCGCCCATGATTTTCCTGCAAAGAAAAAGGGGAGAAGCGAGCACAGAGAGAGAAGGTAGTGAGAGCGAGGAAGCAGAGACCGAAAAAGGGGAGAAGACGACTGGAGTGGTGGTTAGCCATAAATGCCAACCCTATTTATAGAAGGACCAAGGCGGTGGGGAGATACCGAAGCGCCGGAGGGTGCAGATAGCAAAAAGCACGTCATGATGTACCTCGAAACGACAGCCCCCTCTCTCGCACTCGCTCGCGACAACCCGAAAATATTGACAGACGATAGAAGTAAGGTTGTGAGTAAAGGGACGTGAGCCTTTACAGGGTATGCGAGCCCTCGCGGATCACATGCTCCAACGATAAGAGGCAAAGGACTGAGTTAGAAGCGTGTATTGTCCGCTAGGCATACATTAGTGCGACTAAAGCAACATAAAATAAGAAGAAAAGGAAGAGGCAACAGCAGTATACAGCACAAACCCAAATATGAATAGCTTGCTAGTGCATGCGAGAAGCATTAGGATTGCCACTACGGCATAAATTGTCCAGTTACCATGAAACAAGAAGTTATTTAGAAAAAGAACGCGAGTGCGGAGGAAAGGGGGGATCAATATTAGATCCATTTCAATCGGCCCCTTCCTCGCACCCCCGAGCTAGGCGGTCTCCTGGGGTAATGATACGCTTCGGCGGCACGAAGATCTTGCTGAATCAAGCGAGCATGGTCTCTCGCTCGCGCGAGGTGTACCCCCGGGGAAGTAACCTCCTCGCAAGAATCATGTAGCAGCTCGGCTTAGAGCTGAGCGCATTCATCCCCCAGCGAGGCAATCTGCTCCTCAGCCCCCTCCCTGTCTCTCTTCACCTGGCTGAACAGGCTTTGCAACATCCGCCCCTATTTCTGAAAGAGCTCTAAGGTCCGCCTCTTCATCATCACCGAATCTTGCGGGTCACCGAGGAAGGCATCGATCTCTTCCGGCAAAGTGCGGGGCGACAACTCCTCTTCCCCCAAGTCGAAGTCGCTGGAACTCTCGAGAGGACCTACGAGAAGGGGAAGTCGTCAGAAAAGAGAAAAAGGTCGGCAGTTGACTGGTTTGGTCTAATCGAGCAGGCCGGAAGTTGCCTCACCCTGATGAGTGCGAGAAGAGTCGGGCCGCCCCGGAAGGGAGTTCCGCGGGGAAGGGTCACCGATTTACCTAAGCCTGAGAGGCAAAGTTTGGGGCCCTCGCCCTGGACTGCGCCTAGAAGCGAATTCTCAGGATTTGCTTGGTCGAGAAGGGTATACCCTGGGACAGAGATGTTAGTCTTTGGAGGAAGTTACGAGAGCGGTGGAATGACTCATCCATCAGGAGTCGCGAGAGAAGACTCTGCGAGAGACAAGGTCATCAAGTCAATATGGGGAGTTCATCGAAGAAGTTCATGAGAAGGCTTACGGTACTGTGGCGAAGACGAGTGAAGGGGGGACGTCCAGGTCCGGGATCTCCATGCCGCCTCCCTGAGGGGTAGTAGGGCGAGCGTCCACTCAAACTTCATCCGTCAGGTTCCCCAATAGAAGCGAGGCCTAAAAGAAAAAGGTACATATCAGCAGGAAAAGGAGGTAGGTCGGCTTGTCGACCCGAGTACATGATTCGCGAGCAGCAGGTCAGGGGACGGATCTAGAGCCAGGGATCCATCCTTCCCATTCTGATGCCGGATCGATTTCGCTTTTAGCATTCTGGGAGAAGACGGCTTCGGGGCCCAAGTGGCAGGTTTGGCGAGGGCCGCATGATCAAAGGCTTGCGCCGCGTTGATGCAAGCCCTGGTCTCTTCGGAAATAGGCATCCTCAGACAACTACAGTACGGAGCAGCGAGAATTGGTGAAGGAGGAAGAGGGTAACCCATCAACTATGACTGACGATATTTATATTAGGGGGGCTGGGTCCCACCAAAAGATTCCTGCCAGATCAGCATCAGTCCGGCGAACGCCGAAGGTTGGACGATTCTTCGCGAGTTTAGCTCAAAACTGGCGAAGAGCGGGGATTGTGTACAACCTCGTGTTCGCCGAGAGCAAGCCAGATGCGGCATCTTACGCAAGGGCGAACAAGAGGTGGCCCAGAGCAGTGAGTGGGGGTCTCACAGACCACTCGCAAGTGGTGCCCTCACGCGGGAGCGAATAAGGAGTATCTAGCGCGACGACGGAGCCTTCTCAGACTACTCACGGCGAGAGCCACGCGAACAGGTCAGATTAGCGAGTAGCGCCCCCACGGGCCACTCACGACAAGAGTTAATTATGTGGGACAGACAACAAGTGGCACCCTCACAGGTTACTCGCAAGTTAGTACTCGCCAGAAGATCGGCGGGTAGTTTCTAGACGGATCACTCGCCCAGCGAGGGGGTCCGCTTGTGTATAACCCCGATATTCGTCAGGATATGGGCATAGGATGGAGAAGGTGCGCGAGGCGGGCGCTCGCCGCAGGCTCGCAAGAAAGCGGGCGAGCCAGGTCCTCGCGGGCCGCTCGTAGGAAGGCAGGCGGGCCAGATCTTCACGATCGACGAACTCCCATCTGCGCTCGACGAACTCCCATCTGCGCTCGACAAACTCCAATCTGCGTTCGACGAACTTCAATAGGCGGTCGACGAAATCCGTTGTTTTATGTTCGATGAACTCGGCCCTGCGTTCGACGCATAAGTACCGAGATGTTCAGTTTAATAGAATCTCTCCTCAGCTCGACGAACTTGCTGTTTAGCTCGACGTTTTCTGTCTTCCGGCCATTTCAGTAGATTTTCATAAGGCCGAGTGAAGCTCGCAGGGGGGAATGCGAGACCCAGCCTCGACGGATGTCGCCAGATGGAGGGCGAGCGGGGCCTTCGCGGAGCGCTCGCCTATGAAGGGTTTCACGGGCCGCACTCGCGAGGAGACTCGCGAGTAGCCTTCGCACAGGCCATCTGTCTATAAGCTAAGGAGGAGAAATTACCCCTATACCCCTGGTGGCCTACTGTTAGTCTTTTCAAACAGCGGAGTTCGGCTGTTAGCAGGCCAAATTGGGGTGCGTTTAGTAAAACCAAAGGGCTGAATTCCGCTATTAACAGACCACGAGCAAAAAACTATAAATAGACCTCAAAGGGCACCTTGGGAGAGGATTCCAATCTCAGTTCTCTGAGCTTTTTCTTCCCTTGGTTACTTTGGTTTATCTCTCTAGCTCTCCAAGGTGCCCAAGTCTCAGCTTTGGCTTGGGAGGGGAAGCGCTCTAAAGATCTTCCGGGTGTGTGGTGGGTCCTCCTTGCTGAGTCTAAGGGTCCGTGTCTCGCTATGAGGCTCCGGTCAGTCCCTTCAGGAGATTAGTAAGTGTTAGCTGCCCCCCAACTTATTGGGGCCCCGAACTCCATAGAGACCATTTACTGGTTTCAACAAAGCCCACCCAGCAGCCCAAGGGTGCAATTACAAGCCATGCCCCCTTGAAATTTGAAAGGAGTTACATGCAAAGGGGCATTCTTGGTTTTTCCCCAATTTCAAGTGAAGACAAGGAGGAAATTGTGGAGAGCTCGCCATGTGGCCCTCCTCCCTTCTGCCCAAGGCCATATCTGAGCCCAACACATCAATTCCTGCCATTTTTCCACCAAGGTGTTGGAACATGTTCTTCCGCATCTCCTAGGTTTGAGAATAACAAATCCTATGTGTATTTTATCTTGTGTGTTTAAGTGTGCAGGAAATCAAAGTCCACATGACTCAAGGATGGTTGCCCCCAATATTGAGCCAACAATTCCAAGTCTCACACTAGCGCTGGCGGTAGAACTTAGCGCCTGGCGCTAGCGATGATAGCGCAATTCTGGGAGCACATATGGAAGGAGATAACGCCTGGCGGTAGCCGATAGCGCAGGCGGTAGCGACGCACACAGTTGGCAAGGTGGAATTGTTTCCTCGGATTGAAGATTCTGCCGCGCAGAATGTATCCTAATATGGGATAGCGCTGGCAGTAGCCGATAGCGCTGGCGGTAGCGCGGAGCACAAGAGGAATGGCAAAATTGTTTCCCCGGATAAAAGATTCTCGCGCGCAAAATATTACATAATATGGGATAGCCCCTACGGTAGCACTAGCGCAGGCGCTAGCGCTGAGTCTATAAAAAGGACCCCTTGGTTCCGTCTTCCTCACTCTTCTATAACCCTAAACTCCAGAGCTTTGTGCCACAGCATATAGAGGAAGGTTCAGAGAGATACTCCCACCAAAAGCTTAGATAGAATTTCTGAAGGAGGACTTCTTCACGCTTCATCCGACCAGCGATCGCTTCAACAACGCTTATACTACAGCGGTCCAACGTCTCCAACTTCAAAAGTTCTTAGAGGGAGTTTTTATTATTGATGTTTTTATTTTCACATCTTTATTCTTATAATCGTTAGTGAATTCGCCTCGTGTTGGCCACTAGGTCTGGGTAGGACTTAGGGCTAAAATTCGCCTCGTGTTGGCGACTAGGTCTCGGGAGTAGGTCTAGGGGGTGCTCGAGGCCATATCCGGGGAAGGGTTGGCTAGAGCGGCTTGAGGCCGTATTCGGGGAAGGATCGGCTAAAGCCAACCGGTTCGTGGGGATACGAGTCGGTATAGAAAACAAAAAGAGTCTTTCTATTAGCTTTGATTTCTAGCTTCGATAAGAGATCAAGTTTTGTAATCATGCTTCTCAAGTTAATAAAATCATGTCTTTACTTTTACTTCACTTAATTTATCTTGATCTTCTCTAGTTTACTAATCAAAGTTTTTTCAAAGTTATTCAAAATATATTATAAGTTTTTAAAACCCTTATTCACCCCCCTCTAAGGGCGCCTACCGATCCAACAAGTGGTATTAGAGATAGGTTATTCCAAATCGGCTTAACAACTAGGAATAATGGCGTCTCATGATCTCGCTTCTACTAGTGGGGTAAATTTTTATGAAGAAGAAAAATCTCTTAAACCACCGTTATTTGAAGGAAGAAATTATAAAGGATGGAAAATATTAATAGAAAATTTTCTTAAAGCTTTAGATGAAAAAGTTTGGAATATTACTATTAAAAAGCCACCTAGCGTATTAAATAAAAACGAAATGGTTTTAAATGCAAAATCTATGAATAGTCTATTTTGTGCGTTAGATCATAATATTTTTAAACTCATTCATACTTTTCCTACTGCATACGAGATGTGGAATTTTCTTGAGATAACTTATGATCTTCCTCTTGCAGGTATGGAAGAAACACATGAAGAGAAGGACATACAAGCATCCACTGTTATTCAAGAAGATCTCTCTCATAGCAAAACCGTGGAGATCATGGAAATCAACTTAGAAAAAGAAAGCAATACATTAAGAGAAAATGAAGATGAAAATGCATCAATGGAAGAGGAGTTCCAAAAGGATGTCAAAGGAACTATTTGTTCAAATCTTGCCTCTTCTGATTGCACTGTAAGGAAATCAAATTCTCTTATTGTTTGTAATTCTATTTCTACTTTACAATTACTAAGCGCAAAATTAAGAAATTGAAAAATGCAAATTGCAAATTGTGCTTAAAAATAAAAGTTTAAAAGCAAAAGTTAAAATAGAATCAAATGCTAATTCATCTAGTCTTACCCATGTCTCTTTGAATGAAACTATTGCACCTTGTTTAGAATTTGATAATTTAAAAGAAAAATGTAAGGGACTTGAAAAGGAACTTCTTTCTATAAAAGAACAAAATAAAAAATTATGTTTAGAAAATTCATCTTTGGAAAATGATTGTGCTAAGTGTAAAGAATATAAAATTGAAATTAAAGAGATGGATGAAACATTTGATGAATATAGAAATAACTATCAAGATCATATAAATTCAATTGTTTCAACTCTTAAAATAGCACAATCGCTTATAATAAAGCTAGACATAATTTAAAGATTAAGAATGATGAATTAAAATAAAAAATCAACTTGCTTATGAAAATTGTAAATACAAATTCACAATATCAAACTCTGTCTAAAAACAAGTTGAATATGAATATGAACATCTTAACTAAGTTTAATAATGGGAGTAAGGAACATAAAGGATTTATTAATCAAAATCAAAATCACCACTATTTACAAAATTATGTATCTCCTAAAGTAAATTCAAATATGCAAAAATTTCCTATGAAAAATGATTTCAAAAGTCATCATTATTTTAAGCCTAAATTTAATAAGTATGGAAATTTAATGCAAAATTATAATATTAAACCTAAGTATGAGTGGAGACCCAAAATTAAAAATGAAACATTAACTCCACTTGAAAGGGTCCATTCGTACTTGTCTCCCCAAAAGCCATATCGCTATATTTTTGGGTACCCAAAGGAACCATCTCTCATGGTCCCCTTCGGATACCTAAAACATTTATTCATTAGGTATCATCAATTGCATGAAGTAGAATCCTTTCAAAATGAAATATACAAAGTTCTACTTCATGATATGCTTTCATGTCTTTTAATTTTTCTTGATTTTCTTATTTCTTTTGAACTATCATGTCATGGTCATCCTATATAGTATTAAAAATATGATTTTATCTCTTAAAAGCTTAATATGTTTATAAAATCAAATTCATCAAAATTCAAAATCATATTCTATTTTGATGACCTATCTCTTATTCTTATACTCATTGCTTCTAAATATCCATATGAATCAAACTCTAAATTTGCTATAAGATATTTCAAATTAAATCCGGTTATTAGGCTATTAAGATTCTTAGCCTTCACAAAAAAGTGGTTTAGAGAAATAACATAATCTACAAGAAAGTTCAAGATCTAAATAAAAACTCAACTTTCAATATGGTTGCTTTTGTTCACAAAAAAAATTATATTGTGTTCACTCCTTGATGTCAAACATGATCTAAACCATCACTATTGTTCACCTATCAAAATCACATATATATATTCAAAATTCTTAATTAAAAGAAAATCACTAAAATGTATTGAAAGAATTTATCTTCATAATGAATATTGATGTCACTCACACCACCATGATCTATAGATGTCCGTTGCTAAAATTCTCTAAAATCATATATCATAACTCACATCAAATATCTTTTAAAAACAACTATTTCTATCACATCTATATGAATTATATGATGACAATTGAAATTATAATTATTTTACCATGGTTGGTGTATTATGTGTGTATTGAGATTTATTTCTAGTTTAGACCTTTGAATCATTTTGATATCAAATCAAATAGAATTATCACTCCATTCTAGGTCTCTAAGTTGAAACACAATCAAAACTTGGTATAACATTAATCTCAAACTTATCATTCTAACATTGCCACCTAAAGAATATTTGTGTCTATGTTAGGCTTTATTTGTTTACCAAGATATACAGGCTGGGTATTCACATCTAGGGCTTATCCATGATATGATTGTGCATGAACATTATTGTTGATCTCTAAAATCATGCATATTTGATTTGTTCATTCATGTCCTCTCATACACATGTCCTATCATTTTTGGTAAATATAAATCTTAAAAAAATTAAAATGGAGATATAATGAAATATATCACTTGCAAAGTTTAGTTGGTAAAGTCATATACAAAATCGCTAATGTTTCATGAAATTTGCACTATCTAGACATTTCCTAAAAATTTGAAATTTCAGCATGAAACTACTATTATGACACTTAATCAAGATCAACAATTAAAAATTTCAAAATCATCAAAAATCGGGTACTGTTACGCCGGCGCTAGTGCACCCATGTGGTTTTCTGTATTTTTAATTTTTTGAAAAATCCCTAAAAATATATTAATCTATGTGTACTATTCCTTTTTGCATTTTTGCTTTTATTACATTTTGAAAAATCAAATACAAAAATACAAAAGCCAAATTACAAAAAATTATATGTTTTGCCTTTGTGTTTTTTGTCATTTGTTTAAATTTTATTTCTAAAAGCAAAAATCAAATACAAAAATATAAAACAAATTTTTTTTTATCAAAAATTGTTATTTTTGAACTTAAACTTTTTACTTATATCTTGCGAAAGGGTGATTTGGGCTATCATCCCATCATATCACCTAGTACCGGGCGAACCTCTCACAAGGTAGTCCTCGGGAAGTCCAAGATCAATTTTATGAGTTCAAACTTTAAATAAAAATTATTCTTCAAAAATGTCAAAAATACTGTATGGACATCATTGAGAAAATCATGCATGATTTAATCTATTATTTAGAACTTCTATAATGTTGCAATTTATCTTTTCAAACTACTTTGAACATTGCTTCCATCATGCTTTGATATATCTATTACCATGCACATCAATTATATTGAAAGTTGTGTAGAACTATGTGTAACATGCCTTTAAGTATGAGTAAATGTTTTATGTTTGATAATGATCGCTATTCACTCACTTATTTTGGCATTGTCTACTTATGTGTTTAATCTAGGAATGCCTGTGTATGTTTTGTAATAGTACAATGAATTAAAATTGCACAAGTATCTTACCTACACAACCTTTATTTGCACTTTTAAAAGTTAAGAAAAGTGCTTTGCAAAACAAGTGTATTCGGAGAACTTTGTACAAAACAAAAATCATAAAATAAAGTGACAAAGATAACTCCACCAAGCACTACTTGAACCTCCTGATAAGTCTTAATAAGCGTTGTGAGGTTGAGCACCTTGTAAAGAATAGTAAAGTATCTTGTGCAAACCATAACTTTCCTTCAAAATAAAAACCACTTACTCTTAAGTACACTGGATCACTAGTTTCAATATTAAAATAAAATAAAATATGTGATCCCCCAAGCACTACTTTGCACCCTGATAAGTCTTAATGAGCATTGTGTGTGCAAAGAACCTTGGTAGTTGTACATTTTTTGTGCATTGAAGTGAGTGGAAGTAAAATTATTTGTGTTTTGTTGTGCTCTTTACTTTACATATTTCTTGTATTTTTGATTACAACATTTGTTTACTCTACTCAAAAATACACTTATGTGCACATCATTATCTTCCATAACACTTTTTCTCATGAGTATTGGATCCTAATGCTAATTCTATACTACTCTTTACTTATGAAATGCACTAGATAACCTAGCATGCTTTCTACAATGTTTGGTATGTTTTAAAATTATGAATTAAAGTAACATTGTAGTAATCTCTTTTTGATAACATCATTTCATGCTTGGTTACTTTATTATCAAACTTAAAGATTTTAATTGAAAAATGATTTACAAAAACATCTTCTTTTTGAAATTTAACTCATATATCTTTTATGGATCATCATTAATTACAATAAGATGTTTCTTGTATTTCTATAAGTCTTCCGCATCATATCCATATAATTGTTTTACCTTGCGCTTTCATGCTTATTTAAAGACATTCATTTTGTGTATCATCACTTGAATCTTAAAATTCCTTTCTTTCAAAAAGTGGTAGACTTGCATGATAAACTTTATATTGGTTACTTTTAACATGAATTTTTTTTTTCTATAAAACTCGGATTTATTTCTATGAAAATATTATTACGCTAAAAACTCTGATTTATTAATGAACTTCAAAATAGCTATGTGAGTGTTTTTCATAAATTCAAATAAAAATATAAATCCATAAGCTATGACATTAGATTTAACACGCTTAAATGTTTCCAATAATTATTATCCATGACTTCATTTCTCAACATAGCGGGGGCGTAGGGTTGTAGACATTAGATAACCTTTATCTCTAGTCATGTCTTGTCCTTAACCGGGGAGGGTTCCAGTGGGGCCTTGCGAGGCACTGGGGGGAAAGAGTGCTAGGTTGAGTTGTGTCTAGTGTTTGCATATGGGACTAACATCCCAACCTACGGCATGTATGTAGCTCCTCATGCCCATCCGTCACTTAGTACGGGGCTAGGGTGTAGACATATTGTCTAGGTAGTTTAGTTACTTGGAAATCATTACATTTTGTTTATGCTACAAACTCTGATGTATGAAATTGTTGAACTCTGATCTATTAAAATGAAAAGTAATTCTAAAACTCCTTCTCATTTCCTTCTTTACAAGCTCGATCATGCTTTTATCTAATTATCAACTTTTAAGTGGTGTCTCCTTACCCTCTTTTGATAATAATAAAAGGGGGAGAACTAACATGATAAATATTAATCTACTATCAAACTATAATGCTTAATTAAGATGATAGCTTACATATTAGGAGAGCATTCACTTAGGGGGAACATGTATTTAGGGGGAGCAATTCTAAATGCTAAAATCAATAATTATCCTAAGTCATCACTCTCACACACACATAAATATAGTTTCATCATTCTTATTTATTAATGCTCTGATTTATCATTAATGGATTTGTTATTATCAAAAGGGGGAGTTTGTTGGAACATGGTCTTACGCATCTCCTAGGTTTGAGAATAACAAATCCTATGTGTATTTTATCTTGTGTGTTTAAGTGTGCAGGAAATCAAAGTCCACATGACTCAAGGATGGTTGCCCCTAATTTTGAGCCAGCAATTCCAAGTCTCCCACTAGCGCTGGCGGTAGAACTTAGCGCCTGGCGCTAGCGATGATAGCACAATTCCGGGAGCACATATGGAAGGAGATAACGCCTGACGATAGCCGATAGCGCAGGCGGTAGCGACGCACAAAGTTGGCAAGGTGGAATTGTTTCCTCAGATTGAAGATTCTGCTGCGCAGAATGTGTCCTAATATGGGATAGCGCTGGCGGTAGCGCGGAGCACAAGAGGAATGGGGAAATTGTTTCCCAGGATTAAAGATTCTCGCGCGCAAAATATTACTTAATATGGGATAGCGTCGGCGGTAGCACTAGCGCAGGCGCTAGCACTGAGGCTATAAAAAGGACCCCTTCGCTCCGTCTTCCTCACTCTTCTATAATCCTAAACTCCAGAGCTTCGTGCCACAGCATATATAGGAAGGTTCAGAGAGATACTCCCACCAAAAGCTTAGATAGAATTTCTGAAGGAGGACTTCTTCACGCTTCATCCGACCGGCGAGCGCTTCAACAATGCTTATACTACAGTGGTCCAACGTCTCCAACTTCAGAAGTTCTTAGAGGGAGTTTTTATTATTGATGTTTTTATTTTCACATCTTTATTCTTGTAATCGTTAGTGAATTCGCCTCGTGTTGGCGACTAGGTCTGGGTAGGACTTAGGGCTGAAATTCGCCTTGTGTTGGCGATTAGGTCTTGGGAGTAGGTCTAGGGGGTGCTCGAGGCCATATCCGGGGAAGGGTTGTCTAGGACGGCTTGAGGCCATATCCGGGGAAGGATCGGCTAAAGCTAACCGGTTTGTGGGAATACGAGTCGGTATAGAAAACAAAAAGAGTCTTTCTATTAGCTTTGATTTCTAGCTTCGATAAGAGATCAAGTTTTGTAATCATGCTTCTCAAGTTAATAAAATCATGTCTTTACTTTTACTTCACTTAATTTTTCTTGATCTTCTCTAGTTTACTAATCAAAGCTTTTTCAAAGTTATTCAAAATATATTATAAGTTTTTAAAACCCTTATTCACCGCCCTCTAAGGGCGCCTACCGATCCAACACAAGGGAGGTTCCACTTGGCAGCAAGGAGGAGCAACCAAGGTTAACCTGAGCTCCCCCTCTTCAAACCTCCTTATACAGCCCTCCCCAGCTCATTTGGACCTTTCCATTAGCTTCAGAAGGTGGAGAGCACATGAAATCGAGCCTGGGATCATTGCAAATGGTGGAGAATTGAGGTTTTGAGCATGCTCGCCGGAGAAGAGAAGATTCATGGCCAACCACCGCTGTCGCCGCCATCAAGCTCCAGTGAGGTCCGGTTTCTCCCCCTCTCCCTCTGTGTTAGTCTCTTAGATCATTTAGGAGAGGTATCTAGCTCAACAGAGCTGGATTGAAAGTGAGAAAATGCTATTTTCCATGGATTTTTCCATGCTCGGATCGCCGGAAACTGCCACCTCCGGCGGCCAAACCACCGCCGGCTGATAGCCACCACCTCAACGGAGGTGGTGGTGGCGGTGGCCGGCCAGGGAGGTGGCTGTGTTGGAACAACCCTATTACTGATTTGGGCTAGGATCACTATCTGCTGACTAGGATCAAGTTGACCCCATGTATAGTCAATGGGTCAAGGTTTTAGGCTGTTAGAACTCAAGAAATCATTAAGGTTCTGCGTTCGACGAACTCAATACTGCGTTCGACGAACGGCTTGCTCTCTGCATTCGACGAATGACTTACACTCTGCGTTCGACGAACGGTTTTCTCTCAGCAGTCGACGATCTTCAGTCTCAGCGGCTCAAGCGGTCGACGAATTTATCCAGTCTCAGCGGTCGACGAATCTTTTCGACGAACTCAGCTCTGCACTCGACGAAATTTGTTGAGATCGACAAATTAAATGACAGAAGATTTATTTCAGATAGATTATATTATTCATTCTCTGAACTCAGATCGTCTACAACAACTAATCTATTTTTCCAGATAAGACAAGATTTCTGCCTTATTATATTCCTTTTCATTCTCTTCCCGAGATTATAGCCGTTTGGCGGAAAAGGATATCATTAATTAAAAAGGGAAAAGGAATTAAAGTCTTGCGTGCAGTCCCAAGGAAAAATTAAATGCATAATATTTTATTCCTTATACAGCTGATTCAAAATTCAAATCAGATACATTGTAAAAAGAAAAAGGAAGATAATTATTATTACAGTACAACAAAATAGAAAAGAAGTATTGCAGACAGAGAAGAAAACGATTCTTCAGAAAACTATACAGGAAGAAAGAAAGAAAGAAAGACAGAAAAGCTACACAGATCTTCATCTTCTTCCTCTAGCAGCACTCACTTACTGAGAACATCATCAACTCTACTCTCTCAGTCATCTGCTGCAAGATCAGATCTTCAAAAGAGCAACAAAAGTCTGAAGGAGTTATTCTCTCAGATTCATCAGCTACAGGAAGATCAATATTTTCAAGAGAAAGCTTTTAGCCATCTACTGTCAAACATTGCATATCAGACAGAGGAGCTTCTCTACATCAACATCCACTAGAGTCTTCTCACAGAATATTGATAGAGAAGAACATTCAAACCCTTCTTTACCCCTCTTGTACATGGTTATAACTCCCTTCAAAAGTTAACCCATTGGTGGCAGGGCACCTGATCAAAAACCTGTGGTTTGGTTAGAGCACCTGATCAAAAGCTCACTTGGTGTGTGGATACCTGATCAAAAACCCCTTGGTGATAGGGCACCTGATCAAAAACCTAGTGGATCCTACCAAGTGTGGTAGAAGAGTAGACGTACCCAGGTTTATTGGGGAACTACTATAAAAATCCTTGTGTCTCTATGCTTGTGATTTTCTGTGTTGTTGTGCTGTGTGTTGATTTCTTTATTTAGTTTTATAACTCACTCAATACACATATATATATATCACTATTTTAATTCCGCTATAAAATTAAGGGAAAAGTTTTTAATACTCTATTCACCCCCCCCCCCCCCCCCCCCCCCCCCCCCCGCCTCTAGAGTAAATCTAAGATCTAACCTCACTTTCAATTGGTATCAAAGCGTGGTTGATTATATCAATCACTTTAAACTAATATTCAATTGACTTTCAATTGGTATCAGAGGGTAGTTGATTTTTACAGGCTAACACCTGAATCATAAAGATCAATTAGATCTTAATTTATTTTAGAGTTTCTTTTCTGTTAAAAACTCAAGGCACAGAACAAAGAATATTTTAGCACAAGATCTCCTATGTGCAATCTCAGTAAGTTTGCACTATGGAAAGCAAGGATTAGGTTGTACATGAATTCTATTGATGAGGAAATCTGTAATGTTATTTTGACAGGACCTTCAACTTCATCAACATCAACAGATGCTCAAATGATGCTGAAAAGTGATGATGACAAGGCTATGGACATATTAGCTCAAGCAATGTCAAATGAAATTTATCAAAGAGTTGCTGATTGCACTTCAACAAGAGACATTTGGAACTCCCTCACAAGAATAGTAGATGAATCTTCTTCAACCTCAAGTGATTCAGATCAAGAACCAACATCTAATTCAAGTGAAGAAGAAGAAGAACAAAAAGCTATAGCATTCTGCATGATGGCCATATATGGGTCAAACCACAACTCAGATGCAAAATGCGAATCTAATGAAAATGAGAGTTCTGCAGAAGAGTCAAAGGCATCATCCAGGTCATCTGAAGATTAAAATAATACAAATGACAAAGATCAGTGCTTGATGGATATATATGACTTATACAATGGTTCAGATCATGCATCTACATCCAGCTCCAGTGATGATGAAGATGATGCAGATGAAAGAACCTTTTGTATGATGGCTATCAATGCCTTAGGAAACAATTCTAAAGAATCAGAATCTGAAAATGATGCAGATCAGGTAGTATCTAACCTTGATTTTAATTCCACTGATTTCAAAGATGATTTAAAAATTTTCTGCTTAGATTTAATTGAATCCGATAAAGAAATCACATCTTTCAGAACAAAGTTAGCAGAAATAAACAACTTAACTTCTGAAAATACTTTAAAAACATCAAGAGATCAAATTGTTTCTTTGAAAAATAATTCAACTAATGCTGAAATCTTTGAACAAACTCTTAATAAGAAAAATATCAAAATAATGAATATCACAAGCACTAAAAATGCCAGATTAAATGGACGCAAACATAGCTTAGGATATTCATCTAATATATCTCATATTCAAAAGAAAATTAGTCCAACTACATCTATAAAATTTGTCTATACTAAGGAAAAAGAAGTAGCAGAAGACTTAGTCAAAATCACTGAAATTTTGAGTGTTCAACAAAATTCGTCGAACAGAGATTGACGAAATCAAATGACTTCGTCGAACATAGATCGACGAAAGATAAACACAGAAATAAAACATTATCTTCTTATAATCAGAGCTCAACGAATCAAACTTCAACAAACTCTGAACACAGAAAACAAATATAGCTATTCCTTAATCAGAGATCGACAAAATCAGAATAGTTTATCAAACATATATCTTAATAATTATCAAGAAAAATTTAAATTAGTATCAAACATATATTTTAATGATTATAAAAGAAAATTTTCAATTGGTATCAGAAATCAGATCTCAATTGGTAAAAGAAAATTTCAATTGGTAAAACAATTATTAGATACAAAGGCCAAATATAACTATAAGGCAATGCTTAAACCTATTATAAATCTATTAACTCCAATTGTAATCAAACAAAAAGTTATAAAATTCATTTGAATTTTTCTATCTTAAAAACAAAGTCAGATAACTTCAAAGCTCTTACAGACTTTCTCCAAAATCATGTTGAGCATTCTACTCAGATTGCATAATTCAGAAATGATTAGGGTACTGAGTGTGAGTCTCTTCTGATAAGGGGATTCTTTAGAAGGAAGGTATCATGCAATGTTTTTCTGATCTTAAAATTCCATAGAATCCATTAACAGTTATAGCAATTCAAAACTAATAAAAGATTTTCTATCTAAAAATTCCTTAGAATCCATTAAAAGCTGTAGCAAGTCATCATATTTATGGAATCCTATTAAAGCAAAATCTAGGATATTTTCCTTCTAATAAAGCATAAAGGGTTTATAAAAAATCCTCTCTTAAAATAGAAGAGTCCTTGCATTGTTGGAACTAACCTATTAAATGAGGAGAGGAACACCACCTCTACCAGAGACACTTTGCAGGTACAATGACAATCTTGCATCCTTCCCTACCTCCATCAAAAGTCCCTTCTTCTAGGGGCCTAGCTCCAGGTCATCCTGAAACTAGGAAGGGGGAGATGTATTGAAGAAGCTCCTTTTTGTCAGGGGGAGATACTTTCCTTTTTGACAGGGGAGTTATTTTCTGATGATGCTCAAGCTTCAAGAGAAAATGCTGATGAAGAAGCATGCTTTCAGTTCTATGAAGAACTCCATATGATGCAGTTTTTGCTCAGGGGGAGATGTTCTATGAACTAGGCAAGGGGAGAAAGCTGAAGAAGCTCCAGTCTCAGGGGGAGATGCTCTCAGGCAAACATATTTTAGGAAAGAGAGAAATGATTTATTAACAAGCTTCATATATTGCAATTTCAGAATACAACTTTTGATATAGAAGAAGCAACAGATACATATTCAAATTATGACAGATTTAGGAGAAGAGGTTATGACAGATTCAAATTCTGATTGGTAGCAAAGCAGATTAAGAAAGAGTAGTTATCAAATTCAGATTATAAAGTTTCAGTTCAGATCAGCAATTCAGAAAGCTGAAATATAGCAGATACAGTTCAGCTATCAGAATTCAGAAAAATCAGTTCAGACAATATCATAATTCAGAATTCAGAAAGCAGAATTCAGAGAAAATCAAAGGTTCTGATTGTGTGTTTTTATTATTTTTATTTTAACTGTAAAAATTTCAAAACTCAAAGTATCACATTTTATATCTGCTGAAATATTTAAAATATATCAGATATATATGCTCTGTTATTCTGCTGTTATTTCTATTTGTTTTAATATTTTTTTTGTCAAATAGTGTCCTAACCCAAATAGGGGGAGATGTTGGAACAACCCTATTACTAATTTGGGCTAGGATCACTATCTGCTGACTAAGATCAAGTTGACCCCAATGTATAGTCAATGGGTCAAGGTTTTAGGTTGTTAGAACTCAAGAAATCATTCAGGTTCTGCGTTCGACAAACTCAATAATGCGTTCGACGAACGGCTTGCTCTCTGCGTTCGACGAACGGCTTACATTCTGCGTTAGACGAATGGCTTACTCTCAGCGGTCGACAATCTTCAGTCTCAGAGGCTCAAGTGGTCGACGAATTTATCCAGTCTCAGCGGTCGACAAATCTTTCAGTTCGACAAACTCAGCTCTGCGCACGATGAAATTTGTTGAGATCGACGAATTAAATGACAACAAATTTATTTCAGACAAATTATATTATTCATTCTCTGAACTCAGATCGTCTACAACAACAGATCTATTCCAGATAAGACAAGATTTCTGCCTTATTATATTCCTTTCCATTCTCTTCCCGAGATTATAGCCGTTTGGCGGAAAAGGATATCATTAATTAAAAGGGAAAATGAATTAAAGTCTTGCGTGCAGTCCCAAGGAAAAATTAAATGCAGAATATTTTATTCCTGATACAGCTGATTCGAATTTCAAATCAGATACATTGTAAGAAGAAAAAGGAAGATTATTATTATTACAGTACAGCAAAATAGAAAAGAAGTACTGTAGACAGAGAAGAATACGATTCTTCAAAAAACTTTACAGGAAGAAAGAAAGAAATATAGAAAAGCTACACAGATCGTCATCTTCTTCCTCTAGCAGCACTCACTTACTGAGAACATCATAAACTCTACTCTCTCAGTCATCTGCTGTAAGATCAGATCTTCAAAAGAGCAACAAAAATCTGAAGGAGTTATTCTCTCAGATTCATCAGCTACAGGAAGATCAATATTTTGAAGATAAACCTTATAGCCATCTACTGTCTAACATTTCATATCAGACAGAGGAGCTTCTCTACATCAACATCCACTAGAGTCTTCTCTCAGAATATTGACAGAGAAGAAATTTCAAACCCTTCTTTACCCCTATTGTACAGGGTTATAACTCCCTTCAAAAGTTAACCCATTAGTGGCAGGGTACCTGATCAAAAACCTGTGGTTTGTTTAGAGCACCTGATCAAAAGCTCACTTGGTGTGTGGACACCTGATCAAAAACTCCTTGGTGATAGGGAACCTGATCAAAAACCTAGTGGATCCTACCATGTGTGGTAGAAGAGTAGACGTACCCATATTTATTGGGGAACTACTGTTGGAGCCTATGTTCCGCATCTCTTGGTTTGAGAATAACAAATACCGTGTTGTATTTGATCTTGTATTTTGTGTGTTTATAGTATGCAGGTTGTACAGGAACTATAGCTACACATCCCTTAGAATAGTTTGCTGATACGAAAAGGACTCTTTGGAAAGATAACTAAGGCCCGCGTTAATAGTTAACGCCCAGCGTTAGCAAACTGCTGAGAAGAAACTGCTGAGAAGAAACCGCTGAGAAGGAAAACCGCTGAGATGCAAACTGCGTTCGACGAACTGGAAGCTGCGTTCGACGAACTCTGAAGGCACTCGACAAAATCTGAAGGAAGCTGCATTTTACGAACGATGAGTTCCATTTGACGAATTTCCTGCGCTCGACGAACTTGCGCTTGACAAGCTGCATTCGACGAACGAGGAGCTCCATTCGACGAATTTCTTGCACTCGACGAATTTGCACTGGGCAAGCTACATTCGACGAACAAGGAGCTCCGTTCGATGAACTAAGCCTGCGCTCGATGATAAGTCGCCCGACAATCTGCGTTCGACGAATTTGAAGCTCCGTTCGACGAAAGTGTTTGTGTTCGACGAAACTGTTCCGTTCGATGAAAGTTTGTTTTGTCACATTCCAGGCGGTTTGCACGATCCTGGTGGTGGCGGTTTTTTGTTCGATGAAGGGTGCGTTCGATGAAATTTGTTTTCATTCGACGAAATTTTGTTCAGCCACGCTCCCGAGTTTATGCACGATCTCAGGAACTGCCTCACTAATGCCGCGTGTTAACCTTAACGCACGCGTTAGCTTCTGAGGCTATTTAAAAGTACAGCTCCTCTCATTCAAATAATGAGATGAATCCAGAATTCTGATACTTTGGAGAGAGGTTCGTGTACATCAAATTATGAGATCTCCCTTGGGCTAACATGAAGATCTAAAGAAGATTTTGAAGGAGAAGGTCTACAACGCATATTCCATACGAAGGACGATCGTTTCAAGAACGCCAAAATCTACATTGACTTCATCGTCACCTTCAGAATTTCTTGGGGAGTTTCTCTTTACTTATCTTGTAATCTTTTATTTTTCCTTTTTCCTTTTGTGTGGAGAAATTGTTCGGTGAGAACGTCGGATTCCGGGAAGGATTCCGTGGGTAAATTCTCCTTGTGTTGGCGACTAGGTCCTTGTGAGGCTTAGGGGGTAATTCACCGCCTTGTGCGTGGCGACTAGGTCGAGGGTAGATATAGGGGATGGCTAGAGGCCTTATCTGGGGATAGATAGGCTATAGCCAACTGGTCCTTGGGAGAAGGACCAGTGAAACAACAAAAAGTGTTTTTACATATTTTCGCCTTGATTTCTAGCATTATAGAAATTAGACATTTGTCTATTCAATTTATTATGAAATAAAATCATGTCTCTTCATGTTCTATTCAATTGATTTTATTCCCTCTTTGAGAATGTTGTAATTTCTATTTCCATCAAAGTATTAAATTTAACATTTGTATAATTATCTTTGAAATACAATAATAATTTTCATTATTTCTGATGTTCTGGAATTGTATTTCATTTAAGATTTTATAAGTAAAATCACAGTGGCAATCTTTTTGTTCTGAAGAATATTCTTTGGTGAGCTAACGCCCAGCGTTAAGACTTAACGCTATGCGTTAGCAACAGCAAACAAAAATTTTGTTTCAATTATTTAAAAAGGAATCTTCAATATAATCTTATCTGGAATATTTAAATATATTTTCTTATAAAATATTCTGAAACTTCAGTTGCAAACTCTAATATATTTAATTAAGATTTAAATTCCATAAAACCCTAATTCACCCCCCCCCCCCTCTAAGGGCACCGTAAGATCCAACACGTGGTATCAGAGAATCGGTTATTCCAATACGGCTTTACAACCGGGAATAATGGCGCTTCATGATCTTGCATCTTCTAGAGGGGATAATTTCTATGAAAATGAAAAATCTTTATGTCCACCATTATTTATGGGTGAAAATTATAATGGGTGGAAAACACTTATGGAAAAATTTCTTAAAACTTTGGATATTGAAGTTTGGAATATTACAATTAAAATGCCCCCAATTATTCTTAATAAAAATGAAATGTTTTTAAATGCCAAATCTATGAATAGTCTATATTGTGCGCTTGATCAAAATATTTTCAAACTTATTTATACACTTCCTACTACTTTTGAAGTTTGGAAATTTCTTGAGAATACTTATAGTCTTCCTTCCACAGATAATGAACAAGAGGAATTTCTTATGGATCCAAGAGAAGAAATCGACGAGGACTCATTCTTGGAGGAAGATCAATCTAAGAGAGAAACAATATTGAACTCAATTGATGACAAAACATCAAGCAAAAGAGAAGACAGAAACTATAGCAAGGAAAGAAAATATAGATCTTCTCTTTTAGTAACTAATTCTATTTCTACATTTCGTGTGCTTAAATTTGCTAAAAGTAAAATTTCAAAGTTGAAACATGCTAATTCCAAATTACGTTTAGAAAATAAAACTTTAAAAGCAAATGCTAAAGTAGAATCTTATATTGATGTTTCAAATTCTCTTTCATGCTCTTTAATTTAAAATGCTAAACCCTGTTTTGATTATAATTCTTTTAAAGAAGAACTCAGGGTTTTAAAAAGGGGTCTTTTAAATTGAAAAGAGCATAATGAAAAATTGATAAAAGAAAATGATAATTTAAAGGATAAACTAGAATCATTAAAAATGTTTATTCAAAACTTTTCATATAATAAAACATCCTTTATTTCTAGTTTATCAAATTATCAAAAGTCTAAAAGCTTAACTTCATATTATAAGAGTATGTCTATAAGAAAGAGTGTAAATGAAAATCATCAAAATAAGAACCAATCATTTAAAACATATTGTAACCCACTCTTTCAACATTCAATTCTTAAGAAAGACTATCACTCTTATAAACTCTCAAAGAATCAATTTCATAAATTTCATTATGATTATCAACATAAATGTATTTTGAAATGTAATTTGAATAAACATAAATCCCAAATGAATTATTTTTCAAACAACTATCATTCCAAAAAGATGTCAAATAATCATAATATGAATTTAAAAGATAAACAACCAAAGTATGAATGGAGGCCCAAAATTAAAAACGAAACACTAACTCCACTTGTAAAGGCCCATTCATCACTATCTCTCCAAAAGCCTACACGATGTATTTGGGTACCCAAAGGAACCATCACACTTGGTCCCCTTTGGATACCTAAATCTCTCATTCACTAGGAATCATCGTATTGCATGAAGTAGAAATAAATTAAAAATGAAATATCATTACTCTACTTCATGATATACTTAATTGCTTTTTCTTTTGTTTATTTTCTTATTTTTGAGCCAACACGCTAAGGTCACTTAGATATATTATGAAATATGACTTTTACATTTTAAGCCTAATATTTATCAAATCAAAATTGAATTAAATTGAACATAAAGTCATAATTTTTTGTGATCTATCTTTCCTTTTTCCTATGTTTCATCCTTTTTAAATCCATTGCGTATAAATGTCTTATATTATCATTATAAATTGAATGCTAAATTTGCTAAATGATATTATCAAGACTAATACAATTACTTTCAAAATTGGATTTAAATGGATTTTTAGGGGTCTTAGGCTAAAATATTAAATGCGCAACTAATTGCATATTTGTCTATTTTTCGTTGCTGCATATAATAGACCCTATATTGAAAATCATAAATCGAGAAAGATCATAATCAAATGATATAAAAAACAATGTGTTTTAAATCAAATATAGTAACTCTGTTGCTAACGCCAGGCGTTATCACTAACGCTGGTAGTAGCATATTTTCCTAAAAATTTTGATTTCTCTATTTATTATTTTCTGAAAAATTATTTTACTGTGTTAAGTATTATTGTATTCTACTTTAAGATAACCAAAATAATTTTGTTTGTCTCTTTAAAAGGATGAATATGAACTATACACACACCACCATGACCTATTAATATCCTATGCTAAAATTCACTATTATCATATATCATAATTCATGATCTATCAAGAATTATCATAAATCAACCTTAGGAATTATGAAATATATGATGGCTATTGGTATTATAGTTTCATATCTTATTTTGTGTGTGTAATTTGTATCTCTATTGTTTGCATGTATCGCATTATCTTTAGACCTAAGAATTAACTTGATATCAACAAGATGAAATCAAATAGAATTGTCACTTATTTTTAGGTCTATGAAAATTCAAAACTCTATGTTTGAATACAAGCAATTCAATTATATATTTGTCCAATTTTACTTAGCTTTGCACCATGTTGTCCTAACTCATCACACTAGCATTATCACTTACCATAGGAAGAAATCAATATCCATGCTAGTTATATCTTGCAATGCTAAAGTAAATTATATCATTAAATTCTGAAAATCGTATTTTCCTTTGTAATTATTTCCATGAATAAAACTTTTCTAAATGGATTTAAAATTAACAATCTTCGATAAAATTGTAAATCCAAAACTAATCATGCAATTATAACATAGTTAATATATTTAGGGCTTACACGCTTAGTATGTCCATAATTAATAAACCTATGACATGTGTCTCACAATAGCGAGGGCGTAGGATTGTGTGCATTAGAGACCTAACCTCTAAGTCATGTCTTGTCCTTAACCGGGGAGGGTTCCAGTGGGGCCTTGAGAGGCACTGGGGGAAAGAGTGCTAGGTTGAGCGTCGTCTTTTGTATGCATATGGGATTAACACCCCAACCTACGGCATGTGTGCAGCTCCTCATGCCCATCTGTCACTTAGTACGAGGCTAGAGTGTAGTCATGTTGTTGAGGTATCTTGATCTTTGATATACTTATAAAATATTCATTACATGAACATTATCTCACTCTTTATACAAAATTCATTCATAATTTTTTTGTTCTAAAATTATATCTTGTGTTTGCATATTTTATTATTTTGAGCTTTAATGATTTTACAAAACACAAGTACTTGAAAAATCACCAAAAACATGCTAAAAGAGCCTTCAAATCTAATCATTATACTCTGAAATTTCAACTGAAGGAAGACCTCTTTATAATACAAATGAATTTTGAAAAACATTTTTCAAAAATTCAAGAAATGCAGTTCTGTTTTGGTGTTAAGAAGTTAAAGCCTGGCGTTAGCTCCTTTGCTCCAAAATATATTTTTTTTTTGTTTTGAATTATTTTTGGTATTATTTTAATATTTTGTGTGTGTTTTATTTCTCTGTTTGTAAAAAGTTTTCTATCTTTTTATTCCCTTTAAAACAAATTTTATTTCTTTTAAAAAATATATATATGTATTTTCTCATACATTATTTTTGTTTATTTCTCTGGCATAGAATATCATTTACTGAAAGGGCTATTAAAGACATCTATGATTTCCAGAGAATATACATAAAAAACACAAATACAAAATTACAAAACAATTTCAAAGAACAAAAATATGTTTTTCTTTATGTGTGTTTATTATTTTGTGTATATATAAGAAAAAAAAATTCAAAAGAAAAATATTTTATAAAAACGGATTGTTATTCATTGTCATTGCCAAGGATGATTAATTATATCAATTAAAGATTAAATAAAATTTTTAATTTAACTTTTAAGTTTCTTAAAAGACATTATTTTGTATTTATCATGCCTTTAATATTATCTTATTATGTGCAATGAAATTGATTGTAGATAAACATGTGTAGAAACGCTTAGCATGCCTCTAAGTGTGAGTAATGTATTATGTTTTGATAATGATTCATTCACTCACTTATTTTTGATAACCTACATGTGATTACAATCTCATTCTTACATGATTGTGTAGTGTAATAACATAAATGATTAAAATGCATAAATAGATTACCTACACAACATTTAACTGGTTATTACAATTCTTTGTCTCTCATGCACTTATTCTTTAGAGAAATGTGGTTTAAAAAAATGCTATGTTTGCAAAACAAGTGAATTCGGAGTCCTTAGTGTAACATCCCCAAAACTACTAGACCCCCTTAGTGCAGGTTTTGACACTCCCCCCTTCTAAACAAGCTCCATAGACCAACAGGAGATTAGGTGACACTAGGGTGAGCTCCCTAGCCACATAAAGGTCAAACCATAAGTTTGAGAATCAACTAGTATCAACAAGGAGCCTTGAACCCTAGGGTTTCCATTGAGGTTCTCTAACCCAATGGGCCATCCAAATTGGAAATTAGGGCAAACCCTAAGGACCTCCACTATGCCTCCAAGCTCAAAAGTGAACTCAAGGCCTCTTTGTGTCTTCCCCTCCACTTAGGGCACCCTACAAGGAACTCATTGAGCCCACTAATCCAATTGAACTACTCATATTAGCCTAGGTGAGCTAGGCCTAAGTCAAGTCTCAAAATGATCCACCAAGTCACCTTGGGTCCAAAAGTGAATTTCCTTGGACCCTAGCCCAATTTCAAGACATTCTCAGCCCTTGATAAAAATTGGACCTATTGATAATTAATAAATCAAATAAATGAAAAGTAGGGAATTAATTTGGGGAGAAAAAGACAAAAAGAGAGAGAAAGAGGAGGTATTTTTGTGCACCATGCCAAATGGCACACCCTACCTTGCCCCAACCAACTCAGCCACCCTTGGAGAGTAAACCCCCACCATTTTGAGATGAGGTGGCAACCATGCATGGCCATGAAGAGGGTGAAATTTGGGTGAATAGTGCTTGTGCAAAGGTGTGATTTCACCCACCTTGAAACCAGCCTCAGAGTGTCAATTGGCACCTCCCTTCCACCCCTCTCTCCTCACCCGACCTCAGGCTTGGTGCCTAGCTGTTTTGGCTCAAGCTGGAGGCCATGAAGTGGGTGCTTGAGAGGTGGAATTAATGGTCGAGCCCCTCCACCTACCTTCTTCATTTATACACCCTCTCAGCACCATTTGAAGGCCCTGACATGCTCAGTGACTCCCACGAAGATGATCCCCCACCACCATCGAAGATTTCGAGCTCTGAAAGCACAGTCGGCCATGGCTTCCGGTGGAGACAATTCGCGTATGGGAACAAGGGCGAATCCGTGCCTCGGACCATAAACTCAGGCCTGTACCTCCTTCTCTTCCCTCATGCTAGTCATCTAGATCGAATAGGAGGTGAGATGAGCTCAATCGAGCGAGATCCACCACTGGTTTTCACGGGTTTTCCCATTGAAATGACCCTCCTCTAATTCCCTAATCCGGCCACCGCCGGCCGACCTAGACCACCGTCTTGACAGCCCCCACCTCCGTGAAGGTGGTGGTGGTGGTGGTCGGCCGGGAAGTCGCTCAGGTTGCCGGGAAATTGGGTCCAAAGTCGGCCCAGGCGGGAGCAATGTCAACCCTTGGCTGGAGGTTGAAGACAATGCCCTGGCCGTTGGATCTGATGAGATCCTAATCGCAGACCAAAATCATTTAAATTAATGAATAGTGACAGTGTGTGTCACATTCTGTGCTGTTACTTTGAGCTGAAATTTAGCCCTCATCCACTCAATATCAGACAAATTGCTTAACACCAAAAAGGTAGATCCTTGTCTTTCCTTTCTAATGATATGTTATACAAAATTTTTGGTCAAGTATAGCTCCCTGTAGGGCGGTTTTAGTGTAACATGTATAATATTCATATTTCTATGTATTTTTTTTTAAATATTGGTGCATGCAACATGAATGATTTTCAGGCCATGCATGCATCCATGCAGGACTTATTCTTGGTGAAAAATTTGGGATTTTTAGAGGACTTTTTTTAAAGTATTGCAAGATATTTCTTTTTGTGAATTTTGTGAATTTAGGAAATTTTAATTACAAATTTTTAATTAAATATTAAGGCTTCCCTTCCTAATGGCATGATCCATTATCCTTGAAATTTTTATGAAGTTTGAATGGGCAGAAGTAAAGATATGAAGTTTCCAAATCTTGTTGAGTAACTTGTATAAATGAATAGTGCTTAATTTGTCACACCTCATACTGAAACTTTAGGCAGTAAATTGAGTGACTTACACTCAAATTCAAATCATGCGTTCAACATCAAAGTTTTATATCTCCCTCGTACCTTTCTAATGATATGTTATACAAAAATTTTGGTGGAGTAAATCTCACTGTATACTAGTTTTGTTGTGACATGTACCTTGCTTAAGATTTTGGTATTTTTGAAATTTAAAGATATTGGTGCATGCAACAGGAATGATATTCAGGCCATGCATGTATCCATGCATGACCAATGATTGATGAGAAATTTAGAATTGTTAGAGAATATTTTTCTAAAGATTTGCTAGATATTTCATTTTATGAATTTTGTGAATTTAGGAAATAATAATTATTAATTTTTAATGAAATTTCAGGGGTCTCTCCCCAAAGTCACGATTAGTCATCTGTAAAATTTTCATAAGGTTTGGCTAAGTAGAAATGAAGATATGAAGCTTGGAATTTGTGATCACTAGATTGAATAAATGAATAGTATTTAATTTGTCACACCCCATACTGAAACTTTAGGCAGAAAATTGAATGACTTACACTCAATTTCAGATCATGTGGTCAACACCAAAGTTGTAGCTCTTGCTCTTACCTTTCTAATGATATGTCATACAAAAATGTTGGTGTAGTATAGCTCCCTGTAGACCCATTTTAGTAAAGTATGTACAATATTACATTCCCTTGTATTTTGATGTCTTTAAGCAAAATGGTCCATGCAACTTAGATGATCCCTTACTCATACTTTAAGTATAACATATAGAGTGAACTTAAGAACTTCATGATTCTAAAACTTAGATTGAAAAGAGTTCACCAACCCTTGAAGTGTCTTAGCATAGGCTATCTAGAGGGAATAAAGTTAAACTAGCCTCACACAATAGTAAAAGTAGAGTTAGTTAGAAGCAACAATAATCCACCTTACTCAAGTGAGCTTACATAGGTTGAACAGAAGTCTTGAACAAAGCATAGGACTCTAAAATGTCCCAAGGCTCAAAATCATACATCAGTCCACCCCAATATTCATAGAGATTTCCTAGTGAGTGGATACTATTAATTGAAGACATGAGCAAATTTTCTTAATACATGATCTCAATTAAATCATGGTAATAAAATGATAGGACAACCAGCAGACCCCACAGAAGCTATTAAATTAATCTGAGTAAGAACGAGAAGGAAACACTAGAGAAATAGTAACCCCTAGGTGGTCACCAAAACCACTATAAGTTTAACTAAAAATTCACCTCCCTTAGTTTTCCTATAATAAAGGGTGCCCCAAACCTTTATTGGAGAGAAGACAACACTCTACTGTTCAAAATTGAAATGGGATTAAAAGGAGCTGTAGAACTCCCTGAATTTCATTTGGTCGTCACCTTCAGAATTTCTTGGGGAGTTTCTCTTTACTTATCTTGTAATCTTTTATTTTTCCTTTTGTATTTTGTGTGGAGAAATCGTTCGGTGAGAACGTCGGATTCCGGGAAGGATTCCGTGGGTAAATTCGCCTTGTGTTGGCGACTAGGTCCTTGTGTGGCTTAGGGGTAATTCGCCGCCTTGTGCATGGCGACTAGGTCGAGGGTAGATCTAGGGGGTGGCTAGAGGCCTTATCTGGGTATAGATAGGTTATAGCCAATAGGTCCTTGTTAGAAGGACCGGTGAAACAAAAAAAAGAGTTTTTTACATATTTTCGTCTTGATTTCTAGCGTTATAGAAATTAAACATTTGTGTAATTAATTTATTATGAAATAAAATCATGTCTCTTAATGTTCAATTGATTTTATTTCCTCTTTGAGAATGTTTTAATTTCTATTTCCATCAAAGTATTAAATTTAATATTTGTATAATTATCTTTGAAATACAATAATAATTTTCATTATCTCTAATGTTCTGGAATTGTATTTCATTTAAGATTTCATAAGCAAAATCACTGTGGCAATTTTTTTGTTCTGAAGAATATTCTCTGGAGAGCTAACGCCCAGCGTTAAGACTTAACACCAGGCGTTAGCAACAGTAAACAAAAAATTTGTTTCAATTATTTAAAAAGGAATCTTCAATATAATCTTATCTAGAATATTCAAATATATTTTCTTATAAACTATTCTGAAACTTCAGTTGCAAATTCTAACATATTTAATTAAGATTTAAATTCCATAAAACCCTTATTCACCCCCCCCCCCTCTATGGGCGTCGTATGATCCAACAACTACTATAAAAATCCTTGTGTCTCTGTGCTTGTGATTTTCTGTGTTGTTGTGTTGTGTGCTGATTTCTTTATTTAGTTTTATAACTCACTCAATACACACATATATATATATATCACTATTTTAATTCCGCTATAAAATTAAGGGAAATGTTTTAATACTCTATTCACCCCCCTCTAGAGTAAATCTAAGATCTAACCTCACTTTCAATTGGTATCAAAGCGTGGTTGATTATATCAATCACTTTCAACTGATATTCAATTGACTTTCAGGCTGGATGGATGGGAAATGGAGATCTAAGTTGCTCTTTGTCGGGTATATCCTAGCCATTGGCTAGAGGAGGAAGACGACTGGCAGCCGTCTGATCTGGTTGATCAGATAATTGCAGAACAATTAATGTAATGAAAATATTCTGTCACACATTCTTATGCATTTTCATGCTGAATTTTGAGGCCCTTAGAAGCCTTTTTAGGAAAGGTTTCCTGAGATAACATTTGTAGGCCTTGATGTCTACTTTCATTTGAAAGTTAAATCAGACCATTTTGATCAATATTGAACCTACAACACTCACTTAAGTGAGGCTGGTCAAAATAGAAACCAGATATCATTTTGTGTATATATTCTAAAATATAGATCTGATGGACTTGAAATTTTGGCCATGCATGCATGTGTCTTGTATCTAGCTTGCATACAAAAATCAGATTTTTAGGAGATGATTTTTCTAATATTTTATTCAAAATATATAAAATCAAATAAGTGACATTTTTTGAGTTGTATAGCTCCAACTGGCCCCAAATTTGGGTGTCACCCTTAGTTAGGCAATATTAGTCCATGGTTAAAATTTGAGATCAATTGGACCTCTGCATGTAGGGTAATTCCATTTGCATGTCTCTACTTAAAGGGTGAAATGGTGTGCCAATAGCCAAAAGAGGTATATTGTGTATTTATCTCAAATGGCTTTAAGTTAACCTCTGAAATTTTGCACACACCCTCCGTATGATATAATGCACCACCTCAGAAAAACTTAGGATCTCTAGGGTCAAGAACCTTAGGAATATGATCAATGTGATCCATATCACACTTTTATATTTTTGAAATATTTATGGTTAATATATTGAGGAAAATTGTGAAACTCTGAGTAATCCCTTGTTATTCCATTTAGAATCCCTGTAAATTTTAGTGAAAAATTAAGCGAATACAGGGTTGTACACAATCCCCGCTCTTTTCGAGCGAGGTACACGCTCGGAAAGAAATGTCCAACCATGCATATTCGACGAGTGTCGTTAGAAATCCGGCTAACGGAGCTACTTCGCGAAAAAACATACAACCTCTTCGAGAGGTCCTCCAACCCTGCTGGCTACCGAGAGCCCGGCTAGCGGGCCAGCATCGGGGCTAAGGTCGACACACTCTAGGAACCGAGCTCAACCAGAGGTGAATACAAGGTCGACACACTCTAGGAGCCAGGCTCAACTAGAGGTGGATACAAGGTCGACACACTTTAGGAGCCAAGCTCAACTAGAGGTGGATTCAAGGTCGACACACTCTAGGAGCCAGGCTCAGCTAGAGGTAGATTCAAGGTCGACACACTCTAGGAGCCAGGCTCAGCTAGAGGTTGATTCAAGGTCGACACACTCTAAGAGCCAGGCTCAGCTAGAGGTGGATTCAAGGTCGACACACTCTAGGAGCCAGGCTCAGCTAGAGGTGGATTCAAGGTCGACACACTCTAGGAGCCAGGCTCAGCTAGAGGTGGAGTATTTTCCTTCCTGCCCCGAGCAGTTCCCGGCCCCTCCAGCTAGGTGGGAGCCTGGTCAGCGGGCCAGTGTCGGGGCTAACCTTTGAAAATTTTGGAACCTACTGTCGAGTGAGCCTTCGGACCTGCCAGCTAGATGAGAGCCTGGTTAACGGGTCTGCTCGGGGCCAACCTTTGAAAACTTGGACCCTGCCGCTGAGTGAGCCTTCAGACCTGCCAGCTAGATGAGAGCCTGGACAGCGGGTCTGCTCGGGGCCAACCTTTGAAACATAGAACCTGCCACCGAGTGAGCCTTTGGACCTGCCAGCTAGGTGATAGCCTGGACAGCGGGTCTGCTCGGGGCCAACCTTTGAAACATAGAACCTGCCACTGAGTGAGCCTTCAGACCTGCCAGCTAGGTGAGAGCCTGGACAGCGGGTTTGCTCGGGGCCAACCATTGAAACATAGAACCTGACACCGAGTGAGCCTTCGGACCTGCCAGCTAGATGAGAGCCTGAATAGCGGTTCTGCTCGGGGCCAACCTTTGAAACATAGAACCTGCCATCGAGTGAGCCTTCGGATCTACCAGCTAGATGAGAGCCTAGTCAGCGGGTCTGCTCAGGGCCAACCATTGAAAACCTGGAACCTGCCGCCGAGTGAGCCTTCGGACCTGCCAGCTAGGTGAGAACCTGGACAGTGGGTCTTCTCGGGGCCAACCTTTGAAACATAGAACCTGCCACCGAGTGAGCCTTCGGACCTGCAAGCTAGATGAGAGTCTGGTCAGCGGGTCTGCTCGGGGCCAACCATTGAAAACTTGGAACCTGCCGCCGAGTGAGCCTTCGGACCTGCCAACTAGGTGAGAGCCTGTACAGCGGGTCTGCTCAGGGCCAACCTTTGAAACATAGAACCTGCCACCGAGTGAGCCTTCGGACCTGCCAGCTAGATGAGAGCTGGTCAGCAGGTCTGCTCGGGGCCAACCTTTCAAAACTTGGAACCTGCCGCCGAGTGAGCCTTCGGACTTACCAGCTAGGTGAGAGCCTGGACAGCGGGTCTGCTCGGGGCCAACCTTTGAAAACTTGGAACCTGCCGCCGAGTGAGCCTTCGGACCTGCCAGCTAGATGAGAGCCTGGACAGCGGGTCTGCTCGGGGCAAACCTTTGAAAACTTGGAACCTGCCGCCGAGTGAGCCTTCGGACCTGCCAGCTAGATGAGAGCCTGGACAGCGGGTCTGCTCGGGGCCAACCTTTGAAACATAGAACCTGCCCCCGAGTGAGCCTTCGGACCTGCCAGCTAGATGAGAGCATGGACAGCGGGTCTGCTCGGGGCCAACCTTTGAAACATAGAACCTGCCACCGAGTGAGCCTTCAGATCTGCCAGCTAGATGAGAGCCTGGTCAGCGGGTCTACTCGGGGCCAACCTTTGAAAACTTGGAACCTGTCGCCGAGTGAGCCTTCGGACCTGCCAGCTAGATGAGAGCCTGGTCAGCGGGTCTGCTCGAGGCCAACCTTTGAAAACTTGGAACCTGTCGCCGAGTGAGCCTTCGGACCTGCCAGCTAGGTGAGAGCCTGGACAGCGGGTCTACTCGGGGCCAACCTTTGAAACATAGAACCTGCCACCGAGTGAGCCTTCGGACCTGCCAGCTAGATGAGAGCATGGTCAGCGGGTCTGCTCGGGGCCAACCTTTGAAAACTTGGAACCTACCGCCGAGTGAGCCTTCGGACCTGCCAGCTAGATGAGAGCCTGGACAGCGGGTCTGCTCGGGGCCAACCTTTGAAAACTTGGTACCTGCCGTCGAGTGAGCCTATGGACCTGCCAGCTAGATGAGAGCCTGGACAGCGGGTCTGCTCGGGGCCAACCTTTGAAACTCTTAGAACCTTCCCCAAGGTGGTCTCGCCTGCCAACATTCACTTGACTCCTTTTGGGGCGGGGTGAGTGGGGCCGGATGCCTCCCCGCTCGCCCCCTTTTGCGGCTGGACCAGAATGGGCGGGGCGAGGTGGGAGGGCTCCCCCCTCCTGAGCTCGCCCCCTTGCTGGGGTGGGGCGAGATGGGAGGGCGCCCCCCTCCAGATCTCGCCCCCTTGCGGCCGCGGGTCGAGATGGGAGGGCGCCCCCCTCCAGATCTCGCCCCCTTGCTAGGGCGGGGCGAGATGGGAGGGCGCCCCCCTCCAAATCTCGCCCCCTTGCTGGGTCGGGGCGAGATGGGAGGGCGCCCCCTCCAGATCTCGCCCCCTTGCTGGGGTGGGGCGAGATGGGAGGGCGCCCCCCTCCAGATCTCGCCCCCTTGCTGGGACGGGGCGAGATGGGAGGGCGCCCCCTCCAGATCTCTCCCCCTTGCTGGGGCGGGGCGAGATGGGAGGGCGCCCCCCTCCAGATCTTGCCCCCTTGCTGGCACCTCCATCCGGGACTGCCGGCTGAGAGTAACCTGCAAGACCTGCGTGACCTCCCGCTTGAAGTCTTCAAACATCTCCAACGTCACCCCAGCCACCGGGGGCTGCGAGTGACTTGGGTCGGAACATCTCCACCTCCTTCCATGGAGCTCATCTTAAGTGTTGGTCACCCCTCAGCTTGCTGAGGGCCCCGAACTCCACAGAGACCGAGGCTTGTTCACCAAGTTGCCGGTTTTAACATTTTTGTGCGGTGAGCGTGGAGTGTGACCAACTCAAGAAAGTCTCAAGCTGAGCTCCATGGCTGGAGGTAGAGGACCCGACCCAGGCCACTTGCAGCCCCCGGTGGCTGGGGTGACGTTGGAGATGTTTGAAAATCTCAAGCGGGAGGTCATGCAGACCTTGCAGGTAGCTTTCGCCGTGATAAGCAAAGGCAGGAGAGAAAGTGGTTCGGAGGCCTCACCTCAGCAGGTTGGCGAGAACACCCTCGGCCAACCATCCGGGAAGGAGGTGCCGGAAGGGGGCGAGTGTGGAGGTCCTCGACTCCCACTCGCCGAGACCCAAGTGGGCGAGTGGGGAGGTCCTCGACCCCCACTCGCCGAGGCCCAAGTGGGCGAGGGGGGAGGTCCTCGACCCCCACTCGCCGAGACCCAAGTGGGTGAATGGGGAGGTCCTCGACCCCCACTCGCTGAGACCCAAGTGGGCGAGTGGGGAGGTCCTCGACCCGCACTCGCCGAGACCCAAGTGGGAGAGTGGGGAGGTCCTCGACCCCCACTCGCCGAGGCATAAGGGGGCGAGCGGGGAGGCGCCATGCCCCCACTCACCCAGCCCCAAAAGGGGGCGAGCGTGGGAAGTCCTTTTTGTGAGCAGATCCTCTCAGCCCCGGTTCCAGAGGGGTTCAGGGGGGCGAAGACATCCCACTACTCCGGCAAGGATGACCCCGTCATGCACCTACAGTGGTTTGAGGATATGGTCTCCATCAGGCCCATGACGGATGCTTTCAAGTGTCGACTCTTCGCGACAACTCTGAAGGAGAAGGCTAGAGATTGGTTTCACCAGCTCCCTACGGCATCCATCTATGCCTTTGAAGACTTGCATCGAGGCTTCCTGCTATGCTTCTCGACGTCAAGGAAGAGGAAGAAAGATGCCGAAGCACTTTTCAAGATCAAGCAAGAGCCAGAGGAGTCGCTGGCTCACTATCTGGAACGGTTCAGGGAGGAGGTTCTCGTCGTCCAAGAAGTGCCCAGGTACACCCTCAAGCTCGCCTTCACGGTGGGGCTGCGGGAGGGCTTCTTCAAGATGGACCTCAAGAGAAGAGCTCCTTTGTCCTTTGAGGAGTTGATGGAAATGGTGGCAGAAGAAGTTGAAAGTGAGGAGGCCAACCCGGAGTTCATAAGAAGGCTGGCCAAGATGAGTGAGCCAGAGGCAAGGCAACATGGGAGGAAGGTAGAGGCTCCCAAGAGGAAGTTCGACCAAGAGGAGGACGACTTTCAGGAAGAGGGGGCCGACCTCCCGAGGTGGAGGAAGGGGCAGAAAACACCCCCTCCACCGCCCCAGCAAACCATGTCAATCGGCCAAAGAAGAAGAAGGAACCGCGCGGGAGGAAGAGGGGGCATCCGAGTGGAGTTACCTTACTGTGACTTCCACGAGGAGGAGGGTCACGCGACATCCGCCTGCCCCGAGTTCTTGGAGTTAAGGGAGGCGAGGTGTCCGAAGCCGCAGCGTCAACAACCAGAAGAGGTCGAGGAGGACCATTCCTGGGAGTAGAAGCCCGAGTCCCGGTCTCCGTGCTTAGTTATTTCTTTGAGTCCATGTAGTAGGATGGAGTGTTTTCATACTTAGTTTTTCCTGCATGTAACCGAATTAATAATGTAATAAAAGTTCTTTCCAAAATACTTTTCCCCTCCGATGGTTCTGCTGACCGGGCTCTCACTAGCCGGCAGGACAGGTTGACCTCCCAGGGAGGGTAAGAGATGTTCCCCTCGGATGGTTCCGCTGACCGGGCTCTCACTAGCCGACAGGACAGGTTGACCTCCCAGGGAGGGTAAGTGATGTTCCCCTCGGATGGTTCCGCTGACCGGGCTCTCGCTAGCCGGCAGGACAGGTTGACCTCCCAGGGAGGGTAAGTGATGTTCCCCTCGGATGGTTCCGCTGACCGGGCTCTCACTAGCCGGCAGGACAGGTTGACCTCCCAGGGAGGGTAAGTGATGTTCCCCTCGGATGGTTCCACTGACCGGGCTCTCACTAGCCGGCAGGACAGGTTGACCTCCCAGGGAGGGTAAGTGATGTTCCCCTCGGATGGTTCCGCTGACCGGGCTCTCACTAGCCGGCAGGACAGGTTGACCTCCCAGGGAGGGTAAGTGTTGTTCCCCTCGGATGGTTCTGCTGACCGGGCTCTCACTAGCCGGCAGGACAGGTTGACCTCCCAGGGAGGGTAAGAGATGTTCCCCTCGGATGGTTCCGCTGACCGAGCTCTCACTAGCCAGTAGGCCAGGTTGACCTCCCAGGGAGGGTAAGAGATGTTCC
This sequence comes from Dactylorhiza incarnata, assembly GCA_033032865.1. Lineage (NCBI taxonomy): Eukaryota > Viridiplantae > Streptophyta > Magnoliopsida > Asparagales > Orchidaceae > Dactylorhiza > Dactylorhiza incarnata. The sequence goes on along the minus strand of JAWHQI010000026.1, from coordinate 3,053,723 downwards.
CCTCGGATGGTTCCGCTGACCGGGCTCTCACTAGCCGGCAGGACAGGTTGACCCCCCAGGGAGGGTAAGTGTTGTTCCCCTCGGATGGTTCCGCTGACCGGGCTCTCACTAGCCGGAAGGACAGGTTGACCTCCCAGGGAGGGTAAGAGATGTTCCCCTCGGATGGTTCCGCTGACCGGGCTCTCACTAGCCAGCAGGACAGGTTGACCTCCCAGGGAGGGTAAGTGTTGTTCCCCTCGGATGGTTCCGCTGACCGGGCTCTCACTAGCCGGCAGGACAGGTTGACGTCCCAGGGAGGGTAAGTGATGTTCCCCTCGGATGGTTCCGCTGACCGGGCTCTCGTTAGCCGGCAGGACAGGTTGACCTCCCAGGAAGGGTAAGTGATGTTCCCCTCGGATGGTTCCGCTGACCGGGCTCTCACTAGCCGGCAGGCCAGGTTGACCTCCCAGGGAGGATAAGAGATGTTCCCATCGGATGGTTCCGCTGACCGGGCTCTCACTAGACGGCAGGACAGGTTGACCTCCTAGGGAGGGTATGTGATGTCCCCTTCGGATGGTTCCGCTGACCGGGCTCTCGCTAGCCGGCATGATAGGTTGACCTCCCAGGGAGGGTAAACGTTGTTCCCCTCGAATGGTTCCGCTGACCGGGCTCTCACTAGACGGCAGGACAGGTTGACCTCCCAGGGAGGTAAGTGTTGTTACCCCTCGGATGGTTCGCTGACCGGACTCTCACTAGCCGGCAGGTGCAGGTTGACCTCCCAGGGAGGCAATGTCCTTTTCCCCCGAGATGGTCTCGCTAGCCGGAAGGGTTGGAGGAACTCTCGGGGAGGCTATATGTTTTTTCCGAGATAGCACTGTTAGCCGGATTCCCAGCGACACTCGTCGAATATGCAGGGTTGGATGTTTCTTTTCGAGCGTGTACCTCGCTCGAAAAGAGCGGGGATTGTGTACAACCCTGTATTCGCAGAGTAGGTTCTTGAGCCAAGAGACATTTCAGAGTATCATTTCTCTGCGAGGTACCCAAGATAGGGGGCTCGCCGAGACCAGCAGGGTGCTCGGCGAGACCAGCAGGGTGCTCGCCGAGACCCGCGAGGTACCCCAGTTAGGGGGCTCGCCGAGACCAGTAGGGTGCTCGCCGAGACCTGCGAGGTACCCTAGTTAGGGGGCTCGCCGAGACCAGCAGGGTGCTCGCCGTGACCCGCGAGGTACCCCAGTTAGGGGGCTCGCCGAGACCAGCATGGTGCTCGCCAGACCCGCGAGGTACCCCAGTTAGGGGGCTCTCCGAGACCAGCAGGGTGCTCACCGAGACCCGCGAGGTATCCCGGTTAGGGGGCTCGCCGAGACAAGCAGGGTGCTCGCTGAGACCCGCGAGGTACCCCAGTTAGGGGGCTCGCCGAGACCAGCAGGGTGCTCGCCGAGACCCGCGAGGTACCCCAGTTAGGGGGCTCGCCGAGACCAGCAGGGTTCTCACCGAGAACCGTGAGGTACCCCGGTTAGGGGGCTCGCCGAGACTAGCAGGGTGCTCGCCGAGACCCGCGAGGTACCCCAGTTAGGGGGCTCGCCGAGACCAGCAGGTTGCTCGCCGAGACCCGTGAGGTACCCCCTCTCGCCCAGTTCCGGGGGGGGGGGGGGGGTGGGGTCGGTCTGCGTTCAGCGTTCCAGAACAATGGGATTTGGCTATCTGCAGCCCAGTCCGAGGGTATTTTGGTAATTCCGCGGGCCAGTTTTTGGCTATTTGCAGCCCAAATCCAGAAATCCTATAAATAGGACCAATGGGGCACCATTTGGGGGCAAAGCTTATCCTAGGCTAGCTCTCTCTCCCTCTCCCTCCCCAGGTCTCTCTCTAGTGGGTTGAGGAGAGCCTCCAGTGGTGCCCAAGCCCGGCATTGGCTTGGGAGGTGAAGCGCTCTAAAGATCTTCCGGGTATGTGGTGGGACCTCCTCACCGAGCCCTTGGTCCAGTTCATAGTGCCTCAACCTTCAACCTAGAGCTCTCCCTTGAGGGGAGTAAGTGTTGGTCGTCCCTCAGCTTGCTGAGGGCCCCGAACTCTACAGAGACCGAGGCTTGTTCACCAAGTTGTCGGTTTCAACATGCACTATGGTGTTATAGTAATTTTCCCAGAATTTTTAAAAGTCATGGTGTGGTACTTGATGTGTAAAGTTACGTTTTCAATCCCTTCATTTTAAATAGAAAATATGATCATATATTCCTTGGAAAATTATGAAATTCTAGAATTAGTATTTTTATGTCACTATAGTGCCACTGAAATTTTCTCAGAATTTGTGGAGGTCATGGTGTAGTACTTGATGTGTAAAGTTATGTTTTCAACCCTTCCATGTTAAATAAAAAATATGATCATATATTCCTTGGAAAATTATGAAATTCTGGAATTAGAATTTTTATGTCACTATAGTGCCACTGTAATTTTCTCAGAATTTTTGGGAGTCATGGTGTAGTACTTGATGTCTAAAGTTATGTTTTTAACCCTTTCATGTTAAATAGAAACTATGATCATATAGTCCTTGGAAAATTATGAAATTCTGAAATTAGTATTTTTATGTCATTATAGTGCCACTGTAATTTTCTCAGAACTTTGGGAAGTCAAAATCTAGTACTTGATGTGTAAAGTCATTTTGTCACCCTTTTTATGATATATAGAAATAACGATTATAAATATGCTGGAAAATTATGATATTTTGGAAACCATATTATTACGTCATAAGTCACCTCTGGAAGTTTATTTAGCGAGATTGAACTTATTGACTTGGTACCTCCTTTACAGTCTAGAAGATGATATTTGATTAATGGATTTTTAGATGGAGGTCAAATCAACATGAAATGTATCAAAATTTTGGTTAACCCTTAAATTGTCCATTATGAATCTTCGGTAAAAATTAGAGTCCATATGGACATGTTAAGGTTAAAATTGCATCATAGGAATCAAACCTAGTTCAATCTCATTGTTGGTCTGCGAATAGTAGAAACCTCATATGATGATTTGACCAACAAGATCACATAGAAAATCAGTAAGATTTGGGTTATAACAGTAACATATCATTTACATCAGCCCTAGAAGTTATGGAACCTGTGGAGTGCATTCGTACTATGATTTTGGGAATTATTAAGAATCATGTCGCACTATACATAAGAGGGGCAGTTATCAACTTCGGAGATCATGAAGATTATTCAGCTTGATAGTGTCCATGATGAATCACTAGGGTGTGATTAGAGACATTTGAGAGTCATTTAAGATTTACACCACTTAGAGAATTAGAGATAATTTATAAAACGTTAAGTAATAAAGAGTAATAAGTAGAGTCGGTCTTAGAATGGGGTAGCCACCAATAAAAGTAATTGCCTTGGAATGGGGGATTTGGGTTTCAGCCCATTGCATTCCCTAGTACTGCTGCAAGTCTTTCACCGGGTAAACCTCAGGAAGTCCAGGATTCACCCTAAACTTCTAAGTATACAATAATTAGACAAGATTAGTCAAACTAAAGGAATAAGAGATATGGTAAACTTCATCCTGAGTTAAGGGATGGGAAGTTGTATATCAGGACGGGTTAGCCCTGCGAGCTGGAGGCTCGGGAAATGGTATATCAGGACGAGATGGTCATGTGAGCTGGAGGCTCAGGAGGTTGAATATCAGGACGGGTTAGTCCTGCGAGCTGAAGGCTCGGGTGGTAATAAATTGCTTGTGTATAAGGACAAATTAGTGGCGGGTCTTCGGTACTGGACCGGTCATCACACCGACAGCAGTACGTTGACTTAGGTGGGTGTTTGAGGGGCCAGTAGGTTGTTTATACTGTGGTCTGGAGGACGATCCCCGAAAACGCACACTTGACCTCAAAGACTGATGGTTATCAGCAAAGAGTATGCAAGACTCTAGAGTGCACCTAGAACGTGTACATATGCGTACGAGGAGTCTAGGCCTGGTAGTGTGTATACCCTCCTAGAAGTGGAGTTGCCCTCTCCACTACTGCCGTAGCCACAATGGTGGTACCAGAGAGTGAAGTTAGCTCCAAAAATTGGGAACTAAAGGTCTGTGATCACAGAGTCGTGTGGGTGAGTTTCACTTATATGAATCATATCACGACATGCATATCATATCATACGTAAACCAAGATCATAATTTGCAGACCCTTATCATATAAATTAGTATGGGCTCTTTTATATGATAAGTTACAATTCTGGAAATCTTAACTTATAAGTTTGTATGGGCATTCATATAAGTTAAGGTACTCATGTGATGGTAGTGTAGAATTATTTACCTGTTTGTTATACTTGCGCGCACTGCTTACTACTTAGTTTTTTTACTGCTCTTTACTGCTTGCTTGTTTATACTGCTAGAGTATTGCTTACCTATATATATAAACTTGCTAGCTTAGATTTCCCTGTCACCTGCTTTTTATTTACTCCACCTTCTTTTCCTCCACTTCTTCCTCCCGCTCGGTGCCTAGGAGTCGCGGGGGGAGGCGGGGACAAAATCGGCTTAGTCTTTATGACTAACGGTCGGTTGTGACCGTAGGAGTTCGAGGAGCTGGAGCACCAGCACGACCAGACAGGACATGATGGCAGGATCTGGGGAGCAGAAGCCGCGCAGTACATCTAATACAGGACAGGTGTTTGAAGATTTGAGAGTTTGTTTAGCTTCCGCATAGATGTAGAGTGACAGAGTAAGATTTTGTTCTACTTGGATATGTACCGGGTATAAGCCCTTTTACTCATTCATTTATTGTACTCATTGATGGACAGATTACATTTGATATATTTATACAAATGTGTGTGATTGTGGACTTGTTTACTTATTTTCTTCTTATTCTTGTTGGCCTAGTTGATCGTTCTTGCCAGCAGGATCAGTGTCTTGCGGAGGCGGCTAACTCGTGTGTTAGCATCACTGTAAGGCGGTGGTTCTGGGCATAAGATCTGGGAACCCTCCTAGTGTAGGGAGGGGGGCGGGGGTTGGGGGTCTTACACTATCTCTAAATGTGTCGTCGTGATCTTCTTTCTTATAGTTTGTCGTCGTAATCACTTTGTTCTTTCGACGACATGAGCGATATCATGTCGACAGACTATGCTTTAGCAACTGCTTGTCTTCAGCTGTCCTTCTTCAGTCTTCTTGACGCACGCCTTCTTTACGACGATGTCATTGGCATCAGTCTTACTTAGCCTTTCCGACGACACGACTTCTTTGATGATGTCGACGATACTGCATCTTCTCGACGACATTCCTTCCTTTTGAATCTATCTCAGCGGTTGGGCTGAGATGGCTTCCTCTTCTCAGCGGATTCTGTCAATCTGTAGAGAAGTTTCTGCATTTGATGAACTGCATTCTTCGTTCGACGAACTTCATTCTTCGTTCGACGAACAGCATTCTGCGTTCGACAAACTCGCCAAGTCTCAGTGTTTGCTTTTGTCCCATCTTTGCGTTCAACAAACTTCGTTCTTCGTTCGATGAACTTAATTTTTCGTTCGACAAACTCGCCAAGTCTCAGCGTTTTCTTTTCTCATCATCATGACGACAAGTATACTTTGTCGATTACATCTCATATTCTTCTCGATGACATTCCTTTAACTTCCTGAGATTATGAGCAAGAGAAGTGATCAAATGTAAGACCCCCTCCCGGAACACAAGATATGGCCGAGGGGAGTCCTATGCCCAGGACAGCCAACTTGTGGAAGTGTTAGCACACGGGCTAGCCCCATCCACAAGACGCCTATCCTGCCAGCTATTCTCACATATCATCATGCCAACCCATCAATAAAATATATAAACAACAGAAGCCATAATTCACAAGTAAAAATGTCCATAAAAGCAGGTATCTACAAAAGCTCCTGAACAACACCAGAGTACCTATTGCCATAAGGCTACAACTCAACCACTCACTCACATCTGACACTGACGGTAGCGAAGGTATCGCAGTCACCGACCCTGCCATTCTTGCCGGTCTGACCTTCTGCATCGCTCACTGCTGCTCCACCTGGATACTCCTAAAACAATGGTGTAACAACCGTTAGTCATAAAGACTAAGTGGCTTCACATCCTCTCCACCGACGACTCCAAGGCACCGGGAGGAAGGGATTGAAGAGAAGCTGCAATATAATCAGTAATATAACAAGCAGGTGATATGGTGAAGTTATTAATCTAGCAGTTAACATATCAACAGTACATCAAGAAGGCAGGTAACAGCAAGAGGTATCAACATGTATGTAAAAGCACATCTATACTAGCAGTGTATCAGTACAGAAGTAAGCAGTATATTTAAACAGGAGTAAGCAGCATCAAAACGTACCTTAACTTATAGGAATGCCCATACAAACTTATAAGTTAGGGTTTCCAATTTGGAACCCATCATATAAAAGAGCCCATACTAATTTATATGATGGACCCGATGCGGTGCAATGTTATGATTATGAATGATGAATGCAATGCAATGATTATGATATGATGACTCACCCGTGAAAGTTGCTATGTCGACATAGACCTACAGTTCTTGCTTTTTGAGAGGTAGCTAACCACTCAGGCATCTCCCGTCGTGGCCAGACGGAGATAGTGGAACGAGCTCCTCAACTACTAGGAGGGCATGAACACTACCAGTCCTAGGACTCTATACGCCTCGACGCTAAGAACACACAGCTGAGACCCTGCGTACTGCTCGCATCATGCAGAGCCTTCATGGACACAGAAGGGGACTTGGGTAGGTGAGCACCAAGAGTCCAACCCATCCTGTCTAGAGTCTAACAGTCGGCTTCTGTCGGTGTCACGACCAGCAAGCCCGTAGACCTGCCATAAGTAATCCTCCAACCAGGATCATCACTCCACCATGTGTAAACCATGAACATTCATGAAATTCCTATGCACCACCCGTGCTATCAAGTACCCAAGGACTCGCGTAAGGAGCCTAATTCCTTTTCTCCTCATACAATCGCTGCCGATGCTAATTAGCATCCAAGGACCTACCAACCGGGTCCTTCACATCTCAGGATATAACAATACCCTAGAAGCCTCACCAACCATCACTGCTTCACATATGGAGTTGTCATAACTCTAACGCAGTGGAAGGTATAAGTCATGGGATTACACTCAATGTGATCCTAAGGACTACTTGTGTACCTTGTGGCGTATCAGATCACTATAAGGGTTACCCAATATGTTTTCCAACCTTTCTCATCCTCGGGCTAATTTCACCACAAGTTCAGGGATGCATTTTTATTCAATTGTATTCTATCAATAACATTAATACACTACAACATGAGTATGATTCCAAATATGCAACCTTCTGTTATTAATATCATTGTCGTATCTAGGTCAGCACATCTATTTGTAACAAATATACTAGTGGAATAACATTAGCAAAACCGAACATCGAACTTGCTACATCAAGAAAAAATTATCACATGAATACCTCTGCCAAAAGTGCACAGGAATTTTACTATAAAGTATGACTCCATATTTCTTTCTTCACTAGCATCCTAGTGTTTCACAATCAGCATAAGTATTTATGATAAAATATTTAATCTAAGAAGCATTTCAAACACAAAAGTTATAAGATTAAATGGGGGTATTGATTACAACAAATATATTTCTATCAAGTTTCATATGCTTCTGATAAGTAAAATGAGGTAAATCACCAAAATATAATGAATTCGTATGTTTGCCTCCCTGCGCACTAAAAAACATTTTTGTGAGCTACAGTCCACCAAAATTAACGATCCACACCCTTCGGGAAAGGTATTTCCAAGGGCTAGAAATTTTGGGTTAAGTTTGAGGTCCAAATCTAAGTCTATCATGTCTAAAATCGAGTTTTAACCCGGCTGCTCAAACCTGGATAGAATATGTCATGTACTTAAATCATAATTATTTTCAGGATAGCAATTTCGATTTGGGTTTTAGGGAGCCACGGGGCACCCCAGAAAATGCACAACCACTCTACGAAAAGGCCTTTCCGGGGGCAAAAACTTTCATGTTGAGCCCGAGGACCAAATCTTTGTGAAACATGCCAAAAAGTGGCTCGATGCCAGCCGCGCGCATTAGACAGATTTTGTATACATTATAATCTGCACGAATCTAAAAGATGAACGGACAACATCAGGTCATCTTTTTCCTCCAGCCTGGGGCTGTGATTTGCCCGACCTGGAGCCTAATAAAAAAACTCTCCCATCGGCCACCATATTTTCTCGTCCGACCAACCAACACCACTACCCCTTCCTCCTACATAAGGCGCATCGCCGGGCGTGAATCCGTGGTTGGAGATGGCTGGAACAACAAATCGGAACATAGATTTGGTCATTCCTCCATGGCTTCCTCTCCAATCAAGCTCAATTGAGCTCGATGTCTCGCCTAATCAGACCTAGGAAACTAGCACCAAGGGAGAGGGGAGGAAGCTCACCGAGTGTCCATGCATGCTACCCAATAGCCGCGTATGCGTCATTTGTCCGTTGGTCCCATCCAATGTCGGATTTGATGAAGACGGTGGTTGCTGAAATTCATCATTGCCCCTTTCTTCTTAGGATCAAGAAACTTCCTCCATGGAGTGGTCAACCATAGGAGTTGTTGTCGGTTTGGAGAATGCTAGTCGGAGCTTCTTGGAGAGGGAGATCATGTTGAAGTTAGGTCGCCGAAGATCAGAGATCGAAGAGGGAAAGGGCTGCTCTGCCATTCTGGAGGAGCATGGCGGAGAAGGCTCGGCTGGAAGAGGCTTCTCTCTGGAAGAACAAGAGAGGTGGCGATTTGAAGGTGTTGCCGCCTGAGAGGGGAGAGGAGCTCGCCGAAATGGAGATGCTCTCGGTTCTTGCCGTGAAAATAGGAAGTGTCGTCGGTTTGAGGATATTTGGCCTCCATGTTGCTGAAATGGAGCATAACATGTTCAGATCTGGAGCCCTCGGGTGTTGCACCTCGTCGGAGAAGAGGGGAGAGCAGTTTTCGGCCATGGAGGAGCTCGGTTTGCCGGAAAGGAGGGAGTTGTGAGCTCTCGTCGGAGGAGAAGAGGTGTTGCCGGCCATGGAAGATGTAGAGAGAGAGAGGGGGAGAGAGAGAGAGAGGGGAAGCTTGATGGCGGGCTGCTAGGAGGGGGATCGGGTAAGTCATTTCTAACCTAAGTTATAAGTATATATATTATTAATAATATTATCTTATTAAAACATTAACTTATTTCATTTGAACGCCCGCACAATGCCTTAGATGACTCAACAATTGTCCCGGAAGGGCTCGTTACAGCCGTCTCGCTGACACGCATCCACCGGGATGATCCGAGATTAATTCCGAGTTCGTTTGCTCATTTTATGCTTGTCGGAGCGTTTACGGACTAATTTTGCGTCGTATCAAAACTCGTCGGACGACGTCGGAATTTTAAACTAATGACACTGTTGGACTCGTATTATTATTACGAGTCCAACGAAATTGACTGGGGTCAATTTCGAAGTCGTTTGCTCAATTTCCACTTTTTGGGCAAATACGCTATTTGCAAACCATATTATGATTTCTCTGATTCTCATCAGAATCGAGCGCGGGCAATTTTGTTGAACTCATATAGACGTCACGAGTCTAACAAAATTGACTGAGGTGAATTCCTTCAAGGCGACATGCTTCCTTCGAGTTTTATTGCTCAAATTATGCTCTCCGGACGGCTTGGATCCCGATACAGCAAACATCGGGACAAAGAATAGAAATGGTACTCGCCGCATTCGTCAAGTGCACTTCCCCAGCTCAGCTGCAAGCCTGGCCCTCAGTACACCCCGATCTCAAGTCAACTTGCTTGACTCAAAACGCGCACAAGGGGTCTAGCTCGAATCGGGGCGTTACAAATTCAATAAACGAAGAAACAATTTTGTCCCCGAATTATTAGGTTGAGGCTCTGAGGATTTTCTGGATGAGAGTAAAATATACTCATCATATTCATTCATGGGCACCTCATCCATAATAATTTCAAGCTTATATATGTATTCTCAATTGTTGTGGTTTATACATAGAAACTTGATTGCATGCGCACTCTTGCCTTGTGATGTCATACAAACTAATAATGACACACTATTTCAATAATCACTACATCAGTCTAACTGATTATGTTGTGATTTAATCTCAAGCCCACAACATACAATAGATCATTTAGCAAGGACTTGGTGTGAACGACATCAAGCAGGCTACTCATTTATAAAACCACAATGGAACAGGCTACCACTACCAATTTCTATATCGTTGTACAGGTTCTATGAACCAACAAGCCTGCCGAGTCACCAGCTCGTTTCCACCTTGCAGGACTGGATCACAAAACACTATCTATATAGCAGGTGTCATCAACAGTTGCCTTTCATCAATATCATACCTGCCTTCCATGATTCTCCAAAACACATCCTCGGTAATTTTATTTAATTTAAAATATCATCACATTATGTACGCAAACCAGTGCATAGACACCATTGTTGTAAATTTGTTAACTTAACAACCATGTTGCAAAACCTTAGCACTATGAGTGCTACGATTTAAGCCAATTATCCTAAATATGTCACCTTTAAACACACCACTTTGATCAACAATCAAATACAACTCCAACTCAACAAATTTCAAGGCGTCCCCCAAAATTTGTCACGTGGTCGTCTGACCAACCATTGATCACTGAGAGGTACTACAACACTATCAAGAGGATTCAAGTTTTCACTTAACTACACCCATGAGGTTCTAATGATGGAACTCATGCTATCAGAGCCCAAGGACTACCACCAAGTCCTTATGTCATCCAAGCACTTGCCAGGATCCGACTAGTGCATAACAGCACTCAAGGACTACCAACTCAAGTCCTTACCATCACATCAGGATATCATCGCATCCTTCGCAAAGTATTGACATCCATCTAAAACCATGCTAAATTTTACTCAACGTTACCCACAAAGGTCCTAATTGGTACACAGCAGGATGTATTCATATCCTCAATTACCTAGCTATATGATTTACCCATGAGTTAATGTATGAAAACTCGACAACCTCGGTGTATATCCCAAAAGGTTTTAGATCAACATTTCTCCTTGGTCTACTTCTCCACATAACCTTCGATCAGAGCGAAGACATAACCATCCTTTAGGTACTCACCTCTGTTATTCTGGTAGGGGACTCAACGTAATCCAAAACTTGGTGTTTAACAATCCACCTTGCTTAAAATGACTCATTCATCAAGGAGTACCTAATTCTAATATCGTCGACTTATAACGATTTAGATGAGAAAACCTCATTATAGCGAGTCTAAGTGAAGCAGTCTACAAAGATTTTGAACTCCCGGTGAAACCTCAGTTGGTCCATTAGCTAGGCCAATAAACGAAGAAATAGGGTTAGGCCCCATACACCGGAGTTATGTTTCTTTGACCACCAGTATGGTACATTCACCCCCTGTATGCACATCGGCCCTATGGGCATGTCGTCCTCGATTAGGAGTTCTACCATATAACCACTTGCCACAAGGCACTTGAATAACAGTTCCTGGGACTTATTAAAGTGTTCTAGGCCCTCAAGGCTACCATTTTCAACAACCCTTTTAGGGGTCGACATGTTCCCGTCTACAAAATGGTCACTTTCTAGACTCGCAGTCTTATTGGATGTAAACTACAATGAGGAGCATCACATTGTGGGTATGAACATCAAACTTAGAAATCTCTTACTGCCCCAACAGTAGATAATAAGCACTACTTCTAACCGTGATACTAGTCACGAGTTGCTCTCACTATAAGTGGGGTCTTAACATTTATCATGTGATTTCACTATATCTACTGTTGATAATTAAAATTTATTTCCCAAAATCATGAATCTTTCTAAAGGCGATCATGATATTTTCGATTTATGTGTTCTGACTCTCTATATCATCATATTTATAGTAAAAAGGATTCATACATATAGTATACATCTTCCAAATTAAGCAAGTGATTGGCTAACTTTTAACTTTGGGGGGGGGGGGGGGGGGGGGGGTAAGGATACTTCCAATGTCATGTCATGGCGAAATATTCATGTGTTTAATCATCAAGAATTTTCACCATTTATCTTATAGTTCATAAAACAATCGAGTTCGCATTCACACCACCTCATTTTTTCATGACATTATCTCATTTCAATCCACAAATTCTCAAACATGATGTTATTGCCTTAAAGATTTAAGCTTAGTAAATTTTATATTTTCAATGATTCCAAAAATCATCATTTGTTCGAGCTGTGCTGTTTAACGATTTGACCTAATGATATTACGAACCATTGTTTAAGGATCAAATAGGAGGTGAATCTTGACTCCATGCCTCGCATGGGTTATAATCACAACATTATCTTCTAAGTACATGAGGACCTGAGTCAAGTACTACTTATCTAATCTAGATCCTACTTAGAATAGCACCAAATTCAGAATTCTCGTCAGTTTTCTCTTGTGACCTAAATAACATTATTTAATGAGCCTCGCCAATTGAGAACATAAACAATGTTCAGTTGGGTTACGATATTAAAATTCCTATCAACCCAAACATGGCCTTAGCAGCCCGCCTTGCTTAAGGTGAATTAACCTTTCAAGGGTCCCCACTTCCCATGCCAAAAATTACAACAAATTTAAATCCTCAAGGAACCCAAGTCGGTACATAACTAGCCCAATAAACGAAGAGATAAGTCCTCGTATCTCTTCGGCTGAGTTTCTTCTACCACCAATATAACACATTCGTCCAAAAATGGGCCTTCTCTGGATCCAAATTTTTATCATATCTTCTCCATATGAAACCTTCTACATAAATAGAAGTGAGAGGTATCTACATACAGTATAGAAGGCATGCTTAGTGGTCTCTTACTAAGATGATAATAGACTACATGCACCAATCTCATTGAGATTGCCCTAATATTTTGGGTAAGGTGATAATATCACTCCATATCTGAGATAGAAATCTCAGGGTGTGAGTTTCTAGCATTTACACTCATGTTGAACTCTTCCCTTAGTCATTTGCGGTCAGTTATTGCTTGGCGACATCATCCCTGAGATTGGTATAAGGTAGGGGTATGTCACGACATATCCTGCTAAGTCGACCAAAGTGGTATCCTAGTTAGGTTAGCATAATCCTATGCCAAACCAACTCTAATTGTGGGAATGGGAATACCAATTACTGTCTCGGAATGAGCCAGCATCTATACGTAAGGGTACGCGTTTGGATTAGGTTGGCACTTCCTATAGGAAAAAGTGGACATACTTAATGTGAATCACACATGGGCACACCACCGCTTCAGCTGCATCAGTTTGTCCTCAAAATGATTTAGCTAACAGGGTGGCCTAGTGGTTTAATGGACTTCTTTATCTCAGGATCATTGCAAGCTGATATCTTTTGTAAGGCCCCCCTCCCGGAATACAAGACACGACCGAGGGGAGTCCTATGCCCAGGACAGCCGCCTTGTGGAAGTGTCAGCACACGGGCTAGCCCCCTCCACAATACGCCTATCCTGCCGGCTATTCTCACATATCATCATGCCAACCCATCAATAAAATATATAAACAACAGAAGCCATAATTCACAAGTAAGTAAAAATGTCCATAAAAGCAGGTAGCTACAAAAGCTCCTGAACAACATCAGAGTACCTGTTGCCCTAAGGCTACAACTCAAACACTCGCTCACATCTGACACTGACGGTAGTAAAGGTATCGCAGTCACCGACCCTTCCATCCTGTCCGGTCTGACCTCATGCATCGCTCGCTGCTGCTCCCCTATATGTACTCCTAAAACGATGGTGTAACAACCGTTAGTCATAAAGACTAAGTGGCTTCACATCCTCTCCCCCGGTGACTCCAAGGCACCGAGCGGAAGGGATTGAAGAGAAGCTGCAATATAATCAGTAATATAACAAGCAGGTGATATGATGAAGTTCTTAATCTAGCAGTTAACATATCAACAGTACATCAAGAAGGCAGGTAACATCAAGAGGTATCAACATGTATGTAAAAGCACATCTATACTAGCAGTGTATTAGTACAAAAGTTAGCAGTATATTTAAACAGGAGTAAGCAGCATCAAACGTACCTTAACTTATATGAATGCCCATACAAACTTATAAGTTAAGGTTTCCAATTTGGAACCCATCATATAAAAGAGCCCATACTAATTTATATGATGGACCGGATGCGGTGCAATGTTATGATTATGAATGATGAATGCAATGCAATGATTATGATATGATGACTCACCCGTGGAAGTTGTTATGTCGACATAGACCTACAATTCGCTTTTTGAGAGGTAGCTAACCACTCAGGCATCTCCCGTCGTGGCCAGACGGAGATAGTGGAACGAGCTCCTCCACTACTAGGAGGGTATGAACACTACCAATCCTAGGCCTCTGTACGCCTCGACGCTAAGAACACACAGCGGAGACCCTGCGTACTGCTCGCATCATGCTGAGCCTTCGAGGACACAGAAGGGGACTTGGGTTGGTTAGCACCAAGAGTCCAACCCAACCGGTCTAGAGTCTAACAGTCGGCTTCTATCGGTGTCACGACCAGCAAGCCTGTAGACGCGCCACAAGTAATCCTCCAACCAGGATCATCACACCACCATGTGTAAACCATGCACATTCATGAAATTCCCATGCACCACCCGTGCTATCAAGTACCCAAGGACTCGCGTAAGGAGCCTTATTCCATTTCTCCTCATACAACCGCTGTCGATGCTAATTAGCATCCAAGGACCTACCAACCGGGTCATTCACCTCTCAGGATATAACCATACCCTAGAAGCCTCACCAACCATCACTGATTCACATACAGAGTTGTCATAAATCTAACGCAGTGGAAGGTATAAGTCATGGGATTACACTCTATGTGATCCTAAGGACTACATGTGTACCTTGTGGCATACCATATCACTAGAAGGGTTACCCAATATGTTTCCTGACTTTTCTCATCCTCGGGCTAATTTCACCATAAGTTCAGGGATGCATTTTTATTCAATTGTATTCTATCAATAACATTAATACACTATAACATGAGTATGATTCCAAATATGCAACCTTCTGTTATTAATATCATTGCCGTATCTAGGTCAGCACATCTATTTGCAGCAAATATACTAGTGGAATAACATTACCAAAACCAAACATCGAACTTGCTACATCAAGACATAATTATCACATGAATACCTCTGCCAAAAGTGCACAGGAATTTTATTATAAAGTATGACTCCATATTTCTTTCTTCACTAGCATCCTAGTGTTTCACAATCAGCATACGTATTTATGATGAAATATTTAATCTAAGAAGCATTTCAAACACAAAAGTTATAAGATTAAATGGGGGTATTGATAACTACAACAAATATATTTCTATCAAGTTTCATATGCTTCTGATAAGTAAAATGAGGTAAATCACCAAAATATTATGAATTCGTACGTTTGCCTCCCTGTGCACTAAAAAAACATTTTTGGGAGCCACAATCCACCAAAATTAATGATCCACCCCCTTCGGGAAAGGTATTTCCAAGGGCTAGAGCTTTCGGGTTAAGTCTGAGGTCCAAATCTAAGTCTATCATGTCTAAAATCGAGTTTTAACCCGGCTGCTCAAACCTGCATAGAATCTGTCATGTACTTAAATCATAATTATTTTCAGGATTGCAACTTTGATTTGGGTTTTAGGGAGCCACGGGGCTCCCCAGAAAATGCACAACCACTCTACGAAAAGGCCTTTCTCGGGGCTACAACTTTCATGTTGAGCCCAAGGACCAAATCTGTGTGAAACATGCCTAAAAAGTGGCTCGAAGCCAGCCGCGCAAATTAGACAGATTTTGTGTACATTATAATCTGCACGGATCTAAAAGCTGAATTGACAACATCCGGTCATCTTTTTCCTCCAGCCTGGGGCTGTGATTTGCCCGACCTGGAGCCTAATAAAAAAACTCTCCCATCGGCCACCATATTTTCCCGTCCGACCAACCAACACCACCGCCCCTTACTCCTACATAAGGTGCATCGTCGGGCGTGAATCAGTGGTCAGAGATGGCCGGAACAACAAATCGGAACATAGATTTGGCCATTCCTCCATGGCTTCCTCTCCAATCAAGCTCAATTGAGCTCGATGTCTCGCCTAATCAAACCTAGGAAACTAGCACCAAGGGAGAGGGGAGGAAGCTCACCGAGTGTCCATGCATGCTACCCAATAGCCGCGTATGTGTCATTTGTCCATTGGTCCCATCCAAGGTTGGATTTGATGAAGACGGTGGTTGCTGAAATTCATCATTGCCCCTTTCTTCTTAGGATCAAGAAACTTCCTCCCTGGAGTGGTCAGCCATAGGAGTTATTGTCGGTTTGGAGAAAGCTAGTCGGAGCTTCTTAGATATGGAGCTCATGTTGAAGTTATGTCGCCGGAGATCAGAGATCGGAGAGGGAAAGGGCTGCTCTGCCATTCTAGAGGAGCATGGCGGAGATGGCTCGGCTGGAAGAGGCTTCTCTCTGGAATAACAAGAGAGGTGGCGATTTAAAGGTGTTGCCGCCTGAGAGGGGAGAGGAGCTCGCCTGAATGGAGATGCTCTCGGTTACGGCCGTCTAGCTGACATGCATCCATCGGGACGATCCGAGATTAATTCCGAGTTCGTTTGCTCATTTTATGCTTGACGGAGCATTTACGGCCTAAATTTGCGTCACATCAAAACTCATCGGACAACGTCGGAATTTTAAACTGATGACACTGTTGGACTCGTATTATTATTATGAGTCAAACGAAATTGACTGGGGTGATTTTCGAAGTCGTTTGCTCAATTTCCACTTTTTGGGCAAATACGCTATTTGCAAACCATATTATGATTTTGCCGATTCTCATCAGAATCGAGCGCGAGCAATTTTGTTGAACTCGTATAGACGTCATGAGTCTAACAAAACTGACTGAGGTGAATTCCTTCAAGGCGACATGTTTCCTTCGAGTTTTATTTCTCAAATTTGATGGACATGTGTGTCACATCCCTTTGTTTGAGAATAACAAATCCCATATTGTATTTGATATTGCTTGTAGTGTGTTTATAGTGTGCAGGAACTATAGGTGCAATACTCCACAGGTATAAAGCAGCTTGGAACAATTTTTTGAAAGGAGCAACGCTACCGCCAGCGCTACGCTAACGCCAGCACTAACGTCAGCGCTATCGCTAACGCCAGGCGCTAGCTCAGTTTGTTTCGTCTCAGCGGTTTCCTCAGCGCTACCGCCAGCACTACCGCCTGGCGCTATCTCCGCTACCGCCAGCGCTATTACTACCGCAGGCGCTATCTCAAGTTCGTGCACAGCGCCACGTCGCCGACGGTTTCGCAACCGCTCCACACGGACGCTACCGCCGGCACTAGCCACTACCGCAGGTGCTAGACCCAAGATCTATAAAATGATGTGTTCTCTCTCGTTTTGGTTAGAACTTCCAGAGAGGTTGCTTGTGCCACAATTCCAGTGCTGTTATGCTGCCAAAGTTGGATCTCCCACAAAAAGCTTAAGGAGAATTCTGGAGGAGGGCTACATCACGCTACATCCAAAGGACGATCGCTTCGACCTCGCTCATACTACAGCGATCCTTCATCCTCATCTTCAGAAATCTCATATAGGGAGTTTTCCTATTGTTATATTTATCTTTCATTCATTCCATACTTTCTTTGTAACCGTTTAGAGAATTCGCCTTGTGTTGGCGACTAGGTCCTTGCGCGGCTTAGGGGGAATTCGCCGCGTGAGTTGGCGACTAGGTCTTGGGGATTAGATCTAGGGGGCTCGAGGCCATATCCGGGGAAGGATTGGCTAGAGAGGCTTGAGGCATTATCCGGGGAAGGATAGGCTAAAGCCAACCGGTTCGTGGGGATATGAGTCGGTATAGAAAAGGAAAAGATATTTTCATTTGTACGCCTCTGATTTCTAGCGATATATAAATCAAATTTATGTAAACACCATTTTTATATAAATACAATCATGTCTCTATTTGTGTTTACTTGATTTCTCACTTTTGGCGTTATATCTAAAATATTGGTTCAAAGCTTTCAATTCAAATCACTTTGTCTAAATTGTTTATCTTAATCTATTTCATCATATAACAATTTAGCACTTGTTTCTAAATCCTAAACTTGTAAATTATGATATTTTCTTCCTTTAGCTAAATTGTTATTTTGTGTTCTAATATTACTTTAAACAATTTAGTAATTTCCATAAAATTATAAAAAGATTTTTTATTTCCTTATTCACCCCCCCCCCCCCCCTAAGGGCGCCGTAAGATCCAACAAGTGGTATCAGAGGTAGGTTATTCCAAACGGTTTAAAAACCAGGAATAATGGCGTCACATGATCTCGCTTCTACTAGTGGGGGAAACTTTCCTATAAATGAAAAATCTTTAGCACCACCTTTATTTGAAGGCAAAAATTATAATGGGTGGAAATTTCTTATGGAAAAATTTCTTAAGTCTTTGGATATGGAAGTATGAAATATTACTATTAAAATACCCCCAAGTATTTTAAATAAAAATGAAATGTTTTTAAATGCCAAATCAATGAATAGTCTATATTGTGCATTGCATCAAAATATTTTCAAACTAATTTATACACTTCCTACTGCTTATGAAGTTTGGAAATTTCTTGAGAATACTTATAGTCTTCCTTCTACAGATGATGAACAAGAGGAATTCCTTATGGATCCAAGAGAAGAAATCGACGAGGAATTCCTTATGGATCCAAGAGAAGAAATCAACGAGGAATTCCTTATGGATCCAAGAGAAGAAATCGATGAGGACTTATGCTTGGAGAAGAATACAACGTCACAATATTGGACTCATTTGTTGGCAACACATCAAGCAAAAGAGAAGACGGAAACTATAGCAAGGTAAGAAAATCTAAATCTTCTTTTTTTTGTATCATATTCTATTTCTACTTCTCGTGTGCTTAAAATTGCTAAACATAAAATTTTAAAGTTAAAAATTGCTAATTCCAAATTACGTTTAGAAAATAAATCTTTAAAAGCAAACGATAATGTAGAATCAAATATTGATGTGATAAATTCTCTTTCACGCTCTTTAGTCAAAATTCCTATTACTTGTCTTAATTGCAATTTATTAAAAGAAAAAACCAAGGAAATTGAAAAAGGGCTCTTAATTTCTAAAAGGCATAATGAAAAATTGTTAATTGAAATGATGTTTTATCTTGTAAGTTAATACAATTAAAATCTTTTGTTGAAAAATTTCAAATGTCATGTAATGAATTTTATCATAAGATTTTGAATAACAAGGATAAATTAACTTACAAAATCATTTCCAAAAAGGAACATTTTCACACATTAAATCAAAAGGAGTTTAGTTTCAAAAAGAATTATGATCCTCATAAAATTCTTAAGAGTCACTATTATAAGTCTCAATATATTTTCAATCATGACTCAAATTTAATACCTCCTTTTCATGAAAAACAAACTACAAGATATAATCCTTTATATTATAAGAGTATGTCTATAAGAAAGAGTGGGAATGAAAATTATCAAAATAAGAATCAATTATTTACAACATTTTGTAACCCACTCTTTCAACAATCACTTCTTAAGAAAGACAATCACTCTTATAAACTTTCAAAGAATCGTTATAATAAAATTCATTATGATTATCAACATCAATCTATTTTGAAAAATAATTTGATTAAACATAAATCACAAATGAATTATTTTTCAAACAAATATAATCATATAAAGATGTCACATAATCATAATATGAATTTAAAATATAAACCACCAAGGTATGAATGGAGACCCTTAAAGAAAAATGATACATCAACTTTAATAGAAAAGGCCCATTTACCCTTGTCTCCTAAAAAGGTCATCATGTCATATTTGGGTGCCCAAACGAACCATTTCACATGGTCAACTTTGGATACCTAAATCTCTTATTCATTAGAATCCTATCATTTGCATGAAGTAGAAACAAATAAAAATGAAATATCACTACTCTACTTCATGATATGCTTATTGTCTCTTTTCTTTATTTTTTATTTTTTGAACAAACATGCTATGATCTCTTTATATATCATGAAATATGACTTTCATATATTAAGCCTAATGATTATCAAATCAAATTTGTATTAAAATTGAACATTAAGTCATATATTTTTCAAAGTGATCTATCTCTCATCTTTGATTGTTCATTATCCTTTTAAATCCTTTACCCTTAATTATCTTGAATTATCATGATAAATTGAATATTGAAATTATTTTCAAGACTAATAAATTATTTTAAAAAAAATTGGATTTAAATGGTTTATTAAAGGGCTTATGCTAAACATTAAAATGCGAAATGTTTTTGATTATTTTCTATCTTGTTTGCTACATATGATAGCCCTTATAATGAAGAATATTATCAAATAAAATCGAAAACAAAAATTCACAAAACGCATGTTTAATCCTCCAAAAATGCAAGTTTTAGATCAAAACTTCAAATAGCCATATCTTTTGATCTGGTCGTTTGATTTTTGCGTTTAATATATTTTCGGAAAGAGCACAAAAATCTCCATCCAACGGCAAACTAGGCTTGCTCAATTAAGTTCTTTTTGGTGCTGTCATCTTGCCCAATTTCAACTCCATTTTAAAAGCTATCTTAGTTTGCTTAATTTGGAAATTTCTGTGTTTATGGAGTTTTCATCACATGCTATCCTTAGTATAATTGTTTCATATATTAATTTAGATATTATGTGTGTGATATATGTCACCAATGTTTGCATTTAATTTAGACCTTAAAATCATCTTGCATCATTAAGATCAAATCAAAAGATTAATCATTTCATTCTAGGTCTAAAGAAAATTAATTTTAAAACTTCTCATATTACATGCAACATTATCTCCATTAAATCATATATAATAACATTGCACTCAAACTCATTATTCTAGCATCACTTCTTAGTTTATGCTCAAATGTATATGCTAGGTATAACATTTACAATGTTATTAAAAAATTATGATAACTATGTGATTTGAAATTATATAGAATACTATAATTCCAACAACCACATAGTTTATGGATTAATCATTAGAATATTTATGAATATTGTTTCTTGAATCATATATTATCATTCAAAACCAAAGATCAATAAATTTAATTATTGAAACCAATCTTATAAATTTCAAAAACTTTATATATATGATCTTTGTCTTTTATATGATTGGATGATCATCATTTTTCTAGACTTACAAATCAATCATGTTCTTTCAAAAGAAAATCACTATATCACTATATCATAAGTCTAGAAGGATTAGAATTCTCATACATCATGATGATCTAACATATATTCTATGCAAAAATTCTTTTTAATCATAAATCATAATTCATGTTCTATCAAGACTTGTCTCAAATCAATAATAGGAATTATGAATCTTATGATAAAAATTATGAATAATGTTTTCTTTACATTATTTGGTGTATTGATATGCTTTGCTATTGATTGCATGTATCTCTCATATTTGTAGACTCTAGAATCAACTTTGCAATGAAGATATACATCAAACTTAATCATCACTCTATTCTAGATCTATAATTTGAAATTCTATTTTGGAATACATGCAATTTCAATATAAATCTTATGACATGACATTAAACCCAAAACTCATTATACTAGCATTGTCACTTATTGAATATTAGTAATTGTGCTAGTTATCACATATCGTCATCTCATAAAAGTAGAAAAAACTATGCGGCTTTATAACTCATCACATTAAACAAAACCCATAGTTTATATACCAACCCTTAGATTTAAAAGCATAGGTTGTCCAAAAGATTATTTCAACTATAACCTCATGTCTCACAATAGCGGGGGCGTAGGGTTGTATACATTAGAGACCTAACCTCTAAGCCATGTCTTGTCCTTAGCCGGGGAGGGTTCCAGTGGGGCCTTGCGAGGCACTGGGGGGAAAGAGTGCTAGGTTGAGCGTTCTCTAGTGTGTGCATATGGGATTAACACCCCAACCTACGGCATGTGTGCAGCTCCTCATGCCCATCTGTCACTTAGTACGGGGCTAGGGTGTAGACATTTAGTCGGGGTAGTCTTCAATCTTAGGACATACTATTATTACTCTTTGCATGATCATTTTATTTACATATCACTTAAATCATGCATATTTTGGGTTGTTTAATAAAAAATGTCCTCTTGTGTTTTGCATAATTTATTTATTCTGTGCTTAAAAGTTTTTTTTGTAAAACACATGTATTTAAAAAAGCTAAAGTTTTATGCAAATTTGAGCAATCAAAACATCTCCAAAAATTACATATTTTTTGCATAAGACTACTCTAAGGACACTTAATCAAAATCAAAAATCAAAACTTTAAAATTCTCAAAAAATCACGTACTATTTGTCGCGCTATCACTAGCGTCGGCACTAGCGTGGGTGCGTGATTTTTCTGTTTTTTAAAATTTCTAAAAATCAACAAAAATATGTTAGTTTATTTGTGCAAATTCATTTTTGTGTTTCTGTCTATTTTATTTTTTTTTATTTGAATTATGAAAAATCAACTATAAAAGTTCAAAATTCAAAAATACAAAAATATGTTTTATGGTTTTCTGTTTTATTCATATTATGAAAAATCAACTACAAAAATTCAAAATTCAAAAATACAAAAATATGTTTTTTGATATTTGTGTTTTATTCATATTATGAAAAATCAACTACAAAAATTCAAAATTTAAAAATGACAAAAATATGTTTTTGTGATTTTCTATTTTTTAATTGATTTAAAAATGATAAAACAAAAAAAAATTGTACGATCTTTATTGCCAATATCAAGCATGTATGAATTCTATTTAGAATTATTTACAATGTTAAAACATATTCTTTCAAATTACTATGAACATTGTTTTGCTTATCATGCTTTGATATATCTATTTAAAGTGCATCAATTGTATTGAAAAATGTGTAGAACCAAGCTTAGCATGCCTCTAAGTATGAGTAAATGTTTTATGATTGATAATGATACATTTCACTCACTTATTTTGGTAATCAACATGTGTGTCTAAATCTAAAAATGCTTGCTTGTGTATTGTATTTGTACAATGAATTAAAACTTGCATAAGTTTATTGCCTACACTACATTTGAATTGCACTTATGAAATTTAGAAAATTGGTTAAGTTAAATTTTTTTGGTTTGCAAAACAAGTGTATTCGGAGAATGTTGTCTCACAAATGTGAATAAAAATTTATATATGTAGACAAATATAACTCCACCAAGCACTACTTGAACCTCCTGATAAGTCTTCATAAGCATTGTGAGGTTGAGCACCTTGCAAAGAATAGTATAGTTTCTTGTGCAAACCTTAGTTATTACACCACTTTGTTAAAAAATTATGTGCATTAAAAGTGTGTGAAAGTAATTTACTTGTGTTTTATTGTGCACTTTACTTTACATATGTCTTGTATTTTGTTGATTTAAATCAATTGTTAACATTGCCCATAATACACTTATGTGCACATCATTATCTTTCATAACACTTCTTCTCATGAGTATTGGATTCTAATGCGTTATCTATACTACTCCTTATATAAAAATGCACTAGATAACCTAGCATGATCTCTACAATGTTTTGGTATTTCTTGAACTTAGAATTAAGTAACATTGTAGTATAATCTCTCTTTGATATGTTCATTTCATGCTTGGTATTTTTATGAAAAACTTTGAGATTTCAAAAAGGTTAAAACATCTTTCAATTTTGAACTAAAACTCATATTTCTACTTATGCTTTTCATGCTTACCAAAAAGATGTTTATTATAATCTTCCGCTTGCTTACAACTCTTATCTTTATATTTGAAATCTCTTATATATGCTATGCTTAAACTCTTTATCATTATTTATATTTCGAAAAGCTCGATCATGATATATAATTGCCTCCTTACTACCCTCACCCCACCTTCTTTTGATAATACCAAAAGGGGGAGATAAATTGAAGAAATCTATATATGAGAAATATAGATAAATAAGGGGAGACTAATTATTCATGAAATCTATCTTTTAGGGGGAGTAACACATAAATTGCATTTATGTAGGGGGAGCATTAAGTTAGGGGGAGTATGCACATTATCATGCATATTATTTACTATAGTTGCACTTTTATCTTGCTTATCTTATCTATAAACACTATTGTTGATTTCTTGCTTAAAGGATTTGTTATTATCAAAAGGGGGAGATTGTTGGACATGTGTGTCACATCCCTTTGTTTGAGAATAACAAATGCCATATTGTATTTGATATTGCTTGTAGTGTGTTTATAGTGTTCAGGAACTATAGGTGCAATACTCTACAGGTATAAAGCAGCTTGGAACAATTTTTTGAAAGGAGCAACGCTACCGCCAGCGCTATCGCTAACGCCAAGCGCTATCGCTAACGCCAGGCGCTAGCTCAGTTGGTTTCGTCTTAGCGGTTTCCTCAGCGCTACCGCCAGCACTACCGCCTGGCGCTATCTCCGCTACCGCCAGCGCTATCGCTACCGCAGGCGCTATCTCAAGTCCGTGCACAGCGCAACGCCGCCGACGGTTTCGCAACCGCTCCACACGAATGCTACCATCAGCGCTAGCCACTACCGCAGGCGCTAGCTCCAAGATTTATAAAACGATGTGTTCTCTCTCATTTTGGTTAGAACTTCCAGAGAGGTTGCTTGTGCCACAATTCCAGTGCTGTTATGCTGCCGAAGTTGGATCTCCCACAAAAAGCGTAAGGAGAATTCTGGAGGAGGGCTACGTCACGCTAAATCCGAAGGACGATCGCTTCGACCTCGCTCATACTACAGCGATCCTTCATCCTCATCTTCAGAAATCTCATATAGGGAGTTTTACTATTATTATCTTTATCTTTCATTCATTCCATACTTTCTTTGTAACCGTTTAGAGAATTCTCCTTGTGTTGGCGACTAGGTCCTTGCGCGGCTTAGGGGGAATTCGCCGCGTGAGTTGGCGACTAGGTCTTGGGGATTAGATCTAGGGGGGCTCGAGGCCATATCCGGGGAAGGATTGGCTAGAGAGGCTTGCGGCATTATCCGGGGAAGGATAGGCTAAAGCCAACCGGTTCGTGGGGATACGAGTCGGTATAGAAAAGGAAAAGATATTTTCATTTGTACGCCTCCGATTTCTAGCGATATAGAAATCAAATTTATGTAAACACCATTTTTATATAAATACAATCATGTCTCTATTTGTGTTTACTTGATTTCTCACTTTTGGCGTTATATCTAAAATATTGGTTACAAAGCTTTCAATTCAAATCACTTTGTCTAAATTGTTTATCTTAATCTATTTCATCATATAACAATTTAGCACTTGTTTCTAAATCCTAAACTGCAAATTATGTTATTTTCTTCCTTTAGCTAAATTATTATTTTGTGTTCTAATATTACTTTAAACAATTTAGTAATTTCCATAAAATTATAAAAAGATTTTTTATTCCCTTATTCACCCCCCCCCCCCCTCTAAGGGCGCCGTAAGATCCAACAAAATTATGCTCTCCGGACGGCTTGGATCCCGATACAGCAAACATCGGGACAAAGAATAGAAATGGTTCTCGCCACATTCATCGATTGCACTTCCCCGGCTCAGCTGCAAGCCTGGCCCTCAGTACACCCCGAGCTCGAGTCAACTCGCTTGACTCAAAAACACGCACAAGGGGTCTAGCTCGAATCGGTATGTTACATCAAATACAAAGTGAAGTTTTCTTGACTTGGTGACTTCTTCAAATCAGGAATCATGTGGGCAAGATTCTCAACAATCTCCCCCTATTTTAAGAAGTCAGAATCTCAACTCAAGACTACTTTCGCTTGACAATAAATGTTATAATCTTAAATGAAAGGCATGAGCATTTAAGATTTTACTTATCTTTTGCTGAACTTATGAGTATATCAAGCTTGTAGCTCCCCCTCTATTTGATGTCTCTTCTTTTGTGGCTCCCCCCACTCCTTTGCTCCCCCTATCTTTGAGGTCTTCTTGAGCATCTTGTCTTGAACATCTTGATGCTATTTCTCCCCCTTTCTCACTTCTTTCCTGAAGCTCTCCTTTAGGAAGACAATAGTCCAAGCTCCCCCTTTCTCAGTCATAGTTCATCCAAATCCTGAGAGATTTTCTAACCAATCATCTACAATGGGATTAGTGAAGAATAAGTTAAGGATTACTCTAAGTTTAACATCCCCAATTGGAATTTGAAGAAGTTATACTTAGCTTCATATAGGGGCTTTGAAAATATATCAACCACTTGTTTGTCTGTTGGGACAAACTCAAGGGTGATATGTTCATTTTCCACATGCTCCCTGATGAAGTGATACCTGATCTCAATATGCTTAGTCCTACTGTGAGAGAAAGGGTTCTTAGCAATTGAGATTGCACTTGAAGAGTCACAAAACAAGGGTGTTTTGGTCATCTTTAGATTGTAGTCTTCAAGTTGATGTTGAATCCATAGTAGTTGGGCATAGCATCTCCTAGCAGAGATATACTCTGATTTTGCTGTTGAGATTGCCACACTGGTCTGCTTCTTACTACTCTAAGAGATCAGTCTTCCACCAAGGAATTGACATGTCGCTGAGGTACTCTTCCTATCTTCCTTGTACCCTGCATAATCTGCATCTGAGTAGCCAGTCAGTTCACATCCATTGTTCCTAGGGTACCATAGACCAAGATTTGATGTACCCTTTAGGTATATTAAGATTCTCTTGACAGAGACATGATGAGATTCCTTAGGATTCACCTGATATCTAGCACATACACATGTAGCAAACATTATGTCAGGCCTACTTGCAGTTAGATAAAGCAAAGATCCAATCATGCATCTGTACTTGGTTTCATCAAAGGGTATGCCCTTCTCATCCTTGCCCGGAGACACATTGGTTCCCATTGGAGTCTTCATTGAAGAAGCACTTTCCAATCCAAATTTCTTGACTAGCTCCCTAATGAATTTGGTCTGGGAGATGAAATACCATCTTCAGATTGTTTCACTTGGAGACCTAGGAAGTATTTGAGCTCACCCATATTGCTCATCTCAAACTTTCCCTGCATCAAGTTGGCAAACTTTTTGCAGAGATTGTTATCTGTAGAGCCAAAGATGATGTCATCCACATAGATCTGCACTAGCAAGATCTTGCCCTTTACTTCCCTTAGGAACAATGTCTTATCAATCTTTCCCCTTGAGAATTTATTCTCAATTAGAATGCTTGACAGAGTCTCATACCAGGCCCTAGGTGCCTATTTTAAGCCATAAAGTGCTTTTCTAACAAAGTAAACATAATCAGGGTGAGTAGGGTCTACAAAATCTGAGGGCTGCTCTACATATACCTCCTCTTTGATGTCACCATTTAGGAAGGCTGACTTCGCATCCATCTGGTAGACCTTGAAACCTTAGTAGGTTGCATAGGCCAGAAATAGTCTTATTGCTTCCAGTCTGGCTACTGGAGCAAATGTCTGATCAAAATCTATCCCTTCCTCTTGTCTGTAGCCTTTTGCCACTAGCCTTGCTTTATTTTTGGTGATGATTCCATTTTCATGCAATTTATTTCTGTAGACCCATTTAGTTCCTATGATGTTCTATCCTTGGGGTCTTGGAACCAGTTTCCAAACTTTGCATCTCTTAAATTGGTTCAGTTCCTCCTGCATTGCTGGAATCCAAAATGGATCCAGATTTGCTTCCTCTAATTTCTTGGGTTCAATTTGAGAGAGAAAACTCAGGTACAATGCTTCATTTGCAGCTCTACTCCTTGTTAGCACACCTTGGTTGACAGCTCCTATAATTTGCTCCTGAGGATGATCTCTTACTTGTCTCAAGGTGGCTGGCAGTATTCTGGGGATTTCTTCAGTTGCAGGTCTTTCAGGTTGCACTTCTTCTGCTATTTTTGTGTCTTCCACAACATCTGTTTTAAGCTCAACATCTATTGATTGATCTTTACTTTTAGCTGAGGTTCCAGCTTGGTCATCAATGCATAATTTTTCCATCTTCTCATCAGTACCTGCATTCACTAGAGAGCTAGACCAGCCTTTGTGAATGAGGCTGGTTTCATCAAATACAACATGTACAGATTCTTCCACTGTTTGGATATTGATGTTGTACACTCTATAGGCCTTGCTATGAGAGCTGTAGCCAACAAAAATACTCTCACTACTTTTCTCAGCAAACTTGGTTAGTTTGGATTTCCCATTATTAAGGACATAACATTTACTACCAAAGATCCTAAAGTAGGATAGGGTTGGTTTTCTGCCCTTCATGGACTCATAGGGAGTTTTCTTGTGGTCTTTGATGATTGAAGCCCTGTTTATCACATGACAAGTAGTGTTGTCAGCCTCTGCCCAGAAGTATTCTGGTCGAGAGGAGTCACTTAGCATTGTCCTACTTGCCTCTATCAAGGTTCTGTTCTTCCTTTCAGCAACCCCATTCTGTTGAGGGGTTCTGGGTGAGGAAAACTCTTGGGAGATACCTAGTTCTTGGTAGAATTCTGTCAAGGACCCTGACTAAAATTCTGTCCCATGGTCACTTCTGAGTTTGGCCACAGTACAATCCATATCATTCTGGATCTGCCTGACAATTTTTTTTAAGATATCTAGGGTATCTGATTTCTTTTTGAGGAAGAATACCCAAGTGAACCTTGAGTAATCATCAACAACTACAATGGTGTAGGCCATCCCTCCTAAGCTATGAACTGACATAGGACCAAACAAATCCAGATGCAGTAAAAATAAGCACCTAGAGGACTCTTTGTTAGATATGCTTTTAAAGTTGGTCCTAGTCTGCTTTCCAAGTTGGCAAGCTTAACAAGAACCATCTTTGATGCACTTAATATTAGGTCCATTCCTAACTAGGTCTTGTGAGAGAAGCTTGTTTATTATCTTATAGTTGATGTGTGCAAGTCTCTTGTGTCATTGTACACATAGAGCCTCTTTACCACCAGCTACAAGACATATGGGCATGGAAGAATTTGTATTGAGAAAGTTTAAGCAATAAATATTGCCACTCCGAGTGCCAGTTAAGGTAGCCTCAGAATCTGAGGACTTCTTAATTAGGCACTTGTCTTTGTGGAAAGTAATAACAAAGCCTAAATACAAAAGTTGACTTATGCTTATGAGATTGTGTTTCAACCCCTCCACATAAGCTACCTTTGTGATGGTAACAAACCCATTAGAGATGTTGCCATAGCCCCTGGTCACCCCCCTTTCTGAACCTCCAAAGATCATGGTTGTTCCATTCTCCACAGGGATGAACTCTCATAAGTACTTTCTGACTCCAGTCATGTGCCTGGAGCAGCCACTGTCCAAATACCATATTGGATATTGGTTGGCATTTAGACATACCTGCAAAACAAATCACTTCCCCTTAGGTACCCAATATGGATTGGGTCCTTGGTTTCTATTAGGGTGGTATAATGGAACAACAAACCTCTGAGGGTTCTGCACTCTCTTTGCATTGAGCCCTATTGGGTTGAACCAACAGTCCAAAGCAAAGTGGCCTACATTCCCACAGCACCAGCATTCATATCTGTTATATCTTCTCTTATGCTTCATCATCTGAATGGGGTGGCAGTGCTGATGAGCAGGAGAGAAGGCTTCTTGCCTAACAGATCTTGGGTGAACCACATATGTGTGAGTTTGGGGAGGAATTGGTCTCACCACATTTTGGTTCACCATCTTGGGAACAGGCTTTGTAGGAACAGCCTTTCCCCTGCCCTTGACTGCTGTTGCTGCAGGTTTGTGGGCTGAAGGACTTGACACCAGCACCTTCTTATAGGAAGGTCTAGCTTCAGAATCTTTGCCCGTAACTGTCTCCTGATTGAAACCGATACCAGCTCTGAACTGTCCAGAGAAGGTGTTTATGATGGGCAGGATAGTTTTGGGCATAGAGAAGCTGGATGAAAGTTTCTTCTCAGCCAACAGCATTTCCTCAAGGTCCTTGATGACCTTGTTCTTCTGTCCTAATTCAGCATTCTTAAGCCTTATGGCTTCCTTGAATTTGTCCACTTCTTTGCTCATAGCAGCCAGCTTCTCAGCTGTCTCCTGGAGATTAGATTGAATGGGCTTCAAGGAATCTAACTCCTTAGTCTGGACTTTGAGGAGTTTCTTAGAGCTTTTGAAAGCTTTCTACAAGGCTTTATATTGCCTTATCAGTTCAGACTCAACCTCATATTGGGATCTTGAGGCTGTGCTGTTGGCAACAGACACACCCTCATCATCTTGCAAGAAATCTGCTGCTAATTCAGAATCAGAGTCAGATAGAGAAGTTTTGTTAGTTACCTTCCCAGGAGAGATGTCATCCTGGTTGTCTTCACCGATGGCCATCAAGCCAATGAGTGCATCTTCCTCAGTACCAGAGGAGCTTGAGTCAGAATCACTCAGTGTTCTGATCTTCTTGGCCATGAATCCTTTTTCAGATTTCCTCTTGCTCCTTGAGCTTCTTCTTTCTTCATGGTTTCTCGACTCCTTCTTCTTAGAGGGGCAGTCAGCAGCCATGTGACCTGTCTTGCTGCAGGAATAACAAATAATATTATTTTAATCATATTTACCAGGGTTAGATCTGTACCTTTCCTCCCTGGGGGCTCTGGATCTATCATGATAATCAGATCTTCTAGAGCTTGAGGAGGGGTTTCTGTGATTGTCCCTCCTCCTTCTGTGTAACATCTTCTTGAACTGTTTTGAGAGAAGGGCCACCACTCTGTCAGTATCATCAGAATCTGAAGGGCTAGCTTCTGATTCTTCACTGCTCTCAGATTTGTTCTGAGTTGCAGAGATCTTGCTCTTCGATCTTCTCATGCTCTCAGCTTTTAGAGACACAGTTCTGTCTCTTGAGCTCCCCTTTGAGCTTTCTTCTTCAACCTTCCTGGTGTTGAGCTGAAGTTCATGGGACATCAACTTCCCATACAGATTCTTGGGCTCTATGATTCCCAGCTGACCCATCTCTCTGATGGCACAGATTTTGATGTCCCATTCCTTTGTGAGGGATCTAAGAAACTTGTCATTAAGATCAGAGTTGGTGAACTCTCTTCCATAGTTTCTTAGTCCATTCACTATCTTGAAGAATCTCTCATAACAGTTAGAGATTGTTTCATTCTTGCCTTGTTTGAAGGCCTCATACTCCTGGTTGAGAAGGGATATCCTATCATCCCTTACCTCATCAGTACCCTCCATATACACTATCAGGGAGTCCCACATCTCCTTGGCCATTTTGCAGTGAATCAGGTTCTGGAGGGTTGAGTCATCAATGGCACTCACAGTGACATTTTGGGCCCTCTTATCTAGGCCTGCCAGGATTAGCTCGTCCTTGCTCATGTCCTCATATTTTTTATCACCTTCCTTGTTGGATCAATGGTGGAGGGAGTTGTAGGGATAAAAGGACCCTGTTGGACTGTTAAGTAAATTCTTGGATCACCCGCCTCCATGAAAAGAATTACCCTTTCCTTCCAGATGGGAAAGTTCTCCTTTGTGCAGATTGGGAGTTTCATGGCTATCATTTCCCGATTCTGATCTCCACCAGCCATGGCGAGTCGTTCCACGATCTAGATCAGACGGTTAAGTCTTCTTTTGATCAACCTCCCTCTGATACCACTTGTTGTTAATGGAACGTTCACCTAGAGGGGGGGGGGGGGGTGTTAGGTGATCTGGGTTCTTTTCGAAATATTAGCGCGAGTTATGAATATTCAAGCGTAGCACAAAAATATCGCACAAATAAATCATAGCAGACGACAAAAGATCTATAGAGGTTCCTCAAGACCGGGAGTCTTGAGTAGTCCTCTGTCCCTCTACGCCTACCTAGTAGTGTGCTAGGATCGGAAAACTCTGCCAAAACTTCAGGCCCTCAAGCCTTACAACACGGACCCGCAAGTCATACAGCCTAAGCCCGCAAGCCCCTTCTGCACCCGAGCCCACAAGCTCGACAATCAGGCCCTCAAGCCCTACCTAGCTCAGACACGCAAGTCTAGCCTATGCCCTGGCCCGCAAGCCTCACAGGTATCAAGTCCTCAAGCTTGACGATATCGGACCCACAAGTCCACTGCCCTGGCCATCAAGCTTCACAACTCTCCACCCCTCAAGCTAGACAAAATCGGACCCGCAAGTCCACTGCCCTGGCCCTCAAGCCTCACAGCTCTCGAGCCCTCAAGCTAGACACTTAGATCTGAAACCAGATCTTACACATTTCGCCCGCAAGCCTTACAAGAAATTACAGTGATGAAAACTATTTCTTCTGCCTGATGAAGATTGACAACTAATGGTTGAAGAAGATGTTTCTGATTCAGATCTTGAAAGCACAGTTCTTCTTCAATCTCTTCTCTTAGCCTGATGAGAAATGACTTCTTATCAGTCGATCAGATGACTGATTCTTGCGAGAACACTTTGAGAATTCTTGTCTTTCTCTTCCTTTCTTTATGCCGCTTTTACTATTCTATTTGATGTATGCGTAAGTTCTTTCTGATTGATCATCGCTTTAGGGCAACCTCTTATCCCTTTTATAAGACTACGAGGCTCCCAACAGTCTTCTGAAAAAGTTACTTAAGTGTCAGACGCCCCATTCCTTAAGAGCACGCGTTGATTGGATAATCAGGCGGCGACATTAATTACTGACAGCGCGTCCGCAACATTTGAAATCCGTCTTGACGATATTTCCATTGTTACGATGATATGGATAATATCTCGACGATAGGACTTTGTCGATGTCTTAGACCTTGGTAGATCTTAAAGTCTTCTAGCTTCTGCCTCTGACATTGATATTATGATGATACGAGATATTCTGGCGTTTCTGCATATACAACGATATGCTATCTCTGACTGTGTCGTCGTGATCTTCTTTCTTGTAGTATGTCGTCGTAATCACTTTGTTCTTTCGACGACATGAGCGATATCATGTCGACAGACTATGCTTTAGCAATTGCTTGTCTTCAATTGTCCTTCTTCAGTCTTCTCGACGTCACGCCTTCTTTACGACGATGTCATTGGCATCAGTCTTATTTAGCCTTTCCGACGACACGGCTTCTTTGATGATGTTGACGATACTGCATCTTCTCGACGACATTCCTTCCTTTTTAATCTGTCTCAGCGGTTGGGCTGAGATGGCTTCCTCTTCTCAGCGGATTCTATCAATCTGTAGAGAAGTTTTTGCGTTTGACGAACTGCATTCTTCATTCGACGAACTTCATTCTTCGTTCGACGAACTTCATTCTTCGTTCGACGAACAATATTCTGTGTTCGACAAACTCGCCAAGTCTCAGCGTTTGCTTCTGCCCCGTCTTTGCGTTCGACGAACTTCGTTCTTCGTTCGACGAACTTCATTCTTCGTTCGACGAACTCGCCAAGTCTCAGCGTTTGCTTTGCTCATCATCATGAAGACAAGCATACTTTGTCGATGACATCTCCTATTCTTCTCGACGACATTCCCTTAACTTCGTGAGATTATGAGCTAGAGAAGTGATCAAATACAAAGTGAAGTTTTCTTGACTTGGTGACTTCTTCAAATCAGGAAACATGTGGGCAAAATTTCCAACAATAAGTACACGTGTGTAGTTGATTGCAAAATCAATGATGTGGATACTTCAACACTATGTGATTCTGGATCGTCTCGCAACATTCTTGCTCTGCAAGATGTTGCGAAATTGAACTTGAATATGAAAATGGACGATCGGATTTTTCTTCTGCTGGCTAATGGTACTATGGTTGAGATTGAAGGTGAGGTGAAGGATGTTTATTGTTGGGAATAGTGCCCATCAGTGTTCCTGATTTGAAGAAGTGCTCAGCTCAATGATAAGTACAAATTAAATCTAATGTCATATCTAGTTCCTGCTTGTAGAGATAAGACAATATGTCCAGTACTTCAATAACCTGCCTAAGTATAATATCGTCAAAAAAGGCTGGACATATCGTCGACAAGTATATGCACATCGTTGAAATGATGGGAAAAGCAAAGAAGATTGATTGTGTCTGATGTCATCGAAAGGAATCAAGCGTATCATCGACAACAGCAAGTATATCGTCAACAACATGCAGAGCAAGGCAAAATGGTGATATCGTTGTGACATCTACACGATGATATCAGAAAGTCGAGATGAAGAAGAAGACTCAAAGATGTCGACGATATCGTCGACAAGAAGCCTTGACGTCAGAAAGGCTAAGTAAGACTGATGCCGTTGATATGGTCGACAAGAAGCCTTGACGTCGAGAAGACTAAAGAAGGTCATATGAAGACAGGCAGTTGCTGAAGTATAGTCTGTCGACATGATATCAATTATGTCGTCGACAAGATAATGTGGTCACAACTATATCTAGCAGACAAGGAGTTCTCACTGATATCAGTTTGATGACTTCGTGTCCTCTTAAGCTCGAGTGCAGAAGTGATGTCCCGTATCGTCGAGATATCACTATCTGATGAAGAATTGAAGAAGAAACTAGTTCAAGACATCGACAAGCCCTGTCGTCGAGATATTGTTTATATCGTCGTAATAATGGAAATATCATCGAGACAGATTCAAAAGTAGCCGGACGTGCTGTCATCATTTAATGTCATCGCCTGATTATCCAATCACTGCATGCTCTTGAGGGATGGGCATCTGTCAGTAAAGGACATCATATGTGACCGTTAAGCGGCTTGTCCATCCAATAAAAGGGAATAGTGATGCCCTAGAAAAAAAAGAAAAAAAAAGGAACGAAAAAGAATCCCGCCTAGCAATACAACAGTACAAGTGGCGGTGAAGAAAGAAAGAAGGGAAGAACAAAACGATCATTTTGTGTTCTTCAAGTTGCAGTCAAGTCTCATCGACTGTTAAGTATTGTTTAAGGAAGATAGCCAGTCAACATCCGATAGATCAAGAAGCTTGAAGAAGATTTGCACTATGAAGGTTCACATCAAAATCATCTTCTTCAAGTAAAGAAGTCGATCTCCAACAGGCAGAAGTTCAATATTGTGAATCAATCTTGGTAAGGCTTGCGGGCCAAATTTGTAGGATCTATTTTCACATCTGAGTGTCAAGCTTGAGGGATTGAGATCTACGAGGCTTGAGTGCTAGGGCAGAGGGACTTGCGGGTCCAAACGTGTCGAGCTTGCTGGCTCGGGTGCAGTGAAGGGGCTTGCAGGCCTAGGCTGTAGGCAAGACTTGCGGGTCTGTGCTGTGTAGGGATTGAGGGCCTGAGTGTCGAGCTTGCGGTCTCGAGTGCAGTGAAGGGGCTTGAGGGCCTAGGCTGCAAGGACTTGCGGTTCTGAGTTGTAGGGCTTGAGGGCCTAAGTGTCGAGCTTGCGGGCTCGGGAGCGGTGAAGGGGCCTGAGGGCCTAGGCTGCAGGGACTTGAGGGTCCGAGTTGTAAGGCTTGCGGGTTGGAGACATTGGCGGAGTTTACCAAGCCTAGCACACTGCTAGGTAGCCGCAGAGGGAAAGAGGACTACTCAAGACACCATGTCTTGAGGAACCTCTATAAGACTTTTGTGCTTTCTGTGTTATGCTCTACCAAACGCTAAATCAATTATCTAGAAAACAAGAACACCTAAAGAGGGAAGTAAAATAATTTGAAAATCCTATTCACCCCCCCCCCCCCCCCCTCTAGGTGATAAGTAGACACCCAATAACTAACAAGTTGTATCAAAGCCAGGTTGTTCTAAGAAAAGCTTAACAGGTTGAACAGATCTGCTCTTGGGTGTATCAAATCTACTGATTATCATATCCTAACTCTATGGAGAAAGACAAAGGATCTGACATTAGGAAGTTCAGATCCTTAAGTGAACGCAGCTGGAGTTCTTCTCATATCAAAGAAGAAAGAAGTATAGGGATCAGAGCACCCCTGACTATTTCAAACAGTGAATCTAAAGATGAAGAATGCTCTGTGGTCAGAAGAAGAATAAGGGCACCCTTGACTCTCACAGATTGTGACTCTGAGGATGAGGAGGTTTATGGGTTGATGGCTCTATCAGATGAAGAAAATCATGATGAATCACATTATGATGAGGTATGCATCACTTACACACCTTTATCCACTGCTTCAATTAAGAAGACCAAGAGTGCATCAGATGATTGCTCATCTTCTGAAAATGATGAAGAAGGTTGCTCATCATGCAACAATAAGAACCATGCTGATCTAATAGATCAGTTTGGTGATCTCTTGGCTGCTCTGAGAAAGATTAAGATGATTGTTAAGAAGCAAGCTAAGGAGCTAGAATCACTCATACCCATTAAGGCTGAGATGAGTGAGGAAATGGGTATGTCCCACAATGGGGGCACCAATTCCTGTAAGCTCAAGAAGATTATAGGCAAGCTTCACGATGAACGAAACCAAAGGGAAGCACTCATTAGGAAACTTGAGAATGATCTTCTTAAGGAAAGAAGCTTAGTGACTTAATTCTCTATGCCCAAAACTATACTGCCCATCATTGACACTGAAAGGAGAGTTTAGTTCTTATTTATCTGTTGAAACTCTTGTTTAACTTTGTTTTAAAATAGGTGAAATATATAAATATATATGAGTTGTTTGCTGATTGAGTAATAAACACAAATACTAAGATGCATATAAATATCACAGCAATAATTATGAAAGTAAAACAAAGCACATAACAAGCAAACCACAAAATAAAGAAGCATCCAGATGACACAAGATATATAGTAGTTCACAAAAACCTGGGTACATCTACTCTTCTACCCACTAGTAGGAATCCACTAGAGGTTGTTGATAAGGTGCCCTCACACCAAGTTGATTTTGATAAGGTGTCCACACACCAATGGGAGTTTTGATCAGGTGCCCAATTCACCTATAAGCTTTTGATAAGGTGCTTATAAACCAAGCTGCAGGTTTTTGCTAAGGTGGCCTGTCACCGGGAGTAAACTTTTGAAGGGAGTTTTAACCCTTTACAAGATGGGATGTCACAACCCGTATTTTCCCGAAATAAATTATAATATCAAAGTAATGGGGGAAAATATGCGCCATGATGCCACGTCCTGTAGGGGACAACTACAGACGTTCAGGAGATCACTCGAACGAACATTTACGAGAAAGATATGCATATTTAAAAGGAATTATCTTTTAAGATTCTTTCATTTTGAAAGGGAGTCGTGCCCCTCGACCCTAGGGTTTACGAAGCCACTCTTTATAAAAGATATACGCACACAACGGAAGGAAATAGGTTCATTTTATTCCTAAAGGCGCTGAAGACCAGAGACGTCTCCAGGGCGAACGTAGGACTAGATTTAGTATATAGTAAGGAAATATCATTTTATTTTGGTTTAAGGTTTGCAAATAGGTGATACTTAATAGTAGGAATGACAAAGCAGTTAAAAGAGCGAATATTTATTTGCTAAAAGAACTTCATTTATATAAAGTAAAAAGAGCTTTTCCCAGAGTGTACAAGTACAAAATAACTAAGTAGAAGAAAACGCAACTAGCAGCAGCATGAGCAAGTGAGCTAATCAAAAGCCATACGGGCGACTACAACTGACACAAACACGCAGGAAAGAAAGTCAACAGTCCAAGAGTAAGGGGCTACAACAAAAGAAACTGAATCCTTACTTACTAGGGAAGAAAGCCCTCCACCGGGGAAACTGAACGACCCCGCTCTAAAACCTACGGCAGCTACGAACCTGAACTTGAGGCATCCATAAGAAAAGAATGCCTCAGCCCAAAGGGTGCAAGAAAATAGCAGGATTATAAGTAAGAGC
The DNA here is from genome assembly GCA_033032865.1 of Dactylorhiza incarnata. NCBI lineage: Eukaryota > Viridiplantae > Streptophyta > Magnoliopsida > Asparagales > Orchidaceae > Dactylorhiza > Dactylorhiza incarnata. Next base: position 3,016,136 of record JAWHQI010000026.1, on the reverse strand, counting down.
TGGCAAAGTAACAAGTAGCATAACTTGTCTGAAAGGGGTATATAAATACATATATATACATATACACATATGTATAACTATATATATACGCTTATATAAAGATTTCAGTAATAGAAGGTTAAGAAGATCCCACATATAATCAGCCCGATAAGCAAGAGCATAACTAAAATTTAGCACACAGTGGAAGATGAACTAGTGGTGGCGGACCCAAACAATATCACTATCCACTCACATAAAGGGGATGTTCAAAACGAACCAGTTGTGGCGGACCCAAACAATGTCACTATCCACTCACATAAAGGGGCATTCAAAATGAACCAGTGGTGGCGGACCCAAATAATGTCACTATCCACTCACATAAAGGGGACGTTCACCCCAACTAAACAAAGGTGCCGTGGTGGTGGTCTCATTGTCCTACCAACCACTATTAACAAAACTGTGATGAAGGACCCCATTGTTCCCTTTACCCATCATTCCAGTGCAAATGAGTCCATCAATATATAGCCAAGTAAATATGATCAGGAACAAAATCAACCAGAATAAACCATCTAGGAGTAGCCTAGGATCGAAACAAAGCTAAACATATAGCAGCTAGCATATAAAAGAGGGATAGAAGGGTTCACCCAACCATAGCAACTAGCATATAATAAAACAGGACCAATTAAGTGTGCCGAGGAGTTAGCAAATGGAACTACCATAATATTGACCATTTCTAGCTACTTGTAATCGAAGCGCGCAGAATTATTTTGCAAGTAACGAAATCCAACTAGAATGATACAAAGCAGCCCAAAATAATAGAAATATCCCAAGGATCCAACTTCAGCCGCCCCAAACCAAATTTTATACGGCAGCCCCCATTAGACAGGGAAAGAGGGTAACAGCAGCCCCCCAATTAGCAAGTATAACAAGCAGCCCCGATTTAACAAGGATGGTTATAAACCAGCCTCAAAGGAGTAAAAGAAATCGGGATTTACCCAAGCCAAGGCCCAAGAAGCATACCCCAACAACATGTAAGACCCTCTTTTTTTGCTTTAAAACCGGGTCTTACTGCCCAGAACCGCCATCTTGCGGCGACACCATTACACCCAATGGTCGCCGCCACAAGACGCTGATCCTGCCGGCTAATCATCATCATCCAGGCCAACCATAATCACAGTAATTGAAGTAATAAATGAAACAAGTCCACAAAATCACATTATATATTTATCATAATACAAGATTATATTGTCCACGATGAGAAAGAACTAAATGAAAAAGGGCTTATGCCCAGTACATGATCAAATATAGTACAATAATACTCTCACTCTAATTCTATGCGGTAGCTATCAACTCTGTCTTCATACAACTGTAGTTGTTGCTGCGACGACGTGTAGTGGTTGTTCTGCTTCAGCCCGTTTTCCTGTCCTGTCTCCTGAACGAGGTCCTGCTGTTCCGACACTTCATCCCTAAAATGATGACGTCCACCGACCGTCAGTCTATAAGACTCAGCATATTCCTCACCGCCTCCACCCGCAACTCCTAGGCACCGTGCAGGAGGAGGAAGCGGAGGACATCAAAGGGTAATTCAAAAGCAGGTGACAGTGGCGAGACTAGCAAGTATATAGATACTAGACAAGTAATGAAAACATCTATACCATAGCAGGAGTATGTATAAAGGCAATAAGTAAAAGAGCGGTATAAGTAAAAGAGCAGGTATCAGAAATAAGAGCAGCTACGAAAGTAACCTTAACTTATATGCACACACAAAAGCACATAAGCTAAGGGATCTGGCAAGAATTAAACTCATCGTATAAAAGAACCCATACAGATTTATACGATGAGGTCTCTGTTCGTGCAGAAATGTTATGCTATGATGTGCAATGCAATGATGCAATGTTTGTATTATTAATTCATACACATGCAACTCACCCACACGACTCTGTACGTACAGACCTTTAGTTCCCACTTTTCGGAGGTTGCTAACCTCTCGGGCACCTCCCGTCATGGACAAATGGTGGCAGAGGAGCAGGCGTCTCCTCACCAAGGTGGGTAAGTCACACTACCAGACCTAGGCCCTAATGTACGCTGTGATACCGGCACCCGATACTCATGAGCTCCTGCGTACTAAACTGAAATGGCCAGGCAGGGTTTAGGGAATCTGTCCCGTCGGACGCGCAGTAAGACAACTTGGCCCCCATAAAACCACTAGCACTGCCAAGTCAATGAACTGTTGTCGGTGTGACGACTAAGACAGAACCGAAGACCCACCACATCTTACACACAAGCAACATGTATTAGCCATTTACTACCGAGCCTCCAGCTCGCAATTCTATATCAACATTTATAAAGTAGAGCCTACCGCTCGCCAGACAATACCAGTCTTATGTTTAAACAACGAGCCTACTGCTCGTTAAACTACACTAGTCTTATATTTAAACTACGAGCCTACCGCTCGCTAGACTACACTAGTCTTATATTTAAACTACGAGCCTACTGCTCGCTAGACTACACTAGTCTTATATTTAAACTACGAGCCTACCGCTCGCTAGACTACATTAGTCTTATATTTAAACTACGAGCCTACCGCTCGCTAGACTACACCAGTCCTTCCTAATAACCCGAGCCTACCGCTCGCAGGACTATCTCAATCCTTCCTTATAACCCGAGCCTACCGCTCGCAGGACTATCTCAGTCCTTCCTTATAACCCAAGCCTACCGCTCGCAGGACTATCTCAGTCCTTCCTTATAACCCGTGCCTACCGCTCGCAGGACTATCTCAGTCCTTCCTTATAACCCGAGACTACCGCTCGCAGGACTATCTCAGTCCTTCCTTATATCCTGAGCCTACCGCTCGCAGGACTATCTCAGTCCTTCCTTATAACCCGAGACTACCGCTCGCAGGAGTATCTCAGTCCTTCCTTATAACCCGAGCCTACCGCTCGCAGGACTATCTCAGTCCTTCCTTATAACCCGAGACTTCCGCTCGCAGGACTATCTCAGTCCTTCCTTATAACCCGAGACTACCGCTCACAGGACTATCTCAGTCCTTCCTTATATCCCGAGCCTACCGCTCGCAGGACTATCTCAGTCCTTCCTTATAACTCGAGACTACCGCTCGCAGGACTATCTAAGTCCTTCCTTATAACCCGAGCCTACCGCTCGCAGGAGTATCTCAGTCCTTCCTTATAACCCGAGACTACCGCTCGCAGGACTATCTCAGTCCTTCCTTATAACCCGAGCCTACCGCTCGCAGGACTATCTCAGTCCTTCCTTATAACCTGAGACTACCGCTCGCAGGACTATCTCAGTCCTTCCTTATAACCCGAGCCTACCGCTCGCAGGACTATCTCAGTCCTTCCTTATAACTCGAGACTACCGCTCGCAGGACTATCTCAGTCCTTCCTTATAACCTGAGACTGCCGCTCGCAGGACTATCTCAGTCCTTTCTTTCATTCCTTCCCAAATTTGGGAGGGAGATTATGTTTCGAGTTCTCCTACTTTACTACTCTTGTCTATTGTTAGTTGATCTTAGAAGCTTGGGGTGAATCCTGGACTTCTCGTGGATTACCCGGTGATGGGCTCGCAATAGTACTAGAGAACGTGATGGTGACTGAAGCCCAAGTTCCCCTTTCCAGGATATTTACTCTCATTGGTTTCTACCCATTCTTATATGCCCATTTGCTCTCCAATTTCTCTAAAACCCTAGGGTGGATTACCATTTGACTCGGGCAGATATGTGTCGGTGTTCTCCTATTTAATTAGTCTTCTCTATAATTTAGTTGGTCTTAGAAGCTTTAGGGTTAGCCTTGGACTTCCGGAGGGTTACCCGGTGAGGGGCTCGCAGCGGTACTAGGAAGTGTGGCGGGCTGACACGCCAAACTTCCTCTTCCCAAGGCACTTAATCTTGTTGGTATCTACCCCTTTTTACTTGATCCCCATTTTCCTCTCCAATTACATTAAATCTCTAAGATGAATTATACTTGGCACTTAGGAGTGGGGGAGTTCTTTTGAACTCCAACACCACCAACTGTGACCGGGTGCTGACTCTCCCGTCGTCACATTCTAAGCTCGAGTTCCCTTCTTCACCTAGGAACTACACACATACACCTAAAATTCTCATCCTTACTTGGACCCACATTCCTATTCATCGTCATCCTTAATCGAGGGTTTGCCTTAGATACTTCTCGACTTTGCCCTTAAGTATTTACCTTAAGATGGCTCACCCGGCTAAGGGTAGTTTTACTTCCATAGAATCGTTTAACAATGATGAGTTGTTTGTGGGGCCCTTGATGAGGTCTAACTTCTTTTTCTTATCATTGTAAATTCCTACACTTATAGCTTGCTAAACGCACCCCAACTCTTATTTCCCACGATGCCCTTAGAGGTGCTCTTCCAAATAATCTGAGCCTTCATAATAATCAAGAGTTAATAGTGTTATGTGTGAAGGTCAGTGGTGGTCTAAATCTTATGAATCAGTTTTACTATTCGCAGACCAAAATAAGATTGAGCTAGATTTGACTCCTACGGTGCAATCTTGATCATATCATATCCAAATGAGTTCCATTTATTACCATAGGTTTGCAATGAGTAGTGATCTAATAACCTCAAATCCTAATTTCATAAATTTCCTAGGGAATCTTTAATCATAGTTTCTATTTAAAATAGAATATGTGCAAATAGTGATTTATACATCGAGTGTCAACTAATGATCTCCATAAATTCTGATAAATTCACCGTAACATAATAATGGTCTGAACCAAGTTTCACATTTTTCCAAGGAGTATTTAATCATAATTTCTAATCAAAACAAATGGGGTGCAGATAGTGATTTACACTACAAGTACTAGATTAATACCTCAATAAATTCTGGAAAAATTACCATAGCATAATATTGGTCTAAAAACACCAAACCCTAGATCTCACATTTTTCTAGGGATTATTTTACCACAATTACTATTTAATACATATGGGGTGCCAATAAGGATTTACACTACAACTGCCATCTACTGGTCACTATAAATTCTGATAAAACTACAGTAGTACAATACTGACCTAAAAACATCAAATCCAAGGTTTCAAAATTCTCCAGGGATTTTACAATCATAATTTCAATTTAAAATGATAGGTGAGCAAATAGGGTTTTACACACTAGGTACCATCTAATGATCTCTAAAAATTCTGAGAAAGTTAACCAAGCACCATAATGATCTAAAAGCCTTAATTCCCTGTTTCCATAATTTTCCAGAGATTTTACAATCATAATTTCTCAGTGGATTTTATGCATGTTCGCTACAAGATAAGGAATTTACAAAAATGCCCTTATGCCATAAAAGCCCACCTTTTTCTCCTCCAAAAATTCTAGCAATAATCATGGGTTTTCTAAATACTGAGATAATGAGCCACCTTTAATTTCATAATTTTCCATAAAGCTATTCTCATTGAATTCATATAAACTTCAAAGGGGCAAATAAGTAATTGGGGCTAACACTAGTATGAAATAAATTTCATAAATTCCCAATAATTCACCAGGGGTCTAACCCAACATTATAGACCTATGACCAGAGATCTAGAATTTTCTAGATTCAAATACCCATTTTTATTTCATTAATTTGAAAGGGGCTAATTTTGGATTAAAACATAAAACCCTAAAATATTAACTCCAAAAATTCTCTAACTTTAGAGGATGATGTATTACATCCACACCAACTCATAACCAGAGTTTCAAGGGCATCTAATGGGGCAAATGGGCCAAAATCACCTTTTCCCTTTTTTGCTAAATGCACCCCAATTTTCCCTTAAGCCCCAAAACTTCAATTTGAAGTTCAGAAAAATCCACTCATACACTTTAGTTGAGATTTTAACCAGAGCCTCCCTAAGCTATAAGGAGTCCATCACCTCAATTCTGGGGTCATTTGGATTATTTAAGCCACCTAATTTAGTCATTTGGCAAAATGCATGTTTTGCTAAAATCCATGGAGCATGTGCTCCAAACCATCTAGATTTTTTTTTGGCAGTGCCATGGTGGGAGCATGAAATCATCATGCCCCAAATTTCAGAGCACTTGGATGTATATAACATCCTAAGTAATTTTTCTAAGATCTAAGCTACAATAATACACCCATTATTCAAAAATAGATTCAAGCGGCTACAAAGCTCAAATAGCTCCAACTAAATTTCCTGAGTTGGTTAGGGCCTAGACACACAATTTTCATGTTGATGACATCTCCATAAACTTAATCAATATTTTATTACAAATTCCTACAACTTGCATGCAATATGGGTATCTATGGTCTACACTAGAAAAATTATATATTGAGTTGTAGAACTCCAAATCGAGCAAAGTCAATTTCTATGGTGGGCTTTTCCATGAAAATGCCATTAAAGTGGTCGGCCTCTTCCTAAAATTCACCCTCTACCCAACTGCCACATCATCAATTCCTGTTGGGATTGCTTGGGTGGTCTGAGAGAAGACCAGGATTCATGGAATTAAGACCATGTGGAGCTTAATACATGAATTCATGGTTTTCCTACGTGGATTCTAAGAAACATTCCAATTCTACCTTAGGCATGCCTTTCTCTTTCAATTTCTGAATTCACATCAGTCCAAGGGAATTGTGGGCCTTCTTTGGGCTTCATTAGATGGGCCTAAGCCCACTTGAATTGATCCTTGGGATTATTTTACTTATTTGAGCCAAATTGGGTTAAGCGGGCATCATGGTGATTTTGACCTAATTCGTGGTCTTGGCTTGATTTATTGGGATAATTGTGGTTCAATGGGCTGCCCAAGGGGTTAGGGAGAGTTGGTTCTAATCAATTTGATCATTTGAATCTTAATTGACCCTTAATATGGATGGTTGACTTACTTTGAGCTAGACTTTACTTTGGTCAAGGTGACCAATTGGGTTAACCCCAATGGGTCCTAAATGACCCAGGGGACTCCCTAACGGGTTTAGGGAGAGTTGGTGTGGTCCACTTGTCATTTTGAAGCTTAAATATCAAGCCCTAAGCCTTGGACTCAATTTAACTATTTGCACACCAAGGTGATTTTTACCTATTCACCTTGGTTCTTAAGGCCGTTTTGGCCTCTTAGAGAAATGTCGTGACCTTGTCATGACGAAATGCTCCTTAGGGGTCTAGTCGTTCTGGGGATGTTACACAGCAGCCCCACAAAACAAAACAACAACAAAAAAAAAGGTCGGGGTTTATAATATAGCAGCTTGGAGGAGGGGTATAACAGCCCCCTCACAACGAATTATATACATATACACCTAGCAGCCTCCAATTAGGGGAATATATAAATAGCAGCCCCCAATAGCACACATATAAGGCAGCCTAAAATCAGAGTATAAACATCAACCCCCCCCCCCCCCCCCCCCCCCCATTTAGACAAAACTTAAGAAGCAACCCCCTACCCAATAGGAATAAACAAAAGGGCAGCCCCAGATCAGGAAGTATAACAGCAGCCCCCCCCCCCCCCCCCCCATCAAAATAGCATAACAGCCCCCAAATTAACAAGGATAAGAAGTAGCCCTTAGCGAAAGCATAACAACCCTCAATTTAAAACCAACTGGATGGATATACATCGGTCTCTAAAATCGGAATTTATACAAGCAGCAACCCCAAAATCGGGATTTATGCAAATCATGGCCAAAGTAGCATAATCCAAGCAGCAGGAAGGAGAAAATTTCCAGCATAAATTAGGTAATACGAAAGCATCAGGAAAAAGGAAATTCCAGCATAAATTAGGTAATACCAAAGCATCAGGAAGAGGCTGCCTACCCCATACTCACCACCGATTCAGTTAAACAGAAGGAAAGAGGAGAGGGGAAAGAGGAGGGAAAGGTTTTCTTGCCTCGAATCAACCGGCGACTCGCCGCAACACAGCAGCTTGACGAGGGACAACAGGTAGCCTAGCCCCTGCGATGAAGATAGGGCCTGACAACCTCCCAGAACCCTTCCGACGGCCTCCCCGATTTGATTTCCGGCGACTCCGGCGAAACCCTCGCAGCGCCCGAGGCTCGCACGGGGAAAAGAGGGAAAGAAAATGAAATAATATAAAGCAGCCGCTCTTAACATTCCACTGCACACATATATATATGCACTCTTATAGAAATCTTGCACCAACATTTATATATAATGTATGTATGTAAGTATATAAGCTCGTATTCTTTTTTTTTTGTACATATACATATATATATATATATATATATATATATATATATATATATAATTATACATATATACGTACCTACATGAACACATGATTGAATGAGTTTGCCTAGACAAGTATAAGTCTTCATATATGCACACTTAAATATGTATGCTTGCATACACCTACCCGTATGAACCTTATACATGTGCATACAAATATAAGTCTGCATATTTGACTCAACCTAGAATTAACTCGCCGGACGACGACGCTGCCGAAACGGTAATGCCCCCCTCACATTGACGCTACGAAATGATAAAATTTAGTATTTAGGACGTTACCAATTTCGTAACCCCGCTTACAAGACTATAAGAAAACCTGGGGCGTTACAACCACCCCTCCTAACAAAAAGTTTCGCCCAGAAACTTTGCAACAACAATACCAAGAAGGAAAGAAAGAAAAAGAAAGAAAACTCCGGAGATGAAAAGTTACCAGGGAAAAACTAGCCGAAAAGGTGAGGATAGGACTCCTCCATTGCTGACTCTAGCTCCCAAGTTGCACCCCGTTCATCCTGATTGCCCCAGAGGACCTTCACCATAGTGATGGTCTTCCTCCGCAACACTCGCTCCTGCCTCTCCAAAATACGAACAAGCTGCTCCACAAAGGATAAATTGGGCTGCAGCACTGGCACGAAATCTAGAACAAGGCGATCGTTGCGGACGCACTTTCGCAACTGGCTCACATGGAAAACGTCATGCACGCCGGGGAAAGAGGCAGGTAACAACAACCTGTAAGCAGAAACCACGATGCGTTCGACGACCTCGAATGGGCCTACATACCTAGGGTCCAGCTTGTGGCTCTTGCCAAGTCTCTTAACACCTGCCATCGGGGACACCTTAAGGAACACCATGTCCCGCACTGCAAACTCCAGATCACTCCTACGCCGATTGGCGTACTTCTCATAGCGCTCCTGAGCTATCCGCAGCTTCTCATGGATCTGTGTCACAGCAACGCTCATCTCTTCCCAAGCCTCAGGACCCGGAACTGGCTTCTCTCCCACTTTAGCCCAAAATAGGGGAGTCTGACATCTTCTCCCATACAGCTCCTCAAACGGAGCCATCTGCAAGCTCTCCTGGTAGCTATTGTTGTACGCGAACTCCATGATCCCAAGGCGTTCATCCCAAGCTCCTCCATGCTCTAGAATGTAACACCGGATCATATCTATTGGATCGGTCGGCGCCCTTAGAGGGGCGGGGGGGGGGGGGGGGTGAATAAGGGTTTTCAAAAACTATAGATTATATTTAAAAACTTTGAATTATTACAAGATTAAAGACATGAAATAAGTGAAGTAAAACAAAAAGGAGACAAGCTTTATTAATAATAAATAAGTTTTACAAAACTTGATCTCGATGACGTTAGAGATCGGAGGCGAATAATAAAAGCTCTTCTTGTTTTCTCTCCCGACTCGCTTCCCCGCGAACCGGTGGCCCTAGCCTAATCCTCCCCGGATTCGGCCTCAACCCGCTCTATCCAATCCTTCCCCGGATGTGGCCTCGAGCACCCCCTAGAACTAGCCTAGATCTAGTCGCCAACACGAGGCGAATTTCAGCCCTAAGTCTACCCCAGACCTAGTCGCCAACGCGAGGAGATTTCACTACCGTTTACAATGATAAAAGGGAAATACAATAATAACAACTTCCCTTAAGATGAACTTCTGAATATGGAGGTGAAGATCTGCTGTAGAATCAGCGTTTGTCGAAGCGGACTTCGTTTGGCTTCGGCGCGATGGAATCCTCCTTCAGAAGTTGGCAGAGCTTCGCCGGGACCTCAAATTTTGGCCAAGATAGGCCTCTGGAATTCTAGTACTCTCTCTCTGAGGTGTATACAATTGGTGTACGAAAACAAGAGGAGAGGGGGTCCTTTTATAGCCCAAGCGCTACCGCTAGCGCTAGCGCTACCACCTGCGCTAGCCCGTATTAGGAAATGTTTTGCGCGGCAAGATCTTCAATCCGCGTCAACATATTGCTCCATGCCTCTTGTGCGCCATGCTACCGCCAGCGCTAGTAGCTAACGCCGGGCGCTAGCTCCTTCTAAAAACGATGCCGGAATCGCGCAGATCAACGCTAGCGTCGGGCGCTATCGCTACCTCCAGCGCTAGTGAGCCTCTTCGAATTGTGGCCTCAATTTTGGTGGCAGACATCATGAGTACTCTTTGAGTCATGTGGACTATGCTAACCTGCACACTTGAACACACAAGATCAAATACACATAAGATTTGTTATTCTCAAACCTAGGAGATGCGGAAGACCATGTTCCAACAAACTCCCCCTTTTGATAATAACAAATCCATTAATGATAAATCAAAGCATTAATAGATAAGCATGATGAAACTATACTTGTGTGTGTGTGAGAGTGATGACTTAGGATAATAATTGATTCTAGCATGTTAGACTTGCTCCCCCTAAATACATGCTCCCCCTAAGTGAATGTTCCCTTAATATGTAAGCTATCATCTAAATTTGTCATGTTGGGTTTTTGATAGCGGGTTATATTTATCATGTTAGTTCTCCCCCTTTGTTATTAGCAAAAGTGGGTAGGGATACAAAGCACTAAAAAATGTGTAAATAAAAGAGAAGGCATGATCGAGCTTTTTAGGTAAATGATAAGGAGGTTCAGAATTGTTTTTCATTGAAATAGATCAGAGTTATTACAAAATTTAAGAGTTTTTAGAATAAAAGATTTTTATGTTTGAAGTAACCAATAAAAAGTGTTCCAAGGAAATCTATCACTTAATGAAAGATAGGAATTTTTAAGAATAAGTGATGATGCAAATAATACAAGATATGAAGTAAGCATGAAAGCGCAAGGTAAAAAACACTTATATGGTTAAGATGCGGAAGACTTATAGCAAATAGTAATGATAATCCAAAAAATATGAGGTAAAGATCACAAAAAAATGATGTTTTTGGAAATCATTTTGCAGTTTTAAATTTTAGAATAACCAAGCATGAAATAATGTTTATCTAAAAGAGATGACCACAATGTACTTTAATTCTTAATTTCAAAAACATACAAAAACATTGTAGAACACATGCTAGGTTATCTAGTGCATTTCATAAATAAAAGGTAATATAGAATTAGCATTAGGATCCAATACTCATGAGAAGAAGTGTTATGGAAGATAATGATGTGCACATAAGTGTAAATTTGAGGAGAGTAAACAAATGTTTTAATCAAAAATACAAGTAATATGTAAAGTAAGAAGCACAATAAAACACAAATAAAATTACTTCCACACACTTTAATGCACAAAAAATGTACAACTACCAAGGTGCTTTGCACACACAATGCTCATCAAGACTTATCGGGGTGCAAAGTAGTGCTTGGGGGATCACATATTTTATTTTGAATTTTGAGACTTGTGATCCGGTGTACTTAAGAGAAAGTGGTTTTTCTTATTTTTGAAAGAAAGAGTTGATTTGCACAAGACACTTTATTATTCTTTCCAAGGTGCTCAACCTCACAATGCTCATTAAGACTTATCAGGAGGTTCAAGTAGTGCTTGGTGGAGTTATCTTTGTCATTTATTTTATAATTTTGTTTTGTACAAAGTTCTCCGAATACACTTGTTTTGCAAATCAATAGATTTTATGAGAAAAAAAATATAACCACTTTTCTTAATTTTTAAGAGTGCAAAAGAAGGAGTGTAGGTAAGATACTTATACAATTTTAATTTATTTGTACAAATACAAACATACACAAGCATTCTTAGATTAAATGCATATGTAGACAATGCCAAATAAAGGGTGAGTGAATAAATATCATTATCAAACATAAAGCATTTCTCATACTTAGAGGCATGCTAAGTTTGATCCTACACAACTTTTAAACTATAATTGATGCACATTTGAATAGATATATCAAAGCATGAAGAAAGACAATGTCCAAAGTAGTTTGAAGAGAAAAAATTGTAACATTGTAGAATTTCTAAATAGTAGATTAAATCATGCTTGATTTTACAAGAAAAAATCATAGAGTTTTTTTTTGATAGTTTTAAAGTTTTATATTTTTTTATTTGATTTTAGCAAATAAAAGCAGATTTTTGTAATTTTTGCTTTTTGAATTTTTTGATTTTTGTAAAAAGATGAAATTTAAACAAAGGAAACAACAAAAGCAAACAAAGGAAAAACATATTTTTTGCAATTTGTTTTGTTTTTGTAGTTTTGTATTTGATTTTTGCAGAAAACATGACACACAAAAACAAAATGAAAAACATTGTTTTTTGTAATTTGGTTTTCTATTTTTGTATTTGATTTTTCAAAAAGAAAAGAAAAACAGATGTGCAAAAACTAAATAGGACATATAGATCAAAATATTTTTAGGAATTTTTAGAAATTTTAAAAACACAGAAATTCGAACCTTGACGCTAGCGCTAGCGCGGGAAACAGTAAGTGATTTTTTAGGGTTTTGAAAATTTTGATACTTGAACTTGATTAGGTGTCCAATTAGTAGTTTCATGCTGAATTTACAGAATTTTTGGAAATGTTTTTGATGGTTAAAAATGAAGAAAATTGCATTAGTAAGCATGTTTTAACTTGAAAGATCTAGGACACCTAATTCAAGTAATCGAAATCTTGCATCGGGAAGGGGTTTAGTAAATATGTCAGCAAGTTGAGAGTCCGTCCCAATGAAGCTTACTTTTACATTCTCTTTCTTAATGTGATCCCTAATGAAATGATGACGAACGTCGATGTGTTTGGATCTAGAATGGTGTACGGGATTATATGTGAGGTCTATTGCACTTTTATTGTCACATTTAAGATCTATGTTTTTGAGATGAAATCCAAAGTCCTCTAGTGTTTGGCTCATCCATAACGCTTGTGCACAACAACTACCAAGCGCAATATATTCGGCCTCCGTGGTGGAGTGTGCAACCAAAGATTGTTTTCTACTAGACCAAGAAACTAAAGAGGGTCCTAAAAAGTGACACGTACCGCTAGTGCTTTTTCTATCTAGTGAGCACCCGGCGTAGTCCGAATTGGAATGTCCGTGGAGTGTGAAAGAGTCATTATGTGGGTACCATAATCCTAGTTTAGATGACCCTATTAGATAACGAAAAATACGTTTTACCACTTTTAAATGAGATTCTTTTGGATCGGCTTGAAAGCGAGCACATAAACATACAGCAAACATTATATCTGGTCTAGATGCACTTAAATAAAGAAGAGAACCTATCATTCCTCTATATAGCGTTTGATCAATAGAAATTCCAGATTCATCCTTTCCTAGTTTTAAAGAAGCACTCATAGGAGTAGAAGCTTGTTTAAGATTTTCAAATCCAAATCGTTTAAGCATATCGTGAACATATTTTGATTGACACAGAAAAATACCATCGGTTCTTTGTGAAATTTGAAAACCAAGAAAGTATGATAGTTCTCCTACAAGACTCATTTCAAATTCATTTTTCATTATTAAGACTACTTCATTACACAACTCTTCATTAGTGGCTCCAAAAATGATGTCATCAATAATTAATTCGTTATTTTTATGCTTAATGAAGAGTGTGTTGTTTGCACTTCCCATAACATAACCGTGCTCTAACAAAAATGATGTAAGACGATCATACCAGGCACGGGGCGCTTGTTTTAAACCATAAAGCGCTTTTTCTAATTTGTAAACATGATTTGGAAATCTTTCATTTATGAAACCGGGGGGTTGTTCTACATAAACTTCTTCTTTAATGAACCCGTTTAAAAAAAGCACTTTTAACATCCATTTGAAATAATTTTATTCTTTTAAAACTCGCAAATGCCAAAAATATTCGTATAGATTCTAAGCGAGCTACGGGTGCAAAAGTTTCTTCAAAATCTACCCCCTCGATTTGTGAATAGCCTTGAGCAACTAAGCGTGCTTTATTTCTTACAATCCTAGATTCACCATCTAGCTTATTTTTAAAAATCCATTTTACGCCAATAATTGGATGATTAGATGGTCTTTCTACTAAATTCCAAACTTTATTTCTTTCAAATTGTCCTAACTCTTCATTCATTGCCAAAAACCAAAATTCGTCATTTAAAGCGGTGGAAACGTTTTTAGGTTCAATTTCAGACACAAAGCAAATATTTGAAAATGTTTCATGAAGAGAGGACCGAGTTCTTACCCCAGTAGAAGGTTCCCCAATGACCAGCTCCTTTGGATGATTTTTGGAGAAGTTTAGAATGCTTGGAGGTACATATTAATCTTCTTTTGACTTCTCCTCCTCTTCTTTGGACGATTCTTCTTCGTCGTGCTCCAAGGATGGCAAAGGTTCATCATCGGTACCTGTAGGGAGCTTTTCTGCACATGAAACAAACTCATCAAATCTGACATTAATTGACTCTTCAACCTTGCTTGATCTTTTATTAAATATTCTATATGCTTTACTAGTTGAAGAATAACCAGGAAAGATTCCTTCATCGCATTTTTCGTCAAATTTTCCTAAGGAATCTTTTGTATTAAGAATGAAGCATTTACATCCAAATAGTTTAAAATACGATACGTTAGGTTTCTTTTGATAGTAGAGTTCATATGGTGTGAGAGTTAATGATGGGCGAAGCATAACTCTATTTATTACATATCATGCAGTGCTTACAGCTTCTGCCCAAAAATACTTAGGTAATTTATATTCAGATAGCATTGTGCGTGCAAGTTCTTGTATTGTCCTATTTTTCCATTCTACAACCCCGTTTTGTTGAGGTGTGCGTGGAGCAGAGAACTCATGCTTAATACCTAACATGTCACAAAATGATTTAAAATTTTCATTTTTAAATTCACCTCCATGATCTGAGCGAATGCATTTTATTTTTAAATCTAATTCATTTTGAATGCGAGTACATAATTTTGAAAATTCGCAAAACGCATCAGATTTGGAGGAGAGAAATAAAGTCCAACAATATCTAGAATAGTCATCTATGAGAACATAAGTGTATAATCTACCACCAAGACTCGCAGTGTTAACGGGACCAAAAAGATCCATATGAATTAATTGCAGAGGTTTTGATGTAGAAATTTCATTTTTGCTTTTAAAAGATGACTTAGTAAATTTGCCTTTTTGGCATGGAGAGCATAATGAAGACAAATTTCCATTTAACTTAGGCAATCCTCTAATCAATTCTCTTTTTGCTAGTTTTAAGATGAGCTTTGTACTAGTGTGGCCTAAGCGTCTATGCCATAATTCTAATTCATCATTTTTCGTTATAAAACAGTTTATAGAAGATTTAGAAAGATCATGAAATGAAACAATGTAAACATTATGAATTCTAGGTGCAGTTAATAACACATCTTTTGTTTTAGGATTAACAATCTTGCAAAGGTTAGTGGAAGATTCAAAAAGTACGTCTAAACCTTTATCACACAGTTGACTTATAGATATTAGGTTATGTTTTAATCCTTTCACATAAAGCACATTTGATATAAGAAAAGATGCGTTACCCACTGTACCAACTCCCATGATTCTTCCTTTACCGTTATCGCCAAACGTTACTATTCCTCCTTTCTTCTTTTCTAGGCTAAGGAATTTTGCTTTATTGCTCGTCATGTGTTTGGAGCAGCCTGAGTCCAAATACCACACGTCTTCTGTTTCCTTAGCCTTCCTGCAAATCTAGAAAGAGGATGAGAGTAAAGACCCAGATACCCAAGAGGTACCACCCATTGAGTAAGTGGATTTCTTAGGTACCCAGATTTGTTTTATTGATCGTTGATTTATTATATTCCTGCAAGAGCCAGACGTGTGTCCAAATTTAAGATAATTAGCACACAAAATAAAGGGGGTTGAGACCCTTTTTCTGAATTTCTATGTTGCCCTTGCTGGATGATGTTTGTACATAAGAAAAACTAGAGGAATTTTTAACTTTAGAGCTACCGCCGGCGTTAGTAGCTAGCGCCGGGCGGTAGTGTTCACTTTTATATCAGACCCAAAGCATTGATTACCCAGAAGCATATTCAGGGATTTTTGACCAATCCCGAATTTGGTTATGGCTAAATTGAGATTTTGATTTTGTTTTTTAAGAGATGTATTTTCTTGAACAATCATAACACATTTGTTTTCAAATCCTTTTTTGTTCTTTTCAATTTGTAATATAGAAGTTTTCAATTTTCTCTCTAAGTCCCCTTTTTCTTTTGCAATGATTTTGTTTTGTGAAAGGGCATTAGAGAGAGAAACTTCAAGTTCTTTTATCATAAATAAAGAGTGCTCACATTCTTGACATGAAAGTTTTCTTTTTTCAAGAGAGACTAATTTTTTTGTGAGCTTACGATTTTCTTTTATAATAGATTCATTTTCATGATTTAATAAAACAAATTTATCATAAAGTTCTTCAAAGGTAGGAGGAGATACCTCAGTGTCGCTAAGAACACTGGTGTCGTCATCGTCGCTTTTGGCCATTAAGCACAAGTTTGCTTCCTCCTCGCTATTTGACTCAGAACTGTTTGACTCTTCAGAGGAAGAGTCATCCCAAGTAGCGGCCTTCAGCACTTTCTTCTTTTCTTTTGCTTTCTTTTGTTCTTTCCGTTCCTTTTGGTATTTTGGGCACTGGCTCCGAATGTGCCCAGTTTTTTTGCAGTGATAGCATTCTGGAGGCGGCCTTTCTTCTTCGTCATCGCTTCCTTTTTCTTTCTTCGATGAAGAGGAGGATCCCTTTCGTCGAGTATCTTTTTGGAAGAATTTTCGGAATGTGTTTCTTCTCTCTGGATTTCTGATGAACTTCTTGAAATTCTTCACCAGGAGTCCTTCTTCATCATCATCATCCTCTTCGATGCACTCCTTCTTTGATGTCAGCGCCAACGCCTTTTTCTTCGGCTCCTTGTTGTATTCGTCATGTTGAATTTGTAGTTCTACCTCATGGGTTTTGAGATTCCCAATGAGATTCTCGATCTGGAGCGTTCTTAAGTTGTGCGACTCCGAGATGGCTGTCACCTTTGGATTGAACCTTGGAGGTAAGGAACGAAGAATTTTCCTCACCAAGTCCCCGTCTGAGTAGGTCTTTCCAAGTGCCTTTGAAGCGTTGACGATCTTGGTGAAGCGGGTGTACATCGAGTTAATGTCCTCTTCGGTATCCATCCTGAATTTTTCATATTCAGATTCCAGTTGGAATAGCTTTGCATCTTTCACCTGCGATGTACCTTCATGAGTAACTTCCAATTGATTCCAAATATCATAGCAGTTGTGCATGCAGAAATTCTATTAAACTCAGTCCTATTTAAAGCGCAATATAAAGCGTTCATTGCTTTAGCATTATTTTTACACCTTAGTTTATCATTATCGTCCCATTTATCCTTAGGTTTTGCTAATGTCGCCTCTCCCACTACAGTTGTAGGAGGAGAGTACCGAACTTCTACCATGTTCCATACTTCTACATCCATAGTCATAAGAAAACACATCATTCGATTTTTCCAGTAGTTAAAATCAGACCCAGTAAAGAGAGGTGGTCGACTAACCCCTTGACCCTCAGGAAAAGCGAGATCATGAGACGCCATTGTTCCCGGTTGTTAAGCCAATTGGAACAAAACCTAGCTCTGATACCACTTGTTGGATCGGTCGGCGCCCTTAGAGCGGGGGGGGGGGGGGGGGGGTGAATAAGGGTTTTCAAAAACTATAGATTATATTTAAAAACTTTGAATTATTGCAAGATTAAAGACATGAAATAAGTGAAGTAAAACAAAAAGGAGACAAGCTTTATTAATAATAAATAAGTTTTACAAAACTTGATCTCGATGATGCTAGAGATCGGAGGCGAATAATAAAAGCTCTTCTTGTTTTCTATCCCGACTCGCTTCCCCGCGAACCGGTGGCCCTAGCCTAATACTCCCCGGATTCGGCCTCAAGCCGCTCTATCCAATCCATCCCCGGATGTGGCCTCGAGCACCCCCTAGAACTAGCCTAGATCTAGTCGCCAACACGAGGTGAATTTCAGCCCTAAGTCTACCCCAGACCTAGTCGCCAACACGAGGCGATTTCACTACCGTTTACATGATAAAAGGGAAATACAATAATAACAACTTCCCTTAAGATGAACTTCTGAATATGGAGGCGAAGATCCGCTGTAGAATCAACGTTTGTCGAAGCGGACTTCGTTTGGCTTCGGCGTGATGGAATCCTCCTTCAGAGGTTGGCAGAGCTTCATTTATATACAGTAAAAAGAGCTTTTCCCAGAGTGTACAAGTACAAAATAACTAAGTAGAAGAAAAAGAATCTAGCAGCAGCATGAGCAAGTGAGCTAAACAAAAGCCATACGGGCGTCAACAACTGACACGAACCCGCAGGAAAGAAAGTCAACAGTCCAAGAGTAAGTGGCTACAGCAAAAGAAATTGAATCCTTACTTACTAGGGAAGAAAGCCCTCCACCGGGGAAACTAAACGACCCCGCTCTAAAACCTGCGACAGCTACGAACCTGAACCTAGGCATCCATAAGAAAAGAATGCCTCAGCCCAAAGGGTGCAAGAAAACATCAGGATTATAAGTAAGAGCTGGCAAAGTAACAAGTAGCATAACTGGTCTGAAAGGGGTATATAAATACATATATATATATATATATACATATACACATATGTATAACTATATATATACGCTTATATAAAGATTTCAGTAATAGAAGGTTAAGAAGATCCCGCATAGAATCAGCCCGATAAGCAAGAGAATAACTAAAATTTAGCACACAGTGCAAGATGAACCAGTGGTGGCGGACCCAAACAATGTCACTATCCACTCACATAAAGGGGATGTTCAAAACGAACCAGTGGTGGCGGACCCAAACAATGTCACTATCCACTCACATAAAGGGGCATTCAAAATGAACCAGTGGTGGCGGACCCAAACAATGTCACTATCCACTCACATAAAGGGGACGTTCACCCCAACTAAATAAAGGCACCGTGGTGGTGGTCTCATTGTCCTACCAACCACTATTAACAGAACTGTGATGAAGGACCCCATTGTTCCCTTTACCCATCATTCCAGTGCAAACGAGTCCATCAATATATATCTAAGTAAATATGATCAGGAACAAAATCAACCAAAATAAACCATCTAGGAGTAGCCCAGGATCGGAACAAAGCTAAACATATAGCAGCTAGCATATAAAAGAGGGATAGAAGGGTTCACACAACCATAGCAGCTAGCATATAATAAAATAGGACCAATTAAGTGTGCCGAGGAGTTAGCAAATGGAACTACCATAATATTGACCATTTCTAGCTACTTGTAATCGAAGCACGCAGAATTATTTTGCAAGTAACGAAATCCAACTAGAATGATACAAACAGCCCAAAATAACAGAAATATCCCAAGGATCCAACTTCACCCGCCCCAAACCAAATTTTATACGGCATCCCCCATTAGACAAGGAAAGAGGGTAACAGCAACCCCCCAATTAGCAAGTATAACAAGCAGCCCCGATTTAACAAGGATGGTTAGAAAACAGCCTCAAATGAGTAAAAGAAATCGGGATTTACCCAAGCTAAGGCCCAAGAAGCATACCACAGCAGCAGCCCCACAAAACAAAACAACAAAAAAAGGTCGGGGTTTATAATATAGCATCTTGGAAGAGGGGTATAACAGCCCCCTCACAAAGAATTATATACATATACACCTAGCAGCCTCCAAATAGGTGAATATATAAACAACAGCCTCCAATAACACACATATAAGGCAGCCTAAAATCAGAGTATAAACATCAGCCCCCCCCCCCCCCCCCCCCCCCCCCCCTCCCATTTAGACAAAACTTAAGAAGCAGCCCCCTACCCAATAGGAATAAACAAAAGGGCAGCCCCAGATCAGGAAGTATAACAGCAGCCCCACCTATCAAAGTAGCATAACAACCCCCAAATTAACAAGGATAAGAAGTAGCCCTTAGCGAAAGCATAGCATCCCTCAATTTATAACCAACTGGATGGATATACATTGGTCTCTAAAATCAGAATTTATACAAGCAGCAGCCCCAAAATCGGGATGTATGCAAATCATAGCCAAAGTAGCATAATCCAAGCAGTAGGAAGGAGAAAAATTTCCAGCATAAATTAGGTAATACCAAAGCATCAGGAAAAAGGAAATTCTAGCATAAATTAGGTAATACCAAAGCATCAGGAAGAGGCTGCCTAGCCCATACTCACCACCGATTCAGTTAAACAGAAGGAAAGAGGAGAGGGGAAAGAGGAGGGAAAGGTTTTCTTGCCTCGAATCAACCGACGACTCACCGCAACACAGCAGCTTGACGAGGGACAATAGGTAGCCCAGCCCCGACGATGAAGATAGGGCCCGACAACCTCCCAGAACCCTTCTGATGGCCTCCCCGATTCGATTTCCGGCGAAACCCTCGCAGCGCCCGAGGCTCGAACGGGGAAAAGAGGGAAAGAAAATGAAATAATATAAAGCTGCCGCTCTTAACATTCCACTGCACATATATATATATGCACTCTTATAGAAATCTTGCACCAACATTTATATATAATGTATGTATGTAAGTATATAAGCTCTTATTCTTTTTTTTTGTGTACATATACATATATATATAATTATACATATATACATACCTACATGAACACATGATTGAATGATTTTTCCTATACAAGTATAAGTCTTCATATATGCACACTTAAATATGTATGCTTGCATACACCTACCCGTATGAACCTTATACACATGCATAAAAATATAAATCTGCATATTTAACTCAACCTAGAATTAACTCGCCGGACGATGACGACGACGCTGCCAAAACGGTAACGCCCCCTCACATTGACGCTACGAAATGATAAAATTTAGTTTTTAGGACGTTACCAATTTCGTAACCCCGCTTACAAGACTATAAGAAAACCTGGGGCATTACAACATAGCTCAGTTGGTGATGAGGACTGTTGAAGGTGCCTTATCAAGGGAGGTCGGGTGTTCGAGTCCCGCCTCCAACATCCCACTGTAGCTGAGAAATAGGCTCAACCATGGGTGGGGTGCACCGGACTGTAGTCCTTTAACAGTGCATGTTGGGTCCCATTAAAGCCGGAGTGTGGTCGGGCCAGGGATGTTACAAAAAAGTGCACTTTTTTGTAACAGCCCTGGCCCGACCACACCAGCTTTAATGGGACCCATCAGGCACTATTAAAGGACTGCAGTCTAGTGCACCCCACCCATGGCTGAGCCTGTTTCTCAGCTACAGTGGGATGTTGAGGTCGGGATTCGATCCCGCGCCCCCTTGATAAGGCACCTTCAACAGTCCTCATCACCAATTGAGCTGCAGCTTTTTGCTAAAGTGGCCTCACACCAAGCTTGATATTTATCTGTTGAAACTCTTATTTAACTTTGTTTTAAAATAGGTGATATATATAAATATATATGAGTTGTTTGCTGATTGAGTAATAAACACAAATACTAAGAGTGCATATAAATATCACAGCAATAATTATGAAAGTACAACAAAGCACATAACAAGCAAACCACAAAATAAACAAGCATCCAGATGACACCAGATATATAGTAGTTCCCCCAAACCCGGGTACATCTACTCTTCTACCCACTGGTAGGAATCCAGTAGAGGTTGTTGATAAGGTTCCCTCATACCAAGGTGATTTTGATAAGGTGTCCACACACCAATGGGAGTTTTGATCAGGTGCCCAATTCACCTATAAGCTTTTGATAAGGTGCTTATAAACCAAGTTGCAGGTTTTTGCTAAGGTGGCCTGTCACCGGGAGTAAACTTTTGAAGTGAGTTTTAACCCTTTACAAGATGGGAGGAATAAATAAAGAAAACAGAAAATAGATGTTGTTCTTCTCTTTTGGCTGAGAAGACACTTGATGAATATGTTGAAGAGAGCTCCCCCTGTCTAATGTAGTTTGATGACAGCTTGTGGAGGCTCCTTCTCTTGGTTGCAAATCCTCTGTTCTTCTTCTTACAGTTTAGATCCTGAGCAATTGATAGGGTTTGATGTCTCAGGTTGTATATGATCTGCAAGAAAGGGATTAGGCAAAAAGAAGATAATATATTTGGATCTGTTCTTCTTTTTGCTCTGTTCTTCTTCTTCTCTTTTTCCTGTACAGCAAGATGTAAATATTCTATCTATAATCTTCCTGCTCTATTGTACATCAATATAAACTCTATATAATCTGTCTAGAGAGACAAAAGTATATAATTTGTTATATAATATATCTGCTGTATATAAAATCTATTATATAATAAGTTGTTTCCTGCTGACGTGTAAAAGAGCTGTTGTCTTCTTTCGGCTAATTTGAATCCTTGCCGACCAAAGAAGAAGGATATATTATCTCTTTCATTTAGCAGATCCTCGAGCTATCCTCTTTCCTTCTTTTGCTTGCTGCAACGGCTATAACATTTAATGTTTCTGCCAACGGCTATATTAATTAATGCTTGCACGCTGTAAGGTTAAATCAGCAATATATATATAGAAACAGAAATAACCCAAAAGAGACTAACGGATCTTGGGATTTTCATGATTCAAGAGAATGAACAAATCGAAATACGCGCAGCGGAAATAAAGACAAGAACAACCCAAAAGAGACTAACGGATCTTGGGATTTTCATGATTCAAGAGAATGAACAAATCGAAATACAAAGTACCTTTGCGGGATTGAGTCAATACTCAACCAAAGTGCTCTAAGAGAGATCCAAAATCTGAGTTCCAAGAACCAAAATGTGTCGGCTCCTCTACAGCGATCCACACGAACGATGGAGAACCCTAGCTTCTTGTCGTACAAGAACTAGGTTGGAGAAGGAAGCTCTCAACGTCCCCACGGACTGCTAGGTCCGATCCAGAGGAGGCGGCGACTGACGGTGGCGACTAGCAGTGGCGGACAGATCGAGAGCGATCGGAACACTTCCATCTTCGGCTCTCCAGAAATCGTGAAAAGGCTCGATCTAAAATTGTTTGTCTCTGAAGCCCTAATCACGTTCCTTTTATACGCAAGGCATAAAATAGGCTATCCGTAGACCAGAGGAAAAATAGAACATTTCTATCCAGATTTACATTCGCCGAATTCGACTAATCGATATAACCGAATTCGACTCAGATTCGGCGAAACCATTTCGATGAATTCGTCTATATAAATTCGGCTATATAAATTCGGCGAAACCCTTTCGTCGAACTGACATGATTCGGCTAAACCCTTTAGTCGAATCTGTTACAATTCGGTTAATCACCTTAGCCGAATCTCATTAGTCGAAAACAACATTATTCGGTTAATCACATTAGCCGAATTTGACACAATTCACTTAAACCCATTAGCCGAATTTGTCAAGTATAAACCCATTCGTTTAAACCCCTTAAGCGATTTCCCGTTGAGACATTCTCAACTTAATTCCAAGCAGTCACAGGATTGGTCCTCCACTCATATCCAATATGAGTAAGGCCAACACAATCCTTTCTCCAATTTCTCCAAACGCTTTTATGTGCGACCCTATAGGCTCATATTGCGTTGGTAGCAAGACTAACTATTGATTGCTTTGAGATCACCTCAGAAACTCCAACATGTTCCACGTTCGTCGACCGCAGCTTCCTTGCTGTAATCTGTCGAGCGCTGCTGTCTGTTCATCGGGCACCGTCCGAAGAATGCTGAGCGTCGTTCGGCATTCATCGAAAGCCAGTGAACTATATGTAAATTTAATTTCTCTTCTTATTTTCTGCCTTATTAAATATATGTATATTTTAGCTTTCTTTCTTAATGATATTTAATCTAAGTTATAGGATATATTATGATATTATGATATAAACTTAGACACTAAAGGTGGATCCTAACTCAAATCAAAACTAAGGTTCCAACAGACACCTTCTACTCCTATGGAAATAGGAGGGGATTGGGTTTCAATGAAGGGGCAATAGATGCTGGGAATGAAAAAAGGGCAAAACTAAAGCTGAGCCTCATACCACCTTTCAGAAGGTACTGCTTCCCTCTAACGAATATGACCAGGACAGTGTCTATGGTCACTGGATGAATGGAAACTCCAATAGCTTGGGAAATGCTCCTAACTATGGGAGGAGAAAGGGCATGGGGATGAGTGCATTGAAGGCTCCCCATGAGGAAATCCAAATGGCCCATCATGGACCATTTGTGTTTGGTGCCTCAGCCCCCACCTTCAAGGGTAAAGGAGCAACACCTTCCCAATCTCTTCCAGATAAGAAGCAGGCTGGTAGCACCAGTATAATCAACTCTCACTTGATCATATCTGATGCCATCAACACCATGTCAGCTACCAAGCTAACATCTGTTGCTGACCAACAGATAAAGTCAAGAAGAAATAATTATACTAGAGCAGCTAGTCAGCCCTTGGCTGAGAGAGATAGGAAGAATGTTGCTGCCTTCCCTTCTGAACATAAGCATTGTGATTCTCCACCCACCTCAAAAATTGTTCAGAAAAGAAGGTACAACATCCATGAATGTTGGTGTTGTGGTAAAGTGGGACACTTTTCCATTGACTGGTGGCACAAACCTAGTGTGCCTAGTACAAAGGAGAGACCTCCTGGAAAGGCTGAGGTAGTAGAAGAATTCCTTATTATGCTAACAAGAACCTAGGACCCAAGTCACCTTGGGTTCCTAAGAGATATTAAATCTGTCTTGCAGGGAAGTCTATTTAGCCAATCAAAAGCAAACAAGGCTAATGGACAATAAGTGATCCAGGCTTAACTCTGGACTAAGAAAAACCTCACCACATGCCAAGATGCATTGGTCAAGGGGGAGCTAAAAATAAAGATAAGAGATACATCACATCAAGGAGGAGCTACTAGCTCAAGAAGATATAAAAGCTAAGGTGAAGGTTACTATATTGATGTTCAATACATAACCTCATCTTTATCATTTTGTTAAAGGTAATTTTTACTTGAGTAAGCAAAAGCTGTCACTCAAGGAGCACATATGTATGGTACTGCTAAAGCATTGCACTGATCATACAAAAAAGTGAAAAAGAACAATATCATTTTGAACGCAAAACTATATTGTCGAAATGATGATTGGTATCATCGGAATGATTCCTCGACATCGAATTTGTGTCACGATGATACCTAATTATCAATGGACTCTTAAACAGACTTGAGCTTAACCAATCATAACATCTTAACTCAAGTTAATCAGACATTTAACAAATGACACTTCGTCTTCTAACTCGGAAACTATAAATAAGGTCAGATGTCTTAAGGTTAAAACACTTTCTGCATTAGCCCTACAAAGACGTCGTGCTCTCTACGCCTTTGAAGAGTGAACGAGTCGACTAAACTAGAATCCTCCCCGATCAAGTAAGAAATGGCACCAAAGATGGAAGGATTTTTCTATGAAGGAAGCGAAGTAGTAAGGGGTGGTTTCTCAGAAGGGCCAGTAGAGATTCAGAGCGCCATTAAACTATTAGACACCGTTGGACTGGAGTTCGCTCTCTTAGAGTCAACAGTAATTTTAAAAATAGAAGTGCTGGAGTTCTACTCGAATGCCAAGGGTGGCTCAAAAGGTACATCTGTGAAAAGCTTGATCAATGGGATAAAGGTCAAGGTGAATCCCAAGAGGTTGGCCAGGGTTCTTCAGCTGCCGACCTTTGCCAAGTGGGAGGAAGATGAAAAGGTTACCCAGGAAGACATTAACAGGGCACTGAAATGGTGCGATCACTCCAGCAAGACCTATAGGTCTCTGGAAAGAAATAATTTCAATCAACAAGGGAAACTTATGGGTGACATTGTAGGAAAATCCCTCCTCTGCAAGGTAGGGTCGCATGACAGGATATCCAAGACCATGTTCGAGATAATGACAAGAATAATCGTAAGTAAGAAGACCAACTGGGGTCAAATTATGTTCAAGAGGACTTAAGACAGCTTTCAAGTTCCAAATTTGGGAAGAATACTATCACTGTATCTACTGCTATCCTACCTTGAAAGCTTCAACAAGAAGAATGGCGTAAACATCCATCACATGAGAAGGATGGACATCAGGATACTGGAAAGATTGGAGAAAACTCTGACTAAGTCTCCCAAGAAGCTGCAGACTGCAGAGGATGTGAAGAGGAAGGGAGAAAGATCTTCTGAAGAAAGTGAATCAGGTAATAGCTCAGACTCATATGACTCTGAAGTGCTTGTAGAGAAAAGAAATATCTCTCTCCAGACCTATGCCCTATGTCTGGGATTCGGGACAATGGTAACAGCAGGAACTAAGCAAGAGGATGTTGAGACTGAGGGGGAGAAGAATAGTGAACTCCCTGCTCAAGTGGAAGAAGTGATCAATAAGATCATTGGGGCTGAGGATGCTGTCCATCATGGATAAGTAGACCAAGAGGACCCAAGTAAATATCCCCAAGAAGAGAAGCTAGAGAATTTTGCTGATGAGACTAGCAGAGATCTGCCATGTCCTGAAAAGGAAAAAGAGCCAAACCAGTCACCCATCAGAAAATCTCCAACTCCAATGGTTGAGGTGAATAAAGAAGAGGAACTAGGACAAGCTAGTTCACCTCCAGAGAATAGGCCAGTGGAGTTCTCACTATTGTCTCAGATAAAGATGCTCCTGGAAGAGCAAAGATTAAAAATTGAAAGTTATTGTTGGATCTTACGGCGCCCTTAGGAGGGGGGGGGGGGTGAATAAGGGAATAAAATTCTTTTTATAATTTTTAAGATAATTACTAAGTTGTTTTTGATTAATAGGAAATAAGATGACAAATTAGTAATAACAATTTTGCAATAATGAAATTTTACGCCAATAGAGAGAAATCAAATAAACACAAATATAATCAAGATTGCATTATATAAAAAGGGTGTTTACAAAATTTGATTTCAATATCGCTAGAATTCGGAGGCGTACAAAAGTGAATTTCTTTTCCTTTTCTATACCGACTTGTATCCCCACAAACCGGTTGGCTTTAGCCTATCCTTCCCCGGATAAGGCCTCAAGCTGCTCTGGCCAATCCTTCCCTGGATATGGCCTCGAGACCCCTAGATCTAATCACCTAGAACTAGTCGCCAGCACAAGGCGAATTTCCCCCTAAGTCCTACCCAGACCTAGTCGCCAACACAAGGCGAATTAACTACAAGATACAAATAAAGAAGTGAAGTAAATAACAAGCAAACTCCCTCTTGAGATTTCTGGAGATGAGGATAAAGGATCGCTGAAGCACAAGCGAGGTCGAAGCGATCGTTCTTCGGATGCAGCGTGATGGCTTCCTTCTCCAGAATTTCTTCTTTGGCTTTGAGTGGGAGATGATGTTTTGGCAGAGTAGCAGCACGAGAGTTTGGGCACAAGTAATGTCTCTGGAATATCTAACCAAAATGAGAGAGAGAGCCCAGCATTTTATAGAACTTGGAGCTAGCACCTGTGGTAGTGGCTAGCGCCTGCGGTAGCGTTCGTGTGGAGCGGTTGTGAAACCTTCGGCGGCGTGGCGCTGTGCACAAACTTGAGATAGCGCCTGGCGATAGCGAAAACTGTCGGTGGCGTGGCAGAATGAACTTTCGTCGGTCGGAGCTTCAAGTTCGTCGAACGGACATTTCGTCGAACGTAGCCAAATTCGTCGAACGCAGCTTCAATTTTGTCGGACGGCTAGCGCCTGGAGGTAGCGTTAGTGCCGCCGGTAGCGCTGCTCCTTTCAAAAGTTGTATTCCATGCTGCCTTCTACCTGTGGATTATTGCACCTATAGTTCCTGCACACTATAAACACACTACAAGCAATATCAAATACAATATGGGATTTGTTATTCTCAAACAAAGGGATGTGACACACATGTCCAACAATCTCCTCCTTTTGATAATAACAAATCCACTTAGCAAGAAATCAACAATAGTGTTTATAGTATATGATAAGCAAGATAAAAGTGCAACAATAGTAAATGATATGCATGTTAATGTGCATACTCCCCCTAACATAATGCTCCCCCTACATAAATGCAATTTATGTGTTACTCCCCCTAAATGATAGATTTCATGAATTAGTCTCCCCTTATTTTTCTATATTTCTCATATATAGATTTCTTCAATTAATCTCCCCCTTTTGGTATTATCAAAAAGAAGGTGGGTGAGGGTAGTAAGGAGGCATCATGATCGAGCTTTTCGAAATATAAATAATGATAAAGAGTTTAAGCATAGCATATATAAGAGATTTCAAATATAAAGATAAGAGTTGTAAGCAAGCGGAAGATTATAATAAACATCTTTTTGTAAGCATGAAAAGCATATGTAAAAATATGAGTTTTAGTTCAAAATTGAAAGATGTTTTAACCTTTTTGAAATCTCAAAGTTTCTTATAAAGATACCAAGCATGAAATGAACATATCAAAGAGAGATTATACTACAATGTTACTTAAATATAAATTCAAGACATACCAAAACATTGTAGATATCATGCTAGGTTATCTAGTGCATTTTTTTTTAAAGAGTAGTATAGATAAAGCATTAGAATCCAATACTCATGAGAAGAAGTGTTATGAAAGATAATGATGTGCATATAAGTGTATTTTGGGTAATGTTAACAATTGATTTAAATCACAATAAAACACAAGTAAATTACTTTCACACACTTTTAATGCACATAATTTTTAACAAAGTGGTATAATAACCAAGGTTTGCACAAGTAACTTTACTATTCTTTCCAAGGTGCTCAACCTCACAATGCTTATGAAGACTTATCAGGAGGTTCAAGTAGTGCTTGGTGGAGTTATATTTGTCTACATATATATAATTTTTTGTTCATATTTGTGAGACAACATTCTCCGAATACACTTGTTTTGCAAACCCAACTTTTAAACTTAACCACTTTTCTAAATTTCATAAGTGCAATTCAAATTTAGTGTAGGCAATAAACTTATGCAAGTTTTAATTTATTGTATAAATACAATACACAAGCAAGCATTTTTAGATTTAGACACACATGTTGATTACCAAAATAAGTGAGTGAAATGTATCATTATCAATCGTAAAACATTTACTCATACTTAGAGGCATGCTAAGCTTGGTTCTACACATTTTTCAATACAATTGATGCACTTTAAATAGATATATCAAAGCATGATAAGCAAAACAATGTTCATAGTAATTTGAAGGAATAAGTTTTAACATTGTAAATAATTCTAAATAGAATTCATACATGCTTGATATTGGCAATAAAGATCGTACAATTTTTTTTGTTTTATAATTTTTAAATCAATTAAAAAAATAGAAAATCACAAAAACATATTTTTGTCATTTTTAAATTTTAAATTTTTGTTGTTGATTTTTCATAATATGAATAAAACACAAATATCAAAAAACATATTTTTGTATTTTTGAATTTAGAACTTTTATAGTTGATTTTTCATAATTCAAAAAAAACAAAAATAAAATAGACAGAAACACAAAAATGAATTTGCACAAATAAACTAACATATTTTTGTTGATTTTTAGAAATTTAAAAAACAGAAAAATCACACACCAACGCTAGCGCCGGCGCTAGCTCTAGCGCTGGAAACTACACGATTTTTCAAGAATTTTAAATTTTTGATATTTGATATTGGTTGGGGGTCTTAAGAGTAGTCTTATGCAGAAGTTTTGTAATTATCAGAGATGTCTTGATTGCTCAAATTGCATAAAACATTAGCATTTTATATGTTTTTCATCCTAAGATGTCTAAGACTCCTAATTCCAACCTTAACATTTGAAACATTGCATCGGGAAGAGGTTTAGTGAATATATCAGCAAGTTGAGAGTCCGTGCCGATGAAATTAATCCTTACATTTTCCTTTTTAATGTGATCCCTTATGAAATGATGACGCACATCTATGTGTTTGGATCTAGAGTGGTGTACCGGATTATTTGTAAGATCAATGGCACTCTTGTTGTCACATTTTAATTCAATAAGTTTTAGATGAAAACCAAAGTCGTCTAAAGTTTGGCTCATCCATAGAGCTTGTGCACAACAACTCCCTAATGCAATGTATTCGGCCTCCGTGGTGGAGAGTGCAACCGAATTTTGTTTCCTACTAGACCATGCAACTAATGAAGAACCTAGAAAATGACAGGTACCACTAGTGCTTTTTCTATCAAGTGAACAACCGGCATAATCCGAATCAGAATAGCCATGCAATGTAAATGAATCATTATGCGGGTACCAAAATCCTAATCTAGATGACCCAATGAGATATCTAAAAATTCGTTTTACCGCTTTTAAATGAGATTCTTTTGGATTGGCTTGAAATCTAGCACATAAGCATACGGCAAACATAATATCGGGTCTAGTTGCACTAAGATAAAGTAGAGATCCTATCATACCTCTATATAAAGTTTGATCTATAGACACTCCTGATTCATCTTTTCCTAATTTTAGTGATGCACTCATTGGTGTATAAGCATGTTTAAGGTTTTCAAATCCAAAACGTTTAAGCAT
Organism: Dactylorhiza incarnata; assembly: GCA_033032865.1. NCBI lineage: Eukaryota > Viridiplantae > Streptophyta > Magnoliopsida > Asparagales > Orchidaceae > Dactylorhiza > Dactylorhiza incarnata. The sequence goes on along the minus strand of JAWHQI010000026.1, from coordinate 2,985,655 downwards.
ATCATGGACATATTTAGTTTGACATGCAAAGATACCATCAATTTTTTATGATATTTGAAAACCAAGGAAATAAGAAAGTTCTCCTACAAGACTCATTTCAAACTCATTTTTCATCATTAAGATAACTTCTTTACACATCTCTTCATTCGTAGATCCAAAAATAATATCATCATCATATATTTGTAAAATAATTATATCATCATTATTGTGCTTAATGAAGATAGTATTATCCGCACTTCCCATAATATAACTGTGCTTTAATAAAAATGATGTAAGTCTTTCATACCATGCATGGGGCGCTTGTTTTAAACCATAAAGCGCTTTTTCTAGTTTTTAAACATGATTTGGAAATTTTTCATTAATAAAACCGTGGGGTTGTTCAACATAAACTTCTTCTTTTACAAACCCGTTTAGAAAAGCACTTTTCACATCCCTTTGAAATAGTTTTATTCTTTTAAAGCTTGCAAATGCTAGAAAAATTCTTATAGACACCAATCTAGCAACGGGTGCAAAAGATTCATCAAAATCTATCCCCTCAATTTGAGAACATCCTTGTGCTACTAAGCGTGCTTTATTTCTAGATATTCTAGACTCACCATCTAATTTATTTTTAAAAATCCATTTTACACCTACAACCGGGTGATTAGATGGTCTTTCTACTAATTTCCAAACATTATGTCGCTCAAATTGTTCTAACTCTTCATTCATAGCCAAAAACCAAAATTCATCATTTAAAGCGGTTGTAACATTTTTTGGTTCAATTTCGGAAACAAAGCAAATATTTGAATAAGATTCATGATGAGAAGAGCGAGTTCTTACCCCGATGGATGGTTCACCAATTATAAGTTCCCGTGGATGATCCTTTGTGAATTTTAAGACGCTTGGAGGTACATATTCATCTTTCTTGGCCTCCTCTTCTTCTTCTTTGGAAGGTGCTTCATCACCATGCTCCAAAGGAGGTAATGGATCATCCTCTTTTCCTGCGGAAAGTCTTTCTAAACAAGGAACAAGCTCATCAAATTTCACATTAATTGACTCTTCAACTTTTCTAGTTCTTTTATTAAAAACTCTATTAGCTTTACTAGTTGAAGAGTATCCAAGAAATGTTCCTTCATCACATTTTTCATCAAACTTTCCCAAGCTATCTTTTGTATTTAAGATAAAGCATTTACAACCAAAAACTTTGAAGTAAGACACATTAGGCTTCTTTTGAAAATAGAGTTCATATGGTGTGAGATTTAAAGATGGGCGAAGCATGATTCTATTTATAACATAACATGATGTGTTTACGGCTTCGGCCGAAAAAGACTTAGGTAATTTATATTCACATAACATAGTGCGTGCTAGCTCTTGAAGTGTTCTATTCTTTCTTTCTACAACACCATTTTGTTGTGGTGTGCGTGGTGCGGAGAACTCATGTTTTATGCCTAACATATCACAATAAGAAGTAAATTTTTCATTTTCAAATTCTCCTCCATGATCCGAGCGAATGCATTTAATTTTTAAATCACTTTCATTTTGAATACGAGTACATAATTTTGAAAACTCACAAAACGCTTCGGATTTGGATGAGAGAAATATTGTCCAACAATATCTAGAAAAATCATCTATTAAAACATATGTATACAATCTACCACAAAGACTTGCGGTGCTAACGGGACCAAAGAGATCCATATGAATTAATTGCAAAGGTCTTGTAGTAGAAATAACATTTTTACTTTTGAAAGAGGATCTAGTAATTTTACCTTTTTGACATGGTGAACAAAGTGAAGGTAAATTTCCATTTAATCTAGGCAATCCTCTAATTAAATCTCTTTTGGCAAGTTTTACAATAAGCTTTGTGCTAGCATGTCCTAGCCTTCTATGCCAAAGATCAAGTTCATCATTTTTGGTAATAAACATTTTAAAGTTGATTTTGAAAGATCATGAAATGAAACAATATAAACATTGTGTATTCTTGGTGCAGTTAGTAAAATATTATTTGTAATAGGATTAGATATTTTGCATAGATTAGTAGAAGATTCAAATAAAACATGTAATCCTTTATCACATAATTGGCTAATTGAAATAAGATTATGTCTTAGCCCTTTTAAATAAAGAACATTTGATATAGTGAAGGATTCGTTACCAACTATACCAATTCCCATGATTCTTCCTTTTCCGTTATCGCCAAAAGTCACAATCCCTCCCTTCTTCCTTTCTAGGCTAAGGAACTTTGATTTATTGCCCGTCATGTGCTTGGAGCATCCTGAATCCATGTACCACACGTCTTCATTGTCCTTAGCCTTCCTGCACATCTAGAAAGAAGATGAGAGTAAAGATCCGGATACCCAAGTGGAACCACCCATAGAGTAAGTGGAAGCCTTAGGTACCCAGACTTTCTTTAAAGTATTTCGTTTTATTTTCTTGCAAGAACTAGATGTGTGACCTAACCTATAACAGTTTGCACACGAAATAAAGGGGGTTGATACCCTTTTCTGGTATATTTTCTTGCTGGAAAAACTTTGATTTGCAGATGGTAAGCATTTTGAAAAAGAAATTTCAGGTTTCTGGTATGAGGTGCTAGCGCCGGCGTTAGTGGCTAGCGCCGGGCGGTAGCCCTCTCCTCGATATCTGAGCCCAAACTTTCCAGAACCATGGCACTGGATCCCTAGAATCATTTCCAGTGATTTTTGGCCTATTCCAAATTTTTTAATGGCCATGGTGAGATCATGAACTTGTGCTTTAAGTGAAGAATTTTCTTTCACAAGCATGACACACCTATTTTCAAAACCTTTTTTATTATTTTGATTTGCAAAAGAGAGGCTTCTAATTTCCTTTCTAATTCCCCCTTCTCTTTTGTAAGAGTTTTGGCATGAGAGAGGGCTTTAGAAAGTGACTCTTCAATGTCTTTTGCCAATTTTGTGGAGTGATCACATTCTTGGCAAGAAACCTTTCTCTTTTCTAAAATAATTACCTTTTTGGAAAGCTTTTGATTTTCTTTAATAAGAGATTCATTTTCACGATTTAATAAAATACTATCCTTCATATTTTTATCAAAAGCTTTGCATGTTTCAAGAAATTCATTAAATAATTCATCATAAGTGGGAGGAATTACCTCAGTGTCACTAGGACACTGGTGTCGTCGTCGTTTTCATGTCCCATGAGGCACATGTTTGCTTCCTCATCTTCGCTTGATGAAGACCCGCTTGATTCTTCGGAGGAGGAGGAAGAGGAGTCATCCCACGTCTTTGCCTTTAGTACCTTCCTCTTTTCTTTCCCTTTGTGCCATTTCTCCTTTTTCTCCTTCAAGAATTTTGGGCATTGACTCCTTATGTGCCCCGTCTTCCTACAATGAAAGCACTCCGGTGGAGGTCTTTCTTCTTCATCGTCGCTCTCCTTTTCCTTCTTTGAGGACGACCCTTTCATCCATCCTTTTGGATAAATTTCCGGAAAGTGTTTCGCCTTTCCGGATTTCGCATGAACTTTCGGAAGTTCTTTACCAAAAGACTCTCTTCATCTTCATCCTCATCCTCTTGGCACTCCTTCTTTGATTTTAATGCCAATGCCTTCTTCTTTGGCTCCTTGTTGTATTCATCAAATTGGATTTTGAGTTCTTCCTCATGGGTTTTGAGATTCCCAATGAGGCTCTCAACTTGGAGCGTTCTTAAGTTGTGCGATTCCGAAATAGCCGTCACCTTCGGGTTGAATTTTGGAGGAAGAGAACGAAGGATCTTACGGACAAAGTCGCCATTTGAGAACGTCTTTCTAAGAGCTTTTGAGGCATTGACGATCTTGGTGAAGCGCGTGTACATACCATCAACATCTTCTCTTTCGTCCATTCGGAATTTTTCATATTCCGACTCCAGTTGGAAAAGCTTGGAATCTTTAACCTATGATGTACCTTCATGAGTAACTTCCAAATGATTCCAAATTTCATATGCAGTAGTACAAGCAGAAATTCTATTAAATTCATTTCTATCTAACGCACAAAATAGAGCATTCATCGCTTTTGCGTTATTTTTACATTTGAGTTTATCCCGATCATCCCATTTATCTTTGGGTTTGTCTAAAGTTATCTCTCCAACTACAAATGTAGGAGGAGTGTATTCTTCTTCTACCATGTTCCAAACCTCAATATCTAGGGTCATTAGAAAACAACGCATCCTATTTTTCCAATAATTATAATCTGACCCAGTAAATAGAGGTGGTCTACTAATTCCCTGACCCTCGGAAAAAGCGAGATCATAAGACGCCATTATTCCTGGTTTTTAAACCGTTTGGAATAACCTAGCTCTGATACCACTTGTTGGATATTACGGCGCCCTTAGAGGGGGGGGGGGTGAATAAGGGAATAAAATTCTTTTTATAATTTTTAAGATAATTACTAAGTTGTTTTTGATTAATAGGAAATAAGATGACAAATTAGTAATAACAATTTTGCAATAATGAAATTTTACGCCAATAGAGAGAAATCAAATAAACACAAATATAATCATGATTGCATTATATAAAAAGGGTGTTTACAAAATTTGATTTCAATATCGCTAGAAATCGGAGGCGTACAAAAGTGAATTTCTTTTCCATTTCTATACTGACTTGTATCCCCACAAACCGGTTGGCTATAGCCTATCCTTCCCCGGATAAGGCCTCAAGCCGCTCTAGCAAATCCTTCCCCGGATATGGCCTCGAGCCCCCCTAGATCTAATCACCTAGAACTAGTCGCCAACATAAGGCGAATTTCCCCCTAAGTCCTACCCAGACCTAGTCGCCAACACAAGGCGAATTAACTACAAGATACAAATAAAGAAGTGAAGTAAATAACAAGCAAACTCCCTCTTGAGATTTCTGGAGATGAGGATAAAGGCTCGCTGAAGCACAAGCGAGGTCGAAGCGATCGTTCTTCGGATGCAGCGTGATGGCTTCCTTCTCCAGAATTTCTTCTTTGGCTTTGAGTGCGAGATGATGTTTTGGCAGAGTAGCATCACGAGAGTTTGGGCACAAGTAATGTCTCTGGAAGATCTAACCAAAACGAGAGAGATCCCAGCATTTTATAGAACTTGGAGCTTGCGCCTGCGGTAGTGGCTAGCGCCTGCGGTAGCGTTCGTGTGGAGCAGTTGCGAAACCGTCGGTGGCGTGGCACTGTGCACGAACTTGAGATAGCGCCTGGCGGTAGCGCTAGCGCTGGCGGTAGCGAAAACTGTCAGTGGCGTGGCAGAACAAACTTTCGTCGGTCGGAGCTTCAAGTTCATCGAACGGATATTTCGTCGAACGGAGCCAAATTCGTCTAATGAAATTTCGTCGAACGCAGCTTCAATTTCGTCGGACGGCTAGCGCCAGGCAGTAGCATTAGCGCCGGCGGTAGCGCTACTCCTTTCAAAAGTTGTATTCCATGCTGCCTTCTACCTGTGGAGTATTGCACTTATAGTTCCTGCACACTATAAACACACTACAAGCAATATCAAATACAATATGGGATTTGTTATTCTCAAACAAAGGGATGTGACACACATGTCCAACAGTTATGTTACCTCTGCGGTCAATAAACTAAAAAGGGAACTATCTGCTGAAACTGAGAGCCTGAGAAATGATGTGAAGAATCTACAAGAGTATACTTTCAAAGAGACAATACTTACTATCTAATTTAGGGGTCAATCAGACATTGATTGTCAGCAACATAGAAAAGGCCTACATTGCATCCACCAAGAGGATGGATGAACACAAAACTAATCTCCAAGAAAGTCTAGATCACCACAATAAGGATCTAGACAGTCATCTCCTTGAGACCAAGAATCACTTGGAAGCAGGAATCCACATGCTTAAAAATAAGATATTGTTTTCTGAGGAGATTCTCCAGAGGGGGATATCTGAAGAAGTCATAAAGGGGGAGAGAACAATGATAATGGCCAGTGGTGAGCATGCCATAGGGACCACAAATACCATTAGGGAAGCATTGAATCTCCCTCCTCTACATTTTGACCAGCCTGCAGAAGAGTACCCTGCTGAAGAGAAACATGCAGACAATACTGATACTGCAACTGATAAGGGTAAAGAGAAGGAAGAAATGGAGGATGAAGAAGTAAAAATGAGGAATAGAAAGTACAGGGAGAAAATGGAGAAAAAGGATGACTATGAAAGATGGAGTCCCAAATCCAGATCCATCATTCTATAAGCATGGGAGCAAGTGAAAGAAAATAAAGGTGAACGATACAATGTATACAGTCACAGAAGGGACAAGCAAGCAGGTAGAATCCCAACTGATTCTCTTGAACCTCTCAAGTATCATCCCAAACCGTTTGAATACTTCATCAGACAAGTTCAAAAGGAGCAGGAAGCCACTGCCAAGAAAGCAAAGGGTGAAGCTGCTATGAGGGCACCAGAGATATAGATGGCTAAATCTGTAGGGGGATAAATGTAGAAATGTAAAAATCCTTTAAAAATATTTGGCACTAATTATAAATGAAGTAATATTTGTCAAATTCTGTGTTCACTCAAACATAGCTGCAATATCATCATTATATGCCTATTTTCTTAAGATGTACTTTATCATTGAGTGGGTTATGACTTCTTCAAATAGGGGGAGATTGTTGGGAATAGTGCCCAGCAGTGTTCCTGATTTGAAGAAGTGCCCAACTCAATGATAGGTACAAATTGTATCTAATGTCCTATCTAGTTCATGCTTGCAGAGATAAGACAATATGTCCAGTACTTCAATAACATGCCTAAGTATAATATCATCGAAAAAGACTGGACATATCGTCGACAAGTATAGGCACATCGTTGAAATGATGGGTAAAGCAAAGAAGAATGATTGTGTCTGATGTCGTCGAAAAGAATCAAACGTATCGTCGACAACATCAGGCATATCGTTAACAACATGCAGAGAAAGGCAAAATGGTGATATCGTTGTGACATCTACATGACGATATCAGAAAGTTGAGATGAAGAAGAAGACTCAAAGATGTCGACGATATCGTCGACAAGAAGCCTTGTCATCGGAAAGGCTAAGTAAGACTAATGTTGAGGACATCGTCGACAAGAAGCCTTGACGTCGAGAAGACTAAAGAAAGTCATATGAAGACATGCAGTTGCTGAAGTATAGTCTATCGACATGATATCAATTATGTCATCGACAAGATAATGTGGTCAAAACGATATCTAGCGGACAAGGAGTTCTCGCCGATATCAGTTTGATGACTTCTTGTCGTCTTAAGCTCGAGTGTGGAAGTGATGTCCTGTATCGTCGAGATATCACTATCTGATGAAGAATTGAAGAAGAAACAAGTTCAAGACATCGACAAGCCCTGTCGTCGAGATATTGTCCATATCGTCGTAACAATGGAAATATCATCGAGACAGGTGAAAGAATATAGGTATGCTAACTAATTCACCTAGAGGGGGGGTGAATATGTCTTTTGAGTTTTACTTGATAATTATGGCCTGTTAAAACTATTCTAATCAGAGAATCAAGCAACACAAAAAACACACAAGTGTTTATAGTGGTTCCCCAAGACAGTGTGTCTATGGGTAGTCCACTTTCCCCCTTCACCCTTCTAACAGTGTGTTAGACAGGGCCAACTCCACCAAACTCGGCTCAAAGAGCTTACAGCACAAGTTCCTCAGAACTTCTCAGATCAAAGATGATCCTACCTCAGGAAAAAAGTCCCTACAACTCAGAACTATCACCAGCTCCTACCTCAGGACAAAAGTCCCCACAACTCAGAACTATCACCAGCTCCTACCTCAGGCACTGATGCCCTACAACTCAGAGTTATCACCAGCTCCTACAGCTCAGACCACCTCCTGGTCCTACCTCAGGAAACAAGCCTTACTCCTCAGGCTAAATAGCCCTACAATCTCAGGCAAACCAGCCCTACAAGCTCAGGCAAACCAGCCCTACAAGCTCAGGCAAAAATCGTTACAAAAAAAAAGATGTTTTAGAAATATTCTACAGTAGAAATACTCTCCTGTAGATCCTGCACAATTTGTGCTTTCCTGTAGCTGAAGATGTTGATAACAGCTACCACCTGATCTTCTTCTTCAATAGGAGGATGGAAGATCTCCTTGCCCCTTCTGGTGGAGGAGCTAACTTCTTCTCTCAGTTTCTTCTTCTTTCTCAGTGAGCAGGAAGAAAAACGAGAGCAGCAGCCGTCAATGGCGAAATGAGATTTTGCAAGCAATCGGTCGGGGGTTAGAAAATACCCTAACTCTTTCTTTTATACTTCTTTTATCTTCAACGGCTCTAATTTGATCTCCCAAGAAGTACGGGAGACAATGGTGGTCCCCTGTAGCTTTTCTGCAACTTGCCCTAGCCGCAAGTCCCACCGCCCTGCCTATCTGTAGAGAAGGTCTGCGTTCGACGAACGTGCTACACTCTGTGTTCGACGAACCCGCTGCATCCTGCATTCGACGAGCTTGCCAAACTCTCCGTTCAACGATCTGCCTTGTCTCTGCGTTCGACAATCTGCCTTGTCTCTGTGTTCGACGATCTTCCTTGTCTCTGCGTTCGACGAATGACACTCTGCGTTCGACGAACACGCCAAGCTCTGCGTTCAATGATCTGCCTTGTCTCTGCATTCGACGAACGGCACTCTGCGTTCGACGAACACGCTAATTATCAGCTGTTTCTTCTATCTCGTCTCAGCGGTCGACGAACTGTATTCTGCGTTCGACGAACATGCCCTTTGTGCCTTCTCAGCGGCTCCTTCTCTAGTCTCATCTCAGCGGTCGACGAACTTGGTTCTGCGTTCGACGAACGGCACTCTGCGTTCGACGAACGGCACTCTGCGTTCGACGAACACACTGATTCCTTCGTTCGACGAACTGCTAGCTGAGACAATTTTTCATCAACATAGGAGATGATTTCTCCTAACCTTAGGTCTTGATTAACCCTTTCTCTTAAGTCACCTAAGCCTGTTTAACTTACAAAAACAAAGTTTTATCAAATACAATATGTACTTAGTATTGGAAGTGATACCTCTTCAAATCAAGGGAACATTGAGGGCAATATTCCCAACAATCTCCCCCTATTTGAAGAAGGCAGAACATCCACAATGCTAAGGTACATAGCCAACAAAAACATATCATGATACCACTTGAAGGACATATATTTAAATGTTCTATAAGATAATCATGATAAGATAACTTCTAGATAACAACATTTTTTAAGCTAACAACTTCATGATAGATTATCTAAATCTAGCATCTAGCTTAGTGGGCATCTCCCCCTATCTAACTCAGATTGAATAGCATTTCATGATAACTAACTTAGAGTGCTAACACTACTTTGGCCTTAGCAACTAGCATTCCATCTCCTATTTGCATCTAGCAAGACCAAATTTGGTCTTAGCATTGGCCATCTCCCCCTTTTTTGGATTATTCAACCTCTTTCCCATTAGGGAATAGGATTCTTCAACCTCTACTCTTTTCTGGATACTTCTTACAAATCTTAAGATAGATAAGAAAGCATTTTACAAATCCTCTTTTAGGACAACTTACATCCTCTCTGACCTACTGAGCATTAGCTATCTCCCCCTCAACTTATAGCCAACTCCCCCTCAATTTGAGCAGGAGCTTGCTCCCCCCTAATTGGAGCACCTGTATTTACTCAGACATTTCCCTACAGCTTAAAAGAAAACAGGAAATACAGGTGATCCAGATGTTTCTGATCCAGCTGATCATTTTAAACTATTCTACATTTAACAACTTAGGGAGATTATCTACCCTATCAGTGGATTATGCCTATTTGAAGGAAGATCAATTCAGATATAAATCTATCATAACATTACATTTTATGATAAATTGAACAGATAAAAGTATAAGCAGTTTAATATAGAGAATATATATTCAGAACTGAACTCATTCTAAATTCAACATGCCTAAGTCAATTTTAAAAGAATTAAACTTGGCCTCATCCAGTGTCTTAGTGAAGATATCAGCTACTTGATTGTCTGTAGGGACATATTCAAATTAGATATCTTCACACTATACATGCTCTCTAATAAAATGATACCTAATTTCTTTGTGCTTGGTCCTGCTATGGGAGACAGAATTTTTAGCAATAGAAATTGCACTGGATGAGTCACACGGCATGGGAGATTGTCTTACCTTGATGTTGTAATCTTCCAACTGCTGCAATGTACTCTGACTCAGCTGTGGACATTGCCACATTGGTTTGCTTTTTGCTGCTCCATGAGACCAGCCACCTCCCTAGGAATTGACAGGTGCCACTTGTGCTTTTTTTGTCCTCTTTGCATCCTGCAAAATCTGCATCTGAATAGCCTATTAGTTCAAAATCATTGTTCCTAGGGTACCAAAGGCCAAGATTTAGGCTTCCCTTGAGGTATCTCAAGATCCTCTTCACAAAGGTGTAGTGAGATTCCTTAGGACATGTTTGATACCTAGCACAAACACATATTGAATACATAATGTCTGGCCTACTAGCAGTCAAGTACAACAGGGATCCAATGATACACCTGTACATGGACTCATCAAAGGCCTTCCCCTTTTCATCCTTGTCTAATGATGCATTAGATCCCATGGGTGTTCTCATGGAGGAGGCTGATTCCATCCCAAATTTCTTGATGAGATCCTTCGTGCACTTGGTCTGGGAGATGAAAATTCCATCATCAGATTGTTTCACTTTGAGCCCAAGGAAATATTTGAGCTCACCCATACTGCTCATCTCAAACTCCCCCTGCATTAGATTAGCAAATCTCTTGCAGAGGTTGTCATCAGTAGACCCAAAAATTATGTCATCAACATAAATTTGGACTAAGAGACACTTGCCCCTTGTTTCCCTAAGAAATAATGTGCTATCAATCTTTCCCCTCATGAACTTGTTCTTGAGGAGAAAGCTGGACAAAGTCTCATACCAAGCCCTTGGGGCTTGCTTAAGACCATACAGGGCTTTCTTAAGAAAATAGACATGAGAAGTGAGAGTAGGATGGACAAAACCTGATGGCTGCTCTACATATACTTCCTCTTTTAGATTTCCATTCAGGAATGCTGATTTGACATCCATCTGGTAGACTTTGAAGCCCTTGTGAGCAGCATATGCAAGGAATAGTCTTATGGCCTCCAACCTTGCAACTGGGGCAAAGGTTTGGTCAAAGTCTATTCCTTCCTTTTTCCTATACCCTTTTGCAACCAGCCTTGCTTTGTTTTTGATGATTGTCCCATTCTCATCCAACTTATTTCTGAATATCCATTTGGTGCCAATGATGTTGTGTCCTTCTGGTCTAGGCACCAACTTCCATACTTTGCATCTTTTGAATTGCAAAAGCTCTTTCTGCATAGCCTGAATCCAGAATGGATCCAAGTTGGCCTCTTCAAACCTTTTAGGCTCTACCTATGACAGAAAACTGAGGAACAAGGCCTCATTGTGAGCCCTTATCCTTGTTGTCACACCTTGCTGAACATTCCCTATTATCTGTTCTATGGGATGATCCCTTAGATGTCTGGTAGCTGCAGTCATTCTGTTCTCAGCTTGCTGTGCTGTTTCTGCAGGTTCAGCAGTTTCTTTAACAAGGTTGACTTCTTCCTCTTCAGGGATGGCAGCATCAAAAATAGTTTTGTTGTGTTGTTTCTGCAGGTTCAGTAGTTTCTTTATCAAGGTTGACTTCTTCCTCTTCAGGGATGGCAGCATCAGAAATAGTTTTGCTGCAGCTGGGAGTGTCTTGTATAGACATCCTTTCCAATTCCTGTTCATTTCCCGTCAAAACAGAAGATCTAGACCAGCCTTTATATATTAGGCTGGTCTCATCAAAAACAACATGCATAGACTCCTCTACAACATGAGTTTTCTTGTTGTATACTCTATAAGCTCTACTATGAGAGCTATAACCAACAAGAACACCTACATTGCATTTCTTTGCAAACTTTGTTAATTGGGATTTTCCATTATTTAGAATGTAGCATTTGGAGCCAAAGATTCTAAAATATGAAATTGTAGGTTGTTTGCCTTTTAGAATTTCATAGGGGGTTATCCCAAAAACCTTATTGATAGAAGCTCTATTGAGAACATGACAAGCTGTATTGACAGCCTCAGCCCAGAAATATTCTTGGAGTGAGGAGTCACTAAGCAGTGTTCTCCCAGCTTCTATCAAGGTCCTATTCCTCCTCTCAGCCAAACCATTTTGTTGTGGAGACCTTGGGGAGGAGAACTCTTGGGTGATACCAAATTCTTGACAAAATCTTGTCATTGCATCAGATTGAAATTCTGTGTCATCGTCAGTCCTAGTCCTGACCACAGCGCATTATAGATCATTCTGAATTGCCTTGACATTATTGATAAAGACATTTAAAGTATCAGATTTCTACTTAAGGAAGAATACCCATGTATATTTTGAGTGATCATCAACAATCACCAAAGTATACAACTTCCCACCTAGGCTCTGAATTGGCAAAGGACCAAACAAGTCCATATGCAAGAGATAAAGACATCTTTCAGTGTCTTTGGAGCCAATACTTTTAAAGGTGGCCCTAGATTGCTTACCCATTTGGCATGCATGACAGGGACCATTTTTAATACATTTTAAATTTGGACTATTCCTAACAAGATTTTTAGAGAAAAGTCTATACATTGTCTTGTAGTTAATATGAGCAAGTCTCTTGTGCCATTGAACACAAAGAAACTCATTCTCATTAGCTACAAGACAAACAGAAGTAAGAGAATTACTGCAAATGAAATCTAAGCAATAAATATTTCCACTCCTAGTGCCTGAGAGAATAGTCTCTAAGTCATTTGACTTTTTGATCAAGCACTCATTGTGAAGTTCAATGACATAGCCTAAGTCACATAGTTGACTTATGCTAACTAGGTTGTGTTGCAATCCGTCAACATAAGCTACCCTTGTGATTGTAAGTATGCCATTGGAGATCATACCATATCCTTTGGTGACTCCTATTTCACCTCCCCCAAATATTACTTTGGGTCCATTCTTCACTGGCTTGTAATCCTTTAGAAGACTCCTAGTTCCTGTCATGTGCCTTGAGCACCCACTGTCCAAGTACCATATTTGGTTGAGACTGGTACTTGAACTACCCTGCCAAGAAAGATTTAGTTATCCTTAGGAGCCCAAAAAGCTTTGGGCCCTAGGTGCATGTTAGTTTGATGAGATAATCTCACACTTGCTACACTCCTAGCAGGAAAGCTCTTCTTTGCATTAGGTACATTGGGATTGTACCAACAATCTATGGCAAAGTGCCCCACCTTGCCATAACACCAACAATCATGAATATTGTATCTCCTTTTCTGAACATTTTTCTGAATTGGTACAGCACTGTGCACATGTTCAGCAGAAGAGACTGCAACATTCTTCCTATTTCTTTCAGCAATAATCTGACTGAAGGATAATCTGTGGACAGTCATGCTGCTCTTTGTCCTGATGGCCTCAACTTGCTTTGGCTTGGTAGCCATACAAGATCTGATGGAATCAGACACTGGGCAGCAGGCCTTGTCAACAGATTTGACAGCAGTCTTGCTTTTTGCTGAAGCTGATTTAGAAGTGCTTGCTTCCTTGTTCTTGACTGAAGGTGCTGAGACACCAAACACAAATGGTCCAGATTGGGTCATTTGTATTTCCTCATGGGGAGCTTTCATTGCACTCAATCCCATGCCCTTTCTTTCACTATGGGATGGAGTATTTTCCTTCCTATAGGATCTCCCATTCTTCCAGTGACCATAAATACTTTCATGGTAATACCCGTTGGAAGGAAGTAGCACCTTTTGAAAGGTGGTTTGAGGCTTAGCCTTCTCCTTGCTCTTTACTCCACTCCCTTCTCCTACTTCCATCTTATTGAATCCAAGTCCTCTCGTATTAGTTTGAGAGGAGAAGGTGTCAATAATGGGAAGCATAAACTTGGGCTTGGAGAATTGAGCCACCAGGCTCTTCTCTTTCACCAGCTTCTCCTCAAGGTCCTTGATGACCTTGTTCTTCAGGGAAATAGTGCTCAATTGAGCACTTGTCATACCCTTTAAATGACTTATTTGTCTACTCATCTGGGCCACCGGGGAGGTAGGTCCAGTGTAGTCACCTTCAGTCTTCTTAAGGGAGGCAATTTCCTGGGCTTGCCTCTTGGCAAGCTTCTTGCTCTCTTTCTGAGCAATAACCAAGGCATCATATTTGTCAATAAATTAATTGACATCTACCTCAGCTTCTGAAACACTTCCATCATGTGATGGCTGTGCTTCAGATTCTTGACATACATCATGATCAAAAATTGAAGTGGAATGGATTGATACCTGATCATTGTCAGACATATTCTGACTGCCTTCCTCATCACTGAGGGCCATAAGGCCTAGCTGAACATAGTCTTCTTCATCCTCCTCTTCATCACTATCTGAGTGTGAAAGAGGGGCCCTGATTCATGTCCTAGCAGCAAGATAGTCTTCATCCTCCTGAGCAGCAAACATCCCTATGTAGGCTTTCTCTTCTTCATCTGAATCTGAAGATGAAGATGAAGATTCACTCCAACTCTTGCTTTTCTTGGCTAGAAGGGATTTTTCTCCCTTCCTCTCCTTCTTGTGATGAGGCTTCTTTTCACCTCTTTCTTTCCTTTTGACTGGGCAGTCAGCAATGACATGCACAGGCTTGCTGCAGCAATAGCAAACAATGTTATCTGAAGCATGTTTACTAGTTTTGGAATCATACCTGTCCCCTTTGGGGTGCTGCCTTTCAGATCTAAAGTGATCCTTGTTGGAGTGTGATGAGGAGGAAGGCTTGCTCTTCCATTGATTCCTCTTCATCATCTTCTTGAACTGCCTAGAGAAGGCAGCAAACTCTTCATCAGAAGAAGAGTAGTCTGGAGAGCAGCTCTCAGACATCTCAGATTTAGCCTTCCTTCTTGGAGGTGACTGCAACCTGCTCTTGCTCTTCTTTGAGCTATCAGCTTTGAGAGCTATTGTTCTCTCCTTTGTGAGAGCCTTGGAGGAAGTATCCTCCTCCTTTCTTGCAGTCAGTTGTATATCATATGAGAGTAGGTTCCCAAACAGTGTATGGTTAGGTGTTTCTCCAAGCCTTGCCGCTTCCCTGATTGCACAGATTTTTGTGTCCCATTCCCTAGTTAGAGATCTAAGGAACTTGTCATTTAGCTCATAATCTGTGAACACCCTCTCATAGGTTCTTAGTTCATTTACTATCCTAAAGAACCTTTCATAGCACATGGATTTATTCTCATGGCTCTGCTGTCTGAAGGCTTCATATTCCTGATTGAGGAGTGACTTTCTATCATCCCTCACTTCAGCTGTTCCTTCCATATATACAACCAATGTGTCCCACATTTCCTTGGCGGTTGTGCAGTGTACCAAGTTCTGAAATGTAGTGTCATCAATTGCATTAACAATTATGTTTTAGGCCCTTTTGTCCATAGTGTATAGTGCAATTTCATCATTGGTCAGCTCAGAAAATACCTTGAGTACTTTTCTAGTAGGTTCAATAGTGGAGGCCTTCTCAAAGGTATAAGAACCATTTTTGACTGTTACATAGATCCTTGGGTCCGAGGCTTCCATGAACAGCCTCACCCTTTGCTTCCATATGCCAAAGTTTTCTTTTGAGCATATGGGCAACTTCATTGACCCCAACTCCTTCTTCATTCCACTGGAGGCCATTTGATTTTGAATCAGCAATACCTATTTAGGAACTGGTCAGACTGTTAAGTCCTTCTTGACCAACCAACCTCGCTTTGATACCACTTTAAAGAATATAGGTATGCTAACTAATTACCCTAGAGGGGGGTGAATAGATCTTTTAAGTTTTACTTGATAATTATGGACTGTTAAAACTATTCTAATCAGAGAATCAAGCAACACAGAAAAACACATAAGTATTTATAGTGGTTCCCCAAGATAGTGTGTCTATGGGTAGTCCACTTTCCCCCTTCACCCTTCTAACAGTGTGCTAGACAGGGCCAACTCCACCAAACTCGGCTCAAAGAGCTTACAATACAAGTTCCTCAGAACTTCTCAGATCAAAGATGATCCTACCTCAGGACAAAAGTTCCTACAACTCAGAACTATCACTAGCTCCTACCTCAGGACAAAAGTCCCTGCAACTCAGAACTATCACCAGCTCCTACCTCAGGCACTGATGCCCTACAACTCAGAGCTATCACCAGCTCCTACAGCTCATACCACCTCTTGGTCCTACCTCAGGCAACAAGCTTTACTCCTCAGGCTAAACAGCCCTACAATCTCAGGCAAACCAGCCCTACAAGCTCAGGCAAAAAGCCTTACAGAAAAAAGATTTTTTAGAAATATTCTACAGCAGAAATACTCTCATGTAGATCCTGCACAGTTTGTGCTTTCCTGTAGCTGAAGATGTTGATAACAGCTACCACCTGATCTTCTTCTTCAATAGGAGGATGGAAGATCTCCTTGCCCCTTCTGGTGGAGGAGTTAACTTCTTCTCTCAGTTTCTTCTTCTTTCTCAGTAAGCAGGAAGAAAAACAAGAGCAGCAGCCGTCAATGGCGAAATGAGATCTTGCAAGCAATCGGTCGGGGGTTAGAAAATACCCTAACTCTTTCTTTTATACTTCTTTTATCTTCAACGGCTCTAATTTGATCTCCCAAGAAGTATGGGAGACAATGGTGGTCCCCTGTAGCTTTTCTGCAACTTGCCCTAGCCGCAGGTCCCGCCGCCCTGCCTATCTGTAGAGAAGGTCTGCGTTCGACAAATGTGCTACACTCTGCGTTCGATGAACCCGCTGCATCCTGCGTTCGACGAGCTTGCCAAACTTTGTGTTCGATGATCTGCCTTGCCTCTGCGTTCGACGAACGGCACTCTGCATTCAACGAACACGCCAAGCTCTGCATTCAACGATCTGCCTTGTCTCTGCATTCGATGAACAACACTCTGCGTTCGATGAACACGCCAATTATCAGTTGTTTCTTCTATCTCGTCTCAGCGATCGACGAACTATATTCTGCGTTCGACGAACGACACTCTGCGTTCGACGAACACGCCCTTTGTGCCTTCTCAGTGGCTCCTTCTCTGGTCTCATCTCAGTGGTCGACGAACTTGGTTCTGCGTTTGACGAACGTCACTCTGCGTTCGACGAACACGCTGATTCCTTCGTTCGACGAACTACCAGCTGGGACAATTTTTCATCAACTTAGGAGAAGATTTCTCCTAACCTTAGGTCTTGATTAACCCTTTCTCTTGAGTCACCTAAGCCTGTTTAACTTACAAAAACAAAGCTTTATCAAATAAAATATGTACTTAGTATTGGAAGTGATGCCTCTTCAAATCAAGGGAACATTGAGGGCAATATTCCCAACAAAAGGTTCAAAAGTAGCCGGATGCGCTATCAACATTTAATGTTGCCGCTTGATTGTCCAATCAGCGCATGCTCTTGAGGGATGGGCGTCTGTCAGTAAAGGACATCATATATGACCGTTAAGCGGCTCGTCCATCCTATAAAGGGAAACAGTGATGCCCTAGAAGAAAAAAGAGAGAAAAAAGGAACGAAAAAGAATCTTGCCTAGCCATACAATAGTACAAGCGGCGGTGAAGAAAGAAAGTAGGGAAGAACAAAATGATCATTCTGTGTTCTTCAAGTTGCAGTTAAGTCTCATCGACTGTTAAGAATTGTTCAAGGAAGATAGCTAGTCAACATCCGGCAGAGCAAGAAGCTTGAAGAAGATTTGCACTGTGAAGGTTCACATCAAAAGCATCTTCTTCAAGTAAAGAAGCCGATCTCCATCAGGCATAAGTTCAATATTGTGAATCAATCTTTGTAAGGCTTGCGGGCCAAAGTTGTGGGATCTTTTTTCAGATCTGAGTGTCAAGCTTGAGGGATTGAGATCTGCGAGGCTTGAGGGCTAGGGCCGAGGTACTTGCGGGTCCAAACATGTCGATCTTGCGGGCTCCGGTGCAGTGAAGGGGCTTGCGGGCCTAGCCTGTAGGCAAGAGTTGTGGGTCTGTGCTGTGTAGGGCTTGAGGGCATTACTGTCGAGCTTGTGGGCTCAGGTGCAATGAAGGGGCTTGATGGCCTAGGCTGTACGGACTTGCGGGTCTGAGTTGTAGGGCTTGAGGGACTAAGTGTCGAGCTTGCGGGCTCGGGTGCAGTGAAGGGGCTTGAGGGCCTAGGCTGCAAGGAATTGAGGGTCCAAGTTGTAAGGCTTGCGGGCCGGAGATATTGGCGGAGTTTGTCGAGCCTACAACGTTGCTAGGTAGGCGCAGAGGGAAAGAGGACTACTCAAGACACCTTGTCTTGAGGAACCTATATATGTCTTTGTGTGCTTTCTGTGTTATGTCCTACCAAACGCTAAATCTATTATCTAGAAAACAAGAACACCTAAAGAGGGAAGTAAAATAATTTGAAAAACCTATTCACCTCCCCCCCCCCCCTCTAGGTGATAAGTAGACACCCAATAACTAACATTTATGTTAGTGTGGATGGGACGGTTGTCATCACTGACTTCCAGGTTTTGGGACCCAAGGAAAACGAATCTATCCCTATTTTGGGTGTTTCATTCCTAAAAGAGAGTGGGGTAACCCTGCATTTTACTGATGGGCATGCAACCTTATCTCCTAAGTTTGAGCAACATTTACCCCCTCCAGGTGCCACTAAGGCTAACAATGAGTCTGAATTAGTTCCTAATATATCCTTATTGGTAGTTGATGATAGTTCTTGTGTTGTTGAGAACAGGGAATTATGTGTCAAGAAGTGCAAAGGCGTTGAAGAAAGCGTGGAGGAAACTGAGGTGGATAATGCTGTGAAGAGATGTGGAAGTCCGCGGGGGTGGACGAATGGTGCTGCTACTGCCGCCGCCTATAAAGCGATTGTTGAATCTTCAGAAACTTTTTTATGTGTGAACAATATATGTAAAACTGTAAAACAGGTGCGATGGGCAGATCACTCACCCACTAGGGAGGAGGAAATGAAGCCCCAATTTGAGAATGATGGCACTGAAACTTTTTCTGAGCGAGCGTCTGGTACTTCTTGGCGATCGACTTCTGTGGAAAAATTAAAGTGGGAAAGAATGGAGCACAGGGCTCGCACGTTCGCCCTCTGACGTGCGAAGGAAAAGGCGTGGGGCAAGGGAGACAACTCTCCCTTGGGCCTAAAATCATTCACCTCTTCTCTTTCTCATGTAGTGAAGGAGGATCATCACAAATCAGCATATAGCATGCTGAGCTCTGAAGACATCTAGAATGGCCATCAGGGTTTGCCCCAGCTCCATATGTTGAAAAGGGGTGGCAGTCGGTGGGGGAGGGACAAAATCTCATGAATCAGCGAACTGCGGGGACAACACAAAGTAAGGTCGTATTAGAATTGGCCAACTCAATGCTTAAATGGACCATTTTCTGTAATTTTTACACATGGGCACACCATAGCTTCCGCTGCTTAGTTTGTCTGCAAACTAAAGCTCGAGCAGGGTTGCCAAGTGTTGTGGACTTCTTTCTCTTATGATCGATTGTTCAAGTGATACCAGTTTGTAAGATCCCCCTCCCCCTTACTAGGAGGGTCACCCGGGTCTTATGCCCAGAACCGCTGCCTTACGGATGACACCAATACACAGGTTAGTTGCAACCGCAAGACGCCAATTCTGCCGGCTATTACGATCATTTGCTTTATGCCAATAGAGAAAAGAATGACAAAGGAAATAAAACAAGTCCACATTACAGATTTCATAAATGAAAACAAGATAGTCCAGCAATGAGTACAAAAAGAGAGAAGGGCTTATGCCCGATACATATCCAAAAGAGTACAATAAATAACTCTCTCTCTCACTCTACACAACATGCGGAAGTTAAACACTCATAACACTTAGCACCTGTCTCATAGCGGTAGTAATGCGCGACATCTGCTCCTCAGTTCCTGCCTCCTCTTCTAGCTGTGGCTCCATCACCTCGGGCACCTACGGTCACAACCGACCGTTAGTCATAAAGACTTAGCCGATTTTCCCCGCCTCCCCCCCCCCCCCCCCCCTGCGCGCGACTCCTAGGAACCGAGCGGGAGGAAGAAGCGGAGGACAACAAAACGAAGTAAACAAATGCAGGTGACAGTGAATTCTATGCTGGCAAGTATATATATGACAAGTACAACTCTAGCAGTATAAACAAATAAGTAGTAATGAGCAGTAAAAGAAGTAAGTAGTAAAGCAGTGCACGCAAGTATAATAAACAAGTAAAGCATTCTACCAGACGTAAGAATATTAACTTATATGAAGGCCCATACAAACTTATAAGTTAAGATATCCGGAATTATAACTTATCATAAAAAAGAGCCCATACTAGTTTATATGATAAGGGTCTACATTCAATGTTCTATGGATTATGTATGTATGATATGCATGTTAAGATATGAGTCACATAAGTGCAACACACCCACATGACTCTGTGATCACAGACCTTTAGTTCCTGATTTTTGGAGATAGCTACATTCTCTGGTACCACCGTTGTGGCTACGATAGCGGTGGAGCGGTCAACTCCACTTCCTAGGTGGGTATACACACTACCATGCCTAGACCCTTCGTACTCCTCTATACACATCCTAGGTGCACTCTAGAGTCTTGCGTACTCTTTGCTGGTAACCACCAGTCTTTGAGGTCAGGTGTGCATCTTCGGGGATCGTCCTCCAGACCGCAGTATAAATAACCTACTGGCCCCTCAAACCCTCACACCTGCCTAAGTCAACGTACTGTCATCGGTGTGACGATTGGTCCAGTATTGAAGACCCGCCACTAATTTGTTCTTATGCACATGTAGATTATCACAGCCCGAGCCTCCATCTCACAGGACCAACCTATCCTGGTATACAACCTCCCGAGCCTCAAGCTTGCAGAACCAACCCGTCCTGATATTCCGTCTCCCATCCCTTAATTACGGATGGATTCCACCATGTCTCTGTTCATTTAGTTGCCCTACTCTTGTCTACTTATTAATATACTAGAGATTTAGGGTAAATCCTGAACTTCCCGTGGACTACCCGGTGAAGGGCTCGCAGTGGTACTAGGGAATGCAATGGTGGTTGAAACCCGAACTCCCCTTTTCAGGATATTTACTTTTATTGATAACTACCCCTTTCGATGTCCCACTCTCCTTATTACTCTATATGGCTTATATGTTTTATGACTTATCTGTCATCTTATTCGTAAGCAAACGTTCTCTTGAACGATGTGTGACACTTATGAATCTCTCATCTTCTAAGTGGTGTACCCCTTGTATATTATTATAAGTCAACCCCACTGATTTCCTAAGTGATTTCCTCGGTTATGTCATCACAAAAGGTTTTTCCTATTCGCAGACCAAAGTGAGATTAAACTAGATTTGATCCTTATGATGTAAGTTTAACCATATCATGACCAAATGGGTTCTAATTTTTACCAAGGATTCATAATGGATGATCTAATGGTTGATCAGAATTTTGATACGATTCACATTGATTTGGCCTCTATTTAAAATTCATTAATCAAATATCATCTTCTAGAATGTAAAGGAGGTACCAAGTCAATAAGTTCAATCTTTCTAGATAAATTTCTAGAGGTGACTTATGACATAAAAATAGGATTCCAAAATCTCATAATTTTCCAGCAGCTTTATAATCATAATTTCTATTTATCATAAAAAGGGTGACAAGATGACTTTACACACCAAGTACTAGATTTCGACTTTCAAAAATTCTGAGGAATTTACAGTGACACTATAATGTCATAAAAACACTAATTACAGAAATTCATAATTTTTCAGCAGATTTATATCCATAATTTCTATTTATCATAAAAAGGGTGACAAGGTGACTTAACACATCAAGTACTAGATTTTCACTTCCAAAACTTCTTTTAAAATTAAAGTGACACTATAATGACATAAATACACTAATTCCAGAATTTCATAATTTTCCAGCAGATTTATATTTATAATTTCAATTTATCATAAAAAGTGTGACAAGATGACTTAACACATCAAGTACTAGATTTTGACTTCCAAAAATTCTGAGAAAATTACAATGACACTAAAATGGCATTAAAACACTCATTCCAGAATTTCATAATTTTCCAGCAGATTTATATTCATAATTTCTATTTATCATAAAAAGAGTGACAAGATGACTTAACACATCAAGTACTAGATTTTGACTTCCGAAAATTCTGAGAAAATTACAGTGGCACTATAATGAAAAGGAAACATTAAATCCAAAATCTCATCATTTTACAGGAAAGTTTTATCATATATATTGCACAACTTAAGATTAGTGACAAACTGAAAAATTGAAATCTTTCCATAAATAACATTTCCAAAAATTCAAATAAACACAGAGATTCATAATGGGATTCTTAACTATTTTCCAGAGTTTCAACAATTTAGCTCCAAATACCAACAATGAACATTTCATATATACAAAATTGTGACATAGGTCAATTTGATCATGTTCACAATATTCTTGATCCTAGAGATCCCAAGATTTCTAAGGTGGTGTATTATACCATGAAGGAGGTGTGTGCAAGGTTTTAGAAGCTATCTCTAAGCCATTTGGGATAAATACACAAAATACTTATTTGGCTATTGGCACACCATATCCCTCTCTTAAGTAGAGACATGCAAAGTAAATTACCCTACATGCAGAGGTCCAATGGACCTCAAATTTTAACCATGGGACAATATTGTCTAAATGAAGGTGACACCTAAATGTGGGGTCATTTGGAGCTATATACTTCCAAAAATGTCACCTATTTGATTTTACATATTTTAGATAAAACCTTAGAAAAGCATCACATAAAAATCTGATTTTTTGGGTGCAAGCTAGATACAGGTCATATGCATGCATGGCCAAAATTTCAAGTCCATCAGACTTATAGTTTAGAATATATACACTAAATAATTTCTGGCCTCTAGTTGGACCAGCATCACTAAAATAGAAGTCGAGGCTTCTATAGTGCCCCAAATGGGATGATTTTAGTTTCTAATAAAAGTAGACATCAAGACCTACAACAGCTATCTCAGGTCACTTTTCCTAAAAAGGCGTATAAGGGCCTCAAATTCCAGTATGAACATTCATAATAAAGTGTGACAAAATCATTTAATTGAAATAATATGGTCTGCATATAGCAGATCTAACCAATCCGACGGCTCTCCTTCATCTTCTACCTCTAGCCAAGGGTGGAGATCATCCCGACCTGGGCCACCTTCCACAGCAATTTCCCGGTCGTCCACGACCCACCACTGTTGGCCACCACCTTCCTTGAGTTGGTGGCTACCGCCAGGCGGCGACATGGCCGCCAGAGATAGCTTCTCTGGCGAACCCGAGGAGGAGCAAAAGCTCGGCAATTCTCCCTCAAGCTCACATGGGATCAGGCTCAATTGAGCCCGATTTCTCTCCTAATTGGACCTAGATATTACCACAGAGGGAGAGGGGGAGAAACCAACCTGAATGGGTCTTGAGATCGTGAATTGCGGCGGGGAGGCATGGCGGCGGCGGCTTCTGGCTACCTAGCTCGAAATCGTAATTTGACAATGTTTCCTCTGCTCCAGTACACAGGCTCGGATGCTTAGACCCTTCTGAAGCTGCTGGTGAACTCAAATGAGGAAGAGGAGAGCTCTAAAGGCATCTTCCATTAAAGCAAGGCTCAGCCAAGCTTTGTTTGCTCCTCCCAGCTACCAAATGGCAGCAATGCAGTGTAAATTTGGCTGGTGAATGATGGAGGGCTCAGGAGTAAGCATTGGGCAGAAGAATGGAGTGCCAAATGGCCTCCATTCCCAATCTCCTCCCATTTTAATGGAAATTGGGGGAAATGTCTATTTTGCCCCTTTGCATATCGCTCCATTCAAATCTCAGGGGTAAAGCAAGGTAAATGTGCACTTGGGCTGCTGAATGGGCTTTGGTTGAGGCCTTAGCCCAATTGAATTTGGTTTGGGCTCTTAATTTCTTCATTTTGGCCTAAGGTTGACCTTGGTTGACCTTGATGTTGACTTGGTCAATTGGGTGAGTTGACTGGTCCAAGATGTTGACCTTGGGCCCCTTAACCCCGCCCCCCCCCCCATGTTAATTGGGTCATGGTGATGCCCCAATTTGTCTAATTTAACCAATGGGTGTGATTTTGACCAAAATTGGGGAAAAGTTGACTTTGATCAATTTGGTCGAATTGATGATCCCATGATGGGGCTTTTGAGTCAATTGGATACCCCATAATGTTCTAATACTAGGGGTGAAGTCAATTTCATGCTTTGGGGATCAATTGAACCTATTGGGGAAGGATTGGTTTTTGTTGACCTAAGTTTGACTTTGGTCAAATTGGACTAATTGAAGACCTTATGATGGGGATTTTGGGTCCAAAGGATTCCTTTAGAGGTTTACCAACTAGAGGTAGGGTCAATTTGGCCATATGAGTTCAAATTGAACCTTATTGAGTTGAATTGGGCTATTTTGACCTAGGTTTGACTTAGGTCAATTTGTTTAAATTGGGTTACCAGATGATGTGGTTTTTGGTCAATCTTGCCTCCTTTAGGGTTAGGGACATTGTTGAAAAAAAATTCTCGGCCTCTTGTGAAGCTCGGGGCCCTCACCGAAATGAGGAGCAGCTAGCCCTTACTGATCCCTCGGAGAAGGTAGATCGAAGACTAGGAAGATGACTAAGACCTTAGTCACAGCGAGGAGGACCCTCCACTAACCCGGAAGATCGTTGAGCGCTTCCCCTCCCAAGTCAAAGCTGAGACTCGGGCACCTTGGAGAGCTAGAGAGCTAAACCAAAGTAACCAAGGGGAGAAGAAGCTCAGAGATCTGAGAACGAAATCCTCTCCCAAGGTGCCTTCAAGGTCTATTTATAGTTTTCTGCTTGTGGTCTGTCAATAGCGGAGTTCCGCCTTTTGGTTTCTCTAAATGCACCCCAATTTGGTCTGCTAACAACCAAACTCTGCTGTTCGGAGGGGATAACGGCAGACCATCAAGGGCAGAGGGGTAATTTCGCCTTCCTAGCCCATGGGTCAGTGGCCCGCGAGAAGGTCTCTTGCGAGAGCTCCTGCGAGTCTCCTCGCCAGTGTGGCTCGCAAACTTACCCCGGGCGAGCACTCTACAAAAACTCTGCTCGCCCTCCTTCTGATGACGTCTCTCGGGGCCGGGTCTCGCACACCTACCTGCGAGCTCCGCTCAATCTTCTGATCCATTGGTTCGCCGAACTGAGGATTGAGTTCATTGAACGCTGATAAATTCGTCAAACGACCTTCGTCGAACCCGGACTACTGCAGTAAGCGGCCCGCGAGGCGCGGACTTGCCAGACCTTCTCGCAAGATTATGGGGGGTGCCCGTCTCGCTAGCCTAACGGCGAGTTCTCCCTCTCGCAGGGATACCTCCAATGTTCTTCACAAAGTTGCAGCTCTTAAACCATGTTCCTCACCCGACGAACATCGGGGTTTGTATAGTTTCGCCTCCTTACGAGTGTGGCTCGCAAATCTGACTTAGGTGGATGTTTCCGTGAAGGTCCTGCTTTCCCTCCTGCGAGCGATCTGCGGGAACTCAGTCACCTGCGAGAACATGGTGCGCCTGCGAGTATTCTGCGAGGGTGTTGCTCGCCAGCCTGATTGGCTCGCGCGGCTCTTGCCTTATTCGCATTCGCCTGAGATCATCACTCACGAGTGGCCCATGAGCCTGAGTCTCGTTCCCCTCGCTCTCGTTCAAGGTGTCGCGCCTGGCTCGCTCTCGGCGAACCCGAGGTTGTACACAATCCCCGCTCTTCGCGAGTCTTAAGTTAGACTCGCGAAGAATCATACAACCCTCGGCGTTCGCCGGACGGATGCTGACCTGGCAGGAATCTTTTGGTGGGACCCAGCTCCCTTGCTATAAATACCGTCCATCGTTGTTGGTGGGTGCCCTGCTTTCTTCTTCGCTGATACCTACTGCTCCGTACCGTAGCTGTCTGAGGATGCCCATCTCCGAGGAGACCAGGGCTCGCCTTAACGCGGCTCGAACCTTGGAGCACGAGGCCCTTGCCAAACCTGCCCCTTGGGCTCCGACATCGTCTTCCCCAAGAATGCTAAAAGCGAAGTCGGTCGGGCGCTCGCCCGAGGCGGAGAAATCCTTGGCCTTGAACCCGGCGTCCGACCTTCTACTCGCGGACCAGGTATTTAGGTCAATAAACCGGGTCGCCTCTTCCCTCTGCTGATATCTTTCCTTTCAGGCCTCACTTCTTTTGGGAGCCTGGCGGGTGAGACCCGGGCGGACACTCGCCCCGCTAACCCTCAGGAGGACGGCGTGGAGATCATGGACCTGGACCCCTCCAATCTCCACTCATCGTCTCGACGCAGTAAGCCTTCTCGCCTAATTCTTTGGTAAGCATCGTCGCACCGATTTTTCTAACATATCTCTCGCAGAGTCCCCTCTCGCGGCGCCTGGTGAGAAAATAGCTCCACCGCTCTCGCAGCCTCCTCCAGTGATGAACATTTCTATCCCCAGGTACACCGTCCCGGACTCGGCAAATCCTGAGAGCTCGCTCATAGGCAATGCCCTGGGTGAGGGCCCGGGCGTTGCCCCTCGGGCTTAGGTAAGTCCAGGACCCTGCCTCAGGGGGCTCCCTTTTCGGGGCGGCCTGGCCCATTTCGCACATATCAGGGTAAAGCCCCCCCCCCCCCCCCCCCCCCCCCCCCCCCCTGACTCGCCCTGCTGGCTTAGGCAGGCCGGTTATGCCTCTTTCTCCTTTCCGCTGATACCCTCACCTTCTCTCGCAGGTCTTCCCGAGAGCTCCAGTGACTTTGATTTAGGAGAAGAGGAGTTGTCTCCTCTTCCCTTGCAAGAGGAGATTGATGCATTCCTTGGCGACCCACTGGATCCGGTGATGATGAAGAGGCGGACCTCGGAGCTTTTCCAAAAACAGTGGCGGATGCTCCAAGATCTGTACAGCCAGGCGAAGAGAGACAGGGAGGTGGATGGGGATCAGATTGCTTCGCTCGAAGAAGAATGCGCTCGGCTCCAAACCGCGCTGCTACCAGATTCGCTTGAGGAGGTTACCTCCCCGGGGGTGCACATCGCGCGAATGATTGATCATGCTCGCATGATCCAGCACGAGGGCCGCGCCATCCATGCGTATCATTACCCTAAGAGGCCGCCTAGCATGGGGACGAGAGGCCGAGGCCGATGGAAGTGGCTCTAGTACTGACCTCTCCTCCGTCGCGCTCGTGTTTTCTTTTAGTAACTTTTTCTTGTGATGCAAACAATTTGTGCGACACCTGAACATCTTTTGCTCGCCTTCGCGAGCTCCTCTTATTTGGTCGCCTTTTGGCGACATCGCATTGAGTTTTCTTTCTTTTTGTTTACATTTATATCGCTGTTGCTTTTTAATGTTCGCCCTCTAATCATCTGAGCATGTGATCTGCGGGGGTCTGTTTGTTCGCGATGCTACTTTTATGATTCGCAGGCCCGTATGACCGGATTGCCGCGAGCATTTCTGAGAAGGATGGGCTCGCATTTCGAGGCACATCATGATGCGTTTTTTGCTACCCGCACCCCCCGGCGCTTCGATTACTCCCCGCCGCCTTAGTTTTTCTATAAATCGGGCCGGCATTTATGGCTTAACCACCGCTTTGATCATTTCCTCCCGTCTCCACTTTGCCCTCTCGCTCTCACCACTTTCTTTCTCTGTTCTCGCCTTTCTCGTTGCAGGTAAGCCATGGGTGGAGACAATGCTGACACCGAAGGTCGGTCCAAGTGCGCAGGGACCTTTCTCGATCACATCTTCCTGAACTGCTCGCTCTCGGAGAGCGAGCATCACCAGGTCGTGGCGAGCTATATCTCGCCCGGTTTTGAAGCCCGGCGACCTACAGAAGAGGATGAAATCAACTTCACCTTCACAGATGAGCTCGCCATTCCCGTGGCCCACTTCGAAGCGGGCCTGCGGTTACCTTTTTGGTCCGAGATTAGCCAGTTACTCGTTATTCCCTCTCGCCCTCTTAGCTTTTATTCGCGGGAAGCGGTTTGTTTGATTAGTTGCTGCGAACTCTCCAGATACTCAAGTATTTCGGCGTGATCCCGGGCCAATTGACCCCCAATGTCGTGGCCATGATGGTAGCCTTCGCGTGCTACCTGCGAGAGGAGCGAGTAGAGTTCAGCCTACCAGTCTTCCGCAAATTGTTCTCCTTCAGGGCGAATAGGGACGGGACCTCCTTTTTCGCGAGCGGCCACGCAAAAGTCACGGAAACAGTCAATAAGAGCCATTGTTGGCCTCAAAAATTCTTCATCGTGAAGGGCCCCTTCTGCAACGTGCCTTTCTTGCCCGTCCAGTGATCCAAGGCCACCTACAGCCCACAACGCTCGGTGGGCACGAGGCCGGCCTCTTCAAGCATATGTCGACCAACTTCGAGGTGGTCTACCTTAGGAGGAACGTCGACTCACTCCTTCCCGTGCCACCTGGTGCAGGTTCGGCTCGCTCTCGCTGGATTTATTCTTGCGTCGCTTCTTTCCCTAACTCGAGTCAGCTTTCTTCGCAGGGGAGCGGGACCTCCCGCTCAACCTCCCTCACGCGAGTGCAGAGCACGTCACACCTACCTTCCAGCTTGCCACTTCTGCCGCCGAGCTCTGCCGGGAGCCTGTCAACACGCCGACCTCAGCCTCTCTTCAGCGGTCTGCTCCCGCGAGCCACGGGTCGAAGTCTCTACCTCCCCCCACCCGATCAAACCGAGGGTGATCCTTCCGACCAAGGGGAAGGGTGTCAAAGCCTCGTCTGTGGGAGATCGCCCGGCAGCCCAGCCAAAAGAGAAAGTATCCAGCGTGCCCCCAAGGTGGTGGCCGGCACTTCGAGGGTACCCGCCACCGGAATTACAGCTTGGGGACCAAGCATCTGGACTCCGCCGGCGCGCCCCTAGTGGTCTGGGATGGGGAATCCAACTAGGTTTCGATATCGAGCCTCCTCCCCTCCTGGGTGGAGGAGAACACGGTGGGTGGGGATGCCTTTGCCCTGTCCTTCGGCCTCTATGGGCGAGAGGATGCGAAGGAGTTCAACTTGCTGAGCTCGCGAGTGCTTGCTCACGAGAGTGCGCGTTCCCAACTCCGTTCACTGGAGCTCGCTCATATGATGTCTCAGAGCTACTTCCAGCAGGAGAGGAACTCCGAGGAGCTCATGCGCGATCTTGATACTGCCGCGAAGGAGATTGCGAGCCTGAGGAAGGAAAAGAGCTCTGAGGCCCTCCGTGAGGCGTTGAAGGCTTCGGTGGGGGAGGTGGCCACCCTCAAAGAAAAGCTCGACATCTCGGATGGACTCGTCGCTAGCCTCCAGGGAGGGATGGTGAGTTTGTGTTCACTCGCCTTACCATTCTCATCTTTCCATACATGCGTCTGAGTTTCTCTTTCTCGCAGGACGCCGAGACTGCCAGTGAGCTCCTCGCTCGTAACTCTGACCTGGCGCAACAAGTGACGGGGCTGAAGGCCCTGAATTCTGAGCTGGCCCGGGCTGCTCTACCGCCCAGCCCCAAGTCGCAGAAGGAGAAGCGACTAGAGTACAAGGCAGAGATGCGGGAGGGAGCACTCCATGCGGCGTCGTTCGCCTTCCGCACTCTCAAGCGGTCTGGCTTACTCGCCGCGGAGGTGGCGAAGCTCACTTTGGAGGACGTGGTCCCAGAGATGTTCCTGCCTACCACGCCCTCCGAGAAGAGCGAGGGCGAGCAATCACGGGACGAGTCGTGATTCCCCACGTCTCGTTTTTTTTTTCTTTTTTCTCTCTTTGGGTTCTTTTCGCTGGCGAGGACGCCAAGGGGTTTTGTAAGCGGATGAAAAACTGAAATGATATGTATAAAATATTTTTCTTGTTATCATTTGTTCGTCGTGTGTACTTCTTTTAGTCATAGCCTCCTTCGTTATTAGTTTGGTCCTTGTGGTGCTCGCTCGCGCCCCCCTCGAGATCGCTTAACTCAAGGGTATGGCTCGCGATTTATCTTTGATTTCTTGCCCTCCGGTCTTCCCGGTGATCACGGTTTCTGGGGTTCTCTCATCGAATTACCCTTTCGCGAGAAGTGCGCCTCCTATCCCTTAGTCCTCGTGAGTGGTCTTTGTCTGGGCTTTAGTAAGGGAGGAATGGTTTCCTCCACGTTTTTACCCCCCCCCCACCGCGTCAGCGAGTACGCGGCTGGTCTATCCTGGGTGATCATTTCTTTGCGGCGAGGGCCCTATCGCGGACGCGTCTCTCGCCCTATGTCTGGGAGTCGGGTTTTGCCCCTTAGTTACGCGAGCTCGCCCCTGCCTGGCGAGAGGAATAGCCTTCTGAAGCATCTTGACTCATCTCATATCGATGAATTTGCCAGCCTCTCCAGAGATCAACCTGAGCCCCCCCCCCCCCCCGCCTAGTGAGAGCCTGGGAGCGGAATCGATCTGGGGCATTCCAGCACCGATACTTGTCACCTTGCCAGCCTCTCCATAGATCAACCTGAAACCCCCCGTCTAGTGAGATCCCGGGAGCGGAATCGATCTGGGGTATTCCAGCACCAGTATTTGTCACCTTGCCAGCCTCTCCAAAGATCAACCTGAAACCCCCCGCCTAGTGAGAGCCCGGGAGCGGAATCGATCTGGGGCATTCCAGCACCAATACTTGTCACCTTGCTAGACTCTCCAGAGATAAACCTGAAACCCCCCGTCTAGTGAGAGCCCGGGAGCGGAATCGATCTGGGGCATTCCAGCACCTATACTTGTCACCTTGCCAGCCTCTCCAGAGATCAACCTGAAACCCCCCGTCTATTGAGACCCCGGGAGCGGAATCGATCTGGGGCATTCCAGCACCAATACTTGGCACCTTGCCAACCTCTCCAGAGATCAACCTGAAACCCCCGTCTAGTGAGAGCCCGGAAGTGGAATCGATCTGGGGCATTCAAGCACCAATACTTGTCACCTTGCCAGCCTCTCTAGAGATCAACCTGAAACCCCCTGTCTAGTGAGAGCCCGGGAGCGGAATCGATCTGGGGCATTCCAGCACCAATACTTGTCACCTTGCTTGTCCTCTCATAACAACCATAACTATCAAGTGAAGAAGTAAAATATTCAACTAATATCATAATAAAACTTTCAAGGGTAGAATCGCTTCAGATCATCCCCACTTCTGGCTCGGCTGAGAGGTACCCCTTCCACATCTCGGAGGTGATACCCCCCCCCCCCCCGACTTGAGCACTTTGCTTACAATGTATGGACATTCCCAATTGGGGTTGAGCTTTCCTACAGCAGCCCCTCTTCCGGCCGCGTCGACCTTCTTCAAGACAAGGTCTCCTTTCTGAAAGTGCTTTACTCGGATGTGCTTGTCAAAATATTGGGCCATTCGTCGTTTGATTTCCTCCTGCCTGATGGTGGCCTGGTCCCGGAGTTTTTCCACCAGGTCCAAGGATAGCCTTTGTTCCTCCTCATTAGCCTCTAGCTACTCTTCGTCTTCCTCTCCTGCGGCGATCACCCTGGGGGTCTTGACTTCGAACTCTATGGGAAGGACTGCTTCGGACTCGTGAGAAAGTTTGAACGGGGTCTCTCCGGTGGCGGTGTTTGGGGTAGTCCTTAGTGCCCATAAGACGGAGGGTAGCTGCTCCACCCAGTTCCCCCGGAGGTTCTCCACCTTTTTCTTTAGTAGGTTGACGATCACTTTGTTTGCAGCCTCCACCTGGCCATTGCTTCTCGGGTGGTGAACCGATGCAAACCTGAGGTCGATGCCAAGCTGGGTGTAGAAGCTAACAAATTCCTCGCTAGCAAACTATGGCCCATTGTCCGTCACTAAGGCCAGAGGGAGTCCGTGCCTGCAAATTATCTCTCCCCACACAAAATTCCTTACAACTTGAGATGTTACCTTGGCGAGCGCCTTCACTTCTACCCATTTGGAAAAATAATCGATCATGACCAGCAAGAACCTTCTTTGGCCACTAGCTTGGGGGAAGGGGCCAACTAGGTCTAACCCCCATATGGCAAAAGGCCAGGGCGCCGTGATGGTCCGGAGCCTCTGGGCTGGGAGGAGTTGAAGTGGGGCATAGAGCTGGCACTTTGAACATCTCCTTGCGAACTCCGCCGCATCCTTGCTGAGGGTGGGCCAGAAGTAGCCTTGTCTCAACACCCTCCCTTCCATAGTTCAGCTCCCGGAGTGACTCCCACACTCCCCGGAGTGAATTTCTTCTAGGACTCTCGGAACCTCCTCCTCTGAAACACAGCGGGCCAGGATTCCCGAGAGAGTCTTCCTATACAGCCCTCCTGCATTGAAAGAGTAATAAGCCAACTTATACCTGAAGCATCACCTGTTTATGTCTCCTTCAGGGAACTTCCCTGATGATAGGAAGGAGATGAAGGGATCCATCCACGAGACCCGCTGATCCACCTCCATCAGTTCTCCTTCCTCGATGGAGGATCGGAAGAGTTCTGAAACCATCCTTCCTGTTCGAGGACCGAACCTGGCTAGGAGGTCCGTTGGGGTGCTCTCTTCCCTTGGCACGTGTTTGATGGAGAAAGTGTAGAATTGCCCGATGACTCCCTTGACCTTCTCCAAGTACCGCAGGAGGGTCGAGTCCTTTGCCTCAAACTCTCCCTTGACTTGGCATGCCACCACCATGGAGTCCGTCGAGACCTCCAGATCTTGCACTCCCAGTTCTCGAGCTAACCGCAGGCCCGCTATCACCGCCTCGTACTCCGCTTGGTTGTTGGTAATTAGAAAATGGATGTTCAAGGATTGCTCGATCTTTGTCCCTTGGGGACTCACTAGGATGATTCCCCCCCCATAGGAGTGCTTTCCCGAGGCACCATCCACCAACATCCTTCATGCCACCAGGGGAGGCGGTTCATGTTCCCCCACCTCGGTCGTGTTGTCGGCCATGAAGTTTGCCACTGCTTGGGCCTTGATTGATGTCCTGGGCACGAACGTAATATCGAACTCGCTCAGCTCCACGGACCACTTTGCCAATCTTCCCGAGTGTTCCACCCCTTCCATGATTTTGCGAAGCGGGTGATCTGTCACTACTCTGATGGAGTGTGCCTGGAAGTAGGGCCGGAGCCTCCGAGCCGCCACCACCAATGCGAAAGCCAACTTTTCCAAGATTGGGTATCGGAGCTCCGCCTTCTTCAGCACTCGGCTGACATAGTAGATAGGGAATTGCTTTCTCCCCTCCTCCCGGATCAGTACTACACTCACTACTTCAGACCCTACTCCCAGGTATAGGGATAGGTCTTCTCCCGATCTCGGCCCTTGAAGTAGGGGGGTTTGGGTGAGTTGCTCTTTCAAGGCTTGGAAGGCTCCCTCGCATTACGAAGTCCATTCAAATTTTTTGATGCGCCTTAGCGCCTTAAAGAAGGGCACACACTTCTCTCCCGCCTTGGAGAGGAACCTGCTGAATTCGGTCAGCTTCCCCGTGAGGCTCTGAACCTCCTTCGAGTTTTTTGGCGACCCCAACCCCATTATTGCCTTGACCTTGTCCGGGTTAGGCTCCACCCCCGCTGGGGTGAGCAAGTGACCTAGGAATTTCCCTCGGCTAGCCCCAAAGACACACTTCAGGGGGTTGAGTTTCATCTTGTACTTTCGTAGAGTTCCGAACGTCTCCTCGAGGTCTCGGAGGCGGGACCCAAGGTCCCGACTTTTCACCATGAGATCATCAACGTAGACCTCCAAATTTCTTTCTTTCTGTTCGCGAAAGACCCTATCCATCATTCTTTGGTACGTGGCACCTGTGTTCTTGAGCCTGAAGGGCATCATCTTATAACAGTAACATCCATCCCCCGTGATGAAGGAGACATCTTTGATGTCCGGGGGGTGCATGCGAATATGGTGGTAACCTGAAAAAGCAACTAAGAAAGAAATTACAGAAAAACCGACGGCTGAGTCAACCAGCGCGTCGATTCTAGGCATGTGGTAGCAATCTTTTGGGCATGATTTATTAAGCAGTGAAAAATCGATACACATTCTCCACTTACCTCCTCCCTTCTTTACCATGACCACGTTGGAGACCCAGCCTGGATACTGGATCTCCGATACAAAACCTGCCTGTAGGAGTTTACCCACCTCCTCTCCGATGGGTTCTTCAAGCTTGTCCGCTACGGCCCTCCTCTTTTGACAGATGGGGCGGGTGCCGGGGTCGAGGTTGAGGCGGTGGCAAGTGAAATCCGCATCGATCCCGGCATCTCCGCGGCGCTCCAAGCGAAGACATCCACATTCTTCTGCACGCAGGACAGGATCTCGGCCTGCTCCTTCGAACTGAGCTCTCTGTTGACTCGGACCTTTTCCACCACCCCAAGCCGAGTGGTGACTTCAAGCTCCACGACCTCATCCACGGCCTCCAGCCTAGATTACTCTCCCCAAGCATTTTCCTTCTCTCCACCGCAAGCGAGCGCTTGGGCTCCTTCCTCCGTCTCTGCCTCTCCTACCATCATTAACTCTTCCGCCCCTCCTTCCCGGGCACCCTCTCCTTTCCCCTCTTCTTCTCCTTTCTCTGCCCTGAGCCTCTCAGCGCCCCCTTCCTGGGCATGAACCTCCTCTTCCTCCATCCTCTCCTTGACTCCATTCTCTCCTCCGACTTCTGACGCCTCCTCCATCATTTTATCGAACTTCTCCGCTTCTCCTATCCAGGTGATGGTGTTGACAACCGTCACATAGCACTGTCTCGCCATCTTGGGGTCTCCTCGGATCCGGACCTGGACTCCACCCGCGTTGAACTTGAGACACTGGTGGAAGGTGGAAGGGACGCATATGAACGCGCTGATGAGAGGCCGTCCGAAGATGGCGCTGTAGCTGCTTGGGTCGTCCACTATCACGAAGCGGCAGTTTCGGGACTGCCCTCCTAGGGTCACATGGAGCCCCACTCCACCTTCTACCTCTTTTCTTTCTCCTGAAAAGCCACATAGGGGACCATCTGAGGCCAACACCCTCTTGGCCTCCATCTTCATCTCGTCAAATGCCTTCTTGAAGACGACGTTGACCGAGCTCCCATTATCGACTAAAATCCGCGAGACGGTGAAGTTCTCGATTGCGGTATGGATGACCAGCGCATCGCAGAACGGGTCTTCATAGCTTGGCATGTCCTTCTGGGAGAAAGTAATTCTCTCCGCCAGGGGAGGAGCAGTGGATGTTGAGGCCATGCTCCGACGATAGATGGTATGGAGGCTAGCCTTGCGGGTGGCCTCCACCCCTACCCCCCATGGATCACCCCGATCCCTCCTCTACTCCCCACATCAACTCTATCTTCACACCTCTCTTCCTCCTCCCCTCAAGGCTCGACCTCCTCAATTCTCACATGTTGTTGTTGCCTCGGCGCGGGCACTCGGCCCCTTTTTGTTTCTAGGAACTCTGGGCAGGTGGCCGTCGCGTGACCTTCCTCATCGTGGAAGTCACAATACGACAACGTCACCTCCCCTGCTTCGCCTTCCGCCATTCTATTCCTCCTCCTTCTCCCTCCCCTGCTTCTTCTCTAGCCTCTTCTCTTCTTCCTCTTCATCCTCGTCCCCGCCTGATCGCCATGGCTTGCTGAGGCGGGGGAGGCAACGGCCTCGGACCCTGCCTCCATCCCAGCTGATGGGGTCTTCCTTGACCTCCATAGAAGTTACCCCTTCCTAGGCCGTAACCTCTTCCCTGACCTTGCATTCCTTCGGCTCGTTGCCTCCACTCCCCCTCCGAGGCCCTCGGCTCTTCCCTCCTCCTTACTTCCTGCTGCCTGACCTCCGGCTCACTGATCTTTGCTAGCCTCTTGGTAAGCTCCGTGTTGGCCTCCTCACTCTCAATTTCTTCTGCCACCCTCTCCATTAACTCCTCGTAGGGGACGGGGGCTTTCCTCTTCAAAGCCATTTTGAAAAAACTCTCCCTTAGCCCGACGGTGAAAGCGAGCTGGAGTGCAAATCCTGGCATCTCCTGAGTGAGCAGCACTTCTTCTTGGAACCGATCCGTATAGCGAGCCAACAACTCCTTTGGCTCCTGCTTCACTTTGAAGAGGGACTCGGCGTCCTTCTTCCTCTTCTTCGAAGTGGAGAATCCCAAAAGGAAACTCCGGCGCAATTACTCGAAGGCGTAGATCGACCCTGTAGGGATTTGATGGAACCAGTCCCTGGCCTTTTCTTTAAGAGTGACGGCGAAGAGCCGACACTTGAAAGCATCCGACATCGGCCTGATGGAGACCGAGTCCTCAAAATACTGGAGATGTTGGACAGAGTCATCCCTGCTGTTGGAGTACACCATGTCCCACTCTTCGAACCCTGCTGGGACAGGTGCAGAAAGTACCAACTCGCAGAAGGGACTTCCCCCTTCTGATACCCTTTCTCGCTACACCCGACCCCCAAGCTCTCTCGCCAAACTCGGGCTCGCGGGGACTGCGCTCGCGAGAACGGTATTCGCCCAGACCACCCCCATAGTCGATATGTCCTCCGGGCGCGCGCCCGCCTGTGCCAGGCTCGTCGGCACAGAGCTCGCCGGCAGAGATCTCGCCGGGCTGGCGAACAACACTCGCCCCTCCAGGTCTTGCACTGATCCTCCGACGACTTCCTTTCCGGCCCTTCCCCCCGGGGAGTTCTCGCCAACCGCTGCTGGGGGAGGGGTCGCCTGAGGTGCTTGGGTCGCGAATTCACTCCGCAGCGCCGCGACCATGAGTCCAAAAGTGTCAAGCACCTCCCTCCTGAAATCCGTGAACATCCTCGGCGTCACAACCTGCGGTGACTCGCTGAACTCCTCGCCTTGATCCTCGCCTCCTGTCATATCTGCTCCTTAGAACATTCTTGGACCAGCCACGCTCCATGCTCACCACACAAAAATGTTGAAACCGATTTCTCGGCCTCTTGTGAAGCTCGGGGCCCTCACCGAAATGAGGGGAAGCTAGCCCTTACTGATCCCTCGGAGAAGGTAGATCGAAGACTAGGAAGATGACTAAGACCTTAGTCACAGCGAGGAGGTCCCTCCACTAACCCGGAAGATCATTGAGCGCTTCCCCTCCCAAGCCAAAGCTGAGACTCAGGCCCCTTGGAGAGCTAGAGAGCTAAACCAAAGTAACCAAGGGGAGAAGAAGCTCAGAGATCTGAGAACGGAATCCTCTCCCAAGGTGCCCTTCAAAGTCTATTTATAGTTTTCTGCTTGTGGTCTGTCAATAGCGGAGTTCCGCCTTTTGGTTTCTCTAAATGCACCCCAATTTGGTCTGCTAACAACCAAACTCCGTTGTTCGGAGGGGATAACGGCAGACCATCAAGGGCAGAGGGGTAATTTAGCCTTCCTAGCCCATGGGTTAGTGGCCCGCGAGAAGGTCACTTGCGAGAGCTCCTGCGAGTCTCCTCGCCTGTGTGGCTCGCAAACTTACCCCAGGCGAGCACTCTGCAAAAACTCTGCTCGCCCTCCTTCTGACGATGTCTCTCGGGGCCGGGTCTCGCACACCTACCTGCGAGCTCCGCTCAATCTTCTGATCCGTAGGTTCACCGAACTGAGGATTGAGTTCGTTGAACGATGATAAATTCGTCGAACGACCTTCGTCGAACACGGACTACTGCGGTAAGCGGCCCGCGAGGCGCGGACTTGCCAGACCTTCTCGCAGGATTATGGGGGGTGCCCGTCTCGCAGGCCTAACGGCGAGTTCTCCCTCTCGCAGGGATTCCTCCAATATTCTTCACAAAGTTGCAGCTCTTAAACCATGTTCCTCACCCGGCGAACATCGGGGTTTGTACAGTTTCGCCTCCTTACGAGTGTGGCTCGCAAATCTGACTTAGGTGGATGTTTCCGTGAAGGTCCTGCTTGCCCTCCTGCGAGCGATCTGCGGGAACTCGGTCACCCGCGAGAACATGGCGCGCCTGCGAGTATTCTGCGAGGGTGTTGCTCGCCAGCCTGATTCTCTCGCGCGGCTCTTGCCTTATTTGCATTCGCCTGAGATCATCACTCGCGAGTGGCCCGTGAGCCTGAGTCTCGTTCCCCTCGCTCTCGTTCAAGGTGTCGCTCCTGGCTCGCTCTCGGCGAACCTGAGGTTGTACAGACTTGGTGGTGGGTCAATTCACATGTGTAGGTTCAATGTGAGCTAGATTGGTCTAAAGTGGCTTGTCTACTATAGGGGCTCACACTTGAGTTCTCTCAAGTCAAGGTGGGCTAAGGTTACTACCTAGCTCATATTCACCTCACTCACAACATGTCCTATCCTAATTAGAGTCAAGGGGTCTACGGGGTTCTGCACACAACGTAAGATAAGAAAATTTGAGTAAGGTTAGGGTGTACCTAAAGAGAAAAGTTCCGGGTACTATTGCTGCATGAGATCCCTAAGCTCCCATGTGTGTTCTTCATGTCTATGGTTGGACCACATCACCTTGACAAAAGGAACTTTCTTCTTCCACAGGACTCGGACTGCGGTATCGTCAATTTGGACTGCTCCAGGCGGACAGATCTAACGGGCTCCACCGGACCCGAGGGGGAAGTGATGTGCTGCTTCGGCCTAGTAGAGCTCTCCGTAGCGAAGAGACATGAAAGACGTCATGCAAATTTGCCAACTCAAATGGCAGCTCTAGCCTGTAAGCCAAGGGGCCGATACATTCCAGGATCCTGTAAGGCACCATTAATCGAGGGCTGAGCTTCTTGTGTCCACGCACCCGCGAGACACCATGCACCAGACGGATCTTCAGATAAACCCTGTCTCCTACTTGGAACTCTACTTTTCGATGCCTCGCATCATAATACTTGGCCTGCCTACTCTGATCCTCGAGCATCTGGTTCCTAATCATCCGAACTGTTGCGTCCGTGTCCTCAACGAAATCCGATCCGAGTGCCTTCTAATCTGCATCCTGGACCCAAGAAAGTGGTATCCGACACTTCCTACCATATAGTGCCTCATATGGTGCCATCTGAATGCTTGCCTAGTGACTATTGTTATATGAAAACTCGATCATGGGCAATAACCTCTCCCAGGGCTTTCCAGTATCAAGAATGCACAAATGTAAAAGGTCCTCCAAGGTTCGGTTGGTCAGCTCTGTTTGTCCGTCGGTCTGTGGGTGGAAAGCAATGCTGAACATAAGCTGAGATCCCAGGTATGCCTGCACCGCCCTTAATTCCTTAGAGGTGAACCGACCATCGCGATCTGAGACAATCATCCTAGGTACGCCGTGGTACCTGACGAACTGCTCCACAAATAATCTTACCAACACCGCAACTGAACCGTCCTTTCGGACCGGTATGAACCGTGATACCTTGGTCAATCTGTCTACTATCACCCAAATAGAGTCGTTCCCAGAGTGGGAACGGGGCAACCGGTGTACAAAGTCCATTGCTATATCCTCGAACTTCCACTCAAGCACCGGTAGTGGCTGTAGTAGACGTGCTAGGCTTTTGCATTCTGCCTTCACTAGCTGGCAAGTCTCGCAGTGTGAGACAAAATCTATGATTTCTCTCTTCATTCCGGGCCAGTATAAGCTCCTCCGCAGATCTGTCGTCATCTTGGAGATCCCGGGGTGCACTGAATAACAAGTGCAATATGCTTCCCTGAGTATTTCTTCCAGGATCCCACCTCCTGCGGGAATGTAGACACGACCCCGAAAATGAATGATGTCATCATACAGCAAGTAATCCTCCGACTTGCCCTCTTTTAAGGCTATGAATATAGGCTCTAAGGCTGAATCCTGTCGTTATTGTGCCCTGATGTGGTCCCGTATATCACATGTGATGCTCAGAGGTGCCAAGTACTCTTTGTGGGATTCGGGCTCCACCTTAGAAACCAGAGTAATGTGCATAACTTCTAACATCTTCACCAGCTCCATGGCAATCATCTGAGGCTCCGATCTTGAAGTGCCGACTCTCCTGCTCAAGGCATCTGCTATGGTGTTTGCCTTCCCCGGATGATTGTGCATGGTATAGTCATAGTCGCACAAGAACTCTAGCCATCTCCGCTGGCGTAGATTCAAATCCTTTTGGGTGTCGATGTAGTTGAGATTCTTGTGGTCAGAGAAGATCCCACAATGAATCCCATACAGATAATGCCTCCAAATTTTAAAGGCGAAGACCACCGCTCCGAGTTCTAGGTTGTGTCCCGGGAAATTTTGTTCGTGCTTCTTTAGGTGTCTCGAAGCATATGCGATCACGTGGTCGTGCTGCATGAGAACTGCACCCATCCCCTAATAAGATGTGTCGGTGTAGATCTGGAATCCCCCCTTCCCAGATGGGAGGGAAAGGATGGGGGATGTGGTGAGTCGGTTCTTCAGCTCCTGGAAAGCTGCCTTAAACTTTTCAGTCCATGTGTAAACAACATCCTTCTTTGTCAAGGATGTGTGGGGAAGTGCAATTTTTGAGAATCCCTGCACGAACTTACGGTAATATCCTGCCAGTCCCAGGAAACTATGGACATCCGATGTCGACTTTGATTATGGCCAATCTCTCACCGCTTGCATCTTGGCTGTGTCTACTGCCAACCTAGCCCCCGCTGATGACGTGTCCCAGGAATGCCACTTCCTGCAGCCAGAATTGACACTTTGAAAATTTTGCGTACATCTGGTGCTGCCACAACCCGCCCAAGACTTGAGCCAAGTGTTGTGTGTGTTCCTCCTTCATCTTGGAGTAAATTATGATGTCGTTGATGAATACTATGATGAATCTGTCCAGGTAGGGCTCGAATACACGGTTCATCGGGCTCATGAATGCAGAGGGAGCATTCGTGAGCCTGAAGGGCATCACCGTAAACTCATACAACCCATAGCGGGAACTGAAGGCCATTTTTAGGATGTCCTCTTCTCGAATCAGCAACTGATAATATCCGGATCTCAGATCGAGCTTGGAGAACCAGAAGGCTCCCTGCAGTTGGTCAAATAATTCATCGATTCTGGGTAATGGATATGTGTTTCGCACTGTCAGTCGGTTAAACTCCCGATAGTCTATGCAGAGTCATAGCGACCCATCCTTCTTTTCGTGAAAAAAACTGGTGCTCCCCATGGCGATGAACTCAGCCTGACAAAACCAGAGTCTACCAGCTCCTGAAGTTGGGTCCTGAACTCTGCTAGCTCTCTCGGTGCCATCCTGTACGGTGCTCGAGACACCGGCCTTGCACCTGGTTCCAACTGGATCCGGAAATCCGTATCTCTGGATGGGGGTAGTCCGGGTAATTTCTCTAGAAATACATCGGTGAAATCCCTAACTACTGGAATATCCGCTATAGATACTTCCATCTTTGCCATCTCGAAACAGATTAGGTACACCTCATCTCCCTGCTCATGGGCCTTGATAACCTATGCAGATGATAATAAGGTGCGGGAGATAGGTTTAATACCTTCAATTAGAACTTCAGAATCTTCATGTCTAAGCACAATCTTCTTTGTCGGGCAGTCGATTTTTGCATAATTCCAATGTAGCCAGTTCATGCCCAGAATTAGATCAAAGTCAGGCATCTTCAAAAGCGTCGCCGGTGCTTCGAATAACTTTCCCCGAATCTCCACGTTCATGTTGCACTTGGAACATGTTGTTATCTCTGACCCATTTGGAAGTCGCACCTTCCTCTCGAGGCCCTCGAAATGTTGTACTTGGT
Source organism: Dactylorhiza incarnata (assembly GCA_033032865.1). Classification (NCBI taxonomy): domain Eukaryota; kingdom Viridiplantae; phylum Streptophyta; class Magnoliopsida; order Asparagales; family Orchidaceae; genus Dactylorhiza; species Dactylorhiza incarnata. The sequence continues at coordinate 2,944,298 of JAWHQI010000026.1, read as the reverse complement.
CTAAGTCGTGTACGAATTTGTTGGAGACAAATGAATGCGAGGTGCCCATTTCGAATAGAGTGTATGCAGGTTTCCCGCAGACAAACACTATACCTGGGTTGTTTTGTTGTTTGGATCATAAGTTAAAGTGCGACTAAAGTTGAAAGGTACTATGTAAATGTAATGGAAAACAAACAATAAAGTACCTGTAATGACTTCTTCGGGGTTCCGAGGCTCTGCGAGATCTAGAGCATACATCTGCTCTATCCATCGTCCTCTACCGTGGGGTCCTTTGCCCCGATCTCATCCTCGACCTCGGCCCTGCTATATTGGAGGGGCTGCTGGAGGGGGAGGAGGATGAAGAAACTGCTGAGGGCAGTTAGCTCTGATGTGCCCCGGTTGGTGGAACCCATAGCATATCACCTGCTAGCGGCCTCGATCATCTTGCCTCCCCCACTCCCGAATTTGTAGTGGTGGAGGAGCCATTACTGCAGGAGGCTGCTGCTCTGGCCTGAAGTTAGGATGAGGACGTCCCCCACCTCTTCTGTGACTCATCACCCTGCCCCGCTGCGGGCCCTTGCTGCTCTCTCCATGATATGATCTGTCAGCCGGCCTCCTTCCCCTGCTCTGCACCATCAGCTGGTCTGCCTCCAGCTTTTTGTCCATCTCTATACTCTGGTTAGACGTGCCATGCGATACAAAAAGTATACACTGCCTCAATGATTCCCTGAGGCCTCGGTAGAATCTTTTGGCGTACTTCCTGTCATCCATGTCGTGTACCCCCGCAAATCTGGCCAGATGGGAAAACTCCCTCTGGTACTCAATCACTGATCTGGTCCCCTGCCGGAGGTTTAAGAACCTCTCTTCTAGCTCATCCCTGTCCGTGGAAGATACAAAGTCGTCTAGGAAGACGTCGCTGAACTCGTCCCAAGAGATGTTTGACATCTCCCGATCTGCAAAAGTGGAGTCCAGTACCGACTTCCACCATCTTTTGGTATGCGCATCCAGGGCAGATGTTGCCAAGGAGATAGCTCTGTTGATCGGGCAGCTGATCCCTGCTAGAAGCTCCTGAATGGAGTCGAGCCATTCCTCCGTCTTCACAACATTTTCTGTTCCGTGATACATTGGGGGGATAAACTTTTGAAGGCATTTAGCCAATTTGATCATAGATTCGGCTGAGTGGTCGGTGCCTGCTGAACTCTGAAGGCATCTAGAATGGCCGTCAGGGTTTGCCCCAGCTCCGTCTGTTGAAAAGGGGTGGCAGTCGGAGGGGGAGGGACCACATCTAGTGAATCAGCGAACTGCGAGGACTACACAAAGTAAGGTCGTATTAGAATTGGCCTAACTCAATGTTTAAATGGACTATTTTCTGTAATTTTTACACATGGGCACACCATAGCTTCCGCTGCTTAGTTTGTCCGCAAACTAAAGCCCGAGCGGGGTTGCCCAGTGTTGTGGACTTCTTTCTCTTATAATCGATTATTCAAGTGATACCGGTTTGTAAGACCCTCCCCCCCCCCCCTCCCCCTTACTAGGAGGTTTACCCGGGTCTTATGCCCAGAACCATCGCCTTACGGATGACACTAAAACACAGGTTAGTTGCAAATGCTAGACGCCAATTCTGTCGGCTATTATGATCATTTGCTTTAGGCCAGTAGAGAAAAAAATGACAAAGGAAATAAAACAAGTCCACATTACAGATTTCATAAATGAAAACAAGATAGTCCAGCAATGAGTACAAAAAGAGAGAAGGACTTATGCCCGATACATATACAAAAGATTACAATAAATAACTCTCTCTCTCACTCTACACAACATGCGGAAGCTAAACACTCATAACACTTAGCACCTGTCTCATAGTGGTAGTAATGCGCGACATCTGCTTCTCAGTTCCTGCCTCCTCTTCTAGTTGGGGCTCCATCACCTCGGGCACCTACGGTCACAACCGACCGTTAGTCATAAAGACTAAGCCTATTTTGTCCTAGCCTCCCCCACGCGACTCCTAGGCACCGAGCGGGAGGAAGAAGCGGAGGACAACAAAGCGGAGTAAACAAAAGCAGGTGACAGGGAATTCTATGCTAGAAAGTATATATATATATGACAAGTACTACTCTAGCAGTATAAACAGATAAGCAATAATGAGCTGTAAAAGAAGTATGTAGTAAAGCAGTGCGTGCAAGTATAGTAAAGTAGTAAAGCATTCTACCATACGTAAGCATCTTAACTTATATGAATGCCCATACAAACTTATAAGTTAAGATATCCGGAATTATAATTTATCATATAAAAGAGCCCATACTAGTTTATATGATAAGGGTCTACATTCAATTATATATGGATTATGTATGTATGATATGCATGTTAAGATATGAGTCACAAAAGTGCAACACACCCACACGACTTTGTGATCACCGACCTTTACTTCCCGATTTTTGGAGTTAGCTACACTCTCTGGTACCACCGTTGTGGCTACGGCAGCAGTGGAGCAGGCAACTCCACTTCCTAGGTATACACACTACCAGGCCTAGACCCTTCGTACGCCTTTGTACACGTCCTAGGTGTACTCAAGAGTCTTGCGTACTCTTTGCTGGTAACCACCAGTCTTTGAGGTCAGGTGTGCATCTTCGGGGATCATCCTCCAGACCGCAGTATAAACAACCTATTGGCCCCTCAAACCCTCACACCCGCCTAAGTCAACGTACTGCCATCGGTGTGATGATCAGTCCAGTGCCGAAGACCCGCCACTAATTTGTTCTTATGCACATGCAGATTATCACAGCCCGAGCCTCCAGCTCGCTGGACCAACCTGTCCTGGTATACAACCTCCCAAGCCTCCAGCTCGCAGGACCAACCCGTCCTGATATTCTGTCTCCCATCCCTTAATTAAAGATGGATTCCACCATGTCTTTGTTCATTTAGTTGGCCTACTCTTGTCTACTTATTAATATACTAGAGATTTAGGGTAAATCCTGAACTTCCCGTGGACTACCCTATGAAGGGCTCGCAGCGGTACTAGGGAATGCAATGGTGGTTGAAACCTAAACTCCCCTTTTCAGGATATTTACTTTTATTTATAACTACCCCTTTCGATGTCCCACTCTCCTTATTACTCTATATGGCTTATATGTTTATGACTTATCTTTCATCATATTCTTAAGCAAACGTTCTCTTGAACGATGCTTGACACTTATGAATCTCTCATCTTCTAAGTGGTGTGCCACTTATATATTATTATAAGTCAACCCCACTAATTTCCTAAGTGATTTCTCTGGTTATGTCATCACAAAAGGTTTTTCCTATTCGCAGACCAAAGTGAGATTAAACTAGATTTGATCATTATGATGTAAGTTTAACCATATCATGACCACATGGGTTTTAATTTTTACCAAGGATTCATAATGGATGATCTAATGGTTGACAAGAATTTTGATACGATTCACATTGATTTGGCCTCTATTTAAAATTCATTAATCAAATATCATCTTCTAGAATGTAAAGAAGGTACCAAGTCAATAAGTTCAATCTTTCTAGATAAATTTCCAGAGGTGACTTATGACATAAAAATATGGATTCCAAAATCTCATAATTTTCCAGCAGCTTTATAATCATAATTTCTATTTATCATAAAAAGGGTGACAAGATGACTTTACACACCAAGTACTATATTTTGACTTCCAAAAATTCTGAGGAAATTACAGTGACACTATAATGACATAAAAACACTAATTCCAGAATTTCATAATTTTTCAGCAGATTTATATCCATAATTTCTATTTATCAAAAAAAGGGTGACAAGGTGACTTAACACATCAAGTACTAGATTTTGACTTCCAAAAATTCTGAGAAAATTACAGTGAGACTATAATAACATAAAAACACCAATTCATGAATTTTATAATTTTCCAGCAGATTTATATTCATATTTTATATTTATCATAAAAAGGGTGACAAGATGACTTAACACAGCAAGTACTAGATTTTGACTTCCAAAAATTCTGAGAAAATTATAATGACATAAAAACACTAATTCCAGAAATTCATAATTTTTCAGCAGATTTATATCCATAATTTCTATTTACCATAAAAAGGGTGACAAGGTGACTTAACACATCAAGTACTAGATTTTGACTTCCAAAAATTCTAAGAAAATTACAGTGAGACTATAATGACATAAAAACACTAATTCCTGAATTTTATAATTTTCCAGCAGATTTATATTCATAATTTCTATTTATCATAAAAAGGGTGACAAGATGACTTAACACATCAAGTACTAGATTTTGACTTCCAAAAATTCTGAGAAAATTACAATGACATAAAAACACTAATTCCAGAATTTCATAATTTTTCAGCAGATTTATATCCATAATTTCTATTTATCATACAAAGGGTGACAAGGTGACTTAACACATCAAGTACTAGATTTTGACTTCAAAAAATTCTGAGAAAATTACAGTGAGACTATAATAACAAAAAAACACCAATTCCTGAATTTTATAATTTTGTAGCAGATTTATATTCATATTTTATATTTATCATAAGAAGGGTGACAAGATGACTTAACACATCAAGTACTAGATTTTGACTTCCAAAAATTCTGAGAAAATTACAATGACATAAAAACACTAATTCCAGAAATTCATAATTTTTTAGCAGATTTATATCCATAATTTCTATTTATCATAAAAAGGGTGACAAGGTGACTTAACACATCAAGTACTAGATTTTGACTTCCAAAAATTCTGAGAAAATTACAGTGAGACTATAATGACATAAAAACACTAATTCCTGAATTTTATAATTTTCCAGCAGATTTATATTCATAATTTCTATTTATCATAAAAAGGGTGACAAGATGACTTAACACATCAAGTACTAGATTTTTGACATACAAAAATTCTGAGAAAATTACAATGACAATATAATAACATAAAAACACTAATTCCAGAATTTCATAATTTTCCAGAAGATTTCTATACATAATTTCTATTTATCATAAAAAGGGTGACAAGATGACTTAGCACATAGAGTACTAGATTTTGACTTCCAAAAATTCTTAGAAAATTACAGTGGCACTATAATGAACAGGAAACATTAAATCCAAAGTCTCGTAATTTTACAGGAAATATTGCATAACTTAAGATTGGTAACAAACTGAATAATTGAAATCTCTCCATAAATAACATTTCCAAAAATTCAAATAAAAATCACAGAGATTCGTAATGGGATTCTTAACTATTTTCTAGAGTTTCAACAATTTAGCTCCAAATATCAACAATGAACATTTCACATATTCAAAATTGTGGCATAGGTCAATTTGATCATATTCACAATATTTTTGATCCTAGAGATCCCAAGATTTTTAAGGTGGTGCATTATACCATGAAGGAGGTGTGTGCAAAGTTTCAGAAGCTATCTCTAAGCCATTTGGGCTAAATACACAAAATACTTATTTGGCTATTGGCACACCATATCTCTCTCTTAAGTAGAGATGATATGTAAATAAACGAAGTAGGAGGCAAGCGCACCTATCGCATGTAGTATATATGATAAAAATCATATCAAGGTCGTATTTAGTCCTGGGTCCCGTCGAGTATTGTTACTTCGAGCTACGACTATTGTTTTATCGGAAAGATCGATTGATTTTTAAGTTTGCAATAATTTAGAAAGCAATAAATGATAATAATCGCGGGCTTGGTGTGCGTTTAGCAAAAACCAAGAAGAGCGATAAAAAGAAAAAGGACGCACTAAATGAAAAACTCACGCACTCTACGGGAATTTAAATGACTGAAATTAAAGGACAGAAATTAAAGGAATGCAGTCTCTACCCAAATGGGTAGAGGTGAAGTAAATGCGTGAGCAAGTTCTACCCAAATGGGTAGACGGGAAATAAATGCAGTGCAAGTTCTACCCAAATGGGTAGACGGGAAATAAATGCATGACGATAAAATAAAACTAAGCTATGAAGAGAAATAGCGAAAACATAAGTAATGAAAACATAAAACAATGAAAAGACGTAAAATAAACAAACACATAAACGATAACATAAAACAAAAGCGAAAATAACGAAAACAATGAAGGAGGAAATTGCTGGAACGAAACATAACGAGAACGAAAAATTGCTTTGAAATGAAAATAAACGAAAACATAATATTCCGCTCTACTCTCTACCGCGTCAAGGAAGAAAAAGAACGAAAATTATCACGGCGAGTAAATTCGAATCAAAGCGAAAAAAGAGATAACCAAAATTCGAATTAAAACGAAAATAAACGAAAACGTAATATTCGGCTCCATCGATTCTGTGTCAAGGAAGAAAAAGAGCAAAAGTTTACGAAGACGAATAAATTTGAATCTAAAGGAAAACCGATGTTATGGCGACAAATAAATCTAGCTAAAGAAAGAAAAATTGCAAAATTGAAGTGCGGATATGAAACTAAGTTTATGAATTGAAATACGGTGCAGAAATAAAGCTAAGTTAGAAATTGAAATTGCAGTGCAGAAATGAAATTGCAGAATTGAAATTACGCTACGAATAAAAAATGCACGAAATAAAAACTAAATTTATTTATTGCCATAATAACGGGGTTACACGAAATAAAATTACAAAAATAAAAACATTACAACATTTAATTACAACATTTATAAAAACAATACAACATTTAAAAAGATTACAAAAAATTACAACATTTAACTAATTTATATAAAAAACAAAACATGAAAATAAAATTACAACATTTATATAAGAAATTACAAAAAGAAAATACAAAAATAAAATACAAAAACTAAGGTGGCAAGGATTGTGGAAGATCACCCAAAAAAGGGCAATCCAAGAGAGGCAAAATAGTGAGGGGGGAGGCCTCTATTTATAGCAAAATTATGGGGTGCGGATAGAGGGTTTGAGAGGTTCTAGAAGGAAGGCAGCTGGTGGGAGTGCTGGTAGCTGGAGGATTGAAGGAGCAGCTGGTGTGGGGTGCGGATAGAAGGCTGGAAGGTGCACTGGCACGTGGAGGCGAGTTCTGGAAGCTGGGCAGTGGGCAGTAGGGGCGGGCACGTGGAGGCGGGGCAGCAGGGCACGGGCGCCAGCTTTAATCCAGCAAAATGTGGCTGTGCTGGGAATCGATCCTGCGCCTCTAATGAAGACTACCTACACCAAATCCACATAGGCAAGTGGACTTTGATGTAAACACAAGAACATATATATACATATTATATATATTTACAGATTTTTTTCTTTTATAAATTAACTTTAATATTCTTAACTTTAATAATATATATAACATTATTTTTACATACATAACACATTAAAATACATAATTTTTATTAACTTAATACATATATTTTTTTTATAGTTTTATACAACATTGTTATACACTAACTAAAATATACGTTAAATAAAATATACTAAATAAGATACACAATATATATATATAACTCTTTATTGATTATATTTTCATATAGTAAATTTTATTATTATATATTTAACTTATTATAGTTTATAATTACATAAATATATAATTTTTATTTAATAAATATTTACACATACTTTAAATATACATTTACATATATATATATATTTTAAATACTTTATATATATTTTCTTTTTACATAAAATGTATAAATATATATAAATTAGCAAAAACAAATGATTTGTTCAATATTTTACAAGAAATATGTACAATATTACTTAAAACTAAGCTAAAAACTATACTAAAATACGTATAATTTACTATTCATCAAATACCCCCATACTTAAGCTTTTGCTATTCCAGAGCAAAAGTAAGGGATACCTATAAGACGTTTAATAAAATTTCAAATTTACTAAAGTTTTATTTAATCAAAAGTAAGTTTGAAATAAATTTTTGGAAATTAAAATGGTAAGTCCTAAATTATGAAGATGATTTAAAAAGAGCGAAAAAGTTTTAGCGAGACTTCTAAAATTAGTTAAATAGCGTCGAATATTGCAGTCTTTGGCGCCTTTAATTAGAGTAGAATTATATAAAACTTTAACTTTTTAAAGAAATTTTTTAAGAATAAATAAAACCTACCAATTATGCTCTCGCAAACTTTTTAAATTAAAATCTAGCCTACAATTTTATTGGCTAAGGGGTAGGGGAAAAAAGGTAGCATTGGCAAAAAGAAGAGTGCTTGGATTAGGGGTGATGGATTTAATCCTCTCACCCCACCTTTTTGGTGGTTTACTTTGGCTCCCGCCGCTGGTTTACGAGGGAAGATTGAACATTTTTAAACTTAACCCAATGCCCGTGTATACGGAATTTTATTTTTTATTCTCATTGACACGGGATTTCTTTTAACAATATTGGGTGCCTGTGTTTACGGAATCTTTTTATTCCCATTGACACAGGATTTCTTTTAAAACTTCTTCTTTTAATTTTTTATGCCTAGCTAAAGGGGTGTTTATAAGGGGGGTTTCAAAAGAAAAACTAGAATAATAAAAAAGGATTTGAGAGCAAAATTTAGTAGATTAGAATATTCCTAAAGTTTCACAAGTTTCGAGTTTTAATAATTGAATCTAAAAAAGGTTTGCCAATATAATACAAAAGTGAATCTATTTAGGGTTAACTCGAGGTAGTGCTAAAAATTTTGTTCTCAAATTAAATTAAAATCACAAAATATTTTTTACTACTAAAATTCCAAAAATTTAAACCTACAAACTATGATACAAATAAAATGGTTTTAGTAAATAAAAAATAATGAAAAACGCTTAAAGATAAACCTAACCTAGCCTTAGAAGTAACAAAAAGCTAAGTAGGGGTTTTATTCTTTTTTTTTATTTTTTTGATAAGTTTTTTCATCATTTTTTTGGAGTTTTTAAGATATATATATTATTATTGTTTTGGGATTTTTTTTAATTTTTTATAACAAAATACATATATACAAATACTTAATAAAAGAAAAGAAACAAAGATAGAATAAAAATGAAAAAATACATACAAAATAAATTTTTTGGTTTTTTCCTAATGAATTTTTTTTTTCATCAAAATTTTTTGATTTTTTTAAAGAAATGTACATTAATAAAAGAGGAAAAGAAAAAAAAAGAGAAGGAAAAACATTTTTGGTGTTATGACAAAATGAATTTTGTTATAATAAATTTTTAAGTACATTTTTCATCATTTTTTTTTGGATTTTGATTTATAACAATATACATATGTAAATACATATATATTTACATTAATACTAAAAAAAGGGAAAAGAATGAAAAAGAAAGAGAAAGACATATATTTTTTGTATGTTATGACAAAATTTTTGTGAATTTTGTTATAACAAAATTTTTTAGTAAAACTTTTCATCATTTTTTTTGGATTTTGATTTATTATTATAAATAAGGATTTTTATATACAAATAAAATACATAAACATAAAACATTTATATAAAAAAAATTTTTTGTGTGTTTTTTCTAAGTTAATTAATGATTTTTTTGGATTTTTCATTTGATTTCCTATTTACATATTAAATTGTTTTTACAAAAAAAATAAAATGAGGGACAAAGATGTTGTAGCATAATTTTATTATGTTGTGACAAATTTTGCTATTTTATTTATTTTGTAATTTTTTGGTTTTTTCTAAGTAAAAAAAAGGGAATCAAAAATTACAAAGAGGAAAACATACCATAACCTATTTACATATTAAAAAAAATTACAAAAAGAAATGAGAAATAAAAAGAGGAACAAAGATGTTGCAACACATTTTTGTTATGTCATTATTACAAAGATGTTGCAACACATTTTTCATATAAATTTTTTTTTTTTGTTTTTTCTAATATGGGAGGGGCAAAAATACTTACAAAAAGAGGGAAAACACCATACCATACCCCCATACTTAATCAACATTGTCCCCAATGTTGAAGTAAGTATGAGGAACAATTCTATATATGTACAAAAGCATGAAAAAGAGGAAAAAGAAAATACAAGGGGGGAAAAAGCAGGGGGAAAAAGCACGCCCCTATTTTGGAGACGGGATAACCGGAATAATTTGCTGCAAAAGATGTTAAAACATAATAATAAAGGTTTATGTACATGGGGGGGGTGATAAAAATGATAAAATCATATGCATATATATATAAGTTTTTTATTTGTTTTTCCAATTTTTCTTAGTTACAAAATAAAAAATAAAACATATATACATAAAACAAAACTATATATATTTTTTTTGGAAAGTTTTCTAAATATTTTCATCATTGTTAAAATATGCATATATATAAAACCTTTATACTTAATAAAAAGAGAAAAATAAAGAGAAACTTTAAAATAAAAAGCAATGAAGAAGAAGTGAAATGAAATGATAAAAGTAATAGGGTTTCCCCTTTTCAAAATATCGACAAAAATCCCCTTTCGGGTCTGTCGAGTAATCCTACTTCGTGAAAACTACCTATTATTCTATCTCAAAAATTCCAAAAATTCTTTTTGATTTATGTTTCAAAATTTTCCATTATTTTGTCATTTTAATTAGAGTATTATTTTGTTTTGTTTAAATATGCATATATAATCTTAATGAAAATAAAATAGAAATCATACCATTTTTTATGCATATTTATATACAAAATTAAACTTAATAAGTAATAAGACTTAAGAAAGAGAAAAAGAACAAAAAAAGAAAACAAAACATATATTTTTTTGATTTTTCAATATTTTCATCATCATTTTTTTTGGATTTTTAATATGATAAAAATATATATAAATACATAACAAAAAAGAAAAGCAAGAAAAAGGAAAGAGGAAAAAAGAAAAAAATAAGAAAGCCAAAAATACTTAATTAATTTTTTTTTGTGGGATTTTTTAGTTCTTCCATCATCATCACTTTTTTTTTTATTTTTCAAAATTTAGCCAAATATTTACATATATAATTTACATATATAAAACCTAAAAATAAAAATTAGAAAGAAAGGAAAAAAAAGGAAAAAGATATTTACAAAAAGAAAGATACATAATTATATTAATTTTTTTGGATTTTTCTTATATGTACATTTATATACATAATGATACTAAAAAAGGGAACAAAAATAATAAGAACAAAAAAGAGAAAAACAAAGTAAAAAGAACATTTATGAGTTTTGGTTTTTTCTATATCACAAAAAGGATGAAATATATATATAAAGTAAAACCATATATATTTTTTTGGAGTTTTCTAAATGTATTTTCATCATTTTTGAAATACGCATATTCAAATTTATATTAAAACATAAGAAAAAAAAACAAAATTAATAAAGAAAATCTTTAAGATGAAAAGCAAAGAAGAAAACGTAGAAATAATAAGGTAAATGCAACGGGGTTTCCTCTTTTCAAAATATCGACAAAAATCCCCTTTTGGGTCTGTCGAGTAATCCTACTTCGAGAAAACGATCTATTGTCCTATCTTAAAATTCCTAAAATTCATTTTGATTTTGTTTTTAAAGTCTTTCATTATTTTTTTCACATTGAAATTTGAAATAATATGTTTTCAAATATGCATATAAAAACTTAATGAAACAAATAGAAATCCTATCATTTTTTTGAGTTTTTTATATGCAAATTAAAGCTTAATAAAAATAAAAGTAACTTAATATAAAAAAAAAAAGAACAAATATTTTTTGTATTTTTCTAACTTTTTTTATCATCAATTTTTTTTATTTATAATGGATGATAAAAAGGATATAATATATCTATATATTAATACTTAACAAAAAAAAAGAGAGAAAAAAATAATTTTTTGGATTTTTTTATAAGAATATTTCATCATTTTTTTGGTTTTTAATTTTTTTTATATTTACAAATTAAAGCTTAAGAAAAAGAGAAAACATATATTTTTGGGTTTTTTGGGGGTTTTTTAATTTTTTTGATTTTTCAAAGATGATAAATTCTATATGTTTACTTTTTTCGCAATATCGATGAAATTCCCCGGCAACGGCGCCAAAAACTTGATATGTAAATAAATGATGTAGGAGGCAAGCGCACCTATCGCGTGTAGTATATATGATAAAAATCATATCAAGGTCGTATTTAGTCCTGGGTCCCGTCGAGTATTGTTACTTCGAGCTACGACTATTGTTTTATCGGAAAGATCGATTGATTTTAAAGTTTGCAATAATTTAGAAAGCAATAAATGATAATAATCGCGGGCTTGGTGTGCGTTTAGCAAAAACCAAGAAAAGCGATAAAAAGAAAAAGGACGCACTAAATGAAAAACTCATGCACTCTACGGGAATTTAAATGACTGAAATTAAAGGACAGAAATTAAAGGAATGCAGTCTCTACCCAAATGGGTAGAGGTGAAGTAAATGCGTGAGCAAGTTCTACCCAAACGGGTAGACGGGAATTAAATGCAGTGCAAGTTCTACCCAAACGGGTAGACGGGAAATAAATGCATGACAATAAAATAAAAATAAGCTATGAAGAGAAATAGCGAAAACATAAGTAATGAAAACATAAAACAACGAAAAGACGTAAAATAAACAAACACATAAACGATAACATAAAACAAAAGCGAAAATAACGAAAACAATGAAGGAGGAAATTGCGGGAATGAAACATAACGAGAACGAAAAATTGCTTTGAAATGAAAATAAACGAAAACATAATATTCGCTCTACTCTCTACAGCGTCAAGGAAGAAAAAGAACGAAAATTATGACGGCGAGTAAATTCGAATCAAAGCGAAAAAAGTGATAACCAAAATTCGAATTAAAACGAAAATAAATGAAAACGTAATATTCAGCTCCATCGATTCCGTGTCAAGGAAGAAAAAGAGCAAAAGTTTACGAAGATGAATAAATTTGAATATAAAGGAAAACCGATGTTATGGCGACAAATAAATCTAGCTAAAGAAAGAAAAATTGCAAAATTGAAGTGCGGATATGAAACTAAGTTTATGAATTGAAATACGGTGCAGAAATAAAGCTAAGTTAGAAATTGAAATTGCAGTGCAAAAATGAAATTGCAGAATTGAAATTACGCTACGAATAAAAAATGCACGAAATAAAAACTAAATTTATTTATTGCCATAATAACGGGGTTACACGAAATAAAATTACAAAAATAAAAACATTACAACATTTAATTACAACATTTATAAATACACTACAACATTTAAAAAGATTACAAAAAATTACAACATTTAACTAATTTATATAAAAAACAAAACATGAAAATAAAATTACAACATTTATATAAGAAATTACAAAAATAAAATACAAAAACTAAGGTGGCAAGGATTGTGGAAGATCACCCAAAATAGGGCAATCCAAGAGAGGCAAAATAGTGAGGGGGAGGCCTCTATTTATAGCAAAATTATGGGGTGCGGATAGAGGGTTTGAGAGGTTCTAGAAGGAAGGCAGCTGGTGGGTGTGCTGACAGCTGGAGGTTTGAAGGAGCATCTGGCGTGGGGTGTGGATAGAGGGCTGGAAGGTGCACTGGCACGTGGAGGCGAGTTTTGGAAGCTGGGCAGCGGGCAGCAGGGGCGGGCACGTGGAGGCGGGGCAGCGGGCAGCACGGCACGGGCGCCAGCTTTAATCCAGCAAAATGTGGTTGTGCTGGGAATCGATCCTGCGCCTCTAATGAAGACAACCTACACCAAATCCACATAGGCAAGTGGACTTTGATGTAAATACAAGAACATATATATACATATTATATATATTTACAGATTTTTTTCTTTTATAAATTAACTTTAATATTCTTAACTTTAATAATATATATAACATTATTTTTACATACATAATACATTAAAATACATAATTTTTATAAACTTAATACATATATTTTTTTTATAGTTTTATACAACATTGTTATACACTAACTAAAATATACGTTCAATAAAATATACTAAATAAGATACACAATATATATATATATAACTCATTATTGATTATATTTTCATATAGTAAATTTTATTATTATATATTTAACTTATTATAGTTTATAATTACATAAATATATAATTTTTATTTAATAAATATTTACACATACTTTAAATATACATTTACATATATATATACATATATATTTAAATACTTTATATATATTTTCTTTTTACATAAAATGTATAAATATATATAAATTAGCAAAAACAAATGATTTGTTCAATATTTTACAAGAAATATGTACAATATTACTTAAAACTAAGCTAAAAACTATACTAAAATACGTATAATTTACTATTCATCAAGAGACATGCAAAGAAAATTACCCTACATGCAGAGGTCCAATGGACCTCAAATTTTAACCATAGGCCAATATTGTCTAAATGAGTTTGACACATAAATTTGGGGTTAGTTGGAGCTATATACTTCCAAAAATGTCACTTATTTGATTTTACATATTTTAGATAAAACCTTAGAAAAATCATCACCTAAAAATCTTATTTTTGGGTGCAAGCTAGATACAGGTCATATGCATGCATGGCCAAAATTTCAAGTCCATCAAACTTATAGTTTAGAATATTTACACTAAATAATTTCTGGCCTCTAGTTGGACCAGCATCACTAAAATAGAAGCTGAGGTATATAATTCCCCAAATGTGCTGATTTTAGTTTCTAATAAAAGTAGACATCAAGACCTACAACAACTATCTCAGGTCACTTTTCCTAAAAAGGCTTCTAAGGGCCTCAAATTCCAGTATGAACATTCATAATAAAGTGTGACAAAATCATTTAATTAAAATAATATGGTCTGCATATAGCAGATCTAACCAATCCGACGGCTCTCCTTCGTATTCTACCTCTAGCCAAGGGTGGAGATCATCCCAACCTGGGCCACCTTCCATAGAAATTTCCCGGCTGTCCATGGCCCACCACTGTCGGCCACCACCTCCACCACATTCCTTGAGGTGGTGGCTACCGCTAGGCGGCGACACGGCCGCCGGAGATAGCTTCTCCGGCGAACCCGAGATGGAGTAAAAGCTTGGCAATTTTCCCTCAAGCTCACATGGGACCGGCTCAATTGAGCCCAATTTCTCTCCTATTTGGACCTAGATACTAGCACAGAGGGAGAGGGGGAGAAACCAACCTGAATGTGGGCTTGAGATCATGTATTGTGGTGGGGAGGCATGGTGGCGGCGGCTTCCGACGATATAGCTCGAAACTCAATCCAGCATTGTTTCCTCTGCTCAAGCACACTGGTTCGGCTGCTTAGACCCTTCTGAAGCTGTTGGTAAACTCAAATGAGGAAGAGGAGAGCTCTAAAGGCATCTTCAATTAAAACAAGGCTCAACCAAGCTTTGTTTGCTCCTCCCAGCTGCCAAATGGCAGCAATGCAGTGTAAATTTGGCTGGGGAATGATGGAGGGCTCAGGAGTAAGCTTTGGGCAGAAGAATGGAGTGCCAAATGGCCTCCATTCCTAATCTCCTCCCATTTTTAATGGAAATTAGGGGAAAGTATATTTTGCCCTTTTGCATGTCACTCCATTCAAATTTCATGGGGAAAGCAAGGTAAATGTGCACTTGGGCTACTGAATGGGCTTTGGTTGAGGCCTTAGCCCAATTGAATTTGGTTTGGGCTCTTGATTTCTTCATTTTGGCCTAAGGTTGTCCTTGGTTGACCTTGATGTTTACTTGTTCAATTGGGTGGGTTGACTAGTCCAAGATGTTTACCTTGGGTCCCCCAACACCCCCCAATGTTAATTGGGTCATGGTGATGCCCCAATCGGGCTAATTTAACCAATGGGTTTGATTTTGACCAAAATTGGGGAAAAGTTGACTTTGGTCAATTTGGTCAAATTATTGATCCCGTGATGGGGCTTTTAAGTCAATTGGGTCCTTCATGATGTTCTAAGACTAGGGGTGAAGTCAATTTCATGCTTTAGGGATCAATTGAACCTATTGGGGAAGGATTGTTTTATGTTGACCTAAGTTTGACTTTGGTCAAATTGGACTAATTGAAGACCTTATGCCTGGGCTTTTGGGTCCAAAGGATTCCTTTAGAGGTTTACCAACTAGTGTTGGAGTCAATTTGGCCATTTGAGTCTGAATTGAACCTTATTGAGTTGAATTGGACTATTTTTACCTAGGTTTGACTTAGGTCAATTGGGTTAAATTGGGTTGCCAGATGATGTGGTTTTTGGTCGATCATGCCTTCTATAAGGTTAGGTACATGGTGGTGGGTCAATTCACATGTGTAGGTTCAATGTGAGCTAGATTGATCTAAAGTGGCTGGTCTACTATAGGGGCTCATGATGAGTCCGATTTATATAGTGATTTCCGGGCTCATCTGGGTTGTTTATCTTTCCTTTGCACTTCATTTACTGCTCATCTATGCTTATATTGATAGCATTTCATTTTCACAACTATAGTGCATTCCCTACCCACTTTGTGGCGTGATTTCATTAGGTATTACTTTATGCCTTTTTTGTTGATCCTGTGGTGTGCACGGATCAATGGTCTAGTATGTTTTCATGCAGGTACAAGGATCATGCGAACGCTCGGAATGGTGTGGGGGCAAATTTTGCCCTAAAAAGCCACTGATCGTGCATTTTCCTTTGTGCATGATCAGGCGCATGACCACTGGTCGTGCGTTAATTCCCCTTACCATACAGAGAAGTTCGCACGATCAGGCGCACGACCACTGGTCGTGCGAGACTGACTGTGCATTAATTTCATATCTTCCCCTCTGCTGCAGGTTGACCACACACGATCATAAGCATTCCTTCGCGCATGACCACTGGTCGTGGGCCACTGATCGTGCGCAGTGTTTACTCTGCTCCGTATTTATAGACCGGCTCCGCGATTTTAGGGCATTCAGACAGTTTTGGGCGCGAGTTCTTCCGCAAGCTTTTGCTGTTTTCCTCTCCATGCTCCATCCATCCATCTCCTTCCTTGGGAAAGCTTCTTCCATCGATCCTAAGCTCCATCAAGGGTCCCAAAAGCATTCCCCGCCATCTACAACAAGTATTTCAAGGTGTGGCATCTCCATTGGGCTAAGTGAAAGAGACCCAACTCTGAGAAGAAGACAGATGACATTTGGAGGTAGTGACAGCCTCTGAACCCCGGAAGCAACCAAGGACTGAGCTCGGAGGAGGCGTGACGACCCCCCATTCCGGCCAAGATCTATGACGAGACTTCTCATCTTGTGGTTTCCTCTACCATCTCTCTTTTTGGAAATGTATTCTTAACTGTTGTAATGAACTAGATTAATCTCTATTTGTCTATGAATTAAAGCTTACTCTTGTTTTATTCTTCACTTGATGCTTTGCTGTGATGCGATCCGCCCCCACTCCACTTCCACACACACGTTCTAGCTAGCTCACTCTAGCAAAAGCTAGAGGTGAGAGTGAAGAGGTGCCTTCGACCCTCAAACACAATTAACACTCACTTCCCCCATTTGCTCGTCGTCCATCCGCTAAACGAAGCACGACATCGCGGCCTGCAATAACCTCATCCACCAAGCGAAGCGGTGATTGCGACCGCATAGTTAATATAGTTTTACTTCTCCTGGTCTCCACAAAACCAACCAAACCCCCTTTTGTTAACTTAGTAATCCTCATAATTAATTTCCGAATAAGCAAATCATATTATCCAACTTGCGGTCCTTTGAGAATGATATTCGGGGAAATTCTCCCTACTTTTATTACTTGACAACGACTGGTGCACTGCCGTCGTACCGCATTTCGCGCTCGCTAATTAGCGGTATTGAAATAGCGCGTCATGTTTTTGGCGCCGTTGTCGGGGACCGCAAGCGTGTATGATTCGTCCTTCTCAGGAATTAGTTTAATACTTTTGTTTGTGTTCTCTTTTCTTGCGAGCCTTTGTGCGATTGTTAGGATACGTATAGCCTTCATTCTATCTATTTACTTAACATGGCCAACAACTATTTTGAAATATCTACGGAGCTAATCACTTTTGTGTCTCGGGCTAACTTATTTTCGGGGACCCCTAGTGAGGATGCATTGTCCCATTTGCAGAACATTCTTGAAGTTTGCAGCACTTTTCAGCACGTTGAAGATGATTCAGAGAAAGTCAGGATTCAATTGTTCGTGTTCTCTTTGGCAGGAAAAGCTCGGGTGTGGTATCGGGAGATTCAATTAAACAAAATCCAATCTTGGAGCAAAGTGGAAGAGGAATTCCTCGGCAAATTCTATTCACGTTGTTACCTTCTGGAAATGCACAATAGATTATTATTGTTTACGCAGGACGAGGACGAAACGTTGGTTGACGCATGGGAGAGATTCATTTCCCTTCAGAAGTTCTGTTTCGTGCATAGCCTCACAGATCTAGCACGCCTTCAGATATTCTATTTTGGGATAGCGACTGGGTATAGACCCTACTTTGACGTGGCCGCAGGTGGATCGTTGTTCAGCAGGTCAAGCTCCGACGCGTGGCAAATTATTGAAAACATTTCGCGAACCAGTGGGATGTGGTGTACCCCCGCGAGATGTAATGAGGCCATGAACATCACCTCCACTGCATCGTCGCCGGACAACAGCGACCCACCTGAGCTCTTTGTGGATAAGTTTCGTGTTTTCACTAAATGCATCCTGGGATGCATGGAGACCCAGAATTGCGCTCTGCCGAGGTTCCAGTCCATGGTTATGAACATCATATTAATGGTCTCAGCAATTATGGTCCACCCAAATGAGACATTGAATGCCATGCAGCTTAGGAGCGACAAGTCAACCGCGGAACCCATCGGAAGGAATGAACCTCAGGAAGGACCGCGAAACCCATCAAGCGAAGATAGGCCAAAGGCTGATTCTGACACCCCTCAACTGCTTTGTAGCCCAGTCCTAGCTCAACCATCTATTATTCCCCCATTCCGCACAGACTGAAGAATACGAGGAAGGAAAAATAATTCCAGAAATTTCAAGAACTTATGAAAGGGGTGCAGGTTAATATTCCTCTCTTGGACGTCCTCATCCAGATTCCGAGCTATTCAAAGTATCTAAAGAACTTGCTTGTTCAGAACAAGTGCCTTGAGACTTCCAAGTATATGTCCACCTTGACTGAGGGTGTCACTTTTGCTATTGCACATTGACCGGCTAAACGCAAGGACCCAGGGAATTTCACCATTCCTTGCACCATTGAGAAAAATATTATACGAGAAATTAATATAAGAGAACATAAGAGAATGAATATATTTCATATAGTTCACTGGCGTTCGATGAACGTCTAACGACGCTCAGCATTCGTCGGACGGCGCCCGACGAATGAAATATTTTCTATAGCAGTGCTCGACAGATTTCAGCAGGGAAGCAGCGGTCGACGAAATCCGAACGGCGGTCAACGAAATCCCAGCAGCGCTCGACGAAAGTTCTCTGCAGTTAATCAAATGTTTAGAATACCATTTGTCGAGCTCAGCCCGACGAATGATGAGCTGGGGTCGACGAATTTCTACAGCATTTATTTTATATATATTTGCTCGACTAAATTTGCTGTCATACTTTATTAAAGCAATATTTCTGTTTTCTATTTTATATATTGCTATATATATTGCAGCACGCAAGCATTTATTAATAGAGTCGTTGGCAGAAAGCAATAAATGTTGTAGCCGTTGCAGCAATGCAAAACACGGCAAGAGATGTTCTCAGGGATCTAGGAAATGAAAGGATATATTTATTATATTCCTTATGGTCAGAAAAGAGCAAAACAGAATATATTACAGCAGAATATATATCAGAATATTTACAGCTGTTATCTCTTAACACATATATATACATAATATATATTGCTGTACAGATCTAATATAGATAGACAGAATACATTAACACTTGCTGTACAGGAAAAGGAAGAAGAAGAGAAACAGAGGAGAAAAAAGAAGATCAGATCAAATATATTATTATATCTTCTTTTTGCCTAACTTCTTTCTTGTAGATCATCTTCATCCTGAGACACCAAAACACTATCACTTGCTCAGGATCATAACTGCAAAAAGAAGAACAGAGGATTTGCTTTCTAGAGAAGAAGCTCCATACTCAAGGTTGTCATCTAAACTAAATCAGACAGGGGGAGTCTTCTTCAACATCATCATCATCAAGATCCAACTCAACTACAAATCAGGATCTTCATCAAAAGTCTTCTCAGCAAAAAAGAAGAACAATAAATCTTTCTATTTCTCCTTCACCTCTCTTGTACAGGGTTAATACTCCCTTCAAAAGTGTAACTCCTTGGTGGCAAGACACCTGAACAAAAAATCTAGTTGGTTTATAAGCACCTGGTCAAAAGCTTCTAGGTGAATTGGGCACCTGATCAAACCTCCATTGGTGTGTGGACACCTGATCAAAAATTCCTTGGTGTGAGGGCACCTGATCAACTCTCCTAGTGGATTCCTACCAATGGGTAGAAGAGTAGATGTACCCAGTTTTGGGGAACTACTATATATCTTGTGTCATCTGTGGTTTGCTTGTTTGATTTATTTCTTTATTTGTGCTGTTTATTATTTATGCACTCTCTCTGTTTGATTTTATTACTCAATCAGCAAACACACTTATATATATATCATTTATTTTGGAAGTAAAACTTAAATAAGAGTTTTAACAGATAATTAAGAACTAAACTCTCCTTTCAATTGGTATCAAAGCAGGTTGATTTTATCAATCACCCTCATCACAGGATATCAATTGTCCCTTTCAATTGGTATCAGAGGAAGTTGATTTTTCACACAGGCTAACACCTGAAATCACAAAGATCACCTTAGTTCTTATTTGTTTTTAAAAAGAGTTTTTCCAAATGGCACTAGCAGATTTCTCTTTTTTAGATCCACCTTTATGTAATTTGGATAGTTTTGATTTATGGCAAATTAGAATTAAGTTATATATGAATGTCATAGATGAAAGTATTTACAAATTTGTTTTGACAGGAACTCAATCTTCAATCTCTTCATCTGATGATCAAGAAAAGTTGATCAGCGCTGATGCAAAGGCCATGGAGATATTAACTCAATCAATGTCAAATGACATTTATCAAAGAGTTAATGATTGCACTTCAACAAGGAGCATTTGGAACTCCCTCTCAAGGATGGTAAATGAACCATCTTCTTCCTCTTCCACTAACATCATTTTTGATGCAGAACCATCAGTTACTCTAACTGAAGAAGAAAACAAGGAAGAATGAAAAGCCAAAGCTTTTTGTATGTTGGCCATATATGGTTCAGATTACATATCAGAATCTGAATCTGATGCTGAATCTGATGAAGAAAAGGTAAAAGAGGTAACATCATTTCCCAATTTTACCTCTGATTTTACAGATGTTTTCAACTCACCTTGTGCAGGTTTAAAAATTTCTGAAAACAGAATAAGTAAAAAGCTAATAATAAACAAAGTAATTTCTGATAAAATTAAAGAAAATTTGAAGACATCAGAAAAACAAATTATCTGTGTAGAAAACAAGTTAATTATAGCTGAAAAGTTCAAACAGAATTTTAAAGAAAAAGAAATTATGTCTGTTCAGCAACATAAATGAAAATTGTTAAATTTATATTTTAATAAAATAAAGAGGCCAATATATCTAATGATTAAGCATTTGTTTTTACCTATTTTAAAACAATTATAATTAAAACAACAGTTTTAAGTTTCTTTGAATTTTCTATCTTAAAAACAAGTCAGATAGACTTCACTTTCTTACAGATTTTTTTCTCCTAAAATCCTGTTGAGCATTCTACTATAGTAGCATAGATCAGAAATGATCAGAGCTCTGAGTGTGAGTCTCTTCTGATTAAGGGGATTCTATAGAAAGAAGTTATCAGATATTGTCTTTCTGATTATAAAAATTCTTAGAATCTGTTAACAGCTAGTGATGAGTAATTTATTTACTCATCTTTTAGTTTAGGTTTATTATGTTTTTAATATAAAATTATGTTATTTATAAGAATTATATCATATAAATCCTTCCATTTATTATTTTTCATAAGCTAACTCGAGTCTATTTTATGTTTTCAGAATTTTTGGGCTGTTTTGAGCAAAAAGTACTCTTACACGGCCCAGGTCACGGGCTTCACCTATGGGCGTGTAACCGCGCGGTGTTCCAGACCTGTTTCTGCCACCCCGGGGTCGTTCCGTGAAGAATTCGCCAAGTACACGCCCCAGGTCAGGGGAGTGACCAAGGGCGTGACCCAATGTCATGGCCGCAACCCGCTGAGACGAAGCAGAAGCGCTGAGACGAATCAGAACCGCTGAGAACAAGCTTTACATGCCCCAGGTCACGGGCGTGACCATGGGGGCGTGACATCCTGTCACAGGAGTGACTCGCCCAGCGCGCCTTTCTGCCGAAGCTTCCAGCCAACAACACTCTTTTGAGATTATACGCCCTAGGTCACGGGCGTTACCTAGGTCGTGACACGTCCGTAATGCCTACATTGAAGCCAGACGGCGCCTCCTCCACTCACAACAAATCACGCCCCTTACATGCCCTTGGTCACGGGCGTGACCAAGGGCGTGTAACACCAAATTTTCAGCTATAAAAAGGCAGCTCCTCCAGATGATCAGGGACCTTGTTTTTGGAGTCGAAGCCTCCATTTTCTGCATTATTTCTCCTGTTTTGGGTAATCTAGTTTTACTTTTTCTTGTACTTGTAATTTCCCTTTCAATAGTTGTAACTCCTCTTTTGAATTAATAAAATTTAGTGTTGTTTTATTTATCCATTTCTCTAAAGTTTGTCCACGCTCTCTTCAATAGTTATAATTTTCAAGTTAAGTTACTTTTCTTTTTGCAACCAAATCAAAGTACTTTTTGATAGAACAATAGAGATCTTCTTGAGTAAGAGTAATCAACACGCCCGGATTTTTATACGACCTTGGTTTTATAACCTATACTACATTTGATATGGTACACTTGTCGTTATCGTTTGCGGATATAGTTTCGCTCATTAAATTTTTGGCGTCGTTGCCGGAGACACGATTGATATTTCGAAAAAAGAAATATTTATTAATTTTATCGTTCTCTTTCTTCTCCCCCTTCTCTTTAATTTTTTTTTATTAAAAAAAAATCTTAAAAAGCGCAATCTAAATTCTCGGAAAGGACGCTTTGGGCTTGAATTCCCATCATACCCTCTAGTACCTTGCAAACCCTTGATCGGGTATATCTTGGGAAGTCCGGGACTAATTTAACCCGCTTTTTCAAAAAAAAATAAATAATAAAAATATTTATAAAATTCCATTCATTTAAGTAAAGGTTGTTTCCTTTTTTTTATTATGCAATCACTTGAATTAGCCGTAAAAGTTGCCGAGCTTCAAAGCTAAGTATATCTTTTGGAAGCGGCACAAAAATGCCAAAATTGCTGTTATTATTGTAATGCTCCTCATCAAAGTGAGGAATATTATTTACATTCATATGCTCCAAATAATTATTATGAAAATAATTTTTCTCAATATTATGCAAATAATTTTGATAAGAATTACGATCATAATTTTTCCCCTTTTAATGAGAATAATTTTTCAAACTTTGATGAAAATAATTTTTCTAATTATAATGAAAACACATTTTCGGCATTTAATAATTGTTCTTCTAACTCCGAAGTAGATTATTCCTCGTGGCAAGCTCACCCGGATAGTTCCCGGAGCAATGAAGATAAATCTTTAGATCCGAATTTTTGTTTTTCTTCTTATACACCGCAATTTTCATTCTCTAATTTTGGGGAAATTTCGCAAATTCAAATAGATACTTCCCCCCCCCCCCAAATTTAGAGGAAAATATTATTTCGTCTAGTGTTTTCTCTCATTTTCAAGAGAATAATTCTTCGGCTTCTAATAATTTTTCTTCTAGCCCCGAAGTAGATTATTCTTGGTGGCATGGTTACCCGGATAGTTTTCGGGGCGATGAAGATAAATCTTTAGATCCGAATTCTTGTTCTTCTTCTTTTGCGCCGCAATTTTCTTTCTTTAATTTTGGGGAATCTCCACCGAATCAATTTGATACTCCCCCCAAAATTTAGAGGAAAATTGTATTCCTTCTAGTATTTTTTCTCCATCTTTAGATAATGTAGTTATGGAGGAACATGTGGTTTCATGTAATCCCATAACTTCTTTTACCGAAGATGAAGAAAAATTACTTTACCAAGAATTTCTTAAAGTTATGGGCATCCCAGATGAAATAGAAGAAGAACAAGTTTCTTCCCCTGCTCCACCCGGATTTTATTTTCTTTGTCATGAGTATTCGCGAATTTCTTCTATCAAACCCAAAATTGATGAAAATTTTGTGCCCGAAAATTTTATTATGCTTGGTAATACACTAGATTTTCCTAATGGAAATTTAATTTTAGAAAAGGAACAACCAAAGCTTAAAATATATTTTCGCAAGCGCCTCCTCCTTGCGAAAAATTATCTGAATCGTTTATTTGTGATTCTTTATACACTAACAATTCTCAGGTTGAAGATGAGCCGTTGCTACCCCAAATAATCGACGATCCATATGTCGCTCATCTGTATAAATTCAAATCACCTCAGGTATGTATAGGTGATTTGGATTTGCAAATGCAAGATCAAAGACAAACGTAGAATCACATGTTAAGCGGAGGAGTAGCCGTGCGACTGATGCCGGCACATTCACCTATGCGTGAATTAGGGGAGTTGCCCGTCCACTTCTCTTTTTATTTTCCTTTTTCCTAACACTAACCGTCTAGCTTAAAGACGGGAAAAAGAAAGCGCTCTTGGGAGGCACCCCTTGCTTATCTTTAATTCTATGTTTTTTCTTTTAAAAGTTTATTTTTCTAGTGTTCTTCGTACTTAGTTTTAAACATTGGGGACAATGTTTAATTTTAAGTATGGGGGTGTAGCATAGCTTTCTTTGTAGTTTTACTTGAAAACAAAAAAAACAAAAAAAATTTAAAATTTGAAATTAAATTTCTTGGAAAGGACGCTTTGGGCTTGAATTCCCATCATAGCCTCTAGTACCTTGCGAGCCCTTAACCGGGTTGACCTTGGGAAGTCCAAGAACCAAAAAATATATATATTAGGAAATGTTCTTTTTATTCATCAAAACGCCCACTTGCTAAATTGTAATTTCTAAGTAGACTGTTTTTCATATGGACTAAAAATAATTTTATGCTAGAATAGTTTTTTTTGAAACTTTTGAGTAAAATTGTTGACTCATGTAGTGCTCCTAGTCATATGCATGTCTTTGAGTAGTGTTGGTGTAAAATTAAATTCTTGGCATAAATCTAAAATTATGTTTTATTAATTTGCGTAGTAATAATTTATTTTACTTTTAAATTGAATCCGGTCTTATCTAAAAGTTGTTTAGGTGAGTGTGTAGAAGATTGTTAGACAGTTATTACTCAATTTAAATAGAAGGGTGTCCTTTCTCGATGTCTAGAACTTGCCCCAAGCTATTTTCATAACATGTGCACTTTAGACAAATTAAACTTTACGGAAATGATTTAGGCCTTTCTTTGAATAGTTTGAGCCTTTGCACCCAACCTAGATTTACTACCATTGTTCACACAAATTTGAGCCTTACACCTTTATTTGAACCACCCTCATCATTTCGGCACCAAAGCTAAAAAACCCAAAACCCAGTTGAACACTTGAAATCTTTAGCTAAAATTGAAAAAGAATATAGAAAAAAAAAGAGAAATATTTGGGTACGATTCTATGAAAAAAATATATATGGGTATCAATTCAAAAGAAAAGGCAAGAATCTCATAATGATATGCGGCCTAGGTATGCACATGCATACTTGGAATGATCCCAATTATGAAGATTCGTGATATAATATATATATATATTAAAAAAAAGAATGAGAGTGTTTCCCCTTAGAAAAAAATATGAGTATGGGGGTAAAGCTTCATTATTTTGTGGTAGTCATCATTTTCTTTTAGCTCAAATTTTTTGTTTAAGTGGAATGCGCCTCCATATTTATCATTGTTTACCTCACCCTTAAACCCAAGCCTTAAAATATACCCTATTTAAGTCCTAAAGATCCATAGAGTTGATTTAGTATGAAGTGAAGTGGAGAAGGTGCAAACAGGCAAGCCTATGGCCGTCGACATTGATGGATTTCTTTGGAGGCCACCCCGAGTGTTCAAGTCTAGTAATTTAAATCTCAGCAATCACGCTATTTTTCTCCCTTTACATGACTTTTTGATTGACCGTCGGCTCATTTTAAAAGTGATAATAAATAATTATAACACAGTTTGAATATTTCATAAATTAGTATTTATGCCAAGAATGTCTTTTTACTAAAACATCTACGCATGTCAGCATAGAACTTCGCATTTTACTCTAGCTTTCATATTTCTTTCTAGCATTAATTTTTCCTACCCTTATGAAGACTGGTTTGCTCCGGACGAGCAATAAGCAAGTATTGGGGTGTTTGATGAGTAATTTATTTACTCATCTTTTAGTTTAGGTTTATTATGTTTTTAATATAAAATTATGTTATTTATAGGAATTATATCATATAAATCCTTCCATTTATTATTTCATAAGCTAACTTGAGTCTATTTTGTGTTTTCAGAATGTTTGGGCTGTTTTGAGAAAAAAGTACTCTTACACGCCCCAGGTCACAGGCGTGACCTATGGGCGTGTAACCTGCACGTTCTAGCAAGCTCACTCTAGCAAAAGCTAGAGGTGAGAGTGAAGAGGTGCCTTCGACCCTCAAACACAATTAACACTCACTTCCCCCATTTGCTCACCGTCCATTCGCTAAACGAAGCATGACATCGCGGCCTGCAATAATCTCATCCACCAAGCGAAGCGGTTATTGCGACCCGCATAATTAATATAGTTTTACTTCTTCTGGTCTCCACAAAACCAACCAAACCCCCTTTTGTTAACTTAGTAATCCTCATAATTAATTTCCTAATAAGCAAATCATACTACCCAACTTGAGGTCCTTTGAGAACGATATTCGGGGAAATTCTCCCTACTTTTATTACTTGACAATGACTGGTGCACTACCGTCGTACCGCATTTCACGCTCGCTAATTAGCGGTGTTGAAATAGCGTGTCAGCTCACACTTGAGTTCTCTCAACTCAAGGTGGGCTAAGGTTACTACCTAGCTCATATTTACCTCACTCACCACATGTCCTATCCTAATTGGAGTCAAGGGGTCTAGTAGAAAAGGGGATGTTACAAGGAGTCTGGGCCAGCTGAGCTGCGGATAAGGAAAATCCGCTGAGACAACTGTTTGTCTCAGCGGATCCGCTGAGACAGGACACATGAAGCCGCTGAGACTGGAAGTTATCTCAGACCAACCGCTGAGACAGATTCAAAAGGACTGGTGGGTTTTTCTTTTGGCGCAAGCTGCCGAAAAGCAAGATATGGTATTCCAATTTCATCCATGCTGTGTCAGGGGACATCAGATAGTCATTGAAGACTGAAGGAGTATAAAAGAATAATTAGGGCTTTATAAAAGCTCTCCAACTCACCGAAGAAAAGAAAGTAACTGTTTCATTGACGGCAGCCCTCAAGTGTTCTCTTCTTGCTTCCTAAAGCTGCAAGATAGAAAGTCTGTTCTTCTTAATTGTTTCAAGATAGAACAAGTTGATCCTCATTCATCCACTGAAGGAAAGGATCAGAAAGAATCAGAGTTGAGGCCATCTTACTCTTCCCCATTTCTAGACAGCAACATAAGTTGTTCAACAACAGAAGACCAAGACTTGATCTATTTTATCTTCTGTTGTAATCATCTATTATTACCTATGTAGGAACTTAACAGTTCTGAGATTGTAGGGCATCTTTGCCTGAGGTGTAGGGCTATCCGGCCTGAGAAGTAGAGCTGAGAGATTATCTTGAGTGTATGATCTTTGTGATATCTGAGGTAGGGCTGTTGAGCCTAAGGTAGGGCTGTTGAGCCTAAGGTAGGGTTGTTGAGCCTGAGGTAGGATTATTGAGCCTGAGGTAGGGCTTGGGAAAACCTGAGAGATCCTGAGGGATCTGTGTTGTATGCTCTTGGAGCTGAGTTTGGAGGTGTTGGCCTTATCTAATTCATTGTTAGAAAGGTGAAGGGGGAAAGAGGACTACTCAAGACACCCTGTCTTGAGGAACCTCTATAAAGGCTTGAGTGTTTTCTATGTACTTGATTTATTAGTAACTTAAACAAAGAAACAGCTAGATTTAAGCATAAAAGAAGAAGAGACCTATTCACCCCCTCCTCTAGGTGACTAAGACTACATCATATATAAACTTTCAAGTGGTATCAGAGGGAGGTTGGTCAAGATGGACATAACTGTCTCACCAGATCCCATAAAGGAGTAGTCAAATCTGAATCCAATGGCCTACACTGGATTTCAGAAGGAGATGGGATCCATGAAGCTACCCATTTGCAATAAAGAAAACATTGGCATTTGGAAGCAAAGGGTTAGGTTGTTTATGGAAGGATCATACCCAAGGATATACATCACTGTTAAGCAAGGCCCTTTCACTTTTCAAACTGCCTCCACAATTGATCCAACAAGGAGAGTAGCAAAGGCTTTTAATGACTTGACCAAGGATGAACTTGCATTATTCACTATGGATAAAAGAGACCAAAATAGCATTGTTAATGCAATTGATGACTCCATATTTCAGAACTTGGTGAACTGCACAACAGCCAATGAAATGTGGGATACAATAGTGGTGTATATGGAAGGAACAGCTAAGGTAAGGGATGATAGAAAATCACTTCTCAATCAAGAATATGAAGCTTTCAAGCAGCTGGGCCAAGAAAGCATTTCAATCTGTTATGAAAGGTTCTTTAGGATAGTTAATGAGCTAAGAACCTATGAAAGAGTGTTTAGTGATTATGAGCTAAATGATAAGTTCCTAAGATCTCTAACTAGAGACTGGGACACAAAGATATGTGTCATCAGGGATGTGGCCAAGCTTGGTGAAACTCCCACCCATACATTGTTTGGTAAGCTGCACTCTTATGAGATGCAGTTGTCTACAAGGAATGAAGAGGACACTTCCACAAGGGCTCATGCAAGGGAGAGGGCTATTGCTCTCAAAGCTGATAGCTCCAAGAAGAGCAAAGCCAGGATGATGTCTCCTCCAAGAAGGATTGCTGAATCAAAGAAATATGAGAACAACACCTCAAACTGCTCTTCATCTGATGAGGAGTTTGCTGCCTTCTCAAGGCAGTTCAAGAAGATGATGATGAGGAAGTAGTGGAAGAACAAGCCCTTCTCCTCCTCTCATTTAAAAAGGGATCACAGCAGATCTGAAAGGCAGCACACCAAGGGTGACACGTATGAATCTAAACCTGGTAAACATGTTTCAAATAATATCATTTGTTATTGCTGCAACAAGCTTGGACATGTCATTATTGACTGTCCACTCAAGAGGAAGGAGAAGGGTGATAAGAAACATATCAAAAGGAAAGGAAGGGTGAAATATCCTTCCTAGCAAAGAAAAGAAAGAGTTGGAGTGAATCCGAATCCTCAACTTCAGATTCAGATAATGAAGAGGAAGCCTACATTTGGTTGTTTGCAGCAGAAGAGGATGAAGATCTTCCTGCTGCCAAGGTTGGAATCAGGGCCCCTCTATCACATTCAGATAGTGATACTGATGAGGATGAACAGGACAAAGTTCAGCTAGGCCTTATGGCCATCACTGATGAGGAAGCATGTCAGAACAATTCTGACAATGAACAGGTACTGATTCATTCCATCTCTTCTTCTGATTATGATACAAGCCCATACAATGAACCAACTTCATCAAATGGTGAAAGTGATTCATAATCTGAGGAAGATGTTAATTAATTGATTGACAGATATGGTGCTCTCTTGGAAGCTCTGAAAAAGAGCAAGAAGCTGGCCAAGAGGCAAGCCCAGGAAATTGCTTCCCTTAAGATGGATGAGAAAGAATGCACTGAGTCACCTACCATGGTGTCTCAGATGAGTAGACAAATAAGCCATCTAAAGGGAATAACAATTGCGCATTTGAGCACCATATCCCAAAAGAACAAGGTCATCAAGGAACTTGAGGAGAAGCTTATGAAAGAAAAGAGCCTAGTGGCTCAATTCTCCAAGCACAAATCTGTTCTTCCTATTATTGGCACCTTTTCCTCTCAAACCAATTGGAGAGGACTAGGGTTCAATAAAATGGAAGTAGGATGAGGGAGTGGAGAAAAGAGCAAGGACAAGGCTAAGCCTCATACCACCTTTCATAAGGTGTTACTTCCTTCTAACAGGTATGATCATGACAACATTTATGATCACTGGAAGAATGGAAGCTCCTATAGGAAGGAAAACACTCCTTCCCATAGTGGAAGAAAGGGCATGAGAATGAGTGACATGAAGGCTCCCCATAGAGAAATTCAAATGGCCCAACCTGGACCATTTGTATTTGGTACTTCAGCCCCAACATTCAAGAGTAAGGAAGCTAGCTCTTCCAAGTTCTGTCCAGCTAAGAACATGATTGCTGTCAAATCTGTTGACAAATCTTATTGCTCAGTGTCTGATGCCATTCAATCTTGCCTTGCTCTCAAGCCAAAGCAAGTTGATGCCATTAAGACAAAGGGTGCCAAGACTGTTCACAATTTAACATTCAGCCAGATAATTGCTGAAAGAAATAAGAAAAATGATGTTGTCTTCCCTCCTGAACACAAGCACATTGATACTCTCTCCTCGAGGAATGTTCAGAAGAGGAGATACAATATTCATGAATGTTGGTACTATGGTAAGGTGGGACACTTTGCCATAGATTGTTGGCACAATCCCAATGTGCCAAGTGCAAAGAAGAGCCTTCCTGCAAAGGGTGCAGCAGGTGTGAGATCAACTTATCATGCCAACAATGACCTAGGAACCAAAATTATTTTGGCTCCTAAGGGTAACGAAACTCCTTCTTGCAGGTTAGTTCAAGTACCAGTCTCAAGCAAATATGGTACTTGGACAGTGGGTGCTCAAGGCACATGAAAGGTACAAAAAATCTTCAACAGGACTACACAGCTGTGAAAAATGGACCTAAAGTGATCTTTGGTGGATCTGAAAAGGGAATCACCAAAGGATATGTTATGATCTCCAATGGCATAGTTTCAATCACAAGGGTATCTTATGTTGAAGGTTTGTAACATATCCTTGTAAGCATAAGTCAACTATGTGATTTAGGCTATGCCAATGAATTCCATAAAGACAAGTGCTTGATCAAAAAGTCAAACGACTTGGAGACCATTATCTCAGGCACTAGGAGTGGGAATGTTTATTGTTTAGACTTTATATGCAATAATTCCCTGTCATCTTTTTGCCTTGTGGCTAATGAAAGTGAGTCTCTTTGTGTTCAATGGCATAAGAGACTTGCCCACATTAACTATAAGACAATGTATAGTCTATTCTCTAAAAACCTTGTTAGGAATAGTCCAAACTTAAAATGTATTAAAAGTGGTCCCTGTCATGCTTGCCAAATGGGCAAACAAACAAGGACCACCTTTAAAAGTATTGGATTCAAAGACACTGAAAGATGTCTATATCTATTGCACATGGACTTGTTTGGTCCTTTGCCAATTCAGAGCCTAGGTGGGAAGTTGTATACTTTGGTGATTGTTGATGATCACTCAAAGTATACATGGGTATTCTTCCTTAAGAAGAAATTAGATACATTAAATATCCTTATAAACTATGTCAAGGCAATTCAAAATGACTTGCAATGTTCTGTGGTCAGGACTAGGACTGACCATGGCACATAATTTCAATTTGAAGCCATGACAAGGTTTTGTCAAGAATTTGGTATCTCCCAAGAGTTCTCCTCCCCAAGGACTCCACAACAAAATGGTGTGGCTGAGAGGAAGAATAGAACCTTGATAGAAGCTGGGTGAACATTGCTTAGTGACTCCTCACTCCCAGAATACTTCTGGGCTGAGGCAGTCAATACTACATGTAATGTTCTCAATAGGGCTTCCATCAATAAGGTTCATGGAATTACTCCCTATGAGATTCTGAAAGGCAAACAACCTACAATTTCATACTTTAGAATCTTTGGTTCAAAATGCTACATCTTAAACAATGGAAAATCCTAATTAACAAAGTTTGCAGAGAAATGCAATGTGGGGGTTCTAGTTGGCTATAGCTCACATAGTAGAGCTTATAGAGTTTATAACAAGAACACTCATATTGTAGAAGAGTTTATGCATGTGGTATTTGATGAGACCAGCCTAATCTATAAGGGCTGGTCTAGTTCTTCTATTTTGACAGGAAATGAACAAGTAATGGAAAAGATGTTTGTGCAAGTCATACCCAGCAGTAGCAAAGCATACACAGAAGCTGCAATTCCAGAGGAAGAAGAGGTGCAGGTTGTTGAAGCTGATGTTGAACCTGTAGAAGAATTACAGCAAGTTGAGGACAGGTTGTCTGCAACTACAAGACACCTAAGGGATCATCCAAGAGAACAAATAGTTGGAAATCAGAACCAACGTGTACTAACCAGAAGCAGGGCTCATAATGAAGCCCTATTCTTGAGCTTCCTATCACACATGGAGCCCAAGAAGTTTGAAGAAGCAAATCAGAATACTTTCTGGATTCAAGCCATGCAAGAAGAGCTTCTCATGGCACCAAATGGATATACAGGAACAAGTTGGATGACAATGGAGTCATCATAAAAAACAAGGTTAGATTGGTAGCCAAGGGGTATAGACAAGAAGAAGGAATAGACTTTGATCAAACCCTTGCACCTGTTGCAAGGTTAGAAGCAATTAGGCTATTGCTTTCCTATGCTGCCCACAAGGGGTTCAAAGTATATCAAATGGATGTCAAATCAGCCTTCCTTAATGGTGACTTGAAGGAAGATGTATATGTTGAACTACCATCAGATTTTGTACATCCAACCCTCTCTTCTCATGTGTATTTACTCAGGAAAGCTCTATATGGTCTAAAGCAAGCCCCTAGGGCTTGGTATGAGACCTTGTCTAGCTTTCTCATCAAGAACAAGTTCTTGAGGGGAAAGATAGATAGCACATTATTTCTTAGGGAAACAAGGGTCAAGTGTCTCCTAGTCCAAATATATGTTGATGACATAATATTTGGGGTCTACTGATGACAACCTCTACAAAAGGTTTACCATCCTTATGCAGGGGGAGTTTGAAATGAGCAGTATGGGATAGCTCAAGTACTTCTTAGGCCTCCAAATGAAACAGTCTGATGAGGGAATATTCATCTCTCAGACCAAGTACATTAGAGAGCTTATAAAGAAATTTGGGATGGAATCAGCTTCCACCATGAAAACTCCCATGGGGTCCAACATTTCCCTGGACAAGGATGAGAAGGGCAAGGGCTTTAATGAATCCATTTACAGGTGCATTATTGGATCCCTATTATATCAAACTGCAAGTAGACCAAACATTATGTATGCTACATGTGTTTGTGCTAGGTACCAGGCTTGCCCTAAGGAATCTGACTACTCAGCTGCGAAGAGGATTTTGAGATACCTTAAAGGCAACCTACATCTTGGCCTATGGTACCCTAAGAATAATGACTTTTAACTAACTAGATTTTCAGATGCAGATTTTGTAGGATGCAAAGAAGACAAGAAAAGCACAAGTGGTACTTGTCAATTCCTAGGAAGGAGGTTGATATCTTGGAGCAGCAAAAATCAGACAAGTGTGGCAATATCCACTGTTGAGTTTGAATACATTGCTGCAGGAAGTTGTTGTGTACAACTATTGTGGATACAACATCAGTTAGAGGACTACAACCTCAAGGTAAGTGAGTGTCCTCTTTATTGTGACTCATCCAGTGCTATCTCTATTGCTAAGAATCCTATCTCTCATAGCAGGACTAAGCACATAGAGATAAGATATCATTTTATAAGAGAACATGTTGAATGTAAAGACATCTGCCTTGAATTTGTCCCCACTGACAATCAAGTTGCTGATATTTTTACAAAGCCATTGGATGAAGCCAAATTTAATGCTTTCAAGATTGAACTAGGAATGTTAATTGTTGAATAGTGTCAAATATTTCATTCTTTCAATCATCCTTGTTGTTTTGCAGTCAAAATATTGTCACTTTATGCATTTAAAGTAGTGTGTAATAATTCAGAATGTTGTCACATCAAT
This sequence comes from Dactylorhiza incarnata, assembly GCA_033032865.1. Taxonomy (NCBI): domain Eukaryota; kingdom Viridiplantae; phylum Streptophyta; class Magnoliopsida; order Asparagales; family Orchidaceae; genus Dactylorhiza; species Dactylorhiza incarnata. Next base: position 2,910,441 of record JAWHQI010000026.1, on the reverse strand, counting down.
ACTACTAGTAATATGATTAAGACATGACTCCAACAGATCTCAAAAGGTCTATTGCTTAGGAAGTAAGGTCACCTGAAACAGAAAAGATAGTTTCAGCTGAGCCGCTGAGACAGTTGAGAAAAATCTCAGCTGAACTACTGAGACTGCTAAACTATCCCAGCAGTTGACAGTGCTCTATCCCAGCGGTTTAGGTCGCCAACTCAGCGGTTCTGCTGAGACGGCCAAGTCCCTTTAAAGTTTGTCTAAATGCAACCCCATTTGACCTAATTCTCATTACAACTATAAGTTCACTTAACTTAGTGCTAATCAAAACACACACTCAAGCCATATAGATAGTCAATTGTAAATTAAAGAAAGCTACTCAACCTTTCCCTCCTAGCCGCTGAGATGAATCATCTTCTCTTTCCTTCCAGTGCATTCTTTTACAGCAATAATTGCACCCAAGAGTTCAAAGGACCTTCTGGAAGGGTATGAGATAGTCAGAAATGGCTTTGCCCATGCTCCAAAAGATATAAAAGGAGTGATTCAACTCCTAGAAGCACAAGGGCTGGAGTACACTCTCTCTGAACCTACAGTCATTCTCAGAACTGAAGTTCTAGAATGGTTCAACAATGCCAAGTTATCCTCTTCCCAGTCTACCTTAAAGTCCAAAATATGAGGAGAAAGAGTGAAAATCTCCTCAGCAAGAATTGAACAAGCTTCCCACATACCCTCATGTGACAAGGATTAGGAGGAAGAGATTTCTGACATGGATAAGAAGTAAGCCTTGACATGGACTGAATATAGTGATGTCAAGATTGACTCATTAAAAAGGAAAACTTTCAATCAAAGAGGAAAATTAATGTCAGATATAGTGGGCAAAGCACTACTCTGCAAGCCTGGATCTCATGATACCATCTCACAATCCATATTTGACATCATGACAAGGATCATTCTGACAAAGAGAACCTCCTGGGGTGTAGTCATATTTCAAATACTGAAGGAATGTCTCCAATCACCAAATATGGGTAGAATTCTATCCCTCTATCTGATCCAGACCTATCCTGAGAGATTTAAGGGCTTAAAAGGTTCAAATATTTATTACCTGAAAAGAATGGATATAAGACATTAGATAGATTCACAAGGGTGCTCCCCATGAGCCAGCCCACTAAGGCAAAAGACAAAAGCAAAAGGAAATCTAAATCAGTAAAGTAGACCAGATTGATCATGTCAAGCTCTGAGTCTGTCCACTCATATAACAATGAAGATGCTGGTGCTGATATTGGATCACACATCATTCCTGACAAGGATGCCCAACTGAATGACATGCCTACTGACACTGTCCATCCACATGACTTGGACATAAATAGCACTCCTAGTAATTAATTCTTAAACTCAACATTACTCATAATGTTATTCAATCACATCCAATCAACTTGTTTGTCCCTAATGACCCTTAACTAATATGGACCGCAACACCTCTAGTCCAAGTGCTCCATCTGAGGGTGAGCATCAATAAGAGCCATCCTCCATGGATGGTATCAATGATCAAAATGAAAGTGAAGGAGACAAGACTGACAAGGACAAAGTTCCTTCTCCTAGGGACTTACAAAGTAAGCTTGATACAATAATACTAGATCTTGAAAGAAGAATTTCAAATATCATTGATGACTCCCCAACTCTCTGGGATTTACCTTCACTACGACAATTTGCTGCCCCATCTGAGGGGGAGAAGCTGAAAGAGCCAACAGTTGATAAAGATGATGTTCTTGGTAAGCTTTAAAACACCCAACTTTAGAATTGCTAAGTCATTATCTATAACTCCAATTAATTGTCCCAGCTTTCCTGTAATCATCTGATCAAGATGCTCTATCTGAGGGGGAGGAACCAGCAATGTTGATACTGATATAGATGATGAGGATAATTATGGAGTCCACCCTGATCATATAGATGATATTGCTGTTGAAAATGTGGATGATCCTGACCAAAGGGACAATATTGATCCAACTCAGGTGATGCCTGCTGCTGAAATGCAAATTATACCTCAAGTGGTCCCTCCTCCAAGTCCAGAAAGGTTCCCTGCCCCAATTATTACTAATCAACAAGCTTCCATCCCCACTTCCTCACAATCTAATGAGAGCATTCTAAATGCAATTCAACTCATGTTAGAGACTCATCTAGCACTATGAAGAACTATGTAGACCAGTCAGTCTCAACAGTTAAAGCATATATAGATCAGTCCATCCTGACTGTGAAAACTGAAGTAATGGCTGAGGTTAAGGAGATAAAGGAAGACACTGGAATCCTGAACAAACAAATTACAAGATGGTTTGATCTGGCAGAGAAGACAGTGATCTCTCAGAATACAATTCTCAGATCAATTGACAAACACCTCCAACTCTCTGAACATGATATAACATATGTCAAAATTTATGTCAGCTAGACAGATGTGGTGATAGAAAAATCCTCAAATCACAACCAGGAATATGTATACTCCACTGCTTTGCAGCTGAATAAGGAAGCTGATAGAAACAAAGAAGAGCTGAAATCAGATATTGCTAATGTTTTCCAATCCATTGCTGACTCAGTAACTACTACATAACTGCATACTGAAGTAGTCAGACTAAAAGATGAGCTCCATGCTGATTTTGAGAATGTGTTCCAAACCTTATCTGGCACAATCACAACAGTTAAATAAGATCTACATCAACAAGTGTTTGAAGAAGCCAGAAAGTGGGAGGATACAAACGCAATCATAAATTCTGACCTAACTCTCAAGGTTTTGCAAGGTATTTGGCTTGCCCTAAACCTTCCTCTCCTGGATGTCAATAGAGCAGAAGATTGGGAATTCCCAAATAAAGAATCTATTGCCCAAAATGAGAGACTAAAAAAGAAAAGAGAAAGGGAAAAAGTAATCCTGGCTGAAGAATACATGGCCAAGCAAAGGGATGTGCTGAATAGAGATCCTGACTATGAGTATTGGAGTGATGAATCCAAGGAAATAATACTGAATGCCTGGCTAATCCATGGTCAAATTGGAAAAGATATTGATAAGCTCTATCCATCTGAAGAGTGGATAAAGCACTTAGAAAGAAACACAAAAAGAGATAAAGTATTCAAAGCCAACCTGGTAAGAAAGGAAAACCCAAGAAGAATGCCTTCAAGATATATCCCAAAGCCACATCTATATTTAATAAGGCACAGTGAACAAAAGAAAAATAGCTGAAATTGAGGCTGCTAATGCCGAAAAAGACATTGCCACAAATATTCCTGAAAAAATGGACATGGTTGCTGACATTCCTGAGTGCTCAACTTGTTCAAAGAAAATAAAATTTTAAATGAATTTAATTAAGCCTTATGGATTTCTAAATGTAAATTGAACTATGATTCATTACTTTATCTGAAATGCAAATGAATGAATTGATTACTTTATGTCATAAGCTAATCTGAGCCATAGCTTAATTTTACCCTATGTCATTGTTTGAATTAATCTGTGATGCATTGACTTGATTATCTAATCATTTTATTTGGTTGACAAACTCTGTTGGTAACATGCTTGTCATGAAAACTATCTGTGATAATATTCTCCTTGATGCCATAATATTGTTTACATAAGCTTGTTAGAATAAATACCATGTTATGTAGTTGCATAACAAATATTTATGTGTTATGTACTTTAGCATTGAGGGTGTTCTGCCTTCTTCAAATAGGGGGAGATTGTTGGGAATATCACCCTCAATGTTCCTTTGATTTGAAGAAGCCTCACACTTAATGCTAAGTATAAGTTGTATTTGATAAACCTTTTTCATCTCATAATCATGCAGGGTTAGGTTAGTCCAAGGAATGGAGTAAGTTCAGTGGTTTACTGACTAAACCGCTGAGACAAGCAGACTGTCTCAGCTAAACTGCTGAGACAAGGCCAGGAGCCGCTGAGAAGGAGTCTGGGCCAGCTGAGCTGTGGATAAGGAAAATCTGCTGAGACAACTGTCTGTTTCGGCGGATCCGCTGAGATGGGACACATGAAGCCGTTGAGACTTGAAGCTATCTTAGCCCACCCGCTGAGACAAATTCAAAAGGGCTGGCGGGTTTTGCTTTTGGCGCAAGCTGCAGAAAAGCAAGATATGGTATTCCAATCTCATCCATGCTATGTCAAGGGTCATCAGATAGCCGTTGAAGACTGATGGAGTATATAAGAATAATTAGGGCTTTGTAAAAGCTCTCCAACTCACTGAAGAAAAGAAATTAACTGTTTAATTGACGGCATCCCTCAAGTGTTCTCTTCCTTCTTCCTGAAGCTGCAAGGAGAAAAAGTCTGTTCTTCTTTATTGTTTCAAGACAGAACAAGTTGATCCTCATTCATCCATTGAAGGAAAGGATTAGAAAGAATCAGAGTTGAAGCCATCTTACTCTTCCCTGTTTCTAGACAACAACATCAGTTGTTCAACAACAGAAGACCAAGAATTGATCTGTTCTATCTTCTATTGTAATCTTCTATTATTACCTCTGTAGCAACTTAACAGTTTTGAGATTGTAGGGCATCTTTTCCTGAGGTGTAGGGCTATCTGGCCTGAGAAGTAGAGCTGAGAGATCAGCTTGAGTGTAGGATCTTTATGAGATCTGAGGTAGGGCTGTTGAGCCTGAGGTAGGGCTGTTGAGCCTGAGGTAGGGCTGTTGAGCCTGAGGTAGGGCTATTGAGCCTGAGGTAGGGTTTGGGAAAACCTGAGAGATCCTGAGGGATCTGTGTTGTAAGCTCTTGGAGCTGAGTTTGGAGGTGTTGTCCTTATCTAACTCATTGATAGAAAGGTGAAGGGGAAAAGAGGACTACTCAAGACACCCTATCTTGAGGAACCTCTATAAAGACATGAGTGTTTTCTGTGTGCTTGATTTATTACTAACTTAAACTAAGAAAATAGCTAGGTTGAAGCATAAAACAAAATAAGACCTATTCACCCCCCTCTATGTGACTAAGACTACATCATGTATAAACTATCACACGCCAATCGTCTGGTATGATCACTTCTGAGCATTGGGTAACATCTCTTCCCCTAGCTGTTATTTTAGTCTTTATTATATATACTATATTGGAATGTTTAGAATAAGTCTGGGGGAGAGCCGTTGTATTTGTTACCCACTACATGCACTCAATGTCAATGCATGTTAGAAGTATTTTTAGTTCATTTATTTAGTATTGTTCATTTTTGCCACACTCCACAACACCCACTTGAGCGCGCACTTAGCCGTAGGTGTGTTTCGAGTTCAACTCATTTCTTTTGTGTGATTGGGAAAATCTCTACGCTGGCTTAGGATTGTGAGTTGGAATAAAATGTCGACTCATGTAGTGCTCCTAGTCGAGTGCTTATGGTTTGCATAGAAATCCATGTAGAGTAGATTTCTCTTTATACTTTTATATTTTTCTATTAGCGTAAATGTTGTTTACTCTACTCAAAATTTGTGAATCCGGTGTGAATCAAACGGTAGCATAGGGATGAGTGTAGACGATTGCTAGATTCGCATTGCTCAAGTCGGGAGGAAGGATGGCCTTTCTCGGTGGCTAAGAACTTTCCCCAAGAGACTCTTGAAGAATTGGCATAGGATGATTCTAATGCTCGGGCGTGATGTAGGACATCAGTTTGGCCCGGTTGAGCTTGTTTACCTTGCCTATTGCCTTACCCTCTCTAGCCATTTTGTGCATACACCTTCCTTTTGATTCATCTCCACCTTTTTCTCACCAAAGCCTAAAAGCTAATCCTAGTCGCACACCCAAATTTGAGCTTTCATCTTGTTTTATTTTCTTTAAAGGGGTGTTGATGTGGTGAATTTTAATTGTGAAGATTGTGGATGTGTTTATTGTAAATTTGCTGAAAAAGAAAAGAAAGAAAATAAAATAGAACGAAGAATGAAAAAGAAAACAAAAAAAAATTTGTTTGAAAAAGTCAAATTGAAAAATGCTGAACATTTTTTATGTTGGGAGTGGGCGGTGCACACACCATGTTGTGAATTCCAAGTCTGGGGGTGTGGTGCACTCGCAAGTTTTTTGGTGCGTTGGTAGCTTTATTTGTGTGCTCATTTGGGTTTGGTGCTAGCCCCCTCGTTTATCATTTTATATCATACCATAGACCAAGCCCCGTTTCGTACCTAAAGCCCTACTGACTCGCGATGTGAACCTATCTAGTGTAATGCAGAGAGTGCGAATGGGTGAGCTTATAGTCACCGACACTGATGGGTTTTGTTGGAGGCTGTTCCCAACTCTGATTCTTGGCAATGCGCATCTTAGTAATCAGTTTATTTTCTTCCTTTGCATGACCGAACGATTCTCCGTGATTCACATTTTGAGTAGTTGTAATAGACATTTACTATAGTAGAAATTTATAAACTATCTTGTATAATTAGAAATCTATTCTACTATATTTCTGTGCATGTAAGCGTGCGACTTCGCATGGTATTACGTGTCACAATTTCTCTGCTAGCTAGCTATTTTTCTCTATCTGAATGGAATGGTTTGCTCGGGATGCGCAAACGGTTAAGTCTGGGGGTGTGATGAGTCCCGTTTATATAGGGTTTTTAGGACTCATCTGGGCCTATTTTCTCACTCGTGTACTGCCCTTTTAGCATTAAAACGCTCATATTTGCTTTAGTCATCATTTTACCTATAGTGCACTCTTTTCGCCTATCGGGGTGTGCAATTGCACATTCTGTGATGGGGGTATGCCTTTGGGGGTCCCCATTCCTGCCATGTTTGTTTTGTGGATGTTATTCTTATTTCTTGTGTGGTTGGTGCTTTGATTTTGATTGTGTACAGGTGGACTATGCCCTTGAGCTGAGCATTGCAGTCTGAGTAAATCGCACGACCGTGCGATTATTGTTAACGCACGATCAAAGCGATCGTGTGATTTACTCAGAGACATTTGCGATGATGCTCATCGTGCGTTTTCCTTAACGCATGATTGAAACCAATCGTGCGTGAATGAAAACGCACGACCTACCTGGAAGCAGGAAAAATCGGCAGCCTGTCCCACCCTTTGCATTTTTTGCCGCGCACGAGCATTCCGCTCGTGCGTGAACAAACACGCACGGCCTTCCTGTAGCTCCAGGCACTGTTTATCTCTATAAATCACACTGTCCAAAACACACGGTCCTACATTTTGATCGTGCATTTCATAAAATTAACGCCTCTATTTAAGCGCACAAGATCGCCCGACCTAGGGAGGTTCTTTTTTCGGCCTTTTCATTGGGAAGCCATCGGGAGGAGCGGGAGAGCTCCATTTTCACCCTAAATTGAGCTCCACTTTGGGAGAGAAGCTCCGAACACCATTTATTTGTGGAACTCTCGCGAGAGCTTCGTATTCGTCCATCACCATTGTTGCCAGCTCTCAAGCTCTGTTTTCGGCCATTTCGTGTTGCTATTTGGGAAGTTTCCGGCAAGATCACCACCATCAAAGACTAGTGAAGAATACAGGCTCAATAGAAGAAATTAACAACTCCCCTTCATACCCCGGACGTCAACCGTGGACCGAGCTCGGACAAGGACTGACAATCCTTGGGTCCTGCCGCAAATCCCGGCAAGCCTTTGTATGCTCGGTTGTATTTCTTCCCCCTTCTCTTAATTGTTGTATTGATAATGTGTTTGAGATGTTGTCACATTTATAGAAACCCTAACTATGCTTTAAATGATAATCATATTTGTGTGATTATGTTGGTGGTTTTTATATAACTGGTGTGCCTTGTTCTTCGATCTTGTGTTGCAGCGGGCTGTGATAGTGTCGTCCTAGCTATTGCTAGGAGCATGCTTGCCGAAGAGCTGATTGCTATTGGATCTTACGGTGCCCTTAGAGGGGGGGGGGGGTGAATAAGGGTTTTATGGAATTTAAATCTTAATAAAAAATATCAGAGCTTGTGACTGAAGTTTCGGAATATTTTATAGGAAAATATATTTTAATATCTCATATAAGGTTAACAGAACTTTTTCCTTACTGTTGCTAACGCCTGCCGTTAAGTGTTAACGATGGGCGTTAGCTTAAAATTAAGTTGCTCAGAATTATGTCAAGGAGATTTTACTAATGAAAACTGTAATGAAATACAATTCCAGAAAAATCAGAGATAATAAAAATGAATATTATATTTCAAAGAAATTGATTACACAAATGCTTTGATGAAAATATAATTTAGCACATTCTTGAAGAGGAATTAAAATTAATTGAATAGAACATTAAAAGACAATTTTATTTCATAATAAATCAATTACACAAATGATTGATTTTTATAATGCTAGAAATCAAGGCGAGAATATTAAAAACACTTTTTGTTGTTTCACCTGTCCTTCTCCCAAGGACCGGTTGACTATAGCCTATCTATCCACAGATAAGGCCTCTAGCCACCCCCTAGATCTACCCTCAACCTAGTCTCTGCGCACAAGGTGGCGAATTACCCCTAGGTCACACAAGGACCTAGTAGCCAAAAGCCGCGGCGAATTTACCCACAGAATCCTTCCCGGAATCCGACGTTCTCCCCGAACGATTTCTCCACACAAATTACAAACAGAAAAAAGTAAGAGATTACAAGATAAATGTAAAGTGAGAGAAAATCCCCATGAAATTCTGAAGGTGAAGACGAAGGCGATGTAGACGTTGGCGTTCTTGAAGCGATCGTCCTTCGTATGAAATATGCATTGTAGACCTTCTCTTTCAAAATCTTCTTTAGATCTTCATGTTTGCCCACGGGAGATCTCTCAATTGTTGTACATGAGCCTCTCTCAAAATAATGAGAATACTGTACTTTGAGGCAATGGAATCAACATGTAGATTGAGAGGGGCTGCTTTTTAAATAGGCTTTGGAGCTAACGCGTGGCGTTAAGAGTTAACGCCGGCGTTATTGATCGTGTACAATCATGGCTGAAATTATGCAACCGTCGAGAATGTGGCAGAGATTGTAGACTCAACGCGGGCATTAAGAGTCAATGATGGCGATGTCTCTTGGTACTCGGCGATACTTCTTCTCGACGTCATACCCTCTTCGACGACATCCCTTATCGATGAAAAAGCTAATGTGGGGCGTTAATGCTAACGCTGGGCGTTAAGAGTTAAAGCGGGGCGTTAACTCTTAAAGCGGGGCTTTAGCTCTCTTTCCAGAGAATTGTCTCCAATCAACATACTACTCATAGGGATGGTAGCTATAGTTCCTGTACAACCTGCACACTATAAACACACAAAATACAAGATCAAATACAACACAGTATTTGTTATTCTCAAAGCAAGAGATGCGGAACATAGGCTCCAACAATCTCCACCTTTTGATAATAACGAATACCTGTATGAGAAATTAGTGAGATTAAGACCATTTGTGTTTATAGATAATTACGGTAATAAGATATGCATGAATAACATGTTAAACACATGATTGATTTGAAAGCGATAATGCATACTCTTTCTATATGAAGTCCCCCCTACATAAGTGTTCACTTATAATTTACTCCCCCTAAATATCTATTTTATTAGATTTCTCAATTTCTTCTCCCCCTTTGTTATTAGCAAAAGTGGGTATGGATGAGTCTATATCTACTGAGATTGATTAGGAACCACTTATTGAAGGATTGTCATGATCGATCATATGATAGTTTATGCACCTCCTATATGATTACTCCCCCTACATAAATTCTTTCTTTGAGTTTGAAATTATTTATAATGTACTTCCCCTAAATATTAGATTTATGTAATTTATTCTCCCCTTTTGGTAGCATTAAAAGAGGGTTTAGGTGAGAGTGTGCAATAAGGAGTAATATGTTCTATGTCGAGAAGAAAAATAGGATGCAATCAAAAGCTTGTTAAATTCTACGTGTTGAGAAAAATATAAGCATGATGGAACATATAATAGTAAGCAACATAGCTGACATGATAAAGTAAGCATTCTATTTTATGATACCACTTGTTGAAAAAAGAATACGACGTTGTTAAAAAAAGACATGAATGAGCATAAGTGGTAAACTTAGCAGAAGAATATAATAAGCACTCTTAAACATAAACATCATTTTAGAAGGTAATATTATACAAAGGATAATCAGTTTTAAATTTAAAAAGTTGATGTTTGAGTTATAGATTCAAGAGTTGCTATTCCATTAAGATAAAATTGCAAGCATGATTTTATACTATCAAGAAAAGATACAAAAATTACAATGTAATAAAATTTGCAGTTCAAGTAAACATAAACATTGTAGCGGTCATGTTTTGTTATCTAGTGCATTTACTTAAGTTTGTAGAGAATAGTGTAGATGAGCATTAGGATCCAATTCTCATGAGTAGAAGTTTTATGAAAGATAATGATGTGCACAAAATAGTGTTTTGATAAATTATACATGTGAATCAATCAAAAACACATGACATATATAATGAAATAAAACAACATTAAAATACACAAATAATATTACTTCCACAATATTTCGATGAACATAAATAAAGAGTACAACTACCAAGGTGCTCTGCACACACAATGCTTATTAAGACTTATCAGGGTGCAAAGTAGTGCTTGGGGATCACTTTTATAGTTTTTAGCTTTATTATTATTTTTTGATCCAGTGTACTAAGAGAAGTGGTGTAAAAATTGTTTGCTACAAGACACTTTACAATTCTTAGGTGGAGTTTTCCTTATCATCTATTTTTATTTAATTTTGATTTTTATGACCAAGGACTCTGAATTCACTTGTTTTGCAAACATAGCATTTGAATTTGAAACCACATTTCTCTAAAGAATAAGTGCATGAAAGACAGAATTGTAATAACCAATTCAATGTTGTGTAGGTAATTTATTTAAGCAATTTAATTACTTATGTTATTACACTATACAATCATGCAAGAATAAGATTGTATACACATGAAGGTTATCAAAAATAAGAGAGTTAATGAATCATTATCAAACATAATACATTACTCATACTTAGAGGCATGCTAAGCATTTCTACACATGTTTATCTACAAGCAATTTCATTGCACATAACAGGATAATTTTCAAGGCATGACAAAAACAAAAACAACGTTTTTAAGAAACTCGAAGGTTAAATTAAACATTTTATTTAATCTTTAATTGATAAATTAATCATCCTTGACAATGACTAAACAACAATCAGTTTTTTTATAAAGTTTTGATTTTTATATAAGTACAAAATAATAATCACACATAAAGAGAAAAACATATTTTTGTTCTTTGAAATTGTTTTGTAATTCTGTATTTGTTATTAAATATTCAAATTTAAATATTTTTTGGAAAACATAGAAGTCTTTTTAGCCCTATCAGTAAATGATATTCTATGCCAGAGAAATAAACCGAAAATAATGCATAAACAAAACAGAATTTTTTCCCAAAAAAAAAAATTTATAGCAAAGGGGCTAACGCTAGGTGTTAGCTTCTTAACGCCAAAACAGAACTGCATTTCTTGATTTTTTGAAAAATGTTTTTCAAAATTCAGTTGTATTATAAAGAGACCTTCCTTCAGTTGAAATGTCAGAGTATATTGATTAATTTGAAGGCTCTTTTAGCATGTTTTTGGTGATTTTTCAAATACTTGTGTTTTGTAAAATCATTAAAGCTCAAAATAATAAAATATGCAAACACAAGATGCAAAGATAGAACAAAAATAATATGCATGATTTAAATATAAAGAGTGAGATGATGTTCATGCAATGAATATAATATATGTATATCTAAGATCAAGATACCTTAACTACATGACTACACTCCAGCCCCGTACTAAGTGACGGATGGGAATGAGGAGCTGCACAAATGTCGTAGGTTGGGGTGTTAATCTCATATGCATACAAAAGACGATGCTCAACCTAGCACTCCTTCCCCCCAGTGCCTCGCAAGGCCCTACTGGAACCCTCCCCAGTTAAGGACAGGACATGACTTAGAGGTTAGGTCTCTAATGCACACAATCCTACGCCTTCGCTATTGTGAGACACATGTCATAGGTTTAATGATTTTGGACATACTAAGCGTGTAAGCCTTAAATATATGAACTATGGTATAATTGCATGATTAGTTTTGGATTTACAATTATATCGAAGATTGTTGCTTTTAAATCCATTTAGAAATTTTTTATTCATGCAAAATCACTACAAAGGAAATTATGATTTTCATATTTTAGTAATATTATTTACTTTAGCATTGCAAGATATAACTAGCATGGACATTGATTTCTACCTATGATAAGTGATTATGCTAGTATGATGAGTTTGAACAACATGGTGCAAAGCTATGTAAAGATGGGCAAATATATAATTGAGTTGCATTATTCAAACATAGAGTTTTGAATTTTCATAGACCTAAAATTAAGTGACAATTCTATTTGATTTCATCTTCTTAATATCAAGTTAATTCTTAGGTCTAAATATAATGAGATACATATAATAAAGATGCATATCACACACAAAACAAGATATGAAACTATAATACCAATCGCAATCATATATTTCAAAATTCCTAAGGTTGATAGAATTAGTTGATTTAAGATAGGTCTTGATAGATCATGAATTATGATATATGATTATAGTGAATTTTGGCATAGGATATCAATAGATCATGGTGGTGATTATGTAACCATATTCATCATTTTGTAGTTTTCAATTTTGATTTTTCTTTATAGGGGCTATCATATGCAACAAAGAAAAGTAGACAAATATGCAATAAGTTGTGCAATTAATATTTTATCCTAAGACCCATAAAAGTCCATTTAAATCCAATTTTGAAAGTAATTTCATTAGTCTTGATAATATCATATATCAAATTTGGCATTCAATTTATAATGATAATATAAGACATTTATAAGCAAAGGATTTAAAAAGGATAAAACATAGAAAAAGAAAGATAGATCACTTGAAAACTTTATGACTTTATATTTAATTTAATTTAATTTGATTTGATAAACATTAGGCTTGAAGTATGAAAGTCATATTGCATAATATATCTAAGTGACCATAAACATGTTGGATAACAAATACAAAACAAACAAAAGAAATAAAGCATATCATGAAGTAGAGTATTGTATATTTCATTTTGATTTATTTCTACTTCAGGCAAATGATTGGATACTAAATAATGAGAGATTTCGGTATCCAAAGGGGTCCAAGTGGGATGGTTCCTTTGGGTACCCAAATACATCGTGTTGGCTTTTGGGGAGACACGGATGAATGAGCCATTTCAAGTAAAGTTGATGTGTCATTTTTCTTTATGGGTCTCCATTCATACCATGGTTGTTTATCACTCAAATTCATATAATGATTATGTGACATCTTTATATGATGATAGTTGTTTGAAAAATAATTCATTGGGGATTTATATTTATTCAAATTATTTTTCAAAATAGATTGATGTTGATAATCATAATGAATTTTATTATATGGACTCTTTGAAAGTTTATAAGAGTGATTGTCTTTCTTTAGAAGTGATTGTTGATAGAGTGGGTTACAATATGTGTTAAATGATTGGTTCTTATTTTGATGATTTTCTTTTCCACTCTTTCTTATAGACATACTCTTATAATGTGAAGATAAGCTTTTGGACTTTTGATGATTTGATAAACTAAAAATAAGAGATTTTTTTGTATATGAAAACTTTTGAATAAACCTTTTTAATGATTCTTGTTTATCCTTTAAATTATCATTTTATTTTATCAATTTTTCATTATGCTCTTTTGAAGTTAAAAGACCTTTTTCTAAAATGTTGAGTTCTTCTTTAAAAGTATTATAATCAAAACAAGGTTTAGCATTTTTAATTAAAGAGCATGAAAGAGAATTTGAAACATCCATATAAGATTCTACTTTAGCGTTTGCTTTTAAAGTTTTGTTTTTTAATGTAATTTGGAATTAGCATTTTTCAATTTCTTAATTCTATGTTTAGCAACTTCAAGCATACAAAATGTAGAAATATAATTTGATATAAAAAGAGAAGATTTTGATTTTCTTACATTGCTATGGGATGAGGCAAGATTTGAACCAAAGGTTCCTTTGACATCTTATTCGCATTCCTCTTCCATAGTTGAATTTTTGTCTTCTCTTTTGCTTGATGTGTTTTCATCATTTGAGTCCAATATTGTGACGTTGCATTCTTCTCTCTTAGATAGATCTTCCTCCAAGCATGAGTCCTCATCGATTTCTTCTCTTGGATCCATAAGGAGTTTCTCTTGTTCATCATCTATGGAGGCAAGACTATAAGAATTCTCAAGAAATTTCCAAACTTCAAAAGCAGTAGGAAGCGTATAAATAAGTTTGAAAATATTTTGATGTAGTGCACAATATAGACTATTCATAGATTTGGCATTTAAAAACATTTCATTTATATTTAGAATAATTGGGGGCATTTTAATTGTAATATTCCAAACTTCAATATCCAAAGATTTAAGAAATTTTTCCATAAGAGTTTTCCACACATTATAATTTTCACCCATCTATAAATGTGGTGATAATGATTTTTCATTTTCATAAAACATATCCCCTCGAGAAGATGCGAGATCATGAAGCGCCATTATTCCTGGTTGTGAAGCCGTATTGGAATAACATACCCTCTGATGCCACGTGTTGGATCTTACGGAGCCCTTAGAGGGGGGGGGGGGGGGGGGGGTGAAGAAGCGTTTTATGGAATTTAAATCTTAATAAAAAATATCAGAGTTTGTGACTGAAGTTTCAGAATATTTTATAGGAATTTTTTTTTAATATCTCATGTAAGGTTCACAAAACATTTTCCTTACTGTTGCTAACGTCTGGCGTTAAGTGTTAACGATGGGGGTTAGCTCTTCAGAAAATTAAGCTGCTCAGAATTATGTCAAGGAGATTTTACTAATGAAAACTTTAATGAAATACAATTGCAAGAAATCAGAGATAATAAAAATGAATATTATATTTCAATGAAATTAATTACACAAATGTTTTGATGAAAATATAATTTAACACATTCTTGAAGAAGAAATAAAATCAATTGAATAGAACATTAAAGGACATGATTTTATTTCATAATAAATTAATTACACAAATGATTGATTTCTATAACGCTAGAAATCAAGGCGAGAATATTAAAAACACTTTTTATTGTTTCACAGGTCCTTCTCCCAAGCACCGGTTGGCTATAGCCTATCTATCCCCAGATAAGGCCTCTAGCCACCCACTAGATCAACCCTCGACCTAGTCTCCACGCACAAGGCAGCGAATTACCCCCTAAGCCGCACAAGGACCTAGTCGCCAACAACCACGGCAAATTTACCAACGGAATCCTTCCCGGAATCCGACGTTCTCCCCGAATGATTTCTCCACACAAATTATAAAAGGAAAAAGTAAAAGATTACAAGATAAAAGTAAAGTAAGAGAAATTCCCCAAGAAATTCTGAAGGTGAAGACGAAGGCGATGTAGGCGTTGGCATTCTTGAAGCAACCGTCCTTCGTATGGAATATGGGTTGTAGAACTTCCCCTTCAAAATCTTCTTTAGATCTTCATGTTTGCCCAAGGGAGATCTCTCAATTGTTGTACACGAGCCTCTCCCAAAAGAATCAGAATGTTGGCTTTAGTGGCAATGGATTCAACATGTAGAATGAGAGGGGCTGCTTTTTAAATAGGCACTAGAGCTAACGCGTGGCGTTAATAGTTAACGCCGACGTTAGTGATCGTGTATAGTCATGGCTGAAATTGCACAACCGTCGAGAATGTGGCAGAGATTGTGGACTCAATGCGGGCGTTAAGAATCAACGCTGACATTATCTCTTGGTACTCGGCGATACGTCTTCTCGACGTCATTCCCTCTTCGACAACATCCCTTATCGACGAAAAAGTTAACGCGGGGCGTTAATGCTAATGCTAACGTGGGGCATTAAGAGTTAAAGTGGGGAGTTAAGAGTTAAAGCGGGGCGTTAAACCTTAAAGTGGGGCGTTAACTCTTAAAGCGGGGCGTTAGCTCTCTTTCTAGAGAATTGTCTCCAATAAGCATACTACTAATAGGGATGTGTAGCTATAGTTCCTGTACAACCTGCACACTATAAAAACGCAAAATACAAGATCAAATACAACACGGTATTTGTTATTCTCAAACCAAGAGATGCGGAACATAGGCTCCAACAATTGCGACCGTCATTGTTCTTCCATCCATTCCATTACCCATTTGGGTAATCCATCTAAGCGACGCGGTGACGGCGACCCGCATTTTATTTCTTGTTTGTAGCGTAAAAACACAATCACAAAACCCCCCATTTGGTTCGTTTCACCCTTACAATTATTCATTCGAATAGAGAACTCACAATCCCTACCTGCACTCCTCGAGTGATCGATACTTGGGGACTTGCTCCCATTTTAATTACTTGTGCGACCGGTGCACTTGCCGTCTGCACATCAGTTACCAATAACATTAGGTGTCCTGAGAAAGGGAGGTTTGGGATATCATCCCATCATACCTCCTAGTACTGCTGCGAGCCCTTTACTGGGTAGACCTCGGGAAGTCCAAGATTAACCCTAAATTGTAGGAATAAGTTGATGTAGAATATTGACTTGATAATACACTCACCTATACCCCATTGTTACTAGTATATTAGTCGGTTTGGTCTTTCAAGAGGTAGGCTTAGTGGTTGTAGGTACGGATGGGTTGGTCCGGCGAGCCGGTGGCTCGGAAGGTTATGATGACGAGCGGGTTAGACCGAGGAGCTTATGTCTTAGAGATAGATGGTAATCATATTGTATGTGCATAAAGGTGGTGGGTATTCGGTATTGACAGTCGTTCATACCGACGCCGATATACTGACTCAGCGAGTGTGGATTTGCACTTAGCCATGAAAAGTCTATTGGTTCAGCCAGTAAAGTACGCAGGCACTCCGCAGTTTTTGCTCTGAGGCGTACGATAGGTCTAGGTTAAGTAGTGTGAATACCAACCTAGAGGTGGGCGAGGCCCAACCCACCGCTTTCGTTTGCGACTACAGGAGTATCCTGGGAGTCTTGCTAGCTCCAAAAAGGGGGAACTAAAAGTATCTGTGCATAGAGTAAAAGTGTGTGAGTTGCACTTGTGTGATCATAACATTACCCAACATAACCCTGCATATCATAGTATACGCATTGCATTTCAACCCCTACCCCAATCGTATAAATTGGTTATAAGACTTTTTATACGATAGGCCTTGCTAAATGACCCCTTGGTCTATAGGTTTGTATGGGCATTCCTATAAATCAATGGTTACTTTTCTATTATATACTTGTCTTTACATACTTACCTTACTTGTTCTTTACCCTATTTTATTTACTGCTTCGAATATTTATTTACACATGTGTAGTGGTAGACATTTCCTGTAGACTTGATCCGCCGTCATCTGCCTTGTTTTATACCCCTTGCTGTCCTCCGCTTCATCCCTCCCGCACGGTGCCTAGGAGCCACTGGGGATGGGTGGTGGGAAACGAGGCTTAGTCTTTTTGACTAACGGTCAGTGGACCATATCATTTTAGGGGATCGAGGAGATGCAGCAGCACTAGAGGCCGGTGCAGATGAAGGCGGGCCAGTCTAGTACATGAGCACTAGTTTCTTGATCAGTGAGTGATTAGTAGTTTGCTTCCTCGAGTGACCTTGTATTGAGGACATGATGTACAGGGCATGAGGCCTTTATTATTGTTATCCTTTTTATTCAATTATTATCTGTGGACTACATTACCATTTATGGATTTATATTTCATGTGATGTGAACTTGAGCTTCTCTATATGTTCAAATATGCTTTTCTTCTTTTGTGATCGATATGGCCGGCAGGATCGGCGTTTTGTTGTGGTGACCTTCTCGAGTGTTGGTGTCACCGCAAAGCGTCAGTTCTGGGCATAAGACCCGACTTTGAAAGAAAAAAATGGGGTCTTACACAATATTTCCTTAGCAGTTATGCATTGAATTAGGTTCTGGGAAGTAGAGTCATCTAGGACACTTACTATTATGTTCTTGGCCTTTTTATCCATAGTGGCCAGAACAACTTCATCTTTAATCATCTCAGAGAATTTCTTTGGTACTTGTAGGTTTGCATCTATAGTGGAGACTTTCATGGGAATGAAAGGCCCTTACTCCACATTTATAAAGATTCTAGGGTCAAATGCTTCCATGAATAATCTGACTCTCTCCTTCTAGATTCCAAAGTTTTTTTTTCTACATATCGACAGCTTCATAGAACTGAGTTCTTTATAGTTCTCCCAATAAGTAATGTTGAGTAGACATTTTTCCCTTATTGAGGATATTGTTCAAGTTGTTAGGCTCTCTTTGAACAACTACCTCTGATACCATTTGTAAGTTAAGGGATGTCTAATCACCTAGCGGGGGGGGGGGGGGGTGAATAGGTGTCTGAGTGTTTTTCGAATATTAAAATTATCAAGCAGATTATTCACAAAAAAGCTAACACATCATAGATTGCATAGATGTATATAGTGGTTCCTCGAGTTAGGAATGTTCACTTTCCCCTCCACCTATCCAGCAGTGTGCTATACTCAGCTAACTCCTCCAAATACTCAGATCTATCAGATCTTACAACTTATAGTCCACGACTCATACAACATAGGAATAACAACCAATTCCCTACCTCAGATCCAATCCCTGGATCCTACAACTCAGATTGAAGCTTGAATTTTACCTCAAGAACTGTACAAAGTCCCTTATCTCAGATCCTTAGCAAGGATCCTACAACTCAGGTCTGAGAGACCCTACACTCAGATTTCCTCAGTAATCCTACAGAAAAATATGTAAAACAATATTTTACAAAGATGTTTTAGACTCAGGAAATTTAACTTGTATAGTTTGAGTCTTCTTGAAGCCTGTTGCAGAAATGGCCTCTTAAGAAATCTTCTTGCAATATATGTTGAATTTTTGGATCGACAAGATGATTGTTGTTGAAACCAATTTCTCGGTCTCTAGTGGAGCTCGGGGCCCTCAACGAATTGAGGGGCAGCTATCCCTTACCAGTCCCTCGGAAGAGGTAGGCAGATAACTCGGACAAAGAACAAAGACCCTGGTCTCAGCGAGGAGGTCCCTCCACTAACCCGGAAGATCGTTGAGCGCTTCCCCTCCCAAGCCAACGCTAAGACTCGGGCACCTTGGAGAGCTAGAGAGCCCAAACCAAAGCGACCTAAGGAGAGAAGAAGGCTCAAAGATTCTGAACCGGTCCTCTTCTAAGGTGCCCTTTCAGGTCTATTTATAGATTTTGGTTTTGTGGTCTGTCAATAGCCAAATCCCGCTGTCCATTCTTACTATCCACACACCGGATCGGTCCGCTAACAGCCAAACTCCGCTGTTTGGAGAGGCTGACCGCAGACCACCGGGGGCCTCCTGGTAAAAATCCCTTCCTGGACTTTTACTGGGCGAGCCAGCCCGCTTCGCGACCTCCCTTGCGAGTGGAGCTCGCGAGCCTCTGGGTTGGCGAGCCCCAGAGTTGCTATTGGCGTATTACCTGGCTCGCTCGCCTGCCCTACCTTGGCGAGCTTCAGAATTGCTATCCGCACATACTACAGGCGGGCTTGCCTAGCGAGCTCCTTCCTCAACTAGTCGGGCTCGCCCATAGTGACCTGACCAAGCCCCAAAATGGCTATCCGCACCCCAAAATGGCTAACTGCACCCCAAGGTCCTAGACTCGCCTAGCGAACTCTTTCCTCAACTGGTCGAGCTCGCCTACACTACTCTCGTCGGGTCCCAAGTGAGCTTGTTACCTTCCCCCCGCTGGGTTCGCTCGCTTGCATGGCCTCTCGCTCCTCCTTGGCTCGCCTCACCGGGGTTCGCCTATCTTAGCTCGCTTCCTTGGGCGTGAGCCGTCTGACTCCTCTTGGCGAACATCGGGTTGTGCACAATCCCCGCTCTTCGCGAGATTGTCCTAAGCTCGTGAAGAAACATCCAACCCCTGGTGTTCGCCGATTCTGCTGATGTGGCGGGAATCTTTTGGTGGGTCCCATGCCCAAAACTATAAATACCGTCCACCGTGGCTAGTGATCAAGCCTTTTCTTCCCCTCTTCCTCGCCGAAAGCATTCTTCCTTCGGAATGTCTACCAAGCAGAGCGCGCTGGATCGACTGAAGGCTTCCAGGGAGATGGCGAAGGCCCATGCCGCCAAGCGTAACGCCTGGATGTTCAACCCTGCCACCTCCCTTTCTCCCCGGACCAAAAAAGCCAAGACGGTTAGGAGGTCGCCGGGGGAGGACGCGACATCACCTCCTGGCTCGCCCCTACCGATGAATACCGGGCTCGCGCAACAGGTATTCTTTATCTAAATTCTTTACATCGACTCCCTACTTACTTCTTTTCTTCTCGCAGAATCCTCCACCTGAGGAACGCATGGCGGGCCTTACCCTGACCACTGCCCGTGTCACGTCCCCAGCGAGGCTGGGATCGCTAGTTGCTGGGACTGGGACCTCAACCCAACAGGTGCCTCTCTCGCAACCCCGTACGTCATAAGTACCTTCCTTTATCTCCGCTTAAGTCTCTGTGCGATACCCATGCGTTTATGACCTGTGTAGATACCCCACAGCCGAGCCCCGAGAAGAGAGGCTCCACACCGGTGCGCTCGCCGGTTCCGCCTAAGGCCAACGTGGAGACCCCGGGCTTCGGTATCGTGGGCAGGCGAAGCCCGGGTGGCTCGCTTCTCAACGACGCCCAGGTCGCGGAGAGGGTGGTGTATCCCCCTGGTCTAGGGAAACCCCATGTCCGAGGGTTCCGTGAAAACTTCCAGGGTCGACCGGAGTCCTCTCGCAAGCAACGTCGCGAGTCCTCCTTCTCCCAAGGTTAGTACGTTTGTGCGAGCTCACTTTCTCGCTCGCCCCCTGATCCTACTAACTATTCCTTCGCAGAAATTTCAGGAGCCACGCCTGAGTCAGAGCATGGGAGGGTGGAGATATCACCGCCGCCATCGCTGAGCAAGATGGAAGACTTCTTGGGCGACCCGGGCGACCCCGCACGGATGAAGAGTCGGGTGTCAGAGGTGCTTCAGAAGCATGGTATGATGCTGCGCGAGCTGGAGGAGCGGTATGACGCGGACCGAGCTTCCTACAACGAGAGATTCGTCGCGATGGAGGACGCGAATGCGCGCTTGCTCGCCGAGGCGGGGCCGGTGACTCGCGCAGACGCTACCCTCGCCCGGCGTGCACATCTCGCGGGGCGAGTACTAAGCACACCTGATCCTGTGCGAGCTCAAAGTACTTCGCGAATACCACTATCCAAGAGTGCCGCCGCGCGCGGGGAAACGAGGCCGGGGTCGCTGGAAATGGCTTCCTTACCCATGAGCCTGCCGTGGGTTTATTTTTACTGTCCCCTTTCTTTCACTCCTTTCATGATGCTTCTGTTGAACGATATCTGCGGTGTGACAATACTTGCGAGTCCATCGTGACTCGCCTTTTATCATTTCTTGTTTTGCCCTTTATTTCTGTGGTGTGCCTGTGGCCTATTCCGCTCGTTCGCCGTGTTTGATATGATTGCCCTCGTGGAGTGCTCGCAAACTTTCGGGCGACGTTGCGCCCAAATCCCCTTCCCTCACGGGCCGGCCTCCGGCGGGGCTCAGTTACAGCACTGTGGCGAACTCGGGCTCGCAAGGCTGTAGTTTTATTCGAGTAGAAACCTATTTTATTTTCACTATCCGCACTCCCGACGCTTCGATTCCCGTGCCCATCCTGTTTTCCTATAAATAGTTCGGATTAACATTTCCATCTGCCGCATTTATTTCCCAAACCTTCTCGCCCTTATGCTCATTTCAGTTCTCGCAAGCTTGCACTCGCGTTCACTATTTGCAGGTGGCTCTTTCCTGGATCGCTGCGAATAAACCATTCGATGGGGGAAGATGGCGAGAATGAGGGACGGTCAAGATGTGCCTCAGCATTCCAGGCTCACGAATTCTACTGTGCGAACCTCTCGTTAGAGGAATATAAATATGTCATGGATCATTATCTCCCGGAGGGCTATTCGGCCCGTTGTCCAAGCCAGAAAGCTACGTTGAACGAGACCGAGGCCGACGAGCTCGCGATCCCCATTGCTCACTTCGCGAATGGGTTGCGGCTCCCCTTGTGGCCTGAGATTCGTCAGGTACTTTGCTTAGCCCTCTCGCCGCTCCCTGTTCTCTATCGCAACTTTCTCATCCCCCGTTCCTTGCAGGTGCTACTGTACTATGGGGTGCTGCCGAGCCAGCGGACCCCGAATGCGATCACGGATATTGTCGCGTTCGCTAGTTATCTGCGGGAGGGGAGGATCGAGTTCAGCCTCCTCGTCTTCCGCAAAGTGTTCTCTTTTCGCGCCTTCTGGGATGGGACAACTTATTTCATGAGTCAGCACGTCACCGTCTGTGAGACGGTGAACAAGAGTCACTACTGGACTCGGAAATTCATTTTGGTGAAGGGACCTTTCGGCAACCTCCACTTCACTCCTCTTCAACGGGATGATGCCACCTACCACCCTCCGAGCTCGCTGAGTGGCGCCGACGCCAAAATACTCAACTACCTTTCTGGGAAGAACTTCGAGGTCGCCCACCTGAGGCACAATGTTGACTCGCTACTCGCGGTTCCTCAAGGGGAAGGTATGGCTGGCTTTCGCCCTATCCCCCTTTTCTTTTCTCCGTTGTGTAACGCTCTTATTCTACAGGCGAGCGTGAGATCCCCGTTAATCCTCCGCACGCGCAAGGTACCACGCTTACGGCGGACACACTCGCGACCACGGCGGCAGAGGCTTGCCGCGATCTTCCTACCATTGGATCCGGCAAGAAGCGACCTCCGTCTGCGAGTCAGCCCGGTTCGCAACCCTCTTCCAAGAAGTCAAAGGGAAAAACTCTCGCTGTCAAGGACAAGAGCGCGGTCGTTGATTTGAGCGAGACCGACGGATCGCCCCCTTCCCCTGCGAAACAGCCGGACCCCTTGGCGAGCCAGGGCGCTGGGAGCTCTTCCGCAACCCCCCAACCCAAGGGCCACAAGAACTTCGGTCTAGATGAGAAGGTTTCTGATATCCTCGGCGAGCCCCTGCTCGCTTGGGATCCTGACGCCAACCGGATTTCTTGCTCCACCCTTCACCCCTCCTGGGTGGAGCTTGGTAAGGCCGGGGAGGAGGCGTTCTCTATCTCCTTCGGCTTATACGGCCACGAGGATGCCGCCGCCTATAAAGAGATGGGGCCAAGGCAACTGGTCTATGAAGAAATGCGAGCTCAGTTCCGCTCGACGGAGCTCGCACACATGGCGGGGCGCCGTTATCTGCAGGCGGATAGGGATATCCGCGCGTACAGGGAGGAGCTTAAGAGAGCTCGCGAGGAGATCAAAGGTCTTAAGGAGAGAGAGGAGGTGTCGGAAAGCCTTCTCGCCGGGATGCAGGGCAAGATGGTAAGCGGCCCCTGGGCCTCCTTTCTTTGCTGTTCGCGACCTCCGACCTTTGTCTAACTCATTTGATGCTAACTCAGGATGCCGACGTAGCAACCAAGCTTCTCGCTCGCAACGGCGAGCTGGAGTTGGAGAATACCATGCTGAAGGCTCGGGTGGACGAGCTGGTTCGCAGCGTGCTACCCCCTTCTCCTGGGCGAGCCGGGTCCCAATAGAGGGTTGCCGAAAGCGAGGAACAGAGGCGTCGAGATGCACAGGAGGTCGCTAACCTCGTCTTCACGACCCTCAAGAACGCGAGCCTACTTGCTGAAGACGCGATGGAGTTTACAGCCGAAGACGTCTGCCCGGACCTTTTCGACTTGGCGCCATGGTTGGGGGTTCGCAAGAATGGCGAGGGCCCGCCAGAATGAACCCCCTTAGCTTCCCTTCCCCCTCTTTCTAATGTATATTATTCTTTTTGGGCTGGCGAGATCGCCGCCGAACATAGAAAAATCTTGGGGAATGATAGTTATGATTTTTTCGTTAGTATTTATGCGTATGCTCGCGTTTCTTTTTCTCTCGCACCTGATCTCTTTCTCTTGAACTCTCATGACTAGTTGTCATGCGGCAGTGCTTCCGGGGGGCTCGCGAATGCGTGTGTCTGGGCTCGCCTCGCCAAGGTTCTCCTCTTATGGATCTCGCGAACCCGGGTTGTCGCCGCCCGCGGATACTGCCCGGCGAACCCGACCTTGGCGAGCTTGGACATAGGAATCCTGCGAACTAAAACTTCCTGACTTTAGTATCTCAACCCGCTACCTTAAGCCTCACCGGACTCAACCCTTTCAATTTTGCGAACCAAGCCCTTCTAGCTCTAACACCCCAACCTTGCCAGCCTCTCCAGAGATCAACCTGAACCCCCCGTCTAGGTGAGAGCCCAGGAGCGGAATCGATCTGGGGCATTCCAGCACCAACATGTCCAACCTTGCCAGCCTCTCTAGAGATCAACCTGAACCCCCATTTAGGTGAGAGCTCGAGAGCGGAATCGATCTGGGGCATTCCAGCACCAACATATCCAACCTTGCCAGCCTCTCCAGAGATCAACCTGAACCCCCCGTCTAGGTGAGAGCTCGGGAACGGAATCGATCTGGGGCCTTCCAGCACCAACATATCCAACCTTGTCAGCCTCTCCAGAGATCAACCTGAACCCCCCGTCTAGGTGAGAGCCCGGGAGCGGAATCGATCTGGGGCCTTCCAACACCAACATATCCAACCTTGCCAGCCTCTCCAGAGATCAACCTAAACCCCCCGTCTAGGTGAGAGCCCGAGAGAGGAATCGATCTGGGGCATTCCAGCACCAACATATCCAACCTTGCCAGCCTCTCCAGAGATCAACCTGAACCCCCCGTCTAGGTGAGAGCCCGGGAGCGGAATCGATCTGGGGCATTCCAGCACCAACATATCCAACCTTGCCAGCCTCTCTAGAGATCAACCTGAACCCCTGTCTAGGTGAGAGCCCGGGAGCGGAATCGATCTGGGGCATTCCAGCACCAGCATATCCAACATTGCCAGCCTCTCCAGAGTTCAACCTGAACCCCCCCCCCCCCCCCCCCCCCCCCCCCCCCCCCCCCCCCTCCGTCTAGGTGAAAGACCGGGAGCGGAATCGATCTGGGTCATTCCAGCACCAACATATCCAACCTTGCCAGCCTCTCCATAGATCAACCTGAACCCCCCGTCTAGGTGAGAGCCCGGGAGCGGAATCGATCTGGGGCATTCCAGCACCAACATATCCAACCTTTGTCACGCCGGCACGGCAAGTAGTTATAAGCATCATAAAAAAGGAGTAAGACATTCAGTAAACAACATTATAAAGCTTTTTAAGGGTAAAATCATTTTAAATCATCCCTACTCCTGGCTCGGTCGAGGGGCACCCCCTCCACATCCTGGAGGTGATACCCTCCCCGACTTGAGCACCTCGCTTACAATATATGGACCCTCCCAGTTGGGGTTAAGCTTACCCACCGCGGCCCCTCTGCCGGCCGCATCGACCTTCTTTAGGACTATGTCTCCTTTCTGAAAGTGCTTTATCCGGATATGTTTGTCAAAATATCGAGCCATCCGCCGCTTGACCTCTTCCTGCCTGATGGTGGCCAAGTCCCGGAGTTCTTCCACTAGGTCCAAAGATAGCCTCTGCTCTGCATTGTTGTACTCTAGCCACTCTTCATCCCCCTCGTTCGCAGCGATCACCCGGGGGGTCTTTACCTCAAACTCTATGGGGATAACGGCCTCGGATCCGTGAGAGAGCTTGAACGGGGTCTCCCCGGTGGCGGTTCGGGGTGGTCCTCATGGCCCAGAGGACGGAGGGTAGCTGTTCTACCCAGTTTCCCCGAAGGTTCTCTACTTTCTTTTTTAATAGGTTAACGATTATTTTGTTCGCTGCCTCCACCTGCCCATTGCTCCTCGGGTGGTGGACCGACGCGAACCTGAGGTCAATGCCGAGCTGAGTGCAGAAGCCAACAAACTCTTCCATAGCAAACTGCGGCCCATTGTCCGTCACTATGGCTAGAGGTAGCCCGTGCCTGCAAATTATCTCTCCCCACACAAAATTCCTTACCACCTGAGAGGTTACCTTAGCGAGTGCTTTCACTTCTACCCACTTGGAGAAGTAGTCGATCATGACCAGCAGGAACTTCCTCTGGCCGCTGGCTTGGGGAAAGGGACCGACCAGATCCAACCCCCATATGGCGAAGGGCCAGGGAGCCGTGATGGTCCAGAGTCTTTGAGCTGGGAGGAGCTCGAGCGGAGCATAGAGCTGGCACTTTGGACACTTCCTTGCGAACTCCGCAGCGTCCTTGCTGAGAGTGGGCCAGAAGTAGCCTTGCCTCAACACCCTTCCCTCCAGGGTCCGACTCCCAGAGTGACTGCCGCACTCCCCAGAGTGGATTTCTTCCAAGACTCTCAGAACCTCCTCCTCGGAGACACAACGGGCCAGGAGTCCCGAGATAGTTTTCCTATATAGCCCTCCTGCATGCAAGGAGTAATAAGCGGACTTATACCTGAAGCGCCTCTTGTCCATATCCTCTCCAGGGAACTGCCCGGAGGAGAGGAAGGTGACGAATGGGTCCATCCACGAGGCTCGTTGATCCACCTCCATCAATTCTCCTTCCTCGATGGAGGGCCGGAAGAGTTCCGAAGCCGTCCCTCCCGCTCGGGGACCGAATTTGGCTAAGAGGTCCTCCTGGGTGCTCTCCTCCCTCGACACGTGCTTGATGGAGAAGGTGCGGAACTGCCCGATGACCCCCTTAACCTTCTCCAGGTATAGTAGGAGGGTCGGGTCCTTTGCTTCAAACTCCCCCTTGATTTGGCATGCTACCACCATGGAGTCCGTGGAGACCTCCACGTCCTGCACTCCTAGTTCCCGGGCCAGCCGAAGGCCCGCTATCACCGCCTCGTACTCAGCCTGGTTGTTGGTAATTGGGAAATGGATGTTTAAGGCTTGCTCAATCCGAGTCCCCTGAGGACTTACCAGGACTATTCCCCCTCCATAGGAGTATTTTCCCGACGCTCCGTCCACCAACATCTTCCATGCCTTTGGGGGAGGTGGCTCATGCTCCCCCACTTCGGCCACATAGTCGGCCATGAAGTCTGCCACCGCCTGAGCCCTGATGGACGTCCTGGGCACGAACGTGATATTGAATTCACTTAACTCCACGGACCACTTTGCCAACCTTCCCGAGTGCTCCACCCCTTCCATGATTTTACGGAGCGGGTGGTCCGTCACTACCTTGATTGAATGGGCTTGAAAGTAAGGTCGGAGCCTCCGGGCCGACACCACCAATGTGAAGGCTAACTTTTCCAGGATCGGGTACCGGAGCTCTGCCTTCTTCAGCACTCGGCTGACGTAGTAGATAGGGAACTGTTTCTTTCCCTCCTCCCGGATCAACACGGAACTTACTGCTTCGGACCCTACCCCCAGGTACAGGGATAGGTCTTCTCCTGGCCTCGGCCCCTGGAGCAGAGGGGTTTGGGTGAGCTGTTCTTTCAGAGCCTGGAAGGCTTCCTCGCACTCCCTGGTCCACTCAAACTTCTTGTTGCCCCGCAGCACCTTGAAAAAAGGTGCACACTTTTCCCCTGCCTTGGAGAGGAACCTGCTGAGCCCGGCCAACTTCCCTATAAGGCTCTGAACCTCCTTTGGATTCTTCGGCGACCCCAACTCCATTAACGCCTTAACCTTGTCCGGGTTAGGCTCCACTCCTGCGGGGGTGAGTAAGTGGCCTAGGAACTTTCCTCAACTTGCCCCGAAGACACATTTCAAGGGATTGAGCTTCATTTTGTAGCGCTGCAGGGTCCCGAACGTCTCCTTAAGGTCTCGGAGGTGAGACCCAAGGTCTCGGCTCTTTACCATGAGGTCGTCAACATAAACCTCCAAATTTCTTCCCTTCTGCTCGTGGAAGACCCTGCCCATCATCCTTTGGTATGTGGCACCTGCATTATTGAGCCCGAACGGCATCATCTTATAACAGTAGCATCCATCCCCCGTGATGAAGGAGACATCCTTGATGTCCGGGGGGTGCATGCAGATTTGATGGTAACCTGAAAAAGCATCTAAGAAAGACATCACAGGAAAACCGACGGCTGAGTCAACCAGCGCGTCGATCCTAGGCAGGGGGTAACAATCCATAGGGCATGATTTATTATGTAAAGAAAAGTTGATACACATCCTCCATTTACCTCCTCCCTTCTTTTCCATAACGACGTTGGAGACCCAGCCTGGATACTGGATCTCCGTTACAAAGCCTGCCTGTAGGAGCTTGCTCACCTCCTCACGGATGGGCCCTTCCAGCTTGTCGGTGGTGGCCCTTATCTTCTGGCGGATAGGGCGTATGCCGGGGTCGAGGTTGAGGCGGTGGCAAGCCACATCCGCGTCGATCTCAGGCATTTCCGCGGCGCTCCGGGCGAAGACGTCTATGTTCTCCTGCACGCACACCATGATCTCCGCTTGATCTTCCGAGTTGAGTCCTCCGCTGACCCGGACCTTCTCTACCACCCCTAGCCGGGTGGTGACTTCGAGCTCCACGACCTCGTCCATAGCCTCCAGCCGGGACTGCTCTCCCCAAGCCTTTTCCTCCTCGGCATAAGTGAGAGCCTGGGTCCCTTCCTCGACCTCCTTCTCTACCGCCATCAGCTCCTCCGCCCCTCCCTCCTGGGCCTTCTCTTCTTATTCCTCTCTTTCTGCTCAGGGTCCCTCAGCTACCCCTTCT
The DNA here is from genome assembly GCA_033032865.1 of Dactylorhiza incarnata. Classification (NCBI taxonomy): domain Eukaryota; kingdom Viridiplantae; phylum Streptophyta; class Magnoliopsida; order Asparagales; family Orchidaceae; genus Dactylorhiza; species Dactylorhiza incarnata. Next base: position 2,881,921 of record JAWHQI010000026.1, on the reverse strand, counting down.
TGGGCATGGACTTCATCTCCCTCCATCTTCTCCTCGGCTACCTCCTTTACTCCGACTTCAGCTGCCTCCTCCATCATCTTATCCCACTCCTCATCTTCTCCCATCTAGGAGATGGTGTTGACTGCCGTCATGTAGCACTGCCTCGCCACCTTGGGATCCCCCCTGATCCGCACCTGAACCCCTCCGTCGTTAAACTTAAGGCATTGATGAAAGGTGGAGGGGACACAGCGGAACGCGCTGATGAGTGGCCGTCCGAAGATGGCGCTATAGCTGCTTAGAGCATCCACTATGACAAAACGGCAGTTTCTGGACTGCCCACCCAGGGTCACATGAAGTCCTACTCCTCCTTCTACTTCTTTCCTCTCCCCCTAGAATCCAAACAGAGGGCCATCCGAGGCCAACACCCTTCTGGGCTCCACCTCCATCATGTCAAACGCCTTCTTGAAGATGACGTTGACCGAACTCCTGTTGTCCACTAGGATTCGGGAGACGGTGAAGTTCTCGATCGCCGTCTGAATGACCAGCGCGTCGTAGAACGGGTCCTAATAGCCCGGCATGTCCTTCTGGGTGAAAATGATTTTTTCGGCCGGGGGTGGAGCGGTGGATGTTGAAGCTACGCTCCGGCGGTAGATGGTATGGAGGCTAGCCTTGCGGGTCGCCTCCACCCCTACCCCCCATGGATCACCCCGATTCCTCCCCTATTTCCCACATCATTTCTATCCTCACACCTTTCCTCATCCTCTTCTCGAGGCTCGACCTCCATGATCCTCACTGGCTGCAGCTGCTGTGGTGCGGGCGCTCTACCCCTCTTTACTTCCAGGAACTCCGGGCAGGTGTACGTTGAGTGACCATCCTCATCATGGAAGATACAATATGGCAACGTCACCTCCCCTGCATCGGCCTCTGCCACCCTATTCCTTCTCCTCCTAGCGGCTGCCGTTTCCACCTCTCCTCTCCTTCCTCTTCCTCTTCCCCTTCCCCGCCCAATTGCCATGGCCTACCGGGGAGGGGGAGGCATTTGCATCGGACCCTGCCTCCACCCTAACTGGGGGGGGGGGGGGGCCTCCATTGACCTCCGATATGGTTACCCCTTCCTGGGTCGTAACCCCTTCCCTGCCCTTGCATTCCTCCACCTTGCGGCCTCCATCCGCCCTCCGGGGCCCGTGGCTCTTCCCTTCTCCTGACCTCCTGCTATCTCACCTCCGGCTCACTGAGCTTTGCTAGCCTCTTGGTGAGCTCTGGGTTGGCTTCCTCACTCGCGACTTCCTCCAACACCCTCTCCATCAGCTCTTCATAGGAGACGGGGGCTTTTCTCTTCAACGCCATCTTGAAGAAACTCTCTTTCAACCCGACCGTGAAGGCGAGTTGGAGTGCAAGCCCAGGCATCTCCTGAGTGAGCTGTACTTCCTCTTGGAACCTATCGGCATATTGATCCAGCGACTCCCTGGGCTCCTGCTTCACTGCGAAGAGGGAATTAGCGTCCTTCTTCCTCTTTTTTGAGGTCGAGAACCTCAGCAAAAAACTTCGGCGCAAGTCCTCGAACGCGTAGATTGATCCTGCAGGGAGTTGATGGAACCAGTTCCTGGCCTTCTCCTTGAGGATGACGGCAAAGAGCCGACACTTGAAGGCATCTGACATCGGCCTGATGGAGACCGAGTCTTCGAAGCTCTGCAGGTGTTAGATGGGGTCATCCCTACCGTTGTAGTACACCCGGTCCCACTCTCGGAACCCCCCGGGGACGGGTGCGGAAAGCACCAGCTCGCAAAAGGGGCTTCCCCCTCCTGTCACTCTTTCTGGCTCCACTCGCCCCCCAAGCTCTCTCGCCAAACTTGAGCTCGCCGGGACTGCACTCGCGAGGGCGGTGCTCGCTTGAACCACCCCGACCGTCGCCGCATCCTCTTGGCGCGTACTTGCCTGCACCGCGCTCGCTGGGACAGAGTTCGTTAGCACTGAGCTCGCCGGCACGGAGCTCGCCGGCAAGGAGCTCGCCGGACTGGCGAACAACACTCGCCCTTCCCTGTCCTAACCTGACCCAACGGCGACTTCCTTTCCAGTCCTTCCCCCTGGAGCATTCACGCCGACCGTCGTTGGGGGAGGGGTCGCCTGAGGTGCTGGGGTCGCAAACTCGCTTCGCAGAGCTGTGACCGTGAACCCCAAGGTGTCGAGCACCTCCTTTCTGAAATCTGCGAGCATCCTGGCCATCGCCTCCTGAGGTGTCTCGCCGAACTCCTCGCCTTGCTCCTCATCTCCCGCCATAACCCTTCTCTGGAACTTTCTTAAACCAGCCACACTCCACGCTCACCGCACCAAAATGTTGAAACCGATTTCTCTGTCTCTAGTGGAGCTCGGGGCCCTCAACGAATTGAGGGGCAGCTATCCAAAAAAAACACACGAATAGAATGATATGCTTCAATGAATATCTTCTTTTTTTACTTGAGCTCTGAGAATGAAATGCACATTATCGGCGACGAGCTCTTTCTTCAGAATAACTAAGGAAATGATTATGAATCTCAAGATTTGGGTTTGCCAAAATCTGTCTCTTACTTTTTATAAGGACATTTGATAATGGTCATTTCCTCGGACGTCCTTTATGTCAGATATTCACTTTCCATAAAGCTCAGCTTTTATTGGCCCAATCTGCGGCGGCAATAAATGGCGTGACACCAAAATCACGCTTTAATTTGAATTCTAGCCTTTCCGGGATTCGACTAGATGTCTAGTCGAATGTAGTTCTTCTGGTCGAATTTGAACTATGTATTGCTTTAGTTCAAATCTTCTGCACGAATCATCTTGGTGACTTTGGTGGTCTTCAAGATGATATTTCATGGTTCAATCTTCTAGTCGAATCGTCTATACGAATCATCTTGATGGCCCTTTGCGGTTCACAAGATGATATTCTACAACTTCAGCCTTCTAGTCGAATCGTCTGCGCGAATTGTCTTGATGACCCTTTGTGGCTCACAAGATGACATTTCACTGCTTCGGTCTTCTAGTCAAAACTTCTGCATGAATCGACTTGATATCTCTTTATAGCCTTCAAGAAGATAAATGCGTCCTTCTATCTTCTATCCAAGTGATAAGCCTATCTGTTCGAATCTGCCTTGAAACATATGAAATGTCGTGTTGGTTCTTCGACAATAATTCACGTGACCTCGACGATATTTGAGATCACCTCGACGATAAATGCCTTAGGCAAATCCTTCCTTTATACAAGTGCTTCCAGATATCTATTGTATACTTCCAAGATGATATGAAAGTAAATGAGCCTTGTCCAGACGATATCATCTTGGAAATTATATTACCATGACGATATTTAGAGATTCGCCTTCTTCTTCTAAAGAAGTCAATATGTGTAGTTGAGAGTCTTGAAGATGATATCATCTTAGAGCTTAAGGTCTTCAAGACGATATTGAGATTTGTACTCAACGATATTTAGGCTCTCCAAGATGATATTTGACTTAGTAAATTTCTGATCTTCTCAACTAAAATCCTTTGTTTTAGCTCACTTGTTAAACCTTTATTCCTAATGATAATGAGTTAGTGATAAGTCTAATATGTTGGATCGATTGGCGCCCCTAGAGGGGGGTGAATAAGGGAATAAAATTATTTATAAATTTTTAGACGATTTACAAAATAGTTTAGAGTAAATTAGAAACAATTATAATTTGCAATTTTATAACTTATGCCAAATGATAAAAATCAAGTAAACACAAAAAGAGACATGATTATATCATATAAAAAAGGTGTTTACATAAATTTTATTTCCATATCGCTAGAAATCAGAGCCGTACAAAGTAAAACAATTTTTCCTTTTCTATACCGACTTGTATCCCCACAAATTGGTTGGCTTTAGCCTATCCTTCCCCGGATATGGCCTCAAGCCGCTCTAGCCAATCCTTCCCCGGATATGGCCTCGAGCACCCCCTAGATCTAATCTCCTAGACCTAGTCGCCAACTCACGCAGCGAATTACCCCCTAAGCCGCGCAAGGACCTAGTCGCCAACACAAGGCGAATTATCTATACGGTTACAAAATAGAATGAAATGTAAATAATGAAAACAACTATAAAAACTCCCTATATGAGATCTTCTGAAGTCATAGATGAAGGATCGTTGTAGTATGAGCGAGGTCGAAGCGATCATCCTACGGATGTAGCGTGACGTAGTCCTCCTCCAGAATTCTCCTTAAGTTTTTTGTGGGAGATCCATCTTTGGTAGTATAACAACAATGGAGTTTTGGCACAAGTATTCTCTCTGGAAGCTCTCTCAGATCTCTAGAATCAAGTCTTCAATAATCCCTAAGAGCAAAACAAAATCAGGTCTTTAAATATCCACGGGAGCTAATGTGTGGCGTTAAGTGTTAACGCCAGCGTTAGTGAACGTGCACTGTTGTGGCTGAAACCGCGCAGCCGTCAAGATTGTGGCAGTTTGTGGATTCAACGCGGGCGTTAAGTATCAACGCTGGCGTTGAGTTTCATTCTCCTTAAAAGTTCATCGAACTGTATCAAATCCGTCGAACGCAAGTTCATTTCGTCGAGCGCGAGTTTAGTTCGTCGAACGGAATCTACTTTCGTCGAATGCCTTCAGAGTTCGTCGAACACAGTTTCGTCAGGCGTAATTTCGTCGAACGGCTAGCGCCCATCGTTAAGAACTAACACCTGGCATTGTCTCTGGCTTCTCAACGGATTCGTTCTCGACGGCATTTCTTTCTCAGCGGTTTCCTTCTCAGCGGTTGTTAACGCGAGGCATTAACAAATAACGCGAGCGTTAGCACACTTTCCAGAGAGTCATCTCCAATCTGTTTTCTATATGTAGAGTATTGCACCTATAGTTCCTGCACACTCTAAACACACGACAAGCAAGATCAAATACAATTTGGGATTTGTTATTCTCAAACAAAGGGATGTGACACACATGTCCAACAATCTCCCCCTTTTGATAATAACAAATCCACTTAGCAGGGAATCATTAAAGGTGATTATAGAATATGATAAGCGAGATAATAGTGCAACTATAGTATTTGATATGCGTGTTAATGTGCATACTCCCCCTATCTTAATGCTCCCCCTACATAAATGCAATTTATGTTTTACTCCCCCTAAATGATTGATTACATGAATTAGTCTCCCCGTATTCTTCTATATTTCTCATATATAGATTTCTTCAATTAATCTCCCCCTTTTGGTATTATCAAAAGAATGTAGGGTGAGGGCAGTAAGGAGGCATTTCTTTTAAATGATAAAGCATGATAGAGCTTTTGTAATATAGATAATGATAAATATTTTAAGCATAGTATATATAAGAGATTTCAAATAAAAAGATAAGAGTTGTAAGCAAGCAAAAGATTATGAGAAACATCTTTTGTAAGCATGAAAAGCATAAGTAAAAAATATGAGTTTTAAGTTCAAAATGTAAAGATGTTTTAACCTTTTTAAAATCTCATAGTTTTACATAAAGATACCAAGCATGAAAATGAACATATCAAAAAGGAATATACTACAAAGTTACTTAATTTTAAGTTCAAGAGATACCAAAACATTGTAGAGATCATGCTAGGTTATCTAGTGCATTTGTTATATAAAGAGTAGTATTGATAAAGCATTAGAGTCCAATACTCATGAGAAGAAGTGTTATGAAAGATAATGATGTGCATATAAGTGTATTTTGGGTAATGTTAACAATTGATTTAAATCACAAAATACAAGACATATGTAAAGTAAAGTGCACAATAAAATACAAGTAAATTAACTTTCACATACTTTAATGCACACTATTTTATAAAAAGTGGTGTATTAATCAAGGGTTGCACAAGACACTTTACTATTCTTTCCAAGTTGCTCAACCTCACAATGCTTATGAAGACTTATCAAGAGGTTCAAGTAGTGCTTGGTGGAGTTATATTTGTCTACATATATAATTTTTGTTTGTTCACATTTGTGCGACAACATTCTCCGAATACACTTGTTTTGCAAACCCAAAATTTTTGAAACTTAACCACTTTTCAAAATTTCATAAGTGCAATTCAAACGTAGTGTATGTAATAAACTTATGCAAGTTTTAATTTAATGTACAAATACAATACACAAACAAGCAATTTTAGATTTAAACACACATGTTGATTACCAAAATAAGTGAGTGAAAGGTATCATTATCAATCATAATACATTTACTCATACTTAGAGGCATGCTAAGCTTGGTTCTACACATATTTTTCAATACAATTGATGCACTTTAAATAGATATATCAAAGCATGATAAACAAAACAATGTTCATAGTAATTTGAAGGAATAAATGTTAACATTATAAATAATTCTAAATAATAGAATAAAGATCATGCTTGATATTAGCAATAAAGATCATACAGTTTTTTGTTGTTTTACAAAAAAAATTAATGAAACAAAAACAGAAAAAATCACAAAAGTATATTTTTGTATTTTTAGAAATTTAAAAATCAGAAAATTCCAACACCAACGCTAATGCTGGCGTTAGGGATAACGCTGGAAACAGTACACGAGTTTTTGAGAATTTGAAAAATCTGATTTTTGATATTTATTAAGTGTCCTTAGAGTAGTCTTATGCAGAAAATTTGTAATGTTTGGAGATGTCTTGATTGCTCAAATTGCATAAAATATTAGCATTTTACATGTTATTCATCCTAAGATGTCTAAGACTCCTAATTCCAACCTAACATTTGAAACCTTGCATTGGGAAGAGGTTTAGTAAATATATCAGCAAGTTGAGAGTCCGTGCCAATGAAACTTATCCTAACATTTTCCTTTTTAATGTGATCCCTTATGAAATGATGACGCACGTCTATAAGTTTGGATCTAAAGTGCTGTACCAGATTATTTGTGAGATCAATGGCACTTTTGTTGTCACATTTTAATTCTATAAGTTTTAGATGAAAACCAAAGTCCTCTAAAGTTTGGCTCATCCATAGAGCTTGTGCACAACAACTCCCTAATGCAATGTATTCGACCTCCGTGGTGGAGAGTGCAACCGAATTTTGTTTCCTACTAGACCATGAAACTAATGAAGGCCCTAGAAAATGACAAGTACCACTAGTGCTTTTTCTATCAAGTGAACAACCAGCGTAATCCAAATCGGAGTAGCCGTGAAGTGTAAATGAATTATTGTGCGGGTACCATAATCCTAATCTAGATGACCCAATAAGATATCTAAAAATTTGTTTTACCGCTTTTAAATGAGATTCTTTTGGATTTGCTTGAAATCGAGTACATAAGCATACGACAAACATAATATCGGGTCTAGTTGCACTATGATAAAGTAGGGATCCGATCATACCTCTATATAAGGTTTGATCAATTGAAATTCCCAATTCATCTTTTCTTAATTTAAGTAATGCAATCATTGGTGTAGAAGCATGTTTAAGGTTTTCAAAACCAAAACGCTTAAGCATATCATAGACATATTTGGTTTGACATATAAAAATACCATCATTTCTTTGTGATATTTGAAAACTAAGAAAATAAGAAAGTTCTCCTACTAGACTCATTTCAAATTCATTTTTCATCACATTAATAACTTCATTACACAACTCTTCATTAGTAGATCCAAAGATTATATCATCAATATATATTTGCAAATGAATTAAATCATCATTATTATGTTTAATGAAGAGAGTATTATCGGCACTTCCTATAATATAACCGTGCTTTAATAAAAATGATTTAAGTCTTTCATACCATGCACGTGATGCTTGTTTTAAACCATAAAGCGCTTTTTCTAGTTTATAAACATGATTGGGAAATTTTTCATTAATAAAACCGGGGGGTTGTTCAACATAAACTTCTTCTTTTACAAACCCGTTGAGAAAAGCACTTTTTACATCCATTTGAAATAGTTTTATTCTTTTAAAGGTTGCAAATGCTAGAAAATTCTAATGGATTCCAACCTAGCAATGGGTGCAAAAGTTTCATCAAAATCTATCCCCTCGATTTGTGAATATCCTTGTGCTACTAAGCGTGCCTTATTCCTAATGATTCTAGACTCACCGTCTAATTTATTTTTAAAAAATCTATTTTACACCTACAACCTGGTGATTAGATGGTCTTTCTACTAATTTCCAAACATTATGTCGCTCAAATTGTTCTAACTCTTCATTCATAGCCAAAAACCAAAAATCATCATTTAAAGCGGTAGAAACGGTTTTTGGTTCAATTTCAGAAACAAAATAGATATTTGAATATGATTCATGAAGAGAAGAGCGAGTTCTTATCCCGATTGATGGTTCACCAATTATTAATTCCCGTGGACGATCCTTTGTGAATTTCAAGGCACTTGGAGGTACATATTCATCTTCCTTGGCCTCCTCTTCTTCTTTGGAAGATTCCTCATCACTAAACTCCAAAGGTTGTGAGAGATCATCCTCGTTGTCTGCGGAAAGTTTTTCTACACAAGGAACAAACTCATCAAATTTTACATTTATTGACTCTTCAACTCTACAAATTCTTTTTTTTTAAATTCTATAAGCTTTACTGGTTGAAGAGTACCCAATAAAAGTTTCTTCATCACACTTTTCATCAAACTTTCCCAAGCAATCTTTTGTATTCAAAATAAAACATTTACAACCAAAAATATTGAAATAAGATACATTAGGCGTCTTTTGAAAATAGAGTTCATATGGTGTGAGATTAAGAGATGGGCGAAGCATGATTCTATTCATAACATAACATGATGTATTTACGGCTTCGTCCCAAAAGGACTTAGGTAATTTATATTCACATAACATAGTACGTGCTAGTTCTTGATGTGTCCTATTCTTTCTTTCTACAACACCATTCTGTTGTGGTGTGCGTGGTGCAGAGAACTCATGTTTAATGCCTAACATATCACAAAAGGATGTAAATTTTTCATTTTCAAATTCTCCTCCATGATTTGAGCGAATGCATTTAATTTTTAAATCACTTTTATTTTGAATACGATTACATAATTTTGCAAATTCAGAAAACGCATCGGATTTGGAAGAGAGAAATAATGTCCAACAATATCTTGAAAAATCATCTATTAAAACATATAAATATAATCTACCACCAAGACTTGCAGTGCTAACCGGACCAAAAAGTTCCATATGAATTATTTGCAAGGGTCTTGTAGTAGAAATGAAATTTTTACTTTTGAAAGATGATCTAGAAAATTTACCTTTTTGGCATGGTGAACAAAGTGAAGGTAAAATTTCATTTAACCTAGGTAATCCTCTAATTAAATTACTTTTGGCAAGTTTTACAATGAGCTTTGTGCTAGCATGCCCTAGTCTTCTATGCCAAAGTTCTAATTCATCATTTTTAGTGATAAAGCATTTTATAGATGATTTAGAAAGATCATGAAAAGAAAATAGATAAACATTATGTATTCTTGGTGCAGTTAGTAAAATATCGTTTGTAGTAGGATTAGATATTTTGCATAGATTAGTGGAAGATTCAAATAACACATCTAATCCTTTATCACATTATTGGCTAATAGAAAATAAATTGTGTTTTAATCCTTTCACATAAAGAACATTATATATAGTAACGGATTTGTTACCAACTGTACCAATTCCCATGATCCTTCCTTTTCTGTTGTCACCAAACGTCACGATCCCTCCCTTCTTCTTTACTAGGCTAAGGAACTTTACTTTATTGCCCATCATGTGCTTGGAGCATCCTGAATCCAAGTACCACACGTCTTCATTGTCCTTAGCCTGCCTGCACATATAGAAAGAAGATAAGAGTAAAGATCCGGATACCCAAGTGGTACCACCCATAGAATAAGTGGAAGCCTTAGGTACCCAGATTTGTTTTAAAGTATTTTGTTTTATTTTCCTGCAAGAACTAGATGTGTGACCTAACCTATAACAGTTTGCATACGAAATAAAAGGGGTTGAGACCCTTTTCTGGAATATTTTCTTGCTGGAAGAAATTGGATTTATAGAAGAAAAATATTTTGAAAAAGAAAATCCAGGCTTCTTGTATGAGGTGCTAGCGCCGACGTTAGTGGCTAATGATGGGCGATTGCCCTTACCTCGATATCCGAGCCCAAATTTTCTAGAACCATGGCACTGGTTCCCTAAAATCATTTCCAGTGATTTTTGGCCTATTCCAAAATTTTAATGGCCATGGTGAGATCATGAACTTGTGCTTTAAGTGAAGAATTTTCTTTCACAAGCATGACACACCTATTTTCAAAACCTTTTTTATTATTTTTGATTTGCAAAAGAGAGGCTTCTAATTTCCTTTCTAATTCCCCCTTCTCTTTTGTAAGTGTTTTGGTATGAGAGAGGGCTTTAGAAAGTGACTCTTCAATATCTTTTGCCAATTTAGTGGAGTGATCACACGCTTGGCAAGAAACCTTTCTCTTTTCTAAAATAATTAATTTTTTGGAAAGCTTTTGATTTTCTTTAATAAGATATTCATTTTCACGATTCAATAAAATACTATCTTTCATATTTTTATCAAAAGCTTTGTAAGTTTCAAGGAATTCATTAAAGAGTTCATCATAAGTGGGAGGAGTTACCTCAGTGTCACGAAGAACACTGGTGTCATCGTCGTCGTTTCCATGTCCCATGAGGCACCTGTTTGCTTCCTCATCTTCGCATGATGAAGACCCTCTTGATTCCTCATCTTCGCTTGATGAAGACCCGATTGATTCTTCGGAGGAGGAGGAGTCATCCCATGTTCTAGCTTTTAGCACCTTTCTCTTATCCTTCCCTTTGTGCCGCTTTTCCTTCTTCTCCTTCAAGAACTTTGGGCACTGGCTCCGAATGTGCCCGGTCTTCCTACAATGAAAGCATTCCGGTGGAGGTCTCCCTTCTTCATCGTCTCTCTCCTTTTCCTTCTTTGAGAATGACCCTTTCCATTTTGCATCCTTTTGGATAAATTGCCGGAAAGTGTTTCTCCTTTCCGGATTTCGCATGAACTTTCGGAAGTTCTTCACCAAAAGGCTTTCTTCATCTTCATCCTCATCCTCTTGGCACTCCTTCTTTGATTTTAGTGCCAACGCCTTCTTCTTTGGCTCCTTGTTGTATTCATCATATTAGATTTTGAGTTCTACCTCATGGGTTTTGAGATTCCCAATGAGGCTCTCAACTTGGAGCGTTCTTAGATTGTGCGATTCTGAAATGGCCGTCACCTTCGGGTTGAATTTTGGTGGAAGGGAATGAAAAATCTTTCGGACCAAGTCGCCGTTGGAGAAGGTCTATCCATGAACTTTGGAGGCATTGACGATCTTGGTGAAGCGTGTGTACATGGCATCAACATCTTCACTTTCATCCATCCGGAATTTTTCATATTCCGACTCAAGTTGGAAAAGCTTTGAATCTTTAACCTGTGATGTACCGTCATGAGAAACTTCCAAATGATTCCAAATTTCATATGCAGTAGTACATGCAGAAATTCTATTAAATTCATTTCTATCTAATGCACAAAATAAAGCATTCATGGCTTTGGCGTTTTTTTTGCATTTTAGCTTATCCCTATCATCCCATTTATCTTTTGGTTTATCTAAAGTTATCTCTCCAACTTCAATTGTAGGAGGAGAGTATTCCTCTTCTACCATATTCCATACCTCAATATCTAGGGTCATAAGAAAACATCTCATCCTATTTTTCTAGTAATTATAATTTGACCCGGTAAATAGTGGAGGTATACTAATTCCATGACCCTCGGAAAAAGCGAGATCATAAGACGCCATTATTCCTTGTTTTTAAACCGTTTGGAATATCCTGCTCTGATACCACTTGTTGGATCGATTGGCGCCCTTAGAGGGGTGGGGGGGGGGGGGTGAATAAGGGAATATAAATTTTTAGACGATTTACAAAATTGTTTAGAGTAAATTAGAACGAAATAACAATTTAACTTAAGGGAAGAAACAATTGTAATTTGCAATTTTATAACTTATGCCAAATGATAGAAATCAAGTAAACACAAAAAGAGACATGATTATATTATATAAAAAGGTGTTTACATAAATTTGATTTCCATATCGCTAGAAATCGGAGGCGTACAAAGTAAAAAAATTTTCCTTTTCTATACCGACTTGTATCCCCACAAACCGGTTGGCTTTAGCCTATCCTTCCCCGGATATGGCCTCAAGCCGCTCTAGCCAATCCGTCCCCGGATATGGCATCGAGCACCCCCTAGATCTAATCTCCTAGACCTAGTCGCCAACTCACGCGGCGAATTACCCCCTAAGCCGGGCAAGGACCTAGTCGCCAACACAAGGCGAATTATCTATACAGTTACAAAATAGAATGAAATGTAAATAATGAAAACAACTATAAAAACTCCCTATATGAGATCTTCTGAAGTCGTAGATGAAGGATCGCTGTAGTATGAGCGAGGTCGAAGTGATCGTCCTTCGGATGTAGCGTGACGTAGTCCTCCTTCAGAATTCTTCTTAAGCTTTTTGTGGGAGATCCATCTTTGGCAGCATAACAACAATGGAGTTTTGGCACAAGTATTCTCTCTGGAAGCTCTCTCAGATCTCTAGAATCAAGGCTTCAATAATCCCCACGAGCAAAACAAAATCAGGTCTTTAAATAACCACGGGAGCTAACGCGTGGAGTTAACTGTTAACGCCGGCATTAGTGAACGTGCACTGTCGTGGCTGAAACTGCGCAACCGTCAAGATCGTGGCAGTTTGTGGATTCAACGCGGGCATTAAGAATCAACACTGGCGCTGAGTTTTGTTCTCCTTCAAAGTTCGCCAAACTGCATCAAATCCGTCGAATGCAAGTTCATTTTGTCGAGCGCAGGTTCAGTTCGTCGAACGGAAACTCCTTTCGTCGAACGTAGTTTTGTCAGGCGCAATTTCGTCGAACGGCTAGCGCCCAACGTTAAGAACTAACGCCTGGCATTGTCTCTGGATTCTCAACGGATTCGTTCTCGATGACATTTCTTTCTCAGCGGTTTCCTTCAAAGCGGTTGTTAACGCGAGGCGTTAATAACTAACGCGAGCGTTAGCACACTTTCCAGAGAGTCGTCTCCAATCTGTTTTCTACCTGTGGAGTATTGCACTTATAGTTCCTGCACATTCTAAACACACGACAAGCAAGATCAAATACAATTTGGGATTTGTTATTCTCAAACAAAGGGATGTGACACACATGTCCAACATAATATAGTCTAGATCATAAGTCGACATGGTGTTTTGCACAATGAAGGATTACATTGGCAAAACTATATCTGATGACACGATGTCTAGTCCTATGTTAGGATTGCACTATCTAGTACCTAAAAGTAATATTCTAAAGCAAATATGTCAAATACAAAGTGTATTTATCTTTGACTTGAGGACTTCTTCAAATAAGGAACATTGTTGGTAAGGTTTACAACATTTACATTTTAACCACTCTGGGGTGAATGGAATACCTGGACTACTGTGTTTCTCGGAGTATCTCTTCTCGGATTCCCCCGATGGAGGGAATAAATATTTGGTGTTTATATTGCAGGAGTACATCATATAGATAGAAGTCCTCATGTACACCATTTCATAAGGATTGAATGGTTAGAGCTGCCTCTGGGTCAGTCTTCAAAGCTTCGTAAATCCGGTCCCGAATATCACATTGGATTTCTATCCAATATATCTGGACTTGATATTCCACTGGGTCTCTGCGAGTAATGAGAGTGATGTCCATGTCTGCTAATGATCGAAGCAAATCTTTATTTATTGCCTCCATCAAATTTCCAGCTATTGTTTGTTGATGACTCAGTGCGTCCGCAACTTTGTTGGCAATGCCAGTGTAAGACCCCCTCCCAGAACACAAGACACGGCCAAGGGGAGTCTTATGCATAGAACAGCCACCTCGCAGAAGTGCCAGTACACAAGCTAGCCTCTTCCACGAGACGCCTATCCTGATGGCTAATCTCAATATCACCATGCCAACCCATCAATAATAAATAAAACTACAGAAGTCACAAATCCACAAAATCATAAGTCCACAATATATAGAAAAGGATAGGTAGCTATAAAATCTCCTGCAAAATATCAGAGTATAGAATTTCCCCAAGGGCTACATCTCACAATCTCTCACTCACATCGGTGACAGAAGGAAGCGATGGTAACGTAGTCTCAGGCCCCGTCAGCCTGGCCTAGCAGTCCTCCTGTACTGTGTGCTGCTGCTCCATCTGGGTGTGCTCCTAAAATAGTGGCGTAACAACCATTAGTCATAAACACTATGTGGCTTCACATCCTCTCCCCCAACGACTCTTAGGTACTGGGTGGAGGAGGAGAATGGAAAGTTGAAATATACTCAATAATGTACAATATAGCAGGTGTATATGGAAGTGAAATAGGAAAGCAGCATAAGTATAAGTAAGCAACATGAAATACAAGCAGTATAGTCATCAACAGAGTGTAAGTAGAACAAAGTATATAAAGAACCGAATTGAACTTAGCTTATAAAGATGCCCATACAAGTTTATAAGTTAAGTTCCTTTCACAATATTAAGTAACTCATCATATAAAGGTGCCCATACAAGCTTATATGATGATGATCTTTATGTGGTGCAATGTAATGCAATACAATGAATGAATGTATGATGACTCACCCATGATTTACTTATGCACTCTGATTTGCTATGTTGACATAAACTCGTATTTCCTCTTTTCGAGGGTAGCTAACCACTCAGGCACCTCACGTCGTGGCCAGACGGAGACAATTGAGCGGGCATCTCTAGGTGGGTAAGCACATTACCAGACCTAGACCTTACGTATGCCTCGACGATAAGAACACAGCAGCAGAGAGCCAGCGTACTCTTGCTCGCTAAACCAGCTGAGTCTTATAATGCGGAAGGGGTCTTTGGGAAGTAAGCACCAAAGGACCAAGTCCAACCGGTTCTAGAGTCTATCCGCCATCTTCTGTCGGTATGACGACTAGCAAGCCCATAGACTCGCCATAAGTAATCCTCCCATAAGGATCATTACACAACCATGTGTAAACCATACACACCCAAGTAATTCCCATGCTCAACCCTTCCTAACCAAGTCCATAACACATGTTACAATTCACTAGTTCAATCGATGCTAGCTAGCATACAAGGACCTACCAACCGGGTCCTTAACATAACACCTTAGGATATAACCTTATCCTCTACTCCACACCAACCCTCACTGCTTCACATACCGAGTTGTCATAACTCTCATGCAGTGGCATGTGTATATAAGGGAAATACTCTCTTTGATCCTAAATGTAACATCTTATTTCCTACTAGACCCCTTGACTTCAATTAGGGTGGGACATGTGGTGAGTGAGGTGAGTTTGAGTAAGGTAGTGGACCTTAGGTCACATTGAGTTGAGAGAACTCACATATGGTCCACTATAGGAGGCAAGTCAACTTAGACCAAATTAGCTCAAATTGAACTTACAATTGTGAACTAACCACACCACCATGTCCCTAACCCTAATGGAGGCATAGATGACTAAAAGCCCCATCATTTGGTCAACCAATATAGCCAAGTTGACCAAAGTCAAATCTAGGTCAATATAGCCCAATTAAACCCAATAGGGTTTAATTCATACTCATATGACCAATTTAACCATACCACTAGCTGGTAAACCCTTATAGGAGTGATATGGACCCAAAAGCCCCATCATGGGGTCACCAATTGATTCAATTTGACCAAAGTCAAACTTAGGTCAACATAAGCCAATCCTTTCCCAATGTTTCAATTGACCCTCAAAACATGAAATTGACTTCACCACTAGTCTTAGAACATCATGAGGGACCCAATTGACCCAAAAGACCCATCATGGTGTCACCAATTGATTCAATTTGACCAAAGACAAACTTAGGTCTACATAAGCCAATCCTTTCCCAATAGGTTCAATTGACCCTCAAAATATGAAATTGACTTCACCCCTAGTATTAGAACATCATGAGGGACCCAATTGACCCCAAAACCCCATCATGAGATCATCAATCGGACCAAATTGACCAAAGTAAACTTTAACCCAATTTTGGTCAAAATCACACTTATTGGCCAAATTGGCCCAATTGGGGCATCACCTTGACCCAATTAACATTGGTTGGTGTCAAGGGACTGAAGGTAAACACTTTGGACCAGTCAATACACCAAATTGACCAAGTCAACAACAAAGTCAACCATGGTCAACTTTAGGATTAAAGAGAGAAATTAAGAGCCCAAATGAATTCCCAATGGGCTAAGGCCTTAAACTAAGACCCATCCTACAGCCCAAGAGTAAATTTACACCTAATGCCCTTAGAAAACCCATATGCAATGGCATGCAAGGGTGGAGTTCAAATTTTCCCCCAAATTGGGAAGAGGACAACCATGAAATCACGGAGGAAGCTCCACATGGACTAATTTCCCTCCTCAATTGTCTCCTCTGAGCTCCCTCAATAAATGTCCAGCATTTCTAGCAGGATTTTAGGCCAAATGGCAGCAAGGAGGGGCTTTCTATGTGTTGGTCGGCCACCCATAATGGGAACTCCATAAACACTACACCTCACCCCAAATTGATCACACCATCAGCTTCAGAAGGGGGGGGGGGGCAAGGAGTGGGAATTGACTTCTGGATCAAAGAAATTGATGGAGGATCAAGGAAATGCCAAGGAGATCAAGAGGAGTGGTCGTCCATGGCATTTCTCGCTCTTCTTCAAGACCCAGCCCGATCAAAGGCAAGTTTTCCTCACCTCCTCCCATAGTGCTAGATCTAAATTCTTTCCTTTTTGAATTCCGTCAAGAAATGGAGGAGATCTCATTTTCATTTTCCAACCTTTTTGGCCTAACATGGAAGATGGGGGGGGAGCAGTTCCGACCACCTCCGGCCGAGAGGTCACCTCCAATCGTCAGCCAATGTTGGGCTAGAGGCGGTGGTTTGGGGGATTGGCCGGAGAACTCCTGTGGTGGCCAGAATCGAGCTCCCAAAATGCTCCAGGAGGGAGGAATCTAAGCCCTTGGCTCAAGGAAGAAGATGATGCCAGGGCCATTGGATCTCGGCTGATTTGTTAGCCGCAGACCCTATATAATATAAACGTAGGAATTTGATTTTTTGTCACAAAAAATACAATATCTTGTGGAATTTTTGTAGGGCCCTTACAGGCCCCAACAGAAAATGTCTTCTGAATGCAAAATGTAGCCTATGATTTTAACTAAATTTTGAAATTTGTTTGTGGTGATTTGGAGCACTGTTGTCCCTCAACACTCATTTTGGTAAGACATTCACATATGGGCCCTTATTTCTTTAAAAATTAATTTGAGAAATAAAAAATCCAAATGACTTGAAATTTGAGGCATGCATGAGTCATGCCCTAAAGTACCCCCTGCCAAAAATTGGGAATTTTTGGAAGAAATTTCTCTATAGTTTTGTTCTATATTCAACTAATCAAATAAATGAAATTTATGGAGTTGTGTAACTCCAAATGGCCCCAAATTTGGGGTGACATGTTTAATATGTCATTACTAGCCTCTGGTTAAAATTTGGGAGCAATTAGACCTATGCATATAGCCATTTGGAGTAATTCCACTTGCATGTCTTTGCCTAATATGTGTTATGGTGTGCATATAGCCAAAAAAGATATTTTGTGCATTTGGCACATATGGTTTAATGTTAGCCTCTGATATTTTGGCCACACCTTTGTTATGACTTAATACATCATCTCAGAGGAAATTAGGGTTTTTGGGATAAAAAAATCCTAACTATTTGATTAATTTGAAATATGTCACCTTTATGTATTAATGAAATATTTATGGTTAAAACCCTTTGAAAATTTTTGAAACTTTGGGGAACCACTTGTAATGCTAATTAGAACGTCTGATAATTTTGTAGGAATTTTCAGAGATTTTCTTCGTTAGAAATTTCCAAAATTATCAATAGCCACATTTCTAAATAACAGAATATTCCACATATTCAGTTTGTCACACTTTTGAATTTATGAAATATCTATAGTGAAATGTTTCTGGAAAATTATGAAATTTTGGGTAGGATGCTTTTTAGACAGTACAATGCTAAAGTAATTTTCTCAGAATTTTTGGAAGACAGAAATTAGTACTTGCTGTGTAAAGTTACATTTTCACCCCTTTTATGTGGAAATTATGATTATAAAACCTCTAAAAAATTGTGGAACTTTGGAAATCATGTTATTTTGTCATCTATTACCTCTGGAAATTTTATTATCATGTTTGAAATTATTATCATGGTACTTCCTTTGTAATTTGGAATATGTCCAATGATTAATGAGTTTTAAATAGAGGTCAAATTAATTTGAAATATGTCAAAACTCTGGACACTTCTTAAATTATCCAATATGAACATATGGTATGAATTGTAGCTCATTTGAACATGATATGATTAAGATTGCATCATAGGTATCAAATCTAGTTCGATCTCATTTTGGACTACGAATAGTAAAAACTTAATGTGATGATTTGACCAGCAAGATCACTTAGAAAATCAGTAAAACTTGGATCATAGTGGTAATACATCAGTTATATAAGTCCCTAGAAGTTATGGAATTTTCGGAGAACATTCGTACATAGATTAGAGAATAATTTAGATTCATGTCGCACAATGCATAAAGGGGCAGTTATTACCATATGAGATTATAATAATTATTCAGCATGGGGAAGTGTTTATGATATTCCATTAGGGTATGATTAGAGACATTTGAGAATCATCTAAGACCAACACCACTTAGAGTATAAGAGATCCTAAGTGTTGAGCATCGTTCAAGATAACGTTTGCTTAAAGGTAGAGTCAGAAACAATTCATAAAACATCTAAGTAATAAAGAGTAATAAGAAGAGTGGGTCTTTATAAAGAGGTAGCCACCAAAAAAGTAATTGTCTTGAAAAGGGGGATTTGGGCTTCAGCCCATCGTAATCCCTAGTACCGCTGTGAGCCCTTCACCGGGTAGACCTCGGGAAGTCCAGGATTCACCCTAAACTTCTAAGTATAACAATAATTAGACAAGAGTAGTCTAACTAAATGAATAAGAGGTATGCTAAACTTCATCCCGAGTTAAGGGATGGGAAGTTGTATATCAGGATGGGTTGGTCCTGCGAGCTAGAGGCTCGGGAAGTTGTATATTAGGATGGGTTAGTCCTGCGAGCTGGTTGTATATTAGGATGGGTTGGTCCTGCAAGCTGGAGGCTCGAGTTATGATAACTTGCATGTGCATAGATACAAAATAGTGGTGTGTCTTTGGTACTGGACCGGTCATCACACTGATGACAGTACGTTGACTTAGGCGGGTGTGAGGGTTTGAGGGGCCAGTAGGTTGTTTATCATGCGATCTGGAGGACAATCCCCGAAAATGCACACCCAACCTTAAAGACTGGTGGGTTCCAGCAAAGAGTACGCAAGACTCTAGAGTTCACCTTGGACGTATACAGAGGAGAACGAAGGGTCTAGTCCTAGTAGTCTGTATACCCTCCTAGGAAGTGGTGGCACCCGCTCCACTGCTGCCGTAGCCACAACGGTGATACCAGAGAGTGAAGCTAGCTCCAAAAATTAGGAATGGAAGGTCTGTGATCACAGAGTCGTGTGTGTGAGTTACACTTATATGAATCATATCATAGCATGCATATCATAACATAGACAAACCATATAAAATTAATTGTAGACACTTATCATATAAATTAGTATGAGCTCTTTTATATGATAAGTTATTCTTCTAGAAATCTTAACTTATAAATTTGTATGGGCATTTATATAAGTTAAGATACTTATGTAATGGTAGAATACTTTACTTGTTTACTGTACTTGCGCGCACTGCTCTACATACTTACTGCTTTACTTACTACTTTGTTTACTACTTTACTTACTGCTCATACATACTGCTAGCTTAGAATTATGCTTGTTTTACTTCATATACTTGATAGCTAGCTCCATATCACCTGCTTGTCCTTTCTATTACCCCTTGTTGTCCTCCGCTTCTTCCTCCCTCTCGGTGCCTAGGAGTCTCCGGGTGAGGGGATGGGGAATTTGTCTTAGTCTTTTGACTAACGGTCGGTGGACCACATTATTTTAGGAACCATTATGCCAGAGTAGTAGGACCCCATTCAGGAGACAGGACAGGAGGATAGGATGGAGCAATGCAACCACTACCCACTGTGCAATAGTAGCTACAGACACGTGATGACAAGATCTGAAGAGGGATTTCTACGCAGTACCTCTTCTTAATGACAGAATGACAAGAGTTCGACATCTTCCGCATATATGTAGAGTGAGAGAGTTGTTTTACTTTATTTTGGACATGTACCGGGCATAAGCCCCTTACTCTCTATCATTTATTATTCTCATTGTTGGTCTTGTATATATTTAGATATATATACAAATATGTGTGATTGTGGGCTTGGCTTATTTTACCTAGTTTTCTTCTTATCTCATGTTGGCCTGGTTGATCGTTCTTGCCGGTAGGATCGGCGTCTTGCGGAGGCTGCTAACTTATGTGTTAGCGTCACCGTAAGGCGGCATTTCTGGGCATAAGATCCCGAGACTCTCTAGGTGCGGGAGCGGGATCTTATACTAGAGGACTACTTGTGCACCTAATGTCATATTCAAGTTTACTAAATACATCTAACCCATGCGTCACCATACCAATCCTCATGTTCGATTCACAACATGCTTTGAACGCAATTGACTTCATATGCATTATTCGATCACACTTAGTCAATACCAATCATCTCGTACATCTTCTCCCAAAATTCATCAATTATAATCTCTACTAAGCGGTTATCCCAAATCTAAACTCTCTGATAGGTTACCAAGTGATGTAGGCACGGTTTTACGCATGTTTCTAAAATCTTTGTCTAAATGAGTACCCTAAATATCTCATTTCAGCATAATAATTTATAACGACACCTTTAATTATGGATTCATTTAAAGGCCATATACTCTAAAACTTCTACCATAGATCATGAATAATGCTTGAATCATTCCCACCCAATTTCGACCTCATTGTATTAAGCAATACTTATTTTAGGTAATTTACATTCCAATGATACGACAATAAAATTCATGGCATATATGCATCCAAAAATTCTGAAACTAAACAGGGGTGATCATAATATTATCAGACACATTTCTACCAAATTTTGTTAGCATCTGATAAGTATTTTACCAGAAATCAGTAAGACATCAAAAATCTGTACATATTCAACAATGCTTACTAAAACATGATTTCTGGGAGCTACAGACCACCAAAAATTATGTGCCACCCCATTCCGAGAAGGTATCGCCAAGGGATACAACTTTTGTGTTGAGCCCAAGTTCCAGGTCTAAGCCTAACCTGACAAAAATCGGGTTTGAACCTAACAGAGTAAATATGGTCAGCAAGCTGTCCAATACATACACCGGATAAATTTCTGTACATCAATTTTCGATTTTACTTTGCCGGAGGTACAGAGCTCCCCTGAAAATGCACAACCACATTTCAGAAAGATCTTTCTGAGGGTTACAACTTTTATGTTGAGCCCGAGTTCTGAATATGGCTGGATCATGCCTAAAAATAGGCTTGAAGTCCGTCACGTGCAGAAAATAGGTTTTTGTCTAAATATTATAAATTTTCATGGATCTTAAGACAGATGAACACCATCTGTTCATCTTCATCCTCCAACAGACACATATAAAATTTCACCTTCTCTCATCCAATACTCCCTCAATAGACCACCGTTCTTCACGAAATCAAGTCCCACAACTTCGTATTGAAGAGAGAAATTGATTGAAGATATTTTCTTGGTGAACGATGCCCTAGAACGGAAGTTCTAGCGTGGTCTCTTCCTAGAAAACTCCATTAATCTAGCTATAATTAAGCTCTCATTAGCCCAATATCTCTCCTATTTCAGATCTAGAGATCTAGCACCAAGGGAGAGTGGGCGGAAGTCACCTGATTTGCGGCCATGGACCAAGTTTGTCTTCTTGGCGACATGGCGGCTGTCCGCTAAGCTTATATCCTCTGTCCAAGCTTGATCTCCTCCAGCTGGTCCCAATGCTTTGGTGTGGGGAAGAGGAAGCCAAGTGATCAGTCCTTGGATGATGGAATAAAGTTCACGGCTATGGGAGGAGAGAGAATAATGATGGCTGATTTGATTTATAATTAATGAAAAATAGTTCCCATGCTTTGGATTGGACAACACCGCCACGTGTTACTTTCTTATTGGCCTAATCCACCTCCTATCCATGAAATGAGCAAGGATAAGATATGGGTGTCACACTTTGTTCTGAAGGCTACCGCCGACGATATCACTACCGCCCGACACTAGCACCTTATCGACGATAGATTACCCATATTGTTTTGAAGGCTAAGTAAAATTCAACGGCAGGCCGATCGACGGGAAGGGAGTCTGATCGACGGGACGGTAAGCCGATCAACGGGACTCAAGCACAATTCAAAATAAGGCCAAGTAAAATTCGATGGTAGGCCGATGACAGGAAGGGAGCCAGATCGACGGGATGGTAAGCTGATTGACGGGACTCAAGCTCAAATCAAAATAAGGCCAAGTAAAATTCGACGGCAGGTCGATCGACGGGAAGGAAGTCTGATCGATGGGACAGTACGCCGATCGACGGGACTCAAGCTCAAATCAAAATATGTCCAAGTAAAATACGACGGCAGGTCGATCGACGGGAAGGGAGTCCGATCGACGGGATGATAAGTGTTGGAACAACCCTATTTCTGATTTGGGCTAGGATCACTATATGTTGACTAAGGACAAAGTTGACCCCAATGTATAGTTTATGGGTCAAGAGTTTAGGCTGTTAGAACTAAAGAATTCATTCAGATTATGCGTTTGACGAACTCCACACTGCGTTCGACGAACGACTATCTGTGCTCGACGAACGGCAATCTCTCTGCGTTCGGCGAACGGCTTGCATTCTGCGCTCAACGAATGACTTGTTCTCTGCGTTCGACGAATGGCGCTCTACGCTCGACGAAACCGTCTCAGCGGTCGAAGAATTTGTCTAAGTGCAGCGCTTGACGCTTTTGCTCAAGCTCAGCGCCGACGCTTTTTCCCAGCTCAGCGCTCGACGCTCTTGCTCAAACTCAGCGGTCGACGAATTTGTCCAGGCTCAGCGGTCGACGAATACTTCCGTTCGACGAACAGCTTCAGATCGACGAAAGTTCTCACAAATCAACAAAATTAATTATTCCAGCAAGATTCCTTTGAGGTCGACGAAGTAAATGTTGTGTTCGACGAAAATCTTGAGGTCGACGAATCTGCGTTCGACGAATCTTATTCAGATCGAAGAATTATTATTTAAGTGTAGATTTATTTCAGAATATTATATTTATTCTTTCTCTGAACTCAGATCGAAGACAGCAACGGCTCTTTCCATCAGATCAAGTAAGGAAAATATATTTCCTTTATTATTTAAGTTATAGCCGTTGACATTTCCTCGGAAAAGACATATTCATGGAAAAGGAAAGAATTAAAAGGCGCAGCTATTTTTTGTTTTCAAAATAACTCTCAGCGTATTATATTCTTTAATTTAAGGAATCTGCAATTAATGTCTGTCAGAGTTTTTCAAAAGAAAAGGAAAGAAAATATAGCAGATTAATCACACAGCTTTCACGACAGATCTTTAGCACAGAAAAAGGAAGAGAGAGATATACAGGAATAAAAGAAGAACAAAATTGAACAGATCTTCATCTTCTTCCTGCTCAGTATTTTTCAGTGAACAGAACTTCATCTTCTTCCTCCTTCACCAGCACACATTTTCTGAGAACAGCTACACCATCTCTCAGATTTCTTGCTGCAAAATAAGAATCAAGAAAGGAGAAAGCATCGGGAAGAGAAGAGAAAGAAGAACAAAAGGAACATCATCTTCTTCTTCCTCAACAGCAAAGTTTTCATTTCAACTAAGAACTTCAATTCTTCTCTCAGTCTTTTGCTGCAAGTCCAGATCTTCAAAAGAGCAACAACAACCTGAGAAGCACTCATGCCTTTCAGATTTATCTACTACAGGAAGATCTATTCTTTCAAAGAAAAGCTCCAGCAAAATCAACTGTCAAACATCTCATATCAGACAGAGGAGTTCTTTTCTACATCAACATCCACTAGAGTCTTCTCTATACATCTTGACAGAGAAGAACATCTAAACCCCTCTCTATCCCATTCTGTACAGGGTTCAAACTCCCTTCAAAAGTTTACCCCATTGGTGGCAAGACACCTTATCAAAAAATCTAGTTGGTTTTTGGGCACCTTATCAAAAGCTCATTGGTGTGAGGGCACCTAATCAAAAATCCTAGTGGATTTCTACCAAGGGTGGTAGAATAGTAGACGTACCCAAGTTTAGTGGGGAACTACTATAGCTCCTTGTGTCCTCTATGTTTTATATCTTTTTTGTGTTGTGTTGTGTGTTGTTTTCATTATTCATTTTATTTCAGTTTTTATTTATCACTCACTCTATACGCATATACTTATATCAGTATTTTCAATTCTGCTATAAAACTAAAGGAAAAGTTTTAAAACTCTATTCATCCCACCCCCTCTAGAGTTAATTTAAGATCTAACCTCCACTTTCAATTGGTATCAGAGGAGGTTGATTGTATTAATCATCTTTAACTGATACTCAATTGTCCTTTCAATTGGTATCAGAGTGCTGTTGATCTTATTTACAGGCTAACACCTGGATCACAAAGATCAATTAGATCTTAAATTGATTTAGAGTTTTTATTTATTTTCTGTTAAAAACTCATGGCACAAAACAAAGAGTATTATAGAAGAAGACCTCCTATGTTCAATCTCAGTAAGTTTGCACTGTGGAAAGCAAGGATTAGGTTATATATGAACTCAATTGATGAAGAAATTTTTAATGTGATTTTGACAGGACCTCCATCTCCCACAGCAATAACTAGTGCTGAAACCACAACTGCCAACAATGTTGTCCCACCTCCTGAATGGACAGAAGCACAAAAAAAGCAAAGGAGTGCTGATGCAAAAGCAATGAATATTCTGGCTCAAACAATGTCTGATGACATTTTTCAGAGAGTGGTGGAATGCACCTCAACAAGAGAAATATGGATTTCTCTCAACAACATGGTTGAGGGATCTGCTGATGAAAGGAAGGAAAGAAGGTCCCATCTCATTTCTTAATATGATAACTTCAAGAAGGGAGAATCTGAAAGTGTTGCTGATGTGTACAATAGGCTCAGCCTCATAATAAATGAGTTGAAGACCTTGGAAAAGGTGATCTCTATCACTGGGGTCAATGACAAGATCTTAATGTGCTTCCCCAGCACATGGGATTCTATAATCTGGTTAATCAAGGAAGCCAGAAGCCTCTATGAGATTTCCACTGAAACTTTGTTGGGCAAGCTCAAATCCTATGAGCAGCTCATCAAATCCAGGGAAGCTGAATCATCTACTTCATCTACAGCAATAAAAAGAGAAAAGAATATTGCTTTCAAAGAAGCTGATGAAGAAGAAAAATCTCCAAGGGATGAGGAGTTCATGAGTCTACTTGCCCAAAGATTCTAAAAGATGGCAAGAAAAGACTTCAGGAAAAAGTCATCCAGGAGCCATGAAAAGCCAAGGTATGACAAGTTAAATTCTAAAGACATTATTTGTTATGGTTGCAGGAAACCTGGACATATTCTGCCAGATTGTCTAGAAAATCAGAAGAAAGAAAAGAGAAAGGAAAAGGAAGAAGAAGACACTCCAGCAAGTCTTCCTCCCACAAGCCCAAAAAGAAGGGAAGAGGATTTGTAGCAGAAACCTGGAGTGAAACTGATTCAGAAAATTCATCCAGTTCTTCAGATGATGAAGAAGAAACAAAAGAAAATGACCAATGTCTGATGGCAATTTATGACTCAAGCAGTAGGTCAGCAGATGCTTCTTCATACAGTGATGATGAAGATAATGAAGAAGAGAAGAGCTTCTGCATGATGGCAATCAATGCCTCGGCCAATAATTCTGATGAAGAAGAATCTTAATCAGAAGCAGAAGATGATGCAGATCAGGTACACAACTGTCCAAGAATAAATGAAAAATAGTATTTGGACAGTGGCTATTCAAAACATATGAAGGGAACAAGGCCAACCTGAACAACTACAAGGCAAAGCTTGGACCAAAAATTATATTTGGAGACTCCAACTATGGACAGACCAAAGGCTATGGAAAAGTCAAGGTTGGAGAAGTCACCTTCAAAGAGGTAGCTTATGTCAAGGGACTGAAGCACAACCTCATCAGCATAAGTCAATTATGTGATGAAGGGTATCAGGTAACCTTTAATAAATTGAAATGCCTTATTAAATCTGCTGACAATGTTATTGTTTTATCAGGTATTTGGCAGGGTAATATATATTTAGTAAATTTCAATTCATCTACATTAGAAATTTGTTTATTTAATGAATTATGCAAACCTAGTGAACTTTGGCATAAGAGATTAGGAGATGTTAACCTTAGGACCATTGCTAAATTATCTAAGGAAAATCTTGTTAGAGGTTTACCCTTAGGTTCATATAAGAAAGAAGGTCTTTGTAGGGCATGTCAACTAGGCAAGCAAACTAAAAATAGTTTTAAATCATTATCTAAAAGTAATTCACCTAGAATCTTATATTTGCTACATTTGGACCTTTCTGGACCTATTGCAACAAAGAGTTTAGAGGGGGGGGGGGGGAAGTCTTACACTCTAGTTATTTTAGATGACTTCTCTAGATTCACTTGGGTGTTCTTTTTGAGAGAAAAGTCAGATAAGTTTAAAGTTCTTATAGACTTTCTTAAGAGCATAAAAATTGAGTACTCTACTGAAGTTGCATTGATCTGAAGTGATCATGGAACTGAGTTTGAGTCTATTCTTATGCAAGAATTCTGTGAGAAGGAAGGTATCAAGCATTGCTTCTCAGCTCCTAGAACTCCTCAACAAAATGGGGTAGTTGAAAGGAAAAGTAGAACTCTAATTGAATCAGCAAGAACATTGCTTGCAGATGCTAATTTGCCCCTATCTTTTTGGGCAGAGGCTGTTAGCACATCAAACTATGTATTGAATAGAAGTTTGATATACAAACTTAAGGGTAAGACTCCTTATGAATTACTTAAAGGGAAGAAACCTAAAGTTAACTATTTTAGAGCATTTGGCTGTAGATGTTTTGTTCATAATAATGATAAGAAATACCTTAGGAAATTTGAACCAAAATCTGATGAAGGAATTTTCTTAGGTTATTCACTAATCAGCAAAGCATATAGGATTTATAATAAATCTTCTCCTAAAATAGAAGAATCTATGCATGTTTCTTTTGATGAAACTAATATGTTTTACAAGGAGAAGAATTCTTCTACCATAGAAAATCTGCAGGTACCTACACTATGTGAGGAACTAGATCAATTAGCTCTACATAAAGAAGGATTTCTAAATCCTGTACAGCAAAATGCTGAAGAAAGTGAAGAGGAAAATCACCAAGATTTTGCTGAAAATTCAGTACAGATAACAGCACATCATCCTCCACAAGATATAGCAGCTGAACAAATTCCCCAAGTGGAAATTATTGCTGAACCCACTCCAACTGTTGATCACATCACAGTTAGAGATCACCCAATATCTCAAATTATTGGTGATATTTCAGCAGGTGTGCAAACAAGACATCAAGTAAATCAGAATATGATGCACACTTGTTTTCTCTCTCAGATTGAACCTCAATCCCTACAAGATGCAGAACAAGATCACAACTGGATCATTGCTATGCAAGAGGAGCTCAATCAGTTTGAGACAAACAAAGTTTGGGAATTGGTTCCTAGACCAAAGAATTATCCAGTCATTGGAACTAAGTGGGTCTACAGGGATAAACTAGATGCAGATGGAAGCATTGTGAGAAACAAAGCTAGACTAGAAGCTCAAGGATACTCACAGGAGGAAGGAATAGACAATGATCAAACTTTTGCACCAGTTGCAAGGTTAGAAGCAATCAGGATCTTCCTTGCATTTGCAGCATACAAGAAATTCAAAGTTTATCAAATGGATGTAAAGATTGCATTTTTGAATGGAGAAATCAAAGAAGAAGTCTATGTGGAACAACCACTAGGTTTCATCTCTCCAACTCATTCCTCTTTTGTATTTAAGCTTAAGAAAGCTCTTTTTGGTCTTAAACAAGCTCCTAGAGCATGGTGTGAGACTTTAGCTAGTTTTCTTTTAGAGAATAAATTATGTAGAGGCATAGTAGACAAAACCTTATTTTTCAAGATACATAAAAATCAAACATTACTAGTTCAAATATATATAGATGATATTATCTTTGGCTCTACTGATTCAAATTTGTGCAAAAGATTTTCTAATCTGATGCAATCTAAATTTGAAATGAGTAGTATGAGTGAGTTATCATACTTCCTTGGTCTTCAAGTGAAGCAGACTCCAAATGGAATCTTCATATCCCAATCTAAGTATGCTAAGGAATTAGTGAAAAGATTTGGTATGTCTGATTCTTCCACCATGAAAACACCCATGCCCTCAAATGATGTTGTTGATGCTGATGAATCAAGGAAACCTGTTGATTAGAGGGTATATAGAGCAATTGTTGACTCTTTACTTTATTTAACAACTAGTAGGCCTGATATAATGTTTGCTACATGTATTTGTGCTAGATTCCAAGTTAACCCCAAAGAATCTCATCTAATTTTATTAAAAATAAATTTGAGATATATAAAGGGCTGCCCTAATCTAGGACTTTGGTATCCAACATCATCTGAATTTGAATTAACTGGATTCTCAGATTCAAATTATGTTGGATGCAGAGTAGATAGGAAAAACACATCAGGAACTTGTCAGTTTCTTGGTGATAGACTTGTGTCTTGGTTTTGTAAGAAACAAACATCTGTGTCTACATCAACAGCTGAAGCTGAATACATAGCTGCATGCAGTTGCTGCTCACAGATATTGTGGATACAAAATCAGCTCCTCGACTATGGTGTCAACTAAAATAATTCAATTATATTTTATGACAACACTAGTGCAATATCTATAGCACAAAATCCAATTCTCCATAGTAGGACTAAACACATAGAAATTAGGCACCACTTCCTTAGGGATAATGTGGATAAAAACAAAATATGCTTACAATTCATCTCTACTGATTTGCAAAGAGCTGACATTTTCACCAAGCCCTTGGATGAAAAGAAACATATATTCTTTATAAATCAGCTAGGTATGATAGATGGAGATTCAATCTAGTAAAAAAAATTAAGTTTTCTACTTACCCATCTCTTTATTGAATTGAAGCTTTTTTATTTCAGACTGTTATCATTTATCAAATATTTTATTATATATAAATGCCTATAGAAATGTTTCTCTTTCTAGTTCCCTTTGCACTTGATCTCTATTTTATTGTGCAGGAACAATAGCAATGACAATCTTGCATCCTTCCCTACCTCCATCAAATGTCCCTTCTTCAAGGGGCCTAGCTTCAGGCCTTCCTGAAACTAGGCAGGGGGAGAAGTTTGTATGAACAAGCTCCATTTGATGCAGTGTTTTGCTCAGGGGGAGTTGTTCTATAAACTAGGCAAGGAGAGAAAGCTGAAGAACCTCTAGTCCCAGGGGGAGACACTCTCAGGGGGACTTGCTGAAGAACCTCCAGTCTCAGGGGGAGACACTCTCAGGGGGAGTTGCTGTATGAAGAAGCTTGATAAAGCTCACAGCAGTTTGCTGCTTCAGAAAGGAGAAAAACAAAGTTCATGATCAAGTTCAGATGCAGATACAGTACAGCTCAGAAGAAGATTTTTGATATAGCAAATTCAGTATCAGTTATTGCTACAAGCACAGCTAATCAGAATTATAAAGCTGTTCAGATTAGAAAGCTGCAGTATTTGTATGCAGATTCTATACAAAGATTCAGCAGCAGATAACAAATTCAGTTCAGAACAAATTCAGAAAGTTGACTTACATAGCAGATACAGTTCAGTTATCAGATCAGAATTCAGAACAAGACAAAATCAGATAAAATTAGAATTTCAGAATTCAGAAGGCAGAATTCCGAAAAATCAAAGGTTCTGATTGTTTTTTCATTTCTGTTTTTATTGACATGTAATTTCAAAAACTCAGAGTACTATTCATTTTATATCTGATAAAATATGTAAAATATATCAGATTTATTCATGCTCTGTTGTTTTTTCTGTATTAGTATTTATTTATTTTCAAAATTTGTCAAATAGTGTCCTAACCCAAATAGGGGGAGATTGTTGGAACAACCCAATTTTTTGATTTGGGCTAGGATCACTATATGTTGACTAAGGACAAAGTTGACCCCAATGTATAGTTTATGGTTCAAGAGTTTAGGCTGTTAGAACTAAAGAATTCATTCAGATTCTGCGTTCGACAAACTCCACACTGCTTTCGACGAATGGCTATTTGCGTTCGACGAACGGCAAGCTCTCTGCGTTCGACGAACGGCAAGCTCTCTGCGTTCGACGAACGGCAAGCTCTCTGCGTTCGACGAACGGCTTGCGTTCTGCGCTCAACGAACGACTTGTTCTCTACATTCGACGAACGGCTCTCTGCGCTCGACGAACTCATCTCAGCGGTCGAAGAATTTGTCTAAGTGCAGCGCTCGATGCTTTTGCTCAAGCTCAGCGCTCGACGCTTTTTCCCAGCTCAGCGCTCGATGCTCTTGCTCAAACACAGCGGTCGACGAATTTATCCAGGCTCAGCGGTCGACGAATACTTCCGTTCGACGAACAGCTTCAAATCGACGAAAGTTCTCACAGATCAACAAAATTAATTATTCCAGCAAGATTCCTTTGAGGTCGACGAAGTAAATGCTGTGTTCGACGAAAATCTTGAGGTCGACGAATCTGCATTCGACGAATCTTATTCAGATCGAAAAATTATTATTTAAGTGCAGATTTATTTCAGAATATTATATTTATTCTTTCTCTGAACTCAGATCGACGACAGCAACGGCTCTTTCCCTCAGATCAAGTAAGGAAAATATATTTCCTTTATTATTTAAGTTATAGCCGTTGACATTTCCTCGAAAAAGGACATATTCATGGAAAAGGAAAGAATTAAATGGCGCAGCTATTTTTTGTTTTAAAAATAACTCTCAGCGTATTATATTCCTTAATTTAAGGAATCTGCAATTAATGTCTGTCAGAGTTTTTCAAAAGAAAAGGAAAGAAAATATAGCAGATTAATCAGACAGCTTTCACGACAGATCTCAGCACAGAAAAAGGAAGAGAGAGATATACAGGAAGAATAGAAGAACAAAATTGAACAGATCTTCATCTTCTTCCTGCTCAGCATTTTTCAGTGAACAGAACTTCATCTTCTTCCTTCTTCAGCAGCACACATTTTCTGAGAACAGCTACACCATCTCTCAGATTTCCTGCTGCAAAATAAGAATCAAGAAAGGAGAAAGCTTCAGGAAGAGAAGAGAAAGATAAGCAAAAAGAACATCATCTTCTTCTTCCTCAACAACAGCATTTTCATTTCAACTGAGAACTTCAATTCTTCTCTCAGTCTTTTGCTGCAAGTCCAGATCTTCAAAAGAGCAACAACAACCTGAGAAGCACTCTAGCCTTTCAGATTTATCTACTACAGGAAGATCTATTCTTTCAAAGAAAAGCTCCAGCAAAATCAACTGTCAAACATCTCATATCATACAGAGGAGTTCTTTTCTACATCAACATCCACTAGAGTCTTATCTATACATCTTGATAGAGAAGAACATCAAAACCCCTCTCTATCCCATTATGTACAGGGTTCAAACTCCCTTCAAAAGTTTACCCCATTGGTGGCAAGGCACCTGATCAAAAAATCTAGTTGGTTTTTGGGCACCTTATCAAAAGCTCATTTGTGTGAGGGCACCTGATCAAAAATCCTAGTGGATTCCTACCAAGGGTGGTAGAAGAGTAGACGTACCCAAGTTTAGTGGGGAACTATTATAGCTCCTTGTGTCCTCTGTGTTTGATTTCTTTTCTGTGTTGTGGTGTGTCCTGTTTTCATTATTCATTTTATTTCATTTTTTATTTATCACTCACTCTATACACATATACTTATATCTGTATTTCCAATTCCGCTATAAAACTAATCGAAAAGTTTTAAGACTCTATTCACCCCACCCCCCCCCCCCCCCCCTCTAGAGTTAATTTAAGATCTAACCTCCACTTTCAATTGGTATCAGAGGAGGTTGATTGTATTAATCATCTTTAACTAATACTCAATTGTCCTTTTAGTATGCCGATCGACGGGACTCAAGCTCAAATCAAAATAAGGATATGTCCAAACCATTTTGAAGGCTACCGCCCATCGCTAGCTCTTTTCTACAGGTTTTTTCCTTATTTCTTATCTTTAGAAAGTGGGAGTGCTGCATCCACCCTTGTTGACCGTGACTCAAACCTGACTACCTCAGGGTCCTATGACTTCTTCCGAGCCCGAGTAAACTCCCGGTGACACAAAACACTCATGAGGGGCCTAGTGCGAATCGGGATGTTACAAATCCAATAAACAAAAAAAATAATTTCGTCCCTAAAATGTGAGTTTGGGGCTACGGGTATGGGAATATGAAGTATGATAAGCTAGTTTAGTACACAGCTTGGGGAAATAACCATGGGTAATGTTGTTGCATGAGTTCCATAGGCTTCCAAGTGTATTCCTCCTACCCATGGTTGGACCACAGGACCTTTACCAACGGAACACTCTTTCGTCGCAGCATCCGGATCTCGGTATCTACTATCTGTATGGGCTCCAGCCGAATGGATCTATTAGTTGCTACAGGGCAAGAAGTAATTATGATGTACTGATCAGGGCGAAGCAATGCTCTCCGTAGGGAGGATATATTGAAAACATTGTGCAAATTCTCCAATTCCGGTGGTAGCTCCAACCGATAAGCTAAGGGGTCGATCTGCTCCAAGATAGTGTAAGGCCCCATGTATCGAGGACTGAGAATCTTACTTCCCTGGATATGAGATACTCCATGCATTGGTCTGCCCTTCAAGAAAACCTTGTCTCCTACCAAGAAATACACCATCCGGTGTTGCACATCATAGTACTTTGCCTGTCAGCTCTGAGCCTCGAGCATGCGATCCCGAATCAGCCGAATCATTGCATCCGTATCATCAATGTATTCTACCACCAGTGCCTTTGGATCCTCATCCTGGATCCAAGATAGAGGCATCCTGCACCTCCTTATGTATAATGCCCCATAAGAAGCCATGCCGATTGATGTATGCTACGCTCTCCGATATGGTTATTACTGGCAAACACAAATTTCTCTCAATGTTCCCAATCCTTCGTTCGCACAATGTAACACCTCAATTTCCAGTGCAAGTTCTCGAGAAATCAAAAGGCAGAAATTACATTTCTCGAGAAATCAAAAGGGCAGGAAATGCCATTTCTCGAGAAAAAGAAAGGGCAGGAAATGCCATTTCTCAGGAAGAAGAAATGCCATTTCTCGGCTGTTCGTCGAACGCCCGTTCGACGAACTCAAGGCCATTCGTCGAACTCAAGGCCATTCGACAAACGCAAGGCCGTTCGTCGAACGCCGTTCGATGAACGTGCTGTCGAGTCGTCAAGCCGTCGAGACGTCGAGAAAAGAACGCCGATCGATGAATGCCAGGTTGTTCGTCGAACGCCAGGCAGTTCGTCGAACATAGCTTTCTAGTTGTTCGTCGAACGTAGCTGTCTTGTTGTTCGTCGAACGAAGTCAGCCGTACGTCGAACGCAGATTTCTAGCCGTTTGTCGAACGCAGCTTTCTAGCCTTTTGTCGAACACAGCTTTCTAGTTGTTCCTCGAACGCAGCTATCTAGCCGTTCGTCGAACGCAGCTGTCTCGCTGTTCGTCGAATGCAACCAGTCGTTCGTCGAACGCAGCTTTTTAGTCGTTCATCGAACGCAGCTTACTAGTCGTTCGTCGAATGCAGCCAGCCATGCGTCGAACGCAATCTTTAGGCAGTTCGTCGAACGCAGCCTCAAAGAGTTCATCGTTCGTCGAACGCAGTCGAACCGTTGAAGTTCTTAAGCGGCTGTGGATAAATCAGCCACCGCCTTAAGGGCTAACGCCTGGGGTTAGGTTCTAACGCCGGCATTATCTACGAAATTATAAAAGGCAGCCAAATTTAGTTTCCCTTCTCATTTCTGATTCCAAGCTCGTTCCAAAGACAGAGAACATGGGATTTCTGAAGGAAGGAGGTCTTTTTGGGATAGCCTTTTGTTGCGTTGAGGGCAAATCCGTGGAGGAGATTGCTTGCTTGTTTGCCATCGTCAATCCAGTGGAGAGGAAGCTGTTTCAAAAGTGTCCAGCCGAGTTCCTCTCAGATTTATGGCACCGAAACGAGCGCCGAGGGTAACGATTCTCCTCCCTCATCTTTGCACACATTCGTCCTTTGATTTGCATAAGTAGTAGGCAGATTTCCACTAGCAAGTGGATAGATTTCTGCCGACGGGTCGATGTTATCTGAGTAGAAATTGCATATATAGTCCGGAATCGAAGTACGGGCATAGGCATGCTGTGTGAAGCCCATCTGGACAGGTTGGTATGGATTGGTGATGTTGATATGTTATTGCACTCCGGAGAAGACTCCGTGATCTATGTTGTGTTTTCCGGGTTCTGTGTACTAATTCGTACTACAAAGAGGTCTGGAGGTGTTTCCCAGAAAATACCCGGAAAGGGGTACCTGAACTGAGTTCTATCACTGATGTCGGGCGCTAGTGCTAACGCCGGAAGTAGCTCCCAGTGAGCTGTGTGGAGCCTGTGAAGCCTATGTCCATAAACTGGGTTGAGCAGCAGAAGCTGGAGGGCCGTGTACCTTGCTTCGTTGACCTTGCAGGTCGGGTTAGGGAAAGCCGTACCCATTTTAGGTTGATGTAATCCCTAATATTATGAGCGCGGGCATCTGGCAGAACCAAAACCCCACCCTTAGCCATCTTGTGATGAGGATTGCAACCTCGGGTCACGATGTGCCATTTGGGACTAGAACTCATCAAGGTCGGCCAATCTTGACGAGAAAAGCTCATGTAGATCCAAGTTGAAAAAGGAATTGTCGATGGCGTGCCGTGAGTGCACAAAGCGTGTAAGCCTAAATCCAAGTTGAAAAAGGACTTGTTGATGACTTGCCAAGAGTGGATGTCACCTTGTGATGAATGTTTATATGCGGTGCTTAGACGCACCTGTGATATATATATACTGTTGTTGCTTGCCTGCAGGGAAGGAGCACCCCCGCCCCGAGCATGGGGTGGGGTCGTTATAAATCTGGGTCAGCTAACGCTGACTGGTTACTTGTTTTCCCAGCGCTTAGTGGATTTGTTTGTACAGGCCCTGGCGAGATTAGCGGGAAATAGCGGGCTGAAGCCCCCGCTGCTATTCTGTACTGGCCCTCGAAGGCCAAAGCTTTTGTTTACTATTTTCATGTGTGGCCGGCCTACGCGCCGATGTTTGGAAGCCACCTCTATTATGTAAACAAACCATGTAAAGAACTTGTAATGTATTTCATTCCTAGTTGTAACGTGGACAATGTATATAAATTGATTTTATTTGAAATTAAATGCTTCCGTTGTGTGACTCTATGTGCTGAGATGGTTATGTTAATAACTGTTTAATGCTAATTAAGTAACGCACTCTTCTATTCGTTTCATATGGCGTGGGGTCCCGGCCAGACCTACTGCTATATGCTATGTAACAGGGAGGGTGTTACAAATTGGTATCGGCTACGGGTCTCATTCCCTTTCTGTCTGAATTCGTGGTCGAATTCTTTTAAGGGGTGGTGCGCACGTGTGTGCGTCACCGTTAAGACGTGTAAATTACCAGTAACTGTCCACTTTAGGAATGAAGTACCTGTGTGTTTGTAGCAACGTAGTAGAATCTGGGTATTCCTTTGTTGTTTAATGCTACAATTTTGTTGCTTAATTGTGTTTTATTACACGAATATAGGTGTTTTGGGGTCCTACGGGAAGGATCCAACCTCGTTACCTCCTGGAGAGTGGTGTGTATGCCCATGTACATGCATCCCCGCCTTCGGCTGAAATAGATCATGTGATCACAGATGCGGTTGTGGCAACTCTACTTGCACAACCCGGAAGACCACTGCAGAACCAATGTTTACACCTGGAAGAGGGAGAACACTCTGTGGATGATTACTTGAATGAGTTCCTCCGTCTGGACTGTTATCTGAGGTCTTCATGGGGCGATGAGGAGACCAGAGTCAACAAGTTTTACAACGTTCTACGGGTGACTTACGTCGCGCGCTCGCGGGACCGATATTACTTGGCTTCCACGCACTAGTACAAGCGACTAGGTCTCTAGAATCGAATTTGCAGGGTGTGCAAGGCACGGAAGAACTCATTGTAAAGAAGCCGAAGTTTATGAGGAAGTTGAAGCAGTTGGCTCTAACTCCCTCTAGCGTGGCGGATGTTTCCACCACACGGGTTCCCATTACATGCTACACTTGCGATAAAAAGGGGCACATTGCTCGTGATTGTCGAAGTGGGGCCCCAAAGTCAGGATTCCGAAGAATGGACTCTACAAGTGCGATGGGTCCAACTTATGAGGATAAAGGTAAAGGTGTAGCAAATACGACGGTGAACATACCGAACACTACAAAGTCTGGGCATGTCAAGTGGCAGAAAAGAGCGAGAACTTCTAGGTCAGCTCAATTTGCAGTGTCGGGAGCGACAACTGCGCGAGGCCCAATCATTTGTTATAACTGTGGTAAGCCGGGTCATATAGCCCGAGAATGTCGTGGAGGCAAGAAGGCGGCTGTGGCTTACGCGACAGAGAAGTGTAAGGCGGTAGAGTCAACCACATCCCATGCTGCTCCAGCCCAGCCTAGGGTGTACAATCTTTTTGCCAGTAGGAAGCCATAAAACAAAGCGACGTGGTGACAGGTATGCGTTAGTATACAGCTTTGATTGATTTTTATACTTCATACATTGTGCATTGCTTGTAACCTTGGGTGTATTAGGCTTTGTCCTAATATTTAACTCTCCGGCGAGAGCGTTGTTTGATTCGGGTGCTTCACATTCTTTTCTATCGGAGGCCTTCATACAACATCTTGGGGTGCCTTCATCATTTAGAAAGGAGCGATTAGATGTGATGCTGAATAATGGCTGCTCGATGCGTGCGGATCGAGGCTGTGTTGTAAAGATATGAATAGGAAGTCAAGATTTCAATTTGGAAGCACTGATACTGCCACTTTCGGAGTTCGATGTGATCTTTGGTGTGGACTGGCTGTCGGCGCAGCAGGCCTACATTGATTGCACTTCTAAGGAGGTCACACTGGGGCGGAATACCGAACGTGCGACTACATTTGCCAGTTTGCGTGGATCGAGCAATACGTTGATGTCTGCTGTCCAAGTAGTCAAGGCAGTTCAGCAAGGCGCATTATTGTGTGTTGTACTAGTGGGGGTTGCAAAGCCTCATCCCAGTCTGAGTGACGTTCCTGTTATTTCAGAGTTTCCTGATGTGTTTCCGAAAGATATTCCTGGGGCGCCACCTCAGCGAGAGATAGACTTCACTATAGAGCTGGTGCCAGTGCCAAGCCTGTGTCACGCTCTCCGTACCATTTTGCGCCAAAGGAAATGGCATAATTAAAGGTTCAATTACAGGAGTTACTAGAGCAAGGCTATATACGCCCAAGTACATCAACTTGGGGGTGCTCCGGTCCTCTTTGTGAGAAGAACAAGTATCTGATTCCTCGAATCGATGACTTATTTGATCAGCTAGTGGCTTCGTCGGTGTATTCAAAGCTGGATCTTAAGTCTGGTTACTATCAGTTGCGGATTCAGGATTGTGATATCCCCAAGACGGCATTCAGTACCCGCTATGGGCACTACGAGTTTACAGTGATGCCGTTTGGATTGATGAATGTACCGTCAGTATTTATGGATCTGATGAATAGGACCTTTCGAGAGTACCTGGATTGATTTGTCATCGTCTTCATCGACGATATCTTGGTGTACTCTCAGTCTGAAGAAGAACACACGATTCATTTGCGCGTAGTTTTGGAGACCCTGCGACGGAGTCATTTGTATGCCAAGTTCTCCAAGTGCGAGTTTTGGCTAGCTTCAGTAGCATTCCTTGGTCATGTGGTTAATGGTGAGGGTATCGCAGTGGATCCAGGAAAGATAGTTACTATCTAAGAGTGGCCCGTTTCGACGACAGTAGCAGAAGTCAGGAGGTACCTTGGACTTGTCGGCTACTATCGGCGCTTCATGGAGAACTTTTCGCGGATTGCTCTTCCTCTCACGACCTTGACAAGGAAGGATCAGAAGTTCTTTTGGTCACCAGCGTGTGCACGAGCTTTTGAAGAATTAAAGAGTCTTCTTACCACGACACCGATCTTGTGTTTGCCATGTGGTGCAGAAGGCTATGAAATTTACAGCGATGCGTCACGGAGTGGCTTTGGCTGCGCACTTCTTCAACATGGTCAAGTGATAGCTTATGGCTCTCGCCAGTTGAAAGTGCATGAGCGGAATTACCCGGTCCACGACTTGGAGTTGGCGGCCGTGATCTTTGCACTGAAATTGTCGCGACATTACTTGTATGGCGTGAAGGTTGATATCTTTACGTACCATAAAAGCCTAAAATATCTGCTAAATCAGAAAGAGCTCAATATGCGACAGCAAAGATGGATGGAGTTCCTGGGGGACTACACTTTCGAAAAACACTATACTCCCGGGAAGGGCAATGTCATCGCAGATGCTTTGAGCCAGAGGGCTTCTTCACAGGCCAATTGGATTCAGATGTATGACTCGTGTCTGATCAGTGACTTAGAAGCTTTAGAGATCTCCTGTGTGGAGAGGAGTTCTAGTGCGAGTGCGTGCTTGAACTGGACGGGGGTGCAATACGACCTCGCGGATCGCGGACAGAATACGACAAGCCCCGTAGCTTGATTCGAGCATGCAGCGCTACTTGGCAGAGTCTGAGGTTGGGTCTACTGCAGAGTTTGTGTTAGACGGCAGTCTGATGTGGAAAGATGGTCGGTTCTGCATCCCAAATGTGGGTAAGTTGCGGGAGGAATTGATGTACAAAACGCACGTTACAAAGTACTCAATTCACCCGGGGAGCACAAAGATGTACCAAGACATGAAAAAGCTGTTTTGGTTGCCAGGTCTGACGAAAGACATCGCCTTATACGTGTCAAAATGCAAAACTTGCGCACTTGTGAAGGCGGAATGTCAGAAACCTGGTGGGTTCCTGAAGCGTTGCCAGTACCGGAATGGAAATTTGACGATATTTCGATAGATTTTGTGCACGGTTTGCCGGGATCGCATAGTAGGAATAATGCCATATGGGTGATCGTAGATCGCTTGACGAAGGTAGCCCACTTTATTCCAAACTGGAGGGACGATTTAGTTGAAAAGTTGGCAAAACTTTATGTTGATAGCCTCGTACGACTACACGGTGTGCCCCGTAGCATCGTTATTGACCGAGATGGACGCTTTACTTCGAACGATTGGAGGCTAATCCACCAGTTGTTGGGTGCAAAGTTGAAGTTTAGTACTGCCTTCCACCCTCAAATGGATGGACAGACAGAACGTACGAATAGAACTCTAGAGGACATGCTCCGTATGTGCGTCCTGGATTTCGGTAAGAAGTGGGAAGATCCTCTTTCTATGATCGAGTTCGCTTATATTAACATCTATCAGGCAAGTATAAAGATGGCGCCCATCGAGGCCCTCTATGGTAGAGCTTGCCGCACTCCCTTAGCTTGGGCGGAGACAGGTGAGACAAAGCAGTTTAAGCGGAAGGAGTTCGAAGATGCAAATTCGTCTATTCAAACAATCCGGGAGAGATTGTTGATTGCACAAGATAGGCAAGTGAAATACTACAATGCCAAGCACAGAAATGTCGAGTTTGCCATGGGCAACTGGGTTTACCAAAAGATCAAACCTTTCAAGGGTGTGTCTCAGATTTGGCGCTTGAAAAAGATTAGTCCGAGGTACCTTGGACCATTTGAGATTCTTAAGCGTGTTGGTGAAGCTGCCTATCGGCTCGCTCTTTCGACGGAGTTGAGCGGACTACACGATGTGTTTCACATCTCTGTGCTGCAGAAAGCTGTGCCAGAGCCTAGCTAGGTCCTAGTAAAGAATCAGGTGTCGGCCGATGATGAGCTGAAGACGTTGGTCTCGCCTATTTGCATCAAAGACACTGATGTCAGGCAATTGCGGAATAAAATGATCCGAATGGTCAAAGTCCGCTGGAACAATTGCGGTCGTGAGGAGCTTTCATGGGAGTGTGAGAAAACCATGCAAGATGAGTTCCCCGAATTGTTCCGTTGAGGTACAAGTTATATTTTGTATCTTTTTGTTTCTTTGCACTGTTAAAATTTTGGGACAAAATTTCTTAAAGGAGGGGAGATTTGTAACACCTCAATTTCCAGTGCAAGTTCTCGAGAAATCAAAAGGTAGAAATTACATTTCTCGAGAAATCAAAAGGGC
This sequence comes from Dactylorhiza incarnata, assembly GCA_033032865.1. Taxonomy (NCBI): domain Eukaryota; kingdom Viridiplantae; phylum Streptophyta; class Magnoliopsida; order Asparagales; family Orchidaceae; genus Dactylorhiza; species Dactylorhiza incarnata. The sequence goes on along the minus strand of JAWHQI010000026.1, from coordinate 2,841,595 downwards.
AGGAAATGCCATTTCTCGAGAAAACGAAAGGGCAGGAAATGCCATTTGTCGGGAAGAAGAAATGCCATTTCTCGGTTGTTCGTCGAACGCCCGTTCGACGAACTCAAGTCCATTCGTCGAACGCAAGGCCGTTCATCGAAAGCCTTTCAACGAACGTGCCGTCGAGTCGTCAAGCCGACGAGACGTCGAGATAAGAACGTCGATTGACGAACGCCAGGTTGTTCGTCGAACGCCAGACAGTTCGTCTAACATAGCTTTCTAGCTGTTCCTCGAACGCAGCTGTCTCGCTGTTCGTCGAAAGAAGCCAGCCATTCGTCTAACGCAGCTTTCTAGCTGTTCGTCTAACGCAACTTTCTAGCTGTTCGTCGAACACAGCTTTTTAGCTGTTCATCGAACATAGCTGTCTAGCTGCTCGTCGAACACAGCTATCTCGTTGTTCGTCGAACGCAGCCAGCCATTCGTTGAATGCAGATTTCTATCCGTTCGTCGAACACAGCTTTCTAGCCGTTCATCGAATGTAGCCAACCGTTCGTCGAACGTAAGCTTTAGGCAGTTCGTCTAACGCAGCTTCAAAGAGTTCGTCGTTCGTCGAACGCAGTCGAACCGTTGAAGTTCTTAAGCGGCTGTGGATGAACTCAGCCACCGCCTTAAGGGCTAATGCCTGGCGTTAGGTTCTAACGCCGGCGTTATCTAAGAAATTATAAAAGGCAGCCAAATTCAGTTTCCCCTCTCATTTCTGATTCCAAGCTCGTTCCAAAGACAGAGAACTTGGGATTTCTGAAGGAAGGAGGCCTTTTTGGGCTAGCCTTTTGTTGCGTTGAGGACAAATCTGTGGAGGAGATTGCTTGCTTGTTTGACATCGTCGATCTAGTGGAGAGGAAGCTGTTTCAAAAGTGTCCAGCCGAGTTCCTCTCAGATCTATTGCATCGAAACGAGCGTCGAGGGTAATAATTCTCCTCCCTCATCTCTGGACACGTTCGTCCTTTGATTTGCACAAGTAGTATGTTGGAACCTTAGTTTTGAATTTGAGTCGTGATCCTTATTTATAAATATTCTGTGATCGACGAAATTCCATTAGGACAAGAGAAAAGAGAAAATTAGACATGTTCTCTGGGTTCGACGAACGGCTATCTTCGTTCGACGAATGGCGCTCTGCGGTCGACGAATGATATTCATTCTGCGCTCGACGAAGAACAGCTATCTCAGCGGTCGACGATCCCGTCTCAGCGGTCGACAAAATCCAGGCATCTCAGCGGTCGACGAAAAGCTGCGTTCGACGATCTCAAGTCTGCGTTCGACGAATATTCAGTAGAATCTCAAAACGACGAATTAAATAATCAGATCGATGAACTTGAAGTTGAGCTCGACGAAATTATCATCAGCAATTATATTTCTCCTTTCTCAGCTCGTCTAATATTCTCAGCAATATTCTTGATTAATTTCTATTTTATATATTGCTATTTATTGCTGCCCGTCTTCTTTATGAATTAATATTATAGTCATTGCAGCATTAAATATTATGGCCGTTGGCAGAAAAGACAAAGACGGAAGTTTGTCTGCTCGAGGAAATTAAAGAGATATTATCTCTTTCCTTATCGGGCAAGAATTCAAATCAGCCCTGAAGCCTTCTCCAGAATATATATTAAAAAGAGAAGAGCATAGATGAAGAAGAAGAGAGAATAGGAAGAACCAGGAAGAATAAACAAGGAGAGATACAGGAGAAAAATAGAGAAGCAAAAAGAAGAACACATCAGCAGAGTTCTTTATAAGAACAATATATTTTATCTATCTATCTTCTTTTTGCTAACTCTTCTCTGCAGAACATATTTATCCTGAGACATCAATCAATATCATTTGCTCAGGATCAAATTGCAGAAGAAGAAAATGAGTATTTACAATTAGGAGAAGAAGCCTCCACAAGCTGCCATCAATTTCAATCAGACAGCGGGATCTCTTCAACATCATCTTCAAAGATCCAATCTCAACAACACCATCAGGATCATCTAGATTCTTCTCAAGCAAAGAGAAGAACAACATATTCTTTTCCCTTCCCATCTTGTACAGGGTTAAAACTCCCTTCAAAAGTTTACCCCTTGGTGGCAAGACACCTGATCAAAAAATCCTGTTTGGTTTTTGGGCACCTTATCAAAAGCTCATTGGTGTTAGGACACCTGATCAAAAATCCAAGCGGATTCCTACCAGTGTGGTAGAAGAGTAGACGTACCCAGGTTTATTTGGGAACTACTATAATTTCTTGTGTCTTCTGATTGCTCTGCTTATGCTTTTATTTACTATGTTTATAATAATCTGTGATAACTGTGATAAAAATTTGTAGTTATATAAATCACTCTGTTTCACACATATATTTATATATATATCATTATTTTGAAATAACCCACAAAGAGTTTTTTAATTTAAGAACTAAACTCACTTTCATAGTATGCAGATTTCCACTAGCGAGTGGATAGATTTCTCCCGACGGGTCGATGTTATCCCCGTAGAAATTGCATATAGAATCCGGAATCGAAGTACGGGCATAGGCATGCTGTGTGAAGCCCATCTGGACAGGTTGGTCTGGATTGGTGATGTTGATATGTTATTGCACTCTGGAGAAGACTCTGTGATCTATGCTGTGTTTTCCGGGTTCTGTGTACTGATTCGTACTGCAAAGAGGTCTGGAGGTGTTTCCCAGAAAATACCCAGAAAGGGGTAGCAAAACTGAGTTCTGTCACTAATGTCGGGCGCTAGTGATAACGCTGGTGGTAGCTCCCAGTGAGATGTGTGGAGCCTGTAAAGCCTATGTCCATAAACTGGGTTGAGCAGCAGAAGCTGGAGGGCCGTGTACCTTGCTTCGTTGACCTTGCAGGTCAAGAGCGGGTTAGGGAAAGTCGTTCCCATTTTAGGTTGATGTAATCCCTAATATTATGAGCGCGGGCATATGGCGGAACCAAAACCCCACCCTTAGCCATCTTGTGATGAGGATTGCAACCTCGGGTCACGATGTGCCGTTTGGGACTAAAACTCGTCAAGGTCAGCCAATCTTGACAAGAAAAGCCCATGTAGATCAAAGTTGAAAAAGGACTTGTCGATGGCGTGCCGAGAGTGCACAAAGCGTGTAAGCCTAAATCCAAGTTGAAAAAGGACTTGTCGATGACTTGCCGAGAGTGGATGTCACCTTGTGGTGAATGCTTCTATGCGGTGCTTAGACGCACATGTGATCTATCAATACTGTTGTTGCTTGCATGCAGGGAAGGAGCACCGCCGCCCCGAGCATGGGGTGGGGTCGTTATAAATCTGGGTCAGCTAACGCTGACCTGTTACTTGTTTTCCCACCGCTTGGGGGATTTGTTTGGACAGGCCCTGGCAAGACTGGCGGGAAATAGCAGGCTGAAGCCCTTGCTGCTGTGCTGTACTGGACCTCGAAGTACAAAGCTTTTGTTTACTATTTTCATGTGTGACCGGCCTGCGCGCCGATGTTTGGAAGCCACCTCTATTATGTAAACAAACCTTGTAAAGAACTTGTAATGTATGACATTCCTAGTTGTAACGTGGACATTGTATATAAACTGGTTTTATTTGAAATTAAATGCTTCCGTTGTGTGACACTGTGTGCTGAGATGGTTATGTTAAGAACTGTTTAATGTTAATTAAGTAACGCACTCTTCTGTTCGTTTCATATGGCGTGGGGTCCCGGCCGGACCTACTGCTATATGCTATATAACAGGGAGGGTGTTACGCACAACTACTTATTCGTAGCACACACGTTTTGCAATTTATCAATTAAAGTTTAATGTATGGTTCAACAATGCCCTTAAAGATCAAATAAAGGCTATAGGCCAATATTCTCCCTAGCCAAATGGATCCACCCAATCCGATCGAGCGAGTGTTGTACCAAAAGGGATCCACCGAAAATAACGACTTCGGAAAAGGCAGATCTCTCCCAACAAAAATAAAATGAGGTTCGCCAATCCTCACGAATTTAAATCAATTAAGATAAACTCAAAATCAATCGAAGAAAACCACAAAAATTCAAGTTGTCGAAGATCAAGCCATAATTAATCCACCACAAGAAGTAATCAAGAGGGAATCACACAAAGTAGAAAGTTTCGTTACCCCTCTTGAGATTAGATTTTCTCAAGCATTCAATCGCTCAATTTCTCGTCAACAGTTCCACCGAAGTTGCGTCATATGGAGAGAAAACTTGTCTGCCTTCCTCGCTTCATGCCGGAGTTGATTCCACGAGATGGATCTATGCTTGGTCGAAATCCTCCAACTAAGTAGATCACCTTGGGCTGGCCGCAAGTCTTCAAGGGAAGGGGAGGGATGTTTCACACTCTTTAAGGGAGGTGGAGGGAGGCCGTCTAGTAATAGGTTAGTATCCTTCCTGATCGGAATGAATCTAGCAACCTTCGTCAACTGATCTACAATTACCCATACTGAGTCACATCCGGAACGGGAGCGAGGTAGACCGTGTACAAAATCCATGGGGATATCTTCAAACTTCCACTCAGGAATAGGCAATGACTATAACAAACCTCCGAGGCTCTTACACTCCGTCTTCACTTTCTGACATGCCTCGCAATGCATGATGAAATGAGTGACTCTCCTCTTCATTCTAGGCCAAAACATCATCATATGCAGATCATTATACATCTTGACGATCCCGGGATGCACCGAAACTTGGTGTAGTGAGCCTCTCTCAATATATCTTCCCAGATTCCTCCTCCTACGGGTATATACACTCTACCGTGGAAATGAACAAGATCCTCCCGCGGTGTATACTCCTTAGTTGAACCAGTCTCCACTGCTCGAAATATTGGATACAAGGCAACATCCTTCCTTTGCTCAACTCGGATGCGATCACATATATCACAAACAATGCTCTAGTGGCCAAGTACTCAGATACGCCTTTGGATCGGCCCTAGATACAAGTGTAATCTACATCTCCTCGAGCATCTAGGCCAACTCCATCGCCATCAATCGGGACTCCGAGCTAGATGTGGGTGCCTTTCGGCTTAACGCATCGGCAACCGAGTTTGCCTTCCCTGGGTGATAGTTCAGTGTATACTCATAATCGCACAAGAACTCGATCCACCGCTGCTGCCTCAGATTCAGATCCTTTTATTTGTGTATATATTTGAGGTTCTTATGATCTGAAAATATCTCGCAGTGGATGCCAAATAGATATTGCCTCCATATCTTCAAGGCGAAGACCACTGCTCCCAACTCCAGGTCATGTACTGGATGTAACAACCCCCAAACAACTAGACCCCAAGAGTGGTTTTGTCATGGCTAGGTCATGGCAAAACCTTAGGAAGCTTGAAGAGATCACTTGGCCTTATGCTTGAAGGAGAAGAGCACCTTGGTCTGCAAATAGCAATTTCCAGTTACCAAGCTTAGGGTTGGACTTTAGGGCCTCACGTTGACACTTTGACCCCACCACGGCACACATAACCATTTGGAGTGTCTCTTAGAGCATCTAGGACCCATTGGGGTCAACCAAAGTGGACAAATTGACCAAAGTCAACCATAACCTTAAATTGGTCAAAGTAGCCTAATTAGGGTCAATTGGCCTCCACCATGACAAATTGATCTTGCCCCCACCCTTATAAGGTTATTAGGGACCCAATGGACGAAAAAACCCCATCATGGGGCCACCAATTTGGCCAATTTGACCAAAGTCAACTCTAGCCCTAATTTGGTCAAAATGCCCTATTATGGGTCAATTGGCCTCCACTTTGCCCAATTTACCCTACCTAGACCTTCCTAACCCTTATGAGAGGCAAATGGGTCACTACCCATCCAATGTGGTCAACCCAAATGGTCAATTTGACCAAAGTCAACCTTATTCATAATTTAGGTCAAAATGACCTATTTTGACCTAATCAAGCCCAATCCACTTGGGCTAGACTCAATTGAGGTGGTACACCACCTAATGGGGATGGGAATTACTAAAATTGCCATTCAATTTTAGAGAATTCGTCCAGGAGAGAGAAAACCCCATTTTCCTCAAAAAATGGAGGAGAGAGAAAGAGAGAAGTAATGGCATTCATGGCCAAGGGGAGGCCAAAGGCTCTCCCAATTGATGGGGATTCATCTCCCCTGGATGTTAAAAGAATTTTAGGAGTTTTTCCAGCCCACATGGGGGATGAAATGAGGAGTTTTCACCATGGCCGAAATTAGGCTTAATGGCCATTAATGGCCATGGCTGAAATCCCCCCCCCCCCTCAAATTCCCCCTATACAACCCCCCATTCTCAAATCCAACTCCACCATTAGCTTCAAAAGGTGGATGGCAGTCGAAATCATATATTGGATTGAAGGTTTTGGTGGACAATGGAGAGATCGGGCAAGCTCGCCGGAGAAAGGAAAAGCCATGGCCGAACACCGCCGCCATCGTCGTCGGGCTCTAAGAAGGTCTGGTTCTTCTCCTCTTCTCTAGTGGGTAGATCTACATCTAAAATCGGCAAGGATTGGGGCCAATTGGTCCTCAATCATCATGGCCAAAATTTCCATTTTTTGGAGATTTTTCTCTTGCCCAACTCACCGGTTCCGGCCACCACCGGCTGGCCAAGACCCCCCATCGCCGGCCACCACCTCAAGGAAGGTGGTGGTGGCATTGGCCTGCCGGGGAGGTGCGTGAGTGGCCAGGAAAACCAAGATAAAGGGGCTACAGGTCGGGGCAATCTCCACCGTCGGCTAGAGGAGGAAGATGAGTGGATGCCCTCCAATCTTGCATCAAGATGTGTGCTATTGATTTAATTCGTATTTCTATTTTTTTTTCTGTACCTAGATTTAATTATTAAAAATACTTAGGGCTCTCGATAGAAAAAGTGATCAACACAAAAGTTGTATCCCTTAGAGTTTACTTTATTTTAAAATTTGTTTCAGCCCAAAAGAAGATCTGTAGCTCCCTGTAGGGCCATTTTGGTGGGACTGGTCCCTAGTGTAGGACAACCACCATTTCTTGAATAACTTTTGATTGGGTCATGGGATTGACTTGAAAATTGAAACCTAGTATATTTGTACCTACACACTTAACATATCCAAAGATGGGAATTTTAGGAGAACATTTTTTAAGGTTTTTGTAATAATTTAATAATTCATATATTATTTAATTATATGGTCTAATGACCTCCAATCCCCTCCAAATTTTGGTGGGTTCTCTTTCGGGTTGTTATATGACGCTGGTAAAAAGTTCAGCCCAATTGGGACTGATTTGTTTGGGTAATTAGTTAACCCAAGTTTGGTCAAACTAGGTCAAACTAGATCAAAAGTGCACATGATGGAATTAGGTGGTCAAATCTCATCCAAGTGGTATGAAACTTTGGCCACTGGTTCAGGATCACATAAGACACGCCTATGAGTAATTTGGGGTGATGTGGGGTGGATATTCCCTAAGACCCTAGTCCTAACCTTAGGGTTGCACTTTAAGCCTTGTGAAGGACATAAGGACATATGTCCTTGGATGGTCATGAAACTTGGTAGATAAGTTCATAGGGTGTAAATATGCCCTAGGAAAGTTTAAGATAATTTTAGGACCACTTATTTCCGCTGATTTAGGTTATAGTCATTTTTAGTAACCTCCTTATAAGAGAAATTTACATGCTTAAATAATCTTGGATGGTGATGAAAGTTTGGTGGTACCATTATAATCATGTAATAGATCTCTGGTAATTTTTGGGTAATTAATGATTCAATTTATCTTGCACTTCATTCACAAGTCATCTATTTGGCCTTAAGAATAGGTTAAATAAATGAGGGCCAAATATCCTCTGGAAAATTATGAAACTTGGTGGTAGGACATTATAGGGCATTAGAGAGCTCTGTGAATTTTTGTATAATTTTTGGAATTATTTATCAGTAGGTTACTTCACAATTTTCCCTAAAATGGGTTTACTTGGAATATTTAATTATGTAATTAATTAGTTCTGATAAATTCTGAAATTTAGTCATTAAACTTTTCTGATCAATATAAGAGTCTGGTAATTTTGCCATAATTTTTGGACAAGTATTTTTGGTGGTTCCTTCTTTAATTTCTAATTTGTGGTAATTATTAAATATTATAATTAGAGGTCAACCCCTTACTGCAAAATTGTGATATTCTGTATTTACTGTTATTTGGACATCATAGATTTACCATAATTTTATGGGGGACAGATCATAAGAATACCTTACACTTCATGTTCAATTTTGTACTTGGCCAATGTTTGAAAAATTATAATAAATGCCAAATAATTAAGGAAAAATATGATCCTCTGGATTTAATCTTAGAATATCATTATAGACTCACAGTAATAATCTTGAGTCATTTGGATGAATATTTAGAGTACCTCCTTTTATGCAACTCATATAACTCATTTGGTCTGCGTATAGTAAAACTGTAAAACTTGAGTAATTTGTGGATCATTAGGTGGGAATGGAAGGTGGATAGTATACCCAGCCTAGTTGAAGAGATTGAAGGTCACCAAAATGAGTTTATATGTTGATAGTGTGCTTGGTGAGTTAAGTGCAAGCTTGTACTCGTGATTGACGAATGATCGCCTTTCCCCCTTAGAGGGTCATAAAATACTTAGGGTAATCCAAGTGTAATAGCAAGGAGGGTATTCTTAAGGGTAGTTACAAATAACATTAAATTCCTTGGAAAGGAAGCTTTGGGGGTGTCATCCCATTATAGTTCCTAGTACAGTAGCGAGCCCCTCACAGGGTAGACCTCGGGAAGTCCAAGATTAACCATAAATTGTCGGGATAAGTTGATGTACAAGATTAACTTAATAATACACTCACCCACACCCCATTGTTATGGGTATATTAGTCGGTTTGGTCTTACGAGCGGTAGGCTCGGTGGTTGAAGTAGTGGACTGTTGGAACATGGTCTTCTGCATCTCCTAGGTTTGAGAATAACAAATTTTATGTGTATTTGATCTTGCGTGTTCAAGTGTGCAGGTTAGCATAGTCCACATGGCTCAAGGAGTACTCATGATGTCTGCCCCCAAAATTGAGGCCAAAATTCGAAGAGGCTCACTAGCGCCGGCGGAACCGATAGCGCCCGGCGCTAGCGTTGATCTGCGCGATTCCGGCATCGTTTTTAGAAGGAGCTAGCGCCCGGCGTTAGCTACTAGCGCTGGCGGTAGCATGGCGCACAAGAGGCATGGAGCAATATGTTGCCGCGGATTGAAGATCCTGCCGCGCAAAACGTTTCCTAATCCGGGCTAGCGCCGGCGGTAGCGCTTGGGCTATAAAAGGACCCCCTCTCCTCTTGTTTTCGTACACCAATTGCATAAACCTCAGAGAGAGAGTACTAGAATTCCAGAGGCCAATCTTGGCCAAAATTTGAGGTCCCGGTGAAGCTCTGCCAAATTCTGAAGGAGGATTCCATCACGCCGAAGCCAAACAAAGTCCGCTTCGACAAACGCTGATTCTACAGCGGATCTTCGCCTCCATATTCAGAAGTTCATCTTAAGGGAAGTTTTTATTATTTTATTTATCTTTCTTTGTAAACGGTAGTGAAATCGCCTCGTGTTGGCGACTAGGTCTGGGGTGGGACTTAGGGCTGAAAATCGCCTCGTGTTGGCGACTAGATCTAGGTTAGGTCTAGGGGGTGCTCGAGGCCACATCCGGGGAAGGATTGGCTAGAGCGGCTTGAGGCCGAATCCGGGAAGGAGGAGGCTAGGGCCACCGGTTCGTGGGGACGTGAGTCGGGATAGAAAACGAAAAGAGCTTTTATTATTCGCCTCCGATCTCTAGCGACATTGAGATCAAGTTTTGTAAAACTTATTTAATATCAATAAAGCTTGTCTCTCTTTTTGTTTTACTTGTCTTCTTGTTTTAATATTGCAATATTCCAAAGATTTTTTTAAATATAATCTATAGTTTTTGAAAACCCTTATTCACCCCGCCCCCCTCCCCCCCCCCCTCTAAGGGCGCCGACCGATCCAACAAGTGGTATCAGAGGGGTTTTGTTCCAATCGGCTTAACAACCGGGAACAATGGCGTCTCATGATCTCGGTTTTCCTGAGGGTCAAGGGGTAGGTCGACCACCTCTCTTTACTGGGTCTGATTTTAACTACTGGAAAAATCGAATGATGTGTTTTCTTATGACTATGGATGTAGAAGTATGGAACATGGTAGAAGTTCGGTACTCTCCTCCTACAACTGTAGTGGGAGAGGCGACATTAGCAAAACCTAAGGATAAATGGGACGATAACGATAAACAAAGGTGTAAAAATAATGCTAAAGCAATGAACGCTTTATATTGCGCCTTAAATAGGACTGAGTTTAATAGAATTTCTGCATGCACAACTGCTTATGATATTTGGAATCAATTGGAAGTTACTCATGAAGGTACATCGCAGGTGAAAGATGCAAAGCTATTCCAACTGGAATCTGAATATGAAAAATTCAGGATGGATACCGAAGAGGACATTAACTCGATGTACACCCGCTTTACCAAGATCGTCAACCCTTCAAAGGCACTTGGAAAGACCTACTCAGACGGGGACTTGGTGAGGAAAATTCTTCGTTCCTTACCTCCAAGGTTCAATCCAAAGGTGACAGCCATCTCGGAGTCGCACAACTTAAGAATGCTCCATATCGAGAATCTCATTGGGAATCTCAAAACCCATGAGGTAGAACTACAAATTCAACTTGACGAATACAACAAGGAGCCGAAGAAAAAGGCATTGGCGCTGACATCAAAGAAGGAGTGCATCGAAGAGGACGATGATGATGAAGAAGGACTCCTGGTGAAGAATTTCAAGAAGTTCATCAGAAATCCAGAGAGAAGAAACACATTCCGAAAATTCTTCCAAAAGGATACTCGACGAAAGGGATCCTCCTCTTCATCGAAGAAAGAAAAAGGAAGCGATGAAGAAGAAGAAAAGCCGCCTCCAGAATGCTATCACTGCAGAAAAACCGGGCACATTCGGAGCCAGTGCCCAAAATACCAAAAGGAACGGAAAGAACAAAAGAGAGCAAAAGAAAAGAAGAAAGTGCTGAAGGCCGCTACTTGGGATGACTCTTCCTCTAAAGAGTCAAACAGATCTGAGTCAAATAGCGAGGAGGAAGAAAACTTGTGCTTAATGGCCAAAAGCGATGATGACGACACTAGTGTTCTTAGCGACACTGAGGTATCTCCTCCTACCTTTGAAGAACTTTATGATAAATTTGTTTTATTAAATCATGAAAATGAATCTATTATAAAAGAAAATCGTAAGCTCACAAAAGAATTAGTCTCTCTTGAAAAAAGAAAAGTTTCATGTCAAGAATGTGAGCACTCTTTATTTATGATAAAAGAACTTGAAGTTTCTCTCTCTAATGCCCTTTCACAAAACAAAATCATTGCAAAAGAAAAAGGGGACTTAGAGAGAAAATTGAAAACATCTATATTACAAATTGAAAAGAACAAAAAAGGATTTTAAAACAAATGTGTTATGATTGTTCAAGAAAATACATCTATTAAAAAACAAAATCAAAATCTCAATTTAGCCATAACCAAATTCGGGATTGGTCAAAAATCCCTGGATATGCTTCTGGGTAATCAATGCTTTGGGTCTGGAAAAATCAGACTCGGATATAAAAGTGAACACTACCGCCCGGCGCTAGCTACTGACGCCGGCGGTAGCTCTAAAGTTAAAAATTCTTCTAGTTTTTCTTATGTACAAACATCATCCAGCAAGGGCAACATAGAAAACTCAGAAAAGGGTCTCAACCCCCTTTATTTCGTGTGCTAATTGTCTTAAATTTGGACACACGTCTGGCTCTTGCAGGAATATAATAAATCAACGATCATTAAAACAAATCTGGGTACCTAAGAAATCCACTTACTCTATGGGTGGTACCTCTTGGGTATCTGGGTCTTTACTCTCATTCTCTTTCTAGATTTGCAGGAAGGCTAAGGAAACAGAAGACGTGTGGTATTTGGACTCATGCTGCTCCAAACACATGACGGGCAATAAAGCAAAATTCCTTAGACTAGAAAAGAAGAAAGGAGAAATAGTAACGTTTGGCGATAACGGTAAAGGAAGAATCATAGGAGTTGGTACAGTGGGTAACGCATCTTTTCTTATATCGAATGTGCTTTATGTGGAAGGATTAAAACATAACCTAATATCTATAAGTCAACTGTGTGATAAAGGTTTAGACGTACTTTTTGAATCTTCCACTAACCTTTGCAAGATTGTTAATCCTAAAACAAAAGATGTGTTGTTAACTGCACCTAGAATTCATAATGTTTACATAGTTTCATTTCATGATCTTTCTAAATCTTCAATAAAATGTTTTATAACGAAAAATGATGAATTAGAATTATGGCATAGATGCTTAGGCCACGCTAGTACAAAGCTCATCTTAAAACTAGCAAAAAGAGAATTGATTAGAGGATTGCCTAAGTTAAATGGAAATTTATCTTCATTATGCTCTCCATGCCAAAAAGGCAAATTTACTAAGTCATCTTTTAAAAGAAAAAAAGAAATTTCTACATCAAAACCTCTGCAATTAATTCATATGGATCTTTTTGGTCCCGTTAACACTGCGAGTCTTGGTGGTAGATTATACACTTATGTTCTCATAGATGACTATTCTAGATATTGTTGGACTTTATTTCTCTCCTCCAAATCTGATGCGTTTTGCGAATTTTCAAAATTATGTACTCGCATTCAAAATTAATTAGATTTAAAAATAAAATGCATTCGCTCAGATCATGGAGGTGAATTTGAAAATGAAAATTTTAAATTTTTTTGTGACATGTTAGGTATTAAGCATGAGTTCTCTGCTCCATGCACACCTCAACAAAACGGGGTTGTAGAACAGAAAAATAGGACAATACAAGAACTTGCACGCACAATGCTATCTGAATATAAATTACATAAGTATTTTTGGGCAGAAGCTGTAAGCACTGCATGCTATGTAATGAATAGAGTTATGCTTCGCCCATCATTAACTCTCACACCATATGAACTCTACTATCAAAAGAAACCTAACGTATCGTATTTTAAAGTATTTGGATGTAAATGCTTCATTCTTAATACAAAAGACTCTTTAGGAAAATTTGACGAAAAATGCGATGAAGGAATATTTCTTGGTTATTCTTCAACAAGTAAAGCATATAGAATATTTAATAAAAGATCAAGCAAGGTTGAAGAGTCAATTAATGTCAGATTTGATGAGTTTGTTTCATGTACAGAAAAGCTCCCTACAGGTACCGATGATGAACCTTTGCCATCCTTGGAGCACGACGAAGAAGAACCGTCCAAAGAAGAGGAGGAGAAGTCAAAAGAAGATGAATATGTACCTCCAAGCATTCTAAACTTCTCCAAAAATCATCCAAAGGAGCTGGTCATTGGGGAACCTTCTACTGGGGTAAGAACTCGATCCTCTCTTCATGAAACATTTTCAAATATTTGCTTTGTTTCGGAAATTGAACCTAAAAACGTTTCCACCGCTTTAAATGACGAATTTTGGTTTTTGGCAATGAATGAAGAGTTAGGACAATTTGAAAGAAATAAAGTTTGGAATTTAGTAGAAAGACCATCTAATCATCCAATTATTGGCGTAAAATGGATTTTTAAAAATAAGCTAGATGGTGAATCTAGGATTGTAAGAAATAAAGCACGCTTAGTTGCTCAAGGCTATTCACAAATCGAGGGGATAGATTTTGAAGAAACTTTTGCACCCGTAGCTCGCTTAGAATTTATACGAATATTTTTGGCATTTGCGAGTTCTAAAAGAATAAAATTATTTCAAATGGATGTTAAAAGTGCTTTTTTAAACGGGTTCATTAAAGAAGAAGTTTATGTAGAACAACCCCCCGGCTTCATAAATGAAAGATTTCCAAATCATGTTTACAAATTAGAAAAAGCGCTTTATGGTTTAAAACAAGCGCCCCGTGCCTGGTATTATCGTCTTACATCATTTTTGTTAGAGCACGGTTATGTTATGGGAAGTGCAGACAACACACTCTTCATTAAGCATAAAAATAACGAATTAATTATTCTACAAATATATGTTGATGACATCATTTTTGGAGCCACTAATGAAGAGTTGTATAATGAAGTAGTCTTAATAATGAAAAATGAATTTGAAATGAGTCTTGTAGGAGAACTATCATACTTTCTTGGTTTTCAAATTTCACAAAGAACTGATGGTATTTTTCTGTGTTAATCAAAATATGTTCACGATATGCTTAAATGATTTGGATTTGAAAATCTTAAACAAGCTTCTACTCCTATGAGTGCTTCTTTAAAACTAGGAAAAGATGAATCTGAAATTTCTATTGATCAAACGCTATATAGAGGAATGATAGGTTCTCTTCTTTATTTAAGTGCATCTAGACCAGATATAATGTTTGCCGTATGTTTATGTGCTCGCTTTCAAGCCGATCCAAAAGAATCTCATTTAAAAGCGGTAAAACGTATTTTTCGTTATCTAATAGGGTCATCTAAACTAGGATTATGGTACCCACATAATGACTCTTTCACACTCCACGGATATTCCGATTCGGACTACGCCGGGTGCTCACTAGATAGAAAAAGTAATAGCAGTACGTGTCACTTTTTAGGACCCTCTTTAGTTGCTTGGTCTAGTAGAAAACAATCTTCGGTTGCACTCTCCACCACGGAGGCCGAATATATTGCACTTGGTAGTTGTTGTGCACAAGCGTTATGGATGAGCCAAACACTAGAGGACTTTGGATTTCATCTCAAAAACATAGATCTTAAATGTGACAACAAAAGTGCAATAGACCTCAATATAATCCCGTACACCATTCTAGATCCAAACACATCGACGTTCGTCATCATTTCATTAGGGATAACATTAAGAAAGAGAATGTAAAAGTAAGCTTCATTGGGACGGACTCTCAACTTGCTGACATATTTACTAAACCCCTTCCCGATGCAAGATTTCAATTATTACGACTTGAATTAGGTGTCCTAGATCTTTCAAGTTAAAAGATGCTTACTAATGCAATTTTCTTCATTTTTAACCATCAAAAACATTTCCAAAAATTCTGCAAATTCAGCATGAAACTACTAATGGGACACCTAATCAAGTTCAAGTATCAAAATTTTCAAAACCCTAAAAAATCACTTACTGTTTCCCGTGCTAGCGCTAGCGTCGAGTTTCGAATTTCTGTGTTTTAAAATTTCTAAAAATTCCTAAAAATATTTTGATCTATATGTACTATTTAGTTTTTGCATATATGTTTTTCTTTCCTTTTAAAAAATCAAATACAAAAATAGAAAACCAAATTACAAAAAACAACGTTTTTCATTTTGTTTTGTGTGTGTCATTTTTTTTGCAAAAATCAAATACAAAACTACAAAAACAAAACAAATTACAAAAAATATGTTTTTCCTTTGTTTGCTTTTGTTGTTTCCTTTGTTTAAAGTTCATCTTTTTACAAAAATAAAAAATTACAAAAGCAAAAATTACAAAAGCAAAAATTACAAAAATCTGCTTTTATTTGCTAAAATCAAATACAAATTTATAAAACTTTAAAACTATAGAAAAAACTCTATGATTTTTTCTTGTAAAATCAAGCATGATTTAATCTACTAATTAGAAATTCTATAATGTTACAATTTTTCTCTTCAAACTACTTTGGACATTGTCTTTCTTCATGTTTTGATATATCTATTCAAATGTGCATCAATTATAGTTTAAAAGTTGTGTAGGATCAAGCTTAGCATGCCTCTAAGTATGAGAAATGCTTTATGTTTGATAATGATATTTATTCACTCACCCTTTTTTTGGCATTGTCTACATATGCATTTAATCTAAGAATGCTTGTGTATGTTTTGTATTAGTACAAATAAATTAAAGTTGCACAAGTATCTTACCTACACTCCTTCTTTTGCACTCTTAAAAATTAAGAAAAGTGGTTATATTTTTTTTCTCATAAAATCTATTGATTTACAAAACAAGTGTATTCGGAGAACTTTGTACAAAACAAAATTATAAAATAAATGACAAAGATAACTCCACCAAGCACTACTTGAACCTCCTGATAAGTCTTAATGAGCATTGTGAGGTTGAGCACCTTGGAAAGAATAATAAAGTGTCTTGTGCAAATCAACTCTTTCTTTCAAAAATAAGAAAAACCACTTTCTCTTAAAGTACACCGGATCACAAGTCTCAAAATTCAAAATAAAATATGTGATCCCCCAAGCACTACTTTGCACCCTGATAAGTCTTGATAAGCATTGTGTGTGCAAAGCACCTTGGTAGTTGTACATTTTTTTGTGCATTAAATTGTGTGGAAGTAATCTTATTTGTGTTTTATTGTGCTTCTTACTTTACATATTACTTGTATTTTTGATTAAAACATTTGTTTACTCTCCTCAAATTTACACTTATGTGCACATCATTATCTTCCATAGCACTTCTTCTCATGAGTATTGGATCCTAATGCTAATTCTATATTACTTTTTCTTTATGAAATGCACTAGATAACCTAGCATGTGTTCTACAATGTTTTTGTATGTTTTTGAAATTAAGAATTAAAGTAACATTGTGGTCATCTCTTTTTGATAAACAATACTTCATGCTTGGTTATTCTAAAATTTAAAACTGCAAAATGATTTCCAAAGACATCATTTTTTTGTGATATTTACCTCATATTTTTTGGATTATCATTACTATTTGCTATAAGTCTTCCGCATCTTAACCATATGAGTGTTTTTACCTTGCGCTTTCATGCTTACTTCATATCTTGTATTATTTGCATCATCACTTATTCTTAAAAATTCCTATCTTTCATTAAGTGATAGATTTCCTTGGAACACTTTTTATTGGTTACTTCAAACATAAAAATCTTTTATGCTAAAAATTCTGAAATTTTGTAATAACTCTGATCTATTTCAATGAAAAACAATTCTAAACCTCCTTATCATTTACCTAAAAAGCTCGATCATGCCTTCTCTTTTATTTACACATTTTTTAGTGCTTTGTATCCCTACCCACTTTTGCTAATAACAAAGGGTGAGAACTAACATGATAAATATAACCCGCTATCAAAAACCCAACATGACAAATTAAGATGATAACTTACATATTAGGGGAGCATTCACTTTGGGGGAGCATGTATTTAGGGGGAGCAAGTCTAACATGCTAGAATCAATTATTATCCTAAGTCACCACTCTCACACACACACAAGTATAGTTTCATCATGCTTATCTATTAATGCTTTGATTTATCATTAATGGATTTGTTATTATCAAAAGGGGGAGTTTGTTGGAACATGGTCTTCCGCATCTCCTAGGTTTGAGAATAACAAATCTTATGTGTATTTGATCTTGTGTGCTCAAGTGTGCAGGTTAGCATAGTCCACATGACTCAAGGAGTACTCATGATGTCTGCCCCCAAAATTGAGGCCAAAATTCAAAGAGGCTCACTAGCGCCGGCGGTAGCGATAGCGCCCGGCGCTAGTGTTGATCTACGCGATTCCGGCATCGTTTTTAGAAGGAGCTAGCGCCCGACGTTAGCTACTAGCGCTGGCGGTAGCATGGCGCACAAGAGGCATGGAGCAATATGTTGCCGCAGATTGAAGATCCTGTCGCACAAAACGTTTCCTAATCCGGGCTAGCGCCGGCGGTAGCGCTAGCGCCGGCGGTAGCACTTGGGCTATAAAAGGACCCCCTCTCCTCCTGTTTTCGTACACCAATTGCATACACCTCAGAGAGAGAGTACTAGAATTCCAGAGGCCTATCTTGGCCAAAATTTGAGGTCCCGGCGAAGCTCTGCCAACTTCTGAAGGAGGATTCCATCACGCCGAAGCCAAACGAAGTCCGCATCGACAAACGCTGATTCTACAGCAGATCTTCGCCTTCATATTCAGAAGTTCATCTTAAGGGAAGTTTTTATTATTTTATTTATCTTTCTTTGTAAACGGTAGTGAAATCGCCTCGTGTTGGCGACTAGGTCTGGAGTGGGACTTAGGGCTAAAAATTGCCTCGTGTTGGCGACTAGATCTAGGTTAGGTCTAGGGGGTGCTCGAGGCCACATCTGGAGAAGGATTGGCTAGAGCGGCTTAAGGCCGAATCCGAGAAGGAGGAGGCTAGGGCCACCGGTTCGTGGGGAAGCGAGTCGGGATAGAAAATGAAAAGAGCTTTTATTATTCACCTCTGATCTCTAGCGACATTGAGATCAAGTTTTGTAAAACTTATTTAATATCAATAAAGCTTGTCTCTCCTTTTGTTTTACTTGCCTTCTTGTTTTAATATTGCAATATTCCAAAGTTTTTTTTTAAATATAATCTATAGTTTTTGAAAACCCTTATTCACCCCCCCCCCCCTCTAAGGGCGCCGACCAATCCAACATGGACTAGTTAGTCTGGTGAGCTTGTGACTCAATAATGCTTGTTGGTGCGGATGGGTTGGTCTGGCGAGCCGGAGGTTCGAAAGGTTATTGCGACTGGCAGGTTAGCCTGGGGAGCTTATGGCTCAGAGATAGATGGTACATGTTTGCATGTGCATAAAGGTGGTGGGTTTTCGGTATTGGACGGTCGTTCACACCGACGTCAATACGTTGACACGGTAAGTGTGGAATTTGCACTTAGCCATGAAAGTCTGGTGGTCCAGCCAGTAAGAGTACGCAGATGCTCCGCGGTTTTGCGTTGAGGCGTACTGTTGGGAAAATGATTTCTCTTAACCCCTGAAAATGAGTTGAATATGAATTCCAAGAAAGGAAAATCAGTGTCAGTAAATATGCGTCGAATAGTATTCGACGCAACGTCGAAATAAAGTCGACGTTTCTATCAGAATGAGTCGAAGTAGCTCCAAGTAGAATTCGACGTATCCTATGTCGACGTAGCTCTGACTTCTAGTCGACGTATCTTGAGAAGTCGACGCACCTTCCTTATTATCCTCTCGACGTTCTGCCAGGACGAATTCGACGCCTACGTCGAATAGTAATCAACGCACGTCGATTTCTATGATTAATTCAAAAATCGCCAGATCTCTTTCCTTCTTTCATAGAACTGATTTATATGGAATCAAATTATTATTTATAGCCGTTCAGAATTATTCTTTTCCTCTAATGATTTCTTGGCTAATTTGATTAAATCCATTATGGACACTATTTGAAATCAGAATGAATACTTTCCTTCTATGGATATAATTATTATGAAAATTTCTCCTTCTTTCTAATACTCTGCCTGCTAATTGATTACTCTCCTATAGTGTTATTTTAAAGAACAAAGCTATAAATAACAAGGTGGTAGGCAAAGAGCAACAAGGAGTGATCCACCATTTGTACATTTGAAAAGAGAAAAAGCTCCCAAGTAAAAAGAAAGAGAGTTGAGAAAGATTCCTGCAGCAAGCATCAAGCATTCTTCTTCTTCTGCTTCTAAATCCATACTGCTGCAAAATTCTGAAAAGCTTACAATCTCCTTCTTACTATAGAAGGGAGATTTAATTCACTACTTCTTGTGCTTCCAATCTTCTTGCTAGGAAGAAGATTCATTCTTGTCTTACATACTTCTTTTCCTTTTTCTTATTTTCATTCTCACATATTGTAAAAGAGTTTTTAGAATCACTCTTCAAAAAATTCGTTGTACTGGTTCTAAGAGTCTCCTTTTCAAAAGACTCAGTTGGTTCTAAGAGTCTCCTTGTCAAAAGACTCAGGGTGGTTCTAAGAGTCTCCTTATCAAAAGACTCAGTGCAAGATAGTGAATTTCCTACCAAGGGGGTAGAAGAGTGGACTACCCAAAGTTTGGGGAACCACTATATTTCTTTGTGTTGTGCTGTGATTTTTCTTATTGCATTTATTTTTCTTTACTTGTTTAATTCTTGTTGGTGTGTGGGAAGCTCTAATCTGTGATCACTACACCCATATATATATAATTATTAACTTTGCACAAAAATATTTTAAATCTTTTTTCACCCCCCCCCCTCTAGAGAATTCTAGTGAGGTTAACTGTGCACTTTCAATTAGTATCAGAGGGAGGTTGATCTAAAAAGGTTAACTCCTTGATCAAAAAGATATGATGCCAAGGCTATGAATATCCTAGTCTCAACCCTCTCAGATGAAATCTTCCAAAAGATTGCTGATTGTGAGTCAGCTAAGGAAGTATGGGAAGCTCTCACCAAAATGGTAGAGGGAAGTGCTGATGAGAAAAAGGACAGAAAGGCACTACTCATCTCTCAATATGAAAACTTTCAGAAGAAAGAAGGTGAAACTGTTGCTGACATGTATGCCAGATTCAGCCTCATAGTGAATGAGTTGAGAACAGTTGAAAAGGACATATCTCTCACTGAGATAAATGACAAACTACTAACTTGCTTCCCTAGCTCTTGGGATTCAAGAATCTGGCTAATTAGAGACTCCAGAAGTCAAAGAGAAATCTCAACAGACGTCCTGTTGGGCAAATTAAAATCTTATGAACATCTGTTAAAAACAAGAGCTGAGAAAGAAGAGAAAGAAAAGGCTCCTTCTCTCTCAAAAGAAAAGAGTATTACATTGAATGCTGTTGAAGGTGAACCCTCTACAAGTGATGAGGAGCTGATCAGCCTACTAGCCAGAAGGTTCAAGAAGTGGATCAAAATAGAGGGATCCAGAGGAAGAGACTCAAAAATCAGGTATAATAAAACACCTACTAAAGAGATTATATGTTACTCTTGCAGGAAACCTGGACATATTGCACCTGAATGTCCTAAGGAGATCAGCAAAAAGAAAGATCTGAAAAGAACAGATCTACAGAAGAAAAAGAAGAAAGAGAAAGGTCTCATTGCTCAATCATGGAGTGATTCAGAATCTGAAGAAAGCACCTCATCTGACAATGATCAAGAAGAGGCCAAGCTGGAGGAAACCTGTTTGATGGCCACTGAGAAGCCTAATGATACATCTATGGTAAATATACTTGACGATATAGATTTCTCTTCCACTGATTTCAAAAACAGTTTCTAAGAATTTTGTTTAAATCTAATCAAATCTGAAAAAAGAAATTAAAGAACTAAGAAATGAATTAAACAATCTCAAACAAGTAAATACACAGTATAATAACTATGAGCTTAGCCTAAAGGAATTAGACAAAATCTATACATAAAATCTAACACTGAAAAATGAGCTAGCAAAGGCAAAGGTCTTTGAAGACTCTCTAAATGGGAGAAGTCAGAAGCTCAAGAACATCTTTAGAAATCTTACTGAAAGACTTAGACAACTAGAAGATAATACTGACTTAGAACCACAAACTCAATCACCTAGGAAATCTGAATGGAGACATCCTATTCACTTCAGTAGGGAAGGACATTTGACAGGAGAAAGATCACAGGAAAATCCAGAAACAACCACTATCTTTAATAAAACTAATCCCATTATATATGAAGGAATCCTAGGAAGATATCCTCAGAAAAAATTTAAACTTGCGTCGAATACTTATCAACGTGCGTCGACTTCCAATCGACGAATACAACAAAGTGCGTCTACTCCTACCCGACGCAACCTCTCTCATGCTTCGACTGAAAGCAAACACAGAATGGAGAAAGCGTCGACTTCATATCGACGCAACCATAAACCTACGTCGAATACATATCGACGCAACCAATCAGACAGATATCTCTCCTCTACCAAACAGCTGTCTCAATCCATCTCCTTTTACTATGACCACTACTTCTGTAACATGACCAAAGAAAATTGGTATGATAAACCAATGCCCCTAAAGGAGGAAGGATATTCAGAAAAACCCACTTACTCTTCTATTAAATTTAACACTGATGGGAGAAAGGGACCCCAGCTCAGCAGGGTTCAAACTAATGTTTAAAATTTTATGTGCAGATGTATCACATCTCCAGGCTGGTGTGGTACTTGGACAGTGGATGCTCCATGCACATGACAGGATGCAAAAACCTGTTAATCAACTTTGAGGATAGACTTGGACCATCAGTAACTTTTGGAGACTCTAGTTGTGGCCAAACCAAGGACTTTGGACATTTCAAAGAAGGGAAAGTCACCTTCAAGAATGTGGCAGTAGTCAAAGGACTGAAGCACAATCTGATAAGTATAAGTCAGATATGTGAAAATGGTAAGTATGAGGTAAAATTCACCACACTATTCTGCCATATTATTGATATCAAGACTGGTGCCACAATACTCAATGGAATTAGAAAAGGAAAAGTATATGTAGTGGACTTTAGCTCCTCACCCACAGAAGTCTATTTATTCAACAATATTATTGATAAAAGTGAATTATGGCATAGGAGACTAGGTCACCTAAACTACAAAACAATTAGTAAACTAGCAAAGAATAACCTAGTCAGAGGCTTACCAAAAGGTAGGTACTCTAAGGATTCTCCATGCAGACCTTGCCAACTAGGAAAACAAACCAAATCATCCTTCAAACCAATTGGTAAGGATGACTCTCCCAGGGTCCTTTACTTACTACACATGGATCTCTTTGGTCCCATATCCACTCAGAGCTTAGGTGGAAAATCCAATACCCTAGTCATTGTGGATGACTATTCCAGATTCAGCTGGGTATTCTTTCTAAGGGCTTAGTCTGAAACCCACAAGACTCTCTCAAGATTCATAAAACAAATTCAATCTTAACTCAATAGTCAGGTTTCCATAATCAGAAGTGATCATGGGACTGAATTTGAAAATCAGTTTATGAGTAGTTTCTGTGAAGATATAGGTATCAAACAAAGTTTTTCAGCCCCTAGAACCCCCCAGCAAAATGGAGTTGCTGAAAGAAAGAATAGAACTTTAATAGAATCAGGAAGGACCTTACTATTAGAATCAGGTTTACCAAAAACTTTCTAGGCTGAAGCAGTCAACACTGCCAACTATGTTCTAAATAGAAGCCTAATACACAAAACTAAATCAAAAACTCCATATGAGCTCCTGAATGGAAAAACACCCATAGTTAAGTATTTTAAGATCTTTGGATGTGCTTGTTTTATCCTAAATAATGGAAAAGATCATCTTGCCAAGTTTGACAAGAAATCTGATGATGGAATATTTCTGGGATACTCAGCATCTAGTAAAGCCTATAGGTGCTATAACAAGAGAACTCTTAAAATTGAAGAGTCTATGCACATTATATTTGATGAAACTAACATGCTGTTTAAGGGGGAGGGAACTCTCACCAGCCCTTTTCCACAGGAAAGCAGCAGCATAGAAACACAGCTTGAACAACTGGTTCTAGAGAACACAGATAATGGAAAAGAAAACAAGATAAAGGAATCAAGTGAGGAATCTGAACAAGAACATGAAGAAGATTCAGAAAAGAGCATTCAAAACCAACTCCCACAGGAGAACATGGTTCAGGAAGGCCAGGTGGACAATGATCCTATCACCAATGAGGAAGAAGAACATCTAACAAGTCCAGGCAAGACAAGGGTCAATTTGAAAGATCATCCACAAACTCAAGTAATTGGAGACCCCAATACAGGTGTAAGAACAAGACACCAGGTCTCCAATGGGATGATGCTCCAATGCTTCCTATCACAAGTTAAACCAAAGAAGTTTGAGGAAGCAAATTGTGATCCTCACTGGATTATGGCCATGCAAGAAGAACTAGGCCAATTTGAGAGAAACAAAGTGTGGAACCTAGTTGAAAGACCAAGAAACTACCCTGTGATTGGTACAAAATGGGTATACAGGAACAAACTAGATTCCACTGGAGTAATTGTCAGGAACAAGGCAAGACTTGTAGCACAAGGATATAGACAAGAAGAAGGGATAGACTACAACCAGACATTTGCTCCAGTTGCCAGATTAGAGGCAATCAGGCTCTTTCTTGCCTATGCAACCTTCATGAAGATGAAAGTCTACCAAATGGATGTCAAAAGTGCTTTTCTGAATGGTGATCTTCAAGAAGAGGTATATGTGGAGCAACCACCAGGTTTTGTTAATCCCTCTTCTCCTAACTTTTTTTATAGACTTAACAAAGCACTATATGGTCTTAAGCAAGCACCTAGAGCTTGGTATGAAACTCTCTCTAATTTCCTTTTAGAAAATTCCTTTGAAAGAGGAAAAGTAGACAAGACACTCTTTACTAGAACCCATAAAAAACAACTCCTCCTTGTTCAAATATATGTAGATGACATCATATTTAGCTCAACTCATCATTAACTATGTAAAAGATTTGATAATCTAATGCAATCTAAATTTGAAATGAGTAGTATGGGAGAACTCTCATATTTCTTAGGATTACAAGTAAAACAAAGTAGTGAGGGAATCTTCATCTCACAATCCAAATATACTAAAGAGCTAATCAAAAAGTTTGGTATGGAATCAGCATCTACCATGAAAAAACCATGGCAACCAATGCCATTATAGAAAAAGATGATAAGGAAAATCATTGGATCAAAAGACTTATAGGGCCATCATAGGGTCCCTTCTATATCTAACAGCTAGCAGACCTGACATCATGTTTGCCACTTGCATATGTGCTAGATTTCAGGTTGATCCAAAGGAATCCCACCTCACCTCTGTAAAAAGGATTCTTAGATACCTAAAGGGAACCCCTGAACTAGGTCTATAGTACTCAGCAGAAACCAACTTTGAATTAATAGGTTTCTCAGATGCAGATTATGCTGGATGTAGGGTTGATAGAAAAAGCACATCTGGCACCTGCCAATTCCTAGGTGACAGATTGATATCATGGTTTAGTAAGAAACAAACCTCAGTCTCAACCTCAACAGCTTAAGCTGAATACATAGCTGCTGGGAGCTGTTGTTCACAAATCCTGTGGATGCAAAATCAGCTTCTTGACTACAAATTGGAAATACATAACTCTAAGATCTATTATGATAGCTCTAGTGCTATATCCATAGCATCCAACCCAGTCCTTCATAGTAGGACCAAACATATAGAAATCAGACATCACTTCCTTAGAGACAATGTAGAAAAAGGTTAGATAACCCTAGAATATATTCCCACAGACAATCAAAGAGCAGACATCTTCACAAAACCCTTGGATGAAACTAAGCATAATTATTTCATCAACACCTTAGGAATGCTTGATGGTAGTCTGTAACCACCATTGTTGGGAAATCTAAAAGAAATCAGGAAATCTAAGACAGTATTTGAAGATGCGTCGAATACATATCGACGCACCGTCGAAACAAACTCGACGCTGGCGTTGATTTCTTCCGGGCAAAGTAAGGTCGATAACGTATCGACGCACCGTCGAACTTATTTTGACGTAGGGCTATGAACACGTCGACAGAACTGTAAGTGGACGAATCTCCACGGAGCGTCGACTCCATATCGATGCATATGTCGACAACAATTCGACATAACGTCGACATCTGGTTACAATTAGAATCAAATCCTTACTTCCTCTTTTGACGATTGGATTACCGTGATTTCTGTTTCCTTTCTCGACGTTTCATCTTCTTTAAATAATACCTCCTATTTCATAACATATACTCTCCTCAACCGCCAAAACTTCGTCTTCTACCTCTCTCTCTCTCTCTCTCTCTCTCTCTCTCTCTCTCTCTGCATCAATGGCACCAACCTCTGATCAATCGGCCCTCATCAAAGAGATGAACGATGCTCTCTAACACCTCGTAAATGACTTCCAGATTCGACTGAATCACTTCTCCAACGAATGTGCTGCCATGATCAACACTTGTGCAGCTAAACTGGCAACCCTCTCTGCTTCTCTTCCTGAGCTTCATACTCTCATTCAAGAACGACCTCTGTCGCCAGAAAGGTTTAAATCCTTTATGCAGGATATAAACCAGGGGGAGAATGGCACCAGAAACCCACCTTGTCTGGTTCTCTATCTCTCTTAAAAGCTCAGGATTAATTTCCTTTTCAACTCTAAACATTATCTCTTAAGAATTATACCAACCTCTTCTCTTATAATAGGCTCCAATCCTCTCCAATCACTCTGACTACACATTCAACAAATACTTTGGAGAGACCTCCTCTTATCACACTAAAGGAGATCATGCTGTGGATTCAGCATTTAGAACTGATGCCCCATATACTCAGGGGGAGCTTCCTGTGGTAAAGAACTCAGGAGTTCAGGGGGAGGAAGAAGCAGCCACCTATGATGACTGGAAGGGACAGATGTGGACTGATGCACCCCTATGTGAAGAAGAATTTCAGCATCACTCTCCTGGCTTCTCTGCCAGTTACATCAAACTGAAGACACCTCTACTTAAGGACATCCCTTCAGAAGAGCCTGGAAGAGACAAAACTCCCTCAGCAGAGATTACTCTACCAGAGGTCATTCTGCCTTCTATTGCAGAACAAACTCTTTTAATTGAGAAAGTTCCTTCTCCACCTAAAGAGAAAACTCCATCTCCATCTCCTTCTCTACCTCTGCCTCCACCTCAACTTCCTTCTCTACCTTCATCTCCACCTCTACCTCTACCTCCACCTCAACCTTCTTCTCTACCTCCACTGCTACCTCTACCTCCTCCAATAGCAAAACTCACTAAACAGATCCTACCTAGGCAAAGTCCAGAAGGACAGATGAAAAGGAAAAGAGAAGCCATTCCCTACTGGCAAAACTTCTCCAAAGAAGAATGGAAAGAGTATGCAAAAGAAAAGAAGTATAGAAAAGCATGTGAGGAAATAAAAAGATTTGAAAAGATGCCTATTATCACTCCTAATAGCCCTGTGAAGGAGTACCATGACCCTGACATGGAAAAGAGGCATGAAGAGATAAGAGAAAGAGAACTGTATGAATATGAAGCAGCTAGGAAAGAAGTAGAAGATAAGAGGAATGCCTGGATGGAAAAGATCAACAGGGGAATGACCATGGAACAAATTCTTGCTGAATCTTCTGTCAAAATTCCAAAGAAGTTGTTTGATAT
The DNA here is from genome assembly GCA_033032865.1 of Dactylorhiza incarnata. NCBI lineage: Eukaryota > Viridiplantae > Streptophyta > Magnoliopsida > Asparagales > Orchidaceae > Dactylorhiza > Dactylorhiza incarnata. The sequence continues at coordinate 2,814,824 of JAWHQI010000026.1, read as the reverse complement.
TGAAGCTTATCAAAAGAAAAACCCTCAGGCAGGGGTCATCCTAGAGAAAGGCCAAAAGCACGAGAGGGGTGTAGGGTGTACAGAAGATACTTACATTCCCTACAAGAAGCCCAACAGACCTGTAAAATCAGACAAGTGGCATGCCTCACCCTGGAAAGGGAAAGGAAAAATGGCTGAGATTCCTGAGAAGCAGCAATCAGAAAAGAAAACAAAATATAGGCCCAAGGTTGATAGCAAGGGACCACCTGAGATCAAGCCTACTAAAAAGAAAATTCAAAACATTACAATTGAGAAGATTGATGAAAAGGCAGCAATCATCATCAGCAAACGCTACTCCATAAATGACACTATCCCTGATGGTGATAAACTCTTGGAAAAACTGCATACAATCATCAGGAATGTCCAGGAATGACCTGATAGAGCCAGGGGCTACATTTTTGATGTTATTGAAAACTTATCTAGGAAACTTTATTCTACTTTTGTCAACTTCATGTACAAAAAGAAGTTTCTGGTTTAATTCTTGTGAAAGACAAATGCTTGTCATATGCTTTCTTATTCTAATTTCTCTTCTGATTGTTTGACATATTTCTGTTCTATATAATTGCCTTGCTGAGTTGATTAAATGCTAGTACAATTTCCCTCTAAATAGGGTTAAGACAAATAGGGGGAGATTATTGTGAAAATAATTTCTCTTAACCCCTGAAAATGAGTTGAATAAGAATTCCAAGAAAGGAAAATCAATGTAAGTAAATATGCGTCGAATAGTATTCAACGCAACGTCGAAATAAAGTCGACGTTTCTATCAGAATGAGTCGAAGTAGCTCCAAGCAGAATTCGACGTATCCTATGTCGACGTAGCTCTGACTTCTAGTCGACGTATCTTGAGAAGTCGACGCACCCTAGTCGACGCACCTTCCTTATTCTCCTCTCGACGTTCTTCCAGGACGAATTCGACGCCTACGTTGAATAGTAATCGACGCACGTCGATTTCTATGATTAATTCAAAAATCGCCAGATCTCTTTCCTTCTTTCATAGATCTGATTTATATGGAATCAAATTATTCTTTATAGCCATTCAGAATTATTCTTTTCCTCTAATGGTTTTTGGCTAATTTGATTAAATCCATTATGGACACTATTTGAAATCAGAATGAATACTTTCCTTCTATGGATATAATTGTTATGGAAATTTCTCCTTCTTTCTAATACTCTGCCTGCTAATTGATTACTCTCCTATAGTGTTATTTTAATGAACAGAGCTATAAATAACAAGGTGGTCGGCAAAGAGAAACAAGGAGTGATCCACTATTTGTACATTTGAAAAGAGAAAAATCTCCCAAGTAAAAAGAAAGAGAGTTGAGAAAGATTCCTGCAGCAAGCATTCTTCTTCTTCTGCTTCTAAAGCCATACTGCTGTAAAATTCTGAAAATCTTACAATCTCCTTCTCACTATAGAAGGGAGATTTAATTCACTACTTCTTGTGCTTCCAATCTTCTTGCTAGGAAGAAGATTCATTCTTGTCTTACATACTTCTTTTCCTTTTTCTTATTTTCATTCTCACATATTGTAAAAGAGTTCTTAGAATCACTCTTCAAAAAATTCAATTGTACTGGTTCTAAGAGTCTCCTTTTCAAAAGACTCGGTTGGTTCTAAGAGTCTCCTTGTCAAAAGACTCAGGGTGGTTCTAAGAGTCTCCTTATCAAAAGACTCGGTGCAAGATAGTGAATTTCATACCAAGGGGGTAGAAGATTGGACTACCCAAAGTTTGGGGAACCACTATATTTCTTTGTTTTGTGCTGTGATTATTCTTATTGCATTTATTTTTCTTTACTTGTTTAATTCTTGTTGGTGTGTGGGAAGCTCTAATCTGTGATCACTACACCCATATATATATATAATTATTATCTTTGCACAAAAATATTTTAAATCTCTATAAACACCCCCCTCTAGAGAATTCTAGTGAGGTTAACTGTGCACTTTCACGTACGATAGGTCTAGGTTAGGTAGTGTGAATACCAACCTGGAGGTGGGCGAGGCCCAACCCACCGCTTCTGTTTGCCACTACAAGAATATCCTGGGAGTCTTGCTAGCTCCAAAAAGGGGGAACTAAAGGTCTGTGCGCATAGAGTCGAAGTGTGTGAGTTGCACTTGTATGAACATATCATTAAACTGCATAACCCTGCATGTCATGGCATAAGCATTGCATTTCAACCCCTACCCCTATCGTATAAATTGGTTATGGGACTTTTTATACGATAGGACCTGCTAAACGACCCCTTGGTCTATAGGTTTGTAGCATTCCTATAAATCAATGGTTAAATTTCTATTGTGTACTTATCTTTACTTATGGTTCTTTACTTGCTCTTTACCATGCTCTATTACTGCTTCAATTATTTATATACACATGTGTAGTTGTAGACATTTCCTGTAGACAAGATCTGTCGTCATCTGCTTTGTTTTAAACCCCTTGCTGTCCTCCGCTTCATCCTCCCGCACGGTGCCTAGGTGTAAGATCCCTTCCCCGCTCCCGGGGCCAAGCGGACCTTATGCCCAGAACCGACGCATTGCGGTGACTTCCAACACACGGGTTGGGCTACACCACGCAACGTCGACCCTGCCGGCTACGATCATATTGCGAGCAATAGTAAAAGTGAGTACAAGAGAGAGTACAAACTAAACAAAAGGAGTCCATAAATCACATTCCAATATATATCAAAAGCTAATCAAAACGATATATATATAAGTCCGAGCATGAAAATAGGAAGTACATAAATGAAAGGGCTTAAGCCCGGCACATTATGAAACAAATCTCTCACATCTCACATCCTCTCTACATGTGGAAGCTATCTCAACATCACTCATCACTATCACTCAAAATGTAATCCACCTGATGTCTCGTGGCCGCTACCCGCTGCGTTGCTAGCTGCTCAGGTCCTGCCCTCGTCTCCTGCTGTGCGTGCGACAGCTCCGTCTCCTCGGAATCCTAGATTGTTTTTCGGCCCCAATGCAAACCGTCAGTCAAAAAAAAAAGACCGAGCTCGCTAGGTCCCCTCCTCCTCCTGCGACTCCTAGGTACCGCGCGGGAGGAAGAAGCGGGGGACAAGCAAGGAACAAGCAGGTGACAGGGAAAGTAAACTAGTATATACACAAATTCTAAGCTACACAAGTGTAAAAGGGGCTAATCTAATCATGTATAAGCAGGAGTATAATAATGGGGTACAACAGTAAGTAAACAGTAAGTAAAGCAAGTAAAGCAAAGCAGTAAGAGCAGTAGCGGCAAGTAACCAATCTCGTACCCTAACTTATATGAATGCCCATACAAACTTATAAGTTAGGATTTCCAGGAATTATAACTCATCATATGAAAGAGCCCATACTAATGTATATGATGAGGATCTGCAAGTGCGTATGCTATGATTATGCTATGAATGATTATGCAATGAACTCACACACACGACTCTGTGCACACAGACCTTTATAGTTCCCTCTATTTGAGAGGAAGCCAACCTCTCAGGTACCAACCGCTGTGACACACGGTGGTAGCGGACCGGGCTGTCCACTCCTAGGAAGGTATACACTCTACAAGGCCTAGACCACACGTACGCCTCGACGCTAAACAACCGCGGAGCTCTGCGTACTCTTTGCTAGAGACCACCAGACTGTGAGCCAAGTGAGAGGTGTCTTCGGGGAATTGTCGTCCTGACACGCAGACAAGCTGGCCCCTTAGACCCCTACACACCCGCTAAGTCAACGTACCGCGGTCGGAGTGACGACCTGCCTAGTACCGAAGACCTGCCACATTTCTGAGAAAGTTACCGGGATAATCATCCCCCCCCCCCCCCCCCGAGGTTCCCGTTCGTCTAACAAAGCACCACAATCCCGCCACTCCCGCAACTGGGAGGAGATACATAAATCCAATCTTACCCTACTATGGCTACACTTGCCTACCTTAAATGTTATTGCAATTTAGGGTTAATCTTGGACTTCCCAAGGTACACCCGGTGAAGGGCTCTCATCGGTACTAGGGAACACAATGGGCTGAATCGCAAACTCCCTTTTACAAGATACTTATTTAGATTGGTGGACGTGTTTCCTTACTTATTTCTCATGTTACCTCTTTGGTGATTTAAGGTAAGTCCTGGACTTCCCGCGGCCCACCTGGTGAAGGGTTCCCGGTGGTACTAGGGGACGCAATGGGCTGAATCCCAAATATCCCCTTCACAAGACATTTAATTGGTTGGTGATTTATTGCTCCATCTTTGTATTGCTCTTAAATAGGTAGTGAATTTGGACACTAGACCTTCTTGGCCAAATTGGGCCAAGTGCAGCTTTCCCTCTCTCTCCTGACTTAAACTTGACCTGAATCTCTCAAGTGGTGACCCCTCATGGGTAGACATATTAATCATGAGCTCCTTATCACTACACATCAGTCAGCTTCCAAATCCCATGGGTCTAGAGGGTCAGATTACAAAAACCTAGTTTTGCTAAACGCAGACCACCTAAGGGTAATCCACCTTCCCAAAAGGAAAACCCTAACCACAGGTCCTATGGTTCCACAAATTTTATCCAAGGTTCCTACTGACCTAGATAGAACATGGTTCAATTTTCATAATTTCCAACTTAGTTTAATATTGAATTATTTTTCTTGAATATTGTGACACACCCTAAATTGTTCATGGAGTACTCTAAATTTGGTCCAATGCCTACCAAATAATTATCCTGTATGTATACTGAATTCAAATGCATAACAACCAAGGATGTAGGTTCATAATTACTATTTTGCCCCTAAATTAAATAATTGAAGGTAAATACAAAATCACCCAATTAATTAAATAAATATCAAAATTGCATTGTAAATTCCAGAAAAATTCCCATAAGTTATAGTCATTGGTGTGATTTGCTCAAGTATTTGTATAAGTCATCAAAAGGGCATAAATGGTAATTTCCTTATGAATACAAACTTTTTCACTATAAGTGTTCCAAGTAAAATTTCATATGCCACAAATCATCATAAGTAACCTTCCTATAGAGTTTGGGGGCCTTATGTATGGTTTTACTATACATCATAATTAAATTCTCAAAACCTAGGTTTTTCACAAAAATCATAAAATGGATAAATTCCAAAGTAAATGACACCCCAAATGATTCCAATGCTTTAGAATATGAATGTCAATGTCTGGCCCAAATTTCAGAATTTTTCAAGGACAAATGCCATTTAATATTAATTTACTTTCAAAAGTGGCATATGTGTAAATTCAACCAAGGAAGCATGGAAAAATCATCAAGGATCATAAGATTAAATCCAGAGGGTACTATTACTTCAATTGACATCATTGTTCAATTTGGTAAGGTGAAGATAAACCTAAGTTCTTGATTTGACATGATCCATCAATTAGGCAAATTTCTCCATAAATCAAAATAAATACTAATTAAATAGTAAAAATCTCATGATAATTATCCTAGCCCTATAACACTATTCTCTACCTAGGGATGAAATTTGGTTGTCTAAATATGTGTTTAGGTCCTAGTTGCTTCATTAAGGCCCAAAAGGGCAATTAAGTAATTTTAGAGGTATGGGCTAGAGTTTTTGGTATCCATTGCTCCAATCACCCATTGATGATGAGCAAGACCCTACACAATCCCTAAGCCCCATTACCACTGGATTTGGATAAGCCCTTATGGCTAAGCTCCAAAATCCACAAGCCACCAAGGCTAAGTGGTTTTCCAAACCTAGGGCATCAAAATGTCCCTTGGGGGTTCACCATTAAGATGAACTCCAATTGTACTCAAATTTGGAAAAGAGGCTACTCATATACATATCTACATGCGACCAAAAATTTGGGGCCATTAGGGGTGATTACACCCACTAATTATTCTTAGGTCAATTTTCTAAGTTATGATCAAAACTATAACAAAAAGTGCCCTAAACATACAAATTTTTGGGCACAGGGTAGGCCTAGGGTGGGCACTGATGTGGCCAAAGTTTCAACCCCATAGGCCCACCCATTCAAAAGATATTAAGGTTTTAGTGGGCTAACCCACCTAGGACCAGCCCTAGAAAAAAAGGCTCTTCTGGGGTCTACTGACCTCCAAATGCCAAAATCTGAGTTTCTAATGAAACTAGACATTTAGGGATACAATAGTGTGTCTCACACCATTTTCATGATTTGGCCATTAAGGGCCTCAATTTGGCTCCTTAAGTTAAATAAATTTTCTGGCCCAACACACACAAACCCTTAAGCCATCCTCACTCCAAAGAGGGTTCACCCACAAGTTGTGGTCCAATGGACCCAATAGTTTTAACAGTGTGTGGACTTAGCCTAAACTTCACCCCACCCTAATTTGGGGGCCCCACAAGGGGGTTCGGCCACCTAATTATCACAAATTTAATTTTTCAATGTTTGGACAAAACTATAGAAAAGTGTGCCCCAAAAATTCTGATTTTTGGGCACAATGTAGGCCAGGGATAGTTACAATATTGTTTAAAATTTCAGCCCTAAACTCCAAGCCAAATGAGAGTTATGGTTGTATTTGTGGCAAGTTATATTTTGTACCAGTCTCAGAAAAATGGCTCTACAGGAGTCAAATCAACTCCAAATGATTTGATCTAAGATTCAAATGAAAGTAGACTACTAGATCTACAAAAGTTGTCTCAGGGCATGTTTTGATTTATGGCTTCTAAGGGCCTTAAAATTAAGCTACAAAAAGCTATAGAAACTGGCTAACAGCAACCCATGATACATTACTTAAGGCGCTGATCACGCACGGATCTTAAAGCAGATCGGGCGGCGCTCCTTCACCGTCTTCCTCGAGCCAACATCGCAGATCAGCCCTCCCTGGAGCCATTTCAAACTGGAATTCCCGGCCATCCTTCCATCTCCCTGGCCAGCCACCGCCACCACCACCTCCGTTGAGGTGGTGCCGATCGATTGGCGATGGATTGGTCGCCGGAGGAGGAGGTTTCCGGCGGTTCTACCAAGAAGCCCAAATGGCGAATAACAGGGAAAATCCGAAATGAACTCGGCTCAATTGAGCTCGAATTCGACTTCTAACAATCCTAGATGCTAGCACAGTCAGAGGGGGGGGGGGGGGGGGGGTGGGGGAGAAGCGAACCTGAAAACGAGCTGGGCGGCGGGTATTCCGGCGGTTTGCCATCTCCTTCTCCGTCTCCGGCGAGATCTCGTCAGCTAGCAATCCTCTACAGAATTCATCAAACCAAAGCTCCTCTCTGACCGTAAAAGAGCTTCTGAAGCTCGTGGAGGGGTTTAAATAGGGAGAGGAGGCCGACCTTGGAAGATTTGATGCTGGAGCTCACGGGATTGCCACCTCAGCTGACATGGCTGCCTTTACCAGCTTTCCAGCTCCTCCTCAGCACTCAACACCATCAGGGAAGAGCCCAAGGCTGATTGGGAGGAGAGAGAGGGAGAGGGGAAGGCTTTTCCTTTAACTTTTCACTTTTTGTCCACTCCTTTAGCCCAAAGTCCTCTTGGGTTAGCTTGGGTTAGCCCAATCCTTCTTAGACACACTCCACCAGGCCCTTACAAGTTCATTTTAATTAGTTAACTTAGGACTTAGGTCATTATAATGGGGAAAAATGGGTTAGGCCTCTCAATGTTGTGTTTAAACCCAATTGAGTTGACTTTGACTTGACCATTTGGGTTGACTGGTCACCCATGTAGGTCATAGGTCCCATGTAACCACCTAATAGGGCTTGGCCCATGGTGGGGCCCTATTTCGCCCAATTTGATCCAAAGGTGTGAAATTACCCAAAATGCCCTTCCTTGGGACCTTGGCCAAATTGAGGTGAATTGACCCTTCCATGATGGGGCTTTTGGGTCTCTTAGATCCCTAATGATGTTTAGAGAGTAGGGGGAGGGTCAATTTGATCATTGGAAGGCTAATTGGCCCTCAATTGATTGGTTTGGTCCATGTTCACCTAAGGTGATTTTGGGTAATCCTATGGAATTGAGCCCCACTAAGGGGTGATGTTCACCCCATCACCCTTCCTTAAGGTTTAGGGGACTAAGGGTGGTCTCATTTTGGGGAAATTGGTGTCCAATTGGCCCTCCTTAGTAGCTTGGGTCCTATTTGATTGAGACTTTAGGTGTGCACTTAGCAAAATTCTCATCCTAAGGGGGTCCTTAAGGCCCCTCATCCCACCCTTTGAGCTCACCATCCACACACTAGGGGTCTAGTTGGATTGGGGATGTTACACTAGGAACCATTAGGGGTGGGGTGGGGAAAATAAGGCTTAGACTTTTTGACTAACGGTCGATGGACCATATCATTTTAGGGGATTGAGGAGACGCAGCAGCACCAGAGGCCGGTGTAGACGGAGGCATGCCAGTCTAGTACATGAGCACCAATTCTAGGATCAGTGAGTGATTAGTAGTTAGCTTCCGCGAGTGACCTTGTAGTGAGGACATGATGTACTGGGCATGAGCCCTTTTATTATTGTAATATTTTATTTCAGTTATATCACGTGGACATTTATTTATATATAGCTTATGATTTGTGGACTTGAACTTCTATTGTTCATTTATACTTTCTTCTTCTGTGATCGATATGGCCGGTAGGATCGGCGCTTTGTATTGGCGACCTTCCCGTGTGTTGGTGTCACCGCAAAGCGTCGGTTCTGGGCATAAGATCTGGGTTTTCAAAAAAAAAAAGGGGTCTTACACTTGATAGTTTGCTTTGTGCTTCTTTAGCTACCTAGAAGCATAAGAAATTGCGTGCCCTTGCTGCACTAGTACAACACCCATTTCATGGTATGAGGCATCTGTATAAACCTGGAATCCTTCCTTCCCAGATGGAAGGGCAAGGATCGGTGCTGTAGTGAAGAGATCCTTCAGCTCTTGGAACGCATCCTCGCACTCGGGTGACCATACAAAAGGAACCTCCTTCTTAGTCAGAGTGGTGAGGGGAAGAGCGATCTTCGAGAATCCTTCGACAAACTTGTGGTAGTAACCAGCAAGTCCTAAGAAACTGCGCACATCTGCTGCCGACTTCATAGGCTGCCATTCCCTTACTACTAGCACCTTGGCAGGGTCTACTGCTACACCCGCTCCACTGATGACATGGCACAAGAAAGCGACTTCCCGGAGCCAGAACTGGCACTTACTAAACTTTAAAAACAAGTTGTGCTCCCTCAGCTTCCCCATGACAATTGTTAAATGACGTGCATTCTCCTTCTCGGTCTTTGAGTAGACAAGAATGTCATCAATAAATACTATCATGAAGACATCTAGGTAAGGTTCGAATACTTTATTCATTAAGTTCATGAATGCGGTGGGGGCATTCGTGAGTCCGAATGGCATGACAGTAAACTCATATAGACCATACCTCGAACTAAAGGCGGTCTTCGGGATATCCTCCTCCTGGATCATCAAATGATAATAACCTGAGCACAAATCAAGTTTTGAACCAGTGTGCCCCTTCAACCTGATCAAACAACTCGTCAATACTGGGCAGTGGATAAGTGTTTCGGACCGTCAACTAGTTGAGCTCTCCATAATCTATACATAACCGGAGCGAACCATCCTTCTTCTTTATGAATAAAACTACGGCTCCCCAAGGCGATGAACTGGGGCGGATGAACCCCGAATTTACTAACTCTTGGAGCTGCATTCGAAACTCCGCAAGGTCCTTCGGTGCCAACCTATATGGAGCCCTAGAGACGGGCCTAGCTCCCGGTATCAGTTGGATCCAGTAATCCACATCTCGATGCGGGGGTAGTCCGGGAAGCTTGTCCGCAAAGACATCGAGAAAATCCCGAACCACTGGTACTTCAGTGATGCTGATCTCCATCTCTTTCATCTCAAACCAGACTATATAAACCTCATCTCCCTGCTAAAGGGCCTTGATGACCTGAATGGAAGATAATAAATGAAGGGAGGCCGGGATAATACCTTCGAAGGTCGCATAGGTGTTGTCATATCTTAGACGACCTTCTTTGCTTGGCAATCTATCTGAGCATGGTTCTAGGTGAGCCATGTCATCCCGAGGACCAGGTCGAAGTCCGGCATTTTCAAGATTGTTGCTGGGGCATCGAGCGCCAGGCCATCGATAGTCACCTTTAAGAGACACTTTGCCATCGATTCCATCACCGACCCATTAGGAAGACGCACCCTCCTAATATCTCCCATATAATGTCAAACCTGATCCAAGTCTTTGACAAAGTTTTTTGAGACAACGTCTGCGATGTTCCCGTTTCGAATAGGGTGTAGGCAGGCTTGACGCAAACACTTACTATTCCTGAATTTGTTGTATATTTTAGATAGCTAGGTTTTTCTACTTCTAGCAATTCTAAATCATCTCTATATTCTAAGACTTGAAAAGAACTTAGAACAGTAGCATAACTGCAATAACTCTTTCTGAACTCCGAGGCTGAGCAAGATCTAGTGTGCAGACCTGCTCCCTGGCTGGTCGATGACCTCCACCATGAAATCCCTGGCCTCGACCACGTCCTCGGCCTCGTCCTCGCTGTGCTGCTAGACGAGCCATGGGATGATTCAGAGCATTCCCATGTAGGAGCGGGCAGTAAATCCGAATATGACCCGACTAGTGACAATGATAGCAAACCCCTTGAAAGGGTTCTCTTGGCTGCTGAGGTGCCTGACCCTGAGCCTGCTGAGGTGGGGGAAATGGTAGTGGTCGTGCTAGCTGCTCCATCCTGAAGTTTGGATGAAAATGTGCACCACCTCTCCCACAGTCTACATCTCTGCCCCTGCTAGGCGGTCTCCTTCTACTGGTCCATGCTTCCATTACATCCTCCATATGCCTCTTTACTCTACTCTGGACTCCAAGATGGACCGTCTCAAGACTCTTGGTCGTCTTAATGGTTCGAGTAAGACTTGAATCAGCTATAAAAAGAAGGGTCTACCTGAGAGGGTCTCACAAACCCCTGTAAAACCTTTCGACGTACCCCTAATCATCCAATGCATCTGTGCCCGCAAATCTTGCAACATGTGAGAATTCACACTGTTATACCAATACTGACCTAGATCTCTGCTTTAGCTGCAGGAACCTTTCCTCAAGATCATCACGCGCCGTGGGAGGAACAAAATGCTCCAGATATGCGTCTGAGAACTCATCCCAGCTGATGTCAGTATAGTTGCATCCCTCAAAAGTAGAGCCCATGAGGGACTTACACCATCTCTTGGCATGCGATTCCAAGAAAGAGTCTGCAAAGGTAACTGCCATGTTGCCAGGGCATCTGATTTCGGCCATCATCTCTTGTACTGTGTCAAGCCACTCCTCCGTACAAATTGCGGACTTTGTTCCATGAAAGATAGGTTGAGAAAGACCTCGAAAGGTACTCAACCAGTTTGATCCCATATTTAGTTGTTGTACCGGAGCTTGCTGGGATCTAAAAGCGTCCAGAATTGTAGTCAAGGTCTGACCCAGCTCAGACTGTTTAAAGGGAGTAGCATTCGAAGAAAGGTGAAAACTCCTTACTGGCTCGGAATGCGCCGAAATCTATACATAAGGATACAAGTTTGGGATTAGGTTGGCAATTTATAGGGAAATGGTGGACAATTTAATGTGAATCACACACGGGCACACCACTACTTACGCTATTTCAGTTTGCCCTCAAACTGAATCAACGAGAGAGGTGGCCCAGTGGGTTAATGGACTTCTTTATCTCAGGATCGATTGCAAGCTGATACCATTTGTAAGACACCTCTCCCGAAACACAAGACACGGTCGAGGGGAGTCTTAAGCCCAGAATAGCCGCCTCGCGGAAGCGCCAATACACGAGCTAGCCTCTTCCACGAGATGCCTATCCTGCCGGCTAATCTCAATATCACCATGCCAACCCATCAATAATAAATAAAACTATAGAAGTCACAAATCCACAAAAAGCATAAGTCCACAATATATTCAGAAGGACAAGTAGCTATAAAAACTCCTACAAAATATCAGAGTATAGAATTGCCCTAAGGGCTACATCTCACAATCTCTCATTCACATATATGATAGAAGGAAGCGATGATAACATAGTCTCAGGCCCTATCAGCCTGGCCTGGTAGTCCTCCTGTACCGTGTGCTGCTGCTCCATCTGGGTGTGCTCCTAAAATAGTGGTGTAACAACCGTTAGTCAAAACAATTGATGGATAAAATCCGTGTTGCATAAAATTAGAGTGTTATCCACGTATAATTCGATTAGGCAAGTGGTCCTATCGCTTTATAGTATAGGATTTTGAAAATCAAGTGTCGTATTTTTCCAGGATTGTTGAGTACTTCTACTCACAAAGAAGAGATATTATTTTATCGATAGAAAGTTGGGTTTGTTTTGGAAAACGATTCAGAGGAAATCAACTATGAAGAAAGATTATGATTAAAAGATTAACACTTAATCTAGAATCCCTTTGGAATAAAATAGAATTTTACACAAGAATAATCCGCAAGCTTTTATTCAAATAACTTCGACCGTGGAGGTTCCCAAAACATGATAGCACCTCTCTCGAGGAATACTACCAAATAACCTTAGGTTGATCGATTAACACCCCTCGGCCAGTCGAAACCACTAAGCTTGCTTTAAGCGGTGAACCCCACTATTGGATTTGACTCCAATTCGGAAGATTTATGTCGTCCTCTGTCAAGGAGTGCATGCAACTCCTTTTATCTTTGAGTGATCTCCTCGTTCGCACGGATCTCTCGATCAACTAGAATACGGATCTTAGATCGAAAAACATATTTGCGAAATATGAATTCGACACAATTAAATTCAAAGATAAATCGAAGATAATCAAGACGAGAGCTTGCCAATCAGAAAAATTCAAAATATATTTTAATTCATTCCAAGGTTCATCATGACCAAGTGCTAAAGGAAATTTAGCTACTCATCATAATGACGGGAATACAAGTTGAAGAGGAAAAAGACATGATAAAAACTACTATACTTGAATTGAAATTGCAATAATAGAAGACTTACAACTTGTAGAAAAACTAGCTAGAACAACAAAAACAGTAAACTAAAGCTGAAAATAAACTCCAAAATTGAACTCTAATACTTCTGAAGATTGCTTCCTTTTATAGTTGAAAAATTAAGGAGTCACGCCCATGACAAAGGGCGTGTAAGATGCATAATTGCGATCTTGAAAGCCCGGGAACGTTGGGGGAGAGAAATCACTAGAAATCAATTGCATGGCGGGTCACGACCTAGGTCACGCCCATGACCCAAGGCGTGTCTTGACCGAGTCTAGAAACAGTGGGAAACACCGCGATCAGGAGTTAATCTAGCAGTTGCAGGAGGAGTCACGGCCTCGGTCACGCCCGTGACCAAGGGCGTGTAAGTTAGAAACAGCGCGAGTGGAGTTGATTGCTTTGACGGTTGAGTCACGCCTGTGACCTTGAGGTCACACCCTCTGTCACGCCCGTGACAGAGGGCATGCAATTTTAATCTGACGTGGCACCTGACATCTTTAGCTAGGATACAGCTGGGCTGGTTCACAACCGTGACATGGAATCATGCCCTTGGTCATGCCCGTGACCAAGGGCATGTACTTTTGCGATTTTGGCTAAATAGCTCTAAATATTCTCTTGATTACTTCTATGAGCTTGAAATTGCTATTGGCAGCACAAATCACCTTAAAATACAAAAATAAGGTAAATTAGTGATAAATTAAATTAAAACTAAATAAAAATAAGTTAATTATTAATAAAATATTATATAAAAATAACTATAAATGATGCATTATGAAATACCCCTATACTTAAGCTTTTGCTATTCCAGAGCAAAACCATTATAAGCATGAGAATTATTTATATGAAATTTCAAAAAGAAAAAGAATTTACTCCTAATTATGCATTTTAAAATTATACATGACTCATACAAAAATATGTTTTGAAATAAAATTTAGATTCATATGAAATAAATCATGATTCATAAATTGATATGCGTATAATAAAAATTAGATTCAAAAATTCTCTAATCAAATGTTCATAAATAAGATTGTATTGAATTAAGCAAAATAATCTAAGATTGGAATTATACAAACTTTTGATATCATTCGAAACTTTTTAGAAAACCTACAATATTAACAAGCTCTCTCATAAATATCTTTAATATGAAATGATATTGGTTAAGTTTGGATACAAATTGGCATTGAAGAGATTTTTTATTAGGAAATGATGAATTTTATCCTCTCATTTCCATCTTTTTTTTAAATACGTACTCTTCTTTTTAATATCCCAAATGTATATGTTTAGGAGTGATAAATTTTATCCTCTCTACTCCATGCCGTATAATCTTTTACAAATTTGGGTACATATGTTTAGGAATGATGAATTTTATCCTCCCATTTCATGATATATGATCTTTAATACTTTTTTTATTTGCCAATCAAAAGGGTAAAGTAAAAGGAGGGGCTAGGGTTTACAGGCTATATAATTTTTCAAGATAACTATTTTGAGAGCATAGAAAACAAATTACAAAATATTTAAGAATCTATGAGCTAAAGTTAATATAAGTAAAATCTAAAGATCCTTTAGCACAATTGCTACAAAATTAATTCATGATATTTTAAGGAGAGAAAGCAAAACTAAGAAATATTCTAAATACACCAAAATGATGAAAAATTCATTAATTCAAATTTATCCAAAAATTAAATCTAACAAATTATGATGAGACAAATAAAATTAGAAAAAACATAAAAAGAAAACTTTGTTTAAAAAAAACATATAAATAATGGCTCATAATTAAAAATGGTTGCACTCAAATAAAAAGTAAGGAAGCATCTAATATTACAAATTTTATAAAAAAAGTTTGAAGTTTTTTTTCAAATGTTTTTAAATTTTTTTATATAGTTTATTTTTGAAAATTTTGTTTTAAAGTTTTTTGTATATAGTTTTTTCAATGTTTTTTGTGTATTTTGAAAATTTGCTTGAGAAAGAAAGAAAAACAGGGAAAACAAATTTGGTTCTTGGACTACCCAAGGAGTACCCAATGACAGTTTCTCAAGGTACTAGGCGATTTTGTGGGATGAAAGCCCAACATGGCCCTTTCACAAGAAATTAGATTTTAAATTATTTTAATTTTTTTTGTATTTTTCATTAGGGAAATAAAAATAAGATAAAGGAAAACTGAAAGGAAAAACACATTTTTTTAAATTTTTATACTTTTGATTAACTTGTGAATCATTTGCAAAAATAAGAGAAAACAACCACATACTTAAAATAAACATTGTCCCCCATGTTTTATAAAAAATAAAAGTGCGAGTAGGGAGAAAAAGCTGCCCGCCCATATGAAGAACAAATCATCACCGAGCCAACCTGAAGAAAACAAAATGTGAAAGACAAATTTTTATTTTTATTTTTGCATTAATAAAAGGGAAATAAAAATAAATACATAAAATGCGATAGAGAAAAGAAAAGATACAAACGACCAAAAATAAAAATCTATAAGCGTCATCGTCGTCGTCCTCCATAGAGGAAGCATGACACAGCTTGAGAGTATCAAAACGTGTGTTGAAGTGAGAGCGCGTGGAAAACTGCCCGGTCTAAATCTGATCCAGGAGAGTGTGGATCTGCCCAAACTGCTGATCGAAATAAGTATACGAGTCGGGCGCAGGAGGAAAATGTTGATGTTGCTGCTACGGAAACTATAGAGCTGGAGGAATGCCTCTGGAATCTCCTCGAAATCAACATCGATTGCGTCGTCACCAACCTCGGCGGGAATTGCCTCGAAATCTCATCCACGCAGATGCATCAAACCAAGGGCCCGAAGGTTTTGGAACGTGATAGGCGCGGGCGCTTGGAGTGCAGCCATAGGAGGAAGTGCATCCCAAAGCCCCATACGCTTGGCTAGATAAGTGACAAAGGGGGCTCCATGCAGTGCACTAAGCCTCCAATTTTAGGCCTGATGCCGGAAAAACATCGCAAGCGCCGAACCAAGATTGAGGGGGACCCGTTCGTGCATACTATATAAATATATCAGTTCTGCGTGAGTCACCACTCCATGGCTATCGCCGCGAGCAGAATGTGTAAAAGTGAGGAGGTAGTGGAGATAGCGAAAGGTGGGGGAGAGGAGATGACTGCCCTTGGAATTTTGGCGATTATGGATTTGGGTCATTACTAATTTCCGCCCAAAATCCACGAAGGTTATAGTCGGGGTGGAAATCGAGGGTGAGGGCAGTGTAGGCCTCCATAAGGGTGAAAGCCTCGTCGTAGAAGCCCATAAGAATGTTGAACGGATGCAAAGCAAGGCTTTGCAAAAGTCCGACCATCTGTAATTCAAGCATGTTGTAGGCCCCTGCCCAGCGGAAATCAAACGAGGAGAAAAACTCAACAGTCAACTTGTAGTACGTTGGCTCCGAAATGGAGAACAAGGGGGCCCATCCCGGAGTAGTAAGAAAATTCCGCACAGCTTTGGCCTGCCCGAGGGTGGTGAGGACATTCCAATCGATGATGCAGAAGACTCCAAATTTCTTCCCACCGAGGCGTTCACTCCGATCTTGGTTAGTGCATGAAGGAAAATTGAGTATGGCGTCGGCAGTGAGGGAGTCGTCGGAGAGTGAAGAGGAGGACTCGCCAATGGCGTGGTGGCGACGGGGGGGGGGGGGGGGGGGGGGGGGGGGTGGGGGCATTAGAAATTCGGTTAAGGGGAGATAGAAAAGAAGAGAGAGATGAGGGGAAGGTGTGGAGAAAAGAGAGGGGGAAGGGGAGATTAAATAAGAGAAATTTTAGGGGTCATGCCCTCGTTCATGCCCATGACCGAGGGCGTGTAACTCTAAATGGGTGATATAAATGTGTGTGGGAGGAATCCAAGGAAGACCGGTCAAACTCATGGTTTTTAGCGAGTCACCCCTCGGTCACGCCCGTGACCGAGGGCGTGTAACGTGAAGTGCAAATCTGTCAGGGAATCCGAGGCTTGACCGGTCAAAAATCTCATCCCGAGAGGTCACAACCTAGGTTCACGCCCGTGACCATGGGTATGAGTTGACTGTTACGGGCGTGATAGTCAAAGAGAATCTTTGACCGGGTTTGGTGGAGTAAAGGCGCCAACGGGCTGTGTCACGACCGTGACATTCCAATGTCATGGGCGTGACTTGAGTGCTCATGGGCATGACAGTCCGAAAGGAAGCCGGGTGCGCGTATTCGGGTGAAATTGTGTTTACGTGATAGTCACGCCCGTGACCATCATTGGTCACGCCCATGTCCTTTACGAAAGACGGAAAAATCCTAGTGCTTGGATACAGCACGACAGAAAAAAGTTGACGGCCTTGACCTAGGCCGTGTAACACAAAAAATTTGAATTTTTGTTTTGGTTTTGATGTTTTATAAAATTTTTCTATTTTTTTAATAAAGAAAATAAAAAATAAAGACAAGACAGTAAAAGAAAAAGAAAAATGATAATAACAAAATACCGACTTGGACAATGGAGTTTCATGTGTATGTGTGAGCGACCATTATCTCGCAAATCTCCTCCAAACCTGCAAAACCTTTAGTAATAATAATAACATTATATTTTTATGTGTTTTTTTGTTTTTTTCTTCTTTTCATTTTTATATGATTTTTTTTAAAATAAAAATATTTAAATAGAAACTTCTCTTTTTTTAGAATTTTTTAAACGAAAGTAAAATGAAAAATAACGAAAAAATAAAAACATGGGTTGCCTCCCAAGAGCGCTTTGGTTACAGTCGTTGAGCTCAACCAAAGTGGATTGTCGGATTACCTTGTTCTAAATCTATCATCAAATGAGGATAAAGGTTTTGAGAAATGTAAGGTGGGAAAATTAGTTGCTTGAATTAAAATATTCTCATACCCCATACGGAGGTGAAGAGTTCCTTCACAAACATCAAATATCGCTCGCGTAGTGGCCAAGAAGGGACGACCAAGGATTAGAGGGATCCCGTCATCTTCTTCCATATCAAGGATATCGAAGTCTACCGGTAAAGTAGGCTCGCCAACCTCAACTGGTACATCCAGAATTACCCCCAAAGGAGTCTTTATAGTGTGATCGGCTAATTGTAATTTAATGTCGGTGGGGGTAGGTTCTCCTAAGTTTAATTTTGGGCTAAACAATAGAGAATAATATTAACGCTAGCGCCAAGATCGGCGACAATGTTTGGAAAATGATTAGTGCCTATAGTGTAGGGAATATTAAAATTAGAATTTATATTATTAGCTCTCTCGATTAAACGAGCGGGGTAAGAAATACGTGGCTGAAACTTTTGAAGAGGAAGAGATGGTGTGGTAAGTGAAATTTCCTCTCCAAGATAGATGTCCGAATCACCCGCAAAGGTTACCGCTAAGACATTTGAAGTTGTTGGTGGTGTTCTTTTAGGTTGATCAACGACCGTTTTTAAAAGTTGCCCCACTTAATTCTCCAAATTCCGTAAGGACCCTTGTAAATTGCAGTCCGCATCATTTTTAGAAATATATCATTTAACCACCTCCTCGAGAGAAGGCGATTTTGGGGATTGCGGTGGAAGAGAAGAATTTTAAGGAGCAAGGGGAGCATTACCCATGTTACCTTGATTTCCCCAAGATAAATTGGGGTGGTTCCTCCAACACGGGTGATATGTGTTATCATAGTGATTGTTGCCCGGATTGAAGGGCGTCCGGTTTGGATTACCCAGGTAATGCACATGCTCTGCCGCATTTTGATTAGGCTCCCAGGAAGGTGTAGAAGAAGGAGCACTCATCCCTTCTAGTTTCTTATTTAGGAGCTCAACTTGCAGAGACAAATTAGAAATTGAATCAATTTCATACATCCCGGCCGATTTATTTGGGCGAGACCGGGGTATACTCCATTGATAAGTGTTCATAGCCATCCCCTCTAAAAGCTCTTGCGCTTGGCCACCGACGATGGCGTCAATCATTTGACGTGTTTGGAGATTTAGGCCATTATAAAAATTTTGGATCTGCAACCAATCGGGGATTGCATGATGGGGGCAACGACGTAAATATTCCTTAAAGGGCTCCCAAGTATCATAAAGCATTTTCAATTCAATTTGGGAGAAGGAAATAATATCCTTATACAATTGGGCCGATTTAGCGGGCGGAAAATATTTTGTAAGAAATTGTTCCGTCATTTGAGCCCATGTGGTGATAGATCCTCTTGGAAGAGAATTTAGCCACTACTTAGACTTATTGCGCATGGTGAAAAGAAAAAGTCGAAGCCTTATTACGTCATCGGATACCCCATTAATTTTGAAAGTATCGCATATTTCTAGAAAACTAAAAAAATGCGTGTTGGGATCCTCATCTTGTAGCCCATCAAATTGTACATATTATTGTACCATCTGAATGATGCTTGGCTTCAATTCAAAATTATTGTTTGCTATAGCAAGTCGAAAAATAATAGAAGGGGCATCGTCCAGGTTAGGCTGGGCATAATAGGACAATGTTCGTTGCGTGGCCAGTTCCGGATTTGGATCACCCATATTATAAGAAGAAGAAACGGAGGGAGAAGAAGAAGAAGAAGAAGGAGAAAAGGTATTCGGAAAATAAGTGTCGCCTACGGATTCCTCAATCGGATCTTGAGAATTTGGCCTTTGGAATCATAAGCGTCGTCGGATGGTTTGCTCGATTTACGGATCCAATTCAAGAAGATCTGATGGATTCCTTTGGGTCATACACCAAAAATGAAAAAGAAAAACATAGGAATTAAGGAGAAAGAATAATAAAAAAAGAAATAAATTTTTGGACTTTTTGATTTTTTAGATTTAATTAGTCTTAGATTTCCCGAGGACTACCCCGTGAAGTGTTCACAGTGGTACTAAGAGACAAGTTAGGATGATAACTCAAATCTCCCTTTCTAAGAATTTAATTGTACCTTTAAAAAAAGATAAAATTAATAGAACTAAGCTTTCAAAATATCAACAAAATATCCCCGGCAACGACGCCAAAAATATGATGGATAAAATCTGTGTTGCGTAAAATTAGAGTGTTATCCATGTATAATTCGATAAGGTAAGTGTACCTATCGCTTTATGGTATAGGATTTAGAAAATCAAGTGTTGTATTTTATAGGATTGTTGAGTACTTTTACTCACAAATAAGAGCTATTATTTTATCGATCAAAAGTTGGGTTTGTTTTAGAAAACGATTCGGAGAAAATCAACTATGAAGAAAGATTATGATTAAAAGATTAGTACTTGATCTAGAATCCTTTGGAATAAAATAGAATTTTATAAAAAATAATCTGCAAGCTCTTATTGAAATAACTTTGACCGTGGAGGTTCCCAAAACATGATATCAAACAACTCTCTCGAGGAATACTACTAACTAACCTTAGGTTGATCGATTAAGAACCCTCAGCCAGTACAAACCCCTAAGCTTGCTTTAAGCGGTGAACCCCACTATTGGATTTGATTCCAATTCAGAAGATTTATGTCATCCTCACTTGAGGAGTGCATGCAACTCCTTTTATACTTGAGTGATCTCCTCATACGCACGAATCTCTCGATCAACTAGAATACGTATCTTAGATCAAAAAATATATTCACGACATATGAATTCGACGCAATTAAATTCAAAGATAAATCGAAGATAATTAAGACGAGAGCTTGCCAATCAGAAAAATTCAAAACATATTTTATTTCATTCCAAAGTTCATCATGACCAAGTGTTAAAGGAAATTTAGCTACTCATCATAATGACGGGAATACAAGTAGAAGAGGAAAAAGACACGATAAAAACTACTAAACTTGAATTGAAATTGCAATAATAGAAGACTTGCAACTTGTAGAAAAACTAGCTAGAACAACAAAAACAGTAAACTAAAGCTGAAAATAAACTCCAAAATCAAACTCTAATACTTCTGGAGATTGCTTCCTTTTATAGTTGAAAAATTGATGAGTCACACCCTTGGTCACTCTCATGACCAAGGGCGTGTAAGCTGCGTAATTGCGATCTTAAAAGCCCGAGAATGTTGGGGGAGAGAAACCGCCATAAATCAATTGCATGGCGGGTCACGGCCTAGGTCACCCCCGTGACCAAGGGCGTGTCTTGACCAAGTCTAGAAATGGCAGGAAATGCGGCAATCAGCAGTTAATCTAGTGGTCGCAGTAGGATTCACGACCTCGGTCACGCCCGTGACCGAGGGCGTGTAAGCTAGAAATGACGCGAGTGGAGTTGAATGCTTTGACGAGCGAGTCACGCCCACTATCACGCCCATGACAGAGGGCGTGTAATTTTAATCCGATGTGGCAGCTGACTTCTTCAGCTGGGATATGGCTGGGCTGGTTCACGGCCGTGACTTGGAGTCATGCCCTTGGTCACGCTCGTAACCAAGGGCGTATACTTTGCAATTTCGGCTGAATTGCTCTAAATATTCTCTTGATTACTTCTATGGGCTTGAAATTGCGATTGGCAGCCCAAATTACCTGAAAAATACAAAAATAAGGTAAATTAATGATCAATTAAATTAAAACTAAATAAAAATAAGTTAATTATTAATAAAATATTATATAAAAAAACTATAAATGATGCATTATCAAATACTAAGTGGCTTCACATCCTCTCCCCCGGTGACTCTTAGGTACCGGGCGGAGGGGGTGAAAGGAAAGCTGCAATATACTCAGTAATGTACATTATAACAGGTGTATATGAAAATGAAATACGAAAGCAGCATAAGTATAAGTAAGCAACTTGAAATGCTAGATGTATAGTCATCAACAGAGTGTAAGTAGAGCAAATTAAATAAAGAACTGAATTGAACTTAACTTATAAAGATGCCCATACAAGTTTATAAGTTATGGGTCTTTCACAATATTAAGTAACTCATCATATAAAGAAGCCCATACAAGTTTATATGATGAGGATCTTTATGCGGTGCAATGCAATACAATGCAATGAATGTATGTATGATGACTCACCCATGATTTACTCATACACTCTGATTTGCTATGTCGACATAGACTCATACTTTTTGCTTTTCGAGGGTAGCTAACCACTCAGGCACCTCACGCCGTGTCCAGATGGAGACAGTGGAGCGGGCATCTCCACTATTAGGTGGGTAAGCACACTACCAGACTTAGGCCTTACATACACCTCAACGTTAAGAACACAACAACGGAGACCCTGCGTACTTTTGATCGCTAAACCAGTTGAGTCTTATAACACGGAAAGGGTCTTTGGGAAGTATGCACCAAAGGACCAAGTCCAACCAGTTCTAGAGTCTATCCGCCAGCTTCTATCAGTGTGATAAATAGCAAGGCCGTAGACTCCCCACAAGTAATCCTCCCATAAGGATCATTACACAACCGTGTGTAAACCATACACACCCAAGTAATTCTCATGCTCAACCCGTGCTACCAAGCACCCAAGGACTCTTAACCAAGTCCATAACACATGTTACTATTCACTAGAACAATCAATGCTAACTAGCATACAAGGACCTACCAACCGGGTCCTTAACATAACACCTTAGGATATAACCATATCCTATACTCCACACCAACCCTCACTACTTCCCATACCGAGTTGTTATAACTCTCGTGCACTGGCATGTGTATATAAGGGAAATACTCTCTTTGATCCTAAAGGACTACTTGTGTGTCTAATGTCATATTCAAGTTTACTTAATACATCTGCCCCATGTGTAACCATACCAATCCTCATGTTTGATTCACAACATACTTTGAACGCAATTGATTTCATAAGCATTATTCGACACGCTTAGTCAATACCAATCATCTCGAACATGTTCTCCCAAAAGTCATCAATTATAATCTCTACTAAGTGGTTATCACAAATCTAAACTCTCTGATTGGTTACCAAGTGATGCACGGTTTTATGCATGTTTCTAAAATCTTTGTCAAAATGAGTACCCTAAATATCTCATTTCAGCATAATAATTTATAACGACACCTTTAATTATGGATTCATTTCAAGGCCAAATCCTCTAAAACTTCTACCATAGATCATGAATAATGCTTTAATCATTCCCACCAAATTTCGACCTCATTGTATTACGCAATACTTATTTAAGGTACTTTACATTCCTATGATACGACAAGCAAATTCATGGCATATATGTATCCAAAAATTCTGAAACTAAACAGGGGTGATCATAATATTATCAGACTCATTTCTACCAATTTTGTAAGCATCCGATAAGTAATTTACGAGAAATCAGTAAGACATCAAAATTTGTACATATTCAACAATGCTTACTAAAACATGGTTTCTGGGAGCTACAGACCACCAAAAATTATGTGCCACCCCATTACGACAAGGGATCGCGAAGGGCTACAACTTTTGTGTTGAGCCCAGTGTCCAGGTCTAAGCCTAACTGACTAAAATCGGATTTGAACCTAACAGGGTAAATCTGGACAGCAAGTTGTCCAGTACATACACCGGATAAATTTCTGTACATCCATTTTCGATTTTACTTTTGCCAGAGCTACAGAGCTCCCCTGAAAATGCACAACCACATTTCAGAAAGATATTTTCGAGGGCTACAACTTTCATGTTGAGCCCGAGATCTGAATATGGCTGGATCATACCCAAAAATAGGCTTGAAGTCCGTCACGTGCAGAAAATAGGTTTTTGTCTAAATATTATAAATTTTCATGGATCTTAAGACAGATGAACAACATCTGTTCATCTTCTTCCTCCAACACACACATATAAAATTTCACCTTCTCTCCTCCAATACTCCCTCAATAGACCACCGTTCTTCACAAAATCAAGTCCTACAACTTCGTATTAAAGAGAGGAATTGATTAAAGATATTTTCTCGGCGAACGACGCCCTAGAACGGAAGTTCTAGCGTTGTCTCTTCCTAGAAAACTTCATTAATCTCGCTGAAATTAAGCTCTCATTAGCCCAATATCTCTCCTATTTCAGATCTAGAGATATAGCACCAAGGGAGAGGGGGGCAGAAGTCACCTGATTTGCAGCCATTGACCGAGTTTGTCTTCTTGGCGACATGGAGAAGATCGGCTAAGCTTCTATTCTCCGTCCAAGCTTGATCTCCTCCAGCTGGTCCCAATGCTTTGGTGTGGGGAAGAGGAAGCCAAGTGATCAGTCCTTGGATGAGAAAATAAAGTTCACGGCTAAGGGAGGAGAGATAAAAATGGTGGCTGATTTGATTTACAATTAATGGAAGAATAGTTCCCATGCTTTCGATTGGACAACACCATCACGTGTTACTTTCTTATTGGCCTAAGCCACCTCCCAGCCGTGAAATGAGCAAGGATAAGATATGGTTGTCACACTTTGTTCTGAAGGTTACCGTCGACGATATCATTACCGCCCGACACTAGCACCTTATCGACGACAGGTTACCCATATTGTTTTGAAGCCTAAGTAAAATTTGATGACAGGCCGATCAACGAGAAGGGAGTCCGATTGATGAGACGGTAAGCCGATCAACTGGACTCAAGCATAATTCAAAATAAGCCCAAGTAAAATTCGATGGCAGGCCGATCGATGGGAAGTGAGCCCGATCGCGAGACGGTAAGCCGATCGACGGGACTCAAGCTCAAATCAAAATAAGGCCAAGTAAAATTTGATGGCAGGTCAATCGATGGGAAGGGAGTCCGATCGACGAGATGGTAAGCCGATCGACGAGACTCAAGCTCAAATAAAAATATGGCAGAGTAAAATCCGACGGCAGGTCGATCGACGGGAAGGGAGTCTGATCGACTGGACGGTAAGCCAATCGATGGGACTCAAGCTCAAATCAAAATAAGAATAATTCCAAACCATTTTGAAGGCTACTGCCGGCGTTATCACTACAGCCCAGTGCTAGCTCTTTTCTACAAGTTTTTTCCTTTTTTCTTATCTTTAGGGAGTGGGAGTGCTGCACCCACCCTTGTTGACCGTGACTCAAACCTGACCACCTCAGGGTCCTAGGAGTTCTACCGAGCCCGAGTCAACTCCCGGTGACACAAAACACTCATGAGGGGCCTAGTGCGAATTGGGATGTTACAAATCCAATAAACAAAAAATAATAATTTCGTCCCCAAAATTGGAGTTTGGGGCCATGGGTATGGAAATATGAAGTATGTTAAGCTAGTTTAGGACACACCTTGTGGAAAGAACCATGGGTAACGCTGCTGCATGAGGTCCATAGGCTCCCAAGTGTATTCATCCTTCCCGTGGTTGGACCACAGGACCTTTACCAACGAAACACTCTTTCGTCGCAGCTTCCGGATCTCGGTATCTACTATCCATATGGGCTCCAGCCGAACAGATCTATCAGTTGCTACAGGGCCAGATGTAGTTATGACGTACTGATCAAGGCGAAGCAATGCTCTTCGCAGGGAGGATAAATGGAAAACATCGTGAAAATTCTCCAATTCTGGTGGTAGCTCCAATCGATAAGCTAGGGGCCGATCCGCTCCTAGGTAGTTTAAGGCCCCATGTAATGAGGGCTGAGCTTCTTACTTTCCCAGACACGAGATATGCCATGCATTGGTCTGACCTTTAAGAAAACCTTGTCTATTACCCAAAACTCCACCATCCGGTGTCGCACATCATAGTACTTTGCCTGTCGGCTCTGAGCCTCGAGCATGCGATCCCGAATTAGCCGAATCATCGCATCCGTATCATCAATGTATTATATACCCAGTGCCTTTGGATCCTCATCCTGGATTTAAGATAGAGGCATCCTGCACCTCCTTCCGTATAATGTCCCATAAGGAGCCATGCCGATTGATGTAGGCTACGCTCTCCGATACGGTTATTACGGGAAAACACGAATTTCTCTCTACGTTCTGAATCCTTCATTCACACAACTAATTATTCACAACACACACATTTTGCAATTTAGCAATTAAAGGCTAACGTACAGGTCAACAACACCCTTAAAGATCAAATAATGGCTATATGCCAATATTCTCCCTAGCCAAATGGATCCACCCGATTTGATCGAGCGAGTGCTGTACCAAACGAGATCCACCAAAAATAACAATTTTGGAAAAGGTAGATCTCTCCCAACAAAAAGAAAACGAGGTTCACGAATCCTCATGGATTTAAATCAATTAAGATAAACTCAAAATCAATCGAAGAAATCCACGAAAATTCAAGTTATCGAAGATCACGACAAAATTAATCCATCATAAGAAATAATCAAGAGGGAGTCACACAAAGTAGAAAGTTTCGTTACCCCACCTGTGATTAGATTTTTCTCAAGCATTCAATCGCTCAATCTCTCGTCAACGGTTCCACCGGAGTTGCGTTGTATGAAAAGAAAACTCGTCCACCATCCTCTCTTCACGCCGGAGTTGATTCCACGAGATGGATCTATGCTTGGTCGAAATCCTCCAACTATGGTCGATCACCTTGGGCTGGCCACAAGTCTGCAGGGGAAGGGGAGGGCTGTTTCTCATTCTTCAAGGGAGGTGGAGGGAGGTCAGCTAGTATTAGGTTAGAGAGGTGGAGAGGGGAGGAGGAGAAGAGGTTGGTCGATACTCCAAAGAAGGAGGGGGGGGGGGGGGGGGGGGGGCGACTTGGGAGAGAGGAGGAGAGCAATTAGGAAGGGAATTCCAATTAGGGTTTATTTTATCATCAATAATTATAACAATCCTTCTACATCATGGCCTTTTGTAGGCTTACAAACACATATGGCTATATGCAGCCCAAATTAAAAACCAAAAATAAAAATAAAATAAAGTCCCAAACATTAAAATAAAATTTAAGAAAACTTGATAATAATTAATCAATAATTATAATAGAATAATTATAATTATTAATTAATACTCTTGCGCCTCGGGCGGAGTTTGTAGCGGCGATGGCGTTCATAACAATTACTGTCACGGTGATGGCGTCAGAAATCTTTGGTTGGAGGGACTCCATCATTCGTAAGCATGCTGATACCATCATCTTCATGTTAAGGGTCGTCGCCTCCATCAATCCTCCCCCACTCAAAAGTACTCATCACCGATGAGTTGGCTTGAATGTACTGGTGTAGAAGAGCAGCATCCAAAAGAACCACCTCCGATTCAGGAAGCCACGAGTTATCGGAGGCCGAACGATCACGCCAACGTATCATGTAGCGGCGAATTTCACCACTAGGATGTTGGATAGATAGGCGCCCTTAGAGGGTGGGTGAATAAGGGAATAAAAATCGTTTTTATTAAATTATGCAATTTACTAAATTGTTGTAAAGTAAATGAGAGCGAAATAACAATTTAGGTAAAAGAAGAAAATAATGTAATTTGCAATTTTAGAATTTAGCCAAATGAAGAAAATCAAATAAATACAAAATCAGACATGATTGTATTAGATAAAAAAGTGTTTACAAACATTTGATTTCAATATCGCTAGAAATTGGAGGCGCACAAATACAATTACTTTTTCCTTTTCTATAACGACTCGTATCCCCACAAACTGGTGTCTTTAGCCTATCCTTCACCGGATATGTCCCCAAGCCGCTCTAGCCAATCCTACTCCGGATATGACCTTGAGCACCCCTAGATCTAATCACCTAGAACTAGTCGCCAACACATGCGGCGAATTACCCCTATGCGGCGCAAGGATCTAGCCACCAAATACAAGGTGATTTAACAACAAAGATTCAAAATAATGAAATAGCACAAATGAAAACTCCATCTATGAGATTTTCTGAAGTTGGCGATGAAGTATCGCTGTAGCATAAGCATGGTTGATGAGATCGTTCTTCGGATGTACCGTGATGGTTTCCTTCTCCAGAAATCTTCTTTAGCTTTGAGTGGGAGATGACTTTACGCAGAGTAACAACTCTTGAAATTTGGCACAGGAATTCTCTTTAGGATGGGTTACCAAAACGAGAGAGAAATATTCATTTTATAGAACTTGGAGTTAGCACATGCGGTAGCGGTCGTGCAGAGGCGGTTACGAAACCGTCGTGTTGTAGCTTTGTGGAACGAGATGGAGCTACCAGTAGGCGATAGCGCTAGCGCCTTCAGTAGCACTAATGCCTGCAGTATCGGCTAGCGCTGGCGGTAGTGCTCCATTCAGAGAATTTGATTCCAAGCTGCTTTCTACATGTGCAGTATTGCACCTATAGTTCCTGCACACTATAAACACATGACAAGCAAGATCAAATACAATATGTGATTGGTTATTCTCAAATAATGGGATGTGACACACATGTCCAATAATCTCCCCCTTTTGATGATAATAAATCCTATTAGCAAGAAATCAACAATGGTGTTTATAGTATATGATAAGCAAGATAATACTGTAACTATAGTATATGATAAGCATGAGAACAGTTAATACTCCCCCTACATAAATGCAATTTATGTTTTACTCCCCCTAAATGATAGATTACATGAATTATTCTCCCCTTAATCTTCTAGATTTCTCCTCTAGATTTCTTCAATTAATCTCCCCCTTTTGGTATTATAAGAAGAAGGTGGGGTAAGGGAAGTAGGGAGGCATTCTTTAGGAATTGTAAATCATGATCGAGCTTTTGTAATATAGGAAATGATAAAGAGTTTAAGCATAGTATATAAGAGATTTCACATAAATAAATAAGAGTTTTATGCAAGCGGAAGATTATAAGAAACATCTTTTTGTAAGCACAAAAATCAAAAGTATAAATATGAGTTTAAGTTCAAAATATAAAGATGTTTTAAACATTTTAAAATCTTATTGTTTACCATAAAGTTACCAAGCATTAAATGAACATATCAAAAAGAAAATATACTACAATGTTACTTAATTTCAAGTTTAAGGATACCAAGCATTGTAGAGATCATGCTAGGTAATCTAGTGCATTTCTTATATAAAGAGTAGTATAGATAAAGCATTAGAATCCAATACTCATGAGAAGAAGTGTTACGAAAGATAATGATGTGCACATAAGTGTATTTTGAGCAATGTTAACAAATGATTTAAACCACAAAATACAAGACATATGTAGAGTAAAGTGCACAATAAAACACAAGTATATTAACTTTTGCACACTTTAATGCACATTTTTTTAGAAAAAGTGGTGTAAAAATTAAGGTTTGCACAAGACACTTTACTATTCTTGATGGAGTTATATTTGTCCTTTTTTGTTCACTTTTGTGAAACAACATTCTCCGAATACACTTGGTTTGCAAACCCAACAAAATTTTTAAACTTATACACTTTTCTTAATTTCTTAAGTGCAATTCAAATGTAGTGTAGGTAATAAACTTATGCAGGTTTTAATTTATTGTGCAATTGCAATACACAAGCAAGCATTTTTAGATTTAAACACACATGTAGTTTGCCAAAATAAGTGAGTGAGAAAATATCATTATTAATCACAAAACATTTACTTATACTTAGAGGCATGCTAAGCTTGGTTCTACACATATTTTTCAATACAATTGATGCACTTTAAATAGATATATCAAAGCATGATAAACAAAACAATGTTCATAGTAATTTGAAGGAATAAATTTTAACATTGTAAATAATTCTAAATAATAGAATTCATACATACTTGACATTAACAATAAAGATCATACATTTTTTTTTGTTTTGAAATTTTAAATAAAGAAAAATTCAAAACCACAAGAATAATATTTTTGTATTTTTGAATTTTGAAATATTGTAGTTGATTTTCCATAATATAAATAAAACACAAATAACAAATGTCAGAAATACAAAACTAAGTAGTACATATAAACTAACATATTTTTATAGATTCTTAGAAATTTTAAAAAACAGAAAAATTGAAGACTCACGCTAGTGTCGGCGCTAGCGCAAGCGCGACAAGCAGTGAGTGAAATATTGAGAATTTTAAAAGTCTTTTTTTTTATTATATTTATTAAGAGTCTTAAGAGTAGTCTTATGCATAAATTTTGTAATTTTTAAAGATGTCTTGATTGCTCAATTTGCATAAAACTTTAGCGTTTTTCATATAACTTATCCTAAGATGTCTAAGACTCATAATTCCAACCTTAACATTTGAAACCTTGCATCGGGAAGAGGTTTAGTGAAAATATCAGCAAGTTGAGAGTCCGTGCCAATGAAACTTATTCTAACATTTTCCTTTTTAATGTGATCCCTTATGAAATGATGTCGTATAACTATATGTTTGGATCTAGAACGATGTACAGGATTATTTGTAAGATCAATGACACTTTTGTTGTCACATTTTAATTCAATATGTTTTAGAAGAAAACCAAAGTCCTCTAGAGTTTGGCTCATCCATAGTGCTTGTGAACAACAACTCCCTAGTGCAATGTATTAAGCTAGTGGTTTTGCTTCCTACTAGACCATGCAACTAATGAAGGTCCTAGAAAATGACATGTACCGCTTGTGCTTTTTCTATCAATTGAGCATCCGGTGTAGTTCGAATCAGAATAGCCGTGAAGTTTAAATGAATTATTATGCGGGTACCATAATCCTAATTTAGTTGACCCAATTAGATATCTAAAAATACGTTTACCACTTTTAAATGAGATTCTTTTGGATTGGCTTGAAATTGAGCACAAAAATATACGTCAAACATAATATCGGGTCTAGTTGCACTTAGATAATGTAGAGATCCTATCATACCTCTATATAAAGTTTTATCAATTGAAATTCCCGATTCATGTTTTCCTAATTTTAGTGATGCACTCATTGGTAAGCATGTTTAAGGTTTTAAATTCCAATGCATTTAAGCATATCATGGACTGTTGAAACCAATAACTTGGTCTCTATGTGGAGCTCGGGCCCTCAATAAGTTGGGGGGGTGACCTCACACTTACTTCTCCCACAGGAGAGCTAGGTTGAAGGCTTAGGAACTAGGAGCAAGACCAAGGGCTCGGCGAGGAGGTCCCACCACATACCCGGAAGATCTTAGAGCGCTTCCCCTCCCAAGCCAATGCCTGGCTTGGGCACCTTTGGAGGCTCTCCTCACCCACTAAAGAGACATGGGGAGAGAGAGGCCAAAAGAGAAAGATCCCTCCAAACAGTGCCCCCTTGGTGCTATTTATATATTTCTGGACTTTGTCTGCTAATAGCCACAAACTGGCCTACGAGATTACGAAAATGAGCTCAAGTTTGACCTGCCAATAGCCAAATCCCACCATTCCGAGGCGCTAAACACAGACCCCCCTTCTTGGGGCTGGGTGAGAGGGGGCAGGCCACCCTTACTGGAGTTGGGGTGAGAGGGGGCAGGCCACCCTCTCCTCTCGCCCCCTTGTTGGGGCGGGGGAGAGAGGGGGGCTGGCCGCCCCTCCTCCTCTCACCCGCTGGTAGGGCGGGGGATAGAGGGGGGGTGGCCGCCCCTCCTCCTCTCGCCCCCTGCTGGGGCGGGGGTGAGAGGGGGCTGGCCGCCCCTCCTCCTCTTGCCCCCCTACCGGGGAGGGGCGAGAGGGGGCAGGCCACCCTCTCCTCTCGCCCCACAACTGGGGCAGGGGAAAGAGTGCGGTTGGCCGCCCCTCCTCCTCTTGCCCCCCCTACTGGGGAGGGGGTGAGAGGGGGCTGACCGCCCCTCCTCCTCTCGCCCCCTGCTGGGGCAGGGGCGAGATGGGGGCTGGCCGCCCCTCCTCCTCTCCCCCTTACTGGGGCAGGGGCGAGAGAGGGGCTGGCCGCCCTCCTCCTCTCGTGCCCCTGTTAGGGCGAGGGCGAGAGGGGGGCTGGCCTCCCCTCCTCCTCTGTCCCCCCTGCTGGGGCGGGGGCGAGAGCGGGGCTGGCCGCCCCTCCTCCTCTCGCCCCCTTCTGGGGTGGGGGCGAGAGGGGGTCAGCGGCCTCCTCCTCTCACCCCCTGCTGCTTGGGCGAGCGGGAGGCTCCCGCCTCCACCGCTTGCCTCCTACATGAGCTGGGCAAGTGGGGGGCCTCCGCCTCCACCGCTCATCCCCCTCTCTTCCTGTCCTGGACCGTGCTGAAAAATAATGTCTTAAAAGACCCCTTGGGTCCCGTGGGCCCACTCGGCGAATACAGGGTGGTACATGGACATATTTAGATTGACATATAAAAATACCATCATTTCTTTGTGATATTTGAAAACCAAGAAAATAAGAAAGTTCTCCTACTAGACTCATTTCAAATTAATTTTTCATCACTAAAATAACTTCATTACACAACTCTTCATTAGTATATCCAAAGATTATATCATCCTCATATATTTGCAAAATAATCATATCATCATTATTGTGCTTAATGAAGAGAGTATTATCGGCACTTCGCATAATATAATCGTGCTTTAATAAAAATGTTGTATGCCTTTCATACCATGCACGGGGCGCTTGTTTTAAACATAAAGCACTTTTTCTAGTTTATAAACATGATTGAGAATTTTTTCTCTAGTAAAACCGAGGGGTTGTTCAACATAAAATTCTTCTTTTACAAACCTGTTTAGAAAAGCACTTTTTACATCCATTTGAAATAATTTTATTCTTTTAAAGCTTGCAAATATTAGAAAAATTTGTATAGATTCCAATCTAACAACGAGTGAAAAAGTTTCATCAAAATTAATTCCCTCGATTTGTGAATATCCTTGTGCTACTAAGCGTGCTTTATTTCTAGTGATTCTAGACTCATCATCTAATTTTTTTAAAATCCATTTTACACCTACAACCGGGTGATTAGTGTTGGATTTTACGGCGCCCTTAGAGGGGGGGGGGGGGTGAATAAGGGTTTTATGGAATTTAAATCTTAATTAAATATATTAGAGTTTGCAACTGAAGTTTCAGAATATTTTATAAGAAAATATATTTAAATATCCCAGATAAGATTATATTGAAGATTCCTTTTTAAATAATTGAAACAAACTTTTTGTTTACTGTTGCTAATGCCTGGCGTTAAGTCTTAACGCTGGGCGTTAGCTTTCCAGAGAATATTCCTCAGATCAAAAAGATTGCCATAGTGATTTTACTTATGAAATCATAAATGAAATACAATTCCAGAACATCAGAGATAATGAAAATTATTATTGTATTTCAAAGATAATTATACAAATGTTAAATTTAATACTTTGATGTAAATAGAAATTAAAACATTCTCAAAGAGAAAATAAAATCAATTGAATAGAACATTAAGAGACATGATTTTATTTCATAATAAATTGAATACACAAATGTTTAATTTCTATAACGCTAGAAATCAAGGCGAAAATATGTAAAAACTCTTTTTGTTGTTTCACCGGTCCTTCTCCCAAGGACCGGTTGACTATAGCATATCTATCCCCAGATAAGGCCTCTAGCCACCCCCTAGATCTACCCTCGACCTAGTCGCCACGCACAAGGTGGCGAATTACCCCCTAAGCCTCACAAGGACCTAGTCGCCAACACAAGGCGAATTTACCCACAGAATCCTTCCCGGAATCCGACGTTCTCACCGAACAATTTCTCCACACAAAATACAAAAGGAAAATTAAAAGATTACAAGATAAGTAAAGAGAAACTCCCCAAGAAATTCTGAAGGTGAAGACAAAGTCAATGTAGATGTTGGCATTCTTGAAACGATTGTCCTTCGTATGGAATATGCGTTGTAGACCTTCTCCTTCAAAATCTTCTTTAAATCTTCATGTTAGCCCAAGGGAGATCTCTTAATTTGTTGTACACGAACCTCTCTCCAAAGTATCAAAATTCTGGAATCATCTCTATGATTTGAATGAGAGGAGTTGTACTTTAAAATAGCCTCGGAAGCTAACACGTGTGTTAAGGTTAACGCGCGGCGTTAGTGAGGCAGTTGTTGAGATCGTGCATAAACTCGGGAGTATGACTGAACAAAATTTTGTCGAACGAAAACAAATTTCGTCGAGCGCGCCTTCGTCGAATGCACCCTTTGTAGAATGGAAAAACCGCCACCATCAGGAACGTGCAAACCGCCAGGAACGTGACAAAACAAACTTTCGTCGAACGGAACAATTTCGTCGAACAGAAACACTTTCGTCGAACTGAGCTTCAAATTCGTCGAACGCAGATTGTCAGGCGACTTGTCATCGAGCGCAGGCTTAGTTCGTCGAACGGAGCTCCTCGTTCGTCGAACGCAGCTTGCCCAGTGCAAATTCATCGAGCGCAAGAAATTCGTCGAACGGAGCTCCTCGTTCGTCTAATGCAGCTTGTCGAGCGCAAGTTCGTCAAGCGCAGGAAATTCTTCAAACAGAACTCATCGTTCGTCGAACGCAGCTTCCTTCAAATTTCATTGAGCGCCTTTAGAGTTCATCGAACGCAGCTTTTAGTTCGTCGAACGCAGTTTGCATCTCAGTGGTTTTCCTTCTCAGCGGTTTCTTCTCAGCGGTTTCATCTCAGCGGTTTGCTAACGCTGGTCGTTAACTATTAATGCGGGTGTTAGCTATCTTTCCAGAGAGTCCTTTCCAATCAGCAAACTATTCAAAGGGATGTGTAGCTATAGTTCCTGTACAACCTGCATACTATAAACACACAAAATACAAGATCAAATATAACACGGTATTTGTTATTCTCAAACCAAGAGATACGGAACATAGGCTCCAACAATCTCCCCCTTTTGATAATAATAAATACCTGTATGAGAAATTGGTGAACTTAAAACCATTTGTGTTTATAGATAAGTGCGGTAATAAGATATGCATGAATAACAGGTTTACAAGATAGATTTGATAGCGATAATGCATACTCTTTCTATATGAAGTCCTCCCCCTACATAAGTGTTCTCTTATAATTTACTCCCCCTAAATATCTATTTTACTATATTTCTCTCAATTTCTTCTCCCCCTTTGTTATTAACAAAAGTGGGTAGGGATGAGTGTATATCTTTTAAGATAGATAATGAACCACTTATTGAAGGATTTTCATGATCGAGCATATGATAGTGTATGCACCTCCTATATGATTACGCCCCCTACAAATAGACCCCTTTTTTTTTAATATTATTATAATGCACTCCCCCTAAATATTAGATTTATTCAATTTAATCTCCCCTTTTGGTAGAATCAAAAGAGGGTTTGGGAGTGAGTATGTATGATAAGGAGTAATATATTTTATGTCGAAAAGAAAAATAGGATGCAATCAAAAGCTTGTTAAATACTACTTGTTGAGAAAAATATAAGCATGATGTAACATAAAGTAGTAAGCAACATAGCTAACATGATAAAGTAAGCATTCTATTTTAAAATACCACTTGCTGAAAGGAAAACACGGTGTTAAAAATAATAAGCACTCTTAAACATAAACATCATTTTAGAAGATAAAACCATATAAAGGATAATGAGTTTTAAATTTGAAAAGTTGATGTTTGAGTTAAAGATTGAAGAGATGCTATTCCATTAAGATAAAAAACTGCAAGCATGATTTCATAATTTCAAGAAAAGATACACAAACTACAATGTAATAAAATTTGCATTTCAAGTAAACATAAACATTGTAGCAATCATGCTTAGTTATCTAGTGCGTTTACTTATGTTTGTAGAGATTTGAGTAGATGAGCATTAGGATCCAATTCTCATGAGTAGAAGTTTTATGAAAGATAATGATGTGTACAAAGTAGTGTTTTGATAATGTATACAAGTGAATCAATCAAAAACACATGACATATATAATGAAAGAACACAACATTAAAATACACAAATAATATTACATCCACAATATTTCAATGCACATGAATAAATAGTACAACTACCAAGGTGATCTACACACACAATGCTTATTAAGACTTACCATGGTGCAAAGTAGTGCTTGGGGATCACTTTTATACTTTTTAGCTTTATTTTCAATTTTTTAGGATCCGGTGTACTAAGAGAAGTGGTGTATAAATTGTTTGCTACAAGACACTTTACAATTCTTAGCCAAGGTGCTCAACCTCACAATGCTCATTAAGACTTATGATAAGGAAATTTATGTAGTTTTAAAAATAATTCCAACTAATATCCCGATGTAGGCAAGTATACCTATCGAAATATAGTATAGGAAGGATGTCGTATTTGCCCGAGGCCTGTTGAGTAATCTTACTCACGTAAACTATTATTATTATATCGGAAGTAAAATAGAGTTTTGAAAATAATTTAAAAAAGAGAAAACATTTGATCGAGAATTCTTCTTAAGTAAAATATTTCGTAAACATCATAAATTGATTTGGACAAACTTGACCGTGGAGGTTCCCAAAATATGATAGAACCTCTCTCGATAGAACTACTACCTAACCTTAGGTTGATCGATTAAGACCCCTCGGCCAGTCGACACTCCTAAGCTTGCTTTATGCGGTGAGCCCCACTATTGGATTTGATTCCAATCCGGAAGATTTGTGTCACCCTCTCTCGAGGAATGCATACAACTCTTTTTACCTATGAGCGATCTACCGGTATTTACGAATCTCTCGATACACTAAAATACAGATCAAACTTGATTATCATACCCTAGAAATATGAAACCACTAATTGCAAATCAATGGTAAATCATAGTTTTCCAAAACTAAACTATGAATAAAAGATTACGAAATACAAAAGCTTAAGAAATCATCCGATCAAATGCTATGAAAATTAGCTAAACATAATTGAGAAGAAAGACATTTTTATTTCAATGTAAAGAAAAGTACAATTACAATTAAAGTAAATCTAAGCTAGGAATTAAAATTTGCAAAACATAAAGTAAAATTGCATAAATGAAAATACAATAAGAAAATGCAGAAAACAACTCTATAAATTGACCCAATCTAAGCATGGACTGGATTCCCTTCACTTTGGCAGCAGCTAGCTTTTATAGGTAGAAAATTGGTGAGTCACGCCCTTGGTCACGCCCGTGACCAAGGGCGTGTAAGCTGCGTAACTGCGTCATGAAATCCCAGGAATGTTGGGGGAGAAAAACCGCCAGAAAAGATCATGTCGACGGGTCACGGCCTCGGTCACCCCCGTGACCTAGGGCGTGACTTGACCGAGTCTTGAAAAGGCGGGAAACTGCGCGATCTGGAGTTATTCTGGCAGTTGCGGGAAGGGTCTCCCCCTAGGTCATGGCCGTGACATGGAGTCACGCCCGTGATACAGGGCGTGACTTGACTGAGTCTGGAAACGGCGCGATCTGGAGTTATTCTGGCAGTTGCGCGAAGGGTCACCCCCTAGGTCATGGCCGTGACATGGAGTCATGCCCGTGACCTGGGGCATGTAGGCTGGAAATGATGTGGCGGCATGTTCTGGCAGCTAGAAGTTGGCTAGGTTGAGTCATGGTCGTGACTTGAGGTCACGCCCTTGGTCATGGCCGTGACCGATGGCGTGTAATTCTAAATTAGGCTGGCGGCATGATCAAGCAGCTGGAAGATGGCTGGGTTGAGTCCTGGTCGTGACTTGAAGTCACGCCCTTGGTCATGGCCGTGACCGAGGGCGTGTACTGAAGATTTTTGCAGACTTGTTCCATTCTTTCCCCTGAACATGGCTGTGAGCTTGAATTTATTATTAGCAGCCACAGATTACCTGAAAACACAAAACAAAGTGAATTAGGCATATATTAAACTAAAATTATATAAAAACTAATTAATTACTACTAAAATACTATATAAAAATAACTATAAATAATGTACTATCAAATACCCCCATACTTAAGCTTTTGCTATTCCAGAGCAAAAACTAATTTATAAGTATTAGAAGAATTTATAGGACATTTCCAAAAAGATTTACTTCTAATTATGTACTCCAAATCTTATAAAACTTATCAAAATAAGTTAAGATGTTAAAATTCAGATTTATAAGAAATAATTCATAATTCATAAATTGAAATGAGTAGAATAAATTTTAGTTTTGAAATTCTCTAACTAAATCTTCATAAACAAAATTGCATTGAATTAAGTAAAATATTCCAAGATTAAAATTATAGAAACTTTACAATCATGAGAAACTTTTAGAAAACTACAAAATATTAACTATGCTCTCTCAATAATATCTTGGATAAACAAGTAAACTTGGGTAAATGGAGTAAAATTGGCATTGAAGAAGTTACTTTGTAAATAGGAAATGATGAATTTTATCCTCTCATTTCCAACTTTTTTTTAAATTTTTTCTTCTTTTTATATCCCAAATGTATATGTTTAGGAGTGATGAATTTTATCCTCTCATCTCCATGCCATATAATCTTTTACTAATTTGGGTGCATATGTTTAGGAATGATGAATTTTATCCTCTCATTCCATGACATATGATCTTTTCAAATATTTTTTTTTATGCCAAACAAAAGGGTTAAACAAAAAGGTAGGGGAAGGGCTAGGGTTTAAAGGCTAAAGAAATTCCAAAGATACATTTTAAGAGCATAGAAAATAATTTGAGCAATGTACAAGAAAAATGAGTTCAAGTTAATATAAGTAAAATCTAAAGATATTTAACACAATTACTACAAAATTGAATTATGATATTTTAAAGAGAGAAAGTAAAACTAAGAAATATTCTAAGCAAATCAAAATAATGAAAAACTCATTAAATCAAATTCATCTAAAAATTAAATCTAACATATTTTGAAGAGAAATATATGATTTAAAAATTCATAAAAAGAAAACTCCTTAAAAAGCCTATAAAGACAACTCATAATTAAAATTAATTTTGCATAAATGAAGTTTGGAGAAATTTATTAATACAAAATTTATTTTATAAGATTTTTTTTTGATTTTTTAATATTAAAACAAATTTTTTTTAATATTCTTGGACTTCCCAAGGGCTACCTAATGACGGGCTCGCAAGGTAGTAGGCGGTTTTGTGGGATGAAAAACCAACACGACCCTTTCGCAAGAAATTAAATTTTTAATTTTTTTAATTTTTTTTGTAATTTTAATTTGCAAACAAGAAAAATAAGACACAAAGACATAAAAATTTAAAACAAAACATTTTTTTTTGAATTTTGTAAATTTTTTCATAACAAACTCAAAAATAAGGAAAGAAATTTTTTTTTTATAATTTTGAAAAAGACTTTCTAATTTTTTTTGGATTTTTAATAAAAACTGAAAATAAGATAGTACACCCCCATACTTAAAAATAAACATTGTCCCCAATGTTTATAAGCCAAGTAGGAGGGAAAAGTAAATAAAATGCATAAAAAGTAAATTGCAAGAAAAATAAAGATAAGCAAGGGGTGCCTCCCAAAAGCGCTTTCTTTTTCCCATCTTTAAGCTAGACGGTTATTGTTAGGAAAAAGGAAAATAAATTTGAAAATGCACAGGCAACTCCCTTAATTCACGATCATGTGAGCATGCCGAAATCCGTTGCCCGACGACTCCTCCGCTAAACTCTTGATTCTTCCGTTGTCCGTTAGCGTGAAATTGTGAATCCAAATTACCTATACATACCTCAGGTAATTTGGATTGTTGGAGATGAGCGGCAAATGGGTCGGTGAAGACGTTTGGTTGCAACGACTCATCTTCTACATGAAAATCGTTAATATAAAAAGAATCAAGATTAAGCGAGTCAGAAAATTTTTCGCAAGGAAGAGTTTCTTGTGAAAACACATGATTAAGCTCCGGTTGTTTATTTTCAAAAATAAAATTATTAGTTAAAAAATTAATACCAAGAGAATTAAATTCACGGGACACAATTTCTTCACAAATTATAAATTCATGAGAAAGAGAAGAAAGGTCGGGCGAAGGAGAAGAAGAAAAATTTTCATTTTCTAATTCGCCCGGTGTCTCCATGTCTTTGCGAAATTCTTGGTACAAATGCTCTTCTTGATCATGAGAATAAGCATTTAAAGTGGGAAAAATAAAATTCGGAAAATTCTCAAGATCAGAAGAAGAATAACTCTGCGGAAAAGGCGAGGAATGCAAATCATGATTGAAGGAATTGTCTTCTTCGCACAGAAAACTATCCGGGTGACCTTGCCACCATGAATAATCAACATCAATGCAAGAAGTAAATTCACCCGCATCATTATTTAAAGAAAAATTATTTTCATCATAAAAATTATTTTCATCATAAAAATTATTTTCATTATAAAAATTAATTTGATTTTCATGAGAAAATTTTTGAAATGAAAAATAGCATTCCTCACTAGAATGATGATCCCCACAAAAATGACAAATAATTTGGCGCATTCGTGTGGCTTCCAAAAGATTAACTTTATTTTGAAGCTCGACAACTTTTGCGGCCAACTGTGATAACATCATTTTTTTTGAAAAAGAAAATTAAAAGACTGTTACCTAATAGAAATGAATTTTAAAAGAAAAAGCAAAAAGAGAAATGGGGGTGGAGAAAGAGAATGATAAAAGTAATAAAATTCACGCTTTCAAAATATCAACAAAAATAGTTCCCCGGCAACGGCGCCAAAAACTTGATAGCTATTTTTATATAGTTTTAAAAATAATTCCAACTAATATCCCGATGTAGGCAAGTATACCTATCGAAATATAGTATAGGAAGGATGTCGTATTTGCCCGAGGCCTGTTGAGTAATCTTACTCATGTAAATTATTATTATTATTATTATATCGGAAGTAAAATAGAGTTTTGAAAATAATTTAAAAAAGAGAAAACATTTGATCGAGAATTCTTCTTAAGTAAAATATTTCGTAAACATCATAAATTGATTTGGATAAACTTGACCATGGAGGTTCCCAAAATATGATAGAACCTCTCTCGAGAACTACCATCTAACCTTAGGTTGATCGATTAAGACCCCTCGATCAGTCAACACTCCTAAGCTTGCTTTATGCGGTGAGCCCCACTATTGGATTTGATTCCAATCCGGAAGATTTGTGTCACCCTCTCTCGAGGAATGCATACAACTCTTTTTACCTATTAGTGATTAACCCGTATTTACGGATCTCTCGATACACTAAAATACAGATCAAACTTGATTATCATACCCTAGAAATATGAAACCAATAATTGCAAATCAATGGTAAATCATAGTTTTCCAAAACTAAACTATGAATAAAAGATTACGAAATACAAAAGCTTAAGAAATCATCCGATCAAATGCTATGAAAATTAGCTAAACATAATTGAGAAGAAAGACATTTTTATTTCAATGTAAAGAAAAGTACAATTGCAATTAAAGTAAATCTAAGCTAGGAATTAAAATTTGCAAAACATAAAGTAAAATTGCATAAATGAAAATACAATAAGAAAATGCAGAAAACAACTCTATAAATTGACCCAATCTAAGCATGGACTGGATTCCCTTCACTTTGGCAGCAGCTGGCTTTTATAGGTAGAAAATTGGTGAGTCACGCCCTTGGTCACGCCCGTGACCAAGGGCGTGTAAGCTACGTAACTGCGTCATGAAAGCCCGGGAACGTTGGGGGAGAAAAACCGCCAAAATTGATCATCTCGATGGGTCACGGCCTCGGTCACCCCCGTGACCTAGGGCGTGACTTGACCGAGTCTTGAAACGGCGGGAAACGGCGCGATCTGGAGTTATTCTGGCAGTTGCGGGAAGGGTCACACCCTAGGTCATGGTCGTGACATGGAGTCACGCCCGTGACAGAGGGTGTGACTTGACCGAGTCTGGAAACGGCGCGATCTGGAGTTATTCTGGCAGTTGCACGAAGGGTCACCCCCTAGGTCATGGCCGTGACATGGAGTCATGCCCGTGACATGGGGCGTGTAGGCTAGAAATGATGTGGCGGCGTGTTCTGGCAGCTGGAAGTTGGCTGGGTTGAGTCATGGCCGTGACTTGAAGTCACGCCCTTGGTCATGGCCGTGACCGAGGGTGTGTACTGAAGATTTTTGCAGACTTGTTCCATTCTTTCCCCTGAACATGGCTGTGAGCTTGAATTTATTATTAGCAGCCACAGATTACCTGAAAACACAAAACAAAGTGAATCAGGCATATATTAAACTAAAATTATATAAAAACTAATTAATTACTACTAAAATACTATATAAAAATAACTATAAATAATGCACTATCAACTTATCAGGAGGGTGAGTAGTACTTAGTGGAGTTTTCCTTGTCATTGATTTTTTGCTTTTTAGTTTAGTAACTAAGGACTCTGAATTCACTTGTTTTGCAAAGATAGCATTTTTTTAAACCACATTTCTCTAAAGAATAAGTGCATGAAAGACAAAGAATTGCAATAACCAATTCAATGTTGTGTAGGTAATCTACTTATGCATTTTAATCATTTATGTTATTACACTACACAATCATGTAAGAATGAGATTGTAATCACATGTAGGTTATCAAAAATAAGTGAGTGAATGAATCAGTATTAAAACATAATACATTACTCATTCTTAGAGGCATGCAAAGCTTTTCTACACATGTTTATCTACCATCAATTTCATTGCACATAACAAGATAATATTCAAGGCATGATAAATACAAAACAATGTCTTTTATGAAACTTGAAAGTTAAATTAAACATTGTATTTAATTTTTAAATGATATAATTAATCACCCTTGACAATGGCAAGGAATAACAATCCGTTTTTATAAAAAAAAATTATATATACACAAAAAAATAAACACACATAAAGAAAAACATATTTCTGTTCTTTGAAATTGTTTTGTAATTTTGTATTTGTTTTTTTATGTATATTCTTTGGAAATCATAGAAATCTTTAATAGCCCTTTCAGTAAATGATATTTTATGCCAGAGAAATAAACAAAAATAATGTATGAGAAAATACATATATATATTTTTTAAAAGAAATAAAATTTTGTTTTAAAGGGAATAAAAAGATAGAAAACTTTTTACAAACAGAGAAATAAAACACACACAAAATATTAAAATAATACCAGAAATAATTCAAAACAAAAAAAATATATTTTGGAGCAAAGGAGCTAACGCCAGGCGTTAACTTCTTAACGCCAAAACAGAACTGCATTTGTTGAATTTTTGAAAAATGTTTTTCAAAATTCATTTGTATTATAAAGAGGCCTTCCTTCAGTTGAAATTTCAGAGTATATTGATTAGATTTGAAGGCTCTTTTAGCATGTTTTTGGTGATTTTTCAAGTACTTGGGTTTTGTAAAATCATTTAAGCTCAAAATAATAAAATATGCAAACACAAGATGTAATGTTAGAACAAAAAAAAATAAGCATGAATTATGTATAAAGAGTGAGATAATGTTCATGCAATGAATATAATATAAGTATATCTAAGATCAAGATACCTCAACAACATGACTGCACTCTAGCCCAGTACTAAGTGACGGGTGGGCATGACGAGTTGCACGCATGCGGTAGGTTGGGGTGTTAATCCTATATGCATACAAAAGACGACGCTCAACCTAGCACTCTTTCCCCCCAGTGCCTCTCAAGGCCCCACTGGAACCCTCCCCGGTTAAGGACAAGACATGACTTAGAGGTTAGGTCTCTAATGCACACAATCCTACGCCCTCGCTATTGTGAGACACATGTCACAGGTTTATTGATTATGGACATACTAAGCGTGTAAGCCCTAAATATATCAACTGTGTTATAATTGCATGATTAGTTTTGGATTTAGAATTTTATCGAAGATTGTTAATTTTAAATCCATTTAGAAAAGTTTTATTCAAGCAAATAACTACAAAGGAAAATATGATTTTCAGAATTTAATGATATAATTTACTCTAGCATTGCAAGATATAACTAGCATGGATATTGATTTCTTCCTATGGTAAGTGATAATGCTAGTGTGATGAGTTAGGACAACATGGTGCAAAGCTAGGTAAAATTGGACAAATATATAATTGAATTGCATGTATTCAAACATAGAGTTTTGAATTTTCATAGACCTAGAAATAAGTGACAATTCTATTTGATTTCATCTTGTTGATATCAAGTTAATTCTTAGGTCTAAAGATAATGCGATACATGCAAACAATAGAGATACAAATTACACACACAAAATAAGATATGAAACTATAATACCAATAGCCATCATATATTTCATAATTACTAAGGTTGATTTATGATAATTCTTGATAGATCATGAATTGTGATATATGATAATAGTGAATTTTAGCATAGGATATTAATAGGTCATGGTGGTGTGTGTATAGTTCATATTCATCCTTTTAAAGAGACAAACAAAATTGTTTTGGTTATCTGAAAGTAGAATGCAATGATACTTAATACGGTAAAATAATTTTTCAGAAAATAATAAATAGAGAAATCAGAATTTTTAGGAAAATATGCTACCGCCAGCGTTAGTGATAACGTCTGGCGTTAGCAACAGAGTTACTATATTTGAGTTAAAACACTTTGTTTTTGATATTATTTGATTCTGATTTTTCTCGATTTATGATTTTCAATATAGGGGCTATTATATGCAACAACAAAAAAAGACAAATATGCAATTAGTTGCGCATTTAATATTTTAGCCTACGACCCCTAAAAATCCATTTAAATCCAATTTTGAAAGTAATTGTATTAGTCTTGATAATATCATTTAACAAATTTAGCATTCAATTTATAATGATAATATAAGACATTTATATGCAATGGATTTAAAAAGGATGAAACATAGGAAAAAGGAAAGATAGATCACAAAAAAATTATGACTTTATTTTCAATTTAATTCAATTTTGATTTGATAAACATTAGACTTAAAATGTAAAAGTCATATTTCATAATATATCTAAGTGACCTTAGCGTGTTGGCTCAAAAATAAGAAAACAAGCAAAAGAAAAAGCAATTAAGCATATCATGAAGTAGAGTAGTGATATTTCATTTTTAATTTATTTCTACTTCATGCAATAGGATGATTCCTAGTGAATGAGAGATTTAGGTATCCAAAGGGGACCAAGTGTGATGGTTCCTTTGGGTACCC
Organism: Dactylorhiza incarnata; assembly: GCA_033032865.1. Taxonomy (NCBI): domain Eukaryota; kingdom Viridiplantae; phylum Streptophyta; class Magnoliopsida; order Asparagales; family Orchidaceae; genus Dactylorhiza; species Dactylorhiza incarnata. The sequence goes on along the minus strand of JAWHQI010000026.1, from coordinate 2,770,322 downwards.
AAATACATCGTGTAGGCTTTTGAAGAGATAATGATGAATGGGCCTTTACAAGTGGAGTTAGTGTTTCATTTTTAATTTTGGGCCTCCATTCATACTTTGGTTGTTTATCTTTTAAATTCATATTATGATTATTTGACATCTTTTTGGAATGATAGTTGTTTGAAAAATAATTCATTTGAGATTTATGTTTATTCAAATTACTTTTCAAAATACATTGATATTGATAATCATAATGAATTATATTAAATTGATTCTTTGAGAGTTTATAAGAGTGATGATCTTTCTTAAGAATTGAATGTTGAAAGAGTGGGTTACAATATGTTTTAAATGATTGGTTCTTATTTTGATGATTTTCATTTCCACTCTTCCTTATAGACATACTCTTATAATATGAAGTTAAGCTCTTTAAATTTAGATTTCTTAATAAACTAGAGTTAAGAGAATTTTTATTACTTGAAAAATTTTCAATAAACAATTTTAATGATTCTAGTTTATCCTTTAAATTATCATTTTCTTTTATCAATTTTTCAATATGCTCTTTTGAATTTAAAAGACCCCTTTTTAATACCTTGAGTTCGTCTTTAAAAGAATTATAATCAAAACATGGTTTAGCATTTTCAATTAAAGAGCATGAAAGAGAATTTGAAACATCAATATAAGATTCTACTTTAGCGTTTGCTTTTAAAGTTTTATTTTCTAAACATAATTTTGAATTAGCATGTTTCAACTTTGAAATTTTACGTTTAGCAAATTTAAGCACACGAAATGTAGAAATAGAATTAGTTACTAAAAGAGAAGATTTAGATTTTCTTACCTTGCTATAGTTTCCGTCTTCTCTTTTGCTTGATGTTTCGCCATCAATTGAGTTCAATATTGTTTCTCTCTTAGATTGATCTTCCTCTAAGAATGAGTCCTCGTCGATTTCTTCTCTTGGATCCATAAGGAATTCCACTTGTTCATTATGTGTGGAGGGAAGACTATAAGTATTCTCAAGAAATTTCCAAACTTCAAAAGCAGTAGGAAGCGTATAAATAAGTTTGAAAATATTTTGATCAAGCGCACAATATAGACTATTCATAGATTTGGCATTTAAAACATTTCATTTTTATTAAGAATAATTGGAGGCATTTTAATTGTAATATTCCAAACTTCAATATCCAAAGTTTTAAGAAATGTTTCCATAAGTGTTTTCCACCCATTATAATTTTCACCCATAAATAATGGTGGACATAAAGATTTTTCATTTTCATGGAAATTATCCCCTCTAGAAGATGTAAGATCATGAAGCGCCATTATTCCCGGTTGTAAAGCCGTATTGGAATAACCTACGCTCTGATACCACGTGTTGGATCTTACGGCGCCCTTAGAGGAGGGGGGGGGGGGTTGAATAAGGGTTTTATGGAATTTAAATCATTATTAAATATATTAGAGTTTGCAACTGAAGTTTCAGAATATTTTATAAGAAAATATATTTAAATATTCCAGATAAGATTATATTGAAGATTCCTTTTTAAATAATTGAAACAAACTTTTTGTTTACTGTTGCTAATGCCTGGCGTTAAGTCTTAACGCTGGGCGTTAGCTCTCCAAAGAATATTCCTCAGAACAAAAAGATTGCCACAGTGATTTTACTTAAGAAATCTTAAATGAAATACAATTCCAGAACATCAGAGATAATGGAAATTATTATTGTATTTCAAAGATAATTATACAAATTTTAATTTTAATACTTTGATGTAAATAGAAATTAAAACATTCTCAAAGAGGAAATAAAATCAATTGAATAGAACATTAAGAGACATGATTTTATTTCATAATAAATTGAATACACAAATGTTTAATTTCTATAACGCTAGAAATCAATGCGAAAATATGTAAAAACTCTTTTTGTTGTTTCACCGGTCCTTCTCCCAAGGACCGGTTGGCTATAGCCTATCTATCCCCAAATAAGGCCTCTAGCCACCCCCTATATCTACCCTCGACCTAGTCGCCATGCACAAGGCGGCGAATTACCCCCTAAGCCTCACAAGGACCTAGTCGCCAACACAAGGCAAATTTACCCATGGAATCCTTCCCGGAATCCGACGTTCTCACCGAACAATTTCTCCACACAAAATACAAAAGGAAAAATAAAAGATTACAAGATAAGTAAAGAGAAACTCCCCAAGAAATTCTGAAGGCGAAGATGAAGTTAATGTAGATGTTGGCGTTCTTGAAACGATCATCCTTCCTATGGAATATGCGTTGTAGACCTTCTCCTTCAAAATCTTCTTTAAATCTTCATGTTAGCCCAAGGGAGATCTCTTAATTTGCTATACACGTGATGAGTCCTGATCATATACACTTTTATGGACTCATCTGGGCCATTTATTTAGTCATTTCACCGCACTTTAGCCTTGTTATAGTTTATATTTGATATTCCATGCTAGGTGCACTTCTAGGCCCATTTTGGTGTGATTTCATTGCTTTTCTTCATTAGTTGTTTTCATGCGCTGTTAAGTGCCACTTTCAGTGGCTAGATTTGTGGTTGTGCCTGGAATAGGAGTCGGGCGAGTGTTCTCGGTGAAATTCTGCACAGGAACACTGCGCACGATCACCGGTTCTATTGCGCACGACCACTGGTCGTGCGCCACTGATCGTGTGCACTTAACACCTTTTTCATGAGTTCTGTTTGGTGCAGTGCGCACGACCATCAATGCCAGTGCGCACGACCACCGGTCGTGCGCCACTGCTCGTGCGCACTTACCATTTAATTTCCGAGTTCTGTTTGCTGTAGTGCGCACGACCATCAACTCCAGTGCGCACGACCACCGGTCGTGCGCCACTGGTCGTGCGAACATGTTATTTCATAATTTCTGTCTTTGCAGGTTCCGTCCAGGCAGAGCGCACGATCATCGAATTCTAGTGAGCATGACCACTGGTCGTGCGCCACTGACCGTGCGCACTGTTTATTCCAGCGCCTATAAAATCCGCTGCTCGCGATTTAGGTCAGACAGACCGCCGTATTCCGCCGTTTTCTGCTCCAGTTCGTCCGACTTCGCCCCCCCATCGCCGCCCACGATCTAGAGGTGCTCCGGGCTTGCTCTTCACGCCAATCTTGAGCCGGAGTTTCCTCTCGGCCTCCTCCTTCATCCTAGCGCTCCAAAGGAAGACCTAGCCGCCATTATCATCAAGCAAGGGGAAGTTTGCAACCTCTACCGGATCGTGACACGAAGAAGACGGGCTCATTGGAGAGTCGTGACAGCTCTCTCTACCCCGGACGTAGTTGCGGACCGAGCTTGGACGCGGATTGACAACCCGTCGATTCCAACCGTGAATCTACAACGAGACTTCGGATTCGGTCGATTTCTTGCCTTATTCTTCTCTTATTGATTGTTGTAATAGCTAGATCTATATATTTTGATGAAGTGGCACTTAGACTTGCTTCTATTTATATAGATTTCATGTTTGTGTGAAATGCTTTTGTGGTCTATGTGTTTATGAGGAGCGCCACCATCCATTTTCCACTTCACCACCGCGTTCGTGTGCCGCACTAGTAATTGCTAGTGGCGTGCTTGTCGAAGAGGTGCTTGCGACCCTCGCTCCGCTAGCCTACTCGTCCATCCGCCTACCGAAGCGTGGCATCGCGGCCCGTATTCCATCCCGCCTAACGAAGTAGTGCGCTCAAGGCCTGCACAGTTCGATTCCGCTTGCTTACTCGTCCATCCGCCCTTTCGACGCAGCGCGCTCAAGGCCTGCCTAGTCTCCATCCTGCCAAGCGAAGCATTGCATAGCGGCATTGCATAGGAGTAGTTGATAGCTTTTATTTTATTTTCCAAAAGCCAACCCAACTCCCCCGCATTCCAACCGATTTAAGGACTTCAATCTCAAGTCCTTCCTCGAAACCTAACTCCACCTTACTGTGTTCCTCAAGAGACCGACACTCGGGGAGTTTCCCCATTATTATTACTTGCGCGATCGGTGCACTTGCCGAATCATCGCATCAAGTTTTTGGCGCCGTTGCCGGGGAACACAGTCGTGTGAGTTTTCTTGAGAGGGAGAGCCGAGAGATAGTAGTTCTTCCAGTGTGTATAGCCGCTTTATTATTTTTGTTTGCCTTTTAATTATCTTTTGTTTGTTTTTATTTCTTCATCCCCTATTTTAAAGTTTTAGGCAAGTTTTATTCAAGGAGTTTTTCTAGTTGTGTAGATTTCCTTGCAAAGAATTTCAGTTTCTTTTTATCTGCTTTGAATTTTGAAAATGTCGTCATGGGGTATTTCGCCTAGCTTTAATGATAAGATGGTTTATTATATAGACCAAATGAATGAGTTGAATGCTAGGCAGTGTAGGAACATTGTTTGCTTGTTGTGTCGAGGAGAGGGTCATGAATTGAAGGACTGTCCTAGTCTTTTCAAGCCTGACCGCCACTCCTCCACTCAGGACAACATTGTCCCTATCGCTCATTCTTTACCCATGGAGGCAATTGTGCCCTCTACCCCTGAGCTTGTCTCGTGCACGGACTCCTCACTCCCTGTTTATGGCTTCTCTCCCAGTGATGATGATCACTCAACTGTTAGCCAACAAGGAGAGGAATGGGAGCTCGTAGATGCACCTGAGTATGATGAGGAAAGTATTCTTTCCATCGGGGAGGCTTTAGCAGATCTTTTTGCGGAGGAACCAAATCTTTGTGTTCCTCCAGTTTCTTTGCGAGATTTTTCTGCACACAATTTTTATGATCCTATCGAAGTGAAGGAGTGGGGTGATGCTTCTGACTTGGAGGGTGCTCCAAAGTGGGATGAGGATGTCGTTTTCCCTGAGGGGGAGAATGAATACTTTGAACACGATGATGCACCTCGGTGGGATGAGGAGGATACTCTCTCTGATGAGGAGGTTTGCACTTCTTCATGGGACGAGGAGGTCCAAATCACCACTGAGGCCCCTGAGTTCTCAAGTCCCCCTTGCTATGATATTTACGATGATGATAGTGATCTACCCTTGGATCTTGCTGGGAGTGAGACCGGGACCACTCCCCCGATTGATTTTTATTTAAGTCATTCCTCTTCTTTATTTCTTGATCCCCCTTCTTTATCTGAGCCTGTGCAGGTTGAATCTTCACAGGTACCCCAGGAGGACTTGGAGCATTTTGCTCGAGTCAATGTTGTGAGCATCTTCTTATGTGAGGAGGTTTATCCTCCCTCCGTAGAGGAAGCTCCACTCATTTCCTTTGCCTCCTGCTGCCCCCCTGTTGACGATACCTTGCTAGGCAAGGAGGTGTTTTGTGAGATGAGTGAGGACCAGGCCTCCTCCTCTTCTTACTTTCTTTTCCCTCTACCTGTGATGGGCAGGTTTTATCTATATTCGGGTAGAGGCGTGACTGTTCTTTCTCCATATAGGTACCCGCTACCTACACGCATATTAGAACAGTTACCTGTCCACTTTTCTTTTCATAGGCCCATTAGCTAGAACTGTACAAATGCCAAATAAGTCGTGCTGGGATGACAATAACCCCAGTAGTTATCTTTCTTTTCTGCATTGTCATTCCACCTAATCATGTTTAGTTAGTAGTATTTCTTTTCAGTTTTCTATTTTCTTTTGTTTTGCGGAGCTGACCCTTGCAGGTATCTTTTCTGGATGGCGGATGCTGCAGCTTAGTCTTGGTTTAAACGCCAATCTTCTGGTATGCTCACTTGCTGAGCATTGGGTACCCTCTTTCCCTAGCCTATGCTGATTTTCATGTCATATATTATGCGGATTGTTTAGTTTAAGTCTGGGGGAGAGTAGTTTTGTTTACCCGCTCACGTGCACTATTACACTGCATGCTAGAAGATTTCATTTAAAATGTTTTGTTTATTTTCATTGCACACCACATCACCCACTTGAGCGCGTACACATCTGTTTGCTTGCTCTGTTGTGAATTTAATTCTTCTGCTTATTTGGGAAAGTCTAGGTGATGGCTTAGGACTATGTAGCAGAGTAAAATGTTGACTCTAGTAGTGCTCCTAGTCGAGTGCTCGGTTGCATAGAAATCTGTGTAGAGTAGACTTCTCTTTATACTTATGGTTTTATATTTTTCTTATTAGTTTAAATGTTGTTTACTCTACTCAAATGGTGAATCCGGTGTGAATCAAACGGTAGCGTAGGGATGTGTGTAAACGATCGCTAGACTCGTATTGCTTGAGTCGGGAGAAAGGAGAATCTTTCTCGGTGGCTAGAACTTGCCCCAAGCGATTCTTGAAGCATGGGTATACGGTTAGTCAATTGCGTGAATGTGATATAGGCCATCATTTTGGCCCGGTTGAGCCTTTGTGCCTATCCCTACCGCTATATCCTCGCTAGCCCAGTTGTGCCTACCCGTTCTTTGATTCAGCCCCACTTTTATTTCACCAAAGCCCAAAAGCCAATCCTAGTCGCACACCCAAATCTGAGCTTTAGCTGTTTATTATTTTCTTGAGTTGGGTTGTTGATGTGGTAATATGTTTGTGAAGATGTGGATGTGTCCTTTTGTTTATTTGCTGAAAATGATAAGAAAAGAAAAAAAATGAGAAAAAGAAAAGAAGTTAAAAAGAAAGGAAAGAGAAGGAGTGTTTAATTGAAAATCTTTATGTATAAATTTATGTTTGGGTGTAGGCGGTGCACGCACCCATGCTGTTAAGTCCAAGTCTGGGGGTGTTGTGTACCCACGTGTTTGTGTGGTGAATGAGGATAGTTTCCTGCATTAGCTCATTTGGGTTTAGTGCTTTAGCCGTCGTTTTTTTTATCTTTGTTTTTCCTCACCTAAACCCAAGCCCCATTTAAAACCTAAAGTCCTATTGATTCACGCATTTGAGTCAAACCAGTGCCGTGGAGAGAATGTGACCGGGCAAGCCTATGGTCACCGACACCGATGGATTTTGGTGGAGTTTATCCGGCACCCCAATCTTGAGCAATGCTCGTCTCAGCGCTTAGTTTACTTTCTCCGTATGCATGACCGAATGATTCACCGTAGTTCACCATTTTGAGTAGTTGTAATATGCTTTTACTCTTTTAAAAATATATGCTTTTACTCTTTTAAAAATATATAAATTGTTTTTATAATCAGAAATCTTTTCTACTATTTTTCTTATGCACGTGAGCATGCGACTTCGCATGGTACTCTGTATTGTAGTTTTAAGCCATCTACTTTTCTTTCCCCGTTCGCTTAGAATTTGTTTGCTCGGGACGCGCAAACAGTTAAGTCAGGGGTGTGATGAGTCCTGATCATATACACTTTTATGGACTCATCTGGGCCATTTATTTAGTCATTTCACCGCACTTTAGCCTTGTTATAGTTTATATTTGATATTCCATGCTAGGTGCAATTCTAGGCCCATTTTGGTGTGATTTCATTGCTTTTCTTCATTAGTTGTTTTCATGCGCTGTTAAGTGCCACTTTCAGTGGCTAGATTTGTGGTTGTGCCTGGAATAGGAGTCGGGCGAGTGTTCCTGGTGCAATTCTGCACAGGAACACTGCGCACGATCACCAGTTCAATTGCGCACGACCACTGGTCGTGCGCCACTGATCGTGTGCACTTAACACCTTTTTCATGAGTTCTGTTTGGTGCAGTGCGCACGACCATCAATGCCAGTGTGCACGACCACCGGTCGTGCGCCACTGCTCGTGCGCACTTACCATTTAATTTCCGAGTTCTGTTTGCTGTAGTGCGCACGACCATCAACTCCAGTGCGCACGACCACCGGTCGTGCGCCACTGGCCGTGCGAACATGTTATTTCATAATTTCTGTCTTTGCAGGTTCCGTCCAGGCAGAGCGCACGATCATCGAATTCTAGTGCGCACGACCACTGGTCGTGCGCCACTGACCATGCGCACTGTTTATTCCAGCGCCTATAAAATCCGCTGCTCGCGATTTAGGTCAGACAGATCGCCGTATTCCGCCGTTTTCTGCTCCAGTTCGTCCGACTTCGCCCCTCCATCGCCGCCCACCATCTAGAGGTGCTCCGGGCTTGCTCTTCACGCCAATCTTGAGCCGGAGTTTCCTCTCGGCCTCCTCCTTCATCCTAGCGTCCAAAGGAAGACCTAGCCGCCATTACCATCAAGCAAGGGGAAGTTTGCAACCTCTCCCGGATCGTGACACAAAGAAGACGGGCTCATTGGAGAGTCGTGACAGCTCTCTCTACCCCGGACGTAGTTGCGGACCGAGCTTGGACGCGGATTGACAACCCGGTGATTCCAACCGTGAATCTACAACGAGACTTCGGATTCGGTCGATTTCTTGCCTTATTCTTCTCTTATTGATTGTTGTAATAGCTAGATCTATATATTTTGATGAAGTTGCACTTAGACTTGCTTCTATTTATATAGATTTCATGTTTGTGTGAAATGCTTTTGTGGTCTATGTGTTTATGAGGAGCGCCACCATCCATTTTCCACTTCACCACCGCGTTCGTGTGCCGCACTAGCATGCTAGTGGCGTGCTTGTCGAAGAGGTGCTTGCGACCCTCACTCCTCTAGCCTACTCGTCCATCCGCCTACCGAAGCGTGGCATCGCGGCCCGTATTCCATCCCGCCTAACGAAGCAGTGCGCTCAAGGCCTGCACAGTTCGATTCTGCTTGCTTACTCGTCCATCCGCCCTTTCGACGCAGCGCGCTCAAGGCCTGCCTAGTCTCCATCCCGCCAAGCGAAGCATTGCATAGCGGCATTGCATAGGAGTAGTTGATAGCTTTTATTTTATTTTCCAAAAGCCAACCCAACTCCCCCGCATTCCAACCGATTTAAGGACTTCAATCTCAAGTCCTTCCTCGAAACCTAACTCCACCTTACTGTGTTCCTCAAGAGACCGACACTCGGGGATTTTCCCCATTATTATTACTTGCGCGACCGGTGCACTTGCCGAATCATCGCATCAACACGAACCTCTCTCCAAAGTATCAGAATTCTGGAATCAACTCTATGATTTGAATGAGAGGAGCTGTACTTTTAAATAGCCTCGGAATCTAACACGTGCGTTAAGGTTAACGCGCGGCGTTAGTGAGGCAGTTGCTGAGATCGTGCATAAACTCGGGAGCGTGGCTGAACAAAATTCAGTCGAACGAAAATAAATTTCGTCGAACACGCCTTCGTCAAACGCACCCTTCATCGAACGGAAAAACCGCCACCATCAGGATCGTGCAAACCGCCAGGAACGTGACAAAACAAACTTTCATCGAACGGAACAATTTCGTCGAACGGAGCATCAAATTCGTCGAACGCAGATTGTCGGGCGACTTATCGTCGAGAACAGGCTTAGTTCGTCGAACGGAGCTCCTCATTCGTCGAACGCAGCTTGCCCATTGCAAATTCATCGAGCACAGGAAATTCGTCGAACGGAGCTCCTCATTCGTCGAACGCAGCTTGTCGAGCGCAAGTTTGTCGAGCGCAGGAAATTCATCGAACGGAACTCATCGTTCGTCGAACGCAGCTTCCTTCAGATTTCATCGAGCATCTTCAGAGTTCGTCGAACGCAGCTTCTAGTTCGTCGAACGCAGTTTGCATCTCAGCGGTTTTCCTTCTCAGCGGTTTCTTCTCAGCGGTTTCTTCTCCGCGGTTTGATAACGCTGGGCGTTAACTATTAATGCGGGCGTTAGCTATCTTTCCAGAGAGTCCTTTCCAATCAGCAAACTATTCAAAGGGATGTGTAGCTATAGTTCATGTACAACCTGCATACTATAAACACACAAAATACAAGATCAAATACAACACAGTATTTGTTATTCTCAAACCAAGAGATGCGGAACATAGGCTCCAACAATTAGATGGTCTTTCTACTAATTTCCAAACATTATGTCGCTCAAATTGTTCTAACTCTTCAGTCATAGCCAAAAACCAAAATCATCATTTAAAATGGTTGAAACGGTTTTTGGTTCAATTTCAGAAAAAAAAACAAATGTTTGAGTAAGATTCATGAAGAGAAGAGCGAGTTCTTACCCCAATGGATGGTTCACCAATTATTAGTTCCCGTGGATGATCCTTTGTAAATTTCAGGGTGCTTGGAGTTACATAATCATCTTCCTTTGCCTCCTCTTCCTCTTCTTTGGAAGGTTCCTCGTCACCATGCTCCAAAGGTGGTAAGAGATCATCATCTTTGCTTGCAAAAAGTCTTTCTACACAAGGAACAAGCTCATCAAATTTCACATTAATCGACTCTTCAATTTACTAGTTCTTTTATTAAAAATTCTATAAGCTTTACTAGTTGAAGAGTATCCATGAAAAGTTCCTTCATCGCATTTTTCATCAAACTTTCCCAAGCTATCTTTAGTATTCAAAATAACACATTTACAACCAAAAACTTTAAAGTAGGTTACGTTAGGCTTCTTTTGAAAATAAAGTTCATATGGTGTGTGATTAAAAGATGGGCGAAGCATGATTTTATTCATAACATAACATGAGGTATTTACGGCTTCGGCCCAAAAGGACTTAGGCAATTTATGTTCACATAGCATAGTGCGTGCTAGTTCTTGAAGTGTCCTATTCTTTCTTTCTATAATACCATTTTGTTGTGGTGTGCGTGGTGCGAAGAACTCATGTTTAATTCCTAACATATCACAAAAAGATGTAAACTTTTCATTTTTAAATTCTCCTCCATGATCCGAGCGAATGCATTTAATTTTTAAATCGCTTTCATTTTGAATACGAGTATAGAATTTTGTAAATTCGCAGAATGCATCGGATTTGGATGAGAGAAATTGTACCCAACAATATCTAGAAAAATCATCTATTAAAACATATGTATTTGATCTACCACCAAGACTTACGGTGCTAACGGGACCAAAAAGATCCATATGAATTAATTGCAGGGGTCTTGTAGTAGAAATAAAATTTTTACTTTTGAAAGAGGATCTAGTAAATTTACCCTTTTGACATGATGAACAAAGTGAAGGTAATGTTCCATTTAACCTAGGCAATCCTATAATTAAATCACTTTTGGCAAGTCTTACAATAAGATTTGTGCTAGCATGTCCTAGTCGTCTATGCCAAAGTTCTAATTCATCATTTTTAGTGATAAAACATTTTATAGATGATTTAGAAAGATCATGAAAAGAAACTATATAAACATTATGTATTCTTGGTGCAGTTAGTAAAATATCTTTTTTAGTAGGATTGGATATTTTGCATAAATTAGTAGAAGATTCAAATAAAACATCTAATCCTTTATCACATAATTGGCTAATAGAAATTTGATTGTGTTTTAGCCCTTTTACATAAAGAACAGTGGATATCGTAAAGGATTCGTTACCAACTATACCAATTCCCATGATCCTTCCTTTTCCGTTATTGTCAAACGTCATGATCCCTCCCTTCTACTTTTTTAGGCTAAGTAACTTTGCTTTATTGCCCGTCATGTGCTTGGAGCATCCAGAATCTAAGTACCGCACATCTTCATTGTCCTTAGCCTTCCTGTACATCTAGAAAGAAGATGAGAGTAAAGATTCTGATACCCAAGAGGTACCACCCATAGAATAAGTGGAAGCCTTAGGTACGCAGATTTACTTTAAAGTATTTTGTTTTACTTTCCTGAAAGAACTAGATGTGTGACCTAACCTATAATAGTTTGCACATGAAATAAAAGGGGTTGAGACCCTGTTCTGAAATTTTGTGTTATTCATGTTGGAAGGAATCATTTTTACAGAAGAAAATGTTTTTGCAAAAGAAACTATTGAATTTTTGTATGAGCTGCTAGCGCCGGCGTTAGTTGCTATCCTGTGCTGTAGCCCTCACCTCGATATCCGAGCCCAAATTTCCAGAACTGTAGCACTAGTTCCGTAAAATCATTTCTAGTGATTTTTTTCCTATTCCAAAATTTTTAATGGCCATGGTGAGATCATGAAATTGTGCTTTAAGTGATGAATTTTCTTTCACAAGCATGACACACCTATTTTCAAAACCCTTGTTATTATTCTTAATTTGCAAAAGAGAGGCTACTAATTTCATTTCTAATTCCCCTTCTCTTTTGTAAGAGTTTTGGCTTGGGAGAGGGCTTTAGAAAGAGAATCTTCAATTTCTTTTGCCATTTTAGTGGAGTGATCACACTCTTGGCAAGAAACCTTTCTTTTTTCTAAAACAATTACTTTTTTGGAAAGCTTTTGATTTTCTTTAATTAAAGATTCATTTTCACGATTCAATAAAATACAATCTTTCATATTTTTATCAAAAGCTTTGCAAGTTTCAAGAAATTCATTAAAAAGATCATCATATGTGGGAGGAGTTACCTCAGTGTCACGAAGAACACTGGTATCGTCTTCGTTGTTTCCATATCCAATGAGGCACATATTTGCTTCCTCATCTTCACTTGATGAAGACCCGCTTGATACTTTGGAGGAGGGGGAGTCATCCCATGTTTATCCTTTTAGCACCTTCCTCTTTTCCTTCCCTTTGTGTCGCTTTTCCTTTTTCTCCTTCAAAAATTTTGGGCACTGGCTCTGAATATGCCCGGTTCTCCTACAATGATAGCATTCTGGTGGAGGTCTTTCTTCTTCATTGCCGCTCTCCTTTTCCTTCTTTGAAGATGACCCTTTCCATCTTCCATCCTTTTGGAAATATTTTTGGAAGGTGTTTCTCCTTTCCGATTTCTCATAAACTTTCGGAAGTTCTTTACCAAGAGACTTTCTTCATCTTCATCCTCATCCTCTTGGCAATCCTTTGATTTTAGTGCCAACGCCTTCTTCTAAGGATCCTTGTTGTATTCATCGTATTGGATTTTGAGTTCTACCTTATGGGTTTTGAGATTCCCAATGATGCTCTCAACCTGGAGCGTTCTTAGATTGTGCAACTCCGAGATAGCCGTCACCTTCAGATTGAGTTTTGGAGGAAGAGATCGAAGATTCTTTCGGACCAAGTCGCCGTTGAAGAAGGTCTTTCCGAGAGCTTTGGAGGCATTGACGATCTTGGTGAAGCGGGAGTACATTGCATCAATATCTTCGCTTTCATCCATCTGAAACTTTTCATATTCTGACTCGAGTTGGAAAAGTTTTGAATCTCTAACCTATGATGCACCTTCATGAGTAATTTCCAAATGATTCCAAATATCATATGCAGTAGTACATGTGGTAATTCTATTAAATTCATTTCTATCTAATGCACAAAATAAAACATTCATGGCCTTAGTGTTATTTTTGCATTTAAGTGTATCCCTATCATCCCATTTATCTTTTGGTTTTTCTAATGTTATCTCTCCAACTACAATTGTAGGAGGAAAGTATTCATCTTCTACCATATTCCATACCTCAATATCTAGGGTCATAAGAAAACATTTCATCCTATTTTTCCAATAATTATAATCTGACCCTATAAATAGTGGACATCTACTAATTCCCTGACCCTAGGAAAATGCGAGATCATAAGACGACATTATTCATAGTTTTTAAATCAATTTGGAATTACCTACCTCTGACACCACTTGTTGGATCGATAGGCGCCCTTAGAGGGGGGTGTGAATAAGGGAATAAAAATCTTTTAATAAAATTAAGCAATTCACTAAATTATTTTAAAGTAAACGAGAGCGAAATAACAATTTAGGTAAAAGAAGAAAATAATGTAATTTGCAATTTTAGAATTTAACCAAATGAAGGAAATCAAGTAAACACAAATAGAGACATGATTGTATTAGATAAAAAAGTGAATACATACATTTTATTTCAATATCGCTAGAAATCGGAGGCGTACAAATACAAATACTTTTTATTTTTCTATACTTACTCGTATCCCCACGAACCGGTGGCTTTAGCCTATCATTCCCCGGATATGGCCTCAAGCTGCTCTAGCCAATCCTACCCCGGATATGGCCTCAAGCACCCCTAGATCTAATCACCTAGACCTAGTCGCCAACACAAACGACAAATTCCCCCTAAGACGCGCAAGGACCTAGTCACCAAATATAAGGCGATTTAACTACAAAGATTAAAAAAAATTAAATAACACAAATGAAAACTCCCTCTATGAGATTTTCTAAAGTTGGCGATAAAGGATCGATGTAGCATAAGCGAGGTAGATGCAATCGTTTTTCGGATGTACCGTGATGGCTTCCTTCTCCAGAAATCATTTTTAGCTTTGAGTGGGAGATGACTTTTCGGCAGAGTAACTGAAAGTGCACAGTTAACCTCACTAGAATTCTCTAGAGGGGGGTGAATAGAGATTTAAAAATACTTTGTGCAATTATATATATATATATATATATATATATATATATATATATATATATATATATATGTGTGTGTAATAATCACAGATTTAAGCTTCCCACACACCAACAAGAATTGAGCAAGTAAAGAAGGAAAATAACAAGAAGAAAATCACAGCACAACACAAAAAAATATAGTGGTTCCCCAAACTTTGGGTAGTCCACTCTTCTACCCCCTTAGTAGGAATTCACTATCTTGCACTGAGTCTTTTGATAAGGAGACTCTTAGAACGAGCCTGAGTCTTTTGATAAGGAGACTCTTAGAACCAGTCTGAGTCTTTTGATAAGGAGACTCTTAGAACCAGTACAACTGAATTTTTTGAAGAGAGATTCTAAAAACTCTTTTACACAGTTTAAAAGTGAAATAAAGATAAGGAGAAGAAGTAGAAGAAGTAATTTAAACAAGGAGGAATCTTCTTCCTAGCAAGAAGATTAGAAGCACAAGAATAGTGAATGTAATCTCTCTTCTCTAGTGAGAAGGAGATTGTAAGCTTTTCTCTCTTTTGTGAGAGCTTTCAGAATTTGCAGCAGAATGAACTCAGGAGGAGAAGATGAAGGCTTTTTCTTTACTGCAACACACTATCTCTTTTTTCAGCTTTCTCACTCTTCACTTGGGAGCTCTTCCCCTTTTTCAAATGTATATGGTGGATCACTAGTTATTATTCTCTGTCGACTTCCTTCTTATTTATAACTCTGTTTGAAAAGATATTGCTAAAGGAGAATAATCAATTAGCAGACAGAGAATTAGAAAGAAATAAAAGTTTCCATACTAATTTTATCTGTAGATGGAAAGAGTTTATTCTGATTTCAAATAATATCCAAATAAATATTAATCGAATTAGCCAAAAATCAATTATAAGGAAAGACAGATTCAGAACGGCTATAAAAGAATAAAATCATTCCATAAAATTCAGATCTTTAGAAAGAAGGAAAGAGATCTGGCGTGAATTTGAATTTGACATAGAAATCGACGTGCGTCGATTATTATTCGACGTAAGCGCCGAGTTCATCCTGGCTAGACGCCGAGAGGAGAATAAGGAAGGTGCGTCGACTTTATTAAATGCGTCGACTAGAAGTCAGAGTTACGTCGACAAAGATTACGTCGAATTCTTCTTATAGTTACTTCGACTCATTCTGAAAGAAACGTCGACTATAATTCGACGTTGCGTCGAATTCTATTCGACGCATATTTACTTAGACTAACTTTTCATTCTTAGAAATTATATTCTTCTTAATTCTAGGGGTTAAGATAAATCATTTCCCCAACAATCTCCCCCTATTTGTCTTAACCCTATTTAGAGAGAAATTGTATTAGTATTTAATCAACTCAGCAAGACATTCATATAGGTTAGAAATATGTTAAATAATCAGAAGAAGATAAATTAAGAAATTATATAAACAAATTTCATGTTCAGTTGACTAATCAGCATTTAAGCATAGACAATTGTTCAAATAGAGTATATCATCATTGTTCAGGGGTAGGAGGAGTTTTTCTTTTCCTAGTGAATACTTTTGTGGGTTGCTCCTTCTCAGTAGCAGGTGATTCCCTCAGCTCCCCCTGAGACTCAGCAATTTGCTCCCCCTGAGTCTCAGCAATTTGCTCCCCCTGAGTCAAAGTAGTTTGCTCCCCCTGGGATGGAACTTCCTTTGAGCCTTTTACTTCTTCTTCAGTTTCTCTTTCATCTCCAGCTCCAGTTTTAACTACATCTGGCTCCTGAGCTCCTACTTCAGCCATCACAGTATCAGCTTCATTTTCTTTCTCTCCTTCAGCCTCAGTTTCCTTTTCAACTTCATTTTCTGCCCTACATGCCTCCCCTTGTAATAGAATCACTTGTTGAGTAGCTTCTCTTGCTATATTGAGTACCTCTGTTAGGTGCTCTTCACTATGTAGCTCAGGTAAAACTTCATTCCCAATGGTCTTGAGCAGTGCAAGACTATCAGTTTTTGAAGTAGGAAGAGACTTGTGAGAGAGAGATTTATGACTGGAGAGTTGCTCTTCATCTAACCTCTCCCCCTTCTTGACCTTCTTAGCCAAGGAGGTTAAGAAAGACCTGGTGACCTTAGAGGAAGAGATAGAGGTCTTCAGGCTTTGCACAGAGGCACTGACCCCATCTATTTGGGTCTGCATGTGCAAGGTGGAGGAATGAATCTTGGAGCAGTGCCCATCCAGCATTGCTTGGAATCTTTGGGCTGTGGGTTGGATACACTGAGTGATGAGGTTTTCAGTGGATGGAGATGGTTCAAAATGTGGTGGTGTAGGAGAAGATAATGGAGGAGGAGGAGGTAATGGTGGAGGTGTATGTGATGAAGGTGGAGAGGGGACTGTATCATTGTGATGAGGTATATTTGATGGAGAAGGTGAAGGAATAGAGGAGGGTTGAGTTGGTATTTGTGAAGGTGTGGATGATGGTGGTAGATAAGGGATGTTTGTTTGAGAAGGAGGAGGTGAAGATGGATGAGCAAGAGAGTTAGAAGGAGAAGAAGTCCTTTCAGGAATGGAACCAGGCTTGGGAATTTGCCTGGTCCATTTTGAGAAGAGAGCTATGGACATCCTCTTTCCAGGTGGAATGGGGATTCCTTTTGACCTACATAGGTAGGGAAGGAGTGGAAGAGTACTTGGCTCATAATTCTCATGTAGGCATTCTCTTTGTGAGAATATTTAAAGCCTATCATTTTGAGCAGGCAGCTTGCCCAGTCTACCTTCTTCTTCAGCACAAGGGCCACATGATGTTCAGTTGCTGCTTGGGCACTGCATCATGGGTAGAGATCTTACATAGTAATATTTTCCCTACTATGTCTGCCAACAATCTATACTCATTAGAGAAGTCTATTTTCTTCAGGTGGATTGGTCTATCTTTGGAGAACTTCATGGTGATTAATAGATTCTTTATTTCATCAGGGGTAAGTTCCACAGGTTCATTACCTGATAGGGGAATTATTTTAGTTATTCTTTAGAAAATGATTTGCTTTCCCTATTTGAACAAAGATAATATTGGACTGTACCTGATGGTAGATCAAAGGTGGTCCTAATGTGTTCTGCAGAAATTGAGACAGGTGTCTCATGGATTGTTCCTGTGATTTCTCCTTATTCAGATATCTGAACATGAGTCATCAGCTCTGTGAGTTCTGTGTCCAGGAGCTTGCATCTTGTGGAGATGAGCTTATCCAGACCAGCTTCAGTGAAGAGAGCTATGATGCTCTTATAATTTTCTGCGGCGGCTTGGAAGGATTCGAGGTCAATGTCGAACCCAGAGTTTATCTTGGGAGCCATTGTAGGTCAGTGAGAAAGAGGAAGAAATTGCTGGACTGAGAGGTAAGAGGGATGAAAGATGCAGGGTGCGAGAGGATTTCTAACTGAAGAGTCTATTTAAGTCAGGTGAAACGTCGAAATGAGACACAATTCGAGGCATATTCGGTACTACAGTGGATGTGACCGAAAATATTTTAGTATTGCCGCTCTTTTTCATGAAGTCGACGTTACGTTGAGTGGAATTCGACGTAAGCGTCGATACAGTCTGAGGTAAGATGTTAGGGTTTCATATCGACGTATACGTCGATTGGAGTCGACGCATGCGTCGATTTAAGTTATTATTGATAGTTATCGACGGTGCGTTGATTATAAAATCGACGTGACTTTCATTTTCCTGAAAAATTTTGGGTTTTCCCTTGAGAGATTATTTCTTCCTGCTCCGAATGTTTTCTAAGACAGTCTTCTTGTTTGTTTTTCTGTGATTTCTTTGAGTGTTTGGCTTCTCATTTTTATTGATTCTTCAAAAGCTTTTGCTTGGGATACCTTATTTTTAAGGAGCTGGTTTTCTATTTTAGCCTTCTCTATTTCTTTTTCTCTGATGTTAGCCCTTAATTCATAATTTTTAGAAAAGTGTCCTCTATATTTCTCTGGTTTTTAATGACATTAATTTGTTCTCTTAGATTCTTAATTTCTTGTTTAGCTTTTAGTTGATCTAAACATAATCCTTTAAAATCATTTTTGAAATCATCACACAGAAAATCTATGTCATCAAAAATGCTTACCCCATCCTTATCCTCAGATTCCTCTATGAGAATAAAGCTATTTTCTTTATCATCTTCAGAAGAGATGCTTCCTTCTGATTCTGTCTCACTCCATGATTTGGCACCATGTTCTTCCTTTGAGCTTTCAAAAGCCATTAAGCATAGGTCTTCTTGCTTAGACTCTTCATTGTCACTTTTGGATGAGGTGTTGTCCTCAGAATCTGTTTCACTCCAAGCTTCTGCAATGAAGCCTCTTTCTTTCTTCTTCCCCTTTTTCTTGAGATCTTTCTTTTTCAGATCTTTCTCTTTCTCAGTATTTTTTGGACATTCTGGTGCAATGTGTCCAGTTTTCCTGCAGGAATAACAGATGATTTCTTTAGTAGGAGTTTTATCATACCTTGGTTTTGATTCTCTCCTTCTAGACCCATCTGTCCTGACCCATTTCTTGAATCTTCTGGCCAGGAGGCTGAATAATTCTTCTTCAGTGACAGGGGTCTCTTCTTCTGTTGCTTTCAAAGCAATGTTTCTATCATTTGAGGAGGTTGGAGTGCTTCCTCTTCTTTCCTTCTCTTCTCTGGTTTTCAGCAGTTGCTCATAGGATTTGAGTTTTCCTAAGAGGGCATCTGTTGAGATTTCCTTTTGTCCTCTTGTATCTCTTATTGCCCATATTCTTGAGTCCCATGAACTTGGGAGACTCATTAACAGTTTGTCATTGATCTCTGTGAGAGAGATCTCTCTATCCAGGCTCCTTAATTGATTGATGATCAGACTGAATCTGTCATACATCTCAGATATGCTTTCTTCATGCTTCTTTTGAAAGTTCTCATATTGGGAGATCAATATTGCCTTTCTATCTTTCCTTTCATCAACACTTCCTTCTACCATCTTTGTAAGAGCCTCCCAGATTTCTTTGGCTGATTCACAGTCAACAACCTTTTGAAAGATTTCATCTGAGAGGGTTAAGACAAGAATGTTCACAGCTTTTGCATCACATGTTCCTGCCTTCTTCTCTTCAACTGTCCACTCAGCCTTTGGGACAAGTGTTTGAGTCACTTCACCACTTGAGTCTCTTCTATAAGGCTTGGGAGGACCTGTCAAGATAACATTAAATAATTATTCATCAATAGAATTCATATAAATCCTAATTCTTGTTTTCCGAACTACAAACTTTTCAAGATTGCACATTGGTGGTCTAGTGGAAGCATAATATTTGATTTGTGCCATGTGAAAAATAAATTTTTTTTTTTGGAAATATATATATATATTAAAGAGGTAGGACCTTTTTGATCAAGGAGTTAACCTTTTTAGATCAACCTAGCTCTAATACCAATTGAAAGTGCACAGTTAACCTCACTAGAATTCTCTAGAGGGGGGGGGGGGGGGGGGGGGGGGGGCTGAATAGAGATTTAAAAATACTTTGTGCAATTATATATATATATATGTGTAATAATCACAGATTTAAGCTTCCCACACACCAACAAGAATTAAGCAAGTAAAGAAGGAAAATAACAAGAAGAAAATCACGGCACAACACAAAGAAATATAGTGGTTCCCCATACTTTGGGTAGTCCACTCTTCTACCCCCTTGGTAGGAATTCACTATCTTGCACTGAGTCTTTTGATAAGGAGACTCTTAGAACCAGCCTGAGTCTTTTGATAAGGAGACTCTTAGAACCAGTCTGAGTCTTTTGATAAGGAGACTCTTAGAACCAGTACAACTGAATGTTTTGAAGAGAGATTCTAAAAACTCTTTTACACAGTTTAAAAGTGAAATAAAGATAAGGAGAAGAAGTAGAAGAAGTAATTTAAACAAGAAGGAATCTTCTACCTAGCAAGAAGATTAGAAGCACAAGAATAGTGAATGTAATCTCTCTTCTATAGTGAGAAGGAGATTGTAAGCTTTTCTCTCTTTTGTGAGAGCTTTCAGAATTTGTAGTAGAATGGCCTCAGGAGGAGAAGATGAAGGCTTTTTCTTTGCTGCAGCACACTATCTCTTTTCTCAGCTTTCTCACTCTTCACTTGGGAGCTCTTCCCCTTTTTCAAATGTATATGGTGGATCACTAGTTGTTATTCTCTGTCGACTTCCTTCTTATTCATAACTCTGTTTGAAAAGATATTGCTAAAGCAGAATAATCAATTAGCAGACAGAGAATTAGAAAGAAATAAAAGTTTCCATACTAATTTTATCTGTAGATGGAATGAGTTTATTCTGATTTCAAATAATATCCAAATAAATATTAATCAAATTAGCCAAGAATAAATTAGAAGGAAAGACAGATTCAGAACGTCTATAAATGAATAAAATCATTCCATAAAATTCAGATCTTTAGAAAGAAGGAAAGAGATCTGGCGTGAATTTGAATTTGACATAGAAATCGACATGCGTCGATTACTATTCGACGTAAGCGACGAGTTAATCCTGGCTAGACGTCGAGAGGAGAATAAGGAAGGTGCGTCGACTAAGGTGCGTCGACTTTATTAAATGCGTCGACTAGAAGTCAGAGTTACGTCGACAAAGATTACGTCAAATTCTTCTTAGAGTTACTTCGAGTCATTCTGAGAGAAACGTCGACTACATTTCGACGTTGCGTCGAATTCTATTCGACGTATATTTACTTAGACTAACTTTTCATTCTTAGAAATTATATTCTTCTTAATTCTAGGGGTTAAGATAAATCATTTCCCCAACAGTAACAACTCTTGAAATTTGGCACAGGAATTCTCTCTAGGATGGGTTACCAAAATGAGAGAGAAATATTCATTTTATAGAACTTGGAGTTAGCGCCTGTGGTAGCTCCTAGCTCCCGCGATAGCGGTCATGTAGAGGGAGTTACAAAACCGTCATGGCGTGGCGTTATGGAACGAGCTGGAGCTATGCCAAACGGTAGCGCTAGCGCCTGCGGTAACACTAACGCCCGCGGTATCGGCTAGCGCTGGCGGCAGTGCTCCATTCAGAGAATTTGATTTCAAGCTGCTTTCTACCTGTGGAGTATTGCACCTATAGTTCCTGCACACTATAAACACACGACAAGCAAGATTAAATACAATATGAGATTTGTTATTCTCAAACAAAGGGATGTGACACACATGTCCAACATAGGAGAGGAGAGAACTTCATCTCTGATGATACTGCCTGGCACATAGGTGGTCATGGGAACCTCCTGTGGAGACCGACGGAGAGAGAGATCCAGGAACACACTCACCTCCCAGCCCATTAAAAAATTTAGTGGAACCAAACAGACAGACTAATAAATCAAGTGGGGGAGAAACATAAGGCGTTAAATCTGAGACATTAAAACTAGAGGAAATTCCCCAATCAGTGGGTAACTCCAAGAGATATGCATTTTCTCCTAATTTCTTTAAAATTCGAAATGGACCAGCTCGCCGATTCGCCAACTTTTTTATGCTGCTCGAAGGCATCCGTTCATGGATGAGACGCACCAAAACTAAATCGCCAACCTTCAAGTGAGATGCTCTCTTATGTAACTTAGCATGAGATTGATAAGATGCATATTGTGTGGTTAGCGCTTCATTAATGTGCTTATGTAAATTGTGAACATGAGAGGCAAAGTCCTGTGTGAATTGACTTGACTTATATGATAGAGGTAACAGAATCAAGTCAAGTGGCACTGGTGCCTTATAACCGTGCACGAATTCATTCGGCGATAAACCCGTTGATCTATTTTTAGAATTTTTATACGCTAACTGACCATGAGGAGAAGTAAATCCCAAGTACCCTTGTGGTCACCCACAAGACAACGCAGTAAACTACCTAAACTTCTTTTTACCACCTCCGTTTGCCCATCCATTTGCGGATGGTAGGACGAAGAAACAAGAGTTTGGTGCCCATAAGCTTCCAAAGGGTCTTCCAAAAATAACTAGTAAATTTTACGTCCATATCACTATTGTCTTGGGGACGCCCCGATGCCCAACGACCTCCTTAAAATATAATTTTGCAACGTGTGACGCATCGTTGGTTTCATTACACGCAATAAAATAAGCCATTTTTGAAAACTGATCTACTACCTCCAAAATGGAATCATGATGTCTAAACGTTATGGGTAGGCTTAGAATAAAATCTATACTAACATCTTCCCAGGGTATGGAAGGAATCGGAAGAGGGGTATAAAGTCCCGCATTTGTTTTTTTGCCCTTAGCTAATTGACATGCACGACTACTACCCACAATTTTATTTACCATTGACTTAAGGCCTGGCCAATAAAATTTATCCACCACTAACGCGATTGTTTTGTCACGACCAAAATGACCACCTAATCCGCCACTATGCAACTCCCAAGCGATGAATGACGTAAGGAGGAACTAGGGATGCATAGCTTCGAATGCTTAAATAAATAATTGTCCCTAATATAATATGTTGAAATGGTCGTAGGGGAGTCACTTTGAGCAGATAAATATATTTCCTTAAAGTCTGGACAATTAACGTACTCATCCTTAATTCTATCGAACCCAATCACTTTTACCTGAAGCATAGACAATAATAAATAGACTCAACTAAGGGCGTCTGCCACACGATTTAGCATTCCCTTAAGGTGTTTTATTATAAAGGTGTACTCCTGAAGATAGGAGACCCATTTAGCATGCCTGGGGCTAACCTTATTTTGTGAATTAATAAATCTCAAAGCATCGTGGCCAGATTATATAACAAACTCCTTAGGGAGTAAATAAAGTCGCCAATGTTGGAGACACTGAATAACCGCATAAAACTCCCTATCATAATTAGAATAATTTAATTTTGGCCCCACAAGCTTCTGACTAAAATACCCAATAGGATGACCCTCTTGACTCAATACACCGCCAATACCAACTCCAGACGCATCACATGAAAATTAAAAAACCTTATTAAAATTAGGCAATCGTAAAAGAGGAGCTTCCGACATTCGGGATTTAATTGTTTCAAACACTTTAGTGGCCGATTTGGTCCATGTGAATTCTCCTTTCTTCATGCACTACGTGATCGGTGCCATGATACTACTAAAATCTCGGATAAATCGGCGATAAAAAGTAGCTAAGCCGTGAAAGATTTGAACATCTCGTATATTGGTCGGTTCCGGCCAATCCCTAATGGCTTGGACCTTCTTGGGATTACATGAATGCCCTCCGAACTCACTATATATCCTAGGAACTCCCCAGATGGAACATTGAACGAGAATTTTTTTATATTAACAAATAATTGTTCCTTTCGCAACGTCGTAAGGACTATCCTAAAGTGCGACTCATGGTCATTCGGAGAGGCGCTAAAAACTAGGATATCATCAAAATATATAACTACAAATTTTCCCAATAAAGGCTTGAACACTAACGTCATCAACATCAAAAATGTTCTCGGGCCTTTGGTGAGCCTTCCCTGAGCACCAAGCACTCATAAAGTCCATCCATTGATTTAAATGTCGTCTTCCACTTGTCTCCCTCCCTAATTATGATTTGATGGTAGCCACTCTTAAGATCTAGTTTAGAAAAAGTAGTGGCCCCAGCAAACAGATCCAATAAGTCGTCCAAACGAGGGATGGGAAACCTATATTTGACAGTTATTTTATTAATGGCCCTATAATCCACACACATCCTCCAGGAACCGTCTTTCTTAGGGACCAATCCTCACGAATTTAAATCAATTAAGATAAACTCGAAATCAATCGAAGAAATCCACGAAAATTCAAGTTGTCGAAGATCACGCCAAAATTAATCCAAAGTAGAAAGTTTCATTACCCCGCTTGAGATTAGATTTTCTCAAGCATTCAATCGCTCAATCGCTCGTCAATGGTTCCACCAGAGTTTGCGTCATATGGAGAGAAAACTCATCTTCCTTCCTCGCTTCACGCCAGAGTTGATTACACGAGATGGATCTATGCTTGGTCAAAATCATCCAACTAAGGTAGATCACCTTGGGCGGGCCGCAAGTCTTCGAGGGAAAGGGAGGTCTATTTCACACTCTTCAAGGGAGGTGGAGAGAGGTCAACTTGTATTAGGTTAGAGAGGTGGAGAGGGGAGGAGGAGAAGAGGTTGGCCGAAACTCCAAAGAAGGAAAAGGGGGGGGGGGGGGGGGGGCGGCTTGGGAGAGAGGAGAAGAGCAATTAAGAGGGGGAAATCCAATTAGGGTATATTTTATCATCAATAATAATAATAATCCTTCTACATCATGGCCTTTTATAGGCTTACAAACACATATGGCTATATGCAGCCCAAATTAAAAATAAAACGTGAAAATTAAATAAAGTCCCAAACATTAAAATAAAAGTAAAGAAAATATGATAATAATTAATCAATAATTATAATAGAATAATTATACTAATTAATTAATACACTTGCGCCTCGGGCGGAGGTTGTAGCGGCAATGACATTCATCACAATTACTGTCACGACGATGGCGTCAGAAATCTTTGGTTGGAGGGACTCCATCATCCGTAAGCATGTCGGTACAATCATCTTCATGTTGAGGGCCATCGCCTCCATATCTGATGCTTGCCAGATGGCTATTATTGTAGTAAAACTCCACCAAAGGTAGAAGTCTCTCCCACGACTCTCCCCGATCCAAGACACATAACCGCAATAGGTCGTCCATCATCCTAATAGTCCTCTCAGACTGGTCATCAGTCTGAGGATGGAAGGTTGTGCTGAAAGTCAACCGAGAGCCCAAATATGCTTGTACTTCCCTCCTTTCCCTGGAGGTAAAATGACCGTCTCGATCTGAAACGATAGTTTTGGGCACTCCGTGATATCAGACAAACAACTCCATACAGAAGCACACCAAAACTTCGACATGAATATCCTTCCTGATCGGAATGAATCTAGCAACCTTCGTCAACCGATCTACAATTACCCATACTGAGTCGCTTCCGGAATGGGAGTGAGGTAGACCGTATACAAAATCCATGGAGATATCTTCAAACTTCCACTCAGGAATAGGCAATGACTGTAACAAACCTCAGGGTCACTTACAATCCCTCTTCACTTTCTGACATGCCTCGTAATGCGTGATGAAATGAGTGACACCCCTCTTCATTCCAGGCAAAAACATCATCTTCCACAGATCATTATACATCTTGACGATCCCGAGATGCACCGAATACTTGGTGTAGTGAGCCTCTCTCAGTATATCTTCTCAGATTCCTCCTCCTGCGGGTATATACATGATGAGTCCTGATCATATACACATTTATGGATTCATCCGGGCCGTTATTTAGTCAATTCACCGCACTATAGCCTTGTTATAGCTTATATTTTATAATCCATGCTAGGTGCACTTCTAGGCCCACTTTGGTGTGATTTTATGCTTATTGTCTTTAGTAGTTTTCATGCGCTGTTAAGTGCCACTTTTAGTGGCTAGATTTGTGGTTGTGCCTGGAATAAGAGTCGTGCGAGTGTTCCCGGTGCAATTATGCACAGGAACACTGCGCACGATCGCCGGTTCTATTGCGCACGACCACTGGTCGTGCGCCACTGATCGTGTGCACTTAACACCTTTTTCATGAGTTCTGTTTGGTGCAGTGCGCACGACCATCAATGCCAGTGCGCACGACCACCGGTCGTGCGCCACTGCTTGTGCGCACTTACCATTTAATTTCCGAGTTCTGTTTGCTGTAGTGCGCACGACCATCAACTCCAGTGCGCACGACCACCGGTCGTGCGCCACTATTCGTGCGCACTTAACAGTAATTTTATGAGTTCTGTTTCATCTATTGCGCACGACCACCGACGATGGTGCGCACGACCACCGGTCGTGCGCCACTGGTCGTGCGAACATTTTAATTTATAAATTTCGTGTCTTGCAGGTTCCACCCAGACAGGCGCACGATCACAGGATTCTAGTGCGCACGACCACTGGTCGTGCGCCAATGACCGTGCGCAGTGTTTAATTCAGCGCCTATATAAACGCCTGTTCCGATTTTAGGGCATTATCAAGCCGCCGGGAGTGGAGTTCCTGTTCCGTACGCCGCCGACCACCACCTTGGGACGCCTCCACTTCATCTTCTACGCAAGGGGAAGCCTCCTCCATCCATTCCAAGACCTCCTCCATTGTCCGTGAGTGTTCTCCATCGTCCGCAAGCCTCCAAGCAACCATTCTCTCATTCCGCCCGGTGAGAAGAAGAAGAAACCTGAAGTCGAAGACGACGGAGCTACGTAGGGAGATTGTGACAGCTCTCTACGCCGGAAGCATAGTCCGCCCGAGCCCGGAGGTAGCCCGACAACCTACCATTCCGGCCGTGAACGGCCGCTAGTATTCACTATCGGTTATCCCTTTCTTCTCTCTTTCATTGTACTCGTTATGCTTTGTAAACTCGAATATTGTGATGTTGTTTGTTGAAATGAATGTTTCCTTGTTGTTCTTCATGGTTTGGTTGTGATTCACTCCATTTCCACTCACTCACTCGCACGCGCACGCATGGTGTTTGTTCCGTGTTAGCAAGAGCTAACGACGGTTGTGAAGAGGTGTTTACGACTCTCACCCTTTCGCGCTAGAACACACTCCATCCGCCTCACGAAGCACGGTATCGCGGCCGTTGCATCCATCTCACCTTACGAAGCGGTGCTTTCGACCCGCATCTCTTTTACTGTTGTTAAGATTAGGACAAACCAACCCAAAACCCCCTTTTTCATGTGTGTTTCGTTCGTGTAACAAGAGTCACGCTACGCGTCTCGTTCACCCAACCTGCATTCCTCAAGAGACCGACATTCGGGGAGGCCACTCTCCACATTTATTACTTGACAGCGACCGGTGCACTTGCCGACACGCATCAAGTTTTTGGCGCCGTTGCCGGGGAATGCAGACGTGATGAATTCGTCTGCGTGAAGATTTGTTGCACGAGAATTTTCTTTTCTTTCACCTCTTTTGTTCACCTCTGGTATCTCCGTTTCTTTTCGATACGTACTTCTGATTACTTTCGCCTCTTCCATCGTTCGCTAATCGTTTGGTTTGCAAGTATTCGCAGCATGACTTCCATTCAGGAATGCATCTATCAGGGAAGCTTAAATGATTTAAGGGATCAAGCAGAAAGGAACAATCATGACTTCGGGATCTCCTCCGACGTCATTGAGTACATGTCTGGGAACTGCAAGTTCGGCGGGGATGAGCATGAAGATGCGGTGCAACACATGCAGGACTTTTTAGAAATCTATTACACATGTGTATTCAGTGGAGTTGAAAATGACCTGCAAAAGATTCTGGCATTTTCATTCTCCTTGCATAAAAAAGCCAAAAGCTGGTATTGGGATATCTGGAAAAGAGAGGTGATCACATGGAAACAACTCGAAGGGAGATTTTTGCAAGAGTTTCAACATCGTACCCAAGCCTTGGACAAGTACAGGGAACTCGTAACCTTTGGACAGGGGAAGGAGGAGATGTTAGTTGATGCTTGGGAGCGTTTCCAATCCCTGCATAGGGGATGCTACCGTGAAGATCTCTCAGAAGCCTTCTTAATTCAGATTTTTTATTTCGGAGTGTTGGATAAATTCCGTCTTCTATTTGATATGGCAGCTGGAGGGGTCCTGTTTAATAAATCGGGGAAGGACGCGTGGGAAGTGGTCGTGAATATTGTTCACGCCAGTCAGCACTGGAGTCATGTCATTCGCTCCCCAGGTACTGTTGCAGTCAATGCCGTGACATTCAAAGGAGCAGCGGATTTTATGCCGCCAGAGCAACCAGAACAGTTAGCAACTTTGGTGGTCGGGGTATTGAACAAAATGAATGACCAATCAGCCGCAATCCAACAGCTTCGCTCCACTATAGGGACTCTGTCCGATGTCGTTTCTGGGCTTGCAAGTCAGCATCCTGAGTTAGTGAACACCATGCGATTGAGAAGTGGGAGAAGTGTAGACAATCCTTCTCGACAGGAACCACTTGCGTGTTCCACTGACAAGCATAATGAAGACACTCCCGATAAGCTGACTCAGACTCATATTGAGCCGCATCCCGTGAGCGAGGCACAGACCTCAAAAAGTGTTGTTCACCACCCATTCCCCCACAGGCTGCGAAACGAGAAATCCGAGAAGCAATTCCGCAGATTCTTGGAAATAATGAAAGGAGTGCAAGTGAGCATACCGCTGATTGAAGCTATCTCTCAAATGCCGGGCTACTCCAAGTTTTTGAAAGATTTGATCTCGAAGCGGAAGCAGTTGGAGGGTCTCAAAACTATCTACCTCACTGAGGAGTGCTCCGCCATCATTTCCAATTTGCCCACAAAGTGCAAGGATCCGGGCAGCTTTACGATTCTGTGCAGGATTGGCCATCACCGTTTCAGCCAGGCACTCTGTGATTTGGGGGCATCAATCAACTTGATGCCGCTCTCTATCTTTCGTGAACTTGGTGCTGGGATCTTGAAGCCAACGCAGGTAATGCTGCAGCTAGCTGATCGGTCGATCAAGAAGCCGTCGGGAATCATCGAGGACCTCACAATAGTTGTAAACGGTCTCGCTTTTCCAGCTGACTTTATCATTCTCGACATGAAGGTCGATACAAATGTACCCATTATCTTGGGGCGGCCCTTTCTTGCTACTGCTCGTGCTATTATTAATGTGGAGCAGGGGGAGCTCACACTAAGACTAGGGGAGGATGCTATATCTTTCAACGTCCACAGCCCGTCGCAACTCTTTGAAATTACGGAGTGTGAACCAGCAGAGGCGCTTGAAGAATTCGATGGTCAGAACGATGTGGAGTTGGATGACCGCGAGGTGTGTTGGCAGCACGAAGACGAGGAAGAAGGGGGTGCACACTCAAACCAGCCCGATTTGTCACATTCAATCGGAAAGCCCTCCAACGATTCTGCTAATCCAAACCCTTGTCCGGCTCTCAAACAACTTCCGGATTCTCTAAAGTACGTTTTTCTTGGAGAAAAAAACACGCATCCGGTGATTATTTCCGCAGCCCTGTCCGCCGCCAACGAAACTGCATTAGTGGGCGTGCTGAGAAAGTACCACAAGGTCTTCGGACGTTCTCTTGCTAACATTAAGGGAATCAGCCCCACGGTCTGCATGCATAAGATCCTCCTTGAAGATTAGTACAAACCGACAGCACAGCCCCAAAGGCGGCTGAACTCGAAAATGCAAGAGGTAGTGAAGGCTGAAGTGATAAAGCTTTTAGACGCTGGCATCATTTACCCAATCAGCGATAGCAAATGGGTCAGTCCAGTCCAGGTGGTACCAAAGAAGGGAGGGATTACTGTCGTTGCCATTGAAAAGAATGAACTGCTACCGACCCGAATGATCACCGGGTGGAGAGTCTGCATCGACTACCGCAAGCTGAACGATGCGACGCGCAAGGACCATTTTCCGCTCCCCTTCATTGATCAGATGCTAGAAAAGTTAGCGGGGCAGGATTACTACTGTTTCTTGGATGGGTACTCAGGGTACAATCAGATTTTAATTGACCCATCTGATCAAGACAAGACAACATTCACATGTCCCTCCGGTACCTTCGCGTTCAAAAGAATGCCATTCGGACTGTGTAATGCCCCCGCAACCTTCCAACGTTGTATGCTCGCCATTTTTTGCTGACATGGTGGGGGACTTCCTTGAAGTTTTCATGGATGATTTTACTCTATTTGGCAGTAGCTTTGGCATTTGCCTCGCGAATTTGGCCAAGACCTTGAAGCGGTGTGAAGACACCAATCTTGTCTTGAACTGGGAGAAATGCCACTTTATGGTGCGCGAAGGAATTGTATTGGGGCATAAAGTTTCCTGCAAAGGGCTCGAAGTGGATCAAGCGAAAGTAAGTGTCATCAGAAACCTCCCTCCACCCATGTCAGTGAAAGGCATTCGAAGTTTTCTTGGTCATGTGGGCTTCTATCGAAGGTTCATCAAGGACTTTTCCTCCATTTCAAAGCCTTTATCTCGCCTGCTGGTTAAGGACGTCCCCTTCCACTTCGACGAAGCATGCATGCAAGCCTTCGAAACTTTACGGGGACAACTCATCTCAGCCCCAATTTTGGTGGCACCCGACTGGACTTTACCTTTTATTATCATGTGCGACGCAAGTGATGTGGCCGTAGGTGCTGTACTCGGTCAAAAGAAAGACAAGACTTTTCACACTATTGCGTATGCCAGTCGAACTCTCAACAGTGCACAAGCAAATTATACTACCACGGAGAAAGAAATGCTAGCCGTGGTCTTCGCTTTTGAAAAGTTTCACTCATACTTGGTACTGTCCGAAGTGATCGTGTACACGGACCACGCCGCTCTCAGGTATCTTTTCAGTAAGAAAGAATCCAAATCGCGTCTAATTCGTTGGATTTTACTTTTGCAGGAATACAATCTGGAAATCAAAGACAAGAAAGGGGTGGAGAACGTGATTGCTGATCATCTCTCGCGTTTGGAGTACGACAGTCCCAACAGCATTGTGGAGGAAACGGACGACTATTTCCCGGATGAAAAGTTATTCGCAATCACTACGTCCTCCCCAACCGCACCTTGGTACGCAGATATTGCTAATTACTTAGCTTGTAAAACGTTCTCCCCGAATCTGTCCCCTCAGCAAAGACGGAAGCTTGCCTCTGACTCAAAATACTATTTTTGGGAAGATCCGCTTTTATTCCACACATGCAGTGATGGGATTATTAGGCGCTGCATCCCGGAAGCTGAGTTTCAGTCTATATTACAGCACTGCCATGACAGAGAAGCTGGCGGGCACTTCGGGGCCGTTCGAACAGCACGAAAAATCCTGCAATGTGGATTGTTTTGGCCGACCCTCTTCCGGGACGCCCATGCCTTTGTCACCAAGTGCGACGAATGCCAAAGGACCGGAAATATTTCCCGGCGTGATGAGATGCCCCTTAATAACATGCTGGTCTGCGAACCCTTTGATGTCTGGGGAATAGACTTCATGGGTCCTTTCCCAATGTCTCATGGTAAGCATTACATTATTGTGGCAGTTGATTATGTCTCAAAATGGGTGGAAGCTGAGGCGGTTGCCACGAATGATGCCAACACAGTGCTACACTTTATCCACAAGAACATCTTCTCCAGGTTTGGGACGCCGAGAACTATCATCAGCAACGGCGGTAGTCATTTTTGCAATAAGCAGTTTGTGCAGCTCATGAAAAAGTTTGGGGTCCATCATAAAATTTCGTTGGCATACCACCCCCAAACATGCGGGCAAGTCGAAGTCTCCAACCGCGAGCTCAAGCGAATAATTGAGAAATCAATACATTCAAATAGGAAGGAGTGGGCTAAAAAGGTCGACGACGCATTATGGGCTTACCGGACTGCGTTCAAAACACCCATCGGCATGACTCCGTTTCAATTAGTCTATGGCAAGGCATGCCACCTCCCTGTAGAGCTGGAGCATAAAGCATTATGGGCAACCAAACTGTTGAACATGGACATTGGAGCCGCGGCCGAGGTGCGGCATTCCCAACTCAACGAGTTAGAGGAGCTCCGTCATTTCGCTTATGAAAACGCTCGTATCTATAAGGAGAAAACGAAGAAATGGCATGATCGGCATATCATTCCTAAGGAGCTCAAAATTGGGGACCAAGTGCTGCTCTACAACTCCCGTCTCCGCCTCTTCCCAGGGAAGTTAAAATCGAGGTGGAGTGGTCCTTTCTACGTGACCGATGTCTCCCCCTTCGGTGCCATAGAAATATCTGGAGATAAGGGGGACAAGTTTAAGGTCAATGGACATCGGCTGAAGTTATACGATCGCGCCACTATAAACAAGGAGTGTCAGTTGTTGACATTGGGAGATGGACATCATACAAGCACCGGCAGCTGATTTTCCCTTCTTGTCTCTTATTTCTGTGAAACTCTATTTTTGAGAACTCCTCTTTGAATTCTTGCACTTTATAGACAATGCTAATACAGGTATTTGGTCCAGCTTAAGGACGTTAAATGAAAGCGCTACTGGGAGACATCCCAGATTCCCTGATTTTGTAGTTTTTTATCTAACTTCTTTTAGTTTAGCTTTTGCATATTTGTTGTTTTGAGTTTGTGCTTGCAGGTTTTGTGTTTGATGGTGCGGATGCTGCGGACTATTCTTGATCATAAACGCCGATCGTCTGGTATGCTCAATTCTGAGCATTGGGTAACACTTCCTCCCCTCTTTTAGCTTCAAATTTCTAGATATATTGTTTAGCTTAAGTCTGGGGGAGCGTATGTTGTCACCCACTGTGCACGAGTTGCACTGCATACTAGAAGGTTGTTTCTTATTTATTCCAGTCATTATCATTGTTTTCATGCTTCACACACCACTTCACCCACTTGAGTGCGTGCTTATCTTTTTGTCGTTGTTCCGTTTAAACTATTTTGGTCGGAATGTGAAATAGATTGTTAACGTAGGAATTATTATTTGGAGTGCGATGTTGACTCATGTAGTGTTCTAGTCACTTCGCATGCTATGGTAGAATTTGAGTAGAACTAGATTTTCTTTATGCATCTAATTTATGTTTAGTATTTCTGCGTAAATTTAGATTTAATATACTCAAGTGGTGAATTTGTATGGAATTGACGATAACCCGGTGTTGTGTGTGTGCGATTACTAGTCGTGTGTTGCTCGAGTCGGGAGGAAGGTTTACCTTTCTCGTGGGCTAAGAACTTGCCCCAAGCGACTCTCGAAGCATGGGTGAGAGCGACTCGTCGAGTTAAACATGATGTAGGCCACCCTTTGGCTAGTTTGAGCTTTGTTATTCCATGTCCATTTCGTTCACCGTTGCAAGCCAAATTTGTGCCTACCAATCCTTTGTTCAGCTCCTCTTCATCAACCAAAGCCTGAAGCCTATCCAACACCCGCAACCAAATTGTTTTAAACTACGCTCATAATTCTCAACTTGTGTGGTGTGTGGAATCTTTGTGTTATGAAGAGAAAATAAAGTCTATCTGCTGATTTTGAACCAACCGGAGGATATTTAAAAGAAGTAAAAGATGTTAAAAGAAAAAAAAAAGAGTATTTTGAAAAAAATCCTTCCGAGCTAAATAAAAAAATCTGTTGGTATTTGTGAAGTAGGCCGTGTGCACACCTGGTTTTCATGATGAGTCTGGGGGTGTGTCACACAAGCATTGTTTGTTGGTCTTGAGTGGTGCAGCGTTCTTTAGCTCACTTGGGTTGCGTAGCCATCGTGTTTAACTTTGAATATCATACCGTAACCTAAGCCCCGTCTTAATCCTAAAAGCCCTACTGATTTGACTTGCGAGAGTGCTAGCGCCGTGGAGAGAGTGTGACCGGGCAAGCGTATGGTCCACGACGTTGATGGATTTCAGCGGAGTTATTCCTAAGCCCCGATCTTTTGCAACACCCGCCTCAGTATCTTGTCACTTTCACACCGGGCATGATCTTCAAATTCTTCATAATTCTCCAACTGAGTATAACTAAATCTTTACTTACACTTTAATACTCATGTAAATTAGTTAGCACAGTTAGAATCTCCTTCTGCTAGAATCTCTACTCGCATGCGTATGTTACTTCGCACCATACTCCCTTGTGTAATTCTCTATGTTAATTATCGTTTTCATACTCTGCCGGATTCGTTTGCTCGGGACGCGCAAACAGTTTAGTCTGGGGGTGTGATGAGTCCTGATCATATACACATTTATGGACTCATCCGGGCCGTTATTTAGTCAATTCACCGCACTATAGCCTTGTTATAGCTTATATTTGATAATCCATGCTAGGTGCACTTCTAGGCCCACTTTGGTGTGATTTTATGCTTATTGTCTTTAGTAGTTTTCATGCGCTGTTAAGTGCCACTTTCAGTGGCTAGATTTGTGGTTGTGCCTGGAATAGGAGTCGTGCGAGTGTTCCCGGTGCAATTCTGCACAGGAACACTGCGCACGATCGCCGGTTCTATTGCGCACGACCACTGGTCGTGCGCCACTGATCGTGTGCACTTAACACCTTTGTCATGAGTTCTGTTTGGTGCAGTGCGCACGACCATCAATGCCAGTGCGCACGACCACCGGTCGTGCGCCACTGCTCGTGCGCACTTACCATTTAATTTCCGAGTTCTGTTTGCTGTAGTGCGCACGACCATCAACTCCAGTGCGCACGACCACCGGTCGTGCGCCACTATTCGTGCGCACTTAACAGTAATTTTATGAGTTCTGTTTCATCTATTGCGCACGACCACCGACGATGGTGCGCACGACCACCGGTCGTGCTCCACTGGTCGTGCGAACATTTTATTTTATAAATTTCGTGTCTTGTAGGTTCCACCCAGACAGGCGCACGATCACAGGATTCTAGTGCGCACGACCACTGGTCGTGCGCCAATGACCGTGCGCAGTGTTTAATTCAGCGCCTATATAAACGCCTGTTCTGATTTTAGGGCATTATCAAGCCGCCGGGAGCGGAGTTCCTGTTCCGTACGCCGCCGACCACCACCTTGGGACGCCTCCACTTCATCTTCTACGCAAGGGGAAGCCTCCTCCATCCATTCCAAGACCTCCTCCATTGTCCGTGAGTGTTCTCCATCGTCCGCAAGCCTCCAAGCAACCATTCTCTCATTCCGCCCGGTGAGAAGAAGAAGAAACCTGAAGTCGAAGACGACGGAGCTACGTAGGGAGATTGTGACAGCTCTCTACGCCGGAAGCATAGTCCGCCCGAGCCCGGAGGTAGCCCGACAACCTACCATTCCGGCCGTGAACGGCCGCTAGTCTTCACTATCGGTTATCCCTTTCTTCTCTCTTTCATTGTACTCGTTATGCTTTGTAAACTCGAATATTGTGATGTTGTTTGTTGAAATGAATGTTTCCTTGTTGTTCTTCATGGTTCGGTTGTGATTCACTCCATTTCCACTCACTCACTCGCACGCGCACGCAAGGTGTTTGTTCCGTGTTAGCAAGAGCTTACGACGGTTGTGAAGAGGTGTTTACGACTCTCACCCTTTCGCGCTAGAACACACTCCATCCGCCTCACGAAGCACGGCATCGCGGCCGTTGCATCCATCTCACCTTGCGAAGCGGTGCTTTCGACCCGCATCTCTTTTACTGTTGTTAAGATTAGGACAAACCAACCAAAAACCCCCTTTTTCATGTGTGTTTCGTTCGTGTAACAAGAGTCACGCTACGCGTCTCGTTCACCCAACCTGCATTCCTCAAGAGACCGACATTCGGGGAGGCCACTCTCCACATTTATTACTTGACAGCGACCGGTGCACTTGCCGACACGCATCAATACACTCTACCGCAGAAATGAACAAGGTCCTCCCATAATGTATAGTCCTCAGCATATCCAGTCTCCACTGCTCGAAATATAGGATCCAAGGCAAAATCCTTCCTTTGCTCAGCTCGAATGCGATCACGTATCTCGCAAACTATGCTCATAGTGTCCAGGTACTCAGCGTACGCCTTTGGATCGGCCCAAGATACAAGCGTAATCTGCATATCTTCGAGCATCTTGGCCAACTCCATGGCCATCAATCGGGACTCCAAGCTGGATCTGGGTGCCTTTCGGCTTAACGCATCGGCAACCGAGTTTCCCTTCCCGGGGTAATAGTTCAGTGTATACTTATAATCGCACAATAACTAAATCCACCTCCGCTGCCTCAGATTCAGATCCTTCCGTGTGTGTATATATTTGAGGTTCTTATGATCTGAAAATATTTCGCAATGGATGCCGTATAGATAATGCCTCCATATCTTCAAGGCGAAGACCACTGCTCCCAACTCCAGGTCATGCACTGGATAGTTCACTTCATGCTTCTTTAACTGCCTAGAATCATTAGAAATTACATGCCCAAGCTGTATCAGTACAACACCCATTCCCAGGTATGAGGCATCTGTATAAACCTGGAATCCTTCCTTCCCAGATGGAAGGGCAAGGATCGGGGCTGGAGTGAGGCTATCTTTGAGAATCCCTTGATAAACTTGCGGTAGTAACTAGGAAGTCCTAAGAAACTGCTCACATCCTCTGCCAACTTCATGGGCTGCCATTCCCTTACTACTTGCACCTTGGCAGGGTCTACTGGTACACCCGCTCCACTGATGACATGGCCCAAGAAAGCGACTTCCCGGATCCAGAACTAGCACTTGCTAAACTTTGCAAACAAGTTGTGCTCCCTCAGCTTCCCCATGACAAGTGCTAAATGATGTGGATGCTCCTCCTCGATCTTTGAGTAGACCAGAATGTCATCAATAAATACTATCACGAAGACATCTAGGTACGGTTCGAATACTTTATTCATTAAGCTCATGAATGCGGCGGGGGCATTCGTGAGTCCAAATGGCATGACAGTAAACTCATATAGACCATTCCTCGAACTAAAGGCGGTCTTCAGGATATCCTCCTGGATCCGCAACTAATAATAACCCGAGTGCAAATCAAGTTTCAAAAACCAGTGCACCCCTTCAAGCTGATCAAAGAGCTCGTCAATCCTGGGCAGTGGATAAGTGTTTTAGACTGTCAACTGGTTAAGCTCTCGATAATCTATACATAACTGGAGCAAACCATCCTTCTTCTTTATGAATAGAACTGCGGCTCCCCAAGGCGATGAACTGGGCCGGACGAACCCCAAATTTACTAACTCTTGGAGCTGCGTTCGAAACTCCACATGCTCCTCTGGTGCCATCCTATATGGAGCCCTAGAGATGGGCCTAACTCCCGGTATCAGTTGGATCTGAAAATCCACATCTCGATGCGGGGGTAGTCCGGGAAGCTTGTCCGGAAATACATCAGGAAAATCTTGAACTAATAGTACTTCAGCGATGCTGATCTCCATCTCTTTCATCTCAATGCAGACTATATAAACCTCATCTCCCTGCTCATGGGCCTTGATGACCTAAATGGAAGATAATAATTGAAGGGAGGCCGGGATAATACCTTTGAAGGTCGCATAGGTGTTTTCATATCTTAGAATGACCTTCTTTGCTTGGCAATCTATCTGAGCATGGATCTAGGTGAGCCATGTCATCCCGAGGACAAGGTCGAAGTCTGATATTTTCAAGATTGTTGTCGGGGCATCGAGCGTCAGGCCATCGATAGTCACCTTTAAGAGACACTTTGCCGTCGATTCCATCACCGACCCATTAGGAAGACGCACCCTCCTAATAGCTCCCATGTAATGTCGAACCTGATCCAAGTCTTTGACAAAGTTTTCTGAGACAAAGTTGTGCGATGTTCCCGTATCGAACAAGGTGTAGGCAGGCTTATCGTGCACACTTACTGTTCCTGAATTTGTTGAATATTTTAGATAGCTAGGTTTTTCTTCTTCTAGCAATTCTAAATCATTTCTATATTCTAAAACTTTAAAAGAACTTACAACATTAGCATACCTGTAATAACTCTTTCTAGACTCTGAGGCTGAGAAAGATCTAATGCGTAGACCTGCTCCCCGGCTGGTCAACGGCCTCCACCATGAAATCCCTGGCCTCGACCACATCTTCGGCCTTGTCCTCACTGTGTTGTTGGAATAGCCATGGGACGATTCAGAGCATTCCATTGTAGTTGCGGGCAGTAAATCCGAATATGGCCCGGTTGGTGATAATGATAGCAAACCCCTTGAAAGGGTTCTCTTGGCTACTAAGGTGCCTGACCCTGAGCCTACTGAGGTGGGGGCAATGGTAGCGGTCGTGCTGGCTGCACCATCCTAAAGTTTGGACGAAAACATCAACCACCTCTCCCGCGGTCTATATCTCTGCCCCTGCTAGGCGGTCTCCTTCTACTGGCCCCTGCTTCCATTGCATCCTCCACATGCCTCTTTCCTCTACACTGGACTCCAAGATGGACTGCCTCAAGCCTCTTGGCCATCTTAATGATCCGAGTAATACTTGAATCAGCTATAAAAAGAAGGGCATGCCTGAGAGGGTCTCGCAAACCCTTGTAAAACCTCTTGGCGTACCCCTGATCATCCAAGGCATATGTGCCCGTGAATCTAGCAAGATGTGAGATTTACCGATGATATTCCAATACTGACCTAGATCCCTGCTTTAGCTGCAGGAACCTCTCCTCAAGATCAATACGCGCCGTGGGAGGAACAAAATGCTCCAGAAATGCGTCTGAGAAATCATCCCAGCTGATGTCAGTATAGTTGTGTCCCTCAAAAGTAGAGCCCACGAGGGACTTCCACCATCTCTTGGCATGCGATTCCAAGAAAGAAACTGCAAAGGAAACTGCCATATTGCCAGGGCATCTAATTTCGACCACCATCTCCTGTACTGTGTCAAGCCACTCCTCCGTACGAATTGCAAACTCTATTCCATGAAAGATAGGCGGGGAAAAAACTCGAAAGGTACTCAACCAGTTTGATCCCAGATTTGGTTATTGTACCGGAGGGTGCTGGGATCTGAAAGCATCCAAAATTGTAGTCAAGGGCTGACACAGCTCAGACTGTTGAAAGGGTGTAGCATCCGAAGAAAGGGGAACACACCTTACTTGTTCAAAATGCGCCAGAATCTATACATAAGGATACAAGTTTGGGATTAGGTTGGCGATTTATAGGGAAATGGTGTATAACTTAATGTGAATCACACACGGGCACACCACTGCTTCCGCTATTTCAGTTTTCCATCAAACTGAATCAACGAAATGGGTGGCCCAGTGGGTTAATGGACTTCTTTATCTCAGGATCGATTGCAAGCTGCGGAATACAAGACACGGCTGAGGGGATTCCTATGCCCAGAACAACCGCCTCGCAGAAGCACCAGTACACGAGCTAGCCTCTTCCACGAGATGCCTATCATGCCGGCTAATCTCAATATCACCATGCCAACCCATCAATAATAAATAAAACTATAGAAGTCACAAATCCACAAAAAGCTTAAGTCCACAATGTATACAGAAGGACAAGTAGCTATAAAAACTCCTGCAAAATATCAGAGTATAGAATTGCCCCAAGGGCTACATCTCACAATCTCTCACTCACATCTGTGACAGAAGGAAGCGAGGGTAACATAGTCTCAGGCACTGTCAGCCTGGCCTGGCTATCCTCCTATACCGTGTGCTGCTGCTCCATCTGGGTGTGCTCCTAAAATAGTGGTGTAACAACCATTAGTCATAAAGACTAAAGGATAAAATCCATGATGCGTAAAATTAGAGTGTTATCCATGTATAATTCGATAAGGACACACCTATCGCTTTATAGTATAGGCTTTTGAAAATCAAGTGTCGTATTTTTTCGGGATTATTGAGTACTTCTACTCACAAAGAAGAGCTTTTATTTTATCGATCGAAAGTTGGGTTTGTTTTGGACTCAAATCTGGAAGATTTATGTCGTCCTCTCTCGAGGACTGCATGCAACTCCTTTTATCTTTGAGTGATCTCCTCGTATGCACGGATCTCTCGATTAACTAGAATACGGATCTTAGATCGAAAAACATATTCGTGACATATGAATTCGATGCAATTAAATTCAAAGATAAATCGAAGATAATCAAGACGAGATCTTGCCAATCAATAAAATTCAAAACATATTTTATTTCCTTCCAAAGTTCATCATGACCAAGTGCTAAAGGAAATTTAACTACTCATCATAATGATGGGAATACAAGTAGAAGAGGAAAAATACATGATAAAAACTACTATACTTTAATTGAAATGGCAATAATAGAAGACTTACAATTTGTAGAAAAACTAGCTAGAATAACAAAAATAGTAAACTAAAGCTGGAAATAAACTCCAAAATCAAACTCTAATACTTCTGGAGATTGCTGCCTTTTATAGTTGAAAATTGAGGAGTCACTCCCTTGGTCACGCCCGTGACCAAGGGCGTATAAGCTGTAACATCCCAGTTCGAGATAGACCCCTCAGGAGTGTGTTGTGTCGCCAAGAGTTGACTCTGGCTCGGTAGAAGCCCTAAGACCCTAAGGTGGTCAAGTTGAGTCACGGTCAGCAAGTGATGATTGATATACTCTACTCTCATTATAATGAGGCAAGTATGAGTACGTCCTGACAGTCCAGAAATAGGCTTTGACAGAGATAGGCTAGGATAAGTTCAGAAAATTCGGGAAAAGAAATAGGCAAGTCAAAATCGGTTGAGCTTCCCGTAGATCGACGGGACCGTCCCTTTGATCGACGGGAGCTCCCGTCGATCTTCATCATCGGCTAGGATCTATTAATGGCGTTAGCTTTGCTAATGCCGGCAGTAGCGGTCGAATCAGTGCATGTGATTTTTCCATTGTGGATGGCCTAAATTGCCTAAATACAGGTTAATAGTGCAAATTCAAAGCCAATAGGCAGTTGGCAAGTGGTTGTGGAGTTTCAACATAATGGTTGGAAATTGGAATTTTGAAAGTGCACAGTTAACCTCACTAGAATTCTCTAGAGGGGGGGTGAATAGAGATTAAAAAATATTTTGTGCAAAGTTAATATATATATGTGTATGATCACAGATTAGAGCTTCCCACACACACCAACAAGAATTAAACAAATAAAGAAAGTAAATGCAAGAAAAGAAATCACGGCACAACACAAAGAGATATAGTGGTTCCCCAAACTTTGGGTAGTCCACTCTTCTACCCCCTTGGTAGGAAATTCACTATCTTGTACTGAGTCTTTTGATAAGGAGACTCTTAGAACCACCCTGAGTCTTTTGACAAGGAGACTCTTAGAACCAACTGAGTCTTTTGAAAAGGAGACTATTAGAACCAGTACACTGAATTTTTTGAAGAGAGATTCTAAAAACTCTTTTACAATGTTTAAGTAAGAATAAGAAAGAAGAAAAAAATAAGAACAAGAATGAATCTTCTTCCTAGCAAGAAGATTAGAAGCACAAGAAGTGAATTAAATCTTTCTTCTATAGAGAGAAGAAGATTTGTAGCTTTTCCCTCTTATGTGAGAGCTATCAGAATTTGCAGCAGAGTGACTTCAGAAGTAGGAGAAGAAGAATGCTTGAATATTGCTGCAGGGCTATTTCTCAATTCTCTCTTTATCACTTGGGAGCTTTTCCTCTTTTTCAATGAGTAAAAATGGTGGATCCCTCCTTGTCCTTTCTGTCGACCTCCTTCATATATATATATATATAGCTCTGTTCATTCAAATAATACTCATAGGAGGAAAATTAATTATCAGACAGAGAAGTAGAAAGATAGAAATGTTTCCATAGTTAGCATACCAATAGAAGGAAAGAATTCATTCCAATTTCAAATAATGTCCATAATGAATTTTATCAAATTAGCCAAGAATCTAATAGAGGAAAAGAAAGATTCAGAACGGCTATAAGACATAAATTGATTCCATATAAATCAGATCTATAAGATAAGGAAAGAGATCTGGCGATTTTGAATTCTGTCATAAAGATCGACGTGCGTCGATTACTATTCGACGCAAGCGTCGAATACATCCTGTCTGGACGTCTAGAGGAGAATAAGGAAGGTGCGATGACAAAGGTGCGTCGACTACATTAGATGCGTCGACTGGAAATCAGAGTAGCGTCGACAACACATACGTCGAAGTCTTCCTAAAGTTACTTCGACTCATTCTGAAGGAAACGTCGACTACATTTCGACGTTGCGTCGAATACCATTCGACGCATATTTACTTAGCCTTATTTTTCATTCTTAGAATTCATATTTAACTCTTTTTCAGGGGTTAAGAGAAATCATTTCCCCAACAAATTTCATTTAATGCTCATTAATGCTCTCTCTCTCTCCCTATCTCTTCATTCTCTCTTAAACTCAAAGGGGCTGAACTCCCCTAATCAGATTACCCTATTCATCTTCTTCTTCCTCTTCCTCTTCTTTTCTTCATCTTATTCCTCACACCTTAAGAGAGAGTTAACTTAGGATTTTTGAAAGAGCAAGCTTGGAGAAAAAGATTTGGAGCTTGGCCGACCACCACCATGCTGCCATGAAGATGAGCTTGAACCATGGCTAAAAAATAAGGTGACATCTGACCCCTCTCCCTTGGTGCTAGATCTTTAGACCTAATTAGGAGAGATATCGAGCTCAATAGAGCTTGATTTTGTAAGATTAATGGAGTTTCGTAGGAAGAGGCCATGCTAAAATTTACGTTCTAGGGCGTCGTTCGCCATGAAAATGTATTCGATCAACTCCCCTCTTCAATACGAAGTTAAAGGAGTTGATTTCGTGAAGATCGGTGGCCTAATGAGGGAGCATTGGAGGAGAGAAGGTGAAATGACCTAATTCTTATTTGGGAAAGATGATGAATAGTCTCATGGTTAGTGGGTATGATATTTTAATGGGTTATGATATTTTAATATAGGTTTGTTATTATATATAATGGCTCTGGATGAATAGACCCATGGTTTGGTAAATGGTTTAGGATGTTTTAATAAAAGTTGGATATTATAAACATTTCTCTGGATGAATAGTCCCATGTTAATGGGTTATGATATTTTAATTGGGCACTTAATTAATTAATGGGACCCATGAATAGCGGTGAAAGTCCAGCAGCTAAGGAAAGAAAGGAATTGATCTTAATTGGAGCTGAGATTTCACGGGAAGAAAACTGGAGGTGTTTAACAGAGGATTTGTTCTCTGTTAGCTAACGCCCGACGGTAACGCTACCGGCGGCTTTAGTGTGTCGACAGTAAGGGTTGGTGTCGACGGGAAGGGCTAACTTCCCGTCGGTCCCCTTATAGTCGACCGGAGGGGCCAACTTCCCGTCGATCCCCTTGCAGTTGACGGGAAGGGTTAGCCTCCCGTTGACATCAACGGGAAGGGAAAGCTTCCCTTTGACATCAACGGGAAGGGTTAGCTTCCCATCGACATCAACGAGAAGGTGTGTCTTCTAGATTGCTAATGCCTAGCAGTAGCGCTACCGCCGGTGTTAACAAACAGGGAACTTCAGTTCTTCCCCTTTGTTGGGGTAGGAGTTCCTGGATTCCCATGTCAATTGGGTGAGGTGTAGAGGAATGTTATGATTCTGAAACGGGGCATTTTGATGCATAATTGAATAAGGAATTTAAAGGACATATTTATGTAAATAATCACATTGTTTGATAATATATCAGAAGATTAGATTTGTGATAACCTCTCAACATGGGTGATAGCTGCAAGGATGTGGAAACACACCATGAATTGAGCACGCGAGTTGAATATTGATGATAAGTTGGGCTTACTTATTTAGTAAGATATGAATTTGTCTTGATACGTACAAGTAGTCCTGCAGGTCCTCATAGAGGAATTTCCATATTATACGCACGCCACCACACATGAGTTATAACAACTCGGTATGGGCAGAATGGATGGCTTGATGCAGGTTGTAAGATGTGGTTATATCTTACGGTGGAATGTTAAGGACCCGGTTGTTGGGGCCTTGGATGCTGATAGCATCGGTTGAACTTGTATGATGTGAAAGTTAACAAGGCTCCATGCATGAGTCCTCGGGAGCTTGATAACACAAATTATGCATGGGAATTACATGAATGTGCATGGTTTACACATGGTGGTGTAATGAACCTGGTTGGAGGATTACTTGTGGCGGGTCTACGGGCTTGCTAGTCGGGATACCGATAGAAGTTGGCAGTTAGAATCTAGACCGGTTGGGCTGTGTTCTTGGTGTTCACTTCCCAAGACCCCTTTCGTGTTATGAACACT
This sequence comes from Dactylorhiza incarnata, assembly GCA_033032865.1. Lineage (NCBI taxonomy): Eukaryota > Viridiplantae > Streptophyta > Magnoliopsida > Asparagales > Orchidaceae > Dactylorhiza > Dactylorhiza incarnata. The sequence continues at coordinate 2,726,710 of JAWHQI010000026.1, read as the reverse complement.
CAGCATGATGCGAGCAGTACGCAGGGTCTCCACTATGTGTTCTTAGCTTCGAGGCGTACATAGGACTAGGTCTGGTAGTGTTCATACCCGCCTCGTAGTAGAGGAGCCCGTTTCACTGTCTCTATCTGTCCATGACGTGAGGTGCCTGAGTGGTTAGCTGCCCTCGAAAAGCGGGAACTACAGGTCTATGTCGACACAGCAAATATGCATGGGTGAGTCATCATATCATAATCATTGCATTGCATTCACCCTTTCATGATCATAGTAGTGCACCGCATCGGGTCCATCATATAAATAAGTATGGGCTCTTTTATACGATGGGTTCCAAATTAGAAAACTTAACTTATAAGTTTGTATTGGCATTCATATAAGTTAAGGTATGTTTTGAGACTGCAAATATACTGCTTACTTTTGTACTGTTGCATTGCATTCTATACCTTGCTACTCATCACAATGCTTGCTTAGAATTGTTTCTTACTTCATTACCATAGTAACTGCTAGCATAAATGTACTTTTGTGTATAGTAGCTTTATTTCTACCGTTGATATAGAATTGCTAAGATTGTACCCTCGCTACTATCACCTTCTCTTGCTACTACTGTTTATATTGCAGCTTCCTTCAATCCCTTCCTCCCGGTGCCTTGGAGTCGTCGGGGGAGAGCATGTGAAGCCATTTAGTCTTTATGACTAACATTTGTTACACCACTATTTTAGGAGCACCCTCAGGTGGGACAGCAGCAGACGATAAAGGAGGACAACCAGGCCAGGGTGATAGGGCATGCGATGATGATACCATCGCTACCGTCCATGACAGCTGTGAGCGAGTGTTTGGGATCTAGCCTTAGGGAAAGTTTGTACTCTGATGTTTAACAGGGCTTATGTAGCTACCTGTTCTTTTGTACTGTAATGGATGTTATTACTTAGTCTTGAATAAATGGCTTATGTTGATTTTGTATTATTGATGGTTTGGCATAATGATATTTGAGAATAGACGGCAGGATAGGCGTCTTGCGGAGGGGGCTAGCCCATGTGCTGGCACTTCCGGACGGCGATTGTCCTGGGCATAGGACACCCCTCGACCATGTCTTGTGTTCTTGGAGGGTGGGGGGGGGTCTTACAAATGGTTTATCATCTTGCAATGATCCTGAGATAAAGAAGTCCATTAGCCCACTAGGCCATCCCTGCTAGCTAGATCGGTTTGAGGACAAACTGATACAGCGGAAGCGGTGGTGTGCCCCCATGTGTGATTCGCAGTAAGTATGTCCACTTTTTCCTATAGAAAGTGCCAACCTAAGCCAAACTCGTACCCTTATGTATAGATGCTGGCTCCTTCCGAGACAGTAATTGGAATTCCCATTCCAACAGTCAGAGTTGGTTTGGCATAGGATTGATGCCAACCTAACTAGGATACCACTTTGGTCGACTTAGCAGGATATGTCGTGACGCATCCTATCCTTATACTGATCTTGGGAATGATTTGCCCAAGCAATAAGTGACCTCAAGTGACTAAGGTAAGAGTTCAACATGAGTGTAAATGCTAGAGACTCACACCCAGAGATTTCTATCTCAGATATGGAGTAATATTATCACCTTACCCAAAATATTCGGGCAATCTCAATGAGAATGATGCCTGTAGTCTATTATCGGACTAGTAAGAGACCACAAAGCATGTCTTATATACTGTATGTGGATACTGTTAAAATTTTTGATTTGAATAGTTTAGGAGTAAGCAGGAGTTGCATCAACTGAGTTAAAGCCAAACAACCACAATGCCACACAGCAACATAAGAAACTTTATTGAAACACAAACTTCATTTACAGTGCGAGGTATACATGGCGAGACATGATACATCAGAATCACGGAGACGAGAAGAACAAAACACACCAAAAAATAAATATGGCGGCTAGACAAGCTGAGACCGCACTGACTGCTCGACTCCAGAAGTCGCCCGACTTGACCTGAGATCGCACGAACAGAAACAGGAAAGACTGCCAGCACTGCAAGACCGCACCTCAGACCGCACGAACTGGAGCTTTATTGGAACGAAGAACTGAAGCTGTCGCCAGACCGCAACTCAGATCGCCTAACCGCTGATGGTCGCCTGATCGCTGAGCTCGCTGCGAACAGCACAAGAACGAACATAAACCAGTTCGCAGACTGATCGCTGCCGAACTGTTTATTCAAGCCGCTGGGAATCACCAAGGAAGAAGACCGCAACCTGCTGACCGCAAACCTGCGAAAATAACAAACAGTCAACTCGCTTCCGAGACCGCCCGACCTCAAAGTGAGACCGCACGAATTAACCCAGGCTCAGTTCTTACTGTTCTCGTTAGGAATGATGGGACCTGCACCTCTATTTATAGGCGGGTAGACGGATGCGTCACCGCACAGGAGAGATACAATCACCACCCGTCAGATCGCTAGCGGTCTCATAAGGCAGACTACACGACCACACTACTTGGACGATCATACGACCAAGACGCAGATCATCAGACAGGCCGCGCACAGGTCGCGCGAACACGAGACCGCGCACAAGTCGCGCGGTCACAAAGGTACTCCTTCCTTAGACCACCAGGAGCAAACCAGGAACCATCTGGTCGACTTAGAACAAGTCGCCAGATCGCTAAGCACAAACCGCCCAGACAGACGGTCACACATTGGAACAGACCGCCCGGTCTTCCAACAAAGAAGACAGGCCAACCAGCACATCAACTTAGGAACAGACCGCAGCTACAAAGAACAAACCGGCAGAACCAGCAGACCGCCAGAATAGACCGACAGAGCCAGACTGGCAGAATACAAGCACAGACCACGCAGTCTCGGCGGTTTCCCAAAATCAGACCGCCCAGTCTCCTCCACTTCACGTCAAAATTTCAACACTCCCCCTTGAAGTGGGAAGTGGAGATTAGCCCGAGTAAACTCCACAACCGTGTAAACGGTCCCTTCGCCAGCGGCTTTGTGAAGATGTCTGCGACATTGCCCGCACTCCGAACATGCTCGACCATAAGAGATCCTCCCAACACCTTTTCACGAATGAAATGGTGCTCAATCTCAATATGCTTGGTCCTCGCGTGACAAACTGGATTGTTAACCAGCTTGAGAGCACTCTCATTGTCCCCGCATAGCATAGTGGGACCTCGAATCTCCTCATGAACGTCCTCTACAAACCTCCTGAGCCAAACGGCTTCCTAAGCTGCCAAGGCCGAAGCCTTGTATTCCGCTTCTTTGGTAGATACGGACACCGAGTCCTGCTTTTTGCTGCACCAAGAGATAGCTGTGGGGCCCGTCATAAAGACATAACCAGACGTTGATCTCCGATCATCTACGTCTCCCCCGTAGTCAGCATCCATGTATTCATGCAACTCCAAGCTTGACCCTCTCCTAAATAGGAGACCCAAATCAGAGGTCGACTTCAAATATTTCAGAATCCCTTTTGCCACCAGAAGATGAGGCTTCTGTGGCTCCGCCATGTACCGACTCACTTTGCCAACAGCATAAGCAATATCAGGCCTCGTGATGGTCAAGTAAATCAAGCTCCCAACCTGAGCTCAGAAAACCAACGGATCAGATAGAACTCTTCCCTCATCCTTCCGAAGTTTATGATGTTATTCTAGAGGTATAGAGCTGCTCTTCCCTTCCTCCATGCCAAATTGTTGAACGATCCACTCTGCATATCCTTCCTGAGAAACAAGCACTCAGCTCTCTCGCCTCTGGACCTCGAGTCCAAGGAAATGGTGAAGCTCCCCCAGATCCTTCATCTCGAACCTGATAGCAAGCTCAGCTCCCAACCTTGCTACCAAATCCTTTGAGTTCCCGGTGACAATCATGTCATCCACATATAGAAGCACAATAACCCGAAGCGCCCCCTCCTTCTTGACAAACAAGCTAGAATCAAAGTCTGAAGAAAAGAACCCGCAGAATAAGAGATACTCCGCGATCTTTCCATACCACGCCCGAGGCGCTTGCTTCAACCCATATAAGGCCTTCTTCAGTTTGCAGACGTAGTCCGGACGATCCTCCGAGATGAAACCCGGTGGCTGGATCATGAAGATATCCTTGTCAATATCTCCGTATAAGAAAGCATTCTTAACATCGAGCTGCCAAATCTCCCATCCACAAGATGCCGCCAAAGCAATAACAAATATGATCGAAGTCATCTTTGCCACTGGACTAAACATCTCATCATAATCTTCACCATACTGCTGTGAGAACCCGCGAGCTACAAGGCGAGCCATTTATCGCTCGATCGTGCCGTCAACTTTCTTCTTGAGATTGTAAACCCATTTGCATGTTACAGGGGTAATGCCCTTAGGCCTGGGCACTAGAGACCAAGTCTCATTTTTCTTGAGAGCATCCATCTCTTCTTGCATATCAATATCCCACTACTTCACGCCTTTAGCTTTCTCAAATCTCGACGGCTCCCTCTCATCCAAGGGACCAGTGATAAAACATGAGATGAAACTCACCATGTTTCCTCCTGTGTATCGATCTGGTGGCTTGATAGTCCTCTTCGACCTCCTAAGAGGTTGCACCTGACTAACCACCTCCTCAGCTGCTTCTTCTGTGCAAGCTCCTCTTCCAGACAAACTTGGAGCATCGCTCCCCCTGCTTCCAGAACCTGAAGCCTCCATCTCAGAGCTTGACACAGCTGGAGCACCTGGTGAAACAGGCAACTCCACTTGAAGACTTCCTGCAGCTTTCCCTGCTTCATCAACCCTGCTCTCCGGTAGTTCAACTCCTGAACCCCCCTTATAGGAAGTCACTTCATCGAACACCACATCCCGAGATACCACTGATCTCCGTGTCTCAGGATCCATGCACCTCCATCCTTTCTTCCGCTCATCATATGCAACAAAGACTAGCTTCCTTGCTTTTGCATCTAGCTTTGTCCGAAGAGCATCAGGAATATGCACATAGCAGGTTGACCCGAACACCCGAAGGTGAGCAAAACTCGGTTTCTCCTTGAACATCAGTTCTTGAGGGGTCTTCATGTTGATAGGACTTAGAGGCATTCTGTTGATGACGTAAGCCGCACAAGACATTCCCTCCGCCCAAAAGGACTTTGGGATACTCTTGGCATGAAGCCTGCATTTGCAGGTTTCCATTAGATGACGGATCTTCCTCTATGCAATGCCATTCTGCTGTGGAGTATGGGCACAAGTGAGCTCTCTCTGAACGTCGTGTTTCCTGCAAAAACTTGAGAACTCACCAGAGGTGAATTCCCCACCATTGTCAGTTCTCAATTTCTTCACCCGCAGGCCTAACCGACCTTCCACCAGCTCCTTGAACTCCACAAACTTCGCAAAGGCTTCCGACTTCTCTTTCAAACAATACACCCAGACATATTTGGTGTAATCGTCAATCAACACCAACATATATCTATTGCCTCCAAGGCTTGGGGTGGCTGTCGGTCCCATCAAATCACCGTGGATGCACTCCAACGGCGCTTTGCACCTTGTTTGCGACTTATCAAAGGGAAGTCGATGAGACTTAACAAACTGACATCCAGCACAAACTGACATCCAGCACAAACATGACCGTCTCCATAAGAGGGCAAGCTAGGCAAGCCCTTGATAAGGCCCCTTACCGCCATAGCCTTCAATTTGTCCATGCCAACATGCCCCAACCTTTCATGCCAGATAGTCGCGCTATCGTTGGTCTTCATCTTATCAACATAGGTACTTGTCGATAACACGAACAAGTCCTTCACCTGCTTTCCAATATGGATAACATCTCCCCTTATCTCCGATTGAGTTTTAAGAAACTTCACTTCTGTTGGGCCAAACAGAACGTGATAACCGACATCGACCGCATTGGTCACAGAGAAGAGATTCTTCTTCATACCAGGTACATGATACACACTCCTCAATGTGAGTGGACCCTTATCACTGCTAAGGGAGACAACACCTTGTTCGACAGCATGAACAGAATTATCAGCCGTAATGATAACATCGTTACCTGAGTAAGGCGCCAAAGAAGAGAACTTTGATTCATCCCCGGTGAGATGATGTCCACACCCTGAATCAACAATCCAATCCTCTTCGAAGTTGATGGCAGCCAAGGCCTTAACGGGCATCGCCGTCATATTAGCCGCAAAGGCTCCTCCCCATCCAGCTTCATCAGACTTTGGCTTCTCATTCTCTGCTACATGTCCGGACTGAAGATTAACCCGATAATCTTTCTTGAAGTGGCCGGTCATATTACACCTGAAGCACCTTGGTCCATCTCCCTACTTCTTCCCATCAGACTTAGGAGCATAACCCCTATACTGCTGACCTAAAGTAGAGGGTCCATCATAACCCGACTTCTTCTTCTCCCACTTCTTCTTCTTCTTTCCAGAGAACAACACATCACTATCTCCCCCAGAGATAGAAGTCCCCGCCATCTGTCTTGGCAAACTTTCCTGCGACGCATGTAAGTTCTCTATCTCCAATAGAGATGGTTGATTTGCCCAACCTTGAACTGAAGTCACAAAGGTAAGATACTCCTTCCGCAACCCGCGGATGATATGCCTCTTCAGTTTTGCCTCCGAGATGGGCTCATCAGGGTCCAATGCCGAAATCTCTACTGTGAGGTTCTTCATCTTGAGAAAGAAAGTAGAAATAGAATGATCGCCTTGAGATGCCTTCGCCAACTCATTTTCAAGAAACTGTAGCCGAGCTACATTCTTCTTATTAAACAACCCGTCCAAAGACGTCCAAATTTCAGCAGCAGATTTACATCCAATGATGTGATCAAACAGCTCCGGTGAGATAGCCCTCTTGAGAGTGAACTCTACCTTAGCATTCGTCATCCTCCAAAGTCTCACCTCTGCCATATTATTTCCTGCTAGAAACACCTCTTGTGTGTCTTCTCCTCCAACTATCTCCCATAGATCCTCGCCAAGTAAATAGCTCTCCATACACGACCTCCATTTGTTATAATTAGTCGATGTAAGGAGTTCAATACCAAGCCCTCTTGCGAATCCGCCTTCCATGGCAATCTATGTGGTCTCTTCTTCATAAAGACGATGGCAACTCAAGTTGATCACTGCTTATCCACTCCAACAACCTGGCTCTGATACCATGTTAAAATTTTTGATTTGAATCGTTTAGGAGTAAGCAGGAGTTGCATCAACTGAGTTAAAGCCAAACAACCACAATGCCACACAACAACACAAGAAACGTTATTGAAACACAAACTTCATTTAGAGTGCGAGGTATACATAGCGAGACATGATTCATCAGAATCACAGAGACGAGAAGAACAAAACACACCAAAAAACAAATCTGGCGGCTAGACAAGCTGAGACCGCACAGACCGCTCGACTCTAGAAGTCGCCCGACTTGACCTGAGATCGCACGAACAGAAACCGGACAGACTGCCAGCACTACAAGACCGCACCTCAGACCGTACGAACTGGAGCTTTATTGGAACGAAGAACTGAAGCTGTCGCCAAACCGCAACTCAGATCGCCTAACCGCTGAAGGTCGCCTGATCGCTGAGCTCGCTGCGATCAGCACAAGAACGAACATAAACCAGTTCGCGGATTGACCACTGCCGAACTGTTTATTCAAGCCGCTGGGAATCACCAAGGAAGATGACCGCAACCTGCTGACCGCAAACCTGCGAACACAACAAACAGTCAACTCGCTTCCGAGACTGCCCGACCTCAAAGTGAGACCGCACGAATTAACCCAGGCTCAGTTCTTACAGTTCTCGTTAGGAATGACGGGCCCTACACCTCTATTTATAGGCGGGTAGACGGATGTCGTCACCGCATAGGAGAGATACAATCACCACCCGTCAGATCGCCAGCGGTCTCATAAGGCAGACCGCGCGACCACACTACTTGGAAGATCATCCGACCATGACGCAGATCAGCAGACAGGCCGCACATAGGTCGCGCGAACATGAGACCGCTCACAAGCCGCGTGGTCACAAAGGTACTCCTTCCTTAGACCACCAGGAGTAAACCAGGAACCATCTGGCCGACTTAGAACATGACGCCAGATCGCCAAGCACAAACCGCCCGGACAGGCGGTCACACATAGGAACAGACCGCCCGGTCTTCCAACAAAGAAGACAGGCCAACCAGCACACTAACTTGGGAACAGACCGCAGCTACAAAGAACAAACCGGTAGAACCAGCAGACCGCCAGAACAGACCGGCAGAGCCAGAATGGCAGAATACAAGCACAGACCGCGCGGTCTCGGCGGTATGCCAAAATCAGACCGCCCAGTCTCCTCCACTTCACATAAAAATTTCAACAAATACCTCCCACTTCTAATTATGTAGAAGGTTTCAAATGGAGAAGATATGATAAGAATTCGGATCCAGAGAAGGCCTATTTTGGGATGAATGTATTATATTGGTGGTAGAAGAAACTCAGCCAAAGAGATGCAGGAGCTTATCTCTTCATTTACTGGGTTAGTTATGTACCGTCTTGGGTTTCTTGGAGAATTTAAAATCTTAGTAATTTTTGACATTGGAAGTGGTGATCCTTGAAGAGTTAATTCACCTTAAGCAATGCGGACTGCTAAGACCATGTTTGGGTTGATAGAAATTTCATTAGCTGAATAAGAGAAGAAAGCATTTTGAAGATGATAATCCTCTCTATACTGTTCTAAAATTAGGTGGATAAATAATGGGGGGAGTAGTAAACTAACACTTTGGGAATGTGCAGCTATGTTGTGATAACGTTATAACTGGGAAGCTAATGAAATTTTGTGAATGCATTGCTTGTATGATGATAAACTACCCCTGAGTTTGGAAATTCTTGGTGAACATTCCCTTTAATGTTGTAATTACTTGACATTGGGAAATTAATAAGTGTTAGGTGGTGGAAGAAACCTAGTCCAATTGTACAAGGGCTTATCGCTTCATTTTTTGGACTAGTCATGTACCGACTTGAGTTTTTCCCCTAAATCTTATTTTGAAATGGTATGTTGTAGACGTATGACATCAATGTTTTGTTTAAATAATACGTGAACGATGATGACCATATTTGGCTGGTATTAAGATATTGTGGAATTTGGAATAGGAATTCACAATAGTATTCAATTTAAGTGTTTGACCTGGAAAGAGGCTGCACATGCTCGAGGTGTGAATAGCGGAAATGTGCATGTTGAAATCCTCCCGGAATAAATATCCAAAAGATGTGAAACTTAATACATGCCTTCAAGTCTACCATTGGAAGGACTAAAAAAAAATTGGTTGTAATTATTGGAGTACGGTTTTCCAAAAATTATTATAACTTGTGGGATGATATAAATCCCCACGTTTTAGTATGGGATAAATTGTGTCATGCACATCAACAATATACAACTCACAAAGAGACAATATGGGTTGTTTTAGATGTTTATGTTGGAGAAGGAGATAATTATTTAACACCCACCTCAGATGAAGGTATGACATATTTGTTGAAACCGATTTCTCGGCCTCTGTGGAGTTCGGGGCCCTCAACAAGTTGAGGGGTGGCCAACTCTTACTCCCCCCTAAGGGAGAGCTCTAGGTTGAAGGTGTTGGAACTATGAACTATACTAAGGGCTCGACGAGGAGGTCCCACCACATACCCGGAAGATCTTTAGAGCGCTTCCCCTCCCAAGCCAACGCCGGGCTTGGGCACCACTGGAGGCTCTCCTCACTCTACTAGAGAGAGATTTGGAGTGGGAGAGGGAGAGAGAGAGCTAGCCTAGAACAAGCTTGCCTCCACATGGTGCCCCATTGTCCTATTTATAGGATTTCTGGACTTGGGCTGCAAATAGCCAAAAACTGGTCCCTGAAATTACCAAAATACCCTCAGAAATGGCTGCGGATTGCCAAATCCCGCTGTTCTGAGGCGCTAAACGCAGACCAATCCCTCCCCCGGAACTGGGCGAGAGGGAGGACCTCCCGCGGGGGCTGGGCGAACCCCCCAAACTGGGGTGGGCGAGACCCAGGGGACGGCCCCTGCTGGTCTCGGCCCCCTACCGGGGGGGCGAAGCACTCCTCCCCTCGCCCCCTGCTGGGCGGGCGAGACCCGGGGATCGGCCCCCCTGCTGGTCTCGCCCCCTTACTGCTGGGGCGGGGACGAGGGTGGGCCGAAGGCCTCCTCCCCTCGCCCCTTCTGCTGGGGGCGGGGGCGAGAGGGAGGGCTCGCCCCTCCACCACTCGCCCCCCTCTGCTGTGGGTGGGGGCGAGAGGGAGGGCTCGCCCCTCCACCTCTCTCCCCCCTCTGCTGGGGGCGGGGGCGAGAGGCAGGGCTCACCCCTCCACCTCTCGCCCCCCTCTGCTGGGGGCGGGGCCGAGAGGGAGGGCTCGCCCCTCCACCTCTCGCCCCCCTCTGCTGGGGGCGGGGGCGAGAGGGAGGGCTCGCCCTACACCTCTCGCCCCCCTCTGCTGCGGGCGGGGGCGAGAGGGAGGGCTCGCCCCTACACCTCTCGCCCCCTTTACACGAGCTGGGCAAGCGGGAGGCCTCCGCCTCCACCGCTCTCCCCCTTTGCCCCTACTCTTCCTGCCTGGGACCATGCTACCACACAATGTTCTAAAGGACCCCTGGGTCTCGAAAAAATACTCGACGAATACCGGGTTGTACACAATCCCCGCTCTTTCCGAGCGAGGTACAAGCTCGGAAAGAAAAGTCCAACCCCGCACATTCGGCGAGTGATGCTGAAAATCGCGCCATAGGAGAAACCTCCCCTGGGGGAAAAAACCCTTAGCCTCCTCGAGAGGTCCTCCAACCCTGTCGGCTAGCGAGAGCCCGGCTAGCGAGACCACCTCGGGAGAAAAACATACAGCCACCCCGAGAGGTCTTCCAACCCCGCCGGCTAGCGAGAGCCCGGCTAGCGAGACCACGTCGGGAGAAAAAACATATAACCTCCCCGAGAGGTCTTCCAACGCCGCCGGCTAGCGAGAGCCCGGCTAGTGAGACCACCTCGGGAGAAAAACATACAACCTCCCTGAGAGGTCTTACAACCCCGCCGGCTAGCGAGAGCCCGGCTAGCGAGACCACCTCGGGAGAAAAACATACAGCCACCCCGAGAGGCCTTCCAACCCCGTCGGCTAGCGAGAGCCTGGCTAGCGAGACCACCTCGGGAGAAAAACATACAGCCACCCCTAGAGGTATTCCAACCCTGCCGGCTAGCGAGATCCCGGCTAGCAAGACCACCTCGGGAGAAAAACATTTGGCAACCAAGCGGTTCCCGACCCTGCCAGCTAGGTGGGAGCGTGGTCAGCGGGCCATCATCGGGGCTAAGTGCCTTTAGAAACATCCGGCCACCGAGCGGTTCTCGACCCTGCCAGCTAGGTGGGAGCCTGGTCAGCGAGCCAACATCAGTGCTAAGTACCTTGAGAAACATTCGGTCACCGAGCGGTTCCCGACCCTGCCAGCTAGGTGGGAGCCTGGTCAGCGGGCCAGCATCGGGGCTAAGTACCTTGAAATCTTCCGGCCACCGAGTGGTTCCCGGCCCTGCCAGCTAGGTGGGAGCCTTGTCAGCGGGCCAGAATCGGGGCTAAGTACCTTGAGAAACATCCGGCCACCGAGCGGTTCCCGGCCCTGCCAGCTTGGTGGGAGCCTGGTCAGCGGGCCAGCATCAGGGCTAAGTACCTGAAAAACTTTCATAACTTTGATTGTCATATTACATGTAAGTAAAACTACGTCTGAAAGTAGATCATCATACTACATGGACTTAAAGAAAAAGCTAAGTAATAAAACTAAAACTTGGTCTCCTACTCCCAAGTCTGATCTTCCTCGACCTCTTCTGGTCATTGTTGTTGCTTCCTTGGACACCTCGCCTCCCTTAATTCCAAGAACTCAGGGCAGCCGGACGTCGCGTGACCCTCCTCATCGTGGAAGTCACAGTTAGGTAACTCAATCATATCCCTTCTTTATCCTCTTCTTTCTGCTTTCCTGGATCTCCTCCTTCTCCCCCAACCAATTATCATGGTTTGCTTAGGTGGTGGAGAGAATGCCTTCGGTCTCTGCCTCCACCCTGGGAGGTCGGACTCTTCTTCCAGGAAGTTGTCTTCCTCTTGGCCGAACTTCCTCTTGGGAGCCTCTACCTTCCCCCCTACTGCCTTGCCTCTGGCTCACTCAGCTTGGCCAACCTTCTTGCGAACTCCGGGTTGGCCTCCTCACTCTCAACTTCTTCCGCCACCCTTTCCATCAACTCCTCAAAAGACAAAGGAGCTCTCCTCTTGAGGTCCCTCCTGAAGAAACCCCCCTGCAGCCCCATGATGAAAGCGAGCTAGAGGGTGTATCCTGGCACCTCTTGGGTGAGGAGAACCTCCTCCTGGAACTGATCCACGAAGTGAGCCAGTGACTCCCCTGGCTGTTGCTTGATCTTGAAAAGTGCTTCGACATCTTTCTTCCTCTTCCTTGACGTCGAGAAGCGTAGCAGGAAAACTCGACGCAACTCTTCAAAGGCATAGATAGACCCCCCGGGGAGCTGGTGGAACCAATCCCTTGCCTTCTCCTTCAGAGTTGTTTCAAAGAGTCGGCACTTGAAAGCGTCCGTCATGGGCCTAATGGAGACCATGTCCTCAAACCACTGCAGGTGCAGGACGGGGTCATACTTGCCGGAGTAGTGAGACATCTCCAACCTTCCGAATCCCTCTGGAACCAGGGCCGAGAGGATCAGCTCACACAAAGGACTTACTATGCTCGCCTCCATTTGGGGCTGGGCGAGATGGGATTTGACACCTCCCCTCTCGCCCTCTTGGGGCTGGGCGAGTGGGGGTGTGGTACCTTCCCACTCGCCCCCTTGGGGCTGGGCGAGTGGGGGTCTGGGACCTCCCCACTCGCCCCCTTGGGGATGGACGAGTGGGGTTCTGGGACCTCCCCACTCGCCCTCTTGGGGCTGGGCGAGTGGGGGTTTGGGACCTCCCCACTCGCCCCCTTGGGGCTGGGCGAGTGGGGGTCTGGGACCTCCCCACTCTCCCACTCCTAGGGGACTGGGCGAGTGGGGGCCGAATGCCTCCCCACTCCCCCCCACTGGTACCTCCTTCCTGGGCCACTGGCCTGGAGGGCTCTCACCTTCTTGCTGGTGCGGGACCTCCGGACCACCTCCTCTCCTGCCTTCGCATATCGTGGCGAAAGTTAGCTGCAAGGTCTGTAGGACCTCCTGCTTGAAATTTTCAAACATCTCCAACAACACTCCAGCCACCGGGGGCTGCGAGTGGCCTGGGTCGGATCCTCCACCTCCAGCCATGGAGCTCGTCTTGAGAGTTTCTTGAGTTGGTCACTCTCCAAGCTCACTGCGCCATAATGTTGAAACGGATTTCTCGGCCTCTATGGAGTTCGGGGCCCCCAACAAGTTGAGGGGTGGCCAACTCTTACTCCCCCCAAGGGAGAGCTCTAGGTTGAAGGTGTTGGAACTATGAACTGGACTAAGGGCTCGGCAAGGAGGTCCCACCACATACCCGGAAGATCTTTAGAGCGCTTCCCCTCCCAAGCCAACGCCAGGCTTGGGCACCACTGGAGGCTCTCCTCACTCCATTAGAAAGAGATTTGGGGTGGGAGAGGGAGAGAGACAGATAGCCTAGAACAAGCTTGCCTCCCAATGGTGCCCCCTTGTCTTATTTATAGGATTTCGGGACTTGGGCTGCAAATATCCAAAAACTGGTCCCTTAAATTACCAAAATACCATCGGAAATGGCTGCGGATAGCCAAATCCCGCTGTTCTGAGGCGCTAAACGCAGACCGATCCCTCCCCCCAGAACTGGGCAAAAGGGAGGACCTCCCGCGGGGGCTGGACGAACCCCCCTAACTGGGGCGGGCGAGACCTAGGGGCCGGCCCCTGCTGGTCTCGGCCCCCTACCGGGGCGGGGGCGAGGGGGGGGGGGGGGGGGGGGGGGGGGCGAAGGCCTCCTCCCCTCGCCCCCTGCTGGGGCGGGCGAGACCCAAGGGTCGGCCCCCCTGCTGGTCTCGCCCCCTTAATGCTGGGGCGGGGGCGAGGGGGGGCGAAGGCCTCCTCCCCTCGCCCCCCTCTACTAGTGGCGGGGGCGAGATGGAGGGCTCGCCCCTCCACCTCTCGCCCCCCTCTGCTGGGGGCGGGGGTGAGAGGGAGGGCTCGCCCCTCCACCTCTCGCCCCCTCTGCTGGGGGCAGGGGCGAGAGGGAGGGATCTCCCCTCTACCTCCCGCCCCCCTCTGCTGGGGGGCGGGGGCGAGAGGGAGGGCTCTCCCCTCCACCTCTCGCCCCCCTCTACTGGGGGCGGGGGCGAGAGGGTGGGCTCTCCCCTACACCTCTCGCCCCCCTTTACATGAGCTGGGCGAGCGGGAGGCCTCCGCCTCCACCGCTTGCCCCCTTTGCCCCTACTCTTCCTGCCTGGGACCATGCTACCACACAATGTCTAAAGGACCCCTGGGTCTCAGAAAAATACTCGGCGAATACGGGGTTGTACAATATTGATGCGCGGTGACCCCCATGTGTAAGGATCAGTTTTAAATTTAGCAAGAGAGGTAGCCAATTACCTCAAAAGCATCAAATTTTGGTCAACCTTGGAGGTCTGGGAGAATGTATGAATAAGTACGAGTATGTGTAACGTTTTACCTCGACAAGGTAGATTTCTAGAGGCTTTGTATCGTAACCCAACCGTTGAATAAGATTTTTGTTCATGGTTGAGGAACCCTTAAATGAAATGGCCTAAATCACAAGAAAAAATTGACATCAATTTTTGAATTCGGTGCAAATCTAAGTAGGAGCGGGAGTAGACAAAAGTAACACTTGACTCGAAGTCACAGGTTATTAGAAGGGAAATATGTGACTATAACCCATGCGAGGTGTAGAGTCATGGATTCACCTTACTTTGAGCCATGATAAAGATTCGTAATATCACCATAACCAATTGATAAGCATCATCGAATGATCACATGTGGAATTTGGGAACTATTTGGAAACATAAAAGCTTTCTGAGCTTAAACCCTTGAGGTAGTAACATCATGTTTGGTAATTGATGGATTGAAAAGGCATAATGTCATGGCATGTGAGGTGGGGTGATTGCAGAACTTGACTATTATTTGAATTTCAAGTCAAACGGTAAACATCGATGGTGTTTTACCATTTTAATTATCTTGCCATGACTAGATATTGGAAATAAAGTAACTTCGAAAACGTAAAACCGAGTAGGCATCATGCTATGTTTGGAAGAGGGGTACTATAGGTATGATCCTTGGGATATGGTTTGGATGGTTTCAAAAATTGAAAGGCATGATCACCTCGGCATTATATCGTCGACCAAGTTTCTTGATGTTTAGAAACACTTTTTGAAATCTAGAAATAAATTCATACATACACTTCAAACTTGAATGAGTATTCCCTCCTCTTGTTGGTAAGAATTTGATAATCTATCAGAGGGTCTAGAATTGTGATAACCCCGTGGAAAAGCATACGATCGATGATTCTTAGGAGAACGAGCACGAGATGGTTGAAGGTTGGGGCACTCAGAATTTGACTGGGCTTGGTTGGTGTTTTTTTGCATGAATGCCCTTGTATAGGAAATGTTTAACACTTTGAATGTATAAAGAGTGTACATGATTATTACCTATTAGAAGGCGGAGGTACGAAAATTTTTCCCCTGCTTGACTCAAATTGTTAAGCTACGTGATCATAACAATTGTTGAAACTTAATATCAAGTGAATGTCGTGTTAAGGGTAAAAGATGTGTGTTGTATGAATGATTGCCTCAGATGGGATAACTTTGATGGAATCGATTGATAAGGATATGAATAATAATGGTTTGTATTAGAAGATGAGATTAAACCTTGCTTCTACATATTTAATACATAAGAGAGACGATCTTGCGGGTACAATAACAATTTGGATATTTAAGGTCGGACCTAAGGATATGAGTGTTGGATCTGATGGCGCCCTTAGAGGGGAGGGGGGTGAATAAGGGGTTTACTATTTTTGAGATAATCTGACAGAATTTAAAATAACAAGAAAACTTTTTGGATTTGTCGCTAACGCCAGGCGTTCAGAGTCAACGCTGGGTGTTAGCTCTCAGAAAATAATTTTCATAAAAATATGTCAACGTGATTTTACTTATGAAAACTTCAATGAAATACAATTTCAGAAAATCAGAGATAATGAAAATGAATATTGTATTACAAAGATAATATTTCAATAATGCTTGAAATTAAAAGCGACAAAGTAAAATCAATTTTTGTTCCCTCACTGGTACTTCTCCCAACGACCGGTTGGATATAGAGTATCTATCCCCAGATAAGGCCTCTAGCCACCACCTAGATCTACCCTAGACCAATTCACCACTCACAAGGTGGTGAATTTCCCCCTAAACCGAACCCTGCCTAGTCGCCTCACGCAAGACAGCGATTTCACTACCGTTACAAGAAAAAATTAAAAAGCTAAAGTAAAAATCAGAACAAAAGACTCCCTAGATTGAAGAGCGCTGAAGGAGATGTTGAAGGTATGCAATGACCACGTCGGAGTTGAAGCGAGCATCATTCTTCAAATTTGCCATTGGAAATCTCCTTCCCACTCTTTTTCCTCAATGTTGGTGTTGGTAGTGCTCTCTGAATTCGGGATGAAATGATCTCTCTGAAGTATATAATGAAGGCTTGGAATGCATCAATCTTGATCAAATGAAATCAACTCTTCAAATAGGCATGGAAGCTAACGCGCGTTGTTAAGAGTTAATGCCAGCGTTAGTGTTCGTGTCTAGAAACCGCTGACATCGTGCAACCGTGGAGAACGTGGCAGTTTGTGGACTTAACGCGAGCGTTAAGACTCAACGCTGGTGTTGTCTCTTGGAACTCGACGATACTTCTTCTCAACGCCATTCCCTTCTTGATGACATCCCTTATCGACGATAAGTTAACGTGGACGTTAACTCTAACGCGGGGTGAAGCTCACTTTTCAGAGATTCTTCATCACTCAGTATCCTGTTCATAGGGTTATTTAACTATAGTACCTGCACACTATAAACACAAGAAAGATCAAATACATAGTGTGATTTATTATTCTCAAATAAAGAGAAGTGGAACACAAGCTCCAACAATCTCTCCCTTTTGATAATAACAAATCCACTAATAAGAAATAAAACATAATTTGAGTAGTGTTTATTGTATATGTTTAGCGTGATAATCATGCATACTCCCCCTATGTGGATACTACTCCTACATGAATGCATTTTCTAATGTACTTGATGAGTCCCATTTATATACACTTTGATGGACTCATCCAGGCTAGTTTTCACTCTCGTGCACGTCGTTTTCGGTCTATTAGTGCATCTAATTCTCTTATGCTCATTTACGCGCACTTACATGCTTCGTGCTCTTTTTAGGCCCATTTTGGTGTGCGTTTGCGCTCCATGTTATTGCAGGTAAGCACATGGTGCTCCCCAATCCTTTTTCTATGTTTGATTGGTGTTGCATGTGTATTCCCAGCTGGAATGTGCTTGCAGGTGGTTGGATCATCTCTTTTTGCCAAGAAATCATGATTGTGTATATCGCATGGTCGTGCATTTTCTTAACGCACGGACGGTTGCGGTCGTGCGCTTTCATCTGGGGAGAAAACCGGTGATCTGAATTTGTTCGTGCATTTTTACGCACGGGCGGATTTGCACGTGCGTGAGTAAAACGCACGGGCGCTCCTGCTTCTTCCTCAAGCCAGTTTTTATTCGATAAATAATTCACGGGCAACGCACGGTCGTGCGTTCGCCCGTGCGTGACTAAATTTCTGACCTTTTAGTATTTAAGGCAGGAAATCTGCTGCAATTGGAATCCCCAGCGGGAAAAGCTCCAGAAGCCCGCCATTTTTGCCAAGTTCGCCTCTCCACCACCGTTTGACCTAGGAGGAGCTTCGGCAACCATTGTCTTGCAAATCTTCCGCCAAAGCTCACTCCTTGTCCTCCTCCATCATCTATGAGCTCAAGAACGACATAGATGGAAAGTCTCCGCTGCATTCAAGGTGTCGAACAAGAGTTACCTCGAGCTAGACCACGAAGAAGATGGGTAAAAGTAGAGGAAGGTGACAGCTCCTCCGGGCCCCGGATGCAACTGAAGACCGAGCATGGATGAGGCTTGACAACCCTACGATTCCGACCGAGAATATTCAACATAGTCTTCGAGCTTCGGTTTCCTCTTTTCCCCTGCGCTTTGCTTTAGAGTTTTCCTTGTATGTGTTTGTTATTGTGGATGATGTTCATAAAATCTGTGTTTTAGTTAATATGATTTCATGTTTGTGAGACCTTGTGTGGTTTATGAGATTTGAGGAGCGTCGTAGTCCCCCATCCACTCCACCGCTTTGTAGTGCTCCGCACTAGCAATTGCTAGTTGCGTGTTCCACGACGAGGTGCTTACGACCCTCATCCTCTAGCCTTCTCGTTCACCCGCTCACCGAAGGACGGCATTGCGGCCGTTGCATCCATCTTGTCATACGAAGCGGAGTTTCGCCTCCCAACTATTACTTGCATGTGACCTGTGTACTTGCCGTAATCGCATCAAGTTTTTGGCATCGTTGCCGGGGAATGCAAGCGTGATGAGATTTTGGTTGTGAATCGATTATTTTCGATTGAGTCTTTTATTCTTTTTAATTTATTCTTTATCATGCTATTTTCTTCTTCTGTATTATGTGGGCGCATTTGAATATATGATGTCGTTGGTGTGGGGACACATCCCACGCTAATGATAGGTGTCCCAAAGAGTATGGTGTTGTTCAGAAACCGCACAGAGCCCATAAATCTTTTGGCTACTCTATTGCGCCTCCGTTGTCGCACTTTTATGCGGCTGCCGCACCTTTTGTGCCGGCGAAGCTGGTAAAGCAGTGTTTATTTTGCAAAAGTTGAGAGCATGCCTTGAAGGACTGTGCTGATTATCTTTGCCAATTGACGATGAGTCGGACATCCGGATCGTCCCATCTTTGAATTCTGCGAGCACAGCTCCTTCGTCTGATTACGTGTCACTTCCACCTTCACTTTTTGAAGGCTCTGGAATAGAAACGTGCATCAATGTCCCTCATGACTCTGTTTTTGATGCGACCCCCATACCACTTCGGTTCATGTACCACTTTGCGTGGATTTGTGCCCTTGTGTGGAGAGTGAGCCCGAACTCTTAAGAAGCACGTCTTCACCCACTACACACGAAACTACATCTATTTCTGATGTTATCATTGAGGTCAATTTGCAGGATGTTGCAGACCTGCACAGTGTCG
Organism: Dactylorhiza incarnata; assembly: GCA_033032865.1. Taxonomy (NCBI): domain Eukaryota; kingdom Viridiplantae; phylum Streptophyta; class Magnoliopsida; order Asparagales; family Orchidaceae; genus Dactylorhiza; species Dactylorhiza incarnata. Next base: position 2,707,578 of record JAWHQI010000026.1, on the reverse strand, counting down.
TGCCCACTCTCATGGAGGAGGACAGTCTCGATTGTGCTAAAGCAACCATTACGGTCCAATGCGAGGAAGTCCAAGTTATAGAGGAGGCCATTGCATGCGCTGTTGAGTCTAGTGAAATCTTCGATGATATCATCAGTTTGTCATTGTCGCACCCTATGGGGGATGAAGCCGGGATTATCCCTTCAGATGAGATTTCTTTTAGTTTTTCTTCCAATTTATTTCCTGACCCCCTTTCTTTATGTACAAGGATGCAGGATGCCCCTCCTCCGGTTGATCAGACCTTATGCATGGAGGAGCCAAAAGCCTGGCGGGATGAGGAAGGTATAGTGAAGGAACATCTTGTTTCCTCATCATCGTTGGTGCTTCCCCTTAAGGATTGGTTATAAGGGGGCAAGCAGTTTTTCTTTGAAGACATAATACTGGAGGAGAAGAAGAGAGCAAAAAAGGAGGAGATTTGGGGTTGGAGGCTGAGCATCCTACTTAATTTCCACCCTTACTACCAGGTCCCCAGACCTTTTTCTTTCATCAGTTGTTACTACTTCAAATCAACTTATAGCTGATTTGTTTTAAGCTTGTAATAATAACTAAGATTTATTAGCTTTTGCTTATTCCGAGACTTTATAAACTGCTTTAATACAGGTATTTGCTCCACCTTGAAGGACGTTAAACAAAAGGGCTTCTTGGGAGACAACCCATGGGGGAACCATTCGGTTCCGAACTTTTGTTCAGATTTTTGTTTATTATGTTTTGTTATTTGCTTTATTCTAACATCGCAGGTTTAAGCTCTCGCTTGGGGTATGAGAAAGGAGAAATTTAAAGAAGGAATTGCCGCACTTCTGGAATGCTCATTCGTGAGCATAGGTCCACTCTACCCCTATTTTCCTTATTCATGAATTCTTTATTTTATATGGTTTTGATCAAGTCTGCGGGAGAGATCGAGTTATGCGCGTGCACGCACTTTGCATAGCATGTTAGAATGTGATGAGTTAGGAATTTCAATTTTGTTGCACACATTACATATATTTGCACTTAGTTCACGCGTACTTGATCACACGCGCTTATTGGGTATTGCTGCGAGGTTCCCCGCTCGTAAGAATTTGATTGTTAGTGTAGGAGTGAGGGGTGGAGAAAAAATGTTGACTTGAGTAGTGCTCTAGTCGAGTGCTCCCGTCACGCCTAGAAATTCAATTAGAGTAGAATAAAATTCATTGTTATAATTTAATTATTTCTATTATAGTAGTTGCAATTTAGTTTACTCTAGTGGTGAATCCGGTGATTCCGACGGTAGCATAGGGTCGAGTGTAGCAGGATTAGTAGTAGCTTATTACTAGGGTCAGAAGGAAGGATAACCTTTCTCGGTGGCTAGAACTTGCACTAGGCGACTCTTGAAACGATTGCGTTGAATAACTCGTTATAAAGCGTGATGTAGGCCGTTTCTTGATCCGTTTGTGCTTTTGAAATCCTAACCAATGTAATCACCCTTGCAAACCCACTTGAGCCTACTTATCCTTCTTGTTTAGCTCCACTTAAATTTCACCAAAGCCATACGGCCAAACCTATATTCGCACCAACAAATGAGTTTGAAAGAAATTTATATATCTATCACATTTGGTGTTATCTCTGATGTGTATGGTAGCTTTGAGAAAGCTAAAGGAGAAGTTTATAAAGTGCTTACAAAAGATATATTTATCGAGAAGAGAAAATAAAAATAATTGTGCAAAAAGAACTTTCAAATACAATCTCTCGATAAAAACAATATATGGTTAGCTTAGCACGCACCTAGTGTCCAGTTGAAGTCTGGGGGTGTTGTGTGGTTCTTGAAATTGTTGTATTGGTGATTTTATACTCCTGAGTACTCAGGTTATGTTGAGTGCGATGCCCATCGTTCTTCTACTTATCTAACCTAAACTCAACCTAAGCCAAATCCTAACCAATAAGTCCTATTGATTTTAGATATGAGTCATCTCATGCAGTGGAGAGAGTGCGAACGTGCAAGCCTATGGACACCGACTTTGATGGATTTCTTAGGAGATTGTCCCGAATTTTTATTCGAGTAATACTCTACTTATTAGTCACGCTATTGTCCATTATGCGCGACCGAAAGATTCACCGGGATTCACCATCCGAGTAAACTAGATTTCAAATTACTATTCTAGAAATAGTTAAATATAATCTTGAGTTAAATTCTATTCTAACGTATTTCTACGCACATGAGCATGCGACTTCGCATGGATCTCTACCGCTCAAATTCACTATAACACCCAATTGTTCCGACGGGAGAGCTGAGTAGTTTGCTCGAGATGTGTAAACGGTTAAGTATGGGGGTGTGATGAGTCCCATTAATATACACTTTGATGGACTCATCCGGGCTAGTTTTCACTCTCGTGCATGTCATTTTCGGGTTATTAGTGCATCTAATTCTCTTATGCTCATTTACGCGCACTTACGTGCTTCGTACTCTTTTTAGGCCCGTTTTGGTGTGCGTTTGCGCTCCATGTTATTGGGGGTAAGCACATGGTGCCCCTAATCCTTTTTCTATGTTTGAGTGGTGCTGGAGGTGTATTCCCAGCTGGATTGTTGTGCTTGCAGGTAGTTGGATCATCTCCTTTTGCCCAAAAATCATGATTGTGTATATCACACGGTCGTGCATTTTCTTAACGCATGGACGGCTGCGGTCGTGCGCCTTCATCTGGGGAGAAAACCGGTGATCTGAATTTGTTCGTGCATTTTTACGCACGGGCGGATTCGCCCGTGCTTGAGTAAAATGCATGAGCGCTCCTGCTTCTTCCTCAAGCCAGTTTTTATATGTTAAATAACGCACGGGAAACGCACAGTCGTGCGTTCGCCCGTACGTGACTAAATTTCTGACCTTTTAGTATTTAAGGCAGGAAATCTACTGCAATCGGAATCCCCCGCGGGAAAAGCTCCAGAAGCCTGCCATTTTCGCCCAGTTCGCCTCTCAACCACCGTTTGACCTAGGAAGAGCTCCGACAACCATAGTCTTGCAAATCTTCCGTCAAAGCTCCCTCCTTGGCCTCCTCCATCATCTTTGATTTCAAGAACGCCATAGACGGAAAGTCTCTGATGCATTCAAGGTGTCGAACAAGAGTTACCTCGAGCTAGACCACGAAAGAGACGGGTAAAAGTAGAGGAAGTTGACAGCTCCTCCGAACCCCGGACGCAACTGAAGACCGAGCACGGACGAGGCTTGACAACCCTATGATTTCGGCCGAGAATCTTCAGCATAGTCTTTGAGTTTCGGTTTCCACTTTTCCCCTGCGCTTTGCTTCAGAGTTTTCCTTGTATGTGTTTGTTATTGTGGATGATGTTCATAAACTCCGTGTTTTAGTTAATATGATTTCATGTTTGTGAGACCTTGTGTGGTTTATGAGATTTGAGGAGCGTCGCAGTCCCCTGTCCACTCCACCGCTTTGTAGTACTCCGCACTAGCAATTGCTAGTTGCGTGTTCCGCGATGATGTGCTTACGACCCTCATCCGCCAGCCTTCTCGTTCACCCGCTCACCGAAGCACGGCATCGCGGCCATTGCATCCATCCCACCTTGCGAAGCATAGTTTTCACCCGCATTTCTCTTATTTCTGCAGTAGCTTAGGACACCAATCACAACGCCCTTGTTTTTACGTTCTTTTACTCGTCGTAACAATCGCCTCACTCTATTTTCTTGTCACCACAACCTGCATTCCCTGAGAGATCGATATCTGGGGAGTTTCCTCCCAACTATTACTTGCACGCGACTGGTGCACTTGCCGTAATCGCATCAGTACTCTCCTAAATAATAGATTTCCTTATTTCTTTAATTTATTCTCCCCCTTTTGTTATAATCAAAAGGAGGTGGGATAGAGTAATAGCAATATGAAACAAGATGCATTAAGTAGAGATAATAGCAACTTTATTATAAATAGTGAACACAACGAAAGCAATTTGTAACATCTTTTAGAAAGTGTAATTACAAAATATAATAAGCATTTTAAATCAAATAAGTAGTTGTTTTGAAATTTAGAAACAAAAGTTGCAAGTTCATTTGTAATTTGTAACAAAAAGTAACAAGCAAGATTATAAAAATATCAAGTAAAGATATTTTTACATTGTAAATAAATTTGCATTTCAAGTATGCACAAACATTATAAAGATCATGCGTTGTTATCTAGTGCATTTACTCATGATTGTAGAGAATAGTATAGATAATCTTTAAGTCCAATTCTCATGAGTGGAAGTATTATAAATGATAATGATGTGTCAATAAAGGTGTTTCGTCAATGTATACAAGTGTATAAATCAAACCACGTGATAACATGTAATTTTAAGAACATAACTTGAATTGAACATAAATAACTTTACTTCCACAAATTTCAATAAACATAAAGATTTTCATTTTTAAGAGAAGTGGTCAAAAATTTTGTTTGCACAAGAGACTTTACAATTTTTGACGGAGTTTTCTTGTCATATAGTTTTTTTACTTGATTTTGATTTTTGTCACCAAGGACTCCAAATTCACTTGTTTTTGCAAACATATAAATTTATATTCTAAATACCATATTTCTCTAATCACAAATGCATGAAGAACAAAGAATTTAATGTAGTGTAGGTAAACTATTTATGAGATTCAAAGTAAATCCTTATACTACACAATCATGCAATAAGATTTAAAACACATGTAGATTAGCAAACAAAAAGGTGTAAGTGAGAAAATCATTATCAAAGATAAAAACTTTACTCATACTTAGAGGCATGTAAAACATTTCTACACATGTAATCTACAACCAAATTCTTTGCACATTTTAAGATATTATTCAAGGCATGATAAAAGCAAAACAATGTTTTTAAGAAACTTGAAGGTTTAAATTAATCATTGTAAATAATCTTTAAGCAATATATATAATCATCCTTGAAATAAACATTTAAGCATATATTAATTTATTTGCTTTTAATTTTTGAAAGTAAGCAACAACAAAAAATGAAAAATGTTTTTTTTTAAATAAAACAAAATACTGCAATAAAATAATACCCAGAATTTTTCAATAAAGCAAAAAAAAAATTGGAGCATAGAAGCTAACACCAGGCGTTAGCTTCTTAACGCCGAGACAGGTTACTAAGTTTTGACTTTTTGAAAAATCTTTTTCATGATTCATTTGTATTATAAAGAGACCTTCTTATAGTTGAAATTTCAGACATTATGTAGTTGATTTGAAGGCTCTTTTAGTATGTTTTTAATTTGTTTTCTTATATTTTAATTGATTTTGAAATTTAAAAAAACAAACAAATATAACAAAGTATATAAGATAATTTTGATAGCTTTTTATAAGGGTTAAAGTGATATTTCTAAGACACCTAATTCTAACCTAAGCATGTGAAAACGTGCATCGGGTAGAGGTTTGGTAAAAATGTCGGCAAGTTGTGATTCAGTCCCAATAAAGCTAATTTTAACATGTTCCTTCTTAATATGAACTCTAATAAAATGATGTCAGACATCTATATGTTTAGATCAAGAATGATGTACAAGATTGTTTGTGAGACTTATTACGCCCTTTTTGTCACACTTTAATTCTTTGTTATTTAGATAAACACCAAAGTCCTCTAACATTTGGGTCATCCATAAGGCTTCTGCACAACAACTACCTAGTGCGATATATTCGGCCTCGGTGGTTGAGAGGGTAATAGAATTCTATTTCCTACTCGACTATGATATAAGTGAAGGGCCTATAAAATGACTCGTGCCACTAGTGCTCTTACGATCTAATGATCATCCTGCATAGTCTGAATTCGAAAAATTGTGTAAAATAAAACAATCATTATGAGGATACCATAAGCCTAATCTAGATGTTCCGATTAGATATCTAAAAATAGTTTTAACCGCTTTTAAATGTGATTCTCTTGGATTAGCTTGAAATCTAGCACATAAGCAAATGGAAAACATAATATCGGGTCTAGATGCGCTTAAATATAGCAATGAGCCTATCATTTCTCTATATAATGTTTGATCAATAGAAATACCAGCTTCATCTTTTCCTAGCTTTAATGATGCACTCATTGGTGTGTTAGCTTGCTTTAGGTTTTCAAATCCAAATCTCTTTAGAATATCTTGAACATATTTAGTTTGACAAATAAATATACCATCTTGTTTTTGTGAGATTTGAAATCCTAGAAAATAAGTGAGTTCTCCTACCAAGCTCATTTCAAATTCATTTTTCATCACTAAAACAACTTTATTACATAACTCTTCATTAGTGGCTCCCAAAATAATATCATCCACATAAATTTGCAATATAATCAAATCATTATTTACATGCTTAATGAAGAGTGTATTATCCACACTACCTATTTTATAACCGTGCTTTATTAAAAATAATGTTAATCTATCATACCAAGCACGTGGCACTTGCTTTAATCCATAAAGCACTTTTTATAACTTATACACATGATTAGGAAAATTTTCACTCACAAAACCGGGGTGTTGTTTTACATAAACTTCTTCTTTTATAATCCCGTTCAAAAAAGCACTTTTAACATCCATTTGAAATAATTTAAATCTTTTAAAACTCGCAAATGCAAGAAATATTCTAATTGAATCAAGGCGAGCAACGGGTGCAAAAGTTTCTACAAAATCTACCCCCTCGATTTGTGAATATCCTTGTGCAACTAGTCAAGCTTTATTCCTTGTTATCTTAAAGTCACCATCTAACATGTTTTTGAAAATCCATTTGACTCCTATAACCAGATGATTAGATGGCCTCTCCACTAAATTCCAAACCTTATTACATTCAAATTGATTTAATTCATCATTCATAGCTAAGAACCAAAATTCATCATTTATAGCGGTTGAAACATTTTTAGGTTCTATTTTGGAATCAAAACAAAGGTTTGAAAAAGACTCATGTAAAGAAGAATGAGCACTTACCACTTTTGACGGTTCTCCTATCACAAGCTCCCTTGGATGATCTTTAGTAAACTGCAACACACTTGGAGGAACATATTCTTCTATCTCATCCTCTTTCTTTTCTTTTTCTTCTTCTTTTTCTCCAAGCGATTTATCATCCTCATGCTCCAAAGGGGAAAGAGGTTCGTCTTCGTTTCCTGTATGATTAGAATCTACACAAGGAACAAACTCATCAAATCTTACATGTATAGACTATTCAACTACTTTAGTTCTTTTATTATATATTCTATAAGCCATACTAGTTGAAGAGTAACCAATGAAAATTCCTTCATCACATTTTTCATCAAATTTTCCAAATGCATCTTTAATGTTTAAAATGAAACACTTACAACCAAACACATGAAAATAAGATACAATAGGTTTTCTCTTAAGGTAAAGCTCATAAGGTGTTGATTTTAAAATAGGACGAAGCATGGCATGATTAATAATATTACATGAAGTATTAACTGCTTCTGTCAAAAATGATTTAGGCAACCCATATTCACAAAGCATAGTGCGTGCTAGCTCTTGAAGAGTTCTATTTCCTCTCCACTACACCATTTTGTTGTGGGGGTGCGGGGAGCGGAAAATACATGTTTAATTCCTAAATCATTACAAAAAGAAGAAAATTTATGATTTTCAAATTCTCCTCCTTGATCTGAATGTATGCATTTAATTTTTAAATCAAGTTCGTTTTGAATACGAATGCATAGTTTAGTCAATTCAATAAATGCATCAGATTTGGAAGATAGAAATAAAGCCCAACAAAATCTAGAATAATCATCAATTATTACAAAAATTTATTTTCTACCTCCTAGACTAGAGGTGCTAACCGTTTCAAATAAATCCATATGAAATAATTGAAGTGGTCTAGAAGTAGAAATTACATTTTTGCTTTTAAAAGAATTTTTTGAAAACTTTCCTTTTTGGCAAGGTGTACAAAGAGAAGATAAATTACCATTAAGCATAGGTAAAACTTTAATTAATTTATCTTTGAAAATTTCAAAATAAGCTTGGTGCTAGAGTGACCAAAGCGCCTATGCCAAAGTTCTAATTCTTCATTTTTTTGAAATAAAGCATTTTAAAGAACAATTTGAAAGATCATTAAAGGCAATCATATAAACATTATGCATCCTAGGTGCGGTGAGTACGACATCATTTGTTTTAGAATTTATAATTTTGCAAAGATTTGTAGATGATTCAAATAATACATTTAAACCCTTATCATATAATTGACTGAAATTAAATTATGTTTTAAACCATCTACAAGTAAAACATTTGAAATTGAGAAAGATTCGTTACCCACTGTGTCGATGCCCATGAGCCTTCCTTTTCCGTTATCACCAAATGTCATCAACCCTCCGTTCTTCATCTCAAGGCTAAGGAACTTTGCTTTGTTTCCCATCTTGTGTTTGGAGCATCCTAAATCCAAATACCACACGTCCTTTTTGTCCTAAGCCTGCCAACATACCTAAAAAGGAGATGAGAGTAAAGATCCAAATACCCAAGAGGTTCCTCCCATAGAATTGGTGGAAACCTTAGGCACCCATATTTGCTTTATAGCACTATGACCTTTTTTTCCTACAAGAGTTTGAAGTGTGTCCAAATAAATGACATTTGGCACACGATATAAAAGGGGATGAGACCCTTTTTGGAGTTTTGGATAAACTCTTGTTGGAAAATAAGATAACATTTGAATTTTTGAATTTATTATTAACAGAATTATTGTTTCTGGAATTATTGCTAACACTGGCGTTAGGAGTTAACGCATGGCGATAGCTTCCAGTAACATATCCAAGGCCATATTTGGTACTTCCATGGAATTGGTTGGCCAAGATAATGTCTAGAGATCTTTGCCCAGCTCCAAACTTCTTAATAGCCACATTTAAATCATGAATATGAGCTTTGAGAGCGGTATTTTTCGTTACTAACATAACGCACCGATTCACAAAACTCTTCTTTCCCACTTCTATTTGAGAAAGAGAGGTTTTTAAAGTTCTTTCTAAATCCCCCTTCTCCTTAGTAAGAATTTCAATATTGGAGTGAGACTTACAAAGATCTTCTTCAAGTTCTTTCCCTCACGCCAGGGAGTGATTGCACTCTTGGAAAGATACCTTTTCTTTCCCTAATTATTTTGATAATTTTTTGTTTTCTTTTAACAAAAATTTATTTTTAAAATTTAGAAGATAAATATCTTTTAAACTTTTATCAAAAAATTTGCTTGTTTGTAAATACTCAATATATAAATCATCATAAGAAGTAGGGAGAGTTACCTCAGTGTCGCTTTGGACACTACTTTCATCCTCGGATGTCTTGTCACTTTTTCCCATAAGGCACATATTTGCCTCTTCTTCATCGCTAGTGGATGAGCCGCTTGAATCCTGGGAGGAGGAGTCATCCCATGTAGCTACTTTTAGGACCTTCTTCTTCTCTTTTCCCATGTGCCGCTTTTCTTTACGCTCTTTCAGATATTTCGGGCACTGGCTCTGGATGTGTCCGGTCTTTCTTCAATGATAGCACTCCAGTGGTGGTCGCTCATCATTTTCCTCGTTGCTACCTCTTCTTTCTTTGATGAAGATCCCTTCTTGATGAAATATTTCCAGAAGGACTTTCTCCTTTCCGGATTCTTCATGAACCTTTTGAACTTCTTTACAAAAAGGCTCTCCTCGTCCTCTTCACATCATCTTCTTCAACCTCCTTCTTCGACTTCAATGCCAAGGCCTTCTTCTTTGGCTCCATACTGTACTATTGTTGTTGAATTGAGTTCAACCTCATCAGTATTGAGGTTTCCAATGAGGCTCTCAATTTGGAGCTTCTTTAGATCATGTGACTTCGAGATAGCCGTTACCTTTTGATTGAACTATGGAGGGAGAGATCTTATGATTTTTCTCACCAAGTCGCCATTGGAAACACTTTTCTAAGCACTTTTGAGTCATTGACGATCCTAGTAAACCTTGTGTACATCAAATCATTGTCTTCATCCACCTCTATCAGGAATTTCTCATATTCAGATTCAAGTTGGAAAAGCTTTGAATCCTTGACCTGCGAAGTGCCTTCATGAGTGATTTCTAATAATTTCCATATATCACATGCAGTTTTGCAAGCCCAAGTTCTATTAAATTCCGTTCTATCTAACGCACAAAATAAAGCGTTCATAGCTTTAACATTGTTCTTGCCTCATAACTTATCATTGTCATCTCATTTGTCTCTAGGTTTTTCCATAGTGACTTCTCCAACAACAATTGTTGGTGGAGAGTAGAATTGTTCCACCATACCCCACACATCATTATCTAAAGCATTTAGAAAACAACGCATTCTAGTTTTCCAAAAATTATAATCAGTACCAGCAAATAGTGGAGGTCTACTAATCCCTTGACCTTCAGTGAATGCATGATCAAAATGCGCCATTATTCCGAGTTGTGAAACTATTTTGGAATAACCTCGCTCTAATACCAAGTGTTGGATCTGAAGGCGCCCTTAGAGGGGGGGGGGGTGAATAAGGGGTTTACTGTCTTTGAGGTAAATTGACAGATTTTAAAATAACAGGAAAACTTTTTGGCTCTGTCGCTAATACCAGGCGTTAAGAGTCAACACTGGGTGTTAGCTCTCAGAAAATAATTTTCACAGAAATAAGTCAAGGTGATTTAACTTATGAAAACTTCAATGAAATATAATTCCAAAAAATTAGAGATAATGAAAAATGAATATTGTATTACAAAGATAATTACAAAGATAATATTTCAATAACGCTTGAAATTAAAGGCGACAAAGTAAAATCAATTTTTGTTCCTTTACGGGTCCTTCTCCCAAGGACCGGTTGGCTATAGCCTATCTATCCCCAGATAAGGCCTCTAGACACCCCCTAGATCTACCCTAGACCTAGTCTCCATGCACAAGGTGGCAAATTACCCACTAAACTGAAACCGGCCTAGTCGTCACACGCAAGGCGACGATTTCACTACCGTTATAAGAAAAAATTGAAAATAAAGAAAAAATCAAAACAAAAGACTCCCTAGATTGAAGAGCACTTAAGGAGATGTTGAAGATACGCAATGACCACGTTAGAGTTGAAGCGAGTGTCCTTCTTCAAATTAGCCATTGGAAATATCCTTCCCAATCTTTTCCTCAATGTTGGTGTTGAGAGTGCTCTCTAAATTCGAGATGAAATGATCTCTCTGAACTATAGAATGAAGGCTTGGAATGCATCAATCTTGATAAAATGAAATCAACTCTTTAAATAGGCACGAAAGCTAACATGTGGCGTTAAGAGTTAACGCCAGCGTTAGTGTACATGTCTAGCAAACCGCTGACATCGTGCAACCGTCGAGAACAAGGCAATTTGTGGACTTAACGCAGGCGTTAAGAGTCAACGCTGGCGTTGTCTCTTGGTACTCGACGGAACTTCTTCTCGATGCCATTCCCTTATCGACGATATCCCTTATCAACGATAAGTTAACGTGGGGCATTAACTCTAATGCGGGATGTTACCTCACTTTTTAGAGAATCTTCATCACTCAGTATCCTGCTCATAGGGTTATTTAACTCATGCAAGATCAAGTACAAAGTATGATTTGTTTTTCTCAAACTAAGAGAGGTGGAACACAAGCTCCAACAATGACATCATGAATTTTATGGTTAATTACCCGCTTGACTTTGAGGATAGCCTCCGTGAATGCTAAATTTTGGATATATTTAAATGAAGATGTTGAAAGTGCTACACATTATTTGGATAACGATGTCTGGGGTTAGAAGAGTCAATTTATTTTTGAAAAATTTGGGAGCACATTATTCTCTTGAAGGAGGATTCAAAATTTATATGGAAACAAGAGGGGCAACCTTTTGCGTATCGTTCCACTGGTCTTAAAAGATTTTAGATCAAGGGTGAAATGAAGGTTGGTTTATTAAGTTGAGGGAACAAGGGATTATGGGTTTCAGTGGTTTCCAACATGCATGCAGTGGGAGTGTGGCTATAAACCCAACCATGTATTTTCACCACCATACTTATGTCTTCATCAGGATGAGAGACACTTAAGAATTCTCTGTGCACAAGTTGATTATAAGTGTCTCGAAGTATAATAAAGGTACAGTTGGGGAAATTTGGGGTGATGCGATTTGCAATGTGGATAAGTAATGCCATGCACAAGTGTTAAGTGGGAGACAGGACATGCTAAACTAATAACCTAGTCAAGTGTACTCCAAACTTGATTTACATAGTTCGACCTTCGATCCCCATAGCCTCCACCTAAATTTTAGGGACAAAATTGTTTCTTCGTTTATTAGATTTGTAACATCCCAGTTTGAGCTAGTCCCCTCGGGAGTGTGTTGTGTCGCTGAGAGTTGAATCAGGCTCGGTAGAAGCCCTACGACCCTGAGGTGGTCAGGTTGAGTCACGGTCAGCAAGTGATGATTGATCTACTCTATTCTAATTTTAATGAGGTAAGTATGAGTATGTCCTCACAATCCAGAAATAGACTTTGACAGAGATAGGTTAGGATAAGTTCGGAAAATTCGGGAAAAGAAATGGGCAAGTAAAAATTGGCTGAGCTTCCCGTCGATCGACGGGACCGTCCTGTCGATTGATGGGAGCTCCGGTCGATCTTCATCATCAGCTAGGAGCTAACGTCGACGTTAGCTTTTCTAACGATGGCTGCAGCGGCCGAATCAGTGCATGTGATTTTTCCATAGTGGATGGCCTGAATTGCCTAAATCCAGGTTAATAGTGGAAATTCAAAGCCAATATGCAGCTGGCAAGTGGTTGTGGAGTTTCAACATAAGGGTTGGAAATTGGAATTTCATTTAATGCTCATTACTGCTATCTCTCTATCTCTCTTCATTCTCTCTTAAACTCAAAGGGACTGAACTCCCCTATCAGATTACCCTATTCATCTTCTTCTTCCTCTTCCTCTTCTTTTCTTTATCTTATTCCTCACACCTTAAGAGAGAGTTAACTTAGTGTTTTTGAAATAGTAAGCTTGGAGAAGAAGATTTGGAGCTTGGACGACCACCACAATGCTGCCATGAAGATGAGCTTGAACCATGGCCGAAAAATAAGGTGACTTCCGACCCCTCTCCCTTGGTGCTAGATCTTTAGATCTAATTAGGAGAGATATCGAGGTCAAAAGAGCTTGATTTTGTAAGATTAATGGAGTTTCCTAGGAAGAGGCCACGCTATAATTTATATTCTAGGGCACCGTTTGCCGCAAAAATGTCTTCGATCAACTCCCCTCTTCAATACGAAGTTAAAGGAGTTGATTTCATGAAGATCGGTGGCCTAATGGGGGAGTATTGGAGGAGAGAAGGTGAAATGACCTAATTCTAATTTGGGGAAGATGATGAATAGTCCCATGGTAAGTGGGTATGATATTTTAATAGGTTATGATATTTTAATATAGTTTTGATATTATATATAAAGGCTTTGGATGAATAGACCTATGGTTTGGTTAATGGGTTATGATGTTTTAATATAAGTTGGATATTATAAAGATTTCTCTGGATGAATAGTCCCATGTTAATGGGTTATGATATTTTAATTGGGCACTTAATTAATTAATGGGACCCATGAATAGTGGTGAAAGTCCAGCAGCTAAGGGAAGAAAGGAATTGATCATAATTGGAGCTGAGATTTCACGGGAAGAAAACTGGAGGTGTTTAATAGAGGATTTGTTCTCTGTAAGCTAACCCCAGCGGTAATGCTTCCATCGGCATTAGCATGTCGACACTTGGTGTCGACAAGAAGGGTTGGTGTCGACAGTAATGGCTAACTTCCCGTTGATCCCCTTATAGTCGATGGGAGGGGCCAACTTCCCATCGACCCCCTTGTAGTCGACGGGAAGGGTTAGCTTCCCGTCGACATCGACGGGAAGGGCTAGCTTCCCATCGACTATGACGGGAAGGGTTAGCTTCACGCCGACATCAAAGGGAAGGTGTGTCGTCTGGATCACAAACGCCTGGCGGTATGGCTACCACCGACATTAGCAAACAGGGAACTTCAGTTCTTCCCCTTTGGTTGGGTAGGAGTTCCTGGATTCCCATGTCAATTGGGTGATGTGTAGAGGAATGTTATGATTCTAAAATGGGGCATTTTGATGCATAATTGAATGAGGAATTTAGAGGACATGTTTATATAAATGCTCACATCGTTTGATAATCTATCAGAATATTAGATTTGTGATAACCTCTCAACATGGGTGATAACTGCAAGGATGTGAAAACACGCCTTGAATTGGCACGCGAGTTGAATGTTGATGTTAAGTTGGGCTTACTTATTTAGTAAGATATGAATATGTCTCTATATGCATAAGTAGTCCTGCAGGGTCTCAAAGAGTAATTTCCATGTTATACGCACGCCACCACACAAGAGTTATAACCACTCGGTATGGGTAGAATTGATGGCTTGATGCGGGTTATAAGATATGGTTATATCTTACAGTGGAATGTTAAGGTCCCGGTTGTTGGGGCCTTGGATGCTGAAAGCATCGGTTGAACGTGTATGATGTGAAAGGTAATAAGGCTCCATTCGTGAGTCCTCGGGTGCTTGATAGCAAGGATTATGCATGGGAATTACATGAATGTGCATGGTTTCCACCTGGTGGTGTCATGATCCTAGTTGGAAGATTACTTGTGGCGGGTCTACGGGCTTACTAGTCATGACACTGACAGAAGCTGGCAGTTAGACTCTAGACCGGTTGGGCTGTGTTCTTGGTGTTCACTTCCCAAGACCCCTTCCATGTTATGAACACTCAGCATGATGTGATCGGTACGCATGGTCTCCGCTTTGTGTTCTTAGCATCAAGGCATACAAAGTCCTAGGTCTGGTAGTGTTCATACCCGCCTAGTAGTGAAGGAGCCCGTTTAACTATCTCTGTTTGGCCACGATGTGAGGTGCCTGAGTGGTTAGCTACCCTCGAAAAGCGGGAACTACAGGTCTATGTCGACATAGCAAATATGCATGGGTGAGTCATCATATCATAATCATTGCATTGCATTCACCCTTTCATGATCATAACATTGCACCGTATCAGGTCCAGTATATAAATTAGTATTGGCACTTTTATATGATGGGTTCCAAATTGGAAACCTTAACTTATAAGTTTGTATGGGCATTCATATAAGTTAAGGTACGTTTTGAGAGTGCAAATATAATGCTTACTTCTATACTGTTACACTGCATTCTATACATTGCTCTAGTCACAATGCTATCTTTGAATTTTTCTTTCTTCACTACCATAGTAACTGCTAGCATAAATGTACTCTGGTGTATAGTAGCTTTATTTCTACTGTTGATATAGAATTGCTAAGATTATACCCTCACTACTATCACCTGCTCTTGCTATTACTGTTTATATTGCAGCTTTTCATCAATGTCTTCCCCCCGGTGCCTTGGAGTCGCCGGGGGAGAGGATGTGAAGCCACTTAGTCTTTATGACTAATGGTTGTTACACCACTATTTTAGGAGCACCCTCAGGTGGGACAGCAGTGTACAATACAAGAGGATAGCCAAGCCTGGGTGATAGGGGATGCGACGATGATACCATCGCTACCATCCATGACAGCTGTGAGCGAGTGTTTGGGATCTAGCCTTAGGGAAATTTTGTACTCTGATGTTTAACAGGGCTTATGTAGCTACCTGTTCTTTTGTACTGTAATGGATGTTATTACTTAGTCGTTAATAAATGTCTTCTGTTGCTTTTGTATTATTGATGGGTTGGCATGATGATATTTGAGAGTAGCTGCCAGGATAGGTGTCTTGTGGAGGGGGCTAGCCAGTGTGCTGGCACTTCCGCACGGGGGCTGTCCTGGGCATAAGACTACCGACGACCATTTCTTGTGTTCCGGGAGGGGGGTCTTACATAAGCTGCGTAATTGTGATCTTGAATGCCCGGGAACGTTGGGGGAGAGAAACCGCCAGAAATCAATTGCATGGCGGGTCACGGCCTAGGTCACGCTCGCGATCCAGGGCGTGTCTTGACTGAGTCTGGAAACAACAGGAAACACCGTGATCAGGAGTTAATCTGGCGATTGTAGGAGGAGTCATGGCCTCGGCCACGCCCGTGACCGATGAAGTGTAAGATAGAAATGGCGCGAGTGGAGTTGAATGCTTTGACGGGCGAGTCACGCCCATGACCTTCAGGTCACACCCTCTATCACGCCCATGATAGAGGGCATTGAAAGTGCACAGTTTGCCTCTGAGTATTCTCTGGGGGGGGGGGGTGAATAGAGATTTAAAAATTATTCCTATTATTGTTGTGCAAATACAATAAACCTAAGTATTATGATTCACAAGATATATCTCAGAATACAGTTTAAGTAATAAAATAAAAGGCAGAAACTGAAACCTAGTCTATGAGGGACAACACAAAAAATTAGCAACCAGAAGACACATAGATATTTTTATAGAGGTTTACCAAAATGTGGGTACTCCCCTCTTCTACCACCTGGTAGGGATGCACCACTATGCCTGAGTCTTTTCGTAAGGAGACTCCTAGAACCATTGATCTTTGACAAGGAGATCATGAACCACCAGATCTTTTGATATGGAGATCTTGAACCACTGAATCCTTTGAAGAGGGATTAATAAAACTCTTTTACAGAAGGTAAGGAGAAAGAAAAAGAGAAAGGTTGCAGGAATTCTATTTTCAAAATTCTTATGATGGCATCTGCTCTTTCACTGGATCTGCTCTTGTTGAACATCTGCTTATGATGGTGATGATTGGCAGAAGTTAAGATTGTCAGATCCTCCTATCTTCTTTCTGATTGAACTCTGGCTGCTATATGATTGTGTTATTAAGCAGCCTTGTTCTGTTCTATTCTTGGAGAGAAGACGAGGAGCAGAAATTCCTTCTCTTTATTTTCTTCTGTTAGGGTTCCTGTCAGAGAGAGAGAGGAAGAAGGAGACCCAATAGAACAGTGTGGCCGATTGTGATGATTGCCTTACTCTTCTCTTTCTTATGTTGCCTTTTATTGTCCTACACTTGAATTTGAATTTTATTCCCTTTTTGGTAAGACTTGAAGGGTATATTTGTTTGGATAATAAATCCTTCTTTCTTTAATTCCCGACCCGTCGACCAACATTTAGGCTTGTTACCAAGAAAGCTTTTCTCTGACCTCAGTTAATTCTTTATTCCATTTAAGGTAATTATGGAGCCATTGGAGAAAGGTCTTGAGAGAGGTGGGCCATGAGAGAGGGTCAAAAATGACAGCAGAAAAGCTTTCCCTTTTCAGACTGTATTCAATGTAGCATCGAGTTAACTTCCTCTCTAATCGACGCAACTTTGAGTTCTTGTAGGAGCAGCTTCGATTTCATCTTTGCTCTGATTGAACTGTGCTAGTCAACATTGCGTCGATATCTTATCGACGTAACCATCGACTTGATCTGCATGGCTCTGATCCTCATTATCTACATCGAGATGAAGTAGACGTTGCATCGACTTTAGTTGGCCTCGACAGATATCCCCTTCTGCATCGTGTTGAAGTAGAAGCTGCATCGACTTCTCAAGTTACTTCGGCAAACCCATGACCTCTACGTCGACTTCTATTCAACGTAACGTTGACTTGAGTTACTTCGACAGAAGGGTTGAACTACTTGGAATTCTAGTCAGAGCAGCGTTGATATAGACTTGATGTTGCATCGAATTCTATTCGACGCAAATGTTAACTTTGCCCAATTTTGCTTCCCTTGATCTGGTCTTGATACCCTAGGTTGAGTGTGACATCCTAAGACATCTAATGAACAGATTACCCTCACTATACAATGGGTAATTAAAACCTAGTAGTTAAAATCACTTTTATATAATTTGTTAAGTTAAATCGCAAGGTTTTCCCAACAATCTCCCCTATTTATCTTAACTAATTTTACAGTTTATTCAAAGTGATTTTACACATTTCTTTGCAGACACAGAAATAAAAAAACAAATGATATGGACACAGAAATAAAATAACTGGAGTCATAAAAAATCTCCAAATCAAGAAGTGTTATTGTGTAGCATTGTTCTTTCCACCATAATATAGTTCCTAAGAAATCAATAATTCATATTATACCTATCACTGAGGAATCCTTCTCAGGGGTTCTTCTCTTCCTGGTGAAGAACTTTGGTATAATGTTCCTTTTGGCCATTCTTAGAGGCACATCTTCATCATCTTCTGGTTCTTCAGTATCAGCTCCCTAGGAAGCTCCCCCTGAGTTTGTGTGTTGTGTTCAACCTCCAAGACAGCTTCCTGAGCAATCTGTGCCACTTCTTCTAGCAAACTGTTATTCTGAGTCTTTTCCTGATCATCTGCCGTACTTACAGCTTCCATTTCAATATCCAGATTTCTCTGAACATTTGGAGCAGGCTCCCCCTGAACTACATTAACTCCAGAAATAAAGTCCTCCAACATTTATGGGAGTTCCCCCTGATCTGCAGGC
Source organism: Dactylorhiza incarnata (assembly GCA_033032865.1). Classification (NCBI taxonomy): domain Eukaryota; kingdom Viridiplantae; phylum Streptophyta; class Magnoliopsida; order Asparagales; family Orchidaceae; genus Dactylorhiza; species Dactylorhiza incarnata. The sequence goes on along the minus strand of JAWHQI010000026.1, from coordinate 2,689,241 downwards.
TTACCCTGGACATCATCATCCAACCTTTCTAAATGCTCCCCCTGAGACTGTGCACCCTGAAAGTTAGTCACTTTGTCATGAGCAGACTCAATAAAAGCATTACCCTGATCTTGTCCACTCATAGCAGGAGGAGGTATTTCTTCCTCTAATATGTTCTCCCCCTTCTTGACCTTGCTGGCCAGTGAGGTTAAGAACTCCCTTGAAACCATAGAGGAAGATACAAAGTCTTTGAGGCACTGAAAGTTTTTTTGAAATATTAATAGCTCACCCTCCATCTGTGAGTATTTTCTGTCAAACTTTCTAGCCTGAGAGGCCACTTGATCTGCAAATGTGGAGGAGGCAATGGCCACAACTTTAGAGATGATCTGCTCAAGATTAATTGTGGGTGGATGAGATGTAGAAGGAGGAGGTGATGGAGGGAGCTCTTCTTGGATAGGGGTGAGAGGATGGTAAACATCAGTGGAGAAGTGAATTGGTGGTGGTGGAGATGGAGCAAACTGATGTTCAAGAATGTGGGTGGATGATAGTTGACGGGATGATTGTGAAGATGGCTCAGGAACTGAAGTGGATGGGAACTGTTGATATTGTTGTTGTTTCCGCTTTTGTTGTTGTTGTTGCTATTGTTGTTGTTGTTCAAAAGAGTGTTGAGCTGAGGTATCATCCTGATGGGATTCTGGAGCAATGTCCAGTGGAAGGATATTATCACTTAGGGGATCTGGTGTTTGCCTTTCAGACTCTTGAGGATGAGAAGATGGAGGAGGGGAAGCTAGAGCATGACCAGGCTTTGAGATTTGTCTGGTCCACTTAGAGAATATCCCTATGTTTATTCTCTTTCCAGGAGGAATAGGAACTCCTTTGGATTTACACACAGCAGGATATTGGTGAAGTAGTACCTGACTCATGATCCTCATGAAAGCATTTTCCTTGTTGGAATATTTGCGAGCAATCAGCTTAAGGATGCACCTTCCCCAGTTAACCTTCTTCTGCAGAACAAGAATTCCCATAATCTGCAGCTGCTGCTTTGGAATTGCATCATGGGTTGAGATTTTGCACAGTAAAACTTTCCCAACAATGTCAGCTAGGAACCTGTATTCTTCTGCCACATCAATCTTTTTAAAATTGATTGGCTTCTCATTCTTGAATTGCATTATCTCGAGAACATTCTTTACTTCTTCTGTTGTTAATTCATCTGAGTCATTCCTAGTGGGCAGATAAAAAGTTTGAGAGAGAGTTTCCTCAAATATACTAATGTCTTGGCCAAATATTGTCCCTTGGAGAGCCCCACCATCTATTATTGACATAGTATCCATAAATTATGTAAGTTCTACATCCAGAATCTTACACCTTGTGGAGATAAGCTTTGTTAAACCAGCATAATGAAATAGACCAAGGATGGCCTTGAAGCTTTTTGCATCCGCATTGAAGGAATCAATGTAGACATCGAATCCTGAGTTCACCTTGGGAGGATCCATTTGTTTGGATGAACCTGCAAAAACAAAGAGGCGAGCGAGAGAGGCGCGGGTGAACTAGAGAGCAAGGGAGCAAGAGAGAGAGAATTCGAAAGCGTAAAAATTTCGATGTAGTAATTGTTTAAAAGCAGTTGAATCATCGTTACTTAGGGTTTAGGTCGACGCACCGTCGATTACACTTATTATTTGGCGCGCATAGCTGTGTCAGGATTGCTTCTAGAAGTACTTCTGCGCGCGCTGATAAATCGACGTTGCGTCGACTAGTACTCAATGTAGCTTCGAGAGTATTTAGAGACCCTAAGTCAACATAGTCCTGTCGACGTTACCTCAATTTCCAATCGACGTAACTTCGAATTTAATCAACAATTAATAAGTCGACATATGCGTCGATATGAACTTGGCGCTGCGTCGACTTCTATTCAGATTATCTATTCTGAGTGCTTCTTGACGCTGACGTCGAGTAGAAGTCGATGGTACTTCGACTTCTATTTGACGCATCTCTAAATAAACAAACTTTAGAAAATTCTTGCTGATTTTCTCAGCAATTTTTATTTATTGAAAATAGATCTTAATATAATGTAATAAATATTAAGGAGGATTCAAAGTAGAAATTACTCACTTGAATAGGTCTTGTTCCCTAATCAAAATCTATATCTTTCTTCTCACTCAATTTTCTCCTGAGTGGGACCCTACCTCACCCTATACAGGTAATTTAAACATTAGAGGGAACCCAGGTTACCTTGGGCCCTTTGCTTTTACCATTGTAGGGTTCAATGAAGGAATAGAAGGGTCTTTCATGATACCCTTTGGGATGATGGGGACTGGATTTCCCAAACCTCTTATCTTGATACTCGAAGTGAGTATAAAATGTATAAAAATATAACAAATCAGATGAATGTGTTATTATCCTAGGTTTTGTTTTTGGTCTGTTGATTGTTGTTATTTAATATCTCTAAATGATTCTTGCCTAGGGGTTTTTCCCTTTTATTTAGGTTTGGCTTTTTAGTTTTGTCTATCCTATTTTGATGATTGTTATCTCTACCCTTGGGTGATACACTCTTCTCACTTGGTTGATATTCACTAGGTCTAACAAATGGCACTGGATTTTTCCAGGCTGGTTTCCTAGATGTTTCTGTGCTAGTGGAGGGCTCTGCTCCTAATCCTAGGTGATTAAATCTCATAGAGAGATTTTCTGTAATATCCTTGAGCTTCTGACTCCTCCCATTGAGTGAGTCCTCAAAGGCGTTTGCCTTTGCTAGATCTTCTTTTAGATTTGTATTTTCCTCTCTAAGCTTAATCAATTCTAACTCTTTATTATTAAGTTAATTAGTTAGATTCTGTTTTATTAGGAGTGTTTCATTTTTCTTTAGATTCTCTAATTCAGTTTTAGCTGTGTTTAGCTCCTTTTCTACGCTAAGATGTTCACTTCAAAAATCTTGGAAGCATGTTTTAAAATCTTCAGAAGTAAAGTCAAATTCATCAAAGACAGATGATACCTGATCATCTTCATCATATGAAGCCATCCTAAAAGCCATCATGCAGGCTGCTACTGCTTCTTCTTCATCATCACTTTCATATGATGAGGAGTCTAGATCTGCTTCAGAATCACTCCATGTTTCAGCAATGAAGCCTTTGGCTTTCTTCTTGTCCTTTCCTCTAAAGGATTTCTTCTTCTTCCTCTTCTCCTCTTTGCTGTTGCATCTTTCCCTCTGCTCTTGTGGGCATTCAGGGGAAATGTGCCCTGGTTTGCTACAGGTAAAGCATATAACCTCCTTCTTTGGAATCTTATCATACCTGGGCCTTGAATCCCTTTCTCTTCTCCTTGAGTCCTCAGTCTTCAACCACTTCTTGAATCTTTTTGCCAACAGAGTGAACATTTCATCCTCAGGAGTGGAGGATTCTCCTTCAGCAGATTTCAGAGCAAGGGACCTTTGGAGAGGAGCTAGAGAGGTCTCCCTTTCGTCAGCCTCAGCTCTGTTCTTCAGAAACATCTCATATGACTTAAGCTTTCCTAGCAAAGCTTCAGTTGAGATCTCTCTCTGGCATCTAGATTCACTGATTGCCCAGATCCTTGAATCCCATGAGCTAGGGAAGCACATGAGAATCTTATCATTAATTTCAGTCAAGGATATTTCCTTGTCTAAGCCTCTGAGCTCATTAATGATAAGGCTTAATCTGTCATACATATTGGCAATAGATTCTTCAACTTTCTGTTTACACTTCTCATAGTGGGATATGAGAAGGGACTTTTTGTCCTTTCTTTCATCAGCACTTCCTTCCACCATGGTGGTGAGTGAGTCCCAGATTTCCTTTGCTGATTGGCCCTCAGCAACTTTCTGGAAAATGTCATCTAACTTTGTTGACACCAGAATATTGATGGCCTTGACATCACATGCCTTGACCTTCTTCTCAGCCTCTGTCCATTCCTTTTTTGGAACATCCTTAGTTGTTGAGGTTTCTCCTTCCTTTTTCTGACTGGAGCAGGGGGACATGTAAGAAGGACATTATAGATGACCTCTTCAATTGAATTCAGGTACAGCCTTATCCTGGCCTTCCAGACTGTGAACTGGTTCAAGTTACACATTGGGGGTCTTGTGGAAGCATAATCCTTAGTACTCATTTTCTTTATAAAATATGTTTAAAGAAGAGAAAAAAGAGTAGGAGGTCTTTTTGATCAAGGTGTTAGCCTTTATTGATTAACCTCCCTCTGATACAAATTGAAAGTGCATAGTTTGCCTCTGAGTATTCTCTAGAGGAGGGGGGTGAATAGAGATTTAAAAATTATTCCTATTATAGTTGTGCATATACAATAAACCTAAGTATTATGCTTCACAAGATATATCTCAGAATAAGGTAATTGCAGTTTAAGTAATAAAATAAAAGGCGAAAACTGAAATCTAGTCTATGAGGGACAACACAGAAAATTAGCAACCAGAAGACACACAGAATTTTTTATAGAGGTTCCCCAAAATGTGGGTACTCCCTTTTCTACCACCTGGTAGGGATGCACCACTGTGCCTGAGTCTTTTGGTAAGGAGACTCTTAGAACCACTGATCTTTTGACAAGGAGATCATTAACCACTACATCTTTTGATAAGGAGATCTTGAACCACTGAATCCTTTGAAGAGGGATTAATAAAACTCTTTTACAGAAGGGAAGGAGAAAGAAAAAGAGGAAGGTTGCAGGAATTCTATTTTCAGAATTCTTATGATGGTTGTATGAAAAATAGCTTCTTGTCTTTTCATTGGATATGATCTCGATGAACTTCTGCTTATGATGGTGATGATTGGCAGAAGTTATGATTGTCAGATCCTCCTATCTTCTTTCTAATAGAACTCGGGCTGCTATATGATTGTGTTGTCAAGCAGCCTTATTCTGTTCTGTTCTTGGAGAGAAGAAGAGCAGCAGAAATTCCTTCTCATTATTTTCTTCTGTTATGGTTCCTATGAGAGAGAGAGGAAGAAGGAGACCCAATAGAACAGTGTGCCCGATTATGATGATTGCCTTGCTCATCTTTTTCTTCTGCTGCCTTTTATTGTCTCAAACTTGAATTTGAATTTTATTCCCTTTTTGGTAAAACTTGAAGGGTATATTTATCTGGACAATAAATCCTTCCTTCTTTCTTTAATTACCGACCCGTCCACCAACATTTAGGCTTGTTTCCAAGAATGCTTTTCTCTGACCTCAGATAATTCTTTATTCCATTTAAGGTAATTAAGGAGTCATTGGAGAACGGTCTTGAGAGAGGTGGGCCGTGAGAGAGGGTCAAAAATGATAGTTGAAAATGTTTCCCTTTTCTGACTGTATTCGACGTAGCGTTCGAGTTCTTGTAGGAGCAGCTGAGATTTCATCTTTGCTCTAATTGAACTCTGCTAGTTGATGTTGCATCGATATCTAATCGACGTAACCGTCGAGTTGATCTGCATGGCTCTGAGCTTCATCATCTGCGTCGAGATGAAGTCGACATTGCATCGAGTTTAGTTGGCTTCGACGGATATCCTCTTCTACGTCGAGTTGAAGTAGAAGCTGCGTCGACTTTTCAAGTTACTCGACAAACCAATGACCTCTATGTCGACTTCTATTCGACGTAACGTCGACTTGAGTTACTTCGACAGAAGGGTTGAACCACTTGGACTTCTAGTCAGAGCAGCGTCGATATGGACTCGAGGTTGCGTCGAATTCTATTCGACGCAAATGTTAACTTTGCCCAATTTTGCTTCCCTTGATCTGGTTTTGACACCCTAGGTTGAGTGTGACATCCTAAGACATCTAATGACCAGATTATCCTCACTATATAATGGGTAATTCAAACCTAGTAGTTAAAATCAGTTTTATATAATTTGTTAAGTTAAATCACAGGGTTTTCCCAACAAGCATGTAATTTTAATCTGACGTGGCAACTGACTTCTTCAGCTGGGATACGGCTGGGCTGGTTCACGGCCGTGACATGGAGCCACGCCCTTGGTCACGCCCGTGACCAAGGGCATGTACTTTGCGATTTCGGCTGAATTGCTCTAAATATTCTCCTGATTACTTCGATGAGCTTGAAATTGCTATTGGCAACCCAAATCACCTGAAAATACAAAAATAGGGTAAATTAGTGTTAAATTAAATTAAAAGTAAATAAAAATAAGTTAATTATTAATAAAATATTATATAAAAATAACAATAAATAATACATTATCAAATACCCCCATACTTAAGCTTTTGTTATTCCAGAGCAAAACCATCATAAGCATGAGAAATATTTATATTAAATTTCAAAAAGAAAAAAATATTACTCCTAATTATGCATTTTAAAATTGTACATGACTCAGAAAAAAATAAGTTTTGAAATAAAATTTAGATTCATACAAAATAAATCATGATTCACTGGATCTGCTCTTGTTGAACATCTGCTTATGATGGTGATGATTGGCAGAAGTTATGATTGTCAGATCCTCCTATCTTTTTTCTGATTTAACTTTGGCTGCTATATGATTGTGTTATTAAGCAGCCTTGTTCTGTTCTGTTCTTGGAGAGAAGAAGAGGAGCAGAAATTCCTTCTCTTTATTTTCTTCTGTTAGGGTTCCTGTGAGAGAGAGAGGAAGAAGGAGACCCAATAGAACAGTGTGGCCGATTGTGATGATTGCCTTACTCTTCCCTTTCTTATGTTGCCTTTTATTGTCCTACACTTGAATTTGAATTTTATTCCCTTTTTGGTAAGACTTGAAGGGAATATTTGTTTGGACAATAAATCCTTTCTTCTTTCTTTAATTCCTGACCCGTCCACCAACATTTAGGCTTGTTTCCAAGAAAGCTTTTCTCTGACCTCGGTTAATTCTTTATTCCATTTAAGGTAATTATGGAGCCATTGGAGAACGGTCTTGAGAGAGGTGGGCCATGAGAGATGGTCAAAAATGACAGCAGAAAAGGTTTCCCTTTTCAGACTGTATTCAACGTAGCGTCGAGTTAACTTCCTCTCTTATCGACACAAATTTGAGTTCTTGTAGGAGCAACTTCGATTTCATCTTTGCTCTGGTTGAACTGTGCTAGTCGACATTGCGTCGATATCTTATCGACGTAACCGCCGAGTTGACCAGGCTTTGAGATTTGCCTGGTCCACTTAGAGAATATCCCTATGTTTATTCTCTTTCCAGGAGGAATAGGCAATCCTTTGGATTTACACACAGTAAGATATTGGTGAAGCAGTACCACACTCATGATCCTCATGAAAGAATTTCCTTGTTGGAATATTTGTGAGCAATCAGCTTAAGGATGCACCTACCCCAGTTAACCTTCTTCTGCAGAACAAGATTTCCCATAATCTGTAGCTGCTGCTTTGGAATTGCATCATGGGCTGAGATTTTGCACAGTAAAACTTTCCCAACAATGTCAGCTCGGAACCTGTATTCTTATGCCACATCAATCTTTTTGAGATTGATTGGCTTCTGCTTCTGTAATTGCATTATCTTGAGAACATTGTTTACTTCTTCTGTTGTTAATTCATCTGAGTCATTCCCAATGGGCAGATCAAAAGTTTGAGAGAGAGTTTCCTCAGATATACTAATGTTTGACCAGATATTGTCCCTTGGAGAGCCCCACCATCTATTATTGACATAGTTTCCATAAATTCTATAAGTTCTACATCCAGAATCTTACACCTTGTGGAGATAAGCTTTGTTAAACCAGCGGAATGAAATAGACCAAGGATGGCCTTGAAGCTTTCTACAGCCGCATTGAAGGAGTCAATGTAGATATCGAATCCTAAGTTCACCTTGGGAGGAGCCATTTGTTTGGATGAACCTGCAAAAACAAAGAGACGAGCGAGAGAGGCGCGGGAGAACTAGAGAGCAAGGGAGCAAGAGAGAGAGAATTAGAAAGCGTAAATATTCGTTGCAGTAATTGTTTAAAAGCAGATGAATCATCGTTAGTTAGGGTTTAGGTCGATGCACCGTCGATTACACTTATTATTTGGCACGCATTTCTATGTCAGGATTGCTTCTAGAAGTACTTCTGCGAGCGCTGATAAATTGATGTTGTATCGACTAGTACTCGACGTAGCTTCGAGACTATTTAGAGACCCTAAGTCAACGTAGTCTTGTCGACGTTACGTCGATTTCCAATCGATGTAACTTCGAATTTAATCAACAATTAATATGTCGACATATGCGTCGATATAAACTTTACGCTGCGTCGACTTCTATTCAAATTATTTATTCTGAGTGCTTCTTGACGCTGACGTCGAGTAGAAGTCGATGGTACGTCGACTTCTATTTGACGCATCTCTAAATAAACAAATCTATTTCTTTAGAAAATTCTTGCTGATTTTCTCAGCAATTTTTATTTATTGAAAATAGATCTTAATATAATGTAATAAATATTAAGGAGGATTCAAAGTAGAAATTACTCCCTTGAATAGGTCTTGTTCCCTAATCAAAATCGATATCTTTCTTCTCACTCAATTTTCTCCTGAGTGGGACCCTACCTCACCCTACACAGGTAATTTAAACATTAGAGGGAACCCAGGTTACCTTGGGCCCTTTGCTTTTACCATTGTAGGGTTCAATGAAGGAATAAAAGGGTCTTTCATGATACCCTTTGGGATGATGGGGAATGGATTTCCCAAACCTCTTATCTTGATACTCGAAGTGAGTATAAAATATATAAAAATATAACAAATCAGCAGAATGTGTTATTATCCTAGGTTTTGTTTTTGTCTGTTGATTGTTGTTATTTAATTTCTCTAAATGATTCTTGCCTAGGGGTTTTTCCCTTTTATTTAGGTTTGCCTTTTTAGTTTTGTCTATCCTATTTGGATGATTGTTATCTCTACCCTTGGGTGATACACTCTTCTCACTTGGTTAATATTCACTAGGTCTAACAAATGGCACTGGATTTTTCCAGGCTGGTTTTCTAGATGTTTCTGTGCTAGTGGAGGGCTCTGCTCCTAATCCTAGGTGATTAAATCTCATAGAGAGATTTTCTGTGATATCCTTGAGCTTCTGACTCCTCCCATTGAGTGAGTCCTCAAAGGCGGCTGCCTTTGCTAGATCTTCTTTTAGATTTGTATTTTCCTCTCTAAGCTTAATCAATTCTAACTCTTTATTATTAAGTTCATTAGTTAGATTTTGATTTATTAGGAGTGTTTCATTTTTCTTCAGATTCTCTAATTCAATTTTAGCTGTGTTTAGCTCCTTTGCTACGCTAAGATGTTCAATGCAAAAATCTTGGAAGCATGTTTTAAAATCTTAAGAAGTAAAGTCAAATTCATCGAAGACAGATGATAACTGATCATCTTCATCATCTGAAGCCATCCTAAGAGCCATCATGCAGGCAGCTACTGCTTCTTTTTCATCATCACTTTCATATGATGAGGAGTCTAGATCTGCTTCAGAATCACTCCATGTTTCAGTAATGAAGACTTTGGCTTTCTTCTTGTCCTTTCCTCTAAAGGATTTCTTCTTCTTCTTCTCCTCTTTGATGTTGCTTCTTTCCCTCTGCTCTTGTGGGCATTCAGGGGCAATGTGCCCTGGTTTGCTGCAGGTATAGCAGATAACATCCTTCTTTGGAGTCTTATCATACCTGGGCCTTGAATCCCTTTCTCTTTTCCTTGAGTCCTCAGTCTTCAACCACTTCTTGAATCTTTTTGCCAACAGACTGAACATTTCATCCTCAAGAGTGGAGGATTCTCCTTCAGCAGATTTTAGAGCAAGGGACCTTTGGAGAGGAGCTAGAGAGGTCTCCCTTTCGTCAGCCTCAGCTCTGTTCTTCAGAAGCATCTCATATGACTTAAGATTTCCTAGCAAAGCTTCAGTTGAGATCTCTCTCTGGCATCTAGATTCTCTAATTGCCCAGATCCTTGAATCTCATGAGCTAGGGAAGCACATGAGAATCTTATCATTAATTTCAGTCAAGGATATTTCCTTGTCTAAGCCTCTGAGCTCATTAATGATAAGGCTGAATCTGTCATACATATTGGCAACAGATTCTTCAGCTTTCTGTTTACAGTTCTCATACTGGGATATGAGAAGGGAGTTTTTGTCCTTTCTTTCATCAGCACTTCCTTCCACCATGGTGGTGAGTGAGTCCCAGATTTCCTTTATTGATTGGCACTCAGCAACTTTCTAGAAAATGTCATCTAACATTGTTGACACCAGAATATTGATGGCCTTGACATCACATGCCTTAACCTTCTTCTCAGCATCTGTCCATTCCTTTTTTGGAACAACCTCAGTTGTTGAGGTTTCTCCTTCCTTTTGTCTGACTGGAGCAGGGGGACCTGTGAGAAGGACATTATAGATGTCCTCATCAATTGATTTCATGTACAACCTTATCCTGGCCTTCCATAGTGTGAAATGGTTCAAGTTACACACTGGGGGTCTGGTGGAAGCATAATCCTTAGTACTCATTTTCTTTATAAAATATGTTTATAGAAGAGAAAAAAAGAGTAGGAGGTCTTTTTGATCAAGGTGTTATCCTTTATTTATTAACCTCCCTCTGATACAAATTGAAAGTGCATAGTGTGCCTCTGAGTATTCTCTAGAGGGGGGGGGGGGTGAATAGAGATTTAAAAATTATTCTTATTATAGTTGTGCAAATACAATAAACCTAATTATTATGCTTCACAAGATATATCTCAGAATAAGGTTATTGCAGTTTAAGTAATAAAATAAAAGGTTGAAACTGAAATCTAGTCTATGAGGGACAACACAGAAAATTAGCAACCAGAAGACACACAGGATTTTTTATAGAGGTTCCCCAAAAAGTGGGTACTCCCCTCTTCTACCACCTGGTAGGGATGCATCACTGTGCCTGAGTCTTTTGGTAAGGAGACTCTTAGAACCACTGATCTTTTGACAAGGAGATCATGAACCACCAGATCTTTTGATAAGGAGATCTTGAACCACTGAATCCTTTGAAGAGGGATTAATAAAACTCTTTTACAGAAGGGAAGGAGAAAGAAAAAAGGAAGGTTGCAGGAATTCTATTTTCAGAATTCTTATGATGGCTGTATGAAAAACAGCTTCTTGTCTTTTCATTGGATATGCTCTCGATGAAGTTCTGCTTATGATGGTGATGATTGGCAGAAGTTATGATTGTCAAATCCTCCTATCTTCTTTCTGATTGAACTCTGGCTGCTATATGATTGTGTTGTTAAGCAGCCTTGTTCTGTTCTATTCTTGGAGAGAAGAAGAGCAGTAGAAATTCCTTCTCATTATTTTCTTCTGTTAGAATTCCTGTAAGAGAGAGAGGAAGAAGGAGACCCAATAGAACAGTATGGCCGATTGTGATGATTGCCTTGCTCTTCTCTTTCTTCTGTTGCCTTTTATTGTCCCACACTTGAATTTGAATTTTATTCCCTTTTTGGTAAAACTTGAAGGGTATATTTGTCTGGACAATAAATCCTTCCTTCTTTCTTTAATTACCGACCCATCCAGCAACATTTAGGCTTGTTTCCACGAATGCTTTTCTCTGACCTCAGTTAATTCATTATTCCATTTAAGGCAATTAAGGAGTCGTTGGAGAACAGTATTGAGAGAGGTGGGCCATGAGAGAGGGTCAAAAATGACAGCTGAAAAGGTTTCCCTTTTTAGACTATATTCGACGTAGCGTTCGAGTTCTTGTAGGAGCAGCTTAGATTTCATCTTTGCTCTAATTGAACTCTGCTAGTCGACGTTGCATCGATATCTTATCGAGGTAACCGTCGAGTTGATCTGCATGGCTCTGAGCTTCATCATCTGCGTCGAGATGAAGTCGACGTTGCATCGACATTAGTTGGCTTCGATAGATATCCTCTTCTGCGTCGAGTTGAAGTAGAAGCTGCGTCGACTTTTTAAGTTACTCGACAAACCCATGACCTATATGTCGACTTCTATTCGATGATAGCTCAACTTGAGTTACTTCGACAGAAGGGTTGAACCACTTAGACTTTTAGTCAGAGCAGCGGCGATATGGAATCGATGTTGCGTCGAATTCTATTCGACGCAAATGTTAACTTTGCCCAATTTTGCTTCCCTTGATCTGGTCTTGACACCCTAGGTTGAGTATGACATCCTAAGACATCTAATGACCAGATTACCCTCACTATATAATGGGTAATTCAAACCTAGTAGTTAAAATCACTTTTGTATAATTTGTTAAATTAAATCATAGGGTTTTCCCAACAAGCGTGTAATTTTAATCCAATGTGGCAGCTGACTTATTCAGCTGGGATACGGCTGGGCTGGTTCACGGCCGTGACATGGAGTCACGCCCTTGGTCACGCCCATGACCAAGGGCGTGTACTTTGTGATTTCGGCTGAATTGCTCTAAATATTCTCCTGATTACTTCTATGAGCTTGAAATTGCTATTGGCAACCCAAATCACCTGAAAATACCAAAATAAGGTAAATTAGTGTTAAATTAAATTAAAATAAATAAAAATAAGTTAATTATTAATAAAATATTATATAAAAATAACTATAAATAATACATTATCAAATACCCCCATACTTAAGCTTTTGTTATTATAGAGCAAAACCATCATAAGCATGAGAAATATTTATATTAAATTTCAAAAAGAAAAAGAATTTACTCCTAATTATGAATTTTAAAATTATACATGACTCATAAAAAAATAAGTTTTGAAATAAAATTTAGATTCATATGAAATAAATCATGATTCATAAATTGATATGCGTAGAATAAAAATTAGTTTCAAAAATTCTCTAATCATATGTTCATAAATAAGATTGTATTGAATTAAACAAAATAATCTAAGATTAGAATTAGACAAACTTTTGATATCATTCAAAACTTTTTAGAAAACCTACAATATTAACTAAGCTCTCTCATAAATATCTTGAATATGAAATGATATTGGTTAAGTTTGGGTAAAAATTGGCATAGAAGAGATTTTTAATTAGTAAATGGTGAATTTCATCTTTTTTTAATAATCTTCTTTTAATATCCCAGACGTATATGCTTAGGAGTGATGAATTTTATCCTCTCAACTCTATATGGTATAATCTTTTACAAATTTGGGTGCATATGTTTAAGAATGATGAATTTTATTCTCTCATTCCATGACATATGATCTTTTATACTTTTTTTATTTGTCAATCAAAAGGGCAAAGTAAAAGGAGGCGCTAGGGTTTAAAGACTATAAAATTTTTCAAGATAACTATTTTGAGAGCATAGAAAATAAATTATGAAATCTTTAAGAATCTATGAGCTAAAGTTAATATAAGTAAAATCTCAAGATCCTTTAGCACAATTGCTACAAAAATAATTCATGATATTTTAAGGAGTGAAAGCAAAACTAAGAAATATTCTAAATACACCAAAATGATGAAAAATTCATTAATTCAAATTTATCTAAAAATTAAATCTAACAAATTATGATGAGACACATAAAATTAGAAAAAACATAAAAAGAAAACTTTTTGTTTTAAAAAAACATATAAATATAGACTCATAATTAAAAATGGTTGTATTCAAATAAAAGTAAGGAAGCTTCTAATATTAAAAAATTTATAAAAACTTATTAGAAAAATTTTTCAAATATTTTTAAATTTTTTTCTATAGTTTTTTTTTTGAAATTTTTGGTTTTAAATTTTTTTCAAAGTTTTTTTTATTTTTTCAAAATTTTCTTGAAAAGGAAAAAAAAAATTTGGTTCTTGGACTTCCCAAGGAATACCCAATGATGGGCTCTCAAGCTACAAGGCGGTTTTGTGGGATGAAAGCCCAACACGGCCTTTTCGCAAGAAATTAGATTTAAATTTTTTTAATTTTTTTGTATTTTTCATTAGGGAAATAAAAATAAGATAAAGGAAAACTGAAAGGAAAAACACTTTTTTTAAAAATTTTTATATTTGTGATTAAATTGTGAATGATTGGCAAAAAGAAGAGAAAACACCCCCATACTTAAAATAAACATTGTCCCCAATGTTTTATAAAAAATAAAATTGCGAGTAGGGAAAAAAAGCTTCCCTTATGAAGAACAAATCATCACCTAGCCAACCTGAAGAAAACAAAATGTGAAAGCCAAACATTTTTTAATTTTGCATTAATAAAAGAGAATTAAAAACAAATACAAAAGATGTGATGCAGAAAAAAAAGATACAAACGACCAAAAGTAAAAAATCTCTTAGCGTTATCGTCGTCGTCCTCCTGCTGATAGTAAGCACGCAGATCAGCAAATTCCCGCTGCAGATGCTCCATAGAGGAAGCATGGCGCTGCTCGAGAGTATCAAAATGTGTGTCAAAGTGAGCGCGCATGGACAACTGCTCGGTCTGAATCTTATCCAGGCGAGTGTGGATCTGCCCAAACTGCTAATCTAAATAAGTATACGAGTCGGGGGCATGAGGAAAATGTTGTTGTGGCTGCTGTGGAAACTGTGGAGCTGGAGGAATGCCTCTGAAATCTGCCTCAAAATCAACATCGATTGGGTCGCCACCAACCTCACTGGGAATAGCCTCGAAATCTCATCCACGCCGATGCATCAAATCAAGAGCGCAAAGGTTTTGGAATGTGATAGGTGCGGGCGCTTAGAGTGTAGTCATGGGAGGAAGTGCATCCCAAATGCCCCATACGCTTGGCCAGATAAGTGACAAAGGGGCCTCCATGCAGCGCACTAAGCCTACGATTTTTGGCCTGATGCCGGAAAAACTTCGCAAGCGCCGAACCAAGATTGAGGGGGACCCATTCGTGCATACTATATAAATATATCAGGTCTACGCGGGTCACCAATCTATGGATATCGCCGCGAGCAGAAAGTGTGAAATTGAGGAGGTAGTGGAGATAGCATAGGCAGGGGAGAGGACATGACCGCACTTGGATATTTTTGGCACATATGGATTAGGGTCGTTACTGATTTCCACCCAAAATCCATGAAGGTTGTAGTCGCGGGGGAAATCAAGGGAAAGGGTGGTGTAGGCCTCCGTAAGGGTGAAAGCCTCATCACAGAAGCCCATGAGAATGTTGAACTGATGCGAAGCAAGGCTTTGTAAAAGTACGCCCATCCAGAATTCAAGCACGTTGTCGGCCCCTGCCTAGTGGAAATCAAACGAGGAGAAACACTCAACTGTAAGCTCATAGTACGCAAGCTCCGAAATGGAGAACAAGTGGGCCCATCCCGGAGTAGTAAGAAAATTCCGCACCACTTTGGCATGCCCGAGGGTGGTGAGGACGTTCTAATCGATGACGCAGAAGACTCCAAATTCCTTCCCACAGAGGCGTTCACTCCAGTCTTGGTTAGCGCCGGAAGGAAAAATTGAGTATGGCGTCGGCAGTGAGGGATTTGAAGGGGAGTGAAAAGGAGGACTCGCCAATGGCGTGGTGGCGGCGGGGGGCCATTAGAAATTCGGTTAAGGGGAGATAGAAAAGAAGAGAGAGATGTAGGGAAGGTGTGGATAAAAGAGAGGTGGAAGGGGAGCTTAAATAGGATAAATTTTAGGGGTCACTCCCGTGACCGAGGGCGTGTAACTCTAAATTGGTGATATAAATGTATGGGGGAGGAATCCAAGGAAGACCGGTCAATCTCGTGGTTTTTGGCGAGTCATGACCTTGGTCACGCCTGTGACCGAGGGCGTGTAACGTGAAGTGCAGATCTGCCAAGGAATCTGAGGC
Source organism: Dactylorhiza incarnata (assembly GCA_033032865.1). Taxonomy (NCBI): domain Eukaryota; kingdom Viridiplantae; phylum Streptophyta; class Magnoliopsida; order Asparagales; family Orchidaceae; genus Dactylorhiza; species Dactylorhiza incarnata. Next base: position 2,673,679 of record JAWHQI010000026.1, on the reverse strand, counting down.
TTGATCGGTCAAAAATTGCATCCCGAGAGGTCATAGCTTAGGGTCATGCCCGTGATCATGGGCGTGAGTTGACTGTCACGGGCGTGACAGTCAAAGAGAATCTTTGACCGGGTTCGGTGGAGTAAAGGCGCCAGCGGGCTATGTCAACGCCGTGACATTCCAATGTCACGGGCGTGACTTGAGTGCTCACGGGCATGACAACCCGAAAGGAAGTCGGGTGCGCGGATTCGAATGAAATTGTGGTTACGTGATAGTCACGCCCATAACCATCATTGGTCACGCCCGTCTCCTTTACGGAAGATGAAAAATCCTGGTGCATGGATACAGCATGACAGAAAAAAGTGGATGGTGCATGTCACACCTAGGTCACGGCTGTGACCTTGGCTGTGTAACACAAAAAATTCAAAAATATTTTTTTTGATGTTTTATAAATTTTTTCAATTTTTTTTGAAAAAATAAAAAAAAATAAAGACAAGACAGTAAAATAAAAAGAAAATTGATAATAACAAAATACCAACTTGGAGAGCGGAGTTTCATGTGTACGTGCGAGCGACCGTTATCTCGCAAATCTCCTCCAAACCTACAAAACCTCTAGATATAATAATAACATTATTTTTTTGTTTATGTGTTTTTTTTCTTTTTTTTTCTTCTATTCATTTTTATTTGATTTTTTTGAAAAATAAAAATATTTAAATAGAAACTTCTCTTATTTTTAATGAAAGAAAAATGTAAAATAACCAAAAATAAATAAAAACATGGTTTGCCTCCCAATAGTGTTTTGGTTACGGTCGTTGAGCTCGACCAAAGTGGATTTCCGGATTACCTTGTTCTAAATTTATCATCAAATGAGGATAATGGTTTTGAGAAATGTAAGGTGGGCAAATTAGTTGCTTGAATTAAAATATTCTCATACCCCATACGGAGGTGAAGAGTTCCTTCACAAACATCAAATATCGCTCGCGTAGTGGCCAAGAAGGGACGACCAAGGATTAGATGGATCTCATCGTCTTCTTCCATATCAAGGATAACAAAGTCCACCAGTAAAGTAGACTCGCCAACCTCAACTGGCACATCCAGAATTACCCCAAAGGAGTCTTTATAGAGTGATCAACTAATTGTAATTTAATGTCGGTGTGGGTAGGTTCTCCTAAGTTTAATTGTTGGGCTAAACTATAGAAATAATATTAACGCTAGCGCCAAGATCGGAGAAAGCGTTTGGAAAATGATTAGTTCCTATAATGTAGGGAATATTAAAATTGGAATTTATATTATTAGCTCGCTCGATTAAACGAGCGGGGTAAGGAATATGTGGCTGAAACTCTTGAAGAGGAAGAGATGGTGTGGTAAGTGAAATTACCTCTCTAATATCGATGTCTGAATCACCCGCAAAGGATACCTCCAAGACATTTGAAGTTGTCGGCGGTGTTCTTTTAGGTTGATCAGCAATCGTTTTTAAAAGTTTGAAAGATATGGGTTGACTGTAAACCACTCCTAGAGGGGGGGGGGGGTGATTAGAGGTTTTCAATTTTCTTTGTTATTTAATAATTTATATATCTCAGCACATAAGCATCACAGCAAACACACAATGATTTATAGTGGTTCCCAAATAGACAATGTGTCTAGAGGTAGTCCACTGTCCCTCCCACCTATCTAATAGTGCGCTAGACTAGGCAACTTCTCCAACTCAGATCTTTTCACTATATTCAGATCTTACAACTCAGGTTCACACAGAACCCTACAAGGCTCAGACATTACAAGTCCTATAAACTCAGATCTTCAGCAAGATCCTGCCAAACTCAGGTTCACCAAGAACCCTACCAACTCTGATCTATTACTAGATCCTACCAACTCAGGCTCACAAAGAGCCCTACAAAGTAGAACAGGATTGTTGTTGTAGAAGAGAAGACTTCAGAAAATGAACACTTGAATAATAGATTTTCTTCTTCTAAGTATAATGATCTTGTGGATCAATGAACCTTTCTTCAAAATCTTCTGTAGAACTTCACAGCCAGCATCAATGAAGACTTCTTTTTTTATTTTCTTTTCTTTCTCTTTTGTAAATGTATATAAGAATGAACTTGAGAAAGAATACTTAGTACACATGCATGCTGTGGAAGAAAATCTTTCTTTTATACTCTACTGCACTTATGCATAAAGGCCCTTATTGATTGCATAAATTATTTCTCATTTGAAAATGCCTTTGAGAGTTGGAAATTCTTTGTCATTATTACCTTCATGTCTTGGAACAAGCAAAGAATAGAAAAAATAAATTTCTTTCTTAACTACAGTGTAACAGCCATATTCTGTAGAGATCATTTCATTTATGGCTCCTTGAATTGTGTGCAAGATAGGAGGTGCACACGTTCTCAGATTATTCATTTTAAAGAATGTTTGTGCATTAAATGCAACTCTGCAACAATCACGACGACATTGTTCCTTCAAGTCGATATCGTCTTGATCAATTGATATGCTTCATAACAATGTCGTCGATATATTTTCTTCTTCAGTACTTGGCTGGATATATCTATGAGATTGCTTCTTCTAGACGATATCGCCGAGATCCTTCCTTATAAGCAATATGTTTTCGATCTTCAAAGTAGTATGCTTCCATTAAGTCGACATAACTCCTTCAAGGCTTTCTGTAATATCTCAACGAGATTACTTCTTCTAGATGATATCGTGGAGATATCTTAGATGTGTCTGCGATGAGCTTTCTTCAGAACGGTGTCATCGATGTCTGACATTTAGCTTTATCTACGACAAGCTTTCTTCACGACGATGTCGTCGACATCTGGACTTAACTTTATCTGTGGCAGGCTTTCTTTACGACGATGTCATTGACATCTGGACTTAACTTTATCTACGACTAGATTTCTTCATCCTTCAAGACGATGTGCTTCTATCAAGACGATATCGTCGAAAATGTTTCGACGACATGATACTTTTCTCCACGATTCTTGTGCTGAGTCTTGAGATGATATTTTACTTGGTTGATTTTCATTATTTTTATTGTTTATATACTAGTGATGTAGCTTTGATGTATCTGCCAGATCATGAACTTAAATACAATATCAAAACAACCTGACATATCTATACTTGGGTTTCTTCTTCAAATCTAGAGATATTGAAGGCATAATACCCAACAATCACCCCCTATTTGAAGAAGTCATAACTTATAAGTATAGATAGGCCATTCTAGCAAATATATTGGCAAATGATCATTGCATATGTAAGGCATATAGGTGTGCAAGTGATTTCAAAAATCCTTCATCTTTTCAATCCTCTTGAATATCTTTGCCTTTTTCAGAAGGTTCTACTTTCTTTGATTGCTTAGCTTCTTTCTGTTTCTGCCTTTGCCTTTCAAAGTAGTTAAAGTGCTTGGGATGATATCTAAGATGTACATGTGCATGTACTGACTTATCTCCCCTTTTTATCTTGTCCCAATACACCCTTTTATCAGCTTCACTCATTTCATATTTGTGCTATTCATCTGAGCTGTAGACGGAGCCCCTATCATTCTTTCCTTGTTGGAACAAATTCCAGGTATTTAAAATGATATCTCTAGAGCAAGGGCTCCATTATTCAAAGTTTGGATTTTTCTTAACCTCTTCCATTCTCCTCCTTTTATCTTCTAGCTCTTCAGGGTCAACAGTATGCCTTTTGCTTTTCCTGATTTGCCTGCTTCCACTTGCAGGCTCATCAACAAAATATTCTTGATAGTTCTCAGGTACTTGATACTCTTCTTCAGGGGCCTCTGGCATTGCACTGTGAGGAGCTTCTGCAGGGAGATTGCCTTCAGGAATGTGGTGTTGATAGGCAGGAATTGGATGTTGATAGGCAATCCCATATTCAAAAGGTTCAAGCTCCATGGAGAATCTAACTTTATAGCTAGCCACATGGCATGGTGGCTTGACATTATCTCCCCCTTTCTGGCTTCTGAAAATATTTCTTTAGAGATGGATGCCTGAAAAAGCTTGAAGTTGTATGACCAGAAGGTTATTCAGACTGCCAATGGCATCCATGAGAGTTCCCTGAGATGCCCTCATAGTTTGATGGAAAGAATTTGATAAATGATCTTGGGTTACTTGAAACTGATGCAGCAATGCTTCCCCTACATTTTCCACAAGCTCCTGAGTTACTTGAGCAGAGGATGAAATTCTTTGAAGTAGAGTATTTACTTCATCTTCAAAGTCATTGAAGGACTCACCCTTATTCGCAATAATTGCTTGTTAATTAGCTCTGAGAGTGTTCATTCTATCCAGCACAATAATAAGCTACTGTCCAAGCAGATGGGTTGCTTCATTGATATAAACTATTTCATTTCCTATGTCGGCAACATCATTGGCATCTGTGTGATACACATTTGCATTATGATGATTTATGTGTTGAATATCTTATTGAAGTACATCTATCCTGGCAGAAAGATCAATTCTGCAGCTTGTGACTGTTGGATCGATATGCGCCCTTAGAGGGGGGTGAATAAGGGAATAAAAATTCTTTATATAAGTTTAAGCAATTTACTAAATTGTTTTAAAATAAACGAGAGCGAAATAACAATTTAGCTAAAAGAAACAGAATATTGTAATTTACAATTTTAGAATTTATGCCAAATGAAAGAAATCAAGTAAACACAAATAGAAACATGAATGTATTATATTAAAGAGTGTTTACATAAATTTGAATTCAATATCACTAAAAATCAGAGACGTACAAATGTAAATAATTTTTCCTTTTCTATGCCAACTAGTATCCCCACGAACCGGTGGCTTTAGCCTATCCTTCCTCAGATATGTCCTCAAGCCGCTCTAGCCAAATCCTTCCCCAGATATGGCCTTGATCACCTCCTAGATCTAATCAACTAGACCTAGTCGCCAATACATGCGGCGAATTCCCCCTAAGCCGCACAAGGACCTAGTTGCCAACACAAGGCGAATTCTCTATACGGTTACAAAATTTATGGAATGTAAATAATGATAACAATAATAAAAACTCCCTATATGAGATCTTCAGAAGTCAGAGATGAAGGATCATTGTAGTCTGACCGAGGTCGAAGCGATCATCCTTCGGATGTAGCGTGACGTAGTCCTCCTCTAGAATTCTCTTTAAGCTTTTTGTGGGAGATCCATCTTCGGCACCATAACAACAATGGAATTTTGGCACTTGTATTCTCTTTGGGATGTCCAATCTAAATGAGAGAGAAATCTTCATTTTATAAAACTTGGTGTTAGCGCCTGCGGTAGCTTCTAGCGCCTGCAGTAGTGGTTGTGTAGAGGCGGCTACGAAACCATTGTGGCGTGGCGTTGTGGCACGGATTGGAGCTATCGTCAGGCGGTAGCGCTAACGCCTACGGTATCGGCTAGCGCTAGTGGTAGTGCACCATTCAGCAAAATTGATTCCAAGCTGCTTTCTACATATGGAGTATTGCACCTATAGTTCCTGCACACTATAAACACATGACAAGCAAGATCAAATACAATATGAGATTGTCATTCTCAAAGAAAGGGATGTGACGCACATGTCCAACAATCTTCCCCTTTTGATAATAAAAAATCCTCTTAGCAAGAAATCAATAATGGTATTTATAGTATATGATAAGCGAGATAATAGTGCAACTATAGTTTATGATAAGCATGAGAATAGTGCATACTCCCCTATCTTAATGCTCCTCCTACATAAATGCAATTTATGTTTTACTCCCCCTAAATAATATATTGCATGAAATATTCTCCACATAATCTTCTAGATTTCTCCTCTAGATTTCTTCAATTAATCTCCCCCTTTTGGTATTATCAAAAGAAGGTGCGGTAAGGGAAGTAAGGAGGCATTCTTTAGGAATTATAAATCATGATCGAGCTTTTGTAATATAGGTAAAGATAATGAGTTTAAGCATAGTATATAAGAGATTTCAAATAAATAAATAAGAGTTTTAAGTAAGCGGAAGATTATAAGAAACATCTTTTTGTAAGCATGAAAATCATAAGTATAAATATGAGTTTAAGTTCAAAATATAAAGATGTTTTAACTTTTTTGAAATCTCAAAGTTTTACATAAAGTTACCAAGCATGAAATGAACATATCAAAAAGAGATTATACTACAATGTTACTTAATTTCAAGTTTAAGAGATACCAAACATTGTAGAGATCATGCTATGTTATCTAGTGCATTTCTTATATAAAGAATAGTATAGATAAAGCATTAGAATCTAATGCTCATGAGAAGAAGTGTTATGAAAGATAATGATGTGCACATACATGTATTTTGAGCAATGTTAACAAATGTTGTAAATAACAAAATACAAGACATATGTAGTGTAAAGTGCACAATAAAACACATGTATATATACTTTCACACACTTTAATGCATATATTCTAGAAAAAGTCGTGTAATAACCATGGTTTGCACAAGACACTATACTATTCTTTTCTAAGGTGCTCAACCTCACAATGCTTATGAAGACTTTTCAGGAGGTTCAAGTAGTGCTTGGTGGAGTTATATTTGTCTATTTTTATTTTTGTTCACTTTTGTGAAACAACATTCTTCGAATACACTGGTTTTGTAAACCCAACACATTTTTTTAAACTCAACCACTTTTCTTAATTTCTTAAGTGCAATTCAAATGTAGTGTAGGTAATAAACTTATGCAAGTTTTAATTCATTGTACAAATACAATACACAAGCTAGCATTTTTAGATTTAAACACACATGTAGATTACCAAAATAAGTGAGTGAAAAAGTATCATTATCAATCACAAAACATTTACTCATACTTACAGGCATGCTAAGCTTGGTTCTATACATATTTTTCAATACAATTGATGCACTTAATTAGATATTTCAAAGCATAATAAGCAAAACAATGTTTATATTAATTTAAAGGAATAAATTTTAACATTGTAAATAATTCTAAATAATAGAATTCATACATGATTGATATTAACAATAAAAATCATACAGTTTTATTATTGTTTTGAATTTTTTAATGAAAGAAAAATAGAAAACCATGAAAAAATATTTATGTATTTTTGAATTTTGAAATTTTGTAGTTGATTTTCCATAATATTAATAAAAAATAACAAATATCAGAAATACAAAAACTAGGTAGTACATATAAACTAACATAATTTTAATGATTTTTAGAAATTTTAAAAAACAGAAAAAAATGATCACTCACTCTAGCGCCGACGCTAGCGCTAGCGCGGCAAACAGTAAGAGAAATCTTGAGAATTTTAAAAATCTGTTTTTTTTATATTTATTAAGAGTCTTAAGAGTAGACTTATGCAGAAATTTTGTAATTTTTGGAGATGTCTTGATTGCTCAAATTGCATAAAACTCTAGCATTTTTCATATAACTCATCCTAAGATGTCTAAGACTCCTAATTCCAACCATGGAATTTGAAACTTTGCAAGATTTTTGGAGATCTCTAGGTGGATCAAATTTGCATGAAACTTTGGATTTTTCAAATACTTGTGTTTTACAAAATCATTTAAGCACAAAAAAAGCTAAATTATGCAAACACAAGAGGTCATTTTCGAACCACCCAAATATGCATGATTTAAGTGATAAGTAAATAAAATGTTCATGCAATGAGTAAAATAAGTATGTCCTAAGATTAAAAACTAACCGGACTAAATGTCTACACCCTAGCCCCGTACTAAGTGACAGATAGGCATAAGGAGCTGCACACATGCCGTAGGATGGGGTTTTAATCCCATATGCACACACTAGAGAAAGCTCAACTTAGCACTCTTTCCCCTAGTGCCTCACAAGGCCCCACTAGAACCCTCCCCGGTTAAGGATAATAGATGACTTAGAGGTTAGGTCTCTAATGCATACAACCGTACGCCCCCGCTATTGTGAGATATGTAGTCAAATGGGAATAATCTTTGGACAACCTATGCTTTTAAACTATGGGTTGATTTATAAACTATGGTTTTTGCTTAATCTGAAGAATTATAGAAAAATATAAAGTCGCATAGTTTTTCTACTTTTATGAGATGATGATATGAGATAACTAGCACAAGTACTAATATTCAAATAATGCTAGTATGATGAGTTTTGGGTTTAATGTCACGTCATAAGATTAACATTAATATTGCATGTATTCCAAAATAGAGTTTCAAATTATAGATCTAGAATAAAATGATGATTTAGTTTGATTTATTCTTATTATTACAAAGTTTATTCTAGAGTCTATATATATGTGAGATTCATTCAATCAATAACAAAGCATATCAATACACCAAATAATGTAAAGAAAACATTATTCGTATTTTTATCATAAGATTCATGATTTCTAGGTGATAGACATTATTGGTTTGAGATGTTTCTTGATAGAACTTGAATTATGATTTATGATAATTGAGAATTTTGCATAGAATATATGTTAGATCATCATGATGTATGTGAATTATATTCCTTCTAGACTTATGGCAATATGATTTGGTGATTATCTTTTGAATGATTATGTTTGATTTGTAAGTCTAGAAAATGATGATCATGCAATCATATCAAAGTCAAAGATCACATATATATAGTTTTGAAATTTATAATAAAATTGCATTCAATAATTGAATTTATTAATCTTTGGTTTTGCATGATAATATATGATTCATGATACAATATTCATATATATTCTAATGATTAATCCATAAACTATGTGTTTATTGGAATTTTAGTATTCTATTATAAATTCAAATCACATAGTTATCATGAAATTTGAATAACATTGTAGATGTTATACCTAACATATAAATTTAAGCATAAACTTAAGAAGTGATGATACGATGATGAGTTTGAATGCAATGTTATTATATAGGATTAATGGAGATAATGTTGCATGTAATATAAGAATATTTCAAATTAATTTTCTTTAGACCTAGAATGAAATGATTAAACTTTTGATTTGATCTTAATGATACAAGATGATTCTAAGGTCTAAATACATGCAAACAATGGTGATACACATCACACACATAATACCTAAATCAATATATGAAATAATTATACTAAGGATAACATGTGATGAAAAATCCATAGACACAGAAATTGCCGAAAACTGAAATAACTTTTAAATGGAGGTGAATTTGGGAAATTTGACAGAACCAAACGAACTCAAAAGGGAAAGCCCTATTCGCGGTTGGATGGATATTTCTATGCTCTTTCCGAAAACATATTAAATGCAAAAATTGGACGAGTGGATCAAAATATATGGCTATTTGAAGTTTTGATCGAAAACTCATATTTTTGAAGGATTAAACATGCGTTTTGTGAATTTTTGTTTTCGATTTTACTTGATAATATTCTTCTTTGTAAGGACTATCATATACAGCAAACAAAATAAAAAATAATCAAAATGTTGTGCATTTTAATTTTTAGCCTAAGCCCTTTAATAAACCATTTAAATCCATTCTTAAAAACAATTTCATTAGTCTTGATAATAATTTCAATATTCAATTTATAATGATAATTCAACACATTTATTGGAAAAGGATTTAAAAGGATAAAAACAAAAAAGATGAGAGATAGGTCAATTTTTAAAAAACATATGACTATTTATTCAATTTGATTTATACGTTATAAAGCTTTAAATGATAAAGTCATATTTCAAATATTTATAAGGTGACCAAGGCATGTTAACTTAAAAAAACAAAGAAAATAAAAAGAACATTAAGCATATCATGAAGTAGCATTATATATCATTTTTATTAGTTTCTACTTCATGCATTTGAAAAATACTAATTGATAAGAGATTTATGTATCCAAAGTTGACAATGTGTAATGTTTCCTTTGGGTACCCAAATATAACATGATGATTTTTGGGGAGACAAAGATGAATGGGCCCTTTTAATTAAAGTTGATGAGTCATTTTTCTTTATGGGTCTCCATTCATACCTTGGTTGTTTATCTCTCAAATCCACATACAGATTATGTGACATCTTTATATGATGATAGTTGTTTGAAAAATAATTCATTGGGGATTTATGTTTATTCAAATTATTTTTCAAAATAGATTGATGTTGATAACCATAATGAATTTTATTATATGGATTCATTGAAAGTTTATAAGAGTGATAGTCTTTCTTTAGAAGTGATTGTTGATAGAGTGGGTTACAATATGTGTTAAATGATTGTTTCTTATTTTGATGATTTTTATTTCCACTCTTTCTTATAGACATACTCTTATAATGTGAAGGAATATATTTTATAGTTTGATTTTTATGAAAAGAAGTTTTTAAATTTGAGTCATGATTGAAAATATATTGAGACTTATAATAGTGACTCTTAAGAATTTTGTGAGGATCATAATTCCTTTTGAAACTAAACTCCTTTTGAGTTGATGTGTGAAAATGGTCCTTTTTAGAAATTATTTTGTAAGTTAATTTATCTTTGTTATTCAAATCTTATGATGAAAGTCATTACTAGAAATTTGAACTTTTACAACAAAAGATTTTAATTGTCTTAACTTACAAGTTAAAGCATCATTTTCAATTATCAATTTTTCATTATGCTCTTTAGAAACTAAGAGCTCTTTTTCAATATCCTTGAATTTTTCTTTTAATAGATTGCAATCAAAACAAGGCATTGAAATTCTAATAAAAGAGCAAGATGGAGAAGCCACATCATAATTAGATTCTATTTTAACATTAGCTTTTAAGCTTTTATTTTCTAAACATAATTTATCATTTGCAATTTTCAATTCCTTAATATTATGTTTAGCAATTTGTAGCATATGTAATATGAAAATAGAATTTGTCACAAAGAGAGAAGAATTTGATTTACTTACATTATTATCGGAGGAGGCAAGATTTGAACTTAAAGTTCTTTTAACATCTTTTTTGCACTTCTCTTCCAAAGATAAGATTTCTTCTCTTCCACTTGATGTGCACTCCATGGTTTCATCCTGAGAGATTCTTTCTTGAATGCTTGTGCTAATTTGAATGTTTTCCAATTGTTGTGCATGCTCCAAACCTATACATGGAAGATCAAACATTTCATCAAGAAATTTCCAAACTTTGTAAGCAATAGTAAAACAATAAATCAATTTAGAAATATCTTTAGATAAAGCGCAAAATAAAGTATTCATAGCCTTCGCATTAAATGACATTCCTGTTTATTTGATTCATCCGCTGGTCTTATTATTGTCGTATTCTAAATTTTGATATCATATGAGTTAAAAAAGATTTCATTAATATTTTCCACCCTTTATAATTTTTGCCTTCAAATAAAGGTGGTGCCAAAGATTTTTCATTTATATAAAAGTTTCTCCCATTAGTAGAAGCGAGATCATGAGACGCCATTATTGCCAGTTTTTAAACGGATTTGGAATAACCTAGCTCTGATACCACTTGTTAGATCGATAGGCTCCCTTAGAGGGGGGTGAATAAGGGAATATTTTTTATATAAATTACTAAGTTATTTTAAAATAAATGAGAGCGAAATAACAATTTAGCTAAAAGAAACAGAATATTATAATTTACAATTTTAGAATTTATGCCAAATGAAAGAAATCAAGTAAACACAAATAGAAACATGAATGTATTGTATTAAAGTGTGTTTACATAAATATGATTTCAATATCGCTAGAAATTAGAGGCGTACAAATGTAAATAATTTTTCCTATTCTATACCGCCTCGTATCCCCCACAAACTGGTGGCTTTAGCCTATCCTTCCCCGGATATGGCCTCAAGACGCTCTAGCCAATCCTTCCCCGGATATGGACTAAAGCACCCCTAGATCTAATCACCTAGACCTAGTCCCCAACACACGTGGCAAATTACCCCTAAGCCACGCAAAACACCTAGTCGCCAACACAAGGCGAATTCTCTATACGGTTAAAAAATGTATGTAATGTAAATAATGATAATAATAATAAAAAATCCCTATATGAGATCTTCTGAAGTCAGAGATGAAGGATCATTGTAGTATGAGCGAGGTCGAAGCTATCGTCCTTCGAATGTAGCGTGACGTAGTCCTCCTACAGAATTCTCCTTATGCTTTTTGTGGGAGATCCATCTTCGGCAGCATAACAACAATGGAATTTTGGCACTTGTATTCTCTCTGGGATGTCACATCAAAATGAGAGAGAAATCTTCATTTTATAGAACTTGGAGTTAGCGCCTACGGTAGCTCCTAGTGCCTGCGGTAGCAGTCATGTAGAGGCGGTTACAAAACCATCACGGTATGGCGCTGTGGCACGAGTTGGAGATATCGCCAGGCTGTAGCGCTAACGCCTGCGGTATCGGCTAGAGCTGGGGGCAGTGCTCCATTCAACAAATTTGATTCCAAGTTGCTTTCTACCTGTGGAGTATTGCACCTATAGTTCCTGCACACTATAAACACACGACAAGCAAGATCAAATACAATATGGGATTTGTTATTCTCAAACAAAGGGATGTGACACACATGTCCAACAGTGACAGCCTGATGTACATAGGTTTCAAACTGTTCTCTTTGTTTATTCAATAGGCTTTCCATGTGGGACATGAAATTAGGTAATGGAACTATGGGAGTTGTGTTGGGTAGATGATGTGGATCAACTTATATGATTTGAGGTGAAGGCAGCATTGTTGTCACACCTGTATGCTCCCCCTCCATTGGTGCAGGTGTTTATGAGTGGTGCTCATGTTCTTCACCATTTGGATGACTGCTTGGGGCTCTTGCAGGAAGCTCCAAATGAGCTGGATACACTGCTTCTTGAGGATTAGGAGGACTATCCACTCTTAGGATTTCTTCTCTTGCAGGCTCACCCTCAACTGGAGTCAGGGATTCTTAAGGCACTTGAGATTCATTGACAGGGGACTTTGGGCCTTGATCAAAAGACTCACTTGCATCTTTCTTTTTAAACCTTTTCTCCCACCTACTTACTGTTCTGACATCTATTTTCTTAAGATAATGGAGAGTCAATGATTCTGAAACTCTTAGGAGATGTGGGATGGTATCCGAGAGATATAAGGATAGGATTCTTCCAAATTTTGGAGAGTTGAGGTTGTCTGTAATCATGTCGAACAATAACTTTCCCCAATCAGTCCCCTTATTTAAGATTACTCTGACCATAATCTCAAACATTTCTTTTGAGACTCGATCATGCGAGCCTGTCTTACAGATCAGTACCTTTCTGATGATGTCTGTCAGTAGTTTGCCTTGCCTATTCTTCTGCATTCTCTACAGGCTGTCGTAGGGTTTGGTTTTGAAACCACACCATTTCAATCTTTCATAGGCATCGTAGTCAGTGACGTCTTCTTCTATCTCATCCTTTTCAAAGGTAGTAAATTATAGCACTGTGGATAGACTTTCAGCTGTCATTTGAATGTGTTGCCCCGACAGAATGGTTCAGATTTCCTTTTCTGATTTGTGAAGTATGGCATTTCAAAGAATGCAGAAACGACTAAATAGTAGATATGGGTCGGCTCTATGAGAAGGTATTCTAGTTCCGACGCGTATAGAAGAGTTATAACCATATCTAGGTCTTCCTCTGTCTGCTCAAAACCTCCTTTCAGAAGCTCTCCTCTAGAAGGGAGCTTCTCATCATTCTTCTTCGGTGCCATTTTGTTTGCAGAGAGTTGTCGTATGGATGAAGAAGAAGAAAGGATTTTAGGGTTTTGTGTGTACGTGATCTCTATGCTTACACGATGCCTAATATATAAAGTAATGCATTGGGAAGGTAAAGAGGCACGTGCCTATTCAAATCCTCATGTATTGTTTTGAAGCTCTCATAATTGCAGCGCAATCATGATAGTGTTGAGTTTTATGACATCATTTTGTCGGTATGGAGTGTCGTCGAGAGTTTCTTTATCGGCGAGAGTATCGGCGAGATGTCTGATGTCAGTATTGGTGTCGTCGAGATTCAGATGTTGACGTCGAGACTTCATCAATGTGGTCGATATTGATTACGACGATATCTTTTGAGAGGTTGTTTTGCTCTAAGGGACGTGAAGTTGTTCCTTCTGATGTTCCTATCATCAGGATTTAATATTTTCATATCACTTTAAGGTGGACCTTGTCTGAGATCTAGCCTATCAAAATATGGCATACTTATTTTAAAAGGAAGGCAATGGATTCAACACACCCAATTTCAAGAACTTAACATGCCCAATTCAATTTTGAATTGATTGAGTTTAGACTCATTAAGGGGTTTAGTGAAAATGTCAGCGATCTGCCTCTCAGTATTGACATACTCAAGGTAGATGTCCACTTTTTCAACATGCTCTCTATTGAAATGATATCTAATTTCAATATGCTTTGTTCTACTGTATGCCACATGATTTTTGGCAATTGAGATGTCACTTGAGGAATCACAAAAGAGAGGTGTTATCTTGATGTGCAGATTGTAATCCTCTAATTGGAGTTGAATCCACAAAAGTTGTGCACAACAACTGCCAGCTGAGATGTATTCTAATTCAGCTGTGGAGATGGCAATGCTGTTTTGCTTTTTACTACTCCAGGACACAAGCCTTCTCCCCAGGAACTGATAAGTTCTTGAAGTGCTTTTTCTGTCTACTTTGCACCCAGCAAAGTCTGCATCAGAATATCCACACAGCTCAAAATCATCTGACTTAGGATACCAAAGCCCCAGATTTGGAGTACCCTTTAGATATCTCAGAATTCTCTTTACAGCTGAGTAGTGAGATTCTTTGGGGTTCACTTGATATCTTGCACAGACATATGTGGCAAATATGATGTCTTGCCTACTTGCAGTAAGATAGAGCAATGAGCCAATTATGCTTCTATACATGGACTCATTATTGAGTTTCCTTTTTTCATCATTGTCTAGAGACACAGTAGAACCCATAGGAGTTCTCATAGGGGTAGAGTTCTCCATACCAAATTTCTTTATGATATCCAAGGTAAAATTGGTCTGAGAAATGAAAATTCTTACCTCAGATTGCTTTACTTGGAGACCTAAGAAATACTTTAGCTCTCTCATACTCAAATTTACTTTGCATAGGTTTAGCAAACTTTTTGCAAAGACTCCTATCTGTTGATCCAAATATAATGTCATCAACATATATCTGGACCAAAATGATCTAGCCCTTCAACTCTCTTAAGAAAAGAGTCTTATCTATTTTTCCTCTCGAGAATTTATTTTTAAGGAGAAGGGTAGACAGTGTCTCATATGAGGCCCTTGGGGCTTGCTTTAGCCCATATAAGGCTTTCTTGAGAAAATATAAATGATCAAGAAAGTATGGAGAGATAATACCTGGTGGTTGAGCTACATAAACTTCTTCCTTTAGATTTTATTCAAGAATGCTGATTTGACATCTATATGATAAACTTTGAACCCATTGTATGTAGCATAAGCTAGAAAGAGTCTGATGGCTTCCAATCTAGCAACAGGTGCAAATGTCTAATCAAAATCTATGCCTTCCTCCAACCTATATCCTTGAGCTACTAGTCTTGCCTTGTTCTTTATAATCAATCCAGCTTCATCCATCTTATTTATGTATACCCACTTTGTCCCAATGATATTGTGCCCTTGTGGCCTTGGGACAAGTTTCCATACCTTGAAACTCTTGCACTGGTTTAGCTCTTCTTGCATATCCATAACCCAGAATTGGTCTCTGTTAGCCTCCTCAAATTTCTTGGGCTCAAGTTAGGATAGAAAACTAAGATGCAAGTTTTCATTTAGTGCACTTCTCCTTGTTCTCACTCCATCAGTAAGCTCACAAATTATCTGATTTGTTGGATGATTTCTATGATGTCTCATAGCAGTAGGCATTACTCGTTTAGGTTCTCTGGTTTCAACAACTTCTTCAGCTCCTGCTTCAAGGGGCACATCTAGGGGATTTGGCTCCTCTTTGAACTCTTCAACTGATTCTGGAATAGAGTCCATTATGGAGGACTTATTCTTCTCAACTGGTTCTTCTTCTTTGATTTTGATGTTCTCTAATCTTTCATCAATTCCTGCATTGGATGAACTAGAAGAAGGGTTATGCAGCATGCTGCTCTCATCAAAAATGATGTGAATAGATTCCTCAATTGTAAGAGCATTCTTATTGAAGACTCTATAGGCCTTTCTATGCTTGCTATATCCTACAAAGACACCTTCATAGCTCTTTTCAGAGAATTTGGTAATATAGTGCTTATTGTTTTTCAGTACTTAGCATTTACTTTCAAAGATTTTGAAGTAAGCTAGTGTTGGATTCTTACCCTTAATTAGCTCATAAGGAGTCTTATTATGGTTCTTATTGATGAGTGCTCTATTTTGTACATGACATGCAGTGTTAACTACCTCAGTCCATAGGTATTTTGGGAGTGAGGAGTCACTTAGCATGGTCCTCCCAGCTTCAATGAGTGTTCTATTTTTCCTCTCATCCACCCCATTCTGTTGGGGAGTTCATGGAGAAAAAAACTCTTGTAGGATATCTTCTTCTTCATAGAATTTGGTCATTGACCGAGACTGAAATTCAGTTCCATGGTCACTTCTGATTTTAACCACATAGTTGTTTACTTCATTCTGAATTTGTATGACAAAATTCTTGATTGTAATTAGGGTATCAGACTTGTGTTTCAAAAAAAAATACCCAGGCAAATCTAGAATGATCATCAACAATAACTAGTGTATAAGACATACCTCCTAGGCTGTGCACTGCCATAGGACCAAATAATTCCATGTGCAGTAGGTATAAGCACCTAGTGGAATCTTTGTCCTGTATGCTTTTAAATGAAGTTCTTGTTTGCTTGCCCATTTGACATGCATGACAAGGACTCATTTCTAAGCAATCCAGCTTAGGAGCATCTCTTACCAAGTTCTCTAACATAAATTTCTTGAGAGACTTGTAGTTAATGTGAGCTAGTCTCTTATGCCACTTTACACAAGCAGACACTCCATCATTTGCTACAAGACATACAAGCTCATTTTTCCTAATGCAAATGAAGTTTAGACAATAAATATTTCCACTTCTAGTGCCTGTTAGAATGGATTCATTTTCACAGTTCTTGATCAGGCACTTATCCTTGTGGAAGGAAACAACATATCCCAAGTCACATAGCTGACATATGCTTATAAGGTTATGTTGTAACCCTTCCACATAAGCTACTATTGTGATGTTGATACTGTCATTTGTGATCTTACCATAGCCCTTGACCACACCTCTGTCAGATCCTCTGAATTTTACTTTGGGTCCATCTTCTACAGGTGCAAACTCCTTCAATAGGCTTCTTGTTCCAGTCATGTGCCTGGAACATCCACCGTCCAAGTACCACACAGGAGTCTTGCTGGTCTTTGGACATACCTGCAAGAACATTACACTCCTTAGGAACCCAGTTTCTCTTGGGTCCTAGGTGATTTTCAAGAAATGATTTGGTAGCCTGCTTTCTGGATGTCATGTGGGAATGATTATGAACAGTTGGATTGAACCAGCAGTCTAGGGCAAAGTGCCTACCTTTCCATAACACCAACATTCAAATCTATCATATCTAGATTTTCTTGTAGTGTTATAACTGACTGAGTTAGACTGTTGCTTAATAGCTGGCTTCCCCTTCTTGGAGGCTGAAAGGTTCTCCCCAACATGACAACTTTTGAAAGCCTTTACTAGAGGATTATTTTGGGGTGCAGATAAAGCACTTTTCCCAAGGAAAGTTTGTCTTTTGATCAGCCAGGTAGAAGGCAGCTTAAGTTCACTATCAATCTCCTGGCTTTCTTTGCATCCATAGATATTGCTGTGATCATATGAGTTTGTGGGTATAATCACTTTTCTAAAGATTATCTTTCCTTGGGAAGATTTCCCAATGTTTTCACCTTGAGCATAGTCCAAACCTTTCTTATTTGTTTATGAAAAGCTATCAATCAAGGGAAGAACTATTTGTGGCTTGGAATAACTAGCCACAATCTTCTTTTCCTTAAGAAGTTGATCCTCTAGTTCTTTGATTTTAGTATTCTTGTGCTTGATGACTTCAGTCAAGGTGCTTATACTCAGAGGAGAGATACCAGATGGGGTGATTAACAATTTGTTCTTTTCTTGAGCTAGCTCAGTTACGTTCTCAAGCATTCATCTCTTTTCCAACTCAGGGAGATGATCTCTGCAGCTTGTGCCTTACAGAGAGCTTTTGCTTTCTTAAGAGCATCAAGCAATGCATTAGGAGATGTGGGATTCCCTGGGATTCCCTTGTAGGGTTCTGTATGAATCCTTCAGGCAAGGTAAGAAGGATGACATAGCAACCTGGCTAGGAATCCCACATCTCCTTAGCTGTCTTGCAATGAATTAGGTTATGGAATGATGAATCATCAATTGCATTTACAATGATGTTCTTAGCCCTTTTTCCATAGTGTCCAGGACAACTTCATCTTTGGTGAAATCAGATAATTTCTTAGGTGTGGGAACAACTGTTGGATCTACAGGAATGTTCATGGGAATATATGGTCCTTCTTCTACTGCCAGATAGACAATAGGATCTAAGGCTTCCATGTACATCCTAATTCCTTGCCTCCAGATGGGGAAGTTCTCCTTAGTGCAGATAGGCAGCTTCATTGAGCTAATCTCCTTATGATGCTCACCAACCATTTGTTTATTACAACCATTAGTTTATAGATCTTGTTCTAAGCTGTTATGCTTTTGAACTAACCTTCTTCTAATATCAATTGAATGATATAGGTTGACTATAAAATACACCTAGAAGGGGGGGGGGATTATGTGTTTTCAATTTTCTTTGCTATTTAATAATTTATCTATCTCAGCATACAAGCATCATAGAAAACAAACAATGAATTATAGTGGTTCCCAACTAGACAATGTGTCTAGAGGTAGTTCATTGTCCCTCCAACCTATTTAGTAGTGTGCTAGACTAGGCAACTTCTCCAACTCAAATCTTTTCACTACTTTCAGATCTTATAACTCAGGTTCACACAGAACCCTACAAGGCTTAGACTTTATAAGTCCTACAAACTCGGATCTTCAGCAAGATCCTACCAAACTCAGGTTCACCAAGAACCCTACCAACTCAGATCTATTACTAGATCTTACCAACTCAGAATCACAAAGAGCCCTATAAAGTAGTACATGATTGTTGTTGTAGAAGAGAAGACTTCAGAAAATGAACACTTGAATAAAAAATTTTCTTCTCCTTCTAAGTCCAATGATCTTTTGGATCAATGAACCTTTCTTCAGAATCTTCTGTAGAACTTCACATCCAGCAACAATGAAGACTTCTTTTTCAGTTTTCTTTTCTATCTCTTCTGTAAGTGTATATCTGAATGAACTTGAGAAAGAATACTTAGTACGCATGCATGCTGTGGAAGAAAATCTTTCTTCTATACTTTACTGCACTTATGCATAAAGGCCCTTATTGATTGCATAAATAATTTCTCGTTTGAAAATGTCTTGCAGAGTTGGAAATTCTTTGTCATTATTACTTGCCTGTCTTACAACTAGGATGGAATAGAAATAATAAATTTCTTTCTTAACTACAGTGTAACGGCCATATTCTGCAGAGATCATTTCATTTATGGCTCCTAGAATTGTGCGCAAGAAAGGTGGCGCACGCGTTCTCTGATTATTCATTTCCAAGAATGTTTGTGCATTTAATGCAGCTCCATAACTGTCACGACGACATTGTTCCTTCAAGACGATATCGTCTTGATCAATATATATGCTTCACGATGATGTCGTCGATATACTTTCTTCTTCAGTACTTGGCTCGATATCTCTATGAGATTGCTTCTTCTAGACGATATCGTCGAGATCCTTCCATATAAGCAATATGTTTTCGATATTCAAAGTAGTATGCTTCCATTAAGTCGACATAACTCCTTCAAGACTTTCTGTAATATCTCAACGATATTACTTCTTCTTGACGATATCGTGGAGATATCTTAGCTGTGTCTGTGATGAGCTTTCTTCAGAATGGTGTCGTCGATATCTGATCTTTACCTTTGTCAACGACAAGCTTTCTTCACGATGATATCGACGACATCTGGACTTAACATTATCTGCGACAAGCTTTATTCACGACGATGTCATTGACATATGGACTAACTTTATCTATGACTAGCTTTCTTCATCCTTCAAGACGATGTGCTTCTATCAAGACGATATCGTCGAAACTGTTTTGACGACATGATACTTTTCTCCACGATTCTTCTTCTGAGTGTTGAGACGATATTTTACTTGGTTGATTTTCATTATTTTTATCGTTTATATACTAGTGATGTAGATTTGATGTATCTGTTAGATTATGAACTTAAATACAATATCAAAAACAACTTGACTTATCTATACTTGAGTTTCTTCTTCAAATTTAGAGATATTGAAGGCATAATACCCAACAAAGTTGCCCCACTTGATTCTCCAAATTTCGTAAGGTCCCTTGTAAATTGCGGACATCTGCATCATTTTTAGAAATATATCTATAAACCACCTCCTCGAGAGAAGGCGGTTTTGGGGCTTGCGGTGGAAGAGAAGAATTTGGAGGAGCAAAGGGAGCATTACCATTGTTACCTTGATTTCCCCAAGATAAATTGGGGTGGTTCCTCCAACCCGGGTGATATGTGTTGTCGTAGTGATCGTTACCCGAATTGAAGGGAGGACGGGTTGGATTACATATGTAATCCACATGCTCCACCGCATTTTCATTAGGCTCCTAGGTAGGTGTAGAAGAGGGAGCATTCATCCCTTCTATTTTCTTTTTTAGGAGCTCAACCTGCAAAGACAAATTAGAAATTGAATCAATTTCATACATCCCGGTCGGTTTATTTGGGCGAGACCGGGGTGTACTCCATTGATAAGTGTTCATAGCCATCCCCACTAAAAGCTCTTACACGCCCGCCGGTGTTTTATTATTTAAGGTGTAACACCCCCATCCGTTAAGAAGCATATAGCAGAAGGTCCGGCCGGGGCCCCACGCCATATACTACAAAACAAATGGGAACGTCACTATTGAATATACAACGACACTATACCACGAAGCCTAACGCAGAGCATTCTATGCGGAAGTAAAAGAGAGAGAGACAGAATTATAAACCACAAGACCCGAACTCGGGTATGTCCACTTCTATTAACTTGGAATAAAATGTTTTACAACACAAAAGAGGCACGACGGCCTTACAGTTTACCAACATCGGCACGCATGCCGGCCATACATGAAAAACAGAAGGAACATCAAAGGCCTTCAAGGGCTGCAGCAGCGCAGGGGCTTCAGCCCGCCAAGTTCCCGCTCGGTCCAGCACCTGTACAACAAGCCCACCATAAACGGTGGCAAAACAGGGCAACGGTCAGCTAAAGCTGACCAATTTATAACGACCCCACCCCTTCGAGGGGGTGGCAGTGCTAACCGTCCCTGCAAAATAGTCTCAACAGCATATACATATCTAAGAGTGCGACTAGACGAGCCCACAACATTTCATACATATGCAACAACACAAACGTGGGAATGGCCTCCACGTCTCGTGCACTCAGGCACTCTTTGGTGTACTACGCCTTCCACCACCATCCACTCTTGATGGTTTTGCCCTTCGAGGCTAAAGTCGGCGGCCCGAATACCAGGGCTCCCCCGTGCTTTAATTGTGAACTTGCGCAGTCCGAAGACTCTTCCTCGTTGCCTCCCGACATGCTATTCGAGCCTTACTAATCAGGTGCTGCAATGGTTCGGGTGTAGGTTCGCCAAATGCCCGTTGTTCACACACTCGTTGTACAACACGAAATGCGGGTATGGCGTCCCCTCAGCCTAGGTATTCTCAATTAGCAGGCTCCCCGAGCTGCTAAGTCATCCACCAGGACACCCTTACAGGTCGGGCACGCCGACCTCAGGTCCCCTCAACAGGTGGGCACAACAAACATCACCAGACCCATGTCTGGGAGCTGTCGCCCAGGCGACATTCACTGTCGCCAGCGAAAGTGCACAAACCCTAATTTGGCTTCTAGCTGTGGATGCTTCCCGGGGCACACCCCCAGGCATTGCTGCACATGCAGTAGCACTCCCTAGCCTCAGAACACCCAAATTCATCAGAATCCAATTCTGGGGAGCTGTCGCCCAGGCGACAGTCACTGTCGTGCCGGCGACAGCTAGACAGAACTCCATTTCTGCCTTTTAACTTGGGTGCTCCCCGGGGCACACCCCCGGGCGTTGCTGCGCATGCAGTAGCACTCTCTAGTCCTACGAAGCAGGATAAAAACATGGGGTTTTTCCCGAGCACGCACAATACCACAAGGCATCACCAATCCGGACGAACCATCACGGATGGGCTTCACACATCGCGCCTACGTCCGTATTACGCACGGACTCTATATGTATGCAACTTGGACGTGGATAACACGAATCGACCCGTCGGAGGCCACGACCTCACCCTTTTGAGTAGGGGCCTCAACGATGCAAGGGAATGGACTAAGGCATGTCCAAGAGATGGTAGAAAAGTTCGTTACCCTTAAACGCCGCTTTGAGACCATGGTTTGACGTTCAACACGGATGGAAAGGAGCGCCTTGCCCTCCTCTACGCGTAGCCACCAACTTTGAAGGGATTGGATGAGTGTAGCTCCTCCAAACCCAAGCTCCAAGCTAGGGTTTTCTATTCACCTTCTTCTCCAAGCTCCTCTCTCTCTCTCTCTTAAGAACCCTTAAGAAAAATAAATGAAAAGAGAGGGATTTTCGGCCTTGTATGCTGCCACCAAGCCTCCCAAGCCAAAACAAGCCACCAAAGTCCAAGTGCAATCAATGCCCTTGATTTCGACCATAAAGTCCAAATTTGAGCTGTCGCCCTGCGACAGCCACTGTTGCCCTGGCGACAGCGACAATGAACCGACATTGACTAGTCAACGCCGTCCGACAGCTCACGGCAGAACCTTCTCAACAGAACGCTATAGCCCGGGCGACAGCCACTGTCGCCGGCGACAGCTCTGGATTCCAGATTTCTGAATTTTCAGATTTGGGGTCTTACAACCCTCCCCTCCTTATAAAAATTTCGTCCCGAAATTTGTAAAAACACGCATATATATACATATCAAAACAGTTTTTACATACAAGGGGAAAAGAAGAGATAAGCGTCATCGAAACAGCTCGGGGAACTCCTCCAACATGGTCTGCTCATGCTCCCATGAGAGCTCCTCGCGACCGCAGTTGTCCCAACGGACCTTTACCATACGGATCGCCCTATTCCGCAGCTGACGCACCTCAGCATCCTCGATGCTAACGGGAATGACCGCCGTCTTAAGCCCACTATCCACGGGAACCTGATCCGCCGCGACCACCTGCGTAGGCTCTTGCACTGCCTTCCGCAATACGGAGATGTGGAATACATTGTGTAGCCCGCTCAGTTCCGCTGATAGCACAAGCCTATAAGCCGCGTCGCCGACGCTCTCGATGATCTCAAACGGTCTAAGGTATCTCGGACTCAGCTTTTTCAAGCGTCGAATCCTGGATACACCCTTGAACGGCCTGATCTTCAAGTAAACCCAATCGCCAACGGCGAACTGGACGTCGCGGTGCTTCGCATTATAGTACTTCGCCTGCCTATCCTGCGCAAACAAAAGCCTCTCTCAGATCAACCGCACCGTCGAAGTCGCCTCTTCGACGTCTTTCCTCTTGAAGAGCTTCGTCTCGCCCGTTTCCGCCCATGCTAAGGGAGTGCGGCACTTCCTGCCATAGAGGGCCTCGAAAGGCGCCATCTGAATACTCGCCTGATAGCTGTTGTTGTACGCAAACTTAACAAGAAAGAGGTGATCTTCCCACCCCTTGCCAAAATCCAGGACGCACATCCGGAGCATGTCTTCCATCGTCCTGTTGGTAAGCTCAGTTTGGCCATCCGTCTGAGGATGAAAGGCCATGCTAAACTGCAGCTTCGTACCCAAAAGACGGTTGACTAGCCTCTAGTCGCTTGAAGTAAAGCGTCCATCACGATCACTGACGATGCTACGGGGCACACCGTGCAGTCGCACTATAGTATCAACATACAACTTTGCCAATTTCTCCACCGAGTCGTCCCTCCGGTTGGGGATAAAGTGCGCCACCTTCGTCAGCCGGTCTACAACTACCCAGATGGCATCGTTCCCGCGCTGCGATCTCGGCAGCCCATGCACGAAATCCATGGAAATGTCATCAAACTTCCACTCCGGAACAGGCAATGACTGCAAAAAGCCACCGGGCTTCTGACATTCCGCCTTCACTAGCGCACAAGTGTGGCACTTGGCCACGTAGTGAGCGATGTCCCTCTTCATACCTGGCCACCAGAAAAGGACCTTCATGTCCTTGTACATCTTCGTGCTCCCCGGATGAACTGAATACCTGGTACGATGCGCCTCGTACATCAACTCATCGCGCAGCTCTCCCACCTTGGGGACGCACAAACGGTTGCCTCTCCACAGCAATCCGTCTCGAACCTGAAACTGGGCATCTAGCCCACCACCAGCATCCTCCGCGTAGCGCTTCAAACTCAGATCGAGTTCAAAAGCTTGGCGGACTCTCTCTGCGAGGTCGTACTGCACCTCAAACCAACTCAAACAGGCACCGACACTGCACCTCTTCTCTACGCAAGAAATATCCAAGGCCTCCAGGTCACGTATCAGGTGCTCATCATGCATCTGAATCCAGTTGGCCTGCGCTGGAGCCCTGCGACTGAGTGCATCCGCAACAACATTCCCCTTCCCGGGAGTGTAGTGGATCTCGAAGGTGAAGTCCCCCAGGAACTCCATCCACCTCTGTTGCCGCATATTCAGCCCTTTCTGCGTCAGAAGGTACTTCAGGCTCTTATGGTCCGTGAAGATGTTGATCTTCAAGCCATACACATAATGCCGCCATAGCTTCAGGGCAAATATCACGGCCGCCAACTCCAAGTCGTGGACCGGATAGTTCCGCTCGTGCACCTTCAGCTGGCGAGAGCCATACGCTATAACCTTGCCATGCTGCTGCAGAACGCAGCAAAGGCCGCTTCCAGAAGCATTGGTATAGATCTCGTAGCCCTCCGTGCCGCAAGGCAAACATAAGATCGGAGCCGTCGTAATCCGCCGCTTCAACTCCTCGAAAGCCTGCGCACACGCGGGCGTCCAAATGAACTCCTGCATCTTCCGTGTCAGCGTCGTAAGAGGCAGCGCGATCCGCGAGAAGTTCTCCACGAAGCGCCTGTAATAGCCGGCCAGCTCGAGAAAGCTACGGACCTCTGCTACAGTAGAAAGAACAGGCCACTCCCTAATGGCCGAAACCTTCACCGGATCTACCGCCACACCCGAACCACTAACCACATGGCCCAAGAACGCCACAGAAGGAAGCCAGAACTCCCACTTCGAGAACTGGGCATACAACTGGTTCCTCCTCAGAACCTCCAAAACTACCCGCAGGTGATCACCGTGCTCCTCCTCGGACTGAGAGTAGACTAGTATGTCATCCAGGAAGACGACCACAAACCGGTCGAGGTACTCTCGGAAAGTCCGGTTCATCAAGTCCATAAACACCGAAGGCGCATTAGACAGCCCAAACGACATCACGGTGAACTCATACTGCCCGTACCTCGTACTAAAGGCAGTCTTCAAGATATCGCACTCCCTGATCCGCACTTGATAATAGCCGGACTTCAAGTCCAGCTTCGAGTATACTGTCGAACCAACGAGCTGGTCGAACAAATCATCTATCCTCGGAAGAGGATACTTGTTCTTCTCTGTCAGCTTGTTCAGCTCCCGATAGTCGATGCAAAGTCGCAGGCTACCGTCCTTCTTTTTGACAAAGAGGACCGGTGCACTCCAAGGTGAGGAACTCGGATGCACGTAGCCCTGCTCAAGCAGATCCTGCAACTGCAGCTTCAACTCCGCCAACTCTTTCGGAGCCATACGATATGGCGAGCGGGCCACAGGCTTAGCGCCTGGCACCAACTCAATCATGAAATCTATCTCCCGCTGCGGTGGAGCACCGGGGAGCTCGCTCGGGAACACATCGGGGAACTCTGCTACTACCGGAACATCCGCTAGGCTGGGCCTCGGCGTTGAAGCCTCCACAAGAGCAAAGAATAACTCTGCTCCCTGTCGCACTGCCTTGGACACCTGGAGAGCAGACATCAGCATCTTGCTCAATCCACGCATGCCCGCAAAGACCGTCTCACGATAGGCACCTTGCCCAAACCTCACCTCCATGGTGGTGCAATCGATGCATGCACGCTGTTCCGACAGCCAGTCCATACCGAAGATAACATCGAACTCAACCAGGGGGAGTAACGATGCCTTCAGGTCATACTCCCGACTACCAACTAGAACCTTTACGCAGTAACTCCTCTCCACACGCATCGAATATCCATTCGGCAGTAGGACCTCCAGTCCATCTGCAGAAGCAATCGACGGCGCACCAATACGTTGGACGAAGTCCGACGATATGAAGGAGTGCGAAGCTCCAGTATCGAAAAGCGCTCTCGCAGGAACGCCTAAGACATTCACATAGCCTATGCCGCCAAACATGTTAGCATGAACATTAAAACAGGTATATAAACAGTAAAGACTGTATCTTAAATTGTACCTGTCACGACGTCTTTGGCTTTGATAGCCTCCTGTTGATCGAGACTAAAGACTCTGGGCTGCGGGGGAGCCATACGGGAAGCAGTGGACTCAGTTGCCTTCCCCTTCTCAGAATAAGCTGGCCCCGCCTTCTTCTCTGGCCTTGGAAGCCCACTGCGGCAATCCCGCGAGAAATGGCCAGGCTTGCCACAAGTGAAACAAATAAGAGGGCCACGTCCAGATGACGCGCCCGAAGCAGAGGGAGCTGGCCCAGATACTCGAGCCTTCTTCCAGCGACTCAACCTCCGCAACTTTGCCGCACCCGGTGCTTTGCCCTCCGGCACTGCCTCGACCACAACCGCCTTGCCCTTTTCCCTGAGCATGTCATGCTCAAGGGCTCGGGCTGAACCAACGAGGGTCGTGAAACCCTGCGTCAACGGCCCTGTCAGAAGATGCCGCAACTCAGTACGCAAACCTCCATAAAACTTGTTCACCCTTCTCTCCTCATCATCGAAAGAAGTTCCAACATAGCGCCCGAGGCGGGTGAACTCATGCAAGTAGTCATCAACCAGTCTAACACCCTGTGTTAGGGCCAAGAACTGGTTCTCCATCGCGATCTGCTGCAACTGAGGCACATACCTTGCGAGGAAGATTCTCGAGAACTCTTCCATCGTCACATCAACCAATCGCTTTCCCGCAAACTAGCGCCTCTCGACCTCATCCCACCACCGCCTAGCTTCCTTTTCTAGTAAGAAGGAAGCAAAGGTCACCTTCTGCGCTTCCTCCGACTATGTCGCAGTCAGAATTCGCTTCACATGCGACAACCAGTCTTCGTCCTCAGCTGGGGATTCAACCCCGGTAAACGGAGGAGGTCGAAATCCCAGAAAATGCTTCAGCTGCTGCTCAGGAGCACGCCTCACTGGGACTTGCTCCACTCTTAGTGGCTCAGGGGACACCTCTTGCACTGGCGGTTGGCCTTGCCTTTCAGGCTGGCCATTCAATGCAGCTAGAACGGCTTCAGTAACTAGCCGAACCAACTCAGCAGACGGAGCTGTAGGGGCCTCAGCAGACTCACTACTCTCATGCACATCACGGGGACGCGACGGTCCCGCTGCACTTCGAGTGCCCTACACAAGTGCAACACACAGTTAGGCAACAGCACAGTCGCAACTAACAGCAAAAGGAACACTCAGGTTCCAAAATCATGCAATTATTGTTGGTTTGTTGTTACATTTTATTCCTAAGTGGACATTTTTGGGTTTATTTTACGTCTCAACGGTAGCGCACACACGTGCTCACCACCCCTTAAAAGAATTTGTCCACGAATTCCTTAGAAGGATACGGAACCCTAGTAGCTGATACCAATTTGTAACACCCACATCCGTTAAGAAGCATATAGCAGAAGGTCCGGCCGGGGCCCCACGCCATATACTACAAAACAAATGGGAACGTCACTATTGAATATACAACGACACTATACCACGAAGCCTAACTCAGAGAATTCTATGCGGAAGTGAAAGAGAGAGAGACAGAATTATAAACCACAAGACCCGAACTCGGGTATGTCCACTTCTATTAACTTGGAATAAAATGTTTTACAACACTAAAGAGGCACGACGGCCTTACAGTTTACCAACATCGGCGCGCAGGCCGGCCATACATGAAAAATAGAAGGAACATCAAAGGCCTTCAAGGGCTGCAGCAGCGCAGGGGCTTCAGCCCGCCAAGTTCCTGCTCGGTCCAGCACCTGTACAACAAGCCCACCAAAAACGGTGGCAAAACAGGGCAACGGTCAGCTAAAGCTGAGCAATTTATAACGACCCCACCCCTTCGAGGGGGTGGCAGTGCTAACCGTCCCTGCAAAACAGTCTCAACAGCATATACATATCTAAGAGTGCGACTAGACAAGCCCACAACATTTCATACATATGCAACAACACAAACGTGGGAATGGCCTCCACGTCTCGTGCACTCAGGCACTCTTTGGTGTACTACGCCTTCCACCACCATCCACTCTTGATGGTTTTGCCCTTCGAGGCTAAAGTCGGCGGCCCGAATACCAGGGCTCCCCCGTGCTTTAATTGTGAACTTGCGCAGTCCGAAGACTCTTCCCCGTTGCCTCCCGACATGCTATTCGAGCCTTACTAATCAGGTGCTGCAATGGTTCGGGTGTAGGTTCGCCAAATGCCCGTTGTTCACACACTCGTTGTACAACACGAAATGCGGGTATGGCGTCCCCTCAGCCCAGGTATTCTCAATTAGCCGACTCCCCAGGCCGCTAAGTCATCCACCAGGACACCCTTACAGGTCGGGCACGCCGACCTCAGGTCCCCTCAACAGGTGGGCACAACAAACATCACCAGACCCATGTTTGGGAGCTGTCGCCCAGGCGACATTCACTGTCGCCAGCGACAGTGCACAAGCCCTAATTTGGCTTCTAGCTGTGGATGCTTCCCGGGGCACACCCCCAGGCATTGCTGCACATGCAGTAGCACTCCCTAGCCTCAGAACACCCAAATTCATCAGAATCCAATTCTGGGGAGCTGTCGCCCAGGCGACAGTCACTGTCGCGCCGGTGACAGCTAGACAGAACTCCATTTCTGCCTTTTAACTTCGGGTGCTCCCTGGGGCACACCCCCGGGCGTTGCTGCGCATGCAGTAGCACTCTCTAGTCCTACGTAGCAGGATAACAATATGGGGTTTTCCCCGAGCACGTACAATACCACAAGGCATCACCAATCCGGACGAACCATCATGGATGAGCTTCACACAGTGCGCCTACGTCCGTATTACGCACGGACTCTATATTATGCAACTTGGACGGGGATAACACGAATCGATCCGTCGGAGGCCACGACCTCACCCTTTTGAGTAGGGGCCTCAACGATGCAAGGGAATGGACTAAAGCATGTCCAAGATATGGTAGAAAAGTCCTTACCCTTAAACGCCGCTTTGAGACCATGGCTTGACCTTCAACACGGATGGAAAGGAGCGCCTTGCCCTCCTCTACGCATAGCCACCAACTTTGAAGGATTGGATGAGTGTAGCTCCTCCAAACCCAAGCTCCAAGCTAGGGTTTTCTATTCACCTTCTTCTCCAAGCTCCACTCTCTCTCTCTCTCTCTTAAGAACCCTTAAGAAAAATAAATGAAAAGAGAGGAATTTTCGGCCTTGTATGCTTCCACCAAGCCTCCCAAGCCAAAACAAGCCACCAAAGTCCAAGTGCAATCAATTCCCTTGATTTCGGCCATAAAGTCCAAATTTGAGTTGTCGCCCGGCGACAGCCACTGTCGCCCTTTCGACAGCGACAATGAACCGACATTGACTAGTCAACGCCGTCCGACAGCTCACGGCAGAACCTTCTCAACAGAACGCTATCGCCTGGGCGACAGCCACTGTCGCCGGCGACAGCTCTGGATTCCAGATTTCTGAATTTTCAGATTTGGGGTCTTACATAAGGTACCACCGACGGCGGCGGCAATCATTTGCCGCGTTTGGAGATTTAGGCCATTATAAAAAGTTTGGATCTGCAACCAATCGGGGATTGCATGATGGGGGAAACGACATAATTATTCCTTAAAGCGCTCACAAGTACCATAAAGCGTTTTTGATTCAATTTGGGAGAAGGAAATAATATCCTTATGCAATTGGGCCGATTTAGCGGGCAGAAAATATTTCGTAAGAAACTGTTCCGTCATTTGAGCCTATGTGGTGATAGATCCTTTTGGAAGAGAATTTGCCACTACTTAGCCTTATTGCGCAGGGTGAAAGGAAAAAATCCAAAGCCTTATTACGTCATCGGATACCCCATTCATTTTGAAAGTATCGCATATTTCTAGAAAACTAAAAATATGCGCATTGGGATCCTCGTCTTGTAGCCCATCAAATTGTACATATTGTTGTACCATTTGAATGATGCTTGGCTTCAACACAAAATTATTGTTCGTTATAGCAGGTCAAACAATACTAGAAGGGGCATCGTCCAGGTTAGGTTGGGCAAAATAGGACAAAGTTCGTTGTGTGGCCGGTTCCGTATTTGGATCACCCATATTAGAAGAAGAAGAATAAAAGGAGGGAGAAGAAGAAGAAGAAGAAGAAGAAGAAGAAGAAGGAGGAGAAAAGGTATTCAGAAAAGAAGTGACGCCTACGGATTTCTTAATCGGATCTTGATAATTTGGCCTTTGGAATCTTAAGCGTCGCCGAATGGTTTGCTCGATTTCCGAATCCAATTCAAGAAGATCTGACGGATTCCTTCGGGTCATACACCAAAAAAGAAAATGAAAAACGTAGGAATTAAAGAGAAAGAATAATAAAAAAAAGATATAATTTTTTCGATTTTTTTAGATTTAATTAGTCTTAGATTTCTCAAGGACTACCCTATGAAGGGTTCGCTTCAGTACTAGGAGACAAGATGGGATGATAACCAAAATCTCCATTTCTAAGAATTTAATTGCACCTTTAAAAAGAAAAAAATGATAAAATTAATAGAACTAAGCTTTCAAAATATCAACAAAATATCCACGGCAACGACGCCAAAAACTTGATGGATAAAATCCATGTTGCGTAAAATTAGAGTGTAGTCAACGTATAATTCATTAAGGCAAGTGTGCCTATCGCTTTATAGTATAGGATTTAGAAAATCAAGTGTCGTATTTTCCGGAAATGTTGAGTACTTCTACTAACAAAGAAGAGCAATTATTTTATCAATTGAAAGTTGGGTTTGTTTTAGAAAACGATTCGGAGAAAATCAACTATGAAGAAAGATTGTGATTAAAAGATTAGCACTTGATCTAGAATCCTTTGGACTAAAATAGAATTTTACAAAAGAATAATCTGCAAGCTCTTATTGAAATAACTTCGACCGTGGAGGTTCCCAAAACATGATAGCAACTTTCTCGAGGAATACTACCAAGTAACCTTAGGTTGATCGATTAAGACCCCTCGGCCAGTCGAAACCCCTAGGCTTGCCTTAAGCGATGAACCCCACTATTGGATTTGACTCCAATCAGAAAGATTTATGTCATCCTCTCTCAAGGAGTGCATGCAACTCTTTTTATCTTTGAGTGATCTCCTCGTACGCACAGATCTCTCGATCAACTAGAATACGGATCTTAGATCGAAAAACATATTCGCGACATATGAATTCGACGCAATTAAATTCAAAGATAAATCAAAGATAATCAAGATGAAAGCTTGCCAATCAGAAAAATTCAAAACATAATTTATTTCATTCCAAAGTTCATCATGACCATGTGCTAAAGGAAATTTAGCTACTCAACATAATGAAGGGAATACAAGTAGAAGAGGAAAAACACATGATGAAAAATGCTATACTTGAGTTGAAATTGCAATAATAGAAGACTTACATCTTACAGAAAAACTAGCTAGAACAACAAAAAGCAGAAAACTAAAGCTGAAAATAAACTCCAAAATCGAACTCTAATACTTCTAGAGATTGCTACCTTTTATAGATAAAAAATTGAGTAGTCACGACCTTGGTCACTCCCGTGACCAAGGGTGTGTAAGCTGCATAATTGCGATCATAAAAGCCCGTGAACGTTGGGGGAGAGAAACCACCAGAAATCAATTGCATGGCGGGTCATGGCCTAGGTCACGCCCGTGACCCAGGGCCTGTCTTGACCGAGTCTGGAAATGGTGGGAAACGTCGTGATCAGGAGTTAATCTGCCGGTTGCAGGAGGAGTCAAAGCCTTGGTCATGCCCGTGACCGAGGGCGTGTAAGCTAGAAATGGCGCGAGTGGAGTTGAATGCTTTAATGGGCGAGCCATGCCATCTATCACGCCCGTGTCAGAGGGCGTGTAATTTTAATCTGACGTGGCAGCTGACTTCTTCAGTTGGGATACGGTTGGGCTGGTTCACGACCGTGACTTGGAGTCATGACCTTGGACACGCCCGTGACCAAGGGAGTGTACTTTGAGATTTCGGCTGAATTGCTCTAAATATTCTCCTCATTACTTCTATGAGCTTGAAATTGCTATTGGCAGTCCAAATTTCCTGAAAATACAAAAATAAGGTAAATTAGTGATAAATTAGATTTAAACTAAATAAAAATAAGTTAATTATGAATAAAATATTAAATAAAAATAACTATAAATGATGCATTATCAAAGACTAAGTGGCTTCACATCCTCTCCCCGGACGACTCTTAGGTACCGGGCGGAGGGGGAGAAAGGAAAGCTGCAACATACTCGGTAATGTACAATATAACAGGTGTGTATGAAAGTTAAATAGGAAAGCAGCATAAGTATAAGTAAGCAACATGAAATACTAGCAGTATAGTCATCAACAAAGTGTAAGTAGAGCAAAGTATATAAATAACTGAATTGAACTTAACTTATAAAGATGTCCATACAAGTTTATAAGTTAAGGGTCTTTCACAATATTAAGTAACTCATCATATAAAGGTGTCCATACAAGTTTATATGATGAGGATCTTTATGCAGTGCAATGCTATACAATGCAATTAATGTATTTATGATGACTCACCCATGATTTACTCACGCACTCTGATTTGCTATGTCGACATAAACTCATACTTCCCACTTTTTAAGTGTAGCTAACCACTCAGGCACCTCACGTCATGGCCAAACGGAGATAGTGGACCGGGCATCTCCACTATTAGGTGGGTAAGCACTTTACCAGACCTAGGCCTTACGTACGCCTCAACGCTAAAAACACAACAGCGGAGACCCTGCGTACTTTTGATCGCTAAACTAGCTGAGTCTTATAACACGGAAAGGGTCTTTCAGAATTAAGAACCAAAGGACCAAGTCCAACCGGTTCTAGAGTCTATCCGCTAGCTTCTGTCAGTGTGCCGAATAGCAAGGTCGTAGACTCGCCACAAGTAATCCTCCCATAAGGATCATTACACAACCGTGTGTAAACCATACACACCCAAGTAATTCCCATGCTCAACCCATGCTACCAAGCACCCAAGGACTCCTAACAAAGTCCATAACACATGTTACTATTCACTAGAACAATCAATGCTAACTAGCTTACAAGGACCTACCAACCGTGTCCTTAACATAACACCTTAGGATATAACCATATCCTATACTCCACACCAACCATCACTGCTTCCCATACCGAGTTGTTATAACTCTCGTGTAGTGGCATGTGTACATAAGGGAAATACTCTCACTGATTCTAAAGGACTACTTGTGTGTCTAATGTCATATTCAAGTTTACTAAATACATCTGCCCCATGTGTAACCATACCAATCCTCATGTTCGATTCACAACATGCTTTGAAAGCAATTGAATTCATAAGCATTATTCGATCACGCTTAGTCAATACCAATCATCTCGTACATGTTCTATCAAAGGTCATCAATTATAATCTCTACTAAGTGGTTATTACAAATCTAAACTCCCTGATAGGTTACCAAGTGATATGGGCACGATTTTACGCATGTTTCTAAAATCTTTGTCTAAATGAGTACCCTAAATATCTCATTTCAGCATAATAATTTATAACGACACCTTTAATTATGGATTCATTTCAAGGCCAAATCCTCTGAAACTTCTACCATAGATCATGAATAATGCTTGAATCATTCCCACCAAATTTTGACCTCATTGTATTACGCAATACTTATTTAAGGTACTTTACATTCCTATGATACGACAAGCAAATTCATGGCATATATGTATCCAAAAATTCTAAAACTAAACAGGGGTGATCATAATATTATCAGACACATTTCTACCAAATTTTGTAAGCATCAGAAAAGTATTTTACGAGAAATCAATAATGTTGGGTTTTTTATATACCATTCTAAATGATAAAAGCATATCAAATATGCGCAGCGGAAGAAACAACAAGAACTACCCAAAGAGTAAGGATCTTGCGGATTTCATAAATCAAGAGATTAGGAAAGGATAATGTGATATAACTTTGTGGGATTGAGTCAATACTCAACCAAGATGCTCCAAGAAAAAATCCCGAAGACAACCTCTGAGTCCCAAGCACTGAAATCGATCGGCACCTCTACGGAAGTCCGCACGAGCGAGAGGAGAACCCTAGGCCTTGTCGCACAAGAACTAGGTCAGAGAAGAAGAATCCTCTACGTCTCCAAGGGGTTGCTAGGTCTGACGGCAGGGAGAGGAGGCAGCGACGTCCGGGTGCGGGAACGGCCGATCTGAACTCTTCCGTCGGAATCACGGAGCACTTCCATCATACTTCTCTGATTCGCAAAAAAGATCGCTCACTTAGGGTAAAGAATCGTATTCTAATTATACCCAGGCGTGAGAGAGAGGCTATTCGCACACCCATGACCTACAGTGGAGTAAACAGAATTCGTCGAGTGAACATTTCATTGAAGAAATTCGTCGAGTAACAAACTGAATTCGTTAAATAAAACAGAATTCGTCGAGTGAACCTTTCACTAACAAATTCGTTGAGTAACAAATGATTCGTCGAGTAATCATAAATTCGTCGAGTCATGAATTCGTCGAGCTCGTCGAGTAATCATGAATTCGTCGAGCTCGTCGAGTAATCATGAATTCATCAAGTCATTATGATTTCGTCGAGTAATCATTAAATCGTCACTCGACGAAATTGAAGTAAGAGTCATCGAGACACTCTCGACGACTCGACTCGAAAACTTGTCAACACGCTCCATACAATATTCACAATACCTGTGGAGCATTCAGTTGACTTAACCCAACTCCAATAAGTCATAGGATTGGTCCGTAACTCATATCCAATATGAGTAAGGCCAACACAATTCTTCCTCCAACTTCTCAAAACACTCTTGTGTGTGACAACATAGGCTCAAATCGCGTTAGCAGTGAGACTAGATGCTTGATCACTTCCAGATCACCTTGGAAACACCAACAGTCTCCCACATGATCTTGGACGTATCAAACAAAAGTCTCACAAACAATGAGCGGCATCTAGCAATACCTCAATGTTACCCAAGCAATAAGAGTTCAAAGCACAACAAGCCTGTCTTGACCAATGTACCTGTGATGTCAGGTCCCTTTGTCCCTTACATCCGGATAGAACTAAAGGCATGGACCATGTCACCCTCATAATTGTTCAATCCTAGTTTCCTGATCTAGAATGCACCTTAAGAAAGTGGTAAGCTCAATATCACATATTGGCTCAACCCAGCATGGCCATGCATTTCTCGGTCTCATTCCATCAAGGTGCCCATGGATGTTACTCCTGTCATAAAGGAGGACAAATCCCATTTCTGTCCACACACAAACACCCAAATGATTCGTAACATACCCAATAACCACCCTTATCATCAACCTTTCTCAAGGAAGACTTTAGATGGCATCAAAGTACGTTATTCCTCACTTGATGAATGCTGTGACTTTAGGTCAAAGAACTACAAACACCATTGTTAGTTGAGACCTACTTGTGACACGTTCATATAACAATCCACAAAGTAGTCTAAAGATGGGTCTGTCCAGTACAACTTGTTCACTAACAAGTACCCATGTGATGACTCGATATCATAATATCATGACCTGTGAGAGCCGATCATCAGTCAACACACATGCTAGTCTTTACGTACCATCATTGCCCTTCAACTTCTAAGATGATACCCCGACTAGGGACCATTTAAGAATTAAGCTTCTTGTTATACATAGGCCCTCACATTCAAGTCACATACTTGAATTCCTATGGAAGCAAACATTCTAAGGGCATTTATTATGCTAATTAATCTATCAAATAGAAACTATTGACATAACAAGAAGAACTTGCCATAAATGGAAAATGAAAAACATAGTACATAACACAATTCATCAAATGAATAAACAACCAACAAACTTACAATCCACAAGGCTCCCACTAAAGATGATCATTCAGGTATCTAATACCCATTGATCTAATCTGACCATCATGTTTCTTTTGCGCAAGAGGCTTTGACAGTGGATCCGCTGTGTTTTCTTTAGTCGGTACTCTACAAATGTTCACATCTCCTCGATTGACAATTTCTCGAATAAGATAGAACCGTCGAAGTATGTGCTTGGAGCATTGATGAGATCTAGGTTCCTTAGCTTGGGCTATTGCACCATTGTTTTCACAGTAGAGAACTACGGGACGACAATGTTAGGAACTACACCAAGCCAGCTGATGAATTTCCTAATCCACACAGCCTCCTTCGACGCATTTGCAACAACAATATACTCGGCCTCAGTCGTAGAATCGACAACTGTCTCTTGCTTGGAACTCTTCCAGCTAACAGTTCCTCCATTAAAGCAAAATACAAAACCTAATTGGGACTTTGAGTCATCCCTATCAGTCTGGAAGCTAGCATCCATGTAACTCTTTACAACGAGCTCTTCCCCTCCACCAAACACCAAGAATAAGTCATTTGTCCTTCTCAAGTACTTTAGGATATTCTTAACGGCTATCCAGTGACCATCACACGGATCAGACTGATACCTGCTTGTCATGCTCAAAGCATATGAGACATAGGGTCGAGTATATAACATTGCATACATGATTGATCAAATTGTCGAAGCATATGGAATCAACTTCATGCGGTCCTTATCTTCCAAGGATTTAGGTCACTGGTCCTTAGAGAGACTCACACCATGTGACATGGTTAAGATTCCCTTCTTGGACTCAAGCTTGGGAACCGCTTTAACACCTTCTCAATGTATGTACTCTGGGTCAAACCCAATAACTTCTTCGATCTATCTCTATAGATCTTAATACCAAGTATATAAGTCGCTTCACCCAAGTCCTTCATAGAACAGCAGTTCCCTAGGTTGTACTTAACAACTTGCAGGGTCAGAATGTCATTCCCGATCAGTAGTATGTCATCTACATACAATATAAGGAAGATAACAATGCTCCCACTATACTCTTGTAAACATAAGGCTCATCCTCATTCTTGATGAAACCAAACTCTTTGATTTTCTCATCAAATCACAGATTCCAACTTCGAGAAGCTTGTTTCAATCCATAAAAGGATCGATTCAACTTGCATATTTTAGTGGCTTCATTTGGAGATACAAAACCCTCGGGTTCTGTCATATACACTTCCTCAAGGAGGTTTCCATTAAGGAAAGCCATTTTGACATCCATTTGCCAGATCTCGTAGTCATAATACGCAGCAATAACAAGTAGAATTCTGATGGACTTGACCATGGCCATAGGGGAAAAGGTCTAATCATAGTCAATACCATGAATTTGACTGAAACCTTTAGCCACCAGCCGGCCTTTGAATTTCTGTACATTCCCATCCATGTTGGTCTTCTTCTTGAAGACCCACTTGCACCCTATGGGTCTTAACCCTTCAGATGGTTCCACCAAGGTCCAAACTTGGTTTGTATACATGGAGTCCATTTCAGATTTCATGGCCTCAAGCCACTTCTCGAAGTCAGGTCCATTCATAGCCTCTTGGTAGGTTGCAAGCTCATCATGATGATCCATAAGCAACACATTACTTATTTGAGACACGAGAAATCCATATCTCACAGGCTCAAATCTTGCTCTACCAGATCGACGTAGGACTTGTGTTTCTTGAGCATGCTCTCGAGCTACAACTTCTTGTAGTCCTTGCTCATGTTCCAATTCCGATTCTTTCATTGTTTGTTGTTCTTGAAATTCTTCAATTTCTACCTTTGCAGTCTTTCTGGATAAGTATTCTTTCTCCAAAAAGACACTAGTCCTTACGACAAACACTTTGCCCTCAGACGATAGGTAGAAATAGTTCCCTTTGGTCTCCCTAGGATACCCCACTAAATAACATTTATCCGATTTGGGTTCCATCTTGTCAGGCATTTGACGTCATATGTATGCCTCACAGCCCCAAATCTTAATGAACGACATACTAGGATGCTTCCTAGTCCATATCTCATATGGTGTATTTTGAACTGTTTTTGTTGGAACTCGATTTAGTGTGAAAGCAGCAGTCTCTAGAGAAAACCCCCAAAAAGAAATGGGCAGATCTGCATGACTCATCATCGATCGTACCATGTCTAACAAGTTACGATTCCTCTTCTCAGAAACACCATTATGTTGTGTTGTTCCGGGCGGAGTGAGCTATGATACAATACCACACTCTTTCAGATGATCACGAAACTCATGACTCAGATATTTGCCACCTCGATCACATCGGAGTGGTTTTATCCTTTTTCCCAGTTTGTTCTCTGCTTCATTCTTAAACACTTTGAACTTTTCAAAGGTTTCAGATTTGTTCTTCATAAGAAACTCATATCCGTATCTACTGAAATCATCAGTAAATGCAATGAAGTAGTAGAACCCACCTCTAGACATAGAACTCATGGGTCCGCATATATCCCTATGTATTATATCCAAGAGATCATCAGCCCTCTCACTACAACTAATTAAAGGAGCTTTCGTCATCTTGCCTAATAAACATGACTCGCATCTATCAAATGATTCATAATCAAATGAGTCCAGTAGTCCATCTCTATGGAGCTTGGATATGCGTTTCTCATTTATATGGCCTAAATGACAATGCCAAAGGTACGTAGGATTCGAGTCATTTGTTTTTAGTCTTTTAGTGTTTTCTACATTATAGATTGAACGGTCTAAGTTCAAAACATATAAACCATTAAACAATTGTACTACACCATAACAAACATCATTCATAAAAATCGAACAACAATTGCTCTTAATTATAAACGAAAAACCTTTCATGTCAAGACATGAAATGGATATAATGTTTCTAGTTATTGCTGGAACAAAATAACAGTTATCTAATTCTATTACAAGCCCAGATGGCAAAGAAAGACAACAGATACCAACGACAATGACAGCAACTCTTGCTCCATTTCTGACATGCAGGTCTACCTCCCCTTTACCTAGCATTCTTCTCCTTTTCAGTTCCTGCACATTTGTACAAATGTGAGAACCGCATCCAGTATCCAATACCCAAGATGAAGGAGCAGAAAAGTTTATCTCTATAACGTAAATACCTGAAGTTGAAGTCACACTTCCCTTCTTCTTTTGAAGATTCTCAATATTGAGGGGATAGTTCCACCTCCAATTCCCTGCCTTACCGCATTGGTGGCACTTTCCTTCCTTCGCCAGACCTTTCTTTTTCATTGCAGAAGATTTGTGATCAAGATGAGACTTAGATCTTATCTTCGTCTTCTTAGATCCCTTAGTCTTGCCCTTGCCTTTAGGCACCATCAGTATGGGGC
Source organism: Dactylorhiza incarnata (assembly GCA_033032865.1). Taxonomy (NCBI): domain Eukaryota; kingdom Viridiplantae; phylum Streptophyta; class Magnoliopsida; order Asparagales; family Orchidaceae; genus Dactylorhiza; species Dactylorhiza incarnata. The sequence continues at coordinate 2,634,119 of JAWHQI010000026.1, read as the reverse complement.
TAGTAGGCTTGACCTTCTTCATATTTTTTTTGCCAGTTCTCAACATGCCTTGGAGCTCGGGCAGTGTCTTGTCTATTTCATTCATGTAATTGTTCAAGACAAACTGCTCATAGCTGTCCGACAATGATTGCATGATTAGATCTGTGGCCAACTCTTGGCCTAGAGGAAAACCCAGTCTTTCAAGGTTCTCTATATACCCAATCATCTTGAGTACGTGAGTCCCTACTGAGTCTCGAGCTCCCATCTTGCACTGAAAGAACGCATTGGATTTGTCAAACCTCTCTTGTCGAGCTTGCTCCTCAAACATTTTCTTGAGGTGCTCGATTATCTCATAACCACTCATGCTCTCGTGTTTCTTCTGAAGCTCAGAGGACATGGTAGCAAGCATGAGGCATTCCACATCCAAGGTATCATCTTGATACTTCTTGTAAGCATCTTTGTCTGCTCGCGGAGCATTCCCGGTCTGCTCTTTATGGGCTTCCCCTTCCAAGACATAGAGCTTGCACTCTTGCCTGAGAACAATTCTCAGGTTTCTATACTAGTCAAGGAAGTTCGTCCCGTTGAGCTTGTCCTTCTCAAGGATGGCTCTCAGGGACAAGGTAGAGTGAGATCCACTTGCCATGGAAATTTTACAATAAAATTGCAAAACTTTTAGTACTGTATTTCAAAATACATTTTATATTAATAAGGACTTTTATTTAAAGCTCCCACTATTTTAATCAAATTGACAACCCTTAATTTCGATTTGGAAAGTTTATGCGAGCTACTCTCTTAGTGGACAAGATCCATATTTCACCAGCACAATGAGTCCACTTTGGCGTTCCTCTCATAATGCGGTTATTTAGGTAGACAACACTTGTCAATTGCATCACTATGCAACTCTTGTATGTTTGGTGAATAACTCTTTATTCGCATACATCATATGGAGCATGCCAACCATATGCCTCTAGGGACTCAACCATTGAGGTCACCTAGTTAAGTTGGACCTGATGTCGACAATGGGATATCACAATTATCCGCTCGCACCCTTAACAAGATAGATTAATGCACCTTCCTTTGGCAAGCCCACACTTCATAGATCGAGGCAGGAAGAGTGTCTTCCATCGAAAGGCATCTGTATACTTAATATTGGATAAGGGATTTTATTATTCAATCGATGAACATTTCATCGTGATTAACATTTAATCACAGTGCACATCCACAAAATATAAATACAACATTTGCAAACTAAATGCATCCCCTTTGTGCACAAAACAAAATTATCAACACATTTGATAAGAAGGGCTAAATCTGAAAACTTAGAACACTTCTAAATCTCCAGATTTACATGCATTGAACACAGGAACAATGTTAGTTATTGGGTGTCTACCAATCACCTAGAGGGGGGGGGGGTGAATATGTTTTTCAAATTATTTTACTTTCCTCTTTAGGTGTTCTTATTTTCTAGAAAATAGATTTAGCGTTTGGTAGAGCATAACACAGAAAGCACACAAAGACTTATAGAGGTTCCTCAAGACCGGGTATCTTGAGTAGTCCTCTTTCCCTATGCGCATACCTAACAGTGTGCTAGGCTCAGCAAACTCCTCCAATGTCTCCAGCCCGCAAGCCTTACAACTCGGACCCGCAAGTCCCTGCAGCCTAGGCCCTCAAGCCCCTTCACTGCACCTGAGCCCGCAAGTTGACACGTTTGGACATGCAAGTCCCGGCAGCCTAGGCCCTCAAGCCCCTTCACTGCACCCGAGCCCGCAAGCTCGACGCTCAGGCCCTCAAGCCCTATATAGCACAGACCCGCAAGTCTTTCCTGCATCCTAGGCCCGCAAGCCCCTTCACTGCACCCGAGCCTGCAAGCCCGACAAGTTTGGACCCGCAAGTCCCTCTGCCCTAGCCCTCAAGCCTCACAGATCTCAAGCCCTCAAGCTCGACACTTAGATCTGAAAACTGATATCGCAACTTTGGCATGCAAGCCTTACACAGATATATTTCCAATATTCATTCTGCCTGATGGAGATCAACTTCTTTACTTGAAGAAGATGCTTTTGATGTGAACCTTGATAGTGCAAATCTTCTTCAAGCTTCTTGATGTGTTGGTGTTGACTGGCTATCTTCCTTGAACACTTCTTAACAGTCGATGAAACTTGACTGCAACTTAAAGAACACAAAATAATCATTTTGTTCTTCCCTTCTTTCTTTCTTCACCGCCGCTTGTACTGTTGTATTTCTAGGCGGGATTCTTTTTCGTTTCTTTCTCTCCTTTTCTTCTTCTCTTTTAGGGCATCACTGTTCCCTTTCATAGGATGGATGGGCCGCTTAATGTTCACATATGATGTCCTATTCTAACAAGCCCTCATGCCTTGAGAGCACGCGCCGATTGGACAATCAGGCGGCGACATTAATTGCTGACAGCGCGTCTGGCTACTTTTGAATCTGTCTCGACGATATTTCCATTGTTACGACGACATGGACAATATCTCGACGACTTGGCTTGTCGATGTCTTGAGCTGGTTTCTACTTCAATTCTTCATCAGATAGTGATATCTCGATGATACAGGACATTACTTCTGCACTCGAGCTTAAGACGACATGAAGTCATCAACCTGATATCGGCGAGAACTCCTTGTCTACTAGATATCGCTGAAACTACATTATCTTGTCGACGACATAATTGATATTATGTTGACAGACTATACTTCAGCGAATGCCTATCTTCATATGACCTTCTTTAGTCTTCTCGACGACACGACTTCTTTACGACGATGTCATCAGCATTAGTCTTACTTAGCCTTTCCGACGACACGGCTTCTTGTCGACGACATCTGTTCTTCCTTAGCCTTATCGACGTTACGTCTTCTTGTCGACGATATCGTCGACATCTTTGAGTCTTCTTCTTCATCTCGACTTTCTCATATCATCGTAAGGTGAATGTCACAACGATATCACTATTTTTCCTTGCTTTGCATGTTGTTGGCGATATGGTTGTTGTTGTCGACGATACGCTTGATCCTTTTTGATGACATCAGACATAATCATTCTTCTTTGCTTTGCCCATCATTTCAACGATGTGCCTATACTTGTCGACGATATGTGCAGCCTTTTTCAACAATATTATACTTAGGCAGGTTATTGAAGTACTGGACATATTGTCTTATCTCTTCAAGCATGAACTAGATATGACATTAAATACAACTTGTACTTATCATTGAGTTGAGCACTTCTTCAAATCAGGAACACTGCTGGGCACTGTTCCCAACAATCTCCCACTATTTGAAGAAGTCATAACCCATTCAATGATAAAGTACATCTTAAGCAATTAAGCATATATAATTATGATATTGCAGCTAAGTTTGAGTGAACACAGAATTTGACAAATATTACTTCATTTATAAATAGTGCCAAATGTTTTTAAAGGATTTTGACATTTCTACATTTAGCCCCCTAAAGATTTATCCATCTATATCTCTGGTCCCCTCATAGAAGCTTCACTCTTTGCTTTCTTGGCTCTAGCTTCTTGCTCCTTTTTAGCTTGTCTGATGAAGTATTCAAATGGTTTGGGATGATACTTGAGAGGTTCAGGAGCATAAGTTGGGATTCTCCCTGCTTGCTTGTCTCTTCTGTGACTTCTTCTCGAGTCTTCTTGATCTTCATATTTAGCCCATTCTTAAAGACTGTATACATTGTATCGTTCACCTTTATTAGCTTTCACTTGCTCCCATGCTTTTAGAATGATGAATCTGGATTTGGGACTCCATCTTTCTTAGTAATCCTTTTTCTCCATTTCCTCCCTGTACTTTCTATTCCTCATGTTTACTTCTTCATCCTCCATTACTTCCTTCTATTACCCTTATCAGTGGTAGTGTTAGGAATGTATGCATGTTACTCTTCAGCAGGTACTCTTCTGCAGGCTGGTCAAAATGTAGAGGAGGGAAATTTATTGCTTCCCTGATGGTATTTGTGGTCCAGATGGCATGCTCACTGTTGGGAATCTTGCCCTCATGATTCCTGATTTGGAGAACTCACCAATTCAAGAGAACTTCACCATGTATTTGATTATCCTCTTAGCTTTATCATTTCAGTATAAGATAAGTATAGGCAAAACAAAGAAGAATGGTTGCGTATAACATCGTCGAAAAGGCTCAAGCATGTCATCGACAACAGCGGACATATCATCGACAATAGTTGACAATATCGTCAAGAAGAAGCCTTGTCGTCAAAAAGGCTAAGTAAGACTGATAGCAATTGACATCGTCATAAAGAAGGCATGACGTCGAGAAGATTGAAGAAGATCATTTAAAGACTAGAAGTTGCTGAAGTATAGACTGTCGACATGAGGTCATTCATGTCGTCGACATGATAAGGTGGTCTAAGCGACATCGTGCAAACAAGGAGTTCTCGCCGATATCAGTTTGATGACTTCTTGTCATCTTAAGCTCAAATGGAGAAGTGATGTCCAGTATCGTCGAGATATCATTATCTGATGAATAATTGAAGAAGAGACTAGTTCAAGGCATCGACAAAGTCCTGTCGTCGAGATATTATCCATGTCGTCGTAACAATGGAAATATCGTCGAGACAAATTCAAAAGTAGCCGGACACACTGTCAGCATTTAATGCCACCACCTGATTATCCAATCAGCGCATGCTCTTGAGGGATGGGCGTCTGTCAGTAAAGGACATCATATGTGACCGTTATACGGTACATCTCAGTCCTATAAAAGGGAATAGTGGATGCCCTAAACCTCTCTCAAATTTCTGGAACTTAAGAATATCTCCATAAGCAATCTTGAATAGAACAATAACAACGGAGGCAAGAAAAAGCAAAAACAGAGAACAAGTCAATCATCATCCTTTGTTCTCTAAAGAATCAGATCATATTTATCGACTGAAAAAGAGAAGTTCCAAATAGATGAAAGCCTAGAGAAGATTTGCGCTATCAAGTCTGATATCAAAAGCATCTTCTTGAAATCAAGAAGCCAATCTACATCAGGCAGAAGAAAGAGTTTTCTTTACTGTAATCTCCTTTAAGGCTTCCGGGCCTAGAACTTGTAAGATCTATTTTAGATCTGAGTGTCAAGCTTGAGGGCTTGAGATCTGTGAAGCTTGAGGGCTAGGGCAAAGGACTTGCGGGTCCAAACGTGTCGAGCTTGCGGGCTCGGGTGCAGTGAAGGGGCTTGCGGGCCTAGGCTGCAGGCAAGACTTGCGGGTCTGTGCTGTGTAGGGCTTGAGGGCCTGTGTTTCGAGCTTGAGGGCTCGGGTGCAGTGAAGGGGCTTGCAGGCCTAGGCTGCAGGGACTTGCGGGTCTGAGTTGTAAGGCTTGAGGGCCGGAGACGTTGGCGGATTTTGCCGAGCCTAGCACACTGCTGGGTAGGCGTAGAGGGACAGAGGACTACTGAAGACACCCGGTCTTGAGGAACCTCTATACATCCTGTGTCGTTTGTGTGCGGAGACTTCTCATGAATCTTCTATGCATCGCTTACATACCTAACCCCCCCCCCCCCCCCCTTCGGTGATTGTTCTATAACCAACAAGTGGTATCAAAGCGAGGTTGATCAAGAGAGCGACTTAACCGTCAGATATAGATCGTAGAACAATCCAATATGGCTGGAGGTGATCAGCATCGGGAGATGAGAGCCATGAAACTCCCAATCAGCACTAAGGACTTTTTGATCTGGAAGGAAAGAGTAAGGTTGTTCATGGAGGCGGCTGATCCAAGAATTTATATAACTATTCAAGAGGGCCCCTTTATTCCCGTGATAACATCCACTATTGATCCAACAAGGATGGCGGCAAAGAAGTATACAGACATGACCAAGGTTGAACTGACCTTGGCAAGTCTGGATAAAAGGGCACAAAATGTAATTGTAAGTGCCATTGATGACTCAACCCTCCATAATTTTATTCACTGCAAGACAGCCAAGGATATGTGGGACTCACTGATTGTCTACATGGAAGGCACTGATGAGGTAAGGGATGATAGAAAATCCCTCCTTAATCAGGAGTATGAAGCCTTCAAGCAAGGCAAGATTGAAAGCATCTCAAGCTGTTATGAGAGGTTTTTCAAAACTGTTAATGGGTTGAAGAACTATGGCAGAGAATTCACAAAATCCGACCTAAATGATAAGTTCCTTAGATCTCTCTCTAAGGAATGGGATATAAAGATCTGTGCCATCAGAGAGATGGGTCTGCTGGGCATCTTGGAGCCCAAGAATCTGTACGGGAAACTACTATCCCATGAACTTCAGCTCAATACCAGGAAGGCTGAAGAGGAGAGCTCAAAAGGGAGCTATAGAGAAAGATATGTGTCTCTCAAGGCTGAGAGCACAAGGAGATCCAAGGATAGGACTCTCGCCTATCAGAACATATTAGAGAGTAGTGAAGAGTCTGACTCCAGCACATCAAACTCTAACGATACTGACAAAGAGATGGTCCTTCTCTCTAAGCAGTTCAAGAAACTGATAACCAGAAGAAGAAGAGACTACTACAGACCCACCTCCTCAAGATCAAAAAGATCTGATCAACATGATAGGTCTAAATCCTCAAGGGAGGATAGGTTTAAATCAAAACCTGGTAAATCTGATTTTGCTAACATTATCTGTTACTCCTGTAATAAGACAGGTCACATAGCTGCTGATTGCTCTTCTAAGATTAGGGAATCAAGGAATTATGATGGCAAAAGACGGTCAAGGGACAAGAAGAAATCTGAAAGAGGATTTATAGCAAAGAAAATCAGAACACTAAGTGATTCTGATTCAAGCTCCTCAGATACTGAGGAAGAAGCACTGATTGGCCTCATGGCCATAAAGGAAGACAATCAGGATGACATCTCTCCTGGGAAGGTAATTGTCAAAGCCCGTCCATCTGTCTCTGATTCTGAATCAGTAAAAGACTCTGTGCATGATAATGAGAGTGTGTCTGCAGCCAATAGTACAACCACAAGATCTCGATATGATGTTGAATCTGACCTGATAAAGCAGTATAAGGCTTTGTGGAAAGCCTTCAAGAACTGGAAGAAACTCCTCAAAGTACAGACCAAGGAGTTAGATTCCTTGAAGGCTGTCCAGTCAGAGCTCAAGGAAATAGCTGAAAAGCTGGCTGCCATGAACAAAGAAGTGGACAGATTCAAGGAAGCCACAAGGCTTAAGAATGCTGAATTAGGTCAGAAGAACAAGGTCATAAAGGATGTTGAAGAGATGCTGCTGGCTGAGAAGAAACTTGCTGCGAGCTTCTCTATGCCCAAGACAGTCTTACCTATCATTGATACCTTCTCTGGATCATTCAGAGCTGGTATAGGATTCAGTCAAAAGACTGTCAAGGACAAAGGTTCTGAATCTCAATCTTCTTCTAAGAAGATACTTGCATCAGGTCCCTCCGGCCATGGACCTACAACAATCGCACTGAAAAGTAAGGGAAAGACAGCCTCCTCCAGGCCTGTTCTCAAGAAGGTGGACCAATGGGTGATGAGCCACAATTCTCCCACCTATAAGGCTCACCCAAGACCTGCTAAGTCAAGTGTCCTCCTTCCTGCTCACCAACACTCTCATCCTACTCAAATGGTGAGGCAGAAGGGAAGGTACAACATGTATGAATGCTGGTGCTGTGGGAAAGTAGGTCACTTTGCCCTGGATTATTGGTTCAATCCAACAAGGCTAAATGCAAAGAGAGTGCAGAACCCTCAGTGGTGCGACATTCCAGTTCATTCTCCTAACAGGAACCAAGGACCCATTTAAATTGGGTGCCTAGGGGGAACTAATTTTTCTTGTAGGTATATCCAAATACCAGCCAGTCTCCAATCTGGTATTTGGATAGTGGGTGCTCCAGACATATGACTGGAGTCAAAAAGTATCTAAGAAGCTTCATCCCTGTGGAGAATGGACCAACAGTAATCTTTGGAGGTTCAGAAAAGGGAAAGACTAAAGGCTATGGTAACATTTCTAATGGCCTAGTTACCATCAATAAAGTTGCTTATGTTGAGGGACTATAACATAATCTCATAAGCATAAGTCAACCTTGTGATCTTGGTTTTATAATCACGTTCCACAAGGATAAGTGCCTGATCAAGAAGTCCTTAGATTCTGAGGCTATCTTGACTGGCACTAGGAGTGGCAATATTTATTGCTTAAATTTTCTTAATGCAAATTCTTCCATGCCTGTGTGTCTTGTAGCCAATGATAAAGAGGCTCTATGTGTTCAATGGCACAAGAGACTTGCACACATTAACTATAAGACCATAAGCAAGCTTTTCTCACAAGACTTGGTCGGAAATAGACCTAATATAAAATGCATCAAGGAAGGTCCTTGTCAAGCCTACCAACTTGGAAAGCAGACAAGGACCAGTTTTATAAGCATAACTGACAAAGATTCCTTCAGATGCCTATTTTTACTGCACATGGATCTATTTGGTCCTATGTCAGTTCTGAGCTTAGGAGGGAAGGCCTACACTCTTGTGGTAGTAGATGATTACTCAAGGTTCACTTGGGTATTCTTCCTTAAAAAGAAGTCATAAACCTTAGAAATCTTGAAGAATTTTGTCAGGCAGATCCAGAATGAGATGGACTGTACTGTGGTCAAACTCATAAGTGATCATGGTACAAAATTTCAGTCCGGACCCATGATAGAATTCTACCTTGAATTGGGTATCTCTCAAGAATTTTCCTCTCCTAGGACTCCTCAACAAAAAGGGGTTGCTGAAAGGAAAAATAGAACCTTGATAGAGGCATGTAGGACAATGCTAAGTGATTCCTCCCTTCCAGAATACTTCTGGGCAGAGGCTGTGAACACTGCTTGTCATGTGATTAACACGGCCTCCATCATCAAAGACCACAAGAAGACTCCCTATGAGCTAATGAAAGGCAGAAAACCTACCTTATCCTATGTTAGGATCTTTGGAAGTGAATGTTATGTACTAAATAATGGAAAGGACAGGCTACCCAAGTTTGCTGAGAAAAGCAGTGAGGGTATTCTTATTGGCTACAGATCTCATAGCAAGGCTTACAGGGTGTGCAACATCAATACCCAAGTAGTTGAAGAATATGTACATGTTGTATTTGATGAGACCAGCCTTATACATAAGGGCTGGTCTAGCTCTTAAGTTAATGCAGGTACAATAGAGAATATAGAGAAACTATCCATTAAAGAAAAGGCTGATACCTCAACCAACGTTAATGATAAGTCAGCAACAGTTGAAATCGCAGAAGAGACCATAGAATCTTCTGATATAAAAAAGGCAATGCAGCCTGAAGAACCTGTCAATGAAGGAATTCCCAGAATATTGCCAATTGCCTTGAGACAAATGAGAGATCATCCTCAAGAGCAAATAATAGGAGATGTCAACCAAGGTGTACTAACAAGGAGCAGAGCTACAAATGAAGCATTGTATCTGAGTTTTCTCTCTCAAATAGAACCCAAGAAATTTGAGGAAGCAAATAAGGATCCATTCTGGATTGTTGCAATGCAAGAGGAGCTAAGTTAATTTAAAATATGCAATGTATGGAAGTTAGTTCCTAGACCCCTAGTAAAAAATATCATAGGAACTAAGTGGGTCTACAGAAATAAATTGAATGAGAATGGAATAATCACAAAGAATAAAGCAAGACTGGTGGCAAAGGGATATAGACAGGAAGAGGGGATTGACTATGATCAGACCTTTGCCCCTGTATCCAGACTAGAAGCCATCAGACTATTCCTTTCCTATGCTGCCTACCAAGGATTCAAAGTCTATCAGATGGATGTGAAGTCAGCTTTCTTAAATGGTGATCTCAAGGAGGAAGCCTATGTAGATCAGCCTTCAGGTTTTGTTGATTCAACTCATCCTGACTATGTATATTTTCTTAAGAAAGCTTTATATGGTTTGAAGCAAGCACCTAGAGCTTGGTATGAGACTCTGTCCAGCTTTCTCATTGAGAATAAATTCTCAAGGGGGAAGATTGATAAGACATTGTTCCTAAGGGAAGTTAAGGGAATGATTTTGCTAGTGCAGATCTATGTAGATGATATTATCTTTGGCTCTACAGATAACAATCTCTGCAAGAAGTTTGCCAGCTTGATGCAGGGAAAGTTTGAGATGAGCAGCATGGGTGAGATCAAATTCTTCTTAGGTCTCCAAGTGAAACAATCTGCAGATGGCATATTCATCTATCAGACCAATTTCACTAGAGATCTAGTAAAGAAGTTTGGATTGGAGAGTGCTTCCTCTATGAAGAATCCAATGGGAACCAATGTGTCTCTGGACAAGAATTAGAAGGGAATACCCTTTGATGAAACCAAGTACAGATGCATGATTGGATCTTTACTTTACCTAACTACAAGTAGGCCTGACATAATGTTTGCCACATGTGTCTGTTGGAACATGCTTTTCGTATCTCTTGGTTTAACAAATCCTATTGTATTTTATCATACTTGCATTGTGTTTATAGTGTGCAGGATCTTCAACATTCAATCCCCAAAGGAGTATGAAAAAGAAAGACGTCGAAGCGACATCAAGATGATTATCTGTTGTTACCACGGCGCAGTAACACTACCGCTGGCACTAGTGGTCCGACGAAATGGAAACTGTTGAGAAGGAAACCGCTGAGATCGAAACCGTGTCCGACGAAATCTGAAGACGTTCGACGAAAGGAGATTCTATTGGATGAAATTGCATTCAATGAACTGCATGCTCTACCGCGGCGTTCGACAAACTGCATGCTCTACTGCAGTGCTCGACAAAATGCATGCTTTACCGCGACGCATTAGAACTATCGCAGGCGCTAGCGATCGATGAAATGGAGTTTGACAAAATGAAGACAGCGTTCGACAAAATGTGAGGCCATTCGACGAAGATGCGTTCAAAAAAAAGAGATGTGCTCTACCGCGGAGAGTTAGCGCTACCGCTGGTGCTAGCATAAATGGAAACAACTGACGAGAAGGAAATAATGGAGAAAAAGGAATGTCGATGGGACACAATTTTGGCAAGTACTATCTTGGCACGTTAAGGACTAACGCCGACGGTTGCTTTTGGAATCCTCCCGTCTGCATGTGATTGAGGAGCAAATATGGAAGGAGATATTGGCTGAAGGAAAGTTATCTTGCTATCGCAGAGCGTTAGCGTTACCGCGGCGCGCTAGTTGGAGTTCAAAGTTTGGCACTCAAACGTTGCCTAAACTACCACAATCTGCATGCCTGATCATAGCCTAATGTGGCTAACGCGGGGTGGTAGTACTGCCGCAGGCGGTAGCGGCTGATTCTATTTAAAGACGCGTGCTGCCTCCATTGCCGCTTGCTGATACAGAAGAAATTGGAGCCATATATTCAGAGCACTCGTGAGAGCCTTCTCCAAGCAGCCCGAAGAACTCCGTCAACGTTCGTGAATGCAAAGAACTTGAAGACCTATCCGATCGCATCTACATCGACATCAAGTTCTTCTTCTTGAGGGAGTTTTTAGTTTTTGTTTTGTCTTTGTCTTTTATTTTATCTTCGTAATTGGTTCATGAATTCTCCACAGGGCGACTAGGTCTAGGTTAGACTTAGGGAGTAATTTGCCTCGTGTTGGCGACTGGGTCTAGGGAGTAGATCTATGGGGTGCTCGAGGCCTTTTTGGTGAAAGATTGGCTAGAGCAGCTTGAGGCCATATCTGGGGAGAGATCGGCTAAAGCCAACCGGTTCGTGGGGATACGAGTCGGTATAGAAAACAAAATGGGTTTTCATTTTATTCGCTTCGATTTCTAGCGTCATTGAAATCAGATTTTGTAATAAATTTTATAAATGATGATCATGTCTTTTCTTGTTTAATAAAATTGATTTTATTTCTAATTTCATTATCTCTTTACATTTTGTCGACCAAAATATCAAAAGTTTTCTATTAAAGTTTAAAGTTTTTTAAAACCCTTATTCACCCCCCCCCTCTAAGGGCGCCTACAGATCCAACAAGTGGTATCAGAGCCAGGTTATTCTTAATCGGCTTAACAACCGGGAATAATGGCGTCTCTTGATCATGATCTCGCTTCTACTAGTGGGGAAAATTTTAATATAAATGAAAAAGTATTATCACCACCTATATTTATGGGCAAAAATTATAAAGGGTGGAAAATATTAATGAAAAAATTTCTTAAGGCCTTAGATGAAAGAGTTTGGAATATTACTATTGAAAAGCCACCTAGCGTACTAATTAGAAACGAAATTGTTTTAAATGCAAAATCTAAGAATAGTATATTTTGTGCGTTAGACCAAAATATTTTCAAACTTATTTATACTTTACCTACCGCATATGAAATTTGGAATTTTCTTGAAGGAACTTATGATTCTCCTTCTACAGGTATGGAACATTCACAAGAACCGGAGAATATGCAAGCCTGCACAAATGTTCAAGAAAGCTCCTCACGGGATGGATCAATAGAGCACACATCAGATGGAAGAGAAGAAGAAATACTATCTTTGGAAGAGGAGTGCCAAAAAGATGTCAAAGAAACTATATGTTCAAATCGTGCCTCTCCCGAAAGCAATGTAAGGAAATCAAATTCCATTTTTTGTACTTATATCTCTACATTACAATTGCTACAAATTACAAAGCGCAAAATTAAGAAATTAAAAAATGCTAATAAACATTTGCGCTTAGAAAATAAAATTTTAAAGGCAAAAATTAATGAAGAATCAAATTCTAATTTATCTAGTTCTACCCATGGCTCCTTAGTTGAAAACATTACACCTTGTGTAGAATATAATGAATTAAAAGAAAAACACAAGAAATTTGAAAATGAGTTTATTTTTGTAAAAGAACAAAATGTTAGATTATGTTTAGAAACTTCATCTTTGAAAAATGATTGTGCTAAGTGTAAAGACTATAAAACTAAAATTAAAGAGATGGATGAAACATTTGATGAATATTGGAATAACTATCAAAATCATATTGATTCAATTGTTTCCACTCTTAAAAATAGCACAATTGCTTATAATAAAGCTAGAACTAATTTAAAAATTAAGAATAATGAAATAAAAACTAAAATCAACTTGCTTAAGGAAATCATAAAGAAAAATTCTCAAAACATACATTCCCAATGTAATGCAAAATCCAAAAGCAAGTTGAATATGATTTCTCAAAAGTTGAATAAGTCAAACAATGGAAATAAAAAACTTCAAAAGATTGAAAATGAAATTCCAAAATACAATCATCATTATTATTTACAAAATCATGTCTCTCCCAACATAAAATTAAATGTTCACAAATTTCCTATAAACAATGTTTTGCAAAATCATCATGGAAATTTGACAAATAAAAACAATATTAAACCAAGGTTTGAATGGAGGCCCAAAGTTAAAGATGAAACACAAACTCAAATCAAAATGGCCCATTTAATCATATCTCCCCAAAAGGAAACACGATGTATTTGGGTAACCAAAGGAACGGTCACACCCGGTCCTCTTTGGATACCAAAATCTCTCATTCATTAGTATCCAATCATTTGCATGAAGTAGAAATCAACTAAAAATGAAATATCATCAATCTGCTTCATGATATGCCTAACCTATTTTTTTTATTTTCTTTTTTGTTGAACCATCATGATATGATCACTTTATATAACTAGTGATATGACTTTCACATATTAAACCAAAATTCATAAATAAATCAAATTGAATAAAGTTGAATAAAAAGTCATGTCATTTTTTCAAGTGATCTACTTATCCTTTTTATTTTTATCCTTCTAAATCCATTTCCTAAAAGTCTTATAAAATTTGAAAAACTAAATTTGTCATATGATATTATTAAGACTAAATGAAATAAGTGTCAAATGGATTTAAAAGGTGTTTTTAGGGGTATTAGGCTAAATTTATAAAATGCGCAAGTTTTTCTTAGGTATTTAATATATTTGCGTCATTTTTGATTACCCCTAGTATGTTTAATCATAATCATGTCAAACCAAAATTGAAAAATTGCATAAATATTATTTCACTTATTTATGATCATTTAAATCATGCATATGTTGTGCAATACTCAAGAATTAAAGCTTAATGAATATGGAGCTTTAATGAATATGAAACGCATGTACTAAAATTTTAACTTCCACAACTTTTTGTGATTTCTTCTCATCTCTTCACTTCATTAGACATGCCTTACATTGCACAAACATAATTAAGCAAAATCGGAAGCAAAATCGAAGAAAATCTGGGCTATATAATTAAAATAAGCACTCTCTGTGAGCTAACGCAGGCGCTAGTACCTAACGCCGGCGCTAGTTCAAGTATCCGATTTTCCGTAATTTTAAAATTCTGAAAAATCACTAAAAATATATTATTTTATATGTACTACTCATTTTTGCATTTCTGCCTATAATTGATTTTTGAAAAATTAAAATACAAAATTACAAAAGCCAAATTACAAAAAATATTTTTTTTCCTTTCTTTGGTTATTTGTTTGATTTCTATTCCTATATGCAAAAAACAAATACAAAAATATAAACAAAAACAAGTATCAAAAATTATTATTTGGAACTTAACTTTTCTATTTACATTGTATCTTGCGAACGGGAGATTTGGGCTATCATCTCATCACATCACCTTATACCGGGCGAACATCTCACAGGGTAGACCTCGGGAAGTCCAAGATCAAATTATAAGAGTTCAAACTTTAAATTAAAATTATTTTTCAAAAATATCAAAAATACTGTATGGACTTTATTGTGAAACTCAAGCATAATTTAATCCATCATTTAGACCTTCTGCAATGTTACAATTCATTCCTTCAAACTACTTTGAACATTGTTTGTATCATGCTTTGATACTTCTAAAATACATGTGCATAAATTATATTGTAAAATTTGTGTAGAACCAAGCTTAGCTTGTCTCTAAGTATGAGTAAATGTTTTATGTTTGATAATGATATTTATTCACTCAATTATTTTGACATTGTCTACATATGTTTTTATTCTAAGAATGCTTGTGTATGTTTTGTAATAGTACAATGAATTAAAATTGCATAAGTATCTTACCTACACTACCTTTATTTGCACTTTTAAAAGTTAAGAAAAGTGGTTATGTTTTCATAAATTATATTGGTTTGCATAACAAGTGTATTCAGAGAACTTTGTACAAAACAAAAAACATAAAATAAAGTGACAAAGATAACTCCACCAAGCACTACTTGAACCTCCTGATAAGTCTTAATAACCGTTGTGAGGTTGAGCACCTTGGAAAGAATAGTAAAGTGTCTTGAGCAAACCTTATCTTTCTTTCAAAAATAAACCACTTACTCTTAAGTACACCGGATCACTAGTCTCAATATTAAAATAATAAAATATGTGATCCCACAAGCACTACTTTGCACCCTGATAAGTCTTAATGAGCATTGTGTGTGAAAAGCACCTTGGTAGTTGTACATTTTTTTGTGCATTTAAGTGTGTGGAAGTAAAATTATTTGTGTTTTATTGTTCTCTTTACTTTACATATTTCTTGTATTTTTGATTAAAACATTTGTTTACTCTAATCAAAATACACTTATGTGCGCATCATTATCTTCCATAACACTTCTTCTCATGAGTATTGGATCCTAATGGTAATTCTATACTACTCTTTATTTATGAAATGCACTAGATAACTTAGCATGCTCTCTACAATGTTTTATATGTGTTGAATTTGTGAATTAATATAACGTTGTAGTAAATTCTTTTTTGAAAACTTTTTTTCATGATTCGTTATTTTATTGTCAAAATTAAAGATTTTAAATGCAAAATGATTTACAAAAAAACATCTTCATCTTTGGAATTTAACTCATATTTCTTCTTATGAATAATCATGATTACAAAAAAAATGTTTCTTGTATCTCTATAAGTCTTCCGCATCATCACCATATATTTTTACCTTGGCTTTCATGCTTATATCAAAGTCTTAAATATCAAAATTCCCTTTTCAACAAATGGTAGACTTGCTTGGTAAAATTTATATTGGTTATTCTAACACATATATCACTTTTATGCTAAAAACTCTGATCTATTTCAATGGAAATTTGTATGCTAAAAACACTCCTCTAAACATGAAAATATTGTAATGCTAAAACTCTAATTCATTAATGGATTTCAAAATAGCTACGTGAGTTGTTTGTTTAAAAAATTAAAATATAAATATAAATCCCTAGGCTATGTACCTATCATTAGATTTAAAAAGCTTAAATGTTTCCAATAATTATTATCCATGACTTCATATCTCACCATAGTGGGGGCGTAAGGTTGTAGACATTAGATTACCTGACCTCTAAGTCATGTCTTGTCCTTAACTGGGGAGGGTTCCAGTGGGGCCTTGTGAGGCACTAGGGGGAAAGAGTGCTAGGGTGAGTTTTGTCTAGTGTTTGCATATGGGACTAACACCCCAACCTACGACATGTATACAGCTCCTCATGCCCATCCGTCACTTAGTACGGGGCTTGGGTGTAGACATATTGTCTGGGTAGATTGGTTACTTGGAAATCATTACCTTTTTATGATTAAAACTTTTATAAAGCAAAATCCTTTGTGAACTTAAATTGCTACAACATCTATTTTTGTTATACCTAAAACTCTTAATCATTTACAATGCTTCACCATTCTTATATAGATGTTCACTTCAAAAATATATTTCTTCATGCTTTCCGCCTCTTTACAACTTGTACGCTCGATCATGAATACGTTTTTCCAACAAGTGGTTTCCTTATGACTATTTCTTCACATTCCCTTTTTCACTCCTATATATTGTATTTTTTCCTAACCATTTAACTCTTTATCATGTTCATTCCCTCTCTACACATTTATTGCACACATTAACGTTTGACTTTCTCTCCACCCTCTTTTGATAATACCAAAAGAGGGAGAATAAATTTGAAAGAAATTCACATGTTTGGGGAGTCAAGTTCATAGGAATTTTTGTTGTAGGGGGAACATTCACTTAGGGGGAGCATTCATTTAGGGGGAGCATATGCACATGTCTTAAATTTCATGCTTATCCTTTTTAATAAACACAATTCCTATCTTTTCAACTATTTCTTTCTAAAGGGATTTGTTATTATCAAAAGGGGGAGTTTGTTAGAACATGTTTTCCGCATCTCTTGGTTTGACAATAACAAATCCTTTTGTATTTGATCATACTTGCATTGTGTTTATAGTGTGCAGGATCTTCAACATTCAATCCCCAAAGGAGTGTGAAAAAGAAAGAAGTCAAAGCGACATCAGGATGATTATCTGTTGTTACCGCGGTGCGGTAACACTACCGTTGGCGCTAGCGGCCCGACGAAATGGAAACCGTTGAGAAGGAAACCGCTGAGATAGAAACTGTGTCTGACGAAATCTGAAGACGTTTGATGAAAGTAGATTCCGTCCGATGAAATTGCATTCGACGAACTGCATGCTCTACTGCAGCGTTCGATGAACTACATGCTCTACCGCGGCGCTCGATGAAATGCATGCTTTATCGCGGGGCGTTAGAACTACCGCAGGCGCTAGAGATAGATGAAATGGAGTTCGACGAAATGAAGACAGCGTTCGACAAAATGTGAGGCCATTCGACAAAGATGCGTACGAAAAGAGATGTGCTCTACCGCGGAGCGTTAGCGCTACCGCTGGCGCTAGCATAAATGGAAACAATTGGCGAGAAGGAAACAGTGGAGAAAAGGAATGTCGATGGGATGCTATTTTGGCAAGTACTATTGCGGCGCATTAAGGACTAACGCCCGGCGGTAGCTTTTGGAATCCTCCTGTCTGCATGTGATTGAGGAGCAAATATGGAAGGAGATATTGGCTGAAGGAAAGTTATCTCGCTATCGCGGAGCGTTAGCGTTACCGCGGCGCGCTAATTGGAGTTCAAAGTTTGGCGCTCAAACGTTGGCTAAACTGTCACGATCCGCGTGCCTGATCATTGCCTAATGTGGCTAATGCGGGGTGGTAGTACTACCGCAGGCGGTAGCGGCTGATTCTATTTAAAGATGCGCGCTGCCTACGTTGTCGCTTGCTGATACAGAAGGAATTGGAGCCATATATTCAGAGCACTCGTGAGAGCCTTCTCCAAGCAGCCCGAAGAACTCTATCAACGTTCATGAATGCAAAGAATTTGAAGACCTATCCGATCGCATCTACATCGACATCAAGTTCTTCTTCTTGAGGGAGTTTTTAGTTTTTGTTTTGGCTTTTGGCTTTGTCTTTTATTTTTTCTTTGTAATCGGTTCGTGAATTCGCCACACGACAACTAGGTCTAGGTTGGACTTAGGGAGTAATTCGCCTCGTGTCGGCCACTGGGTCTAGGGAGTAGATCTAGGGGGTGCTCGAGGCCTTTCTGGTGATAGATTGGCTAGAGCGGCTTGAGGTCGTATCTGGGGAGAGATCGGCTAAAGCCAACCGGTTCGTGGGGATACGAGTCGGTATAGAAAACAAAAAGGGTTTTCATTTTATTCGCTTCGATTTCTAGCGTCATTGAAATCAGATTTTGTAATCAATTTTATAAATGATATTCATGTCTTTTCATGTTTAATAAAATTGATTTCATTTCTAATTTCATTATCTCTTTACATTTTGTCGACCAAAATATCAAAACTTTTCTATTAAAGTTTAAAGTTTTTTAAAACCATTATTCACCCCCCCCCCCTCTAAGGGTGCCTACAGATCCAACAGTGTCTATGCTAGATATCAGGTGAACCCTAAGGAATCTCATCATGTCTCTGTAAAGAGAATCCTATGATACCTAAAGGGTACATCAAATCTTGGCCTATGGTACCCTAGGAACAATGTGTGTGAACTGACAGGCTACTTAGATGCAGATTATGCAGGATGTAAAGAAGATAGAAAAAGTACCTCAGGAACATGCCAGTTCTTTGGAGGAAGACTGATCTCTTGGAGCAGTAAAAAGCAGACAAGTGTAGCAATCTCCACAGCAGAATCAGAATACATCTCTGCTGGGAGCTGCTGTGCTCCACTGCTATGGATCCAGCATCAGCTTGCAGACTACAATCTAAAGATGACCAAAATACCCATGTTTTGTGACTCTTCCAGTGCAATCTCAATTGCTAAGAACCCTATCTCACATAGTAGGACCAAGACCATTCAGATCAGGTATCACTTCATCAGGGAGCATGTGGAGAATGAAGATATCATCCTTGAGTTTGTTCCTACCAGACAAACAAGTGGCTGATATATTCACAAAGCCCCTAGATGAAGCTAAGTTTAACTTCTTCAAATTCCAATTGGGAATGTTAAACTTAGAATAAAAACTTCCACTTACTGCTCACTAATCTCCCTACATATAACTGTAAGAAGAACTTGCAGGACTAGTACTGAAACAACCTGGTCATAAAAGGCATATACTGAAAAAGTCAGAAAGGGGGAGAGAAGAATAACCTGA
Source organism: Dactylorhiza incarnata (assembly GCA_033032865.1). Lineage (NCBI taxonomy): Eukaryota > Viridiplantae > Streptophyta > Magnoliopsida > Asparagales > Orchidaceae > Dactylorhiza > Dactylorhiza incarnata. Next base: position 2,614,802 of record JAWHQI010000026.1, on the reverse strand, counting down.
GTATAGAAGATACAATGTATCGCATCAAGGGGGAGTATCACATCAAGGGGTAGTAAAGATCAAGGGGGAGCAGCCAGCTCAAGAAGATGCAAAAGCTGAGGAAGTGGTAACTATGTTAAACCTCCAATGTATAAACTCACATCTTAAGGGTCAGTACAAGTAATCTTAAATTGGGATTCTGACTTCTTCAAATAGGGGGAGATTGTTGGGAATCTTTCCCTCATGATTCCTGATTTGGAGAAGTCACCAATTCAAGAGAACTTCATTATGTATTTGATTATCCTCTTAACTTTATCATTTCAGTATAAGATAAGTATAGGCAAAACAAAGAAGAATGGTTGCGTATAACATCGTCGAAAAGGCTCAAGCATGTCGTCGACAACAGTAGACGTATCATCGACAATAGTTGACAATATCATCAAGAAGAAGCCTTATCGTCGAAAAGGCTAAGTGAGACTGATAGTAATTGACATCGTCATAAAGAAGGCATGACGCCGAGAAGACTGAAGAAGGTCATTTGAATACTAGCAGCTGCTGAAGTATAGTTGTCGACATGAGGTCATTCATGTCGTCGATAAGATAAGGTTGTCTAAGCGACATCATGCAAACAAGGAGTTCTCGCCCGATATCAGTTTGATGACTTCGTGTCGTCTTAAGCTCAAATGGAGAAGTGATGTCCAGTATCGTCGAGATATCATTATCTGATGAATAGTTGAAGAAGAGACTAGTTCAAGGCATCGACAAAGTCTTGTCGTCGAGATATTATCCATGTGGTCGTAACAATGGAAATATCATCGAGACAAACTCAAAAGTAGACGGACGCATTGTCAGCATTTAATTCCGCCGCCTGATTGTCCAATCAGCGCATGCTCTTGAGGGATGTGCGTCTGTCAGTAAAGGACATCATATGTGACTGTTATGTGGGACATCTCAGTCCTATAAAAAGGAATAGTGGATGCCTTAAACCTCTCTCAAATTTTTGGAACTTAAGAATATCTCCATAAGCAATCTTGAATAGAACAGTAACGGCGGAGGCAAGAAAAAGCAAGAACGGAGAACAAGTCAATCATCATCCTTTGTTCTCTAAAGAATCAGTTCAGATTTATCGACTAAAAAGGTGAAGTTCCCGATAGAAGAAAGCCTGGAGAAGATTTGCGCTATCAAGTCTGATATCAAAAGCATCTTCTTCAGACAAAGAAGCCAATCTACATACAACAGAAGAAAGAGTTTTCATTACTGTAATCTCTTGTAAGGCTTGCGGCCTTAGAACTTGTAAGATCTATTTTAGATCTAAGTGTCAAGCTTGAGGGCTTGAGATCTGTGAAGCTTGAGGGCTATGGCAGAGGACTTGCGGGTCCAAACGTGTCAAGCTTGCGGGCTCTGATGCAGTGAAGGGGCTTGCGGGCCTAGGTTGCTGGAAAGACTTGCGGGTCAATGTGGTGTAGGGCTTGAGGGCCTGTGTGTCGAGCTTGAGGGCTCGGGTGCAGTGAAGGGGCTTGCAGGCCTAGGCTGCAGGGACTTGCGGGTCTGAGTTGTAAGGCATGAGGGCCAGAGATGTTGGCGGAGTTTGCCGAGCCTAGCACACTGCTGGGTAGGCGCAGAGGGATAGAGGACTACTCAGGACACCCGGTCTTGAGGAATCTCTATACATCCTGTGTCGTTTGTGTGTTGAGACTTCTCGTGAATCTTTTGTACATAGCTTACATTGAACTCACTCTTGCTAAATATTTTAAAACCAGCGATCATCACCTAACCCCCCCCCCCCCCCCCCCTTCGGTGATTGTTCTATAACCAACACTCACCACTAGCCTTTATCATTAATCTCACACCCTTTATGACTTCTTCAGATATCCCACTCTAGAGATTCTCCTCAGAAACCAATATCTTGTTTTTAAGCATGTAGAGTCCTACTTCCAAGTGATTCTTGGTCTCAAGCAGATGACTGTCTAGGTCCTTATTGTGGTGATCTAGATTTTCTGTGAGATTAGTTTTGTGTTCAGCCATCCTCTTGGTGGATGCAATGTAGGCCTTTTCTATATTGCTGACAATCAATGTCTGTTTCCCTTTCTCATACTTGTCTAGAGATACATTTGATCCCATGGGAGTCCTCATTGTGGAGGCACTCTCCATTCCAAACTTCTTTATCAATTCCTTAGTGAACTTAGCCTGGGAGATAATGATTCAATCTCCAGACTATTTCACTTGGAGTCTTAAAAAGTATTTTAGCTCTCCCATGCCGCTCATTACAAATTTCCCTTGCCTCAAGTTTGCAAACTTTTTGCAAAGGTTATCATCTTTAGAACCAAATATAATGTCATCACCATATATTTGAACTAGCAATATTTTGCTTAATTTTCCTTAGAAATAATGTCTTTTCTAACTTACCCCTTGAAAATTTGTTTTCAATGAGGAACAAAGACATGGTATTATATACAAAGCTCTAGGTGCATTTTTTAACTCATATAATGCTTTTCTTCAAAAGTAAACATGATCAGGGAAGGTTGGATTGATAAAACCTGAGGGTTGCTCTACAAAAACTTCTTCCTTCAGATCACCATTAAAGGATGCATACTACACATTCATTTGGTAGACTTTGAATCCTTTGTGGGCTGCATATGTAAGGAATAGTCTGATTTCATCATGCCTGCTACAGGTGCAAAGGTTTGATCAAAATCAATCCCTTCTTCTTGTTTGTATCCCTTTCCAACCAGCCTTTGTTCTGAATGATTACACCATTTTCATCCATTTTATTCCAGTAGACCCATTTGGTTCCAATCACATTTTTTTCTTTGGGCTCTAGGAACCAATTTCCATACTTTACATCTTTTGAACTGGTTTAATTCTTCTTACATAGCTATGTTCCAAGAGGGATCTCCATTTGCTTCCTCAAACTTCTTGGATTCAATTTGAGATAGAAAACTCAGGTACATATCTTCATTCTACACTCTACTTCTGGTTTTGACACCTTGGCTTGCATCTCCAATAGTTAGATTGCTTGGGTGATCTTTCAGATGTCTGATGGCATTTGGTAGCCTTCTTGGAGTCTCCATAGCTTCAGTTTCAGCAAATTGAACTTCTTCTACAGATTTTTGTACTTCTTTTGGTGATTGATTCTCTTCAACATCATCCATATCTGGTGGGGTAGACTTGTTGACTTCAGTTTCATCAACAATAGTTAACTTCTGTATCTTTAATTTTGATCCTGCAGTATTTGAAGAACTAGACCAGCCCATGTGTATTAGGCTACTCTCCTCAAATACAACACAAATTGATTCTTCTACAACTTGGGTCTTTTTGTTGAACACTATATATACCCTACTATGGTTATTGTATCCAATAAAGAAACCCTCGTAGCTTTTCTCAACAAACTTAATTAAATAGGATTTCCCATTATTCAGGATATAACACTTGCTTCCAAAGATTTTATAGTATTATAAGGTTGGTTTTCTGCCTTTCATCAGTTCATAGAGAGTCATCTTTTGATCCTTGCTTATAGAGGCTCTATTTAGTACATGACAAGATGTGTTCACTGCTTTAGTCCAAAAGTATTAAAGCAATGAAAAGTCTCTTAGCATTATTCTACCAGCCTCAATCGGGGTTCTATTCTTTCTCTCAGCCACTCCATTATGTTGTGGTGTCCTGGGAGAAGAGAATTCTTGTAAGATACCTTGACATTTGCAGAATTCTGTCATAGCTCCAAATTGGAATTTTGTGCCATGGTGATGAGTCCGATTTATATAGGGTTTTTCGGACTCATTTGGGCTAGTTTTCTCTCACTTGCACTTCACTTTCTGCATATTATTGCTTATATTGCATTGATACACCGGATTACACGAAGTACACTTATTTTGGCCCATTGTGGTATAGTTTGTCCTTCCCTTTCATTCCATTATTTTTATAGTCCTATTTATTCATGTGAATTCTTAGAATGTTTATCTCTACCAGTGGTCCTGGATGTTTTCCTGCAGGTATAGGGGTTGTGTGGATGCTCGGAGTGGATTGGGCTGATTTTTAGCCTAATTGGCCACTGGTCGTGCATTTTTGTTCATGCACGATCAGGCGCACGACCACTGGTCATACGCATTCCCCCATTTTCCACCTGAGCATTTCGCACGATCACTGGATTCCTTCTCGCACGACCACTGGTCGTGCGCCACTACCCTTGCGCTATTTTGGCATCCCAGATTCTGCTACAGGTTGTCCGCGTATGATCAGTGGCATATCATCACGCACAACCACTGGTCGTGCGCCACTGATCGTGCGCCTTATTTTATCTCCCGCTTATATATATGTTGTTTGCGATTTTTGGGTCATTCCCAACCAGCTGCTTGCGATTTTCTTCCGCCGTAAGGGGCGAAAAGCACCATTTTTGAATGTTCTTCCTCCCCTTTCACCCGAGGCCACCTCGCATCATCTAAGCACTTCAAGGGAGAGATCCTTGCCCTACTTTCAACACCGAGGAAGGACTATACATCTCTTGTGGCGGCCAGATCGTGAGACAGAGAGGATGGGTATATTGGAGGGAGGTGACAGCTCCTCTGGACCCCGGACGCAGTTGTGCACCGAGCTAGGATGCAGATTAATAACCCGGCGATTCCTACCATGAATCCTGACAAGCCTTTGGATTTGGTGGTATTTCTAGCTCTTCCTCCTTTCATCCTTATGATTGTAGTTAGTTTCCCTTTATGTTGATGATGTTGCACTCTATATTTGTTGAACTTCTTGATTATATATTATGAAATGTTTTCATGCTTTATGAGTGCTTAAGGTATGCTTTTGTGGTTATTGTGGTGTTCAGTGTTGTTGTTCTAGAAATTGTTAGTGGTGTGCTTGTTGACGAGGTGCTTGTGACCCTTATTCCACCGGTGTGTCTCACTCCATTTGCAAGCCTATTCGTCCATCCGCACGGTGAAGCGGTGCTAACGGCCCGTGTAATCCATCTGCCTAGCCAAGAGGTGCTAACGACCCTCAAACCTTTCCGCAGTTACACTCACCTCATCCACATTCCTTCTCTTCCATCCGCCTAGCGAAGCAGTGCATAGCGGCCTGCATAGTTTCCATCCGCCCAGCGAAGCAGTGCATAACAGCCTGCATAGTAGTAGTTTAGTTTCTTTTCTTTTATTTTCCGTAACCTAAATCACCGCCTACATGTTCCATCCAACTTCAAGGACTTCATTCTCAAGTCCTTCCTCAGAAGTAAACTCTACCTTACTGTGTTCCTTCGAGATCGATACTTGGGAATCAATCCCATTTTATATTGCTTGAATGATCGGTGCACTGTCGTTTCGTGTCGCAGTCTTACTACCGCTTATTGCGGTGTGCTAGATCAGTGGATCAAGTTTTTGGAACCGTTGTCGGGTAACACAGTCATGTGAGTTTCCTGGAGAGGGAGACGAGAGGTAGAAGTTCTTCCAATTGTAAATTGCATCCTTTTTGTTATATTTTTTTCGTATTATGTTTTTCTTTCTTTTAATATAGGTTGATTTTGTGAATTATTGTTGGGTGTAGTATTTTGCACAATAGTGTTTTTCTTTTGAATCTGGTTATCTTCATGCAATGTGGGCCTCATTTAATATTTGTTGTCGTTGGTGTGGAGATATCTCTCATGCTAGTGATAGATGTCCAAAGGGAGATAATAGCCCTAGCACTCAAGGCCCAGTATATAGAGCACCGACTTCGTCTAGTACTACATATGGTGTGAGTAAGTCCTATGGTTATTCTTTTGAGCCGTTACCGACATACTTCTTTATGGATACAACACCTATTGTGCCAAAGAAGCCAACAAGGTGGCGCTTTTTTTGTCAAAGCATAGATCACGCCCTGAAGGACTGTATCGAGTATCTTTGCCAATTGGATGAGGATGATGAGCCGGATATCCGGATCATCCCAACTCCTACCTCTGGCAGCACACCTTCAACATCTAGTTTTGTATCCATGCCACCTTCATGTTTTGAATGGATTGATGTGGACAAAGTTATCCGATGTGTGGCTGATCTGGGCTCTGACAAGGCTAAGCCCATCTCCCCTGTGAATATAACACCGTGTGTGGATTCGATTCTTTAAGGGGAATCGGTGCTTGACTTTTATCCAAGCGATATTCCTCCCCTATTGTGTACACTAATACATTTGTCTCTGACGACATTATTGATGATGTGTTGCAGGATGAGGCAGGTGATCTATGTGTTATGCATGTTCCTATGGAGGAGGATAACCTTCAAGGTGAAGAGGATTTTTCCTCAACACCGGTGGAGGAAGTCCAAATCTTGGGCAAGGAAACCGTTGATCCTGCCGAGCCTTACATTAGTATCAATAATGCCAACAACATCCTGCCGAGACCGGGACTACTCCCCTAGATTTTTGATTATTTACATCATTCTTCTCGTTTATTTTCTGACCCCCCCCCCCCCCTTCTTCATCTGAGCCTGTGCGAGTTGAGCCTTCACAGGTACTTCAGGAAAACTTGGAGCATGATGCTTAGGTCAATGATGAGCGTATCCTCATATGTGAGAAGGTTGACCCATTCTCCATAGTGGAAGCCTCACTCATTACCTTCTCCTCCTGCCACCTCCCTGAAGATGACACATTGTTGGGCAAGGATATTTTTGGTGAGACGAGTGAGGATTCCTCCTCCTCCTCTTACATTCTCTTCCCTCTACCTGTGAAGAGCAGAAATTATTATTTAGGAAGAGGGGTGACTGTTCTATCGTAGTTTCGGTACCCACTACCGACACAGATATTAGGCTAGTTACCTATTCACTTCCCCTTCCATACTCTCATCAGCTAGAACTCTTAAAGTTCTGAATAAGTCGTGCTGGGAGAACAATAACCCCAGTAGTTATCTTAATTTTTCTTGCATTTTTATCCTATCTAGTTTGTTTAGTTAGTTGTATTCCTTTTTTTAGTTTGTTTATTTTCTTTTGTTTTGGAGGAGCTCACCCCTGCAGGTACTATTTCTGATGGAGGATGCGGTGGCTTGATATTGGTTTACACGCGTCTTCTGGTATTCTCACTTGCTGAGCATTGGTTACTCTCTTCCCTTAGCTCTATTTTGAATTTCATAGCCATATATTGTGTTGGATTGTTTAGTTTAATTCTGGGGAGAGTCATTTTATTTACCCACTCACGTGCACTATTGCATATCATGCTAGAAGCTTTTATTTAAGATGTTTTGTTCATTTTCTTTGCACACCACAACACCCACTTGAGCGTGCACTTAGTTGTTAGCGCGTCTTGAGTTTAACTCATTCTTTTGTGGGATTTGGGAAACTCTACGTGTTGGCTTAAGATAATGTAATGGAGTAGAATGTTGACTTATGCAGTGCTCCTAGTCGAGTGCTTATGTCTTGCATAGAAATCCATATAGGTTAGATTTCTCTTTATACTTTTAGTTTTATATTGTTTCTATTAGTATAAATGTTGTTTACTCTACTCATAAAGGTGAATCTGGTGTGAAACAAATGGAATCGTAGGGATGTGTGTAGACAATCACTAGATTAGTATTGCTTAAGTTGGGAAGAAGGATAGTCTTTCTCGTTGGCTAAGAACTGGCCCCAAGCGATTCTTGAAGCATTATCATAGGATAGTTCCGTGGTGCGAGTGTGATGTAGGCCATCATTTTGGCCCGGTTGAGCCTGTGTATCGTTCCTATCTTCTACCCTCGCTAGCCCTTTTGTGCTTATCCCTTCCTGTTGATTCAGCTCCACATTTGCTTCACCAAAGCCTAAAAGCCAAACCTAGTTGCACGCCCAAATTCTAGCTAGAGTCTTTGATTATTTGCATTTTGGTGTGTTGATTGTGGTGATTATACCGTGATCATGTGGATGCGCCTATTTGAAAATATGCTGAAATAAAAAAGAAAAGAAAAGAAGAAAAGAAAAGTAAGAAAAAAAGAGGAGAAGACTTTATTATGAGGCTTGATTGAAAATCATTTGAGAATTGTGTTTTGGGAGTAGGCAGTACACACACCCATGTTGCAATAGTTTATGTCTGGGGGTGTGGTGCACTTGCATTGTATTGTGGTGCTTGGGGTAGTTGTTTTTTGTGCTCATTTGGGTTAGGTGCATGTAGCCTTTCTGTTTATCTTCGTTTACCTCACCATAAACCAAGCCACATTTAAAACCTAAAGTCCTACTGACTTGCACAGTGAATCGATCTAGTGTTGTAGAGAGAATGCGAATGGGTGAGCTTATGGTCACCGACACCGATGGATTTCGGTGGAGGTTGTTCTGATCCCCGATCTTTAGCATTGCGTGTCTGAGCGGTTAGTCTTTTTTCTCCCTACGCGTGACCGGTTGATTCACAGTGATTCCCAATATGAGTACAAGTAATATATATATTTACTCTATGTTTGAATAATTAGAAAACATTTCTTCTATTTTTTGTGCACGCGAGCATGCGACTTCGCGTGGTACTCCTTGACATAGTGTTATGGCAGCTACTTTATTTTCCCCATCTACATAGAGTTTGTTTGCTCGGTACGCGCAAATAGGTAAGTCTGAGGGTGTGATGAGTCTGATTTATATTGTGTTTTTCGGACTCATCTTGGCTAGTTTCCTCTCACTTGCACTTCACTTTCTACACATTATTGTTTATAATGCATTGATACACCGGATTACACGAAGTACACTTATTTTGGCCCATTGTGGTATAGTTTGTCCTTCCCTTTCATTTCGCTATTTTTATAGTCCTATTTATTCTTGTGAGTGCTTGGGAAGTTTGTCTCTACCAGTGTTCCTAGCTGTTTTCCTGCATGTACAGGGGTTGTAAGGACGCTCGGAGTTGGTTGGGCCCATTTTTAGCCTAATTGGCCACTGGTCGTGCATTTTTGTTCACGCACGATCAGGCGCACTACCACTGGTCATGCGCATTCCCCCCATTTTCCACCTGAGCGGTTTGCATGATCACTAGATTCCTTCTTGCATGACCACTAGTCGTGCGCCACTGCTCGTGCGCTATTTTGGTATCCCAGATTCTGCTACAGGTTATCCGCGCATAATCAGTGGCATTTCTTTGCACACGACCACTGGGCATGCGCCACTAATCGTGCGCGCTATTTTATCTCCCGCCTATATATATGATGTTTGCGATTTTCAGGTCATTCCCAGCCGGCTGCTTGCGATTTTCTTCCACCGTAAGGGGAGGAAAGCTCTATTATTGAAGGTTCTTCCTCCCACTTTCACTCGTGGCCACATCGCATCATCCAAGCACTTCACGGGAGAGATCCTTGCCCTACTTTCAACACCGAGGAAGGAGTATACAACTCTTGTGGCATCCAGATCGTGATAAAGAGAAGATGGGTATATTGGAGGGAGGTCACAGCTCCTCTGGACCCCGGACACAGTTGTAGACCGAGCTAGGATGCAGATTGACAACCCAACAATTCCTACCATGAATCCTAAGAAGCCTTTGGATTTTGTTGTATTTCTAGCTCTTCCTCCTTTCCTCCTGATGATTGTCATTAGTTTCTGTTTATGTTGATGATGTTGCGCTCTATATTTGTTGAACTTCTTGATTATATATTATGAAATGTTTTCATGCTTTTTGATTGCTTGAGGTGTGCTTTCATGGTGATTGTGGTGTGAGTGTTCGGTGTTACCGTACTAGCAATTTCTAGTGGCGTGCTTGTTGATGAGGTTCTTGCGACCCTCATTCCGCCAATGTGTCTCACTCCATCCGCAAGCCTTCTCATCCATCCACGCAGCGAAGCGGTGCTAACGGCCCGTGTAATCCATCCACCTAGCCAAGAGGTGCTAACGGCCCTCAAACCTTTCCTCAGTTACACTCACCTCATCTGCTTGCCTTCTCGTCCATCTGCCTAGAGAAGCAGTGCATAGCGTCCTGCATAGTTTCCATCCACCCAGCGATGCAGTGCATAGCGGCCTACATAGTAGTAGTTTAGTTTCTTTTATTTTATTTTCCATAACCCAAATCACCACTTACACGTTCCATCCGACTTCAAGGACTTCGATCTCAAGTCCTTCCTCAGAAGTAAACTCCACCTTACTGTGTTCCTTCGAGATCGATACTTGGGAATCACGACCATTTTATATTACTTGAATGATCGGTACACTGCCATTTCGTGTCGTAGTCTTGCTACCACATATAGCGGTGTGCTAGATCAGCGCATCACATGTTCACTTCTGATTTTGACCACAGTACAGTCCATCTCATTCTGGATTCGCTTGACAAAATAAACAAATGTGTCTAGAGTATCAGACTTTCTTCTAAGGAAGAATACCCATGAGAATCTAGAATGGTCATCAACTATCACAAGAGTGTTAGGCATCCCTCCCAAACTGTGAATAGACATAGGACCAAACAGACCCATGTGAAATAGATATAGGAACCTAGTAGAGTCCGTATGAGCAATGCTCTTAGAGGTATCCCTTGTCTGCTTGCCCATTTGACATGCATGACATGAGCCAACCTTAATGCACTTAATATTGGGTCCATCCCTAACTAGATTTTCTGAGATTAACTTGTTGATTGTCTTATAGTTCAAGTGAGCTAGTCTCTTGTGCCATTGTACACAAAGTGACTCCTTTTCATTTGCTACTAGACAAATAGGTGCACAATAATCTAAACAAATGAAATTCTAGCAATAGACATTTCCGCTTCTAGTGCCTATTAAAATAATCACAAGATTAATAGACTTCTTGATCAGGCACTTTTCCTTGTGGAAAATAATGATATAGCCTAAGTCACATAGTTGACTTATGCTTATGAGGTTGTGTTGTAATCCCTCTACATAAGCTACTTTTACTATTGAGACTATGTCATTTGTAATCATACCATAGCCTTTTGTTACCCCTCTGTTTGATTCACCAAAGATTATATTGGGTCCATCTGTCACTGGGGTATAGTCATTTAGATGGCTTCTTGTTCCAGTCATGTGTCTGAAACATCTGTTGGGAATATTGCCCTCATTGTTCCCTAGATTTAAAGAGGAATCACACTCAATGCTAAGTACCTATTGCAACTCCTACAAATTTCAAGTATGTCGAAAGAAGGTTTAGAAAGATCTATGAGGACTTATCTAATTTTCTGAAAGGAAGAAAGTAGATGTATTCTTGGGTAATCACCGATAAACTCATGTGACAATCAATCAGATACATTTCTGCTTACTGAATCAATCTAGTCACTTATTTTTTATCTGATTATCTTGTCTGTATTATTCTTGATTATATATGAGGAATGTGTAAAATGACTTTATTCAAATTGTAAAATTTGTTAAGATAAATAGGGGGAGATTGTTGGGAAAAACCCTTTGATTTAACTTAACAAATTACCTAAAAGTGATTTTATTCCTTAGGATTGAAATACCCATTGTATAGTGAGGGTAATCTGGTCATTAGATGTCTTAGGATGTTACACTCAACCTTGGGTGTCAAAACCATATCAAGAGAGGCATAATTTGGACAAAGTTAATATTTGCGTCAAATGGAATTTGACGCAACTTCGAATTATTGTCGACGCTACTCTGACTAGAAGTCCAAGTGGGTCACCCTTCTGTCGAAGTAATTCAAGTCGACGCCACATCGAATAGATATCGACGTAGAGGCCATGGATAAGGTCAAAGTATTCTGAGAAGTCGGCGCAGCTTCTACTTCAACTCAGAGCAGAATGAAGTATCTGTCGAAGCCATTCAAAGTCGACGCAACGTCGACTTCATCTCGACGCAGATAATGAAGTTCAGAGCCAATCCATCAACTCAACGGTTATGTCGATTGGATATCGATGAAATGTCGACTAGCAGAGTTCAATCATAGCAAGAATGAATTCGAAGCTGCTCCTACAAGAACTCGAAGGTGCGTCGATAAGAGAGGAAGAGAACTCAACGTTACGTCGAATACAGTCTGAAAAGGGAAACCTTTTCAACTGTCATTTTGGTCCTTCTCTCTTGGCCCACCTCTGTCAAGAACGTTCTCCAATGGCAGATTAATTTCCTGAAATAGAAATTAGGATTAAAGAAGACAAAAAGCTTTCTTGGAAACAAGCTTAGTGCTGGTGGACGGGTCGGGAATTAAAGAAGGAAGGAAGGATTTATTGTCCAGACAAATATACCCTTTTAGGACTTACCTGAAAGGGAAACCAATTCTAATTCAATAGAGGGACAATAAAAGGCAACAGAAGAAAGAGAAAAGCAAGGCACTTATCACAATCGACCATACTGTTCCATTGAGGCACTGCTCTTCTTCCTCTCTCAAGAACCCTAATAGACAGCATACAGGAAAGAAACATAAAGAAAAGGAATATACTCTGCTCAGTGTCAACATTTGTTGCTTCTTCATCAAAATCATATATCAGCAGTTCTATTTTAAGAGCAGGAGGCAGAAGGATCAAAAGCTTAACAGCCCTAGCAATCATCACTATCAAAAGCTAGGGTTAATCATATACAAATCCTGATGAGCACTCAAACAACATCTTAGGATTGCTGTTACTGGAATCTGAAAGACCAATTTCTGAATCGTTCCTCTTCCTCTTTCTTTCTCCTTCATTCTTCCAACTGTAAAAGAGTTTTATTAATCCCTCTTCAAAGGATTCAGTGGTTCAAGATCTCCTTATCAAAAGATCTGGTGGTTCAAGATCTCCTTATCAAAAGATCTGGTGGTTCATGATCTCCTTGTCAAAAGATCAGTGGTTCTAAGTGTAACACCCTGCCAGTACGAATAGTATAACAGTAGGTCCGGCCGGGACCCCACGCCATACAAGCCACACTAGCTAGGAGTTAAAAGGTGATAACCAGAAAAGTAACAACTAAACGAGAGTACAAAACGTAAGCGGAAGCATTAATTAAAACATTCAAAAAGAACTGTCCACTATCATAGGAATGTAACCAGAATAAGAGTTACGGCCTTAAGGCCTTACATTCATCCAATGCACAAAACTCCATAAGCATACATCGGCACGCAGGCCGGCCATACATGAAAAAGCTAAAAAGGGAGGCTGGCCTTCAAGGGCCAACTCAGCAAAAGGGGTCACCGCCCGCTATTTCCCGCTAGGCTCACCTACACCTGCATAAGACATTCCACCAAGCGGTGGCAAACGAGGCAACGGTCAGCACAGCTGACCAAATTATAACGACCCCACCCCTTTCCCGGGGTGGCGGAGATTCTACCCTGCAAGTAAGCCATACTAGCACAAGTACTAATCTAAAGAAAGTGCAACTACACAAGGTGAGGTTTCAAGCACAATCAATCTTCTAGGTTGAGCATCAAAAGAAAGGAACCTAGGTATGCACATGATGTTGGTTGGGTTCACCCGAAGGTTCCCACAACCGCCTAAACAATCGCATGAGGCTAACAACATCAATTCATCACAAACGTGGGTACACACAACCGCACGTTCCATGCTCACAAGGCATGCACCAAAGGTACTTCTTCCCGAGCACCAAAACCATCATGAGTCCGGAAACTCTAGATAGAAAAGAGCTTTTGGTCGGTCTAGGCAAGACGCCCTTCCCAACCTCTCCCAAGGTCGTTCGGGTTTACAAGAGATAAATCCCCCTACCGCCACACCTGGAAACGGGTTCAGTTCAGCCAATTCCCGTGCTCTTGTCATCGATTGAACACACGATGCGGGTATGACATCACCTCGGCCCGTAAGGGTTTAGCACTCACTAGTGCTACACAAAACATAAGTTACAACACCCTAGCCTTAAAAGTTAACCTTGTAACGACTCAAGACCCGATTCCGCCTTTCGGCCGGAGGGCATGAGGGATCGTTAGGGCTTTATACGTAATCAAAAAGGAGGTACAAGACCACTCCTCAACAATTCTAGTGGTGAAGGTTTGCATTCAACCACTCGCAAAGCATGGGGCTTCCGCTAGGATATTCACAAGGTACCTACGCTTAAATCCCGCAATACTATCGCATATAACACAGGGTCATTCTCCGGCACGCATTCTAGGCTTAACCTAAATGCAACGTCGCAAATCAAGCATCACCGATTCGGGCTCACGGCCACGAATAGGCTTCACACACAATGCCTAAATCCGCACAACTACCGGATTTTCTACATGCAATATGCCGGGGACGGACACAATCTACCCGGAGTCCCGAAGGACTTGAGGAAATCCTACACTTCACCCATTTGGTGAAAGGGACTCCTCATGCAAGCATAGAGAAATGAAGGAGAGGACAAAAGACAAGTCCAAACAATGGGAGAAGAAATCGTTACATTAGACGTGTTCTTCTTCGCCGTGGACCCGAGATTCTACGCGGAGGGAAAGAACCGCACCGGGCTGCACTCTCCGGATCTGGAAACGGCTCGCGAAACGGAGCTCCGGAGCTCCATCAATGGCGAAATCTCCTCTTCTTCTTCCTTGCCCCCTTCTCCTTCCTCTAGCCTAGGAGAGAGAAACACTATGAAATAATGAGGGTTTAATCCCTCTCCAAAGCCCTAAGACCCACCCAGCAATAAATCCCAGCCGTTGGATCGAATTCCAAGAAATTTGATCGGTCGGATCCTCTTCTCCGCTCAAAATCGCGGAACAGAATAAACAGGGCGCACGATCACAGGCGCACGGTCAGTGGTCGTGCGCGACGAGGGCAATGGTCGTGCGCACTATCCGGGACAGAACTCTGAATTCTTGCGAATAAGCGCACGATCGCTGGCGCACGATCGCTGGTCGTGCGCGAAGAGGGAAATGTTCGTGCGCACTGTCCGAGACAGAACTCGATTCTCTTCGGAATTAACGCACGATCGCTGGCGCACGATCACTGATCGTGCGCGATGAGGCCACTGATCGTGCGCTAAGAGCAGACAGGGAAAATTCTAGCCTGCTTCACGTGCCGCACTACCACTCCGCCTACTTCGCGGAACTACCAGTTTTGGGGTGTTACAACTCCACCCTCCTTAAAAGAATTTCGTCCCGAAATCCAGGAAACAGTAATAGCATAAATTACAGTTATACTTTACCTGAGGGAAATAGCTCGGGATACTCCGCAAGCATCGCTTGCTCTCTCTCCCAAGAGAGCTCCTCTCGGCCGCAGTTATCCCACCGGACTTTTACCATCCGAATGGACTTGTTCCGCAGTTGCTTTACTTCGGTATCTTCGATGCGTAAAGGCTTGACTTTCGTCGACAACCCACTATCAACCGGAACTTTGCCGACCGCAACGATATGAGTAGGCTCTTGCACTGCCTTCCTCAATACTGAAATGTGGAACACGTCGTGCAGACCGCTCAGCTCTGCAGATAGTGCAAGCCGATAAGCCGCATCACCAACACGCTCCACGATCTCGAACGGTCCTAAGTACCTCGGACTAAGCTTTTTCAAGCGTCGAATCCTTGATACCCCTTTGAACAGTTTGATCTTCAAGTAAACCCGGTCACCGACGGCAAACTCTAAGTTCCTATGCTTGGCGTTGAAATACTTTGCTTGCCTATCCTGGGCAACCAATAGCCTTTCGCGTATAGACCGGATCGTCGAAGTTGCTTCTTCAACATCCTTTCGCTTCAATAGCTTAGTATCGCCCGTTTCCGCCCAAGACAACGGCGTACGGCACTTCTTACCATAGAGGGCCTCGAAAGGAGCCATCTTTATGCTGGCTTGGTAGCTATTATTGTAGGCGAACTCGATCATAAAGAGGTGATCCTCCCACCTCTTTCCAAAGTCTAGAGCGCACATTCGGAGCATATCCTCCATAGTCCTGTTGGTTCTCTCGGTCTGTCCATCCGTTTGCGGGTGGAAGGCTGTGCTGAACTTCAATTTTGTGCCCAACAGTTCATGGATAAGCCTCCAATCTTTCGATGTGAAACGCCCATCACGATCGCTGACGATGCTACGAGGGACACCGTGCAGTCTCACGATACTATCCACATAGAGCTTTGCTAGCTTCTCTACGGAATCATCCTTCCGGTTCGGAATGAAGTGTGATACCTTTGTCAAACGGTCCACGATCACCCATATGGCGTCGTTTCCATGTTGCGATTTCGGCAATCCGTGCACGAAATCCATCGAAATATCATCAAACTTCCACTCCGGAATCGGCAAGGACTTCAGAAACCCATCGGGACGTTGACATTCTGCTTTCACCAATGCGCAAGTATGACACTTGGCCACGTAAAGGGCAATGTCTTTCTTCATGCCCGGCCACCAGAACAATTTCTTCATATCCATAAACATTTTAGTGCTCCCCGGGTGGATCGAGTACTTGGTATGATGAGCCTCGTACATCAACTCCGCCCGTAGAGTACCAACGTTTGGGATGCATAACCTTTCCTGCATCCACATAAGGTCGTCTTCGAAGGAGAAATCAGCGTTTAACCCTTCAACGGTTTCCGCTTTGTATCGTTTCAAGCTCTCGTCCAACTCCAATGCTTGTCGAACTCGGCCGGCAAGGTCGTAGTGAACTTCCGTCCAGTTCAAGCATGCTGAAGTAGACGTTCTCCTATCAATGCATATGATCTCCATTTCTTCTAGCTCACGGATTAGACGCTCATCGTGCATCAAAATCCAATTTGCTTGTGCGGGAGCCCGACGACTCAACGCGTCTGCAACTACGTTTCCTTTACCGGGAGTATATTTGATATCGAAGGTGTAGTCCCCAAGGAACTCCATCCACCTCCTTTGGCGCATGTTCAACTCCCTTTGATCTAGTAAGTACTTGAGGCTCTTATGGTCGGTAAAGATATCGATCTTCACGCCATATAGATAGTGTCTCCAAAGTTTGAGGGCAAAAACCACGGCCGCTAGCTCCAAATCATGCACCGGGTAATTCCTCTCGTGAACCTTCAGTTGCCGGGAGCCGTAGGCAATTACCTTCCCGAACTGCACTAGGACACAACCCAATCCACTTCCTGAGGCATCGCTATATATTTCGTAGCCTTCCGTACCTTGTGGCGAGCATAGAATGGGCGCCGTGGTCAGACAGCTCTTTAGCTCTTCAAAAGCTCGTGCGCACTCGGGCGACCAAACGAACTTATGATCCTTCCTAGTCAGTTTTGTGAGAGGAAGTGCGATCCTCGAGAAGTTTTCCACAAAGCGCCTATAATAGCCGGCAAGTCCTAAGAAACTTCGGACTTCCGCTACGTTTTTCAACAAAGGCCACGCTTGGATCGCTTCTATCTTCGACGGATCAACTGCAATTCCTTCGCCACTAACAACATGACCAAGGAATGCCACTGACGGTAGCCAAAACTCGCACTTGGAGAACTTGGCATATAGCTGACTCCTCCTCAAGGTGCTCAGGACTGCGTGCAGATGCCCTACATGCTCCTCTTCCGACTGAGAGTATACCAAAATGTCGTCGATGAAGACGATCACAAATTGATCTAAATACTCTCGGAATGTCCTATTCATCAAGTCCATGAATACCGACGGTGCGTTGGATAGACCGAACGGCATTACCGTGAACTCATAGTGCCCAAAGCGGGTACTGAACGCTGTCTTTGGAATGTCACATTCCCTTATTCGCAGTTGATAGTAGCCGGACCTTAGGTCTAGCTTGGAGTAAACCGTCGACCCCATCAGTTGGTCGAACAGATCATCGATTCTAGGAATCGGATATCGGTTTTTCTCGGTCAACTTGTTTAGCTCTCTATAATCAATACATAGAAGCAAGCTCCCATCCTTCTTTTTCACAAAGAGGACCGGTGCACTCCAAGGCGAAGAACTTGGACGTACGTAGCCTTGCTCTAGCAGCTCTTGCAATTGGACCTTCAACTCTGCCAATTCCTTTGGCGCTATTCGGTATGGTGAGCGGGCCACAGGTTTGGCACCTGGCACCAGCTCGATACAGAAATCAATCTCCCGATGAGGCGGAGCCCCAGGGAGTTCGTTAGGAAACACGTCGGCGTATTCCGCTACAACTGGGACATCACACAACCTGGGCTTTGGCTCCGAAGCCTCCAACAAGGTGAAGAACAACTCGGCGCCTTTTCTCACCGCCTTAACCACTTGGAGAGCAGACATCAGCGTCTTGCTCGCTCCTCGCATACCGGCGAATGTGGTTTCATCGTCGGTGTTCGTTCCCAGAGTGATCTCCTTTGTCTTGCAATCTATGCATGCTCGCTGCTCCGAGAGCCAGTCCATGCCGAAGATCACATCGAATTCAGCTAACGGTAGTAACGACGCTTCCAAGTCGAAATCTTGACTTCCGATCCGCACCTTCACACGGCTCTTCCTATCCGCACTCATTCGAGATCCATTGGGTAGCACTACTTCCAATCTATCCTCTACAAAGGTAGACGGCACTCCGATTCGCACCACGAAGTCCTCGGACAGAAAAGAGTGCGATGCACCCGTATCGAATAGAGCTCTCGCCGGATAGTTGAAAATTAGGACGAAACCTAATTGTACACAAATAACACATATAGTCGTACAACAGTAAGAATCATATACATAGCTGTAAAAGCTAACTTCTAATTCGTACCTGTGACTACATCGGTTTGTCGTATAGCTTCTTGTTGGCCAAGCGAATAGACTCTCGGCTGAGTCGGAATGTGTTGGGAGGCCGAAGACTCTGCCGCTTTGCCCTTTTCCGCAGCCCGAGCATAATCCACCGCTCGATTTGCCGCCTTTGGGGGACCACTTCGACACACCGCAGCTTTGTGTCCCACCTTCCCGCAGGTGAAACACGTAATAGGAGTCCGCGCGGTCGTGGCTCCCGAAACATTCGAAGAAGCTGGTTCCGCCTGCTTGAACTTCCGCTTGTTCCTTCTGAAGTCAGGCTTGGACTGAGAGGCCGGCGCATGAAACTCGGGTTTCTTTACAACACTCTTTGCTTGTACCCTCTTCATGTCCAACTCCAAAGATCTGGCGGTTTGCACCATCACTTGGAAGCCAAACGTCATAGGGCCTGCAAGGAGCAGCCTCAACTCGTCCCGAAGCCCTTCATAGAATTTATTCGTCTTCGTCTCCTCATCCTCCACCAATGCCCCCGCATAGCGACTCAGTCTGGTAAACTCATGTAAGTAATCGTCAACGGAGCGATCACCTTGAGTTAACCTCAGGAACTGGTTTTGTAACGCAATGCGTTGGGCAGAGGGGATAAACCGCTGGAGGAACGACTTTGAAAACTCAGCCATTGTTATTTCAGTAATGTCTCTATCGCCGAACTTGTGCAGTTCCTGCTCTTCCCACCACAGCACAGCCTCTCCGTCAAGAAGGAAGGTGGCTAAGGTGACCATCATGGCTTCGTCCGTCGCCGTCGCCCTCAGAGTTCTTCTAACTCTTGACAACCAGTCTTCTGCCACCGTTGGGGACTCAGATCCCGAGAAGGTAGGAGGATTAAAGCTCAAGAAGTGCTTTAATTGTTGGTCACGCGCTCGCCCCGCAACTACTTGCGCAACTTGACGCTCCACCCTCGGTGCTAACGCCGGTTCCACTGCAGCTACTGGCACAGGGGCATCAACCCTCGGTGCTACCGCAGGTTCCACTGCAGGTTCAATTACCGGGGCCGCATCGGTAGTAGGCGTAGCAGGCTGTGCAAGCCTTTGCAGTTGAGCATTGATCATCGCGAAGATTGCTTCTGCGACCATTCTGATCATCTCAGCCGAAGGAGTGGTCGCTGGCACCTCAGCCGACCCACTACTTTCAGCAGTGTTACGGGGTTGAGACCGCCCCGCAGCACTTCTAGTCACCTATAATCATGCAAGGCACAATTTAGTGACCCTAAACATATCAAACATCAATCATGGAACGCTCAGGTTCCGCAAACAAGTATGTTTTTTTCATTCCTAAGTGGACATTCTTATTAGTTTTTGTCGTTTTAGGTGAATGCACAGCCCGTGCGCACCACCCCTTAAAAGGAATTCGTCCCGAATTCGCTAAACTACGGATCGACGCCTTATGTCCGATACCAAATTGTAACACCCTGCCAGTACGAATAGTATAACAGTAGGTCCCGTCGGGACCCCACGCCATACAAGCCACACTAGCTAGGAGTTAAAAGGTGATAACCAGAAAAGTAACAACTAAACGAGAGTACAAAACGTAAGCGGAAGCATTAATTAAAATATTCAAAAAGAACTGTCCACTATCATAGGAATGTAACCAGAATAAGAGTTACGGCCTTAAGGCCTTACATTCATCCAATGCACAAAACTCCATAAGCATACATCGGCACGCAGGCCGGCCATACATGAAAAAGCTAAAAAGGGAGGCTGGCCTTCAAGGGCCAACTCAGCAAAAGGGGTCACCGCCCGCTATTTCCCGCTAGGCTCACCTGCACCTGCATAAGACATTCCACCAAGCGGTGGCAAACGAGGCAACGGTCAGCACAGCTGACCAAATTATAACGACCCCACCCCTTTCCCGGGGTGGCGGAGATTCTACCCTGCAAGTAAGCCATACTAGCACAAGTACTAATCTAAAGAAAGTGCAACTACACAAGGTGAGGTTTCAAGCACAATCAATCTTCTAGGTTGAGCATCAAAAGAAAGGAACCTAGGTATGCACATGATGTTGGTTGGGTTCACCCGAAGGTTCCCACAACCGCCTAAACAATCGCATGAGGCTAACAACATCAATTCATCACAAACGTGGGTACACACAACCGCACGTTCCATGCTCACAAGGCATGCACCAAAGGTACTTCTTCCCGAGCACCAAAACCATCATGAGTCCGGAAACTCTAGATAGAAAAGAGCTTTTGGTCGGTCTAGGCAAGACGCCCTTCCCAACCTCTCCCAAGGTCGTTCGGGTTTACAAGAGATAAATCCCCCTACCGCCACGCCTGGAAACGGGTTCAGTTCAGCCAATTCCCGTGCTCTTGTCATCGATTGAACACACGATGCGGGTATGACATCACCTCGGCCCGTAAGGGTTTAGCACTCACTAGTGCTACACAAAACATAAGTTACAACACCCTTGCCTTAAAAGTTTACCTTGTAATGACTCAAGACCCGACTCCGCCTTTCGGCCGGAGGGCATGAGGGATCGTTAGGGCTTTATACGTAATCAAAAAGGAGGTACAAGACCACTCCTCAACAATTCTAGTGGTGAAGGTTTGCATTCAACCACTCGCAAAGCATGGGGCTTCCGTTAGGATATTCACAAGGTAACTACACTTAAATCCCGCAATACTATCGCATATAACACAGGGTCATTCTCCGGCACGCATTCTAGGCTTAACCTAAATGCAACGTCGCAAATCAAGCATCACCGATTCGGGCTCACGGCCACGAATAGGCTTCACACACAATGCCTAAATCCGCACAACTACCGGATTTTCTACATGCAATATGCCGGGGACGGACACAATCTACCCGGAGTCCCGAAGGATTTGAGGAAATCCTACACTTCACCCATTTGGTGAAAGGGACTCCTCATGCAAGCATAGAGAAATGAAGGAGAGGACAAAAGACAAGTCCAAACAATGGGAGAAGAAATCGTTACCCTAGACATGTTCTTCTTCGCCATGGATCCGAGATTCTACGCGGAGGGAAAGAACCGCACCGGGCTGCACTCTCCGGATCTGGAAACGGCTCGCGAAACGGAGCTCCGGAGCTCCGTCAATGGCGAAATCTCCTCTTCTTCTTCCTTGCCCCCTTCTCCTTCCTCTAGCCTAGGAGAGAGAAACACTATGAAATAATGAGGGTTTAATCCCTCTCCAAAGCCCTAAGACCCCCCAGCAATAAATCCCAGCCATTGGATCGAATTCCAAGAAATTTGATCGGTCGGATCCTCTTCTCCGCTCAAAATCGCGGAACAGAATAAACAGGGCGCACGATCACAGGCGCACGGTCAGTGGTTGTGCGCAACGAGGGCAATGGTCGTGCGCACTATCCGGGACAGAACTCTGAATTCTTGCGAATAAGCACACGATCGCTGGCGCACGATCGTTGGTCGTGCGCGAAGAGGGAAATGGTCGTGCGCACTGTCCGAGACAGAACTCGATTCTCTTCGGAATTAACGCACGATCGCTGGCGCACGATCACTGATCGTGCGCGATGAGGCCACTGATCGTGCGCTAAGAGCAGACAGGGAAAATTCTAGCCTGCTTCACGTGCCGCACTACCACTCCGCCTACTTCGCGGAACTACCAGTTTTGGGGTGTTACACTAAGAGTCTCTTTACCAAAAGACTCAGGCATAGTAGTGCATCCCTACCAGGTGGTAGAAGAGGGGAGTACCCACATTTTGGGGAACCTCTATAAAAATTCTGTGTGTCTTCTGGATTGCTTTTCTATGCTGCCCCTCATAGATTAGATTCCATTTACTGTCTTTTATTAAATTACTTAACTGCAGCTATTTTATTCTGGGATATATCTTGGTGAAGCATAATACTTAGGTTTATTATATTTGCACAACTAGAATAGGAATATTTTTTAAATCTCTATTCACCCCCCCCCCACCCCCTCTAGAGGATTCTCAGAGGCACTCTATGCACTTTCAGTGCTGGCTGGTGGAAAGGGGTCAATCTAGTATTTGGTCTGGCGTCCATCAGAATCTATAGGTGAAATATGTGTGTTATTGATTGGTGATTGGGAACAGAGAGTATAGTAATGTTTTATGAATGTGATTCTGCACTTGGCCTCACCAGATTTAGTTGCGCCAGTTCATCCCTGAATTGGCAAAGGAAGTCGTGTTCCTTAGTGTGGATGTTAGGACTTCAATATAGTACGATCGTATTTTTCTCTGATACTATTTGTAAGACCCCCCCCCCCCCCCCCCCTCCGATAATTGTTCACGGTCGAGGGGGTTCTTATGTCCAAAATAGTTATCACACAATAGTGTTAGCAAACGAGCTAACCTCTACTGTATGACACTTGTTCTGTAAGGTGAGTTATCATTACATCACAATAATACAAAACTATAAAGCACAAAGAGACCAGGATGAAGTCCAAATAAAATTTTCATATATAATAATAAGGGCCTGGATTACAGTGGAAGATTTAGGGCTAAGAATTTCCCGGAATAATTAGGGCTAACAGGAGTCCTTAAGTCAAAATTACGACTACTATATGACCGAATAACTATAATTAGTACATGTCTTTAGAACATGCTAAGATACATGGAACAAAGATAGGAACACACTTCACTCGGTATCTCCTCTACAACGGGGGCTGCGGCTTGGTCCATTACAGCGGGCGTCTCCATCTCATTCTCAAAGATCTCTAGCTGGGGTTGGTATTGCAAGAGTTATTGCGGTTGGGGCTCCTAGAGAGTGGTTGTAACAAACCGTTAGTCAAATGAACTAAGTGGATTCCTTTCCTTTCTCCAGATGCATCCTAAATCATTGGGTAGAGGATGGGTAAAAGTGCACAAGCGGTAGTATGACTGAACTGAGTGATGAGAGAGAGAGAGAGAGAGAGTTTTGTGTTATGAAGCAGGTAAGGGGAAGCATAAATGACTCAGCTTATAAGAATGCCTATACATCCTTATAATTTGAGGGTCTCATTCTAACATAAGTAGTAAATCTAGCAGGTAATTTGACAAAATATACAGTATGAAATTGTAGTTGTTATGGTACAGAAATAACTTAACTAATATGAATGCTCATACAAACTAATAAGTTAAGGGTTTTGAAATTATAATAACATAGACTTACCTTACAAGAATGTTCATACAAACTTATAGTATAAGTGTTTATGAATGCAAGATATGTAGAAGTAAAATGACATGATGAAATATTAGTTTTATATGTATAAGCCCTACCTAGCCCACTTGTTAAGTGGGTAGCTAACCACATGGGCCTTATCACCATGGCAGATGATAACAACAGATTGGACATCACCGCTTCTAGGTAGGTGACACACAACCATCCTAGGCCTTAATGTATAGTAAGGGTTCTTACTTGCATTATTATCTGACATCTCGCTAACAACAAAGAGTTTATACAAACTTTGAGGATTTGCCCACTGCGATTATATCCACAAGACAAATTGCCACAAAATCCAATAAGGTCTAACACTCGAGTCCCTCCGACAGTGTGTTCTGCTCGGTGGAATGGTTAGACTCACCATAGTTTTACATATTACTTCAATGTCGTTCTCCACCCCAGACTATGAACTAGCTTCTACGATCCTTTAATTTTAATTGACTTGAAGGATGGTATAAAAGTAACTCAAGAAATACACTAGTTAACTTAATAGCAATTTATTGGGATATATAATTTAAGGCTCTGTTTGTTTCAGCTGTTGCTGATCGAGAAAGAGCTGTTAGAGATAGAGTTTGAAAAAGCAGCTGTTTTTAGAAAATGGAGTTTGCAGCAGAAGTTCTGTTTGTGTAAAATGGAGTTTACAGAGCTGTTAGAAAAGCAGTGCACCGTTTGTTAAAAATGGAGTTTTGTAAAATATATTTTTTTAAATGCAAAAACACGAACAGTTCAACAAGATAAAACAAAATAACATAGTTTTTAAGTTGTACGACATAAAAAATAACAAAGATAATCATCGGTAGCAGGTCCACTACTTGCTAATCATGTGTCGTTTGTTTCACCTGAAATAATGAATACATTATAAATAGTTTAGATTCATCACTTTTCGTTAACATTATAAACTATTTGTATTGAAAATTACTTTCTAGCATCATGCAATTGGTGTGTGATAGACTTGCACAATGCAATCATCTCGTTAACACCTCCAGTTATATCAGTGCATGTATCCAGGTGTCCCTGCGTGTCATTTTGCTCTGGGTGAACATATTCATTATCATCATCATTGAATTCACTAAAATCAGGATCAGCGTGTGAATGATGCCTTCGAATAAAATTATGAACTGCCATTGTCACCATCACAATATCAATCTGTTTTGAGAAACTATATGGATGCATGTCCCTCGGTATTGCCCATTTTTTTTCATACATCGAAAGTTTGTTCTATAACATCGTGAAAGAACAAACAGACATTTTCCCTGAATGCCCAAGTGAAAATCTGGCAAAAAAACATCGTGGAAGAACAAAAAAACTACAGGATTCCTTCCGAATAACATCAAAATCTTAAAGTATTTGTTGAATAAAAACAGAAAAAAAAATCAGAATGCCAAATGAAAATCGAGCATAAAAAACAAGTGGAGGAAGAAAAAAAATGAACGATTCATTCCAAATCCTGTAAAAAACTGCAGTAAATAGGTATAGAGCAGAACAAAATAATCTGGCTAGTAAAAATTAGGATCTCGAAGGAATCGTGCATTTGATTTTTCATTTGTAAAGTAAAATAATTTGTTTTCCTGGAGGAGATCAAAAACTGCATTGGTATAGATGCTTGGAGGAGAACAAAATAGGGAATGGAGGAGGAACGCCGAGCAGATCTGAAGGAACGGCAAGAAAAAAAGAGGGAATGGAGCAGGATTCCTTCCAGATTCCTTCCAAATCTAGCGTGGAAGAAAGAAGATGAAACACAACTTGGCGCTCGAACAGATCAGGAGAAGAGAATGGAGGTCGCACGGCGAGCAGATCTGGAGGAGCAAGACAAGGCGAGCGGCGAGCCTCAAAAGCAGGTTTGGAAAATTATGAAGGAGCTGCAGTTGAAAAAAAAAGCCTAGGGCACTACTTATAATAAAAAAGCACTTCTCCAACCTTTTTTCCGCAATCAGCACATAAAAGGAAATCGGAGGTTTGGGGAAAACGAAAAGGAGATGAGCCGCTTAAACAAACAAAGCCTAAGTAGTCCATTTTTCAGGCAAGAGTAAGGTTGGTGGTCACAGTGTGTACCGTTATACACCACCTTCCTTGTGGGGGATACTGGCTCACCCCTAACCTATTTCCTAGACACCAATCAGACGACTTAATATACGGGTTGATGGGAATATTACTCTCAATGTTCCCTTGATTTGAAGAAGCATCACACTTAATGCTAAGTACAAGTTGTATTTGATAAACCCTATTTCATCTCATGACCATGCATGGTTAGGTTATTCTAAGGTGAAGAGTAAGTTCAGTGGTTTACTGCCAAAATCGCTGAGACAAAGTCTCAGTCTCAGCTGAATTGCTGAGACAAGTCCAGGAACCGCTGAGAAGGTGTTTGGGCCAGCTGAACTGCAGATAGAGCAAAACCACTGAGACAATTGTCTGTCTCAGCAGATCTGTTGGGACTGGACAGAAGTAGCCATTGAGACTGTAAACTGTCTCAGCCCAACCGTTGAGAAATATTCAAATGTTCTGGCGGGTTTGCTTTTAGCGCAACACACTGTAAAGGAAGATAGGATGTTCCAATCACCTCCATACTGTGTCAGGAGGTCATCTGATAGCCGTTGAAGACTGAAGGAGTATAAAAGAATCATTTAGGGGTTTGTAAAAACACTCTCACTGAAGAAGAAAAACCTATTGTTCCATTGACGGCAGCCCAGAAAGTTATCTCTCCCTGCTTCTTGAAGCTGGAAAGGAGAGAAAGATTGCTCTTCATGTGTGATTGAAGAAGAGCAACTTGATCCATACTCATCTACTTAAGCGAAGGATCAGAGAAAGGAAAGATTGAAGTTGTTGATCTCTTCCCAGCTTCAAGTCAGCAACAGAAGATCAAGACTTAAAAGAGCAACTATATTTTCTTCTGTTGTAAGAATTAATTTCATTACCTTCTATAGGAACATCATTTGTTCTGAGTCTGTAGGGATTTTTCCTGAGCTTGTTGGGTTGTTTGTGCCTGAGTGTAGAGCTGAGAGTTCAGCTTGAGTGTAGGATCTCTGTGGAAATTTGAGGTAGGACTTCATGATAGGTCTGAGCTTGTAAGGCAGATGTGCTTGAGGTAGGGTTGTTGAGCCTAAGGTAAGGGTTTGGGAAAACCTGAGAGATCCTGAGGGATCTGTGTTGTAAGCTCTTGGAACTGAGATTGGAGGTGTTGGCCTTGTCTAACTCATTGTTAGAAAGGTGAAGGGAGAAAGAGGACTACTCAAGACACCCTGTCTTGAGGAACCTCTATAAACACTTGTGTTCTTTCTATGTGCTTTATTTCTTGATAACACTAAATCAGAAAAAATCTAAACATTAGCTTAAAAGCAAAGATCCCTATTCACCCACCCCCCCCCCCCCCCTCTCTAGGTGATTAAGACTACATCCTTATAAACTATCAAGTGGTATCAGAGGGAGGTTGGTCAAGAAGGACATAACTATCTGACCAGGTCCTATAAAGGAGTAGTCTTATCTGAATACAATGGCCTCCACTGGATTGCAGAATGAGATGGGACTTTGAAGTTGCCCATATGCAACAAAGAAAACTTTGGTATATGGAAGCATTGGGTTAGGTTGTTTATGGAAGCATCTGACCCAAGGATCTACATCACTGTAAAGCAAGTCCCTTTCACTTTTCAAACTGCCTCCACCATAGATCCAACTATAAGAGTGGCCAATGCTTTCAATGACTTGACAAAGGATGAAATTGCATTACTCACTATGGATAAAAGAGTCCAAAACATCATTCTTAATGCAATTGATGACTCCACCTTTCAGAACTTGGTGCACTGCACAACAGCCAATGAAATGTAGGATACACTAGTGGTTTATATGGAAGGGACAACGTAACTGAGGTGAGGGATGATAGAAAATCACTCCTCAATCAAGAGTATGAAGCTTTCAGGAAGCTGAGCCAAGAAAGCATTTCCATCTGCAATGAAAGGTTCTTTAGAATAGTCAATGAACTAAGAACCTATGAAAGAGTGTTCAATGACTATGAGCTTAATGACAAGTTCCTAAGATCTCTAACTAGAGAGTGGGACACAAAAATATGTGTCATCAGGGAAGTGGCCAAGCTAGGAGAAACTCCAACCCATACACTGTTTCAGAAGCTGCTCTCTTATGAGATGTAGTTGTCAGCAAGGAAGGAAGAGGACACTTCCACCATGGCTCATGCAAGGGAGAGAGTTGTTGCTCTCAAAGCTGACAGCTCCAAGAAGAGCAAGGCCAGGATGCTGTCTCCTCCAAGGAGGACTGTTGAATCTGATAATGCTGAGAACAGCACCTCAGACAGCTCTTCATCTGACGAGGAATTTGCTTCCTTCTCAAGGTAGTTCAAGAAAATTATGAGGAGGAAACAGTGGAAGAACAAGCCCTCCTCCTCCTCACATTCCAAGAAGGACCACATCAGATCTGAAAGACAGCACACCAAGAGTGACAAGTATGAATCTAAACCTGGTAAACATGTTTCAAATAACATTATTTGATATTGTTGCAGTAAGCCTAGACATATCATTTCTGACTGTCCAGTCAAGAGGAAGGAAAAAGGTGATAAGAAACATCAACACTAGAAGGATAGGAAGGGGAAAATCCTTCCTAGCAAATAAAGGGAAAAGCAGGAGTGAATCTGAATCCTCAACTTCAGATTCAGATGATGAAGAGAAAACCTACATTGGGTTGTTTGCAATAGAAAAGGATGATGATTTTCCTACTACCAAGATTGGAATTAGGGCCCCTTTATCACATTCAGATAGTGATATTGAGGAGGATGAAGAGGACAAAGTCCAGCTTGGCCTCATGGCCATCACTGATGAGGAATCTCGTCAGAATAATTCTGACAGTGAATAGGTACTAATTCATTCCATCTCTTCTTCTGATTATGAGACAAACCCAGAATCTGAAGCACCTTCATCAATTGGTGGAAGTGATTCAGATTCTGAGGAATATGCCAATCAATTGATTGATAAGTATGGTGCTCTCTTGGAAGCTCTGATGAAGAGCAAGAAGCTGGCCAAGAGGCAAGCCAAAGAAATTGCTTCCCTTAAGTTGGCTGAGAAAGAGTGCACTGAGTCACCCACCATGGTAGCTCAAATGTGTAGAGAAATAAGCCATCTAAAGGGGATAACAATTGCTCAATTGAGCACCATATCCCTAAAGAACAAGGTCATCAAGGACCTTGAGGTGAAGCTTCTCAAAGAAAAGAGCCTAGTGGCTCAATTCTCCAAGCCCAAATCTGTGCTTCCCATTATGGACACCTTTTCCTCTGAAACCAATAGAAGAGGACTAGGGTGTTGGAGTTGGGGAACACTTCTGATCAGAGTTCATCGAACGGCGTTCGATGAACGGAGAAGAGTTCGTCGAACTCTGCCTGAGTTCATTGAACGACGTTCGATGAACATTGATGATTTCGTCGAACGGATCCTGTATTACTCCCATCTCAGCGGGATCGTCAAACGGAAGAAGCCTGCATTCGACGATTGAAGCCTGGTGTACATGCCATCTCAGCGGATGTTGTTGGATCTTCCAGTGGTTCGTCGAATGGAGGTTCATCGAATGGATAAGGTGTTCGTCGAACGAGGCCCTGCGTTCGACGAACGAAGTATACATGCCGTCTCAGCGGGTATACTTGAACCATCTCAGCGGGTTCCGTCTCAGCGGATGTTATTGAGCCATCTCAGCGGATGATTGTTCTGAGCTCAGTTCGACGCCCTATATAAAGGGTGCATAACCCTGGTTTAGGGTTAAGATAGAAATGCATCAAAGTGTGTGCAACAGTGTTTCTGGCGGCGGTTCCTCTGTTCTTGTCTGAAGAGGGTTGAGTGAGGTAGGATTGGTTTCTTGATCCTTGTAACCTTGTAAGTTGTAATCTGATTTGGTGAATAGAACAACGTGAAGAGGAAGGGGAGAGGGGACGTAGCCCGGATTGGGGTGAACCTTTGAAAATCCGTGTCTTCGGTGATTGATCTGTGTTCTTTGTGAATTATTTTCTTTTGAATTTCTCGTCTCGGCACTCCCTGTTTCAATACATTTGGTATCAGAGCCAGGTTCTTGATCCTGGAAATGGGTTCTGGCAGAGTGCGGATTGAGATCGAGAAGTTTGACGGAAGTCGATTCGATCTATGGAAGATGAAGATGGAGGATATGTTGATTGATTGAGATCTATGTTCGGCGATCAAAGATGATCCTCCCGTTGCTAAGGTTGCAGAGAAGGATGCGAGCACATCGAAGGGGAAATCTGTAAAGGCGACTGCAGAGGTTACAGCGGAGGCTACGGCCTGGACGAAAACTGATCGGAAGGCCAAGGGCCTGATCCGGTTATTCCTTGCAGATTCAATCTTGACTAACGTCATGGAGGAGACTTCAGCATGAAGTCTATGGCGTAAGTTGGTATCCCTCTACTAGAGCAAGTCCCTGGTAAACAAATTGCTATTGAGGAAGAAATGGTATAAACTTCGGATGCGTGAGGGCGATTCATTTTCATATCACTTGACTCAATTCAATACCATTGTGAGTCAGTTAATCTCAATTGGTGAGAAGATCTCGGATGAGGATAGAGCCATCACCTTATTGTGCTCGCTGCCAGATTCATGGGACAATCTGATTGTCGTGATTGGGGGGAGTGGAGACAAGGAACTGTCATATGATACTGTATGTGCAGCTCTTTTATCTGAGGAGACTAGGAGAGGAGGTTCTGAGGTGACGAGCAAAGGTGCTTTGAGTGTATCTAGATCCCGTCCTCAATGAAGGGAGAGCAAGAATGGTGGATATCGAGATAAGTCTCGAGGAAGATCCAAGAGCCAGGAGAGGGAGAAGGGTAAGAAGCCCGTTCGTTGCTGGAAGTGCAATGAGACTGGTTATGTGAAGTCTCAATGTCCAAACAAGGCCGTTCATAACAAGGAGACACCGTCAACATCTAGTACGACGAAGGAGGGTGACGGCGGTGACATGTACATCGCTGCCGCGTGCATTGCTCAGAGAGATTCTGATATGTGGTATGTAGACACAGGAGCATCATACCACATGACCCCTCATAGGCACTGGTTCTGTGAGTATGAGAGGTTTGATGGTGGAGATGTCATGCTGGGAGATGATTTTGCTGTGCAGATTATTGGGCGTAGCAAGGTGATTTTGAAGTTGTCTAATGGGATCACAAGGTCTCTTCCTAATGTGATGCACATTTCAGGGATGAGCAGGAATCTAATCTCGGTGGGTTCCATGGCCGATGAAGGAGTGCACTTCAGCTGTGACAAGCAATCTTGCAAAATGACAAGAGGGGCAATGGTGATTGCCAGTGGAGTGAGACATGGAACACTGTATACTCTGCTTGCTGATACAGTGGTTCCAAGTGGGGCTCTTATCTCTGAGTGCCAGGAGGTTGACCAGGAGGAGGTGTCCAGGCTGTGGCATCATCGGCTTGGGCATATCAGTGAGAAGGGGATGTCGGTCATGGCATTTGGTCAGATGATGGAAGGGGTGTCGGAGTGCTCCACAAGCCTTGGGTTCTGTGAGCATTGCCTGCTTGGCAAACAGACCAGAGTAAGCTTTCGTGGGATGGGCACGAGGGCAACTGAAGTGCTGAAGTTGATACATAGTGATGTGTTTGGGCCAACTCCAGCTCCATCTCTTGGCGGCGCAAGGTACTATGTGTCCTTTACTGATGACCTCTCACGTCATTCCTGGATCTATTTTCTCAGGTCCAAGTCAGAGGTTCTAGACAGGTTTAAGGAATTTAAGAACCTGGTGGAGAACCAGTTGGAGAGAAAGGTGAAGGTCCTCCGTTCTGACAATGGAGGGGGGTACTGCTCTGATGCTTTTGAGCGGTACTGTACTGAGCAGGGGATTGCATGGCAGAAGACCACACCGTACACTCCAGAGCAGAATGGAGTGTCGGAGAGGCTGAACAGAACCTTGATGGAGAAGGCCAGGTGCTTGCTCAGTTGGGCAGGTTTGGTGAAGGAGTTCTGGGCTGAAGTAGTGGCGACTGCAAACTACCTGAAGAATAGGACCCCTACATCTGCTGTAGAGGGGTCTACACCCTTTGAAGTCATCTTCAAGAGAAAGCCAAATTTGTCCTATGCTCGTGTGTTTGGGTGTGATGCATATGTTCACATTCCAAAGGAGAAGAGAGGGAAGCTTGATGTTAAATCTGAGAAGTGCATCTTTGTGGGTTACAAAGAAGGCATAAAAGGATACAAGCTTTGGAACCCTGTGACCAGGACTGTAACATTCAGCAAGGATGTGGTGTTTAATGAAACCAGTCCACAGGCAGTCACACAAGCTGAGAAGGCTAAAGAAGCAGAGAAAGAGACAGTGGTGGTGGAAGGAAGTTTTGAAAAAGGAGCTACTACTGTTGGGGATGAATCTGATTCTGAATCAGGTGATTTGTAGATGGTGAGAAGTGTTGATGAGTCAGATGATGAAGCTGAGGAAATTCTACTTATGAGGAGATCGACAATGGAAAGAAGGGTACCAGTGAGATATCGCAGTGGCTGCATAATGTTGCCTGAGTATGCTTGGTGAAGATCCAATCTCTGCCAGAGATGCTAGATCAAGGGCTGATTCAAATCAGTGGGAGCTAGCCATGGTGGATGAAATGGAGTCTCCGAGGAAGAATCAAACTTGGTTTCTGTGTAAGCTTCCAAAGGGGAGGAAGGCTATTAGAAGTAAATGGGTTTTCAAGCAGAAGGTGAAGGGTGATGGTACTATGGAGAAATACAAGGCAAGGTTGGTTGCGAAGGGATTCTCCCAGGTCGAAGGTGTTGATTATGATGAGATCTTCTCACCGGTAGCCAAGATGATGTCGATCAGACTGGTTCTCTCTATTGCGGCAGCGCATGATTTAGATATCGAGCAGATGGATGTGAAGACGGTGTTACTTCACGGTGATCTGGAGGAGGAGATATACATGAAGCAGCCGGAAGGATTCGAAGCCAAGGGCAAGGAGGATCAGGTTTGCAGGCTGAAGAAGTCCCTGTATGGACTAAAACAATCTCCGAGGATGTGGTACCAAAAATTTGACACCTACATGCTGGAGTTAGGTTTTGAAAGATCGAATTTGGACCACTATGTGTACATCCAGAGAAAGGGAGAGCAGTTCATCTTCCTGACACTTTATGTAGATGATATGCTACTGGTGGGCAATATTGTCAGGATGATCAAACAAGTGAAGAAGCTGCTCTCAGCCAAATTCGAGATGAAGGATTTGGGGCCAGCAAGTATCATCTTGGGAACGCAGATCTCCAGGGATCGAAACAAGAAGATGCTTTGGTTGGGGCAACAGAGGTACGTCGAGGAGATGTTGAAGAAGTTCAATATGACGGACTGCAAGCCAGTGGGAGCACCAATTCCAGTTGGGTGCAAGTTATCTGCAGAGTTGAGCCCGAAGACACAAGATGAGGTCGAGGACATGGTGAACGTCCCTTATGCTAGTGCTGTGTGAAGCTTGATGTACGCCATGGTCTGCACTCGCCCTGACATTGCTCAAGCAGTGGGAGTGTTGAGCCGGTATATGGATACACCAGGAAAGGAACACTGGAACGCTGCGAAGCGTGTCTTCAGGTATCTCTGAGGCACTTTGAATTACTCCCTATGTTTTGAAGGGGCTGGTGAAGGAGGAGTCCTGGACGTGGTTGGGCATGTGGACTCGGATTGGGGAGGTGATCTGGATAGCAGGAGATCCACCAGTGGGTACGTGTTCACACTGTTTGGAGGTGCAATCAGTTGGATGAGTCGGAGGCAATGCGTGGTGGCACTCTCGTCGACGGAAGCGGAGTACATGGCTCTTACTCATGCGAGCTAGGAGGCCATATGGCTAGGAGGCTATGTTTGGAGCTCTGGTTTGAGCAGGGGCCAGTGAAGCTGTGGTGTGACAGCCAAGGGGCTATTCAGCTAGCCAAGAATCCAGCCTTCCATGCACGAACCAAACACATTTACATCCAGTATCATTTCATCCGGGAGAGGGTGGAGAAGAAGGTAGTTCAACTGGAGAAGGTGGACACAATGGAGAACAGCTCTGATTTTCTTACCAAGGCGGTTCCTGTAGCTAAATATCAGTGGTGTGCAACGGCCGTAGGGTTGAAGAGGAAGGTTGGAGGAGCATCTCTCTTCGGAGGAAGATGTTCACCAAGTGGGAGAATGTTGGAGTTGGGGAACACTTCTGGTCAGAGTTCGTCGAACGACGTTCGACGAACAGAGAAGAGTTCGTCGAACCCCGCCTGAGTTCGTCGAACGACGTTCGACGAACGGTGATGAGTTCGTCGAACGGATCCTGTATTACTCCCATCTTAGCGGGATCATCGAACGGAAGAAGCCTGCATTCGACGATCGAAGCCTGGTGTACATGCCGTCTCAGTGGATGTTGTTGGATCTTACAGTGGTTCGTAGAACGGATGAGGTGTTCGTCGAACGAGGCCCTGTGTTCGACGAACGAAGTATACATGTTGTCTCAGCGGGTATACTTGAACCGTCTCAGCGGGTTCTGTCTCAGCGGATGTTATTAAACCATCTCAGCGAATGATTGTTCTGAGCTAGGTCGGCGCCCTATTTAAAGAGTGCATAACCCTGGTTTAGGGTTAAGACAGAAACGCATCAAAGTTTGTGCAATAGTGTTTCTGGCGGCGGTTCCTCTGTTCTTGTCTGAAGAGGGTTGAGTGAGGTAGGATCGGTTTCTTGATACTTGTAACCTTGTAAGCTGTAATCCGATTTGGTGAATAGAACAACGTGAAGAGGAAGGGGAGAGGGGACGTAGCCCGGATTGGGGTGAACCTTTGAAAATCCGTGTGTCTTCTGTGATTGATCTGTGTTCTTTGTGAATTATTTTCTTACGAATTTCTCATCTCGGCACTCCCTGTTTCTTTACATATGGTTCAATAAAATGGTAGTAGGAGAAGGGAGTGGAGAAAAGAGCAAGGAAAAGGCTAAGCCTCATACCACCTTTCAAAAGGTATTATTTCCTTCTAACAGGTATGACCATGACAGTATGTATGGTCAATGGAAGAATGGAAGCTCATATAGGAAGGAGAAGACTATTTCCCATAGTGGAAGAAAGGGGATGGAAATGAGTGCTATGAAGGCTCCCCATGAAGAGATTCAAATGGCCCAACCTGGACCATTTGTATTTGGTACTTCAATTCCTTCATTCAAGAGTAAGGAAGCTTGCTCTTCCAAATTCTGTCCAGCAAAGAACTTGGCTACTGTCAAACCTATAGACAAGCCCTGCTGATCAGTGTCTGATGCCATCCAATCTTGCCTGGCTCCCAAGCCAATGCAAGCTGATGCCATTAAGACAAAGGGTGCCAAGACTATTCATAGGTTAACATTCAACCAGATCATTGCTGAAAGAAACAAGAAAAATTTTGATGTCTCCCCTCCTAAACACAAGCTAATTAAAGCTCATTCCTCAAGAAATGTTCAGAAGAGGAGATACAATATTCATGAATGTTGGTATTGTGGTAAGGTGGGACACTTTGCCATAGATTGTTGGCACAATCCCAATGTGCCAAGTGCAAAGAAGAGCCTTCCTGCAAAGGGTGCAGCAGGTGTGAGATCATTTAATCATGCTAACAAGGACCTAGGACCCAAAATCTTATGGGCTCCTAAGGGTAACTAAATTCCTTCTTGCAGGTGAGTTCAAGTACCAGTCTTAAACAAATATGGTACTTGGAAAGTGGGTGCTCAAGGCACATGACAGGTACCAGGAGTCCTCTACAGTACTACACAACTGTGAAGAATGGACCTAAAGTCATATTTGGTGGATCTGAAATGGGAATCACCAAAGGATATGGTATGATCTCCAATGGCATAGTTTAAATCACAAGGGTAGCTTATGTTGAAGGTTTACAACACAACCTTGTAAGCATAAGTCAAATATGTGATTTAGGCTATGTCATTGAATTCCATAATGACATGTGCTTGATCAAAAAGTCTAATGACTTAGAGACCACTCTCTCTGGCACTAGGAGTGGGGATGTTTAGTGTTTAGATTTTATATGCAATAATTCTCTATCCTTTGTATGTCTTGTGGCCAATAAAAGTGAGTCTCTCTGTGTTCAATGGCACAAGAGACTTGCCCACATTAACTATAAGACAATGTATAGACCATTCTCTAAAAACCTTGTTAGGAATAGTCCAAACATAAAATGTATTAAAAGTGGTCCCTGTCATGCTTGCCAAATGTGTAAGCAAACAAGGGCCACCATTAAAAGTATTGACTCCAAAGACACTGAAAGATGTATATATCTATTGCACATGGACTTGTTTGGTCCTATGCCAATTCAGAGCCTAGGTGGGATGTTGTATATTTTGGTGATTGTTGATGATCACTCAAAATATACATGGGTATTCTTCCTTAAGAAGAAGTCAGATACTTTAAATATCTTTATAAACTATGTCAAGGCAATTCAGAATGACTTACAATGTTCTGTGGTCAGGCCTAGGACTGACCATGGCACGGAATTTCAATCTGAAGCCATGACAAGGTTTTATCAAGAATTTGGTATCACCCATGAGTTCTCCTCCCCAAGGACTCCACAACAAAATAGTGTGGCTGAGAGGAGGAATAAGACCTTGATAGAAGCTGGGAGAACATTGCTTAGTGACTCCTCACTCCCAGAATACTTTTCGGATGAAGCAGTCAATACTGCATGTTATGTTCTCAATAGAGCTTCCATCAATAAGGTTCATGGAATTACCCCCTATGAGATTCTGAAAGATAAACAACCAGCAATTTCATACTTTAGAATCTTTGGTTCAAAATGCTACATCTTAAACAATGGAAAATCTCAGCAAAAAAAGTTTGCAGAGAAATGCAATGTGGTGATTCTTGTTGGCTATAGCTCACATAGTAGAGCTTATAGAGTTTATAATAAGAAAACTCATGCTGTAGAAGAGTCTATGCGTGTTGTATTTGAAGAGACCAGCCTAAATTATAAGGGCTGGTCTAGTTCTTCTGTTTTGAAAGGAAGTGAAAAGGAGATGAAAAAGATGTCTGTACAAGACATAACCAGTAGCAGCAAAGCATATACAGATGCTGCAATTCCAGAAGATGAAGAGGTGCAGGGTGCTGAAGATGCTGCTAAACTAGTTGAAGAAGTACTGCCAATTGAGGACAGATTACCTGCAGTTACAAAACACCTAAGGGATCATCCAAGAGAACAAATCATTGGAGATCAGAACCAAGGTGTACTAACTAGAAGCAGGGCTCATAATGAGGCCCTATTCTTGAGCTTCTTATCACAAATGGAGCCCAAGAAGTTTGAAGAAGCCAACCAAGACACATTTTGGATTCAAGCCATGCAAGAAGAACTTCTTCAATTCAAAAGATGCAAGGTATGGAAGCTGGTGCCAAAACCTCAAGGACACAACATTATTGGCACCAAATGGATTTACAGGAACAAAATGGATGAAAATGGAGTAATCATCAAAAACAAGGCTAGATTGGTAGCCCAGGGCTATAGACAAGAAGAGGGAATTGACTTTGATCAAACCTTTGCCCCTGTTGCAAGGTTAGAAGTAAATAGGCTATTCCTTGCCTCTGCTACCCACAAGGGGTTCAAAGTATATCAAATGGATGTCAAATCAGACTTCCTCAATGGTGACTTGAAGGAAGAGGTATATGTTGAATAACCATCAGGTTTTGTGCATCCAACCCTCTCTTCTCTTGTGTATTTACTTAGAAAAGCTCTGTATGGTCTAATGCAAGCACCTAGGGCTTGGTATGAGACCTTATCTAGCTTTCTCATCAAGAAAAATTCTTGAGGGGAAAGATAGATAGTACATTGTTAATTAGGGAAACAATGGGCAAGTGTCTCCTAGTCCAAATATAAGTTGATGACATAATATTTGGGTCTACTGATGACAACCTCTGCAAAAGGTTTGCCAACCTTATGTAGGGGGATTTTGAGATGAGCAGTATGGGAGAGCTCAAGTACTTTTTAGGCCTCCAAGTGATACAGTCTGATGATGGGATATTCATCTCGCAGACCAAGTACACTAGGGTGCCTATCAAGAAATTTGGGATGGAATCAGCTTCCACCATGAAAACTCCCATGGGGTCCAACATTTTCCTGGACAAGCTTGAGAAGGGCAAGGCCTTTGATGAATCTATGTACATGTGCATTATTGGATCCCTATTATATCTAACTGCTAGTAGACTAGACATTATATATGCTACATGTGCTTGTGCTAGGTACCAGGCATGCCCTAAGGAATCTCACTATTCAAATGCAAAGAGGATTTTAAGATACCTTAAAGGCAGCCTACATCTTGGCTTTTGGTACCCTAAGAACAATGACTTTAAACTAACTGGATTTTCATATGCAGATTTTGCAGGATGCAAAGAAGACAGGAAAAGCATAAGTGGTACTTGTCAATTCCTAGGAAAGAGGTTGATTTCCTAGAGCAACAAAAAGCAGACAAGTGTGGCAATATCCACAGCTGAGTCTGAATATATTGCTGCAGGAAGTTGTTGTGCATAACTCTTGTGGATACAACATCAGTTAGAGGACTACAACCTCAAGGTAAGTGAGTCTCCTCTTTATTGTGACTCATCCAGTGCTATCTCTATTGCTAAGAATCCCGTCTCTCATAGCAGGACTAAGCACATTCAGATAAGATATCATTTTATAAGAGAACATGTTGAATGTAAAGGCATCTTAATTCCTTGAATTTGTCCCCACTGACAATCAAGTGGCTGATATTTTTACAAAGCCATTGGATGAGGCCAAATTTAATGCTTTCAAGATTGAACTAGGAATGTTAAATATTGAATAGTTCCTTCTTTCAATCATCTATGATATTATGCATGTTTTGTTAGGGTTCAAAATGTTGTCACATCAACACTCCTAGTGACATAGTTAAGTCATAATACAATCAGATCTCAAAAGGATTCATGTTTAGGTAATAAGGTCAGCTGAATCAGAAAAGATTGTTTCAGCTGAGCCGCTGAGACAGCTGGGAAAAATCTTGTTGGATCGTATAACGCCCTTAGAGGGGGGGGGGGTGAATAAGGGTGTGTTTAAAAATTAAATTTTTACTTAGTACTTTTTTAAAAAGATTTTACTTTACAAAAAAAAAATTACTTCTAAACACTTTCAAACCAATGCAATTTTAGTATTAAACCAAAACACAAATTTCTAAGATAAAGATTATGCCATCAAATATATAATTAAAGAAAGAGACATAATTATATTAATCATGAAATTTGAGTACAATAAAAATGATCTTAACAATGCTTAAGATCAAGGCACAATTATATTTACTAAAAATTCTACAATTTTGGTTTACCAATCCTTCTCCCAAGGATCGGAAGGCTATCGCTTGTCTCTCCCAAGACCAAGCCCAAGCCTATCCTCTAGATCTTCCCAAGATCTAGACGTAGCACACAAGGCCACGATTTCGCACCAAGCCACGCAAGGACTTGGACGCTCCGCACAAGGAAGCGATTTTCACCTAAGCCGCGCAAGGACTTAGACGCCGCACGCAAGACGACGATTTCTCTACCAATACTAAATGAAAAGTATGTGAATGAAAATACAATATGAAAAGAACAACTCCCTAGAAAATCAGATCTCTGAACGGATTGTTGAAGCCTCGAGATGATTGATGATGTAGAAGCGCGCCCGATCTCGTCTTCAATCTTCAATCCTTCTTTGCACAAATGGGAGTTGAAGAGGTTCTGGAGCTCTCTGGTTCGTATGCACTCAGGAAGGGACTGGAATTCTCAAAAGCTTGGAATGCACGAACCAAAGGAACCAATTTATAGAAATTCACTGTCGCCTGGGCGACAGTGACTGTCGGAATTTTCCGACAGCGCTAAACTGCCGCTGGAGTGCCGTCGTGGGTGGAGTCGTGGGCAGTTGCTGTAACCGTCGAGCTGTCGCCTGGGCGACATTGATGTCGGATTTCCGACAGTGCAAAACTGCCGGTCGTGGATGGAGACGTGGGCAGTTGTTGTAACCGCCGAGCTGTCGCCTGGGCGACATCGCAGTCGGATTTCCGACAGTGCAAAACTGCCTTTCGTCGATCTGCCGTGGAGGGAAGTAGTTGTAACTTCTTTGCTGTCGCCTGGGCGACAGTGGCTGTCGGAATTTTCCGACAGTGAAATTTTCCCACATTCAATTTTAGCTCCAGCAGAAATGTGAACATCTCATACCTGTTATCTGCACACCATTGATAAAAATAGAATCAAATACAAACGGGACTTTGTTATTATCAAACCGGAGGAGTGCGAAACGCATGCTCCAACAATCTCCCCCTTTTGATAATAACAAATCCGTATAAAAAGAAATCATGTCTATTTTGATTGATGATTTTAACCTTTGGTGTGTGCACAAAATTAACATGATATATATTTCTTGAAAATAAATGATCTACCTTTAGATGAAAGCTCCCCCTAAATGAAAGCTCCCCCTACATATATGCTCCCCCTAAATATATGATGTATTGTGTAGGTGGAATATTTAGGTGTAATAGATTTGTGATTGTTCTTTTTATACTTTTAATTCTCCCCCTTTTGATATTAGCAAAAGTTAATATTAGATAAAAGAGTAGTTCTTGATGGAATGGACATAGGATATAGAAAGAAAGAGTAAGCGGAAGCACTTTAGGTGAAATAATAGGAATATGCCATAGTATGAATAAACTCATGAAGTGACGGTATAGCCATATGAAGTAATGAAAGAAAATAACTTAAACATGAGTAAGATCATTTGAAAGTATCATAGAAAGACACAATAGTGTATAGAATTATGGAATATTTTCGGTCCAATTCTCATGAGATGAATATTTATTTAACATAATGATGTGTACATGTGATACTTAGATCAAACATATGAAGCTATTTAATTTACATGATCATTGAAATGTAGAACATAATAAAAGCACATAAAGGCAACTTTGACTTTGAAGATATAGCACAAGATGAATAGAAAACCATGTTTCTTTTGCACAAGACACTTTACAATTCTGTCCAATGTGCTTAACCTCACAATGCTCATTAAGACTTATCAGGAGGGTAAGTAGTGCTTGGTGGAGTATCCTTGTCTTTATTTTAATTTTTTTGATCACAGATGTTGTGATATCTTAATTTTGATATATTGATATATTTTTTTAAATGACCAAGGATCTCCGAATTCATTTGAATCGCAAAAGATGGTGAATATTTTGGTGTGCTAACAAATCAAGGGTGAAAGTTGTATTTAAGAAGTGCTATTTTATTATGTTAAAGCAAATATGATCCATGTATATATTAAAGAAGTACACATATGTATTGATCAAAAGAAGTGAACGTGATAGTTCATTATGATAGATAAACAATTTCTCATACTTAGAGGCATGCGAAAACAATTTCCAATGGTCTAAACAACTAAGTAGAAGTGTCAATACGATGATAGCTTGGAAATGAAATCATATAAACATGTAAGTCATTTTTTTTTTAAATAAATAGCACATGGTTTGTCATCAAGTCATGAGGTGAAGCATTAATAATGACATATAACTATTGTAGATCATCAAAGGGACCCAACATTGATTTTTTAGTACATTTGGAGCTGTCGGAAAATTCCGACACCCACTGTCGCGTGGGCGACAGCCAAAAGTATAAATAGGGCATCAGACCGAGTCAAACCGTATTGTGCTTCATTTTTCTGGACTGTTGAGAGAGAGAGGGCTGTCGGAAATCGGCGACATCTCAAGATCTAAGGTATGGGAGTTTGCTTTTTATGGTTTTGACTCCAATTTTTTTTTGTTGGATTTTTGATTTTGAAAGTAGAGAAAAAGGAAAATGTAGTTTTCATGTTGATTTTTGATGAATGGTGTAGGTTTTTGAAGTTTAGTTTTTTTTTTATTATTTAAAAAAAATGTAGATCTAGTTTAAAAACAAGTGGATCTTGTTGGATCTTTGTGAAAATTTTTGATTTTGTGATTTTTGTGATGAAGGGTTCCATTTGTTCATTCTCTAAAGGGTTTTGGTAGATCTAGTTTAGTGTATAGGTTTGAAGATAATGAATAGTAAAGAATTTGTAGAATATGTTGATTTGAAAAACATAATTTTTTTTTTAAAACGTGATGTTGAAATAACATTGATTTTGAGTAGATCTGGAAGGATATGCAAAAAATTTTGAGAGAAATCACTTGGTGAGCTGTCGGAAAATTCCGACACCCACTGTCTCCTGGGCGACAGTGTTCCAGTGCACAACACATGTTTGATCTAATTTTTTTGTTATTTGCAGAATGGCTTCCAGTTCCAAAGCTCGAAAGAGTACTTCGGAAGATGCACGTAGTTCATATCAAGTTTTTCCTGGGGTGGAGAAGGCTATTGTTGGAATAGCGAAGTATGTGGAATTTGAGTCGCCAAAGCACGATCATATCTATGATCGGCTTGCGAACGCAGGTATAATCTCAATAATCACACCAGAGGGGTTTTCTTCCTTTTTCATTCGTGAATTTTATAACCATTTGGAAGACCCAAATTTCACTGAATTGGATGGAGGAGTGAGATCAAGGATCCAAGGTCAACATGTGGAAATAACACATGTTGATCTACGAGAGGAATTCGGACTAGTGATGAGTGAGAATATGCCTGATATAGTGGAGAATTATCGAAAGGATAGAAATTGGACCCTTGTAAACATGAGTTTACATGGGAATCAAAAAAAGACTCTTACCACTGAAGTTACCTCACTTACTCCGGATGCGTTCTTAGTCCAATATATATTAAGGAATTCAGTGATGTTGAAGAGTGGAGACACAAGAAGTATTACGGCTCAGTTGACCCTCTTTACATACTATATTATGGAGGATGAGCTTTTTGATGTGGCAGACTTCATACTCTCCCAGATTAGGTATGCGTATAGATTAAAGCATCCAAGATGGGTGAAGGTTCATACGCTGCCAATGGGGGCGGTAATATAGCGTGTACTTTATAAGAAGTATGGATGGATAGTGCAAGGTGCTTATTTGGATGATTGTTATCCGGAAATATATTATACGGGTTCAATGAAGGTGAAGAAGCCGCAGAGAAAAGCTCATCCAGGGATTGAGATTAGAGAGCCGACCATTTCTAGGGCAGGATCACTACGAGAGTCCATTGATGATTTGCGTGATTCATTAGAGGATCACAAGAGGGAAGTGAAGAAGGACCGTAGTCGAATGCAGAAATTTATGAAGTTTGTCGTCAAGGGTCTGAAGTTAAAGCCAACTCCGGAGGAAGAGGCCGAATGGCAAGTTCCGGACGAAGAACCGCCACGCGAATCGGTGAGGCGGACTCGCCGTGGTAAAGACGTGAGACGAGGACCTCCAGAAGATTTTCCAGAGAGCAGCGGGGCTGGTTATGAAGATTCAGAGTAGTTTTATGTTGCTGCTGCTGCTGGGCGATGTCGGAAATTTCCGACATCCACTGTCGCCTGGGCGACAGTGAACTTCTTTAGATTTCTGCTTTTGTTTAATGAACTTGATCCTTAAGTTGTTTCTACTGTTTTTATTTGAACAATATTGATGTAATATTAATGATGTTGAATTTTTGTTAAGTCTTTTGAAATTTTATGTTTTGATTTTTAAGATTTTAGCTTTTTCTTTGTACATTGTTTATGTTTTGTGATAATAAATTTTTTTTTAAATTTTATAGGCTTTAAATAGTGATATATTCATTGTGAAATGTCTAGAATTCCCAATTCTAGCCTAAGCATAGAAAAACGGGAATCCGATAACGGCTTAGTGAATATATCCGCTAGTTGATTTTCCGTGCCTATAAAGTTGATTTTTATATTACCCTTCTTAATATGATCCCTTATAAAATGATGTCGGACATCTATATGCTTAGATCTAGAATGTAATATGGTATTGTTAGTTAAGTCTATAACACTTTTATTGTCACACTTTAATTCTACACTACTTTGTTGCATGCCAAAATCTTCTAATGTTTGTGACATCCAAAGAGCTTGGGCACAACAACTACCTAGTGCAATATATTTGACCTCGGTAGTTGAGAGGGCAACAGAATTCTATTTCCTACTCGACCATGAAATAAGTGAAGGGCCGATAAAGTGACAAGTGCCACTAGTGCTTTTCCTATCTAAGGAACATCCCGCATAATCTGAATCCGAAAAACCATGTAAAATAAAAGAATCATTATGAGGATACCATAAACCTAATTTTGATGTGCCTATGAGATATCTAAAGATACGTTTCACCGCTTTTAAATGTGACTCTTTAGGATTAGCTTGAAATCTAGCACATAAACAAACGGCAAACATAATATCAGGTCTAGATGCGGTTAA
Source organism: Dactylorhiza incarnata (assembly GCA_033032865.1). Classification (NCBI taxonomy): domain Eukaryota; kingdom Viridiplantae; phylum Streptophyta; class Magnoliopsida; order Asparagales; family Orchidaceae; genus Dactylorhiza; species Dactylorhiza incarnata. The sequence continues at coordinate 2,570,974 of JAWHQI010000026.1, read as the reverse complement.
ATACAATAAAGACCCTATCATACTTCTATAAAGGGTTTGTTCAATTGAAACACCACTTTCATCTTTTCCTAATTTTAGTGAAGTACTCATAGGAGTGTTTGCATGCTTAAGGTTTTCAAATCCAAATCTTTTAACATATCATGAATATATTTGGTTTGACATATAAAAATTCCATCATGTTTTTGTGTAATTTGAAAACCTAGAAAATATGAAAGTTCTCCAACCATACTCATTTCAAATTCATTTTTCATAATTTGAACTACTTCATTACACAACTCTTCATTAGTGGCTCCAAAAATAATATCATCAACATAAATTTGTAAAATAACTAAATCATGATCAATTTGCTTAATGAAGAGTGTAGAATCAGCACTTCCAATTTTATAATCGTGCTTTAACAAATATTGAGTTAATCGATCATACCAAGCACGAGGCGCTTGTTTTAATCCATAAAGCGCTTTATCTAACTTATAAACATAATTTGGATATTTCTCATTTATAAAGCCAGGGGGTTGTTCTACATAAACTTCTTCTTTTATATACCCGATTAAAAATGCGGTTTTGACATCCATTTGATATAATTTAAATCTTTTAAAACAAGCAAATGCAAGAAATATTCTAACCGCTTCTAATCTTGCTACGGGTGCAAAAGTTTCATCAAAATCTACCCCTTCAATTTGTGCATAACCTTTTGCAACTAATCTGGCTTTATTTCTAATAATTCTAGATTCATTATCCATTTTATTTTTAAAAATCCACTTAACACCAACTACAGGACGGTTTTTGGGTCATTCTACAAGATTCCAAACCTTATTACGTTCAAATTGATTAAGTTCTTCATTCATAGCTAAAAACCAAAATTCATCATTTAAAGCGGTGGAAACATCTTTTGGTTCTATTTCAGAAACAAAACAAAGGTTTGAAAATAAAACATGTAGCGATGAACGAGTACTAACCCCTTTTTGCGGATCTCCAATGATAAGCTCCTTTGGATGATCCTTAGAGAATCTCAATTCACTTGGAGGCACATATCCTTCTCTTTCTTCTTCTTCTCTATCTTCTTCTCCTCTTTCTTCTTCTCTTTCTTCTTCTTTTTCTTCTTCATTTTCTCCAAGTTCTTCTTCATCATTCTCCACCGTGGGAAGGAGTTCATCTTCTTTTCCTGTAATTTTCTTTTCTACACATGAAGCAAACTCATCAAACCTAACATGAATAGATTCTTCAACTATTTTTGTTCTTTTATTAAAAATTCTATAAGCTTTACTAGTTGAAGAATAGCCAATAAAAATACCTTCATCACATTTTTCATCAAATTTTCCTAAGGAATCTTTAGAATTCAAAATAAAACATTTACAACCAAAAACTTTGAAATAAGAAACATTTGGTTGTTTACTAAATATTAATTCATAAGGAGTTAATTTTAAAATAGGGCGAAGCATTACTCTATTAATTACATAACATGTCGTGCTAACCGCTTCAGCCCAAAAAGATTTTGGTAATTTGAATTCAGATAACATTGTACGGGCTAACTCTTGAAGAGTTCTAATTTTCCTCTCCAATACACCATTTTGCTGTGGTGTGCGTGGAGCGGAAAATTCATGTTTAATTCCTAACTCCGTACAAAAAGAAATAAACTTTTCATTTTCAAATTCTCCTCCATGATCCGATCGTATGCGTTTAATTTTTAACTCAAATTCATTTTGGATACGCAAACATAATTTTGAAAATTCTGAAAATGCTTCGGATTTGGAGGTTAGAAATAAAGTCCAACAAAAACGAGAATAATCATCAATCAAAACAAATGTGTATTTTCTACCTCCTAAGCTAGAAATTCCAATTGGCCCAAATAAGTCCATATGTATTAATTGAAGTGGCCTAGTGGTAGAAATAATGTTTTTACTTTTGAAAGATGATTTTGAAAATTTTCCTTTTTGGCAGGGCACACATAGTGAAGAAGATAAATTTCCATTTAGCGAAGGTAAACCTTTAATTAATTTATCTTTTGAAAGTTTTGAAATTAACTTGGTACTAGCATGTCCAAGTCGCCTATGCCATAAATCTAATTCATCATTTTTTGATAGAAAACATTTCAAAGTAGAATTTGAAAAATCAAGAAATTTAATCATATATACATTATGACATCTAGGTGCGGTAAAAACAATTTCATTTGTTTTGGAATTAATAATTTTGCACAAATTTGTAGAAGATTCAAATAAAACATTTAAACCCTTATCACATAATTGACTAATAGAAATCAAATTATGCTTTAATCCTTCTACAAATAAAACATTTGAAATTGAAAAAATTTCGTTACCCACAACACCGATGCCGATGATTTTTCCTTTTCCATTGTCACCGAATGTAACAACTCCTCCTTTATTCATCTCCAGGCTAAGGAACTTCTCTTTATTGCCCGTCATGTGCTTTGAACAACCCGAGTCCAAGTACCACACGTCTTCTTTGTCCTTAGCCTGCCAACACACCTAGAAAGAAGAGGTGAGTAAAGATCTGGTTACCCAAGTGGTTCCACCCATAGTATAGGTAGAAGCCTTAGGCACCCAGAATTGTTTAATTTTTGTTTTTCCTTCCTTCCAGCAAGAGTTCATAGTGTGACCAAATCTATTGCATTTGGCACAAGTAATGTATTTAGAAGAGTATAACTTTTCTGGACTTTTACTGGATGAGGATGCAGTATTTGATGATTCATTAATTTTAGAATTTTTTAAAACAAATTTTCTGGACTTTTCACTGTCGCTGGCGACAGTGGTTGTCGCTGGGCGACAGCTTCCAGACGTGTATCTGAGTCCAAACCTTCCAGATCCATGGCGTTGGTATCCTAAGATCATATCCAGTGATCTTCGGCCCATTCCAAATTTTTTCATGGCTAGTATTAAGTCATGAATCTGGTTTCTCATTTTTGTATTCTCGGATACTAGATTTACGCATCTTCGTTCAAAAGATTTCTTTCCCTCATGGACTTTGGAAATTGAAGATTTCAGATCTCTCTCTAAAATCTCATTCTTTTTAGTAAGAACTTTTATTGTAGAATGAGATTTGGAAAGAGATTCTTCAAGTTCATTAATTCTTTCCAAAAAGTGATCACACTCTTGGCAAGAAATATCTCTTTTTCCAATAGTCTTAATTTCATTTAACAAATTTTTGTTTTCTTTAAGTAAAATTCCATTTTCAGATTTTAGAAGATCATTATCTTTTAAACTTTTTCAAAAAAATTGCAAGTCTTTAAAAATTCAGAAAATAATTCATCATAGGTTGGAGGAGTTACCTCAGTGTCGCTTTGGACACTGCATTCGTCATCAGATATGACGCTCTTTCCCATTAAGCATATGTTGGCCTCCTCTTCTTTACTTGAGTCGGAACTGCTTGCATCCTCAGACGTAGTATCATCCCAGGTTTCCGCCTTCAACACTTTCTTCGACCCTTTGTGCTTCTTTTCTTTAAGTTCTTTCAAGTACTTTGGACACTTGCTTCGAATGTGTCCTAACTTCTTGTAGTGATAGCACTCCGGTGGCGGTCTCTCTTCCTCCTCATCGCCTTCCTTTCCTTTTTTCTTCCTAAAGGTTTCCTTCTTAAAATACTTCTTAAACGAATTCCTTCTCTCCGGATTTTTCATAAATTTTCTAAATTTTTTAACAAATAAACTTTCCTCATCTTCTTCATCCTCCTCAGAATCACTAGTTTCTTCCTTCTTTGATCTTAGAGCCAATCCCTTCTTCCTTGGCTCCATATACTCTTGTTGTTGAATTTTCAATTCAACTTCATGAGTTTTCAAGTTCCCAATGAGACTCTCCAATTGTAAGGTCTTAAGATCATGTGACTCGGAAATTGCAGTCACTTTAGGATTGAACTTCGGGGGAAGTGATCTTAAGATTTTCCTTACCAAATCTCCATTTGAGAACACCTTTCCTAGCACCTTTGAGTCATTCACGATTTTTGTAAATCGTGTGTACATCGTATCGATCTCTTCATTTACCTCCATTTTGAACCTTTCAAATTCAGACTCCAGTTGAAATAGCTTTGAATCTTTTACCTGCGAAGTACCTTCATGAGTGATTTCTAACAAATTCCAAATTTCAAATGCAGAATTACAAGCACAAATTCTATTAAATTCAGTGCGATCTAGTGCGCAAAATAAGGCATTCATGGCTTTTGCATTGTTCTTACATCTTAATTTATCATTGTCATCCCACTTGTCTTTGGGCTTATCCATAGTTACATCTCCTACAACGATTGTTGGAGAAGTGTAACTAGATTCTACCATATTCCAGACTTCTATATCTAGCGCAATTAGAAAACAACGCATACGTGTTTTCCAATAATTATAGTCTGTGCCCGTGAATAAAGGTGGTCTACTTATGCCTTGCCCCTCAACGAACGCATGATCGTTGTGCGCCATTACTCCCAATGGTAAAACCGTTTTGGAGTAACCTCACTCTGATACCACTTGTTGGATCGTATAACGCCCTTAGAGGGGGGGGGGGGGTGAATAAGGGTGTGTTTAAAAATTAAATTTTTACTTAGTACTTTTTTAAAGAGATTTTACTTTACAAAAAAAAATTACTTCTAAACACTTTCAAACCAATGCAATTTTAGTATTAAATCAAAACACAAATTTCTAAGATAAAGATTATGCCATCAAATATATAATTAAAGAAAGAGACATAATTATATTAATCATGAAATTTGAGTACAATAAAAATGATCTTAACAATGCTTAAGATCAAGGCACAATTATATTTACTAAAAATTCTACAATTTTGGTTTACCAATCCTTCTCCCAAGGATCGGAAGGCTATCGCTTGTCTCTCCCAAGACCAAGCCCAAGCCTATCCTCTAGATCTTGACAAGATCTAGACGTAGCACACAAGGCCACGATTTTGCACCAAGCCACGCAAGGACTTGGACGCTCCGCACAAGGAAGCGATTTTCCCCTAAGCCGCTCAAGGACTTAGACGCCGCACGCAAGACGACGATTTCTCTACCAATACTAAATGAAAAGTATGTGAATGAAAATACAATATGAAAAGAACAACTCCCTAGAAAATCAGATCTCTGAACGGATTGTTGAAGCCTCGAGATGATTGATGATGTAGAAGCGCGCCCGATCTCGTCTTCAATCTTCAATCCTTCTTTGCACAAATGGGAGTTGAGGAGGTTCTGGAGCTCTCTGGTTCGTATGCACTCAGGAAGGGACTGGAATTCTCAAAAGCTTGGAATGCACGAACCAAAGGAACCAATTTATAGAAATTCACTGTCGCCTGGGCGACAGTGACTGTCGGAATTTTCTGACAGCGCTAAACTGCCGCTGGAGTGCCGTCGTGGGTGGAGTCGTGGGCAGTTGTTGTAACCGTTGAGCTGTCGCCTGGGCGACATCGATGTCGGATTTCCGATAGTGCAAAACTGCCGGTCGTGGATGGAGACGTGGGCAGTTGTTGTAACCGCCGAGCTGTCGCCTGGGCGACATCGCTGTCGGATTTCAGACAGCGCAAAACTGCCTTTCGTCGATCTGCCGTGGAGGGAAGTAGTTGTAACTTCTCTGCTGTCGCCTGGGCGACAGTGGCTGTCGGAATTTTCCGACAGTGAAATTTTCCCACATTCAATTTTAGCTCCAGCAGAAATGTGAACATCTCATACCTGTTATCTGCACACCATTGATAAAAATAGAATCAAATACAAACGGGACTTTGTTATTATTAAACCGGAGGAGTGCGAAATGCATGCTCCAACAAATCTCAGCTGATCCGCTGAGACTGATAAACTGTCCCAGCAGTTGACAGTGCTCTGTCCCAGCGGTTTATGTCGTCATCTCAGCGGTTTGATGGGTAAAAATTAAATTCCTGCGGAGCCTGGGTTCGGTTAGATTCCGACCGGCATTTTCGAGGAGTCCGGCGAGTACCCCTACTTTGAGGTGCTAAACCTTTATCCCACCTATCGAGGTGATGGAAGTAACGGTCGCTCCCGCTTTCAGAATATTCGGGGTAGCACCGCGGCGACGGGGTCAGAAATCTTTTTTGGTTAATTAATTTTTATAAAAAAGGTCTCTCGCAGAGTTTTTGAAAATAATTTATCCAACTTATCTTGTGATAAAGGCAAGTGCACCTTATCGTGTATAGTACAGGATATAATTTTTTAGAAAATGATATTGCGGTCGTATTTAGATCCGGGTCTGTCGAGTACTTCTACTTTGAGAAAATGCGATATTGTTTTATCGATCGATTGCGTGATTTAAAAGAAATTGAAATTACAGAATTTAAAGGACAGAAATTGAAAGACAGAAATTGAAATACAGAAATGCAATCTCTACCCAAATAGGTAGAGGGGAAATAAATGCGTGAGGGAGTTCTACCCAAATGGGTAGACAGAAAATAAAAGCAGTACAAGTTCTATCCAAACGGGTAGACGGGAAATAAATGCAGTGCGATAAAAAACTACGCTACGAAAAGAAATTGCATAAGCTATTAATAGAACTAGGAAAAAAAGAACGAAAACATAAAACAACAAAAAGAAAAATATTAAGGAATGAAATATGATGAAAACAAAAATTAGCGAAACAAAAATAACGAGAACAAAAATTGCGAGAATGAAAGTTGCTTTGAAACGAAAATAAACGAAAACATAATCTTCGGCTCTAATCTCTACCGCGTCAAGGAAGAAAAAGAACAAAAATTATGACGGCGAGTAAATTCGAATCGAAGCGAAAAAAACAATATTATTACGGCAATAAATAAACTTAGATAAAGAAAAGAAAAATGCAGGAATTTAAGTGCGGATAATAAAGCTAAGTTATGAATTAAAATTGTAGTGCAGAAATAAAACAATTAAAATTGCAGTGCAGAAAGGAATTTGCAAAATTGAAATGCACGAAATAAAAAAACTAACTTTATTTATTGCCCTAATAAAAGATCACAAGAAAAAAAATTACATTAAGTAAAAATTACAAGAAATAAAAAACATTACAACAATTAAAAAAGAAAAAAAAAACTACACTTAATTAATTAATTACATAAAAAAACATAAAAAGAAAATACAAAAACTAAGGTGGAAAAGGATCGGTGGAAGATCACCCAAAAGGGCAATCCAAGAGGGGAGATTGAAGAGGGGGCCAACCTCTATTTATAGACAAAATTGGGCTGCACTTAGCGAAAAAAGACATAGCTGTTGAAATTGTTGAAGTGAAGTGGAAGGGAGTCCGGCCAGACTGAAGGCTGGAGACCGCAGAGACCGCGCGGCCTGCGCTGGTGCTCTGGCGGTTTGGTTCTGCGATCTCTCCCTGCTGTTATGGCGATCTGCTGTGATCAGCCAGTTTGTTTCTTGGTTTGGTCGTTGGTTTTGGCGACCTGTTGCGAGTTCTTCCAGTCTTGTTCTGGGCGGCCTGTTCTTGGTTGTCCGCAGTGACCGGGCGGCTTGTTTGGGCTGTTTTGGCGACTTGGTTCAAGTCGGCCAGATGTTTGTCCCTACGTAGGCGATCTTAGGAAGGGTGGTCGCTGTGTCCGCGCGGCTTGTGCGCGGATTGCTGCTGTCTTGCTGACTTGGGCTGGATCTTGTCCAAGTGTTGTGTCCGCGCGGCTTGTGCGCAGACTGCTGTTGTCTTGCGGACTTGTGCTGGATCTCGTCCAAGTGCTATGTCCGCGCGGTCTGTCTTATGAGGCCACTGGCGATCTGATGGGCGGTTATTATATCCCGGTTTGTGCGGTGACGACATCCGTCTATCCGCCTATAAATAGGGGTGCAGGGCCCGTCATTCATAACAAGAACTGTAAGAACAACAGCCCAGATTGTTTCTTGCGGACTCAAGTTTGAAGTCGCGCGGTCTCGGAAGTGAGCTAACCGGTTGTTGTGTTCGCAGGTTTGCGGTCAGCAGGTTGCGGTCTCCTTCCTTGGTGATTTCCGGCGGTTTGAATAAACAGTTTGTCTGCGGTCTGTCAGCAAACTGGTTTATTGTGTTCTTGTGCTGTTCGCAGCGGACTCAGTGATCAGGCGACCTTCAGCGGTTAGGCGGTCTGAGTTGCGGTCTGGCGACAGCTTCAGTTCTTTGTTCCAATAAGCTTCAGTTCGTGCGGTTTGGGATTGCGGTCTGGCAGTGCAGGTTGTCTGCTTCTTTTCGCGCGGTCTCAAGGTGTTTCTGTGGTCTGACTGTGCAAGCGGTCTGGGAGTACAGCAGAGCAAGCCGGGCGGCCTGAGCCTTTTTGCAGTCCGTGCGGTCTCTGCTTTGGCAGACCGCCAGTTTCATTTTTGGTGTGTTTGTTCTTCTCATCTCCGTGATTCTTATGAATCATGTCTCGCCATGTATACCTCGCATTGTAAAGAAGTTCTGTTTCAATAAAGATTTCTTATGTTGCTGTTTTTGGCATTGTGGTTGTTTGGCTATAACTCTTGTTGATACAACTCCTGCTTACTCCTAAACGGTCTTTCAAAAATTTTAACAATAGCAGCTGGCGGTTTGACTAGAGAAGCCAATTTTGACTTGAGAGTTGTGGGGTGCGGATAGCATCTGGCTGATTCTAGAAGGAGAGCGCTGGCAGGGAGAGTTCATCAAACGCGGCGGAGAGGGTTTCGTCGAACGTCGTTCTGGGAGAGTTCGTCGAACGCAGGTGGGGGTTCGTCGAACGCAGCTCGAGGAGAGTTCGTCGAGCGTAGGGCGCCTTTCGTCGAACGCCTGCAAACATATATATATATATATATATATAGTTAGTTATATGTTTATATATAGTATATATATAGTTCATCAAACGCCACTCGGGGAGAGTTCGTCGAACGCAGCATGGGGTTCGTCGAACGCTGCTCGGGGGAGTGTTCGTCGAACGCAGCACGGGGTTCGTCGAACGTGGCTTGGGGGAGTGTTCGTCGAACGCAGCGCGAGGAGAATTTGTCGAACGTAGGGCGCCTTTCGTCGAACGCAGCCTGCCCTTATATATATTATTATTATTTATGTTATTGTTCTACTATACTACTATATTATATATATATTCATAGAATTTTTATATTAATACATATTCAATAACTAACTTAATTATATTCAATAAATATTTACATATATATTTAAATACTATATATATATATATTTACATACTTAAATAGTTTATATTTACATAATTACTTACATAAATATTTACATACTTATTATATAGTTTTAATATAAACTTAAATAATTCATTTTACATATAAATATAAATATATAAAAACAATTCATTTATTTAATATTTAACAAGAAATATTACAAATTTTTAATAAAACTATACAAAAACTATATAGAAAATAAGTATATTTTTCTATTTATCAAATACCCCCATACTTAAGCTTTTGCTATTCCAGAGCAAAAGTACGAAAATACACTTAAGACATTAATAAAATTGCTAGTTCACTAAAATTTCAAATAAATCGAAAAGTAAGTTTAAAGTAAATTTTAGAGATTTAAAGAGGTAAATCCTAAGCTATGAAAATGACTTCAAAAGAGAAGATATTTTTGCCAACAAGACCTCTTTAAGTTAGCTAAAAGGCAAGCAATATTGCATTCGTTAGCAACATAATTAAACTAGAATTATAAAACTTTAACTTGTTATGAAATTTTTAAGGAAGAATAAAAACTACTAAATATTGCTCTCCCAAAAATTTAATTTTTTCTAGGTTTCAATTATATTTGTTAAGGGGTGGGGGAGAAACTTGGTAAGAGAAGAGATTATTGAATTAGGGTGATGAATTTTATCCTCTCACCCCACTTTTCATTTGAGTTTGGGTTAGGGAATGAAATCTTATTCACATAAGCAAATTTTTTCAATCTTCAAAATTAACCCAATGTATATGTTTAGGAAACGAAAATTTTATTTATATGCCATATAATCTTTTTATAAAAATGGGTGTCTATGTTTACAGAACGAAATCTTATTCCCATTGACATAAGATCTTTTAAATGATTACCAAGAAAAAGGCTAAGAGGAAAGGGGTTTTAAAAAGAAATTTCTAGATTTAAAATCAAAAAATTTAGAGAGCAAGATAAAGTAGATAGAATTTTCCTAAGCTTCCAAAAGTTTGAAGTATGAATAATTTAGAGTTTAAGGTTGTTTTTTTCTAACATAATACAATAAGTAGCGGTTTAAAACTAACGAGAAGTAGTGCTAAAATAAATTATGTAATTAAATTAAATTCATAGAGTGCTTTTTAAAACCAATTCTCTGAAAATTTAAATCTTACGAACTATGATAAAATGAACTAAAAGCAAACCAAAGATAATGAAAATGCTTAAAAATAAATCGACTAGCCTTGAAAGTAATAAAAAGCTAAGTATGGGTTTTATTCCATTTTTGGAGTTTTTGGATAAGTTTTCATCTATTTTTTAATTTGGATTTTTTATTATGATCTCTTTTTTTTGTACAAAGTACATATAAATAGTTAATAAGAAAAAAAAAGAAAAAGAAAAAGAAAGGAAAATAAAAACATAAATAAAATTTTTTGGTGTTATGACAAAATTTTGTGAATTTTGTTATAACAAATTTCTAAGTAAATTTTTTTCAATTTTTTGGATTTTTCAAATCTTTATCTTATATATACATTAATACTTAAAAAAGAAAAAGAAGAAAAGGAAAAATAAAAAACATCAAAAAATTTTTCATAATGATATTTTTTGATTTTTTTTCCAAATGTGCATAAATATATACATAATATTTTTTCATTCTTTTGAGGTTTTTCTAATATGGGAGGGACAAAAATTATTACAAAAGGAGGGGAAAACACCCCCATACTTAAAAGTCAACATTGTCCTCAATGTAGAAATTAAGTATGAGGAACAAGTCTATATGTACAAAAGCATGAAAAATACAAGAAAGGAAATAGCAGGGGAAAAAGCACGTCCCTGATTTGGAGACGGGATGACCGGATTAATACCTGCAAAATATGTTTAAACAAAAACTAATTTTTCATAATATACGAAAAAACAAAATAAAAATATACAATACAAAATTTTGTCATTTTAGGAGTTTTGTAATTTAATTTAAAAATTTTTTATATAGAAAAAGATATTACAAACTTTATTTATATACACAAAAATTATAGGGAATAAAACAAAACAAGTAAAAAAAGACACAATTTTTTTGTGTGAGCTTTTTAAAGTTTTTTCATTTTTTGGTGATTTTTTGGATTTCTTAAAATTTGTAAAAATAAGGAATGACATATTTTTGGTGTTTGGGGGGGGGGGGGGTTAATTATTTTTTTTAAAGTATTTTTGTAAAGAAAACAAATGATAAGGAATGAAATATTTTTGTGTTTTTGAGGTTTTTAATTTTTTAATTTTTGGTTTTTCTTTTTTGTTAAAGGAGGAAAAAAGATAAGGATAAAATCAATAGAGTTTTTCTCTTTTCAAAATATCAACAAAAATCCCGGACAACGGCGCCAAAAACTTGATGGGTAAAAATTAAATTCCTGCGGAGCCTGGGTTCGGTTAGATTCTGGCGGGCGTTTTCGAGGAGTCCGGTGAGTACTCCAACTTCGAGGAGATAAACCTTTATCCCACCTATCGAGGTGATGGAAGTAACGGTCGCTCCCACTTTCGGAATATCTAGGGTAGCACAGCGGCGACGGCGCTGAAATTCTTTTTTTGGTTAATTAATTCTTATAAAAATGGTCTCTCGCAGAGTTTTTGAAAATAATTTATCCAACTTATCTTGTGATAAAGGCAAGTGCACATAATCGTGTATAGTACATGATATAATTTTTTAGAAAATGATATCGCGGTCGTATTTAGATCCGGGTCTGTCGAGTACTTCTACTTTGAGAAAATGCGCTATTGTTTTATCGATCGATTGCGTGATTTAAAAGAAATTGAAATTACAGAATTTAAAGGACATAAATTGAAATACAGAAATGCAATCTCTACCCAAATAGGTAGAGGGGAAATAAATGCGTGAGCGAGTTCTACCCAAATGGGTAGATGGGAAATAAATGCAGTGCAAGTTTTACCCAAATGGGTAGACGGGAAATAAATGCAGTGCGATAAAAAACTACGCTAAAAGAAATTGCATAAGCTATTAATAGAACTAGGAAAAAAAACGAAAACATAAAACAACAAAAAGAAAAATATTATGGAATGAAATATGATGAAAACAGAAATTAGCGAAACAAAAATAACGAGAACAAAAATTGCGAGAACGAAAGTTGCTTTGAAATAAAAATAAACGAAAACATAATCTTCGGCTCTAATCTCTACCGCGTGAAGGAAGAAAAAGAACAAAAATTATGACGGCGAGTAAATTTGATTCAAAGTAAAAAAAAAACAATATTATTGCGGCAATAAATAAACTTAGATAAAGAAAAGAAAAATGCAGGAATTTAAGTGCGGATAATAAAGCTATGTTATGAATTAAAATTGCAGTGCAGAAATAAAACTAAGTTATGAATTAAAATTGCAGTGCAGAAAGGAATTTGCAGAATTGAAATGCACGAAATAAATATAGTTCGTCAAATTCCGCTCAGGGAGAGTTCGTCGAACGCAGCACGGGGTTCGTCGAACGCAGCTTGGGGGAGTGTTCGTCGAACGCAGCACGGGGTTCGTCGAACGCAGCTCGGGGGAGTGTTCGTCGAACGCAGCGCGGGGAGAATTCGTCGAACGCAGGGCGCCTTTCGTCGAACGCAGCCTGCCTTTATATATATTATTATTATTTATGTTATTATTCTACTATACTACTATATTATATATATATATTCACATAATTTTTATATTAATACATATTCAATAACTAACTTAATTATATTCAATAAATATTTACATATATATTTAAATACTTTATATATATATATATTTACATACTTAAATAGTTTATATTTACATAATTACTTACATAAATAATTACAAACTTATTATATAGTTTTAATATATACTTAAATAATTCATTTTACATATAAATATATAAAAACAATTCATTTATTCAATATTTAACAAGAAATATTACAAATTTTTAATAAAACTATACAAAAACTATATAGAAAATAAGTATATTTTTCTATTTTTCACAGTTCCGCTAAGACGGGCTGCTCTCAATACAGATTATGTAAATGCAACCCCAACTGACCTAATTCCCTTTACAATAACAAGTTCACTTAACTTTAATTATTAGGGTTAATCAAAACACAGATTCAAGCCATATAAATAGACATATGTTAATTAATGAAAGCTACACAACCTTTCCCTCCTAGCCGCCGAGACGAATCATATTCTCTTCCGTCCCAGCGCCTTCTTCTACAACAATAATGGCACCCAAGAGCTCAAAAGATCTTCTGGAGGGGTATGAAATTGTGAGAAATGGATTTGCCCATGCCCCAGAAGACATAAAAGGAGTGATTTAACTCCTGGAAGCACAATGCCTGGAGTACATTATATCTGAACCCACATTCATTCTCAGAACTGAAGTTCTAAAATGGTTCCGTAATGCCAAATTGTCCTCCTCCAAGTCCTCTCTGAAGTCCAAAATAGGAGGAGACAGAGTGGAAATCTCCTCAGTAAGAATTGAACAAGCCTTACACATTCCATCATGCAGTCAGAATGAGGAGAAAGATATTTCTGACAAGGACAAGAAGAAATCCCTTAAGTGGGTTGAGTACAGTGATGACAAGATTGGCTTATTAAAGAGAAAATTCTTCAATCAAAGAGGGAAAATCTTGTCAGACATTGTAGGAAAAGCAATCCTATAAAAGCCTGGGTTACATGATACTATTTCCCAATTAATGTTTGAAATTATGACAAGGATCATTCTAACTATAAAAATCTCCTAGGGAGAAGTCATATTTTAGAGACTTAAGGAATGTCTGCAAGCACCAAATAAGGGTAGAATTCTATCCCTATATCTAATTCAGACATATCCTGAGAATTTTAAAGGGCTCAAAGGATCAAATATCCATTACCAGGAAAGAATGGATATAAAGACCTTAGATAGGTTCACCAGGGTGCTCCCATAAGCCAGCCCACTGAGGCAAAGGAGAAAGGGAACAAGAAATCCAAATCAATAAAGAAGCCTAGAATGATCAAATCAAGTTATGAGTTTGACCACTCAGATAAAAATGAAGATGCTGGTGCTGATCTTGGATCACACAGCAATCATGGCAAGGATGCTGAACTGGATGACATGCCTGCTGACACTGTCCATCCACAGGACTTGGACATAGATATCACTCCTGGTAATTAATCCTTAAAACTCCTTATTACTAATAATGTTGTTTAATAATAGACAATCAACTAGTTAGTCGCTAATGACACTTAAGAAAATATGGACCACAGCTTCTCAAGGCCAGATGAATGCTCTATCTGAGGGGGAGCAACACCAAGAACCATCCTCCTTGGATGTGGCAAATATCATTGATAATGGTGAGGCTGTCTCTCATAAGATTAATGAGGACAAAGTGCCTTCACCTCAGGATTTGCAAGGTCAGATTGACATAGTTATTTTAAATCTTAAAGAAAGAATTAGGCTTAATCCTGATACTGAGCCAGCTCTCTGGGATTTACCTACACCAGCTCTCTGGGATTTTCCTACACCAGCTAAGGGAGAGAAGCCAATAGAGCCATCAGTTGGTCAAGATGATGTTCTTGGTAAGACTAATTAACTCATCCTTAATATTGCTAAGTCTTTAAATCTAACTCCACATAATTGTCCCAGAATTCTTGGACTCATCAGATCAGGATGATCTATCTGAGGGGGAGGAGGCAAAAATCTGATGATAATAATGTTGTTGATAATGATGGTGCTGGAGATGATCAGGAATCAGTCCCTCCTCTCAGTCCTCCACAAAGACTCAAAGCATAAATGATTGTTGATCAACATACCTCCACTTCCTCACAGTCCAATGAGAGCATTCTAAATGCTATTCAGATTATGTTAAAAACTCATCTAACATCTATGAAATACTATGTAGACCAGTCAACTTCTACAATTAAAGCATGCATTGATCAATCCATCCTCAATGTAAGATTTGAAGTTATGGCCAAGGTCATGGAAATCAAGGAAGACACTGCCATCCTGAATAAATAAATGACCAAGTGGTTTGATCTGGCAGAGAGATAAGTGGTCTCTCAAAATACTATTCTCATATCAATGGACAACCACCTCAAACTCTCTGAACTGGATATGTCATATGTCAAAAATTATGTCAGCAAGACAGATAAAGTGATTGAAAAATCCTCACATCATATCCAAGACTATGTATACTCCACTGCCTTGTACTTTAATGGTGAGGCTGACAGAAACAAGGATGCGCTCAAGGATAAAATTGAAAGGAAAAAGGATGAGCTAAAAGCTGATATGGAAAATAGTTTCCAAACAATTTTTGGCACAGTCACTGCTGCTCAGCAGGCTATAAGTCAAAGAATATTTGAAGAAGCCAGAAAGGTGGAGGATAACAATGTTGTAACAAATTCTGAGCTAGCCCTCAAGGTTCTGCAAGGAACTAGGTTAGCTTTGATGCTTCCTCTCTTGGACAGAAATAGGGAAGAAGATTGGAACTTCCCAGCACAGGAGCAGATTGCTCAAAATGTCAAACTGGCGAAAAGAAGAGAAAGAGAGCACAGAATACTAGTGGAAGAATTAATGGCAAAACAAAGGGATGAGCAGTCTAAGGATCCAGATTTTGAGTATTGGAGTGATGACTCCAAAAGTATAATATTAAATGCCTAGCTAAGCCATGGTCAAATCTGCAAAGAGATTGTTAAGGTCTATCCATCTGAAGAGTGGATAAAGCACTTAGAAACACTAAAAGAGATGGGATATTCAAAGCCAATCTGGTAAGGAAGGACAACCCAAGAAGGATGCCTTCAAAGTATATTCCTAAGCCATTCCTATATTTCAAACGGCAAGAAAATAGGAGGAAGATAGCTGAAATTGAAGAAGCAAATGCAGAGAAGGACACTGCCACCACTGCTGCAGAAAACAAAGATGTAGCTGCTGAAGTCAATGCTGAAAGAGGAAAAGAAATTGCTGCTGACATTGCTGAGTGCTCAACTTCTTCAAAGAAGAGAAATTTTTAAATGAATGTATTCAAGTGTTATGGATTTCTAAATGTATATTTAATAATGTCTCATTACCTAATATGAAATGCAAATGAATGATCTGTTGAATTGATTACTTTATGTTGTAAGCTAATCTGAGCAATAGCTTAATTTTACTCTATGTTACTATCTAAATTAATCTGTGATGCATTGACATGATTATCTAATCATATTATTGGTGTTTGCCCAGAAAGCCCGCGACCTCCTCTTATTGATCAGTATTCCCAGTCTCAGCGGTCTCCATTTAAGTGATCGCCCAGATCGCCAGCTGCCTCCTCAACCGGGATTTTTCTAAGTACCAAGCGGTCAGGATAGTGCAAGATCGCCAGCTTAAGCGGTCTGATCTTTTTTCTTTTTTTTGTTATTTGTACCCCTTTTCCCTGACCCGGCTCTCCTGTACCCCAGGCAGCCCGTAGTTTTCAGTTATGCCCGTTTGGGCAGCCCCTCGTCTATAAATAGAGGGGTAGGGGTACCAGAAAAAGGACTTTTGGCTCCAAGGCTCCAGCTTACAACCTGTGTAAGTGGTCTCATTTCTTCATGATCGACTTTTCGTGATCGTTTTCCTTTTGTTCCAACATCTTCTGTCTTAGTAACCTGCACTTCGCAGTTTTCTCCCACCCCCTTTAGTGTGAATTTTGGAGGTACCATTTTTGGCACCAATAGAACGAACACGCGACCTTCAGATCCGAAGTGTTAGGTGAAATTCATAGACTTTCAAGATGGCTAATCGCCGTAGAGGTCGTCCTCTGCGATCTCCTAGCGTTCCCCCTTCCGATCACAACCCGTTAGAAGCGCTTGAGCGCCGCTTCGAGCTTCGTGTTGAACAAGCTCTCCGCGAGGCCGCCCGAGCTACGCAGGACGCCTCCTCTGTTCAGTAGGAGATCGCACGGTCTCAGCAAGAGGCCGCTCGAGATCGGCAAGAAGTCGTTCGGGCTCAGCAGGAGTCTGCGAAGCAGATTGAGGCTATGAACCAGGTTCTAGCTGCGATCTCCCAGAAGATCCTTCCCCAATCCTCTCAGGTCGCCACTCCTGACCGCATGGCAAGCGGTCACCCGAGCGATCACCCCATATTCCAGTCCGCAGCTCCTCAGCGATCTCAGCATGAGGAGTTCGCCGCCCACTGTAATTCTTTTCGAGCCGCAGCCCAGGGGCCTCCGGCTCAGACCCTGAATTTTGAAGAAGGGTTTGCTTACCCTCAAGATCCTCCCGCACCTTTTCTTCCTCCTCCAGGACCTTCTATTTTTGGGGAGCCTTCCCCCTTTACCGATGAGATTCGTCGGGACCCGATCCCTCATGGATTCAGAGAACCTCGCCTTCCAGTGTATACAGGAGAAACCGACCCAATGTGTCATCTTCAAGCCTTCGAGTCTGCTGTTGCCCTCAGAACCATTTCAGATGGAGTAAGGTGCAAGATGATGGTCACCTCATTTGATGGGTCGGCCATGGAATGGTTCTACATGCTGCCTTGTCAATCTATATCGAGCTTTGCTGCCCTGAGGCAAGAGCTGCTTCTAAGATTTTCCACCGCGAAAAAAAGGAAGAGTGGCCCTGCAACCCTCTTCAAGATTAAGCAAGGCGACAACGAAACTGCGGCACATTTCGTTGATCATTTTCAGAAAGAGATCTTGGGAGTCAGGGATATGGATCCCGAGCTCTATATGGTAGCTTTGATCAGTGGCCTGCAGGAGGGTCCTCTGAAGTTCAAAGTCACAACCAAGGAGCCTAGCTCCTATCAGGAGCTGATCAGCATTGCCAATCGCTACATAGAAGGGGAGATCAACAACCCCACCTATGTGAGCAATTTGACAATCAAGGCCACTCAGAAAGGCTCTATGGGATTTTATCCGGCTCCGTCTTCCTCAAAGCCTCGACAAGAGCTCCCACCTCCGGCTCCAAGAGGTAAGAATTATCGCAACGGCCGCTTCAATCGAGGTAACCATTCTTTCCCACCTCAAGGTTCATTTCTTCAAACCCCTGCTACCCCTGCTCCGCAAGTCACCCCAGTCCACCAGATCCAGTACGCCCAACCTCCTCTTCTGCCCATTCCTTCGCTCTACAATGAATCCCAAGAGTCTTTTACAGACTTTGGTGTTTCTATGAGTGAAGTGCTCCAAATCCTTCAAAAGCAACCCTTTTTCAAGAAGCCAGCTCCGCTAAACTCGGATCCAAAGACCAGAAATCCTACTCTCTACTGTGAGTACCATAGAGATAGGGGACATTTGACAGAAGATTGTAGAGCTCTCTGCCTGTTCTTGGAGAAGCTTCTGAAGGAGGGTAAGCTTCGAGATCTCATTCAGAAGAATGATTCTGCCAAAGCCTCAACCTCCAAGGCTAAGGAAGTAGCGGAAGTCCATTGGGCATGCGAAGAAGTGGACGATATTGGCCACCTCGGCAATATTGGCTTTCCCAATGAATGTGTGGATGCTGATGACGAAGGCGCCTTGGGCAATCTCTTCTGCATCCACGGAGGTGCAGGTCCGGAATCTTCAAGGAAGGCGAGTCTGAAAAGGGTTTATAAATCAAAGGTTGCTGCCACCTCTTCAGCCCCAGTCCGGGGAACGGTCACTTTCGGTGATGAAGACCTTCCACAGACCGTGAATCCCTTCAACGACGCAGTCGTCATCAAAGCAGTAATTAAAAATTATACAGTATAAAAGATTCTGATAGACACGGGAAGCTCAGTCAACGTGCTCTTCAAACCTGCCTTCGAGGCGTTGAAGACAGGTAAACCCCTCCTTTCAACTGAAGGCCCCCTCTATGGTTTTTCAGGAGAGAAGAAAGAAGTAGAAGGGCTCGTCACTCTTTCTGTGATTCTGGGAGGGATAGTGAAGCTGGTCAAATTTATAGTCATTGATGCTCCCAGTAGCTACAACGCCATCTTTGGAAGACCCTTCTTGAATGCATATCAAGCCATTGTCTCCACCTATCATCAAGCGGTGAAGTTTGCCTTGAACGGCAAACAACACCGAATCAGGAGCGACCCAAGGAAATCTAGGGAATGCTACATAAAGACGGTCAACATGATCGTGTCCTCTTCTCCCCAAGAAGTCATGATGGCTGAATCAATTGAAGTTCCTGAACAAATCCAAACTGCAGAGGAAATCGAGGAAGGTACAAGAGATGGAGTTCTCTTAGAACCTGCCCAAGAAACTCAAGAGGTTCGGATCAGCGAGGAGGATGAGAGCAGAAGCCTCTCCATCAACGTTGAATTATCTGAAGCTGACAAGGGTCAACTCATCTCTTGCCTTCTGCAAAATCTAGATATCTTCGCTTGGTCGGCGGATGATATGCCTGGAGTGGATCCGAATGTTGCTTGCCACCATCTCAATCTGGACCCAAACTTCATTCCGATCCAGTAGAAGAAGAGGTCTGTTGCAATTACTCTAGCACAGCCCATCTGTGAAGAGGTAGGGAAGCTCCTGAAGGCAAAGTTCATCCAACCAATCCAATACCCAGAATGGGTATCAAACGTTGTAATGGTAAAGAAGTCAGGTGGGAAGTGGAGGATGTGTGTTGACTTTACTAAACTCAATAAAACTTGCCCCAAGGATTGCTACCCCTTGCCTCGGATAGATTTTGCGGTAGGTTATTCTTTTATGAGTTTTTTAGATGCTTTTTCAGGTTACCATCAAATCAGAATGCATAAACCAGATATACCTCATACTTCATTTATCACAAATGATGGTTGCTTCTGTTATCTCGTAATGCCTTTCGGGCTAAAGAATGCTGGAGCAACCTATCAGAAAATGATGGATACAGTTTTCAGGAGTCAAAAAGGAAGAAACCTTGAGGTATATGTTGATGACCTCTTGGTAAAAAGCAAATTATTCTCTTCTCACCTTAGAGACCTCTCGGAAACTTTTGCAACCCTTCGAACTTTTAATATGAGGTTGAATCCGTTGAAGTGTGTTTTCGGGGCAAGTAAAGGAAAATTCCTGGGTCACCTCCTTACTCCAGAAGGGCTGGAACCCAATCCTGACAAAGTAAGAGCTATACTGGAAATGCCACCTCCCAAGTCCCCAAAAGAAATTCAGAAGCTGGGAGGGAGGATGGCAGGCTTAAGTCGCTTTATCTCTCGTTCAGGAGATAAGAGTGCACCTTTCTTTAAAACCCTCCGGGGAGGGAGTGGGTTCGAGTGGACGAAGGAATGTGATGATGCTTTCACTCAGCTTAAGAAGCAATTGACATCAACCCCTTTTCTCCAAAGCCCGCGAGAGGGAGAAAATCTATTTCTGTATATGGGAGTCGGAGCCGATGCCATAAGCTCTGTTTTGGTCCGAGAGGAGAAGAAGAAGCAATTCCCAGTCTATTACGTGAGTCGAATTCTGAAGAATGTAGAGACTCGTTATCCTATTCTCGAAAAGTTGGCCATAATACTTATAACTTCAGCAAGAAGATTAAGACCATATTTTCAAGCTCATTCGATTCTGGTCGTTACTGATCTTCCATTGAAGAATTTCTTGGAGAAGCCAGAGCATTCAGGCAGGTTGGCAAAGTGGGCAATAGAGCTCAGTGAGTTTGATATATCCTATGTCCCAAGGGTGGCGATCAAAGCTCAAGTCTTAGAAGACTTCATGGTGGATGCCAAAGAAGTTGAGTCGCAGAAAGGGATCGTAGTGCCCCTTGCCTGGAAAATCTTCGTGGATGGAGCCTCAGGAAAAAATTCTTCCGGGGCGGGAGTCGTCTTAATCAACCCAAATGGAGTAAGGCTGGATCAGGCGCTGAAGTTCTATTTTCAAGTAACAAATAATCAGGCGGAATATGAGGCTTTGCTAGCCGGTCTTAAGTTTGCTAGAGAGCTGGGGATTGACGATGTCAAAGTCTTCATAGATTCTTTGGTGATGGCTTCTCAAGTAAATGGAACTTTCGAAACTCGAGATAGTATTCTAAAGCGATATCTAGTTCTGGTAAAAATCGAGGTAGGGAAGTTCAAAAGCTTTACCATCGACCATATTCCAAGGGGTGAGAACGTGGAAGCAGATGAGCTGGCAAAATTTGGACTTCTCTCGGGAGGAACAACTTCGGAATTATTTCACCCAGCAATTGAAGAAGGAGAGGTCATGGAGATTGATCAGCGTCCGTCTTGGATGGATCCATTTGTTCTATATCTTTCAACTGGAGAGCTCCATTCATCAATAAAGGATAGGAAAAGGTTTAAACGAAAAGCAGCTAACTATTATCTTGTTGCAGGAGTGCTTTATAGAAGAACTTTCCTTTCACCGTTAACGCGATGTGTTTCGGAGGAGGAGATTCCAGCGGTCATTCAGGAGGTTCATTCTGGAGAATGTGGAAGTCACTCTGGGGCTAGAACTTTATAGAAAAGAATTCTGAGGCAAGGCTATTTTTGGCCTCAAATGAGGAAAGATGCGGAAAAATTCGCTAAGAAATGTGTAAAGTGCCAGAAGTTTGCTCCTCTCCAAAATCAGTCGGCTCAACAACTCAAGTCGATAGCAACTCCATGGCCGTTTGCAGTTTGGGGAATGGATTTGATTGGGCCTTTCCCTATGGCAAGTGGGCAACGTCGATATATTATAGTCATGATTGACTATTTCAGCAAATGGATAGAGGCAAAGGCATTGGCCAAAATTACGACTCAAGCCGTGAAAAATTTTATTTGGGGAGAGATAGTATGTCGGCACGGAATCCCAATGGCAATAATCACGGATAACGGTTCCCAGTTCAACAATTCAATTCTTATTAATTTCTGTAAGCAAATTGGCGTTGAGCTACGTTTCGCTTTTGTGCATCATCCAAGAAGCAATGGGCAGGTAGAGGCCGCCAACAAACTCATCATAAATCTCTTGAAAAAGAAGGTAGAAAATGTCAGGGGCAACTGGGCAGAACAACTACCTTCCGTCTTATGGGCCTTGAGGACAACTCCAAGTTCTGCTACTGGGGAAACTCCATTCAAATTATCACACGGTTCTGAAGCCCTTATTCCGGTGGAATTTGAAGTAAAAAGCCCAAGGGTATTATTGGCGCAACAGAATCAAATTGACTGGATGGAAGGAAATGATGAGGAGCTAAAATGCAGCCTTGATTTAATTGAATAGTTGAGAGATACGGCGATCATCAGGCAAGAAGAGGTGAAAAGAAGAATGGCAAGCCTGTTCAATAAAAATGTAAGAACCAAAGAGTTCGCTGTTGGGGATCTAGTCCTGAAGAAAATAGATACAGCAGCAAGAGCTGGTTCAGTTGGAAAGCTTAACCCAAACTGGGCGGGGCCGTTTGTGGTAAAAAGCATGCTTAAAAATGGTGCTTACCATCTCCAAACTTATGAAGGAAAAGAATTGTCTCATTCATGGAGCGGAGATGATCTCAAACTCTTCTTTTCTTAAATGTTCGTATCCAATTCACTCATTCTATTTCTCACTTTTCTTCTCTCAAACATCACGCAGGTATTAAAGCATTCGCAATACGAGTGATGGGTGACAAGTTTTAAGAATAAGTAATTTTTTGAAAAGCCAAAAACCTGTCAAGAGAGACATCGACGGATCCTACTATCTTCACCCTCGACTTGTTAGCTCGACGTGTAATTCTGCCGGGACCACAGATGTCGGGGAGATTTCGAATCTGTGTAGCAGTAGCTCGCCAAGCTCGAGCGGTGGAAGTTTAGGATACCGGGTCCTTGCTGACATCTGGCAGACCTCAGCATTTCAAGGGGGTCTAGGTGGCTGGCTCAGCTCTGTCATGCATTAGGAAGGACATTGTTACGATCTTAATGATCTTTCAGGGAAAGCAATGTCGGTATAGCCTCCGCGGCATGACCACACCTGCCCTACCGATCATTTTGGTCTGTAACTCTCGAATACTCGTTGAAGCGTGGTTAGGTGAGGGGCGGTCAGAAACATCCATGACCGTCACCTGAACCTTAAATTGGCATGTTTTGTAGTAAACTCGGCAATCCTTTTAAAAAAAAAGAAGGCAATGTCGGTATAGCCTCCGCAGCATGACCACACCATCCTTTTGGATCATTTTTGAGATCCCTTTTTCTCATCTTCTTACTACCAAAAGAAAATCTTATTCATCCCTTTGTACTGGGATCGGGCGGTCAGCAATTTATGAGACCGCATGTCCTTCTTTCCTACTTTCTCCAAAGAGCGATTTGAGTCATTTACGATCGCCGGATATAACTTTTTCAGGATAATTGAGGTCGCTATTCAGAAATCTCTTATGCCAGCTTGATAGAGATCGGCCCGATCTCGGAAAATTTGGGATGCCAATACTTTCTGCTATTCAAAGCTATTGGAATAATCATGATACTCTGTTCCTTGTCAAATGAAAGTTCAATTTTTCTTCAAAAGCGGCGGTCCGAATATAATGTGATCGCTGAACTGGAGATCCATGAAGAGCTATCATTTTCCTTTTCAAATAATAATCTTGGTCATCAAGAGGTCATCAAACGGGTTTCCTGAAAGTCATTTGGGCGCCGATCACCCAGAGTGTAATGAGTTCAAATCGTTTTCAAGTTATAGTTTCCTTATATTACGACCTGTGAAATATGAGACCGCATGACTATTATGGATAAGTTGGCTATTTTCTGATCACAGTTAAGTTGCTGAATTTCTTTGTGATCTGATTATCTCAAGATCGAAGAGTAGTCTTGTGTATAAAGTATCGATTTTTCCTTCAAGGTCTTTAGCGTTTTTCCAAGAGATCGTCACCTGGGGTTTTTTAATGTAGCTATGAAATTATGTGAAAAACTTAGGGCATTGATATCGAATGCCGATTCTAACTCAGAAGAACAAATAAATATATACATCAAAAATAAGTTCACTCAGAATCTAGCAGAAACCCAATTTTTATATACTCTGAAATATCTATTACAACAAGACCGCTCGGTCTCCAAAAAAGGAAAAAATGAATATCATTACAATTCACTCTCTCTTTGACCTTTTAGAAGACCGCTCACTCGAGGGGGAAGAACCGGTCTCTGCAGAAGATTCTTCTAAACTATTCCCTGGAATTCTAGATCTGGAGCTCGAGCTCGAACTGGAATCTAGGCCAAGGGTATAGCGGCTTCCACTTTCTTCGTCCTCGATCACGACATTTTCCTCTTGGCCTGCGGTCTCATCAGCAGCATCAGCAACATCCGCGGTCTCTTCAGCGGTCACAGATTGTTCTTCAATTCTTTGTGCCGCATCAGGGAAGAGATCGGCGAACGAGATATCTTTGAATTCTTCAGTAAATCCACCGCGGGTACGAACCTCTTCCAGCACCTGGTTGGCGGTCTCTTTTATATGGTGCATTAAATCCCTCTAGAAATCTGGATTCTCAGGGTCATAAGCTGCTCTTTCAAATTGCTGCAAAAGAGATATATGTTAGACCACGCGGTCATAGGTAACACGCTCATAAAATATAAGTAAAATTCTCACTTTTCTTTCTTCTTGCAAGGCAGTTATTTCGTCCAGAGCACTGCGAAGAGACCGCCCCATATGGTGATTTAAGATTGTACTTCTAGCGGTCACTTGGGCACAGAGGTCGGGAAGCGCATCGGTCTCGATATTCAATATTTCATTTGTATTTTTTCTCCCGTACAAAGCCGAAGTGACCGCGTATGCGTGACGGGTCACCTTCTCGCTCCACAAGGGCAGATTAGTGGACACCTTCACAGACTTTCCTTTGGCCGCCCATTTGAGGAGGGGTTTTCCTTTGATGTCCTTCATTTTTCTTTTAAAACCCACCAAGGGAAAAACTCGCTCGGCGGTCTCAGAAGTAATGCCGAACACGTCGGCCTCACGCTTCAGCCTCCTCTCCCTTTGAGTAAGAACTTCTGCAGCTGGGGAGATAGGATCTTGTACAGGGACCGCAAAGGTCGCTAAAAATCGAAAAAAAAAGGTTAGGAAAAAACATACAAGACATGAAAGGAAATTATTCAAGACCGCCAAAAAAAAACTTACTTTCAGCTGGAGTGATCTCAGCGATCTCGGGCCAGATCGCTAGATAATGAACAAGATCGATCCTCTTGCCCGCCAAGAAAGCCAAGATTTTCAGCTCCTCTTCTGAGACCGCTTTTATCTTCTTAAAGATGCTGTCAGGTCGCGGAGAGGGCGAGTTCTTGAGACCGCCAAGGTCACCTTCGAAGACAAGAAATCTCTCTGTCCAGAAAGAGATTTTATTAGGCAGATTCAGGATTTTTATTCCATCTGCTGAAAAGTACATCAACCCTTTAAACTCTTCCTTCTTTCTGCCTTCCTTCAAAATCTGCGCGGTGAAGGTTGCGCGGAACAGATTCATTGTGAATTTCACCCTTTCCGATCTCAAGTAATTAATGAAGACATTAACCAGACCGATGGAGTTCGGAGCCAACTGGGCGAGCACGAAGCCGTAATATTCCAAAATCTCTAGCCATTCCCATGAAAGGGGAATCCTCAACCTGTTGTCAAAGTGATCGATGGGAATAATAAACTTTTTCTCCTCCACAAAGTTCGACCTTTCTTGTTCAGTTGGCGGTCTCACAACTACCTGAGTTTGGATCATATATTTCTTTATGAACTCAATATATTCATCCTTTGATAGGCGACCTTGTTTGTGATCGGCATTCAGGAAGATGGTGGCAGAAGAAGCACGAGCGGACACCATTTTTAGCGATCGCTGAGATCGGTGCTTAGAGCGCATTCAAGAAAGCATAAAATAAAGGTCATGAAGACGGCTATTTATAGAAGACGAAGGGTCATTTCGTAATCATTACCCCTTGAAGATCGCCCAGCAAAAAATGTTCAGACCGCTCGACCTGTGCAAAGTTATGTGAAAGCATACTATGGTTGGCGATCTCAGTCAATAAAAACACAACAGCAATACAAGCAATCCAGGCATAAAGAGATCGAAACTTTACAAATCAAGGCCGCACAAAACATTAAAATTAAAACAGCCACACAAATATATGGAAAAATAATAATAAAATTTTACAAAATATATTGTTTAAATGCAGAGACCGCTCGGTCTCAAATTAAAATGTTCATCTCCTAGGAGGCCTGTTTCTCCCTATATGAGCTGCGACATCTTGCATGTCGTCCACTGCGGCCATAACCGATACCAAGCTATGATTGGCTAGCATTGCAGATCGGTGAATTTTTGACATCTCCTTGTCCACCTGCTCCATAGGGATCAGTACAATTTCAGGTTGCGGTCTCTCCGCTGGATGATCGCTGGAGGTACCCCGGTCGCATCAGCATCTTTCCATGACCGCTCCTCAGCCTCTCATTCTCCGCGGACAGCGCCGCAGCCTTCCCCTTGTAGTATTCAGCCTCCTTTTCAGCCTTCTTAAGAGCTCGCGCGATCTCTGCAACCCTCAGATCGCATTCTTCTCGAATCCTCTTCCCATTGGTGCGCAATTTTCCTTCGAGATCGCGAATCTGATCGTTCTGAGTTCGCTCCCTCATCAGCATAGAGCGAACATCCTCGAACATTGGGTTAAGGATGTTGGTTAGCTGAGGGGAGATCTTGATATGCTGAGGAAGTTCTCCCTCCTCGATCTCAGCATCATGGCCATCTGCGGTCACAAGAGATGGGTTATTTCAATCACGAACATACGATCAAATAAGCTCTTTAAATAAACAGAAAGAGTACTTGGAAAGAAATTGAAACCGCAGTCACGTAAAGCTCTCCTGGTATTTTTAGTGACCGCGGGATCTGGGGTCAGTGAAAGGCGATCTGATCCCCTTAAACGCTCCAGATCCATTCTTTCCAAATCTCTTTTCTGCGACTTTTCTCCCTCTTTTCTTCTTCTTTTCAATTCTTCATTACTCAAGAGGATATCGTCGGTCTCAATAAAGACGATCTCACGCTTTCTTTCAGAAGAAACAGAACGAACTATAGGTAATGGAAGGAACTTAACTGACTAGGGAATCGTTTTATTCTTACCAGCTCGCAAAATCGAGACCGCCGCCGCACGATCTGCTGCAGCCTTGTTCAAACGATCTCCCTGAAGAGAGTCGTCTAGGAGACCGCTAGAAAGTGCAGCTTTCTCCTTAGCGATCTGCAGCTTCTTCGCGATCTCCTCCTCAACGTTTTTGTCCTCCGTAGTCTGCAAAACCACATCCTTTTTCCTCTCCTCAGCGACCAGGGCCGCCTTTTCCTCAGCAACCCTGACCACTTCCTTCTTCCTCTCCTCGGCGATCAGAGCCGCTCTCTCCTCAGCAACTCTGACCGCATCTCTCTTCCTTTTCTCCTCGGCGATCAGAGTCGCTCTCTCCTCAGCAACCCTGATCGCCTCCTTTTTCTTCTTCTCTTCCTCGACGGTCTTAGCCGCCTCTCTCTTCTTTTCTTCTTCCTCTTTTTCTTTTCTCTCTTTCTCCTTGTCTTTCTTCTTCTCCTCATCCTCTCTCTTTTTCTTCTCCTTCTTCTCCCTCTTTTCTTTCTTCTCTCTTTCTTTTTTCTCCTTCTCTTTCTCTTCTTTTTCCCTCTGTTCCTCTATCTCTTTCTCTTTCTTCCTCTTCATCATCTCTTCCATTTCCATCTTTTTCTTTTCCTCCTCCTTTGCCTTGATCGCTGCGTCAGCGATCACCATCTCCTTGTCCGCGATCTCCTTATCAACAACGACATTTCTGAGAGCTGAAGCCTCTAAGGGATCCAACACCCTCAATGATGAAAAAGATGAATTATTCGAAGAAACCTCATCAAGGTAGGCGATTAATCCAGAATCATCCTCTCTTGACAAAGTTGAGACCGCGGGAAGGAAGAGGGGATCGCCCTTAGCATTTACCTTCTGAAACTCCGCAGAGTCTTCCAGATCGACAGATTCAGGAAATACGGTCGCCCCCATGGCGGTCACGTCTTTTTCTTCCTCATTCTTTCTGCTTCTCTTATAAGTCAAACTAGATGGACTTGAATCCTTTCTTTTCCTGCCCTTCGCAGCGATCTCCTGGTCAGCAATCTTCTGCCTCAAGGATTCGGCCTCGGCTTTCTTCTGACGCAGCCCGGCCAGAATGACCTCGGCAGAGGCGGTCTCAGGAAGTTTGGAAGATGTTTGATCCAGCGCCTCCAGGGATTTCTGACAATTAAAAGAAATGGAAAAGTCAGGCAATTTCCATACAGGATCTGAAGACGTATTAGATGGTTCAGAAGCAATAGAGACCAGCACAATCGAACCCTCAGGAAGCTCAGTTTTCTTTAACGGAGATCGGGCGGTCTCCTTTGAAGTGTTCGCTTTCGTTAAAATTTTTGGCGCTTTCTTTCCTTTCTTCGAGCTGACACTTTCCTTTTTCCCAGGAGAGTTCGCTTTTGATGGAAGAGCCTTTAAGAGATCGAGCATAGTCATCTTTGCAAGAAGATCGAACCTGCCCAACTATCAAAGACCGCTCAAGGATGGGATATCTCAATGTCTTGCAGAATGGAGGTTTCAGCCTGTATTTATAGACCAAGCCGCATTAATGACGGTCGCGGTCTCAGCGGTCAAAGCTTACATTTTCGAAGTTCCAGGTGCAAACTTAAAAATGTGCGGGGATTATGTTTGCCCAGAAAGCCCGCGACCTCCTCTTATTGATCAGTATTCCCGGTCTCAGCGGTCTCCAATTAAGTGACCGCCCAGATCGCCAGCTGCCTCCTAAACCGGGATTTTTCTAAGTACCAAGCGGTCAGGATAGTGCAAGATCGCCAGCTTAAGCGGTCTGATCTTTTTTCTTTTTTTTGTTATTTGTACCCCTTTTCCCTGACCCGGCTCTCCTGTACCCCGGGCAGCCCGTAGTTTTCAGTTCTGCCCGTTTGGGCAGCCCCCTCGTCTATAAATAGAGGGGTAGGGGTACCAGAAAAAGGACTTTTGGCTCCGAGGCTCCAGCTTACAACCTGTGTAAGCGGTCTCATTTCTTCGTGATCGACTTTTCGTGATCGTTTTCCTTTTGTTCCAGCATCTTCTGTCTTAGTAACCTGCACTTCGCAGTTTTCTCCCACCCCCTTTAGTGTGAATTTTGGAGGTACCATTTTTGGCACCAACAATTGGGTTGATAAACTCTGTGGTAATATGCATGTTATAAATATTATCTATTATAATATTATCTTTAATGCCATAATAATGTTTACATGAGTATGATATGATTAATACCATGTAGTGAAGTTACATGATCAATATTTATGTGTTATGTACCTTAGCATTAAGGGTGTTCTGCTTTCCTCAAATAGGGGGAGATTGTTGGGAATATTACTCTCAATGTTCCCTTGATTTGAAGAAGCATCACACTCAAAGCTAAGTACAAGTTGTATTTGATAAACCCAATTTCATCTCATGACCATGCAGCATTAGGTTATTCCAAGGTGTGGAGTAAGTTCAGTGGTTTATTGCTAAAACCGCTGAGACAAAGTCTCAGTCTCAGCTGAATAGCTGAGAGAAGGCCAGGATCCACTGAGAAGGTTTCTGGGCCAACTGAGCTCCAGATAGAGCAAAACTGCTGAGACAACTGTCTGTCTCAGCGGATCCGCTGGGACGGGACAGAAGTAGTCGTTGAGACTGTAAGTTATCTCAGACCAACTGCTGAGACAGATTCAAATGTTCTGGCAGGTTTGCTTATAGCGGAACACGCTATAAAGCAATATAGGATGTTCCAATCAACTCCATACTGTGTTAGGAGGTCATCAGATAGTCGTTGAAGACTGAAGGAATATAAAAGAATCATTTAGGGCTTTGTAAATGCACTCTCACTCACTGAAGAAGAAAAACCTACTGTTTCATTGACGGCAGCCCAAAAAGTTTTCTCTCCCTACTTCATGAAGCTGTAAAGGAGAGAAAGATTGATCTTCCTGTGTGATTAAATAAGAGCAAGTTGATCCATACTCATCTACTGAAGAGAAGGATCAGAGAAAGGCAAGATTGAAGCTGTTGTTCTCTTCCCAGCTTTAAGTCAGCAATAGAAGATCAAGACTTAAAAGAGCAACTATTTTGTCTCCTGTTGTAAGCATTAACTTCATTACCTTCTGTAGGAACATTATTTGTTCTGAGACTGTAGGGCTTTTTCCTGAGCTTGTAGAGTTGTTTGTGCTTGAGTGTAGAGCTGAGAGTTCAGCTTCAGTGTAGGATCTCTGTGGAAATATGATGTAGGACTTCTTGATAGGTCTGAGCTGGTAGGGCAGATGTGTCTGAGGTAGGGTTGTTGAGCCTGATGTAGGCTTTGGGAAAACCTGAGAGATCCTGAGGGATTTGTGTTGTTATCTCTTGGAGCTGGGATTAGAGGTGTTGGCCTTGTCTAACTCATTGTTAGAGAGGTGAAGGGTGAAAGAGGACTACTCAAGACACCCTGTCTTGAGGAACCTCTATAAACACTTGTGTGCTTTCTGAGTGCTTTATTTCTTGCTAACACTAAATCATAAAAAAGCTAGACATTAGCTTAAAAGCTAAGAGACCTATTCACCCCCCCCCCCCCCCCCCCCGGCCCTCTAGGTGATTAAGACAACATCCTTATAAACTATCACGGGTCTCACTGACATATGCTAAGTTTAATGATATCCTTTCCACTAATTTAAAACTATTATAAAAGGAAAAGGTACTGCATAAGCTATCAACAATGTGCAATCGTGTTGTTCAGATAATAAGCAAAAGGTGAGGTACTCGTGACTAAGTGTTTTCAAACTTGAATTCAAAATTAAGCATGATATAATGAAGGAACCCAATGAGTTGAGCATTTATAATAAATGTCTAAGGCGAGATATTTCATTAATATGCTAGTGTGACAAAGTGAATAATCAAACTATACTAGTTTATATGCATAGATCATAGGATGATCAAATTATGTCCAAACATCTTCAAAATTGAACTCAAGATCAATAATGAAATATTAGGTGTTCCATATAAATCTGAGAATTTATAAAAAGGTTTAAGGTCAAAATATTTCATTTATACAATAGTGTGACAAGATGAATAATCAAACTATACTCTTAACATGTGTAAATCATAAGGTGATCAAATTAAGTTCAAAAAATTTCAAATTTGAACCCAAGGTCAGTCATGACATTATAAGTGCACTATAAAAATTCAAAAATTTATTAAAAGGTTTACGGTTAAATATTTCATTTATACACTGGTGTGATAAAATGAATAATCAAACTATACTCTTAACGTGTATAAATCATAAGGTAAACAAATTAAGTCTAAACATCTTCAAAATTAAACCCAAGGTCAGTCATGACATTATAAGTGTACTATAAAATTTGGGGATTTATTAAAATGTTTAAGATCAAAATATTTCATTCATTCACTAGTGTGACAAGATGAATAATCAAACTATACTCTTAACATGTGTAAATCATAAGGTGATCAAATTAAGTCCAAACATCTTCAAATTCTAACCCAAGGTCCGTCATGATATTACAAGTGTACTATAAAAATTCGGGAATTTATTAAAAGGTGTAAGATCATAATATTTTATTTATATACTAGTGTGGCAAGATGAATAATCAAACTATACTCTTAACATGTATAAATCATAAGGTCATCAAATTAAGTCCAAACATCTTCAAAAATGAACCCAAGGTCAATCATGACATTATAAGTGTAATTTAAAATTTAGGAATTTTTAAAAAGGTTTAAGGTCAAAATATTTCATTTATACACTAGTGTGACAAGAGGAATAATCAAACTATACTCTTAAAATGTTTAAATCATATGTTGTTTAAACTAATTCCAAACATTTTAAAATTGAAACCAAGATCAGTCATGACATTATAAGTATACTATAAATTTTGAGAATTTATTAAAAGGTATAAGGTCAAAATAATTTATTTATACACTAGTGTGACAAGATGAATAATCAATTTATACCCTTAACATGTATAAATCATAAGTTGATCAAATTAAGACCAAACATCTTCAAATTTGAACCTAAGGTCACTCATGACATTATAAGTGTACTATAAAAATTGGGAATTTATTAAAAGGTTTCAGGTGAAAATATTTCATTTATATACAAGTATAACAAGATGAATTATCAAACTGTACTCTTAACATGTATAAATCACGAGATGATCAACTTATGTCCAAACATCTTCAAAATTTAACCCAAGGTCATTCATGACATTATAAGTGTACTATAAAAGTTTGGGAATTTATTAAAAGGTTTAAGGTCAAAATATTTCATTTATACACTAGTGTGACAAGATGATATGTTTTAAATAAAACTATACGAAAACTTATCCCAAAATTTCAAGTCTTTATACATACATTAATAGCTTCATAAAGAATTTATACCCCAGTTTTCAGGTTCATACTATGTACAATGATTGAAAAATACATATAATATGAAAAGTCCTAAAGTTTTTATAACAAGTTTTTAAAATTTAATTCAGGGAGTTAGAGATCTCCTCAGAAAATGTACCACCCCATTTTGTAAACCCAGACCAAGCCCTACAAGTTTCATGTTGACCACTTGATCTAATTCATCCATTAAGGCACTCAAAAATCACTTTTAATATCTCTATTGTGGGGTGCATATAGACAAAATGGTTTATTTTAATTATATGTCGTGTATTTAATCACAGCACAAATTATAAGGTGAATCACATGGCGCGGAGCAGCGACAGACAATAAAATGACCTTCCCCAAAGCGGATCCACTATCGATGCATTGTGGGGATCATCCAATCATTGATTCGATGAAATTAAGGTAATCAGATGGCTCCTAGATCGTCTTCTTCCTTGAGCCAATGACGGCAATTAATCCCGCCTGGACGAAGCTTTCGAGGCTCCTCCACCATCGTCCGTCCATCACCACCCATTGCCATCTCCACCAAAAGTTTTGTCGTGATGAGGGTTATCTATTGGCGGTGGTCCGGTAGCCTGATGTTGCCTCCGCCGGCTAGAATTACAGGGTAATTCCGACTTCAATTTTTTGGCTAATTACAAGAAATCATGAACCAATTGAGCTCGATTTCGATTCAAAATCATTATATGATGCTTATAGAAGGAGAAGGGGGAGGAATCTCACATGTAACTACCTTCCACTCCTGGATTGGGATCAGGCATCCATGTCTTGATCGGTTGTTGTGACTAGACTATTCCTGAGGGCTTCAGCTCAATTTCTTAGCTTAGGACTGATGTTAGGGATGTGCGTGAGCTTTCTGAAGGGTAAGCGGGGGGGGGGGGGGGGGGGGGGGGATTTTTATTGGTTGTGGGTGGGGTTTATGATTTTCCTCTTACCTTCATCATGGCCGATCATGGCTAGGGTATAACTGGTACTTGCTGCCACCTTGCAACCTCCTGATTAGAATAGAGGCCTTCTCTCAGCCTCCTAAAGAGGAATGAAGCCAAGCCTATCCACAAAATCCCCTCTTGAAGTATTTCCCAAAATGGCTATTTTCTCTTAAGTGTACTTTGAGTTTTTGACTTTAATTAATTAGCATAATTATGGGCTATCTAATATTGGGCTTGGGGATTTGGTTACGATAAGGATGGGATATGGATTAAGGGCTTTTGGGATGATGTAAGGTTAACGTATTTTTCAAAAGTGGGTTTAGGTCTTAATTAAGCCATGGTTTGACCATGATTAATTAAGGTTGACCAAGTAAACATTTTTGTAGGTTAGTTATCCTTTGTTAAGGGGAGGAAATGGTTAGCTCAATTGGTCAAGGATTGGGCCAATTGAGTTGATATGGTTCATTTTGGCTAAATGCACACTGTGCCCCTTTAAGGGTTCCACCTTATCTCCAAGGTGATGTGTTGCATCATGTGGTGTGTCAAAAGGTGATTTGGCTCACTTAGGATATGAGGAAGAAGATGGTTAGCTCAATTTGTCAAGGGTTTGGCCAATTTAGGTTATTTGGTTCATTTTGTCTAAATGAACACCTTGCCCCTTTAAGGGTTCCACCTTGTCTCTAAGGTGATGTGGTGTGCCAATACTTCTAGGGTCCTTAAAAGAATCTGGATGTTACAGCCTGCGCACCCCCAGTCAACAGCGTCAGCCTCCCGAAGGAGTCATTGTGGGCACTCTCTAGAGCCCACCAGGCCCCCTTTCAAGCAAGAAGGTGTGCATGGTATGGTCTATCATGCCCACGTGCCCTTTTTCTCTTCTGCAACCAACGCTTCGGTTTCCTCAAGCAGCCGAGCATTTAATACATCATGAAATACCCCATGGGCCAGATAGACTACCCTCTAGTATAAATAGAGGGACAGGGGTGCTTGGAAGGGAAACAGAACTTTGGCCAGAGTATACCCTGTTGTAGGTGCGGCTACAATTTCCTATCATTCGGTTGCCTTCTTTTTCCAACAAATTCTTTTATAAAAGCATGTATACTGTTTGTGAAGTTACATAGCCCGTGGTAAGAGAGGCATTCGCTACTGCGAGTAAGTCTGGTGTCCTCCGCTGCTAGAGGCATCTTCTTTTATGTGTTTTGCTCACCAAGCCTCGGGTTAGTAAGCGGTTTCTTGTGGTTCTCGATCTCTTTCCTCGAGTTCCCTAAAGTGTTCACTGAATATGATAGTTAGGTGACAAATTTTGAACCAGCAAGGATAATCGTTGTTCTACCATAGCCATACTTCTAGATTTAGCATCATTCGAAAAAACCTCATCCTAGTGTGCCAATAATTGTAATTGGAATCGGTGAACAATGGTCGTGGTTGCTATTTAAAATTTGTGATTTGGAAAAAGCAAAGCGATGGGTTATGTGATGATGTTCTCCAAATCTATATCTGATGAAAGCAAGTGTACCTTATTGTCTATAGTATAGGATATTTAAAAATACCAAGGTCGTATTCCCTGGGGCGTGTTAATTACTTCTACTTCGAGGAGGAAAATATTATCTTAGCAATTGATTTTTTTAGAGTAGTTTAACTTAACTAAAAAGAGAAACAATTTGAAAATTAAAGAAGTGCTTAGGCAATGATAAAAGAGATTAGTACTCGATCTTAAATCACCTCGAAATGAGAATAATCAAAAGTAGATAAAAATAAATATAATTCCCTTTAAGTAGACTACTTTGACCGTGGAGGTTCCCGAAGCATAAACACGCCTCTCTCAAGGAATTCCTCAACTAAGTTTAGGAAAAATCGACAGAACTCTCGTTCTATAATCGAATGCGTAAAACTCAAATTACGTTGTGAACCCCACTATTGGCTTTGACAAAAATCTGGGAGATTTAGTCATCCTCTCTCTACTTTGAAAAACTAAGTGAAAACCATATATCGAAAATATGGTCTCACTACTTTAAAAATCATGGGTAAATCAAAAGTGTTTACTTAAATGGAAAAAGAGAGATAAAAGATCATAACTTGATTATCTCATCCTCGGGTCATCTCGATCGAGCACTAATGAGAGTTTAGTTAATCATGGTGGAGGGGAAAAAGAAAGACATGAAATCTGATTACATGAAAATTTAACTAGAGTAGAGAGAGAATAAGAAAAGCAAAGTTAAAATTTTATTTAAAACAAAAGCGATTACAAGTTCAAAGAAAGATTACAATACTGGCAAAAGAGAGATTACAAGATTACTAGGAACTATTGCATGAAAGAAAACTAAAAGAACATTACTTGAAAAGATGAGAGAGAGAGAGAGAGAGAGATAAGGAGAAAAGACATGAAAAATAGCAACTAACAGCACAAACAACACCTCCTCACTCCAAATTTCTGAAGCCTAGACTCAAGGAAGCCTCTGGATTTATAGGAAAAAAATTAAAAGTTATACGCCTTCGGTCACACCCGTGACCAAGGGCGTGTAACTACTGTTTACATCAGTTAGGACGGTGGCGTGGGGCATGCGTGACGGCGCTACAAAAGTCAGAGGTGACACGCCCATGACAAGCAGGTCACAGGCGTGTACATGGGCGGCTTCATTAAATGCAGCGTGGTTTTGAGTGGCGGCGCGGCGGAAGTCAGAGATCACGCGGGTGAGTCATGGGCGTTACTCGAAGGAACATGGGCGTGACTTAGCCAAATCTGCATGGAATTTCTGTTGGACATGTGTGTCACATCCCTTTGTTTGAGAATAATAATTCCCATACTTTATTTGATCTTGCTTTTCATGTGTTTATAGTGTGCAGGAACTATAAGTGCAATACTCCACAGGTAGAAATAAGCTTGGAATCAAATTTTCTGAATGGAGCACTACCACCAGCGCTAGTCGATACTGGATGCGTTAGCACTACTATAGGCGCTAGCGCTACCGCCTGGTGCTAGCTCCAGCTCGTTCCACAATGTCATGCAGTGACGGCTTCATAACCGCCTCTACATGACCGCTACCACAGGCACTAGGAGCTACCGCAGGAGCTAGTAACTACCACCTGCTGCTATCTCTAGATCGTGAACAATGCCATGCCGCGATGGTTTCGTAACCATCTCTACATGAATGCTACTGCAGGCGTTAGGAGCTAGCGCAGTCGCTATCTTGAAGCTCTATAAATTGAAGCTTTCTCTCTCATTTTGGAACCTCATCCCAGAGAGAATACAAGTGCCAAAATTCCATTGATGTTACTCTGCCGAAAAGAGTTCTCCCACTCAAAGCTAAAGAAGATTTCTGGAGAAGGAAGCCATCACACTGCATCCGAAGAATGATCACTTCAACCTCGCTTATGCTACAGCGGTTCTTCATCATCAACTCCAGAAAATCTCATAGTGGGAGTTTTTATTTGTATTATTTCTTTATTGTAAATCTTTATAGGTAAATCGCCTTGAGTTGGCGACTAGGTCCTTGCGCGGCTTAGGGGGAATTCGCCGCGTGTGTTAGCGACTAGGTTTAGGTGATTAGATCTAGGGGATGCTCAAGGCCATATCTGGGGAAGGATTGTCTAGAGCAGCTTGAGGCCATATCCGGGGAAGGATAGGCTAAAGCCAACCGGTTCGTGGGGATATGAGTCGGTATAGAAAAGGAAAAAGTATTTGTATCTGTACACCTCCGATTTCTAGCGATAGTGAAATTAAATTTATGTAAACATCTTTTTTATATAATACAATCATGCCTCTATTTGTGTTTAATTGGTTTCTTTCATTTGGCGTTAATTCCTATATTGCAAATTATTTTCAACTAAATTGTTATTTCACTCACATTTATTTTAAAACAATATAGTAAATTTCTTAATATTATTAAAAGAATTTTTATTCCCTTATTCACCCCCCCCCCTCCCCTCTAAGGGTGCCTATCGATCCAACAATTTCCACCTGGACATTACAGTAGTTGAGAATGATCTTTAAGTTAACACGCCCTTGGCTACGGGGGTGACCAAGGGTGTGACTCATTCATCTTGATGGCTGTCCAAAATCCGCTAGATGACTCTCAAATCGGCTAAATGAGAGTTACACAGGCATGACCGGCAAGTGACACGGGCGTGACTTCTGGAACATGGGCGTGACTTCTGTAGATGAGCTCAAATCACGTGGCAGCAGCACTAGACATAAATTAAAATTACATGCCCTTGGTCACGGGCGTGACCGAGGGCGTAATAGACATTTTTGACCCAATTTGTCCAAAAAATCTGTAAAAATAGAAATATGTTAAATTTGATCTAAATTATACAAAAGAACTATTTATAAACTAAAATCGACATAAATAAGTAAGGTTCATATTGAATCAATACTAAAATCTATATTAAAAATTCATATAAAAACTACTTATCAAATAACACCATACTTGAGCTTTTGCTATTCTAGAGCAAAAGTATGAGAAATATTTTATAAGACATTAATATAACTTTTAATTAAACTAAAATTTCATTCAGACCAAAAGTAAGTTAAGAATAAATTCTAGGAGGAATTAAGTCCTAAATTATGATGATAATTTGAAATGAGGAAAAATGCTTAGCTATGGACTTCTCAAGATAACTAATTAGCTAACAAAATTATAGAAATTGTCAAACTAAATTAGATTAAAATTATAAGAACTCTAACTCAAAAGAAACTTAAGGAAAAGGTAACCTACTAAATGTTGCTCTCTCCATAACTTAAATTAAATCTAGATCAATGATATTGGTTAAGGGGGTCACAAAATTTGGCAAAAGAAGAGATCTTAGAATGGAGGTGATGGAATTTATCCTCTCACCTCACTCAAAATTTTTTCTAATTAAATATGTTTAGGAAAATGATGAATTTTATCCTCTCATTTTCCATGCCATATAATCTTTTAAAATTATCTTCTAATATAAACCCAAAATGTATATGTTTAGGAGTAATGAATTGTATCATCTTACTCCACGCCATATAATATTTTACCTGATTTTGGGTGCATATGTTTAGGGAATAATGAATTTTATCCTCTTATTACCATGACATATGATCTTTTAATACTCTTTTTTTCTGCCAACAAAGGGTGGGGAAGAGAATGAAAAAAATTCTAGCTTATAAATTAAAATATTTTGAGAGCAAATTCTAGTCAATTGAAATGTCCTAAGATCTAAAAAGCTAGAAGAAAATATAATAGAAATCTGAGAATGTTTAGCAAATTTACAACAAAACAAAGTCATTTAAACTAAAAAGAGAATTCAGGCTAAATAGATTCTCTAATTAAATTAAAATCATAAAATGATTCTTAAAATAAGATTACCAAAAATTTAAATTTAACAAACTATGATAAAACAAAATTTTAGTCAATTAAAACATAAAAATGCTTATAAGCATTCTCAAATAGATTTCTAAGAAATCATAAGAACATTAAGTAGGGGTTTTATTAAAAATTATGCCTTTTATTCAAAGTTATTCATTTTTTGGGAATTTTTTATATTATCTTTTTTTGGATTTTTAGTAATAATAAAAGAAACTAATTTTAATCCTTTTTTTGTTAACTCCTGGACTTCCTGAGGTATACCCTGTGAAGAATTCTAACAAGTACTAGGAGGTGTGCTGGTATGATAGCCCAAATGTCCCTTTCCAAGATATTATATTTTCAATTATCTATTTTTTTTTAATTTTTGGGTTTTGTAAGTGATTGAATAAAAGAAAATATAAGAAGATATTATTATTATTTTTTGAAGTTTCTAACTTAAGAACTACATTACACGACCATACTTATAGTTAAACATTGTCCACAATGTTTAAAACTAAGTATTAAAAGAAATCAAGAAAATAAAGTGCAAGCTAAAAAAAACAAGATAAAAGAGAAGGAAGGAGAGGGGGAAAGATGGCGTCCCTGATTATCAAATTTGGGGGGGGGGGGGGGGGGGGGAGGGGGGCTGGCGGGTAACTGCAAACTTCGTTAAAATGGAAACAAAAAATAACAAAAAAAGATAACTTTGGGGTGCCTCCCAAAAGCATTTTGTTTAAGGTCGCGTAGCTTGACCCACTTGATGCTCACATTATCGGTGGAAGTATAATTGACTAACTCTTCTCGTTTGATATTTCTCCAAGAAGAAACAACTTAAGACGGTGCACGTTTACTTTGAAGGAGCCTTTTCCGGGTGGGAGATGAGAACTGTCTCATGAAACCAAACCTCTTTAACGATAAAGGGGTCGGACCATCGTGATTTTAACTTTCCCAGAAATAGGCAAAGACGAGAGTTATAAAGGAGGACAAGATCGCCCGGAGAAAAAGTATTTGGAAATTTAATATGTTTATCGTGGTAGAACTTGTTCGCTCCTTATAAAATTTATTGTTCTCGTACATGTTCGTGCGCCACTAATCGAGTTCATTTATTTGAAACCTTATTTGCTCGGATGCTAAAGTAGAATAAAGGTTTAAAAAAATTAAGCGCCCAGAATGCTCGGTGCTCTAACTCGATCGAAAGGTGGAGCTTTTCCATAAATCAATCTATACGGTGTACAACTGATGGCAGTCTTGTACGCCATTCGATAGGCCCATAGCACGTCATCGAGCTTAAGTGCCCAATCCTTCCTATTAAGAGAAACTATTTTTTCTAAAATCTGCTTCAATTCGCGGTTTACGACTTCGAATTGCCCACTCGTTTGTGGGTGATAAGCGGTGGAGAGCTTGTGCATGACACCATATTTTGCTAAAATTTTAGCGAATTGGCTATTGTAGAAATGGGTGCCCCTATCACTAACTATAGCGCATGGCGTGCCAAAATGAGAGAATATTTTTTTCAGAAAATTAACGACGACTCTCTCATCGTTGGTGGGGATAGTTTGTGCTTCCGCCCATTTCGATATGTAGTCGACCGCAACGAGAATATACTTGTTCGAAAAAGACGGAGGGAGAGGACCAACAAAATCGCCACCCCAAAGATCGAAAATTTCGCATTCTAAAAAGATATTTTGGGGCATTTCATCCGGGTGGGAGATGTTACCCGACTACTGGCAGCTATCACAAGTACTTACAAGGGTGTGAACATCTATAAAAAGCATGGGCCAATAAAAACCCGCCTCTAGTGCCTTCCTCGCGGTTCAGTTTGCTTTTTAATGACCATCGGTTGGTCCTTCGTGGAAGTACAACAATATTTTTAAACCTTCCTCACTCGAGACGCATCTTCTCACTACCTGGTCCACGCAGACATTGATGAGAAAGGGGTCCTCCCAAAAATAATTCTTTAAATCAGAAAAGAATTTCTTCTTTTCCCGACTCGAGAATTCTTTTGGCAGGACCCGGGCTACTAGATAGTTAGCCGGATCCGCAAACCAGGGGGTGGAAGAAGTCATTACATTTTCGAGAGCAAGGAGGCACTCTTCAGGGAATTTATCATTTATATTGGCCTCCACTAACGCTTCCTTAGCGAGATTCTCTAAACGGGAAAGATGATGGGTCGCCAAGTTTTCAGCTCCCCTCTTGTACCGGATCTCTAAATCGAACAAATACGAGAGGAGGATCCATCACAATAAATGGGGCTTGGCATCCATCTTACTTAGCAGGTACATAAAAGTAGAGTGATCTATGATGACAATTACTTTGGAGAGACTGATGTACGACTTAAATTTATCAAAAGCAAAAATGATCGCTAGAAGCTCCTTCTCGGTAGTGGTGTATTTCTCTTGTGCCGACGCGAGTGTCTTGCTTGCATAATAAATCTGGTGGAAATACTTGTTTACCCATTGGACTAATACGACGCCTACCGTAATATCACTGGTGTCGCACATAATTTCAAAGGGTAGTGACCAATCCGATGTGACTAGAATCGGGGAATTCATAAGTTTTCCTTTGATGAGTTTAAAAGCTAAAAGACATTTGTCATTAAAAATGAAGGAAGACTCCTTTTCAAGAAGATTGGTTAACAACTTCGTGATTTTAGAAAAGTTTTGTATTAAACGCCGATAAAACCCTGCGTGGCCTAGGAAACTTCCAATCGCTTTAACATTCGTTGGAGGGGGAAGTTTGTCGATAACTTCAATCTTGGCCCAATCGACCTCAATACCTTTGCCCGATATTTTATGGCCGAGGAATAATCCCTCTCTGACTATAAAATGGTATTTCTCCCAATGGAGAGCTAGATTCATTTCCTCACAATGCTGAAGCGCACACTCGAGATTTCTTAAACAACTTTGGAAAGAATTTCCGAATTTGGGGAAGTCGTCCATGAAGACTTCCATCACCTCCTCTACTAACTCGTCGAAGATTGCCAGCATACATCTTTGGAATATAGCTGGTGCGTTAAAATGGTCAAACGGCATCCTTTGATAAGCGAAGGTGCCTCCGGGACAAGTGAATGTTTTTTTTCTCTTGGTCGTCAGGTGAAATAGGAATTTGGAAGTATCCCGACAAACCATCGAGGAAACAAAAGTAGGAGTGAACCGAAAGGCGTTCTAAGATTTGATCGATAAAGGGTAACGGGAAGTGATCTTTTTGAGTGGAACCGTTTAATTTTCGATAATCTATGCACATCCGCCAACCCGTAACAGTACGTGCTGGAATTAATTTATTATTTTCATTTGCGACCACCATTACGCCGCCTTTCTTTGGCACGACTTGTACTGGGCTAACCCAAGTACTATTCGAAATCAAGTAGATGATTCCCTCATCAAATAGTTTGATAACCTCAGCCTTAACGACTTCTTTTGAATTCGAGTTAAGCCGTTTTTGAGGCTAGACAGTGTTGCGGTAATTATCTTCAAGGAAAATTTAGTGAGTGCAGAAGGAGGGGTTAATCCCCTTGATATCTGAAATCTACCACAGAATTGTGTGGCAGTGATTACTTAAAACTAGAGTCAATTTAGAAATTTCTGAATCGCTCAGCTCGGATGATACAATAACGGGTAGCTTAGATTTTTTCTCTTAAAATAGATATTTTAGATGAGGGGGAGTTGTTTTAATTCTAAGATGGGTGGTTCTTCATACAAAGTTTTGATTTTCAATTTTAATGGCTCAGGTGATGTGGGGCAAGAAACTTCTTCTATACATAAGAGTTTGGCGAGCTTGGAATCGTCACTAGAAGTGGAGACTATCTCGGGAAGCGAATAAAACTCATTCTCAAAATAATCTTCTAAGTAGAAACATGAATCATCATTTTCTAAGGTATTCCACATCGAGGGATTTATGCTAAAAGTAACTTCATCATCTCCAACCCGTAGGAGGAGCTTTCTGTTACTAACATCAATAATCGTACAGGAGGAGGTGAGGAAGGGGCGGCCGAGTATGAGGGGTACTTCGACATCCTCTTCGATATCAAGAATGACAAAGTCCACCAGAAAGATGAACTTGTCAACCTTGACAAGCACGCCCACCACTATCCCTATTGGATATTTAATGATCGATCTGTGAGTTGGATGCTCATTAGGGTGGGGCTAGTATTTCCTAAACCTAACTTTTTAAATAAAGAGAAAGGCATAAGGTTAATACTTGCTCCAAGATCAGCTAAGGCATGTTCTACCAACGAATTGCCAAAAAGACATGGGATGGAGAACCGTCCTGGGTCATTTACTTTTTGGAGCAATTTGTTGAGTACTGTTGGATCTTGTGGCGCCCTTAGAGGGGGGGGGGGTGAATAAGGGCCTTTTAAAAAATACGATTTTTTACTTAAAAATTTTTAAAACAAAATTTACTTTTCTAAAAATTACTTATAAAAATTTCAAACCAATGTAATTTTTAAATTAATTCAAACACAAATTTCTAAGTTAAAGATTAAGCAACCATATTTGCAATTAAAGAAAAAGTCATAATTTTATAATCATGAAATTCACATACAAATAATATGATTTTAACAATGCTTAAGATCAAGGCATAAATATGATAATAAACCTTTTACAATTTGTGTTTACCAATCCTTCTCCCAAGGATCGGAAGGCTATCACTTTTCTCTCCCTAGACCAAGCCCAAGCTTATCCTCTAGATCTTCCCAAGATCTAGACGTAGCACACAAGGCCACGATTTCCCACCAAGCCACGCAAGGACTTGGATGCTCCACACAAGGAAGTGATTATCCCCTAAGCCACGCAAGGACTTAGACGTCACGCACAAGGAGACGATTTCCCTACCAATACAAAGTGAAATGTATACAAATGAAAATACAAAATGAAAAGAACAACTACCTAGAAATTCAGATCTCTGAAAGGAAGGTTGAAGCTTCGAGATGATCGTTGATGTAGAAGCGCGTCCGATCTCGTCTTCAATCTCAAACCTTCTAAGCACAAATGGGAGTTGATGAGGTTCTGGAGCTCTCTGGTTCGTATGCACTCGGGAAGGGAATTGAAATTCTCAATGCTTGGAATGCATGAACAAAACGAGCCAATATAAAGATTTTCACTGTCGCCTGGGCGACATCACTGTCGGAATTTCGACAACGCTAAACTGCCGCTCGTTGTGCTGTCGTGCGGGCAGTTGCTGTAACTTCTATGTTGTCTCCTGGGCGACATCGCTGTCGGAATTTTGACAGCGCAAAACTGTTGTTCGTCATTCTATCGTGCGGGCAGTTGTTGTAACTTCTCTGCTGTCGCCTGGGCAACAGTAGCTGTCGGAAAATTCCGACAACAAAATTTTCATACGGTCAAATTGAGCTCCAGCATAATTGTGAACATCTCATACCTGTTACCTGCACACCATTAATAAAAATAGAATCAAATACAAATGGGACTTTGTCAAACTGGAAGAGTGTGAAATGCATGCTCCAACAATCTCCCCCTTTTGATAATAACAAATCCGTATAAAAAGAAATCATGTCTATTTAGGTTGTTGATTTTAACATGTGGTGTGTGCACAAAAATAACATGATATATTCCTCTTAAATGTAATCTCCCCTAGATGAATGCTCCCCCTAAATGTTATAGTAAATTGAAATGATGTATTGTTTAGGTGGAATATTTAGGTGTAATAGTTCTTTGATTTATTGAATATACTTATAATTCTCCCCCTTTTGGTATTAGCAAAAGGTAATATGAAATGAATGAGTAGTTCTTAAGGGAAGAGATAAGATGTAGAAAACAATAGTAAGCAGAAGCACTTGTGTTGAAAATGATTGAATGTCTTGAAATAATAGGAATATGCAATAGTATTGAATAAACTCATGAAGAGATGGTATAGCCATATGAAGTAGTAGAATAAAACAAAATAACTTAAACATGATTAATGTCATTTGAAAGTATCATAGAAAGAAACAAGTGTGTATAGAAATTTGGAAACTTTTCGGTCCAATTCTCATGAG
Organism: Dactylorhiza incarnata; assembly: GCA_033032865.1. Lineage (NCBI taxonomy): Eukaryota > Viridiplantae > Streptophyta > Magnoliopsida > Asparagales > Orchidaceae > Dactylorhiza > Dactylorhiza incarnata. The sequence continues at coordinate 2,526,513 of JAWHQI010000026.1, read as the reverse complement.
ATGAATGTTTATATAACCCAATGATGTGTACAAGTGATGCATTGATCAAACATATGAAATTATTTAATTTACATGATCATTTGAATAGAAAACATAATATAAGCATATAAAGACAACTTTGACCTTGAAGATATAGCACAATAAGAATAGAATACCATTTTTCTTTTGCACAAGACACTTTACAATTCTTTCCAAGGTGCTCAACCTCATAATGCTTATTAAGACTTATCAGGACGGTAAGTAGTGCTTGGTGGAGTATCCTTGTCCTCAATTTAAACCTTTTTATCACATATTTTGTGATATCTTAATTTTGAGATATTTATAATTTTTATTTTTAATTAACCAAGGATCTCCGAATTCACTTGAATCGCAAAAGATGGTGTATATTTGGTTGTGCAAACAAATCAAGGTTGAAAGTAGTATTTATGAAGTGCTATTGTATTATGTTAAAGCAAATATGATTCATGTATATAGTAAATAGAAAGACATATGTATGGATCAAAAGAAGTGAACGTGATAGTTCATTATTATATATAAACAATTTCTCATACTTAGAGGCATGCGAAAACAATTTCCAATAGTCTATACAACTTAGTAGGAGTGTCAATACGATGATAAAGTGGAAATGAAATCAAATAATCATGTAATAGCCATTTTTAAAAAATAAAAAACACATGGTTTGGCATCAATTCATGAGTTGTAGCATTAATAATGACATATAACTATTGTAAAGCATCAAAGGGACCAAAACTGAAGATTAAGCAAATCGGGAGCTATCGGAAATTTCCGACAGTCACTGTCTCCTGGGCGACAGCTAAAAATATAAATACGGCTTAAAACTGAGTCAAACCCCATTGTACATCATTTTCTGGACTAAAAGGCGAGAGGAAGCTGTCGGAGTTCGGCGCCAACCCTAGATCTAAGGTATGGTACTTTGATTTTTAAGTTTGACTCAAAATTGTTTTTAGAGATTTGTGATTTTTGAAAGTAGAGAAGAAGAAAAATGTGTTTTTCATTTTACTTTTGATGAATGGTGTAGATCTTTGAAGTTTTGTGTATAAAAGGTGTAGATCTAGTGTAAATCAAGTGGATCTTATTGGATCTTGGTGAAATATGTTTGGATTTTGTGATTTTTGGGGTTTAAGTTGTTGGAACATGGTCTTCCGAATCTCCTAGGTTTGAGAATAACAAATCCTATGTGTATTTGATCTTGTATGTTCAAGTGTGCAGGATAACATAGTCCATATGACTCAAGGAGTACTCATGATGACTGCCCCCAAATTTGAAGCCAGAATTCGAAGAGGCTTACTAGCGCCGGCGATAGCACCTAGCGTCGGGCGCTAGCGATGAATAGCGCAATTCCAGGAGCTGTTATAGAAGGCGCTAACGCCTGGCGGTAGCGGATAACGTCGGCGGTAGCGATGCACACAGAAGCAATAAAAGCAAGGTTGCCGCAGATTGTAGATCCTGCCACGCAAGAAGTTTCTTAATCGGGGATAGCGCCGGCGGTATCTACTAGCGCTGGCGGTAGCATGGCGCACAAAAGGCATATAGCAAAACGTTGCCGCGGATGGGAGATCCTGCCGCGCAAATTGTTTCCTAATCCGGGCTAAGGCCGGCAGTAGCGCTAGCGTCGTCGGTAGCGCTAGCGCCGGCGGTAGCGCTTGGGCTATAAAAGGACCCCTTCTCCTCTTGTTTTCGTACACACCCATTGCATACACCTCAGAGAGAGAGTACTAGAATTCTAGAGGCTTGTCTTAGCCAAAATTTGAGGTCCCAGCGAAGCTCTGCCAATTTCTAAAGGAGAATTCCATCACGCCGAATCCAGACGAAGTCTGCTTCAACAAACGCCCATTCTACAGCGGATCTTCATCTCCGACTTCAGAAGTTCATCTTAAGGGAGTTTTTATTATTTTATTTCTCTTTCTTCATTAACGGTAGTGAAATCGCCTCATGTTGGCGACTAGGTCTGGGGTAGACTTAGGGCTGAAATTCGCCTCGTGTTGGCGACTAGATCTAGGCTAGTTCTAGGTGGTGCTCGAGGCCACATCCGGGGAAGTATTGGCTAGAGCGGCTTGAGGCCGAATCCGGGGAGGATAAGGCTAGGGCCACCGGTTCGTGGGGAAGCGAGTCGGGATAGAAAACAAAAGGAGCCTTTTTATTATTCGCCTCCGATCTCTAGCGTCATCGAGATCAAGTTTTGTAAAACTTATTTATCATTAATAAAGCTTGTCTCTCTTTTGTTTTACTTAACTTATTTTCATGTCTTTAAATCTTGCAATAATTCAAAGTTTTTCAAATATAATCTAAAGTTTTTGAAAACCCTTATTCACCCCCCCCCCCCCCTCTAAGGGCGCCGACCGATCCAACAAGTGGTATCAGAGGGGTTTTATTCCAATCGGCTTAACAACCGGGAATAATGGCGTCTCATGATCTCGCTTCTACTAGTGGGGGAAATTTTTGTGAAGAAGAAAAATCACTTGCACCACCTTTATTTGAAGGGACAAATTATAAAGGATGGAAAATCTTAATTGAAAATTTCATTAAAACTTTAGACATCGAAGTTTGGAATTTAGCAATAGCAAGACCTGCAAATGAATCAAATAAAAAATAACTTCAATTAAATGCAAAAGCTAAACACTATTTGTTTTGCGGTTTATCTAATGAAATTTACAAATTAATATATTGCTTTTCAAGTGCATATAAAGTATGGCAATGTCTTGAAGAAATGTATGATTCTCCATCTACAGGTATGGAACAATCGCAAGAACCGGAGAATATGCAAGCGTGCACAAATCATCAAGAATGCCCTCCTCATGACGAATCAATGGAGCACACATCAAAGGAAAGAGAAGAAGAAATCTTACTTTTGGAAGAGAAGTGCCAAGAAGAAGACAAAGGAACATTATGTTCAAATCCTCCCTCATCCAAAAGCAATGTAAGGAAATCAAACTTCATCGCTTGTACTTCTATCTCTTCATTACAATTGCTACAGAATACAAAGCGCAAAATAAAGAAATTAAAAAATGCTAATAAACTCTTGCGCTTAGAAAATAAAAATATAAAAGCAAAAATTAATGAAGAATCAAATTCTAATTTATCTAGTTCTACCCATGGCTCCTTAGTCGAAAACATTACATCTTGTGAAGAATATAATGAATTAAAAGAAAAACACAAGAAACTTGAAAAGGAGCATATCTTAGTAAAAGAACAAAATGAAAAATTATGTTTAAAAAATTCTTCTTTAAAAATTTAATGTGCTAAGTGTAAAGATTATAAAAATGAGATCAAAGAGATGGACCAAACATTTGATGAGTTTAGAAATGAGTATCAAAATCATATTGACTCTATCGTCTCTACTCTTAAAAATAGCACAATAGCTTATAATAAAGCTAGGCATAATCTAAAGATAAAGAATGATGAATTAAAATCAAAAATCAACTTGCTTATGAAAATTGTAAATACAAATTCACAACATACAAATTTAGAATATCAAGCAATATCTAAAAGCAAGTTGAATACAAATATAAATAATGGGAATAAGAAACAAAAAAGTTTTTGAAAAACCAAATCATCATTATTTACAAAATCATGTTTCTCCAAACTTAAAATTGAAATTACACAAATTTCCTATAAATGATAATTTCAATTATAATCTTCAAAGGAAAGAAAATCATCGTGGATATTTGATAAATAAGACTAATATTAAACCAATGTTTGAATGGCGGCCAAAAGTTAAAAATGAAACACAAACTCAAATCAAAAGTGCCCATTCGATCATATCTCCCCAAAAGAAAACACGATGTATTTGGGTACCCAAAGGAACCGTCACTCCCGGTCCTCTTTGGATACCTAAATCTCTTATTCATTAGTATCCCATCATTTACATGAAGTAGAAACCTAATAAAAATGAAATATCATTATTCTACTTCATGATTTGCATAAATTTCTTTTTGTTTATTCTATTTTGTTTCTTCTTAAACTATCAGGCTATGATCACTCTATTTATCTTGAAAAGTCATATCATTTTGTTAGTGATCTACTTATCCATTTTATTTTTACCTTTTAAATCCATTACCCTTAAATGTCTTGAACTATCATTATTAATTAAATATTGAAACTATTATCAAGACTAATGAAATTATTTTAAATTGATTTAAATAATAAAGGGCTTAGGCAAACAAAAAAATTAAAATGCACAATGTGTTGATTATTATCTATCTTGTGTGATGAATATGATAGCCCTTATATTTGAGAAAATTTACAATAACTCTTCAAACTAACCAAAAATAGCTTCTCACTTCTTTCATATTCACTATTCACCTCACAATCTTTCTTTAAAATATTCTGAAAAATGTTGAATATGACTTGTGCTACATGCTTCACCATCATAATTATGTAATATCAAAAGATCTTTAAATTCAAACATTACAAAAGATCCACTTAGTTCTAACATTTGATTGGTGATCATAATAAGTACATGAATGAATTAATGAAGGATGACTTGCATGTATCTCATTTGATTATAAACCATAGAATCAACTTTATATTAATAAATCAAATGAAATCATAAATTCATTCCATGTAAAAAATATTAAATCACGTTCTTGAATTCATGCTAGTTATCTCATATTACCATAATGAATTAATTATGAAGTAAAATAAAATAAAATTGAACGATAAAATAACTATGTGACTTTAACTTGTTTCCATTGGACTAAAATGCTTATGAATGTGCATGATATTCTTTTACATGAACATTATTTTCTAAATCACTAAAATTATGCATATTTGTTCCTTCATGTCTTCTCGTGCTTACATTTCCTATCATTCTTCAAACTACATTAGATTGATAAAAGTCTAGAAAAATTTGAATTCACATAAATTATGATAATCTATCTTATAGATCATGCAAGATCTCGTTTGTTACGACTTGAGATAGGTGTCCTAGATCTTTCATGTTAAAACATGCTTACAAATGCAATTTTCTTCATTTTTAACCATCAAAAACATTTCCAAAAATTCTGCAAATACAGCATGAAACTACTAATGGGACACCTAATCAAGTTCAAGCATCAAAATTTTCAAAACCCTAAAAAATCACTTACTGTTTCCCGCGCTAGCACTAGCGCCGGCGCTAGCGTCGAGGTCCGTTTTTCTGTAATTTTAAAATTTTGAAAAATCCCTAAAAATTTATTAATATATGGGTACTATTCATTTCTGCATTTTTGCTTTTATTATATTTTTGAAAAATCAAATACAAAAATAGAAAATTCAAATTACAAAAAATATGTTTTGCTTTCTGTTTTTTGTCATTTGCTTAAAGCCTATTTTTTCTAAAAAATCAAATACAAAAATATAACACAAAAAATTTATCAAAAATTGTTATTTTTGAACTTAACTTTTTACTTGTATCTTGTGAAAGGGTGATTTGGGCTATCATCCCATCATATCACTAGTACCGGGCGAACCTCTCACAAGGTAGTCCTCGGGAAGTCCAAGATCAATTTTATAAGTTCAAACTTTAAATAAAGATTATTTTTCAAAAATATCAAAAAATACTGTATGGACTTTATTGTAAAAATCAAGCATGATTTAATATATTATTTAGTACTTCTATAATGTTGCGATTTATCATCTCAAACTACTTTGAACATTGTTTTCTTCATGCTTAGATATATCTATTAATATGTGCATCTTTTATATGTTAAAGGTTGTGTAGGATCAAGCTTAGCATGCCTCTAAGTATGAGAAATGTTTTATGTTTGATAATGATAGATATTCACTCACTTTTGGCATTGTCTACATATGTATTTAATCTAAAGAATGCTTGTGTATGTTTTGTATTAGTACAATGGATTAAAATTGCACAAGTATCTTACCTACACTCCTTATTTTGCACTCTTAAAAAATTAAGAAAAGTGGTTATGTCTTTCATAAAATCTATTGATCTGCAAAACAAGTGTATTCAGAGAACTTTGTACAAAACAAAATTATAAAATAAATGACAAAGATAACTCCACCAAGCAGTACTTGAACCTCCTGATAAGTCTTAATAAGCATTGTGAGGTTGAGCACATTGGATAGAATAGTAAAGTGTCTTGTGCAAACCATATCTTTCCATCAAAATAAGAAAAACCATTTACTCTTAAGTACACCGGATCACTAGTCTCAAACAGTAAAAATAAAATGTGTGATCCCCCAAGCACTACTTTGCACCCTGATAAGTCTTGATGAGCACTGTGTGTGCAAAGCACCTTGGTAGTTGTACATTTTTTGTTTGTGCATTAAAGTGTGTGGAAGTAAAATTTATTGTGTTTTGTTGTGCTTCTACTTTACATATCTTTTGTATTTTTGATTAAAACACTCATATACTCTACTCAAAAATATACTTATGTGCACATCATTATCTTCCATAACACTTCTTCTCATGAGTATTGGATCCTAACGCTAATTCTATGCTACTCTTTATTTATGAAATGCACTAGATAACCTAGCATGCTTTCTACAATGTTTGGTATGATTTGAAACTGTGAATTGAAATAACATTGTAGTAATCTCTTTATGATAATATTATTTCATGCTTGGTTACTTTTTGTCAACCATAAAAATTTTTCATTGAAACATGATTTACATAAACATCTTCTATTTGAAATTAACTCATATATCTTTTTATGGATTATCCTTGATTAAAATAAGATGTTTCATGTATTTCTACAAGTCTTCCGCATCATCACCATATAATTTTTACCTTGTGCTTTCATGCTTATATCAAGTCTAAAATCTCAATTTTTCTAAAAACAAATGGTAGACTTGCTTGGTAGAATTTATATTGGTTGTTCCAACACGCATATCATTTCTTATGCTAAAAACTCTGATTTATTTCTCTGAAAACTTTCATGCTAAACACTCCTCCCACAATTAAAATATTGCTTATAAAAACATCCTCTTATTATTGAATTTCAAATCAAATTTTACCTCTTACTTCTAATTTCTAAAAGGATGTTGTTTCTTTATTCGAAAATGCTTCAACTCTTATCTTTATAAAGTTCATTTTGAAACTCAAAAACATCTCCTTTTTGAACTTAAACTCTTATTTAGTATTATGATGTTTCTTTTTTCTTCCGCAATGCTCAAACTCTGATTCATTCATGAATTTCAATATAGCTAAGAGTATTTTATATTTAAATAAAAATCCATATGCTATGAAACTTCCCATTAGATTTAAATGCTTAATGTTTCCAATAATTGTTATCCATGACTTCATTTCTCACCATAGTGGGGGCATAGGGTTGTAGACATTAGATAACCTTATCTAGTCATGTCTTGTCCTTAACCGGGGAGGGTTCCAGTGGGGCCTTGCGAGGCACTGGGGGGAAAGAGTGCTAGGTTGAGTTTTGTCTAGTGTTTGCATAAGGGACTAACACCCCAACCTACGGCATGTTTGCATATCCTCATGCCCATCCGTCACTTAGTATGGGGCTAGGGTGTAGATGTATTGTCTGGGTAGATTGGTTACTTGGAAATGACTATTTTTTATGCTTAAAACTCTTATATAAAGGGGAAATCATTACTGTTGCTCAAACTAAAAACTCTGATATATTTATACAAAAATTATTCTAACAAGTGGCTCTAAAACTCCTTATCATTTCCTTCTCACTCAAAAGCTCGATCATGTTTATCTTATTATCCAACTTTTCTATGGTGCATCCCTACCCACTTTTGCTAATAATAAAGGGGGAGAACAAACATAATAAAATGCAAAAGGGGGAGAACTAACATGATAAAAATATAATCCGCTATCAAAATAAAAACCCAACATGATTGATTAAGTTGATAGCATACATATTAGGGGAGCATTCACATAGGGGGAGCATATATTTAGGGGGAGCAATTCTAAATGCTAAAATCAATAATTATCCTAAGTCATCTCTCACACTCACACAAGTAGAGTTTCATCATGCTTATCTATTAATGCTTTGATTTATCATTAATGGATTTGTTATTATCAAAAGGGGGAGTTTGTTGGAACATGGTCTTCCGCATCTCCTAGGTTTGAGAATAACAAATCCTATGTGTATTTGATCTTGTGTGTTCAAGTGTGCAGGATAACATAGTCCATATGACTCAAGGAGTACTCATGATGACTGCCCCCAAAATTGAAGCCAGAATTCGAAGAGGCTCACTAGCGCCGGCGGTAGCACCTAGCGCCGGGCGCTAGCGATGAATAGCACAATTCCAGGAGCTGTTATAGAAGGCTCTAACGCCTAGCGGTAGCGGATAACGTCGGCGGTAGCGATGCACACAGAAGGAATAAAAGCAAGGTTGCCGCAGATTGTAGATCCTGCCGCGCAAGAAGTTTCTTAATCGGGGATAGCGCCGGCGGTATCTACTAGCGCTGGCGGTAGCATGGCGCACAAAATGCATAGAGCAAAATGTTGCCGCGGATGGGAGATCCTGCCGCGCAAATTGTTTCCTAATCCGGGCTAGCGCCGGCGGTAGCGCTAGCGCCGGCGGTAGCACTTGGGCTATAAAAGGACCCCCTCTCCTCTTGTTTTCATACACACCCATTGCTTACACCTCAGAGAGAGAGTACTAGAATTCCAGAGGCTTGTCTTAGCCGAAATTTGAGGTACCAGCGAAGCTCTGCCAATTTCTGAAGGAGAATTCCATCACGCCGAATCCAAACGAAGTTCGCTTCAACAAACGCCCATTCTACAGCGGATCATCATCTCCGACTTCAGAAGTTCATCTTAAGGGAGTTTTTATTATTTTATTTCTCTTTCTTCATTAACGGTAGTGAAATCATCTCGTGTTGGCGACTAGGTCTTGGGTAGACTTAGGGCTGAAATTCGCCTCGTGTTGGCGACTAGATCTAAGCTAGTTCTAGGGGGTGCTCGAGGCCACATCCGGGGATGGATTGGCTAGAGCGGCTTGAGGCCGAATCCAGGGAGGATAAGGCTAGGGCCACCGGTTCGTGGGGAAGCGAGTCGGGGTAGAAAACAAAAAGAGCCTTTTTATTATTCGCCTCTGATCTCTAGCGTCATCGAGATCAAGTTTTGTAAAACTTAATTATCATTAATAAAGATTGTCTCTCTTTTGTTTTACTTAACTTATTTTCATGTCTTTAAATCTTGCAATAATTCAAAGTTTTTCAAATATAATCTAAAGTTTTTGAAAACCCTTATTCACCCCCCCCCCCCCCCCCCCTCTAAGGGCGCCGACCGATCCAACATAAGTTTTGTATTTTTTACATGGTTTAATTTTAAAAACTGAAGCTTTTCCTTTTGAAGAAGGTTGAAGAAGATGAATAGTAAAGGATATGTGAGAAGATGTAGTTTTGTTCTAGAAAAAAGTTTTTTAACAGAAATATAGCTTGATTTTGAGTAGATCTGGAAGTCTAGTTGAAAGATCTTATAAAAAGTTCACTGGATTACTGTCGGAAATTTCCGACAGTCAATGTCGCCTAGGCGACATCGTTCCAGTGCATAGAACATAATTTTGTGATTAACCTTAATTTTATTTTGTTATGTTTGCAGAATGGCTTCCAGTTCTAAGGCACGTAAGAGTATGTCTGAAGATGCGCATAGTTCTTATCAAGTATACCCTGGTATTGAGAAAGCAATAATTGGAGTGTCAAAATATGTAGAATTTGACTCTCCTAAGAACGATCATATCTATGATCGTCTTGCTAATGCAGGTATAATATCAGTAATCTCAGTAGATATGTTCTCATCTTTCTTGATCAGAGAATTTTATAATCATTTGGAAGACCCAAGTTACACTGAATTGGATGGGGGAGTGAGATCGAGAATCCAAGGTCAACAAGTGGAAATAACACATGTTGATCTTAGAGATGAATTTGGTCTTCTCATGAGTGATCATATGCCAGATATAGTAGAGAGCTATAGAAAGGATAGAGATTGGACTCTTGTAAACATGAGTTTACATGGAAGTCAAAAGAAGACGCTAATCACGGAAGTTTCTTCACTCACTCTTGATGCCTATTTAGTCCAAGAAATATTAAGGAACACGGTCATGCTAAAAAGTGGTGATACAAGGAGTATCACAGCACAGTTGACGCTGATTACATATTTTATTATAGAGGAGGAGCCCTTTGATATAGCCGACCTCATCCTTGCCCAAATTCGTTATGCTTTTAGATTAAAACATCCAAAATGGGTGAAGATTCATACTTTTCCAATGGGGATATAATTCAACGTATTCTATATAAGAAGTATGAATGGATAGGTCAAGATGCATACTTAGATGATTGTGTTCTGGAAATATATTATACGGTTACCATGAAAGTGAAGAAGTCTCAGAAAAAGCCTCATCCTGGAATAGAGATTAGAGAGCCTAGAATTCCTAGGGGAGGATCACTATGAGAGTCAATAGATGATCTTCGTTATTCATTTGAAGAACACAAGAAAGAAGTGAAGAAAGATCGCAGTAGAATGCAAAAGTTTATGAAATTTCTGTTGAAGGGTCTGAAATTAAAGTCGACTCCTGAAGAAGCGGACGAATGGGAAGTTCCAGATGAAGAACCGCCATGCCAATCGGTTAGGCGAACTCGTCGTGGAAAAGCTGTAAGACGTGGACCTTCAAAAGACTGTCCAGAAAGCAGTGGGGCTGGATATGAGGATTCTTAGTAGTTTTCAGCAGGGTGCTGCTTCTAACTGATGTCGGAATTTTCTGACATCCACTGTCGCCTGGGCGACAATGAACTTGCCCAGATTTCATTTTCTGTTAATGAACTTAATCTTATGTTGATTTCTACTGTTTTTATGGAACAATTTTTATAAAATATTAATGATGTGAGAATTTTTCTTAAGTCATTCAAATTCTATGATTTGGTTTAAAATTTAGTTTTTCATTTTAAAGTGTATAGGTTTTGTGATATTTTTAATTTTATAGGTCATAAGTAGTGATATAATCATTGTGAAATGTCTAGGATTCCCAATTCTAGCCTAAGCATAGAAAAACGGGAATTCGGTAACGGTTTAGTGAATATATCTGCTAATTGATTATCCATGCCTATAAACGAAATTTTAATCTGATTATTTTTAATGTGGTCTCTTATAAAATGATGCCTAACGTCAATATGTTTAGACCTAGAGTGATGAACCGGGTTGTAAGTTAAATCAATTGCACTTTTGTTATCGCACCATAGCTCTATTGTTTGTTGTTTAATGTTAAAGTCTTCTAAAGTTTGTTTCATCAAAAGAGCTTGTGCACAATAACTACCAAGTGCGATGTATTCGGCCTCGGTGGTTGAGAGGGCAACAGAATTCTGTTTCCTACTCGACCAAGAAATGAGTGAAGGGCCTAAAAAGTGACAAGTGCCACTAGTGCTTTTCCTATCTAGTGAACAACCGGCATAATCAGAATCAGAATAGCCAAAAAGAGTAAAATCATCGCTATGAGGATACCACAAACCATGTTTAGATGTGCCAATTAAATATCTAAAAATTCTTTTAACGCTTTTAAATGTGATTCTTTGGGATCGTCTTGAAATCTAGCACATAAACAAACTGAAAACATAATATCCGGTCTAGAAGCAGTTAAATATAAAAGTGAACCTATCATGCCTCTATATAAAGTTTGATCTATTGATATTCCATTTCATCTTTTCCTAATTTTAAAGATACACACATAAGAGTATTTTCTTGTTTTAGATTTTCAAATTTGTTTGCCCAGAAAGTCCGCGACCTCCTTATCGTTCAGTTTTCCCGGTCTCAGCGGTCTCAATATCAGTGATTGCCCAGATCGTCAGATGCTTCCTCAATCGAGATTTTCTAAGTACCAAGCGGTCAAGACAGTGCGAGACCGCCAGCTTAAGCGGTCTGGTCGTTTTCCTTATTTTTGTTATTTGTACCCCATTTCCCAGCCCTGGCTCTCCTGTATCCCGGGCAGCCTGTAGTTTTCAGTTCTGCCCGTTTGGGCAGCCCCCTCGTCTATAAATAGAGGGGTAGGGGTACCAGAAAAAGGACTTTTGCTCCGAGGTTCCAGCTTACAACCTGTGTAAGCAGTCTCATTTCCTCGTGACCGCCATTTCGTGATCGTTTTCCCTTTGTTCTTGCATCTTCAGTCTTAGTAACCTGCACTTCGCAGTTTTCTCCCATCCCCTTTAGTGTGAAATTTGAAGGTACCATTTTTGGCACCAACAGAATGAACACGCGACCTTCAGATTCGAAGTGTCAAGTGAAGTCCATAGACTTTCAAGATGGCTGATCGCCATAGAGGTCATCCCCTGCGATCTCCCAGCGTTCCCCCTTCCGATCACAATCCGTTAGAAGCGCTTGAGCGCCGCTTCGAGCTTCGTGTTGAACAAGCTCTCCGTGAGGCCGTCCGAGCTAGGCAGGACGCCGCCTCTGTTCAGCAGGAGATCGCGCGGTCTCAGCAAGAGGCCGCTCGAGATCGGCAAGAAGTCGTCCGGGCTCGGCAGGAGTCTGCAAAGCAGATTGAGGCTATGAACCAGGTTCTAGCCGCGATCTCCCAGAAGATCCTTCCTCAAACCTCTCAGGTCGCTACTCCTGACCGCATGGCAGGCGGTTACCCGAGCGATCACCCCGTCTTCCAGCCCGCAGCTCCTCAGCGATCTCAGTATGAGGAGTTCTCCGCCCGTCGTAATTCTTTCCGAGCTGCAGCCCAGGGGCCTCCGGCTCAAACCCTGAATTTTAAAGAAGGGTTTCCTTACCCTCAAGATCCTCCTGCCTCTTTTCTTCCTCCTCTAGGACCTTCTGTTTTTGGGGAGCCTTCCCCCTTTACCGATGAGATTAGTCGGGATCCAATTCCTCATGGATTCAGAGAACCTCGCCTTCCAGTGTATACATGAGAAACCGACCCAATGTGCCATCTTCAAGCCTTTGAGTCTGCCGTTGCCCTCAGGACCATTTCAGATGGGGTAAGGTGCAAGCTGATGGTCACTTCCTTTGATGGGTCGGCCATGGAATGGTTCTATAAACTGCCTTGTCAATCTATCTCGAGCTTTGCTGCCCTGAGGCAAGAGCTTCTTTTAAGATTTGTCACCGCGAAGAAAAGGAAGAGTGGCCCTGCGACCCTCTTCAAGATTAAGCAAGGCGACAACGAAACTGCGGCGCATTTCGTTGACCGTTTTCAGAAAGAAATCTTGGGAGTTAGGGATATGGATCCCGAGCTTTATATGGTAGCTTTGATCAGTGGCCTGCAGGAGGGTCCTCTAAAGTTCAAAGTCACAACCAAGGAGCCTAGCTCCTATCAGGAGTTGATCAGCATTGCTAATCGCTACATAGAAGGGGAGATCAACAACCCCACCTATGTGAGCAATTTGACAAACAAGGCCACTCAGAAAGGCTCTGCGGGATTCTATCCGGCTCCGTCTTCCTCTAAGCCCCGACAAGAGCTCCCACCTCTGGCTCCGAGAGGTAAGAATTATCGCAACAGCCGCTTCAATCGAGGTAACCATTCTTTCCCACCTCAAGGTTCATTTCTTCAAACCCCTGCTACCCCTGCTCCGCAAGTCACCCCGGTTCACCAGATCCAGTACGCCCAACCTCCTCTTCTGCCCATTCCTTCGCTCTACAATGAATCCCAAGAATCTTTTACAGACTTTGGTGTTTCTATGAGTGAAGTGCTCCAAATCCTTCAAAAGCAACCCTTTTTCAAGAAGCCAGCTCCGCTAAACTCGGATCCAAAGACCAGAAATCCTACTCTCTAATGTGAGTACCATAGAGATAGGGGACATTTGACAGAGGATTGTAGAGCTCTCCGCCTGTTCTTAGAGGAGCTTCTGAAGGAGGGTAAGCTTCGAGATCTCATTCAGAAGAATGATTCTGCCAAAGCCTCAACCTTCAAGGCTTAGGAAGTAGCGGAAGTCCATTGGGCATGTGAAGAAGTGGACGATATTGGCCATCTTGGCAATATCGGCTTTCCCAATGAATGTGTGGATGCTGATGACGAAGGCGCCTTGGGCAATCTCTTCTGCATCCACGGAGGTGCAGGTCCGGAATCTTCAAGGAAGGCAAGTCTGAAAAGGGTTTATCAATCAGATGTTGCTGCCACCTCTTCAGCCCCGGTCCGGGGAACGGTCACTTTCGGTGATGAAGACCTTCCTCAGACTGCGAATCCCTTTGACGACGCGGTCGTCATCAAAGCTGTAATTGAAAATTATACAGTAGAGAAGATTCTGATAGACACGGGAAGCTCAGTCAATGTGCTCTTCAAACCTGCCTTCGAGGCGTTGAAGACAGGTAAAACCCTCCTTTCAACTGAAGGCCCCCTCTATGGTTTTTCAGGAGAGAAGAAGGAAGTAGAAGGGCTCGTCACTCTTTCTGTGATTCTGGGAGGGATAGTGAAGCTGGTCAAATTTATTGTCATTGATGCTCCCAGTAGCTACAACGCCATCTTTGGAAGACCCTTCTTGAATGCCTATCAAGCCATCGTCTCCACCTATCATCAAGCGGTGAAGTTCGCCTTAAACGGCAAACAACACCGAATCAGGAGCGACCCATGGAAAGCTAGGGAATGCTACGTAAAGACGGTCAACATGATCGTGTCCTTTTCTCCCCAAGAAGTCATGATGGCTGAATCAACTGAAGTTCCTGAACAAATCCCAACTGCAGAGGAAATTAAGGAAGGTGCAAGAGATGGAGTTCGCTTGGAACCTGCCCAAGCATCTCAAGAAGTTCGGATCAGCGAGGAAGATGAGAGCAAGAGCCTCTCCATCAATGCTGAATTATCTGAAGCTGACAAGAGTCAGCTCATCTCTTGCCTTCTGTAAAATCTAGATATTTTCTCTTGGTCGGTAGATGATATGCCTGGAGTGGATCCGAATGTTGCTTGCCACCATCTCAATCTTGACCCAAACTTCATCCCGATCCAGCAGAAGAAGAGGTCTGTTGCAACTACTCTAGCACAGCCCATCCGTGAAGAGGTAGGGAAGCTCCTGAAGGCAAAGTTCATCCAACCAATCCAATACCCAGAATGGGTGTCAAACGTTGTAATGGTAAAGAAGTCAGGTGGGAAGTGGAGGATGTGTGTTGACTTTACTAAACTCAATAAAGCTTGCCCCAAGGATTGCTACCCCTTGCCTCGGATAGATTCTTTAGTAGATTCTGCGGTAGGTTATTCTTTTATGAGTTTTTTAGATGCTTTTTCAGGTTACCATCAAATCAGAATGCATAAACCAGATATACCTCATACTTCATTTATCACAAATGATGGTTGCTTCTGTTATCTCGTAATGCCTTTCGGGCTAAAGAATGCTGGAGCAACCTATCAGAAAATGATGGATACAGTTTTCAGGAGTCAAAAAGGAAGAAACCTTGAGGTATACGTTGATGACCTCTTGGTAAAAAGCAAATTATTCTCTTCTCATCTTAGAGACCTCTCGGAAACTTTTGCAACCCTTCAAACTTTTAATATGAGGTTGAATCCGTTGAAGTGTGTTTTTGGGGCAAGTAAAGGAAAATTCCTGGGTCACCTCCTTACTCCAGAAGGGCTGGAACCCAATCCTGACAAAGTAAGAGCTATACTGGAAATGCCACCTCCCAAGTCCCCAAAAGAAATTCAGCAGCTGGGAGGGAGGATGGCAGGCTTAAGTCGCTTTATCTCCCGGTCAGGGGATAAGAGTGCACCTTTCTTTAAAACCCTCCGGGGAGGGAGTAGGTTTGAGTGGACGAAGGAATGTGATGATGCTTTCACTCAGCTTAAGAAGCAATTGACATCAACCCCTTTGCTCCAAAGCCCACGAGAGGGAGAAAATCTATTTCTGTATATGGGAGTCGGAGCCGATGCCATAAGCTCTGTCTTGGTCCGAGAGGAGAAAAAGAAGCAATTCCCAGTCTATTACGTGAGTCAGATTCTGAAAAATGCAGAGACTCGTTATCCTATTCTCGAAAAGTTGGCCTTGATGCTTATAACTTCAGCAAGAAGATTAAGACCATATTTTCAAGCTCATTCGATTCTTGTCGTTACGGACCTTCCATTAAAGAATGTCTTAGAGAAGCCAGAGCATTCAGGCAGATTGGTAAAGTGGGCAATAGAGCTCAGTGAGTTTGACATATCCTATGTCCCAAGGGTGGCGATCAAAGCTCAAGTCTTAGCAGACTTCATGGTGGATGCCAAAGAAGTTGAGTCGCAGAAGGGGATCAGAGTGCCCCTTGCCTGGAAAATCTTCGTGGATGGAGCCTCAGGGAAAAATTCTTCCGGAGCGGGAGTTGTTTTAATCAACCCAATTGGAGTAAGGCTGGATCAGGCGCTGAAGTTCTATTTTCAAGTAACAAACAATCAGGCAGAATATAAGGCTTTGCTAGCCGGTCTTAAGTTTGCTAGAGAGCTGAGGATTGACGATGTCAAAGTCTTCACAGATTCTTTGGTGATGGCTTCTCAAGTAAATGGAACTTTCGAAACTAGAGATAGTATTTTAAAGCGGTATCTAGTTCTGGTAAAAATCGAGGTAGGGAAGTTCAAAAGCTTTACCATCGACCATATTCCAAGGGGTGAGAACGTTGAAGCAGATGAGCTGGCAAAATTTGGACTTCTCTCGGGAGGGACAACTTTGGAATTATTTCGCCCTGCAATTGAAGAAGGAGAGGTCATGGAGATTGATCAGCGTCCGTCTTGGATGGATCCATTTGTTCTATATCTTTCAACTGGAGAGCTGCATTCATCAATAAAGGATAGGAAAAGGTTTAAACGGAAAGCGGTTAACTATTATCTTGTTGCAGGAGTGCTTTATAGAAGAACTTTCCTTTTACCGTTAGCACGGTGTGTTTCGGAGGAGGAGATTCCAGCGGTCATTCAAGAGGTTCATTCTGGAGAATGTGGAAGTCACTCTGGAGCTAGAACCTTGGAGAAAAGAATTCTGAGGCAAGGCTACTTTTGGCCTCAAATGAGGAAAGATGCGGAAAAATTTGCTAAGAAATGTGTAAAGTGCCAGAAGTTTGCTCCTCTCCAAAATCAGCCGGCTCAACAACTCAAGTCGATAGCAACTCCATGGCCGTTTGCAGTTTGGGTAATGGATTTGATTGGGCCTTTCCCTATGGCAAGTGGGCAACGTCGATATATTATAGTCATGATTGACTATTTCAGCAAATGGATAGAGGCAAAGGCATTGGCCAAAATTACGACTCAAGCCGTGAAAAATTTTATTTGGGGAGAGATAGTATGTCGGCACGGAATCCCAATGGATATCATCACGGATAACGGTTCCCAGTTCAACAATTCAATTCTTATTAATTTCTGTAAGCAGATTGGCGTTGAGCTACGATTCGCTTCCGTGCATCATCCAAGAAGCAATGGGCAGGTAGAGGCCGTCAACAAACTCATCATAAACCTCTTGAAAAAGAAGGTAGAAAATGTCAGGGGCAACTGGGCAGAACAACTACCTTCCGTCTTATGGGCCTTGAGGACAACTCCAAGTTCTGCTACTGGGGAGACTCCATTCAAATTATCACACGGTTCCGAAGCCCTTATTCCGGTGGAATTTGAAGTAAAAAGCCCAAGAGTATTATTGGCGCAACAGAATCAAATTGACTGGATGGAAGGAAATGATGAGGAGCTAAAATACAGCCTTGATTTAATTGAAGAGTTGAGAGATACGACAATCATCAGGCAAGAAGAGGTGAAAAGAAGAATGGCAAGGTATTCAATAAAAATGTAAGAACCAAAGAGTTCGCTGTTGGGGATCTAGTCCTTAAGAAAATAGATACAGCAGCAAGAGCTAGTTCAGTTGGAAAGCTTAACCCAAACTGGGCGGGGCCGTTTGTGGTAAAGAGCGTGCTTAAAAATGGTGCTTACCATCTCCAAACTTATGAAGGAAAATAATTGTCTCATTCATGGAGCGGAGATGATCTCAAACTCTTCTTTTCTTAAATGTTCGTATCCAATTCACTCATTCTATTTCTCACTTTTCTTCTCTCAAACATCACGCAGGTATTATCAAAGCATTCGCAATACGAGTGATGGGTGACAAGTTTTAAGAATAAGTGATTTTTTGAAAAGTGAAAAACCTGTCAAGTGAGACATCGACGGATCCTACTATCTTCACCCTCGACTTGTTAGCTCGACGTGTAATTCTGCCGGGACCACAGATGTCGGGGAGATTTCGAATCTGTGTAGCAGTAGCTCGCCAAGCTCGAGCGGTGGAAGTTTAGGATACCGGGTCCTTGCTGACATCTGGCACACCTCAGCATTTCAAGGGGGTCTAGGTGGCTGGCTCAGCTCTGTCATGCATTAGGAAGGACATTGTTACGATCATAATGATCTTTCAGGGAAAGCAATGTCGGTATAGCCTCCGCGGCAAGACCACGCCTGCCCTACCGATCATTTTGGTCTGTAACTCTCGAATACTCGTTGAAGCGTGGTTAGGTGAGGGGCGGTCAGAAACATCCATGACCGTCGCCTGAACCTTAGATTGGCATGTTTGCAGTAAACTCGGTAATCCTTTTCTTTTTTAAAAAGGGGCAATGTCGGTATAGCCTCCGCGGCATGACCACACCATCCTTTTGGATCATTTTTGAGATCCCTTTTTCCCATCTTACTACAAAAAGAAAATCTTATTCATCCCTTTGTACTGGGATCGGGCGGTCAGCAATTTATGAGACCGCATGTTCTTCTTTCCTACTTTCTCCAAAGAGCGATTTGAGTCATTTACGATCGCCGGATATAACTTTTTCAGGATAATTGAGGTCGCTATTCAGAAATCTCTTATACCAGCTTGATAGAGATCGGCCCGATCCCGGAAAATTTGAGATTCCAATACTTTCTGCTATTCAAAGCTATTTGGAATGATCATGATACTATGTTCCTCATCAAGTGAAAGTTGGGTTTTTCTTCAAAAGGGGCGGTCTGAATATAATGTGATCGCTGAACTGGAGATCCATGAAGAGCTATTATTTTCCTTTTCAAATAATAATCTTGGTCATCAAGGGGTCATCAAACGGGTTTCCTGAAAGTCATTTGGGAGCCGATCACCCAGAGTGTAATGAGTTCAAATCATCTTCAAGTTATAGTTTCCTTATATTGCGACCTGTGTAATATGAAACCGCATGACTATTATGGATAAGTTGGCTATTTTCTGACCACAGTTAAGTTGCTGAATTTTTTTAGTGATCTGATTATCTCAAGATCGCAGAGTAGTCTTGTGTATATAAAGTATCAGTTTTTACTTCAAGGTCTTTAGCGTTTTTCCAAGAGATCGCCACCTGAAGTTTTTAATGTTGATATAAAATTATGTGATAAACCTAGGGCATTGAGATCGAATGCCGATTCTAACTCAGAAGAACAAATAAATATATACATCAAGAACAAATTCACTCAGAATCTAACAGAAATCCAATTTTCTATATATTTTCTGAAATATCTATTACAACAAGACCGCTCGATCTCCAAAAAAAAATGAAAATCATTACAATTCACTCTCTCCTTGACCTTTAAGAAGACCGCTCACTCGAGGGGGAAGAACCGGTCTCTGCAGAGGATTCTTCTAAACTATTCCCCGGAATTCTAGATCCAGAGCTTGAGCTCAAACTGGAATCTAGGCCAAGGGTATAGCGGCTTCCACTTTCTTCATCCTCGATCACCACATTCTCCTCTTGGACTGCGGTCTCATCAGCAGCATCAGCAGACTCATCAGCAGCATCCGCGGTCTCTTCAGCGGTCACAGATTGTTCTTCAATTCTTTGCGCCGCATTAGGGAAGAGATCGGCGAACGAAACATCTTTGAATTCTTCAGTGAATCCACCACGGTTGCGGACCTCATCCAGCACCTGGTCGGCGGTCTCTTTTATGTGGTGCATCAAAGCCCTCTGGAAAGCTGGATTCTCAGGGTCATACGCTGCTTTTTCAAATTGCTGCAAAAGAGATATATGTTAGACCGCGCGATCATAGGTAACACGTTCATAAAATATAGGCAAAATTCTCACTTTTCTTTCCTCTTGCAAGGCAGTTATTTCGTCCAGAGAGCTGCAAAGAGACCGCCCCATATGATGATTTAAGATTGTACTTCTGGCGGTCACTTGGGCACAGAGGTCGGGGAGCGCATCGGTCTCGATATTTAATATTTCATTTGTATTTTTTCTCCCGTACAAAGCCGAAGTGACCGCATACGCGTGACAGGTCACCTTTCCGCTCCACAAGGGCAGATCAGTGGACACCTTCACAGACTTTCCTTTGGCCGCCCATTTGAGGAGAGGTTTTCCTTTGATGTCCTTCATTTTTCTTTTAAAACCCACCAAGGGAAAAACTCGCTCGGCGGTCTCAGGAGTAATGCCGAACACGTCGGCCTCACGCTTCAGCCTCCTCTCCCTCTGAGTAAGAACTTCTATAGCTGGGGAGATAGGATCTTGAACAGGGACCGCAAAGGTCGCTAAAAGTCGGGAAAAAGTTAGGAAAACATACAAAAGACATGAAAGGAAATTATTTGAGACCGCAAGAAAAACTTACTTTCAGCCGGAGTAATCTCGACGATCTCGGGCCAGATCGCTAGATAATGAACAAGATCGATCCTCTTGCCCGCCAAGAAAGCCAAGATTTTCAGCTCCTCTTCTGAGACCGCTTTTAACTTCTTAAAAATGCTGTCAGGTCGCGGAGAGGGCGAGTTCTTGAGACCGCCAAGGTCACCTTCGAAGACAAGGAATCTCTCTGTCCAGAAAGAGATTTTATTAGGAAGATTCAGGATTTTTATTCCATCTGCTGAAAAGTACATCAACCCTTTACACTCTTCCTTCTTTCTGCCTTTCTTCAAAATCTTCGCGGTGAAGGTTGCGCGGAACAGATTCATTGTGAATTTCACTCTTTCCGATCTCAAGTAATTGATGAAGACATTAACCAGACCGATGGAGTTCGGGGCCAACTGGGCGAGCACGAAGCCGTAATATTCCAGGATCTCTAGCCATTCCCATGGAAGGGGAATCCTCAACCCGTTATCAAAGTGATCGATGGGAATAATAAACTTTTTCTCCTCCACAAAGTTCAACCTTTCTTGTTCAGTTGGCGGTCTCACAACTACCTGAGTTTGGATCATATATTTCTTTATAAACTCAATGTATTCATCATTCGATAGGTGGCTTTGTTTGTGATCGGCATTCAGGAAGATGGTGGTAGAAGAAGCACGAGCGGACACCATTTTTAGCGATCGATGAGATCGGTGCTTAGAGCGCATTCAAGAAAGCGTAAAATAAAGGTCATGAAGACGGCTATTTATAGAGACGAAGGGTCATTTCGTAATCATTACCTCTTGAAGATCGCCCAGCAAAAAATGTTCAGACCGCTCGACCTGTGCAAAGTTATGTAAAAGCACTATGGTTGGCGATCTCAATCAACAAAAACACAGCAGCAATACAGGCAACCCAGGCATAAAGAGATCGAAACTTTACAAATCAAGGCCGCACAAAACATCAAAATTAAAACAGCCACACAAGTATATGGAAAAATAATAGTAAAATTTTACAAAATATATTGTTCAAACCCAGAGACCGCTCGGTCTCAAATTAAATGTTCATCTCCTAAGAGGCCTGTTTCTCCCTACATGAGCTGCGACATCTTGCATGTCGTTCACTGCGGCCATAACCGACACCAAGCTATGATTGGCCAGCATTGCAGATCGGTGAATTTTTGACATCTCCTTGTCCACCTGCTCCATAGGAATCAGTACAATTTCAGGTTGCGGTCTCTCCGCTGGATGATCGCTGGAGGTACCCGGTCGCATCAGCATCTTTCCATGACCGCTCCTCAACCTCTCATTCTCCACGGACAGCGCCGCAGCTTTCCCCTTGTAGTACTCAGCCTCCTTTTCAGCCTTCTTATGAGCTCACGCGAACTCTGCAACCCTCAGATCGCATTCTTCTCGAACCCTTTTCTCATTGGTGCACAATTTTTCTTCGAGATCGCGAATCTGATCGTTCTGAGTTCGCTCCCTCATCAGCATAGATCGAACGTCCTTGAACATTGGGTTAAGGATGTTGGTTAGCTGAGGGGAGATCTTGATGTGCTGAGGAAGTTCTCCCTCCTCGATCTCAGCATCATTGTTATCTGCGGTCACGAGAGATGGGTTATTTCAATCATTAACATACGATCAGATAAGCTCTTTAAATAAACAAAAAATGTACTTGGAAAGAAGTTGAGACCGCAGTTACGTAAAGCTCTCCTGGTATCTTTAGTGACCGCGGGATCTCCGGTCAGGAAAAGGCGATCTGATCCCCTTAAATGCTCCAGATCCATTCTTTCCAAATCTCTTTTCTGTGACTTTTCCCCCTCTTTTCTTCTTCTTTTCAATTCTTTATTACTCAAAAGGATATCGTCGGTCTCAATAAAAACGATCTCACGCTTTCTTTCAGGAGAAACAGAATGAACTATAGGTAATGGAAAGAACTCAACTGACTGGGGAATCATTTTATTCTTACCAGCTTGCGAAATCGAGACCGCTGCCGCACGATCTGCTGCAGCCCTGTTCAAGCAATCTCCCTGAAAAGAATCGTCTAGAAGACCGCCAGAAAGTGCAGCTTTTTCCTTAGCAATCTGCGGCTTCGCCGCGGTCTCCTCCTCAGCGTTTTTGTCCTCTGAAGTCTGCAAGACCGCATCCTTTTTTCTCTCTTCAGCGATCAGGGCCGCCTTTTCCTCAGCGACCCTGACCGCTTCTTTCTTCCTCTCCTCAGCAAGTAGAGCTGCCTTCTCCTCGGCGGCCCTGACCGCCTCCTTCTTCTTCTCTTCCTCGACGGTCTTAGCCGCCTCTCTCCTCTTCTCCTCTTCCTCTCTTTCTTTTTTCTCTTTCTTCTCCTTGTCTTTCTTCTTCTCCTCGTCCTCTCTCTTTTTCTTCTCCTTCTTCTCCCTTTTTTCTTTCTTATCTTTTTCTTCTTTCTCCTTTTCTTTTTCTTCTTTTTCCCTCTGTTCCTCTACCTCTTTCTCTTTCTTCCTCTTCAACTCTTCCATTTCCATCTTTTTCCTTTCTTCCTCCTTTGCCTTGATCGCTGCGTCAGCGATCTCCTTCTCCCTGTCCGCGATCTCCTTATCAACAACAGCATTTCTGAGGGCTGAAGCCTCTAAGGGATCCAACACCTGCAATGATGAAAAAGATGAATTATTAGAAGAAACCTCATCAAGGTAGGCGATTAACCCAGAATCATCCTCTCTTGGTAAGGTTGAGACCGCGGGAAGGAAAGGGAGATCGCCTTTAGCATTAACCTTCTGGAACTCCGCGGAGTCTTCTATGTCGACAGATTCAGGAAATACGGTCGCCTCCATGGCGGTCACATCTTTTCCTTCCTCATTTTTCCTGCTCCTCTTATAAGTCAAACTAGATGGACTGGAATTTTTTCTCTTCTTGCCCTTCGCAGCGATCTCCTGGTCAGCAATCTTCTGCCTCAAGGATTCGGCCTCGGCTTTCTTCTGACGCAGCCCAACCAGAATGACCTCGGTAGAGGCGGTCTCAGGAAGTTTGGAAGATGTTTTATCCAGTGCCTCCAGGGATTTCTGACAATTAAAAGAAATGGAAAAGTCAGGCAATTTCCATACAGGATCTGAAGAAGTATTAGACGGATCAGAAGCAACAGAGACCGGCACAATCGAGCCCTCAGGAAGCTCAGTTTTCTTTAACGGAGATCGGGCGGTCTCCTTTGAAGTGCTCACTTTTGTTAAGATTTTTGGCACTTTCTTTCCTTTCTTCGAGCTAACACTCTCCTTCTTCCCAGGAGAGTTCGATTTTGATGGAAGAGCCTTTAAGAGATCGAGCATAGTCATCTTTGCAAGAAGATCGAACCTGCCAAATTATCAAAGACCGCTCAAAGATTGGAATATCTCAATACCTTGCAGAATGGAGTTTTCAGCCGGTACTTATAGACCAAGCCGCATTAATGATGGTCGCGGTCTCAGCGGTCAAAGATTACATTTTCGAAGTTCCAGGTGCAACTTAAAAATGTGCGGGGATTATGTTTGCCCAGAAAATCCGCGACCTCCTTATCGTTCAGTTTTCCCGATCTCAGCGGTCTCAATTTCAGTGATCGCCCAGATCGTCAGATGCTTCCTCAACCGAGATTTTCTAAGTACCAAGCGGTCAAGACAGTGCGAGACCGTCAGCTTAAGCGGTCTGGTCGTTTTCCTTATTTTTGTTATTTGTACCCCATTTCCCTGCCCTGGCTCTCCTGTATCCCGGGCAGCCTGTAGTTTTTAGTTCTGCCCGTTTGGGCAGCCCCCTCGTCTATAAATAGAGGGGTAGGGGTACCAGAAAAAGGACTTTTGCTCCGAGGTTCCAGCTTACAACCTGTGTAAGCGGTCTCATTTCCTCGTGACCGCCATTTCGTGATCGTTTTCCCTTTGTTCTTGCATCTTCAGTCTTAGTAACCTGCACTTCGCAGTTTTATCCCATCCCCTTTAGTGTGAATTATGAAGGTACCATTTTTGGCACCAACAAAATCCAAATCGTTTTAAAACATCATGAATATATTTTGATTGGTTAATAAAAACTCCATCATGTTTTTGAACAATTTGAAATCCTAAGAAATATTTTAATTCTGCTATCATACTCATCTCAAATTCACTTTCCATCATTTTTACAACATAATTACACAACTCTTCATTAGTGGCTCCAAAAATAATATCATCAACATAAATTTGTAAAACAATTAAATCATCATCTACTTGCTTAATGAAGAGTGTACAATCAACACCACCCATTTTAAAACCATTTTGTAATAAATATATAGTCAATCTATCATACCATGCTCGTGGTGCTTGTTTTAAACCATACAAAGCTTTTAACAATTTATATATGCGATTAGGAAATTTTTCATTTATAAATCCTGGGGGTTGTTCAACATAAACTTCTTCTTTAATCAACCCGTTTAAAAATGCAGTTTTAATATCCATTTGCAATAATTTAAATCTTTTATGACTAGCAAATGCAACAAAAATTCTAACTGCTTCCAATCGTACTACGGGGCAAATGTTTCATCAAAATCTACCCCTTCAATTTGATTATATCCTTTTGCTACAAGCCTAGCTTTGTTTCTAGTGACCCTACAGTCACTATCTAATATGTTTTTGAAAATCCATTTGACTCCTACCACTGGATGATCACTAGGTCTTTCAACAAGAATCCAAACTTTATTTCTTTCAAATTGGTTAAGTTCTTCATTCATAGCTAGAAACCAAGATTCATCATTTAAAGCGGTGGCAACATCTTTTGGTTCTATATTTGAGACAAAACATAAATTTGAAAAACTTTCATGTAAACTAGAACGTGTACGTACCCCACTTAATGGTTCTCCAATAACAAATTCTTGCGGATGATCTTTTGAGAATCTTAGCTCGGTTGGAGGTACATATCCTTGTTCTTCTTCTTCTTCACCATCTTTTTCGTCTTCTTTCTCTACTTTTTCTTCATCATCATCATCATCATTTTTCCTCAGATTTTGTTCCACATCTTCTTCATTTTTCTCATTACCTGCAACTTTAGTATTTTCTACACAAGAAATGTTTTCATCAAATTTTACATGAATAGATTCTTCAACTACTTTAGTACGTTTATTATAAACTCTATAGGCCTTGCTAGTTGAAGAATAACCAATGAAAATTCCTTCATCACATTTTTCATCAAATTTGCCTAAGTTATCTTTTGTATTCAAAATAAAGCATTTACAACCAAAAACTTTAAAGTAAGATACATTTGGTTTTCTTTGAAAATAAATTTCATAAGGAGTTAATTGTAATGTAGGACGAATCATGACACGATTAATAATATAGCATGCAGTACTAATCGCTTCGGCCCAAAAATATTTTGGCAATTTAAATTCACAATGCATAGTACGTCCTAATTCTTGAAGTGTTCTATTTTTCCTCTCCACTACACCATTTTGTTGTGGTGTGCGAGGAGCGGAAAGTTCGTGTTTTATCCCAAATTCATTACAATATGAAATAAATTTTTCATTATCAAACTCTCCTCCATGATCTGATCTAATGCATTTTACTTTTAAATCAAGTTCATTTTGAATACGTGAAATTAGTTTTACAAATTCATCAAAAGCATCAGATTTTGAATTTAAAAACAATGTCCAACAAAATCTAGAATAATCATCAATAATAACAAACGTATATTTTCTACCTCCTAGACTTTGTGTAGAAATTAGACCAAACAAGTCCATATGTAATAAATGTAAAGGTCTAGTAGTAGAAATAACATTTTTTCTTTTAAAAGATGATTTTGTAAACTTTCCTTTTTGACATGGTGAACATAATGAAGAAAGCTTTCCATTCAAATTTGGTAAACCTTTTATTATTTTGTTTTTAGAAAGCTTTACTATGCGTTTAGCACTAGAATGTCCTAGTCTCCTATGCCATAATTCAGGTTCATCATTCTTTGAAATAAAACATTTAAGTGTAGAATGAGATAAATCATGAAAAGTGATTGTATAGACATTGTTTATTCTTGGTGCAGTAAGTACGATTTCGTTTGTTTTATAATCAATAATTTTGCAATGGTTTGAGCTAGAGTCAAATAAAACATTTAGATTTTTATCACATAGTTGACTAATAGAAATTAAATTATGTTTCAAACCTTTAACATATAAAACATTTGAAATTTTAAATTCTTCGTTACCTACTACTCCAATGCCTTTGACTTTACCCTTGCCATTATCTCCAAATGTCACTGTTCCACCTTTCTTCATCTCCAGGCTAAGGAACTTTGATTTATCGCCCGTCATGTGTTTTAAACATCCAGAGTCCAAATACCACACGTCTTCCTTGTTCCTAGCCTGCACGCACACCTAAAAAGATGATGAGAGTAAAGATCTGGTTACCCAAGTGGTCGATCCCATTGTATAGGTGGACGCCTTAGGTACCCAGATTTGTTTAACATTAACTTTTACTTTCTTCCAACATGAGCCCGAGATGTGACCAAATCGATGACATTTGGCACATACAATGAATGGTGAGGAACCATTTTTCAATGGTTTCTCTGGACTCTTGCTGGTGGAAACATCTTTATGTGTGGACTTAGAAAAATTTTCATTTTGAAAAACAGGTTTTCTGAACCTGGAGCTGTCGCTGGTTCCGACATCAGTTGTCGGAAATTTTCGACAGCTTCCAGATCTTCCAGAAATGTATCCTAGCCCAAATTTTGCTGTCCCATGGCATCGGTTGGCTAAAATCATATCCAGAGATTTTTTTCCAACACCAAATTTTCCAATTGCCATGTTCAAATCATTTACTTTGGACTTTAAAATTGAATTTTCTTTTACTATCATGCCACTGTTGAAACCAGAAACTGGTTCCTTGTGGAGCTCGGGGCCCCCAACAGGTTGGGGGGTGACTAGCACTTACTTATCCCGTGGAAAAAGTACGTCGGGGTCTCAGAACTTAACACAGACCCTTAACTCAGCAGGGAGGTCCCACCACACACCCGGAAGATCTTTAGATTGCTTCCCCTCCAGAGCCGAAGCTGAGGCCCGGGCACCTTGGAGAGCTCAGGGGAGTCTCGGCAAGGATAGCCTAAGGAGAGAGAAGCCAAAAACTGGAATCCCTCCAAAGGTGCCCTTTGGGTCTTATTTATAGTTTTTCTGAACTGGTCTACGAATAGCGGAACTCCGCCTTTTGGTTTTGCTATTTGTACCCCAATTTGGTCTGCTAACAGCCAAACTCCGCTGTTCGGGGTGGCTATTTGCAGGCCTCCAGGGGCAAGAGGGTAATTCTAACTTCCTTTCCCCTGGAAGAGGGGTCTGCGAGACCAGGAATGCCTCTTGGTCTCGCCATACTGTATGCGAGGGTTCCTGTCGCCTCTGCGACCTCTGGAGTCTCGCAGAGCCCATGGCATGACACATCTCGCCGAGCACTTCGGCGAGATCGGTTCTTACCCTTCTAGCTTTCGCCCTACACCAACTGCCGAGACCACGCCCCAGCGCTCTCGCCTATGCTTTCTGGTAATGCCGCTCTGCGAGGTCTAGGGGGTGGAGCTCGGGGCGAGATCGGTTCTTACCCTAAACCCTGCGAGGTCTAGGGGGTGGAGCCAGGAGAACCCCGGTTTGTACACAATCCCCGCTCTTTGCGAGTTTATCCTGAGCTCGCAAAGAATCATCCAACACTAGGGTGTTCGCTTGGCGACAGCTGTCTTGTCAGGAATCTTTCTGTGGGTCCCACCGTCTGGCTATAAATACCATCCGGGCTGAAGGGTGTCCTCATTTTCTTTTTCTCCTCACTCTTCTCTTTACTGTAGCTATCCTCTGATGCCTCTCTCCAAAGAGATGGAAGCTCGCCTA
Organism: Dactylorhiza incarnata; assembly: GCA_033032865.1. Classification (NCBI taxonomy): domain Eukaryota; kingdom Viridiplantae; phylum Streptophyta; class Magnoliopsida; order Asparagales; family Orchidaceae; genus Dactylorhiza; species Dactylorhiza incarnata. The sequence goes on along the minus strand of JAWHQI010000026.1, from coordinate 2,498,284 downwards.
AAAGCCTCGAAGGCTCGCGAGACAGCGATGATGTTGAAGCCCCCGGCCTGGATGGACCGTACGTCCGCCTCCCCTGCACCACAACTGAAGAAGGCGAAGGCCGTTCGCCGACTGGGGGACGACACTATTGACCTCGACTCCTCCCTCGGCGAGAAACCCGTTGAGGAGGTATGGATTATTTCCTTCGGGCGAGAATACCTAACTGTCATTTTCTAAATTTCGCTCTTGTAGGTCACTAAAGCTGACAAGGATGTCGGCGGGCCCTCGAACGAACTTCTCGCTACACCTCGGGAAAATGCGAATACTGCCTGCGAGAATCCTCCTGGTACGCTGCCTGATCTCGCTGTGTCTCGTTTTAAATCTCTCCTCGATGATGCTCATTGTTCCTTCACTTCCTTTTTGTAGTTTTGCGCCATGCGATGCCGGGGGAACGGGGTCAGCGAACTCCCTCACCCAAATGCCAGGACGCGAACCTCTCGGCGCCAAACTTTAGGCTTCTTTCCAACAAGGATTCGGGTGGCTCGCGTCCGCCGGACGCCCCCCTTACCGGTACTGCGAAATACCTCCCTGGCAAGGGGAAAACTCAGCCCCCTTACTATGGCACCACCTTCGATCCTCCGCCTAACACTTTTGGCCATCACACGGGTAAGTCTTCTCGCCTCTGATATTTACTCTGAACCATCTTTCCTAACCTCGCGTGCGACCCTTCTTCGTCAGATGGCGAGACCCAGCTCACCGACTCCGAATTCGGGGATGACGAAGTGTCCCCATTTCCAGAGCGGGTGGAAGATTTCCTGGGTGATACGCGAGACCCTGAAGTGATGAAAAAGAGAACCGCGGAGTTGTTCCAAAAGCAAAACCAGATGTTACAAGATCTTAACATCCAGGCGAGAGTGGACAGACAGGCCGCCGAGAAGAGATACGAATCCCTGATGGATGAGTGCGACAAACTTCGTGCGGCGATACCCCTGGATCCTAGCGAATGCGAGACCTCCCAAGAGACACTCATAGCGAGGATGAGAGACCACGCCCAACTGATCGAACGCGACGGTCGTGCTGCTGCCGAATTCCACAACCCCCGGAGGCCGCCGAGGAGGGGGCCGCGAGGTGGCGGTAGATGGCAGTGGCTGCCATACTGATCTCACGACCTTGCGTTCTCTATTTTATGAACAATTCGCTTTTGTTACTTTTATTGCAACAATCTCGCCAGACCATGGCCCTTAGGGATTCTCGCTCGCCACGAATATCGGACAATTTATTAACTACGGTTATCGCTCGCGGATTTATAACGCCGCTTTTCCTTTACCTTGTTCTCGCATGCCTGTGACATTTTCGCTTGCAAATTATTTTATTCTAACCTATCCTGTAGATTGATCTCGCTCGCCAATGATTGGCGAAATAATTTAGTTTGGTGTGTCCCAATGATGTGACGTTTTGTCTGACTGCACCCCGGCGCTTGGGCTTCTTCCCGCCGTTTTTACTTTTCTATAAATAGCCTCCCCATTAATATCATTTACCTACCGCCTTCCTCTTCTCCCAGTTGCAGAGCTCTCGCCAGCTTTGTTCTCGCCTCCTTCTACACTTATTCTCGCAGGTACTCGGGATGGTGAAACCCGCGAAAGAGCTTCCCGAGGCCGAGGGCCGGCTGAAGTGTGCCTGGGCCTATTGCGAGCACGACTTCTTCCACTGTAATATGAGCGAGGAAGAATACCTTTCCTCCATCGCCGATTACGTCCCCTACGATTTCACCGCCCGCCGGCCTGAGAAGGGCGAGGTGATTAACACCTTACGGGCCGACGAGATTGCCATCCCCATCGCGCACTTCGCGGTGGGCCTGCGACTTCCCCTCTGGCCCGAGGTTCGCCAGGTATACTTCCTTCCCACCTTCATCATTCTCGCGAGATTGATCTCGCTCGCTTCACTTTTCTTTACTTGCGGTTTTTCAGGTTCTCCGGCACTATGGAGTTGTTCTCGGCCAGCTCACCCCCAATGCGATGGCGATAATCGTGGGGTTCGCTTGCTTCCTCCGCGAGGAGCGAATAGAGTTCAGCCTTCTGGTTTTCCGGAAGCTGTTCTCCTTCCGTGCCTATTCTGAGGGCACGGTCTACTTCGTAGGGTCGGGCTTCAAGGTCGTCGAGACCGTAAACAAAGCTCATTTCTGGGCCCAGAAGTTCCTCCTGGTAAAGGGGAACTACGGCAACATCCCGATCTCGCCAATCCAGTACAACGACACCGTCTACCGTCCTCCCCCTCTCGGCGGTCACGATGCCGACCTCTGCCAGTTTTTTCAGAAGAAGAACTTCGAGGTAGGCCATCTCCGCCGGAACGTCGACATTCTTCTACCGGTGCTCCCTGGGGAAGGTAAAGATCTCGCCTCCACTACCCGCTTTATATTTGTTCTCGCTATTCCCCCTAACACAATTCTTAAACAGGTGAGCGAGACATTCCCCTCCACCCACCTTACGCGAGCAACATCAAACCCTCCGCTGACTTCGCTCTCGCCACGATGGGGGCGGCGGCCTGCCGAGAAGGTCATTCCCCCCCTGCGGCTGCCTCCAAGAAAAGGACGGAGGCCTCGGGAAGCAAGCCTTCCCGCCAACCCACTTCAAAGAAGCCGAAGATAGGCGCGAGCCCGCGCGCCTCTGTGAAGGGAAAGCGCCCTGCCGAGTCCTCGACTCCCGGGGTCGATGCTTCCTCGCACCCCGAGGTTCGGGAAGTCGAACCAACCGAGGTTGCTACCAGGACCTCGGCATTGCCTATTCCAACGAAGCACCCACACTTCGGCCTTGGGGTGCGAGCCAAGGATGAAACCGGCGAGCGCTTAGTGCGCTGGAGGGAGGAGGCCAACCGGGTCGACGTCTCCTCTGTTCTTCCCACTTGGGTGGAGATGGACGAGGTGAACTCCCATGCCTTCAATCTATCCTATGTCTTATATGGCCGCGAGGACGCCGCGGCCTATACAGAAGCGACCGCACGGGGTCTTGCTTATGAAAGCGCGAGGTCCCAGTTGCGGTCAGTGGAACTCGCCCACATGACGGGCCGCAGGTGCCTGGAGCTGGAGAACGAGTGCGCCGAGCTCGTCGAGGCCCTCAAGGTCTCGCAGGCGAAAGTGGGTTATCTCACGGACAAGTTAGCCTCCACCGAGACCGGAGTGGTGAGTCATTCATCAACCCTGCTTCTCCCTTTTTTCCTACTTTTTCCTTACGCGTTTTTTGCTTCCAGGATGCCGAGATGGCTAGGTTGTCGGATGCTCGGGTCCTGAGCTTAGAGGGTGAGGTTGCCGCGTTGAAAGCTCTCAATCGTGATCTCACTCGGGCTGCCCTTCCCCCTTCTCCTCGCCGGTTAAAGGAAGAGAGGCGCGATCGCGACGAAGCACTTCGCGTGGAGTCGACGAATGCGGCACGCTTCGTCTTTCAGGCCATGAAAGGTGCTGGGTTGCTGGTTGCCGAGGCCGAGAGCGTGACGGTCGAGGATATCGTGCCGGAGCTCTTCCGGCCGCTTCCGCCAGTAAAGAATGACGATGACGACGAGGAGCTTTTTGGCGAGGACTAGAGAGCGAAACTCCTTCTGTTTTTATTTGTCGTAAATTTTGGGGCTGGCGAGATCGCCGCCCATTTGTAACTAAACTCTTCTCTTGAATGGAGATTTTGTGCATCGCTTTCTTTTTTCACTTAGCCTTCCTTAGATTTTATTTTCATACTAGTTTATCTTATATCTGCCGAGAACCTTTTCTCTCACCACGCGAAAGATCGTCCCCTCATTTTCTAAAATTTTGGAGACCAAACATTTTCTCTTTGTTAACATGTGCCGAGGACCTTCCTTCTCGCCCAGCGAGAGGTCGTCCCCTTATTTTCAAAACATTTCGGAGGCCAAAATACCTTCTTTTTGTCAATTACTGCCGAGGACCCTCCTTCTCGCCCAGCGAGAGGTCGTCCTCTTATTTTCAAAACATCTCTGAGACCCGATAATTTTCTCTGTGTTGTCTCATGCCGAGGACCTTCTTTCTCGCCAGCCTCTCCGCGAGTTCAACCGGCCCTACCAGCTAGCGAGAGCCTGGTAGCGGGATCGTCCGGGGCAATCCAGCATAAAGAGCTTATCACCTTGCCAGCCTCTCCGCGAGTTCAACCGGCCCTACCAACTAGCGAGAGCCTGGTAGCGGGATCGTCCGGGGCAATCCAGCATAAAGAGCCTATTACCTTGCCAGCCTCTCCGCGAGTTCGACCGACCCTACCAGCTAGCGAGAGCCTGGTAGCGGGATCGTCCGGGGCAATCCAGCATAAAGAGCTTATCACCTTGCCAGCCTCTCCGCGAGTTCAACCGGCCCTACCAGCTAGCGAGAGCCTGGTAGCGGGATCGTCCGGGGCAATCCAGCATAAAGAGCCTATTACCTTGCCAGCCTCTCCGCGAGTTCAACCGGCCCTACCAGCTAGCGAGAGCCTGGTAGCGGGATCGTCCGGGGCAATCCAGCATAAAGAGCTTATCACCTTGCCAGCCTCTCCGCGAGTTCAACCGGCCCTACCAGCTAGCGAGAGCCTGGTAGCGGGATCGTCCGGGGCAATCCAGCATAAAGAGCCTATTACCTTGCCAGCCTCTCCGCGAGTTCAACCGGCCCTACCAGCTAGCGAGAGCCTGGTAGCGGGATCGTCCGGGGCAATCCGGCATCCTCACTTGTTACTTGGAACTCAGGATTAATATAAAGCACCGCCTGTAAAAATAGTTCATAAAAATCAAGTTACACAAGAGCTTCATGGATAGAAACGCTTCAGGTCGTCCCCGTTCCTAGCTCGGCCGAGAGGTACCCCTTCCACATCCTGGAGGTGGTACCCCCCCCGACTTCAGCACCTCACTTACAATATATGGGCCCTCCCAATTGGGATTGAGCTTACCCACTGTGGCTCCCCTTCCCGCCGCGTCAACCTTCTTCAGTACCAAGTCCCCCTTCAGGAAATGCTTTACTCGTATGTACTTGTCGAAGTACCTGGCCATCCGCCTCTTTACCTCTTCTTGCCTAATGGTAGCCAAGTCTCGGAGTTCCTCTATCAGGTCCAAAGACAACCGTTGGCCTTCTTCGTTGCTTACCCTCCATTCTTCATCTCCTTCTTCCGCGGCGGCCACCCTAGGCGTCTTGACTTCAAACTCGACCGGGAGGACGGCCTCGGATCCGTGAGATAGCTTGAACGGGGTTTCCCCAGTGGCTGTGTTTGGAGTGGTCCTCAGAGCCCAGAGGACCGAGGGTAGTTTCTCTACCCAACTTCCTCTAAGATTCTCGATCTTCTTTTTGAGAAGGTTCACTATAATTTTGTTCGCCGCCTCCACCTGCCCATTGCTCCTTGGATGGTGGACCGACGCGAACCTGAGATCTATGCCAAGTTGGGTACAGAAGCTGACGAATTCATCGCTGGCGAACTGTGGCCCATTATCCGTGACAATGGCGAGAGGGAGCCCGTGCCTGCAAATGATCTCCCCCCAAACAAAATTCTTTACTACCTGAGTGGTTATCTTGGCTAGCGCCTTTGCCTCGATCCACTTGGAAAAATAATCGATCATCACCAGCAAGAACCTCCTTTGACCGCTTGCCAAGGGGAAAGGTCCTACCAGGTCCAATCCCCAAATGGCGAACGGCCAAGGGGCCGTGATCGTTCTCAACCTCTGAGCTGGGAGGAGTTGAAGAGGAGCGTAGAGCTGACACTTGGGGCACCTCCTGGAGAACTCAGCCGCATCCTTGTTGAGGGTGGGCCAGAAGTAACCTTGCCTCAGAACCCTCCCTTCCAGGGTCCGGCTTCCCGAGTGGCTGCCACACTCCCCCGAGTGGATCTCTTCCAGGACTCTCGGGACTTCTTCCTCCGAGACACAACGGGCTAGGAGCCCTGAGAGTGTCTTTCTATAAAGTGTCCCTGCATGCAAGGAATAGTAGGCCGATTTATACCTGAGTCGCCGCTTGTCAATTTCCCCCTCGGGGAACCTCCCTGAGGCTAGAAAAACAATAAAAGGGTCCATCCACGACGCCCGCTGATCTACTTCCATGAGCTCTCCTTCCTCAATGGAGGGTCGGAAGAGTTCTGACAGGGCTTCCCCACCCTGAGGGCCAAACTTAGCCAAGAAGTCTGCCGGAGTGCTTTCCTCTCTGGGGACATGCTTGATGGAAAAAGTTCGGAACTGCCCCACCACCCCCTTGACCTTTTCCAAGTACCTCTGGAGGGTCGGCTCCTTGACCTCGAACTCTCCCTTGACTTGACAAGCAACGACCATGGAGTCCGTCGAGACCTCCACATCCTGTACTCCTAGCTCCTGGGCCAAGCGGAGACCTGCTATCACCGCCTCGTACTCTGCCTGGTTATTGGTGAGGGGAAAGTGGAAATGGATTGCTTGCTCTATCCTGGTCCCTTGGGGACTGACCAGGATCACCCCTCCACCAAAGGAATGCCTTCTGGATGCTCCATCTACTAACATCTTCCAAGGCACCGGATGGGGTAGTTCTGACTCGTCCACCTCAGTAACGTAGTCCGCCAGGAAATCTGCCACCGCCTGCGCTTTCATGGACACCCTCGGTACATAAGAGATATTGAACTCGCTCAACTCTACCGACCACTTAGCCAACCTTCCGGAGTGTTCTACTCCCTCCATGATACTGCGGAGGGGGTGGTCGGTTACTACCTTTATGGAATGTGCCTGGAAATAGGGTCGGAGCTTCCGGGCCGACACTACCAGAGCGAAGGCCAGCTTCTCCAAGATAGGATATCTAATCTCGGCCTTCCTCAGCACTCTACTTACGTAATAAATCGGCAGTTGTTTCCTCCCTTCTTCTTGGACAAGCACCGAACTCACGGCTTCCAACCCTACCCCCAGGTATAGGGATAAGTCTTCCCCCGACCTCGGCCCTTGCAGTAGCGGAGCCTTGGCCAGTTGTTCTTTCAACGCTTGAAAGGCCTTTTCGCACTCGGAGGTCCATTCGAACTTTTGATTACCCCGTAACACCTTGAAGAAAGAGGAGCATCTCTCCCCTGCCTTGGAGAGAAATCTACTTAACCCAGCCAACTTTCCCGTCAAGCGTTGGACCTCCTTAGCGTTTCTTGGGGGTGCCAACTCGAGGATTGCCTTGACCTTATCTGGGTTAGGCTCCACCCCAGCCGGGGTGAGCATGTGGCCCAAGAATTTTCCTCGACTGGCTCCGAAGACACACTTCGACGGGTTGAGTCTCATCTTGAACTTCCATAGGGTTTCGAAAGTTTCCTCGAGGTCGCGGAGGTGGGATTCAAGACCTCGGCTCTTGACCATGAGGTCATCGACATAGACCTCCAGGTTTCTCCCCCTTTGCTCACGGAAAACCCGGTCCATCATCCTTTGGTATGTGGCCCCCGCATTCTTGAGCCCGAAGGGCATCATCCTATAACAGTAGCATCCCTCCCTCGTGATGAAGGAGACATCCATGATGTCAGGGGGATGCATGCGGATCTGATGATAACCTGAAAAAGCATCTAAGAAGGACATCATATGAAAACCGACGGCTGAGTCAACCAGCGCGTCGATTCTAGGCAGGGGGTAACAATCCTTCGGGCATGATTTATTAAGCAAAGAGAAATCGATACACATTCGCCATTTACCTCCACCTTTCTTTACCATGACGACGTTGGAGACCCAGCCTGGGTACTGGATCTCCTTTACAAAACCTGCTTTCAGAAGCTTTTCCACTTCCTCGCGGATGGGCCCTTCCAGCTTGTCTGCAGTGGGCCTCCTCCTTTGGCGGATGGGGCGGGCGCCGGGATCGAGGTTGAGGCGGTGACAGGCCACATCCGCGTCTATTCCGGGCATCTCCGTGGCACTCCAGGCAAAGACGTCCACGTTCTTCTGGACGCAGGCGAGGATCTCCGCCCTCTCCTCCGAGTTGAGCTCTCCGCTGACCCGGATCTTCTCTATCACCCCCAGTCGGGTGACGACTTCCAGCTCGATGACCTCGTCTACGGCCTCCAGCCGCGACTGCTCCCCCCAAGGCCTCTCCTCCTCTCCTTCGTCGGCGAGCTCCTGGGCTCCTCCTTCCTCCCCTTCCATCTCCATCACCTCCTCCACCCTTCTCTTCTCGGCCTTTCCTCCTTCTTCTTTTCCTCCTTTCTCCGCCCAGGGCCCTACCTCGACCCCTTCCCGGGCCTGAACTTTCTCCCCCTTTTCTCCCTCTTCTCCTTCATCCTCTTCCCCTGCCTCAGTCATCTTCTCCATCCTCTTATCCCACTCCTCCGCTCCCCCCATCCAGGAGATGGTGTTGACAGCCGTCACGTAGCACTGCCTCGCCACCTTGGGGTCTCCCCTGACTCGGACCTGGATTCCACCTGTGTTGAACTTTAGGCACTGGTGTAGGGTGGAAGGGACGCATCTAAATGCACTAATAAGAGGCCGACTGAAAATGGCGCTATAGCTGCTTGGGGCGTCCACAATCACGAAACGGCAGTTCCGCGATTGCCCCCCGAGGGTTACGTGGAGTCCTACTCCTCCCTCCACCTCCTTTCTCTCTCCCGAAAAACCAAACAAGGGGCCATCCGAGGCCAACACCCTTCGGGCCTCTACCTTCATCTCGTCAAACGCTTTCTTGAAGATAACGTTGACCGAGCTGCCGTTGTCCACCAAGATCCGCGAGACGGTGAAGTTTTCGATGGCGGTTTGGATAACCAGCGCATCGCAGAACGGGTCTTCATGACCGGGCATGTCCTTTTGGGAGAAGGTGATCCTCTCCACCGGGGGCGGGGCTTGGGATGTCGAAGCTACGCTCCGACGGTACATAGCATGGAGGCTCTCCTTCCGGGTCGCCTCGACTCCCACCCCTCCGTGGATTACCCCGATTCCCCCCCGGGCTCCTACGTCCACCCGATCTTCGCATCTTTCCTCTTCGTCTTCCTAGGCGAGGACTTCTTCGATCCTTACCGGGCGCTGCTGCGGTTGTGGTGCTGGTCCCCTTGCCCCTCTCATTTCTAGAAACTCCGGGCAGGTGGCGGTCGCGTGGCCTTCCTCCTGGTGGAAGTCACAATAGGGCAGCGCCGCCACCCTCCCCTCGACTCCTACTCCTCTGTGCCTCCTTCTGGGACCGGCTCCTCCGGCCCCCGCCCCTCTTCCTCTTCCCGCTCTTCCTCTCCCGATCTCCATTGCTTGATGGGGCGGGGGAGGAGGTGGCCTTGGGCCCTGCCTCCACCCCAGCTGATGGGGTCTCCCCTGTCCTCCCTGGAAACTACCTCCTCCGTGGTGGAACCCCCTTCCCGGGCCCTGCATTCCACCACCTTGCTGTCTCCACCCCAACTTCGGGGCCCTGACCTCCTCCCTTCTTCTTCATTCGGGGTGCCTATTCTCCGGCTCGCTCAGCCGTGCCAATCTCTTTGTGAACTCGGGGTTAGCTGCCTCCCCGTCTACTTCCTCCGCCGCTCGCTCCATTAGTTCTTCATAGGAAAGAGGGGCCCTCCTCTTGAGATCCATCTTGAAGAAACCCTCTCGCAGCCCCACCATAAAGGCCAGCTGGAGCGTGTGCCCAGGTACCTCTTGATTGAGGAGGACCTCTACCCTGAATCGCTCCAGATACTGGGCTAGAGACTCTCCTTGTTTTTGCTTGATACTGAAGAGAGACTCTGGGTCTTTCTTCCTCTTCTTCAAGGTGGAGAAACACAGCAGGAACCCCCTACGCAAATCCTCAAAAGCATAAATCGAACCCGAGGGTAACTGGTAGAACCAGTCCCTCGCCTTCTCTTTCAGGGTGGTGGCGAAGAGTCGGCACTTGAAGGCGTCCGACATGGGTCTGATCGAGACCATATCTTCGAACCATTGCAGGAGGGGAACGGGATCGCTGTTCCCAACATACAAGGTCATGGCTGGTTCCCTGAACCCCTCGGGGAGTGGTGCCGAGAGCACCAACTCACAAAAGGGACTCCCCCCGTTCACCTTCTGAACTGGCTCTACTCTTCCTGCAGAACCTCCTGCCGAGGCTCCCTCTGCCACCCCTGGGTTTGCCGAGAACACCGTTGCCGAGACCCCTCCTGCCGAGACCACTCTGGTCGGGATCTCGCTCGCACCTACTGGACTGGGGAAGAGTTCGCGACCCACGAGATCTCGGCCTGCCTCCTGGGCCGCTGCTTCCTTGCCCGCTCGCTGGCCTGGGGCGTTCTCGCAGCCCCCGGATGGAGGAGCCATCTGAGGGGCCGGGGTAGCGAAACCACCCAGCGCCGAGGCTATGGCGCTCTGAAAGGCTCCAATCATATCCTTCTTGAGCTCGGCCAGCATATCCATCGTCACTGGCGACCCTGCGGGTGGCGAACCTCTGAACCCTGCATCTCGCTCATCCTCGCCCGCCATGCTTTCTCCTAGAGACTTTCCTGTACTAGCCACACTCCACGCTCACCGCACCAAGAATGTTGAAACCAGAAACTGGTTCCTTGTGGAGCTCGGGGCCCCCAACAGGTTGGGGGGTGACTAGCACTTACTTATCCCATGGAAAAAGTACGTCGGGGTCTCAGAACTTAACACAGACCCTTAACTCAGCAGGGAGGTCCCACCACACACCCGGAAGATCTTTAGATTGCTTCCCCTCCAGAGCCGAAGCTGAGGCCCGGGCACCTTGGAGAGCTCAGGGGAGTCTCGGCAAGGATAGCCTAAGGAGAGAGAAGCCAAAAACTGGAATCCCTCCAAAGGTGCCCTTTGGGTCTTATTTATAGTTTTTCTGAACTGGTCTACGAATAGCGGAACTCCGCCTTTTGGTTTTGCTATTTGTACCCCAATTTGGTCTGCTAACAGCCAAACTCCGCTGTTCGGGTGGCTATTTGCAGGCCTCCAGGGGCAAGAGGGTAATTCTAACTTCCTTTCCCCTGGAAGAGGGGTCTGCGAGACCAGGAATGCCTCTTGGTCTCGCCATACTGTATGCGAGGGTTCCTGTCGCCTCTGCGACCTCTGGAGTCTCGCAGAGCCCATGGCATGACACATCTCACCGAGCACTTCAGCGAGATCGGTTCTTACCCTTCTAGCTTTCGCCCTACACCAACTGCCGAGACCACGCCCCAGCGCTCTCCCCTATGCTTTCTGGTAATGCCGCTCTGCGAGGTCTAGGGGGTGGAGCTCGGGGCGAGATCGGTTCTTACCCTAAACCCTGCGAGGTCTAGGGGGTGGAGCCAGGCGAACCCCGGTTTGTACAGCCACATCTATTTGCAACATTTTTCTTATAATTCTCTAATTGAGAGTGAGAGGTTTTAACAACTTTTTCTAAGTCCTTTTTCTCTTTTACAAGTAGATCAATTTTTTGATCGGACTTAGAAATAGTATTTTCAAGTTCTTTTATCCTTGTCGAAGAGTGATCACACTCTTGACAAGTTACCTTCTCTTTCTCAATAGTTTTCAACACATTTGATAATTTTTTGTTCACTTTTAAAAGACCTTTATTTTCAGACTTTAAAAAATCATTTTCCTTTAGGCTTTTATCCAAAAATTTGCATGTTTTCATAAATTCAGAATATAAATCATCATAAGATGGAGGAGTTACCTCAGTGTCGCTTTGGACACTGCAATCGTCGTCAGATGACACATTTTCTTTCCGCATCAAGCAGACATTTGCCTCCTCTTGCTCCTGTGTTGAGGAATCACTTTCTTCACCAGACGAAGAATCATCCCAAGTCTCTTCCATTAACACTTTCTTCTTGTAACTTTTATCGTGCCTCTTTGCTTTTTTCTCCTTCAGATACTTTGGGCACTTGCTTTTGATATGACCAATCTTCTTGCAATGGTAGCACTCCGATAGCGGACGCTCCTCTTCATTCTCCATTTTTCCTTTGCCTTTTTGGTAGACAAAATCGTTCTTTTTGAAAAATCTTTTAAATGAATTTCTCCTCTCCGGATTTCTCATAAACTTTTTAAAGTTCCTAACAAATAGTCCTTCCTCATCTTCCTCACTTTCTTCAGATTCAGTCTCAACTTCCTTTCTTGATTTCAACGCCAAGCTCTTCTTTTTGGGCTCCAAATTGTACTCTTGGCTTTGGATTTTCAACTCCACCTCATGCGTTTTCAGATTTCCAATGAGGCTCTCCAATTGTAAGGTCTTAAGATCATGTGACTCAGAGATTGCAGTCACTTTAGGATTGAACTTCGGGGGAAGTGATCTTAAGATTTTCCTTACTAAATCTCCATTGGAGAAAACCTTACCCAGCACCTTTGAATCATTCACGATTTTAGTGAATCGTGTGTACATTGTATCAATTTCTTCATCCACCTCCATTTTGAATCTTTCGAATTCTGACTCCAGTTGAAATAGCTTTGAATCCTTTACCTGCGCAGTACCTTCATGAGTGATTTCTAAAAGATTCCAAATTTCATATGCAGTATCACAAGCACAAACTCTATTAAATTCAGTGCGATCTAGTGCGCAAAATAAAGCATTCATGGCTTTTGCATTGTTTTTACATTTTAATTTATCATTGTCATCCCACTTGTCTTTGGGTTTGTCCATTGTTACATTTCCTACATCATATGTTGGGGAATTATAACTCGTCTCGACCATATTCCAAACTTCCATGTCGAGAGCTATTAGAAAACACCGCATTCGAGTTTTCCAATAGTTATAGTCCGTGCCCATAAAAAGTGGTGGCCTACTAATTCCTTGCCCCTCAACGAATGCGTGATCGTTGTGCGCCATTACTCCCGGTGGTAAAACCGTTTTGGAGTAACCTCCCTCTGATACCACGTGTTGGATCTTGTGGCGCCCTTAGAGGGGGGGGGGGGGGGGGTGAATAAGGGCCTTTTAAAAAATACGATTTTTTACTTAAAAAATTTTAAAACAAATTTTACTTTTCTAAAAATTACTTATAAAATTTTCAAACCAATGTAATTTTTAAATTAATTCAAACACAAATTTCTAAGTTAAAGATTAAGCAACCATATTTGCAATTAAAGAAAAAGTCATAATTTTATAATCATGAAATTCACATACAAATAATATGATCTTAACAATGCTTAAGATCAAGGCACAAATATGATAATAAACCTTTTACAATTTGTGTTTACCAATCCTTCTCCCAAGGATCGGAAGGCTATCACTTGTCTCTCCCTAGACCAAGCCCAAGCCTATCCTCTAGATCTTCCCAAGATCTAGACGTAGCACAAAAAGCCACAATTTCCCACGAAGCCACGCAAGGACTTGGACGCTCCACACAAGGAAGCGATTTTCCCCTAAGCCACGCAAGGACTTAGACGTCACGCACAAGGAGACGATTTCCCTACCAATACAAAGTGAAATGTATACAAATGAAAATACAAAATGAAAAGAACAACTCCCTAGAAATTCATATCTCTGAAAGGAAGGTTGAAGCCTCGAGATGATCATTGATGTAGAAGCGCGTCCAGTCTCATCTTCAATCTCAAACCTTCTAAGCACAAATGGGAGTTGATGAGGTTCTGGAGCTCTCTGGTTCGTATGCACTCACGAAGGGACTTGAAATTCTCAATGCTTGGAATGCACGAACAAAATGAGCCAATATAAAGATTTTCACTATCGCCTGGGCGACATCACTGTCGGAATTCCGACAGCGCTAAACTGTCGCTCATAGTGCTGTCGTGCGGGCAGTTGCTGTAACTTCCGTGCTGTCGCCTGGGCGACATCGCTGTCAGAATTCCGACAGAGCAAAACTGCTGTTCGTCGTGCTATGGTGTGGGCAGTTGTTGTTACTTCTCTACTGTCGCCTGGGCGACAGTAGCTGTCGGAAAATTCCGACATCAAAATTTTCATACAGTCAAATTGAGCTCCAGCAGAATTGTGAATATCTCATACCTGTTACCTGCACACCATTAATAAAAATAGAATCAAATACAAACGGGACTTTGTTATTATCAAACAAGAAGAGTGCTAAATGCATGCTCCAACAAGTACAACCGCGGATCATTCTGCATTAAGGGAAATATGCAAGATATCTTCAAGTTTTATCTTGTTGGAGAGAACTCCTTGAGATATTTCGCATATTTCGGCATTTGAGAGATAGCCTCGTAGAAAGGAACATTAATATGAATTTGTTTTAAAATTTCTACAAACTTTTTGTAATTCTTATCGGCGCATTCGCTCCTAAGCTTAGAGGGATATGAAATATTTGAACTAGAAGCTTGCAAAGCTAAGGTAGCGGGAAAATTTGAAGTTAAAATAGGAGGAGTAGAGATAAGTACCTCGGGTTCATCCTTTTTTGAAGCTATCTCCTTTCCGCTACAAAAGGTAATCACATTAGCACTTTACCTTGGATTTGGTTTGGTATTTCTTGGTAGAGATCCTTGTTGACGCTCGGAGAACATTTTTCCCAACTAGCTCACTTGATTCTCTAAATTTTTGATCGATCTGGTGAGATTCTGAATGTTCGATTCATTTGTAGCAACATACTTTGTGAAGACCTCTTCAAGTGGAGAAGGCTTTTGCTGTTGCGGTGGAAAACTGGGTTGATTATAATTTAGAGGGGGATTTAGATTATGAGTCTGATTAAGATTTAATGGGCGTTGAGCATTTCCTTGGTTGCTCCATGAGAGATTCAGATGATTCCTATAACCCACATTATAGGTGTTGTTATACGGAGTGGAGTTCGGGTTATGGGAAGGTCGAGGAGGATTTCCCATGTAATCAACCTGCTCTTTGATTATAAAATTATTAGCCCAAGGAAGAGTGGCAGAGAAAGCAGACATCTCCGCCACTTGCTTAGTTAAGGGCTCAACTTATAAAGCTAAATTTGAAGTATCATCAATTTCAAAAATACCGGCCAGCATGTTAGGATGTGCTCGGGGCATATTCCATTGGTATGCGTTCATGGTCATCCCCTCAAAAAGCCCTTGAGCAGAATCCGAGGTCTTGTTATTTAACGTTCGCCCGGCGGCCACATCAATCATTTGCCTTGTTTGGAAATTAAGCCACTATAAAAAATTTGCATTTGTTGCCAAGTGGGAAGTGCGTAGTGAGGGCATCTACGCAAAAGCTCCTTGAAGCGCTCCCATGTATCATAGAAAGTATCTGAGTCAATTTGCATCAATAAGGCAATATCCGTGCGCAATTTGGTGGTCGTAGTAGGCGGGAAATACTTAGGGAGAAAATTTTCAGCCATCTCGGCCCTTGTAGTGATGGACCCCTTAGGAAGGGAGCCTAGCCACTGCTTGGCCTTTGACCACAAAGAAAAAGGAAAAGATGTAATCGAATGGCGTCATTAGTGACGCCATTGATTTTGAACGTATAGCAAATTTTGAGAAAATTTGAGTTATGAGAGTTTGGATCTTCGTCCGGCAGGCCATCGAAGGTCAATGATTGTTGCACCATTTGTATGATGCTAGACATGATCTCAAAGTTATTGTTCGCCACCGTGGGGCGGACAATACTTGACAATGTGCCTTTCAGATTTGGCTTCACATAATAAGACATGGTCCTTTGTTGGGCCTCATTAGGATTTGGGGCATTAGGATTGTGCGTATTAGGCTCTATGTTTTCTGTGTTAGTGTCATCGACTCATCAAATTCTAAATGTGTATCCTGATCATGGGAACGGAGGCGCCACAAAATGGTGCGCTCGATATCTAAATCAAAAGGAATATTCAAAGAGGTACCACGGGTCATAAACTAGAAAGAGAGAGGGGAAAGAAGAAAAAAGAAAGAGAAAGGAGAGAGAATAATAAAATAAAAAAATAAAATAAAAAAGAAAAAAAAAACTTGATTATTATTTTTTTCCTTTTTAGGCGGATTAAGTTAGCCTTGGACTTCCCGAGGTATACCCCGTGAAGGATTCTCACCGGTACTAGGAGGTGTGCTGGGATGATAGCCCAAACGTCCCTTTCCAAGATATTAAATTACACCCTTAAGATTTTTTTTGAAACTAGAAAAAAAATGAAAAAGAAAAATGATAAAAATAATAGCTATCCTCTTTTCAAAATATCAACCCAAGTCCCCGGCAACGGCGCCAAAAACTTGATATTTAAAATTTGTGATTTGGAAAAAGCAAAGTGAGGGGTTATGTGATGATGTTCTCCAAATCTATATCTGATGAAGGCAAGTGTACCTTATCGTCTATAGTATAGGATATTTAAAAATACCAAGGTCGTATTCCCCGGGGAGCATTGATTACTTCTACTTCGAGGAGGAAACTATTATCTCATCAATTGATTTTTTGAGAGTTGTTTTACTTAACTAAAAAGAGAAACAATTTTCAAATTAATGAAGAGCTTAGGAAATGATAAAAGAGATTAGTACTCGATCTTAAATCACCTCAGAATGAGAATAATCAAAAGTATATAAAAATAAATCTAATTCCCTTTAAGTAGACTACTTTGACCGTGTAGGTTCCCGAAGCATGAACACATCTTTCTCGAGGAAATGCCCAACTAAATTTAGGAAAAATTGACCGAACTCTCATTCTATAATCGAATGCCTAAAACTCGCTTTACGATGTGAACCCCATTATTGGATTTGACTCCAATCTGGGAGATTTACGTCATCCACTCTAAAGGGGTGCGTGCAACTCTCTTTACACCTGAGTCATCGATTCATACTTTGAGCCTCCCGCCTAACTATGTATGAAAACCATATATCGAAACTATGGTCTCGCTACTTTAAAAATCAAGGGTAAATCAAAAGTGTTTAATTAAATGGAAAAAGAGAGCTAAAAAATCATAACTTGATTATCTCATCCTCGAATCATCTCGATCGAGCACTAATGAGAGTTTAGTTAATCATGGTGGATGGGAAAAAGAAAGACATGAAATAAGATTGCATGAAAAATTAACTAAAGTAGAGAGAGATTAAGAAAAGCAAAGTTAAAATTTTATTAAAAACAAAAGCGATTACAAGTTCAAAGAAAGATTACAATACTAGCAAAAGAGAGATTACAAGATTACTAGGAACTATGGCATGAAAGAAAACTAGAAGAACATTATTTGAAAAGAAGAGAGAGAGAGAGAGAGAACATAAGGAGTAAAGACATGAAAAATAGTAACTAGCAGCACTAACAGCACCTCCCCCACTCCAAATTTCTATACCATGGACTCAAGGACGCCTCTAGAATTTATATGAAATAATTTCAAGTTACACGCCCTCGGTCACGCCAGTGACCAAGGGCGTGTAACTACTATTTACATCAGCTGGGATGGCAGCGTGGGCTTGCGTGACGGTGCTGCGAATGTCAGAGGTGACATGCCCATGATAAGCAGGCCACGGGCGTGTACATGGGCAGCTTCATTAAATGCAGTGTGGGCTTGAGCGGTGGTGCGGCGGAAGTCAGAGATCACGTGGGTGAGTCACATGCGTGACTTGGAGGAACACAGGAGTGACTTGGACAAATCTGCATAAAATTTCCACCTGGACATGACAGCAGCTGGGAATGATCTTTAAGTTGATGCGCAACTCATTTGTCTTGATGGCTATCAAAAACTGGCAAGTGACACAGGCGTGACTTCTAGAACACGGGCATGACTTCTGGAGATGAGCTCAAATCGCGCGGCAGTAGCACTGGACTTGAATTAAAATTACACACCCTTGGTCATGAGAGTGACCGAGGGCGTAATAAGCATTTTGACCCAATTTGACCAAAAAAACTGCAAAAATAGAAATATGCTAAATTAGATCTAAAATATACATACGAACTATTTATAAACTAAAATTGACATAAATAAGAAAAATTCATATTGAATAAATACTAAAATCTATACTATAAATTCATATAAAAACTACTTATCAGTGGTCGAGTAATCCTTTCCCCCTTCATTAAAAGCGAGATCATGATGTGCCATTATTTCAGGTGGTGAAACCTTTTTTGTAATAACCTAGCTCTGATACCACTTGTTGGATCTACATGCACCCTTAGAGGGGGGAATAATAAGGGATTTTAAATTCTTTTAAAACAAATATATCTTTATAAAAATATTATTTCTAATCATATTCAATTCAAATATAATTCATTTGAGACGAGACTCTCGAAATATTTTGGAGTGCTGGAGCAATATTCATCTCTTGGTATTCGATGTGAAAGAAGGAGCAAACCGGCCCTATTTATAGCTCTGTGAGCTAGCGACAGCGGTAAGTCCTATCGCCGCGGAGTTCCCTTTGGGAAACATTTTGAACGCCGAATCGAGCAGACATGATAAGCGTGTTTCTTCATTTTAGGCATCCTTCATTTTAGGCAAAACATATCGCATCGTGCTAAGGTTACCGCGTCGCGCTAGCTTCTTCCCATATCTTCACCATTGCTCCCGCCTGTATCTTCATTTGAATGCATTTTTCGCTCGTCCCATAATTGAATGCTACCGCCAGTGGTAGGTGCTACCGCGCTATGGTAGGAACCATAGATTAGAGTGTTGGTCCAATTCGTCGCTTCAGTTTGTCATAACTTTTAATTCTTGCACACTATAAACACAAAACAAACTTGATCAAATACATTATGGGATTTGTTATTCACAAACCAAAGAGATGTGGAATTCATGTTCCAACACATGTGCCACACCTTCCCACAAGTATAGTAGGTTAAAGGTCCCCGCACGGTTGTGGCTCCCGAAACAGAAGAGCGATCTACCTCCACAAACATGGATTTCTTATTATGCCTCCTAAACTCAGATTTCGCCTGAGAGGTTGGTACCTTGAACTATAACTTCTTAGCAATGAATCCTTTATTGAGCTGGACTCTCTCAATGTTCATTTCCATTTATCTAGCAGTCTGCACTGAAATGTGAAAATCAAACGTCATCGGACCCGGAAGTATCAACCTTAAGTCATCCCACAGTCCTTCATAAAATTTGTTGGTTTTGGTTTCCTCATCTTCTAACATCGTCCTTGCATAGTGACCAAGCCTGGTGAACTCATGCTGGTTCTCATCTATAGAGTGATCCCCTGAGTCAGATGTAGGAACTGGTTTGCAATGTGATGCACGGGCGGAGGGAATATATCTTCGAATGAACGACTTTGGAAGTTACCCATCAAGATCTCGGTAAGTTGCCTCCCACCATACTTGTGCACCGCCTCTTCTTCCCACCAAAGTCTTGCCTTCCCAATCAATAAGAAGGTAGCCAAGGTGACCTTCTTCACTTCATCAGTGTTTATCGCCGTCAAGGTACTTTTTATCCGTGATAACTAGTCCTCTACTTCTGTTGGGGATTCGGTCACAGAGAAAGATGGAGGATTGAAGCCTAGAAAGTTCTTCACTGGTTGACAATGCACTCGTGGCTCAGCTATTGGCTCATAAATAGGCTTATCTATGACAATGGCACCGGAGCCACATATGGAGTAGGAGGCTGTCTAAGCCTTCTAGGTTGTGCATTGAGCATAGTAAACACCGCTTTTGTGACCAAACGAAACATTTTTGCTGAAGGATGGGGTCACAGGAGAATCAATAGAGGCATTGTTTTTGCTAGTGTTATGAGATCGAGAATGCCCCGCTCCACTCATAGTCACCAATAATCATGAACACACAACTTAGTGACTGAAAACTAGCAAAACGACAATCATGGGATGCTTAGGTTCTGAAAACAGACATATTTTTATTGCTAAGTGATCATTCATCTTGATACTTGTCGTTTAGGATGACACACTGTATGTGCACTCCACCCCATAAAAGGGTTTGTCCTCGAACCTAAAGACTACGGATCGACATCATAAAGTTTGATACCAAATTATAACACATTGCCTATACAAACTATATAACATTGGTCCGACCGGGACTCCACGACATATCATGCGCACAAACTAGACGTTAATATAAGGCACAAGGAAATAAAATTACACAAATAAATGAAAGCACTAACAGAAACTTAACAACATATGAATGTACACAGTTATTAAGGAATGTTTAAAAAAATTTCGGCCTTAAAGACTTACATCAAATAGTAGTATAAATAAATCATAATAGTACTAACACAAAACACTGGCTCATAGACCGGCAAATGAAAGAAATGTGGCCTTCTTTGGTAAGTCAGCTTGGTCTTTATGCCTGTTATTTGTTGCTCAGCTCTATGACACCTGCACCAATTGCAAATAAGAGGTAAACGAGGGTCAGCTATGAGCTGACTACAAATCATGTACAGATCCCTCCCCCCTGATCATCCTAGTGGACTCTGGGGTGGGACACTGCTCACCTGCAAGTACGGTGAAATAAGCAATATTAAAAACAATAAAGAAAGTATGGCTAATCTACACAAGGTGAATTTTCAAGCACAATAAATCTTCTAGGTTGGGCATATAAAAATAGGGGACCTAGGTATCCACATGATGATGGTTTGGTTCACCTGAATATTCCCCACGACCGCCTAAGAAATAGCGTATTAAGATAGCATATCATCATTCAACAACATCGCATTTGTGGGTATTCACGACCACACGAGTTCAAGAACACAAAGTAATCAGTAAGATGGACATGGTTTTCTCCAACACAAGCATTTCAACTAATCTAGGACCTAGAGTCCCAAGATACCATTTGAGCATTTACTAGTTCGGTCGATCATGCCAGACACAACCTATTACATGATCCATCATAATTCATGAGGGTTAACCTAGTGACAAAATACATGGTGCGGGTTCAGTTCAGCTTATGCATGTTTCTCAAGTCATTGTGATTGAATGCACGATACAGGTGCAGCATTACCTCAGCCCATAAGCATTTAGCATACCCTAAAAATAGTACACTAGTCATCATACTACGCGCCTAATACACATGAGAGAACATAGGCTTCACATGCACTAAAAACAATACCATACTATGCATCAAATCCACACAAGAGGACATAGGCTTCGTATGCACACAAACAATATCATACTGTTGGGAAAACCTCTGATTTGATAAAATAGATAAGGGTTAAAGTGATTTTAGGATAAGCCTTAATGATGTATAAAAAAGGTTATGTATATTCCATTGGCTGGATTCTTTAGAAAGATAGGAAGTCATCAGCATAATTTTTCTAAGCCAGAGAATTTTTGGAGTAGCGTCGAATGGTATTCAACGCAATGACCAGAGTAATCAAAGCATATTCTCAAAGTCACTCTGAAATCTCCTCTACTTCAACATGAATCAGAGTTACGCCGATTTCTTCACCTGGCCACTTAGATTTCTCATCCTCAATAACTCAGATTCACAAATATCCAGAAGTCGAAGTTGCTCTGAGTTCTTCTCTTCTTCTCAAAATTGCATCAAGTTCATTTAAATGTCAAGACTCTCTTGACCCCATTGGGAAGAATATTTTATGGCCGTTATTGTACAACCCCAGGTTTTTTTAGTGGACCCAGCAAGGTTAGCAGGTAGAAGGGGCCAGACTCGCCTTCCATCAGCATTATCATTATCGCGATGCGTTAAGCTCAGGCGAGTCGAGTCTCCTATAGCCGATCGGCTATATGTCCAACCGATATGGGAGTCAACTCGCCTCAGGTCGTTCGACTAGATCTTTAGCCGATCAGCTAGACCTCCAGTCGAAATCCTCTTGCTCGCCATTCGACAAGACCTCTAGTCGATTAGCAAGACGTCTAGCCGAATATGTGAATGCAAGCTCAGTAGCTAGTGTGAATCCCCAGTTCAGGGCGAGCGGCGAGCAACTAGTCACATCGGGTGCTCGCCACCCCCAGCCGAGCACGTGTCAAGTGGCATGGACTTGCCCCAAATGGGTTCCCCTTTTTTCAGGAAATCTCAATTTCGGCATGCAATTAGCTATTCCAAACAGCGGGATTCCGTGTTGGCAGACCAATTTGGACTGTCTTTAGTAAAACCAAAAGGCAGGATTCGGCTATCTGCTAACCATTTTCAGAAAACAATAAATGGACCCCTAAGGGTACCTTTGGAGAGAATGATGTTGGGTTTTCTCTACCCCTAACGGGATGACATATCGAATATGCACAGCGGAAATAATAACAAGAACAACCCAAAAGAGGCTAAAGGATCTTGCGGTTTTCATGATTCAAGAGAATAATCAAATCGAAATACAAAGTACCTTTGCGGGATTGAGTCAACACTCAACCAAGGTGCTTTTAAGAGAAATCCAAAAATCTGCCTTTGAGTTCTTCAAGAATCGAAATGGATCGATCCCTCTACAGAAGTCCACACAAGCAAAAGGAGAACCCTAGCTTCTTGTCGTACAAGAAGTAGGTCGGAGAAGGAAGCTCTCAACGTCCCCACAGACTGCTAGGTCCGAGACAGGGGAGGCGGCGACCGTCGGCGGCGACTAGCGGCGGCGGAAGAGGATCGGCGGACAGGAAGATCGAGATGCCCTCACGCGGAACAGTTCCGGTCGGCAGTTCTCGTCTAAATCGCGAAAAAGATTAAGTCCCGTAAACCTAAAATCGCATGCCCTTTTATACTAAAACGCATAAATCAGGCTATCCGCAGACCAGAGGGAAAAGAAGAATATCTGTCCAGATTTACATTCGCCGAATTCGACTAATCAATATAACTGAATTCGACTCGAATTCGGTGAAACCATTTCGATGAATTCATCTATACAAATTCGGCTATATCATTTCGTCGAAACCTTTTCGTCGAACTGACATGATTCGGCTAAACCCTTTAGTCAAATCTGTTACAATTTTGGTTAATCACATTAGCCGAATCTCATTAGTCGAAAACAACATAATTCGGTTAATCACATTAGCCGAATTTGACACAATTCGGTTAAACCCTTTAGCCGAATTTGTCAAGAATAAACCCATTCATTTAAACCCTTTAAACGATTTCCCGTTGAGACATTCTCAACTTAATTCCAAGCAGTCACAGGATTGGTCCACCACTTATATCCAATATGAGTAAGGCCAACACAATCCTTTCTCCAACTTCTCCAAACGCTTTTATGTGCGACCCTATAGGCTCATATTGCGTTGGCAGTAAGACCAACTGTTGATTGCTTTGAGATCACCTCAGAAACTCCAGCAGTCTCCCACATGATCATAAAGTATCAACAAAAGTCTCACAAACAATGAGCGGCATCTAGCAATACATCATTGCTACCCAAGCAATAATAGTTCATAACTCAACAAGCCTGTCATGTCCAATGTATCAGTGTTGTCATGTCCCTTTGTCCTTTACATCCGGATAGAACTAGAGGCATGGACCGTGTCACCCTCATAATTGTTCAATCCCAATTTCCTGATCTAGAATAAACTGTCTAAAATTGGTGAGCTCAATATCATATATTGACTCAACCAAGCATGGCCATGCATTTCTCAGTCTCATTCCATCAAGGACCCCATGGATGTAACTCTTGTCATAAAGGAGGACAAATCCCATATCTGTCCACACATAAACACCCAAATGAATTGTAACATACCCAATAACCACCCTTATCATCAACCTTTCTCAAGGAAGACTTTAGATGGCATCAAAGCACGCTCTTCCTCACTTGATGAATGTTGTGACCTCAGGTCAAAGAACTACAAACACCATTGTCATATGAGATCTACTTATGACACGTTCATTTAACAATCCACAAAGTAATCTCAAGGTGGGTCTTTCCAGTACAACTTGTTCACTAACAAGTACCCATGTGATGACTAGATATTACAATATCATGACCTATGAGAACTGGTCATCAGTCAACGCACATGCTAGTCTCAATGTATCATCATCGCCCTTAGCTTCTAAGATGATACTCCGACCAGGGACCATTTAAAAATGAAGCTTCTTATAAACATAGGCTCTCACATTCAAGTCACGTACTTGAATTCCTATGGAAGCAAACACTCTAAGGGTCTGTTCGGCGCGCAGGTAATGACTTTCTGGAATTGGCTTTGGCCAGAAAACCAATATTTGCAGGAATTGGTTTTGTGCATAAAACCTATTCTGCTGTTCGGTTGCAGGATGGAATTCAGTGAACAGAATTGGAATTGATATCTGTAAGTTGTTCGGCTACACAATGGAATTGGTTTTCTGGAATTAAAATTTTTAAAATTCAAATTTTTAAAAACGCGCGCTCGGGCGAAAAGCGCGCGCCCGGGCAAAAAGCGCGTGCCCGGGCAAAAACCGCGTGCCTGGGAGAAAAGTGCGCGCCCGAGCAAAAAATGGGCGCCCCAGCTAAAATATCGCACCAGGGCGAAAAAATCGCGGCCGGCGAAAAAAACGCGCACGGGCGAAAAAATTGAGCCCAGCCTAAATAAATGCGCCTCGGCGAAAAAATCGCTCCCGGGCGAAAAAATCGCGCCCAGACAAAAAAATAGCGCCCGGAAGAAAAAATCGCGCCCGGCCAAAATAAAACGCGCCCGGGCGAAATAAAACGTGCCAGGGCGAAAGAATCGAGCCCGGGCGAAAATATGCGCCCGAGGAAAATAAACGCGCCCGGAAAAAATCATGCCCGGGCGAAAAAATTCCTCCCCGGACGAAAAAATCGCGCCCGGGCGAAAAAATCGCCCCCGGGCGAAAAAATCGCGCCCGGCCGAAAAAATCGCGCCCGGCTGAAATAAAACGCGCCAGGGCGAAATAAAACGCGCCCGGGCGAAAAAATCCCCCCCGGGCGAAAAAATTACCCCCGGGCGAAAATATGCGCCCGGGCGAAATAAACGCGCCCGGACGAAAAAATCACGCCCGGGCGAAAAAATTCCTCCCCGAACGAAAAAATCGCGCTCGGGCAAAAAAATCGCGTCCGGGCGAAAAAATCATCCCCGGGCAAAAAAATCGCGCCCGGGCAAAAATATTGCGCCCGGCCGAAATAAACGGGCCCGGGAGAAATAAAACGCGCCCGGGCGATAAAATCGCGCACGGGCGAAAAAATCGCGCCCGGGCGAAGATATGCGACCGGGTGAAATTAACGCGCCCAGACGAAAAAATCGCGCCTGGACGAAAAAATCGCGCCCCGAGCGAAAAAATCCCGCACTGGCGAAAAAATCGCGCCCGACGAAAAAATCGCGTCCGGTCGAAAAAATCACGCCCGGACGAAAAAATCGCGCCCGGCCGAAATAAAACATGTCCGGGAGAAATTAAACGTGCCCGGGAGAAATAAAACGCGCCCGGGCGAAAAAATTGCGCCCGAGCGAAAATATGCGCCCGGGTGAAATAAACGCGCCCGGACGAAAAAATCGCACACAGGCGAAAAAATTCCGCCCCGGACGAAAAAATCGCGCTCGGGCGAAAAAATCGCGTCGGGGCGAAAAAATCGCGCCCGGGCGAAAATATCGCGCCCGACCGAAATAAACGTGCCCGGGAGAAATAAAATGCGCCCGGGCGAAATAAACGCGTCCGGGCGAAAAAATCGCGCCCGGGCGAAAAAATCGCGTCCGTGCGTAAATATGCGCCCGGGTGAAATTAACGCGCCCGGGCGAAAAAATCGCGCCCCGGGCGAAAAAAAATCCCGCATTGGGGAAAAAATCGCGCCGACGAAAAAATCACGCCCGACCGAAATAAACGTGCCCGGGAGAAATAAAACGCGCCCGTGCGAAATAAACGCGCCTGGGCGAAAAAATCGCTCCCGGGCGAAAAAATCGCGTCCGGGCAAAAATATGCGCCCGGGTGAAAAACGCCCGTCTGGGAGAAAAATGAACGTCCGGTTGAAAAGCACGCGCCCGACCGAAAAACTCGTGCCCGACTGAAAAACACACCCTGCATGAAAACGCACACTCGGGCGAAAAACCCGGGCGTAGGTCGAAAAACTCTAGCGTAAACATTTGATTATTCGGAAAACTTATGGGCGGAGGTAAGAATTGCTATTTGATTTTTTAGTTCATAGTAAAAGCCATTGATTTTCACATGAAAGCCAATATCCGCTTAAATTTCGTTGCGCCGAACACTAGAATTGGATTTCTAATCTCCAATGCCAATTCCAGAAAGCCAATTCCGTCCAAACGAACGGACCCTAAGGGCCTTTATTATGCTAATTAATCTTATCAGACAGATTTAAATGACATAATAAAAGAACTTGCCATAAATATAAAATGAAATACATCGTACATTTTACAATTCATCCAATGAACAAACAACCAACAAATATGCAATCCACAAGGCTCCCACTAAAGATAATCATTCAGGTATCTAATACTCATTGATCTAACATGACCATCATGCTTCTTTTGTGCAAGAGGCTTTGGCAGTGGATCCGCTATATTTTCTTCAGTCGGTACTCTGCATATGCTCACATCTCCTCAATCGACAATCTCTCGAATAAAATGGAAGCGTCGAAGTATGTGCTTGGAGCGCTGATGAGATCTAAGTTCCTTAGCTTGTGCAATTGCACCGTTGTTGTCACAGTAGAGAACTACGGGATCAACAATGCTAGGAACTACATCAAGCTCGCTGATGAATTTCCTAATCCACACAGCCTCCTTCGCCGCATTCGCTGCAGCGATATACTCGGCCTCAGTCGTAGAATCAGCAACTGTCTCTTGCTTGGAACTCTTCCAGCTTACAGCTCCTTCATTAAGGCAAAACACAAAACCTGACTGTGACTTTGAGTCATCTCTGTCAGTTTGGAAGCTTGCATCTGTGTAACCCTTTACAACGAGCTCTTCCTCTCCACCAAACACCAAGAATGTATCATTAGTCCTTCTCAAGTACTTTAGGATATTCTTGACTGCGATCCAGTGACCATCACCCGGATCAGACTGATACCTGCTAGTCATGCTTAAAGCATATGAGACATCGGGTCGAGTACATAACATTGCATACATGATTGATCCAATTGCCGAAGCATATGGAATCAACTTCATGCGGTCCTTAACTTCCAAAGATTTTGGACATTGGTCCTTAGAGAGACTCACACCATGAGACATGGGTAAGAATCCCTTCTTGGACTCAAGCATGTTGAACCGTTTCAACACCTTCTCAATGTACGTATTTTGGGTTAAACCCAGCAACTTCTTCGATCTATCTCTACAGATCTTAATACCAAGTATATAAGTCGCTTCGCCCAAGTTTTTCATAGAAAATCACTTCCCTAGGTTGTTCTTAACAACTTGCAGGGTCGGAATGTCATTCCCGATCAATAGTATGTCATCTACATACAATATCAGGAAGAAAATAATGCTCCCACTAATCTTCTTGTAAACACAAGGCTCATCTTCGTTCTTGATGAAACCAAACTCTTTGATTTTCTCATCAAAACGTAGATTCCAACTTCGAGAAGCCTGTTTCAATCCATAAATGGATCGATTTAACTTGCATATTTTAGTGGCTTCATCTGGAGATAAAAAAACCCTCGGGTTGTGTCATATACACTTCCTCAAGGAGGTTTCCATTAAGGAAAGTCATTTTGACATCCATTTGCCAGATCTCGTAGTCATAATACGCAGCAATAGCAAGTAGAATTCTGATGGACTTGACCATGGCCACGGGGGAAAAGGTCTCATCATAGTCAACACCATGAATTTGCCTGAAACCTTTAGCCACCAGCCGGCCTTTGAATGTATGTACATTCCCATCCATGTCGGTCTTCTTCTTGAAGACCCACTTGCACCCTATGGGTCGTACCCCTTCAGGTGGTTCCACCAAGGTCCAAACTTGGTTTGTGTACATGGAGTCCATTTCAGATTTCATGGCTTCAAGCCACTTCTCGGAGTCAGGTCCATTCATAGCTTCTTGGTAGGTTGCAGGCTCATCATCATGATCCATAAGCAACACATTACCTATTTGAGTCATGAGAAATCCATATCTCTCAGGCTCAAATCTTGGTCTACCAGATCTACGTAGGACTTGTGTTTCTTGAGCAGGCTCTCCAGCTACAACTTCTTGTAGTCCTTGCTCAGGTTCCAGTTCCGGTTCGTTCATTGTTTGTGGCTCTTGAACTTCTTCAAGTTCTACCTTTGCAGTCTTTCTGGATAAGAACTCTTTCTCCAAAAAGATGCCAGTCCTTGCGACAAACACTTTGCCCTCAGACGGCAAGTAAAAGTAGTATCCTTTGGTTTCCCTAGGATACCCCAAGAGATAACATTTATCCGATTTGGGTTCCAGCTTGGCAGGCATTTGACGTCACACGTATGCCTCACAGCCCCAAATCTTGATGAACAACATACTAGGACGCTTCCCAGTCCATATCTCATATGGTGTCTTTAGAACCGTTTTCATTGGAACTCGATTTAGTGTGAAAGCAGCAGTCTCTAAAGCAAAACCCCAAAAGGAAATGGACAAATCTACATGACTCATCATCAATCGCACCATGTCTAACAAGGTACGATTCCTCCTCTCAGAAACACCATTATGTTGAGGTGTTCCGGGCGGAGTGAGTTGTGATACAATACCACACTCTTTCAGATGATCACGAAACTCATGACTCAGATATTCGCCACCTCGATCAGATCGGAGTGCTTTTATCCTTTTTCCCAGTTGGTTCTCTATTTCATTTTTAAATACTTTGAACTTTTCAAAGGTCTCGGATTTGTTCTTCATAAGAAACACGCATCTGTATCTACTAAAATCATAAGTAAATGTAATGAAGTAGTAGAACCCACCTCTAGCCATAGAACTCATGGGTCCGCATACATCACGATGTATTATACCCAAAAGATCATTAGCCCTCTCATTACAACTAGTGAAAGGAGCTTTCGTCATCTTACCTAATAAACATGACTCGCATCTCTCAAATGATTCATAATCAAATGAGTCCAGTAGTCCATCTTTATGGAGCTTGGATATGCGTTTCTCGTTTATATGGCCTAAACGACAATGCCAAAGGTACGTAGGATTCGAATCATTTGTTTTTAGTCTTTTAGTATTTTCTATGTTATAGATCGGATGGTCTAAGTTCAAAACATATAAACCATTAAACATTTGGGCAACGCCATAACAAACATCATTCTTATAAATAGAATAACAATTGTTCTTAATTATGAAAGAAAAACCAATCATGTCCAAACCTGAAATAGAAATAATGTTTCTAGTTATGGCTGGAACATAATAGCAATTATCTAGTTCTATTACAAGCCCTGTGGGCAAAGAAAGACGATACAATCCTATGGCAACGGCAGCAACTCTTGCTCCATTTCCAACGCGCAGGTCTACCTCTCCTTTACCCAGCATTCTTCTCCTTGTCAGTTCCTGCACATTTATACAAATGTGAGAACCACATCCGTTATCCAATACCCAGGATGAAGGAGCAGAAAGGTTTATCTCTATAAAGAAAATGCCTGAAGCGGAAGTCATACTTCCCTTCTTCTTCTACAGATCTTCTAGATACTGAGGACAGTTCCTCCTCCAGTGCCATGCCTTACTGCAGTGGTGGCACTTTCCTTCTTTCACCAGACCTTTCCTTTTCAGTGCAGAAGACTTGGGATCAAGAGGAGACTTAGATCCAATCTTCGTCTTCTTAGATCCCTTGGCCTTGCCCTTGCTCTTATGCACCATCAATATGGGGTTGGCAAGCTTGACCTTCTTCATGTTATTCTCAGTAGTTCTCAACATGCCAAAGAGCTCGGGTAGTGTCTTTTCTATTTCATTCATGTTATAGTTTAAGACGAACTGCTCATAACTGTCCGACAACGATTGCAGGATCAGATCCGTGGACAACTCTTGGCCCATGGGAAAACCCAGTTTTTCAAGGTTCTCTATATACCCAATCATCTTGAGTATGTGAATCCCTACTGAGTCTCGAGCTCCCATTTTGCACTGAAACAATGCCTTGGATATGTCAAACCTCTCTTGCCGGGCTTGCCCCTCGAACATTTTCTTGAGGTGCCCGATTATCTCATAACCACACATGCTCTCGTGTTGCTTCTGAAGCTCAGAGGACATAGTAGCAAGCATGAGGCATTCCACATTCAAGGTATCATTTTGATACTTCTTGTAAGCATCTTTATCTGCTCACGAAGCATTTTCGGTCAGCTCTGCAGGGCTTCCCCTTCCAAGACATAGAGCTTGCGCACTTGCCTGAGGACAATTCTCAGGTTTCTGTACCAGTCAAGGAAGTTTGTCCCGTTGAGCTTGTCCTTCTCAAGAATAGCTCTCAGGGACAGGGTGGAGTGAGATCCACTTGTCATGGATATTCTACAAGGAATTTTGCAAAGTGAAATTTTAGTACTATATTTCAAAATACATTTTATATAATTTTAATAAGGACTTTTATTAAAGAGCTCCCACTATTTTAATCAAATCAATAACCCTTGATATCGATTCGGAGAGTTTATGCGAGCTACTCTCTTAGTGGACAAGATCCGTATTTCACCAACACAATGAGTCCGCTTTGGCGTTCCTCTCATAATGCAGCTATATACGTAGACAACATTTGTCAATTGCATCACTATGCAACTCTTGTATGGTTGGTGAATAACTCTTTATTCGCATCCATCATATGGAGCATGTCAACCCTATGCCTCTAGGCACTCAACCTTTGAGGTCACCTAGTTAAGTTAGACCCGATGTCGACAGTGGGATATCACAATTATCCGCTCGCACACTTACCAAGATAGATTAATGCACCTTGCTTTGGTAAGCCCACACTTCATCAATCGAGGCAGGAAGAGTGTCATCCATCGGAAGGCATCCGTATACTTAATATTGGATGAGGGATTTTATTTTTCAATAGATAAACATTTCATCGTGATTAACATTTAATCACCATACACATACACAAAATAAATGCATCCCCTATATGCACATAAAAGGATTATCAACAGTTTGATAAAAGGGGGTTAAATCTGAATACTTAGAACCCTTCTAGATCTTCAGATTTACATGCATTGGACATAGGAACAACAACTCCACTTTTGCATTAGAAAAGCACGTCTCTCCTGTCAGATTCAATAATCTAAACATTTGTTTCACAAACCATATTGAGGGACGGTTACTGCAATGGAGAAACAATCTCTGAAACAATGAAATCGCAACGCAATCACATGCGTTCCTGGCGGGGTTCCAAGGGGCCGTGCCCCTGGCAGGGTCTTAGGGTCCAAGAAGAAATTAGGGCATTTAGAACGCTTCTACATGTCCCAATTTACACGCACTTGACCGCAACCTAGCTCTAATACCACTGTTGGGTTTTCTCTACCCCTAACGGGATGACATATTGAATATGCGCAGCGGAAATAATAACAAGAACAACCCAAAAGAGGCTAACGGATCTTGCGGTTTTCATGATTCAAGAGAATAATCAAATCGAAATACAAAGTACCTTTGCGGGATTGAGTCAACACTCAACCAAGGTGCTCCTAAGAGAGATCCAAAAATCTGCCTTTGAGTTCTTCAAGAATCGAAATGGATCGATCCCTCTACAGAAGTCCACACAAGCAAAAGGAGAACCCTAGCTTCTTGTCGTACAAGAACTAGGTCGGAGAAGGAAGCTCTCAACGTCCCCACAGACTGCTAGGTCCGAGACAGGGGAGGCGGCGACCGTCGGCAGTTCTCGTCTAAATCACGAAAAAGATTAAGACGATCGGCGGACAGGAAGATCGAGATGCCCTCGCGCGGAACAGTTCTGGTCGGCAGTTCTCGTCTAAATCACGAAAAAGATTAAGTCCCGTAAACCTAAAATCGCATGCCCTTTTATACTAAAACGCATAAATCAGGGTATCCGCAAACCAGAGGGAAAAGCAGAATATCTGTCCAGATTTACATTCGCCGAATTCGACTAATCAATATAACCGAATTCGAC
This sequence comes from Dactylorhiza incarnata, assembly GCA_033032865.1. Lineage (NCBI taxonomy): Eukaryota > Viridiplantae > Streptophyta > Magnoliopsida > Asparagales > Orchidaceae > Dactylorhiza > Dactylorhiza incarnata. The sequence continues at coordinate 2,466,800 of JAWHQI010000026.1, read as the reverse complement.
TCGAATTCGGCGAAACCATTTCGACGAATTCGTTTATACAAATTCGGCTGTATCATTTCGTCGAAACCTTTTCGTCTAACTGACATGATTCAGCTAAACCCTTTAGTCGAATCTGTTACAATTTCGGTTAATCACATTAGTCGAATCTCATTAGTCGAAAAAAACATAATTTGGTTAATCACATTAGCCGAATTTGACACAATTCGGTTAAACCCTTTAGCCGAATTTGTCAAGAATAAACCCATTCATTTAAACCCTTTAAACGATTTCCCGTTGAGACATTCTTAACTTAATTCCAAGCAGTCACAGGATTGGTCATCCACTCATATCCAATATGAGTAAGGCCAACACAATCCCTTCTCCAACTTCTCCAAACGCTTTTATGTGCGACCCTATAGGCTCATATTGCGTTGGCAGTAAGACTAACTGTTGATTGCTTTGAGATCACCTCAGAAACTCCAACAAATGAGTCTTTTTGGCCTTCTCTCTCCTTAGGCTATTTCTGGTTGGGAGAGCTCCAGCACTCTATTTGTCATGGTTTCCAGGCTGATAATGTGGTGCTCTCTAGTGCCCTTCAAGGTGACTAGCTCAGCATTGGATGGGGTGGGGAGGCTCTCTTTGATCTTTCGGGTTAGTGACGAGACCTCCTCGCTGCAGCTCGTTGGGTCTATTTCTAGTTTTCCACTTTCGTGAGTGAGGTTCTTTGCTCTGAGTGCCTGGCCTAGTGTTCTGACTCAGGAGAAGTAAAAGCAAGCTACATCAGTCCGAACACATCTTGAACCATGGTTTTTTAGTTCAACATTTTTGGTGCGGTGATATTGGACTTAGCTTGTTCAAAAAATTCTGAGTAAGTATCATGGCTAGAAGTGAAGGACAAGGGGCCGACCCATGTGGCTAGCCCCCCTTCGGTGAGTATGTCAAGAAGAGCAATTTCGATGAGTTCAGGAAGTTGATCCTGGAGACCTTGCGCCTCGCCTCACGTCGTCGGGCGAGTGCTCGACCCCCACAATCCCAATACTCACCTCGTAAGCCTTGGGTGAGGAACCTCTAGGAAGGTGAATAGGGAAGGAAGTAGTGGTGGAGGATGATGAGCGGTCCATCAGTGGGCAAGTGCTCTTACCCTGCCTGCTATGTACTCACTACCCTGGCAAGGAGACTATGCGAGTCACTCCGACTTGCCAGGTAGGGTCAAGGAGCCCTTTCTGCAAATTAGTCCTTTTGGCCCCGGTGCCGGAGGGGTCCAGGGAGCCTGTCATATCATACTACACAGGCAAGGATGATCTTGTCCAGCATCTCTAATGGTTCAAGGACAAGGTCTCAATCAGGCAAGTGACGTATGCCTTCAAGTGTAGGTTGTTCGCCATTTCATTTAGAGGGAAGGTGAGGGACTGGTTCCACCAGCTTCCCTCAGGGACCATCTACTGCTTAGAAGACCTGCGATGATGTTTCCTGCTGCGTTTCTCCACGTCCAAGAAAAGGAAGAAGGGGCGGAGGCCCTTTTCCTAATCTGGCAAGGAGTTGAGGAGTTGTTGGCGAGCTAAGTTGATCGCTTTTATGAAGAGATACTTCTAGTACATGAGGTGCCCGAGAACACCATGCAGCTAGCCTTCACTCTCAGGCTGCAGCATGGGTTATTTAGGATGGAGCTTGCCCGGGACCCCCTCAGTCCTTCGAGGATTTGATCGATCGAGCAGGGTGGGAGATTGAGTAAGAGGCTAACAATCGTGCATTTGTGACGAAGTTGGCCAAGTTGGGAGAGAGAGAGACAAAGGTACCAGGAGGATTCCAGCAACAGGAGGGGAGAAGAATAGAAGAGCCGAGGAGGTAGGGGTTCCAAGGACCCCCAAAGGGGCAGCAGCCTGGAGGGAGGTTTCAGCCTCTAGTCAACTGGCCAATCTGGAGGCCGGCGGGAGGACCCCCTAAGGGTCAAGGAAGAAATTTGTTCAGGGCAAAGGTCCCTTCCAAGGAAGGGTGAACTTCTAGGCAAGGCAAGAATGGTTCAACCCTCTGGGGTGGAGATTGGGTCTGAGGCTATTCCAGCCCCTCCCCAGCAAACCATGGCGATAGGCCGAGGAGGAAGAAGGGAAAGAAGGAATCACATAGAAGGGGCTGGAAGGGGGAGGGTGGCATTGCTCTATTTTGACTTCCACAAGGAGGAAGGTCACGCAACTGTCAGCTGCCCAGAATTCTTGGAGTTAAGAGGAGGAGTGAGAACCTCGAGGGGGCAGCAGCCACAACTACGAATCGAGGGATTAGGAGGAGGAGAAGTAGAGGAGGAAGACCAGTGTGAATATTGGGTCAACATATATACCCGGGGAGGGATCAGAGTGATCCATGAAGGGGTAGGGATCGAGGCCTCCAGAAAGGCGAGCCTCCATGCCATCTACCATCGGAATGTCGCTTCGACCTCCAGAACTTCACCCCCCAGAGGACAAGATTACCTTCTCAACAAAGGATATGCCGGAGCATGAATACCCATTCTGGGATACGCTGGTGATCCAGACAGCGATCGAGAACTTCATGGTTTCCAGAATCTTGGTGGACAATGGGAGTTCTGTTAATGTGATATTCAAGAACGCCTTCAATGAGATGAGGGTGGAAGCGAAGAGGGTACTTGCCACAGATGGTTCACTCTTCGGGTTCTCCAGAGATAGGAAGGATGTGGAGGGAGGAGTCGAGCTCCTCTTAACTTTGGGAAGAACATCAAAGAATTGATCGTTCATCATCGTGGACGCCCGAGCAGCTTATTGAAACTAGGACCTGGTTTCTTTATGGAGCTAGGGCCCTCAAGGATGAGGGGAAGCTAGCACTTACTGATTCCTCGTAAGGAACCGACCGGAGACTCGGAACTAAACACAGACCATTGGTCGCAGCGAGGAGGTCCCACCACATGCCCGGAAGATCTGCGAGCGCTTCCCCTCCCAAGCCAAAGCTGAGACTGGGCACCTTGGAGAGCCTGAGTGTTAAGCCAAGATAACCTAGAGAGGAAGAAGCTCAGGGAACTGATATTGGAATCCTCTCCCAAGGTGCCCTTCAAGGTTTATATATAGTTTTTCAAGCCTGGTCTGCTAATAGCGGGATTCCGCCTTACTCTTTTACTATACGCAGTCCAAAATGGTCTACCAACAGCCAAACTCCGTTGATTGGAGGGGCTAACTGCAGACCACCATGGTTTTTAGGTAAAATGATCATGAATCCTTCCTGGGCGAGCTGCCCACACTGGCCTCAATCGCGAACCGAGAGACTAAGCTCGCTCGCATCCCTGCGAGTACCCGACAAGGGTTTGGCCCGTTCGCACTTCTATGAGCGACCGGCGAGAGCCTGGCTCGCCCGACACCCTATCTTGCTCGCCTTCTTACTCCTTTCTCCTGATGGTTCCTTTGTCTCTGCTCACACCCTGGCGGACACCGGGGTTGTACACATGATGATTAGAATTCCGCTTGCACGAATTAAAATCCGAACTAGCAATCCGAGAAGGCAAGTATACCTATTGAACAGTAATATAGGAACACAAGTGTCGTATTAAAATCCGGGAACCGTTGATTACTTATACTCAAACGAATTACTATTATTTTATCTTAATAATTTTTTGGAAGGTTTTGTTTGCTAAGTTGAAATAAAAGCTGGATAAAAGTACGGCTAAACGATGATTAAGAAATAGCACTCGATCTTGACTTACTTTGGCTTTAGTTGATCAAAATTCTAGAGCAAACTTAAAACTTAATAAAGTAAGGGTAGCTTGACCGTGGGGGTTCCTATAGTTTGAACATGCTTCTCTCGAAGATATGCCCAACTGAGTTTAGGAAAATCCGACCGAACTCTCGTCCCGTATTCGAATACCTAAAACTCGCTTTAAGTGGTGAACCCCGCTATTGGATTTGACTCCAATCCAGGAGATTTACGTCATTCTCTCTCGATAAATGCATGCAACTCTCTTTACTCTTAAGTGCTCACTTCAGACTATCGGCCTCTCGGCTAGCCAAGAATGAAAGCAAAGGTGGGGACTATATATCGATATTATAGCTCCACTAAATTTTGATTAAGAGTAAATCTAAGGCCCAAGACTTTAGAAGGTAAAAGAGGCTAAAGGATCATAACTTGATCAACTCATCCACAGATCATCAAGATCGTGTACTATGAGGATTTAGTTACTCATGGTGGAGGGGTAGGAGAGAGAAATGAGGAAGATATTAAGAGAACAAAAACATACGATTTTTATTAAAAGAGAGTTCAACTGAGGATACATTTGCATGGAAACCCTACTAAGCATTAGCAATACACTATGAAAGGAAATTACAAGGGCATTACAACATTCATAAGAAAACTAGAAAAAGAAGTCCATTGAAATAAGAGAGAGAGAGAAAGAGAATACAAAAATAACATGAAAATCACTGAAAATAAAGCAGTAGCACCCTTTCTCTCTGCAAAAACTGATTGGTGAAAGTTTGGAGACCTTCCCAATTTGTAGAAATTTTTCTGCCTCGGTCACTCCCCCTAGTCACGCCCGTGACTGGGGGTGTGACTTGTTTAATCAATTCTGCGGCTTGGATCAGGTTCGGCGCATGATTCTAGCGTGATTTGATAGGTCACGCCCCCAGGTCACGCCCGTGACTTGGGGGCGTGGCTAATTCGGTGGTCAGCTGGTCATGGGCGCTGGCACACGATCATGGGAGCTGGCGGCTGGCTGACGTGGCAGTCACGGGTGGAAGTCACGGGCGTGATTGGAGGCACGCCCGTGTAACAGAGGCGTGTCCTCCATTTTTTTGCGGCTGGGCGAATCTGATTGCGCGGTGAGCTGGTCACGGGCTGGTCACGGGCGTGACTTGTGTGTCACGCCCGTGTACTTTGGGCGTGTCTGACCAAAACTTCTGAATTATGACGGCAGCAACTTAACTGCTAACAACAACTTACACGCCCTAGGTCAGGGGCGTGATCCTCAGGTCACGGGCGTGACCTAGGGTGTGACCTAGAAAAATCTGCATTTTTGACCTCAAAATTCAGAAAACTTAAGTTAGCACTAAAAATAGGAAAATGACCAAAAATTGCATTTAGAGAGACAATAATAAGCAAAAATTAAGAGTAGATAACCTAAAAATAACCTAATTAAACTAACTAGATTTAGCACTAGCAAATTCCCCCAAGCTTACACTTTGCTTGTCCCCAAGCAAAGAAATATGCATTAGCTAATAAAAAGGTGACTAATCAAAAAGATGTAATTATGTTAAACACGAGTACCTAGCGAAATTCTAACTAGGGAGAATAGTGAAAAGGAAACCTAAAATAAGTACTTTATTTAAGCTTAATTTTATACCCTTTACTAACAAAAATTAATCATCCAAAATTTTAACTAAAAAGTTTTTAAATAAAATTAAGCGAAGTAACAAGTGAGAGAGTGAATTGAATTGTTACTAAACCCTAAGAGACAAATTATAATTATATCATTCTAAGAACACGGATCTAAATTCATACCCAAAACTTAACTATTCTACTTTTCTTCTTTACTTTGCTAAAGCAAATTTAGGAGCATGAATCAAGAAGACTTTATTAGGACCGAAATGTTTGGTTTAGGCATATGATTTGGAATGGAAATCGAAGATAAAAGTGGTGGCTATAGTCACACTAAACCATAAACATGAGTTTTATAAAAACTTCGATATGAATGATAAGAGGCAATCCTTCATTATAAGCATATAGCATACTTTTTTTCTTTCTCTTTCATAGTCATTTTTTTATTATTTTTTTATTTTATTTTTTTGGCAAAGATAACTAATACAAATATGCTTAAAATATCTTCTTTTTGAGCAAATTCTTTTCTTTGAAGCTCTCCATGCAATAAACCAATCACAATATTTAAAAATTTAAATAAAATTCAAAGTGTTAGTGTGATTTAAATAGGTTTGGAAATTTTGGCTTTGGTGAAAAATTTGATAAGTGGAGGTGACAATAAAACATGGGAAAAGGCTCAAAAGAGGCTAACAAAGGGTTTCTTTTTAAGGGTTGGCATGAGGGCTCAAACTTTTATAAAAAATGGCCTAAATCATTTTCATTGCTCCTAAATTTATTTAAAGCATAAGTTTTGAAGGATTTCAAAAAGTAAGCCCTAGATATTAAATAAAGACTAATGAACTTTTCCTGAAAATAAGAATAATAAGCGTCTAGGATTATTCACATTTACTACACTAATCAAAAGTTAACCTTGCAAAATATATCTAAAAATGAAGAGGAAAATAGTGGATGAAGAATTTTTTAAGAAAGTAAAGAAGATAAAAGAGAAAACGATAAGGAAAGTACAAGATTTTAGAAAAACTTTTCACATTAACATGCTACCTGGAATTAGAACACTACATGAGTCAACAATTTACTTGTGAAGCATAATTAAAAAGTTGGATTAGAAATTTTGAAATTAACTAAGGCTATATAAAAAATTTTGGGAAAAACAAAACATAAAGCAAGGGGTACTATTGATTTTACCAAAATCTAATTTAGACTACTAAAACAAAAGAAAATAAAAGAAGACATTCTCCCCCAAGCTTACGATAAACATTGTCCTCAATGGAAAAGGAGAGTGAAGGAAGGGGCAACTAAGAAAAGAAACTAAAACTGAAAAACTGAAACAGGCACTTCCTTGGATTTATGGGCTTGAAAGGATGTGTGATGCCGCTCCCCCTTGTTGGCGCTTTGGATCTTCATGAAATATCATCTTGAATTTTTCTTGAAATCAGCAATGTTGGAGCAGGCGATCGCCGAAGTTGAAAGTATCGGTGCCGCCCAGGGCCAAAGAAAAATTAAAACAACAAATTTTAAAAACCTTGGGTTGCCTCCCAAGAGCGCCCTCTGTTTAATGTCGTTTGAGCTCGACTAAAAGAATATAGTTCAAAAGTAAATTATTATAGTCCAGACAAAAGAAGTTTTTCACTGTCCATCTCAACATTGTCACCAGAAAAATAAAGTTTTAGACACTGCCCATTAACCTTGAAATCACCCTTATCTGAGTGTGATATCAAAACAGTTCCATACGGATAAGCTTCCTTTACATTAAAAGGACCTGACCATCTAGATTTTAACTTTCCAGGAAATAAATGTAGACGAGAATTATAAAGCAATACTTGGTCGCCTGGTTTAAATTTTTTCGGGTGCCTTAAATTTTTATCGTGAAAGAATTTCATTCGTTCCTTATATAATTTATTGTTTTCATACGCATTGGAGTGCCACTCGTCGAGTTCGTTGAGTTGGAATTTTCGAAGATCGGCGGTGGAGTGGGGATCAAAATTTAAAAATTTAAGGGCCCAGAAAGCACGATGTTCTAATTCAACCGGTAAATGGCATGATTTCCCATATACTAACCAATACGGTGTACAACCGATGGCGGTCTTGTACGCTGTTCGGTAAGCCCATAAAGCATCGTCTAATTTATATGACCAGTCCTTACGTGAGGTGGAAACAGTCTTTTCTAAAATACGTTTGATTTCTCTATTCACTACCTTGACCTGGTCGTTAGTTTGGGGGTGGTATGCAGTTGAAAGCTTGTGTAACGGCATACTTAAAAAGTGTTTTTGCAAGTTGTGCGTTACAAAAGTGCGAACCCCTATCGCTAACGATGGCCCTAGGAGTACCGAATCAAGAAAATAATTTTTTTAAGAAAATAATAACGACTCGGGAGTCATTGGTAGGAAGAGCTTGGGCCTCTGCCCATCGAGATACGTAATCTAACGCAACTAAGATGTATTTATTCCCATGGCTAGAAGGAAGAGGACCTACAAAATCAATTCCCCAAAGGTCGAAAACTTCTCACTCAAGGAAATAATTTTGCAACATTTCATTTTTATTAGAGATATTGTCGGACCGTTGGCAGCTATCGCACCGACTCACAAAAGATTGGGCATCTTTAAAAAGGCTAGGCCAATTAAAGCATGCACTTAGTACTTTGTGAGTGGTCAGATTGGCTTGATAGTGCCCACCGGTCGGTCCTTCATGTAAGTGTTTTAAAATAGTTTGTCCTTCTTCGAAAGAAACACATCTCCTTACTACTTGGTCTGCACAAACCCGAAACAGATATGGGTCCTCCCAAAAATAATTCTTCAGGTCAGAAAAGAATTTCTTCTTTTGCTGATAGGAGAATTCTTTTGGGAGGACTTGAGCTACTAAGTAGTTGGCGAAGTTTGCAAACCAAGGAGAAGGAGTAGTGTTGATTGAAAATAACTTCTCGTCGGGAAAATAATCATTAAAAGTTTGTTCATTTAAATTTTTAATAAACGGGTTATCTAATCGTGAAAGATGGTCCGCGGCCAAATTTTCAGCTCCCTTTTTATCTCGGATTTCCAAGTCGAACTCCTGGAGGAGTAAGATCCAGCGAAGTAAGCGTGGTTTGGCATCCGGTTTAGAAAGTAAATATTTGAGGGCTGAGTGGTCCGTAAAAACGATAATTTTTGAAAGCGTAATATAAGATCGAAATTTGTCGAACGCAAAAATAGCTGCTAATAATTCTTTCTCTTTTGTGGTATAGTTCTCTTGTGCGGATGTAAGCGTTTTACTTGCGTAGAAAATAGGGTGGAAGTTTTTAGATATACGTTGTCCTAAAACGGCTTCCACCGCAAAGCTATTTGCATCGCACATGATTTCAAATGGAAGGTCCCAGACTGGAGCTATCATAATTGGCGCATTTATTAGCTTATTTTTGATTAATTGAAAAGCAGATAAGCAGTTATCATCAAAAATAAATGGAGTGTCTTTTTCTAAAAGATGAGTGAGGGGTTTGGTAATTTTCAAAAAATCTTTTATAAATCGCCGGTAAAAACCGGCATGTCCTAGAAAGCTTCTTATGGCCTTAACGTTGGTTGGCGGTGGCAGTTTTTCGATCACTTCTATTTTTGCTTCATCGACCTCAATTCCTCTTGCTGATATCTTATGACCTAAAACCAATCCTTCCCGCACCATGAAATGGCATTTCTCCCAGTTCAGGGCGAGATTGGTCTCCACACATCGTTCTAACACTTTTTCTAAATTCTGTAAACAAAAATCGAAGGAATCACCAAACACGGAGAAGTCATCCATAAAGACCTCCATAATACTTTCTACGTCCTTGTCAAAAATGGCCAACATACATCGTTGAAATGTTGCCGGCGCATTACATAAGCCAAACGACATTCTTCGATAGGCGAAGGTGCCGAAAGGACAAGTAAACGTTGTTTTCTCCTGGTCCTCGGGCGAGATGGGAATTTGGAAGTAGCCCGAGAGATCATCGAGGAAACAATAAAAGCTATGGCCAGATAATCGATCTAAAATTTGATCGATGAATGGCAAGGGGAAATGGTCCTTGCGGGTGGCATCGTTCAATTTGCGATAATCAATACACATACGCCACCCAGTCACCGTCCGTGTTTGGATTAAGTCATTATTGTCGTTTAACACTACCGTGATTCCTCCCTTTTTAGGAACTACTTGGACGGGGCTCACCCATTTGTTATCTGAAATTGGATAGATACTTCCTGCGTCTAATAATTTCACGACCTCACCCTTTACTACTTCTTTCATGTTTGGGTTTCGGCGTTGAGGTTGAATAGAGTTATGTGAATTATCTTCCATTAGAATTTTGTGTGTGCAGAAAGACGGACTTATGCCCTTAATATCAGAAATCTGCCAAGCAATTGCTTGGCGGTGCTTTTGTAAAACTTTTAGCAATTTGGCATTTTCAGATTCACTTAGATGGGCCGACACTATTACTGGAAACTTAGAGTCTTTTTCCAAAAACTCATATCTGCGCGATTCCGCTATCCGCACCCCCCCTGGTGCTTCGTATCATTCCCACCCTTTTCATTTCTATAAATAGTCATCTTGTACTTTCTAACTACAGCATTAACTGTTCTCCAGCTCTTATTTTCTCTTCCAGGCCCTCTCGCTAATTTTGGCTCGCACTCGCTTCTTTTCCCGGCTCGCAAATACTACCAACATGGTTGTCGAGGGCTAATCCGAAGGGCGAGCCAGGTGTGTCGGGGCTTTTTGCGACCACACTTTCTTAGGCGCCTCGCTCACCGGTGATGAGTTTCTCGCCGTCGTGGACAAGTACATCGCTTTGGGGAATACTGCTCGCTGCCCGCCGAGCACCGCCACACTCAACGTTCCTTCCACCGACGAGCTCGCCATACCCATTGCTCATTTTAAGAATGGGTTGCGACTCCCACTCTAGCCAGAGGTTCTCCAGGTAATTTATTCGATCCTCACCATTCTTACTCGCCTCGCAGGGAGCATGCTAACCATACCTTGGTGAATTCTTTAGGTACTCAAGTACTACGGCATCCTGGTGAGCCAGTTGTTGCCAAACGTGATCGTCGTGGTGGTCGCGTTTGTCTACTACCTGCGGGAGGAGAAGATCGAGTTCAGCCTGCTCGTCTTCCACAATATCTTCTCCTTCCATGCGTACAAGGATGGGATGACCCACTTTACGAGCCAGCATGTCACCTTGTGCAAGACGGTGAACAAATCCCATTACTGGCATCAGAAATTTGTCTTGGTGAAAGGACCGTTCGACAACATCCCCTTCTCCCCCCTTCCAACAGGATGATGCAACCTACCGCCCTCCCGCCTCGCTTGGCGGTGACGACGCGAGGCTCTACCAATACCTGGACGGTAAAAACTTCGAGGTCGCCGACCTCCGGCAGAGAGTGGACTCGCTGCTGCAGGTCCCGCAAGGGGAAGGTCTGGCTTGCACTCGCAAGCTCTAATATATTTTTTCTCATTCTATGTGCTAACTCTTTCTTTGCCTTTGCAGGGGAATGGCATCTTCCCATCATCCCACCGTATGCGACGAGCGCTACCCTCTCTTCCAGCACTCTCGCCGTCACGGCCGCCGATGCTTGCCGAGAGCCCCCAGCTCATCTTCGGGCAAGAAGCGACCGTTGCCCGCGAGCCAGCTCGCCGCGAAGCCCCCCATCAAGAAGAGGAACAAGGATATGTCATCCAAAAAAAGGGGGAAAGAGGTCGTGGACCTGAGCGAGTCGGAGTCTCCGCTCACCCCCTCCGCGAGCCAAAAAGCTTCCCCGGAGGGTAGCGAGCCGAAGGACGCTCCTGGCGGGCCCAAGCCCATTAGCCACAAAAACTTTGGCCTGGGCGCTAAACTCCCTGACACCCTCGGCGAGCCAATGCTCGCATGGGAACGTGACCTCAACAGGATCTCTTGCTCGTCGCTCTTCCCCTCCTGGGTTGAGAGCGATAAGGTGGGAGGCGAGGCGTTCTCCCTCGCCTTTGGGCTCTATGGCCGCAAGGACGCCGCCAATTTCGGTGCCCTATTGTCCGGGCTACTCGTCAACGAATCCATGCGAGCCCACTTCCGTTCCTTGGAGATATCCCACATGGTGGCTCGGTGGTATCTCACCACAGAAAGAGATTCCAAAGAGCTCCAGCGCGAGCTCAAGGCAGCCACCGACGAGGTCACGAGCCTCAAAGGAAGAGAGTCCATCTCGGAAGGTCTCATCGCCAGCCTTTAGGATAGAATGGTAAGTCCTCCATACAACATCCATCTCTCCTGCTATACGTTTTGCTTAACTTAGGCTTTTCTTCTTCAGGATGCCGAGACCGCGAGCCAGCTACTCTCATGGAACGCCGACCTGGAGTCAGAGGTCGCATTCCTCAAGGCGCACTTCTGCGAGCTGACCAGAGCTGCGCTCCCTCCGTCCCCTCTGCGAACTGGGGCTCACAATATACCTTGAGGAGAACAGAAGGCGACCCACAATAATTCCATGGGTGTAGCCGCCCTCGTATTTGAGACCCCCAAAGGGGCGGGTCTGCTTTCCCTAGCTGCCCTAGAGCTCGGCATCGAGGACGTCTTCCCGGACCTATTCGCGCCGATCCCGAAGCCCGACGACCGCGGTAGCGAGGAAGAGCCGTCCAGCAACCAGCATTAGCTTTTTAATTTTCCATGTAAAATTTTTGTTTTCACCCGGCGAGTTCGCTGTTATTTTGTAACACTTTTGAGAAAAGAACATGGAACCTTTTCTACCTTTCAATCTTGCTCGCACCAATACGCTTTTCTATGCTCGCGTGAATATATTTGGTTATGCTTATGCTCTTACTCTTATCCGCGCTCGCCTCTTAACATTATTATTTATGCTCGCATTCGCACCCTTCTTACCGGGCGATTGTCGCAAGGTTTACAATTTCATAGTATTTTGCTTTGGTCTCGATACCCTACCTCGCGCATACCTAAGAAGTCGCTCGCGTAGCTTCTCTCGCTTAGGAGTTTCATTAGATGGACCATCTGTTTTCTCTTGCACTAAGTGCGGTCCACTTCGCGCCTCTGGCTCGCCGAGTGGGGCCCTTTCGAGTGGGATTGACATTACCCTACCTCGCTCACCCTCCCCCTGCGTGCATTCAGCCTTGCTTGTTATCCGCCGCGCCGGCGGACCTCCCCAACTCGCTAATTTCAGGCATCGCTTATGAATTCTCCAGGCACTTTTTTGCGAGCTAGGACCCGGCCCGACGAGCCATGCGGCCACCGTATCCATCCCTATCGTATACCTTGCATGACATAGCATAAACATTACAATTCAACCCCTACCCCTATCATATAAGTCGGTTATGGGACTTCTTATACAATAGGCCTTGCTAAACGACCCCTTGGTCTATAGGTTTGTGTGGGCATTCCTATACATCAATGGTTACTTTCTGTTATATACATGTATTTACTTAATGCACTTTACTTTTTCTTTACCTGCTCTTACTATGCTCTTTTACTGCTTCAATTATATATATATATATACATGTGTAGTGTAGACATTCCCTGTACCCCTGTCATCTGCTATTGTTATACCCCTTGTTTTCCTCCACTTCATCCTTCCCGCACGGTGCCTAGGAGTCACCGGGGGAGGGGTGGTGGATTGGATTAGTCTTTTGACTAACGGTCGGTGGACCATATCATTTTGGGGGATCGAAGAGATGCATCAGCACTAGAGGCCGGTGCAAATTGAGGCGGGCCAGTATAGTACAGGAGCACCAGATTCAGGATCAGTGAGTGATTGGTAGCTAGCTTCCGCGAGTGACCTTGTAGTGAGGATATGATGTACAGGGCATGAGCCCTTTATTATTGTTATCTTTTTATTTCAGTTACTCTCTGTGGACATTTACCATTTATGGTTTATATATTTCCTGTGATGCGAACATGAGATTTTCTATATGTTCAAATATACTTTTCTTCTTCTGTGATCGATATGGCCGGCAGGATCGGCATTTTATAATGGCGACCTTCCCGAGTGAGGGTGTCACCGCAAAGCGGCGCTTCTGGGAATAAGACCCAGGTTTTTGAAAGAAAAAAAAAGGTCTAGCACCGAAAACTTTCCACCTTGTCAGCCTCTCCAGAGATCAACCTGACCCACCGTCTATGAGAGCCCGGCAGCAGAATCAATCGGGGGCACTCGAGCACCAAAAACTTTCCACCTTGCCAGCCTCTCCAGAGATCAACCTGACCCACCGTCTATGAGAGCCCGGCAGTAGAATCGATCTGGGGCACTCCAGCACCCAAAACTTTCCACCTTTCCAGCCTCTCCAGAGATCAACCTGACCCTCCGTCTATGAGAGCCCGGCAGCGAAATCGATCTGGGGCACTCCAGCACCCCAAACATTCCACCTTGCCAGCCTCTCCAGAGATCAACCTAACCCACCGTCTATGAGAGCCCGACAGCAGAATCGATCTGGGGCACTCCAGCACCAAAACATTTCACCTTGCCAACCTCTCCAGAGATCAACCTGACCCGCCATCTATGAGAGCCCAGCAGCGGAATTGATCTGGTGCACTCCAGCACCTAAAACTTTCCACCTTGACAGCCTCTCTAGAGATCAACCTGACCCACCATCTATGAGAGCCCGACAGCGGAATCGATCTGGGGCACTCCAGCACCAAAAACTTTCCACCTTGCCAGCCTCTCCAGAGATCAACCTGACCCACCATCTATGAGAGCCCAGCTGCGGAATCGATCTGGGGCACTCCAGCACTCAAAATTTTCCACCTTGCCAGCCTCTCCAGAGATCAACCTGACCCACCATCTATGAGAGCCCGACAGCAAAATCTATCTGGGGCACTCCAGCACCCAAAACTTTCCACCTTGCCATCCTCTCCAGAGATCAACCTGACCCATCTTCTATGAGAGCCCGACAGCGGAATCGATCTGGGGCACTCCAGCACCAAAAACTTTCCACCTTGTTAGCCTCTCCAGAGATCAACCAGACCCACCATCTATGAGAGCCCGGTAGCGGAATCGATCTGGGGCACTCCAGCACCAAAAACTCGAGGACTCCTGCTTAGAAAGAACTTCCAAACCAATATATTGAGATTAGAATATATAACAAGTCAATTACAAAAAGATTCAAGGATAGAATCATTTCAGGTCATCCCCGCTCCTGGCCAAGCCGAGGAGTACCCCATCCACATCTCGGAGGTGGTACCCTCCTGACTTGAGCGCTTTGTCTACAATATACAACACCTCCCAGTTAGGATTGAGCTTTCCTACCGCGGCTCCTCTCCCGGCCGCATTAACCTTCATCAGCATCAGATCTCCTTTCTCGAACTGTTTCACTCAGATGTGCTTGTCGAAGTACCGAGCCATCCGCCATTTGACCTCTTCCTGCCGGACAGCGGCTAAGTCCCAGAGCTCTTCCACCAGGTCTAGAGATAGCATTTGCTTTTCCCCATTCTCCACTAGCCACTTCTCATCACCTTCGCCCGCGGAGACCACCCTGGGGGACTTGACGTCGAACTCCACTGGGAGTATGACCTCAGACCTGTGAGAAAGCTTGAATGGAGTCTCTCCCGTGGATGTGTTCGGAGTGGTTCTCATAGCCCAGAGGACCAAGGGTAACTGCTCTACCTAGTTCCCCATGAGGTTCTCAACCTTCTTCTTCAGCAAATTCATGATAATTTAATTTGCCGCCTCCACCTTCCCATTACTTCTTGGGTGGTGGACTGACGCGAACCGAAGGTCTATGCCGAGATGGATGTTGAAGCTGACAAACTCGTCCCTGGCAAACTACGGCCAGTTGTTTGTAACTATGGCTAGCGGGAGCCCATGCCTGCAAATTATCTCACCCTATATGAAATTTCTAACTACTTGAGATTTTACCTTGGCCAGCTCCTTCACCTCCATCCACTTGGAGAAATAGTCAATCATCACAAACAAGAACCTTCTTTGGCCACTCGCTTGCGGGAAAGGACCTACCGGGTCCAAACCCCATATAGCAAAGGGGCAGGGTGTTGTGATGGACCGAAGCCTCTAGGCTGGCAGGAGCTGGAGAGGAGCGAACAACTGGCATTTTAAACATTTCCTCGCGTACTCCGCCGCATCCTTGCTGAGGGTAGGCCAAAAGTAGCCCTGCCTCAACACTCTCCCCTCCAAGGTTTGGCTCCCGGAGTGGCTGCCACACTACACTAAGTGAATTTCCTCCATGAGCCTTGGGACCTCCTCCTCTGATACACAATGGCCTAGGAGTCATGAGAGTGTTTTCATGTACAGTCCTCCTGCATGCAAGGAATAATGGTGATGAAGGGATCCATCCATGATGTCCGCTGAAGCGCCGCTTATCCACATCCCTTTCGGGGAACTTCCCCGATATCAAGAAGGTGATGAAGGGATCCATCCATGATGTCCGCTGGTCCACCTCCATCAGCTCACCCTCCTCGATGGATGGTTGGAAGAGGTCCGACACCATCCCCCCGGCCCTGGGACCGAACTTCTCCAGGAGGTCTGTCGCGGCACTCTCCTCCCTTGGCACGTGATGAATTGAGAAGGTCTGGAACTGCCCAATGAGCCCCTTGACCTTTTCCAAGTATCCCTTGTCACATCCCCCAGACAGCTAGACCCCCCAGGTGAATCTGTCATGACAAGGCCTTGGTAGTGAGAAATCCCTTTAACTTAGGCAAGATTAGGGTTGAAAGTGCCTTGGACTACAAATAGCAATTTCCAATGACCAAGCTTAGGGTTGGACTTTAGGGCCTCAACTTGACCATTTGACCCCACCATAGTATCCCTAACCCATTAGGGGTCCACATAGGGCACCAAGATCCCATTAGGGTCAACCAAAGAGGCCAGATTGACCAAAGTCAACCCTAACCCCAAATTGGTCAAAGTAGCCTAATTGGAGTCAATTGACCTCCACCATGCCAAGTTGACCACACATCTAGGTCTAAAATATCATAAGAGACATAGTAGACCTAAAAGCCCCATCATGGGACCCCAGTGGTGCAAATTGACCTATATGCCCTTTTAGGTCAAAATGGCAATTCTTCACTAAGTGCCCTAATTGACCATCACCATTTTAAATTGACCCTACCCATAATGTTACAATATCATAGGAGACCCAGTGGATCAAAAAGCCCCAAGACTGGGTCAACCCTAGGGCTCAATTTGACCAAAGTCAACTTAGTCTGTTTTGGTCAAATCAACTTATATTGGGTCAACTAAGGCTCATGTGACCAAATTGACCCCACCAGTAGTTTCTAAATTTAATTTGGAGTCCAATGGACCCAAAAGCCCCATCCTAGGGTCACCCAATTAGTCAATTTGACCAAAGTCAACCTTGTCCTTAATTTGGTCAAAATAACCCAATTTCTCCAAATTAAACCCCATCCACTTGGGCTAAACCCAATTGGTGTGGTCCACCACCTAGTGGTGATTGTAAGTGGCTGACTTGGCCGTTCAATTTGAATGAATTCGGCCAGGAGAGAGAAAGCCCCAAATTGGAGAGAGAGAGAAGGGGCATTCATGGAGATTGAATGCTTTGACCCCTCAATCCTCCCCCAATTGCTGATCATTCATCTCCCCTGTCAGTTACAAGTGAATCCAAGGGTTTTCCAGGGCTGAGGGGGGCTGAATCAAAGGGGAATTAGAGGTGGCCGAAATCACCATTAATGGTGATAATGGCAATTCATGCCATGGCTCTTCCCCTCCCCCAATTAACCTCAAAAACACCTTCAGAGGTCGGAGAGGAGTGAAACCCCCAAGCTTCCAGAGAAAATCGGGCAGAGGAAGGCTAGATCGGCATGGCACCAAAAGCTCCACCACCGGCCATGGCCAACTGCCGGAGCACGCGCCACCAGGCCCCCACACAGGTCCGATCCTCCTCCTCCCTCTTAGTGCTTAGATCTTAATCTAACTGGGGCTTGATTCGAGTTCAAACGGGCTCGAATCGTGCACCCAAAGGTGCTCGTTTTCGAGCATTTTTCCCCTCCCCGAAACCCCTACTTCGGCCACCACCGCCCGGCAAATGACCTCCTATCGCCGGCCACCACCTCAATGGAAGTGGTGGTGGCACTTGCCGGCCGGGGGGATGTGAGGGTGGCCGGGAAAACGAGGTTGAAGGCGGCCCAGGCGCGGGCTATCACAGCCGTTGATTCACTGGAGAAGATGATCCGATGTCGTCCAAGCTGCTTCAAGATTCGTGCAGGAATCATTCATATGAATGAAATGAATGGCTTATTATGTGTATTTTGTCACATTTCTGGCAGCATTTTGAATTAAAAATTAAAAATACTTAGGCCCTTCACACGAAAAAGTGTTCAACAACAATGTTGTAGCCCTTGATGCCTAGTTTACTACAAAATTGATATCACTCGGTTTGCAGCCCTGGTTAGGTCACATCACTCATTTTGGTGGGGACTGTCCATAGGGCTGACCAGAGATTGATTTGGATGCCCACATCAATCCAGAACTCCAAATGACTTGAAATTTGGGGTGTAGGCTATTCTTATGTATACACAGGACATATACAAAAATCAGAATTTTTGCAGAATATTTTTCTATAGTTTTTGGAAAAATTCAATAATCCATGTGTGATTTAATTAGGTGCCTTAAACTCCTCAAAATCCTCCCAAATTTGGATATGTGGTCTTAGAGAGCATGCTAGGTCTCTGGTTAAAATCTCAACCCATTTGGAGTTGATTTGATGGGGCAATTCACAAAGTCAACCCTAGGCTCCCTAGGTTAGGGAAAAACTTTGGGTGAGTGCCCCCACTCCCCCACAAAGCCAATTGGTCTCAAATTTGGGGTGCACATCACCCTCACCCATGCCAACCCTTGGTCCAAATTTAGTGGGCATTGGAGGTGGTTTACCCTAGTAAATTGCAAAGGGGCTAATTGCTAAATGCACCCCAACTAGGCACCCTAAAGAACCCTAATCCTCACCAAATTTTGGTGGGACCTTGGGTGACCATTCACTGACCTCTGGCCAAAGTTTTGGGTTGGTTGGACTTGGACAAGATAGGGAATTTCCCTTGGACATATGTTTGCTTAGGAGATAAATTAGGGTAAAGATGGACCTAGGCAAACTATGGAGTGTGGAGGGGCTTCCTCCCACTTATTGAAGGAGTGACTTTGGTCACTGACTTGGGGTGTATGGTATACCCCAAGGAGCCAATTATGGGAGGGTTGGGCTTGGTGTGCCCTTGAACCCTAGTGGTTAACCCTAGAGTGCCCTTTAGGGCTTGGTGAAGGACATAGGGGTGTTTGTCCTTGGAGAGGAGTGTAATGGACTCCTCTAAGTCCTATGAGTGATATAACACCCTCACAAGAAGTATGGGTGGATTTGGGGAAGTATGGACCATAATCCTAGGGTAAACCCTAAGGGGTGCATTTAGAGGTCAATGAAGGAAGAGGGGTCAAACCTTTATGGTTTGACCTAAAATTTTGGAGAGTAGGTCATAGTGACCAGAGGAGCCTCCCCTGTGAAATTGAAGAGGTTTGGGGTTGTATACCTTAGGGAATAAACCCTTGGGTAGATTTGTAAATACTTAGGTTTTGGGGTTTTAGGCAAGATTAATACCTAGGGATTAACCAATTTCTGTCACCAACTTAGTTTTGATGCTATTAATCCCTGGAGGTTCTGTTAGAACCATTGGAAGACTTTTGGAGGTCCAAATTATAATTATTCTTATTATTGGCAATTTTTGGGATTATTAATTTTAGGGTGTTGGTTTTCTGTAATTTCATGAAACTTTGCTGGATGTCATTTCATACCATTATGAACCCACAATAATTTTCTCATAATTTTTGGATTGGTATTTTTGGTACTTCTAGTTCAATTTGGAATTTATTGCAAATATTTCCTTTGTGGAAATTACAGATGTAACCTCTATGGAATATGGTCAAATTTTTTAGGACTGAATATGTTAGTATGAATCACCTCTGTATAAAGTTCCATAAGGTTTGGAGTTCATATGAGGGTACCTCCTTTGGAAATAATTGAAAATTAGTGGGTTTAGGAATTTTCGAAAATAGTAAACCTTGCTGGAATTTCCTAAAAATTCATATTTACTGATTATTAGGTACCCTTGATTTATTTAAAAATTTTAGTAGGCATTGGAAGTCAGAAAATGACACTTGTAGTTCAAATCGTAGGAGGTTGTATTTTTGGAAAAAATTTTAAATATTAATAATGTTGGGAAAATTACGATTCTCTGGAATTAATCTTATTACATCATGATAGACCTCCAGTAAATAGCTTGTGTCAGTTGGATGAATATTTGGAGTACCTATAGTTGTGAGCTTCGTATAATTAGTTTGGTCTGCGTATAGTAAAACTGTGAAATTTGAGAATCAAGTGGATCCTTAGGAGGGATGGGAGGTATGAGGTTTACCTAGTTTGGTTGAGAAGGTATGATGGTCAACAAGAAGTATTATAGATGGTAAAGTGTGCTTGGTGTGTTGAGGGTAAAGTGGTGCTCGGGATTGACGAAGGATCGTCTTGGAAAGTCATGAGTCACCTAGGGTTAATTCAATTGTAATAACAAGAGGGTGTTCTTATGGGTAGATACCAACAACACTAAGTGTCTTGAAAAAGGGAACTTTGGGGTGTCATCCCATTTCGGTTCCTAGTACCGTAGCGATCCCCTTACAGGGTAACCCTCGGGAAGTCCATAAACTGTAAGAGTAAAATGTTATACAAGAATAACTTAATAATACACACACCCACACCCCGTGGTTACGACAGGTTAGTTGGTTTGGTGCTACGAGCTGTAGGCTCGGTAGTTGTAAGAGCGGACTGGTTAGTCCGGTGAGCTTGTGACTCAGAGATGGTTGTTGATGGCGGGCAGGTCAGCCCGGGGAGCTTATGGCTCGGAGGTAGGTAGTAGAACATATTGCATGTGAACTGAAGGTGGTGGGTCTTTGGTATTGGCGGTCGTTCACACCGACGTCAATACGTTGACTTGGCAAGTATGGTATTTACACTTAGCCATGAAAGTCTGGTGGTCCAGCCAGTAAGAGTACGCAGATGCTCCGCGGGTTTTGCGTTGAGGCGTACGATAGGTCTAGGTTAGGTAGTGTGAATACCAACCTAGAGGTGGGCGAGTCCCAACCCACCGCTTCCGTTTGCCACTATGGGAGTATCCTGGGAGTCTAGCTCGCTCCAAAAAGGGGGAACTAAAGGTCTATGCGCATAGAGTCGTAGTGAGTGAGTTGCACTTGTATGAATATAACATAACAGCATACCTTGCATGTCATAGCATAAAACATTGCATTTCAACCTACCCCTAACGAATAAGTCGGTTATGGGACTTCTTATACGGTAGGCCTTGCTAAATGACCCCATGGTCTATAGGTTTGTGTGTACATTCCTATAAATCAATGGTTAATTTCTTATACTTATCTTTGTACCCCTGATTACTTTACCTGTTCGCACCTTACTTTGCTTACTGCTTCAGTTTATTATATATACACACTTGTGTAGTGGTAGATCTTTCCATAACTAGTTTCCCTATCACCTGCATTTGTTTACCCCTTTGTTTACCTCCGCTTCGTCCTCCCGCTCGGTGCCTAAGAGTCACTGGGGGAGAGGTGGGGGATTGGCTTAGTCTTTTTGACTAACGGTCTGTGGACCATATCATTTTAGGAGATCGAGGAAACGCAGCAGCACCAGAGGCCGAGGCAGACGGAGGCGTGCCTGTCTAGTACAGGAGCACAGGATTCAGGGTCTGTGAATGATTAGTAGTTAGCTTCCGCGAGTGATCATGTAGTGAGGATATGATGTACAGGGCATGAGCCCTTTATTATTGTAACCCTTGTTATCTTTTATTCAGTTATATCACTGTGGACATTTACTGTATGGTTTATAATTCATGTGATTATGTGGACTTGTTTTCTTTAATGTACTTTTCTTCGTGATCGTTTTGGCCGGCAGGATCGGCGTTTTGTAGTGGCGACCTTCCCGAGCGAAGGTGTCACCGCAAAGCGGCAATTCTGGGCCTAAGACCCGGATGTTTGAAAAGAAAAAAAAATGGGGTCTTACAAGTGGTATCAGAGCAAACCTCGATCCGAAGAAAAGAAGTCCACAAACCCTGGGCCACCCCGCGCGAGCATAGTTTGAGGACAAACTAGCAGCGGAAGCAGTGGTGTGCCCATAGGGGAAATCACATGAAAAAGTCCACTTCTAACTGAATCTTTTTGACAAGTTTTCTTTTGTAGCCTGCGGCGAACCCTGCCCCCTACAGGGAATACCTCCGGCTGCAAATATCTCGTTAGATAGTCCTTTAGTCAACGAGTTAGACTCTACCCCACTAGGATACGTGACTTACCTTGACAATCTATACCATGACCTAGTCTGAATTATACCGTAAGTATAACTTTTGGTGAAGGTACGAGGATACCCAAAAGAGGCTAGAGAAGGAAAGATTGACACCTAAGTAGAATGGTATGAGACTTGTAGACTCAACCCTCGTATCGGTGACATGATTACATTGAGACAATCACCACGACAAACACCGAGGGTCGGGTAAGAATTGAAGTCCGGAAGGGACCCGTTTGGGATTGGGTAACATGTTGACCCTGATAAGGTTGTAGTAGAGGATACCTAGAAGATTCTAAGGTGTGGAGTATACCAATGAGCCTCAAGATAGAACCCCAAGTCTAAGGTTGTGTGCCCTGAGAATTGTTCGCATACTCGGGACGCATATAACTTGGTAATATTGAAGATACTCAGCCCAAAATAGATAGTGACTAATTTTTTGTTTATTGGGACTTACCTTTTGTTTATTGGGCAAATTAATGATGGACTTGGTTTTCCCTTAGACTTATGTTAGAAATTTTTGTGTCATGAACACTATGATTTTGAAGTCGATCTTATTCAATGTTACTTGGAAGAAGATGAGATGGTGTAACAGTATGTTCGGAATAATGATCTGTAGTATTACTAGGGCAATGGATAAACATCATTGATCAAACAACAACTTGACCTTAGTTGAATCATTGGAAATGTAAAGTCGCCAAGATTAATCACTTAGGGATGTCGATGCCCTAGTCTAGAAGTTGAGGACGGAAATTAGATCTTACAAGTTGTAGTTATATCTGACAGTTCTTGAGGTTTGGGGCATTCGGAAGTGATTAGCTTATGATTTGTTTAAAATCACACCCTATTTTGGTAGAAAATTTTAACTATAATTGTAGCCTGTATGCCTTAGGACGCTAGATGATTTGATTAGTTCCATCAATAGTAAGAACTGGAAAAGTTGTAGAGTAGAGACGATTTATTACTCGGACGTACCTGAAAGAGTAAGAATTTGATTGTGAGAAGTAAACTTTAGAGGCATAAGAGTCTGCCCAGGTTAGAGTGGAAGTTTGAGGACAAATTGACCAAGGTAGCAAGGTCACCCCGGTCAAGATAGATGATACGACGGAGCGAGTCTTGCGGCGCAAGAAGATTCCAAGGTTAAGATATGTGGTAAAATTGGGGTCAGGAGGAGCACAACTTGGAGCCACTAGAACTGGTGTGGCAGTGATAATCGGTGCTCTCCGAGCCAGGAATAGCTTCAATTCTTAGGGGATGTTACGTTCAGTCACTCTCGGTGAAAACCCCGCAAGCCTAACTTGAATTTCGAGGATGAAATTATTTTTTTTATTTATTGGGATTTGTAACATCCCCCAGACACCTAGACCCCCCAGGTGAATCTGTCATGACAAGGCCTTGGTAGTGTAAAAATCCCTTTAACTTAGGCAAGATTAGGGTTGAAAGTGCCTTGGACTGCAAATAGCAATTTCCCGTGACCAAGCTTAGGGTTGGACTTTAGGGCCTCAACTTGACTATTTGACCCCACCATAGTATCCCTAACCCATTAGGGGTCCCTTAGGGCACTAAGGGCCCATTATGGTCAACCAAAGAGGCCAGATTGACCAAAGTCAACCCTAACCCCAAATTGGTCAAAGTAGCCTAATTGGAGTCAATTGACCTCCACCATGCCAAGTTGACCACACATCTAGGTCTAAAATATCATAAGAGACCTAGTAGACCTAAAAGCCCCATCATGGGACCCCCAGTGGTGCAAATTGACCTATATGCCCTTTTAGGTCAAAATGGCAATTCTTCACTAAGTGCCCTAATTGACCACCACCATTTTAAATTGACCCTACCCATAATGTTACAATATCATAGGGCACCCAGTGGATCAAAAAGCCCCATGACTGGGTCAACCCTAGGGCTCAATTTGACCAAAGTCAACTTAGTCTGTTTTGGTCAAATCAACTTATATTGGGTCAACTAAGGCTCATGTGACCAAATTGACCCCACCAGTAGTTTCTAAATTTAATTTGGAGTCCAATGGACCCAAAAGCCCCATCCTAGGGTCGCCCAATTAGTCAATTTGACCAAAGTCAACCTTGTCCTTAATTTGGTCAAAATAACCCAATTTCTCCAAATTAAACCCCATCCACTTGGGCTAAACCCAATTGGTGTGGTCCACCACCTAGTGGTGATTGTAAGTGGCTGACTTGGCCATTCAATTTGAATGAATTCGGCTAGGAGAGAGAAAGCCCCAAATTGGAGAGAGAGAGAAGGGGCATTCATGGAGATTGAATGCTTTGACCCCTCAATCCTCCCCCAATTGATGATCATTAATCTCCCATGTCAGTTACAAGTGAATCCAAGGGTTTCCAGGGCTGAGGGGGGCTGAATCAAAGGGGAATTAGAGGTGGCCGAAATCACCATTAATGGTGATAATGGCAATTCATGCCATGGCTCTTCCCCTCCCGCAATTAACCTCATAAACACCTTCAGAGGTCGAAGAGGAGTGAAACCCGAAGCTTCCAGAGAAAATCTGGCAGAGGAAGGCTAGATCGGCATGGCACCAAAATCTCCACCACCGGTCATGGCCAACCGCCGGAGCACGCGCCACCAGGCCCCACACAGGTCCGATCCTCCTCCTCCCTCTCTGTGCTTAGATCTTAATCTAACTGGGGCTTGATTCGAGTTCAAACGGGCTCGAATCGTGCACCCAAAGGTGCTCGTTTTTGAGCATTTTTCCCCTCCCCGAAACCCCTACTCCGG
The DNA here is from genome assembly GCA_033032865.1 of Dactylorhiza incarnata. NCBI lineage: Eukaryota > Viridiplantae > Streptophyta > Magnoliopsida > Asparagales > Orchidaceae > Dactylorhiza > Dactylorhiza incarnata. The sequence continues at coordinate 2,442,512 of JAWHQI010000026.1, read as the reverse complement.
CCACCACCGGCCGGCAAATGACCTCCTATCGCCGGCCACCACCTCAACGGAGGTGGTGGTGGCACTTGCTGGCTGGGGGATGTGAGGGTGGCCGGGAAAACGAGGTTGAAGGCGGCCTAGGCACGGGCTATCAAGCCGTTGATTCACTGGAGAAGATGATCCGATGACGTCCAAGCCGCTTCAAGATTCGTGCAGGAATCATTCATATGAATGAAATGAATGGCTTATTTTGTGTATTTTGTCACATTTCTGACAGCATTTTGAATTAAAAATTAAAAATACTTAGGCCCTTCAAACGAAAAAGTGTTCAACAACAATGTTGTAGCCCTTGATGCCTAGTTTACTACAAAATTGATATCACTCGGTTTGCAGCCCTGGTTAGGTCACATCACTTATTTTGGTGGGGACTGTCCATAGGGCTGACTAGAGATTGATTTGGATGCCCACATCAATCCAGAACTCCAAATGACTTGAAATTTGGGGTGTAGGCTATTCTTATGTATACACAGGATATATCCAAAAATCAGAATTTTTGGAGAATATTTTTCTATAGTTTTTGGAAAACTTCAATAATCCATGTGTGATTTAATTAGGTGCCTTAAACACCTCAAAATCCTCCCAAATTTGTATATGTGGTCTTAGAGAGCATGCTAGGTCTCTGGTTAAAATCTCAACCCATTTGGAGTTGATTTGATGGGGCAATTCACAAAGTCAACCCTAGGCTCCCTAGGTTAGGGAAAAACTTTGGGTGAGTGCCCCCACTCCCCCACAAAGCCAATTGGTCTCAAATTTAGGGTGCACATCACCCTCACCCATGCCAACCCTTGGTCCAAATTTGGTGGGCATTCGAGGTGGTTTACCCTAGTAAATTGCAAAGGGGCTAATTGCTAAATGCACCCCAACTAGGCACCCTAAAGAACCCTAATCCTCACCAAATTTTGGTGGGACCTTGGGTGACCATTCACTGACCTCTGGCCAAAGTTTTGGGTTGGTTGGACTTGGACAAGATAGGGAATTTCCCTTGGACATATGTTTGCTTAGGAGATAAATTAGGGTAAAGATGGACCTAGGCTAACTATGGAGTGTGGAGGGGCTTCCTCCCACTTATTGAAGGAGTGACTTTGTTCACTGACTTGGGGTGTATGGCATACCCCAAGGAGCCAATTATGGGAGGGTTGGGCTTGGTGTGCCCTTGAACCCTAGTGGTTAACCTTAGAGTGCCCTTTAGGTCTTTGTGAAGGACATAGGGGTGTTTGTCCTTGGAGAGGAGTGTAATGGACTCCTATGAGTCCTATGAGTGATATAACACCCTCACAAGAAGTTTGGGTGGATTTGGGGAAGTATGGACCATAATCCTAGGGTTAACCCTAAGGGGTGCATTTAGAGGTCATTGAAGGAAGCGGGGTCAAACCTTTATGGTTTGACCTAAAATTTTGGAGAGTAGGTCATAGTGACCAGAGGAGCCTCGCCTGTGAAATTGAAGAGGTTTGGGGTTGTATACCTTTGGGAATAAACCCTTGGGTAGATTTGTAAATACTTAGGTTTTGGGGTTTTAGGCAAGATTAATACCTAGGGATTAACCAATTTCTGTCACCAACTTAGTTTTGATGGTATTAATCCCTGGAGGTTCTGTTAGAACCATTGGAAGACTTTTGGAGGTCCAAATTATAATTATTCTTATTGTTGGCAATTTTTGGGATGATTAATTTTAGGGTGTTGGTTTTCTGTAATTTCATGAAACTTTGCTGGATGTCATTTCATACCATTATGAACCCACAATAATTTTCTCATAATTTTTGGATTGGTATTTTTGGTACTTCTAGTTCAATTTGGAATTTATTGCAAATATGTCCTTTGTGGAAATTACAGATGTAACCTCTATGGAATATGGTAAAATTTTGTAGGACTGAATATTTTAGTATAATTCACCTCTGTATAAATTTGCATAAGGTTTGGAGTTCATATGGGGGTACCTCCTTTGGAAATAATTGAAAATTAGTGGGTTTAGAAATTTTCGAAAATAGTAAACCGTGCTGGAATATCCTACAAATTCATATTTACTGATTATTAGGTACCCTTGATTTATGTAAAAATTTTAGTAGGCATTGGAAGTCAGAAAAGTGCACTTGTAGTTCAAATCGTAGGAGGTTGTATTTTTGGAAAATTGTTTTAAATATTAATATTGTTGGGAAAAATACGATTCTCTGGAATTAATCTTATTACATCATGATAGACCTCCAGTAAATAGCTTGGGTCAGTTGGATGAATATTTGGAGTACCTATAGTTGTGAGCTTTGTATAATTAGTTTGGTTTGCGTATAGTAAAACTGTGAAATTTGAGAATCAAGTGGATCCTTAGGAGGGATGGGAGGTATGAGGTTTACCTAGTTTGGTTGAGAAGGTATGATGGTCAACAAGAAGGATTATAGATGGTAAAGTGTGCTTGGTGTGTTGAGGGTAAAGTGGTGCTCGGGATTGACGAAGGATCGTCTTGGAAAGTCATGAGTCACCTAGGGTTAATTCAATTGTAATAACAAGAGGGTGTTCTTATGGGTAGATACCAACAACACTAAGTGTCTTGAGAAAGGGAACTTTGGGGTGTCATCCCATTTCGGTTCCTAGTACCGTAGCGAGCCCCTTACAGGATAACCCTCGGGAAGTCCAAGATTAACCATAAACTGTAAGAGTAAAATGTTATACAAGAATAACTTAATAATACACACACCCACACCCCGTGGTTACGACAGGTTAGTTGGTTTGGTGCTACGAGCTGTAGGCTCGGTAGTTGCAAGAGCGGACTAGTTAGTCCGGTGAGCTTGTGACTCAGAGATGGTTGTTGATGGCGGGCAGGTTAGCCCGGGGAGCTTATGGCTCGGAGGTAGGTATTAGAAAATGTTGCATGTGAACTAAAGGTGGTGGGTCTTCGGTATTGGCGGTCGTTCACACCGACGTTAATACGTTGACTCGGCAAGTGTGGTATTTACACTTAGCCATGAAAGTCTGGTGGTCCAGCCAGTAAGAGTACGCAGATGCTCCGCGGGTTTTGCGTTGAGGTGTACGATAGGTCTAGGTTAGGTAGTGTGAATACCAACCTAGAGGTGGGCGAGGCCCAACCCACCGCTTCCGTTTTCCACTACGGGAGTATCCTGGGAGTCTAGCTCGCTCCAAAAAGGGGGAACTAAAGGTCTATGCGCATAGAGTCGTAGTGAGTGAGTTGCACTTGTATGAACATAACATAACAGCATACCTTGCATGTCATAGCATAAAACATTGCATTTCAACCTACCCCTAACGTATAAGTCGGTTATGGGACTTCTTATACGGTAGGCCTTGCTAAACGACCCCATGTTCTATAGGTTTGTGTGTACATTCCTATAAATCAATGGTTAATTTCTTATACTTATCTTTGTACCCCTGATTACTTTACCTGTTCACACCTTACTTTGCTTACTGCTTTAGTTTATTATATATACACACTTGTGTAGTGGTAGATCTTTCCATAACTAGTTTCCCTGTCACCTGCATTTGTTTACCCCTTTGTTTACCTCCGCTTCGTCCTCCCGCTCGGTGCCTAGGAGTCACTGGGGGAGAGGTGGGGGATTGGCTTAGTCTTTTTCACTAACGGTCGGTGGACCATATCATTTTAGGAGATCGAGGAAACGCAGCAGCACCAGAGGCCGGGGCAGACGGAGGCGTGCCAGTTTAGTACAGGAGCACAGGATTCAGGGTCTGTGAATGATTAGTAGTTAGCTTCCGCGAGTGATCATGTGGTGAGGATATGATGTACAGGGCATGAGCCCTTTATTATTGTAACCCTTGTTATCTTTTATTCAGTTATATCACTGTGGACATTTACTGTGTGGTTTATAATTCATGTGATTATGTGGACTTGTTTTCTTTAATGTACTTTTCTTCGTGATCGTTTTGGCCGGCAGGATCAGCGTTTTGTAGTGGCGACCTTCCCGAGCGAAGGTGTCAACGCAAAGCGGCGGTTCTGGGCCTAAGACCCGGATGTTTGAAAAGAAAAAAAATGGGGTCTTACATCCCTGAAGAGTCGACTCCTTCACCTCGAAGTCCCCCTTAACCTGGCAAACCACCACCATGGAGTTCGTCGAGACCTCCTTATCTTGCACTCCTAATTCCCAGGCCAGCCGAAGGCTCGCCACCACTGCCTCGTACTCCGCCTGGTTGTTGGTGAGGGGAAATTGAATATTGATTGCCTGCTCGATCATCGTCCCTTTGGGGCTTACCAAAACCACACCTCCTCCGATGGAATGCTTTACGAGGCCCCATCCACCAACATCCTCCAGGCCACCGAGTTGGGTAGATCGGACCCTTCCACCTCGGTTACATATGAAATATCAAATTCACTTAGCTCTACCGACCACTTAGCTAACCTCCCCGAGTGCTCCACCCCTTCCATGATGTTGCGAAGGGGGTGGTCGGTCACAACCTTGATCAAATGTGCTTAGAAATAAGGTTGGAGCTTCCGGGACGACACCACCAAGGTGTGGGCCAACTTCTCCAGGATGGGATGCCGAAGCTCCGCCTTCCTTAGGACTCGGCTAACATAATAGATGGGGAGTTGCCTCCTACCTTCTTCCCGGACCAGCACTAAACTTACTGCCTCGGGTCCTACCCCCAAGTATAGGTACAAGTCCTCTCCTTGTCTTGGCCCTTGCAGCAAGGGAGCTTGGGTCAATTTTTCCTTCAGCGCTTGAAAATCCCTCTCACACTCAGGGGTGCATTCAAACTTTTGATTCACCTTTAGGACCTTGAAGAAGGGTGCACACTTCTCCCCACCCTGGAGAGGAACCTACTTAGCCCGGCCAGCTTCCCCGTGAGGCGCTAGAACTCCTTCACATTCCTTGGTGATCCTAACTCTATGATGGCCTTAACTTTGTCTGGATTAGGCTCCACCCCCGCTGGGGTGAGCAAGTGGCCGAGGAACTTTCCCCGGCTAGACCCGAAGACACACTTCTGGGGGGTTGAGCTTCATCTTGAATTTCCTCAATGTCCCGAAAGTTTCATTGATGTCACAGAGGTGGGACTCAAGGTATTGACTCTTCACCACGAGGTCATCCACGTAGACCTCCAGGTTTCAACCCATTTGTTCCCAGAAGACTCGGTCCATCATCCATTCGTATGTGGCTCCTGCGTTCTAAAGCCCAAAGGGCATCATTTTATAGTAATAGCATCCATCCATCGTGATGAAAGAGACATCCATGACGTCGGGGGGTGCATGCGGATTTGATGATAACCTAAAAAAGCATCTAAAAAAGACATCACAGAAAAACCGACGGCTCAGTCAACCAACGCGTCGATTCGGGGTAAAGGGTAGCAATCCTTGGGGCACAATTTATTAAGCAAACAAAAGTCAACACACATTCTCCACTTACCTCCCGCATTCTTCACCATAACCACATTGGAGACCCAGCCTGGGTACTGGATCTCCGATACAAACCATACTCGGAGGAGCTTTCCCACCTCCTCTCGGATCGGCCCTTCCAGATTGTCAACTATGGCCCTCTTCTTCTGTCGGATAGGCCGGTTACCGGGCTTGAGGTTGAGGCGGTGGCAAGCCATATCTGCGTCGATCCCGGGCATCTCGGCCGCGCTCTAGACGAAGACATCCATGTTCTCCTGCACACAAACCAGGATTTGCTTCTGCTCCTCTAGGCTGAGCTCTCCGCTGATCTTGACTTTCTCCACCACCCCCCGCTCGGGTGGTGACCTCGAGCTCCACAACCTCATCCATGACCTCCAGCCGGGACTACTCCCCCCAATCTCCCTCTTACTCCTCGTCCTGATCCAGCACTTCGGCCCCCTATTCCTTCCTCTCTTCCCGAACCTCCATCAGTTCTTCTGCCCCTTCCTCCTAGGCTTCTCCTTCCTCCTTTTCCCTCTCCTTCTCCTCTTCGATCCCCTCCAGCTCCCCCATCTCCCGATCGCACACTTCCGCCTCGGCCATCCAAGAGATGGTGTTCGCGACAGTCACATAGCACTGCCGAGCTACCTTCGGATCTCCCCTTATCTGGACTTAAACTCCTCCTTCCCTTAACTTGAGGCATTGGTGGAAGGTCGAGGGGACACAGCAGAACGCACTGATTAGTGGCCGTCCAAATATGGCGTTGTAGGTGTTGGGGGCATCCACTATGACAAAACAGCAATTCCTGGACTGCCCCCCCCCCCCAAAACTACGTGGAGTCCCACTCCCCCTTCTACCTCTTTCCTCTCGCCTGAGAACCCAAACCTTCATGTCGTCAAACGCCTTCTTAAAGATGATGTTGACTGAGCTCCCGCTATCCACAAGGTTTTGGGAGACGGTGAAGTTCTCGATCACCGTTTGAATGACCCGCGCATTGCAGAAAGGGTCTTCATGGCCCGGCATGTCCTTTTGAGTGAATGAGATCTTCTCTGCCAGGGGCAGGGCTAGGGACGTCAAGGCTACGCTACGATGATAGATGGTATGGTGGATGGCCTTCCGGGTTGCCTCAATCCCTACCCCCCATGGATCGCCCCGATCCCTACCCGGGTCCCCACATCGACCCGGTCTTCACACCTCTCGTCCTCCTCATCCTGAGACAGGACCTCCTCAATCCATACCGCCTGTTAGAACAACCATTTTTAATTTGGATTAGAATCCCAACTCAAATAGGGTGAGATTGTTGGAACCTTAGTTTTTGATTTGAGTCGTGATCCATATTTGCATTCATTCTGTGATCGATCAAATCCCATTAAGATAAAAGGCTGAGAAAAATATATAAATAATATACAGAAGAAAATAATATATATATAAATAATACACGTTCTCTGCGTTCGACGAACGGCTCTCTGCGTTCGACGAACAACGCTCTGCGGTCGACAAATTATATTCATTCTGTGGTCGATGAAATCCAACCCGTCTCAGCGGCCGACGAAAAGCTACGTTCGACGATCTCAAGTCTGCGTTCGACGAATCTTCAACAGAAGCTCAGCTCGACTAATATTCTCAGCAATATTTTGATTTAATTCTATTTATATATTGGTGTCCGTCTTTTCTTTATAAATTAATATTATAGCCATTAGATAATAAATATTATAGCTGTTGCAGAAAAGCTAAAGACGACAATTTATCTTCTCGAGGAATCTAGGAAATAAAAGAGACATTATCTCTTCCCTCTCTTGTCGGGCAAGAATTCAAATCAGCCTAAAAGCCTTCTCCAGATTATATGTACAAAAAGAAGAGCAGAGAAGAAGAAGGAGAGAATATATACAAGAGAAGGATTATACAGATACAGTACAGGAAAGCAAAAAGAAGAAGCAGATCTACAGAGTTCTTAATAAGAACAACATATATTATTTATCTTCTTTTTGCTAACTCTTCTCTGCAGAACATCTTCATCCTGAGACACCAATCAAGATCACTTGCTCAGGATTAAAACTGCAGAAGAAGAAAAAGAGTTATTATAATTAAGTGAAGAAGCTTCCTCAACACTTCTCAAATCAGGGGGAGCTCTTCAACATCATCAAGATCCATTCTCAACAACCCATCAGGATCTCTAGAGTCTTCTCAAGCAACGAGAATAACAACATATTATTTCCCTTCCCATCTTGTATAAAAGGTTATAACTCCCTTCAAAAGTTACAGCCATTGGTGGCAGGGCACCTGATCAAAAACCTGTAGTTGGGTTAGAGCACCTAATCAAAAGCTTACTTGGTGTGTGGCCACCTGATCAAAACTCCCTTGGTGGCAGGGCACCTGATCAACAACCTGTAATGGATTCCTACCAAATGTGGTAGAAGAGTAGATATACCCAAGTTGATTAGGGAACTACTATATTTCTTTGTGTCGTCTGTGATGCTTGGTTTATATTTTATTTCCTTATTGCTGTGTTGTGATATCTGTGATAAATATTGTAGTTAAATAACTCACTGTGTGTTATACATAATTTTATATATCACTATTTTGAAATAACCCAAAAAGTTTTAATTTAAGAACTAACCTCACCTTCAATTGGTATCAAAGCAAAGTTGATTATATCAATCACTTTCACTGATATTCAACTGACTTTCAATTGGTATCAGAGGGTTGTTGATTTTTTATACAGGCTAACACGTGAATCATAAAGATCAATTAGTTCTTAAGTTTTTTTAAAAGGTTTTTCTAAAATCTAATGGCACAAGTAGAATTTTCAATCACAAATCCACCATTCTGTAATCTAAATAGATTCTCTTTATGGCAAGCTAGAATTAGATTATTCATGAATGTTATAGATGAAGAAATTTATAACTCTATTTTGACAGGACCTCCATCTTCACAAACATCAACAGATGCTCAAGAGAAGCTGAAAAGTGTTGATGCAAAGGCTATGGACATATTAGCTCAATCAATGTCAAATGACATTCTTCAAAGAGTTGATGACTGCACTTCAGCAAGAGGCATCTGGAACTCCCTCACAAGGATGGAAATTGAACCTTCTTCCACTGACTGTATTTTTGATGCAGAACCATCATCTACTCCAAGTGAAGAAGAAGAAGTGCAAAAGGCCAGAAGATTCTGCATGTTGGCCATATATGGCTTAAACCACCACTCAGATGCAGAATCTGAATCTGATGAAGATAAGGTAACTGAGGTAACTTCAAATTTTAATTTTACCTCTGATCAATTCAAATTTGTTTTCAAATTACCATATACAGATCTAATAGAACCTGAGAAAGAAATAAAATCTCTCAGAACAGAGTTAACAAAAATAAATAATTTGACTTCTGAAAATAATAAACTTAAAGAAAATTTGAAAAACTCAGAAGAACAAATTATTTCTTTAAAAATTAAGTTAATTAAGGCTGAAAAGTTTAAACAATCTTTTAAGGAAAAAGAAATTATTTTTGTTCAACAAAATCAGAAAAAGTTTTCAAATTTATATTTTAATGAAGTAAAAAGGCTAATATATTTCAAATGCTTAACCTTTTTAAATCTTTTAACTCAAATAATAATTAATCAAGCAGTTATAAGATTCATTTGAATTATTCTATCTTAAAAACAAAGTCAGATAACTTCAATGTTCTTACAAACTTTCTCCAAAATCATGTTGAGCATTCTACTCAGATTGCATAGATCAGAAATGATCAGAGCATTGAGTGTGAGTCTCTTCTGATAAGGGGATTCTATAGAAGGAAGGTATCAGGCAATGTTTTTCTGATTTTAAAATTCCTTAGAATCCATTAACAGCTGTAGCAATTCATAATATTAAAATCCTATTTAAATCAAAATCTAGGAATCAGAACTGCTTAAATATATTTTAAAGGAAGAAGAAATAATATAATTTATGGTTAAATATTTTCAAAAAGAACAATAAATTCTTCTATAATCTCTGACCCTAATGCTTTAAGTTATTCAATATCTTTTCTATGCTTAGGTATCCTAAACCAAATAGGGAGAGATTGTTAGAACACCCAGTTTTAATTTGGATTAGGATCCCAACTCAAATAGGGGGAGATTGTTGGAACCTTAATTAGTTTTTGATTTGAGACGTGATCCATATTTACATTCATTCTGTGATCGATCAAATCCTATTAAGATAAAAGGCTGAGAAAAATATATAAATAATATACAGGAGAAAATAATATATATATATAAATAATACAAGTTCTCTGCGTTCGACGAATGGCTCTCTGCATTCGACAAATGGCGCTCTGCGGTCGACGAATTAAATTCATTCCGCGGTCGATGAAATCAAGCCCGTCTCTACGGTCGACGAAATCCAGCCCGTCTCAGCGGTCGATGAAATCCAGCCCATCTCAGCGGTCGAAGAAATCCAGCCCGTCTCAGTGGTCGACAAAATCCAGCCCGTCTCAGCGGTCGACGAAAAGCTATGTTCGACGATCTCAAGTCTGCGTTCGATGAATCTTCAACAGAAGCTCAGGTCGACTAATTAAATGTTCAAATCGACGAACTTGAAGCTGAGCTCGACGAATTTCTATCAGCTTTATAATTTAGAGATTCTCAACTCGACTAATATTCTCAGCAATATTCTGATTTATTTATATTTATTTATTGCTGCCCATCTTTTCTTTATAAATTAATATTATAGTCGTTCCAGACAATAAATATTATAGCCATTGCAGAAAAGCTAAAGATGGCAATTTATCTTCTCGAGGAATCTAGGAAATTAAAGAGACATTATCTCTTTCCTCTCTTGTCGGGCAAGAATTCAAATCAGCCTAAAAGCCTTCTCCAGATTATATATACAAAATGAAGAGCAGAGAAGAAGAAGGAGAGAATATATACAAGAGAAGGATACAGTACAGGAAAGCAAAAAAGAAGAAGCAAATCTACAGAGTTCTTAATAAGAACATATATTATTTATCTTCTTTTTGCTAACTCTTCTCTGCAGAACATCTTCATCCTGAGACACCAATCAAGATCACTTGCTCAGGATCAAAACTGCAGAAGAAGAAGAAGAGTTATTACATTCAAAAGAAGAAGCTTCCTCACCTGAACATCAACACTAATCAAATTAGGGAGAGCTCTTCAACATCATCAAGATCCACTCTCAACAGCACCATCTGGATCTCTAGAGTCTTCTCAAGCAAAGAGAAGAACAATATATTTTCTGTTTTCTTTTACCTGTATAAAGGGTTATAACTCCCTTCAAAGGTTACAGCCATTGGTGGCAGGGCACCTGATCAAAAACCTGTAGTTGGGTTAGAGCACCTGATCAAAAGCTCACTTGGTATGTGGACACCTGATCAAAACTCCCTTGGTGGCAGGGCACCTCATCAAAACCTGTAGTGGATTCCTACCAAGTGTGGTAGAAGAGTATATGTACCCAGGTTGATTGGGTAACTACTATATTTCTTTGTGTCGTCTGTAATGCTTGTCTATTTTCTGCGATGTGCTGATATCTGTGATTTGTTTGTGTTTGTTTTTCATAACTCACAGAACTACACATTTTTTTATATATCACTATTTTGAAATAACCCAAAAAGTTCTAATTTAAGAACTAACCTCACTTTCAATTGTGATGCTCCTGCGGCATCGGCGATCTGGCTTCCTTCATCTCCAAGAACTCCGGACAGGTGGCCGTTGCGTGAACTTCCTCCCCGTGGAACTCACAATAGGGCAACGCCGCCCCCTCCTCTCGGCCTCTCCCTCCCTATTCCTCCTCCTAGGAGCGGCTCCTCCAGCTTCGGCTACTCTTCCCCTGCCTAGTCTCCCTCGACCGACCGCCATCGCCTACTGAGGTGGGTGGGGTGAGGTGGCATCGGGCCCTGCCTCCACCCCAGCTGGTGGGGTCTTCCTTGGCCACCTTGGAAGTTTCCCCCTCCCTGGTGGAAACCCCTTCCTGGGCCTTGCCTTCCCGCTTCCTGCTGCCTGCACCACACCTCCGGGGCTCTTTCCTTTTCACTTCTCTTTGGTTTCGGATGCTTGACCTCCGGCTCGCTCAACCGTGCCAACCTTTTCGTGAACTCGGGGTTTGCTGCCTCCCCCTCTATCACCTCCGCCGCTCTCTCCATGAGCACCTCAAAAGACAAAGGAGCCCTCCTCTTGAAGTCCATCTTGAAGAACCCCTCTCACAGCCCCACTATAAAGGAGAGCTGGAGAGTGTACCCTGGCACCTCCTGGATGAGGAGGACTTCCTCCTGGAACTGATCCACTTAATGAGCTAGCGACTCCCCCTGCCTCTGCTTGATGCTGAAGAGGGCCTCAGGGTCCTTCTTCCTATTCTTTGAGGTTGAGAAGCGCAGCAGGAAGTCGCGACGCAAATCCTTAAAATCATATATCGACCCGGAGGGCAACTGGTGGAACCAGTCCCTAGCTTTCTCATTTAGGGTGGTGGCGAAGAGTTGGCACTTGAAAGCATCCGACATAGGCCTGATAGAGACCATGTCTTCGAACCACTGCAAGTGCTGGGTGGGGTCATCCTTGCCGGTGTACTGAGTCATGGCCGGCTTACTAAACCCCTCGGGGAGTGGTGCCGAGAGCACCAACATGCAAATGGGACTCCCACCCATCACACTCCTGACCTGCTCCACTCTCCCCGCGAGCTCCCGGGGCGAACTGGCTCCCGGTCTCACACTCGCCGAGGGACCGCTCGCTGGCATCCCACTAGTCGGGATCCCTCCTCCCGGGACGGCGCTCGCCTGAACCCCACCCACACTCACTGGGATGGGGAAGAGCTCCCGCCCTGCTAGATCGCACTCCAGCATCTGGGACATCGCCTCCTTCCCTGGCCTCTGCCCCGGGGCGTGCACGCCTACTCCAGCTGGAGGGGACACTTGGGGCGCAGGGGTTGCGAGACCCCCAAGGGCCTTGGCGAGGGCGCACTGGAAGGACCCGAGCAGATCCCTCTTGAGGTTGGACAGCATCTCCACCGTTGTTGGCGCGCCAGGTTGCGGCGAGCCGCCGAAATCCTCCTCTCGTTCGTTGTCTCCTACCATCTCATCCTTAGAGCTTTCTTGGACCAACTGCACTCCACGCTCACCGCACCAAAAATGTTGAAACCAGGAGCTGGTTTCTTTGTGGAGCTCGGGCCCTCAAGGATGAGGGACAGCTAGCACTTACTGATTCCTCTGAAGGAACCAACCAAAGACTCAGAACTAAACAGAGACCCTTGGTCGCAGCGAGGAGGTCCCACCATACACCTAGATGATCTTTAAGCACTTCCCCTCCCAAGCCAAAACAGAGACTGGGCACATTTGAGAGCCTGAGAGCTAAGCCAAGATAACCTAGGGATGAAGAAGCTCAGGGAACTGAGATTGGAATCCTCTCCCAAGGTGCCCTTCAAGGTCTATATATAGTTTTTCAAGCCTGGTTTGCTGATAGCGGGATTCCGCCTTACTCTTTTACTATACGCAGCCCAAAATGGTATGCCAACAGCCAAACTCCAATGTTTGGAGGGGCTAACTGCAGACCACCAGGCATTTTTAGGAAAAAATGATCATGAATCCTTCCTGGGCGAGCCGCCCACACTGGCCTCTATCGCGAACTGAGAGACTCGGCTCGCTCGCATCCCTGCGAGTACCCGACGAGGGTGTGGCCTGCTCGCCCTCCCGCGAGCGACCGGCGAGAGCCTGGCTCGCCTGGCTCCCTATCTTGCTCGCCTTCTTACTCCTTTTGCCTGAAGGTTCCTTTGTCTCTGCTCACCCCCTGGCGGACACCGGGGATGTATACAGCTACAACACCATCTTTGTGCAGCCCCTCATCAGTGCCTTCCGGTGCGTGCTGATAAGTAGTAAAATCTATGCATTTTTAGTATTATTTTAAGTAATATTGTAAATATTTTATGTAAATTAATGAATAAATTGCTTGTTTTATTATTTTCCTTACTAACTTAGCTTTTTATGTTTTTAAGCATTTTGGCATTTTTTGTTAAGCCACGCCCTTGGTCATGCCCGTGACCAAGGGCATGTAAACTTAAAATGGCAATTTCCATCTTGTTCGACCTCCCGTCCAGTCGATCAACCTCCCATCCCGTCAATCGGCTTGATATCCCATCGATTTTACATGGTCACTCGATCAACTATCCTTGCCATCGATCGACATCCCGTCCCATCGATCGGCTTGCTGTCCCACTTATTTTACATGGTCACTCGATCGACTTCACCTCCCATCGATCGACCTCCCGTCCCGTCGATCAGCTCCCTGTCCCGTCGATTTTGCAAAGTCAAGCCCGAGATAGAGGTCATGACCCATCAAATCCTTCTGAAAGCAAGCCTACATGCCAACCGTCACGCCCCAGTTGAACCTGACGTCTGTCTCCCAATGTCACGCTCGTGACACCTCAAGTCTTGCCCGTGTGCAGCCATTTTCCCGGTCAAATGCTTCTAGAAGGTGGCTGAGCCTATCTTCCCAGCACGCGCAGAAGTCATGACTTCAGTCACGGGCATGACCGAGGGCATGTAATCATAACTACGTGGGCCCAATTGACTGAGAAATTTTTAACAAAATATTTTCCCCCGTCTAAAACCGCTAAATTATGCACAGATATCGCCTCTTTCATTCAATTCGATTTTGAGTCTCTCTACGAGACTTGGGAGCATTTTAAAGATTTCTTGCATATATGTCCTCATCACACGATGTCGTCCTGGCTGCAAGTCTAGACGTTCTATAATGGCTTAAATTTCTCAACTCAATAGATGATCGATGCTGCCGTCGGGGGAATGTTAAACAACAAAACCCCAGAGGCCCTTAAGATCTGTTTGAAGAAATGGCCATGAAGGCCTATCAATGGAATGTGCCTAGATCGCGCCCTAACAAACCAACTGGGATATATGAAGTGGATGACACTTCCCACTTAACCTCTCAAGTCGAGAGGTAAAGTAAGCAAGTGGCAGAGATGACTGCTTCCTCCTCCAAATAATAATTTTGTCGAAGAAACTATAGATTACTTACGAAACCCAGTTTGGCCCCACTTCAACCCAAACAATAACCCTTATAGTAATAATTATAATCTGGGTTGGAGGAACCACCAAAACTTCTCCTGGAGCAATCCAAACAACGCTCAGAGGCCCCCAAATATGAATCTGCAAGGATTTCCACAAGGATTTCCGCACGGATACAAGCCTCCTCCTCCAAAACCTTCTCCGCTCGAAGATGTTTTTGCTAAATACGTCGCGTCCACCGAGTCAAATATCTGTAATATTACCAGATCAATTAAAAACGTGGAAAATCAGGTTGGACAGCTTGCAAAGATGGTCTCCGAGCGGCCATATGGAGCTCTACGAGGGAACACGGAGCCGAACCCCAGAGAAAATCCCAACGCCATAAACCTTCGCAGTGGCAAGGAGGTAACCTCCCCAAAATGGGTTGAGCCTAAGGTATCTATTTTGACACCGACCCCTACACCCTCTTCTTCAATAGAAAATTCACCAAGTATTCCGATTGTGTTGAATGTTTTTTGCCTGCCCCTTCCTTATCCTTCAAAAATAAATAACGAGCGAAAGGACGAGCAATATAAAAAATTCTTACAAGTTTTAAAATAAATCCAAATAAATGTTCCTTTCTGTGAGGCACTCTCCCAAATGCCGAAATACGCAAAATACCTTAAAGAGTTACAATCTAATAAAAAGAAACTTGAGGATGTTTCGCGCGTTTCCCTTAACGCAGAATACTCGGCTGTTCTCCTTAATACATTGCCTCCAAAATTGAATGAGCCTGGACAGTTCTCCATCCCGTGCCCCTTCGGCAATTTGTTAATAAAGTACGCTCTATCAGACTTTGGCGTCAGCATCAATTTGATGCGCTTTTCAAAAAACTCTATTTGGGCATCCCGAGCCCAACAAAGATGAGCATCCAACTCGCGGATCGCTCGGTAATGTACCTGATAGGGATAGTGGAGGATGTTCTGGTTAAGGTCGATAAGTTTATCTTTCCGGTAGACTTAGTAATCCTGGACTTAGAAGAGGACGTTGAGGTACCTATTATACTCGGTCGCCACTTCCTCGCAACCTCCCGCGCGTTAATCGATGTTAGTAACGGTAGCCTCCTCCTATGGGTCGGAGACGACGAAGTTACTTTACATATTAATCCCTCGATGTGGAACTCCCTATCGAATGATGACTCCAGTTTTAACCTGGAACCTGCGTTTGACGAGGAATGTTCTTCGCTTTCTGAATTTCTTTCCTTAGCATTAGATAATTCTGATTTGGCGAATCTATTTTGTCTCGACGACAAGCAGACAGATTCGTCCTTCGAACCCTTCAATTCTGAAGCTTTAAAAATAAAACCATCATATGAAGAACCACCAGTCCTCGAATTAAAACAACTCACTGATAATCTGAAATATGTTTTTCTCGAAAAAGACTTAAAACTTCTTGTTATTATTTCTTCAACCTTAAGTGATTTGGAGACTTTCGAATTTGTAGAAGTTTTAAACAAACATCGTCGTGCAATTTCTTGGAAGATTTTGGATATCTGGGGAATAAACCCCTCATTGTGTACCAACAAAAATTTTTATGAAGATAACCCCCGCAAAACTATTCATCCTCAACAATGACTTAACACGAATATGCGGGATGTCGTTAAGACTGAGATTATAAAACTCCCCAATGTGGGAATTATCTACCATATATCTGATAGTATGTGGGTAAGCCCCATACAAGTCGTCCCCAAGAAGGGCGGTATAACGGTCATGGCAAACCAGAATAATGAATTAAACCCAACTCATACTGTTACGGGTTAGAGGGTGTGCATCGATTACCGAAAATTAAATGATGCCACCAGAAAAGACCACTTCCCGCTACTGTTCATCGATCAAATCTTGGAGCATCTTTCAGGTCATCCTTTTTATTGTTTTCTCGATGGCTCTTGGGGTATTTCAAAATCCCTATTTCCCCTGAAGACCAGGAAAAATAACTTTTACTTGCCCCTTCGGCACCTTCGCATATCGAAGGATGTCATTTGGCCTCTGCAACATGTCATCTACATTCCAAAGATGCATGCTGGAGATATTTGGCGAGCTCATAGAAGATATCATGGAAGTCTTTATGGATGACTTCTCCGTCTTCGGAAGCTCTTTTACAAACTGCTTATAAAATTTAGATAGAGTCCTCCAGTGATGTTAAGAGATGAATTTAGTTTTAAACCAGGATAAATGCAACTTCATGGTCTGAGAGGGTTTAGTCTTCGTCCATAAGATTTCTTTCAAGGGGATGGAGGTCGATAAGGCCAAAGTCGCAATAATTGAACAACTTCCCGCACCCTCGAACATAAAATCTATTCGAAGTTTTCTAGGCCATGCGGGTTTCTACCGGCGGTTTATACAAGATTTTTCTAAAATAACGAAACCGCTAACCCACCTCTTAGAGAATAATTCTCCGTTCATTTTTGATAGCGAATGCGTAGAGGCATTCAATTTTATAAAAGAACAATTTATCAATTCTTCCATTCTGATGACGCCAGATTGGTCCCTTCCGTTTGAAATAATGTGTGATGCGAGCGATATCACGGTAGGAGCCGTATTAGACCAACGCACTAATAAATATTTTCATCCAATCTATTACGCTTCTCGCACGCTCACAGCCAGACAGGCTAACTACACAATGATGGAAAAGGAACATTTCGCCGTCGTCATTGGCTTCGATAAGTTCAGGCCCTACGTAACGCTTTTGAAAGTAATCATTTTTACTGACCACTCCGCCCTCAAATATCTTTTGGCCAAATTCGATTCCAAGGCCCGTTTGCTTCGATGGATCCTCCTTTTATAGGAATTTGACTTAGAGATCTGGGATAAGAAAGGGGCAGAAAATTTGGCAGTCGACCACCTCGCGTTTAGAACACCCCATCGCAGAAGCGCTCGTCGAACCCGAAATAGACAACAAATTTCCCAAAGAGCACCTCTTAACTATAAACCACATAAAAACTTCTTCCACCCCTTGGTTCGCAGACCACGCCAACTATCTAGTTGCACGGGTCCTTCCAAAAGATTTTTCGACCCAGCAAAAGAAGAAATTCTTTTCTGATTTGAAAAACTACTTTTGGGAGGACCCGTTTCTCTTTTGTGCTGCGCAAACCAAGTAGTGTGGAGATGTGTTTCAAGTAAGGAGGGTGAGCAAATTTTGCGACACTGCCATGAAGGGTCGGCTGGGGGTGGGGGGGGGGGAATTATCAAGCCATCCGGACCGCACGGAAAGCGTTAGAGGCGGGCTTTTATCGGCCCACTCTCTGTAAAGATGCTCAAAATTCTGTGAGTAAATGCGATAGCTGCCAGCGGCCGGGTAACATCTCTCATCGTGATGAGATGCCCCAAAACCTTTTTCTCGAGTGTGAAATCTTTGATTTGTGGGGAATTGATTTTGTAGGCCCCCTACCTTCTTATTTTAATAAACTCTATATTTTAGTGGCGGTCGACTATGTATCTAGGTGGGCGGATGCACAAGCTATCCCCACTAACGATGCGAGAGTCGTCGTTCATTTTCTAAAAAAATTATTTTCTCGCTTCGGCACGCCCCGCGCATTAATTAGTGATAGGGGTACGCACTTCTACAACGTGTAGTTTTCAAAAATCATATCTAAATATGGCGTCACGCATAAGCTCACCACCTCCTATCACCCCCCAAACAATCTGCCATGTATAGGTAGTTAATTGAGAGATTAAGCGCATCTTGGAAAAAACCATTTCGATGAATAGGTAAGATTGGTCTTTAAAACTCGACGACGCACTGTGGGCATATTGTACGGCATACAAGGCCTCCATCGGTTGTACACAGTATCGATTAGTCTACGGCAAGGCATGCCATTTACTGGTAGAGTTAGAGCACCGCGCCTTTTGGGCTCTAAAATTTTTAATTCTCGATTCAAACTTAGCCTCCGAGAGTAGAAAATTTCACTTGAATGAACGCGATGAATGGTGTGCAAACGCTTATGAGAGTAATAAATTTTATAAGGAGCGCTCTAAGTTCTACCAAGATCGAAAAATAAAATTTCCAAAAACTTTTGCGCCGGGCGATCTTGTCCTTCTTTATAACTCACGCCTTCGTCTTTTTCTGGGTAAGCTAAAATCCCAATGGTCCGGCCCATTTAAAGTCAAAGAGGTTTGGCCGTATGGGACCGTTCTTATCTCCCACCCCAAAAAAGGCAAATTTAAAGTCAACGGGCATCGTTTAAAACATTATCTTGTGGGTGATCCAGTGGACAAAATATCAAATCCTTAACCCTCCCCTACTTATAATCTCCCCATGTCAAATCAGTCAAGCTACGTGACGGTAAACAAAGCACTCATGGGAGGCACCCCATATCTATCTAATATTTTATTATGTTTTTTTATTTTTACGTGTTTTTGCAGGGTTTCTTCAAGCCCTGTCAGCTTTAATTCAGGGAAGCCTTTTTTGCTCCCTCTTTATATTTGTACATACTGCACCTTTATTTTCCCTTCTTCATACATAAATTACAACATTGGGGACAATGTTGAATTTTATGTTTGAGGGTGTTTTACCGTTTTCATTAAAACAAAAAATAATAATTTATTTCGTAGTTTCCACACTGCCCAACCCCAAAATTTCAAAAAAGAAAGGTAAATATAGTTTAGTTTGTAAATATAAACTTGAAAAACCTCCACAAAAATTATTTCAAAAACAAATATATATTTTGTAATTATTTCTTCATTTTATCTTTCTTACTTCCTGTAAATATAAACTTAAAAAAAAATTCAAAAACATACAAAACATCAAAATTTCCAAAAACATCTTTATTTTGTTAGTACACAAATGCAAAAATCTAAAAACAAACCCAAAAAAAAAATTGCAAAACCCCAAAACTTTTCAAAAAAACATATCTATATAGTATATTTAGTAAAATAATATAATAAACCCCTACTTTAGCTTTATTCTTAAAGCATTTAGTTTCGAGAATATCTATTTGTGGCTTTTCATAATCGCTAGTTTTGCTATTGGTTCGTTTATCTAAGATTGATAGATTTAAAGATTTGGGGTTAAGTCTTAAAGAATATTTTGTGTTTCTAATTTAAATAGAGACTTTGTTTTCAAGCACTACTTCTAATTCATCTAAAATAGAGACATGTGTATTATGTTAGCAAAACAACCTTAGACCTCAATTATCTCTACTTTATGTCTTTATGAATCTAGGAATATTCAAATTACTAAGGTTGTTCTCAAACCTTTTTTTTATTATTCAAGAATTTCTCTTGAAAACCCCTTGTATACACCCATTTAGCATGGCATGAAAATAGAAGAAGAAAAAGATCTTATGTCAATGGGAATAAGACTTCATTCCGTAAACATAGGCACCCAATAAAAATTTAAAAGATCTTATGTCAATGGGAATAAGATTTCATTCCGTAAACATAAGCATAGGGTTAATAAAAACAAAAGAAAAAAAGTTTTCCTACGTAAGCCACTATGGGCACCAAAGAAAACTTAAAAGGAGGGGTGGAAGGATTAAATCAATCACCCCTAATTCAAGTACTCTTCTTTTTGCCAAAGCTTTTTACCCCTTTTCCCTTAGCAAATTTATTGTATTTAGTTATAATTCAAAAAATCATTTGAGAGCATAATTAGTAACTTGTACCATTTCCTTCAAATTTCTTTAAAGCAAAGATTCATATAATTTCGATCTAATCTCATTTACTAATGATTGCAATTTTGCTTGCTATTTGGTTAATCAAGAAGTCTTTTGGCTAAGACATTTCTCTTTACTTAAATCATTTGCATAATTTAGGACTTAACTCTTTATACTCTGGATTTTTATTTTTCAGTCTCTTATGATTAAATAAAACGATAGCTAAAAAAAATTAGAACTTATATTAATCCCGTATGGATCTCTCTTACTTTTGAACTGGAATAGCCAAAGCTTAAGTATGGGGGTATTTGATAAGTAGTAAAATATACGCATTTTTAGTATAGTTTCTAGTATAATTTTAAGTAATATTGTAAATATTTTATGTAAATTAATGAATAAATTGATTGTTTTATTATTTTCCTTACTAACTTAGCTTTTTCTGTTTTTCAGCATTTTAGCATTTTTTGTTAGGTCACGCCCTCGTTCACGCCCGTGACCAAGGGCAGGTAAATCTAAAATGCCAATTTCCAGCTCGATCGACCTCCCGTCCCATCGATCAACCTCCCGTCCCGTCGATCGGATTACTGTCCCATCGATTTTACATGTTCAAAGGATCGACTATCCTTCCCGTTGATTGACATCCCGTCCCGTCGATCAGCTTGTTGTCTCGCCAATTTTACATGGTCACTCGATCGACTTCACCTCCCATCGATCGACCTCCTGTCCCAACCATTTTGCAAAGTCATGCCTTTGATAGAGGCCATGAACCATCAAATCCTTCTAGAAGAAAGCCTACACGCCAGTCGTCATGCCCCAGTTGAACCTGACGTTTGCCGCCAAAAGTCATGCCCGTGACACCTCAAGTCACGCCCGTGTACAGCCATTTTCCCAATCAAATGCTTCTAGAAGGTGGCTGAGCCTATCTTCCCAGCACGCGCAGAAGTCACGCCCTCGGTCACGGGTGTGACCGAGGGCGTGTAATCTTAAAATTTTCCCTATAAATAGAGGGGCTCGGCTGAAGCATTTCCATCCAGATTTTGCGAGTGTTTTAGTGTTTTCATAAATTATTTTGAGTGTATGTGAGTTCTTTTATGCATTTAAGTTTTATTTCTTTTGTAATTTTCACTTTCCTAGTCTAGTTGTAACATTTATTTTGAAAATAAAAGTTTTTTTCTCATTTGGATCTTCTTTTCCTTATGTCAAGAGTGCTTGAGTGTATGAGATTAATTTTTACGCTTTCTTTCATCTTATTGTAGAGTGTGTGGGTGTAGGAGATTAATTTTTGCGCTTTCTTTCATTTTAAGAAGAGTGTGTGTGTGTATATGAGATAGTATTTTCTTTTTTGTAGTTTAGTTCTATTTCAAGTCTTATTACCACCCCCATCCCGGATGAGAGGCTAAGTACTTCTTAGCGCTTGATTAAGATGCTTGGGATGGATACTATTTTTTGCATTTTATACATCTTTTAATTTTCTTTGTTAAACATGCTTATATCCGCTTAAAATATTAACATGTATTTTCTTATTATTAATGTCGTCCCCATTCCGACGAGTGGTTAATTTCCTTTAGCGCACGATGTCAAAGAGCATTGGG
This sequence comes from Dactylorhiza incarnata, assembly GCA_033032865.1. NCBI lineage: Eukaryota > Viridiplantae > Streptophyta > Magnoliopsida > Asparagales > Orchidaceae > Dactylorhiza > Dactylorhiza incarnata. The sequence continues at coordinate 2,420,921 of JAWHQI010000026.1, read as the reverse complement.
ACAAATAAATAGTTTTCTTAAAATAAAATATCTCTTTCTAAAATCAATTAACGAGATCAAGATTTACCCGAGAAAAATGTTGAGTGGAACCATATAATCGTTGTATGGTTCTCATTTCTGTTTTTGTACTCTAGTTAGTCAAGAGGCTCATATGTATGGATTGATCGCTCACTGGTAAAGAGAAGTGCGATCTGCCCTCAAGGGAGGATGAGGTAAGTCTCCGGAATTGGAATAAAAAACCCAATAGAGGGGTTCACAATATAAAGTGAGTATTTAGAAGATTCGATTAAAGAACGAGAGTTCGGTCAAATATTCTTAATCTCAGGTGGGCGTACCCTCGAGAGAGGTTTGTTCATACATATGTAACCTCCACGGCCAAGCCGTTCTAATGTTTTGAAAAATCAGATCTTTTACTTCTAAAAAACCTATTTTTCTCTCAAGGTAATTCGACATCGGGCTCTATCTTCATCATCGTTTAAAACTCTAGTTATACGTATATTATCTCTCTCTAAATATTATAAATCAAATCAAAACTTATTCTGATAAAATAATAGTTCATTCCGTATAAGTAAGAATAATCAACAGGAACTGCGGAAATATACGACCTAGATATTTTCTAAACCAAATTATCCTGTACTACACGCGATAAGGTATACTTGCCTTTATCGAAGATTAGTTTGGATCAATTAAACAAAAGCTTTTCAAACCCAAATCCCAATTAAAATCATCACCTGCCTTCCTCCTACCACCAGTGCTTGAAGTACAGTGTCAAAGGAGTCTAGATCTGGGTCAGGCGAGACCCCATGGTGGCTAGGCAGTACTATGTAACAGTTGTCAACACCATCTCTTGGAAGGAGGAAGCAGAGGAGGTCGATAAGGCAATAGAGTAACGGGACAGGCTGGAGGAGGCAGAGGAGATAGAGATGAAGGAATTCATCTCCCATAGAGGTACGCCAGAGAAGGTGCAAGTCAGCAGGAGGCTGAGCAGGGAGGACCAGGAGAGGGTCTAGGAGTGCATCCAGCAGAATGTGGATGTCTTCACCTAGAGCATTATGGGCATGGAGGACATCGATGTGTATGTGATATCCACCGCCTCAACCTCAATCCCAGCATCCATCATATCCGCTAGAAGAAGAGAGTTGTGGTGACCGCTCTGGCTGAGCCCATCCGGGAGGAAGTGTAAAATCTACTAGAAGCAGGCATTGTGTCGGAGATCCAGTACCTAGGTTGGGTCTCCAATGTTGTAATGGTAAAGAAGAGTGATGGGAGGTGGAGAATGTTTGTAGACTTCTCTTTGTTGAATAAAGCATGGCCTAAGGATTATTATTTGTTGTCTCGAATCGACGCGTTGGTAGACTCAGTCGTCGGTTTCTATGTGGTGAGTTTTCAACTTATCATCAGATCCGAATGCACCCACCATATGTCAAGGACGTTTCCTTCATCACGGACGATGGATGTGTTGGGAACAGTACCCAGCAATGTTCCTGATTTGAAGAAGTGCTCAGCTCAATGCTAAGTGCAAGTTGTATTTAATGTTATATCTAGTTCATGCTTGCAGAGATGAGACAATATGTCCAGTACGTCAACAGCCTGCCGAAGTATAATATCATCGAAAAAGGCTGGACATATCGTCGACAAGTACAGGCACATCGTCATGATGATAAGCAAAGCAAATGTTGAGACTTGGCGAGTTCGTCGAACGCAGAATGCAGTTCGTCGAACGCGGAATGAAGTTCGCCGAATGAAGAGAATGGACAGAAGAAAACACCGAGACTTGGCGAGTTGGTCGAACGAAGAAGGAAGTTCGTCGAACGCAGAGACGGGATAGAAGAATGAAGTTCGTCGAACGCAGAATGTTGTTCATTGAACACAGAATGAAGATCGTCGAACGCAGAGAAGACATGAAGATATCAAAGGAAGGAATGTCATCGAGAAGATGCAGTATCGTCGACATCAACATAGTAGTCTTGTCGTCGAGAAGAACAGACATCGTTGTAAAGAAGGCATGACGTCGAGAATACTGAAGAAGGACAGCTGAAGACAAGCATAGTCTGTCGACATGATATCACTCATGTCATTCAAAGAACAAAGTGATTACGACGACAGTCTGCAAGAAAGAAGATCACGACGACATGGTCAGAGATTGCATATCGTCGAAACGCTGAGATATCTCGTATCGTCGAGATACCAGCATTAGAGGCAGAAGCTAGAAGACTTGAAGATCCACCAAGGCCAAAGGCATCGACAAATTCCTGTCGTCGAGATATTATCCATATCGTCGTAATGTTGTTAGTATCGGCATAAAGCTGGAAATATCATCGAGACGAAATTCAAATGTTGCGGACACACTATCAGCATTTAATGTCGCCGCCTGATTGTCCAATCAGCGCATGCTCTTAAGGAATGGGGCGTCTGACACTTAAGGAACTTTTTCAGAAGACCGTTGGGGGCCTCGCACTCTTATAAAAGAGATAAGAGGATGCCCTAGAACAAAAAAATCCTCGTGAGAGAGTCGAGAATGAAAAGAATCTCACCGTTACTCTTCAATACAACAGTACATTCTGCGGAGAAGAAGAAGAACAAGTAGAGAACAAGATTCAAGCGTTCTCAAAAGAATCATTCATCTCCATCGACTGATAAGAAGCCGTTCCTCATCAGGCTAAGAGAAGAGAATGAAGAAGAACTGCGCTTTCAAGATCTGAATCAGAAACATCTTCTTCAACCTCAAGAAGCCGATCTCCATCAGGCTAAGTTGTCGATCTTCATCAGGCGGAAGAAATAGTGTTCGTTACTGTAAACCTTTATTATTGTAAGGCTTGAGGGCCTATTTGTCTAGTTTGAGGGCTGGAGAGCTGTGAGGCTTGAGGGCCAGGGCAGTGGACTTGCGGGTCTGACACCGTCTAGCTTGAGGGTTGGAGAGCTGTGAGTCTTGAGGGCCAGGGCAGTGGACTTGCGGGTCCGACACCGTCTAGCTTGAGGGCTGGAGAGCTGTGAGGCTTGAGGGCCAGGGCAGTGGACTTGCGGGTCCAAATTTGTCGAGCTTGAGGGATTGGGTGCAGTAGGGGCTTGCAGGCCTAGGCTATAGGCACAGGACTTGCGGTTCTGTGTTGTGTAGGGCTTGAGGGCCTGAGTGTCGAGCTTGCAGACTCGGGTGTAGTACGGGCTTGCGGGCCTACGCTGTAGGACTTGCGGGTCCGTGTTGTAAGGCTTGAGGGCCTGGAGATTTGGCGGAGTTTGCCAAGCCTAGCACACTGCTAGGTAGGCGCAGAGGGAAAGAGGACTAATCAAGACACCCTGTCTTGAGTAACCTCTATAGATTATTGTGTGCTTTTCTGTGTTGTGCTTTATTATTTATAAATCTACTAATCAGAATTCAAGAACACCTAAAGGGGATAAAATAATTTGAAAAACCTATTCACCCCCCCCCCCCCCCCCTCTAGGTGATAAGTTGACACCCAATAAACAACAAGTGGTATCAAAGCGAGGTTGTTCAAAGAAAAGCTTAACAGCTTGAACAGATCTACCCTTGGGTGTTCATTCATCATAGCTATGGAATCAAAAATAGTTATCTGCTCTAAGGAGAACTTTGCCCTTTGGAAAGTAAGAGCAACAATATACATGGAGGCTATGGACCCTAGAATGTTCCAAATTGTTCAAGAAGGGCCTTATGTCCCCAAGACTGTGTCCAAGAAAATGACTAAAGATGAGATCATCCTAGTCAACTTGGAAAAGGAAGCCAAAGACATTGTAGCTGGTGCAGTTGACATCTCAAGATTTCAGAAGCTGGCTCACTGCATAATAGCAAAAGAGATGTGGGACTCTCTAACAGTCCTTATGGAAGGATCAAAAGAAGATAGAAGCAAGGCAGCTAAGAAGAAAGTCAGAACATTGAGTGGCAGTGACTCAAGCTATTTAGACTTAGAGGAGAAGATTCAGTTTGGACTGACTGTCCTATCTGAGTAAGAGGAAGAAATCCAGGATGAAGTCTCACTTGAATAGGTATGCATAAGGGCTCCTCTATCTACCTCAGATTTAGAAACAGAGACAAGCTCATCTAGAAATGATGACTGGTCCAAGTCATACAATGATCTCTTAGAAGATGTCAAGATGCTCAAGATGTTGTGCAAGGAGCAGGATGCAAAGATCTCCTATCTTCAAGCAAGAAATCTTGATCTCTCAGAGAAAGCAGAAAAACTAACTCTAGATAATGCAGAGTTTTGTCAACTCAAAAAGGACTTCAAGGCAAGTTCCAACCTTGACTTGATAAGCAAATTTGGAAAGACTCTGAAGGCATTGATTGAGATCAAGCAGCTTTGCTGCTCACTAACCAGAAAAGTGGTTCTTCTAAAGAAGGACAAATTTCAGCCCAAAGTCCTGAAATCTAAGAATGACAACATCAGAAGGGTGGAGAATAAACTCCCCTTTGTAGTGAAACCTGTGGCAAGCTCCTCCAAACCAGAGACCTCTCCTCCACTGGTAAATGGTTGTTGCTCCACTCAAAGAAGGGAGCAGGGATGCTTCAAGGAAGACAGATCAGGCAGACTCTATGGGATGAAGGCTAGCTTGAGGAAGGTAATCTCACCCTCCAACAAGAATGCTGGGCAATCCAATCTTGGGTATCTCAAGAATGGGGGCTCCACAAGTGGAGCAAAGAACATGCCAAAAATCTCAAGGGTACCTCATGTAAGGATGGCCACAAGGAGGCATGAAGTTAGTGGGTCTACAGAAACAAGGAAATCACTAAAGAAGACTGACTCCAGATGGAAAGTTACGGGTGATGATTCTCAACATCATACTCATAGTCGGTACAGATCAGTGTCCTTCAAATATCCCTACGTTCATACTCAAAGGACTCGGGCTCACACAGCTAGCCAGAAAAGAAGATACAGCAGGTTTGAATGTTGGTGCTGTGGAAAGACCGGGCACTTTGCAATTGATTGTTGGTACAATCCAACTACTCCAAGGTTAATGAATGTTAAACCTCAAATCGCCTTGTTCATTATCACTATGCATACCCTGGAGTAGTTAAATTCAGTATGCCCGTTAATGCTAACAATTTCCTAGGACCCAAATTTACTTGGGTACCTAAGGGCTTGTAATCTCTTTTTGCAGGTAGTCCAAGATCCCACCAGAAGTAAATATGGGCCTTGGACAAGACAGCTGTTCTGACCCACAGGCAGAAAAGCAAAATCAATTTTGTAAACTTAGTGCAGGTCATCCTACTAAAAGGGGCCTAAAAAGCTAACGTTAGCTGAATAAGTCTTAGAATCTATGATCGTCGATACAAAAAGGTGTTACGACGACACAATAGACGTTACGACGACAAAGGAGCAAGTTGGGAGGATGTGCATCCAAGGATCATTTCGACGACAATTAGCATATCGTCAAAATATAATCGAGCTATTTATCACGGGATTAGATCGGTCCATCGGAGCCATCTAATCGCTCTCTTTCCTTCAAAGGTACGCGCCTCTTCACCTACCGATACTATAAATAGAGTGAATGCTCGAGAATAAAAATTACGCTATCATTTGCCCTAAACTATTCCATCGACAAACCCCTTCTTCGTCTTCGACGTACTGCCTTCTCTCTCACTCTGAATCAATGGCTCCCAAGAAAGAAGAGGTGATCTCCGGTTGTGAACTCCAGCGAGGGGGATTCAATGCCTGCTCTGATGAGATAAGGTCTGTAATAGGGTTGCTGGAGGCATCAGGACTGAAATATCGTCTATGTGAACCCTCGGTTCTTCTCCACCGTGAATTAGCAGAATTCTTCGCTGAAGCAAGAATCAACCACACCGAATCAAAGATCAAGTCCAAGGTGGGAGCTAAGAAGGTTAAGATATCTGCGAAAAGCCTAGGAAAAGCGCTGCGTCGGCCAAGAATCCAAGGGGGGAGAAGAAGAGCTGACCTCTGAGGACATGTCCGCAAGCTATACCTGGTGCGGCCACACAGGAAAGACCTACGGGTCCATCAAGAGAGCGGAATTTAATCAAAAGGGGAAGCTGCTGGCCGACATTGTTGGCAAAGTTCTGTTGTGTAAGCCTGGGTCCCATGAACGAATCTCCAAAGACATGTTCGTTGTCATGGCCCGGATAATTCATTCTAAGAAGACCAACTGGAGTGAGTTCCTCTTCCAGAGAATGAAGAACACCCTGAAGTCCCCTTCCTACAGAAAAATACTGTCCATCTACCTTCTAAATACCCAGGGTGAAGTACTGAATAGGAGAATGGGAGTTCCTCTACACTACTCCAAGATACTGGATGCAAAGATGCTAGATCGATGGGATAAGTCTATCCCTAAACCATCATCTAATATTCAGCCTGCTCCAAAGAAACACAAGAAATAAGCATCCCCAACAGATCTCTCAGAAGAAGATGATTCATCAAGCAGCTCTGATGACATACCACAACCCCCACAAATCCCTGGTACAACTGAGGGGGAGACTTTCACCCAAAGGGATTGTCCAGGAACAGTACCAGAACCTGCTCCCACAGAGGTTATTGAAGAAAGTAGAAACCCCAACATGGGGAGTGTTCCCGCTGAGGGGCAGTTCCAACTTGGGAGCTCAGCCCAAGATGCAGAGATGATTGATGGGGAGCTCTCGGTAGGAGGATCAGCCCAAGGTAATGCACAAGTTGAGGGGGAGACCCAACTGGGGTACTCTACCCCAGAAGATCGAGGCACTATGCCAGAGCCCATAGAAGACCTCACTCTCTCATACTGTCGAGAGTTAGTAGCAGCAAGTAAGATTGTGCTTACATGCCCTGGTGAGACAGTACTAGAAAATGTTAAGGGGGAGGCTAAGGTAACAGCACACATCAATGAAGAATCATCTACAAGTATCTCTGAAGAAATTCCACTGGAAAGAGAAGAGGAAGATGAACAAGCTGCTGAGCCATCTTCGGCTCAGTCAGGTTCTCTTTTCCACATGATGTCAGCTCTACTAAATGCTCAGCGCAAACAACTAGAACAATTCATAGTAAAGACTATGGATAATCTAAGGGAATAGGTGAAGGGCGAGATCCAGAAAGTGAAGAAAGACATACTCCACCTCAACACCTAGTGCGCTCACTTCTACACTCTGGCAGCTCCGTTCATAGAGAAGATGAGCGAGGAAGTCAACAAATTGGGACATCAAACCAACACAATCCTGAAAAAGCAAGAAACATTCTCAAACAATGTGTACTATGGTTTTGAGCAGATAGAAATAGATGCTTCAAATAACAGAAATCAAATTCTGAATAGGGTCAATAAGAAAGCTCATACCTTAGGTACCTATCTGCTTGAAATAAACAACAATTTGGATATAACTGAACAACACCTGCATGAAAAGCTGAATCTAGTCAGAGAAGGACTTGAGGAAAGGGTAATTGAACAAGCCCTAAAGAGGGAGAATGAAATAATAAACGCCAGTTCACATCAAGCGATGTGGATAACAAATCAAATAAAGCAGACAATGCAAAAACCTCCATCATTATATGGGGCTGCCAACCCTTCTGCAAGCACTGAATCAGCTGAATATGGAATAGACTTTGGAGAATCTGCAACTTTCAGGAAAAGAAAGAGAATTCAGAGCAGCCAGTATCGGCAAAAGAGACTAAGGGAGGTTAAGCTGGATCCACAATTAGGAAGGTGGAGTCCTGTCTCAAGAGAAATAATAGCAGAATCATGGATCCATTTTGGATACCCTCAGGAGGATTATCAGAGGGTATACCAGTCAGTTGAATGACAGAAAAATCTGAAGCATCTGGAAAGGAGGAAGAATCACAAGCTAGCATTCCCACAAGGTCCTCCTCCCTCTCCTAAGAAGATTCCCCTGCCCATCAACTACTATCAGAGGCAAAGGCAGAAAACCAAAGGGGCAAGCAGCAACAAACACTGATGAGGCACCAAATTAAAATCTTAATGATTCTGTTGGGGCAAATGAATGCTAATGTTTATTCATGAACATCTAATCTAATTATATGTTTGGTATCTATTGTGAAGAACATTTAATCTGTTTATGTGATTGCTGCTTTATGTGTGATGTTATTATCTGAAATATCTTTTCATAAGTGGCATTTATCATTGAGGTAAGTTAGGCTTCTTCAAATAGGGGGAGATTGTTGGGAACAGTGCCCAACAATGTTCCTGATTTGAAGAAGTGCTCAGCTCAATGATAAGTGAAAGTTGTATTTAAAGTTATATCTAGTTCATGCTTGCAGAGATGAGACAATATGTCCAGTACTTCAACAGCCTGCCTAAGTATAATATCATCGAAAAAGGCTGGACATATCGTCGACAAGTACAGGCACATCGTCATGATGATGAGCAAAGCAAACGCTGAGACTTGGCAAGTTTGTAGAACGCAGAATGTAGTTCATCGAATGTAGAATGTTGTTCGTCGAACGAAGAGAAAGGACAGAAGCAAACGCCGAGACTTGGCGAGTTCGTCGAACGAAGAAGGAAGTTCGTCGAACGCAGAGATGTGATAGAAGAATGAAGTTTGTCGAATGCAGAATGCTGTTCATCGAATGCAGAATGAAGATCGTCGAATGCAGAGAAGACATGAAGATATCAAAGGAAGGAATGTCGTCGAGAAGATGCAGTATCGTCGACATCAACAAAGTAGCCTTGTCGTCGAGAAGAACCGATATCATTGTAAAGAAGGCATGACATCGAGAAGACTGAAGAAGGACAGCTGAAGACAAGCACAGTCTGTCGACAAGATATCACTCATGTTATCAAAAGAACAAAGTGATTACGACGACAGTCTACAAGAAAGAAGATCACGATGACACGGTAAGAGATTGCATATCGTCGAAACGCTGGGATTTCTCGTATCGTCGAGATACCAGCATCAGAGGCAGAAGCTAGAAGACTTGAAGATCCACCAAGGCCAAAGACATCGACAAAGTCCTGTCGTTGAGATATTAACCATATCGTCGTAATGCTGTCAGTATCGGCATAACAATGGAAATATCATCGAGACAGAATTCAAATGTTGCAGACGCGCTGTCAGCAATTAATGTCGCCGCCTGATTGTCCAATCAGCGCCTGCTCTTAAGGAATGGGGCGTCTAACACTTAAGGAACTTTTTCAGAAGACCGTTGGGGGCCTCGCACTCTTATAAAAGAGATAAGAGGATGCCCTAGAACAAAAAATCCTCGTGAGAGAGATGAGAACGAAAAAGAATCCCGTTGCTACTCTTCAATACCACGGTACATTCTGCGGAGAAGAAGAAGAACAAGTAGAGAACAAGATTCAAGCGTTCTCAGAAGAATCAGTCATCTCCATCGACTGATAAGAAGTCGTTCCTCATCAGGCTTAGAGAAGAGATTGAAGAAGAACTGCGCTTTCAAGATCTGCATCAGAAACATCTTCTTCAACCTCAAGAAGCCGATCTCCATCAGGCTAAATTGTCGATCTTCATCAGGCAGAAGAAACAGTGTTCCTTAATGTAAACCTTTATTGTTGTAAGGCTTGAGGGCCTATTTGTCTAGCTTGAGGGCTGGAGAGCTGTGAGGCTTGAGGGCCAGGGCAGTGGACTTACGGGTCCGACACCATCTAGCTTGAGGGCTGGAGAGATGTGAGGCTTGAGGGCCAGGGCAGTGGACTTGCGGGTCCGACACCGTCTAGCTTGAGGGCTGGAGAGTTGTGACGCTTGAGGGCCAGGGCAGTGGACTTGCGGGTCCAAATTTGTCGAGCTTGAGGGCTTGGGTGCAATAGGGGCTTGCGGGCCTAGGCTGTAGGCACAGGACTTGCGGGTCTATGTTGTGTAGGGTTTGAGGGCCTGAGTGTCGAGCTTACGGGCTCCGGTGCAGTAGGGGCTTGCGGGCCTAGGCTGTAGGACTTGTGGGTCCATGTTGTAAGGCTTGAGGGCCTAAAGATTTGGCGGAGTTTGCCGAGCCTAGCACACTGCTAGGTAGGCGCAGAGGGAAAGAGGACTACTCAAGACACCCTGTCTTGGGGAACCTCTATAGATCACTGTGTGCTTTTCTGTGTTGTGCTTTATAATTTATAGATCTACTAATCATAATTCAAGAACACCTAAAGGGGATAAAATAATTTGAAAAACCTATTCACCCCCCCCCCCCCCCCCCCCCCACCCCCACCCCTCTAGGTGATAAGTTGACACCCAATAAACAATAGGATGCTACTGTTATAAGATGGTGCTCTTTGGGTTGAGGAACGCAGGGGCCACTTATCAAAGGATGATGGACCAAGTCTTCAGGAGCAGAAAGGGAGAAATTTGGAGCTCAATGTAGATGACCTAATGGTGAAGAGCAGGGATGTTGTATCTTACGTCCAGGACCTGGAAGAGACTTTTGCCACCCTGAGAAAGTTTAACATGAGGCTTAACCCCTTGAAGTGTGTCTTCGGGGCATGTAGGGGAAGTTTTTGGGCCACCTCCTCACCCTGGTGGGGGTAGAGCCCAACCCCGATAAGGTGAAGGAAATCTTGGATTTGGAGTCGCCTATGAATGCCAAGGAGGTCTAGTGCTTGACCGGGAAGCTGACAAGATTGAGGGGGTTTCTCTCATGTGCAGGGGAGAAGTGCCCACCCTTCTTCAAAGTGTTGCAAGGGACTCAAAAGTTTGAGTGGTCTCCAGAGTGTGAGGAGGCTTTCCAAGCATTGAATAAATAGCTTACACAAGCCCAAAAACTACAAAGGATTAGAGAAGGCGAGGATGTTGGAACCATAGCTTTTGATTTGAGTTAGGATCCACCTTTAGTATCTAAGTTTATATCATAACATATTGAATAACTTAGATTAAAATCTCATTAAGAAAGAAAGCTGAAAATAGACATATTATTAATTAGCAGAGAAAAGAAATAAAAATATCTTTTGTTCTCTGCGTTCGACAAATGTCGAACGGCGTTCGACAAAATGTCGAACAGCGCTCGACAAATGTCGAACAGCGCTCGACAAATAGCCGAACAGCGCTCGACAAATATTCATCCGAACAGCGTTCGACAAATAGCGAACGGCGCTCGACGAACTCATTCAGACTCAGCAGGTCGACGAGATAAATCAAGATCGACAAAATATCTTATTTGCAGAGAACTGCTCAGCACATCAAAAGGCGCTCGACAAATGCAGTTCAGTGCTCGACGAAATTCTTTCCAGAGCTCGACAAATATTATATTATTCTGCTTTCTTTCTTTATAGTATTTAACTTAGCCGTTGCAAATCAATAAATACTATAGCCGTTGCAGATCAGCTTTAATGAACAGAAACGGCGGATTATCTTCTCGAAGAGTCAAATCATTGATGGAGACCTAAGCTTCTTCCTTCTTCCCGAGAGAAGAATTCAAATTAAGAGCAAGGGTTCTCAGATTATAAAAAGAAAAGACACAGAAGAGAGGATGGAGAATTTTCAACTTTCATTTTCTATTCTTTAACAAGGACAAGAAAGAGTACACACGACAGAAACATAGAGCAAATTTATCCCCTTTCTTTGCTAATACTTTCCTGCAGATTATATCTATCCTGAGACAACAATCACAACTATTTGCTCAGGATCACCACTGCATAAAGGAAAGAAGCCTTGTACAACCAAGAGGAGAGATCTCCAGAACTGTCATCAATCTATATCAGACAGGGGGAGCTCTTCAACATAATAATCAGATCCACTCAACACCACAACAGGATCTTCAAGAGTCTTCTTATACAGAGAAGAACAATTTAATTTCTGCTTTTATTTTATTTTCTTTACCCCATCCTGTACAGGGTTATAACTCCCTTCAAAAGTTAATCACGGTGACAGGGCACCTTAGCAAAAACCTGCAGTTTGGTTAGAGCACCTTATCAACAGCTCACCTGGTGAGAGGGCACCTTAACAACAACCTCACAGTGGATTCCTACCAACGGGTAGAAGAGTAGATGTACCCAGTTGAGGGGAACTACTATAAGTTTCTTGTGTTCTCTGTGATTGCTTTATTTTCTTTATACTGTGCTGTGCTGAATGTGTTTTCTATATGACAAATAATTAATTAAATTATTATACATCACCTATTTTTAATTCCGCTATCAAAAACCTCTCAGTAAATCACTCAAGATTTTAAAATACTATATACACCTCCCCTCTAGAGTAAACTAGATCTAAAACCCCTCACTTTCAATTGGTATCAGAGGGTTGTTTGGTTGCTACAGGCTAACACCTGAACCAACAAAGATCTTCCTTAGATCTATTTACTTTAGTGTGTCATCACTGTCTTTATCTTGTTTTATAAAAACCTCATGGCACAAAATAAAGATTATTATAGCTCCAGACCTCCCATGTGCAATTTAAACAAGCTTGCACTATGGAAGGCAAGAATAAGATTATATATGAATTCAATTGATGAAAATATTTATAGCTCTATCTTGACAGGGCCTGTTTATGTTGGCGCTGATATATCTTCTTCAAAGAAAACTACCGAAATAAAATATGGCAACAGAGAAACTGATGTCACTGCCCGTGTTTGCGAAATGAAGCCAGAAGAATTCAAAGCTGGTACTGATGATGGGCAGACTGATAAACATAAAGGACCTTCCCCATCCTCAGATGCAGATGCCAAAGCCATGCAGATCTTGGCTCAGTCAGTATCAAAAGACATTCTTCAAAAACTTGAAGACAGCACTTCTGCAAGAGGAATCTGGAACTCCCTCTCTAGGATGGTAAATAAACCTACCCCTATCTCTCCAACTAACTATTCTTTTGATGCAGAACCTTCAACAAATCTAAGTGAAGAAGAATAGGAAGAAGAACTTAGAGCTAGAGCTTTCTGCATGATGGCCATACATGGTGGCTCATCTCAAATTCCAGATGCCGAATTCAAATCGGAAAAACTTGAGGTAACGGAGGTAACTCCAACTTATAATTTTGCCTCTACTCAAGATAAAACTAATCATAAATTAACATTTACAGACTTAATAAAATATGAAAGTAAACCTTTAAAAGAGTTAACAAATTTAAAATTTCTAACTCCTGAGAATAATAAACTTCAAGATAATTTGAAATCATCAGACAAGCAAACTATTTTTATTATAAACAAATTTTCTATGGCAAGCACAACCAATGGGAGAAATCTCAAAATGCAGGCCAAAAAGTCTGAACAATTTTCTAAAGTAAAAATAATTAATCATGATCAACAAAAACTTTCAAGTTTATATTTTAATGAAATAAAAAGGCTAAAACTGCTAAACCTTTCAACTTTAAATTCAAAGAAATCTTCTAATTAATCTTTCACCATTAAACTCCATCCCAATTTAAACAGCAAATCTAAAATTTACATGGATTGTTTTCATCATAAAAACTATGATAAGACAACTTTGTATTCTTACAGACTTCTCCAAGTCAGCTTGAGCATTCTACTATAGCTGCATTGATCAGTATTGATCATAGCACTGAGTGTGAGTCTCTTCTGATAAGGGGATTCTATGAGAAAGAAAATGTCTGCAATGTTTTTAAAACATCCCTTAAAATCCATTAACAGCTGTAGCAATTCAAGATATTAAAAACATATTAACTCAAATCTAGATCAAATGAGTTGCTTAAATAAAATAATTTAAAGAGTCTACAGAAGAAAATTAAAAACTAAAACCAAGTGAGAGAGAAAATGAAAACACAAATCTCAAACAAAACTTAAAAACTGTATAAAGGTTGCTGCAATTCGAAATTTTAAATAGGCTGAAATTAAATCTTTTAACTTCAAAAATGAGCTGCTGCAACTGAAATTTCTAAAAGCCACTTCAAGATTACCAGGTCACTAGTTTTGATTTGATCCCAACTCAAATAGGGGGAGATTGTTGGAACCATAGCTTTTGATTTGAGTTAGGATCCACCTTTAGTATCTAAGTTTATATCATAACATATTGAATAACTTAGATTAAAATCTCATTAAGAAAGAAAGCTGAAAATAGACATATTATTAATTAGCAGAGAAAAGAAATAAAAATATCTTTTGTTCTCTGCGTTCGACAAATGTCGAACGGCGTTCGACAAAATGTCGAACAGTGCTCGACAAATGTCGAACAGTGCTCGACAAATGTCGAACAGCGCTCGACAAATAGCCGAACAGCGCTCGACAAATATTCATCCGAACAGCGTTCGACAAATAGCGAACGGCGCTCGACGAACTCATTCAGACTCAGCAGGTCGACAAGATAAATCAAGATCGACAAAATATCTTATTTGCAGAGAACTGCTCAGCACATCAAAAGGCGCTCGACAAATGCAGTTCAGTGCTCGACGAAATTCTTTCCAGAGCTCGACAAATATTATATTATTCTGCTTTCTTTCTTTATAGTATTTAACTTAGCCGTTGCAAATCAATAAATACTATAGCCGTTGTAGATCAGCTTTAATGAACAGAAACGGCGGATTATCTTCTCGAAGAGTCAAATCATTGATAGAGACCTAAGCTTCTTCCTTCTTCCCGAGAGAAGAATTCAAATTAAGAGCAAGGGTTCTCAGATTATAAAAAGAAAAGACACAGAAGAGAGGATAGAGAATTTTCAACTTTCATTTTCTATTCTTTAACAAGGACAAGAAAGAGTACACACGACAGAAATATAGAGCAAATTTATCCCCTTTCTTTGCTAATACTTTCCTGCAGATTACATCTATCCTGAGACAACAATCACAACTATTTGCTCAGGATCACCACTGCATAAAGGAAAGAAGCCTTGTACAACCAAGAGGAGAGATCTCCAGAACTGTCATCAATCTATATCAGACAGGGGGAGCTCTTCAACATAATACTCAGATCCACTCAACACCACAACAGGATCTTCAAGAGTCTTCTTATACAGAGAAGAACAATTTAATTTCTGCTTTTATTTTATTTTCTTTACCCCATCCTGTACAGGGTTATAACTCCCTTCAAAAGTTAATCTCGGTGACAGGGCACCTTAGCAAAAACCTGCAGTTTGGTTAGAGCACCTTATCAACAGCTCACCTGGTGAGAGGGCACCTTAACAACAACCTCACAGTGGATTCCTACCAGTGGGTAGAAGAGTAGATGTACCCAGTTAAGGGGAACTACTATAAGTTTCTTGTGTTCTCTGTGATTGCTTTATTTTCTTTATACTGTGCTGTGCTGAATGTGTTTTCTATATGACAAATAATTAATTAAATTATTATACATCACCTATTTTTAATTCCGCTATCAAAAACCTCTCAGTAAATCACTTAAGATTTTAAAATACTCTATACACCTCCCCTCTAGAGTAAACTAGATCTAAAACCCCTCACTTTCAGAGGATTTGAATTTATACCTCAGAGTTGGAGCTGAGGCAATAATCCCGGTCCTAGTTCGTGAGGAAGGAAAGAAGTAGCTACATATCTACTACGTCAGCAGGGTCCTGAAAAAGGCAGAGCTTAGGTATCCCATTCTAAAGATGTTGGCATTTTCCCTAATCATCTCTGTAAGGAAGCTCCGGCCATATTTTCAGGCGCGCTTGATCAAGGTAGTGACCGACCACCCCCTTCACAACATCATAGAAGGGGTGGAGCATTCAGGAAGGCTAGCAAAGTGGTCAGTGGAGCTGAGCGAGTTTGAGATCACCTTCATACCTCAACTGGCAATGAAGGCATAGGCGATGGCAGACTTCCTGGCAGACTATGTGGTCGAGGTGGAAGAATCCAATTCTCCCAAGCATGTGTCCTGGGAGATGCTCGTTGATGGGTAAACAAGAAGATACTTCCTAGGAGGGTGAATGTTCTTTGTATGTTCATAGGTGATGAAGATTGAGCAAGCGATCGATATCCACTTCCCTCTCACCAACAACCAAGCCGAGTATGAGGCGGTAATTGCAGGGCTCCCCTTAGCAAGGGTGCTAGGGGTCCAAGACATGAAGGTTTCAACGGACTCGATGGTGGTGGAATCCTCGGTCAAGTGGGAGTTCGAGATGAGAGAGCCGACTCTCCAATGGTACCTGGCAAAGGGTAAGGGTCTCATTAGTTTGTTCTGCACCTTCTCCATCCAGCATGCCATGGGAAGAGACCACTCAGGCGGACTATTTGGCAAAGTATGGCCCTCACGCGGGAGGAAGGGTGATGAAATTATTTCAACCATCCATTGAAGAGGGAGACTTGATGGTGATCGATCGAAGACCCTATTGGATGGACCATTTCATTATTTTTCTTAAACTAAGGCAAAATTCCAGAGGAGGTTCTGGACAAGAGGTGATTCAGGTACAATTCTGCCTACTATCTGCTTCATGAAGCAGACCTGTACCGGAAGACCATTTCAGGGCTCCTAGCAAGATGTGTCTCGAAGGAAGAGGTCCTCATGGTTCTAGAAGAGATTCACTACGGGGAGTGTGGCAGTCACTCCGAGAGTCGAACCTTGCGGAAGAGGATGTTGGGGCAAGGCTACTTCTAGCCCACGATCAGCAAAGATGTGGTAGATTATGCGAGGAAGTGCCAGAAGTGCCATCTCTTCGCACTGCTTCAACTCTAACCAGCGCATAGGCTTATAATAATCATGGTGTCATTACCTCTTGCAATCTAGGTGATGGACCCGGTAGGCCCTATCCCCCAGGTCAGCGGGTAGAGGAGGTTGCTCCTATTTATGATTGATTACTTCTCCAAGTGGTTGGAGGTCAAAAAACTGACGAAGACAAACTCATAGGCATGAAACGTCATTTAGGTGAAGATAATATGCCGGTACGGGCTGCCCCTAGCCATCATCATGAACAATGGTGGGCCACAGTTTTTTAGTAACGAGCTTACCATCTTCTGCAGCCATTTGAGCATTGACCTCCGCTTCATGTCCTTCTACCATCCAAGGAGCAATGGGCAAGTGGAGGCCGTGAACAAGGTCATTGTAAATTTATTAAAGAATAATGTGGAGAACTTGAAGGGGAAATGGGTGGAGAAACTCCACTTAGTCCTCTGGGCATTGCGGACCACACTCTACACGGCCACTGGGGAAACCCCTTTTAAACTCTCTCATGGCTCGGAGGTCATATTGTCTGTAGAGTTTGAGATAAGCTTCTCGTGAGTCGTCATTGCGGGGGAAGGAGATGTTGAGTCAAGAGTGGAGAATGAGGAAGAGCAGCGACTCTTGCTTTACCTTGTGGAAGAGCTCTGCGACCTAGCAACGGTTCGCTAGGAGGAAATTAAGCGCAAGATGGTTAAGTATTTTGACAAGCATATTCGAATTAATCAATTTGTAAAGAGAGGCCTAGTTGTCAAAAAGGTCAATGCTGCGGGAAGATCAGTGACATTCGAAAAACTCCACCCCAACTGGGAGGGTCCCTGTGTAATTTTGGAGGTGTTGAAATTGGGGGGGGGGGGGGGGGGGGGGGGGGGTATCACCTCCAGAATGCTGAGGGGGCAAACAATGATGGCCAAATTTTCCACGATCGGTACTGAAGTTGGATCAACCACGACACTTGCCTCCATTACAACCCTACCCAAGGATGAAACATGGAAAACATCGTGCAACCCGCCGAGTTCTTCAGACAAGGCAAGGAGATATTCACACTCTCCTACCCGCTCGACCACCTCAAAAGGGCCCAAAAACCTTGGACTCAACTTCTTCAATCATCGGATATATTATACGCCTTTAAACGGCTTGATTTTCAGGTACACATTATCCCCAATAGCAAACTCAACATTCATGTGGTGCGCATTTTATTACTTAGCTTGCCGATCTTGTGCAATCCAACACTTGGAGCGGCGATGACCTGAAGCATTTTATCCCTAATTTATAATGGAAATTTTATCTTGGTAAACTTGTTTTTGTGATATAGGGACTTCTGCCCAACCCAGGCGGGGTACAGTGAACTGAAAGTTTCATGCTAGTTGAATGTTAGATGTTATGTTGAAAAGCCTCTGAGAAGGTTTTGCTGACCGGGCTCTCACAAGCCGGCATGGCAAGTTGATCAATCGGGAGGCAGGTAAGGAAATTATATTGGAAATCCCTTGAGACGGTTCTGCTGACCGGGATCTCACAAGTCGGTGGGGCAGGATGATCACTCAGAAGGTGGGTAAAGAAACTATATTAGAAAGCCCCTAAGAAGGTTCCGCTGACCGGGATCTCACAAGCCGGCAGAGCATGTTGATCACGCAGGAGGTGGGTAAACAAGTTATATTAGAAAGCTCCTGTAACAACCCGGCCCAACCACCACACTGAAGGGCTAGCAACGCAGCTTACAGGCTGGTCCATCTCCACCCCAGTGGGCTGGCTACCGCGGTTGAAGGTTTCTCATCAAGGGTGGCGGGGGATCGAGACCCGCCATCAACAACGCACTGTGCTGAGAAATAGGTCAGGGATGCGTTGGGGTGTATGGGCTGCAGCCCATGTAAAAAAGCGGGCAGAGATGGACCGACCTGTGAGCCGGGTTGCCAGCCGGCCCGTCAACCGCGGCAGCCAGCCCACTGGGGTGGAGATGGACCGGCCTATGAGCCGAGTTGCCAGCCCTTCAGTGTGGTGGTTGGGCCGGGTTGTTACAAAAAAAGTGCACTTTTTTGTAACAACCCGGCCTGACCACCACACCAGAGGCCTACGGCCATGCCCCATCCCTGGTGGGCCGGCTATCGCGGTTGACGGGCCGGCTGGCAACCCGGCTCAAGGCCGGTCCATCTCCGCCCGCTTTTTTTTGTAACAACCCGGCCCAACCACCACACTGAAGGGCTGGCAACCCGGCTCACAGGCCGGTCCATCTCCACCCCAGTGGGCTGGCTGTCGCGGTTGACGGGCCGGCTGGCAACCCGGCTCACAGGCCGGTCCATCTCTGCCCGCTTTTTTACAAGGGCTGCAGCCCATACACCCCAACGCATCCCTGGCCTGTTTCTCAGCACAGTGCAGCTTAGTTGGTGATGAGAACTGTTGAAGGTTTCTCATCAAGGGTGGCGGGGGATCGAGACCCGCCATCAACAACGCACTGAGCTGAGAAACAGGCCAGGGATGCGTTGGGGTGTATGGGCTGCAGCCCTTGTAAAAAAGCGGGCGGAGATGGACCGGCCTGTGAGCCGGGTTGCCAGCCGGCCCGTCAACCGCGGCAGCTAGCCCACTGGGGTGGAGATGGACCGGCCTATGAGTCGGGTTGCCAGCCCTTCAGTGTGGTGGTTGGGCCGGGTTGTTACAGCTCCTGAGAAGGTTCCACTGACCGGGCTCTCACAAGTCGGCAGGGCAGGTTGATCACTCATGTGGCAGGTTGGAAGGAAACAATTTTGAAGGAAACCCATAAAGATGGTAAATTTAGTGGGAGAAAGGATAGGTGATGGAGAGGACCTCAAAGAGGACCAGTATCGCAACAATGGATGCATGGATGAGAGAAAATGGTAAAATAAAGGACATCATGAAAGCTTGAGTCAGAACAGGTATAGGGTGCGAGCGCGATTGGTCTCACCCTGGCCATCCACACACTTCACTCGCCACCTAAGTTGCAATGGTCTCACGAAGTATGCGGCCTGTGGCATGGGAGAGCAGGAAAAAATACTCCCTCCCCACGCGAGTGAGCACAAATATTCACGCTCAAGTACTAGCCGGATTGAGGGGTGCTACTTGTGTTGAAGTGTTCGTCGCGCTAAAACTCCATAAATGGGACGAGTATGTGGGTACCACTGACATCTATAGGACTCAATGACAACCACACTCGCGGACTACTGAACGTTAAGCTGGCTCTAAACGCATTCATTTTGTTAAGAGGTGCGGGAGCACTGGGGTCGCCAGTCCTAGTTCTCATAAGCTAAAGTGTGGTGAGTCAGGCATCTCGGCAAAGCATTGGTTCCTAGGTAGGTACTCAATGAGTTCAGGAAGTAAGGCAATTTGCCAAGAGAAATATATATATAAAAAGGAGGGGATGGAAACAAAAAAGACAATTTTCATTGATGAATCATTAGGGTTACAAGTTCTAAGGACTCGCTCCTACATGGAAAAAATACATTGAAAGCAGAAAAAAAGCACTAAACTAAGAAGTTGGCAGGTCTGCTAGGGATAGGCCTTGCACGCCATCTTCATCTTTGGCAGGTGAGTAGGCATGAATGTCGGAAGGCGTGCTCATCAGGGGATTGGGAAGGAAGAGCGCCTGGATCAGCATCTCAGTGTTGATGTCCTCCCACCCCGCCTGCAAAGCGGAGAGGTTGCGCAGCACCACGAGCTTGGTCTCGGTGGACTGGATGACAAGGACCCTCTGGGTATCCATGAACTTTCTTGGCATGAACTGCAACAGCTTCACGCCGTTGGAGGTGGACTCGTCGCACTCCTCCACGGGAACCTTAGCAGGGGTACTGGCAGGTTGTGCCTTGAGGGCTTCCACCTTCGTCTCATGCTCGCCGATGCGCACCGCCATTCGGTCCATCGTCTCAGCATCTTATAATGAAGTCATGTGAGTTGGCTGATTGAAAAGAAATAAAATGAAAATTCATCAAAGGAAATAGAACTCACCACACCACTGGAGGCCTTTGCGAGGAGCCTCTCGGCGACTCAAAGCCGCATCTCTAGGTCTTGGGCTCGCTCCTCAGTAAGTTTCCTCTTGGCCTCAGCAGCGAAGTACTTCTTGTTGAAGCTTAGGCCGCAGCGCCCCACCATATAAGAGAGCTCAGTTGCGCGCAGCTGGACCCGTGAGCTCTCATATGCCACGCAGAGTTGCCTTCTCATAGGCGGCGACATCCTCCCTCCCATATAGACCATAGGTAAGGGCATATGTGCCCTCGTCAGCTTGGCCATGCTCGACTTAAGAGGGATGGAGGTAGGACATGGAGACCCAATCGGTCACGTTCGTCCACTCGATCAGAGAGCCCCTACGATGTCATGGGGCCTCTGCCCCAAACCAAAATTGGGGTACGAGTCAGGCATCTCCGCCCCACTTGCTCTTACAGTATCCTTGGCCCATGGCTCTAGGTTGCTCAGTATGGCGGTCCTTTTCTTCTTCTCCACGATCTTATACATTCACTTACGTGAGTCGAGAGGAGGGGAGGGTCAAGTTCTACCACTGGCCTATACCCCTTGTTGCTGTTGGGTGTGGCCTTACCCAGTTCGCTGGCGCAGGCTTTCGCAGCAGTCCTTGTGATTTAAAATAGGGAGGTCAGCTTTGTCCCATCCGCGTGTGGTGGGTTCATAGGGATTTGGCGCTCGCCAGCAGCAAGAATAAAAATATAAGTAAAGGCCCCTAGAGGAATCGGGTTAAAAGAATAGTGAGGTTATGCGAGTGGGGCATACCTTCCCCCGTCAGCACAAGGGGGAGCGAGTCGAGGCGACGTCGCAGGTAGGCGACCTCGAAGTTCTTCCTGCTGAAGAACTTGTAGAATTTCTCGGTCTCACTGTCCACAAGAGGGGCATGGTAAACCGACTTGCTCTTTTGAATCGACAAGTACATGATGTTTTCGAAGTCCCCTTTGATGAAGAGGAATCAGTCATTCCAAAGGTGGACATTGTTGGAGGTCTCGCAGACCTTGATTTGTGAGCCAGTCCGATAGGCGACTCCATCTGGGGTTGCCCGGTAGATGAATAATTTGTGGAAGACTGTGAGGTTGAACTCGATCCTCTCCTCACAGGGATAGCACGTGAACGTGATGAGCATGGATATCATGTTCGTGTTGATCTACGTGGGCACCGTCCCGAAGTACTTCAGAAATTTCTTAACCTCGGGCCACAAGGGGAGGCGGACCCTGACGTCAAAATGGGAGAGGTGGAAGGCGAGCTCATCTAGGTGAAATATGATGGCCTTACCTTCTCTTGGGTAGCGAATGGAATATCCCTCCAGCAGGAGAGCGGCCTCGAAGGCGAGGCGATCCTCCTCTGGTACCTTTCCTTCAGGGAAGAAAAGATCGGTGAAGTTGGCAACACAGTTCCCTCGCCCATCAGTAGACTTAGCATCACCAGCCATCACAAGTAGGGTTGGTGTGTGGGAGAGGCAAGTGCATGAAAATAGAGAAGGGGCAGGGGGTGCAATTAATGTGGTAGTTAAGTAACAAAATTGGTGGGGTATTTATAGAAAAAGTGGGGAAGCGGTGTCTCTCACATTATCGCGATCCTCTCGCTCCCATCCCACTCACCCCTACCTACACGCGAAGTCTCATCGGCTCACCCCTAAAAAGCAAGCGAGAACTCCGCTACCGCTCGACTAGACCTCAAAAATGAGAGAAATAAAACACCACATGCAAGCCATATCAAATGAAAGCAAAAATTCCCGCGTGGCGAGGTCAAGAGCAGTAGGAAATAATAGTACATTGTTCGGTGCAAGAAATTAGAAGAAAACAATAACATTTTCAAGGAAAAAAGAAAATTGTGAGCGGGATCACAGGGGGTGCCACCTCCAAAAAACACTGACCTCGCGTCCGCACCCATGGGCCTCGCCTGGCATAGGAGGACTCACGAACTGCAGTGATTTTCTGTTACATCAAGTGCGTGAAGTCTTTGAGCCACTTGAGGTGACCCTCCATTAGCATCATGCTCCCCCCCCCCCCCACCCCCGCGTTCTGCTGCATCTCTTCCGCGAGCAAACTGTAGTCCCCCTCCAAGGCGTCCATTCACTGCGCCAGGGCAAGGATGTGATGAAAAGGGTCATTCTCGGTCGAGTTTCTCTCCTCCTGGAGCTCGTAAAGCATGTACCTATATCTTTACAGTACCACCATCATTCGACTTTTCATCTCGACAGCATCAAAGGGGTCGCCCAGGTGTGCGTCAATCATGTAAGGGGAAGGAGGCACTGAGTATTTTCCTACATCATCTGACTCGTCAGCTATCGAGATGACAGGATCTGAGAGTTGAGGCAAAAAGTTAGCACGAAATTAGAAGCTAAGAAAGGAAGGGGTTAATGCATTCCCTTACCATGCAAAGTCCTGATACCCTTATCCTCGCAATAAGGAGAGGGTTCACCTCGGCTGCTCGGGGGAATCATCGGCATTCTGCCAAAGGCACATGAGGTGGGATGTATCAGGGACTTTCAAAAACCCACTCGCGGTAGAGGCTTGGTAGGGCTCTGCACTGCGATGACCACAGTAGAGTCAGGAGCGTTACTCATCGGGATAATGGCTTTGCTAGTAAGCTCCTCGACCAGGTCGCAAGCAGGCGTCCTCAACTAGGAGGGTCGGGGCAAGATCAATATATGTGGGAATTGCAAAAGTGATCATGGTTAGTTTTTCCTAATGCGCGAGTCTAGTACCAAAAGATAAATTGTCACATACCAGGAATCTGATGATGAGTATCAGGGTTCAACTGAGTGCTCGCACCCTCCTACTCGTCGTCTCCTCGACCCTTCATATCGTCCAAGACAGCAAGGTGGGGTTGCGAGGTCTGAGGTTTTGAAATAGATGTTATAAAAGAGATTGTAAGCAATCAAAAGGAGGGGGAATCACACCTGAACAGATGCCTCAAAGCCCAGGTTGAACCCGGGATGTTGTTGAAGTATTGATGGAGTCGTCGCCCCTCCTAGAGACTCACATCGCACCTTCTTGACGACCCATTTTCCTACTCTCCTCGGTGGCATGTGCAAAGTGTGCTCAGAGATGATGGTTAGCAGCACAGAAGAATCCACCTCATTCTTTTCCTTGAGGGCGGCAAGGCGAGTTAGGATGTCCTTGGAATATGGCATGATGGAGACCAGTCGATGAGAAGCGAGGGGAGGGGTGGAGGGAGGTCCTTGGGATAGCCTCCCCTCCCCCTGGGTATATATTGTTGGATCTTAAGGCGCCCTTAGAGGGGGTGAATAAGGGTTTTAGAAATCTTTATATTTTAAAAGAAAAGTTTTTGATATTTTATAAGAAAGAGATTAGATCAAAAGTAAATTGCTAGAAATGAAAACCAAATCAAGTTTTTTGAATAAATAGAGACATGATTATTATTGATAAAATTGATTACAAATGAAGATTTCTATAACGATAGAAATCGAGGTGATGAATATAAAAACTTGGGTTTTCTATACCGACTCTTCTCCCTAATAATCGGTAGGCTTTAGCCGATCTATCCCCAGATATGGCCTCAAACCTCTCTAGCCTTTCTATCCCCGGAATGGCCTCGAGCACCCCCTAGATCTAAACCTTAAACCTAGTCACTAACACATGTGGCGAATTCCCCCTAAGCAACACACAGACCTAGTCACCAACCACCACAACGAATTCTCCACTAGACGATCACAAAGATAAAAATGAAAGGAAATTACAAAAAATGAAAACTCCCTATGAAGAAATCTGAAGGAAACGGCGAAGAATCATTGAAGATCGTCGAAGTCAAAGTATGCATTCTTTGCATTAAGTGTGTGTTGATCTGATCCTCCTTTGATTCCTTCTCTTGATTTTGAATGGGAGAACTTTGGTGGTCTGGAAATACGGCCCTCATAGATATTTCAGAGTGGTTGATTAGGGTTCTAGGAGTTGTGTTTTGTGGAAAATGAAAGCCACCCTTTTATAAGAGAGGAAGCTAACGCTGGCATTAGAGCTAACGTCAGACGTTATCTCTTTTTGGTAATGCTTGATGGCGTGTATCCATATTCTAAGAAGGGGGTAGTGCATGATTGGAAGGCTCATATTTTAGGCAACCATAATGCATGTGTTAGGGCTAACGCTGGCGCATGCACAAGTCATTCCCAAAATTCTCCTGCATTCACGGCAGCTTCCCTCCATAGCAATTTCACATTGGCGGGACCGAGGATCAACGTCGGCGTTAGCTCTAATGCCTGGCGTTAGACCACTTTCTTCTCTTTAGCAAATTGAGCTATACCAGAGCAATTGCAGCATCCTAGCGTCATAATTGTTCATTCCTGCATACTATAAATATAATGGCAAACTTGATCAAATATAAGTAGGATTTATTATTCTCAAACTAAAGAGATGCGGAAAACTATGTTCCAACAATCTCCCCCTTTTGATAATAACAAATCCAATTAAGATTTATCATTTTATTCTCCCCCTTAATCTAGTGAGTGTTATTCTTTAGTCATTAAGATTTATCATTTTATTCTCCCTTTTTTGTTATTAGCAAAAGTGGGTGGAGTGAAACCAAAACTAGGCTAGAATAAGGTAAAGAGGTGAAAGTTAGGATTACTAAGTGAGGGTTAAGAGTTGTGTTATAATTAAAGGAAGTCATCATCGAGCTTGGAGTGATTAGAACAGTAAAAAAAATATGATAAGCGTGTAAGAAAATCCATTGTATTTTAACAAGCAAGTCAACCACTTGTTGAAAAAGAGAAAGTGAAAAAGAGTTTTGAAACACAAGTGAAGAAAAACTTCAAAATAAGACTTGAGATAGGCATGATAAAGCATGGTAAAAGTACATGGCAATAGAGCGGAAAACAGTGTAGCTAACATAATCATTTTAATGTTTAGAGAAATTATTTATTTTTAGTTTTGATTTTGAAAAACAATGCAACCAATATTTAAGAATTTTCACATATAAGCAATGATCTTGAATTTTTCAAACACTAAGGGCAAGCATGATTTGTCATATCCAAAAAGATAATAGCTACAATGAAAGTAATTCGCATTCCAAGTAAAGAAAATATTGTAGAGAACATGCATTGCAATCTAGTGTTTTTACTTAAGCTTTTTAGAAAATTATGTAGATATGCATTAGAATCCAATTCTCATGAGTAGAAGCTTTATGAAAGATAATGATGTATACAAATAGTGGTTTGATAAGAGTTTACAAGTGATATAATCAAAGCACGCGACATGTGAAATGAAGTAGAAAAACAATATTAAGAGTGCAATAATAGAATTACTTCCACAAACCAATTCTAGATTTTTATTTCAAAGCACATAAAATAGTACAACTACCAAGGTGCTTCGCCCACACAATGCTCATTAAGACTTATCAGGGAGCGACGTATTGCTTGGGGGATCACAAAAGCATTTATATATATATTTTTTATTTTGGGTGATCTGATGTACAAATAGAAGTGATAAAGAATGTGTTTGCACAAGACACTTTACAGTTCTATCCAAGGTGCTCACCCTCACAATGCTCATTAAGATTTATTAGGAGGCTGAGTAGTGCTTGGTGGAGTTATCTTTGTCATTTTATTCATTTTTTTCATATAGGACAAAGGTCTCCGAATTCACTTTTTTTTTTCAAACAACTAAATTTTTGAAATCACACTTCAATATGTGCAAGAAATTTAGTTTTGAAAAGGTGTAGGTAATTTAGACATACAACTTAACATGTTAAACTATTACACTAGACAATCAAGCAAGACTAAGATTAAGATCACATGTAGATTACCAAATGAGTGAATGAATGAATTATTATCTAACATAAAATATTACTCATACTTGGAGGTATGTTAGGCAATCTTACACAATTTTATATAGTCTATTTCATTGCACATAACAAGATTAAGGTCAAGGAATGACAAGCCAAAACAATGTTTAGGAAACTTGAAATTAAAATTAAACATTGAAGGGAATCTTTAAGAGTATGATTAGTCAATTTTTACCATTGGAGAAGAAAATAACACAATTTTTGCTCATGTGAAATCCTATAGTTAAACAATACAACAAAAGCATGACAAAGCATATTTTTGAAAAAAAAATTATTTAAATTTTTGTGGATTTTTGAATAAAGGAAAACAAAAATTAATAGAAAAATAGAAAACATTCAAAAATAGAGAAACAAACAGAAAAATATGCATGAGAAAATACCAGAAATTTTTCAAAAAAGCAATTTGAAACAAAAGAGCTAATGTTGGACATTAACTCCTAACGTCGAAACAGTACTCGATTTCTTTATCTTTGGAAAAATCTTTTCCTTAATTTAGAGTTATTATATAGAGGCCTTCTAAGTGTAGAAATTTGAGACTTACTGAGATGATTTGGAGGCTCTTTTAGCATGTTTTATTGGTTTAAAAGTGGTTGATGAGTAGGATTTATGCATATTTTAATTATTGTATTTATATTAAGTTTAATATAAAATTGTAAATATTATTTATATTTTAGTTAAAATCACTTCTTTTATAATTTCTGTTCTAAATATAGTTGTATTTTTGTTTTGCAGATTTTCTAGAATGTTTGCTAAATATTGACAGTACACGCCATAGGTCACGCCCGTGACCAAGGGCGTGTAACCTTAATTTCAGTCCAGAGTTGATCCCGCGCAGTTTGAGCTAGTCCACAGCAAGTCATGCCCTTGGTCACGCCCGTGACCCATGGTCACGCCCGGGACCAAGGGCGTGTAAACTTAAAAAGATGCTCCCAACAATACCATCGAGAAGAGGAGTTGTCGTTGAGATGTTGACCTAGGTCATGCTCTCGGTCACGCCCATGACCAAGGTCATGTAATTTTAAAGCTCATTTTCAAGCTTTCCACATGGACATGTCAGTCACCGAATCCAATGTTGTCACACAAGTCACGCCCGTGACCCAGTGGTCACGCCCATGACATTCCCGCGCGATCTCTGATCACTGTCGCGTCGTTCAAACCCATGTTGCACTCAATGCAGCCACCCAGGTACACGCCCATGACCCACATGTCATGGGCGTGTAATTTTTGACTTTCTCCCGCCGTCAGATAAGTGATTGCACGCCCTAGGTCACACCTGTGATCGAGGGCGTGTAACTTGGAGAATTTTCCAATAAATTCAGGAGCTCATTTCCAGCAATTCCTCCTCCTGACCCCTGCCCATTGTTGGGTTTTCTATACCCCTCGAACGGGATTACATATCACATATGCGCAGCGGAAATAACAAGAACAACCCAAAAGAAGCTAACGGATCTTGCGGTTTTCATGATTCAAGAGAATAAGCAAATCAAAATACAAGGTACCTTTGCGGGATTGAGTCAACACTCAACCAAGGTGCTCCAAAGAGAAATCCTAATACTTCCTTTGAGTTCTTCAAGAATGGAAATGGATCGATCCCTCTACAGAAGTCCACACAAGCAAAGGAGAACCCTAGCTTCTTGTCGCACAAGAACTAGGTCGGAAAAGGAATTTCTCAACGTCCTCACGGACTGCTAGGTCCGATCCAGAGGAGGCGGCTACCGACGGCGGCGACTAGCGGCGGTGGAAGGCGATCGGCGGATGGGAAGAACGAGACCCTCGCGCGGAACTGTTCTGGTCGGCCGTTCACGTCAAAATTGCGAAAAGAAAAGGTCCACTATAAACCTAGAATTGCAAGCCCTTTTATACTAAAACGCATAAATTAGGCTATCCGCAGACCAGAACATTTCTGTCCAGATTTACATTCGCCGAATTCGACTAATCACTATAACCAAATTTGACTCAGATTCGGCGAAACCATTTCGACGAATTCGTCTATATGCTATAGCCGATTCGACTATTTAAATTCGGTTATATCATTTCGTCGAAACCATTTCGTCGAACTGATATATTTCGGCTAAACCCTTTACTTGAATTTGGTTAATCACATTAGCCGAATCGATATAGCCGAATTCCATTAGTCGAATCAACATAATTCGGTTAAACCCTTTAGCCGAATTTGACACAGTTCGGTTAAACCCTTTACCCGAATTTGTCTAGCATAAATCCATTCGTTTAAACCCTTTAAACGATTTCCCATTGAGCCATTCTCAAGTTAATGCCAAACAGTCACAGGATTGGTCCTCCACTCATATCCAATATGAGTGAGGCCAACACAATCCTTTCTCCAAATTCTCCAAACGCTTTTATGTGTGACCTTATAGGCTCATATTGTGTTGGCAGCAAGACTAACTATTGATTGCTTTGAGATCAACTCAGAAACTCCAACACCCATTTGGGCTATCCTTGTCCAATTTTCTGTATTTTTAGGATTAGATTTAATATTTTGTATTTTCTTTATTAATGTCTTGTATTTTTATTTCATAGTTTAAATTTCATTTTATGTCATTTTATTTCTTGTACCCATCTTTGATGGAAATGAATAGCTTAGCTTTTGATTAGTGCAATGTCATCTCCATTTCTAGTTTTAGTTTTATTTTCATGTATTTTCAATTCTTGCCCTTTCCTTTTTATAGCTTAGCTTAGTTCATTTCATGCAATTTTATTTCTTGCAATAGCTTAGATTTTAATTCATGTAATTTATTTTCTTGCAAAAGTTTTCTTTTATGCATTTTTATTTCATAAATTATTTATTTCTTGCTTATCACTAGCTTTGACTTGATTTCACCTTTTTCCTTATTATCATTTCTCCTCTCCTTCGATTTATTCTCGAAAATTAACGATATCAAGTTCATATGTCGGTTATGAATTTCGATATTTGTTTTTATATTCTAGTTAGCCGAGAGGCTCGTGCATACGAGTCGATCACTCGAGAATAAAAATAGTTGCATGCACCCCTCGAGAGAGGATGACGTAAATCTTCTGGATAGAAGTCAAATCCTATAGTGGGATTCACCTCGTTAATGCGAGTATTATGCGTTTCGGTTATAGGATGAGATTCCGACCGATCAACTTAATCTCAGGTGGGCGTATTCCTCGAGAGAGGTGCATTCATAAGCGAGGAATCTCCACGGTCAAGGCGTAGATAAGAATAATAATATTTATCTTTTTATTTTCATTTCAAAGCGAGTTCTAATCAAGTTTCACTTTCAATATTTTATTTTTGTTCTCTTTTTAATTAGTTTTAATAATTAACCCTTTTTTCGCTCTCTCCGATAAAATAATATGCCTCTTTCTCGAAGTAGAAGTACTCGACAGACCCATGTTTAAATACGACCTTGATATTTTTCTTAAGTATCTTATACTATAAACGATAAGGTACGCATGCCTTCATCGGATATAGAATTGGAGAACATCAATAACAAATCTCCTAAAAATTCATGAAATCCAAATCGATAATTTTTATATCAAGTTTTTGGCGCCGTTGCCGGGGATATTTTATCAATATTTTGAAAAGAGAAAGCACTATTACTTTTATCAAAATTAAAAAAAAACAAAAATTTAATAAGTAACCTTTATGTTTTAGTTCTTTTTATTATTTTTTGTTTTGTTTTTGTGTTTTAAAAATAATTTTGCAGGTGATCGTGGTGGTCGTCCGTCTTCAAATCAGGGACGTGCATCCTCCCCCACCCCCCCTCCTCCTTGTTCTTTTTTCTCTCATAATCATGTGCTTGTATTTTATTTTTCTTCTTCATACTTAGCTTTCAACATTGGGGACAATGTTGAATTTTAAGTATGGGGGTGTATTTCCCTTTCTCTTAAATTATAAAATCGTAGAAAATTTTCAAAAACAATTTAAAAATTCCAAAAAAAAAATTGTGTGTACATTGTTATTTTTTTTTGCATAGTGTATTTCCTATTTTGTTGTCTTTTTCAAAAAATATTAGAAAACCCAAAATCTTCAAAAAAATAGAAAATTAATTTCTTGGAAAGAGACATTTGGGCTATCATCCTAGAACATCTCCTAGTACCGTTGAGAACCCTTCACGGGGTATACCTCGGGAAGTCCAAGAATTAAACAAAAAAAATGGCTTATTAGTTTATGTTTAGCATTTTTTTATTTATTTCTTATCAAAAATCCAAAAAAAGGATAATATAAAAAAAAAAGATAATATCAAAAATAAAAAATAAAAAATATTTAAAATCCAAAAAAAATAGTCAAAAACTTAAAAAAAATTTAAGAAAACCTAGAAAATCCCAAAAATATAATAAGCCCTTACTTTGGTTTTTGTTATTTCCAAAATCATTTTTTATGAGTTATTTATAAGCATTTATTTATTTATTTATTAATTTGCAAATCTTTTATTTTATCATATTTGCTAAATCTATTTTTGTTTAGGTGATTTAGTTTTAAGAAATATTTTATGATTTTAATTTGATTAGAGAAATTTCTTTAGCACTTCTTCTCTTTAATTCTAAATAGTTTCAATTTTGTAGTAATTTTGCTTAACACCTTTAGATTTTAATTATTTTTACCTCATGCTTTTAGAATCGTAGGAAAATTTAATTTACTAAAATTTGCTCCCAAAATAATATAATTTATAAGCTAGAAATTTTTCTTTACCCTACCCTTTTGTGGCATATAAAAAAATTATTTTAGATGATCATATGTCATGGGAATAAGAGGATAAAATTCATTATTCCCTAAACATATGCACCCAAAATCATTTAAAAGATTATATGGCATGGAATAAGAGGATAAAATTCATTACTCCTAAACATATACATTTGGGGATTTTATTAGAAGAGAGTTTTAAAAGACTATATGGCATGGAAAATGAGAGGATACAATTCATCATTTTCCTAAACATATAAAAAAATTAGGTAACATAAGAGGATAAAATTCATCACCTCTTTTCTAAGATCTCTTCTTATGCCAAATTTTATGAGCCCCATAACCAATATCTTTGATCTAGATTTAAATTAAGTAATGGAGAGAGCAATATTTACTAGGTTACTTTTTCCTTTAGTTTCTTTTAAAGTTATGGTGTTTATAATTTTAATTCTAATTTTGTTTACAAATTACTCAATCTTGTTTACTAGTTATTATTTTTGAGAATTCTTGTCTAAACATTTTACTCTTATTATTCTAATTTCATAATTTAGGACTTAATTTGTTAATCCATAAATTTTTTTAAACTTAATTGTGATTTATTAAAATTTTAGTTCTAATTAAAAATTTTATTAAATGTCTTATAAATATTTCTCATACTTTTGCTCTGGAATAGCAAAACCTTAAGTAAGGGGGTATTTGATGAGTATGATTTATGCATATTTTAAGGGAAATGTTATTCATACCCCACAATTGGATATTCACGCCCTTTTACATCTTATTTTTATTCAATTTTAAACCCCCCCCCCCCAAATTTATTATTTGTGCCCACACTTTCCCATCCCTTCTCTCACGCGTGCGCGAGAAGCAATCCCCCGATCATTGATTCCCTCGCTGACTATCATCCTCGCCGCGTCCTCACCCTGTCCCTCGCTCGTCGGCGCATTCTCGCAGTAGCCGCATCCTCGCCCTATCCCTCCGCTCACCGGCATCCTCTCCTCGCCAGCCGGCCAAGCCTTCTGCACGCCTGGACTGTGACGTAAGTTAATCCTTCTCCCTCCCCCATTTTTCAATGTGTACCCGAACCCTCACCGATTGGTGCGGGTGTAAATTTGTGCTTAAAGGACATAAAAATGAGAACAATGAAATAACTAACAAATGACGTTATGTACTTTTTTGAAACATGGGAACACAATATGTATTTTTTTGAGTGAAATGTTTTTGATGTTAATTAAGTGAATGAATATTAAGGTGTGCAAAAAAATCTAAGTAGATGTTATTAATGGTTGACAAAAAAAATTTATGCTAACGCGATTTATGACAGGAAAAACAATTATTTTTATAAAAACATGTATCGGTACGATTATCAAGTATGGGTACACATATCCTATTAGGTTACAAATAGTTGTGGTTTATAAGTAGCCATTTATGGGGTATCAATAACAATTCCCTGTTTTAATTATAGTATTTAGGTTAAGTTTAATATAAAATTGTAAATATTATTTATATTTTAGTAAAAAATTACTTCTTTTATAATTTCTGTTCTAAATATAGTTGTATTTTTGTTTTGTAGATTTTCGGGAATTTTTGCTAAAAATTGACAGTACACGCCCGTGACCAAGGGCGTGTAACCATAATTTCAGACCAGAGTTGATCCTGTGCAGTTTGAGCTAGTCCACAGCAAGTCACGCCCTCGGTCACGCCCGAGACCCATGGTCACGCCCGTGGCCAAGGGCGTGTAAACTTAAAAAGATGCTCCCAGCGATGTCGTCGAGAAGAGGTGCTGACGTTGAGAAGTTGACCCAGGTCACGCCGGTGACCACGGGCATGTAATTTTAAAGCTCAATTTCAAGCTTTCCACGTGGACATGTCAGCCACCCAATCCAATGTTGCTGCACAAGTCACGCCTGTTACCCAGTGGTCACGCCCGTGACATTCCCGTGTGATCTCTGCTCACTGTCACGCCGAATTCAAACCCATGCTGCACTCAATGCAGCCACCCAGGTACACGCCCGTGACCCACAAGTCACAGGCGTGTAATGTCTGGCTTTCTCCCACCGTCACGCAAAGCCCATGCCACTGTCCCAGCCGTGCAGATCAGTGATTAAACGCCATAGGTCACACCCGCGACCGAGGGCGTGTAACATGGAAAATTTTCCTATAAATTCAGGAGCTCATTTCCAGAAATTCCCCCTCCTTCCCCCTGCCCATTTGGGCTGTTCTTGTATAGTTTTCTTGTATGTTTTAGGTTTAGATTTAATTTTATGTAATTTTCTTATTTCTTTTTTAATGTCTTGTTATGTTAATTTCATGCAAAGTAGTTTAGTTTTATTTTCATACAATGTAATGTAGTTTTCAATTCATGTAATGTTCTCTTTTTATGGTAATGAAATTTTAGTTTTTATGCAAAATCTCCTCTTCCCTCCTTATCTCTTCTTCTTAATTTTTCCTTTAGTTAATATTTAGTAGTTCTTGGTTTTTACAAGTTTTGATTCGAAATTATCTTTTCCTTATTATCGTTTCTCCTCTCCTTTGATTTATTCTTGAAAAATATCGATATCGAGTTCATATGTCGGTTATGAATTTCAGAATTTGTTTTCGTATTCTAGTTAACCGAGAGGCTCATGCGCACAAATCGATCACTCGGGAATAAAAAGAGTTGCACGTACCCCTCGAGAGAGGATGACGTAAATCTTCTGGATAGGAGTCAAATCCTATAGTGGGATTCACCTCGTTAAAGCGAGTATTAGGCATTTCGATTATAGGACGAGAGTCCGATTGATCAACCTAATCTCAGGTGGGCGTATTCTCGAGAGAGGTGCGTTCATAAGCTAGGAATCTCCACGGTCAAGACATAGATTAGAATGATAATATTTATCTTTTTATTTCATTTCAAAGCAAGTTTTAATCAAGTTTAGTTTTTCTTTATTTTAGTTCTCTTTTAACTAGTTTTAATTATTAGCTCTTTTCCGCTCTTTCTCCGATAAAATAATATTTAGTTTTCTCAAAGTAGAAGTACTTGACAGACCTGTGTTTTAATATGGCCTTGATATTTTTCTTATGTATCATATACTATAGACGATAAGGTACGCTTGCCTTCATCGGATATAGAATTGGAGAACATCAACAACAAATCTATTAAATTCTCATAAAAACCTAAACCTTAATTTTTATATCAGTGGTTTTTACATTTTTATTGGATTTTGGTTTTTCGAGAAATCAATATAAAAATAAGATGCAGGCAGAGATATTAAGAGACATACAAAGATAAAGGCAGAAAGAAAGTGCAAATTTCAGGAAAATAGGCTAATGCCTGTGTTAGACACAACGCGGAGCATTAGCACTCATAGTTCAAATATGAAATTTTTGAAGACTAATGATTCAGGCATTTTAAGATATGATGAGACACATCAAGCACGAGAGAATAGCAGAAAAATTTGTTTTAAGGAGAATAGCTTTTAATAGGATTTAATGGGATATATTTAAGACACCCAATTCTAACCTAAGCATGTTGAAATGAGCATCAGGGAGAGGTAAGAAAGATTGTCCAACAATATCTAAAAAAATTATCAATCGAAATATAAGTATATTTCCTACCACTTAGACTAGCGGTGCTCACTGGACCAAAAAGATCCATATGAATTAATTGTAAGGGTCTAGTAGTAGAAATTTCATTTGTACTTTTAAAAGATGATCTAGAAAATTTTCCTTTTTGGCAAGGAGGGCAAAGTGAAGATAAATTTCCATTAAGCATAGGTAATCCTCTAATTAATTTATCTTTGGCTAGTTTTAAAATATGTTTAGTACTAGTGTGTTCAAGACCCCTATGCTATAATACTAATTCATCATTTTTTGAAATAAGACATTTGATAGATGAATGTGAAAGATCATGAAAAGAAATCATGTAAACATTATGAGATCTTGGTGCAGTGAGTACAACTTCATTTGTTTTGGGATTTATGATTTTGCAAAGGTTTGTAGAAGTTTCAAATAGGACATTTAGACCTTTATCACATAATTGATTAATCGATATTAGATTGTGTTTCAAACCTTCAACATATAAAACATTTGAAATAAAAAAAGAGTCATTACCCACTGTACCAATGCCCATGATCCTTCCCTTTCCATTGTCCCCAAAAGTCACCATCCCTCCTTTCTTCATCATGAGGCTAAGGAACTTTGCTTTATCTCCCGTCATGTGATTGGAGCATCCTGAGTCCAAGTACCACATGTCTTCCTTATCCTTAGCGTGCCAACACACCTCAGTGTCACTTTGGACGCTGGTTTCGTCGTTGAAGAGATCTTTGCTCCTACACATGTGGAACATGTTTGCCTCTTCATCGTTGCTTGATGAAGATCCACTTGATTCCTTGGAGGATTCATCCTATGTAGCCTCCTTTAGAACCTTCTTCTTTTCTTTTCCTTTGTGCCTCCTTTCTTTTCGCTCTTTCAGATATTTTGGGCACTAGCTCCGGATGTGTCCAGTCTTTCGGCATTGGTAGCACTCTGGCGGTGGCCGCTCGTGTAACACCCTACCCATTGCACAGTATATAACAGTAGGTCCGGTTGGGACCCCACGCCATATAAGGTGAACAAGCAAGAGGGTTACGTATTTAGTGAACCAACCAACAACATCTTAGAGATTGCACGACAACGGAAGCATGAATTAATTATCTTGAACCAGAACACACATGTCCACATTACAAAATAGGAATAATGAATATATATGAAAGGTTTGCCCCTAAGGCCATACATCAAACTATTCTTCTCTTATTACATGTTTTACAGACATCGGTACGCAGACCGGTAATACATGAAGTATAAACATGCAAAACACTTGGGCCTTCTAGGGCCCATCCACTGCATCAGCTCAGTTCCAACCCACAATTTCCTGCTCGTCTCGCCAGGACCTGTCAAACACAATCCACCAAGCAGTGGGAAAGCAGGTAACCGGTCAGCTTTTGCTGACCCAGATTTATAACGACCCCACCCCATGCCCGGGATGGTGGTACTCCTTCCCTGCAAGTAAGTAATAGCAGCAGATATTTCACAGGTGCATCTAAGAACCTCATAGAAACAATCACCATATATGTTGACTCTATGCCGCATGTATTGTGCTCTCAAGGAACACTCCATCCACAAGTCCTTTTTCAACTTGGATGGCCAATTTGAGCTAAGTCGTACAAACCGATGTCTTCTAGCATCTTCCATAAGATGGTGCACCGAGGGGCGACCTCTTCACCGACCAATATGTAAGGGTTTAGATCTAGCTAGTCCTAACTGAATCATCGCGAACAAACAGCACGATGCGGGTAAACTTTCACCTCATCCAGATCACATAGACGACCTCACAGGGTCATCTCCCATGCCCCCAGGGCCACAGGCATTTGTGCTGGCACTAGCGCTAGCGCTAGCTACAAAACTCTGTTCTGTCAGCTCTTTAGGGTATTTTCTGGAGATCACTGTTGGATCTGTAGGCGCCCTTAGAGGGGGGGGTGAATAAGGGTTTTAAAATTTATATTATATTTTGAAATACTTGCTTATGATAAGAGATCAAAATTGTGATTTTGAATAAGGATCTAAATTGTTTTATAATAAAGGAGAGGATAATAAACAATTTAGAGAAAAGAAGAACAAATCAATTTTATTACACAAAGAGAGACATGATTATTATTAATAAAATTGATTACAAAATTTTGATTTCAATGACGCTAGAAATCAAAGCGAAATATAAAAGACTCCTTTTGTTTTCTATACCGACTCGTATCCCCACGAACTGGTTGGCTTTAGGCGATCCTTCCCCGGATACGGCCTCAAGCCGCTCTAGACAACCCTTCCCCGGATATGGCCTCGAGCACCCCCTAGACCTACACCCGAGACCTAGTCGCCAACACAAGGCGAATTTCTGCCCTAAGTCCTACCCAGACCTAGTCGCCAACACGAGGCGAGTTCACTAAACGATTATAAGAAAAGATGTGAAATAAATAAACAGACGAAGATGACGCGTGTTGAAATAAATAAGTAGACGAAGACCAGCAGAGTATGATCGTAGTCGATGCGGTCTTTCGTCACGATGATGACGCGTGTTGAAATCTTCTCCACAGATCTCCTTAAGCCTTCATGGATTTGTGGGAGTATCTCTCTGAACCTTCCTCTCTATGTTGTGGCATGAAGCTCTGGAATTTTGGATCTCAAGAAGATAAGGAAGACGGAGCCAAGGGGTCCTTTTTATAGACTTGGAGCTAGCACCTGCGCTAGTGCTACCGCCGACGCTATCCCATTTTATGACATATTATGCACGGCAGAA
Source organism: Dactylorhiza incarnata (assembly GCA_033032865.1). Taxonomy (NCBI): domain Eukaryota; kingdom Viridiplantae; phylum Streptophyta; class Magnoliopsida; order Asparagales; family Orchidaceae; genus Dactylorhiza; species Dactylorhiza incarnata. The sequence continues at coordinate 2,383,768 of JAWHQI010000026.1, read as the reverse complement.
TCTTCATTCTGAGGAAAAAATTCTCTCTTGCCTTCTGTACTCCGCGCTACCGCCTGCGCTATCGGATACCGCCAGGTGCTATCTCCTTCTATATGTGCTCCCGGAATTGCGCTTAAGCATTCTTTTCGTCGATCAAATTTTTGTCGACCGGAGTTCGTCGACCGGGCTTCATCATTCGTCGAACGGAAATTCGTCGAACGCAAGATCTATTTCGTCGAGCGCAGCATACAGTTCATCGAGCGAAAGCTATGATGAGCATTTCGTCGGGCGCAGCTAACAGTTCGTCGAGCGAACCCTAGAGCCAGCGCTAGTACTAGCGCGTCGCGGTAGAGTAAGCAGTTCGTCGAGGGCCAGTCTGCATCTCAGCAGTTCTTAAGTGCTAGCGCCAGGCGTTAGGTGATACCGCCGACGCTAGAAGGGGTTTTGGATTTGATGGCTCAAATTTGGGGGCAACCTTCTTATGTAATCCTTAAGTCATGTGGACTTTGTTATCCTGCACACTTAAACACACAAGATCAAATACACATAAGATTTGTTATTCTCAAACCTAGGAGATGCAGAAGACCATGTTCCAACAAACTCCCCCTTTTGATAATAACAAAACCATTAATGATAAATCAGAGCATTAATATATATAAGCATGATGAACTACTTGTGTGTGTGTGTGTGAGTGATGACTTAGGATAATTATTGATTTTAGCACTTAGAATTGCTCCCCCTAAATACATGCTCCCCCTAAGTGAATGCTCCCCTAATATGTAAGCTATCATTTTAATTAATCATGTTAGTTTCTTTTTTTGATAGCAGATTGTATTTATCATGTTAGTTCTCCCCCTTTTGTTATTAGCAAAAGTGGGTAAGGAGGCAAAACACAGAAAAGTTTTGATTTAGAAGATAAAGGCATGATCGAGCTTTTTAGAGAGAATGATAAGGAGTTTTAGAATAATTTTTATAGAGATAGATCAGAGTTTTTAGCTTAAAGATGAACAATATAACATTTGCCAAGTAATCATATTATAATGTTAGTTTTCTCCTTTATATAAGAGTTTTAAGCATAAAAAGGTAATGATTTCCAAATAACCAATCTACCCAAACAATATATCTACACCCTAGCCCCGTACTAAGTGACGGATGGGCATGAGGAGATACAAACATGTCGTAGGTTGGGGTGTTAGTCTCATATGCAAACACTAGACAAAACTCAACCTAGCACTCTTTCCCCTAGTGCCTCGCAAGGCCCCACTGGAACCCTCCCCGGTTGAGCACAAGACATGACTAGAGATAAATGTTATCTAATGTCTACAACCCTACGCCCCCGCTATGGTGAGATATGTATTCATGGATAATAATTATTGGAACCATTAGGAATTTAAATTAAGTGATAAGTTCATAGCCTATGGGTTTATATTTTTATTTGAATTTATGAAAACACTCACATAGCTATTTTGAAATCCATTAGTGAATCAGAGTTTTTAGCAAAAAAATATTCATGTTTCGAGTAACCAATATAAAGTTTACCAAGCAAGTCTACACTTGTTGAAAGAAAGGAATGTTAAGATTCAAGTGATGATGCACACAAAATAAAAGACTTTAAGTAAGCATGAAAGCGCAAGGTAAAACAATTATATGGTTATGATGCGGAAGACTTATAGAAATACAAGAAACATCTTATTGTTATCAATGATGATCCATAAAAATATATATGAGTTAAATTTCAAAAAGAAGATGTTTTTTGTAAATCATTGTTCAAGTAAAATCTTTAAATTCAATAATAAAGTAACCAAGCATGAAATAATGTTACCAAAATGAGAGTCCTGCATTGTTATGTTAATTCACAATTTCAAAACATACTAAACATTGTAGAAAGCATGCTAGGTTATCTACTGTATTTCATAAATAAAGAGTAGTATAGAATTTGCATTAGGATCCAATACTCGTGAGAAGAAGTGTTATGGAAGATAATGATGTGCACATAAGTGTATTTTGAATAGAGTAAATAAATGTTTTAATCAAAAATACAAGAAATATGTCAAGTAAAGAGCACAATAAAACACATATAATTTTACTTCCACATACTTTAATGCACAAACAAAAATGTACAACTACCAAGGTTCTTTGCACACACAATGCTCATTAAGACTTATCAGGGTGCAAAGTAGTGCTTGGGGGATCACATATTTTATTTTATTTTATTGTTGAGACTAGTGATCCGGTGTACATAAGAGTAAGTGGTTTTTATTTTGAAAGAAAGATATGGTTTGCACAAGATACTTTACTATTCTTTCCAAGGTGCTCAACCTCACAACGCTTATTAAGACTTATCAGGAGTTTCAAGTAGTGCTTGGTGGAGTTATCTTTGTCACTTTATTTTATGATCTTTGTTTTGTACAAAGTTCTCCGAATACACTTGTTTTGCAAACCAATAGAATTTATGAAAACATAACCACTTTTCTTAAATTTTAAAAGTGCAAATAAAGGTAGTGTAGGTAAGATACTTGTGCAATTTTAATTCATTGTACTAATACAAAACATACACAAGCATTCTTAGATTAAACACATATGTAGACAATGCCAAAATAAGTGAGTGAATAGCGATCATTATCAAACATAAAACATTTACTCATACTTAGAGGCATGCTAAGCTTAGTTCTACACAACTTTTTCAATATAATTGATGCACATATTAATAGATATATCAAAGCATGATGAAAACAATGTTCAAAGTAGTTTGAAAAGATAAATTGCAACATTATAGAAGTTCTAAATGATGGGTTAAATCATGCTTTATTTTCAATGAAGTCCATACAGTATTTTTGATATTTTGAAGAATAATTTTGATTTAAAGGTTGAACTCATAAGATTGATCTTGGACTTTTCGAGGACTACCATGTGAGGGGTTCGCCTGGTACTGGAGATGTGATGGGATGATAGCCCAAATCTCCCTTTTGCAAGATACTTGTAAATAGAAAAGTTAAGTTCCAAAGATAGTTTTTGATACTTGTTTTTATTTTATATTTTTGTATTTGATTTTTGCATTTAGAAATAGAATTTACACAAATGACAAAAACAAAAAGGCAAAACATATTTTTTGTAATTTGGCTTTTGTATTTTTGTATTTGATTTTTCAAAAATGAAATAAGATCAGAAGTGCAAAAATAAATAGTACATATAGATTAATATATTTTTAAGAATTTTTCAAAATTTTAAAAATAAATAAAAACAAATAGGTGCGCTAGCGCCGGCGTTAGCGCTAGCGCGGGAAACAGTACACGATTTTTGACAATTTTGAAATTTTTATTTGTTGATCTTGATTAAGTGTCCAAATAGTAGTTTCATGCTAAAATTTCAGAATTTTAGGAGATGTCTAGATAGTGCAAATTGCATGAAACATTAGCGATTTTGTATATGACTTTACCAAATAAATTTGCATGAGATATAATTTATTATATCTCAATTTTAATTTTTCTAAGGCTTATATTTATCAATCTAATGTAGTTTGAAAATGATAGGAAATGTAAGCACGAGAAGACATGAATGAACAAATCAAATATGCATGATTTTAGTGATTAAAGATAATGTTCATGCATAAGAATATCATGGATAAGCCCTAGATGAGAATACTCAGCCTGTATATCTTGGTAAACACATAAAGCCTAACATAGACACAAATATTCTTTAGGTGACAATGTTAGAATGATAAGTTTGAGATTAATGTTATACCAAGGTTTGATTGTGTTTCAACTTAGAGACCTAGAATGAAGTGATGATTTTATTTGATTTGATATCAAGATGATTCAAAGGTCTAAACTTGAAATAAATCACAATACACACATAATACACCAACCATGGTATGTAATTATAATATCAATTGTCATCAATTAATATATCAATTATAATTCACATAATTGTGATAGAAATAATTGTTTTTAGAAGACTTTTGATATGACTTATGATATATGATGTTAGAGAATATTAGCAAAGGACATCAATAGATCATGGTGGTGCTTGTGAATTATATATTCATTATGACGGTAAATTCTTTCAATACATTTTAGTGATTTTCTTTTAATTAAGAATTTCGAATATATATGTGATTTTTGATAGGTGAACAATAGTGATGGTTTAGATCATGTTTGACATCAAGGAGTGAACACAATATAATTTTTTGTTGTGAACAAAGACAACCATATTAAAAGTTGAGCTTTTATTTAGATCTTGAACTTTCGTTTAGATCATGTTATTTCACTAAACCACTTGTTGGTGAAGGCTAAAAAGCTTAATAGCCTAATAACTGGGTTTAAATTGAAATATCTTATAGCAAATTTATAGTTCAATTTATATGAATACTATATGATATTTATGGGTAATGATTTTAATAGTAATAGATTGGTCATTTATAAATTAAAAAAATACTTGACTTTTACTTTTGATTTACTTTGATTTGCTCACTTCATTTAGGCTTTAGGGGACAAAGTCAAAATTTCAAATATTATATTAGATGACCATGACATGATGGCTTAAAAAGACAAACAAAAAGAAAAACTAGAAAAAGACATTAAGGCACATCATGAAGTAGAAATTTGTATATTTCAATTTGAAAATATTCTACTTCATGCATTTGGATGATCCTATTAGATGAGAGATTTGGGTATCCAAAGGGAACCATGTGTAACGGTTCCGTTAGGTACCCAAATATAGCGTGATAATTTTGGGGGAGACAAAAATGAATGAATTCTTTCAAGTGGAGTTAATGTTTCATTTTTTATTTTGGGTCTCCATTCATATTTTGATTTAATATTATGCATCAAATTTCCATATTCATTAAACTTAGGTTTAAAATAATAATCACTTTTGAAATTATATTTCATAAGAAATTTGTGCACATTAGAATTTAATTTGGGAGATACATAATGTGGGTTAGAATTCATTATGTTTGTGTGATTAAACATTCTACTAGGTGCATGTTTAATATGTTTTAACATACTAGTAGAAGTTCTACACATGTTTGATGATAAACTAGAAATAAGATATTTAAAATTATTTAATCCTTTTTGAAAGAGTGATTTTAAAGATTCTAGTTTATAAGAGAGAATATTATTTTCGTTTATCAATTTTTCGTTATGTTCTTTTCAAATTAAAAGTTCTTTTTCTAAATCCATGAATTTTTCTTTAATATTATTATAATCAAAATAAGGTGTATAATTTTCAAATGAAGAGCATGATTGAGATTCAAACACATCCTTTTTAGATTCTTCATTCACATTTGCTTTCAAAGTTTTATTTTCTAAACGTAATCTCTTATTAGCAATTTTTAATTTCTTCGTTCTAGGTTTAGCAATTTTTTATATATGGAAATAAGAAAAAGAATTAGACTTTCTTACAGCGCAATCGGAAGAGGCAAGATGTGAACATGACGTTCCTTTGTCGTCTTCTAGGCCTTCCTTCTTTATAGATGAATTTCATCTTCTCTTGATGAATTGCTCTCTTTGGCTAAGTCAATTTCCATGATTTCCATGGTTTTGCTACAAGAGAGATTTTCTTGAATAATGGTGGATGCTTGTATGTCCTTCTCTTCCTGTGTTTGTTCCATACCTGCAAGAGGAAAATCATAAGTTATCTCAAGAAAATTCCATATCTCGTATGCAGTAGGAAAAGTATGAATGAGTTTGGAAATATTTTGATCTAACGCACAAAATAGACTATTCATAGATTTTGCATTTAAAACCATTTCATTTTTATTTAATACGCTAGGTGGCTTTTTAATAGTAATATTCCAAACTTTTTCATCTAAAGCTTTAAGAAAATTTTCCATTAATATCTTCCATCCTTTAAAATTTCTTCCTTCAAATAAAGGTGGTGCTAGTGATTTTCCTTCTTCATTAAAATTACCCACACTAATAGAAGCGAGATCATGAGACGCCATTATTCCCGGTTGTTAAGCCGATTGGAATAAAACCGCTTTGATACCACTTGTTGGATCGGTGGGTGTGTAAGACCCCCCTCCCGCACCAGGAGAGTTCCTGGATCTTATGCCCAGAACTGCCTCCTTACGGTGACGCTAACACACGAGTTAGCCGCCTCCGCAAGACGCCGATCATGCCGGCAAGAATGATCAACTAGGCCAACAAGAATGAGAAGAAAAAGTAAACAAGTCCACAATCACACACATCTGTATAAATATGTCCAAATGTAATCAGTCCATCAATGAGTACAATAAATGAAAGTGTAAAGGGGCTTATGCCCGGTACATATCCAAAGTAGAACAAAATCTTACTCTCTCATTCTACATCTATGCGGAAGCTAAACAAACTCTCAAATCTTCAAACACATGTCTTGTAGTAGATGTACTGTGCGGCTTCTGCTCCCCAGATCCTGCCATCATGTCATGTCTGGTCGTGCTGGTGCTCCAGCTCCTCGAACTCCTACGGTCACAACCGACCATTAGTCATAAAGACTAAGCCAATTTTGTCCCCGCCTCCCCCCGTGACTCCTAGGCACCGTGCGGGAGGAAGAAGCGGAGGACAACAAAGTGGAGTAAACAAAAGCAGGTGACAGGGAAATCTAAGCTAGCAAGTATATATATAAGCAAGCACTACTCTAGTAGTATAACAAGTAAGCAGTAATGAGCAGTAAAAGAAGTAAGTAGTAAGCAGTGCGCGCAAGTATAGCAAACAAGTAAATAATTCTACACTACCATCACATGAGTACCTTAACCTATATGAATGCCCATACAAACTTATAAGTTAAGATTTCCGGAATTGTAACTTATCATATAAAAGAGCTCATACTAATTTATATGATAAGGGTCTGCAAATTATGTTCTAGGTTTACGTATGATATGATATGCATGTCATGATATGATTCATACAAGTGCAACTCACCCACATGACTCTATGATCACAGACCTTTAGTTCCCGCTTTTCGGAGTTAGCTACACTCTCTGGTACTAACGTTGTGGCTACGGCAGCGGTGGAGCTGGCGTCTCCACCCCTAGGCAGGTATACACACTACCAGGCCTAGACCTCCCATACGCCTCTGTACACATCCTAGGTGCACTCTAGAGTCTTGCGTACTCCTTGCTGGAACCTACCCGTCTTAAAGGTCGGGTGTGCGTCCTTTTGGGGATTGTCCTCCAGACCGTAGTATAAACAACCTACTGGCCCCTCAACCTCACACCCGCCTAAGTCAACGTACTGCCGTCGGTGTGATGACCAGCACATACCGAAGACCCGCCACTAATTTGTTCTTATGCACATGCAATTTATCACCACCCGAGCCTCCAGCTCGCAGGACTAACCCGTCCTGATATACTATATCCCAAGCCTCCAGCTCGCAGGAATAACTCGTCCTGAAATACTATAACCCGAGCCTCCAGCTCGCAGGACTAACTCATCCTGAAATACAACTTCCCATCCCTTAACTCGGGATGAAGTTTACCATATCTCTTATTCATTTAGTTAGACTAATCTTGTCTAATTATTATATACTTAGAAGTTTAGGGTGAATCCTGGACTTTCCGAGGTTTACCCGGTGAAGGGCTCACAGCGGTACTAGGGAATGCAATGGGCTGAAACCCAAATCCCCCATTCCAAGACAATTACTTTTGTTGGTGGCTACCCCATTCTAAGACTCACTCTACTTATTACTCTTTATAATTTAAGTGTTTTCATGACTTATGTTTCACCCCATTCCTAAGCAACTGTTCTCTTGAATGGTGCTCAACTCTCAAGATTCTTCGTCCTCTAAGTGGTATATACTTTTGTGCTGTTACAATCTAATTCTCACTGATTCTCTATGTGGTTTTGCTGATTTAATCATCATATTGAATTTTCACTATCCGCAGACCACGACATATAACTAACTTAGATTCCTATGATGGAATCTTGGTCAAAACACTTCCAAATGAGTTCTAATTTTTATCATAGGTTCTTACTGGGTAAAATAAGAGTTAACCAGAATTTAAGCAGATCTCATACAATTTTGACCTCCATAAAAATTTATAAATCAGTTGTCATCATTGAAAATGCAAAGGAACTATCATGCCAATAATTTCAATATTGCTAATCAATTTTCCAGAGATGATAGGTGACAAAATATTATGATTCTCAAAGTTTCAAAATTTCTAGAGGTTCTAATTGATGTTACAAGGTATTCCTCAGAGTTTCAGATTTTTCCACAAGGTTTTTAACTTAAACATTTCATTAATACATAATTGTGACATAATTCAAATTTATCAATTACTTAGGATTTTTTGATCCCAAAAATCCTAATTTTTCTTGGAGTAATGTATTATGTCATAAAGAAGGTATGGCCAAGGTTCCAGAAGCTCTCACTAAGCCATTTATGCTAAATATACAAAATATCCTTTTTTGCTATTGGCACACCATATCACTTATTAGACAAAAACATGCAAGTGGAATTACCCCACATGCAGAGGTCCAATTGATCTCAAATTTTTACCATGGTCTAATGATGACCTAATAAGGGTGACACCCAAATTTGGGGTCATTTGGAGTTATACAACTCCAAAAATATCATTTATTTGATTTAACATATTTTAAATAAAACCTTAGGAAAATTATCTCCTAAAAATCTGATTTTTGAACCTAAGCTAGGTATATAGCACATGCATGCATGGCCAAAATCTCAGCTTCATCATACTTGGCATTTGAAAGTTATACACATTCAAAGATCTGGTTTCTATTTTGACCAGTCTCCCTAAAATGAGTGTTGTGGGTCCTACACTTGTCCAAATGACCTGATTCAACTTTCAAATGAAAGTAGACATCAAGATCTACAATAGTTATCTCAGGCAGTTTTTTCCTAAAAAGGCCTCTAAGTGCCTCAAAACTGAGCGTGAACATTCATGAGAAAGTGTGACAAAAATGCATATATGATATTTAATATATAACACTTGATCCTGCACGGATCTTGGCGTAAATCAGAGGGCTCCTGGTCATCTTCTTCCTCCAGCCAACGGCTAAGATCGTCCCGTGCTATAGCCCCTTGATCTCCTATTTCCCGATGACTGGGACACCTCCCTGGCCGGCCACCGCCACCACCACCTCCGTTGAGGTGGTGGCTATCGGCCAGCGGTGGTTTGGCCGCCGGAGGTGGCAGTTTTCGGCAATCCGAGCATGGAAAAATCCATGGAAAATGACATTTCCCTCACTTTGAATCCGGCTCTGTTGAGCTAGATACCTCTCCTAAATGATCTAAGAAGCTAGCACGGAGGGAGAGGGGGAGAAACCGGACCTCAATGGAGCTTGACGGTGGCAACGGCGGCGGTTGGCCATGAATCTTCTCTTCTCTGGCGAGCTTGCTCAAAATCTCAATTCTCCACCATTTTCAATGATCTCAGGCTCGATTTCAAGTCTCTCCACCTTTTGAAGTTAATGGAAAGGTCCAAATGAGCTGGGGAGGTCCGTATAAGGAGGTTTGAAGAGGGGGAGCTCGGGTTCACCTTGGTTGCTCCTCCTTGCCGCCAAGTGGCACCTCCCTTGGTGGAAAAACGGCAGGAATTGATGTGTTGGGCTCATATATGGCCTTGGGCAGAAGGGAGGAGGGCCACATGGCAAGCTCTCCACAATTTCCTCCTTGTCTTCACTTGAAATTGGGGGAAAACCCAAGAATAACCCTTTGCATGTCATTCCTTTCAAATTTCAGGGGGCATGTCTGGTAATTGCACCCTTGGGCTGCTGGGTGGGCTTCGTTTGAGGCCTTAGCCCAATTGGAATTGGTTTGGGCTTTCAATTTCTCCATTTAGGCTTAAAGTTGACCATGGTTGACCTTGATGTTGACTTAGTCAATTGGGTTGGTTGACTGGACCAAGATGTTGATCTTGGGTCCCTTAACACCTCCCAATATGGATTGGGTCATGGTGATGCCCCAAGTGGGCTAATTTAACCAATAGGTGTGATTTTGACCAAAATTGGGGAAAATTTGACTTTGGTCAATTTGGTCAAATTGATATTCCCTTGATGGGGCTTTTGAGTCAATTAGGTCTCCCATGATGTTCTAAGGCTAGAGGTGAAGTCAATTTCATGTTTTGGGGGTGAATTGAGTCTATTGGGGTAGGATTGGCTTATGTTGACCTAAGTTTGACTTTGGTCAAATTGGACCAATTGGTGACCCCATGATGTGGCTTTTGGGTCCATAGCACTCCTTAAAAGGTTTACCATCTTGTGGTAGGGTCAATTTAGTCATATGAGTATGAATTGAACCCTATTGAGTTGAATTGGGCTATATTGACCTAGATTTGCCTTTGGTCCACTTCGCTAAATTGGTTGACCAATTGGTGAGACTTTTGGTCAATTATGTCTCCTTTAGGTTTAGGGACATGGTGGTGGGGTTAATTCACAAGTGTAAGTTCAATTTGAGCTAATTTGACCTAAGTTGACCTGCCTCCTATAGTGGATCACATATGAGTTCACTCAACTCATTGCATCCCAAGGTCACCACCAAGCTCAAACTCACCTCACCCACCACATGTCCTACCCTAATTGAAGTTAAGGGGTCTAGTAGGAAATGGTATGTTACAAATCCCAATAAACAAAAGAACAATTTCGTCCCCAAAATTCAAGTTCGGGTCTACGGGGTTCCGTGCTCAATGAAGATGAAGAGTCTCAAAAAGGTATATATGATATCACAAGACTATCTGGTAATTGTTATTTTATCCCATCATCAATATTTCAACATATCCATCTTTCAAGTTATATTCCAAGGTTCCATTTGTGAAAGGAGTACGATTTCTTCTCAGTAATTAATTCTAACAAGATTTTCTGATCTTTCTACTGGTATATAAAAAAATCTATATACAAATTCTATAATAATCCAACCACAATAGTTCATTGTATGAATTCTTCCAATTATACGTTCAATTTCCACTTCGTGAAGGAATCATGTCTTTTATTCAATGATTACTTCTAAGAAAATTCCCAGGGCTTCCTGCCAATATAAGAGGTATATATACAAAAAAAAATTCTGTAACAATTCAGTAACAATAACTCATGGTATGAATCTCTTAAAATAAAACTACTTTGCGAAGGAAGTATCATATACATATGGACATAAATTCCAGGAAAATTACCAGAGGCGTATAATATTATCACAAGGTTATGTCCAAATTTCTAGAATATTCTAGTGCCAATTATTCCAGATACGAATATTTATATCTCCAAATTGCACATTGTGAATGAAGCATGAAGTTTACTCAGAGATTGAATCAAATAAAATTTCTATAGCTTCATACTGATATAAAAGGACCTTGTACAAAATTTCATATCATTTCAATATCATTAATTCAGGGAATTAATTTCACAAGTTATGAGTACATATACCACTTTGTGAGGGAGCTGTTATTTACTCGAGGATTAATTCTAACAAAATTTCCAAACATTTTTGTGAGCTTCGACCCTATACTTGGAGTCTCATCCTGAGACCTATTGATATTCTACGTACTTTAAGATCCTCGGGGATACCAATTTTTCACATCCTTCTCAATGGTTAGTATATAAGCAGACCTAAAATGGGCATTTTCTAAACACGAATCCTTATTCAACTGAACGCAAATCCTTATCTGATTTCTGGTATTTGTCACGATGATTGGTTCGACGCAACTTAGTTGTTGGTTGGAGATTTAAGTTTATGAGTTCCTTATTATTTTCTAATGGATTTCATGCACCAATCTCTTGAGGCGATCCTATCCATTGGGTAAGAAGTGATAATCTCATTTGGTAGGAGAATTAGGGACATGGAGGTTTAAGCCTTAAGTATCTACTTCCCCATAAGGTTCTTCTCCTAGTCACTTTGGGTGTCATCATGCCTTAATCAGTCTATACCCGAGGTCAGTTTGGATTAGTATATGCTATGAAATCATCTTGGTGCGTCAAACTAGAATGATGTCCTAGTTGGGTTGGCCTAACTCATTGATTAATGGACTATTTTGTGTGATTTTTACACATGGGCACACCACTGCTTCTACTGCTAGTTTGTCCTCAAACTAACTCGAGCGGGGGCATCCCAGGGCTTTGTGGACTTCTTTATCATTGGATCGTTTGTTCAAGTGATATGGCACATGCATGCATGGCCAAAATCTCAACTTCATCAAACTTGGCATTTGAAAGTTATACACATTCAAAGATCTGGTTTCTATTTTGACCGGTCTCACTAAAATGAGTGTTGTACTTCCTACACTTGTCCAAATGGCATGATTCAACTTTCAAATAAAAGTAGACATCAAGATCTACAATAGTTATCTCAGGCAGTTTTTCCTAAAAAGGCCTCTAAGTGCCTCAAAACTGAGCGTGAACATTCATGAGAAAGTGTGACAGAAATGCATATATGATATTTAATATATAACACTTGATCCTGCATGGATCTTGGCGCAAATCAGAGGGCTCCTGGTCATCTTCTTTCTCCAGCCAACGGCTGAGATCGTTCCGTGTTGTAGCCCCTTGATCTCCTATTTCCCGACGACTGGGCCACCTCCCTGGCCGGCCACCGCCACCACCACCTCCGTTGAGGTGGTGGCTATCGGCCGGCGGTGGTTTGGCCGCCGGAGGTGGCGGTTTTCGGTGATCCGAGCATGGAAAAATCCATGGAAAATGACATTTCCCTCACTTTGAATCCGGCTCTGTTGAGCTAGATACCTCTCCTAAATGATCTAAGAAGCTAACACTGAGGGAGAGGGGGAGAAACCGGACCTCAATGGAGCTTGACGGCGGCGACGGCGGCGGTTGGCCATGAATCTTCTCTTCTCCAGCGAGCTTGCTCAAAACCTCAATTCTCCACCATTTGCAATGATCTCGGCTCGATTTCATGTGCTCTCCACCTTCTGAAGCTAATGGAAAGGTCCAAATGAGCTGGGGAGGTCCGTATAAGGAGGTTTGAAGAGGGGGAGCTCGGGTTCACCTTGGTTGCTCCTCCTTGCTGCCAAGTTGCACCTCCCTTGGTGGAAAAACGGCAGGAATTAATGTGTTAAGCTCATATATGGCCTTGGGCAGAAGGGAGGAGGGCCACATGGCAAGTTCTCCACAATTTCCTCCTTGTCTTCACTTGAAATTGGGGGAAAACCCAAGAATGACCCTTTGCATGTCATTCCTTTCAAATTTCAGGGGGCATGTATGGTAATTGCACCCTTGGGCTGCTGGGTGGGCTTGGTTTGAGGCCTTAGCCCAATTGGATTTGGTTTGGGCTTTCAATTTCTCCATTTAGGCTTAAAGTTGATCATGGTTGACCTTGATGTTGACTTAGTCAATTGGGTTGGTTAACTGGACCAAGATCTTGAGCTTGGGTCCCTTAACACCTCCCAATGTGGATTGGGTCATGGTGATGCCCCAAGTGGGCGACTTTAACCAATAGGTGTGATTTTGACCAAAATTGGGAAGAAGTTGACTTTGGTCAATTTGGTCAAATTGATGTTCCCATGATGGGGCTTTTGAGTCAATTAGGTCCCTCATGATGTTCTAAGGCTAGAGGTGAAGTCAATTTCATGTTTTGGGGGTGAATTGAGTCTATTGGGGTAGGATTGGCTTATGTTGAACTAAGTTTGAGTTTGGTCAAATTGGACCAATTGGTGACCCCATGATGGGGCTTTTGGGTCCATAGCACTCCTTAAAAGGTTTACCATCTTGTGGTAGGGTCAATTTAGTCATATGAGTATGAATTGAACCCTATTGAGTTGAATTGGGCTATATTGACCTAGATTTGCCTTTGGTCCACTTCGCTAAATTGGTTGACCAATTGATGAGACTTTTGGTCAATTATGTCTCCTTTAGGTTTAGGGACATGGTAGTGGGGTTAATTCACAAGTGTAAGTTCAATTTGAGCTAATTTGACCTAAGTTGACCTGCCTCCTATAATGGATCACATGTGAGTTCACTCAACTCAGTGCATCCCAAGGTCACCACCAAGCTCAAACTCACCTTACCCACCACATGTCCTACCCTAATTGAAGTTAAGGGGTCTAGTAGGAAATGGGTTGTTACAAGGCGCCCTTAGAGGGGGGTGAAAAAGGATTTTTAAAAACTTATATTATATTTTAAAATACTTGCTTATGATAAGAGATCAAAATAGTGATTTTGAATAAAGATCTAAATTGTTTTACAATAAAGGAGAGGATAGTAAACAATTTAGAGAAAAGAAGAACAAATCAATTTTATTACACAAAGAGAGACATGATTATTATTAATAAAATTGATTACAAAATTTTGATTTCAATGACGCTAGAAATCAAAACGAAATATGAAAGACTCTTTTTGTTTTCTATACCGACTCGTATCCCCACGAACCGGTTGGCTTTAGCCGATCCTTCCCCAGATACGGCCTCAAGCTGCTCTAGACAACCCTTCCCCGGATATGGCCTCGAGCACCCCCTAGACCTACACCCAAGACCTAGTCGCCAACACAAGGCAAATTTCTGCCCTAAGTCCTACCCAGACCTAGTCGCCAACACGAGGCGAGTTCACTAAACGATTATAAGAAATGATATGAAATAAATAAACAACAATATAAGAACTCCCTATATGGATCTCTTGGAGAAGTAGACGAAGACCAGCAGAGTATGATCATAGTCGATGCGGTCTTTCGTCGCGATGATGACGCGTGTTGAAATCTTCTCCACAGATCTCCTTAAGCCTTCATGGATTTGTGGGAGTATCTCTCTGAACCTTCCTCTCTATGTTGTGGCACGAAGCTCTGGAATTTTGGATCTCAAGAGGATAAGGAAGACGGAGCCAAGGGGTCCTTTTTATAGACTTGGAGCTAGCGCCTGCGCTCGTGCTACCTCCGGCGCTATCCCATTTTAGGACATATTCTGCGCGGCAGAATCTTCAATCTGAGGAAACAATTCTCTCTTGCCTTATGTGCTCTGCGCTACCGCCTGCGCTATCGGATACCGCCAGGCGCTATCTCCTTCTATATGTGCTCCCTGAATTGCGCTTAAGCATTCTTTTCGTCGATCAAATTTTCGTCGACCGGACTTCGTCGAGCAGGCTTCATCATTCATCGAACGGAAATTCGTCGAACGTAGGATCGTCGAACGCAAGATCTATTTTGTCGAGCACAGCTTACAGTTTGTCAAGCGAAAGCTATGATGAGCATTTCGTCGAACGCAGCTAACAGTTCGTCGAGCGAACGTAAGCGCCAGCACTAGTACTAGCGCACCGTTGTAGAGTAAGCAGTTCGTTGAGCGCCATTCTGCATCTCAGCGGTTCCCAAGCGCTAGCGCCAGGCGTTAGGTGATACCGCCGGCGCTAGAAGGAGTTTTGGATTTGATGGCTCAAATTTGGGGGCAACCTTCTTATGTAATCCTTGAGTCATGTGGACTTTGTTATCCTGCACACTTAAACACACAAGATCAAATACACATAGGATTTGTTATTCTCAAACCTAGGAGATACGGAAGACCATGTTCCAACAATCACCTCCAGAACTCCCTGTAGCACATCACAGCACCAGGAACCTAAAAACAATCATTCATACTTGGAGTCTTCTCCGGATTGCAATATAGCATATCAACGTCACCAATCCAGACCAACCAGTCCATATGGGCTTCACACAGTATGTCTATGTCTGTACAATGATTCAGACTCTATATGCAATTTCTACGGGGATAATCCATATCGATCCGTTGGAAGAAACATATCCATTAATTAGTCGAAATCATCCTGCTATTATGCAAATCAAAGTACTAGCATGTCCAGAGATTAAAGAGGAGAATCGTTACCCTTGGTGCTCTTTTTGGTGCCATGGGGTTAAGCTTCCTCTCCACGGATCCAACGATGGCACAATCGCGCAAGAGATCTCCTACCCGGACTTGCTCCTAGCCAAAACAGACCTCCTTCCACTTCCTGACCTCTATCTTTGCTTTGGAGAGAGTCTAAGTAAGAACTTGAGGACAATCCTCGATTTAGAGGGTTATAGATATAAAACCACTACCGTCGGCGCTACCTCCTACCGATGGCGCTAGCCAAAAGGTGGTCGGCCGAACCTATCCACAGCCGCTTAAGGAATTCATTGAGAATGTTATCGCTAGCGCTACCACCTGCGCTAGCGATCGTCGAGTAATTTCGCAATCTCAATGATTTTTCAGGACACAAAGTCTTCCTGACAGAGTCATCTTGACAGCTACCGCCGAAATTAGCCCTAGCGCCTGGCGCTAGCTTCAAGATGTCAAAACACTATGACTTCTTGACGACTCCTCGCCATACATTTGTCGGGACACAAAATTATTTTGACAGGTACCATCGGCGCTAGCCCTAGCACCTGGTGATAGCTCCAAGCCTTCAACACACCTTGCATTCTTTGCATATGAAAACTGGGGTCTTACAATTCCCCCCCCCCCCCACCGTAAACAGAATTTCGTCCCAAATTTCTAACTGGGCAAATAACAATAAAGATACAAAAATTTAACTTGTGACTTAACGGAACAACTCGGGGAATTCATCATGCATCACGTGCTCACTCTCCCAGGAAAGATCCTCATGCCTGTAATTGTCCCAACGGACTTTGACCATCTTGATCATTTTATTTCGCAACTGCTTCATCAGTGTCCTCTATGCGAATAGGGGTGACCTTCGTCTTTAGCCCCTCATCGACTGGCAATTTTTTTGCCACAAGCACTTGGCTAAGTTCTAGCACAACCTTCCGGAGCACAGAGATGTGGAACACATTGCTTAAACCACTCAACTCTATCGACAGAGCGGGACGATAGGCAGCATCTCCAACACGTTCCAGTATCTCTAACGGTCCAAGGTATCTGGGACTCAGCTTTTTCAAGCGTCGAATCCTTGATACACCCTTGAAAGGTTTGATCTTCAGGTAAACCCAGTCGCCTACAGCGAACTCAACATTTTTGTGCTTGGCATTGTTGTATTTTGCCTACCTATCTTGCGCAATCAACAATCTCTCCCAGATTATTCGAATAGTCGAAGTAGCATCTTCGACCTCCTTTTGCTTAAACAGCTTAGTTTTGCCTGTCTCTACCCACGCCAAGGGAGTACGACACTTTCTTCCATAAAGGGCCTCAAAGGGCGCCATTTTGATACTTGCCTGTTAGTTATTATTGTAAGTGAATTCAATCATAAAGAGATGATCTTCCCACCTCTTTCCGAAATCCATGGCGCACATTCGGAGCATATCCTCCAATGTCCTGTTGGTCCGTTCAGTCACCCCATCCGTTTGAGAGTGGAAGGCAGTACTAAATTTCAGGTTAGTACCCAACAGTTGGTGGATTAACCTCTAGTCTTTCGATGTGAAGAGCCCATCTCGGTCACTTACGATGCTACGGGGCACCCCGTGCAATCATACAATGTTATCCACATATAGCTTTGCAAACTTCTTCACTAAATCGTCCCTCCTGTTTGGAATAAAGTGGGATACCTTTGTCAAGCGATCCACGATCACCCAAATAGCATCATTCCCGCTTTGTGACCTCAGCAAACCATGCATAAAATCCATAGAAATATCATCAAATTTCCATTCCGGAATAGGTAACGACTTCAGGAACCCACCAGGTTTCTGACATTCTGCCTTCACCAGTGCTCAAGTTTTACATTTTTCCACGTAAAGGGCTATGTCCTTCTTTAAACCTGGCCACCAAAACAACTTTTTCATGTCTTGGTATATTTTTGTGCTCCTCAGGTGGATTGAGTACTTCATGAAGTGTGCTTCGTACATCAATTCTTCCAGCAATTTGCCAACATTTGGGATGCACAACTGACTGTCTTTCCACAATAGACCGTCGTCCAACACAAACTCAGCAGCAGACCCATCCCCGGTCTCCGCCAAGTTGCGCTTCATGCTTACATCATGCTCCAAGGCTTGTAGTATTCTGTCTGCGAAGTCATATTGCACCTCCGTCTAGTTCAAGCAGGCACTCGTGCTAGCACTTCTATCCACACAGGAAATTTCCAAGGCTTCCAAGTCACTGATCAGACACGGATCATGAATCTGAATCCAGCTGGCTTGTGCAGAAGCCCTCCGGCTCAAAGCATCTGCGACAACATTTCCCTTCCCAGGAGTATAGTGAATCTGGAAAGTGTAGTCCCTAAGGAACTCTATCCACCTTCGTTGTCGCATATTTAGCTCATTCTGATTCAACAGATACTTCAGGCTCTTATGGTCAATAAAGATATCAACCATCACACAATATAAGTAATGCCGCCACAATTTCAGTGTGAATATCATGGCCGCCAACACCAATTCATGGAACGGATAGTTCCTCTCATGCATTTTCAACTGGCGTGAGCCATAAGCAATTGCCAAACCATGTTGAAGCAGAATGCAGCCTAAGCCGCTCCCTGAGGTGTCACTGTAAATTATGAAGCATTCTGTACCACCTGGCAAACACAAAATTGGTGTCGTGGTCAGACGACTCTTTAACACCTCAAAAGCTCATGCACACGTTGGTGACCATACAAACTTCTGATCCTTCCTTGTCAAAGTTATGAGAGGAAGAGCGATCCATGAAAAGTTCTCCACGAAGCGCAGATAGTAGCCGGCAAGTCCAAGGAAACTCCTGACTTCCGCTACTGTTGCCAAAATAGGCCACTTCTGGATTGCTTTTATCTTTACCGGATCCACTGCAATACCGTCTCCACTAACTACATGACCAAGAACGCCGTCGAGGCTAGCCAAAACTCACACTTGGAGAACTTGGCATATAGCTGACTCCTCCGCAGGGTTTCCATAACTACGCGCAATTGAAACGCGTGTTCTTCCTCAGATTGCGAGTACACCAGTATATCGTCAATAAAGACGATCACAAACTGGTAGAGGTACTCTTGAAAAGTCCTATTCATCGGATCCATAAATACCAATGGTGCATTCATCAAGCCAAACGACATCACGGTGAACTCATAGTGCCCATAACGGGTACTAAACACCATCTTGGGAATATCACATTCCCGAATCCGTAATTGGTAATACCCAGATTTCAAATCCAATTTTGAATACACAGTTGATCCGACAAACTGATCGAACAGGTCATCGATTCGTGGAATCGGATACTTATTTATTTCTGTTAACTTGTTCAGTTCATAGTAGTTGATACACAGACGCGGGATTTCATCCTTTTTCTTCACAAAGAGGGTTGGTGCACCCCAATGGGATGAAATTAGGCGTATATAGCCTTGCTCTAACAACTTCTGCAACTGAACCTTTAACTCCACCATCTCCTTTGGCGCTATCTTGTACGGAGAGCGTGACACAGGCTTGGCACCTGGCACCAGCTCTATCATGAAGTCGATCTCTCGCTGGGGTGGCGCCCCAGGGAGATCTTTGGGAAACACCTCTGGATACTCCGATATAATAGGAACGTCATTCAAACTGGGTTGAGGCTTTGCAGCCCCCACTAGCACGAAGCACAACTTCGTGCCTTGCTGAACTGCTTTGACTACTTGGACCGCATATATCAACATCTTGCTCGATCCATGCAAACCAGCAAAAGTCATCACACGTTCAGTATGATGCCCTAGTTTGACCTCCTTCAACGTGCAATCAATGTATGCCTGCTATGCCGACAGCCAGTCCATTCTAAAGATTACATCAAACTCTGAGATTGGTAGTATTGATGCTTCTATATCAAAGTCCTGACTTCTGATCCGCATTTTAACAACACAAACTCGATCTGCACACATTGAGCACCCATTCAGTAGCACCACATTCAACCTTTCCTTTGCCAAAGATGAAGGCACTCGAATTTGGTGTATGAAGGCCTCCGGTAGAAAGGAATGCGAGGCTCCAGTATCAAACAATGCTCGTGCCGGACAATTAAAGATTAGGAAAAAGCCTAATACACACAGAGTTAACAAGCAATGTGCAAGGTATGAAGTAGATACAATAACCAAAAACTATATATTAACATCATACCTGTCACCACATCACTTTGCTTGATGACCTCCTGCTGGCCAAGATTGTAAACTAGGGGCTGGCCAAGAGAATGATGGGATGCAGTCGATTCCACAGCCTTCCCTTTCTCTGTCGCATATACCGCAACTGCCTTTTTTCCACTGCGACACTCCCGAGCAAAGTGGCCCACTTTGCCACAATTATAACACGTAACTGGACCTCGTCCAGTAGTCATTACTGACATGGAAGATTGAGCTGGCCCCGAAGTTCTAGCTCTCTTTCTCCACCTGCCCTGCCCAGACTTTGCAGAGGCCGGTTCTTTGAACTCTGGCTTCGGCACAGCCAAGTTCTTACTATGGACTTGCTTCATGTCCTTCTGCAAAGAACGAGCAATGTTGACCATGGTCATAAAACCTTGCGCCATTGGCCTAGACAGTAGTAACCGTAGGTCATCTCATAGACCCTCATAAAACTGATTAGTCTTACGCTCTTCATCAAAAAATGTGGCGCCTGCATAACGTCCCAACCATATAAACTCATGCAGATAGTCATCTACCATACTATCGCCTTGACTCAATCGGTTGAACTAATTCTCCATCTCAATTTGCTACGCAGACGGGAGATACCTTCCCAAAAATAGTCTCGAGAATTCCACATATGATACATCCACCAGTTGCCTTCCCGCCAACTAGTGCAACTCCACCTCCTCCCACCAAAGTTGCGCCTCCCCATCCAGAAGGAAGGTTGCTAAGGTGACTTTCTGTCCTTCCTCTGTTTCAGTGGCTGTCAAGGTTCTTCTAACTCTCGCGAGCCAGTCCTCAGCCTGAGTTGGGGTTCATACTCCCGCAAACATCGGAGATTGGAAACTAAAAAATGTTGTAGTTGTTGTTCTGAAGCTCGCCATGCCTTTACTGGCATTGGTCTTTCGACCACTAGTTCAACTGCACCATCCAGCACCGGGGCCACCCCGAAGGTAGGAGGTTGTACAGGTATAGTCCTTCCTGGTTGTGCATTGAACATTGTGAACACCGCCTCGGCAACCAACTCAATCATCTCAGTAGAGGGCGGAGAAGTAGGCACATCCGCAGGTGCACTACTCTCAACAGAGTGTTGAGGTCAAGACTGTCGTGCTCCACTCCTAGTCACCTATAAGCATGTCGGACACAATTTAGTGACTAATAGCATAACAAAATTACAAGCAATGAACGCACAAGTTCCACAATCATGCTAAAAAGGATATATAATGCATTCTTAAGTGGACATTCTGGTATTTAAGTGAGTTAAATGGTGACGCACACACGTTCCCACCACCCCTTAAAGTAATTCGACCACGAATTCACATGGAAGGGAAAGAGACCCATAGCTGATACCAAATTGTAGCACCCCGCCTGTTGCACAGTATATAATAGTAGGTCCGGCCGGGACCCCACGCCATATAAGGTGAACAAGCAAGAGGGTTACGTATTTAGTGAACCAACCAACAACATCTTAGAGATTGCACGATAACGGAAGCATGAATTAAATATCTTGGACCAGAACACACATGTCCACATTACAAAATAGGAATGATGAATATATATATATATAGATATATGAAAGGTTTGACACTAAGGCCATACATCAAACTATTCTTCTCTTATTACATGTTTTACAAACATCAGCATGCATGCCGACAATACATGAAGTATAAACATGCAAAACACTTGGGCCTTCTAGGGCCAATCCACTACAGTAGAACGGGTTCCAACCCACTATTTCCCGCTCATCTCGCCAGGATCTATCAAACACAATCCACCAAACAGAGGGAAAATAGGTAATCAGTCAGCTTTAGCTGACCCAGATTTATAATGACCCCACCCCATGCCCGGGGCAGTGGTACTCCTTCCCTGCAAGCAAGCAATAGCAGCAGATATTTCACAGGTTCATCTAAGCACCACATAGAAACAATCACCATATACGTCAACTCTAGGCCGCACGTAGTGTGCTCTCAAGGCACACTGCATCCACAAGTCCTTTTTCATCTTGGATGGCCAATTTGAGCTAAGACGTACAAACCGACGTCTTTCGGCATCTTCCATAAGACGGTGCACTGAGGGGCGACCTCTTCACCGACCAATATGAACGGGTTCAAATCAAGCTAGTCTTGGCTCAATCATCGCGAGCAAACGCACAATGTAGGTAAACTTTCACCTCATCCTGATCATATAGACGACCTCACAGGGTCATCGCCCCAACCCCCAGGGCCACATGCATTTGCGTCGGCGCTAGCGCTAGCTACAGAACTCCGTTCTGTCAGCTCTTTCAGGTATTTTCTTGAGATCAGCTCCAGAACTCCCTGCAGCACACCACTGCACCCAGAACCAGAAAATAGTCATTCATACTCTGAGTCTTCTATGGAGTGCAATATAGCATATCAACATCACCAATCTAGACCAACCTATCCAGATGGGCTTCACACAGTATGCCTATGTCCGTACAGCGATCCGGACTCTATATGCAATTTCTACGGGGATAAGCCATATCGACCCGTCGGAAGAAACCTATCCACTAATTAGTAGAAATCTTCCTGTTACTATGAAAATCAAAGGACAAGCATGTCCAAAGATTAAGGAGGAGAATCGGTTATCTTTTTGGTTCCATAGGGTTAAGCTTCCTCTCCACGGATCCAATGATGGCACAAGCATGCAAGATATCTCCTACCCGGACATGCTCCTAGCCAAAATGGACCTCCTTCCTCTTCCTGACCTCTGCCTTTGCCTTGGAGAGAGTCTAAGTAAGAACTTGAGGAGAATCCTCGATTTTGAGGGTTATAGATAAAACCACTACCGTCGGCGCTATCTCCTACCGTAGTCGCTAGCCCATAGGTGGAACGGTTGAACCTATCCACAGTTGCTTAAGGAAGTCGTTGAGAACGCTACCGCTACCGCTAGCGCTGCCGCCTGTGCTAGCGATCGTCGAGTCAATTCGCAATCTCAATAATTTTTTGGGACACAAAGTCATCTTGACACAAAGTTGCCTTGACATAGTCATCTTGACAGCTACCGCTAGCGCTAGCCCTAGCGCCTAGTTCTAGCTTCAAGACATCAAAACACTTTGACTTCTTGACGACTAGTCACCATATATTCGTCGAGACACAAAATTGTCTTGACAGATACCGACGACGCTAGATCTAGCGCCTGGCACTAGCTCCAAGCCTTCAACACAACTTGCATTCTTTGCACATGAAAACTGGGGTCTTACAGCTCGTCGTCGATGTCGCTACCTTTTTCTTTTGTAAAGGATGATCCCTTCCTTTTTGCATCATTCACGAACTATTTCTGGAAAGAGTTTCTTCTCTCCGGATTCTTTATAAATTTCTTGAAATTCTTCACAAAGAGGCTTTCTTTATCCTCTTCATTATCATTGGCCTCCTTCTTGGATTTTAGAGCCAAGGCCTTCTTCTTTGGCTATGCATGGTACTCTTCATGTTGAATTTTGAGTTCCACCTTATGGGTTTTTAGATTCCCAATGAGGTTCTCAATTTGGAGTTGCTTTAGATCATGAGACTCCAATATGGCTATCACCTTTGTAATGAATTTTGGTGGAATATATTTGAGAATCTTCCTCACCAATTCTCTATTTGAGAAGGTCATTCTGAGGATTTTTGATGCGTTCACGATCTTTGTGACCCTTGTGTACATGACATCGATCTCCTTGTCTCGTTCCATCTGGAATTTCTCGTACTCTAATTCCAGTTGGAAAAGCTTTGAATCCTTCACCTGTGAAGTGCCTTCATGAGTAATTTCTAATAAATTACATATATCATATGCAGTCTCATAAGCACAAACACGATTAAATTCAGTTCTATGTAAAGCACAAAATAAGGCATTCATTGCTTTAGCATTATTTTTTCATTTAAGTTTATCTTGATCATCCCACTTATATTTAGGTTTTTCAATAGTTGCTTCTCCTACTACAATGGTAGGAGGAGAATAACGTTGTTCTTTCATTGCGCAAACTTCTATATCTAAGGTCATTAGAAAACATTGCATCCTAATTCTCCAGTAGTTATAATCGGACCCAGTAAATAGTGGTGGTCTACTAATTCCTTGCCCCTCATAGAAATCGAGATCATGATGCGCCATTATTCCCGGTGGTGAAACCGTTTTGGAAAAACCTGGCTCTGATACCGCTTGTTAGATCTTAAGGCGCCCTTAGAGGGGAGTGAATAAGATAGAAATCTTTATATTTTAAAAGAAAAGCTTTTGAAATTTTATAAGAAAGATATTAGATCAAATGTAAATTGCTAAAAATGAAAACCAAATCAAGTTTATTGAACAAATAGTGACATGAATATTATTGATAAAATTCATTACAAAAGAGGATTTCTATAATGCTAGAAATCGAGGCGATGAATATACAGACTTGGGTTTTCTATACCGACTCTTCTCCCTAAGAACCGGTTGGCTTTAACCGATCTATCCCCAGATATGGCCTCAAGACGCTCTAGCCTTTCTATCCCCAGAACGGCCTTGAGCACCCCTAAATCTAAACCCTAGACCTAGTCGCCAACACAAGCGGTGAATTCCCCCTAAGCCATACATGGACCTAGTCGCCAACAACCGTGGCAAATTTTCCACTAGACAATCACAAAGATAAAATTGAAAGGATTACAAAATATGAAATTCAAAATGAAAATTCCCAATGAAGAAATCTGAAGGGGACGGCAAATAACCGCTGAAGATCTTCGAAGTCGAAGCGTTCGTTCTTCACATTGAAATTGCGTTGATCTAATCCTCCTTTGATTCCTTCTCTTGAATTTGACTGGGAGAACTTTGGTGGTCTGAAAATACGGCCCTCGCAGAAATTTCAGGTGGTGGATTAGGGCTCCAAGAGTTGTGTTTTTGTAGAGAATGAAAGCCACCCTTTTATAGGAGAAGAATCTAATGCTAGCGTTAGAGCTAATGCCAGGCGTTATCTCTTTTTGGTAATACTTTATTGCGCGTATCCTTATTCTGGGAAGGAGATAGTCATTCCAAAAATGCTCCCGCAATCATGGTTGCTTCCCTCCAAAGCATTTTCAAATTGGCGGGACCGATGGTCAACGACGGCGTAAGTTCTAATGCCTAGCGTTAGACCACTTTCTTCTCTTTTAGCAAATTGAGTTACACCAGACCAATTGCAGCATCCTAGTGTCATAATTGTTCATTCCTGCATACTAAAAACACAATGGAAAACTTAATCAAATACAAGTTAGATTTGTTATTCTCAAACCAAAGGGATGTAGAAAATCGTGTTCCAACATATATAACCCCTAGTGTTTCCCACTGAAAGATTCTCTCTGAAAACAAGGCACTTGTCAAACAAGCAAAGTGGAACTATCTTTCCGAGCTTGAGGCAAAATCTCAAAGAGCGGGTATTGTGTACAACCCCGGGTTTGCCTAGTGGACCCAGCAAGGTCAGCAGGTAGAAGGGGCCATACTCACATATCGTCAGTGTTATCATTATTGTAAGGCGTTATGCTCAAGCGAGTCGAGTCGCCTCTAGCCGATCGGCTAGATTTCTAACTGATAAGGGAGTCGACTTGCCTTTGGTCATTTTTTTGGTGTTTCCAAGGTGATATGGAAGTGATTAAGCATCTAGTCTCACTTACAACGCGATATGAGCCTATGGGGTCACACACAAGAGTGTTTGGAGAAGTTGGAGGAAGATTTGTGTTGGCCTTACTCATATTGTATATGGTGAAGGACCAATCCTAAGACTTATTGGAGTTGGGTCGAGTCAACTGAATGCTTCATAAGTATTGTGAATATTGTATGGAGCGTGTTGACAAGTTTTCGAGTCGAGTCGACGAGAGTGTCTTGACGACTCTTACTTCAGTTCATCGAATGATCAAAATCATAATGACTCGACGAAATCATAATGTCTCGACGAATTTATGATTACTCGACAAACTCGACGAATTTCTTCAAGTGAAATGTTCACTCGACGAATTACTTGTTACGCGACGAATTTCTTAGTGAAAGGTTCACTAAATGAATTCTATTTTTACTCGACGAATTCAGTTTGTTACTCGACAAATTTCTTCAGTGAAATGTTCACTCGAGGAATTCTGTTTACTCCAGTGTAAGTCGTGGGTGTGCGGATAGCATCTCTCTCGTCTGGGTATAAATAGAATGTGATTCTACGACCTAAACATGTGATCCCCTTTTGCGAATCAGAGAGCGACAGAAGGGTTCCGCGATAGCTTCCGATGGAAGAGTTCCGACCGGCCAATCCTGCCGCCACTGCCGCGTCTCCCTGTCATCGGACCTAGTAGTCCGTGGGAGACATAGAGGGCTCTTGTCCTCTGACCTAGTTCTTGTGCGACAAGAAGCTAGGGTTCTTCACCACTCGTGTGGACTTTCGTAGAGGCGTCGATCCATTTTAGCTTTTGGGACTCAACGATTGTTCTCCAGATTTCAGTTGTGGAGCACCTCGGTTGAGTATTGACTCAATCCCCTTAAGGTATTGCAATGTATTGCATTTCTTATTTCTTGATTGATGAAATCGCAAGATCTGTAACTCTTTTGGGTTGTTCTTGTTTTGTTTCTTCCGCTGCGCATATTTGATATGTTATTATCATTTTGAATGGTATATAGAAAACCCAACAGTGGTATCAGAGGGAGGTTGCGATCCGTGCATGTAAATGTAGAGATTTAAAAGTGTTCTAAGTACTTAGATTTCTTCCTGGAACCCCGCCGGGAACGCATGTGATTGCGTTGCGATTTCATTGTTTCATAAATAGTTTCTCCTTTGCAGTAACCGTCCATCGAGATGGTTTGTGAAACCAAATGTCTTGGATGTTGAATCTGACATTGAGAGATGATCTTGTCTACTGCATAAGTGGAGTTGTTTTGCCAGCGTTTAATGCATGTAAATCTGGAGATTTAGAAGTGTTCTAAATGCTCAGATTTATCCCCTCTTATCAAAAGTGTTGATATTTTAATTTTGTGCACAAAGGGGATGCATTTGGTTTGCAAATGTTATATCTCTTTTTTTGTGAATGTGCAATGTAATTAAGTGTTTAATCACGATGAAATGTTCATCGATTGAATAGTAAAATCCCTTATCCAATATTAAGTGTGCGGATGCCTTCCGATGGATGACACTCTTCCTGCCTCGACCGATGAAGTGTGGGCTTACCAAAGCAAGGTGCATTAATCTATCTTGGTAAGGGTGCGAGTGGATAATTGTGACATCGCACTGTCGACATCGGGTCCAACTTAACTAGGTGACCTCAAAGGTTGATGTTGGGAAACCCTGTGATTTAACTTAACAAATTATATGAAAGTGATTTTATCTACTAGGATTAAATTACCCATTGTATAGTGAGGGTAATCTGGTCATTAGATGTCTTAGGATGTCACACTCAACATAGGGTGTCAGGACCAGATCAAGGGAAGCAAAATTGGGCTAAGTTAACATTTGCGTCAAATGGAATTCAACGCAATATCGAGTCCATATCGACGCTACTCTGATTAGAAGTCCAAGTGGTTCAACCCTTCTATCAAAGTAACTCAAGTCGACGTTACATTGAATAAATATCGACGTAGAGCTCAGGGACTTGTCGGAGTAATTAGAGAAGTCGACGCAGCTTCTACTTCAACTCGATGTAGAAGAAGTTTTCTGTCGAAGCCATCTAAAGCCGACGCAACGTCGACTTCATCTCGACACAGAAGATGAAGTTCAGAGCCAGGCAGATCAACTTGACGGACACATCTATAAGATGTTGATGCAATGCCGACTCGCAAAGTTCAATCAGAGCAGAGATAAAATCGAAGCTGCTTCTATAAGAACTCGAAGTTGCATCGATAAGAGAAGAAATGAATTCGACGCTACGTCAAATAAAGTCTATAAAAGTATATATTTTTTAGCTGTCTCTTTGATCCTTCTTTAATGGCCCACATCCTTCAAGATCGTTCCCCAACGGCTTAATAATTGCCTGAAATAGAAAGGAGCATTAAAGAAGTTCTTGGAACCATATTCCGTGTAGGTGGACGGGCCAAGAATTAATGAGAAAAGAGAAAGAGAATGTCATTTGCAGATTACCTTTTCAGGGCATACCAGAAAGGGAAAGAAATTTGAAATTGAACAGAGAGAATAAAAGGAGAAGAGAAGACAGAAACAGATAGAGCATTAACCACAATCAGCCGTCTTCCTTCTTATTAGGGATTCCTCTTCTCCTCCCTCTCACTGAGGAACCTTAACACAGAAAAGAGAAAAGAAAAGAAAGCTATGTTGTTCTTCATCTAATAGAATAGAGGATCTGAAAGCTGCACTTCATCACAATCTCTTAGCAGCCAGATCTCAATCAGCGGAAGTAGAAAGGATCTGACATACAATGCACCTGCAATTCATCACTATCTAAAGCAGGGGTTAATCAAGAGCAGATCATGTGGAACATCTAATAGGCTATTCTTCATACAGTCTTCTCAAGAATTTTGAGAATAGAATTCCTACAATATTCTTTCTTCTCCTTCTTTCTCATTTTGTAAAAGAGTTTTATTAATCCCTCTTCAAAGGATTCAGTGGTTCAAGATCTCCTTACCAAAAGATCTGGGTGTTCAAGATCTCCTTATCAAAAGATCTGGTGGTTTATGATCTCTTTGTAAAAAGATCAGTGGTTCTAAGAGTCTCCTTACCAAAAGACTCATGCACAGTGGTGCATCCCTACCAGGTGGTAGATGAGGGGTGTACCCACATTTTGGGAAACCTCAATAAAAATTCTGTGTGTCTTCTGGTTGCTAATTTTCTGTGTTGTCCCAATTTGTTTCTATTCTGCACTTTATTTCTAGCACCATATTTATTCTGCATGTGATCTTGTTAAGTATAAATCCTTAGTTAAGTTTATTGTTTTCACAGTTAGGATAGAAATAAATTTAAATCTCTATTAACCCCCCCCCCCCCCCCCCTCTAGAGGATTCTCAGAGGCATACTGTGCACTTTCAGTTGAGTGCCTAGAGGCATAGGGTTGGCATGCTCCATATGATGGATGCGAATAAAGAGTTATTCACCAACCATACAAGAGTTGCATAGTAATGCAATTGACAAATGTTGTCTACCTAA
The DNA here is from genome assembly GCA_033032865.1 of Dactylorhiza incarnata. Lineage (NCBI taxonomy): Eukaryota > Viridiplantae > Streptophyta > Magnoliopsida > Asparagales > Orchidaceae > Dactylorhiza > Dactylorhiza incarnata. The sequence goes on along the minus strand of JAWHQI010000026.1, from coordinate 2,354,830 downwards.
ATAACTGCATTATGAGAGGAACGCCAAAGCGGACTCATTGTGTTGGAGAAATACGGATCATGTCCACTAAGAGAGTAGCTCGCATAAACTCTCCAAATCAAAATTAAGGGTTGTCGATTTGATTAAAATAGTGGGAGCTTTTAATAAAAGTCCTTATTAAAATAAAAATGTATTTTAAAATATAGTACTAAAATTCTATTTTGCAAAATTCCTTGTAGAATATCCATGGCAAGTGGATCTCACTCCACCTTATCCCTGAGGGCTATCCTTGAGAAGGACAAGATCAACGGTCTGAACTTCCTTGACTGGTACAGAAACCTGAGAATTGTTCTCAGGCAAGAGCGCAAGCTCTATGTCTTGGAAGGGGAAGCCCCTACAGAGCCGACCGGGAATGCTCCATGTGTAGATAGAGATGCTTACAAGAAGTATCGGGATGATACCTTGGATGTGGAATGCCTCATGCTTGCGACCATGTCTTCTGAGCTTCAGAAGCAACATGAGAGCATGTATGGTTATGAGATAATCGAGAACCTCAAGAAAATGTTCGAGGGGCAATCTTTGCAAGAGAGGTTTGACATATCCAAGGCATTATTTCAGTGCAGGATGGGAGCTCGAGACTCAGTAGGGGCTCACGTACTCAAGGTGATTGGGTATATAGAGAACCATGAAAGATTGGGTTTTCCCTTGGGCCAAGAGTTGGCCACGGATCTGATCCTGCAATCATTGTCGGATAGTTATGAGTAGTTCGTCTTGAAATATAACATGAATGAAATAGACAAGACACTGCCCGAGCTCCTAGGCATGTTGAGAACTGCCAAAAATAATATGAAGAAGGTTAAGTCTGCTAGCCCCATACTGATGGTGCATAAAGGCAAGGGAAAGACTAATGGATCCAAGAAGACGAAGATATGATCTAAGTCTCATCTTGATCCCAAATCTTCTGCACTGAAAAGGAAAGTACTGACGAAGGAAGGAAAGTGCCACCATTGCGGTAAGGCAGGGCATTGGAGGCAGAATTGTCCCCTCAATATTGAGGATCTGCAAAAGAAGAAGGGAAGTGTGACTTCCACTTCAGGTATTTACGTTATAGAGATAAACCTTTCTGCTCCTTCATCTTAGGTATTGGATACCGGATGCGGTTCTCACATTTGTACATATGTGCAGGAACTGAGAAGGAGAAGAATGCTGGGTAAAGGGGAGGTAGACCTGCGTGTCAGAAATAGCGCAAGAGTTATTGACATTGGCGTTGGTGTCTATTGTCTTTCTTTGCCCATTGGGCTTGTAATAGAACTAGATAATTGTTATTTTGTTCCATCCATAACTAGAAACATTATATCCACTTCATGTCTTGACATGAAAGGTTTTTCGTTTATAATTATGAACAATTGTTTTTCGATTTTTATGAATGATGTGTGTTATGGTGTAGCCCAATTGTTGAATGGTTTATATGTTTTGAACTTAGACCATCTGATCTATAATGTAGAAAATACTAATAGACTAAAAACAAATGACTCGAATCCTATGTACCTTTGCCATTGTCGTTTAGGCCATATAAATGAGAAATGCATATCCAAGCTCCATAGATATGGACTACTGGACTCATTTGATTATGAATCATTTAAGAGATGTGAGTCATGTTTATTAGGCAAGATGACGAAAGCTCCTTTCATTAGTTGTAGTGACAGGGCAGATGATCTCTTGGGTATAATACATAGTTATGTATGAGGACCCATGAGTTCTATGGCTAGAGGTGGGTTCTACTACTTCTTTACATTTATTGATGATTTCAGTAGATACGGATACGTGTTTCTTATGAAGAACAAATCTAAAACCTTTGAAAAGTTCAAAGTGTTTAAGAATGAAGTAGAGAACCAACTGGCAAAAAGGATAAAAGCACTCCGATCTGATCGAGGTGGCGAATATCTGAGTCATGAGTTTCGTGATCATCTGAATGAGTGTGGTATTGTATCACATCTCACTCCCCCCAGAACACCTCAACATAATGGTGTGTCTGAGAGGAGGAATCATACATTGTTGGACATGGTGCGATCAATGATGAGTCATGCAGATCTGCCCGTTTCTTTTGGGGGTTTTTCTCTAGAGACTGCTGCTTTCACACTAAATCGAGTTCCAAAGAAAATGGTTTAAATGACACCATATGAGATATGGACTGGGAAGCATCCTCATATGTCTTTCATTAAAATTTGGGGTTGTGAGGCATAGTTGGGTATCCTAGGGAGACCAAAGGGTACTACTTCTACCTGCCGTCTGAGGGCAAAGTGTTTGTTGCAAGGACTGGTGTCTTTTTGGAGAAAGAATTCTTATCCAAAAAGACTGCAAAGGTAGAACTTGAAGAAGTTTAAGAACCACAAACAATGAATGAATCGAAATTGGAACATGAGCAAGGACTACAAGAAGTTGTAGCTGGAGAGCCTGCTCAAGAAACACAAGTCTTATGAAGATCTGGTAGACTAAGATTTGAGCCTGAGAGATATGGATTTCTCGTATCTCAAATAGGTAATGTGTTGCTTATGGATCATGATGATGAGCCTGCAACCAAACAAGAGGCTATGAATGGACCAGACTCCGAGAAGTAGCTTGAGGCCCTGAAATCTGAAATGGACTCCATGTATACAAACCATGTTTAAACCTTGGTGGAACCACCTGAAGGGGTAAGACCCATAAGGTGCAAGTGGGTCTTCAATAAGAAGACCGACATGGATGGGAATGTACAGACATTCAAAGGTCGGCTGGTGGCTAAAGGTTTCAGGGAAATTCATGGTGTTGACTATGATGAGACTTTTTCCACTGTTTCCATGGTCAAGTCCATTAGAATTCTACGTGTTATTGCTGCGTATTATGACTACGAGATCTGGCAAATGGATGTCAAAACGGCTTTCCTTAATGGAAACCTCCTTGAGGAAGTGTATATGACACAGCCCGAGGGTTTTGTATCTCCAAGTGAAGCCACTAAAATATGCAAGTTGAATCGATCCATTTATGGATTGAAACAAGCTTCTTAAAGTTGGAATATGCATTTTGATGAGAATATCAAAGAGTTTGGTTTCATCAAGAAAGAGGATGAGCCTTGTGTTTACAAGAGGATTAGTGGGAGTATTGTTGTCTTCCTGATATTGTATGTAGATGGCATACTGCTGATCGGGAATGACATTCTGACCCTGCAAGCTGTTAAGAATAGGCTACGGGACTGCTTTTCTATGAAGGACTTGGGTGAAGCGACTTATATACTTGGTATTAAGATCTATAGAGATAGATCGAAGAAGTTGTTGTGTTTGACCCAGAGTACATACATTAAGAAGATGTTGAAACGGTTCAACATGCTTGATTCCAAGAAGGGATTCTTACCCATGTCACATGGTGTGAATCTCTCTAAGGACCAATGTCCTAAATCTTTGGAAGATAAGGACCGCATGAAGTTGATTCTATATGCATCGGCAATTGGATCAATCATGTATGCAATGTTGTGTACTCGACCTGATGTCTCATATGCCTTGAGCATGACGAGCATGTATCAGTCTGATCCTGGTGATGGTCACTGGATAGCTGTCAAGAATATCCTAAAGTACCTGAGAAGGACAAAGGATGTATTCTTGGTGTATGGTGGAGAGGAAGAGCTCATTGTAAAAGGTTACATGGATGCTAGCTTCCAGACTGATAGGGGTGACTCAAAGTCCCAATCAGGTTTTGTATTTTGCCTTAATGGAGGAGTTGTAAGCTAGAAAAGTTCCAAGCAAGAGACAGTAGTCGATTCAATGACTGAGGCCAAGTATATCGATGCTGCAAATGTGGTGAAGGGGGCTGTGTGGATTAGGAAATTCATCAGCGAGCTTAGTGTAGTTCCTAGCATTGTTCGTCCCGTAATTCTCTACTGTGACAACAATGGTGCAATAGCCCAAGCTAAGGAACCTAGATCTCATCAGCGCTCCAAGCACATACTTCGGCGGTTCCATCATATTCGAGAGATTGTCGATCGAGGAGATGTGAACATTTGCAGAGTACCGACTGAAGAAAACACAGCGGATCCACTAACAAATCCTCTTGCGCAAAAGAAATATGATGGTCATGTTAGATCAATGGGTATTAGATACCTGAATGATCGTCTTTAGTGGGAGCCTTGTGGATTGTATGTTTGTTGGTTGTTTATTCATTTGATAAATTGTGATATGTACTATGTTTTTCATTTTACATTTATGGCAAGTTCTTATTGTTATGTCAATAGTTTCTATTTGATAGATTAATTAGCATAATAAATTCCCTTAGAATGTTTGCTTCCATAGGAATTCAAGTACGTGACTTGATGTGAGGGCCTATGTATAACAAGAATCTTCATTCTTAAATGATCCCTAGTCGGAGTATCATCTTAGAAGTTGAAGGACAATGATGGTACGTTAAGACTAGCATGTGCGTTGACTAATGACCGGTTCTCACAGGTCATGATATTGTGATATCGAGTCATCACATGGGTGCTTGTTATTGAACAAGTTGTACTGGATAGACCCACCTTTAGACTACTTTGTGGATTGTTATATGAATGTGTCACAAGTAGGTCTCAACTGACAATGGTGCTTGTAGTTCTTTGACCTGAAGTCACAGCATTCATCAAGTGAGGAAGAACGTACTTTGATGTTATCTAAAGTCTTCCTTGATAAAGGTTGATGATAAGGGTGGTTATTGGGTATGTTATGATCCATTTAGGTGTTTGTATGTGGACAGATATGGGATTTGTCCTCCTTTATGATAGGAGTTACATCCATGGGCCCCTTGATGGAATGAGACAGAGAAATGCATGGCCATGCTGGGTTGAGCCAATATGTGATATTGAGCTTACCACTCTCTTAAGGTCTATTCTAGATCAGGAAACTAGGATTGAACAATTATGAGGTTGACACGGTCCATGCCTCTAGTTCTATCCAGATGTAAGGGACAAAGGAACCTGATAGCACTGGTACATTGGTCAGGATAGGCTTGTTGAGTTATGAACTCTTATCGCTTTGGTAGCAATGATGTATTGCTAGATGCCGCTCATTGTTTGTGAGACTTTTGTTTGATACGTTCAAGATCAAGTGGGAGATTGTTGGTGTTTCCAAGGTGATCTGGAAGTGATCAAGCATCTAGTCTCACTGCCAACGTGATATGAGCCTATGGGGTCACACACAACAGTGTTTGGAGAAGTTGGAGGAAAAATTGTGTTGGCCTTACTCATATTGGATATGAGTGAAGGACCAATCCTAAGACTTATTGGAGATGGGTCAAGTCAACAGAATGCTCCACAGGTATTCTGAATATTGTATGGAGCGTGTTGACAAGTTTTTGAGTCGAGCCGACGAGAGTGTCTTGACGACTCTTACTTCAGTTCGTCGAATGACCGAAATTATACCGACTCAACGAAATCATAATGACTCGACGAATTTATGATTACTCGACGAACTCGACGAATTCATGACTCGACAAATTTCTTCAAGTGAAATGTTCATTCGACGAATTACTTGTTACGCGACAAATTTCTTAGTGAAAGGTTCACTCGACGAATTCTATTTTTACTCGACGAATTTAGTTTGTTACACGACAAATTTCTTCAGTGAAATGTTCACTCGACGAATTCTGTTTACTCCAATGTAAGTCGTGGGTGTGCGGATAGCATCTCTCTCGCCTGGGTATAAATAGAATGTGATTCTATGACCTAAACATGCGATCCCCTTTTGCGAATCAGAGAGCGACGAAAGGGTTCCGCGATAGCTTCCGACGGAAGAGTTCCGACCGGTTGATCCCACTACCACTGCCACATCTCCCTGTCGTCGGACCTAGCAGTCCGTGGGAGACGTAGAGGGCTCTTCTCCTCCAACCTAATTCTTGTGCGACAAGAATCTAGGGTTCTTCACCGCTCGTGTGGACTTCCATAGAGGTGTCGATCTATTTCAGCATTTGGGAATCAACGATTGTTCTCCGGATTTCGGTTGTGGAGCACCTCGGTTGAGTATTGACTCAATCCCCTTCAGGTATTGCAATGTGTTGCTTTTCTTATTTCTTGATTCATGAAATCGCAAGATTTGTAACTCTTTTGGGTTGCTCTTGTTTTGTTTCTTCCACTGCGCATATTTGATATGTTATTATCATTTTGAATGGTATATAGAAAACCCAACACGTTTGACTAGAACTCTAGCCGATCGGCTAGACGTCTAGCCAAAATCCTCTTAACACGCCTCTCACCATTTGACTAGACCTCTAGCCGATCAAATAGATGTATAGCCAAATATGCGAATGCAAGCTCAGTAGCTAGTGTTAGTCCCCGATTCTAGGCAAGCAGTGAGCTCCTAGTCACATTGGGTACTCGCCACACAAGCGAGCATGTCTCAAGTGGCGTGGACTCACCCCTAGGGGGTTCCCCTTTTTCTAGGAAATCCCATATTGGCATGCAATTAGCTATTCCAAACAGTAGGATTTCACTGTTGGCACGCCAATTTGGGTTGTGTTTAGTAAAACAAAATGGCAGGATTTAGCTATCCGCGGACCATTTTCAGAAAACTATAAATAGACCCCCAAGGGAACCTTTGGAGAGGATGAGTCTTTTTGTCCTTCTCTCTATTTAGGTTGTTTCTGGTTGGGAGAGATCCAACACCCTGTTTGACATGGTTTCAGGGCTGACAGCCTGGTGCTCTCCAGTCCCATTCAGGGTGCCCAGCTCAGCATTGACTTGGGAGGGGAAGCTCTCTTTGATCTTCTGAGTTAGTGGTGGAACCTCCTCGCTGCAGCTCGCTGGGTCTATTTCTAGTTTTCCACTTTCGTGAGTGAGGTTCTTTGCTCTGAGTGACTGGCCTAGTGTTCAGACTCAGGAGAAGTAAAAGCAAGCTACATCAGTTTGAACTCCTCTTGAACAGTGGTTTCTGGGTTCAAAAGTTATAGCGAGTTCCAAGAAAGGAACATCATCATCAAAAAGGATATCTTCATCCGTTATGACCTATTTAAGGAAGTCATGACTTTCCATCTTTGGAACTTGATTTGAGGAAGTTGTCAACATTAATTACTCAGAAGAAGACAAATGAGAAGATTTTTGAATAACTTTCAAGTCTGGGAGTAGAAGAATAGGAGAAGATATAAATAGATTGTACAACAATAATTTAGTTTGTCCTCTGAACACACACTTCTTCTTCCTCTCTGATATTCTTCACTTCAAAAGAACAAGTGCAACAACCAGGAAAAAAGAAATTCTCTACACTTAGAGGATAATTAGAAGATTCTTGTTTCTCTTGACTTCTTCTCTCAAGGAAGCTGCTGCTCATTTTAGACAGAATCCATACAATGTTAAATGAATTAGTTTCTTCAGAGATCAATTGTTGAAGGACATGTTGTGGAAACACAAATCCAACATGCTAAAAGAGTTCTTGAATCTATCTTTAAGAGATTCTAACTTGTTTGGTGAGATCTTATTAACAACTCCTGGTTCATAATCTCCCTTAGAAAAGACTCTTGGTTTTGGAGATACCTTGTCAACAACTCCCGGCTAGAGTGACAATATCAAAAGCTCAGTTTGTTTTGGAGATACCTTATCTGTAACTCTTGGTTGTAAGGGATCCTTATCAAAATCCCCTCACTATGATAGTGGAATCCTGCTTGCGAGTAGAAGAATGGACGTACCTAGATTTATTAGGGAACAACTATAAAATCTTGTGTTATCAATGTTGATTGCCTTTTCTTTGTGCTTTCATTTTCCACGCTTCTTTTATCAACTGTAAAATTGTTGTGATTGTGAAATAACCAAAATTCCGTGAAACTATGTAAAACAGTTAAATTATTCCTCTAATATTTTAATCATTCATCCCACCCCACCCCACCCCTCCCCCACCCACCCCTCTAGAGTACTTCTCAAGAGATTACAGTCTTTTTCAATTGGTATCAGAGGCAGGTTGATTAGAAAAAGGTTAACACCTTGATCAACAAGATCCTCAGAGGACTAATCACTTGAGAAAATCTATATCACAAACATGAGCACATCACAAGCCAGAGAATATGCAACCACAAGACCCCTTGTGTGCAATTTAAATAAAGTTTCTTTACAGAAGTCTAGAATTAGATTATATATGAACTTTATTGATGAATACGTCTTTGACTATATCTTGACAGGCTTTGTCACTCCATTTAAAATGAATACTGATGGAGGGATTGTGCATGTCTCGTAGGCAGAATGGTCTAAAAATGACAAGATGGCTAAATCCAATAATGCTAAAGTCATGAACATTCTTGTCACTACAATGTCTGATGATATTTTCCAAAAGTTGCAGATTGCCAATCTACTAAGGAGATGTGGGATTCCCTCATAGAAATGGTAGAGGGATCAACTGATGAAAGAAGAGATAAGAAATCCTCACTTATCTCTCAATATGAAAACTTCAAGAAAGGACCTGAAGACACTATAGCTGATATGTACACCAGATTCAGCATTATAGTAAAGTGAGCTCGAAGGTCTAGAAAAGGAGATCTCAACTACTGAGATCAATGATAAGCTGATGATGTGCCTACCCAGCTCATGGGATGGTAGAATATGGGCCATAAGGGAAGTACGGTGTCAAAATGAGATTACCACTGATGCTCTCTTGGGCAAGCTCAAATCATATGAGTTGTTGTTAAAGTCAAGAGCATAACAAGTTGTGCAAGAGAAGACTCGTCCTATAAAGGAGAAATCAATTGCACTAAAAGAAAAGGAAGATGAAGGTTCATCGGTGGATGGCGAAATTATGAGCTTCATGGCCAGGAAATTTAGAAAATGGGTTAGAGCTGAAGGCTCAAGAAGAAGAGAAAAGGAGTACTCAAAACCCAGGTATAACAAAACTCTAACTGAAGAAATTATTTTTTATGCATGCGGGAAAGATGGACACATAGCTCCAGAATGTCTAGAGAACGCAAAGGACAACATAAAGGGAAAGGATCAAAAGAAGAACTATGATCCTAAAAAAGAAACATGTGAAGAGAGGAAGAGGTTTCATGGCTGAAACCTGGAGAAATTCAGAAGGTGATTGTGCATCAAGCTCAGAAGATGAAGAAGAAGAAGGAACTGGGATGATGGCCTTCATGTCCTTAGAAGACTCTGATATAGAACTTCCTCAAGAGGAAGAAGAGGTAAATTTACTTGATGAAGTGGATTATAGTTCAAATGAGTTTAAATCATTATTCAATGAAATGTGCCTTGAAATAGAAAATGCTGAAAAATAGATTAAATCTCTAAAGAAAGAGATTGTTGCTCTAAACCAAGAAATGTCTAAATCAGAAAATTATGAACTAAAGGGTGAAATATTCACTCTAAATAAATTAATAGCAGCCCTGAATGTAGAAAATGCTAACCTTTAGGAGTCTCTTCGAAAAGCCAAAGAATTTGAGGATTACTTCAATGGCAGAAGCGGTAAGCTCAAGAACATAACTGAAAATATCAATACTAGATTCCGACACTTAGGCTTGGGAGCTAATGCCTCAACTGCCCAAGGTACCTACAGCACACCTACTTGGATGAACTCGATAAACTTTGTTAAGGCAAATGGAAATTCTCAAACTCCTTTAGCTGAAGATGTTCTGTCAACATCAAACGCAAGTAATGATCATAAGAATATGAACATTCTAAGCTAATTATCTCAGGAAGGAATTCTTGAAAAAGCTCTGAGAAGTCCAGCTCAAGGAAAGAACAACTTTAACAGAAACTATAATGACCCTCAGTATTCAGAGTCTGTGTCGAAAATTATTCGACGCAACTCCAAATATTCGTTGAATAATAATTGACGTAATTATCAGATCCCGTCAAATACTACCCAACGCAACTTATATGTGTCGAAAGCTATTTGACCAGATCTTGTCTTTCAAAATGTTGCTCCTCTCTACAGCAGATCTTATGGAATCAATCTAAATAACCCTTACCTGAAAAGAACAACTAAATTTAACAAATTTGAATGTTATTGTTGTCATAAAATGGGACACTTTATGAAAGACTGCTGGTATAATCTACTAGTAATCTCCCATCCTAAGGGATACATGAGAACACCTTCATACTCTTATGTGTCACCTTATTTTGTAAATCAAGGACCCAAGATGAATTGGGTTCCTTCTAACTATTGGCTGCTTTGTAAATGAAAGTCAAGTCAATCACAAACCAGCTGTGGTACTTAGATAATGGATGCTCCAGACACATGATCGAAGATATTTGCTTACTGGAAGATTTCAAAGAAAAACTAGGCCCTAAAGTTATCTTTGGTGATTCTAGTTGTGGTCAGACCAAAGGATATGGGAAATCAAAGTAGGAGATATGATATTCAAAAAGGTAGCTTATATAGATGGGCTCAAATACAATTTGATCAGCATCAGTCAACTGTATGATGGAAGATACAAAGTGATCTTCAATCCAAGTGAATGCCAGATTGCGTGCAATGATTCAGGTAATATAATTTTTAAGGGAACCAGGAAAGGTAACATTAACTTAGTGAATTTCTCTTCAGTCAATACAGAAATATGTCAATTTAATATGAAAGTTAACAATAGTAAACTATGGCATAGAAGATTGGGTCACTTAAATCTTAAGAGTAACTCTAAGATCTATAAGCACAATATTGTGAGAGGCCTTCCCCTAGGTAAATACACCAAGGAGAGACCTTGTAGAGCATTCCATCTAGGCAAACAAACAAATGCCTCATTTAAAAGTATTTCTAATAATGATTCCGGAAGAATCCTATATTTACTCCACATGAACTTGTTTGGTCCTATTGTTATTCACAGGTTAGGAGGCAAGTCTTACATTCTTGTAATTATGGATGACATCTCTAGATTCTCTTGGGTATTCTTCATGAGAAATAATTTTGACACCTTCAAGATTCTCTCAACATACTTAAAATAGATCCAAAATGAACTAAATACTTTAGTTGTTATGATCAGAAGTGATCATGGCACTAAGTTTGAGTCTCATAAGATGTGTGAGGTCTGTGTCAAAGAAGGAATCGGGCATAATTTCTCTACTCTTAGAACTCCCCAACAAAATGGGATAGCTGAAAGGAATAACAAGTAGAACATTACTAGCTGAGACTAACCTGCCTAAGCAATTTTGGGTTGGGCAATTAACACAGTTAATTATGTTCTTAACATGAGTCTCATCCATAAGGACAAGAATAAGACCCCTTATGAGCTACTAAAAGGAAAATCACCATATATCATACTTTAAAATTTTTGGAAGCACTTGCTACATTCACAATAATGGTAAACCACATGCAAAAAAATTTGACAAAAAAACTGATGATGGTATATTCTTGGGATACTCATCATCAAGCAAAGCATATAGATGCTACAATAAAAAAATCTTCAAGGATAGAAGAATCCCATATGTTATTTTCGATAAGACTAACATGTTGAATGCACGAAAAACCAATTCTCTAGTACTTTGCAAGAAGAACACATGTCCACCAAATTCAAAGAATTGGACGTAATGAAGCATCTCACAGATCTTCAATTCCTCATATTGGTACTAAATTATAGAAGAACAACAACCAGTACAAGGATGAAGAGAGTTGAGAAGAATTGGCTTAAATAATGTACAGCTCAATCCAACAAACTCAGATTACCACAGTTAAAGAAAATCTACCAGAATTTCAGGAATTTCAGCAAGGAGAAATGCAAGTAGTGTCACCTATCTCTATGATAGAGATGATGACATTGAGGAATCATCCTCCTTCTCAGGTCATTGGTGACATAACTACTGAAGTCCCTACAAGAAGACAAATTTTAAGTGGATTGGTTCTCCAATGCTTCTAATCTCAGTTAGAACCAAAGAAGTTTGAAGAAGCCAATAATGATCCTCATTGGATCATGGCCATGAAAAAAGAAAATCCTCAGTTTGAAAGAAGCAGAGTATGGACACTTGTTCTTAGACCCAATGACTACCATGTAATTGGAACCAAATGGGTGTTTAGGAACAAGTTAGATGCTTATGGTGTAATAACCAGGAATAAAGCAAGGCTAGTTGCCCAAGGATACAGACAAGAAGAAGGGATAGACTATGACCAGGCCTTTGCACCTGTTGCAAGACTTGAAGCTATAAGGATCTTTTTGTATTTTTCAACACACAACAAATTCAAAGTCTATCAAATGGATTTCAAGAGTGCTTTCCTAAATGGCATTCTACAGGAGGAAGTATATGTAGAACAACTGCTAGGTTTTACCAATCCTAATTCCCCTTTTATGTATTTAAATTAAATAATGCATTATATGGTCTCAAGCAAGCATTTATAGCTTGGTATGAGACTCTTTCTATCTTACTTCTTGATAACTCATTTGGAAGAGGAAAGATAGATAAAATCTTATTTACTAGAAACCATAATGGTAAGTTGCTACTAGTGTAAATTTATGTTGATGACATCATATTTGGATCTACTGATGGCAAATTATGTAAGAGGTTTGCTAAACTCACGCATTCCATGTTTGAAATGAGTAGCATGGGAGAGCTCTCTTACTTTCTTGTCCTCCAAGTAGAGCAATCTAGTGAAGGCTTTTTTATCTCCTAGTCAAAATGTACCAAAGAACTTATCAAAATTTTAGTATGGAAAATGCATCCACTATAAAAACTCCCATGGGGGCTACAAATGTTATCATAGATAAGGATGAAAGGGAAAGTTGTGGATCAAAAATTCTACAGGACAATAATAGGTTTCCTCCTTTATCTAGCAGCCAATAGACCAGACATCATGTTTGCTACATGTGTCTGTGCTAGGTTTCAAGTTGAACCTAAGAAGCCACATTTCACTTCTGTAAAAAGAATTTCAAGATATCTAAAATGAACACCTGAAATAGGGTTGTGGTACCCAGTAGAATCAGGGATTCAACTATTTGGATATTTAGACTTAGATTATGTAGGGTATAGACTGGACAAGAAGAGCACTTCGGGGACTTGCTAATTCCTTGGAGAGAGGCTTATTTTTGGTTTAGTAAGAAATAAAGCACTGTCTCTACATCCACAGCAGAAGTTGAGTATATATCTGTTAGAAGTTGTTGCTCACAACTACTATGGATGCAAAGTCAACTCCTATACTATAACTTAAATATAGAAAAAATCAATAATTTACTGCGATAGCTCAATTGCAATCTCAATTTCCTCTTATCATGTTCTGCACAGTAGAACAAAGCATATTGAGATTAGGCACCATTTCATTAGGGATAATGTAGAAAAAGGCAAAGTTGTTTAAAAATACAACCCTTCAGATGAGCAAAAAGCTGACATCTTCACCAAGACACTTGATGTGATTAAGCATAAGCACTTCATAAATGCTCTAGGAATGTTGGATAATGCAAGTTAGAAATTCCAATTAATTGAGAATTCCAGACAAAAACATCAGATAAACTCGGTTTTCTGTCTCTGGCGACAATTCAACACTGCGTCGAAATCATGTTGACACACCCATCGAAAACTCTCCCTAAGAATTCAAAATCTAAGAATTTGTGTCGAAATATCTTAAAGAGTCGCGTCGAAATGTTTGAAGGAGTCACGTCGAAATGCTTGAGAAAGGAGCATCAAGTACACTTGACGCCGCATTTTACCCAAGTATTCAACGTCGGCTATAAATGGAAGAAACTCTCTTTATCATCTTCTACACCTTCAAACTCTTCACCTTCCTCTAGTTTCCCTCCATTATTTCTCTCCTCGTTGCTCTCATTTTCTCTTTTGCAGGTACAGTTCCCCCTAAAATCAACTCCGAGTTCGATGCCGATCTCAGCAGCTTTCAAATAGTTGACGATAAGTTTAAGTTAATAGTAAATCTGTTCGAAGAGCAAGGACAAACTAGATTGATCTTAACCAGAGATGGTATCCTAGAATAGGATCTAAGATTATCTTACGACATAGTCCAACATTTAGATGCCGACAGCATGATGCTGACAATCAACGGGACTTCCGTAGTTATCTCCAAAACTGAAATATGTTCAACCTTTGATATTCTAGAAGGAAATGGTGATGAAAATTAACTGAGTCAGAAATTAAGGAAGTTTTAATCAAAAGGCAGTACACCAAGGAAAAGTCTATCAATCTTAGAAAGTCAGATGTTGCTGAAGAGTTTAGGTTTCTGGCTGATATTGTAGGAAAAGTGTTGATGTGAAAATCATCTGCACACGATAGTGTATCTAAGACCCAACTGAATCTAATGGGAGTCATAATTTTGAAGAAAATAATTGATTGGGAGAGCTACTTCCTAAGACTAATCAAACACAAATCTCAGCAAGTAAAGGCTGGATTGCTAGAATAATGACACAGATTTTGAAGAATTGCGATGCAACAGTTTGCATGAGTGAAGGGGTGCACATTCCCCCTGGAAAGAGGTTGAACAATAAGTTATTTTTCAAATGGGAAGACACATTCCAAGAGCCCTAACCCTTGTAGCTAATCTTTCTCCACAGGAAGAAAGTTCTCCTCCTCTATCTCCAAATACAACCACCATACCATCTATCTCTATCTCTATAATTCCAACAGCTTCTGCCATTCTCTCCTCTTCACAATCAATTCCTCTACTCACTACAAAAGTGGCAATTCCTCCGTCATCCACTACTAACATCTCAACTCCATAATTTCCACAACTTCCCTTAATAAACATTCATTTCTTGTCTCCAATACATACCTCACATATTGAAATATCCACTCCAATTCCTTCTACAACACTACCTCCACCCACATTCCATGTACCCACATTGACATCGACCACATCAATTCCACTTTCTAGAGTTTATCAAAGGCTCTCCTCCTCCATATCAGCTCCGCCCATCAACATCCAGTCAATCTTCCACAATGAGATTGCATCTGCCTTTGCAGCTTTCTCCTCTTAATTATCTACCACTATCTTTAACTTCACAAAAATTGATAATATCCAATATGAGATCCTAGATCTCCTGTCTTAATTTTCCTCTCTTAAGTGATCTCTGGGTAACCCTCCTATCACTCTTTGTGTCCTGACATCTCTTATGCAAGATGTCTAGAAGGGGGAGAAATATCATGACAGGAGTGCCTTCCCAGAAACTGCTCATTCATCATCTCCCTCCTTATATCCTAGTACTCCTGATGGAGACAATACCATTGTAGATGAGCCCATGGATATAGATGTTGAGCATGACATTAATGAGAATATTCAGGTTGAAGATTTTGTTATTGTGGGGGGGGAGGAGAACCCTCACAACAGATGATGGCTCTTATTCCAAAATCAATAGGGGAGAACAAGAACAATCAATTACTGTAATGATCATTAATGAATCATATATGAATAAAGTCAGTGAATCCATTGCCCAAGTAAGTTGAAAGCATAGTTGAGGCTAATAGAAATGATCGTACTGATAATGATGAAGACTTTTCATATTTTGATAATACTGGATATTTCTATAAGTATGATAAGGATAGTTTTATGATTGACAAAGATAAGACATCATAGAATATCCTTGATCTAGAAGAGCTAACTATTGAAAATGAGACTAATGCTTCTGAGGTCCTTATGACTTCTGTTGATCTTGAAGATACTAGTCCTATTGATATCATGCATGTAAAGGAGACTAATGCTCCTAAGGATTCTTCAGTACCTTCCTTTGATATTCCTACACCTCCCTTAGCTACTCATATTCCTAAAAGTAGGAAGAGAAGAAGATGGGAAAGGGAACTCTTCATTCGCCCTAAATTTTGTCCTCTCACTTGGTCCATTATGGGCAGGGTATTAGGATACTCCTCAGAAGAATATGAAAATATGCCTGAGGAAACTTCAGTGCATGGTGATTTTGTCTTTGCAAGTATACATGAAGATAATACTACTTCTCAAGGCTAGATCACTCCTAATCTGATGGGTCATCCTAATTCTATAGAGAGCCCCCATCAAATGCTGAACTAAACACTCTTAGACCCTGGAATGAGCTTCCTCTATCTGATGAAATGCAAGGATAGCTGCAGAATCTTCTTCTATTAAAAGAAAGAGTTACTTATTTAAACATCAAAGAGTATAAGCAACCACTTTCTTTACCAAGGGCACTATTGAAATCACATCAATGATGCTTGACCTAAACTTATACACTTCTCTTCACCCTACAACTCAACTTCCAGAGTTCTCCATGAATCCCAACAAACTTGGGCTAGGTTTTACTGCTGAAAGAGTGCATGTACCTTATAAAAGGCCTGATGTAGTTATAAGTCAATCTCCTCTTCCTCCAACTAAAACTAGTATGGTACCTTCTCCTTCTCTAGTTGAAGTACCTGAACAAGATGGTTGTTATGGTAAACCTGAGAGGATTCACAGTAAAGGAAATTTATTCTCTAGTTAAAGGTGAAATTAGGAAGATCACAGAAGTTAAAAGAACTATTGAGGATGATCATTCTCAAGTCAAAGAATGGTGTTTCAATTACATCAAGATAACTCAAAACAAACTCATCCCTTCTCTACTTATATGATAACTTAGTCTTACAAGCTTTGTTTATTCCTATTTTATACACGTGAATGGCTTACTGAATTATGTGTATTTATCACTTTTCTATATTGCCATATATTTCTTTTATTTTGTTGTAAATTACTTAGATTTCTTGTAAAATCTATTCTATCCAATATGGGGAGATTGTTGGGAAAAACCTCTGATTTGATAAAAATAGATTATGGTTAAAGTGATTTTAGGATAAGTCTTAATGATGTAACCCTAAACCCCTACTACATCTGCCTTTACGATATTTACTAAATTTCGTGCGTTTCGGATATAGCACGTCCCTTCTTCTTTTTACTATATGAGATCCGCACTTTGACACCTGAAATTCCGTAACGAGTAGCCCATTCGACCTGGAGAACGTGTGACGCTGTCGGATACAAAAGATGAGTGAGAGCTTGAACACTTGAGTTCTCAATGTCGCGCACTCGACGAAAGAGCTTGACAAGCGGCATTGCCTCAAGCCAAGGAGGGAGCGGCTAGCTACATTAGGAATTACGAAGAGAAATGCCACAGCTCAAGAAGACTAGGAACACTACATCGGTCCATCAGATCTTCTTCTCTTTTCGAGGGTGCATCTACGTTTCAACGACCTGGGATGAGACAAGCTCATCTGTTCCCGAGTCAAGTTAGATCTCTAGCTCCCATTTCTTTTCTTTAGTAGCTCCTTGTTCTTATGAACAGCAAAACAAGAGTTTCAATTCCGCTTCGCATCATCCACTACGCTACTTGTCAACTCTAGTCATCCGCTCCCTGTTCCCTATCTTTTTATCTAGCTCACCCGGCCTGGCCTCATGTGTAGTTGTCGCTCCCGTGGTGAGTCCGCTTTTAATCTTTGTTCTCACCTATCTATGAACGAGGAGAATCTACGAGGATACGTGGGCAACCCTATGAGAGATCTGGTCATTTCCCTTCGGAGCGAAAAGCCTGTTCATCTATCGGCTCACCCTTCGCCTTACGTCCCCTAAGGGCTGTTCGCCTATTGGCTCACGACCCATACGGGTCGCCTTCATCGCTCGATTTCTTTCTCTTTTCTGTTCCTTTTGTCGCCTTCATCCTTCGGATGCCTTTGAAGATCGAAATCTGAAGTCCCTCCCTTTTTGATCCATTGATCCCGTGAACATTCATTCTATTGTAATTGGCTCTGTATCAATGGAATCCCATCATTCATACATAAGAAATTGGTATGGTATATTCATATGGACAGTAAGAACTAGAATTCTTATCGATACTGGAACTCATAGGGAAGAAAATGGATTTATGGATGGAATCAAAGATGCAGTATTGACAGAAAAAATCGGTTATTGGGGAACAATCAATAGACTTCTAATGTCGAATCAGGATCAACTAGGACAGAAAGAAAGCATTGGATCGAACTCTTCTTTGGTGTCAAGGTAGCGCTTCGCTCACGCTCGCCTTCACTTCCACAAGCAGTGCTTTGCTCAGCCCTTGACCTTCGAAGAAGAGGACTAGCTGTAGCTGTGAGCTTTGAGGAAAGCAGTTCTTTTCTCTTTGGGAGAGTCACTCAGTAATGCCAGTATGGAGCGGTGATCGATCAAGTGCTAGATTATCTGAGACTGTGAAGTTGTCTGGTATTCTTAGCCCTACCAGAGTCAGAGTAATGGACCCCTCTTCCATCAATAGGTACTCCCAACGCGTCGACCACACGGCCTAACATGGCCTTTCCCGCAGGAACATCTACAATAGATCCAGTGCGCTTGACAAGATCTCCTTCTTTCATAGCGGTATCACTACCAAAGACAACAATACCTACATTCTCATTCTCAAGATTCAAGGCTATTCCTTTCACACCGCTGGCAAATTCAACCATTTCTCCAGCTTGAATCTCGTTCAATCCAAAAACACGTGCAATCCCATCTCCAACTTAGACCACTCGACCGATCTCATCCACTTGAGAATGGGTGGTTGAGTCCTTGGAAAGATAAAAAGTCATCAGCAGAATTTTCTAAGTAAAAGACTTTTCGGAGTAGCGTCGAATGGTATTCAACGCAATGAGCAGAGTAATCAAAGCATATTCTTAACGTCACTCTGAAATCTCTTGTACTTCAACATGAATCAGAGTGATGTTTATTTCTTCACCAGGTCACTTAGAGTTCTCTTCCTCCAACAACTCTGAGTCACAATTAAGCAGAAGTCCAAGTTGCTCTGAGCTCTTCTCTTCTTCTCAAAACATCATTGAGTTCGTTTAAATGTCAAGATTCTCTTGATCCCATCAGGAAGAATATTTTCTGACCATTATAGCGGGTTCCAAGAAAGGAACATCATAATCAAAAAGGATATCTTCAATCCATTATGACATATTTTAAGTAAGTGCTAACTTTTCATCTTTGGAACTTGATTTGAGGAAGATGTCAGCAATAATTACTCAAAAGAAGACAAAGGAGAAGATTTTTGAATATCTTCCATATAACACCCTACCAGTACAAACAATATAACAATAGGTATGGCCGGTACCCCACGCCATATTGAACACACTAGCTAGACATTAATAAGATGATAGCCAGAAAACATAAAACTACACGAGAGTATAATAATCACAAGCGGAAGCTTTCATTAAACATTGAAATTAGAATGTCCACCTACTCAGGAATGTCAAATATAGAGTTATGGCCTTACGGCCTTACATTCAACCAATGTAGCAAAACTCTAAAAAATACATCGGCATGCAGGCCGGCAATACATGGAAAGCGGGAAAATAGGTTGGCCTTCGAGGGCTAATAGCTTTGGGCTTCAACCCGCTACTTCTCGCTTGTCTCACTAGCACATGTACCAACCAAAAATAAGAGGTAAACAAGGGTCAGCTATGAGCTGACCACAAACCACGTTATGATCCCCCACCCCACCCCACCCCACCCCCCCCCCCCCCCCCCCCACACACACACACCCCGACCATTCTAGCCGGCTCTGGGGCGGGGCAAAGCTCATCTGCAAGAAAGCCGCAAATAGAATATGTAATATAAATAAGAAAGTGCATCTACACTACACAAGGTGAGGTTTCAAGCACAATCAATCTTCTAGGATGAGCATCAAAGAAAGGGGAACTTAAGTATGAAAATGATGTTATTTGGGTTCACTCAGAGGATACCACGACCACCTAGGCAACCGCATGAGGCTAACATAACATCAATTCATCATAACACAACTGTGGGTACTAACGACCACATGTTTCATGCACTCAAGACACAGTTCTAATGTACTCTCTCATAAGTACCAACACCATCCTAAGTTATGTAACCTTAGGTGGGAAAAGAGCTTTCAGTTGGTATAGGTGAACACCTTCCGCGACCTCTCCCATGATTGTACGACGTACATGAGGTTAAGACCTCTCACCAATCTGCATGAAAACGGGTTCGGTTCAGCTTTTCCCGTGCTCTAGTCATCGTGATCCATCAGCCCAACGTGGGTACGGATTCGCCTCGGCCCGTAATGGTTTAACACATACAAGTGCTACACAAAAGTCAAGCTACGCACCTAATCCTTATAAGAGGAAATAGGCTTCGCAAATATAACCAACGAAGGAGGTCCAAGACAACTCCACTTCAAAATCCGTGGTGAAGGTTTGTGTTCAACCACAACCCAAGCATGGGGCTTCCATTAGGCTCTCCAAAAGACACCTAAAACTCAAGTCCCACGTTTAAAATGACATATTCCACGGATTCATTATCCAGCATGCATTCTAGGCTAAACCTAAATGCACATCACAAATCAAGCATCACCGATCTGGGCTAACGGTCATGGGTAGGCTTCACACAAAATGCCTAAATCTATATGACTATCAAATTTCTACATGCAATAAATATCGAGGATGGACACAATCGACCTGGAGTTCCAAAGAACTAAAGGGAGTCATATACTTCACTAATTAGTGAAAGAGACAACCCTATGCAAGCATAGAAAAGGGGATGAAAGGACCAAAACACATCCTAAGACTGGTAGAAAGGATCGTTACCCTTGCTGCTCTCTTTGGTGCCATGAATCCAAGATTTTAGTCGGATGGGAAGAATCGCACCGGGTTGCTCTCCGTGGATCTAAAAACGGCTCACAATTCGGAGCTTCGGAGCTCCGTCAATGGCGGAAAGAGTATTCTTCTTCTTCCTTGACTTTGCTCTTTCTCAAGCTTGGAGAGAGAAAAGAATTATGAAAATGAGGATAAACTTCCTATATTCATGACTTAAGAGTTTCTGGAACATTTCCCAGTCGTTAGATCAAAAACCCTACTTAATTTGACTGCCACGATTGCTATTTCACGAATTTGGGTCATTTAGCAAACGCTCGGCGGTATCGCTACCGCGAGTAATAGTGTTTGATCTTATCCCAAATAGTTAGTGTAGCGTATCGCTCTCTAGACAATATGGTACCTCATATTGACTTGAAGACCTACTGTCAGCGGTATTGCTACCGCCCGACACTAGCATATAGTCGATATCTTCTTGATGACAACTTCTCGACGACACAGTGGATCATCCCGTCGATATAGCTACCGCCAGTGGTATCGCTACCGTGCGGTGTTAGCCGTCTCGTCGACAAGCTATCTTAATGACACAAATGAGCTTTAGGCTGACAGCCTAGAGCTTCTAGTAGGTACGCTACTGTCAGCAGTGGCCCTGCCGCTTGGCATTAGCTACCTGCTACAAATTTTTGAGAGATTTCTTCCCAATGGGAAATAGGGTGTTACAACACCACCTCCCTTAAGAGAATTTCATCCCGAAATTCCAGAAAGCAGTAAGAAGTCACCACAAAAATAATTAAATTGTACCTCAATGGAACAACTCATAGAACTGCTCAAGCATGGTTTTCTCCCGCTCCCACGTAACCTCCTTTCTTCCATAAAAATCCCAACGGACTTTTACCATCTTGAATGATTTATTCCACAACTATCTGACTTCAGTGTCTTCGATGCGAACAGGCTTGACTTACGTCGTTAGCCCACCATCAACTGGCACTTTGTCGATCGCAACAATATGAGGAGGCTCTTGCACCGCCATTCCCAACACAAAAATATGAAATACATTGTGCAACCGCTTAACTCTGTAGATAGAGCAAGCTGGTAGGAAGCTTCACCAATGCGCTCTAGGATCTCAAATAGTCCTATGTGTTGGAACATGCTTACCACATCTCTTAGTTTGAGAATATCAAATCTCATTGTATTTGATCATACTTGTCATGTGTTTATAGTGTGCGGGCACTCCAGTTTTCAAGACCCTATGAGTATGAAAAAGGAAAATGACAATCCTCTATCATTACGATGCTCTGTTGCTAACGCAACGCGTTAACGCTACCGGTGGCAGTAGTGTCTACAAAATTGGAAACATCGTCGAGATGGCAATATCATCGAGAATAGAATGTCGGTGAGACTCATATATATCATGTTCTACCGCGGCAGGTTAACATTACTGCTGGCGGTAGGATCTACATAATTGGAAACATCACCGAGATGGCAAATTTGTCGAGAATGGAATGTCGATGGGACTCATATATTGCAATTTCCACCGCGGCGCATTAACGCTACCGCTGGCGATAGCGTCGGCATAATTGGAAATAGTGTTGAGATGGCAATATCATAGAGAAAGGAATGTCGGGGGGACTCAGATATAGCCAGTTCTATCACAGCGCATTAGCGACTAATGCCCGACGGTAACTTATGGAAGGCCCGCCATCTTGCTGCTGAATGAGGAGCAAAAAAGAAAGGAGATCTGATTGCGAGGAAACATTGTCAAAATTTTTGAAAGACCGTTTAGGAGTAAGCAGGAGTTGTATCAACAAGAGTTATAGCCAAACAACCACAATGCCAAAAACAGCAACATAAGAAATCATTATTGAAACAGAACTGCTTTACAATGCGAGGTATACATGGCGAGACATTATTCATAAGAATCACGGAGATGAGAAGAACAAACACACCAAAACTAAAACTGGCGGTCTGCCAAAGCAGAGACCGCACGGACCGCAAAAAGACTCAGGCCGTCCGGCTTGCTCTGCTGTACTCCCAGACCGCTTGCACAGTCAGACCGTAGAAACAACTTGAGATCGCGCGAACAGAAGCAGACAAGCTGCACTGCCAGACCGCAATCCCAGACCGCACGAACTGAAACTTATTGGAACAAAGAACTGAAGCTGTCGCCAGACCGCAACTTAGACCGCCTAACCGCTGAAGGTCGCCTGATCACTGAGTCCGCTGCGAATAGCACAAGAACACAATAAACCAGTTCGCTGACAGACCGCAGACGAACTGTTTATTCAAGCCGCCGGAAATCACCAAGGAAGGAGACCGCAACCTGCTGACCGCAAACCTGCGAACACAACAACCGGTTAGCTCACTTTCGAGACAGCGCGACTTCAAACTTGAGTCCACAAGAAACAATCCGGGCTCTTGTTCTTACAGTTCTTGTTAGGAATGACGGGCCCTGCACCCCTATTTATAGGCGGATAGACGGATGTCGTCACCGCACAAACCGGGATACAATAACCGCCCATCAGATCGCCAGCGGCCTCATAAGACAGACTGCGCGGACACAGCACTTGGACGAGATACAGCACAAGTCTGTAAGATAGCAGCAGTCCGCGCACAAGCCGCGCAGACACAACACTTGGACAAGATCCAGCCCAAGTCTGCAAGACAACAGCAGTCCGCGCACAAGCCGCGCGGACACAGCGACCACCCTTCCTGAGATCGCCTATCAGAGACAAACATCTGACCGATTTAGGACAAGTCGCCAGATCGCCAGGACAGACCGTCCGGATACATGATCATCAAAGAACAGGCCGCCCGGGACAAGACCGGAAGAACCCGCAACAGGTTGCCAGAACCAACGACCAAACCAAGAAGCAAACTGGCCGATCACAGCAGATCGCCAGAACAGCAGGGAGAGATCGCAGAACCAAACCGCCAGAGCACCAGCGTAGACCGCGCGGTCTCTGCGGTCTCCAGCCTTCAGACCGGCCGGACTCCCTTCCACTTCACTTCAACAATTTCAACACTCCCCCTTGAAGTGGGAAGTGGAAACTAGACTGAGCAACCCCCTTAACCGTGTAAACGGTCCCTTCGCCAGTGTACAACCCCGATATTCGCCGAGCATACTCCCGAAGGCTCATCGGAGCATCACGGTAGCATCGACCCATACAGGAAGGGAGGTGGAGGCCAAGGGGGGCGAGCCCGGGCTGCTGCCCGGGGGCTCGCCCCCACTGCCAACCAAGGGGGGCGAGCCTGGGCTGCTGCCCGGCGGCTCGCCCCCGCTCCCAAATAAGGGGGGCGAGCCCGGGCTGCTTCCCAGGGGCTCGCCCCCGCTCCCCACCAAGGGGGGCGAGCCCGGGCTGCTGCCCGGGGGCTCGCCCCCGCTCCCAACCAAGGGGGGCGAGCCCGGGCTACTGCCCGGGGGCTCACCCCCGCTTCCCAGCTAAGGGGGAGAGAGCCCGGGCTGCTGCCCTGGGGCTCGCCACCCGCGTCCCAGCCAAGGGGGACGAGCCCGGGCTGCTGCCCGAGGGCTCGCCCCCCCCCCCCCCCCTCCCCACCAAGGGGGGCGAGCCCGGGCTGCTGCCCGGGGGCTCGCCCCCGCTCCCAACCAAGGGGGGCGAGCCCGGGCTGCTGCCCGGGGGCTCGCCCCCGCTTCCCAGCTAAGGGGGGGTGAGCCCGGGCTGCTGCCCGGGGGCTCGCCCCCGCTTCCCAGCCAAGGGGGGCGAGCCCGGGCTGCTGCCCGGGGGCTCGCCCCCGCTTCCCAGCCAAGGGGGGGAGCCCGGGCTGCTGTCCGGGGGCTCGCCCCCGCTTCCCAGCCAAGGGGGGCGAGCCCGGGCTGCTGCCCGGGGGCTCGCTCCCGCTCCCCTCCAAGGGGGGCGAGCCCGGGCTGCTGCCCGGGGGCTCGCCCCCGCTCCCAGCCAAGGGGGGCGAGCCCGGGCTGCTGCCCGGGGGCTCTCCCCCGCTCCCATCCAAGGGGGGCGAGCCCGGGCTGCTGCCCGGGGGCTCACCCCCGCTCCCATCCAAGGGGGGGGCGAGCCCGGGCTGCTGCCCGGGGGCTCGCCCCCGCTCCCAACCAAGGGGGGCGAGCCCGGGCTGCTGCCCGGGGGCTCGCCCCCGCTCCCAACATTGAGGGGCGAGAGGAGGAGGGGCGAGCCCCCCTCTCCCCCCCCCCCCCCCCCATGTCTAAGGAAGGGGCGAGCTTCTCTCGCCCCCACGCTTAGTAGGGGGGTGAGCCCAAGAGGGCATTCGGTCTGCGTTTAGCGCCGTGGAGCGGCGGGATTTGGCTAATCGCAGACCAGTTTTGGCTATTCGCAGTCCAAGAGCATCGGGATTTGGCTATCTGCAGCCCAGTTCAAGGGTATTTTAGTAATCTGGCAGACCAGTTTTCGGTTATTTGCAGCCCAACTTAAGAAATCCTATAAATAGGACCAAGGGGGCACCATTTGGGGGGATCTCATTCTAGGCTAGCTCTCTCCCTCTCTCTCCCTCCCCAAGTCTCTCTAGGGGGTGAGGAGAGCCTCCAGTGGTGCCCAAGCTTAGTAGTGGCTTGGGAGGGGAAGTTCCTAGGGAACTTCCGGGTATGTGGCGGGACCTCCCCACTAAGCCCTTGGTCCAGTTCCAAGTTCCAACATCTTCAACCTAGAGCTCTCCCTTGGGAGGAGTAAGGATTGGTCTCCCCTCAGCTAGCTGAGGGCCCCGAACTCCACAGAGACTAAGTCTTGTTCGCAAGTCTCGGTTTCAACACATGGTGCGGTGAGCGTGGAGTGTGACCGATTCAAGAAACTCTCAAGATGATTTCCATGGACGGAGGTGGAGGAAGATCCGACCCGGGTCACTCGCAACCCCCGGTGGCTGGAGTGACATTGGAGATGTTTGAGAATCTCAGGCAGGAGGTCATGCAGACCCTGTAGGTAGCTTTCGCCATGATAATCAAAGACAGGAGAGAAAGTGGTCTGGAGGCCTCACCTCAAAAGGTGGGCGAGAGCATCCTCAGCCAGACATCCGGGAAAGAGGTGCCGGAAGGGGGCGAGTGGGGAGGTCCTCGACCCCCACTCGCCGAGACCCAAGTAGGCGAGTGGGGAGGTCCTCGACCCCCACTCGTCGAGACCCAAGTGGGCGAGTGGGGAGGTCCTCGACCCCCACTCGCCGAGACCCAAGTGGGCGAGTGGGGAGGTCCTCGACCCCCACTCGCCGAGACCCAAGTGGGCGAGTGGGGAGGTCCTCGACCCCCACTCGCCGAGACCCAAGTGGGCGAGTGGGGAGGTCCTCGACCCCCACTCGCCGAGACCCAAGTGGGCGAGTGGGGAGGTCCTCGACCCCCACTCGCCGAGACCCAAGGGGGCGAGAGGGGAGGCGCCATGCCCCCACTCGCCCAGCCCCAAAGGGGGGCGAGCGTAGGAGGTCCTTTTTGTGAGCTGATCCTCTCAGCCCCGATTCCAGAGGGGTTCAAGGGGGCGGAGATGTCTCACTACTTCGGCAAGGATGACCCTGTCTTGCACCTGCAGTGGTTTGAGGACATGGTCTCCATCATGCCCATGTCGGACGCCTTCAAGTGTCGGCTCTTTGCCGTCACCCTCAAGGAGAAGGCCAGGGACTGGTTCCATCAGCTCCCTGCAGGATCCATCTACGCCTTCGAAGACTTGCGCCGAGCTTTTCTGCTACGCTTCTCGGCGTCAAGAAAGAGGAAGAAAGATGCCGAGGCACTTTTCAAGATCAAACAAGAGCCAGGGGAGTCGCTGGCTCACTATCTGGAACGGTTCAGGGAGGAGGTTCTCCTCGTCCAAGAAGTGCCCGGGTACACCCTCAAGCTCGCCTTCACGTTGGGGCTGCGGGAGGGCTTCTTCAAGATGGACCTTAAGAGAAGAGCTCCTTTGTCCTTTGAAGAGTTGATGGAAAGGGTGGCAGAAGAAGTCGAGAGTGGGGAGGCCAACCCGGAGTTCGCGAGAAGGCTGGCCAAGCTGAGTGAGCCAGAGGCAAGGCAGCAGGGGGGAAGAGTAGGGGCTCCCAAGAGAAAGTTCTACCAAGAGGAAGACTGTAACGCCCCTGATTTTTTCGGTATTTGTTTAATTCAGTGATGGCGTGTTAATGACGTTGGGGCGTTACTTTTAACGTCGAGTTAGCGGCGCGTCGCCGTTTGCGCGTTTTCGCGTCCGTTTGGGTCAAGTCGACCAAATTTTGCGATGACTCAGAATTGGAAAATTTTACGTTAGGAAATTAGATTATTTAATTTTATACTTGCCTGTCAAGTTTCGTCGCGATCCGAGCCATTTTGGAGGCTCGGCACATTTTAGAAATTTTATATATATTTAAAAGCTCGTCGTAACTTCCGCCATTTATATCTCGAAAACGGCACGTCGGATTTCAATTCCGACTTCGCTGTTGGGTTCGTAGCGCCGCCGTTCACCTTAGGCGAAAGTTTCGCTGGGTTCGACGTTCATTTAATTTTTAGTAATAATATAATAATGATATTATTATTATTTATAAAAATCATATATATATAAATATATGCATGCATTTGAATTCCTCCCCTTACATTCGTCGATCCCTTTCATATATATATATATATATACATTCAGCATTAAATTTGTCAACCTCCCCTTCCAGCACATGCAATTCGTCGACCTCTCCCCTCAAGATTTGTTGAACCCCGTTCAACAAATCACATTTGTTGAACCCCCTTCAACAAATCTCATTTGTTGAACTCCCCTCAAAATTTGTTGAACCCCGTTCAACAAATCTCATTTGTTGAACCCCCCTTCTATTAATAATAATAATAATGATGATGATGATATTATTATTATTGTTGTTATGTCGTATAAAAGAAAATGAACCCAGCTTCTTCTTCTTCTTCATTCTGTCCGAACCAGAGAGAAAAACGAGCGACGGGAGTGGCGATTTCTTGAATCTTCCGGACGCCGCCGACGGAGCTCCGGTGGTCGAAATCGCGAGCCGAGCATAGATTCGGAAAGCTCTCGACGAGAGCTTCGTCCTCGTGGTAATTTCCTTCCGTTTCGTGAAACTTTGTCATTAGGTTTTTCGGCCCTAACCTTCGTATTGGCCGTTTTCTGTAGATCTCGCCTCGTCGTGCCTCCTTTTGGGCCGATCTACGACGAGGAGTTGTTCGGAGAACGATTCCGGTGATTTGAAGGCAAGTGGTGATCTTGCTCATTCTCTTTGCTAAAACCCCTTTATTTCCTTTTTTTGTTGTTGTTCTCACCTTTGTTCCCAGCACTTGGTTTATGCTGAATTTTATCATCTGCCTTACTTTTACTCATTTTTACTTAATATAATCTTGCTCATCTTGTTAACCAAGAAAATGTTGTCTTATGTTCTGATGGGCCTCGCCCCTTTTCCTTGAAATTGCATGAAAAATGAATTCTGTTGGAGGCCGTAAGCGGTGTGGTTTTTGCCCCCGGTGCGGTGTTCTTTTAAGCTTTTGATTGGGAGGCCGTACGCGGTGTGGTTTTTGCCCCCGGTGCAGTGCTCTTCTTTTGGATGAGCTGATCAGTCTCTATAATTCTGAACAAGAGCAACATAAATAATAATGTGAATGTTGATGATTCTTTGTTGATGGCGAGTTTTGACCTTGCCTGTTTTCACACCCTCGTTTGGTGGGTGTTTTTCTGCTGAATATCAGTTACTTATGTTGTTTCCTTTTTTTCCCTATTGATTATCATATTTCCCTTTTTTCTGATGATTATTTAAGGCTAGTGTTGTCGTCACTAACCCTTGCAGCTTCTGTTTCCCTCCGGTCTCGCGGAGGTTTGCTTACTTTCTTGTTTTCTGCACCACTTGTAACTTGCTTCTGAGGTGTTCTTTCTTTGAATGCCTCAGGTTCTGGACAGTAGCAGGTGTTAGTGCAGAGCTGCTTTAGCTGCCGTCTTCTGACCCTCTTGAGGTAGGGTATTCTGTGGACTTGTCGGCCCATGGGTTCGTGTCAGGTGTTGGCGCCCGTGGTGCCGTCTGGTTAGACTTTTGTTTCACAACTGTTGTTACTTGTTGTTTACTTTGAACACTTGTTCTGGAATGATTAGATGCGGGTTGGCTTTATAGCTCCTTGCTTAGATATACTAAGGTAATCGTAGCATTGCATATCATGTTTTGAAATGGTAATCTCACTACTTTTTGCACGTGATAAATCTACTTTTGAAATAATGTAAATCCACACATTCGATCTTGCATGGTGCACCTCACTAGGTCTTCATGTTCACTTAGGCCACTAAGTAATTAAATCAAGTATTTTTCCACTGCGTAAAACTATATTTTAAAAGCGTGGACTAGTTGATCCACCAAGCCGAGGGACGCGGCTTATTAATTTTTCTGCAAAAATTTTACTTGAATCTCTTTGAGTTAATAATAATATTGCTTGAACTGAGAAGAAGGATGAATTGCCTTAACGTCAGTAGGCGTCCCCTACGTGACGTGGCATCACAACGCGTAGCTTTCCCTACTCTGATAGCATTTTAAATGTTGGGAAAATGCGGGTTGTGACAAAGACAACTTCCAGGAAGAGGGGGTTGACCTCCCTAGGTGGGGGCAGAGGCCAAGGGCATCCCCTCCACCGCCTCAACAGACCATGGCAATTGGCTGGGAAAAAAAGAGGAGAGTCAGAAAAGCAGGAAGAAGAGGAAGAGGGGGTAGGGTGGAGTTGCCCTATTGTGACCTCCACGATGAGGAAGGTCACGCGACGATCAACAGCCCTGAGTTCTTGGAATTGAACGAAGCGAGGGGTTTGGTGCGGCAACAACAACAACCAAATGGGAACGATGGAGACCACCCTCGGCAGTAGGAGACCAAGTTTGTCTAAGTGCTTAGTTTTTCTCTTCACCCTTAAGGTCATGTAGCGTGGTTGTATACTTAGTTTTTTCTTGCATGTAATGTGATGATTAATGTAGGGAAAGTCCCAAGTACTTAGTCCCGATGCTGGCCCGCTGACCAAGCTCCCATCAAGCTGGCAGGTCTGAGGATCGCTCGGAGGCAGGAAAGTCTCAAGGTACCTAGCCCCGATGCTGGCCCGCTGACCAGGCTCCCATCAAGCTGGCAGGTCCGAGGATCGCTCGGTGGCAGGAAAGTCCCAAGTACTTAGTCCCGATGCTGGCCCGCTGACCAGGCTCCCATCAAGCTGGCAGGTCCGAGGATCGCTCGGTGGCAGGAAAGTCCCAAGTACTTAGTCACGATGCTGGCCCGCTGACCAGGCTCCCATCAAGCTGGCAGGTCCGAGGATCGCTCGGTGGCAGGAAAGTCCCAAGTACTTAGTCCCGATGCTGGCCCGCTGACCAGGCTCCCATCAAGCTGGCAGGTCCGAGGATCGCTCGGTGGCAGGAAAGTCTCAAAATACTTAGTCCCGATGTTGGCCCGCTGACCAGGCTCCCATCAAGCTGGCAGGTCCGAGGATCGCTCGGTGGCAGGAAAGTCTCAAAATACTTAGTCCCGATGCTGGCCCGCTGACCAGTCTCCCATCAAGCTGGCAGGTCCGAGGATCGCTCGGTGGCAGGAAAGTCCCAAGTACTTAGTCCCGATGCTGGCCCGCTGACCAGGCTCCCATCAAGCGGGCATTGTGTACAACCCCGATATTCGCCGAGCATACTCCCGAAGGCTCATCGGAGCATCACGGTAGCATCGACCCATACAGGAAGGGAGGTGGAGGCCAACGGGGGCGAGCCCGGGCTGCTGCCTGGGGGCTCGCCCCCGCTCCCAACCAAGGGGGGCGAGCCCGGGCTGCTGCCTGGGGGCTCGCCCCCGCTCCCAACCAAGGGGGGCGAGCCCGGGCTGCTGCCCAGGGGCTCGCCCCCGCTCCCCACCAAGGGGGGCGAGCCCGGGCTGCTGCCCGGGGGCTCGCCCCCGCTCCCAACCAAGGGGGGCGAGCCCGGGCTGCTGCCGGGGGCTCTCCCCCGCTTCCCAGCTAAGGGGGGGCGAGCCCGGGCTGCTGCCTGGGGGCTCTCCCCCGCTTCCCAGCCAAGGGGGGCGAGCCCGGGCTGCTGCCCGGGGGCTCGCCCCCCTCCCCACCAAGGGGGGCGTGCCCGGGCTGCTGCCTGGGGGCTCGCCCCCGCTCCCAACCAAGGGGGGCAAGCCCGAGATGCTGCCCGGGGGCTCGCCCCCGCTTCCCATCTAAGGGGGGGCGAGCCCGGGATGCTGCCCGGGGGCTCGCCCCCGCTTCCCAGCCAAGGGGGGCGAGCCCAGGCTGCTGCCCGGGGGCTCGCCCCGGCTTCCCAGCCAAGGGGGGCGAGCCCAGGCTGCTGCCTGGGGGCTCGCCCCCGCTTCCCAGCCAAGGGGGGCGAGCCCGGGCTGCTGCCCGGGGGCTCGCCCCCGCTCCCCTCCAAGGGGGCGAGCCCGGGCTGCTGCCCGGGGGCTCGCCCCCGCTCCCAGCCAAGGGGGGCGAGCCCGAGCTGCTGCCCGGGGGCTCGCCCCCGCTCCCATCCAAGGGGGGGCGAGCCCGGGCTGCTGCCCGGGGGCTCGCCCCCGCTCCCAACCAAGGGGGGCGAGCCCGGGCTGCTGCCCGGGCGCTCGCCCCCGCTCCCAAAATTGAGGGGCGGGAGGAGGAGGGCCGAGCCCCCCTCTCGCCCCCCCCCCCCCCCCCCCACATGTCCAAGGAAGGGGCGAGCTTCTCTCGCCCCCACGCCCAGTAGGGGGGCGAGCACAGGAGGGCATTCGGTCTGCGTTTAGCGTCGTGGAGCGGCGGGATTTGGCTATTCGCAGTCCAGTTTTGGCTATTCGCAGTCCAAGAGCAGCGGGATTTGGCTATCTGCAGCCTAGTTCAAGGGTATTTTGGTAATCTGGCAGACCAGTTTTCGGCTATTTACAGCCCAACTTCAGAAATCCTATAAATAGGACCAAGGGGGCACCATTTGGGGGAATCTCATTCTAGGCTTGCTCTCTCCCTCTCTCTCCCTCCCCAAGTCTCTCTAGGGGGTGAGGAGAGCCTCCAGTGGTGCCCAAGCTTAGTAGTGGCTTGGGAGGGGAAGTTCCTAGGGAACTTCCGGGTATGTGGCGGGACCTCCCCACTAAGCCCTTGGTCCAGTTCCTAGTTACAACATCTTCAACCTAGAGCTCTCCCTTGGGAGGAGTAAGGATTGGTCGCCCCTCGGCTAGCTGAGGGCCCCGAACTCCACAGAGACTAAGTCTTGTTTGCAAGTCTCGGTTTCAACAGCCAGCGACTTTGTGAAGATGTCAGCGACATTGTCCGCACTCCGAACATGCTCGACCATAAGAGATCCTCCCAACACCTTTTTCACGAATGAAATGGTGCTCAATCTCTATATGTTTGGTCCTCGCATGACAGACTGGATTATTGACCAGCTTGAGAGCACTCTCATTGTCCCTGCGTAGCATAGTGGGACCTCGAACCTCCTGATGAACGTCCTCCACCAACCTCCTGAGCCAAATGGCTTCCTGAGCTGCCAAAGTCGAAGCCTTGTACTCCGCTTCCATGGTAGATACAGACACCGAGTCTTGCTTCTTGCTGCACCAAGAGATAGCTGTGGGGACCGTCATAAAGACATAACCAGACGTTGATCTCTGATCATCCACGTCTCCCCCATAATCAGCATCCATGAAACCATGCAACTCCAAGCTTGACCCTCTCCTATATAGGAGACCCAAATCAGAGGTAGACTTCACATACTTCAAGATGCCTTTTGCCGCCAGAAGATGAGGTTTCCGTGGTTCCGCCATGTACTGACTCACCTTGCCAACTGCATAAGCAATATCTGGCCTTGTGATCATCAAGTAGATCGAACTCCCAACCAGAGCTCGGAACACCAACGGTTCAGATAAAACTCTCCCCTCATCCTTCCGAAGTTTATGATGTTGCTCCAGAGGTATAGAGCTGCTCTTCCCTTCCCCCATGCCGAATCGCTGAACAATCCGCTCTGCATAGCCAGCCTGAGAAATGAGCACTCCGCTCTCCCGCCTCTGCAGCTCGAGTCCAAGGAAATGGTGGAGCTCCCCCAGATCCTTCATCTCGAATCTGATAGCAAGCTCAGCCCTGAGTCTTGCAACAGCTTCCTTCGAGTTCCCGGTGACAATCATGTCATCCATGTACAGCAGCACAATCACCCGAAGCACCCCCTCCTTCTTGATGAACAAGCTAGAATCAGAGTCTGAAGCAAAGAATCCGCAGAATAAGAGATATTCTGCAATCTTCCCGTACCACGCTCGAGGCGCTTGCTTCGACCCATACAAGGCCTTCTTCAACTTACAGACGTAGTCCGGATACTCCTTTGAGATGAAGCCTTGCGATTGGAGCATGAAGATATCCTTGTCAATTTCGCCGTATAAGAAAGCATTCTTCACGTCGAGTTGCCAAATCTCTCAACCACTCGAAGCCGCCAAGGCAATAACAAATCGAACCGAAGTCATCTTTGCCACTGGACTGAATGTCTCATCATAATCTTCTTCGTACTGCTATGAGAACCCGCGAGCTACAAGGCGAGCCTTGTACCGCTCGATACTGCCGTCAGCTTTCTTCTTGAGCTTGTAGACCCATTTGCATGTCATAGGAGTGGTGCCCTTGGGCTTGGGCACAAGAGACCAGGTCTCATTCTTCTCGAGAGCTGCCATCTCTTCTTGCATAGCAATGTCCCACTCCTTCACGCCTCTGGCCTTTTCAAAGCTCGACGGCTCCCTTTCATCCAAGGGACCAGCAAAGAAACATGAAACAAAGTTCACCATGTTTCCTCCTGTGTATCGATCTGGTGGTTGAATAGTCCTCTTCGACCTCCTAAGAGGTTGCTCCTGACTAACCACCTCCCCAGCTGCTTCTTCTGTGCAAGCTCCTCTTCCAGATGAACTTGGAGCATCGCTCCCCCTGCTTCCAGAACCTGAAGCCTCCATCTCGGAGCTTGACACAGCTGGAGCTCCTAGTGAAACAGGCAACTCCACTTGAAGACTTCCCGCAGCTTTTCCTCCTTTATCAACCCTGCTCTCCGGTAGTTCAACTCCTGAACTCCCCTTGTAGGAAGTTACTTCATCGAACACCACATCCCGAGAAACAATTGACCTCCGTGTCCCAGGATCCATGCACCTCCATCCCTTCTTCCGCTCATCATACCCAACAAAGACTAGCTTCCTTGCTTTCGCATCTAGCTTTGTCCGAAGAGCATCAGGAATATGCACATAGCAGGTTGACCCGAACACCCAAAGGTGTGCAACACTCGGCTTCTCCTTGAACATCAATTCGTGAGGGGTCTTTATGTTGATAGGACTTAAAGGCAACCTGTTGATGACATAAGCTGCACAAGAAATTCCCTCCGCCCAGAAGGACTTTGGGATATTCTTGGCATGAAGCCAGCATTTGCAAGTTTCTGTCAAATGACGAATCTTCCTCTCGGCAACGCCATTCTGTTGTGGAGTATGGGCACAAGTGAGCTCTCTCCTGATGCCATGCTTCCTGCAAAAACTTGAGAACTCACCAGAGGTGAACTCCCCACCATTGTCAGTTCTAAGTTTTTTAACCCGCAGGCCAAGCCGGCCTTCCACCAGCTCCTTGAACTCCACAAACTTTGCAAATGCATCTGACTTCTCCTTCAAAAAATACACCCAGACATATCTGGTGTAATCTTCAATCAACACCAACATGTATATGTTGCCTCCAAGGCTTGGGGTGGCAGTCGGTCCCATCAAATCACCGTGGATGCACTCCAACGGCACTTTGCACCTTGTTTGTGATTTGTCAAATGGAAGTCGATGAGACTTACCAAACTGACATCCTTCGCAGACATGACTGTCTTCATAGGAGGACAAGCTAGGCAAGCCATTGACAAGGCCCCTTACCGCCATAGCCTTCAATTTGTCCATGCCTGCATGCCCCAACCTTTCATGCCAGATGGCCGCGCCATCATTGGTCCTCATCTTATCAACATAGGTACTTGTCGATAAAATGAACAAGTCCTTCACCCGCTTGCCGACATGAATAACATCTCCCTTTATCTTCGGTTGAGTTTTGAGAAACTTCACTTCTGTTGGGCCAAATAGAACGTGATAACCGGCGTCGACCGCATTGGTCACAGAGAAGAGATTTTTCTTCATACCAGGCACGTGATAAATACTCCTCAACGTGAGTGGACCCTTATCAATGCTCAGAGAGACGACTCCTTCGTGCTCTACTGGATGAATAGAATTATCAGCCGTAATGATAGCATTGTTACCTGAGTAAGGCGCCAAAGAAGAGAACTTTGATCCATCCCCAGTGAGGTGATGCCCACACCCTGAATCAACAATCCAGTCCTCATCATAGTTGATGGAAGCCAAGGCCTTAACGGGCATCGCCGTTAAATTAGACGCAAAGGCTCCTCCCCATCCAACTTCACCAGACTTTGGCATCTCCTTCTCCACTGCATGTCCCGGCTGAAGATTCACCCGGCAATCTTTCTTGAAGTTCCCGGTCTTATTGCATCTGAAGCACCTCGGTCCCTCTCCTTTCTTCTTCCCATCAGACTTAGGAGCATAGCCCCTATCTTGCTGACCTGAAGTGGAGGGTCCATCATGACCCGGCTTCTTCTTCTCCCATTTCTTCTTCTTCTTACCAGAGAACATCACATCACTTTCTCCCCCGGAGATAGAAACCCCCGCCATCTGTCTTGCTAAACTTTCTTGCGAAGCAAGAAGGTTCTCCAGCTCCAACAACGACGGTTGATTTGCCCAACCCTGAACTGAAGTCACAAAGGCAAGATACTCCTTCCGCAACCCACGGATGATATGCCTCTTCAGTTTTGCCTCGGAGATTGGCTCATCAGGGTCAAATGCAGAAATCTCTGTCGTGAGGTTCTTCATCTTGAGGAAGAAGGTAGAAACAGAAAGATAACCTTGAGAGGCTTTCGCCAACTCATTTTCAAGATACTGTAGCCTCGCTACATTCTTCTTATTGAACAATCCATCCAAGGATGTCCAAATCTCAGCAGCAGATTTACATATGATGATGTGATCAAACAGCTCCGGTGAGATAGCCCTTTTGAGAGTGAACTCTCCCTTAGCATTCGTCCTCCTCCAAAGTCTCACCTCTGCCATATTATCTCCTGCTAGAAACACCTCTTGTGTGTCTTCTCCTCCAACTACCTCCCATAGATCCTCGCCAAGCAAGTAACTCTCCATACACGACTTCCACTTTATAAAGTTAGTCGATGTGAGGAGTTCAATACCAAGACCTCTTGCGTATCCACCTTCCATGGCAATCTATGTGGTCTCTTCTTCACAAAGACGATGGCAACTCTAGTTGATCACTACTTATCCACTCCAGAAACCTCCCTCTGATACCATGTTAAAATTTTTGAAAGACCGTTTAGGAGTAAGCAGGAGTTGTATCAACAAGAGTTATAGCCAAACAACCACAATGCCAAAAATAGCAACACAAGAAATCTTTATTGAAACAGAACTGTTTTACAATGCGAGGTATACATGGCGAGACATGATTCATAAGAATCGCGGAGATGAGAAGAACAAACACACCAAAACTGAAACTGGCGGTCTGCCAAAGCAGAGACCGCACGGACCGCAAAAAGACTCAGGCCGTTCGGCTTGCTCTGTTGTACTCCCAGACCGCTTGCACAGTCAGACCGCAGAAACAACTTGAGATCGTGCGAACAGAAGCAGACAAGCTGCACTGCCAGACCGCACGAACTGAAGCTTATTGGAACAAAGAACTGAAGTTGTCGCCAGACCGCAACTCAGACCGCCTAACCACTGAAGGTCGCCTGATCACTGAGTCCGCTGCGAACAGCACAAGAACACAATAAACCAGTTCGCTGACAGACCACAGACGAACTGTTTATTCAAGCCATCGGAAATCACCAAGGAAGGAGACCGCAACCTGCTGACCGCAAACCTGCGAACACAACAACCGGTTAGCTCACTTCCGAGACCGCGCGACTTCAAACTTGAGTCCGCAAGAAACAATCAGGGCTCTTGTTCTTACAGTTCTTATTAGGAATGACGGGCCCTGCACCCCTATTTATAGGCGGATAGACGGATGTCGTCACCGCACAAACAGGGATACAATAACCGCCCATCAGATCGCCAGCGGCCTCATAAGACAGACCGCGCGGACACAGCACTTGGACGAGATCCAGCACAAGTCCGCAAGACAGCAGCAGTCCGCGCACAAGCCGGCGGACACAACACTTGGACAAGATCCAGCCCAAGTCAGCAAGACAGCAGCAGTCCGCGCACAAGCCGCGCGGACACAGCGACCACCCTTCCTGAGATCGCCTATCAGAGACAAACATCTGACCGACTTAGGACAAGTCGCCAGATCGCCAGGACGGACCGCCCGGATACACGGTCATCAAAGAACAGGCCGCCCGGGACAAGACCGGAAGAACCCGCAACAGGTCGCCAGAACCAACGACTAAACCAAGAAGCAAACTGGCCGATCACAGCAGATCGCCAGAACAGCAGGGAGAGATCGCAGAACCAAACCGCCAGAGCACCAGCGCAGACCGCGCGGTCTCTGCGGTCTCTAGCCTTCAGACCGGTCGGACTCCCTTCCACTTTACTTCAACAATTTCAACAAACATATAGTGCTAACGCGGCGCATTAATATTACTGCGGCGCGGTAGGAGGTGCTGCCAAAATTGGAGCAAGAATTTTTTCAAAGATGACTCAAACCATGTGTCAGTCTGTTTCTTAAAGAGGCTACCGCTCGGCGGTAGCACTATCGCTAGCGCTAGGATCAGAGTCTATTTAAAGAGCGGTCCTCCTCCTTTTAGCGGTGTTGATTGAACAACGACAAAAAGCCACAACTCATGTACTTTTGTGAGAGCCTCCTCCTTGTAGCCAAGAGAACTCCATCATCATTCGTAAACACAACGAACTCAAAAAAGGATTGATCATGCTTACTCTACCTGAAGGCTGTACGCTTCGACTTCAATGAGTACTTCGGCGCGCCTTTGACATCATCTTTGAGTTCAACCTATGAGGGAGTTTTTGATGTTCTTAGTTCTATTATTGATTGTAACTCTTATCTTTTGTCGGTAGAGAAATTTGCCCATGGTTGGCGACTAGGTCCTTGCGAGGACTAGGAAGAATTTGCCACATGGGTGTGGCGACTAGGTCTATGGTTAGATCTAAGTCTGGTTCGAGGCCTCATCTGGGAGAGAAATGCTAGATCCAACCGGTCCTTGGGAGAAGGGTCGGTATAGAAAACCAAAAGTGTTTTTATGTACGCCTCAATTCCAAGCATCATTGGAATCAAGTTTTGTAATCATTCTTAATGCAATAATATTATCTTCTATTATTGTCTTGACTTCTCATATCTGATCATTGAACATAAACAAAAAGGGACGTCTCTGTCACTAACGTCGAGCAGTAACTTCTACTGCTAGCGGTAGTAGCAGAGTCTCCATCTCTCTTGCCTTGTGCACTACTGTTTCATAAAAGCATAAAGCATTGTCTTGAGAGAAATATTTCTTAAAATATATTCAACATATATATATATAATTTCACTTAAGCACTAAAAGTTTTTATTACTCTTATTCACCCCCTCTAAGGGCGCCTACAGATCCAACAAGTGGTATCAGAGCGAGGTTATTCCAAAACGGCTTCATAACCAGGAATAATAGGGGTTTCATGATCTCGCATCCACTAGATGAGTTAATTTTTATATAAATGAAAAATCATTATTGTTGAAACCAATACTTGGAACCAAGGCTTGGTCTCTGTGGAGTTCGGGGTCCCCAAAATAAGGGGTAACCTCACACTTACTTCTCTCAAGGGAGAGCACAAGATCGAAGACTCGGGAAACTAGGAACAAGACCAAGGGCTCATCGAGGAGGTCCCACCACACACCTGGAAGATCTTAGAGCGCTTCCCCTCCCAAGCCAATGCTGAGCTTGGGGCACCTTTGGAGGCACTCTTCCCCCACCAAAGAAGCCAAGGGGAGAGAGAAGCCAAAAGAGAGAAGTCCCTCCAAATGGTGCCCCCTTGGTCCAATTTATAGATTTTTGAACTTGGTCTGCCAATAGCCGGAAACTGGCCTACGAGATTACAAAAATACCCCAGGGTTTGGCCTGCCAACAACAAAATCCAGCCATTTTGAGGCGCTAAACGCAGGCTGCCCCCTCTTCTTGGGGTTGGGCAAGACAGGTGGCAGGCCATCCTCCCTGCTCACCCCCCCCCCCAGGGAGCTGGGGCGAGACAGGGGGCAGGCCTCCCTCCCTGCTCGCCCCCCCCCCCCAAGGGAGCTGGGGCGAGACAGTGGGCATGCCCCCTCCCTGCTCGCCCCCTAAGGGAGATGGGGCGTGACAGGGGGAAGGACGCCCTCCATGCTCGCCTGCCAAAGGAGCTGGGGAGAGATAGGGGGCAGGCCGCCCTCCCTGCTCGCCCCCCCCCCCCCCAAAGGAGCTGGGGCGAGATAGGGGGCAGACCGTCCTCCCTGCTCGCCCCCCAAAGGAGCTTGGGCGAGACAGGGGGCAGGCCGCCCTCCTTGCTCTCCCCCAAGGGAGCTGGGGCGATACAGGGGGCGGGCCTCCCTCCCTGCTCGCTCCCAAGGGAATGGGGCGAGACAGGGAGCACGCCGCCCTCCCTGCTCGTCCCCCAAAGGAGTTGGGGTGAGACAGGGGCAGGCCGCCCTCCCTGCTCGCCCCTCTTATCTAGGGCAGTGCCTCTAAAAATATATTGGGCCTAAAGACATCTTGGGCCCCGAGGACTCATTCGGCGAATACAGGGTTGTACACAATCCCCGCTCTTTTCGAGCAGGTAACACGCTCGGAAAGAAAAGTCCAACCCTGCATATTCGGCGAGTGGCGCTGAGCGAAGTTAAGAAGACTCCACCTTGTCCCGGGAAAAATTCACTTAGCCTCCCAGATAGGCCAATCCTGGCCTGCCGGCTAGGGAGAGCCTGGCTAGCGGAGCCACCTCGGGGGAAAAAACTACTTAGCCTCCCCGAGAGGTCAACCTACCCTGCCGGCTAGTGAG
Organism: Dactylorhiza incarnata; assembly: GCA_033032865.1. Classification (NCBI taxonomy): domain Eukaryota; kingdom Viridiplantae; phylum Streptophyta; class Magnoliopsida; order Asparagales; family Orchidaceae; genus Dactylorhiza; species Dactylorhiza incarnata. The sequence goes on along the minus strand of JAWHQI010000026.1, from coordinate 2,315,481 downwards.
AGTCCGGCTAGTGGAGCCACCTGGCGGAAAAACTACTTAGCCTCCCCGAGAGGTCATCCTACTCTGCCGGCTAGTGAGAGCCCGGCTAGCGGAGCCACCTCGGAGGAAAAACTACTTAGCCTCCCCGAGAGGTCATTTTACCCTGCCGGTTAGTGAGAGCCCTGCTAGCGGAGCCACCTCGGGGGAAAACTACTTAGCCTCCCCGAGAGGTCATCCTACCCTGCCGGCTAGTAAGAGCCCAGCTAGCAGAGCTGCCTGGGGGAAGAACACTTAGCCTCCCCGAGAGGACATCCTACCCTGCTGGCTAGTGAGAGCCCGGCTAGCAGAGCCACCTTAGGGGAAAAACTACTTAGCCTCCCCGAGAGGTCATCCTACCCTGCCGTCTAGTGAGAGCACGGCTAGCGGAGCCACCTGGGGGAAAAACTACTTAGCCTCCCCGAGAGGTCATCCTACCCTACCGGCTAGTCAAAGCCCGGCTAGCGGAGCCACCTTGGGGGAAAAACTACTTAGCCTCCCTGAGAGGTCATCCTACCCTGCCGGCTAGTGAGAGCCTGGATAGTGGAGCTACCTCGAGGGAAAAACTACTTAGCCTCCCTGAGAGGTCATCCTACCCTGCCGGCTAGTGAGAGCCTGGCTAGCGAAGCCACATGGGGGAAAACTACTTAGCCTCCCTGAGATGTCATCCTACCCTGCCGTCTAGTGAGAGACCGGCTAGCGGAGCCACCTCGGGGGAAAAACTACTTAGCCTCCCTAAGAGGTCATCCTACCCTGTCGGCTAGTGAGAGTCCGGCTAGCAGAGCCGCCTTGGGGAAAAACTACTTAGCCTCCCCGAGAGGTCATCCTACCCTGCCGGCTAATGAGAGCCCGGTTAGAGGAGCCACCTCAGGGTAAAAACTACTTAGCCTCCCGGAGAGGTCATCCTACCCTACCGGCTAGTGAGAGCCTGGCTAGCGGAGCCACCTGTGGGAAAAACTACTTAGCCTCCCCGAGATGTCGTCCTACCCTGCCGGCTAGTGAGAGCCTGGCTAGCGGAGCCACCTCGGGGGAAAAACTACTGAGCCTCCCTGAGAGGCCATCTTACCCTACGAGCTAGTGAAAACCCGGCTAGCGGAGCCACCTCGGGGGAAGAACTACTTAGCCTCCCCGAGAGGTCATCCTACCCTACCGGCTAGTGACTAGCGGAGCCACCTCGGGGAAAAACTACTTAGAAAACCTCCTGCCACTGAGCGGTCCTTGGCCCTGCCAACTTGGTGGGAGCCTGGTTAGTGGGCCTATATTGGGGCTAAGTACTTTGAGAACTTTTGGCCACCGAGCAATCCTCGACCATGCCAGCTTGGTGGGAGCCTGGTCAGTGGGCCAGCATCGGGGCTAAGAACCTTGAGAACTTCTGGCCACCGAGCAATCCTCAGCCCTGCCAGCTTGGTGGGAGCCTGGTCAGTGAGCCAGCATCGGGGCTAAGTACCTTGAGATTTTCTGGCCACCGAGCAATCCTCGGCCCTGCCAGCTTGGTGGGAGCCTGGTCAGCGGGCCAGCACCGGGGCTAAGTACCTTGAGAACTTTTGGCCACTGAGAGATCCTCGGCCCTGCCAGCTTGGTGGAAGCCTGGTCAGCGGGCCAGCATCGGGGCTAAGTACCTTGAGAACTTCTGGACACCGAGCGATCCTCGGCCCTACCAGCTTGGTGGGAGCCTGGTCAGCAGGCCAGCATTGGGGCTAAGTACTTTGAGAACTTCCAGCCACCGAGTGATCCTCGGCCTTGCCAGCTTGGTGGGAGCCTAGTCAGCGTGCTAGCATCAGGGCTAAGTACATTGAGAACTTACAGCCACCGAGCGATCCTCGGCCCTGCCAGCTTGGTCGGAGCCTGTTCAGTGAGCCAGCATCGAGGCTAAGTACCTTGAGAATTGCCGGCCACCGAGCGATCCTCGACCCTGCCAGCTTGGTGGGAGCCTGGTCAGCGGGCCAGCATCGGGGCTAAGTACCTTGAGAACCTCCGGCCACCGAGCGATCCTCGGCCCTTCCAGCTTGGTGGGAGCCTGGTCAGCGGGCCAGCATCGGGGCTAAGTACCTTGAGAACTTCCGGCCACCGAGCGATCCTCGGCCCTGCCAGCTTGGTGGGAGCCTGGTCAGCGGGCCAACATCGGGGCTAAGTACCTTGAGAACTTCCGGCCACCGAGCGATCCTTGGCCCTACCGAGCGATCCACGTCTTTTCATTTCAACAGTTTCATGTAGCTCGTTTTCGCCCAAGCCAAATGCGTACAACATTTCCTACCATAAAGGGCCTCGAAGGGCGCCATTTTAATATACTAGCTTGGTAGATGTAGGTGTAGCTGAACTCAATCATATAGAGATGGTCCTCACATCTTTTTCTGAAAACAAAAGCGCACATCCAGAGCATATCCTCCATCATCCTATTGGTTATCTCGATCTGCCCATCCATTTGTGCGTGGAAAGTCATGCTAAAATTCAGCTTGCGTCCCAATAGTTGGTGGATTAGCTTCCAATCGCTCAACGTGAAATGCCCATCACGATCGCTCATGATTTTATAGGGAACTTCATGCAATCATACGATATTGTCAACGTATAACTTGGCCAACTTTTCCATTGAATCATCCTTCCGGTTCAGCGTGAAGTTTGATGTATCAAGTAGCCCAGCTCTGGAACCAGCGGGTCTCTCGGCCCAGCTTGAACAAACTGGGCAGTCTGATAGTATCCAGACTACCAAGGCTCAAGTCCAGAAGGCAAGCTGCGGTCTCAGGTCAGAGGCTGCACGAGTTGCTTCATTGCCTTGATCACAGCGCATTTTGACCCCGGCCAATACAGATAGGATGCTCAAGCTGCCAAGCCGTGCAGCTTCTTTCTTTTTCCCTTCTGTATCCCATCACCCCCTTCCCGATTCTCATGTATCCGGGTAGGCGGTAATCTTACCCCTGCACATTTGGTCAGGTCCCCGAGCCTATAAATAGGGGGCGGCGACATTACCAAGACACACTCACTCGAATCCTGGAGCTCGCCTGTTAGAGTTGCGGTCTTGAGTTCACTGTCTTGCGGTTTGTCTGACTGGCCGGCTTCATATTTTCTCGCACTGTAACCCGCTGTAATCACTTTACATAAATCAAGGGAAAGCCTGTCACAGGAGTGGCATTTGCCGTAATGGGCGAAGTCCGGTCTCGACCGCTGCCAACGGTATAATCCCTTCTCTTAAATAGTAACCAACAGCTCGCGGCCTTCGCCTTTCCCTCGCTTTTCTAGTGTCGATCGCGGAGGCGCATTTTCAGATTCAACAGAAACACGCGACCTTCAGATTGGGAGTTGTCGTTGAAATCCTTGATAAGATGTCAGACCGCCAGTTCCCTCAAAGAGACCGCTCCGACCATAGCGATGATTCTCTGTGGGAAGCATTAGAGCAGTCTGAGGGGGACGCCGAGCGGGCTCATAAGGCGACTGACAATGGCTAGAAGCGATCAGTCAGGCCCTGGTTGTTCTAACTGAGCGGCTAGTTTCTCAGCAAGCCTCTGTTAGCCAGGCGGTGACTCTAGTTCTTCCTCCTCCTCCATACCCGCTACCGCAAGTCGCCAACTTCCAACCTCTTCAAGAAGGTTTTGTAGCTCAGAAAGCCTTCTATCAAGAGGCCGCTCAAAGCATGCCGGCCCGGGTTCTAGATTTTCAGGGGGCGGCTTCTCATGCAGCCCGCCTCTCTTACCCGATGGCCTATCCGCCAGAAGCCGCGGTCCGTTCTTCCTACCAAGCGGTATGTCCGCGAGTAGCCGCAGCCCCGACGGCTTGTTATTCTATCCCTCTTCTCTATGAGGACGTCGAAGAGACTTGTCCGTTTGTGGATGAGGTTTGAGGGGAGCCAGCCCCAAATAACTTTAGGGAGACGCGTCTGCCGGCATACAACGTGGAAGCTGACCCAGTTATTCACCTCCAGTCCTTGAGTCGGTCATCGCCTTGAGAACTCTCACCGATGCCACCAAGTGCAAGATCCTTTTAATTTCCTTTGATGGACAAGAAAGGGAGTGGCTCTACGGGTTACACCCTCGATCCATCAGCTGCTTTTCAGAGTTGCGTAGAGAATTTCTGCTTCGATTCTCTGCCTCGAACAAGAGGAAAAGTGGTCCAGCGGCCCTTTTCAAAATAAGGCAACGCGAAGACGAGACTTGGGCTCATTTCGTTGACCAATTCCAGAAAGAGATCATGGAGATCCAGAATGTGGATCCTGGACTATATCGAGTTGCTCTGATTCATGGCCTGAGGGAAGGCCCGTTGAAATTCGAAGCCAACATCAGAGAGCCGAAAACATATCAGGAAATGATAAGTTTGGCGAATATGTTCATAAAGGGTGAAAAGAGTAACCCCGAGTATGTCGTGAAGCTGCTCAACGACAAGGACCTACCCAACTCTTCTTCCACTCATCAACCACCATACCACCATCCACCTCGGCCCAATTTTGAACCCCGTGCTCAGAGGGGGAGAAACTTCAGGCACAAGAAACCATCCTTTGGCCATCAACGGTTTCAAGATCAGAAACCATTGTTGGCCGCCGCACCTGCTCCATCCATGACCATTCCACAAATAATGCCAGTATATCTGCCGCAATATACTGCGCAGCCACCTCCAGCTGATCCATCCATCCAATATGATGATTCGAAAGAATCATTTACCCCCCTTAATATCATTATGGACGAAGTCGTCCAGATTCTTCAGAAGAGGCCATATTTTAAGAGGCCTGCCCCCTAAAGTCGAATGTTTGAAATCAAAATCTGAACTTATTCTATGAATACCATAAAGAGGGAGGGAATCTGACTGAGAATTGTCGAGCCCTCCGCTTGCTGATAGAAAGGCTTTTGGGAGAAGGAAAGCTCCAGGGTTTGATCCGAAAGGAGGTTCCTGTTGAACCATCGGCTGAAAAGGGAAAAGAAGCAGCTGAGGTTACCTGGGAATGTGCTGATGTGGAAGACGTCGGCTGCTATGGAGATATTCATCCTATAACGGAATGTATCGAGGTGAACGATGAAGGTCCTCTCGGCAACATCTACTGTATTCATGGGGGAGCTGGACCCGAGTCCTCCCGCAAATCAAGTGTTGCGAGGGTCTTTAAGCAAGAAGTGGCGGCCACCTCAACTTTGGCTCCTGAAAGCTCGATCATCACTTTTGGCCAAGAGGATCTTCCTCCAAATGCAAATCCTTTTGATGACGTCGTGGTAATCAAAGCCATCATCGAGAATTATACGGTACACAAGATTTTGATTGACACGGGCAGTTCAGACAATCTTCTCTTCCGCCCAACTTTTGAAGCCCTGAAGACTTCTACCGAAGGGCTCCTCTACAGCTTCTCGGGAGAGAAGAAGGAAGTGGAGGGTTTTGTAAAGCTTCTGGTATCTTTGGGGGGAATAACAAAGTTGATCAACTTTGTGGTTGTGGATGCCCCGAGTAGTTATTGTGCCATCTTCGAAAGGCCTATTCTGAATGCCTACAGAGACGGTGGTGTCTACCTTCCATCTAACCCTCAATTTTGCAGCCAAAGGAAGACAATATTGAATTCGGAGATCTGAAAGTAGCTCGGGAGTGCTACGTGCAAACTGTCAACATAATCACTGACATTCCACTTCTTGAACTTCCAGTTGAAATCCTCGAAGTTGCTAAGCCTCCAGAAGCTGTGAAAGAGAGTACGGATCGAGAAGGGGCTCACCTAGAACCTGCCCAGGTAACCCAAGAGGTCCCCATTACTGAAGGGGAAGAGAAGAAGCTAATCGTTAATGCGGAACTATCAGAAGATGAGAAGATTCAACTAATCTCCTGTCTTTTGGAGAACTTGGACATCTTCGCCTGGTCGGCGGAGGATACGCCCAGAGTGGATCCGGATGTCGCTTGCCATCATCTCAATGTCTCTCCTGATTTCAAGCTAATCCAATAGAAGAAAAGGGAGGTGGCAACCAAGCTGGCGGTGCCCATCATAGAAGAAGTTGCCAAGCTTCTTAAAGCCAATTTTATTTCTGAAATCCAATACCCCACCTGGATGTCTAATGTTGTAATGGTGAAAAAATTAGGGGGGGAGTGGCGTATGTGTGTAGACTTTACAAAGCACAATAAAGTGTGCCCTAAAGATTGCTACATTTTGCCTAGGATAGATGTTTTAGTAGATTTCGCGGTTGGGTATAACTTCGTGAGCTTTTTAGATGCATTTTCAGGGTACCACTAAATCAAAATGCATAAGCCCGACATCCCACATACGTCTTTCATTACAAACGATGGGTGTTATTGTTATCTTGTAATGCCTTTCAGCCTTACAAATGTGGGTGCAACATATCAGAGAATGATGGATACGGTCTTTAAGCTTCAGAAAGGGAGAAATCTCGAAGTCTACGTCGATGATCTCCTTTTAAAAAGCAAAACCTTATCAATACATTTAAAAGACCTCGTAGAGATGTTCGCTACTCTACGGAGGTTCAATCTAAAATTGAATCCATTAAAATATTTATTCGGAGCGAATAATGGGAAGTTTCTTGGGCATCTCCTCATTCCTGATGGCCTTGCACTAAATCCAGATAAGGTGAAGGCTATTCTAGATATGACTCCTCCTCATAATCCGAAAGAGGTCCAACAGCTTGGAGGAAGTTTGGGAGGGCTAAGCCGATTCATTTCCAAATCAGTGGATAAAAGCGCTCCATTCTTTAAAACACTCCGGGGAGGATCTAAATTTGAATGGAACGAAGAATGCAACAACGCTTTTGAACAGTTAAAGATACAGTTAACATCGACCCCTCTGCTCCAAAGCCCTCGTGAAGGGGAAGTACTGTTCTTATATTTAGGGGTTGGTCTGAATGCAGTGAGTTCTGTCCTGGTCCGGGAAGAGAGGAAGAAAAAGTTTCTGATATATTATGTCAGCCATATTCTCAAGGATGCGGAAACTAGATATTCAATTTTGGAAAAGCTAGCTCTAGCTTTGGTCATGTCATCACGAAGGCTTCGCCCTTACTTTCAAGTCCATTCGATTCAAGTAGTTTCAGATCATCCACTAAGAAGTATCTTGGAAAAGCCAGATGATTCGGGGAGATTGGCTAAATGCGTTATCGAGCTGAGCGAGTTTGAAATGTCTTATGTTCCTAGAACAGCAATGAAAGCGCAAGTTTTGGCAGATTTCCTTGTTGACACAACAGAGTCTAGTCCTGAATAGGTGGAGAGATCCCCTTTGGACTGGATTATCTATGTAGATGGAGCTTCAGGTAAAAACTCTGTGGGACTCTAATCAGTCCAAATGGCCTCAAACTTGAATAGTCCATCAAATTCTTCTTTCTGGTCACAAACAATTAGGCAGAGTATGAAGCACTCTTGGCCGGTCTGAGACTTGTAAGGGAGCTGGGAATAGAGCATGTGCATGTCAAAACCGACTCTCTGGTAATGGCTTCACAAGTTTTGGGGAACTTCGAGACAAGAGAGCCAATGTTAAGAAAGTATCTGCTACTAACCAAAGAAGAAATTGGGAGGTTCAAATCATTCATCATTGAATATATTTTGAGAACGCAGAATGAAGAAGCGGATGAATTATCAAAGTTCGGTCTTCCATCATGGGGAGTGACCTCTGAACTTTTCCATCCAGAAACGGAAGAAGGGGAACTAATGCAGATTGATCAGCATCCCTCTTGGAAGGATCCCTACGAGCTGTACTTATTAAAAGGGGAACTCCATCAATCCATTAAGGATATAAGAAGATTCAGAAGAAAGGCAGCTTACTATTGCTTGGTGGCGGGAGTCTTGTACAGGAAGACTCTCATTTCTCCTTTAGCGTGATGCGTTTCTGAAGAAGAAGTTCCAATCATACTCCAGGAGGTACATTCAGGAGAATGCGGTAGCCATTCTGTGGCAAAGACTTTAGAGAAAAGAATCTTGAGGCAAGGATATTTTTGGCCAACCATGATGAAAGATGTCGAGGCATTTGCTAAACGATGTGTTCAGTGTCAGAAGTTTGCTCCGCTTCACCATCTACCTGCTCAGATACTTAGATCAATAACAGCGCCTTTGCCATTTGCAGTTTGGGGAATTGATCTCATCGGACCTTTTCTGATGGCTAGCAGCCAGCGCCGCTTCATAATCGTCATGATCGACTATTTCAGCAAGTGGATTGAGGCGAAAGCATTGGCAAAAACTACAACGCAGGTTATTAGAAACTTTATCTGGGGAGAAATCGTCTATTGGCATGGAGTTTCGTTGGCAATCGTTACCGACAATGGTCCTCAGTTCAACAACTCTGGAATGATCAACTTTTGCAACCAGGCTGGCATTGAACTTCGATTCTCTTCGGTACATCATCCCAGGAGAGTAATGGTCAGGTGGAAGCAGAAAATAATCAAATCTAGTATCTTCTGATGAAAAGAGTACTGAATCAAAAAAGGGAACTGGGCAGAACAACTTCCTTCCATCCTCTGGACTCTCCGGACTACACCATCTTCAGCCACGGGGGAAACACAATTCAAATTAACTCATGGCTCGGAAGCAGTCGTTCCCATAGAATTTGAAGTGGTCAGTCCCAGAGTTATGTATGCCAAGCAAGGATGTGAAGCGTGGATAGAATCCAATGATGAAAGGATTAAATATAGCCTAGATCTAATTGAAGAGCTTCAAGATGAAGCTACTATCAGGGAGGAAGAGGTGAAAAGAAGAATGGCAAAATATTTCGACAAGAATGTCAGGGTTAAACAATTAGCAGTTGGGGATATCGTGCTAAAGAAAGTAGATGCTGCAGCCAGGACAGGCATGGTTGGGAAATTGAATCCCAACTGGGCAGGGCCGTTCATTATCAAAGAAGTATTGAAAATGGGGCTTACCGCCTTCAGACAAGTGATGGAGAAGACATCTCATGCACCTGGAGTGGTGACGATCTCAAACACTTCTATCCTTAAATATTCTTTCATTATTTGCATTTTTTGGATATTCAATGAGAAGCTCCATACTGACACTTTTCCTTGTCTGGTGACTTTTTTATATTTCTTGTATCCCTCACTGGACCTTGGAGACATCGCCAAGTTCTGCTCGAACCCCCTTGGATTGTAGTCATTAGCATAAAACCATGAAGATCATGTGTAGCGGGGAGTTTTTGCACACGTGTAGTGGAAGCTTGCCAATTCCAGTGTGGTGGTCTTCAGAATTTTGGATCCCGGCCGGTATCTAACACACCTCTACATCAAGGGAGGTCTAGGTCACTGTTAGCTCTATCGTTCCACAAAAGGGATATAGTTACAGCTTTGATTATCTTTCTGAGGAAAGCAATGTTCTCCGCCTAGGCCCACCTGCCCAACTGATCATCTTAGTCTGTGACCATCGAATACTCCTAAAGGAACTCTCGAGCGGAGCCTAAAGAGGACCCACAACTGAGTTGATCTCTCTGAGGAAAGCAATGTTCGCCGCCTAGTCCCACCTGCCCAATTGATCAACTCGGCTTGTAACCCTAGGCTAGAGATCAGTTGAGTTATCGAAATCGCTACAGCTCTTATGACCACTTGAGGAGAGCAATGTTCGCCGCCTAGGCCCACCTGCCCACTTGGTCATCTGAGTTTGTACTTACTTTTTTCCTTTTATAGAAAACTACCTTTACAGCTCTTATGACCACTTGAGGAAAGCAATGTTCGCCGCCTAGGCCCACCTGCCCACTTGGTCATCTGAGCATGTAATCATTTTTACTTCTCTACATGAAGTTATTCCCTCTCTTATGGTCCTTTAAGATCATTCGGGAGAAAAACAGGGTTTAACAGGTATCATAGAGACTGGGTGGTCTCACCTATTAAACCAACCGGTTTGGAATAAGCAGGGATAACAGCAACATGATATAAGTTTTAAGACCAGGTGGTCTAACTCATTAAGCCGCTCAGCTTGAATAAACAGCAGCTTAATATACTAACTGATCGGTTAGAATGAACCTAACCGAAAAAGCTAGAAAATAGGGTATCATAAAATGTCATAAGGCAGTGATTCTAATAGGGTATATTGACCGATCGTTTTCTCAGCCGATCAATAATTAATTCTATCAGCCTTGTGGACACTCATTTTATTCACTCGGTTGGAATCAAGCCATCCACAGGAAATTGACCATGGGTTATTCTTGCAAGAATGAATATTACTCAAAAAGGGTATTCAAATCATTAGTCGCCCAGATTGTATACAGACCGCGCGAGCTTACCAATTGTTGCTTATACTCATGGGAACGTTTAAAATTTCAGAAAGGGTATTCGAATCATTAGTCGCCCGGATTGTATACAGACCGCACGAGCTTACTGATTGTTACTTATACTCACGGGAACGTTTAAAATTTCAAGAAAGGGTTTTCAAATCATTAGTCGCCCGGATTGTATACAGACCGCGCGAGCTTACCAATTGTTCCCTAAACTAGCGAGAATGTTTGAAATTTCAGAAAGTATTCAAAATTATTGGCCGCCCAGATTATTTACTGACCGCGCAACTTCTTGGCTAGTCTTTTTACTTATGGCTTGTGGACACTCAATATCTTGTTAAGTAACCGCGCGAGTCGAGAGCTGATCGCGCGACTTAATGTTTCAATCTCAAATCTCTGTGGAACATTAGTTATTAATCGCACAAGATGCGTTTAAACCGCACAATTCATGACTGGGATTCATCTATTATGATTAGCGGCTTAAAATTGTGGTCGGCTTCCAATTAACTCGTTGGGTCTATTCGTTTGAGATTCTTAAGAGCACGAACTCCTATCCCCTCGGATTATATATTCAACCGCACAACTGATAATCAAGATTTATTATGACTGGTGGTTTTTTGGCTATGATTAATTCGCCGAGTCAGGATTGAAGTCAAAGATAAAATGCCCGAGTAGCTTTCATAATATTCGGGCAGCTATCTACTTGGGATTCTAAAACCTCAAACTTCTGACCGCTCGGGTTGATATTAAACCGCACGACCTGATTCAAAGGGACTTGCAGTTTAAAAGAAAAAAGAGATCACAACAATCACAAGTAAGTCGCAAAAGATAGACAGCCGAACAGGTAACAACTTTCATTCATTATCAAAATTTATATTTACATCATTCTAACCGACCGGCTAACAAAATCAAGTCATTAGTTATACAAAAGAAATTCCAAAATACAAAACACTACTCTCCTGATCTTAATCTTTTCGCCATAGGAGAGCTTGAATCTCCTCCACCCTCAATATCGACATCGGGCGAGTTGCCTCCACTGTCCGACGAGGAGCTTGACGAACTGCTGCTTGATTCCCCATCTTTCAGTTCCTCAGCCCGATCGGCCCCATCTCCAGAGGTATCAGAAGATAGACTCTCTCCGTCATCAGTCGCGGCCTCATCATCTGTGACGGTTTTCATCATTCGCGGTGGTCTCATTCTCCGCAGCACCCTCCTCTTCCACGCTGCTGGACTCGGCCTTGTCTTTACCTTTGGCACTGCGGTTTATCTTATCCAGCTTATCTTTCAGGTCGGGGTAGACATCTGAGAAGATGAAATCTTCGAAGCCCGCAGGTAGGCCGTCCCAATCTCTCAGGCGGTTTAAGGTGGTATCGATCCCCTTAACAACATGGGGAAGACCTCTTCATGGAAGGATGGATTATCTATGTCATATTGATTGTCCACAAAGCCCCATGCGCCCGCTTGTGCGGCTAGTCTGAAGAGCATGGCGGATAACTTTCTCTCTCCCCCAGTACGGGAGCGCGGTTAACACCTGCACACAATCACCATCCTGGTGCCAGAATATTGTCGGGTTGCCCCGCAAGTCTCTTGGATTGTTGTAGGAGCGAAGAAGCTCGAACTCGCCTGAAGAGGCCGAGCCCTCCTCCTCGGATGATTGTGGCTTGTTTTTCCTCCGCTGCTTTTCTCTTTGGGTCAGAACTAGGCCGGTTGGGCTGACCGAGTTGTTCTTTGGAACGATGGCGGCGGCTGCAAAACAAAGTTAAAAGTTTAATTAAATAGGCTGCGCGGTCACAAAGTAGCGAGTTGTGAGAAACTTACTATCTTCAGGGTGGATATCCTCCAACTCTGAGAACAGTGGGATGTAATGGTTTACATCAAGCCGCTCATTCTCAAGGAACTTGAAGGTCGCCAGCTCAATCTTTCCAATATTGACTGTTCGGAAGGCCGCCTTATCCCGCACCTACGGGTTGACCTGCAACATCCCGAGCTGGACTTCGAAGATTACATACCTCTCCGACCAGCTTGAGACCTTGTTCACCAAGTTGATGACTTTCAGCCCCCGACACCCAAAGTAAAGGTGCCCTCTGAAAAATGATGTTCCGTCATCTGGGATAGACCGCACGGAAAAGAATTTTCTGAACAGGTCGATGGAAAACCGGACCCCTTCAGACTGCAAGTAGGAGATGAAGCTGTAAATGGATGCAATGGAGTTCAGCGGGAGTTGTCCGGGTACAACTCCATAATGATCAAAGATTGTTATAACTTCAAGTGGCGGTGGAATCTTGAAGCCATTTTCAAAATGATCGATGGGCACAGCGATTTGGTTTGGAGAGGAAGAGTTAATCCGCTCATTACGAAGCGGAAGCCGCGCGAGCAGATGACTCCCGGCCATGTGTTTTTTAATGAAGTCGTCCAACTCGGCCTGAGTTAGACGATATTCCTTGTGATCCGCAGAATGGAAGGCAGAGGATGTGTCAGTCCGGACGGCTTGGACTTTGTCAGACCGCTTCGACTTGCTCTTAGCCCGCGCCAGGAATGTTGTGAAAATGGCTTCGAAAGTCCACTACTTATAGCTTTCAATGACCTGCAAATAGCAAAACTGGGTTGCGGCTAACTGTCTTAGGCCGCGCGGCCTGAAACCTGCACACTTGTAAAATTAAATAGCAGAAAAGCCACAGGCGTACAGCACAAACCGTGCGGTCAGCAACCTGCATCATCATATTAATTGAGTTCAACAGAAAAACCTCAAGCATACACCACAAGTCGCGCGACCTGAAAAGCAGTTCAGACAATATTCTAGAAATTCAAAGGCAGAGGCCGTAATTATTCAAACACAATCCGCACTGATTATACGAATGTTAGAAGGCATCGAAAGATAGAATATTATCAAACAGGCATCCAACAACCAGATTTTCCCAAGGATCAAACAAATAATATTACAAACATTGTCTTCAAACTAAAGCCGTTCACGACTGACGACGTTCAGGAGAGGGGTGTTCGCGATGAAGTCGTGCGACCTGATCGCCGATTTGGAGAAGAAGAATATACATTTGACTTGAATGATAATAAAGATGATTGATCGTGCTATGAAGTCGCACGGCATCCTGCTCTACCCGCACAGCGGGAATCATACGAGCAGGAGGAACCGCGGTGGCCTCATCAATCATGGAATCGGTTGCCCTGACCAGTGGGGGATTTGAGATCGCCCCAGCAACTGGGAGGCTCGATACCCGCATCCTCTAATCATTAGCGGGTCGCCGGCTTCCGCCGACTTCCCTAGTCAAATGTAAATACTTCTCTCGGTAATATTTGCAGTCCTCTTCAAACTTTGAGGCCGCCCTCTTCTCTTTATAAAGATGGGCGGTTAGAGCAGCATTCTCCTCTATCAGCACCTTCTCCCTCTCCAGTCGCGCCTTCTTCTCGGCCTCCAGAGCAGTCCGAGCGTCTTCCTCCCGGACTTCGAGCTCCTTCATCCTCTCTTTCAAGTCATCAAGAAGGCTCTGAAAGTTGTCCAGCTCCTCCTGTCCAGAATTTGAGTTCTGTATGAAGCTTGGCACCGGAGGAGGTAATAGAGGTAGTCTAGACCAGCTTCATAGCCTGGTCCAGGTTATCCGCAAGTAACATGATGCGCAAAAACTATATCCGCAAACGATGACAGCAAGTGTACCGTATCGAATGTAGTATAAGTTATAAAAACCAAGGTCATATTAGACTCGGGGCGGTTGAGTACTCTTACTTCGGAAAATCTCTATTATCTTATCAAATAAAACTTGTGGTTGGTTGATTGCAAGAAAGAGAAATAGCTTATTTTAAATTGATGAGTTTAAAGACTAGTACTCAACCTTGAATCACCTTGGAAAATAAAATATAATAAGAACAACTTCTAATTCTCTTAAGAAATTACTTGACTGTGGAGGTTCCCGATTTATGAACACACCTCTCTCGAGGATACGCTCAACTGAGTTTAGTTTGATCAATAGAACTTTCATTCTAGAATCAAAATCCCTAAAACTCGTTTTATCGTAGTGAACCCCTCTATTGGATTTGACTCCAATCCAGGAGAATTATGTCATCCTCGCTTGAGGAGTGCATTCAACTCTCTTTATCCTTGAAATGATTGATTCGAATTCAAAAACTCTCGATTATTAGATTACGAAAACAAGAATGAGAATTATATATCGACAATATAATCTCAATCCAATAAAGTTCAAGGATAAATCTTAAGTATTCTAAGGAAGAGAAAGAGAAACTAAAAATTAAATCATGAATTATATTTTCCTTGGAACCTAGTGTACTTGGTCTGAGAGATGAATATACCCTCATCAGATTGTTTTACTTGGAGGCCTCAAAATTACTTAAGCTCTCTCATACTGCTCATCTCAAACTCCCCCTGCATAAGGTTGGCAAACATTTTGCAGAGGTTGTCATCAGTAGACCCATATATTATGTCATCAACATATATTTGGACTAGAGGACATTTTCCCCTTGTTTCCCTAAGAAATAATGTACTATCTATCTTTCCCCTCAAGAACTTGTTCTTGATGAGAAAGCTAGACAATGTATCGTACCAAGCCCTAGGGGCTTTCTTTAGACCATAAAGAGCTTTCCTAAGTAAATATACATGATTAGAGAGGGTTGGATGCACAAAACCTGATGGTTGTTCAACATATACCTCTTCCTTCAAGTCACCATTGAGGAAGTCTGATTTGACATCCTTTTGATATACCTTGCAACATGGGCAAGGGTTTGATCAAAGTCTATTCCCTCTTCTTGTCTATAGCCCTTGCTACCAATCTTGCCTTGTTTTTTATGATTATACCATTTTCATCCAACTTGTTCCTATAAATCCATTTGGTGCCAATAATATTGTGTCCTTGAGGTTTTGGCACCAACTTCCATACCTTGCATCTTTTGAACTGAAGAAGTTCTTCTTGCATTGCTTGAATCCAAAAGGTGTCTTGGTTGGCTTCTTCAAACTTCTTTGGCTCTATTTGTGATAAGAAGCTCAAGAATAGGGCCTCATTATGAGCCCTGTTTTTGGTTAGTACACTTTGGTTCTGATCTCCAATGATTTGTTCTCTTGGATGATCCCTTATGTGTCTTACAGCTGCAGGCAATCTGTCCTCAGCTTGCTGTAATATTTCTGCAGGTTCAGCAGTGTCTTCAGCTCCCTGGTCCTCTTCCTCTTCAGGAATTGCTGCATCTGTATATTCCTTGCTATTTGTGGGTATGTCTTACACAGACATCTCTTCCATGCCCTTTTCATTTCCTGTCAAAATAGAAGAACTAGACCAGCCCTTATAGATTAGGATGGTCTCATCAAATACCACATGCATAGACTCTTCTACAACATGAGTTTTCTTATTATAAACTCTATAAGCTCTACTATGTGAGCTATAGCCAACAAGAACCCCCACATTGCATTTCTCTGCAAACTTTGTTAATTGAGATTTTCCATTGTTCAATATGTAGCATTTTGAACCAAAGATTCTAAAGTATGAAATTGTAGGTTATTTACCTTTCAGAATCTCATAGGGAGTAATTCCATGAACCTTATTGATGGAAGCCCTATTAAGAACATAACATGCAGTATTGACTTCCTCAGCCCAGAAGTATTCTAGGAGTGAGGAGTCACCAAGCAATGATCTCTCAACTTCTATCAAGGTTCTATTCCTCCTCTCAGCCACACTATTTTGTTGTGGAGTCCTTGGGGAGGAGAATTCTTGGGTGATACCAAATTCTTGACAAAACATTGTCATGGCTTCAGATTGAAATTCTGTGACATGGTCAGCCCTAGTCCTGACTACAGTACATTGTAAGTCATTCTGAATAGCCTTGACATGACTTATAAAGACATTTAATGTATCTGATTTCTTCTTAAGGAAGAATACCCATGTATATTTTGAGTGATCATCAACAATCACCAAAGTATACAACTTCCCACCTAGGCTCTAAATTGGCAAAGGACCAAACAAGTCCATGTGCAACAGATATAGACATCTTTCAGTGTCTTTGGAGCCAATAATTCTAAAGGTGGCCCTTGTTTGCTTACCCATTTGGCAAGCATGACAGGGACCACTTTTAATATATTTTAAATTTGGACTATTCCTAACAAGGTTTTTAGAGAATAGTCTATACATTGTCTTGTAGTTAATGTGGGCAAGTCTCTTATTTCATTGACCACAAAGAGACTCATTTTCATTAGCTACAAGTCACACAGATGAAAGAGAATTACTGCATATGAAATCTAAGCAATAAACATTCCCACTCCTAGTGCCTGAGAGAATGGTCTCTAAGTCATTAGACTTTTTGATCAAGCGCTTGTCATTGTGGAATTCAATGACATCGCCTAAATTATATAGTTGGATTATGCTTACTATGTTGTGTTGCAACCCTTCAACATAAGATACCCTTGTGATTGAAACTATGCCAATGGAGATCATACCATATCCTTTGGTGGTTCCCCTTTTAGATCCACCAAAGATGACTTTAGGTCCATTCTTCACAGCTTTGTAGTCCTGTAGATGATTTCTGGTTCCTGTCATGTGCCTTGAGCACCCACTGTCCAAGTACCATATTTGGTTGAGGCTGGTACTTGAACTAACATGCAAGAAGGAGTTTAGTTACCCTTAGGAGACCAAATAATTTTGGGTCCTAGGTCTTTATTAGCATGATGAAATGACCTCACACCAGCTGCACCCTTTGCAGGAAGACTCTTCTTTGCACCTAGCACATTGGGATTGTGCCAACAATCTATGGCAAAGTGTCCCACCTTACCATAGCACAAACATTCATGAATATTGTATCTCCTCTTCTGAACATTTCTTGAGGAGAGAGTATCATTGTGCTTATGTTCAGGAGGGGAGACAGCAACATTGTTCATGTTCCTTTCTGCAATGATCTGGTTGAATGATAACCTTTGAGCAGTCTTGGCACCCTTTGTCTTAATGGCATCAGCTTGCTTTGGCTTGGAGGTCAGGCAAGATTGGATGGCATCAGACACTGAGCAATATGACTTGTCTACATGTTTGACTGTAGCCATGTTCTTTGTAGGACAGAGCTTGGAAGAACTAGCTTCCATACTCCTGAATGATGGGGCTGAAGTACCAAATACAAATGGCCCAGGTTGGGCCATTTGAATTTCTTCATGGGGAGTCATCATGGCACTCATTCCCATGCCCTTTCTTCCACTATAAGAAGGAGTATTTTCCTTCCTATATGAGCTTCCATTCTTCCAGTGACCATAAATGTTGTCATGATCATACCTGTTAGAAGGACAACACCTTATGAAAGGTGGTATGAGGCTTAGCCTTGTCCTTGCTCATTTCTCCACTCCCTTCTCCTACTTCCATTTTATTGAACCCTAGTCCTCTCCTATTGGTTTGAGAGGAAAATGTGTCAATAATAGGAAGCACAAATTTGGGCTTGGAGAATTGAGCCACTAGGCCCTTTTCTTTCACAAGCTTCTCCTCAAGGTCCTTGATGACCTTGTTCTTTTGGGATATGGTGCTTAAATGCACAATTGTTATTCCCTTTAGATGGCTTATTTGTCTACTCATCTGAGCCACCATGGAGGGTGACTCAGTGCACTCTTTCTTATCCATCTTAAGGGAAGCAATTTCTTGGGCTTGCCTCTTGGCCAACTTCTTGCTCTTTTTCAGAGCTTCCAAGAGAGCACCATACTTGTCAATTAATTGATTGACATCTTCCTCAGATTCTGAATCACTTCCACCAATTGATGAAGGTGCTTCAGATTTTGGGCTTGTCTCATAATCAGAAGAGGAGATGGAATGAATAAATACCTGTTCATTGTCAGAGTTGTTCTGACTGTCCTCCTCATCAGTGATGGCCATGAGTCCTAGCTGAACTTTGTCCTCTTCATCCTCCTCTATGTCAATGTATGAATGTAATAGAGGGGCCCTGATTCCAATTTTGGCAGCAGGACAGACATCATCTTTATCTGCTGCAAACAGCCCAATGAAGGCTTCTTCTTCAACATCAGAATCTGAAGATGAGGATTCAGATTCACTCCAGCTCTTTCCTTTCATTACTAGGAAGGATTTTCCACCCTTCCTATCCTTATGGTGGTGATGTTTCTTATCACCCTTTTTCTTCCTTTTGACTGGACAGTTAGCTATGACATGTCCAGGCTTACTGCAGCAATAGCAAATGATGTTATTTAAAACATGTTTACTAGATTTAGAATCATGCATGTCACCCTTGGGGTGCTGCCTTTTCAGATCTGATGTGGTCTTTCTTGGAGTGTGAGGAGGAGGAGGACTTGTTCTTCCACTGCTTCCTCCTCATCATCTTCTTGAACTGCCTTGAGAAGGCAGCAAACTCCTTATCAGATGAAGAGCTATCTGAAGTGTTGTTCTCAGACTTATCTGATTCAGCACTCCTTCTTGTAGGAGACACCATCCTGGCCTTGCTCTTCTTAGAGCAGTCAGCCTTGAGAGCCACAGATCTCTCCCTTGCATGAGACCTTGTTGAAGTGTCCTCTTCCTTTCTTGCAGATAACTGCATCTCATAAGAGAGCAGCTTCCCAAATAGTGTGTGAGTAGGAGTCTCGCCAAGCTTGGCCACTTCCCTGATGGCACAAATTTTTGTGTCTCAGTCTCTAGTTAGAGATCTAAGGAACTTATCATTAAGCTCATAGTCACTGAACACTCTTTCATAGGTTCTTAGTTCATTGACTATCCTAAAGAACCTTTCATAGCAAATAGAAATGCTTTCCTGGCTCAGCTGCCTGAAAGCTTCATATTTCTGGTTGAGGAGTGATTTTCTATCTTCCCTCACCTCAGTCGTCCCTTCCATATACACCACTAGTGTATCCCACATTTCCTTGGCAGTTGTGCAGTGTACTAAGTTCTGAAATGTAGAGTCATCTATTGCATTAACAATTATGTTCTGGGCTCTTTTGTCCATAGTGAATAATGCAAGTTCATCCTTGGTCAAGTCATTGAAAGCCTTGGCCACTCTCCTAGTTGGATCTATGGTGGAGGCAGTTTGAAAAGTGAAAGGTCATTATTTTACTGAGATGTAAATCCTTGGGTCTGATGCTTTCATAAACAATCTAACTCTTTGCTTCCATATGCCAAAGTTTTCTTTGTTGCATATGGGCAACTTCATGGATCTCATCTCCTTCTGCAATCCAGTGGAGGCCATTGGATTGAGATAAGACTACTCCTTTATAGGACCTGGTCAGACAGTTATGTCCTTCTTGACCAACCTCCCTCTGATACCACTTGATAGTTTGTTAGGATGTAGTCTTAGTCACCTAGAGGGGGGTGAATAGGTCTCTTTTAGTTTTAGGCTTTGACCTAGTTGTTTTCTGATTTTAGGTTAGTTATGTATCAAGCACACAGAAAACACACAATGGTTTATAGAGGTTCCTCAAGACAGGGTGTCTTGAGTAGTCCTCTTTCCCCCTTCGCCTTTCTAACAATGAGTTAGATAAGGCCAACACCTCCAAACTCAGCTCCAAGAGCTTACTGATATTTAATTTGGTAGGTTTTGAAATTTAGTGAAGGGTTAAGATTTTCTCCAAAACTATATCGGATAAAGGCAAGTGTACCTTATCGTCTATAGTATAGGATATTAAGAAATACCAAGGTCGTATTCCACGGGGCGCGTTGATTACTTCTACTTTGAGGAAAGTCGCTGATAGTGCATTATTTATAGTTATTTTTATATAGTATTTTAGTAGTAATTAATTAGTTTTTATATAATTTTAATTTAATATATATCTAATTTGCTTTGTTTTATATTTTCAGGAACTTTGGGGCTGCTAATAGCAATTTCAAGCACATAGCCGTGTTCAGGGGAAATTCTAGAGCATTTCTGCAAAAACCCTCATTACACGCCCCAGGTCACGGGCGTGACCTAGGGGCGTGACCATGGCCACGGCCGTGTTTCGCTTTCAGCTCACAGAACTCGCTGCCACGTCGGATTAAAGTTACACGCCCCAGGTCACGGGCGTGACCGGGGGCGTGACCTTCAAGTCACGGGCGTGACTCGCCCAACAAGCATTCAATTCAAGCAGTTTCTGCCGCCGAGCCGTTCCAGCTTACACGCCCTTGGTCACGGGCGTGACCGAGGTCGTGCCCTCTCCCTCAACTGCCGAATTAACTGCAGATCGCGCCGTTTCCCGCCGTTTCCTGACTCGGTCAAGACACGCCCTAGGTCACGGGCGTGACCTAGGCCGTGACCCGTCGAGATGATCAATTTTGGCGGTTTTTCTTCCCCAACGTTCCCGGGCTTTCAAGACGCAGTTACGCAGCTTACACGCCCTTGGTCACGGGCGTGACCAAGGGCGTGACTCAGCAATTTTCTGCCTATAAAAGCCAGCTGCTGCCAAAGTGATGGGCATCCAGTCCATGCTTTGATTGGATCATTTCTATTATAGTTTTCCTGCATTTTTAGTGTAACTTTATTTTATGTCTTGTCCTTTTATTTCCTAGTTTAGATTTACTTTCCTATCAATTGTAATTCTTCTTCCTTAGTTATAAAATGTTCTTTTTCATTAATCATGAGTAGCTAATTTTGTAGCATTTGATCGGATTTATTCCTAAGCTTTTATATTTCATAATCTTTTATTCATTGTTTGGATTTGGAAAACTAAGATTTACCGTTGATTTGCAATTTTTGGTTTCATATTTCTAGGGTATGATAATCAAGTTTGATCCATATTTTAGTGTATCGAGAGATCCGTAAATACGGTAGATCGCTCATCGGTAGAAAGAATTGTAAGCATTCCTCGAGAGAGGGTGACGCAAATCTTCCGGATTGGAGTCAAATCCAATAGTGGGGCTCACAGCATAAAGCAAGCTTAGGGGGTTCGACTGGCCGAGGGGTCTTAATCGATCAACCTAAGGTTAGGTGGTAGTTCTCTCGAGAGAGGCTCTATCATATTTTGGGAACCTCCACGGTCAAGTTTGTCTAAATCGATTTCTTTCGAATTCTAGATTTACGAAATATTTTACTTTAGAAGGATTCCCGATCAAATGTTTCTCTTTAGTTAATTATTTTCAAAACTTCATATTACTTCCGATAAAATAATATTAATTTGCGTGAGTAGAAGTAGTCAACAAACCCGTGGAATACGACACTTGATATTTATTTGTTTTGAATATCCTATGCTATTGACGATAGGTGCTCTTGCCTATAGTTCGTAGAATTTGGAGAAAATTATATTTATATCCTAAATTTTAGCTATCAAGTTTTTGGCGCCGTTGCCGGGGACTATTTTTGTTGATATTTTGAAAGCGTGAATTTTATTACTTTTATCATTCTCTTTCTCCACCCCCATTTCTCTTTTTTGTTTTTTCTTTTAAAATTCGCTTCTATTAGGTAACGGTTGTTTAATTTTCTTTTTTTCAAAAAATTATGATGTTGTCGCAATTGGCCGCCAAAGTTGCCGAGCTTCAAAATAAAGTTGATCTTTTGGAAGCCGCGCGAATGCGCCAAATTATTTGTCATTTTTGTGGGCATCATCATTCTAGTGAGGAATGCTATTTTTCATTTCAACATTTTTCTAATGAAAATCGAATTAATTTTTCTAATGAAAATTATAGTTTTTATAATGAAAATTATAATTTTTATGATGAAAATAATTTTTCTTTAAATAATGATTTGAGTGAATCTCCTTCTTACTCTGATGTTGATTATTCATGGTGGCAAGGTCACCCGGATAGTTTTCAGTGCGAAGAAAGAAATTCCTTCAATTTTGATTTGCATAACTCGCCTTTTCCACAGATTTGTTCTTCTTCTGATCTTGAAATTTTTCCGAATGTTATTTCTCCCACTTTAAATGTTTATTCTCCAGATCAAGAAGAACAATTGTACCAAGAATTTCGCAAAGTCATGGAGACACCGGACGAATTAGAAAATGAAAATTTTTCTTCTTCTCCTTCGCCCGCCCTTTCTTCTCTTTTTCATGAAATTATTATTCATGAAGAAATTGTGTCTCATGAATGTTCTCCACTTGGTATTGATTCTTTAAATCATAATTTTATTTTTGAAAATAAACAACCGGAGCTTAATCATGTGTTTTCGCAAGCGCCTCCTCCTTGCGGAAAATTTTCTGACTCGCTTACTCTTGATTCTTTTTATACTAATAATTTTCTTGTAGAGGATGAGCCGTTGCAACCAAACGTCTTCACCGATCCATTTGCCGCTCATCTCCAACATTCCAAATTACCTAAGGTATGTATAGGTAATTTGGATTCACAATTTCACGCTAACGGACAACGGAAGAATCAAGAGTATAGCGGAGGAGTAGCCGGGCGACCGATTTCGGCACATTCACCTAAGCGTGAATTAAGGGAGTTGCCTGTGCATTTTAAATTTTATTTTCCATTTTCCTAACAATAACCGTCTAGCTTAAAGACGGGAAAAAGAAAAGCGCTCTTGGGAGACACCCCTTGTTTATCTTTTCCTTTCTTTTTTTTTTTATGCATTTTTCTTTTTATTGTTTTCTCTCTTACTTAGTTTTTTTTTAACATTGAGGACAATGTTTCCCTCTAGTCTGGGGGAATATTGGCTTTCATGTTTTTTTTTTAAAAGCAATTTCAAAAAAAAAACATGTAAGAATTTGAGTTAATTTTTGTCTTTAGTACCCCATGACTATGTCTTTTCTTGTTTTTAATCAATTATATACTTGCTTAGTTAGAATAAATTTCTCTAATTTTCATTTTTCCTATGTTTCACGAGTAATATGTTGACTCATGCAGTGTTTCTAATTAAGGTAGCATATTATTTTTGAAAAACTTTCTTGAATATTTGCACTTTTTCATAGCTATCTTTTTGTATTTTTCACTTTTATAAAATCTAACATCCCTTATTTTTTTCTTTTTGTAAAAAATCTTTGTAATGTTGATTAGTGTTGAGTGTAGTAGATGCGAACCGATCTAGACGCTTGTTATTTTCATTTTCATGAAAAGTCAATTCTCTTTATTTTCTATCTAGAATTTGCTTCTCTTGAATTTTTCAATACTTTGCTAAAATAGACTTAGAAGCATGAATATGATCAAGGCATTTTATTGAATAGATTGAGCCTTTGTATTCCAAACCTTAAAAGTTAAATCATTGTTAGCCACCTTGTGCCTTTTCCCTTCCTTTTGGTAGCTCCACTTATTTTTCACCAAAGCCAAATAGCCTACCTATGTTGCACACAAAATTATTTTGAGCTTTATATGTTGCTAGTGTGTACTATATTTTGTGAAGATGGTGGAAGTTACAATTATCTCACGATGGCTACAAAAGAAGGAAATGAATAGCAAAAAGCAAAAAAAAAAAAAATTTGATGAAAAAATTGATGAAAAAATATTTGAAAAATTATGTGAAAAAAGATTATGAAAAAAAAAAAGCTATTTTTGATCCCAATTTTATATATCAAAAATAATTTGGGGTATCAAAAATTATTTTTAGCAACATCATTTCATGCAAAGCTCTCCCTTATGTTTAAGTGTGCTTGAACCCTTCATGTTTATCTTTTGATTTCCGCACCTTTAAACCCAAGCCAAAACGTTACGCCTAATGAAAGTCCTTTTGATTCATGCTTCTTAGGTTTATTTTTAGTACGGTAGCGAGAAAGTAAATTGGGTAAATTTTTTAGGTAAGAGTATGGATTTTTGACTTGAATTGATATGATTATAAAATATCTCTAAGATTTTAGTAGCAATTCAATGCACTTTTCATTCGTCATATTACTCAGTTTTTACTTTTGCTAAAATATGGGATGATTTATTTTATGCTAGTGGAATTTATAAAATTATTTGCTAAGATTAAGTAATAATTTTCAGTTTGTTTTTCATAGTTTTCCTACCTTTAATTTCGCATCGTACTCGTGTACGGCATAGCCAAATTGATTGATTAGTTTATTTTATTTTTGCTAGCTCGTATGTGTTTGCTTGGGGACAAGCAAAATACTTAGTCTGGGGGTATTTGATAGTGCATTATTTATAGTTATTTTTATATAGTATTTTAGTAGTAATTAATTAGTTTTTATATAATTTTAATTTAATATATATCTAATTTGCTTTGTTTTATATTTTCAGGAACTTTGGGGCTGCTAATAGCAATTTCAAGCACATAGCCGTGTTCAGGGGAAATTCTAGAGCATTTCTGCAAAAACCCTCATTACACGCCCCAGGTCACGGGCGTGACCTAGGGGCGTGACCATGGCCACGGCCGTGTTTCGCTTTCAGCTCACAGAACTCGCTGCCACGTCGGATTAAAGTTACACGCCCCAGGTCACGGGCGTGACCGGGGGCGTGACCTTCAAGTCACGGGCGTGACTCGCCCAACAAGCATTCAATTCAAGCAGTTTCTGCCGCCGAGCCGTTCCAGCTTACACGCCCTTGGTCACGGGCGTGACCGAGGTCGTGCCCTCTCCCTCAACTGCCGAATTAACTGCAGATCGCGCCGTTTCCCGCCGTTTCCTGACTCGGTCAAGACACGCCCTAGGTCACGGGCGTGACCTAGGCCGTGACCCGTCGAGATGATCAATTTTGGCGGTTTTTCTTCCCCAACGTTCCCGGGCTTTCAAGACGCAGTTACGCAGCTTACACGCCCTTGGTCACGGGCGTGACCAAGGGCGTGACTCAGCAATTTTCTGCCTATAAAAGCCAGCTGCTGCCAAAGTGATGGGCATCCAGTCCATGCTTTGATTGGATCATTTCTATTATAGTTTTCCTGCATTTTTAGTGTAACTTTATTTTATGTCTTGTCCTTTTATTTCCTAGTTTAGATTTACTTTCCTATCAATTGTAATTCTTCTTCCTTAGTTATAAAATGTTCTTTTTCATTAATCATGAGTAGCTAATTTTGTAGCATTTGATCGGATTTATTCCTAAGCTTTTATATTTCATAATCTTTTATTCATTGTTTGGATTTGGAAAACTAAGATTTACCGTTGATTTGCAATTTTTGGTTTCATATTTCTAGGGTATGATAATCAAGTTTGATCCATATTTTAGTGTATCGAGAGATCCGTAAATACGGTAGATCGCTCATCGGTAGAAAGAATTGTAAGCATTCCTCGAGAGAGGGTGACGCAAATCTTCCGGATTGGAGTCAAATCCAATAGTGGGGCTCACAGCATAAAGCAAGCTTAGGGGGTTCGACTGGCCGAGGGGTCTTAATCGATCAACCTAAGGTTAGGTGGTAGTTCTCTCGAGAGAGGCTCTATCATATTTTGGGAACCTCCACGGTCAAGTTTGTCTAAATCGATTTCTTTCGAATTCTAGATTTACGAAATATTTTACTTTAGAAGGATTCCCGATCAAATGTTTCTCTTTAGTTAATTATTTTCAAAACTTCATATTACTTCCGATAAAATAATATTAATTTGCGTGAGTAGAAGTAGTCAACAAACCCGTGGAATACGACACTTGATATTTATTTGTTTTGAATATCCTATGCTATTGACGATAGGTGCTCTTGCCTATAGTTCGTAGAATTTGGAGAAAATTATATTTATATCCTAAATTTTAGCTATCAGTCGCTATTATCTTATCTAATGATATTTTGGGGTTTTGGTACTTAGCTAAAAAAAAGAGAAATTGCAAGCTAAATTAAGGGTTTAGATGATGATAAAAATGGGCTAGTACTCAATCAAAAGTCACCTTGGAGTGAGAAAAGACAAGTGAAAAGAGATTAAATCTAATTCTGTTTAAATTGAACTACTTGACCGTGGAGGTTCCCGAAGCTCGAACATGCCTCTCTCGAGGTTAATGCCCAACTAAGTTTAGGAAAAATCAACCGGACTCTCGTCCTATAATCGATTACCTAAAACTTGCTTTACGAAGTGAACCCCACTATTGGATTTGACTCCAATCCGGGAGATTTACGTCATCCTCTCTCGAGGGGTGCGTGCAACTCTCTTTACCCTTGAGTGATCGATTCATACTTTGAGCCTCTCGGCTAACTAAGTATGAAAACATAAGCGAAAACCATATATCGAAAATATGGCCTCACTAATTAAAAATCAAGGGTAATTCAAGTGTTTATAAAAACGGAAAAAGAAAACTTTAGAAAATCATAACTTGTCTAACTCATCCTCGGATCATTTTGATCGAGTACTAATGAGGATTAGTTAATCATGGTGGAGGGGAAAGAGGAAGAAAAATAAAAATGCATAATAAGAAAATTTAACTAAGGAGGAGACAAAATAAAGAGAAAAACTAATTTTTATTTGAATGAAAACTATTACAAGTTTTAAGAGAAGAGACTGCAAGCTTAGGAAAAACAAAGTTACAAACTTAAACTAGGCTATTGCATTGAAAGAAAGCTAGTACATTGCATGGGAAAAAGAAGAGAACATGAAAGGAAAGAAACATGAACATGAACATGAAAGTGGAAAAAATACTCAAGATTGGCTCCAACAGCACCTCCCCCACTCCAAAATTCTGAAACCTGGACTCAAGGAGAACCTCTGAATTTATAGGAAAAATTTTCAGATTACACGCCCTTGGTCACGGGCGTGACCAAGGGCGTGACTGCATTATTCACATCGGATCCGACAGCGGCATGGGCTTTCTGGACGGCGCGGCGAGAAATGACATGTCACGGGCGTGACATGTCGGGTCACGGCCGTGACTTTGGACGGCTGCATTAAATGCGGCGTGGGCTGGAATTTGGCGCGGCGGCGAAGCAGAGATCACGCGGGCAAGTCACGGCCGTGACATGTGGGTCACGGGCGTGACTCAAGTTGACTACTCGACTGCAGCTCCATGTCTCAACGGCGGCTCTACGTGGAAGATTTTAAGATTACACGCCCCCGGTCACGGGCGTGACTTTGGGTCACGGGCGTAACCTGGGGCGTGACTTGGTGTGGACTGGTTCAAACAGCGTGGCATCGATTCTGGACTGATCTTCAGGTTACACGCCCTTTGTCATGGGCGTGACCGAGGGCGTGACATGCCATTTTTCCCAATTTATCCCAAAATTCTGCAAAATTTGAAATTAAGCTAAGTTAGAATCAAAATTACAAAAAGAACTACTTATAACCTAAAATTGACATAAAAAGGAAAATTCATATTAAATATTTACAAAATTTTCTATTAAAAAGTTATAAAAATACTACTTATCACTTACAACACAGATCCTTCAGGATCTCTCAGGTTTTCCCAAACCCTACCTCAGGCGCAACAGCCCTACCTCAGGCTCAACAACCCTACCTCAGATCTACCAAAGATCCTACACTCAAGCTGACCTCTCAGCTCTACCACTCAGGCTAAACATCCCTACACCCTCAGGCAAAGATGCCTTACAAACTCAGAACTGTTAAGTTCCTACAGAAGTTATAATAGATGATTACAATCAAAAGATAAAAGAGTTCAACCCTTGGTCTTCTGTTGCTGGACAACTACTGTTGTAGTATTGAAGCAGGGAGGAGTGAAATGACCTCAACACTGATTCTTCTGATCCTTTCCTTCAGATGATGGATGAGGATCAACATGATCTATCTTGAGTTGATCAAGAGGAGCAATATTCTTTCTCCTTGCAGCTTCAGGAAGCAGGTAGAGAAAGCTTTCTTGGCTGCTGACAATGGAATAGTAATATGTTCTTCTTTTATGAGTGAAAGTTGGAGAGATTACTTTTACAAAGCCCTAACTTATTCTATTATACTCCACTGAACTTCAACGGCTATCAGATGTCCTCTGACACAGCATGAACGAGATTGGAGTATCATATCTTGCTTTTCTACAGCTTGCGCCAAAAGCAAAACCCGCCAGACCTTTTGAATCTGTCTCAGCGGTTGGGCTGAGACAACTTCCAGTCTCAGCAGCTTCTTCTATCCCGTCCCAGCGGATCTGCTAAGACAGACAGTTGTCTCAGCAGTTTCCTTCTATCTACAGCTCAGCTGGCCCAGACACCTTCTCAGCGGCTCCTGCCCTTGTCTCAGCGGTTCAGCTGAGAATGAGAGCTTGTCTCAGTGGTTTTGGCAGTAACCCACTTAATTATTTTTCCATCTTGGAATAAGCTAACCTTGCATAGCCATGAAATGAAATAGGGTTTATCAAATACAACTTGTACTTAGCATTGAGTGTGTTGCTTCTTCAAATTAAGGGAACATTGGGGGTAATATTCTCAACAATTCTTCGATATGCGAAGGTGCCAAAAGGATAGGTGAAGGTGGTTTTCTCTTGGTCTTCGGGCGCAATTAAGATTTGAAAGTATCCCGAAAGACCAACAAGAAAACAATAGTGTGAATGACCAGATAGACGTTCTAAGATTTGGTCAGTTAAGGGCAACATAATGTGATCCTTGCGGGTAGCATCATTTAATTTTCTATAATCGATGCATACCCGCCAACCAGTAACAGTACGGGTTGGAATCAACTCGTTATTTTCATTTGTAACTACCGCTATTCTGCCCTTTTTAGGCACGACTTGCACCGGGCTAACCCAAGTGCTATCAGAAATTGGATAAATAATTCCCGCATCTATTAATTTTATAACTCCGGCCTTAACAACGTCTTTCATATTAGGATTAAGGCGTCGTTGAGGCTGAATAGTGCCGCGAGAATTATTTTCTAGATTTATTTTATGCATGCAAAATGAGAGAATTATTCTCTTAATGTCGAAAATTTGTCATGCAATTGCATGATGGTGATTATTTAAAATTTTCGTTAATTGGGAAATTTCTGAATCATTTAGTACAAAAGAAATAATTACGGGTAATTTTGAATCTTTTTCATAAAAAATATATTTTAAATGATCCGGGAGTTGTTTTAACTCAAGGTTTGGCGGTTCGTCATGAGATGTTTTAATTTTTAAATTATCTTGTTCAAATTTTAAAGGCCGAGTTATTTCCTTGAGACAAAAGGTAGTAGCAAATTCCGGATCTTCAAAACTTGGTGAGATTAATTCGGACAGAAGCGATGATTCCTCTTCCAAATTTGTTTCTAAAGTAAAACAGGAATCGTCATTAGAAAAAGAATTTTTCATAGAGTTGTTTATACTAAAAATAACTTCTTCATCCCCAACTCGTAGGAGAAGTTTTCTGTTACTAACATCAATAATAGTCCGAGAGGTGGCGAGAAAAGGGCGTCCGGGTATAATAGGTATCTAGGCGTCTTCCTCAATGTCTAGGATGACAAAATCTACCGGGAAGATAAATTTGTCAACCTTAACAAGCACATCCTCAATAACCTCGATCGGGTATTTTATCGATCGATCTGCTAGTTGGATGCTAGTTTTTGTTGGGCTTGGATTGCCTAAACCAAGCTTTTTAAACAAAGAAAATGACGTCAGATTAATACTAGCGCCCAAATCCGTCAAAGCGTGTTTTATTAATAAATTACCAAACAAGCACGAGATGGAGAATCGTCTCGGGTCGTTTAATTTTTGTGGTAATTTATTTAACAAAACTGCCGAGCATTCTGCGTTTAGATATATACGCGGAAAATTTTCAAGTTTCTTTTTATTTGAAAGTAAATCCTTTAGATGTTTAGCGTATTTGGGCATTTGGGTGATCGCTTCGCAGAATGACACATTTATCTGGATTTGTTTTAAAATTTTAATAAATCTTTTGTATTGCTCCTCATTGCGCTCATCTTTAAATTTTGAAGGATAAGGGAGAGAAGGATTTTTACTAATGCGCGGAGCCAAAGTAGAATTAACTTGCGGAGAAGAGGATGAAATGTTTACCTAGAGCTTGACTAAAATTGGGGAAGTTAACTCCTTTCCACTACAGAGGTTTATAGCATTGGCGCTCTCCCGTGGATTGGGCTCAGTATTTCCCGTTAGAGCTCCTTGCTGGCGTTCGGAGAACATTTTGGCGAGCTGTCCAATTTACTTTTCCAAGCTTTTTATAGATCCTGATAGATTCCGGATGTTGGACTCATTGGTGGCAACGTATTTAGTGAAGGTCTCTTCAAGTGAAGAGGGCTTGTGTGGTGGCGGTGGAGCGAATCTGGGCGGATTCACTTGTGGTGGGCATTGAGCATTATTCGGGTTGCTCCATGAAAAATTAGGGTGGTTCCTTAAACCCGTATTATAGCTATTATTGAAAGGAATATTATTATTCAGGTTATAAGAAGGGTGGTAGGAGTTCCTCATATAATCTACATGCTCTTGAATAAAATTATTATTATTATTATTAAAATTATTATTATTAACACAATTAGTGGCGGAGGAAACAGACATCTCCGCCACTTGCTTAGTAAGCATTTCTACTTGAAGTGCTAAATTCGGGGTGGCCTCGACTTTAAAGAGTCTGGTAGGCTTGTTAGGGCGCGGCTTGTTAGGGCGCGGTCGTGGCGTATTCCACTGATAAGCATTCATGACCATCTCCTCAAAAAGCTCTTGAGTGGCCTCGGGGTTTTTTTTATTAAGGGTTTCCCCTGCGGCCGCATCAATCATCTGCCTCGTTTAGAGATTCAAACCATTGTGGAAGGTTTAAACTTATTGCCACATCGGGAGGGCATGATGAGGACATCTCCGCAAGAGTTCCTTGAAGCGCTCTCATGTGTCATAGAGAGACTCTGAGTTTATTTGCGTAAACGAGAGAATGTCCGTACGTAATTTAGCGGACTTCGTCGGAGGAAAATATTTTGTTAAAAATTTCTCTGTCATTTCGGCCCATGTAGTGATGGACCCTCTAGGAAGAGATCACAACCACTGCTTGGCCTTAATCCGCAAAGAGAAAGGAAATAAACGCAAATGAATGACGTCATCTGTGACGCCATTTATCTTATAAGTATCGCAAATTTCCAAAAAATTTAAAAGATGTAAATTAGGATCTTCATCTGGTAAGCCATCAAATATGATGGTCTGATGTGCCATTTGAATGATACTCGTTTTAATTTCAAAATTATTATTCATCACCGCCGGACGAATAATACTAGATTGTGTTCCCTCCTAGTTTGGCCTCGTATAATAGGACATGGTCCGTAGCGGGGCCTCGTTATGGTCAGGATCTTCCATTATACCCTCGTTACTTTCTTTGATTGACTCTTCACGAATTATCGGTAGATCACTAAATCGGAGACGTCGCCACAAGGTGCGCTCGATTTCCGGAGCAAAACACAATTCAAGATCAATTGAAAAGTTTCCTCGGATCATAAACTAAAAAAAAAAAAAGAGAAGAAGAGGCGAAAAGAATAAAAAGGTGAAGAAAGAAAAATTAAAATTATTATAAATTTTTTATAATATTATAGTTATATATATAATAAATTTTTTTTTCAAAAATGGGGTTAAGGCAGTCCCGGACTTCCCAAGGTCTACCCTGTGAAGGGTTCGCACGGTATTAGGAGATGCGATGGGATGACAAGCTCAAATCTCATTTTCCGAGAATTTAAATTACGCCTTTTAAGATTTTTTAAATTTTTAAGAAAAGGGTGAGAAGAAAGAGAACGATAAAATTAATAGATATTTCTTTTTTCAAAATATCGACTCAGTCCCCGGCAACGGCGCCAAAAACATGGTGCGACAAACTATATCTGCAAACGACAATGGCAAATGTACCGTATCGAAAGTAGTATATGTTTATAAAAATCAAGGTCGTATTAGACTCGGGGTGGTTGAATACTTTACTTCGAGAAGATCTCTATTATTTTATCAATAGAATTTTGGATTGGTTTTGCTTGAGAAGCTAGGTGAATTAAAATTAAAACAATAATAAGAAAGATTAACACTTGATCTTTGAAGCGCATCGGAGATAAAAATAAGAAGAAAGAATAAAATCGCATTCTCTTAATAAAATATCTTTGACCGTGGCGATTCCCGAATTATGAACTCACCTCTCTCGAGGAATACGTCCACCTAAGATTAGGTTGATCGACCGAACTCTCGTTCTATAATCGAAACCCCTAAAGCTCACTTTAGGAGGTGAATCCCGCTATTGACTTTTACTCCAATCCGAAAGGGTAACATCGTCCTCTCTCGAGGATTGCATTCTACTCTTTTTTATCCTTGAGTGATCGATTCACATTACGAGCCTCTCGGCTAACTAAAGTACGAAAACAAGAACAAGAATTATATATCGAAAATATAATCTCGCTATCTTAAAATCAAGGATAAATCTTAAGCATTTTAGAAAAGAGAAATAGCAACTCTAAAATATTCCATGACTTATATCATTCCTTGGATCATCTCGATCGAGTACTAATAGAAATTTAGCTACTCATGGAGATGGAGGAATCACTAAAAATAAAAGAGTTTATGATGAAAGAGAGAATATGATAAGAAGAAGAAAGAACTAAATTTTATTAAAATTGCAAAGAAGAGAATTACAAGCTATCGAAATGGAAATTATAACTATTGAATTGAAAGTACAATTGCAAGAAAGAAAGAAGGAGTACAAGAGCTACTAAAAACATGAAAACAATACAAGAAATGAATACTTGAGCTCCCAAAATTTCGTCCCTTCAGTTCTGGTGGAGCTGGCTTTAAATAGGCTTCAATTTGAGGTTACACGCCCTCGGTCACGCTCGTGACCAAGGGCATGTACATGGCGTGATCAAAGCTGGTGATAGATGGACGCATTCTGGCTTCAATGTGGGCGTCACGCCCTAGGTCACGCTCATGACCTAGGGCATGTAATCTTTAAAACAGCTTCTGGCGGGAAGCTTTCAGCGGGAAGTGGCGCGGGAAGTGATCATGCACCGTGACTGGATGTCACGCCCTCGGTCACACCCGTGATCGGGGGCGTGTAATTTTAAATGATGTGGCGGCTGATCTGGCTGCTGGAGGTGGGTCGTGGCCGTGACCTTGGTCACGCCCGTGACCTAGGGCGTGTTCTTTGTGAATCTTCACGGAATGAGCCCGGGGCGTCGG
Organism: Dactylorhiza incarnata; assembly: GCA_033032865.1. Classification (NCBI taxonomy): domain Eukaryota; kingdom Viridiplantae; phylum Streptophyta; class Magnoliopsida; order Asparagales; family Orchidaceae; genus Dactylorhiza; species Dactylorhiza incarnata. Next base: position 2,282,532 of record JAWHQI010000026.1, on the reverse strand, counting down.
CAGCGGGTCTAGAACACATCTTAGGCTGTCACGCCCTTGATCACGCCTGTGACCTTGGGCATGTACTTGCAAATTTCAGTCAAAGTGTCCAGAAAACCTGAAAATATATAATAAACGTAAGTTAATACATAGATATGAAAAGAAGTGATTTTTCTAGGGTAATTCATATAAATTCTATAAATTGATGTTAAAATAATAATAAAATTATACTAAAAGACGAGTAAATAAACTACTCATCAACTGTTGTTAAATAGACATCTATTGTCGTTATGTATACACCAAGTGATATATGCACACTACTTACAGTATATAGACCATTTTGTTGCGCGCTTAAAAAATAAAAAATAAAAACTTATCATTGCTCACAGAACTATAGAAGAGTAGTTCGGGGAGAATGGATGCGACAAATACCTAGAAGACTCTGTAATGCTTTCCCATGGTGTTATTTAGATACAAGTAGTGCCAAAAAGGAAAGTTGGGTGGCGGTGAATCGAGGATGGGGGCTTGGGACCGACTGGTATCAGGCATACGGCGGCGGCGACTCTCCTTTCCAGCGACAAATCGAGGAATCCGAAGATGAACAACGTCTGGAAGCGCGGACAGCAGCGCTGGGGTTTAGGATCGGGAGATAATGTGTCTTTCACTAATGAAATATTAGGTGTTTTTTGAAGATTGGTGTGCATATAACGACATGGTGTGCACTGAACATCACTCATTATTTAAGGATAAAAAATTGTTAGTATTTGTGATGTGGAGTGTTAGGCCTGCTAAGAGTATTTAGCAAATGGATCCTTTCAAGTAGTGCCAAAAAGTTGACTGGGGGTCCGTTTGACACAGCGGTGGTGGTCATGGACGTGGTGGTTATGAACCGTCGTTCGTGAAAGCTCGACCCCACCTAAGGAATTTCATCTACTTTTATGTTCCAAAAATTTTTTTTCTTGACGATGGTCATAACCGTTATCATGTCAAATACATATTTATGAAGTTGGCGTTGTTGTCCAAACTCACCAGAGCAAAAACTTGTGCCAAACAGACCTTGAATCGAGTACTACCAGAATTCCAAATCAGAGAGATTTTAACCCGTCCATGCCCTGTGCTTTGAAGATTTGACGCAAGACAAATATAGTATTTGGTGTAATTATGTCATAACGGAAACCTAGTGAGTGATGCAATCCACATATGATTGTCCATCGTTTATTTGCAATAACTTATGAAATAATATTAAGATCCGATAATATTCACAATAGAGATTAGATCGTTAGAAACACAAGCAAGATCAAGTTGAATTTAAGTAGACATTGCTTTAATTAATTTTCCGGCGAATGAATCTTTATAATTAGCACAACCGGTGGGTTAAATAATAAAAATTAATATCTCAAATCATATGATTATCTAATAACATTCAACAAAAAGTAGAAAAAATATTTTAGGGTGCATTCGTTTCGCGGATTTTGTGCGGAAGGAATTGGAATTGGTATATGCAATTCCAATTCTTGTGTTCGTTTGGTGTTTTAATGGATGGAATTGGTTCAATTGGTTTTGGCAGGAAGGAATTGTCCCAATTCCAATTTTTGTGTTCGTTTGAGACTTTTTATGGAGGGGGAGTAGCTAAAACAGACGTAGCTCAACATCAGTCTGAGCTCCCTCCATTCCAACACAACCTTGCACACAGCCCCATTCTCGCCCTCTTTACTCCCTAGGATTAGTGCACAGATTAAGTCTTCCCAGAGCAAACCGTTAGAGCTGAGAGAGAGAGAGTGTGTGCTCACCGGGGGGACTCTTTCAGCGAATGAGCAAACTTCATTCTTGCCAATTGTATTCTTGCTGCAGTTCTTCTTGGATCTGCATCTTTGTTTCCATTGTTGATCAAACACTCTAGCTCCCCACTGCCATAGATGAGCGAAAAAATAAACTTTACCGAAAAAAATTCAATTTTCAATTCTTTCTATCTCAAAATCTTCCTGCAAACGAACAAAAAAATTGGGTTTGGCCCATTTTCAAAACTAACAAATTTTTGGTCTTGGACCAAAACCAATTCCCTCCATCAAAACTTACAAATTACGCTCTCAAACGTAGTGACAGGAGGGTCAAACCTACAACCATCAGAGCAAACGTGACAGTGAGGCCTACTTGATTTTTGTCCTCAAAGTAGGAACTACAGTCCTAAGGCCCATCAAAGGCCCAAACACAAGTATAATGCACTCTAGGCACTCCAACCAAGGTTAGGAGCACACAAAACTCCAAGTCCACTAAGCATCTCACTGAACCAAACTATCGCTAGACTCACAGTCTCTCCCATGGTACAACATATAAATAGGATGCACCCAATGCTGCCACATCCATGATGCGGGTTATGTTAAGTCTATTTCCATTGGTTAGATCATCGTATGACCAACATGATGCGGGTTCGACTTTACCTCGTCTCAATCACTTAATCAGAAGCAACAACAAATAATCAAAATAGAAGCAGAACATGTTACAAGTGCTATCAAATCTACCACACTCTGGGTGAGATCTAATCAAATTACATAAGATCCTACAAGATCATTTAACATTATTAAGCCACTAGATGACATCGAACACTACCACGATACGAGGTATGAAATTATCAATCATCAACCATCGAAGCCATAGAAGGGACCAAACCCAAAACTGTCCTACAAGAAGTGACAACGGTCTAGTTTACACCATGCTCTCAAGCCTAATGACAGTAGGGCCAAACCTATAACCATCAGAGCAAACACGACATGGGTGAGGGGCAACTTGACCTACGTCCTCGAACGTAGTGATAGAGGGGGACTCATAATCACACACTTTCCAACGTAACTGCGAAGGGGGGGTGACTCATAACCCGCGCCTTCCAACATAACATCGAAGGTGGACTCATCGCCCATGCCTTCCAACAAAAATTCCGAGTGTTGCCTTACGCGTCTCTAACATACATGTGCAACACGTCGAAAGCTAAGACGCTCGTAACCACAACTACAAGGGGACGGGAAACTCACCCGTCCTAAGGAAACCCTCAAAAACTTGATTATGAGGGATTGACCAATTAACCCTCCAACATCCCTTACGATGATTTTATTAATATTATGATCGATCTTATGCGTAAGTGTTCATCACCACGTACTCTATAAACCATTATCGCTCCATATGGTATTTACTTCCATATTTGGAGCTTTTCCCCCAACGTCGGTATGACAATGATTCGTACGGCAAAGCAACTAAAATCCACTAAGCCTCATCACTGATTTATATTCAAATTCTTTCATCGTCACTCGCGTTCCTCTACCAGGTAATAACCACAAATCGACATGATCTCACTATAAACCTAGACCATACACAAATTCTCACGGCTTCAACCAACGTCGATTCTCAACCCGCAAGCGGACACGACAAAAGAAACACATATAATTATCTGGTATACAATATGCAATCAATATCACCGATCCGGGCTTATCGTCAAGGGTAGGCTTCACACATCATGCATAATCCAAATTCATTCGTCGAATATTTCTAATACAAAATATGTTGGGGACGGAAATAATCGACCCAAAGGTTCACTAGGAACCATGGTCGCCTCAGGATCTCTAATTAGAGACATCGGGTGCCACACAATTACATCATGAAAATAAACATGCAACAATCGAATCCTAAACCCAGGGAGAAAGAGATTGTTACATGCGTCCAATCCTTCCCGTCCATAGAAGCCTCAAGGATTTGGGTGGAGGGTGGTCACAACATGGTTTCCTTGCGTTGGCTACGATGGACCGTCGGAGGGAATTCTCTAACTCCAACGTCGGAGGGAGCTCTCAAACACTTATTTTTATGATAGTGGCATTTCTGTCCAAACTCACTGGAGCAATTGCATCATTTCAAATGAACCATTAAGTTAAGAAAAAGTAACGCACGGAGTATAAATTTAGAGTGGTGTTATGGACACACCATAAATGGCTACGAACACACCTTTATTGAAAAATAAAACATCTAAAAAACCTAATATTTTTATTTGCTCTGCCGCTAGGTACAGCCCGCCCCGATCTCACTTTGAGGGTTTTTGTTCTGCCTCCATCACGTTCCTGCACCTCATCTTTCTTGTTATCGATCCTACACCGCTCTCGGATCCCCCTCCACCGGCATAATACCTCATAGATCTCGCATTTCAGCATCTCCAGGCCAAACGATCATCCCTGCACCGCCCGCGATCTCGGCCCTGCATCGCCGTATAGCAAAATTAAACAGAACTCCATTGAGAAATGTGAAGCAAAAATGTTATTTTTTCAAAAGAGCTCACAAACAAAACTCCATTGACTAGTATCGGCATTGTATGACATGCTGAAGAAACTCGTTCATAGTTGCAGCTTGTTAATCTTGAAAGTGGCTGCTGAAACATCATAGTATGTTTCCTTGTCTGTTTCTTCCTTCAGAATTGAGGGAGGCGGTTGCTGAATCCACCTTTAGTGCTGCATCGGCGGTGCAACACAGACTCGGATCACTGCCAGGATTTGAACAGCCGGTGCAATGTTACGGCTGCTAAATCCACCTGTGTTTAGTATTCTCGGAATGGGGAATGATGAAGAGTTCCTCGGTGAAGCTGCTTCGACTTGAAAGTTGAGGTGGGGAGGAGGGCTGAATGCTCGTGAAGCGAAGGAAGAAGAGTTTGGATTTGTGAAGACAGGTGGGTGATCGAGAGATCTCCAATGTTGTTGGAACCTCGAGAATGGTGGGGCGAAACAGGGGATGAGGTTGATATTTGGTTTGTAAATAACAATTATGGTTGTACATAGTGAGATTAGGCGGTGTACAACCCTGTATTCGCCGAGTGGGTTCCCGGGGCCCAAGATGTCTTTAGGCCTGACATTTTTTAGCACCGCCCCAGGCAAAGGGGGGGAGGGGGAGCAGGGAGGCGGCCGACATCCCGCTCGCCCAGCTCATCTTGGGGGGGGGGGGGGGGGGCGAGCAGGGAGGGCGGCCTGCCCTTGTCTCGCCCCAGCTCTCTTGGGGGCGAGCAGGGAGGGCGGCCTGGGCCTGCCACCTGTCTCACCCCAGCTCCCTTGGGGGCGAGCAGGGAGGGCGGTCAGCCCCCTGTCTCTCCCCAGCTCCCTTGGGGGGCGAGCAGGGAGGGCGTTCTGCCCCCTGTCTCTCCCCAGCTCCCTTGGGAGGTGAGGGGCGAGCAGGGAGGGCGGTTGCCCCCTGTATCGCCCCAGCTCCGTTGGGGGACGAGCAGGGAGGGCGACTGCCCCCTATCTCGCCCCAGCTCCGTTGGGGGGAGAGCAGGGAGGGCGGCCTGCCCCCTGTAATGCCCCATCTCCCTTGGGGGCGAGCAGGGAGGGCGGCCTGCCCCCTGTCTCGCCCCAGCTCCCTTGGGGGCGAGAAGGGAGGGCGGGTTGCCCCCTGTGTCGCCCCAGCTCCTTTGGGGGGGGGGGGGCGAGCAGGGAGGGCGTGCTACCCCTGTCTCTGCCCAGCTCCCTTGGGGGCGAGCAGGGAGGGAGGCATGCCCCCTGTCTCGCCCCAGCTCACTTGGGGGAGATCAGGGAGGGAGGCCTGCCCCCTGTCACGCCCAAGCTCCCTCGGGGGCGAGAAGGGAGGGCGGTCTGCCCCCTGTCTCGCCCCAGCTCCCTTGGGGGCGAGCAGGGAGGGCGGACTGCCCCCTGTCTTGCCCCAGCTCCCTTGGGGGGCAAGCAGGGAGGGCGGCATGCCCCCTGTCTCGGCCCAGCTCCCTTGGGGGGCGAGCAGGGAGGGCGGCCTGCCCCCCTGTCTCGCCCCAGCTCTTTTGGGGGGCGAGCAGGGAGGGAGGCCTGCCCCTGTCTCACCCCAGCTCTTTTGGGGGGCGAGCAGGGAGGAAGGCCGGCCACCTGTCTCGCCCCAGCTCCTTTGGGGGGCGAGCAGGGAGGGCGGCCTGCCTCCTGTCTCACCCCAGCTCCGTTGGGGGGCGAGCAAGGAGGGCGGCATGCCCCCTGTCTCGCCCCAGCTCCCTTGCGGGGCGAGCGGGGAGGGCGGCCTGCCCCCTGTCTCGCCCCATCTCCCTTGGGGGGGTGTTGAAATTGTTGAAGTGAAGTGGAAGGGAGTCCGGGCGGTCTGAAGGCTGGAGACCACAGAGACTGCGCGGTCTGCGCTGGTGCTCTGGAGGTTTGGTTATGCGATCTCTCCCTGCTGTTCTGGCGATCTACTGTGATCGGCCAGTTTGCTTCTTGGTTTGGTCGTTGGTTCTGGCGACCTGTTGCGAGTTCTTCTGGTCTTGTTCTGGGCGGCCTGTTCTTGGTTGTCCGCAGTGACCGGGCGGCTTGTTTGGGCTGTTCTGGCGACTTGGTTCAAGTCAGCCAGATGTTTGTCCCTGCGCAGGCAATCTCAGGAAGGGTGGTCGCTGTGTCCGCGCGGCTTGTGCGCGGACTGCTGCTGTCTTGTTGACTTGGGCTGGATCTTGTCCAAGTGTTGTGTCCGCGCGGCTTGTGCGCGGACTGCTGCTGTCTTGCGGACTTGTGATGGATCTCATCTTAGTGCTGTGTCCGCGCGGTCTGTCTTATGAGGCCGCTGGCGATCTGATGGGCGGTTATTGTATCCCGGTTTGTGCGGTGACGACATCTATCTATCCGCCTATAAATAGGGGTGCAGGGCCCGTCATTCCTAACAAGAACTGTAAGAACAAGAGCCCGTATTGTTTCTTGCGGACTCAAATTTGAAGTCGCGCGGTCTCGGAAGTGAGCTAACCGGTTGTTGTATTCGCAGGTTTGCGGTCAGCAGGTTGCGGTCTCCTTCCTTGGTGATTTCCGGCGGCTTGAATAAATAGTTCGTCTGCGGTCTGTCAGCGAACTGGTTTATTGTGTTCTTGTGCTGTTCGCAGCGGACTCAGTGATCAGGCGACCTTTAGCGGTTAGGCGGTCTGAGTTGCGGTCTGGCGACAGCTTCAGTTCTTTGTTCCAATAAGCTTCAGTTCTTTGTTCCAATAAGCTTCAGTTCGTGCGGTCTGGGATTGCGGTCTGGCAGTGCAGCTTGTCTGCTTCTGTTCGCGCGATCTCAAGTTGTTTCTGCGGTCTGACTGTGCAAGCGGTCTGGGAGTACAGCAGAGCAAGCCGGGCGGCCTGAGCCTTTTTGCGGTCCGTGCGGTCTCTGCTTTGGCAGACCGCCAGTTTTAGTTTTGGTGTGTTTGTTCTTCTCATCTCCGTGATTCTTATGAATCATGTCTCGCCATGTATACCTCGCATTGTAAAGCAGTTCTGTTTCAATAAAGATTTCTTGTGTTGCTGTTTTTGGCATTGTGGTTGTTTGGCTATAACTCTTGTTGATACAACTCCTGCTTACTCCTAAACGGTCTTTCAAAAATTTTAACATGGTATCAGAGGTAGGTTTATGGAGTGGATAAGCAGTGATCAACTAGAGTTGCCATCGTCTTTGTGAAGAAGAGACCGCATAGATTGCCATGGAAGGTGGATACGCAAGAGGTCTTGGTATTGAACTCCTCACATCGACTAACTTTAAAAAGTGGAAGTCGTGTATGGAGAGTTACTTGCTTGGCGAGGATCTATGGGAGGTAGTTGGAGGAGAAGACACACAAGAGGTGTTTCTAGCAGGAGATAATATGGCAGTGGTGAGACTTTGGAGGAGGACGAATGCTAAGGCAGAGTTCACTCTCAAGAGGGCTATCTCACCGGAGCTGTTTGATCACATCATCGGATGTAAATCTGCTGCTAAGATTTGGACGTCCTTGGACGGACTGTTCAATAAGAAGAATGTAGCGAGGCTATAGTATCTTGAAAATGAGTTGGCGAAAGCCTCTCAAGGTGATCTTTCTGTTTCTACCTTCTTCCTCAAGATGAAGAACCTCACGGCAGAGATTTCTGCATTGGACCCTGATGAGCCAATCTCTGAGGCAAAACTGAAGAGGCATATCATCCGCGGGTTGCAGAAGGAGTATCTTGCCTTTGTGACTTCAGTTCAGGGTTGGGCAAATCAACCGTCGTTGTTGGAGCTGGAGAACCTTCTTGCTTCGCAAGAAAGTTTAGCAAGACAGATGGCGGGGGTTTCTATCTCTGGGGGAGAAAGTGATGTGATGTTCTCTGGGAAGAAGAAGAAGAAATGGGAGAAGAAGAAGCCGGGTCATGATGGACCCTCCACTTCAGGTCAACAAGATAGGGGCTATGCTCCTAAGTCTGATGGGAAGAAGAAAGGAGAGGGACCGAGGTGCTTTAGATGCAATAAAACCGGGCACTTCAAGAAAGATTGCCGGGTGAATCTTCAGTCGGGACATGCAATGGAGAAGGAGATGCCAAAGTCTGGTGAAGTTGGATGGGGAGGAGCCTTTGCGTCTAATATAACGGCGATGCCCATTAAGGCCTTGGCTTCCATCAACTATGATGAGGACTGGATTGTTGATTCAGTGTGTTGGCATCACCTCACCGGGGATGGATCAAAGTTCTCTTCTTTGGCGCCTTACTCAGGTAACAATGCTATCATTACGGCTGATAATTCTATTCATCCAGTAGAGCACGAAGGAGTCGTCTCTCTGAGCAGTGATAAGGGTCCACTCACGTTGAGGAGTGTTTATCACGTGCCTGGTATGAAGAAAAATCTCTTCTCTGTGACCAATGCGGTCGACGCCGGTTATCACGTTCTGTTTGGCCCAACAGAAGTGAAGTTTCTCAAAACTCAACCAGAGATAAAGGGAGATGTTATTCATGTCGGCAAGCGGGTGAAGGACTTGTTCGTTTTAACGACAAGTACCTATGTTGATAAGATGAGGACCAATGATGGCGCAGCCATCTAGCATGAAAGGTTGGGGCATGTAGGCATGGACAAATTGAAGGCTATGGCGGTAAGGGGCCTTGTCAATGGCTTGCCTAGCTTGTCCTCCTATGGAGACAGTCATGTCTGCGAAGGATGTCAGTTTGGTAAGTCTCATCGACTTCCATTTGACAAATCGCAAACAAGGTGCAAAGTGCCGTTGGAGTGCATCCACTGTGATTTGATGGGACCGACTGCCACCCCAAGCCTTGGAGGCAACAGATACATGTTGGGGTTGATTGACGATTACACCAGATATGTCTGGGTGTATTTTTGGAAGGAGAAGTCGGAAGCATTTGCAAAATTTGTGGAGTTCAAGGAGCTGGTTGAAGGCCGGCTTGGCCTGCGGGTTAAAAAACTTAGAACTGACAATGGTGGGGAGTTCACCTCTGGTGAGTTCTCAAGTTTTTGCAGGAAGCATGGCATCAGGAGAGAGCTCACTTGTGCCCATACTCCATAACAGAATGGAATTGCCGAGAGGAAGATTCTGTAACATCCGGCCAGTACGAAGAGTATAACAGCAGGTCCGGCCGGGACCCCACGCCATACAAACCACACTAGCTAAGAGTTAAAAGGTGATAACCAGAAAAGTAACAACTAAACGAGAGTACAAAACGTAAGCGGAAGCATTAATTAAACCATTCAAATAGAACTGTCCACTATCATAGGAATGTATCCAGAATAAGAGTTACGGCCTTAAGGCCTTACATTCATCCAATGCACAAAACTCCATAAGCATACATCGGCACGCAGGCCGGCCATACATGAATAACAGGAAAAGGGCTGGCCTTCGAGGGCCAACATTGCAAAGGGCCATCGCCCGCTATTTCCCGCTAGGCTCACCTGCACCTGCATATGAACATTCCACCAAGCGGTGGCAAACAAAGTAACGGTCAGCACAGCTGACCAAATTATAACGACCCCACCCCTTTTCCGGGGTGGCGGAGCTTCTACCCTGCAAGCAAGCCATACTAGCACAAGTACTAAATATAAAGAAAGTGCAACTACACGAGGTGAGGTTTCAAGCACAATCAATCTTCTAGGTTGAGCATCAAAAGAAGGGAACCTAGGTATGCACATTATGTTGGTTGGGTTCACCCGAAGGTTCCCCACAACCGCATAAGCAATCGCATGAGGCTAACATAACATCCATTTCACAAAACACTCCACCGTAAGGGCCACAACCTTGGGTGGAAACAAGAGCTTTTGGTCGGTCTAGGTATGACACCTTCCACGACCTCTCCCATGATCACACGGCTTTCCTGAGGAAGGGACCTCTTACCGATCTGCATGGAAACGGGTTCGGTTTAGCTTTGCCCGTGCTCTAATCGTCGCGATCTATCGCACGACGCGGGTACGGCTTCGCCTCGGCCCGTAAGGGTTTAGCACCTTCAAGTGCTACACTAAATATACGCTACGCACCTAACCCCTTCACAAGGATCTAGGTTTCACGAATACTCAACAAGGGAGGTGCAATACACTCCGCATCAATTTCGTGGTGAAGGTTTGCCTTCATCCAAAACTCAAAGCATGGGGCTTTTGTTAGGATCTTCACAAGACGCCTACACTGAGTTCCCGCAATACTATAGGTGAGTTCACGGAGTCATTCTCCGGCACGCATTCTAGGCCTAACCTAAATGCAATGTCGCAAATCAAGCATCACCGATTCGGGCTCACGGCCACGAATAGGCTTCACACAAAATGCCTAAATCCGCACGACTACCGGATTTTCTACTTGCAATAATGCCGGGGATGGACACAATCTACCCAGAGTTCCGAAGAACTTGAGGAAATCCTACACTTCACCCATTTGGTGAAAGGGATACCTCATGCAAACATAGGAAGAGGAATGAAAGGACAAATACAAGTCCAAAGTTCGGGAGGAAGAATCGTTACCCTAGACGCGTTCTTTTTCGCCATAGATCCGAGATTCTACACGGAGAGAAACGACCGCACCGGGCTGCACTCTCCAAATCTGGAAACGGCTCACGAAACGGAGCTCCGGAGCTCCGTCAATGGCGGGATCTACCTTCTTCTTCCTTGGCTCCTCCTTCTTTCTCTAGGGTTTGGAGAGAGAATGGCTTAGAGAATATGAGGGTTTAACCCCCTCTCATCAGCCCTAAAGGTCTCCCGCAACTAAACCTAGCCGTTGGATCAATTTCCAAAAGATTTGGACGGTCCGATCTTCTTCTCCGCTCAAAATCACGGAACAGAATAAACAGGGCGCACGATCGCTGGCGCACGATCACTGGTCGTGCGCGAAGAGGAAAATGGTCGTGCGCATTGTCCGAGACAGAACTCGATTCTCTCCTGAATTAACGCACGATCGCTGGCGCACGATCACTGGTCGTGCGCGATGAGGCCACTGATCGTGCGCTAAGAGCAGAAAGGGAAGATTTAGCCTGCTTCAAGTGCAACACTACCACTCCGCCTACTTCGCTGAACCACGATTTTTGGGGTGTTACAGATTCGTCATTTGACGGAAACTTGCAAATGCTGGCTTCATGCCAAGAATATCCCAAAGTCCTTCTGGGCGGAGGGAATGTCTTGTGCAGCTTATGTCATCAACAGGTTGCCTTTAAGTCCTATCAACATGAAGACCCCTCACGAATTGATGTTCAAGGAGAAACCAAGTGTTGCACACCTTCGGGTGTTTGGATCAACCTGCTATGTGCATATTCCTGATGCTCTTCGAGCAAAGCTAGATGCGAAAGCAAGGAAGCTAGTCTTTGTTGGGTATGATGAGCGGAAGAAGGGATGGAGATGCATGGATCCTGAGACACGGAGGTCAATTATTTCTCGGGATGTGGTGTTCGATGAAGTGACTTCCTACAAGGGGAGTTCAGGAGTTGAGCTACCAGAGGGCAGGGTTGATATAAGAGGGAAGGCTGCTGAAGATCTTCAAGTGGAGTTACCTGTTTCACCAGGAGCTCCAGCTGTGTCTAGCTCAGAGGCGGAAGCTTCAGGTTCTGGAAGCAGGGGGAGCGATGCTCCAAATTCGCCTGGAAGAGGAGCTAGTTCTGAAGAAGCAGCGGAGGAGGTGGTTAGTCAGGGGCAACCTCTTAGGAGGTCGAAGAGGACTATTCAACCACCAGATCGATCCACAGGAGGAAACATGGTGAACTTTGTTTCATGTTTCTTTGCTGGTCCCTTGGATGAAAGGGAGTCGTCGAGCTTTTAAAAGGCCAGAGGCGTGAAGGAGTGGGACATTGCTATGCAAGAAGAGATGGCAGCTCTCGAGAAGAATGAGACCTGGTCTCTTGTGCCCAAGACCAAGGGCACCACTCATGTGACATGCAAATGGGTCTACAAGCTCAAGAAGAAAGCTGACGGCAGTATCGAGCAGTACAAGGCTCGCCTTGTAGTTCGCGGGTTCTCACAACAGTACGAAGAAGATTATGATGATACGTTCAGTCCAGTGGTAAAGATGACTTCGGTTCGATTTGTTATTGCCTTGGCGGCTTCAAGTGGTTGGGAGATTTGGCAACTCGACGTGAAGTGTAACACCCCAAGTCTGGTAGTTCCGCGAAGTAGGCGGAGTGGTAGTGCGGCACGTGAAGCAGGCTAGAATTTTTCCCTGTCTGCTCTTAGCGCACGATCAGTGGCCTCATCGCGCACGACCAGTGATCGTGTGCCAGCGATCGTGCGTTAATTCAGAAGAGAATCGAGTTCTGTCTCGGACAGTGCGCACGACCATTTCCCTCTTCGCGCACGACCAGTGATCGTGCGCCAGCGATCGTGCGCTTATTCGCAAGAATTCAGAGTTCTGTCCCGGATAGTGCGCACGACCATTGCCCTCGTCGCGCACGACCACTGACCGTGCGCCTGTGATCGTGCGCCCTGTTTATTCTGTTCCGCGATTTTGAGCGGAGAAGAGGATCCGACCGATCAAATTTCTTGGAATTCGATCCAACGGCTGGGATTTAATGCTGGGGGGTCTTAGGGCTTTGGAGAGGGATTAAACCCTCATTATTTCATAGTGTTTCTCTCTCCTAGGCTAGAGGAAGAAGAAGGGGGCAAGGAAGAAGAAGAGGAGATTTCGCCATTGACGGAGCTCCGGAGCTCCGTTTCGCGAGCCGTTCCCAGATCCGGAGAGTGCAGCCCGGTGCGGTTCTTTCCCTCCGCGTAGAATCTCGGATCCATGGCGAAGAGGAACACGTCTAGGGTAACGATTCTTCCTCCCGAACTTTGGACTTGTATTTGTCCATTTATTCCCCTTTCTTTGCTTGCATGAGGTATCTCTTTCACCAAATGGGTGAAGTGTAGGATTTCCTCAAGTCCTTCGGGACTCCGGGTAGATTGTGTCCGTCCCCGGCATATTGCATGTAGAAAATCCGGTAGTCGTGCGGATTTAGGCATTTTGTGTGAAGCCTATTCGTGGCCGTGAGCCCGAATCGGTGATGCTTGATTTGCGACGTTGCATTTAGGTTAGACCTAGAATGCGTGCCGGAGAATGACTCCGTGAACTCACCTATAGTATTGCGGGAGTTAAGTGTAGGCGTCTTGTGAAGATCCCTACGAAAGCCCCATGCTTTGAGTTTTGGATGAAGGCAAACCTTCACCACGTTATTGATGCGGAGCGTATGTACCTCCCTTGTTGAGAATTCGCGAAGCCTAGATCCTTGTGAAGGGGTTAGGTGCGTAGCGTATATTTTTGTGTAGCACTTGAAAGTGCTAAACCCTTACGGGCCGAGGTGAAGCCGTACCCGCGTCGTGCGATAGATCGCGACGATTAGAGCACGGGCAAAGCTGAACCGAACCCGTTTCCATGCAGATCGGCGAGAGGTCCCTTCCTCATGAAAGCCGTGTGATCATGGGAGAGGTCGGGGAAGGTGTCATACCTAGACCGACCAAAAGCTCTTGTTTCCCACCTAAGGTTGTGACCCTTAGGGTGGAGTGTTGTGAATTTGATGTTATGTTTAGCCTCATGCGATTTGCTTAGGCGGTTGTGGGAAACCTTCGGGTGAACCCAACCAACATCACGTGCATACCTAGGTTCCCTTCTTTTTGATGCTCAACCTAGAAGATTGATTGTGCTTGAAACCTCACCTTGTGTAGTTGCACTCTCTTTAGATTAGTACTTGTGCTAGTATGGCTTACTTGCAGGGTAGAATCTCCGCCACCCCGGGAAAGGGGTGGGGTCGTTATAATTTGGTCAGCTGTGCTGACCGTTGCCTTGTTTACCACCGCTTGGTGGAATGTTCTTATGCAGGTGCAGGTGAGCCTAGCGGGAAATAGCGGGCGTTGGTCCTCTTGCTGTCCTTTTGCTGAGTTGGCCCTCGAAGGCCAGCCTTTTTCCTGTTTTCTCATGTATTGCCGGCCTGCGTGCCGATGTATGCTTTTTTAGAGTTTCGTACATTGATTTGATGTAAGGCCCTAAGGCCGTAACTCTTATTTCTGGATTCATTCCTATGATAGTGGACATGTCTATTTGAATGGTTTAATTAATGCTTCCGCTTACGTTTTGTACTCTCGTTAGTTGTTACTTTTCTGGTTATCACCTTTTAACTCCTAGCTAGTGTGGTTTGTATGGCGTGGGGTCCCGGCCGGACCTGCTGTTATACTTTTTGTACTGGCAGGGTGTTACAATTTGGTATCGGACTTAAGGCGTCGATCCGTAGTTTAGCGAATTCGGGACGAATTCCTTTTAAGGGGTGGTGCGCACGGGCTGTGCATTCACCTAAAACGACAAAAACTAATAAGAATGTCCACTTAGGAATGAAAAAACATACTTGTTTGCGGAACCTGAGCGTTCCATGATTGATGTTTGATATGTTTAGGGTCACTAAATTGTGCCTTGCATGATTATAGGTGACTAGAAGTGCTGCGGGGCGGTCTCAACCCCGTAACACCGCTGAAAGTAGTGGGTCGGCTGAGGTGCCAGCGACCACTCCTTCAGCTGAGATGATCAGAATGGTCGCAGAAGCAGTCTTCGCGATGATCAATGCTCAACCGCAAAGGCTTGCACAGCCTGCTACGCCTACTACTGATGCAGCCCCGGTAGTTGAACCTGCAGTGGAACCTGCGGTAGCACCAAGGGTTGATGCCCCTGTGCCAGTAGCTGCAGTGGAACCGGCGTTAGCACCGAGGGTGGAGCGTCAAGTTGCGCAAGTAGTTGCGGGGCGAGCGCGTGACCAACAATTAAAGCACTTCTTGAGCTTTAATCCTCCTACCTTCTCGGGATCTGAGTCCCCAACGGAGGCAGAAGACTGGTTGTCAAGAGTTAGAAGAACTCTGAGGGCGACGGCGACGGACGAAGCCATGATGGTCACCTTAGCCACTTTCCTTCTTGACGGAGAGGCTGTGCTGTGGTGGGAAGAGCAGGAACTGCACAAGTTCGGCGATAGAGACATTACTGAAATAACAATGGCTGAGTTTTCAAAGTCGTTCCTCCAGCGGTTTATCCCCTCTGCCCAACGCATTGCGTTACAAAACCAGTTCCTGAGGTTAACTCAAGGTGATCGCTCCGTTGACGATTACTTACATGAGTTTACCAGACTGAGTCGCTATGCGGGGGCATTGGTGGAGGATGAGGAGACGAAGATGAATAAATTCTATGAAGGGCTTCGGGACGAGTTGAGGCTGCTCCTTGCAGGCCCTATGACGTTTGGCTTCCAAGTGATGGTGCAAACCGCCAGATCTTTGGAGTTGGACATGAAGAGGGTACAAGCAAAGAGTGTTGTAAAGAAACCCGAGTTTCATGCGCCGGCCTCTCAGTCCAAGCCGGACTTCAGAAGGAACAAGCGGAAGTTCAAGCAGGCGGAACCAGCTTCTTCGAACGTTTCGGGAGCCACGACCGCGCGGACTCCTATTACGTGTTTCACCTGCGGGAAGGTGGGACACAAAGCTGCGGTGTGTCGAAGTGGTCCCCCAAAGGCGGCAAATCGAGCGGTGGATTATGCTCGGGCTGCGGAAAAGGGCAAAGCGGCAGAGTCTTCGGCCTCCCAACACTTTCCGACTCAGCCGAGAGTCTATTCGCTTGGCCAACAAGAAGCCATACGACAAACCGATGTCGTCACAGGTACGAATTAGAAGTTAGCTTTTACAGCTATGTATATGATTCTTACTGTTGTACGACTATATGTGTTATTTGTGTACAATTAGGTTTCGTCCTAATTTTCAACTATCCGGCGAGAGCTCTATTCGATACGGGTGCATCGCACTCTTTTCTGTCTGAGGACTTCGTGGTGCGAATCGGAGTGCCGTCTACCTTTGTAGAGGATAGATTGGAAGTAGTGCTACCCAATGGATCTCGAATGAGTGCGGATAGGAAGAGCCGTGTGAAGGTGCGGATCGGAAGTCAAGATTTCGACTTGGAAGCGTCGTTACTACCGTTAGCTGAATTCGATGTGATCTTCGGCATGGACTGGCTCTCGGAGCAGCGAGCATGCATAGATTGCAATACAAAGGAGATCACTCTGGGAACGAACACCGACGATGAAACCACATTCGCCGGTATGCGAGGAGCGAGCAAGACGCTGATGTCTGCTCTCCAGGTGGTTAAGGCGGTGAGAAAAGGCGCCGAGTTGTTCTTCACCTTGTTGGAGGCTTCGGAGCCAAAGCCCAGGTTGTGTGATGTCCCAGTTGTAGCGGAATACGCCGACGTGTTTCCTAACGAACTCCCTGGGGCTCCGCCTCATCGGGAGATTGATTTCTGTATCGAGTTGGTGCCAGGTGCCAAACCTGTGGCCCGCTCACCATACAGAATAGCGCCAAAGGAATTGGCAGAGTTGAAGGTCCAATTGCAAGAGCTGCTAGAGCAAGGCTACGTACGTCCAAGTTCTTCGCCTTGGAGTGCACCGGTCCTCTTTGTGAAAAAGAAGGATGGGAGCTTGCGTCTATGTATCGATTATAGAGAGCTAAACAAGTTGACCGAGAAAAACCGATATCCGATTCCTAGAATCGATGATCTATTCGACCAACTGATGGGGTCGACGGTTTACTCCAAGCTAGACCTAAGGTCCGGCTACTATCAACTGCGAATAAGGGAATGCGACATCCCAAAGACAGCGTTCAGTACCCGCTTTGGGCACTTTGAGTTCACGGTAATGCCGTTCGGTCTATCCAACGCACCGTCGGTATTCATGGACTTGATGAATAGGACATTCCGAGAGTATTTAGATCAATTTGTGATCGTCTTCATCGACGACATTTTGGTATACTCTCAGTCGGAAGAGGAGCATGTAGGGCATCTGCACGCAGTCCTGAGCACCTTGAGGAGGAGTCAGCTATATGCCAAGTTCTCCAAGTGCGAGTTTTGGCTACCGTCAGTGGCATTCCTTGGTCATGTTGTTAGTGGCGAAGGAATTGCAGTTGATCCGTCAAAGATAGAAGCGATCCAAGCGTGGCCTTTGTTGAAAAACGTAGCGGAAGTCCGAAGTTTCTTAGGACTTGCCGGCTATTATAGGCGCTTTGTGGAAAACTTCTCGAGGATCGCACTTCCTCTCACAAAACTGACTAGGAAGGATCATAAGTTCGTTTGGTCGCCCGAGTGCGCACGAGCTTTTGAAGAGCTAAAGAGCCGTCTGACCACGGCGCCCATTCTATGCTCGCCACAGGGTACGGAAGGCTACGAAATATATAGCGACGCCTCAGGAAGTGGTTTGGGTTGTGTCCTAGTGTAGTTCGGGAAGGTAATTGCCTACGGCTCCCGGCAACTGAAGGTTCACGAGAGGAATTACCCGGTCCATGATTTGGAGCTAGCGGCCGTGGTTTTTGCCCTCAAACTTTGGAGACACTATCTATATGGCGTGAAGATCGATATCTTTACCGACCATAAGAGCCTCAAGTACTTACTAGACCAAAGGGAGTTGAACATGCGCCAAAGGAGGTGGATGGAGTTCCTTGGGGACTACACCTTCGATATCAAGTATACTCCCGGTAAAGGAAACGTAGTTGCAGACGCGTTGAGTCGTCGGGCTCCCGCACAAGCAAATTGGATTTTGATGCACGATGAGCGTCTAATCCGTGAGCTAGAAGAAATGGAGATCATATGCATTGATAGGAGAACGTCTACTTCAGCATGCTTGAACTGGACGGAAGTTCACTACGACCTTGCCGACCGAGTTCGACAAGCATTGGAGTTGGACGAGAGCTTGAAACGATACAAAGCGGAAACCGTTGAAGGGTTAAACGCTGATTTCTCCTTCGAAGACGACCTTATGTGGAAGCAGGAAAGGTTATGCATCCCAAACGTTGGTACTCTACGGGCGGAATTGATGTACGAGGCTCATCATACCAAGTACTCGATCCACCCGGGGAGCACTAAAATGTTTATGGATATGAAGAAACTGTTCTGGTGGCCGGGCATGAAGAAAGACATTGCCCTTTACGTAGCCAAGTGTCATACTTGCGCGTTGGTGAAAGCGGAATGTCAACGTCCCGGTGGGTTTCTGAAGTCCTTGCCGATTCCGGAATGGAAGTTTGATGATATTTCGATGGATTTCGTGCACGGATTGCCGAGATCGCAACATGGAAACGACGCCATATGGGTGATCGTGGACCGTTTGACAAAGGTATCACACTTCATTCCGAACCGGAAGGATGATTCCGTAGAGAAGCTAGCAAAGCTCTATGTGGATAGTATCGTGAGACTGCACGGTGTCCCTCGTAGCATCGTCAGCGATCGTGACGGGCGTTTCACATCGAAAGATTGGAGGCTTATCCATGAACTGTTGGGCACAAAATTGAAGTTCAGCACGGCCTTCCACCCGCAAACGGATGGACAGACCGAGAGAACCAACAGGACTATGGAGGATATGCTCCGAATGTGCGCTCTAGACTTTGGAAAGAGGTGGGAGGATCACCTCTATATGATCGAATTCGCCTACAATAATAGCTACCAAGCCAGCATAAAGATGGCTCCTTTCGAGGCCCTCTATGGTAAGAAGTGTCGTACGCCGTTGTCTTGGGCGGAAACGGGCGATACTAAGCTATTGAAGCGAAAGGATGTTGAAGAAGCAACTTCGACGATCCGGGCTATACGCGAAAGGCTATTGGTTGCCCAGGATAGGCAAGCAAAGTATTTCAACGCCAAGCATAGGAACTTAGAGTTTGCCGTCGGTGACCGGGTTTACTTGAAGATCAAACCGTTCAAAGGGGTATCAAGGATTCGACGCTTGAAAAAGCTCAGTCCGAGGTACTTAGGACCGTTCGAGATCGTGGAGCGTGTTGGTGATGCGGCTTATCGGCTTGCACTATCTGCAGAGCTGAGCGGTCTGCACGACGTGTTCCACATTTCAGTGTTGAGGAAGGCAGTGCAAGAGCCTACTCATATCGTTGCGGTCGGCAAAGTTCCGGTCGATAGTGGGTTGTCGACGAAAGTCAAGCCTTTACGCATCGAAGATACCGAAGTAAAGCAGCTGCGGAACAAGTCCATTCGGATGGTAAAAGTCTGGTGGGATAACTGCGGCCGAGAGGAGCTCTCTTGGGAGAGAGAGCAAACGATGCTTGCGGAGTATCCCGAGCTATTTCCCTCAGGTAAAGTATAACTGTAATTTATGCTATTACTGTTTCCTGGATTTCGGGACGAAATTCTTTTAAGGAGGGTGGAGTTGTAACACCCCAAGTCTGGTAGTTCCGCGAAGTAGGCGGAGTGGTAGTGCGGCACGTGAAGCAGGCTAGAATTTTTCCCTGTCTGCTCTTAGCGCACGATCAGTGGCCTCATCGCGCACGACCAGTGATCGTGTGCCAGCGATCGTGCGTTAATTCAGAAGAGAATCGAGTTCTGTCTCGGACAGTGCGCACGACCATTTCCCTCTTCGCGCACGACCAGTGATCGTGCGCCAGCGATCGTGCGCTTATTCGCAAGAATTCAGAGTTCTGTCCCGGATAGTGCGCACGACCATTGCCCTCGTCGCGCACGACCACTGACCGTGCGCCTGTGATCGTGCGCCCTGTTTATTCTGTTCCGCGATTTTGAGCGGAGAAGAGGATCCGACCGATCAAATTTCTTGGAATTCGATCCAACGGCTGGGATTTAATGCTGGGGGGTCTTAGGGCTTTGGAGAGGGATTAAACCCTCATTATTTCATAGTGTTTCTCTCTCCTAGGCTAGAGGAAGAAGAAGGGGGCAAGGAAGAAGAAGAGGAGATTTCGCCATTGACGGAGCTCCGGAGCTCCGTTTCGCGAGCCGTTCCCAGATCCGGAGAGTGCAGCCCGGTGCGGTTCTTTCCCTCCGCGTAGAATCTCGGATCCATGGCGAAGAGGAACACGTCTAGGGTAACGATTCTTCCTCCCGAACTTTGGACTTGTATTTGTCCATTTATTCCCCTTTCTTTGCTTGCATGAGGTATCTCTTTCACCAAATGGGTGAAGTGTAGGATTTCCTCAAGTCCTTCGGGACTCCGGGTAGATTGTGTCCGTCCCCGGCATATTGCATGTAGAAAATCCGGTAGTCGTGCGGATTTAGGCATTTTGTGTGAAGCCTATTCGTGGCCGTGAGCCCGAATCGGTGATGCTTGATTTGCGACGTTGCATTTAGGTTAGACCTAGAATGCGTGCCGGAGAATGACTCCGTGAACTCACCTATAGTATTGCGGGAGTTAAGTGTAGGCGTCTTGTGAAGATCCCTACGAAAGCCCCATGCTTTGAGTTTTGGATGAAGGCAAACCTTCACCACGTTATTGATGCGGAGCGTATGTACCTCCCTTGTTGAGAATTCGCGAAGCCTAGATCCTTGTGAAGGGGTTAGGTGCGTAGCGTATATTTTTGTGTAGCACTTGAAAGTGCTAAACCCTTACGGGCCGAGGTGAAGCCGTACCCGCGTCGTGCGATAGATCGCGACGATTAGAGCACGGGCAAAGCTGAACCGAACCCGTTTCCATGCAGATCGGCGAGAGGTCCCTTCCTCATGAAAGCCGTGTGATCATGGGAGAGGTCGGGGAAGGTGTCATACCTAGACCGACCAAAAGCTCTTGTTTCCCACCTAAGGTTGTGACCCTTAGGGTGGAGTGTTGTGAATTTGATGTTATGTTTAGCCTCATGCGATTTGCTTAGGCGGTTGTGGGAAACCTTCGGGTGAACCCAACCAACATCACGTGCATACCTAGGTTCCCTTCTTTTTGATGCTCAACCTAGAAGATTGATTGTGCTTGAAACCTCACCTTGTGTAGTTGCACTCTCTTTAGATTAGTACTTGTGCTAGTATGGCTTACTTGCAGGGTAGAATCTCCGCCACCCCGGGAAAGGGGTGGGGTCGTTATAATTTGGTCAGCTGTGCTGACCGTTGCCTTGTTTACCACCGCTTGGTGGAATGTTCTTATGCAGGTGCAGGTGAGCCTAGCGGGAAATAGCGGGCGTTGGTCCTCTTGCTGTCCTTTTGCTGAGTTGGCCCTCGAAGGCCAGCCTTTTTCCTGTTTTCTCATGTATTGCCGGCCTGCGTGCCGATGTATGCTTTTTTAGAGTTTCGTACATTGATTTGATGTAAGGCCCTAAGGCCGTAACTCTTATTTCTGGATTCATTCCTATGATAGTGGACATGTCTATTTGAATGGTTTAATTAATGCTTCCGCTTACGTTTTGTACTCTCGTTAGTTGTTACTTTTCTGGTTATCACCTTTTAACTCCTAGCTAGTGTGGTTTGTATGGCGTGGGGTCCCGGCCGGACCTGCTGTTATACTTTTTGTACTGGCAGGGTGTTACATGAAGAATGCCTTCTTATACGGCGAGATTGACAAGGATATCTTCATGATCCAACCGCAAGGCTTTATCTCGAAGGAGTATCCGGACTACGTTTGTGATAAGTAGTTTTTAGTCGTAATATTTTAGGTTAGTTTAGTACAAATTTCCCTAGGTTTAATTATAATTTCTTTGCATTTTATGTGTTTTAAGTCTTAATTTTGTTATTTTATGTTTTTTATGTTATTTTATGTTTGTTATGTTTTAATTGTTCTATAATGTTGTTATGAGTATTATTTTATGTCTTAATGTTTGTGATAACTAATGTTTGTTATGTTATGCTGTTATTTTATGTTGTCGTATTGTGTTATGTTTATTATTGTTATTTTATGTTTATTGTTGTTATTGTATGTGTGTTTTTTTATAGTGTTGTAATGTATGTTTGTTATATTTTATGTTATAATTTTTGTTGTTATTTTATGTTTGTTGTATCTAATGTTTGTTATATTTTAATTATGTCATGCAATGTTATTATTTCATGTTGTTACTGTGTTTTAATCTCTCATAAAACTAACGTTTTATTTTATTTTATTTTGTAGGAATGTTGTTGCCGCCACCTTTGCATGAAATCGTCGCGTTCGCCGTCGTGTGCCCGTCCATGCCGCCATCGTCGCCGCAACGCCATCGTCGTGCCATGCTCGCCGCAACGCCACGTCCGCGACATTGCCGCCACCTTTGCATGAAGTCCACGCCATCTTCGTATGTGCAGCCCGGCCTTATTTGATGCAGTCCAACCAGCCCCCTTTGAAGCAACCCGTCCAACTCAAGTGTTGTCCAGCTCATCCTTGGTGCAGCTCCAACCGAAATTCATGATGCATCCCACCACCACCTTTGCATGGCACATGCTTGGCCGAAATTCCCCCTCCTCTCTCTTTTTTCTTTATTAAAAAAGCCTTTTTCTCTCTCTTTTATTTCTCATGCATGAACCCCTCTCTCTCTTTGTTTCATTAATTTGCATGCATGCATTTACATTCTCTCTCATCCATTTCATATGGCCGATCCACTCTCTCATCTCCTCTCTCTCCTTTTTAATTTCTTCTCTCCTCTTTATATCTCATTCATCCCCCCTCTTTTATATTTCTATTTTCTATTTTATTTTTATTTTCTCTTAAAAATAAAATACATTGTATTTGTCTCTTTCTTTCTCTCTCCCATTGAATATCATTCATGCACCACCCCATGTGCCCCTTCATCTCCACATTCTTCTAGATCCTTCCCCTTCACCTATATATATGACCTCATTCTCCAAGCTTTCTTCCTCTCTTGCTCTACCCCTTTTGGGTAGAGATGTTTCTATTTTCTTTTCGTTGTAGATTTTAGTTTGTTTATTTTTATGTAATTTCTCTTCATGCAATGTTAATTAGTTTTTGTTTTTAGCAAAATTGTTTCTTCCTTCATGTATTCTCTTTATTTTATTGCAAGTAGTATAATATGTAGACCTTGGTTATTGCAAATTTTGGAATGAAATAAAAATCTCTCTCTCTTATATTTGTTCTTTTCCACCTTCGATTTATTCGTGATAAATTTCATGCATCGAGTTCATATTCCGGTTATGGATTTTGATATATGTTTTCGTACTCTAGTTGGTCGAGAGGCTCGTGCGTACGAATCGATCGCTCACGAATAAAAAGAGTTGCTCGCAACCCTCGAGAGAGGATGACGAAAATCTTCTGGATAGGAATCAAATCCTATAGCGGGATTCACCTCATTAAAGCGAGTTTTAGGGGTTTCGATTAGAACGAGAGTTCGGTCGATCAACCTAATCTCAGGTGGACGTAATCCTCGAGAGAGGTGCGTTCATAATTCGGGAATCTCCACGGTCAAGGATCGGATTAGACGTTTATAAACTATCATTATTATTTCATTTCGAAGTTTGTTTTATTCAAGTTTAAATTTCTTATTTCGCATTTCATTTTAATCATAAAATTATCGTAAATCTTTCATCGATAAAATAATAGTTAGTTTTCTCAAAGTAGGAGTACTCGACAGACCCGTGTTTTAATACGACCTTGATATTTTATATCCTATGCTATATTTCGATAGGTACACTTGCCTTAATCGAATATAGATTGGAGAACACAAATTTCTCTATCAAGTTTTTGGCGCCGTTGCCGGGGATCATTTTGTCGATATTTTGAAAAGAGCGAACGCTATTACTTTTATCATTTTTTTTTTTCTCTCCCCCTCCCTCACCAAAAAAAAATTGTTATAATTAAATTCTTGGAAAGGACGCTTTGGGCTTGAATTCCCATCACAGCCTCTAGTACCGTTGCAAACCCCTCACAGGGCAGATCTCGGGAAGTCCAAGACTAATTAAAACGTAAAAAAAAAAATCTTTTTAATTTATTTTTGTTCAAAAAAAAAAAAAATTTATATAACCTTCAAAAAATTTACAAAAATATTTCCTTGTGGTTGTTGTGTCCTTGTTTTGTGTTTTGTTTTGTTCTTTATGGTTGTTGTATCCTTGTGTTGTATTTAGATTTGTTTGTTATTTTTGTTCTAACATGTTTTTCAGGTGTTCGTCGTGGTCGCTCCGTCTCCAAATCAGGGACGTATTCTTTTCCCTTCTTCTTTTCTTCATGTCTTTTCATTTCTTCATACTTACTATTCAACATTGGGGACAATGTTGAACTTTAAGCATGGGGGAGCTTCGTGTTTTTCTCTTTCTTTTTAAGTCTTTCAAAACACAAAAAAAAATCAAAAGAAAAAAATTTATTATAGTACTATTTTGTTTCTTTAGCTTTATCAAAAATCCAAAAAAATTTGAAAAATGCAAAACCCAAAAAAAAAATTAGAAAAATCAAAAATTCCAAAAAAAGATCATATTTCAAAATCCAAAAAAAATTGAAAAATCTTAGAAAAATTCAAAAATATAATAAACTCCTTGCTTAGTCTTTCTGTTATTTTTAGAAATTCAGTTTGAGTTTGTTTATAAGTATTTCTATTATTTTTGATTAGCTAATCTTTTATATCATCATATTTAGTTAAATCTAATATTTAGTGATTTAGTTTTAAGAAATATCTTATGATTTTAATTTAATTAGAGTAATTTATTTAGCATCATTTTCTCTTATTTTTTTTAGTAGTTTCAATTTTGTAGTAGTTTTGCTAAACAACTTTGGATTCTAGTTATTTCTACCTCAAGCTTTTAGATTCTTAGGAAATTTCAATCTACTAGTGTTGCTCTCTAGTATTTTAGTTTATTTTCTAAAAAAAAAAAAAAATTTGTTTAACCTCTTATCCTTACCCCAATTCTCCTTTTTCTTTTTTATTGTTAGATCATATGTCATGGGAATAAGGAGATGTTAGTTTCGTATTCTCTGGTAAACATATGCAACCCAAAAATGAAGAGAGGAATTAAAAGTTCATATATGTCGTGGGAAGTGATAGGATGTTAGTCTATCATTTTCTGGTATTACATATATTTTTTATTAAAAAAAAAAATTTTGTGTGGGGTGTGAAAAAAAAAACATTGATGATCACCTCCAATCAAAGAACTCTTCATGTTAATTTCCTTCCCAAACCTCTTAGCCAATATCATTGTCTTAGATTTTAAATTAAAATGTCGGGAGAGCATAAGTAGTAGGTTGCTATTTTTTCCTTATGTTTCTTTTAAGATATGGTTTTTATAATTTTAATCTAACCTTGTTTGCAATTTACTCACTTTTGACGCTAGTTAATTTATTAGAGAAGTTTTGGCTAAATATTTCTCTCTTTTCATTTTAATTTCATAATTTAGGACTTAACTCTTAAATCTCTAAATTTTATTTTTGGCTAGATTATGGTGCAAGTAAATTTTAGTTTAATTGAAAATTTTATAATTATCTTATAAATATTTCTCATCTTTTGCTCTGGAATAGCAAAAGCCTAAGCATGGGGGAGTTTGATAAGTAGTTTTTAGTCGTAATATTTTAGGTTAGTTTAGTACAAATTTCCCTAGGTTTAATTATAATTTCTTTGCATTTTATGTGTTTTAAGTCTTAATTTTGTTATTTTATGTTTTTTATGTTATTTTATGTTTGTTATGTTTTAATTGTTCTATAATGTTGTTATGAGTATTATTTTATGTCTTAATGTTTGTGATAACTAATGTTTGTTATGTTATGCTGTTATTTTATGTTGTCGTATTGTGTTATGTTTATTATTGTTATTTTATGTTTATTGTTGTTATTGTATGTGTGTTTTTTTATAGTGTTGTAATGTATGTTTGTTATATTTTATGTTATAATTTTTGTTGTTATTTTATGTTTGTTGTATCTAATGTTTGTTATATTTTAATTATGTCATGCAATGTTATTATTTCATGTTGTTACTGTGTTTTAATCTCTCATAAAACTAACGTTTTATTTTATTTTATTTTGTAGGAATGTTGTTGCCGCCACCTTTGCATGAAATCGTCGCGTTCGCCGTCGTGTGCCCGTCCATGCCGCCATCGTCGCCGCAACGCCATCGTCGTGCCATGCTCGCCGCAACGCCACGTCCGCGACATTGCCGCCACCTTTGCATGAAGTCCACGCCATCTTCGTATGTGCAGCCCGGCCTTATTTGATGCAGTCCAACCAGCCCCCTTTGAAGCAACCCGTCCAACTCAAGTGTTGTCCAGCTCATCCTTGGTGCAGCTCCAACCGAAATTCATGATGCATCCCACCACCACCTTTGCATGGCACATGCTTGGCCGAAATTCCCCCTCCTCTCTCTTTTTTCTTTATTAAAAAAGCCTTTTTCTCTCTCTTTTATTTCTCATGCATGAACCCCTCTCTCTCTTTGTTTCATTAATTTGCATGCATGCATTTACATTCTCTCTCATCCATTTCATATGGCCGATCCACTCTCTCATCTCCTCTCTCTCCTTTTTAATTTCTTCTCTCCTCTTTATATCTCATTCATCCCCCCTCTTTTATATTTCTATTTTCTATTTTATTTTTATTTTCTCTTAAAAATAAAATACATTGTATTTGTCTCTTTCTTTCTCTCTCCCATTGAATATCATTCATGCACCACCCCATGTGCCCCTTCATCTCCACATTCTTCTAGATCCTTCCCCTTCACCTATATATATGACCTCATTCTCCAAGCTTTCTTCCTCTCTTGCTCTACCCCTTTTGGGTAGAGATGTTTCTATTTTCTTTTCGTTGTAGATTTTAGTTTGTTTATTTTTATGTAATTTCTCTTCATGCAATGTTAATTAGTTTTTGTTTTTAGCAAAATTGTTTCTTCCTTCATGTATTCTCTTTATTTTATTGCAAGTAGTATAATATGTAGACCTTGGTTATTGCAAATTTTGGAATGAAATAAAAATCTCTCTCTCTTATATTTGTTCTTTTCCACCTTCGATTTATTCGTGATAAATTTCATGCATCGAGTTCATATTCCGGTTATGGATTTTGATATATGTTTTCGTACTCTAGTTGGTCGAGAGGCTCGTGCGTACGAATCGATCGCTCACGAATAAAAAGAGTTGCTCGCAACCCTCGAGAGAGGATGACGAAAATCTTCTGGATAGGAATCAAATCCTATAGCGGGATTCACCTCATTAAAGCGAGTTTTAGGGGTTTCGATTAGAACGAGAGTTCGGTCGATCAACCTAATCTCAGGTGGACGTAATCCTCGAGAGAGGTGCGTTCATAATTCGGGAATCTCCACGGTCAAGGATCGGATTAGACGTTTATAAACTATCATTATTATTTCATTTCGAAGTTTGTTTTATTCAAGTTTAAATTTCTTATTTCGCATTTCATTTTAATCATAAAATTATCGTAAATCTTTCATCGATAAAATAATAGTTAGTTTTCTCAAAGTAGGAGTACTCGACAGACCCGTGTTTTAATACGACCTTGATATTTTATATCCTATGCTATATTTCGATAGGTACACTTGCCTTAATCGAATATAGATTGGAGAACACAAATTTCTCTATCAGTTTGTAAGTTGAAGAAGGCCCTATATGGGTTGAAGCAAGCGCCTCGAGCATGGTACGGGAAGATTGCAGAGTATCTCTTATTCTGCGGATTCTTTACTTCGGACTCTGATTCTAGCTTGTTCATCAAGAAGGAGGGGGTGCTTCGGGTGATTGTGCTGCTGTACGTGGATGACATGATTGTCACTGGGAACTCGAAGGAAGCTGTTGCAAGACTCAGGGCTGAGCTTGTTATCAGATTCGAGATGAAGGATCTGAGGGAGCTCCACCATTTCCTTGGACTCGAGGTGTAACACCCTGCCAGTACGAATAGTATAACAGTAGGTCCAGCCGAGACCCCACGCCATACAAACCACACTAGCTAGGAGTTAAAAGGTGATAAACAGAAAGAACTACAACAGAGTATACTAAACACTAGCGGAAGCATAATGATTTAACATTTCCATTAGAATTGTCCACTATCATAGGAATGAAACCACGAAATAGAGTTATGGCCTTAAGGCCTTACATTTAACAAATGTACTAAAACTCCAAAACATACATCGGCACGCAGGCCGGCAATACATGAGAAAGCTAAAAAAGGAGGTTGGCCTTCAAGGGCCAACTCAGCAAAGGGGCCACCGCCCGCTATTTCCCACTGGGCTCACCTGCACCTGCATAAGAACATTCCACCAAGTGGTGGCAAACAAAGTAACGGTCATCACAGCTGACCAAATTATAACGACCCCACCCCTTTACCAGGGTGGCGGAGCTTCTACCCTGCAAGCAAGCCATACTAGCACAAGTACTAATATAAAGAAGGTGCAACTACACAAGGTGAGGTTTCAAGCACATTCAATCTTCTAGGTTGAGCATCAAAAAGGAGGGAACCTAGGTATGCACATGATGTTGGTTGGGTTCACCCGAAGGTTCCCCACAACCGCCTAAACAACCGCATGAGGCTAACAACATCAATTCCACAAAACACTCCACCGTAAGGGCCATCGCCTTAGGTGGGAAAAAGAGCTTTTGGTCGGTCTAGGCAAATCACCTTCCACGACCTCTCCCATGATCACACGGCTTACATGAGGTAGGGACCTCTTACCGATCTGCATGGAAACGGGTTCGGTTTAGCTTTGCCCGTGCTCTAATCGTCGCGATCTATCGCACGACGCGGGTACGGCTTCACCTCGGCCCGTAAGAGTTTAGCACTTTCACGTGCTACACAAAATATAAGCTACGCACCTAACCCCTTCGCAGGGATCTAGGCTTCACAAATATTCAACAAAGGAGGTACAATACACTCCGCATCAATTTCGTGGTGAAGGTTTGCCTTCATCCAATCTCAAAGCATGGGGCTTTCGTTAGGATCTTCACAAGACGCCTACAATTTAAATCCCGCAATACTAAAGATGATTTCACGGAGTCATTCTCCGGCACGCATTCTAAGCTTAACCTAAATGCAACGTCGCAAACCAAGCATCACCGATTCGGGCTCACGACCACGAATAGGCTTCACACAAAATGCCTAAATCCGCACGACTACCGGATTTTATACATGCAATATGCCGGGGACGGACACAATCGACCCGGAGTTCCGAAGAACTTGAGGAAAATCCTACACTTCACCCATTTGGTGAAAGGGATTCTTCATGCAAGCATAGAGAAATAAAGGAGAGGACAAATGACAAGTCCAAAGAATCGAGAGGAAGAATCGTTACCCTAGGAGCGTTCTTCTTCGCCATGGATCCGAGATTTTAGACGGAGGGAAACGACCGCACCGGGCTGCACTCTCCAGATCTGGAAACGGCTCGCGAAACGGAGCTCCGGAGCTCCGTCAATGGCGGGATCTCTCCTTCTTCTTCCTTACCTCCTTCTTCTTCCCCTAGCCTAGGAGAGAGAAACACCTCAAAAGAATGAGGATTAATCTCCTCTCACAAGCCCTAAGACCCTCCAGCATTTAATCCTAGCCATTGGATCGGATTCCAAAAGATTTGGACGATCGGATCGTCTTCTCCGCTCAAAATCGCGGAGCAGAATAAACAGGGCGCACGATCACAGGCGCACGATCACTGGTCGTGCGCGAAGAGGAGAATGGTCGTGCGATAAGCCGAGACAGAACTCCGATTCCTTGCGAATGAACGCACGATCATTGGCGCACGATCACTGGTCGTGCGCGAAGAGGACAATGGTCGTGCGCAGAGAACTGTTGTGGAATTTTTAGCCTATCCCGAGCGCAACACTACCACTCCGCCTACTTCGCTGAACTAAGAATTTTGGGGTGTTACACGAGGTGCAGAGGCGGGAGAGCGGAGTGCTCATTTCTCAGGCTGGCTATGCAGAGCGGATTGTTCAGCGATTCGGCATGGAGGAAGGGAAGAGCAGCTCTATACCTCTGGAGCAACATCATAAACTTCAAAAGGATGAGGGGAGAGTTTTATCTGAACCATTGGTGTTCCGAGCTCTGGTTGGGAGTTTGATCTACTTGACGATCACAAGGCCAGATATTGCTTATGCAGTTGGAAAGATGAGTCGGTACATGGCGGAACCACGGAAACCTCATCTTCTGGCGGCAAAAGGCATCTTGAAGTATGTGAAGTCGACCTCTGATTTGGGTCTCCTATATAGGAGAGGGTCAAGCTTGGAGTTGCATGGTTTCATGGATGCTGATTATGGGGGAGACGTGGATGATCGGAGATCAACATCTGGTGATGTCTTTATGACGGGCCCCACAGCTATCTCTTGGTGCAGCAAGAAGCAAGACTCGGTGTCTGTATCTACCACGGAAGCGGAGTACAAGGCTTCGGCTTTGGCAGCTCAGGAAGCCGTTTGGCTCAGGAGGTTGGTGGAGAACGTTCATCAGGAGGTTCGAGGTCCCACTATGCTACGCGGGGACAATGAGAGTGCTCTCAAGCTGGTCAACAATCCAGTCTGTCACGCGAGGACCAAACATATAGAGATTGAGCACCATTTCATTCGTGAAAAGGTGTTGGGAGGATCTCTTATGGTCGAGCATGTTCGGAGTGCAGACAATGTCGCAGACATCTTCACAAAGCCGCTGGCGAAGGGACCATTTACACGGTTAAGGGGGTTGCTCGGTCTAGTTTCCACTTCCCACTTCAAGGGGGAGTGTTGAAATTGTTGAAGTGAAGTGGAAGGGAGTCCGGCCGGTCTGAAGTATGGAGACCGCAGAGACTGCGCGGTCTGCGCTGGTGCTCTGGCGGTTTGGTTCTGCGATCCCTCCCTGCTGTTCTGGCGATCTGCTGTGACCGGCCAGTTTGCTTCTTGGTTTGGTCGTTGGTTCTGGCGACCTGTTGCGAGTTCTTCCGGTCTTATTCTGGGCGGCCTGTTCTTGGTTGTCCGCAGTGACCGGGCGGCTTGTTTGGGCTGTTCTGGCGACTTGGTTCAAGTCGGCCAGATGTTTGTCCCTGCGTAGGCGATCTCAGGAAGGGTGGTCGCTGTGTCTGCGCGGCTTGTGCGCAGACTGCTGCTGTCTTGCTGACTTGGGCTGGATCTTGTCCAAGTGTTGTGTCCGCGCGGCTTGTGCGCGGACTGCTGCTGTCTTGCGGACTTGTGCTGGATCTCGTCTTAGTGCTGTGTCCGCGCGGTCTGTCTTATGAGGCCGCTGGCGATCTAATGGGCGGTTATTGTATCCCGGTTTGTGCGGTGACGACATCCGTCTATCCGCCTATAAATAGGGGTGCAGGGCCCATCATTCCTAACAAGAACTGTAAGAATAAGAGCCCGTATTGTTTCTTGCGGACTCAAGTTTGAAGTCGCGCGGTCTCGGAAGTGAGCTAACCGGTTGTTGTGTTCGCAGGTTTGCGGTCAGCAGGTTGCGGTCTCCTTCCTTGGTGATTTCCGGCGGCTTGAATAAACAGTTCGTCTGCGGTCTGTCAGCGAACTGGTTTATTGTGTTCTTGTGCTGTTCGCAGCGGACTCAGTGATCAGGCGACCTTCAGCGGTTAGGCGGTCTGAGTTGCGATCTGGCGACAGCTTCAGTTCTTTGTTCCAATAAGCTTCAGTTCGTGCATTCTGGGATTGCGGTCTGGCAGTGCAGCTTGTCTGCTTCTGTTCGCGCGATCTCAAGTTGTTTCTGTAGTCTGACTGTGCAAGCGGTCTGGGAGTACAGCAGAGCAAGCCGGGCGGCCTGAGCCTTTTTGCGGTCCGTGCGGTCTCTGCTTTGGCAGACCGCCAGTTTCAGTTTTGGTGTGTTTGTTCTTCTCATCTTCGTGATTCTTATGAATCATGTCTCGCCATGTATACCTCGCATTGTAAAGCAGTTCTGTTTTAATAAAAATTTCTTGTGTTGCTGTTTTTGGCATTGTGGTTGTTTGGCTATAACTCTTGTTGATACAACTCCTACTTACTCCTAAACGGTCTTTCAAAAATTTTAACAGGGGGGGCGAGCAGGGTGGGCGGCCTGCCCCCTTTCTCGCCCCAGCTCTCTTGGGGGTGGAGTAGGGAGGGCGGCATGTGCCCTATCTCACCCCAGCTCCCTTGTGGGGCGAGCATGGAGGGCGGCATGCCCCTTGTCTCGCCCCAGCTCCATTGGGGGGCGAGCAGGGAGGGCGGCCTTCCCCCTGTCTCGCCCCATCTCCCTTGGGGGGCGAGCAGGGAGGGAGGCATGCCGCCTCTCTCGCCCCAGCTCCCTTGGGGGGCGAGCAGGGAGGGAGACCGGCCCCCTGTCTCTCCCCAGCTCCCTTGAGGAGCGAGCAGGGAGGGCGGCCTGCCTCCTGTCTCGCCCCAGCTCCCTTGCGGGGCGAGCAGGGAGGGCGTCCTGCCCCCTGTCTCGCCCCAGCTCCTTTGGGGGCGAGCAGGGAGGGCGGCCTGCCCCCCTGTCTCGCCCCAACTGTCACGACCCATCTCGACAAAAGTTAGAGTGCACTTCGGGGCGGGTCGTGATGCAACAGGCATGGGCGAAAAGGATTCCATGCTTGCTAAGGCGGAAGCAGAAGTACTACAAATAACTTTAAAAAGATGTTACTTTTGAGTAAATCAGATTGATTTATTGCGAAAGCTTTAAAATATGTTAATTGAAACAGGTGCACATGCTTTTTTGCAGAAAAACTTATGATACAAGTTTTAGAACAGATTTTTATGCAGTGATCATTGCAGATGAATGAGCATGCAAATCATGTCAAATTCTAGTACATAGAATATTTAGCCTAGCAATTGTCCATGAAACAAGAGAAAATGACAGATCGTAATTACTACATAACAGAAATATCCGACAGTAAAAGAAATGAAACATAAACACAAAACCTGAAACTTGATGCAGATCGGCTCAGGAAGCAGGCGGCGCAAGCACGAACGCTAAGGCAAATTCCAAAACAAGAAGGAAAAGCCTCAGAACATTGAAATACACAAGAACAAGCAAAATAAAATACGAGCAGGAGAAACAGAATATTTGAGTACCGCTTTTCATGAAGCAGAGCTAACAAGACAGGCAAGCAAGTGAGACAAGCAGAAATATCTAGAATTATTAGACTACTCCGAGGTATAGCCTAAACATTTATTTTGCAACGACATAAGTTGTAATCGATGAAATTCGTAGGTGTTTATAGTGGGTGCGCATGGTTCACACTCAAGTCAAAGTGTAAGTCTTACTAGAATAAGAGTATTTCATGCTTACCGCGACCACGCAAACAAGACGATGCACCACCTAAACCCTAGTTTCCAAGATTTGCTTATGACACTCAGGACCTAAGTGATTCAGAAATTTATGCTCGCTATGACCGGTCCTTTGTTCTCATTAGGGATTCAAGAGGGAACCCAAGTCAAGGAGTTTCATTAACTGAACCCTAGCTTTCAATGTTAACTTACATTATTAACGACTTAGCACAAGATTTCGTGGATTCTAGCATATCAAGACATGTCACCAAGATACTGATTCAGATACACAAGAGTATATTTTACAAACATGAAACAGGAGGAATCAAGTTATAGAAAATTATTTACTCGAGTCTTAGAACCAGACAGGCATAAGAAACAAGATTCGATGACTCAAAGAACTCGATATTGAGTGTAGAAACTTGCGGATTCAAGTATTCACGAGTAATAAGATTATTATACATCATTTTCCAGGATATCAAGTGTAAGGCCCCTTCCCTCGGACTTCCAAAAACTTGGAAGGACAGAGGGAACATGAAGAGGAATGGGCCCCGATAATAGGCCATATGAAGTAGTCGAGGCCCTTTTAGCCTTACTACGGGTCTTACTGCCCAGAACCGCCGTCTCGTGGTGGGCAGCCACCACTTAACGCCGATTCTGCCGGCCAAATCTAGAGGAAGCATCCATAGTTAACATTACATAAGAGATACATATCCATCCAAAAACCAAAAGAAATAGAAAGGCAACATCATAGTCTGGTACAATTCATAAGAGAGTACCCGGGAACAAACCCGGTCAAATAAAGCTGAAACTAAAACTCCTCGAAAACTAAAGTGACTAAGACATGGTCCTCATCACCAAGTACTAAGAATCTAGGTCGAAATCTCACGGTAGTACGGTCGCCAACAGGAGGGGCTCCGGGATCTGTAGTTCCTGCCGAATCAGGTCCTCCTGTCCTCTGGTGCTGGGTCTCCTGGTGCTGCCTCCCCTGTGTTAGGTCACAACTGACCGTCAGTCTAAGAGACTCAGCCACAACCTCCCCGCCTCCCCCCGCGACTCCTAGGCACCGGGTGGAGAGGAGGAAAAGGAGGGACACAAGGCAGTATAATTTCAAGCAGATGACAAATGGTAGGTAGATTAATTATAGCACATATTTATACAAATGAGCACGATATAAGAACTGGCGAGTATATAGTAAGGCAAAAACCATAGTACTAGGTTACTAACAACATAACCAGAGTCACAATATATGAGAAATAATAAAAAGAGTAACAAATTGCAGTAATTGGAGCATCCACTAAAAAGTAAACAAGCCACGGTTCATAGGGAAACAGTGAGGTTTTCATAATTTTAAGTAAGGAAAAACCTTAACTTATCAACTCAAAAGATAAGTTAAGGGATCGTTTTGCAAGGCCCATAATATAAGGCATCCCATACTACTTTATATGATTGGGGAAAAAGGGAAAAGATGAGTGATGTGATGTATGCTATGTTATTCAGCGATGCGCATTATTATGAAATGATGATTTACTCACACACACGACTCTGTACGTACAGACCTTGTTAGTTCCCCATTGTTCAAGGTGTAGCTATCACCCAGGGTCTCACTACCGTGGCCGTAGTGACAGTGGGTCGGGCTCCCCCACTTCTAGGCGGGTACACACACTACCAAGCCTAGACCTCTCCACACTCCCTCCGAGACCCACGCGTGGGCGGACTAGTCGAGCTTTTTGCTGCGCGTCAGACTTAGATAGGCCAAGTGTGAGTTTTAGGGATGGAGGCTTCTCCACAACTTCCACTAAACCAGATCCCTAATCCTCACCACTTGCCTGAGTCAATGTATGTCCGCCGGTGTGCCAGCCCGGACCATACCGAAGACCCGCCACAGATTCCAATTATTCATACAAGTTTACCCCGAGCTTATCGCTCGCTAACAATCAAATTAAACACGGGCTCAGCCAGCCTCTCACTAGGCTTCAGAACAAATTCATTTCCAAGGTAGGTATGTGGAAATTGTTCAATAATGTATTCACTTGACTCTAAATTAAAAGTTCTTTCCCCGTTGACCCTTTCCTAGATTAACCTACCAAACTTCACCTTATTAAGTGGGGTTGCTTACGTTGTATCATGATCCGATCGACACGGTGCTCTTACCTTAGCTTAAAATTTTTACCTTGAGCGTCCCGAGGCATAGACCTAAGTGCCTTGGGGTAGGTTAAGTGATGTGGGATCACTTATCTGAGACCTCCTCGGGACTCGAAGTCATTTTAACTCGACTTGATTATACTATTTTAAGTGATCACCTTAGATCCTCCTCGTATTGCTTAGTTCTTGACCCAACATGGACAAAGTGTTCTGTTTACCCGATGTGACCTCGAGTGATTACCTTCTAATGATTTGAGTCTATTATTTGACGAGTACCCAGAAGATTTATTTTAACTTAAACTCCAAGTTCCAAGAGGTTAAGTTTCTGGAGGAGATTGATTTGTTTAATTGGAATCTTAGTAATTATGAGCCTTATATGAACAAGGTTTGTACCTCTCCCGCTTGTGATGTGCAACGATTTGGATCATTTAAAGAGTATTCAATTTATTCTGGTACTAAGGGCATTTGCTACTCACCGGAGGCTTGCCCAATTCTATTCTTGATGGGGGAAACCTCCTTTCATTTTACCGGACCAAAGGTTAGGAAACCTCTCCCTACCCCAAAATCCTTACTTAATTAAGTTACTCACCCGAGTTGAGGTGGTTCCGAGGTGTGTATCTTCCATGTTTTTACCCCTCTTTCAATTTAATCCCCTCGGAGTATCCTAAGGTAAATTATGTCTAAAGCTTATGATTTATGAACCTGGGTTGGGTCTAAGGGTGTCCCTAGTCCTGTGAAATCTTGGTGTCAATCGGGTGTCTTAATAGGTATGGGGGTCCACCTTAGTGAATTGGCTCATTCTAAATTAGGCCTTGGTGAGAATGAATTTTCTGGGGATTCATCGGCTCTTTTTAGTCCTATTTCAATTCTGAACAGTAGAGGGTTGCCTCCACTCTAGTCAAGGCTTGGGGTACCTTTTTCTTATAGAGGTCCTAACGGAGGTGAACTTTTGTCAAAACTTGTGGTGGTTTTGGGGACCACCTAGGAGTTACCATTTCACAAGTGTATCCTTCTCGTTTTCACCCGGATTAATTTAATAGCCTCAGTGGGGGCTGCTGGTCATCCTACCATTTTATTACCATGATTTATTTGGTATCATGTATTAAGAAAATTGGTTCATGCCTTCAATTGATAACATCCGCTCACTTGAAATCTCTATGGATATTGGGGTGGACTAAAGTATGATCTTGAGCCTTGGGGCATTTTTAGACTCCTCGGATCTATTCAAGACTTCTGGTCATCCCATGTATGCTCACTAGAATAAGGTGAATCATCGTTGTTTCTAGCTAACTCCATTTTTTTCTATTTAGCGAGGCTAGTTTAACTATATTCCCTCTAGATGCCCTATGCTAAGTTACTCTCAGGGTTAGTGAACTCCTATCGATCTAAGTTTTTAGTTCATGTAATTCTTATGTTCACTCTATATGTTATACTTGAAGTATGATCGGGAGATCAACTAAATCACAAGGACCATTTTACTTAAGACGTCAAAATACTCAGATACATAACCTTATACATGCTTTACTAAAATGGGTCTACAAGGAGCTACACTTCACCAAAAATTATGTATAACATATCATTAGAAAGGTAAAAACAAGGGCTACAACTTTTGTATTGACCACATGTTCTGAATTTGAGTGTAAGCTATTCAATTTACTGCTTAAAGTTTCAGCTTGGGATGTGACCTTTTATTATTACAAATACATGGTTTACTAAAAAGGGTCTACAGGGAGCTACACTTCACCACAAATTCTGTATAACATATCATTAGAAAGGTAAAATCAAGGGATACAACTTTTGTATTGACCACATGTTCTGATTTTGAGTGTAAGTTATTCAATTTACTGCTTAAAGTTTCAGCTTTGGGATGTGACCTTTTATTACTACAAATACATGGTTTACTAAAAAGGGTCTACAGGGAGCTACACTTCACCAAAAATTCTGTATAACATATCATTAGAAAGGTAAAAGCAAGGGCTACAACTTTTGTATTGACCACATGTTCTGAATTTGAGTGTAAGCTATTCAATTTACTGCTTAAAGTTTCCGCTTTGGGATGTGACCTTTTATTACTACAAATACATGGTTTACTAAAAAGGGTCTACAGGGAGCTACACTTCACCAAAAATTCTGTATAACATATAATTAGAAAGGTAAAAGCAAGGGCTACAACTTTTGTATTGACTACATGTTCTGAATTTGAGTGTAAGTTATTCAATTTACTGCTTAAAGTTTCAGCTTTGGGATGTGACCTTTTATTACTACAAATACATGGTTTACTAAAAAGGGTCTACAGGGAGCTACACTTCACCAAAAATTTTGTATAACATATCATTAGAAAGGTAAAAGCTTCGCCGGAGTTGGGGGTTTGGCCTCGTGGAGCTTACTGAACGTGAAGGTGGCCTCAAATGAGGCTGAGGGGGAGTTTAAAGTAGGGAATTCAAGAGGGGGTTCGGCCATTAGTGCCACCTCTCCAACACCCAATGCATGGCTTCCAGCTCGAACCAAACCAGCTGGGCATCAAGCCTGAGGTCGGGTGAGGAGAGAGAGGTGGAAGGGAGGTGCCAATTGGCACTCTAAACTCACATTCAAGGTGGGTGAAATCTCTCCTTTGTAAAACACTATTCACCCGATTTTTCACCCCCCCCCCCCTCATGGCTATGCATGGTTGCCACCTCAGCTCAAAAAGGGTGGGGGTTTACTCTCCAAGGTCATCTGAATATATTGGGTTAAGGTGGAGTGTGCCATTTGGCATGGTGCTCAAAACTTCCTTTCTTTCTCTCTCTTCCTATTTTGGCTTTTTCCCAAAAATGGCCCCCTTTAATTAACCACCCATTTAATTCATTATTTAAATGTAAATCAGCCATGTCATGGACTGATTGTAGGCTTGAGGTTGGGCTAGGGCCCAAGGGGGAAATCAGTTTAACCATGATGACTTAATGGGTTACTTGAGATTTGGTTTAGCTTAAGTCCTCCTAGGTTAATGTGAGTGATTCAAATGAATCCAATGGACTCTATGGGTCCTAGATTGGTGGAGCTTTGTGAAGGGGGACACAAGGAGGTCTTAAGTTCTCTTATTGAGTTTGGGGGCATAATGGGGCCCTTAGGGTTTTGCCCTAATTTTTTAGGTTAAAAGGGCTCATTAAATGAAACCCTAGTGGTCAAATCCTCCTAATAAGTTAGTTTCTCTCAACCTTAAGGTTCTGTACATTGGTTATGGAGTTTTACCCTAGTGACCCCCAATCTCCTGTTGGTCTAGGGAGCTTGTTTAGAGAGGGAGAGTGTCAAAACTTGACTAAGGGGGCCTAGTAGTTTTGGGGATGTTACAATTCCCAATATGCAATAAAAATAATTTCGTCCCCGAAATTTAAGATTAGTCGTACGGGTGAAGATACTAAGAGACAAACTTAATCTTTAAAGAAGAGTGCGAGGCGTACCTTCACTGAATAGCCTTGGATACTTTTGTTGCATGAGATCCAGGGGCTCCCAGGTATGCTCCTCTTGGCCATGATTACACCACAACACTTTGGACTAGTGGAATTTTCTTCTTTCTCAGGGTTCGGACTGCCGTTTCATCAATTCGGATTGGCTCTAGAAGAACAGTTCTGTCATAAGCCACTGGGTTTGAAGCTGAAGTTACATGTTGATCTGGCCGGATTAGCGCCTTCCGGAGGGAGGAGATATGAAAAACGTTGTGCAGGCCGACCAAGTCCGGGGATAGTTCTAGTCTAAATGCCACGGGACCGAATCTTTCTAGAATTCTGAAAGGCCCGAGGTACCTGGGGCTGAGCTTCTTCAGTCCCCGTACTCGGGTGATGCCATGAGCTGGTCGGATATTTAGAAAAACTTGATCACCCACCTGGAATTCTACCTGACGGTGATGCGCGTCATAGTATTTGGCTTGCCTGCTCTGTGCTTCTAACATCTTCTGTCGTATTAAGCGTACTTGAGCATCGGTGTCTTCGATGAATTTAGATCCTTAGGCCGAGGGGTCTTCATCTTGCACCCAGGATAGCGGAGTTCTGCACTTCCTTCCGTACAAGGCTTCATAAGGTGTCATTCCTATGGAGGTATGATGGTTGTTGTTGTAGGAGAACTCTACCAACGGTAACAGTCCCTCCCATGGCTCCCCACTATCCAATATGCATAATCGAAGGAGGTCCTCCATCGTCCGAATAGTGCGTTCAGTTTGCCCATCTGTTTGAGGGTGGAAAGCGGTACTGAAGTTCAGGCGAGACCCTAAATAAGCTTGGACGGCCCTCCACTCCTTAGATGTAAATCTTCCATCTCGATCTGCTATGATAGTTTTTGGCATGCCGTGGTAACGTACAAACTGTTCAACGAAGAGTCGAATTAGTACGCTGACCGGGGCTTTCTTTTTCATCGGAATGAATCTGGCCACTTTAGTTAATCTGTCAACGATTACCCAGACCGAGTCATGACCGGAACGGGACCTTGGTAACCCATGCACGAAGTCCATCGAGATATCTTCAAATTTCCAAACAGGCACTGACAAGGATTGAAGCCGTCCTGCCGGATTTCTGCATTCCGCCTTTACACACTGACAAGTTTCGCAGAGGTTTATAAATTTTGTTATATCCTTCTTCATCCCAGGCCAAAACATGGTTCTTTTTAAATATGTTGTCATCTTGGTGATTCCCGGGTGCACTGAATACTTGCTATAATGCGCTTCGGTCATGATCTCCTCCCTGAGCTGGTTTGTAGCCGGAATATAAACTCGGTCCTTGAAGCGAACTAAACCGTCGATGATAGAGAAGTCCTTGGCGGTGCCCGTATTCAGTGCTTCAAAAACTGGTTCCAAATCTGAATCTTGTTTTTGACCTTCCCGGATGCGATCCTTGATATCACTCTCGATTGAGATCGACCCCAGATACTCTTAGTACAATTCAGAATCTGCTCGGGAGACTAGAGTAATATTCAAATTTTCCATTTCTCAAAACAACTCCAATGATGACAATCGCATTTCTGGTTTCGATGTGCCGACTGTTCTGCTCAAAGCGTCAGCCACTTTATTCGCTTTTCCGGGGTGATAGTGCATTGTATACTGATAATCGCAAAGGAATTCCACCCATCTTCTTTGACGCATATTAAGATCCTTCTGTGTGTCTACGTATTTTAAATTTTTGTGATCAGAGAAGATGTCACAGTGTACTCCGTACAGATAATGTCGCCAAATTTTTAGCGCGAACACTACAACTCCCATCTCTAGGTCATGCACGGGATAGTTTTGTTCATGCTTTTTCAATTGCCGGGATGCATAAGCAATTACATGACCGTTTTGCATTAGTACAGCACCCATTCCTTGGTAAGAGGCGTCAGTGTAAACTTGGAAGCCCTCCTTTCCTGATGGCAAGGAAAGAATTGGGGCAGATATTAATCTGGCTTTTAAATCCTGGAAGGCTGCTTCACACTTGGGGGTCCAGATGAACGGCGAATCTTTCTTCGTTAACGTGGTAAGCGGTAGTGCGATCCGGGAGAAACCTTGTACGAACTTCCGGTAGTATCCGGCAAGTCCTAGAAAGCTCCTTATGTCTGAGGCCGTTTTCGGTTGGGGCCAACCTCAGACTGCTTGGATTTTTGCTGGGTCAACTGCCAATCCAGCGCCGCTGATGATATGGCCTAAGAAGGCTACTTCACTGAGCCAAAATTGGCACTTACTGAACTTTGCGTACAGCTTATTCTCCCGAAGTTTCTGGAGAGTTAAGGATAAATGCTGAGCGTGATCCTCCTTTGTTTTCGAATAGATTAGAATGTCATCTATAAAAACGATGACGAAGGAATCTATGTATGGTTCAAACACTTTGTTCATTAAACTCATGAATGTCGAGGGAGCATTCGTGAGTCCGAATGGCATTACCGTGAACTCGTGTAATCCGTACCTGCTACTGAAAGCCGTTTTTGGGATATCCTCCTCCCGGATCCTCAGTTGGTAATACCCTGATCTGAGATCTAGTTTTGAATACCAGAAGGCCCCTTGTAATTGATCAAACAGTTCGTCGATACGGGGTAGGGGATAGGTGTTTCTAACCGTCAAACGGTTGAGCTCTCTGTAGTCAATGCACAGTCTCAAGGTTCCGTTTTTCTTTTTAACGAAGAGGACCGGGGCTCCCCATGGTGACGAACTTGGCCTTACAAAGCCTGCTTCTACTAACTCTTGCAGTTGGCTTCGGAATTCGGTTAACTCCTTTGGTGCCATTCCATAAGGTGCTTTAGATACTGGTTTTGCTCCTGGTACTAGTTGAATTTGAAAGTCGGCCTCTTTGTGTGGGAGCAATCCGGGTAATTTGTCGGGGAAGACATCGGCAAAATCTCTTACCACCGAGATGTCTCCTAAGGGTTCACCTGACTCTTCTATTCCAAAGCAAACTAAAAATAATTCATCTCCCTGAAGATGCGATTTGACGGCCTGGACGAAAGATAAAAGGTTTTTGGAGACTGGTAAGGCACTTTCAAAGGTGATTGTGGTGTCCCCGTGACGAATAGTAACCCTTCTTTGCCGACAATCAATTACGGCGTGATACCGAGATAGCCAGCTCATGCCCAACACCAGGTCGTATTTGACAAGCTTCATTGCAGTAGCTGAGGTTTCAAAATTTTTTCCATCGATGGTTATGTCTACGTCACAAGTCGAGGTGACACTGATTACGGATCCATCGGGAAGGCGGACTCCCCTAGCAGGACCCAAGCGGAAGCTAAATCCTTTCAACTCCTTAATAAAGTTTTCTGATATAAAAACATGAGTTGCTCCACAATCGAACAAAGCGAGGGCAGGTTTTCCGTTTACAAAAAGAGTGCATGTGATTGCGAATTTGAAAGTTATCTAGTTAAGTGATAGTTCTTACGTTACCCATATTTAGGAGAAGATTTTAAGAGAACAAATTAAGCGATATAAAGGAAAGGTAAAACTTGGAATACCTGTAATAGTCTCCTCGGGTTTGCAAGGTTGGGCCAGATCAAGGGCATATAGTTGGTTGCCGGTGAGTTGACGGTTACTTCCTTGGTGTCCTCGTCCTCGACCTCGACCTCGGCCTCCAAAGTGCTGATAAGGGGGCCTTTGGGGTGGAGGAGGGAGTGATCTCTGAGGACAGAATGCCTTCACATGACCGGGCTGGTGGCAGAAGAAGCATAGCTGAGGAGGAGGGGCCCCACCCAACTGCTTAGGTGGCTCCTGGGCTTGCAGTGGTTGTGGTGCCAAAACTGTGTGGGATCCTTGACCTTGATTGAAGTTTGGACGAGGTCTTCCCCCACTCTTCTGATTCCTAATGAACTGATCCTGCTGATGTGGGAGCTGTCCTCTTCGTTCCTCGTCAGCAGCTCTCTTCCCCCTGCCCCTGGTCATCAGGTGATCCGCTTCCAATCTCTTTGCTGCTTCAGCAATCTTGGCCAGACTAGTATCTGTTACGAATAAGAGTGCTTGTCTCAGGTCATCTCTCAGTCCCTTAAAGAACTTCTTGGCGAATCCTGCCTCACTGAACTGGTAAGAAACTAGGAATCGGGATAGATGGGCGAATTCTCATTGATATTCCAAGACAGTCCTATTTCCTTGCCTTAACTGTAAGAATTTCTCCTCTAGCTCGTCTCTTGCCGACTGAGGAATGAAATGCTCCAGTAAAGCTCCTTTGAACTCTTCCCAAGAGATTTCACTGTATTCGTACCCTAAGAAGGTTGTATCCATTACTGTCTTCCACCAGTGCTTAGCATGAGATCGAAGTGCTGAGACTGCTAAAGCCACTGCTTTGGTTGTTGGGCAGCGGATTCCAGCAAGCATATCTTGAATGGTATCGATCCATTCCTCAGTTTGTACTGCTGATTCTGTACCCGAGAAGGATGGTGGAGAGAGTCCTTTGAACACACTGAGCCAGTTTGAAGCCGGGTTGAGCTCCCTAACTGGGGCTTGATCTCTGAATGCTTGCAGAATGGCCTGCAGTGTCTGCCCCACATTGTCTTCTTGAAATTGGGCGGGGGGCGGATGTGGAGGGGGAACCCTATTCTCTGGGACAGGATTCTGCAGGATAAGAATGAGAATTGAAAAGAGGTATTAATCTCAGGTGGCTAGATGAGAAATGGTCGGGAGGAAAAACCCTTATGGGCACACCACGCTTCCGCTGCTAGTTTGTTCGCAAACTAGACTCGAGCGGGGTGTAATAAGGGTTGGACAGAATATGTAGGATCGTTAAGCTCGGATACCCTTTGTAAGACCCCTTCCCCCAGACTTCCAAAAACTTGGAAGGACGGAGGGAACATGAAGAGGAATGGGCCCCGATAATAGGCCACATGAAGTAGTCGAGGCCCTTTTAGCCTTACTACGGGTCTTACTGCCCAGAACCGCCGTCTCGTGGTGGGCAGCCACCACTTAACGCCGATTCTGC
The DNA here is from genome assembly GCA_033032865.1 of Dactylorhiza incarnata. Classification (NCBI taxonomy): domain Eukaryota; kingdom Viridiplantae; phylum Streptophyta; class Magnoliopsida; order Asparagales; family Orchidaceae; genus Dactylorhiza; species Dactylorhiza incarnata. The sequence continues at coordinate 2,239,032 of JAWHQI010000026.1, read as the reverse complement.
CGGCCAAATCTAGAGGAAGCATCCATAGTTAACATTACATAAGAGATACATATCCATCCAAAAACCAAAATACATAGAAAGGCAACATCATAGTCTGGTACAATTCATAAGAGAGTACTCGGGAACAAACCCGGTCAAATAAAGCTGAAACTAAAACTCCTCGAAAACTAAAGTGACTAAGACATGGTCCTCATCACCAAGTACTAAGAATATAGGTCGAAATCTCACGGTAGTACGGTCGCCAACAGGAGGGGCTCCGGGATCTGTAGTTCCTGCCGAATCAGGTCCTCCTGTCCTCTGGTGCTGGGTCTCCTGGTGCTGCCTCCCCTGTGTTAGGTCACAACTGACCGTCAGTCTAAGAGACTCAGCCACAACCTCCCCGCCTCCCCCCGCGACTCCTAGGCACCGGGTGGAGAGGAGGAAAAGGAGGGACACAAGGCTGTATAATTTCAAGCAGATGACAAATGGCAGGTAGATTAATTATAGCACATATTTATACAAATGAGCACGATATAAGAACTGGCGAGTATATAGTAAGGCAAAAACCATAGTACTAGGTTACTAACAACATAACTAGAGTCACAATATATGAGAAATAATAAAAAGAGTAACAAATTGCAGTAATTGGAGCATCCACTAAAAAGTAAACAAGCCACGGTTCATAGGGCAACAGTGAGGTTTTCATAATTTTAAGTAAGGAAAAACCTTAACTTATCAATTCAAAAGATAAGTTAAGGGATCGTTTTGCAAGGCCCATCATATAAGGCATCCCATACTACTTTATATGATGGGGGAAAAAGGGAAAAGATGAGTGATGTGATGTATGCTATGTTATGCAGTGATGCGCATTATTATGAAATGATGATTTACTCACACACACGACTCTGTACGTTCAGACCTTGTTAGTTCCCCATTGTTCAAGGTGTAGCTATCACCCAGGGTCTCACTACCGTGGCTGTAGTGACAGTGGGTCGGGCTCCCCCACTTCTAGGTGGGTACACACACTACCAAGCCTAGACCTCTCCACACTCCCTCCGAGACCCACGCGTGGGCGGACTAGTCGTGATTTTTGCTGCCCGTCAGACTTAGATAGGCCAAGTGTGAGTTTTAGGGATGGAGGCTTCTCCACAACTTCCACTAAACCAGATCCCTAATCCTCACCACTTGCCTGAGTCAACGTATGTCCGCCGGTGTGCCAGCCCAGACCATACCGAAGACCCGCCACAGATTCCAATTATTCATACAAGTTTACCCCGAGCTTATCGCTCGCTAACAATCAAATAAAACACGGGCTCAGCCAGCCTCTCACTAGGCCTCAGAACAAATTCATTTCCAAGGTAGGTATGTGGAAATTGCTCAATAATGTATTCACTTGACTCTAAATTAAAAGTTCTTTCCCCGTTGACCCTTTCCTAGATTAACCTACCAAACTTCACCTTATTAAGTGGGGTTGCTTACGTTGTATCATGATCTGGTCGACACGGTGCTCTTACCTTAGCTTAAAATTTTTACCTTGAGCTTCCCGAGGCATAGACCTAAGTGCCTTGGGGTAGGTTAAGTGATGTGGGATCACTTATCTGAGACCTCCTCGGGACTCGAAGTCATTTTAACTCGACTTGATTATACTATTTTAAGTGATCACCTTAGATCCTCCTCGTATTGCTTAGTTCTTGACCCAACATGGACAAAGTGCTCTGTTTACCCGATGTGACCTCGAGTGATTACCTTCTAATGATTTGAGTCTATTATTTGATGAGTACCCAGAAGATTTATTTTAACTTAAACTCCAAGTTCCAAGAGGTTAAGTTTCTGGAGGAGATTGATTTGTTTAATTGGAATCTTAGTAATTATGAGCCTTATATGAACAAGGTTTGTACCTCTCCCGCTTGTGATGTGCAACGATTTGGATCATTTAATGAGTATTCAATTTATTCTAGTACTAAGGGCATTTGCTACTCACCGGAGGCTTGCCCAATTCTATTCTTGATGGTGGAAACCTCCTTTCATTTTATCGGACCAAAGGTTAGGAAACCTCTCCCTACCCCAAAATCCTAACTTAATTAAGTTACTCACCCGAGTTGAGGTGGTTCCAAGGTGTGTATCTTCCAAGTTTTTACCCCTCTTTCAATTTAATCCCCTCGGAGTATCCTAAGGTAAATTATGTCTAAAGCTTATGATTTATGAACCTGGGTTGGGTCTAAGGGTGTCCCTAGTTCTGTGAAATCTTGGGGTCAGTCGGGTGTCTTAATAGGTATGGGGGTCCACCTTAGTGAATTGGCTCATTCTAAATTAGGCCTTGGTGAGAATGAATTTTCTGGGGATTCATCAGCTCTTTTTAGTCCTATTTCAATTCTGAATAGTAGAGGGTTGCCTCCACTCTAGTCAAGGCTTGGGGTACCTTTTTCTTATAGAGGTCCTAACGGAGGTGAACTTTTGTCAAAACTTGTGGTGGTTTTGGGGACCACCTAGGAGTTACCATTTCACAAGTGTATCCTTCTCGTTTTCACCCGGATTAATTTAATAGCCTCAGTGGGGGCTGCTGGTCGTCCTACCATTTTATTACCATGATTTATTTGGTATCATGTATTAAGAAAATTGGTTCATGCCTTCAATTGATAACATCCGCTCACTTGAAATCTCTATGGATATTGGGGTGGACTAAAGTATGATCTTGAGCCTTGGGGCATTTTTAGACTCCTCGGATCTATTCAAGACTTCTGGTCATCCCATGTATGCTCACTAGAATAAGGTGAATCATCGTTGTTTCTAGCTAACTCCATTTTTTTTCTATTTAGCGAGGCTAGTTTAACTATATTCCCTCCAGATGCCCTATGCTAAGTTACTCTCAGGGTTAGTGAACTCCTATCGATCTAAGTTTTTAGTTCATGTAATTCTTATGTTCACTCTATATGTTATACTTGAAGTATGATCGGGAGATCAACTAAATCACAAGGACCATTTTACTTAAGACGTCAAAATACTCAGATACATAACCTTATACATGCTTTACTAAAATGGGTCTACAAGGAGCTACACTTCACCAAAAATTCTGTATAACATATCATTAGAAAGGTAAAAACAAGGGCTACAACTTTTGTATTGACCACATGTTCTGAATTTGAGTGTAAGCTATTCAATTTACTGCTTAAAGTTTCAGCTTGGGATGTGACCTTTTATTATTACAAATACATGGTTTACTAAAAAGGGTCTACAGGGAGCTACACTTCACCAAACATTCTGTATAACATATCATTAGAAAGGTAAAATCAAGGGATACAACTTTTGTATTGACCACATGTTCTGAATTTGAGTGTAAGTTATACAATTTACTGCTTAAAGTTTCAGCTTTGGGATGTGACCTTTTATTACTACAAATACATGGTTTACTAAAAAGGGTCTACAGGGAGCTACACTTCACCAAAAATTCTGTATAACATATCATTAGAAAGGTAAAAGCAAGGGCTACAACTTTTGTATTGACCACATGTTCTGAATTTGAGTGTAAGCTATTCAATTTACTGCTTAAAGTTTCAGCTTTGGGATGTGACATTTTATTACTACAAATACATGGTTTACTAAAAAGGGTCTACAGGGAGCTACACTTCACCAAAAATTCTGTATAACATATCATTAGAAAGGTAAAAGCAAGGGCTACAACTTTTGTATTGACCACATGTTCTGAATTTGAGTGTAAGTTATTCAATTTACTGCTTAAAGTTTCAGCTTTGGGATGTGACCTTCTATTACTACAAATACATGGTTTACTAAAAAGGGTCTACAGGGAGCTACACTTCACCAAAAATTCTGTATAACATATCATTAGAAAGGTAAAAGCAAGGGCTACAACTTTTGTATTGACCACATGTTCTGAATTTGAGCGTAAGTTATTCAATTTACTGCTTAAAGTTTCAGCTTGGGGTGTGACATTTAAATGCTACTTATTTATTCAATCTAGTGATCACAAATTCCAACTTTCCTACCTTCATATCTACTTAGCCAAACCTCATAGATGGCTTATCATGACTTAGGGTGAGACCCCTTGAGATTTCATTGGAAATTGATAATTAATATTCTCCAAACTCACAAAAATTAATAGAATGAAATATCTAGCAAAACCATAGAAAAGTGTCTTACAAATATTCTAAATTTCTCACCAAGCATAGGTCATACATGGATACATGCATGGCCTGAAAATCATTCATGTTGCATGCAACAATATCCCTAAATTTCAGAAAAATACTAAAACCTAAATCCAAGAACATGAGTTACTAAATATGAACATGAATACCACTATTCACTTCTCTTCCCTTGGAGTAATCAACATGCATGCCTAGAGTACTCACCCAAATCAAGTCCAAACCTCATGAAACTTTGTACAGAGGTGAGTCAACACATGAATAACATGTCACCACAATTTTGGGCCAAAACTATAAGTTTATGCCCCATAAGCTATTACAATAATGAAATTTAAATTATTCCAAAAACTATAGAAATTTTTTCTCCTAAAATCACCAAATTTGGACAGTGATTTTATATGGCCATCGCACACCTTGGGTACAAATTTCACATGCATGCAAAGGATATTGAGAGAAAAATACACATTATACACATGCAAGAACATATTGTATATCCTGCACTAAAACAGATGCACAGGACTGTACTGTCATCCAAATCAGTTGATTTTAAGCTCAGATGAAAGTAGACATCAAGGTCTACAAATATTGTCTCTGGTGAAATTTGCAAATTCGTCCTCTAAGGGCTTCAATTTCCTGCTTGAACATCTTAAATAAAGTGTGACAGATTGAATACTATTCATTTATTAATATCATGTGGTCTGCGTTTAGGGATCTAATCAGATCCGACGGCCAGGGCATCGTCTTCTACCTCTCGCCAAGGGCTGAGAATGAAAGCGCCTGGGCTACCTTCAAGCCCGATTTCCCGGCCACCTACTTGACTCCACGGCCGACCACCACCACCACCACCTTCACGAAGGTGGGGGCTATCGAGACGGCGGTCTTGATCGGCCGGTGGCGGCCGGAATAAGGAAAGAGGGGAGGATGATTTCGACGGAAAAACCCGTGAAAACCAGTGGTGGATCTGGCTCAATTGAGCTCGTCTCACCTCCTAATTGATCTAGATAGCTAGCACGAGGGAAGAGGGAGAGGTACGGGCCTGAGTTTGTGGTCGGAGGCGCGGATTTGCCCTTGTTCCCATGCGTAAGTTATCGCCGCCGGAAGCCATGGCCGAATGGGGGTTCTGAGCTCGAAAGCTTCGTCGGAGTTGGGGGTTTGGCCTCGTGGAGCTTACTGAACGTGAAGGTGGCCTCAAATGAGGCTGAGGGGGAGTTTAAAGTAGGGAATTCAAGAGGGGGGTTCGGCCATTAGTGCCACCTCTCCAACACCCAATGCATGGCTTCCAGCTCGAGCCAAACCAGCTGGGCATCAAGCCTGAGGTCGGGTGAGGAGAGAGAGGTGGAAGGGAGGTGCCAATTGGCACTCTAAACTCACATTCAAGGTGGGTGAAATCTCTCCTTTGTAAAACACTATTCACCCGATTTTTCACCCCCCCCCCCCCCCCCCTCATGGTTATGCATGGTTGCCACCTCAGCTCAAAAAGGGTGGGGGTTTACTCTCCAAGGTCATCTGAATATATTGGGTTAAGGTGGAGTGTGCCATTTGGCATGGTGCTCAAAACTTCCTTTCTTTCTCTCTCTTCCTATTTTGGCTTTTTCCCAAAAATGGCCCCCTTTAATTAACCACCCATTTAATTCATTATTTAAATGTAAATCAGCCATGTCATGGACTGATTGTAGGCTTGAGGTTGGGCTAGGGCCCAAGGGGGAAATCAGTTTAACCATGATGACTTAATGGGTTACTTGAGATTTGGTTTAGCTTAAGTCCTCCTAGGTTAATGTGAGTGATTCAAATGAATCCAATGGACTCTATGGGTCCTAGATTGGTGGAGCTTTGTGAAGGGGGACACAAGGAGGTCTTAAGTTCTCTTATTGAGTTTGGGGGGCATAATTGGGCCCTTAGGGTTTTGCCCTAATTTTTTAGGTTAAAAGGGCTCATTAAATGAAACCCTAGTGGTCAAATCCTCCTAATAAGTTAGTTTCTCTCAACCTTAAGGTTCTGTACATTGGTTAGGGAGTTTTACCCTAGTGACCCCCAATCTCCTGTTGGTCTAGGGAGCTTGTTTAGAGAGGGAGAGTGTCAAAACTTGACTAAGGGGGCCTAGTAGTTTTGGGGATGTTACATCAAGTATTCCCTTAGATTACGTCATTCAAGGACATGAATATCTTCTACGTAAACATGTGTACGAGACGAATATTTTATATCAAGCACAATTCATCTAGTTGTTAGCAGGATCTTAATATTTATCATTATAACAATTAATGTTTCTGCTCGAAAAGATCTACTAGTCTTCCATTTATCTATCAAATGAGATGCAATTCAATTAAGTGAAAATCCAATTTAAACCACTTTCGTTCACTAACTCGTCTTCCAACAAATGAGACATAATTCATTTAAATGAATATTCAAGTAACTCTCATTCACATTCACAACTTGTGACATTCCAAACACGTGATACCTCAATCTATTTATAAGTCTATTTAGGGATTCGAGGTCTAAATTTATTCGACGAAACAAGCATTCAAGGGTGTATTCATATAAACACAAGAACATACATGACAATTAAATTCAATGCTTGCAAGAGAGATGGATCTCTACTTGCCTTAAATGATGTTGAATCTGACGGCGACGGCTAAGCGGCGCAAGCAAAAGCAGACATCACATTTTGAACCTGATCAAGCACAACGAAGACGACATAACATAAATTACTACGCTAATACAAGCATTTTTACGACGAGGAAATTAAACAACGAGGGTTTAGGAATTACCTCCCTCAAATGTGAAGGGAGATGAGATTACCACGCGAAAATCAGAATTCGGCGGCGCTTAAGCTTAGGGAAACCCTAAATCGGAGAGGGCTTTGCGTGATCCAACTAATAAAATCGAGCGGCACCGGAAATCACGAACAACCACGGTTAGACGATTATAGGAGGGCAAAAATCTGAAATAGGAGGGGAAGGAGGAATTTCTTACCAATATTCACCAAATCCGAGGAGGAGGGTTCGAGCAAAACCCTAAGCGGAAACGGAGAAGAAGAGGGTTGCCGGCCTTGAGGGGAGGGAATTGGGATGCTGGAGGCCAGAGTAGGAGAAGGAGCCGGCCATGGCTTAAGGAGGAGGAGCTGAGGCTGCCTGCTTGAGCAGGATGAGGCGCAGAAGGCGGCGAGCTGCGGCGGCTAGCAGGAGGGAGGCGTCATCGACCACTGCAGGAGGAGACGGCGTCGGCTGGAAGCAGAAATGGGACAAGAAGGTTGCTGGCGGCTGGAGGGCTGTCAGCCTTGAGACAGGAGGAGCCATCGGCCTGAGCAAGAGGAGGAGGCGACGTCTAGGGCATAGAGGAGATGACGGGGAAGCAAGAGGAGGCGATGCCGGCCACTGCAGGAGGAGGAGGAGCTGCTGGCGGCGACGGCGATGCGCGCGGGAGACGGGAGCGGGAGCGGAATTGAGAGTGGGAGACGAAGATGCGAACCCTAGCCGAATGGCTTGCGATTTACCGGAATCCTAAACCGGGGAGACTCGGCTGGGGAAATGAAAAGGGGGGGGGGGTGTCTCGGTTAGGTAATAAAGAGGGGATGGGCTGCGGTTAGCAGAAAAATCCCCTTTCTTTTCTTTTCTTTTTAAATGAGACATGGGTTGCGGCTAGACAAAAGCGGAAGGGAAATACGGGTTGTTACATTCTTCCCCACTTAGGAAGTTTTGTCCCGAAACTTTCTGAGAATTCTCTGAATGGGGGATCTAATGCCGAAGAGTCAAATGTCATTTATTCCAAACAAGATTTGCAGATCAAGACATGAAAGCTAACTATGAATATGTTGAAACAGAAAGGAAGACAAGCGCGAAGACTTACCAAGATCGAGAGAAAATTTACAGATACGTGCTTCGCATATCAGATTCAAGTTCTCGAGAGAATTATTCAGACTTTTCATGCATTCAAAACACAGTTATCAAAAGGATGATTTTTTTTCTTTCGAAGTCTGCATACATGATACTCTACGATCTTAGCCGGTATGGCAAGGTACGAAGGATTGGATTCAGGGAACACAGGAATTGCTTCACTCAGCTCGGAATTGAGGGATAAGACTCAGAAATTTGAGAGCGAACAATCTTTGCACGAATAAGGTAACTTACTTGCGATGTTGACGCTTAAGAGCTAGCTAGAAGGAGATACTGGAGAATTAGATGAGATCGATAGACAAGTAGAACAGGAAGCACTGATTACGAATGCCGGAGATTTGAAACTAGAGATTCTAACACATTTCCTACTGTCAGGTACATAAATTATGTAATAATTACAGCATTTTCATTGGACAACTCTAGGTATGATCATGCAAGTGCAAAATTGAAATCATGTGCGATGTCAAGCAAATAGAAAAACCATGCGTGTGCAATCATTATTGTTGTTCTTGGCTTCACACTTGTGCAATGATTTATGATATGAATGCAATGAATGGATACACATGCCATGTTAAGCGCCCATATCACTTAACATGTCATGCATATTACGACTCTAATGCCAACACACTTGAAAATATTAAACTGCCCATAACCATTTAATATTCACAAGCGGTGTATATCCTAGTGGAATTCATATGCACAAAAATGTTAAGTTTGCCCATACTCCCCTAACATTCGTGTGCATACTACTCATGCTCATGAGTGAGTGTGTGCGTGTTTCAGCCGCGAACAACACATAATGACAAGGTGCGTGAAGTAATGATGCTTGTATATATATTTATAAAATAAGATTCAAAATATTTGATAATTGTAAAAATACTTTATCTTTAGAAACAAACCTAGCTCTGATACCAACTGTCACGACCCGTCTCGACAAAAGACAGAGTGCGCTTCGGGGCGGGCCGTGATGCCACAGGCATGGGCGAAAAAGATTCCATGCCTGCTAAGGCGGAAGCAGAAGTACTACAAATAACTTTAAAAAGATGTTACTTTAGATTAAATCAGATTGATTTATTGCGGAAGCTTTAAAATATGTTAGTTGAAACAGGTGCACATGCATTTTTGCAGAAAAACTTATGATATAAGTTTTAGAACAAATTTTTATGCAGTGATCATTGCAGATGAATGAGCATGCAAATCATGTCAAAATCTAGTACACATAATATTTAGCCTAGCAGTTGTCCATGAAACAAGAGAAAATGGCTAATCGTAATTACTACATAACAGAAATATCCGACAGCAAAAGAAATGAAACATAAACACAAAACCTGAAACTTGATACAGATCGGCTCAGGAAGCAGGCGACGCAGGCACGAACGCTAAGGCAAATTCCAAAACAAGAAGGAAAAGCTTCAGAACATTGAAATACACAAGAACAAACAAAATAAAATACCAGCAGGAGAAACAGAATATTTGAGTACCGCTTTTCATGAAGCAGTGCTAACAAGACAGGCAAGCAAGTGAGACAAGCAGAAATATCTAGAATTATTAGACTACTCCGAGGTATAGCCTAAACATTTATTTTGCAACGACATAAGCTGTAATCGATGAAATGCGTAGGTGTTTATAGTGGGTGCGCATGGTTCACACTCAAGTCCAAGTGTAAGTCTTACTAGAATAAGAGTATTTCCTGCTTACCGCGACCATGCAAATAAGACGATGCACCACCTAAACCCTAGTTTTGCAAGATTTGCTTATGACACTCAAGACCTAAGTGATTCAGAAATTTAAGCTCGCTATGACCGGTCCTTTGTTCCCATTAGGGATTCAATAGGGAACCCAAGTCAAGGAGTTTCATCAATTGAACCATAGCTTTCAATGTTAACTTACATTATTAACGACTTAGCACAACATTTCGTGGATTCTAGCATATCAAGACATGTAACCAAGATATTGATTCAGATATACAAGAGTATATTTTACAAACGTGAAATGGGAGGAATCAAGTTATAGAAAATTATTTACTCGAGTCTTAGAACCAGACAGACATAAGAAACAAGATTCGATGACTCAAAGAACTCGATAGAGAGTTTAGAAACTTGTGGATTCAAGTATTCACGAGTAATAAGATTATTATACATCATTTTCCAGGATATCAAGTATTCACTTAGATTACGTCATTCAAGGACATGAATATCTTCTAAGTAAACATGTGTACGAGCCGAATGTTTTATATCAAGCATAATTCATCTAGTTGCTAGCAGGATCTTAATATTTATCATTATAACAATTAATGTTTCTGCTCGAAAAGATCTACTAGTCTTCCATTTATATATCAAATGAGATGCAAGTCAATTAAGTGAAAAACCAATTTAAACCACTTTCGTTCACTAACTCGTCTTCTAACAAATGAGACACAATTCATCTAAATGAATATTCAAGTAACTCTCATTCACATTCACAACTTGTGACATTCCAAACACGTGATACCTCAATCTATTAATAAGTCTATTTAGGGATTCAAGGTCTAAATTTATTCGACGAAACAAGCATTCAAGGGTGTATTCATATAAACACAAGAACAAACATGACAATTAAATTCAATGCTTGCAAGAGAGAGGGATCTCTACTTGCCTTAAATGATGCTGAATATGACGACGACGGCTAAGCGGCACAAGCAAAAGCAGACATCACATTTTGAACATGATCAAGCACAACGAAGGCGACATAACATAAATTTCTATGCTAATACAAGCATTTCTACGACGAGGAAATTAAACAACGAGGGTTTAGGAATTACCTCCCTCAAATGTGAGGGGAGATGAGATTACCATGCGGAAATCAGAATTCGGCGGCGCTTAAGCTTAGGGAAACCCTAAATCGGAGAGGGCTTTGCACGATCGCACTAATAAAATCGAGGAGCGGCACCGGAAATCACGAACAACCACAGTTAGATGATTATAGGAGGGCAAAAATCTGAAATAGGAGGGGAAGGAGGAATTTCTTACCAATATTCACCAAATCCGAGGAGGAGGAGGGTTCGAGCAAAACCCTAGGCGGAAACGGAGAAGAAGAGGGCTGCCGGCCTTGAGGGGAGGGAATTGGGCTGTTGGAGGCCAGAGAAGGAGAAGGAGCCGGCCTTGGCAGAAGGAGGAGGAGCTGAGGCTTCATGCTTGAGCAGGATGAGGCGCAGAAGGCGGCGAGCAGCGACGACTAGCAGGAGGGAGGCGTCATCGGCCACTGCAGGAGGAGACGACGTCGGCTGGAAGCAGAAACGGGACAAGGAGGCTGCTGACGGCTGGAGGGCTGTCGGCCTTGAGAGGAGGAGCCGTCGGCCTGAGCAAGAGGAGGAGGCGACGTCTAGGGCGCAGAGGAGACGACGGGGAAGCAAGAGGAGGCGACGCCGGCCACTGCAGGAGGAGGAGCTGCTGGCGGCGACGGCGCTGCGCGCGGGAGACGGGAGCGGGAGCGGAATTGAGAGCGGGAGACGAAGCTGCGAACCCTAGCCGAATGGCTTGCGATTTACGGGAATCCTGAACCGGGGAGACTCAGCTTGGGAAATAAAGGGGGGGGGGCTGTCTCGTTTAGGTAATAAAGAGGGGATGGGCTGCGGTTAGCAGAAAAATCCCCTTTCTTTTCTTTTCTTTTTAAATGAGACATGAGTTGCGGCTAGACAAAAGCGGAAGGGAAATACGGGTTGTTACACCAGCTCCTTTGGGGGGCGAGCAGGGAGGGCGACCTGCCCCCTGTCTCGCCCCAGCTCCTTTGGGGGGGCGAGCAGTGAGGGCGGCCCGCCCCCTGTCTCGCCCCAGCCCCATGAGAATGGGGCGGTTTGCGTTTAGCGCCTCAGAATGGTCGTATTTGGCTGTTGGCAGGCCAAACCCGGAGGTATTTTCGTAATCTTGTAGGCCAGATTCTGGCTATTGACAGACCAAGTTCAGAAATCTATAAATAGGACCAATGGTGCACCATTTGGAGGACTTCTCTCTTTTGGCTTCTCTCTCCCCATAGGATTCTTTGGTGGGGGAAAAATGTCTCCAAAGGTGCCCCAAACTCAGCATTGACTTGGGAGGGGAAGCACTCTAAGATCTTCCGGGTGTGGTGGGACCTTCTCGCTGAGCCCTTGGTCTTGTTCCTAGTTTCCTAAGTCTTCGACCTAGTGCCCTCACTTGAGAGAAGTAAGTGTGAGGTCACCCACTCTTTTGAGGACCCCGAACTCCACAGAGACCAAGTCCTGATTCCAAGTCTTGATTTCAACAGGCGGTATATAATGATATTAGTCTGTCCATAGCCGTTGGCTGTCCATAGCCATTGACTGTCCAAAATCGTTGGCTGTCCATAGCTATTTATGATGGGTCATAACACCACTCAAAATTTATACATACATCAAGATATTTGTTAATAGATGCAGGATTATAAACGTAGAGACCTCTATATATACATGTGCTAATTTTCAACCGCAGTAAGAGTCGGTGTGCTGGTCCCACCCCCGAAGGTCAGCACCGAGGTTGACATTCGAATGCTTGTCCGGTCATCCAGTCAAGTACGCCTCCTCCAGCGCTGGCGGTGACGATATATTCCGAACCACAGAAAAAACGCGTATTAAGAGCGTGAGAGCGTGAGAGCGTGAGAGCGTGGAGAGGAGAGATATGGGCCATATGGCAATGTGGTCAGAGGCGAGGGTGGCGGATGCCCTGAGAGAGGAGATTCGTCTCGAGGAGGAAGACGATTTCCTTCCGGGGTCGGAGAGGGGGCGGGGGAGGGTAGTCGGCCTCGTTCTCGTCGACATCGTCAATGGGTTCTGCACCGTCGGAGGAGGCAACCTCGTAAGCTTTTCTTGTCCTTTTCATCTTCTCTTTTTTGGTTTCTCCTGCACAAATTTCTTCTATTTTCTTTAATTTGGAGAATTGCTTTTTGATTCTCAAATGGATACGGATTTGGACCCCATGAAGATGCGCCAATTTGAAAATGAAAAGTCATCTGGGGATGCTTTTTTCTCTAATCCCATGAAGTAGCTGGTTGAATCCAGGTCTGAGAATAATGACAAGCTGTCAACAGTGGCTGAACTAGAATTTTTGGTGGACCCGGGCACCATTAAAATAAATATTTATTTAATAATTAAATTTAACAAAAAAACAAGTTAATCAAAATAATAGTAAAATTACATACCGCCTAGAAAACAACTTTTCTGGTACACATATTCTGGAAGCGTTCAATGATTGTCTCATTAGTAATGGTTTCCACAATATCTTTCTCAATATAAGCAATTAAACAGTCGTTCATCCACTCATCTCCCATTTTATTTCGCAAACGACTCTTTATGATCTTCATTGCCGAGAACATTCTTTCAACAGTAGCCGTTGCAACAGGTAGTAGACATGCTAACTTCAAAAGTCGATATACAAATTGAAAATTATCATGTTTTTTTGTCTCCACCATTTTCTGAACGAGTGCACTAATTCCTTTTAAATGAGAAAATGCGCGAGTTGATCGCATATCTAGAATATACATATCCAATTGACCTTCAAGTAACTGCATATCTAATGGACTAAAATCATAAGGATAGAATTCTGCAAGGCGAATCAATTTTTGCTTATTAAAAGAAGCAAAATGATCGCTTGGGTCAAGACATGAAACACAAATAAGTAGTTCAGTGTTTACTTCATTGAAACGGTCATTCAACTCATTCAGTACCCAATCAATCACCGTGTTAAATAGCTCAACTCGAAAATGATGTTGATTTGTGATATCTCTTGCTTTACGCCTTGATCTTCCAGGTTGAACAAATTTACTATCCATATTAGGAATGTCAATCATATGCTTACCACAAAATGAGGCCACTTCAGTGATAAATGACTCCCATTTTAGCTCAACGCTCCTTAAATTAAATAACAACTGTTTCGATAATTTCACAAAATTCATTGCATTGATAATATCTTGATCTTTCCTTTGTAATGCCTGTGATAACTCGTGTGTCTTTGCCAAAATAATTTTCATCAAATGCAGTAGAAAGACGAATTCAAACGTTGATATACTCTTGATCAGATTGCTAACAGTTCCTCTTTGATTTCCATCATGTCCATCATCTGAAATTATTTCAAGAACATCCACAATAGACGAGAACATACGTATGAAATTCAAAACAACACTATAATGGGAACTCCATCGTGTCTCTCCAGCTCTTTTGATTTCTAATGGTTGATTTAACCCCCGACCAGTCTCTAGCTCTCCACATTCAAGTTTGTGTGCAACTCTATCAACTTCTAATGCTCTGATATTGTCACGACGCTTAGAAGATCCACCTATAATATTCAATACCATATTGATATAAAAGAACATCCCTGCAACTTCAGAATGACCTTCAGCAACAACAACTAATGTCAATTGTAATTGATGAGCAAAACAATGAATATAATAAGCAGAAGAATTCTCTTTCATAATCAAAGCTTTAAGACCCTTAAACTCCCCTTTCATGTTGCTTGCTCCATCGTAGCCCTGACCGCGCAATTTTGAAAAATTCAGTCCATATTTCATGAAAAGATTATCAATGACAGCCTTAAATGATAATGCAACAGTATCTAATACATGAACGATACCAAGAAGACGTTCAATAATAAATCCTTCATATCAATGTATCGTAAAACAACTGCCATCTGTTCTTTTGTTGAAATGTCACGAGATTCATCAACTAGAATGGCAAAACACTCATCTCCAATATCTGTAACAATTATGTGTGTTGCCTCACTTGCAATTGCGGAAACAATTTCTTTTTGAATTTTTGGAGATGTTAGTTGGCAATTACTTGGAGCATTTTCAAGCATAACTGTCTTTACATCATCATTGTGTGAAGCAAGGAATTCTAACAATGCAAGACAATTTCCTCTATTGGCTGATTCCCTTGACTCATCATGTCCACGAAAAGACAATCCTTGGGACAAAAGAAAACGAGTGCAATCAATGGATGCGCATAAACGTGTTATATATTCTATTACTTGTGTTTCATCCCGTCTTGCAAATATAGTCTGAATACTTTGTTGTTGATTCATCAAATTTTCACACATTTTTTTGAAGCGTTATGAGCACTATTATGTTTACCCACATGCTTTTCAAGAATCATTTTTTCCTTCCAATATCTGAATCCCCGGCTCACAAATGTTTGATCACAAGATGCTTGAGGAAATATGTAACATTATAAGCAAAATCCTGCATCCTTATGTTGGCTATACTCCAACCAACCTTTATCTTCACTATACCACTCCTTGCTGAACCTTCGAGACTTCTGACCCATCAGTGTTTGCGGAAAATTAAGTAAATGTGGCTGACAAGGACCATTTTGTAAGTAATATCTTCTTATTGAATCTTGGTAATGAAGTTCATAACTTATTATCGGTTGCCTCAAACCCGGATCATTGGGTAAGTCCTCCAATCTAAACTCTAATCGAGGCCGCTTGTGTTCTTCTAACTCATTTGATGTCTTCTTTGATGTTGTTCTTGCGAAATATTTATCCATTATATTGGAATTTTAGTCACAACTCACAACTACAAGATATTAAAATAAATATCAACAACTTGAACAAGAGATATCACTATGTAATGTAAGTGCTGAAATCTAAGTGAACAATGCAAATACCATTGAAAAATGCAATTACCTTCTGGTTGTTGGCTATTGATTACCCCGCCCGGATGTTTTTAATCAATGAAATTCTTCTCACGATTCGATAAACTCTATAAATCTGAAATGAAGATGGAGAATCTAGCTCTTCCGGTAGATCTAACAAATCCGTAAAGAAGGAAGAAATCAACAGATGGAGAAACGTTGAACAGATTAACAAATCCAATTTAGAAACCAATTCAACAGATTGAGAAACTACACATTTAGATGGAAAAGTGTATACCTGAACAACGGAACGCCTGAACTGCTGAAGTCTAAATCAAAGTTCCCAGTAAAAATATATAATTACTGAAGAAAACATCATCAAACTACAAATAGAAGAAATCCAACCAAGGCATCATAAGAAATTAAGAATAACTGAAGAAAGGAGGAGGAGGAGGAGAAGAAGAAGCAGATGCTCACAGTGAAGTGGAGAACCAAGGGCTATGCGGCGAGAATGGATGGAAGCCTGAAACAGCGAGAATGTCGAAGTTACAACAAGCTTGTAG
Source organism: Dactylorhiza incarnata (assembly GCA_033032865.1). Lineage (NCBI taxonomy): Eukaryota > Viridiplantae > Streptophyta > Magnoliopsida > Asparagales > Orchidaceae > Dactylorhiza > Dactylorhiza incarnata. Next base: position 2,222,846 of record JAWHQI010000026.1, on the reverse strand, counting down.
AGGCAGTCTAGTTATCACATTTGATGAAACGGTAAAACTGAACCGCTGTCCGCCTGTCCGCTTCGCTGAACGCCGCCGTTCGCGATGCCTGGAGGAGGAGGAGAATATGCGATGTCCGTTCGGCGTTCGCGTCTTCGCAATGTCCGCTGAACGCCGGCCCTAGACCGCTGAGAGGAGGAGGAGCCGAGGAGGAGAAGATCCACGCCGCCGTTTGCGATGTCTGCTGAACGCCGGCCCTAGACCGCTGAGAGGAGGAGGAGCCGAGGAGGAGAAGATCCACGCCGTCGTTCGCGATGTCCGCTGAACGTCCAAGCCCTAGACTGCTGAGAAGATTCACGCAATGCGCTGGGCGGTGAAATTGAAGAATTGCTGGGAAGAAAACCGTGATACCCGACCTAAAGTGAACCGGAATAGTGCCCAGTGTGTCTAAATTGAACCAAAATTGTATTTGGTTGGACCCAAATCAATACCTTTAAATTTTTTTCCCGAAATTTTGGACCCGGGCACGTGCCCGGGTGTGCCCGTGAACAGTTCCGCCCCTGGTTGTCAACAGAAGAATTGTTGCCTTCATTTAGCATCCCTGATGAGAATACTTTAAAAAAAAGAAAAAAAAATTAGGTGGGTTTCTCTCACCTACGATCACGTGCATCAAATCGTTGGTTCTCCGTGATTGATCGAAATACTGTCATATTTCGTGAAAACAGATCCGTCGTAGGATGCCTGATCATACGACTGTATTTAATCTCCAACGTAAAACAAGGTGGGAGAACACACCTAAAATTAGGTGGGAGAACGCACCTAAAAATCTCTCTTAAAAAAAGTATGCAACACCATCAAATGAGAATATTCAATATTTTTTAAATAAAATTATTGCTTGAAATGTCCGAGACAAAATAAATAATTATTATACCCTACAATAAAAAATGAGAAAAATTAAGTATATAAATAGATTTGCAGCTGAAATTATTTTCGCTGAAAAAGATGAGAAATAAAATATAATGAATTATTTAGAGTACTGTTAAATGGCACATATTGTCGTTATGTACACACCAAGTGATATATGCACACTACTTAGTGTTGGTACCAAAAAATGTACCTCCAAAATGACACTAAGAGAAGGATGAGGGGGAACTGCGGAGTGCAGATTACTTAAGACGAGAGATGCCGAAGAGGAAAACGAGAAGAGAAAAACAACTCGGATTAACCTAAAAAAAAGATATAGAGGGAACTAGAGGCAGAGCAGGATCTGAGGTAGAAAAGTGACAGAATTCGAGACCGCTTATACAGGTTGTAAGCTGGAGGCTCGAAGCAAAAGTCCTTTTTTCTGGTACCCCTACCCCCTATTTATAGACGTGGAGGTTGCCCAAACGGGCAGATCCAAAAATTACGGGCTGCCCGGGGCAGAGAAAAGATGTGCTAATAACAAAAAAGAGAAAAAAGACCAGACCGAGCGGTCTGACGATCTGATTGGAGCTTGACCGCTGATCACTTGGAAGGCATCCCTGGATCGGAGAGAAGCGGTCCGGGCGGTCTCACAAATCTGAGACCGCTGGAAAGGAACACCCTGACTGAGAAGAGAGGCGATCTGGACGGTCTCACAAATATGAGACCGCTGGAAAGACCCACCCTGGTTGAGAAGAGAGGTCGCGGATTTCTGGGCAAACATAATCCCCGCACATTTTTAAGTTGCACTGAAACTTCAAAAATGTAAACTTTGACCGCCGAGACCGCGACCGTCATTAATGCTCACAGGGCCTATAAATACAGCTTCCGAGGCTTTAGAAATCACAATTTTCTGAAAAAACATGCGAGCTTGATCTTCTAGCGGTCACCGAAATTCAGACAAAAACGACCTCCGCAATGGTGACTGTGTTGTCCCTTCTAAGTAACAAACCTCCAGGAGCGGATTCTCCTGAGAAAAAGGAGACCGCCAGCTCGAAGAAGGTGGTGAAGGTCGTCAAAACTTTGACTAAGGCGAGCACGTCAAAGGAGGTCGCGCGAACTTCTCCGAGGAAACAATCCGACCTTCCAGAAAATACGGTCTCGCCAACCCATCCTGCTGCTGTCTTATCAATTAGCTCTTCAGGGCCTGTATTAAATTTTCCTGATTTTACCATTTCTTTTAACTATCAGAAAACTCTGGAAGCGCTCAGTCAGACCGCTGGTCAGCAGGGCGAGATCGTATCAACTGAAACCATCCTGGCTGGAATGCAGGAGAAGAAAATTGAAGCCGAGAAGATTAGGCAAAGGATCGCTGATTCCCAGGGCACTGCGAAGACGAAAAAGAGAGAATTTAAATCCTTCTACTCCAAGTGCTAAGAGGAAAAAGGATGAAGGAACTAAGGATGTGATCACTCCAAAGGCGGTCACACTCCCTGAAAGCGGCGGTCTTAAGAAATCCATGGATGCATCTACGAAGGTATGTGGTGTGGTCGATCTCTTTTTTCCTTCTGCGATCTCAGCTTTTTCAAGAGAAGCGGATTCTGAACTGATTGCTTATCTTGATGAAGCTTCTTCCAATGATATTTCTTTCTCGTCCTTGCAGGTGCTTAATACTTTTGAGGCCGAAAATCTCAAGGCGGCTGCCGCTGAAAAAGAGGTCGCTGATAGGGAAAAGGAGATCGCCGCAGCAGCGATCAAGCTGAAAGAAGAGATGGAGAAGAAAGAGAGAGAAGAAAAGGAGAAAATAGAAAAAGAAGAGAAAGAAAGAGAGGAGAAGGAGAAGAGGGAAAGGGAAGAAAAAGAGAAGGAAGAGAAGGAGAGGAAGGAAAATGAGTAGAAAGCGACTCTGATCGCTTTAGAGTAGAATGAGGAGGAAGAAAGAAGAGCAACTCTGCTCGCAGCAGAGGAGGAAGAAAAGAAGAAAAAGGCGGTCCTATTGGCCGCAGAAAAGAAAAAGAAAAAGAAGAAGATTTCTGAGCTAAAAGCAGAGGAGAAGAGCTGGCAGATTGCCAAGGAAAAAGCCGCTCTAGCGGTCTCCCAAACCTCTCTGCTGCCCAAGAAAAGCAACTAGATTAGGCAGCAGCGGACCGCGCAGCAGCGGTCTTTGCCCTGCGAACTGGTAAGGCGAAGATGGTTACCAGACCACTAGAATTTCTTTCTTTGCCTGCGGTTCGACCTGAATCTCCAAAAAGAAAACGTGAGATCGTCGTCATTGAAACTGACGACATCCTTGTTAGCAACTAGGAATTAAAAAAGGAGAAGAAAAGAAAGAGAGAGGTCGCAAAAGAGTGAATTAGAAAGAATAGACCTTGAGCGCTTAAGGGGATCAGACCGCCTCTTATTGACCGCAGAACCCGCGGTCACAGTGGATATTGAAAATATTTTGCGTGACTGCGGTCTTAATTTCTTTCCAAGTATTCTTTCTGTGCGATCTCTTTTATTTTTGAACTTGTGATAGTTGAGCTAATCTTCAAATTCTCCTGACCGCAGATGACAACATTGTGGAGATCGAAGAAGGAGAACTTCCGCCGCAAAAGATCATGATCCCTGATTAGCTCGCCAACATCCTTAATCCAATATTTGAGGATATTCGCTCTATGCTGATTTGGGAGCGAATTCATAATGATCAACTCCGCGATCTTGAAGAAAAGCTCCGTGCCACCGAAAAGCAAGTTCGTGAGGAGTGCGGTCTGAAGATCGATGAGCTCACTCGAGCGCTTCGAAAAGCGGAGAAGGATGCCGAATATTATAAAGGGAAGGCCGCTGCTTTGTCCTCTGAGGTCGCCATGTTGAGGGGTAGATCCGCAAAAATGACGATTAGGCCAGCGACGTCTGGCGATCACCCAGAAGTGAGACTGTGCTCGGAGATCATGGCCATTCCTATGGAGCAGGTGGACAGGGAGATGTCTAAGATCCATCGAGCTGCAATGTCTGCCAATCAGAACCTCGCGTCAGTCTTGACCGCAGTTAATGAAATGCAGGACATCGCGGCCTACGTAGGAAGGAAGCGATCTCATAAGAAATGAACATTAATCATTTATTTTATGTGGTTTTGTAATATAATTCCTGGACAAGCTTGGTTGTGTAATATGTATAATTTCTGTCGTTTGCGATCTCTATTCTGCTGTGATGACTTTTATTATTATGTGCTACTTATTTATACCATGTGGTCTGGGATGCTGCGGTCTCCAATTATTGAGACTGATTATATCTATGCCACTTCTCAATTCTTATGCAGGTTTGGCGATCTGCGCAGTTTTACTGGGCGGTCTCGAGAGAAGTAATCATTACGAAAATATCCCTTGCTCTCTATAAATAGCTAACTTTTAGAAATTTTATTCTATATTTTCTGTATGCGCCCAAAGCACCGGTCTCAGCGATCTCAAGTTATGGTGTCTGCGCGAGCTTCTTCAGCTGAAGTTTTCTTGGGAGCCGATCACAAGCCAGGCCGCCTTTCTAAAGATGAATATGTGAATTTCTTGGAGAAGCACATGGTTCAAAGTCAGATCATTGTGAGACCACCGAGAGAAGACGAAGGATTGAACTTTGGAGAGGAGAACAAGTTCATTATCCCCATCGATCACTTCGATAACGGGTTGAAGATTCCTCTCCCTTGGGAAATCCTCGAGGTGATGGATTATTATGGATTGGTGTTTGCCCAGCTGCCTCCGAACTCAATCGGTCTTATCATGGTCTTCATCAACTATTTGAGATCGGAAAAAATAAGATTCACCATGACGCTCTTCCGCGCGACCTTCACTGCAAAAGTCTTTAAAGAAGGTCAGAAGAAAGAAGAATTCAAAGAATTGATATATTTTTCTACTGAAGGAATTAAAGTTTTGAATCTCCCCAACAAGGTTCCTTTCTGGACAGAGAGATTCCTTGTTTTTAAGGGCGATCTCGGCGGTCTCCAGAGCCGACCTTCTCCGCGACCTGAGAGCTTCTTCAGGAAAGATAAGACGATCTCGCAGGAGGAGTTGAAAATCCTGGCTTTCCTGGCGGGCAAGCGGCTGGACCTTATTCACTACCTAGCGATTTGGCCCGAGATCGCTGAAATTTCTTCAGAAGAAAGTGAGTATTCCTCCAGCGGTCTTCCACAATCTTTTCTTAATTTTTTATTTTACTAACTTTTCCTTTTTTCAGCGACCTTCGCGATCCCAGCGAGAGACCCCGTGTCACCAGCGGAAGAGGTGCTCACTCAAAGAGAGAAAAGATTGAAGCGCGAGAACGCTGGGCTCAGCAGCACACCTGAGACCGCCAACGAGCCATTTCATATGCATGGCTTCATGAAAAAACAAAAAGATATAAAAGGTAAACCCCTTTTGAAATGGGGTGCTAAGGGAAAGACCGTGAGGGTCTCTACCGATCTCCCCCTTTGGAGTGGAAAGCTGACCCACCACGCTTCTGCGATCACTTCAGTTCTGTATGGAAAAAGTAATACAACCGAAGCATACAATTTTGAGACCGACATGCTTCCTGATATTTGCGCTCAAGCGGCCGTTAGGAGCCCGATTTTAAATCATCATATGGGGCGATCTCTCCGAGGTGCTTTAAATGAGATCGAAATCCTGCATGAGGAACGAAGGGTAAGATAATTTTTCCTGATGTATCAAACTCTTCATTGTGATCGTGCGGTCTAATTGTTTTCTTTCTGCAGCAATCAAGGGAAGCAGCCTATGATCCAGAAAATCCTGAGTTCCAGAAGGCTCTAATGCAACATATAAAAGTGACCGCTTGATGAGTCCCAAATATATACACATTTATGGACTCATCTGGGCCGATTTTCTAGTCTATGCACTACACTTTAGGCATGTTTTCGCTCATATTTGTTATTCCATGCTATGTGCACTTCTAGGCCCGTTTTGGTGTTATTTCTTGTTTATCTTCATTTTTAGTTTTCATGCATGGTTAAGTGTCACTTTCAGTGGTTTGATTAGTGTTGTATGCTGAAGCAGGAGTCGTGCAGCTGTTCCCGGTACAAATCTGTACAGGAACACTGCGCACGATCACTGGTTTTATTGCGCACGACCACTGGTCGTGCGCCACTGATCGTGTGCACTTAACCCCTGAAAACTGAGTTCTGTCTCCCCTTATCGCACGACCACCTATGATAACGCGCACGACCACTGGTCGTGCGCCACTGGTCGTGCGAACATTGTATTTTATAATTTTCTTCCCCTGCAGGCTCCGTCCAAGCAGGCGCACGATCACAGGATGATAGTGCGCACGACCACTGGTCGTGCGCCAACGATCGTGCGCACTGTTTATTCCAGCGCCTATAAAGTGCCCTGCTCGCGATTTAGGTCAGGATCCTCGCCGTTTTTCCGCCCAGCTCCGCCGTTCCGCCCATTTCCGCAGGTATTCGCCCCCTAGGCCTCCTCCATCATCCAAGGGCTTCAAGGAAGAGATTCTACACTCATCTTCATCGCCAAGGAAGGAGTTCCTCGCATCGGACGTGGCCGGATTGTAAAACGCTGGAGAAGACGGGTCCATTGGGAGGTGTGACAGCCCTCCTCTACCCCGGACGCAGTTGAGACCGAGCTAGGACGTGGATTGACAACCCGACGATTCCTACCGTGAATCTACAACGAGACTCCGGATTCGGTCGTATCTCTTGCCTCTTTCTTCTACTTGTGTGGTTGTATTTGTTTGTAATCTCTATATTTAGATGATGACACTATGAATCTTGTTTATTAATGTTTATTTCATGTTTATGGAATCATATTATTCATATGTGTGAATGAGGTGCGCCGCCATCCATGTTCCACTCCACCACCGTGTCCGGTGCCGCACTAGCAATTGCTAGTGGCGTGCTTGTCGAAGAGGTGCCGACGACCCTCATTCCGTTAGCCTACTCGCCCATCCGCCTACCGAAGCGTGGCATAGCGACCCGTGTATTCCATCCCGCCTAACGAAGCAGCGCGCTCAAGGCCTGCATAGTTCGATCCGTTTGCCTACTCGTCCATCCGCCCTTACGAAGTAGCGCGTTCAAGGCCTACGTAGTCTTCCATCCCGCCGAGCGAAGCTTTGCATAGCGGCATTGCATAGGAGTAATTATAGTATTTTCTCTTTATTTTCCACAATCCAAAACTCCCGTTTCCGCATCCATCCGCTCGAAAGGACTTCAATCTCAAGTCCTTCCTCGATAATAAACTCCACCTTACTGTGTTCCTTTGAGATCGATACTTGGGGATTCATTCCCATTTTATATTACTTGAACGATCGGTACACTGCCGTTTCGTGTCGCAGTCGAGCTACCGCATATAGCGGTGTGTGAGATTTGCGCCATCAAGTTTTTGGCGCCGTTGCCGGGGAACACAGTCGTGTGAGTTTTCTGGAGAGGGAGAACCTGAGAGAGGAGCCCTTCCATTTGTAAATTGCATTTCTTTGTTTTATTTCTTTTTATTCCATTTTCCTGTTTTAATTAGGTTGCTTTAGTAATTTTTGTTAGGTGTAGTATTTTGCACAATAACATTTTTATTTTGAATCGTATTATCTTCACACTATGTGGGCACATCTTAATTTCCGTTGCCGTTGGTGTGGAGCTACCTCCCACTCTAGTGATGAATGTCCTACGGAGAATAGTAGGCATAAGTCTTATTGCCCAGCATATGGAGCACCGACTTCGTCTGATACTCCATATGGTGCGCGTAAGTCTTATGGCTACTCTGCTGAGCCTTTACCGTCTTACTTCTTTTCGGCTTCAGCACCCGCTGTGCCAAAGAAGCCTGCTAGGCAGTGCCAGTTTTGTCGGAGCACAGATCATGCCCTGAAGGATTGTGCTGCTTATCTTCGCCAACTGGATGAGGATGACGAGCCGGATATCCGGATCGTCCCAACTCCTAACTCTGGCGGCACACCTTCAACATCCGGTTATGTGTCTTTGTCACCTTCACATCTTGAAGGGAATGACATGGATACGGTCACCGGATGTGCGGCCGATCTATGCACCGACATTGCTGAGCCTATTCTCCATGTGCATCCACCACCTCTAGTGGATTCGATTCTTTGTGAGGAATCGGTGCTCGACTTTTATCCGAGCACTACTCCTCCCCCTGTTGTGCATACTATACTCGTCTCCGACGACATTGTTGATGATGTGTCGCAGGATGAGGTGGGTGATCTGAGTATTGTGCCTACTCCTACGGAGGAGGACAACTTTCTAGGCGAAGAGGAGTTTTCCTCAGCACCGGTGGAGGAAGTCCAAATCTTGGGCATGGCCACTGTCGATCCCGCTGAACCTTGCGACATTGATAACAATGCCAACATTATTTTACTTACCCAACCTGATGGGAGTGAGACCGGGATCACTCCCCCGATTGATGTTTATTTATGTTCATCGTCTTCTTTATTTCTTGATCCCCTTCCTTCATCTGAGTCTGTGCAGGTTGAATCTTCACAGGTACTTCAGGAGGACTCGGAGCTTTGTGCTCCAGTCAATGATGAGTGTGTCCTTTTATGCGAGGAGGTTGATTCCTCCTCCATTAAGGAAGCCTCATTCGTTGCCTTCTCCCCCTGCGGACCTGCTGTGGACGATACCTTGCTGGGCAAGGATAGTTTTGGTGAGATGAGTGAGGACCAGGCCTCCTCCTCTTCTTACTTTCTTTTCCCTCTACCTGTGATGGGCAGGTTTTATTTATATTCGGGTAGAAGCGTGACTGCCTTATCTCCGTATCGGTACCAGCTACCGAAACGCATATTGGAGCAGTTACCTGTGCATTTTCTTTTTCATAGGCCCATTAGCTAGATATTATAAAGTTTTGAATAAGTCGTGCTGGGATGACAATAACCCCAGTAGTTATCTTAATTTTTCTTGCATTTTCATTTCGTTTCTAATTTTGTTTTTGCGGAGCTGACCCCTGCAGGTATCTTTTCTGGATGGAGGATGCCGCGGTTCATTTTAGCTTACACGTCAATCTTCTGGTATGCTCATTTCTGAGCATTGGGTACTCTCTTTCCCTAGCCCTATTTTGATTTTCATGACATATATTATGTGGGTTGTTTAGTTTAAGTCTGGGGGAGAGTAGTTCTGTGTGCCCACGCACGTGCACTATTGCATTGCATGCTAGAAGTATTTCTATTTCAATTATTTAGTTATGTTCAATTGCATTGCACACCACTACACCCACTCGAGCGTGCACTTAGCTGTTGGCACGTCTTGAGCCGAACTCATTTCTTTTCGTGTGATTTGGAAAATCACTGTGCTGGCTTAGGATTATGAGGCGGAGTAAAATGTTGACTCCGGTAGTGCTCCTAGTCGAGTGCTCATGTCTCGTTTAGAAAATCGTGTAGATTCAATTTCTTTTTATGCTTTTAGTTTATATTTTTTTTTCTATTAGCGTAAATATTGTTTACTCTACTCAATTGGTGAATCCGGTGTGAATCAAACGGTAGCATAGGAATGTGTGTAGATGCTCGTTAGCCTCGTATTGCCCGAGTCGGGAGAAAGGATTATCTTTCTCGGTGACTAGAACTTGCCCCAAGCGATTCTTGAAGCATGGGTATACGGTTAGTCAATTGCGTGAATGTGATATAGGCCATCATTTTGGCCCGGTTGAGCCTTTGTGCCCACTCCTATCGCTTTATCCTCGTTAGCCCAGTTGTGCCTACCCTTTCTTTGATTCAGCCCCACTGTTGTCTCACCAAAGCCTAAACGCCAATCCTAGTCGCACACCCAAATTTGAGCTCTAGTATATTACTTTCATGATTGGGTTGTTGATGTAGTGTTATGTTTGTGAAAATATGGATATGCATCATTGTTTAGATTGCTGAAAATATGTGAAAAGAAAAAGAAAATAAGAAAAAGAAGAGAAGTGAGAAGAAAAGAAGAAGATATGAGCTTTATTGAAAAAATCTGTGTATGAATGTATGTTTGGGAGTAGGCGGTGCACACACCCATGTAGTCAAATCCAAGTCTGGGGGTGTGGTGTACCCGTGTATTTGTGTGGTGAATGAGGAGAATTTCTGCATTAGCTCATTTGGGTTTTTGTGTTTTAAGCCTTCATGTTTATATTTGTTTATCCTCACCTAAACCCAAGCCTCATCTAAAACCTTAAGTCCTATTGATTCACGCATTTGAGTCAAACCAGTGCCGTGGAGAGAGTGCGAATGGGCAAGCTTATGGTCACCGACATTGATGGATTTCAATGGAGGTTGTCTCGAGCCCCGATCTTTGGCAATGCTCGCCTCAGCGTTCAGTTTACTTTCTTCCTATGTACGACCTTATGATTCACCGTGATTCACTTTTTGAGTAAATGTAATATATAAATACGCCCCTAGAAAAGTATAAACTAATATGTACAATTAGAAATTTTGTCTACTGTATTTCTACGCGCATGAGCATGCGACTTCGCATGATACTCCGCTTTACAATTTCTATGCCAGCTATGTATTTTTTTCTCAGTCGCTTGAGGAATTTGTTTGCTCGGGACGCGCAAACAGGTAAGTCTGGGGGTGTGATGAGTCCCAAATATATACACATTTATGGACTCATCTGGGCCGATTTTCTAGTCTATGCACTACACTTTAGGCATGTTTTCGCTCATATTTGTTATTCCATGCTATGTGCACTTCTAGGCCCGTTTTGGTGTTATTTCTTGTTTATCTTCATTTTTAGTTTTCATGCATGGTTAAGTGTCACTTTCAGTGGTTTGATTAGTGTTGTATGCTGAAGCAGGAGTCGTGCAGGTGTTCCCGGTACAAATCTGTACAGGAACACTGCGCACGATCACTGGTTTTATTGCGCACGACCACTGGTCGTGCGCCACTGATCGTGTGCACTTAACCCCTGAAAACTGAGTTCTGTCTCCCCTTATCGCACGACCACCTATGATAACGCGCACGACCACTGGTCGTGCGCCACTGGTCGTGCGCCACTGGTCGTGCGAACATTGTATTTTATAATTTTCTTCCCCTGCAGGCTCCGTCCAGGAAGGCGCACGATCACAGGATGATAGTGCGCACGACCACTGGTCGTGCGCCAACGATCGTGCGCACTGTTTATTCCAGCGCCTATAAAGTGCCCCGCTCGCTATTTAGGTCAGGATCCTCGTCGTTTTTCCGCCCAGCTCCGCCGTTCCGCCCATTTCCGCAGGTATTCGCCCCCTAGGCCTCCTCCATCATCCAAGGGCTTCAAGGAAGAGATTCTACACTCATCTTCATCGCCAAGGAAAGAGTTCCTCGCATCGGACGTGGCCGGATTGTAAAACGCTGGAGAAGACGGGTCCATTGGGAGGTGTGACAACCCTCCTCTACCCCGGACGCAGTTGAGACCGAGCTAGGACGTGGATTGACAACCCGACGATTCCTACCGTGAATCTACAACGAGACTCCGGATTCGGTCGTATCTCTTGCCTCTTTCTTCTACTTGTGTGGTTGTATTTGTTTGTAATCTCTATATTTAGATGATGACACTATGAATCTTGTTTATTAATGTTTATTTCATGTTTATGGAATCATATTATTCATATGTGTGAATGAGGTGCGCCGCCATCCATGTTCCACTCCACCACCGTGTCCGGTGCCGCACTAGCAATTGCTAGTGGCGTGCTTGTCGAAGAGGTGCCGACGACCCTCATTCCGTTAGCCTACTTGCCCATCCGCCTACCGAAGCGTGGCATAGCGGCCCGTGTATTCCATCCCGCCTAACGAAGCAGTGCGCTCAAGGCCTGTATAGTTCGATCCGTTTGCCTACTCGTCCATCCGCCCTTACGAAGTAGCGCGTTCAAGGCCTACGTAGTCTTCCATCCCGCCGAGCGAAGCTTTGCATAGCGGCATTGCATAGGAGTAATTATAGTATTTTCTCTTTATTTTCCACAATCCAAAACTCCCGTTTCCGCATCCATCCGCTCGAAAGGACTTCAATCTCAAGTCCTTCCTCGATAATAAACTCCACCTTACTGTGTTCCTTTGAGATCGATACTTGGGGATTCATTCCCATTTTATATTACTTGAACGATCGGTACACTGCCGTTTCGTGTCGCAGTCGAGCTACCGCCTATAGCGGTGTGTGAGATTTGCGCCATCACCGCTGACCAGGTGATTTCCGAGATCCGAGATCGCGGCGGTTTTACTGAAGAATTCAAAGATATAAAATTTGCCGATCTCTTCCCTGAAGCGGCGAAGAAAATTGATGAACAATCAGTGACCGCAGATCAGACTGCCGATGAGGAAGAAGGAGATGTCGAGATTATTGATGAAGATATAGAGAGTGGGAGCCAATATGTAGCGGGCCAGGATATGAGCTCTGGAGCTGGCTCGAGCTCTGGATCCAGAATTCCAGGAGGGAGCTTAGAAGAATCGTCAGAAGAGACCGATTCCTCCTCCTCGGATGAGCGGTCTCCAAAAAGATCGAAGAATGAATAGACAATCTTGTAATTTTACTCTTTTGAGACCATGAGTTTTGTGACCGGGCGGTCTGATGTATTTGAACATTGGAACAGACATAAATAGAAATTTGTCATACCTTTCTTTTCTGCGAATGATTATTTTTCTGGTGCTTTTTCTTTTGTATACTGACCATATTGTTTGTGATCTCATTATAACGCGGTAGAATCGACATTCGATCTCAATGCCTTAGGTTTTTGCTGATCTTGAAATAATAAATTCATAATTCAATAAGAGCGATCTTATATATTTCAGACCGCGTTATTGGGAGACGAGTCCGTCTTTGATTAAGAATTAAATAGAGAATTTCATACGAGACCGCTTATGAGAAATTTCCCCCAACTAATGATCTCCAGCTTTACCACAAAATCATATGAGACCGCTTATTGCTTTTGCGATCTCTGATGTTAATAAATTCAGCATAGCAAAAGATAATGATCCACTGAGATCGACTCCTGAATAATTTCAAGCACGAGCACAAGAGGTGACCTTTCAATATAGAGACCGCTTCTTAGTAAATAAAAACTTGCTTGAATAATATACTCGTATAATAGATAATCTATAATTCCACATATTTCAGGCTGTTCTATCCCTAGAGGTCATAACCGGCGATCTTCATCATTTCAGACCGCTATATAACAAAGAGAACCTATGATTCTGTATACTGGAAAAATGAGAACATTTAGCTTGCGGTCTCAATTTATTTAGACCGTTTATTACGAGAATAATTAAGAGATTTTCAGATAATGATTCCAAATGCCTCGAGCTTTGTTCAAGAAACTTTTCTGGAAAACCGCTAGCGATCTCTAATATCCAAGTCTTGGAGGAGATACAACCGACGATCTTAAATATTTGAGATCGCTGAAAATCACTTTACAAATAAACTCTTAGAGAACCTACCAACGATCTCTACATCCAAGTCCTGGAGGAGATCGAGCTGGCGGTCTTCAATATTTGAGATTACTGAAAACCCAGAAAAGACCAAAACTGGCGGTCTCCCATAATTCAGACCGCTCCATTCTTGAAGAAAAAGTATAACCTCTTTTTTGCTGGCCTCATCGTGAGATCAACCTGCCCTACCTGGTTAATGAAAGCCTGGTAGCGGGATCTCTCGGGGCAATCTTGTATAACTTTAGGAAGAGAAACGAAGAAGAGAGAGCAGTTGCCAACTCAGAATGAACATAAAAGGGGCAAGGTGTGGTTATGCCGTGGAGGCCATACCGACATTGCTTTCCCGAAGGAACTTCTTAAAGTTATATCATACAACCATTTTTCTTTGGCTATCATCATACCAATGAGTATTCGATGGTCACAAAACAAGATGATCCATAGGGCAGGTGTGGTCATACCGCGGAGGTTACACCGAAATTGCTTTCCCTGGAAAGATCATCAAGACTGTAACGATGTCCTCTTTCAATGCATGACAGAGCTGAACATTCACCTAAAACCCTTCTTAACGTAAAGGTGTGTCAGATGTCAGCTAGGACCCGACATCCTAAAGTTCCTCCGCACGAGCTTGGCGAAGCACTGCTGTACAGATGCGAAATCTCCCCGCTACCTGTGGTCCTGACAGATTTTACCACTCAAGCTTCAAGTCGAGGGGGAATGAAGTAGGATCCGTCGATACCTCCCTTGGTAGGACCTTAGCCTTTGATGACCTCATTTTTGATACCTTCTTTTTATTTCATATATCAAAAAGATTACAAACACACCATCATAATGTTCAAAAGGAGAAGAGCAAGAAAGAGAATGAAAAATTAGATACAAGTATTTAAGAGAAGAAGCGCTTGAGGTCATCCCCACTCAAAGTGTGAGGCAGTTCTTCTCCTTCATAAGTCTGGAGATGATAAACACCATTCTTAAGTACTTCTTTTACCACGAACGACCCTGCCCAATTCGGATTGAGTTTTCCAACTGAGCCAGATCTCGCTGCTGCATCTACCTTTTTCAAGACTAGATCACCAACAGCGAATTCCTTAATTCTGACATTTTTATCGAAATTTTTTTCCATCCTCCTCTTCACCTCTTCCTGCCTAATTGTTGCGATCTCTCAATTCTTCAATAAGATCAAGACTACACTTTAGCTCTTCATCGTTCTCTTCCATCCAGTCATCCTGGTTTTGTTGAGACAATAACACCCTCAGACTTTTTACCTCAAATTCAACGGGAATAAGAGCTTCGGAACCATGAGACAATTTAAAAGGGGTTTCTCCAGTAGCTGAGGTTGGAGTCGTCCTCAGAGCCCATAATACTGAAGGTAACTGCTCTGCCCAATTGCCCCTGAGATTTTCTACTTTTTTCTTCAAAAGGTTGATTATGAGTTTATTAACAACTTCTACTTGACCATTACTTCTAGGATGATGCACAGGAGCGAAACGCAATTCGGTGCCAATCTGATCACAGAAAATTATAAGTTGAGAGTTGTTGAATTGAGAACCATTATCCGTGATAATTGCCATTGGAATTCCATGCCTGCATACTATCTCTACCAGATGAAATTTCTCACAACTTGAGTGGTAATTTTGGCCAACGCTTTTGCCTCAATCCTTTTGCTTAAATAGTCAATCATCACTATAATGTACCGGCGTTGTCCACTGGCCAAAGGAAAAGGCCCAATTAAGTCCATTCCCCAGACCGCAAACGGCCATAGGGTTGCTACTGATTTAAGTTGCTGAGCTGGTTGATTTTGAAGAGGAACAAACTTTTGGCATTGGACACACTTCTTCGCAAACTTCTCGGCATCCTTCCTCATTTGAGGCCAAAAATATCCCTGCCTTAGAATTCTCTTCTCCAAGGTTCTAGCTCCAGAGTGACTGCCGCACTCTCCTGAATGAACCTCTTGAAGAATGACTGAGATTTCTTATTCTGAGACACACCGAGCTAAAGGTGACAGGAAAGTCTTCCTATAGAGTATTCCTGCAACAAGATAATAGTGAGCGGCCTTTAGCCTAAATCTTTTCTTATCTTTTACCGTTGAGTGAAGCTTCCCAGTTGAGAGGTAGAGAATGAATGGATCCATCCAAGATGGGCGTTGATCTATCTGCATAACTTCTCCTTCCTCAATTGCTGGATGAAACAACTCAGAGGTCGTTTTTCCCGAAAGGAGACCAAACTTTGCTAGTTCATCTGCTTCCGCATTCTTCTCTCTCGGAATATGCTGGATAATAAAACTTTTGAACTTGCCTATCTCAACTTTTACTAGAGCTAGATACTGCTTCAGAACACGATCTCTGGTCTCAAAAGTTCCGTTTACTTGAGATGCCATCACCAGGGAATCTGTCTTGATTCGAACATCATCAATTCCCAATTCTCTTGCAAATCTGAGACTGGCCAACAAAGCCTCATACTCTGCTTGGTTATTTGTCGTTGGGAAATAGAACTTCAAAGCTTGATCCAATCTAACTCCATTTGGATTGATCAAGACAACTCCTGCTCCGGATGAATTCCTCCCTGAAGCTCCATCGACAAAGATTGTCCAGGCAAGAGGTGTCCCAACCTCTTTTTCCGATATAGCTTCACTCGCATCAACCATGAAGTCCGCTAGAACTTGCGCTTTGATTGCTACCGTCGGAATATAAGAGATGTCAAATTCACTAAGTTCTATTGCCCATTTAGCCAATCTCCCTGAATGTTCTGGATTTTCTAAGACATTCTTTAATGGAAGATCCGTGACCACATGAAACGAATGAGCTTGGAAATAGGGCCTTAACCTCCGTGCTGAAGTCACGAACATTAAGGCCAACTTTTCGAGAATTGAATAACGAGTCTTTGCATCTTTCAAAATCTTACTCACATAGTATACTGGAAACTGTTTCTTCTTCTCTTCTCGGACCAATACTGAACTTATAGCATCGGAGCCAACTCCTAGATACAGAAAGAGATCTTCTCCCTCCCTTGGACATTGGAGCAGAGGAGTTGATGTCAACTTCCTTTTGAGCTGATTGAAGGCATCATCACACTCCTTAGTCCACTCAAACTTAGCCCCTCCCCAGAGGGTCTTAAAGAAAGGAGCGTTTTTATCTCCTGACCGAGAGATAAAACTACTCAAACCTGCCATTCTCCCTCCTAATTGCTGAACTTCTTTAGGGGACTTAGGATGCGACATACCCAAGATGGCCTTTACCTTATCTGGATTAGGTTCTAACCCCTCCGAAGTGAAGAGATGACCAAGAAATTTTCCTTTGCTCGCTCCTAAAACACATTTCAACGGGTTCAGCCTCATATTAAAAGCTCGAAGAGTCGCAAACGTCTCCATTAGATCACTAAGATGAGATGAAAACGATTTGCTTTTTATTAGGAGGTCATCAACATAGACCTCGAGATTTCTTCCTTTTTGGCCTTTAAAAACTGTATCCATCATTTTTTGATAAGTTTCTTCAACATTTTTTAGCCGAAAGGGCATCACGAGATAACAAAAACAGCTGTCATTTGTGATAAACGAGGTGTGAGGGATATCGGGCTTATGCATTCTAATTTGGTGATAGCCTGAGAATGCATCTAAAAAGCTCATGCAAGAATACCCAACCGCAGAATCCACTAAAGAATCTATCCGAGGCAAGGGGTAGGAATCTTTTGGGCAAGCTTTATTATGTTTTGTAAAATCTACGCACATTCTCCACTTTCCCCCAGGTTTTTTAACCATTACAACATTCGACACCCATTCCGGGTACTGGATTTCTTGAATGAATTTGGCCTTCAACAGCTTCTCCACCTCCTCTCGAATTGGCTGAGCAAGGGTCATCGCCACAGACCTCTTCTTTTGCTTGATAGGAATAGAGTTGGGATCGATGTTGAGGTGGTGGCAGGCGACATCCGGATCAACTTCTGGCATGTCATCTGCTGACCACGCGAAGACATCCAGATTCTTCAAAGGCAAGAGATGAGCCGACTCTTGTCAGCTTCAGGCAGTTCAACGTTGATGGAGAGCTTCTTGCTCTCATCTCCCTCGCTGATGGGCACGCCTTGAGTTGCTTGGGCAGGTTCCAAGCGAACTCCATCTCTTTCCGCTTCTTCTTCAGCTTCTTCCGCAACTCTGACCTGGTCGGGAACTTGAGGTGTCGAAGACATCTCAGCTACCTGGGGAGAAGAAGATACGATCACATTGACTGTTTTGACATAACATTCTCTGGCCTTCTTCGAATCACTCTTGATCCGGTGCTGCTTGCCATTCAAGGCGAATTTCACGGCTTGATGGTAGGTTGACACTACCGCTTGATACCCATTTAGAAGGGTTCTTCCAAAAATTGTGTTGTAGCTACTAGGAGCTTCAACGACTATGAACTTTACAAGCTTCACGATGCCTCCTAAAATCACCGAGAGGGTGACGACTCCTTCCACTTCCTTCTTTTCTCCCGAGAAACCATAGAGGGTCCCTCTGTGGAGAGAAGAGTCTTCCTTGTCTTCAACGCTTCGAAAGCAGGCTTGAAGAGCACGTTCACTGAGCTCCCAATATCGATTAAGATCTTCTCCACGGTATAGTTCTCGATAATTGCTTTAATAACGACCGCATCGTCGAAGGGATTGGAGGTCGTAGGAAGGTCCTCTTCTCCGAAGGTAACCGTTCCCCAGACTGGAGCTGAGGAAGTGACAGCATCTTCCGATCGAAAGACCCTCTTGAGACTAGCCCTCCTAAAGCATCATCTGCATCCACGCACTCATTGGGAAAACCGATGTTGCCGAGGTGGCCAACATCATCTACTTCTTCACATTCCCAATGGACTTCTGCCACCTCCTTGCTCTTGGAGGTCGAAGCCTTGGAGGGGTCACTTTTCTGGAAGAGATCTCAGAGCTTTCCTTCTTTCAGAAGCTTCTCCACTAGCAAGCGAAGAGCTCTACAAGCCTCGGTCAAATGGCCTCTTTCCCCGTGATATTCACAGTAAAGAGCCGGATTCCTGGATTTTGGATTTGAATTGAGCGGAGCGGGCTTCTTGAAGAAGGTCTGCTTCTGGAGAATATGAACCACCTCACTCATAGAAACACCAAGGTCTGTAAAGGACTCTTGGGAGTCATTATAGAACGGTGGAGCAGTCAGAAGGGGCGGCTGAATATATTGAATTTGATGAACTGGAGTGATTTGCGGAACTGGGGCAGCAGGGGTTGGCAGTAGAGGTCCCTTGGGCTGGAACCGTTGATTTCCCTGATTGGAGCGATGATTTCAGAAGTTTCTGACGATTGGAACGGGAGGCGGGAATTCTTGATGCGGCTTTTATGATGACGGAGCTGGATAAAATCCTGCGGAACCTTTTTGAACACCCTTGCTCGTCAAGTTAGAGACATAGGCGGGGTTGTTGATTTCCCCTTCTATGTGGCGATTGGCGATGCTGATCAACTCTTTATAAGAGCTGGGCTCTCTTGTGGTGACCTCAAACTTGAGGGGACCTTCCTGCAAACCATTAATCAGTGCAGCCATATAGAGAGCGGGATCAACATCCCTGATTCCTAGAATTTATTTCTGAAAGCGGTCGATGAAACGAGCCAAAGTCTCGTTATCTCCCTGCTTAATCTTGAAGAGGGCCGTGGGACCATTCTTCCTTTTTTTGGCGATTGCAAACCTCAGAAGGAGTTCGTGCCTTATGATGGCAAAACTCGGGATGGATTGGGAAAGCAGCTTGTAGAACCATTCCCTAGCAGATCCATCAAAAGAGGTGATCAACAATTTACACCTCACAGCATCTGAGATGGTCCTAAGAGCGACGGCGAACTTAAAAGCCTGAAGATGGGAAACTGGGTCGCTCTCCCCGGAGAACATAGGGTGTCGAGGCTCTCTGAAACCATGAGGAATGGGCTCCCAACGAACTTTGTCAGAAAAAGGAGAGGGCTCCTCCGAATCAACAATGTCATAAGGAGCAGGAAAAGGAGCAGGAGGGGCCGGAGGATAGACATAATCCTCTTGAAAATTTAGGGTCTGGGCCGGAGGTCCCTGAGCTGCTCCTCTAAAAGAATCTCGACGGGTTGCGAACTCTTCCTGTTGAGATCGCAGAGGAGCTGCAGGCTGAGGGATCGCGCGGTCATGAGGGTGATCGCTAGCCATGCAGTCAGGGCTGGCGATCTGACCTGGCTGGGGAAGGATTCTCTAGGAGATCGCTGCCAGAACCTGGCTCATGGCTTCGATCTGCTTGGCGGACTCTTGCTGAGCTCGGATAACCTCCTGACGATCTCGGGCGGTCTCCTGCTTAGATCGCGCGATTTCCTGCTGAAATCGCGTGACCTCCTGCTGAGCTAGGGCAGCTTCTTGCCGAGCTCGAGCGGCCTCCCGAAGGGCTTGCTCTACGCGCAGCTCGAAACGACGCTCAAGGGCTTCTAGGGGATTTGAGTCGATGAGAGGACGACTACTGGAAGACCGGCGAGCACGCACCCTGCGGTCTGCCATCTCGATGTCTACTGGATTCACCTAAACACTCCTGATCTGAAGGTCGCGTGTTCGTTCTGTTGGTACAAAAAAATGTACCTCCAAAACTCACACTAAGAGAAGGATGATGGGGAACTGCGGAGTGCAGGTTACTTAAGACGAGAGATGCTGAAGAGGAAAACGAGAAGAGAAAAACAACTCGGATTAACCTAAAAAAAAGGATACAGAGGGAACTAGAGGCAAAGCAGGATCTGAGGTAGAAAAGTGACAGAATTCGAGACCGCTTACACAGGTTGTAAGCTGGAGGCTTGAAGCAAAAGTCCTTTTTTCTGGTACCCCTACCCCCCTATTTATAGACGCGGAGGCTGCCCAAACGGGCAGATCCAAAAATTACGGGCTGCCCGGGGATACAGGAGAGCCGGGGCAGAGAAAAGATGTGCTAATAATAAAAAAGAGAAAAAAGACCAGACCGAGCGGTCTGACGATCTGATTGGAGCTTGACCGCTGATCACTTGGAAGACATCCCTGGATCGGAGAGAAGCGGTCCGGGCGGTCTCACAAATCTGAGACCGCTGGAAAGGATCACCCTGACTGAGAAGAGAGGCGATCTGGACAGTCTCACAAATATGAGACCGCTGGAAAGACCCACCTTGGTTGAGAAGAGAGGTCGCGGATTGCTGGGCAAACATTTAGTACTTACAGTCTACAAACCATTTTGTTGCGCGCTTAAAAAATAAAAAATAAAAACTTATCATTGCTCACAGAACTACAGAAGAGTAGTCCGGGGAGAATGGTCGCGACAAATACCTAGAAGACTCTGTAATGCTTTCCCATGGTGCTATTCAGATACAAGTAGTGCCAAAAAGGAGAGCTGGGCGGCGGTGAATCGAGGATGGGGGCTCGGGACCGACTGGTATCAGGCATATGGCGGCGGCGACTCTCCTTTCCAGCGGCAAATCGAGGAATCTGGGGATGAACGGCGTTTGGAAGCGTGGGCAACAACGACGAGGGTTTAGGATCGGGAGATAATGTGGCCTTCACCAATGAAATATTAGGCGTTTATTTGAAGATTGGTGTGCATATAACGACATGGTGTGCACTTAACATCACTCATTATTTAAGGATAAAAAATTGTTAGTATTTGTGATGTGGAGTGTTAGGGCTGCTAAGAATATTTAGCACATGAATCTTTTCAAGTAGTGCCAAAAAGTTGACTGAGGGTCCGTTTGACATAGCGGTGGTAGTCATGGACGTGGTGGTTATGAACCGTCGTCCGTGAACGCTCGACCCCACCTAATTAATTTCATCTACTTTTATGTTCAAAAATTTTTTTTCTTGACGACGGTCATAACCGTTATCATGTCAAATACATATTTATGAAGTTGGTGTTTTTGTCCAAACTCACCAGAGCAAAAATGTCGTGCCAAACAGACCTTGAATTGAGTACTTCCAAAATTCCAAATCAGAGAAATTTTAACTCGTCCATGCTCTGTGTTTTGAAAATTTGACGCAGGACAAATATAGTATTTGGTGTAATTATGTCATAACGGAAACCTAGTGAATGAGTGTTAGTGTGGTGATGTAGTTATGCCTAAAATGATGCAATCCACGTATGATTGTCCATCGTTTATTTGCAATAACTTATGAAATAATATTAAGATCCGAAAATATTCACAATAGAGATTAGATCGTTAGAAACACAAGCAAGATCAAGTTGAATTTAAGTAGACATTGCTTTGATTAATTTTCCGGCGAATGAATCTTTACAATTAGCACAACCGGTGGGTAAATTAATATAAATTAATATCTCAAATCATATGATTATCTAATAACATTCAACAAAAAGTAGAAAAAATATTTTAGGGTGCATTCGTTTCACGGGTTTTGTGCGGAAGGAATTGGAATTGGTATATGCAATTCCAATTCTTGTGTTCGTTTGGTGTTTTAAAGGATGGAATTGGTTCAATTGGTTTTGGCAGTAAGGAATTGTCCCAATTCCAATTTTTGTGTTCGTTTGAGACTTTTTATGGAGGGGGGAGTAGCCAAAACCGACGTAGCTCAACATCAGTCCCGTGTTGCCGAGCTCCCTCCGTTCTAACACAACCTTGCCCGTTTGCCCCATTCTCGCCCTCTTTACTCCCTAGGATTAGTGCACGGATTAAGTCTTCCTGGAGCAAACCGTGAGAGATGAGAGAGAGAGAGAGAGAGAGAGAGAGAGAGAGAGAGCGTGCTCATCGGGGGGACTCTTTCAGCGAATGAGCAAACTTCATTCTTGCCAATTGTGTTCTTGCTGCAGTTCTTCTTGGATCTGCATCTTTGTCGCCATTGTTGATCAAACACTCTAGCTCCCCACTGCCATAGATGAGCGAAAAAATAAAACCTTACCCAAAAAAATGTTGGGGTCCAGCCCCTAAAGAGTGGATAAAAGAATCAAGGGTTGTATCGTCGTGATGATCATCTGTGTCGTCGAGAGGCAAGCTGTATCGTCGAGATCGTGACCTGTGTCGTCGAGACGACTGAGAGCTGTGTCGTTGAGACGACTGGGAGCTGATGGCTAGCGTTGATGGCGGGCTGTATCGTCGGGAAGATCACCTGTGTTGTCCGACGAACGTAAAGTGCGTTCGACGAACGGCTAGCGTAGCGCGTTCGTCGAACGGTTCGTCGAACGGCTAACGTAGCGCGTTCGTCGAACGGTTCGTCGAACGGCTAGCGTAGCGCGTTCGTCGAACGGTTCATCGAACGGCTAGCCGTCTGATTGTCTTGGAAGTGTCTTGGATGACCAAGATCACTTCGTCTATTTACCCTAAATAGGCAGAATCGGTTTGACAGACTTAGTCAGTTCCGCTTTAGAGCCGTCACGGTGAAAAATCGTGAGAGAGAAGAAGTGCTTGCTGCCATTGTTGCTGGAGGAGTTCTTCAAGGAGGAAGAACAGTTTTCTCAGATCCGTGACTTTGTCTTTGCTGTAAGAGTGTTTTTGCTTAGTCTCGTCTTCGTTTGCTTTTGTGCTTGGAGAGAGATTTGAGTTCTTGCTTTTTGTTTGGAGAAAAGTTATTTTACCGTGGTTGAGAAGAGGGATTCAATTTGTGAATCCAAGGGGGATTAAGGTTGGTCAAACCTAGATTGTTTGTTGTAATCCGTTATTGTTATTATAGTGGATTGTTCGTGTGCCCCGCCCCGTGGGTTTTCCCTCATTGCTTTAGAGAGGGTTTTTCATGTAAAATCCGTTGTCCTCTAGTTGTGTTTCTGTGTTCTGTGTATTGCTGTGTTTAACTTTATCTTCTAGTGTGCCCATATTGTGCAAGTGGGTTATATCCCTACAAGTGGTATCAGAGGGAGGTTATTCCTACCGGTCTGTCTGGACATTCTGATTTAGATTTGGGTCAACGGTAGGTGACGACATTGGTCCGCTCCCTACCTTCCTAAATCTGATCAAGGCTTTGTCTCAGACCTTCGGGCTATTGTAGAAGATGAAGCAGAACAACAGAATGGTAAGCATGAATGGAAAGAACTGGACTATATGGAAGCCTCGGATGGAGGATCTCTTGTTTTGCAAGGATCTTTATACTCCATTGTCAGGGAGACCGACTACCATGTTAGATGAGGATGAGTGGAAGAAGATGGACCGGAAGGCAGTGAGGTTCATTCGGCAGTGGCTAGATGATTCTGTCTTCCACCATGTATCCACTGAGTCATCGGCTCAAGCTTTATGGAGAAAGCTTGAAGCGCTGCACGAGAGGAAGACAACAGGTAACAAGGCTTTCCTGATCAGAAAGCTTGTGAATTTAAAGTATAAGGAAGGTTCTCAGATGACAGAGCATCTGAACCTTGCCCAGAGCATCATCAATCAGTTGGAGGCAATGAAGATCACCTTGGGGGATGAACTACAGGCCTTGATGATCCTTAGTTCCTTACCAGAGAGTTGGGAGACTCTTGTTGTGTCGTTGAGCAATTCAACACCTGAAGGTGTCATGTCAATGAAGATGGTGACGAGCTGTCTGTTAAACGAAGAGCTGAGAAGGAAGGACTCAGGAACCTCTACGTCGGATGTCTACCTCATGGAGGGAAGGGGCAGGCCGATGAAGAAAGAGGGGAAGCAAAGAGGCAACTCCAGGAGCAAGTCCAGGAGTAAGTCGAAGAAGGAGGTTGAGTGCTTCTACTGCAAGAAGAAGGGCCACGACAGAAAGGACTGCTTCAAAATGCAGAGAGATCAGAAGGGGAAGGCGAAGGAGTCAGGAGAATCCAGTGATGGTGGTGGTGCGGCCTCGATTGCTGAAGTTGAGTCGATGTGCTTACATTGTAGTGGGTCGGCATGCCAGGAGTGTGTTGACACTGACTGGGTAGTGGATGGTGGTGCATCCTACCACTGCACTCCTCGCTGGGATTTCTTTCACTCGTACGCTACAGGAGATCTTGGCACTATTCGGATGGCGAATGCCGGTGTGTCGAAGATCGTTGGCAGTGGAGACGTCCACCTGGAGACTGATCTTGGGAAGGTTATCCTCAAGGATGTCAGACATATTCCTGATTTGAGGATGAACCTCATTTCTGTTGGTAGGCTGGATGATGGAGGCTTTACCAACATTGAAGGCGGAGGTGCCTGGAGGTTGGTGAAGGGCTCTTTGGTGGTGGCAAGGGGCAAGAAGTACTGCGGTTTGTACCGAGCAAAGGCCAAGATCTGCAGCCCGTGTGTGAATGCTGCTGAAGATAACTCCCTGGAGTTGTGGCATCGCAGACTTGGCCTTATCAGTGAGAAGAATCTAAAGATCTTGGTGAAGAACAAGGTTCTTCCAGAGTTGTCAAGAGAGCTTCCTGACACTTGTGCTCACTGCTTGGCTGGCAAGCAGAGACGAGTATCCTCTGCGCAGGCTGAACCAAAGAGGAAGGCGGAGCTGCTGAACCTGATACACACTGATGTGTGTGGTCTTATTGAGCCCAAGTCAGTGGGCGGAGCAGCTTACTTTGTCACTTTCATAGATGATCACTCAAGGAAGGTCCGAACTTATGTCTTAAAGCATAAGAGTGATGTCTTGGCAAAGTTCATGGAGTTCAGAGCAAAGGTAGAGAAGATGACCGGGAAGCAGATCAAACGGGTAAGATCTGATAATGAGGGTGAATACATTGGTTCCTTTGATGCCTACTTCAGGGAGCATGACATCGTGCATGAGAAGACAGTCCCGAGAACACCGCAACAGAATGGGTTGGCGGAGAGGATGAATAGGACGATTGTTGAGAAGATCAGGTGTATGATCTCTCAAGCAGGTATTGTCAAGCAGTTCTGGGCAGAGGCTGTACAGACTGCAGTGCACTTGATCAATCTGTCCCCCTCTGCACCTTTGGATGGAGATATCCCAGAGCGTGTTTGGTCCGGGAAGGAGGTGTCATATGGACACGTGCGAGTGTTCGGCTGCAGGGCACATGTACATGTCCCCAAAGAGGAGAGATCGAAGCTTGATGAGAAGTCCCGTGAGTGCATCTTGTTGGGATTCCCAAATGAAGAGTTTGACTATAGACTCTGGGATCCAGTGAAGAAGCTCATCAGAAGCAGGGATGTGGTCTTCGTGGAAGACCAGATTATTGGTGAGCAAAGTGTTGCTGAGCCACATGATCCACAGGTTGTGGAGAGTTTTGATGCAGTTTTTGAGCCAGAGAATGCTGGTGCTGATGAAGGGCGTGCTGAAGAAGCAGATGTACAGATTCCAGATCAGGATGAGATTCCAGATCAGGATGAGGTTCCAGATGAAGGGGGGAGCTTTGCCTGTTGATGTTCCACCGATGGTGGAGGTGCCCCTCAGGAGGTCTGACAGAGCACGGAGGCCCAACACCAGATATCCACCGCAAGATTATATCTTGCTTACTGATGGTGGTGAGCCTGAGTCTTTTGTGGAGGCTCAGAGATCTGAAGACAGAGAGTCTTGGGCAGCAGCGATGGAGGAGGAGTTGGACTCGCTCCAAAAGAACGAGACCTATGACTTGGTCAGACTACAAAATGGGAGGAAAGCTTTGAAGAACAAATGGGTCTTCAAGCTGAAGTCTGATGAAAATATTCCCCAGCCCAGGTACAAAGCAAGGTTGGTAGTTAAAGGGTTCAGTCAAAGACATGGTGTAGACTTTGATGAGATATTTTCACCAGTTGTGAAAATATCATCTATCAGACTGGTGTTGGGTTTGACTGCCTCCATGAATCTTGAAATTGAGCAGATGGATGTCAAGACTGCTTTTCTGCATGGAGATCTGGAGGAGGAGCTGTACATAGAGCAGCCCGAAGGCTTTGAGGCCAAGGGCAAAGAGCATTTTGTCTGCCGACTCAAGAAGAGTCTTTATGGGTTGAAGCAGGCACCCAGGCAGTGGTACAGGAAGTTTGACTCCTTCACGCTGAAGAGCAAGTTCCAAAGGACCAGGGCTGATCACTGTGTCTATGTGAAGAGGACTGAAAGGACCTTTACAGTTCTGCTGCTGTATGTGGATGAAATGCTGATTGTCGGTGATGACAAGACCAGTATTGTTGAGCTGAAGAAAGAGCTCGGTGGGTGCTTTGAGATGAAGGACTTGGGACCAGCAAAGAAGATCCTAGGGATGAAGATCACCAGGGATAGGAGTGCGGGTCTGTTATGGCTATCTCAAGCTGAGTATGTAGAGAAGGTGCTGAAGAGGTTCATGATGGATAAGGCCAAGGTGGTAGCTACTCCATTGGGTGGACACTTCAAGCTATCTAGCTCTCAGTGCCCTTCATCTGAAAAGGAAGTGGAGGAGATGAGCCAGATCCCCTATGCCTCTGCAGTAGGGAGTTTGATGTATGCTATGGTCTGCACGAGCCCAGACATAGCTTATGCAGTGGGAGTAGTGAGCAGATATCTGGCGAATCCAGGGATGATCCATTGGGATGCGGTGAAGTGGATACTTCGATATCTCAGAGGTACCACAAGTCTGTGCTTGCAGTTTGGTGGAGGGTCGCCAATGCTGGTGGGGTACTCTGACTCAGATATGTCAGGAGATGTTGATTCCAGAAGGTCCACATCTGGATATCTTGTTACTTGTGCAGAGGGAGCTGTGTCGTGGCAGTCAAGGTTGCAGAAGTGCGTGGCACTGTCGACGACGGAAGCAGAATATATTGCGCTGACGGAAGTATCTAAAGACATCTTGTGGATGAAGAAGTTCATGCTTGAACTTGGACTCCAGCAAGAGGTGTTCACTATTTACAGTGACAGTCAGAGCGCCATTTTTCTGGCCAAGAACCCCGCTACCACTCCAAGACAAAGCATATTGATGTAAGGTATCATTGGATACAAGACGCTGTCGAGGAGAAGCTGCTGAAGGTGGAGAAAGTCCACACGAATGAAAATCCTTCAGATATGATGACGAAGGTCGTGCCAAGGGAAAAGCACGAGTTGTGTCGGTTGCTGATCGACATGAAGTCCACCTGAAGGTGTCAGGTTGGGAAACTCCTCTTTACGGTCTGGAGGGGGAGTTTGTTGGGGTCCAGCCCCTAAAGAGTGGATAAAAGGATCAAGGGCTATATCGTCGTGATGATCATCTGTGTCGTCGAGAGGCAAGCTGTATCGTCGAGATCGTGACCTGTGTCGTCGAGACGACTGGGAGCTGTGTCGTTGAGACGACTGAGAGCTGATGGCTAGCGTTGATGGCGGGCTGTATCGTTGGGAAGATCACCTGTGTTGTCCGACGAACGTAATGTGCGTTCGACGAACGGCTAGCGTAGCGCGTTCGTCGAACGGCTAGCGTAGCGCGTTCGTCGAACGGTTCGTCGAACGGCTAGCGTAGCGCGTTCGTCGAACGGTTCATCGAACGGCTAGCCGTCTGATTGTCTTGGAAGTGTCTTGGATGACCAAGATCACTTCGTCTATTTACCCTAAATAGGCAGAATCGGTTTGGCAGACTGAGTCAGTTCCGCTTTAGAGCCGTCACGGTGAAAAATCGTGAGAGAGAAGAAGTGCTTGCTACCATTGTTGCTGGAGGAGTTCTTCAAGGAGGAAGAACAGTTTTCTCAGATCGATGACTTTGTCTTTGCTGTAAGAGTGTTTTTGCTTAGTCTCGTCTTCGTTTGCTTTTGTGCTTGAAGAAAGATTTGAGTTCTTGCTCTTTGTTTGGAGAAAAGTTATTTTATCGTGGTTGAGAAGAGTGATTCAATTTGTGAATCCAAGGGGGATCTAGGTTGGGCAAACCTAGATTATTTGTTGTAATCCGTTATTGTTATTATAGTGGATTGTTCGTGTGCCCCGCCCCGTGGTTTTTCCCTCATTGCTTTAGAGAGGGTTTTCCACGTAAAATCCGTTGTCCTCTAGTTGTGTTTCTGTGTTCTGTGTATTGCTGCGTTTAACTTTATCTTCTAGTGTGCCCATATTGTGCAAGTGGGTTATATCCCTACAAAAAATTCAATTTTCAATTCTTTCTGTCTCAAAATCTTCCTGCAAACGAACAAAAAAATTGGGTTTGGCCCATTTTCAAAACTTACAAATTTTTGGTCTTGGACTAAAACCAATTCCCTCCATCAAAAACATGTGAAACGAACGCAACCTTAGAGTACTTGCACAAGTAATAAGAGTTCGAACATTGAGAGGTGTCTGATTTGAGGGTCTGGACAATGAATTAATGGCAGTTCAGTACCTGATTCGGACTCCTGGAGCCAATCTCTTGCAACATGGATTTGGACAAATGGCTGGAAAGGCTATAGGAATAGTAAGCGGGTAAGGTGATGGTTGGAAATGTATTTCCAAGGAGGGATCATGCTTTCTACATGCATGAATTGACCTAGATAAGTGGCCAACGGTAAAAACAAGCCGTTCCTAGAATCTGGGAGGGAGATGTCGGTCAACTGTGGATGGGAGTTGATTATCGGGGCTGGAATTTGGATGGGAGGGCTGTAACGCGGGGTTGTAACTTGAGTCTGATTGGAGGGCAGAGGCTGACTATTATAGTAACTGTCTTTTTCTTGGTAGTTATTTCAATTTAATGGGTGGTTAATGGCAGTTTTAGGTAGTTATGGGAGTGGAGGGGTGAGGGGACAGGGAGAAATATGATGTCCGGTTGCTGGATGGATGGATGTGAGGATTTGGCTTGCCAAAAGAGGAGGGGGATGAGGTCTAGGTTTCGGCACTTAGTACTGGATGGAGTCGGGACGGCAGGATAATCACAAAACTCAAATTTTTTCTCCGAATTTTGCAATGCCGAGAAATCAGCCCCTACAGTCCTATTGATAGGCTAGGAACTCATGACAGACGGCTATGATCGGCCGTTACAAACATACATAAAATTGTGCTTAAATAAAATTCATAAAATTATCACGCCGTCGTTCTGAACGCGATTACGGGCTCAGATCATGCGCCACCCTCGTATGTAGACTCGTGCGGGCTTCGATAAGGGATCGGCCTGCCCATGAAATGTGAACACCATCAAAATTGGGATAGGTTTATGAGTTATTCTATCCTGCTAATGGGCGGTTTCAATGGTCTGATAGAGACTTTGTTGGTTTAAAACCACATTTATTAAATAATAAGAGAATTTAAATAATAAATTCTAAACTCTAAACCCTAATTAAAGTGTAAGCATAGAGCAAAAAGAAAGAAAATAAGAAGTCGAATGTTGGACTGTGAACAAACATTGTGATGCTCTTATTTACAACATACAATCCCGATCTTCATAATAGCAAGAATCATGTGAATTTTTTTAGGTCTGGAGCCGACATTGATTTAGGTACCGTTCTAATTTTGACAAGTGAAACAATCTCTTTTTTTAATCTCGCGTCTTGATAAATATTTTATCGTTGATTTTAGATCAACACTGCTTCAGCTTCTTCTATGAACACTTTTTGATCATTACAACACACCTTTTGTTCTTATAGGAACATTTTTTGATCGTATATGAAACACCATTTTCTTCTCAAATGAAAAAGTTTTTGCTCATGCAAACACTTTTTTTCTTCTCATATGGATATTGTTTGTTCTCGTACGAACATTTTTTTTGTTCTCGTCCGAACATTTTTTTGTTCTCGTACGAACATTTTTTGTTCTTGTACGAACATTTTTTGTTCTCGTACAAACATTTTTTTTGTTCTCTTATAAACAACTTTTTTGTTGTCGTACGAACATTTTTTTGTTCGTATGAGGAACTCATTATGTTCTTGTATGAACACCTCATGTTCTTATACTTTCATTTCCATGAAAGATGATTGTAAATGTGCGAAGTGCTGGCGGACAGAACAAATATTTATCACGACATAAAATGAAAAGCTCCTTCCACGCGTCTAAATTAGGTCTGTAAAATGAACGTCCTGGTTTTGGATTCGGGTACGTGACACTTTGCACCCTTGAAAATGATACTGTTGGCACTTTCTACCCCAAATCTTTTAATTTGGTACATTGCACCCCCAATTACATTTAGGCTGACAATTTGCACCCTATGCTCAAATTACAGGACTTTTTTGGTATGGTTCTTAGGCTACCTGTGACTTCTTCAAGAGATTTAATCTCTAATGTGGAATGCAACACATCTGCCGTAATTTAACAAATATGCAATCACAGTATTTTGTGAATTGCGCATAAATTAGAGGGAAGTTGGACTGCAGTCTGTGATATCACAAGTTTTGGTTTTGTGACAACACAAACTGCATATTTTGTGATATTTTCAAGAGACTACAGTCGCTGGTCCAAAATATCGTATGCCCTCTAATTCAGCTGTTGTTATTCCCACCAATAAAATTAAATTCACAGGTAAAGCATAAACACAAACTTAAAATCACAATGAAAAACAAAATATGTCTATTTTTCGACCAACATAACATCTACAAAGAAACAGAGGGGACCTCAAAAATATGTCGCCTGGGCTGGGCTCGAGAAAGCTAGCTGGAACAGAGGGGACCTAAAAAATGCTGGAACTGGTACCGCTCATGTCGTCGGTGTAAGATCTCCCTTCGTAAAACATGCGCCGATGAGGGGATCTTATCACACACCACCACCAACTTGCAACAATGGAGTGAGTAGCGAAGGAGCAGATGTATGAACGTCTCACCTTTCCCCCATCATCCACTCCTAACACTACGAATCAACGAATAACCATCACATCACAATCAACTTGTGTAATAAACAAAGTAAGCAGAAGTAAAATAAAACTACGTAGCGGAAGTAGTTGCGGATGTCTGAGATTCTCCGTCATGCTCTGACCGCTACACCTAAAAGGGGGATGTCCACTGACGGGTTAGTCATATAATGACTAAGTGACTTCACTCTCTCCCCTGAGCCCTATAAAGTGTCAGGACGACACAATGTATATATGTATAGTCTATGTAGCATTATGTTCAATTGATAAGTAACAATGGTGGTAAATAAATTACATTATTTAAATGCTGAATAATAACAATAATTTACTTCATAGGTACTACCCTAGCGATGTCTTATCATTCTCATATATATCACTTGACTCACATTTTATATATAATGCTAATATATTATGTAGTAAGATGAATAAAAAGAAGTGATATCTAAGTTACATTAATATTCACATGAGCACATATCTTATCATATCTGTGTTATAAGCATTACAAGTCCATGTCGACAAGGATAACACAACCACTTTTCGTAGGTAGCTAACCTCACAAGCCCCACACCTCGTGGCCAGATGGTGAAAATGGAGTGGTGTATCTTTACTTCTAGGCTGCACTCACACAAACAGTCCTAGGCCTTAACATTCGACTCGCAGCCTGTACTACACTCTCTCAGTCAGTCAGGACAGTACATATATCATATCATAACCAAGGGCTTAGGTTCTAGTCTAGATTTCGTATTAGCAAACACCTAGAAAGCACGATCCTAAGCTAGGGCTCCCACTAGTCTAAACCTAGACACATAGCCATCAGAGTTGGCCTTCAAGTTTTCCATCAGTATGAATCCCGTAGAGCCGCCACAACCCGCCACAACCCGCCACAACCCGCCACATGCACTCATGACTAATCATTTCATTTAATTCACATACATTTAAGAACAACTCATCTCAAAAGGCCAACCATAGCCTCTACGGCTCAAAAAGTTGCACATGAGTATCTAATAGTCAGACCCCAACTCAAGATTGCATACATGTCATTTACAATTTAACCCAAGCCCATATGACTCAAAATGTTGCATACATTTCATTTAAAATTTAACCCCAACCCATATCACTCGAAATGCTGCATATATTTCATATACGAGTTAACCCCAGCCACACGACTCGAAAGGTTGCATATACATTTTATTTATTAATTCATAAGTTATTAAGTTGCGAACATCACCCGTTGAGATTATTACAAAAAAAATCTATGTGATATACTGTTACCGTTATTAATTAATTAGTATTAATTAAGTCCTTTTATTTTAATGACATGTGAGCCCCCTCCTCCCTATATAAGGAGGAGGTATGGGAGTTTTAGTTTTATCTTTGGATCATTAGGGTTTGACTCTCATTTGAGAGAGGGGTCTTAGGAGGAACCAGCCTCCTTGATCTTGGACGGATTTCGATCCGGATTGTATCCGTGTTTGTGTTTATTGCAATCATGTCTCGCGCTTTGTTCGATGATCCATCAATGGTCCGACCTGCCGCTCTCCGCCCGCTGCCCTTGCAGCCGCCGGGAACCAACATTGTGCTTGACCTCGACCTCATCCACGACATCCACAACGACGTTCGGGCCTTGAGTGATCTCCTTGCCCAGCACCTGGCCATGGTTGGTCGCATAAAGGAGCAGTCTGCTAGGGCACTGCACCAACGAGCCCACATCGAGGTTCCACGGGAGGATGCACTCTCTCCTCCCAGCGTCGAGGTACTTAGCATGGGGCTGTTTCCCGCTGCCTTGCCAATTTCTATGGATGTTTCAGATGCTGGCTCAGATACGCAACTAAAGCCGGAGGTTCTTGCCGCAGCTCCGCCTGAGACAGCGGATCTCCCGGCCGTTCCGCCGGAGCCGACGAACCTATCGTCTGTCAGAGACGGAGGTTCTTGCATAAGCCCTGCCGGAGCCGACAGTCCCCGCTACCAGGAGAAAACGACGCACCTCTTCGACGATCAAACCGCACCTTCTGTCGTCATCTTCGCTCTTCCGTTTTCTGCGCCTACGTCCAGTTTTACCTCTTGGTTTCCCTTTACAACCATCGAGCAGATCAATCCAGACGTTCCTCCGCCTCTCCCTATTCGCACGGAGACCTTCTCCTTTCCACAACCCCCTGCACCCTACCCAAAAAGAGCCTCCTCTTTCCCACGCTTCCAGCTACTCCCCACCTCCACTAGCTGCCAAGGCCACTTCTCCTACTCCATTGTCTTGTCACATCAACCTCTTTATATCTTTTCTTTCTTTAATTTTTCTCTTCACTTAACAAACAAAAGAAAAACAACTTTTCTTTCTCCTAGCTGCCACCACCCTTTAATAACACCCAAAATCTCACCATCCCTCAACCCCACACCTGACATGAGCTTCTTTCTCCCATACCGCCAGCTGCCAACTTTTTTCTCCTCCACTAAAATCCAAACCCCACCATCATATAATTTTAATGTTTTTTGTCTTTTTCCGCCTTCAACCCTCCACCTCTCAACTTTTGTGCCCCACGCCAACTCCTTAGCCTCAAAAGCTGCAACAATTTTTTCTTTTTTTAAACTTCTGCCGACTCCCTTCCTCATGACCTCATCTGAATTATTAATTGCTTGGCCCCACACCAATCCTTCATTCCCTCACTCCAAGACAAAACCTTTTATCATATCGCCGTTTTTATTCAAATTCTCGCTACCCCACGACGACAAGTTACATGTCGTTTTCGTTCTTAAAGACCCCGACAAAGAATTACGACTCGGCCTTGGGGACAAGGCCGATTTTCAAGACCGACGTATTGTTGCCGTTATTAATTAATTAGTATTAATTAAGTCCTTTTATTTTAATGACATGTGAGCCCCCTCCTCCCTATATAAGGAGGAGGTATGTGAGTGTTAGTTTTATCTTTGGATCATTAGGGTTTGACTCTCATTTGAGAGAGGGGTCTTAGGAGGAACCAACCTCCTTGATCTTGGCCGGATTTCGATCCGGATTGTATCCGTGTTCGTGTTTATTGCAATCATGTCTCGCGCTTTGTTCGATGATCCATCATATACATATTCATCTACACAATTCAAACATTATCATTAAGAATCATTCGAATTTCAATCCTAAGGATCACAAATCCCAATCAATATTATTGTCCATCCTCAATTCTTATGATTCATATGTTGTGACTCATTAACATTGAAATCACGTCACCACTAGTCTCTTAACGGTGATGAGAAACACACCTCGTAATGGTAACATATTTATTCTTAATCTACATCGGGGCATACTTGGTCGTATTTGTAACATAGATTTTATTAGAAACATTCTCGACTCAATTTTCATAGTCATAGATCTATCAATTACATCAAAAATTTTAAACTTCAAATCAGATAGTTATATCTTTCTAGTAATTATATTATTATCGACATGGGATCGTTCTTCTTATGCCTCCTCCTTATCATCACTGGTTCACCAGAAATTGTCCCGCTAATTATAAATAAATCACTGTTTTTTTAATTCAATAAATATTAAATTTCTTCCAAAATTCTGATAATCCATCAGTAGATCTACCTCATTACCTTAAGCCCTTTTCATGTTGATCATAACGGTGAAATCCCAGGGGAGAGTCTCTAATTTAAAGAGATACAGTAATTTATCATTTTTTAATTTAATTAAAATGCCAAGTGTTGGAAGAAATAACCGAGAATAGAAGAGTGTTTTCATTCATCCACATACGGGCAATTTATAACATTACAATAGTACTCACAAACCTAAAATTATGATGTGGGACTAAATCCCATACACACATAAAGACTCAATACCAATAACATCAACACAACTAGACCGACATTGCAACATTTCCAACACTCCCCCTCAAGTTGAAGGGGGAACCTTCAGCTTGGACACATCAAATAACGTCAATGGAGTTAGGCGATGCGGGACAAAACAACAGACGAGCCACCGGGGAAAATTCCAAACCGGGGAATCAAGTCGGGGACATAGCCACACACGACGTAGATCCACATACGGCGCAGGTCCCATACACGACGTGGACTCGCAGGAAAGAAGTCAACAGACAGGTTATCGGGGATACTCCCACACGATACACCCCGTTAGATAGAAAAGTCAACCAACATCACCTACACTTACAACATGCGAAAGAGAACGAAAGATGTGGAACAAATCATCAAACAGGCTGTTGGAACAACCCTATTACTGATTTGGGCTAGGATCACTATCTGTTTATTAGGACTAAGTTGACCCCAATGTATAGTCTAAAGGGTCAAGGTTTTAGGCTGTTAGAACTAAGGAAAAGATAAGTTTTCTGCGTTCGACGAACTCCATACTGCGTTCGACGAACTCAATCCTGTGTTCGACGAACGACATGCTCCTGCGTTCGACGAACTCATTCTGCGTTCGACGAACTCCTCTCTGCGTTCGACGAACTTGCTCTCCAGCTCGACGCACTCAGTTCTCAAGCCAGTCCAGCAGTTTATCTCTTCAGTTCGATGAACTCATTCTGCGTTCGACGAACTCAGCTCTGCGCTCGACGAAATTTGTTATTTCAGTTCAGTATTTCAGACAGATCAATTTTATTTCATTCTCTGAACTCAGATCTTTCAGCAACGGCTCTATTATATTAGATAAGTAAGGATTATATCTTTCCTTTTATTATTTCGAGAATATAGCCGTTGACATTTAGCTGAAAAGGACACTTTCATGGAAAATGAAAAAGATATAAAACGTATCAGATTTGCAGTACCAGATATATCTCTTCTAAATATTTTATGAGTAATGTTATGGACACACCATAAATGGCTATGGACAGCCAACGGCTATGTACAGCCCAATATCGCTATGTACAACCGAAACTCACTATGTACACACCAATTGTTATTTGATTACCAACTCTTCAAAAAGATGTTATTTCAACATCCAATCAATTTAAAAAAACATTTGTTGTAAAAATTAATATATGTAGTCCGTTACACTAACTATTTTAGTCCAAAAATAACATATGAAGTCCGTTACAAAAAATATTTGAGTCCAAAAAATAACATATGAAGTCAAAAATCTTGTAAGCTATTTCTTGCATTGATTTCTGCAGCAGCCTCTATCCTGTATAAAAAAAATTATGTAAATATTATATTATAGATATACAGTATGAGTAAAAGAAGTAGAAATATTAGTTTTTACCTATATGTAGTGAAGTCTTGTTATATAGTTGATCATCAAAGAAACATTAGAGTCCAATAATCTGCACAAGATACATTAGAAAAAAAATAGTGATCATGTTATTCACGGGTATTGCTTATGTCTATTAATTAAAAAATAAGTTTACCTCATTTTCAGGGATCCGCCAAATTTATTGTTTCTTCCACTTTTATCATATCATCATCTTCTCTAATTCTTGGAATATATGTCAAGTCCCACTCTTCAGCAATGGTAGCATGATACCGAGTCCACGTAGTAATTATTGGAGGTAGGGGACAATCCTCCCGCATCAACAGTTGAATGAAGTGGTTGTCGTTCACAAATCCAATAAATATAGTTTTTCGGCTCGGCGGAGGGGATGAGTGCAAAGGCAAAAATGTGAACGATTGAATCTTCGAGTAATGAACGACCGCCACATTATAACAAGAAGCAATCACTAATCCCATGTCCGGCATTGTCATCCACTTGTCTAGCGGAGCCGTTGCAGCAGTGCAATCCAAAGATGAAAGTAGTTCTGCTTGTCTGACATTACCAAATAAGTTGTTGTACAGAAATTCAAAACATGCCATTTCATTTGATAGATCTCTACGGACTTGTAGCCAATTTTCACCCATTTCAAGCGATTTACTTACCACTCGAAAACCACAATGCCCATCACCGATCACATTTATGGCATCAACAATATAATTAGATATATATGATGGCATCTCCTTCCGAATGCACTCAACAAATCTGTCGGCCCCCGCTTTTCTTCTTGGAAGGAGCTTCTTAGGTTTAGGTTGGTAATGTTGTTCGGTTAACAAAACATGCTCAAAATGTGATAGCTCCCTTTTAGTTGATTTGTAATCATCCTTGAATTTCTTGTAACTTCCGCGTGGTCTTCCTTTCAATTTTAAGGGCATACGTGGTTCTTTGGTTTGAGTGGTAGTAGGGTCCAATACTTCCCGCAATTTCCGTTTCATTTCATGTCTTTGAGAATCGGTAATAGTATTGTACTTTTGTAGTAACCCGTCTAACTCCATTTGTATGATGTCAACTGGTTCATCCTCCTTCTTTATTTCTGTAGCGTTGCATGCTTTTAAAATAAGTTGACGCCAATGTTTATGGACCATCCACATAGGAAATGCCAATGATTGATTCATGTAAGTCACTAGTTCATGGGCACATGGCAATCCCATTGTGTTTCGCATCTTATGCAAGCATTTAGTGGCTTCTACACAACCACGCTTAGCCAACTCTTCTTCTTTTTTGATTAAATCTAGGGCTGCAATAGAAACATAACCAAGCAACTCGGTATATAATGATCCCCTAAACCCGGTGTTGACTTGTATTGAACTTTGCCCAAAAGAACGCTTAATTTCGGTATGTTGTAAATTAAGCATTTGATCAAAAGTTTTCCATATTGATGTTAAGTTACACACAGATACCTCCAAATTTTTTTTAAGATGATTATGTCCACTCTCCACTCGGTTAGTGGTTGTATTCCCAAAATGCATCAACTTATCAATCCAAGCTGTAACAAAATACTCCTTATAAGGTTCGAGCCAAGTAGACACCACATAGTGCAAAACATCAGGATATTTTTCACTGTATTTGGTTAACAATAAATTGAAACACGTATTGTACTCATGATCTGTTTGAGAGTTGACCAAACATTGCCATTCTGACAAAAAGAGCTCGCATTCTTTCCCGCTTTTAAAATATTTCTTGCAATGTGCTAATATATTCCGGCTGATATGAACTTGACACAATATAATTCTAGCTTCAGGAAAAACAACTTGTATGGCATTCATCAACGCGATCTCCCTGTCAACTATCAATACACTGGGCAAAGCAGAGGGATCTAATGAACTTTTAAAACATTCCAATGCCCACCTGTAGCTACTTTCAGTTTCATTCGACATGAATGCGAAAGCGGAGAAAAAAGTCAAATTTGTTGACGTAAGTCCAACTATAGAAAGCAAAGGCAATCGGTACCGATTAGTCTTATACGTGCAATCCATAATGAAAACATTCGGAAACATGTTACTTAGTTGAGTGGACGTTGGATGCGCAAAAAACAAACTGACCAAAGCACCATTAGTCGGATTGACCTGATTATAGCTTGTGTATGCCGCATCTCTAATGCATCTATACAAAAATTGAATTGGTGTGCTTCCATCCAATTCCTTCCGGTACAATCTCATTTTTTCATTATAAATTGTTCTCATTATGGAAGTGTTGGAAGGATTCCTTTTCTTCAAAGCAGAAAGTATTTTTCTAGGCTTCACACCTGATGAGTACATTTCTTCAACAATTTTTTGTTCATTTTCATTTAGCCTACTAGCAACACTGTGTGCCTCAAGGTGAACAAAAACATGGTTATGCATTCCACATTTCACTTCTAGTTTCCATTCATTATCAGTTGCATCTTTTTGACCTAATAAAGAGAAAGGACATCCGCAACGTTTAGAGCTACTTTTCCTTAAATTCTGCGTCACCCTTTTTAAATGGACACGAGGGGAACCCGATCTATCACAACCTAGATAAATTCTAGGCTTAGGCCTTCCAACAACCTTATCTGCTCTTTGAACAACAACCACAAAACCCAACCCTTTGGCAACATTGCGAGCCCATTCGATCAAATCCTCTTTACTGGGGAATGTTATATCAGTAGCGAAATGCATTCCAACATCTATTTCACTGTCTTTACTTGACTCACTCAATATCAATAATTTGTGTTCTTGAGTCATCTAACCCTATATGATAAAATCGTAAAAAAAACAATTTATGATGGACACACAAGCATACCAATTAACAGTAATCACAAACACCACCTGAAAGGAAGAAGAGATTATACCTTCACAAAAATGCAATCAATTTCTTCTTCTTTGAGATGTGACCTTCTTCAAGCAACACCTTAGAGTCCAATAATCTGCACAAGATATAACAAAGTTAGCAATTATAATCTCCAATGCACCTTAGCATCATGATGATAATGGAGAACACATAGTCGAGCATCATGATGATTATGGAGAACACATGGATTATCTGCTAGAGATATCAGTGATGAATGGAACTGAAGAAAAAAATTGCAACTGAGAAAAAAAATGCAACTGAGAACTCATAGTCGAGCGTCATGCCTGGACGTGCTCGAGAACTCTAAGCATTGAAGATTCAGAGAGGGAAATGGAGATTGAGAAGAGGGGAATGCATACCTGGACGTGCTCGAGGAGGGAGAAATTTCCTGGTCGGGGCGCTGGTTCGCGGCTAGGTCAGGGCGAAGGAGGGTTCCGGCGGTGCTAAGCAATGTTGCCAGGCGGAGTTGCTATGTTGGGGGAGGCGTTGGCTCGCGGCTACAGGCGAAACGGGAGTGATAAACGACGAGGTTTTCGCCGGTGAAGGGGGGTTCCGGCGGCGGTGCTAAGCCAAGGGGCGGGGACGCGGGGTTAGGTCGGGGCGACAGGAACCTCGTGCTTGGTTGTACTTAGCGGCTGAGAGAAGGAGGGCTTTTAGAAATTTTATTTTAGTATTAAGGGGTGTCCATAGCCATTATTGGTGTGTCCATAACACCACTCTATTTTATTCCTTAAACTAAGGGATTTTGAATTTCAAATCAGTTAGAGATTTCAAAAGAAATAAGGAAGAAGATTTATACAGAACATTATTACAGAACAACACAGCAGGAAGAAAAAGAAGAAGAAAGCTGTCGAGAGAAATACAGAAGGAAGAAAAGAAAAAGCTTTACAAATCTTGATCTTCCTGAAGCAGCACATCTCATTCTCTGAGAACAACATCAACATTCTTATCTCAGATCTCTGTTGCAAGTTCTAGATCTTCAAGAGCAATAAATAATCTGAGAAATCTTGGTCTCTCAGATTCATCAGCTATCAAGGAAGATTTACTCTCAAGTGAAAGCTCCATCCTCAAACTGTCAAGAATTTCAATCAGACAGGGGGAGCTTTACAACACATTCCACTAGTCTTCTCTCAGATTATTGACAGAGAAGAACATCTAAACCCTCTTTATCACCTCTTGTACAGTGTTATAACTCCCTTCAAAAGATAACTCCTTGGTGGCAGGGTACCTGAACAAAAACCTGTAGTTTGGTTAAAGCACCTGATCAAAAGCTTATTGGTGTTTGGACACTTGATCAAAAATTCATTGGTGATAGGACACCTGATCAAAAACTTAATGGAATCCTACCAAGGGTGGTAGAAGAGTAGACGTACCCAGGTTTATTGGGGAACTACTATAAAATCCTTGTGTCCTCTGTGTTTGCGTGATTTTCTGTATTGTGCTGTGTGCTCTCTTTGTGTTTGTTTTTATAACTCACTCAATACACATATAAGTATCACTATTTTAATTCCGCTATAAAAATAAGTGAAAAACCTTTTAATACTCTATTCACCCCCCTCTAGAGTGACTTTAAGATCTAAGCTCACTTTCAATTGGTATCAGAGGATTCATCTGATATCAGAGGACTTTCAATTGGTATCAGAGGTTGGTTGATTGGATACAGGCTAACACCTGAATCAAAAGATCAATTAGATATTAACTTTATTTTAGAGTTTCTTTTTCTAAAAACTCATGACACAGAATAAAGAATATTCAAGCACAAGACCTCCTATGTGCAATCTAAATAAGTTTGCACTATGGAAGGCCAGGATCAGATTGTACATGAATTCTATTGATGAAATTTTTTTTTAATGTTATTTTGACAGGACCTCCTACACCTACAGCAACAACAAGTGCTGAAACCACAACAACAAATAATGTTGTTCCACCTCCTGAGTGGACAGATGCACAGAAGAAGCAGAGAAGTGCTGATGCCAAAGCTATGAACATATTGGCACAGACAATGCCTGATGACATCTTCCAAAAAGTTGTGGAATGCACTTCAGCAAGGGAAATCTGGATGTCCCTCAACAACATGGTTGAAGGATTTGTAGATGAAAGAAAAGACAGAAGATCTCACATTATCTCTCAATATGAGAACTTCAAAAAGGGAGAAAATAAAACAGTAGCTGATATGTACAACAGGCTCAGCTTCATAATCAATGAGCTGAAGACCTTGGACAAAGTGATCTCCATCACTGAGGTCAATGATAAGATCCTTATGTGCTTCCCCAGCACATGGGACTCTAGGATCTGGCCAATCAAGGAAGCCAGAAGCCTTAATGAGATCTCCACTGAGAGCTTGTTAGGCAAACTCAAATCCTATGAGCAGCTTATCAAATCCAGAGAAGCTGAACAATCTACTTCATCTCCAGCATCCAAGAAGGAGAGAAGTATAGCTTTCCAAGCTACTGAAGAAGAAAAAGCTCCAGGAGATATGGAGTTCATGAATCTTCTAGCAAAAGAGAATCTATAAAATGGCTAAGAAGGACTTCAGAAAGAAGGATTCCAGATCAAGAGAAAAGCCAAGGTATGACAAATCTTATTCTAAAGAAATAATTTGTTTTGGCTGCAGGAAACCTGAACACATTCTACCTGAGTGTCCAGAGAACCAAAAGAAAGAAAAGAGAAAAGAGAAAGAAGAGAAAAAGGCACTCCAGCAAGCCTTCCTCCTACAAACGCAAGCACAAGGGAAGAGGCTTTGTAGCTGAAACATGGAGTGAAACAGAATCAAAATCTCCATCCAGCTCTTCTGAAGATGAAGAAAATGCAAATGACAAGGACCAATGCTTGATGGCTATTTATGACTCAAGCAGTGAGTCAGAAAATGCATTATCATCCAGCTCCAGCGATGATGAAGAAGAAAGGAACTTCTGCGTGATGGCTATCAATGCCTCAGCAAACAACTCAGATGAATTAGAATCAGAAGCTGACAGTGATCAGGTAATAGCTAATTTTGATTTTAATTCAATTGAATTCAAAGATGAATTCAAAGTTCTTTGCTTAGATTTAATCAAATCTGAGAAAAAGATAATCTCTCTCAGAAATCAGTTGGCTAAAATGAACCAACTAAGTGAAGAAAATGCTAATCTTAAGAAAGATTTGGCTGCCTCCAGAGAACATATTATTCTCATTGAGAACAAACTATCTGAGGCTAAGAAATTTGAAGAATCCCTAAATGGGAGAATCATCAAACTGATGGACATCACAAGCACAGTGAATGCCAGATTACGTGGCAAACTGGGCTTAGGTGCATCATCAAGTGAGCCACCTCTGATTAAGAAAAACATACTTTCTACACCAGTAAAATTCATTTCTGCCAAGGGCAAAGAGGCTGTAGAAATAGATGAAAACATTTCAAGCAAGGCTGTTAAGAATACAGAAATTCAGCAGAATTCGTCGAACGGAGCTCGAGAAAGCAGTTCATTTCGTCGAACGGAGATCGACGAACTCTGAAGCCAGAATTTCAGTATACTTATTATTCGAACGACGTTCGACGAAAGCACTTCACTTCGTCGAACGACGATCGACGAACTCAACCCAGTTCGTCGAACGGAAAACATACTGAAAATCTAAAGAATTTTTATTCTTCACATACTAAGAATCTTTTCATTGAATGGATAATTCCTCCAAGGAGATATCATCCACAAGGTTATAAGGATCAGCCTGAGATGTCTTTTATTTCAGAATTTTGTGGAAAAACAAAAGGACCCAAGGTAGTCTGGGTCAAAAACAACTAGTTTATTTTTTTCTGTTGTGCAGGTACAGGGCTATCCTTAAAAGATGCAGAACAAGATCCAAACTGGATTCTTGCAATGCAAGAGGAGCTCAACCAATTTGAAAGGAATAAAGTTTGGGATTTGGTTCCAAGACCAAAAGGCCATCCAGTCATTGCCACCAAGTGGGTCTTAAGGAACAAGCTAGATGATCAAGGCAACATAGTCAGAAATAAAGAAAGATTGGTAGCCCAAGGATATTCACAGGAAGAAGGAATTGACTATGATCAGACCTTTGCTCCTGTTGCAAGACTTGAAGCTATCAGGATTTTTCTGGCCTTTGCTTCATTCAAGAAATTCAAAGTATATCAGATGGATGTGAAGAGTGCATTCTTGAATGGAGACATCAAAGAAGAAGTCTATGTGGAACAACCACCAGGTTTCATCTCTCCAACCCACTCTTCTTATGTATTTAAGCTTAATAAAGCTCTCCATGGTCTCAAACAAGCTCCCAGAGCATGGTATGAGACCTTAGCTAATTTTC
The DNA here is from genome assembly GCA_033032865.1 of Dactylorhiza incarnata. NCBI lineage: Eukaryota > Viridiplantae > Streptophyta > Magnoliopsida > Asparagales > Orchidaceae > Dactylorhiza > Dactylorhiza incarnata. The sequence goes on along the minus strand of JAWHQI010000026.1, from coordinate 2,179,769 downwards.
TTTTGGAGAACAATTTCTGTAGAGGCATAATTGATAAAACCTTATTTTTCAGGATACATAAAAATCAAACTTTACTAGTTCAAATATATGTAGATGATATCATATTTGGCTCTACTGATTCAAATCTATGCAAAAGGTTCTCTAACCTAATGCAATCTAAATTTGAAATGAGTAGTATGAGTGAGTTATCTTACTTCCTTGGTCTTCAAGCGAAGCAAACTCCAAATGATATATTCATATCACAATCCAAGTATGCTAAGGAATTAGTGAAAAGGTTTGATATGTCTGATGCTTCCACCATGAAAACACCCATGCCCTCAAATGCTGTTGTTGACAATGATGAATCAGGGAAACCTGTTGATTAGAAAGTATATAGAGCAATTGTTGGCTCACTACTTTATTTAACAGCTAGTAGGCCTGATATAATATTTGCTACATGTATTTGTGCTAGGTTCCAAGTTAACCCCAAAGAATCTCACCTAATTTTATTAAAAAGAATTTTGAGATATATAAAGGGTTGTTCAAATCTAGGACTCTGGTATCCAACAACTTCAGAATTTGAATTAACTGGATTCTCAGATTCTGATTATGCTGGATGCAGAGTAGACAGGAAAAGCACATCAGGAACTTGTCAGTTTCTTGGTGATAGGCTTGTGTCTTGGTTTTGTAAGAAACAAACATCTGTGTCTACATCAACAGCTGAAGCTGAATACATAGCTGCATGCAGTTGCTGCTCACAGATATTGTGGACACAAAATCAGCTCCTAGACTATGGTATCAATCTAAATAATTCAATTATATTTTGTGACAATACTTGTGCAATATCTATAACACAAAATTAAGTACTCTATATTAGGACTAAACACATAGAAATTAGACACCACTTTATCAGAGAGAATGTGAATACAAATAAAATTTGCTTACAATTCATTTCTACTGATTTGCAAAGAGCTGATATTTTCACCAAACCCTTGGATGAAAAGAAACATATCTTCTTTATAAATCAGCTAGGAATGATAGATGGAGATTCAATCAATTAAAAAAATTAAATTTTTTACTTATCCCATCTCTTCATCTAACTGAGATCGACGAAATCTAGTCGTTCGTCGAACGGAGATCGACGAAGTCATCTAGATCGTCGAACTGAGATCGACGAAAAATTATTTTTCGTCGAACGCAGTTTTGATGAAGTTTTTATTTCTTAATCTTTCCTTATAATCAAATCTTTTTCATTTTAACTGTATGCCTACAGAATTGCTTCTCTTCCAGTTCCTTTGCACTTGATCTCTATTTTATTTTGCAAGAACATTAGCAATATTTCTTCAAAAAGATTGCATCCTTCCATACCTCCTCATATGTCTCTTCTTCTAGGGGCCTAGCTTCAGGCCTTCCTGAAACTAGGTAGGGGGGATGTCTTGAAGAAGCTCCTTTTTGTTAGGGGGTGATACTTTCCTTTTGACAGAGGGAGATATTTTGAAAAAACTCCTTTATGATAGGGGGAGTTGTTTTATGATGATGCTCAAAGTTTCAAGGGGAGATGCTGTATGAAAAAGAAAAATCATTCAGTTGATGAAAAAGCATGTTTTCAGTTCTTGATAAAGCTCACAGCAGTTTGCAGTTTTAGTTTTGTTTCAGATTCAGATATAACAGATTCAAATGCAGATTGATAGCAAAACAGATTAAGAAATAATTTTTGTTAGAGCAGATTCCATTCAGATCAATAAAAGCTAAAGCTGAAAAATACAGATTCAGATTATAAAACTTTTTAGTTTCAGTTTAGATAAACAAAGAAAAATGCTGAAGGCAAGGATTTCTAAGCAAAGTAAAAGATACAAATGCAGATTCAGAAATATTGGTTGATATAGCAGATACAGCTCAGATAATCAAATTCAGAAAGCTGAAGGCAATGTCAGAATTCAGAAAGCAAAAGGTTCTGATTTATTTGTTTTTATTACTTTTGTTTTAAATGTAAAATTTCAAAACTCAGAGTATCATATTTTATATCTGTTGAAATATTTAAAATCTATCAGATATATATGCTCTCTTGTTTTGTTGTTTGTTTTATTATTCAATTTTTGTCAAATAGTGTCCTAACCCAAATATGGGGAGATTGTTGGAACAACCCTATTACTGATTTGGGCTAGGATCACTATATGTTTATTAGGACTAAGTTGACCCCAATGTATAGTCTAAAGGGTCAAGGTTTTAAGCTGTTAGAACTAAGGAAAAGATAAGTTTTCTGCGTTAGACGAACTCCATACTGCGTTCGACGAACTCAATCCTGCGTTCGACGAACGACATGCACCTACGTTCGACGAACTCATTCTGCGTTCGACGAACTCCTCTCTGCGTTCGGCGAACTTGCTCTCCAGCTCGACGCACTCAGTTCTCAAGCCAGTCCAGCAGTTTATCTCTTCAGTTCGACGAACTCATTCTGCGTTCGACGAACTCAGCTCTGCGCTCGACGAAATTTGTTATTTCAGTTCAGTATTTCAGACAGATCAATTTTATTTCATTCTCTGAGCTCAGATCTTTCAGCAACGACTCTATTATATCAGATAAGTAAGGATTATATCTTTCCTTTTATTATTTCGAGAATATAGCCGTTGACATTTAGCTGAAAAGGACACTTTCATGGAAAAGAAAAAAGATATAAAGCGTATCAGATTTGCAGTACTAGATATATCTCTTCTGAATATTTTATTCCTTAAACTAAGGGATTTAAATTTCAAATCAGTCAGAGATTTCAAAATAAATAAGGAAGAACATTATTACAGAACAACACAACAGGAAGAAAAAGAAGAAGAAATCTGTCGAGAGAAATACAGAAGGAAGAAAAGAAAAAGCTTTACAGATCTTCATCTTCCTGAAGCAGCACATCTCATTCTCTGAGAACAGCATCAACATTCTTATCTCAGATCTCTGCTGCAAGTTCTAGATCTTCAAGAGCAACAAATAATCTGAGAAATCTTGGTCTCTCAGATTCATCAGCTATCAAAGGAAGATCTACTCTCAAGTGAAAGCTCCATCCTCAAACTGTCAAGAATTTCAATTAAACAAGGGGAGCTTTACAACACATTCCACTAGTCTTCTCTCAGATTATTGACAGAGAAGAACATCTAAACTCTCTTTATCCCCTCTTGTACAGGGTTATAACTCCCTTCAAAAGTTAACTTCTTGGTGGCAGGGCACCTGAACAAAAACCTGTAGTTTGGTTAGAGCACCTGATCAAAAGCTCATTGGTGTTTGGACACCTGATCAAAAATCCATTGGTGATAGGACACTTGATCAAAAACCTAGTGGAATCTTACCAAGGGTGGTAGAAGAGTAGACGTACCCAGGTTTATTGGGGAACTACTATAAAATCCTTGTGTCCTCTGTGTTTGTGTGATTTTCTGTATTGTGCTGTGTGCTCTCTTTGTGTTTGTTTTTATAACTCACTCAATACACATATAAGTATCACTATTTTAATTCCGCTATAAAAATAAGTGAAAAACCTTTTAATACTCTATTCACCCCCCTCTAGAGTGACTTTAAGATCTAACCTCACTTTCAATTGGTATCAGAGGATTCATCTGATATCAGAGGACTTTCACAGACAACCAAGGATAATCCGCACAAAGGGCGGTCCCACACGACACAGTCCCACGCGACACGGTCCCACGCGACACAACCCGCTGAGATTAAAACACCAACAACAATCGCGTCTCAACACACAACCAATCAAAAGAAATATGGGGAGACACATAACAATAGACAACAAAAGCCTAGAGGTCGCGTGGAACGAAGACGAAAGTTGGAAAAGATCATCTGAGTCGCCCTCATCACAAACACTCCCCCTCACGTGAAAAACACGTGCTTATATGCATAACAAGACGATACGAAGCAAATACTAACAACAATCAATTACAACAACATAAAACGACCAAAAAAGAACACAAAACTTCAACTTTGACGAGAGATCAGCGCCCTAGAAGGGGCGGCAGTCGCTGGAAGTGATAAAAAACAGAAGGGCAACGACAGAGAGGCAAATGCTGAATCTCAACAACAAGAGGAATGCAGCCCGAACATCGTCGACAATAACAACAAGAATATCGAACAGGATCTCCATCGGCAGATGCGGAAGGAGCACAGACAACAGTGGCTGGAAGCGGAGAAACCCATGAAGCAGTGTAACCCATCGCCGATGAGGATAAGACGACGCAACTAGGGTTCCGACGAAGCAGCACTGAACGATAACACACAGGAAACGAGATCGATGAGGCAGCAGCGGGAAGCAGTAGCAGCGACGAGAACATCAGCCAGTCGACGGGATCGATGTACTAGAAGCATCTTCGACTGAGAACGACGTCAGAAGCATCGTGAGAATGGATCGTCGACACTCGAAGGAGTGGTCGCTGAAGGGTCGGAGGCAGCACGACGAGATCGACGTAGGATCGTCAACTGGAGAAGGAAACCTGTCCTTCGTCGATCCAGAGCAGGGAGAACGATGTTGGGTTTTCTCTACCCCTAACGGGATGACATATCGAATATGCGCAGCGGAAATAATAACAAGAACAACCCAAAAGAGGCTAACGGATCTTGCGGTTTTCATGATTCAAGAGAATAATCAAATCGAAATACAAAGTACCTTTGCGGGATTGAGTCAACACTCAACCAAGGTGCTCCTAAGAGAGATCCAAAAATCTGCCTTTGAGTTCTTCAAGAATCGAAATGGATCGATCCCTCTACAGAAGTCCACACAAGCAAAAGGAGAACCCTAGCTTCTTGTCGTACAATAACTAGGTCGGAGAAGGAAGCTCTCAACGTCCCCACAGACTGCTAGGTCCGAGACAGGGGAGGCGGCGACCGTCGGCGGCGACTAGCGGCGGCGGAAGACGATCGGCAGACAGGAAGATCGAGATGCCCTCGCGCGGAACAGTTCCGGTCGGCAGTTCTCGTCTAAATCGCGAAAAATATTAAGTCCCGTAAACCTAAAATCGCATGCCCTTTTATACTAAAACGCATAAATCAGGCTATCCGCAGACCAGAGGGAAAAGCAGAATATCTGTCCAGGTTTACATTCGCCGAATTCGACTAATCAATATAACCGAATTCGACTCGAATTCGGCGAAACCATTTCGACGAATTCATCTATACAAATTCGGCTATATCATTTCGTCGAAACCTTTTCGTCGAACTGACATGATTCGGCTAAACCCTTTAGTCGAATCTGTAACAATTTCGGTTAATCACATTAGCCGAATCTCATTAATCGAAAACAACATAATTCGGTTAATCACATTAGCCGAATTTGACATAATTCGGTTAAACCTTTTAGCCGAATTTGTCAAGAATAAACCCATTCGTTTAAACCCTTTAAACGATTTCCCGTTGAGACATTCTCAACTTAATTCCAAGCAGTCACAGGATTGGTCCTCCACTCATATCCAATATGAGTAAGGCCAACACAATCCTTTCTCCAACTTCTCCAAACGCTTTTATGTGCGACCCTATAGGCTCATATTGCGTTGACAGTAAGACTAACTGTTGATTGCTTTGAGATCACCTCAGAAACTCCAACAAACGGCCAGGAGAAACGCCAGGAATCACTTCAATGGGCCTTCTTGATGGGATTGACACAAGAGGCAGACACGAGATCGACGACGGGAGAAATAGACGGGAGAGGAAAAATCAGGAAGAATCGAGAGAGGAAGCCACCGTGAAATGTACGTTGCACATAATTAGGGCAACCAAATTTCAGGGAGGAGTCAATTCCAGCTCTGATACCATGTTGGAAGAAATAACTGAGAATAGAAGAGTGTTTTCATTCATCCATATAAAGACAATTTATAACATTACAATATGACTCACAAACCTAAAACTATGATGTGGGACTAAACCCCATACACACATAAAGACTCAATACCAATAACATCAACACAACTAGACCGACATTGCGACATTTCCAACACCAACTTATTTCAAAAAATTAAGAAAATTCTACGGTAGGTCCATCTCCTTGTTTATAATCCTTTTCATGTTGGTCACATCAGCCTATACCCCAAATAGAATTTCTGATTATTTATCTACAGTTAAAATTACCATTATTAATTTAATTAAAATATTAAATTAATTATAAAAATTCTGAACTTTTTACAGTTGGTTCATCCCATCATTTCCAATATTTTTCATGTTGGTCTCAATAGTGTAAACCCTAAGGAGGGCCTCTAAATTAATTAATTACAACTTTTTTACTTTTAAAATTAATTAAAATATTGGATCATTTTCAAAAATTATGAAACTTTTAGAGTAGGCACATCACCTTAATTATAAACTTTTTCATGTTGAACTTAATAGTGTAATCCCAAAGAAGAGACTCTAATCTATTCATTACAAATATTTTATTTTTTTAATTTAATTAAAATATCAAATTGTATCCAAACATTACTAGACTTTGACAATATATCAAATTTGTATTCCCAACCTTTTTCATGATCAAAACTTTCTTACCAGGTCAATAGTTTTGCCGGAATTAATTAAAACATATTAGGAGTGAGTTTTAAATATAAATACAAATCTTAAGGTGGATCCGGTGGCCAGGAAGAAGGTTGCACGCAGGGAAGCTTCGACACTTACAATTACAGCGGATCTGTCCAAATCCGTTGTGAGGCCAATCATTGCTAGCAAATCGTGGGAATATCATGGTCGTCCGATCCCTTAATACAAGATTGGACGACCAAGAATGATTCCCACTGCTGCTTTCTTCCTCCTCTCGGTGGAGGATGCTGACGGTAAGGGGGAGCCGAGAAGGGGCGGTGAAGCCGGGAGTCGGGTCGCCGGAGGTCGGCGAACACTCAAGTGGTGATCCGGCGGTTGGCCGGGTGTCGGATCTTCGGCCATGGGTGCAAATCGACGACCAAAATGGTGGTTCTGCCCAGATCTTGCTCCAGGCGGTGGCATCATATCCAATGAGGCCTATATGCCATTGTTAGGAGTGAATCCTAATATCTAATGCCTGAGAGAGGTCGTGGAATCTCCTTGGCGGTTGCCGGAGGTCGAGGTTGCCGAGAGAGGCCGATCCAAGCTCGGTTTGGCCGTTGGGGTCGCCGGAGCTCCGCTTTTTCGTCTGTTTGGTCCTCCTTGTAGCATGGGTGAGAGGGGTGGTGGATGGTTTGTGCTTCCTTCATGGTGGTTGGCCTCCTTCATTTGAAGGATCCTGTCCTTGTGCTCGAATAGAGAGAGAAAGAGAGAGGGAGAGAATGAGGTGCTCGACAGAAAGCTCGATGGTATGAGGGGGGGTGGATTTATCCTTTTATTGATGGGAAGGGAGAGAGAGAGAGTGATGGAGGGGAATAAATAGAGAGAGAGGGAGTGGTGGGGTGGTGGAGTGATGGATGAAAAGGACACATCACATCATCCATCACTCAATGTCAACACCTCGTCAAAGCAACCAGCTTCTTAATCTTGGATTTCCCTCAAGCCGTATGAAATTTACCGTTATGTCATTCATACGTGTTATGATCAGTGGCGGAACTAGGAATTTGACTCAGCCCGGGCACCAAATAAAAAATTAATATTTTTTTAATTTAATTAGCGTTCTCACAAGTCTGTAGAGTGAGTCATCGGTTTAAGAGAATCAACTGCACACATAATTAAAAAGAAATGACAATAATATTTTTAACGTGAAAATTTTAAAAATTGAAAAAATATAAATAATCTAATACAAGACTGGAAAAGATAGTGTGTATGCGTATCTATATATGTGTGTATATGTAAATGTCTCAACTTTCACTAGTTGGGTGTCCTTGTATGATCAAACTCTTTGTGCATCTAGATTTTTTTCTATCAAGCTCGGGTTCAATCACATTGCTCTCTAAGATAGTTTAGATTAACAAATGTGATAAATCTCATTATAAAACTAGTCAAGATTTTTGAAAATGCCACCTAAAATTATTATTGATTGGGACACAGATTTTAGGAAATGGTCGACTAATTACCATGAGTCTGATGATAGTGATGATTATTTGATCTAATTAACAGATTTCTGATAATTAAGTAAAAATATCAATTTGGCGAAATTGGTAGTCATATCTAATCTCCACGAAACATTCGATTGATGGTTCAGTTTTGTTTATTTTTTCTATACGAGTCCAACGTCGCTCTCAGATTTGAATTTCGTTGAGCGGTTAAGGAAAAATCAACACTTAAAGTTTATTAGTTCGTATGAGCAAAAAAAAACGGTATTTTTTCTCCCGAAAATTGAACCAGGGTACGTGCCCATGAATAGTTTTGCCCCTGGTTATGATATTGTGTAGCCTAATGTCGCGTCATCTTGGTCAAATGCACTCGTAATTTGTCTAGAGAGGTATTTTAGGATTCGTATTAACTCCACGAGTCCAACGCAACTGTTCGTGGTCAAATCAGAGGTCGTTTACTCAAGATCACATTTTTGTGCCATTGTACTGGTCTATTCGACCAATTTTATCAACTTATCCCACGCAGGTCAGAATGAGGCCAAATCAGTGGCGTTGCATTCGTATTGACTCCACGAGTCAAACGCAACTAACATAGATCAATTTCGAGTTCGTTTGGTTAACGTCGCATTCGTAAGTCATCGTATAAGTGAAATCGGCCCGATTTTACCAAATTCTCCAATACTCGTCAGAGTGAGGCCAAATTAGTTGCATTGCACTCGTATTGACTCCACGAGTTAAACACAACTGACCGAGATTATTTTCGAGTTTGTTTGGTCAACGTCACATTCCTAATCATATAAGTCAAATCAGTCCAAATTTACCAATTTCTCCAATACTCGTCGAATCAGGGCTAAATTAGTGGCATTGTGTTTGTATTGACTCCACGAGTCAAACACAACTGATCGAGATCAATTTCGAAATTGTTTGGTTAACGTCAAATTCCGAAGTTATCGTATAAGTCAAATCGGCTCAATTTTCCCAACTTCTCCAATACTTGTCGGATCAGGGACAAATCTGTGGCGTTGCGTTCGTATTGACTCCACGAGTCAAACACAACTGTCCTGGATTAATTTCGAGTTAATTCACTTCTCGGGGCCGCCATGTAGTTTAATACGAACTGTTTTAGTAAACTTCTCAAATATACACTGTAACAAGGTGTAACTGATTCCATTTGATTCATATTAGTCTTATGAGTGTAGTTTCATTGATCGTTGTCAGTTTTGAGTTCATTTGATCACAAATAGGTCAGGTGACCTATTGAGTTGACGTGTCTGTTAATTGAGCCACCCTAGGGAACCCGTGGCTCAATTGATTAAAGGGAGGAGAGGCGGAATGTTATAGTAGGGGCTTGAATCGGGAATGCTGGACAGAGCTGAGAGGATCTGGCAATGCAGGAGATGGAATCACTGAGATCGTCCGTGTTAGGTTCGAGAATGCTGGGCTGAAACTGAGAGGAACTCGACAATGGCAGAAGCAATGGAATCTCTGGTTGTCGGTGATGGTGGGAAAGCTAGACGAATACCGCGACTATGAAGAGCTTCGTCATTTAAGTGTCCAGGCGTGATGAATGACCCTGTCAATTGAGCCACCCCAGGGAACCCGTGGCTCAATTGATTAAAGGGAGGAGGGGCGGGATGTTATAGTAGGGGCTTGAATCGGGAATGCTGGACAGAGCTGAGAGGATCTTGGCAATGCAGGAGATGGAATCACTGAGATCGTCAGTGTTAGGTTCGAGAATGCTGGGCTGAAACTGAGAGGAACTCGACAATGGCAGAAGCAATGGAATCTCTGGTTGTCGGTGATGGTGGGAATGCTAGACGAATACCGCGACTATGAAGAGCTTCGTTGTTTAAGTGTCCAGGCGTGATGAATGACCTAATATTTGAGGCTATTTTTAGATCTAGTCCAAAATACCCTCCGTAGTTTGAGCCCAGAGTGCAAAATACAAACCTAAATGTAATTGTGGGGGGGGGGGGGGGGGGGGGGATGTGTCAAATTAAAAAATTTGGGGTGCAAAATACCAATGGTATGATTTCCAGGGGTCAAAGTGCCAATTACCCTTTCGATTCAATTTTTTTTTAAATGAAGTGACTTTTAAATCTTCTATTCCCCAAATCCCCAAAAGTTGAAATGAAGAGAGAGAGAGATACATTTTCTAGTATAATGAAATTGGTTGGAGGGAGATGAAAAGTACTTCATGAAATTTTCATGTATATAACCAAAAATAATCCATGAATGGAGTTTATAGTGATATATTGACTGCCACAGAAATATTCCCCTTGAAGGAAATCATTAAAATTAAGAGTTGTAAAGGGTATCTTCCATTATAACCATTGAGCTGAGGAGTTCTATCATTCGTGAAACTTATGTATTCATATGGATTCATGATTTTTGTAGAGAATCACATCAGAACATTGGAATAATGAATATTTACATTTTATAGAGATATATTTTTCCATGCCAAATTAAATAACTTTAATTAATGTGAAAACCTTACAAAGACTCACTGATTTATTTCCTTTGATTACTCTATTTTTTATTTTTAGGGTTTAGAAAAGAAAGGTGTAAATGTATCATACATTGACATAATCAATGATATGTATACAAATTCAGTGATGAGGGTGAGGACATCTGGAGGATTAACACAGGAATTCCCTATCACTGTTGGCTTACATCAAAGTTCAGCTTTAAGCCCTTATCTCTTTACCCTTATCTTAGATGAGCTCACCGGACATATCCAACAAGCAATACCTTGGTGCTTATTGTTTGCGGATGATATCGTTTTGGTCGATGAGACGCGCGAGGGTGTAAACGCGAAACTTGAATCTTGGCGAGACACTTTAGAAAAGAAGGGTTTTAGGTTGATTAGGGCAAAGACGGAGTATATGGAGCTTAAATTTAGCAGTGAAAGAAGGGCGGATGACTTCGTTATTAAGTTGGGTAATCAAGATATTTCCCGCAGTGAGTGCTTTAAATATCTTGGATCGATAGTTCAAAAAGATGAAGGTGTTGATAAAGATGTGATACATAGGATCCAGGCAGGTTGACTGAAGTGAAGAGGCGCGTCAGGGATCTTATGTGATCGTAAAGTACCATTAAAACTTAAAGGCAAATTTTACCATACTGCAATTAGACCAGCGATGCTTTATGGTTCTGAGTGTTGGGCAGTAAATTGTGTACATGTGCAAAAAATGGGAGTTGCGGAGATGAGAATGCTTAGGTGGATGTGTGGGCACACGAGACTGGATAAAATTAGGAATGAATGTATCAGGGATAAGACAGGAGTGACACCAATTGTAGAGAAGATGCGAGAAGCTCGACTAAGATGGTTTGGACACGCACAAAGGAGACCATTAGAGGTCTGTTAGGCGTTGTGAGGGTTTAGTCACTAGGCATGTTAAACGGGGGAGGGGTAGTGATGGAGCCAACCCGCCATCGTTGTAAGAAACGACGCCTGCGTACAATCTTCTCCCAAACACAAGGCGAAACTATCGCGAGATGACCCGTTAATAATTCTATGCACTACTTTTATTATCTTGTTAAACAATATTTTCGCATTTCCGTTTGTTTTGCATTGTCCGGTCGACCAAAATGTTAGGCGGTCAAGGACTATTTTAATTTCAGCATTTTTATTTTTAGTCTAAAAACAATGGATAGCTAGGATTAGTGGATGGGAGATGAGAGGTTGAGAGTGAGCCTTTGTGGGGAGGTATATATACCTCTTTTGTTGGAGAATGAAATTAATGAAAATTACCCTAACTTTCTCTCCCGATTGATGCAGCCGGTCTTCCTCTCCATCACGATTTTTCCGCGACTCCCTCCAAATCCGTGGTCGGAGCTGGGAGACCTCCCGCCGGTGAGACACTGGCGACCGTAGTGGTGCGATGCCACCTCCCCTACGTACGACGCGAAGGGTTCTAGTACGTGACTTGCGCCCCCTCTCGGTTGGGCACTTCCCTCCTCTCTTGTGTGATTCTTCTCTTGTGATTTCGTTCTTGTGCATGGTTTTGTGGTCCTGTGTGAGTGTGGAAGTAGCGAACTGAATTGCGGTAGGAAGAGTCACGGCGGCGAGTTTTCATCATCTTTGCCGGACGGGTGGCCGCTCGGTTGTCAAAGCTTCACCGGGAATAGTATTCACCGGCCTAATCTCCGGCGTTAGATTCTCGAACCCCTACGCCATCGTTGGATTGGTACTAGTCGTAGGAGAGTTTCGGTAATAGAATCGTTTGGGTTCGCACGCGAAGTGTTTGATCAAACGCCTAGTCACCACCGTCGTGTAGTTCGCCGGCAATAGCCCGAGCCTACACCAATTTGGTATCAAAGTGGGTGCAAAGGTTTCTCAACCTTTGACATTCCGAGTCACTTTTACCGTCCACTGTCTCATTGTTTTCAAAAAAAAAAAAAAATTCTCCATAAAAAACAAAACGCAGCCACTTTCGTCATCGTTGGAGTTTGTTCCACTTGTGTTCCGCAGTGCACACTTCTTTTATGCACACACCAGGTAGACCAATAAAGTCTTAGAATGAGACTATAAGGAAAGACATGATGTACTTAGGCATTAGTGAGATTATGACTAAAGATAGGGCACAATGGCGACAAAGGATCCATATAGCCGACCCCATTATAGTGGGATAAAGGCTTGAGCGTTGTTGTTGTACTCTATTTTCTTATTTTTGTCTTATGGTATTTTTTTAACAATATTTCTGAACTGTTCTGGTTTAGGCCGTCTTTAGACAAATTATTTCAGTTTTTTTTTGTTTCAGGGCTTGATTTAAGCTGATGATGTACATGATGACAGGCTCCATCTGAACCTAATAAACAAATATCAACCATGGTGAAGGAGGCATCAAGGCTGTCCAAGGCATTCTGTGAGAAGAATTGGCCTGTTTTTGCTTTTCTTGACACTCATTACCCAGATAAACCTGAGCCTCCATACCCACCTCATTGTATTGTTGGTTCAGGTGAAGAAAATTTTGTTCCAGGTACTGTCAAGTTTCTTTAGCACTTTTATTTTCAATCCCTGTTTGCACAATTTCCTTTCATTTGTACGAGCCATCCTGCATGAGGTCCTATGCACTGAATGCTATAGTACCCCCTGCTGTATGTCGTCCGCGTTGGCCCCCTATTTGTATATCTCATCTATTCTCTATTGATAGGCAAAGATAATTGATGCAGGACGGGCTGTGAACGATGTGCCGACGCTAGTGCAATTCTAAAGTGAGTGTGCGGAATGGGCCTAAGCGCACCTACGCTATATGATGCGTAAAATCCGGAAATAAAATTACCAGCAAGTAGAACTTTACATGATTTATAGGAGAACAGGATAAGAAAACAAATACAAAATCAAGTCATAATTTCCACTGAAAATATGCGACAACATCCAAGTATTTAATATAGAACAATAAAACACACTACAATAAAAGAACTTACGAACATCGGGGTTCAGCGGCGGCGGCGGGATGCGGCAACGACGAAAAGCTGAGGATCGGGAAGCAACGACACAGTGGGCTGAGGTGCTGGAATGAGAAAAAGGGGATGCAATGGCTGTGATGGAAGGTAAGGGATGCTCAACAAAATCCTGGACAGCCTTGTGATTGCTGTTTGGGTCAGGGAAAGGCCAAATTTTGCACTGATTTGGTCTCAGGATTTGAGAACTTGTTGGAGTTCTTGCGGGGTTGTCTGGACGTGAAGAACAGGCTCCGCAAGGCTGGACAGGCGGCAAACTGCTTCTTGGTGACTCCAAATGGGATTTGGATAGAAGGTTCCGGCAGCACGGAGGGTACGCGCTACTCTCTGATAAGTTCCTAGCGCTGCAAACTGAATCTGGGGACAGTTGGAGGAGTTCTGGGATCTGTAGGCAGCGACTGTTTGGGACGGGATCGAGAAGGGGGGATTCGCCTGGAGGGAGTTCACAACAGTTGGAAGAGCTGCGACTGGAAGGGATAATGGCAGCGGGAGAGCTTGTGATGATTGGCGCAGGGAGATCGATGAAGAATACGGGGTTGCGACGGTGAAGCTGAACGCTCTGCAAATTACGGTTGGCCGATGTACTACTGGAGGCGTTCAGTTCTTCGGTCGAGGAAGAAGGAAGTGAACAAGACAGTGACGGTTTTGTCCTTCAGAATAATGGGAATCGTGGAGTGGATGCGTGGACTTGCGGTTATACACATACAAGAAGGACATAATTGGCGACAGGAAGTAATCAAAGGAGTCATGGGTGGGGAAAACAGTGATATTTTGAAAATAAAAAGGATAACTAAAATTAGGCCAGACGTCGCATCCCGGGGCTCGCGGCGTCGCACCCCGGGGCTCGTGGAGTCGCACCCCGGGGCTCGCGGCGTCGCACCATGAATGATTACCGGATCTGGATTCGCTCACATATTCAACAATCCCTGAAAATGAGAATATCCGCCCTTTATTTATAACGAGAGGGGCGGTTGGGCACCCGACGTGAGCGGCTATGATCATCTTTTACGCCCGGTGTCCTAAAGCACTAAATACAAACCCAAATAAAAAAATAGATATATATAGTAAAACGACGCTCCGGACGCGCTCGCGGACTCGGATCGTCGGTCCGATCAATGCATCCCATGTAAATATGCAAAAATGGGTCCCCCCGACTGGTGGCCCGATCGATTACGCGGCTGATCCCCATCAATAATATTAATATTTTTTTTTACTTATTTAATTGCACAAAGCCGAGCAGTCGTTTTTGAAAACAATGCTCGAAATTTCAAGGGTAAAACTATACTTTCAGGTGATTTATGTATGAAATTGTCCTAAATTAGCCACGGTTCCTTTTATTGTAGTATAGTTGATCTTGTTAGAACCTATACATCCAAACTATAACCCATTAGTTGTAGTTGTAGAGGCTGGGATCTGCATTGTGTGCATAGGGCTGCATGATTTTTCCGATGTTGGACTATTCTCGGCTCGACCTCCCGCGTTGGATTTTCGACCTCTAACATGCAGATTTCTTTTTAAAAGGATGATGTGAGAGTGGGTTGTTGGATCTAGCATGCTTTGATACTATGTTAGAACCAAGTGTCCAACTTAAAAGAAATTGGTTGATCGTGAAAACAATTGTGATCTTTATGAAGTGCACAAAGCTACATGAGTCTCGTATCAATGTTCTCAATAGATTTAGCCCCTAATCCCTTTAACATTTATTAAAATGACGCAATAATGTGATATTGCATGCAAATATATGCAGCTCTACAATGGTTGGAGAAGGATCCAAATGTGACTTTGAAGCATAAAGATTGCATCGATGGATTCATTTGTTCGATGGAGAAGGATGGTTCAAATCTATTTTCAGATTGGGTGAAATCAAATGACATCAAAGTTGTAAGTTCTCCCTCATTGTATATGAGACAATTCGCTGGTTGAATCCCAAAATGACTGGAGAAACCTAGGAGAGCATTAATAGGGAAGCAAATAAATACTACTGGAAATGTAAGATTAATCATACAATCAGTGTGACAATGACAATAAAAACACCGGCCATATGACTAATCGTGTTTTTCTATATCATTCAATTCTTTCCCTATGCTCAGCTACGTTTCTCCATAGAAAAACACCTGATCGTTTGACCTTGTTTTCCCGTAGTATTTAGTTCTTCCCTATTAATGCTCAACTAGATTTCTCCACGGAATTTCGAGGTTCAATACTTTGCGTAATAGAACATGTGGGCAGGTCAAGCCCAACTATGTTATCATACTAGAACCCAAACATCAAACCTTAAACCAATCAGTATTAGGCAAATAGGTCCAAGAACATATAAAGTACACAATGCAACATGAGATTCCCACTGTGGGACTAAATATTCTAACATTTATATACCGTTTCATGTCGAGCTATGATAAATTTGTTACTTTTTTTGGATGGTGGATACTTTTTACAGGTATTGGTCGTAGGCATATGCACAGATATTTGTGTGTTGGACTTCACTTGCTCCATTTTATCAGCTAGAAATACCGGTCGGATTCCTCCGCTTGAAGATGTCGTAGTTTATTCAAATGGATGCGCAACTTATGATCTTCCAGTTCATGTTGCAAGAAATATCAAAGGGGCCTTAGCTCACCCTCAGGTTTTATACATATTGAATCCTTCATTCTTTAATTAATGTATCTTTCAGGAGTTTCCTTTTGTTAATTTTTTTTCCCGGTAATGTGTTGTTATTTTCAAACATGTTAGAAGACTGTTGGTTAGCTTTTGGATTGATTAAGCTGCAATATATCTTTGACTAGCCCTTAATATCTATACTATAGTAAAAAGAAAAAAAATGGTCTCATCATGGTCTTGATATAAAACCAAATGAATTGAGTCTTTCGATTTCAATCACCCTGATCTAATGGAACACATGGTTTTTTGATACATAGAGATAAGATTAAAAAATGCGATGTTTATAAATACTAGCAGTTGCACACATGATCCCCTGTGCATAGTAAGGGGTGACATAGTACTCGACCACCATTTGAGTAATGGTTAGTACCATCGTCACCGCACATTGCACACAGGAGGAGGATTCCATGCACGATATCTGGAAATAATACATTCGTCTTTAACTAGTACCTGTGCACGAGGTCCTCTGTGTTTTTTGTAGGACTCCCCTAGGAAGTAGGCACCAAAGATTGAATCTTATCACACACAACCACTAACCTACAATATCGAAGTGATCAAAAGAGCAGAAGTATGAACATCTCACCTCTCTCCTGTCACCCACTACAACAGTACGAGTCAATGACGGTGTTAAGTAGAACATAGTGGAAGTCCATAAAAACCACATAGTAATCATAGATAAGGAGTATAACAAATAAATCGACAGAAGGTAAACCATAATTGTCACAACCCGCATTTTCCAACGAATTAATAAATATTATCAGAGCCAGGGGAAAATACGCGTTATGATGCCACGTCCTGCAGGGGACAACTACAGACGCTCAGACAAACACTTCTTGCGAATAATTATAAAAGGCATGAATATGATTGAGTTAAATAAAAAAAATTACATTTTTTTTAGATTAGGATCGTGCCCCTCGGTCTAGTGGATCAACTAGTCAACGAATAGAAAACTATACATACGCAGCGGAAAAATATGTTCATAATATCCTACATGAGCATGAAGATCAAACATTCAAGCAATGATATGTACATCTCTAAATTTAGTATAAGTAAAGAAAGAATTTTCTACGATCTTCAAAATATGTGACATTTACTTAAAATCATGCTATGTAAAAATGCCCTTTTCTATACATAAAATAACTCATGCATCCTAACATAAAACTTCTCAGAGAGCAAGTAGGTAAACAACCAGTAAGGAACGACAGAAAAACCAACAAGTAATCTAACACCAGAAAAACAAAAGCTATGAACGTCAACAACTGACACGAGCCCATAGAAAACAATGTACAAGTCTAAAGCTGAAGCAAAGGAACAACAACCTCACAACCGTCAGGGGAAAGAGGACGACTGCAACTAACCGCAGCTCCGTAAAACACCAACTCAACTACCCAAACCACTACAGCTCCGAGCCTGAGACATTCAAAAGAAAAGAATGCCTCAGCAAGAAAGTGCAAGTGGTAGCAATAAAAACCAAGATTCTACACAAGGGTTAACAACAATCAAAATAATTGATTGCAGAAAAGAGAACTAAAAAGATAAGCATTTATTAGCTTACAACAACCCGAGCCAGCTCAAACGAGTGCACTCGGTAAGAGAAATGCCCGCACCAAAGAAGGGCCAAACTGAACAAGCCAACCACATATCCGTCATTGCGGCTCAGAGGTGATGATCAAACTGATCAAAGCCAACCACATGTTTGTCATTGCGGCTTGATGAGTCCAATATTTATACTATTTTATGGACTCATCCGGGCTAGTTTTCACTCGTGTGCATGCCTTATTCAAGCTAATATCGCTTGTATTTCACTTGTATTCACTTCCACGCTATGTGCACTGTTTAGGCCCGTTTTGGGGTGCATTTGCGCTTCATGTCGTTGGGGGTAAGCACATGGTGCTCCCCAACCCTTTTTATGTATTTGTATTGAGCTGGATGAGTATTCCCAGCTGGTTATTTGTTGTAGGCTTTATTGCGCAGGTGGATAGATCGTCCACTTTGCCCAGATTTCATGTCTGCATATATCGCACGGTCGTGCGTTTCATTAACGCACGATTGCTTCGATCGTGCGAGTTCATCTGCGGCTTAGTTTGACGTTCTACCTCTGATCGTGCGAATTGTACACGCACGGGCAGTTAGCCCGTGCGCGAACGAAACGCACGATCTTTCTTTGTTGGCTTGATTTCGAGCTATCTGGAATTGTTCGTGCGTTTTTACGCACGGTCGGCTTCGATCGTGCGTGAGTAAAACGCACGGGCGCTGCTGCTTCTTCCTGGGCTTTCTT
Source organism: Dactylorhiza incarnata (assembly GCA_033032865.1). Taxonomy (NCBI): domain Eukaryota; kingdom Viridiplantae; phylum Streptophyta; class Magnoliopsida; order Asparagales; family Orchidaceae; genus Dactylorhiza; species Dactylorhiza incarnata. The sequence continues at coordinate 2,161,409 of JAWHQI010000026.1, read as the reverse complement.
CTTCGTTAATAACGCACGGTCTACGCACGGTCGTGCGTTCGACCATGCGTGACTTAATATCTGATAATTTTCTATAAAAGCCAGGAATTCTGCTGGCTTGAAAAAAGACTTTTTGGAGCCCACCATTTTAGCTCCAGTCCGCCCCTTTTCATCGCTCCACCACCGTTCAACCTAGGAGAAGCTCCGACCATCGCTTTCTTGCAAATCTCCCGCCAAAGCTTCCTCCTCGGCCTCCTCCATCATCCATGAGCTCAAGAACGCCTTTGATGAGAAGTTCCTGCTGCATTCAAGGTGTTTTCAACAAGAGTTCGCTTGAGCTGAGCCACGAAGAAGACGGGTAACGTGGAGGAAGGTGACAGCTCCTCTGAACCCCGGACGACAGCTGAAGACCGAGCTCGTACAAGGCTTGACAACCCTACGATTCTGACCGAGAACCTTCAGCGAGTCTTCGAGCTTGGGTTTACTCTTTCCCCTTGTGTATTGCTTCAGATCTTTCTTATGGATGTGTGTTGTTTTGGATGATGTGCATAAACCCTTGTTAAAGTTAATGTGATTTCATGTTTATGAGATTTATTGTGGTTTATGCGAGTTGAGGAGCGCCCCCATTCCGCCATCCACTCCATCGTTGCGTTGTGCGCCGCACTAGGAAATTGCTAGTTGCGTGTTTTGTGACGAGGTGCTTAGGACCCTCACTCCGCCGGTTACGAAGCATCCATCCGCAAGCCTTCTCGTTCATCCGCAAGCCTACTCGTGCATCCACCAAGCGAAGCGGTGCATCCGACCAGCATTAGTTAATTTAGCTTTCATTAACCGCATCTCTCTCAACCAAACCAAAACCCGTTTTTTTTATTAACTTAGAAATCTTTATAATCAATTTCCCTAGCGAGAAAATCATACACCCCAACTTGCAGTCATTTGAGAACGATATTTGGGGAGTCACTCCCAACTTTTATTACTTGTACGATTGGTACACTTGCCGTAAACGTGCCAAGTTTTTGGCGCCGTTGCCGGGGACTGCAAGCGTTGTATGAGTTTTTCTTCCAGGAAGGTGTTATAAAGGTTCTTTGTTGTTTTTGATTTTTCTTTTTGTTGTGTGTAAGTTTATGCAGGGGCAAGACCCTGGTGAGCTAGTAGAGTACGACCCAGAGATAGAGAGGACGTTGCGTGCGAGCCGCCGTGCTGCTGCTGCTATGGATAATAATAATATTAACAGAAATGGAGTTAACACAGGAGGAGAGAATGCGTCAGCTGCTGGTCAGGTGGCTGATGAAAATGAGGTGGCCCGGCCAAGGCCCAGAACGATGCGAGACTACACCACTCCCACTGTGGGGAGTGTGTATCCTGGTTTTGGCCTAGCCATCACGAACAACCAGTTCGAGATCAAGTCCGCAATCCTAAACATCATCCGCAACAATGCCCAGTTCTCTGGGTTGGCAAGTGAAGACCCCCATCTTCACTTGTCAGAGTTCTCAGAAATATGCGGAGCATTCCGGTATGCCGGCATAGCGGACGACACTGTGAAATTAAGACTGTTCCCGTTCTCCTTCCGTGATAAAGCAAAAGTGTGCTTTCCTCCAAATTCTTGGCAAAGTTCCACCCAGTGGACAAAACTGTGAACTTAAGGAGAGAGATTGCAACCTTCCAGCAACACGATCAAGAAACCCTCGCGGAAGCTTGGTAAAGATTTATGGAACTCCTCCGGAAGTGTCCTCACCATGAGCTGCAACCCTGAAACCTTGTGGAGTATTTCTACTTTGCAATAGAGCCTAACTGCAGGGCCATGATTGATGCTGCTGCCGGCGGAACTCTCTTGAATCACACTCATGACGAAGCATTGCGAATTTTGCAGGACACTGCGACTCATAGTTCTTTCTGGACTGCAGGGCGGAACACCCCGCGAAATGCAAGAAGACTATTTGAAGTGAACACTTCTGGTCCACCTGCGGAGGCAGCACCGTCACCATACGAGAGCATAACATTGTTGAAGAGGCCTGTCTCTTCTTCGGCTCCGGTGATGGCTATTTCTTGTCAAGGGTGCGGGAACTCCGGACATCATACCTACGAATGCCCCTCAGGTGAAATCTCCTCTGATTTTTCTAATCTCAATGTGGAAGAAAATGTTAATTACATTCAAAATCAAAACCGCACTGCACCTTTCTCGAATACTTATAATCCGGGTGTGAGAAATCACCCAAATTTCTCATGGAACCAAAACACTGCAGGCCAACGATGGCAACCGGGCCAGCATCAATTTGATGCTCAAGCGTCCGAAAGCCAACCGAGGCCGCCTCAACCCGGTTATAACCAAGGCGCTCCGGTGCAGCGGAAAAGTGCGTTAGAAGAAATGATGGAGAAGTTTGTTGATGTGGCCCAAGCAAATATGGCCAATCAAACTGCCTCGATGAGGAACTTAGAAATGCAACTGGGTCAATTGGCCCAAGTGCTTTCTGAGCGTAATCAAGATGCTCTCCCCAGCACGATGGAAAAGAACCCCCGTGAGCAGGTAAAGAGCATAATCGAGTCAGATGGATGCCATGAGGGCGATTTGATTGTGAAATGTGAAATTAATAATGTTGAAACCACCGCTCTTTACGACACTGGATCGTCGCGCAACGTTCTTGCATTGCAAGACGTTGAAAATCTAAACCTAAAAATCAATATCGACAATTGGACGTCGCTTGTCCTTGCTAATGGAATGGTGGTGGAAACGGAAGGAGAAATTAAGAATGTCGAGATGATTGTAGATGGAACTTCGGTTATCACGAACTTTCAAGTTTTGGGCCCCATGAAAAACAATTCCATGCCTATTTTGGGTGCCCCATTCTTGAAGTAGATTGGTGCCACCATTCACATTGTTAGTGGGTGTGTCACCTTGTCACCCAAAGTAACACACCACACTCACCCATCTATAATAACCAATGATATCAGTTTTGTGCATGTTATTTCTGATGAGCTTGTTAGTAAGCCGAACGCAGTTGTGGAAGAAGAGAGAAATAAGACAAAAGCTGAGTTAGAGAAGGAAGGAGAGGAGATAGCAAAGAACTACACGCTGGAGGAAGAGAATGATGAGAACAAAGGCGGCGAGGCCGCAAAGTTAGAAGTTACCACGGCCAGCATGACCACAAATATTTTAAACAATCTTATTAAAACAGGAGTTAATTGTAAATAGTTAAAACAGGTTCGCTAGGCGGATATGTCACCAGTAAGGGGTGAAGAAATGAAGCCCTTGGCTGCTCCGAGACTGATAGACAATGATCTTGATCGAGCTCTTATTGCTCGTTGGCGCTCTCCTACTGTGGAGAAATTGAAGCAGAATGAATTATTACGCGCAACGCTCTTTGCTGCCCTCCGACACGAGAAGGAAGAGGTTAAGGGCAAGGGAGAGACATCTCCTTTGAGCCCTAAAGCCTTCACATCTTTCCCATCTCGTGTGTCTGGGGAGAATCATCACAAATCAGCATACAGCTGTCTCCGGGCTTATGTTTCTGCTGTTTTAGTTTGCTTCATTCTATTTCTTTAACTATGCTTGTGTGTTTATTTTGGTAATATTTTGGAAAATTGCTAGAACTCTCTTGTTATAATGCTAATACAGGTATTTGGTCTACCTTAAGGACGACAAACAAAAGAGCTCTTGGGAGACAACCCATTGGAACCACATGGTTCCGTTCAGTTTCTTGTTCTATTCTATATATTAGTTTATCTCTGTTTTGTCTGGGGGAATGCTTTAATCGCAGGGTCAAATCTATTTAGAGCATGCGGGACTGTTGCCTTTGGACAAGAATCACTGATCTTCTGGTATGCTCATTTATGAGCATGGGGTAACCTCTCCTCCTACGTCCTTTTATAAATGTAGTATTGCATTCTGTGATGTTTAAATTTAAGTCTGGGGGGAGAGTAAAGTTTCGTTACCCACTTGCACGTGCACATGACACTGCATACTAGAAGATATATTTCAATTTAATTATTTAGTTTTGCTCATTCTCATCGCACACCACAACACCCACTAGAGAGCGCACTTAATCGTAGGCGCGTAACGAGTGTAACTCGTTTCTTTGTAGGATTGGGAAAATTATTGTGCTGGCTTAGGATTGTGAGACGGAGTAGAATGTTGACTCCCGTAGTGTTCTAGTCGAGTACTCGCTTCTTGCATAGAATTGTGTGTAGAATAAATTTTTCTTTATGCTTATAGTTTTGTATTTTTTTTATCTGCGTAATAATTGTTTATCCTACTCAAAAGTGGTGAATCCGGTGTTAATCCGACGGTAGCGTAGGGATGTGTGTAGACGGTTGCTAGGTTTGTATTGCTCGAGTCGGGAGGAAAAATTATCTTTCTCGGTGGCTAAGAACTTGCCCCAAGCGACTCTTGAAGCATTGATATAAGTTAGTTCAATGCGTGAGCATGATGTAGGCCTTCGTTTTGGCCAGGTTGAGCTTTGTGTACCGACCCTATCATAATCCTTGCTAGCCCCTTTGTGCCTACCCCGTCTCTTGATTTAGCTCCACTTATATTTCACCAAAGCCTAAAAGCTAATCCTAGTCGCACACCCAATCCGAGCTCTAGTGTTGTATTATTTTCAATTGAGGGTGTTGATGCGGTGTAAATTATGTGAAAGTGTGGTTTGCACTTCCTCGAAATATTTGCTGAAAAAGTTTTGAAATTAGAAAAAGAAAAAGAATTGTGATTAAGAAAATAGCTTAATTGAAAATCATTTTAAGAGTTGTTTTAGGAGCAGGCGGTGCACACACCCACGTTTTCAGGTTCAAGTCTGGGGGTGTGGTGCAACCGTGTGTTTATTGTAGTGCTTGGATAGTCTCCTTAGCGCAAGCTCTTTTGGGTTAGGTGCGTATGCCTTCATGTTTATCATTGTAAACCCTACCGAATCCCAAGCCCCGTATTTATCCTAAAGTCTTACTGACTCACGCAATGAACCGAACTAATGCCGTGGAGAGAGTGTGACCGGGTGAGCTTATGGTCATCGAAATTGATGGATTTCAATGAAGGTTGTTCCGAGGACCGATCTTGAGCAATGTTCACCTCAGCGATTTGTCTACTTTCTTCCTACGCATGGCCAGACGATTCACCGTGATTCGACTTTTGAGTAGAAAAATATATAATTACGCTCTTAGATTGTTACAAACTATTTGTATAATTAAAAATGTCTTCTATTGCATTTCTATGCGCGCGAGCATGCGACTTCGCATGGTACTCCACATTTGCAATTGTTAAGCCAACTAGACCTTTTTTCTCGTCCGCATAAGGGATGATTTCCTCGCGACGAGCAAATGGTTAAGTCTGGGGGTGTGATGAGTCCAATATTTATACTATTTTATGGACTCATCCGGGCTAGTTTTCACTCTTGTGATGTCTTATTCAAGCTAATATCGCTTGTATTTCACTTGTATTCACTTCCACGCTATGTGCACTGTTTAGGCCCATTTTGGGGTGCATTTGTGCTTCATGTCGTTGGGGGTAAGCACATGGTGCTCCCCAACCCTTTTTCAGTATTTGTATTGAGCTGGATGTGTATTCCCAACTTGGTATTTACTATAGGCTTTATTGCGCAGGTGGATAAATCGTCTACTTTGCCCAGATTTCATGTCTGCATATATCGCACGGTCGTGCGTTTCATTGACGCACGATTGCTTCGATCGTGCGAGTTCATTTGCGGCTTAGTTTGACGTTCTATCTCTGATCGTGCGAATTGTACACGCACAGGCAGTTAGCCCGTGCGCGAACGAAACACACAATCTATCCTTGTTGGCCTGATTTCGAGCTATCTGGAATTGTTCGTGTGTTTTTACGCACGGTCGGCTTCGATCGTGCGTGAGTAAAACGCACGGGCGCTGCTTCTTCTTCTTCCTGGGCTTTCTTCTTCTTTAATAACGTACGGTCTATGCACGATCGTGTGTTCGACCGTGCGTGACTTAATATTTGATAACTTTCTATAAAAGCCAGGAATTCCGCTGGCTTGAAAAAAGACTTTTGGGAGCCCGCCATTTTAGCTCCAGTCCGCCTTTTTTCGTCGCTCCACCACCGTTCAACCTAGGAGAAGCTCCGGCCATCGCTTTCTTGCAAATCTCCCGCCAAAGCTTCCTCCTCGGCCTCCTCCATCATCCACGAGCTCAAGAACGCCATTGATGAGAAGTTCCTGCTGCATTCAAGGTGTCTCCAACAAGAGTTCGCTTGAGCTGAACCACGAAGAAGACGGGTAACGTGGAGGAAGGTGACAACTCCTCTGAACCCCGGGCGGCAACTGAAGACCGAGCTCGGACAAGGCTTGACAACCCTACGATTTCGACCGAGAACCTTCAGCGAGTCTTCGAGCTTGGGTTTACTCTTTCCCCTTGTGTATTCCTTCAGATCTTTCTTATGGATGTGTGTTGTTTTGGATGATGTGTATAAACCCTTGTTAAAGTTAATGTGATTTCATGTTTATGAGATTTATTGTGGTTTATGGGAGTTGAGGAGCGCCCCCATTCCGCCATCCACTCCATCGTTGCGTTGTGCGTCGCACTAGCAATTGCTAGTTGCGTGTTTTGTGACGAGGTGTTTACGACCCTCACTCGCCGGTTACGAATCATCCATCCGCAAGCCTTCTCGTTCATCCGCAAGCCTACTCGTCCATCCACCCAGCGAAGCGGTGCATCCGACCAGCATTAGTTAATTTAGATTTCATTAACCGCATCTCTCTCAACCAAACCAAACCCCCCCCTTTTTTATTAACTTAAAGATCTTTATAATCAATTTCTCTAGCGAGAAAATCATACACCCCAACTTGCAGTCCTTTGAGAATGATATTCGGGGTGTCTCTCCCAACTTTTATTACTTGTACGATCGGTACACTTGCCGTAAACGTGTCACGGCTCAGAGGTGATGGTCAAACTGATCAAAGCCAACCACATGTCTGTCATTGCGGCTCAGAGGTGATGGGCAAACTAAACATCGTAATACACTCACTCACACATATATGTAAGCATATATGTTTATAAGCACTTGAGACTGATCAGAGCCGACAAAAGAGTGCCAGGCAGGAAAATAGGATTACTGATGGTTTTAACCACAACTCACGACGAGAGAATCAACAAGCACGAGATTCAACATTTAAACTTGAGATCAACATTCAACTTACAACAAGGTCGAAGATTTCAGCAAGCCGACACCATGCAAGGCTTGATGTCGGAACAAGACAAAGATAAGCTTAACACGAAGGCCAAACACCAAAAATAATACTCAACGGTTCATTAGAAAACACACGGTGAATCCAAACTTGACTCCCAACGAACTTCTCGCAACAACACAACGAATAAGGCATAACTTTACCTAAAGTCGCAACAAATGGACTTAAAAATGCTTGATAACAAAGCTTAAGATACCCGGGAACACCCGACAAACGAACATAAAAAATATGCTGAAACAATTCAGAATATGCGATGAAATCGGCAGACAGATTTATCAAAAGTCGACAGGAAAACTTAACAAAAGACGACGGGAAAAAACTTATAAATCGACGGGAAAGATCTTCAAAATCGACGGGAAGACTTTTATCAAAGTCGACGGGAAAAGCTTCAAGAAAAATCGACGGGAAAAGCTACCCAAAATCGATGTGAAAAGCTACCCAAAATCGACGGGAAAAGCTACCCAAAATCGACGGGAAAAGCTTTATGAAAATCGACGGGAAAATCTACCCAAAATCGGCGGGAAAAGCTCAAGGCAAAAGTCGACGACAAGCTTATAGCAAAAGTCGACGGGAACTAATATCAATCGACGGGAAGGACTTATTAAAAGTCGACGGGAAGATTAATGTCAATCGACGGGAAGATCAAAGTAAGATCGGCGGGAAGCTTATAACAATCGACGGAAAAGATTATATATAACAGTCGACGGGAAGACTAAGTCGATGGGAAAGCTTTAGAAAAGTCGACGGGAAGACTGCCCAATCGACGGGAAGACTGCCCGATCGACGGGAAAACATTAACAAAATCGACTGGAAAGACTTAAAAGAAAAAGTCGACTGGAAACTTAGTCAAAATTGACTGGAAGCAAGACCTCTCTGCCCTCTCCCGTCGATCGACGGGAAGGGGTGCGATCGACGGGAAATCTAAGGAAAAATCGACGGGAAGATTTTCAAAAGGAGATTGACTGCAAACTTCAAGGAAAAAAATCGACGGGAAGGGGTTAATATAACTTAAAATCGACGGGAAAAGCTTTAGTCAAAAGCAGCGGCTAGAAGAGGGCCCGATCGACGGGACGGGAGTCCGATCGACGGGTGTCCCGTCGATTTTCACTTAGAAACTCGACAAAATAAGAACTCCCTTCCCTCCCCCGTCGATCGACGGGACGGGGTGTCGATCGACGGGACGGGACTTCAAACAGAAAAAAGATTTCAGGAAAGAAGCTACCTAAAAATTTACTGGATAATTTGAACTCATTTCTTAGCCTTTAGCTACAAGCCAACAGAAGTTTATGAAGGTAAAATTTCTAAACTTAACCTTAGGATTTAGGAACAAAATCTATGTCTAAATCAGTGAATTAATTGGCTAAAACTGAAGGAAATATAAATAAAATAAATAAAAAAGAATAAGTAAGAAGATCTGCAGAGATCAAAATAGGGGAGCAAACCACCACTTGCCTTTACTCGAATCACCGTAAAACGGCCTCTATAGCTCTCCCCGCCAAGGATCGGCCAACCACGGCCTAAGCACGAGGAATCTACAAAGATCGGACAAAATACGGAATTAGGGCCGCTAACCCTTACGCCAAAAATCTACGAAACGAACAAAACATACCACGCACATGGCGAACACGGTGAGAGCTTTCCAAAACTACGCTCCTACGATGAATCCGAGCTCTCGAGCTCCCTCGACGGCCAACGGAAAGAAGAAAAACCCTCTTTCTCTCTCTCTCTCACTTCTGGCTCGGAAAACAGGGAGGAAGAAGAAGATGAAGAAGAATAGGAATATAAAATAATATATGTATATATATAAACAGAGAGATAGGAAGAATGTGGATGACAGCAAATCCACACTCATAATAATAATAATAATAATAATAAAAAGGAGAAGAATAATAATATACATATACATATATATATAAATATTTATTTACAGAGATGGAGGAAGTGGAAGACAGCAAATTAAATAATAATAATATCAATAATAAGAAAAGAATGACCGAACCAACGGTCGCCGATACCAACGAAAATCGCACCGAAGACAAACGTCCGCGCTACGAATCCAACGGAGAAGTCAAAATCAAATTCCGACGAGCCAAACTCAAGATATAAATTTCTGAAGTTTACGGCGAACGATAAATATATAAATCTTTGGAAAATCACCGGGGCTCTAAAAACGCTCGGATCGCAACGAAACTTCGATGAGTCTCTCTAAATTAATTAACTTAATTTCTTAACGCAAAATTTCTCAATTCCGACACACTCCAAAATTTGGTTGACTTGACCGAAAGAACGCGGAAACGCGCAAACGACGGCGCACCGCTAACTTTGCACTAACGTAACGCCCTTACGTCAAAAAAGACATCGAAGAAGGATTAAAATAATTCCTTAAAATTCAGGGGCGTTACAATCACCCCACCAAAAAGGGAGTTTTTGTCCTGAAACTTAGAGCCGAAACTTAGAACACAAACAAATCCAAAAGGTCAATGAGAGAGATAAGCTAACGCTCGTTGGATAGAAACGCTAACCGAAGATGGCTAGGAAAACAGATGCGAATAAGATTCCTTCTTAGCACTCAAAATAGATCACCCGATCCCTGATCAAAGCTCACGACAAAGGGTCTCTTAAATCCAACACCTCCCAATTAACCTAAGCGAGGGAATCACCTAAAAGGAACAGGACTTTACCAAAAACTCAAAATGTCCAAGCCGAGAACGGAAAGCAGACCGCGGAACACCTGACTCGCGGATCCTCAATTGATGGTAGGCTGGACGAAGATCAATCTTCGAAAACACCAAACTACCACGCAACTGATCAAGCAAATCATCAATCTGAGGCAACGGATATCTGTTCACGAACAAGACGGGAGCACTCCAGGGCGAAGAACTAGGCCAGAACAAGTCTCATTGCAACCACTCATCCAACTGAGTGCGCAACTCTTCCAACTCACGCGGGGTCAAAGGGTACGGTGCCTTAGCAATAGGACGAGTACCTGACTCAAGGTCAAAAGCAAACTCCACAACTCTCACAGGCAGAAAACCAGGGAGATTAACTGGGAAAACATCAGGGAACTCTCGCGCCACAGGAAAAATCCTCGATACACGGCAAACTGCTAACGGATCCTATCATAGAAACGAGATAAGCAAACCAACCGGAAACTAAAAGTTCCGAGCACACACGGCGGAAATAATCGGGAAAACCTAGCGCGGAAAGCCAAACACACTCAAGGGATGACCGATGTCCAGCTTGAAGACCAAACGCTTTACCTTGCGTTGGATAACAACATCATACCTGGACAACCAGTCCATGCCTAAAATCACATCGAAAACCTCCAGGTCTAGCACCCTTAGATTAGCAAATGCTAAGAAATCACTGAAGAAGATATGCCAACTCTGGATACCCTAACTCGACACCACGAAGTCACCAGAGGGGAAACTTAACACTAAACGGATCACCAACCTAAACGAGGGTCAAACTATGATGCTCTACAAAAGTCCTAGTCACGAACGAGTGAGTAACACTAGAATCGAAAAGGACGCGCGCCTAACGGTTCTTTACCTTAAATTCTCCTATAAAATTGGATACGCAACTAAACGAGCGAAAGCAAACTAGGGCAAAAGCTGTAAACTAAGAGTTAGATTAGAATCTAACATGAAATCACCTGGGGGGAAAACTGCTCTCCTTCCTTTGCTACTACATTTAACTCGGCCTCTCCTCGATCCAACTGCCGCTGCTGAGGCGGTGACGGTGCCAGAGCCGTAAGAGCAGGCTGCTGGCCGGCCGACTGGAACTGCGAACACCTGGATTTCACATGTCCTTTCTGTCCGCACTGATAGCACGTCCTATCCTTCAACCGGCATCGAGTCGCATCATGCCCTCTTTGCCCACAATACTCACATGTCTTATCCTTCTTCCAATACTGGGTAAGATTGTGCCCCGCCTGACTGCAAAAAGTGCAATACTTGACATTCTTCGGAGCACCTTGAAGAGCCATCACCAGAAGCTGCTTCTGCGCGCCCAGCCTCTCGTAACACTTCTCGAGCGGATGACCCACACGACTGCAAAAACTGCACACCATCTTGCTCTTCTTACTTGGAGCAGGGCTGCCACTATCATCATCCTTCCTCTTTCCCTTCCTTGACACCGCATCCTGACCCACAACAGGGTTCTGCAACCCAGGCTGCTGCCCAAAAGTAGCCGCCATCAAAATCTGAATCTGCGCCTGCATCACGACCATTTGTCTTGACAACGCCTCGATACTCTGACGCAACTCTTTAATCACCGCCTCACTGCGCGCACCTGAGGATTCACACTCTAACGGTAGAGCCGACTCCGACGCACTACGCTCTGGAGTCATCGACTGCAATTACAAACGAACACCTCACTACACCTAGCTTAAGACACAACAACTAGCAAACTAGGATTTCCTAACTCGATACAGATCGGAAAAGTGTAGATACTTGCTCTTGCTGTTACCTTACTCTGGAATTCATGAAATGATGTTATGCTTAACCTAGGATGATATATCATCATCCTATTAACTCTTGTGCGCATAATATGAATGCATGCATGCCAAAATTTTATTTCAAATCATGTGTGTACGAGCGTCATCATGTATATCTTTAACTTGACACGTGTGTTAATGCTATGTTATGATGTGCATGCAGTGCTATGCAATCTAAAAAGGCCTTAATGCATGCTATGAGCGGCGTACACATGCGATCTTATGCATCCCATACTACATATTACCGCATGTAACGAAAAAGAAAAATCGAGCTAATAGACATCCATGAGACCGGCGTTATGCATCCCATACTACGTAACCGTCGCATGTCGTCATCTATGAGGATCCATATATAAACACATAATATGCATCTCATACTACATAATATGCCCCGTATACTTCTTATCATGCTATGAGTGTAGTGTTCATGCTTCAGCCAAGACATACAGATGACCCTTTGCTGTGCGTATACAATGAATAACGATTCTCACCAGGCGGTTAACCGGGCCAACCAGACTATTCCAATAACCCGACTAATCTACCTCTGATAACAACTGTCACAACCCGCATTTTCCCACGAATTTAATAAATATTATCAGAGCTAGAGGAAAATACGCGTTATGATGCCACGTCCTGCAGGGGACAGCTACAGACGCTCAGGCAAACACTCATTGCGAATAATTATAAAAGACATGAATATGATTGAGTTAAATAAAAAGAATTTACATTTTTTTAGCTTAGGACCGTGCCCCAAGGTCTAGTGGATCAACTAGTCCACGAATTGAAAAATATACATACGCAGCAGAAAAATAGGTTCATAATATCCTACATGAGCATGAAGATCAAATATTCCAGCAATGAAATGTACATCTCTAAATTTAGTATAAGTAAAGAAATGATTTTCTACGATCTTCAAAATATGTGTCATTTACTTAAAATCATGCTATGCAAAAATGCCCTTTTCTATACATAAAATAACTCATGCATCCTAACATAAAACTTCTCAGAGAGCAAGTATGTAAACAACCAGTAAGGAACGACAGAAAATCCAACAAGTAATCTAACACCAGAAAAACTAAAGCTATGAGCATCAACAACTGACACGAGCCCATAGAAAACAAAGTACAAGTCTAAAGTTGAAGCAAAGGAACAACAACCTCACAACCGTGAGGGGGAAAGCGGACGACTGCAACTAACCGCAGCTCCGGAAAATACCAGCTCAACTACCCAAACCGCTACAGCTCCGTGCCTGAGACATTCAAAAGAAAAGAATGCCTCAGCAAGAAAGTGCAAGTGACAGCAATAAAAACCAAGATTTTACACAAGGGTTAGCAGCAATCAAAATAATAGATTGCAGAAAAGAGAACTAAAAAGATAAGCATTTATTAGCTTACAACAACCCGAGCCAACTCAAACGAGTGCACTCGGTAAGAGAAATGCCTGCACCAAAGAAGGGCCAAACTGAACAAGCTAACCACATGTCCGTCATTGCGTCTCAGAGGTGATGATCAAACTGATCAAAGCCAACCACATGTCCGTCATTGCGGTTCAGAGGTGATGGTCAAACTGATCAAAGCCAACCACATGTCCGTCATTGCGGCTCAGAGGTGATGGACAAACTAAACATCATAATACACTCACACACCCACATATAAGTAAACATATATGTTTATAAGCACTTGAGACTGATCAGAGCCAACAAAAGAGTGTCAGGCAGGAAAACAGGATTACCGATGGTTTTAACCACAACTCACGACGAGAGAATCAACAAGCACAAGATTCAACATTTAAACCTAAGCTCAACATTTAACTTACAACAAGGTCGAAGATTTCAGCAAGCCGACACCATGCAAGGCTTGGTGTCGGAACAAGACAAAGATAAGCTTAAAACGAGGCAAAACACCAGAAATAATACTCAACGGTTTATTAGAAAACACGCGGTGAGTCCATACTTGACTCCCAACGAACTTCTCGCAACAACACGACGAATAAGACATAACTTTACCTAAAGTCGCAACAAATGTACTTAAAAATGCTTGATAACAAAGCTTAAGATACCCCGGAACACCCGACAAACGAACATAAAAATATGCTGAAACAATTCAGAATATGCGATGAAATCGGCAGACAGATTTATCAAAAGTCGACAGGAAAACTTAACAAAAGACGTCGGGAAAAGACTTATAAATCGACGGAAAAGATCTTCAAAATCGACGGGAAGACTTTTATCAAAGTCGACGGGAAAAGCTTCAAGAAAAATCGACGGGAAAAGCTACCCAAAATCGACGGGAAAAGCTACCCAAAGTCGACGGGAAAAGCTTTATGAAAATCGACGGGAAAAGCTACCCAAAATCGACGGGAAAAGCTGAAGGCAAAAGTCGACGACAAGCTTATAGCAAAAGTCGGCGGGAACTAATATCAATCGACGGGAAAGACTTATTAAAAGTCGACGGGAAGATTAATGTCAATCGACGGGAAGATCTTCAAAATAAGATCGGCGGGAAGCTTATAACAATCGACGGAAAAGATTATACATGACAGTCGACGGGAAGACTAAGTCGACCAAAAAGCTATAGAAAAGTCGATGAGAAAACTGCCCGATCGACGGGAAAACTTTAACAAAATCGACTGGAAAGACCTAAGAAAAAGTCGACTGGAAACTTAGTCAAAATCGATTGGAAACAAGACGTCTCTGCCAGGGGTGTCGATCGACGGGACGGGTGCCGATCGACGGGAAATCTAAGGCAAAATCGACGGGAAGATTTTCAAAAGGAGATCGACTGCAAACTTCAAGGAAATAAATTGACCGGAAGGGGTGAATATAACTTAAAATCGACGGGAAAAGCTTTATTCAAAAGCACCGGCTAGAAGGGGGCCCGATCGACGGGACGGGAGCCCGATCGGCGGGACGAGAGTCCGATCGACGGGTGTCCCGTCGATTTTCACTTAGAAACTCGACAAAATAAGAACTCCCTGCCCTCTCCCGTCGATCGACGGGACGGGACTTCAAACAGAAAAAAAGATTTCAGGAAAAAAGCTAAGTAAAAATTTACTGGATAATCTGAACTCATTTCTTAGCCTTTAGCTACAAGCCAACAAAAGTTTACGAAGGTAAAATTTCTAAACTTAACCTTAGGATTTAGACACAAAATCTATATATCTAAATCAGTGAATTAATTGGCTAAAACTGAAGGAAATATAAATAAAATAAATAAAAAAAGAATAAGTAAGAAGATCTGCAGAGATCAAAATATGGGAGCAAACCATCACTTGCCTTTACTCGAATCACCGAAAAACGGCCCCTCAAGCCCTCCCCGCCAAGGATCGGCTCAACCACGGCCTAAGCACGAGGAATCTACGAAGATCGGACAAAATACGGAATTAGGGCCGCTAACCCTAGCGCCAAAAATCTACGAAATGAACAAAACTTACCACGCACACGACGAGCACGACGAGAGCTTTCAAAAACTACGCTCCGACGACGAATCCGAGCTCTCGACCCCCCTCGACGGCCAACGGAAAGAAGAAAAACTCTCTCTCTCTCTCTCTCTCGAACTTCTGGCTCGGAAACCAGGGAGGAAGAAGAAGATGAAGAAGAATAGGAATATAAAATAATATATGTATATATATAAACAGAGAGATAGGAAGAATGTGGATGACAACAAATCCACACTCATAATTATTGTCACGACCCGTCTCGACAAAAGTCAGAGTGCGCTTCAGGGCGGGCCGTGATGCCAAAGGCATGAGCGAAAAGGAATCCATGCCCGCTAAGGCGAAAGCAGAAATACTACAAATAACTTAAAAAGATGTTACTTTTGAGTAAATCAGATTGATTTATTGCAGATGCTGTAAAATATGATAGTTGAAACAGGTGCACATGCATTTTTGTAAAAGCTCACTTACGATACAAGTTTTGAAACCGATTTTTTATGCAGTGATCATTGCAGATAAATGAACATGCAAATATGTCAAATTCTAGTACATATAATATTTAGCCTAGCAGTTATCCATGAAACAAGAGAAAATGACTGATCGTAATCATTGTTTTAAATGTCCTCCGACATGTCCGACATGTCTCCCGACATGTCATTTTTTCTGGCAAAACGATATGTTTTTTTCTAAAAAAATAGATTATGTTCTTTTGTTAAATATAGACCGACATGTCCGATTTTTTCCGATATATAGGCCGACATGACTTTTAAATATATCGTCTGCTATTTTATTTTATGTTATATTAGCAGACTAGCAGCATATGTTTAAATCGCCTATGAATATTATATTATGTATGTTTAAATCGATTAGACTTATTGATTCAATTTTTTAACGTTTTATTCTTATAATCAATTTTGTATAATTCTTTCACAATTTTTTAATTTCATATTACAAAAAATATGAAAATATTTAATACAGTTATTATAAAAAATATGAAAATATTTAAATCTTTTTTATTTGCAATAAAATTATTGTTATCAAAATAAAATTATTGTATACTATTAAATATATTTTACAATGTATCATTTTGTTTTTGTTAATAATATTTTATCTTAGATAGTATTTGATTTTATTTCGTAATATAAATGGCTCATTTTTTATATATTTGTTATATTATTTTTCTATTTTTATAAGAAATGATTATAGTTAGTATACATAAAAATAAAAAATTTATTTATAAGACATGGAAATCCGATATTTTAAAATATCCCTGACATGTCGCCGACTTTCGACATCCGACATATAAAAACTCAGTCTCATATGTCGCCAACATCCGATATTTAAAATACTGATCGTAATTATTACATAACAGAACTATCCGACAGTAAAAGAAATGAAACACAAACACAAAACCTGAAGCTTGACACAGATCGGCTCAGGATGCAGGCGGCGCAGGCACGAACGCTAAGGCAAATTCCAAAACAAGAAGGAAAAGCCTCAGAACATTGAAAATCAACAGTAAACAAGCTATAAATTTAGGTACGTGCAGAAGAAATTAGAAATTCTAAGGTACCAATTAATCTCGAAGCAAGTCAGTGAAACATGCAAGTAACTGAAACAAGCAGAACTATCTGGAAATATTAGCCTACTCCAGAGTATAGCATAAACATTCTTGCAACGACATAAGCTGTAATCGTTGAATTGCGTAGGTGTTTACAGTGGGTGCACATGGTTCACACTCAAGTTCAAGTGTAGGTCTTACTAGAATAAGAGTATTTCTTGTTTACCGTGACCATGCAATCAAGACGATGCACCATCTAAACCCTAGCTTCCAAAATTTGCTTATGACACGCAGGACCTAAGTGATTCAGAAATTTAAGCTCGTTATGACCGGTCCTTTGTTCCTATTAGGGATTCAAGAGGGAACCCAAGTCAAGGAGTTTCATCAATTAAACCCTACCTTTCAATGTTAACTTACGTTATTAATGACTTAGCGCAGAATTTCGTGGATTCTAGCATATCAAGACATGTAACCAAGATACTGATTCAGATATACAAGAGTATATTTTACAAACGTGAAATGAGAGGAATCAAGTTATAGAACGTTATTTAACCAAGTCTTGCGTTCAAGTATACCTAAGGAGCAAGAGGAGCTGATGACACCAAAAAATAGAGAGTTTTGAATCTTGCGAGTCCGAGAGGCTAAGGATTTTATTAACAAGAAGATTATTAAAGCAAAATGCGCTGGAGCAAGTTTGACATGCATCGATTCTGG
The DNA here is from genome assembly GCA_033032865.1 of Dactylorhiza incarnata. Classification (NCBI taxonomy): domain Eukaryota; kingdom Viridiplantae; phylum Streptophyta; class Magnoliopsida; order Asparagales; family Orchidaceae; genus Dactylorhiza; species Dactylorhiza incarnata. Next base: position 2,144,023 of record JAWHQI010000026.1, on the reverse strand, counting down.
GATAACCAGTACTCATTTCAATAAACCATTCTTTTGACACAAATATCTTCCAAGTAACACATGTGGTCGATATGAACAAGACATTAAACACCAATCATTCAATCGCTAGCAAGTGAATCTTAACAGTTATCTTTCAAATTAATTAATGATCGAGCTCGAAAACCTACTAGTCTTCTAATTATCCATCAAATGAGACAAAATTCATCTACGTGAATATCCAAATAACCATCATTCACATTCACAAATTGTGTTATTTCAATAGCGTGAACCTCAAACTAAAAACAAGTCTATTTAGGTATTCAATGTCTAAATTTATTTGACGAAACAAGCATTCAAAGGTGAATTAATATAAACATATGAACAGACAAGACAATTAAGTTCAATGTTTGCAAGAGAGGATGATCTCTACTTGCCTTAAATGAGGCTAAAACTGACGGCGGCGGCGAAGCGGCGCAAGCGAAAACAGAAATCATAATCCGAACCTGATCAAGCACAACGAAAGCGATGCAGCATAAATTATTACGCTAACACATGCTTTCTACGACGCGGAATTTAAATAACGAGGGTTTAGGAAATTACCTCCCTCAAATGCGAGGGGAGATGAGATTACCACACGGAAAATCAGAGTTTGGCAGTGCTTTAGGCTAGGGAAACCCTAAATCGGAGAGGGTTTGGAGAAATTCCGCTGGGAGATTCGACGAACGATGCCGGAAATCACAAACAAATCACGGTTATATGATCGCAAGGGGGCAAAAATCTGAAATCACAAATTGAATGCAAAATTGGAGACAAATAAATATAAAAGATGCAAGAGAATCTGAATAGAGGTGAAGGAGGAGGAATCTTACCCAAAGGAAGTCATATCGGGGCTCTAAATCCGAGTAGAGGGGGGAATCGAACGAACCCTAGGCGTCCCTCTCGCAAACTCTCGGCCAAGACGACGAGGAAGCGGGCTGCCAGCCCTAAGAGAGGAAGGAAGGCTGCTGTCGGCTGCTAGGAGGAGAGGAAACAAAGATGTCGGCCCCATAGAAGGAAGAAGAGGGGCTGACGGCACTTGAAGGATGTTACCGACGAATAGAGGAAGATGAGAAGGCGCTGTCATCGATGGCCCGAGGAAGAGGAGGCAGCGACGTCGGCCATGACAAGAGAAGGAGGCGTTGGCGAGCAGTGATGCGGAAGAGACCACGACAGGAGGAGACGCCGCCGTCTGGAAACAGAAACGGGAGAAGGAGAGGCGGCGAGTTGCGTGCATGAGACGGGAGCAGAGGGCGAGCGGGAGATCGACGCGCGGGAGTTGACATCGGAAGACCTAGCAGAGCGGGATCAGGATTAAATCGGGGGGGGGGGGGGGGGGCTGCCCGGGATTTAACAGAGGAGGGGTTTTAACCGGGTGAGGGGGCTGCGGATAGCAAAAATAAATAGGAAACATAATTTTTGCTTTATTATTGTTATAATTTTTTTAGGGTCGTTACATTTTCCCCTACTTAGGAAGTTTTGTCCCGAAACTTTCTGAGGATTCCCTGAATGGGACCTCTCATGACGAAGATTCAAATGCCATTTATTCCAACAAGGTTTGCAAGTCAAGGTTTAGGAAACTAACTAAGAACATAACCAAAATGAAAGGAGAACAAGCGCAGACTTGCCAAGATCAAGAGAAAAGTTACGGATACTTGCTACGCATATCAGATTCAAATTCTCGAGAGAATTATTCAGACTTTTCATGCATTCAAAACACAGTTATTAAAAGGATGATTTTTCTTTAGAAGCTTACACACTTGATACTTTACGATCTTAACGGGTATGGCCAGATACGAAGGATTGGATTCAGGGAACACAGGAATTGCTTCACTTAGCTCGGAATTGAGAGATAAGACTCAAGAATTCGGGAGCGAGAAAAAAAAATCTTTACACGAAGGGGTAACTTGCGATGTTGACGCTTAAGAGCTAACTAGAAGGGGATACTGGAGAATCAGATGAGATCGATAGTCGAGCAGAATAGGAAGACTGAATACGAATATCAGAGATTTGAAACTAGAGATTATAACACATTTCCTACTTTCAGGTACATAAATTATGTAATAATTACAGCATTTCCATTGGACAACTCTAGGTAATGATCATGCAAGTGCAAAATTGAAATCATATGCGATGTCAAGCAAATAGTAAAACCATGCGTGTACAATCATTATTGTTGTTCTTAGCTGGACACTTGTACAGTGCTTATGATATGAATGCAAATGAATGGATACACATGCCACGTTAAACGCTCATATCACTTAACATGTCATGCATATTATGATTCTAATGCCAATGCACTTGAAAATTTTAAACTGCCCATAGCCATTTAATATTCGCATGCGGTGTATATTCTATTGGAAATTCATATGCACAAAAATGTTAAATTTGCCCATAACCCCTTAATATTCGTGTGCATACTACTCATGCTTATGAGTGTAGTGTGTGCGTGTTTCAGCCGCGAACAACAGATAATGACAAGGTGCGTGAAGTAATGATGTATGTATATGTAATTATATAATAAGATACAAAATATGTAACAATTATAAAATACTTTATCTTTAGAGTCTAACCTCCCTTTGATACCAACTGTCACGACCCGTCTCGACAAAAGTCAGAGTGCGCTTCGGGGCAGGCCGTGATGCCACAGGCATGGGCGAAAAGGAATCCATGCCCGCTAAGGCGGAAGCAGAAATACTATGAATAACTTAAAAAGATGTTACTTTTGAGTAAATCAGATTGATTTATTGCGGAAGCTTTAAAATATGATAATTGAAACAGGTGCACATGCATTTTTGTAAAAGCTCACTTAAGATACAAGTTTTGAAACAGATTTTTTATGCAGTGATCATTGCAGATGAATGAACATGCAAATATGTCAAATTTCTAGTACATATAATATTTAGCCTAACAGTTGTCCATGAAACAGGAGAAAATGACTGATCGTAATTATTACATAACAGAACTATCCGACAGTAAAAGAAATGAAACACAAACACAAAACCTGAAGCTTGACCCAGATCGGCTCAGGATGCAGGCGGCGCAGGCACGAACGCTAAGGCAAATTCCAAAACAAGAAGGAAAAGCCTCAGAACATTGAAAATCAACAGTAAACAAGTTATAAATTTAGGTACGTGCAGAAGAAATTAGAAATTCTAAGGTACTAATTAATCTCGAAGCAAGTCAGTGAAACATGCAAGTAACTGAAACAATCAGAACTATCTGGAAATATTAGCCTACTCCGGAGTATAACATAAACATTTTTGCAATGACATAAGCTGTAATCGTTGAATTGCATAGCTGTTTACAGTGGGTGCACATGGTTCACACTCAAGTTCAAGTGTAAGTCTTACTAGAATATGAGTATTTCTTGCTTACCATGACCATGCAATCAAGACGATGCACCATCTAAACCCTAGCTTCCAAGATTTGCTTATGACACACAGGACCTAAGTGATTCAGAAATTTAAGCTCGCTATGACCGGTCATTTGTTCCCATTAGGGATTCAAGAGGGAACCCAAGTCAAGGAGTTTCATCAATTAAACCCTACCTTTCAATGTTAACTTACGTTATTAATGACTTAGCGCAGAATTTCGTGGATTCTAGCATATCAAGACATGTAACCAATATACTGATTCAGATATACAAGAGTATATTTTACAAACGTTAAACGGGAGAAATCAAGTTATAGAACGTTATTTAACTAAGTCTTGCGTTCAAGTATACCTAAGGAGCAAGAGGAGCTGATGACACCCAAAAATAGAGAGTTTTGAATCTTGCGAGCCCGAGAGGCTAAGGATTTTTTTAACAAGAAGATTATTCAAGCAAAATGCGTAGGAGCAAGTTTGACATGCATCGATTCTGGGATAACCAGTACTCATTTCAATAAACCATTCTTTTGACACAAATATCTTTCAAGTAACACATGTGGTCGATATGAACAAGACATCAAACGCAATCATTTAATCGCTAGCAAGGGAATCTTAACAGTTATCTTTCGAATTAATTACTGATCGAGCTCGAAAACCTACTAGTCTTCTAATTATCCATCAAATGAGACAAAATTTATCTACGTGAATATCCAAATAACCATCATTCACATTCACAACTCGTGTTATTTCAATCGCGTGAACCTCAAACTAAAAACAAGTCTATTTAGAGATTCAATGTCTAAATTTATTTGACGAAACAAGCATTTAAGGGTGAATTAATATAAACATAAGAACAGACAAGACAATTAAGTTCAATGTTTGCAAGAGAGGATGATCTCTACTTGCCTTAAATAAGGCTAAAACTGACGGCGGCGGCGAAGCGGCGCAAGTGAAAACAGAAATCATAATCCGAACCTGATCAAGCACAATGAAAGCGATGCAGCATAAATTATTACGCGAACACATGCTTTCTACGACGCGGAATTTAAATAACGAGGGTTTAAGAAATTACCTCCCTCAAATGCGAGGGGAGATGAGATTACCACGCGGAAAATCAGATTTTGGCGGCGCTTTAGGCTAGGGAAACCCTAAATCGGAGAGGGTTTGGAGAGATTCCGCTGGGAGATTCGACGAACGATGCCGGAAATCACAAACAAATCACGGTTAGACGATCGCAAGGGGGCAAAAATCTGAAATCACAAATTGAATGCAAAATTGGAGACAAATAAATATAAAAGATGCAAGATAATCTGAATAGAAGTGAAGGAGGAGGAATCTTACCCAAAGGAAGTCATATCCGAGCTCTAAATCCGAGTAGAGGGGGAATCGAGCGAACACTAGGCGTCCCTCTCGCAAACTCTCGGCCATGACAACGAGGAAGCGGGCTGCCAACCCTAAGAAAGGTAGGAAGGCTGTTGTCGGCTGCTAGGAGGAGAGGAAACAATGATGTCGGCCCCCTAGAAGGAAGAAGAGGGGCTGACGGCACTTGAAGGATGCTACCGACGAACAGAGGAAGATGAGAAGACACTGTCGTCGATGGCCCGAGGAAGAGGAGGCAGCGACGTCGGCCATGGCAGGAGAAGGAGGCGTCAACGAGCAGGAAGGCGGAAGAGGCCATGACAGGAGGAGACGCCGCCGTCTGGAAGCAGAAACGAGAGAAGAAGAGGCGGCGGGTTGCGTGCAGGAGACGAGAGCAGAGGGCGAGCGGGAGATCGACGCGCGGGAGTCGGCATCGGAAGACCTAGAAGAGCGGGATTGAGATTAAATCGGGGGGGGGGGGCTGCTCGGGATTTAACAGAGGAGGGGTTTTAACCGGGTGAGGGGGTTGCGGATAGCAAAGATAAATAGGAAACATAATTTTTGCTTTATTATTGTTATAATTTTTTTTAGGGTCGTTACAATTATAATAATAATAATAAGAAAAGAAGTTGAAGAATAATAATATACATATATATTTATATTTATATATATATATATTTATAGAGAGATGGAGGAATAGTAATAATATTAATAATAAGAAAAGAATGGCCGAACCAACGGTCGTCGATACCAACGAAAATCGCACTAAAGACAAACGTTGGCGCTACGAATCCAACGGAGAAGTCGAAATCAAATTCCGACGAGCCAAACTCAAGATATAAATTTCTGAAGTTTACGACGAACGATAAATATATAAATCTTTGGAAAATCACCGGGGCTCTAAAAACGCTCGGATCGCAACGAAACTTTGACGAGCCTCTCTAAAATTAATTAACTTAATTTCCCAACGCAAAATTTCCCAATGACGGCACACTCCAAAATTTTGTCGACTTGACCGAAAGAACGTGCAAACGACGGCGCACCGCTAACTTCGCACTAACGCAGCCCCCTTACGTCAAAAAAGATGTCGAAGCAGGCTTAAAATAATTCCTGAAATTTCAGGGGCGTTACAATAATAAGTATGGGCGCGAATCCCCACAGTCGAAACACAACAATCTATAATAATATTCGGGGGACAAACAAATATATATATGCCAAACTTGATAATAAATGCAAAAGAAAAAACTACATCTAGTCATGAGTTACTATCAGTGTCAATCATCATCTCAACATTGCATGTCTTCTCATCATGCCCTCGCAACAACTCCTGTATGTTAGATATTTATATATGAAGTGCTTAGGTCACAAGCAACTAATAAAAGTACTAATAAAGATTATATAGTGTTGAAATTATTAATATTCAAGTATTATTAATGTTTGTCTTTAGTCCCACACCGTCTATCAGTGTTATGTGTCTTCTTGTATCTCCTATATAATGCCCCTAAGTGGATGAATAAATGCATTAAAATTTTCCCTCTTTACTTTTCAACATGGTATCAGAGCAAGGAATGATTTTGATCACTTTGTTTCACTAAAATTGTTGGCGACTTAAGGTTGTCGGCTGCCCTCCTCTGATTTCCGGCTTCTTCTTCCCTCTCGTTCCTGTCCTGCACTGCTAGGGCTCATGTCGAGCGGTTCTCCTGTCGCTCCCGTCGCCGAAATCGTCGATTGATTTCTAAGACGGGAGCGGAGGTCTTTTCCCTCGACGTGGACTCTGCTCCAGCCAGAGCTAGATCCCGACGTCATCATCCCATCACATGATTCCTCCTGCGCCGCTGGTCTTGTTCGTCCACCCCGTCGCCTGCATCAACGTGCTGTTCGTGGTCTTGTTCGATGTTGATCCCATCGTCTGCTGACATTGCCGATGGTGGCTTCTCCCGTCGTGCATCTCGTCAGCATCGTCTGGTTCTAACGAGCCTCTCGTTTCTTTCACTTTCTTCTCTCGGCGTCAGCTGCTTCCTCTCCCAGGTCCGTGTCTGCTCCAGTCCGCCTCCATGCGCGAGCTGCTCAGCTGATCTCCGTGTCGCTCCTCCATCGACGACTTCGACGACATCTTCGAAGTTTCCCTCTACTGCCTCGTCAATCCCATCTCCCGTCTTCTATCGACGATCCAGTGAAGGTCATGCCGCTGCTTCTCTGCCGTTTGTGCATGAAAGATCTGTCTGTTCATCCTTCCTGAAGCTTCCTCTGCCTGGAGATCGTCTGCGCTCTTGGCCGACAACCATGTCGTCTGCTTCTCTCATCATGGACAACATCAAGGACTTCAGCTCCCACCGTCGCAGCTCCCGTCTGGCCTTTATCACTCCGCTGCTCAAGCTACAACTGCTGCCCTTCATGTTTTTGATGCTATTAGCCGCCTCCTGCTGCTGCTCCTCGTGCTTCGACAAACTCTGGTTGTTGCTACCCCTTACCGGGTGCTGATTTCTCGTTGATGAAGAAGTTTTATAGTAGTTTTTAGTCGTTTTTCTTTGTCGTTACTTTGTTGTTGTTAGTATTGTATCTGCTTCATGTTGTTGTTATGCCTATATGCACGTGTTATCCACGCGAGGGAGACTGCTGGGATGAAGGCGACTCAGATGATCTTTCCCGACTTTTCGCCTTCGTTCCACACGGCCTCCAGGCTTATGTCATGTGTCTCCCCATGTTTTTTTTCGATTGGTCGTGTTGGGGACGCGATTGATGTAGTGCTCTAAATCTCACCAGGTTGTGTCACGTGGGACCGTGTTGTGTGAGACTGTGATGTGTGGGACCGCTCTTGTGCGGATGTATCCCTGACGGATTATCCCCGGTTACTCGGTTGATGATTTGCTCGTCATTTTTCATTCCTTTTTCCGCATGTTGTGTGTGCAGGCGATGTTGGTTGACAAGTTTCCAACGGTCTCCAGGCTAAAGTCATATGTGTCTCCCAATGTTTTTTTTGATTGGTCGTGTGTTGGGGACGCGATTGATGTTGGTGCTCTTAATCTCACCAGGTTGTGTCGCGTGGGACCGTGTCGTGTGAGACTGTGTCGTGTGCGACCGCTCTTGTGCGGATGTATCCCCAAGAGATTATCCCCGACGGATTATCCCCGGTTGCTCGGTTGATGATTTGCTCGTCATTTTTCGTTCCTTTTTTCGCATGTTGTGTGTGTAGGTGATGTTGTTTTACCGGTTTCCAGCGAGTCCATGTCGTGTGTGGATCCTGCGTCTTGTGTGGGTCAGCGTCGTGTGTGGCTATGTCCCCGACTTGATTCCCGGGTTTGGAATTTCCCCCGGTGGCTTGTCTGATGTTTTGTCCCGCATTGCCTACCTCCTTCGCCGTTATTTGATGTTTCCAAGCTGGAGGTTTTCCCTCCAACTTGAGGTAGAGTGTTGGAATTATTAATATTTAAGTATTATTAATGTTTGTGTTTAGTCCCATACCGCCTATCGGTGTTGTGTCTTGTTGTATCTCCTATATAATGCCCATAAGTGGATGAATAAATGCATTAAATTTTTGCCCATAAGTGGATGAATAAATGCATTAAATTTTTCCCTCTTTAGTTTTCAACATATAGTGTTGTGGGACCTATGCAGACAGGATCATCATGAACATTGTGAATCAATTTCAATGCAATGGTGTAATCAAAATAATTTCATCAACTATTATTTATGCGAAAACAATAATATAAAATGGAGATAAGTAAAACGAAATATATAGTATGCTATACAATTAAGTGCGGAAATAAAATAATTAAAATGCGTACCATTCTTGAATTCGGCTTCGTGTCGCATGATTGCCGACATCCTTAATAATGCATTTGTATTTCTTCGGATAAAATTTGTGGCACTTGTTAAAGATTCCGACATCCAAACATAAGTGGAAGTTAATTCATTGTTGATTTTCACCAATCAATCTAGACAAAATTCCTCTGTTCAGTCTTTGGCTCCAAAAGGTTTGACTTCTGGACTTAGTTTTCTTTGTGCACAGGTAACAAGATAATATATGGTAGAAGACGCATGAAGAGGGGAAGAAGATAAACTGTAGACTGCTCGGCGTTGGATCTCGGTCGCAAGCCTTCATAAAATGCAGCGCCTGCTCTGTTCCTCTTCTTTTCTCGTGGTCAAGATGGGGAGCACTATCGAACAAAGAATCAAGAGGGAAGATCCTACTCTTCTCTTCAACGAAATGGAAAACCACAAATGGGAAAATATTGGTAGACTTTTAGCAAGGTTTCTACCACCTGGATTGAGGATCGTGAGGAGGGAAGAAGACCAGAAGCAGTAACCGCTAGTTTTCGTCGCTCCTGTTCACGCACTGGAAAAAGTAGTTTTGATCGGTTCCTCATTAACCCATAATAGGAAGGATCATGAGGGCTCATACCCATATACCCTTCAAAACGTATTAATATCCATTTCATCCCAAAACCTTAATTGGATAAATGAAAATGGATTTGGCCGTTCCATAGCGTGCCAAGAGCGAGACCAAACTTGCGCAACTTAAGTCTGAAATCGTCTAGCCCGCCTATTAAGGGTTTCGACTATTCACGCAAATTAAATTGACGCGCACTCGCATGAGATCCGAGTAAACTCAAACTAATGCATAGACTTGATCGAGACGACTCGATTGAAGTAGTTCACTCAAAACCAAGAAAAACTTACATTCTCCCACTTGGACTATATCAATCGTAATTTATGTCGATCTTAAATCAAAACACGCCACTTAAATTAATGGTACCATAGTGAAGCTCGCATCATGAGTTCTCTCCACGCGTCAATCCAGTCAAATTGAAATCTTCACTCCGAATCATGGCGACAACCACATCATTATGTGACACGGGACCTTCTATGGTCACAAAAATTTATAGATTCAATCGACAAGGACAAAGTGTGGTCATAAAAAGTCAAAAACAACATACTAAAAGGTGATCACAAATTCTAGTTTAACTCTGTGGTCAATTAATTTCTCTACTGAATGCACTACAACATGCTTTGAGAAAATTTTTAATACGCAAAAGAGTGGGTATGTCTCTTTTGAATGAATATCTTAAGATTTGATTAATGTGTCAAAGAGACATAATCAAGGCTTTATGAATTAAATGAATGCCCTAGCCTTATGCTTGAAATTGACACTAATTTCAAGACTTGTTTATGAATTGCGACTTGTCACATGAATGTGTGAGTATTAGAGCTGAATGATACCACATATGAATATAAAATTTATGTTTGAATTCAAACTATATTCATTAAGTAATGGATATATAAAATTTGAAGCGCTAAATAAAATGACAGATGAAAAATTATATTAAATGAAGCTATGAATATAGCCTCCCACTAATCAAGTACATCAATGGACTCGACAAGGCCCATACTGCAGGCATGCTTCTTAATAATATTCGGCCGAAGTCCCTCGGTAAGTGGATCAACTATCATGTCATCTGTCCCAATGTGCTCCACAATGATGTCACCCTTCTTAGACAATTTTTTCACGGCCAAGAACTTAATTTTCATCTGTTTAGACCTTGTGATACTTTTGTTGTTGATAGAGAACATTACAGCTGAAATATTATCACAATACAAACGAATGGGCCTAGCAACTGTATCAACGACCATCAATTCAGTGATGAAATTCTTGAGCCAAACTGCGTGAGTAGCGACCCCAAAAATTGCAACGAACTCCGCATGCATAGTGGAAGAAGTAATTAGCGTCTTCTTGACGCTTTTCCATGAAACAGCCCCTTCGGCTAGCTTGAAAATGTATCATGAAGTTGACTTTCGATAATCCTCACAACCCACAAAATCTGAGTCCGTATAGCTCACTAATTCTAGGTTTTGTTCTCTACAGTAAACCAATTTAAAATCTTTTGTTCTCTTTAAATACCTTAATACTCTCTTGGCAGCCACCCAATGATCAGATCCTGAGTTCGACTGATATCTGCCTAGAAGTCCCACTGCAAAGGCAATGTTCGGTCTGATGCAGACTTGAGCATACATTAAGCTACCTACTGCACTACATATATATTCTTCATGAACTCTCTCAATATCATTTCTGGGGTGTTGTGACGGACTTAACTTGTCACCCTTAATCACCGACACATCGCCAACCTTACATTCGAGCATGCTAAATCTCTCAAAACACGCTCAACGTAATTCCTCTGAGAGAGTGATAATGTATGACAAGATCTATCCCTAATGATCTCTATGCCTACAAAAGAAGCTTATTCAAGATTCTTCATGTCAAAATATTTGGATAACAACTGCTTAGATTCATGCAGAAGTCCCAAATTGCTACTCGCAAGCAAAATACTATATATATAGAGAATTAAGAAAATGAATTGCTCCTACTGATCTTGAGATATATGCAGCGGTCTACTTTGTTTTCAACAAAACTAAATGAAGTAACCACCTCATCAAATTTCAGATACCATTGTCTTGAGACTTGCTTTAAACCACATAGGGATTTATTGAGCTTGCATACAAGTTAGTCAGAACGACCAGACTTGAATCCCTCAGGCTGCACCATATAGACTTCTTCATTCATGTCGCCATTCAAGAATGCAATTTTAACGTCCATCTGGTGTAGCTCCAAATCATAATGAGCTACAAGTGTCATAATGACTCTAAATGAGTCTTTATATGAAACGGGAGAGAAAGTTTCGTGGTAATCGATCTCTTCTCTCTAAGTGAGTCCATTTGCAACCAGTCTGACCTTAAACCGCTCGACCTTTCCTTTAGAGTTTTTCTTAGTATTAGAACCAATGAGTTTGCAACCTTTAAGTAACTCAACTAATTCCTAAACTTTATTATGCCTCATAGACTCAATTTCATCTCTCATATCATCCCACCACAAATTAGACTGAGGTCCAGAAACAGTTTCAGTAAACGTCACTGGGTCAACCACGTGACCAATATCAAAATCTCTTTCACCAAAATAAACTTCACAGTCAGAAGAAATTGCAGACATCCTCTCCCTAATTGAACTTCTTGGATGCGCCTGAACAACATCGATTTGCTGAAGAAACTGCATGAGAGGCGGCTGTAAAGCTAGCTCCAAATCCTCTGCAGGCTCTACTATAGGTTCAGGTACTTCTAGTCTTTCAATAATAGGTAGTGTAATTAATAGGTCTAATTTCATCGACTTCTTCAGTGGTATGAGAGCAAGTAGGTTGCTCAGCAACATCAAACTCCAGGAACTTGGTTGTGTGTGACTCAACAATTCTAGGACCTCTAGAAGGGCAGTAGAACTTAAAACCCTTCGAATGATCCGGGTAGCATATGAAGTAGTAACGAGAAGACCTTAACTGCAATCTTACTTTCTGATGAGTTATATAAATGAACTTTCGCAGGACAACCCCAAACACGCAAGTGATTTAGGCTAGGTAATTTGCCAGTCATAACTCAAAAGGTGTCTTGGGCACTGATTTAGACGGAACTCTATTAAGTATATAAACTGCTGTTTTAAGAGCTTCACCCTAAGAAATTTAGGAAGATTTGTCATACTCATCATGCTCCTCATCATATTCTTAAGGGTGCGATTGCGCCTTTCGGCCACACCATTTTGTTCAGGACTACCTGACATGGAGTATTGAACGACAATGCCACAACTCTCCAAGTACTTGGCAAAAAGACTTTTCTGCTGTCTGGAGGCATCATGTCTGCCAAAATACTCGCCTCCTTCTCTATCAGACCTAAAAATCTTAATAAATTTACCCAATTGTTTCTCGACTTCAGTCTTAATCTTGAATTTATCAAGAGACTCAGATTTTGTTGGATCTACTGGCGCGCTTAGAGGGAGGGGGGGGGGGGGGGGGATAAGGGTTTTATGGAATTTAATTCTAATTAAAAATATTCTTGTTAACTAAACAAGTTTCAAAATATTTTGAAAAACTTTATTCTAACTTTTCAGAAACGATTATATCGAAGGTTGCTTTTAGGAAAGGAGGAATTCAAACTTTCTTTGGTACCGCCGGCGGTAGGTGCTACCGCCAGGCGCTAGCTCACAGAAATTGAATTCCTTGAATCATAGAACACCAATGAACCTTGCAATATATTTTGAGTTAAAACTTCGATAGAAAATATTATTTAAAATATTTATGAATAGGAAATAAATTCCAGTTAGTGAACAACAAAGAGAGATAATTTTATTTCATAAAATTTTGATTACAAAATGTTTGATCTTTGTGACGATAGAAATCAAGGCGACAATGCAAAATCGTTTTTTTTTCCTATACTGACCCTTCTCCCAAGGACCGGTTGAATCTAAGCCTATCTATCCCCAGATGAAGCCTCGAGCCGCCCTTAGATCTAAACCCTAGACCTAGTCGCCAACACACGCGGTGAATTCCCCCTAAGGCCACACAAGGACCTAGTCGCCACCACAGACGAATTTTCACCTAAGCCTCACACGGACCTAGTTGCTAACACAGGCGAATTCTCCCTAAGCCACACAGAGACTTAGTCGCCAACACGGACGAATTTCTCTACGGGTAAACAAAAGAAAATACAAGATGTAAATGTGAAATCTGAAAAATAAAAACTCTCTTTACAGATTTCTGAAGGAGATGGCGAAGGAACGAAGGAGATCAACGTTGTCAATGCGTTCGTTCTTCACATTGAATAAGCGTGATGAATCCTCCTTCACAAATACTCCAAAAGAATCACATTTAAAAGCGGTTAAACGAATCCTTAGATATCTAATCAGAACATCTAGATTAGGATTATGGTATCCGCTTAATGATTCTTTTATTTTACATGGCTATTCTGATTCGGACTATGCAGGTTGTTCGCTAGATCGTAAGAGTACTAGTGACACGTGTCATTTCTTAGACCCTGCTCTTGTAGCTTGGTCGAGTAGGAAACAGAATTTTGTTGCCCTCTCTGAATATATCGCACTAGATAGTTGTTGTGCACAAGCTTTATGAATGAGTCAAACACTAAAAGACTTTGGAATTCATCTAAATACCATTGAATTAAGGCGTGACTACAAAAGTGTTATAGATCTAACAAACAATGTCGTTCATCATTCTAAGTCCAAACATATAGATGATCGCTATCACTTCATTAGGGATCGTATTAAGAAGGAACATGTGAGAGTTAGCTTTATTGGTACTGATTCACAACTTACAGGCATTTTCACAAAACCACTCCCCGATGCACGATTCGCTATGCTTAAATTAGAATTGGGTGTTTTGGATGTATTAAGTTATAAATTTTAATATCTGCAAATATTCTTTTTAAATCTCTTTACTGCAAAAAATTGCCCTTAACATGTAGAATCATAATTAAGAAAAATCAAAGTCAAAAATCCTAAAAATGACTTTTTGTTATGGGCAGTAAAAGCTAACGCCGGAGGTAGCTAAAAATTCTCAAATATATGTTTTTAGCTTGTTTGCTTAAATGTCCAGTGATTTAAATATTTATCTCATTAATTATTTTGTATTTTGTGTAAAAATTGTTTTTGTTCTTTATTTATTTTTGAAAATCCAAAACAAAAAAAATGTATATTCTTTACCTCTTTATGAAAAATCAACAAAAAATTTAAAACAATTTCAAAATAAAAAAATTGTTTTTTTTTCTAGTATTGGTTTCAAATTTCCAGTTTTATGCATATTCAAAAATCAAATATAAAATTACAAAATAATTTCAAAACACAAAAATATGTTTTCTTGATATTGTTGTTTTGTGTTCTTTATGAAAATAAAAATAAACATCATAAAACTGTTAAATTTTTATTGTTATAGTCAAAGATGACTAGATATATTTTTTAAAGATTCAATACAATGTTAAATTTAAAACTTCAATTTTCTTAAAATATTATTTTGTTTTGTCATATCTTAAATATTATCTTGTAATGCGCAATGAAATTGATTATAGAAACTTGTGTAGAATTGCTTAATATGTCTTTAAGTACGAGTAATGTTTTATATTTGATAATGATTTATTCACTCACATTTTTGAATCTTACTCTTGCATGATTGTGTATGGTAATAACTTAACATAATTGAGATGTATGACTAAATTACCTACATATTAAAAAGAAAATTCTTTCATGCACCTATTTCTCTTGAGAAGTTTGTTAAAAAATCAGAACTTTATGTTTGCAAAAACAAGTGAATTCAGAGACTTTTGCACTAAACTAAAACTCAAATGAATAAATGATAAAGATAACTCCACCAAGCACTACTCTCCCTCTTGATAAGTCTTAATGAGCATTGTGAGATTGAGCACCTTGGAGAGAATTGTAAAGTGTCTTGTGCAAACACATCTATACACCACTTCTCTTTTGTACACCGGATCACAAAAATACAATCAAAATAAAATCTTATGTGATCCACCAAACACTACTTCGCTTCTTGACAAGTCTTAATGAGCATTGTGTGTGTGAAATACCTTGGTAGTTGTACTCTTTTATATGTGCATTGAAAATAAAATTGCTTTGTGGGTAGAAGTAATTCTAAGAATGCATTTTTGATAATGTTGTGTTTATTCATTATACATGTCATGTTTTTTGATTAACTCACTTGTATACTTTTATCAAACACTATTTGTACACATCATTGTCTTATATAAAACTTCTACTCATGAGAATTAGATCATAATGCATATGTACACTATTTTCTATAAACATAAGTAAATGCACTAGATTGCAAGCATGACCGCTACAATGTTTTTCGTTTACTTGGAATGCAAATTTAGTACATTTTAGTTTATTATCTTTACTTAATATGTTAAATCATGCTTGTATTTGCTTAAAACAGTATTGAATTTTCAATCACTTGGATTCAAATTTCATACATCTTCATTTGTATCTTTTCACAAGTGATATTACTATTTTTTACCTAAAGGTCATAGTCTGAATGCTTACTCTAATTTTTCTGCTATGTTTCTTACTCTTGCTCGATCGTGCATGTTTAAAAAAAAAATAAGTATTTCTCCAACATATGTTCTCCATACCATTCATTCCTTTTATGCTTATTCCACCTCCACCCACTTTTGCTAATAACAAAGGAGGGAGAATAAATTGAAAAATCTTAAATTGAGAAATATTAATATAAAGTGGGAGAATATATCCAAAGATTTAGGAGGAGAATGAATCTAAAGATTAAGGGGGAGCACTTACTTAGGGGGAGTGCACAAATCATGAACGCAAAAATTCCTTGTGTCATCACTACTTTATAAACACAATTTAAATTATCTGATTTCTCATTAGTGGATTTGTTATTATCAAAATGGGGAGATTGTTGTAACATGGTTTTCCGCACCTCTTTGGTTTGAGAATAACAAATCTCATATTGTATTTGATCAATCTTGTTTTGTGTTTATAGCATACAAGAACTCACAGGTACGACACTAGGATGTTACAATCTGAATGAGACATTGATCTAGGACAAATATGAATAGTGACCACTAACGCGTGCCGTTAGCTCTAACGCTGGCGTTAGCGTCTCGACGATATTGTCCCCGTGTCGGATGCTCGTCAAGACGACATGAATCTTCTAGTCGACATGGAGCCTTCATGACGATATGCATCTCGTCGATAAAACCACTACCGATGGGCGTTATCCCTAATGCTAGGCGTTAGCTCTAGAGTATGCAAGCGTGCCAAAGTGAATTTTAAGGAAAGATCTTTGGCGTGAAGATGGACGCACATATGGAATGATACTACTGCTGGGCGGTATCGCTAACATTGGGCGTTAGTATTGCCTAAAATAAAATGTTTCCTAATGCGCAGAATCTCCTTCCCGGATTGAAGATTCTGGCGCTCAAAATGTTGCCTTAAGTGTTATCGCCAGGCGTTATCAACACCGCCGGAAGTAGAGGTCTTAATCTATAAAAAGACAATTTTCGATGCTCTCGTTGATGATTGAGGAACCCTAACTCTACCACGCCGAGCACTCTGTGAGGAATCTTATTTCAGACGTTTGAGAGCACTCACATTTGCAACTTTAAGATCAAAAGGAGTAATTGTGAAGGATGATTCATCACGCTTATTCAACGCGAAGAACGAACGCATCGACAACGTTGATCTCCTGCGTTCCTTCGCCATCTCCTTCAGAAATCTCTAAAGGGAGTTTTTATTTCAGATTTCACATTTACATCTTATATTTTCTTTTGTTTACCCGTAGAGAAATTCACCCGTATTGGTGACTAGGTCTGTGTGTGGCTTAGAGAGAATGCGCCCGTGTTGGCGACTAGGTCCGTATGAGGCTTAAGGGGAAATTTGTCTGTGGTGGCGACTAGGTCCTTGTGTGGCTTAGGGGGAATTCGCCGCCTGTGTTGGCGACTAAGTTTAGATCTAAGGGGCGGCTCGAGGCTTCATCTAGGGAGAGATAGACTAGAGCCAACCGGTCCTTGGGAGAAGGGCCGGTATAGAAAACGAAAATGGATTTTTCATTCCCGCCTTGATTTCTAGCGTTATAGAGATCAAATATTTTGTAATTAAAGTTTTATGAAATAAAATCATGTCTCTCTTTGTTGTTCACTAACTGGATTTTATTTTCTATTCATAAATGTTTTAAATAATATTTTCTATCGAAGTTTTAACTCAAAATATATGCCTGGCAGTAGTACCTACCCCCGGCGGGTACCAAAGAAAGTTTGAATTCCTCCTTTTCTAAAAGCAACTTTCGATATAATCTTTTCTGCAAAGTTAGAATAAAGTTTTCCAAAATATTCTGAAACCTGTATAGTTAACAATAATATTTTTAATTAGAATTAAATTTCAACACATGTCTACAGATCACTAAATCTTGGTCGTTTTACCCCTACAAATGTCAACACATGTCTCCAGGTCACTAAAATCAAGAGCAGGGAGAATGTTATCCTTAATCAATCTCTCTACTCTATCCTTAGAGATGTGGCCAAGTCTTTTATGCCACAACATGAAAGACATTTCCTTAATTAAGGGTCTTTTGAAAGCAACATTTTTTATATTAAATGAAGTCGCATAAATGTCATTGGGAGCAAGACATATCCTATATAAACCATTAGACAAAGAGCAATGACCTACAACTTGTGATTTATAAAACAACTGAATTAAACCCTCAGAAAGGTTGAAACCATAATTAAGTTTGTCTAATGCAGAAACAAAAATTAAGTTTCTTCGAAATGCAGGAATATAAAATGTGTCTTTTAACAAAAGCTTAAAATCAGTATTTAATATCAAGCAAACATCCCCAATGAACTCGACTTCTACTTCAACGTTGTTGCCAACTGTGAGTCTACACTCATTCTTGCTTGGCCTCCTCCTGTTGGTGAATCCCTATAGTGTATAAGCAACATGATTAGTTGTTCCACTATCAAGCCACCGGGAACTAGATGGGGCTTCAATTAAGTTAGATTCACATAGGACGAGTGCAAGAGGATTACCTTTAGGTCCGAACCCACGCTTCTCCATCCAAGCTTTGAACTGTAGACATTCAAACCTTACATGTCCTTTCTTCTTGCAGAAGAAACAAGTCAGAGACTTCTTTATGGAATTAGTAGAATCCTTCGCTCCACTCGTCAGATCGCCCTGAATCTTGATTGGAACCTTGAACTTAATCTTCTTCATCTTTTTGAATGAATGCCTCGAAACAAACAGTGCGGTGTGAGTCTTCTCACTTTTCAGCTTCTCTTCTTCAACAACACATCGAGTTATGAGGTCATTAAGTTTTCAGGCCTCATCTTGAGAATTATATGTAGTCTTCAGGATGCTGAACTCAGGTGGAAGAGTATTGAGTGTCAGATGTACTATGAATGTCTCAGGAAGAACAATATCCAGTTCTTGCAATTTTGTCTGATAGTAAACCATCTTCAAAATATAGTCACGAACAACTTCACCGCCAGTATACCTCATAGTGAAAAGATCTTGTATGTGTGTCCCGATCTCAGCATTGGAGGACACCTTATACCTCTGTCCCACAACAGTAATGAAATCCAGTGCGTCAGCATTCTCTGACATTCCTGAGCAGATGCTCAGGAATGGATATCTCCATGGTCAGCAAACATATTTTATTAGACTTATGTCATGCTGCATAATGCTCATTCTGTACTCGGGAACTAGTCACAGTCAACTCGTCAAGTTTGTCAGATATCAGGGCTAGGTCAATGACGCCATTTGAATGACAAACATGACATCATTCTTCCACTTCTTAAAATTTGACCTAGTAAGCTTTTCATTGGTCGCAAGGTTATTGTGGACTGTAAATGTGACTGAAAAAAGAAAACAATGCAATATATATTTAGCAATAAGGATATAATGTGCTTTAAAACCTTAAATATCACACTAACGAGAATTCAGACGCGTTAACACGCAACACCTTTGGGCAGAATACGTGTCACGCAGTTAGAAATTCTCTGCACATGATGAGAAATGGTAGTGTTCAACTTTCGTAAACCTACCACCTTTGGGTGAATAGGTTACTAGAGCCCTCGCACTCTCATCCAAATGCTCGTATGCAAACCTCTAATCCTATCACGCTATCACCACCTTTGGGAATGATTGCATGCCAGAATCAGAGTAATATCAAAGCCGTGTGGGAATGAAATCTCATAAATCAATCAAACAGGTTACTTTGGTGACTACAGTTCAATTAGCCTACGAGATTCTCCTACACTGGATTTTTCTTAATTAACCTCAACTCAAGTGTCGTGATCTTATAATTAATGACATTAAAGGACAATGAAGTGTCTAAAGATCACGAACGCTAAGTGACTTTAAAATTAATGCACTTCAAAAGTCCTTATCGCATTGATATTCTCTATTAATTAATAGGTTTTAATTGAATGTTCGATAGTGATTAATCAAATTCAATTACACCATAAATTAATGGAATTAATTAATATGTTCAACTTTAGCTCCGATACCAAATGTTAGAATTTATATGTGAAGCGCTTAAGTCACAAACAACTAATAAATGTACTAATAAAGATTATAGTGTTGTGCTACCTATGCGGACAGGATCGTCATGAGCATAATGAATCAATTCCAACATAATGGTGTAATCAAAATAATTTCTTCAACTATTATTTATCCGAGCACAATAATATAAAATGGAGATAAGTAAAACAAAATATGAAGTCCGCTATAAATTAAGTGCGGAAATAAAATAAAAAAAATGCGTACATTCTTGGATTCGGCTTCGTGTTGCATGATCGCCGACATCCTTAATAATGCACTTGTATTTCTTCGGATAAAATTTGTGGCACTTGTTAAAGATTCCGGCCTCAAAACATAACTGGAAGTTAATTCATTGTTGATTTTCACCAATCAATCTTGACAAAATTCCTCAATTCAACCTTGGGATCCAAAAGGTTTGAATTCTGGACTTAGTTTTCCTTGTGCACAGGAAACAAGATAATATATTGTAGAAACGCATGAAGAGGGGAAGAAGATAAACAGTAGACTGCTCGGCGTGGGCTCTCGGTCGCAAGCCTTCAGAAAATGCAGCGCTGTCGAACAAAGAATCGAGAGGGAAGATCCTATTCTTCTCTTCCACGAAGTGGAAAACCACGAATGGGAAAATATTGGTAGACTCTTAGCATGGTTTCTACCACCTGGATTGAGGATCGCGAGGAGGGAAGAAGACGAGAAGCAGTAACCGCTAGTTTTCTTCACTCCTGTTCACGCACTGAAAAAGTAATTTTGACCGGTTCCTCATTAACCCTTAATAGGAAGGATTATGAGGGCTCTTGATGGGTGAATTACCAATATACCCTTCAAAACGTATTCATATCCATTTCATCCCAAAACCTTAATTGGATAAATGAAAATGGATTTGGTCGTTCCATAGCGTGCCAAGAGCGAGACCAAACTTGCGCAACTTAAGTCCGAAATCGTCTAGCCCGCCTATTAAGGGTTTCGACTATTCGCGCAAATTAAATTGACGCCCACTTGCGTGAGATCCGAATAAACTCAAACTAATGCACAAACTTGATCGAGAAAACTCAATTGAACTAGTCCACTCAAAACCAAGAAAAACTTGCACTGTATTCCTGAGGGTGGCAACGAGGAGGGGGTCAGTCATATATAATGACTAAGTGATTCCCCTCTCCCTGATTCCCTGAATGCTCAAGGAAGAGAGAGTCACTATTCTGCAAAAGAGTCGACACTAGAAAGTAAATAAATAAATAATACACACACGAGTGAAAGGCATGGGGCCTCGCCCCTATCCAAGGCAACATTCAGCGGGGGAGGCGACATTAGGCGGGGGTGGCGTCATTGGGCGGGGGCGGCGACATTGGGGGGCGGTGACATTGGGTGGGCGGTGACATTGGGCGGGGCGATGACATTCAACGGGCGGCGCCATTCGGCAGGCGGGGACATTCGGCGGGCGGGAACATTCAGCGGGCATCGATATTCGGCGGGCGGCGACAGGATGGAAACCCTAACCTTCTTGCCATCACGGGGCGACATTCGGCCGGCGACATTCTTAATTCCTTATTTAGTTACTGCTTTATCAAATTATTTGCATTCTTTGCCCTGACACTGAATTATTCTTGTTTTTGATAAATACATAAAGTGTATTGCAACCACACTCCATTTTTCTTGTTTGTGATGAATACATAAAGAGTGGTAATTATAGAGGATATGTGGAAACTATAATACTTGTCTTTATAGTGAAACTTCTAATTTGCATTGATGCTTCTCTTATACCAAGGTAGATAAGCTAATTTCCATCTAAACCTCCATACTCTAGCAAATAAACCACACCATGAATAATGTCGAGTTTCAAGTGACTATTAATTTAAAAAATAATTCAAAAGATAAATCAAAATGAAGTAAAAGATCAGTGCATCAAACTTTATTTTCGACGTCTTCACTATGCAATATTACTGTTATGCGGAAATGCTATGTGGGAAAATAATTACCAGCTAGAAGAGTCCCATGGCAATTAAAAGCAATGCATTTCATGTTCTTATGCTGCAAATACTACTTCATTGCTTCAGGAAAATCCCCTGCATAGGATCTATAGAAACCGAAGATAAGGGGAAAATATCAATACTTCAATCTAGAGCATTCTCTGTATGTTGAATTTGGCAATTAAAAGCAATGCATTTCATGTTCTTATGCTGCAACTTGAGGGGGAGAGTTGAATATTCGCTTTTATCTTTTACGCATTTATGTTACGCACATGATATGTCACGTGTATGTCCCCTATATATGTATGGGTTTGCCCGGTTTAGGACATCCAATCTAATTGAATCACCGGTTTCCACTGCCACACCTTTCAATGTAGAGTCATTACAAAGGGTAAAATTGAATATCATACAATAATTTGGCTGATTTTATCATTTTCCATCCATATTTCTAACAGAAGGAAATTTTTTGTATAACCACCACTTTCACGACCGCCACCGCTGCCCCAAACGGAGCCTAAGCTTCGTTTGGCGCGGTGGCGGCGGTTGTGAACGCCGTGGTCATGAACCGTCTTTCGTGAGCGTCCGACCTCACCTAAATTTTTTTATTTATTTTATGCTCAAAACTAGTTTATTTTCTTTATAGCGGTCATAACCTTTGTCTTGCCAAACATACATTCTATGATAATGGCGTTTTTGACCAAACTCACCGAAGCAAATAAGCCGCCCCAAACGAAGCCTTAAGTGTTATCATTCATTTATCCAATTCAACATTTATCATTCACACACAACTTATGTCAACATAGCTAATGACCTAATTAAATGACTAGTTAGATCATATGTCTCACCGTCGTGGCTAGAAGGTGACAACGGTCGGTCGATTCCACTGCTAGGAAGGGGCGCACTCCGATCCACACCATCATATTAGATCAGTTTTACATACAAGTATTCTGGCCTTTCGATCGTCAATTTAACAAACCAAATAGAACCTAGGGTATGCCAATACCGATATTTTTGTCTGGGGAAGTAGTCATGGTGAGAAATCGAAAATCTTGATTTAAATTTCTTTAGATGGGATTTCGTAGCAAATGACCTGATTAAATGACTAGCTAGATCATGTCTCACCGTCGTGGCTAGAAGGTGACAACGGTCGGTCGATTCCACTGCTAGGAAGGGGCGCACTCCGATCCACACAATCATATTAGATCAGTTTTACATACAAGTATTCTAGCCCTTCGCTCGTCAATTTAACAAACCAAATAGAACTTAGGGTATGCCAATACCAATATTTTTGTCTGGGGAAGTAGTCATGGTGAGCAATCGAAGATCTTGTTGTAAATTTCCTTAGGTGGCATGTCGTAGCTTGCTTAATGATCATTGTGCCATTAATTGATGACCCGAATGATTCTCAAAAATTCCCAAATTATGTATGGAGCTTCTTTGTATATATAGTATAGATGCACAAAATTACGAAAAAGCCCCCACTATCTTTGCATAATTACATGGACCTTTCTATTTTTAAAAATTTCCAAAATATTTCCTCCAAATTTACCTTTTTAACATACATGTACCAAAAAAAACTTCTAGAGTTGTAGTAAATGTATGTTAACCACATGAACAGAGGGGAGGTGTTAATAATTTTGCCCTTTGGTGGAATATTACCCTTTCCCAATATACCCCTCATGATTTTATCATTTTACAACAAAAATGCGAGAGGGAAGATGATAAGAGATCAATCAATTATTTTATATTCATTTGACTAATATTTCTTGAATGTGACAATCACATGATTTTCCTGTAATATTTTTTGATGGAACAACTTATACTTCAGTGCAAATTAATGATTTATATAACGATGTTAATTTATAAATCAAATTTAAACATATTATAATTAATAATACATAAAGTAAAATAAAATAGAATTCTATGCCCCGACAACCATAGTACCGTGTCGCTCGCCGTCCTCTATTTTGTATTCTGTGAAACATAGAATTTCAGCGGGACGGCAATGACATGAGTATCGTTGTTATTAGGATACATGAGAACCCAGTGCATGACCTCTTGTATGTATACATATACCAGTGCACGACCGCTTGTATGCATACATATACCAGTGCACGACTGGCAGTTTGCATAATTATAGGTTGCACCCCTCTATCTTTGAAAATTACATTTACCTCCCCTCCAAATCTTCCCAGTTTACAAAAATGCCCCTTCCGTTAGAAATAAGGATGAAAAATAAAAAAATTAGCCAAAGTATTTTATGATATTTCAATTTTATTACTTTATAACGATTCTATATTCATTACAAAGAGTTTAATATATTGTACCGTTTCAATGTAGAGTTATTACAAAGAGTAAAATTGAAATATCATAAAATAATTTGTGGCATATTTGATCACTTTTCATCTATATTTCTAAAGGAAAAGGTCACACCTTTCAATGTAGAGTCATTTCAAAGGGTAAAATTGAATATCATAAAATAATTAGGCTGATTTTATCATTTTCCATCCATATTTCTAACAGAAGGAACATTTTTGTAATCTGTGGAAACTTAAGAGGGGAGGCAAATGTAATTTTGAAAGATAGAGGGGTGCAACCTGTAATTATGCAAACTCCGAGGGGAGGTCCCGGTAATTAACCATATATATATATATGTGAATCCTTTAGAAGGGTGAAAATGAAAACGTAAAGATTTGCTTTTATGTAGTAGAGATGTAGTCATCAAATGCTTGATCATATTCTTTCTTGTAGGAGTTGTTTCATTACATGGGACTTTACATGGCCAAGGGAAGGGGAGCAAGGATCGTGAACAGTGTATCCATGGTCTAACAGAGCACAAGTAGTTCTGAATTCATCCAGTCAATCCCTGTAAATCTCTTTTTATCTGTCTATTTCTACAGGCTGGCATTTTGGTCTCCATTTTCATTTTTCTACCTTCAATAATTTCCACGGAAATTCTAAATTCACTCCCAATAAAAAGACATTGTATGGATATCAAGTATATGAAAAATGAGCATGGCGATGAACCGTTGGAGATTCTTTCTGAGGACCCATTCTAGTGCTTTTTCATGATTTCTACTCTTAAAGCTTTGTTTGTGACAACTGTGCGGTTTGAGCAATGATGGAGTGAAGTTGTGGCAGTAAACACCATTATGACAATTTATTTATGTGCACATAAATCAAAATGGATTCTTGGGTCTGCCCTCTCTGATGTCTTTGGCTTTGATTTGAGGGCATGATTCCGCAGCAAACGCGATGGTATAGGGGGCCACTATTTCAGTGGTACTCTGTGAGCAGCCACTTTGTGCATTTATTGTCAAAGGTTAGGTCTTTCTCCTCTGAGAGAAGCCACTTTGTGCATAGTGCCAAAGGTTAGGTCTGTTTCCAATCTTCCCCCGCCCATACCCCCAATGATTGGGGACTATATGGGTTCTGTTGTTGTTGTTGTTGTTGTACAGTGTCAATACAAAGTATTCACGATTGCTAAAGTTTAACTACACTGTAGCATATGCTTGGTGATATTTTGTCTAAAATTTCATTTCGGAAACAATGTCAGTGGCTGCACTTATCTACACACTATTTAAGTGTTCACAACCACCACTCGCTCACCGCTCTCCCAACCAAGACATTAGTTTAGAGCCGGTGCCCCTCCACTCAAACTCAACTACTTTTGGGCTGATTAGTTGGCCAACTTTTACGCCAACCAATTAAAAGAAGATAGTCTTAGAGGCTTAAGACCTAACACGTGATTGGCCGGTGCACCGGCAATATAATCATTTTTTGGAAAAATCACGTAGCCACGTACATTAAATATAGAGCATTGATTCATTCACCAGTAGTTAGGTACGATGGTGACGATGTGTTGTGATGATTGATGGGTAACCCAAATCCCGAAGAACAATTCAAAAAAATAGTTTTCAGTGTTTCTTATCTGTCTGGGTTCGGATCAGTCAATTAAGGCTTTGCTTGGGATGACTAGTGATAGGAAAAGTAGTTGTGAGAAACTTGTGTTGAGATTAGAGGTGTCTGAAAAGCGATGGTAGGAAAAGCAATAGGAGGTGAATAAAAGATGTTAACCTATGGAAAGAGAAGCATGAAAGCACACAAAAAGCTATTTTTACTGCTTTTGAAAAAATCTCAAAAATAATTTCTTTTGACACAATCAATGTTTCCACCATTGAGAAATCAAAAATAAAGGCGACAATGAGAATAAAACTTTTCTCTATCACCAGTATTGTCCCAAATAGAGCCTTAGGTTTTCTTGACTCTAAGTGGACGTTGGCTCTCTTGGTAGCCATTCTCGTGGTGTACTGCTTTAAATGCTCATTTATGCATCCAATTGTGACTCAACTGTAAGTTACAATAAAAATCATTTTTTAGAAAATTTAATTTAGCTCTTGATTTCTTCATTGAATTAAATTTTTTAATAGCATTAGTTTTTAATGATCGGAAATTATTTAAAATTGTTGATAGCAAAAATAAGTTCTCTGCCATACTTATTATTCATTTAATAATATTTTACCAAAATAACTTTACCTTTATCCTGAAACTGAAAGTGTCTTTAAAATTTAAGACATTTAGAAACCACCGAAATATAATACTGTTTCATATACCTATTTGCATTTTATTTTATTTTGATATAATGGATTTATTAATATAATTAAAATTATTCTTCTGGGATAGGAAATATGATGTAAATTAAATAAAAAATTTGCAAACCCTCAAACAAATTCAAATTAATTCATCAAGTTTTTGGCGCCGTTACCGGGGAGCATTGTCGTTATTTTGAAAAAAAGAAATTGCTATTAATTTTATTATATATATATATATATATTTTAAAACAAACAGAAAAAAAAAGATAAAGCCAAAACTAATTTTTTTTTATTATTAGTATATGACCCGAGAAAACTCCTCGGACGACTCGACCACCCCTTTTGACCCCGAAATCGAGATCACCATTCGTGAGCGCCTCCGATTTCGTGATCAAAACTTACTCGAGTTTCCTGAAGAGTCTATCAGAGATACTTATACTGAAGCTATGATTGATCCAATTGCAGATGTGGTCCCACCACGTACCATGACATATTATGCCAGGTCGAATTTGGAAGATACCGGATCGAGTATTACGCGCCCAATAGTGGCTAATAATAATTTTGAAATAAAATCTAGCATCATTCAAATTGTACAACAGTCAGTCCAATTTGACGGTTTGCCGGATGAGGATCCGAACATACACCTTTCTAGTTTTTTGGAAATTTGCGACACTTTTAAGATTAATGGCGTTACTGATGATGATATTCGTCTATGCTTATTTCCATTTTCGCTGCGGACAAAGGCCAAAGCGTGGTTAAGTTCTCTCCCCAGAGGAACCATAACTACGTGGGCCCAATTGACGAAGAAATTTCTCACAAAGTATTTCCCCCGTCTAAAACCGCTAAACTACGCACATATATCACCTCTTTCATTCAATTCGATTCTGAGTCTCTCTACGAGACTTGAAAGCGTTTTAAAGAGTTCTTGTGTAGGTGTCCTCATCATGCGCTGCCGTCCTGACTGCAAGTCCAGACGTTCTATAATGGCTTAAATTTCTCAACGCGACAAATGATCGATGCAGTCGACGGAGGAACGTTAAACAACAAAACTCCGGAGTCGCTCAAGCTCTGTTCGAAGAAATGGCCATGAACGCCTATCAATGGAATGCGCCTAGATCGCGCCCTAACAAACCAACTGGGATATATGAAGTGGATGTCACTTCTCACATAGCCTCTGAGGTCAAAAGGTTAAGTAAGCAAGTGACAGAGATGACTGCTTCCTCTTCCACTCCCGCTTGGCCTCCAGTTAATAATAATAATTATGTCGAAGAAACTGTAGAATACCTAGGCAACCCAGTTCGGCCCCCCTTCAACCCTAATAACAACCCTTATAGTAATAATTATAATCCGGGTTGGAGGAACCACCCAAATTTCTCTTGGAGCAATCCTAACAATGCTAAGAGGCCCCCAAAAGTGAATCCGCAAGAATTTCCGAACGGATTCCAGTCTCCACCTCCTAAACCTTCTCCGCTCAAAGATATTTTTGCTAAATACGTTGCGTCCACCGAGTCAAATATCCGGAATTTTACCGGATCGATTAAAAACTTAGAAAATCAGGTTGGACAGCTGGCAAAGATGGTCTCCGAGCGGCCATATGGAGCTCTACCAGGGAACACGGAGCCGAACCCCCGAGAAACTGCTAACGTCATAAATCTTCGCACTGGCAAGGAGGTAACCTCCCCAAAATGGGTTGAGCCTCAGGTACATATTTCGACACCGACCCACCCCTACACTCTCTCCCTCTATAGATAAATCACTGAGTCTTCCGATTGTGCCGAACGTTTCTTGCTCACCTCTTACTTATCCTTCAAAATTAAATAATGAGCGGAAAGATGAGCAATGAAAAAAATTCTTACACATTTTCAAACAAATTAAAATAAGCGTTCCCTTCTGCGAGGCACTCTCCCAAATGCCAAAATACGTGAAATATCTTAAAGAGTTGCTTTCTAATAAAAAGCGACTCGAGGATGTTTCACGTGTTTCCCTTAACGCGGAATGCTCGGTTGTTCTCCTTAACAAATTGCCGCCAAAATTGAACGACCCCGGATGATTCTCCATCCCGTGCCTCTTTGGCAATATATTACTAAAGCACGCTCTCGCGGACTTGGGCGCCAGCATCAATTTGATGCCTTTTTCTCTTTTCAACAAACTCAATCTAGGCGTTCCAAACCCGACAAAGATAAGTATCCAACTCATGGATAACTCGATAAAGTACCCAATAGGGGTAGTGGAGGATGTTTTGGTCCAGGTAGACAAGTTTATCTTCCCGGTAGACTTTGTCATCCTCGATATAGAGGAAGACGATGAGGTGCCTATCATCCTTGGTCGCCCCTTCCTCGCCACCTCTCGTGTGCTAATTGATGTCAATAATGGTCTACTCCTCCTTCGAGTCGGAGACGACGAAGTTACTCTGCACGTTAATCCCTCATTGCAACACTCCCTATCAAACGATGATCCATGTCTTTAGTTTAGTCAAGCTACGCGACGGTAAACAATGCGCTTGTGGGAGGTACCCCATATTTATCTAATATTTTATTATGCTTTATTCTTTTTACATGTTTTTGCAGGGTTTCTTTTGGCACCGCCAACTTTAATTTAGGGAAGCCTTTTTGCTCCCTTTCTATTTTTATACATACTGAACTTTCATTTCCCCTTCTTCATACTTAAATTACAACATTGAGGACAATGTTGGGTTTTAAGCATGAGGGTGTTTTTCCCCGTTTCAAATAAATTTCCAAAAAAAACACCATTGTAAATATAACATCGTAATTTTTTTTACTTCTTGTACATATAACCTTGTTTATTTCAAAATCTCGTATTTTTTTCTTTATGTAAATATATGTTTTTTTACTTTATGTAAATATACGTTTTTTTCCTTTATGTAAATATACGCTTTTTTTACTTTATATACATATACGCTTGATTATTTAAAAAAATGTTTGTTTCTACTTTTCGTCTATATAGTATATTTAGTAGTACCAAAATAAAACAAAACATAAAAAAATATATAATAATAGTAAAACCCATACTTTACTTCTATTCTTAAAGCATTTAGTTTCAAGAATATCTATTTGTGGCTTTTCATAATCGCTAGTTTTACTATTTGTTTGTTTATTTAAGATCGATAGATTTAAACGTTCAGGGTTAAGTTTTAAAGAATATCTTGTGTTTTTAATTTAAATAGATGCTTTATTTTCAAGCACTACTTCTACTAGCTAAAATTGAGGCATGTGTATTATGTTGACAAAACAACTTTAGACCGCAATTATCCCTACTTTATGTCTTTAGAAATCTAGGAATATTCAATTTACTAAGGTTGCTCTCAATTTTTTTTATTATTCTAGAATTTCTCTTGAAAACCCCTTATATGTACCAATTTAGCTTGGCATACAAAAATAGAAGAAGAGAAAAATCTTATGTCAATGGGAATAAGAATTCATTCCGTAAACATAGGCACCTAATATAGATTTAAAAGATCTTATGTCAATGAGAATAAGATTTCGTTCTGTAAACATAAGCATTGTGTTAATAAAAACAAAAGAAAAAAGTTTTCCCACGTAAACCACAGTGGCACCAAAGAAAACTAAAAAGGAGGGGTGAGAGGATAAAATCCATCACCCTTAAATTCAAGTACTCTTTTTTTTGCCAAAGCTTTTTACCCCCTTTCCCTTAGCCAATTTATTGTATCTAATTATAATTCAAAAAATCATTTGAGAGCATAATTAGTAACTTGTATTTTTCCTTCACATTTCTTTAAACAAAGGTTCTTATAATTTCGATCTAATCTCGTTTACTAATGATTGCAATTTTGCTTGCTATTTGGTTAATTAAGAAGTCTTTTGGGTAAGCCATTTCTTTCTACTTAAATCATTTACATAATTTAAGACTTAACTCTTTATAGTCCAAATTTTTATTTTTTAGTCTCTTATGATTAAATAAAACGATATCCAAAAATTAGAACTTATGTTAATCCCGTATGGATCTCTCTTACTTTTTCTCTGGAATAGCAAAAGCTTAAGTATGAGAGTATTTGATAAGTAGTAAAATATACGTAATTTTAGTATAGTTATTAGTATAGTTTTAAATTAATATTGTGAATTTTCTATATATGTAAATTAATGAATAAATTGCTTGTTTTTATTATTTTCTTACTAACTTAGTTTTATTTTTGTTTTTGCAGATTTTGACAATTTTTCTCTGGTCACTCCCTCGGTCATGCCCGTGACCAAGGGCGTGTAAATTTAAAGAGTCATCACGACGGTACCGGCCTAATTCAGCATTTTTGACGAAATGATCAAGTCACGCCCGTGACATGTCATGTGTTGGACATGTGTGTCACATCCCTTTGTTTGAGAATAACAAATCCCATATTATATTTGATATTGCTTGTAGTGTGTTTATAGTGTGCAGGAACTATAGGTGCAATACTCCACAGGTAGAAGGCAGCATGGAATCAAACGTTTGAAAGGAGCAGCGCTACCGCCGGCGCTAACGCTACCGCCAGGCGCTAGCCGTCCGACGAAATTGAAGTTGCGTTCGACGAAATTTCGTTCGACGAATTTGGCTCCGTTCGACGAAATGTCCGTTCGACGAACTTGAAGCTCCGACCGACGAAAGTTTGTTCTGCCATGCCACCGACAGTTTTCGCTACCGCCAGCGCTAGCGCTACCGCCTGGCGCTATCTCAAGTTCGTGCACAGAGCCACGCCGCCGACGGTTTCGCAACCACTCCACACGAACGCTACCACAGGCGCTAGCCACTACCGCAAGCGCTAGCTCCAAGTTCTATAAAATGAGCCAACTTCGATCGTTTTGACAATCCATCCCAGAGAGGTTGCTTGTGCCACAATTCCAATGCTGTTATGCTGTCGAATTTGGATCTCCCACAAAAAGCTTAAAGAGAATTCTGGAGGAGGGATACGTCACGCTACATCCGAAGGACGATCGCTTCGACCTCACTCATACTACAACGATCCTTCATCCTCATCTTCAGAAATCTCATATAGGGAGTTTTACTATTGTTATCTTTATCTTTCATTCATTCCATACTTTCTTTGTAACCGTTTAATTAATTCGCCTTGTGTTGGAGACTAGATCTGGGTAGGACTTAGGGGGAAATTCGCCTTGTGTTGACGACTAGTTCTAGGTGATTAGATCTAGGGGGCTCGAGGCCATATCCGGGGAAGGATTGGCTAGAGCGGCTTGAGGCCTTATCCGGGGAAGGATAGGCTAAAGCCAACCAGTTTGTGGGGATACAAGTCGGTATAGAAAAGGAAAAGATATTTACTTTTGTACGTCTCCGATTTCTAGCGATATTGAAATCAAATTTATGTAAATACCTTTTTATATAAATACAATCATGTCTCTATTTGTGTTTACTTGATTTCTCTCCTTTGGCGTTATCTCTAATATATTGGTTACAAAGTTTTCAATTCAAATTACTTTATCTAAATTATTTATTTCAATCTCTTAATCATAAAACAATTTAGTACTTATTTCTAAACTTGAAAATTATGATATTCTTTTCCTTTAGCTAAATTGTTATTTTGTGTTCTAATATTACTTTAAACAATTTAGTAATTTCCATAAAATTATAACAAAGAATTTTTATTCCCTTATTCACCCCCCCCCCTCTAAGGGCGCCGTAAGATCCAACAAGTGGTATCAGAGGCAGGTTATTCCAAATGGTTTAAAAACCAGGAATAATGGCGTCTCATGATCTCGCTTTTACTAGTGGGGGAAATTTTCTTATAAATGAAAAATCTTTAGCACCACCTTTATTTGAAGGCAAAAATTATAATGGGTGGAAATTTCTTATGGAAAAAATCTTTGGATATGGAAGTATGGAATATTACAATTAAAATGCCCCCCAAGTATTTTAAATAAAAATGAAATGTTTTTAAATGCCAAATCTATGAATAGTCTATATTGTGCATTAGATCAAAATATTTTCACACTTATTTATACACTTCCTACTGCTTATGAAGTTTGGAAATTTCTGGAGAATACTTATAGTCTTCCTTCCACAGATGATGAACAAGAGGAATTCCTTATGGATCCAAGAGAAGAAATCGACAAGGACTCACTCTTGGAGGATGATAAATCTAAGAGTGAAATCGACAAGGAATTCCTTATGGATCCAAGAGAAGAAATCGATGAGGACTTATGCTTGGAGGAAGAAGAATACAACATCACAATATTGGACTCATTTGTTGGCAACACATCAAGCAAAAGAGAAGATGGAAATTCAACTATGGAAGAGGAATAAAAAGAAGATGTCAAAGGAATCGTTGGTCCAAATCTTGCCTCATCCCATAGCAATGTAAGAAAATCAAAAACTTCTCTTTTTGTAACAAATTCCATTTTTACATCTCGTATGCTTAAAATTGCTAAACGTAAAATTTTAAAGTTAAAAATTGCTAATTCCAAATTACGTTTAGAAAATAAATCTTTAAAAGCAAACGATAACGTAGAATCAAATATTGATGTGATAAATTCTCTTTCTTGCTCTTTAGTTAAAATTCCTACTCCTTGTTTGAATTGCAATATATTAAAAGAAAAATTCAAGGAAATTGAAAAAGGGCTCTTAGTTTCTAAAGAATATAATGAAAAATTGATAGTTGAAAATGATGCTTTAACTTGTAAGTTAATACAATTAAAATCTTTTGTTGAAAAATTTCAAATGTCATCTAATGAATTTCATCATAAGATTTTGAATAAAAAGGATAAATTAACTTACAAAATCATTTCTAAAAAGGACCATTTTCACACATTAAATCAAAAGGAGTTTGGTTTCAAAAAGAATTATGATCCTCATAAAATTCTTAAGAGTCACTATTATAAGTCTCAATATATTTTCAATCATGACTCAAATTTAAAAACTCATTTTCATGAAAATCAAAATATAAAATATTATCCTTCATATTATAAGAGTAAGTCTATAAGAAAGAGTGGAAATGAAAATTATCAAAATAAGAATCAATTATATACAACATATTGTAACCCACTCTTTCAACAATCACTTCTTAAGAAAGACAATCACTCTTATAAATTTTCAAAGAATCCATATAATAAAATATATGATGATTATCAACATCAATCTATTTTGAAAAATAATTTGAATAAACATAAATCTCAAATGAATTATTTTTCAAACAAATATAATCATATAAAGATGTCATATAATCATTATATGGATTTAAGTGATAAACAACCAAGGTATGAATGGAAACCCTTAATGAAAAATGACACATCAACTTTAATTAAAAGGGCCCATTTATCCTTGTCTCCTAAAAAGCCACCACGATGTATTTGGGTACCCAAAGGAACCATCCCACTTGGTCCCCTTTGGATACCTAAATCTCTTATTCATTAGTATCCTATCATTTGCATGAAGTAGAAACAAATAAAAATGTAATATCACTACTCTACTTCATGATATGCTTATTGTCTCTTTTCTTTTGTTTATTTTATATTTTTTTAAACAAACATGCTATGATCACTTTATATATCATGAAATATGACTTTCATATATTAAGCCTAATGTTTATCAAATCAAATTTGAATTAAAATTGAACATTAAGTCATATATATTTTTCAAAGTGATCTATATCTCATCTTTGATTGTACTTTATCCTTTTTAAATCCTTTACCCTTAATTGTCTTGAATTATCATTATAAATTGAATTTTGAAATTATTATCAAGACTATTGAAACTATTTTAAAGATTGGATTTAAATGGTTTATTAAAGGGCTTAAACTAAAAATTAAAATGCGCAACATATTTTTTTATTCTATATTTGTTTGCTGCATTGATAGCCCTTATAATGAAAAATATTATCAAATAAAATCGAAAACAAACATTCACAAAACGCGTGTTTTATTCTTTCAAAAATGCGAGTTTTAGATCAAAACTGCAAAAGCCATATCTTTTGATCCGCTCGTCCGATTTTCGCGTTTAATATCCTTTTGGAAATAGCACAGAAATCTCCATCCAACGGAGAACCAAACTTGTTCATTCAAATTCGTTTGGTGCTGTCAAAATTGCCCAAACTCAACTTTGTTTAAAAGTTATATCAGTCTTCTTATTTCGACAATTTCTGTGTTTATGGATTTTTCATCACATGATATCATTTGTATATTGTGTGTAATGTGTGTCACCATTATTTGCGTGTTATTTAGACCTTAGAATCATCATGTATCATTAAGTTCAAATCAAAAGCTTAATCATTTCATTCTAGGTCTAAAGAAAATTAATTTGAAAATTTCTCATATTACATGCAACATTATCTTCATTAATCCTATGTAATAACATTGCATTCAAACTCATCATTTTAGCATCACTTCTTGGTTTATGCTTAATTTTATATGCTAGGTATAACACTTACAATGTTATTAAAATATCATGATAGCTATGTGATTTGAAATTATATAGAATACTAAAATTCCAACAAACACATAGTTTATGGATTAATCATTAGAATATATATATGAATATTGTATCATAAATCATATATTATCATGCAAAACCAAAGATCAATAGATTCAATTATTGAAGGCAAATTTTATTATAAACACTCTATATGTGATCTTTGTCTTTAATATGATTACATGATCATCATTTTCTAGACTTAAAAATCAAACATGCTTATTCAAAAGAAATTCACCAAATCATATTGTCGTAAGTCTAGAAAGAATAGAAATCACATACATCATGATGATCTAACATATATTCTATGGAAATTCTCTATAATCATAAATCATAATTCATATTCTATCAAGAAAAATCTCAAAACAATAATACCACCTAGGAATTATGAATCTTATGATAAAAATATGAATATTGTTTTCTTTACATTAGTTGGTGTATGGATATGCTTTGATATTGATTGCATGTATCTCACATATATATAGATTCTAGAATCAACTTAGGAATAATAAAGATACATCAAACTTAATCATCACTCTATTCTAGATCTATAATTTGAAATTCTATTTTGGAATACATGCAATATTAATATTAATCTTATGACATGACATTAAACCCAAAACTCATCATACTAGCTTTATCACTTATTGAATATTAGTAATTGTGCTAGTTATCACATATTGTCATCTCATAAAAGTAGAAAAACTATGCGGCTTTATATAACTCATCACATTAAACAAAATCCATAGTTTATATATCAACCCTTAAATTTAAAAGCATAGGTTGTTCAAAATACTATTTCACCTATGACTTCATATCTCACAATAGCGGGGGCGTAGGGTTGTATGCATTAGAGACCTAACCTCTAAGTCATGTCTTGTCCTTAACCGGGGAGGGTTCCAGTGGGGCCTTGCGAGGCACTGGGGGGAAAGAGTGCTAGGTTGAGTGTTCTCTAGTGTGTGCATATGGGACTAACACCCCAACCTACGGCATGCGTGCAGCTCCTCATGCCCATCCATCACTTAGTACGGGGCTAGGGTGTAGACATTAGTCATGGTAGTCTTTAATCTTAGGACATACTTATATTACTCTTTGCATGATCATTTTATTTACTTATCACTTAAATCATGCATATTTTGGGTTGTTTAATAAAAAATGTCCTCTTGTGTCTTCATAATTTATCTTTTCATGATTAAATGTTTTTTGAAAAACACAAGAATTTGAAAAAGACAAAGTTTCATGCAAATTTGATCCACCTAGAGATCTCCAAAAATTCTGAAATTTCAGCATGGAACTACTCTAAGGACACTTAATAAATATCAAAAATAAAAAATTTAAAATTCTCAAAAATTCATGTACTGTTTGCCGCGCTATCACTAGCGCCGGCGCTAGCGTGGGTGTGTGATTTTTCTGTTTTTTAAAATTTCTAAAAATCAACAAAAATATGTTAGTTTATTTGTGCAAATTTATTTTTGTGTTTCTGTCTATTTTATTTTTGTTTTATTTGAATTATGAAAAATCAACTACAAAAATTCAAAATTCAAAAATACAAAAATATGTTTGTGTGATTTTTCTGTTTTTATTAAAAAATTTCAAAACAAAAAAAAACTGTATGATCTTTATTGCCAATATCAAGCATGTATGAATTCTATTATTTAGAATTATTTACAATGTTAAAACATATTCTTTCAAATTACTATGAACATTATTTTGCTTATCATGCATTGATATATCTATTTAAAGTGCATCAATTGTATTGAAAAATGTGTAGAACCAAGCTTAGCATGCCTCTAAGTATGAATAAATGTTTTATGATTGATAATGATACATTCCACTCACTTATTTTGGTAATCAACATGTGTGTCTAAATCTAAAAATGCTTGCTTGTGTATTGTATTTGTACAATGAATTAAAACTTGCATAAGTTTATTGCCTACACTACATTTGAATTGCACTTATGAAATTTAGAAAAGTGGTTAAGTTAAAATTGGGTTTGCAAAACAAGTGTATTCGGAGAATGTTGTCTCACAAATGTGAACAAAAAATTATATATGTAGACAAATATAACTCCACCAAGCACTACTTGAACCTCCTGATAAGTCTTCATAAGCATTGTGAGGTTGAGCACCTTGGAAAGAATAGTAAAGTGTCTTGTGCAAACCTTGGTTATTACACCACTTTGTTAAAAATTATGTGCATTAAAAGTGTGTGAAAGTAATTTACTTGTGTTTTATTGTGCACTTTACTTTACATTTGTCTTGTATTTTGATGATTTAAATCCATTGTTAACATTACCCAAAATACACTTATGTGCACATCATTATCTTTCATAACACTTCTTCTCATGAGTATTGGATTTTAATGCTTTATCTATACTACTCTTTATATAAGAAATGCACTAGATAACCTAGCATGATCTCTACAATGTTTTGGTATCTCTTGAACTTTAAATTAAGTAACATTGTAGTATAATATCTCTTTGATATGTTCATTTCATGCTTGGTATTTTTATGAAAAACTTTGAGATTTCAAAAAGGTTAAAACATCTTTCAATTTTGAACTAAAACTCACATTCTTACTTATGCTCTTCATGCTTACAAAAAGATGTTTTCTATAATCTTCCGCTTGCTTACAACTCTTATCTTTTTATTTGAAATCTCTTATATATACTATGCTTAAAATCTTTATCATTGTTACAAAAGCTCGATCATGCTTTATCATTTATAAGAAATGCCTCCTTACTATCCTCACCCCACCTTCTTTTGATAATACCAAAGGGGGAGATTAATTGAAGAAATCTATATCGAAATTTAGAAGATTAAGGGGAGAATAATTCATATAATCTATCATTTAGTGGGAGTAAAACATAAATTGCATTTATGTAGGGGGAGCATTAAGATAGGGGGAGTATGCACATTATCATGTTTATCATATACTATAGTTGCACTATCATCTTGCTTATCATTTACTATAAACACTATTGTTGATTTCTTGCTAAGTGGATTTGTTATTATCAAAAGGGGGAGATTGTTGGACATGTGTGTCACATCCCTTTGTTTGAGAATAACAAATCCCATATTGTATTTGATATTGCTTGTAGTGTGTTTATAGTGTGCAGGAACTATAGGTGCAATACTCCACAGGTAGAAGGCAGCATGGAATCAAACTTTTGAAAGGAGCAGCGCTACCGCCGGCACTAACGCTACCGCCAGGCGCTAGCCATCCGACGAAATTGAAGTTGCGTTCGACGAAATTTCATTCGACAAATTTGGCTCCGTTCGACGAAATGTCCGTTCGACGAACTTGAAGCTCCGACCGATGAAAGTTCATTCTGCCACGCCACCGACAGTTTTCGCTATCGCCAGCGCTAGCGCTATCGCCTGGCGCTATCTCAAGTTCGTGCACAGAGCCACGCCGCCGACGGTTTCGCAACCGCTCCACACGAACGCTACCGCAGGCGGTAGCTCCAAGTTCTATAAAATGAGCCAACTTCGATCGTTTTGACAATCCATCCCAGAGAGGTTGCTTGTGCCACAATTCTAGTGCTGTTATGCTGCCGAAGTTGGATCTCCCACAAAAAGCTTAAGGAGAATTCTGGAGGAGGGATACGTCACGCTACATCCGAAGGACGATCGCTTCGACCTCACTCATACTACAACGATCCTTCATCCTCATCTTCAGAAATCTCATATAGGAAGTTTTACTATTGTTATCTTTATCTTTCATTCATTCCATACTTTCTTTGTAATCGTTTAGTTAATTCGCCTTGTGTTGGCGACTAGGTCTGGGTAGGACTTAGGGGGAAATTCGCCTTATGTTGGCGACTAGTTCTAGGTGATTAGATCTAGGGGGCTCGAGGCCATATCCGGGGAAGGATTGGCTAGAGCGGCTTGAGGCCTTATCCGGGGAAGGATAGGCTAAAGCCAACCGGTTTGTGGGGATACAAGTCGGTATAGAAAAGGAAAAGATATTTACTTTTGTACGCCTCCGATTTCTAGCGATATTGAAATCAAATTTATGTAAACACCTTTTTATATAAATACAATCATGTCTCTATTTGTGTTTACTTGATTCCTCTCCTTTGGCGTTATCTCTAATATATTGGTTACAAAGTTTTCAATTCAAATTACTTTATCTAAATTGTTTATTTCAATCTCTTATTCATAAAACAATTTAGTACTTATTTCTAAACTTGAAAATTATGATATTCTTTTCCTTTAGCTAAATTGTTATTTTGTGTTCTAATATTACTTTAAACAATTTAGTAATTTAAATAAAATTATAACAAAGAATTTTTATTCCCTTATTCACCCTCCCTCTAAGGGCGCCGTAAGATCCAACATCATGCCCGTGTCCAAGTCACGCCCGTGACCAAGTCACGTCGTGTTCCTCGGATCCTTCCAGAAGCCAGCTGCGCCGTCACGCCCAAGTCACGCCCATGTCACGCCCAGAGTCACAACCGTGACATCCCAAAGTCACACCCGTGTGCAGCTATTTTCGGTGAAAATCTTCTAGAAGGAGGCTGAAGCGACCTCAATCGCACGCACATAAATCACGCCCCCGGTCACGGGCGTGACCGAGGGCGTGTAAGAATAATTTTTTTCCTATAAATAGGAGGGGTAGGATGAAGCTTTAGAAATCCAATTCCAGCCAGCTCTTGTACATATCTTGAGTGTTTAGAGCTATTTTGTGCATTTTCTCCTTTTTTCCTTTATGTTTTTATGTCTTTTTGTAATTTTCTCTCTCCTAGTGTTGTTGTAATGTCCATTTTAGAAATAAAATAGCTTATTTCCCTATTCTTGTTCTTATTTTCTTTATGTTGATGTGTGTGTGTGGGCTTCACTTTGTTTTCTTTTAATTTCGTTTTTATTTTATGTAAGTGTGTGTATGTGTGTGTATGAGAATAGATTTTATTGTTTTCATAACTTAGATTTATCACTTTTATAATTTAGATTTAAAGTTTTCATAAAAGAGTTTATCGCTTTCTTTTAATGCTTTCATTTACTGCTTTCTTTCAATTCAGTCTTTATTACAAGTAGAGTGCGTGGGTGCATAAGATAGTATTTTATTTTCCTTTTTTGTAACTTAGCTTTATTTTAAGTCTTATTATCACCCCCATCCCGGATGAGAGGCTAAGAACTTTTAGCGCTTGATTAAGATGGTTGGGACGGATACTATTTCTACTTTTATATAAGTCTTTTAATTTTCTTGTTAAAACCGCTTATATCCGCTTATAATATTAACATGTATTTTCTTATTATTAATGATGTCTCCATTCTGATGAGTGGCTAATTTCCTTTAGCGCACAATGTCGAAGAGTATTGGGACAAATAATGGTTTTCTAAAAATGAAAATATCTCTTTTCTAAATATAATTAACGAGCTTAAGGTTTACCCGAGAAAAACGTCGAGTGAGACCATATAATCGATATATGGTTCTCATTTCCATACACTAGTTAGTCGAGAGGCTCGTGCGTATGGATTGATCGCTCACAGGTAAAGAGAAGTGCGCTCAACCCTCGAGAGAGGATGAGGTAAGTCTCCCGAATTGGAAATAAAAATCCAATAGAGGGGTTCACAACATAAAGCGAGTATTAAGGAGATTCGATTAAAGAACGAGAGTTCGGTCGAATATTCATAATCTCAGGTGGGCATACCCTCGAGAGAGGTGCGTTCATACTTATGGAACCTCCACGGCCAAGTCGTTTTAATGTTTTGAAAAATTAGATCCTTTACTCCTAAAAAAAGCTATTTTCATCTCAATGTAATTCGACATCGGGCGCTATCTTCATCATCGTTTAGAACTCTAGTTAATTATACGCATATTATCGCTCTATAAAATTAAAAATCAACTCAAAATATTACTCTGATAAAATAATAGTTCATCCCTTATAAGTAGAAGTAATCAACAGGATCCGCAGAAATATATGACCTTGATATTTTCTAAACCGAAATATCCTGTACTATACGCGATAAGGTATACTTGCTTTTATCGAATGATTAGTTTGGATATAAATTAAATAAAACTTTGCAAACCCTCAAACAAATCCTAATTAATTCATCACAAAGCATAGTGGAGTTGACTTGGATCTCCTACGTTGGGATGCATATATGAAGCCTATGTCTTCTTGTGAAGATTAGGCGCGTAGATGTGAAAGAGACATTAATCTTTTGAGAAGTACTCTAGAGGGGGTGGAGGGGGGGGGGGGGGGGGGGGGGGGGGGGGATAGAGTGACTAAAATTTTAGAGGATTTATTTAACTATTTTACATAGTTTCATGAAATTTGGTTATATCACAATCACAATAGTTTAATAGTTGATAAAAGAAGTGTGGAAAATGAAAGCACAGAGAAAAGGAAATAAACACAGATGACACAAAATTTTATAGTAGTTCACCAATAAATATGGGTACGTCTATTCTTCTACTCGCAAGTAGGATTCCACTATCACAGTGTGAGGATTTTGATAAGAATCCCTTAAAACCAGTAGTTATTGATAACGTCTCTCCAAAACCAACTGAGCTTTAGATAATGTCACTATAACCGTGAGTTGTTAACATAGTCTCTCCGAAACCAAGAGTCTTTTTAAGGGAGAATCAATGAACTAGGAGTTGTTGATAAGGTCTCTCCAATCCAGTTAGAATCTTTTAAAAAGAGATTCAAGAACTCTTTCAGTATGTTGGATTTGCGTTTCCATAATGTGTCCTTTAATAGCAGATCTCTGAAGGAACTAATTCATTTAGCACTATGTGGATTCTGTCAAAAATGAGCTGCATCTTCCTTGAGAGAAGAAGAGAAGTTTGATTCTCAAGAGAAATGAGAATCTTCTAATTATCCTCTAAGTGTATAGAATTTCATTTTTCTTACTTTCTGTACTTGTTCTTTTGAAGTGAAGAATATCAGAGAGGAAGAAGAAGAGTGTGTTCAGAGAACCAACTGAATTATTGTTGTACATCTATTTATATCTTCTTCTATTCTTCTGCTCATTACTTTTCAAATTCTCGTACTTGGAATGTAACACCTCATTTCCCATTGGGAAGAAATCTCTCAAAAATCTACAGCAGGTAGCTAACGCAAGGCGGTAGGGCTACCGCTGATGGTAGCATATCAACTAGAAGCTCCAAGTTGTCAGCTTGAAGCTCAGCTATGTCATCGAGATGGATTGTCGAGGAGACGGCTAACGCTGGGCGGTAGCGATACCGCTGTCGGTAGCTATATCGACGGGAAGCTCCACTGTGTCGTCGAGAAGTTGTCATTGAGAAGATATCAACTAGACGCTAGTGCTGGGCGGTAACGATACCACTGTCGGTAGATCTTGAAGTTTATATGAGGCACAATATTGTCGAGAGAGCGAGACGTTATGCTGACTGTTCGGAATAAGATCAAACTCTATCGCTGGCGTGATACCACCGAGTGTTAACTGACCGACCCAGATTCACGAAACATCGATCGTGGCAGTCAAATTAATTAGGGCTTTTGATCTAACGACTAAGAAATGTTCCAGATACTCTTAAGTCATGAATAGAGGAAGTTTATCCTTATTTTCATAAGTCTTTTCTCTCTCCAAGCTTGAGAAAGAGGAAAGCAAAAGAGGAAGAAGAAGAAGACTCTTTCAGACATTGACGGAGCTCCGAAGCTCCGAATCACAAGCCATTTCCAGATCCACGAAGAGAAGCCCGGTGTAGTTCTTTCCATCCGAATAAAATTTGGGATTCATGGCGCCAAAGAGAGAGGCAAGGGTAACGATCCTTCCTCCCGGTCTTAGGACGTATGAAAGTGCACAGTGTAACCTCTGAGTATTCTCTAGAGGGGGGGGGGGGGGAGGGGTGAATAGAGATTTAAAAACTTTACCCTAAATATGCATTTACAATAATAAACTATTCCAATAACCATGCAATCAGCACAACCAACACAGAATAAAGTAAACATAGGAAAAAAAACTATAAACAGTAAAGGGACAACATAGAAAAGCAAATACAGAAGACTCTTCTACCACCTGGTAGGGTTGCATTATCTAGTGCCTGAGTCTTTTGATAAGGAGACTCTCAGAACCAGCACTGAGTCTTTTGTTAAGGAGAATCTTAGAACCACACATTAAGTATTTTGACAAGGAGACTCTTAGAACCACTGAGTATTTTGATAAGGAGACTCTTAAAATCCTTTGGAGAGGGATTCTTTGGACTCTTTTCCAGTTACAGAATAAAGACAGAGAGGTAAAGAAGAAGAAGAAGAGGAGGATTCTGCTGTATGAATCCTTCTACAACTATCACACATGATGCTGTCTTTTGATGTTCTTGAGGATCTGTATATGATGAAACCTTGCTTAAGGTAGAGAAGAATACAAAGGTTATGAGCTTGTGATCCTC
Source organism: Dactylorhiza incarnata (assembly GCA_033032865.1). Classification (NCBI taxonomy): domain Eukaryota; kingdom Viridiplantae; phylum Streptophyta; class Magnoliopsida; order Asparagales; family Orchidaceae; genus Dactylorhiza; species Dactylorhiza incarnata. The sequence continues at coordinate 2,101,034 of JAWHQI010000026.1, read as the reverse complement.
TATAATCTATGTACTCTAGTTTGCTTATTGCTGCGAGATATGAAGAAGAAGCATCAACCTTGTTTTTATTCCTGTACAGAGTTCTTCTTTTCTTTTCTTTTCAGAGAGAAAGCTTGAGAAGGAGGAAGAAGAAGGCTGAGAGATTCAATTCTTATGTTCTTCTTCCTCTATGTGTATACTTATTCTTTGTCGAATAATATTTGACTTTATTTCCTCTTATGTTCTGTCCTTAGAAGGAATATCCTATGGGCAAAAGTATTTCTTTCTATTTCTGTTTCCCGACCCATCAATCTATTTTAAATAACTTCCAAGAATGTCTTTGTTGTCCATCTGAAGTACTTCATTCCATTCTTGGTAATAAACGAGTCGTTGGAAGTCAGACTATAACCTTGGATACCTTCTGGAAAAGCATTAGAAATGATAGCAGAAAACCTTCCTTTTCTGTCTGTATTCGACGTAGCGTCGATTTCATTTTCCCTCTATGAAAGATTATATAGGTATATGATCTAATTAACCTAGGGGGGGGGGGGGGTGAATAGGTCTTTTGATTTTTACTTGTTTGATTTAGATGTTTAAAGTTATTCTAAGCAAGTAATCAAGCACACACAGAAAACAAACTAGTGTTTATAGTGGTTCCCCAAGACAGTGTGTCTATGGGTAGTCCACTTTCCCCCTTCACCCTTCTAACAGTGTGTTAGACAGGGCCAACTCCTCCAAACTCAGCTAAAATAGCTTACAACACAAATCCCTCAGGATCTCTCAGGTTTTCCTAAATCCTACCTCAGGCACAGTAGCCCTACCTCAGATCAGCCACTGATCCTACAACTCAGACCACAGCAGGTCCTACAATCTCAGGCCTAAACAGCCCTACCTCAGAGGAATCCACCTCCTACAGCTCAGGCAATAATGCCCTACAACTCAGGCTAAACAGCCCTACAAGCTCAGGCCTTCAGCCCTACAAACTCAAGCAGTAAAGCCCTACAGTAAAAGAGTATTTGAACTTACAACAACAGACAACACAGTGAAGAAGTCTCCTGTAGTTCCTGCACAGATTGTGCTATCTTGTAGCTGGAGATGTTGATGGCAGCTACAAACTGATCTTCCTCTTCGGTTGAAGTATGGAAGATCACCTTGCTCCTTCTTGTAGAGGAGCTTTCTTTTTCTCTCTGATTCTTCTTGCTTGTTCAGTGAGCAGGAGGAGAAAGACGAGAGCTCTGGCCGTCAATGGAATAGTAATTTTGTTTTAGCACTCGACCAGCACTTTTCCAAAGTGCCCTAACTTCTTCTTTTATACATCCTCGACCTTCAACGGCTCTTAATCAATCTTCTGTCTGATATGGGAGTGGTTGGTGGACCCCACGATGCTTTTCTGCAGCTTGCGCCATCCGCAGAACTCGCCATGTCATGTTTGAACTATCTCAGCGGTTGGGCTGAGATGGCTTCCTCTTCTCAGCGGATTCAGCTTGATCTGCAGAGAAGTTCCTACGTTCGACGAACAGCAATCTGCGTTCGACTAACTCGTCAAACTGTGTTCGACGAACTCCATTCTTCGATCGACGAACACGCCAAGTCTCAGCGGTTCCTTTTGTCCCGTCTCTGCATTCGACGAACAGCATTCTGCGTTCGACGAAATTGCCAAGTCTCAGCTTTTGCTTCTGTCCTGTCTCTTCGTTCCATGAATAGCATTCTTCATTCGACTAACTCCATTCCGTGTTCGATGAACTTGCCAAGTCTCAGCGTTTGCTTCTGTCATGTCTCTGCATTTGACAAACTGAGTTCTGCGTTCGATGAACTCCAGTCTGAGTTCGACGAACTCGCCAAATCTTAGTGGTTATTTGCTGCTTCTTTCCCGTCTCAGCGGATCCACTGAGACAGTGAGCTCGTCTCAGCGGATTTGACCCTTCGCCTCAGCGGTTCTGCTGAGACAATTCTTCATCTCTTAGGAGTTGATTTCTCCTGATCTAAGGTCATGATTGGCCCTTTCTCTTGAGTTACCTGAGCCTATATATCTTACAAAAATATGGCTTTATCAAATACATCTTGTACTTAGCATTGTGAGTGATGCCTCTTCAAATCAAAGGAATATTGAGGGCAATATTCCCAACAATCTCCCAATATTTGAAGAAGGCAGAACATTCCCAATGCTAAGGTACATAGCCAACAAAACCCTATCATGAAAATAATTTATATAGCATTCATGATAACATAGCTTCTAAAAAAAATATTGTTTTAGCATACTATCAAAACTCATGACAGCATTCTATATTAAGCTTTGACTAACTCAGAGGGCAATCCACTCAAAGCTTACTCTGAGTTTGTCTTAGTATTGGCCATCTCCCCCTTTCTGGATTCTTCAACTATTTTACCCTCTAGGGATTGGGAGGCAGCATCTACAACATTTGCCAACTCCCCCTCAATCTGAGCAAGAACTTGCTCCCCTAAGTTTGAGAACTATTATCTTTAATAACTGATCTTGTTCATTTTGAACAACCCTTTCTAGCTCCCCCTCAATGTGAGTACTATTCTATATTTAACATTCCTAGTTCAATCTTGAAAGCATTAAACTTGGTCTCATCCAATGGCTTAGTGAAGATATCAGCCACTTGACTGTCAGTGGGGACAAATTCAAGGCAGATATCTTTACATTCAACATGTTCTCTTAACAAATGATAACTTATCTCTATGTGCTTAGTCCTGCTGTGAGAGACAGGATTCTTAGCAATAGAGATAGCACTGGATGAGTCACAATAAAGAGGAGTTTTACTTACCTTGAGGTTGTAGTCCTCTAGCTGGCGTTGAATCCACAATAGCTGTGCACAACAGCTTCCTGTAGCAATGTACTCTAACTCAGCTGTGGATATGGCCACACTGGTTTGCTTTTTGCTGTTCCAAGAGATCAATCTTCTTCCTAGGAACTGACAGGTGCCACTTGTGTTTTTCCTGTCTTTTTTGCAGCCTGCAAAATCTGCATCTGAAAATCCAGTTAGTTCAAAATCATTGTTCTTAGGGTACCAAAGGCCAAGATGTAGGCTGCCTTTAAGGTATCTCAGAATCCTCTTTGCAGCTGTGTAGTGAGATTCCTTAGGACATGCCTGATACCTAGCACACACATATGTAACATACATAATATCTGGTCTACTAGCAGTCAGATATAACATGGATCCAATGATGCACCTGTACATGGATTCATCAAATTCCTTGCCCTTCTCATCATTGTCCAGGGAAATTTTGGACCCCATGGGAGTTTTCATGGTGGAGGCTGACTCAATTTCAAACTTCTTAATTACCTCCCTAGTGTACTTTGTCTGAGAGATAAATATCCCATCATCAGACTGTCTCACTTGGAGGCCTAAGAAGTACTTTAATTCTCCCATGCAGCTCATCTCAAACTCCCCCTGCATTAGATTGGCAAACCTTGTGTAGAGGTTGTCATCAGTAGACCCAAATATCATGTCATCAACATATATTTGGACTAGGAGAATCTTGCCCATTGTTTCCCTAAGAAACAATGTGCTATCTATCTTTCCCATCAAGAACTTGTTCTTGATGAGAAAGCTAGACAATGTCTCATACCAAGCCCCGAGGGCTTGCTTAAGACCATATAGAGCTTTCCTAAGTAGATAAACATGAGATTTAAGAGTAGGATGGACAAAACCTGATGGCTGCTCTACATAGACTTCCTCTTTCAGATTTCCATTTAGGAATGTTGATTTGACATCCATCTGGTACACTTTGAATCCTTTATGGGCTGCTTATGGCCTCCAACGTTGTGACTGGGGCAAAGGTTTGGTCAAAGTCTATTCCTTCCTCTTGCCTATACCCCTTTGCAACAAGCCTTGCCTTGTTCTTGATGATTGTCCCATTTTCATCCATCTTGTTTCTGAAGATCCATTTGGTGCCAATGATGTTGTGTCCCTGTGGTCTTGGCACAAACTTCCATACTTTGCATCTCTTGAATTGCAAAAGTTCTTCCTGCATTGCCTGAATCCAGAATGGATCCAAGTTGGCCTCTTCAAACTTCTTAGGCTCTACCTGTGACAGGAAACTGAGGAACAAGGCCTCATCGTGAGCCCTGCTCCTTGTTGTCACACCTTGTTGAATATTCCCAATAATTTGCTCCAAGGGATGATCCCTTAGATGTCTTGTAGCTACAGGCAGTCTCTCCTCTACATGCTGAATTTCTTCCACTGGGTCAGCAGCTTCTTCAGCATCCTGCTCCTCTACTTCTTCTGGAATTGCTGCATCAGTATGTGCTTTACTGCTGCTGGATGGTTCTTGTATAGATAGTTCTTCCATGGCCCTTTCATTTCCTGTCAAAATAGAAGAACTGGACCAGCCCTTATAAATTAGGCTGGTCTCATCAAACACCACATGCATGGACTCTTTAATAATATGGGTTTTCTTGTTATATACTCTATAAGCTCTACTATGTGAGCTATAGCCAACAAGAACCCCCCAAGTAGCACTTTTCAGCAAACTTGGTTAATTGAGATTTTCCATTATTTAAAATGTAGCATTTAGATCCAAAGATCCTAAAATATGAAATTGATGGTTGGTTTGCCTTTCAGAATCTCATAGGGGGTAGTTCCATGAACTTTATTGATGGAAGCTCTATTGAGAACATAACAGGCAGTATTGACTACTTCAGCCCAGAAATATTCTGGGAGTGAAGAGTCACTAAGCAATGTTCTCCCAGCTTCAATCAATGTTCTACTCCTCCTTTCAGCCACCCCATTTTGTTGTGGGGTCCTTGGGGAGGAAAACTCTTGGATGATACCTAGTTCTTGACAGAACCTTGTCATGGCTTCAGATTGAAACTCTGTGACATGATCAGACCTAGTTCTGACCATAGAACATTGCAAATCATTCTGAATGGCCTTGACATGGCTTATAAGGACATTTAGAGTATCTGATTTCTTTTTAATAAAAAATACCCATGTATATCTTGAGTGATCATCAACAATCACTAAGGTATACAACTTCCCTCCTAAGCTCTGAATTGGCATAGGACCAAACAAGTCCATATGCAATAAATAAAGGCATCTCTTAGTGTCTTTGGAGCCAATACTTTTAAAAGTGGCCCTTGTTTGCTTGCCCATTTGGCAAGCATGACATGGGCCATTTTTAACACATTTTAAATTAGGACTATTTCTAACCAAATTTTTTGAGAATAGTCTATGCATTGCCTTGTAGTTGATGTGGGCAAGTCTCTTGTGCCATTGAACACATAGAGACTCACTCTCATTTGCCACAAGACACACAAGAGAGGAAGATGATTTGCAAATAAAATCTAAACAATAAACATTTCCACTCCTAGTGCCTGAAAGTATGGTTTCCAAGTCATTAGACTTTTTGATTAGGCACTTATCATTGTGGAATTCAATGACATAGCCAAGATCACACAGTTGGCTTATGCTAACAAGGTTGTGTTGCAACCCTTCAACATAAGCCACTTTAGTGATGGAGACTATGCCATTTGTGATCATACCATAACCTCTGGTGAATCCCTTCTCTGAACCCCCAAAGATGACTTTGGGTCCATTCTTCACTGCTTTGTATTCCTGCAGTAAACCCTTGGTGTCTGTCATATGTCTTGAGCACCCACTGTCCAAATACCAAATCTGCCCAAGGCTGGTATTTGAACTAATTTGCATGAAGGAATATAATTACCCTTAAGAGCCCAAGCAATTTTGGGTCCTAGGTCTTTGTTAGAATAAAAAGGCTTCAACCCTGCCGCAGCTTTTGCAGGAAAGCTCATCTTTGCACATGGCACATTGGGATTGTGCCAACAATCTATGGCAAAGTGTCCCACCTTACCACAGTACCAACATTCATGAATATTATATCTCCTCTTCTGAACATTTCTTGAGAAATTAGCATTACTGTGCCTGTGTTCAGGAGGGGAGACAACTGCAGTCTTCCTGTTTCTCTCAGCAATGATTTGACTGAATGTCAATCTATGTGCTGTCTTGATGCTCTTTGTCCTGATGGCATCAGCTTGCTTTGGCTTGGCAGCCATACAAGATCTGATGGCATCTGACATTGAGCAACAAGTCTTGTCCATAGATTGGACAGCAACAATTTTCTTTGCTAAAATAGATTTGGAAGAGCTGGCACCCTGATTCTTTAATAAGAGGGCTGAGGTACCAAATACAAAAGGTCCAGGTTGGGCCATTTGAATTTCCTCATGGGGATCCTTCATGGCACTCAATCAAATTCCCTTTCTTCCACTATGGGAAGGATTGTTTTCCTTCCTATAGTTATTTCCATTCTTCTAGTGACCATACATGCTTTCATGGTCATACCTGTTGGAAGGAAGTAATACCTTTTGAAAGGTGGTTTGAGGCTTAGCCTTACCCCTGCTCTTTTCTCCACTCCCTTCTCCTACTTCTATTTTATTGAATCCTAGTCCTCTCCTATTGGATTGAGAGGAGAAGGAGTCAATAATAGGGAGCATAGATTAGGGTTTGGAGAATTGAGCCACTAGGCTTCTTTCTTTCATAAGTTTCTCCTCAAGATCCTTGATGATCTTGTTCTTTAGAGAAATTGAGCTCAAATGGACAATAGTTGTCCCCTTGAGTTTGCTTATTTCTCAACTCATCTGAGTCACCAAAGCAGAAGACTCAGAACTATTTCTTTTAGCCTTTTTAAGTGAGTCAATCTCTAGGGCTTGGGTTTTGACAAGCTTCTTGCTCTCTTTCAGAGCAATAACTAGAGCATCATACTTGTCAATCAATTTATTGACATCCATTTCAGCTTCTGAATCACTTCCATCAATTGATGAAGGTGCTCCAGATTCTGGGCCAGATTCATCCTTAGGGAGAGAGGAAGAAGTAGGTACTTGGTCAAGTGTGTCCTGACAGTCTTCATCATCTGATGTTAGGGCCATTAGGCCAATGTATTCTTCAGCATCTTCATACACCTCCATATCACTGTCTGAATATGATAGAGGGGCCCTGATGCCCACCTTTGCTGCAGGAAAGTCCTCATCTTCCTCAGCAGCAAACAGCCCAATGTAGTCTTCTTCTTCATCACCTGAATCTGAGGAAGATGACTCAGATTCACTCCAGCTTTTCCTTTCTTTGCTAGGAAGGATTTTTTTCACCCTTCCTATCCTTTTGATGATGGTGCTTCTTATCACCATTATCTTTTCTTTTGACTGGACAGTCAGCAATGACATGTCCAGGCTTACTGCAGCAATAACAAATTACATTTGTTGAACCATGTTTAACATGTTTAAAGTCATACCTGTCCCCTTTGGGGTGCTGCCTGTCTGCCCTACTTGAATCCTTCCTAGGATGTGAGGAGGAGGAAGGCTTATTCTTCCACTCCTTCCTTCTCATCATCTTTTTTAATTGCCTTGAGAAGGCAGTAAATTCCTCATCAGAAGAGCTGTTTTCAGATGAGCAGTGATATGAATTGTCTGAGTCAGTAGCCCTTCTTGGAGGGGTAGGAATTCTTGTCTTGCTCTTCTTGGACCCTTCAGCCTTGAGGGCCACAGACTTCTCCCTAGCATGAGGCCTGGAGGAGGTGTCCTCTTCCTTTCTAGCAGATAATTGCATCTCATATGAGAGCAACTTTCCAAACAGAGTGTGAGGAGGAGTTTCACTCAGCTTTGCCACTTCCCTAATGGCATAGATTTTGGTATCCCAGTCTCTAGTTAGAGATCTTAGGAGTTTATCATTCAACTCATAATGAGTGAAGATCCTTTCATAGGTACTCAACTCATTAACTATTCTGAAAAATCTTTCATAGCAGTCAGCTATGCATTCCTGATTTTGTTGCCTAAAGGCTTCATACTCCTAATTGAGGGGGGGATTTCCTATCATTCCTCACATCCTCAGTCCCTTCCATGTACACAATTAATGTATCCCACATCTCCTTTGCAGTATCACAGTGCACCAAGTTTTGGAAAGCTGAATCATCAATAGCATTGACAATGATATTTTGAGCCCTTTTATCCATTATAGCCAATGCTATCTCATCCCTTGTCATTTCAGTGTAAGGCTTGCCTACCATCTTAGTAGGATCAATGGTGGAGGGCTTTGTGATAATAAAGGGGCCTTCCTGAACAGTGATAAAGATTTTAGGGTCTGAAGCTTCCATGAACATCCTAACCCTTTGTTTCCAGATGCCAAAGGTTTCCTTTTGCATATAGGGAGCTTCATTGAACCCATCTCCTTCTGAACTCCACTTGAAGCCATTGGATTCAGATTTAATAATACCTATGTAGGATCTGGTCAGGCAGTTAAGCCTTGCATGACCTACCTCCCTCTGATACCACTTGAAAGATTATATAGGTATATGATATAATTCACCTAGAGGGGGGGGGGGGGGTGAATAGGTCTTTTGATTTTTACTTGTTTGATTTAGATGTTTAAAGTTATTCTAAGCAAGTAATCAAGCACACACAGAAAACACACTAGTGTTTATAGTGGTTCCCCAAGACAGTGTGTCTATGGGTAGTCCACTTTCCCCCTTCACCCTTCTAACAGTGTGTTAGACAGGGCCAACTCCTCCAAACTCAGCTAAAATAGCTTACAACACAGATCCCTCAAGATCTATCAGGTTTTCCCAAACCCTACCTCAGGCACAACAGCCCTACCTAAGATCAGCCATTGATCCTACAACTCAGACCACAGTAGGTCCTACAATCTCAGGCCTAAACAACCCTACCTCAGAGGAATCCACCTCCTACAGCTCAGGCAATAATGTCCTACAACTCAGGCTAAACATCCCTACAAGCTCAGGCCTTCAGCCCTACAAACTCAGGCAGTAAAGCCCTACAGTAAAAGAGTATTTGAACTTAATACAGCAGACAGCACAGAGAAGAAGTCTCCTGTAGTTCCTGCACGGATTGTGCTATCTTGTAGCTGGAGATGTTGATGGCAGCTACAAACTGATCTTCCTCTTCAGTTGAAGGATGGAAGATCACCGTGCTCCTTCTTATAGAGGAGCTTTCTTTTTCTCTCTGATTCTTCTTGCTTGTTCAGTGAGCAGGAGGAGAAAGACGAGTGCTCTGGCCGTCAATGGAATAGTAAATTTGTTCTAGCACTCGACCAGCACTTTTCCAAAGTGCCCTAACTTCTTCTTTTATACATCCCCGACCTTCAACGGCTCTTAATCGATCTTCTGTCTGATATGGGAGTGGTTGGTGTACCCCACAATGCTTTTCTGCAGCTTGTGCCATCCGCAGAACTCGACATGTCACGTTTGAACTGTCTCAGCGGTTGGGCTGAGATGGCTTCCTCTTCTCAGCGGATTCAGCTTGATCTGCAGAGAAGTTCCTGCGTTCGACGAACAACAATCTGCGTTCGACAAACTCGTCAAACTGCATTCGACGAACTCCATTCTTCGATCGACGAACACGCCAAGTCTCAGTGGTTCCTTCTGTCCCATCTCTGCGTTCGATGAACTGCATTCTGCGTTCGACGAACTTGCCAAGTCTCAGCGTTTGCTTCTGTCCCGTCTCTTTGTTCCACGAACAACATTCTTCATTCGACGAACTCCATTCTGCTTTCGACGAACTTGCCAATTTTCAGCGTTTGCTTCTGTCCTGTCTCTGCGTTCGACGAATTGAGTTCTGTGTTCGACAAAATCCAGTCTGAGTTCGACGAACTCGCCAAATCTCAGTGGTTATTTGCTGCTTCTTTCCCGTCTCTGCGGATCCGCTGAGACAGTGAGCTCATCTCAGCGGATTTGACCCTTCGTCTCAGCGGTTCTTCTGAGACAATTCTTCATCTCTTAGGAGTTGATTTCTCCTGATCTAAGGGCATGATTGGTCCTTTCTCTTGAGTTACCTGAGCCTATATATCTTACAAAAATATGGCTTTATCAAATACATCTTGTACTTAGCATTGTGAGTGATGCCTCTTCAAATCAAAGGAATATTGAGGCCAATATTCCCAACTCTCTATTCGACGTACCTCTGAGTTCTTATCGAAGCAGCTTCGAAATCTTTCTTAGCTCTGACTGAACTCAGATGTCGACGTTGCGTCGAATACCTATTGACGTATTCATCGAGTTGTAGACCTGTCTTTTGAAATTTAACTTCTGTGTCGACTTCAAATCAAAGTTGCGTCGACTTCTGATATTGCTTTGACATATTTTTTCTGCGTCGAATTCAAATCGAAGTTGCGTAGTGAAAGTGCACAGTTAACCTCACTAGAATTCTCTAGAGGGGGGAGGGGGGGGGGGGGGTGAATAGAGATTAAAAATATTTTGTGCAAAGTTAATATATATATATGTGTATAATCACAGATTAGAGCTTCCCACACACCAACAAGAATTAAGCAAGAAAATAAAGTAAATGCAAGAAAATAAATCACAGCACAACACAAGAAAATATAGTGGTTCCCCAAACTTTGGGTAGTCCACTCTTCTACCCCCTTGGTAGGAATTCACTATCTTGTACTGAATCTTTTGATAAGGAGACTCTTAGAACCACCCTGAGTCTTTTGACAAGGAGACTCTTAGAACCAACTGAGTCTTTTGACATGGAGACTCTTAGAACTATTACACTGAATTTTTTGAAGAGAGATTCTAAAAACTCTTTTACAATGTTAGATGTAAGAAAGAAAGCAGGAAAGATATAAGGACAAGAATGAATCTTCTTCCTAGCAAGAAGATTGGAAGCACAAGAAGTGAATTGAATCTTTCTTCTATAGAGAGAAGAAGATTTGCAGACTTTCTCTCTTTGTGAGAGCTATCAGATTTTGCAGCAGTGTGATTTCAGAAGCAGAAGAAGAAGTGGTTGAATGTTGCTGCAGAGCTTTTTCTCAATTTCTCTCTTTTCTCTTGGGAGCTTTTCCTCTATTTCAAAATGTATGTGGTGGATCACTCAACTGTCATTTTCTGCCGACCTCCTCTTTATTTATAGCTCTGTGTATTCAAAATAATGCTATAGGAGGATAATTAATTAGCAGTCAGAAAAATAGAAAGAGGAAAATGTTTCCATAATATTTATTTCTGTAGAAGGAAAGAACCAATTCAGATTTCAAATAATATCCAAATAAGTTAAATCAAATTAGCCAAGAATCAGATATAAGGAAAGAATGATTCAGAACGGCTATAAAATATTGACACTTATTCCATATAAATCAGATCTATTGAAAGAAGGAAAGAGATCTGGCGCATATTTAAATTCTGTCATGGAAATCGACGTGCGTCGATTACTATTCGACGCAAGCGTCGAGAGCATCCTTTCTGGACGTCGAGAGAAAAATAAGGAAGGTGCGTCGACTGAGGTGCGTCGACTTCATTAGATGCGTTGACTAGAAATCAGAGTGGCGTCGACTAGACTTACGTCGAAATCTTCCTAGAGTTACTTCGACTCAACCTGAAGGAAACGTCGAATACTATTTGACGCATATTTACTTAGCCTTGTTTTTTTCATTCTTAGAATTCATTTCTAGGGGTTAAGAGAAATCATTTTCCCAACAATCTCCCCCTATTTGTCTTAACCCTATTTAGAGGGAAATTGTACTAGCATATAATTAACCCAGCACATCATTTGTAAAGATAAGAAATATATTGAGTAACCAAAAAGGAAAGAAGGAAAGAAAGTTGTATATACACCAACTCAGAAGAGAATATATATATATTGACCAATCAATGTTTTGAACATAAAAATTTTCATTAATGTTTTTAGAAACCAAATTAACACTCAGGAGGGGTAGGAGGAGTCTTTCTTTTTCTTTTGAAGACTTTGGTAGGTTGCTCTTTCTCAACAGCAGATAGCACCCTCATCTCCCCCTGAGTCACAGCAGTTGAGTCCCTTTGAGTTTCATCTAGCTCCCCTTGAGTTTCAGCTTCATGTAACACAACATATGGCTGCTCTTTTTCATTTTCAGCTGTATTCACAATGGTATCCAGCTCCTTAGCTCCTACTTCAGCTACCACAATTTCCAGCTCCCCCTGAGGTTTAGTTTCTTTAACTTTCTCATCATCTGCCCCATCTTCTTTTTCAGCTCTGCTTGCTTCCCCTTGCAGTAGTGCCACTTGGTCTGCAGCCTCTCTTGCTATGCTGAGTACCTCTATTGTTTGTTCATCAATATGGAGCTCAGGTACTATCTCATTCCCAAGGGTTTTGAGCAGTGCTAGACTGTCAGTTTTTGAGGTAGGAAGGGATTTGTGAGAAGGAGATTTAGGATTGGAGGGCTGATCTTCATCTAGATTCTCCCCCTTCTTGACCTTCTTGGCCAAGGAGGTTAAGAAAGACCTAGTCACTCTAGAGGAAGAGAGAGATGACTTCAGATCTTGCACAGAGACACTGACCCCATCTATTTGGGTGTGCATGTGAAGGATGGAGGAATGAATCTGGGAGCAATGCTCATCTAGCATTGCTTGGAATCTTTGAGCTGTGGATTGTATGCACTGGGTGATGAGAGCCTCAGTGGATTCAGATGGTTCATGGTGTGAGAGTTGATGAGGAGGTGATGGTGGAGGAATAGGTGATATAGGAGGAGGAGATAATGGATGTGGAGAGGGGATTCTATCATCTTGAGGAGGTATATTTGATGGAGGAGGTGGAGGAATAGAAGAAGGTTGAGCAAGTGATTGAGGAGGTATTGGTGACGATGATGCTGGGACAGAAGATGTGACTGTTTGAGAAGGAGGAGGAGGAGGAGGAGGATGAGCAGGAGAGATAGGAGGAGATGGAGTCCTTTCAGGGATGGAACCAGGCTTAGGGATTTGCCTGGCCCATTTAGAAAATAGGGCTATGGATATCCTTTTTCCTGGAGGGATGGGAATTCCTTTTGACCTACATAGGTCAGGGAAGGAGTGGAACAGTACTTGACTCATCATTCTCATGTAGGCATTTTCTTTGTGGGAATATCTAGAGCCTATCATCTTGAGCAAACAGCTGGCCCAGTCTATTTTCTTCTTTAACACCAGAGCTCCCATGATGTTTAGTTGCTGCTTGGGCACTGCATCATGGGCAGATATCTTACATAGTAGTATCTTTCCTACTATATCTGCTAGTAGTCTATACTCCTCAGAAAAGTCTATTTTCTTTAGATGGATTGGTTTATCCCTTGAGAACTTCATGGTGATTAGCAGATGCTTGATTTCATCAGGTGTGAGGTCTATAGATTCATCACCTAATAGGAAATGATGAAGACTTATGAGATTTCCTTTCCCTATTTTAGTTGAACAATGATGACATTAGGATATACCTGATGGGAGATCAAAGGTGGCCCTAATGTGTTCTGCTGAGATTGAGACTGGTGTCTCATATAGTGTTCCTTGGATTTCTCCTTGTTCAGAAATCTGAACATGAGTTATGAGCTCTGTGAGCTCAGTTTCCAGAAGCTTGCACCTAGTGGAGATGAGCTTGTCCAGTCCTGCTTCAGTGAAGAGAGCTATGATTTTCTTATAGTTCTCTGCTGCTGCTTGGAAGGATTCGAGGTCGATATCGAACCCAGAATTTATCTTAGGAGCCATTGAAGATCGGTGAGAGAGGGAAAAAGAATCAGCTGGACAGAGGAGCAAGAAGGATGATAGATGCAGAATCGCGAAGGCTTTCTAACTGAAGAGTTTATTTAAGTCAGGTGAAGCATCGAAACGAGACTCAATTCGAGGCTTATTCGGTACTTCAGTGGATGTGACTGAGAATATTTTAGTATTGCCGCTCGTTTTTATGAAGTCGACGTTATGGCGAGTGGAATTCGACGTGAATGTCGATATGGTCTGATTTGGTATGATAGGGTTTCCTATCGACGTATGCGTCGATAGTAGTCGACGCATGCGTCGATTACACCTGTTGATCTGAGTCATCTACGGAGCGTCGAGTAGAAGTTGACGTGACTTTTGATTTTTCTGAACCACTCTATGTTCTTATTTCTTGTTGTCTCTTCCTAGTCCTAAAGCTTTTCTAAAACAGCCTAGGACTAATTTTTACAGTTAGTTTGATTGATTATGCCAACATTGTTTGGCAAGGTGGCAAGTTTTGTTACATATATAGCATTTGATTATCCTATTATTATGAGAATTTGAGTTTAGAGTAGGATAGAAGTGTTGATGAGGATAAGAGTGTTGGTTAGAATAGAGGGTTTGATTTGGATAGAATTCATGATTAGGATGAATGGGTACTGAATAAGGGTTAGGATGAAAGACTTTTGGAGGAAAGATGTTTAAATTGTTTTGAATTTTTGTGCGTCGATATCCATTCGACGCATGTTGATAGTCACGTTGATTTGTATTCGGCGCTTTCTCCAGATGGTGTCGATCTGATTTTGACGCATAGAAAAAGTTGCGTCGATTGGAAGTCGACGTGCTTTTGTTCATCCATCTAGAAGAGGTCGAAGCATCTGAGAGATTGTGTTGAGTAGAAGTCGACGCACTATCGTGCATGCGTCGATATGAAGTCGACGCAACTGTATCTTCATAAATTTTCATTTTGCCTTTCTCTGTTTTTACTCCTTTATGTCTTGTTTTTCTTGGTTTGATTGTTTCTTCAGATGAAGTTTGTGAGTCATCAGCTGAATAATAAGATGTTTAATCAAATTCCTTTATTTCTTTGAAGGAGTTTTCTTCCTTATCTTTTGGGTCTTTTTCTTGGTTTGTCATTTTGACAGGTTTAGTGAATTTTACAGGGCTCATCCAAGCAGGTTTGTTGGATGGGATTAGGCTGATTGAGGGATCAACCCCTAGCCCAAGATGGTTGTGTCTTATTGTTTGTTTTTCAGTGATTTCCTTAAGAGTTTGGCTTCTCATTTTTATTGATTCTTCAAAGGCTTTTGCCTGGGTTACTTTATCCTTAAGGAACTGATTTTCTATTCTAGCCCTTTCTATTTCATTTTCTATTCTGCTAGCTATTGATTCATAATCTTTAGAGGATTTAATTTCTGTGTTTCTCTGGTTTTTAGCTACATTGATTTGTTCTTTTAGATCTTTAATTTCTTGTTTTGTTTTTAGTTGATCTAGGTACATTCCCATAAAATCATTTCTAAAATTATCACTTTGAAAATCTATTTCATCAAACATGCTTACCTCATCCTCATCCTCAGATTCCTCAATGAGAATGAGGTTCTTTTCTTTTTCATCATCAGAAGATATGCTTTCTTCTGATCCTGTTTCACTCCATGATTTATCATCATTCTTTGAGTCTTCAAAGGCCATCAAGCATAGGTCTTCTTGCCTAGATTCTTCATTGTCACTCTTAGAGGATGAACTATCCTCAGAGTTTGTTTCACTCCAGACTTCTGCAATGAAGCCTCTTTCTTTCTTCTTCCCCTTTTTCTTCAGATCTTTCTTTTTCAGATCCTTTTCTGTTTCAGCATTCTCTGGACATTCTGGGGCAATGTGTCCAGGTTTCCTGCAAGAATATCAAATAATTTCTTTAGTGGGGGTTTTGTCATACCTTGGTTTTGACTCCCTCCTTTTTGATCCATCTGTCTTGACCCATTTCTTAAATCTTCTGGCCAAGAAACTGAATAATTCTTCTTCAGTGACAGGGGTTCCTTCTTCTGTTGCCTTTAGAGCAATGTTCCTGCTTTTTGAGGAAATTGGAGTGTTTTCTCTTCTTTCCTTCTCCTCTCTAGTTTTCAGCAACTGCTCATAGGATCTGAGTTTTCCTAAGAGAGCATCTGTTGAGATCTCTTTTTGTCCTCTTGTGTCTCTTATTGCCCATATTCTTGAGTCCCATGAACTAGGGAGACTCATTAGCAATTTGTCATTAATCTCAGTGAGAGAGATTTCCCTATCCAAGTCTCTTAGTTGATTGATGATCAGACTGAATCTGTCATACATTTCAGAGATGCTTTCTTCAGCCTTCTTTTGGAAGTTCTCATATTGAGAGATCAATAGAGCCTTTTTATCTTTCTTTTCATCAGCACTTCCTTCCACCATCTTTGTGAGAGCATCCCAAATTTCTTTGGATGATTCACAGTCAACAACCTTTTGAAAAATGTCATCTGAGAGAGTTGAGACAAGTATGTTCATGGCCTTTAGATCATATGTTCTTGCCTTCTTTTCATCTTCTGTCCACTCAGATCTTGGAACAAGTGTTTGTGTGACATTGCCATTTGCGTCCTTTCTATAAGGCTTTGGGGGATCTGTCATAGTAATATCAAACAAGTCAGCATCAATGGAATTCATATAAATTCTAATTCTTGTTTTCCAAACTACAAACTTTTCAAGATTGCACATTGGAGGTCTGGTGGAAGCATAATCTTTGATTTGTGCCATATGATAAAATAGTTTTGAAAAATATATATATATATATGAGAGGTAAGATCTTTTTGATCAAGGAGTTATCCTTTTTAGATCAACCTCCCTCTGATACCAATTGAAAGTGCACAGTTAACCTCACTAGAATTCTCTAAAGGGGGGGGGGGGGGGGTGAATAGAGATTAAAAATATTTTGTGCAAAGTTAATATATATATGTGTATAATCACAGATTAGAGCTTCCCACACACCAACAAGAATTAAGCAAGAAAATAAAGTAAATGCAAGAAAATAAATCACAGCACAACACAAGAAAATATAGTGGTTCCCTAAACTTTGGGTAGTCCACTCTTCTACCCCCTTGGTAGGAATTCACTATCTTGTACTGAGTCTTTTGATAAGGAGACTCTTAGAACCACCCTGAGTCTTTTGACAAGGAGACTCTTAGAACCAACTGAGTCTTTTGACAAGGAGACTCTTAGAACCAGTACACTGAATTTTTTGAAGAGAGATTCTAAAAACTCTTTTACAATGTTAGATGTAAGAAAGAAAGCAGGAAAGATATAAGGACAAGAATGAATCTTCTTCCTAGCAAGAAGATTGGAAGCACAAGAAGTGAATTGAATCTTTCTTCTATAGAGAGAAGAAGATTTGCAGACTTTCTCTCTTTGTGAGAGCTATCAGATTTTGCAGCAGTGTGATTTCAGAAGCAGAAGAAGAAGAAGTGGTTGAATGTTGCTGCAGAGCTTTTTCTCAATTTCTCTCTTTTCTCTTGGGAGCTTTTCCTCTATTTCAAAATGTATGTGGTGGATCACTCAACTGTCATTTTCTGCCGACCTCCTCTTTATTTATAGCTCTGTGTATTCAAAATAATGCTATAGGAGGATAATTAATTAGCAGTCAGAAAAATAGAAAGAGGAAAATGTTTCCATAATATTTATTTCTGTAGAAGGAAAGAACCAATTCAGATTTCAAATAATATCCAAATAAGTTAAATCAAATTAGCCAAGAATCAGATATAAGGAAAGAATGATTCAGAACGGCTATAAAATATTGACACTTATTCCATATAAATCAGATCTATTGAAAGAAGGAAAGAGATCTGGCGCATATTTAAATTATGTCATGGAAATCGACGTGCGTCGATTACTATTCGACGCAAGCGTCGAGAGCATCCTTTCTGGACGTCGAGAGAAAAATAAGGAAGGTGCGTCGACTGAGGTGCGTCGACTTCATTAGATGCGTCGACTAGAAATCAGAGTGGCGTCGACTAGACTTACGTCGAAATCTTCCTAGAGTTACTTCGACTCAACCTGAAGGAAACGTCGAATACTATTCGACGCATATTTACTTAGCCTTGTTTTTTTCATTCTTAGAATTCATTTCTAGGGGTTAAGAGAAATCATTTTCCCAACACGTCGACTTCTGATATAGCTTTGACAAGCTCTGCCTTCTGCGTCGAGACCATTTCGACGTTGCATCGACTTCAACTATACTTTGACTTCAGTCTGAGTTACTTCTATTTGTATTCAAAGTTGCTTCGACTTCTAGTCGAAGTTACGTCGACTTCTATTTGACGCAAGTTTAACTCAACTGATATTTGTGCTTATTTTGGACAGGTCTTGACACTCTAGTGTGAATGTGATTTCCTAGGACATCTAATGACCACATTACCCTCTCTATACAACATGGGTAATATATCCTAGATTATGAAATCACTTTAAGATGATTTGTTAGATAAATCACAAGGGTATTTTACCTAACAATCTCCCCCTATTAATCTTAACAAATTTTTACAAATAATATAAATGATTTCAAACATGCTGTTAAATAAGCATAATACAAACAATTATAAAAAGACATAAAATGACATCAAAATAACATCATTGCATAGCAACATAGACCAACATGATAACCTTCCAATTTAACCAGAATGTTGTCCATAATTATATCACTTC
Source organism: Dactylorhiza incarnata (assembly GCA_033032865.1). Classification (NCBI taxonomy): domain Eukaryota; kingdom Viridiplantae; phylum Streptophyta; class Magnoliopsida; order Asparagales; family Orchidaceae; genus Dactylorhiza; species Dactylorhiza incarnata. The sequence continues at coordinate 2,082,905 of JAWHQI010000026.1, read as the reverse complement.
AAATATGTTTACTAAGAAGTTATTCTGGAAGATGTTCACCTGTATTGTTCTATTCCTTTGTAGGAGTTTTCCTCTTCTTTGAGAAAAACTTTTCTGTTACCTTCCATGAAGCAAAGGCCAGAGGCTCATCCTCTTCAGCCTGAATGACATCTTCTTTTGGAGGCTCCCCCTAAATTTATGCATCTTTTTCAGCAGTCTGAGTTACCTCCTTAGCAATTTTTGAAACTTCTTCCAAAAGCTGATCATCTGCCAATGGCTCCCTTTGCTCATTATTTGTGAAATGCTCCCCCTGATTTGATGCAAGCATCTCCCGAAGCTCCCCCTAGTTTGATGCAGGCATCTCACCCTGGGTTCCTGCAGGAAGCTCCCCCTGGACTATTCCTGTCTGGAATCATGTGATTCTATTGTGGTCAGCAGAGACTTCCTTTTCTGGATTAATCTTGTCCTTTTCCTGGCCATTCTCCTTTTCTTGGATAGTCACTTCCTCCTCATGAATGTCCTCTCCCTTTTGAACCTTACTGGCAAGAGAGGTCAAGAAAGATTTAGTTACCATGGAGGAGGACACAACGGATTGGAGTGCCAGGAGTGTCTCCTTTGATTCTTGTATCTCAGACTCCATCTGAGAATACTTTCTGTTGAATTTTCTGGCTTGAGTGGCCAACAAATCAGTAAAAGTACCAGTATCCAGTCCTACTGCTTTGGAAATTATTTGCTCAACATCAAAGGGAGATGTAGATTGGGTGGTATAAATAAGAGATGTGTCATTTGGAGGTGTGGATCTAATGATTGGAGGAATTGCTGTTGTAGCAACATTGATACCTATCAGATTGTGGATGATAGGAGGTGTCTCATGTGGAACAGTGGAATCTTCATTGAAGTCTGGGAAATTTTGGTGAATAGGGAATTGTGCTTGATTGTCTTCTGGAGTTAAGAGAGATTGTAGTAGAGGAGTATAATGGATGTATGGAGGATGTTCCACTGGGATGGTGGTGGATGGTTGTTGTTGATGTGGTTGGAGAGAAATCTTTGGTGTAGGTTCTGGAGCTTGAGTAGATGGAGTAGATTGGAGGTTTTGATCTGTGGTATCTTGTGGAACTAGAGAAAGAGGAGGAGAGGGTGCAGCTTGACCAGGCTTCAGAATTTGTCTGGTCTACTTGGAAAAGATCCCTACGTTCATTCTCTTCCCTGGAGGAATAAACACTCCTTTTGACTACACACCATTGGATAATGGTGGAAGAGCACCTGACTCATAATTCTCATATAGGCATTTTCTTTATGTGAGTATTTGTGGCAAATTAGTTTCAGGAGGCATCTCCACCAGTTTAACTTTTTTAAGGACTAGAACACCCATGATCTGCAGCTGCTGTTTGGGGATGGCATCATGTGCTGATATCTTGCATAACAACACCTTTCCCACTATATCTGCTAGAAATCTATATTTCTCAGCCACATAATTCTTCTTCAGATTGATGGCCTTTTCCTTTCTGAACTGCATTATCTGTAATGCCTTACTAGTCTCTTCCCCTGTCAGTTTATCTGAGTCACCACCACTTGGTAGATCAAAGGATTGACATAGCATTTCCTCTGTAATGTTGATGTCATTTCTTCCATTGAGAGAGCCATCATCTCCTATGTGAATGTTGTCCTTCAGCTCTATCAACTCAACATCAAAAAACTTGCACCTTGTTGATATCAGCTTGGTCAACCCAGCAGTATGAAATAAGCTGAGAATGGCTTTGAAGTTATCAGATGCTTTGTTGAATGATTCCACATCTACATTGAATCCAGAATTCAACTTAGGAGGTGCCATAGGATCTGGTGTAATGTTCCTGCAAATAAAAGAGAGAAAGAGAGAGAGAGAAACAAGAGCAAGAGCGCATTATAGTTGGAGAGAAAGAAAGCACGAGAGCAAGAAGGAGAGAATTCGAAAGCGTAACAAATTCGACGTCTAAGTTGCTTAAAAGAAGACGATTCGTTGCAACTTAGGGTTATATTTGAAGCACCATGGACACAGATTAATATTCAGCGCGCCAAGATGTTTTGAAGCAGCTTATAGAAGCGAAACTGCGCTCGCTTATCATGTCGACGTTGTGTCGATTAGTAATCAACGTACCTTCGAGATTACTCAGTCACTATTAAGTCGACGCATGCGTCGATATATAATCGACGTTGCGTCGAGTGCTATTAAACTTGTCTAGCTCAGTTGGATTTCATGATATCCTTTACTTTTACCATTATAAGGTGATATGAAAGAATATAATGGTCTTTCATGATATCCTTTTGGATGGCAGAAAATGAGTTTATTTAATCTAGGTTTATTATCTTGATACTTGAAATGTGCATAAAATGAATCTAAATATAATAAATCTACAGAATGCCTTATAATTTTCCTTTTTATAACACCCTTTTATTTAGATTCATTTGATTGTCTGCATTGTTTTTCCCTAGAGGTCTTTTCTAACTATTAGAATTTCCTTTATTAAATACAGTGATTTTATCAGGATTATTATTGTCCAGATCCTCAAATACTACACTCTTCTCACTTGTTTGATAGTCACCAGGTATAAATCTAACTGGATTTTTCCAGGCAGGTCTACTAGGGACTTCTGTGCTAGTGCATGGGTCTGCTCCTAGACCTAGGTGCTTAAATCTCATGGAGAGATTTTGTGTAATATCTTTGAGCTTTTGACTCCTCCCATTGAGCGAGTCTTCAAAGGCTTTTGCCTTTGTAAGCTCTTCTTTTAAAACTAAATTTTCATTAGTTAGTTTAGTTAGTTCTGATTCCTTTTTACAGATTTGATTTCTCAAGTCATAATTTATAGAATACAAATCATCTTTCTTAAAGTCTTCTTACTCTTCCCTAACTATTTCTATTTCTTTTTGAACCTCAAGGTAATCATTACAAAATTCCTTAAAGCTATTTTTAAATTCTTCTGAATTAAAATCAAAGTTATCAAAGAGACTTACCAGATCTCCTTCATCATCTGAGGAGAACTCCAATGCCATTAGACAGGCAACTTCAACAGCAGTTTCTTCATAACTTTCTGATGAAGAGGAGCTTGAATCGGATTCTGTATCACTCCAGGTTTCATCAATGAAACCCTTTCCCTTCTTCTTGTCCTTTTTCTTAGAGGACTTCTTCTTCTTGTGCTCTTTTCTACTATTGCTCATGTCCTGTTGCTCTTCAAGACACTCAAGAGATATATGTCCTGGTTTTCTACAGGAAAAACAGATCACTTCCTGCTTTGGAGTTTTATCAAATATAGGTTTTGAACTCCACTCTTTTCTTCTTGAATCTTCTGTCTTGACCCACTTTCTAAATCTTCTTGCTAAAAGGCTGAACATCTCATGTTCAGGAGTGGAAGGTTATCCTTCAACAATCTTCAGGGAAATACTCCTTTGGATGGGAGTAGAGACTGTCTCCTTGGCCTCTATCTCAGCCCTGTTCTTAAGTAGTAGCTCATGGGATTTGAGCTTTCCAAGCAAAGTATTAGTGGAGATCTCTCTATGGCATCTGGACTCTATGATGGCCCAGATCCTTGAGTCCCATGAGCTTTGGAAGCACATGAGAAACTTATCATTGATTTCTGTTAGAGAAATCTCCTTATCCAGATTTCTTAGCTCATTAATAATGATGCTGAATCTATCATACATTTCAGCAACACTCTCTTCAGTCTTCTTTTGAAAGTTCTCATACTGGATATGAGAAAGGACTTCTTGTCCTTTCATAATCAGAGCTACCTTCTACCAGTCTGAATAGAGATTCCTAGATATCTTCTGCTGAGTTGCAGTCAACCACCTTTTGAAAGATATCATCTGACATGGTGGATACCAGGATGTTCATTGCCTTAGCATCACATCCCTTCACCTTTTTCTCAGCATCAATCCACTATGTTCTAGGGGCTAGTTCTTGGGTCACCATCTCACTTGCATCTTTTTTGAATGGGAGTGGGGGACCTGCGCAATAACAATAAATTTTTTTCATCAATATAGTTCATGTATAACTTTATTCCGGCCTTCCAGAGTGTAAACTTGTTAAGGTTACACACTGGTGGTCTTGGTCATGCATAGCCCTTAGAACTCTTTTTTTAAATAGTTTTTAAATATATAAATAGGTGAGGAGATCTTTTGATCAAGGTGTTAGTCTTTTTATGATCAACCAAACTCTAATACCAATTAAAAGTGCACAGTGTAACCTCTGAATATTCTATAGAGGGGTGGGGGTGGGGGGAGGGGTTGAATAGAGATTTAAAAACTTTACCATAAATATGCACACACAATGATAAACTATTCCAATAACTATGTAATCGACACAACCAATATTGAATAAAGTAAACACAGGAAATAGAAAACTATAAACAGTAAAGGGACGACACAGAAAAGCAAACACAGAAGACACATAATTTTTATAGTGGTTCCCCAAAATGTGGGTAGTCCACTCTTCTACCACCTGGTAGAGTTGCATTATCTAGTGCCTGATTCTTTTGATAAGGAGACTCTCAGAACCGGCACTGAGTCTTTTGATAAGGAGACTCTTAGAACCATACACTGAGTCTTTTGACAAAGAGACTCTTAGAAACACTTAGTCTTTTGATAAGGAGACTCTTGGAACCAACTGAATCCTTTGGAGAGGGATTCTTAGGACTCTTTTTCAGTTACAGAATAAAGATAGAGACGTAAAGAAGAAGAAGAGGAGGATTCTGATGTATGAATCCTTCTACAGCTATTACACAAGATGTTGTCTTTTGATTTTCTTGAGGATCTGTATATGATGAACCATTGCTTAAAGAAGAGAAGAATGCAAGGGTTATGAGCTTGTGCTCCTCTATAATATCTGTACTCTAGTTTGTTTGCTTCTGTAAGATGCGAAGAAGAAGTAGTAGCCTTGTTTTTATTCCTATACAGAGTTGTTCTTCTTTTCTTTTTAGAGAGAAAGCTTGAGAAGGAGGAAGAAGAAGGCTGAGAGATTCAATTCTTATGTTCTTCTTCCTCTGTGTATACTTATTCTTTGTCAAATAGTATTTGAATTTCATTTCTCTTCTGTTCTGTCCTTAGAAGGAATATCCTTTGGGCAAAAGTATTTCTTTCTATTTCTATTTCCCGACCCGTCAATCTATTTTAAATAACTTCCAAGAATGTCTTTGTTGTCTATCTGAAGTATTTCATTCAATTCTTGGCAATAAATGAGCCGTTGGAAGTCAGACTATAGCCTTGGATACCTTCTGGAAAAGCATTAAAAATGACAGCAGAAAACCTTCCTTTTCCATCTGTATTCGACGTAGCGTCGATTTCATTTTTCCCTCTATTCGAGGCACCTCTGAGTTCATATCGAAGCAACTTCAAAATCTTTCTTAGCTCTGACTGAACTCAGATGTCGGCATTGCGTCGAATACCTATCGACGTATTCATCGAGTTGTAAACCTATCTTTTGAATTTGAACTTCTGTGTCGACTTCAAATCGATGTTGCGTCAACTTCTAATATTGCTTTGATAGATTCTTCTTCTGCGTCAAATTCAAATTGAAGTTGCATTGACTTTTGATATAGCTTTGACAAGCTCTGTCTTCTGTGTCGAGACCATTTCGATGTTGCGTCGACTTCAACTATACTTCGACTTCAATCTGAGTTACTTCTATTTGTATTCGAAGTTGCTTCGACTTCTAGTCGAAGTTGCGTCGACTTCTATTCGACGCAAGTTTAACTTAACTGATATTTGTGCTTATTTTGGACAGGTCTTGACACTCTACTGTGAATGTGATATCCTAAGATATCTAATGACCTGATTACCCTCTTTATACAACATGGCTAATATATCCTAGATTATGAAATCACTTTAAGATAATTTGTTAGATAAATCACATTGGTGTTTTTCCCAACAACGTGTTTTGGTCCTTCCATCCCATTTTCTTTGCTTGCATAGGGTTGTCTCTTTCAATAATTAGTTAAATATATGACTCGCTTTAGTTCTTCGAAACTCCGGGTCGATTAAGTCCATCCCCGACATTTATTGCATGTAGAAATCCGGTAGTCGTACGGATTTAGGCATTTTTGTTTGAAGCCTACCAGTGTGGCCCTTAACCCGGATTGATGATGCTTGATTTGTGACGTGCATTTAGGTTAAGCCTAGAATGCATGACCGAGAATATCTCCGTGAAATAAGTCATTTTAAATGCGGGACTTGAGTTTTAGATGTCTTTTGGTGATAAATAGTAATTTATACATATTTTATATAGTTATTGTATAATTTTAATAAAACTTGTGAATTTTATATGTAAATTAATAAATAAAATGCTTGCTTTTATATATTTCTTTTTTTCTAACATAATTTTCTAACTTTTTGTAGTTTTCTGTTTTTTGTTAGGTCACACCCTCGGTCACACCCGTGACCAAGGGCGTGTCAGCTCAAATGTTAAATTCCAACACTCAGCGAATTTCAGAAGGTGTCCCGTCGATTTTGCAAAGTCACGCCCTCGGTCACGCCCGTGACCAAGGCCATGTACATGGTCACGCCCGTGTACCACTCAATCGACCTTCACCTCCCGTCGATCTACCTCATGTCCCATTGATCGGCTCCCTATCCCGTCAATTTTGCAAAGTCACGCCCGTGACAGAGGTCGTGACCCATCAAATCCTTCCAGAAGCAATTGTGCACGCCAGTCGTCACGCCCTAGTTGAACCCGCCGCTGGCGACATCAGTCATGCCCGTGATAGTTGGGTCACTCCCATGTTCAACCACCTCTCCCATCAAATGCTTCCAAAATCTTCCAGAATATGCAAGCTGTCCCCTCTAATCGCACACCAGGATTACACGCCCTAGGTCACGCCCGTGATCAAGGGCGCGTACTTCCAAATTTTTGCCTATAAATAGAGGCTGCCCCCCTCATCAATCCTCCCTCTTGGATTGCCCATTTTGGGGTGATCTTCCACCATTCCTTTCAACCTTTTTTGTATTTTCCTTTTTTTATTATGTTTTGCAATTTTATTTCTTAGCTTAAACGTATTGTTTTTATTTCTTGTAACCTCTTATTTTGGCAATAAATAAGTTTAGTTTTCATTTCATTCATTTTCAATTCCGTCATTTCAATTCGTAGCGTAGTTTCAATTCAGCAATTTCCTTTCTGCACTGCAATTTTAATTCATAACTTAATTTTATTTCTGTCCTGTCATTTTAATTCATAACTTAGTTTCATATCTGCACTTCAATTATGCAATTTCGATTCCTACATTTTGTGCATTTTTCTCGCTTTGTTTAGCAATTTATTTATTGCCATAATTTTGGTTTTCGTTTTAATTAGAATTTATTCGTCTTCGTAACTTTCACTCTTTTTCTCCCTTGACACAAAATCGATAGAGCCGAGTATTATGTTTCCATTTATTTTTGCTTTAATTCAAATTTTGGTTATCTTTATTTTCATTTTAATTCGAATTTATTCATCTTCGTAACTTTCGCCCTTTTTCATCCTTGACACGGAATCGATAGAGCCGAATATTACGTTTCCGTTTACTTTTGATTAAAGCTTTGTTTTCCCATTTTTCGCTTCGATTCAAATTTATCCGTTCTCATTATTTTTTATTCCTAGCTTAGTTCACTTTCTGCAATTTCAATTATGTCCTGCAATTTTCATTCATAATTTCTGCAATTTTAATTCCCGTATTTTCTTGCCTTCATTAGCTTAGTTCTGGTATGAAATTTAATTAGATCATTTATTTCCGTTTCGAAGCGAGCTCTCCTTTCTTGTATTTTCTTTTTTTATTACTTTATGTTTTAGTTAGTTTTAAATCATCACGTATTTATCCGATAAAACAATAGTCGTATTCTCGAAGTAGCAGTACAAGACGAGATCCGTGGAAATATACGACCTTGATAATTTTCATAAAAATATCCTATACTATACGCGATAAGGTGCACTTGCCTTCATCGAATGAGTAGTTTGGATAATAATGATACAAAAACTTGCAAAACTCTCTCCTTTTCTATTTAGACATTAAAAGAATTCGGGGCCGTCGCCGCGGCGTAATCGTCGATATTCCGAAAGAAGGAAAGACTGTTACTTCTATTTATCGAAGTAGGGTAAAGGTCAGTTTCTCGAAGTAGGGTAAAGGTCAGTTTCTCGAAGTAGGAGTACTCGCGTGACGCCTCGAAAATGCCCGCCTAATTCTAATCTCATCACAGAAGGGGTTTTGCAGAATCTTATTTTAAACTCATTAAATTTTTGGGGTCATTGCCGGGGATATTTGTGGATATTTTGAAAAGAGTTTACGCTAATGATTTTATCATATTAAAAAACAAAAAAAAATTTAAAAACAATAAAAACCCATAATAGATGTTTTCTTTTTATAAATCTCGTTTTTCTCTTTCTTGTATTTTATTTTCAGTTCCTCCTCTTTTCTCGTTCTAAAATTTTGATTTGTTTTCAAATATGTATATTTGAAAACATCAAAAAGCTTTGAAAAACAAAAATAATGACAAACTCAAATAGTGAAAAGCCTTGAAATATAAATAAAAAAAATTGTAGGAATTTTAAGATAGAACAATAGATCATTTTCTCGAAGTAGGATTATTTAACAGACCCGAAAGGAGATTTTTGTCGATATTTCAAAAAGGGAAAACCCCATTGCTTTTATCTTTTTATTTTTATTTTTTCTTTGCTTCCTATCGTAAAGCTTCTCTTTATTCTTTATTTTTCTTTTTTCTTAAGTTTCGATATGTTTTTTTTATATATGCATATTTCAAAAAAAAAACCAAAACAAAAAAAAATGATGAAAATCATTTTTTAGAAAAATCTCAAAAAAGAAGTTTTGTTTTCTTTTATAATTTTTTACCCCCTCCCCCAATTATAAATAACTCATATTATTTTATTTTAATATATTTTGCAGGTATTAATCCGGTCACCCCGTCTACAAAACAGGGACGTGCTTTTTCCCCTGCTATTTTCTTACTTGCATTTTATTTTCTTCATGCTTATATAGTTTTGGTCCTCATACTTAATTTCAACATTGGGGATAATGTTGACTTTTAAGTATGGGGGTGTTTTCTTCTTTTTGTAATTATTTTGGTCCCTCCCATAAAAAAGTAAATATTGATGAATTATTATTATTATTTTTCTTTCTTTTCATCTTTTCTTTTGTTTCTTTTTTAATGTACATATAGATAAAATTTGAAAAATCCATAAAAAAAATATTTTATTTCCATTTTGTAATTTTTTTAGTGTCTTTGTTTGTATATAATTATCCATATTTGAAAATATAACTAAAAAAAATGATGAAAATGTTTAAGAACACCAAAAAAGTTATTATATATGTTTTTTTATTTTCTTTTCTCTTTCCCTTTTTTCTCTATTTTCTTCTTTTCTTTGTTATATTAATGTATATAAAAATAATATTTGAAAAATAAAAAAATGATGAAAATGATAATAATAATAAAAAAATCTTAGCAAAAAATTCCAATAATAGAATAAAACCCCTACTTAGCTTTTTGTTATTTTCAAAGCTAGGTTAAGTTTATTTATAAGCATTTTCATTATTTTTTATTTGCTACATCTTTTATTTTTATCATAGTTTGTAAGGTTTAATTATTTGGAATTTTAGTTGTAAAGAACACGTTATGATTTTAATTTAATTTGAGAACAAACTTTTTAGCACTACTTCAAGTTTAACCTAAATAGCTTCTTTTTGTACTATATTGCCAAACTATCTCTAGATTTTAATTATTCTTACTTCAAACTTGTGAAACTTTAGAAATATTAAAAACTACTAAAATTTGCTCTCAAAATTTTCTTAATTTATAAACTCTAGAAATTTCTAAACCCTTACTCCTTATCCCCTTTACTTGGTATGTTTTTTAAAAGATCTTATGTCAATGAGAATAACATTTCATTCCATAACATAAGCACCCAATTTTATTAAAAAGATTATATGGCATGTGAATAAGATTTTCGTTTCCTAAACATATATATTTTGGGTTATTTTAGAATAGAAGGAATTTTTTATGAGAATAAGATTTCATTCCCTAATCTTCCCAAAAGAAAAAAATTGAGTGGGGTGAGAGGATAAAATTCATCACCCCCAAATCAAGAATCTCTTCTCTTACCAAGCTTTCCCTACCCCTTAGCCAATAAAATTGAAACCTAGATATAAATTAAGTGTTTTGAGAGAGCTTATTTAGTAGGTTTTATTCTTTCTTAAAAACTTCTTTAAAAAGTTAAAGTTTTTATAATTCTATTCTAAACATGGTGCTAGTAATTACAATTATTTAGGTCGCTATTTAGCTAACTTTAGAAGTCTTGTTGGCTAAAACTTTTTTGCTCTTTTTAAATCATTATCACAATATAGGACTTACCTCTTTAAATCTCCTAAATTTATTTCAGGCTTACTTTTGATTTAATAAAATTTTGGTAAATTATGAATTTTATTAATGTCTTATAAGTATCCCTTACTTTTACTCTGGAGTAGCATATGTAAGACCCTTTTTTTTGAAAACCTGGGTCTTATGCCCAGAACCGCCGCTTTACGGTGACACCCTCGCTCGGGAAGGTCGCCACTACAAAATGTCGACCCTGCCGGTCATATCGATCACAGAAGAAGAAAAGAATTAACGAACAAATAGAAGTTCAAGTCCATAATCACATGTTATATATAATAAATGTCCACATGGTATAACTGAAATAACAATGTTACAATAATAAAGGGCACATGCCCTGTACATCATGTCCTCACTACAAGATCACTCGCGGAAGCTAACTACTAATCACTCACTGATCCTGAATCCTATGCTCCTGTACTAGACTAGCCCGCCTCCGTCTGCACCGACCTCTGGTGCTGCTGCGTCTCCTCGATCCCCTAAATTGATATGGTCCACCGATAAAATTAAGATAAATCTATCATGCCAAAATATCAGTAAGTAATGAATATCATAATTTTACAGTAAGGAAATGTCCTCTGTTTTTAATATTTAACTTCTATCCAAACTTGAAGATTTATGAAGGAACTACCAAGAATACTTATGCCAAAATTAGGGAAAAATTACTAGACCTCTATTGTGTCCAGAAAAGCTTAATTACAGAGTTTCACAATTTATGGGAATCAAATCCTCACTGAAATAATTGTTGAAAATGTTGAAGTGGAAGTTTTGTGGAGCTTTTGGATCTGGGCGGTCTGGGAGGAGGTCGAGCGGTCTGGTGAGACCGCACGACCTGACAATCTGTTTTGCGGTCTGGCTTGTCTTAGCCTAGCCGCAGTCTCCTGGCATGACCGCTGGTATCTATCCAAGACGGTTGAAGGTGAGGCCGTGCGGTCTGTCTGTGACCGCATGGCGGGCTGACTTCTTCAAGGCTATGCCGGTCTGGTGTGACCGCACAGGTTGGTCCAGTTTTTTCCAGAATCCGGTCTGATGACTGTCCGGGGTTTCTGGTGGTGTTCGCGGACTAAGGATCTTAGTCGCGTGGTCTCTGTTCACGGTCTCAGGAGGAGGCTAGTTTGCGAACAGGTGTTTGCGGTCTTGTGGCGAACAGGCAGTGTTTGCGGTCTCGAGCAAACACTGGTGGTGGGAGGCTTCTTGGCGGTCTGGCGATCTCACTGTGGAGTCGAGATCTGACTGAGGGAGTGGCGATCTCCCGCGGTCTGGGGTGAAGCTGGCGAGCTCATCAAATGAAGCAGGAAGAACTGTTGCTGATGGAACGGGTTGACCGGTCTGGTCGCGCGATCTGAAGGTGGTGATCCTATCTCATAGGGCGGTGACTGGATCAGGTCCCATGCCTATAAATAGGAGTCACTATAGCAGCAAATTAACACACCAAGTGTAAGCTGAGTTTATCCTAATTCCTACGGTTTGTATTATTGTGACCGAGCGGTCTGCTGATTGAACTTTTTTTGTGCAGCTTCTGCGGATAGTGCGGTCTGCAGAGATCACCTCTTCCTCTGAATGTGTTCGGGCGGTCTGCGGCTTGCAGTGTGGGTTGCTGGAGTTCGGGAGAATCAGTAGAGTTCGAAAGGAGGGTGCGGTCTGCTCAGCGGTCTGAGGTGGTGTTCTGTAACCGACAGTGTTGTGCGGTTAGGCAGCTTGCAGAGATCGGCAAGGAGACCGCGCGGTCTGGAGCGGTTTCATTTATCTTCCTTCAAGTTTTTGTATTTTCCTCTTTGGTATTGTATGCTAGCGAAATCATGTCTCGCCAAGCATACCTCATCCTGTAATGAAGTTTATGCTATCAATAAAGATTACTTGTTTGCCTCCATTTGTTTCTGGTTGTTTGGCTTGAATCTCTAAGTTGCACGTTTCCTGCTCACTCCATAAAGGTCTACAGAAAATTTCACAATAATTAATCCAAATAATTCCTAATTTGCACAAGTTGTGAAGTAGCCTACTGATAACAATTTCCAAAAATTATATAAAATTCACAGAGCTTCCTAGTGCTCTGAAATGTCCTATCACCAAGTTGCAAATTTTTCCAGAGAGTTTTGGACGCTTAATTATATTCCTTAAGATTATGACAAAATAGGTGCCTTGTAAATGAAGTACTGGTTAAATCATCTAATAAATTTCACAAAAAATACCAGAGGTCTATAATATGATTATAAAGGTACTACCAAGGTTTCATCATCATCCAAGACCATTTGAGCATGTAAATGTCTCTTATAAGAAATTTCCCTAAAGGGTTTATGACCTGATTTAGGGGAATTAAATTCTCCTAAAATTTCCCAAAATTCCCTATAGCATAATCACACCCCATGAACATATATCCTAGGTTCCGTGGACATCCTATAACTTTTGACCACATGTCCTTCAGAAAGCTCTATCTACACCCAAGGGGTAAAACTAGGGTCCTAGGGCATATCCACCTCTACACCACCCCATCTTACTCATGAAGGTGTTTTAGGTGATCTTAAACCAATGGCCAAGGTTTCAACTCAGGGTGATGAGTTCTGACCACAATACCCCAAGATAAACACCATGCCCTAATTTTGACCAAATTTGACCTAACTTGGGTTGACAAATTACCCAACCAAATCAGTCCCAATTGGTCTGAGATATTTATCAGGGTCATGTGATAACCCTAAGAAGTATCCACCAAACTTTGGAATGCATTGGAGGTCATTTGACCGAATAAATAATTAATATTTGATTTATAAAATTATTACAAAAACCTTAAAAACATTTCTCCTAAAATTCCCATCTTTTGGTATGATGTGTGGGTAGGTGTAAATAGCCTATGTTTCAATTTTCAAGTCAATCCCATAACCCAATCAAAAGTTATTCAAGAGATGGTGGCTGTCCTACACTAGGGACCAGTCCTACCAAAATGGACCTACAGGGAGCTATAGAACTCCTTTTGGAGTGAAATCAATTTTAAAATAAAGTAGACTCCAAGGGCTACAACTTTGTTGTTGAACACTTTTTCAATTGAGGGGTTCTAGTATTTTTAATAATTAAAATGAAATACTGTAGGAAGTATGAGAAAATGTGTTGGAACAAGTCTCTGCGTTCGACGAAATCCAATCTGCGTTCGACGAAATCTGTTCTTCGTTCGACGAACACCGTGCTTTAGTTCGACGAAATCAATTCTCCAGCCAGTTCAGCAGATTACCTCTTCGTTCGATGAACTCTGGGTTCAGTTTGACGAACTCAACTATTAGTTCGGTAAATTAATTCCGTTCGGCGAACTCCGGGTTCAGTTCGATGAACTCAACTATCAATTCGATGAACACCAGAGTGTGTCCGATGAATGAATTCCGTTTGACGAACTCAGGCTACAGCTCGATGAATTTCTTATACATCAGATCGACGAATAAATGAAATAACGATATAACGTAATCATTTAATATGAAGATCTTGCACAGATCTTGAAGCAGAACGGACGACATCCATTTGTCTTCTTCCTCTATCTGACGGCCAAGAATAACCGCACCTGGAGCTCCTTCATCCTTGTTTTCCTGGCCACCTAAGCGCCACCCCGGCCAGCCAATTCCACAAACACCTACGTTGAGGTGGTGGCCGGCGATTTGAGGTGGTTGGCTGGCCGGAGGTGGCAGAAACAGGGGTATGGAGGCGAGATTAAAGCTCCAAAAATGGAGCTCTTGGCCTACCCGATTAGGGTCCAATTGGCCCCAATCCTTGCAGGTAACCTAATGGGATCTATCCACAGAGAGAGAAAGAGGAGAAGAACCAGACCATTAATCGGGCTCGAGGGTGGTTGTTTCCCAGATTTGCCATGGCCGCCCCCTTCAAGTTGTGCTCCTTGCCGATCTCTTGATTCTCCACCAAATGCAACGATCTAGGACTCGATTTCAACTGATATCCCCCTTGTGAAGGTGATGGAAGGGTCAATTTGAGGAGGGAAAGGCTTAATGGTGGAGTGCCATTAATGGCCATTTCACTTTCACTTGAAACCTCTTGAATCCTCCACCGGATGGCATGAGAAAGGTTGTAAAACATCTTAGAATTCAATGGGGAGATGAATGGAGGGTGTGGGGAGATGAATGGTGGTCAATTTGCCTTGAATGCCATGAATTCACCTTGAATGACCACTTTCTCTCTCTTCAAATTGGGGGAAGCTCCCAATTTCTCTCTCCTAGTCACCCCCTACAGAAATTGGATGGCATTTCATGTAATTTCAGTGGTGACTAATCATTTGGGCCATTGAAATTGGGCTTAGCCCAAAGGGATTGAGCTTTGGCTTAATTAACCCAATTTGGGCAATATTGACCAAGTGTTGACTTTAGTCAAATTGGTGAAATTAATTAGGCCCAATGGGTCAATGTTGACCCATTGGCCTCCATTAGTGACCAATGGAACTTGGGGAAAGTCAATTGGTCCAATTGAACCCTAATTGACCCTAAATATGGTGGTTTGACTTATTTGAGGCTAGGGTTGACTTTAGTCAATTTGGCCTCTTTGGTTGACCCCAATGGGTCATAAATGCCCTAAGGGACCCTCCAAAGGGTTAGGTGTGCCATGGTGGGGTCAAAGGGTCAAGGTGCGGCCCTTAAGTCCAACCCTATGCTTGTTAACTGGAATTTGCTACTTGCAGACCGCTGTGGTTTCCTTCTTCCTGGCTAAGGCTGAGTGGTCTCTTCAAGCTTCCTAGGGTTTTGTCATGAACTAGTCATGACAAAACCACTCCAGGGGTCTAGTTGTTTGGGGGATGTTACAAATCCTAATACATCAACAACAACAACAACATAACCCATATAGTCCCCAATCAAATCCTAATAAACAAAAAAATAATTTTGCCTCGAAATTCAGGCTAGGCTCGCGGGGTTTTCACCGAGTGTGACTGAACGTAACATCCCCTAAGAATTGAAGTTATTTCTGACACAAAGAGCACCGACTATCTCTGCCATACCAGTTCTAGTGGATCTCAGGGGAATCAATCGATCGGAGGCTACCGGGCCTTCTATAGTAGAAATTTGCTGCTCCGGTCGTAGTAGAGCTCTCCTAAAGGAGGAGACATGGAAGATGTCGTGCAATCCCGCTAACTCCGGTGGCAACTCCAGTCTATAGCCAACGGGCTGATCCACTCCAGAATCCTGTAGAGCTCCATCTATCTCAGACTGAGCTTCTTCCGCCTGCGAACCCGCAAGACTCCCTGCATCAGACGTATCTTCCGGAACACCCGGTCTCCAACCTGGAACTCTACTGCACGATGCCACGCATCGTAATACCTGACTTGGCTGCTCTGGTCCCCAACATCCTAACTCAAATAAGTAGCTGGGTTTTAATGTCCTCTACAAATTCATAGCCGAGTGTCTTTAAATCCTCATCCTGGGTCCAAGATGGTAGAATTCTGCGCCTCCATCCCTCTGAGTGTGGAAAGTTGTGCTGACATCAACCAAGAGCCCAGATAAGCCTGGACTGATCTTCACTTTTTGGCCATAAACCGTTCATCCCGATCCGACACGATCGTCCTGGTAACACCACGATATTGGACAAACATCTCAACAAATCCTGCCAAACACCAACGGGAGCGTCCTTCCAGCCCGGGGTGACCCTAGCTACCTTGGTCAGTTTATCCTCGATGTTCCAAACAAACTTGTGCCCGGAGTGGGGATGTGGTAACCTATGTATGAAATCCACAATTTTATCCTCGAACTTCCACACTAACCTGGCAGTGAGTGTGGTAGTTCTCCAAAGACTTTTGCACTTGGCCTTCACCGTGCATCACAAAACGTATGATGTCTTTCTTCATTCCGAGGACATACGTGTTCCGGGATACACAATTTTTCCGGTGACTAAAGCTCTTGTTAATATGGGTAGACAACACTTCTATAATGTTTTCTACGCATGTTTAGGTTCTTATTCCTTCAAGTACGTCAGAGTGATCAATCATCTCCACTCTACAACTTATCTGATGGCGACGACGCCCCTCATATATTCATGACCAGTTCCTTGACGACGCCAACTTGACGCATTATTTTGATCGCTGCCGCAACACTACATTTGAAGACTCGGATGGATGATGCCTCAACATCACATTTCAAGATTATGATGATCGATGCCGCGACGACAAATATGGTGCACGCCATCACCGCCCCTTTTGAAGAACGCCATCGCAAGGAATTTTAAGTTTTAATTATTCAATTATAAATTATTAAATATCATTATCATGTTTATTTTTATTTTGGTCTGTATTTAGATAAATAATAATTATAATTATTCTATTATAATTATTAATTATCATTATCATGTTTATTTATATTTCGTCTGCATTTTGTGAGGTTTATTTTGTTTAATTAGGGATTATATATTTCCTTATTTTCATTTTTTGATTTGGGCTGCATGTAGCCATAAGTTATTCTGCATTCATGATGGACTATTTTTGAGCCATCTAATTTTAGAATTTAATCTTGGAGGAGATTGAGTGGTGTAGCCTATAAATAAGCCATATATTGTAATGAGATGATTATTGAATGATAAAAAATTGAATCCTAAAATTGAATCCCCTCTTTTGGTCCCCCCCCTCTTTAGTTCATTCATTGGAAATTTCGCCCCCCCCCCCCCCCCCCTCTTGTCCGCCCCCCTCTCTCCTTCTTCCTCTTGGCCGCCGGCCGCTACCTCTCCTCCCCTCATTTTCTTCTCTCGACTGGAACGACCCTCTCCTTTAGCCGCCCCCTTCTCATCCTTCTCTTCTTTGAGTTTTCGGCCAAGGTGAAGAAAGAAGAAGAAAGTGTCGTGGTTTCGTGGAATCAAATCCGGCGTGAAGCAACCAAGGCGAACGAGTTTCTCTCCATTTGACGCGGGTCCGGTGGATCCGTTGAAGAACGATTTTGGCGAGTGCATGCTTGAGGATAATCCCATCTCAAGCGGGGTAACGAAATTTCTACTCGTGAGATTTCCCTCTTGTTAATTTTTTGTGGTGGTAATTTTGGCGTGATCTTCGAATCACTTGAATAATCGTGGTTTTCTTCGATTGATTTACGTTCATCTTAATTGTTTTAAATTCGTGAGGATTGACGAACCTTGTTTTCTTTTTGTTGGGAGAGATCTACCGTTTCTGAAATCGTTATTTTCGGTGGATCTCTTTTGGTACAACACTTGCTCGACCGGATCGGGTGGATCCATTTGGCTAGAGAGAATTTTGGCCTATAGTCAATATTCGATCTCTAAGGGTGTTGCCAACCCGTACGTTAGCCTTTGAATGATAATATTGCATAACGTGTTTGCTGCGATTAATTATTTGTGCGAACGTAGAATTGGAACGAAGAGAGAAAATTCGAGTTTGTTCGTAGGGATCGTGTCGGAGAGCGTAGCCTACATCAATTTGGTATCAGAGCTAGGTTTGTGTCAATTTCTTAATTGACGCATTCCTTAAATTTCTTAGAATGCCGGCACACACAATCTTCACACGATTTCGTGTTCAAAATTTCGAAATTTCAAAAAGATTTAATTTCTGGTCTGCGAATAGCGACCTAAAAAAATTATTTCTCTGCGAAAATCGAAAAACAAAATTTCTGGGAATTCTCCATATTTTTATCAGTAAGAAAATAAAAAAAATATTTTCATTACCATAGTTATTAGGCGGGAATAAAATTAGATTTCATAAAATTTGGCCTCTTTAAAATTTCTGGTCTGTGAATAGCGGCCTTAAATTTTTTATTTTTCAGCGAAAATTAAAAAAATAATAATAATTTTGCAAATCTGCGTAGAAAAATTAAAAAAATTTAAAATCTGGAAAGTTAAATTCAAAATTTTGAAATTCAAAATTCAAAATTTTGAAATTCAAAATTCAAATTTTTGAAATCCACATTCAAAATTCAATTTTTTTGAATTTCAAATTCAAATTTTTTATATTCAAAATTCAAATTTTTGAAAATCAAATATTTCTGGAAATTCAAAATTTGAAATTTGAATTTTTTTTTCATGTGTTCTAGTTAGAACGTTTGTGCACTTAGACTCGTATTGTCACTCGCCTCACTACGAGTATGGCCTCTGACGTGAATGTTTCCCTTAGACAAAGGAATCGTTCAGTTGCTGAATACATGTGCCTTTTTGAGGACGTGATGGTTAGGTGTGATATTAGGGAGATGTCTGAGATAACCCTCTCACGGTTTTGTAGGGGGCTCAATCCCGACATTCAAGGTAAACTCCTCCGCTACTGTCACACTGACCTAGACACTTGCTATAACATCGCGTTGGAAATTGAGAAGCACCTAGCTCACAAGTCCAGGACTCGTTTGTTTGAGAAGGGAAAGGCCATCTTAGGACCTTCCCCCTCTTTACCCCTGAGAGATAAGGACACATTCCGGTCCGCTGACTCGAACTCGGTAGCCATCACAGTTAGGGATGCTATGAACCTACGCGGTGAGAGTATTCTGGTCTGTGAGGGTCTTCCCACAAATGTTATACATGATGCGGGGGGGGGGCATGTCTGACCTTCATACTGTCGAGTGCCCTGCTCCGTTAGTGACCTCAGTCTTAGTAAAGTCTCCTCCAAAATGTTCTGATCTAGTTGTTTACTTTTCTGAAAATTATGAGTTAGTGTCGTTGATTGCGCCGAGCGCTGACGGCGATGTCATTATTCAGGAAGATCATATCGATGATGAGGAAGTAGGTTACCCTAGTGATATGGATGAGGATCTCCCCTCTGATCCAATTTTAAAATTGTCTGTTGATTCTGATATGGATCTCCCCTCTGATCTCACATGTCCATGCGTTTATAACGAACCACCAAATCGATTTACCAGTCTAGCGGCGAATGAAATCGTGCACGGTTATAAGGCACCAGTGCTACTTGACTTGATTCTGTTACCTTCATCTTATAAGTCAAGTCAATTTGCACAGGACTTTGCCTCTCACGTTCATAATTTACACAAGCACATTAAGGACACGCTAGCTACTCAATACGCATATTATCAATCTTATGCTAACGTACATAAGAGAGTGTCTCACTTGAAAGTTGGCGATTTGGTTTTGGTACGTCTCATCCCTGAACGGTTGCCTTCGGGCACCATAAAAAAGTTAGCAAATCGGCGAGCGGGTCCTTTTCGAATCTTAAAGCGATTAGGAGAAAATGCTTTTCTTTTGGAGTTACCCACTGATTGGGGAATCTCCCCTATTTTAAATGTTTCGGATTTAACGCCATATATTTCTCCACCACTTAAATTAACCGACTGTCCGTTTGGTTCCACTACATTTTCTAATGGGTTGGGGGGAGGGCTTGTGCCCGGTTCGCTCTCTTCTTCGGTTCCTACTGGAGGTACGTCTAATGTTGATGTTGAAACTTTTTCTCCTTATTTGCCTAACGCATTTCTAAGGGTTCCACAGACCTTTGCTTTGTCTGACAGGTGTTTATTGATGTCCCACTCATCGGTGATGAGTGATTTTGAGTGGAGGAGGATTGATGGCGACGACGCCCCTCCATATGTTCGTGACCAGTTCCTTGACGACGCTGACTTGATGCATTATTTTGATCGGTGCCGCAACACTACATTTGAAGACTCAGATGGACGATGCCTCAACATCACATTTCAAGATTATGATGGTCGATGCCGCGATGACAAATATGGTGCACGCCATCTCCGCCCCTTTTGAAGAACGCCATCGCAAGGAAATTAAAGTTATAATTATTCAATTATAAATTATTAAATATCATTATCATGTTTATTTTTATTTTTGTCTGTATTTAGATAAATAATAATTATAATTATTAATTATCATTATCATGTATATTTATATTTTGGTCTGCATTTAGTGAGGTTTATTTTGTTTAATTAGGGATTATATATTTCTTTATTTTCATTATTTGATTTGGGCTGCATGTAGCCATAAGTTATTCTGCATTCATGATGGAATATTTTTGAGCCATCTAATTTTAGAATTTAATCTTGGAGGAGATTGAGTGGTGTAGCCTATAAATAGGCCATATATTGTAATGAGATGATTATTGAATGATAAAAAATTGAATCCTAAAATTTGAATCCCCTCTTTTGGTTCCCCCCCCCCCCCCCCCCTCTCTAGTTCCTTCATTGGAAATTTCGGCCACCCCTCTTGGCCGCCCCCCTCTCTCTCCTTCTTCATCTTGGCCTCCGGTCGCTACCTCTCCTCCCCTCATTTTCTTCTCTCGACTGGAACGGCCCTCTCCTTTAGCCGCCCCCTTCTCATCCTTCTCTTCTTTGAGTTTTTGGCCAAGGTGAAGAAAGAAGAAGAAAGTGTCGTGGTTTCGTGGAATCAAATCCGGCGTGAAGCAACCAAGGCGAATGAGTTTCTCTCCATTTGACGCGGGTCCATTGGATCCGTTGAAGAACGATTTGGGCGTGTGCATGCTTGAGGATAATCCCATCTCAAGCGGGGTAACAAAATTTCTACTCGTGAGATTTCCCTCTTGTTAATTTCTTGTGGTGGTAATTTTGGCGTGATCTTCGAATCACTTGAATAATCGTGGTTTTCTTCGATTGATTTACGTTCATCTTAATTGGTTTAAATTCGTGAGGATTGACGAACCTTGTTTTCTTTTTGTTGGGAGAGATCAGCCGTTTCCGAAATCGTTATTTTCGGTGGATCTCTTTTGGTACAACACTTGCTCGACCGGATCGGGTGGATCCATTTGGCTAGAGAGAATTTTAGCCTATAGTCAATATTCGATCTCTAAGGGTGTTGCCAACCCGTACGTTAGCCTTTGAATGATAATATTGCATAACGTGTTTGCTGCGATTAATTATTTGTGCGAACGTAGAATTGGAACGAAGAGAGAAAATTCGAGTTTGTTCGTAGCGATCGTGTCGGAGAGCGTAGCCTACATCATTATCCAGTTCTTACCATTGGTGGAACTAATCAGATCATCAAGCATCCCAATCATCCTCAAAATTTTATGGTGGTGCACTTGTGAACTTATGAGTATATGTTCACCAATCTTTATTAGTATTCCTGTTTATAAGATGACTCCCAATAACTTTCTATGTGGAGTTTGATTTATAAGGTATACAGGTAAAATTCTTTTGAAACCCTAAGATTTTCACAAGTCAATTTCATCATGGAAATATCATCACGTTTATTTCACAAATTCCTATCGCTTCCACATATGCTAGTCTTGATCACTTTCGGATGGTCCAAAGTAAGATAAACTTAGATCGTTCTTATCATAGTAAACTCAAACACTATATTTTAATTCCAATAAGTCATCGTCCAAGATCTCGGGTTATTCATCGTCATAGCTCCCAAGGTATAAGGGTTATTATTGTAGTTAAAATTTTCTACCATGACAGGGCGTGATTTTTAACAATTCATGAGTCAATTACTTCTGAATGCCCCAAACTACCAGAACTTTCAAATATAACTACAACTTGTATGACCTAGTTTCCGTCCTAACTTCTAGAATGGGACATCGACACCCCTAAGTGATTAATCCTGGCGACTTTACATTTCCAATGATTCGACTAAGGTCAAGTCATTGTTCGATCTACGATGTCCTTTCATTGTCCTAGTAATACCACATATCATCATTCTGAACATACTGTTACACAATCTCATCTTCGCCCGAGTAACATCGAATATGATCAATTTCAAAATCATTATGTTTACGACGCAACATCTTCTAAATTAGATCCAAAGGAAACCCAAGTCAGTAATTAATTTGCCGAATAAACAAAAGGTAAGCCCCAATAAACAAAAGATAAGCCCCAATAAACAAAAGATAAGCCAATATCTATTTTGGGCTGAGTATCTTTAATATCACCAAGTTATATTCGTCCCAAGTTTGCAAACAATTCTTAGGGCACACAACCTTAGACTTGGGGTTCTATCTTGAGGCTCATTGGTATACTCCACACATTAGACTCTTCCTGGTACCTTCTACGACAACCTTATCAAGGTCAACATATGAACCAATCTCAAACGGGTCCCTTATGAACTTGAATTCTTATCCGACCCTCGGTGTTTGTTTTGGTGGTTGTCTCAATATAAACATGTCACCGGTATGAGGGTTAGATCTATGAGTCCCCTACCATTCTGATTATGTGTCAATCTCTCTTTCTCTAGCATCTTTGGGGTATCCTCGCACCTTCACCAAAATTATACCTGTGGTCTATTTCAGACTAGGGCATGGTATAAATTGTCATGTCAAGTCAAGTGTCCTAGTGGGGTTGAGTCTAACTCATTGACTAAAGGGCTATCTAAAGAGATCTTTGCAGCCGGAGGTATTTCCTACTGGGGGCAGGGTTCGCCGCAGGCTACAAAAGGAAACTTGGCAAAGGGTTCAGTTAAAAGTGGACTTTTTCATGTGATTTCCCCAAATGGGCACACCATTGCTTCTGTTGCTTAGTTTGTCCTCAAACTAAACTCGCGCGGGGTGGCCCAGGGTTTGTGGACTTCTTTCCTTCGGATCGAGGTTTGCTCTGATACCATTTTGTAAGACCTTTTTTTTTGAAAACCCGGGTCTTATGCCCAGAACCGCCGCTTTGCGGTGACACCCTCGCTCGGGAAGGTCGCCACTACAAAATGCCGATCCTGCCAGCCATATCGATCACAGAAGAAGAAAAGAATAAACGAACAAATAGAAGTTCAAGTCCACAATCACATGTTATATATAATAAATGTCCATATGGTATAACTAAAATAACAATGTTACAATAATAAAGGGCACATGTCTTATACATCATGTCCTCACTACAAGATCACTCGCGGAAGCTAACTACTAATCACTCACTGATCCTGACTGTACTAGACTAGCCCGCCTCCGTTTCCACCGGCCTCTAGTGCTGCTGCGTCTCCTCGATCCCCTAAAATGATATGGTCCACCGATAAAATTAAGAGAAATCTATCATGCCAAAATATCAGTAAGTAATGAATATCACAATTTTACAGTAAGGAAATGTCCTCTGTTTTTAATATTTAACTTCTATCCAAACTTGAAGTTTTATGAAGGAACTACCAAGAATACTTATGCCAAAATTAGGGAAAAATTACCAGACCTCTTTTGTGTCCAGAAAAGCTTAATTACAGAGTTTCACAATTTATGGGAATCATATCCTCACTGAAATAATTAATCCAAATAATTCCTAATTTGCACATGTTGTGAAGTAGCCTTCTGATAACAATTTCCAAAAATTATATAAAAATTCACAGAGCTTCCTAGTGCTCTGAAATGTCCTATCACCAAGTTGCACATTTTTCCAGAGAGTTTTGGACCCTTAATTATATTCCTTAAGATTATGAGAAAATTGGTGCCTTGTAAATGAATTACTGGTTAAATCATCTAATAAATTTCACAAAAAAATACCAGAGGTCTATAATATGATTATAAAGGCACTACCAAGGTTTCATCATCATCCAAGACCATTTGAGCATGTAAATGTCTCTTATAAGAAATTTCCCTAAAGGGTTTATGACCTGATTTAGGGGAATTAAATTCTCCTAAAATTCTCCCAAAATTCCCTAGAGCATAATCACACCCCATGAACATATATCCTATATTCCATGGCAATTCTATAACTTTTGACCACATGTCCTTCAGAAAGCTCTATCTGCACCCCAAGGGGTAACACTAGGGTCCTAGGGCATATCCACCTCTACACCACCCCATCTTACTCATGAAGGTGTTTTAGGTGATCTTAAACCAGTGGCCAAGGTTTCAACTCATGGTGATGAGTTCTGACCACCATACCACAAGATAAACACCATGCCCTAACTTTGACCCAATTTGACTTAACTTGGGTTGACAAATTACCCAACCAAATCAGTCCCAATTGGGCTGAGATTTTTACCAGGGTCATGCGATAACCCTAAAAAGTACCCACCAAAATTTGGAGGGCCTTGGAGGTAATTTGACCCAATAAATAATTACTATTTGATTTATGAAATTATTACAAAAACCTTAAAAAAGGTTCTCCTAAAATTCCCATCTTTGGGTATGATGTGCGGGTAGGTGTAAATAGCTTATGTTTCAATTTTCAAGTCAATCACATAACCCAATCAAAAGTTATTCAAGATATGGTGGCTGTCCTACACTAGGGACCAGTCCCACCGAAATGGACCTACATGGAGCTACAAAACTCCTTTTGGGGTGAAATAAATTTTAAAATAAATTAGACGCCAAGGGCTACAACTTTGTTGTTGACCACTTTCTCATTTGAGGGGTTCTAGTATTTTTAATAATTAAAATGAAATACTGAAGGAAGCATGACAAAATGTGTTGGAACAAGTCTCTGCGTTCGACGAAATCCAATCTGCGTTTGACGAAATCTGTTCTTCGTTCGACGAACATCGTGCTTCAGTTCGATGAAATCAGTTCTCCAGCCAGTTCAGCAGATTACCTCTTCGTTCGACGAACTCTGGGTTCAGTTCGACGAACTCAACTATTAGTTCGCTGAATTAATTCCGTTCGACGAACTCCGGGTTCAGTTCGATGAACTCAACTATCAGTTCGACGAACACCAGAGTGTGTCCGACGAATGAATTCCATTCGATGAACTCAGGATACAGCTCGATGAATTTCTTCTACATCAGATCGATGAATAAATGAAATAATGATATAACATAATCATTTAATATGAAGATCTTGCACAGATCTTGAAGCAGAACATACGACATCCGTTTGTCTTCTTCCTCTGGCCGACGGCCAGGATTAACAACACCTGGAGCTCCTTCATCCTTGTTTTCCCGGCCACCTAAGTGCCTCCACGGCCGACCAATGCCACCAACACCTTCTTTGAGGTGGTGGTCGACGATTTGAGGTGGTTGGCCGGCCGAAGGTGGCCGGAACAGGGGTATGGAGGCGGGATTAAAGCTCAAAAAATGGAGCTCTTGGCCTACCCGATTAGGGTCCAATTGGCCCCAATCATTGCAGGCAACCTTGTGGGATCTATCCACAGAGAGAGAGGAGAAGAACCAGACCATTAATCGGGCTCGAGGGTGGTTGTTTCCCGGATTTGCCATGGCCGCCCCCTTCAAGTTGTGCTCCTTGCCGATCTCTTGATTCTCCACCAAATACAATGATCTAGGACTTGATTTCAACTGATATCCCCCTTCTGAAGGTGATGGAAGGGTCAATTTGAGGAGGGAAAGGTTTATGGTGGAGTGCCATTAATGGCCATTTCAGTTTCACTTGAAACCTCTTGAATCCTCCACCGGATGGCATGGGAAAGGTTGTAAAACATCTTAGAATTCACCTTGAATTTGCCTTGAATGGCCATGAATGCCATGAATTCACCTTGAATGGCCACTTTCTCACTCTTCAAATTGGGGGAAACTCCCAATTTCTCTCTCCTAGTCACCTCCTCCAGAAATTGGATGGCATTTCATGTAATTTCAGTGGTGACTAATCATTTGGGCCATTGAAATTGGGCTTAGCCCAAAGGGATTGAGCTTTAGGCTTAATTAACCCAATTTGGGCAATATTGACAAAGTGTTGACTTTGGTCAAATTGGTGAAATTAATTAGGCCCAATGGGTCAATGTTGACCCATTGGCCTCCCTTAGTGACCAGTGGAACTTGGAGAAAGTCAATTGGTCCAATTGAACCCAAATTGGCCCTAAATATGGTGGTTTGACTTATTTGAGGCTAGGGTTGACTTTGGTCAATTTGGCCTCTTTGGTTGACCCCAATGGGTCCTAAATGCCCTAAGGGACCCTCCAAAGGGTTAGGTGTGCCATTGTGGGGTCAAAGGGTCAAGGTGCGGCCCTTAAGTCCAACCCTCTGCTTGTTAACTGGAAATTACTATTTGTAGACCGCTGTGGTTTCCTTCTTCCTGGCTAAGGCCAAGTAGTCTCTCAAGCTTCCTAGGGTTTTGTCATGACCTAGTCATGAAAAAACCACTCTAGGGGTCTAGTTGTTTGGGGGATGTTACAAATCCCAATAAACAAAAAAATAATTTCGTCCTCGAAATTCAGGCTAGGCTCGCGGGGTTTTCACCGAGAGTGACTGAATGTAACATCCCCTAAGAATTGAAGTTATTTTTGACTCGAAGAGCACCAACTATCTCTTCCACACCAGTTCTAGTGGCTCTCAGGGGAATCAATCGATCGGAGGCTACCGAGCCATCTATAGTAGAAATTTGCTGCTCCGGCCGTAGTAGAGCTCTCCTAAAGGATGAGACATGGAAGACGTCATGCAATCCCGCTAACTCCGGTGGCAACTCCAGTCTATAGCCAACAGGCTGATCCACTCTAGAATCCTGTAGAGCCCCATCTATCTCAGACTGAGCTTCTTCTGCCTGCGAACCCGCAAGACTCCATGCATTAGACGTATCTTCCGGAACACCCGGTCTCCAACCTGGAACTCTACTGCACGATGCCACACATCGTAATACCTGACCTGGCTGCTCTGGTCCCCAACATACTAACTCAAATCAGTCGCACCTGGGTATCTATGTCCTCTACAAATTCATAGCCGAGTGTCTTTAAATCCTCATCCTGGGTCTGAGATGGTAGAATTCTGCGCCTCCATCCCTCTGAGGGTGGAAAGTTGTGTTGACGTCAACCAAGAGCCTAGATAAGCCTGCACTGATCTTCACTTTTTGGCCGTAAACCGTTCATCCCAATCCGACACGATCGTCCTGGTCACACCACGATAATGGACAAAGATCTCAACAAATCCCACCGAACACCAACGGGAGCATCCTTCCATCTCGGGGTGACCCTAGCTACCTTGGTCAGTTTATCCTCGATGTTCCAAACGAACTTGTGCCCAGAGTGGGGATGTGGTAACCTATGTATAAAATTCACAATTTTATCCTCAAACATCCACTCTATCCTGGGCAGTGACTGTGGTAGTTCTCCAAAGACTTTTACACTTGGCCTTCACCGTGCATCACAAAACTTATGACGTATTTCTTCATTCCGAGGACATACGTGTTCCGGAATACACCATTTTTCCAGTGACTAAAGATCTTGTTAATATGGGTAGACAACGCTTCTATAATGTTTTCTCCGCATGTTTAGGTTCTTATTCCTTCAAGTACGGCCGAGTGATCAATCATCTCCACTCTACAACTTATCTAGTTCTTACCATTGGTGGAACTGATCAGATCATCAAGCGTGCCAATCATCCTCAAAATTTTATGGTGGTGCACTTGTGAACTTATGAGTATATGTTAACCAATCTTTATTAGTATTCCTGTTTATAAGATGACTCCCAATCACTTTCTATGTAGAGTTTGATTCATAAGGTATACGAGTAAAATTCTTTTGAAACCCTAAGATTTTCACAAGTCAATTTCATCATGGAAATATCATCACGTTTATTTCACAAATTCCCATCGCTTCCACATATGCTAGTCTTGATCACTTTCGGATGGTCCAATGTAAGATAAACTTAGATCGTTCTTATCATAGTAAACTCATACACTATATTTTAATTCCATTAAGTCATCGTCCAAGATCTCGGGTTATTCATCATCATAGCTCCCAAGGTATAAGAGTTATTATTGTAGTTAAAATTTTCTACCATGACAGGGCGTGATTTTTAACAATTCATGAGTCAATTACTTCCGAATGCCCCAAACTACCAAAACTTTCAAATATAACTACAACTTGTATGACCTAGTTTCCGTCCTAACTTCTAGAATGGGACATCGGCACCCCTATGTGATTAATCCTGGCGACTTTACATTTCCAATGATTCGACTAGGGTCAAGTCGTTGTTCGATCTATGATGTCCTTTCATTGTCCTAGTAATTCCACATATCATCTTTCCGAACATACTGTTACACAATCTCATATTCGCCCGAGTAACATCGAATGTGATCAATTTCAAAATCATTATGTTTACGATGCAACATCTTCTAAATTAGATCCAAAGAAAACCCAAGTCAGTCATTAATTTGCCCAATAAACAAAAGGTAAGCCCCAATAAACAAAAGATAAGCCCCAATAAACAAAAGATAAGCCACTATCTATTTTGGGCTGAGTATCTTTAATATCACCAAGTTATATTCGTCCCAAGTTTGCAAACAATTCTTAGGGCACACAACCTTAGACTTGGGGTTCTATCTTGAGGCTCATTGGTATACTCTACACCTTAGACTCTTCCAGGTACCTTCTACTACAACCTTATCAAGGTCAACATATGAACCAATCTCAAACGGGTCCCTTCCGAACTTGAATTCTTTTCCGACCCTCGATGTTTGTCGTGGTGGTTGTCTCAATATAAACATGTCACCGGTACGAGGGTTAGATCTACGAGTCCCCTACCATTCTGCTTATGTGTCAATCTCTCTTTCTCTATCATCTTTGGGGTTTCCTCGTGCCTTCACCAAAATTATACCTGCGGTCTATTTCAGACTAGGGCATGGTATAAATTGTCATGGCAAGTCAAGTGTCCTAGTGGGGTTGAGTCTAACTCATTAACTAAAGGGCTATCTAAAGAGATCTTTGTAGCCGGAGGTATTTCCTGCTGGGGGCAGGGTTCGACGCAGGCTACAAAAGGAAACTTGGCAAAAGGTTCAGTTAAAAGTGGACTTTTTCATGTGATTTCCCCAAATGGGCACACCATTGCTTCCGCTGCTTAGTTTGTCCTCAAACTAAACTCGTGCGGGGTGGCCCAGGGTTTGTGGACTTCTTTTCTTCGGATCGAGGTTTGCTCTAATACCACTTTGTAAGACCCTTTTTTTTCTTTTGAAAACCCGGGTCTAATGCCCAGAACCGCCGCTCTGCGGTGACACCCTCGCTCGGGAAGGTCGCCACTACAAAACGCCGATCCCGCAGGCCATATCGATCAAAGAAGCAGAAAAGAATAAACGAACAAATAGAAGTTCAAGTCCACAATCACATGTTATATATAATAAATGTCCACATGGTATAACTGAAATAACAATGTTACAATAATAAAGGGCACATGCCCTGTACATCATATCCTCACTACAAGATCACTCGCGGAAGCTAACTACTAATCACTCACTGATCCTGAATCCTATGCTCCTGTACTAGACTGGCCTGCCTCCGTCTGCCCCGGCCTCTGGTGCTGCTGCGTCTCCTCGATCCCCTAAAATGATATGGTCCACCAATAAAATTAGGATAAATCTATCATGCCAAAATATCAGTAAGTAATGAATATCACAATTTTACAGTAAGGAAATGTCCTCTATTTTTAATATTTAACTTCTATCCAAACTTGAATATTTATGAAGTAACTACCAAGAATACTTGTAAGATCCCTCTCCCGGACCTGGAGAGCATCCAGATCTTATGCCCAGAACTGCCGCCTTACGGTGACACTAACACCCGAGTTAGCTGCCTCCGCAAGACGTCGATCCTGCCGGCAGAACAATCAACAGGCCAACAAGAGCTAAGGAGGAAAATAAACAAAACCAAGTCCACAATCACACATTTATACAACAAAATATAAAAAGTCCATCAATGAGTACAACTAGTAAAGGAGAGAAAGAGCTTAAGCCCGGTACATATCCAAGCAAAGTACAAAAATTCTCTCATTCTACATCTATGCGGAAGCTAAACAAACTCTGAACTCTCGAACACCTGTCTTGTAGTAGAAGTAATGCGCGACATAAGCTCCTCAGGTCCTGTCTCCTCTTCTAGCTGGGGCTCCATCACCTCGGGTGCCTACGGTCACAACCGACCATTAGTCATAAAGACTAAGCCGATTTTGTCCCCGCCTCCCCCCGTGACTCCTAGGCACCATGCGGGAGGACGAAGCGGAGGAAAAACAAGGGCTAATAGAAACAAGGCAGGTGACAAAAGTCTAGACTAGCAGGGTATATAAATACTAAGCAAGTAAAGGTAACAATTCTATACTAACCAGAGTAAGTATGACAGCAAATAGTAAAAGACAATGCAATATAAAGAAGCAGGTACAAGAAGCAAGAGCAGCTACGAAAGGAACCTTAACTTATATGCACACACAAAATCACATAAGCTAAGGGATCTGACAGAAGTAAACTCATCGTATAAAAGAGCCCATACGGATTTATACGATGAGGTCTCTGTTTGTGCAGGAATGCTATGCTATGATGTGCAATGCAATGATGCAATGTTTGTATTATTATTTCATACACATGCAACTCACCCACACGACTCTGTACGTACTGACCTTTAGTTCCCACTTTTCGGAGGTAGTTAACCTCTCGGGCACCTCCCGTCGAGGTCAAACGGTGGCAGAGGAGCGGGCGTCTCCTCACCTAGGTGGGTAAGTCACACTACCAGACCTAGGCCCAAACGTACACTGTGATACCGGGACCCGGTACTTACGAACTCCTGTGTACTAAACTGAATTGGACAGGCAGGGTTTAGGGAATTCGTCCCGTCGGACGCGCAGTAAAACAACCTGACCCCAATAAAACCACTAGCACTGCCGAGTCAACGATCTGCTGTCGGTGTGACGACTAAGATAGAACCGAAGACCCACCACATCTTATACACAAGCAACATGTATTAAACCTTACTACTAAGCCTCCAGCTCGCAATTCTAAATCAACATTTATAAAGTAGAGCCTACCGCTCGCCAGACTACATCAGTCTTATATTTAAACTACGAGCCTACCGCTCGCTAGACTACACCAGTCTTATATTTAAACTACGAGCCTACCGCTCGCTAGACTACACCAGTCTTATATTTAAACTACGAGCCTACCGCTCGCTAGACTACACCAGTCTTATATTTAAACTACGAGCCTACCGCTCGCTAGACTACACCAGTCTTATATTTAAACTACGAGCCTACCGCTCGCTAGACTACACCAGTATTATATTTAAACTACGATCCTACCGCTCGCAGGACTATCCCAGTCCTTCCTTATAACCCGAGCCTACTGCTCGCAGGACTATCCCAGTCCTTCCTTATAACCCGAGCCTACTGCTCGCAGGACTATCCCAGTCCTTGCTTATAACCCGAGCCCACTGCTCGCAGGACTATCCTAGTCCTTCCTTATAATCTCGAGCCTACCGCTCACAGGACTATCCCAGTCCTTCCTTATATATCCCGAGCTTACCGCTCGCAGGACTATCCCAGTCCTTCTTATATAACCCGATCCGGTTTGGGATGAAAGATAACTTGTCAAGTTCTCCTACTTAACTAGTCTTGTTTATGATTTAGTTGATCTTAGAAGCTTAGGGTTAGCCTTGGACTTCCGAAGGGTTACCCGGTGAGGGGCTCGCAGCGGTACTAGGAAGTGTGGCGGGCTGACACCCCAAACTTCCTCTTCCCAAGGCACTTAATCTTGTTGGTATCTACTCTAGTCTACCTGATCCCCATTTTCCTCTCCAATTACATTAAATCTATAAGATGAGTTAAAGTTGGCTCTTAGGAGTGGGGGGAGTTCTTTTGAACTCCAACACCACCAATTGTGACCGGGTGCTGACTCTCCCGTCGTCACATTCTAAGCTCGATTTCCTTTCTTCACCTAGGAACTGCACACATTCAATTAGCCTTCTCAACCTTACTTGGACCCACACTCCTATTCTTCGTCATCCTTAATCCAGAGTTTGCGTTAGATATTTCTCGACTTCTCCCTTGAATATTTACCTTAAGATGGCTCACCCGGCTAAGGGTAGTTTTACTTCCATATAATCATTTAACACAAGAGTTGTCTGTGGGGCCCTTGATGAGGTCTAACCTCCTTTTTATATCATTATAAATTCCTGCACTTATAGCTTTGCTAAATGCACCCCAACCCTTATTTCCCATGATGCCCCTTAGAGGTGTTCTTCCAAATAATCTGAGCCTTCATAATAATCAAAGAGTTAATAGTTCTATGTGTGAAGGTCAGTGGTGGTCTAAATCATATAAATCAGTTTTACTATTCGCAGACCAAATGAGATTGAGCTAGATTTGACTCCTATGGTGCAATCTTGATTATATCATATCCAAATGAGTTCCAATTATTACCATAGGTTCACATTTTGTAATGATCTAACAACCTCAAAGCCTACACTTCATACTCTTCCAGGGAATTCTTAATCATAGTTTCTATTCAAATAGATGGGATGAAAGTTAAGTTTTACGCAATAAGTATCATCTACGAATCTCTATAAATTCTGATGAATTCACACTAGCATAATATTGGTATAAAAACCTCAAACCCCAAGTTTCACCTTTTCCAGGGATTATTTAACCATGATTTCTATTTAACATAAATGGTGTGCCAATAAGGGATTACACTACAAGTTAAGACTTCAATAAATTCTGGGAAAATTACTATAGCATAATATTGGTCTAAAAACACCAGATCTTAAGTCTCATATTAATCCAAGGAGTATTTACCTTTATTTCTCATTTATTACATTTGGTGTGCCAATAAGTGTTTACACTACAACTGCTATGTTAAGACTTCAATAAATTATGGGCAAATTACTATAGCACATTATTGGTCTAAAAACTCCAGATCTTAAGTCTCACATTAATCCAAGGAGTATTTACCTTTATTTAGCATTTATTACATTTGGTGTGCCAATAAGGGTTTACACTACAAGTGCTACGTTAAGTCTTCAATAAATTCTGGGAAAATTACTATAGCACAATATTGGTCTAAAAACACCAGATCTTAAGTCTCATATTAATCCAAGGAGTATTTACCTTTATTTATCATTTATTATATTTGGTGTGCCAATAAAGGTTTACACTACAAGTGCTATGTTAAGACTTCAATAAATTCTGGGAAAATTACTATAGCACAATATTGGTCTAAAAACACCAGGTCCTAAGTCTCATATTAATCCAAGGTGTATTTATCCTTAATTATCATTTATTACGTTCTTACTAAATGCACCCCAATTTTTCCTACACCCTTAAGTCCAAAAATTCAACTTGAAGTTCAGAGAAATTCACTCATGTACATGAGTTGAATTCTTAGCTAGAGGTGGTTGTTATCATATCTGAGGCATGGACAAATCTTCAACGCATTTGCATGAGCCAAAATCACCAAACACACCAGATACACTTTTATACATGTCTCACTAAAAATGGTGCTGAGGGAGCTACAGGCATACAAATGACATGAAATCATTGGCATTTTAAAGGTAAATTCAAGATCTACAATTGTTATGTTGGTCACTTCCTCCAGAAATGATCCTAACCTAAGTAAAATCAACATGCAAGTTATGTTACCAATTATTTATCTTAATCAAAATACACTTATATGCATGTCTCACCAAAAATGGTGCTGAGGGAGCTACAGGGATCTAAATGACATAAAATCAGTTGCATTTTAAAGTTAACTTCAAGATCTACAATTGTTATGTTGGTCACTTCCTCCAGAAATGAACCTAACCTAAGTAAAATCAACATGCAAGTTCTGTTACCAATTATTTATCTTAATCAAAATACACTTATATACATGTCTCACCAAAAATGGTGCTGAGGGAGCTACAGGGATCCAAATGACATGAAATCAGTGGCATTTTAAAGGTAACTTCAAGATCTACAATTGCCATGTTGGTCACTTCCTCCATAAATGATCCTAACCTAAGTAAAATCAACATGCAAGTTCTGTTACCAATTATTTATCTTAATCAAAATACACTTATATACATGTCTCACAAAAAATGGTGCTAAGGGAGCTACAGTGATCCAAATGACCTGAAATTAGTGGCATTTTAAAGGTAACTTCAAGATCTACAATGTTATGTTGGTCACTTCCTCCTGAAATGATCCTAACCTAAGTTAAATCAACATGCAAGTTTTGTTACCAATTATTTATCTTAATAAAAATACACTTATATACATGTCTCACCAAAAATGGTGCCGAGGGAGCTACAGGGATCCAAATGACATGAAATTAGTGGCATTTTAAAGGTAACTTCTAGATCTACAATTGTTATTTCGGTCACTTCCTCCAGAAATGATCCTAACCTAAGTAAAATCAACATGCAAGTTCTGTTACCAATTATTTATCCTAATCAAAATACACTTATATACATATCTCACCAAAAATGGTGCTGAGGGAGCTACAGGGATCCAAAAGACATGAAATTAGTGACATTGTAAAGGTAACTTCAAGATCTACAATTGTTATGTTGGTCACTTCCTCCAAAAATGATCCTAACCTAAGTAAAATCAACATGCAAGTTCTGTTACCAATTATTTATCTTAATCAAAATACACTTATATACATGTCTCACCAAAAAAGATGCTGAGGGAGCTACAGGGATCCAAATGACATGAAATCAGTGGCAATTTAAAGGTAACTTCAAGATCTACAATTGTTATGTTGGTCCCTTCCTCCAAAAATGATACTAACCTAAGTAAAATCAACATGCAAGTTCTGTTACCAATTATTTATCTTAATCAAAATACACTTATATATATGTCTCACCAAAAATGGTGTCGAGGGAGCTACAGGGATCCACATGACTTGAAATTAGTGGCATTTTAAAGGTAACTTCAAGATCTACAATTGTTATGTTGGTCACTTTCTCCAGAAATGATCCTAACCTAAGTAAAATCAACCTGCAAGTTCTGTTACCAATTATTTATCTTAATCAAAATACACTTATATACATGTCTCACCAAAAATGGTGCTGAGGGAGCTACAGAGATCCAAATGACATGAAATTAGTGGCATTTTAACGGTAACTTCAAGATCTACAATTGTTATGTTGATCACAACCTCCAGAAATGAGCCTAACCTAGGTAAAATCAACATGCAAGTTCTGTACACATTATTTAACTTAACAAAATTCACTTGTGACAATTTAAATTAAATAGAAAACATAATAATTCTAGCTCTAATGACCTCCAAACTCTAGTATTTGGATGGTTAGGTCACCATACATGCATGGTCAAAGTTTTTGTGACATTCAAGGTGATTCTCATCTTCAATCACATCTAAAACCTCACTAGCCCCAAATGGCTATTAGCAACCCAATTTCCTCCTAAGTCACAAACTTCATTTTGAAGTTCAGAGAAATATCCTCATGCATTTGTGATGAAAATTTAACTAGTGTCCATAAATGACTTAAAGAAGCCCTCATCAAAATTTGGGATCATTAGGAGTTATATAACTCCAAATATTCGATTTATTTGATTTTCCATGTTCTGAATAAAACTTTAGAAAAATAATTTCCTAAAAATCTGATTTTTGAACCCAAGCTAGGTATATGGCACATGCATGCATGGCCAAAATTGCAAGTCCATCAGACCTACCATTAAGGATTTATACACATTTTAAATCCTGATTTCTATTTTGACCAGCCTCACTAAAATGAGTGCCGTGGGTCCTACATTGCCCCAAATGGGCTGATTCAAGTTTCTACATAAAGTAGACATCTAGATCTACAAAATCTATTTCAGCACAATTTTCATGAAATGGCCTCTAAGGGGTTCAAAAATTAGTTTGAAAGTGCTGCTCAGTTTGTGACAGATTTGAATAATTATTAAATTGAAATATTAAAATCCTGCACAGATCTTAAAGCCCAGATGGACGACATTCGTGCGTCTTCCTTCTCCAGCCAACGGCTGGGAATGAAACTTACTGTAGCTTTTGCGTAAGCCACCACCGACCATCCCCTTACCTCCATGGCCAACCTCCATCACCACCACCTTCGTTGAGGTGGTGGTCGTCGAGGGGAGGCGGTTTCCGACCGAAATAATGCACAGGAGAGGGGATCGGGGAGGGAAAAAAATCAGCCAAGCTCTGATTTTCCAGAGCTAGATCCAAGCTCTTTTGAGCTCAAACCAAAACCTAAGCGATCTAGGGATCTAGCACAAGGGGAGGGGAGGAGAAACCAGACCTTAGATTGGCTTGAGGTTAAGGAAAGCTCGGAATCGCCATGGCCTACCACCTCATTGGAGCTCCTTGCCGATTTCACTCCTCTCCACCAAAAGCTTCTGTTTAAAGCTCGATTTTTGCTGCTTTCCTCCCTCTGAAGCTAATGGTGGCTTTAATTTGGGCTGAGGGGGGCTCCATGTGAAGATGCCATCATGGCATGGTCGGCCAAGGTTTGGTTGTCTCACCAAGATGCCATTTGGCACCCCCACTACAGTAATTCCGCTGGGAGAGCATGTGTGAGTTCAGAGGAGTTGATTGGAAGGGGAATTGGTTGCCATGTGTAGCCAATTCCTTGATTCCCTCCTTTTGTCCCATCCAAAATTGTGGATTTTTCCAATTTAGCCTCTTGCATGTCATCTCTTCCTAATTTTTGAGGGCATGCATGGTAATTAGGTCATGGGCTGTAGGGTGGTCCTCCTATTGAGGCCTTAGCCCATATGGCTTGGCTTAATTGGTTCAAATACTTAATTTTAGCCCAATTTTGACCTAATTGACTTTAGGGTTTGACTTGGTCAATTGATGAGTTGACTGGTCCAATGTGTTGGTCTTGAGTCCCTTAACACCATCCAATGTTGGTTGGGTCATGGTGGAGACCTAAGTGAGCTAATTTGACCAAAAGGTGTGATTTTGACCAAAATTGGGGAAATGTTGACTTTGGTCAATTTGGCCAAATTGTTGACTCCATGATGGGGCTTTTGAGTCAATTTGGTCCTTCATGATGTCCTAAGACTAGGGGTGAAGTCATTTTCATGTTT
Source organism: Dactylorhiza incarnata (assembly GCA_033032865.1). Classification (NCBI taxonomy): domain Eukaryota; kingdom Viridiplantae; phylum Streptophyta; class Magnoliopsida; order Asparagales; family Orchidaceae; genus Dactylorhiza; species Dactylorhiza incarnata. The sequence goes on along the minus strand of JAWHQI010000026.1, from coordinate 2,046,008 downwards.
TGGGGTTCATTTGAACATATTGGGGAGGAATTGACTTATGTTGACCCAAGTTTGACTTTGGTCAAATTGGGTCAACTGGTGACCCCGTGATGGGGCTTTTGGTTCCATAGCATTCCTTGGAGTGTTTATCATCTATTAGTGGAATCAATTTGTAGGTGTGAGTTCATGTTGAGCTAGTTTGACTTAGGTTGACTTGAGTCCTATAGGAGATCACATGTGAGTTCACCTAACCCTATGTGTTCTAAGGTTGCAACCTAGCACAAACTCACAACACTCACCACTTGTCTCACCCTAATTGAAGTTAAGGGGTCTAGAAGTTCTGAGGATGTTACAAATCCCAATAAACAAAAGAATAATTTCGTCCCCGAAATTCAAGTTCGGGTCTACGGGGTTCCACTTGTGGAGGTAGTATGAGGGTTGTTCAGTCATTAAACCTGACATCATTTCCAGGGCTTTATATTGACATCAAAAGTCTATATGCAGAGTTCTAGAACATTCTCGTATTAATATCTCAAGGTGTCTACTTCTCGAATTACAATCCATGGTATGGATATTTTATATTATCACCCTGGCTCTTCATTGTGGATGAAGTACGAAGTTTACTCAGAGGTTGAATTTAATAAAATTCCCAGAGCTTGCCACTGATATAAAAGATCATACATCAGAAGTTCATGATATTTCAGTGTCAATCATTCAAGAAAATAATTTCTCAAGTTGTAATCTCACATTGTACTTCGTGAAGAAGGTATGTCATTCACTCAATGATTAATTCCCCTAGATTTTTCAATAATTGCATGTACCTTATCTTCAAACGCCCTGAAATTCAAGAAATTCCAATTATAGTTCTATCACACAGGAATCTAATTCCAGTCCACATAGCTCATAAGGTGATTTGTTTGTCCCCAAAAACTAGCTTGGCCATCCTATGTTTCAATCGATTCGATTGAATTCAGATATTTGATCATCCAACGATATTTGCACCATTTGCCCTGAATATAACTGAATCATCGCCTCCGAGTTGGGGAGGAAGATCTAAGGTACCACAATTTTGCATGAGGTCGTTTACATTTGTTCACCTCTTAAGATCACGAGGGCCTATTGCTCGTTCCATTCCTATCCAGTCCATATCCGACTTAAACCTACGCTGAGTCCATAATTCATGTCGGTTCTCTCTTGCGCTTTTCAAGAGTTTTATTCGTCAAATCTTTAGTCGACATTAAAGTCATTAATCGTGTGTTACGACAATTGAGTTGACATGGTAGAGGGTATATGAATATGCTGTCGAGGCAATAATTATCACACCACCTTAACTGAGTGTAAAACTCTTTCCACAATCAGTGCTACCTCAAGCTTAGGTCTTTTAAAGTGATTTCACAAATTTCTTTTGAATTTGCAAGTGATTCACACCATGACTTGTATTAGGGAAGGCACAATCGGTCCTTAGGTTGCGTACTAAGTAGCTATCTATGGCATTATGTTCAGACTTTGGAGATTCTCTCGAAGTCTTATACTGTTTTCCTTGTTCTCAAGAGTCGCATGCAAAGAATTTTCTAGGCGACCTGATCTATAACTTCAAAGACTTCATTTACTATTTTCTTTGTTTACTTATCTGCATAACCTTAGAGCATCAAGGGGGTGAATAATCATTCTTGAAAGGCTCTATGCTCTTATTCAGAGTGTGTATTCATATCAGCACGTCATAGTATTAATAATTCTCCTTTCTTAAGACGAAGGAATTCTTCAAGGGTCTTGACTTCTAGGAAGGGTTGGTCATCAGACCGATTATGCATACTTCAAAATCTCTTCTTAAGTCAAGTAAAGTTGAGTACTTCAAGATTGCTTACGTTTTTGATGAGCATTTCCAAAATAAGGTCTAGGTAACTCGAGTTGGTATCTAACTGGCCCCAATAAACAAAAGGGATTAGCCCCTATACACTTCGGGCTAAGATCCTGATATCATTATGACCTATTATCCTAGGCATTCACTCACTCCTTAGAGCATACAACTCTAGACTTAGAGTTCCATCCGAGGTCCATTGATATTCCACATATTTTTAGGCCATTAAGGTTACTAATTATCGCAACCTTCTCATGATTATTCTATGGGCCATACACAAAAGGGTCTTTTCTGAACTCGAATCCTTATCCAAACCTGGTGTTTGTCACGATGATCATTTCAGTGTAAGCTAGTTGTTGGTTTGGAGATTAAGTTTACGATTCTCCTACTGTCCACTAATGGTGTGCGTGCACTGAATATCTTGAGGAGGTCCTTCTCATTGGGTAGGGAGTGATGATATCACTTGATATTAGAATTAAGGACGTCGGAGTTTTAAACTTTAGGTAACTATTTTCTCAATAAACTCTTCTTTAGTCACTTTGGGGGTCATAACGCCTTAATCCGTCTATGCATGAGGTTGGTTTGGATTAGAGTACGCTATAAAATCATCTTGGTGCGTCAAACTAGAAAGATATCCTAGTTGGGTTGGCCTAACTCATTGATTAATGGACTGTTTTGTGTGATTTTTACACATGGGCACACCACTGCTTTCGCTGCTAGTTTGTCCTCAAACTAACTCGAGCGGGGGTGTCCCAGGGTTTGTGGACTTCTTTCTCGTTGGATCGTTGTTCAAGTGATACCAGTTGTAAGATCCCTCTCCCGCACCTGGAGAGCATCCGGATCTTATGCCCAGAACCGCCGCCTTACGGTGACACTAACACCCGAGTTAGCTGCCTCCGCAAGACGCCGATCCTGCCAGCAGAACGATCAACAAGCCAACAAGAGCTAAGGAGGAAAATAAACAAAGCCAAGTCCACAATCACACATTTATACAACAAAATATAAAAAGACCATCAATGAGTACAACAAGTAAAGGAGAGAAAGGGCTTAAGCCCGATACATATCCAAGCAAAGTACAAAAATTCTCTCACTCTACATCTATGCGGAAGCTAAACAAACTCTGAACTCTCGAAGACCTGTCTTGTAGCAGATGTAATGCGCGACATAAGCTCCTCAGGTCCTGTCTCCTCTTCTAGCTGGGGCTCCATCACCTCGGGTACCTACGGTCACAACCGACCGTTAGTCATAAAGACTAAGCCGATTTTGTCCCCGCCTCCCCCCGCGACTCCTAGGCACCATGCGGGAGGACGAAGCGGAGGAAAAACAAGGGGTAATAGAAACACGGCAGGTGACAAATGTCTATACTAGCAGGGTATATAAATAGAAAGCAAGTAAAGGTAACAATTCTATACTAACCAGAGTAAGTATGACAGCAAATAGTAAAAGACAATGCAATATAAAGAAGCAGGTACAAGAAGAAAGAGCAGCTACGAAAGTAACCTTAACTTATATGCACACACAAAAGCACATAAGCTAAGGGATCTGGCAGAAGTAAACTCATCGTATAAAAGAGCCCATACGGATTTATACGATGAGGTCTCTGTTTGTGCAGGAATACTATGCTATGATGTGCAATGCAATGATGCAATGTTTGTATTATTATTTCATGCACATGCAACTCACCCACACGACTCAGTACGTACAGACCTTTAGTTCCCACTTTTCGGAGGTAGCTAACCTCTCGGGCACCTCCCGTCGTGGTCAAATGGTGGCAGAGGAGCGGGCGTCTCCTCACCTAGGTGGGTAAGTCACACTACCAGACCTAGGCCCAAACGTATGCTGTGATACCGGGACCCGGTACTCACGAGCTCCTGCGCACTAAACTGAATTGGCCAGGCAGGGTTTAGGGAATTCGTCCCGTCGGACGCGCAATAAAACAACCTGGCCCCAATAAAACCACTAGCACTGTCGAGTCAACGATCTGCTGTCGGTGTGATGACTAAGACAGAACCGAAGACCCACCATATCTTATACACAAGCAACATGTATTAACCCTTACTACTGAGCCTCCAGCTCACAATTCTAAATCAACATTTATAAAGTAGAGCCTACCGCTCGCCAGACTACATCAGTCTTATATTTAAACTACAAACCTACCGCTCGCTAGACTACACCAGTCTTATATTTAAACTACGAGCCTACCGCTCGCTAGACTACACCAGTCTAATATTTAAACTACGAGCCTACCGCTCGCTAGACTACACCAGTCTTATATTTAAACTACGAGCCTACCGCTCGCTAGACTACACCAGTCTTATATTTAAACTACGAGCCTACCGCTCGCTAGACTACACTAGTCTTATATTTAAACTACGAGCCTACTGCTCGCAGGACTATCCCAATCCTTCCTTATAACCCGAGCCTACTACTCGCAGGACTATCCCAGTCCTTCCCTATAACCCGAGCCTACTGCTCGCAGGACTATCCCAGTCCTTCCTTATAACCCGAGCCTACTGCTCGCAGGGCTATCCCAGTCCTTCCTTATAATCTCGAGCCTACCGCTCGCAGGACTATCCCAGTCCTTCCTTATATATCCCGAGCTTACCGCTCGCAGGACTATCCCAGTCCTTCTCTAATAACCCGATCCGGTTTGGGATGAAAGATAACTTGTCAAGTTCTCCTACTTAACTAGTCTTGTTTATGATTTAGTTGATCTTAGAAGCTTAGGGTTAGCCTTGGACTTCCGAAGGGTTACCCGGTGAGGGGCTCGCAGCGGTACTAGGAAGGGTGGCGGGCTGACACCCCGAACTTCCTCTTCCCAAGGCACTTAATCTTGTTGGTATCTACCCCAGTCTACCTGATCCCCATTTTCCTCTCCAATTACATTAAATCTATAAGATGAGTTAAAGTTGGCTCTTAGGAGTGGGGGGAGTTCATTTGAACTCCAACACCACCAATTGTGACCGGGTGCTGACTCTCCCATCGTCACATTCTAAGCTCGAGTACCCTTCTTCACCGAGGAACTGCACACATTCAATTAGCCTTCTCAACCTTACATGGACCCACACTCCTATTCTTCGTCATCCTTAATCCAAAGTTTGCCTTAGATATTTCTTGACTTCTCCCTTGAGTATTTACCTTAAGATGGCTCATCCGGCTATGGGTAGTTTTACTTCCATATAATCATTTAACACATATGAGTTGTCTGTGGGGCCCTTGATGAGGTCTAACCTCCTTTTTATATCATTATAAATTCCTGCACTTATAGCTTTGCTAAATGCACCCCAACCCCTATTTCCCATGATGCCCCTTAGAGGTGTTCTTCCAAATAATCTGAGCCTTCATAATAATCAAAGAGTTAATAGTTCTATGTGTGAAGGTCAATGGTGGTCTAAATCATATAAATCAGTTTTACTATTCGCAGACCAAATGAGATTGAGCTAGATTTGACTCCTATGGTGCAATCTTGATTATATCATATCCAAATGAGTTCCAATTATTACCATAGGTTCACATTTTGTAATGATCTAACAACCTCAAAGCCTACACTTCATACTCTTCTAGGGAATTCTTAATCATAGTTTATATTCAGATAGATGAGATGAAAGTAAAGTTGTACGCAATAAGTATCATCTACGAATCTCTATAAATTCAGATGAATTCACACTAGTATAGTATTGGTCTAAAAACCTCAAACCCCAAGTTTCACCTTTTCCAGGGATTATTTAACCATGATTTCTATTTAACATAAATGGTGTGCCAATAAGGGATTACACTACAAGTGCTATGTTAAGACTTCAATAAATTCTGGGAAAATTACTATAACACAATATTGGTCTAAAAACACCAGATCTTAAGTCTCATATTAATCCAAGGAGTATTTACCTTTATTTATCATTTATTACATTTGGTGTGCCAATAAGGGTTTACACTACAAGTGCTATGTTAATACTTCAATAAATTTTGGGAAAATTACTATAGCACAATATTGGTCTAAAAACACAAGATCTTAAGTCTCATATTAATCCAAGGAGTATTTACCTTTATTTATCATTTATTACATTTGGTGTGCCAATAAGGGTTTACACTACAAGTGCTACGTTAAGACTTCAATAAATTCTGGGAAAATTACTATAGCACAATATTGGTGTAAAAACACCAGATCTTAAGTCTCATATTAATCCAAGGAGTATTTACCTTTATTTATTATTTATTACATTTGGTGTGCCAATAAGAGTTTACACTACAAGTGCTATGTTAAGACTTCAATAAATTATGGGAAAATTACTATAGCACAATATTAGTCTAAAAACACCAGGTCCTAAGTCTCATATTAATCCATGGTGTATTTATCCTTAATTATCATTTATTACGTTCTTACTAAATGCACCCCAATTTTACCTACACCCTTAAGTCCAAAACTTCAACTTGAAGTTCAGAGAAATCAACTCATGTACATGAGTTGAATTCTTAGCTAGAGGTGGTTGATATCATATCTGAGGCATGGACAAATCATCAACGCATTTGCATGAGCCAAAATCACCAAACACACCAGATACACTTTTATATATGTCTCACTAAAAATGGTGCTGAGGGAGATACAGGGATCCAAATGACATGAAATTAGTGGCATTTTAAAGGTAACTTCAAGATCTACAATTGTTATGTTGGTCAGTTCCTCCAGAAATGATCCTAACCTAAGTAAAATCAACAGGCAAGTTCTATTACCAATTATTTATCTTAATCAAAATACACTTATATACATGTCTCACCAAAAATGGTGCTGAGGGAGCTACAGGGATCCAAATGACATGAAATTAGTGGCATTTTAAAGATAACTTCAAGATCTACAATTGTTATGTTGGTCACTCCCTCCAGAAATTATTCTAACCTAAGTAAAATCAACATGCAAGTTCTGTTACCAATTATTTATCTTAATCAAAATACACTTATATACATGTCTCACCAAAAATGGTGCTGAGGGAGCTACAGGGATCCAAATGATATGAAATCAGTGGCATTTTAAAGGTAACTTCAAGATCTACAATTGTTATGTTTGTCACTTCCTCCAGAAATAATCCTAACCTAAGTAAAATCAACATGCAAGTTCTGTTACCAATTATTTATCTTAATCAAAATACACTTATATACATGTCTCACCAAAAATGGTGCTGAGGGAGCTACAAGGATCCAAATGACATGAAATCAGTGGAATTTTAAAGGTAACTTCAAGATTTACAATTGTTATGTTGGTCACTTCCTCCAGAAATGATCCTAACCTAAGTAAAATCAACATGCAAGTTCTGTTACCAATTATTTATCTTAATCAAAATACACTTATATACATGTCTCACCAAAAATGGTGTTGAGGGAGCTACAGGGATCCAAATGACATGAAATTAGTGGCATTTTAAAGGTAAATTCAAGATCTACAATTTTTATGTTGGTCACTTCCTCCAAAAATGATCCTAACCTAAGTAAAATCAACATGCAAGTTCTGTTACCAATTATTTATCCTAATCAAAATACACTTATATACATGTCTCACCAAAAATGGTGCTGAGGGAGCTACAGGGTTCCAAATGACATGAAATCAGTGGCACTTTAAAGGTAACTTCAAGATCTACAATTGTTATGTTGGTCACTTCCTCCAGAAATGATCCTAACCTAAGCAAAATCAACATGCAAATTATGTTACCAATTATTTATCTTAATCAAAATACACTTATATACATGTCTCACCAAAAATGGTTCTGAGGGAGCTACAGTGATCCAAATGACATGATATCAGTGGCCTTTTATAGGTAACTTCAAGATCTACAATTGTTATGTTGGTCACTTCCTCCAGAAATGAACCTAACCTAAGTAAAATCAACATGAAAGTTCTGTTACCAATTATTTATCTTAATCAAAATACACTTATATACATGTCTCACCAAAAATGGTGCTGAGGGAGCTACAGGGATCCAAATGACATGAAATCAATAGCATTTTAAAGGTAACTACAAGATCTACAATTTTTATGTTGGTCACGTCCTCCAGAAATGATCCCAACCTAAGTAAAATCAACATGCAAGTTCTGTTACCAATTATTTATCTTAATCAAAATACACTTATATACATGTCTCACCAAAAATGGTGCTGAGGGAGCTACATGGATCCAAATGACATGAAATCAGTGGCATTTTAAAGGTCACTTCAAGTTCTACAATTGTTATGTTGGTCACTTCCTCCAGAAATGATCCTAACCTAAGTAAAATCAACATGCAAGTTCTGTTACCAATTATTTATCTTAATCAAAATACACTTATATACATGTCTCACCAAAAATGCTGCTGAGTGAGCTACAGGGATCCTAATGACATGAAGTCAGTGGTAATTTAAAGGTAACTTCAATATCTACAATTGTTATGTTGGTCACTTCCTCCAGAAATGATCCTAACCGAAGTAAAATCAACATGCAAGTTCTGTTACCAATTATTTATCTTAATCAAAATACACTTATATACATGTCTCACCAAAAAAGATGCTGAGGGAGCTACAGGGATCCAAATGACATGAAATCAGTGGCAATTTAAAGGTAACTTCAAGATCTACAATTGTTATGTTGGTCCTTTCCTCCAGAAATGATCCTAACCTAAGTAAAATCAACATGCAAGTTCTGTTACCAATTATTTATCTTAATCAAAATACACTTATATACATGTCTCACCAAAAATGGTGCTGAGGGAGCTACAGGGATCCAAATGACATGAAATCAGTGACATTTTAAAGGTAACGTCAAGATCTACAATTGTTATGTTGATCACTACCTCCAGAAATGAGCCTAACCTAGGTAAAATCAACATGCAAGTTCTGTACACATTATTTAACTTAACAAAATTCACTTGTAACAATTTAAATTAAATAGAAAACATAATAATTCTAGCTCTAATGACCTCCAAACTCTAGGATTTGGATGGTTAGGTCACCATACATGCATGGTCAAAGTTTTAGTGACATTCAAGGAGATTCTCATCTTCAATCACATCTAAAACCTCACTAGCCCCAAATGGCTATTAGCAACCCAATTTCCTCCTAAGTCACAAACTTCATTTTGAAGTTCAGAGAAATATCCTCATGAATTTGTGATGAAAATTTAACCAGTGTCCATACATGACCTAAAGAAGCCCTCATCAAAATTTGGGATCATTAGGAGTTATATAACTCCAAATATTCCATTTATTTGATTTTCCATGTTCTGAATAAAACTTTAGAAAAATAATTTCCTAAAAATCTGATTTTTAAACCCAAGCTAGGTATATGGCACATGCATGCATGGCCAAAATTGCAAGTCCATCAGACCTACCATTTACGATATATACACATTTTAAATCCTGATTTCTATTTTGACCAGCCTCACTAAAATAAGTGATGTGGGTCCTACGGTGCCCCAAATGGGCTGATTCAAGTTTCTAAATAAAGTAGACATCTAGATCTACAAAAGCTAGTTCAGCACAGTTTTCATGAAATGGCCTCTAAGGGGTTTGAAAATTAGTTTGAAACTGCTGCCAAGTTTGTGACAGATTTGAATAATTATTAAATTGAAATATTAAAATCCTGCACAGATCTTAAAGCCCAGATGGACGGCATCCGCACATCTTCCTCCTCCAACCGACGGCTGGGAATGAAACTTCCTATAGCTTTTGCGTGAGCCACCACCGACCATCCCCTTACCTCCATGGCCAATCTAAATCACCACCACCTTCGTTGAGGTGGTGGCCGTCGAGGGGAGGCGGTCTCCGGCCAAAATAGTGCACAGGAGAGGGGATCGGGGTGGAAAAAAATCAGCCAAGGTCTGATTTTCCAGAGCTAGATCCAAGCTCTTTTGAGCTCAAACCAAAACCTAAACGATCTAGGGATCTAGCACAAGGGGAGGGGAGGAGAAACCAGACCTTAGATTGGCTTGAGGTTAAGGAAAGCTCGGAATCGCCATGGCCGACCACCTCATTGGAGCTCCTTGCCGATTTCACTCCTCTCCACCAAAAGCTTCCGTTTAAAGCTGGATTTCTGCTGCATTCCTCCCTCTAAAGCTAATGGTGGCTTTAATTTCGGCTGAGGGGGGCTCCATGTGAAGATGCCATCATGGCATGGTCGGCCAAGCTTTGGTTGTCTCACCAAGATGCCATTTGGCACCCCCACTACAGTAATTCGGCTGGGAGAGCATGTGTGAGTTCAGAGGAGTTGATTGGAAGGGGAATTGGTTGCCATGTGTAGCCAATTCCTTGATTCCCTCCTTTTGTCCCATCCAAAGTTGGGGATTTTTCCAATTTAGCCTCTTGCATGTCATCTCTTCCTAATTTTTGAGGGCATGCATGGTAATTAGGTCATGGGATGTAGGGTGGTCCTCCTATTGAGGCCTTAGCCCATATGGCTTGGCTTAATTGGTTCAAATACTTAATTTTAGCCCAATTTTGACCTAATTGACTTTAGGGTTTGACTTAGTCAATTGATGAGTTGACTGGTCCAATGTGTTGGTCTTGAGTCCCTTGACACCACCCAATGCTGGTTGGGTCATGGTGGAGACCTAAGTGAGCTAATTTGACCAAAATGTGTGATTTTGACCAAAATTGGGGAAATGTTGACTTTGGTCAATTTGGCCAAATTGTTGACTCCATGATGGGGCTTTTGAGTCAATTGGGTCCTTCATGATGTCCTAAGACTAGGGTGAAGTCAATTTCATGTTTTGGCGTTCATTTGAACCTATTGGGGAGGAATTGACTTATGTTGACCCAAGTTTGACTTTGGTCAAATTGGGTCAACTGGTGACCCTGTGATGGGGCTTTTGGGTCCATAGCATTCTTTGGAGTGTTTATCATCTATTAGTGGAATCAATTTGTAGGTGTAAGTTCATGTTGAGCTTGTTTGACTTAGGTTGACTTGAGTCCTATAGGAGATCACATGTGAGTTCACCTAACCCTATGTGTTCTAAGATTGCAACCTAGCACAAACTCACAACACTCACCACTCGTCTCACCCTAATTGAAGTTATGGGGTCTAGAAGTTCTGAGGATGTTACAATACTTATGCCAAAATTAGGGAAAAATTGCCAGACCTCTATTGTGTCCAAAAAAGCTTAATTATTACAGAGTTTCACAATTTATGGGAATCATATCCTCACTGAAATAATTAATCCAAATAATTCCTAATTTGCACATGTTGTGAAGTAGCCTACTGATAACAATTTCCAAAAATTATATAAAAATTCACAGAGCTTCCTAGTGCTCTGAAATGTCCTATCACCAAGTTGCATATTTTTCCCGAGAGTTTTGAACCCTTAATTATATTCCTTAAGATTATGACAAAATAGGTGCCTTGTAAATGAAGTACTGTTTAAATCATCTAATAAATTTCACAAAAAATACCAGAGGTCTACAATATGATTATAAAGGCACTACCAAGGTTTCATCATCACCCAAGACCATTTGAGCATGTAAATGTCTCATATAAGAAATTTACCTAAAAGGTTTATGACCTGATTTAGGGGATTATATTCTCCTAAAATTCTCCCAAAATTCCCTAGTGCATAATCACACCCCATGAACATAAATCCTAGGTTCCATGGCCATTCTATAACTTTTGACCACATGTCCTTCAGAAAGCTCTATCTGCACCCCATGGGGTAAAATTAGGGTCCTAGGGCATATCCACCTCTACACCACCCCATCTTACTCATGAAGGTGTTTTAGGTGATCTTAAACCAGTGGCCAAGGTTTCAACTCATGGTGATGAGTTATGACCACCATACCCCAAGATAAACACCATGCCCTAACTTTGACCCAATTTGACCTAACTTGGGTTGACAAATTACCCAACCAAATCAGTCCCAATTGGGCTGAAATTTTTACCAGGGTCATGTGATAACCCTAAGAAGTACCAACCAAAATTTGGAGGGCATTGGAGGACAATTGACCCAATAAATAATTAATATTTGATTTATGAAATTATTACAAAAACCTTAGATAAAGGTTCTATTAAAATTCTCATCTTTGGTTATAATGTGTGGGTAGGTTTAAATAGCCTATGTTTCAAATTTCAAGTCAATATCATTACCCAATCAAAAGTTATTCAAGAAATGGTGGCTGTCCTACACTAGGAACCAATCTCACCAAAATGGACCTACAGGGAGAAATAAAACTCTTTCTGGGGTGAAATTAATTTTAAAATAAAGTAGACTCCAAGGGCTACAACTTTGGTGTTGACCACTTTTTCATTTGAGGGGTTCTAGTATTTTTAATAATTAAAATAAAATACCGTAGGAAGTATGACAAAATGTGTTGGAACAAGTCTCTGCGTTCGATGAAATCCAATCTGCGTTCGACGAAATCTGTTCTTCGTTCGATGAATGTCGTGCTTCAGTTCGACGAAATCAGTTCTCCAGCCAGTTCAGCAAATCTAGAATGGACTGAATAGTGTAAAAACTGTCAGAACAGTGCCAATTGAAAAATTCTAGGCTAAAAGTGGAATTAATGTCCAATAAGGAGTTGACACCTAACTTGGAGTTCCAAGGCATGGCATGGGAAGTTGTTGCCATTAATGCTTATTAATGAAAATCAAATCCCATACTCTCTACTCTCTTAAACCAAAAGAGCTGATCACTTCTCAGATCATCTTCTTTTTCTTCTTCTTCTTTTCATCTTCTTCCTCAAACATTAAGATAGTTAACTTAGGGTTCTTGAAAGAGCAAGCTTGGAGAAGGATTTTGAGCTTGGCCAACCACCACCATGCTGCCATGAAGAAAAGCTTGAACCATGGCCGAAAAATAAGGTGACTTCCGCCCCCTCTCCCTTGGTGCTAGATCTTTAGGTCTAAATAGGAGAGATATCGAGCTCAAAAGAGCTTGATTTTGTAAGATTAATGGAGTTTCGTAGGAAGAGGCCACACTAGAATTTATTTTCTAGGGCATGGTTCGCCGAGAAAATGTCTTCGATCAACTCCCCTCTTCAATACGAAGTTAAAGGAGTTGATTTCGTGAAGATCGGTGGCTTAATGAGGGAGTATTGGGGGAGAGAAGGTGAAATGACCTAACCCTAATTTGGGGAAGATGATGAATAGTCCAGTGTTAAGTAGGGTTTTAAATTATATATTTTGTGATAAAAGATGATGAATAATCCCCTGTTAAATAAGTTTTTAATTGTATATTATGTGATAAAGATGATAATAGCCCCTTGCTAAAGAAAGTTTTAAGTTATAACATTGCACTTGGTAAATAAGGGGTGAAATTGTGCGCAACTGGGTTCAAGCCAATTTGTAGGCTTGATCCCACTGGAATTAGGCTTCCGGCTCAACATGAAAGATGTAGTGCTCGGAAAGAGATTTCCGACAATAGGTTACCCATTTTTTGAAGTGACCTGTAGCTCCCTAAAAGTATTGTCGAGTGGACTATCCAGAAAGCTGAAATGGGTTAAGTGCATTCTGTTTTGCTGTCCAGATTTCTGCAATTGACTTCAGAGCAGATTTAAGGTAGGACCAACTAAGATCTGGGTTTAGGGCTTAACATGAATGTTGTAGCCCTTGATGTTATCTTTCCAAAATTGGGTGGATCATAATTTTTGGACAACTTTAGCACCCAGAAATCCAGTTTTAGTAAACTGTGTCAAAATAATTTTCATCTCAGTATTTTGTGGATTTTTCTCAAGATATTGGTTGTATGCTCATGAAAATTGGTGGAGACATTAGTGACAACAATATGTAGAACCATGTTAAATTTCATAATATTTTAATATGTGGTATTAGAGTTATTGCCGTTTCAATTGATAACTTGAAGGAGATATAAATGTTGAATGTGAAGGCCGATTGGGCCGAAATTTTGTATGAATCATGTACATGCTAGTATGGACCTGTGATAATAAATTCAGATTTATTTCTATTGAGATGTCTCCTTAAATGAACCTTCAATTGTTAGTTTTATGTGGAATCGTAAAAAGGTCATGTTTATATAAATGCGCACATCATTTGACAATCTATCAGATGTTTAGATTGGTGATAACCTCTCAATAAATTTAATAGCTTTAATCGTGTTGGAACACGTTGAGATTTGTGCATGAGGATTGAATATTGGTGGTACGTTCGAGTTTACTTCTTTAGTAAAATATGAATATGATACCGTACACCCAAGTAGTCCTACAAGATCTTATAGAGTAATTTCCATATTATACACATGCTACTGCATAGAGTCATGATAACTCGGTATGGGTAGCATTGATGGATTGGTGTGGATTATATGATATGGTTATTTCTTATGGTGAAATGTTAAGGACCTGATTGTTGGGGGGCCTTGGATGCTAATTTGCATCGGTTGAACTGGTATGATGTGAAAGGTAGAAGGCTCCATCCGTGAGTCCTTGGGTGCTTGATATCATAGATTATACAGGGGAATTACATGAATGTGCATGGTTTACACATGGTCGTGTAATGATCCTGGTTGAAGGATTGCTTGTGGCAGATCTACGGGCTCGCTAGTTCTCACACCGACGGGAGATGGCAGATAGATCTTAGTCGGTTGGGCTGTGCTCTTTGTGTTTACTTCCAAAGACCCCTTCTGTGCCTAGTGACTGGTTGGGCTGTGCTCTTGGTGTTTACTTCCCAAGACCCTTTTCGAGTCCAGTACGCAGGTTCTCCGCTGTTGTGTTCTTAGCGTTGAGGCGTACGTAAGGCCTAGGTCTGGTAGTGTGTATACCCACCTAGTAGTGGATAAGCCCGTTCCACTGCCACCGTCTGGTCATGATGGGGTGGGGGGGGGGGGACCTGAGAGGTTACCTACCCTCGATAAGTGGGAAGTATAGGTCTATGTCGACATGCCAATATGCATGGGTGAGTCATCATATCATAATCATTGCATTGCATTCATCTTTTCATGATCATAGCATTGCACCACATGGGGTCCATTGTATTAATTAGTATGGGCTCTTTTATATGGTGGGTTCCAAATTGGAAACCTTAACTTATAAGTCTGTATGGGCATTCATATAAGTTAAGGTAAATTTTGAAACTACAAATATTCTGCTTACTTCTATACTGTTATACTGCATTCTATACCTTGCTACTCGTCACAATGCTAGCTTAGAATTGTTTCTTACTTCACTATCATAGTAACTGCTAGCATAAATGTACTCTTGTGTATAGTAGCTTTATTTCTACTGTTGATATAGAATTGCTAAGAGTGTACCCTTACTACTGCCACCTGTTCTATCATACTTATAGTTTATATTGCAACGTTCTCCTCTTTCCTTCTGATCGATGCTTAAGAGTCACCGGGGGAGAGGATGTGAAGCCACTTAGTCTGTATGACTAACGGTTGTTATACCCCCATTTTAGGAGCACACTTAGGTGGAGCAGCTGCGTACGACACAGGAGGACTGCCAGGCCAGTGTGATAGGGCCTGTGACGATGTTACCTTCGCTACCGTCAGTGACATATGTAAGCGAGTGTTTGAGATGTAGCCTGAGGGCAATAGGTACTATGATGTTGTTCAAGAGCTTTTGTAGCTACCTGTTATTATGGACAATTTTACTTACTTGTGAATTATGGATTCTGATGTTTTTATATTATTAATGGGTTGGCATGATGATATTGAAAAATAGCCTACATGATAGGTGTCTTGTGGAGGGGGCTAGCCTGTGTGCTGGCCATTCCGCTAGGTGGCTGTCCTGGGCGTGTTTTGTGTTCCGGGAGGGGGGGTCTTACAAATGGTATCAGAGGGCAATGTTTCTGAGATAAAGAAGTCCATTAAACCACTAGGCCACCCCTGCTCAATAGATCAGTTTGAGGACAAACTTATAGAGCAAAAGCGGTGGTGTGCCCATGTGTGATTAACATTAAGTATGTCCACTTTTTCGTATAGAAAGTGCCAACCTAAGCCAAACTCGTACCCTTACGTATAGATGCTTGCTCATTCCGAGACAGTAGTTGATATTCCCATTCCAACAATTAGAGTTGGTTTGACATATGATTGATGCCAACCTAACTAGGAAACCATTTTGGTCAACATAACAGGATATGTTGTAACATATCCTAGCCTTATATCGATCTCGAGGATGATGTGGCCAAGCAATAAGTGACCGCAAATGACTAAGAGAAGAGTTCAATGTGAGTGTAAATGCTAGAGACTCACACCCTGAGATTTCTATCTCAGATATGGAGTAATATTATCACCTTACCCAAAATATTAGGACAATCTCAATAAGATTGGTGCCTGTAGTCTATTATCAGCTTAGTAAGAGACCACTAAGCATTTATTATATACTGTATGTGGATACCTCCCACTTCTAATTATGTAGAAGGTTTCATATGGAGAAGATATGATAAGAATTCGGATCTAGAGAAGGCCCTTTTTGGGATGAATGTATTATATTGGTGGTAGAAGAAACTCAGCGAAAGAGATACGTGGGCTTATCTCTTCGTTTATTGGGCTAGTTATGTACCGTCTTGGGTTTCTTGGAGGATTTAAAATCTTTGTAATTTTTAACATTGGAGGTGGTGATCCTTGAAGAGTTAATTCCCCTTAGGCAAGGTGCACTGCGAATGCCATGTTTGGGTTGATAAAAATTTCATTAGCGGAATAAGAGAAGAAAACATTTTGAAGATGATAATCCTCTCTTTACTGTTCTAAGATTATGTGGATAATTAACGAGGGGAGTAGTAAACTAACACTTTGGGAATGTGCAATTATGTTGTGATAACATTATAACTGGGAAGCTAATGAAATTTTGTGCATGCATTGCTGGTATGATGATAAACTACCCCTGAGTTTGGAAATTCTTGGTGAGATTTTCCTTTAATGTTGTAATTACTTGACATTGGGAAATTAATAAGTGTTAGGTGGTGGAAGAAACCTAGTCTAATTGTATGGGGCTTATCATTTCATTTATTGGACTAGACATGTACCTAGTATTCATTTTAAGTGTTTGACCTGGAAAGAGGCCGCACATGCTCGAGGTGCGAATAGCGGAAATGTGCATGTTGAAATTCTCCCGGGATAATTATCCAAAAGATGTGAAACTTAATACATGCCTTCAAGTCTACCTTAGGAAGGACTCCAAAAAAAATTTGGGTGTAGTTATTGGAGTACGGTTTTCCAAAAATTAGTATAACTTGTGGGATGATATAAATCCCCACGTTTTAGTATGGGATAAATGTGTCATGCACATCAACGATATACTACTCACAAAAAGACAATAGGGGTTGTCTCAGATGTTTATGTTGGAGAAGGAGGTAATTATTTAACACCCACATGAGATGAAATTATGACATATTGATGCGCGGTGACCCCCTTGTGTAAGGATCAGTTGTAAATTTAGCAAGAGAGGTAGCCAATTACCTCTGAAGCATCAAAATTTTGGGAGAATGCACAAACAAGTAAGAGTAAATGTAACATCTTACCTCGACAAGGTAGATTTCTAGAGGCTCTGTATCGTAACCCAACCGTTGAATAAGGTTTTTGTTCACAGTTGAGGAGCCCTTAAATGAAATGATTTAAATCATGAGATAAAAGTAGCACCAATTTTTGAATTCGGTGCAAATCTAAGTAGGACCGGGAGTAGACAAAAGTAACACTTGACTCGAAGTCACGTG
This sequence comes from Dactylorhiza incarnata, assembly GCA_033032865.1. Taxonomy (NCBI): domain Eukaryota; kingdom Viridiplantae; phylum Streptophyta; class Magnoliopsida; order Asparagales; family Orchidaceae; genus Dactylorhiza; species Dactylorhiza incarnata. The sequence goes on along the minus strand of JAWHQI010000026.1, from coordinate 2,028,559 downwards.
TTATTAGAAGGGAATGATGTGATTATAACCCATTCGAGGTGTAGAGTCATGGATTCACCTTACTTTGAGCCACGATAAAGATTCGCAATATCACCATAACAAATTGATAAGCATCATCAGATGATCACATGCGGAATTTGGGAACTATTTGGAAACATAAGAGATTTCTGAGCTTAAACCCTTGAGGTAGTAACATCATGTTTGGTAATTGATGGATTGAAAAGGCATAATGTCATGTCAAGTGAGGTGGGGTGATTGCGAAACTTGATTATTATGTGAATTTTAAGTCAAGCGGTAAACATCGATGACGTTTGACCATTTTAATTATCTTTCCATGACTTGATATTGGAAATAAAGTACCCTCAAAAATGTAAAATCGAGTAGGCATCATGCTATGTTTGGAAGAGGGGTACTATAGGTATGATCCTTGGGATATGGTTTGGATGGTTTCAAAAATCGAAAGGCATGAGCACCTCGACATTATATCGTCGGCAAAGTTTCTTGATGTTTAGAAACACTTTATGAAATCAAGAAATAAATTCATACATACACTTCAAAGTTGAATGAGTATTCCCTCCTCTTGTTAGTAAGAATTTGATAATCTATCAGAGGGTCTAGATTTGTGATAACCCCGTGGTAAAGTATACGATCAATGACTCTTAGGAGAACGGACACGAGATGGTTGAAGGTTGGGTCAATCCGAATTTGACTGGGCTTGGTTGGTGGTTTTTGCATAAATGCCCTTGTAATGGAAATGTTAAACACTTTGAATGTATAAAGAGTGTACATGATTATTACATATTAGAAGGCGGAGGTATGAAAATTTTTCCCCTGTTTGACTCATATAGTTAAGCTACGTGATCATAACCATTGTTGAAACTTAATATCAAGTGAATGCCGTGTTAAGGGTAAAAGATGTGTGTTGTATGAATGATTGCCTCTGACGGGATAACTTTGATGGAATCAATTGATAATGATATGGATAATGATGGATTGTACTAGAAGATGAGATTAAAGCTTGCTTCTACATATTTAATACATAAGAGAGACGATCTTGCGGGTACAATAACAGTTTGGGTATTTAAGGTCTGACCCAAGGATATGACATCGTGAATTTTATGGTTAATTACCCGCTTGACATTGAGGCCAGCCTCCATGAATGCTAAATTTTGGATACATTTAAATGATGATGTTGAAAGTGCTACACATTATTTGGATAACGATGTCTGCGGTTAGAAGAATCAATTTATGTTTGCAAAATTTGGAAGCACATCATTCCCTTAAAGGAGGATTCTAAATTTTATCTGGAAACAAGAGTGGCAACCTTTTGCGTACCAGGTTCATTGATCTTAAAAGATTTTAGATCAAGGGTGCAATGAAAGTTGGTTTATTAGGTTGAGGGAACAAGGGATTATGGGTTTAAATGGTTTCCAACCTGCACGTAGTGGGAGCATGGCTATAAAGCCAACCATGTATTTTCACAACCATACTTATGTCTTCATCAGGATGAGAGACACTTAAGAATTCTCTGTGCATAAATTGATAATAAGTGTCACGAAGTATAATAAAGGTACACTTGGGGAAATTTGGGGTGATGCGTGATGCGATGTGGATAAGTAATGCTATGCACAAGTGTTAAGTGGGAGTCAGGACATACTAAACTAATAACCTCGTCAAGTGTACTCCGAACTTGATTTACATAGTCTGACCTTCAATCCCCATAGCCTCCACCTAAATTTTGGGGACGAGATCGTTTCTTCGTTTATTGGATTTGTAACATCCCAGTTTGATCAAGACCCCTCAGGAGTGTGTTGTGTCACCGGGAGTTGACTCGGGCTCGGTAGAAGCCCTAAGACCCTGAGGTGGTCAGGTTTGAGTCATGGTCATCAAGTGATGATTGATTTACTCTACTCTAATTATAAATGTTGAAAGTATAAGTATGTCCTGGCAGACGAGAAATAGGCCATGGTAGAAGTAGATTAGGTTAGTCTAGAAAAAATTAGGAAAAGAAATGTGCAAGTCAAAATCGACGGGGCTTCCCGTTGATCCTTAACATCATATGGGAATGCTGTTTCCCTAGGCTCAAGTCATAATCAACGAGTCTTCCCGTCGATTGAAGAGACCGGCCCGTCGATCGACGGGAGCTCCCGTCGATCCTTAACATCAACTGGGAATGCTATTTCCCTAGGCTCAATAATCGACGGGTCTTCCCGTCGATCGACGACGGGACCAGCCCGTCAATCGACGGGAGCTCCCGTCGATCCTTAACATCAACTGGGAATGCTATTTCCCTAGGCTCAATAATCGACGAGTCTTCCCATCGATCGACGGGACCGTCCTGTCGATCGATGGGAGCTACCATACATTTTCTCCATTAGCTGGGAAGACTGAAGATCGATGGGACAGAAGGATGGAAATCGACAGGACAGATCTAGAATGGACTGAACAGTGTCAAAACTGACAGAACAGTGCCAATTGCAAAATTCTAGGCTAAAAGTGGAATTAATGTCCAATAAGGAGCTGACACCTAACTTGGAGTTCCAAGGCATGGCATGGGAAGTTGCTGTCATTAATGCTTATTAATGAAAATCAAATCCCACACTCTCTCCTCTCTTAAACCAAAAGAGCTGATCACTTCTCAGATCATCTTCTTTTTCTTCTTCTTCTTTTCATCTTCTTCCTCATACCTTAAGAGAGTTAACTTAGGGTTCTTGAAAGAGCAAGCTTGGAGAAGGATTTGGAGATTGGCCGACCACCACCATGTTGCCATGAAGAAAAGCTTCAACCATGGCCGAAAAATAAGGTAACTTCCGCCCCCTCTCCCTTGGTGCTAGATCTCTAGATCTTATTAGAAGAGATATCGAGCTCAAAAGAGCTTGATTTTGTAAGATTAATGGAGTTTCGTAGAAAGAGGCCACACTAGAATTTACGTTCTAGGGCGTCGTTTGCCGCAAAAATGTTTTCGATCAACTTCCCTCTTTAATACAAAGTTAAAGGAGTTGATTTCATGAAGATCGGTGGCCTAATGAGGGAGTATTGGTGGAGAGAAGGTGAAATGGCCTAACCCTTATTTGGGGAAGATGTTGAATAGTCCCCTGTTAAGTAGGGTTTTAAATTATATATTTTGTGATAAAAGATGATGAATAATCCCCTGTTAAATAGGGTTTTAATTGTATATTATGTGATAAAGATGATAATAGCCCCTTGCTAAAGAAAGTTTTAAGTTATAACATTGCACTTGGTAAATAAGGGGTGAAATTGACGCAGCTGGGTTCATGCCAATTTGTAGGCTTGATCCCACTGGAATTAGGCTTCGGGCTCAACATGAAAGTTGTAGCCCCCTGGAAAGAGCTTTCGGACGATAGGTTATCCATTTTCTGAAGTGACCAGTAGCTCCCAAAAAGTCCAGTTGAGTGGGTTGTCCAGAAAGCTGGAATGGGTTAAGTGCATTCTCTTTTGCTGTCCAGATTTCTGCAGTTGACTTCAGAGCAGATTTCAGGTAGGACCCACTGATATTTGGGATTAGGGTTCAACAAGAATGTTGTATCCCTTGATGTTAGCTTTCCAAAACAGGGTGGATCATAATTTTTGGACAACTATAGCACCCAGAAATCTAGTTTTAGTAAATTATGTCATAACACATTTGATCTCTGTATTTTGTGGATTTCTCTCAAGATATTGGTTGGATGCTCATGAAAATTGGTGGAGACATTGGTGACAACAATATGTAGACCCCTGTTGAATTTCATAATATTTTAATAAGTGGTATTACAGTTATTGCCGTTTCAATTGATAACTTGAAGGAGATATAAATGCTGAATGTGAAGGCCGATTGAGCCAAAATTTTGTATGAATCATGTACATGCTATTATGGACCTGTGGAATCGTAAAAAAGACATATTTATATAAATGCACACATCGTTTGCCAATCTATCATATGTTTAGATTGGTGATAACCTCTCAATAAGGTTAATAGCTTTAATCGTGTTGGAACACGTTGATATTTGTGCATGAGGATTGAATATTAGTGGTACGTTTGGGCTTACTTATTTAGTAAAATATGAATATAAGACCGTACACACAAGTAGTCTTACAGGATCTTGTAGAGTAATTTCCATGTTATACACACGCTACTGCATAAAGTCAAGATAACTAGGTATGGGTAGCATTGATGGATTGGTGTGGATTATATGATATGGTTATATCTTATGGTAAAATGTTAAGGACCCGATTGTTGGGGGCCTTGGATGCTAATTTGCATCGGTTGAACTGGTATGATGTGAAAGGTCAAAGGCTCCATCCGTGAGTCCTTAGGTGCTTGATAACACAGATTATGCATGGGAATTACATGAATGTGCATGGTTTACACATGGTGGTGTAATGATCCTGGTTGAAGGATTGTTTGTGGCAGATCTACGGGCTCGCTAGTCATCACACTGACGGGAGCTGGCAGATTGATCTTGGCCGGTTGGGCTGTGCTCTTTGTGTTTACTTCCAAATACCCCTTCTGTGCCTAGTGACCAGTTGGGCTGTGCTCTTGGTGTTTACTTCCCAAGACCCTTTCCGAGTCCAGTACACAAGTGCTCCACTGTTGTGTTCTTAACATCGAGGCATACGTAAGGCCTAGCTCTGGTAGTGTGCATACCTACCTAGTAGTGGAGAAGCCCATTCCACTGCCACCGTCTAGCCACGATGGGGGGGGGGGGGGGTGCCTGAGAGGTTAGCTACCCTCAAAAAGTGGGAAGTACAAGTCTATGTCGACATAGCAAATATTCATGGGTGAGTCATCATATCATAATCATTGCATTGCATTCATCCTTTCATGATCATAGCATTGCACCGCATCGGGTCCATCGTATAAGTTAGTATGGGCTCTTTTATATGATGGGTTCCAAATTGGAAACCTTAACTTATAAGTTTGTATGGGCATCCATATAATTTAAGGTACATTTTGAAACTGCAAATATACTGCTTACTTCTGTACTATTACACTGCATTCTATACCTTGCTACTCGTCACAATGCTAGCTTAGAATTGTTTCTTACTTCACTATCATAATAACTGCTAGTATAAATGTACACTTGTGTATAGTTGCTTTATTTTTACCGTGGATATATAATTGCTAAGATTGTACCCTTACTACTGCCACCTGTTCTATTGTACTTATAGTTTATATTGCAGCGTTCTCCTCTTTCCTTCCGCCCGGTGCCTAAGAGTCATCGAGGGTGAGGATGTGAAGCCACTTAGTCTTTATGACTAACGGTTGTTACACCCCCATTTTAGGAGCACACTCAAGTGGAGCAGCTGCTTACGTCACAGGAGGACTGGCAGGACAGGGTGATAGGGCCTACGAAGATGATACCTTCGCTACCGTCAGTGACAGATGTGAGCGAGTGTTTGAGATGTAGCCTTAGGGCAATAGGTACTCTGATGTTGTTCTTGAGCTTTTGTAGCTACCTGTTATTATGGACAATTTTACTTACTTGTGAATTATGGCTTCTGATGTTTATATATTATTGTTGGGTTGACATGATGATATTGGAAAATAGCCGGCAGGATAGGCGCCTTATGGAGGGGGATAGCCCGTATGCTGGTACTTCTACAAGGTGGCTGTACTAGGAATTGGACTCCCCTCGACCGTGTTTTTTGTTCCGGGAGGGGGTCTTACATTGAGTGCATGAAACGTGTGGTCATAAGTACCCAAAGTTGTGTTGTGATTAATTGATGTTATGTTAGTCTCATGTACTTGCTTAGGTGGTTGTGGGGATCCCCCGGGTGAACCCAACTAACATAATTTGCATACCTAGGTTCCCTTTTCTTTTATGATCAACTTAGAAGATTGATTGTGCTTGATACCTCACCGTGTAGATGCACTCTCTTATTTATATTACATATTGCATGTACGGCTTGCTTGCAGGTGAGCGGTGCCCCGCTTTGGAGCTGTCTAGAATGGCTGGGGGGGGGGGGAGGGGGTGTGATTATTACGTGGTTTGTGGTCAGCTCATAGCTGACCCTTGTTTACCTCTTATTTGTGGTTGGTACAGGTGCTGGTGAGACAAGCGGGAAGTAGCGGGTTGAAGCCCAAAGCTATTGGCCCTCGAAGGCCAGCCTATTTTCCTGATTTCCATGTATTGCCGTCCTGCGTGCCGATGTATGTCTTAGAGTTTTGCTACATTTGTTGAATGTAAGGTCATAAGGCCATAACTCTATATTTGACATTAATGAGTAGGTGGACATTCTAATTTTAATGTTTAATGAATGCTTCCGCTTGTGCTTATTATACTCCTGTGTAGTTTTTTGTTTTCTGGCTATCATATTATTAACGTCTAGCTAATGTGTTCAATATGGCATAGGGTCTCTGCCGGGCCTATTGTTATATTATTTGTACTGACATGGTGTTATAATTTGGTATCGGACTTTAGGAGTTGATCCATAGTTTATAGAATTTGAGGCCAAATTCTTTTTAAGGGGTGGAGTGAACGTGATTTGCGTTCACCCAAAATGACAAAACTAATAAGAATGCCCACTTAGGAATGAAAAATATACATGTTTGCGGAACCTGAGCATTCCTTGATTGATGTTTTGTTATGTTTGCGGTGACTAAATTGTGTGCTGCATGATTATAGGTGACTAGGAGTGGTGCGGGGCAGTCTCAACCCCATAACACTACAGAAAGTAGTGCGTCCGCTGAGGTGCCAGCAGACACTCCCTCTGCTGAAATGATTAGGTTGGTTGCCGAAGCGGTCTTCGCTATGATAAATGCACAATCAACAAAGCTAGAACATGTTACTCTTACTCCTGATGTGATCCCAGTGTTGGTTTCTACAATGGAGCTAGAGTGGAACCTATTGTGCAGCCATGAGTTGAGAATAGAGTTGGGCCTGTAGCAGTGGGGAGAGCGCGTGACCAATAACTGAAGCACTTTCTAAGCTTCCACACTCCAACTTTCTCGGGGTCCGAATTGATAGTTTATAGGTATGTCGTCTAATTCACCTGGGGGGGGGGGGAGTGAATAGGTCTCTTTGATTTTTACTTAATTCTTTTTGCTAGTAAACAAAATAACAAGCATACACAGAAAACACACAAGTGTTTATAGTGGTTTCCCAAGATAGTGTGTCTATGGGTAGTCCACTTTCCCTCTACACCTTTCTAATAGTGTGTTAGACAAGGCCAACTCCTCCAATTTCAGCTCCTAGAGCTTACAACTCAGATCCCTCAGGATCTCTCAGGCTTGCTCCAAGCCCTACCTCAGGCCAACCAGCGCTGCCACTCAAACTGCTCCCACTCCTACAACTCAGAGATCCCCTTGACCTCCAACCTCAGGCCTATCAAGAAGCCCTACTTCTCAGGCAAATTGCCTTACAGCTCAGGCTAAATAGCCCTACAAACTCAGGCCTAACAACCCGATAGCTTAGGTTCAGCAACCCTACACACTCATGCATTGTGCCTTACAAAGCTCAGAAAAATATAGTTCTTACAGTGAATAAATGTTAAGCTTACAACATTAGACAACACTAGAATGATGTCTTCTGTTGTTCCTGCACAGCTGGTGCTTCTTTGAAACTTGGCTGAATGTAAATTTCAATCCTTTCTTCTTTCCGATCCTTCTCTTCAGTAGAGGAGAAAGGATCACCTTGCTCTTCTGAGTAGAAGAGCTATCTTCTCTCCTTGTGTCTTCTTGCTGGTTCAGTAAGCAGGAGGAGGAGAGAACTTGAAAGCCATCAATGGAATAATGATAATGGATTTTTTTAGAACACCAACAGGTCCTTTTGAAAGTGACCTAAGATGTTCTTTGATACTTCATGTGTCTTCAACGGCTCTTAGAAAGGCCCCTGACACTTTGGAAGGAGATAGAATGCTTTATCTCTCCTTTACAACTATTTACACCAAAAGCAGGCCACGCCACTGTCTTCTTCCTGATTTGAATTTGTCTCAGCGGTTGGGATGAGACAGTTTTCCATCTCAGTGGTTTGGCTGTCTTGGTCTTAGTGGATCCACTGAGACAGATAGTATTCTCAGCGGTTTTTGTCTATCTGCAGCTCAGCTGAGGCAGATCACTTCTTAGGGGCTCCTGGCCTCGTCTCAGCGGTTCCGCTGAGACAGTGACTCCTTCTCAGCGATTTTGACAGCAAACCTCTGAACTTATTCCAATGTTTGGAATATCTTAAGCCTGCACATTCCTGATGCAATGTAGGGTTTATCAAATACAATATGTACTTAGTATTGTGAGTGATGCCTCTTCAAATCAAGGAACATTGAGGGCAATATTCCCAACAATCTCCCCTATTTGAAGAAGGCAGAACATCCCCAATGCTAAGATACATAACAAATAAAAACTTATCATGCAAATGCACTACATAACATTCATGATATCATAATATATACATGTTAACATTACTATGGCATTACAGATAATGTAGTTACAGATTATATTCATGACAGACATAATAACAACATTGTTTATCAAACCAATAATATAGTTAACTAATTTTGTCTAGGCATGCCATAATATCTAAAGCAATAATACTTAATCATATTAATCTCATAATAATATTAGCCTATAACATAAACCAACAGATTCAACAAAAACTTTCAATTTCATTTCAGTCATAAAGTTGAGACATTGTTCTAATTGAATTTCAGAAGAACTGAATACATTAATTTAGGTTTGTCTCCTCTTAGAAGATGTTGAACATTCAGCATTGTCTGCAACACCTTCATTTCCTTTTGCTGAGACTTCCTTGTCTTCAGCAGCATAAGTGGCAGTATCCTTTTCAACATTAGCTGCTTCTATCTTAGCTATCTTTTTCTTGTTTTATTGCCTCTTGAAGTATAAATATGACTTTGGAATGTACCTTGAAGGCATCCTCCTTGGGTTGTCCTTCCTCACAAGATTTTCCTTGAAGATTCTTTCTCTTCTTGTGCTCCTTTCTAGATGCTTTATCCATTGCTCAGCTGGATAAATCCTGTCAATATCGTTGCAGACTTGCCCATGGCTTAGCCAGGCATTCAGTATTATGCTCTTGGAGTCCTCACTCCAATATTCATAATCTGGGTCTCTGCTCTGCTCATCCCTTTGCATGGCCATATATTCCTCAGCTAGCATCATGTGCTCTCTCTTCCTTCTCTTTGCCAGTTGAGCATTTTGAGCAATTCTGGCATGGCCCTCAAAATCAAAATCTTCCTTTCTATAGTTATCCAGCAGTGGAAGATTTAGGGCAATCCTAGTCCCTTGTAGCACCTGGAGAGCCAATTCTGAATTGGTCTCAGCATTGGACACCTCCCCTATTCTGCCTTCTTCAATAATTATAGCTTATAGCAACTGGGAGGCACCTGCTACAGAACCTGAGAGGGTCTGGAAAGCATTTTCCAGATCAGATTTCATCTCATCTTTCATCCTTTCTATTTCACTGATCACTGTGGTGGCAGTTTTTCAGACAAACTTGATGATTAATATTTGGATTGTCTTCTTTTTATGGTTTGCACAACCTTTATATGATGAGCTGAGAATTAGGCGGGTGTTTTCGAGGAGTTTCACAAGTACTTCTAATTTGAGAAACTAACCGTTATCCTATCGAAAGATAGAAGTAACGGTCTTTTCTTTTTTCGAAGTATTGACGATTATGCCCCGGCTACAACGCCAAATTCTATTGATTTTTAGAATAGAAAAGGGGAGTTTTGCACTAAATTGGCTTGAAAAGCTTTTGTTTAAATTTTAATCAAAGCTAATCATTTGATAAAGGCAAGTATACCTTATCGCGAGTAATACATGATATTTTGTTTCAGAAAATATCGGGGTCGCATATTTCCGCGGATTGTGTTGATTATAGCTACTTTGAGGAACGAACTATTATTTTATCGGAATAAGCTTTTAGCGTGAGTTTTAAAAGAAAATGATAATAAGCGTATAACTAGAGTTTTAAACGATGATAAAGATAGCGCCCGATGTCGATTTACTTTGAGACGAAAATAGTCTTTTTTAGAAGTAAAAGTTACGACTTTTCAAAATATTAAAACGACATGGCCGTGGAGGTTACGTAAGTATGAATGCTCCTCTCTCGAGGGTACGCCACCTGAGATTATGAATATTCGAACAAACTCTCATTCTTTAATCGAATTTCCTTAATACTCACTTTATGTTGTGAACCCCACTATTGGGTTTTTATTTCCAATTCGGGAGACTTACCTCATCCTCTCTTGAGGATAGAGCGCACTTCTCTTTACCCGTGAGCGATTAGTCTGTACGCACGAGCCTCTCGGCTAACTAGTGTACGAAAATGGAAATGAAAACCACACCTCGATTATATGGCTCCACTCAACGTTATTCTCAGGTAAACCTTAAGTTTTAGAAAGAGATGTTTTAACTTTTAGAAAATCATTTATTTGTCCCAATGCTCTTCGACATCGTGCGCTAAAGGAAATTAGCCACTCATTGGAATGGAGACGACATAAGTTATTAGAAAATACATGTTAAATAATTTGAGTGGATATAAGCATGAAAGAAAGATTAAAAGACTTATATAAAAACAGAAATAGTATCTGTCCCAACCGTCTTAATCAAGCGCTAAAAAGTTCTTAGCGTCTCATCCGGGACGGGAGTGGTATAGAAATGAAATACTTATATAAGAGCTAAAATAATATCCGTCCCAACCATCTTAATCAAGCGCTAAAGAAAATTAGCCTCTCATCCGGGATGAGGGTGGTATAAACAGTTATATAAAGACTGAAAATTAAAACTGAAAAGAGTGTTACACACTCAGAACCCAAAATAGGGTTTGGAAAACATCACTGAAAGACTACTTCAAAACATTATAAGACAAAGTTGAGATAAGAAAACAAACTATTTTATTTGCAAAATAATGATTACAACTAGACTAGGAAAGAGAAAGTGGCTACTTAGAAATGCAGAAAATAACTCAAATACAAGTCCTAAACTACTCCAGAAGCTAGCTAACACATGAAATTCTGGATGAAAATTCCTTCAGCCGAGCCCCTCTATTTTTTGGCAAAAATTTATTTTTACACGCCCTTGGGTCATGGGCGTGACTTGTGGTCATGAACGTGACATGGGGGCGTGACATTTGCTCGGCTATAACGACCGCCTTCTCGAAGGATCCGTCGTCAAAATAAGATTGCACACGGGCGTGGCTTGGATTATAACGAGCATGATATGGAATGTCACGGGCGTGAATATGGGCGGCAGACGTCAACAACATGGGCGCGACTTTGGGGCGTGACGCGCTGGCGGAACACGGGCGTGACTTGTCGAACAAGGGCGTGACTTGGTCAATTCTTCGGGATTTCACCTGAAAATGGACGACAGCTGGAAAGTTGGCTTTTTAAAATTACACACCTTTGGTCACGGGCGTGACTCAGGGTCGCGGGCGTGACCCAGGGCGTGGCTTGACAAAAAATTGCCAAAATCTGCAAAAACAAAAATAAAACTAATTTAGTAAGGAAATAATGAAAACAAGCAATTTATTCATTAATTTACATATAAAATTCACAATATTAATTAAAACTATACTCATAACTATACTAAAAATACGTATATTTTACTATTTATGAAATACCCCCATACTTAAGCTTTTGCTATTCCAGAGCAAAAGTAAGAGAGATCTATGAGGGATTAACATAAGTTCTGATTTTTAGCTATCGTTTTATTTAATCATAAGAGACTGAAAAATAAAAATTCTGAGTATAAAGAGTTAAGTAAATTATGCAAATAATTTAAGTAGAAAGAAATGTTTTAGCCAAAAGACTTCTTAATTAACCAAATAGCAAGCAAAATTGCAATCATTAGTAAACGAGATTAAATCAAAATTATAAGAACCTTTGTTTAAAGAAACGTGAAGGAAAAATACAAGTTACTTATTATGCTCTCAAATGATTTTTTGAATTAAAACTAGATATAATAAATTGGCAAAGGGAAGGGATAAAAAGATTTGGCAAAAAGAAGAGTACTTGAATTAGGGGTGATAGATTTTATCCTCTTATCCTTTCTTTTTAGTTTTCTTTGGTGCCCACGTGGTGTACGTGGCCAAACTTTTTTTTTGTTTCTTTTAACCCAATGTTTATGTTTACGGAATAAAATCTTATTCTCATTGACATAAGATCTTTTAAAGTTTTATTGGGTGCCTATGTTTATGGAATGAAATCTTATTCCCATTGACATAAGATCTTTTTCTTCTTCTATTTTTCATGCCATGCTAAATATTTGTAAGGGGTTTTCAAGAGAAATTCTAGAATAATAAAAAAAGGTTTGAGGGCAACCTTAGTAATTTGAATATTCGTAGATTTCTAAAGACATAAAATAGAGATAATTGCAGTCTAAGGTTGTTTTGCCAATATAATACACATGCCTCTATTTTAGCCAGTAGAAGTAGTGCTTGAAAACAAAGCCTCTATTTAAATTAAAAACACAAGATATTCTTTAAAACTTAACCCCGAACATTTAAATCTATCGATCTTAGATAAACGAATGAATAGTAAAACTAGAGATTATGAAAATCCACAAACAGATATTCTCGAAACTAAATGCTTTTAAGAATTAAAGTAAAGTAGGGTTTTATTATTTTTTGGATATTTGTTTTTTTTGTAGTTTTGTTTAAGTTTATGTTTACGAAGGTAAACAAAATGAAATGTAGAATAAAACAGGGAAAACTCTAATTTTCTTTTGTTTTTGAATTTTTTTGTTGGATTTTTTCTAAGTTTTGGTAAATTTTCTAAGTTTTGGTAATTATGAAATATTTTTTTTTATAATTTTTGTTTGTTTAAATGAAAATGGTAAAACACCCCCATACTTAAAACCAACATTGTCCCCAATGTTGTAATGTAAGTATGAAGAAAATAAAATAAAAGTGCAATATGGACAAAAGGAAAGAGGGAGCAAAAATGCTTCCCTAAATTAAAGCTAGCGAGGCCGCATGAAACCCTACAAAAATATATAAAGAACAAAACATAATAAAATATTAGATAAATATGGGGTTCCTCCCACAAGCACTTTGTTTACCGTCGCGTAGCTTGATGAATTTGGCGTGGTGAGATTATAAATTGGGGAAGGTTAATGATTCGATAGTATCGCCCGCTAGATCGCCCGCAATATAAAGTTTTAAACGATGTCCATTGACTTTAAATTCGCCTTTTTCGGGGTGGGAGATAAGAACGGTCCCATATGGCCAAACCTCTTTGACTTGAAAGGGCCCGGACCATCATGATTTTAGCTTACCCGGAAAAAGACGAAGGCAAGAATTATAAAGAAGGACAAGATCGCTCGGCGTAAATGTTTTGGGAAATTTTATTTTGCGATCATTGTAGAACTTAGAACGCTCCTTATAAAATTTATTACTCTCATAAGCGTTCGCACGCCATTCATCTAGTTCATTTAGTTGGAATTTCCTACTCTCGGAGGCTATGTTTGAATCGAGATTTAAAAATTTTAAGGCCCAAAAAGCGCGGTGTTCTAACTCTACCGGTAAATGACATGCTTTGCCGTAGACTAATCGATAGGGCGTACAACCGATAGCGGTCTTGTACATCATAAGATACGCCCACAGTGCATCATCGAGTTTTAAGGACCAATCTTTCCTATTTAAAGAAATAGTTTTCTCCAAAATGCGTTTAATCTCGCGATTTACTACCTCTACTTGGCCGCTTGTTTGGGGGTGATAGGCGGTGGCGAGCTTGTGCATGACGCCATATTTAGATAATTTTTTTATAAATTGGGCGTTGCAGAAGTGCGTACCCCTATCACTTACAATTGTGCGGGGCGTGCCGAAACGGGAAAATAGTGTTTTCAGAAAATGGACGACGACTCTCGCGTCGTTGGTGGGCAGAGCTTGTGCTTCCGCCCACCTAGAGACGTAGTTGACCGCCACTAAAATATAGCGATTATTAAAACAAGAAGGTAGCGGGCCTACAAAATCTATGCCCCACAAATTGAAGATTTCACATTCGAGAAAAAGGTTTTGGGGCATCTCGTCACGACGAGAGATGTTACCCGACTGCTGGCAGCTATCGCATTTACTAACAAAAGTATGAGCAACTTTAAAGATAATGGGCCAATATAAGCCTACCGCAAACACTTTCCGCATGGTCTGGTTGGCTTGATATGCCCCCCAGCCGACCCCTCATGGAAGTGTCGGAATATTTGTGCACCCTCCTCGCTTGAAACACATCTTCGTATCACTTGGTCCATGCAGACGCGAAAGAGAAAGGGCTCCCAAAAGTAGTTTTTCAAGTCAGAAAAGAATTTCTTCTTTTGCTGAGTCGAAAAATCTTTTGGAAGGACCCGCGCGATTAAATAGTTCGTAATCTACGAACCAAGGGGTGGAAGAAGTTTTTATATTATTTATAATTAAGAGGCGCTCCTCAGGAAATCAATCGTCTATTTCGGGTTCGAGGAGCGCTTCTACGACGGGGTATTCTAAACGTGAGAGGTGGTCGGCTGCCAAAATTTCAGCCCTTTTCTTAACCCGGATCTCTAAATCAAATTCCTGTAAAAGGAGGATCCATCGAAGCAGACAGGGCTTGACATCTATTTTGGTCAAAAGATATTTTAGGGCGGAGTGATCAGTGAAAACGATTACTTGTGAAAGTGTTACGTATGGCCTGAACTTATCAAAGGAAAATACGATGGCCAGAAGTTCCTTTTCCGTCGTCGTGTAGTTAGCATGTACGGCTGTGAGCGCGCGAGAAGCGTAATAGATTGGATGAAAAGAATTATTAATGCGTTGGCCTAATACAGCTCCTACCGTAATATCGCTTGCGTCACACATGATTTCGAACGGAAGGGGCCAATCTGGCGCCACCAGAAAGGGAGAGTTGATAAGTTGTTGTTTTATAAAATTAAATGCCTCTACGCAGGCAGTATCAAAAATAAATGGGGAATCCTTCTCCAGGAGGTGTGTTAGCGGTTTTGTTATTTTGAAAAATCTTGTATAAACCGCCTGTAAGAACCCGCATGGCCGAGAAAACTTCGAATAGATTTTACGTTCGAAGGTATGAGAAGTTGTTCAATTATGGCAACTTTGGCCTTATTGACCTCCATCCCCTTGGAAGAAATCTTATGGCCAAGGAGTAAATCCTCTCGGACCATGAAGTTGCATTTCTCCTAGTTTTAAAATAAGTTTGTCTCTTCACACCGCTGGAGAACTCTATCTAAATTTTTCAGACAGTTTTGAAAAGAGTTTCCAAAGACGGAGAAGTCAACCATAAAGACTTCCATTATATCTTCTATGAGCTCGCCAAATATCGCCAGCATACATCTTTGGAATGTAGCTGGCGCGTTGCAGAGGCCAAACGACATCCTTTGATATGCGAAGGTGTCGAACGGGCAAGTAAAAGTTGTTTTTTCTTGGTCTTCGGGAGAAATAGGGATTTGGAAAAATCCCGAGAGACCATCAAGAAAGCAATAAAAAGGATGACCTGAGAGACGCTCTAGAATTTGATAAATAAATGGTAGCTAGAAGTGGTCTTTTCTGGTGGCATTATTTAATTTCTTGTAGTCGATGCACACCCTCCAACCCGTAACAGTACGAGTTGGGATCAATTCATTGTTCTCGTTGGCCACGACCATTATACCTCCCTTTTTGGGGACGACTTGTACGGGGCTTACTCACGTACTGTCGGATATAGGATAGATAATACCCACGTCAAGGAGTTTATAATCTCAGCCTTAATGACATTCCGCATGTTCGGGTTAAGGCGTCGTTGATGCTGAATAATTCTGCGGGGGTGATCTTCAAGAAATATTTTGTGGGTGCAGAATGAGGGGTTGATTCCCCTAATTTCTGAAATTTGCCATACAATTGCATGGTGGTGCTTGTTTAAAACTTCGACTAATTCGGAGGTCTCCGAATCACTTAAAGTGGAAGAGATAATAACTGGAAGTTTTAAGTCTTTTTCGAGGAAAACGTATTTCATATTATTATGGTGTTGTTTTAGTTCGAGGACTGGCGGTTCTTCATAGGATGATTTAATTTTTAAAGCTTCTGAATCGAAGGGTTCGAATGACGAATCTGTTGGCATGTCGTCGAGACAAAACAGATTCGCCAAATCCGAATTATCAAGTGTTAAGGAGAGAAATTCAGAAAGCGAAGAACATTCCTCTTCAAACGCGGGTTCCAGGTTAAAAATGGAATCATCATTCGACAGGGAGTTCCGCATCGAGGGATTAATAAGTAAAGTAACTTCGTCGTCTTCGACCTGAAGGAGGAGGCGACCATTACTAACATCGATTAACGCGCAGAAGGTTTTGAGGAAGGGGCGACCGAGAATGATAGGCACCTCAGCGTCCTCCTCTATGTACAGGATGACAAAGTCTATCGGGAAGATAAACTTGTCAGCCTTGACCAGAACATCCTCCACTACCCCTATCGGGTACTTTACCGAGCGATCCGCGAGTTGGATGCTCATCTTTGTCGGGCTTGGGATGCCAAAATTGAGTTTTTTGAAAAGGGAGAAAGGCATCGAATTAATGATAGCGCCCAAGTCCTCTAGAGCGTACTTTATTAACATATTGCCGATAACACCATCTGAAGATGCTCGACATGGGTCTCCTCATTCATAGAATAGAAAAGTATATCATCAATGAAGACAATCACGAAGACATCAAGGAACGGCTCGAACACTTTATTCAGTAGGCTCATGAATTATGTTATGGTATGAATATTCCATAACAATTTATTATGTATGGATGATGTGTTTCCTTTGATACAGAGCGATTTATAATAAACTTCTTGAATGTTCCCATTGGCATGCATCTAGCATGAATTGATCCTATGAATTTGCCAATTATGAGTTGGGCGCTTTAACCATTCAACAATGGATGCTTGGATCATTGTACATCGTGAGTAATCAAATTCCAATTAAAATGAAATCTTTCGGAGTCATCATTGAAACGACATCACTTTAAATCCTGGATATTCGAATTTAGAGAGATATTGAGAGAGATCAAGAATTCTCACTATTTCTTATATTCATGAATCAAATTTAATTCAGTGGGATCTTTCACTCACCTTTTCTTCCACCAAGAACATTTTATGAAACTCTTTGTCCCCCGAATTTAGATATCATACTTTCACATGATTCACAGGGTGTAACAAGCAATCGATATTTCATGATTAAAAGGTGTAGTACTGCTTGTAGTAGTGGTCCATATATCTCATATTAACAATCGAAAGATGGTCGAAAGAAAAAAAATCTCTATTTGATGGGGCTTCTTCCTATACCTATGAATTCCATTAGACCCAGAAATGAGACATTGGAAGAATCTTTTTTGTCTTCCAATATAAATAGGTTGATTGTTTGCCTCCAATATCTTCCAAAAGGGAAAAATATTTCTGAGAGTTGTTTCATGGATCCGTAGGAGAGTACTTGGGTTCTCCCAATAAATAAAAAGTATATCATGCCTGAATCTAAATGGGGTTCGCGGTGGTGGAGGAACTAGAACAGAAAAAGAGGTATTCTAGTTGTCAGATATTGAATGAAACCGTAGCTGGAATTGAGATCTCATTCAAAGAGAAAGATATCAAATATCTGGAGTTTAATGGATGATCCGATCCGCAAGGACCATGATTGGGAATTTTTTGATCGTCTTTCTCCAAGGAAGAAACAAAACATAATCAACTTGAATTCGGGACAGCTATTCGAAATCTTAGGGAAAGACTTTATTTGTTATCTCATGTCTACTTTTCGTGAAAAAAGACCCATTTAGGGGGTGAGTTTCATAAGACAACAAGGAGCTGGGGCAACTATACAATCCAATGATATTGAGTATGTTTCCCATCTCTTCTTGAGAAACAAGTGGGGTAATTCTTTGTAAAATTGTGCTCAATTTCATATGTGGCATTTCCGCCAAGATCTCTTCGTTAGTTGGGGGAAGAATCAACACGAAATAGATTTTTTGAGGAATGTCTCGAAAAAGAATTGTATTTGGGTAGACAATGTGTGGTTGGTAAACAAGGATCAGTTTGTTAGCGAGGTACGAAATGTATTGTCAAATATTCAATATGATTCATTAAGATCTGTAAGATCTATTTTCATTCAAGTAATGGATTCTAGCCAAATGAAAGATTCTTCATCTGATCTATCCAGAGATCATTTTGATTCCGTTTGAAATGAGAATTCAGAATATCACACATTGATCGATCAAATAGAGACTCGACAACTAAAAGAGAGATCAATTCGTTGGGATCCTTCCTTTCATCAAACGGAAGGAACAATGATAGAATTAGATTGATTCCCGAAGTGCCTTTTTGGATCTTCCTCCATGCCCTGGCTATTCACAGAACCTGAGAAGTGGATAAATAATCATCTGCTTTCGGAAGAAATTGAAGAATTTCTTTGGAATCCCACAAGATCAATTCGTTTTTTTCTTTGACAGATGGTCAAAACTTCATCTGGGTTCGAATCCTACTGAGAGGTCCACTATAGATCAGAAATTATTGAAGAAAAAACAAGATGTTTCTTTTGTCCCATCAATGTGAGTGGAAAATAAAGAAATGGTTGATATATTCAAGATAATTCTGTATTTACTAAATACCGTCTCAATTCATCCTTTGAAACCAGATCTGGGATGTGATATGGTTCCAAAGGATGAACCGGATATGGACAGTTCCAATAAGATTTCATTCTTGAACAAAAATCCATTTTTTTTTATTTCTTTCATCTATTTCATGACCGGAACAAAGGGGAATACACATTATGCCACAATTTTTTTTAAAGATTCCTAGAAATGGCAGATCTATTCATTCTATCAATAATCAAGCCGGATCTGGTGTCAGAGGGGATTTGCCTTTTCTATTGGTTTGGATCAAAAAAACTTCTTGAATGAGGTATTCAACTCCAGAGAAGAATCAAAAAAGAAATGTTTATAGGTTCTACCTCCTCTTTTTTATGAGGAGAATGGATCTTTTTCTCATAGGATCAGAAAGAATTAGTTCGGATCTACTGCGAGAATGATTTGGAAGATCCCAAACTCAAAACAGCGGTATTTGCTAGCAACAATATAATGGAAGCAGTCAATCAATATAGATTGATCTGAAATCTGATTCAAATCCAATATAGCACCTACGGGTACATAAGAAATGTATCAAATCGATTCTTTTTAATGAATAAATCTGATCACAACTTCGAATATGGAATTCAAAGGGATCAAATAAGAAATGATACTATGAATCATATAACTATAATGAACTATACGATCAACTGACATTTATCGTATTTGAAAAATAGTCAGAGGAAATGGTTTGATCCTCTTATTTCTCAAACTGAGAGATCTATGAATTGGGATACTGATGCATATAGATACAAATGGTCCATTGGGAGCAAGAATTTCCATGAACATTTGAAACATTTTGTTTCTGAATAGAAGAATCCTTTTCAAGTAGTGCAGGTGCTGTTCGATTGATTATGTATTAATCAATATTCGATTGATTGGTCTGGGGCTATCGACAAAGAATATTTGTCTAAGTCACTTCGTTTCCTTTTGTCCAAGTCACTTCTCTTTTTCCTTGTGAGTGTTGGGAATATCCACATTCATAGGTCTGAGATCCACATCTATGAATTGAAAGGTCTGAATGATCAACTTTGCAATAAGTTATTAGAATCAATAGGTGTTCAAATTATTCATTTGAAGAAATTGAAACACTTCTTATAGAATGATCATGATACTTCCCAAAGAACTAAATTCTTGATCAATGGAGGAACAATATTACCATTTTTGTTCAAAAAGATACCAAAGCGGATGATTGACTCATTCCATACTAGAAAGAATCACAGGAAGTCCTTTTATAACAAAGATTCCTATTTCTCGATGATATCCCATGATTGAGATAATTTTCTTAATCCCGTGAAACCATTTCATAGAAGTTCATTGATATCTTCTTTTTATAAAGCAAATAGACTTCGATTCTTGAATGATCTGCATCACTTCTGGTTCTATTGTAACAAAAGATTCCCATTTGTTGTGGAAAAGTCCCATATCATGAATTATGATCTTACATATGGACAATTCCTCAATATCTTGTCCATTCGCAACAAAAACTTTTCTTTGTGTGCCGGTAAAAAAGGTATCACGGTAAACTCGTACTTACCATACCTGGAGTTGAACATTGTCATAGAGATGTCCAATTATCTAACACCCAGTTTATAATATCCCGATCGTAAGTCTTGCTTGGAAAATTCATGAGCTCCTCAAAGTTGAACAAACAGTTCATCAATCATGGGAAGTGGGTAGATATTCTAGACTGTTACCCTATTCAGTTCTCTATAGTCAATGCATAACCTTAAGCTACCATCCATCTTCTTAACAAACAATATTCGAGCTCCCCAAGGTGAGGAACTGGGGCGAACAAACCCGAGTCTATGAGTTCTTGCAACTGTACTCATAATTATGCCAATTCTTTTGGAGTCATTAGGTAACGGTTCCAAGCTACAGGTTGGGCCCCATGTACTAAATCAATAGTAAACTCCACTGCCCATTGCGGTGGAAAACCAGACAACTTATGAGGGAACACATCAGGGAATTCATTAACTACTTCTACTGCGTCTAAGTCTAGCTTATTTTTAGAAATATGAAACAAAACTGTGAACACAGCGTCGCCATGGTTTGATGCCTTGACTACCTGTATAAAAGTCAAAAACATATAGGATGTAGGCTCTATACCTTTGAACAAAAGCGCAATGCTAGACGGTGGATTTTGAGTAACTTCTTTGGCTTCACAGTTGATCTGGACTTTGTGTTGAGCAAGCCAATCCATTCCCAATATAAGGTCTAAGTTTGAAATATCCAGAATGGTTGCGGTGACATTGAATGCCTCACCTTCCAAGGTCATCTTTAATGAACATATTGTCGTCAAATGAATTAATGATCCGTTAGGTAAACAAACCACAAGTGATTGACATTAAAAGAATATTACTCCAACTCGGTCTATGATAAACTCTCTCGACACAAAGGAGTGTGTGGCTCCCTTGTCGAATAATGTCCATGCCAATTTGTCATTAACAGTAATACAATATGTTCTTACTACGATTAGTATTTCTAACGTGACTAAGCAAAGCGTTATAACAAGAAAAACATAGAGGAAATGACAGCTCAAAGAAAGCAAATGTAAATAAATTTTTGTACCAGTCACAACATCTTGGGGCATATGCCCCTGGGTGAGATCCAAAGCAAAAGCTTTCTTGGGTTCCTTCTGCTTGCCCTGATTGCCATTGTCATGTCGTCTTCCTTTCACATGATGAGTTGTAAGATTGTCCTTATGGACCATCCTTTGAGGACACTGGGACCTCAAATGCCCCGACTGATGGCAAAGACAACAAACTTCTGCTAAAAGGTACATTCCCCTGTGCAGGAGGCTGAGTCTACTGAGTAGAAAATATAACTGGAGACTTCTTCTCCTGCTTCTCGTGAGGATGACCTTGCTATCTGAACTTCTGATTGCCACAGAATATATTACGGTCATGAGGAAACTTCTTCTTCTTGTCGAGAATATGATCTAGAACTGTCTATGCAGAAGTCTCTCCTGATCTCTTCTTCCGGATATGAACTGCCATTTGGTCTGCTTCTAAAGCCTTGGCCAGCACCACAATATGCATGAAACTCGATTGAGAAACCATTATTAGTGGCTGCCTCAAAGAGTCTCGAAAACCCCGATAAAAGTGCTTCGCAACATCTCAGTCAAAAAGAGAGTAATTGCCCACAAATCGAGCTAGATGACAAACCTCTCGCTGATACTCCATCATAGACAGCTTCCCGAAGCTCCATGCTAGACACCAACATGACCATATGATTTATGAAATATGACAGCAAAAATGCCCTTTTTAAGTAGGTAGCAATCCTATGAGTCTCGTTGTAGTGGCAAGACAATGACAATGGTATGATTACCACCGCTTCTAGGGTAATAATACACAACTCACCATAGGCCCTATTGTATGGGTTAAACATGTACTATTTTGGAGTAAATGACCAAGTCAAGTTCAGAAACTACTAACAACTCCATATTAATGAAGGCAGAGCCCATGAGGAAGAATACCTTAGAAAGTAGCTAAGATCTACCTCATGACTCACTGCTTCTAAGAGTTACCTCGCAAATACACCTCCAGTGTGTCCTATTCGGGAGAGATGGAAGGATTCTCCAAAAAACTTAATAACTATCACAATTGTGATAGGGACTCATGCATGCACATAACTTAATTAAATTACCAGACAAAAAATTGTCTTCACGTTATTACAGTTATAAACATAAGTTCTAAACATGGTATTTAAGAGAACGGTAAAACATCCTTACTCTATACAGTTTGCTACATATACATGTAATATATCAACTATTACGAAACATCATGGAGTAAATGTATCAAACTCAATAATTAGCAATTATTGTCAAAACAACCTAGTACATGAAATCAAGTAGTAATCTTATAGTTAGCAAACCAGTATTTTGGTAAACATATGTTCATATCATCAACTAAGTATCCATACAAGGATGAGCAAGGCTATTGTTACTAAAGAGACAAGTGCTCTGAAATTTCATAGGTCATAACACCAAAAAACATGGTGTTAAGCCCGTGCCAAAGATGATCAAGTAGTATCACCAATAGATTGCTCAAGGTGACACATAAGGTGACACCATTACTATTATTACATAAAGTATAAGCCATACACATGTGCCTCCAAATTCCAAATATTCAAAATAAATGGAAATACAAATATACAGCATAAATTTCACATTAAAATACTTTATGAAAGAGGAATTATGCACACAATTAAATTCTATTATAGTTTGATGTGACAATATTAACCAAAGCATGTTTGAGGGATAATCAGTGTTTTATAAGTACAAAAGGCACCAAATTTAGGCCATTGAGACTATATGTCATACCAAAGGATCCACCAAAATTTCATGTCATTTCGAATAGTAAAATTACTGATTATTTCATTTATTTATTTCTTGTCACACTAGTGTATTTCACCATAAACTATAGAGTTAGTCATTCCAAAAATTCCCAAATTTAAACTAGAGGTTTTATATGGTATTAAAAGCCAATGTACAAAATTTTAGTCTAAAATATTGATTTTTGATAGAGATACACACTTAGTCCAAATACAACCCAATGTTTAACTTGCTCTCAGTAAAATGGACTTTCAAGGAGCAAAATTGGTCACCACAAGATGTGCCACCCCAATTTGGAAAGCTCTTAATGTCCTCTACATGATTGATGTCGGGCACTTTTTCTGGAAATGAATAGAAGGTCCTCAAATTAACTAAATAATGAATCTGCATAATGACTTCAGCATATCAGCTTGACCATATCGTCTAGACAATGTTTTATATGGGCTAAACATCAAACCGATCGAATATACTAGACAGTATTATCTGGACAATATATGCTAGAATTCTTACCATATCGACTGGACAATGTATACAAGCTCTATATTGAATAGATGGTTATCATATCGACTAGGAAAAACTCATATCGACTAGATGATCTAATTGATGATTATGATTTTATCTTCCTCTTTGAGATCAATGGTTATTATACATCCATGACTTGATCTCCACCATCACCACATTACGGTGACCACCACGGCAGAGAACCACCTCCAGTCGACTCGCTGGAGGATGGCGAACCTTTAAGTGGACTTCCAGTGGCCGGCCACCACCATCTCTCGCCAGAATTTGACATTATTGTTTTCCCGTGGGGTGGCCGCTCGGAGTCTGCATCTCCGACGATGGAAACCGCCTTAAGGACCTAGATAAGGATCAAGAAGTCTTCCTCTCCACTGTGGTGCCCTCTAGTGAATCTCAGGGAGATCTAGATTGCTTCCACAAATCGTGCGGTGGTCCAAGGCTCGCGTGGCCGGGAAATAGGTTTTCTGGTTGCCATAATCCCCATGCTACTCCTCCTACATGATCTATGCATTAAAGGGGTTCTGAAGTTCACCTGAGTAGAGATCTTTGATGTTGAATGGATGTGCGATGGCATGACGAAGATCCCAGCGGCGGAAATCACATTCTTGCTCACTAGTCATTGGCGGCGGCCTCCACGCTGCTCTCTCATTTCAAAAGGGATCGAGAAAAAGGAATGGAGGTTCTGGGGGCTTTGGGGAGTCATATATCACTCCTATAACAAACTCCCATTGATTCATCACTACTCAAGTGGCGGTTAGGTATGGTCGTGGCCATCTCTCTCCTCTAATTTCCATTCCAACCATTCAAAATGATGGGACGCATTTCTTGAGGGTTGATAATTGTCGGGCTAAGCCTTAATTGAACCCAAATGAGCCTAATTGAATCAAACCAAACCCTAAGGGGTCGGGTTAGACTATTTTTGGTCAATCCTTGACCTTTTTGGTGATTTTGGGTTTAGCGTCCTATGTATGCCTATTAATGTCTAAGTGTCCACTAAGATGGCTTGAGTCATCTAATTTCAATAGAGTTGACTTTTTGGTTGACATTAGGTGATGGGTCACACCTTGGTTGCTCCTTTGTGACCTAGATATATTCATTAAGTACAAAACACATCCAAGACACCAATAGGTCACCTTAGGTTAGACCATGCTATGATTACACCATATAGGGGCTGAGAGGTTTATTCTAGCTCAGAGAACTAGCTTGGGGTGCATATAGTCACACCATCAAACATCTAGACCCCTAAAACAAATTTGGGATGTTACATCTACCTACCCCCCCCCCCCCCAGACTTAAATGATGCATTATCCTTAATGAAAATAATATGCGACTGAACATGAGGGATGTAGGGAAAATAAAGATGGATATGAACGCATTGCCCGATGACCGAGAATGGGGCATTCCGGAAGTGCCCAAATATGAATCTGAATTTTTCTCCTAGTCCCGGTTAGGCTAAAGAATATCTGTGATTTACCTGGAAACCTGCAATGGGATTAACGCCAACAAAATGAAATAGACAATAAAACAAAATATAGGAAATGCAAATAAAAGTAAGATAACTATATGGTTTATTGTCTCCTCAACATGACTTATTTAGAAATTAAAAGTTTTTAGCTTATTGGAGTTTGAAAAGAAAAATGCACATGTAACAGTTCTAATATTTGTGTCTGTAATGGGTACCAATACGACAATAAAATAGTTACTCCTTTACCTGAATAATAATACATAAATTTCACTTATAAAGGAAATAGGATGTAAGGAGAGGTGGTGGACCGCTCCTAGCTTATCTCACCAAAATATACATCCTTGCCCAGTAAGGTGTCATCTTCTTTAAGGTAGATATAGGAGGAGATGGTAATGAATGGAACTTCTACTATGTAGGGGGATCAACCTTCTCACATAAGTGGATGGTCACCTCATCGAATTGAGCAGAAAACTTCGTATCCTCCTTGAGTGCTTGTGAAAATTCAACATGCACAGGCTCAGCCAATGAAGGGGTTTAGGAAATAAAAGGGATGAAAGAAATAAATAATCTGTAATCGGGGGAGTGGTCCCAGTCTCACTCCTAGCAGGCTCCACCGACTTATCACTATCGGTGTCGTATGAATCGTATCAAGGGGCATTCAAGAACTCAAGTGCCTCAGTGGTGATTTGGACCTCCTCGACCGATGAATAAATGTAAACCTCCTAAATGGAAATGATGTCCTCCTCATCTCACTTCGGCGCATCAATGCGCTCCAAATATTCAAACTCCCAATCAGAGAGACAAACATCCTCTTCCCACTTTGGCGCAGTCCCGGGCTCTAAATCATTACCCTACACAATAACTTTAATAAGATCGTCAAAAATAGGTATAGAAAACTCATGCAAAGAAGGCAGATGAACAGTGGTGATAGCATCATTAGAGAATGTGTGGGATGGTTCCTCCAGAGGTGAATTAAAGATTGGTAATGAATATACAATGGGAGACGACTACACATTGTCAAAATACAAATCAGAAGCTGAAGGAGTGCAATCAAGAGGGAAGAAAGACACGATCCGGATAGCCGTTTCATAGTCTTCCTCCATCTATTGTTTAAAAGCGACACAATCCTTCAAGATATGATTCGTACTACGGCAAACAAATACTTGTGATTAACCCTTGACATTGAAAGAGGCGGGATAGAGTATTAGGATAGTGTTCATATTGGAGGTGCGTGGTTATGATAAGAAGGCCAATCGTAAGAGGAACAATATGATATCGATTCCCCATAGGAAGAGTCGTATGAATCATAACCATGGCTTCTCACATGACATTCTTTATTAAGATGATTGAATGCCCAACATCATCTACATTGTGAATATGCATACATAATGCTATGGGGTGATTCACAAGATAATTTTAGGCTTTATTTGGCGGGGCATTTTGAGAGTAGACCGCTGATGCGCAAATCTTAGCACACCGCTATAGGCGGTAGCGAGACTGCGACACGAAACGGCAGTGTACTGATCGTTCAAGTAATATAAAATGAGGAGCAAATCCCCGAGTATCGATCTCGAAGGAACACAGTAAGGTGGAGTTAACTTTCGAGGAAGGACTTGAGATTGAAGTCCTTTATGTCGGATGGGATGCGGAAACGGGGTGATTTGGCTTTTGGAAAATAAAAGAAAACAACTACAACTACTCCTATGCAATGCCGCTATGCAATGCTTCGCTTGGCGGGATGGAGACTAGGCAGGCCTTGAGCGCACTCCTTCGCAAGGGCGGATGGACGAGTAGGCAAGCGGAATCGAACTGTGCAGGCCTTGAGCGCGCTGCTTCGTTAGGCGAATGGATTACACGGGCCGCTATGCCATGCTTCACTAGGCGGATGGACAAGTAGTCTTACGGAATGAGGGTCGCAAGCACCTCATTGACAAGCACGCCACTAGCAATTGCTAGTGCGGCACACGAACGTGACGGCGGAATGGGAAATGGATGGTGGCGCACCTCATACACACATATGAACAAGATAATTTCAATAAAATGAAATAAGCATTAGACAACATGGTTCATAGTGTACATCATCAAAAGATAGAGGAATAAAGCTTATACAACCATCAACATAAAGAAGGAGAAAGTAAGGAATCGACCCAATCTGAAGCCTTGTCAAAGATTCACGGTTGGAAACGCTGGGTTGTCAATCCGCGTCCAAGCTCGGTCCTCAACTGCGTCCGGGGTAGAGAAGGTTGTCACTACATTCCAATGGCCCGTCTTCTTCGTGTCACGATCCGGCCGCAAGACCAAAGCTTCCTTCTCCAAGGATGATGATGGATGTAGGGCTAGATCCCTCTCCTTGAAGCTTGAGGATGATGGAGGAGGCCTAGAACGAAAAAATGCAAAAAAACGGTGCTCAAAAAGACCTAGAAATGAAGTCGATCCGGCTGTTTTCGCGGAGCAGCTATTTATAGACAGGTGTAGAATTTTGTTCATGCACGACCAAACGCACGACCGTGCGTAAAAACGCACGACCAAATTCAGAATGCTATTTTTGGGCCGCAAATGAACGCACGATCGCAGCCGACCGTGCGTAAAGAAAACGCACGACCGTGCGATTCATGCAGACAAGAAAACTGGGCATAATTGATGATCTACCCACCTGCACAGCACCAAACATCAATCATACACCTGGGAATACTCTTCCAGCTCAATCCAAATACATAAAAAAGGGTTGGGGAGCACCGTGTGCTTACCCCCAACAACATAGCGCGCAATTGCACACCAAAATGGGCCCAAAGAGTGCACTTTGTGAAGAAATGTGTTCAAGTGAAGTTTAAGCGATAATGAACTAAAAGTGAAGTGCAAATGCATGAAAACTAGCCCAGATGAGTCCATAAAAGTGTATATAAATGGGACTCTTCAACCGCTACAGATTTTAAGTCAGCCTCACCATTTAAATTTTTAAAGCCAGCCGTGGAATCCGCCATAGCCCTTAAATCGCACAATTACTGCGATTTGGAGATTTGATATTATTTCCTTATTCCAGTTGGTCGCGGAGAGACACGATTGAATATTCGTCTGCCCTAGCTTCAATTGCGAGAGAGAGAGAGATACCGACAAGAGGCGCAATTGTGAGAGATAGCCCGACACACTACCACTTTGGCTCTAAACTGGCCACTCTGCAAAATAGCTTCTTCGTTTGAAACAACACTACAAATGTTGTGCTTCCAAACAGTTTTACAGATTCTGCCACCACTCTTTAAATAGCTTATTATTCCACCACCGCATCACCCCACAGATTCTCCAGTCGTTGTAGCTGAGCCAAAAAGATCCTTAATCTTTCCAAAGGTTAACTATACACACAAGCAATATAACTGGATTAACCTACTTTGTAAGAATTTAAATTTGATTACGAATAAATAAAATTAAAAGGTGCAAATAAAAATTAATAATAAGGAAAACGAAAAAGAACATAAGCGAAGCAACAAAATCAAAACAAGCGCAATATACAAGTGAAAAAACTTTTATCTCTAGACTCTCTCTCTAGAAACACACGTTCCGTGTTCCCCGGCAATGGCGCCAAACACTTGATGTGACTTCGCGGGCAAGTGCACTACGATCATTGAAGTTATATTGAAACAAGGATTTACCCCTGAGTATCGATCTCACATGGAACACGGCGGGGTGGAGAAATCTTTATAGACGAGACTTGAGATAGAAGTCTTTACGTCGGTGTTATGGGGGGGGGGGGGGGTTGATTATGTACTAACAACTAATTGTAATGAAAGAAAACTAATTAACTTTATGGGTCACCAGCACCTCTTCGCTCGTCTGCGGGTTGCCATCCTCCGCATCGCACCTCCGCGGGTCGCCATCGTCCGCTTCACACCTCTGCGGGTTACCTTCCTCCCTTTGCACCTCCGTGGGTCACAAACCTCCGCTTCGCACCTCTGTGGTTCGCAGGCCTCCGCTTTGCTCGTTGTCGTAGAAACACATGATCACAAAATCACAACTAGAACACAAGCTTTCTCATCCAAACCATCCACAATAGAAGATATACCTATGAACATATACACCCAATAGTCATGATGTGTAGATGCTTTATAATACATCACAATAAGCATACAAACATCCCCAATGAGAGAGAAGAAATACAAGTTACCACTCCGAGATAAAGAGGAGATGAGAAACACTTCCTCAGGTTTGTAGGAGAGCTTGCCTTGGTCCACCGGCTCTTCCAACTCCACCTTGGTTGTCTTCCATGATACGGGAGAAGCTGTCACCCTCTTGTAGTCATGTCTTCTCTCGTATCTGCACCTCCATGTCAAGTGCTCGGCTTTAGATCTCCAATGTCACCATGGAAATCGACTTATACACCATTTGAATGCTTGGAGATGTTGGAGGAGACCTAGGGGCAAAACTCTAGTGCTTGGGGCAAAAAAGAAGAGAAAATGGCAGAATAGATCAGGCTAGAGAAAACAAATCTTGAACCTGCATATTTAAAGGTGGAGCAGAATTTTGACCTTGCATGAGTAGGCGCATGACCAGTGGTCATAAGTGAAGGAATTACCAGTAATCGTGCGTGAAAGAATCTGGACTGGCGGGAAAAAGTGCGGCGCTGTTAGGAAAATGATGAACTCACATGACTAGTGGTCAAGCGAGATGGAAGTTCGGTACTCGTGCGGACCTGTGCAAAATTAAGGGAGTTCTCAGGTTAAATTTTGCAAATGAACGCACACGACCAATGGTCGTGCGTAGAGGAGTCGACTGCCTGTGCATGAACACAAATGCACGACCAGTTGCCTTCCATATGAAAAAGGGCCATATGACTCAGGGGTAGCTACACAAGTCATGTACATGCATGAAACACCACCACCACTTCTAGAAATGTATATCCACACAACCACAAGCATAATAACAAAGTACAAAAATGAAATAAGAAGGAGAGGGAGTCTCCCCTATACATGGAATGAATATAAATATGTTATAACTAGCTAACACATGCACAAACAACACACGATTGGATTATAAGAGATATTATGCTATAATCAAATAGAAGATGAGCGAAATCAAATATAATCCAAGCTATTATAAATCCTAAATCACTATAAGACATGCACTCATTAGTACACAATTGATAAAAATTATAAGATAGAAAATGAAGAGAATGTCCACTACAAAAGCAATGAGATAAACCATGACCTTAAGGCTTATAAGCTCTCGATAAGGTATTTCAAACGTCTAGATAATAAATAAATTGTACAAGCACCCAAACAGGATTATAAGCCTACAATGATTAGAATAAAGTAAACAAGAAAACCAGTACTTCTTGCTAGATACCCTAGCAGTCCACCGCCTCCTTTCTGCACCCTGCAACCAACACAACAAAAATGGTGCACAAAGAAAAGGAGTCCCTGGGGATCTAGAACACCCTCGCAAGTCAATATCTCACAATATATAATAATTGAACAAGTGGGTAAGAGAAAAAATGGTACATAGGAGAGTAATCAAGAAATAAAAAACCAACAGGAAAATTCAGCTATCAATAACATCCTACAGTAATAAACAAATTTGATATGGGAGGGACTACCGAGTCATCAACTAATTACAAAGGAATAATCTACCCATGAGTTAGGGGTGAGTAACCTACAACCCCAATCAAATATTTTACGAGGGGGAAGCCAATCCCAACACTCAAGTCCACAATGACGAAATAAGGTCACAATGTATAAGTTCACAATGTATAAGTTCAATCATTATTCTACCTGTGAGCAATCTCCATGCAATAAGTACTATCATCGGAGGTAGATCTAGAAGATACCCATTTCCCAGATTTAGTGTCTCCACAAATGACATTTGAGGTCACAAACGCATCTTGATGCTCCCCAACACATAAAATACAATTATAAGCACACTCCTCGAAATTCCTGAAGTTATCGTCGGGCGATAACTACTACCTCCGGTGGTAGTTCCAGAAATCCAAGAATCAACTCCATTTTCAGACTTTTCTATGCTTCCCCATCCCAAGACCATACCTCCTAATGGTATTAGTGCATCATATAGAATTTCTACAAAAACCCCTTAACTAGATCAAACAAAAACATCACAAATTGATTCACACACCATGTTTTGGCTTCACATACAAATACTACAAGAGGAAATCGAACACAACGTATGAGAAAATACTAAATACCAAAGGAAAGGAGTTATTACCTTGAGAGATCTCCTAGGAGCTATGGATATTTGAGATTCTTGGGTGGAGAATGACCGCAATGACTTTATCATGCTAACTCCAGCGATGGCTCGCCGATCTGACCATTAGATCTCTGGCAATCTCTCCTTCTTCCTCACATATGGTGGAGAGACCTCCTCTCCTCATCCAAAGCATTTGAAGAAAAAGTAGTGAAAATGATCAAATTAGGTCTTTAGCCCCTAATAGGAGGCTTGGGAAAACATATTATGGACCTTTGATCGAATTCTGAGAGGTTTGGATGGATACGATCGTGGATATTAAATTCCATTGTATCCCTAGGATTACATTGCTGCTTGAAAAAATACTACCACCCATTGTATCCCTAGGATTACGCTGTTGCTCGAAAAAATACAACCACCCACAGTAATAATTACCGCGTGGCGGTAGTCCCAGGTTGCCAGCAATAGCCAAATAGAGAGAGGGTCCAAAATTAACTAGTTTTGATTTAATTTACGTTAACATGGTAACACTAATGCAGGGGCGGTAGCACCCAGATTTCAACTACTTCATGGAAATTGGGGCGTTACCACTCTCGCCTCTTTAATAAAATTTTATCCCAAAATTTTGATATTTTTGAGATACGCAAACCTGAGAATAATTTGGGTTGATCCTCATGCAAAAGTTTCCCTCGCTCTGCAATTGATGCACCTCAGTGTACACAATACTTATTGGATGAATAACTGATGGCGCGTCCCCTCCGACACTCCTTGATGATGATGACCCGGCTGCCGAGGTGCTGCGCCACAAAGATCTAAGGCGCCATGATGATGCTGATGGACGACCGCGTTATAATCTCCGCCCGCGGCGTGCCAAAACCGCCATGAACAATTAGTATTTTATTCATGCACTTTTATCTTATATTAAATAAATATAAAATTATTTCATGCTAGATGATAATTTTATATTTATTAAAATGGTTGTTATTTTTAATTTTGAACTTTTAATTTCATTTGGTGTGTATTTAACCATGCGGGTGGATGAGATTTCATCTCCATCATGGATGGTTATGATTTTGTGTAAACTCCTATTTAAGGGAGTCTTTATGAAGGAATAAAACATTGAAGATTTTAAACCCTAAATCCCTCCTTGGAGATTTCGGCCAAGCAAGGAGCCTCCTTCTTGCCCCCCCCCCCCTCTTGGTGTGACTCCAAGGCCGCCTCCTTCCATCCTCTTCGGTGCGACTCCGGCGAGACTTCCGCGGTGTGACTCCAAGGAAGAAAGGGTGCTACTCCGTTCGGTGCGACGCCAGTGGAATCGTGGCGAGAGAGATTCTCCCACCATTATCTTGTGTGTTCATCTTCTTGGTTGGGTAACCCCTCTCTTTGCTAGTGATTCTTGCTACTCTTTAATTTGTGGAGGTTTTTGTCGAATCGTTTTATCCGCGGCTTTAATTTCTTCGCTTGCAAAAATCTGAGATCTAAGTGTTGTTATTGAATCTCTTGTTGTCCGGATCGGGTAGATCCGGTGCGGGAGCGAAACTCGGCCCAGCCTTGGTTTGCTCTCCAAGATTGGCGCACTTAGCGCTAACAAGGGAGTTAATCTCAACTAACGTTTTACTGCCGCTTGAAAGTTCACCACCGCTCCAAGAAAATTGCCGCTGCGTTTTGAAATGAATCGATTGATGGAATAAATGCTTGTGTAGGTGCGGTGAGTTGTGTGCTCGTTGGAGAGGTAGGTCTTAAGGACGTTGTATCGAGTCCGGCTTACGGCGAGTTGTGAGCTTGTTGGAGAGGTAGGTCCTAAGGACGTTGTATCGAGTCCCGCATATTTATTTTCAATCGGATTTGGGAGCCAACCGACCCCTTTCGTTCGCTCTTGGTCGGAGCCCTCCTATGTTGTTTTACTTTTTTTTTGTGATGAACATGTTTTCGTTAGCGTAATGTCCACGGCGTCACGGTATCCCTACATCAATTTGGTATCAGAGGCGGTCGTTTCAACTCCCAAGTTGCAAACATCCTCGCTGCGATCCTTGTTGGTCTTCCTAATCAATAGGAAAATCTGAAAATTTTCGGATTGGTCTGCGTTTAGCAAAATCTCAGAAAATTAAAACTTGTCAGAAAATTCTGAAATTTTTTTCTGTAGCTTCCTGCACGTATTTCCAGCAACATTAAAACTGAAACTTTTTCGATTCGTCCTCGTTAGGTCGGCCTAAAAATTGGAAGCGTCGTAATTCTGTCCAGGTGGTGTGCGAATAGCGGTCTGAAATCTGAAATTTTTGTCAAAATTCAAAAAAAAAATTTTAACGAGCTACGTGTTACGCACATCAGGAATCTATAAAAAAATTCTTATGTCAATCTATCAATGACCCTAGAAAAAAAATCACCTTCCTAGGTGTCCTGACCCTGAATGCCCACTAGGCTAGGAACGGAGTACACGTTACCGTCTACGTCTAGGATGGCTGCGAATCAGCCCAATGATCCCAACACC
Organism: Dactylorhiza incarnata; assembly: GCA_033032865.1. Classification (NCBI taxonomy): domain Eukaryota; kingdom Viridiplantae; phylum Streptophyta; class Magnoliopsida; order Asparagales; family Orchidaceae; genus Dactylorhiza; species Dactylorhiza incarnata. The sequence continues at coordinate 1,995,006 of JAWHQI010000026.1, read as the reverse complement.
GAGGCCATTGCAGGCCTACGCACCGAGCTGACTGACCTTAGGACGATGTTAGAACAAATCTTACGGAATCAAGGAGGACCCCCACCACCACCCGGTGATGTTGAAGGGCCCAACCGGCACCAACCGGTCACTAATTCGGATTCTGATGGGGGCTATCCCCGAGCGCCTCCTCGAGAGCGCCGCCCCGAGCGTGGTTTCGATATCACTAAAGCCATCAAGATTGATGCCCCCACCTACGATGGCATGGGAGACCCCCAGGTCTTCCTTAGCTGGGTAGTTGACATGGAATGTTACTATCAATGGCACAATCTCACGGACCTCCAAAAGGTGCAAGTCGCACGCATGAAGTTGACAGATCGAGCGAAAACCTTTTGGCTGAATGAGGAAAGGAGCTTGGGAGTCGGACAGGAAGTCCCACCTATCGGATGGGCGGTGATGAAAAATTTGCTCACCGATCAGTATGTTCCCGCTTACCACCGAACCCAAATGTTCGATGAACTAGCCACTCTGCGGCAAGGTTCAAAGTCGGTGGCCGAGTATATGGGAGAGTTGAAGGATCGTATGGTGCATTGCGAGCTTAGGGAACCCCCAGAGGTAACATTATCCAGGTTTCGCAAGGGGCTTCAACCCGATATCCAGCGGAAGCTCTTGCGTTATGGGCACACAGATCTGAACACGACTTTCAATGCCGCTCTAGACATTGAAAAACACTTAGCCGCCAAGGCTCACTCTCGTTATTCCCACACGAGTAATAAGACCACCGTTGGAGCGTCTTCTTCCACCTATCCGGACAAGGGAAAGTCTAGAACCACCGAGTCTAAATCAGTCGTGATCACCGCTAGGAACACCCGGAACCCCACGAGTGAGCGTGTTCCCATTGGGAAAGTTAGTAAAGCCAATACCACCTGTTATTCGTGCGGCGTTCAAGGCCACTATGCCTTTGAATGCCCAACTAAGACTAAGGCCGTTGCCCTCTTAGACATGGCCGCCGATTCTACTGATTATGTGTATGAGTCCGCTGAGGAGAGCGACCCCGAAGGGGTCCCAAGCGATTTGGAAGACGATCCCCCACTCATGGTGATGCGTTGTATTCTGACCACTCCACGTCCACTTGATGACTGGAGGAGGACGAGTATCTTTTCTCTGATCTTTAAGTGCGGTGACAAGCTGTGCAAACTCATTATAGATAGCGGTAGCTGTGTGAATGTTATCTCTGAGAACGCCGTTAAGCGTATGAATCTGACCACGCAACCACACCCCACACCCTACCAGGTAGCTTGGATTAGCAAGGTTACCGTCCCGGTTAGCAAGCGTTGCCTGGTCCCTCTTACCTTTAAATCTTACACGGATGAGGTCTGGTGTGACGTCCTTCCCATGGACGCGTGCCACGTGTTATTAGGCCGCCCTTGGCTTTATGACCGTGACGTCACACATTTCGGTCGAGCCAATACTTATGAATTCAAATTCAATGGTAAGACCATCACATTGAGACCGACCGTTCCGAAGGAGCCGGTAGCTTTGGCTAAGGACACTACTGTCCCGGCCGAGAGGAAGGCTTTGAGCCTAGTTAGTAGGAGAGAGTTCGTGAGAGATCCTTTTCTTGAGGGAGTTATGTACGCATTAGTTCTTATGAATGCGAAGGGTGAATCGGAGGCATTAAATGATTTGCCTAAGGAGTTACGGGTACTTTTAGACGAATATAAGGACGTGTACCCAGACGAGTTGCCTTCGGTGTTACCTCCATTGAGGAACATACAGCATGCGATAGATCTTATTCCAGGTTCGTCCCTGCCGAACCAACCCCACTATAGGCTTCATCCCGCGGCCCACAAAGAGCTGCAGACTCAGATCGAGGATTTGATGAAAAAAGGATTCATCAGGACTAGCATCAGTCCTTGTGCGGTGCCAGCCCTTCTTTCCCCCAAGAAGGATGGTACGTGGCGGATGTGTGTTGATAGCCGCGTTATCAACAAAATCACCATCAAGTACCGATTTCCTATACCGCGCTTAGATGACCTTCTAGATGTCTTGTCTGGCGCCACAATATTTTCTAAGTTAGATTTACGGAGCGGCTATCACCAGATAAGGATCCGCGAGGGAGATGAGTGGAAAACTGTGTTCAAATCTAAGGACGGGTTATACGAGTGGCTTGTGATGCCCTTCGGGCTATCAAATGCCCCCAGCACATTCTCCCGGATGATGACGCATGTCTTTCAGCCATTCATGGGGAAGTTCGTAGTTGTCTACTTCAATGACATCTTGGTTTACAATACTACTACCACCAAGCACATCTCCCACATGAGAGTGGTTCTTTCCACCCTACGGAAGGAAACTTTATTTCTGAACCTCAAGAAATGCACTTTCCATGTTACGGAGGTGGATTTTTTAGGCTACATCGTTGGAACGGAGGGCATTAGAGTCGATCCTAGCAAGGTTAAGGTGATTAAGGACTGGCCCGTGCCGACCACGATACGTGAGGTGAGGAGCTTCCATGGGTTGGCAACTTTCTATCGTCGTTTCATCAAAGACTTTAGCAGTATCATGGCCCCCATTAGTGACTGCATGAAAAAAGGTGAGTTTACTTGGACGAAGTCCGCCACCTTCGCTTTCCAACGCATCAAAGAGCTTATGACTGAGGCACCCGTCTTATGTCTACCTGACTTCTCGAAAGTCTTTGAGCTTACTTGTGACGCTTCGGGCGTGGGAATAGGAGGTGTCTTGAGCCAGGAAGGGCACCCGGTGAGTTTCTTTAGTGAAAAGCTGGCGGGTGCTAAATTGAATTATTCCAACTATGATAGGGAATTTTATGCGGTCATTAGATGCTTGCACCACTGGCGGCATTATCTCCTCTCTAAGGAGTTCGTGATCCTCTCCGATCATGAAGCTTTACAATTTATCAATGGCCAACATAAAATCAGCCCGCGTCACGCCAAGTGGGTATCCTTCCTATAGGGTTACACGTTTAAGGGAGCGGACAATCGGGTTGCGGACGCTCTTAGTCGCCTAGCCCTTTTAGTCACCACTATGGAGGTTAACGTTGTCGGATTCGAGCGAATCAAAGATGAGTACGCTACATGCCCGGATTTTCAGGATTCTTACCTATCTGCCCAGGATAGTTCCCCCACCACTATTACTGCGTTCGTTATCAAGGATGGTTACCTCTTTAGGCATGGCAAATTATGTATTCCGCAATCATCCCTACGTCTCCATATCATCTGGGAACTGCATAGTGGCGGGTTGAGTGGCCATTTCGGTAGAGATAAGACAATCACCCTGGTTGAGGAAAAATTTTATTGGCCAAAGTTGAAGGCAATGGTAGGACGAGTAGTGAGTAGTTGTCGTACTTGCCAAATTTCCAAAGGCACCAAAACCAACGTCGGGTTATATACTCTGTTGCCTATCCCATCCGTACCTTGGGAGGATGTGAGCATGGACTTTGTCTTAGGCCTACCCACCACTTTTCGTCGTCACGATTCTATCTTCGTAGTTGTGGATAGGTTCTCTAAAATGGCCTATTTTATACCGTGTACTAGAACCGACGACGCATCTCATGTCGCAAAGCTTTATTTTAAGGAAGTTGTTAGTCACCGAGGAGTGCCGAAGACAATTGTCTCGGATAGGGATGTTAAGTATACAAGCTACTTCTGGAAGACACTTTGGATCCTAATGGGTACCAAACTATTGTTTTCCTCCGCCTATCATCCTCAAACCGATGGGCAAACTGAGGTGGTTAACCGGAGCCTAAGGAACCTTCTTAGATGTCTCATGAATGATCATAAGGGCACATGGGATCTTATTCTTCCCCGCGCTCAGTTAGCCGACAACAATTCCAAAAATCGGTCCACCGATTTGTCGCCAAATGAGATTGTCTACGGGTACAAGGCCCCTGTGCCTCTTGACTTGGTTACCTTGCCCCCAACATACAAGGCAAGTCAATTGGCACAATCCTTCGCCCAACATATTCACAACCTTCATGCACGTATACGAGCTACCTTGACTGCTCAGTATGATTCTTATCAGGCATACGCCAATATACATCGGAGAGTGTCACACTTCAAAGTTGGCGATTTGGTCTTAGTACGATTAGTTCCTGAACGATTGCCATCTGGCACCGTTAGAAAGTTAGCACCTAAGCGCGCCGGCCCTTTTCGGATCATCAAGAAAATAGGTGACAACGCTTTTGTTTTGGATTTGCCTGCCGAATGGGGAATCTCCCTTATTTTTAACGTCTCAGATTTAACGATGTTCGTATCGCCTCCACATGAGTTGAGTTCTTTGACGTCTTCTCCTTCCACCAAATCTTCTTATGGGTTGGGGAGTGGTAGTACAGATGACCTCTCTCTATCGGTTCCCACAGGTATTTCACCGGATGGTAAGTCACATACTTTTATTCCCACTGCTGATATGTTTCCCAGGTTTCCGAAGACTTTTCTCACTCCGGACATGATACTGACTGCGGAGCCACTTACTACCTCGGAGGGTGCTACTTACCGCTTCCTCATCCATTGGCGTGATCGCCCTCCTTCAGACGATTCTTGGGTCCTCGCGACAGAGCTTCAACGACTGGATGCTGATCTTCTCCGCCGCTACATTTCGGACCACGCATCGGAGATGCTTGATTTTGAGTGGGGGAGGATTGATGGCGCGTCCCCTCCGACACTCCTTGATGATGATGACCCGGCTGCCGAGGCGCTGCGCCATAAAGATCTGAGGCGCCATAATGATGCTGATGGACGACCGCGTTATAATCTCCACCCGCGGCGTGCCAAAACCGCCATGAACAATTAGTATTTTATTCATGCACTTTTATCTTATATTAAATAAATATAAAATTATTTCATGCTAGATGATAATTTTATATTTATTAAAATGGTTGTTATTTTTAATTTTGAACTTTTAATTTCATTTGGTGTGTATTTAACCATGCGGGTGGATGAGATTTCATCTCCATCATGGATGGTTATGATTTTGTGTAAACTCCTATTTAAGGGAGTCTTTATGAAGGAATAAAACAATGAAGATTTTAAACCCTAAATCCGTCCTTGGAGATTTCGGCCAAGCAAGGAGCCTCCTTCTTGCCCCCCCCCCCCCCTCTCTTGGTGTGACTCCAAGGCCGCCTCCTTCCATCCTCTTCGGTGCGACTCCGGCGAGACTTCCACGGTGTGACTCCAAGGAAGAAAGGGTGCTACTCCGTTCGGTGCGATGCCGGTGGAATCGTGGAGAGAGAGATTCTCCCACCATTATCTTGTGTGTTCATCTTCTTGGTTGGGTAACCCCTCTCTTTGCTAGTGATTCTTGCTACTCTTTAATTTGTGGAGGTTTTTGTCGAATCGTTTTATCCGCGGCTTTAATTTCTTTGCTTGCAAAAATCTGAGATCTAAGTGTTGTTATTGAATCTCTTGTTGTCCGGATCGGGTAGATCCGGTGCGGGAGCGAAACTCGGCCTAGCCTTGGTTTGCTCTCCAAGATTGGCGCACTTAGCGCTAATAAGGGAGTTAATCTCAACTAACGTTTTACCGCCGCTTGAAAGTTCACCACCGCTCCAAGAAAATTGCCGCTGCGTTTTGAAATGAATCGATTGATGGAATAGATGCTTGTGTAGGTGCGGTGAGTTGTGTGCTTGTTGGAGAGGTAGGTCTTAAGGACGTTGTATCGAGTCCGGCTTACAGCGAGTTGTGAGCTTGTTGGAGAATTAGGTCCTAAGGACGTTGTATCGAGTCCCGCATATTTATTTTCAATCAGATTTGGGAGCCAACCGACCCCTTTCGTTCGCTCTTGGTCGGAGCCCTCCTATGTTGTTTTACTTTTTTTTTGTGATGAACATGTTTCCGTTAGCGTAACGTCCACGACGTCACGGTATCCCTACATCAATAACGGTCATCAAATTCTATCTAATCGGTACGAAGTGAGATCAACTACGACACTAGGCTCTACTAAGGCTCAACATAAGGATGAAATGTCATACTATACTTAAGTTTGGTTCCCAAGTCCTTTTGCACAAGCATCAAATCCTTGGAGGTAAAACACCTATCCGGTCGCTAACAATCCTCCTTAGTATCCTGCAGATGAATGATATTCTGAACATAAAGTTCTACAAAATGATCCACTCCATCAATCTTCTGAATAGGAATGATGTGAGCCACCTTGGTCAAGTAGTATAAAATCACCCAAACCACATCATTCCACTGATGAGACCTTGGTAATCCATGCACAAATTCCATCAAAATCTCGTCGAACTTCCATTCTATAATTGATAATGGTTGAAGGAATCTGCTAGGTTGCTAACACTCTGACTTTACCAATGAACAAATCTGGCACTTGCCCACGAAGAGTGTAAGGTTCTTCATTGCAGGCCACCAAAAAGACTTTTTCAAGTCAATGTACATCTTTATACTGCCCGAATGAATCAAGTACCGCATTAAATGTGACTCGTACATGAGCTCCTCGTGAAGCTTGCAAAAATGTTGGATGCAAACTTGACCGTTCATTATAAGCAGCCTATCATCATCGCCTAGTGCATCGCTCTAGCCTTCCCAAGCTTTTGACACAACGGGTATGACCTCCTCATCTAGCATGGTACCCTCAAACACTATATTTGCAATATTATAATGCAACTCAATCGAATTCAAGCAAGCATCTATAATCCCTCCTCAAGAAATACAGGAGACATCTAGGGTTTCAAAATCTCTAACTAACATATCATCATGAGCCTCAGTCCAGTTGCCTTGACAAGAGTACTTCCTACTCAAAGCATCGGCCATAATATTTGCCTTACCAGGCACATACTAGATGTAAGACCCCATTTTTTTCTTTTTCAAATCCGGGGTCTTATGCCCAGAATCACCATTTTACGGTGACACCCTCACTTGGGAAGGTCGACACTACAAAGCGTTGATCCTGCCATCCTTATCGATCACAAAGAAGTTAAGCTTAAACAAACTTATAGAAGCCAAGTCCACATCACGTATAAATAAACTATCATAAAGAGATGTCCACATAATCATAACTGAAATCAAAGACAGAAATAACATGGGCTCCTGCCCGATACATCAAATCCTCACTACATAGACACTCGCAGAAGCATAAAAATACTAGAACTAAACGATGCTCACAGATCCTGCCAACGGTGCTCCCGTGCTAGACTGCCCCGTCTCCATCTGCACCGCCTCTGGTGCTGCAGCATCTCCTGGGTCCCCTAAAATGATAAGGTCCACCGACCGTTAGTCAAAAAGACTAAGCAAATACCCCACCCCTCCCCCGTTGACTCCTAGGCACCGTGCGGGAAGGATAAAGCGGAGGATAGCAAGGGGTATAACAATAGCAGGTGACAGGGGTACAGGGAATGTCTACACTACACATGTATATATATATATATAATTGAAGCAGTAAAAGAGCATAGTAAGAGCAGGTAAAGAATAAGTAAAGTGCAGTAAGTAAAGACATGTATATAATAGAAAAGTAACCATTGATATATAGGAATGCCCATACAAACCTATAGACCAAGGGGTCGTTTACCAAGGCCTATCGTATAAGAAATCTCATAACCGACATATACGATAGGGGTAGGGGTTGAAATGCAATGTTTGTGCCATGACATGCAAGGTATGCTATTAAATGTTATGTTCGCGCAAGTGCACCTCACACACTACGACTCTATGCGCACAGACCTTCAGTTCCCCCTTTTTGGAGCTAGCAAAACTCCCAGGATACTCCCGTAGTGGCAAACAGAAGCGGTGGGTTGGGCCTCGCCCTTCTCTAAGATGGTATTTGCACTACCTAACCTAGAACTAACATACACCTCAACGCTAAGAACACAACAGCAAAGCTCCTGCGTACTCATGCTGGTTAGACCACCAGACTTGTCTTGGTAAAGGGTTATCCACACTTACCGAGCCCAAGTATTAATGTCGATGCAACGACCATCAACGCTAAGGACCCACCACCTTATGCACATGCAAACATGTTTACCATCTATCTCGGAGCCATAAGCTCACCGGCTAATCCCCCCAGCACAATAAACATTATTGAGCCCCATGCTCACCAGACTAATTAGTCTGCTACTACAACCACCGAGCCAACCGCTCGTAATACCAAACCGACTAAGCATTCGTGACAATGGAGTGTGACTGAGTCTATTACTTAGTTAATCTTGTATAACAACTTGATCCTACGATTTATGGTTAGTCTTGGACTTCCCGAGGATTACCCTATAAGGGGCTCGCTTACGTTACTAGGAAATATAATGGGATGACACCCCAAGGCTCCCTTTCTCAAGACATTTAATATTGTGGTTATCTACCCATATGCCTAAGCGTCTTATGTTTTCACTTGTATTAACCCTAGGTGGTTTATGACACGCTAGGGGAAAGATGATCTTTCGTCAATCCCAAACACGACCTTACCCTTAGCCCACCTAGCACTCTTATCCCCTAAACTCCTTTTGGTGACCTCATCCTCTTCAACCTAACCATGCACACCATCTACATACCAATTCCACCTAGTAGGCCCCTAAATACCCAAGTTTTGCATTATTACTATACACAGACCAACCTAAATATATGAAGCTAATAAGTAGTACTCCAAATATTCATCCTCATGACACAAGATTATTACTGGAGGGCTATCATGGCATTATAAGACTAAATCCAAAAACTCATATTTTTCCTCAACATTTTAGCATTTATTTAAATTTCTCCAATATTTGACAAGTATGAATATGAACATGAAGTGTAAGGTATTCTTATGATATGGCTCTCATAAAATTAAGATAAATCTATCATGCCAAAATAACAGTACATAATGAATATCAGAATTTTACAATAAGGAAATGTCCTCTATTTTTAATATTTAACTTCTATCCTAACTTGAAGATTTGTGAAGGAACTACCAAAAATACTTGTGCCAAAATTATAGAAAAATCACCAGACCTCTATTATGTCTAGAAAAGTTTAATTACAGAGTTTCACAATTTATGGGAATCATTTCCTCACTGAAATAATTACTCCAAATAATTCCTAATTTGCACATGTTGTGAAGTAGCCTACTGATAACAACTTCCAAAAATTATATAAAAATTCATAGAGCTTCCTAGTGCTCTGAAATGTCCTATCACCAAGTTGAACATTTTTCCAGAGAGTTTTGGACCCTTATCTATATTTCTTAAAATTATGACAAAATAGGTACCTTGAGAATGAAATACTAGATAAATCATTAAATAAATTATACAAAAAAATACTAGGGGTCAATATTATGATTATAAAGGCACCACCAAGATTTCATCTTCATCCAGGATCATTTGTGCATGTAAATCTCTTACAAGAAGTTTACCTAAAGGGGGTTATGACCTAATTTAGGGGGAATAAGTTCTCCTAAAATTCTCTCTAAATTCCCTAGGGCATAAATACATCTCATGAACATATCTCCTAGGTTCCATTGCCATTCTATAGTTTTGACCACATGTCCTTCACAAAGCTCTATATGCACCCCAAGGGGTAAGACTAGGGTTCTAAGGCATGCCCACCTCCACACCACCCCAAACCACTCATGGGGGTGTTTTGAGTGACCCTAAACCAGTGGCCAAGGTTTCACCTCATGGTGAGGAGATTTGACCACAATATCCCAAGATAAACACCATGCCCTAACTTTGACCCAATTTGACCTAACATGGGTTGACAAATTACCCAACCTAATTAGTCCCAATTGGGTTGAGATGTTTACCAGGGTCATGTGATAACCCTAAGAAGTTCCCACCAAAATTTGGAGGGCATTGGAGGTCATTTGACACAATAATTAATTAATGTTTGATTTATGAAATTATTACAAAAGCCTTAGAAAAAGGTTCTCCTAAAATTCCCATCTTTAGGTATGATGTGTGGGTAGCTGTAAACAGCCTATGTTTCAATTTTCAAGTCAATCCCATAACCCAATCAAAAGTTATTCAAGAAATGATGGTTGTCCTACACTATGGACCAGTCCCACCAAAATTGATCTACAAGGAGCTACAAAACTCCTTTTGCGGTGAAATTAATTTTAAAATAAAGTAGACTCCAAGGGATACAACTTTGGTTTTGACCACTTTTTCATCTGAGGGGTTCTAGTATTTTTAATAATTAAAATGAACTACTGTACGAAGTATGATATAATGTGTTGGAACAAGTCTCTGCGTTCGATGAAATACGACCTGTGTTCGACGAACTCTGTTTTGCGTTCGACGAGCGCCTGCTTTAGTGCGCTTGATGAAATCCGATCTTCGTTCGACGAATTAATTCAGTTCGGCGATTTAATTTCGTTCGAGGAACTCCGAGTTCAGTTCGACGAACTCAACTATTATTTCGGAGAATTAATTTCGTTCGACGAACTCCGGTTTCAGTTCAACAAACTCAACTATCAGTTCGACAAACACCATAGCATGTTCGACGAATGAATTCCGTTCAACGAACTCCGGGTTCAGTTCGATGAACTCAACTATTATTTCGGTTAATCAATTCCGTTTGACGAATTAATGAAATAACTACATAAAATAATCAATTAAATCTGAATAGCTGATCACAGAAAATCCGACGGCTCTTAGTCATCGTCCCCTTTGGACAGACGGCGCGCGACAGCCCATCCTGGGCATCTTTGCGGGTTGATTTCCCGGCCACCTGTGTCGCTTCCCGGCCAGCCAATGCCACCACCACCTTCGTTGAGGTGGTGGCCGGCGATAGGGTGGTTGGTCGGCCGGAGGTGGTTGGAATCGGGGATTAGAGGAGGGGAAAGAGAGCTCGAACTGAGCCCTTTCGGAAGCACGATCCGAGCCCAATTAAGCTCGGGTCAAGCCCCAAATTATGATAAGATCTAGCACTAAGGGAGAGGAGGCAGATCGGACCTATGTGGGGGCTTGGTGGGGCGTATTCCGGCGAGTCGCCATGGCCAGAGGTGGAGCTTTCGGTGCCATGTTAATCCAAGCTTCTGGTGCTCGATTTCTTCGGGGAAGAGGGGGGTTTTACTCCTTTCCAACCTCTGAAGATGTTAAAGGGGTCAATTGAGGCTAAGGGGGAGGAGTTACTCAGATTGCCATTAGTGAAGATTTCAGTTACACTTGGGGGAGTGAATTTGGGCATCAATGTGGTCGGGGAAGGGTTGAAAACTTCTCCTCTCCCCAAGGGGTGATGAATGGTGCCATTATTGGAGGAGATGGAAGGTTTCCTCTTCCTCTCCATTAACTCCCCCTTACTTCTCTCTCTTTTAAGTTAGGGCCTTCTCTCTCTTGGCCGATTTCCCTGAAATTGAATGGCCCAATCAGTAGCACTCAATTCCATTTAGTGGTGGACCACCTCAATTGGGTCTAGCACAAATGGATTGGGTTTAATTTGGGCAAATTAGGTCATTTTTACCCAAATTTAGGATAAGGTTGACTTTGGTCAAATTGACCAATTAGGTTGACCCCACTGAGTGGATTAGGCTCCAATGGTCTCCCTTAAGGGTTAGGGAGGTCTAGGTAGGGTCAAGTTGGCAAGGTGAGGGTGAATTGCCCCTTAATAGGGCACTTTTGACCAAATTAGGGTTAGGGTTGACTTAGGGTAAAGTGGTCAAATTGGAGGTCCCATGATGGGGCTCTTTGGTCCATTAAGTTACTAATATACATATAATGGTAGGGTCAAGGTCAATTTGGCATGGTGGAGGCCAATTGACCCTAATTGAGTTAGTTTGACCAATTTAGGGTTAAGGTTGACTTTAGCCAAATTGGCCTCTTTGGTTGACCCCAAGGGGTCCCTAGTGATCCAAGGAGACCCCTAATGGGTTAGGCATACTATGGTGGAGTCAAGGTTCAAGGAAAGGCCCTAAATTCCAACCCTAGGTTTGGTATCTAAAAATTGCTATTTGCAGACCACTTGGGTTTTCTCCTTCTCACCTAAGTTCTCATGGTCTTGAGCTCTTCCTATGGTTTTTTCATGACCTAGTCATGACAAAACCAACTTAGGGGTTTAGTTGTTTGGGGGAGGTTACACTAGATCTCCATGTTACAGTCCTCTAAGAACTCAATCAACCTGTGTTGCCTTATGTTCAACTCCTTTTGGTCAAGGAGGTACTTCAAACTCTTATGTTAGGTGATGATCTCCACCTTTGCCCCATAAACATAATGCCTCCAAAGTTTCAGGGAAAACATTATGATGGCTAGCTCCAGATCATGAACATGATTGTTCCTCTCATGGAGTTTCTGCTGTCTAGACCCATTGGGTATAACCTTGCCAAGCTGAACCAATAGAAAACCCAATCCACTTCCCAAAGAATCACTAAAAATATGAAACCCTTCTATCCCTCGGGGAATTTTGAGGATCAGGGTAGATATCAGGCTCTCTATGAAAATCTAAGAAGCCTGATCACACTCCGGTGTCCACACAAACTTAAGATCCGATGAGTGCTAAATTATACTATTATTTAGTAATAATTTCATTAGCAAAATCAATCATATTATATTTTCCTATACATTGCATATGCTAACTTGGTTGTTTTTGTATTTTTAGGATGATGGAGCGAAAAATGATAAAAGTACCAAAAGGAGACCAGTTCCACCATTTTGGTCGTATAATGGGCTACGAAACTTGGAATGATGTAATTCAGGTGCATTTGGAAATCTGACACAAACAGATACAACTTTGGTGAAGGACAAAAATGCACATGGGCATATACCCAATAATACATGGGCATGATCCCAAAAACACACAGGCGTGCGCCATTATTTTTACAGTTTTGGACTATTCGAGACGTAAAGAATGAAGTGGCGTAACTTTTGGGACACACGACCCAGGCACACATCCGTGTGATTTTTTTTTGGAAGTTTTGGATAGTTTAAGACGTGCATAATGAAGAGATGCGACCTTTAGGATACACGACCTAGGCACACTGGCATTTGCCCAGGCCATGTGCGACGGTTTTTTCAAAAAATAATAAATTTTGGCTCGCAACACCGAAAGAAACACTTTTCCCTTCTATGAGAATGTCATTTGGAGTCATCTTAAGGCTGAAAATTATAATGTAAGGGAAAATCCAAGGATGAAGGAGATCGATGACAGAAGATCTTTATCTCTATTTTTATCTTTCTAGAATTCTTCTCTTAGGATTCTCTCCTCTTGATTATGTCTATGTAATCCATATATTATAAATGTTAGTTTGTTTATTGAAATGTTTTGAAGTATTTGTGTTGAGAATCATTTTATGATTTAACTGTGTTTATAATTGAATGAGTTGATAGTTTGCCAGTATCGATTTCATATTTGTTACTAGTAACTCAGGCCATATGATTTTGGGTATTATTGCAATGTTTTGATCAAACGCAGATAAAGAGAGTTGATTGCTCCCTGAAAGAATATGGAACCATAATTCTCTCGTCTATGTGTGAAAACATAGAGTTTGGGTCACAAAGCAATAAGACGATCTTCCAAGATACCAACTCATAGTCCAAATCTCAGGTAGGCCTCCTAAAAATTAGTGCACCGATGCCATCTCGCTCAGGGAGATCAGAGTGGTGTGGAACCCTGGGGTCTAGAAACCATTCCTCACTAAATTTGAAAACACTTTCAAAAGTCTTAATCTAACATGTTTATATTTTATATGGTCAAATCATTATCCCCCCAAAGAATCTCATAGTTAGGATTAGTCACATTTGTAGATATATTTTATTCACTATCAACAATATAATATAATAAGATAGCAAGAAAGAAGCGAAGTAGTGTAGTTAATAGCATTCCCTGGGAAATACGACCTTGATGAAAATGTCTCATATTCCTATATGATGCATGACATATCAAGTTAATATAAATTTAAAACTTGATATAACTAAAAACTACTATACAACAATGAAAGGTGCGCTTGCCTAAAATTACGCAAATCAATCGATTACCCAGGTACGATCGGAGTGTATCATGATCCTAGCGATTCAACTAATTGATAGGTAAAACAATCTGAGAGAAATTCTTCACGAACCTCATATAGTATCCAACATAGACATGAAAAATTGTGACTTCCGCAACACTTTTCATGATTGGACAATACCTAATGGCCTCGATCTTCATTGGATCAACTTCAACCCCTTTTTTGTTGATCACATGGCCTAGAAAGGACACTTCCTCTAACCAAAACTCAAACTTTGAGACTTTAGCATATAGTTGGTTCTCCTTTAATGTCTGTAACACATGTCTTAATGTTTTCTATGCTCATTTATAGTCTAAGTGTAGACTAGAATTTGATCTATGAAGACTACAATAAACACTGACAGAAATTGTTGAAAGTCCCTGCTCATCAGGTCCTTGAACACCAACAACACAATCGTCAATCCAAATGGCATGATTGAGAACTGAAAGTGTATGTATCACATTCCAAATGCAGTCTTCAGAATGTAATCCTCTCAGATCTTCAATTGGTAGTATCCTGACTTCAGATCCAACTTTGAGTACATGCATCATCCAACCAACTGATCAGAGAGATCATCAATCAATGGTATCTGATACTTGTTCTGCACTATCAGCTTGTTCAAGTCACGGTAGTCGATGCATAACCGGATGCTACCATCCTTCTTCCTTACAAAGAGCATTGGAGCACTCCAAAGTGAAGATCTCTAGTGAATGCACCCTTGCTCCTAGAGCTCCTGTAGTTAAATCTTTAATTCAGCTAGCACCATGGGAGCCATCTGATATAGAGTTCAAGACAACGACTTATATCTAGGCATTAACTCAAAGGTGAAGCCGATCTCTCTCTCTATGGTGTTGCTCCTAGAAGCTTGTTAGGAAACATGTCAACAAATTCTGCCACTATCGTAACCTTGCTAAGAGTAATCTTTGGAGATTGAGTCTCCAAGAAAGCTATTGATGTAGCGATACGCGTTCGATTATGCTAACGGAAAACCTATCATCACAGAACATAAAATAAACAGGAGGGCTCAGACCAAAAGCGAACGAAAAGGGGTCGGTTGGCTCCCAAATCCGAATGATAAAACTTAAGCCGGACTCGATACAACGTCCTTAAGACCTACCTCTCAAACAAGCACACAAACTCACCGTAAGCCGGACTCGATACAACGTCCTTAAGACCTACCTCTCTAACAAGCACACAACTCACCGTAAGCCGGACTCCATACAACGTCCTTAAGACCTACCTCTCCAACTAGCACACAACTCACCGCACCTACACAAGCATCTATACTTTCAACTTGAGCCATTTCAAACGCAACAATAATATTATTTCGGAGCAGCGACAAACGATAAATAGCGACCGAAATTTTAGTTGAGATTAACTCCCTTGTTGACACAAATTGTGCCCACCTTGGAGAGCAAGTCAAGGCTATGTCGAGTTTGCTCTCGCAACGGATCTACCCAATCCGGAATACAAGAGGTTCAATAACAATGAAATCGAATCAGATTTTGCAAGCGATTCATTTAAAAATCATGGAAAAGACGGTTCGAATAAACCTCCACAAATCTCACAGAAAGAAATCACAAGAGGAAGAAAGATATTACCCAACCAAGAGGATCAAACACACAAGATAAGGTGGGAGATTCACTCTCTCCACGGATCCACCGGATTCACACCGAATGGGGCTGCAACCTTCTTCCTTGGAGTTGCACCGTAGGAAGCCACGCCGGAGTCGCACCGAACGGGATGGAGATTGCAAGGTAGGCTTCACACCACAAGGGGGGCGGCGGCAAGAGGAGTCCCTCCTTGGCCGAAATCTCTAAGAGGAGAATAGGGTTTCTTTTTTCTTCAATGCCTAATCTCATCATAAAGGCCTCCTTATATAGGAGATACAACAAGTCCTTAACCATCCATGATGGAGATGTAATCTCATCCATCCGTATGGTTAAATACACACCAACATAAATAAAGAGTTCAAAATTAAAAATTACAACCATTTTAATGAATATAAAATTATCATCAAGCATGAAATAATTTTATATTCATTAATATAAATTAAAAGTACATAAATAAAATATTTTAATTCTTCAAGGTGGCTTTAGCACGCCGCGGGCGAAGGTTGTAACGCGGTCTTCCTTCAGCATCATCATGGAACCTAAGATCTTTGTGTCGCAGCGCCTCAGCAACCGGGTCATCATCAAGGAGTGTCGGAGGGGCCGCGCCATCAATCCTCCCCCACTCAAAATCACGTATCTCCGATGCGTGGTCCGAGAGATAGCGGCGGAGAAGCTCGGCGTCCAAACGTTGAAGCTCCGTCGCGAGTACCCATGAGTCGTCTGAGGGAGGTCGGTCACGCCAACGGATGAGGAAACGGTAGGTAGCACCATCAGGAGTAGCAAGTGGCTCAGCAGCGAGAATCACATCTGGAATGAGAAATGTCTTGGGGAACCTGGGAAACTTGTCAGTAGTAGGAATAAAAGAAGGTAACGTACCATCCGATGTTATACCTGCGGGGACCGAAGGAGAGATATCATCTGAACTACCACTCCCCAACCCATTAGAATCTTTTGTGGAGGGAGAAGACGACAAAGAATCAAACTCATGTGGAGGCGAAACAAACGGCGTCAAATCCGAGACATTATAAATAGGGGATATACCCCAATCAGCCGGCAAATCCAACACGAAAGCATTGTCACCTAGCTTCTTTATAATCTAAAAAGGGCCGGCAAGCTTTGGTGCTAACTTTTTAACGGTGCCAGTTGGCATACGTTCGGGAACTAACCGGACTAAAACCAGATCGCCGACTTTAAAGTGTGACACCCTCCTATGTAGATTAGCGTGCGTTCGATAAGACTCGTATTGATCGGTCAAGGTAGCTCGTATACGTGCATGTAAGTCATGAATATGTTGGGCGAAGGATTGTGCGAATTGACTTGTCTTGTACGTTGGGGGCAACGGAACCAAGTCAAGAGGCACAGGGGCCTTGTACCCGTGAACAATCTCGTTTGGAGACAGACCGGTGGACCGATTTTTGGAATTATTATATGCCAGCTGGGCGTGGGGGAGAAGAAGATCCCACATGCCTTTATGATCGCTCACTAGACATCTAAGAAGGTTTCTATGCTTCGATTGACTACCTCCGTCTGGCCATCAGTTTGCGGGTGATACGCAGCGGAGAATAGTAACTTCGTTCCCATTAACATCCATAGAGTCTTCCAAAAATAGCTAGTGAATTTTACATACCTATCCGAGACAATTGTCTTCGGCACTCCGCGATGGCTAACGACCTCCTTAAAATATAGTTTTGCTACGTGAGACGCATCGTTGGTCCTAGTGCACGGAATAAAATATGCCATTTTGGAGAACCTATCCACAACTACGAGAATAGAATCTAAACGGCGTAAAGTGGTGGGTAGGCCTAAAACAAAATCCATGCTCACATCTTCCCATGGTGTGGAAGGGATAGGCAAGGGTGTATATAATCCAATGTTGGTTTTTGTTCCCTTAGATACCTGACAGGTACGACAACTACTCACTACCCTTCCCATCATCGCCTTAAGTTTAGGCCAATAGAACTTCTCCTCAACTAACGTAACAGTCTTATCCCTACCGAATTGGCCACTCAACCCTCCGCTATGCAGCTCCCAGATGATATGAAGACGCAAAGATGACTGCGGGATGCACAACTTCCCATGCCTAAATAGATAGCCATCCTTAATAACGAACGCAGATATAGTCGTGGGGGAACTATCCTGGGCAGATAAATATGAATCTTGGAAATCTGGGCAAGTAGCGTACTCATCCTTAATGCACTCGAATCCTACAACATTAACCTCCATAGTAGTAAGCAAAATGGTAAGGTGACTAAGGGCGTCCGCGACTCGGTTATCAGCTCCCTTAAGGTGCTTAAGATTAAATGTGTAACCTTGTAGGAAAGATAGCCATTTAGCGTGACGCGGGCTGATTTTATGCTGGCCATTGATGAACCGCAATGTCTCGTGATCGGAGAGGATCACAAACTCCTTGGAGAGGAGATAGTGCCTCCAATGCTGCAAACATCGAACTACCGCATAAAACTCTCTATCGTAGTTTGAATAATTTAACTTAGCGTCAGATAACTTCTCACTAAAATAACTCAAGGGGTGCCCCTCCTGACTCAAAACACCTCCTAATCCCACTCCAGAAGCATCACATGTAAGCTCAAAGACTTTGGTGAAGTCAGGTAGACGTAAGACAGGTGCCTCAGTCATGAGCTCCTTAATACGCTGGAAAGCATAGGTGGCGGACTTCGTCCAGGTGAACTAGCCCTTCTTCATGCAATCAGTAATGGGGGTCATGATGCTACTGAAGTCCCGTATAAAACGGCGGTAAAATGTAGCTAACCCGTGGAAACTACGCACCTCTCGTAAAGTTGTCGGCACGGGCCAGTCCTTAATGACTTGGACCTTGCTAGGATCAACTCTAATGCCCTCCGATCCAACTATGTAGCCTAAGAACTCTACTTGAGGGACATAAAAGGTGCATTTCTTAAGGTTAAGAAATAATGTTTCCTTCCGCAGGGTGGAAAGAATCGCTCTCATGTGGGAGGTGTGCTCGGCAGCGGTGGTGCTATAAATCAATATGTTGTCAAAGTAGACTACCACGAACCTACCCATGAATGGCCGAAAGACGTGGGTCATCATCCGTGAAAAGGTACTGGGGCATTGGACAGCCCAAAGGGCATCACAAGCCACTCGTACAACCCATCCTTAGACTTAAACGCAGTCTTCCATTCGTCACCCTCGCGGGTCCTAATCTGGTGATAACCACTCCATAAATCTAACTTCGAAAAGATAGTGGCGCCAGATAAGACATCTAAGAGGTCATCTAATCGTGGAATAGGAAACCTATATTTGATGGTAATCTTGTTGATAGCGCGGCTATCAACACACATCCGCCATGTACCATCCTTCTTGGGGGCAAGTAAGGCTGGTACCGCACATGGACTCATGCTAGTCCTAATGAACCCCTTCTTTAACAGGTCCTCCATTTGGGCCTGTAACTCCTTGTGGGCAGCAGGATGGAGTCGATAATGGGGTTGGTTGGGCAAGGAAGAGCCTGGGACCAGATCTATCGCATGCTGAATATCCCTAAGCCGGGGTAGTGACGACAGCAACTCCTCCGGGTACACGTCCCTATACTCTTCCAACAATACTCGTAACTCTCTGGGCAAATCATCCAAAACACTAGAATCAGGCTTCGCACTCATAAGTATTAGTGCATATATCACTCCATCAAGAAAGGGATCCTTCACAAACTCTTTCCTACCAACTAAACTCAACGTCTTCCTCTCAATGGGGACAGTGGTGTCCTTAGCCATAACTACTGGCTCCTTCGGGATGGTCGGCCTCAAGGTGATGGTTTTGCCATTGAATTTAAATTCATAAGTGTTGGCTCTACCAAAATGCGTCACATCACGGTCATAGAGCCAAGGGCGGCCTAACAACACATGACAAGCATCCATCGGCAGGACATCACACCAAACCTCATCAGTATAGGATTTGAATGAGAGGGGGACCAGGCACCGCTTGGTGATCAGGACGGTGATCTTGCTAATCCATGCTACCTGATATGGGGTTGGGTGTGGTTCCGTGGTCAAGTGCATACGTGTGACGGCGCTCTCAGAAATGACATTCACGCAACTACCACTATCAATAATCAGCTTGCAAAGCTTCTCACCACTCTTAAAGATCAGAGAAAATATGCTCGTCCTCTTCCAATCATCTAACGGACGAGGAGTGGTCAAGATATGACGCATCACCATAAGGTGGTGATCGTCCTCTAAATCACTTGGTACCCCATCTGGGTCTCCCTCCTCTTCAACCTCATATACGTAGTCAGCAGGGTCGGTCGTCGAATCTAAAAGTGCTATGGACTTAGTCTTTGTTGGGCATTCGAAGGCATAGTGACCTTGAACGCCGCACGAATAACACGTAGTGTTGGCCTTGCTAACCTTCCCTATGGGGACACGCTCACTCGCGGGATTCCTACCATTTCTAGCGGTGATCACTACAGACTTCGACTCAGAAGACCTAAACTTTCCCTTATCCGGATTCGTGGAGGAAGATGCTCCAACCGTGGTCTTGCTCTTCGTGTGGGAATAACGAGAGTGGGCCTTCAAAGCAAGATGCTTTTCAATGTCAAGGGCGGCATTGAAAGTCGTGTTCAGGTCCATGTGACCATAGCGCAGGAGCTTCCTCTGAATATCGGGTTGAAGCCCCTTATGAAATCTAGATAGGGTGACCTCGGGAATCTCCCTAAGATCACAATGCACCATACAGTCCTTTAGCTCTCCCATATAGTCAGCTACCGAATTGGACCCCTGCCGCAGGGTGGCGAGCTCGTCGAACATCTGTGTTCGGTGGTACGCAAGGACGTACTGGTCAGTCAGCAAATTCTTCATCACCGGCCAACCTATAGGTGGGACTCCCTGCCCGGCTCATAATCTTCGCTCCTCATTCAGCCAATAAGTCTTCGCACGACCTGTTAACTTTATCCTGACAACTTGGACCTTTTGAGGGTCCGTCAGGTTGTGCCATTCGAAATAACATTCAATATCCACTACCCAGGTAAGGAAGACCTGGGGGTCTCCCAGACCATCGTAAGTGGGGACGTCAATCTTAACGGCCCTAGTAATATCAAAGCCACGCTCGTGGCGGTGTTCTCGAGGAGGCACTCGTGGAGAGTTCCCTTCGGAATCCGAATCCTGGGCCCGTTGGTGCCGGTTGGGCTGCCCAACATTAACAGGTGGTGGTGGCGGCCCTCCTTGATTCAGAAGGATTTGTGCTAACATGGTCCTAAGCTCGGTCATCTCATTACGTAACCCCTCTATAGCCTCAGCGTTACGATCCCCGTGCTCATTCGCTGCCATCCTAGACGATGAAGGTGTGTTATACTCCGTTCCTAGCCTAGTGCGCATACAGGGTTGGACAAAATTATGAAGTGAATTTTTGTAGTGCAGATTAATAGGAAATATTTTGGCAGGAAAATATATTCGGGATGTGACTAACAGTGAGAACTTCCAGAAATTGTTTTTTAAAATATCGACAAAAATTGAAAGTTTTGGCCCGCTATTCGCACACAAACTAGATATAATTACGACGATCCCAATTTTCAGGCCAACCTAACGTGGACGAATCGAAAAATTTTATGTTTTTATGTTGCGGGAAATACGTGCAGGAAGCTACAGAAAAAATTTCAGATTTTTTTGACGAGTTTTAAAATTCTGAGATTTTACTAACTGCAGACCAATCCGAAAATTTTCAGATTTTGACCGTTCTAACGAACGCACCGACTAGGGGACGGATAGCCTACAGATCTGAGAGTAAGGATGGTGTCGAGATAGAACTCAATACAACCGGCTCTGATACCAAATTGATGTAGCGACACGCGTTCGATTATGCTAACGGAAAACCTATCATCACAGAACATAAAATAAACAGGAGGGCTCGGACCAAAAGCGAACGAAAAGGGGTCGGTTGGCTCCCAAATCCGAATGATAAAACTTAAGAATGACTCAATACAATTTCCTTAAGACCTACCTCTCTAACAAGCACAAAAACTCACCGTAAGCCGGACTCGATACAACGTCCTTAAGACCTACCTCTCCAACAAGCACACAACTCACCGTAAGCCGGACTCGATACAACGTCCTTAAGACCTACCTCTCCAACAAGCACACAACTCACCTCACCTATACAAGCATCTATACTTTCAACTTGATCCGTTTCAAACGCAGCAATAATATTATTTCGGAGCAGCGACAAACGATAAATAGCGACCGAAATTTTAGTTGAGATTAACTCCCTTGTTGACACAAATTATGCCCACCTTGGAGAGCAAGTCAAGGCTATGCCGAGTTTGCTCTCGCAACAGAACTACCCAATCCGGAATACAAGAGGTTTAATAACAACAAAATCGAATCAGATTTTGCAAGCGATTCATTTAATATCACGGAAAAGACGGTTCGAATAAACCTCCACAAATCTCACAGAAAGAAATCACAAGAGGAAGAAAGAGATTACCCAACCAAGAGGATCAAACACACAAGATAAGGTGGGAGATTCACTCTCTCCACGGATCCACCGGCTTCACACCGAATGGGGCTGCAACCTTCTTCCTTGGAGTCGCACCGTAGGAAGCCACGCCGGAGTCGCACCGAACGGGATGGAGATCGCAAGGTAGGCTTCACACCACAAGGGGGGCGGCGGCAAGAGGAGTCCCTCCTTGGCCGAAATCTCTAAGAGGAGAATAGGGTTTCTTTTTTCTTCAATGCCAAATCTCATCATAAAGGCCTCCTTATATAGGAGATACAACAAGTCCTTAACCATCCATGATGGAGATGTAATCTCATTCATCCGTATGGTTAAATACACACCAACATAAATAAAAAGTTTAAAATAAAAAATTACAACCATTTTAATGAATATAAAATTATCATCAAGCATGAAATAATTTTATATTCATTAATATAACATAAAAGTGCATAAATAAAATATTTTAATTCTTCAAGGCGGCTTTAGCACGCCGCGGGCGGAGGTTGTAATGCGGTCTTCCTTCAGCATCATCATGGCACCTTAGATCTTTTTGTCGCAGCGCCTCGGCAACTGGGTCATCATCAAGGAGTGTCGGAGGGGCCGCGCCATCAGCTATGAATGAATCAACCCCCTGATTTACAGCTTGCATCAACTGCATCGCATAAATAAAAAATGTAGCAACTCCAAAAAGGCCCATAATTTAAGCCTCATCAGGTCTCACACTCCTTAGGGTCACTACCTTCAAGTTACAGTAGATATTTGCTCACTACTCCGACAGCCAATCCATTCCCAGAATTATGTTGAACTTTGCTAATGGCTGTAATTCACCCTCCAGGTTGAAGTATTGTCGATCTATCCTCATGATGATATGGCCTCTCCAGCTAATGCTCAAGAATGATCCATTTGGTATTTTTACGTTCAACTCACCCCCCCCCCCCCCCCCCCCAAGGAATGTCTCCACTACAATACTCCAGACGAAGTCATCCGACAAGAATGAGAGTAAATCCCCCATGTCAAATAAGACCTTGGTAGGCAAATTGAAAACTACAAAAATGCCTAAAAAGATATAACACAAATATAACATGGCAAAATAGATTAACGGTTCTAAAAGTAATGACAAATTTTTAAATTGTCCATACTCCTTACTACGTTAGGTTGACAAATAGTCTCCTACTGCACCAAGCTATAATCCCTAGGTTGCACTGGTGCCATGCGAGAAACACTAGACTCCGCCGCCTTTCCTTTCCCTGTATAGCTCAACCTTGCCTGCATTGTAGGCTATGGGTTCCTATCCTCAGATGGTGCACACACATGGCACCCCTGAGCTATGCGGCCCTTCTTTCAACATGTATAGTATGTAGGTCCCTGATACCCACCCGTGACTTTGCTACTCCTGTCCCCTGAATGCTGGGCTGGAACCTTTTGCTCCCTTTTCCTCCTTTTGACTTCTTCTAAAACAAAGTGGGCTCCACGCTCCTACTGCCTAGATGTAAAGCTCGGAAGGCATTGTTCCATCTCCTTATCTATCTCCAAGTTTCGATCCTACTCCATTAGTGCATGGAATGAAGAAGTCCTTGAGGAGATCAGAGTGTGCCTTAGGTTGTCTCACACCCCCTTACAGAACAAGTGTGTTTTTGTATCCTCATCAGCAACCATAATCTCTGCATACCAACTAAACTGGGTAAACTCCTAAAGGTATGCATCTATTGGAGCACGGTTTTTTGCATCCTTTTGGTTTGACAATAACAAATCCTATTTATATTTGACCAAGTTTGCCAATGTGTTTTTAGTATGCAGGATTGAACAAGGATGACACTGGGATGATATATTTTGGTCTGGACTAGCTCAATATGCTAAAAGAAAATAATGTGGTCTAACGCCAGGCGTTGGAGCCAACACTGGCATTGACCCTCGATCCTGCCAATGTGAAATTGCTATGGAGGGAAGTTGTCGTGATTGTGGGAGCAGTTTTGGAATGACTTGGTCGAACGCCGGGCGTAAGCCTTAACGCCATTGTTAGGGTTGCATAAATAAGAGCTTTCCAAACATGCAATATCTCTATACCTAAATGAGGATATGCGACATCAATCATTACTAAATTGAGTCAACGCTTGGCGTTTGGTCTAACGCCAACGTTAGCTTCCTCTCCTATAATGGATGTTTTTCATTCTCTTCAATTTTACAACTCAAGAAGCCCTAATCCACCTCTTTGAAATCTCCATGAGGGCCGTATTTCCAGACCACTAAAGTTCTCCCATTGAAATTCAAGAGAGGGAATCAAAGGAGGATCGGATCAACACAAACTCAACGCAAAGAACACATGCTTCAACTTTGATTATCTTCAGCAGTTCTTCATCGCCTCTTTCAGATTTCTTCATAGGGAGTTTTCAATTTGAATTTAATACTTTGTAATACCTTTTTTACCTTTGTGATCGTCTGGTGGAGAATTCAATATGGTTGTTGGCGACTAGGTCCGTGTGTGACTTAGGGGGAATTCTCCACGTGTGTTGGCGACTAGGTCTAGGGATTGGATATAGGGAGTGCTCGAGGCCTTTCTGGGGATAGAGAGGCTGGAGTGGCTTAAGGCCATATCTGGGGATAGACCGACTAAAGTCCACCAGTTCTTAGGGAGAAGAGTCGAAATAGAAAACAAAAATAGTTTTTCATATTCTTGCCTCGATTTCTAGCATTATAGAAATCCTCTTTTGTAATCAATTTTATCAATAATAATCATGTCTCTATTTGTTCAATAAAATTAATTTGGTTTTCAATTCTAGCAATTTACTTTTGATCTAATGTCTTTCTTATAAAATATCAAAAGTTTTCTATTAAAATATAAAGATTTCTAAAACCCTTATTCACCTTCCCCCCTCTAAGAGCGCCTTAAGATCCAACATCATCCACTGACTTGTCATGTTAAAAAATCTCAAAAATTGTTCATGATGGAGAATCGGTCAGGATGGGAGATCCTCATCGTGTAACATCCCATTTCTAAATGGGGACCCTAAGAGCCCATCGACAACCAATTGGTGCACCATCTCACCTTTGAGACAAGATGGAAGCCTTAAGTGATGAAATGTGCACTTAAACCTAAGTGACCTAACCAAATCCCAATTAACCACATTCATGACCAATTAACCAAATCCCGAATCCAGAAATCCTATAAATAGGACCAAGGGGGCACCCTTTGGAAAAGGCTCATTCTAGGCTAGCTCTCTCTCTCTCTCCCCACTTTCTCTCTCTAGTGGGTGAGGAGAGCCTCCAGTGGTGCCCAAGCTTAGTAGTGGCTTGGGAGGGGAAGTTCCTAAGGGGCTTCCGGGTATGTGGCGGGACCTCCCCACTAAGCCCTTGGTCCAGTCCATAGTTCCTCAACCTTCAACCTAGAGCTCTCCTTTAGGAGGAGTAAGATTTGACGCCCCTCATCTCGGTGAGGGCCCCGAACTCCACAGAGACCGAGATATCGGTTTCAACAATATTATTTGAAATGAGAATGAATTTTTTTCCTTCTACAAAAATATTGATTATGGAAACTCCTATCTCTTTCTATTTCTGTGTCTGCTAATTGATTATTCCCTTTTAGCAATATATTTTAAACAGAGCTATAAATAAGGGGGAGGTCGGCAGAGAATGTGAACAAGTGATCCACCATATATATTTGAAAAATAGGAAGAGCTCCCAAGTGAAGAGTGAGAAAGTTGAGAAAAGAGATAGTGTGCTGCACCAAAAGAAAAAGCCTTCATCTTCTCCTTCTTCTGAAGCCATTCTGCTGCAAATTCTGAAAGCTCTCACAAAAGAGAGAAAAGCTTACAAATCTCCCTATCACTATAGAAGAGAGATCATATTCACTATACTTGTGCTTCTAATCTTCTTGCTAGGAAGAAGATTCCTTCTTACATATATTGTCTTCTATTCTTCTACTTGTTCTACTTCTTCTTTTCTTTCTTACTTTATTTTCAAACTGTGTAAAAGAGTTTTTAGAATCTCTCTTCAAAAAATTCAGTTGTAGTGGTTCTAAGAGTCTCCTTATCAAAAGACTCAGTCTAGTTCTAAGAGTCCTTATCAAAAGACTCAGTGCAGGTTAGTGAATTCCTACCAAGGGGGTAGAAGAGTGGACTACCCAAAGTTTGGGGAACCACTATATTTCCTTGTGTTGTGCTCTGATTTTCTACTTGTCATTTTTCTTCTTTACTTGCTTAATTCTTGTTGGTGTGTGGGAAGTTTAAATCTGTGATTATTACACATATATATATAATTGCACAAAGTATTTTTAATCTCTATTCACCCCCCCCCCCTCTAGAGAATTCTAGTGAGGTTAACTGTGCACTTTCACGCTCGGTGGCCAGATGTTTCTCAAGGTACTTGATGAGTCCTGATCATATACACTTTTATGGACTCATCTGGGCCATCTATTTAATCTTTTCACTGCACTTTAGCCCTGTTTTAGCTCATATTGGTCATTCTATGCTAGGTGCACTTATAGGCCCTATTTGGTGTAAATTCGTATCTTTCTTCGTTATTAGTTTTCTTGTGCTGATTAAGTTCCACTTTCAGTGGCTAGACTGGTGTCTATGCTGGAACAGGAGTCGTGCAGGTATTCCCGGTACAATTCTGTACAGGAACACTGCGCACGATCACTGGTTCTATTGCGCACGACCACTGGTCGTGCGCCGCTGATCGTGTGCGCTTAACCTTATTTTTCCGAGTTCTGTTTCGAGCAGTGCGCACGACCATCTACGAGAGTGCGCACGACCACCGGTCGTGCGCCACTGTTCGTGCGCACTTATCATCAATTTCATGAGTTCTGTTTCAACCAGTGCGCACGACCACCTACGATAGTGCGCACGACCACCGGTCGTGCGCCACTGGTCGTGCGAACATGTTATTTCATAATTTCTGTCTTTGCAGGTTCCGTCCAGGCAGAGCGCACGATCACCAAATTCTAGTGCGCACGACCACTGGTCGTGCGCCAATGACCGTGCGCACTGTTTAATTCCAGCGCCTATAAATTCCGCTGCTCGCGATTTAGGTCGGATCGCTCGCTGTTTTCTGCCGTTTCTGCTCCAGTTTCGTCCGACTTCGCCCCTCCACCGCCGCCCACCATCTGGAGGTGCTCCGGGCTTGTTCTTCACGCCAATCTTGAGCCGGAGTTTCCTCTCGGCCTCCTCCTTCATCCAAGAGCTTCAAAGAGAGATCTAGCCGCCATCTCCATCGAGCAAGAGGAAGTTTGCAACCTCTACCGGATCGTGACACGAAGAAGACGGGTCCATTGGAGAGTCGTGACAGCTCTCTATACCCCGGACGTAGTTGCGGACCGAGCTTGGATGCGGATTGACAACCCGGCGATTCCAACCGTGAATCTACAACGAGACTTCGGATTCGGTCGATTTCTTGCCTTATTCTTCTCTTATTGATGTGTATATGTTTTAGATCTCATTATTATGATGAAGTGGCACTTAAACTAGTTGTATTTCTATTTATTTCATGTCTATGTGAAATATTTGTTGTTTGAGTTGCTTGAGGTGCGCCGCCGTCCATTTCCATTCCGCTGTCACGTTCGTGTGCCGCACTAGCAATTGCTAGTGGCGTGCTTGTCGAAGAGGTGCCTACGACCCTCACTCCGCTAGCCTACTCGTCCATCCGCCTACCGAAGCATGGCATCGCGGCCCGTATTCCATCCCGCCTAATGAAGCAGTGCGCTCAAGGCCTGCACAGTTCGATTCCGCTTGCCTACTCATCCATCCGCCCTTTCGACGCAGCGCGCTCAAGGCCTACCTAGTCTCCATCCCGCCAAGCGAAGCATTGCATAGCGGCATTGCATAGGAGTAGTTGATAGCTTTTATTTTATTTTCCAAAAGCCAACCCAACTCCCCCGCATTCCATCCGATTTAAGGACTTCAATCTCAAGTCCTTCCTCGAAACCTAACTCCACCTTACTGTGTTCCTCAAGAGACCGACACTCGGGGATTCTATTCCCAAAATTTATTACTTGCGCGACCGGTGCACTTGCCGACACGCATCAGTACTTAGCCCCGATGCTGGCCAGCTGACCAGGCTCCCACCTAGCTGGCAGGACCGGGAACCGCTCGGTGGTCGGATGTTTCTCAAAGCACTTAGCGCCGATGATGGCCCGCTGACCAGGCTCCCACCTAGCTGGCAGAGCCGGGAACCGCTCGGTGGCCGAATGTCTCTCAAGGTACTTAGCCCCGATGCTGGCCCGCTGACCAGGCTCCCACCTAGCTGGCAGGGCCGGGAACCGCTCGGTGGCCGGATGTTTCTCAATGTACTTAGCCCCGATGCTGGCTCGCTGACCAGGCTCCCACCTAGCTGGCGGGGCTGGGAACCGCTGGGTGGCTGGATGTTTCTCAAAGCACTTAGCCACGATGCTGGCCCGCTGACCAGGCTCCCACCTAGCTGGCAGGGCCGGGAACCGCTCGGTGGACGGAGTTTTCTCAAGGTACTTAGCCCCGATGTTGGCCCGCTGACCAGGCTCCCACCTAGCTGGCAGGACCGGGAACCGCTCGGTAGCCGGATGTTTCTCAAGGTACTTAGCCTCGATGCTGGCCTGCTGACCAGGCTCCCACCTAGCTGGCAGGGTCGGGAACCGCTCGGTGGCCGGATGTTTCTCAAGGTACTTAGACCCGATGCTGGCTAGCTGACCAGGCTCCCACCTAGCTGGTAGGGCCGGGAACCGCTCGATGTTCGGATGTTTCTCAAAGCACATAGCCCCGTTGCTGGCCCGCTGACCAGGCTCCAACCTAGCTGGTAGGGCCAGGAACCGCTCGGTGGTCGGATGTTTCTCAAGGTACTTAGTCCTGATGCTGGCCCGCTGAACAGGCTCCCACCTAGTTGGCAGGGCCGGGAACCATTCGGTGGTCGGATGTTTCTCAAGGTACTTAGCCCCGATGCTGGCCAGCTAACCAGGCTCCCACCTAGCTGGCAGGGCCGGGAACCGCTCAGTGGCTGGATGTTTCTCAAGGTACTTAGCCCCGATGCTGGCCCACTGACCAGGCTCCCACCTAGCTGGCAGGGCCGGGAACCGCTCGGTGGCCGGACGTTTCTCAAGGTACTTAGCCCCGATACTGGCTCGCTGACCAGGCTCCCACCTAGCTGGCAGGGCCGGGAACTGCTCGGTGGCCGGATGTTTCTCAAGGTACTTAGCCCTGATGCTGGCCCGCTAACCAGACTCCCACCTAGCTGGCAGGGCCGGGAACCGCTCGGTGGCCGGATGTTTTTCCCCTGATGTGGCTCCGCTAGCAGGCGAGGTCGGAAGGCCTCTCGAGGAGGCTAAGTATTTTTCCCCCGAGGTGGCTCCGCTAGTCGGGCTCTCGCTAGCCGGCGAGGTCGGAAGGCCTCTCGGGGAGGTTAAGTATTTTTCCCCCGAGGTGGCTCCGCTAGCCGGGCTCTCGCTAGACGGTGAGGTCGGAAGGCCTCTCCGGGAGGATAAGTGTTTTTCCCCCGAGGTGGCTCCGCTAGCCGAGCTCTCGCTAGCCTACGAGGTCGGAAGGCCTCTCGGGGAGGTTAAGTGTTTTTCCCCAGAGGTGGCTGCGCTAGCCGGGCTCTCGCTAGCCGGCGAGGCCGGAAGGCCTCTCGGGGAGGCTAAGTATTTTTCCCCCGAGGTGGCTCCGCTAGCCGGTCTCTCGCTAGCCGGTGAGGTCGGAAGGCCTCTCGGGGAGGCTAAGTGTTTTTTTCCAGAGGTGGCTCCGCTAGCTGGGTCGCCAACACCACTCGTCGAATATGCGGGGTTGGACTTTTCTTTCCGAGCGTGTGCCCCGCTCGAAAGAGCAGGGATTGTGTATAACCCTGTATTCGCCGAGTAGGCCCCCGTGGCCTAAGATGTCTTTAAGCCCACCAGTTCTTAACATTACCCCAGGCAAGCAGAAGAGGGCCAGCGGTGGAGGCGTAGGCTTCCCGCTCGCCCAACCCGTAAGGGGCGAGCCAGATGCATGCGACCTGCTGGGCTCACTCTCGCACCAGCAAAGGGGGCGATCTGGAGGCCTTCGGCCTCCTAGGCTCGCCCCTGTCTCAACCTTAGCGGCCAAGAGGGGCGGGCGGCCAGCCCCCCTCTCGCCCAATTCCTCCAGCAGGCGAGAGGGGCGGGCGGCCAGCCCCCCTCTCGCCCAGGTCCTCTAGCAGGAGAGAGGGGAGGGCGGCCAGCCACCCTCTCGCCCAAATCCTCCAGCAAGCGATAGGGACGGGCGGCTAGACCCCCTCTCGCCTAGGTCCTCCAGCAGGCGAGATGGGTGGGCGGCCAACTCCCCTCTCGCCCGAGTCCTCTAGCAGGCGAGAGGGGCGGGCGGTCAACCCCCCCTCTCGCCCAAGTCCTCCAGCAGGAGAGAGGGGCGGGCGGCCAGCCCCCCTCTCGCCCAGGTCCTCCAGCAGGCGAGAGGGGCGGGCGGCCAGCCCCCACTCGCCCGAGTCCTCTAGCAGGCGAGAGGGGAGGGCGGCTAGCCCCCCTCTCGCCCAAGTCCTCCAGCAAGCTAGAGGGGCTAGCGGCTAGCCCCCCTCTCTCCCAGGTCCTCCAGTAGGCGAGAGGGGCGGGCGGCCATCCCCCCTCTCTCCCGAGTCCTCTAGCAGGCAAGAGGGGCGGGCGGCCAGCCCCCCCTCTCGCCCAAGTCCTCCAGCAGGTGAGAGGTGCGGGCGGCCAGCCCCCTCTTGCCCAGGTCCTCTAGCAGGCGAGAGGGGCAAGCGGCCAGCCCCCCTCTCACCCAGGTCCTCTAGCAGGCGAGAGGGGCGGACAGCCAGCCCTCCTCTCGCTCGGGCCCAGGGCGGTCGGTCTGCGTTTAGCGTCGTAGAACAGTGGGATTTGGCTATTCGCAGGCCAAATTCGAGGGTATTTTGGTAATCTCGTAGGCCAGATTGTGGTTATTTGCACACCTAGTTCAAAATCATATAAATAGGACCAAGGGGGACTATTTGGAGGCAGTTCTCTCTAGATCTCTCTTTTGGCCACTCTCTCCCCATGTTTCTTTGGTGGGTGGAGAGAGCCTCCAAAGGTGCCCAAGCTTAGCATTGGCTTGGGAGCGGAAGCGCTCTAAGATCTTCCGGGTGTGTGGTGGGACCTCCTCGCTAAGCCCATGGCCTTGTTCCTAGTTCCTTAGCCTCTTAGACTAGAGCTCTACCTTGGGAGGAGTAAGTGTGAGGTCACCCCTCAACTTGTTGAGGGCCCGAACTCCTCGAGAGACCAATTTATTGGTTTCAACACAAACTATATGAAATAAACAATAGGAAAGCAATACGGACGATGCCCGAGTATTTTCCTCGGATGTGGAGGAGATAGCAAGGCTCCAAGCACGATCTTTGGCTATCATCCGGGGTCAATGAAGTTGTCACTTCCTCTCGCCCGTCTTCTCAGTGGTATTGCAGCGATCACGTCGAAATCCACAAGCAAATCTTCATATAGCTTGAATCCTTGGAGGAAATCTTGATCTTTGAAGCTTTGATGATGGGGAGGAGCCTAGAGGATGCTCCGGCTTTAGATTTGCAAGAGAATGGCGGTCGGAGATCCTCCCGAAGGTGGGCAGCGTTGAAGCGGCAAAAAAGGGCGGAATTGGAGCTCTTGGGCATGAGAAAGATGATCGATGCCGATTAGGACGGATAATGCAGCTTTTATAGAAAATAGTCAGAAATTGGTCATGCACGGTCGAACGCACGACCGTACGTGGACCATGCGATATTAATTAAGAAGAAAGCCCAAGAATATGACCCAGAACGCCCTTGCAATTTTACTCATGCACGGTTAGAACAGACCGTGCGAAAAAAAGCACGAGCAAATCCAGAATGCATGAAAACAGGCCAACAGAGGGGCTCGTGCGATTTACTCACGCACGGTCGAAACCGATCGTGCTTAAAACGCACAGGAAAATCCAGATCACCATATTGCCAGCAGATAAGCGCGCACGGTCGATGTGATCATGCGTTAAGAAAATGCACGACTGTGTGATGTATGCAGAAATGCAATTTGGGCAATATGGAGATCTGCCCATTTTCACAGCACAATAAACAGCTGGGAATACACCTCCAGCACAAGCATTAAAGCATAAAAAGAATGGGGAACACAAAGTGCGTACCCCCAACAATAAAGCCCACTGTTGCACACCAAAGTGGGCCAAAACAATGCACTTAAAGTGAAAGCGCGAACGTGTAAAATATAAGTAATTAAGAACTGAAAATGAAGTGCAAATGCAGGAAAACTAGCCCGGATGAATCCGAAAATCACTATATAAATTGGACTCATCACACCCCCAGACTTTCCTATTTGCACGTCCTGAGCAAACAAATCATTAACACGCGGGAAAATGGAATAACTAGCTTAAAATTTACAAAATGGAGTACCATGCGAAGTCGCATGCTCATGTGCATAGAAAAATAATAGAGAAGATTTCTAATTATTCATATAGTTTATAGATTTCTAATAGAGTAAATAAATATTACTACTACTCAAAAATGGGAGTCACGGTGAATCATCTGGTCATACACACAGAGAAAGTAAAATAATCGCTGAGACGAGCATTGCGCAAGTAGGAATTCTGGACAAACTCCGCCGAAATCCATCGGTGTCGGAGACCATAAGCTCGCCCGATCACATTCTCTCCACGGCTTTAGATTGGTTCATAGCGTGAGTCGGTAGGGCTTTAGGTTTTAAATGGGGCTTGGGTTAAGGCGAGGTAAACAAAGATTAAAACGAAGGCTGAGTACACCTAAACCCAAATGAGCTTTATTACAACTCCACGCATACCAACAACGAATGCAAGAGCACCACACCCCTAAACTTAAACTATGCAACATGGGTGTGTGCACTGCCTACTCCGAACAAAAATATTTACAAAATTTTCAATTCAACTTTTTCATAACAATCTTTTCTTTTTCTTTTTCTTTTCCATTTTTCTTTTTCTTTCTTTTCTTTTTCGGCTAATTTTCAATAAACACACCCACAATTTCCACTATTAAAATCACCACATCAACACCCCAATAATGAAAATAAAATAATACTAAAGCTCAGATTTGGGAGTGCGACTAGGATCGGCTTTTTAGCTTTGTTGAGATAAAAGTGGGGCTGAATAAAAGAACAGGTAGGCACAACTGGGCTAGCGAGGATAAGATGACAGGAATGGCACAAAGGCTCAACCGGGCCAAAATGATGGCCTACTTCATTTTCGCGCAACAGAACTATCATATGCCAATGCTTCAAGAATCGCTTGGGGCAAGTTCTTAGCCACCGAGAAAGATTATCCTTCCTCCCGGCTCGAGCAATACGCATCTAACGATACTTTACACACATCCCTATGCTACTTGATTCACACCGGATTAACCATTTGAGTAGAGTAAACAATATTTACACTAAAAGAAATGCATAAAACTAAAAGTATAAAAAGAAATCTAATCTACACAAATCCTTATACTCACATGAGTACTTGACTAGGAACACTGGAGTAAACATTTTACTCCACTACATAATTTAAACGCCAGCACAATGATTTTCCCAATCAGATTACCAAAATACCCCGGATTTGGCCTGCGAATAGCCAAATCCCGTTGTTCTGAGATGCTAGTTGTTGTTGATATTGTTGTTGTTGTTGTTGAGAAGAGTGTTGAGCTGAGGTATCATCCTGATGGGATTCTGGAGCAATGTCCAGTGGAGGGATATTATCCCTTAGGGGATCTGGTGTTTGCCTTTCAGACTCTTAAGGATGAGGAGATGGAGGAGGGGAAGCTGGAGCTTGACTAGGCTTTGAGATTTGCCTGGTCCACTTAGAGAATTTCCCTATATTTATTCTCTTTCCAGGATGAATAGACACTCCTTTGGATTTACACACAACAGGATATTGGTGAAGCAGTACCTGACTCATGATCCTCATGAAAGCATTTTCCTTATTGGAATATTTGTGAGCAATCAGCTTAAGGATGCACCTTCCCCAGTTATCCTTCTTCTGTAGAACAAGAATTCTGATAATCTGCAGCTGCTGCTTTGGAATTGCATCATGGGCCGAGATTTTGCACAGTAAAACTTTCCCAACAATGTCAGCTAGGAACCTATATTATTCTGCCACATCAATCTCTTTGAGATTGATTGGCTTCTCCTTATTGAACTGCATTATCTCTAGAACATTCTTTACTTCTTCTGTTGTTAGATCATCTGAGTCATTCCCAATGGGCAGATCAAAAGTTTGAGAGAGAATTTCCCCAGATATACTGATGTCTTGGCCAGATATTGTCCTTTGGAGAGCCCCACCATCTGTCACTGACACAGTATCCTTAAAATCTGTAAGTTCTACATTTAGAATCTTACACCTTATGGAGATAAGCTTTGTTAAACCAGCAGAATGAAATAGACCAAGGATGGCCTTGAAGCTTTCTGCAGCCACATTGAAGAAATCAATGTCGACATCGAATCCTGAGTTCACCTTGGGAGGAGCCATTTGTTTGGATGTACATGCAAAAAAAAAAACAAAGAAATGAGAGAGAGAGGCGCGGGAGAGCTGGAGAGAAAGAAAGCAAGAGAGCAAGAGAAGGAGAATTCGAAAGCGTAAATGTTTCGACACAGTAATTGTTTAAAAGCAGATGAATCATCGCTACTTAGGGTTTAGGTCGACGCACCGTCGATAGCACTTATTATTTGGCGCACAAAGCTGTGTAGATATTGCTTCAGGAAGTACTTCTGCGCGCGCTGATAAATCGATGTTGCATCGACTAGTACTCGACGTAGTTTCGAGACTATTCAGAGACCCTAAGTCGACGTAGTCTTGTCGACGTTACGTCGATTTCCAATTGACATAACTTCGAATTTAATCAGCAATTAATAAGTCGACGTATGCGTCGATATGAACTTGACGCTGTGTTGACTTCTATTCGAATTGTCTATTCTGAGTGCTTCTTGACGCTGGCGTCGAGTAGAAGTCGATGATATGTCGACTTCTATTCGACGAACCTCTTAATAAACAAATCTATTTCCTTAGAAGATTCTTGCTGATTTTCTCAACAATTTTTATTTATTGAAAATAGATCTTAATATAATATAATAAATAGTACGGAGGATTCAAGGTAGAAATTATTCCCTTGAATTGGTCTTGTTCCTTAATCAAAATCTACATCTTTCTTCCCACTCAATTTTCTCCTGAGTGGGACCCTACCACACCCTGCACATGTAATTTAAACATTAGAGGGAACCCAGGTTACCTTGAGCCCTTTGCTCTTACCATTGTAGGGTTCAATGAAAGAATATAAAGGTCTTTTGATACCCTTTGGGATGATGGGGAATGGATATCCCAAACCTCTTATCTTAATACTTGAAGTGAGTATAAAATGTATCAAAATATAACAAATCAGCAGAATGTTTGATTATCCTAGGTTTTGTTTTTGCATGTTGATTGTTGTTATTTAACTTCTCTAAATGATTCTTGCCTAAGGGTTTTTCCCTTTTATTTAGGTTTGGCTTTTTGGTTTTGTCTATCCTATCTGGATTATTGTTATCTCTACCCTTGGGTGATACACTCTTCTCACTTGGTTAATATTCACTAGGTCTAACAAATGGCATTGGATTTTTCCATGCTGGTTTCCTAGATGTTTATGTGCTAGTGGATGGCTGTGCTCCTAATCCTAGGTGATTAAATCTCATAGAGAGATTTTCTATAAAATCATTGAGCTTCTGACTCCTCCCATTGAGTGAGTCCACAAAGGCCTTTGCCTTTGCTAGCTCTTCATTCAATTTTAGGTTTTCTTCTCTCAGTTTGGTCAATTCTAACTCGTTATTATTGATTTCATTTGTTAGGTTTTGATTTATTAGGTGCATTTCATCTTTCCTAAGGTTTTCTTATTCACCCCTAGCTGAGTCTAATTCTTTTTCTACCCAAAGATGTTCAATGCAGAAATCTTTAAAACATGATTTAAAATCTTCTGTAGTAAAATCAAATTCATCAAAGATAAATATTACCTGATCATCTTCATCATCTGATGACATCCCAAGCGACGTCATGCAGACTGCTACTGCTTCTTCTTCATCATCACTTTCAGATGATGAGGAGTCTAATTCTGCTTCAGAATCACTCCATGTTTCAGCAATGAAGCCTTTGCCTGTCTTATTTTCTTTTCCTCAGAAGGATTTCTTTTTCTTCTTATTCTTCGTACTGCTACTCCTTTCCCTCTGCTCTTGTGGCCATACAGGGGTAATGTGCCCTAGTTTGTTACAGGTATAGCAGATAATCTCCTTCCTTGGAGTTTTATCATACATGTGCCTTAATTTTTTTTCTCTTCTCCTTGAATCCCCAGTCTTTACCCACTTCTTAAATCTTTTTGCCAGTAGACTTAACATTTCATCCTTAGGAGTGGAGGACTCTCCTTCAGCAGCTTTCAAGGCAAGGGACCTTTGGACAGGAGCTGGAGAGATCTCCCTTTCTTCAGCCTCATAACTGTTCTTCAGAAGCATCTCATATGACTTAAGCTTTCCTAGCAAAGCATCTGTTGAGATTTCTCCGTGGCATCTGGATTCTCTGATTACCCAGATCCTTGAGTCCCATGAGCTAGGGAAGCATATGAGAATCTTATCATTGATTTCAGTCATGGATATTTCCTTGTCTAAGCCTCTGAGCTCATTAATGATAAGACTGAATCTGTCATACATGTTGGCAACAGATTCTTCAGCTTTCTTTTGAGAGTTCTCATACTGGGATATGAGAAGGGTCTTTTTATTCTTTCTTTCATCAACACTTCCTTCCACCATGGTGGTGAGTGAGTCCCAGATTTCCTTTGCTTATTGGCTCTCAGCAACTTTCTGGAAAATGTCATTAGACATTGTTGACACCAGAATATTCATGGCCTTGGCATCACATGAGTTGACCTTCTTCTCAGCCTCTATCCATTCCTTCTTGGGACAGCCTCTGTTGTTGAGGATTCCCCTGCCTTTTGTCTGACTGGAGCTGGAGGACCTATGATAAGAACATCATAGATGTCTTCATCAATGGAATTCATGTAAAGTTTTATTCTGGCCTTCCAGAGTGTAAACTTATTCAAGTTACCCACTGGGGGTCTTGTGGAAGCATAATCCTTAGTACTCATTTTCTTTATAAAATATGTTTATAGAAAAATAAAATAAAAGTAGGAGGTCTTTTTGATCAAGGTGTTAACCTCTTAATGATCAACCTCCCTCTGATACCAATTGAAAGTGCATAGTGTGCCTCTGAGAATCCTCTAGAGGGGGGGGGGGGGGGGGGGGGGTGAATAGAGATTTAAATTTATTTCTATCCTAACTGTGAAAACAATTAACTTAACTAAGGATTTGTGCTCAATAAGATCACATGCATAATAAAATATGGTGCAGGAAATAAAGTGCAGAAGAGAAAGAACTTGGGACAACACAGAAAATTAGAAACCAGAAGAAACACTGAATTTTTATAGAGGTTCCCCAAAATGTGGGTACTCCCCTCTTCTACCACCTAGTAGGGATGCACCACTGTGTTTGAGTCTTTTGGTAAGGAGACTCTTAGATCCACTAATCTTTTGACAAGGAGATCATAAACTACCAGATCTTTTGATAAGGAGATCTTGAACCACCAGATCTTTTGATAAGGAGATCTTAAACCACTGAATCCTTTGAAGAGGGATTAATAAAACTCTTTTACAGAAGAGAAATAGAAGGAGATAGAAGAAGATGAAGGTTGTAGGAATTCTATTTTCAGAATTCTTATGAGTGATGTATGAAGAACAACTTCTTGTATTTTCACTGGATCTGCTCTTGATAAACTTCTACTTATGATGGTGATGCTTTGCAGAAGTTATGATTGTCAGATCCTTCTATCTTCTTTCTGATTGAACTCTGGCTGCTATGAGATTGTGTTGTTAAGCAGCCTTGTTCTATTCTATTCTTGGAGAGAAGAAGAGCAGCAGAAATTCCTTCTCTGTATTTTCTTCTATTAGGGTTCCTGTTTGAGAGAGGAAGAAGAAGGAGCTCCAATATAACAGTATGGCCGATTGTGATAAGTGCCCTGCTTTTCTCTTTCCTCTGTTGCCTTTTATTGTCCCTCTATTGAATTTGAATTTCATTCCCTTTCAGGTAAGTCCTGAAAGGGTATATTTGTCTGGACAATAAGTCCTTCCTTCCTCTTTAATTCCCGACCCGTCCACCAGCACAAAGCTTGTTTCCAAGAAAGCTTTTTGTCTTCTTCAATCTTTCTTTCAATTTCAGTCAATTAATGTGTCGTTGGAGAATGGTCTTGAGAGAGAGGTGGGCCATGTGAGATGGTCCAGAATGACCGCTGAAAAGGTTTCCCTTTTCAGACTGTATTCGATGTAGCATCTAGTTAACTTCCTTTCTTATCGACACACCTTCAAGTTCTTTTAAGAGCAGCTTCGAATTCATCCTTGTTCTGACTGAACTCTGCTAGTCGACGTTGCGTCGATACCTAATCGACGTAACCGTCGAGTTGAAGATGTGATTCTGAGCTTCATTATCTGCGTCGAGATGAAGTCAATGTTCCGTCGACTTTAGATTACTTCGAAAGTTATTTCCTTCTGCCCCGAGTTGAAGTAGAAGTTGTGTCTGTAACACCCTGCCATTATAAATAATATAACAGTCAGTGCGGCCGGGACCCCACTGTAACGCCCTTGCTTTTTGAGTATTATTTTAATTGTTTTAATTAACGTAATTATGACGTAAGGGCGTTACGGTGTTGGATTATTAGCGAAGTGTCGCCGTTAGTGCGTATTTTGAGTTGTAGGTCGTGTCGAACAAATTTCAAACTCATCAGAATGAGGATTTCAGGGTCTAGAAAACTAAAGGTATTAATTTTAGTCGCGTACGTGAAATTTTGCAGCATTCCGAGCTAAATTGAGGTCTCGGTGATTTTTTCAAGATTTATGGTGGGTTTATCTTCTAGAATTTTTACCCCGAGTTTGGTTCGTCGGATCGGAATTCCAACTTCGCCGTTGGATTCGGAGCGCCGACATTTAGTTTCGGTGCGAATGTTGTTGAAATCCGAGGTGGTGTGACCACGCTCGTCTCTTTAATAAGATCCATTACTAAATAGAAATATAATAATATATATAAAATAATATAAATACCCTCTTAAAACCCTAAGCCCCTATTCATCTTCTCCCTCCGCTGTTTTTGACCGAAAGATGTGGGCGACGGTGAAATCCTTATCGTGAACCTTCCGACCATCAATCTGAGAGCTACGGTGCTCGAAATCGCTAACGGATGGTAGATTCAGAAAGCTCTCGCCTAGGGCTTTGCGCTCGTGGTAAGTATGTCAAATTTCGTGTATTTTTGGAGGTTTAGGTGGTGCCCTAATCCCCCGTTTCGACTTGAAAAGTTTCAGGAAATACTCCCTAGGTGTTCTTGTGGCCGTTCCTTGAAGATTAGAGCGAAGGGGGCATTTTTTTCGAGGATTAGAGGCAAGTGGTGTTTTCTTGCTTCCCTTGTTTGATCCCCTTATACTTCTGAGATAGATTGCCTATTGCCTTATTAATCTCTTAGAATCTCCATTACGATCTTGTTTTTTCCCTAGTTTGTGAGTTGATAATCCATGGTTTTTGTTTTCAGATAAATGGTTACCCCTAACTATATGAGTATTCCTGTGTTTTAATCTTCCTGGAAATACTTGATTCTGCTGTGGGTTGGGGGAATGCGTCGAGAAAGGAAGTATTCGCGTCTAGTCGCTACCGCCCAGCGCTAGCTAGCTACCGCCGGCGGTAGCCGTTGCGTCGAGAACCCGGACTTGTGTCGACTTGCGTCGACAAGGAGTTGCGTCGATAGGAGGTGATGCGTCGAATAGGGGGAGGGAAGCATCGATAGCTAACGCCGGCGCTAGTTAGCTACCGCCCGGCGATAGCTCACGTCGAGTGGTGGAGGTTGCGTCGACAAGAGGTGCGTCGATAGGATGTGCTGCGTCGAGTAGGGACAGGATGCGTCGAGACGATACCACCCGGCGCTAGCTAGCTACTGCCAGCGGTAGCTCTCGATTCCAGTGTTGTGCTGGTTTGCCTAGAGTCCAGTCCTGGTGGACTTAGGAGTACCCTTGGTATGGTTTTGGTGAATCCTATCGGTTTTTGAATAATTTTGGAAATCTTAACGATAAATTTTGGACTTGCGAGGCTTAGCGGATCATACCGTCGTAGCAGTGCCTGTTTTTGTGGATCATTGCACCTGGTAGTTTTAAAGTTCCCATTGACTGCATCTTCTCTACATAGTCCTTTGCCGACTGCATTCTCCTTCATCGACCGTATGAACGTGTGCTTCATGAACTTGTCCGAGTCCTTTTATCAAGTTGCTTGATCACCTTTGTATGTTTTAATGTTTGCTACTAGCATTCTATATATGAACTGCATAACTTGATGCTTCATCTCATCCGATCGACCTATTCCTAAAATTTGACTGTATTGCCTGATTGACAAATGTCGTGTCGACTGTATGTACAAAGTTAGTTTCCTTGGGGTCGACTGCCTGTATGAAGATGTTTTGTTCCGTGATGACTGCATGAGGGTCCTGAACCGCTAGTGCTCTGGTAATTGCACGCATAAGATTTCTGATTGCAAAGCTCCATTTGTACTTCTTCCATCGACTGTTGGGTCCTGATCCTTGCCCTTTTGTTTAATCTAAAGCCTCTGTCGGATGCTTATCGGTCAGGACGGTACCGGTTATCGATCGTTTGCTTATTCTTCGGTAGCGGTTGCATTGGTCATATCCTTTTAGGAATATTCAACGTTTGAGTATGTTCGGCTTTTGCCTTATTGTGTCTTCTCTTCGTAGTGTTCCGACGCCAAGTCTTGTATGGCGTCGTCTTGCTGGAATCCTCAACTCGCTTATAAGTAGAGTGTTGGTCTGAGTGCTGAACTTTGAATAGTGTGCTTCTAGTTGTCGTGATAACTTGATCGTGGTGTCTTTTTGATTGTCGCCTCGTTAGGCGAGATGAATTAACTGGATTGTCTCGGTAACGGAATACCGTCAGATGGCTAGTTTTTCCCCGTTTATTCAGGAGGTATGCGTTGTTAGGGCCTTGGACTTGTACATGGATGGTTTGTGTAGTTACGTCGACCGTATATTCAGTTTGGCCTAAGTTCTTCGTCGACTTCGTAGTTCAGAACCGTCATAATAAAATGCTATATTGAGGGTTGTGCGTGGTGTGGTTTTTAACCCCGGCATGATGCTTCCTAACCGTAACCTAAAGGTGATGGAGGCCGTACGCGGTGTGGTTTTTGCCCCCGGTGCGGTGTTCTTTTAAGCTTTTGTGTTGGAGGCCGTACGCGGTGTGGTTTTTGCCCCCGGTGCGGTGTTCTTTTAAGTTTTGATTGGAAGGCTGTACGCGGTGTGGTTTTTGCCCCCGGTGCGGTGTTCTCTTAAGCTTTTGATTGGGAGGCCGTATGCGGTGTGGTTTTTGCCCCCGGTACGGTGCTCTTCTTTTGGATGAGCTGATCAGTCTCTCATGAATATGAATATGAATATGAATTTGAAATCTGGTAAATATATATATATATATATATATATAGTTATGCATTTCTTTTGCTTCTGTTAGTGAACTCTCTTGATTTTAGCTATTTAGCTGGTTTCTCTTCCCTGTTTCTGCACTCTAGTATTGACGTCTGTTGCAGGCTGTTGGTTTACCTCCCGTTTACTTGGAGGTTTGTTTAGCTCTTTTTGCTCTCTTGCAGCACTTGCAACTTGTTTCTGAGGTGTTCCCCTTTTGAATGCCTCAGGTTCAGAGCAGTAGCAGGTTCGTCTGGTAGAGCTCGAGGTTTCTGTGCTGCAGGTAGTGGCAGCGTTTGTTTCACCTCCTTCTGTGAGGTAGTTTTGTCCTTCCTGACTAGATTTGCTCCTATGGGTTTGTGTCTGTTTGTGGACGCCCATAGTGTTTTGTCTTGGATGTTAGACTACTTGCTAGCGTTTACTGCTGTTAACTATTGTTAGCTCTTACTCTTGCTCTCTGGGGAGGTTTTATGTTAGGATCCATGTTAGTTACTTTAAATATAAAAAGCTGCATTTAACTTAGATTCATCGCATATCTTTAACTGAAAGCATCATATTTTGAACATTTTAAAACCTTTTTATTACTTATAATAAATCTAGAGTTATGCATAACATTAGTTGTATGTTAGGTCTTTGGGCTCATATAGGACCATAAGAGAATTGAATCAAGTATTTCTCCGCTGCGACTATATATACTTTTTACTAGTGGACTAGTTGATCCACTGAACCGAGGGACACGGTTCTCAACTTAAACTTAAATATTGTTTTATCATAATAACATGTGTTTTCATAATAAATCATTAGATTTAGGAGTTTGCCTGAGTGTCTGCAGTTGTCCCCTGCACGGCGTGGCATCACGACACGTATTTTCTCTCACTCTGATACAGTTTAATTATTGAGAAAATGCGGGTTGTGACACCCACGCCATATAAAACACACTAGCTAGGCGTTATAAGGTGATACAAAGAAAATACTACACGAGAGTACTCAAAACGTAAGCGGAAGCATTTGATTTAAACATTTCTTTTAGAGCTGCCCACTATCTCGAGAGGAAATAATATGTAGAGTTACGACCTTAAGGCCTTACATTCCAAAATGCACAAAACTCCATAAACATACATCGGCACGCAGGCCGGTAATACATGAAAAAGTAGAAAAGAGGTTGGCCTTCAAGGGCCAATGCAGTTAAGGACTACCATCCACTACTTTCCACTTGGCTCACCACCACCTGCAACCAACATCCAATAAGAGGTAAATGAGGGTCAGCTATGAGCTGACCACAAACTGCGTAACGACCCCACCCCCCGGCCATCTAGCCGGCTCTGGGACGAGTCACCGCTAACCTGCAAGCAAGCCGTACAGGCAATATAAAATCAAAAGAAAGTGCAACTACACTACACAGGTTGAGGTTTCACATCAAATAAAGTTGGACCTAGGTATGCACATAATGTTAGTGGGGTTCACCCGAAGGTTCCCCACAACCCCCTAAGCAACGCATGAGGATAACATAACATCAATCCAGAAATCACAACCGTGGGTACTCACGACCACACGTAATAGGCTAAGCTAAAGAGTTTAATAGTCGCTTTAGCATTTTACCTATCATAGAAAACTCTCCCAAACAGGTCTATCACAAGATCACACGGTATCCCGGGGTTTCCCCCTCTCGCTGATCTGCATGGTGCGGGTTCGGTACAAGCTTATGCCCGTTGCTCAAACCATCGCGTTAACGGTACGATGCAGGTGTAGCTTTACCTCGGCCCGTTTGCTAACAAACACCAAAGGGTGTCATCGATCAACAAGCTACGCACCTAAGCCAAACAAGGGCTTAAGCTTCTCTAGTACAACAACGAAGGAGGTACAAGATGACTTACTCCGAATTTCGTGGTGAAGGTTTGCATTCAACCACTACCAAAGCATGGGGCGTCTGTTAAGATCTCAAAAGATGCCTAATCTTAAGTCCCACAATACGATAGTCGATCTCACAGAGTCATTCTCCGGCACGCATTCTAGGCTTAACCTAAATGCAACGTCATAATTCAAGCATCACCGATTCGGGCTCATGACCGCGAATAGGCTTCAAACAAAATGCCTAAATCCGTACGTCTTCCGGATTTCTACATGCAAATATGCTGGGGACAGACACAATCGACCCGAAGTTCCGAAGAACTTAAGGAAATCCTACACTTCACCCATTTGGTGAAAGGGATGCCTTATACAAGCATAGAAAAGTCATGAGAGGACCAATAACACGTCCTAAGACCGGGAGGAAGGATCGTTACCCTTGGAGCTTTCTTCGGCGCCATAGATATGAGGTTTCACTCGGATAGAAAGAACCATAACGGGCTGCTATTTCCATATCTGAAAACGGCTCGCGATTCGGAGCTCTGAAGCTCCGGCAATGGCAGAAGATGCCTTCTTCTTCTTCCTCGCTGCTCGCAGTTTTTCTCGGCTTGGAGAGAGAACGTATAGGTAAGATTGATATAAAACTTATCTCCCAAGCCTCCTTAAAGGGTTTCGAATAAATCCTAGCCGTTCGATTTGGTTTTCATCAAGATCATAGTCACACGGACTTAGAAATATCCGTCCAAAACACGTAAAAATTGAAACAGGCAAAAATACAACTTTATATCCGTATTCGATGAATGTTATGGCAGATTTGGCTATATCCATTAGACGAATTCGGCTATATCCATTAGGCTAATTTGGTTATATCCATTAGACTAATTTAGCTATATCCATTAGACTAATTCGACAATATCCATTAGACTAATTCGGCTATAGCTATTAGACTAATTCAGCTATATCCATTAGACTAATTCGGCTATATCCATTAGACTAATTCGGCTATATCCATTAGACTAATTCGGCTATATCCATTAGACTAATTCGGCTATATCCAATAGACTAATTCGGCTATATCCATTAGACTAATTCAGCTATATCCATTAGACTAATTCGGCTATATCCATTAGACTAATGACGCTAAAGCCTTTAGGCTAATGTTCATAGAAATGGACGAATTTCGGCTAGCTCATAGCACATGAAGTTTTAGGGTGTTGTAACTCCACCTCCCTTAAAAGAATTTCTTCCCGAAATTACAAAAATAATAACAACCAATTTAAAGGATAAATTACCTGAGAGAAATAGCTCGGGGTACTCCACAAGCATCGTTTGCTACCTTTCCCAAGAGAGTTCCTCTCTCCCGCAATTATTCCAACGGACCTTTACCATACAAATGGATTTGTTCCGCAACTGCTTCACTTCGGTATCTTCAATGCAAATGGGCTTGACTTTCATTGCTAGCCCACCCTCTACCGACACTTTGTTTACCGCGACAATAAGATTAGGCTCTTTGACAGCCTTCCACAACACAGAGATATGAAATACATCATGAAGCCCGCTCAGCTCCG
This sequence comes from Dactylorhiza incarnata, assembly GCA_033032865.1. Taxonomy (NCBI): domain Eukaryota; kingdom Viridiplantae; phylum Streptophyta; class Magnoliopsida; order Asparagales; family Orchidaceae; genus Dactylorhiza; species Dactylorhiza incarnata. The sequence continues at coordinate 1,950,178 of JAWHQI010000026.1, read as the reverse complement.
CAGATAGAGCAAGCCGGTAGGCAGCTTCACCAATGCGCTCCAAGATCTCGAACGGTCCTATGTACCTCGGACTTAGATTTTTCAAGTGTCGGATCCTCGATACTACTTTGAACAGTTTGATCTTTAGGTAAACCCAATCACCAACAACGAACTCAATGTTCCGGTGATTTGCATTGTAATACTTTGCCTGCCTATCTTGGGCAATGAGCAACCGCTCTTGTATTGCCCGGATTGATATATTTGCTTCATCCACGTCTTTGCATTTCAACAACATCGTGGCTCCCATTTCAGCCCAAGCCAACGGTGTACGACATTTTCTACAATAAAGAGCCTCGAAAGGTGCCATCTTTATACTTGTTTGGTAGCTGTTGTTGTAGGCAAACTCAATCATATAGAGATGATCTTCCCATCTCTTTCTGAAGTCCAGGGCGCACATCCTTAGCATGTCTTCCATCGTCCTATTGGTCCTTTCGGTCTGTCCATCTGTTTGTGGGTGGAAGGTCGTGCTAAATTTTAGCTTGGTACCCAATAATTGATGAATCAGCCTCCAATCGTTTGATGTGAACCGCCCATCATGATCACTAACGATGCTACGGGGAATCCCGTGCAACCGTACGATGTTATTAACATATAACTTTGCTAGCTTTTCCACAGAATTGTCCTTCCGGTTCGGAATGAAGTGCGACACTTTTGTCAAACGATCTACGATCGCCAAGATGGCATTGTTTCCATTTTGTGATCTCGGCAATCCGTGCACAAAATCCATCGAAATATCGTCGAACTTCCATTCCGGAATTGGCAAAGACTTCAGAAACCCACCAGTTCTTTGACATTTGGCCTTCACCAAGTATGGCACTTGGCCACGTAGAGGGCAATGTCTTTCTTCATACCCGGCCACCAGAAGAGTTTCTTCATATCCATGTACATTTTTGTGCTCCCCGGATGGATTGAGTACTTGGTATGATGAGCCTCGTACATCAATTCCGCCCGTAATGTACCAACATTTGGGACGCACAATCTGCCATCTTTCCACATAAGACCATCTTCGAAGGAGAAATCAACGTTTGACCCATCAACGGTCTCCGCTTTATATCGCTTCTTGCTTGTATCCAGCTCCAATGCTTGACGTACTCGGTCGGCTAGGTCATATTGAACCTCCATCCAGTTCAAGCACGCTGAAGTAGACGCTCTCTTATCGACACAAATGATCTCCACTTCTAGCTCGCAGATTAGACGCTTATCGTGCATCATAATCCAAATAGCTTGTGTAGGAGCCCGATGACTCAACGCATCCGCGACTACATTTCCTTTCCCATGAGTGTATCGAATGTCAAAGATGTAGTCCCCAAGGAACTCCATCCACCTCCTTTGTCGCATATTCAACTCCTTCTGATCAAGCAGGTACTTGAGGCTTTTGTAGTCCGTAAAGATGTCGATCTTCACGCCATACAAGTAGTGCCTCCAAAGTTTAAGAGATAATACCACGGCCGCTAGCTCTAAATCATGGACCGGGTAGTTCCTCTCATATACCTTTAACTGACGGGATCCATTTGCAATTACCTTACCGATCTGCACTAAGACGCAACCCAAGCCACTTCCCGAGGCGTCGCTATATATTTCGTAGCCCTCTGTTCCACATGGCGAGCCTAGAATGGGCGTCGTAGTCAGACGTCTCTTCAGCTCCTCAAAAGCTCGTGCTCACTCAGGCGACCAGTCCAACTTGTGATCTTTCCTAGTCAGTTTAGTGAGAAGAAGTGCAATCCTCGAGAAGTTCTCCACAAAGCGCCTATAATAGCCGGCAAGTCCTAAGAAACTTCAGACTTCCGCTATGTTTTTCAATACAGGCCAAGCTCGGATCTCTTCTATCTTCGAAGGATCAACAACGATTCCATCCCCACTAACAACATGACCCAGGAACGCTACTGACGATAGCCAAAATTCGCACTTGGAGAACTTGGCACAAAGTTGACTCCTCCTCAGGGTGCTCAAAACACGTGCAGATGCTCTGCATTCACCTCCTCCGACTGAGAGTATACCAAAATGTCGTCGATGAAGATGATCACAAATTGATCCAAATACTCTCGGAACATTCTATTCATTAAGTCCATGAATACTGATGGTGCTTTAGACAGACCGAACTGTAACAACCCTACTTTTAATTTATGTATAAACTTGATTTGTCTAGCCGCAGCCCAAGCCCCCCAATGTTAAATCCCGAGCATCCACTCCCGATTAAACCCCCCTAGGTCCAGATCTCCCGCACGCAAGCCAATTCAGCTAGGGCTCCTGCTCCTCTCTGTTTCCCGCACAGCCACAGCTCTCCTGTCTCCCGCGCGCGACATCGCTCTTGTCCCGCTCCCATGCTGATGCCTCCTCCTGCTTGCCAGCGTTTCCTCCAGCCATGGTCGCCGCCTCTTGCGCCTCCTCCTGCAGTGGCCGGCTCCTCCTCCTGCTCTAGGCGCCGACGCCCCCTGGTTCTCTTCCTCCAGCCGCCGACAACCTTAGCTCCTCCTTCTTAGGGCCGGTAGTCAGCACTCTTCCTCCCTCCAAGAGGCCAGCAGCAGCACCCCTCCCTTCTTCTAGGGTTTTGCAGTCATAACCCCTCTTCTCCTTCGTCGATTTGGTCGGTGCTTGCTAGAGGAACTCTTAGGGTTTTCTTCCCTCTCCTCCTCGGGCTCGGATTTGGTTTCCTTTGGCTAAGATTCATCCTCTATTCAGATTTCCATAATTTTCGTGGAAAGTTTGCGCTCCATATTCCGGATATTTTTGCATTTCAGATTTTGTGCTCGTCCTAATCGCCAAATCCTTAGGTATTCGTGCTCCCCGACGCCATTCGTCGCTCCAAGTGGCGGGATCTCTTGGAGACCCTTCCGAATTAGGGTCCCTAGCCTAATGCGCCGCCAAGTCTCCGTCTCCGCGTGGAATTTCTTCTCCCCTCACCTTTGAGGGAGGTAAATCTGATAATCCCCCTTTGTTTAATTCCCGCGTCATAGAATGCTTGAGTTAGCGTAGTAAATTATTCAGCTTCGTTTTCGTTGTATTTGACCAGGTTAGAATTATGATTTCTACTTTTGCTTGCATCGCTTAGCCGCCGCCGTCAGTTTCAGCCTCATTTAAGGCAAGTAGAGATCATCCTCTCTTGCAAACATTGAACTTAATTGTCTTGTCTGTTCTTATGTTTATATTAATTCACCCTTGAATGCTTGTTTCGTCATATGAATTTAGACATTGAATCGCTAAACAGACTTGTTTTTAGTTTGAGGATCACGCGATTGAAATAACACAAGTTGTGAATGAGAATGATGTTTACTTTAATATTCACTTAGATGAGTTTCCTCTCAGTTGATGAATAAATGGAAGTCCAGTAGTTCTTATTGATTATGAGTATTAATTATTATAATGGTAAATGTTAATATTCTTGCTGACAACTAGGTGATTTGTGTTTGATATAAAATATTCGGCTCGCACCTATGCTTACTTGGAAGATAATCATGTGTTGGAATGGATCAAACTAAATGAATACTTGGTATCCTAGAAAATGATGTGTAGTTACCTTGTTACTCCTGAATACTTGAACCCGTAAGTTTCTAAACTCTCTTTCGAGTTCTTTGAGTCATCGAATCCTGTTTCTTATACCTGTTTGGTTTTAAGACTTGGTTAAATAACGTTCTATAACTTGATTCCTCCCATTTCACGTTTGTAAAATATACTCTTGTATATCTGAATCAGTATCTTGGTTACATGTCTTGATATGCTAGCAACCACAAAATCCTGCGCTAAGTCAATAATAACGTAAGTTAACATTGAAAGGTAGGGTTTAATTGATGAAACTCCTTGACTTGGGTTCCCTCTTGAATCCCTAATGGGAACAAAGGCCTGGTCGTAGCGAGCTTAAATTTCTGAATCACTAAGGTCCTGTGTGTCATAAGTAAATCTTGGAAGCTAGGGTTTAGGTGGTGCATCATCTTGATTGCATGGTCACGGTAAGCAGGAAATACTCTTATTCTAGTAAGCCTTACACCCGGACATGAGTGTGAACCACGTGCGCCCACTATAAAAACCTACGCATTTCATTGATTACAGCTTATGATTTTACATGATCTTTTATCTGCTTATTCCTGAATCTCCGACAAGTCTTGAATCTGAACCTGTATCTGAACCTGAATCTGTCTGAATCATGAATCCTTCAGTTCATTTATGTGCTTAGCAATCATTGAAAGGTAGTGTTAAATTGATGTGACGCCTTGAAGCGAGTTCCCGCTTACCTTATAACGGGAACCAATAATGTCATAGCAAGCCCAATTACTTTGATAAGCCTTGCATTTAGACTCCTGTTAGAATCTCGTGCATCAGAAAGAAACACTTGCACCTTTCAATGATTACAACTAATGACATTACATGACTGAATCTTTGTTGTGCTTCGGAATAGCCTAATAATTCTGATTATTTCTACTCGTCTTGCTTACTGTCTGCCTTGCTAGCTTTGCTTCTGATAGAACTGGTACTTATACATTGCTGTTTCCCTTGCTAGTTTGTAATTTTCCTTGCTTATGTTATCAATGTTCTGAGGCTTTTCTTTCTTGTTTTGGAATTGCCTTAGTGTTTACGCATGCGCCGCCTGCTCGCTGAGGCCGATCTGCGTCATGCTTCAGGTTTTGTGTTTATGTTTCATTTCATTTACAGTCGGATATTCTTTTTATGTAATAATTATAATCAGTCATTTTCTCTTGTTTCATGGACAACTGCTAGGCTAAATATTATTATATGTACTAGAATTAGACATGTTTGCATGTTCATTCATCTGAGATGATCACTACATAAAAATCTGTTTCAAAACTTGTATCTTGAGTTTTATTCAAAAATGCATGTGTACCTGTTTCAAACTAGCATATTTTAAAGCTTCCGCAATAAATCAATCTGTTTTACTCAAAAGTAACTATTTTTAAACTATTTATTAGTATCTCTGCTTGCGCCTTAGCAGACATGGTTTTCCTTCCGCCCATGCCCGTGGCATCACGGCCCGCCCGAAGCGCGCTCTGGCACTTGTTGAGATGGGTCGTGACACGAACAGCATAACCGTGAACTCATAGTGCCCAAAGCGGGTAATGAACGCTGTTTTTGGAATGTCACAATCCCTTATATGAAGCTGATAATAACCGGACCTTAAGTCTAGCTTAGATTATACCGCCGCCCCAACCAGTTGGTCGAATAAGTCATCGATTCTCAGAATCGGATAACGGTTCTTCTCGGTTAGCTTATTCAGCTCTCGATAATCAATACATGGACGCAAGCTCCCATCCTTCTTTTTCACAAAGATGATCGGTGCACTCCAAGATGATGAACTTGGATGTATGTAGCCTTGCTCTAGTAGCTCTTGCAACTGAACCTTCAGCTCTGCCAATTCCTTTGGCGCTATCTGGTACGGTGAGCATGCTATAGGATTGGAACCTGGCAATAGCTTAATACAGAAATCAATCTCTCGCTGAGGCAGAGCCCCAAGGAGTTTGTTAGGAAACACATCGGCGTACTCCGCTACATCTGGGACATCACATAACCTGCGCTTTGGCTACGAAGCCTCCAATAAAGTGAAGAACAACTCTGCGCCCTTTCTCACCTCCCTAACCACCTGGAGAGCAGACATCGGTGTCTTGCTCGCTCCTCGAATGCCCGCGAATGTGGTTTCATCTCCGGTGTTCTTTCCCAGAGTGATCTCCTTTGAATTGCAATCTATGCATGCTCACTGTTCTGAGAGCCAGTCCATGCCGAAAATTATGTCAAATTTAGCTAACGGTAATAACGATGCTTCCAAGTCGAAGTCTTGATTTCCAATTCGCACCTTCACACGACTCTTCCTATCCGCACTCATACGAGATCCATTGGGTAGCACTACTTCCAATCTGTCCTCTACTAATGTAGACGACACTCTGATTCGCACCACGAAGTCCTCAGACAGAAAAGTGTGTGATGCTCCCTTATCGAATAGAGCTCTTGTCGGATAGTTGAAAATTAGGACGAAGCCTAATTGCACACAAGTAAAGTATATAATCGCACAATAGTATAAATTATATATAGCTGTAAAAGCTAACTTCTAGTTTGTACCTATGACAGCATCGGTTTGTCGTATGGCTTCTTGCTGGCCAAGCGAGTAAACTCTTGGCTGGGTCGGAATGTGCTGGGAAGCAGAAGACTCCACAGCTTTGCCTTTTTTCGCATGACCTGCAACACGAGCGTAGTCCATCGCTCGGTTCTCCAGCAACGAAAGACCACTTTGTCACGCACTTGCCTTATGCCCCACCTTCCCGCAAGTGAAACATGTCATAGGACCAAGTGCTGTCATAGCTCCTGATATATTAGAGCAAGTTGGCTCCGCAGACTTGAACTTCCTTTTTTTTCCTCGTGAACTCAGATTTGGACTGAGAGGCCGGCGCATGAAATTCAGGTTTCTTTGCCACACCCTTTGCTTGCACTCTCTTCATGTCCAATTCCAGAGATCTGGCAGTTTTCACCATCACATGGAAACCAAAAGTCGTTGGGCCTGCAAGGAGCAGCCTCAACCCATCTTGAAGACCTTCATAAAACTTGTTCGTCTTCATTTCCTCATCTTCCACCAAAGACCCCGCATAGCAGCCCAGTCTAGTGAACTCGTGCAAGTACTCATCCACCGAGTTATTTCCTTGAGTTAACTTCAAGAACTGGTTTAGCAACGCAATGCGCTGTGCAGAAGGAATATATCTGTGAAGAAATGACTTTGAGAACTCCACCAAAGTGATCTCGGTAATATCCTTACCTCCAAACTTATGCACTTCCTGTTTGGCCCACCAAATCCCTGCCTCTCCATTAAGGAGGAAGGTGGCTAGGGTGACCATCTTAGCTTCTTTCGTTGTTGTCGCCTTTAGAGTTTTTATAACTGTTGACAGCCAGTTCTCCGCCTCCGTGGGGGATCCAGTCCCCGAAAAGGTTGGAGGATGGAAACTTAGAAAGTGCTGAAGTTGTTGATCACGCGCTCGCGCAACAGCTACTCGCTCTACACGATGCTCCACCCTAGGCTCCACCACGGTGTCCACTGCAGTCGCAGGTAGAGGGATCTCCACCCCCGGTTCCACCGTAGGTTCCACCGCAGCAACTGACTCTGGGGCCACATCCGGAGTAGGCGTAGCAGGCTGTGCAAGCCTTTGAGGTTGAGTGTTGATCATCACGAAAAAATCTTCTGCGACTAATCTGATCATCTCAGCCGAAGGAGTGGTCGCTGTCACCTCAACCGACGCACTACTTTCAGCGGTGTTACAGCGTCGAGACTGCCCCGCACCACTGCTAGTCACCTATAATCATGCAAAGCACAATTTAGTGACCGAAAACATAGCTAACAACAATCATGGAACGCTCAGGTACCGTAAATAAGTATTTTTCCCTTCCTAAGTGGACATTCTTATTATTTTTTTATCGTTTTAGGTGAGCGCACATCCCGTGCACACCATCCCTTAGAAGGAATTCATCCCGAATTCGCAAAACTTTGGATCGACGGGCTAAGTCTTATACCAAATTGTAACACTCTGCCATTATAAATAATATAACAGTAGGTCCGGCCGGGACCCAACGCCATATAAAACACACTACCTAGGCGTTATAAGGTGGTACACAAAAAATACTACACATTAGTACTCAAAGCGTAAGCGGAAGCATTTGATTTAAACATTTCTTTTAGAACCATCCACTATCTCGGGAAGGAAATAATATGTAGAGTTACGACCTTAAGGCCTTACATTCCAAATGCACAAAACTCCATTAACATACATCGGCACGCAGGCTGGTAATACATGAAAAAGCAGAAAAGAGGTTGGCCTTCAAGGGCCAATGCAGCAAAGGACTACTATCCAATACTTTTCGCTCGACTCACCAACACCTGCAACCAACATCCAATAAGAGGTAAACGAGAGTCAGCTATGAGCTGACCACAAACAGCATAACGACCCCACCCCCCAGCCATCTAGCCGGCTCAGGGGCGAGTCACCGCTAACCTGCAAGCAAGCCGTACATGCAATATGAAATCAAGAGAAAGTGCAACTACACTACACAGGGTGAGGTTTCAAGCACAATCAATCTTCTAGGTGTAGCATCAAATAAAGTTGAACCTAGGTATGCACATGATGTTAGTTGGGTTCACCCAAAGGTTCTCCACAATCGCCTAAGCATCGCATGAGGCTAACATAACATCAATCCAGAAATCACAACCGTGGGTACTCACGACCGCACGTAATAGGCTAAGCAAAAGAGCTTAGTAATCGCTTGAGCATTTTACCTATCGGAGAAAACTCTCCCAGACAGGTCTATCCCATGATCACACGGAGTCCCGGGGTTTCCCCCTCTCGCCGATCTGCATGGTTCGGGTTCGGTACAAGCTTATGCCCGTCGCTCAAACCATCGCGTTAACGACACGATGCGGGTGTAGGTTTACCTCGTCCCATTTGCTAACAAACACCAAAGGGTGTCATCGATCAATAAGCTACGCACCTAAGCCAAACACGGGCTTAGGCTTCACTAGCACAACAACGAAGGAGGTACAAGATGACTTACTTCAAATTTCGTGGTGAAGGTTTGCATTCAACCACTACCAAAGCATGGGGCTTCTGTTAGGATCTCAAAAGATGCCTAATCTTAAGTCCCGCAATATGATATTCGATCTCACGGAGTCATTCTCCGGCACGCATTCTAGGCTTAACCTAAATGCAACATCACAATTCAAACATCACCGATTCGGGCTCACAGCCGCGAATAGGTTTCACACAAAATGCCTAAATCCGTACGTCTACTGGATTTCTACATGCAAATATTCCGGGGACAGACACAATCGACCCGGAGTTTCCAAGAACTTAAGGAAATCCTACACTTCACCCATTTGGTGAAAGGGATGCCTTATGCAAGCATAGAAAAGTCATGAGAGGACCAAAAACACGTCCTAAGACCGGGAGGAATGATCGTTACCCTTGGAGATTTCTTCAGCGCCATAGATCTGAGGTTTCACTCGGATAGAAAGAACCGCAATGGGTTTCTCTTTCCAGATCTGTAAACGGCTCGCGATTCAGAGCTCCGAAGCTCCGGCAATGGCAGAAGATGCCTTCTTCTTCTTTCTCGCCGCTCGCAGTTTTTCTTGGCTTGGAGAGAGAACGTATAGGTAAGAATGATCTAAAACTTATCTCCCAAGCCTCCATAAAGGGTTTAGAATTAATCCTAGCCGTCCGATTTGGTTTTCATCAAGATCGTAGTCACACAGACTTAGAAATTTCAGTCCAAAACCCATAAAAACCAAAACAGGCGAAAATACAGCTTTCTGTCCGTATTCGACGAATGTCATGGCAGATTCGGTTATATCCATTAGACTAATTCGACTATATCCATTAGACGAATTCAGCTCTATCCATTAGACTAATTCGGATATATCCATTAGACTAATTCAGCTATATCTATTAGACTAATGGCGCTAAAGCCTTTAGACTAATTTTCATAGAAATGGACGAATTTCGGCTAGCCCGCAGCACATGAAGTTTTGGGGTGTTATAACTCCACCTCCCTTAAAAGAATTTCTTCCCGAAATTATGAAAACAATAGCTGCCAATTTAAAGGATAAATTACCTGAGAGAAATAGCTCGGGGTACTCCGCAAGCATCGTTTGCTCCCTTTCCCAAGAGAGTTCCTCTCTCCCGCAATTATTCCAATGGACCTTTACCATCCGAATTGATTTGTTCCGCAACTGCTTCACTTCGGTGTCTTTAATGCAAATGGGCTTGACTTTCGTTGCTAGCCCACCCTCTACCGACACTTTGATGACCGCGACAACAAGATTAGGCTCTTCGACAGCCTTCCACAACACAGAGATATGAAATACATCATGCATCCCGCTCAGCTCTGCAGATAGAGCAAGCCGGTAGGCAGCTTCACCAATACGCTCCAAGATCTCGAACGGTCCTAAGTACCCCGGACTTAGCTTTTTCAAGCGTCGAATCCTCGATACTCCTTTGAATGGTTTGATCTTTAGGTAAACCCAATCACCAGCAGCGAACTCGATGTTCTGGTGATTTGCCTTGTAATACTTTGCCAGCCTATCCTGGGCAATGAGCAACCGCTCTCGTATTGCCAGGATTGATGTATTTTCTTCATCCACGTCCTTGCGTTTCAACAACTTTGTGGCTCCCGTTTCAGCCCAAGCCAACGGTGTACGACATTTTCTACCATAAAGAACCTCGAAAGGTGCCATTTGTATACTTGTTTGGTAGTTGTTATTGTAGGCAAACTCAATCATATAGAGATGATCTTCCCATCTCTTTTCGAAGTCCAGGGCGCACATCTTTAGCATGTCTTCCATTATCCTATTGGTCCTTTCGGTCTGTCCATCCATTTGTGGTTGGAAGGTCGTGCTAAATTTTAGCTTGGTACCCAATAATTGATGAATCCGCCTCAAATCGTTTGATGTGAACCGCCTATCACAATCTCTAAGCATACTACGGGGAATCTGATGCAACCGTACGATGTTATCAACATATAACTTTGCTAGCTTTTCCACAGAATCGTCCTTCCAGTTCGGAATGAAGTGCGACAGTTTCGTCAAACGATCTACGATCGCCCAGTTGGTGTCATTTCCATTTTGTGATCTCGGCAATCCGTACACAAAATCCATTGAAATATCGTCGAACTTCCATTCTAGAATCGGCAAAGACTTCAGAAACCCACGAGGTCTTTGACATTTGTCCTTCACCAACACCCAAGTATAGCACTTGGCCACGTAGAGGGCAATGCCTTTCTTCATACCCGACCACCAGAAGAGTTTCTTCATATCCATGTACATTTTTGTGCTCCTTGGATGTATCGAGTACTTGGTATGATGAGCCTCGTACAATTATGTGCTCTCGACGTGGGGGGGGGGGGGGGTGGGGGGGGGGGGGGGGGGGGGGGGAACTGTCTGTAATGGTCTGTCTTGCCATAAAATTATGTGTCCAGCATTTAAATACGATGCATTAAAAATAGCGCGCACGATCAGTGGTGCACGACCAGTGGTCGTGCGAGAAGAAATGCCAATGATCTTGCGAGAACAACCTGTAGCAAAATCTTGAATGGCAAAATAGCTCACGATCGGTGGCGCACGACCAGTGGTCGTGAGAAGAAGGCCAATGATCGTGTGAACCACCCGGTTTGGAAAACGGGAATGTGCACGACTAGTGGTTGTGCGCCTGATCGTGTGTGAACAAAAGCGCACGACCAGTGGCCCAATAGGCTAAAAATGGCACAACCCAAATCTGAGCATCCACAAAACCCTTGAACCTGCGGGAAGACCACTAATATAGGCATTCCACATAATCCACAGTAAAGGTATATCATGACAGAATAGATCGAATGTAAAGCATACAGGAAATCACACCAAAATGGGCCAAGGAATGCACTTAGCGCCGAAATACACAATGTGATCAAATAGAAGCATTTATGAGCAATAAGTGAAGTGCATTGGCAAGATAAACGACCCAGATAAGTCCGGAAATAGCTATATAAACCTGACTCATCAGCAGCCTTTCTACAAAAGGCCCGCTCCCTTGCAATCTGACCCGAGGACCAGAAATCTCTCCTTGTACTATGAGTTTCACAAGGAGAGGGGTCATCTGAACGAGAACTGCAGAGCTCTCTACACGCTGTTGGAGAAGCTCGTCAAAGAAGGAAAGTTGAATGAGCTGGTCCAGAGAGGTGATCCCTTCAAGGCTTCAACCGCTAAAGTGAAAGAAGTGGCAAAAGTCAACTAGGAGTGTGAAGAAGTTGATGACATTGTCCCCCTCGGCAATGTGGGTTACCCATGCGAGTGTGTGGAAGCAAATGATGAGGTAGCTTTAGGCTACCTCTTCTGCATCCACGGAGATGCATGTCTCGAATATTCAAAGAAAACAAGTATTGCCATAGTCTTCAGATCAGGGTCGCTACTACCTCTTTTGCTCCGGTCCGAGGGACAGTTACCTTCAGACAAGAAGATCTTCTTCCAACCACCAATACCTTCAACAATGCAGTCGTTATTAAAGTAACTCCCCAAGTCTCGCTATGTGCGGTGGATGGAATGCCCAAGGCAGTGCAGGTTTTCTTTAGATGGAAGCTAACACCGGCGGTAGGTACTACCCCTCGAGGTAGCTGTCTCGACGGCTCCGTCGAGACTATTTTCCGTCGAGACCGTGTTCCTCGAGTGGTGTTCGTCGAGAGGTTTTCGGCAAAAGGTTAGCGTGGTGCGGTAGAGGTACCGCCGGCAGTAGGTCCCTTGTATGTCACAGTTCTATGGAGAGGGTTCGCCGGGATGGTTGCGTCGAAAGAGTTCGTCGAGAGTTTACGCGGCATGGTACCAGCACCACCGAGCGGTAGCTGACGAAAATATATTCATAAAGCTGCGTTTTCTTGGCGTCTGAACTTCTTGGATCTTGATCTAAGGCCTTAGATAGGTTCGTACGAAAGCCCTAAATAGGGCAGATGATTTCTCTTCCCTTTATCTCTTAAGTCTTTTGTTTTTGGAGGCCAAAAGAGAGGGAGATCTTGGAGGGAGAAAACAAGCAAGATCTGCCATTGTTGGAGCTTCAGAGCTTCGTTTGCCGATCCAAGACAAGATCCACGGCGAGGGTTCGAAGGTGCACATTTCTATCCATGCTTTTCAATCGATCCATGGCGAGGAAGAGAGTCCAAAGGGTAATGACATCTCTCCTCCCAGTTTTAGTATGTGTGCATGGCATCTCTTATTTTTGACTTCTCGTTTTCTAAAATTTGTGGCACCGGATCTCTCAAATGAGAGTGGTTTGGGTCGCCTTGGTTCAAGAGGAACCATCGGGTTGATTGAGTCCATCCCCGACATTATTTTGCATTAAAGATCCGCTCTGTTAGTGGATTAGGCATTGTGGGTGAAGCCAAAATAGTGATCGGTGGTCCGAATCGGTGATGTTGCTTGACGTGCATTTTATTGATTTTGCTAGAAATTTGTTTGCGGCAAAAACATCATTATGATTCACCTTATGTTTCGTGTGAGAGCGAATGTTGGTTTGGAAAGGGAAATATTGTGCGTGGGGAATGGCTTGTGATGCCGCTTATAAGTGAGGGCGTGGCTTTGTCTTTGTGGTCGGCTGGCTAGCCTGTGAATGCTGGGATTCATGTGTGGAGAGTGTCCTGATAAGACAAGCCCTCTTTTATGCTAACTGACGAGAACAAGTAAGCCGATGCGCCAGATGACATTGTAGACCATGTGTGGGTGAGGTCTCAGTGGGATTGTTGGCTTTTGGCTTGGTGATTATGGCAGGAACAAGTAAGCTGATGCGCCAGATGGCATTGTGGGCCATGTGCGGGTGAGGTCTCAGTGGAGTTCTTGGCCTTGGGCTTGCATGCCCCTGGGGAAATTGTTGAGTACCCTTGTTTGTTATGAAATGATGTTGTGTGATGTTATGTTAGAAGCATACACGCATGATGGTGCCTTGGGTGAAACCCAGGTTTGCATACATGCTGCATTGTTAGGCCCCTTACTTTAATTGCTCAACATAGAAATATGGATGATGCTTATGACATTCATGCATATTGTTTTTATGTTACTATTGGTTATTACATTTGCATACGAAGTGCTGACTTACAGGGTGATGTAGTTCCCCGAGGTCTGCTAGGACGGCCGGGAGGAGGGGTGTTGTTACACCGTTGTTGGTCAGCCAAAGATGACCCTCGTTATACCGCTCTTTGTGTATTAGATGCATGGCAAGGATCGCAGGTTGGACCTAGCTCGCCGGCCAAAGGCATATGCCTCATGAAGTGCACCTCCTCTTGTTTTCCTATTTTTCCTGTTTAATTATGTTGTATTTACTTTGTTCTTGCTTGCATGCCGAGGCAGCATAGGAATGCTATTAACTTTAGATATTTTTGGTTTTGGGTTGATGACTTGAGTTATGGTTTTGTAAGGCCTTATGGCCGTGGTACTCTTATGTAGTTGTGGATGACTTCTATGGTTTATTTAATGTTTCCACTGTGTTTGTTCTGAGTTTTGAGTTGGGTAGTTTCAATATCATCTTTTAATACTAATGTTATGGCGATTAATGTTGTGGGGTCCCGGACGGACCCATATTATATGGTCATTACTAGGGAGGTGTTACAATTTGGTATCAGAGGGAGGTTAACATTCTTTTTGAGGTTTAGCGTGATCGGATTGCGTTAAGAGGTTGTCTACATAGGAGTACTTTGTGGGACCATGAGTGTCCTTGTGTTCGAGTCTTGCGAATATAGTTTGATTCATTGTTTCCTTGCTTATGCTAGGATGGTGGCGACGATGCGGGGACATTGAGGCGCAAGAGGAGCCTTCGGCAAGCAGTGATACTGTTCCAGCCCTTATGAATATGGTCGTGTCCCCAACAGATTTCTGTCATATGCTAGCAGAGGCTATGGTCGCGACTGAAGCTGCGGCGATTCCATAGATTGCGTGATGGGTACCATCCCTTCTTTCCCTCTCTTTCCCCTATTGTTGCATTCGAAGACCCCTTCCTATTCTGGGTCGGGACTACTACTGATGATTTGTTGATGCTGAGGACAAGGATGATAGAGACAGATGTTGCTAGGGAAACTACTTGGAAGAAGACTTCTGTTGCGGCGAAGTACTTGGATCCACCACCTCCGGACGAGAATGAACCTACACCATTTGTTGCTGCGGATGGACCTCGACCTCTTTATTGGACGAGACTCGATGCTGATTTGGAGCCACCCTTGCCGATGAGGAATGATGATGAAGATGTCAAGGACCCCCCTTTAGCCTTATTCGGCGCCCGGACACTCTCTTTTTATTTATTTGCACTTGCTTATTTGTTTTATTTCAAAATTGGGACATTATTTACTTTGGTCTGCGTTTAGCGAACTGTTTTGGGCTGCGTTTAGTCGCTCCTCCTTGTAGGCCTATAAATAGGCCAAACCTTCTCTATTTTGATAATGATGAATGAAATTGAAAACAAAGCTTCCAAGCCCTAATCTCCCCTATTCCTCCCTGCCTCCTTGTGGCCGCCGACCCCCTCTTTTCTCTTCCCCTTGAGGTTCGGCCTCTTCATCCTCTCCCTCGCCCTCCTAGACCGCAGCCTCTTCCCCTCTCCCTATTCCCTAACCCCTCCTCCACTTGTTCCTCAAGAACCGACCCCTCCTCCACCCTCTTGGATATTTCTCGGCCGACCACCCTCCCTTTCCTCCCTTGAAGATTTTGCAGCCTCCACCCTAGATCCGAGAGAGGCAAGCTCGGCCAAGGCAAAGAGGCCCCTCTAGGGATTTGTTCGTGGTGGCGGATCGTGAAGGCGAACGTGCACTCCATCAAGAGATCCTCTTCTGGCGACCACCACGTGGATTACACTAGGATTTCTACATCCCAGTTCTCCTATTCCGGGCGGGGTAACCACTCAACGATTTGTGAGATTTTCTTTAAAAAGCATAGGTGTGGTGGATAGGTTCTGTGACGAGTTTTTTTTGTTCGTTGATTTTCTCGCGGTTATTTTCTCGTGTTAGTGGAACGATCTAGGGTTATTTTCATTTGACGGGGAGTGGCGATCCTCTTTTGATTTCGTTGGAGAAGATCCTCCCTTTTCCGGAGTTTTGCTTTCGGAGGATTTTCTTGTGACTGACAACAACAATAGCTCGTCCGGATCTCGTTGATCCCTTTGTTTGGAGCGACGTTGGCCTATCGCCCTCGTCCGTTCCTTGTGCATTGTGGTTGTCTTTGCGTGAAGGTTGTGAAGGACTCACCCGTAGGTGGTTGCGTTTGCTTATCCGATTAGGTGTTATTAAGAAACGATCTCGAGACCCAATCGATCGCGCAAGTGAGAGCGACCCGAACATCCAAGCCAACATCAATTTGGTATCAAAGCGAGGTTCGTGCCGGTTTCCTAACTGGCACAATCCTCATCGTTTTTCTTATAGGACGCTTGCACCCACATTTTTCCAAAAAAATCTGAAATCAAAATTAAAAATTTTGATTCACTGCGGTGTGCGAATAGCGGTCTGAAATCTGATTTTTTTGTCGAAAATCAATAAATAATTTTCTGGATAATCCTCACTCCATTTTCAGCATTAAAATAAAAAAATATCGTAATTTACCCTAGTTATCAGGCGGGAATAAATTACATTTCTATAAAATTTTAGTCAGATTTGTCTTCCCCTAGCACAACTTTATGAATGGGGCTGTCCCCGCACTACTCCCATATGGGTTTGGACCCGATGGAGTTCACTAAATTCCGTCATGGGACTAGAGACCCATTTTATGAACCTACAACGACAAGGCTTAGCCGTGATCCGGCACATCAATTTCGTTTAAACTTTAAGCACGGTGAGAAGTGGTGCAGGTTGGTCGTTGATAGCGTCTGTCATACCAACGCTATAACGGAGAACGCGGTGTCTAGGATGTTGGTGACCACCGAGCCACATCCTTGCCCATACCACCTTGTGTGTACTGATGAGAGTGTTATTCTTGTGTCCAAACGATGTTTGGTTCCCCTCACCATCAAAGCTTATTCTGAGTGTGTTTGGTGTGATGTCCTTCCTATGAAGGACTTCCATGTGTTGTTAGTACGCCCTTGGCTTGCTAGCCATGATATTATATACGATGATCGCGATGACACCTTAGACTTCATGCATCAAGGTCGGCTTATATCTCTTAGGTCCACTCCGCCTACGAAGCCATCGGTCCCATCTGGGGACATTTGTAGCCCTGCTGAGTCGACACCCCTATGCTTAGCAATGAAAAGAGATATTGACACCACTAGTCAAAATCAGCCTATTGACTGTATTAGCCACTCAGAAACGAACACTTTATGCCTAACCGTTAAACTCGAGACTTGTCTGGTTAGTCCTAGCCTGCCCATAGGCCATATTGTCCATGTTGATACTCCCACGATTGGCTTAGTATCAGAGACTGAGGTTGCCCTGATTAATCAACCTTTACATGATCCCATTAGCTTTATGGAGCCTCCTGTTGGTCATCCCGAGATCATTCCGGAGGTTGTTGAAAATCCTGAAATAGAGCCAAGTGATTCTGATGATGTTGGTGAGAAAGTAGAGGAGATGGGGAGACCCTTATTAGCTCCTCACACTCTTGATAGCGGGATTAGGGCTAGTGAGTTTCCTGTGCCTTCTAGTGGGGAGGACAAGTGGTCCAATCCGTTATCTATTGGTAGTAGTTGTGTGGGAACATTCTCTGCACTAGTGGACCATATGCTAGTGATAGGTCCCTCGTTGAACCGTCACCCATTTATGGTTGCTTGGGTCCCCCCTACTTCGGTCCCGACCTTGAAGTATGGTATGGAAGTCGTTACCACCGCGGGATGAGATGAGTGGTTTCGTTGGGTTGTCCTTCCTATGCTAGTTGACCATAAATTTTGGGATCGTCCTAGACTTCGTGCTCCCGATACCACTCCCTTTGGGAGTGCTAGCATTTTTGAATCTAGTCTTGGGAACAAAGTTATGAACTTTTTAACATTCTTATCTCCCAAAGACCCCGCTGCTATAGTTCGTGCGACTACCCATCCAAGGATGACCTTGGATTTAAAATTATATAATGAATTGGTGGGTGTGCCAAGAAGACTTAACTCACCCAAACATGATGACTCGGTGCTAGCTGGCCCACTTGGGTCCATTCACTCAACGTTCACCGCACATGTCGACGAATCCCGCATAGAACTAAATTTGGACTTAGTAGACACTTCCCTTGAACGGATGCCAATTGGCATCATAGAAATCAAAGTCAGCAGGGTACCCAATTACCGCCGAGTAATTATACTTCTAGAGAGTTTTGCTGGTCACGTGAAAATTTTTGCTGAGAGGGGCCCAAACCCCATTTTTAACGATCTGAATTGCTTTTCACTCTTCCTAATTCCACTGCATCATGCTTCCTTCTCGTTCCCCTCCACTAAAACTTCTGTTGGGTTGAGAGGTGAGATGGGTAGTCTGTTATTTACTGCATTGGTGTTCTCTGGAGGTATGGATTTTATTGATAGTGCTGCATTTTCTCCTTCATTTTCCCATGCCTTGATCAAGGTCCCCGAGACCTCTTTTGTTCTTGACAGGAAGCTTGGAGGGGCACTCTTGCCTGGACCTGCACCCGAGTGTGCCGACTCATCTGGGGTGAGTCTTTTCGAGCGGGGGAGGATTGATGGGGACCATCCCTTCTTTCCCTCTCTTTCCCCTACTGTTGTTGTCGAAGACCCCTTCCTATTCTGGGTCGGGACTACTACTGATGATCTGTTGATGCTGAGGACATGGATGATAGAGACAGATGCTGCTAGGGACACTACTTGGAAGAAGACTTCTGTTACGGCGAAGTACTTGGAGCCGCCACCTCCGCTCGAGAATGAGCCTACACCGTTTGTTGCTGCGGATGGACCTCCATCTCTTTATTGGACGAGACTCGATGATGATTTGGAGACACCCTTGCCGATGAGGAATGATGATGAAGATGTCAAGGAACCCCCTTGAGCCTTATTCGGCGCCCGGACACTCTCTTTTTATTTATTTGCACTTGCTTATTTGTTTTATTTCAAATTTGGGACTTTATTTACTTTGGTCTGCGTTTAGCAAACTGTTTTGTGCTGCGTTTAGCCGCTCCTCCTTGTAGGCCTATAAATAGGCCAAACCTTCTCTATTTTGATAATGTTGAATGAAATTGAAAAGAAAGCTTCCAAACCTTAATCTCCCCTATTCCTCCCTGCCTCCTTGTGGCCGCAGACCCCCTCTTTTCTCTTCCCCTTGAGGTTCGGCCTCTTCATCTTCTCCCTCCCCCTCCTAGACTGCAGCCTCTTCCCCTCTCCCTATTCCCTAATCCCTCCTCCACTTGTTCCTCAAGAACCGACCCCTCCTCCACCCTCTTGGATAGTTCTCGGCCGACCACCCTCCCTTTCCTCCCTTGAAGATTTTGCGGCCTCCACCCTAGATCCGAGAGAGGCAAGCTCGGCCAAGGCAAAGAGGCCCCTCTAGGGCTTTGTTCGTGGTGGCGGAACATGAAGGCGAACGTGCACTCCGTTAAGAGATCCTCCTCCGGCGACTACCACGTGGATTACACTAGGATTTCTACATCCCGGTTCTCCTATTCCGGGCGGGGTAACCACTCAACGATTTGCGAGATTTTCTTTAAAAAGCATAGGTGTGGTGGAAGGTTCTGTGATGAGTTTTTTTTGTTCGTTGATTTTCTCGCGGTTATTTTCTCGTGTTAGTGGAACGATCTAGGGTTATTTTCATTCGACGGGCAGTGGCGATCCCCTTTTGATTTCGTTGGAGAAGATCCTTCCTTTCCCGGTGTTTTGCTTTCGGGGGATTTTCTTGTGACTGACAACAACAATAGCTCATCCGGATCTTGTTGATCCCTTTGTTTGGAGCGACGTTGGCATATCGCCCTCGTCCGTTCCTTGTGCGTTGTGGTTGTCTTTGCATGAAGGTTGTGAAGGACTCACCAGTAGGTGGCTGCATTTGTTTATCCGATTAGGTGTTATTAAGAAACGATCTCGCGACCCAATCGTTCGCGCAAGTGAGAGCGACCCGAACATCCAAGCCTACAACATTGCGACACCTATTGTACAGGCTGCGACTCCGGTTACCCCAATTACTATTACACCAAAGGTGGGAGAAAGGCAGGCAGAGCCGTTAGCTGAGAGAGCAGATGGGCAAGGAGATCGTCAGATGAAGAATTTATCTGAGATTCCATCCTCCGACATTCAAAGGAGTTGGCAGTCCGTCGGATGCTGAGGATTGGTTAGCAAGGATTCAGGAAATCCTGAAAGAGGCAGAGACCCCAGAGGACAAGCAATCCTAGTTCACGGCGTTCATGTTAGAAGGTGACTCTAAGCTGTGGTGGGTGATTCACAACCGTCGTCATTTCCCTGGACGTGCCCCGTCTATGGAAGAGTTTGGGAATGCTTTCCTGAAGCGCTATATCCCCTCTTCGATGAGGCTGGCACTTCAGCGATAGTTTTTGCACTTGGTGCAGCATGAGAAGTCAGTAGACAAGTACTTGTAGGAGTTTACCTGGTTGGGTCGTTATGCGGGGACGACCATGGCAGATGATGAGGAGAGGGATAATTTCTTCTATCAGGGTCTGAGAGAAAATATAAGGCAACCTCTGATATCCTTGAAGAATGCGGGATTCCATGAGCTAATCGAAGCAGCTCGAACGTTGGAGAGTGACATGGAGCGAACCCAACGTTGTAAGGGTAAAGCAAGGAGAAGGTAAACCTTCTAAGACTCAAGGGAAGTCTGAGTGAAGCCGGTGGAAGTAAAAGCCCCGTCCTTTTAGGACTGGTGAGAGAAGTGATGAGTCAAATTTATATACAGTTTTTCGGACTCATTCGGGCTGCTTTTCTTGGTTTTGTACTTCAGTTTTTGTTCGTATTTATTTATTTTCACCTTGTTCATTCTTATGATTGAAGTGCATGTTGTAGTGTGCAATTGCACACTACATTGCTGGGGGTAAGCACATTGTGCTCCCCATCGTTTTGTTTCTATTTTTATGCTGGTGCTGGAGGTGTATTCCCAGCTGGGCTGCTATGCTCGCAGGTGGCTGATCCATCCCCTTTTGCCCAGAAATCATGATTGTGTACAACGCACGGTCTTGCGTTTTATTGACGCACGGATGGTTGCGGTCGTGCGCCTTCATCTGGGTAGAAAACGATGATCTGATTTTGATCGTGCGTCTTTACGCACGGGTAGTTGCCCGTGCGCGAAGGAATCGCACAATCGACCTGTTCAGCCTTGTTTTTAGGTTTTCTGAATTTACCCGTGCGTTTTGACGCACGGGCGGATTCGGTTGCGCGCGAAGGAAACGCACGGGCAATGCTGCTTCTTCGTCACGACAGTTTATTCATTAAATAACGCACGGGCAATGCACGGTCATGCGTTCGACCGTGCTTGGTCTATTTTCTGATCTTTTTCTATAAAAGCTGCAGCTTTCAACCTAAGCTGAGAGAGACCGTACACGCCGTACAGCTGCGCCATTTTCGCCATCTCCACTGAGGTTTCGTCCCTTTGGGCCTCCTCCATCATCCTCAAGATCTAAGGAGAGGGATTCAACCCTACATCCACCAAGATCCAAGGAGAAGGAAGCTAGGTCGGTTTTGGATCGTGACACGAAGAAGACGGGCCATTGGAGGGTAGTGATAGCCTTCTCTACCCCGGACGTAGTTGAGGACCGAGCTTGGACGCGGATTGACAACCCAGCGATTCCAACCATGAATCTTCAACAAGACTTCGGATTCGGTCGATTTCTTGCTCTCCCTATCTTTGTATTGGTAGTTGTAGTTAGTAGATCTCTTGTATTTTGATGATGAGCACTATAAACCTTGTTATATAAGTTATTTCATGTCTATGTGAAATTATCTTTTGTTTATATGTGTGTATGAGGTGCGCCCCATTCCATCCTCCATCCCACCGTCACGTTTGTGTGCCGCACTAGCAATTGCTAGTGGCGTGCTTGTCGACGAGGTGCTTGCGACCCTCATTCCATAAGACTACTCGTCCATCCGCCTAGCGAATTGTGGCATAGCGGCCCGTGTAATCCATTCGCCTAACGAAGCAGTGCGCTCAAGGCCTGCACAGTTCGATTCCGCTTGCCTACTCGTCCATCCGCCATTGCGAAGCAGCGCGCTCAAGGCCTGCCTAGTCTCCATACCGCCAAGCAAAGTATTGCATAGCAGCATTGCATATGAGTAGTTGTAGAATTTTCTCTTTATTTCCACCAACCAAAACCCCCCATTTCCGCAACCCATCTGACTTAAGGACTTCAATCTCAAGTCCATCCTCAATAGTAAACTCCACCTTACTGTGTTCCTTCGAGATCGATACTTGGGGATTCACTCCCACATTTTATATTACTTGAACGATCGGTACACTGCCGTTTCGTGCCGCAGTCTTGCTACCGCCTATAGCGGTGTGCTAAGATTTACGCATCAAGTTTTTGGCGTCGTTGCCGGGGAACACGGTCGTGTGAGTTTTCTGGAGAGGGAGAATCTGAGATTAAAGCCATTCCAATTGTGTATTGCATTCTTTTGCTTTATTTCTTCTTAGTCTGTTTTTCCTATTTTTATTAGGTTGCTTAGTAAATTTTTGTTGGGTGTATTATTTTGCACAATAGTGTGTTTATTTTGAATCTTTTCATCTTCACACTCTGTGGGCTTCGTTTA
Organism: Dactylorhiza incarnata; assembly: GCA_033032865.1. Lineage (NCBI taxonomy): Eukaryota > Viridiplantae > Streptophyta > Magnoliopsida > Asparagales > Orchidaceae > Dactylorhiza > Dactylorhiza incarnata. Next base: position 1,928,006 of record JAWHQI010000026.1, on the reverse strand, counting down.
ATATTCGTTGCCGCTTTTGTCGAGATATATCTCATGCTTGTGATAGATGTCCAAAGGGAGATAGTAGCCCTAAGACTCAAGGCCCAATATATGGAGCACTGAATTCGTCTGGTACTCCATATGGTGTGCATAAGTCCTACGGCTACTCTTCCGCTCCGCACATGCCCTTTTCGCATTCATCTCCGGTTCAATTTGAGCCGAAGAAAAATGCAAAACAGTGCTTGTTTTGTCGGACCATGGATCATGCTTTGAAGGATTGTGCTGCATTCCTTCGCCAAATGGATGAGGATGACGAGCCAGATATCCGGATCGTCCCGACTCCTACTTCTAGCAGCACACCTTCAACATCTGGCTATGTGCCCATTTCACCGTCAAGCTTTGAAGGGTAAGATGCGGACACAGTCACCAGATGTGTGGCTGATCTAGGCTCTAACATAGCTGAGCCCACCTCCCTGTACATATATCACCATGCATAGATTCGATTCTTTGTGAGGAATCAGTGCTGGACTTTTTTCCAAGCCCTATTCCTCCCCCTATTGTGCATTCTATTACACTTATTTTTGATAACATTGTTGAAGATGCATCGCAAGAGGAGGCGGGCGATCTTTGTGTTGTGCCTATTCCTATGGAGGAGGACAACCTTCTAGGTGAAGAGGATTTTTCCTCAGCACCGGTGGAGGAAGTCCAACTCCTGGGGAAGGTCACCATTGATCCCACCGAACCTTGCGGCATTGTCAACAATGCCAACATTATGTTACTTCCCCAATCTAATGGGAGTGAGACCGGGACCACTCCCCCAATTTTTGATTGTTTATGTCATTCTTCCCTTTTATTTCTTGACCCCCTTCCCGTTCCGAGCCTATGCAGGTTGAGCCTTCATAGGTTATGCAGGAGGTGGTGCAAACTGCACCATTCAGTGCTGCGCACATCTTCTTGTGTGAGGAGGTTAATTCCCCCTCCACAGAAGATATGCCATGTATTGTATTCCCCTCCTGCTGCCTCCCTGAAGATGACACCTTGCTAGGCAAGGAAATTTATTTTGGTGAAAGTAGAGTGGAGGAATCTCCCTCCACCTCTTTCTTTCTCTCTCCTCTACCAGTGTCTAGCAGGTATTATTATTTAGGTAGAGGAGTAGTGGTTCTATCACCGTATCGGTACCCGCTACCGACACAGAAATTAAAACAGTTGCCTGTCCATTTCTCTTTCCATACTCCCATTAGCTAAGACCCTCGCCTTCCTGAATAAGTGATGAGTCTAGTTTATACAGTGATTTCCGGCCTCATTTGGGTTTGTTTTAGTGTCTTTGCAATTCATTTGCTTTTCATATACGCTTATATTGATAGCATGGCGTTTCTGCGCCTTTTGTGCAATCCTTCCCCCTTTGTGGCATATTTTTCTGATATATTACTGTATGCATGTGTTATGGATCCGGTGGTGTGCATGGATCGGGGTTATTTGTACTTTTCCTGCAGGTCCTGGGATCGTGTGCACGTTCGGGATGGTGCGGGGTGATTTTTGGCCTAAAAAGCCTCTGATCGTGCGCATTCCTTCGCGCATGATCAGGCGCACGACCATTGGTCGTGCGTTAATTCCCAGCCCAGATCGAGATCAGTGCGAAGGTATGCGCACGATCACAGGCATTTCTTCGCGCATGACCACTGGTCGTGCGCCCCTGACCGTGCATTGTTTTCTATTTTTTCTTTGCTACAGGTTGACTGCGCACGATCACAGGCATTCCTTCGCGCACGACCATTGATCGTGCGCCACTGACCGTGCGCAGTACTTATTCTGCTCCCTATTTAAGCCGTTGTTCCGCAATTTTAGGGATTCCTGGACAGTTTTAGGCGCGATTTCTGCGCGCGACTCCGCCGTTCCACCTCTCCAAGGTCCCTCCTTCCATTCCTCCCCTTGGGAAAGCTTCATCCATTGATCCTAAGGTCCATCTAGGGTTCCGGAAGCATTCTCCGCCATCTACGGCCAGCATTCCAAGAGGAAGACATCTCCATTGGGTGAAGGAGAAGTGAACCCAGCTCTGAGAAGAAGACGAGCAGCGGTTGGAGGTAGTGACAGCCCCTACACCCCGGAAGCAACCAAGGACTGAGCTCTGAGGAGGCGTGATGACCCCCCATTCCGACCACGATCCGCGGCGAGGCTTCTCATCTCGTGGTTACTTCTACCCCTTCTCATTTTGTGATTTGTACTCTTAATGGTTGTAATGAACTAAATAAACATCTATTTGTCTATGAATGGAAGTTTATTTATGAACTTGTCTTTACGTTATGCTGTGTTGTGATGCGCTCCGCCCCCGCTCCACTTACACCCACATGTTCTAGCACTCGCTCTAGCAAAAGCTAGAAGCGATAGCGAAGAGGTGCCTTCGACCCTCAACTCTCGCATTTGCACTCACCTCATCCATATGCTCATCGGCCATCCGCTAAGTGAAGCACGGCATCGCGGCCTGCACTAAATCCATCCACCAAGCGACGCGGTGATTGTGACCCGCATAGTGTTTAGTTTTCTCATTTCCCGTTCAATAAAATCAACCAAACCCCCCTCTTGTTTTGTTAAACTTAGAACCCCCCATAATTAACTTCCTAACGAGCAAATCGTATTCCCCAACTTGCGGTCCTTTGAGAACGATATTCGGGGAGCTACTCCCTACTTTTATTACTTGACAACGACCGGTGCATTGCCGTCGTACCGCATTTCGTTCCCGCTAATTAGCGGTGTGGAAATAGCGCGTCAAGTTTTTGGCGCCGTTGTCGGGGACTGCAAGCGGTTATAATTCGTTTTTGTTGGGAAATTAGTTTAAGGGTATTTTTGTTTTTGATATTTCTCTTTTTGGTGTAGTGTGCGCATGCATAGACATAATCCTGGTGAATTTGCAGCATTTGATCCTGAGATAGAGCGTACTTTGCGGGCGCGTCTACGTGCGGCTGACACCATGGATGTTAATGAAAATCAGGCTAATCCAGGAGTGGGAAATGCACCGGCCGTAGCTCAAGCGGCTGATGAGAATGAGGTGGTTAGGCCACGACCTAGGACCATGAGGGATTACACCACTCCTACTGTGGGGAGTGTGTACCCCGGATTTGGCCCGGCTATTACTAACAACAATTTTGAGATAAAGCCAGCCATTCTGAATATGATCCGCAATAATGCCCAATTCTCCGGGTTAACCAGTGAAGACCCTCATCTTCACCTAGCTGATTTGCAGAGATTTACGGGACATTTCGGTACGCAGGAATTGCTGATGAGACGGTGAGACTCAGGTTGTTTCCATTCTCCCTCTGCGACAAGGCGAAAGCTTGGCGCCACACAATACCACCCGGCGCAGCTACCACCTGGGACGCTCTGCAGACAAAGTTTTTGGCAAAATTCCACCCGGTGGACAAGGTTGTAAACTTGCGGAGAGAAATCGCAACCTTCCGGCAACACGATCAGGAGACCCTTGCGGAAGCATGGGATAGGTTCACGGACCTCCTCCGGAAGTGCCCTCAGCATGAGCTACAACCTTGGAGCTTGGTGGAAAATTTCTACTTTGCAATTGAGCCCAATTATAGGGCCATGATTGATGCTGCTGCAGGCGGCACCCTTATGAACCATACTCCCGAGGACGCACTGAGGATTCTCCAGGACACCGCAACTCATAGCTCGTTCTGGACTGCTAGAAGAAACGCCCCAAGGAATGCTCGTGGACTCTTTGAGGTGAGCACATCGGGCGCATCTGCTGAGGTTGCATCAGCACCTTATGACAACGTCGTGCTACTTAAGAGGCCTGCCCTCCCTCTTGCTCTAGTAATGGCCATTTCGTGTCAAGGATATGGAAACCTCGGGCATCATGCTTATGAGTGCCCCTCAGGTGAGCAACCCGCTGAATTAACTTTTGATGAAAGTGTGAATTATTTGAATGATCAAAATCGGGGAGTACCATTTAACAACGCTTATAACCCGGCCGTGAGGAGTCACCCGAACTTCTCATGGAAACAAAACGTGCCTAATCAACGATGGCAAGGAGGCTCGCATCAATTTGATGCGCAAGCCTCCGGTAGCCAACCGAGGCCGCCACAACCGGGATTTGCTCAAAATGCACCACCGCAGAGGAAGAGCGCATTGGAAGAAATGATGGAAAAGTTTGTTGATCTGGCTCAAACAAATATGGCCAATCAAACTGCTTCAATGCGGAACTTGGAGACGCAGCTAGGCCAATTGGCCCAGGTACTCTCCGAGCGTACGCAAGGTGCTCTTCCAAGCAATACTGAAAAGAACCCGCGGGAGCAAGGCAAAAGCATTGCTGACGCGGATGGTGGTCAAGTGAGCCCATGCGTTATTGAATGTACTATTAATAATATTGAGGTTTCCGCGCTTTGCGACTCTGGTGCATCTCGCAACATTCTTGCTCTGCAAGACGTTGAGAGGTTGCACCTAACAATGAACTCTGAGGACCGTAAGTCGCTGGTATTGGCTAATGGAGTGACTGTCGAAACTGAAGGTGAGATTCGTGAGGTTGTAGTAAATCTTAATGGAACGGCTGTGATCACTGTCTTTCAGATTCTCGGCCCCATGGAAAATGATTCCATGCCAATCTTGGGGGTTCCTTTTCTAAAGGAGAGTGGCGCAACCCTCCACATCGCCACGGGTTGTGTCACCCTACCTTCCAATGCAACAAACCCTTCTGGATCATCTAATCTTCCTAATTTCTCTGTAAGTAAAAGTAAGCGCAGGTCCAATGAGGAAAAATCAGACTTTGACGTGAAGGGTCCTAGAGAGGAGAAAAGTATCACTCTGCTGAAAGAAGAAGCAAAGCAGCTCACAACGAAAGAGTTGGAGATAGAGAGGAAAAGCAATGAGACCAAGGAGTGGGAAGACATGGGAGAAGGCGGAGCGATGAGCCTTCCAAACAATGTGTTTATTCAAAACAAGAAATGTCAGCAATCTAAATAGGTTCATTGGGCTGATCTACCCCCTCTTGAGGGTGCAGAAATGAAGCCCTCGGCTGATCCCAATCCGACAAACACTATCACTCTTCTCTCACATGGTGCTCGGTGGCGCTCCCCTTCTGTGGAAAAACTGAAGCGGGAATGAATCCTGCATGCTGCGCGCTTTGAAGCCCTCCGGCGCGAGAAGGAGGAGGTTAGGGGCAAGGGAGAGACATCTTCCTTGGGCCCTAAAGCTTTCACATCCTGCCCATCTCGCGTGACTGGGGAGAACCACCACAAATCAGCATATAGCTGATGCGTGCCGGGATCTCCGGGCTGTGCTGTGTGCCATCTGTGATGTTTCTGTGTTTCTTGTTTCATGTTATTTGCTGCATCGTACTGTCTCTTTAGTTTTTTTTTATTATAAGACTTTTGCTATCTAACTATAATACAGGTATTTGGTCCACCTTCATGGACGTTAAACAAAAGGGCTCTTGGGAGACAACCCATTTGGGACCATTTGGTTCCATTCTTTCTTGTTATTTTCTTTGCTATATTTTTGTTGTGCTGGGATCCCTTTTAATCGCAGGTCCGCATCTATTGGAGCACGGCGGGATCACCGCCTTCTGAACAAACGCCATATCTTCTGGTATGCTCATTTCTGAGCATGGGGTAATCTCTCCTCCTAGCCTTCTTAAGCTTATGCCGCTATCGAACATGTTTTTTTTGCTTAGTGTAAGTCTGGGGGAGTGGGAGTTATCGTTACCTCGTGCACATGCACAGTGCACAGCATACTAGGATTTACACTGTATTATATTGTAGCATTGTTCATCTCATGGCACACCACAACACTCACGTGAGCGCACTTAACTGTAGGCGCGCGACGAGTCCAACTCGTTTCGGTTGTGTGAATGGGAAATCCCGGAGCTGGGTTAGGATTGCGAGATGAAGTACTTTGTTGACTCCTGTAGTGCTCCTAGTCGAGTGCTCATGTCTCGTAGGAATTCGTGTAGATTCAATTTCTTTTTATGCTTTTAGTTTATATTTTTCTACTATCGTAAATATTGTTTACTTTACTCGAAATTTGGTGAATCCGGTGTGAATCAAACGGTAGCATAGGAATGTGTGTAGACGTTCATTAGTCTCGTGTTGCCCGAGTCGGGAGGAAGGATTATCTTTCTCGGTGGCTAGAACTCGCCCCAAGCGATTCTTGAAGCATGGGTATACGGTTGGTCAACTGCGTGAATGTGATATAGGCCATCATGTTGGCCCGGTTGAGCCTTTGCACCCTTTCCTATCGCTATATCCTTGTTAGCCCAATTGTGCCTACCCGTACTTTGATTCAGCCCCACTTTTATCGCACCAAAGCCCAAAAGCCAATCCTAGTCACACACCCAAATCTGAGCTTTAGCTGTTTATTATTTTTATAAGTTGGGTTGTTGATGTGGTGACAGGTTTGTGAAGTTGTGGATGTGTTTTATTGTTTATTTGCTGAAAATGATAAGAAAAGAAAGAAAAAAATGAAAAAGAGAAAAGATGTGAGAAGAAAAGAAAAAGATATGAGTTTGAATGAAAAATTCATTCGTATAAGTATAAGTTTAGGAGTAGGCGGTGCACGCACCCATGTTGTTAATTCCAAGTCTGGGGGTGTAGTGTACCCGCATGTTTGTGTGGTGATGAGGATAGTCTTCTGTGCTAGCTCATTTGGGTTTAGTGTCTGAGCCGTCGCTTTTATCTTTGTTTACCTCACCTAAACCCAAGCCTCATCTCAAACCTAAAGTCCTATTGATTCACGCATTTGAGTCATACCAGTGTCGTGGAGAGAGTGCGAATGGGCAAGCCTATGGTCACCGACATTGATGGATTTCAATGGAGTTGTCCCGAGTCCCGAACTTTGGCAATGCTCGCCTCAGCATTCAGTTTACTTTCTTCCTATGTACGACCTTATGATTCACCGTGATTCACTTTTTGAGTAACCGAAATATATAAATACGCTCTTAGAAAATTATAAACTAATATGCATAATTAGAAATTTTTTCTACTAGATTTCTATGCACATGCGTATGAGACTTTGCATATTACTCCGCCCTTGCAATTTCTAACCCAACTATGTCTTTTCTCGCTCCGCCGGATTTGTTTGCTCGGGACGCGCAAACAGGTAAGTCTGGGGGTGTGATGAGTCTGGTTTATACAGTGATTTCCAGCCTCATTTGGGTTTGTTTTAGTGTCTTTGCACTTCATTTGCTGTTCATATATTGATAGCATGGCGTTTCTGCGCCTTTTGTGCAATCCTTCCCCCTTTGTTGCATATTTTTCCGATATATTACTGTATGCCTGTGTTATGGATCCGGTGGTGTGCACGGATCAGGGTTATTTGTACTTTTCCTGCAGGTCCTGGGATCGTGTGCACGTTCGGGATGGTGCAGGGTGATTTTTGGCCTAAAAAGCCTATGATCGTGCGCATTCCTTCACGCACGATCAGGCGCACGACCATTGGTCGTGCGTTAATTCCCAGCCCAGATCGAGATCGGTGCGAAGGTATGCGCACGATCACAGGCATTTCTTCGCGCACGACCACTGGTCGTGCGCCCCTGACCGTGCGTTGTTTTCTATTTTTTCTTTGCTACAGGTTGACTGCGCACGATCACAGGCATTCCTTCGCGCACGACCATTGGTCGTGCGCCACTGACCGTGCGCAGTACTTATTCTGCTCCCTTTTTAAGCCGTTGTTCCGCGATTTTAGGGATTCCTGGACAGGTTTAGGCGCGATTTCTGCGCGCGACTCCGCCGTTCCACCTCTCCAAGGTCCCTCCTTCCATTCCTCCCCTTGGGAAAGCTTCATCCATTGATCCTAAGGTCCATCTAGGGTTCCGGAAGCATTCTCCGCCATCTACGGCCAGCATTCCAAGAGGAAGACATCTCCATTGGGTGAAGGAGAAGTGAGCCCAGCTCTGAGAAGAAGACGGGCAGCGGTTGGAGGTAGTGACAGCCTCTACACCCCGGAAGCAACCAAGGACTGAGCTCGAAGGAGGCGTGACGACCCCCCATTCCGACCACGATCCGCGGCGAGGCTTCTCATCTCGTGGTTACTTCTACCCCTTCTCATTTTGTGATTTGTCCTCTTAATGGTTGTAATGAACTAAATGAACATCTATTTTTCTATGAATGGAAGTTTATTTATGAACTTGTCTTTACGTTATGCTGTGTTGTGATGCGCTCCGCCCCGGCTCCACTTACACCCACATGTTCTAGCACTCGCTCTAGCAAAAGCTAGAAGCGATAGCGAAGAGGTGCATTCGACCCTCAACTCTCGCATTTGCACTCACCTCATCCATATGCTCACCGGCCATCCGCTAAGCGAAGCACGGCATCGCGGCCTGCACTAAATCCATCCACGAAGCAACGCGGTGATTGGGACCCGCATAGTGTTTAGTTTTCTCATTTCCCGTTCTATAAAATCAACCAAACCCCCCTCTTGTTTTGTTAAACTTAGAACCCCCCATAATTAATTTCCTAACGAGCAAATCATATTCCCCAACTTGCGGTCCTTTGAGAACGATATTCGGGGAGCTACTCCCTACTTTTATTACTTGACAACGACCGGTGCACTGCCGTCGTACCGCATTTCGTGCCCGCTAATTAGCGGTGTGGAAATAGCGCGTCAATAAGTCATGCTGGGATGACAATAACCCCAGTAGTTATCTTACTTTTTCTTGTCTTTTATTTTATCGCCTACTCTAACTAGTTAGTTAGATTTTATTTTAGCTTGCTTTTGCGTAGACAACCACTTGCAGGTATTTTCTATTTGTGAAGGCGGTGGTCATGATTCTTCGTAGAGCTTCACTCCAGGCTTCCGGCATTTTTACTTGCTAAGCATTGGGTACCCTCTTCCCCAAACTTTGTTTTAGAAGATCTTAATGCATAGTTTAAGTTCGGGGGAGACCTATTTGTGTACCCAATCACGTGCACATTTATTTAGCATGCTAGAAGTTCTTATCTAGATTATTTTTGTTCATTTTGTCTGCACCCATTTGAGCGCGTGCTTATCCTTTAGTGCGTCACGAGTATAACTCATTTCTTTTTTTGTAGTCTGAAAAATGATTGTGCTAGCTTTTAAAATTATGTAGTGGAATAAAATGTTGACTCCGATGTTTCTAGTCAAATACTCATGTGAGTATAGGGATTCATGTAGATTAGATTTCTCTTTTATACTGTTAGCTTTATGCATTTCTGTTAGCATAAATATTGTTTACTCTACTTAAATGGTGAATCTGGTGTGAATCAAATGGTAGCATAGGGATGTGTGTAAATGATTGCTAGATTCGTATTGATCGACTCAGGAGGAAAGATAATCTTTCTCGGTGGCTAAGAACTTGCCCCAAGCGATTTTCGAAGCATAGACATAGGATAGTTCTAGTGCGTGAGAATGACGTAGGCCATCATTTTGGCCCGGTTGAGCTTTTGTGCCCATTCCTATCGCTCTATCCTCGTTAGCCCAGTTGTGCCTACCCGTTCTTTGATTCAGCCCCACTTTTATCTCATCAAAGCCTAAAAGCCAATCCTAGTCGCACTCCCAATTTGAGCTTTAGTTGTTTATTATTTTCATGATTGGGGTGTTGATGTGGTATTTTTATTTTGTGAAAATGTGGCTGTGCTTTCTTGTTAAATTTTGCTGAAAATAAAGAAAAGAAAAGAAAAATGAGAAAAAGAAAAGAGAAAAGAAAAAGAAAAAGAAGAAGTGCTTTATTGAAAAATCTTTGTGTAAATTTATGAATAAGAGTAGGCGGTGCACACACCCATGTTGCAAAAACCTAAGTCTGGGGGTGTGGTGCACTTGCATTCGATGTTGGTGTGCGAGGAGTTGTTTTTAAATGCTCATTTGGGTTTAGTGTTTGAGCCGTCGTTTCTATCTTTGTTTATCTCACCTTAACCCAAGCCCCATTTTAAAACCTAAAGTCCTACCGACTCGCGCTATGAGCCAATCTAGTGTCGTGGAGAGAATGCGAACGGGTGAGCTTATGGTCTCCGACACCAATGGATTTCGGTGGAGTTTGTCCGGAACCCCAGCTTTGGCAATGCTTGTCTCAGCGATTATTCTACTTTCTCCATATGTGTGACCGGATGATTCACCATGATTCCCATTTTGAGCAGAAGTAATATTTATTTACCCTTTTAGAAATTTATAAACTGTGTATAAATTAGAAATCTTCTCTAGTATTTTTCTATGCACATGGGCATGCAACTTCGCATGGTATTTCACTTTGTAATTTTAAGTTAGCTATTTCATGTTCCTGCCAGCTTAGGATTTGTTAGCTCGGGACGTGCAAACAAGTAAGTCTGGGGGTGTGATGAGTCCAATTTATATATTGTTTTTCGGACTCATCCGAGTTGCTTTTCTTGGTTTTGTACTTCAGTTTTTGTTCGTATTTGTTTATTTTCACCTTGTTCATTCTTGTGCATGAAGTGCCTGTTGTAGTGTGCAATTGCACACTACATTGCTGGGGGTAAGCACACTGTTCTCCCCATCATTTTGTTTCTATTTTTATGTTGGTGCTGGAGGTGTATTCCCAGCTGGGCTGCTATGCTCGTAGGTGGCTGATCCATCCCCTTTTGCCCAGAAATCATGATTGTGTACAACGCACGGTCGTGCGTTTTATTGACGCACTGATGGCTGCGGTCATGCGCCTTCATCTGGGTAGAAAATGGTGATCTGATTTTGATCGTGCGTCTTTACGCACGGGCAGTTGCCCGTGCGCAAAGGAATCGCACGATCGACCTGTTCAGCCTTGTTTTTAGCTTTTCTGAATTTACCCGTGCGTTTTGACGCACGGGCGGATTCGGTCGTGCGTGAAGGAAACGCACGGGCGCTGCTGCTTCTTCGTCACGACAATTTATTCATTAAATAACGCACGGGCAACACACGGTCGTGCATTCGACCGTGCATGATCTATTTTCTGATCTTTTTCAATAAAAGCTTAATCTTTCGACCTAAACCGGGAGAGACCGTACACGTCGTACAGCAGCGCCATTTTTTCCATCTCCACTGAGGTTTCATCCCTTTGGGCCTCCTCCATCATCCTCAAGCTCTAAGGAGAGGGATTCAACCCTACATCCACCAAGATCCAAGGAGAAGGAAGCTAGATCGGTTTCGAATCGTGACACGAAGAAGACGGGCATTGGAGGGTAGTGACAGCCTTCTCTACCCCGGACGCAGTTGAGGACCGAGCTTGGATGCAGATTGACAACCCAGCGATTCCAACCGTGAATCTTCAACAAGACTTCGGATTCGGTCGATTTCTTGCTCTCCCTATCTTTGTATTGGTAGTTGTAGTTAGTAGATCTCTTGTATTTTGATGATGAGCACTATAAACCTTGTTATATAAGTTATTTCATGTCTATGTGAAATTATCTTTTATTTATATGTGTGTATGAGGTGCGCTCCATTCCATCCTCCATCCCACCGTCACGTTCGTGTGCCGCACTAGCAATTGCTAGTGGCGTTCTTGTCGACGAGGAGCTTGCGAGCCTCATTCCGTAAGACTACTCGTCCATCCGCCTAGTGAAGCATGGCAAAGCGGCCCGTGTAATCCATTCGCCTAACGAAGCAGTGCGCTCAAGGCCTGCTGATGAGTCCTGATCATATACATATATTTGGACTCATCTAGGTCGGTTTTCTAGTCGTTTCACTGCACTTTAGCCCTGTTTCAGCTCATATTTGTCTTTCTATGCTAGGTGCACTTCTTGGCCTAATTTGGTGTGTTTTATGCTTATTCCCTTTTGATAGCCTTATCGTTTTATTGAGTGCCACTTTCAGTGGCCTGATTAGCATTTCTGTAGAAACAGGAGTCGTGCAGGTGTTCCTGGTAAAATTCTGTACAGGAACACTGCGCACGATTACTGGTTCGATTGCGCACGACCACTGGTCGTGTGCCGCTGATCGTGTGCACTTAACCCTTTTTTCTGAGTTCTGTCTCGGACAGTGCGCACGACCACCTGCGATAGTGCGCACGACCACCGGTCGTGCGCCACTGTTCATGCGCACTTAACATCAATTTCATGAGTTCTGTTTCGACCAGTGCGCACGACCACCTACGATAGTGCGCACGACCACCGGTCGTGCCCCTCTAGTAGTGCGAACATGGTATTTTATAAATTTCTTACTTTGCAGGCTCCTCCCAGGCAGGCGCACGATCACAGAATTCCAGCGCGCACGACCACTGGTCGTGCGCCAATGACCGTGCGCAGTTTTTATTCCAGCGCCTATATAAAGTCCTGATCCGCAGATTAGGGATACGGGGGGTTCCGGGAGCGCGATTTGCCGTCCGTACGCCGCCGTTTTCCACTTCCAGCCACCTCCACCTCATCTTCTCCGCAAGGGGAAGTCATCTCCAGCCATTCTAAGCAATCCTCCATCGTCCGGGAGCATTCTCCGCCCTCCGCAAGCACTCAAGCAAGCCATCTCCAGTTCGGTCCGGTGAAAAGAATAGTCATCCTGAGGTAGAAGACGACGGAAGCATGTGGAGAGGTCGTGACAGTCTCTCAACGCCGGAAGCACAGTCCGCCTGAGTCCGGAGGTAGCTTGACAAACTACCATTCCGGCCGTGAACGACCGCTTGTCTTCATCCATTGGTTGATTTCTTCCTCCCCCTTTTGTTGTACTTCTTTGAATCATTTAAACTTGAATATAATGATGTTTAGTTTAAATGCAATGGTTGTTTCTTATCCGTTCTTCAGTATTTGCTTGTGATACGTTTCACCTTCACTCACTCACGCACGCACTCATCATGGTCGAATCGCGTTAGCAAGAGCTAACGGCGATTTGCAAAGAGGTGTTTGCGACCCTCACTCCCCGCACTAGTGATCACTTCATTCGCATGTGCACCGTCCATCCGCCTCACGAAGCTCGGCATCGCGGCCGTTGCAATCATCTCACCTTGTGAAGCGGTGATTTCGACCCGCATTTCTTTTATTGTTGTTAACGGTAGAAAACCAAATCAAAACCCCACTTTCTGTGATTGTTCCCGCTTGTGTAACAATTTTCACACAACGCAATTCGTTCACCCAACCTGCATTCCTCAAGAGACCGACACTCAGGGATCCTATTCCCAACATTTATTACTTGCGCGACCGGTGCACTTGCCGAACATCGCATCAAGTTTTTGTCGCCGTTGCCGGGGAATGCAGACGTGATGAATTTGTCTGCGTGAAGAATCGTTGCACGAGGAACTATTCTCTTTTATTATTTCTCTTTGTTTACCTCTGTTGTCTTTGTTTTTTTTATACGCACACTAATTACCTTCGTTCGTCTCATCGTGCGCTGATCTTTTGGGTTTCAAGTATTCCTAGCATGACCTCCATTCAGGAATACATCTATCAAGGAAGTTTAAGTGATTTATAGGTTCAAGCACAAAGGAATATCACGACTTCGGGATTTCCTCCGACATCATTGAGTATATGACTAGGAATTGCAAGTTCAGTGGGAATAAGCATGAAGATGCGGTACAACACGTGCAGGACTTCTTAGAAATTTATTATACATGTATATTCAGTGGAGTTGAAAACGACCTGCAAAAGATCCTGGCATTCTCATTTTCCCTACATAATAAAGCCAAAAGTTGGTACTGGGATATCCGGAAAAGAGAGGCGACCACATGGAAGCAGCTCGAAGGGAGATTTTTGCATGAGTTTCAACACCGTACTCGAGTTTTGGACAAGCACAGGGAACTCATAACCTTCGGTCAGGGAAAGGAGGAGACGTTAGTGGATGCCTGGGAGCGTTTTCAATCCCTGCATAGGGGATGCTACCGTGAAGACCTATCAGAAGTCTTTTTTATTCAGATTTTTTATTTCGGCGTGCTGGACAAATTTCGTCTGTTATTCGATATGGCAGTCGGAGGGGCCCTGTTTAATAAATCGGGGAAGGACGCGTGGGAAGTGGTCGTGAATATAGTTCACACCAGCCAGCACTGGAGTCATGTCATTCTTCCCCCCAGTACTGCTGAAGTTAATGCAGTGACATTCAATGGGGCAGCGGATCATGTGCCGTCAGGGCAAACGGAACAGTTAGCAACCGTGGTGGTCGGGATGCTGAATAAAATGAATGACCAATCAGCAGCAATTCAACAGCTTCACTCTACTATAGGGACTCTTACCAATGTCATTTCTGGGCTTGCAAGTCAGCATCCGGAGTCTGTGAATACCATGCGATTGAGAAGCGGTAGAGGTGTTGACAATCTTCCTCGACAGGAACCACTTGTGAGCTCCACTGACAAGTGCAATGCAGACATAGCCGAGAAGCAGACTCAGATTCATATTGAGCCGGACCCCGTGAGCGAGGCACAACCCTCGAGAAGTGTTGTTCACCCCCCATTCCCCCACAGGTTACGAAACGAGAAATCCGAGAAGCAATTCCGCAAATTCTTGGAAATAATGAAAGGAGTGCAAGTGAGCATCCCACTGATTGAAGCCATTTCTCAAATGCCGGGCTACTCCAAGTTCTTGAAAGACTTGATTTCGAAGCGGAAACTGTTGGAGCATCTCAAGACTATCGATCTCACTGAGGAGTGCTCCGCCATCGTCTCCAATATGCCCACGAAGTGCAAAGATCCGGGAAGCTTTACTATTCCTTGTAGGATCGGTCACACCATTTCAGCCAGGCGCTCTGTGATTTGGGAGCATCAATCAACTTGATGCCGCTCTCTATCTTTCGTGAACTAGGTGCAGGGACCTTGAAGCCGACGCAGGTAATGCTACAGCTAGCTGATCGGTCGATCAAAAAACCGTCAGGAATTGTCGAGGACCTCACAATAGTAGTAAACGGTCTTGCTTTTCTAGCCGATTTTGTCATCCTCGACATGAAGGTTGATACTAAAGTACCCATTATTTTGGGGTGGCCCTTTCTCGCTACAGCTCGTGCTATCATTAATGTGGAGCAGGGGGAGCTCACGCTCAGATTGGGGGAAGACGCTATATCCTTCAATGTCCACAACCCGTCGCAACTCTTCGAAATCACGGAATGCGAACCAGCAGAGCCGCTTGAAGAATTCGACGGCCAGATCGATGCGGGTTTGGATGACAGCGAGATGTGTTGGCGGCGTGAGGACTTGGGCAATGATAGTGCACATTTGGACCAGGCCGATGTTTCGCATTCAATTGGAGAGCCATCCAGTGATTCTGCTGATCCAAACATTTATCCGGCTCTCAAACAACTACCAGATTCTCTAAAGTACGTTTTTCTTGGAGAAAATGCCACGCATCCAGTGATTATTTCCGCAGCTCTTTCTGCCGCCAACGAAACCGCATAGGTGGGTGTGCTGAGAAGGTACCATAAAGTCTTCGGATGCTCTCTTGCAGACATTAAGGGAATCAGCCCCACGGTCTGCATGCATAAGATCCTCCTTGAAGATCAGTACAAACCCACAGCACAGCCCCAAAGGCATTTGAACCCAAAAATGCAAGAGGTAGTGAAGGAAGAAGTGATAAAGCTCTTAGACGCTGGCATCATTTACCCAATCAGCGACAGCAAATGGGTCAGCCCAGTTCAGGTGGTACCGAAAAAGGGAGGGATCACCGTTGTTGCCAATGAAAAGAACGAGTTGCTACCTACCCGAATGATCACCGGGTGGAGAGTCTGCATCGATTACCGCAAGCTGAATGATGCTACACGCAAGGACCATTTCCCACACCCCTTCATTGACCAGATGTTAGAAAAGTTAGCGGGGCAGGACTACTACTGTTTCTTGGATGGGTACTCGGGTTACAATCAAATCTTAATAGACCCGTCTGATCAAGACAAAACAACATTTACATGTCCTTCCGGTACCTTCGCGTTCAAGAGAATGCCATTCGGACTGTGTAATGCCCCTGCAACTTTCCAGCGCAGTATGCTCGCTATTTTCGCTGACATGGTGGGAGACTTCCTCGAAGTTTTCATGGATGACTTTACTTTGTTTGGCTGCAGCTTCGATACTTGCCTCGCGAATTTGGCCAAGACTTTGAAGCGGTGTGAGGACACCAATCTTGTCTTGAACTGGGAGAAATGCCACTTTATGGTGCGCGAAGGAATTGTGTTGGGGCATAAGGTTTCCTGCCAAGGGCTCGAGGTGGATCAAGCGAAGGTAAGTGTTATCAGAAACCTCCCTCCACCTACGTTAGTGAAAGGTATCCGAAGTTTTCTTGGTCATGTGGGATTCTATCGAAGGTTTATTAAGGACTTTTCATCCATTTCAAAGCCTTTATCTCGCTTGCTTGTTAAGGACGTCCCCTTCCACTTCGACGATGCATGCAGGACTTTGAAACTTTACGGGGACAACTCATCTCGGCTCCAATTTTGGTGGCACCCGACTGGAATTTACCCTTTATTATCATGTGTGACGCAAGTGATGTGGCCGTGGGTGCTGTACTCGGTCAAAAGAAAGACAAGACTTTTCACACCATTGCGTATGCAAGTCGAACTCTTAACAGCGCACAAGCAAACTATACCACCACGGAGAAAGAAATGCTAGCCGTGGTCTTCGCCTTTGAAAAATTTCACTCATACTTGGTGCTTTCCGAAGTAATCGTGTACACGGACCACGCTGCACTCAGGTATCTTTTCAGCAAAAAGGAATCCAAATCGCGTCTAATTCGTTGGATTTTACTTTTGCAGGAATACAATTTGGAAATCAAAGACAAGAAAGGGGTGGAGAACGTGATAGCTGATCATCTTTCGCGTTTGGAGTACGACACTCCCAACAGCTGTGTGGAGGAAACGAACGATTATTTTCCGGATGAAAAATTATTCGCAATCACTATGCCCCCTCCAATTGCCCCATGGTACGCTGACATCGCTAACTACTTGGCTTGTAAAACCTTCTCTCCGAATCTGTCCCCTCAGCAAAGACGGAAGCTTGCCTCTGACTCAAAATATTATTTTTGGGAAGACCTACTCTTATTCCACACATGCAGCGATGGAATTATCAGGCGCTGCGTTCCTGAAGCCGAGTTTCAGTCTGTACTGCAGCACTGCCATGACAGAGAAGCTGGCGGGCATTTCGGGGCCGTTCGAACAGCACGAAAATTTTTGCAATGCAGATTATTTTGGCCAACCCTCTTCAAAGACGCCCATGCCTATGTCACCAAGTGTGACGAATGCCAAAGGACCGGAAATATCTCTCGGCGTGACGAGATGCCCCTCAATAACATGCTGGTTTGCGAACCATTTGATGTCTGGGGGATAGACTTTATGGGTCCTTTCCCCATGTCTCATGGTAAGCATTATATCATTGTGGCAGTTGACTATGTCTCAAAATGGGTGGAAGCCGAGGCGGTTGCCACGAATGACGCCAGCACAGTGCTACACTTTATCCACAAGAATATCTTCTCCAGGTTTGGGACGCCGAGAACTATTATCAGCGACGGCGGAAGTCATTTTTGTAATAAGCAGTTTGGGCAGCTCATGAAAAAAATTGGGGTTCATCATAAGATTTCATTAGCATACCACCCCCAAACATGTGGACAAGTAGAAGTATCCAACCGCGAGCTCAAGCGAATAATCGAGAAATCGATACATTCAAATAGGAAGGAGTGGTCTAAAAAGGTCGACGACGCATTATGGGCTTACCGGACCGCTTTCAAAACACCTATCGGCATGACTCCGTTTCAACTAGTTTATGGCAAGGCATGCCACCTCCCTGTGGAGCTGGAGCATAAAACATTATGGGCAACCAAACTGTTGAACATGGACATTGGAGCCGCGGCCGAGGTGCGTCGTTCCCAACTCAACGAATTAGAAGAGCTCCGGCATTTCACTTATGAAAACGCTCGCATCTACAAAGAGAAAACAAAAAAATGGCATGATCGACACATCATCCCGAAGGAGTTCAAAATTGGGGACCAAGTGCTGCTTTACAACTCCCGTCTCCGCCTCTTTCCAGGAAAGTTAAAATCGAGGTGGAGCGGTCCTTTCTCATTGACCGATGTCTCTCCCTTTGGTGCCATCGAAATATCAGGGGGTAAGGGAGACAAATTTAAGGTCAACGGGCATCGACTGAAGTTGTACGATGGCGCCATTATAAACAAGGAGTGTCAACTTGTGACATTGGGAGACGGGCACCATAAAAGCGCCTACAGCTGATTTTCTTTTTATCTCCTATTTTGTGAAACTCTCTGTTTCATGCACTTTTTATTTAATTTCTGTGCTCTGCAAACAATTATAATACAGGTATTTGGTCCAGCTTAAGGACATAAAATAAAAGCGTTGCTGGGAGACAACCCAGATTTGCTGATTTCTGTTTTTCTAACATGTTTCAATTCAGTTTTTTTTACATTTTTTTGCTTTTGTTTTGCGGAGCTCACCCACCTTGCAGGTATTCATTGCACATCTTATAAGGTGGTGGTTGTGATTCTTCGTATGGTGGTGGGGCGGCCTCGGTCAGTCACGCGTCTTCTGGTATGCTCACTAGCTGAGCATGGGGTAACCTCTCTCCCTTTCTCTTTCTGATTTTCATTTTAATATTATGTGATGTACTTCTTAGGTTAAGTCTGGGGGAGAGCTAGTATGTGTTACCCAATGCACGTGCACACTGCATATGCATACTAGAAGCTTTTATTGATTTATTTCATTTAGATCATTGCATCACACACCACTTGCAACCACTTGAGCGCGTGCTTAGCTGTGTGTGTGCCGCGAGTTAAACTCATTTCTTGAGCAAGATTCGGGCAAATCATCGTGCTGACTTAGGATTGTGAAACGGAGTAAAATGTTGACTCCTGCAGTGTCCTAGTCGAGTGCTCTCGTTTCATGTAGAAATTTGAGTAGATTTAATTTTTCTGTATGCTTATAGTTTTATATTTTTCTATTTGCGTCAATACTGTTTATTCTACTCAAAAATGGTGAATTCGGTGTGAATCAAACGGTAGCTTAGGGATGTGTGTAGTCGGGCATTAGGTTTGCATTGCTCGAGTCGGGAGGACGGATAGTCTTTTTCGTTGGCTAAGAACTTGCCCCAAGCTATTCTCGAAGCATGGGTATAGGTTAGTTCAGTGCACGAACGTGATGTAGGCCTTCATTTTGGCCCGGTTGAGCTTTGTACCAATCCTAATGTCTTATCCTCGTTAGCCCCATTGTGCCTACACCTTCTTTTGATTCAGCTCCACCATTATTTCACCAAAGCCTCATAGTCGATCCTAGTCGCGCACCCAAGTCGAGCTTTATTATTTTATATATTCATTCAGGGTGTTGATGTGGTGAATATTTTTGTGAAAATGTGGATGTGCTTCAATGTTTAACCTGCTGATTTTGTTGTGAAAAGAAAAGAAAAAAAATAGAAAAGAGAAAAAGAAAATTGAAAAAAAATGGATAAAGAAAGAAAAAGTTTAATTGAAAATAATTGTTGATTTGTATTTGGGAGTGGGCAGTGCACACACCCATTGTTAAACAGTTAAGTCTCGGGGTGTGGTGTACTCGCATATATTTGGGTTAGCGGATAGATTATTTTTTTTGTTTATGCTAGCTCATTTGGGTTTGGTGCGTAGCCTCCATGTTTATCCTTGTTTACCTCACTGAAACCCAAGCCCCATCTTCACCTAAAGTCCTACTGATTCGTGAGTGAGCCAAACCAGTGTCGTGGAGAGAGTGCGAACAGGCAAGCCTTTGGTCACCGACATTGGTGGATTCCTTTGGAGGTTGTCCTGAGCCCTGATCTTTGGCAATGCTCACCTTTGCGATTAGTTTATTTTCTCCCTACGCGTGACCGGATGATTCGTCGTGATTCTATTTTTGAGTAGTAATAAATTTTTGATACGCATTTGAGAAAAGTACAAACTGTTATGCATACTTAGAAATTTCCTCTGTTATATTTTTATGCGTGCGAGCACGCGGCTTCGCATGGTACTCGGTGTCGCAATTTCTCTGTCAGCTAGTTGTTTTTCCCCGTCTGCTTAGATTTTGTTTGCTCGGGACGTGCAAACAGGTAAGTCTGGGGGTGTGATGAGTCCTGATCATATACACATATTTGGACTCATATAGGCCGGTTTTCTAGTCGTTTCACTGCACTTTAGCCCTGTTTCAGCTCATATTTGTCTTTCTATGCTAGGTGCACTTCTTGGCCTAATTTGGCGTGTTTTATGTTTATTCCCTTTTGATAGCCTTATCGTTTTGTTGAGTGCCACTTTTAGTGGCCTGATTAGCATTTCTGTAGAAACAGGAGTCGTGCAGGTGTTCCTGGTAAAATTCTGTACAAGAACACTGCGCACGATCACTGGTTCTATTGCGCACGACCACTGGTCGTGCGCCGCTGATCGTGTGCACTTAACCCTTTTTTCTGAGTTCTGTCTCGGACAGTGCGCACGACCACCTGCGATAGTGCGCACGACCACCGGTCGTGCGCCACTATTCGTGCGCACTTAACATCAATTTCATGAGTTCTGTTTCGACCAGTGCGCACGACCACCTACGATAGTGCGCACGACCACCGGTCGTGCGCCTCTGGTCGTGCGAACATGGTATTTTATAAATTTCTTACTTTGCAGGCTCCACCCAGGCAGGCGCACGATCACAGAATTCCAGCGCGCACGACCACTGGTCGTGCGCCAATGACCGTGCGCAGTTTTTATTCCAGCGCCTATATAAAGTCCTGATCCGCAGATTAGGGATACGGGGTGTTCCGGGAGCGCGATTTACCGTCCGTACGCCGCTGTTTTCCACTTCCAGCCACCTCCACCTCATCTTCTCCGCAAGGGGAAGTCATCTCCAGCCATTCTAAGCAATCCTCTATCGTCCGGGAGCATTCTCTGCCCTCCGCAAGCACTCAAGCAAGCCATCTCCAGTTCGGTCAGGTGAAAAGAATAGTCATCCTGAGGTAGAAGATGACAGAAGCACGTGGAGAGGTCGTGACAGTCTCTCAACGCCGGAAGCACAGTCCGCCCGAGTCCGGAGGTAGCCTGACAAACTACCATTCCGGCCGTGAACGGCCGCTAGTCTTCGTCCATTGGTTGATTTCTTCCTCCCCCTTTTCTTGTACTTCTTTGAATCATTTAAACTTGAATATCATGATGTTTAGTTTAAATGCAATGGTTGTTTCTTATCCGTTCTTCAGTATTTGCTTGTGATACGTCTCACCTTCACTCACTCACTCATGCACTCATCGTGGTCGATTCGCGTTAGCAAGAGCTAACGGCGATTTGCAAAGAGGTGTTTGCGGCCCTCACTCCCCGCACTAGTGATCACTTCATTCACATGCGCACCGTCCATCTGCCTCACGAAGCTCGACATCGCGGCCGTTGCATCCATCTCACCTTGTGAAGCGGTGATTTCGACCCGCATTTCTTTTATTGTTGTTAACGGTAGAAAACCAAATCAAAACCCCACTTTCTGTGATTGTTCCGGCTTGTGTAACAATTGTCACACAACGCAATTCGTTCACCCAACCTGCATTCCTCAAGAGACCGACACTCGGGGATCCTATTCCCAACATTTATTACTTGCGCGACCGGTGCACTTGCCGAACATCGCATCACCTGCACAGTTCGATTCCGCTTGCCTACTCATCCATCCGCCCTTGCGAAGCAGCGCGCTCAAGGCCTGCCTAGTCTTCATCCCGCCAAGCGAAGAATTGCATAGGTGTAGTTGTAGTATTTTCTCTTTATTTCCACCAACCAAAACCCCCCATTTCCGCAACCCATCCGACTTAAGGACTTCAATCTCAAGTCCATCCTCAATAGTAAACTCCACCTTACCGTGTTCCTTCGAGATCGATACTTGGGGATTCACTCCCACATTTTATATTACTTGAACGATCGGTGCACTGCCATTTCGTGTCGCAGTCTTGCTATCGCCTATAGCGGTGTGCTAACATTTGCTCATCAAGAAGCGGTGCAGCATCTGGAGAGTTCCATTATAAGGGACCCGTGACGTGCTATAAGTGTGGCCAGGTGGGCCACATAGCTCGGTTCTGTTCCGAGGGTGGAGCTGAGCCAGAGCAGACGCAAGAGCAATCAGTGTATTCTGGTCCTACTACTGGGGAGAAAGGCAAAGCGGTGGAGTCCAGTGCTTCTTGTTTCTCTCCTGTGCAGCCTAGAGCATACAACCTCGGGCAGCAGGAAGCGATTTGTCAACCCGATGTGGTGACTGTTATGAAAAGTTTAGATTTTCGTTCGATAGCATAAAATTGTTTGCGACCTTTCATATTGGTTATATGCGTGTTAGGCTTCGTGCTTGTTTCTGGCTATCCCTCTAGAGTGTTGCTCGACACGGGAGCGTCACACTCTTTTCTCGCGGAAAGCTTTATCAGGAGAATCAGTGTTGAGACTATTGAGGTGGAGGTGGAGCTTAGTGTGCACAAGCCGATGGATATTTCATGACCACTGTAAGGAAAGGATGCATTGTTTTGAGGATTTGCGAGTGTGACTTAATTTTGGTAGCAGCGATTCAACCTCTAGCATAATTTGACATTATCCTGGGGATGGACTGTCTTGCAGAGCAATGACGCGCTATTTCCACACCGCTAATTAGCGGGCACGAAATGCTGTACGACGGCAGTGCACCGGTCATTGTCAAGTAATAAAAGTAGGGAGTAGCTCCCCGAATATCATTCTCAAAGGACCGCAAGTTGGGTAATACGATTTGCTCGTTAGGAGATTAATTATGGGGGTTTCTAAGTTTAACAAAACAAGGGGGGTTTGGTTGGTTTTATAGAACGTGAATGAGAAAACTAAACAAACTATGCGGGTCGCAATCACCGCGTCGCTTGGTGGATGGATTTTGTGTAGGCCGCGATGTCGTGCTTCGCTTAGCGGATGGCCGGTGAGCATATGGATGAGGTGAGTGCAAATGCGAGAGTTGAGGGTCGAAGGCACCTCTTCGCTATCGCTTCCAGCTTTTGCTAGAGCGAGTACTAGATCGTCTGGGTGTAAGTGGAGCGGGGGCCGAGCGCATCACAACACAACATAACGTAAAGAACAAGTTCATAAATAAACTCTCATTCATAGACAAACAGATGTTCACTTAGTTCATTACAACCATAAAGAGTACAAATCACAAAAAGAGAAGGGGTAGAAGTAACCACGAGATGAGAAGTTTCGCCGCGGATCTTGCTGATAATGCTAAATCTAGTTAGTTTAATTAGGTTATTTTTAGGATATTTACTCTTACTTTTTGCTTTTTGTTGTTTACCTAAATGCAATTTTGGTTCATTTTCCTATTTTTAGTGCTAACTTAAGTTTTCTGAATTTTCAGGTCAAAAATGCAAAATTTCCTAAGTCACGCCCTAGGTCACGCCCGTGACCTAGGGCGTGTAAGTTGCTGTTTCCAGTTAAGCTGCTGCCAACATAATTCAGAAAATCTGGTCAGACACGCCCAAAGTACACGGCCGTGACACACAAGTCACGCCCGTGACACGCAAGCCACGCCCGTGACACGCAAGCCACGCTCGTGACACGCAAGCCACGCCCGTGACCAGCCCGTGAACAGCTCAGATTCGACCAGCTGACCACCAAATTGGTCACGCCACTGTTACACGGGCATGCTTCCAGTCACTCCCGTGACTGCCACGTCAGCCAGCCGCCAGCGCCCATGATCGCCGCCAGCGCCCATGACCCGACTAACCACTGAAATGGTCACGCCCTCAGTCACGGGCGTGACCTAGGGCGTGACCCATCAAATCGCGTCAGAATCGTGCACCGAACCTGATCCAAGCCGCAGAATTGATTAAACAATGTCACGCCCCTAGTCACGGGCGTGACTGAGGGCGTGACCGAGGCAGAAAAATTTCTATAAATGAAATGACCTCCAAGCTTTCCCCATTCAGTTTTTGGAGAGAGAACTAGTGCTACTACTCTATTTTCAGTGTTTTTCATGTCATTTTATTCTCTTTCTCTCTCTCTCTCTCTCTTATTTCAATGCATTTCCTTTTCTAGTTTTCATATGAATGTTGTAATGCCTTTGTAATTTCCTTTTATAGTGTATTACTAATGCTTAGTAGGCTTTCCATGCAATTGTAATCTCAGTTGAACTTTTGTTTAATAAAAATGGTATGTTTTTGTTCTCTTAAAATCTTCATCATTTCTCTCTCCTACCCCTCCACCATGAGTAACTAAATCCTCATAGTACTCGATCTTGATGATCTGAGGATGAGTTGATCAAGTTATGATCCTTTAGTCTTCTTTCACTTTCTAAAGTGTTGGGCCTTAGATTTACTCTTAGTTAAAATTTAGTGGAGCTATATTATCGATATATAATCCCCACCTTTGCTTTCATTCTTGGCTAGCCGAGAGGCCGATATTCTGAAGTGAGCACTTAAGAGTAAAGAGAGTTACACACATTTCTCGAGAGAGAATGACGTAAATCTCCTGGATTGGAGTCAAACCCAATAGCGGGGTTCACCACTTAAAGCGAGTTTTAGGTATTCGAATACGGGACGAGAGTTCGGTCGGATTTTCCTAAACTCAGTTGGGCATATCTTCGAGAGAAGCATGTTCAAACTATAGGAACTCCCACGGTCAAGCTGCCCTTACTTTATTAAGTTTTAAGTTTGCTTTTGAATTTTGATCAACTTAGGCCGAAGTAAGTCAAGATCGAGTGCTATTTCTTAATCATCGTTTAGCCGTACTTTTATCCAGCTTTTATTTCAACTTAGCAGACAAAACCATCCAAAAAATTATTAAGATAAAATAATAGTAATTCGTTTGAGTATAAGTAATCAACGGTTCTCGGATTTTAATACGACACTTGTGTTCCTATACTACAGTTCGATAGGTATACTTGCCTTCTCGGATTGCTAGTTCGGATTTTATTTCGTGCAAGCGGAATTTTAATCATCAAGTTTTTGGCGCCGTTGCTGGGGACTCGCATTTTGTTGATATTTTGAAAGAACGAATCTATTACTTTTATCACCTCTTTTTTCTCTCCTCTTTCTTGAAAAACAAAATTAATTCAAAAAAAAAGAGACCTTTTTCGAATTTCTCAATCTTATTTTCCCTTCTCTCTTTCTAGTTTATGACCCGAGCGAATCCGTCAGAACTTGTAGACTTGGACCAAGAACTTGAGCGTACTCTTCGGAGAAAATCGCAAGTTCAAGATCCTACATTCCAAGAACTGGCTAAGGATTCGGAGTCGGTTGTTAATATGGGCGAACCTAACCAAAATGAAGTCCCCAACATGGTTGCGGCCCCTGAATGGACTATGTCCCATTATGCAAGGCCTAACCTGGAAGGGACGGAAACTAGTATAGTCCGCCCTGCCATAAATAATAATAATTTCGAACTAAAGCCAAGCATAATTCACATGGTGCAGCAATACGTGCAGTTCGACGGATTACAAGATGAAGATCCGAATGCACATATTGCTAGCTTCCTTGAAATCTGTGACACCTTCAAAATAAATGGTGTTACGGATGATGCAATTAGGCTAAGACTCTTCCCATTTTCTTTAAGAACAAAGGCTAAGCAGTGGTTGTCAACTCTACCTAGAGGTTCTATCACCACTTGGGCCCAGTTAACTGAAAAATTTCTAACTAAGTATTTTCCACCTGCGAAAACTGCTAAGCTTAGAAATGATATTTCTTCTTTTTGCCAAATAGATTCTGAAACGCTATATGATACCTGGGAAAGGTATAAAGAATTCTTAAGACGTTGCCCTCATCACGCTCTGCCTGTATGGTTACAAGTGCAGACGTTTTATAACGGGCTAAATCAACATACTAAGCAAATGATAGATGCCGCTTCCGGTGGTACCTTAAATAACAAAACCCCGGAAGCCGCTCTTGGACTATTTGAGGATATGGCCATGAACACCTATCAGTGGAATGTGCCAAGATCCCGCCCAAACAAACCTGCAGGTATGTACAAAGTGGATAACGTCTCCCAGCTGGCACTACAAGTGGAAATGCTTAGCAAAAAGATATCTGAAATGAATGCTCCTTCCGCACCTCAGGTTTGGGAATTCGCAAAAGCCACCTCCGAACAAGCTGATTTTGTAGGCAATAGAAATGCTTATAATAATTATTCTGCTTCTAATTTTCATGCACCTGGTTTTCAGTTACCAATAATTATAATCCTGCGCTGCGTAATCACCCGAACTTTTCTTGGAGTAATCCTGCAAACACAACTCGCCCGCCTCTACAAAATGAATTTACACCACCTCCACCCCCTGTTAACTTTCAAAAACCTACATCTTTGGAGGAGATGTTTTCAAAATATATAAGTACGAACGAAGCAACCATCCGGAACTTAGCCGGATCCGTTAAAAATCTAGAAAACCAAATCGGGCAGCTCGCCAAAATAATATCCGAGCGACCGCCCGGGACTCTTCCCGCTAACACCGAGCCCAACCCGAAAGAGCAAGCGAAAGCTGTAACTCTTCGGAGTGGAAAGCAAGTATCCGGTCCGGTTAGCGAAGAGCCCGAGGCAAGATCCGCCCCTATTTTAAAAACACCACTCACTCAAACAGATTTTATCACTCCACCTCATATTTTCAAAAACAAACCCGCCCCGCCTTATCCATCTCAACTCAACAAGGAAAAATTAGATGATCAATATCATCGCTTCCTGGAAATGTTTAAGCAAATACACATCAATTTGCCCTTCCATGAAGCGATATCACAAATGCCCAAGTACGCTAAGTACCTGAAGGATCTTCTAACTAATAAGAAAAAGCTAGAAAATCTATCGCACGTAACTTTAAATGCTGAGTGTTCCGCCGTCCTAACAAATAAATTACCGAAAAAGGCTAACGATCCGGGTAGTTTTTCTATCCCGTGCCTCTTTGGTGATCTATTTGTAAAGAACGCGTTGGCCGACTTAGGAGCAAGCATCAACTTAATGCCATTCTCCTTGTTTAAAAAGTTAGGAGTGGGCACCCTTAGCCCCACACGTATGAGTATACAACTAGCAGATAGGATGATAAAATATCCGCTGGGAATTGTGGAGGACGTGCTCGTAAATGTAGACAAATTCATCTTCCCGGTGGATTTTGTCATTTTGGACATTGAAGAGGATGTCGAGGTTCCCCTAATCCTTGGCCGCCCCTTCCTTGCCACCTCCCGTGCTATCATTGATGTGAGTAATGGTAAGCTATTCCTCCGAGTTGGAGATGATGAAGTAACCTTCTCCATAACACCCTCTATGAAAAATACCCTAGAAAATGACGATTCGTGTTTTTTCTTAGATGTGTTAAGTGAAGACCCTTCTTTTTGTATTTCTGAAAATGGTTCTTCTTCTTTTTGTTCATCTTCAAACACCTCCACTGAAATATTACAAGAAATGAAAATGGCCATTGCTCCCGCCCCCTCAAATTTTCAAATTAAATCAAAAAATTTTGAAGAAATTACTTTTGAAAAAGAAAAGTCTTTCAAATCTTCATACGAGGAACCTCCCACTTTAGAACTTAAAGAACTACCCAATCATTTAAAATATGAATTTTTAGAAAAAGACTCTAAGTTACCAATAATAGTGTCGGCCCATTTAAGTGGATCTGAAAATGCCAAATTGCTAAAAGTTTTACAAAAACACCGCCAAGCAATTGCTTGGCAGATTTCTGATATTAAGGGCATAAGTCCATCTTTCTGCATGCACAAAATTCTAATGGAAGATAATTCACAAAATTCTATTCAACCTCAACGCCGATTAAACCCAAACATGAAAGAAGTAGTAAAGGGTGAGGTCGTGAAATTATTAGACGCAGGAATTATCTATCCAATTTCAGATAGCAAATGGGTAAGCCCCGTTCAAGTAGTTCCTAAAAAGGGAGGTATCACGGTAGTGTTAAATGATAATAATGACTTAATCCCAACACGGACGGTGACTGGGTGGCGTATGTGTATTGATTATCGCAAATTGAACGACGCCACCCGCAAGGACCATTTCCCCTTGCCATTCATCGATCAAATCTTAGAACGATTATCCGGCCATAGCTTTTATTGTTTTCTCGATGGTCTCTCGGGCTACTTCCAAATTCCCATCTCGCCCGAGGACCAGGAGAAAACGACGTTTACTTGTCCTTTCGGCACCTTCGCCTATCGAAGAATGCCGTTTGGCTTATGTAATGCGCCGGCAACATTTCAACGGTGTATGTTGGCCATTTTCGACAAGTACGTAGAAAGTATTATGGAGGTATTTATGGACGACTTTTCCGTGTTTGGTGATTCCTTCGATTTTTGTTTAGAAAATTTAGAAAAAGTGTTAGAACGGTGTGAGGAGACCAATCTCGCCCTGAACTGGGAAAAATGTCATTTCATGGTACGGGAGGGATTGGTTTTAGGTCATAAAATATCAGCAAGAGGAATTGAGGTCGATGAAGCAAAAATAGAAGTGATCGAAAAACTGCCACCGCCAACCAACGTTAAGGCCATAAGAAGCTTTCTAGGACATGCCGGTTTTTACCGGCGGTTTATAAAAGATTTCTCAAAAATTACCAAACCACTCACTCATCTTTTAGAAAAAGACACTCCATTTATTTTTGATGATGCATGCTTATCTGCTTTTCAATTAATCAAAAATAAGCTAATAAATGCGCCAATTATGATAGCTCCAATTTGGGACCTTCCATTCGAAATCATGTGCGATGCAAGTAGCTTTGCGGTGGGAGCCGTTTTAGGACAACGTATATCTAAAAACTTCCACCCTATTTTCTACGCAAGTAAAACACTTACATCCGCGCAAGCGAACTATACCACAACGGAGAAAGAATTATTAGCAGTTATTTTTGCATTCGACAAATTTCGACCTTATATTACGCTTTCAAAAATTATTGTTTTTACGGACCACTCGGCCCTCAAATATTTACTTTCTAAACCGGATGCCAAACCACGCTTACTTCGCTGGGTCTTACTCCTCCAGGAGTTCGACTTGGAAATCCGAGATAAAAAGGGGGCTGAGAATTTGGCCGCGGACCATCTTTCACGATTAGATAACCCATTTATTGAAGATTTAAATGAACAAACTTTTAATGATTATTTTCCCGACGAGAAGTTATTATCAATCAACACTACTCCTTCTCCTTGGTTTGCAAACTTCGCCAACTACTTAGTAGCTCGAGTCCTCCCAAAAGAATTTTCCTATCAGCAAAAGAAGAAATTCTTCTCTGACCTGAAGAATTATTTTTGGGAGGACCCGTATCTGTTTCGAGTTTGTGCAGACCAAGTAGTAAGGAGATGTGTTTCTTTCGAAGAAGGACAAAATATTTTCAAACACTTACACGAAGGACCGACTGGTGGGCACTATCAAGCCAATCGGACCGCTCACAAAGTACTTAGTGCAGGCTTTTATTGGCCTAGCCTTTTTAAAGATGCCCAATCGTTTGTGAGACGGTGCGATAGCTGCCAACGGACCGGAAATATCTCAAATAAAAATGAAATGTTGCAAAATTATTTTCTCGAGTGCGAAGTTTTCGACCTTTGGGGAATTGATTTTGTAGGTCCTCTTCCTTCTAGCCATGGTAATAAATACATTTTAGTTGCGGTAGACTACGTGTCTCGATGGGCAGAGGCCCAAGCTCTTCCTACTAATGACTCCCGATTCATTATTATTTTCTTAAAAAAATATTTTCTCGATTCGGTACTCCTAGGGCCATCATTAGCGACAGGGGTTCGCACTTTTGTAACGCACAATTTGCAAAAACACTTTTAAAATATGGCGTTACACATAAGCTTTCAACTGCTTACCACCCCCAAACTAACGGCCAGGTCGAGGTAGTGAATAGAGAAATCAAACGTATTTTAGAAAAAACTGTTTCCACCTCACGTAAGGACTGGTCACATAAATTAGACGATGCTCTATGGGCTTACCGAACAGCGTACAAGACTGCCATCGGTTGTACACCGTATCGGTTAGTATATGGAAAATCGTGCCATTTACCGGTCGAATTAGAACATCGTGCTTTCTGGGCCCTTAAATTTTTAAATTTTGATCCCCACTCCACCGCCGATCTTCGAAAATTCCAACTCAACGAACTCGATGAGTGGCGCTCCAATGCGTATGCAAATAATAAATTATATAAGGAACGAACGAAATGCTTTCACGATAAAAATTTAAGGCACCCGAAAAAATTTAAACCAGGCGACCAAGTATTACTTTATAATTCTCGTCTACGTTTATTTCCTGGAAAATTAAAATCTAGATGGTCAGGTCCTTTTAATGTAAAGGAAGCTTATCCGTATGGAACTGTTTTGATATCACACCCTGATAATGGTGATTTCAAGGTTAATGGGCATCGTCTAAAACTTTATTTTTCTGGTGACAATGTTGACATGGACAGTGAAAAACTTCTTTTGTCTGGACTGTAATAATTTGGATTAACTTTTGAACTATATTCTTTTAGTCGAGCTCAAACGACATTAAACAGAGGGCGCTCTTGGGAGGCAACCCAAGGTTTTTAAAATTTGTTGTTTTAATTTTTCTTTGGCCCTGGATGGCTCTGATACTCTCAACTTCGGCGATCGCCTGCTTCAACATTGCTGGTTTCAAGAAAAATTCAAGATGATATTTCATGAAGATTCAAAGCGCCAGCAAGGGGGAGCGGCATCACACATCCTTTCAAGCCCATAAATCCAGGGAAGTGCCTGTTTCAGTTTTTCAGTTTTAATTTCTTTTCTTAATTACCCCTTCCTTCACTCTCCTTTTCCATTGAGGACAATGTCTATCGTAAGCTTGGGGGAGAATGTCTTCTTTTCTTTTAGTAGTCTAAATTAGATTTTGGTAAAATCAATAGTACCCCTTGCTTTATGTTTTGTTTTTCCCAAAATATTTTATATAGTCTTAGTTAATTTCAAAATTTCTAATCCTACTTTTAATTATGTTTCACAAGTAAATTGTTGACTCATGTAGTGTTCTAATTCTAGGTAGCATGTTAATCTGAAAAGTTTTTTCTAAAATCTTGTACTTTCCTTATCGTTTTCTCTTTTATCTTCTTTACTTTCGTAAAAAATTCTTCATCCACTATTTTCCTCTTCATTTTTAGATATATTTTGCAGGGTTAACTTTTGATTTGTGTAGTAAATGTGAATAATCCTAGACGCTTATTATTCTTATTTTCAGGATAAGTTCATTAGTCTTTATTTAATATCTAGGGCTTACTTTTTGAAATCCTTCAAAACTCATGCTTTAACTAAATTTAGAGAGCAATGAAAATGATTTAGGCCATTTTTTGTTTTAAGTTTGAGCCTTCATGCCAACCCTTAAAAAGAAACCCTTTGTTAGCCTCTTTTGAGCCTTTTCCCATGTCTTATTGTCACCTCCACCTATCAAATTTTTCACCAAAGCCAAAAGTTCCAAACCTATTTGAATCACACTAACACTTTGAGTTTTATTTAAATTTCTAAAAGAGTGTGATTGGTTTATTGCATGGAGAGCTTCAAAGAAAAGAATTTGCTCAAAAAGGAGATATTTTAAGCATATTTGTATTAGTTATCTTTGCCAAAATTTCAAAAGAAAAACGAAAAAAAATGGCTATGAAAGAGAAAGAAAGAAAATATGCTATATGCTTATAATGAAGGATTGCCTCTTATCATTCATATCGGAAATTTATAAAACTCATGTTTATGGTTTAGTGTGATTATAGCAATCACCTTTATCTTCGATTCCCATTCCAAATCATATGCCTAAACCAAACATTTCGGTCCTAATAAAGTCCTCTTGATTCATGCTCCTAAATTTGCTTTAGCTAAGTAAAGAAGAAAAGTAGAATAGTTAAGTCTTGGGTATGAATTTAGATCCTTGTTCTTAGAATGATATAATTATAATTTGTCTCTTAGGGTTTAGTAACAATTCAATGCACTATCTCACTTGTTACTTTGCTCAATTTTATTTTAAAAAACTTTTTAGTTAAAATTTTGGATGATTAATTTTGTTAGAGGGTATAAAAATTAAGCTTAAATAAAGTACTTATTTTAGGTTTCCTTTTCACTATTCTCCCTACTTGGAATTTCGCAAGGTACTCGTGTTTAGCATAATTAAATCTTTTTGATTAGTCATTTTATTTTATTAGCTAAAGCATATTTCTTTGCTTGGGGACAAGCAAAGTGTAAGCTTGGTGGAATTTGATAATGCTAAATCTAGTTAGTTTAATTAGGTTATTTTTAGGATATTTACTCTTACTTTTTGCTTTTTGTTGTTTACCTAAATGCAATTTTGGTTCATTTTCCTATTTTTAGTGCTAACTTAAGTTTTCTGAATTTTCAGGTCAAAAATGCAAAATTTCCTAAGTCACGCCCTAGGTCACGC
Source organism: Dactylorhiza incarnata (assembly GCA_033032865.1). NCBI lineage: Eukaryota > Viridiplantae > Streptophyta > Magnoliopsida > Asparagales > Orchidaceae > Dactylorhiza > Dactylorhiza incarnata. Next base: position 1,895,895 of record JAWHQI010000026.1, on the reverse strand, counting down.
CCGTGACCTAGGGCGTGTAAGTTGCTGTTTCCAGTTAAGCTGCTGCCAACATAATTCAGAAAATCTGGTCAGACACGCCCAAAGTACACGGCCGTGACACACAAGTCACGCCCGTGACACGCAAGCCACGCCCGTGACACGCAAGCCACGCTCGTGACACGCAAGCCACGCCCGTGACCAGCCCGTGAACAGCTCAGATTCGACCAGCTGACCACCGAATTGGTCACGCCACTGTTACACGGGCGTGCTTCCAGTCACTCCCGTGACTGCCACGTCAGCCAGCCGCCAGCGCCCATGATCGCCGCCAGCGCCCATGACCCGACTAACCACCGAAATGGTCACGCCCTCAGTCACGGGCGTGACCTAGGGCGTGACCCATCAAATCGCGTCAGAATCGTGCACTGAACCTGATCCAAGCCGCAGAATTGATTAAACAATGTCACGCCCCTAGTCACGGGCGTGACTGAGGGCGTGACCGAGGCAGAAAAATTTCTATAAATGAAATGACCTCCAAGCTTTCCCCATTCAGTTTTTGGAGAGAGAACTAGTGCTACTACTCTATTTTCAGTGTTTTTCATGTCATTTTATTCTCTTTCTCTCTCTCTCTCTCTTATTTCAATGCATTTCCATTTCTAGTTTTCATATGAATGTTGTAATGCCTTTGTAATTTCCTTTTATAGTGTATTACTAATGCTTAGTAGGCTTTCCATGCAATTGTAATCTCAGTTGAACTTTTGTTTAATAAAAATGGTATGTTTTTGTTCTCTTAAAATCTTCATCATTTCTCTCTCCTACCCCTCCACCATGAGTAACTAAATCCTCATAGTACTCGATCTTGATGATCTGAGGATGAGTTGATCAAGTTATGATCCTTTAGTCTTCTTTCACTTTCTAAAGTGTTGGGCCTTAGATTTACTCTTAATTAAAATTTAGTGGAGCTATATTATCGATATATAATCCCCACCTTTGCTTTCATTCTTGGCTAGCCGAGAGGCCGATAGTCTGAAGTGAGCACTTAAGAGTAAAGAGAGTTACACACATTTCTCGAGAGAGAATGACGTAAATCTCCTGGATTGGAGTCAAACCCAATAGCGGGGTTCACCACTTAAAGCGAGTTTTAGGTATTCGAATACGGGACGAGAGTTCGGTTGGATTTTCCTAAACTCAGTTGGGCATATCTTCGAGAGAAGCATGTTCAAACTATAGGAACCCCCACGGTCAAGCTGCCCTTACTTTATTAAGTTTTAAGTTTGCTTTTGAATTTTGATCAACTTAGGCCGAAGTAAATCAAGATCGAGTGCTATTTCTTAATCATCGTTTAGCCGTACTTTTATCCAGCTTTTATTTCAACTTAGCAGACAAAACCATCCAAAAAATTATTAAGATAAAATAATAGTAATTCGTTTGAGTATAAGTAATCAATGGTTCTCGGATTTTAATACGACACTTGTGTTCCTATACTACAGTTCGATAGGTATACTTGCCTTCTCGGATTGCTAGTTCGGATTTTATTTCGTGCAAGCGGAATTTTAATCATCACTTGGTCGGAATGGGGGGTCGTCACGCCTCCTCCGAGCTCAGTCCTTGGTTGCTTCCGGGGTTTAGAGGCTGTCACTACCTCCAACCGTTGCCCGTCTTCTTCTCAGAGCTGGGTCACTTCTCCTTCGCCCGATGGAGATGTCTTCCTCATGGAATGCTGGCCGTAGATGGCGGAGAATGCTTCCGGAACCTTAGATGGACCTTAGGATCAATGGATGAAGCATTCCCAAAGGGAGGAATGGAAGGGGGGGACCTTGGAGAGGTGGAACGGCGGACTCGCGCGCAGAAATCGCGCCCCAAAACAGTGCCCAATCCCTAATTTCGCGGAACAACGACTTAAATAGGGAGAAGAATAAGTACTGCGCACGGTCAGTGACGTACGACCAATGGTCGTGCGCGAAGGAATGCCAGTGATCGTGCGCAGTCAACCTGTAGCAAAGAAAAAGATAGAAAACAACGCACGGTAAGGGGCGCACGACCAGTGGTCGTGCGCGAAGAAAGGCCTGTGCTCGTGCGCCGACGCTCAATCAGGGACGGGAATTAACGCACGACCAATGGTCGTGCGACTGATCGTGCACGAAGGAATGCGCACGATCAGAGGCTTTTTAGGCCAAAAATTGCCCCGCACCATCCCGAACGTGCACACGATCCCAGGACCTGCAGGAAAAACACAAATAACCCAGATCCGTGCACACCACCGGATCCATAACACAGGCATACAGTAATATATAGGAAAAACATGCCACAAAGGGTGAAGGATTGCACAAAAGGCGCAGAAACGCCATGCTATCAATATAAGCGTATATGAACAGCAATTGAAGTGCAATGACACTAAAACAAACCCAAATGAGGCCGGAAATCACTGTATAAACCAGACTCATCACACCCCCAGACTTACTTGTTTGTGCGTCCCGAGCAAACAAATCCGGCGGAGCGAGAAAAAACATAGCTGGTTAGAAATTGTAAGGACGGAGTAATATGCGAAGTCTCATACGCATGTGCATAAAAATCTAGTAAAAAGAATTTTTAGTTATCCAAATTAGTTTACATAATTCTAACAACGTAACTATATATTATTTCTACTCAAAAGTTGAATCATAGGGAATCACTCGGTCATGCGTAGGAAGAAAGTAGAAAGGCTGCTGAGGCGAACATTACTCAACACCGGAGTTCGGAACAACCTCCACTGAAATCCATCAGTGTCGATGACCATACGCTCACTCGTTCGCACTCTCTCCACGGCATTCGTATGATTCGATGCGCAAATCAGTAGGACTTTAGGTTATGATTTAGGCTTAGGCTACGGTGCGGTAAACAATGGTAAATGCGGGGGCTTAGCACACATAACCAAAATGAGCTTGCAAACGAAACACTATCCCAGCAATAATAAAATTGTGTACACCACGTATTCCCAAATGTATCTCTTTATACAATTTTTTCTTTTTCGTTTCATTTCATTTTTTTCTTTTTTTTCAAATTTCACAATTTTGCACAATTAGATACAAAACAGCTATATTTTCAATAACACATTTCCACCACAATCACAGATATACACCGCATCAACACCCATTTTTTTATGCACAGATTGCTTGAGCTCAGAATTTGGTGTGCGATTAGGATAGTCATTTTGGCTTTGGTGGATTGAAGGTGGAGCTGAATCAACGGGATCGGGTAGGCACAAGGGGCTAGTAAGGATAAGATGTTAGGACCAGAATACAAAGCTCAAACTGGCCAACATGATGGCCTACGTCACGCTCACGCACTGAATTAACTCATACCCATGCTTCGAGAGTCGCTTGGGGCAAGTTCTTAGCCACCGAGAAAGATGATTCTTCCTCCCGACTCGAGCAATACGAGCCTAGCACCCCTTTACACACATCCATACATTACCGAATGATTCACACCTGATTCAACACTTTTGAGTAGAATAAACTAGAATTACGCTATCAGAATAAAATGTAAAACTAAAAGCATAAAGAAAAGTTTAATCTACACAGATTTCTATGCGAGACATGAATAAATGACTAGAGCACTCCACGAGTCAACAAAGTACTTCGTCTCGCAATCCAAACCCAGCACCGTGATTTCCCATTCACACAACCGAGACGAGTTAGACTCGTCGCGCGCCTACAGTTAAGTGCGCTCACCTGGGTGTCGTGGTGTGCCATGAGATGAGCAATACTACAATATAACACATTGTAAATCCTAGTATGCTGTGCACTGTGCATGTGCACGAGGTAACGCTAACTCTCACTCCCCCAGACTTACACTAAGCAAAAAGCATGTTCGATAGCGGCATAAGCTTAAGAAGGCTAGGATGAGAGATTGCCCCATGCTCAGAAATGAGCATACCAGAAGATATGGCATTTTGTTCAGAAGGCGGTGATCCCGCCGTGCTCCAAGAAATGCAGACCTGCGATTAAAGAGATCCCAAGCACACAAAAATATAGCAAAAAAGATAACAAGAAAGAACGGAACCAAATGGTCCCAAATGGGTTGTCTCCCAAGAGCCCTTTTGTTTAACGTCCTTGAAGGTGGACCAAATACCTGTATTAGAGTTAGATAGCAAAAGTCTTAACGACTGAATAAAAAGACACCCAGATGAGTGTCACACACAAACATGTTTTAACAACCTAAACATGAGAAGCTGAATCAAACAATAGATGAAACATGCTGGCATAAATAGACAAGAGAGGCAGCTGACTACTCCTCGTCGCTGCTGGCATAAATTTGGATCGGGGATGCGGGACGGGGCGCAGTGGGTGCAACACGAGCAGGAGGATGAGGCACGTTCAGCCCGCCCCGAACAGCCTGCTGATAAATGAGGTCCTGCATCCAAAATTGCGATGCCTCCAGATCGGAGAGACGCTCACTTAGGTACGGGACGCCCTGCATAGCATAATTGCCGAGTGCTGCCCTGCTGGCTGCTGAGGTTGCTGCTCAGGTTGCTACTCAGGCTGCTGCTCAGGCTACTGCGACCCCTGTGACTGCTGTGGAGGCTCCGCCGCCCTGCGTCTTCCCCTTGCAGAAGACTCTGGCTGCTCGTCCCTATCCTCCTCCTCATGGCTACCAACACCGCCATCACTCGGACCAGTCACCACATATGATCGGTTGCCCTTTCGCCCCACCACTCACAGCAAGTGGAATCTCACCATTGTTGCTCGCGTGATCATGGAAGGAGAGGTAACCAGCTCCATCGGGTGTATCCGGTCCCACACTCCCAGCCCTTTTGCGATTCGGGTGACGTAATACGCACCCCCAATCGCTCCAGCGAGGCCATATGTGGCCTCATGGTGGAAGAAGTAGGCCAGCATGAACCCCAGATGAAGGGGATACCGCTGCTGCATGCTGTAAAGGTACAAAAGATCATGCCAACCTACCACATTCTGGCTTAAACCATGCGCGGCGATAGAATGAGTAATCAGGTGCTGCAGGTACCGCAAGGCGGGAGATATGATCCTTGTTGATTTGGCCCGGCGAGCCACATAATCCTCATCAGTGCCGATGAATGACCGCCAGACGCTTTGTGAGGGGACATCACCCGGAAACATCATCGCCAAGTTCTGGAAATCCAACCTTGCGGCCTCGCCTTCCGTGTAAAAGCCAGCATGGGTGGCAAGCTCGGGTAGAGACAATGTGAACACCTGCCCCAACTTCCGGAAGGAACAAGGTGGAGGCCGGAATCCCGCCGGGGAAACTTCCCACTCAAATGGGGAGAGGAACTCCAAGGTTAACTCCTTGAAACTGAGCTCGGCGCATTCGAAGACGTTCCTCCAATTGTCGAAGGAGTAAAGGAGGAGAATTGCTTCCATTAGAGCGCCGCCATCTCCGATTGACCTAAGTTCCTCCTAGTCAACCAAACGCTGCGAAAGGAATGGCTTTCTCTTCATTGCGGTAAATCGGCGCTTGTGCTCAGCTTTTGCAAACTTGGCCATTCTCCCCAAGATCTGAGCGGGAGTGGCGGAGGCGGAGCGAGATCTTTGATAAGCCATGGTAATAGGGCGGCTCCCGGATGGCTCCATGGACACGCAAGCTTGAAGGAGAAGAGGAGGAGAGGGAAGCTTAGCGGAGAAGATGGAGTGAGGAGGAGGAGAAGAGCTCCTAGACGGCGCACGCTCAGCGACCAGAAAAGACGAGAACCCTAGACGCACGCACAGGAGCCGGCCGAAAGCTTTTAAAAGAAACTGGGCCCGCGCACGACCTGTAACACCCTGCCAGTATGAATAGTATAACAGTAGGTCCGGCCGGGACCCCACGCCATACAAACCACGCTAGCTAGGAGTTAAAAGGTGATAAACAGAAAGAACTACAACAGAGTATACTAAACACTAGTGGAAGCATAATGATCTAACATTTCATTTAGAACTGTCCACTATCATAGGGATGAAACCATAAAATAGAGTTACGGCCTTAAGGCCTTACATTCACCAAAGTACAAAACTCAGAACATACTTCGGCACGCAGGCCGGCAATACATGAGAAAGCAGAAAAGGGAGGCTGGACTTCAAGGGCCAACTCAGCAAAAGAGCCACCGCCCGCTATTTCCCACTAGGCTCACCTGCACCTGCATAAGAACATTCCACCAAGCGGTGGCAAATAAAGTAACGGTCAGCACAGCTGACCAAATTATAACGACCCCACCCCTTTCACGGGGTGGCGGAGCTTCTACCCTGCAAGCAAGCCATACTAGCACAAGTACTAATATAAAGAAAGTGCAACTACACAAGGTGAGGTTTCAAGCACAATCAATCTTCTAGGTTGAGCATCAAAAAGGAGGGAACCTAGGTATGCACATGATGTTGGTTGGGTTCACCCGAAGGTTCCCCACAACCGCCTAAACAATCGCATGAGGCTAACAACATCAATTTATCACAAACGTGGGTACACACAACCGCACGCTCCATGCTCACAAGGCATGCACCAAAGGTACTTCTTCCCGAGCACCAATACCATCATGAGTCCGGAAACTCTAGATGGAAAAGAGCTTTTGGTCGGTCTAGGCAAGACGCCCTTCCCAACCTCTCCCAAGGTCGTTCGGGTTTACAAGAGATAAATCCCCCTACCACCGCGCCTGGAAACGGGTTCAGTTCAGCCAATTCCCGTGCTCTTGTCATCGATTGAACACACGATGCGGGTATGACATCACCTCGGCCCGTAAGGGTTTAGCACTCGCTAGCGCTACACAAAACATAAGTTACAACACCCAAGCCTTCACGAGGACTTAGGCTTTACACGTAGCCAAAAAGGAGGTACAAGAGCACTCCTCAATAATTCTAGTGGTGAGGGTTTGCATTCAACCACTCGCAAAGCATGGGGCTTTCGCTAGGATCTTCACAAGACGCCTACGCTTAAATCCCACAATACTATCGCATATATCACGGAATCATTCTCCGGCACGCATTCTAGGCTTAACCTAAATGCAACGTCGCAAATCAAGCATCACCGATTCTGGCTCACGGCCACGAATAGGCTTCACACACAATGCCTAAATCCGCACGACTACCGGATTTTCTACATGCAATATGCCGGGGACGGACACAATCTACCCAGAGTTCCTAAGAACTTGAGGAAATCCTAAACTTCACGCATTTGGTGAAAGGGATTCCTCATGCAAGCATAGAGAAATGAAGGAGAGGACAAATGACAAGTCCAAATATCGGGAGGAAGAATTGTTACCCTAGGAGCGTTCTTCTTCGCCATGGATCCGAGATTCTAGACAGAGGGAAACGACCGCACCGTTCTGCACTCTCCAGATCTGGAAACGGCTCGCGAAACGGAGCTCCGGAGCTCCGTCAATGGCGGGATCTCTCCTTCTTCTTCCTTGCCTCCTTCTTCTTTCTCTAGGTTTGGAGAGAGAAAGGCTTAGAAATTATGAGGATTAACCTCCTCTCATCAGCCCTAAAGACCTCCAGCATCTAATCCTAGCCATTAGATCAGATTCCAAAAGATTTGGACAGACCGATCTCCTTCTCCGCTCAAATTCGCGGAGCAGAATTAACAGGGCGCACGATCACAGGCGCACGATCATTGGTCGTGCGCGAAGAGGAGAAATGGTCGTGCGCACTACCCGAGACAGAACTCCGATTCCTTGCGAATTAACGCACGATCATTGGCGCACGATCACTGGTCATGCGCGAAGAGGAGAAATGGTCGTGCGCAGAGAACTGCTATGGAATTTTTTAGCCTATCCCGAGCGCAGCACTACCACTCCGCCTACCTCGCTGAACTACGATTTTTGGGGTGTTACAACTCCACCGCCCTTAAAAGAATTTCGTCCCGAAATTTCGAAAACAGTAGTAAGTAAAAACAGTTAAAATTACCTGAGGGGAATAGCTGGGGGTACTCCGCGAGCATCGCTTGCTCTCTTTCCCAAGAGACTTCCTCTCTTCCGCAATTATTCCAATGGACTTTCACCATCCGTATGGACTTGTTCCGCAACTGCTTCACTTCAGTGTCTTCAATGCAAATGGGCTTGACTTTCGTCGTTAGCCCACCATCTACCGACACTTCGTTGACAGCAACAACCACATTAGGCTCTTTAACAGCCTTCCGCAACACAGAGATGTGGAATACATCATGCAGCCCGCTCAACTCCAAAGATAGAGCAAGCCGGTAAGCAACTTCACTGATGCGCTCCAAGATCTCGAACGGTCCTAAGTACCTCAGACTTAGCTTTTTCAAGCGTCGGATCCTTGATACTCCTTTGAACGGTTTGATCTTGAGATAGACCCAGTCGCCAACGGAAAACTCGACGTTTCGGTGATTTGCGTTGTAATATTTTGCCTGCCGATCCTGGGCAATGAGCAAGCGCTCCCGAATAGCCCGGATCGATGTATTCGCCTCATCCACGTTTTTGCGTTTTAACAACTTAGTGTCGCCCGTTTCAGCCCAAGACAACGGTGTGCGACATTTCCTACCATAAAGAGCCTCGAAAGGGGCCATCTTTATACTCGCTTGGTAGCTGTTGTTGTGAGCAAATTCGATCATAAAGAGATTGTCCTCCCATCTCTTTCCGAAATCCAGGGCGCACATCCTCAGCATGTCTTCCATCGTCCTATTGGTCCTTTCGGTCTGTCCATCTGTTTGCGGGTGGAAGGCCGTGCTAAACTTCAGCTTGGTACCCAATAGTTGATGAATCAGCTTCCTAACATTCGATGTGAACCGCCCATCACGATCACTGACGATGCTACGGGGGATCCCGTGCAACCGTACGATGTTATCCACGTACAACTTTGCCAGTTTTTCTACAGAATCATCCTTCCGGTTCGGAATGAAGTGTGATACCTTTGTCAGTCTGTCCACGATCACCCAGATGGTGTCGTTTACATGTTGTGATCTCGGCAATCCGTGCACGAAATCCATCGAAATATCATCAAACTTCCATTCCGGAATCGGCAAGGACTTCAAAAATCCATCGGGACGTTGACATTCCACCTTCACCAACGCGCAAGTATTACACTTGGCCACGTAGAGGGCAATGTCCTTCTTCATACCCGGCCACCAGAAAAGTTTCTTCATGCCCATGTACATTTTCGTGCTCCCAGGGTGGATCGAGTACTTGGTATGATGAGCCTCGTACATCAACTCCGCCCGTAGAGTGCCAATGTTTGGGACGCACAATCTGCCCTCTTTCCACATAAGGTCATCTTCGAAGGAGAAATCAGCGTTTAACCCATCCACGGTTTCCGCTTTATAGCGTTTCATGCTCTCATCCAGCTCCAATGCTTGTCGAACTCGGTCGGCAAGGTCGTATTGAACCTCCGTCCAGTTCAAGCATGTTAAAGTTGACGCTCTTCTATCAACGCAAATGATCTCCATTTCTTCCAGATCGCAGATTAGACGCTCATCGTGCATCAAAATCCAATTTGCTTGAGCGGGAGCCCGACGACTCAACGCGTCCGCAACTATATTTCCCTTTCCAGGAGTATACTTGATGTCGAAGGTGTAGTCCCCAAGGAACTCCATCCACCTCCTCTGACGCATATTCAACTCCCTTTGATCTAGCAGGTACTTGAGGCTCTTGTGGTAGGTAAAGATGTCGATCTTCACGCCATACAAATAATGCCTCCAAAGCTTAAGAGCAAATACCACGGCCGCTAGCTCCAAATCATGGACCGGGTAATTCCTCTCATGAACCTTCAGTTGTCGGGAGCCGTAGGCAATTACCTTTCTGAACTGCACTAGGACACAACCCAAGCCACTCCCCAAGGCATCGCTATAAATTTCGTAGCCTTCCGTACCACATGACGAGCATAGAATGGGCGCCGTGGTCAGACGGCTCTTCAGCTCTTCAAAAGCTCGTGCGCACTCGGGCGACCAAACGAACTTATGACATTTCCTAGTCAGTTTAGTGAGAGGGAGTGCAATCCTCGAGAAGTTTTCCACAAAGCGCCTATAATAGCCGGCAAGTCCTAAGAAACTTCGGACTTCCGCTACATTTTTCAACAAAGGCCACGCTCGGATCGCTTCTATCTTCGACGGATCAACATCAATTCCTTCTCCACTAACAACATGACCAAGGAATGTTATAGACGGTATCCAAAACTCGCACTTGGAGAACTTGGCATATAGCTGACTCCTCCTCAAGGTGCTCAGAACTGCGTGCAGATGCCCTACATGCTCCTCTTTCGACTGAGAGTATACCAAAATGTCCTCCATGAAGACGATCACAAATTGATCCAAATACCCTCTAAACGTCCTGTTCATTAAGTCCATGAATACCGACGGTGCATTAGACAGACCGAACGGCATCACCGTGAACTCATAGTGCCCAAAGCGGGTACTGAACGCTGTCTTTGGAATATCACATTCCCTTATCCGCAGTTGGTAATAACCGGACCTTAGGTCCAGTTTGGAGTATACCGTCGACCCAACCAGTTGGTCAAGTAAGTCGTCGATTCTCGGAATCGTATAACGGTTCCTCTCAGTCACCTTGGTCCGCTACTACTAGGACAACACAAAACTAGTCTTATGCCCCGAAACCTTCAACGAGGTGAAGAACATCTTCGCGCCTCTTCACAGCTTCTCCTATTCGCGCTCACTCGAGATCTATTGGGCAACATTACCTCCAATCTATCCTTGACTAAGGTAAATGACAATTCGATTCATAACACGAAGTCCTTAGACAAATAGGAGAGCGATGCTCCCACACCAATAGAGCTCTCGTCGAATAGTCGATAATTAGGACAAGGCCTAATTGCACACAAATACAAGTCATAAAATTTTGTTGTCATCGGATACAGTGGACACATTTCAATCTCTATCCGCACCCGGGGTAGAAATCATATTAGGATATGATCATCCATACCTGTGGCAACATCGCACTGTTGAATGACCTCTTGCTGGCCATAAGGGTAGACTCTCGGCTGGGATAGAGAATACTGGGGAATCGAAGACTCCACCGCCTTGCCTTTCTCCATAGAAGCTGAACCCATCGCACGAGCATAGTACACTTCTCCGCTTTTTGCTTTTGGGGGACCACTTCGACACACCGCGGCTTTGTGTCCCACCTTTCCACAAGTGAAACAATTTAAGGAACACCGTGCAGTCTTAGCTTCCACAGAGTTAAACTTTCTCTTGTTTCTTCTGAACTCAGACTTGGACTGAGAGACCGGCGCATGAAACTCTGACTTCTTTACATTGAAGTCTTTCGCGCGCTGCATACTCTTCATATCCATTTCCAGAGATTTAGCTGTTTTCACTAAGACGTTGAAGCCGAGTAACTTTGGACCCATAAGCATTAGTCTTAGGTCATCTCACAGCCCATTGTAGAACTTGTTGACCTTGGTCTCCTCATCTTCCCACATAGACCTCTCATAATGACCCAGACTGATGAACTCAATTAGGTATTCATCCACTGAGTGTTCTCCCTGCTCTAGGTGTGGACACTGATCTTGTAGTTCAGGAATCTCGGTTAGGGGTATAAACTTCAGAAGGAATGACTCATGGAAGTTTTCCCAAGAGATTTCGGAAAGTTGTCTCCCACCAAACTTGTGCAACAACTCTTCTTCCCACCAAAGTCTTACTTCTCTTATAAGTAGGAAGGTGGTTAAGGTTACCAACATATCTTTGCTTATAAGCATTGACATTAAAGTCCTCTTTATTTCTGACAACCACTCAGCAGCTCTCCCAGGGGATTCCGTCCCCTCGAAGGATGGAGGGTTGAGGCTCAGAAAGTACTTTAATTGCTGGTCATGCGCTCGCCCCACAACTACCTGCGCAACTCGACGTTCCACCCTCAGCTCTACCGCAGGTTCCACTGTAGCAACAGTTACAAGGGACACATCCAGAGTCGGAGTAGTAGGCTGTGCAAGCCGCCCAGACTGAGTGTTGATCATCGCGAAGACCACTTCAGCGACTAACTTGATCATCTCAGCCGAAGGAGTGGTCGCTGACACCTCAGACGACCCACTATTTTCAGCGGTGTTACGGGGTCGAGACTACCCCGCAGCACTTCTAGTCACCTATAATCATGCAAGGCACAATTTAGTGACCGAAAACGTAGCAAACAACAATTATGGAACGCTCAGGTTCCGCAAACAAGTATGTTTTTCCATTCCTAAGTGGACATTCTTATTAGTTTTTGTCATTTTAGGTGAATGCACATCCCGTGCACACCACCCCTTAAAAGGAATTCGTCCCGAATTCGCTAAACTACGGATCAACGCCTTAAGTCTGATACCAAATTGTAACACCCTTCCAGTACAAATAGTATAACAATAGGTCCGTCCGGGACCCCACGCCATACAAACCACACTAGCTAGGAGTTAAAAGGTGATAAACAGAAAGAACTACAACAGAGTATACTAAACACTAGCGGAAGCATAATGATTTAACATTTCATTTAGAACTGTCCACTATCATAGGGATGAAACCATAAAATAGAGTTACGGCCTTAAGGCCTTACATTCACCAAAGTACAAAACTCAGAACATACTTCGGCACGCAGGCCGGCAATACATGAGAAAGCAGAAAAGGGAGGCTGGCCTTCAAGGGCCAACTCAGCAAAAGAGCCACCGCCCGCTATTTCCCACTAGGCTCACCTGCACCTGCATAAGAACATATCACCAAGCGGTGGCAAACAAAGTAACGGTCAGCACAGCTGACCAAATTATAACGACCCACCCCTTTCCCGGGGTGGCGGAGCTTCTACCCTGCAAGCAAGCCATACTAGCACAAGTACTAATATAAAGAAAGTGCAACTACACAAGGTGAGGTTTCAAGCACAATCAATCTTCTAGGTTGAGCATCAAAAAGGAGGGAACCTAGGTATGTACATGATGTTGGTTGGGTTCACCCGAAGGTTCCCCACAACCGCCTAAACAACTGCATGAGGCTAACAACATCAATTTATCACAAACGTGGGTACACACAACCGCACGCTCCATGCTCACAAGGCTTGCACCAAAGGTACTTCTTCCCGAGCACCAATACCATCATGAGTCCGGAAACTCTAGATGGAAAAGAGCTTTTGGTCGGTCTAGGCAAGACGCCCTTCCCAACCTCTCCCAAGGTCGTTCGGGTTTACGAAAGATAAATCCCCCTACCACCGCGCCTGGAAAGGGGTTCAGTTCAGCCAATTCCCGTGCTCTTGTCATCGATTGAACACACGATGCGGGTATGACATCACCTCGGCCCGTAAGGGTTTAACACTCGCTAGCGCTACACAAAACATAAGTTGCAACACCCAAGCCTTCACGAGGACTTAGGCTTTACACGTAACCAAAAAGGAGGTACAAGACCACTCCTCAACAATTCTAGTGGTGAAGGTTTGCATTCAACCACTCGCAAAGCATGGGGCTTTCGCTAGGATCTTCACAAGACGCCTACGCTTAAATCCCACAATACTATCGCATATATCACGGAATCATTCTCCGGCACGCATTCTAGGCTTAACCTAAATGCAACGTCGCAAATCAAGCATCACTGATTCGGGCACACGGCCACGAATAGGCTTCACACACAATGCCTAAATCCGCACGACTACCGAATTTTCTACATGCAATATGCCGGGGACGGACACAATCTACCTGGAGTTCCGAAGAACTTGAGGAAATCCTACACTTCACCCATTTGGTGAAAGGGATTCCTCATGCAAGCATAGAGAAATGAAGGAGAGGACAAATGACAAGTCCAAATATCGGGAGGAAGAATCGTTACCCAAGGAGCATTCTTCTTCGCCATGGATCCGAGATTCTAGACGGAGGGAAACGACCACACCGGGCTGCACTCTCCAGATCTGGAAATGGCTCGCGAAACGGAGCTCCGGATCTCCGTCAATGGCGGGATCTCTCCTTCTTCTTCCTTGCCTCCTTCTTCTTTCTCTAGGTTTGGAGAGAGAAAGGCTTAGAAATTATGAGGATTAACCTCCTCTCATCAGCCCTAAAGACCTCCAGCATCTAATCCTAGCCATTGGATCGGATTCCAAAAGATTTGGACGGACCGATCTCCTTCTCCGCTCAAATTTGCGGAGCAGAATTAACAGGGCGCACGATCACAGGCGCACGATCATTGGTCGTGCGCGAAGAGGAGAAATGGCCGTGCACACTACCCGAGACAGAACTCCGATTCCTTGCGAATTAACGCACGATCATTGGCGCACGATCACTGGTCGTGCGCGAAGAGGAGAAATGGTCGTGCGCAGAGAACTGCTATGGAATTTTTTAGCCTATCCCGAGCGCAGCACTACCACTCCGCCTACCTCGCTGAACTATAATTTTTGGGGTGTTACACGACCAGTGGTCGTGCGCCGATAAATAGGGCGCACGACCAGTGGTCGTGCGCGAAGGAATAATTCGCGCGCCCAGTTTCAGAATTAAAAACTTACCGTCGTGCCTCATAAGTTCATCCAAGGATTCCTCTCCCCTAACACAAGACCGTTAGTCACAATTAATAGATAAAAAGTTCTACCAAAAAAAGAAACTCATTACACCACAAAAAAAATGAACACCACAATTTAAAGTAATTCTAACGAAGATAACTGTTGGGGTTTTATGTCTCCCAACTAGACTTATTCAGCTGCTAGCATATGCTAGCTGATCGGTCTATGGAAAATGAAGTGAACAGGAAGCTGTTCCATTGTCCGTTTCGGTAACGGGTGACCATAAAGCGACAGGGTCGTCCCCCCACTTCCTGAATGTCAGGTAGGGGTAGGTAATAAGATGATGGAATCTCAGTATCTGTTTCCACATGTAGATGATCCAAGGCATCTCCGGTTCGCATAGCAGGCTCGATTACATCCAGGATCAGATCCAATGTATAGTCCTGCAGTGAATCAGACACGGGAATGGGGTGAAGAAACAAATTAGACGAATAACATAAAAGACTTTCTTCTTCAGGAGAGATCCCGGAATCACTCCTGATGGGTTGAGGTGGCGAGGAATTGTCGGCATCGCCAAATACGCTGCAGGATCTAGTAGAATCGTCAGCGGCCACTTCAACGACTTGGACCTCCTCAAATGATGCCGAAGTCTCCACCTCCGCACCTTGAAGTACATCCTCCTCTCTCGGAGTGGGCACAACGCTGCAACTCACTACCTCTTCCTGCAAGACATTCTCATCGATACTGTCAAAAACAATTGTAGTAGCACACACAAGACTAGAAGAATTAGTGTTTGAAGAGAAATCAAGCACCACATCCTTAGAAAGAATTGAATCAACATGTGGTGATAAACGAACGGGAGAGACATGCGCAACCATGTCGGGGCATAAATCACCAATAACTTTGACCTGCATATCCGCATCGACCCCTTTAAAACATGAAGGTGATATGGATACGAAACCAGAGGAGGGGAGGGTGCTGCCAGAGATAGGAATTGGGACGATCCGGATGTCCGGCTCGTCGTCCTCGTCCAGTTCGTGCAGATACTCAGCACAATCCCTTAAAGCATGATCCGTGCTTCGACAAAACAAGCACTGTTTTGCATTCTTCTTTGGTCCAAGTGGGGCCGGAGATGAATTCAAAAACGGTACATGCGGAGCGGCAGAGTAGCCATAAGCCTTAGGCACAGTGTATGTGGTATCGTATGATGACAATGCCTGATACCATGGGCCTTGGGGACTAGAGCTACTCTCTCCCGATGGGCATCTGTCACTAGCATGGGATGTATCCCCACACCCACGGCAGCGGATATTAAATCCAGCCCACATTTCATGAAGGTCACCAGATTCAACAGAAAAACACCCTTGTGCGCAACACTACGCTTGACAATGACTGAATAAAACAACCCGTCATTTAGACACGAGAAAGGATGAAGGAACAAATTAGGAAACTAAAAATCCTCACAATTAATTTTCCTAACAACAAGTTCATATAACGCTTGCAATCCCCGGCAACGGCGCCAAAAACTTGACGCGCTATTTCCACACCGCTAATTAGTGGGCACAAAATGCGGTACGACGGCAGTGCACCGGTCGTTGTCAAGTAATAAAAGTAGGGAGTAGCTCCCCGAATATCGTTCTCAAAGGACCGCAAGTTGGGTAATACGATTTGCTCGTTAGGAGATTAATTATGGGGGTTTCTAAGTTTAACAAAACAAGGGGGGTTTGGTTGGTTTTATAGAACGGGAATGAGAATACTAAACAAACTATGTGGGTCGCAATCACCGCGTCGCTTGGTGGATGGATTTAGTGCAGGCCGCGATGCCGTGCTTCGCTTAGCGGATGGCCGGTGAGCATATGGATGAGGTGAGTGCAAATGCGAGAGTTGAGGGTCGAAGGCACCTCTTCGCTATCGCTTCCAGCTTTTGCTAGAGCGAGTACTAGATCGTGTGGGTGTAAGTGGAGCGGGGGCGGAGCGCATCATAAGACAGCATAACGTAAAGAACAAGTTCATAAATATACTCCCATTCATAGACAAACAGATGTTCACTTAGTTCATTACAACCATAAAGAGTACAAATCACAAAAAGAGAAGGGGTAGAAGTAACCACGAGATGAGAAGTCTCGCAGCGGATCTTGGTCGGAATGGGGGGTCGTCACGCCTCCTCCGAGCTCAGTCCTTGGTTGCTTCTGGGGTTTAGAGGCTGTCACTACCTCCAACCGTTGCCCGTCTTCTTCTCAGAGCTGGGTCACTTCTCCTTCACCCGATGGAGATGTCTTCCTCATGGAATGCTGGTCGTAGATGGCGGAGAATGCTTCCGGAACCCTAGATGGACCTTAGGATCAATGGATGAAGCTTTCCCAAAGGGTGGAATGGAAGGGGGGACCTTGGAGAGGTGGAACGGCGGACTCGCGCGCAGAAATCGCGCCCCAAAACAGTGCCCGATCCCTAATTTCGTGGAATAGCGGCTTAAATAGGGAGCAGGATAAGTACTGCGCACGGTCAGTAGCGCACGACCAATGGTCGTGCGCGAAGGAATGCCTGTGATCGTGCGCAGTCAACCTGTAGCAAAGAAAAAGATAGAAAACAACGCACGGTCAGGGGCGCACGACTAGTGGTCGTGCGCGAAGAAAGGCCTATGCTCGTGCGCCGACGCTCAATCAGGGACGGGAATTAACGCACGACCAATGGTCATGCGCCTGATCGTGCGCGAAGGAATGCGCACGATCAGAGGCTTTTTAGGCCAAAAATTTCCCCGCACCATCCCGAACGTGCATACGATCCCAGGACCTGTAGGAAAAACACAAATAACCCCGATCCGTGCACACCACCGGATCCATAACACAGGCATACAGTAATATATAGGGAAAAAACATGCCACAAAGGGGGAAGGATTGCACAAAAGGCGCAGAAATGCCATGTTATCAATATAAGCTTATATGAACAGCAATTGAAGTGCAATGACACTAAAACAAACCCAAATCAGGACGGAAATCACTGTATAAACCAGACTCATCAAGCAACGAGCTAGTATTGATTGCCTATTGAAGGTGGTAACCATAAGGAGTGAAGGTAGAGCGGAGGTCCAGTTCGAGGGCCTAGGCGGAGTGGCTTGCTCCCTAATTTCCTCTGTGCAAATGATGCGAGCGGTGAACCAAGGAGGTGAGGCATTTATAGCTTTGTTGGAGACTCGCTCCACAAAGTTGGCAATCAGTGAAGTGCCAATAGTGGAATAATTTGAGGATGTGTTCCCCGAGGAGCTTCCGGGAGCGCCTCCTCAGCGAGAAATTGACTTTTCCATTGAGTTGGTGTCGGGTGCGAGGCCAGTGTCGCATCCTCCATTTAGGATGGCACCGAAGGAACTGGCCAGGCTAAAGGTGCAGTTGCATGAGTTGCTAGAGCAGGGGTACATTAGGCACAACTCTTTGCCGTTGAGTGCGCTGGTGTTGTTCGTAAAGAAAAAGGATGGTAGTATGTGGTTGTGCATAGACTATCGAGAGTTGAATAAATTGACCATCAAGAACAAATATCTGATTCCGTGAAACGATGATTTGTTCAATCAGCTAGTGGGGTCGATGGTGTACTCCAAGTTGGACTTGATGTCGGGTTACTATCATTTGAGGATTCGAGAAGAGGATATTCCCAAGACCGCATTTGGGTCGAGGTATGGTCATTTTGAGTTCTTGGTGATGCCATTCGGTTTGACGAACGTGCCATCAATGTTCATGGATTTGATGAATAGAGTGTTTCAGCAATACTTGGATTCATTCGTGCTGGTGTTTATCGACGACATCCTAGTGTACTCGAATTCAAAGGAGGAGCATGAGTCTCACTTGAGATTGGTGTTACAGACTCTGAGGGGGAACCAACTTTATGTTAAGTTCTCGAAGTGCAAGTTCTGGATTGGGAAAGTGTATTTCTTGGATCATGTGATCAGTGGAGATGGGGTGGCAGTGGATCCGACGAAGATTGAAGCCTTTAGAGATTATCCTATTTTGAGAACCGTGGCGGAAGTCTTGAGTTTCCTTGGACTAGTCGGTTAATATAGAAGGTTCGTTGAGAACTTTTCACGGATGTCTTTGCCCCTCACCTCTCTTACCCGAAAGGACCAGAAGTTTGTGTGGATGTCGTAATATGCCCATGCATTTGAGAACTTGAAGGAAAGATTGAAGTCCACTCCAATCCTAAGTCTTCCTAGTGGGACTGAAGGATTTCAGATTTTCAGTGAAGAGTCAGGTTGCGGTTTGGGTTTTGTGCTGGTGCAGCATGACAACGTGATAGCTTATGGGTCGAGGAAACCAAAACCTCATGAGTGAAATTACCCCGTCCAAGACTTGGACTTGGCGGCAGAGATTTTTGTGTTTAAGTTGTGGCGACACTATGTGTATGGTGCGATGGTGGAAATCTTCACGGACCATAAAAGTCTGAGGTATCTCCTGAATCAGAAAGATCTTAATATGAGGCAGCGTAGGTGGGTCAAGTTCCTTGGGGACTACGATATAACGATTCATTATACGCCAGGCAAGGCCAACGTGGTGGCTAACGCCTTGAGTAGAAAGTATTCCGAGCAGGGAAATTGGATTGAAGCGCAAGACGAGCGTTTGGTTCGTGAGTTCGAGTTTCTTGACATTGCGTGTGTGGGTAGAGGTGAGTTTAGCGCAGTTCTGTTGAATTAGATCGAGATGTAGAGTGATTTAGTGGATCGAATCCGAGAGGCGACCAGTGCAGACGAAGAGTGTCAGCAATTGGTGTTGCAAGCTCAGCAAAGCGAAGGCGGTGCTTTGGAGATGGTCGGTGGACTGTTGAAGAGGAACGGAAGGTTGTGTGTTTCGCATTTTGGCAAGCTCTGTGAGGAGTTAATATTTGAGGCTCACTTCAAGAAGTATTCCATTCATCCAGGAAGTACAAAGATGTACTTGTATTTGAAGAAATCCTTTTGGTGTTCTGAGATGAAGCGGGATGTAGCTTTGTATGTAAGTCGATGTCAGATTTGCGCCTTAGTGAAGGCTGAATGCCAAAGGCCAGACAGGTTCTTGAAACCTCTTCCTATCACCGAGTGGAAATTCGACGATATCTCATTGGATTTTGTGCATGGTTTGCCTCGATCGCATCAGGGTAACGATGTGATATGGATGATTGTGGATTGCCTGACCAAGGTAGCCAACTTCATTCCAAACCGGAAGGACGACAATGTGGAGAAGCTCGTGGAGCTTTATATTTGTAATATTGTGCGGTTGCATGGGATTCCAAAGAGCATTGTTAGTGATCATGATGGACGGTTCACGTCCAAGGACTGGAGGTTAGTGTAGAGAAGTTTGGGCACAAAGCTCAAGTTTAGTACCACGTTCCATCCGTAGACAGATGGTCAAACGAAGAGAATGAATCATACATTGGAGGACATGTTGAGGATGTGTGGTCTCGATTTTGGTAAGAGTTAGGAAGACCACCTTTTCATGGTGGAGTTTGACTATAATAATAGTTTCCAGACAAGTATCAAGATGCCGCCATACGAGCCTTTGTATGGGAGGCGGTCTCGAATGCTAATGTCTTGGGTAGATGCGGGAGACACCGAACTTCTAGGAAAAGAAGTGGTGGCAGACGCTTGTGAGTTCGTGCGAACAATCCAGGAGCACATGAAGATTGCTCAGGATCGGCAGGCAAAATATTTTAATGCGCACCATAGAAATGTGGTGTTTGCCATGGGCGACATGGTCTACTTGAAGATCAAGCTGTTCAAAGGCGTCTCGCGAATTTGGCGACTCAAGAAGTTGAGTCCGAGGTATTTGGGTCCATTCGAGGTTATAGAGCGCATAGGGAAATCAGCCTATCGGTTGGCGTGTCTGCAGAGCTAAGTGGATTACATGATGTTTTCCTTGTCTCGGTGCTGAGGAAAGCTCTAGTGGAGCCGAAAGATGTAGTTGCGTCTATGAAAGTTCCAGTAGTCGAAGATCTGAGGATGGTGGTTCGTTCAATTTGCATGGAGGATTCAGAAGTCCGACGTTTGCGGAATAAAAAGGTCAAGCTGGTGAAAGTGCGTTAGAGTAATTGCTGACGAGACAAGTTCTCGTGGGAGCGCAAGTAAGCAATGCGGGAAGACTTCCCGGAACTGTTCGTGTCAGGTATATGTTAAGACTGATTTCTGCATTTTCAATTTTGAGGACAAAATTCTTTTAAGGGGGGTGGAGTTGTAACATCTCATGTCTCGCTATGTGCGAGGGCTGGAATGCCCAAGGCAGTGCAGGTTTTCTGTAGCTGGAAGCTAATGCCGGCGGTAGGTACTATCGCTGGCAGTAGATGTCTCGACGGCTCCGTCTAGATGGTTTTTCGTCGAGACGGTGTTCGTCGAGTGGTGTTCATCGAGAGGTTTTTGTCTAAAGGTTAGCGCGGCGCGGTAGAGTGACCGCCGGCGGTAGGTCCATCTTATGTCGCAGTTCCATCGAGAGGGTTCATCGGGACGGTAGCATCGAAAGGGTTCATTGAGAGTTAGCACGACGCGGTAGCGCTACCACCGCGCGGTAGCTGACGGAAACAGATCCGTAAAGCTACATTTTTTGGGCATCCAATCCTCTTAGATCTTGATCTAAGGGTTTAGATAGGTTCGTCCAAAAGCCCTAAATAGGGCAGGGGAGTTCTCTTCTCTTTATCTCTTAAGTCTTTTTCTCTTAGAGGACAAGGGAGAGGGAGAGCTTGGAGGGAGAAAGAGAGCAAGAGCCGCCATTATAGGAGCTTCATAGCTCTGTTCGCCGATCCAAGACCAGATCCATGGAGAGAGTTCGAAGGCGTACGATTATATCAGTGCTTTTCAACCGATATATGGTGAGGAAGAGAGTCCAAAGGGTAATGACATCTCTCCTCCCAGTTTTAGGATGCGTGCATGACATCTCTTATTTTTTCCTTCTCTTTTTCTAAAATTTGTGGCACCGGATCTCTCAAATGAGAGTTGTTTGGGTTGCCTTAGTTCAATAGGAACCATCGGGATGATTGAGTCCGTCCCCGACATTATTTTTCCTTAGAGATCCACTTCGTTAGCTGATTAGGTATTGTGGGTGAAGCTGAAATCGTAACCGGTGGTCCGAATCGGTGATGTTGCTTGACGGCAAAAACGTCATTATGATGCCCATTATGTTTCGTGTGAGAACGAATGTTGGTTTGGAAAGGGAAATATTATGCGTGGGGAATGGCTTGTGATGCATCTTGTATGTGAAGGCGTGGATTTATTTTCTTGTCGGCTGGCTAGCCCGTTAATGTTGGGATTCATGTATGGAGAGTGTCCCGGCAAGACAAGCCCCCTTTTGTGCTAACTGATGAGAACAAGTAAGATGATGCGCCAGATGGCATTATGGACCATGTGCAGGTGCAGTCCCAGTGGAGTTCTTGGCTTTTTGTTTGGTGATTCTGGTGGGAAAAAGTAAGCTGATGCGCCCGATGGCATTGTGGGTCATGTGCGGGTGAGGTCTCACTGGAGTTCTTGGCCTTGTTCTTGCATGCCCCTGGGGAAATTTTTGAGTACCCTTCTTTTTTATGAAATGATGTTGTGTTGTTATGTTAGAAGCATACACGACATATGGTGCCTTGGGTGAAACCCAGGTTTGCATACATGATGCATTGTTAGGCCTTACTCTAATTGCTCAACATAGAAAAGTGGATGATGCTTGTGACATTCATGCCGGTTGTTTTTATGTTACTATTGTTTTTTTACATTTGCATATGAAGTGCTGACTTGTAGGGTGATGTAGTTCCCCGGGGTCTGGTAGGACGGCCGGGAGGAGGAGTGTTGTTACACTGTTGTTGGTCATCCAAAGATGACCCTGGTTATACCGCTCTTTGTGTGTTAGATGCAGGGCAAGGATCGCAGGTTGGACCTAGCTCGCCGGCCAAAAAGTCCTAAGCCTCATGAAGTGTACCTCCTCCTATTTTCTTATTTTTCCTATTTAATTTTGCTGTATTTACATTGTTCCGGCTTGCATACCGAGGTAGCTTAGGAATGCTATTATCTTTGGATATTTTCTATTTTTGGTTGATGACATGAGTAATGGTTTTGTATGGCCTTAAGGCCGTGGTACTCTTATGTACTTGTGGACAACTTATGTGGTTTATTTAAAGTTTCTGATGTGTTTGTTCTGAGTTGTGAGTTGGGTAGTTTCAATATCATCATTTAATACTAAAGCTGTGCTGATTATATGCTGTGGGGTCCCGGCCGAACCCATATTATATGATCATTACAGGGGAGGTGTTACAATTAAGTCGGTCATCGAAAATTATACCATTGAAACTATCCAGATCAATACTGGAACCTCTGTCAATCTTCTTTTCAAGCCAACTTTTGAGGCCCTGAAGACTAGAAAGACTCTCCTTTCCACCGAAGGGCCACTCTATTACTTCTCTGGAGAAAAGGAGGTGGAAGGGAATGTCACCCTCTCGGTGAATCTTGGAGAAATAACAAAGCTAATCAAGTTTATAGTCGTTGAAGCTCAGAGTAGCTACAACACAATCTTCGGAAGGCCAATTTTGAATGAATATCAAGCGGTGGTCTCTACCCACCACATGGCCATGAAGTTTTCTCTTAATGACAAATAGTATTGGTTCAGGAGTGATCCGAAGAAAGCCCGGGAGTGATATGTCAAGATGGTCAATGTGACTGAGTCCTTTCCTCCCAAATAGTTGAGACCTCTTCAACTCCTTAATTCCCCAATCCTGCTCGCTTGGAACCTACCCAAGCAACTCAAGCCGTACCAATCAGCAAGGAAGATGAGAGTAGGAAGCTCTCAATCAATGTTGAATTGCCGGAAGCTGACAAGAGTCAGCTCATCTCTTGTCTCTTGAAGAATCTAGATGTCTTCGCCTGGTCGATGGATGACATGCCAGGAGTTGATCCGGATGTCGCTTGCCACCACCTCATCATTGACCCCAGTTTCATCTCGATCAAGCAAAAGAAGAGGGCAGTGGCGGTGACCTTAGCTCAGCCCATCCGAAAGGAGGTGGAAAATCTCCTCAAGCACAAATTTGTCCAAGAAATTCAATATCTCGATTGGGTATCAAATGTTGTAATGGTTAAGAAGGCTGGTGGAAAATGGTGAATGTTTGTTGATTTTACAAAACTCAATAAAGCTTGCTTGAAAGATTGTTACCCTTTACCTCTGATAGATTCTTTAATTGATTCCGCGGTTGTGTATTCTTGCATGAGTTTTTAATATGCATTATCTAGTTATCACCAAATTAGAATGCATAAACCAAATATTCCGCACACCTCATTTATTACGAATGATGAGTGTTTTTGTTATCTCATAATGCCTTTCGGGCTTAAGAATGCTGGTGCTACCTATCAAAAAATGATGGACACCATCTTTAAAACTCAGAAAGGAAGAAATATAGAGGTCTATGTCGATGATCTCTTGATAAAAAGCAAATCTTTCTCAGCTCACCATAACGACCTCATTGAAATGTTTGCAACCCTCCGGACCTTCAATATGATATTAAATATATTGAAATGTGTCTTCCGAGCTAACAAAGCAAAGTTTCTTAGCCATCTCCTCACTACAGAGGGGTTGGAACTGAATCCTGATAAGGTTAAGGCCATTTTAGAAATGTCACCTCCCAAGTCCTCTAAGGCAGTTCAACAGCTAGGTGGGAGGATGGCTGAATTGAGTCATTTTATCTCTCGCTCAGGAGATAAAAGCTATCCTTTCTTCAAGACTCTCCATGGAGGAGCTAAGTTTGAATAGACCAAAGAGTGTGACGAAGATTTCAATCATCTCAAGGAGCAGCTAATGTCAACTCCTTTGCTCCAAAGTCTGAAAGAAGGAGAAGATCTATTTTTGTATCATTGAGTTGGCTCTGATGCCATCAGTTCAGTGCTAGTCAGGGAAGAAAGGAAGAGGCAGTTTCCAGTTTACTATGTAAACAAGATTTTGAAGGATGCGGAAACCTGGTATCCGATCCTTGAAAATCTAGCCTTGATGCTCGTAACTTCAGCACGATGGCTAAGACACTATTTCCAAGCTCATTCGATCCAGGTTGATACTGATCTCCCATTAAAAAATGTGGTAGAAAAGCCAGAGCACTCAGGCAGATTGGCCAAGTGGGCAATAGAGCTTAGCGAGTTTGATATCTCTTATATTCCCAGAGTAGCAATCAAAGCTCAGGTATTAGCAGATATTATGATTGATGCCAAAGAAACTAGCTCACAGAAAGAGGTTGGAGCACCTCTAGCTTGGACAATCTTCATTGATGGAGCTTCGGGGAGGAACTCATCAGGAGTAGGAGTTGTACTAATTAACCCAAATGGGGTTAGATAAGATAAGACAATGAAGTTATATTTTCGAACAACGAATAACCAAGCCAATTATGAGGCTTTGCTCTCCGGCCTCAGATTTGCAAGGGAGCTGGGAATTGAATATGTCCAAGTTAAAACAGATTCTCTAGTGATGGCATCTCAAGTGAACGGATCATTTGAGACTAGAGATTGCATCATGAAGCAATACCAAGCTTTAGTGAAAGTTGAGATAGGAAAGTTCAAGAGCTTCACTATCCAGCACATTCCAAGAGAGGAGAATGCATAAGCTGATGAATTGGCCAAGTTTGGCCTCCTTTTGGGATGAACCACCTCAGAGTTATTTCATCCAGGTATTGAGGAAGGAGATGTTATTCAAATAGATGAACGACCATCTTGGATGGATCCTTTTGTTCTCTACCTCTCAACAAGAGAGTTCCATCCGACGGTAAAGGATAGGAAAAGATTTAAGCTAAAATTGGCTTATTATTACCTTATTGTAGGAGTGCTCTATAGGAAAAATTTTCTCTCACCATTAGCGAGGTGTGTTTCTGAGGACAAAATTCCAGCTGTTATTCGAGAGGTTCATTCTTGATAATGTGGTAGTCATTCAGGAGCCAGGACTTTAGTGAAAAGGATTTTAAGCCAAGGTTATTTTTGGAGACAAATGAGGAAAGATGCAGAGAAGTTTGAGAAGAAGTGTGTTCAATGCAAAAAATTTGCCCCTCTTCAGCATCATCCAACTCAGCAACTCAGGTCAATAGCAACTCCATGGCCTTTTGCAGTTTGGTGGATGGATTTGATCGGGCCTTTTCCTCTAGCTAGTGGAAAACGTCGCTTCGTTTTGGTTATGATTGATTATTTCAGTAAGTGGATTGAGGCAAAGGCATTGGCAAAAACCACTACCCAAATTGTGAAAAATTTTGTCTGGGAGAGATCGTATGCAGACATGGAATTCCTCTAGAAATTATCACAGATAATGGTCCTCAATTCAACAACTCCAGTTTGATAAATTTCTGTGATCAGATTGGCACTGAGCTACCGTTTGCTTCTGTGCATCATCCTAGAAGTAACGGACAAGTGGAAGATGCCAATAAGTTGATAATAAATATGTTGAAGAAGAAAGTGGAGAACCTCAGAGGAAATTGGGCAGAACAATTACCTTCGGTATTATGGGCTTTGAGGACAACTCCAACTTCGGCAACTAGGGAAACTCCTTTCAAGTTATCTCATGGCTCAAAATCTCTTATTCTAGTTGAGTTTGAAGTAAGAAGTCCAAGAGTATTACTATCTCAGCAAAATCAAGACAGCTGGCCGGAAGGAAATAATGAAGAGTTAAAATGCAGCCTCGACCTCATTAAAGAATTGAGAGACACGACAACAATTAGACAATAAGAGGTAAAGAGAAGAATGACAAGTATTTTGACAAGAATGTTAGATTCAAAGAGTTTGTTATTGGTGATCTTGTCCTCAAGAAGGTGGATGCAGCAGCAAGATCTGGCTCAGTTGGAAAGCTCAATCCAAATTGGGTAGGACCATTTATTGTCTAATAGGTGCTTAATAATGGTGCATGTCGTCTTCAGACTTATGAAGGAGAAAAGCTATCGCATACTTGGAGTGGAGATGATCTCAAGCATTTTTTTCTCTTGAAAACTTGTATTTTCCATTTCTCTTTCCTTTTCTCTTACAAGTGTAATTGTGATATGATTGAAACACCTTGTATTGTGCATATTGAAAAGAAAGCATCTGAAACCGTCGTTTGAGCCCTCTAGTTGCTAGGGTGTTACAATCTTAATGATCTCTTGAGGAAAGTAATGTCGGTGTAGCCTTGCAGCATGACCGCACCTGCCATTTAGATCATCTAGAGTTGTTCACCTCTCTTCTTTCTTATTTTATTAGGGTGTTACAATCTTAATGATCTCTTGAGGAAAGCAATGTTGGTGTAGCCTTACAGCATGACCACACCTGCCCTTTAAATCATCTAGAGTTTTCACCACTCTTCTTTCTTCTCTTCTTAGGGTGTTATTGTAAGACTCTTCTCCCGCACCAGGAGAGTTCCTGGATCTTATGCCCAGAACCGCCGCCTTACGGAGATGCAAGCACACAAGTTAGCCACCCCGCAAGACGCCGATCCTGCCGGAAAAATGATCAACCAGGCCAACAAGAGATAAGAAGAAAAACTAGTACATAAGTCCACAATCACACGCATATGAATATATAAATATATCCAAAAGTAACTGTCCATCAATGAGTACAAAAAAAAGAGAAAGAGGGCTTATGCCCGGTACATGTCCGAATGAAGAAAAGTACAAAAATCTTTCTCTCTCCCTACATCTGTGCGGAAGCTAAACAAACTCTCAACTCTCGAACACCTGTCTTGTAGTAGAAGTAATGCTCGGTATAGGCTCCTCAGGTCCTGTCTCCTCTTCTAGCTGGTGCTCCATCACCTCGGGTACCTACGGTCACCACCGACCGTTAGTCATAAAGACTAAGCCGATTTTGTCCCCGCCTCCCCCCGCGACTCCTAGGCACCGTGCGGGAGGAAGAAGCGGGGAACAACAAAGTGGAGTAATCAAAAGCAGGTGACAAATATTCTACGTTATCAAGAGTATAACATATAAGTTCTATGCTAGCAATATGAACCAGTAAACAGTAATAAATGCAGTAAAGTAATATCGCAGCAGAGAAAGAAGTAAGCATAAGGAAGCAGTGCGACGCAAGTAAGGTAATTTAAAAGTAACCATTGATTTATAGGAATGCCCATACAAACCTATAGACCAAGGGGTCGTTTAGCAGGGCCTATCGTATAAAAAGTCCCACACCAATTTATACGATAGGGGTGGGGGTTGAAATGCAATGTTCATGCTATGACATGCTAGGTATGTTGTTATGCTATGTTCATACAAGTGCAACTCACACACTACGACTCTATGCGCATAGACCTTTAGTTCCCCCTTTTTGGAGCTAGCAAGACTCCCAGGATACTCCCGTAGTGGCAAACGGAAGCGGTGGGTTGTGCCTCGCCCACCTCTAGGTTTTTATTCACACTACCTAACCTAGACCTATCGTACGCCTCAACACAAAACCGTGGAGCGTCTGTGTACTCTTGCTGACTGGACCGCCAGACTTTCTAGGCTAAGTGTATATACCACACTTGCCGAGTCAACGTATTGACGTCGGTGTGAACATCCGTCCAATACAGAAGACCCACCACCTTCAATGCACACGCAACATGCTCTACTATCTATCTCCGAGCAATAAGCTCCCCGGGCTAACCTGCCCGTCATTAATAACCTTTCGAGCCACCGGCTCCCCAGACCAACCCGTCCGTACCAATAAACTCTACTGGTTGCAAGCTCACCTGACTTTCAATCCGCTCTTTCAAACACTGAGCTTACTGCTCGCAGCACCAAACAGACTAGGCTCCCGCAACCACGGGGTGTGGGTGAGTGTGTTATTAAATTATTCTTGTAACATTTTATCCCTACGGTTTAGGTTTAATCTTGGATTCCCGAGGGTTACCCTGTAAAGGGCTCGCTACGGTATTAGGAACTACAATGGGATGACACCCCAAAATTCTCTTTCCCAAGACACTTAGTATTATTGATATCTACCCATAAGATTACCCTCTTATCTTTTCACTTGAATTAACCTCAGCGCTTTATGACTCTCTAAGGGGAAGGACGATCTTTTGTCAATCCCGAGCACAACCTTACCCACAGCTCACCAAGCACTCTCATCTTCTAACTCCTATTTAGACTACTCTTGTTAGTTATTATTCTACTTGGAAGTTTAGGGTGGATCCTGGACTTCCCGAGGGCTACCCGGTGAAGGGTTCGCAAGGTACTAGGGTATATGATTGGATGATGCCCAACCCCTTTCCAGGACATTTAACATTCTTGGCGGCTATCTTGACCTAACCTTCCTCCCTCTCATTACCCTATATAACTTACGCCTTATGTTTCACCCCGCTCCTATGCAATCAATCTTTTGGACTCAACTCTAAAAACTTCTAGTCCTCTAAGTGGTCTATACTCATCTCTTGTTATAATAAAATTTTCACCGATTTCCTTGTGAATATATTGACCTATTCATCATAATGAGTTTTCACTATCCGCAGACCACGACATGTAACTAACTTAGATTCCTATGATGGAATCTTGGTCAAATTACTTCCAAATGACTTCTAATTTTTATCCTAGGTTCATAGTGGATAAAATAAGGGATGATCAAAATCCAAGCATGTTTCATCTAATTTTGACCTCTATAAAAATTCATTAATTACTAATATGAATCTAAAATGTGAAGGAGGTATCATGCTAATGAATTCAAACTTGTTAAATATCCTTCCAGAGATGAAATGTGACATGATAAAAAGATTTTCAAGATTTCATATTTTTCCAGCAATTAAATAACTATGATCCCAAATTTTCAATGAATGACTGGAAAAATAATTTTTACACATCAAGTACAAGATTTTGTCTTCCAAAAATCTGGAAAAATTACAGTAGCTTCATATTGACATAAAAATACTATTTCCAGAAGATCCTAATTTTCCAAACATTTTGAACCCACAATTTCTATTTATCTTTAAAGGAGAAGAAACATGGCTCTTCACTACAAGTACTGAAATTAAACTTCCTAAAAATTTGGAAAAATTACAGTAGCTTTATATTGACATAAAAACACTATTTACAGAAGATCATATTTTTCCAGCAAATTTATAATCATAATTTATATTTATCATGAAAAAGATGAAGATGTGACTTTACACACCAAGTACTAAAATATGAATTCCAAAAATTCTGAGAAAATTAACCTAGCATACTAATCATCTAAAAACACCAAATCCAAGGTTTCATAATATTCCAGGTAATATTTATCCACAATATTCATTTAATACAAGTGGTGTGCCAATAAGAGTTTACACTACAACCACCACCTATATATATCTCAATAAAATCTGAATAAATCACAGAAGTATTTTCTTGACCTAAAAACAGCAATGCCTAAGTTTCATATTATTCCAAGGAGTATTTACCCTTAATTATCATTTGTTACATTTGGTGTGCGTATAAGGGTTTACACTACAAGTGCTATGTTAAGACTTCAAGAAATTCTGGGAAAATTATCATGGCATAATAATGGTCTAAGAACACCAAATCCTAAGTTTCACATTTTTAACAGGAATTTTTGACTATAATTTCTATTTAACATAAATGGGGTGCAAATAGGGATTTTACA
Organism: Dactylorhiza incarnata; assembly: GCA_033032865.1. Classification (NCBI taxonomy): domain Eukaryota; kingdom Viridiplantae; phylum Streptophyta; class Magnoliopsida; order Asparagales; family Orchidaceae; genus Dactylorhiza; species Dactylorhiza incarnata. The sequence continues at coordinate 1,866,022 of JAWHQI010000026.1, read as the reverse complement.
CTACAACTACCATTAATCTGTCTCTATAAATTCTGAGAAAATTATCTTAGTATAATAATCATCTAAAAACACTAAATCCAGAGATTTAGAATTTTACAAACTATTTTACCCCACTAAATTAATTAATTACAAAAGGGGGTTTTTCCTCAATAAATTGCTAATTACCACAAAAATTCATCTAAAAATTATGATAAAATTTACAGAGCTATAGAATCACCAAGGAAACCTACTAGAATAATTTCATAATTCTCCAAATGCATATGAGACCTAAATGTCATATTTGAATAAATTGACCTAACCAAATAAATCAAATTCAGAGAAATAAATGAGGTCCAAAAATTCCAACAAATATCCTAAATGTGCCTTTCCAGTCAATGATCCATTTCCCAGAGTTTTGGATTTATCCCTAAGTTTATGATTCAAATTATTTCATTAATTTAAAAGTGTGACAATTTTCATTTAATTAAAACTTTAGGAAAATAACTTCCAATAATCATGAAACTTATGTCAATGATGTATATCCTCATGACATACACTAACCCTAAGGTTTCAGAGGCATGCAAGGTGATTCCCACCTTCAATTCCATCAAAAAGCTCAAAAGCCCAAATTGACTATTAGCACCCCAATTTTCCTCTTAAGACCCAAACTTCATTTTGAAGTTCAGAGAAATTTACTCATGCACATGTAATGAAATTTTAACCAGTGATTAAATGTGTCCTAAAGAAGCCCTCATCAAAATATGGGGTCATTAGGAGTTATATAACTCCAAAAATTTCATTTATTTAATTTTCTAAGTTTTGAACAAAACTATAGAAAAAGTATCTCCAAAAAATCTAATATTTAAACCTAAGCTAGGCATAGGGTTCATGCATGCATGGCCAAAATGGCAAGTCCATCAGATCTATCATTTGGGAGATATACATATTTTAATATCTGAAAACTATTTTGACCAATCTCACTAAAGTGAGTGTTGTGAGTCCTGTAGAGATCCAAATGGTCTGATTTCAGTTTCTAATAACATTAGACATCAAGGCCTACAATAGTTGTCTCTGGGAATTTTTTCATTTTCGGCATCTAAGGGCTTCAAATTAATTAAGCAAATATGATGAAATAATGTGACAGATTTCATAATCAAGTGTGACATTAATATATATATATATATATATATACGATGGCGGCACGAATCTCAGCGCAGATCTGGCGGTATCCCGTCATCGTCCCCAGCTCGCCAACGGCTGCGATTAATCCCGCCTGGGCCACCTTCTCCGTCAATTTCCCGGCAACCTGCAACACCTCACGGCCGGCCACCGCCTCCACCACCTCCGTTGAGGCGGTGGCTAGCGTTTGACGGCGGAACGGCCACCGGAGATGGCCTCTCCGGCGATCCCGAGCAAGAAGAAAAGCTCGGAATTTCTCCCTCAAGCTCACATGGGATCGGGCTCAATTGAGCCCGATTTCTCTCCTAAATGGACCTAGATACTAGCACAGAGGGAGAGGGGGAGAAACCAGACCTTAGTGGGGCTTGGCGGCAGCGGCGGCGGCTGCTGGCCATGGATCTTCTCTCCTCCGGCGAGCTTGCTCCCAACCTCGATTCTCCACCTTTTTCTCCTCTGTAAAGCTCTAGCCCGACTCCTTTCCCCTTTCTAAAGCTAATGGTGTCATCAATTCGAGATGGGGAGGGCTGAATAGAGAGTATTTGAAAGGTGGTGGTCGGCCTCCCCTTGGTTGCTCCTCCCTGCTGCCAAATGGCACCCCTACAGCACCAATTCGGCTAGGAATTAACTAGGGGGGTCAGATATGGTCTTGGGCAGAAGTGTGGAGTGCCACTTGGCCTTCATTCCCAAAATCCTTCTTGTTTCTTAATGGAGGAAGGGGGATTTTCCACTTTTGCCCTCATGCATGTCTTTGCATGTTGGAAATAGGGGGCAAGGCTGGTCATTAGACCTATGGGCTTCAGAGTGGGCTTTGAGTGAGGGCCTTAACCCATATGGCTTGGCCTAATCCATTTACTTAGCATTTTAGCCCAATTTTGACTTAGAGTTGACATTAGGGTTTGACCTAGTCAAATGATGAGTTGACTGGTCCAATGTGATGGTCTTGAGTCTAGAGACACCACCCAAGGTTGGTTGAGTCATGGTGAAGACCTAAGTGAGCCAATTTGACCCAAAGGTGTGATTTTGACCAAAATTGGGGAAATGTTGACTTTGGTCAAATTGGTCAAATTGTTGACCCCATGATGGGGCTTTTGGGTCAATTAGGTCCCCCATGATGTTCTAAGACTAGGGGTGAAGTCAATTTCATTCTTTGGGGTTCAATTGAACTTATTGGGGAGGATTTGACCTATGTTGACCCAAGTTTGACTTTGGTCAAATTGGGTCAATTGGTGACCCCATGATGGGGCTTTTGGGTCTATTGCATTCCTTGGAGTGTTTATCATCTATTGGAGGAGTCAATTTGCAAGTGTGAGTTCATGTTGATGCTAGTTTGACCTAGGTTGACTTGAGCCTTATAGTAGACCACATGTGAGTTCACCTAACCTTATGTGTCCTAAGGCTGCAATCTAGCTCAAACTCACCACACTCACCACTTGTCTCACCCTAAATTGTAGTTAGGGGGTCTAGTAGGAAATGGGATGTTATAATTATAATCGTAATGATCTCTTGAGGAAAGCAATGACGGTGTATCCTTGCAGCATGACAACACCTGCCCTTTTGATCATTACAGACTGTACTCCTCTCAAGCTCTACACTCTCTTTTTATTGAGAAGAGGAGGTTTGAGATTTTGTGAGACCGCCGATTTTTGGGTATCTGCAAATGTAATAAAGGAGTGGTCTGGAGGATTTGAGACCGCCACCTAAGTTCATTGGTATTATGATAAGAGACGGTCTAGAAAAATTGAGACCACAGATTCAATGATCCTCTCTCTGGAAGTATGAGGTTATTCACGAAGTCTCCCTTCTATTATCCTACTAAACATCGGTCTGAAGAAGCTGAGATAGCTGACTATCCATCTTTATCAGGCTGTTTTCCAAGTATCAATAAATCTGGTATAAATGTGATCATTGATAAGATCTCATCCCTATGCTTCTAATAAGTAATGGCCTAAAAATATGAGACCGCTGATTATCTACATCGAAAAGCCCAAAATTCTTCTGAATTAGGTTATCCGTGGAATGAGCAGTCTGAATTTTTGGAGATCGCTTCTCATCTCTTACACAAATATTGTTCAAAATATTTCGGGATGTTCAGAATCATTGCTTATAAGGCCAGTCTGATGAAAAAGAGATAGCCATTATGGGTTGTCATGCTTAGTATACAAAGAATCTTTATGCATATAGCTGTTGATTCAAGCTTGGCAGCACCTAAGGCATTGAGATCGAATGCCAATTCTATCTCTAAAAATGAGATGGCGTATAATAACAATTATCTTCCTATTGCAAATTCAGGGACCGGTTGCTAACTACTGAGATCGATTTTTCTTCATTAGGGATTATGATAAGATCACAAATTATAAGATTAACATAAGCATAATTAATATATGAGATGATCATTCACAGAAGACAAACAAAGCTATGAAAAAAATTCTCTTTATTTCATTTTTTCCAAGTACAAGACTCTCGCGGTCTCAAAACCGGCGGTTACAATTCAAAGTGAGAAGCAAGTATACAAAATTCCCGGTCTCTTTTAATCACTCTTCAGTCTCTTCGAAGACCACTCTTCTGATGATGAAGAATCGGTCTCTTCAGAAGATTCTTCTGACCTGCGGGGAACTTCTTATCCAAAACTTGAGGCCACGACAAAACTCAGGTCATCGTCTTCAACATATCGGCTCCCACATTCCTCATCCGCACCTCCATCATTCTCGGCATCATATTCTCCGCCCCGACATCATTCTCTGTGACTGACTGTTCATCTATCAATCTTGTCGCGTCAGGAAATAGGTCAGTAAATTTTATCTCCTCGAATTCTTCAGTGAGAACACCACTATCACAAAGTTCTGTGATCATCGTCTCCGATGTCTCCCTCACATGCTGCAACATGGCATTTTGAAAATCCAGATTGTCTGCATGATAAGCCGCTTTCCTTAATCACTGCAGAAAAGAAGATAGTCAGGTCGCGCGGTCACAAAAGAAGGAAATGGAACATTGCAGGTGAGAGTCTTACATGCAACTCTTCTTGTAGCTGCTCGTTTTCTTTCAAGGCCGATCAGATAGATTGCCCCATGTGAGGATTCAAGATTGTGCTCCTGGCGGTCACCTGCGTGCGGATGTCAGGAAGCATGTCAGTCTCTAAATCATATGCCTCCCTGGCATTGCTTTTCCCATAAATAGCAGAAGTGATCGCGAAGGCATGACATGTCAACTTCCCACACCAAAAGTAGGTCGGTAGGCACCTTCACACTCTTGCCTTTGGCGCCCACTTGAGAAGGAGTTTTCCCTTGGTATCCTTCAGCTTCTTCCCGAAGCCGGTCAGGGGAAAGGACCTGTTGGCGATCTCAGACTCACCACCAAGTCCCACGGTCTCCCTTTCGCGATCTTTCTTCTTACTCTCCCTTTGAGTGAGCACCTCTTCAGCTGGTGCCACGGGGTCGACTTCGGGGACCGCGAAGCTCGCTGAAAAAAAATCGAGTGTTAGAAAACAAAAGAGAAAAATGATAAGATCCAAAGAGACCGCTAGAAGTATCTTACTTTCATCAGGGGTGACCTCTGCGATCTCTGGCCAGATCGCCAGATACTAGAGGAAGTCAAGCCGCTTATCCGCCAGAAAAGCCAGAATTTTTATTTTCTCTTCCAAGAAGATTTTGGGAGCGCAAAAGACCCGTTTAGCTCGACGAGACGGCGTATACTTGAGACCACCTAGATTGCCTTCGAACACCAAGAACCTTTCCGTCTAGAAAGGAATCTTGTTCTAAAGGTTGAGAATTTTGATCCCATTGCAGGAGAAGTACAAGAGCCCGTTGAACTCCTCCTTCTTCCCCTCCTTCAGTGACTTCACAGAGAAGGTCATGCAGAACAGATCTATGGCAAATTTCACCCTCGCCGATCTTATGTTGTTGATGAAAATGGTCATGATACCAATTGAGATTGGCGGCAGCTGGGCGAACACCAAGCCATAATTCTCCATTACATCCAGAAACTCCCTGGGAATGGAAGTGTTAGTCCCAATCGAAGTGATCGATTGGGATGACAAATTTATTTTCAGCTCCAAAATTTAAGCCCTCCTCTTTTGTCAGCGCTCTCACTACGATCTGCCCTGGATCATGCGCCTTTCTAGAAAACTCAAGTATTCCTCCCTAGAAAGATGACTTGGCTTGTGATCGACCGCGAGGAAGATTTCAGCAGCTGATGCACAAGCGGTCACCATTGTTGGAGTGTGATGAGACTGGTGCTTTGGGCGCATTCAGAAAGTTTAAAGTAATAAAACCAAAGCCAGCTATTTATAGAAGATGAAGGTTGATTTCGTAATGATTGCTTTTTTGGAAGACCGCCCAGCAAGCCATGCAAATCGCTGAACATGCATAAGTTGAAAGCAATTTGGTCAGTCTCAATAAAGTGAAAACGTGGAATTCCAAGCAGCAAAACAAGCAAAAGCGAAAAGAGATCGACATTGTAACAAATACAGAGATCGCGTAATAAGAAAATCAAATTGTCTACATATATTACAACAATTTCAGATCGTCCCAAATTAATGTTTGAAGACCGCATTAAATTAACAATTAAAAGTCTATCTCCTGGGCTGGCGCTTTCTTCCAACAAAAGCCGCAATATATTGCTTCTCATGGATGGCGGTCAAAGCAGAGGACTGCTTGAGATTGACTGTCATTGCAGCTCAGTGGATCCTCGCCATATCTTTATCTACCTGCTCCATGGGGATGACGATGATCTGAAAGTTCGATCTCTCTTCTGGGAGACCGCGTGAAGTTCCTGACTTCATCATCATATGGGAAGGACTGACCTTAAGTGTTGCATTCTCAGCGGCCAGAGCAGCGACTTTTCCCTTATAATAATCTGCATTTCTCTCTACCCTTCGAAGCGCCCTGCTCAGCTCGACATTCTTCAGATTGTATTCTTCGCGGACTCGCTTTTCATTAGCACGCAGCTTTTCATTGAAATCAGCTGTTTGGGCTCAGAGCTGATCGTCAAGAGCTCGCTCCCAATCTCACATGGTGCGGACATCCTCAAACATGGGTTTGAGAATGTCAGGGAACTGCTAGGGGGTCAATGACCCTTGCGGAATTTCCCCTTCTTCTGGAGTACCAACGACCTCATCAACATCTGCGATCAAAAGGCAGAGAACAGTTAGCTCAGCTACAACAATTCAAAAATAGAAGAGCTCGCGTAAAGAGAATACTTGGAAATAAATCAAGATCGCAGTGACGTAAGGAATTTTAGACATCTTTTGTGACCGGAGGGTCTGCGGTCAGCAAAAGGCGGCCTGATCCTCTAAAGCGTTCAAGGTTCATTCTTTTCAATTCCCTCTCCTGCGATTTCTCTCCCTCTTTTCTTTTTCTTTTGAGTTCTGCATAGCTGACAAAGATATCATCTATTTCAATAATGATGATCTCACGCCACTCATTTGGAGATCTAGGTCGAAAAGCTTGTAGAGGAAGAAATTTTGGCTGTCTCGTGGTTAGTTTTGCCTTACCAGTCCAAATAGCAGAGACCTCTGTTGCGCGGTCTGCTGCTGCCGTGTCCAACTCAATTTCTTGAGTGGTTGAGAGACCCTTCAGACCGGCAGTCAGCGCGATCATCTCTTTCTTGATTTGCCGAATCTCATCTTCTTTCTCCCCTTCTCCCTTCTCCTCAACGGGCTTCTTCTATTTCTTCTTACCTTTTTTCTTCTCTCCCTCTGCAACGGTCAATGCTGCTTTCTTTTCCATCTCCTTCTCCTTCTCAGAGCAACCTGCGTCGCTTTCTTTTCTTTCTCCTTCTCTTCCTTCCCTTTCTCTTCCTTCTCTCTCTCTCTTCCTTATCTTTCTCCTCTCTCTCTCTCTTTCTGCTCCTTTTCTTTCTTCTCATTCTCTACAACGATCTGCATTGCCTTCTCATCTTCTTTCTTTTTCTCCGCAGCGATCTGCGCAGCCCTTTCTTCATTCTCCTATATCTTTTTCTCTGCAGCGATCTGCACTGCCCTTTCATCACTCTCTTTTTTTTCTCAGCAGCGATCAGAGATGCCTTTTCTTTCTCCTCTTTCTCCTTCTCCGCCTCTGCTCTTCGCTTGACCGTTTCTTCTACAATTTTCCTCTCTGTGATCTCCCGCTTTGTTGTGGCCTCCTGTCAACTCGTAGATTCGAATTGGTCAAGAACCTGAGAGATAGAACATACAAAACTGTTAGAAGAATCACCATCGAGATAAGCAATCAACTCTGGGTTCGCTCCTTTGAAAGAGGCTGAGACCGCGGGGCGAAAAAAGAGGTCGACTTGCTCACTTACCTTCTCAGAAACATCCACCGAAGGATGTCCTTGACCTCCATCTTCAGAGGGTGCGACCGATTTTTTAGCGATCACTTTCTTATTTTCACTAACCTTCTTTTTCTTGGCTGTCTGAGTAGTGGAACTTGAATTTTTTCTCTTTGTTTCTTTTGCAGCATCTTGCTTATCTACGATCTGCTGCCTGAGTCTTTCCACTGAAAATTTCTTCTACAAGATCTGAGCTTTGATAGCTTAAGTGGAAGCGGTCTTATCGGTCTGGGTAACGACCTGGCTAAGAAATTCCACTGACTTATGGCAGTCAAAGGTAACAGAGACATCTGGGAAATTCATCTTAAGAGGCCCTGAGGAGGTGGCCGATAAGTCAACAATGCCAGTGGTCACTAAGACTGCATCCTTCGGTAATTCTGCTGGCTGTCCTTGGGGAGTAGCGCTGGCGGACTCATTCACTGCATCCACCTTTGTCGGGAGCTTGGAGGTCTTGACCGCCAACACCTTCTTGGAGCTAGCGGTGTCTTTTCCATCCTTGCCTTTTAGAGAACCTACTTTGGGTTGCTCCTGGGTCTGTCCACGCATGGTCAGGCGATTAAGAATGCTCTCCATTCCGAGATCGTTGCAGTCTAAAAAGCAGTGATCGCTGATAGCATAAGCTCGCGGTTCTTTCCAAAAAGTTCTAGATTCTGAAGCCCTGAAGCCGTATTTATAGATTCTCTTGCGTTGATGGCGGTCGCGGTCTCAGTGGTCAAAGAAAACATTTCTGATGTTCCAGCGAAACTTGAAAATGTGTGGGGATAATGTTTGCCCAGAAGCCTGCGACCTAACTTCTCTGATCAGAATGGTCAGATCTGACGGTCTCAATTCTGGGAAACTGCTCAGACCGCCTGCCTTATCTTCAGCAATTCTTCCAAGTCACAGGCGGCTAGGCTCCTGGGAGATCGCCAGACCGTGGGGTCTGAAGTTTCTTCTCCTTTTGTTATTTGCACCCCCAATCTCTACCTTGGATCTCTTGTACCCCGGGCTGCCCGTATTTTTTGGATCTACCCGTTTGGGCAGCCTCCATGTCTATAAATAGGGGGTAGGGGTACCTGAAAAAGGACTTTTGCTTCGAGCCTCCACCTTATAACCTGTATAATCGGTCTCGAATTCTGTCACTTTTCTACCTCTCACTCTCACTTGTTTTAGACCCTCCTCCTGTAACTCTCTTTGAGATCAATCGAAGCAGATTTTCTGTCAGAGATCTCTCCTCTGGCATCTTCCATCTCAAGTAAGCTGCACTCCGCAGTCTTCCCACCATCTCTTTTAGTGTGAGTTTTGGAGGTACATTTTTTGTGCCCACAACTGTTAGAGGCCATAATTTGTCTGTGGGTACCTGCAAAGAAGATAGAAGACTAGAGGAGAAGAGCAAGAAAATAGGAGAGCAAGAGGGAGAAAATTCGAAAGCATAATGATGTCTAATGAATGTGTTGCTTTTTAAAGACGATTCATCATACCTTAGGGATTTACTCAAAGTAACGTCGAAAAGAAATAGATGCAGCACACCAAAATAGGTCTAAGTAGCTTCTAGAAGAAAATTTTGTGCGCGCTAGAAGTTTCGACATTGTGTCGAATGACAATCAACGTGGCTTTGAATAAATGCAACAATTATTAAGTCGATGCATGAGTTGATATGAATTCGACACTGCGTCGAGTACTATTCAAAATAACTATCCGAGACAGCCCTCGCAGCTGGCGTCGAATAATCAACGGTGCGTCGATTTCTATTCGACGCAGCTCTAAATGAACATTTTTTATTTTTCTCAAATTTTTTGTTGTTTTTCCTAGCAATAACTTTCTATGGAAAATAAGTTTTACTAGATAATATATGTTACCTAAAGAGCTCCATCAAGCATTCCCAATGCATTGATGAAGAAGTTGTGCTTACTTTCATCAAGTAGCTTAGTGAATATATCAGCCTATTTATTATCAGTGGGAATGTATTGAAGAGAGATCTTACCCTTCTCTACATTATCTTTGAGAAGATGGTGCCTTATCTCTATATGTTTAGTTCTACTGTGGAGAACTGGATTGGAAGCTATAGAAATAGCACTAGAACTGTCACAGAATATTGTGGAAGTCTCAAGAGTCAAGTTATAATCCAACAAATGATTTTGCATCCTTAATATTTGTGAGCAGCAGCTTCCTACAACTACATACTCAGCTTCAGTAGTAGAAGTGGAGACTGAGGTTTGCTCTTTGCTAAACCAAGAAATCAGTCTAGCTCCCAGGAATTGACAAGTCCTTGAGGTGCTTTTTCTATCAAGCCTGCACCTAGCATAATCAGCATCTGAGTAACCGACTAGCTCAAATCCAGACTCTATGGGATACCATAAGCCAAGTTCAGGTGTACCCTTTAGATATCTGAGTATTCTTTTTACAGAACTCATGTGGGATTCCTTGGGGTCAACCAAAAATCTAGAACTTATACAAGTAGCAAACATTATGTCTGGCATGCTTGTTGTAAGATAGAGAAGAGAGCCAATGGTTGCTCTGTAAGTCTTTTGATCAAATGACTGACCCTTTTCATCTCTATCAAGTACAGTATTGGTAGCCATGGGAATTTTCATGATAGAGGCATTTTCCATCCCAAATTTCTTGATAAGCTCTTTAGTGTATTTGGATTGGGATATGAAATTTCCATCTGCACTTTGCTTTACTTGAAGTCCAAGAAAGTAGGATAATTCCCCCATGCTACTCATCTTAAACTTAGACTGCATTAGGTCAGTAATTCGTTTGCAAAGTCATTGGTCTGTGGAGCCAAGTAAGATGTCATATACATATATTTGTACTATAAGTGTCTGATTCTTATGTGCTCTAGTGAAAAGTGTTTTATCCACCTTTCCTCTTACAAATGAGTGTTCTAGAAGAATGGTTGACAAGGTCTTATACTAAGCTCTTGGAGCATGCTTGAGACCATATAGTGTTTTATCTAACTATAAACAAAAGAGGGATGAGTTTGATTGACAAACCCTGGTGGATGCTCCACATATACTTCTTCTTGAAGAGTTCCATTCAAAAATGCACTCTTTACATCCATCTTATATACCTTGATTTTCATGTGAGCAGCATAAGCAAGAAACATTCTGATTGCTTCCAATCCAGCCACTAGAGCAAAAGTCTGGTTTTAGTCAATTCTTTCTTCTTGTCTGTATCCTTAAGCCACTACTCTGGCTTTATTTCTTATTACTACTCCATTTGAATCCATCTTGTTTCTATATACCCATTTTTTCCAATCATTGGGTAGTTCCTTCGTCTTTCCACTAATGTCCAGACCTTGTTCCTTTCAAATTTCCTAAGTTCTTCTTGCATGGCAACTATCTTGTGGGGATCATTATTTGCCTCTTCAAACTTCTTTGGTTCTTATTGAGATAGGAACACTGCAACATGGACTCATTTGTGAGTTGATTTCTGGACTTCACTCCCTCAGTCATGTTTCCTATAACTTGAGATGGAGGGTGATTCTTCAGGGTTGCTCTAGTTCTTATTAAACTATTTAGTGGATTCATATCCACATTGATCTCTTCTTCTTCATTGGCTGATGTATCATCATTGTCTTCTTGTTGAATAGTTTCCTGCTCTGGTAGGATAGTTTCCTTGATTGCCTCATCATTTTCAATAATATCTTCATGTAATTCATTATTAGTTTGCTATTTTGCTTCTTCATGACAGCCTGATGAATGATGCATTTTGCTGAGTCTTTCAATTTGATCTTCATGTTGATCCTCTACCTACAAAAGAGCTTTGGTGGAAGTTTCCTTCCCCTTAGAAACCATATTAGTTTCATCAAATATAACATACATGGACTCCTCAGTTTTGAGAGAATCCTTATTATATCACATATAGGCCTTGCTTGATGAGAAATATCCCAAGAATATTCCATCATCAGCCTTCTTGTAAAATTTGGCAAGTTGGCACATTCCATTGTTTAGAATGAAGCAAGCACACCCAAATATCCTAAAGTATTTGACTATATGTGTCTTTCCTTTCAACATCTCATAGGGAGTTTTTAACTTAGTCTTGTGGATGAGACTTCTATTCAAAACATAGTTAGCTCTGTTCACTGCCTCAACCCAAAAGGACTTTGGTAAATTGGACTCAGCTAATAATGTTCTTCTTGATTCAATTGAGGTTCTATTTTTCCTTTCAGCCACCCCATTTTGTTGGGGGGGTTCTGGGAGCTAAAAAGCTCTGTCTTATCCCTTCATCCTCACAGAATTTAAATATTAACTGATTCTCAAACTCTGTACCATTATCACATCTGATCATAGCAATCTGAGTATTGAATTCAGATTGGATCTGTCTAATGAATCTTGAGAGGATCTTGAAAGTTTCAGACTTAGATCTTAGAAAGAACACCCAACTGAATTTAGATAAGTCATCTACAATAACTAAGGTATAAGACTTGCCTGGTAAGCTTTTAGTGGAGATTGGACCAAATAGATCCATGTGCAATAGGTAAAGGATTCTAGGGGAATCATTCTTACCAATTGGTTTGTATAAGGATTTTGTTTGTTTTCGTAATTGGCAGGCTCTACAAGGATGATTCTTTCTGTACTTACCAATTGGTAAGCCTCTTACTAGTTTGTGCTTAGATAATTTAGCTATTGTTTTAAGATTTAAATGACTTAATCGCTTATTCTATAATTCATTATTTTCTAAGTTATAGTTAAACACGAAAATTTCAGATGTTAAGTAATTGAAATCCACTATATACATTTACCTTTTCTAATCCCAATTAATACAATTTGGTTGGTTAATGAATTAACAATATGACATAATGATTTAGTGAACAAAACCTTGTATTCACCATCACACAATTGGTTAATGCTAATTAGGATATGTTGAAGACCTTCAACATAAGCTACCTTAGAGAAGGATATTTCTCCAACTATGTGCACACCATATCCTATGGTCTTACCAGAGTTAGAGTTACAAAAAAATACCTTAAGGCCTTCCTTAGCCTTATAGTTTTGCAGCACATCTTTTGCTCCAGTCATATGCAGGAGCATCCACTATCTAAGTACCACTGCTGGTTTGTGGTAGGACAGGCTCTTCTCTGCACAAAAATTTAAATATTAACATGGACCCTCACTTGATGGGGTCCCTTTCTTCTACAATCATAAGGAGTTATGAAAGAATTGGTTGGTCTTTCAGGATACCCCTTAAGTTGATGAAGTGCTGGTTTATTATACCAACAATGTTTTGCATTGTGACCAAGTTTATAACAATAATAACATTTAAACTTGAAGTGAGAACTTGCAGGAGGGAATCTAAAATTTATTAACACATTTTCTGGAAACATACGTCGAGTTCCATTCCACGCATAATTCCTTTTATTAAAATATTGATTGTTATTGATTGATTTTTCTAAAGGATGTTTGCTCCTCACTTTCTGCGGAGATAGATTCAGTCTCACTCCAGGTTTCAGCAACAAACCCACTTGTTGGGAACAGTGCCCAGCAGTGTTCCTGATTTGAAGAAGTGCTCAGCTCAATGATAAGTGCAAGTTGTATTTAATGTCATATCCAGTTCATGTTTGCAGAAATCAGATAATATGTCAAGTACTTTAGTTATTTCACTAAGTACTATATCGCCGAGAAGAATAGGAGATGTCGTCGACAAAGTATGCTTGTCGTCATGATGATGAGCAAAGCAAGCGCTGAAGCTTGCCAAGTTCGTCAAACGTAGAATGCAGTTCGTCGAACGCAGAATGAAGTTCGTCGAATGAAGAATGAAGTTCGTCGAACGCAGAGATGGGACAGAAGAATGAAGTTCTTTGAACGTAGAATGCTGTTCGTCGAATGCAGAATGAAGTTTGTCGAATGCAGAGAAGACATGAAGAAATAAAAGGAAGGAATGTCGTCGAAAAGATGCAGTATCGTCGACATCAACAAAGTAGCCTTGTCGTCGAGAAGAACAGACATCGTCGTAAAGAAGCCGTATCGTCGGAAACGCTAAGTAAGACTGATGCCAATGACATTGTCGTAAAGAAGGCGTGACGTCGAGAAGACTGAAGGAGGATAGCTGAAGACAAGCAGTTGCTAAATGTTAGTCTGTCGACATGATATCGCTCATGTCGTCGAAAGAACAAAGTGATTACGACAACAGACTATAAGAAAGAAGATCACGATGATACGGTCACAGATTGCAAATCGTCGTATATACAGAAACACTAGGATATCTCATACAGTCGAGATACCAGCATCAAAGGCAGAAGCTAGAAGACTTGAAGATCCACCAAGGCCTAAGGCATCAACAAAGATCTATCGTCGAGATATTATCCATATCGTCGTAACAATGGAAATATCATCAAAACGGAATTCAAATATTGCGGATGCGCTGTCAGCATTTAATGTCACCGCCTGATTGTCCAATCAGGGCGTGCTCTTAAGGAATGGGCGTCTGACTTTAAAGGACATTATATGTGATCGTTAAGCGGCTCTTCCATCCTATAAAAGGGAATAGTGATGGCCTAGAAAAATTTAATCTTCAACGAGAGAATAAAAAGAAAGAAAAAGAATCCCACCGTTGTTTCTCAATACAATAGTACATTCTGCGGAGAAGAAGAATAAGAAGTATAGAACAAGAATCAGTCATCTCCATTGACTGATAAGAAGTCGTTCCTCATCAGGATAAGAGAAGAGAATGAAGAAGAACTGTGCTTTCAAGATCTGAATCAGAAACATCTTCTTAAACGTCATAAAGCCGATCTCCATCAGGCTAAGAAGCCAATCTCCATCAGGCTATGTTGCTGATCTCCATCAGGCAGAAGAAGCAGTTTTAATCACTGTAATTTGTTGTAAGGCTTGCGGGCCTAAGTGTCTAGCTTGAGGGCTGGAGAGCTGTGAGGCTTGAGGGCCAGGGCAGTGGACTTGCGGGTCCGACACCGTCAAGCTTGAGGGCTGGAGAGCTGTGAGGCTTGAGGGCCAGGGCAGTGGACTTGCGGGTCCGACACCGTCTAGCTTGAGGGTTGGAGAGCTGTGAGGCTTGAGGGCCAGGGCTGTGGACTTACGGGTCCGATCTTGTCGAGCTTGAGGGCTTGGGTGCAGTAAGGGCTTGCGGGCTTAGGCTGTAGGCACAGGACTTGCAGGACTGTGTTGTGTAGGGCTTGAGTGCCTGAGTGTCGAGCTTGCGGGCTCGGGTGTAGTAGGGGCTTGCAGGCCTAGGCTGTAGGACTTGCGGGTCCGTGTTGTAAGGCTTGAGGGCCTGAAGATTTGTTGGAGTTTGCCGAGCCTAGCACACTGCTAGGTAGGTGCAAAGGGAAAGAGGACTACTCAAGACACCCTTTCTTGAGGAACCTCTATAAGTTCTTTTTGTGTTTTCTGTGTTGTACTTCATAATTTATAGATCTACTAATCAGAAATCAAGAACACCTAAAGGGGATAAAATATTTTGAAAAACCTATTCACCCCCCCCCCCCCTCTAGGTGATAAGTTGACACCCAATAAACAACAAGTGGTATCAGAGGGAGGTTGTTCAAAGAAAAGCTTAACAGCTTGAACAGATCTGCCCTTGGGTGTTCATTCATCATAGCTATGGAATCAAAAATAGCTATTTGGTCTAAGGAGAACTTTGCCCTTTGGAAAGTTAGAGCAAGAATATAAGTGGAGGCTATGGACCCTAGAATGTTCCAAATTGTTCAAGAAGGGCCCTATGTCCCCAAGACTGTGTCCAAGAAAATGACTGAAGATGAGATCATCCTAGTCAACTTAGACAAGGAAGCCAAAGACATTGTAGCTGGTGCAGTTGACATCTCAACATTTAAGAAACTGGCTCACTACATAACGACAAAAGAGATGTGGAACTCTCTAACGATCCTTATGGAAGGATCAACAGAAGAAAGAAGCAAAGAAGCTAAGAAGAAAGTCAGAACATTGAGTGACAGTGACTCAAGCTATTCAGGCTCAGAAGAGAAGACTAAGTTTGCGCTGACTGTCCTATCTGAGTCAGAGGAAGAAATCTAGGATGAAGTCTCACCTGAACAGGTATGCATAAGGGCTCCTCTATCTATCTCACACTCAAAATCGGAGACAAGCTCATCTAGAAATGATGACTGGTCCAAGTCATACAATGATCTTCTAGAAGATGTCAAGATGCTCAAGATGCTATGCAAGGAGAAGGATACAAAGATCTCCTCTCTTCAAGCAAGAAATCTTGATCTATCAGAGAAAACAGAAAAACTAACTCTAGAGAATGCAGAGTTTTGTCAACTCAAAAGGGACTACAAGGCAAGCTCCAACCTTGACTTGATAAGCAAATTTGGGAAAACTCTGAAGGCATTGATTGAGAGCAAGGAGTTGTGATGCTCACTAACCATAGAAGTGGTTCTTCTGAAGAAGGACAAAATTCAGCCCAAAGTCCTAAAATCTATGAATGACAACATCAGAAGGGTGGAGGATAAACTCCCCTTTGTAGTGAAGCCTGTGGCAAGCTCCTCCAAACAAGAGACCTCTCCTCCACTGGTAAATGGTTGTTGCTCCACTCAAAGAAGGGAGCAGGGATGCTTCAAGGAAGACAGATCAGGCAAACCCTATGGGATGAAGGCTAGCTTGAGGAAGGTAATCTCATCCTCCAACAAGAATGCTGACAATCTAATCTTGGGTATCTCAAGAATGGGAGCTCCACAAGTGGAGCAAAGAACAAGCCAAAAATCTCAAGGGTACCTCATGGAAGGATGGCCACAAGGAGGCATGAAGTTATTGGGTCTACATAAACAAGGAAATCACTAAAGAAGACTGACTCCAGATGGAATGATGTGGGTGATGATTCTCAACATCTCACTCACAATCAGTACAGATCAGTGTCCTTCAAATATCCCTACATTCATACTCAAAGGACTCAGGCTCGCACAGCTAGCCAGAAAAGAAGATACAACAGGTATGAATGTTGGTGCTATGGAAAGACTGGGCACTTTGCAATTGATTGTTGGTACAATCCAACTGCTCCATGGGTAACGAATGTTAAACCTGCAAATCGCTTTGTTCATTATCACTATGCATACCCTGGAGTAGTTAAATCCAGTATGCCTGTTAAAGCTAACAATTTCCTAGGACCCAAATTTACTTGGGTACCTAAGGGCTTGTAATCTAATTTTGCAGGTAGTCCAAGAGCCCACAAGAAGCAAATCTAGGCCTTGGACAAGGTGACTATTCTGACACACAGGCAGAACAACAAAGTCTATTTACTAACAAATTTAGTGCAGGTCATCCTACTAAAAGGGGCCTAAAAAGATGACATTAGCTGAATAAGTCTTATAATCTATAATCATCGATATATTACGACGACACAATAGACATTATGACAACAAAGGATCAAGTTGGGAGGATGCGTATCGTCAAAATACAATCGAGCTATTTATCACAGGATTAGATCGGTCCATCGGAGCCATCTGATCGCTCTTTCCTTCAAAGGTACGTGCCTCTTCACCTACCGACACTATAAATAGAGTAAATGCTCGAGAATAAAAACTATGCTATCATTTGCCCTAAGCTATTCTGTCGACAAAACCCCGCTTCGTCTCCGACGTACTGCCTTCACTCTCACTCCAAATCAATGGCTTCCAAGAAAGAAGAGGTGATCTCCGATTGTGAACTCCAGCGAGGGGGTTTCAATGCCTGCTCGGATGAGATTAGGTCAGTAATAGGGTTGGTGGAGGCATCTGGGCTGGAATATCTGCTATGCGAACCCTCAGTTCTTCTCTACCATGAATTATCAGAATTCTCCGTCGAAGCAAGAATCAACCACACTGAATCCCAGATCAAGTCCACGGTGGGAGGTAAGAAAGTTAAAATATCTGCGAAAAGCCTAGGAAAAGCGTTGAATCTGCAAATAATCCAAGGGGGGAGGAAGAAGAAGAGCTGACCTCAGAGAATGTGTCCGCAAGCTATACCTGGTGAGGCCACACAGGGAAGACCTACGGGTCCATTAAGAGAGCAAAATTCAATCCAAAGGGGAAGTTGATTGCCGACATCGTCGTCAATGTTCTGTTGTGCAAGCCTGGGTCCCATGACCGAATCTCTAAAGACATGTTCGTTGTCATGGCCCGGATAATCCACTCCAAGAAGACCAACTGGAGTGAGTTTCTCTTCCAGAGAATGAAGAACACCCTGAAGTCCCCCTCATACGGAAGAATATTGTCCCTCTTCCTTCTAAACACCCAGGGTGAAGTACTGAATAAGAGAATGGGAGTTCCCCTACACTACTCCAAGAGATTGGATGCAAAGATGCTAGATCGATGAGATAGGTCTATCCCTAAACCATCATCTAATGTCCAGCCTGCTCCAAAGAAACAAAAGAAACAAGTATCCCCAATAGATCGCTCAGAAGAAGAAGGTTCATCAAGCATCTCTGATGACATACCTCCACCCCCACAAATCCCTGGTATGGCTGAGGGGGGAGAATTCCACCCCAAGGGATGTTCGAGGAACATTACCAGAACCTGCTCCCACATAGGTTATTGAAGAAAGTAGAAACCCCAACTTGGGGAGGGTTCCCGCTGAGGGGGAGTCCCAACTTGGGAGCTCAGCCCAAGACATAGAGATGATAGATGGGGAGCTCCTGGCAGGAGGCTCAGCCCAAGGTAATGCACAAGTTGAGGGGGAGACCCAACTAGGGTACTCTACCATAGAAGATCAAGGAAATGAGCCCATGGAAGACATCACTCTCTCAGACTGCCGAGAGTTAGTAGCAGCAAGTAAGATTGTGCTTACATGCCCTGGTGAGACAGTACCAGAAAATATCAAGGGGAAGGCTAAGGTAACAACATATATCAGTGAAGAATCATCTGCAAATAGCTCTGAAGAAATTCCGCAAGAAAGAGAAGAGGAAGACGAACAAGCTGCTGAGCCATCTTCGGCTCAGTCAGGTTCTCTTTTGCACATGATGTCAGCTCTACTAACAGCTCAGCGCAAATAACTAGAACAGTTTATAGTAAAGACTGTGGATAATCTAAGAAAAGAGGTGAAGGGGGAGATCCAGGAAATGAAGAAAGACATACTCCGTCTCAACACTCAGTGCGCTCACTTCTATAATCTGGCAGCTCCGGCCATAGAGAAGTTGAGCGAGGAAGTCAACAAAGTGTGACATCAAACCCACACAATCCTGAAAAAGCAAGAAACATTCTCAAACAATGTGTACTATGGTTTTGAGCAGATAGAAACAGATGCTACAAATAACAGAAATCAAATTCTGAATAGGGTAAATGAGAATGCTCATAACTTAGATACCCATCTGCTTGAAATAAATAACAATTTGGATATGACTGAACAACAGACGCATGAACAGCTGAATCTAGTCAGAGAATGACTTGAGGAAAGGGTGATAGAACAAGCCCTAAAGGGGAGAATGAAATAATAAACGCCAGTTCACATCAAGCGATGTGGATAACAAATCAAATAAAGCAGACAATGCAAAAAAACCCCATCATTGTATGAGGCTGCCAATCCTTCTGCAAGCACTGAATCAACTGAGTATGGAATAGAATTCGGGGAATCAACAATCTCCAGGAAAAGAAAGAGAATTTAGAGCAGCCAGTATCTGCAAAAGAGACTGAGGTAAATTGAGCTGGATCCACAATCAGGAATGTGGAGTCCTGTCTCAAGAGAAATAATAACAGAATCATGAATTCATTTTGGATATCCTCAGGAGGACTATCTGAGGGCATACCAGTCAGCTGAATGGCAGAAATATCTGAAGTAGCTGGAGAGGAGGAAGAATCACAACCTAGCATTCCCACAAGGTCCTCCTCCCTCTCCTAAGAAGATTCCCCTGCCCATCAACTACCATCAGAGGCAAAGGCAGAAAACCAAAGGGGCAAGCAGCAACAGACGCTAATGGGGCACCAAATTAAAATCTTAATTATTCTGCTGGGGCAAATGAATGCTAATGTTTATTCATGAACATCTATTCTAGTTATATGCTTGGCATTTATTGTGAAAAACATTTAATCTATTTATGTTATTGCTGCTTTGTGTGTGATGCTATGATCTGAAATGATAAATGTTTTCATGAGTGGCATTTAACATTGAGGTAAGTTGGGGCTTCTTCAAATAGGGGAGATTGCTGTAAATAGTGCCCAGCAGTGTTCCTGATTTGAAGAAGTGCTCAGCTCAATGATAAGTGCAAGTTGTATTTAATGTCATATCCAGTTCATGTTTGCAGAAATCAGACAATATGTCAAGTACTTTAGTTATTTCACGAAGTACTATATCGTCGAGAAGAATAGGAGATGTCATCGACAAAGTATGCTTGTCGTCATGAAGATGAGCAAAGCAAATGCTGAAACTTACCATGTTCGTTGAACGCAGAATGCAGTTCGTCAAACGCATAATGAAGTTCATCGAACGAAGAATGAAGTTTGTCAAACGCAGAGACTGGACAGAAGAATGATGTTCGTCGAACGCAAAATACTATTCGTCTAATGCAGAATGAAGTTTGTCGAACGCAGAGAAGACATGAAGAAATCAAAGGAAGGAATGTCGTCGAAAAGATGCAGTATCATCGACATCAACAAAGTAGCCTTGTCGTCAAGAAGAGCAGACATTGTCGTAAAGAAGCCGTGTCATCAGAAAGGCTAAGTAAGACTGATGCCAATCACATCGTCGTAAAGAAGGCGTAACATCGAGAAGACTGAAGGTGGACAGCTGAAGACAAGTAGTTGCTAAAGCTTAGTCTGTCGACATGATATCGCTCATGTTGTCGAAAGAACAAATTGATTACGACGATAGATTATAAGAAATAAGATCACGACGACACAGACAAAGATTGCATATCATTGTATATACAGAAACACTGGGATATCTCGTATCGTCGAGATACCAGCATCAAAGGCAGAAGCTAGAAGACTTGAAGATCCACCAAGGCCTAAGGCATCAATAAAGTTCTGTCGTCGAGATATTATCCATATCGTCGTAATAATGGAAATAACGTAGAAACAGAATTCAAATATTACGGACGCGCTATCAGCATTTAATGCCGCCGCCTGATTATCCAATCTGGGCGTGCTCTTAAGGAATGGGCGTCTGACATTAAAGGACATTATATGTGACTGTTAAGCGGCTCTTCCGTCCTATAAAAGGGAACATTGATGCCCTATAAAAAGTTAATCTTCAACGAGAGAAAGAAAAGAAAGAAAATGAATCTCGTCGTTGCTTCTCAATACAATAGTACATTTCGCGGAGAAGAAAAAGAAGAAGTAGAGAACAAGAATCAGTCATATCCATTGACTGATAAGAAGTCGTTCCTCATCATGCTAAGAGAAGAGATTGAAGAAGAACTGTGCTTTCAAGATTTGAATCAGAAACATCTTCTTCAACGTCAAGAAGCCAATCTCCATCAGGCTAAGAAGCCAATATCCATCAGGCTAAGTTGCTGATCTCCATCAGGTAGAAGAAGCAGTTTTCATCATTGTAATTTGTTGTATGGCTTGCGGGCCTAAGTGTCTAGCTTGAGGGCTGGAGAGCTGTGAGGCTTGAGGGCCAGGGCAGTGGACTTGTGAGTCCGACACCGTCTAGCTTGAGGGTCGGAGAGCTGTGAGGCTTGAGGGACAGGGCAGTGGACTTGCGGGTCTGACACCGTCTAGCTTGAGGGCTGGAGAGCTGTGAGGATTGAGGGCCATGGCAGTGGACTTGCGGGTCCGATCTTGTCGAGCTTGAGGGCATGGGTGCAGTAAGGGATTGTGGGATTAGGCTGTAGGCACAGGACTTACGGGTCTGTGTTGTGTAGGGCTTGAGGGCTTGAGTGTCAAGCTTGCAGGCTCGGGTGCAGTAGGGGCTTGCGGGCTTAGGCTGTAGGACTTTCGGGTCCGTGTTGTAAGGCTTGAGGGCCTGAATATTTGGCTGAGTTTGCGGAGCCTGGCACACTGCTAGGTAGACGCAGAGGGAAAGAGGACTACTCAAGATACCCTGTCTTGAGGAACCTCTATAAGTTCTTGCGTGTTTTCTGTGTTGTGCTTCATAATTTATAGATCTACTAATCATAAATCAAGAACACCTAAAGGGGATAGAATAATTTGAAAAACCTATTCACCCCCCTCTAGGTGATAAGTTGACACCCAATAAACAACAAGCTTTTCTTCTAAGACTTTCTTTTGAAGGTCTTCTTCTTATAGTTCTTTCTATGAGACTTCTCCTTCTGAAGATTAGGGAACACAGTGGCAATGTGCCCTGGCTTCCTACATTCATAACATGTAATCTCCTTATTTGGAGTCTGATCAAACATTGGCTTGCTGCTGTTTCTGTCTCTCTTCCTTGAGTCTTCACTTCTGACCCACTTTTTGAATATTCTAGCTAGAAGATTGAACATCTCTTCTTCTGAAGGCTAGGGTATAGTTTTAGAGGCTTTTAAGGCAATTGACTTCACTCTCAAAGGAGTTAAAGCTTTCTCTTTGGATTTAGTTTCATTCCTGCTCGTTAATAGCATCTCATATGATTTTAGTTTCCCAAGGAGAACATTTGTTGATATCTTCTTATGACATCTTGACTCAAATATAGCCCAAATTATTGAGTCTCATGTGCTAGGGAATCACACGAGAAGCTTATCATTAATCTCAGTTAGTGAGATTTCCTTATCAAGTCTCTTAAGTTTGCTTACAATCATACTAAATCTTACATACATGTCAGCAACACTTTCTTCTGCATTCTTCTTAAAGTTTTTATACTGTGACATAAGGAGAGACTTTCTGCCCTTCCTTTCATCTGAGCTTCCTTCAACTATACTTGAAAAGGAATCCCAAATTGCCTTAGCTGACTGGCACTTAGCAACTTTCTGAAATATATCATCAGTCATTGTTGACACCATGATATTCATTGCTTTGGAATCACATGCCTTGGCCTTCTTTTTATCATCTATCCATTCTGATCTTGGTACAAGGTATTACGTGGCATTTCCACTTGAAACCTTTTTGTTTGGATTAGGAGGAACTGACAACACAACATCAAAAATGTCCTTATCAATAAAATTCATATACAATTTAATTTTAGTCTTCTACACTGTAAACTTATCCAGGTTACACACTGGTGGTCTAGTGGATGCATAGTCCTTAGAACTTATTTTCTTAAAATAGTTTTGAAATTTAAAAATATAACTGAGAGGATCTTTTGATCAAGGTGTTAACCTCTTACTAATCAACCTCGCTTTGATACCAATTGAAAGTCCATAGTTGTTGCCCTGAGAATTCTCTAGAGGGGGAGGGGGGTGAAGAGAGATTTAAAATCTTTTCATAAAACTTGCTCTGAAATTATTACTAATTCCTAGGCATCCAAGATTCCAACTAGAATTACAGCAATCACAAAATCATAATAATAAACAAGAGACAATCATAGAAAATTCAGGACCATAGAAGACACAGGAACTTATAATGGTTCCCCAAAACTTATGGGCCACATCCACACTTCTACCCCCTTGGTAGGAATCCACTATCATAGTGCTGAGTCTCTTAAAAAATAAACTCTTAGAACCACTAAGTCTTTTGATAGGGAGAATCTTAGAACCTCTGAGTCTTTTGATCAGGAGACTCTTAGAAACACTGAGTCTTTTGATAAGGAGACTCTTAGAACCAGTTCTGAATCCTTTGAAGAGGGATTCTTAAAACTCTTTTACAATATAATTGAATGAACTAGTATAAGAGTAAGAAGTAATCAAAAGAATTATAAGAGGAGAATTCTTCTGATCAAGATCCTCTTTCAGCAGCACTAAGGATCTTTGAGCACTGAGTGGATGATCTATCTTTAGATCTGATGAATCCTTGATAAGCAGAAGGTCAAGGATTGTTCTTCTTCATACTTGTTGATTAGATGATCTATTCTTTGATAAACTTCATTCAGAGAGATAATTAAGAAGAAGCTTTTGTAGATTGAGGATGAAGAACTGTTGTCCAGAATTTTGTCGGGTAGAATGAGAGAGAGAGAGAGATCGAGAGAGATAGAGAAGAAGAATGTATTTCTCTTTTGGATTTTTGTAGTTATTTAATCTTCTGTTGAATCAATTGAATTAGAATCGAATTACTTTGCCTTCTTATCGATTCTCCAATAGGAATGTAGAAAGCAAATTATAGCTTTCTTTTTATCTGTGTTGACAGCCCGTCAATGACCTTTAATATAACATCCTATTTTATCACCTTTGAATTTCTAGAGGCTTTCTTTCTCTATTTGTACTTTTGCGACACATTTGGATTCAAATAACATCCATATATACATTTTGAATCATTCTAAAACTCCATTCCAAGAAGTTTCCAATTCTTTGACTGTAGTCGACGTTGCGTTGAATAACTTATGACTTTATATCGACACACCCTTGAATTCCATTTGAAGCTACGTCGAGATCTGCTTTAGTATACCTCAGTTTTGAAAGGAACTCTGCTACTGACGTTGTGTTGATTCGTTATCGATGTATCCATCGAGTTAAAGAACGTAGACTTTAATTTTTGACTTATGCGTAGAATCCAGTCGATGTTGCGTCGAGTTCAACATTCATTATTGTTGGAACACAGTTTTCTGCATCCCTTTGATTCGAGAATAACAAATCCTACTTGTATTTGATCTTGTTTGCCATTGTGTTTTTAGCAAGCAGGTTTAAACAAAATTGACACTAGGATGCTGTATTGTTGGTATGGATTTGCTCACAAGCTGAATTGATAAATGTGGTCTAACGCCAGGTGTTAGTACTTAACACCGACGTTGACTTTCGTTCCCACAAAGATGAAAATGGCATGGAGGGAAGCTGTCGTGATTGCTGGAGTATTTTTGGAATGATTTGGCTTAACGCTAGGCATTAGCCTCAACGTTGGCCTTAAGGTTGCCTAAAAAGAATGTTTCCTAAGATTCAAAATCTCCTTCCTATTTTGAAGATCTGAGCCATCAAAATGTTTCTATACTGGGTCAACGCCTGACTATAGCCTTAACGTCGACGTTAGCTTCAAGTCCTATAAATAGGTGGCATTCGTTCTCTTCAAATATTGATTCCAAGGAGCCCAAATCCAGCACTTCAGAAACTCTGTGAGGTCCATATTTTCTAGACCACCATCTCCCACGTAAATTCAAGAGAAGAATTTGAAGGAGGATCAGATCAACGCTTACCCAACATGAAGAACACACGCTTCAACTTTTCAATATTCGGCGGGTCTTCGCCATCTCCAGAATTCATTATAGTGAGTTTTTACTTGTCTTTTATATTTTGTTGTAACTCTTTTCATTGTGATTGTTTAGTGAATTTGCCACAGTTGTGGAGACTAGGTCTAGGGAGTTGATCTATAGGGTGCTCGAGGCCTTTCTGGGGATAGAAGGGATATAGCGGCTTGAGGCAGTATCTGGGAAAGATAGTCTAAAGCCAACCGGTTCTTAGTGAGAAGAGTCAGTATAGAAAACCAAAAGATTATTTCATATTCACTTTGATTTCTAGCGTCATAGAAATCAGATTTTGTAATCAATTTTATAAATGATAATCATGTCTTTTCAAGTTCAAAAAAATTGATTTCATTTCTTATTTCTACCTTTTTACTTTTGATTCAATTTACGTCTTGGAAAATTACAAAAGTTTTCTTAAAATTCTAAAGTTTTCTAAAACCCTTATTCACCCCCCCTGAAAGGGCGCCTCAAGATCCAACAAGTGGTATCAGAGCAAGGTTATTCCAATATGGTCTAACAACCGGGAATAATGGCGCTCCATGATCTCGCCTTCCATGAGGGGAAATGAATAAGTAGACCTCCACTTTTCACCGGAACTGACTATATCTGCTGGAGAATGCGAATGCGTTACTTTCTAATTAATTTAGATCTAGACGTCTGGCTTGTGTTGAAACACCGTATACTACTCCCACTTATGTTGTTGGAGAAGTAACCATGGAAAAGCCTATAGATAGATGGGATGATGGGGATAAAAATAAATGTAAAAATAATGCTAAAGAAATGAATGCCTTATTTTGTGCGTTAGATAGGACTGAATTTAATCGAGCTTGTGCTTGCGAAACTGCTTATGACACTTGGAATTTACTAGAAATAACGCATGGGGTACTTCATAGGTTAAAGACTCAAAGCTATTCCAACTGGCATCAAAGCTTGAAAGATTCAGAATGGTTCCAAGCGAGGACGTTGACTCGATGTACACTCATTTTACCAAGATCGTCAACGCCTCAAAGATTCTTGGAAAAACCTTCTCAAATGGTTACTTGGTGAGCAAGATCCTTCGATCTCTCCGTCCGAAGTTCAATCCAAAGGTGACAGCTATTTCCGAATCGCATGATATAATACGGCTCCAGATTGAGAGCCTCATTGGGAATCTCAAAACCCATGAGGTAGAACTGAAAATCCAAGATGAAGAATACAATAAAGAGCCAAAGAACAAAGCCTTGGCACTAAAGTCAAGGAAACTGGATGACGATGAGGAAGAGGATGAGGAGAGTCTCTTTGTGAAAAATTCCACAAAATTCGTGAAGAATCTGGAAAGGCAGAACACCTTTCGTAAGTATTTCTGAAAAGGCTCATCTTCCAAAGAGAGAAAAAGTCAAAATCTAGAGACGATGATGATGAGCGACCTCCTCCCGAGTGCTTCCACTGTAGGAAGACCGGGCATATAGGAAGTCAATGCCCAAAGTGTTGGACATGTGTGTCACATCCCTTTGTTTGAGAATAACAAATCCCATATTGTATTTGATGTTGCTTGTAGTGTGTTTATAGTGTGCAGGAACTATAGGTGCAATACTCCACTGGTAGAAAGCAGCTTGGAACAACCTTTTGAAAGGAGGAGCGCTACCTCCAGCGCTATCGCTAGCGCCAGCGTTACCGCTAGCGCTACCGCTACCGCCAGCGCTACCGCCGGGCGCTATCTCGAATTCGTGCACGCGACGGTTTCGCAACCACTACCGCTATCGCTACCGCCAGCGCTATCTCCCGCTACCGCCGGCGCTATTGCTACCGCCAGGCGCTATCTCCAGTTCGTGCACAGCGCCACGCCGCCGACAGTTGTGCAACCGCTCCACACGAATGATACCGCCGGCGCTATCCACTACCGCAGGCGCTAGCTCCAAGGTGTATAAATTGAAGTGTTCTCTCTCGTTTTGGTTAGACCTTCCAGAGATATTACTTGTGCCCAAACTCTCGTGCTACTACTCTACCAAATCATCATCTCCCACTCAAAGCCAAAGAAGAAATTCTGGAGAAGGAAGTCATCACGCTGCATCCGAAGAACGATCGCTTCGACCTCGCTTGTGCTTCAGCGATCCTTCATCCTCATCTCCAGAAATCTCAAGAGGGAGTTTTGCTTGTTATTTATTATTTCCATTCCACACTTTTTGTATCCGTTGTAGTGAAATCGCCTTGTTTTTGGCAACTTGGTCCTTGCGCAGCTTAGGGGGAATTTGCCGCGTGAGTTGGCGACTAGGTCTAGGGGATTAGATCTAGGGGGTGCTCGAGGCCATATCCGGGGAAGGATTGGCTAGAGCGGCTTGAGGCCTTATCCGGGGAAGGATAGGCTAAAGCCAACCGGTTCGTGGGGATACGAGTCGGTATAGAAAAGGAAAAATTCTTTACATATGTACGCCTCCGATTTCTAGCGATATAGAAATCAAAATTTTATGTAAACACTTTTTCATTTAATATAATCATGTATCTTATGTGTTTACTTTGATTTCTAACATTTGGCGTAATCTCTATTATTTTGTGTTCTAAGTTTTCAATTCCTAATCTAAATTATTTATTTCTATTTTGTCATCATTATATCCTATTAATCAAAACAACTTAGTAATTTTCTTAAAATTTATAAAAAGAATTTTATTCCCTTATTCACACCCCCCCCCCCCCTCTAAGGGCGTCGTAAGATCCAACAAGTGGTATCAGAGGGCAGGTTATTCCAAACGGTTTAAAAACCAGGAATAATGGCGTCTTATGATCTCGCTTTTTCCGAGGGTCAGGGAATTAGTAGACCTCCACTATTTACTGGGTCGGATTATAATTATTGGAAAAATAAGATGTGTTGTTTTCTAATGACCCTAGATATTGAGGTTTGGAACATGGTAGAAGAAGAATACACTCCTCCTACATTTGTAGTTGGAGAGGTTATGTTAGAAAAACCTAAAGATAAATGGGATGATCGGGATAAACTCAAATGTAAAAATAACGCAAAAGCCATGAATGCTCTATTTTGTGTGTTAGATAGAAATGAATTTAATAGAATTTCTTCTTGTACTACTGCATATGAAATTTGGAATCATTTGGAAGTTACTCATGAAGGTACATCACAGGTTAAAGATTCCAAGCTTTTCCAACTGGAGTCGGAATATGAAAAATTCCGAATGGATGAAAGCGAAAATGTTGATGGTATGTACACGCGCTTCACCAAGATCGTCAATGCCTCAAAAGCTCTTGGAAAGACCTTCTCAAATGGCGGCTTGGGCCATAAGATCCTTCATTCTCTTCCTCCAAAATTCAACCTGAAGGTGACGGCTATTTCAGAGTCGCACAACTTAAGAACGCTCCAAGTTGAGAGCCTCATTGGGAATCTCAAAACCCATGAGGTAGAACTCAAAATCCAACATGATGAATACAACAAGGAGCCAAAGAAGAAGGCGTTGGCATTAAAATCGAAGAAGGAGTGCCAAGAGGATGAGGATGAAGATGAAGAGAGTCTTTTGGTAAAGAACTTCCGAAAGTTCATGCGCAATCCGGAAAGGAGAAACACCTTTCGAAAATATTTCCAAAAGGGTGAAAAATGGAAAGGGTCATCTTCAAAGAAGGAAAAAGAGAGCGATAATGAAGAAGAGAGACCTCCACCGGAATGCTATCATTGTAGGAAGACGGGGCACATTCAGAGCCGGTGCCCAAAGTTCTTGAAGGAGAAGAAAGAAAAACGGCACAAAGGGAAGGAGAAGAAGAAAGTACTAAAAGCTAGAACATGGGATGACTCTTCCTCCTCTTCCTCCGAAGAATCAAGTGGGTCTTCATCAAGCGAAGATGAGGAAGCAAACATGTGCCTCATGGGACATGAAAATGACGGCGATGACACCAGTGCTCCTAGTGACACTGAGGTAACTCCTCCCACCTATGATGAATTGTACAATGAATTTCTTGAAACTTGCAAAGCTTTTGATAAAAATATGAAAGATAGTATTTTATTGAATCGTGAAAATGAATCTCTTATTAAAGAAAATCAAAAGCTTTCCAAAAAGGTGATTGTCTTAGAAAAGAGAAAGGTTTCTTGCCAAGAATGTGATCACTCCACAAAATTGGCAAAAGATATAGAAGAGTCACTTTCTAAAGCCCTCTCTCATGCCAAAACTCTTACAAAAGAGAAGGGGGAATTAGAAAGGAAATTGGAAGCCTCTCTTTTGCAAATCAAAAATAATAAGAAAGGTTTTGAAAATAGGTGTGTCATGCTTGTGAAAGAAAATTCTTCACTTAAAGCACAAGTTCATGATCTCACCATGGCCATTAAAAAATTTGGTATAGGCCAAAAATCACTGGAAATGATTCTAGGGTACCAGTGCCATGGATCTGGAAAGTTTGGGCTCGGATATCGAAGTGAGGGCTACCGCCCGGCGCTAGCCACTAACGCCGGCGCTAGCACCTCATACCAGAAACATGAAATTTCTTTTTCAAAATACTTTCCTTCTGTAAATCAAAATTATTCCAGCAAGAAAATTTTACAGAAAAGGGTCTCAACCCCCTTTATTTCATGTGCAAACTGTTATAGGTTGGGTCACACAACTAGTTCTTGCAGGAAAATAAAACAAAATACTTTAAAGCAAATCTGGGTACCTAAGTCTTCCACTTATTCTATGGGAGGTTTCACTTGGGTATCCGGATCTTTACTCTCATCTTCTTTCTAGATGTGCGGGAAGGCTAAGGACAATGAAGATGTGTGGTACTTGGATTCAGGATGCTCCAAGCACATGACAGGCAATAAATCAAAGTTCCTTAGCCTAGAAAGGAAGATGGGAGGAATTGTGACTTTTGGCGACAATGGAAAAGGATGAATCATGGGAATTGGTACAGTTGGTAACGAATCCTTCACTATATCAAATGTTCTTTATGTAAAAGGGCTAAAACATAATCTTATTTCAATTAGACAATTATGTGATAAAGGATTAGATGTTTTATTTGAATCTTCTACTAATCTATGCAAAATATCTAATCCTACTACAAACAATATTTTACTAACTGCACCAAGACTACACAATGTTTATATTGTTTTATTTCATGATCTTCCAAAATCATCTTTAAAATGTTTTATTACCAAAAATGATGAACTTGATCTTTGGCATAGAAGGCTAGGACATGCTAGCATAAAGCTTATTGTAAAACTTGCCAAAAGAGATTTAATTAGAGGATTGCCTAGATTAAATGGAAATTTACCTTCACTTTGTTCACCATGTCAAAAAGGTAAAATTACTAGATCCTCTTTCAAAAGTAAAAATGCTATTTCTACTACAAGACCTTTGCAATTAATTCATATGGATCTCTTTGGTCCCGTTAGCACCGCAAGTCTTGGTGGTAGATTGTATACATATGTTTTAATAGATGATTTTTCTAGATATTGTTGGACAATATTTCTCTCATCCAAATCCGAAGCATTTTGTTAATTTTCAAAATTATGTACTCGTATTCAAAATGAAAGTGATTTAAAAATTAAATGCATTCGTTCGGATCATGGAGGAGAATTTGAAAATGAAAAATTTACTTCGTATTGTGATATGTTAGGCATAAAACATGAGTTCTCCGCACCACGCACACCACAACAAAATGGTGTTGTAGAAAGAAAGAATATGACACTTCAAGAGCTAGCACGCACTATGTTATGTGAATATAAATTACCTAAGTCCTTTTGGGCCGAAGCCGTAAACACATCATGTTATGTTATAAATAGAATCATGCTTCGCCCATCTTTAAATCTCACACCATATGAACTCTATTTTCAAAAGAAGCCTAATGTGTCTTACTTTAAAGTTTTTGGTTGTAAATGCTTTATCTTAAATACAAAAGATAGCATGGGAAAGTTTGATGAAAAATATGATGAAGGAACATTTCTTGGATACTCTTCAACTAGTAAAGCTTATAGAGTTTTTATTAAAAGAACTAGAAAAGTTGAAGAGTCAATTAATGTGAAATTTGATGAGCTTGTTCCTTGTATAGAAAGACTTTCCGCAGGTAAAGAGGATGATCTATTACCTCCTTTGGAGCATGGTCATGAAGAACCTTCCAAAGAAGAAGAATAGGAGGCCAAGAAAGATGAATATGTACCTCCAAGCGTCTTAAAATTCACAAAGGATCATCCACGGGAATTGATAATTGGTGAACCATCCATCGGGGTAAGAACTCGCTCTTCTCTTCATGAATTTTTTTCAAATATTTGTTTTGTTTCCGAAATAGAACCAAAAACCGTTACTACCGCTTTAAATGATGAATTTTGGTTTTTGGCTATGAATGAAGAATTAGAACAATTTGAGCGACATAATGTTTGGAAATTAGTAGAAAGACCATCTAATCACCCGATTGTAGGTGTAAAATGGATTTTTAAAAATAAATTAGATGGTGAGTCTAGAATATCTAGAAATAAAGCACGCTTAGTAGCACAAGGATATTCTCAAATCGAGGGGATAGATTTTGATGAATCTTTTGCACCCGTTGCTAGATTGGAGTCTATAAGAATTTTTCTAGCATTTGCAAGCCTTAAAAGAATAAAACTATTCCAAATGGATGTGAAAAGTGCTTTTCTAAACGGGTTTGTAAAAGAAGAAGTTTATGTTGAACAACCACCCGGTTTTATTAATGAAAAATTTCCAAATCATGTTTATAAACTATAAAAAGCGCTTTATGGTTTAAAACAAGCGCCCCGTGCATGGTATGAAAGACTTACATCATTTTTATTAAAGCACGGTTATATTATGGCAAGTGCGGATAATACTCTCTTCATTAAGCACAATAATGATGATATAATTATTTTACAAATATATGTTGATGATATTATTTTTGGATCTACTAATGAAGAGATGTGTAAAGTTATTTTAGTGATGAAAAATGAATTTGAAATGAGTCTTGTAGGAGAACTTTCTTATTTCCTTGGTTTTCAAATATCACAAAGAATTGATGGTATCTTTGTATGTCAAACTAAATATGTTCATGATATGCTTAAAGTTTTGGATTTGAAAACCTTAAACATGCTTCTACACCAATGAGTGCATCACTAAAATTAGGAAAAGATGAATCAGGAGTTTCTATAGATCAAACTTTATATAGAGGTATGATAGGATCTCTACTTTATCTTAGTGCAACTAGACCCGATATTATGTTTGTCGTATGCTTATGTGCTAGATTTCAAGCCAATCCAAAAGAATCTCATTTAAAAGCGGTAAAACGAATTTTTAGATATCTCATTGGGTCATCTAGATTAGGATTATGGTACCCACATAATGATTCATTTACATTGCATGGCTATTCCGATTCGGATTATGCCGGTTGCTCACTTGATAGAAAAAGCACAAGTGGTACTTGTCATTTTCTAGGACCTTCATTAGTTGCATGGTCTAGTAGGAAACAAAATTCGGTTGCACTCTCCACCACGGAGGCCGAATACATTGCATTAGGGAGTTGTTGTGCATAACTCTATGGATGAGCCAAACTTTAGAGGACTTTGGTTTTCATCTAAGAAATATTGAACTAAAATGTGACAACAAAAGTGCCATTGATCTCACAAATAATCTGGTACACCACTCTAGATCCAAACATATAGATGTTCGTCATCATTTCATAAGGGATCACATTAAAAAGGAAAATGTAAGGATTAGTTTCATTGGCACAGACTCTTAACTTGCTGATGTATTCACTAAACCTCTTCCCGATGCAAGGTTTCAAATGTTAAGGTTTGAATTAGGAGTCTTAGACATCTTAGGATGAAAAACATATAAAATGCCAATGTTTTATGCAATTTGAGCAATCAAGACATCTCTGATAATTACAAAACTTCTGCATAAGACTACTCTTAAGACCCCTAACCAATATCAAAAATCAGATTTTTAAAATTCTAATAAAATCGAGTACTGTTTACAGCGCTAGCGCTAGCGCCGGCGCTAGCGTGGGTGTTGGAATTTTCTGATTTTTAAAATTTCTAAGAATCCATAAAAATATGTTGGTTCATATTTTCTACTTATTTGTTGTGTTTCTGACTTTTGTTATATTTATATTATGAAAAATCAATTACAAAAGATCAAAATTCAAAAATACAAAAATATTTTTTGTTATTTGTGTTTTAATCATATTATGAAAAATCAAATACAAAAGTTCAAAATTAAAAATATACAAAAATATGTTTTTGTGATTTATGTTTTTTTCTTCATATTATGAAAAATCTACTACAAAAATTCAAAACTCAAAACTTACAAAAATATGTTTTTCTAATTTTTCTGTTTTTACTTGATTTAAAAAAATGATAAAACAAAAAAAACTGTATGATCTTTATTGCCAATATCAAGCATGTATGAATTCTTATTTAGAATTATTTACAATGTTAAACCTTATTTCTTCACATTACTATGAACATTGTTTTGCTTATCATGCTTTGATAAATCTATTTAAAGTGCATCAATTGTATTGAAAATGTGTAGAACCAAGCTTAGCGTGCCTCTAAGTATGAGTAAATGTTTTATGATTGATAATGATACATTTCACTCACTTATTTTGGTAATCAACATGTGTGTCTAAATCTAAAAATGCTTGCTTATGTATTGTATTTGTACAATGAATTAAAACTTGCATAAGTTTATTGCCTACACTACATTTGAATTGCACTTATGACATTTAGAAAAGTGGTTAAGTTAAAATTTTTGGTTTACAAAACAGGTGTATTCGGAGAATGTTGTCTCACAAATGTGAACAAAAATTATATATGTAGACAAATATAACTCCGCCAAGCACTACTTGAACCTCCTGATAAGTCTTCATAAGCATTGTGAGGTTGAGCACCTTGGAAAGAATAGTAAAGTTACTTGTGCAAACCTTGGTTATTACACCACTTTGTTAAAAACTATGTGCATTAAAAAGTGTGTGAAAGTAATTTACTTGTGTTTTATTGTGCATTTTACTTTACATATGTCTTGTATTTTGGTGATTTAAATCAATTGTTAATATTGCCCAAAATACACTCATGTGCTCATCATTATCTTTCATAAAACTTCTTCTCATGAGTATTGGATTCTAATGCTTTATCTATACTACTCTCTATATAAGAAATGCACTAGATAACCTAGCATGATCTCTACAATGTTTTGGCATTTCTTTAACTTAGAATTAAGTAACATTGTAGTATAATCTCTCTTTGATACGTTCATATCATGCTTGGTATTTTTATGAAAAAAAACTTTGAGATTTCAAAAAGACTAAAACATCTTTCAAATTTGAACTAAAACTCATATTTCTACTTATGCTATTCATGCTTACAAAAAGATGTTTATTATAATCTTCCGCATGCTTACAACTCTTATCTTTATATTTGAAATCTCGTATATATGCAATGCGTAAACTCTGTATCATTTCATATATTACAAAAGCTCGATCATGCTTTATCATTTCTAAGAAATGCCTCCTTACTACCCTCACCACACCTTCTTTTGATAATACCAAAAGGGGGAGATTAATTGAAGAAATCTATATAGAAGAAATATAGAAGATTAAGGGGAGAATAAATTCATGAAATCTATCATTTAGGGGGAGTAACACATAAATTGCATTTATGTAGGGGGGCATTAAGATAGGGGGAGTATGCACATTCTCATGCATATCATATACTATAGTTGCACTTTTATCTTGCTTATCTTATCTATAAACACTATTGTTGATTTCTTGCTTAGAGGATTTGTTATTATCAAAAGGGGGAGATTGTTGGACATGTGTGTCACATCCCTTTGTTTGAGAATAACAAATCCCATATTGTATTTGATGTTGCTTGTAGTGTGTTTATAGTGTGCAGGAACTATAGGTGCAATACTCCACTGGTAGAAAGCAGCTTGGAACAACCTTTTGAAAGGAGGAGCGCTAGCGCCAGCGCTATCGCTAGCGCCAGCGCTACCGCTACCGCCAGCACTACCGCCGGGCGCTATCTCGAATTTGTGCACGCGACGGTTTCGCAATCGCTACCGCTACCGCTACCACCAG
The DNA here is from genome assembly GCA_033032865.1 of Dactylorhiza incarnata. NCBI lineage: Eukaryota > Viridiplantae > Streptophyta > Magnoliopsida > Asparagales > Orchidaceae > Dactylorhiza > Dactylorhiza incarnata. The sequence continues at coordinate 1,831,424 of JAWHQI010000026.1, read as the reverse complement.
CGCTATCTCCCGCTACCGCCAGCGCTATTGCTACCGCCAGGCGCTATCTCCAGTTCGTTCACAGCGCCACGCCGCCGACGGTTGCGCAACCGCTCCACACGAACGATACCGCCGGCGCTATCCACTACCGCAGGCGCTAGCTCCAAGGTCTATAAATTGAAGTGTTCTCTCTCATTTTGGTTAGACCTTCCAGATATATTACTTGTGCCCAAACTCTCGTGTTGCTACTCTACCAAATCATCATCTCCCACTCAAAGCCAAAGAAGAAATTCTGGAGAAGGAAGCCATCATGCTGCATCCGAAGAACGATCGCTTCGACCTCGCTTGTGCTTCAGCAATCCTTCATCCTCATCTCCAGAAATCTCAAGAGGGAGTTTTGCTTGTTATTTATTATTTCCATTCCACACTTTTTGTATCTGTTGTAGTGAAATCGCCTTGTTTTTGGCGACTAGGTCCTTGCGCGGCTTAGGGGGAATTTTCCGCGTGAGTTGGCGACTAGGTCTAGGGGATTAGATTTAGGGGGTGCTCGAGGCCATATCCGAGGAAGGATTGGCTAGAGCGGCTTGAGGCCTTATCCGGGGAATGATAGGCTAAAGCCAACCGGTTCGTGGGGATACGAGTCGGTATAGAAAAGGAAAAATTATTTACATATGTACGCCTCCGATTTCTAGCGATATAGAAATCAAAATTTTATGTAAACACTTTTTCATTTAATATAATCATGTATCTTTTGTGTTTACTTTGATTTCTAACATTTGGCGTAATCTCTATTATTTTGTGTTCTAAGTTTTCAATTCCTAATCTAAATTGTTTATTTCTATTTTGTCATCATTATATCCTATTAATCAGAACAACTTAGTAATTTTCTTAAAATTTATAAAAAGAATTTTATTCCCTTATTCACCCCCCTCTAAGGGCGCCGTAAGATCCAACACAAAGTACTTAAAATAACAAAAAGAAAAGCGGCATAAAGGAAGATAAAAGAAGAAGGCTCTGAAGGCTGCAACGTGGGATGACACTTCATCTAAAAGTTCAAACGAGTCAACTTCAAGCGATAGCGATGAGGCAAATTTGTGCCTCATGGGGAGGAGCCATGAATCAATGGAAGATGATTGCAGTGTCCAAAGCGACACTGAGGTAATTCCTACTACTTATGATGATCTTTATATTGAGAACATAAAAACATGTAATTTTTTTAGTAAGAGTCTAAAAGATCTTGATCTTCTAAAAACTGAAAATAAAATTCTTCTAAAACAAAATAAAAAATTAAATAAGTAAAAGCTTTGGGAAAAGAGATAGGGTCTTGCCAAGAAAATGATCATTACTTAGCAAGGACAAAAGAACTAGAAAATGATCTTTCTAAGGATCTCTCAAATATCGAATCTCTCACAAAACAAAAGGGAGACTTAGAAAGAAGTTTAAAAATCTCTCTTTCTTAAATAGAAAATGAAAAGAAAAATTTTGCAAATTGGTGTGGAAATTTAGTAAGTGAAAACTTCTCCATAAAATCCCAAATCAACGATCTTAATATGGCAATAAACAAATTCGGGGTTGGCCAAAAATCGCTGGACATGATTTTTGGCAACCAGGGCCATGGTTCTACAAAGTTTAGGCTGGGGCATGGTTCGGGAAGCTACCGCCCTGCGTTAGCTTCTAACTCTGGCATTAGCCCTGGTTCCAGAAACCAAAATTTTTCCTATAAGAATATCTCTGTCACCCCTTCTACCTCCTTGTCTACCAGCAAGGGTCAACAAAATTCTATGAAAAAAGTCTCTACCCCTTTTGTTGCCTATGCAAATTTTTTATTTTTTGGCCACACCATGAACTCTTGTAGGCAGAAGGGAAAGCGCACTTTAAAAGAAATCTAGGTACCTAAGGTCACCACCTATATTATGGGAGGAACCTCTTGGGTATCCAGATCTTCACTAACATCTTCTTTTTAGGTGTGTTGGCAGGTTAAGACAAGGAAGACATGTGGTACTTGGACTCAGGCTGTTCCAAGCACATGATGGGCGATAAAGCATAATTCTTTAGCCTCACAAAGACGAAAGGAGGAACGATGACATTTGGTTACAATGGAAAAAGAGGAATCTTAGGCACCGGTACAGTTGGTAATGACTCCTTCTCACTTATAAATGTCTTATATGTAGAAGGCTTAAAACACAACTTAATCTCTATTAGTCAACTATGCGATAAAGGTCATAATGTTTTATTTGAGTCTTTTACAAATTTGTGCAAAATTATAGATCCTAAGACTAAAGATATTGTACTCACTGCACCAAGAATTCATAATGACTATTTAATTTCTTTTCATGATCTATCACATGTGTCTCTAAAATGTCTAATCACAAAAAATGAAGAACTTGAATTATGGGGCGTCTTGGTCACACTAGCACCAAGTTGATCTTAAAATTGTCAAAAAATAAAATAATAAGGTGTCTACCAATGCTTAATGGAAACTTATCTACTTTATGTCTGCCATGCCAAAAAGGAAAATTCTCTAAAACATCTTTCAAAAACAAATATAAAATGTCCACCAATAGACCCCTACAACTAATTCACATGGACCTATTTGGGCCAATTAACACTTGTAGTCTAGGTGGTAAAAATACACATTTCTATTGATTGATGATTTCTCTAGATTTACTTAGACACTATTTCTTACCTCCAAATCCGATGCTTTTTTTGAATTTACAAAACTGTGCAATCACATTCAAAATGAATTAGATTTAAAAATTTAGTGCATTCGATCGGATCATGGAGGGGAAATTGAAAATGATAGTTTCACCACTTTTTGTAATAATCTAGGTATTAAATAAGAATTTTCTGCTCCACGCACCCGCCAACAAAATGGTGTGGTGGAGAGGAAAAATAGAACCCTTAAGGAACTTGCACACACTATGCTATTAGAGTACATGTTGCCTAGACCTTTTTGGGCCGAAGCGGTAAATACATCTTTATATGTTATAAATCGAGTCATGCTTCGCCCAACTTTGAAATTAACTCCATATGAATTATATTACAAAAAGAAACCTAATGTATCTTACTTTCATGTTCTTGGATGTCAATGCTTTATCTTAAACACCAAAGATGCATTAGCAAAATTTGATGAAAATGTGATGAAGGAATATTTCTTGGCTACTCTTCAACTAGTAAAGCATATAGGATATACAATAAAAAGTCTAAAAAGGTTGAAGAGTCTATTAATGTGAAGATTGATGAACTTGTTCCTTGTGTAGATTCTAACACTGCAGGAAAAGAAGAGGAACCCCCTTCACCTTTGGGGGATGATGATGTTAAACCACTTGGAGTTGACAAAGAAATAGAGGCGGTGGAAGAAGAGAACGTGCCACCAAGCGTGCTTAGTGTAACACCCTGCCAGTACGAATAGTATAACAGTAGGTCCGGCCGGGACCCCACGCCATACAAACCACACTAGCTAGGAGTTAAAAGGTGATAAACAGAAAGAACTACAACAGAGTATACTAAACACTAGCGTAAGCATAATGATTTAACATTTCGTTTAGAACTGTCCACTATCATAGGAATGAAACCATAAAATAGAGTTACGGCCTTAAGGCCTTACATTCACCAAAGTACAAAACTCAGAACATACTTCGGCACGCAGGCCGGCAATACATGAGAAAGCAGAAAAGGGAGGCTGCCTTTCAAGGGCCAACTCAGTAAAAGAGCCACCGCCCGCTATTTCCCACTAGGCTCACCTGCACCTGCATAAGAACATTCCACCAAGCGGTGGCAAACAAAGTAACGGTCAGCACAGCTGACCAAATTATAACGACTACACCCCTTTCCCGGGGTGGCGTAGCTTCTACCCTGCAAGCAAGCCATACTAGCACAAGTACTAATACAAAGAAAGTGCAACTACACAAGGTGAGGTTTCAAGCACAATCAATCTTCTAGGTTGAGCATCAAAAAGGAGGGAACCTAGGTATGCACATGATGTTGGTTGGGTTCACCCGAAGGTTCCCCACAACCGCCTAAACAACCGCATGAGGCTAACAACATCAATTTATCACAAACGTGGGTACACACAACCGCACGCTCCATGCTCACAAGGCATGCACCAAAGGTACTTCTTCCCGAGCACCAATACCATCATGAGTCCGGAAACTCTAGATGGAAAAGAGCTTTTGGTCGGTCTAGGCAAGACGCCCTTCCCAACCTCTCCCAAGGTCGTTCGGGTTTACAAGAGATAAATCCCCCTACCGCCGCGCCTGGAAACGGGTTCAGTTCAGCCAATTCCCATGCTCTTGTCATCGATTGAACACACGATGCGGGTATGACATCATCTCGGCCCATAAGGGTTTAGCACTCGCTAGCGCTACACAAAACATAAGTTACAACACCCAAGCCTTCACGAGGACTTAGGCTTTACACGTAACCAAAAAGGAGGTACAAGACCACTCCTCAACAATTCTAGTGGTGAAGGTTTGCATTCAACCACTCGCAAAGCATGGGGCTTTCGCTAGGATCTTCACAAGACGCCTACGCTTAAATCCCACAATACTATCGCATATATCACGGAATCATTCTCCGGCACGCATTCTAGGCTTAACCTAAATGCAACGTCGCAAATCAAGCATCACCGATTCGGGCTCACGGCCACGAATAGGCTTCACACACAATGCCTAAATCCGCACGACTACCGGATTTTCTACATGCAATATGCCGGGGACGGACACAATCTATCCGGAGTTCCGAAGAACTTGAGGAAATCCTACACTTCACCCATTTGCTGAAAGGGATTCCTCATGCAAGCATAGAGAAATGAAGGAGAGGACAAATGACAAGTCCAAATATCGGGAGGAAGAATCGTTACCCTAGGAGCATTCTTCTTCGCCATGGATCCGAGATTCTAGATGGAGGGAAACGACCGCACCGGGCTGCACTCTCCAGATCTGGAAATGGCTCACGAAACGTAGCTCCGGAGCTCCGTCAATGGCGGGATCTCTCCTTCTTCTTCCTTGCCTCCTTCTTCTTTCTCTAGGTTTGGAGAGAGAAAGGCTTAGAAATTATGAGGATTAACCTCCTCTCATCAGCCCTAAAGACCTCCAGCATCTAATCCTAGCCATTGGATCGGATTCCAAAAGATTTGGACGGACCGATCTCCTTCTCCGCTCAAATTTGCAGAGCAGAATAAACAGGGCGCACGATCACAGGAGCACGATCACTGGTCGTGCGCGAAGAGGAGAAATGGTCGTGCGCACTACCCGAGACAGAACTCTGATTCCTTGCGAATTAACGCACGATCATTGGCGCACGATCACTGGTCGTGCGCGAAGAGGAGAAATGGTCGTGCGCAGAGAACTGCTATGGAATTTTTTAGCCTATCCCGAGCGCAGCACTACCACTCCGCCTACCTCGCTGAACTACGATTTTTGGGGTGTTACACTTAGATTCACAAAAGATCATCCACGGGAACTTGACATTGGAGAACCGTCAAGAGGGGTAACGACACGCTCTTCCATTCATGAATCCTTCTCTAATTTATGCTTTGTTTCTGAAATTGAACCAAAAAATATCTCTACTATGCTAAATGATGAATTTTGGTATTTAGCTATGCATGAAGAATTAGAACAATTTGAATGTACTAAGGTTTGGAATCTTATAGAAAGACTATCAAATCATCCGGTAATAAGCTTAAAATGGATCTCCCAGAAGTAATTTGATAGTGAATCTAGGATTGCTAAGAACAAAGCTCGCTTAGTAGCACAAGGTTATTCACATATCGAGGGGGTAGATTTTAATGAAACCTTTGCACCCGTAGCTCGCTTAGAATCCATTCAAATTTTTCTTGCCTTTGCAAGTTTCACAAGATTTAAACTATTTCAAATGGATGTTAAAAATGCCTTCTAAAATGGAATTATTTTGGAAGAAGTTTATGTTGAACAACCCCCGTGTTTCATAAATGAAAGATACCCAAATCATGTTTTTAAACTAAATAAAGCACTTTATGGGTTAAAACAAACGCCTCGTGCTTGGTATGAAAGATTAACTTCATTTTTATTAAAGCACGAATATGTAATGGGAAGTGCCGATAATATAGTCTTTATCAAACATGTTAATAATGATCTAATAATATTACAAATTTATGTAGATGACATCATTTTTGGAGTAACTAATGATCAATTATGTATTAAAGTTGTAAGTGTGATGCAAAAAGAATTTGAAATGAGCTCGGTAGGAGAACTTACTTATTTTCTAGGTTTTCAAATCAAACAAAAAAATGATAGAATATTTATAAATCAATCTAAATATGTTCATGGCATGTTGAAAAGATTTGGATTTGAAAATTTAAAACAAGCCTCCACTCCTATAAGTGCCTCTCTAAAATTAGGTAAAGATGAAGCTGAAATCTCTATTGATCAAACACTATATAGAGGAATGATAGGATCATTGCTATATCTAAGTGCGTCTAGACCCGATATTATGTTTGTCATTTGCTTATGTGCTAGATTTCAAGCTAATCCTAAAGAATCTCGTTTAAAAGCGGCCAAATGAATTTTTAGATATTTAATCAGATCATCTAGTCTAGGCTTATGGTATCCTTATAATGATTCATTTATATTGCATGGATATTCCAACTCGGATTATGCAGGGTGCTAACTAGATCGTAAAAGCACTATCAACACATGTCACTTCTTAGACCCCCTCACTAGTTGCTTGGTCGAGTAGGAAAAAAATTCTGTTGCCCTCTCCACCACCGAGGCCGAATATGTCGCACTAGGAAGTTGTTGTGCACAAGTCCTTTGGATGAGTCAAAAACTTAAAGAATTTGGGGTGCATCTAAATAATATTAAATTAAAATGTGACAACAAAAGTGCAATAGATCTAACCAACAATCCCGTTCAACATTCACGGTCCAAACACATAGATGTGCGTAATCACTTCATTAGGGATCACATCAAGAAAGAACATGTGAGAGTTAGTTTCATAGGCATGGAATCCCAACTTGCGGACATCTTTACAAAACCTCTCCCCGATGCCCGTTTCAATATGCTTAGACTAGAATTAGGAGTCTTAGATATATCAAATTGAAACCCATCAAAAGCTATTTCTCCTTAAAAATATTTTCTCTACTACTCAATCAACCTTACTGAGTCGCATCACATCTAATATTTCATGAATCTATCTACATCACACTTATCAAAGATGAACTGAAGGTCCTAACGCTCAGCGCTATCATTAATGCCCAGCGTTAGCAGATTTCTCTGAACTTAACAACTCTTTCTGCCAATTCATTTGTATACATCAATATATCTATGATTGCACCATAGTTAGTTTTTCATTTCTAGAAAAATCAAAATCAAAAATAAAATATAAAAACTATTTTAAAACTACCAAAAATATGCTTAAATAGCATTCTAATCATCTCCAAATTCTCTGAAATTTCTACACTAAGAATGTCTATATACATAAACTCTATTCCAAAGATTTTTTTTTTCAAAAACCTATGAAAACAATATTCTGCTTAGGCGTTAAGAAGTTAACGCCAGGCGTTAGCTTCTTTGGCCGAATTTTCATTCTATGTTTTCTAAAATATTTTTGGTATTTTTCCCATGCATACTCTCTGTTTGTTTTCTCAGATTTGATTTGTTTCTTATTTGTCTTATTTCATAAATACAAAAAAAATTTAATAATTCAAAAATGTTGAAAAATATGTTTTTTTTTGTCATTTGCTTGTTTTCAATGGTTACAAAATATGTTTTGATTATAAAACTTCACATGAGCTAAACATCTTAGTATTTTCATTACAAATGGTCAAAATTGATAAGTCATACACTTAAAAGATTAACTTCAATGTTTAATTTTCATTTCAAGTTTCCTAAACATTATTTTATCTTGTCATGCCTTGACCATAATCTTATTATGTGCAATGAAATGGTCTATAGAAAATTATATAAAATTGCCAAGCATGCCTCTAAGTTTGAGTAATGTTGTATGTTAATCAATGATTCATTCACTCACTATTTTGGTAATCTACATGTGCTCATAATCTTAATCTTGCATGATTGTGTAGTGTAATAGCTGTAACTTATTAAGTTGTATGTCTATATTACCTACACCATCTTTCAAACGAAATATTTCTTGCAAATATATAAGTGATATTTCAATATTGTTAGTGTTTGCAAAAACAAGTGAACTCGGAGACCTTTGTCCCAAAAATAAAAATATGAAATAAAATGACAAAGATAACTCCACCAAGCACTACTCACCCTCCTGATAAGTCTCAATGAGCATTGTGAGGTTGAGCACCTTGGAAATAATTGTGAAGTGTCTTGTACAAACACATTTTCCTTATCACTTATATTTTTACACCGGGTCATTTAAAATTGAAATTTCTAAAAATGGCTTATGTGATCCCCCAAGCAATACTTCGCTCCCTGATAAGTCTTAATGAGCATTGTGTGGGCGAAGCACCTTGGTAGTTGTAATCTTCTTATGTGCTTTTATATTTTCTTCTAGAATTGATGTGTGAAATTAATTATAAGATTACAATCTTAATATTGTTTTACTATTTCAATACATTTGTCATGTGTTTCGATTATTTCACTCGTATACTCTTATAAAACACTTTTATGCACACACCATTGTTTTTCATATTGCTTCTACTCATGAGAATTGGATCCTAATGCATAGTTACATGATTATCTAAAAACTTAAGTAAAAGCACTAGATTGCAAGGCATGATTTCTACAATGTTTTTTTACTTGAAATACGAATTAGTAACATTGTAGCTCTTATCTTTTTAAATATGTCAAATCATGCTTGCCTATTAGTTATGGAAAATTTTCAAAGTTAATGCTCAAATATGAAGTGTTTAGACATATTGTTGGAAGAGTCAAACAAAAACAAAAATATTAATCTTAGTAACTTTGTTTTGCTTTTCTGCATTGTTGATCATGTATTTTTATCATGTTTCATCATGCTTATTTTTTTTGGTCTCTCCTTCACTTGAATATTTCAAACTCTTTTGTTCATTATTTTCTAACAAGTGGAAGAAGGGCTTGGTTAAGTCCATGGGATTAGTATTACTCACGCATATCACATTTTTTTCCGTTGTGCTACTCTCTCTTAGCTCGATCATGACTTAATTTATGCATAAAACAAAACTCTTATCCTCTCTTAGTTTGTACCAACTTCCGTCTTCTTTATTCTAGTTTTGTTTTCACTCCACCCACTTTTGCTAATAACAAAAGGGGGAGAATAAAATGATAAATCTTAATGATTAAAGGGATAGGATTCACTAGTTTAAGGGGAAGCATGAATCTAGATTATGGGAGCATACACTAAAGGGGAGCACTTAAGTAGGGTGAGCACAATTTAACAAATTATAATTATTACTCTTATCTCTATGTTCCTTAGTGTCATATATCTTTCTAAAAACACATATCTAACATATGAATCTGATTTATCTCTATTGGATTTGTTATTATCAAAAGAGGGAGATTGTTGGAACACAGTTTTCCGCATCCCTTTGATTTCAGAATAACCAATCCTATTTGTATTTGATCTTGTTTGTTATTATGTTTTTAGCATGCAGGTTAAAACAAAATTGACACTAGGATGCAACATTGTTGGTTTGGATTTGGGCACAAGCTGAATTGATGAATGTGCTCTAACGCCAGATATTAGAAATTAACATCGGCATTGACTTTCATTCCCACCAAAATGAAAATGGCATGTAGGGAAGCTGCCGTGATTGCAGGAGCATTTTGGGAATGATTTGGATTAACGCTAGGCGTTAGCCTCAACGATAACGTTAGGGTTGCCTAAAAATAATGTTTCATAAGATGCAGAATCTCCTTCCTATTTTGAAGATCCGAGGCATCAAAATGTTTTTATAGTCTATCAACGCCTAGCGTTGGCCTTAACGCCGACGTTATCCTCAAGTCCTATAAATAGGTGGCATTCATTCTCTTCAACTATTGATCCCAAGGAGCCCTATTCTAGCACTTCAGAAACTCTGTGAGGGCCGTATTTTCCAAACCACCATCTCCCACACAAATTCAAGAGAAGAATTCAAAGGAAGATCGGATCAAAGCTTACCCAACACGAAGAACGCATGCGTCGACTTCGACGATATTCAGCGAGTTTTCGCTGTCTCCAGAATTCTTTATAGGGAGTTTTTACTTGTCCTTTATATTTTGTTGTAACTCTTTTCATTATGATTGTTTAGTGAATTCGCCGCGGTTGTTGGCGACTAGGTAAGTGCGCGACTTAGGGGGGATTCGCCACGGTTGTGGTGACTAGATCTATAGAATAGATTTAGGGGGTGCTCGAGGCCTTTTTGGGGATAGAAGGGCTAGAGCGACTTGAGGCCGTATCTGGCAAAGATAGGCTAAAGCCAACCGATTCTTAGTGAGAAGAGTCGGTATAGAAAACCAACAGAATATTTCATATTCGCTTTGATTTCTAGCGTCATAGAACTCAGATTTCATAATCAAATTTATAAATGATAATCATGTCTTTTCAAGTTCAATAAAATTGATTTCATTTCTTATTTCTACCTTTCTACTTTTGATTCAATTTACTTCTTGGAAAATTACAAAAGTTTTTCTTAAGATCCTAAAGTTTTCTAAAATCATTATTCACCCCCCCCCCTTCTAAGGGCACCTGAAGATCCAACAATCAGTAATTTGAATCCTTCTTGACGCAATATTTCAATCTCCTCGATGCCATTTGATTTAGGACAAACCAAAGCATAAATCGACTTAGACTTATGTCACTGCATCGATATATACTCGGTGTTGCATTGACTACCAATCAAATGAAGCATCTACTGCCAATCTGAGTTACCTCTAACTTCCTTTCGATGTTGCTTGGACTTACAATCGAAGTTGCAATGAATGATTTTCGACGGAGGTTTCACTCAAATGATTTTTGGCCTCTTTTTGACTAGTCTTTGACACCCTAAGGTGAATATGACATCCTAGGACATCTAAAGACCAATTTACCCTCACTATATAACTTGGGTAATAATTCCTAGAGAGTGAAATCACTTTTACATATTTTGTAAGCTAAATCATGAGGGTGTTTCTCCCAACAAGACCCAATCCAATATGATATGAGGGGGAAGCCAATCCCAACATTCAAGTCCATAGCGACAAGAGAGAAGAATCTCCCTTGAGTCCAAGATGTATAAGTTCAATCATTATTCTACCTGGGAGCTATCTCCATGCAATAAGTACTATTGCCAGAGGTACAATACAACTATAAGCTAGAAGATACACATTTCCAAGTCTTAGTGTCTCCACAAATGACATTTGAGGTCACAAACGCATCTTGATGCTCCCTAGAACGTACAATACAACTATAAGCACACTCCTCAAAATTCCTGAAGTTATCGCTGGGCATTAACTACTACCTCCGGTGCTACTTCCTAAAATCCATGAATCAACTCCATTTTATGCCTTTTCTAGGCTTCTACATCCAAAGACCATACCACCTAATGGTAGTAGTTCATCATATAGATTTTATACAATAACCCCTTAACTAGATCAAACAAAAACCTCACCAAATTTATTCACACACACACATACCATGTTTTTGCTTCACATACAAATACTACAAGAGGAAATCCAAGACATCGTAGGAGCAAAATCAAAATACTGAAGGAAAGGAGTTGTCACCTTGAGAGATCTCCTAGGATCTATGGATATTTGGGATTCTTGGGTGGAGAATGACCGCAATGACTTTATCAAGCTAACTCCGGTGATGGCTCGCCGATTCGACCATTAGATCTCACTTATGGTGGAGAGATCTCCTCTCCTCATCCCTTGCCTTTGAAGAAAAGAAGTGAAAATGGGTAAATTTGGTCTTTAGCCCCTATTAGTAGACTTGGGCAAACATATTATTGACCTTTGATCGAATTATAAGTGGTTTGGATGGCTACGATTGTGGATATTAAAGTCCAAGATCCATTTGGATACTACAACGCCATTGTATCCCTAGGAATACACTGCTGCTCGAAGCAAATACTACCACCTGCGGTAATACCAACGACGTGGCGGTAGTCCCAGGTTGCCCGCAGTAGCCAAATAGAGAGAGGGTCCAAAATTAACTTATTTTGATTTAATTTGTGTTAATGGGGTAACACTACTGCGGGGGAGGTAGCTCCCAGATTTCTACTAGTTCAAGGAAATTGGTGCGTTACCACTCTCCCCTCCTTAAGAAATTTTTTCCCAAATTTTTGATATTTTTAAGATTCACAACCCTGAGAATAATTTGGGATGATCCTCATGCATAAGTTGCTCTCGATCCAAAGAGAGTTCCTCACATCGACAATTGTCCAACTAGACTTTTACCATACAAATGCTCTTATTCCATAATTGATGCACCTAAGTTTACTCTATACTTACTGGATGAACAACGGTCATCAAATTCTCTCTGATCGGTACCAAGTTGTATCAACTACGACACTAGGCTCTACTAAGGCTCAACATAAGGGTGTAATGTCATACAATACTTAAGTTTGGTTCCAAAGTTCTTTTGCACAAGCATCTAATCCTTGTAGGTGGAACGCCCATCCCGATCGCTAACTATGCTCCTTGATATCCCGCAAATGAATGATATATCGAACATAAAGCTCTATAAAATGATCCACACCGTCAATCTTCTGAATATGAATGATGAGATACACCTTCGTCAAGCGGTATACAATCACCCAAACCACAACATTCCACTGTTGAGACCTTGGTAATTCATGCATAAATTCCATCCAAATGTCATCGAACTTCCATTCTAGAATTGATAATGGTTGAAGGAATCTTCTAGGTCGCTAACACTCTGACTTTTCCAACGAACAAGTCTGGCACTTGCCAATGAAGAGCGTCATGTTCTTCTTCATCCCATGCCACCAAAAATACTTTTTCAAGTCAATTTACATCTTCATACTGCCTGGATGAAACATGTACCGCATTAACTGTTACTCATATATTCTCTCATCATGAAGCTTGCAAAAATGTTTAATGCAAACTTAATTGTTCTTCCTGAGAAGTCTATCAACCATCGCTAGTGCATCACTCTAGCCTTCCTATGCTTCTGACACAAATGGTATGACCTCCACATCTAGCATGGTACCTTCAAACACTCTATCTTTATTATTATAATGCAACTCATTGAAATCAAGCATACATCTGCAGTCCCTCCTCGAGCAATACAGGAGATATCTAGGATTTCAAAATCCCAAACTAACATATCATCATGAGCCTCAATCCAGTTGCCCTGACCCATGTACCTCCTACTCAAAGCATCAGCCAGAGTATTTGCCTTACCAGGTGTATACTAAATCTACATAATGTAGTCCCCTAAGAATTCGATCCACCTACGCTGCCTCATGTTGAGCTCCTTTTGGTCAAGGAGGCACTTCAAACTCTTATGTTTGTTGAAGATCTCCACCTTTTCCCCATAAATATAATGCCTCCAAAGTTTCAGGGCAAAAATTACGATGACAAGCTCCAGATCATGAACATGATAGTTCCTCTCATGGAGTTTCTACTATCTCAACCCATTGGGTATTACCTTGCCAAGCTGAACAAATACACCACCCAGTCCACTTCCCAAAGCATCACTAAAAATATGAAACCCTTCTATCCTGCTGGGAAGATTGAGGATCAGGGTAGACATCAGTCTCTCCTTGAAAATCTGAGAAGCCCGATCACACTTTGGTGTCCACATAAACTTAAGATCTGATGAGTGCTAAATTATACTATTATTTAGTACTATTTTCATTACGAAAATCAATCATATTATATTATTTTTATACATTTCAGATGTTATTTTGCTTGTTTCTGTATTTTCAGGATCATGGAGAGAAAAATGAGAAAAATGCCAAAAAGATACCAGTTCCACCATTTTTGTCATACAATGGGCTACCAAACTCGGAATGACGTGATTCAAGTGTCGTTGGAAATCTAACATAAAGAGATACAACTTTGGTGAAGGGCAAAAATTTACATGTGCGTGTGCCCAACAATACATGGGCGTGTGCCCAACAACACACGGGCGTGTGCCATTATTTTTATAGTTTTCGACTATTCAAGGCGTGCAGAATGAAGTGGCGTAACTTTTGGGACACACGGCATATGCACACATGCGTATGAAGTTTTTCTAGAATTTTTGGATAGTTTAAGATGTGCATAATGAAGAGATGCTACCTTTAGGACACACGACCTAGGCATACGGGCATTTGCCCAGGGCATGTGCGATGGTTTTTCACAAAATTATATATTTTGGCTCACAACACCGAAAGAAACACTTTTCCCTTCCGTGAGAAAGTCATTTGGACTCGTATTAAGGCTGCAAATAATAATGTAAGGGAAAATCCAAGGAAGAAGGAGATCAATGAGTGAAGATCTTTATCTCTATTTTTGTCTTTCTAAATTTATTCTCTTAGGGTTCTCTCCTCTTGATTATGTCTATATAATCCATAAATAGAGACATTTGGGTTCTCTCCTATTGATTATGTCTATATCTTGCTATGTTTTGATAAAACACGGATAAAGAGAGTCGATTTCTCCCTGAATGAATATGGAACCATAATTCTCTCGTCTAGGTGTGAAAACATAGAGTTTGGGTTCACATAGCAATAAGGTGATATTTCAGGCTCCTTGTAACTGTTAAAATTTTTGAAAGACCATTTAGGAGTAAGCAGGAGTTGTATCAACAAGAGTTATAGCCAAACAACCACAATGCCAAAACAGCAACACAAGAAATCTTTATTGAAACAGAACTGCTTTACAATGCGAGGTATACATGGCGAGACATGATTCATAAGAATCACGGAGATGAGAAGAACAAACACACCAAAAATGAAACTGGCGGTCTGCCAAAGCAGAGACCGCACAGACCGCAAAAAGGCTCAGGTCGCCCGGCTTGCTCTGCTGTACTCCCAGACCGCTTGCACAGTCAGTCCGCAGAAACACCTTGAGACCGCGCGAACAGAAGCAGACAATCTGCACTGCCAGACCGCATGAACCGAAGCTTTATTGAACTGAACAAAGAACTGAAGCTGTCGCCAGACTGCAACTCTGATCGCCTAACCGCTGAAGGTCACCTGATCGCTGAGCTCGCTGCGAATAGCACAAGAACACAATAAACCAGTTCGCTGACAGTCCGCAGACGAACTGTTTATTCAAGCCACCGGAAATCACCAAGGAAGGAGACCGCACCGTGCTGACCGCAAACCAGCGAACACAATAACCGGTTAGCTCACATCCAAGTCGCGCGACCTCAAAACTTGAGTCCGCAAGAAACAATCCGGGCTCTTGTTCATACAGTTCTTGTTAGGAATGACGGGCCCTGCACCTCTATTTATAGGCGAGTAGACGGATGTCGCAACCGCACAGAAGAGATACAGTCACCACCCGTCAGATCACGAACGGTCTCATAAGGCAGACCGCGCGAACACAACACTTGGACAAGATTTAGTCCAAGACCGAAGTCAGTAGCAAGCAGCGCACAAGCCGCGCGGACACAGCGACCACCCTTCCTGAGATCGCCTAAGCAGAGACAAACATCTGGCCGACTTGAACCAAGTCGCCAGAACAGCCCAAACAAGCCGCCCGGTCACTGCGGTCAACCAAGAACAGGCCGCCCAGAACAAGACCGGAAGAACTCGCAACAGGTCGCCAGAACCAACGACCAAACCAAGAAGCAAACTGGCCGATCACAGCAGATTGCCAGAACAGCAGGGAGAGATCACAGAACCAAACCGCCAGAGCACCAGCGCAGGCCGCGCGGTCTCTGCAGTCTCCAGCCTTCAGACCGGCCGGACTCCCTTCCACTTCACTTCAATAATTTCAACACTCCCCCTTGAAGTGGGAAGTGGAAACTAGACCGAGCAACTCCGTTAACCGTGTAAACGGTCCCTTCTCCAGCGGCTTTGTGAAGATGTCAGCGACATTGTCCGCACTCCGAACATGCTCGACCATAAGAGATCCTCCCAACACCTTTTCACGAATGAAATGTTTCTCAATCTCTATATGTTTGGTCCTCGCGTGACAGACTGGATTGTTGACCAGCTTGAGAGCACTCTCATTGTCCCCGCGTAGCATAGTGGGACCTCAAACCTCCTAATGAACGTCCTCTACCAACCTCCTAAGCCAAATGGCTTCCTGAGCTGCCAAGGTCGAAGCCTTGTACTCCGCTTCCGTGGTAGATACAGACACCGAGTCTTGCTTCTTGCTGCACCAAGAGATATCTGTGGGGCCCGTCATAAATACATAACCAGACATTGATCTCCGATCATCCACGTCTCCCCCATAATCAGCATCCATGTATCCATGCAACTCTAAGCTTGACCCTCTCCTATATAGGAGACCCAAATCAGAGGTTGACTTCACATACTTCAAGATGCCTCTTGCCACCAGAAGATGAGGTTTCTGTGGTTCCGCAATGTACCGACTCACCTTGCCAACTGCATAAGCAATTTCTAGCCTTGTGATCGTCAGGTAGATCAAGATCCCAACTAGAGCTCGGAAAACCAACGGTTCAGATAGAACTCTTCCCTCATCCTTCCGAAGTCTATGATGTTGCTCCAGAGGTATAAAGCTGTTATTCCCTTCCTCCATGCTGAATCGCTGAACAATCCGCTCCGCATAGCCAGCCTGAGAAATGAGCACTCCGCTCTCCCGCCTCTGTACCTAGAGTCCAAGGAAATGGTGGAGCCCCCCCAGATCCTTCATCTCGAATCTGATAGCAAGCTCAGCCCTGAGTCTTGCAACAGCTTCCTTCGAGTTCCCGGTGACAATCATGTCATCCACGTACAGCAGCACAATCACCCGAAGCACCCCCTCCTTCTTGATGAACAAGCTAGAATCAGAGTCTGAAGCAAAGAATCCGCAGAATAAGAGATACTCTGCAATCTTCCCATACCACGCTCGAGGTGCTTGCTTCAACCCATACAGGGCCTTCTTCAACTTACAGACGTAGTCCGGATACTCCTTTGAGATGAAGCCTTGCGGTTGGATCATGAAGATATCCTTGTCAATCTCGCCGTATAAGAAGGCATTCTTCACGTCGAGTTGCCAAATCTCCCAACCACTTGAAGCCGCTTAGGCAATAACAAATCGAACCGAAGTCATCTTTGCCACTGGACTAAACATCTCATCATAATCTTCTTCGTACTGCTGTGAGAACCCCCGAGCTACAAGGCGAGCCTTGTAACGCTCGATACTACCATCAGCTTTCTTCTTCAGCTTGAAGACCCACTTGCAAGTGACAGGAGTGGTGCCCTTGGGCTTGGGCACAAGAGACCAGGTCTCATTCTTCTCGAGAGCTGTCATCTCTTCTTGCATAGCAATGTCCCACTCCTTCACGCCTCTGGCCTTCTCAAAGCTCGACGGCTCCCTCTCATCCAAGGGACCAGCGAAGAATCATGAGACAAAGTTCACCATGTTCCCTCCTGTGTAACGATCTGGTGGTTGAATAGTCCTCTTCGACCTCCTAAGAGGTTGCTCCTGACTAACCACCTCCTCAGCTGCTTCTTCTGTGCAAGCTCCTCTTCCAGATGAACTTGGAGCATCGCTCCCCCTGCTTCCAGAACCTGAAGCCTCCATCTCAGAGCTTGACACAGCTGGAGCTCCTGGTGAAACAGGCAACTCCACTTGAAGACTTCCCGCAGCTTTTCCTCCTTCATCAACCCTGCTCTCCGGTAGTTCAACTCCTGAACTCCCCTTGTTGGAAGTTACTTCATCGAACACCACATCCCGAGAAACAATTGACCTTCGTGTCTCAGGATCCATGCATCTCCATCCCTTCTTCCGCTCATCATATCCAACAAAGACTAGCTTCCTTGCTTTCGCATCTAGCTTTGTCCGAAGAGCATCAGGAATATGCACATAGCAGGTTGACCCAAACACCCGAAGGTGTGCAACACTCGGCTTCTCCTTGAACATCAATTCGTGAGGGGTCTTCATGTTGATAGGACTTAAAAGGCAACCTGTTGATGACATAAGCTGCACAAGACATTCCCTCCGCCCAGAAGGACTTTGGGATACTCTTAGCATGAAGCCAGCATTTGCAAGTTTCCGTCAGATGACGGATCTTCCTCTCGGCAACGCCATTCTGTTGTGGAGTATGGGCACAAGTAAGCTCTCTTCTGATGCCATGCTTCCTGCAAAAACTTGAGAACTCACCAGAGGTGAACTCCCCACCATTGTCATTTCTAAGTTTTTTAACCCGCAGGCCTAGTCGGCCTTCCACCAGCTCCTTGAACTCCACAAACTTTGCAAATGCATCCAACTTCTCCTTCAAAAAATACACCTAGACATATCTGGTGTAATCGTCAATCAACACCAACATGTATCTGTTGCCTCCAAGGCTTGGGGTGGCAGTCGGTCCCATCAAATCACCATGGATGCACTCCAACGACACTTTGCACCTTGTTTGCGATTTGTCAAATGGAAGTCGATGAGACTTACCAAACTGACATCCTTCGCAGACATGACCGTCTCCATAGGAGGACAAGCTAGGCAAGCCATTGACAAGGCCCCTTACCGCCATAGCCTTCAATTTGCCCATGCCTACATGCCCCAACCTTTCATGCCAGATGGCCGCGCCATCATTGGTCCTCATCTTATCAACATAGGTACTTGTCGATAAAACGAACAAGTCCTTCACCCGCTTGCCGACATGAATAACATCTCCCTTTATCTCTGGTTGAGTTTTGAGAAACTTCACTTCTGTTGGGCCAAACAGAACGTGATAACTGGCGTCGACCGCATTGGTCACAGAGAAGAGATTTTTCTTCATACCAGGCACGTGATAAACACTCCTCAACGTGATTGGACCCTTATCACTGATCAGAGAGACGACTCCTTCGTGCTCTACTGGATGAATAGAATTATCAACCGTAATGATAGCATTGTTACCTGAGTAAGGCGTCAAAGAGGAGAACTTTGAACCATCCCCGGTGAGGTGATTCCAACACCCTGAATCTACAATCCAGTCCTCATCATAGTTGATGGAAGCCAAGGCCTTAACGGGCATCGCCGTTATATTAGACGCAAAGGCTCCTCCCCATCCAACTTCACCAAACTTTGGCATCTCCTTCTCCACTGCATGTCCCGGCTAAAGATTCACCCGACAATCTTTCTTGAAGTGCCCGGTCTTATTGCATCTAAAGCACCTCGTTCCCTCTCCTTTCTTCTTCCCATCAGACTTAGGGGCATAGCCTCTATCTTGCTGACCTGAAGTGGAGATTCCATCATGACCCGGCTTCTTCTTCTCCCATTTCTTCTTCTTCTTCCCAGAGAACATCACATCACTTTCTCCCCCGGAGATAGAAACCCCCGCCATCTGTCTTGCGAAACTTTCTTGTGAAGCAAGAAGGTTCTCCAGCTCCAACAACGACGGTTGATTTGCCCAACCCTGAACTGAAGTCACAAAGGCAAGATACTCCTTCCGCAACCCGCGGATGATATGCCTCTTCAGTTTTGCCTCAGAGATTGGCTCATCAGGGTCCAATGCAGAAATCTCTGCCGTGAGGTTCTTCATCTTGAGTAAGAAGGTAGAAACAGAAAGATCACCTTGAGAGGCTTTCGCCAACTCAGTTTCAAGATACTGTAGCCTCGCTACATTCTTCTTATTGAACAATCCATCCAAGGATGTCCAAATCTCAGCAGCAGATTTACATCCGATGATGTGATCAAACAGCTCCGGTGAGATAGCCCTTTTGAGAGTGAACTCTGCCTTAGCATTCGTCCTCCTCCAAAGTCTCACCTCTGCCATATTATCTCCTGCTAGAAACACCTCTTGTGTGTCTTCTCCGACAACTACCTCCCATAGATCCTCGCCAAGCAAGTAACTCTCCATACATGACTTCCATGTTTTAAAGTTAGTCGATGTGAGGAGTTCAATACCAAGACATCTTGCGTATCCACCTTCCATGGCAATCTATGTGGTCTCTTTTTCACAAAGACGATGGCAACTCTAGTTGATCACTGCTTATCCACTCCAGAAACCTGGCTTTGATACCATGTTAAAATTTTTGAAAGACCGTTTAGGAGTAAGCAGGAGTTGTATCAACAAGAGTTATAGCCAAACAACCACAATGCCAAAACAACAACACAAGAAATCTTTATTGAAACAGAACTGCTTTATAATGCGAGGTATACATGGCGAGACATGATTCATAAGAATCACGGAGATGAGAAGAATAAACACAACAAAAACGAAACTGGCGGTCTGCCAAAGCAGAGACCGCACAGACCGCAAAAAGGCTCAGGTCGCCCGGCTTGCTCTGCTGTACTCCCAGACCGCTTGCACAGTCAGACCGCAGAAACACCTTGAGACTGCGCGAACAGAAGCAGACAATCTGCACTGCCAGACCGCAATCCCAGACCGCACGAACTGAAGGTTTATTGAACTGAACAAAGAACTGAAGCTGTCGCCAGACCGCAACTCTGATCGCCTAACCGCTGAAGGTCGCCTGATCGCTGAGCTCGCTGCGAACAGCACAAGAACACAATAAACCAGTTTGCTGACAGACCGCAGACTAAATGTTTATTCAAGCCACCGGAAATCACCAAGGAAGGAGACCGCACCCTGCTGACCGCAAACCTACGAACACAACAACCGGTTAGCTCACATCCAAGTCGCGCGACCTCAAAACTTGAGTCCGCAAGAAACAATCCGGGCTCTTGTTCTTACAGTTCTTGTTAGGACTGACGGGCCCTGCACCTCTATTTATAGGCGAGTAGATGGATGTCGTCACCGCACAGAAGAGATACAGTCACCACTCGTCAGATCGTGAACGGTCTCACAAGGCAGACCGCGCGAACACAACACTTGGACAAGATTCAGTCCAAGACCGAAGTCAGCAGCAAGCCTCGCACAAGCCGCGCGGACACAACGACCACCCTTCCTGAGATCGCCTAAGCAGAGACAAACATCTGGCCGACTTGAACCAAGTCGCCAGAACAGCCCAAACAAGCCGCCCGGTCACTGCGGTCAACCAAGAACAGGCCGCCCAGAACAAGACCGGAAGAACTCGCAATAGGTCGCCAGAACCAACAACCAAACCAAGAAGCAAACTGGATGATCACAGCAGATCGCCAGAACAGCGGGGAGAGATCGCAGAACCAAACCGCCAGAGCACCAGTGCAGGCCGCGCGGTCTCTGCGGTCTCCAGCCTTCAGACCGGTCGGACTCCCTTCCACTTCACTTTAACAATTTCAACTGTAACACACCAGGTTTTCTGTATCTGGGAGCTAGCGCCGGCATTGGGTGTTAACGCAGGCGTTAGCTGTAGCCCCTTTTTGCGATGGTGTTAGTCGAAGGAAGTTTCGTCGAAGGGAGTTCGTCGAAGGAAGTTCGATGAAGGGAGTTGGACAAAGGGAGTTCGTCGAATGGAGTTCGACGAAGAGAGTTCGGAACCGCTGGGACGATGAGTTGGCTTCGTGCGTCGAAGGAAGTTCGACGAAAGGAGTTCGTCAAAGGGAGTTCATCGAAGGGAGTTTGACGAAGAGCTAACGCGGGCGCTATCGCTAACGCCAGCGTTAGCTGACGGAACTTGTTCCGTAAGTAGCATATCCTGGATGTCCGATCTATTTGGATCTTGATCCTACAATCTAGATAAGTGCGCCCAAAGGTTTTATTTAGGGCAGATAAGTTCTATTCTCTTTTCGTTAACTCCTTTGTGCTTTTTGAGGCGTAGAAGAGAGGTAGGGTTTGGAGGAAGAAGAAGGCTAGATCCGCCATTGTTGGAGCACTGGAGCTCCGTTCGCCGATCCGAGACCTGATCCGTGGAGAGGACTAGAAGGCGATTCTTTCTGACTATGCCTTTCAACTGATCCATTGCGAGGAAGAGAACTCTTAGGGTAACGACATCTCTCCTCCCGGTTTTAGGATGCGTGCATGGCATCTATGCTTTTACTTTCTCTTTTCTGAAATTTATGGCACCAGATCTCTCAAATGAGAGGGGTTTGGGTCGCCATGGTTCAAGAAGAACCATCGGGTTGATTGAGTCCATCCCCGACATGATTTTGCACTAGAGATTGGCTCCGTTAGTGGATTAGGCATTTTGGGTGAAGCCGAAATCGTGACCGGTGGTCTGATTCGGTGATGTTGCTTAACGTGCATTTTAGGGATTTTGCTAGAAATCCGATGACGGCGAAAACGTCGTATGTGTTGCCCTTATGTTCGTGTGAGAATGAACGTTGGTTTGGAAATGGTAAATGTTATGTTTATGTGAAGGCGTGGTTTATCTTTGTGGTTGGCTTGCTAGCCCGTGAATGCTTGGATTCATGTGGGCAGAGTGTCCCGACAAGACAAGTCCCCTTCTGGGCTGTGGTAAGAACATGTATGCTGATGCGCCCGTTGGTAAGATGAGCCATGTAAGGGGTGAGGTGTCAGTGGAGTTCTTGGCTTTTGGCTTAGTGATTGTGGTGAGAACAGGTATGTTGATGCGTCCGTTGGCGAGATGAGCCATGTAAGGGGTGAGGTCTCATTGGAGTTCTTGGCCTTGGGCTTGTACGCCCGTGGGGGGAATGATAAGTACCCTTTGTTTGTTATGAAATGTTGATGTGTGTTGTTTTGTTAGAAGCATACACGTCATAGGGTGCCTTGGGTGAAACCCAAGTTTGCATACATGCTGCATTGCTAGATCCCCTTACTTTTATTGCTCAACATTGAAACGTGGATAATGATTGTGACACTCATGCCTGTTGTGTTTATGTTAATACTATTTATTACATTTGCATACGAAATGCTGACTTGCAGGGTGATGTAGTTCCCCGGGTCCGCTAGGACGGCCGGGAGGAGGGGTGTTGTTACACTGTTGTTGGTCAGCCAAAGCTGACCCTCGTTATACCATTCTTTGTGATTTGGATGCAGGGCAAGGATCGCAGGCTGGACCTAGCTCGCCGGCCAGAAAGTCCTAAGCTTCATGAAGTGCACTTTTCATGCTTTCTTGTTTGACTTGATGTCTTTACCTATTCCAGCTTGCATGCCGAGGTAGCTTAGGATTGTGATGATCTGTTGGATATTTCTATGCCCTGTTTGTTTTGACTTGAGTATAAGTTTTGTAAGGCCTTAGGGTCATAGTACTCTTATGTAGATGTGGACAACTTCTGTGGTTTATTTAATGTTTCCGCAGTGTTGGTTTTGAGTTTTGAGATGGTTAGATCTTTATCACTTTTTAATACTAAAGTCATGGCGATTATATGTTGTGGGGTCCCGGCCGGACCCATATTATATAGTCATTGCAGGGGAGGTGTTACAATTTGGTATCAGAGGTAGGTTGGCGTTCTTGTTGAGGTTTAGCTTGTTCGTATCGCGTTAAGAGGTTGTCCACATATAAGTACTTTGTGGGACCATGAGTGTCCTTGCATTCGAGTCTTGCGAATAGAGTTTGATTCATTTTCCATGCTTATGCTAGGATGGTGGCGACGATGCAGGGACGTCGAGGCATAAAGAGGAGCCGTCGGCAAACAGTTCAACGGCCCCAGCCCTTGTGAATATGGGTGTGTCCCCGACAGACTTTTGTCGTATGCTAGCAGAGGCAATGGTGGCGGCTCAAGCTGCGACAATTCCACAGATTGTGATGCCTGTTGTGCAGGTTGTGACTCTGGTTACTCCGGTAACTGTAACGCCTGAAGTGGGAGTAAGGCAGGTAGAGCCGTTAGCCGAGAGAGGGGTTGGGTAAGGAGATCGTCAGATGAAGTACTATCTTTCAAGGTGGGCAATCTGCTGCTGAAGTATTGAGTTGAGAATCTACTTGTCTTTCGAGGTGGGCAATATCTGCTAATAGGGAGTTAATGTCGATGCCTTGGACAGGAACTTCAGGATGATTGGAGGGATGCTCGAGGCCTTCTGACGGATGATCCACGAAAACAGGAATTGTCGAAAGAGGAAAAAGTGAAATAACTTTCAAACGGAGAAGAATTTCTGAATTCTGAGGGATAAAAAGTGGCTGAACGGGCAATCCCGTTCAATTTTTGGATAGTTCGGCTCGGGATGGTCGCAACGGGCTTTGAATTTCTGAATTCCGACACCCAGATCAAAAGTTATGGCCGTTTTAAAATTGAATGTATTTTAGGCCAAATCTCGCGTCTTCATCACAAATGTTGTTCATCAACCACTCGCTATCTGAAGGTCGCGTGTTTTTGTTGAATCCAAAATGGCACCTCCATGATCTACTTGAGGAAATAGGGGGAAAAGGAGGCCGCGAGTAGCTGGTTACTTGAGTCGCGAGTGAAGAGGGGAGAAGAAGAGAGGGCCGCTAGGCCAGACTTCGCCCGCCGCGGCAAATGCCACTCCTGCGACGGGCTTTCGCTTTATTTAATAATCTGTATTACAGCTCATGGTGTTTAGTACATGGAAACAGAATGATACAAGAGAGTTGCGAGTAAGGAAAGAGTAAGCCGCGGGGGCTGTTTACCGAGGTCGCCCGGACAGGTCGCTGAAGTCGCCCGGACAAGTCGCTGAGGTCGCCCGGACAGGGCGCTGAAGTCGCCCGGACAGGTCGCTGAGGTTGCCCGGATAGGTCGCTGAGGTCTCCCGGACAGGTCGCCCGGACAGGTCGCTGATAGGAGCGGTCTGGCTGTTTCTAGCCGCCAGTTCTGCCCCCAATTTGCCTGTCCCTTCTTCATGGTTGAGGGTCCTATTTATAGGCTCTGGGTCGATCTCGTCACCTCCGGTGAGCCGGTGACTAGAGTTCTACCCGCGCGGTCTGAAGGAGGAGGCCGCCTACCCGCGCGGTCTGAAGGAGCATGCCGCCTACCCGCGCGGTCTGAAGGAGGACGCCGCCTACCCACGCGGTCTGAAGGGGGAGGCCGCCTGCCCGCGCGGTCTAAAGGAGGAGGCCGCCTACCCGCACATTCTGAAGGAGGAGGCTGCCTACCCGTGCGGTCTGAAGGAGGATGCCGCCTACCCGCGCGGTCTGAAGGAGGAGGCCGCCTACCCGCGCGGTCTGAAGGAGGAGGCCGCCTACTCGCGCGGTCTGAAGGAGGAGGCCGCCTACCCGCGGTCTGAAGGAGGAGGCCGCCTACCCGCGCGGTCTGAAGGAGGAGGCCGTCTACCCGCACGGTCTGAAGGAGGAGGCTGCCTACCCGCGCGGTCTGAAGTAGAAACGCAGAAAAAACCTCCTCGGAGAGGATCGCCGATTTCTTGGTAAACAAATATATTAATTTAAAAATTTCTTGAGATAAAGCACAAAAGATACTATTCAAAGCCTTTGCATTTAGGTGACGTTCCTTTTTATTTGTTTCATCTGCTGGTCTTACTATTATTATATTCCATGCTTCGATATCTAAATTTTTAATAAACTTTTCCATTAAAAATTTCCACCCTTTATAATTTCTTCCTTCAAATAAAGGTGGTGCTAGTGGTTTTCCTTCTTCATAAAAATTTCCCCCACTAATAGAAGCGAGATCATGAGACGCTATTATTCCTGGTTGTTAAGCCAATTGGAACAAAACCCCTCTGATACCTCTTGTAGGATCGGTAGGCGCCCTTAGAGGGGGTGAATAAAGGTTTTAAAAACTTATATTATATTTTGAAATACTTGCTTATGATAAGAGATCAAAATAGTGATTTTGAATAAAGATCTAAATTGTTTTATGATGAAGGAGAGGATAGTAAACAATTTAGAGAAATGAAGATCAAATCAATTTTATTACACAAAGATAGACATGATTATTATTAATAAAATTCGATTTCAATGACGCTAGAAATCAAAGCGAAATATGAAAGATTCTTTTTGTTTTCTATACCGACTCGTATCCCCACGAATCGATTGGCTTTAACTGATCCTTCCCCGGATATGGCCTCAAGCCGCTCTAGCCAACCCTTCCCCGGATATGGCCTCGAACACCCCCTAGACCTACACCCTAGACCTAGTCGCCAATACGAGGCGAATTTCTGCCCTAAGTCCTACCTAGACCTAGTCGCCAACACAAGGCGAATTCATTAAATGATTATAAGAAAAGATGTGGAATAAATAACAACAATATAAAAACTCCCTATATGGATCTCTTAGAGAAGTAGACGAAGACCCGCAGAGTATGATAGTAGTCGATGCGGTCTTTCGTCATGGTGATGAAGCGTGTTGAAATCTTCTCCAATGATCTCCTTAAGCCTTCATGGATTTGTGGGAGTATCTCTCTGAAACTTCCTCTATATGGTGTGGCACGAAGCTCTGGAATTTTGGATCTCATGAGGATGAGGAAGACGAATCCAAGGGGGCCTTTTTATAGCCTCAGCGCTAGCTGTTGGACATGTGTGTCACACCCCTTTATTTGAGAATAACAAATCACAAATTGTATTTGATCTTGCTTGTCGTTTGTTTATAGTGTGCATGAACTATAGGTGCTATACTCCACAGGAAGAAAGTAGCTTGGAACCAACAAACTGAGCTGAAGCACTACCGCCAGTGTTAGGGGTTAACGCAGGCTCTAGCACTACTGCCAGCGCTAGCGCTACCGCCTGGCGCTAGCTCAAGTTCGTGCACAGCGCCACGCCGTTGACGGTTTTGCAACTGCTCCACACGAATGCTACCGCAGGCACTAGGAGCTACCGCATGCACTATCTTCAAGGTCTATAAATTTATGGGCTCTCTCTCATTTTGGTCAGATCTTCCAGAGAGATTACTTGTGCCAAATTTCCAAAGCTGCTACTCTGCCGAAAGTTCATCTCCCACTCAAAGCCAAAGAAGATTTCTGGAGAAGGAATCCCCCATGTTGTATCTGAAGAAAGATCGCTTCAACCTCGCTTGTGCTACAACGATCCTTCATCCTCAACTTCAGAAATCTCATAGAGGGAGTTCTTGTTATTTGCTTTATTTCATTATTGTAATTTTTGTAGTAGAATTCGCCTTGTGTTGACGACTAGGTCCATGCGAAGCTTAGGGGGTAATTCGCCGCGTGAGTTGTCTACTAGGTCTAGGAGATTAGATCTAGGGGGTGCTTGAGGCCATATCTGGGGAAGGATTGGCTAGAGCGGCTTGAGGCCATATCCGGGGAAGGATTGGCTAAAGCCAACCGGTTCGTGGGGATACGTGACGGTATAGAAAAGGAAACATTATTTTACTTTGTACGCCTCCGATTTCTAGCGATATTGAAATCAAATTTATGTAAACACCTTTTATATAATATAATCTTATCTCTATTTGTGTTTACTTGATTTCTTTCATTTGGCATAAAATTTATTTTAGCAAATTACTTTTGCTAAATTGTTATTTTGTTCTTTCTCACTAAAAACAATTTAGTCATTTTCATAAAATTATAAGAAAAATTGTATTCCCTTATTCACCCCCCCCCCCCCCCCCCCCTCTAAGGGCGCCAATCGATCCAACAAGTGGTATTGGAGCTGGTTATTCCAAACGGTTTACAAAACTAGGAATAATGACGTCTTATGATCTAGCTTTTTCCGAGGGTCAGGGAATTAGTAGACCTCCACTATTTACCGGGTCAGATTATAATTATTGGATGAATAGGATGAGATGTTTTCTTGACCCTAGATATTGAGGTATGGAATATGGTAGAAGAAGAATACTCTCCTCCTACAATTGTAGTTGGGGAGATAACTTTAGAAAACCAAAAGATTAATGGGATCATAGGGATAAGCTAAAATGCAAAAATAACGCCAAGGTCATGAATGCTTTATTCTGTGCATTAGATAGAAATGAATTTAATAGAATTTCCGCATGTACTACTGCATATGAAATTTGGAATCATTTGGAAGTTTCTCATGAAGGTACATCGCAGGTTAAAGATTCAAAGCTTTTCCAACTGGAGTCGGAATATGAAAAATTCTGGATGGATGAAAGTGAAGATGTTGATGCCATGTATACGCGCTTCACCAAGATCGTCAATGCCTCAAAAGTTCTTGGAAAGACCTTCTCCAACGGCGACTTGGTCTTAAAGATCCTTCGCCCCCTTCCTCCAAAATTCAACCCAAATGTGACGACCACTTCAGAATCACACAATCTAAGAATGCTCCAAGTTGAGAACCTCACTGCGAATCTCAAAACCCATGAGGTAGAACTCACAATCCAATATGATGAATAAAACAAGGAACCAAAGAAGAAGGCGTTGGCACTAAAGTCAAAAAAGGAATGCCAAGAGGATGAGGATGAAGATGAAGAAAGCCTTTTGGTGAAGAACTTCCGAAAGTTCATGCAAAATCTGGAAAGGAGAAACACTTTCCGAAAATTTATCCAAAAGGATGCAAGATGGAAAGGGTCATCTTCAAAGAAGGAAAAGGAGAGCGACGATGAAGATGAAAGACCTCCACCGGGATGCTTTCACTGTAGGAAGACCAGGCACATTCAGAGCCAGTGCCAAAAATTCTTGATGGAGAAGTAGGACAAGCGGCACAAAGGGAAGGAGAAGAGGAAAGTGCTAAAAGCTAGAACATGAGATGACTCCTCCTCCTCCTCCTCCGAATAATCAAGCGGGTCTTCATCAAGCGAAGATGAGGAAGCAAACACGTGCCTCATGGGACATGGAAACGACGACGATGACACCAGTGTTCTTAGCGACACTGAGGTAACTCCTCCCACTTATGATGAACTCTTTAATGAATTTCCTGAAACTTGCAAAGCTTTTGATAAAAATATGAAAGATACTATTTTATCGAATCGTCAAAATGAATCTCTTATTAAAGAAAATCAAAAGCTTTCCAAAAAATTAATTATTTTAGAAAAGAGAAAGGTTTCTTGCCAAGAGTGTGATCATTCCACTAAATTGGCAAGAGATATTGAAGTGTCTCTTTCTAAAGCCCTCTCTCATGCCAAAACTCTTACAAAAGAGAAGGGGGAATTGGAAAGAAAATTAGAAGCCTCTCTTGTGCTAATCAAAAATAATAAAATAGGTTTTGAAAATAAGTGTGTCATGATTGTGAAAGAAAATTCTTCACTTAAAGCACAAGTTCATGATCTCACCATGGCCATTAAAAAATTTGGAATAGGCCAAAAATCACTAGAAATGATTTTAGGGAACCAGTGCCATTGTTCTGGAAAATTTGGGCTCGGATATCGAGGTGAGGGCTACCGCCCGATGCTAGCCACTAACGCCAGCGCTAGCACCTCATACAAGAAGCCTGAATTTTCTTTTTCAAAATGTTTTTCTTCTGTAAATCCAATTTCTTCCAGCAAGAAAATATTCCAGAAAAGGGTCTCAACCCCCTTTATTTTGTGTGCAAACTGTTATAGGTTAGGTCACACATCTAGTTCTTGCAGGAAAATAAAATAAACTACTTTAAAGCAAATCTGGGTACCTAAGGCTTCCACTTATTTTATGGGTGGTTCCACTTGGGTATCCAGATCTTTACTCTCATATTCTTTCTATATGTGCAGGCCGGCTAAGGACAATGAAGACGTGTGGTACTTGGATTCTGGATGCTCCAACCACATGACATGCAATAAAGCAAAGTTCCTTAGCCTAGAGAAGAAGAAGGGAGGGATCGTGACGTTTGGCGATAACGGTAAAGGAAGGATCATGGGAATTGGTACAGTTGGTAATAAATCCTTTACTATATCTAATGTTCTTTATGTGAAAGGATTAAAACACAATTTAATTTCTATTAGCCAATTATGTGATAAAGGATTAGATGTGTTATTTGAATCTTCCACTAATCTATGCAAAATATCTAATCCTACCACAAAAGATATTTTACTAACTGCACCAAGAATACATAATGTCTATATAGTTTCTTTTCATGATCTTTCTAAATCATCTATAAAATGTTTTATCACTAAAAATGATGTATTGGAACTTTGGCATAGAAGGCTAGGGCATGCTAGCATAAAGGTCATTATAAAACATGCCAAAGGTTATTTAATTAGAGGATTGCCTAGGTTAAATGGAACTTTACCTTTACTTTGTTCATCATATCAAAAAGGTAAATTTTCTAGATCCTCTTTCAAAAGTAAAAATTTCATCTCTACTATAAGACCCTTGCAAATAATTCATATGGATCTTTTTGGTCCCGTTAGCACTGCAAGTCTTGGTGGTAGATTATATACATATGTTTTAATATATGATTTTTCAAGATATTGTTGGACATTATTTCTCTCTTCCAAATCTGATGCGTTTTGCGAATTTGCAAAATTATGTACTCGTATTCAAAATGAAAGTGATTTAAAAATTAAATGCATTCGCTCTGATCATGGAGGAGAATTTGAAAATGAAAAATATACATCCTTTTGTGATATGTTAGGCATTAAACATGAGTTCTCTACGCCACGCACACCACAATAAAATGGTGTTGTTGAAAGAAAGAATTGGACACTCCAAGAACTAGCACGCACTATGCTTTGTGAATATAAATTACCTAAGTCCTTTTGGGCCGAAGCCGTTAGTACATCATCTTATGATATGAATAGAATCATGCTTCGCCCATCTCTTAATCTCACACCATATGAACTCTATTTTCAAAAGAAGCCTAATGTATCTTATTTCAAAGTTTTTGGTTGTAAATGTTTTATTTTGAATACAAAAGATAGCTTGGGAAAGTTTGATGAAAATGTGATGAAGGAACATTTCTTGGGTACTCTTCAACTAGTAAAGCTTATAGAATTTTTAATAAAAGAACTAGTAGAGTTGAAGAGTCAATAAATGTGAAATTTGATGAGTTTGTTCCTTGTGTAGAAAAACTTTCCGCAAGGAATGAGGTTGATCTCTTACAACCTTTGGAGCATGGTGATGAGGAACCTTCCAAAGAAGAAGAAGAAGAGGTCAAGGAAGATGAATATGTACCTCCAAGTGCCTTGAAATTCACAAAGGATCATCCACGAGAATTAATAATTGGTGAACCATCCATCGGGGTAAGAACTCGCTCTTCTCTTCATGAATCTTATTCAAATATCTATTTTGTTTCCGAAATTGAACCAAAAACCATTTCCACCGCTTTAAATGATGATTTTTGGTTTTTGGCTATGAATGAAGAGTAATGTTTGGAAATTAGTATAAAGACCATCTAATCACCCAGTTGTAGGTGTAAAATGGATTTTTAAAAATAAATTAGATGGTGATTCTAGAATCACTAGGAATAAGGCACGCTTAGTAGCACAAGGATATTCACAAATCGAGGGGATAGATTTTGATGAAACTTTTGCACCCGTTGTTAGGTTGGAATCCATTAGAATTTTTCTAGCATTTGCAAGCTTTAAAAGAATAAAATTATATCAAATGGATGTAAAAAGTGTTTTTCTCAACGGGTTTGTAAATGAAGAAGTTTATGTTGAACAACACCCCGGTTTTATTAATGAAAAATTTCCCAATCATGTTTATAAACTAGAAAAAGCGCTTTATGGTTTAAAACAAGCGCCCCGTGCATGGTATGAAAGACTTACATCATTTTTATTAAAGCACAGTTATATTATGGGAAGTGCTGATAATACTCTCTTCATTAAGCACACCAATGATGATATGATTATTTTACAAATATATGTTGATGATATTATTTTTAGATCTACTAATGAAGAGATGTGTAAAGAAGTTATTTTAGTGATGAAAAATGAATTTGAAATGAGTCTTGTAGGAGAACTTTCTTATTTCCTTGGTTTTCAAATATCACAAAGAATTGAGGGTATCTTTATATGTCAAACTAAATATGTCCATGATATGCTTAAACATTTTGGATTTAAAAACCTTAAACATGCTTCTACACCAATGAGTGCATCACTAAAATTAGGAAAAGATGAATCGGGAATTTCTATAGATCAAACTCTATATACAGGTATGATAGGATCTCTACTTTACCTAAGTGCAACTAGACCCAATATTATGTTTGTCGTATGCTTATGCGCTCGATTTCAAGCTAATCCAAAAGAATCTCATTTAAAAGTGGTAAAATGAATTTTTAGATATCTTAATGGGTCCTCTAGATTAGGATTATAGTACCCGCACAATAATTCATTTACACTTCATGGCTATTCTGATTCAGACTATGTCGGATGTTCACTTGATAGAAAAAGCACTAGTGGTAGTTGTCATTTTCTAGGACCTTCATTAGTTGTATGGTATAGTAGGAAACAAAATTCGGTTGCACTCACCACCACAGAGGCCGAATACATTGCACTAGGGAGTTGTTGTGCACAAGCACTATGTATGGGACTAACATTAGAGGACATTAGTTTTCATCTAAAACATATAGAATTAAAATGTGACAACAAGAGTGTCATTGATCTTACAAACAATCCGGTACATCATTCTAGATCCAAACATATAGATGTACGTCATCATTTCATAAGGGATCACATTATGAAGGAAAATGTTAGAATAAGTTTCATTGGCACGGACTCTAAACTTACTGATATTTTCACTAAACCTCTTCCCGATGCAAGGATTCAAATGTTAAGGTTGGAATTAGGAGTCTTAGGCATCTTAGGATGAATAACATGTAAAACGCTAATGTTTTATGCAATTTGAGCAATCAAGACATCTCTGAAAATTACAAAATTTATGCATAAAACTACTCTTAAGGCTCCTAATAAATACCAAAAATCAGATTTTTAAAATTCTCAAAAAATCGTGTACTGTTTCCAGCGCTAGCGCTAGCGCCGGCGCTAGCGTGAGTGTTTGAATTTTGTGATTTTCAAAATTTCTAAAAATCTACAAAAATATTTTACTTCATATTTACTACTTTAATTATGTACTTCTGACTTTTGTTATTTTTGTTTTATTAATTTTATGGAAAATCAACTATAAAATTTCAAAATTCAACAATACAAAAATATGTTTTTGTGGTTTTCTGTTTTCCTTTCATAAAAAATGTTCAAAACAACAAAAAAAACTGTATGATCTTTATTGCTAATATCAAGCATGAATATGAATTCTATCATTTAAAATTATTTACAATGTTAAAACTTGTTTCTTCATTTTACTATGAACATTATTGTGTTTATCATGCTTTGATATATCTAATTAAGTGCATCAATTGTATTTAAAAATATGTGTAAAACCAAGCTTAGCATGCCTCTAAGTATGAGTAAATGTATTGTGATTGATAATGATACTTTTACACTCACTTATGTTTGGTAATGTACATGTGTGTTTAAATCTAAAAATGCTTGCTTGTGTATTGTAATTGTACAATGAATTAAAATTTGCATAAATTTATTATCTACACTACCTTTGAATTGCAATTAAAAACAAATAAAAGTGGTTGGATTTAAACATTTTTGTTAGGTTTGTAAAACAAGTGTATTCGGAGAATGTTGTCTCACAAAAGTGAACATAAAATTATATAGACAAATATAGCTCCACCAAGCACTACTTGAACCTCCTGATAAGTCTTCATAAGCATTGTGAGGTTGAGCACCTTGGAAAGAATAGTAAAGTGTCTTGTGCAATCCTTTGTTATTACACCACTTTTTCTAAAAATATTGTGCATTAAAGTGTGTGAAAGTTAATATACTTGTGTTTTATTGTGCACTTTACTGTACATATGTCTTGTATTTTGTGATTTAAATCAATTATTAACATTTCTCAAAATACACTTATGTGCACATCATTATCTTTCATAACACTTCTTGTCATGAGTATTGGATTCTAATGTGTTATCTATACTACTCCTTATATAAGAAATGCACTAGATAACCTTGCATGATCTCTACAATGTTTTTGGTATCTCTTGAACTTAAAATTAAGTAACATTGCAGTATATTTTATTTTTGATATGTTCATTTCATGCTTGGTAACTTTATGAAAAACTATAAGATTTCAAAGAGGTTACAACATCTTTCAATTTTGAACTAAAACTCATATTCTTACTTATGCTTTTCATGCTTACAAAAAGATGTTTCTTATAATCTTCCGCTTGCTTACAACTCTTATCTTTTTATTTGAAATCTCTTATATATACTATGCTTAAAATCTTTATCATTATCTATATTACAAAAGATCGATCATAATTTATCATTTAAAAGGAGTGCTTCCTTACTACCTTCACCCCACCTTCTTTTGATAATACCAAAAGGGGGAGATTAATTGAAGAAATCTTGAGGAGAAATGTAGAAGATTAAGGGGAGACTAATTCATATAATCTATCATTTAGGGGAAGTAAAACATTCATTGCATTTATGTAAGGGGAGCATTAAGATATGGGGAGTATGCACTATTCTCATGCTTATCATATACTATAGTTGCACTTTTATCTCGCTTATCATTTACCATAAACACCTTTGTTGATTTCTTGCTAAGAGGATTTGTTATTATCAAAAGGGGCATATTGTTGGACATGTGTGTCAAATCCCTTTGTTTGAGAATAACAAATCCCAAATTGTATTTGATCTTGCTTGTCGTGTGTTTATAGTGTGCAGGAACTATAAGTGCTATACTCCACAGGAAGAAAGCAGCTTGGAACCAACAAACTGAGCTGAAGCACTACCGCCAGCGCTAGGGGTTAACGCAGGCACTAGCGCTACCGCCTGGCGCTAGCTCAAGTTGATCTCTTATAAGAAAATTTGTATTCCCTTATTCACCCCCCCCCCCCCCCCCCTTTAAGGGCGCCAAACGATCTAACACTAGCGCATGCGCTAGCGCTATCACCGGTGCTATACCGGATTAGGCATTATTCTGTGTGGGGGAATCTTCAATCTGAGGAAACATTCCTCTCATGCCTTCTGTGCTCAGCGCTACCACCTGCGCTATCTGCTACCACCAGGCGCTAGCTCCTTCTATATGTGCTCCAGAATTGCACTTATCAATGCTAGCGCCGGGCGCTAGGTGCTACCGCCGACGCTAGTGGGCATGTTTGATTTGTTGGCTCAAATTTGGGGGCAACCTTCTTATGTAATCCTTGAGTTATATGGACTTTGATTCCTGCACACTTAAACACACAAGATCAAATACACATAGGATTTGTTATTCTCAAACCTAGGAGATGCGGAAGACCATGTTCCAACAAAAAGTGGTTAGGGGTGAGTCAGCATCCACCGAAAGGAAGGTGGTGTATAATGGTACACAGTGCGAGCACTAACCTTACACTTACCTGGCTATTGAACTACATAAATTAGAAATCATAACAATTTCTTCTGAGCTTTTGGAGTATTTTAAAGTTTTACTTGAACCCTCCTTTATGTATGATATATACAAGGGTATCTTAAAAGCTAGATTTTAGTCTTGTTATAAGACCAACATTTGGTTGAATGTTTGTTTCTGAAATTGTGGCGTGTTTAACCACTTTATCGAACAGAGCAATTAAAGAAGTGATTTGAGAGTTAGAACCTTAGGCTATTGGGATGGGTTTTCTTGTGGATTACTCCTGATGGGCAAACTCCCTTTGCTTGTATCTACTCTCCACTAGCTTTTTCATGATGTCTAATAGTAGTACCTATACGGTCCAGTATTGTACATTATGGCCTATGATGGTAGTGCATCATCTACCTAGAAGGGGAGTAGTCTGATCCGCTATAATCATTTATCACGTTGGTAAGGCCACTGTGCCTAGCTACCTATTTAACATTGGGACTGGGTTAGTTGACTATAATGGGTACATAGTTTAATGTACTTATCACACTTAAAATAACATTGTAGTACGTCATATTACATTTGCATACCTTTCACCTATAGATCTTTATCCTACAAGTTTGTATGGGAATTCTTGTATGATAAGTTTGTGTTATTATAAATAAATATCCTTAACTTATCATCTTGTATGGGCATACTTATAAGTTAAGGTATTTCTGTACCATATCTTGTTACCTGTTTATATTGTAATACTCTCTTTTCATATACGCTATATTTAATGTTTTGCCAAGACAAGATCCTTAGCTTATAAGTTTGCATGGGCACTTATATTAGTTGAGTTATTTATGAATTGTACCTTACTACTTGTTCTTAACACAATGCTCTCCCTCTCATCACTCAATTTTATTATACAATCGCTTGTACACTATTACCCTTCTCTCCACCCAGTGCCTTAGGATGCATTGGGGAATTTGAAGGGAATCCACTTAGTAAAATTGACTATAATTTTGTTTTAACCTCTCTTTAGGAGCCCCAACAGTAGTGGTGCCCACAGTACCACCCCCAGCTACACAAACTTAACATGTTGAAGTAATTCTACTTGTTACAGCACCGACCTCATTGCCTGTAGATGTGTCGAGAGATGTCGGCACTTATTCCTGCACTTTTATTTCATATTATACTATGGCCTGCTTTAGTCCTAGTCTTTCCATTGTAAATATGGACTTTATGTCATTATGTATATAAATGTGAATTAGGAATTCATCTTTTGTCTCTTGTAATTTTATATGTAAAATTTGAGATATATTTTTCTCCAAATTCTATGAACTATAGACAAGATTATCTATCGTTCATAGTATATGATATTTTTAAAGAAATATCAAGTGTCGTTTTCCACAGGGCTGTTGAATACTTCTACCCGTGCAAATTACTATTATTTTATCGGTAAAAAAAATTGGTTTTATAAATAAAGTGAATAATGAAAGAAAGCATTTGATCACAGATCAATCTTAAGGAAAATAATTAGTAAAACTAAGATTCATAAGCTTAATGATAAAACTCGGCTGTGGAGGTTCCCAAATCATGATAGCACCTCTCTCAAGGAATATAATTAACTAACCTTAGGTTGATCGAATAAGGCCCCTCGGCCAGTCAAAACCACTAAGCTTGCTTTATGAGGTGAACCCCACTATTGGATTTGACTCCAATACGAAATATTTATGTCATCATCTCTCGAGGGGTGCATGCAACTCCTTTTACTAATGAGTGATCTACTTGTATTCACGGAACTCTTGATCAACTAGAATACAAATTATGAATTCATTAGCGTATACTAAAAATATGAAATCAATAATTTGGAAATCAAAGGTAAATCGAGCTTTTACATTCAAAGCTCATGAAAAATAAATTACATAATTATTAATCTTAATGTATCATCCCATCAAATGCTAAAAGGATTTAGCTAAACATGATTCAGAAAAAAAAGGAAAATTTATAAATTAGAAAAGGAATTACCGGTGCAAGAAAGTAAAAAATTATTCTAGGAAATGAAAAGTGCAAGATTTAAAATAAATTGCAATTATAATATAAGAAAAGAAATCACAATGAAAGAAAGACAATTTTATAACTAATAATTGAAGAGCACATGTGCATGTAAACTAAATACTAAGCTAGAAAATGAAATTGCATGACATAAAATTAAATTGCATAAAATGAAATAACATAAATAAAAGTTCAAACAAGTAGAAGAAAAGGATCCAAATCGAAGCAAGGACTGGATATTGATCAACTTGGTAGCAACTGGCTTTTATAGGCCAAAAATTTCAAGTACACGCCATTGGTCACTCCCGTGACCTAGGGCATGTAACTTGCGAAAAACCTCCAAATAAAAGCCCAGGAATGTTGGGAGGAAAACCACCAAAATCTAAAGTAACTCAAAGTTACACGCCCTAGGTCATGCCTGTGACCAAGGGCGTGGAAGGCTGGATTTGGAATGGTTAGTAGAATGGCTCGATCTGGACTGATTGTGGCAGTTACTGGATGGGTCACACCCTCAGTCATACCCAAGATTGAGGGCGTGTCATCTTAAATAGAGTGGAAGTCATGATCTGCCAACTGGACACGACTGGGTTGGGTCATGGCCATGACCAAATGACACGCCCTTAGTCATGCTTGTGTCCAAGGTCATGTAATTTTAAAGTTGTGCTGGAAGACATTTTCTAGAAATCTGGATCAACATGGCAATGACTTATGTCATGCCCCTAGGTCACACACGTGACCTAGGGCATACGCTTTGCTATTTCGGCAGAAATGCTTCAAATTACCACCTGATCATGTTTATGAGCTCCAAATTGCCATCAGTAGCCCAATTATTCCTGAAAACATAAAAAAAATGATTTTAACAATAATTAAGATAAACTAAAATAAAATATTATTATTTAATTATAGAAAATTTTAATTAATAAATATATAAATATTATATTATCAAATACCCCCATACTTAACCTTTTGCTATTCTAGAGCAAAACTAATTCATAAGTATGAGAAGAATTCGTAGGACATTTCAAAAAGATTTTCTCCTTATTATGCACTTAAAATAATACATGACTCATCAAAAATAAGTTTTGAAATAAATTTAGATTCATAAGAAATAAGTCATGATTCATAAGTTGATATGAGTAGAAGAAATATTAGTTTCAAAATTCTCTATTTAAATTTTCAATAACAATATTGTATTGAATTAAGCAAAATAATCTATGATTACAAATATTAAAACTTTTAATATCATTAGAAACTTTTAGAAAATCCCAAAATGTTAACAAAGCTCTTTCATAAATATCTTGGTTATGAATTGATATTGTCTAAAGGGGGTTGAAATTTGGCATGGAAGAAAATATTTGTATATGCTTAAGAAATGATGACTTTTATCCTCTCATTTCCATGGCATATTATCTTTTAAGAGCTTTCTTCTTTCTTAAACTTACCAAAATATATATGATTAGGAATGATGAATTTTATCTTCTCAACTCCATGACATATAGTCTTTTAAAACCTTGAGTGCATATATTTAGCAATGATGAATTTTATCCTTAATTTTTTTAATCTTGTTAGGGGAAGGGCTACGGTAGGGGAAGGGTTATGGTTTAAAGGCTTTAAATTACAAAGATATATGTTTGAGGGCATAAAAAATAAATTGAGAAATCTTAAGAATTTATGAGCTAAAGTTAATATAAGTAAAATCTAAAGATTTTTTTTGCACAATTTATAAAAATATAATTCATGATATTTTAAAGAAATAAAGTAAAACTATGAAATATTTTAAACAAATAAAGATAATGAAAAATTAATTTTAACAAATTCCGAAGAGACATATAAAATCAAAATACATAAAAGAGAACTCTTTAAAAAGCCTATAAATAAAACTCATAATTTAAAATTAGTTAAGCTCAATTAAAAATAAGGATGAATCTAATATTACAAGATTTACAAAAATATATTAAAAATGTTTTCTTTAAAAAAAATAAGATTTTCAATATTTTTTTTTCAATTTTTTTTATTTTCTATAATAATTTTGAACATAAAACATAAATATTTTGTTAGATCTTGTATTTCCTAAGGAATACCCAATGACGAGCTCTCAAGGTACAAGGAGGTTTTGTAGAATGAAAGCCCAACATGACCCTTTCGCAAGAAATTAGATTTTTCCCTATTTTTTAAAATTGTTTTGTATTTTAATTTGCATTGAATAGAAAATAAGACAAAAGGAAACTAAAAATAATGGCAAACAAGAACATTTTTTTATATATTTTGAGTTTTTTCTAAAATGAAAAAAAAAAGTTTAATGATTTTTTTCAATTTTTTTATTTGTTTTTTATTTTTTAATAAAAATTAAAATATAAGAGAGCACACCCGCATACTTAAAAATAAACATTATCCTCAATGTTTATAAACTAAGTATGAAGAGGAAGACATGTAAAGAAAATGCATATAAAAGAAAAGGGCAAGAAAATAAAGATAACCAAGGGGTGCCTCCTAAGAGCGCTTTATTTAACATCTTTGAGCTAGACATTAAGGGTTAGCGAAAAGGATATTTAAATTGAAAGTGCACATGCGACTCCTTTAATTCACACTAGAAGGAATATTCCGAAGACCATTGTCTGACTCCTCCTCGACTAAACTCTTGATTCTTTCTTTGTCTGTTAGCTTGAAAGTGTGAATCCAAATGACCTATACATACCTGAGGTAATTTGGATTGTTGGAGATGAGCGCCAAATGGATCATTGAAGAAGTTTGGTTACAATGGCTCATCATCTAAAGTGAAATCATTAGTATCAAAAGAATAAAAAATAAGCGACTCAGAAAAAATTTCATAAGGAGTTTCTTGTGAAAATAAAAGATTAAGCGCCGTTTGTTCATGTGCAAAAACAAAATCATTATCCGATAATTCTAGTGGAATACCAAGTAGAATAAATTCATGTGACATAATATTTTCATGAACTTTCTTTTCCCAATAATTAGGTGGTGTGTATGAAACAATCATGAAAAATAGGAGTGGAATCGGGCAGAGCAGGAGAAGAAACATGTTCATCTTCTATTTTATCCGGTGCACCCATAATATAAATAAATTCTCAATATAATAAAATTTCTTGATCTTCGGTGAAAGATACGATGGGGGTAGATGAAGAGTCATGCACCTCCATAGATAAATTTGTTTACGATGATTGAAAAATAAAACTAGAATTAAGATTGCTCTTATCTATATTTTGGGAGTCAATATCAAATTGATATTGCGTGGGCTTCACAAAATTAGAAGTGGAGCTTTGTGGCTCTAAGGTGGATGAATAAAAATTAGGATCAAATGAATTTTTTTCATTGCGCGTAAACTATCCAGGTGATCTTGCCACCATGACTAATTCATATATGAGCTAGATGAAAATTCATTAGAAATATCAAGTGTCGTATTCCATGGAGCTTTTGAATACTTCTACTCACACAAATTACAATTATTTCATTGGTAAATAAATTTGATTTTTTATATTAAATTAATAAAGAATGAAAGCATTTGATCACGAATCAATCTTAAGGAAAATAATTAGTGAAACTATGATTCATAAGATTGATGATAAAATCAACCATGGAGGTTCCCAAATTGTGATTGCACCTCCCTTGAGGAATACTATCAACTAACCTTAGGTTGATCGATTAAGACCCCTCATCTAGTTGAAACCCCTAAGCTTGTTCTACGAGGTGAAACTTATTATTGGATTTGACTACAATCCGGAATATTTATGTCATCCTCTCTCGAGGGGTGCATGCAACTCCTTTTACCAATGAGTGATCACCTCGTTTTCACAAAACTCTCGATCAACTAGAATACGGATCAAGAATTGATTAGCATATACTAGAAATATTAAATCAATAATTTGTAAATCAAAGGTAAAACGAGCTTTTACATTCAAAGCTCATGAAAAATAAATTACATAATTATATTTCTTAAGATATCATCTGATCAAATGCTAAAAGGATTTAGCTAAACATGTTTCGGAAAAAGTAGAAAATTTATAAATTAGAAAAGGAATTACGTGTCCAAGAAACTAAATATTATTCTAGGAAATGAAAAGTGCATGACATAAAATAAATTGCAATTCTAATATAAGAAAAGAAATCACAATGAAAGAAAGACAATTTTATACCTAACAATTAAAGAGTACATATGCATGTAAAGTAAATACTAAGCTAGGAAATAAAATTGCATGACATAAAAGCAAATTGCATAAAATGAAATTACATAAATAAAACTGCGGAAAAGTAAAAGTAAAGGATCCAAATTGAAGCAAGGATTGAATACTGATCAACTTTGCAGCAACTGGCTTTTATAGGCAGAAAATTCGAAGTACACGCCCTTGGTCACGCCCGTAACCTAAGGCGTGTAACTTGCGAAAAACATCAAAATAAAATCATGGGAAAAATGGGAGGAAAATGCCAAAATATGAAGTAACTTGAAGTTACACACCCTAGGTCACACTCATGACCTATGGCGTGTCAGGCTGGATTTGAAACAGTCAGTTGAACGACTCGATCTAGAGTGAATGCATAAGTTAATGAATGGGTAACTTCCTTGGCCACACCCGTGATTGAGGGTGTCAACTTAAACTGAGCGAAAGGCTTGATCTGGAAGCTGGAACATGACTGGGTTGGGTCATGGCAGTGAACAAATGTCACGCCCTTGGTCACGCTTGTGACCAAGGTAGTGTAATTTTAAAATTGCGCTGGAAGACATTTTTTTGGAAATCTAGATCAACATGGCCTTGACTTATGTCACGCCCCTAGGTCACGCCCTTGATATAGGGCATGTACTTTGCGATTTTGGTAGAAATGCTTCAAATTACCACCTGATCACATTTATGAGCTCCAAATTGCTATCAGCAACCCAATTATTCCTGAAAACAAAATCAGAAGTGATTTAGACAATAATTATGATAAAATAAAAAAAAGTATTATTTAATTAATGAAAATTATAATAAATAAATATACAAATAATGTATTACTATAATTTCTTTATAGGTTGGTAATATTGTGATGTAATAATGTCTTGCAATATAATAAACCATGGCCTTAAGGCCTACAAGCTCTCCATTAGGGAGTTCAAAATTTTAGTTAATAATGAAACGGTAAAAGCACACAAAAAGGATCACATGCCTACAATGACTAAACAAAACTAATCAAGAAGACAAGTACTGCTCGTTAGAGTCCCTACCGGTGTGCCGCCTCCTTTCCGCAAACAGCAACCATCACATTAAAAATGGTGCACAAAGAGGGTTTACTACAAGCCGACCTTAACTAGGAGACAAAACTACTCCCGCAACAGACCTAGTAGTCTCTGGGGAGCTAGAACACCTTGCGAGTCAGTATATCATACGATAGAATAATATAACAAGTAGGTAAGCATAAGAGACAGTACACAGGAGAGCAATCTACAAATAGAAAGCATATTGGAAAATTCAGCAATCATTAGCATCCTACATTACTTAACAAATTTGCTAGAGGAGGGACTCCTGAGTCATCAGCTACAAGGGCATTATCTAGCCTTGAGTTATGGGCGAGTAACCTCCAACCCAAATCAAATATGCTACCATGGGAAGCCAATCCCAACACTCGAGTCCTATGCTACAAAGGAGAAGTAACTCCCTTGAGTCCATGGTGTATAAGTTCAATAATTATGCTACCTGGGAGCTATAACCATGCAATAAGTAATATCGCCGATAGTAGCTCCAGTATTTACCCATTTCTAAGATTAGGCGTCTCCACAAATTACCTTTGAGGCCACAAGCGCATCATGATGCTCCCCAACACGTACAATAAAATTGGAAGCACTCTCATCAAAAATTCTTGATGCTATCGCCGTGCGTTAACTACTACTATCTGTGGTTGTTCTAGGAATCTGTTAATCAACTCCATTTTTAGCCTTTTCTAGGCTTCTCCACCCCAAGACCATACCTCCTAATAGAACCATGGCATATTATAGATTTTATACAAAAACCCCTTAACTAGATCTAATAAAACATCACCAAATTGAGTTATACACAATGATTTTTCTTCATATACAACATCTATGAGGGGAAATTTAAGACAACATAGGAGCAAAGCCTAAATACCAAAGGAATGGAGTTGTTAACTTGAGAGATCTCCTGGGATCCATGGATCTTTGAGATGCTTGTGTGGAGAACGGTCGTAGTGATCGACTATAGCAAGCTAACTCCAGCGATGGCTCATTGATCCGACCATTGGAGCTCCAACAACCTCTCCTTCTTCCACACCTTCGGTGGAGAGCTCTCCTCTCATCTTTCCCTAGCCTTTGAAGAAAAATAAGTGAAAATGGTGAAATTACGTCTTCAACCCCTAGTATGAGGCTTGGGCGAAGAGATCATGGCCCTCCTATTGAGTTTCAAGAGCTTTGGATGGAAATGATCAAGGGGGTTGATTTCTAATATCCATTTTGGCACTACTGCGCAATGGTGTCTTCAAGATTATGTTACTTCTCGAAATGAATGCTACCGCCCACTGTATCACCTATCACACGTTAGTAGTCCCAGTTTTCCCGCGGTAGCAAAATAGAGAGAGGGGCTGAAATGAAATTATTTTAATGTAATTTGTGTTTACGAAGGTAGCAAAATTACAGCGTGGTAGCTCCCAGATTTCTAATACTTCATGAAAATTAGGGTGCTACATATGTATCAGTATCCCTAACCATGACCTTGAGCTAATTAATTGTATTATGGTTATGAATTACCAGACAATTACAACGAATATAGGTCATTTAAATAGTTCTAGTTTTTTTATCCTGGTTTATACCACATTTACAATTCTTATCTCCACATAATGTAGTTGGCTTAACTTCAGATTCAACTTTAAGTGGTATATTAGAACTAGTTGATGGATCCATGGCAGGTTTGCCAATATCATGTTGATATAAGCTTGGAAGAGGGCATTTTTTGATATATATATATATATATATATATATATATATATTAAAAAGATATATTACGGCCTGCGTTTAGCATAAAATAGAAATTCATATAAAAAACTGCATCGTCCAATATGGTTTGGTTATTGGGGAACGTCTGATTCTACCCAAGCACTTTATATGCAGCTTCAATTCCTCTCAAACACGTTATCGCTCTTCCCTAACTCAAAACATGTCACACGAACGTCGCTCCCTCTTATCTCTATCGCTCCCACTATCCCTCTGCCGTGACATCAAGCCGCAACATCTCTTCGACTCCTCCTATGGCATTGTAGTCTCACTCCTCTCTCTCATGCCTTCTCCCGCGATTCCAGACTCCCCCGAAGACATCAACACCGGCCACCAGGTACATGTTCCCTTCTTCCTCGACATTTCTCATTTCTCATTTCTTCAGAGCTATAGATCTACAAATCTCAGACACTTCATCTTCTACTATTGTGACCCACTACACATTTCATCTACCAGGTTAAAAACACCCATGTCGCTCCATCTCATCTCTTTTACATATCGATTCAGACAGAAATGGGTGGCTGATTTACCAGCTGCGTGCTCATCAAAACACCTCCCTCAATA
This sequence comes from Dactylorhiza incarnata, assembly GCA_033032865.1. NCBI lineage: Eukaryota > Viridiplantae > Streptophyta > Magnoliopsida > Asparagales > Orchidaceae > Dactylorhiza > Dactylorhiza incarnata. Next base: position 1,786,889 of record JAWHQI010000026.1, on the reverse strand, counting down.
GCTCAGTAAGATTCTCATTTCCCAAAATTAATTGACATTAATAACAGACGGTTGGGGACTACGTCTTCCATAAGAAATTTCAAGGGTAGAGTGTGGACTACTTCTTTCATTCAGCACTTTAATTACAATTTCAAACCATGATACTCATTTACATGAAAGATCTTCAAGCCTCTGGAATGATGATTAATGTTCTGTAGAAATTGTTAAAAAAATTATTAGAGAACAACTAAATAGAGGAAGAAATTTTGTAAGATCCTATGAAATTTCATGTGGTTAAATTTTCCTGATTTTTGTTTAGATATAATTTATGAAATTTTTGTTTAGTTATAGTTTATGTGGTTTGTTCACCTATAGTTTATGTGATTTATTTCCCTCATTTCATGATTTGGATAGTAATGAATTTCATGATCTTTAAAGCAAGTTTTAGGTAATCGATTATAGGACGAGAGTCCGGTTGATTTTTCCTAAACTTAGTTGGGCATTAACCTCGAGAGAGGCATGTTCGAGCTTCGGGAACCTCCACGGTCAAGTAGTTCAATTTAAACGGAATTAGATTTAATCTCTTTTCACTTGTCTTTTCTCACTCCAAGGTGACTTTTGATTGAGTACTAGCTTCTTCTATCATCATCTAAACTCTAAATTTAGCTTGCAATTTCTTTTTTTCTAGCCAAGTAATTAAAACCCCAAAATATCGTTAGATAAGATAATAGCGACTTTCCTCAAAGTAGAAGTAATCAACGCGCCCCGTGGAATACGACCTTGATATTTCTTAATATCATATACTATAGACGATAAGGTACACTTGCCTTTATCGGAAATAGTTTTGGAGAAAATCTCAAACCTTCACTAAATTTCAAAACCGAGAAATCTATATCAAGTTTTTGGCGCCGTTGCCGGGGACTTTGCGTAGATATTTTGAAAAGAGGATAGCTATTAATTTTATCATGCTTCTTTTTATTTTATTTTGCTTTTTCTAAATTTCAAAAAGAAAAAAAAAATTTAGTTTTTCTTCTTCCTTTCTTCTCTTTTTAGTGTATGACCCGAGGTAGCACTTCGATTCTTCCTTTTGATCCGGAGATCGAGCGAACCCTTTTGAGGCACCGCCGTTCTCGTGATCAGGGAAATCAAGTAGAATCCGAAGAGTCGATCGGGGACACTAACACAGCAAATATGGATCATAATCTTAATCCTCCTAATCTTAACGAGCCAAATCCTAATGAGGACGCGCAACGGACCATGTCCTATTATGCGCGGCCAAATTTGGAAGGCACACAATCGAATATTGTTCGCCCCACGGTGGCGAACAATAATTTTGAGATCAAGTCCAGCATCATACAAATGGTGCAACAATCGGTGACCTTTGATGGTCAACCGGACGAGGATCCAAATTCACATATCTCTTACTTTCTTGAATTTTGCGACAATTTTAAGATCAATGGCATCACCGATGACGCCATTCGACTACATCTTTTTCCTTTTTCTTTGCGGTCTAAGGCCAAGCAGTGGCTGGGCTCCCTACCTAGGGGATCCATCACTACATGGGCCGAAATGGCAGAAAAATTTCTTAATAAATATTTCCCGCCCTCAAAGACTGCTAAATTGCACACGGATATTGCGTCATTCATGGAAATCGACTCGGAGACTCTCTATGACACATGGGAGCGCTTCAAGGAGCTTTTGCGTCGATGCCCTCACCACGCACTTGCCACTTGGCAACAAGTGCAAATATTTTATAATGGCTTAAATCTCCAAACGAGGCAAATGATTGATGCGGCCGCCGGGGGGACATTAAATAACAAAACCCCGATCGCCGCTCAAGAGCTTTTCGAAGAGATGGCCACAAATGCATACCAATGGAACATGCCCCGAGCACGGCCTAATAAGCCGGCCGGAATTTTTGAAATAGACGCAAACGCAAATTTAGCTTTACAAGTTGAGCGCTTAACAAAGCAAGTGGCGGAGATGTCTGCTTCCTCCGCCACTCCTCCTTGGGCTAATAACGTTTTAATTGAAGAACATGTTGACTACATGGGAAATCCACCTCGGCCTTCCTATAACCCAAACACTGCTCTGTATAATAACACCTACAATGCGGGTTATAGGAATCATCCGAATTTCTCATGGAGCAACCAAGGAAATGCTCAGCGTCCTATGAATTTAAATCAACCTCCCCCTAATCAACTTCTTAACTTAACTCCGCCTCCAAATTTGATTTCTTAAAATTATAATCCACCCGGTTTTCCACCGCAACAGCAAAAACTCTCTCCGATTGAAGAGGTTTTTGCAAAATATGTTGCTACAAATGAAACGAACATCCGGAACCTTACCAGATCGATCAAAAATTTAGAGAATCAAGTGGGCCAACTCGCAAAGATGATTTCTGAGCATCAACAAGGAGCACTACCGGGGAACACCGAGCAAAATCCAAAGGAGAGCGCGCACGCGATTACACTCCGAAGCGGGAAGGAGGTGGTTCAAAAACAGGACGAACCCAAGGTAATTTCCTCTCCTCCTCCTCCTACTTTTAATTCATCTTCGAATTTGCCCGCTACGATAGCTCCGCACACTTCTATTTTAAATCCGCGCGCTCCTACTTCTAATATTCCGTATCCATCGAAATTTAAAATGAAAGCGCCAAAAAAAATTATAAAAAGTTTTTAGATGTTTTAAAACAAATCCATATTAATGTACCTTTCTGCGAGGCTATCTCACAAATGCCTAAATATGCGAAATATCTTAAGGAGTTGCTCTCCAATAAGAAAAAGTTAGAAGATATTTCGCATATTTCTTTAAACGCAGAATGCTCCGCGGCTGTACTCAACAAATTGCCGAAAAAAGCAAATGACCCGGGACGGTTTTCCATCCCATGTCTTTTTGGCAATTCGTTAGTAAAACACGCCTTAGCGGATCTTGGAGCAAGCATCAACCTTATGCCGTTTTCTTTGTTCAAAAAGCTAGGTCTAGGAAATCCAAGGCCCACTCGAATGAGTATCCAATTAGCGGATCGTTCTTTAAAATATCCGATAGGAATAGTGGAGGACGTGCTCGTCAAGGTTGACAAATTCATCTTCCCGGTGGATTTTGTCATTCTTGACATCAAAGAGGATGCCGAAGTACCCCTCATACTCGGTCGCCCCTTCCTTGCCACCTCCCGCGCTATTATCGACGTAAGTAACGGAAAGCTCCTCCTACGGGTTGGAGACGATGAAGTTACTTTCGGCATAAATTCCTTGATGCGGAACACGCTAGAAAATGACGATTCATGTTTTTACTTAGAAGAGTGTTGTGAGTTCGATTCATCCCTCGAGTTAGTTTCATCGGCGAGTAGTGATTCCGAGCCCGTAGAGCTCTTTTGTGATGAAGAAGAAGTTTCTCACCCCACACCACCCGAACCATTATTTTTAGAAAAATTAAAAATCAAGACTTCTTATGAAGAACCACCCGTATTGGAGTTGAAACAACTCCCCCCTCACCTTAAATACTTGTTTTTGGAAAAAGAGTCTAAGCTACCCGTCATCATTTCATCCGATCTTAGCAACTCAGAAATTTCTGAGTTGACTATAGTCTTAAGAAAGCACCGCCACGCAATTGCGTGGCAATTATCGGACATTAAGGGTATAAACCCATCTTTCTGCACTCATAAAATATTTCTCGAACATAATTCCCGAAATTCAGTCCAGCCTCAACGACGACTAAACCCTAACATGAAAGAAGTCGTTAAGACCGAAGTTATAAAACTTCTGGACGCGGGAATCATCTACCCGATATCGGACAGTACTTGGGTTAGCCCAGTACAAGTCGTGCCAAAGAAAGGTGGTGTCACGGTAGTTGCGAACGAAAATAACGAATTGATCCCAACCCGTACTATTACGGGTTGGCGGATGTGCATCGACTATCGGAAATTAAATGATGCCACCCGTAAGGATCACTTCCCTCTACCATTTATCGACCAAATTTTAGAACGCCTTTCGGGTCACTCCTACTACTATTTTCTAGATGGTTTGTCGGGATACTTCCAAATTCCGATTTCGCCCGACGACCAAGAGAAAACCACTTTCACTTGTCCCTTTGGCACCTTCGCTTATCGAAGGATGTCATTTGGTCTTTGTAACGCGCCAGCTACATTCCAAAGATGTATGCTGGCAATTTTTGACGAGTTAGTGGAGGAGGTGATGGAAGTATTTATGGATGATTTTTCCGTGTACGGGAGTTCATTTGAAAACTGTTTAAAAAATCTCGAGCGCGTGTTGCAGCGATGTGAGGAAACGAATTTAGCGCTTAATTGGGAAAAATGCCATTTTATGGTCAAGGAAGGACTAGTCCTTGGCCATAAAATTTCGGGCAAGGGGATCGAGGTCGATAGGGCCAAGATTGAAGTAATTGAAAAACTTCCCCCTCCCACAAACGTAAAAGCTATTAGGAGTTTCCTAGGCCACGCGGGGTTCTATCGGCGCTTTATACAAAATTTTTCAAAAATCACAAAGCCGTTAACCCATCTTCTTGAAAAGGAATCCTCATTTATTTTTAGCGATGAATGCCATTTGGCCTTTAAACTTATCAAAGAAAAACTTATAAACTCCCCGATTCTAGTCGCGCCGGATTGGTCGCTCCCTTTTGAAATCATGTGCGACGCGAGTGACATTGCGGTTGGTGCCATTTTAGGCCAACGGGTGAGTAAGTATTTCCACTCTATTTATTATGCGAGCAAAACACTCACGTCGGCACAAGAGAATTACACCACTACCGAAAAAGAGCTTCTAGCGATCGTTTTTGCCTTCGATAAGTTTAGGTCATACATCACCCTCTCGAAAGTTATCGTCTTCACGGATCACTCCGCACTTAGGTATCTTTTAAGCAAATCGGACGCCAAGCCTCGTCTTTTGCGATGGATCCTCCTCTTGCAGGAGTTTGACTTAGAGATCCGGGACAAAAGGGGAGCCGAAAACTTGGCGGCCGATCACCTCTCCCATTTAGAAAACCCCGCCTCAGACGTATTAATAGAATCTAACATTAATGATAAATTTTCCGAAGAGCGCCTCCTTACTCTCGAAAATATTAATTCATCGTCTACCCCCTGGTTTGCAGATCTGGCTAACTATTTAGTAGCCCGGGTCCTGCCAAAAGAATTCTCGAGTCAGCAAAAGAAGAAATTCTTTTCTGATTTAAAGAATTACTTTTGGGAGGACCCCTTTTTATTCCATGTATGCGCAGACCAGGTAGTAAGACGATGCATCTCGAGTGAGGAAGGCCTTAAAATTTTACGTCATTATCATGAGGGACCCACCGGAGGTCATTATCATTCAAACCGAACTGCAAGGAAGGCGCTGGAGGCGGGCTTTTATTGGCCCTCGCTCTTCAAAGATGCTCACACCCTTGTGAGTACTTGCGACAGCTGCCAGCGGTCGGGGAACATCTCCCATCGGGATGAGATGCCCCAAAACATTTTCTTAGAATGCGAAATTTTCGACCTTTGGGGTATCGATTTTGTTGGTCCTCTCCCTCCATCTTTTTCAAATAAATATATTCTAGTGGCGGTCGACTACGTATCGAGGTGGGCGGAAGCGCAAGCTCTCCCCACGAATGATGCGCTAGTCATCGTTAATTTCTTAAAAAAATTATTTTCTCGATTTGGCACGCCGCGCGCTATTGTGAGTGATCGGGGCACCCATTTTTGCAATACTCAATTTACAAAAATCTTAGCGAAATATGGTGTCACTCACAAATTATCCACCGCATATCACCCACAAACGAGCGGCCAAGTCGAAGTTGTTAATCGAGAATTAAAACGGATTTTAGAAAAAATAGTTTCTATCAATCAGAAGGATTGGGCAATAAAGCTCGATGACGCGCTATGGGCCTATGGAACGGCGTACAAGACCGCTATCGGTTGTACACCGTATCGAATGGTTTATGGCAAGGCTTTCCACCTTCCAGTCGAATTAGAACACCGCGCATTTTGGGCGCTTAAATTTTTAAACCTCGATTCCACTCTAGCGGGAGAACAAAGAAAATTCCAAATGAACGAATTAGATGAGTGGCGAGCGAATGCATATGAGAGCAATAAATTATATAAGGAGCGAACGAAGTTTTATCACGATAAGCATATAAAATTTCCAAAAACTTTTTCGCCGGGCGATCTCGTCCTCCTTTACAATTTCCGTCTTCGCCTTTTTCCGGGAAAACTAAAATCCCGATGGTCCGGACCCTTTATTGTTAAAGAGGTTTGGTCCTATGGGACAATTTTAATTTCCCACCCGGAAAAAGGTGCCTTCAAAGTAAACGGCCACCGCCTTAAATTATATCTTCTGGGAGAGTTAACTAATGAAAAGAGTGATTCGATTGTATTTCAACCTATAATATGATGGGCAAGTGGGTCAAGCTACGCGACCTTAAACAAAGCGCTGTTGGGAGGCACCCCAAAGTTATATTTTGTTATTTTCTCTTGTCTCTTCTTTTCTTCTTTAACAACTTTTGCAGGTAATCGCGGCTTCCCCACAAAAGCTTCAAAAAAATCAGGGAAGCCCTTTTTCCTTCTCTTCTTTTGTTTTTGCATTTCTTTTTACCTTTTCTTACTTCATACTTATTTTTAAACATTGGGGACAATGTTTAACTTTAAGTATGGGGGTGTAAATAGCCCTTTGTAAATATTTGTAAATAGTTTTAAAAAGAAAATTTTCAAAAGAAAATGAAAAGAAAAAAAAACAACAAAAAGAAAATTTTAATTTTGTTTCTATGATTCCTTTATTTAAGCACTTGTAAAATCCAAAAACTCAAAAAAATTAGAAAATCGAAAATTTAAATCTTGGAAAGGGACGTTTGGGATTTCATCCCATCACACCTCCTAGTACCTTGCGAACCCTTCACCGGGTAGCCCTTGGGATGTCCAAGACTTACAAAAATTGTTAAGTTTTAAAGCTAGTTTCCTTTCTTTGTAAATAGTTTTTAATGGGAAAAAATTCAAAAATTAAAAAAAAAAGATAATATCAAAAATTCAAAAAAAAAAAGATAATATCAAAAATTCCAAAAATTCTTATATCCCTCCTTCTTGTTGTTTTTGTGATTTCTTAGAAATCTAGTTGAGAATGTTTATAAGCATGTTTAAGTTTTTAATTGGCTAAAATTTTGCTTATCATAGTTTGTTAATTTTAAATTTGAGGTAATCTTGATTTAAGAATCACCTTATGATTTTAAATTGATTAGAGAATTTTGTTAGCATGACTTCTCTTTTTATCTTTAAATGGCTTCATTTTGTAGTGAATTTCCTAAACCTCTTTAGATTTCAATTATATTTTCTTCTAACTTTTTAGATCTTAGGAAATTTAATGTTACTAGAATTTGCTCTCAATATAATTTAAAGCTAGCTAGATTTATTTCCCTTCCTTACCCCCTTTGTGGCATATAAAAAAATGAACTTTAAAAGATCATATGTCATGGGAATAAGAGGACAAAATTCATTATTCCCTAAAACATATGCACCCAAAATATTTGAAAAGATTATATGGCATGGAGTAAGAGGATAAAATTCATTACTCCTAAACCATATACATTTTGGGTTTTTATTAGAAGAGAAAAAAAAAGAAAAAAAAAGAGGAAATTTCATGATAAATTGCATTTCCTCCATTCAAAAATTTCTCTTCTTATGCCAAATTTTATGAAATCCCCCTTAGCCAAATATCATTGTTCTAGTTTTAGTTGAAAATTATGGAGAGAGCAATATTTAGTAATTTACTTTTCCTTAAGATTCTTTTAAGATAGAGTTCTTATAATTTTAATTTAATTTAGATTTATAATTTCTACAATTTTGTCAAACTACTTAATTTTCTTGAGAAGTTCTTGCCTAAACATTTTTCCCTCTTTTCAAATCATCATCATAATCTAGGACTTAACTCCCCCTTAAATTTACTCTTAACTTAACTTTTGGTTAATTGAAATTTTAGTTTTAAATTAAATTTTTTTTTAAGGATGTCTTATAAATTATGCCTCACACTTTTGCTCTGGAATAGCAAAACCTCAAGTATGGGGGTATTTGATAAGTAGTATTTTTATAACTTTTTAATAGAAAATTTTGTAAATATTTAATTTGAATTTTCCTTTTTATGACAATTTTAGGTTATAAGTAGTTCTGTTTGTAATTTTGATTCTAACTTAGCTTAATTTCAATATTTGCAGAATTTTGGGACAAATCGGGAAAAATAGCATGTCACGCCCTCGGTCACGCCCGTGACCAAGGGCGTGTAACCTGAAGATTAGTCAAGAATCGATGCCACGCTGTTTGAACCAGTCCACACCAAGTCACGCCCCAGGTCACGCCCGTGACCGGGGGCGTGTAATCTTAGAATCTTCCACGTAGAGCCGCCGTCGAGACATGGAGCTGCAGTCGAGAAGTCAACTTGAGTCACGCCTGTGACCCACATGTCACGGCCGTGACTTGCCCGCGTGATCTCTGCTTCGCCGCCGCGCCAAATTCCAGCCCACGCCGCATTTAATGCAGCCGTCCAAAGTCACGGCTGTGACCCGACATGTCATGCCCGTGACATGTCACTTTGCGCCGCGCCGTCCAAAAAGCCCATGCCGCTGTCGGATCCGATGTGAATAGTGCAGTCACGCCCTTAGTCACGCCCGTGACCGAGGGCGTGTAATCTGAAATTTTTTCCTATAATTTAGAGGTTCTCCTTGAGTCCAGGGTTCAGAATTTTGGAGTGGGGGAGGTGCTGTTGGAGCCAATCTTTAGTATTTTTTCACTTTCATGTTCATGTTCATGTGACTTTACTTTCATGCTCTCTTCCTTTTCTCATGCAATGTACTAGCTTCCTTTCAATGCAATAGTTTAGTTTAAGCTTGTAACTTGTTTTTCCTAGCTTGCAATCTCTTCTCTTAAGACTTGTAATAGTTTTCATTTAAATAAAAATTAGTTGTTCTCTTTATTTTGTCTCCTCCTTACTTAGTTAAATTTTCTTATTATGCATTTTTATTTTTCTTCCTCTTTCCCCTCCACCATGATTAACTAATCCTCATTAGTACTCGATCAAAATGATCCGAGGATGGGTTAGACAAGTTATGATTTTCTAAAGTTTTCTTTTTCCGTTTTTATAAACACTTGAATTACCCTTGATTTTTAATTAGTGAGGCCATATTTTCGATATATGGTTTTCGCTTATGTTTTCATACTTAGTTAGCCGAGAGGCTCAAAGTATGAATCAATCACTCAAGGGTAAAGAGAGTTGCATGCACTCCTCGAGAGAGGATGACGTAAATCTCCCGGATTGGAGTCAAATCCAATAGCGGGGTTCACTTCGTAAAGCAAGTTTTAGGTAATCGATTATAGGACGAGAGTCCGGTTGATATTTCCTAAACTTAGTTGGTCATTAACCTTGAGAGAGGCATGTTCGAGCTTCGGGAACCTCCACGGTCAAGTAGTTCAATTTAAACGGAATTAGATTTAATCTCTTTTCACTTGTCTTTTCTCACTCCAAGGTGACTTTTGATTGAGTACTAGCTTCTTCTATCATCATCTAAACTCTAAATTTAGCTTGCAATTTCTTTTTTTCTAGCCAAGTAATTAAAACCCCAAAATATCGTTAGATAAGATAATAGCGACTTTCCTCAAAGTAGAAGTAATCAACGCGCCCCGTGGAATACAACCTTGATATTTCTTAATATCCTATACTATAGACGATAAGGTACACTTGCCTTTATCGGAAATAGTTTTGGAGAAAATCTCAAACCTTCACTAAATTTCAAAACCGAGAAATCTATATCACTGAGAGCCGAACTTGCTATCAGATTTGAGATGAAGGATCTGGGTGAGCTTCACCATTTCCTTGGACTTGCGGTGCAGAGGCGGGAGAGCAGAGTGCTCATTTCTCAGGCTGGATATACGGAGCGGATCGTTCAACGATTCGGCATGGAAGAAGGGAAGAGCAGCTCTATACCTCTGGAACAACATCATAAACTTCGGAAGGATGATGGGAGAGTTCTATCTGAACCTTTGGTGTTCCAAGATCTGGTTGGGAGCTTGATCTACTTGATGATCACGAGGCCTGATATTGCTTATGCAGTTGGCAAGGTGAGTCGGTACATGGCGGAACCACAGAAGCCTCATCTTCTGGCGGCAAAAGGAATTTTGAAGTATGTGAAGTCGACCTCTGATCTGGGTCTCCTATATAGGAGAGGGTCAAGCTTGGAGCTGCATGGTTACATGGATGCCGATTATGGGGGAGACGTGGATGATCGGAGATCAACGTCTGGTTATGTCTTTATGGCGGGCCCCACAACTATTTCTTGGTGCAGAAAAAAGCAGGACTCGGTGTCTGTATCCACCACAGAAGCGGAATACAAGGCTTCGGCCTTGGCAGCTCAGGAAGCCGTTTGGCTCAGGAGGTTGGTGGAGGACGTTCATGAGGAGGTTCTATAATATCCTGTTTCGCGCTAGACCCCTCGGAGACATTTTGGCTACCCGGTTTTGGGCTTTCCAGTGCGTGCTCGAATTTGGATTAATTGGGGGAATGGAATGACAGGAAAATATAATAAAATCAGGAAAATAATGAAGTTTGCAGTGTTCGACGAAATTTCTGTCGTTCATCGATCGCAGAATTAGCCTGCGTTTGACGAAATTGATTTAGCCTGCGTTCGACGAAATTGATTTAGCCTACGTTCGACGAAATTGATTTAGCCTGCGTTCGACCAAATTGATTTAGCCGGCGTTCGACAAAATATATTTATTCAGCGGTCGATGAAATATATCTATTCAGCGGTCGACAAAATATCTTGTAAGCGCGGTCGACGAAATATGTTGAAGCGCCGTTCGACGAATTATCTTGGAAGTGTCGTTCGACGAACGTCGAACGAAGTTGAAGCGTTCGACGAATTTACTGTTCCCGTTCGACGAATCAGGGCGTTTTTCTTCCCGTCGCTCGAAAGAGCCTGAATGCTTATATTTTAGGCTAGAAGTGGAATTAAAAGTCAATAGATGGCTGGCACAAGTCTTGGAACTTGGAGATTTCATTAAATGCTCATTAATGTTTTCTCTCTCTCTCTCTCTCTCTCTCTTCATTCTCCATTAAGCCAAAAGTGCAGAACACATAAGGGGCTAATCTCCTAATCAGAGAACTATTCATCTTCTTCTTCTCCTTCTTCTTTTTCTTCATCTTCTTCTTCATCATCTTCTTCATCCCTTAAGGGGTTTATTTAGGGTTCTTGAAGGAGCAAGCTGAAGAGGAATTGGAGCTTGGCCGACCACCACCATGCTTCCATCAAGATAAGCTCCAACCATGGTCGTAAAATAAGGTGACTTCCTCCCCCTCTCCCTTGGTGCTAGCGTCCTAGATCACAATAGGAGAGATGAAGGCTCAAAAGAGCTTCTCGTATGAGCTTTAATGGAGTTTCCTTAGGAAGACCAAGCCGGAACCTCAAATTTAGGGCATCGTTCGCCGCGAGGTTTTAGGAATCATTTCTTCTCTTCAAGAAGAAGAGATGGGATTTGATTTGGGGAAAACCCATGGTCGTTGAGGGAGAGTGAGGGGAATGATATTTAGGGATTTTAAAGGTGAATGCTGGAGGAGAGAAGGTGAAATGACCTAATTCATGTTTGGGGAAGATGATGAATAATACTCTGTTAAATAAATTTTTCTTTTATTTATAATATGTAATAAAGTTGATAATAGCTCCTGGCTAAGGACAGTTTTAATTTACAACATTTCACTTGGTAAATAGGGGGTAAAATTGTGCGCAGCTGGGTTCAAGCCAATTTTTAGGCTTGACTCCACTGGAATTAGACTTCGGGCTCAACATGAAAGTTGTATCCCTCGGAAAGAGCTTTCCCACGATAGGTTACCAGTTTTCTGAAGTGACCTGTAGCTCCCTAAAAGCCCAGTGGAGTGGACTGTCTAGAAAGCTGGGAGATGGTCAATGCATGTTGTTTTGCTGTCCAGATTTCTGCAGTTGACTTCAGAGCAGATTTTTGATAGGAACCACTTGGATCTGGGTTTAGGACTCAACATGAATGTTGTAGCCCTTGATGTTAGCTTTCCAAATTGGGGTGGATCATAATTTGTGGACAAATGTAGCACCCAGAAATCCAGTTTTAGTAAACTGTGTCATAACACTTCCGATCTCAGTATTTTGTGGATTTCTCTTATTATATTGGTTGGATGCTCATGAAAATTGGTGGAGACATAGGTGATAACAATATGTACATCCCTGTTGAAATTCATAATTTATGATTAAGTTGTATTAAAGTTATTGCAGTGTTATTTCATAACTTGAAGGGGATATAAATGTTGAATGTGAAGCCTGTTTGGGCCGGAATTTTGTATGAATCATGTATATGCTAGCATTGGCTTGTGAAAATGATTTCAGATTTATTTCTGTTAAGATGACCCCTTGAATGAACCTTCAATTGTAGATGTATGTGGAATCGTAAAAAGGACATGTATGAATTAATGTTCATATCGCTTGATAATCTATTGGATGGTGTAGAATGGTGATAACCTCTCCATAAGGTTGATAGATTTAATCGTGTTGAAACACATTGTGATTTGTACGTAAGACGATTGAATATTGGCGATATGTTCAGGCTTACATATTTAGTAAAATATGAATATGGCACAGTACGCACAAGTAGTCTTACAGGATCTAGTAAGGTAATTTCCATGTGATGCACACGCAACTGCTTAGAGTCGTGACAACCCGGTATGAATAGCATTGATGGATTGGTGTGGATTATAAGATATTGTTATATCTTGTGGTGAAATGTTAAGGGCCCAGTTGTTGGGGGCCTTGGATGCTAGTTAGCCTCAGTTGACTTGCATGATGTGAAAAGGAGAAGACTCCTTCGGCGAGTCTTTGGGTACTTGATAGCACGGGTTATGCATGGAATTACATGAATGTGCATGGTTTACACTTGGAGGTGTGATGACACTGGTTGGAGGATACTTGTGGTTGGGGGATTACTTGTGGCGGGTCTACGGGCTTGCTAGTCGTGACACCGACAGAAGCTGGCAGTTAGACTCTAGACCGGTTGGGTTGGACTCTTGGTGCTCACCTACCCAAGTCCCCTTCTGTGTCCTTGATGGCTCCGCTGTGTGTTCTTAGCATCGAGCAGTACGCAGGGTCTCCGCTGTGTGTTCTTAGCGTTGAGGCATACATAGGCCTAGGTCTGGTAGTGTTCATACCCACCAGTTATGGAGGAGCCCGGTCCACAGTCTCTGTCTGGCCACGACGCGAGGTGCCTGAGTGGTTAGCTACCCTCGAAAAGCGGGAACTACAGGTCTATGTCAACATAGAAAAATTCATGGGTGAGTTCATCATATCATAATCATTGCATTGCATTCATCCTGCATAATCATGGCATTGCACCGCATCAGGTCCATCATATAAATTAGTATGGGCTCTTTTATATGATGGGTCCCAAATTGGAAACCTTAACTTATAAGTTTGTATGGGCATTCATATAAGTTAAGGTACGATATGAACTGCTTACTTCTGTACTTTTTCATGACTTGCTTACATTCTATCATTGCTATATTACTTGTTAGTTGTGCTTCTTATACTTGATACTAGTACTTGCATTTATAACCATTGCTACTTATATACTTATGAACAGCTTAGTTACTGCTATTGCAAGTACTTGGGTACTTAAACAACCGACATATATGAACAACCATTCCTGTCACCTGCTTGTGTATATTATTGCTTATATTGCAGCTTTTCTTCCTTTCCTTCCACCCGGTGCCTTGGAGTCACCGGGGGAGCGGATGAGAAGCCACTTATTACTTATGACTAACGGTTGCTACGGCCTTCTTTTTAGGAGTGTACCTTAGAGCAGCAGTGCACGGTGCTGGAGGAGGATAGACAGGTCAGGGTGACAGGGCCGGAAACCATGATACCTTGGCTACCGTCAGTGACAGAGGCGAGTGAGTGTTTTGATATGTATCCCTTGGGGCATTTAGTTTGATACTCTGATGATTTGCAGGAGCTTGTGCAACTTTCTATCTTTCTTGTACTTACTGTTTGGACATTATTACTTATTGTGAATCTATGGTTTTTAATGCTTTCTTTTATTGATGGGTTGGCGCTGTTTAGTTGGTTTGGCTGGCAGGATAAGCGTCTTGTGGGGGAGGCTAGCTCGTGTACTGGCGCTTCCACAAGGCGGCTATCCTGGGCATAAGACTCCCCTCGGCCGTGTTTTGTGTTCCGGGAGGGGGGTCTTACAGGTTCGAGGCCCTACTATGCTACGCGGGGACAATGAGAGTGCTCTCAAGCTGGTTAATAATCCAGTCTATCACGTGAGGACCAAGCACATTGAGATTGAGCACCATTTCATTCGTGAGAAGGTGTTGGGAGGATCTCTTATGGTCGAGCATGTTCGGAGTGTGGAAAATGTTGCAGACATCTTCATAAAGCCGCTGGCAAAGGGACCGTTTACTCGGTTGCGGAGTTTACTTGGGCTAGTTTCCACTTCCCACTTCAAGGGGGAGTGTTGAAATTATTGAAGTGGAGTGGAAGGTGGCCGGCGGTCTGTATATTGGTGACCGTAGAGACTGCGCGGTCTCTGTGCTGGTGCTCTACAGGTCTGGATCTGGCGGTCTGCTGTGTTGGCTGGTTGATCTGACGACTTGTCTGAAGTCGGTCAGATGTTCTTGGTTTGCTCTTGGCGGTCTAAGGAAGGAGTGATTTGTGTCCGCGCGGCTTGTGCACGGTCTGCTGCTGACTTGCGGTCTTGGACAGGATGTTGTCCAAGTGGTGTGATCATGCGGTCTGCTCTGTGAGACTGCTCGCGATCTGATGGGTGGTGACTGTACCTCTCTTGCGGCGGTGACGACATCCATCTTCTCGCCTATAAATAGGGGTACAGGGCCCGTCATTCATAACAAGAACTGTGAGAACTAGAGCCTGGGTTGTTTTGTGCGGTCTCAACTTTGAGGTCGGGCGGTCTCGGAAGCGAGTTGACTGTTTGTTGTGTTCGCAGGTTTGCGGTCAGCAGGTTGCGGTCTCCTTCCTTGGTGATTTCCTAGTGGCTTGAATAAACAGTTCGACAGCGGCTTGTCTGTGAACTGGTTTATGTTGTTCTTATGTTGTTCGCAGCGAGCTCGACGATCAGGTGACCTTCTGTGGTTAGGCGATCTGAGTTGCGGTCTGGCGACAGCTTCTGTTCTTTGTTCAGTTCAATAAAGCTCAAGTTCATGCGGTCTGAGGTGGCGGTCTTGCAGTACAGGTCATCTTGCCTGTATCCTGTTCGTGCGGTCTCAGGACAAGCTGGGAGGTCTCTGGAGTGTAGCAGTCTATGCAGTCTCTGCTTGTCAGGTCGCCAGATTTGTGTTTTTGGTGTGTTTTGTTCTTCTCTCCTTCGTGATTCTTATGAATCATGTCTCGCCATGTATGTCTCGAAATGTAATGAAGTTTTGTGATTCAATAAAGACAATTGTGTTGTTGTTTGGCATTGTGTTTGTTTGGCTATAACTCAGTTGATGCAACTCCTGCTTACTCCTAAACGATTCAAATCAAAAAATTTAACAGAATCTGTCTGAATCATGAATCATGCGCGTCAAACAAAAACACCTACACTTTTACTTGTACAACTTTTGTTATTACATGATTCATCTTTTCCTGCTTTACTTTGGACTAGTTTAATAATTCTAGATATTTCTGCTTGTCTCAGTTGCTTGCCTGTCTTGTTAGCTCTGCTTCATGAAAAGTGGTACACAAATATTCTGTTTCTCCTGCGCATATTTTATTTTGCTTTGCTCTTGTGTATTTCAATATTCTAAGGTTTTTCCTTCTTGTTTTGGAATTTGTCTTAGCGTTCGTGTCTGCGCCGCCTGCTTCCTGAGTCAATCTGCATCAAGTTTTAGGTTTTGTGTTTATGTTTCATTTCTTTTACTGTCGGATATTTCTGTTATGTAATAATTACGATTAACCATTTTCTCCTGTTTCATGGACAACTGCTAGGCTAAATATTGTATGTACTATAATTTGACATGTTTTGCATGTTCATTCATCTGCGATGATCACTGCATAAATTTTTGTTCCAAAACTTGTATCTTAAGTTCTTCTGCAAAATGCATGTGCACTTGTTTCAAACTCACATTTTAAAGCTTCCGCAATAAATCAATCTGTTTAACTCAAAAGTAACTATTTTAAAACCATTTGTAGTATTTCTGCTTCCGCCTTAGCAGGCATGGATTCCTTTTTGCCCATGCCTGTGGCATCATGGCCCGCCCCGAGGCTGATGGAGGCAAGGACCAGCCAGATGGTTGTGATCGTGCTTGTGATTCCACGTCGACGCATTACTTTGATCGCGGCGGCAAATTTGAAGACTGCGATGGAAGTTGCCGCAAGATTATTGGAGACGGCTTGATGGTCTATGTTCGAGTCGGCATGGTTCATGTTGGAGCACTTTTGGTCCATGACGATGGCGGATGACGGCGCCACTCCAACCATGGCGAGCGCCATAGCCGCTACAACTCCCAACCGCGTCGCAAGAATTAATAGTTATAATTATAATCATTTTAATTTAATTAGTATTGTGTGTTATTTCATGTTTGCATTGTTATTTTGGACCTTAATTAAGTATTCATGTGTATGTGGGCTGCATGTAGCCTTTTTCTTTGTTAGGCCCTATATATATGGCCTCATGTAATAGTTAAAGGAGATTTTTGATGAAAAAAAGAAAAGCTTCCTAAAACCTAATCTCCCGTATCCTTCCTCGCCACCTTGTGGCCGCCGGCCCCTTCGTTCTCCCCCTCGTGAAGGTTCGGCCCTCTGCCTTCTTCCCTCCTCCCCAAGCAGCCGCCTCCCTGCTACCTTCTTCCCCAAGCAGCCACCGCCCCTCTTTCTCTCCCCCTCTATTCGGCCACAGCACAGCCAACGCCCCTTCTCTCTCTCCCTCTCTAGTCGTCCTCAACACAGCCACCGCCCCATTTTCTCTCCCTCTCTACAGGATTCGGCCAAGGAGGCCGCCCCCTCCCTTTCCCTCTCCTTCTCAAGATCGACCAAGGCTAAGAGGCCCCCCTAGGGCTTTGTTCGTGGCGGCGGATCGTGAAGGCGAACGTGCACTTCGTCAAGAGAATCTCCTCCGGCGACCACCACCGTGAACGATCTAGGAATTTCTACAACCCGGATCTACGATTCCGGGAAGGGTAACGACTCCTACTCATTGTGAGATTTCTCTCAAGTTATTTGTGGTGGAATCGGATTGTGACGGATTTTCTCGACGCTATTTTCTCGTGATTATTTTCTTTTGGGATAGTGTACGCTCTAGGATTTATCGTTTATTCGACGAGGAGTGGCGATCCTCTTTTGCTCTTGTTGGGGAAGATCTTCCTATTTTTCGAAGTCTTGCTTTCGGAGGATCTTCTTTGGTACAATACAATCGCTTGACCGGACGCAAACATTCGTCCCTTTAGGTTGATGGAACCCGGCTTATCGCCGACGATTCGATCTTGTCATGGAGTTGCTATCCGTACGCGTACGATAATTAATAATAAGTTTAGTCGAGGGCTGCGTTTAAGTTGTGTTGGGAAGAGCGGAGCGTTGATAGTTGTTGTTCGTAGTCGCGTGAGATCGCCTCATCTCGGTGGCCTACATCAATTTGGTATCAAAGCGAGGTTGTGTTGAGTTCTATCTCGACACCATCCTTACTCTAATCTGTAGGCTATCCTCCCTCACTTGGGTGTGCACCGTAGTTTTACCGAAATCTGAATTTTTAGCATTGGTGTGCAAAATAGCGATTTTCAAAATTTCGTCGGAATCAACAAACAAAAATTCTGTAGGTTCTTAGTTAAGATATAAGAATTAAAATAAAAAAATATTTCAGTTTCATTAAGGTTTAGGTGGCTAAAAAAAAATACTCGTAATTTTTTAGGCTGGACAGCACCTAAATTTTCGCTAGTAATGACTACTAGGCTGAATCCGGGGTATCCCTTCAACGACAAGGTTTAGCCGTGATCCGGCACATCAATTTCGTTTAAACTTTAAGCACGGTGAGAAGTGGTGCAGGTTGGTCGTTGATAGCGTCTGTCATACCAACGCTATAACGGAGAACGCGGTGTCTAGGATGTTGGTGACCACCGAGCCACATCCTTGCCCATACCACCTTGTGTGTCCTGATGAGAGTGTTATTTTTGTGTCCCAACGATGTTTGGTGCCCCTCACCATTAAAGCCTGAAAGTGCACAATTAACCTCACTAGAATTCTCTAGGGGGGGGGGGGGTGAATAGAGATTTAAAAATTATTTTGTGCAAAGTTAATATATATATGTGTATGATCACAGATTAGAGCTTCCCACACACCAACAAGAATTAAGCAAGAAAATAAAGTAAATGCAAGAAAATAATATACAGCACAACACAAGAAAATATAGTGGTTCCCCAAACTTTGGGTAGTCCGCTCTTCTACCCCCTTGGTAGGAATTCACTATCTTGCACTGAGTCTTTTGATAAGGAGACTCTTAGAACCACCCTGAGTCTTTTGACAAGGAGACTCTTAGAACCAACTGAGTCTTTTGATAAGGAGACTCTTAGAACCAGTACACTGAATTTTTTGGAGAGAGATTCTAAAAACTCTTTTACAATGTTTAAGTGAGAAAGAAAGAAAGGAGAAGAAATAAAAACAAGAAAGAATCTTCTTCCTAGCAAGAAGATTGGAAGCACAAGAAGTGAATTGAATCTTTCTTCTATAGAGAGAAGAAGATTTGCAGCCTTTCTCTCTTTGTGAGAGCTATCAGATTTTGCAGCAGTATGACTTTAGAAGCAGAAGAAGAAGTGCTTGAATGTTGCTGCAGAGCTTTTTCTCAATTTCTCTCTTTTCTCTTGGGAGCTTTTCCTCTATTTCAAATGTGTGTGGTAGATCACTCTCTTTTTTTTGCCGACCTCCTCTTTATTTATAGCTCTGTTAATTCAACATAATACTATAGGAGGATAATCAATTAGCAGTTAGAGAGCATAGAAAGAAAAAAAAATGTTTCCATAATGTTTATTTCTGTAGAAGGAAAGAATGAATTCTGATTTCAAATAATATCCAAAATAGAGTTAATCAGATTAGCCAAGAATCAAATAGAAGGAAAGAATAATTCAGAACGGCTATAAAATATTAACATTATTCCATACAAATCAGATTTACTGAAAGAAGGAAAGAGATCTGGCGCATATTTAAGTCTGTCAAATAAATCGACGTGCGTCGATTGCCATTCGACGCAAGCGTCGAGTACATCCTGTCTGGACGTCGAGAGGTGAATAAGGAAGGTGCGTCGACTAAGGTGCGTCGACTTCACTAGTTGCGTCGACTAGAAAACAGAGTAACGTCGACAACACATACGTCGAAATCTTCCTAGAGTTACTTCGACTTAATCTGAAAGAGACGTCGACTACATTTCGACGTTGCGTCGAACACTATTCGACACATATTTACTTAGCCTTGTTTTTCATTCTTGGAATTCATATTTGACTCATTTTCAGGGGTTAAGAGAAATCATTTTCCCATCAATCTCCCCCTATTTGTCTTAACCCTTCTTAGAGAGAAATTAGCATATAATTAACATAGCAAAGCATTTGTAAAGAGAATGAAGATTTCACACAATCAGAAGAGAATATATAAACAAACTTCATGTTCAGACCAATCACAAAGTAAAGTATGTGAAACATTGTTTTCAAGTATTATTCAGGAGGAGTAGGAGGAGTTTTCCTTTTTCTCTTGAATACTATTGTGGATTGCTCTTTCCCAATAGCAGGTGATTCCCTCAGCTCCCCCTGGGTCTCAGCTCCCCCTGCCCCTGACTCCTGAGCCCCTTCTTCAGCCATCACAGCATCAGCTTCATTTCCTTTTTCAGTTTCAGCAGCTGGTTCATTTTCTTCTTGATTTATAGCAGTATTCAATTCTTTCTCACCTTCTTCCTTTTAAGCCTCATTTTCTGCTCTGCTTCCCTCCCCTTGCAGTAGTACCACTTGGTCTGCAGCCTCTCTTGCTATGCTGAGTACCTCAATTGTTTGTTCATCAATATGGAGCTCAGGTACTAACTCATTCCCAATTGTCTTGAGCAGTGCAAGACTGTCAGATTTTGAAGAAGAAGGGGATTTGTGAGAAGGAGATTTAGGATTGGAGGGCTGATTTTCATCTAGATTCTCCCCCTTCTTGACCTTCTTGGCCAAGGAGGTTAAGAAAGACTTAGTCACTCTAGAGGAAGAGAGAGATGACTTCAGATCTTGCACAGAGGCACTGACCCCATCTATTTGGGTGTGCATGTGAAGGATGGAGGAATGAATCTGGGAGCAATGCTCATCTATCATTGCTTGGAATCTTTGAGCTGTGGATTGTATGCACTGGGTGATGAGAGCCTCAGTGGATTCAGATGGTTCATGATGTGAGAGATGATGAGGTGATGGTGGAGGAGGAGGAGAGGGTAGTCTATTATCTGGATGAGGTGTATCTGAATGAGGAGGTTGAGGGATAGAAGAAGGCTGAGTAGGTGATTGAGGAGGTATTGGTGAGGATGATGCTGGGATAGAAGATGTGACTGTTTGAGAAGGAGGAGGATGAGCAGGAGAGATAGGAGGAGATGGAGTATTTTCAGGGATGGAACCAGGCTTGGGAATTTGCCTGGTCCATTTGGAGAAGAGGGCAATGGACATCCTCTTTCCAGGAGGGATAGGAATTCCTTTTGACCTGCAGAGATCAGGGAAGGAATAGAAGAGAACCTGACTCATGATTCTCATATAAGAATTTTCCTTGTGGGAATATTTGGAGGCTATCATTTTGAGAAGACAGCTGGCCCAATCCACCTTCTTCTTCAGCACAAGGGCCCCCATGATGTTCAGCTGCTGTTTGGGCACTGCATCATGGGCTGAAATCTTGCATAGCAGTATCTTCCCTACTATATTTGCCAGCAATCTGTACTCATCTGAAAAGTCTATCTTTTTCAGATGGATTGGTCTGTCTTTTGAGAATTTCATGGTGGAGAGCACATGCTTGATTTCATCAGGTGTGAGGTCAATGGATTCATCACCTAATAGGGGGATAATTAAGACTTATTTAGTCATTCTTCTCAAACTTATTTTCTTCCCCTTTTTCATTTAAATAAGGATGATATTAGGATATACCTGATGGAAATCAAAGGTGGCCCTAACATGTTCTGCTGAGATTGAGACAGGTGTCTCATATAGTGTTCCCTGGATTTCTCCTTGTTCAGATATCTGAACATGAGTCAGCAGCTCTGTGAGCTCTGTTTCCAGTAGCTTGCACCTTGTGGAGATGAGTTTGTCTAATCCAGCTTCTGTGAAGAGAGCATTAATACTCTTGTAGTTTTCTGCGGCAGCCTGGAAGGACTCAAGGTCAATGTCGAACCCAGAATTTATCTTTGGAGCCATTGTAGATCAGTGGGAAAGAGAGAGAAAGAGACGGCTGGACGGAGGAGCAAGGAGAATGAAAGATGCAGAGGTCGTGAAGGTTTCTAACTGAAGAGTCTATTTAAGTCAGGTGAAGCGTCGAAATAGGACTCAATTCGAGGCTTATTAGGTACTTCAGTGGATGTGACCGAAAATGATTCAGCCTTGCCGCTCGTTTTTATGAAGTCGACGTTACGTCGAGTGGGATTCGTCGTGAGCGTCGATATAGTCTGCTTTGGGATGAAGAGATTTCTAGTCGACGTACGCGTCGATAATAGTCGACGTATGCGTCGATTATGCCTATTGATCTAAGTCATCGACGGTGCGTCGATTATAAGTCGACGTGACTTTTAATTTTTCAGAACAGATCTATGTGCTTATTTCTTTTTGTCTCTTCCTATTCCTAAAGGTTTCTAAGTCAATTTTGGACTGATTTTCTTTTACATATAATTTGATTGATTATGCCAACATTGTTTGGCAAGGTGGCCGGGTTTGTTACATATATAGCATTTGATTGTCTTAGAGTTGTAAGGATTTGATTTTAGAGAAGGATAGAAGTGTTGATTGGGATAGGAATATTGTTTAGAGTAGAAATTTTGATCAGGATGAATGGGTCCTGAATAGGGGTTTAGATGAGAGATTTTTGAAGGGAAGACATTTACGTTGCTCTGAATATGTGTGCGTCGATATCGATTCGACGCATGTTGATAGTCGCGTCGATTTCTATTCGGCGCTTTCTCCAGGTGGCGTCGATCTGATTTCGACGCGTAAAAAAAGTTGCGTCGATTGGAAGTCAACGTACTTTTGTTTAAACGTCGAGAAGAGATCGATGCATCTGAGAGGTTGCGTTGAGTAGATGTCGACGCACTATTATGCATGCGTCGATATGAAGTCGACGCAACTGAATCTTCATAGATTTTTACTATTCCTTTTTCTGTTTTTACTTCTTTATGAGTTGTTTCTCTTGGTTTAGTTATCTCTTCAGATGAAGTTTGTGAGTCATCAGCTGAATAATATGATGTATCATCAATTTCCTTGGAGAGGTGTTCTTTCTTATGTTGTGATTCTTTTTCTTGGTTGTCTAATTTGACAGGTTTAGTGAATTTTACAGGGCTCATCCAAGCAGGTTTGTTGGATGGAATTAGGCTGATTGAGGGATCAGCCCCTAGCCCAAGATTCTTGTGTCTTATTGTTTGTTTTTCAGTGATCTCTTCAAGAGTTTGGCTTCTCATTTTTATTGATTCTTCAAAGGCTTTTGCCTGGGTTACTTTATCCTTAAGGAACTGATTTTCTATTCTAGCCCTTTCTATTTTCTTTTCTATTCTGCTAGCAATTGATTCATAATCTTTAAAGGATTTAATTTCTGTGTTTCTATGGTTTTTAGCTACATTGATTTGTTCTTTTAGATCTTTAATTTCTTTTGTTGCTTTTAGTTGATCTAGATACATTCTCATAAAATCATTTCTAAAGTTATCACTTTGAAAATCTATTTCATCAAACATGCTTACCTCATCCTCATCCTCAAATTCCTCTATGAGAATGAGGTTCTTTTCTTTTTCATCATCAGAAGATATGCTTTCTTCTGATCCTGTTTCACTCCATGATTTATCATCATTCTTTGAGTCTTCAAAGGCCATTAAGCATAGGTCTTCTTGCCTAGATTCTTCATTGTCACTCTTAGAGGATGAACTATCCTCAGAGTTTGTTTCACTCCAGACTTCTGCAATGAAGTCTCTTTCTTTCTTCTTTCCCTTTTTCTTCAGATCTTTCTTTTTCAGATCCTTTTCTGTTTCAGCATTCTCTGGACATTCTGGGGCAATATGTCAAGGTTTCCTGCAAGAATAGCAAATAATTTCTTTAGTGGGGGTTTTGTCATACCTTGGTTTTGACTCCCTCCTTTTTGGTCCATCTGTCTTGACCCATTTCTTATATCTTCTGGCCAAGAAACTGAATAGTTCTTCTTCAGTGACAGGGGTTCCTCCTTCTATTGCCTTTAGAGCAATGTTCCTGCCTTTTGAGGAAATTGGAGTGTTTTCTCTTCTTTCCTTCTCTTCTCTAGTTTTCAGCAATTGCTCATAGGATCTGAGTTTTCCTAAGAGAGCATCTGTGGAAATCTCTTTTTGTCCTCTTGTGTCTCTTATTGCCCATATTCTTGTGTCCCATGAACTAGGGAGACTCATTAGCAATTTGTCATTAATCTCAGTGAGAGAAATTTCTCTGTCCAAGTCTCTTAGTTGATTGATGATCAGACTGAATCTGTCATACATTTCAGAGATGCTTTCTTCAGCCTTCTTTTGGAAGTTCTCATATTGAGAAATCAATAGAGCCTTTTTATCTTTCTTTTCATCAGCACTTCCTTCCACCATCTTTGTGAGAGCATCCCAAATTTCTTTGGATGATTCACAGTCAACAACCTTTTGAAAAATGTCATCTGAGAGAGTTGAGACAAGTATGTTCATGGCCTTTAGATCATATGTTCTTGCCTTCTTTTCATCTTCTGTCCACTCAGATCTTGGAACAAGTGTTTGTGTGACATTGCCATTTGCATCCTTTCTATAAGGCTTTGGGGGACCTGTCATAGTAATATTAAACAAGTCAGCATCAATGGAATTCATATAAATTCTAATTCTTGTTTTTCAAACTGCAAACTTTTCAAGATTGCACATTGGAGGTCTGGTGGAAGCATAATCTTTGATTTGTGCCATATGATAAAATAGTTTTGAAAAATATATATATATGAGAGGTAGGATCTTTTTGATCAAGGAGTTATTCTTTTTAGATCAACCTCGCTCTGATACCAATTGAAAGTGCACAATTAACCTCACTAGAATTCTCTAGAGGGGGGTGAATAGAGATTTAAAAATTATTTTGTGCAAAGTTAATATATATGTGTATGATCACAGATTAGAGCTTCCCACACACCAACAAGAATTAAGCAAGAAAATAAAGTAAATGCAAGAAAATAAATCACAGCACAACACAAGAAAATATAGTGGTTCCCCAAACTTTGGGTAGTCCACTCTTCTACCCCCTTGGTAGGAATTCACTATCTTGCACTGAGTCTTTTGATAAGGAGACTCTTAGAACCACCCTGAGTCTTTTGACAAAGAAACTCTTAGAACCAACTGAGTCTTTTGACAAGGAGACTCTTAGAACCAGTACACTGAATTTTTTGGAGATAGATTCTAAAAACTCTTTTACAATGTTTAAGTGAGAAAGAAAGAAAGGAGAAGAAATAAAAACAAGAAAGAATCTTCTTCCTAGCAAGAAGATTGGAAGCACAAGAAGTGAATTGAATCTTTCTTCTATAGAGAGAAGAAGATTTGCAGCCTTTCTCTCTTTGTGAGAGCTATCAGATTTTGCAGCTGTATGACTTCAGAAGCAGAAGAAGAAGAAGAAGTGCTTGAATGTTGCTGCAGAGCTTTTTCTCAATTTCTCTCTTTTCTCTTGGGAGCTTTTCCTCTATTTCAAATGTGTGCGGTAGATCACTCTCTTTTTTTTTGCCGACCTCCTCTTTATTTATAGCTCTGTTAATTCAACATAATACTATAGGAGGATAATCAATTAGCAGTTAGAGAGAATAGAAAGAAAAAAATGTTTCCATAATGTTTATTTCTGTAGAAGGAAAGAATGAATTCTGATTTCAAATAATATCCAAAATAGAGTTAATCAGATTAGCCAAGAATCAAATAGAAGAAAAGAATGATTCAGAACGGCTATAAAATATTAACATTATTCCACACAAATCAGATTTACTGAAAGAAGGAAAGAGATCTGGCGCATATTTAAGTCTGTCAAATAAATCGACGTGCGTCGATTGCCATTCGACGCAAGCGTCGAGTACATCCTGTCTAGACGTCGAGAGGTGAATAAGGAAGGTGCGTCGACTAAGGTGCGTCGACTTCACTAGTTGCGTCGACTAGAAAACAGAGTAACGTCGACAACACATACGTCGAAATCTTCCTAGAGTTACTTCGACTTAATCTGAAAGAGACGTCGACTACATTTCGACGTTGCGTCGAACACTATTCGATGCATATTTACTTAGCCTTGTTTTTCATTCTTGGAATTCATATTTGACTCATTTTCAAGGGTTAAGAGAAATCATTTTCCCAACAAAGCCTATTCTGAGCGTATTTGGTGTGATGTCCTTCCCATGAAGGACTTCCATGTGTTGTTAGGACACCCTTGGCTTGCTAGCCATGATATTATATACGATGATCGCGATGACACCTTAGACTTCATGCATCAAGGTCGGCTTATATCTCTTAGGTCCACTCCGCCCAGGAAGCCCACAGTCTCATCTGGAGACATTTGTGGCTTGGTTGAATCGACACCACCCGGTATTGACACGCATGGGAATTTTGACACCGTTAGTCAAAGTCAGCCCGTCGATTGTGTTAGTCACACTGAGGCCAGCACACAGAGCTTGATCATAAGACCCGAGTCTGATCCTATTAGTCCCATCCTGCCCCATGATATTATCCCTGTGGAGGCACCCACGTCTGATGTAGTGCCAGAGAGTGAGGTTGCCCTGATTAGTCAACCTATGCACGTTCCCATTATCCTTAGGGAGCCTTCTGTTGGACATTCCGAGGTCACTCAGGAGGTTGATGATTATGGTGAGCTTATGGTTAGTGACTTTTCGGTGTCCTTTAGTGGGAAGGACAAACGGTCCAATTCATTATCTATTGGTAGTACTTGTGTGAGCATATATTCTGCACTTGTGGACCCTTGGTTCGTGTTAGCTTCCCCCTTGAGCCGTCACCCATTTAAGGTTGCCTGGAGCTCCCAAACTTCAGCCCCAACCTTGAGGTATGGCATGGAACCCGTTACCCCCGCTAGGCGTGTTGAGTGGTTTTGTTGGGTTATTCTTCCTATGTTAGCTGACCCTACTACGCAAGATCACCCTAAGCTTTGTGATCTTGACACCACTCACGTTAGGAGAGCTAGCATATCTGAAATAAATTTAGGGGACGAAGTCACGAATTGTTGGAGTCCTTTTCCACCCACGGACCCACCACCCCTTAGGACGATCATAGATTTAAGTTTATATTATGACTTATCATATGTTCCACGATGTCTTCACTCACCGGGACTTGATGTTACATTGCTAGCCGACCCACTTGGGTCCATTCACTCTATTTTCACCGCACCCCATGGAGCATCCCGCCTTATGCTCGGTTCGGTTTTAGAGGATCCTTACCCTGGACAGTTGCCTCTTGGTAACTTAGAGAGCGATGTTAGTAGTTTCGGTACTGTTCGTCGAATATTTGTAATGCTAGAAACTTTCGCTACTCCCTCGAAAATTTTTGCTGAGCGGGGCCCCAACCCCATTTTTAGTGTTTCGAGATGTCTTTCACTTTTTCTAGAGCCACTACATTTAGCTTTCTTCTCGTTTTCCTCCACTAAAAATTTTGTTGGGTTGAGAGGTGAGCTGGGTAGCATGTCGTTCACGCTCATGGTGCTCTCTGGAGGTATGATGTCTATTGATGTTTTAGCACTTTCCCCTTCTTTTTCCTATGCTATGATCGAGGCCCTTGGGCACTACCTTTTGCATGACAGGTTGACACAGGTGGACATTTCTTTGGGGCCAAGCTGGGCCCCTTGCTGCTTCCTGCCACCCTGGCCGGATGGGCCACCCTCACGGCCCGCTCCCTCGGACGTACTTCTACAGGTTGCTGCTCTGCTACATCGGTTCCTTCACTCCCACTCATCGGTGATGAGTGTTTTTGAGTGGGGGAGGATTGATGGAGGCAAGGACCCGCCATATGGTTGTGATCGTGCTTGTGATTCCACGTCGACGCATTACTTTGATCGCGGCGGCAAATTTGAAGACTACGATGGAAGATGCCGCGAGATTATTGGAGCCGGCTTGATGGTCTATGTTCGAGTCGGCACGGTTCATGTTGGAGCACTTTTGGTCCATGACGATGGCGGATGACGGCGCCACTCCAACCATGGCGAGCGCCATAGCCGCTACAACTCCCAACCGCGGCGCAAGAATTAATAGTTATAATTATAATCATTTTAATTTAATTAGTATTGTGTGTTATTTCATGTTTGCATTGTTATTTTGGACCTTAATTAAGTATTCATGTGTATGTGGGCTACATGTAGCCTTTTTCTTTGTTAGGCCCTATATATATGGCCTCATGTAATAGTTGAAGGAGATTTTTGATGAAAAAAAGAAAAGCTTCCTAAAACCTAATCTCCCGTATCCTTCCTCGCCACCTTGTGTCCGCCGGCCCCTTCGTTCTCCCCCTCGTGAAGGTTCGGCCCTCTGCCTTCTTCCCTCCTCCCCAAGCAGCCGCCTCCCTGCTGCCTTCTTCCCCAAGCAGCCACCGCCCAATTTCTCTCCCCCTCTATTCGGCCACAGCACAGCTAACGCCCCTTCTCTCTCTCCCTCTCTAGTCATCCTCAACACAGCCACCGCCCCATTTTCTCTCCCTCTCTACAGGATTCGGCCAAGGAGACCGCCCCCTCTCTTTCCCTCTCCTTCTCAAGATCGACCAAGGCTAAGAGGCCCCCCTAGGGCTTTGTTCGTGGCGGCGGATCGTGAAGGCGAACGTGCACTTCGTCAAGAGTCTCTCCTCCGGCGACCACCACCGTGAACGATCTAGGAATTTCTACAACCCGGATCTACGATTCCGGGAAGGGTAACGACTCCTACTCATTGTGAGATTTCTCTCAAGTTATTTGTGGTGGAATAGGATTGTGACGGATTTTCTCGACGCTATTTTCTCGTGATTATTTTCTTTTGGTATAGTGGACGCTCTAGGATTTATCGTTTATTCGACGAGGAGTGGCGATCCTCTTTTGCTCTTGTTGGGGAAGATCTTCCTATTTTCCGAAGTCTTGCTTTCGGAGGATCTTCTTTGGTACAACACAATCGCTTGTCCGGACGCAAACATTCGTCCCTTTAGCTTGACGGAACCCGGCTTATCGTCGACGATTCAATCTTGTCATGGAGTTGCTATCCGTACGCGTGCAATAATTAATAATAAGTTTAGTCGAGGGCTGCGTTTAAGTTGTGTTGGGAAGAGCGGAGCATTGATAGTTGTTGTTCGTAGTTGCGTGAGATCGCCTCATCTCGGTGGCCTACATCAGAGGCGCACTCTGACACTTATCGAGACGGGTCGTGACAGTTGGTATCAGAGCCAGGTTAGGCTCTAAAGATAAAGTATTTTATAACTATTACATATTTTTAATCTTGTTATATAAATATATACATGCATCATTACTTCACGCACCTTGTCATTATGTGTTGTTCGCGGCTAAAACACGCACACACATATTTATAAGCATGAGTAGTATGCACACGAATGTTAAGGGAGTATGGGCAAACTTAACATTTTTGTGCATATGAATTTCCACTACGGATATTCACCGCTTGCGAATATTAAATTGTATGGGCGGTTTAATATTTTCAAGTGCATTGACATTAGAATCATAATATGCATGACATGTTAAGTGATATGAGCGCTTAACATGGCATGTGTATCCATTCATTGCATTCATATCATAAATCATTGCACAAGTGTGAAGCCAAGAACAACAATAATGATTGCACACGCATGAATTTACTATTTGCTTGACATCGCACACAATCTCATGGTTGCACTTGCATGATCATTACCTAGAGTTGTCCAATAAAAATGATGTAATTATTACATAATTTATGTACATGACAATAGGAAATGTGTTAGAATCTCTAGTTTCAAGACCCCAGTATTCGTAATCAGTGCTTCCTGTTCTGCTTGTCTATCGATCTCCTCTTATTTTTCAGTATCCCCTTCTAGTTAGATTTTAAGCGTCAACATCGCAAGTAAGTTACCCCCTTCGTGCAAAGATTTTCTCTCTCGAATTCTTGAGTCTTATCTCTCAATTCCGAGCTAAGTGAAGCAATTCTTGTGTTCCCTGAATTCAATCCTTCGTATCTGGCCATACCCGCTAAGATCGTAGAGTATCAAGTACACAAGCTTCAGAAGAAAAATCATCCTTATGATAACTGTGTTTTGAATGCATGAAAAGTCTGTATAGTTCTCTAGAGAACTTGAATCTGATATGCATAGCATGTATCCGCAAATTTTCTCTTGATCTTGGTAAGTCTCTGTGCTTGTTTTCTTTTCTGTTTTAGCATATTCATAGTAACTTCTATGTCTTGATCTGCAAATCTGGTTTGGAATGAATGACATCTGAATCTTCGTCATGAGAGGCCCCATTCAGGGAATCCTCAGAAAGTTTCGGGACGAAACTTCCTAAGTAGGGGAGATTGTAACAACCCTAAAAATTATAACAAAATAAAGCAAAAAAATAAATAAATTATGTTTCATATTCATTTTTGCTATCCACAGCCCTCACCCAATTACCCCCCCCCCCTCCTTTAATACCTAAACTAAGCCATCCCCCCGATTTATTGGCTATTTCTCCTGGTCCAGTGCTCCCGCACGCAAGCCGCACCACGATCCCATTTCCCGCCCCGTCTCCCGCAAGTGCGTAGCTGATGCGAGGATTCGGCAAGTGCACCGGTCGCGCAAGTAATAATAATGGGGAAAATCCCCGAGTGTCGGTCTCTTGAGGAACACAGTAAGGTGGAGTTAACGTTCGAGGAAGGACTTGAGATCGAAGTCCTTTGGGGTCGGATGGAATGCGGAAACGGGGTGATTTGGCTTTTGGAAAATAAAAGAAAACAACTATAACTACTCCTATGCAATGCCGCTATGCAGTGCTTCGCCTGGCGGGATGGATGACTACGTAGGCCTTGAACGCGCTACTTCGTAAGGGCGGATGGACGAGTAGGCAAACGGATCGAACTATGCAGGCCTTGAGCGCGCTGCTTCGTTAGGCGGGATGGAATACACGGGCCGCAATGCCACGCTTCGGTAGGCGGATGGACGAGTAGGCTAACGGAATGAGGGTCGCAAGCACCTCTTCGACAAGCATGCCACTAGCAATTTCTAGTGCGGCACCGGACGTGACGGCGGGATGGAGGATGGAATGGGGCGCACCTCAAGCACACAAATAAACAAAAAAGGGTATTTCACATAGACATGAAATAACTTTAAATAGCAAGGTCTATAGTGTTCTTCATCAAAATACTAAAGATCTAACTATTACAACAATCAATAAGAGGAGAACAAGGCAAGAAATCGACCGAATCCGAAGTCTCGTTGTAGATTCACGGTTGGAATCGCCGGGTTGTCAATCCGCGTCCAAGCTCAGTCCGCAACTACGTCCGGGGTAGAGAGAGCTGTCACGACTCTCCAATGGACCCGTCTTCTTCGTGTCACGATCCGGTAGAGGTTGCAAACTTCCTCTTGCTTGATGGCAATGGCGGCTAGGTCTTCCTTTGGAGCTCTTGGATGAAGGAGGAGGCCGAGAGGAAACTCCGGCTCAAGATTGGCGTGAAGAACCAGCCCGGAGCACCTCTAGATGGTGGGCGACGATGGAGGGGCGAAACTGGCGCGGAACGGCGGAGCTGGGCGTGAAAACGGCGGTCTATATGACCTAAATCGCGAGCAGGTCGATTTATAGGCGCTGGAATAAACAGTGTGCGCGGTCATTGGCGCACGACCAGTGGTCGTGCGCACTAGAATTCGGTGATCGTGCGCTCTGCCTGGACGGAACCTGCAAAGACAGAAATTATGAAATAACATGTTCGCACGACCGGTGGCGCACGACCGGTGGCGCACGACCGGTGGTCGTGCGCACTATCGTAGGTGGTCGTGCGCACTGGTTGAAACAGAACTCATGAAATTGATGCTAAGTGCGCACGAACAGTGGCGCACGACCGGTGGTCGTGCGCACTATCGTAGATGGTCGTGCGCACTGCACCAAACAGAACTCATGAAAAAGGATTAAGTGCACACGATCAGTGGCGCACGACCAATGGTCGTGCGCAATAGAACCGGTGATCGTGCGCAGTGTTCCTGTACAGAATTGTACCGGGAACACCTGCACGACTCCTATTCCAGCGTATACCACTAATCTAGCCACTGAAAGTGAGACTTAACAGCGCAAGAAAACTAATAACAAAGAAAGATACGAAATTACACCAAAATGGGCCAAGACATGCACATAGCAAGTGATAACAAATATAAGCTAAAACAAAGCTAAAGTGCAATGGAATGACTAGATAAACGGCCCAGATGAGTCCATATATGTGTATATAATCGGGACTCATCACACCCCCAGACTTAACTGTTTGCGCGTCCCGAGCAAACAAATTCTAAGCGAACTAGGAAAGAACAGTAGATGGCTTAATGATTATACTACAGAGTACCATGCGAAGTCGCATGCTCACGTGCATAAGAAAAATAGTAGAAAAGTTTTCTGATTATAAAAACAGTTTATAAATTTCTAAAAGAGTAAAAGCATATTACAACTACTCAAAATGGTGAACAACGGTGAATCATTCGGTCATGCGTACGGAGAAAGTGAACTAAGCGCTGAGACGAGCATTGCTGAAGATCGGGATGCGGGAAAAACTCCACTGAAATCCATCAGTGTCGGTGACCATAAGCTTGCCCGGTCACATTCTCTCCACGGCACTGGTTTGACTCAAATGCGTGAATCAATAGGACTTTAAATTTTAAATGGGGCTTGGGTTTAGGTGAGGTATACAATGATAAAGACGATGGTTCAAATACTAAACCCAAATGAGCTAATGCAGGAAACTATCCTCATTCACCACACAAACACGCGGGTACACAACACCCCCAGACTTGGACTTAACAGCATGGGTGCGTGCACCGCCTACTCCCAAACATAAATCTATACATAGAGATTTTCAATTAAACACTCCTTCTCTTTCCTTTCTTTTTAACTTCTTTTCTTTTTCTCATTTTTTTCTTTTCTTATCATTTTCAGCAAATAAACAAAAGGACACATCCACATCTTCACAAACATATTACCACATCAACAACCCAACTCATGAAAATAATAAACAGCTAAAGCTCAGATTTGGGTGTGCGACTAGGATTGGCTTTTGGGCTTTGGTGAAATAAAAGTGGGGCTGAATCAAAGAACGGGTAGGCACAACTGGGCTAGCGAGGATATAGCGGTAGGGATAGGCACAAAGGCTCAACCGGGCCAAAATGATGGCCTATATCACATTCACGCAATTGACTAACCGTATACCCATGCTTCAAGAATCGCTTGGGGCAAGTTCTAGCCACCGAGAAAGATTCTCCTTTCTCCCGACTCAAGCAATACGAATCTAGCGATCGTTTACACACATCCCTATGCTACCGTTTGATTCCACCGAATTCACCATTTGAGTAGAGTAAACAACATTTACACTAATAAGAAAAATATAAAACTATAGTATAAAAAGAAATCTAATCTACACAAATCTCTATGCAACCGAGCACTCGACTAGGGGCACTACTAGAGTCAACATTTTACTCTGCTACATAGTCCTAAGCCATCACCTAGACTTTCCCAAATAAGCAGAAGAATTAAATTCACTACAGAGCATGCATACAGGCGAGTACGTGCTCAAGTGGGTGCGGTGGTGTGCAATGAAAATGAACAACAATTTAAATGAAATCTTCTAGTATGCAGTGCAATAGTGCACGTGAGCGGGTAAACAAAACTACTCTCCCCCAGACTTAAACTAGATAATACACACAATATATATCTATGAAATTCAGAAAAGAGCTAGGGAAAGAGAGTACCCAATGCTCAGAAATGAGCATACCAGAAGATTGGCGTGTAAGCTAAAATGAAGCTGCAACATCCGCCATCCAGAATAAGTACCTGCAGGGGTCAGCTCCGCAAGAACAAAAGACAAAAGAAAACTGAAAAGAAAATACTACTAACTAAACATGATTAGAGGAAATAAAAATGCAGAAAAGAAAGATAACCACTGGGGTTATTGTCCTCCCAGCACGACTTATTCAAACTTTAAGAGTTCTAGCTAATGGGCCTATGGAAGGAGAAGTGGACAGGTAACTGGCCTAATATCCGTGTCGGTAGCGGGTACCGATACGGTGATAGAACAGTCACCCCTCTACCTAAATATAGATACCTGCTCCTCACAGGTAGAGGGTAGAGAATGTAAGAAGAGGAGGAGGCCTGGTCCTCACTCATCTCACAAAACACATCCTTGCCTAGCAAGGTATCGTCAATAGGGAGGCAGCAGGAGGAAAAGGCAATGAGTGGAGCTTCCTCAACGGAGGGGGAATAAACCTCCTCACATGAGAGGATACTCTCATCATTGACTTGAGCAAAAAGCTCCAAGTCCTCCTGGGGCACCTGTAAAGACTCAACCTGCACAGGCTCGGAAGAAGAAGGGGGGTCCAGAAATAAAAGAGAAGAATGACATAAATAATCAAAAATCCGGGGAGTGGTCCCGGTCTCACTCCCAGCAAGATCCAAGGGTAGATCACTATCATCATCGTAAATATCATAGCAAGGGGGACTTGAGAACTCAGGAGCCTCAGTGGTGATTTGGACCTCCTCGTCCCATGAAGAAGTGCAAACCTCCTCATCAGAGAGAGTATCCTCCTCATCCCACCGAGGTGCATCATCGTGTTCAAAGTATTCATTCTCCCCCTCAGGGAAAATGACATCCTCATCCCACTTTGGAGCACCCTCCGAGTCAGAAGCATCACCCAGCTCCTTTACTTCGATAGGATCATAAAGAATATGTGTAGAAAAATCTTGCAAAGAAACTGGAGGGACAAAAATATTCGGTTCCTCCGCAAAAAGATCTGCTAAAGCCTCCCCGATGGAAAGAATACTTTCCTCATCATACTCAGGTGCATCTAGGAGCTCCCATTCCTCTCCTTGTTGGCTAACAGATGAGTGATCATCATCACTGGGAGTGAAGCCATAAACAGGGAGTGAGGAGTCCGTGCACAAGACAAGCTCAGGGGTAGAGGGCACAATTGCCTCCATGGGTAAAGAATGAGCGATAGGGGCAATGTTGTCCCAAGTGGAGGAGTGGCGGTCAGGCTTGAAAAGACTAGGACAGTCCTTCAATTCATGACCCTCTCCTCGACACAACAAGCAAACAATGTTCCTACACTGCCTAGCATTCAACTCATTCATTTGGTCTATATAATAAACCATCTTATCATTAAAGCTAGGTGAAATATCCCATGACGACATTTTCAATAATAAAAGCAGATATAAAGAGGCTGAAATTCTTTGCAAGGAAATCTACACAAACTAATAAAACTCCTTGGATTAAACTTGCTTAAAAATTTAAAATAGGAGAGAAGAAATAATAACAAACAATATAAATTTAAAAAGCAAACAAAAATAAAAAGGCGGCTATAAACACTGGAAGAAACTTCTCTCTCTCAGCTCTCCCTCTCAAGAAAACTCACACGACTGTGTTCCCCGGCAACGGCGCCAAAAACTTGATGCGAGGATTCGGCAAGTGCACCGGTCGCGCAAGTAATAATAATGGGGAAAATCCCCGAGTGTCGGTCTCTTGAAGAACACAGTAAGGTGGAGTTAACGTTCGAGGAAGGACTTGAGATCGAAGTCCTTTGGGGTCGGATGGAATGCGGAAACGGGGTGATTTGGCTTTTGGAAAATAAAAGAAAACAACTATAACTACTCCTATGCAATGCCGCTATGCAGTGCTTCGCTTGGCGGGATGGATGACTACGTAGGCCTTGAACGCGCTACTTCGTAAGGGCGGATGGACGAGTAGGCAAACGGATCGAACTATGCAGGCCTTGAGCGCGCTGCTTCGTTAGGCGGGATGGAATACACGGGCCGCAATGCCACGCTTCGGTAGGCGGATGGACGAGTAGGCTAACGGAATGAGGGTCGCAAGCACCTCTTCGACAAGCACGCCACTAGCAATTGCTAGTGCGGCATCGGACGTGACGGCGGGATGGAGGATGGAATGAGGCGCACCTCAAGCACACAAATAAACAAAAAAGGGTATTTCACATAGACATGAAATAACTTTAAATAGCAAGGTCTATAGTGTTCTTCATCAAAATACTAAAGATCTAACTATTACAACAATCAATAAGAGGAGAACAAGGCAAGAAATCGACCGAATCCGAAGTCTCGTTGTAGATTCACGGTTGGAATCGCCGGGTTGTCAATCCGCGTCCAAGCTCGGTCTGCAACTACGTCCGGGGTAGAGAGAGCTGTCACGACTCTCCAATGGACCCGTCTTCTGCGTGTCACGATCCGGTAGAGGTTGCAAACTTCCTCTTGCTTGATGGCAATGGCGGCTAGGTCTTCCTTTGGAGCTCTTGGATGAAGGAGGAGGCCGAGAGGAAACTCCGGCTCAAGATTGGCGTGAAGAACCAGCCCGGAGCACCTCTAGATGGTGGGCGACGATGGAGGGGCGAAACTGGCGCGGAACGACGGAGCTGGGCGTGAAAACGGTGGTCTATATGACCTAAATCGCGAGCAGGTCAATTTATAGGCGCTAGAATAAACAGTGCGCACGGTCATTGGCGCACGACCAGTGGTCGTGCGCACTAGAATTCGGTGATCGTGCGCTCTGCCTGGATGGAACCTGCAAAGATAGAAATTATGAAATAACATGTTCGCACGACCGGTGGCGCACGACCGGTGGTCGTGCGCACTATCGTAGGTGGTCGTGCGCACTGGTTGAAACAGAACTCATGAAATTGATGCTAAGTGCGCACGAACAGTGGCGCACGACCGGTGGTCGTGCGCACTATCGTAGATGGTCGTGCGCACTGCACCAAACAGAACTCATGAAAAAGGATTAAGTGCACACGATCAGTGGCGCACGACCAGTGGTCGTGCGCAATAGAACCGATGATCGTGCGCAGTGTTCCTGTACAGAATTGTACCGGGAACACCTGCACGACTCCTATTCCAGCGTATACCACTAATCTAGCCACTGAAAGTGAGACTTAACAGCGCAAGAAAACTAATAACAAAGAAAGATACGAAATTACACCAAAATGGGCCAAGACGTGCACATAGCAAGTGATAACAAATATAAGCTAAAACAAAGCTAAAGTGCAGTGGAATGACTAGATAAACGGCCCAGATGAGTCCATATATGTGTATATAATCGGGACTCATCAGTAGCCCACCGCCTCCTGCTCTGCCTTAGGCCGTCGACAACCCTTTCCCCTCCTTCAGCCTTCCTCCTGCGCCTCCTCCTGCAGTGGTCGTCCATTCTCCCTCCTGCAAGCCCGACAGCTCCTCCTCCTGCCATGGCTGGCTCCTTCTCCTCCTATCTCAAGGCCGATAGCT
This sequence comes from Dactylorhiza incarnata, assembly GCA_033032865.1. Taxonomy (NCBI): domain Eukaryota; kingdom Viridiplantae; phylum Streptophyta; class Magnoliopsida; order Asparagales; family Orchidaceae; genus Dactylorhiza; species Dactylorhiza incarnata. The sequence continues at coordinate 1,750,296 of JAWHQI010000026.1, read as the reverse complement.
CCCTCCTCTTCAAGTGTCGGCAACCCCTCCTCTCCCTCTTCCCCTTCTAAGGTTGGCAGCCTCCTCAAGGTCTGGCTGCAGTTTCTGCTCACCTCCGACAGCCCTCCTCTTCTCTGTTTCCGCCTAAGGTTTTGCTCGAACCCTCCTTCTCGGATTTTGGACTCGGATTTGGTTCCTATGGGTAAGATTCTCCACCCAAACCCTCATATTCAGATTTTTCATAACCCCTAATGATTTATTACTGCTCTGATCTGCGTGTAATTTGTGATTTCAGGTTTTTGCCCTTTTATAATCGTCTAACCGTGGTTTGTTCGTGATTTCCGGTGCCGCTCCTTGATTTAGTTAGTGGGATCACGCAAAGCCCTCTCCGAGTTAGGGTTTCCCTAGCCTAAAGCGCCGCCAAATCTCTGATTTCCACGTTGTAATTCCTTCTCCCCTCACATTTGAGGGAGGTAAATCTGCTAACCCTCTTTGTTTATATTTCGCGTCGTAAAATGCGTGTTTTTGCGTAGTAAATTATGTTATGTAGCCTTCATTGTTCCTGAACAGGTTTGAATTAGGATTTCTATTTTTTCTTGTGCCGCTTAGCCATCGCCGTTAGATTCAGCCTCATTTAAGGCAAGTAGAGATCCTTCTCTTTTGCAATCATTGAATTTATTTAGCCTGACTGTTTTTATGATTTTCTGACTTCGTTTTGAATGTGTTTCATCAAATAAGCTCAGTTCTTGAATGCCTGAATTGATTGTTAGTAATTTGAGGTTTCACGCGTTTGAAATGACATTTATTTTGTGAACATGATTGATTCTATTTGGATAGTCACTTAGATGAATGAGTTTCTTAATTGATGAATAATTCGAGGAATGAAAGGTCGTTGAGCATGAGTAATAAGCGTCATGATAATAATAGCAATGATTTCTGGTTAACAAATAAATGATCGGTGTTTTTCTATCATGCTCGTATCGTACACATCTTATTTGGAAGTTAATCGTGCCATAAAATGTCTTAATGTAAATGAGTACTTGTTATCCCAGAATCGATGCATGTCAAACTTGCTCCTGCGTATTTTACTTGAATAATCTTCTTGTTAATAAAATCCTTAGCCTCTCGGACTCGCAAGGTTCAAAACTCTTTATCTAGTTTGAGTATCGTCAGCTCCCTTTTGCTTCTTAGGTATGCCTGAATGCAAGATTTGGTTAAATAATGTGCTATAACTTGATTCCTCCAGTTTCATATTTGTAAAATCTGCTCTTGTATATCTGAATCAGTATTTGGTTACATGCCTTGGTATGCCAGAATCACTCAATCATGAATTATTTCATTAATAACACAAGTAAACATTGAAAGGTAGGGTTTAATTGACGCAACTCCTTGATTTGAGTTCCCTCTTGAATCCCTAATGGGAATAAAGGACCGGTCATAGCGAGCATAAATTTCTGAATCTCTTGAATCCGTACTTGAATCTGTCTGAATCATGAATCCTGCGCGTCAAACAAAAACACCTACACTTTTACTTGTACAACTTATGTTATTACATGAATCATCTTTTCATGCTTTTCTTCAGACTAGTTTAATAATTCTAGATAATTCTGCTTGTCTCACTTGCTTGCTTGTCTTGTTAGCTCTGCTTCATGAAAAGCGGTACACAAATATTCTGTTTCTCCTGCGCATATTTTATTTTGCTTTGCTCTTGTGTATTTCAATGTTCTGAGGCTTTTCCTTCTTGTTTTGGAATTTGCCTTTGCGTTCGTGCATGCGCCGCCTGCTTCCTGAGTCGATCTGCGTCAAGTTTCAGGTTTTGTGTTTATGTTTCATTTTTTTACTGTCGGATATTTCTGTTATGTAATAATTACGATCAACCATTTTCTCCTGTTTCATGGACAAATGCTAGGCTAAATATTGTATGTACTAGAATTTTACATGTTTTGCATGTTCATTCATCTGCGATGATCACTGCATAAATTTCTGTTCCAATACTTGTATCTTAAGTTATTCTGCAAAATGCATATGCACTTGTTTCAAACTCACATTTTAAAGCTTCCGCAATAAATCAATATGTTTACTCAAAAGTAACTATTTTAAACCATTTGTAGTATTTCTGCTTCCGCCTTAGCAGACATGGATTCGTTTTCGCCCATGCCTGTGGCATCACGGCCCGCCCCGAGGTGCACTCTTACTCTTGTCGAGATGGGTCGTGACACTTAGTACTCCTTATCTGCTAGCATTAATTAAGGCTCTGTTTGTTTGGGCGTTTTTGCTCCATCTCCATTGTTTGGTGACCCTCCAATTCTCACCGTCACCGCTCCAAAACGTCATTTTTGCGCCCTTTTTGAGACCGCACACATCCCCCTCCATTTCTCACCGCTCCATTGCCACCGCTCTCATTCCCACCACTCCAATTCTCACCGCCGAAACAAACGGACCCTAAGTAAAACTCAAAGAGACCTATTCACCCACCCCACCCCACCCCCTCTAAGTGAATTTGACTACATACCTATAAACTATCAACTAGGTCGCCTTTTGGGATTCGAAGGATTCCCGAATCACTTAGGAAGATGATCTTCTGGAGCGAAGGAAATCTAAAAGTACACGAAGGAGATCTTCGAAGTCCGAAGGAGATCTTTGAGCACCGTAGGAGGACTCGGGGGAAATCTTCAACGGAGCTCTCTCAGGCGCAGAAAGCAAGGTGTCCTGAAATGAAGGTCATGTGCTCCTTATATAGCTTTGGACGGGGGTATCCCGGTAATTTTGTCGTTGTATCCACCGTAACCACCTGACGGGCGAATCACATTTGCCGGTTTGGAGCACACGGATCGCCATTTTTCGTAAATGTCGGTCTCGCCCTTCGAGCAGTTCGGGAAGGTTGGGAAGTTCAGTCAGCTTCGTTGAAGGTGATGAAGGCGACGAACGAGACCGGTAATATGAGAAATTAGGAAATGTTAACAGCGCGTGCGTCGGGAACATGGGAACGTTCTAAGCGCGCTAGGAAGCATTTTTAGCACGCAATGAACACATGAGTGTTCTGAGCGCACGACGAACACATGAGCGTTCTGAGCGCGCGAGGAAGCGTCTGAGCACGCGAGGAACACAAAAGCGTTCTGAGCGCGGGAGGAAACGTTCTGAGCGCGGGAGGAAGCGTTCTGAGCGCGGGAGGAAGCGTTCTGAGCACGCGACGAACACAAGAGCATTTTGAGCGTGCAAGGAAGTGTTCTGAGCGCGCGATGAACACATGAGCATTCTGAGCGCGCGAGGAAGCGTTCTGAGAGCGCGACGAACACAAGAGCGTTCTGAGCGCGCGAGGAAGCGTTCTGAGCGCGCGATGAACACAGGAGCGGTCTGAGCACGCGACAAACACATGAGCGTTCTGAGCGCGCGAGGAACACATGAGCGTTCTGAGCGCGCGACGAACACATGAGCATTTTGAGCGCGCGAGGAAGCGTTCTGAGAGCGCGACGAACACAAGAGCGTTTTGAGAAACCGAGGAAGCGTTCTGAGTACGCGAGGAACACATGAGCGTTCTGAGCGCGTGACGTACACATGAGCATTCTGAGAGCGTGAGGAAGCATTCTACCGTATGACGAACACATGAGTGTTTTGAGCGCACGACGAACACAGGAGGGTTCTGAGCGCCCGAGGAAGTGGTCTGAGGGCGCGATGAACACATGAGCTTTCTGAGCGCGCGAGGAACACGAGAGCGTTCGGAGCGTGCGAGGAACACGGGGGCGTTCTGAGCGGGCGAGGAACACGGGAGTGTTCTGAGCGCGCGGGGAAGTGTTCTGAGGGCGCAACGAACCCATGAGCGTCCTGAGCACGCAACGAGCACGGGAGGCGAGAAGACGCACTACCAAATGGGAAAACGGGCATAGGCCGTACCTGACGAGGTGGTGCGGCTTCGGTCACCTCCCCCGCAAGGCGGGGGAGGCTTGGCCGCACCCCGGCATGGGTGGTGTGGTTTGGCCGCACCCTTGCGGGATGGGGCCTGGCCGCAGCCCTTGGGGGTGCGGCCTGGCGACACCCCTACGGGGTGGGGCGTGGCCGCACCCTTGCGGGGTGCGTCCTGGGCACACCACATGGGGTTGCGGCTTGGGCGCACCCCATGGTGTGCGGTTTGGCCGCACCCTTGCGGGGTGCGGGTTGGCGGCACCCCCTTGTGGTGCGGTTTGGCCTCACCCCACCAAGGCAGGGTGCGGCTTGGCCGCTCCCCCATTATATGAGGTGCAGTTTGGCCGCCCCCCATTAAGGCATGGTGTGGGCTATCCGCACCCCACAAGTGGGGTGCGGTCTAACCGCAACCGAATAGCGGGGTGCGGGCTAACCGCAACCGAATAGTGGGGTGCGGGCTAACCGCAACCCAGTAGTGGGGTGCCGGCTAACCCCACCCCAATAGTGGGGTGCGGTTTGGACATCGGTTGGCGCGGATAAGGCGGGAATTGCGTGGAAGATCTCCCCACACTCATGATCATGGGTTGGACTTTTCACTCAACTACCCCCACTTCTCCTTAGTGGAGCATTCTCTATACACACACCTTGGATGCCTATAAATACATGAGTGCATATCAATATGGATTTATTCAAATATTTGTATAGGACGATAATTTTTTTATCTGGCGTGTATTATCCGTCTAGCCCTCTAATAATTAAAATTTTGTAAATATCGCACAAAAATTTAATTATCATAAGTAACACGAAGGATAACGTCCTTTAATTAAAAAATGAAAGCAAATTTTTTAAAATATTATAGATAAACGTCAACATGTTTTCATGCGTCGTCGCTTTAAATTCTCTATTTGTCGTAGAAGGCGTAAAAAATTCGATAGAAGAAATAAATAATAATTTAGGCTTAAATATAACTTTCATGGAATTTGGTTACGTTAGTATTTCAAAATTTAATTCCATTTTTACTAAATTTAATAATTATTATGATCACTAATATGACTCGTGGCCCCGAGAAGAAATATCCCAAATAATAAAAAAAGATAATTTTAAAAATAAAATTTTAGAATTAGCTTTTAGGAAAAAAGCGCGCACATCTATTTGTTTAAATGAATTAGGATTGTACACTAAAACACAATTTCACGATTTTATGAGTACGAAGAAAATTGAAAAATTCCGTCTTTTAAAATGGTGATAAGGTAAAGTTAATACATGTCATATTATGGACTATATGACCCGTGATTTACTATCAATCGAAACTAGTACGGTAGCTTCAGAATATGCTACAAGGACCAGTGTTTTTTCTGTTAGTGGCAGAGTTTTGAACGAGCGATGGAGTCGCCTCACTGAAGAATAGCTGAAAATCTGAATAAACTATGAGGACCACTTGGATGTTATGAAGATGAAGTAGTACATTTCATCGATAGATGATAGTTCGTCAGACGTAGAAGATGAGATGAACGCAATAAATTTAAGAGACATTTAAGCGCGTCGAACACTTGCAAGTTGCACCCGACAATCAATGTATTTTTTCAAGTTAGTTAATTTTGTAAAAAAAAATTCATTGAAATTTAATAATAACAAAATTTATTTTTGATAGTTTTAAATTTTTTTAATTTGGGTGTAAATTTGTAATTTTTCTTTTTTCAATTTTTATAAATTCTTTTCTTTTTCCATAGTTAATAAAAAGGTTGGGCCCGGCCATGGGCGGACCTACCATAGGCCGAGTGTGGCCGCCCATACTGAATTTTTTTTGAAGTAGTATTAGCCACGGTTTATAACCGTGGCAAATACTATTTACAGTATTAGCCACGGTTTAAACCGTGGCTAATACTTTTAAATGAAAAAAAAAACCTTAAAATAAAGAGGCGTTAAAACCCAAAAGCCCGAGCGAGCTTTCTCCCTTCCGCGATCTCGCGCCTGGGGCGTTTCCTCATTTTCTCCTGCGGCTCCATTCGAGCTTTCTCCCTTCCGATTTTAGGCGGCATGACCGGCGAGCTCACGTCTGCAATATCTGTCGACATAGACGAACTGTTGTGATTTGGAGAGACAAACTGTTGTGATGTGGTCCATGTGGAGAGGCAAAACGCAGGTATCTCTCTGTTTCTTGCAGGATTTAAGGATTTTCCCGGGAAAGGATTTTCTATTTATTTTTTGTTTAACGCTCATTCCTCCTTGCAAAAATTGAACCATTTCCAACCTATCATTTTCTTCTTTTGATTTTGTTTTAAAACTCATGCCTAATTCTTCCGGGATTTATCCTGCCCATCTTCATACTATAATTACATATTTGTATATCACCTGTTTGATGAATTGCCTAAATGAAATCGGGAATAAACCTATTTGATGAATTGCCAAGAAATAATTTATCGTTATCTTAATAAACGCCCACACCGAGAAATCGTTCTGGGTCCGCCTATGGGCCCGGCCCAGCTTCGACCTTGGGGGCCTCAGCAAACCCTCTCTAGGAGAGTGTGTCCAAGCCTGGCTACCCGAGCCCGCTTGACAAAATCCCGGCCCCATCCAGCCCGGTACATGACCCGGCCGGGTTTTCTGGAGGAGGCTAAATTTTGCTGTAACAAATTTACTCTCAGATATATTTTAAAAAATAACGATTAAGATTAACAAAGGAGGGTTAAAACAAGTTGCCGTTTTATTATTGAGAAATACTTAGGTAGGTTTTCGCACCTAATAATAGGTGGGGGGAAAATACAGCCGTACGATCTTAGATCGGACGGTATATAAAATACTGACATTATTTATTATTTATAAATACATGAGTATTTAGGAAAATACCACCGTATGATCTCTGATCAACAGCTTATATGAGCTCCCTCTCACCTATTATTAGGTGAGATACTCACCAAAATTTTTTTCTTTATTATTTGTCAATACGACCATGTTATTTGTGCTCTTAAGATGCGATCGGCGGGCGGGCTCGTACTGAAGGCTAGCTAGGGCTTCTACATTTTACCCGCAACTCCGATCGCTCGTGGTCGTCTCTTCTCATCCACCGAGGCCACCGGCTCCTAATTACTCCCCTTCGCCTAATCATCTTTCTTCTCATTTCTCAAAGCAGAGATTCAGGTACTGTTTCCTCTTCCCTTTACTTCTCTTCTCTGTCCGCCGATCGCCGCTGTTTCTCTATACGAAGACTGGTCTTTCTGTATAATTTTTGGCATGCTCAGGAAACCTGTCAAACCAGCTACAGCGGCTCCTCAAATTCAATGGCGATAGTGCAATCCTTGATCCGTTTGTCGGCCACCTGCTTCCGACTAGCGACGGGTCTTCCCCAGATTTTCTCCCCTTCCGCCAATAGATTCTACCACCCGCCGCCATATTTGAGTATTGAAATGTCCCTTTGTCATCTGTTGTAATTAAGATTCCTTCTAGGTTTTTGTGTCAATATTTCTCGTGTTTAATCCGTTGCTGTGCTCGTGTTGGAACAGTGAAGGTGGGGATACCCGACTTTCTTAATGGTGTTGGAAACGGGGTGGAGGCGCACGCTGCGAAGCTGGAGGCAGAGATTGGAGACTTCAACAAGCTTCTTGTCACAAGGACACTTCGCCTCAAGAAGCTAGGGATCCCTTGCAAACATGTATTTTTCTTCTTCTCCGCCATAACTCTTTCTTTCATTTATTTTCATGGTTTTTATTACTATTTGGTGAAAGACGTTCAAGATTGTTCAGAATAAAGAGAAACTCAAGTAACATTGTACACTTAGGCTCAGTTTGGCACGGCCGTAGCGGCCGTGAACAAGGTGGTATGGACCATCGTTCGTGAACGCCCGCCCTCACCTACGGAACTTCATTCACTTTTATGTTCAAAACTAGCTTTTTGTTCTTGGTGGCGGCCATAACCGTTGTCTTGCCAAACATACATTCTATGCGGTGGCGTTTTTGTCCAAACTCACCGGAGCAAAAACGCCGCTCCAAACGGAGCCATAATATATATTGTGATCATTTTCACCTACATGTCTTCCGGGCCTCTTCACATAGAACCATTTGATGTTTGGTTGGATGCATTGCATCACACCAATTTTGTGATCTGAAGAGTGTCGGGCATGAATATCTAGATGTTTTATGCATTACATTCCCTTATGCTACATCTCTGAACATGCTTTGGTTTAATAGGAGTCAACAAGTGTCTTGGATTCTGTTTGGGACATGTATGAAGTTTGAGCGGTGGTGGTGTGAAACTGTGGTGGTGAGAACATTGGCAATAATTTACCTATTTTTGAAACTTTTGTGGTTCTACCCCAGCCTCCATGACCGCTAATGTCTGATCACATTTGGATGATTGTGGCGGTGTTTTGGCTCAAAACACCGTCTGAATGGTTCTGGCGGTGTTATGACTCAAAATACCATTTTGGGGAAATAGTATCCGTGGTCGTAAGTCGTAACTACCCAAACACTACCTGTGTTTATTACATTGTGTTCAGATCAACCACCACTCTCCCAAACATAACCTTAGCATGGTAATTTTTCTTGTGTTGTTTGTTCTTCGACTTGAACATGAACACACTCGAGCTTGCTATTATTATTATTATTATTTTTATGTTCTCTTTGATGCAGAGGAAGTTGATACTCAAATACACGCAAAAGTATAGGTTGGGACTTTGGAGGCCTCGAGCGGACCTTCAAAAGGCTTAACGGGGCTTATGAGATGGTTTTTTTAAATAGTTTTGTATGAAAGGAATTGGATGCAATGTATTCTCTAGTTTATGTATGAAATTAGACATCCTCTTCTTTCCTGTACAAGTAAGAAAAACTATTTGATCAATGATTCAACTTTGTACTAGCTCCTCCTCTTTGGGACTCAAGATGCTTGGATGTTATGTTTGCAATGAAGAAATTTGGTGTCTTTTTTTGTTTTCTCAATCTGATTAAGTGAACACTTCAGAAATAATTTTCTTTGTAGGAGAAATTATATTATTTTTGTTAGATAAAGGGTCAGGATAGATATGAGAATTAAGGTAACTATGTCAAGAGGGATAAAGGAGCTTGACTGTGGATTTTTTAAGGCAGCAGATGTCTGGCTGTGACTTAGGCTCCGTTTGGCATGGCGGTGACAGTCGTGAATGCGGAGGTTATGAACCGTCGTTTGCGATCGCCCGCCTCACCTAAGAAACTTCATCCACTTTTATGTTCAAAACTAGGTTTCTTTTCTTGGTGGCGGTCATAACCATTGTCTTGTCAAACGTGCATTCTATAACGGTGGTGTTTTTGTCCAAACTCACCGGTAGCAAAAACGCCGTAGCAAAAACGCCATGCCAAACGGACTTAGTAATAGAATTATGGAAGATACTAATCAACGGTGTAGATACTTTACCCTTGTTGTCGGTAACTAGGTTAGAGCTTGATTCTTTTTGAGAGGAATAAATTGATAATTTTCTCTTTAAATAAGCAACTAGAAAAGTCATGCATAAATAACTGCATTCCTTAAGTAATAGAATTGCAAAATAATATTTGAAATAGATAATAAATATTTATGATCAAATTAAGCTCCTAAATAAAAGAATTGAAAAGATTTAAGCATAATTTACTGGCCTAAATAGGTATCCCTTTGCTAGTTGATTGACTGCCCTAACTTAGGCTCCGTTTGGGGGGACTTATTTTCACCGGTCAAGCGGTCACGACCGCATGAACCGGACCTTAATTATGATCCGGTTCATGCGGTCGTGACCGCTTGACCGGTGAAAATAAATCCCCCCAAACGGAGCCTTAGTCATATGATGGTCCAGCTTTCTTAAGCCTTGAGGTTGTATGTGGCAATGGTGTTGTTGTAGTTTGCAACTAGGGTAGATTTAAGCATGATGTTACTTGCTTCTCAGGTATCCATGTTTTGGTTAATCCATTGTTAACAACTTCATCCTTCCCTTCTTGTTGCACTCACTCTCTGGGCCGAGACAGAAATGTGATTCTGACGTGCTTTTCAAATGTAGGCAGTCATCCTAATCTTAGCATAGAAAAACCGAGGTCGGTCATAAATTATCCCATGTCTTCTTGATATCATAGGGAATATGCGCCTTGAAAACTGCGAATATCAAGCGTATTTTACATATTAGCAGACATTGTTTTTCGAAAAAGTGAAACCGGGAAAGGAATCAAAAGAATGCTTGGCATGTACACTAGTATCTAGTAACTAGTTTTTGTAGGTTTTGCTACAAATATTGGATTAACTTCAACTATGGGAGTTTATAATTCAAAGTCTTCTAGGTCTTTGACCAGTAGTTGTGTGAAATCGTCGCACTAAGTAGAGCGGTAACATTTTACCTGTGTTTGGAACTTTTGGGAAAATGCCTCTGACCCTAATACTGTTTTCTACTAAGTAGATTTTTTGTTTTTGTTACAAATAGGAGGATATTGCAGCTAATGACACTCAGAATTCAAAGTGTTGGTGGGTGTTTGAGCAGTGGTTGTGCGGAACTATAGTAATAAACACAATGGTGATGTTTTACGTTCATTCAAAACTTTTGGGGTAATATTTCTGGTCCAAATTCTATTTTTCTAGTAGCTAGATCTTTTTACTTGTTACAAATTGGAGGAACTTGGAGCTAAATGAACCTCTCTTGGCCCATAGACATTTCTCCCAAAACGATGATGTTTTACCCGCATTTGAAATTTTCTGGAAAATGACTACCCAAATTCTGTTTTTCTAATAAGTAGATTTTTTGCTTTTGTTACAAATTGGAGTTAACTTGCAACTAGTGAACCTCAGAGTTCAAAGTCTTGGTGGTGTTTGAGTGATGGTTGTTTAAAACTATAGTAGTAAATAGAGTGGTGACATTTTACTAGCGTTTGGAATTTCTAGGATATTGTTTCTAGCACAAATTCTAATTTTCTAGTAACTAGCTTTTTTTTTGCTTTTGTAATAAATTGTAGGAACTTGCAACTAATGAAGCTTAGCATTCAATGTCTTGGTGGTGTTTGAGTGTGTTGGGCTAGAGAGCACGTAAGTTCGACCAGATCACCTGTAAATTAGTTCGAGCAAGTACATGCACGACCGCTTAGCGGTATGTCGATACACAATCAAAACACAGTACAAAATAACAACAATAAAAAGTGACACACAGATTGAACGTGAAAATCCAATAGGGTGAATCACAGGACGATAGGAGTCCAACCCGAAAAGCCGCCACTAAAGATGTATACAACAAATAGGCAATCACGACTTTCCCTCATCGATCCACACATGATCTTCACCAACTTTGCACTATACAATATTACACAAATAAACAGTAGCAGAAAAATTGCATGTTACCGACAGTTGCGGATGAGACGGATTACACAAATCCTCTCCAAAGTGCCTCTTCGAATCCTTGCCCAAATCTGCTCAAGATCTAATCCGTGTAGTAAAGACTTCCTCTTCAACGTCGTAGAGTCTTCCGAAAACTCTCCCCAAACTAAGACTGATTGCCACAAAAACCTCTCTAGAAATCTTCCAATGCTTAAGTTTGGAGAGAAGTGGATGTCTTACCCCTATTCCATCATGCCTATTTATAAGGCCAAAACCAATGAGGTAGATGTGGTAGATGACATGTGGATGAAGTTTCCCTCGGTCAAAAGCACATGTCAAATAGCATGACGCTTCCTTTGTCCACTTTCTTAGAAACTTCTTTTAGGAGCACATGTTGGTTTTATAGTCAAAGATGACTGACTTCTTCTCTTTTCAAGAAGCTTCCTTCAAGAAGATATGTCGATTTCATAGTCAAAGACGGCTAGCCTCTTTTCACACTTACGAGAAAATATCTCATCAAATCTCCCCTTGATAAATAGATTTTATATAACCTTTTTAGTATAAATTTTAGTAATTATTTAATATGAAATTTTCTTTTTCATGTTAATTTTAGCTTATAAATAGTTCTTTTGTAAAATTATTTCTAATTTAGTTTATTTGTATTTTTGCAGAATTTTGAAACAAATTTGGAAAATTTTGCATTACACCCTCTAGGTCACGCCCGTGACCAAGGGCGTGTAATCATAAGATTAGTCCATAATTGCTCCCGCGCGGTTTGAGCTAGTCCACAACAAGTCACGCCCTCGGTCATGCCCGTGTCCCATGGTCACGCCCGTGACCAAGTGCGTGTAAACTTAAAGTGATGCTCCCGGAGATGCCGTCGAGACGTGGAGATGCCGTCGAGAAGTCAACTAATGTCACACCCGTGACCCATATGTCACGACCGTGACATTCCCGCGTGATCCCTGCTCACCGTCGCGCTGCAGTCAAGCCCACACAACATTAAATGAAGCCGTCATAGGTCACGCCCGTGACTTGTCCCTTTTCGCCTCACCGTCACGCAAGACCAACGCCGCTGTCGGAACTGAGCTGAACAGTGGCGTGTAACTTGAATTTTTTTCTATAAATTCAGAGGTTCTCCTTGAGTCCAGGGTTCAGAATTTTGGAGAGGGGGAGGTGCTGCTAGAGCTGTTAGTAAACTTTTTCATGCTTTTTCATGTTTTTCCTTCCATGTTCTCTCTTTCTCTTACTTTCATGCAATGTTCTAGTTTTCTTTTAATGCAATAATCTAGTGTAAGCTTGTAACCTTTATTATTCTAGCTTTGTAATCTCCTTTCAAGCTTGTAATCACTTTTAATTTCAATAAAAATTTAGTTTTGTTTTCTTTACTTCTCTTTCTCTTTTAATTAGCTTTTCTTCAAGCAATTTTATTTTTCTCTCTTTTCCCCCTCCACTATGATTAACTAATTCTCATTAGTGCTCGATCGAAATGATCCGAGGATGAGATAATCAAGTTATGATTTTCTAAAGCTCTCTTTTTCCGTTTTTGTAAACACTTGATTTTACTTAGCGAAACCATATTTTCGATATATGGTTCTCGTTTAAGTTTTCATACTTAGCTAGCCGAGAGGCTCAAAGTATGAATCGATCATTCATGAGTAAAGAGAGTTGCACGCACCCCTTGAGAGAGGATGATGTAAATCTCCCGGATTGGAGTCAAATCCAATAGAGGGGTTCACAACGTAAAACAAGTTTTAGGTAATCGATTATAGAACGAGAGTTCAGTTGATTTTTCCTAAACTTACTTGAGCATTTCCCTCGAGAGAGGCATGCTCGAGCTTCGGGAACCTCCGCGGTCAAGTAGTTTACTTAAATAGAAATAAAATTATTTTTGCCCTATCTTGATTTTTCTCACTCCAAGGTGACTTTAGATTGAACATTAATCCTTTTTACCATCGTTTAAAACCTTCTTTAGTTTGCAAATTGTCTCTTTCAATTAAGTAAAACAAACCCTAAAAAATCATTAGATAAGATAATAGTGATCTCCTCGAAGTAGAAGTAATCAACGCGCCCCGTGGAAAACGACCATGGTATTTTCAAAATATCTTATACTATAGACGATAAAGTATACTTGCTTTCATTGAATATAGTTTGGAAAACATCATCAATCTTCTTCGCTTTTTCTTAAATTCAAATCTCTAAGTAAGAAGAAGATATCTTCATATCACCCCTTTTTTGACTAAGTGAAAAAAGGGTCCTTCTGACAATCTTTCTTTGGTGAATCCTTCATGTCTCCTCCTTCAGTCAGTAGATTCAGAGCCACCAAACTTGAGTTAGTAAAACTCGAATCCACAGTTTTCTCCGCAAAGGAAGAGAACTGTACCCAACAATTTATTCATATTTGCTCTTATATAGAAGAGATCGCCATGCTGGCGATCCTCACACAATGTCCGAACATCACCCTCGAAGTAGAAGTACTCCACCTTCTACAAAAACGGGGTCCTATGGATGCTCATGTGAGATGTGCTCCTGAAGATGTAGTTGATGAAAGACGTGTTAAAGGTCCTGCATAGACTACTATTGAGAGATGTTTTAGATCTCCTGAAGAGAAAAAGAGAGTTGATGGCTATGTTGCTGATTGGTTCTATGAAAGTGGAATTCCTTTTAATGCTGCAAAGGCACAAAGTTTTGAAGTAATGCTTGAAGCAGTTGGACAGTTTGGGTCTGGTTATAAAGGCCATAGTTATCATGATTTACGAGTCCCTCTGTTACTAAATACAAAAGAGAAAGTTAAGGAGATGAAAACAAAGTATCAAGTGTATTGGATGAGATATAGTTGTACTCTTATGTCAGATAGTTGGACAGACAGGAGAGGGAGACATTTGATCAATTTCCTAGTAAACTGTCCAGAAGGAACTTATTTTATGGGGTCCGTAGATGCATCCGGTCATATTCAAGATGCTACAATGCTATCAAAGTTGTTGATAGTAAAATAACAGAGATAGGAGCAGATTGCGTTGTTCAGGTAACTTTTTTTGTTATTTTAATTTTCATATTTCATATTTAATAGTCTAAAACTATAGAGCTATAGATATATACAAAGTTATTGTTGAAACCGATTTCTCGGTCTCTCGTAGAGCTCGGGGCCCTCACCGAAATGAGGGGCGGCGCGGCTAGCCCTTACTGATCCCTCGAGCAGGGTGGACGGAAGATTAGGAAATTGACTAAGACCTTAGTCACAGCGAGGAGGTCCCTCCACTAACCCGGAAGATCGTTGAGCGCTTCCCCTCCCAAGCCAAAGCTGTGACTTGGGCACCTTGGAGAGCTCTGGAAATGCTAACCAAAGAAAGCCTAAGGAGAGGGAAGCTGAAGTGACCTCTCTCCAAAGGTGCCCTTAAGGTCCTATTTATAGATTTTCTGGTCTGGTCTACAAATAACAGGATTCCGCCTTTTGATTTTACTATCCGCACCCCAAATGGGTCTGCTAACAGCCAAGCTCCGCTGTTTGGAGAGGCTAAGGGCAGACCACCAAGGGTAAAAGGGTAAGTTGACCCTAATGATTTATGGATAAAGGATTGCGAGAACCTTACTGTCGGAGCTCTCGCATGTCTTCTCGCGGATCCTGCCCGTGGCGCCTCTTTTAGAGGGTCGCCTTGCGAGAACCCTGCTGACGGAGCTCTCGTGGGTCTTCTCGCAAATACTGCTCGCGGCGCCTCTTTTAGGGGGTCGCCTTGCGAGGACTTCGCTGGCCCATTTTGGTGGTCTGCCGAGGTCTCATCGGCTGGGGGCCGATCTCGGCGAGGTCTGGATCTCGCAACTCCTGTCTCGCTCGGTTTCCTCGCCTGGCGAATATCGGGGTTGTACAGTTATGTTGTATGCAGGTAGTGATTGACAATGCCTCCAATTATAAGGCAGTTGGTAAATTTTAATAGAGAGAAGGCCCACATTATTCTTGACTCCTTGTGCAGCTTATTGCATTGATCTCATGCTAGAAGATATGGGCAAGCTACATCAAAACAAAGTGGTGATACAAAAACAAGGATTACAAATTTCATCTACAGGCACACTCGTTTACTTGATGCAGCAAGTACTACTATAGGTGGTGATCTAGTCCGACATTCAGTGACTAGATTTGCAACATCATTCCTTACTCTACAAAGTGTGCTTAAGCATAAGGAGAAGTTAAAATTATTCTTTGTGTCGCCTTCATGGAATGCTGCTAATCTGGCAAAAACCAAAGTCGGAAAACAAGTTGTTGAAGCAATACTTTCAACTGTTTTTTGAAATGGAGTAAGAGATTGCCTAAAAGGAGGAAAGCCACTAATAGTCGTTTTGCGATTAGAAGATGGAGATGAAAGGCCAGCTATGCCTGAAGTATTTGTGGCAATGGAAGAAGCCAAACAAAAGATCAAAGATCATTTTGATAATAAAGAAAGATTATATAAAAAAATTATTGATATTATTCAAAATAGGTGGTCAAATCAAATGTGGCAACAGTTGTATAGGGCGGCTTTGTTTCTAAATCCAAACAAATATTTTGAATATGAGGAAAAACATCCTGATGATACTTGGAAATTTCAAGATGCTTTCAATGATGTTATTGCAAGACTAGTACCCGATCAACAATTGCAAGACAAGATTGCAGAGCAAGACACTAACTACAAAGCATCTCGAAATTGTTTTGGAAAGCCTATGACTATTAGGCAACGAACCACCTTAAATCCAAGTAAGTATTGATTACATTTTTATTTTTTCTTAAACTACTTATATGTTATACTAATTTATTTTTGTCTTAAATAAATAGTGGATTGGTGGGGTGCACATGGAGGAACGAATGTTGACCTTACAAAGGTAGCATTGCGCATACTTGGCTTATGTTGTTCTTCTTCTAGTTGTGAGCGCAATTGGAGTACTTTTGAGTTTGTAAGTATACAAATATTTAATTTAAAATTGAACTTGTTTTATCTACTAACAAATAACAAGTTTGCAACAATCTTGATTCAAATTCATAAAAAAATAGATTGGAGCATCAAAGGCTTAATGATCTTGTATACATTAAATACAATCGTCGTCTACAAGCACGATTCTAAGAAAGACGTGAAAAAGGAAGAAATTACAATCCTTTAGTGCTTGATGAGCTAGATTGGAGTAGTGAGTGGATGATGAACCAACTGGAGGAAGCTTTAGTTTATGATGATGATGATCTCACATGGGAAGCTGTAGAGAGAGCTATTGGGACTGGGGCACGAAATTTACGAAGTGGAGATCCAGCTAATCTTGAACTAATATCTGAAGGGGATGAAGATCTAGATCATATTAGCGTTGCAAATGATGATGAAGATATTGTTGATAATTATGGGCAAATGACGAGTACCTCAAACCAACTAAGCTCATGCAATGCCAATGACGATTTACTAGATGATAATTCTATTTGATCTAAAAAATTATTAATGCCAGTGTGTATCAGTGTATGATGATAACATTTTGGTATTGAGTGGAATTGTTGTGATTGTCATTATATATATTGACTCTGAAATCTGAATATATTGATTCTGAATATATTGATTCTATTTGATTCAGAATTTACATATTTTACCAATTGATATTTCTCAATGTGTGATTGTTCATGCCACTATTCCTCAATGTGTGGCATGATACTTATAAAAAACAGGAAAGTGATTTATATTAATAATGATTAATGCTGGTTCATTTATGAATATTTATATTAATAATGATTCATCAATGTGTGATTGTTCATTTTGGATGTATTAATGAAAAAAACATGTGTATCTGAATGTTGAATGACTTCTGGCAGTGTTGGTAAATTCTCTTTCAGGCTTGTAAAAAAAATTGGGACTATAGACAGCGGTTATTATAATAACCGATGTCTATAATGACTGCCAATAGACTATAGACAGCGGTTATTATAATAACCACTGTCTATAGTGACTGCCAGGGGACTCCAGACATCGATTATTATAATAATCGCTGTCTACAGGACTATAGATAACAGTTATTATAGTCCTGTAGACATCGCTTATTATAATAACCGCTGTCTATAGTCCCCTGACAGTCACAATAGACAGTGGTTATTATAATAACCGATGTCTATAGTCTTCATTTGTGTAAAAAAAAATTAATTGTCGCCTTGCATTTGCTCGCCTTATTGTCGCGTAGGCGTCCGCCTTGTCGCCTAAGCGTCAAGGCGCCCGACGCTCGCCTTGGTACGTCTTGACGCCATGAAAAGAATGAGCATATCTGCTCCATTGTCATCTGCGTGCACCTTCTATAAATCCAACTCTCTGCTCAAGAGTATCACATATCCATTGATTCCGCATATCAATTTTCTTGGACCTCGAGTGGAAGGTGGGGTTCTTCCCCAAATGAATCGCGCTCTGATTGTCGTATAAGAGTGTGAAACACTCTTTGAGTGAAACCCAACTCCTTGAAGAAACACTTCATCCAAAGAAGCTCCTTTTCTGCCTCAGTGACTGCAATAAACTCTGCCTCCGTAGTCGACAGAGCAACACACTTATGCAGTCTCGACTGCCACGACTCAGCTCCCCCCGCAAACAAGATCAGGTAACCAGAAGTCGAACTTCTGGAGTCCAAATCTCCAGCCATATCAGCATCAGTGTAGCCCATTAGCTTTGACTCGCCATCTCAAAACCTTAACGTCAAGTCTGACGTCCCATGTAGGTACCTCATAATCCACTTCACAACGCTCTAATGTTCTCTCCCGGGATTGAAGAGAAACCTATTAATAGTGCCAATGCCATGCGCTATATCTGGGCATGTGCACACCATAACGTACATGAGACTACCAACTGTTGGATCGATAGGCGCCCATAGAGGGGGGGGGGGGGGGGGTGAATACGAGAATAAAAGTTCTTTTTATAATTTTATGAAAATTACTAAATTTGTTTTAAAATAAATGAGAGCAAAATAACAATTTAGCTAAAGGAAGAGAATATTGTAATTTGCAATTTTAGAATTTAGAAACAAGTGCTAAATTGTTTTATGATGAAAGAGATTGAAATAAACAATTTAGATAAAGTGATTCGAATTGAAAGCTTAGAAACCAATATAGTAGAGATTATGCCAAACGAGAGAAATCAAGTAAACACAAATAAAGACATGATTATATATATTTATAAGTGTTTACAAATACTTGATTTCAATAACGCTAGAAATCGGAGGCGTACAAATGTAAATATCTTTTCCTTTTCTATACTGACTCGTATCCCCACAAACCAGTTGGCTTTAGTCAATCCTTTCCCGGATATGGCCTCAAGCCACTCTAGCCAATCCTACCCCGGATAAGGCCTCGAACACCCCCTAGATATGATCTGTAAGACCCCATTTTTTTCTTTTTGAAAACCCGGGACTTATGCCAAGAACCGCCGCTTTGCGGTGACACCAACACACGGGAAGGTCGCCACTACAAAGCGCCGATCCTGCCGGCCATATCGATCACAGAAGAAGAAAAGTATAAATGAACAAAAAGAAGTTCAAGTCCACAATCACATGCTATATATAATAAATGTCCACATGGTATAACTGAAATAACAAGTTACAATAATAAAGGGCTCATGCCCTGTACATCATATCCTCACTACAAGATCACTCGCGAAAGCTAACTACTACTCACTTACTGATCCTGAAACTGGTGCTCCTGTACTAGACTGGCCCGCCTCCGTCTACACCGGCCTCTGGTGCTGTTGCGTCTCCTCGATCCCCTAAAATGATATGGTCCACCGACCGTTAGTCAAAAAGACTAAGCCTTATGTTCCCCACCCCACCCCCAATGGCTCCTAGGAACCGTGTGGGAGGATGAAGCGGAGGACAACAAGGGGTATAACAAAGAGCAAATGACGGCGAATCTAACTACGGAAAGTTCTACCACTACACATGTGTATACAGATAATTGAAGCAGTAATAGAGCATGGTAAAGAGCAAGTAAAGAATAGTATGTAAAGTATGTACATAGTAGAAAAGTAACCATTGATTTATAGGAATGCCCATACAAACCAATAGACCAAGGGGTCGTTTAGCAAGGCATATCGTATAAAGAGTCCCATAACCAATTTATACGATAGGGGTAGGGGTTGAAATGCAATGCTTATGCCATGACATGCAAAGTTATGCAGTTTAATAATATGTTCATACAAGTGCAACTCACACACTTCGACTCTATGCGCACAGACCTTTAGTTCCCCCTTTTTGGAGCTAGCAAGATCCCAGGATACTCCCGTAGTGGCAAATGGAAGCGGTGGGTTGGGCCTCGCCCACCTCTAGGTTGGTATTCACACTACCTAACCTAGACCTAACGTACGCCTCAATGCAAAACCGCGGAGCATCTGCGTACTCTTACTGGCTGGACCACCAGACTTTTATGGCTAAGTGCAAATTCCACACTTGCCGAGTCAGCGTATTGACGTCGGTGTGAACGACCGTCCAATACCGAAGACCCACCACCTTTATGCACATGCAAACATGCTCTACTATATCCCGATCCATAAACTCCCCGGGCTAACCCGCCCGTCATCATAACCTTCCGAGCCAATGGCTCGCCGGACCAACCCGTCCGTACCAACAAACACTACTGAGTCACAAGCTCACCGGACTAGTTAGTCTGCAGCTATAACCACCGAGCCTACCGCTCGTAAGACCAAACTAACTAAACTCCCGTAACCACGGGGTGTGGGTGTGTGTATTATTAAGTTAATCTTGTACATCAACTTATCCCTACAATTTATGGTTAACCTTGGACTTCCCGAGGATTACCCTGTAAGGGGCTCGCTACGGTACTAGGAACTATAATGGGATGACACCCCAAAGCTCCCTTTCTCAAGACACTTAGTGTTGTTGGTATCTACCCATAAGAACACCCTCCTTGTTATTACACTTGGATTATCCTAAGTATTTTATGACCCGCTAGGGGAAAGACGATCTTTCGTCAATCCCGAGTACAACTTTACCCTTAACTCACCAAGCACTCTCATCACCCAAACACTTTTTGGTGACCTTCAATCTCTTCAACCTGACCATGTACACCAACTACATGCCACTTCCACTTGGTAGGCCACTAAATATCCAAATTTCACAGTTTTACTATACACAGACCAAACTAACTATATGAAGCTTATAAGTAGAGGTACTCCAAATATTCATCCAACTGACTCAAGATATTTACTGTAGTTCTATCATGATGTTTCAAAACTAAATCCAGAGAATCATATTTTTCCTTAATTTTTTGCATTTATTATCATTTCTCCAATATTTGCCAAGTATGAATATGAGCATGAAGTGTAAGGTATTCTTATGATATGGCTCCCATAAAATTAAGATAAATCTATCATGCCAAAATAACAGTAAGTAATGAATATCACAATTTTACAGTAAGGAAATATCCTCTATTTTTAATATTTAACTTCTATCCAAACTTGAAGATTTATGAAGGAACTACCAAGAATACTTATGCCAAAATTATAGAAAAATTACCAGACCTCTAGTATGTCAAGAAAAACTTAATTACTGAGTTTCACAATTTATGGGAATCATTTCCTTAATGAAATAATTAATCCAAATAAATCCTAATTTGTACATGTTGTGAAGTAGCCTACTGATAATAATCTCCAAAAAGTCTATAAAAATTCACAGAGCTTCCTAGTGCCCTGAAATGTCCTATCACCAAGTTGCATATTTTTCCAGAGAGTATTGGAGCCTCAATTATGTTTCTTGAGATTTTGGTAAAATAAGTGCCTTGTGAATGAAGTGCTGGTTAAATCACCTAATTAATTACACAAAAATTACCAGAGGTCCATCATATGATTATAAAGGCACTACCAAAGTTTCATCTTCATCCAAGATCATTTGTGCATGTAAATATCTCTTACAAGAAGTTTACCTAAAGAGGTTATGACCTAATTTAGGGGGAATAAGTTCTCCTAAAATTATCTCAAAATTCTCTAAGACATAAATACATCCCATGAACATTTCTCCTAGGTTCCATGGCCATTCTATAACTTTTGACCACATGTCCTTCACAAAGCTCTATATGCACCCCAAGAGGTAAAACTAGGATCCTAGGGCATATCCACCTCTACACCCCATCTTACTCATGAAGGTGTTTTAGGTGATCCTAAACCAGTGGCCAAGGTTTCAACTCCTGGTGATGAGTTCTAACCACCATACCCCAAGATAAACACCATACCCTAACTTGGGTTGACAAATTACCCAACCAAATCAGTCCTAATTGGGCTGAGATTTTTACCAAGGTCATACAATAACCCCAAGGAGCACCTACCAAAATTTGGAGGGCATTGGAGGTCATTTGACCCACTAAATAATTAATATTTGATTTATGAAATTAATACAAAAACCTTAGAAAATGGTTCTCCTAAAATTCCCATCTTTGGGTATGATGTTTGGTTAGGTGTAAATTGCCTAGGTTTCAATTTTCAAGTCAATCCCATAACACAATCAAAAGTTATTCAAGAAATGGTGTGCGTCCTACACTAGGGACCAGTCCCACCAAAATAGACCTACAGGGAGCTATAGAACTCCTTTTGGGGTGAAATTAATTTTAAATTAAAGTAGACTCCAAGGGCTACAACTTTGGTGTTGACCACTTTTTCATTTGAGGTGCTAGTATTTTTAATAATTAAAATGAAATACTGCAGGTATTATAAAAAAATGTGTTGGAACAAGTCTCTGCGTTCGACAAAATCCGGCCTACGTTCGACGAATCTGTTCTACGTTCGACGAACGCCGTGCTTCAGTGCGCTCGACGAAATTCGATCTTCATTCGACGAAATCTGTTCTGCGTTCAACGAACGCCGTGCTTCAGTGCGCTCGACGAAATTAGTTCTCCAGCCAGTTCAGCAGATTACCTCTCCATTCGACGAACTCCAGAGTCAGTTCGATGAATTAATTTGTTCAGCGAATTAATTCCATTCGACGAACTCCGGGGTCAGCTCAACAAACTCAACTATCAGTTCAGTGAATTAATTCCATTCGACGAACTCCGGGGTCAGCTCAACGAACTCAACCATCAGTTCAGTGAATTAATTCCATTCGACGAACTCCGGGTTTAGTTCGACGAACTCAACTATTAGTTCGGTGAATTAATTCTGTTCGACGAACTCCGGGTTCAGTTCAACGAACTCAACTATCAGTTCGACGAACACCAGAGAGTGTCCGACGAATGAATTCCGTTCGACGAACTCTGGGTTCAGTTCGACGAACTCAACCATCAGTTCGACGAATTCAACCATCAGTTCG
Source organism: Dactylorhiza incarnata (assembly GCA_033032865.1). NCBI lineage: Eukaryota > Viridiplantae > Streptophyta > Magnoliopsida > Asparagales > Orchidaceae > Dactylorhiza > Dactylorhiza incarnata. The sequence goes on along the minus strand of JAWHQI010000026.1, from coordinate 1,727,841 downwards.
ACGAACTCAGGCTACAGCTCGACGAATTTCTTCTACGTCAGATCGACGAATAAACAAAATAACGATATAACATAATCATTTAATATGAAGATCTTGCACAGAACTTGAAGCAGAATGGATGACATCTGTTTGTCTTCTTCCTCTGGCCGACGGCCAGGATTAACCGCACCTGGAGCTCCTTCATCCTTGTTTTCCCGGCCACCTAAGGCCGCCCCGGCCGGCCAATGCCACCACCACCTTCGTTGAGGTGGTGGCCGGCGATTTGCGGTGGTTGGCCGGCCGGAGGTGGCCGGAACAGGGGTATGGAGGCGGGATTAAAGCTCCAAAAACGGAGCTCTTGGCCTACCCGATTGGGGACCAATTGGCCCAAATCCTTGCAGGAAACCTTATGGGATCTATCCACAGAGAGAGAGGAGAAGAAGCAGACCTTTAATCGGGCTCGAGGGTGGTTGTTTCCCGGATTTGCCATGGCTGCCCCCTTCAAGTTGTGCTCCTTGCCGATCACTTGATTCTCCACCAAATGCAACGATCTAGGACTCGATTTCAACTGATATCCCCTTCTGAAGGTGATGGAAGGGTCAATTTGAGGAGGGAAAGGCTTAATGGTGGAGTGCCATTAATGGCCATTTCGGTTTCACTTGAAACCTCTTGAATCCTCCACCGGATGGCATGGGAAAGGTTGTAAAACATCTTAGAATTCAATGGGGAGATGAATGGAGGGTGTGGGGAGATGAATGGGAGTCAATTTGCCTTGAATGCCATGAATTCAACTTGAATGGCCACTTTCTCTCTCTTCAAATTGGGGGAAACTCCCAATTTCTCTCTCCTAGTCACCCCTCCAGAAATTGGATGGCATTTCATGTAATTTCAGTGGTGACTAATCATTTGGGCCATTTAAATTGGGCTTAGCCCAAAGGGATTGAGCTTTGGGCTTAATTAACCCAAGTTGGGCAATATTGACCAAGTGTTGACTTTGGTCAAATTGGTGAAATTAATTAGGCCCAATGGGTCAATGTTGACCCATTGGCCTCCCTTAGTGACCAATGGAACTTGGGGAAAGTCAATTGGTCCAATTGAACCCTAATTGACCCTAAATATGGTGGTTTGACTTATATGAGGCTAGGGTTGACTTTGGTCAATTTGGCCTCTTTGGTTGACCCCAATGGGTCCTAAATGCTCTAAGGGACCCTCCAAAGGGTTAGGTGTGCTATGGTGGGGTCAAAGGGTTGAGGCGAGGCCCTTAAGTCCAACCCTATGCTTGTTAACTGGAAATTGCTATTTGCAGACCACTGTGGTTTCCTTCTTCCTAGCTAAGGCCAAGTGGTCTCTTCAAACTTCCTAGGGTTTTGTCATGACCTAGTCATGACAAAACTACTCTAGGGGTCTAGTTGTTTGGGGGATGTTACATGATCACCTAGACCTAGTCGCCAACTCCCGCGGTGAATTCCCCCTAAGCCGCGCAAGGACCTAGTCGCCAACACAAGGCGAATTCTCTATACGGTTACAAAATGGAATGAAATGAAAATAATGATAACAACAATAAAAACTCTGTATATGAGATCTTCTTAAGTCGGAGATGAAGGATCGCTGTAGTAAGAGCGAGGTCGAGGCGATCGTCCTTCGGATGTAGCGTGACGTAGTCCTCCTCCAGAATTCTCCTTAAGCTTTTTGTAGGAGATCCATCTTCGACAGCATAACAACAATGGAATTTTGGCACTTGTATTCTCTCTGGGATGGATTACCAAAACGAGAAAGAAAGCATCAATTTATAGAACTTGGAGATAGCGACTGCGGTAGCTCCTAGCGCTTGCGGTAGCGTTCGTGTAGAAGCGGTTACGAATCCGCCGCGGCATGGCATTGTGTGCACGAACTTGAGCTAGCGCCAGGCGGTTGCGCTAGCGCCCGTGGTAGCGCTAGCGCCAGGCGGTATCCCTAGCGCTGGCGGTATCCCTAGCGCTGGCGGTAGCTCTCCTTCATAGAATTTGATTTGAAGCTGCTGTCTACCCGTGGAGTATTGCACCTATAGTTCCTGCACACTATAAACACACGACAAGCAAGATCAAATACAATATGAGATTTGTTATTCTCAAACAAAGGGATGTGACACACATGTCCAACAATCTCCCCATTTGGATAATAACAAATCCTCTTAGTAAGAAATCAACAAAGGTGTTTATAGAATATGATAAGCGAGATAAAAGTGCAACTATAGTATTTGAAAGCATGAGAATGTGCATACTCCCCCTTGAGAATGTGCATACTCCCCCTATCTTAATGCTCCCCCTACATAAATGCAATTTATGTTTTACTCCCCCTAAATGATAGATTACAGGAATTAGTCTCCCCTTAATCTTCTAGATTTCTCCTCTAAATTTCTTCAATTAATCTCCCCCTTTTGGTATTATCAAAAGAACGTGTGTTAAGGGTAGTAAGGAGGCATTCTTTATAAATGAGAATTCATGAACGAGCGTTTGTAATATATGAAGTGATAAAGAATTTAAGCATAGTATATTTAAGAGATTTCAAATAAAAGATAAGAGTTGTAAGCAAGCGGAAGATTATAAGAGACATCTTTTTGAGCATGAAAAGCATAAGTATAAATCTGAGTTTAAGTTCAAAATGTAAAGTTGTTTTAACCTTTTTGAAATCTCAAAGTTTTACATAAAGTTACCAAGCATGAAATGAACATATCAAATAGAGATTATACTATAATGTTACTTAAATTCATGTTTAAGAGATACCAAATATTGTAGAGATCGTGCTAGGTTATCTAGTGCATTTCTTATATAAAGAGTAGTATAGATAAAGCATTAAAATTCAATACTCATAAGAAGAAGTGTTGTGAAAGATAATGATGTGCACATAAGTGTACTCTGAGCAATGTTAACAATTGATTTAAATCACAAAATACAAGACATATGTAGAGTAAAGTGCACAATAAAACACAAGTATATTTACTTTCACACACTTTAATGCACATTTTTTTTAGAAAAAGTGGTGTAATAACCAAGGTTTGCACAAGACACTTTACTATTCTTTCTAAGGTGCTCAACCTCACAATGCTTATGAAGACTTATCAGGAGGTTCAAGTAGTGCTTGGTGGAGTTATATTTGTCTATTTTTAATTTTGTTCATTTTTGTGAGACAACATTCTCCGAATACACTTATTTTGCAAACCACAATTTTTAAACTTAACCACTTTTCATAATTTCTTAAGTGCAGTTCAAATGTAGTGTATGTAATAAACTTATGCAAGGTTTAATTCATTGTACAATTACAATACACAAGCATGCATTTTTAGATTTAAACACACATGTAGATTACCAAAATAAGTCAGTGAAAAAGTATCATTATCAATCACAAAACATTTACTCATACTTAGAGGCATGCTAAGCTTGGTTCTACACATATTTTTCAATACAATTGATGCACTTAATTAGATATATCAAAGCATGAAAAACAAAACAATGTTCATAGTAATATGAAGAAACAAGTATTAACATTGTAGATAATTCTAAATAATAGAATTCATACATGCTTGATATTAACAATAAAGATCATACAGTTTTGTTGTTTTGAAATTTTTTCAATGAAAGAAAAAACAAAAAATCATAAAAACATATTTTTGTATTTTTGAATTTTGATGTTTTGTAGTTGATTTTTTCATAATATAAATAAAACAAAAATAACAAAAGTCAGACATACAAAAACTAAGTAGTACATTTAAACTAACATATTTTTATAGATTTTTAGAAATAAAAAAAACAGAAAAAATGAACACCCACGCTAGCGCCGATGCTAGTGCTAGCAGAGAATACAGTAAGTGATTTTTTGAGAATTTTTAATTTTCACTTTTTGATCTTGATTAAGAGTCCTTAGAGTAGTCTTGTGTAGAAATTTTGTAATTTTTGGAGATGTCTTGATTGCTCAAATTGCATAAAACTTTAGTGTTTTTCAAATAACTTATCCTAAGATGTCTAAGACTCCTAATTCCAACCTTAACATTTGAAACCTTGCATCGGGAAGAGGTTTAGTGAATATATCAGCAAGTTGAGAGTCCGTGCCAATGAAAGTTATCCTAACATTTTCCTTTTTAATGTGATCTCTTATGAAGTGATGTTGTACATCTATATGTTTGGATCTAGAATGATGTACCAGATTATTTATAAGATAAATGGCACTTTTGTTGTCACATTTTAATTCAATATGTTTTAGATGAAAACGAAAGTCATCTAGAGTTTGGCTCATCCATAGTGCTTGTGCACAACAACTCCCTAGTGCAATTTATTCGACCTCCGTGGTGGAGAGTGCAACCGAATTTTGCTTCCTACTAGACCATGCAACTAATGAAGGTCCTAGAAAATGTCAAGTACCGCTATTGCTTTTTCTATCAAGTGAGCATCCGGCGTAGTCCAAATCGGAATAGCCGTGAAGTGTAAATGAATTATTATGCCGGTACCATAATCCTAATCTAGATGACCCAAATAGATATCTAAAAATTCATTTTACCGCTTCTAAGTGAGATTCTTTTGGATTGGCTTGAAGTTTTGATCGAAAACTCGCATTTTTAAACATGCGTTTTGTGAATTTTTGTTTTCGATTTTACTTGATAATATTCTTCATTATAAGGGCTATCATATGCTGTAAACAAAATAGAAAATACTCAAAATGTTGTGCATTTTAATTGTTAGTCTAAGCCCTTTAATAAACCATTTAAATCCATTCTGTAAATTAATTTCATTAGTCTTGATAATAATTTTCATATTCAATTTATAATCATAATTCAAGACATTTATGGATAAAGGTTTTAGAAGGATAAAAACTAAAAAGATGAGAGATAGGTCACTTTTAAAAACATATGATTTTTTATTCAATTTTATTCAATTTGATTTATACGTTATAAAGCTTTTAAATGATAAAGTCATATTTTAAATATTTATAAGGTGGCCAAGGCATGTTAGCTTAAGCAAAAATAAAAAAGAAAAACAAAGAAAAAAGAAATTCAGCATATCATGAAGTGGAGTAATGATATTTCATTTTTAATTGTTTCTACTTCATGCAAATGATTGGATACTAATGAATGCGAGATTTAGGTATCCAAAGGGGACCATGTGGGATGGTTCCTTTGGGTACCCAAATACATAATGTTGGCTTTTGGGGAGACAAGGATGAATGGGCCCTTTCAATTAAAATTGATGTATCATTTTTCTTTAAGGGTTTCCATTCATACCTTGGTTGTTTATCACTCAAATCCATATAATGATTATGTGACATCTTTATATGATTATAGTTGTTTGAAAAATAATTCATGTGAGATTTATTTTTATTCAAATTATTTTTCCAAATAAATTGATGTTGATAATCATAATGAATTTTATTATATGGATTCTTTGAAAGTTTATAAGAGTGATTGTCTTTCTTTAGAATTGAATGTTGATAGAGTGGGTTACAATATGTGTTAAATGATTGGTTCTTATTTTGATGATTTTCATTTCCACTCTTTCTTATACACATACTCCTATAATATGAAGGAAAATATTTTATTGTTTGATTTTCATGAAAAAGAGTTTTTAAATTTGAGTCATGATTGGAAATATATTGAGACTTATAATAGTGACTCTTAAGAATTTTGTGAGGATCATAAATCCTTTTGAAAATAAACTCCTTTTGAGTTGATGTGTGAAAATGGTCCCTTTTACAAATGATTTTGTAAGTTAATTTATCTTTGTTATTCAAAATCTTATGATGAAAGTCATTACTAGAAATTAGAACTTTTTCAACAAAAGATTTTAATTATCTTAATTTACAAGTTAAAGCATCATTTTCAATTATCAAATTTTCATTATGCTCTTTAGAAGCTAAGAGCCCATTTTCAATATCCTTGAATTTTTCTTTTAATAGATTGCAATCAAAACAAGGCTTTGAAATTTTAATAAAAGAGCATGAAAGAGAATTTGGAACATCAATATGAGATTCTACTTTAGCATTTGCTTTTAAAGATTTATTTTCTAAACGTAATTTGGAATTAGCAATTTTCAACTTTAAAATTTTACGTTTAGCAATTTCACGCATGCGAAAAGTAGAAATAGAACTTGTTACAAAAAGAGAAGATTTTGATTTTCTTACCTTGCTATGGGATCAGGCAAGATTTGAACCAAAGGTTCCTTTGACATCTTCTTGTCATTCCTCTTCCATAGTTGAGTTTCCGTCTTCTCTTTTGCTTGATGTTTTGCCATCATTTGAGTCCAGAATTGTGCCGTTGCATTCTTCTCTCTTAGATAGATCTTCCTCCAAGCATAAGTCCCCATCGGTTTCTTCTCTTGGATCCATAAGGAATTGCACTTGTTTATCATCTGTGGAAGGAAGACAATAAGAATTCTCAAGAAATTTCCAAACTTCATAACAGTAGGAAGTGTATAAATAAGTTTAAAAATATTTTGATCAAGTGCACAATATAGACTATTCATTGATTTGACATTTAAAAACATTTCATTCTTATTTAAAATACTTGGGGGGCATTTTAATTGTAATATTCCAAACTTCAATATCCAACGATTTAAGAAATTTTTCCATAAGAGTTTTCCACCCATTATAATTTTCACCCATAAATAATGGTGGACATAAGGATTTTTCATTTTCATAAAAACTTCCCCTTCTAGTGGATGCGAGATCATGAAGCGCCATTATTCCCAGTTGTGAAGCCGTATTGGAATAACCTCCCTATGATACCAGTTGTTGGATCGATAAGTGCCCTTGGAGGGGTGCGGGGGTGAATAAGGGAATAAAAGTTCTTTTTATAATTTTATGAAAATTACTAAATTGTTTTAAAATAAATGAGAGCAAAATAATAATTTAGCTAAAGGAAGAGAATATTGTAATTTGCAATTTTAGAATTTAGAAACAAGTGCTAAATTGTTTTATGATGAAAGAGATTGAAATAAACAATTTAGATAAAGTGATTCGAATTGAAAGCTTAGAAACCAATATAGTAGAGATTATGGCAAATGAGAGAAATCAAGTAAACACAAATAGAGACTTGATTACATATATTTAAAAGTGTTTACAAATACTTGATTTCAATAACGCTAGAAATCAGAGGCGTACAAATGTAAATATCTTTTCCTTTTCTATACCGACTCGTATCTCCACAAACCGGTTTGCTTTAGCCAATCCTTCCCCGGATAAAGCCTCAAGACGCTCTAGCCAATCCTACCCCGGATATGGCCTCGAGCACCCCCTAGATATAATTGCCTAGACCTAGTCGCCAACTCACGCGGTGAATTCACCCTAAGTCGCGCAAGGACCTAGTCGCCAACACAAGGCGAGTTCTCTATACAGTTACAAAATGGAATGAAATGAAAATAATGATAAAAACAATAAAAACTCCCTGTATGAGATCTTCTAAAGTCGGAGATGAAGGATCGCTGTAGTATGAGCGAGGTCGAGGTGATCGTCCTTCGGATGTAGCGTGACGTAGTCCTCCTCTAGAATTCTCCTTAAGCTTTTTGTGGGAGATCCATCTTCAGCAGCATAACAACAATGGAATTGTGGCACTTGTATTCTCTCTGGGATGTATTACCAAAACGAGAAAGAAAGCATCAATTTATAGAACTTGGAGATAGTGTCTGCGGTAGCTCCTAGCGCTTGCGGTAACATTCGTGTAGAAGCGGTGACAAAACCATTGCTGCGTGGCATTGTGTGCACGAACATGAGCTAGCGCCAGACAGTAGCGCTAGCGCCAGGCGATATCCCTAGCGTTGGCGGTAGGTATCCTTCAGAGAATTTGATTTGAAGCTGCTGTCTACCTGTGGAGTATTGCACCTATAGTTCCTGCACACTATAAACACACGACAAGCAAGATCAAATATGATATGGGATTTATTATTCTCAAACAAAGGGATGTGACACACATGTCCAACACCAACTACAGAAGCTTATGAGACCTTCTGCATCTCCTTTTTCTCCTCTGGTGTAATTGGGCATTGGTCAACAGTAAGTCTGAAGTGAGTCGCAAATGGCGTGCTCACTTTATTCGCCTGATCCATACTGAATTTCTGTAGCACCTTCCTGATATATCTCTCCTGAGATAGCCAAGTAACTTTCAGCCTCTATCTCTCTGAATGTACATCCCTAGGATGATCTTTGCAGCTCCAAAATTCTTCATCGCAAACTTGGAGCTCAACTGTCGCTTCAGCTCAGCAATATGCGTAGTGCCACTGCCAACTATCAGCATGTCTGATAGTTGATCATATCTGATGCCATCCACACCATGTCAGCTACCAAGCTGACATCTGTTGCTGACAAACAAATAAAGTCAAGAAGAAACAATTATACTAGAGCAGCTAGTCAGCTCTTGGCTGAAAGTGATAGGAAGAATACTGCTGCCTTCTCTACTGAACATACTCCAAAAATTGTTCAGAAAAGAAGGTACAACATCTATGAATGTTGGTACTGTGGCAAAGTGGGACACTTTGCCATTGACTGTTGGCACAACCCTAGTGCGCCTAATGTAAAGGAGAGACCTCCTGGAAGGGATGAGGTGAGTAGAATAATTCCCTTTTATGCTAACAAGAACCTAGGACCCAAGTCACCTTGGGTTACTAAGGATTATTAAATCTTTCTTGCAGGGTAGTCCATTTAGCCAATCAAAAGCAAACAAGGCTAATGGACAATAAGTGCTCCAGGCTCAACTCTGGACTAAGAAAAACTCACCACATGCCAAGGTGCACTGATCAAGGGTGAGCTAAGAGTAAAGATAAGTGGACATCCCGTCAAGGGGGAGCTACTAGCTCAAGAAGACTTATAAGCTAAGGTGAAGGTAACTATGTTGATACTCAATACATAACCTCATCTTTATCATTTTGTAAAAGTAATTTTTACTTAAATAAGTAAAAGTTATCATTCAAGGAGAAAATATTTATGGCACTGCCAAAAGCATTGCACTGGTCATACAAAAGAGTGAACCAAAACCATGTCGTCAAAATAATGATTGGTATCGTCAAAATGACTCCTCGATATCGAATCTGCATCACGACGATATCCAATCATCAGCGGACTCTTAAATAAACCTGTGCTTAACCAATCATTACAGCTAAACTCGAGTTAATCAGACATTTAACAAATGACACTTCAACTTCCAACTCGGACACTATAAATAAGGTCAAATGTCTTAAGGTTAAAACACTCTCTACATTAGCCCTAAAAAGCCGTCGTGTTCTCCACGCCTTCTAAGAGTGAACGAGTCGATAGTGCTGAAATCCTTCTGGATCAAGCAAAAGATGGCGCCAAAGAAGGAGGGATTCCTCTTTGAAGGAAGTGAAGTGGTAAGGAATGGGTTCGTGGAAGGACCAGAAGAGATTCAACATGCTATCAAGCTATTAGACATAGTCGGTCTGGAGTTCGCCCTCTCTGAGTCGACAGTTATATTAAAAAGAGAAGTGCTGGAGTTCTACTCGAATGCTAAGGGTGGCTCAAAGGGAACGTCTGTGAAGATCGTAATCAATAGGATAAAGGTCAAGGTGAATTCCAAGAGATTGAATAGGGCTCTTCAGTTGCCAGCCTTTACCAAGGGGGAGGAAGATGAAAAGATCACCCAGGAAGACCTTGACAAGGCTCTGGCATAGTACGTGCATTCGAGCAAGACTTATGGGTCTCTGGAAAGGAAAAGATTCAATCAACAAGGAAAGCTGATGGCAAACATTGTGGGAAAAGCCCTCCTCTACAAGGTAGGGTCGCATGACAGGATATCTAGGCCCATGTTCGAGACAATGGCAAGGATAATCCTAAGGAAGAAGACCAACTAGGGTCAGACTATGTTCCAGAGAATTCAAGACAGCCTTCAAGTTCCAAATCTAGGAAGAATACTATCACTGTATCTTCTGATATCCTACCCTGAAAGCTTTAACAAAAAATATGGAGTAAAAATCGACCACATGAGAAGGATGGATATCAGGATACTGGAAAGGTGGGAGAAAGTTCTGACTAAACCTCCCAAGAAGTTGAAGACATCAGAAGATATGAAGAGGAAGGGATAAAGCTCGTCTGAAGGAAGTGAGTCAGGCAACAGTTCACCTCCATCTGACTCTAAGGTACCTGTGGAGATAAGGAATGTCACCCTCCAGACCTCTGCTCTAAGTCAGGGATCCAGAATAACAGCAGGAACAGATCAAAGAAGTGCTGAAACTGAGGGTGAAAAGAACAGTGAGCTCCCTGCTCAAGTGGAAGAAGTGATCAATAAGATCATAGGGGTTGAGGATGCTGGTCATTCTGAACCAGCAATGCAAGAGGGCAATCAAGAGAACCCTGCTGATGAGACTAGCAAAGATAAGCAAAGTCCTGAAAAGGAAAATGAGCCAAACCATTCACCCATAAGAAAATCTCTATCTCCAATAATTGAAGGGAATGAAGAAGAGGAACAAGATAGTTCAACTCTAGAGAATAGACCAGTGGAGCTCTCACTATTATCTCAGATAAAGATGCTCCTGGAAGAGCAAAGATTAAAAATTGAAAGCTATGTCACCTCTGCTATCAATGAGCTAAGAAGGGAAATGTCTGCTGAAATGGTAAGCCTAAGAAATGATGTGAAAAATTTGCAAGAATACACTGCTCATACTCACAAGGGTGTATCTAACCTAGGGGTTAATCAGACAATGATTGTCAGCAGCATAGAAAAGGCCTACATTGCATCCACCAAGAAGATGGCTGAACAAAAAATTGATCTCCAAGAAAGTCTAGATCACCACAATAAAGATCTAGACAGTCATCTGCTCGAGACTAAGAATCACTTGGAAGCAGGAATCCACATGCTCAAAAACAAGATATTGGCCTCCGAGGAGAATCTCCAAAGGGGGATATCTGAAGAAGTCATAAAGGGGGAGAGATCAAAGATAAAGGCCAGTTGTGATCATGACATCTGTACCACAAACACCATCAGGGAAGCAATGAATCTCCCTCCTCTACATTATGACGAGCCTGCTGAAGAGCAAGATACAGACATTCCTGATACTGACACTGATAAGGGTAAAGAGAAGGAAGCACTGGTAGGATGAAGAAATAAAAATGTGAAAGAGAAAGTACAGGGAGGAAATGGAGAAAAAGGATGATTATGAAAGATCGAGTCCCATATCCAGGACCGACATTCTAAAAGCATGGGAGCAAGTGAAAGCTAATAAAGGTGAAAGATACAATATATACAGTCCTCAAGAATGGGCTAAGCATGAAGATCAAGAAGAAGTAAGGAGAGAAAACAGAAGGAATAAGCAAGCAGGAGGAATTCCAGCTGACACTCATGAACCTCTAAAGTATCATCCTAAACCGTTTGAGTACTTCATCAGACAAGCTGAAAAGGAACAGGAAGCCAGTGCCAAGAAAGCAAAGGGTGAAGCTGCTATGAGGGCACCAGAGACATAGACGACTAAATCTTCAAGGGGTAAATGTAGAAATGTTAAAACATTTGAAAACATTTGGCACTATTAATAAATGAAGTAATATTTGTCAAATTATGTGCTCACTCAATTATAGCTACATTGTCATCAATATATGCTTGTTTGCTTGAAATATTAAACCTTTTATTTGAGTGGCATTTATCATTGAGTGGGTTATGACTAATTCAAATAGGGGGAGATTGTTGATAACGGTGCCCAGCAATGTTCCTGATTTGAAGAAGTGCTCAACTCAATGATAAGTGCAAGCTGTATTTAATGTCATATCTAGTTCATGCTTGCAGAGATCGACAATATGTCAAGTACTTTAGTTATTTCACTAAGTATTATATCGTCAAGAAGATTAGGAAATGTCGTCGACAAAGTATGTCTGTCGTCATGATAATGAGCAAAGCAAACGCTGAGACTTGGCGAGTTCGTCGAACAAAGAATGCAGTTCGTCGAACGAAGAATGCAGTTCATCGAACGCAGAATGAAGTTCGTCGAATGAAGAGATAGGACAAAAGCAAACGCCGAGACTTGGGGAGTTCGTCGAACAAAGAATAAAGTTTGTCGAACGTAGAGACGGGACAGAAGAATGAAGTTCTTCGAACGAAGAATGAAGTTCGTCGAACGAAGAATGAAGTTCGTCGAACGCAGAATGCTGTTCGTCGAACGCAGAGAAGACATGAAGATATCAAAGGAAGGAATGTCGTCGAGAAGATGCAGTACCATTGACATCATCAAAGTAGCCTTGTCGTCGAGAAGAACAAACATCGTTGTAAAGAAAGCATGACGTCGAGAAGACTGAAGAAGGACAGCTGAAGACAAGCATAGTCTGTCTACATGATATAACTCATGTCATCGAAAGAACAAAGTGATTACAACGACAGATTACAAGAAAGAAGATCACGACGACACAGTTAGAGATAGCATATCATCGTATATGCAGAAACGCCATAAGATCTTGTATCGTCGAGATATCAATGTCAGAGGCAGAAGCTAGAAGACTTGAAGATCTACCAAGGTTTAAGACATCGACAAAGTCTTATCATCGAGATGTTATTCATATCATCGTAATGCTGTCAGTATCGTCATGAAGCTGGAAATATCATCGAGACGGAATTCAAATGTTGCGGATGCGCTGTCAGCAATTAATGTCGCCGCCTGATTGTCCAATCAGCGTGTGCTCTTAAGGAATGGAGCGTTTAACGCTTAAGGAACTTTTTCAAAAAACCGTTGGGGGCCTCACACTCTTATAAAAGAGATAAGAGGATGCCCTCGAAAAATGAATCTTGGTGAGAAAGGTAAAACGAAAAAGAATCCCGTCGTTGCTTGAATAAAATAGTACATTCTGCGGAGAAGAAGAAGAAAATGTAGAGAACAAGATTCAAGCGTTCTCAGAAGAATCTGTCATCTCCATCGACTGATAAGAAGCCGCTCCTCATCAGGCTAAAAGAAGAGATTGAAGAAGAACTGTGCTTTCAAGATCTGAATCAGAAACATCTTCTTCAACCTCAAGAAGCCGATCTCCATCAGACAAGTTGCCAATCTTCATCAGGAAGAAGAAATAGTGTTCGTTAATGTAAACCTTTTATTGCTGTAAGGCTTGAGGGCCTAAGTGTCTAGCTTAAGGGATGGAGAGCTATGAGGCTTGAGGGCCAGGGCAGTGGACTTGCGGGTCTGACACCGTCTAGCTTGAGGGCTAGAGAGCTGTGAGGCTTGAGGGCCACGAAAGTGGACTTGTAGGTCCGACATAGTCTAGCTTGAGGGCTGAAGAGCTATGAGGCTTGAGGGCCAGGGCAGTGGACTTTTGGGTCCGATATTGTCGAGCTTGAGGGCTCGGGCGCAGTAAGGGCTTGCTGGCCTAGGCTATAGGCATAGGACTTGAGGGTCTGTGTTGGGTAGGGTTTGAGGACCTGAGTGTCGAGCTTGCGGGCTCGGGTGCAGTAGGGGATTATGGGCCTAGGATGTAGGACTTGCGGGTCCGTGTTGTAAGGCTTGCGGGCCTGGAGATTTGGCAGAGTTTGTCGAGCCTAGCACACTGCTAGGTAGGCGCAGAGGGAAAGAGGACTACTCAAGACACCCTGTCTTGAGGAACCTCTATATGTTCTTGTGTGTTTTCTGTGTTGTGCTTTATAATTTATAGATCTTCTAATCAGAAATCAAGAACACCTAAAGGGGATAAAATAATTTGAAATTCCTATTCACCCCCCCCCCCCCCTCTAGGTGATAAGTTGACACCCAATAAACAACAGTATCTGTACATGGATTCATCAAAGGCCTTGCCCTTCTCATCCTTCTCCAGGGAAATGTTGGACCCCATGGGAGTTTTCATGGTGGAAGCTGATTCCAACCCAAACTTCTTGATAAACTCCCTAGTGTACTTAGTCTGAGAGATGTATATCCCCTCATCAGACTGTTTCACTTAGAGGCCTAAAAAGTACTTGAGCTCTCCCATACTGCTCATCTCAAACTCCCCCTGCATAAGGTTGGCAAACCTTTTGCAGAGGTTGCCATCTGTAGACCCAAAGATTATGTCATCAACATAAATTTGGACTAGAAGACACTTGCCCTTTGTTTCCCTAAGAAACAATGTGCTATCTATCTTTCCCCTCAAGAACTTATTCTTGATGAGAAAGCTAGACAAGGTCTCATACCAATCCCTAGGGGCTTGCTTTAGACCATATAGAGCTTTCCTAAGTTAATAAACATGAGAAGAGTAGGATGTGCAAAACCTGATGGTTGTTCAACATATACCTCTTTCTTCAAGTTACCATTAAGGAAGGCTGACTTACATCCATCTGGTATACTTTGAACCCCTTGAGGGAAGCATAGACAAGAAATAGCCTAATTGTTTCTAACCTTGCAACTAGGGCAAAGGTTTGATCAATGTATATACCCTCTTCTTGTATATAGTCATTGGCTACTAATCTTGCCTTGTTCTTGATGATGATTCCATTTTCATCAAACTTATTTTTGTATATCCATTTGGTGCCAATGATTTTGTGTCCTTGAGGTTTTGGCACCAACTTCCATACTTTGCATCTCTTGAATTGAAGAAGCTCTTTTTGCATGGCTTGAATCCAGAAGGTAGCTTGATTGGCCTCTTCAAACTTCTTGGGCTCCAACTGTGATAGGAAGCACAGGAATAGAGCTTCATTGTGAGCCATACCTCTTGTGATCACACCTTGATTCTAAGCTCCAATTATCTATTCTCTTGGATGATCCTCAAGTGTCTTGTTGCTGCAGGCATCCTGGCAGCAATTTGCAAGTCTTCTTCTGGAACAGCAGGATCTTCAGCATCCTGCACTTCTTCATCAACAGGAATAGCAACATCTATATAAGCTTTGCTGCTGCAGGAAATGTCTAGGATAGACATCTCTTCCAATTTCTGTTCATTTCCTGTCAAAATAGAAGAAATAGACCAGGCCTTATAAAGAAGGCTGGTCTCATCAAACACTACATGCATAGACTCTTCTACAACATGTGTTTTCTTGTTGTATACTCTATAAGCTCTACTATGTGATCTATAGCCTACAAGAACCCTCACATTGTAGTTTTCTGTAAACTTTGTCAAATGAGATTTTCCATTGTTTAAAATGTAGCATTTGCAACCAAAGATTCTAAAGTATGATATTGTTGGTCATTTGCCTTTCAGAATCTCATATGGGGTAATTCCAAGAACCTTATTGATGGAAGCTCTATTGAGAACATAACTAGCAGTATTGACTGCCTTAGCCCAAAAATATTCTGGAAGTTAGGAATCATTAAGCAATGTTCTCCCAGTTTCTATCAAAGTCCTATTCCTCCTCTCAGCCACACCATTTTTCTGTGGAGTCCTTGGGTAGGAGAATTCTTGGGTGATACCAAATTCTTGACAAAACCTTGTCATAGCTTCAGATTGAAATTTATGCCATGGTCAGTCCTATTCCTGACCGTAGTACATTGTAGATAATTCTGAATGGCCTTGACATGATTTAAAAAGATATTTTAGGTATCAGATTTCTTCTTTAGGAAGAATACCTGTGTACACTTTTAGTGATCATCAACAATCACCAAGGTATACAACTTCCCACCTAGGCTCTGAATTTGCAAAGGACCAAACAAGTCCATGTGCAACAGATATAGACATCTTCCAATGTCTTTGGAGCCAATAGTTTTGAAAGTGGCCCTAGTTTGCTTACCCATTTGGCAAGCATGACAGTGAGCACTTTTAATACATTTTAGATTTGGACTATTCCTAACAAGGTTTTTAGAAAATAGTCTATACATTGCTTGAAGTTAATGTGGGAAAGTCTCGTGTGCCATTGAACACAAAGAGACTCATTTTCATTAGCTACAAGACACACAGGAGATAGGGAATTATAGCAAATAAAATCTAAACAATATACATTCCCACTCCTAGTGCCTGATAGAATGGTCTCTAAGTCATTTGACTTGTTGATCAAGCACTTGTCATTGTTGGAATTCAATGACATAGCCTAGGTCACATAGTTGACTTATGCTTACAAGGTTGTGTTACAACCCTTCAACATAAGCTACCCTTGTTATTGAGACTATGCCATTGGAGATTGTACCATATCCTTTGGTGACTCCCTTTTCAGATCCACCAAATGTAACTTTAGGTCCATTCTTCACAGCTGTGTACTCCTGTAGAAGACTTCTGGTACCTGTCATGTGCCTTGAGCACCCACTGTCCATGTACCATATTTTCCCAAGGCTTGTACTTGAACTAACCTGCAAGAGGGAATTTAATTACCTTTAGGAGTATAATTAATTTTGGGTCCTAGGTTCTTGTTAGCATGAAAAGATGATGTCACAGCTGCTGTAACCTTTGCAGGAAGGCTCTTCTTTGCACTTGGCTCATTGGGATTGTCCCAACAATCTATGACAAAGTGTCCCACCTTACCACAGTAGCAACATTCATGAATGTTGTATCTCCTCTTCTGAACATTTCTTTAGGTGGAATGAGCATTAACATGCTTGTGTTCAGGAGGGGAGACATCAACATTCTTCTTGTTCCTTTCAGCAATAATCTGGCTGAAGGTTAATCTATTGACAGTCTTGGCAGCCTTTATCTTAAAGACATCAACTTGCCTTGGCTTGGAAGCTAGGCAAGATTTGATGGCATCAGACACTGAGCTGTCAGGTCTGTCTACAGGTTTGACAGCAGTCATGTTCTTTGCTAGAATGAACTTGGAAGAGCTTGCTTCCTTACTCTTGAATGATGGGGATGAAGTACCAAAAACAAATGACCAAGAGCCGTCGGATCTGCCGTGATCAGTTATTCGCAGATTTACGCAATTATGTTATATGTTATAATGTTATTTCATTTTGAATCCAGAGTAAATGATTATGTTATATTCTTGTTTAATTAATTCGTCGATCTGAGTAGAAGAAATAGACCGAACTAATAGTTGAGTTCGTCGAATGGAACCCAGAGTTCGTCAAATGAAATTCATTCGTCGAACACACTCTGGTGTTCGTCGAACTGATAGTTCAGTTCGTCGAACTGACCCCGGAGTTCGTCGTACAGAATTAACTTAGCGAACTGAATCCGAAGTAAATGATTAGGTTATAACCTTATTTCAATAATTCGTTGTACGGAGTAGAAGAAATTTTGAGTTCATCGAACTGAACCCAGAGTTCGTCGAACGGAATTAATTCTCTAAAATAATAGTCGAGTTTGTCGAACTGAACCCGGAGTTCATCAAATGGAATTCATTTATCGAACACACTCTGGAGTTCGTCGAACTGATAGTCGAGTTCGACGAACTGGACACGGAGTTCGTCGAACGGAGTTGATTCGCTGAACTAAATTAATTCGTCGAACTGGATTAGTTCATCGAACGAAGATCGGATTTCGTCGAGCGCACTGAGGCACGGAGTTTGTCGAATGCGGAACAGAGTTCGTCGAACGCAGGTCGGATTTCGTCGAACGCAGAGACTTGTTCCAACACATTTTGTCATACTTCCTCCAGTATTCCATTTTAATTATTAAAAATACTAGAACCCCTCAAATGAAAAAGTACCCAACATGAAAGTTGTATCCCTCGGAGTCTACTTTATTTTAAAATTGATTTCACCCCAAAAGGAGTTTTGTAGCTCCCTATAGGTCCATTTTGGTGGGACTGGTCCCTAGTGTAGGACAGCCACTATTTCTTGAATAACTTTTGATTAGTTTATGGGATGGACTTGAAAATTGAAACCTAGGCTATTTACACCTACCCACACATCATATCTAAAGATGGGAATTTTAGGAGAACCTTTTTCTAAGGTTTTTGTAATAATTTCATAAATTAAATATTAATTAATTATTCGATCAAATGACCTCCAATGCCCTCCAAATTTTGGTGTGTTCTTCTTAGGGTTATCACATTACCCTGGTAAAAATCTCAGCCCAATTGGGACTGATTTGGTTGGGTAATTTGTTAACCCAAGTTAGGTCAAATTGGGTCAAAGTTAGGGCATGGTGTTTATCTTGGGGTATGGTGGTCAGAACTCATCACCATGAGTTGAAACCTTGGCCACTGGTTTAGGATCACCTAAAACACCTTCATTAGTAAGATGGGGTGGTGTAGAGGTGGATATTCCCTAGGACCCTAGTTTTAACCTTAGGGTTGCTCTTTGAACCTTGTGAAGGACATAGGGTCAAATTTTCTTGAATGGTCATGGAACTTGGTGGATAAGTTCATAGGGTGTAATTAGGCCCTAGGTAATTTTATAAGAATTTTAGGAGCAATTATCCCCTTTGAAATAGGTCATAACCCCTTTAGGTAAACTTCTTGTAAGAGATATTTACATGCACAAATGATCCTGCATGAAGATGAAATCTTGGTGGTGCCTTTATAATCATAAAATTGACCCCTGGTAATTTTGTATAATTTATTTTATGATTTAACTAGTACTTCATCCTCAAGGCACCTATTTTGTCTCAATCTTAAGAAATATAATTAAGGGTCCAAAACTCTCTGGAAAAATGTGCAACTTGGTGATAGGATATTTCAGAACACTAGGAAGCTCTGTGAATTTTTATATAATATTTGGAAATTGATATCAGTAGGCTACTTCACAATATGTGCAAATTAGGAATTATTTGGATTAATTATTTCAGTGAGGAAATGATTCCCATAAATTGTTAAACTCTGTAATTGAGCTTTTTTAGACATGGTATATCGCAATGAAATTCTGCTAACCGCACCCCTGATGCCTCGATTCCTCCCCGCCGTCTTTAGTTTTCTTTAAATAGGCCTTGTCATCAAAGCTAACCACTGCATTTATCGCTCTGGATCTCTGCTACCTTCGTTATCGTGAGCTCACACTTTCTCGTTCTCGCGTTTGCTTCTTTCTCAAAAGCTATGGGTGGCAATGGAGGCGATGCCGAGGGTCGGTCTAAGTGCGCCTGGACCTTTTGCGACCACTCCTTTTTCAACTGTTCGCTTACTGAAGGCGAGTACCACTCCGTTATGGTGAACCACATCTCGCCGAGGTTCTCGGCTCGACATACGGCGAAGACCGAGGCCATAAATGACCTCTTCCCAGACGAGCTTGCCATCTCCGTGGCCCACTTCGATGTGGGCCTGCGACTTCCTCTCTGGACGGAGATCAACTAGGTACTCACTCGCTCTTCTGTTTCCTTTTTCGCGCTCGCTTAATATTTCTTTCTTACTGCTTGTTGCGAACTTGTCAGATGTTCAAGTATTTTTGCGTGATCCCGGGTTAGATGACCCCCAACTCGATCATTGTCATGGTAGCTTTCCATGCTACCTGAGGGAGGAGCAGATCGAGTTCATCTTGCCAATTTTTTGCTAGCTCTTCGCTTTCTGGGCCAACAAGGATGGGACCACCTTCTTTGCAAGCCAATACGCCAAGGTTCATGAGACGGTCAACAAAAGCCACTACTAGCTGCAGAAGTTCGTGTTCGTGAAGGGGCCCTTCGACAACGTCCCCTTCTCACCCATCCAGCGTGATGAGTCCACCTACCGCCCCAACGCTTGGCCACCACGAGGCCGACCTCTTCAAATATAGGGCGACGAAGAACCTCGAGGTCGCCTACCTCCGAAGGAACGTCGACTCACTACTCCCCGTGCCGCCCGGGGCAAGTATGACTCGCGTTCGCTCCCTATCTAGCATTCCGCCCTCCTTATTTTTCTAACCTCTCACAACTATCATTAGCAGGGGAGCGAGACCTTCCGCCCCAGCCCCTTTATATGAGGGCAGGGACCATCTCCGCTAGACTCATGCTCACTTCCTCCACTGCCGACGCATACCAGGAGGTCCCCAACACCTTCGCATCTTCCAAGAAGCGGATTGCACTTGTGAGCCGCAGATCGTCCCACCCGCCGCCACCGCCTAAGAAGAAGAGGGCCTCAAGCGCGAGCTGAAGGCGGTGACCAAGGTGATTGCTAGCCTAAAAGAGAAGCAGGATGTCTTCGAGGGCCTCCTCGCCAGTCTTCAGGGAGGGATGGTAAGCTAATTGAGAACTCGCCTACCTTCCCTGATATTCTTCTTTTAGCTAATTCACATCTCAAAGGATGCTGAGACCGCTAGTCAGCTTCTCGCCCGCACCTCCGAGCTAGAGAAGGAGATTGCCGGGTTGAATGCCCAGAACCATGACTTGGCCTGGGATGCCCTCCCTCCATCTCCTCGCAGCCCCATGACCCTGACGAATGAGTCATGCGTGCAAGAGGAGGCGATGCATGAGACTGCGATTATAGCTGCGAGGCACATCTTCACCACCCTGAAGGGCGCAGGTCTTCTCTCTTCTGAAGTGGCACTGCTCACTGTCGAGGAGGTAGTCCCGGAGTTGTTCAAGCCGATTCCGCACCACGAAGATAGAGAGAGTGAGTAGTTCACTAAGGATTCTTGAATATGTAATCCTTTTCAATTTTTTTGGCAGGCGAGAATGCCCATTTGTATCAGAATTTGGATGAAGTAAAATGAAGTTTTTTGCAGTGCTGTCCTTTCTTATTTTGACACGATGTATTCGCATACCCTTTACACAACACTCGCGCGCCTTTCTCGCGGCACTCACCTAATTCTCATCCAATGCATCTTATTTCCGCGCCGAACCCCACTCACCCTGGGGAATCGCGAGCGACGCTCCACTTATGCTTTCTCACGCACCACCTAGTTTGGCTGATTTGTTATGATCTTTCCATTACCTTCGAGCCCTCCTGACTCGCTAGTCTAGGTATGCTGCCACTCTTTCGCTCATGTGCCAGTGAGCAAGGTCCTCACCTACGGGAGGCCTTATCAATGACTTGTTCCACCGCTAGGCGAGAGCTGTCTTTCCTCGCCCCCTTGAATGACCTATTTATTCTGCCGACTGGTGGGAGCCCGACAGTTGAATTTCCTGGGCTCACTTCATTACCTTGACAGTTTCTCCAGAGATCAACCTGAACCCACCGGCTGATGAGAGCCCAACAGTGGAATCGATCTGGGGCACTCCAGCACCTCATTACCTCGTCAGCCTCTCCAGAGATCAACCTGAACTCACCAGCTAATGAGAGCCCAACAACGGAATCGATCTGGGGGACTCTAGCACCTTGTTACCTTGCCAGCCTCTCCAGAGATCAACCTGAACCCACCAGCTAATGATTGCCCAGCAGCGGAATCGATATAGGGGACTCCAGCACCTTTTTACCTTGCAGGTCTCTCTAGAGATCAACCTGAACCCACCGGCTAATGAGAGCCCAGCATCGAAATCAATCTGGGGCACTCCATCACCTTGTTACCTTGCCAGCCTCTCCAGAGATCAACTTGAACCCACCAACTGATGAGAGCCCGACATCAGAATCGATTTGGGACACTCCAGCATCTTGTTACCTTGCCAACCTCTCCATAGATCAATCTGAACCCACCGACTAATGAGAGCTCAACAATGTAATCAATCAGGGGCACTCCAGCGCCTTGTTACCTTGCCAGCCTCTCCATAGATCAACCTAAACCCACCGACTAATGAGAGCCCTGCAACAGAATTGATCTGGGGCACTCCAACCCCATGTACCTTGCCAGCCTCTCCAGAGATCAACCTGAACCCACCGACTAATGAGAGCCCAGCAGTAAAATCAATCTGGGGCACTCCAGCACCTTGTTACCTTGCCAGCCTCTCTAGAGATCAACCTGAACCCACCGGCCAATGAGAGCCCGGTAGTGGAATCAATCTGGGGAACTCCAGCACCTTATACATTACCAGCCTCTCTAGAGATCAACCTGCACCCACTGGCTAATGAGAGCTCAACAGGGGAATCGATCTGGGGCACTCCATCACCTTGTTACCTTACCAGCCTCTCCAGAGATCAACCTGAACCCACCCGCTAATGAGAGCCCAGCAGAGGAATTTATCTAGGGCGCTCCAACACCTTATTACCTTGCCAACCTCTCAATAGATTAACCTGAACCCACCGACTAATGAGAGCCTGGCAGCAAAATTGATCTGGGGCACTCCAGCACCTTATTACCTTGTCAGCCTCTCCAAAGATCAACCTGAACCCACCGGCTAATGAGAGCCTAACAGCGGAATCGATCTGGGGCACTCCAGCACCTTGTTACCATGCCAGCCTCTCCAGAGATCAACCTAAACCCACCGACTAATGAGATCCTGATAGCGGAATTGATCTAGGGCACTCCAACTCCTTGTACCTTGCCAGCCTCTCCAGAGATCAACCTGAACCCACCGGCTAATGAGGCCCGACAGCGGAATTGATCTGGGGTACTCCAACACATTGTTACCTTGCCAGCCTCTCCAGAGATCAACTTGAACCCACTGGCTAATGAGAGCCCGATAGCGGAATCGATCTGGGGTACTCCAGCACCTTGTTGCCTCGCATGGGCCGATTATAAAAAAAGACAATAATTTTAACTTATAATAAATCAACATATGAATTCAAGGGTAAAACTATTTTAAATCGTCACCACATCAAGTTCGGCTGAGGGGTACCCCTTCCACATCCTGGAGGTGAAACCCCCCCGACTTGAGTGCTTCCTCTACAATATAAGGACCTTCCCAATTGGGATTGAGCTTTCTCACTATTGCTCCCCTTCCGGCCGCATCGACCTTTTTCATGACCAAGTCCCGTTTCTCGAACTGCTTCACCCAAAGGAATGCTTTCCTCCAAAGGAATGCTTTCCTGATGCGCCGTCAACCATCATTTTCCATGCCAGTGAGGTAGGTGGCTCAAGCTCCGCCACAGCTTGTTCCTTTATAGGAAGCGTAAGGACAAACGAGATATCAAACTCGCTCAACTCTACCGACTATTTGGCCAATCTTTGTGAATGCTCCACCCCTTCCATGATGTTGCGGAGGGGGTGGTCGGTCACCACCATAATGGAGTGTGCCTTGAAGTAAAGTTGTACACCACCAGTGCGAAGGCTAACTTCTCTAAGATGGGATACCTGAGCTCTGCCTTCCTTAGCACCATACTGACGTAGTAGATTGGGAGTTGCTGTTGGAACATGGTCTTCCGCATCTGCTAGGTTTGAGAATAACAAATCCTATGTGTATTTGATCTTGTGTGTTTAAGTGTGCAGGAAATAAGTCCATATGACTCAAGGATAGCATAAGAAGGTTGCCCCCAAATTTGAAGCTAGAATTCCAACATGTCCATTAGCACCGACGGTAGCACCTAGCGCGGGTGCTAGCTCTTATTAGGCAAATTTAGGTAGCAAGTATAGAAGGCAATAGCGTAGGCGCTAGCGTGGAGCACAAGAGGATTTTTAAAAATGTTTTCTTGGAATGAAGATATATGCACACGCAAAATATTGCCTAAACAAGGATTGCGCCGACGGTAGCGCTAGCGCAGGCGCTAGCTCCAAGTCAATAAAAAGGACCCCTTGGCTCCGTATTTTTCATCACCTCACACCACAAAATTCCAGAGCTTCGTGCCACATCATATAGAGGAAGGTTTACAGAGATACTCCCACAAATCCATGAAGGCTTAAGGAGATCCATGGAGAAGATTTCAACACGCTTCATCATCGTGATGAAATACTGCATCGACTACGATCATACTCGGTGGGCCTTCGTCTACTTCTTTAGAGATCCATATAGAGGGAGTTTTCATATTGTTATTGTCACTTTATTATTGTAATCACGTAGAAATTAGCCTCGTGTTGGCGACTAGGTTTGGGTAGGACTTAGGGCAAAAATTCTCCTTGTGTTGGCGACTAGGTCTAGGGTGTAGAACTAGGGGGTGCTTGAGGCCGAATCCTAGGGAGGATTGGCTAGAGAGTCTTGAGGCCGTATCCGGGGGAGGATAGTCTAAACCCACCTGTTCATGGGGATACGAGTCACGTAGAAAACTAAAAGACGTTTTACTTCTTCGCATTCGATTTCCAGCGTCATAGAAATCTAGTTTGTAATCAACTTTATCAATAGAAATCATGTCTATTTTTGTGTAATGAAATTGGTTTGTTCTTCATTTCTCTAAATTGTTTATTTCTCTCTCTTTCATTATAAAACAATTTAAATCTTTATTCAAAATCACTATTTTAATCTCTTATTATTTGAAGTCATTCAAAATATAATATAAGTTTTTTTAAAACCCTTATTCACCCCCTCTAAGGGCACCTACAGATCCAACAAGTAGTATCAGAGCAGTTTTATTCAAAAATGGTCTAACAACCAGGAATAATGACATCTCATGATCTCGCTTCTCGCGAGGGTCAGGGTGTTAGTAGACCACCTCTTTTTACTGGGTCAGATTTCAACAACTGGAAATCTAGGATGATGTGTTTTCTCATGACCATGGATATAGAAGTATGGAACATGGTAGAAGTTCGATACTCTCCTCCTACAATTGTAGTAGGAGAGGCTACCTTAGAAAAACCAAAGGATAAATGAGATAACAATGATAAACTTAAATGAAAAAATAATGCAAAGGCAATGAACGCTTTATACTGTGCTTTAAATCGAACTTAATTTAATTGAATTTCTACATGTGTAACTGCTTATGATATTTGGAACCAATTAGAAGTTACTCATGAAGGTACATCGCAGGTGAAAGATGCAAAGCTATTCCAACTAGAATCAGAATATGAAAAATTCAGGATCGATGCTGAAGAAGACATCAACTCGATGTACACACGCTTAACCAAGATCGTCAACGCCTTAAAAGCTCTTGGAAAGATCTACTCTGAGGGCGACTTGGTCAGAAAAATTCATCGCTCCCTACCTCAGAGGTTTAATCCAAAGGTGATGGCCATCTCGGAGTCACACAACCTGAGAATGCTCCAGATTGAGAAACTCATTGGGAATCTCAAATCCCATGAGGTAGAACTCTAGATTCTACATGAAGAGTACAATATGGAGCCAAAAATGAAAGCATTGGTGCTGACTGAGAACGACGATGAAGAAGAAGATAATGAAGAAGGTCTCTTGGTGAAGAACTTCAAAAGATTCATGCGGGATCCCAAAAGAAGAAAAACTTTTCGCAAATACCTCACCAAAGGGTCCAACAAGCAAGGGTCATGGAAGAACAAAGCAAGCCATGATGATGTGGAGAAATCTCTTCCAGAGTGCTTCAACTGTAGGAAGATCGGAGACGTACAAAGTGAGTGTCCAAAAATTCTAGAGAAGGAGAAGGAGAAAAGGTACAAAAAGAAGGAAAAGAAGAAAAAGTATACGTCTTCTGAGGAGTCAAGCACAACAACTTCAAGCGACGTTGAGGAAGCAAACATATGATTCATAACAAAAGGCAATGATGATGACACCAGTGTTCTTAGTGACACAGAGATAACTCCTCCCACCTTCAAAGAACTTTTTGATGAATTTGTTTAAACTTGCAAAGCCTATGATAAAAGTATAGAAGATAATAATATTTTAAATCGTGAAAATGAATCTCTCATCAAAGAAAATCATAAGCTTACCAACAAATTAATTTCTATAGAAAAGAGAAAGATTTCATGCCAAGAGTGTGATCACTCCTTATGTAAGGCAAAAGATCTTGAAGTTTCTCTTTCTAAGGCCCTCTCTCAAATCAAAACTCTTACAAAAGAAAAGGGGGACTTAGAGAGAAAACTAAAACCCTCTCTCTTAGAAATTGAAAATAACCAAAAAGGCTTTGAAAATAAATGTGTAATGCTTGTAAAAGAAAATTCATCTCTTAAAAAACAAACTCATGACCTCAATATGGCCATCAAAAAGTTTGGAATTGGTCAAAAATCTCTGAACATGATTCTAGGGAACCAATGTTATGGTTCTGGAAAATATGGACTCGGATATCAAAGTGACAGCTACCGCCCAACGCTAGCTACTAATGCCGGCAGTAGCCCATCATATAAAAAAATGTTGTTTATTCAAAAATCAAACGTCATCCAGTAAGGGCAATGTAGGATTTCAGAAAAGGGTCTCAACCCCCTTTATTTCGTGTGCAAACTGTCATAGGTTTGGATACACGTCTAGCTCTTATAGGAAAATAAAACAGTTATCTCTAAAGCAAATCTGGGGTACCTAAGGCATCCACTTATTCTATGGGTGGTACCACTTGGGTATCTGGATCTTTACCCTCATCCTCTTTCTAGATTTGCAGGAAGGCTAAGGACAAGGAGGATGTATGGTACTTGGACTCGGGCCGCACCAAGTTTTTGACGAGCAACAATGCAAAGCTCCTTAGCCTAGAAAAGAAGAAGGGATAAAGGATTAGCTGTTTTATTTAAGTCACATTCATAAACACAATCGCTTCATGCATTTTTCTTACTATCTAAACATCTCCAAACTTTCTAAAAATTTTGCATGAAACTAATCTTTGGACACTTAATCAATATCAACAATCAAAATTTTCAAAATCTTAAAAATTAGTGTACTGTTTGTCGCGCTTGCGCTAGCTCGAGTGTCAAATTTTCTGTATTTTAAACTTTTAAAAAATCACTAAAAGTACGTTCTTTCATATGTAATACATATTTTTGCATTTCTGCCTACAATTGATTTTTGAAAAATTAAAATACAAAATTACAAAAGCCAAATTACAAAAAATATTTTTTTTCTCTTCTTTTCTTTGTTTATTTGTCTAATTTCTATTTCTATATGCAAAAATCAAATAAAAAATATAAAACAAAGAATTATCAAAAATTAAATTTTGAACTTAATTTTTTCTATTTACATGTATTTTGGGAAAGGGAGATTTGGGATGTTACCCCATCACATCTCCTAGTACTGGTGCGAACCTCTCACAGGGTAGACCTTGGGAAGTCCAAGATCAATTTTAAGAGTTCAAACTTTAAATCAAAACTACTTTTCAAAATATAAAAAAAAAAAAACTGTATGGACTTTATTGTGAAAATCAAACATGGTTTAATCTATCATTTAGACCTTCTACAATGTTGCAATTCATCTTTTCAAACTACTTTGAACATTGTTTTTATAGATATATCTAATCACATGTGCATCAATTGTATTAAAAAGTTGTGTAGAACCAAGCTTAGCATGCCTCTAAGTATGAGTAAATATTTTATGGTTGATAATGATATTTATTCACTCACTTATTTTGGCAAAGTTTACATATGCTTTTAATCTAAGAATGCTTGCTTGTGTAATGTAATTATACAAGAATTAAAATTGCACAAGTATCTTACCTACACCACTTTTATTTGCACTCTTAATAATTAAGAAAAGTGGTTGTGCTTTCAAAATTACATTGGTTTGCAAAACAAGTGTATTCGGAGAACTTTGTACAAAACAAAAATTATGAAATAAATTGACAAAGATAACTCCACCAAGCACTACTTGAACCACTTAATAAGTCTTAATGAGCATTATGAGGTTGAGCACCTTGGAAAGAATAGTAAAGTTTCTTGTGCAAACCTTAAGCTTTTTTCTTTACACCACTTATTCTAAAAGTACACCGAATCACAAAATATCAATATTGAAAAATAAAGTGTGTGATCCCCCAAGCACTACATTGCACCCCGATAAGCCTTAATGAGCATTGTGTGTGCAAAGCACCTTTGTAGTTGTACATTTTCTATGTGCATTGAAGTGTGTGGAAGTAAAATCAGTTGTGTTTTATTGTGCACTTTACTCTATATATGTCTTGTATTTTTGATTAAATCATTTGTTTACTCTCTTCAAAATACACTTATGTGCACATCATCATCTTCTATAACACTTCTTCTCATGAATATTGGATCCTATTGCTACTTCTATACTATCTTTATATATATAATGCACTAGATAACCTATTATGCTCTCTATAATGTTTGGCATGTTTTGAATTTGTGAATTATAATCACATTATAGTAGTTTCTTTTTGATATCCTTCTTTCATGCTTGGCTACTTTATTGTCAAACTTACAGATTTTTGATATCCTTCTTTCATGTAAGTTTTTCATATCGTTATTGTCTCTTTATTATTGTAATCGCATAGAAATTTGCCTCGTATTGTTGACTAGGTCTGGGTAGGACTTAGGGAAGAAATTCACCTTGTGTTCACGACTAGGTCTAGGGTGTAGATCTAGGGGGTGCTCGAGGCCGTATCCGAGGGAGGATTGGCTAGAGCGGCTTGAGGCCGTATCCGGGGGAGGATAGGCTAAAGCCACAGGTTCGTGGGGATATGAGTCGGGATAGAAAATGAAAAGACTTTTTACTTATTCGCCTTCGATTTCTAGCGTCATAGAAATCTAGTTTTGTAATCAATTTTATCAATAGTAATCATGTCTATTTTTGTGTAATGAAATTGGTTTGTTCTTCATTTCCCTAAATTGTTTATTTCTCTCTTTTTCATTATAAAACAATTTAGTTCTTTATTCAAAATCTCTATTTTAATCTCTTATTATTTCAAGTCATTCAAAATATAATATAAGTTTCTTAAAACCCTTATTCACCCCCTCTAAGGGCGACTACTGATCCAACAATTGCTTCTTGCCCTACTCCCAGACCAAAACAGAGCTTACTGCCTCAGCCCCTACCCCCAAGTATAAGGACAGGTCCTCCCCCTGCCTAGGTCCCTGGAGCAGCGGGGACTGGGTCAATTGCTCCTTTAGCGCTTGGAATGCTCCTTCGCACTCAGGGGTGCATTCAAACTTCTGGCTCCCTCGGAGTACTTTGAAGAAAGACGAGCTCTTCTCCCCTGCCCTGGAGAGACACCTGCTCAGCCCGACCAATTTCCCCATGAGGCGCTGGACCTCCTCTGCGTTCTTTGGTGACCCTAGCTCCAAGATTGCTTTCACTTTGTCAGGGTTGGGCTCTACCCTAGCTGGGGTGAGCAAGTGGCCTAAGAACTTTCCCCGGTTGGCCCCAAAGATGGACTTTTGGGGGTTGAGCCTCATCTTGTATTTTCTTAGGGTGTCGAAGGTCTCTTCAAGGTCCCGACAGTGGGACTTGAGATCTCGTCTTTCATCATGAGGTCATCCACATATACCTCGAGGTTCCTCCCCTTCTGCTCATGAAAGACCATGTCCATCATTCGCTGGTATGTTGCTCCTGCATTTTTTATCCCAAAGGGAATCATCTTGTAGTAGTAGCATCCATCCCCTGTAATGAATAAAACATCCTTGATGTTGGGGGGATGCATGCGAATCTGATGAAAACATGAAAAGGCATCTAGAAAACTCATTAGAGAAAAATTGACAGCTGAGTCAACCAGCACGTCGATTCGAGGCCAAGGGTAGCAATCCTTAGGGCACGATTTATTTAACAAGGAAAAATAAACACACATCCTCCACCTTCCACCCCACTTCTTTACCATGACCACGTTGGAGACCCAGCCTGGATACTGGATCTCAGATACCAAACCTGCTTTGAGGAGCTTGTTCACTTCCTCCCGGATGGGCTCCTCCAGTTTGTCGGTGATGGACCTCTTCTTTTGTCGGATGGGGCGAGTGCCCAGTTCAAGGTTGAGGCGGTGACAAGTGACATCCACATCGATCCCTAGAATTTCTGCCGCACTCCACGCGAAGATGTCCACGTTCTCTTGGACATAGGCTAGGATCCTCTTCTTGTCCTCGGGGCTGATCTCCCCACTAATCGTCACCTTTTCTACCACTCCCGCCCGGGAGATGACCTCCAGCTCCACGATCCTCTCCACAGCCTCTAGCCTAGATTATTCCCCCCAGTACCTTCTTTCTTTCCTCCGCAACTGAATGCTTCGTTCTCTCCCTCATCCTTCTTCTCCTCCCGAACTTCCAACAACTCCCTCGCCCCTTTCTCCTGTGATTGGTCTCCTTCTCCCCTTTCCTCTCCCATCTCCTCTGCCTCAGGCCCTTTAACGACCTTTTCCCATACACTCAGCCTCTCCAGCTCCCGATCCATATCTTTCGCCTCAGCTTGCCAGGTGACGGCGTTGACCGTGGTGACGTAACACTGCCTCGCCATCTTTGGATCCCCCCTTACCCGGATTTGAACTCCACCCATGCTAAACTTGAGACACTAGTGGAATGAGGATGGGACACATCGGAACGCGCTGATGAGGGGACACATCGGAACGCCCCGCTCCTCCTTTCACATCCTATCTTTCTCCCAAGAATCCGAACAGAGGGCCATCCGAGGCTAACACTCTCCTTACATCCACCTTCATCTCGTCGATTGCCTTCTTGAAAATAACATTGACTGAGCTCCCATTGTCCATGAGGATCTGGGCGACGGTGAAGTTCTCGATGGCCGTCTGGATAACCAGAGCATCGCAGAATGAGTCCTCATGACCTGATATATCCTTCTGGAGAAGGTGATCCTTTCTGCTAGGGATGGGGCTTGAGAAGTCGAAGCAACGCTCCGACGATACATGGTATGATGGCTCGCCTTCCAGGATGCCTCAATCCCCAATCCACCGTGGATCACCCCGATCTCTCCCCACCTCCCCACGTTAGTCTGATCCTTACACCTTTCCTCCCCCCATCTCTAGGTAGTACCTCCTCGATCCTCACCGGTCACTACTGCAGCTACACCGGGCCTCTTGCTGCCCTCATCTCCAAGAACTCTGGGCTGGTGGCAATTGCGTGACCCCCTCCTGGTTGAAGTCATAATAGGGCAACACCACCTCCCTTCTCTCGTCCTCTACGACCCTGTTCCTTCTCGGAGCCCCAGGTCCTCCTGCTCCTGCTCCTCTTCCTCCCTCCCTCATCCAATTGCCATATCTTGCTGCGACGGGGGAGGGGGTGGCCTAGGACCCTCTCTCCACCTTAACTGGCGAGGTCTTCCTTGACCCCCTTAGAAATTACCCCCTCTTGGGGCGAAGCCTCTTCCCGGACCCTGTGCGCCTCATCCCTACTGTCTCCAACCCAACTCCGGGGCTCTCAACTCACCTTTACTCCTAACCTCTTGTTGCCTAACCTCCGGCTCAGTCAGCTTTGCCAGCCTTCTTGCGAACTCCGGATTGGCCGCCTCCCCCTCGATCTCCTCTGCCACCCTTTCCATCAGCTCTTCGAAGGATACGGGGGCCTTCCGCTTTAGACTCATCTTGAAGAATCCCTCTCGTAGCCCCACCGTGAAGGCGAGCTGGAGGGTGAATTAGGTCACTTCTTGGGTGAGCAGGACCTCCTCTTAGAATCGGTCCACATAGTGGACCAGCGACTTCCCCGACCCCTTTTTGATTTTTAAGAGTGCCTCGACATCCTTCTTCCTTTCTTTGAGGTCGAGAAGCATAGAAAAAGCTACAACGCAGGTCCTCAAATGCATAGATTTATCCTCCCGGGAGCTGGTGAAATCAGTCCCGCGCCTTCTCCTTCAGGGTGGTGGTGAAGAGTCAGAACTTAAAAGCGTCCTACACGGGCCTAAGGAGGTCATATCCTCAAACCATTGCAGGTGCTGGACGGGGTCATCCTTGCTGATGTAGTACACCATGTCCGACTCCCCAAACCCCTCGGGGAGTGGTGCCGAGAGCACTAGATGGCTTAACGGGCTTCCTCCACTCGCTGCTCTCGCCTGCCTGACTCGCCCCACGAGCTCTCTGACTGGGTATGCTCTCGCCGGGCAAGCAGTCGATGGTAAGGCACTCACCGGGCAAGCACTCATCGGGCAAGCACTCGCTGGGCTGGGAAAGAGCTCTCACCCCGATGCCTCTCCAACCGTCTCCTTACCAGCTCTCTGCCCTGGGCGGCCTCGCCTACCCCCGGTGGCTGGAATACCTGTGGCGCTGGGGTTGAGAACTCATCTCGCGCCGCGGCAAAGGCGAGGTTGATTGTCTAAAGTACCTCCCTTTGGAGATCTGCTAGCATCCCTACTGTCACTGGCGGTCCAGAGGGTGGCAAACTGCCAAAGTTGGCCTCTTGCTCATCCTCTCCAGCCATGTTGCCTCCTTGAGAATTTCTTGTACCAACAACACTCCACGCTCACCGCACCAAAAATGTTGGAACTGAGAATCATCCCAACGAGGAGTTCAGACCCCTGAAAAGGGGCAGCTAGCACTTACTGATCCCACAAAAGAACCTGTCTGAAGACTTGGAGTTAAAAAACTGACCCTTGGCTATAGTGTGGAGGTCCCACCACACACCCAGAAGATCTTTAGAGAGCTTCCCATCCTAAGCCAAAAACTGAAGTCGGGCACCTTGGGGAGCTAGCCAAAGATGTCCTAAGGAATGAGAAGCCAAAGATCTGGGTCTTCTCTAAAGGTTCCCTTCAGGGTCTATATATAATTTTTCTCTTCTACTCTGCTAATAGCATAACTCCGCCTTTTAGTTTTACTAATCGCACCCCAAATTGGTCTGCTAGCAGCCTAACTCCGCTGTTCTGAAGGGCTATTGGCAGCCCACAAAGGGTATCAGGGTAATTTAAAAGGAAGACCCCATTGGGCAAGTGGCCCGTGAAGGCGCCATTCACTAGTCTCCCTGCGAGCAGGGCTCATGAGATCTCCCCTTGTGAGTAGAGGTCGTACTCGCCTTGCTCCTTGGTGCAGCGAGTCCTCACTCGCCTCGCTATGAGTAGATGCACCATAAAGCGGTGTTGGAACATGCCTCGCCCTCGCCATGCGTCACTCGCAAGATCGAGCCTCTGGTTTGCCTCGCCTCGCCTTGGCTAGTTGCTCGACGTTAGTCGGCGAGTCGCTCCTTGACTCGCCTATACTCGATTCCCATTTTTACCCCCCCCCCCCCCCGACGAACACTGGGTTATACAGTAAACTTGGCCTCATCCAGTGTCTTCGTGAAAATGTCTGCAACTTTCTTATCCTTTGGGACATAGCTGAGATAAATGTTCTTGTTCTCCACATGGTCCCGTATGAAATGATAGCGTATCTCGATGTGTTTTGTCTGGCCGTGATAAATTGGATTATTTGCAATTGCTATGGCTCTAGATGAGTCACAAAACATCAGAATCTCCTTCATCTTCAAGTTATAATCTTCTAATTGATTCCTGATCCACAAAAGTTGTGCCCAACAACTGCCTGTGGAGATGTATTTCGATTCAGCAGTTGAGATTGCCCCATAATTCTGCTTCTTACTGTTCCAAGAAATAAGCCTCCTTCCAAGGAATTGGCAAGTCCCGGATGTGCTTTTCCTATCATCCCTGCTTCCAACAAAATCAGCATCTCAAAATCCAATTAGCTCAAAGTCATTAATTCTTGGGTACCATAAGCCTGATTCAGTGTGTCTTTAAGGTATCTCAAAATCATCTTTGTGGCGGTATAATGAGATTCCTTAGAGTTCACCTGAAATCTAGCACATACACATGTTGAAAATATTATCTCTGGTCTATTGGCAGTAAGGTAGAACAAGAATCCAATTATGCTTATGTACTTGGTTTCATCAAAAGGTTTCCCTTTCTCATCTTTATCAAGAGTCATAGTTGAACCCATTGGATTCCTCATAGAAGTTACATTCTCCATTCAGAATTTCTTAATTAACTCCTTGGTGAACTTCGTCTGCGAGATGAAAATTCCATCTTCAGATTGTTTCACCTGAAGTCCTAAGAAATACTTCAGCTCACCCATACTGCTCTTTTCAAATTTCCCTTGCATCAAGTTAGAGAACATTTTGTAGAGGTGATCATATGTAGATCCAAAGATAATGTCATCAACATAGATTTGCACTAGGAGAATCTTTCCTTTTACTTCCCTAAGAAATAATGTCTTATCTATCTTTCCTCTTGTTAACTTGTTCTCAAGAAGAAAGCTAGAGAGTATCTTAAACCAGGTTCGGGGAGCCTGTTTCAGACCATATAAAGATTTGCGCAAAAAGTAAATGTAGTAAGGGAAAGATGAGTCAACAAAACCTGGGAGTTGTTCGACGTATACTTCTTCCTTTAAATTACAATTAAGGAAGGCTGACTTCACGTCCATTTGATAGACTTTAAACCCTTTGTGAGCAGCATACGCTGGGAACAACCTGATCGCTTCGAGTCTGACCACTGGAGCAAATGTCTGATTGAAGTCGATCGTTTCTTCTTGTTGGTAACCTTTAGCTACAAGCCTGGCCTTATTCTTAGTGATTACTCCATTTTCGTCCAGCTTATTTCTGAAGACCCATTTCGTCCCTATTACATTCTGACCTATGGGCCTTGGTACTAGCTTCCAAACATTGCACCTTTTAAATTGATTGAGCTCCTCTTCAATAGAAATGATCTATGAAACATCTTGGTTTGCCTCTTCAAATTTCGTTGGCTCAATCTGTGAGAGAAAACTTAAGTGCAATACTTCGTTAACTGTACCTCTTCTTGTTCGGATTCCTTCACTACAATCTCCAATTATCAGATCAACAGGGTGATCTTTTGAGTGTCTGATCACTATATTCCTTGCAGTACCACTAGAAGTTTCTGCTACTTCCTGTGCGCATTCTTCATCTTAATGCTCTTCTTCTTCTTCCATCAAGTTTGGAGAGTTGATGTTGATGGAGCTTGGAGCGTCTTCTTTGACTACTTCTTCTAATCTCAACTTTTTTAGCTGAGTACCTGCATCTTCAACAAAGATACTAGATGGGCAGCAATGGAGCATGCTCATCTCATCAAATATACCATTAATTTATTCTTCTACAACCAGAGTTTTCTTATTGACAATCTTATATGCCTTACTATGACTACTATATCCTACAAAAATACCTTCAAAATACTTTTCACTAAACTTTGTTTTGTAATACTTTCCATTATTAAGTACAAAGCATTTGCTTCTGAAGATCCTAAAATAGGACACAGTCGGTTTCCTGCCCTTCAGAAGTTCATAAGGTGTCTTACAATGGTCCTTGTGGATTAAGGGTCTATTTTGCACATGACATGCATTATTGACTGCTTCAGCCCAAAGATACTCTGGTAATGAAGAGTCATTCAACATTGTTCTGCATGCCTCAATGAGTGTTTTGTTCTTTCTCTCAGCAACTCCATTTTGCTGTGGATTTGGAGGAGAGGAAAACTCATGAAAGATACATTGCCTTGCATAAAACTCTGTCATGGCACCAAATTCAAATTTTGTTCTATGGTCACTTCTGATTTTGACCACAGAGCAGTTCAGTTCGTTCTGTATTTGCCTGACAAAGGTAGTGAAAGAATCAAAGGTGTCTGACTTATGTTTTAGAAAGAATACCCAAGCAAAAATGAGAGTAGTCATCAATAATAACCAAGGTGTAAGATTTACCTCCAAAACTACGAACAGCCATGGGACCGAATAAGTCCATATGAAGCAGATATAAACATCTGGAAGAATCTTTAGTAGCAATGCTTTTCAAGGTGGCCCTTGTCTTCTTACCCATCTGGCATGCATGGCACGACCTCTCTTTAACTCACTTAATATCAGGAGGATCACACACTAAGTTGTGAGAAAGTAACATATTTATCGTTTTGAAATTAATATGTGCTAATCTATTGTTCCATTGATCACAAATAGATGCACTATCTTTTGCCAAAAAGCACACTGGTGTCAAAGTTTCTAAACATAGAAAATCAAGTCAAAATATATTTCTACTATGAGTGTTTGTTAAAATAGTTTCTGACTTATCAGATGACTTTATTAGGCACTTGTCCTTGCAGAACTCTACCATACAACCTTTGTTACAAACTTGATTTATGCTAATGAGATTATATTATACTCCTTTGACATTAGCCACGTCTATGAATAAAACAATACCATTTGTAATCATACAGTAGCATTTAGTGATTCCTCTGTTAGATCTCCGAAAAATAACTTTTGGACCATCTTTGACTGAGGTATAATCTTGTAGTAGTCTTCTTGTTCCGGTCATATTCCTCGAACATCCACAGTCCAAATACTAGATAGGATTTTTGTTGGCCTTTGGACATACCTGCATTCACAGATTAAATACCCTTAAATAGATTTGGGTCCTTCATTCCTTGTTAGACGAACACCACTAGGGATGTTAACATTGTGAGGGGTCATTCTTGCATTGTTAACTTACGGAGTCTTATAGTTAATAGAATTGAACCAGCAATCTATGATAAAATGACCAATCTTGCCACAACACCAATGGTCAAACCTGTTGTACCTTCTTTTCTTCTCACGCTTTACCTTTTGAACGGGAGGTCTAGCAGGAGCTACTGACTTAGAAGTGGAAGCCTCATGAGTAAAACATACACACGGCTCTTTTGTCTCATGTGGCTTTGTAGCAACAGGTTTAACCTTTGGTGCTTTCTTAGCACTCGGTCCATGAACGAATGGGCCATAATTCTTTAGGACAATCTCTTCATGCGGTGCCTTGAGAGCACTCATTCCAAAATCTCTGGGACAGCTCCATCCTTGGTTATTCTTGTTAGGAGCAACGTATGTTGGTCTAGCAAGATGACCATAGGTGGACAACCCCGGTATTCGTCAGGAGGTGAGCGGAGACTAAGTAATCAGCAGGCGAGAGGAACGAGAAGGAGGGCGAGCCAGAGACCCAAAGCAGGCTCGCAGGAAAGCAGGCGAGCCGAGCTCTCACCGGCTGCTCGCAGGGAGCGGGCGAGTCGGGCTCTCGCCAACCGCTCTCGGGAAGGCGTGCAGGCCTGGACCCTCGCGGGCCGCCCACAGGAAGGTGGGTGAGCCAGGTCCTCCCGGGTCGCGAGAGGAGCCCCAGTGGGTGGCTCGCCCAGTAGGGGTCCAGGGATGTTTTTACCTGGAAGCCCCTGGTGGTCTGCCGTTAACTTCTCCAAACAGCGGAGTTTGGCTGTTGGTAAACCATGTTGGGCTGCGTTTAAAAAAGGAGTAAGGTGGAATGCCGCTATTAGCAAATTGAACTGGGAAAAACTATAAATAGACCTTGAAGCGCACCCTTGGAGAGGATTCTTTTGGAACAACCCTATTACTGATTTGGGCTAGGATCACTATCTGTTGACTAGGATCAAGTTGACCCCAATGCATAGTCTATGGGTCAAGAGTTTAGGCTGATAGAACATAAGAAAATACAAGTTTTTCTGCGTTCGACGAAATGCTATCTGGGTTCGACGAACGGCATGGTCACTGCATTCGACGAACAGCTTTCTTCTATCTCAGCGTCTCAGCGGGTCAGTCTCAGCGGCTCAGCGGTCGACGATTTTATTCAGTCTCAGCGGTCGATGATTTTGCTCAGTTCAGCATTGACGAATTCTTCAGGTCGACGAACTCAACATTGTGTTCGACGAAAATTATTGAGATCGATGAAACTTGTTCAGATCGAAGAAATTTCTTATTTCAGTTCAGAATTTCAGAAAGATTATTCTTATTTCATTCTCTGAACTCAGATCGTCTACAACAATGGCTCTATTCTTCCAGATAAGTCAGGAAAATATATTTCCTTTTATTATTCTCCTATTTCGAAAATAGCCGTTGACATATGCTTGGAAAAGGACATATTCATGGAAAAGGAAAAAGGTAATCGACATATTAGATTTGCAGTGCAGGATATATCTCTTTCAGAATTTTATATTCCTTAATTAAAGGATTTGATTTGTCAAATCTGTCAGATATTTCATAAAGAATAAGGAAGAAGATATACAGTATTATTATTACTTACAGTTTTTCACGACAGAAGATATATAGAATAGCTGTACAGAGAAAAAGAAAGTAGAAGGTTACAGGAAGAAAAAGAAGAACAAAAGCTAACAGATCTTTATCTTCTTCCTCAAGCAGCAAAACATCATCAACACCTTCTCTCAGTCTCTGCTGCAAGTTCAGATCTTCAAAGAGCAACAATAATCTGAAGAACTTATTCTCTCAGATTCATCAGCTACAGGAAGATCAATATTTTCAAGAGAAAGCTCCAGCCATTTTCTGTCAAGCATTTTATATCAGACAGTGGAGCTTTACATCATCATCAATCCACTAGTCTTCTCTCAGATTGTTGACTGAGAAGAACATCTAAACCCCTTCTTATCCCCTCTTGTACAGGGTTATAACTCCCTTCAAAATTTAACCCCTTGGTGGCAGGGCACCTGAACAAAAACCTGTGGTTTGGTTAGAGCACCTGATCAAAATCTCCCTTGGTGTGTGGACACCTGATCAAAAACCCATTGGTGATAGGGCATCTGATCAAAATCCTAGTGG
Organism: Dactylorhiza incarnata; assembly: GCA_033032865.1. NCBI lineage: Eukaryota > Viridiplantae > Streptophyta > Magnoliopsida > Asparagales > Orchidaceae > Dactylorhiza > Dactylorhiza incarnata. The sequence continues at coordinate 1,690,052 of JAWHQI010000026.1, read as the reverse complement.
ATCCTACCAAGTGCGGTAGAAGAGTAGACGTACCCAGGTTTATTGGGGAACTACTATAAAAATTCCTTGTGTCCTCTGTGTTGTGATTTTCTGTGTGCTGTGCTGTGTGCTCTCTTTGTGTTTGCTTTTATTACTCACTCAATACACATACATATATCACTATTTTAATTTCGCAATAAAATAAAGTAAAAAAGTTTTAATACTCTATTCACCCCCCCTCTAGAGTAATATTAAGATCTAACCTCCACTTTCAATTGGTATCTAAGCATATCAATTGACTTTCAATTGGTATCAGAGGGCTGTTGATTTTATATACAGGCTAACACCTGAATCATAAAGATTAATTAGATCTTAATTTATTTTAGAGTTTTATTTTTCTTAAAAACTCATGGCATAGAACAAAGAATATTCTAGCACAAGACCTCCTATGTGCAATCTCAATAAGTTTGCACTATGGAAAGCAAGGATTAGATTGTACATGAATTCTATTGATGAGGAAATTTTTAATGTTATTTTGACAGGACCTCCAACTCCTACAACAACAACTAGTTCTGAAACCACAACAACAAACAATGTTGTTCCACCACCTGAATGGACAGAAGCACAGAAGAAGCAGAGAAGTGCAGATGCTGATGACATTTTTTAAAAAGTGGTGGAATGCACTTCTGCAAGAGAGATATGGATCTCACTCAACACTATGGTTGAAGGATCAGCTGATGAAAGAAAGGACAGAAGATCCCGCCTCATTTCTCAATATGAGAATTTCAAAAAGGGAGAATCTGAGACAGTTGCTGATATGTATAGTAGGCTCAGCCTCATAATCAATGAGCTGAAGACCTTGGATAAAGTGATCTCCATCACTGAGATCAGCGATAAGAACCTTATGTGCTTCCCCAGCATATGGGACTCTAGGATCTGGCCAATCAAGGAAGCCAGAAGCCTTAATGAGATATCAACTGCGAGCTTGTTAGGCAAACTCAAATCCTATGAGCAGCTTATCAAAACCAGAGAAGCTGAGCAATCTACTTCATCTCCAACATCCAAGAAGGAGAAAAGTATAGCTTTCCAAGCTACTAAAGAAGAAGATAAGGCTCCAGGAGATATGGAGTTCATGAGCCTTCTAGCCAAAAGGTTCTACAAGATGGCTAGAAAGGACGTCAGAAAGAAGGACTCCAGATCAAGAGAAAAGCCAAGCTATGATAAATCAAATACTAAGGAAATTATTTGTTATGGCTGCAGGAAACCTGGACACATTCTGCCAGAATGTCCAGAGAATCAGAAGAAGGAGAAGAGAAAAGAGAAAGAAGATAAGAGGCACTCCAGCAAGTCTTCCTCCCACAAGCACAAGCATAAGGGAAGAGGATTTGTAGCTGAAACTTGGAATGAGACTGAGTCAGATTCTTCATCCAGTTCTTCTGATGATGAAGAAGAATCAAAGGAGAATGATCAGTGCTTGGTGGCCATTTATGACTCAAGCAGTGAGACAGCAAGTGCATTTTCATCCAGCTCTTCTGATGATGAAGAAGAAAAGAATTTATGCATGATGGTTATCAATGCCTTAGCAAAGAACTCATATGAAGAAGAATCAGAATTAGAAGTTGAAAATGATACTGATCAGGTAATATCTAATTTTGATTTCAATTCAATTGAATTCAAAGATGAATTCAAGGTTCTTTGCTTAGACTTAGTAAAATCTGAGAAGGAAATAATCACTCTCAGAAATAAGCTTGCTGAAATGAACAAATTAAGTGAAGATAATGCTATTCTTAAGAAAGAATTGGCTGCCGCTAGAGAACATATTATTCTCATTGAGAATAAACTATCTGAGGCTAAGAAATTTGTAATCCCTAAATGGGAGAAGCATCAAACTGATGGACATTACAGGCACAGTAAATGCCAGATTAAGTGGCAAATTAGGCTTGGGTGCATCATCAAGTGAGCCACCTCTGATTAAGAAAAACATACTTTACACACCTATAAAATTCATTTCTGCTAAGAGCAAAGAGGTTGTAGATGTAAATAAAAATATTTCAAGCAAGGCTGTTAAGAATAAAGGAATTCAGTAGAATTCGTCGAACGGAGCTCGACGAAATTAGACGAATTCGTCGGACGGAGATCGACAAACTCTTTAGACAGATTTCCTGTATAGTCATTATTCGAACGACGCTCGACAAAAGCACTTTCATTCGTCGAACGACGATCGACGAACTCAGCCCAGTTCGTCGAACAGAAAATATACAAAATTTTTATTCTTCACATACTTTCAATCCTTTCACTGAATGGATAATTCCTCCAAGGAGATATCATCCAAAAGGTTATAAGGATCAGCCTGAAATGTCTTTTATTTCAGATTTTTGTGGAAAGTCAAAAGGACCCAAGGTAGTCTGGGTCAAGAACAATTAGTTTATTTTTTCTGTTTTGCAGGTACACAGCTATCCAAGCAAGAATGAACAATGGTATTTGGATAGTGGCTGTTCAAAGCACATGACAGGAAATAAGGCCAACCTGAACAACTATAAAGCAAATCTTGGACCCAAGGTGATATTTGGAGACTCCAACTGTGGACAAACCAAAGGCTATGGATAGATCAAAGTTGGAGCAGTTACCTTCAAGGAGGTAGCTTATGTCAAGGGACTCAAGCACAACCTCATCAGCATAAGCCAGTTATGTGATAAAGGTTATCAGGTAACTTTCAATCATTCTTTATGTCTTATTACCAATAATAAAAACATTAATGTATTATCTGGTATTAGACATGGAAACATTTATTTAGTCAATTTTGACTCTGCCAATTCTGATATTTGCTTATTCAATTCTATAAGTAAAACAAATGAATTATGACATAAAAGGCTTGGACATATTAACCTCAGAACTATATCTAAGATTTCTAAGGACAATCTTGTTAGAGGACTGCCTTCTGGTTCATACAAGAAGGAAGGACTCTGCAGGGCTTGTCAATTAGGTAAGCAAACTAGAAGTAGTTTTAAATCTTTATCCAAGAGTGATTCACCCAGGATTTTGTATTTACTGCACTTGGACCTGTTTGGACCTACTGCTATACAAAGTCTAGGAGGGAAGCATTACTCTCTAGTGATTGTAGATGACTTCTCAAGATTCTCTTGGGTGTTCTTTCTTAGGAACAAGTCTGACACCTTCAATGTTCTGACAGACTTTCTTAGGTCCATCAAGATTGAGTGCTCTACTCTAGTTGCATTGATCAGAAGTGATCATGGCACTGAGTTTGAATCTCTTCTGATGAGAGAATTCTGTGGAAAAGAAGGGATCAGGCAGTGTTTCTCTGCTCCTAGATCTCCTCAACAAAATGGGGTAGCTGAAAGGACAAATAGAAAACTTATTGAATCAACAACTACATTGCTTGCTGATGCAAACTTGCCACTCTCTTTTTGGGCAGAGGCAGTGAGCACAACAAATTATGTGTTGAATAGAAGCCTGATACATAAACTTAAGGGTAAAACTCCTTATGAATTACTTAAGAATAAAAGGCATAAGGTTAACTATTTTAAGATATTTGGCTGTAAATGCTATGTGCATAACAATGACAAGAAGTATCTAAGGAAGTTTGAAGGAAAAGCTGCTGAAGGCATATTCCTTGGATATTCACTTTCTAGTAAAGCATATAGAGTTTACAACAAATCTACTCTTAAGATAGAAGAGTTCATGCATGTATCTTTTGATGAGACTAACATGTTACTTGAGGAGAGGAACACCACCTCTACCAAACATACTATGCAGGTACCAACTCTATGTGAAGAGCTCAATGGATTAGATCTACAGAAAGAAGAATCACCACTTCCATCAACACAAAATCTTGAAGACAATGAAGAAGAAGATCATCCAGATCTTGCTGACAGCTCAAATCAAGTGACAGCTGAACAAATTCCCCAAGTGGATATCATTGCTGAACCAACTCCAACTGTTGACCACATCACAGTTAGAGATCATCCAATATCACAAGTGATTGGTGATATTTCAGCAGGTGTTCAAACAAGGCATCAACTACACAAAAATCAGATGCACACTTGTTTCCTATCCCAGATTGAACCTCATCCATAAAAGATGCAGAACAAGATCAACAAATTCAGAAAGCTGAAATATAGCAGATAAAAGCTCAGCTAATCAGAATTCAAAAAAATCAGAGAAAGACAATGACAGAATTCAGAGAAAGACAAAGGTTCTTTTTATTAGTTTTATTTTCAATGTAATATTTCAAAACTCAGAGTATTATATTTTTTATATATTTGATGAAATATTTAAAACCTATCAGATATATATATGCTCTGTTGTTTTGTTATTTGTTTTTATTATTCAAATTTTTGTCAAATAGTGTCCTAACCCAAATAGGGGGAGATTATTGGAACAACCCTATTACTGATTTGGGCTAGGATCACTATCTGTTGACTAGGATCATGTTGACCTTAATGTATAGTCTATGGGTCAAGAGTTTAGGCTGATAGAACTTAAGAAAAGACAAGTTTTTCTGCGTTCGACGAAATGCTATCTGGGTTCGACGAACGACATGCTCTCTGCGTTCGACGAACGACTTACTTCTATCTCAGCGTCTCAGCGGGTCAGTCTCAGCGGTCGAAAATTTTATTCAGCCTCAGCGGTCGTCGATTTTGCTCAGTTCAGCGGTCGACAAATTCTTCAGATCGACGAACTCAACATTGTGTTCGACAAAAATTATTGAGATCGACGAAACATGTTCAGATCGAAGAAATTTCTTATTTCAGTTCAGAATTTTAGAAAGATTATTCTTATTTCATTCTCTGAACTCAGATCGTCTACTGCAATGGCTCTATTCTTCCAGATAAGTCAGGATAATACATTTCCTTTTATTATTCTCCTATTTCGAAAATAGCCGTTGACATATGCTTGGAAAAGGACATATTCATGGAAAAGGAAAAAGGTAATCGGCGTATCAGATTTGTAGTACAGGATATATCTCTTTTAGAATTTTATATTCTTTAATTAAAGGATTTGATTTGTCAAATCTGTCAGAGATTTCAAAAAGAATAAGGAAGAAGATATACAGTATTATTATTACTTACAGTTTTTCACGACAGAAGATATATAGAATAGCTGTACAGAGAAAAAGAAAGAAGAAGGTTACAGGAAGAAAAAGAAGAACAAAAGCTAACAAATCTTCATCTTCTTCCTCAAGATGCACCCTCATTCACTGAGAACATCATCAACACCTTCTCTCAGTCTCTGCTGCAAGTTCAGACCTTCAAAGAGAAACAATAATCTGAAGAACTTATTCTCTCAGATTCATCAGCTACAGGAAGATCAATATTTTCAAGAGAAAGCTCCAACCATTTTCTGTCAAGCATTTTATATCAGACAGTGGAGCTTTACATCATCATCAATCCACTAGTCTTCTCTCAGATTGTTGACAGAGAAGAACATCTAAACCCCTTCTTATCCCCTCTTGTACATGGTTATAACTCCCTTCAAAAGTTAACCCCTTGGTGGCAGGGCACCTGAACAAAAACCTGTGATTTGGTTAGAGCACCTGATCAAAAGCTCCCTTGGTGTGTGGACACCTGATCAAAAACCCCTTGGTGATAGGGCACCTGATCAAAAACCTAGTGGATCCTACCAAGTGTGGTAGAAGAGTAGATGTACCCAGGTTTATTAGGGAACTACTATAAAAATTCCTTGTGTCCTCTTTGTTGTGATTTTCTGTGTGATGTGCTGTGTGCTCTCTTTGTGTTTGATTTTATTACTCACTCAATACACATACATATATCACTATTTTAATTCCGCAATAAAATAAAATAAAAAGTTTTAATACTCTATTCACTCCCCCTCTAGAGTAATATTAAGATCTAACCACCACTTTCAATTGGTATCTAGGCATATCAATTGACTTTCAGATTCCAATCTCAGTACTCTAAGCTTCTTCCTCCCTAGGTTATCTTGTCTTAGCTCTCAGGCTCTCCAAGGTGCCCAGTCTCAGCTTTGGCTTGGGAGGGGAAGTGCTCAAAGATCTTCCGTGTGTGTGGTGAGACCTCCTCACTACGACCAAGGGTCTGTGTCTAGTTTTGAGTCTTCGGTCTGTTCCTTCCGAGGAATTAGTAAGTGCTAGTTGTGTTGGAACATGGTCTTCCGCATCTCCTAGGTTTGAGAATAACAAATCCTATGTGTATTTGATCTTGTGTGTTTAAGTGTGCACGAAAACAAGTCCACATAACTCAAGGATAACATAAGAAAGTTGCACCAAAATTTGAAGCCAAAATTCCAACATGCCCACTAGCACCGGCGCTAGCGCTAGCTCTGATTTGAGAAAAAATTGGAAACAATTATGGAAGGTGCTAGCGCCAGGCGATAGGAGCTAACGCAGGTGGTAGCAGCTAGCGCAGGCGGTATCGGCTAGCGCCAGCGACAGCGCAAAGAACAAGAGGAAGGCGGACGACTTGCTTAAAATGAATGATTCTCACGTGGAGAATATTGCCTAATCTGGGATAGCGTCGGCGGTAGCGATTGCGCAGGCGCTAGCTCCAAGGCTATAAAAAGGACCCCTTGGATCCATCTTCTTCATCCTCTCCTACTCCCAAATTCCAGAGCTTCATGCCAATTCATATAGAGGAAGGTTTAGAGAGATACTCCCTAAATCCATGAAGGCTTAAGGAGATCCGTGGAGAAGATTTCAACATGCGTCATCATCGTGATGAAAGACCGCATCGACTACGATCATACTCTGCGGGTCTTCGTCTACTTCTCCAAGAGGTCCATATAGGGAGTTTTTATATTATTGTCATTTTATTTCACCTATTTTTTGTAATCATTTAGTGAACTCGCCTCGTGTTGGCGACTAGGTCTGGGTAGGACTTAGGGCAGAAACTCGCCTCGTGTTGGTGACTAGATCTAGGTTAGGTCTAGGGGGTGCTTGAGGCCATATCCGGGGAAGGATTGGATAGAGCGGCTTGATGCCGTATCCGGGGAAGGATCGGCTAAAGCCAACCAGTTCGTGGGGATACGAGTCGGTATAGAAAACAAAAAGTGTATTTCATATTTCGCCTTGATTTCTAGCGTCATTGAAATCTAATTTTGAAATCAATTTTATTAATAATAATCATGTCTCTTTTTGTGTAATAAAATTGATTTGTTCTCCATTTCTCTAAATTGTTTATTATCCTCTCTTTGATTATAAAACAATTTAGATCTTCATTATAAATCTCTATTTTAATCTTTCATTATTTAAAGATATTCAAAATATAATATAACTTCTTAAACCCTTATTCACCCCCTCTAAGGGAGCCTACCGATCCAACAAGTTGCCCCTCAACTTGTTGTGGGCTCGAGCTCCACAAGAAACCAAGTCTTGGTTTCAAAATTTTTCTTGCGTTGAGCGTGGAGTGCAGCTAGTTCAAGAAAACTCTAAGGAAGAGACACGGTGGGAGATGACTAGTGAGAGGCTGGCTTCGGCGGCTCGCCACCACCTGGAGTGCCAGCAACAGTGGAGATGTTGGCCGACCTCAAGAGGAACCTACTCGGGGATTTCTAGTGTGCCCTTGCCATGGCCCTTGGGGGTCTCGCGACCCCTGTGCCCCAGGCGGCCCCACCAGTTAGAGTAGGCGAGGGTGCCCCAGGGTAGAGGCCAGGGAAGGAGGCAATTTACTATGCGCCGGAGTGTGACCTCGCGCGGCAGGAGCTTTTCCCCAGCCCTGCGAGTGCGAGTAGGGCCCAGGCGAGCACCACCCCAGGAGAAGGGATCCCGGCCAGTGGGATCTCGGCGAGTGGTCCCTAGGCAAGCGCGAGGCCGGTAGGAGCTGGGTCGCCCGGGGAGCTCGCGGGATGAGTGGAGGAGATTAGGGGTGTGAAGGGGGGAAACCCTTTCTATGAGTTGGTGCTCTCGACAGCACTCCCCAAGGGGTTCAGTGAGCTAGCCATGATGATGTATACCAGCAAGGATGATCCCACTCAGCACCTGCAGTGGTTCGAAGACATGGTCTCTATCAGACCTATGTCAGACGCTTTCAAGTGCCGACACTTCGCCACAACCCTAAAGGTGAAAGCAAGGGACTTGTTCCACCAGTTGTCGTCCGGGTGGATCTATGCTTTCGAGGATCCGCGTTGCATTTTTTTGCTGCACTTCTCGACCTCGAAGAAGAGGAAGAAGGACCCTGAGGCACTCTTCAACATCAAACAAAGACCGGGAGAGTCGTTGGCTCATTATGTAGATCGATTCCAAGAGGAGGTCCTCCTTATCCAGGAGGTGCTGAGGTACACCCTTCAGCTTGCCTTCATAGTAGGGCTGCGGGAGGGGTTCTTCAAGATGGTGTTGGAGCATGCGTTTCGCACTCCTCCGGTTTCATAATAACAAAGTCCCGTTTGTATTTGATTCTATTTTTTATTAATGGTGTGCAGGTAATAGGTATGAGATGTTCACATTTCTGCTGGAGCTAAATTTGAATGTGGGAAAATTTCACTGTCGGAAAATTCCGACAGCCGATGTCGCCCCGGCGACAGCTGAGAAGTTACAACTACTTCCCTCCACGGCAGCACGACGAAAGGCAGTTTTGAGCTGTCGGAAATCTGACAGCGATGTCGCCCAGGCGACAGCTCGGAGGTTACAACAACTGCCCACGACACCAACACGACCGGCAGTTTTGCGCTGTCGGAAATCCGACATCGATGTCGCCCAGGCGACAGCTCGGCGGTTACAGCAACTGCCCGCACGACGGCACTTCTGCGGCAGTTTAGCGCTGTCGGAAAATTCCGACAGTCGATGTCGTCCAGGCGACAGCGATTTTCTATAAATTGACTCCTTGTGTTCGTGCATGACAATCATTAAGAATTCCAAGTTCCTTCCTGAGTGCATACGAACCAGAGAGCTCCATAACCTCTTCAACTCCCATTTGTGCAAAGAAGGATTGAAGATTGAAGACGAGATCGGGCGCGCTTCTACATCAACGATCATCTCGAGGCTTCAACCATCCTTTCAGAGATCTGAAATTCTAGGGAGTTGTTCTTTTCATATTGTATTTTCATTTACACAAATTTCATTTTGTATTGGTAGAGAAATTGTCGTCTTGCGTGCGGCGTCTAAGTCCTTGCGTGGCTTAGGGGAAAATCGCTTCCTTGTGCGGAGCGTCCAAGTCCTTGCGTGGCTTGGTGGGAAATCGTGGCCTTGTGTGCTACGTCTAGATCTTGGGAAGATCTAGTGGATAGGCTTGGGCGTGGTCTTGGGAGAGACAAGTGATAGCCTTCCGATCCTTGGGAGAAGGATTGGTAAACCAAAATTATTGTATTTTTTTATTATCATAATTGTGCCTTGATCTTAAGCATTGTTAAGATCAATTTTTTATTGTATGCAAATTTTATGATAAATATAATTATACTCTTTTCACTAATTGCAAATTTGTTTGCTTAAATCTTTATCTTAGAAATTTGTGTTTGGTTTAATACAAAAATTGCATTGGTTTAAAATTATTTATAAGTAACTTTTTAGAAAAGAAAAATCTGTTTAAAAATTATTAAGTAAAAATTTATATTTTTAAACACACCCTTATTCACCCCCCCTCTAAGAGCGTCACACGATCCAACAAGTGGTATCAGAGGAAGGTTACTCCAAAACGGTTTTACCACCGGGAGTAATTGCGCACAACGATCACGCGTTCGTTGAGGGGCAAGGAATTAGTAGGCCACCACTTTTTACGGGCACAGACTATAATTATTGGAAAACACGTATGCGTTGTTTTCTAATTGCGCTAGATATAGAAGTCTGGAATATGGTAGAATCTAGTTACACTTCTCCAACATTTTTTGTAGGAGATGTAACCATGGATAAGCCCAAAGACAAGTGGGATGACAACGATAAATTAAAATGTAAGAACAACGCAAAAGCCATGAATGCTTTATTTTGCGCACTAGATCGCACTGAATTTAATAGAGTTTGTGCTTGTAATACTGCATTTGAAATTTGGAATTTATTAGAAATCACTCATGAAGGTACTTCGCAGGTAAAGGATTCAAAGCTATTTCAACTGGAATCTGAATTTGAAAGGTTCAAAATGGAGGTAGATGAAGAGATTGATACGATGTACACACGATTCACAAAAATCGTGAACGACTCAAAGGTGCTAGGAAAGGTGTTCTCAAATGGAGATTTAGTAAGGAAAATATTAAGATCACTTCCCCCTAAGTTCAATCCTAAAGTGACTGCAATTTCCGAGTCACATGATCTTAAGACCTTACAATTGGAGAGCCTCATTGGGAACTTGAAAACTCATGAAGTTGAATTGAAAATTCAACAACAAGAGTATATGGAGCCAAGGAAGAAGGGATTGGCTCTAAGATTTAAGAAGGAAGAAACTAGTGATTCTGAGGAGGATGAAGAAGATGAGGAAAGTTTATTTGTTAAAAAATTTAGAAAATTTATGAAAAATCCGGAGAGAAGGAATTCGTTTAAGAAGTATTTTAAGAAGGAGACCTTTAGGAAGAAAAAAGGAAAGGAAGGCGATGAGGAGGAAGAGAGACCGCCACCAGAGTGCTATCACTGCAAGAAGTTAGGACACATCCGAAGCAAGTGTCCAAAGTACTTGAAAGAACTTAAAGAAAAGAAGCACAAAGGGTCGAAGAAGGTGTTGAAGGCGGAAACATGGGATGATACTACTTCTGAGGATGCAAGCAGTTCAGACTCAAGTAAAGAAGAGGAGGCCAATATGTGCTTAATGGGAAAGAGCGTCATATCTGATGATGAATGCAGTGTCCAAAGCGACACTGAGGTAACTCCTCCAACCTACGATGAATTATTTTCTGAATTTTTAAAGATTTGCAAATTTTTTGAAAAAAGTTTAAAAGATAATGATCTTCTTAAATCTAAAAATGAAATTTTGCTTAAAGAAAACCAAAAATTGTTAAATGAAATTAAGACTATTGGAAAAAGAGATATTTCTTGCCAAGAGTGTGATCACTTTATGGGAAGAATTAAAGAACTTGAAGAATCTCTTTCCAAATCTCATTCTACAATAAAACTTCTTACTAAAAAGAATGAGATTTTAGAGAGAGATCTGAAATCTTCAATTTCCAAAATCCATGAGGGAAAGAAATCTTTTGAACGTAGATGTGTAAATCTGGTATCCGAAAATACAAAAATGAGAAACCAGATTCATGACTTAACACTAGCCATGAAAAAATTTGGAATGGGCCGAAGATCACTGGATATGATCTTAGGATACCAACGCCATGGATCTGGAAGGTTTGGACTCGGATACACGTCTGGAAGCTGTCGCCCGGCGACAACCACTGTCGCCGGCGACAGTGAAAATTCCAGAAAATCTACTTTTAAAAATTCTAGAGTTAATGAATTGTCAAATACTGCATCCTCATCCAGTAAAAGTCCAGAAAAGTTATACTCTTCTAAATACATTACATGTGCCAAATGCAATAGATTTGGCCATACTACGGACTCTTGCTGGAAGGAAGGAAAAAGTAAAATTAAACAAATCTGGGTGCCTAAGGCTTCTACCTATACTATGGGTGGAACCACTTGGGTAACCAGATCTTTACTCACCTCTTCTTTCTAGGTGTGTTGGCAGGCTAAGGACAAAGAAGACGTGTGGTACTTGGACTCGAGCTGTTCAAAACACATGACCGGCAATAAAGAGAAGTTCCTTAGCCTAGAGATGAAGAAAGGAGGAGTTGTTACTTTCGGAGACAATGGAAAAGGAAAAATCATCGGCATCGGAGTTGTGGGTAAAGAAAATTTTTCAATTTCAAATGTTCTATTTGTAGAAGGATTAAAACATAATTTGATTTCTATTAGTCAATTATGTGATAAGGGTTTAAATGTTTTATTTGAATCTTCTACAAATTTGTGCAAAATTATTAATTCCAAAACAAATGAAATTGTTTTTACCGCACCTAGATGTCATAATGTATATATGATTAAATTTCTTGATTTTTCAAATTCTACCTTAAAATGTTTTTTATCAAAAAATGATGAATTAGATTTATGGCATAGGCGACTTGGACATACTAGTGCCAAGTTAATTTCAAAACTTTCAAAAGATAAATTAATTAAAGGTTTACCATTGTTAAATGGAAATTTATCTTCTTCACTATGTGTGCCTTGCCAAAAAGGAAAATTTTCAAAATCATCTTTTAAAAGTAAAAATATTATTTCTACCACTAGGCCACTTCAATTAATACATATGGATTTATTTGGGCCAATAGGAATTTCTAGCTTAGGAGGTAGAAAATACACATTTGTATTGATTGATGATTATTCTCGTTTTTGTTGGACTTTATTTCTAACCTCAAAATCTGATGCATTTTCAGAATTTTCAAAATTATGTTTGCGTATTCAAAATGAATTTGAGTTAAAAATTAAACGCATACGATCGGATCATGGAGGAGAATTTGAAAATGAAAAGTTTATTTCTTTTTGTACGGAGTTAGGAATTAAACATGAATTTTCCGCTCCACGCACACCACAGCAAAATGGTGTAGTGGAGAGGAAAAATAGAACTCTTCAAGAGTTAGCCCGTACGATGTTATCTGAATTTAAATTACCAAAATCATTTTGGGCTGAAGCGGTTAGTACGGCATGTTATGTAATTAATAGAGTAATGCTTCGCCCTATTTTAAAATTAACTCCTTATGAATTAATTTTTAATAAACAACCAAATGTTTCTTATTTCAAAGTTTTGGGTTGTTAATGTTTTATTTTGAATTCTAAAGATTCCTTAGGAAAATTTGATGAAAAATGTGATGAAGGTATTTTTAGTGGCTATTCTTCAACTAGTAAAGCTTATAGGATTTTTAATAAAAGAACAAAAATAGTTGAAGAATCTATTCATGTTAGGTTTGATGAGTTTGCTTCATGTGTAGAAAAGCAAATTACAGGAAAAGAAGATGAACTCCTTCCCACGGTGGAGAATGATGATGAAGAACTTGGAGAAAATGAAGAAGGAAAAGAAGAAGAAAGAGAAGGAGAATGAGAAGAAGGAGATAGAGAAGTAGAAGAAAGAGAAAGATATGAGCCTCCAAGTGAATTGAGGTTTTCAAAGGATCATCCAAAGGAGCTTATCATTGGAGATCCGCAAAAAGGGGTTAGTACTCGTTCATCGCTACATGTTTTATTTTCAAACCTTTATTTTGTCTCTGAAATAGAACCAAAAGATGTTTCCACCGCTTTAAATGATGAATTTTGGTTTTTAGCTATGAATGAAGAACTTAATCAATTTGAACGTAAAAAGGTTTGGAATCTTGTAGAACGACCCAAAAATCGTCCTGTAGTTGGTGTTAAGTGGATTTTTAAAAATAAAATGGATAATGAATCTAGAATTGTTAGAAATAAAGCCAGATTAGTTGCAAAAGGTTATGCACAAATTGAAGGGGTAGATTTTGATGAAACTTATGCACCCGTAGCAAGATTAGAAGCGGTTAGGATATTTCTTGCATTTGCTTGTTTTAAAAGATTTAAATTATATCAAATGGATGTCAAAACCGCATTTGTAAATGGGTATATAAAAGGGGAGGTTTATGTAGAACAACCCCCTGGCTTTATAAATGAGAAATATCCAAATTATGTTTATAAATTAGATAAAGCACTTTATGGATTAAAACAGGCGCCTCGTGCTTGGTATGATCGATTAACTCAATATCTGTTAAAGCACGATTATAAAATAGGAAGTGCTGATTCTACACTCTTCATTAAGCAAATTGATCATGATTTAGTTATTTTGCAAATTTATGTTGATGATATTATTTTTGGAGCCACTAATGAAGAGTTGTGTAATGAAGTAGTTCAAATTATGAAAAATGAATTTGAAATGAGTATGGTTGGAGAACTTTCATATTTTCTAGGTTTTCAAATTACACAAAAACATGATGGTATTTTTATATGTCAAACCAAATATATTCATGATATGTTAAAAAGATTTGGATTTGAAAATCTTAAGCATGCAAACACTCCTATGAGTACTTCACTAAAATTAGTAAAAGATGAAAGTGGTGTTTCAATTGAACAAACCCTTTATAGAAGTATGATAGGGTCTTTATTGTATTTAACCGCATCTAGACCTGACATTATGTTTGCCATATGTTTATGTGCTAGATTTCAAGCTAATCCTAAAGAATCACATTAAAAAGCGGTGAAACGCATCTTTAGGTATCTTATAGGAACATCTAAATTAGGATTTTATGGTATCCTCATAATGATTCCTTTATTTTACATGGTTTTTCGGATTCCGATTATGCGGGATGTTCTTTAGATAGGAAAAGCACTAGTGGCACTTGTCATTTTATCGACCCTTCACTTATTTCATGGTCGAGTAGGAAATAGAATTCTGTTGCCCTCTCTACTACCGAGGCCGAATATATTGCACTAGGTGGTTGTTGTGCCCAAGCTCTTTGGATGTCACAAACGTTAGAAGATTTTGGAATGCAACAAAGTAGTGTAGAATTAAAGTGTGACAATAAAAGTGCTATAGACTTAACTAAAAATCCCGTATTACATTCTAGATCTAAGCATATAGATGTCCGACATCATTTTATAAGGGATCATATTAAGAAGGGTAATATAAAAATCAACTTTATAGGCACGGAAAATCAACTAGCGGATATATTCACTAAACCGTTACCGGATTCCCGTTTTTCTATGCTTAGGCTAGAATTTAGAATCCTAGACATTTCACAATGAATATATCACTACTCAAAACCTATACATTTTAAAAAGAAAAAGCCTAAATTTTAAAATCAAACCATAGAATTTAAAATGACTTAACAAAAATTCACACATCATTAATATTACATCAATATTGTTCCATAAAAACAGTAGAAAACAACATAAATTCAAGTTCATTAACAGAAATCAACATCTGAAGAAGTTCACTGTCGCCCAGGCGACAGTGGATGTCAGAAATTTCTGACATCAGTCAGTAGCAGCAGCCTGATGAAACTACTCAGAATCCTCAAAACCAGCCCCGCCGCTCTCTGGACAGTCTTCTGGAGGTCCTCGTCTCATGGCTTTACCACGTCGAGTCCGCCTCACCGATTGGCGTGGCGGTTCTTCGTCTGGAACTTGCCATTCGGCCTCTTCCTCCGGAGTTGGCTTTAGCTTCAGACATTTCACAAGATATTTCATGAACTTCTGCATTCTACTCCGATCCTTCTTCACTTCTTTCTTATGATCCTCTAGTGAATCACGTAGATCATCAATAGACTCCCGAAGTGATCCTGCCCTAGGCATTGGCGGCTCTCTAATCTCAATTCCAGGATGGGCCTTTTTATGCGTCTTCTTCACTTTCATAGTACCCGTATAATATATCTCTGGATAACAATAATCAAAATATGAATCTTGAGCTATCCATCCGTACTTCTTATATAATATACGCTGAATTATCGCCCCATTGGCAGCGTATGAACCTTCACCCATTTTGGATGCTTTAATCTAAACGCATACCGAATCTGGGAGAGTATGAAGTCCGCCACATCGAAAGGTTCATCCTCCATAATGAAGTAAGTAATGAGGGTCAACTGAGCCGTGATACTTCTTGTATCTCCACTCTTCAACATGACTGAGTTCCTTAATATATCTTGAACTAAAAAAGCATCCGGAGTGAGTGACGTAAGTTCAGTGGTTAGAGTCTTCTTTTGACTCCCATTTAAACTCATGTTTACAAGGGTCCAATCTCTATCTTTTCTATAACTCTCCACTATATCCGGCATATTTTCACTCATCACTAGTCCGAATTCCTCTCTTAGATCAACATGTGTTATTTCCACATGTTGACCTTGGATTCTTGATCTAACTCCCCCATCCAATTCAGTGTAATTGGGATCTTCCAAATGATTATAGAATTCTCGAACTAGAAAGGATGAAAACGAATCTGCTGTGATTATTGAGAGTATACCTGCATTCGCAAGCCGATCATAGATATGATCATGCTTCGGCGAATCAAATTCAACATATTTCGCTACTCCAACTATGGCTTTCTCCACCCCAGGGTACACTTGATACGAACTATGCGCATCTTCAGAAGCACTTCTTCGCGCTTTAGAACTGGAAGCCATTCTGCAAATAACATATACAAAAATGGATTAGACATGTGCTGTGCACTGGAACACTGTCGCCCAGGCGACAGTGACTGTCGGAAAATTCCGACAGTACTTCAGTAAACTTCTCTTGAAATTTTTTACATAAACTTCCAGATCTACTCAAAATCAAGTTTTATTTCAACATCAAGTTTTAAAAAATATATATATAATATTTTTTCAAATCTACATCTTCTCCATATCCTTACTATTCATCATCTTCAACCTTCTTCCAAAAGCAAATCTTCCATTTTAAAAAAAATTCTACTATGTACAAATGCAAAACTTCAACCACAAAAAAACACACAAAATCAAAACATTTTTCACCAAGATCCAACAAGATCCCCTTGATTTACACTCGATCTACACTTTTAAAACACAAAACTTCCAAGATCTACACCATGCATCAAAGGGAAAATAAAATACATACATCTTTTATCATCTCCCCTTTCTAAAATCAAAAAACCCTAAAAAATTTTGAGTCAAAACACTTAAAAATCCAAAACCATACCTTAGATCTAGGATGTCACCGACCTCCGACAGCCTTCTCTCGCCCTTCAGTTCAGAAAAATGATGCACAATAGGGTTTGACTCGGTCCAAAGCCGTATTTATATTTTTGGCTGTCGCCCAGGCGATAGTGACTGTCAGAAATTTCCGACAGCTTCCGATTTGATAAATCTCCAATTTTTGGTCCCTTTGATGCTTTACAATAGTTATATGTCATTATTAATGCTTCACCTCATGAATTGATGACAAACCATGTTCTTTTTATCTTAAAAAAATGGCTCTTACATGATTATATGATTTCATTTCCAAGCTATCATTGTATTGACACTCCTACTTAGTTGTTTAGACCATTGGAAATTGTTTTCGCATGCCTCTAAGTATGAGAAATTGTTTATCTATCATAATGAACTATCACGTTCACTTCTTTTGATCAATACGTATGTCTTTTTATTTAATATATACATGAATCATATTTTCTTTAACATAATACAATAGCACTTCATAAATAGAACTTTCAACCTTGATTTGTTAGCACAACAAAATATACACCATCTTTTGCGATTCAAGTGAATTCGGAGATCCTTGGTTAATTAAAAAATTAAGATATCACACATATGTGATCAAAAAAAAAAATATAAGGTTAAAATTACAAGACAAGGATACTCCACCAAGCACTACTTACCCTCTTGATAAGTCTTAATGAGCATTGTGAGGTTAAGCACCTTGGAAAGAATTATAAAGTGTCTTGTGCAAAAGAAAAATGGTTTGCTATTCTTCTTGTGCTATATCTTCAACGTAAAAGTTGACTTTATATGCTTATATTATGTTCTCCATTTCAATGATCATGTAGATTAAATAACTTCATATGTTTGATCTAAGTATCACATGTACACATCATTATGTTATTTAAACATTCATCTCATGAGAATTGGACCGAAAATATTCCATAAATCTATACACTATTGTGTCATTCTATGATACTTTCAAATGACCTTACACATGTTTAAGTTATTTTCATACTATGGCATATTCCATAAATCTATACTGTCACTTTATGAGTTTATTCATACTATGGCATATTCCTATTATTTCATGAACTTCAATCATTTCCAACAAAGTGCTTCCGATTACTCTTCATTTCTACATCCTATATCTTTTCCCTTCAGAACTACTTTTTTATCTAATATTAACTTTTGCTAATACCAAAAGGGGGAGAATTAAAAGTATAAAAAGAGAAATCACAAATCTATTGCACCTAAATATTCCACCTAAACAATACATCATTTCAACTTACTTTAACATTTAGGGGGAGCATATATTTAGGGGGAGCATACATTTAAGGGGAGCATTCATTTACGGGGAGCTTTCATCTAAAGGGAGATTATTTATTTTAAGAGAAATATATCATGTTATTTTTGTGCACACACCAAATGTTAAAATCAACAATCTAAATAGACATGATTTCATTTTATACGGATTTGTTATTATCAAAAGGGGGAGATTGTTGGAGCATGCGTTTCGCACTCCTCCGGTTTGATAATAACAAAGTCCCGTTTGTATTTGATTCTATTTTTTATTAATGGTGTGCAGGTAACAGGTATGAGATGTTCACATTTCTGCTGGAGCTAAATTTGAATGTGGGAAAATTTCACTGTCGGAAAATTCCGACAGCCGATGTCGCCCCGGCGATAGCAGAGAAGTTACAACTACTTCCCTCCACGGCAGCACGACGAAAGGCAGTTTTGAGCTGTCAGAAATCTGACAGCGATGTCGCCCAGGCGACAGCTCGGAGGTTACAACATCTGCCCACGACACCACCACGACCGGCAGTTTTGCGCTGTCGGAAATCCGACATCAATGTCGCCCAGGCGACAGCTCGGCGGTTACAGCAACTGCCCGCACGACGGCACATCTGCGGCAGCTTAGCGCTGTCGGAAAATTCCGACAGTCGATGTCGCCCAGGCGACAACGATTTTCTATAAATTGACTCCTTGTGTTCGTGCATGACAAGCATTAAGAATTCCAAGTTCCTTCCTGAGTGCATACGAACCAGAGAGCTCCAGAACCTCTTCAACTCCCATTTGTGCAAAGAAGGATTGAAGATTGAAGACGAGATCGGGCGCGCTTCTACATCAACGATCATCGCGAGGCTTCAACCATCCTTTCAGAGATCTGAAATTCTAGGGAGTTGTTCTTTTCATATTGTATTTTCATTTACACAAATTTCATTTTGTATTGGTAGAGAAATCGTCGTCTTGCGTGCGGCGTCTAAGTCCTTGCGTGGCTTAGGGGAAAATCGCTTCCTTGTGCGGAGCGTCCAAGTCCTTGCGTGGCTTGGTGGGAAATCGTGGCCTTGTGTGCTACGTCTAGATCTTGGGAAGATCTAGTGGATAGGCTTGGGCTTGGTCTTGGGAGAGACAAGTGATAGCCTTCCGATCCTTGGGAGAAGGATTGGTAAACCAAAATTATTGTATTTTTTTATTATCATAATTGTGCCTTGATCTTAAGCATTGTTAAGATCAATTTTTTATTGTATGCAAATTTTATGATAAATATAATTATACTCTTTTCACTAATTGCAAATTTGTTTGCTTAAATCTTTATCTTAGAAATTTGTGGTTGGTTTAATACAAAAATTGCATTGGTTTAAAATTATTTATAAGTAACTTTTTAGAAAAGAAAAATCTGTTTAAAAATTATTAAGTAAAAATTTATATTTTTAAACACACCCTTATTCACCCCCCCCCCCCCTCTAAGGGCGTCACACGATCCAATAGATAGACCTCAAGAGGAGGGCTCCTTTGTCTTTTGAGGAGCTGATGGAGAGAGCGGCAGAGGAGATATAGGGGGAGGAAGCAAATCCCGAGTTCACGAAGAGGTTGGCATGACTGAGAGAGCCGGAGATCAAGCATTCAGAGGAAAGGAGAAGAGAAGAGGCGAGAGCCCCAGAGGTGGGGTGGAGGCAGCAAGAAGGGGGGAGGCAAGGCCCGGGAAGGGGTTTCTACCAGGGAAGGGGCAACTTCTAAGGAGGCCGAGGAAGGCCCCATCATCTAGGGTGGAGGCAGGGCCCGAGGCCACCTCCCCACCCGCCTCAGCAAGCAATGGCGGTGGGGCGAGGGAGAGCAAGAGAAGGAAGGAGAGCCGGAGCCGGAGGACCAGTCCGAGGAGGAGGAACAGAGGGGCAGAGGCCAAGAGTAGGGGGGCGTTGGCTTATTGTGACTTCCACGAGGTGGAATGTCACACAACTGCCACCTGCCCAGAGTTCTTGGAGGTGAAGAGAGACAGAGCACCGACGCCGCGGGAGCAGCGGGCGGTGAGGATTGAGGAAGTCCTATCGCAGGATGAGGTGGATGAGAAGTGCGAAGACCAGGTCGACGTGGGGACCCGTGGAGGGATCACGATGATCTATGGGGGGGGGGGGGGGTAGGGATTGAGGTGACCCGGAAGGCAAGCCTCCATACCATCTATTGTCATCGCGTGGCTTCGACATCACAAGCCCCGCCCCCAGCAGAGAAGATCTCGGTCACCCAGAAGGATATGCCAGGTTATGAAGACCCATTTTACAATGTGCTGGTCATTCAAACAGCAATCGAGAACTTCACCGTCTCCCGGATCCTCGTGGATAACGGGAGCTCGGTCAACGTCATCTTCAAGAAGGCGTTTGACGAGATGGAGGTTGAAGCCAGGAGGGTGATGGCCTTGGATGGCCCATTGTTTGGGTTCTCCAGGGAAAGAAAGGAGGTGGAAGGGGGAGTGGGACTCCATGTAGTCCTGGTGGGGGCAGTCTTGGAATAGCCGCTTTGTTATATTGGATGCCCCCAGCAGCTACAACACCATCTTCGGACGACGACTCATTAATGCGTTCAGCTGTGTCTCCTCCACCTTTCACCAGTGTCTCAAGTTCAATGCGGGAGGAGTCCAGGTTCGGATAAGGGGAGATCTAAAGGTGGCAAGGAAGTGTTATGTGATGGCCGAGAACACCATCTCCTGGATGGTCGAGGCAGATAAATGGGATTGGGAGATGGGGGAGCCAACGAGGCTCAAAGAGGTAGGAGAGAGGGAAAGAGTAGGAGATGGTCAGGCCCAGGTGGAAGGGGTGGAAGAGCAGATGGAGGAGGAGAAGGATGAAAGTCAATTGAATATCAGTTGAAAGTGATTGATATAATCAACCACGCTTTGATACCAATTGAAAGTGGAGGTTAGTTCTTAAATTAAAACTTTTTGGGTTATTTCAAAATAGTGATATATAAATATGTGTAGCACAGAGTGATTTATTTAACTATAATGTTTATTCACAGCACAGCAACAAGAAATAAAACATAAGCCAAGCATCACAAACGACACAAAGAAATATAGTAGTTCCCCAATCAACCTGGGTACATCTACTCTTCTACCACACTTGGTAGGAATCCACTATAGGTTGTTGATCAGGTGCCCTGCCACCAAGGGAGTTTTGATCAGGTGTCCACACACCATTGAGCTTTTGATCAGGTGCTCTAACCCAACTACAGGTTTTTGATCAGGTGCCCTGCCACCAATGGCTGTAACTTTTGAAGGGAGTTATAACCCTGTACAAGATGGAAAGGGAAAAGAATATGTTGTTCTTCTCTTTGCTTGAGAAGACTCTAGAGATCAAGATGGTGTTGTTGAGAGTTGATCTTGATGATGTTGAAGAGCTCCCCCTGATTTGATTAGTGTTGATGTTCAGGTGAGGAAGCTTCTTCACTTGTTTGTAATAACTCTTTTTCTTCTTCTGCAGTTTTGATCCTGAGCAAGTGATCTTGATTGGCGTCTCAGGATGAAGATGTTCTGCAGAGAAGAGTTAGCAAAAAAGAAGATAAATAATATATGTTGTTCTTATTAAGAACTCTGTAGATCTGCTTCTTCTTTTTGCTTCTCTGTTATTTCTGTTTCTCTCTTCCTATATCTGTATAATCCTTCTCTTGTATATATTCTCTCTTTCTTCTTCTCTGCTCTTCTTTTTGTATATATAATCTGGAGAAGGTTTATGGGCTGATTTGAATTCTTGCCCGACAAGAGAGGAAAGAGATAATGTCTCTTTAATTTCCTAGATTCCTCGAGAATATAAATTGCCGTCTTTTGCTTTTCTGCAACGGCTATAATATTTATTGTCAGCAATGGCTATAATATTAATTTATAAAGAAAGGACGAGCAACAATATATAAATATAATTAAATCAGAATATTGCTGAGAATATTAGTCGAGCTGAGAATCTCTAAATTATAAAGCTGATAGAAATTCGTCGAGCTCAGCTTCAAGTTCGTCGATCTGAGAATTGAATTCGTCGTTCTGAGCTTCTGTTGAAGATTCGTCGAATGCAGACTGGAGATCATTGAATGCATCTTTTCGTCGACCGCTGAGATGGGCTGGATCATCGACCGCTGAGATGGTTTGTCGACCGTTGAGATATTGAGCTATTTGTCGAACGCAGATTGAATATAATTCGTCGACCGCAGAGCACCATTCGCCGAATGCAGAGAGCAAGCCGTTCGTCAAACCCAGGAAGGCGTTCGTCGAACCCAGAGAACTTGTATAGTTTTTCTCCTGTCTCCTGTCTTAATGGGATTTCGTCGATCACAGAATAAATATAAAGATGGATCACGACTCAAATCAAAAACAAAGGTTCCATCAATCTCCCCCTATTTGAGTTGGGATCCTAATCCAAATTAAGACTAGGTTCTAACAATCTCCCCCTATTTGGTTTAGGATACTAAGCATAAAAAAATAGAATAACTGCAAGCATAACAGTTAGAAATATAATGCTTAGAGGAGATGTGCAGAATAAAAACAGATAGAAAAATCTATTGTTCTTTTGAAAATGTTTAACCATAAATTATATTATTTCTTCTTCTTTTAAAATACATTTAATCAATTCTAATTCCTAGATTTTGGTTTTAATGGGATTTTAATAATATGATGAATTGCTACAGCTGTTAATGGATTCTAAGGAATTTTAAGATCAGAAAAACATTGCATGATGCCTTCCTTCTATAGAATCCACTTAATCAGAAGAGACTCACACTCAGTGCTCTGAACATTTTTAATCTATGCAATCTGAGTAGAATGCTCAACATGATTTTGGAGAAAGTTTGTAAGAACATTGAAGTTATCTCACTTTTTTTTAAGATAGAAAAATTCAAATGAATCTTATAACTGCTTGATTAATTATTATTTGAGTTAAAAGATTAAAAAAGGTTAAGCATTTGAAATATATTAGCCTTTTTTACTTCATTAAAATATAAGTTTGAAAACTTTTTCTGATTTTGTTGAACATAAATAATTTCTTTTTCCTTAAAAGATTGTTTAAACTTTTCAGACTTAATTAACATAATTTTATAAGAAATAATTTGTTCTTCTGAGCTTTTCAAATTTTCTTTAAGTTTATTATTTTCAGGAGTTAAATTATTTATTTTTGTTAACTCCTCTATTTCTTTGTCAGATTTTATTAAATCTGTATATGTTAATTTAAAATCTGATTTGTATTGTTCTGAAGTAAAATTTAGATTTGAAGTTACCTCATTTTCATCAGATTCAGATTCTGCATCTGCGTGGTGGTTTGAGCCATATATGGCCAACATGCAGAATCTTCTAGCCTTTTGTTCTTCTTCTTCACTTGTAGTAGATGATGGTTCTGCATCAAAAATACAGTCAGTGGAAGAAGGTTCAATTACCATCCTTGTGAGGGAGTTCCAGATACCTCTTGCTGAAGTGCAGTCATCAACTCTTTGAAGTATGTCATTTGACATTAATTGAGCTAATATGTCCATAGCCTTGGCATCAGCACTTTTTAGCTTCCTTTGATCATCTGTTGATGTTGATGATGGAGGTCCTGTCAAAATAGAATTATAAATTTCATCATCTATGGCATTTATATATAATTTAATTCTAGCTTGCCATTAAGAAAATCTATTTAGATTATAGAGTGATGGACTAGTGATTAAATAATCTTCTTGTGCCATGAGTTTTTAGAAAAACCTTTTAAAAAAACTTAAGAACTAATTGATCTTTATGATTCATATGTTAGCCTGGAAATAATCAACATATCTCTGATACCAATTGAAAGTCAATTGAATATCAGTTGAAAGTGATTGATATAATCAACCACGCTTTGATACCAATTGAAAGTGGAGGTTAGTTCTTAAATTAAAACTTTTTGGGTTATTTCAAAATAGTGATATATAAATATGTGTAGCACAGAGTGAGTTATTTAACTACAATGTTTATCACAGATATCACAGCACAGCAAAAAGAAATAAAACATAAGCCAAGCATCACAGACGACACAAAGAAATATAGTAGTTCCCCAATTAACCTGGGTACATCTACTCTTCTACCACACTTGGTAGGAATCCACTACAGGTTGTTGATCAGGTGCCCTGCCACCAAGGGAGTTTTGATCAGGTGTACACACACCAAGTGAGCTTTTGATCAGGTGCTCTAACCCAACTACAGGTTTTTGATCAGGTGCCCTGCCTCCAATGGCTGTAACTTTTGAAGGGAGTTATAACCCTGTACAAGATGGAAAGGGAAAAGAATATGTTGTTCTTCTCTTTGCTTGAGAAGACTCTAGAGATCCAGATGGTGTTGTTGAGAGTGGATCTTGATGATGTTGAAGAGCTCCCCCTGATTTGATTAGTGTTGATGTTCAGGTGAGGAAGCTTCTTTACTTGTTTGTAATAACTCTTTTTCTTCTTCTACAGTTTTGATCCTGAGCAAGTGATCTTGATTGGTGTCTCAGGATGAAGATGTTCTGCAGAGAAGAGTTAGCAAAAAAGAAGATAAATAATATATGTTGTTCTTATTAAGAACTATGTAGATCTGCTTCTTCTTTTTGCTTCTCTGTTATTTCTGTTTCTCTCTTCCTGTATCTGTATAATCCTTCTCTTGTATATATTCTCTCTTTCTTCTTCTCTGCTCTTCTTTTTGTATATATAATCTGGAGAAGGCTTTTGGGCTGATTTGAATTCTTGCCCGACAAGAGAGAAAGAGATAATGTCTCTTTAATTTCCTAGATTCCTCGAGAAGATAAATTGCCATCTTTTGCTTTTCTGCAACGGCTATAATATTTATTGTCTGCAACAGCTATAATATTAATTTATAAAGAAAGGACGGGCAGCAATATATAAATAGAATTAAATCAGAATATTGCTGAGAATATTAGTTGAGCTGAGAATCTCTAAATTATAAAGCTGATAGAAATTCGTCGAGCTCAGCTTCAAGTTCGTCGATCTGAGAATTGAATTCGTCGTTCTGAGCTTCTGTTGAAGATTCGTCGAACGCAGACTGGAGATCGTCGAACGCATCTTTTCGTCGACCGCTGAGATGGGCTGGTTCGTCGACCGCTGAGATGGTTCGTCAACTGCTGAGATATTGAGCTGTTCGTCGAACGCAGATTGAATATAATTTGTCAACCGCAGAGCACCGTTCGCTGAACGCAGAGAGCAAGCCGTTCGTCGAACCCAGGAAGGCGTTCGTCGAACCTAGAGAACTTGTATAGTTTTTCTCTTATCTCATGTCTTAATGGGATTTCATCGATCACCGAATAAATATAAAGATGGATCACGACTCAAATCAAAAACTAAGGTTCTAATAGAGAGGAAAGAAGAGGAAGGGGAGCCCCAGGGGGAAGGGGAGGTAGAACTGATGGAGGTTCGAGAAGGGTGAAAAGAGGAGGAGGCCGAAGTGCTAGCTCACGACGAGGAGAAGGAGGGTGATTGGGGGGAGCAGTCCCGACTGGAGGCCGTGGATGAGGTGGTAGAGCTCGAGGTCACCACCCAAGCAGGGGCAGTAGAAAAGTCAAGATCAGCGAGGAGCTCAGCCTAGAGGAGCAGAAGCAAATCCTGGCCTGTGTACTGGAGAATGTGGATGTCTTCGTCTGTAGCGCGGCGGAGATGCCCGGGATCGATGCAGATGTGGCTTGACATCGACTCAACCTCGATCCCAGCACCCGAACCATCCGACAAAAGAAGAGAGCCATTGCTGATAACCTGGAAGGGCCCATCCGAGAGGAGGTGGGCAAGCTCCTCCAAGCAGGGTTTGTATCAGAGATCCAGTACCCCGGCTGGGTCTCCAATGTGGTTATGGTAAAGAAGGGGGGAGGTAAGTGGAGAATGTGCGTTGACTTTTTTTACTCAATAAATCATGCCCCAAGGATTGCTACCCCTTGCCCCGGATCGACGCGCTGGTTGACTCGGTCGTCAGTTTTTCTGTGATGCCTTTTTTGATGCTTTTTTAGGTTATCATCAAATCCAAATGCACCCCCCGACGTCAAGAATGTCTCTTTCATCACGGGGGATGGGTGGTATTGTTACAAAATGATGCCCTTCGGGTTAAAAAATGTAGGGGCAACATACCAACGGATGATGGACATGGTCTTCGTGGAACAGAGGGGGAGGAACCCAGAGGTCTTTGTGGATGACCTCTTGGTGAAAAGTCGAGACCTCGAGTCCCACCTCCATGACCTTGAAGAAACCATCAGGACATTGAGAAAATTCAAGATGAAACTCAAACCCCAGAAGTGTGTCTTCGGGGCCGGTCGAGGGAAGTTTCTAGGCTACTTGCTCACCCCAGCGAGAGTGGAGCCTAATCCAGACAAAGTCAGGTCCATCATAGAGTTAGGGTCACCAAGGAATGTGAAGGAGGTTCAGCGGCTCATGAGGAAGTTGTCCGGGCTTAGTAGGTTCCTCTTCAGGGTGGGAGAGAAGTGTGCACCTTTCTTCATGGTACTACGGGGGAACCAAAAGTTTGAATGGACCCCTGAGTATGAAAAGGCTTTTCAAGCACTGAAGGAACAACTGACCCAAGCTCCATTGCTGTAAAGGACGAGACAGGGAGAGGACTTATCCCCATACCTGGGGGTAGGACCCGAGGGAGTGAGTTCAGTGTTGGTCCGGGAAGGAGGCAGGACGCAACTCCCAATCTACTATGTTAGCCGAGTACTGAGTAACGCGGAGCTTCGGTACCCCATCTTAGACAAGTTGGCCTTCGCCTTGGTGGTATCAGCCCGAATGCTCCGACCTTATTTCCAAGCGCATCTGATCAAGGTGGTTACCGACCACCCCTTCGCAACATAATGGAAGGAGTCGAACACTCGGGGAGGTTGGCTAAGTGGTCGGTGGAGCTAAGTGAATTCGATAATTCATATGTGCCCAGGTTATCCATAAAGGCCCAAGCAGTGGTGAACTTTTTGACGTACTATGTAACCGAGGTGGAAGAGTCCAAGCTACCCAGCACGATGGCCTAGGGGATGTTGGTGTACAGGGCCTCGGGAAAGTGTTCCTTCAGAGGAGGGGTGATTTTGGTAAGCCCCCAAGGGATGAGGATCGAGCAGGCAATCAATATTCATTTCCCCTCACCAACAACCAGGCCGAGTATGAGGCGGTAGTAGCGGGCCTGCGCCTTGCCCTGGAATTAGGAGTGAAAGATGTGGAGGTCTCGACGGACTCCATGGTGGTGGCATGCCAAGTCAATGGGGAGTTCGTGGTAAAGAAGTTGACTCTTCAGTGGTACTTGGAAAAGGTCAAGGGGCTCATAGGGCAGTTCCAGACCTTCTCGATCCGTCATATGCCAAGGGAAGAGAGTGCCGCAGCGGATCTCCTAGCCCCGTTCGGTCCAAGGGCAAGGGGCACGGTGTCGGACCTCTTCTGACCATCCATTGAGGAGGGGGAACTGATGGAGGTGGACCAGCGGGCGTCATGGATGGATCCCTTCATCACCATCCTGACATTGGGAAAGTTCCCCGAGGAGGATGTGGACAGGCGGCGGATCAGGTATAAGTCCATGTACTATTCCTTGCATGCAGGAGGACTATACAAGAAAATGCTCTTGGGGCAACTAGCCCATTGTGTAGCGGAGGAGGAAGTCCCTGGGGTCCTGGAAGAAATCCACTCGGGATAGTGTGGCAGCCACTCCGGGAGCCAAACCTTGGAGGGGAGAGTGTTGAGGCAAGGCTACTTTTGTCCTACCCTCAGCAAGGATGCTGTGGAGTTCGCAAGAAAGTGCTCAAAATGTCAATTGTTTGCTCCTCTCCAGCTCTTGCCTGCCCAAAGGCTCTGAACCATCACAGCTCCCTGGCCCTTTGGTATATGGGGTTTGGACCTGGTGGGTCCATTTCCACAAGCGAGTGGCCAAAGAAAGTTCCTACTAGTGACGATTGACTATTTCTCCAAGTGGCTGGAGGTGAAGGAGCTGGCCAAGGTAACGTCTCAAGTAGTTACACATTTCATATGGGGTGAGATAATATGCAGGCATGGGCTCCCACTAGCCATAGTTAGAGTCAATGGGCCGTAGTTTGCCAGCGACAAGTTCGTCAGCTTCTGCACCCAACTCGACTTAGACCTTTGGTTTGCGCCAGTCCACCATCTGAGGATCAATGGCCAAGTGGAGGAGGCAAACAAAATTATCGTGAACTTGCTTAAGAAGAAGGTCGAGAACCTCATGGGAACTGAGTAGAGCAGTTACCCTCAGTCCTCTGGGCCTTGAGGACCATGCCAAACATGGCCACCGGGGAGACTCCGTTCAAGCTCTACCACGGGTCCGAGGTCGTCCTCCCAATAGAGTTTGAAGTGAAATCCCTCGGGGTGGTCACCGCGGGCGAAGGGGATGAAGAATGGCTGGTGGAGAATGGAGAAGAGCAGAGGCTATTTCTGGACTTGGGGGAAGAGCTCAAGGACTTTGCCACCATCCGGCAAGAGGAAGTCAAGCGGTGGATTGTTCGGTACTTCGACAAGCATATCCGAATAAAACAGTTTGAGTAAGGAGACCTGGTGCTGAAGAAGGTTGATGCGGCCGCGAGAGGAGCCGCGGTAGGAAAGCTCAATCCCAACTGGGAGGCGCCTTATATTGTGGATGAGGTGCTCAGGTCAGGAGGGTACCACATCCGAGATGTGGATGAGGTACCCCTCGGCCTGGCCAGGAGCGCGGATGACCTGAAACGATTCTACCCTTAAAACTTTTTGTAATTGATTTGTTATATGTTTGGCTCACCATATATTGGTTCTAAAGTTTTTTCTAAGCAGGGGTCCTCAAGTGTTTCATGCTGGATTGCCGCTGATGATCCTGCTGTCGGGCTCTCGCTAGCCGGTGGGTCAGGTTGATCTCGCGGAGAGGCTAGCAAGGTGACAAGTTTTCAAGCTGGATTGCCCCGGACGATCCCGCTGCCGGACTCTCAATAGCCGGTGGGTCAGGTTGATCTCGCGGAGAGGCTGGCAAGGTGACAAGTTTTCATGCTGAAATGCCCCAGACGATCCCGCTGTCAGGCTCTCCATAGCCGGCGGGTCAGGTTGATCTCGCGGAGAGGATGGCAAGGTGACAAGTATTCATGCTGGAATGCCCCGTACGATCTCGCTGTCGGGCTCTCAATAGCCGGTGGGTCAGGTTGATCTCACGGAGAGTCTGGCAAGGTGACAAGATTTCATGCTTGAATGCCCCGAACGATCCCGCTGCCAGGCTCTCAATAGCTGGTGGGTCAGGTTGATCTCACAGAGAGGCTGGCAAGGTGACAAGTATTCATGCACTACAAGAAAATTGACTTTTAGTGACGGAACTTTTCGTCACTAAATATTAGATTTTGGTCACTAATGATGTTTAGTGACCAAATTTATTTCGTCACAAATCCGTCACTAAAGCCCCGTCACTAAATGTTTTTAGTGACAAAAAAAACTGATCACAAATTGTACACATTTAGTGACCGAATTAGTTTGGTCACTGCAAGAAGATTGAGTGACCAAATTAATTTGGTCACTAAAAGAAGATTGAGTGACCAAATTAATTTGGTCACTAAAAGAAGATTCAGTGACCAAATTAATTCAGCCACTAAACATAGTTTCAGTGACTATATTAATTCGGTCACTAAATTTCATTCAATCCCTCAAAAAATCTCATAGAATTATTTATTTTATATTAATTACAATCACGCATTCAAATACCAGAATAAATAAATGCTCATCACAAAGAAAAATTTGATCAACAAATATTATTTTATTAATTAAGAAAAATTGGGTGGGAGATAGCCCAAACCCCTATACAAAATAATATAGTTATCATCTCTTATTAAACTCAATACATAAGAAACAAATCTACAACATTGAAGAAAAACTATTCATCCTTGCTTTCTTACAAGTATCAAATATGAAAACTAAATATATACAGGTAGTTAACATATATTCTTCATCCTTCTTTCTTTTGGATTCCGTGTGAGTTACAGTCTACCCAATTCTTCTTTAACTTCAAAAGGAAACCTATAAATGTTGTCTTCCCCTGCATCAAAAAATGTAAATATTAAGCAAAATAGTAGATAGTAGTTAACACCATATATAGCCAAATCGAAAGACCTACTTGCACTCTTGTAAAATGATACCACATGCTTAGTCAACTGCAAATAACTAGATGAACCCATAGTTCTTCGACATCTGTCGGTTTTAGAGCACCACCTATAATCCAAGCAAATTATATAAGATGCCTGGGTTATCAGATCCAACTTAATATGCCTTCTGATATCGCAATGAATTCCATTATCAAATTTCATCATAGGAATAAAAAATGAATCATTTAGAAATTACCTGAAGACCTACTGAGACCTACACTTTCATAATACTAAGCAAAAACTTAATTTAATCTAACAAAGACGGTACAATTTTTTTGACATAAAAAGTGTTGAAAATAAGTCTGCGTCATAAAACTCGTGGTCTTATGCGCTTGATATAAATCCTGGGCTTCTTCATATATAATCAATTATTCTTAGGTTGGAATGTTGGATGCATAAGTTCTAGCATAGTATCAGAGCAAGCGAGGCCCAATGACCCAGTTTGACATTTCTCAGTTAAAAAAAGAAATCCATATGTTAGTCTCCACGTCGAAAACTCATAGATTTATGCACTTAATACGTACAGACCTAAACTTGGTGGATGCGGAATCTGATTTATGCTAGCCGCAACATAACTAGAAATCTTATTGTAACAAAATCTAAAGCTAGAAAATTTTCATCTCAGAGTGAAATATAAAAAAAACAAGAAGCTTCCTTTTTTCATAATCACGAGTATTAGAAGTACCTTTTACAGGGCAAAGGCAACACTCCCGTCTACATTCAGGTATTTCGCACGCTCTGCAAACCCAAGATGTGAAATCCCGAATGTTTCGTGCTCCATAGCATTCTTGGTGGACAGCTATCTGGCACCTAGAAATAACATGAAAGGATATGAATCAATGACCACTACACCAAAAGTGGGCTACTGCGGCGTTTTCTTGGGGCTTCGGCGGCGCTTTTCAAGCGCCGCGGAAGCTTTCGCGGCGTTTTTAAAACGCCGCAAAAGCGCCGCGGTATGGATCGCCGTGGAAGAATTTGCGGCATTTTTTGAAAACCGCCGCGAATACAAGATTTGGCGGCGTTTGTTTAAAAAACGCCACCAATATCCACGACGTTTTAAAAAAAATCACCGCCAATAATACGGCGTTTGTTTTTAAAAATACAGGAGCATTGGCGGCGTTTTCTTTTCAAACGCCGCCAATGTTGCAGTTTTTTTTTAAAAATGCAGCCAACTGCAGAGTTGAACAATCTTTTGAAATATCTGTTGATCTAATCAGCATGGAGATATATAGTGTTCTCTAGCATATTTATAAATCAACTAAAAATAGAGTGTAGAATTAATGAAAAGAATGAAACATTAAGATCCTCGCGTTATCAACGGCAACAACAAATCATGTTGGCTAATAATTAATCATATTCCAGTCTTAAGCTCTCTATAACATGAATAATATATATTTTATCCTTTACACTCTCCAAACAAATTGTTGTGTGGTGCTCCATTAATCTGACAAACAGAGGGTTGTTAAAGCTCTACAAACAATGGGTCACTAGTACCTTCATACATGGTGTTTGATCCACACACAAGCATGGTATACTCTTGCATCAAATAATCATTCCCTTCTTGATGCTTCAAGTGCAAGTCAAGACCTGCAGACAAACAATGTGAAATGCGGAAGTGAGCATCAAGTGAAACTGAGCATTTGCATCAAGTGAAACTGAGCATTCAATTTAGCATCAATGTGTAATTTGCATCAAGTGAACTCAAAACTACCTGTTACAGATAATAATTTTATTGTATTCCCAATCCTCAACCCAAACTACCTGAATATGTTGCTAAGAGAATTGCAGCAGTCAATCCAGCTCCTGTACCTTTAACCTCCTGCAAAAAGTATATGAGTGCATAAGAAAATAGAAGAAAAAAAAGTAATAAGGATTCACCACATGGTGCCTGTTGTTAGTGTCAGCCCGGTATAAACAGTTCCACCAATAACACGACCAAGGGGATACCTGAGTAATATAAATTCCTTGCTGTTATAATATAAATTTAAAACAACACTCAAGTAGTTGGAGATAATACCAGGTTCGATCATCAAACCAATTCCAAAACTCATAAATTCCATTTTTTGTAAGAAACTAAAAAAGAGAAAAAAGCGTAGTTAGATATCATACTAGGGATATTACAAATAGGATAAATACATTGAATATTTCACATATATATAGAGTGCAGTTCAGTAAATAGAGTGCAGGAATCTGGTCCTGGAACTAATTTTGGGCCGCCGGCTCATGGAAAATGTGGCAGAAGTGGCGCTTTCCGATCAGCAGTATTTAGCTGCGAGCGGGGCGCACCGCTTCCCTCATACTCACCATCATCTCCTCCCCCCACAAAGGACAGAAGAATCTCTTTTGGCCCTAGTGTCCTGTATCCAACCCAATATGGTTGCATAAATCCCAATCGAAAAACCCAGGAGTGAAAATTAAAAAAATTGCAGCATTCCAAATCCAAAAAACCCAGCACAATATGGTTGCATAAATCCAGTGACATTAACATAGCATAAAAGGATCGGTGCACAAAAATAAAGGGAATCGCTCCAAAGCAGCCAAAAATAAGCGGAGATAACTGATAACTGCTCCAAAGCAGCCAAAAATAAATAAGGCAAACAATATAGATGTTGCCTATCAAAAATGACAATCCGAGAAACAAAAGTATGTAATCTTAGAAATTGTTAATGTTAGGAAAAAGAACATTGATAACTGCTCCAAAGCTCCACCCGTACCTACAAGTTAGTACATCAAGCATAGCGTTAGGTAATTTCTAAGAGATTAATTAGTAATACATTATCAAATATTAAGTATTAACAATTAAAACATACTTGTGTATACTCGAGAGACAAGGCAAAAGACTATCGGAGTCTACATTTCAATTAGTGTTGTCTGCTTGATCCTCAAGCTGTGTTCGGTTCAAGAGTGCCAAAACCTTAGCGTCAAATCTTTTTGCCAATCGATCCTCCATCTCTTGTATACGTGTCGCCATCTCTGCTTCTACTTTAGCTCGAATTTTTGCTTCTAGATGTTGCATATTAATACATACACGCTCTGAAGGTCTAGGTCCCGGTCCCATTCCAAGAATATAACCAGAACGATGTCCAAGTATTTTGGTGTAGGCTTCTTCAGGGGTAAGTTTATCTTCGCCATTCTCCCTTATTTGGGCTTCATGAAGTTCAAACAGTTTTTTATATAATTCCTCAGATGTTTCATCTTGCCACTCATTATGTTTTCCTTTATGAGTTTTCTCCCACAACCTTATGTAAATGGGTAATTCATCCTCTTCTGATGGAGCTTCACTCTATATTTAGAAAATATTAAGACATTAAATTTCAATTATAAAAAGTACTGCTACATGTAATAAACATTATAAAGGTCAAGAAAAAAATACTTACCATTTCATAAATTGTTCTCGCTATAGATTTTGTACCCACGTGAGATTTTATTTTCTGTTGACTTCTATTTTGTTTGTTTATTTCACTAACCCTCTGTATCAATAAATAAATAAGGCAAACAATATATGAGTAATATACAATGTTAATAAGATCTACTTTAGCTGAACATGATATACTAGATCTAATTACATAATTTTAGATTGATTAATATATTTCCTACCTTGAATCGCGCACTTCCCCAATAACTAATTAGCCAGTTCCATTGCTCGGGATCGATGTCTTTAGGGCAGTTTGAACGCCTTTGCCCATCAGTATTCCATTTGAGGTAATATTTCGCATGCAAATGAAAGCGCCAAATATTATAATGTCGACGAAGTGAATACATAAGATCACCACGAACATGGGGCTCATTAGGGAGATTGAATTCGGCCTAAAAATAATATAAAACAACAAAAGTTTTTGGAGTTATGATAAAAAGATTTTCTAAATTCAAAGACCAAAATAAAATTGCATACTTACATAGATGATATTAATTATTTTGTCAGTGATATCAGTTGGAATTAAAGACCATTTCTCCACATTCAGAGGAGCATGATGCCTTACATATTGCCCACCTTTGGTAATGAGCTCTTGAGCTCTGTATCCAACTAATCTTCGAAGTTTGGCAGGAAGTTGCACATCCACCCTCTCTACATTATTTTGTCTTCTCTTCGACCACTCAACTCCCATGGTTGGACCACGTGTTCTTTTTCGTGTTACATTTGAACCTGTCATTAAACATTTTAGTGTTGACATGTTTCACATATATATATATATATATATACATATATATATATAAATCAAACTAAAAAGTACAAGTGAGATATACCATTAGTATTATCATGCTCAAGATTTGTTGGATTTGTAGGTACATGATCAGCTTCAACCTCAATAGAAAAGCGCTCAACCCCACTCTCGATGTGTATGCTGATCATCATTTGTCAAAGCTTGATCCAAATGTACAGATTTTGGTGTTTGTGTTGGCCTTTGCTGATTAGAAGAAATGTGCTCAACCCCATTCTCAACATGTGTATGTTGATTATCATTAGTCAAAGCTCGATCCAAATGTAATAATCTTGGAGTTTGTGATGGCTTTTCCTGTGATTGTTTTGCATGATTCTTGTGGGAAGGTTCAAAATCTGGTTGAGTAAAGGATCTTGCGAAGGAACTAATGCGTGCTGCAGTTGATCTTGGATGTAAAGTTGTTGACTTGGTTTTCCAATCAATTGAATGTTTTATATGCCTTTTTACGTGAGAATCTTTAGCCTTAACACAAGTATTGATACTCCTCGTCATATTTTTGATCTAAATTACGTAAAAGAAAGAGTGAGCTTTCTAGATACAACCAAATTTTAAAACAACACTATATTGTTTGCAACAACAAAAACTGCAAACTTAAAACAGCATATATATATTGTGTGTCAACCAAGTTTTAACACAACACTATATTGTGTGTCAACCAAGTTTTAAGACAGCAAAAACTGCAAACTTCAGAACTGCAGCACTATATTGTTTGCCAAACTTAAACGGTGCACATATACTTCAGAACCTAGACCTTCATTTAAGACAACAGCAAAAAAGACAGCATCAACCTCATTTAAGACAGCATACACTTCAGAACTGCAAACCAATTGAAAAATCACTTCAGAATTGGCAACCCCAAGACCAAATAACCTATGGAAAATGAACTGCGCAAAAAAAAAAAACCAACAATTAGAAGATCTAACTCAATTATTAAGGGATAGAACGAATAAAAACACAAGGAAAATAAACATAGAACACCAAAATAAATATCAAAAATCATACCTAGTTTACATCATCCAGCAAAGCTATTTACACCCCTTGTTCGGCAAAAGCATAGGCTGTAATCTTCACCTTGTGTTGTCTTTAGAAAAGTATATGCATTACAAGCTTTCATTTTCTGTATCACCCGCATCCTCAAAGTTATCAATATTTTCATCGTCTTCATTTTCATCATTTAGAACTCTTCTTTGACTAGAATGATCCCTTTTCTCAATAGTTATAGCTTCAACATCAGTTCTTTGTAATGAAAATTCAGGGTTATCATTATCTATAACAATATTAAGTGTTGATCCTATCCCAACATTTATATCATACAACATAATTTCATCCTCAGTGAGCTCTTCAGAGTCTTTGGATGGGACGTCATAAAAGTGGCGCGACACTGTTTTTATGACCACTCGCCAATCTTTACTTTTGTTATCGGGTACGTAATACACTTGTTCTGCTTGGCAGGATAAAATATAAGGTTCATTGCTTCTCAAATTACGTTTTATATTAACAGAAATAACTCCATTGTTTTCCTTTTTGTAGCCTCGGCCTTCATTGTACGTATCCCACCAATCACATTTGAATAAGATAATTTTTTGCCCAACACCATACTCAAACTGAATAATATCTTTTAAAACTCCATAATATTCTTTGCCACCTGAATGATCATCTCCCTTAACCATAACACCGCTGTTTTGAGTTTTGCGTCTGGTTTCGCGTTTGTAAGTATGAAACCTAAAGCCATTAACAATATAGCCAGAATAATGTGTCGCACATCTTTTTGGACCGCGGGCTAACTGCAAAATTTCTGTATTAGCTCTTGAGTCTCCCTCGTAATGTAACTTGGATATCTATTGAAAATGAAATGAAATCACACATACTAAACATAATAATAAATAAACAATCAGGCTAAAAAGTAGATGCTACTTACTAATGACTCAAACCATCTAACAAAAGTTGTCTCGTGTCTTCTTCCAATATCTCTAGAATTTACTTGTTGAAGCACCTCGAGATGTTGCCTATTAAAAAAAATGTTTTATGAATTAATTATAAAAAATAAAAATAATACAATTGCATGAAGAATGTGAAACTCACTCTATGAATGGTTCTACTTCTGGGCAATTTCTTAGTATGTACAGTTGAGCTTGATGCCAATCTTCGTATGTAAGATCTTTTTCTAACCCTTTACCTAATGACCTCCCTGCTTTTTGAAATATAGACAATCTTGAATCTTGCATGACATTTCCTTCATCATTTCTATCTGGGCGATTGAGCTTTGTGTCAACTTTATTTATATATCTCGAACAAAATGTCAAGCACTCGTGTACTAGGTATCCCTTCGCCATCGAACCTTCTGGGCGTGCTTTGTTTCGCACAAAGGATTTGAGTGTACGTAAATATCTATTGAATTCAATTATTTTAGTAAACATAATATCATAAAGTAAACAAAAACTAAAATAACTAATAAAATACCTCTCAATTGGGTACATCCATCGATAATGTATGGGGCCAGCAATTCTTGCTTCTCGTGCAAGATGAATTGGTAGGTGCATCATGATTATGAAAAATGAAGGAGGAAATATTCTCTCAAGCTTGCAAAGTGTTATTGCAATATTTTGCTCAAGCTTATCCAATACCTCTATATTTAGAATTTTAGAGCTCAACTCCTTAAAAAATATACTTAATTCAACAAGCGGGTCATAAACCTCTTTGCGAACAATGCCACGAAAAGCAGGAGTAAGCTGATCCAATATGAAAACATGACAATCATGAGCTTTCATTCTTAACACTTTACCTTGTTTAGCATTTACACATCTCTTTATATTTGAAGAATACCCATCTGGAACTTTTAGATTCTCTAAGAAATTGCATATCGCCCTTCGTTCAGCCAATGTCAATGTATAACATGCTTGTGGCATGACATAATTACCATTACTTTCTATCGGATGTAATTCTGTTCTCAACCCCATTTCTTTAAGGTCAAGTCTAGAATTCAAATCATCTTTTGTCTTTCCATCAATATTCAACATAGTGCCTAATATATTATCAGTGATATTTTTTAAAATATGCATGTAATCTAGGCAATGTCGTATCTCAAGTGTACTCCAATATGGTAATTGAAAAAAAATACTTAACTTCTTCCAATTATATGGAAGAGAAGTTTCATTCCGCCTTCTTTTCTTTTGAAGCTTTCCAAAAATAACACTGTCATATTCTTTTAGCTGCTCTAAAATTTCATCTCCTGATAGGACCTTTGGTGCTGGTCGAATTTCTATTGTTCCATCAAAAGACTTCTTATCTTTTCGCCATTTATGATTTGGTTCCAAAAAACGTCTGCTTCCCATATAACACATCTTAGACCCATTTTTCAATCTGCAATACCATGTGTCTTTATTACAACATGGACAAGCAAGCTTACCTTTTGTGCTCCAACCTGACAAGTTGGCATAAGCTGGAAAATCATTTATCGTCCACAACACAGCTGCACGCATGTTAAAGTTGCACTTAGCAAAGGCATCATAACTGCAAATGCCAAATTCCCATAATATTTTTAGCTCGTCAATCAAAGGTTGCAAATATACATCTATATCATTCCCAGGTTGTCCTGGACCAGGAATAATCAAGGATATGATAAGATTAGGAGTTTTCATGCATAACCATGGTGGCATATTATATGGAATTAAAACAACTGGCCACACACTATAATTTGTGCTCATAATACCAAAAGGATTAAACCCATCACTTGCTAAGCCAAGCCTAATATTTCGTGCGTCAGAAGAAAATTCTGAGTGTTTCTCATCAAATGACTTCCAAGCAAAGGCATCAGCTGGATGTCGCAAATTACCATCATCATGACGCTTCTCTTTATGCCATCTCATATCCTCGGCTGTTCTAGAACACATATACAATCTCTGAAGCCTAGGTATCAGAGGAAAGTGTCTTAGAATCTTGTTGGGTATGTTTTTACTCTTCACCGAAGGCATATTATTTTCTGCATTATTATCTATCTTGCTCGACTGCCACCTGGACGTACCACAAGTTGGACAACTCTCTAAATTTGCAAACTTATCACGATAGAGAATGCAATCATTCAAGCAAGCATCTATCTTCTTGCACTCCATTCCAAGCTCCTGTATGTAGTTGTTAGCTTCATAAAAACTACTTGGTAGTTTTTCACTAAAAGGAATTGCTCTTTTCAAAACTTTAAGTAATGCAGTGAAAGATCTATCTGTCCATCCATAATCAGATTTAAGTGCTAGTAGCGTAACCATAAATTGAAATTTTGAAAATTCTTTGCAACCAGGATATAATTCTTGTTCTGCATCATTTAGCAAATCATAAAATTTCCTAGCTACTTCATTGGGGCCCTCATGATCATGTTCTTCTCCAACCTCATTGTTTTCATTAATATTAAAATCATGAAGCAAATCATGCATATCGTCATGCTCTGAAATCTCTTCTTCATCTTCTCTGAGTGCGCCGTCATCGCTCTGACCAATTGGGTTAATGTAATGATCCTCTCCGTGACTTGACCACCATTTATAGGTCTTTATAATTCCATTTAGAATAAGATGCACGAAGACAATCTTTCGAGTGTGGAAATTGTTATTTCCACACTTATAACAAGGGCAGCGAATAGTATCTCCTCTACTAGAATGAGCAAAAGCAAAATCAAGAAAAGAATTCACTCCATTAATGTAAGCGGGTTGTCGTCGATCACCGATATCCATCCACTTCTTATCCATTGCACTACATATCAATAAATTAAAACAACAAATTACATTAACATAAAGGTAATATTGAGGACTTGCTTCACAAAGGTAAAAAAATTCCAACATCATTGAATAAATGCATGAAAATGAATGTTCACAATGGACACATGTAATTAAAATATTCAATAGAACTCTAAATGAGAAATTCTAGCAGGATTATCCATAAACCACATTCAAAAATTTGGATTGCTTATCCATATGCCCTCGAGTACTATTAAAATAATCTCTATTTTTCAATTCTCCATAAAAGGCAATTATTAAAGCTAACAAAATACAAAAAAAACTCTGATTAAAATGGTCTCAATGGTAAAATGGATTGAAATGTAGAATTATAAGGGATCGAATGCATATGTAAATAAAGTTGTTATAATCGGATAACAAAAATAAAATCAACATATTCGATAATTAAGGCGACAAACCAATGGGGAGAGAACTAATATCATCCTCACCATATTCGAGGAGGAGAATAATGAGAAATTTGTTTTCCTCCTCAAAGAAACATTTAAGATTTATCAAGAAGGTCAAAAAAATTCTAATTTTCATGAATAAAACTTCTATTGATTATATACTTAAGAACTTTAATAGAATCAAGTATCGATTTTTTTATTCTTAAATCAATTATTGTTGGTTTCTACATAACAATAAGAGACTCATCCAAATCAGTTAAGCTACATGGCACCATGATTGTTTGGTTGATAATAAGCAGGAAACTTTCCATGTTGCTTGATTGCAGACAAAAATAATTCAAGATTGTATCTAACCCTCTCAAATACTTGGCAAGTTGTTTGCATCTAAAAAGAATATGCTCGAGTGTCGTAGGAAAAGAAATTGAAACAAATAGATAAGTTGCCTAGCCTAAATGACAGCAAAAACATAAGCAACTTTCTCCACAAATCAATGAATAAGATTATACAACTACAACATTCTTGATAATGAAAAGTTCAAAGAAAGCAAAATGCATTAATCATAATGCAGCAACCAAAGAAGTAAAACCATTAGTCCATTACTTACAGGAGAAAAATAGTATGCTTAATGGGCATGATATACTTGAATAAAAGTAGAAACATGAGCTCAAGGGAGGAAAATACACCTATTGGAAGTGAGCAAATCATGTATAAAATAGAAGATAAATGAGTTCTTCTCACAATGCATCATAAAAAAATAGTGAAAGAAAGCATGATAGAATTTTTAATGATGCAAGCAAGTAGAACTTCCATGCACACAAGCACTGAGAACTTATATAGCAGTTTACATCATAGCGGTTAAAATAACATACAAGTAAATTCATCATAGCGGTTAAAATCATTAGTCAAATATATTTTCATTCACCACTCCAACTTTAATGATTACAATCATCACAGTTAAAATCATTAGCGTCACCCTAAATAAACTCTCATTCTCCGCTCCAAATGTAATGTCTACCTTGGAAAAAAAAATCATATCGGGAAATATCACCGACGAACAGTTGCAAAGATCAATCACAACAATAACAGTTCAATTAAAATGAGAAAGAAGATCTCGATACCTTACAGTGTTTGACGTGAACAATTATTGAGGGAAACGATTCTAGGGCTCGGAGAGCAATCAAGCACTGTTTGGCAAGAGATCTGCGGGAGAGAACACGAGAAACCTGTCAGGGAACGACGAGAACGGCGATCGACGGAGAGATCGAGGAGGGATCGGCGATTGGGACGAAGCAAGAAATATTGGGAGTTTGTGCGATCAGGATAAAAGACTTACAAAACAGTCTACGCTCAGGCTACCGTGCTCGACTGCTCGTCTTGGCTGACCGAAATGAAGGCTGGAGATGACCGAAATGAAGGCTCGACGACACAAATCTAGAAGGTATCGAGCGTCGTTGTCGTCGTCGAGCAGAGGTGGCACTACGTCGCCTGGAATACCTGGAATAGCCGCAGGAAGGTGAAGGAGAGATCGGGCGAAATGAAGGTTGAGCACGAAAATCTCTGGAATAGCCGCAGGAAGGAGGAGATTGGGCGAGGGTTTCTGCGACTCGTGCCCTAATAAGAGATGAAATGAGGCGCGATAAGGATTGTGAATGAGCGGCAAAACGAAATAGGGCCAAAAAAATTGGTGGGAAAAAAATATATACTAAATTAATAATGACTAATGAATAAGCACATTTAGTAGTGACCGATTTTTTTTGGTCACTATTGTCATATTT
Source organism: Dactylorhiza incarnata (assembly GCA_033032865.1). Taxonomy (NCBI): domain Eukaryota; kingdom Viridiplantae; phylum Streptophyta; class Magnoliopsida; order Asparagales; family Orchidaceae; genus Dactylorhiza; species Dactylorhiza incarnata. The sequence continues at coordinate 1,648,933 of JAWHQI010000026.1, read as the reverse complement.
TTAGTGGCTGAATTTTAATTTTGTCACTAAAGATGGTTCTTCAGTGACCGATATTTATTTTGTCACTAAAGACGTATCTTTAGTGACTGAAATTTATTTTGTCACTAGAAGCATGCCTTTAGTGACGAAATATATTTCGTCACTAAATTTTGGTCACTAAAACCCAATTTTCTTGTAGTGATGCTGGAATGCCCCGGACGATCCCGCTGCCGGGCTCTCAATAGCCGGTGGGTCAGGCTGATCTCGCAGAGAGGCTGGCAATGTGACAAGTATTCGTGCTGGAATGCCTGAGATGGTCCCACTGTCGGGCTCTCGATAGCCAGTGGGTCAGGTTGATCTCCCGGAGAGGCTGGCAAGGTGACAAGTTTTCATGCTATAATGACCCAGATGATCCCGCTGCCGGGCTCTTAATAGTCGGTGGGTCAGGTTGATCTCTCGGGGAAGCTGGCAAGGTGACAAGAATTCATGCTGGAATGCCCCGAATGATACCGTTGTCGGGCTCTCAATAGCGGGTGGGTCAGGTTGATCTCGCGGAGAGGCTGGCAAGGTGACAAGTATTCATGCTGGAATGCCCCAGACGATCCTGTTGTCGGGCTCTCAATAGCCAGTGGGTCAGGTCGGTCTCGCGAAGAGGCTGACAAGGTGACAAGTATTAATGTTGGAATGCCCCGGATGATTCCACTGCCGGGCTCTATCCAGCCGGTGGATCAGGTCGATCTCGCGGAGAGGCTGGCAAGCAATTTGTTTGTGTTAATGGGCTTGGTTGGCAAAATCTCCCGAGACAAGGCCTAGGTGGGGCTAGCCCGGGGCTCGCTCACATGAAAATAAAAAAGCAACATCGTATGACAAATGCTTCTCCAACGGGAACAGCGAGGCGGCTGAATACGGTGGTCACAAGGCTCGTCGTGTAGGGCACTGGCTCGCAAAAACACTTGGAGTATTCATATGCAATGCCCAAAAACTGTGAGTCAGGGAGGTCCGCCGGTATATGGTTAACAAGCAACAATAGTCGCACGTAGGGGCTGGGCGAGCGAGGCAGGGTAATGTCGACCCCGCTCACAAGGGCCCCCGCTGGGCGAGCCAAAGGCGCGAAGCGGACCACGCTTTACCCAGGTGCGAAAGCAAATAGGTCTATCTAGCGAAGCTTCTATGCGAGAGAAGCTGCGCGAACGCCCTATTGGGTATGCGCGAGGCGTAGTAGCGGGGTGAAATGAAAGCACGATAAAATGGTGAACCTTATAACCATCACAGATAAGAAACATGTAAGCGCGAGCATGGCTAGACGCAGAGATGCCAGCATGGTTATAACGTATTAATGCGAGGCCGGGCCAAGCGTATTCGTGCGAGCATAATAAAAGGCATAGGAGCGAGCAAAAGTCAAGTGACATTAGAGATAGAAAAAGATTTCATTTCAATCCTTGAAAGAGTGTCATTACATGTGACGGGGAACTCACCGGGCAAAACTAAAATTTACATTTTTAAAATCAAGAAGTTCAAGGCTGGTCGCCGGATGACTCCTCCTCGCTCCCACGATCTTCGGGCTCTGGGATCGGAGCGAACAAGTCCGAGACGTCGTCCTTGACGCTGAGCTCCAGGGCATCCAGAGAAAGCAGGCCCGCCCCTTTGAGGGTATCGAAGACAAGGTTGGCGACGCCCATTGAATTCTTGCGGGTCGCCTCCTTCTCATCTCACGATGGGTGGTGAGCCCCAGCTCGCGGAGGGGGAGGGGGGGGGGGGGGGGAGCACAGCTCAGGTCAGCTCACAGACTTGCGCCATCAGGAACATGACCTCTGATTCCAGGTCGGCGTTCCGCGAGAGGAGCTGGCTCACCGTTTCAGCGTCCTATAAAAGGAGAGGTTAAGCCAAGCAAAGGGAAATATGGAGAGCGAGATATAAATTGTACGAAGGACTTACCATTCCACCTTGGAGGCTGGCAAGGAGACCTTCTGAGATGGCTTCTTTTAACTTGAGGCTCGCGATCTCGTCTGAGGCCTCCTTGAGCTCGCGCTGGAGCCCTTTTGAATCCCTTTCTGCAGTGAGATACCATTGGCCCACCATTTGGGTGAGCTCCATAGACCGGAAGTGGGCTCGCTGGCCTCATATATGAGCAGCCGGGATCGTAGGCGCCAAAATGAGCTACATCCTCGTGACCATACAGCTCAAAGGCGAGGGAGAACGCCTCGCCTGCCACCTTATCACTCTCAACCCAGGAGGGAGGAGTGAAGAGTAGGAGATCCTGTTGAGGTCAGGATCCCACGCAACCACTGGCTCGCTTATGGCATCGGGGAGCCTCGCGCCTAGGCCGAACTTTTTGTGGCCGGCTGGCTTGGGCATGCTGAGAGCGTCCCTAGGCTCGCTGCTCTCCTTGGCAGCCTTTTGATTCGCAGACGGGGTGAGCTGAGTCTCCGTCTTGCTCAGGTCCACGACCTCTTTCCCCTTGGTCATGGAGGGGCTATCCTTACCCCTTTTCTTTACTAGGGGCTTCGCCGCGAGCTAGCTCGTAGGTGGCAGACGCTTCTTGCCAGAGGACGAACCGAGAGGTTCTCGACACACATCGGTGGCCGCGGTGGCGAGGGAGCTAGAGGGGAGGACGATGCTTATCGCATTACGGGGGGGGGGGGGGGGGGGGGGGGGTGGAGCGAAAGATCCCGCTCTCCTGCAAAGGCGTTGAAAAGGGTTAGCGAACAGAATAAGAAAAAGTGAAGTGCAGTTTTGTGAGCGCGAGCCGAACCTTCTCCTTGCGGAACCGGCAGCAGTGAGTCCACCCTCTGCCGGAGGAAGACTACCTCGAAGTTCTTCCCTTCCATATACTGGTAGAGCGTCGCGTCGTCACCTCCGAGCGAAGCAGGGGGGTGGTAGGTTGCATTGTCCCATTGGAGGGGTGAGAAGGGGATATTGCCGAACAGTCCTTTGACTAGGACGTATTTTTGGTGCCAGTAGCGGGTCTTGTTCACTGTCTGACAGACAGTAATGTGCTGGATCGCAAAATGGGTTGTCCCATCTTTGTATGCGCGGAAAGAAAAGATTTTGCAGAAGACGAGTAGGCTGAACTCCATCCTTTCCTCTCGCAAATAGCAGGCAAACTCAACGACGACCGCGATTGCGTTTTGTGTCAACTGGCTTGGCAAAATGCCGTAGTACTTGAGTACGTGAGAAATTCACCAAAATAAGGTTATCACGCTCCTTGCGAGGCGAGTAAGAGAGGCAAGGGTGGAGTAGAGTACCTGGCGTACTTGCGGCCAGAGTGGGAGTCGCAACCCATTCTCGAAATGGGCTATGGGGATGGCAAGCTCTTCGGTGGACGGCTCATTGATGGCGACAGAGTTCGGAGGGAGGAAAGCAACAAACCCCGAAGGGATGTACTTGTCCACCGTGGCAAGGAACTCATCATCAGTGAGCGAGGCGCAGAAGAAAGGTTGCTCGCAAAAGGCACCGGCGCACCTAGCTCGCCCCTCGGATTCTCCCTCAACAACCATGGTGTTGCTAGCAGCGAGCCAGGAGAAGAGCGAATGCGAGTTGAGATCTGCGAGAGAGCCTGATAGAGAAGAAAGGATGAGGAACAGTTAATGCGGTGGTTAGAAAGTAAAAGCCGTCGGCTATTTATAGAAATGAAAAGGGCGGGAAGGATCCGAAGCGCCGGGGGGGGGGGGGGGGGGGGGGGGAGGGGGTGCGTTATAGCGTAACCGCGCGATGATTTCCCAGCTTCCCGGAGCCCTATCCATTCCAAGTGGGTTGGCGTCTTGACGAAATCCTCTGACTCGTCGTAGGCGAGCCAATCTGCAAAGAAGGAAATGCGAATTGCGAAGGCGAGATCATAGCTCGCGAGTCAATAACTAGGCGTTCATATCAAAATAGAAAATAAGCAAACCGAGCACAGTTAGCATAACGGTAGAAGTATTAGAAAGCGAAAGAAAAAGCTCGCGAGCCAGCGGGACCTTATTACAAATCCATAAAATGTTCAAAGCCCCCGAAGGGGGGAGGAAAGCGAGAGCGAGAAAAAAACAAAAAGAAAATTGTTCAGTAGTTATGGCACTTCCAGCGACCACGACCTCGCACACCCGAGCACGGGGGGACTCTTGGGTTGTGGTACTCGCAGACCGACTGGACCTCGCACTGCATCAGCCGTATGTAATCTTCAATTCGCGCGAGGTGCACCCCAGGTGAGGTGACCTCGCCGCGAGCGACCAGCTGTACCTCAGCGAGGACACACGCATTTGCATCCTCCATGGCTGCAAACCTCTCCTCGTAAGCAACTCTGTTCATCTGGTCCTGTTTGTACAGCTCTCGCAGCATTAGAGTATGCTTCTGAAATATCTCGGTGACTTGCCTTTTCATCTGCTCTGAGTTGCCGGGGTCCCCCAAGAAATCTGCGACCTGGCTTGGCGAGGGCGGCGACGACATCTCCACTTCCCCATGCTGTGACTCGGTGCTTCCCCATGCTGTGACTCGGTGGGCGGGGTCGGGGGAACGCATACGAGTAAGAAGTCAGCACAAGAGGCAGCGAAAGAGAATCGACAGAAATTGTTTAACCTGGTAAGATGAGAACTGTACAGGGTCGCGGGCGAGAAGAGCTTGGTTTGCCCTTGAAAGCCTCAGTAAAGGTTGGGGTAACTGACTTTCCCAGGCCAGGGCGGTGTGCCATCTCGTCTGCGACCTAGGGTTCAGCAAGTAGTGAGCCACCCGGGCTCCGTTGGCCTAGAATGCCAAATCCAGGTGTGATGATGTTCGTTTTCGGTGGGGCCGGTGAGCCCACTGGAGTGGGGACTCGCCTCTCCGGGGTCACGAGAGGGGACTTTGCAAAAGGAATAATGCGGGTCAGCGGTCAAAGAAGAGCGAGAGATGGCAAGGCAAGCGACTTACCGGGACGCGAGGTTGAGGCTCGCAAGTTAATGGTCCTCACATCAGGGGAGGATCATTCCTCCCGGGGGATGTAGGGTGAGACCCTGTTGGCAATGGCCTGATAAGATTTTCTTCGGCGGGAAGGTCCTGCGAGCATAGAAGCAGAGTTAAGCGAATATTATTTGGATTATCGAGTCCTTTTTTAGCAGAACCTATGAGGCGAGCTCGTGGCGGGTAGAGGGAGACAGTGGAGATGACTCATCCTCCCCGGACGGCTGTCAGATGGTCTTAGCCCTCTTAACTTGAGGTGGAGGCAGAGCAGGTTGCGGAGAGATCCAGGGGGCGAGCTCGGTAGCTTTGGCCTTCTGGACTGCCTGCGAGGCCTTGAGGCGAGCAAGTATCTCCTCCTTGGACATCTCGCAGAAAACAGTAACGAGCAGCGAAAGGAGTGAGAGGGAGGAAAAAGTTCATGCACCGTCCAGAAGGAATGGTATTTATAGTAGTGGGCATGGGTCCCACCAAAAGATTCTCACCACGTCATCAAGGGGTCGGCGAACACCAGGGGTTGGATGTTTTTTCGCGAGCCTAAGGTATCCTCGCGAAGAGCAGGGATTGTGTACAACCCCGGTATTCGCCAAGAGGTGAGCGGAGACTAAGTAATCATTAGGCGAGAGGAATGAGAAGTAGAGCGAGCCAGAGACCCAAATCAGGCTCGCAAGAAAGGAGGCGAGCCGAGCTCTCGCCGGCTGCTCGAAGGGAACAGGCGGGTCGGGCTCTCGCGCGCCGCTCTCGGGAAGGCGAGCAGGCATGGACCCTCGCTGGCCTCCCATAGGAAGACGGGCGAGCCAAGTCCTCCCGGGTTGCGAGAGTGATGAGTCCGGTTTATATAGCGATTTCCGGGCTCATCTCGTTTGTTTATCTTTCCTTTGCACTTCATTTACTACTCATCTATGCTTATAGTGATAGCATTTCATATTCTCAACTATAGTGCATTCCCTACCCTCTTCGTGGCGTGATTTCATTATATTTTACTTTATGCCTGTTCTGTGGATCCTGTGGTGGCACAGATCGGTGGTTTATATGTTTTTCATGCAGGTACAAGGATCATGTGAACGCTCGGAATGGATTGCGGCGAATTTTGGCCTAAAAAGCCGCTAATCGTGCATTTTCCTCCGCGCACAATTAGGCGCACGACCATTGGTCGTGCGTTAATTCCCCTTACCAGACAGAGCGGTTCGCACAATCAGGCACACGACTAGTGGTCGTGCGCCACTGACCGTGCGTTAATTTCCTATCTTCCCCTCTGCTGCAGGTTGACCGCGCAGGAGCATAAGCATTCCTTCGCGCACGACCACTAGTCATGCACCACTGATCGTGCGCAGTGTTTACTCTGCTCTGTATTTAAAGGCAGACTCCACGATTTTAGGGCATTCAGCACAGTTTGGGCGCGAGTTCTTCCGCAAGCTCCGTCGTTTTCCCTCTCCAAGCTCCATCCATCCATCTCCTTCCTTGGGAAAGCTTCATCCATCGATCCTAAGCTCCATCAAGGGTTTCAGAAGCATTCCCTGCCATCTACAACAAGTATTTCAAGGTTTGGCATCTCCATTGGGCTAAGTGGAAGAGACCCAGCTCTGAGAATAAGATGGATGACGTTTGGAGGTAGTGACAGCCTATGAACCCCGGAAGCAACCAAGGACTGAGTTCGGAGGAGGCGTGACAACCCCCCCCATTCTGGCCAAGATCTACGGCGAGGCTTCTCATCTCGTGGTTTCCTCTACCCTCTCTCATTTTGGAAATGTATTCTTAACTATTGTAATGAATTGGATTAACCTCTATTTGTCTATGAATGGATGCTTATTCTTGTTTTGTTCTTCCCTTGTTGCTTTGCTGTGATGTGCTTCGCCCCCACTCCACTTCCATACACACATTCTAGCTAGCTCACTCTAGCAAAAGCTAGAGGTGAGAGTGAAGAGGTGCTTTCGCCCCTCAAACACCATTAGCACTCACTTCCCCCATTTGCTCACCTTAAATCCGCTAAATGAAGCACGACATCGCGGCCTGCAATAACTTCATCCACCAAGCGAAGCGGTGATTGCGACCCGCATAGTTAATATAGTTTTACTTCTTCTTGTCTCTACAAAACCAACAAAAACCCCTTTTGTTAACTTAGTAAACCTCATAATTAATTTCCTAATAAGCAAATCATACTACCCAACTTGCAGTCCTTTTTGAATGATATTCGGGGAAGTTCTCCCTACTATTATTACTTGACAACGACCGGTACACTGCCGTCATACCGCATTTCGCGCTTGCTAACTAGCGGTGTGCTGAAATTGCGCCTCAAGTTTTTGACAAAAACTTGACGCGCAAATCTAGCACACCGCTATAGGCAGTGGCAAGACTGCGACACGAAACGGCAGTGTACCGATCATTCAAGTAATATAAAATGTGGGAGTGAATCCCCAAGTATCGATCTCGAAGGAACACAGTAAGGTGGAGGTTACTATCGAGGAAGGACTTGAGATTGAAGTCCTTTAGGTCGAATGGATTGCAGAAAAGGGGGTGATTTGGATTGTGGAAAATAAAAGAAATCAACTACTCAACGACTCCTATGCAGGCCGATATGCGCTGCTTCGCTTGGCGGGATGGAGACTACGCAGGCCGCGATGCACTACTTCGCTAGGCAGATGGGCTAGTAGGCTAGCGGATGAGGTGGTTCGCACTGGAGGAAAGGTCTTGAGGGCTGTTAGCACCTCTTGGCTAGGCGGATGGATTACACGGGCTGCTATGCACCGCTTCGCTTAGCGGATGGAAGAGTAGGCTTGCAGATGGAGTGAGTCACACTGGCGGAATGAGGGTCGCAAGCACCTCGTCAACAAGCACGCTACTAGCAATTGCTAGTGCGGCACAAGAACATGAAGGTAGGATGGAGGATGGAGTGGGGCGCTCCTCACATGCATAAACCACACATAACGATTTCACATAGACATGAAATATTAAATGACAAAATAAGGTTTAACAAACATTATTCAGACACCCAAATTATCAAGGAATAACACACTACAATGTAAAGGAGGTGAGATTACAACCAAAGGGGCGGAGACTCATCGGAGGTTCACGACCAGAATCTAGGGTTGTCAATCCTTGTCCGAGCTCGTGCTCCAACTGCCGTCCGGGGTCAGGAAGAGCTGTCACCTTCTTCTATTGTACCCGTCTTCTCCGTCAATCTTCTTTGACTTCGATCTCACCGGAGAACTTCATATATGCAGCAGAAAATCCCTCAAAATGGAGCTTTGGAGGTGCACGAACAATGGAGGAGGCCTAGAGGATGCTCCGGCTTGAGATTTGCAAGAGAATGGCGGCCGGAGCTCCTCCCGAAGGTGGGCGGTGATGGAACGGCGAAATGGGCGCTCTGGAGCGGGAAAAGGGCGTTGTAAATGACCTAAAACACGGATCAGCCGGAAGGATTCATGAAAATGCGTATTTATAGAAAGTAGAATTTTGAACGCGCACAGTTAGTGGCGCACGACCAGTGGTCGTGCACGAAGAAATGCCTCTGATCGTGCGCGAAGAACCTGTAGCATAGTCCTGAACTGCAAAATAGCACACGGTCAGTGGCGCACGACCAGTGGTCGTGCGAGAAGAAGGTCTATGATCGTGCGAACTTCTCTGTTTGGTAAGGGGAATTAACCTACGACCAGTGGTCGTGCGCCTGATCGTGCGTGATGGAAAATGCATGATCAGTGGCTTTTTAGGCAGAAATTTCCCCTAGTCAAACTCCGAGCATCGCACGACCCTTGAACCTGCATGAAAACATCCAGGACCACTAGAATACAAGGAATCACACCAAAATGGGCTAAAATGTGCACCTCATGTGAGAATTGTGAATAAGTGAAATATAAGCATTAATACACAAAAAAGTGAAGTGCAAGTGCGTGAAAACTAGCCCAGGTGAGTCATAAAATCACTATATAAACCGAATTCATCACACCCCCAGACTTACCTGTTTGCACGTCCCGAGCAAACAAATCCGGCGGAGTGGGAAACGCATAGCTAGTTAAAAAATTGCGATATGGAGTAGTATGCGAAGTTGCATACTTGTGTGCGTAGAAATTCATTAGAAGAAGTTTCAAAATATGCTAGCTAATTTATAAAAAGTGTAGATGCGTAAAAAGGAATTTATTTTTACTCAAAAATGGAATGTTGGTGAATCTCGTGGTCACACGTAGTACGAAAGTAAGCAAGATGCGAAGGGGAGTGTTACCCAAGACCGGAACTCGGAATTATCTCCGTTGAAATTCATCAACGCCGAGAGCCATAAGCTCGCCCTGTCACACTCTCTCCACGGCGCTAGTGAACTCACAAGATGAATCAATAGGAATTTTTTTGGTTAATACGAGGCTTAGGTTAGGTTTGGAATACAAAGATAAACGTGAAGGCTAATCACAACCCAAATGAGCACACAAAAGTGCTAAATCATAGCAGCCCCAAATAATACACGTGTAACACACCCCCAGACTTGACTTTGAAACCGGGTGTGCACCCGACCTACTCCAATCGATAGAACTATATGTTTCAAATAAAACGCTAGGGATATATTTTTTTCTCTTTGCTTTTCTTTTTTCTTTCTCTTTTTTTTAATCCCCAAATCTATCCCCAAAAAAAAACTCAGCATATAATTTTTTTTTTAGAAATCCACATCAACACTAAAACTTCTCATCGCCGCACCGCATTGGCAAATTACAATTCGTTAATGCTTTTGGCTTATTTTTGGTTGCGAAAATGGGATTAGCTTTTAGGCCTTGGTGAAGCATGGTGGAGCTGAACCAAAAGGTCGGGTAGGCACAAAAATAGGCTAGCAATGGTTAGCGTATAGGAATGGTAGAACAAAGCTCAAGGAAGCATAACCAAATTTTAATTTTGCACCACATCAACACCTTCAAATTGACAAATTAAACTCGATCTTGGGTTTGAGTGTGTGATTAGGATCATCTATTTGGCTTTGGTGGAATGAAAGTGGAGTTGAATCAACATGATCGGGCAGGCACAAAGGGCTAGCAAGGATTATATGATAGGACCGGTATAAAAAGCTCAAGCTGGCCAACATGATGGCCTACGTCAGACTCACGCACTGGACCAAGTCATACCTATGCTTCGAGAGTCGCTTGGGGCAAGTTCTTAGCCACCGAGAAAGATAATTCTTCCTCCCGACTCAAGCAATATGAGCCTAGCACCCGTCTACACACATCGCTACACTACCGTTTGGTTCGCATCAGATTCACCACTCTTGAGTAGAATAAACTGAAATTACGCCGAAAGAATAAAATGTACAACTAAAAGCATAAAGAAAAATTTATTCTACACTGATTTCTATGCGAGACATGAATAATTGACTAGAGCACTACACGAGTCAACAAAGTACTCCGTTTTGCAATCCTAACCCAGCACCATAATTTCCCATTCACACAACCGAGACGAGTTAGACTCTTCGCGTGCCTACAATCAAGTGCACGCTTAAGTGGGTGTCGTGGTGTGCCATGAAGATGAACAATATTACAATACATAAGTTAATTTGTAAATCCTAGTATGTTGTGCACTATGCATGTGCACGTGGTAACGACACTCACATTCCCCCAGACTTAATCTAAGCGCTAAATATGTTTTTGTAGCGGCATACGCTTAAGAAGGCCAGGGTGAGAGGTTACCCCATGCTCAGAAATGAGCATACCAGAAGATATGGCATTTTGTCCTAAATGCGGTTGTTCCGCCTTGCTCCAAGAGATACAGACCTGCGATTAAAGAATTCCCCAGGCACAACAAAAATATAGTAAAGAAAATAAAGAAGAACGATTGAACGGAACCAAGCGGTCCCAATGGGTTATCTCCCAATAGCCCTTTTGTTTAACATCCTTAAAGGTGGACCAAATACCTGTATTAAAGTCTGCAAGCAATAGTTATAATAATTGTTCAAAACTAATTAAGATGGTTTAACACAGCATAGCAAAATAAGGAAGCACAATACTAGAACAGATGACACAACACAACAAAGCCCGGAGACCCCATCACACATCAACTATATGCTGATTTGTGGTGGTTCTCCCCAGTCACGCGAGATGGGTAGGAGGTGAAGGCTATAGGGCCCAAGGAAGATGTCTCCCCCTTGCCCTTATATTCCTCCTTCTCGCGACGGAGGGCAGCAAAGCGCGTCGCGTGCAGGATTCTTTCCTGTTTCAGCCTTTTTACGGAGGGAGAGTGCCAACGAGCACCTTGTGCAGGTTGGGGGTTAGAGTTTGTCAGATTGGGATCAGCCGGGGGCTTCATTTCTTCACCCTTAGAAGGGGGTAGATCAGCCCAATGGACCTGTTTAGATTGTTTACATTTCCCATAAAGAATAATGAGACCCTTTGTAAGGCTCATTACTCCGCCTTCTCCCTTGTCTTTCCACACTTCAGTCTCGCTGCTTTCCTTCGCTATCTCCATCTCTTTATTCATGATTTGCTTTGCTATTTATTCCTTCAGAGTGATGTTTTCCTCCTCCCTTGGATTCTCCACATCCATGGCTGATTTCATGTCACTGGACCTGCACTTACTCTTACTCACAGAGATGTTAGAAAGACTGGTGATGCCGCACAAATCATCGGTAGCTGCTGATGACCCTAGAAGGTCTGTCCTGTTGGAAGGTAGGGTGACACAACCCTTGGCGATGTGGAGGATTGCGCCACTCTCTTTTAGGAAAGGGACCCCCAGAATCGGCATGGAATCATTTTCCAATGGGCCTAGAACCTGAAAGTCGGTGACCACAGATGTCCAATTAAGGTTGACCTTGACCTCACGGATCTCGCCCTCAGTTTCGACTATTATACCATTAGCCAACACTAATGACTTCTGGTCCTCAGAGTTCATCGTTAGGTGCAATCTCTCAACATCTTGCAGCGCAAGAATGTTGCGGGATGCCCCAGAGTCGCATAGTGCGGACACATCATTATTATTAATTGTACATCCAACAATATATGGGCTCACTTGGCCACCATCAGCATCTGCAATGCGTTTACCCTGCTCCCGCCGGTTCTTTTTTGTATTGCTTGGGAGAGTGCCTTGCGTACGCTCGGAGATCACCTGGGCCAATTGGCTTAGCTGTGTCTCTAAGTTTTTCATTGAAGCAGTTTGATTGGCCATATTTGTTTGAGCCAAATCAACAAACTTCTCCATCATTTCTTCCAATGTGCTCTTCCTTTGCGGTGGTGCATTTTGCGTTTAACTTGGTTGTGGTGGCCGCGGTTGGCTACCGGAGGCTTGAGAATCGAATTGATGCGAGCCTCCATGCCATCCTTGGCCAGGAACGTTTTGTTTCCACGAGAAGTTTGGGTGACTCCTCACACCCGGGTTATAAGCATTATTCAATGGTGCTCCACGATTTTGATCATTCATATAATTTATACTTTCATCATAAGATAATTCGGTAGGTTGCACACCTGTGGGACACTCATATGCATGATGCCCCGGGCTTCCACAACCTTGACATGAGATGGCCATTACTGGGGCAGGAGGAAGGGCAGGTCTCTTAAGTAGCATGACATTTTCATAAGGTGCTGATGCCATCTCAGCAGATGCACCAGATGTGTTCACCTCAAAGAGTCCCCGAGCATTACTTGGAGCGTTTCTTCTAGCAGTCTAGAATGAACTATGAATGGCAGTGTCCTGGAGAATCCCCAATGCGTCTTCAGGGGTGTGGTTCATTAGAGTTCCGCCTGCAGCTGCATCTATCATGGCCCTGTAGTTAGGCTCGATTGCAAAGTAAAAATTCTCCACTAGGCTCCATGGTTGCAGCTCATGCTGGGGGCACTTCCGGAGAAGGTCCATGAACCTTTACCATGCTTCTGCGAGAGTCTCCTGATCGCGTTGTCAGAAGGTTACAATTTCCCTCCTCAAGTTTACAACCTTGTCAACAGGGTGGAACTTTGCTAGAAATTTTGTTTGCAGAGATCCCAAGTGGTAGCTATGCCTGACGGTATTGTGTGGAGCCATGCTTTCACCTTGTCGTGGAGGGAGAATGGAAATAGCCTGAGTTTCACCGTCTCATCAGCAATCCCAGCGTACCGAAATGTTCCGCATATTTCTGTGAATTCAGCCAAGTGAAGATGGGGGTCTTCACTGACTAACCCAGAGAATTGGGCATTGTTGCGGATCATATTCAGGATGGCCGACTTTATCTTGAAATTGTTGTTAGTGATGGTCGGGCCAAATCCGGGGTACACACTCCCAACAGTGGGCATTGTGTAGTCTCTCATGGTCCTGGGTCTCGGCCTAGCCACTTCATTTTCGTCGGCTACCTGACCACCTCCTGGTGCATTTCCCATCCCGGGATTGATCCGATTTTCATTGACATGCATGGTGGCAGCGGCACGGAGACGCGCCCGCAGGGTACGCTCTATTTCAGGGTCAAATGCTGCAACGTCTCCGGGGTCTCGTCTATGCATACACCCACTACAACACACAAGAAAATGCTCAAAAACACAAATACCTTTAAACTAATTTCTCGAGAAGGACGAATCATACAAGCTTGCAATCCCCGGCAACGGCGCCAAAAACTTGAAGCGCAAATCTAGCACACCGCTATAGGCGGTAGAAAGACTGCGGCACGAAATGACAGTGTACCGATCGTTCAAGTAATATAGAATGTGGGAGTGAATCCCCAAGTATCGATCTCTAAGGAACACAGTAAGGTAGAGGTTACTATCGAGTAAGGACTTGAGATTGAAGTCCTTTAGGTCGAATGGATTGCGGAAAAGGGGGTGATTTGGATTGTGGAAAATAAAAGAAAATAACTACTCAACTACTCCTATGCAGTCCGCTATACGCTGCTTCGCTTGGCAGTATGGAGACTACGCAGGCCGCGATGCACTGCTTCGCTAGGCGGATGGGCGAGTAGGCTAGCGGATGAGGTGGTTCGCACTGGCGGAAAGGTCTTGAGGGTTGTTAGCACCTCTTGGCTAGGCAGATGGATTACACGACTGCTATGAACCGCTTTGCTTGGCGGATGGAAGAGTAGGCTTGCGGATGGAGTGGGTCACACCGGCAGAATGATGGTCGCAAGCACCTCGTAAATAAGCACGCCACTAGCAATTGCTAGTGCAGCACACGAACATGAAGGCAGGATGGAGGATGGAGTGGGGCACTCCTCACTTGCATAAACCACACATAACGATTTCACATAAACATGAAATATTAAATGACAAAACAAGGTTTAGCAAACATTGTTCATACACCCAAATTATTAAGGAATAACGCACTACAATGTAAATGAGGTGAGATTACAACCAAAGGGGTGGAGACTCATCGGAGGTTCACGACCGAAATCTAGGGTTGTCAATGCTTGTCCGAGCTCAGGCTCCAACTGCCGTCCGGGGTCAGGAAGAGCTGTCACCTTCTTCTATTGTACCCATCTTCTCCGTCAATCTTCTTTGACTCCGATCTCACCGGAGAACTTCATATATGCAGCAGAAAATCCCTCAAAATGGATCTTTGGAGGTGCACGAACAATGGAGGAGGCCTAGAGGATTCTCTGGCTTGAGATTTGCAAGAGAATGGCGGTCGGAGCTCCTCCCGAAGGTGGGCGGTGATGGAGCGGCGAAATGGGCGCTCTGGAGCGGGAAAACGGCATTGGAAACGACCTAAAACGCGGATTATCCAGAAGGATTTGTGAAAACTCGTATTTATAGAAAGCAGAATTTGAACGCGCACGGTCAGTGGCGCACGACCAGTGGTCATGCGCAAAGAAATGCCTTTGAGTGTGCGCGAAGAACCTGTAGCATAGTCCTGAACTGCAAAATAGCGCACGGTCAGTGGCGCACGACCAGTGGTCATTCGAGAAGAAGGTCTATGATCATGTGAAATTCTCTATTTGGTAAGGGGAATTAACGCACGACCAGTGGTCGTGCGCCTGATCATGCGCGAAGGAAAATGCACGATCAGTGGCTTTTTAGGCAGAAATCGCCTCCAGTAAAACTCCGAGCATTGCACGACCCTTGAACCAGCATGAAAACATCCAGGACCAATAGAATACAAGGAATCACACCAAAATGGGCTAAAATGTGCACCTCATGTGAGAATTGTGAATAAGTGAAATATAAGCATTAATATACAAAAAGTGAAGTGCAAGTGCATGAAAACTAGCCCAGATGAGTCCTAAAATCACTATATAAACCGAACTAATCAGAGAGGAGCCCCAGTGGGTGGCTCGCCCAGTAGCGGTCCAGGGGTGTTTTTACCTGGAAGCCCCATATGGTCTACAGTTAGCTTCTCCAAACAACGGAGTTTGGTTGTTGGCAGACCATTTTGTGCTGCGTATAACAAAGGAGTAAGGCAGAATCCCGCTATTAGCAGACCAAACTGGGAAAAACTATAAATAGACCTTGAAGGGCACCCTTGTAGAGGATTCCAATCTCAGTACTCTGAGCTTCTTCCTCCCTAGGTTATCTTGGCTTTGCTCTTAGGCTCTCCAAGGTGCCCAGTCTCAGCTTTGGCTTGGGAGGGGAAGCGATCAAAGATCTTCCGGGTGTGTGGTGGGACCTCCTCGCTGCGACCAAGGGTCTATGTCTAGTTTTGATTCTTCGGTCTATTCCTTCCGAGGAATCAATAAGTGCTAGTTTCCCCTCAACTTGTTGAGGGCCTGAGCTCCACTAGGAACCAAGTCTTGGTTTCAGCAATAGGAAGTTTCAAGGTCATATTGATTAGTTGCAAAAAATACCTTCTTGAATGAAGGTTGACTTTGAGGATCCTTCCCTTTGGCCTTAGTAGCATTTTATCCAATGCCACCCTTCTTTGAAGCAGAAAATCCTTCAATGATAGGAAGGATAGTCTTTGGCTTCGAGAAGCTTTCTACAAGCTTCCTTTCAGCCATTAACTTTTCTTCCAATTCATCAATGGATTTTTCTTTCATACTTACTAATTCAGTAGAGCATTCAAATTCCTCTTTTAAAGATTGTATTTCCTCACTGAGAGGAGTCAATCTTTCAATTTCCTCCCTCAGTTCAGGTTCCAATGCCTTGAGAGAGGCAATCTCTTTGGCTTTAAATTTGACCGCCTTGCGACATCTATCAAATACCTTCAGTAATGCTCATTGCTATAACATTAAGTCTGGCTCAGGCTCATAAGAGTAGTCTTCATGACCAGTGGGGCTAGCATCTAATTCAGATAAAGGAGTATGAGAGTTTAGCTTCCCATTATATTGGGAGTCGCAGTTCTCATCATCGTAATATGTCATTAATTAGCCCAAAGTAGGCTTCTTCATCGGAGCTTGGCTCACTTGAGTCGCTATCGCTTAGAGTCTTAGGATTCTTCTCGATGAAGCTCTTTTCTTCTTTCTTTTTTCACTTCTGAAGGATCTCTTCTCTTCTTTCTTTGATCCTTCCTTTTTCTTATGAGGACAGTCGGCGATCACGTGTCTTGGCTTATTACAGCAGTAACAAATGATGTCAGAAGAAATATATTTATTCTGTATTTATTTATACCTGTCGTTGTTACTGGAGCTCTTCTTGTGATGATCACCATCATGATGTGATCTTCAAAAATCAGATAAGGAAGGCTGATTTCTCATTTTCTTCCTCTTGCTGAGCATCCTCTTAAACTGTATGGAGAGTAGTGAGAGCTCTCCATCTGACATTTCAGAATTGGAGTGGCTTGCTTCTGATTCATCATGTTCATCTGTAGCCTATGTCCTTACCGGTGACACAACTCGTTTCTTTTTCTTGACCCTTCAGCCTTCAGTGCTACAAACTTTTCTTTGCTTGAAGTCCTGCTTCCTTCTTCTTCTGCTTTTCTGGTGTTTAATTGCAGCTCATGGGAAAGGAGCTTCCTGAACAAGTTCTGTGGCTTGATGCTCGACAGTTTACCAAACTCCCTTATGGCCGTAACCTTGCTATCCTTTTCTTTCATCAGGGATCTTTAGAACTTGTCATTTAGTTCATTGTTAGTAAACTCACGATAATAGTTTCTTAAGCCGTTGACGATCTTAAAGAATTTCTCGTAGCATTTAGAGATAGTATCTCTTTTGTCTTGTTTGAAGGCTTCGTATTCCTGATTCAAGAGGGATCTCTGATCATCCTTAACTTCCCCCATTCCTTCCATAAGAACAATCAACGAATCCCACATTTCCTTTGCGGATTTATAGTGGATTAAACTTTGTAGCATTGAATCATCCACCACACTAGAAATAATGTTCTTCGACTTCTTATCTAGAGAGACGAGAGCAATTTCATCCTTGTTTTGATCCATCATTTTCTTAAGGACCATCACATTTGGATTCAGGGATGATGCAGTTGTAGGAACATGAGGACCTTCTTCCACCACTTGGAAGATTCTCGGATCTGCAGCATCCATGAAGAATTTTACTCTTTCCTTCCACATAGGTAAGTTTTCCTTGGAACACACTGGCAACTTCATCGAGGACATTTTCTTGCTTCTTTCCATTCCAGACATGTTTTTCTCTTAACAACTAAAAAATGATCCTTTCAAGGTGTTTGCCTTATGATGAACAACTTTGCTCAGATACCAATTGAAAGTATCAAGTTGTCTACCTAAATCACCTAGAGGGGGGTGAATAGGTGAGTTCTATGGCATTAAGTGGAATTAAAATACTATAGAAATTATGCACACAGATTTAGAGAAAACACACATCACAAACATAAGGATTTATAGTGGTTCCACAGAATGGGTACGTCCACTTTCCCGCCTCGCCTATCTAGCACTTCGGGCTAAATTCGACTACTTCACCGAACTCGGATTTCAATAAATCTTACACCTCAGAGTTGTCAACTCCTACAAGCCCGGAGACAATGTCCCCTACAAAAACTCGGAGAACAACCTCTCCTACACTCGATCCTCTAAACTAGGATCTACAAAACTTGGAAGTAAAACTTCCTACAAGAGATGTAAAAAGGGTTTCTTTACAAACAATATATTGAAAACAATCTTCTTAGAAATCTCAAAGAGATTCAACTTCAGATCTGAGAAAAATGATACTTCTTTCTTGCTTGAGAGAGGAACTTGAACTTCAAAAGGTTGAAGGAGAAGAATGCTTGAACTTGATCAAAACTTGAGAATCGACCGAATCTTAATGAAACTTGGAGTATCTAAAATCAGAGATCTGGTCGAGACTTTTCTTTGAGAGGAATTGTGAAATCAATTTGTTGGCGACGAGATCTTCTGTTGCGAGAACGCGAATTCTGATAGATACAGTTACGTATTTCCATTTCTGTTCACGATTAGGGTTTTTAGAAATTAATCCTTAACTATATATATATAGAGATTCCTCTTCTAACGACTAGAATGAGACTTTAGAACGGAGCTCCACGTGTACTGTACATGGCCGGTGCCCTAAAGGAAATCCGTCAATAATTCAAAAAGGAAAAGTTGTTAAGTCCATTCATCGAGTGTTCACGTGACATCTCTGATCTACTCGACTAATTACTCTTAACCACTCGATGAATTATACTTGGCTTAGATTTGAAACCGAATAAAACTTCACTGCAGCGATCACGAGACTTCTCGAGATTCCTCGATGAATTCATCGAGTATTCACTAGAAATCACTAAATCACTCAACAAATTTTACTTGGCCAAATTAGAATCACGATATTATACTCTCTGAAATCTCTTGAGTAGACTCGACGAATTGGTTGAGTGCTCATGTGAGATCTCGACGAATGAAATGAGTCTTCACGTGAGCACTCGACAAATATTACTTAAAACATTCTTGTCAATCCAGAATCCTGTGAACAACTTCTACTTGATTTTCCCTTGTACTTGGAAATGAATTATACCCCAATAGAAAGATTATACATGGATCAACACCATGTCCTACACAATGAGGAATTACATTGCATATGTTGGTAAAAACCCCTTTTGATTTAACTTAAGAAATTACTTAAAAGTGATTTTATCTACTATGATTAAATTACCCATTGTATAGTGAGGGTAATCTAGTCATTAGATGTCTTAGGATGTCACACTCAACATAGGGTGTCAGGACCAGATCAAGGGAAGCAAATTGGGCTAAGTTAACATTTACGTCGAATAGAATTCGACGTAACATCGAGTCCATATCGATGCTGCTCTGACTAGAAGTCCAAGTGGTTCAACCTTCTGTCTAAGTAACTTAAGTCAATGCAACGTCGAATAGATATCGACGTAGAGGTCAGGGACCTATTGAAGTAATTGGAGAAGTCGACGCAACTTCTACTTCAACTCGACGCAGAAGAGGTCATCTGTCGAAGCCATCTAAAGTCGACGCGATGTCGACTTCTTCTCAACGCAGAAGATAAAGCTCAGAGCCAGGAAGATCAACACGACGTACACATCGATAAGATATCGATGCAACGTCGACTAGCAAAGTTCAGTTAGAGCACAGATGAAATCAAAGCAGCTCCTAGAAGAACTCGAAGCTACGTCGATAAGAGAAGAAATGAATTCGACTCTACGTCGAATACAGTCTGTAAAAGGTAATCTTTTCAGTTGTCTCTCTGATCCTTCTTTCATGGCCCACATCCTTCAAGATCATTCCCCAATGGCTCAATAAATTCCTAAAATAGAAAGGAGCATTAATGAAGGACACAAAAGATTTCTTGGAACCACATTCCTTATAGGTGGTCGGGAGGAGAATTAAAGAGGAAAGAAAGAGAAAGTGATAAGCAGATTACCTTTTCAAGGATATCAGAAAGGGAAAGATATTCAAATTTTTATAAGGAAGAATAAAAAGAGAAGAGAAGACAGAGGCAGATAAGGCATTTTATCACAACCAACCGTCTCCTTCATTTTCTAGGGTTTCCTCTTGTTCTCCCTCTCTCAGGAACCCTAACACAGCAAAGAGAAAAGAAAAGAAGGCACTGCTATTCTTCATCAAATAGAACAGAGGATCTGAAAGCTACTCTTCATCACAATCTCTTAACAACCACATCATAATCTGAAAAAGAAGAAAGGATCTGACAATACAAAGCTCCTTCAAATCATCACTATCTAAAGCAGGGGCTAATCAATAGCAGATCCTTTGGAACAACTAATAGGTTGATCTTCATACAACCATCTTCAAGAATTCTGAGAATAGAATTCCTTCAACCTTCTCCCTTCTTCTTCTCTCTCATTCTGTAAAAGAGTTTCATTAATCCCTCTTCAAAGGATTCAGTGGTTCAAGATCTCCTTATCAAAAGATCTGGTGGTTCAAGATCTCCTTATCAAAAGATCTGGTGTTTCATGATCTCCTTGTCAAAAGATCATTGTTTCTAAGAGTCTCCTTATCAAAAAACTCAGGCACAATGGTCCATTCCTACCAGGTGGTAGAAGAGAGGACTACCCATATTTTGGGGAACCTCTATAAAAATTCGGTGTGTCTTTTGGTTGCTGATTTTCTGTGCTGTCCCAACTTATTTTCTGCACTTTACTTTCTGCATCATATTTATTCTGCCTGTGTTCTTATTCAGCATAAATCCTTAATTAAGTTTTTTATTTTCACAGTTAGGATAGAAATTATTTTAAATCTCTATTCACCCATGATGCGATTACGACAAGTGCACCGGTCATTCAAGTAATAAAATTGGGAGAGACTCCACGAATATCGTTCTCAGAGGACTGCAAGTTGGGTTGTATGAATTCTTGTAAGGTAATTACTTATATAGATTCTTATGTGATCAATAAAAAGAGGGGTTTTGATTATTTGGTTTTCCTAGATTAGCAAGAGTGAATGAAAATGCTGGCCTAGAGCTCTGCTTCGCTTGCCGGGATGGAATGCAGGACGCAATGTCGTGCTTCGGTGAGCGGGTGGATGAGAAGGCTAGCGGATGGATGTTTTGTAACCAGCGGAATGAGGGTCGTAGGCACCTCGTCGCGGAACACGCAACTAGCAATTGCTAGTGCGGCGCACTACAGAGCGGTGGAGTGGATGGCAGACTAGGGCGCTCCTCAAATCTCATAAACCACAACACATTTCAACGAAATGAAGTCACAATAACTTAAACACAGTTATGAACATCATCCGTAGGAAAGTACATCATAGCATGAAGAAATCCTAAACTATATATAAAAGGGAAAGAGGTCACTGAAGCTCGAAGACTATGCTGAAGATTCGCGGCAGGAATCGCAGGGTTGTCAAGCCTCATCCGTGCTGGGTCTTCAATTGCGTCTGGGGTAAAGAGGAGTTGTCACCTTCCTCTACTTTACCCATCTTCTTCGTGGTCTAGCTCCTGCTACTCTTGTTGGAGATCCCTTGAATGTAGCAGAAATCTTCCGTCGATGGCGTTCTTGAGCTCGTAGATGATGGAGGAGGCCAAGGAGAGAGCTTTGGCGGAAGATTTGTAGGACAAAGGTTGCCGAAGCTCCTTCTAGGTCAGACGAAGGTGGAGAGGTGAAAATGGGCGGAAATGGCGGGCTTGCATAGTTTTTCCCGCGGGTCTCTCTCTTTTTAGCGGATTTCCTGCTTTAAATACTAAAACTACAGAAATTTACTCACGCACGGTCGAACGCACGACCGTGCGATTCCCATGCAATATTTAATGAAAAGGAATGCCTTGAGGAAGAAGCAGCAGAGCCCGTGCATTTTACTCACGCACGGTCGAAGCCGCCCGTACGTAAAAATGCACGACCAAATTCAGATTGGCTAAAACCAGGCGAAACAGGCGATCGTGCATTTCCTTCGCGCACGGGAAACTGCCAGTGCGTAAAAACGCACGAACAAAGTCAGATCACCATTTTGCTTCCCAGAAGAAGGCGCGCGACTACAGCCATCTGTGCATCAAGGAAAACGCACGACCGTGCGATATAAACAATCATGATTTCTGGGCAAAATGGGATGATCCAACCACCTGCATGAATAACAATCCAACTGGGAATACACTTCCAGCACCAATCAATCATAGAAAAAGGATTGGGGAGCACCATGTGCTTACCCCCAACAACATGGAGCGCAAACGCACACCAAAACGGGACTAAATAGAGCGCAGAGCACGTAAGTGCGCGCAAGTGTGCATAAGAAAAATATAAGCACGCAAGTGTGCTCGAAACAGAGGTGCACAAAAGTGAAAACTATCCCGGATGAGTCCATAAAAGCGTATATTAATGGCACTCATCACACCCCCAGACTTAACCATTTGCTCCTCCCGAGAAAATCGTTCCTTATGCGGGCGAAAAAATTGATTAGCTGGCTTAACAATTGTAGAAGCGGAGTACCATGCAAAGTCGCATACTCGCGCGCGTAGAAATGCAGTAGAAGAAGTTTTTAATTATACAAACACTTTGTAATAATCTAAGAGTGTACCTATATATTATCTTTACTCAAAATTTGAATCACGGTGAATCATCTGGTCTCGGGTTGGAAGAAAGTAAACAGATCGCTGAGGCTACTATTACTCAAGACCGGTGTTCGGAACAACCTCCTTTAAAATCCATCAAAGTCGGTGGACATAAGCTCACCCGGTCACACTCTCTTCACGACACTAGTTCGATTAAATGTGTGAGTCAATAGGACTTTAGGATAAATACGGGGCTTGGGATTCTGTTAGGTTTACAATGATAAACATGAAGGTTTCCGCACCTAATCCAAAGGAGCTCGCGTTAAAGAAATTATCCAAGCACCAAAAATAAAAACACGAGTGCACCACGCCCCCAGACTTAAACCTGAAAATATGGGTGTGTGCACCGCCTACTCTCAAAACGATTCTTAAAAAGATTTTCAATTTGGCTCTTTTCTTAACCAAGAATTTTACTTTCTTTTCTTTTCTTGTTCTAATTTCTTTTTTTTCTTTTTCTCATAACCTTTTTTCTTTCAGCAAAAAAAATCTGAGAAAGCGCAAACCCCTTTTTCACAAAATTTTTCACTGCATCAACACCCTCAATTAAAATTGATACAACACTCAAGCTCGGATTGGGAGTGCGATTAGGAATAGCTTGCGGGATTTGGTGAACTAAAAGTGGAGCTGAATCAAGAGACGGGTAGGCACAATGGGGCTAGCAAGGATAATGATAGGGTCGGTATACAAAGCTCAACCTGGCTAAAGCGAAGGCCTGCATCATGCTCACACATTGAACTAACTTATACCAATGCTTCGAAAGTCGCTGGAGGCAAGTTCTTAGCCACCGAGAAAGATAATTCTTCCTCCCCACTCGAGCAATACAAACCTAACAACCGTCTACACACATTCCTATGCTACCGTCGGATTCACACCGAATTCACCACTTTTGAGTAGAATAAACAATTATTACGCAAATAGAAAAATTACAAAACTATAAGCATAAAGAAAAATTTATTCTAACACAAATCTATGCAAGACGCGAGTACTCGACTAGGTTTAAAATAACAGTAGTGTACAAAAGATATATGACTGCTGCTATCGCCAAAGGACATGCTCCAGGAAAAACCTCTCCATTAAGTTTACAATAGGGGGCCTATCATGGCCCCTAGGCTTGACTAGGCCCGGGCCTAACCAGGCCCAGATCCAATAGAACTTAACGAGGAAGACCTAAGCATATGTCCAGGAAGACCTCTCCTATGAGTTTACAATGTTAGTTTTAAGGTAAAGCATCTAGCACGGCACCTTAGACCCAACCAGAAGGTCATTACAGCATCCTGATGCTCCAAGCGCAGTCCAAAAAAAAACCTGAAACTATTTTGGGCGAAATAGGTGCGTAAACCAACCAAGCGAGGAATGAGCTTGGTCACTACAGAACCACAAAGGGTTAAAAACCAGCTGACAGTTCATTAGAAAGAAGATCCAAATCACACACATATATCGAGAAAACAACTTTCTCCGGCGGTAAAGTCATACCATTGATTTGATGAATCACCGTCCACCATATAAACTTTTCCATTCATTTTAACAAAAATTCATGGTCACATGTTTCGTGTTCAGCAGCATAATTAGAAAAATTCCATAAACTCAGAAAGAAGCACTAAAGTTCTAAGAACGGAAGGCTGAGAACTGTTAAAATAATCATTCCCAGAATCACCTTCTCCTCATGCCTCTTCCGCCGCGAGGCGGTCCACGCCCCCGACCAGCCATGGCGCTTGTCGCAGCCTCTCCCTGGGCACTTTCCGACTAAATGACGGAAATCACCTAGCCGGGCGGCGGAAGGGGGGCAGGCGAGCGGCGGAAGGGGGCGGACGCACGGGAACAGGAGGGGGGGCGAGGATCGGGCTGCTGTAAACCGTGAGTGAGGGGTGGGTACAATTATGGTTTTTTTATGCTTTAATAATACCTCTTATTTGAAAAGAAATGGGTACAAATAGCCATAAATGGGGTATGAATATCATTGTCCTTGATTAATTGGGGTCCTCCTTGTTTATGTTATATAATGAATGTTTATTAAAAGTTCTAACTAGTGATAAAGAAAAATTAATATTTTTTTTTTGAGTATTTTAATAAATTGACCTAAAAATTAATAGATGCATTAAGATTGAGATCATAAATTCAAGACGTTGAGTAACTTTGACTATAGCCACTCATTCCAAAAATAATGGATGGTGACAAATCGTTACTACAACAAATGACACTCTTTCATTACTATGCTACCGTCGGATTCACACCGAATTCACCACTTTTGAGTAGAATAAACAATTATTACGCAAATAGAAAAATTACAAAACTATAAGCATAAAGAAAAATTTATTCTAACACAAATCTATGCAAGACGCGAGTACTCGACTAGAGCACATGCCAAAGGACATGCTGCTAACACAAATCTAGTCAACATTTTACTCTGTCTTACAACCCTGAGCCAGCACAAAAATTTTCCCAATCCTACACAAGAAACGAGCTAGACTCGTCACATGCCTATGGTTAAGTGGGCTCTCCAGTGGGTGTTGTGGTGTTCTATGAGAATGAAAAATAAAAAAAATATTGTTTCTAGTATGTTGTGCTTATGTGCACGTGCAAGTGAGTAACGACAACTACTCTCCCCAAGACTTAAATCTAATCATCACAGATTATAATGCTAGATTCATAAAAAGAATTGGGAGGAGAGGTTACCCCATGCTCAGAAATGAGCATACCGGAAGATTGACGTTAAATTGGAACTAGAGCTAAAAATGCATCCGCCATTGAGGTCGCCCTTCCTGCAAAACAACATCTCCACACACGCAGAAACAAAAGAAAAAACAGCAAAATTGGGTCGTCTCCCATAAGCCCTTTTGTTTACCATCCTTAAGGTGGACCAAATACCTGTATTAAGCAGTGTAACAATAGAGTTCAAGCATAATTCTTAGCAATTGTCCAGAATACCATAGAAATAAAACACACAAACAAACACAAAGAGATTAAATTAAGCATAACAAAAGCCGCCGAAACATAAACCCCTGAGACTTCATCATGACTCAGCTGTAGGCTAATTTGTGATGATTCTCCCTAGCCACACGAGATGGGAAGGAGGTGAAGGCTTTAGGGCTCAAGGGGGATTTCTCTACCCTTCCCCTAACCTCTTCCTTCTCGTGCTAGAGGGCTGGAAAGCGCTCTGCATGTAATAATCCGACCTGCTTTAATCTCTCTACAGTGGGAGAGCGCCATCGAGCAATAGGAGCTCAATCAAATTCATTGTTCTGCAGCTTTGGAGCAGCCAAGGGCGTCGTTTCCCCACCCCCTATGGGTGATAGATCTGCCCAACTAACCTGTTTTAATTGTTTACATTTATCTTTAGTTTTCATAGAGATAATCAAAATGTTTTTAGCCATGCCGGCTATGGTGAATTGAGACTTCGCAGCCTCGCCGCTCTTGTTCTCAGTTTCTTCTTCACTTTTCAGCTCCTTCTTCACCATCTTCTGTTCCTCCTCCTTTTCCTCAGCATTCACTTCTTCACCTTGCTTTTCCACATCTAAACTCAACTCATTAGCAGATTTATTAGTAATAACCGGTAATAATATGATGTCGTTGGTTGTCATAGATGGGTGAGTGTGGTGTGTCACTATGGGTGACAAGGTTACACACCCACTAGGGATGTGAATGTTGGCACCACTCTCCTTCAATAATGGGGCACCCAAAATAGGAATGGAGTTATTTTCCATGGGGCCCAAGACTTGGAAGTTCGTGATAACCGAAGATCCATGTATGATTACCTCGACGTCTCTAACTTCTCCTTCCGTCTCCACCACCACTCCATTAGCTAGGGTAAGTGACTTCCGATCATCGTTATTGATTTTTAAATTCATATTTTCAACGTCTTGCAATGCAAGCACGTTGTGCGATGATCCAGTGTCGTATAGAGCGGTGGTTTCAATGCTGTTAATTTGACATTTCACAATTAACTCACCCTCATGCCCTTCATCAGTCTCAGTTATGCTCTTTCCTTGCTCACGGGGATTCTTCTCCGTTGTGCTAGGAAGAGCACCTTGAGTATGATCGAAAAGCACTTGAGCCAATTGGCCCACTTGCATTTCCAAGTTTTTCATCGAGGCCGATTGGTTGGCCATATTTGTTTGGGCCATATCTAAAAACTTTTCCATCATCTCTTCTAACGTGCTCTTCCTTTGCATCGCAGCACCTTGGTTATAACCCGGATGAGGCAGCCTCGGTTGGCTTCCGGACGCTTGAACATCAAATTGATGCTGGCCCCGTTGCCATCGTTGGCCTGCAGTGTTTTGATTCCAAGAAAAATTGGGGTGATTTCACACACCCGGATTATACGTGTTAGAGAAAGGTGCAGTGCGGTTTTGATTTTGGACAAAATTAACACACTCTTCTAAATTGATATTAGAGAGTTCAGAAGCGATTTCACCTGAGGGACATTCATATGCATGATGTCCGGGTTTCCCACACCCGAGACAAGAAATGGCCATCACTGGAGCAGATGAAGAAGCAGGCTTATTCAGCAATGTGATGCTCCCAACTGGTGCTCCAGATGTGCATACTTCAAATAGTCCTCTCGCTTTCCTTTGGGTGTTTCGTCCTGCAGTCCAGAATGAGCTGTGAGACGCGGTGTCTTGTAGAATCTGCAGTGCTTCTTCAGGAGTGTGATTCAGAAGGGTTCCACTGGCAGCAACATCAATCATAGCCCTATAGTTGGGCTCGATTGCGAAATAGAAGTTCTCCACCAAATTCCATGGTTGAAGTTCATGTTGGGGGCATTTCCGCAGAAGGTCCATGAATCTTTCCCAAGATTCTGCCAGGGTCTCCTGATCATTTTGCTGGAAGGTTGCGATTTCCCTTCTCAAGCTCACAATTTTATCAACCGGGTGGAACATGGAGAGAAATTTTCCTTGCAGTGCATCCCAGGTGGTAGATGTGCCCGGTGGAATTGTATGGAGCCACGCCTTTGCCCTGTCACGAAGGGAGAATGGGAATAATCTTAATTTCACTATGTCGTCCGCAATACAGGCATACCAGAATGTTCCGCGGATCTCTGAGAATTATGCCAAGTGAAGATGGGGGTCTTCACCTATCATCCCAGAGAACTGGGCATTGTTGCGAATAATGTTCAGGATCGATGGCTTGATCTCGAATTAATTGTTCATGATAGCTGGTCCAAAGCCGGAATACACACTCCCCATAGTGGGAGTGGTATAATCCTGCATCATTCTAGGCCTCCCCCGGGCCACCTCGTTCTCATCAGTCGCCTGACCCACAGCGGGTGCATTCTCACCCCCGGGGTTAATCTCATTCCTGTTGATGTTGAGATCCATGGCCACTGCAGCACGGCGATGCGCATACAGCGTCCTCTCGATCTCAGGGTCGTATTCCACGAACTCTTCAGGGCCTTGCCCGCGCATAAACTCACTTACACACAACAAAGAAAAACAGAAAAAATCAAAAACAACAAAGAATCTTTATAGTAGCTTCCTGGAAGAAAAATTCATAAAACACTTGCAATCCCTGGAAACGGCGCCAAAAACTTGATGCGATTATGGCAAGTCCACCGGTTGTTCAAGTAATAAAATTGGGAGAGACTCCCCGAATATCGTTCTCAGAGGACTGCAAGTTGGGTTGTATGAATTCTTGTTAGGGAATTACTTATATAGATTCTTATGTGATCAGGAAAAAGAGGGTTTTTGATTTTTTGGTTTTCCTAGATTAGCAACAGTGAAAGAAAATGCGGGCCTAGAGCTCCGCTTCGCTTGCCGGGATGGAATGCAGGCCGCGATGCCGTGCTTCGGTGAGCAGGTGGACGAGAAGGCTAGCGGATGGATGTTTTGTAACCAGCGGAATGAGGGTCGTAGGCACCTCGTCGTGGAACACGCAACTGCGATTGCTAGTGCGGCACACTAAAGAGCGGTGGAGTGGATGGCGGACTAGGACGCTCCTCAAATCTCATAAACCACAACACATTTCACCGAAATGAAGTCACAATAACTTAAACACAGTTATGAACATCATCCGTAGGAAAGTACATCATAGCATGAAGAAATCCTAAACTATACATAAAAGGGAAAGAGCTCACCGAAGCTCGAAGACTATGCTGAAGATTCGCGGCCAGAATCGCAGGGTTGTCAAGCCTCGTTCGTGCTCGATCTTCAGTTCCATGCGAAGTACAGAGGAGCTGTCACCTTCCTCTACTTTACCCACCTTCTTCGTGGTCTAGCTCCAACTACTCTTGTTGGAGATCCCTTGAATGTAGCAGAAATCTTTCGTCGACGACATTCTTGATCTCGTAGATGATGGAGGAGGCCAAGGAGAGAGCTTTGGCGGAAGATTTGCAGGACAAAGGTTGCCGGAGCTCCTCCTAGGTCAGGCGATGGTGGAGAGGCGAAAATGGGTGGAAATGGTAGGCTTGCAGAGTTTTTCCTGCGGGTCTCTCTTTTTCAGCGGATTTCCTGCTTTAAATACTAAAACAACAGAAATTTAGTCAAGCACGGTCGAACGCACGACCGTGCGATTCCCGTGCATTATATAACAAAAAGCAATGCCTTGAGGAAGAAGCAACAGCGCCTGTGCGTTTTGCTCACACATGGTCGAAGCCGCCCATGCGTAAAAATGCACGACCAAATCCAGATTGGCTAAAAACCAGGCGAAACAGGCGATCGTGCGTTTCCTTCGCGCACGGGCAGCTGCCCGTGCGTAAAAACGCATGAACAAAGTCAGATCACCATTTTTCTACCCAGAAGAAGGTGCATGACCGCAGCCGTCCGTGCGTCAAGGAAAATGCATGACCGTGTGATATAAACAATCATGATTTCTGGGCAAAATGGGATGATCCAACCACCTGCAAGAATAGCAATCCAGCTGGGAATACACTTCCAGCACCAATCAATCATAGAAAAAGGATTAGGGAGTATCATGTGCTTACCCCCAACAACATGGAGTGCAAACACACACCAAAATGGGCCTAAATAGAGTGCAAAGCACGTAAGTGCGCGCAAGTGTGCATAAGACAAATATCACCAATAATAGCTCGAAATAGAGGTGCACAAGAGTGAAAACTAGCCCGGATGAGTCCATAAAAGCGTATATAAATGGGACTCATCAACCCCCCTCTAGAGGATTCTCAGAGGTACACTGTGCACTTTCAGCATGGTCCCGTGTTTTATGACCCATTGTAATCTGACATTGGTTTGTACTTAGCAATTAAAAGTCCTGCACCAACATAACTAAAATACAGTATCAAATACAAATTTAATTCATCTTACTTCAAGGGGGAGTTCTTCAAATTAAGGTTATTGTGGATACAATACCCAACAACTGGAGAAAGCTCCAAGCCCCATCAAGCGGAGAAAAATAGAAGAACAGAAGTTTAAAGAATAAGGAACATATTCCAAGTCCCTTCTTATCCACCAGACATGTTGTGGGGGTGCATATAGGGGAAGTCAACCCAAATATAGTCCAAGAAGATGAAGAAAGCTTAGTACCTATGGAATTGTCCAAGGTGGCTGTTGAAAAAGAAATTGATAATATGGGAGAAGTTCATCTGGAACTTGCTCCTCAATATACTAAAATTGTGGATCTAGGAGAAGATCAACAATAATTCTCCACCCAACATACTGAAATAGTGGAGGAAAAGGAAGTTCACCATGAATCTGCTTCCCATGGCATTGCATTTGTTGATGGGGAGTTCTTGCTGGAAAAGTCAGGCCAAGAGACTGAGATTCAAGAAGAAGGCGAGAGGTCAATCACTGAGGTAATTGAGGGGGAGTCTTATCAACAAGACTCTGCCCAGAATGATCTTGACCAGGAAGAAGTTAACCAGGTTATCAAGAAAATTATAGAGGAAGAAGAAGAAGAACTAGTCTCCACAGGGATGGAGATAGTTCTATGGAATGGTAAGAGTGTGCTGGAAAGGACACTCCCAAGCTCAAATTTGAAACTTCCACTCATGATCGTCTCTATGAGGACTATGAACCTCATATAGGTCCTTCAAAAAATGCTGCTACAGAAGAGCCAAAGCTTCAATCTCCACCACCAAGTGAAGTACCTCATGGTTCTTTACTAGATTAAATGAATGTACTGTTGGACAATCAAAGGAGTCAAATTGAAGGCTTTGCGAACAAAACACTCCAAGAACTAAGGAATGAGATGAACGCAAAGATTATAAGTATACATGAAGAAATGCACCATCTGAATGCTCAAACACTTCATTTCTTCATGAAAGTTGCAAATGTTGTAGATGCCACTGCACAACAAAATGACATGACTCACCAAGGCCTGCAAGCAAAAGTTGAAAATCAAGATGCCACTGGAGAAAATCATCACTTAACTTTTCAAGAATCATCTTACCACATGGCAGAAGATAGCACAAATATACTGAACAGAATGGGCTTCTGCAGTCAATTGCTGGATGAGCATCTGCTGCAAACCAAGAACACCATGACTACATGGGTGGACATGCTGGAACATAAATCAGAAATGGGGAGAAGACCATCACTCACCAAACTGCTCAACAAGCTATATGGGTATCCAATTCCACTAGGGAGGCCATGGATTTATCACCAAGAACTTACTCTCCAGAACCAGAATTAGCACCAGCTGCTTTTGATTACACCCCTCTAGCTAATTATGCAGAATCTTGGAATGATTATGTCTACTCTCCTCCAGCTGATCATGAAGGACCATCTTCATCTCGCGAGAGGAAGATTATCCCAACTGAAGAACAAATGATGTACAGATAAGGAAGGAAGGTAGAAATACAAACTTACATGATTATGAAGTTTGGACCACTGAGTACAAGACCATCATCTTGGTGCACACTGGATAACTTTGGAAAGTTAGGCATCAATATCTCCAGATACTATAGTTCATTTGGGTGGGACAAATATGAAAAATAGGAGGCAAAGAGGAGGATTCATAGAAGGAATCATCAAAATGGACCACCTCCTCCTCCAAGATACATTCCAAATCCCCTGGGTCATTTCCAAAGACAAAAGAGGAAAGCAACTGGAGAGAGCTGAAAAACCTTAGAGCTTGCTTTAAACTTTGTTGGAATTGCACTTATTTATCTTATTATTGAACTCTATAATGTATGAAAATATTTATTTATAAAATATGGAATGCTCTTGCTATCTAAGTATTTTTGGTTTGTTATCATTTTTATGTCTATATGTCTATTGTCATATGAGATTCTGACTTCTTTGAATAGGGAGAGATTGTTGGGAATATTGTCCATAAGATTCTTGATTTGAAGAAGGCCTTAAGATGATAATAAACATCTTGTATTTGATGCTTGTATGAGTTTTGATGTGATAAGTACAACAAAAATTGCTTGACTAATATAATATTAGGCTTATGGTCACCCAAACAAGGATTTGCCCTTGTAATCTCTCAAGGTGCAAAAATCATGTTGACCCATGATATAATCCAATATTAGACATGTCATTATCATGAGGAAAACAACATAGATAAAAGAAATTATACGGAGAAGCAAAGTTTAGTCTAAGTCAAATAGGGACTGCACGACTGAATGACTATGGAAAATATTGACAACATTGACCGAAAGCTAAGTCATTTGTCTACTGCATAGATTGGACAATTAAGTAATTTACCAACTGCATCGACTAGACAGTTAAGTAATTTGTCGACTGCATCCACTGAAAGCTTACCTGATTTATCGACTGCATCATCCAGACTGTGATAGAAGTATCTTTCCAGGATTGATTGCTCAAGTATAAACTGCATCAAGTTATGCTTATAAGGTGGAGGTTGTCGACTACATCATGACTATTAGTACTGAAGGATTTTAACAACTACAAGTGCTGAAGGATTATATCGATTGCATAAACTATTTTATCAGCCTGAATCTTATTCTAATGGCCCTATGCTGAAATCAAGCCATAAATTGCGCAGTCATTCAAATTGATTTGAATTCTTCTTTCTGCTGCAATAATGAAGGTGCTTTAAGAGGAAATAGTTTATACTCATTGATTTCAGATTGCTATCATTTAAAGGAGTTTCCTTAGGAAAAATTTCTTGCTGTTGAAGCTTTCCTTTCTCAGAAGCAAGGTCCCTGCCGATCCAATCCTCTATATAAATGCATATAAAAATTGAACAAAATACACATATATACATTGAAAGTGGAGGTCAGATCTTAAATTACTCTAGAGGGGGGGGGGGGGGGGTGAATAGAGTATTAAAATTTTTAATACATTTTATAGGGGAAATTAAACTACTGTTAAAGTATATGTGTATTTAGTGTGAGGTATAGAAACCTACAGAATTAATAAAGGGCACACATCACAAGCACACAGAGATAATCAAGCACAGACGACACAAGGAGCTATAGTAGTTCCCCAATAAATCTGGGTACGTCTACTCTTCTACCACCTTTTGTAGGAATCAATTAGGAGGGTTGATAAGGTGCCCAGGCACCAAGGGATTTTTGATAAGGTGTCCACACACCAATAAACTTTTGATAAGGTGCTTAAAAACCACACTAGGATTTTTTGATAAGGTGTCTTGCCACCACTGGGTAAACTTTTGAAGGGAGTATTAACCCTGTACAGGATGAGATAAAAAGGTATAGAGTATTCTTCTCTGTCAATGATCTGAGAGAAGAAAAAAGGTGTTGAAGCAGAAAGCTCCCCCTGTCTGATGAGAGTTGATGACAGCTTTTGGATAGAGCTTTCTCAAATAGAAGTCTTTGTAGCTGATGATCTGGAAGAAATTAATCTTCAGATTGTTGTTGCTCTTGAAAGACTTTATCTTGCAGTAGATCTAAGAGATTAAATCTGGTTCTCAGAAAGATGAAGATGCTGCCTTGATGAAGAAGAATGATGAAAAAGAATAGTGTATTTTCTTCTTCTTCTTCTTCTGAAAAACTTCTTCTATCCTCCTTGTTCTGTGATCACAGAAGAGAGAAAGTGATGGTGAAGTTTTTCTTTATTTTTATCTCCAAAGACTACTATCTCAGTTCTTGATGTTCTGTATTTGTCGTCTGATAACTATTTGTATATCTATTTTCAAATTCAAATCTTCAGTTTATTTAAGGAATGTCTTCTTCTGACTTAAATCATTCTTGGAACCAGGTAGCCACCCAAAACTATTTTGGCAGGTCCTTTTAATTCCTTTTGTCGAGAAAGATGCCTTTGACATTAAATGTCAATGGCTATTCTTCTTCTTGGAATAGAAGGAATATAAGGATATAATAAATGAGAAAGATATCCTTACTTGGCTGCCTGAATACGTCCAAGGAGAAATAAATATATCCGTTATTTTGCTGATTTGAGTTCAGAGAACTGACATCCACTGAGAATATAAGTCTGAACGTCAGAAAGCAATTTGTCGACCGCCGCTAGTCATTTGTCGAGCGCTGGCTTAGAATTTGTCGACCGCTGCTAGTCATTTGTCGAGCGCTGGCTCAGAATTTGTCGACCGCTGGAACTGTAAATATCTTCAGACTGCTGGAAGCAATTTGTCGAACGAATCCGATCATTCGTCGAACACCACTCACCATGTGTTGAGCTTGAATTTTCCTAAGTTCTGCTAATATAATTTGCCTAAAACTTGACCCTAAGGCTATACATTGGGGTCAATACAGATCCTAA
Organism: Dactylorhiza incarnata; assembly: GCA_033032865.1. NCBI lineage: Eukaryota > Viridiplantae > Streptophyta > Magnoliopsida > Asparagales > Orchidaceae > Dactylorhiza > Dactylorhiza incarnata. Next base: position 1,615,159 of record JAWHQI010000026.1, on the reverse strand, counting down.
TCAACATATAGTGATCCTAGCCCAAATTAGTAATAGGGTTGTTCCAACAATCTCCCCCTATTTGGGTTAGGATACTATTTGACAAATAATTAAATAGATACAGCATAAAGTATAAACAACAGAGCAACAATGAAATGAAATATATCTGATAGATTAAAATAGATCATCAGATAAGATAAAAATAAAGGCTCTGAGTTTAGAAACTTTACATTCATAACCAAGCAATTTATTTAAGACTTTTTGTCCTGAGAAGGTGCCTTGAATATGATTTTCCTGTTTGGGTCTTCTGATTTCTTTTTGCTGATAAACAAATCTTAAGCTCCAATGATTTTCTGCTCTTTGACATGAGGGATAAATGCTTCTGGATGCATATCAATATATTCCTCAGCATTGAATGCTTTAACTGTTTTGTATTTTTCAAGTTCTTTTCTTCTGTATTCTGAGATGGTTGAGAAACCTGAGAAGTCTTTGCCTTCTGCTTTAGCCTTTTTAATCTGTGCATATGCAATTGTTTCTCTCAGTCTTGCCATCTGACAGATTTTCTCTTCTTCTGGATCTGGAAAGTAATAAATATCTTCTGAATCATTTTTTGTCTTGACTGACCTTTTGAGGTACTCTATCTCTGTGAAGAGATCCATCAGATATGTGAAGTTTGTATTCTGAAAATATTTGAGAAGAGGAAAAGGTTTGACTTTCTTGAAGGATAGGTGCTGATCTCTTAGAGAAAGGAGCACTGGCTGATCTAGAGGCTTGAGGACCACTAGAACTACCAGGTCTCCCAGAATGTTGAGAGCTTGTCTTCTGAGAGGAATATGAAACACCTGATAATCCTGTTGCACCAGCTGCTGGAGGAGGAGGAGGAGGAGGATGATTGTGCTTGACTGGTTTGTCAGGGATGTAGCCAGTCTTCTTGAATTTCTTCCTCCTGTTGTTCTCATTTCTGGAGAGCTTCATCCAATGAGGAGTTTTCTCATCAAGAGGAACATTATACAAAATGTACAGAGGAATGTCATTATTTGGATTTGGTGGCTTGGGAGCAGCCTTTGACTTGGCTGTTCTTTTCTTTCTTTTCTTTGAAAGTGTATCATCAGAATCACTATTGTCATCATCATCATCAGAGTCAGAAGATGAGATTGGCTTATTGTATAGATCATCAATTCTCTTGATTGCTTCTGGAGCCTTTAATCTTTCTTCTTCAGCCTTGTCAAACTCTGCATCTGCTTCTCTCCAGATTTCATCAAAGCTTGGCATTGGTTCTTCATTCCATACAGGAATTGGAGGTGAAGAAGTAATTTGTGAGGCTGTTGTATCATCAAGAAATTCTACAAGATCATCTTCATATTCTGCAGAGTGATCCTTTATTTGAATGTCTTGAACAGTGAATGAAGGAATAGAGGATATGTAATTTTGTATGATATCAGAATGAGTCTTCTGAGGAAGGCAAATCAGAGCCTTTGATAGATCCTCTATGTATACCTTTGATGATACCCTTGAAGTATATGTGACATCAAATTTTGATAATAAGCTATATAGATCACAGGATGGATGAATGCATATATTATTTATTTCTTCTATAACTTGTGTACCTGAAACAATTATATCTGTATCAAAAATTGTAACTTCTGTATCTTCTTCTGGAGTTTCTTTTGTTTCTGGAGCTTCTTCATAGGACATCTCCCCCTGCCTAGCTTCAGGGCAGCCTGAATCTAGGCCCCTAGAAGAAGGGACAGTAGTGGAGGAGGGAAGAGAAGCTATTTTAGCAGATAAAGTATAAAGTGCCTGAAGAACTGGAGCAAGGTTTGCATCCAGGAGCTGGCTTATTTTAGGAAGGATAAGATCAAAAACTTGATCAGCAATAGAGGAGAGGTTGATGGATGGATAATCTGGTGGATGACTAGAGGATGGTTGTGAAGTGGATGGAGATGATATTGGAGGAATGATATTGCTGATGTTATTGGTATGTGTGGGAATGTCTAGATGGATTGGAGAATGAATAGGTGAATGATATTCATTGTGTATTGGAGAGGGAGGAGTGGTAGGTAGTGGTTCTGAAGATGGAGGAGGAGGTGTAGCATCACTGATATGGGTACTTGAGAGTGGAATGTCATTGATGGGTGTTATTGCAGTTGAAGGAGGGGATGAAGAATGAGAATGTGCAGGAGAAAGTTGAGCAGGTGGAGAGAGAGTATGAGAGGAAGGAGGAACTGAGGAAGGATCTTCTAGAAGGGTAGAGGGAGTGACTTGATCAGTCCTTGTGTCCTCAGAAGCTTTCCTTTTTCTGGAGGCCTCATCTCCTATATTCTTCTTGGGAATTACTCTATCCCATTTAGCAAAGAGAGCTGAGGTCAGCCTCTTGCTGGCATTTATTGTTGCTTTTGGTGACAACAGAAGCTCTGGATGCCTTTCCTGCAGAAAAATCCCTAAAATTCTTCCAAAGCATACATTGTCTTTAGAGTTTTTCTTTTTAATCAATTCAAAAAGAATTGATCCCCAGTTGACTTTCTTCTTTTGCATTAAGGCCACCATTAACAGAAATTGGTGCCTACTGATATAGTCATGCCCAGAAGTCTTGCTCAGCAAGACTTTTCCAACAATATTTGCTAAGAACTTGTAGTCCTGAGACAGGTTCTTTTTCAGAAGGTGGCTAGGGTTTCCAGTCAAATGCCTCATTTTGACTAAAGCTTCATCAAATTCATTTGAGCTTATGTCTAATTCATCTTCACCATTTTCAAAACCAAAGATTTCAGACAGGATGGTGGGAGAGAGAGAGAGACATGATGACCTGAGATTGTTCCTCACAAGCTTTCATCGACTGGTTTTGTAGTGTAAACCCATTCTTTTATCTCAGCAACAGCTATCTTCTGCCTGGTGCTTAGAAGCTTCCTTAGATGTTGTTCATCCAGCATTTGAAGAATATCCTTGAAGATTTGGTCTGACTGTGCAAACGAGTCCATGTCAATGTCGAAACCTGCGTCAAACTTCATTAGGTGCAGAGATGCCTGAGGAATCGCCATTGTTCCTGCAAAGAAAGTTGAAGATCAAGTGCAGAGGGGAACTGGAGGGAAAGACGATTTCTGTAGGTGCAAAGCTTAGAATAAGATAAAATAAGGCTTGTATAGAAGGGTCGGAGAATGAGGGCGCATTCGTAAACCACTGTTCGACAAAAGATTCAAATTTGTCGTTCTTTGTTCGACAAATTTGTGAGAAAAATATAAATACTTAATTTTTAGCAGATTTAATCTCCATCTATCATTCCTAGTTGATTTATAAAGAAGATGTGCTTCTTTTCATCCAAGGGCTTGGTGAAAATGTCAGCTCTTTGCAAATCAATAGAAATGAATTGTAGGCAAATTTTGTTTTTATCCACATTGTCCCTGAGGAAGTGGTGCCTAATTTCTATGCGTTTAGTCCTACTATGGAGAACTGGATTTTGTGCTATAGATATTGCACTAGTGTTGTCACAAAATATAACTGAATTATTTAAGTTGACACCATAGTCTAGGAGCTGATTTTGTAGACACAGATGTTTGTTTCTTACAAAACCAAGATACAGGCCTATCACCAAGAAACTGACAAGTTCCTGATGTGCTTTTCCTATCTACCCTGCATCCAGCATAATCTGAGTCTGAGAATCCAGTTAATTCAAACTCAGATGTTGTTGGATACCAAAGTCCCAGATTAGGGCAACCCTTTATATATCTTAAAATTCTTTTTACAAAAGTAAGATGAGATTCTTTAGGATCAACTTGAAACCTAGCACAAATGCATGTAGCAAACATTATGTCTGGCCTACTGGCAGTTAAATAGAGTAAAGAGCCAACAATTGCCCTGTACAGTTTCTGATCAACAGGTTTCCCTGATTCATCAGTATTAATAACAGCATTAGAGGCCATGGGTGTTTTCATAGTAGAAGAATCAGACATTCCAAATCTTTTCACTAATTCCTTAGCATACTTAGATTGAGAGATGAAGATTCCTGATGGGATTTGCTTCACTTGAAGACCAAGGAAGTAGGACAATTCACCCATACTACTCATTTCAAATCTTGATTGCATTAGATTGGAAAATCTTTTGCATAAATTTGAATCAGTAGATCCAAAGATAATGTCATCCACATATATTTGAACTAGTAGAGTTTGATTTTTATGTACTTTGTAAAATAATGTTTTGTCTACCATGCCTCTACAGAAATTATTTTCCAAGAGAAAGTTAGCTAAAGTCTCATAGCATGCTCTGAGAGCTTGTTTGAGACCATAGAGAGCTTTATTAAGTTTGAATACATAGGAGGAATGAGTTGGAGAGATGAAACCTGGTGGTTGTTGATGAGTCCCAAATATATACACATTTATGGACTAATCTGGGCCGATTTTCTAGTCTATGCACTACACTTTAGGCATGTTTTCGCTCATATTTGTTATTCCATGCTATGTGCACCTTTAGGCCCGTTTTAGTGTTATTTCTTGTTTATCTTCATTTTTAGTTTTCATGCATGGTTAAGTGTCACTTTCAGTGGTTTGATTAGTGTTGTATGCTGGAGCAGGTGTCGTGCAGGTGTTTCCGGTACAATTCTGTACAGGAACACAGCGCACGATCACTGGCTCTGTTGCGCATGACTACTGGTCGTGCGCCACTGATCGTATGCACTTAACCCCTGAAAACTGAGTTCTGTCTCCCCTTATCGCACGACCACCTACGATAACGCGCACGACCACTGGTCGTGCGCCACTGGTCGTGCGAACATTATATTTTATAATTTTCTTCCCCTGCAGGCTCCGTCCAGGCAGGCGCACGATCACAGGATGATTGTGCACACGACCACTGGTCGTGCGCCAACGATCGTGCGCACTGTTTATTCCAGCGCCTATAAAGTGCCCTGCTCGCGATTTAGGTCAGGATCCTCGCCGTTTTTCCGCCCAGCTCCGCCGTTCCGCCCATTTCCACAGGTTTTCGCCCCTAGGCTTCCTCCATCATCCAAGGGCTTCAAGGAAGAGATTCTACACTCATCTTCATCGCCAAGGAAGGAGTTCCTCGCATCGGACGTGGCCGGATTGTAAAACGCTGGAGAAGACGGGTCCATTGGGAGGTGTGACAACCCTCCTCTACCCCGGACGCAGTTGAGACCGAGCTAGGACGTGGATTGACAACCCGACGATTCCTACCGTGAATCTACAACGAGACTCCGAATTTGGTCGTATCTCTTGCCTCTTTCTTCTACTTGTGTGGTTGTATTTGTTTGTAATCTCTACATTTAGATGATGACACTATGAATCTTGTTTATTAATGTTTATTTCATGTTTATGGAATCATATTATTCATATGTGTGAATGAGGTGCGCCGCCATCCATTTTCCACTCCACCACCGTGTCCGGTGCCGCACTAGCAATTGCTAGTGGCGTGCTTGTCGAAGAGGTGCCGGCGACCCTCATTCCGTTAGCCTACTCGCCCATCCGCCTACCGAAGCGTGGCATAGCGGCCCATGTATTCCATCCCGCCTATCGAAGCAGCGTGCTCAAGGCCTGCATAGTTCGATCCGTTAGCCTACTCGTCCATCCGCCCTTGCGACGCAGCGCGTTCAAGGCCTGCCTAGTCTCCATTCTGCCAAGCGAAGCATTGCATAGCGGCATTGCATAGGAGTAGTTGTAATATTTTATTTTATTATTCGCAAACCAAATCCCCCATTTCCGCATCCATCCGCTCGAAAGGACTTCAATCTCAAGTCCTTCCTCGATAATAAACTCCACCTTACTGTGTTCCTTTGAGATTCGATACTCGGGGATTACTCCTCGTTTTATATTACTTGAACGATCGGTACACTGCCGTTTCGTGTCGCAGTCGAGCTACCGCCTATAGCGGTGTGTGAGATTTGCGCCATCAAGTTTTTGGTGCCGTTGCCGGGGAACACAGTCGTGTGAGTTTTCTGGAGAGGGAGAACCTGAGAGAGAAGCCCTTCCATTTGTAAATTGCATTTCTTTGTTTTATTTCTTTTTATCCCATTTTCCTGTTTTAATTAGGTTGCTTTAGTAATTTTTGTTAGGTGTAGTATTTTGCACAATAGCATTTTTATTTTTGAATCGTATTACCTTCACACTATGTGGGCACATCTTAATTTCCGTTGTCGTTGGTGTGGAGCTACCTCCCACTCTAGTGATGAATGTCCTATGGAGAATAGTAGGCATAATTCTTATAGCCCACATATGCAGCACCGACTTCGTCTGATACTCCATATGGTGCGCGTAAGTCTTATGGCTACTCTGCTGAGCCTTTACCGTCATACTTCTTTTCGGCTTCAGCACCCGCTGTGCCAAAGAAGCCCGCTAGGCAGTGCCGGTTTTGTCAGAGCACTGATCATGTCTTGAAGGACTGTGCTGAGTATTTTCGCCAATTGGACGAGGATGACGAGCCGGATATCCGGATCGTTCCAACTCCTAACTCTGGCGGCACACCTTCAACATCCAGTTATGTGTCTTTGTCACCTTCACATCTTGAAGGGAATGGCATGGACACGGTCACCGGATGTGCGGTTGATCTATGCACCGACATTGCTGAGCCTATTCTCCATGTGCATCCACCACCCCTAGTGGATTCGATTCTTTGTGAGGAATCGGTGCTCGACTTTTATCCGAGCACTACTCCTCCCCCTGTTGTGCATACTATACTCGTCTCCGACAACATTGTTGAGGATGTGTCGCAGGATGAGGCTGGCGATCTATGTGTTGTGCCTATTCCTATGAAGGAGGACAACCTTCTAGGTGAAGAGGAGTTTTCCTCAACACCGGTGGAGGAAGTCCAAATCTTGGGCATGGCCACTGTCGATCCCGCCGAATCTTGTAGCATTGATGACAATGCAAACATTATTTTACTTCCCCAACCTGATGGGAGTGAGACCGGGATCACTCCCCCGATTTCTGATTATTTTTGTCCTTCTTCTCTTTTATTTCTTGACCCCCCATCTTCACCCGAGCCTGTGCAGGTTGAATCTTCACAGGTACTTCAGAAGGACTTGGAGCTTTGTGCTCCAGTCAATGATGAGTGTGTCCTTTTATGCGAGGAGGTTGATTCCTCCTCCATTAAGGAAGCCTCATTCGTTGCCTTCTCCCCCTACGGACCTACTGTGGACGATACCTTGCTGGGCAAGGATTGTTTTGGTGAGATGAGTGAGGACCAGGCCTCCTCCTCTTCTTACTTTCTTTTCCCTCTACCTGTGAGGAGCAGGTATTATTATTATTTAGGTAGAGGGGTGACTGCCTTATCTCCGTATAGGTACCAGCTACCGAAACGCATATTGGAGCAGTTACCTGTGCATTTTCTTTTTCATAGGCCCATTAGCTAGATATTATAAAGTTTTGAATAAGTCGTGCTGGGATGACAATAACCCCAGTAGTTATCTTAATTTTTCTTGCATTTTCATTTCGTTTCTAATTTTATTTAGTTAATTGCACTTTATCTCAGTTTTCTATTTTCTTTTGTTTTTGCGGAGCTGACCCCTGCAGGTATCTTTTCTGGATGGCGGATGCCGCGGTTCATTTAGCTTACACGCCAATCTTCTGGTATGCTCATTTCTGAGCATTGGGTACTCTCTTTCCCTAGCCCTATTTTGATTTTCATGTCATATATTATGTGGGTTGTTTAGTTCAAGTCTGGGGGAGAGTAGTTCTGTGTGCCCACGCACGTGCACTATTGCATTGCATGCTAGAAGTATTTCTATTTCAATTATTTAGTTATGTTCAATTGCATTGCACACCACTACACCCACTCGAGCGTGCACTTAGCTGTTGGCACGCCTTGAACCGAACTCATTTCTTTTCGTGTGATTTGGAAAATCACTGTGCTGGCTTAGGATTATGAGGCGGAGTGAAATGTTGACTCCGGTAGTGCTCCTAGTCGAGTGCTCATGTCTCATTTAGAAAATCGTGTAGATTCAATTTATTTTTATGCTTTTAGTTTATATTTTTTTCTATTAGCGTAAATATTGTTTACTCTACTCAATTGGTGAATCCGGTGTGAATCAAACGGTAGCATAGGAATGTGTGTAGATGCTCGTTAGCCTCGTATTGCCCGAGTCGGGAGAAAGGATTATCTTTCTCTGTGGCTAGAACTTGCCCCAAGCGATTCTTGAAGCATGGGTATACGGTTAGTCAATTGCGTGAATGTGATATAGGCCAACATTTTGGCCCGGTTGAGCCTTTGTGCCCACTCCTATCGCTTTATCCTCGTTAGCCCAGTTGTGCCTACCCTTTCTTTGATTCAGCCCCACTGTTGTCTCACCAAAGCCTAAACGCCAATCCTAGTCGCACACCCAAATTTGAGCTCTAGTATATTACTTTCATGATTGGGTTGTTGATGTAGTGTTATGTTTGTGAAAATGTGGATATGCATCATTGTTTAGATTGCTGAAAATATGTGAAAAGAAAAAGAAAATAAGAAAAAGAAGAGAAGTGAGAAGAAAAGAAGAAGATATGAGCTTTATTGAAAAAATCTGTGTATGAATGTATGTTTGGGAGTAGGCGGTGCACACACCCATGTAGTCAAATCCAAGTCTGGGGGTGTGGTGTACCCATGTATTTGTGTGGTGAATGAGGAGAATTTCTGCATTAGCTCATTTGGGTTTTTGTGTTTTAAGCCTTCATGTTTATATTTGTTTATCCTCACCTAAACCCAAGCCTCATCTAAAACCTTAAGTCCTATTGATTCACGCATTTGAGTCAAACCAGTGTCGTGGAGAGAGTGCGAACGGGCAAGCTTATGGTCACCGACATTGATGGATTTCAATGGAGGTTGTCTCGAGCCCCGATCTTTGGCAATGCTCGCCTCAGCGTTCAGTTTACTTTCTTCCTATGTACGACCTTATGATTCACCGTGATTCACTTTTTGAGTAAATGTAATATATAAATACGCCCCTAGAAAAGTATAAACTAATATGTACAATTAGAAATTTTGTCTACTGTATTTCTACGCGCATGAGCATGCGACTTCGCATGATACTCCGCTTTACAATTTCTATGCCAGCTATGTATTTTTTCTCAGCCGCTTGAGGAATTTGTTTGCTCGGGACGCAGCGCGTTCAAATGGACTCATCTGGGCCGATTTTCTAGTCTATGCACTACACTTTAGGCATGTTTTCGCTCATATTTATTATTCCATGCTATGTGCACCTTTAGGCCCGTTTTGGTGTTATTTCTTGTTTATCTTCATTTTTAGTTTTCATGCATGGTTAAGTGTCACTTTCAGTGGTTTGATTAGTGTTGTATGCTGGAGCAGGTGTCGTGCAGGTGTTTCCGGTACAATTCTGTACAGGAACACAGCGCACGATCACTAGCTCTGTTGCGCACGACCACTGGTCGTGCGCCACTGATCGTGTGCACTTAACCCCTGAAAACTGAGTTCTGTCTCCCCTTATCGCACGACCACCTACGATAACGCGCACGACCACTGGTCGTGCGAACATTGTATTTTATAATTTTCTTCCCCTGCAGGCTCCGTCCAGGCAGGCGCACGATCACAGGATGATAGTGCGCACGACCACTGGTCGTGCGCCAACAATCGTGCGCACTGTTTATTCCAGCGCCTATAAAGTGCCCTGCTCGCGATTTAGGTCAGGATCCTCGCCGTTTTTCCGCCCAACTCCGCCGTTCCACCCATTTCCGCAGGTTTTCGCCCCCTAGGCTTCCTCCATCATCCAAGGGCTTCAAGGAAGAGATTCTACACTCATCTTCATCGCCAAGGAAGGAGTTCCTCGCATCGGACGTGGCCGGATTGTAAAATGCTGGAGAAGACGGGTCCATTGGGAGGTGTGACAGCCCTCCTCTACCCCGGACGCAGTTGAGACCGAACTAGGACGTGGATTGACAACCCGACGATTCCTACCGTGAATCTACAACGAGAATCCGGATTCGGTCGTATCTCTTGCCTCTTTCTTCTACTTGTGTGGTTGTATTTGTTTGTAATCTCTACATTTAGATGATGACACTATGAATCTTGTTTATTAATGTTTATTTCATGTTTATGGAATCATATTATTCATATGTGTGAATGAGGTGCGCCGCCATCCATTTTTCACTCCACCACCATGTCCGGTGCCGCACTAGCAATTGCTAGTGGCGTGCTTGTCGAAGAGGTGCCGGCGACCCTCATTCCGTTAGCCTACTCGCCCATCCGCCTACCGAAGCGTGGTATAGCGGCCCGTGTATTCCATCCCGCCTAACGAAGCAGTGCGCTCAAGGCCTACATAGTTCGATCCGTTAGCCTACTCGTCCATCCGCCCTTGCGACGCAGCGCGTTCAAGGCCTGCCTAGTCTCCATTCCGCCAAGCGAAGCATTGCATAGCGGCATTGCATAGGAGTAGTTGTAATATTTGATTTTATTATTCGCAAACCAAATCCCCCATTTCCGCATCCATCCGCTCGAAAGGACTTCAATCTCAAGTCCTTCCTCGATAATAAACTCCACCTTATTGTGTTCCTTTGAGATTTGATTCTCGGGGATTACTCATCGTTTTATATTACTTGAACGATCGGTACACTGCCGTTTCGTGTCGCAGTCGAGCTACCGCCAATAGCGGTGTGTGAGATTTGCGCCATCAGTTATTCCACATAGACTTCTTCTTTGATGTCTCCATTGAGAAAAGCACTTTTCACATCCATTTGATATACCTTAAACTTCTTGAATACAGCAAAGGCCAGGAAAATCCTTATAGCTTCAAGCCTTGCAACAGGGGCAAATGTCTGATCATAATCTATGCCTTCTTCCTGTGAATATCCTTGAGCTACCAATCTAGCTTTATTTCTCACAATATTTCCTTGATCATCAAGTTTGTTCCTGAAGACCCACTTGGTGCCAATAACTGGATGGCCTCTTGGTCTTGTAACCAAATCCCAAACCTTGTTTCTTTCAAACTGGTTGAGTTCCTCTTGCATTGCAAGAATCCAATTTGGATCTTGTTCTGCATCTTTTATGGTTTGAGGTTCAACTTGTGATAGAAAGCAGGTATGCATCTGATTTTGGTGTAGTTGATGCCTTGTTTGAACACCTGCTGTGATATCACCAATCACTTATGAAATTGGATGATCTCTGACTGTGATGTGGTTAGCAGTTGGAGTTGGTTCAGCAGTAGTATCTTCATTGGGAATTTGTTCATCTATTACATCCTGTGGAGGATGTTCAGTTGTAGCTTGATTCAGGTAATCAACAAGATCTGGATGATCCTCTTCTTCACTATCTTCAAGAGTTTGAGGTAATGGATGCAATGAATCTCCTATCTGTAGATTTAGCTCTTTAAGCTCTTCACATAGAGCTGGTACCTGCAAAGTGTTCTTGGTAGAAGAGTTCTTCTTCTTGTAAAACATGTTAGTTTCATCAAAGGAAACATGCATAGACTCTTCTATTTTAAGAGAGGATTTATTAAATACCCTATATGCTTTACTAGCAATTGAGTATCCTAAGAAGATTCCTTCTTCAGATTTTGGTTCAAATTTCTTAAGATATTTCTTATCATTGTTATGAACAAAATATCTACATCCAAAAGTTCTAAAATAATCAACTTTGGGTTTCTTCCCTTTAAGCAATTCATAGGGAGTTTTACCTTAAGTTTGTGTATCAAACTTCTATTCAGAACATAATTTGCTGTGCTGACAGCCTCTGCCCAAAAGGATAGGGGCAAGTTAGCATCTGCAAGCAATGTTCTTGCTGATTCAATTAGAGTTCTATTCTTCCTTTCAACTACCCCATTTTGTTGAGGAGTTCTAGGAGCTGAGAAGCAATGCCTGATACCTTCCATCTCACAGAATTCTTGCATGAGAAGAGACTCAAACTCAGTGCCATGATCACTTCTGATCAATGCAACTACAGTAGAGTACTCAATCTGTATGCTCTTAAGAAAGTCTGTAAGAACTTTAAAGTTATCTGACTTTTCTCTCAAAAAGAACACCCAAGTGAATCTAGAGAAGTCATCCACAATAACTAGAGTGTAAGACTTCCCCCCTAAGCTCTTTATTGCAATAGGTCCAAAAAGGTCCATATGTAGCAAGTATAAGATTCTAGGTGAATCACTTTTAGATAATGATTTAAAGATGTTTTTGGTTTGCTTACCTAATTGATATGCCCTACAAAGACCTTCTTTCTTATATGATCCTGATGGTAAGCCTCTAACAAGATTATCCTTAGCTAATTTAGCAATGGTCCTAAGGTTTACATGTCCTAATCTTTTATGCCATAATTCACTAGATTTGCTTAACTCATTAAATAAACAAATTTCTAATTTAGATGAGTTGAAGTTTACTAAATATATATTTCCTTGTCTAATTCCTGATAGAACAATAACATTATCAGATGATTTAATGATGCATTCTGATTTATTAAATGATACCTGATAACCTTCATCACATAACTGACTTATGCTGATGAGGTTGTGCTTTAGACCCTTGACATAGGTTACTTCCTTGAATGTCACTGTTCCAATTTTAATTTGACCATAGCCTTTGGTTTGTCCATAGTTGGAGTCTCCAAAGATCACCTTGGGTCCATGTTTTGCCTTGTAGTTGTTCAGGTTGGCCTTGTTCCCTGTCATATGCTTTGAGCATCCACTGTCCAAGTACCATTTTTGATTTAATCTTGGATGGCTGTGTACCAGCAAAGACAAAAACATAAACTAGTTGTTTTTGACCCAGACTACCTTGGGTCCTTTTATGTTACCAAGAAATTCAGAGATAAATGTCATTTCAGGCTGATCCTTGTAGCCTTGTGGATGATATCTCCTTGGAGGTATAGTCCACTCAGTAAAAGGATTTTTAGTATATTTAGGATTAGAATTCTTAGAGTTTTCTGTATAGTGCTTGTTCGAGGAATTTGAATGAATTCGTCGATTATTATTCATTTTATAACTATATTGAAAATCTGTTCTCAGTTTTCGTCGAGCCTTGTTCGACAAATTTGAATCCTTTTGTCGAGTGTCGTTCGACGAATTCTTCTGGATTCTTTTATCCTTAACAAACTTGCTTGAAATGTCTTTATTTCTTTCTGCAGCTTCTTTGCTTTTAGCAGAAATGAATTTTATGGGTGTGGAGAGGATGTTTCTCTTAATCAGAGATGGCTCTCTTGATGAGGCACCCAAGCCCAGTTTGCTATTATTAAATCTAGCATTGACAGTGCTTGTGACGTCCATCAGCTTGATACTTCTCCCATTGAGGGATTCATCAAACTTTTTGGCTTCAGATAACTTACTCTCAAGAGTAGTAATGTGTTCTCTGGAGGCAGCCAAATCTTTCTTAAGATTTCCATTCTCTTCACTTATATTGTTCATTTCAACTAACTTAGTTCTGAGAGAGATTATTTCTTTCTCAAATTTTATTAAGTCTTGGCAAAGAGTTTTGAAATCATCTTTGAATTCAATAGAAGTGAAATCAAAGTCAGATAATACCTGATCAATATCATCTTCTGTTTCTGATTCTGATTTCTCTTCATCTGAATTGTTAGTTGAGGCATTGATTGCCATCATGCAAAAACTTTTTCTTCTTCATCATCTCTGGAGCTGGATGATGATGCTGATTGTGACTCATTATCCGAGTCATAAATAGCCATTAAGCATTGTCTGTCTTCTTTTGTTTCTTCTTCATCAGAGGAGCAAGATGAAGATTCTGATTCATATTCTGTTTCACTCCAGGATGTTGCTACAAATCCTCTTCCCTTCTTCTTGTGAGAGTGGGAGGAAGATTTGCTGGAGCCCTTCTTTTCTTCCTTTTCTTTTCTTCTTTCCTTCTTGTCCTTCTTGTGTTGAATCTCTGGACATTCAGGAGCAATGTGTCCTGGTTTCCTGCAGCCAAAACATATGATTTCATTAGAATGATTTTTGTCATACCTTGGCTTGTCATGACTTCTGGATAGCTGTTTTCTGAAGTCTTTCTTAGCCATCTTATGGAATCTTTTGGCTAACAGACTCATAAACTCCTCTTTGTCAGGAGCTTTTCCTTTATCTTCTGCAGCCTTGAAGGCTATGCTTCTTTCCTTCTTGGGTGCTGGGGATGAAGTGGATTCTTTAGTTTCCCTAGTTTTGATGAGCTGCTCATAAGATTTGAGCTTGCCCAACAGAGCTTCAGTGGTGATCTCATTGAGACTTCTGGCTTCTTTGATTGGCCAGCTTCTGGAGTCCCATGTGCTGGGAAAGCACATAAGAATTTTGTCATTGATCTCTGTGAGTGAGATCACTTTGTCCAGAGACTTCAGCTCCTTTATTATGAGGCTGAGCCTATTGTACATATCAGCTACATTTTCTGATTCTCCCTTCTTGAAGTTCTCATATTGAGAGATCAGGTGAGATCTCCTATCTTTTCTTTCATCTGCTGACCCTGCCACCATGTTGTTGAGAGATTCCCAGATTTCTTTTGGTGAGGTGCACTCAACTACTTTCTGGAATATGTCATCTGACATAGTTAGGGCCAGAATGTTCATGGCCTTTGCATCTGCATTTCTCTGCTTCTTCTGAGCGTCAGTCCACTCAGGAGGTGGAACAGTAGTGTTGTCTGTTGTTACAGCAGTACTAGCTGATGCTGTAGGTGCTGGAGGTCCTGTAAGAATAACATTAAAAATCTCCTCATCAATGGAGTTCATATAAAGCCTAATCCTTGCTTTCCATAATGCAAACTTATTGAGATTGCACATAGGAGGTCTTGTGCTGGAATACTCCTTGTTTTGTGCCATGAGTTTTAAATAAGATAAAATTCTAGAGAATGAAACTCTTAGAAAAATTAAGATCTGGTTGATCTTTATGATTCAGGTGTTAGCCTGTAAAGAATCAACCTCCCTCTGATACCAATTGAAAGTGGAGGTCAGATCTTAAATTACTCGAGAGGGGGGGGGGGTGAATAGAGTATTAAAATTTTTAATACGTTTTATAGCGGAAATTAAACTACTGTTTAAGTATATGTGTATTTAGTGTGAGGTATAGAAACCTACAGAATTAATAAAGGGTACACAACACAAGCACACAGAGATAATCAAGCACAGACGACACAAGGAGCTATAGTAGTTCCCCAATAAATCTGGGTACGTCTACTCTTCTACCACCTTTGGTAGGAATCAACTAGGAGGGTTGATAAGGTGCCCAGGCACCAAGGGATTTTTGATAAGGTGTCCACACACCAATAAGCTTTTGATAAGGTGCTTAAAAACCACACTAGGATTTTTTGATAAGGTGTCTTGCCACCACTGGGTAAACTTTTGAAGGGAGTATTAACCCTGTACAGGATGAGATAAAAAGGTATAGAGTGTTCTTCTCTGTCAATGATCTGAGAGAAGACAAAAGGTGTTGAAGCAGAAAGCTCCCCCTGTCTGATGAGAGTTGATGACAGCTTTTGGATAGAGCTTTCTCAAATAGAAGTCTTTGTAGCTGATGATCTGGAAGAAATTAATCTTCAGATTGTTGTTGCTCTTGAAAGACTTTATCTTGCAGCAGATCTAAGAGATTAAATCTGGTTCTCAGAAAGATGAAGATGCTGCCTTGATGAAGAAGAATGCTGAAAAAGAATAGTGTATTTTCTTCTTCTTCTTCTTCTGAAAAACTTCTTCTATCCTCCTTGTTCTGTGATCACAGAAGAGAGAAAGTGATGGTGAAGTTTTTCTTTATTTTTATCTCCAAAGACTACTATCTCAGTTCTTGTTGTTCTGTATTTGTCTTGTGATAACTGTTTGTATATCTATTTTCAAATTCAAATCTTCTGTTTATTTAAGGAATGTCTTCTTCTGACTTAAATCCTTCTTGGAACCAGGTAGCCACCCAAAACGATTTTGGCAGGTCCTTTTAATTCCTTTTGTCGAGAAAGATGCCTTTGGCATTAAATGTCAACGGCTATTCTTCTTCTTGGAATAGAAGAAATATAAGGATATAATAATGAGAAAGATATCCTTACTTGGCTACCTGAATACGTCCAAGGAGAAATAAATATATCCGTTATTTAGCTGATTTGAGTTCAGAGAACTGACATCCACTGAGAATATAAGTCTGAACGTCAGAAAGCAATTTGTCGAGCGCTGACTAGAATTTGTCGACCGCCGCTAGTCATTTGTCGAGCGCTGGCTTAGAATTTGTCGACCGCTGCTAGTCATTTGTCGAGTGCTGGCTCAGAATTTGTCGTCCGCTGGAACTGTAAATATCTTCAGTCTGCTGGAAGCAATTTGTCGAACGAATCTAGTCATTCGTCGAACACCACTCACCATGTGTTAAGCTTGAATTTTCCTAAGTTCTGCTAATCTAATCAACCTAAAACTTGATCCTAAGGCTATACATTGGGGTCAATACAGATCCTAATCAACATATAGTGATCCTAGCCCAAATTAGTAATAGGGTTGTTCCAACATACATTAAAAAAGAGGGTGCATATGCATATGCTTAGAAAGATTTCTTGTGCAAGCATTTTGTAGTGATCAAGCTATATAATTCTGTCCATCCTACAGACACTGCAATCCTGAGAGAGATTTCTTCCAATACTCAACAGATCCTATTCTTTACTGAAGAACATTTCTCTCTTGAGTAAGTATTATTGATCGAACCAAATCCATTCCAAGTAGATACTCTCAAAGCCTGATTAAGGAAGAAGAAGCTTTCATAGTGCTTCTATTGAAGACTCAAGTTTTGTTGGTTGAGGTAGAATATCTATAAACTCTTTGTAATTGTAGGATCCTTTTTATATCGGAGTTTGTTGTAGGATTCTAGTGGGAATTTGAGTTATATGGACATTGTGATTTGAGGTAGGGTATTTGAAAAGATCTGAGTGTAGATCTCTTGTTGGAGAGATTGAGGTAGGGATGTTTTTGGCATGAGTATATGATCTTGTGTTTTGAGATCTCAGGTATAGGACCTTGTATTAAAGGTCAGGGGTAGGGGACTATTGTTCCTGAGTTGTAGGAGTCAAGGACTCTGAGTGTTAGATCATTTTATTTGAGAAATTTGGAGGAGTTGGCCTAAGCCTGCACTCTGCTAGATGGGTGAAGGGGGAGAGTGGATGTACCCATAATTGGGGAACCACTACACATCTTGGTGTACTTTGTTGTAGATTATGCTTCTGTTTTGCTTTGTTGTGCATACAAGTAGATATTTAAAAAGAAATGATAGTTTATAGGTATGTTGTCTAATTCACCTAGAGGGGGGGGGGGGGGGGGGGGGTGAATAAAGGTTTTACAAAACTTTGAACTAGTATAGAAAACTTTTATTATATTGTCAATTACTTGAAAAGTTAAGAGATCAAAATAGAGATTTTGAATAAAGATCTAAATTGTTTTTTGATGAAAGAGAGTACATTAAACAATTTATAGAAAGTGAAGAATATAACAATTTTATTACACAAAGAGAGACATGATTATTATTTATAAAATTGATTACAAAATCTAATTTCTATGACGCTAGATATCAAAGCAATTTTGAAATACTCTTTTCGTTTTCTATACTGACTCTTCTTACTAAGAACCGGTTGGCTTTAGCTGATCTCTCCCCAGATATGGCCTCAAGCAGTTGTAGCCCTTCTATCCCCAGAAAGGCCTCAAGCACCCCTAGATCTACTCCCTAGACCCAATCGCCAACACGAGGCAAATTCCTCCCTAAGTCCTACCCATACCTAATCGCCAGCACGAGGCAAATTTACGAACCAATTACAAAGAGAAATATAAAATACAAAAGACAAATATAAAAACTCCCTATGAGGTAATCTGAAGGAGACGATAAAGAATCACTGAAGATCGTTGAAGTCCAAGCATGCGTTCTTCGCATTGAGTTAGCGTGTTGATCCAAGCCTCCATTGATTCCTCCTTTTGAAATTTAGTGGGTGATGATGGTCTGGAAATACAGCCCTCACAAATAATTCAAAGTGCTAGAATAGGTCTCCTTTCAATCAGTTGTTGGAGAAGATGAAGTCCATCAATTTATAGGAATGAAGGGTAACGCCGGCGTTAAGGCTATCACCTGGCATTGACCTAATTTTGAAGTTTTTTGATGGCTCAGATCTTCAAAATGGGAAGGAGATTCTGCAGTTTAGGAAACATCCATTTTAGGCAACCCTAACCCTGGTGTTGAGTCTAATGCTGGAGTTAGGTCAAATCATTCCTAAAGTGCCCCTATAATCATGGCTGCTTCCCTACTTGCCATAATCATTGAGAGTTAACGCCTTGCGTTAAAATCTAACACCTGGCGTTAGACCTCTTTCATTTTCTCAGTCGGCAAGCTATCTCATCGATCGGCAACCCATCCCATTAATCGGCAAGCCATCCCGTCGATCGTCAATGCCCAACATTGAATTTTAATGCCTGGCATTAGACCACAATAATAATTTTTGTTTATGGGCATTTCCGGACCAATAATGCAGCAACCTATTATCATATCTGTTTAAACCTGTATGCTAAAAACACAATGACAAACACGATCAAATACAATTAGGATTTGTTATTCTCAAATCAAAGGGATATGGAAAACCATGTTCCAACAATATACCCCTTTTGATAATAACAAATCCAATATAGATAAATCAGATTCATATATAAGAGAGGTGTGTTTTTAGAAGAATATATGACACTAAGCAATCTAGAGAGAATGATAAAAAATATAGATTGTTTAAGTTGTGCTTGTCACAACCCGCATTTTCCCAACATTTAAAATGCTATCAGAGTAGGGAAAGCTACGCATTGTGATGCCACGTCACGTAGGGGACGCCTACTGACGTTAAGGCAAATCATCCTTCTTCGCAGTCAAGCAAATATTATTATTAACTCAAAGAGGTTTAAATATAATTTATGCAAAAAGATTAACAAGCCGCGTCCCTCGGCTAGGTGGATCAACTAGTCCACGCTTTTAAAATATAGTTTTACGCAGCGGAAAAATACTTGATTTAATTACTTAGTGGCCTAAGTGAACATGAAGACCTAGTGAGGTGCACCATGCAAGATCGAATGTGTGTATTTACTTTATATAAAAGTAGATTTATCACGCGCAAAAAGTAGTGAGATTACCATTTCAAAACATGATATGCAATGCTACAATTACCTTAGCATATCTAAGCAAGGAGCTATAAAGCAAACCCGCATCTAATCATTCCAGAACAAGTGTTCGAAGTAAACAACAAGTAACATCAGTTGTGAAACAAAAGTCTATCCAAACGGCACCACCGGCGCCAACACCTGACACGAACCCATGGGCCGACAAGTCCACAGAAATATCCTACCTCAAGAGGGTCAGAAGACGGCAGCTAAAGCAACTCTCCACTAACACCTGCTACAGTCCAGAACCTGAGGCATTCAAAGAAAGAACACCTCAGAAGCAAGTTACAAGTGGTGCAGAAAACAAGAAAGTAAGCAAACCTCCGCGAGACCGGAGGGAAACAGAAGCTGCAAGGGTTAGTGACGACAACACTAGCCATAAATAATCATCAGGAAAAAAGTAAATATGATAATCAACAGGAAAAAGAGAAACAGCAGAAGTAACTGATATTCAGCAGAAAAACACCCACCAAACGAGGGTGTGAAAACAGGCAAGGTCAAAACTCGCCATCAACAAGAATCATCAACATTCACATTATTATTTATGTTGCTCTTGTTCAGAATTATAGAGACTGATCAGCTCATCCAAAAGAAGAGCACCGCACCGAGGGCAAAAACCACACCGCGTACGGCCTCCCAATCAAAAGCTTAAAAGAGCACCGCACCGGGGGCAAAAACCACACCGCGTACGGCCTCCAACAGAATTCATATTTTCATGCAATTTCAAGGAGAAGGGGCGAGGCCCATCAGAACATAAGACAACATTTTCTTGGTTAACAAGATGAGCAAGATTATATTGAGTAAAAAAATGAGTAAAAGTAAGGCAGATGATAAAATTCAGCATAAACCAAGTACTGGGAACAAAGGTGAGAACCACAACAAAAAAAAAGGAAATAAAGTGGTTTTAGCAAAGAGAATGAGCAAGATCACCACTTGCCTTCAAATCACCGGAATCGTTCTCCGAACAACTCCTCGTCGTAGATCGGCCCAAATGGAGGCACGACGAGGCGAGATCTACAGAAAACGACCAATACGAAGGTTAGGGCCGAAAAACCTAACGACAAAGTTTCACGAAACGGAAGGAAATTACCACGAGGACGAAGCTCTCGTCGAGAGCTTTCCGAATCTATGCTCGGCTCGCGATTTTGACCACCGGAGCTCCGTCGGCGGCGTCCGGAAGATTCAAGAAATCGCCACTCCCGTCGCTCGTTTTTCTCTCTGGTTCGGACAGAATGAAGAAGAAGAAGAAGCTGGGTTCATTTTCTTTTATACGACATAACAACAATAATAATAATAATATCATTATTATTATTATTATTAATAGAAGGAGGTTCAACAAATGAGATTTGTTGAACGGGGTTCAACAAATATTGAGGGGAGTTCAACAAATGAGATTTGTTGAAGGGGGTTCAACAAATGTGATTTGTTGAACGGGGTTCAACAAATCTTGAGGGGAGAGGTCGACGAATTGCATGTGCTGGAAGGGTTCCACGAATGCTGAACGTCGCTTTATGTATATATACATATATATATATATATATATCTGTGTTGATTCGTTGAAGGGAGGTCGACTAATGGATTTGCAAGCATGGAGGGGAGGTCGACGAATTAAATGCATAAATATATATATATATAGAGTTCTGAAGGGTGTGGTCGACGAATGGAGGGTCAAATCCTCCCAGCTAATAATATCAATAATATATAAATAATTGATTTGTATAGCCATCGCTCGACGAATGTTGAACGGTGCATCGCCAAAAAATCTTTGCATATATATATATACGATAATTATTATAATAATAATATTATTACTATTATGATTTTATCACTAAAAATTAAACGAACGCCGAATCCAACGAAAATTTCGCCTAAGGTGAACGGCGGCGCTACGAATCCAACGGCGAAGTTGGAATCAAAATCCGACGTGCCGTTTTCGAGATATAAATGGCGGAAGTTACGGCGAACTTTAAATATATACAAAAGTTCTAAAATGCGCCGAGGCTCCAAAATGGCTCCGATCGCGACGAAACTTGAAAGGCAAGCCTAAAATTAAATAATCTAATTTCCTAACGTAAAAATTTCCAATTCCGGGTCGTCGCAAAATTTGGTCGACTTGACCCAAACGGACACAAAAACGCGCAAACGGCGACGCGCCGCTAACTCGATGTTAAAAGTAATGCCCCGACGTCAAAAACACGCCATCACTGATTTAACAAATACCGGAAAAATCAGGGGCGTTACAGTCACTCCCCCTAAAAGAAAGTTTCGTCCCAAAACTTGACATAAGGGCAGAAAACAACATTAAGATAGATAATTGGTGCAGGAAAGAAGGTTTAAGATGGATAATCAAATAGTGCAGGAACAACATTTGGGCAAAATAAATGGAGCAGGAAAGAACATTTGGTCAAATAATGGTGCAAGAAGAAACGAAATTCTATCTGAGCTAATTAATTGAAAAGGTGAGGATGAGATGCCCGCATTGCTGACTCCAGCTCCCATGTAGCGCTCTCAACGTCATGATTCCGCCAAAGAACTTTTACCATGGGAATAGACTTCTTCCGCAACACCCGCTCTTGGGTTTCCAAAATGCGAACAGGCTCCTCAACATAAGACAAATTGGGCTGAATCGGAGGTACCGAATCGAGGACTTGATGATTGCTGCGGACACACTTCCTTAACTAACTCACATGAAGCACATCATGGACGCCAGGGAAGGTAGCCGATAACTCCAATCTATAAGCAGACACTCCGATGCGCTCAATGATCTGAAATGGCCCAACATATCTGGGATCCAACTTGTGGTTCTTCCAAAATCTTGTAACGCCCGGCATCGGAGAGGCCTTCAGGAAAACACTGTCCCCAACCGCAAACTCCAGATCTGCCCTTCTTCGATTGGCATACTTCTCATACCGCTCCTGAGCAACGCGGAGCTTCTCCCGAATATTAGTCACCGCCTCTTCCATTTCCATCAAAGCTTCCGGACCTAGCAACGGTCTCTCACCAACTTCGGCCCAAAACAAGGGAGTCCTGCAGCGCCTCCCATACAACGCTTCAAAAGGGGCCATTTGCAGACTTTCTTGAAAGCTATTATTATATGCAAACTCCATGAGTCTGAGGCGCTCGTCCCAAGCTCCACCATGCTCCAAAATGTAGCACCTAATCATGTCTTCCACGATCTGATTAACTCGCTCCGTTTGAAAATTGGTCTGCGGATGGTATGCGGTTGAAAACCTGAGGTCGGTGCCCAAAGCTCCCTGTAAGCTCTGCCAGAATCGCGACGTAAACCTGGAGTCTCGATCTGACACGATACTCACTGGCACTCCATGCAAACGGATGACCTCATCCAAATATAACTATGCTATCTTCTTCATAGAATAGCCGACTTTGAAGGGGACGAAATGCGCACACTTCGTCAATCGATCAACTATAACCCAGACTGAATCATGTCCACGAGGGGACCTCGGCAAACCTGTAATAAGGTCCATCGATATACTTTCCCATTTCCACATGGGGATTTCCAAGGGGGTCCATTTTCCTCCAGGCCTGCCCTGATCGGCCTTCACCCGCTTGCATGTGAAGCACTCTGATACAAATTTGGCGATGTCGTTCTTCATGCCCGACCACCATACGATTTGCTTCAGATCTCTATACATCTTGGTGGAACCCGGGTGGTAGGCCACACTAGATCCGTGAGCCTCCCTGCAAATCATAACTCGAATATCTCCCACCGCCGGAATACAAAATCTACCTCTATACAAGAGGGTGCCAAGCTCATCGATGGAGAAATCAGATAATTCTCCTTTCTCGGTCCTTCCCCGGAGATGCTGAAGATCTGGGTCTTCTTTCTGATGTAACCTTGTGAGGGTGATCCACGAAGGCTCTTCTGCCTCCAAACGAGAGCGCTCGCCACGGCTCACCGCCGAAATATCCATCAAAAGAAATTCCTCGACCAAGGTTTGAACGGATAAATTGAAGATCTGAGCCGTCTTCCTACTCAAGGCATCGGCCACCACATTGGCCTTGCCAGGATGATAAAGGATGTCCACTTCATAATCAGCAACATACTCCAACCACCGACGTTGGCGCAAATTCAGCTCCTTTTGTGTGAATACATACTTCAAGCTTTTATGATCGGTATAAATCTTGCACACAGCGTCATATAGTAAGTGTCTCCACAGCTTCAAGGCATAGATCACCGCCGCAAACTCCAAATCATGAGTAGGGTAATTTTTCTCATGAACCTTCAGTTGCCTAGATCCATAGGCGATCACCTTCCCCTCTTGCATCAGAACGCATCCAAGTCCGATGTGGGAAGCATCCACATACACCGCAAACTCCACTCCCTCGATAGGCAGAATGAGAATTGGGGCAGAACACAACCTTCTCTTCAGCTCTTGGAAAGCCTCCTCACACTTATCACTCCAAATGAAGGCGACATTCTTTTGCGTAAGCCGGGTCATCGGAGCGGACAACGTGGAGAAACCCTCCACAAATCTCCTATAGTATCCGGCCAAACCCAAGAAACTTCTGATCTCCTTCGGAGTAGAAGGTCTCTTCCAATCCATCACAGCCGAAATCTTGGCGGGATCCACAGAGATTCCATCCTTGCCCACCACATGTCCCAAAAAGGACACCTGAGGCAACCAAAACTCGCACTTGCTCAGCTTAGCATACAGCTTATGCTCTCTCAAGACAGACAGAACCAAACGCAAATGATAGGCATGCTCCTCATCACTGCGAGAATAGATAAGAATGTCGTCGACGAAGACGACAACAAAACGGTCAAGAAAATCCTTGAATACCCGGTTCATCAGATCCATGAACGTAGAAGGCGCGTTGGTCAGACCAAAGGACAACACGGGGAACTCAAAATGTCCGTACCGGGATCTAAAAGCCGTTAGGGGAATGTCTGACTCACGAACCCTCAGCTGGTGGTAGCCTGAACGAAGATCAATCTTCGAGAATTTGGTGCACCCACGCAGCTGGTCGAACAAATCATCAATCCGCGGCAACGGATATCTATTCTTGATCGTCACCTTATTCAACTCTCGATAGTCAATACACAGCCTCATGGAACCGTCCTTCTTCTTCACAAAAGAACAGGAGCAGCCCATGGAGAAGTACTCGGTCTGACGAAACCACACTCCAGAAGTTCATCCAGCTGAACACGCAATTCTTCTAATTCACGAGGCGCCATGCGGTACGGTGCCTTGGCAATGGGCCGGGTGCCTGGCTCGAGGTCTATGGCAAACTCCACCTCTCTTTCAGGAGGGAGAGCGGAAAGCTTGTCAGGAAAAACATCAGGAAACTCTCGCACCACCGGGATACCCTCCACGGTTGGCTCCACACGAGAAGCATCCACCGCACAGATAGAAACTAGAAAACCCTCGCAACCAGAAGCTAAAGCTCGGCGGGCACGTACCACAGAAATAATCGAAGAACTCTCCCGAGGGAGACCATAAACGCTCAATGGACTTCCGTCGCCCAACTTGAAATCTAGCCGCTTCTCCTTGCACTTGATCACGACATCATACTTGGACAACCAGTCCATCCCAAGAATCACATCAAAATCTGCCAAATCTAGCATCTTCAAATCTGCCAGAACCTGGACACCACCCATGGAAATGGGGCACTCCCGGATACCCCGATCTGACGTAACCTGATCTCCAGACAGAAACTTAACGGACAAGGCATCATCCAACCGGTCAATAGACCATCGGTGCCTACCAACAAAACTCCTAGCAATGAAGAGAGTGAGACGCTCTCGAATCAAACAGGACATGCGCCCATTTATTCTTCACCTTGAATTCACCTAAATAAGCGTGCGTCACTAGACAACTAGTAAGCTAAATTTAGGGAAAAAAAGAACGAGTTTGGAGGAAAGAAACTAACCAGATATCACGTGCGCTGAGGTTTGAGCTTCCTCTCTAGTCAGCACATTAAGCTTGCCTTTAATCTTGCCCCCAAACTGCGGGGGCGGTGGTAAGGTCTGCAGGGGAACCGCTGATGTCACGGTTTGAGAGTTTGGGCAGTCGGCCCTACGATGCCCTTTTTGCCCACACAGGAAACAACAACCAGCCTTCTTGTAACACCGGGTCGCCTCATGCACGGGCTTAGAGCAGAATGAGCACACTGGGACCGCCTTGGGCGCGTCCTGAATCGCACTAACCTTTAACGGCTCCAGCGCCTCGAGCCTCTTGAAACACCTTTCGAACGGGTGGCCCCGCTTGCCACAGAAGCTACAGTGCACCACACCCTTCTTCTTTGAGTCCGAATGGGATGCCTTAACATTCTCCCGATCATCCAATTTTCTCTTATCACTCTTTGCCTGCTGCCCATGACTCTTTGTCTTTTCAATCGACTCGGCCTTCAATGCGGCCTCCACCGCTTCAGCATAAGTCTTTGACCCATAGGCGCTAGCCCACTGCTGGACGTCACCAGTGAGACCACCCAAAAACCTCTTCACTCTTCCTTCCTCCGAGGCCACCAACTCGGGGGGCGAATCTACTCAACTTGCTGAACTCGATCTCATATTCACTGACGGTGAGCTGCCTCTGCTTCAGATGCAGAAAGTTGTTCATCAATCGGTCGCGCTCAACCGAAGGGAGGAACTTCTTAAGCAATAACCCCTTAAACGTCTCCCACGAGCATCCCTCGGCGAGACCTTCCTTCTCCCTAATCCACCAACCTTTTTCCAAACCCTTCAGCTGATATGCAGCCACCATCACCTTTGAAGCCTCAGAGATGCCCGAATAGGAGAACATCTCCTCCATGCTGATCACCCAATCATCCAGGGCCATGAAGTCTGCCCTACCATCATAGGTAGGAGGTCCCAAACGCTGAAAGTGCGAAATGAAGTTCATCTCCGGTGGCAATGCCACTGGAGGCACCAGGGGAGCAGAAACGGCTGGGCTCACCACCGGTTCTTGCACAGCAGGCTGCTGCACCGAGGCACCAGACACCAAAGACTGAATCTGAGCCTGCATCGTGACCAACTGTCTCGTCAAAGCCTCATTGCTCTGTCGCAGGCTTTCGATCATGGACTCACTCTGACCACCAGAAGACTCTCCCTCAGGCAGGGGAGTCGATCGTGTCACTCTCCTACGAGATATGTCTACATGAAGGATGGACATTCAATCAGAAACAAACCCAAAAAAACTTAAGCCAAATAGACTCGGAAAAATTCACGGATCGATTCGGAACAGGAAAGAAAAACAACCTGCTATTGCTGTTACCTTGTTCTGGAATTTCATGAAATGATGCAATGATTAAACTTAGGATGATGCACCATCATCCTATTGACACTTGTGCTATGACATGAGTGCATGAACATTTAAATTTCTTTTCAAATCATGTGTGTACATATGTCATCTGGTATGTATTTAACTTGGCACGCGTGCTTATGCGATGATATGAATGTATGCAGTGCTATGCATTCTAGAAAGAGGCCTTAATGCATGTTATGAGCGGCGTACACATGTAACGTTATGCATCTCATACTACATAACATTACATGTAACGAAAAAAAGAAAACGTGCTAATGGGCATCCATGTAATGGTGGTTATGCATCCCATACTACATAACCGTCACATGTTGCCACCTATGGTGGATCCATATATAAACACATATTATGCATCCCATACTACATAATATGCCCCGTATACTTCTAATCATGCTATGAGTGTAGTGACTATGCTTCGGTCAAGACATATTGATGACATATCGGTGTGTGTATACAATGAAATGATCTAATGAGGTTCTGCTTTGGATAGCGGTTGTTTGGCTAACACGCTAAACCACCCAACTACCTTTTTCACAGAACCTCCCTCTGATACCAACTGTCACAACCCGCATTTTCCCAACATTTAAAATGCTATCAGAGTAGGGAAAGCTACGCATTGTGATGCCACGTCACGTAGGGGATGCCTACTGACATTAAGGCAAATCATCCTTCTTCGCAGTCAAGCAAATATTATTATTAACTCAAAGAGGTTTAAATATAATTTATGCAAAAAGATTAACAAGCCGCGTCCCTCGGCTAGGTGGATCAACTAGTCCACGCTTTTAAAATATAGTTTTACGCAGCGGAAAAATACTTGATTTAATTACTTAGTGGCCTAAGTGAACATGAAGACCTAATGAGGTGCACCATGCAAGATCGAATATGTGTATTTACTTTATATAAAAGTAGATTTATCACGCGCAAAAAGTAGTGAGATTACCATTTCAAAACATGATATGCAATGCTACAATTACCTTAGCATATCTAAGCAAGGAGCTATAAAGCAAACCCGCATCTAATCATTCCAGAACAAGTGTTCGAAGTAAACAACAAGTAACATCAGTTGTGAAACAAAAGTCTATCCAAACGGCACCACGGGCGCCAACACCTGACACGAACCCATGGGCCGACAAGTCCACAGAAATATCCTACCTCAAGAGGGTCAGAAGACGGCAGCTAAAGCAGCTCTGCACTAACACCTGCTACTGTCCAGAACCTGAGGCATTCAAAGAAAGAACACCTCAGAAGCAAGTTACAAGTGGTGCAGAAAACAAGAAAGTAAGCAAACCTCCGTGAGATCGGAGGGAAACAGAAGCTGCAAGGGTTAGTGACGACAACACTAGCCATAAATAATCATCAGAAAAAAAGGAAATATGATAATCAACAGGAAAAAGGGAAACAACAGAAGTAACTGATATTCAGCAGAAAAACACCCACCAAACGAGGGTGTGAAAACAGGCAAGGTCAAAACTCGCCATCAACAAGAATCATCAACATTCACATTATTATTTATGTTGCTCTTGTTCAGAATTATAGAGACTGATCAGCTCATCCAAAAGAAGAGCACCGCACCGGGGGCAAAAACCACACCGCGTACGGCCTCTCAATCAAAAGCTTAAAAGAGCACCGCACCGGGGGCAAAAACCACACCGCGTACGGCCTCCAACAGAATTCATATTTTCATGCAATTTCAAGGAAAAGGGGCGAGGCCCATCAGAACATAAGACAACATTTTCTTGGTTAACAAGATGAGCAAGATTATATTGAGTAAAAAAATGAGTAAAAGTAAGGCAGATGATAAAATTCAGCATAAACCAAGTACTGGGATCAAAGGTGAGAACCACAACAAAAAAAAAGGAAATAAAGTGGTTTTAGCAAAGAGAATGAGCAAGATCACCGCTTGCCTTCAAATTACCGGAATCGTTCTCCGAACAACTCCTCGTCGTAGATTGGCCCAAATGGAGGCACGACGAGGTGAGATCTACAGAAAACGGCTAATACGAAGGTTAGGGCCGAAAAACCTAACGACAAAGTTTCACTAAATGGAAGGAAATTACCACGAGGACGAAGCTCTCGTCGAGAGCTTTCCGAATCTATGCTCGGCTCGCGATTTCGACCACCGGAGCTCCGTCGGCAGCGTTCGGAAGATTCAAGAAATCGCCACTCCCGTCGCTCGTTTTTCTCTCTGGTTCGGACAGAATGAAGAAGAAGAAGAAGCTGGGTTTATTTTCTTTTATACGACATAACAACAATAATAATAATAATATCATTATTATTATTATTATTAATAGAAGGGGGGTTCAACAAATGAGATTTGTTGAACGGGGTTCAACAAATATTGAGGGGAGTTCAACAAATGAGATTTGTTGAAGGGGGTTCAACAAATGTGATTTGTTGAACGGGGTTCAACAAATCTTGAGGGGAGAGGTCGACGAATTGCATGTGCTGGAAGGGGTCCACGAATGCTGAACGTCGCTTTATGTATATATACATATATATTAATATATATATATCTGTGTTGATTCGTTGAAGGGAGGTCAACTAATGGATTTGCAAGCATGGAGGGGAGGTCGACGAATTAAATGCATAAATATATATATACATATAGAGTTCTGAAGAGTGTGGTCGACGAATGGAGGGTCAAATCCTCCCAGCTAATAATATCAATAATATATAAATAATTGATTTGTATAGCCATCGATCGACGAATGTTGAACGGTGCATAGCCAAAAAATCTTTGCATATATATACGATAATTATTATAATAATAATATTATTATTATTATGATTTTATCACTAAAAATTAAACGAACGCCAAATCCAACGAAAATTTTGCCTAAGGTGAACGACGGCGCTACGAATCCAACGGCGAAGTTGGAATCAAAATCCGACTTGCCGTTTTCGAGATATAAATGGCGGAAGGTACGGCGAACTTTAAATATATACAAAAGTTCTAAAATGCGCCGAGGCTCCAAAATGGCTCCGATCGCGACGAAACTTGACAGGCAAGCCTAAAATTAAATAATCTAATTTCCTAACGTAAAAATTTCCAATTCCGGGTCGTCGCAAAATTTGGTCTACTTGACCCAAACGGACACGAAAATGCGCAAACGGCGACGCGCCGCTAACTCGATGTTAAAAGTAACGCCCGACGTCAAAAACACGCCATCACTGATTTAACAAATACCGGAAAAATCAGGGGCGTTACAGTGCTCCCCTACATAAGTGCTCCCCCTTAGTGTATGCATCCATATACTAGGTTTATGCTCCCCCTTAATCTAGTGAATCCTACTCCTTTAATCATTACAATTTATCATTTTATTCTCCCCCTTTTGTTATTAGCAAAAGAGGGTGGAATTGAAACAAAACTAGAAAAGAGAAGACAAAAGTTAGGACATAACTAAGAGAGGATTAAGAGTTTTGTTTAAACATAAAGTAAATCATGATCGAGCTGAGGGAGAGAGTAGCACAACAAAAAAAGGATATGATAAGCGTGAAAGAACAACATTCCATTTTTGGTTTTACCAAAGGAATTCTACCACTTGCTTTTCAAAGTGAATTTTTTTTTAAGAAACTTGTTGGAAGAAATGCAGTATAGTTTGACAAGCACAAGTGACGAAAAACCTTAGAAGTAATCATGATAAACCATGGTAAAAAAATACATGACCAAAAGAGAAATGCAGAAAATAAAAACAAAATAATTAAGAGTAGTATTTTTGTTATAGTTTGACCATTCCAACAATATGTCAAGACTCTTCACATTTGAGCATTTAACTTTAAAAATTTTCATAACAAATAGGCAAACATGATTTGACATATTCAAAAAGATAAAGACTACAATGTAATTAATTTGTATTTCAAGTAAAGAAAACATTGTAGAAATCATGCATTGCAATCTAGTGCTTTTACTTAAGTTTTTAGAGAATTATGTAATTTTGCATTAGGATCCAATTCTCATGAGTAGAAGGTTTATGAAAAACAATGATGTGTCCATAAGGTGTTTTGATAAAAGTATACAAGTGAAATAATCAAAACACATAACATATGTAATGAAATAGTAACAACAATATTAAGATTGTAATATTATAATTACTTTCACACTTCAATTCTTGAATAAAATTTCAAAGCACATAAACGGAGGACAACTAACAAGGTGCTTTGCCCACACAATGCTCATTAAGATTTATCAGGGAGCGAAGTATTGCTTGGGGGATCACATAAGCATTTTTATAAGTTTTTTATTTTTAGTGATCCGGTGTACAAATAGAAGTGATAAAAAGAATATGTTTGCACAAGACACTTTACAATTCTTTCCAAGGTGCTCAACCTCACAATGCTCATTAAGACTTATCAGGAGGGTGAGTAGTGCTTGGTGGAGTTATCTTTGGCATATTATTTCATTATTACGTTTTTTACATTTGGGCCAAATGTCTGAATTCACTTGTTGTCGCAAACATTAACAATATTGAAATAACACTTCTATGTGTGCAAGAAATTTATTTTTGAATGACGGTGTAGGTAAGTTAGACATACAACTTAATATGTTAAAACTGTTACACTACACAATCATGCAAGACTAAGACTATTAACACATGTAGATTGCCAAAATCGTGAGTGTATGAATCATTGATTAACAAAAAACATTACTCATACTTAGAGGCATGCTAGGAAATCATACACAATTTTCTATAGACTATTTCATTGCATATAATCAGATTAAGGTCAAGGTATGAAGATAAAACAATGTTTAGGAAATTTGAAATTAAAAATTAGACATTGAAGAAAATCTTTAAGTGTATGCCAAAATCAATTTTGACCATTTGAAACAAAAATACCTAAGATGTTTGCTCTTGTGAATTTGTATAGTCAAACCATAGTTTTGTAGAAATTTAAAGCAAATACAAATAACAAAAACATATTTTTTATTATTTTGAATTATTTGAATTTTTTTGGTATTTTATAATGAAACAACCAAATTAATAACAAAATAAT
Source organism: Dactylorhiza incarnata (assembly GCA_033032865.1). Classification (NCBI taxonomy): domain Eukaryota; kingdom Viridiplantae; phylum Streptophyta; class Magnoliopsida; order Asparagales; family Orchidaceae; genus Dactylorhiza; species Dactylorhiza incarnata. Next base: position 1,583,876 of record JAWHQI010000026.1, on the reverse strand, counting down.
TTCAAATCTGTGAAAAGAAACAGAGAAAAATCATTATAAAATACCAAAAACAGTGTAGAGAATTTAGAATTTCAATTTGGCAAAAGGAGCTAACGCCTGGCGTTAAGTACTTAACGCCCAACCAGGACTGTTTCTTAAGATTTTTGAAAAAAATTTTCTGTGAAATAGTTAGTATGTATATTGACCTTCATTGTGTAGAAATTTCTGAAAATTTGAAGATGATTTGAAGGCCTAAAATCATTGAATACTTTTTCATGAATAGGTTGGAAATTATTTTGAAGAATGTTTAATTCAAATAATATAATTAAAAGTGCATGAAAACTATACTAAGAGATATACAGATCAGGCATTTTTCAACATTAAGATATAAACAATTTTGCACAAAAGAATAATGCTAGGCGTTAACTTCCAATGTTGGCGTTAGAGACTAACGCCTAGCGTTAACTACTTAATGCCGACACAGTAGATGATTTCATGCTTTTTTGAAAAAACTTTTCTTTGATTTCGAGTTATAATATAAAAGCCTTCTTAGTGTATAAATTTCAGACATTTTGGAGATCATTAGAAGGCACTTTAAGCATGTTTTAGTTTGTTTAAAAATGGTTTTTATATCTTTATTGGGTTTCAAATACTTTGTTTTACAAAATTACAAAAGCTCAAAAATGATAAAATATGCAAAACACAAGAGATGCGTGTTCAATCAACCCAAGAATGTATGTATAATATGATCATAAAGAGTGCATGCAAAATATGATATAGGTATGTCCTAGATTATAATACCCTAACTATATGCCTACACACTAGACCCGTACTAAGTGACACATGGGCATGAGGAGCTGCACACATGCCATAGGTTGGGGTGTTAATCCCATATGCACACACAAGAGAACGCACAACCTAGCACTATTTCCCCCAAGTGCCTCGCAAGGCCCCATTGGAACCCTCCCCGGTTAAGGACAAGACATGACTTAGAGGTTATGTATTCTAATGCATACAATCCTACGCCCTCGCTATTGTGAGACACATAATGTAGGTGAATGATCATGGGCATCCTAAGCCTTTTGTCCTATGTAAATAATTTGTAAACTATGACATTTTATGAGAGATTGATTTCTAATTATATTTTAAGGCAATATAGTCATTATGAATTTTAACTTTCAATCGTTCTACTTTAAGATGGATTCATTATGGAATTATTAGATGACTAGCATGAATGAATATATTTATTAGTTGATAATGCTAGAATGATGAGTTTGAAAGCAATGTTATGCCATAAGATTAATAGAGTTAATGTTGCATGTATTCAAAAATAGTATTTCAATTTTTAGACCAAGAATAAAGTGATGATTCTATTTGATTTGCTCTTATTAGTATAAAGATGATTCTAGGGTTTACATATAGGTGAGATACATGCACACACAAAACATATTTCATTCATATAATTATCATGATCACAAATCATATGTTAGAAGCAAAAAAATAATCTTTTGTTGTTAAATTTAATGCTTGAATTTTATAATGATAATATAAAAACCCATAGTTGTCATGAATTTTAAGATGCAAATTTTTTATTTTCATATTTTGGCAAGAATATCAAAACTAACAATGCACGAGATTAGCATTATAACTAATAATATTCATTAGGTGACAATGTTAGTATGATGAGTTAATATTATGCCATAAGAATAATGCATGTTTCTTAAATTGATAGATATTCAATTTGTAGACCTAGAATTAAGTGATGATTTGATTTATTGATGTCAAGGTGATTCTAAGGTCTAGATATAGTAAGATAAAAAATTGTGAACTTCCTTTCATAATACTCCTACCATGATATGAAGTTATAATAGCCAACATATAAATTATAATTCCTAAGTATGATAAAAGTAGTTGATTTAAGATAGTTCTTGATAGATCATGACTTATGATATATGATTATAGAGAATTTTATCATGGGATATCACAAGATCATGATGGCGAGTGTGAATTCAATATTCATTCTTTCGAGTTATGACAATGAGTTCTTTCAATATGTCTTTTGTGATTTTCCTTCTAAACATAATTTTGTGATATCACAATATAATGATAATTTTCTTTTTCAGTCATTGCACGAATACACATGAGTCTATAATTATTTTGATCTTTGCTAGGCTTTAGTTGGACTTAGTAATTTAGAGTGGATCTTGGACTTCCTGAGGTCTACGCTGTGAAGGGTTCGCACCGGTATAGGAGATGTGATGGGATGACATCCCAAACCTCCATTTCTCAAGATATTTAAGTGTTATTGGTTGCTACCCATACTAAATATTTAAAATTTAGACTCAAAAATTGTCAAAAAAAGGAAAATTGAGATAACTTCTAAACAGAGTTGAATTTTGGCAATTTTGAGGGTCGAAATGAACTCAAATGAGCAAAGCTCATTTGTCATTGCATAGATCTTCTCAACCTAATTTCTAAAAGCTATTGTGGGTGAGATTCTGACAAGCGGATCAAAAGTTATGATCATTTGAAGTTTGGGTCAAAATATCGCATATTTTTGTAAATTTGATTTTGGTTTTTGTTTAAAAAAATGATTTTTGCGATTTTTCAATTCCTATTTTTCATGAATATGATTAAACATATTAAAGGCTATCAAATGACACAAGGATATTAATTAAATAATCAACCACTTGTGCATTTTATACATTTAGCCTAAGACCCCTAATTTTCCTTTAAATACTTTTTTTGACACTTATTTCATTAGTCTTGATAATATAAAAACAACTTTAGCATTTAATTTATAATGATGATATAAGACTTTTAAGGTAATAGATTTAGAAAGTTAAAAATAAAAAGGATAGATAAGTCACTTGAGAGATGATATGATTTTTATTCAATTTCATTCACTTTGATTCATTAATGAATTTGTGGCTTAATGTGTGAAAGTCATATCACATGTTATACAAAATGACGCATGATGGTTAAAAAAGAAAAAACAAACAAAAATGAAGTTTAAGCATATCATGAAGTAGAGTAATGATATTCATTTTTTGAATTGTTTCTACTTCATGCAAATGATGATACCTAATGAATAAGTGATTTGGGTATCCAAAGGGGACCAAGTGGGATGGTTTCTTTGGGTACCCAAATACATCATCTTTCCTTTTGGGGAGATGGAAATGAATGAGCCCTTTTGAGTGGAGTTTGTGTTTCATCTTTAACTTTGGGTCTCCATTCAAACCTTGGTTTAATATTATTTTTATGCATCAAATTTCCATTATGATTGTCTTTATTTTGAAGAGTATAATTGTAATGATGATTGAAAATATTTTTCATAGGAAATTTGTGCACTTCTATCTTTAAGTTGGGAGAAGAATGATTTTGTAAATAATAGTGTTTGGGATTTTGACTTACAAATACTTTGTGTTCCTTAATCCCATTTTTAGGTTTAGTCAAGATATTCATATTCATATTCAACTTGTTTTTAGATCTTACTTGATATTGTGAATTTATGTATTGTGAATATTTATTCATAATTTTCATAAGCAAGTTGATTTTTGTTTTTAATTCATCATTCTTGATCTTAAAATTAGGTCTAGCTTTATTACAAGCTATTGTGCTATTTTAAAGAGTGGAGACAAATGAGTCAATGTGAGTTTGATAGTCATTTCTTAATTCATCAAATGTTTCATCCATCTCTTTAATTTCAATTTTATAACTTTTACACATAGCACAATCATTTGTAATAGATGACTTTTCTAAAAGTAAATTTCATTGTGTTCTTTAAGATGCTTTTTTTCATATACCTTGAGTTTTTCTTTAAGAATATTGTAATCAAAACAAGGTTTTATATTTTCAATTGAAGATACATGGGTAGAACTAGATAAATCAGATTTTGATTCTACTTTAACTTTTGCTTTTAAACCTTTATTTTCCATGCGCAATTTGTAATTCACAATTTTCAATTTCTTAATTTTGCGCTTTGTAATTTGTAGCAATTGTAATGTAGAAATAAAATTGCAAACAACAAGGGAATTTGATTTTCTTACTTTTCTTTTGGATGAGGAAAGGTTTGAACATAAAGTTCCTTTGACCTCTTCATGTTCCTCTTCCAAAGATGTGTTGCCATCATCCCTTCCACTTGATGTACATTCCATGGATTCATCATGTGAGGAGATTTCTTGAATACTTATGCAGGCTTGCATATTCTCCAATTCTTGTGATTGTTCCATACCTACAGAAGGAGAATCATAAGTTCTTTCAAGAAAATTCCAAATCTCATATGCGGTAGGTAAATTATAAATAAGTTTGATAATATTTTGATCTAATGCACAAAATAGACTATTTATTGATTTTGCAATTAAAACAATTTCGTTTCTAGTTAGTACGCTAGGTGGCTTTTCAATTGTAATATTCCAAACTTTTTCATCTACAGCTTTAAGAAAATTTTTCATTAATATTTTCCACCCTTTATAATTTTTGCCCATAAATAAAGGTGGTGATAATACTTTTTTATTTATATTAAAATTTTCCCCACTAGTAGTAGTGAGATCATGATCAAGGGACGCCATTATTCCCGGTTGTTAAGCCGATTTGGAATAACCTAGCTCTGATACCACTTGTTGGATCTTAAGGCGCCCTTAGAGGGGGGGTGTGAATAAGGGTTGTAGAAAACTATGAACTTTTATAGAAAACTTTTATTATATTGTCAATTACTTGAAAAGTTAAGAGATCAAAATAGAGATTTTGAATAAAGATCTAAATTGTTATATGATGAAAGAGAGTATATTAAACAATTTAGAGAAAGTGAAGAATACATAAATTTTATTACGCAAAGAGAGACATGATTATTATTTATAAAATTGATTACAGAATCTGATTTCTATGACGCTAGAAATCAAAGCGATTATGAAATACTCTTTTCATTTCCTATACCGACTCTTCTCACTAAGAACCGTTTGGCTTTAGACGATCTCTCCCCAGATACAACCTTAAGCTGCTCTAGCCCTCCTATCACCAGAAATGCCTTGAGCACCCCTTAGATCTACTCCCTTGACCCAGTCGCCAACATGGGGCAAATTCCTCCCTAAGTCCTACCCAAACTTAGTTGCCAACATGAGTCGAATTTATGAACCAATTACAAAGTTAAATATAAAATACAAAAGATAAATATAAAAACTCCCTATGAGGTAATTTGAAGGAGTCGCCGAAGAATCGCTGAAGATCGTTGAAGTCCAAGCATGCATTCTTTATGTTGAGTTAGCATGTTGATCCAAGTCTCCTTTGATTCCTCCTTTTGAAATTTAGTGGGAGATGATGGTCTAGAAATATGGTCCTTACAAAATATTCAGAGTGCTAGAATAGTGCTCCTTTCAATCAGTTGTTGGAGAAGATGAAGTCTAGCAATTTATAGGACTAAAGGCTAACGCTGGCATTAAGGCTAACGCCTGGCTTTGACCCAATTTGGAATTGTTTTGATGGCTCGGATCTTCAAAATGGGAAGGAGATTCTGCACTTTAGGAAACATCCATTTTAGGCAACCCTAATGTTGGCGTTAAGTCTAATGCTGTCGTTAGGTCAACTCATTCCTAAAGTGCCCCTACAATCACGGCTGCTTCCCTCTTTTCCATAATCATTGAGAGTTAATGCCCCGCATTAAGACCTAATGCCTAGCATTAGAACTCTTTCATTTTCTAAGTTGGTAAGCTATCTCATCGATCGGCAAGCCATCCCGTCGATCTGCAAGCCATCCCGTCAATCGACAAGCCATCCCGTCGACTGTCAATGCCCAGCACTGAATCTTAATGCATGGCATTAGATCACAATAATAATTTCTGCTTGTGGGCAGTTCCAGACCAATAATGTCGCAACCTAGTGTCATATCTGTTTAAACATGCATGCTAAAAACATAATGGATAATAAGATCAAATACAAGTAGGATTTGTTATTCTCAAATCAAAGGGATGCGAAAAACCATGTTCCAACATACAATTCCTACAGTGAATAAATGTTAAGCTTACAATATTAGACAACACTGGAATGATGTCTTCTATTGTTCCTGCTCAGCTGGTACTTCTTTGAAACTTGGCTGAATGTAAACTTCAGTCCTTGTTTCTTTTCGATCCTTCTCTTCAGTAGAGGAGAAAGGATCACCTTGCTCTTCTGAGTAGAAGAGCTATCTTCTTTCCTTGTGTCTCCTAGCTGGTTCAGTAAGCAGGAGGAGGAGAGAACTTGTCAGTCGTCAATGGAACAGTGATAATGACTTTGTTCTTTTCAGCACACCAACATTTCTATTTGAAAGTGCCCTAATAAGTTCATTTATATTGCATTTGTCTTCAACGGATCTTAGAAAGGCCCCTGACACTTAGGAAGAGGATAGAATGCTTTATCTCTCCTTTACAACTTTTTGTGCCAAAAGCAAGTCACGCCACTGTCTTCTTCTTGATTTGAATCTGTCTTAGCGGTTGGGCTGAGGCAGTCTTCTGTCTCAGCGGTTGATCTGCCTTTGTCTCAGCGGATCCGCTGAGACAGTTTCACTTCTCAGCAGATTTTGTCTATCTACAGCTCAGCTGAGGCAGATCACTTCTCAGCGGCTCCTGGCCTCGTCTCAGCTGTTCTGCTGAGACAGTGACTCCTTCTCAGCAATTCTGACAGAAAACCTCTAAACGTATTCCAATGTTTGGAATATCTTAATTCTGCACATTCATGATGCAAAGTATAGGGTTTATCAAATACAATATGTACTTAGCATTGTGAGTAATGCCTCTTCAAATCAAGGGAATATTGAGGGCAATATTCCCAAAAATCTCTCCCTATTTGAAGAAGGCAAAACAACCCCAATGCTAAGATACATAACAAATAAAACTTATAATGAAAATGTACTACACAACATTCATGATATCATAACATATACATGTTAACATTACTGTGCCATTATAGATAATGTCATGATAGACAAAATAACAGTTTAGTTTATCAAACCAATAATATAGTTAACTAATTATGTCTAGGCATGATAGAATATCTAAAGCAATAATACTAAATCATATTAAGCTTTGACTAATATTAGCCTATAACATAAACCAAAAGATTCAACAAAACTTTCAATTTCATTTCAGTCATAATGTTGAGACACTGTTCTAATTACATTTTGAATTTCAGAAGAACTAAATACATTCATTTAGGTTTTTCTCCTCTTCGAAGATGTTGAACATTCAACATTGTCAGCAACAACTTCTGTTCCATTTGTTGAGGCTTCCTTGTCTTCAGCAGCAACAACCTTGTTTACAGTAACAGTAGTGGCAGTATCCTTTTCAACATTAGCTGCTTCGATCTCAGCTATCTTTTTCTTGTTTTCTTGTCTCTTGAAGTATAAATATGTCTTTGGAATGTACCTTGAAGGCATCTTCCTTGGGTTGTCCTTCCTCACAAGATTTTATTTGAAGATTCTTTCTCTTCTTAGGTTCCTTTCTAGATGCTTTATCCATTCCTCAGCTAGATAAATCCTGTCAATGTCTTTGCAAACTTGCCCATGGCTTAACTATGCATTCAGTATTATACTCTTGGAGTCCTCACTCCAATATTCATAATCTGGGTCTCTGTCCTGCTCATCCCTTTTCTTGGCCTTATATTCTTCAGTTAGCATCATGTGCTCTCTCTTCCTTCTCTTTTCCAGTTGAGCATTTTGAGCAATTCTGGCATGACCCTCAAAATCAAAATCTTCCTTTCTATAGTTATCCAGCAGTAGAAGATTTAGCGCAATCCTAGTTCCTTGTAGCATTGGGAGAGCCAATTCTGAATTGGTCTCAGCATTGGCCACCTCCCCCTTTCTGGTTTCTTCAATAATTTTAGCTTCTAGGGACTGGGAGGCAGTTACTACAGAACCTGAGAGGGTCTAGAAAGCATTTTCCAGATCAGATTGCATCTCATCTTTCATCCTTTATGTTTCACTGATCATTATGGGGCAATTTTCCAGATAAACTCTTTCATATGGTTGGAGGCTTTTTCTATTACCTCATCTGTCTTGCTTACATAGTTCTTGACATAAGACATATCTTGCTCAGACAGGTTGAGGTGTTTGTCCATTAATCTGAGGATTGTGCACTAAGAGGCCACTAACTTTTCTGTAGATCAATCCACTTTGTCATTTGTTTATTAAGGACCGTTGTGTCTTCCTTAATCTCTTTGACCTCAGCCATGGCTTCTTCCTTTAGGGACAATATTGAACTGTCAATGTAGTTCTTCATGGAAAGCATTTGACCTTCAATTAATGTGTTGATGAAGCTGAGCAGCTTGTCATGGGATATAGCTAATGTGGATGGGACATTAGATAGAATATCCAGCTCCCCCACAACCTGAGCTGGGATTGGCTCTCCCTCAGCTGGGCCAGGTAAGTTCTTCTTTTCAGTATTAGCATAAAGCTGGTCTTCAGCTTGAACCATTGCAGCATTCTGCATGGCTTCTTCAACATTTTTCTGATGCTCCCCCTCACTTGGGGCATTATCATCTTTATTATCTACATTTAGATTAATATCATCATTAACATTAATGTTAATGGGAATATCATTGCTATTATTGAAATGTACATTACCTGATATATTCTCTTTTTCTTCTTTAACAATTCTTTCTTTCTCCCCCTCACTTGGATCATCACTATTGTTCTGATCATCTCCCTAGAAGTCTGCTAATTTAGGAGGGATTAGATTAATGCTTTGCTCTAGATTGAATATTAATGAGTCAAGCTTACTTTGTAGGTCTTCAACAGTGTCTTCTTCATTTTCCTCATTCTCTCTACTGAGGAGGAGTTTACCATCTGCACACTTTTATCAGTAGTGGCAGGGTTGAAGGATCCACATGGAAAGTGATCTTCTTACTGACCTACTGACTTTTCTTTATCACTAGTAGCAGCAACATCTTCATCCATTTGATGATCTTTCTCTGGGGCATCATCTGTTTCCCTTTCTACATGACCTTCAGTGTCATGTTCAGCTCCTTGATCCATTGGAGGACTGCTAGCTTGTTCATGAGAGTCCACAGCTGGGACATTGCCTCCTGCCTCTAACTCAGTATCAGAGTAGACTATCCTTGCTTTTCTCAGCCCTTTAACTAAAAGTCTTTTTATTAGTTTTGAGTTCAGTTGGTTGGCTCATAGGGAGGACCCTGGAGAATCTATCTAGGGTCTTTATGTCCATTCTTGTTAAGTAATGTTGGTTTGAACCTTTGGTCTTGTCAAACTTGTCAGGATAGGTATTTAATAGGTAGATGGAGAGAATTCTGCCGAGGCTGGGTGCCTACAGACATTCCCTAATTCTTTGAAATAGAACCTCAACCCAAGAAGTCTTCTTCTTCAGAATAACTCTTGACATCAAATCAAACATATGTTTGAGATGGTGTCATGAGAACCTGGTTTGCATAGGATGGCCTTTCCAATAATATCAGAGAGCAATTTGGCTCTCTGGTTAAAGAACTTCCTCTTTAGTGAGCCAAGTCTGGCATCACTATATTCACACCACTGTACAGATTGGTCCTTGTCATTCTCAGAAATTTCTTCTTCCTCATCTTTACTGCAGGAGGGCAGCTGAAGGGCCTTCTCCATTTTTTAGCAGAGATTTTAATCTTTATACTTCCTATCCTGCCATTGATGGTTGAATTTGATGATGACAACTTTGCACTAGAGTATAATTCTAGAACTTCAATTCTAAGAATCATGGAGGGCTCAGACAATACATACTCAAGTCCTTGATTTGAAAGAAGTTTAATCACTTCTTTTATTTCTTCTGGAGCATGCATACATCCATTTCGAACTATTTTATAGCCCTCATGCAGCTCTTTAGCCATCTTTGGCGCCATTTCTTATGAAGGTTAGGTCGCTGAGATGGGTGGTAGAAGTCTTATCTCGTCGGATAGGTTAATGGAAAATGTGCTAAGTTAATCAAAATTTGGATATTTATAGGGGTTTGATTTAGGTTTAGATTTTCCCTAGATGTATATGTTGATTAGGTTTAATCAATTTGATTGATTTTACATTGTTGATTTGTCAATTATGACATATTTTTATTTAGCCAGCCCGTGTCAGCGGAACCGCTGAGACAGAGTTGTTATCCTCTAGGACAATGAATTGTCAACCGTTGAGACAGCTTTAGTTGTCTCAGCGGATTAGCTGAGACCTTCTTAGCTATCTCAGCGGTTCAGCTGAAACCTTCTCAGCTGATTCAGCTGATTTCACTGTTTATCAGTGAGTTATATTATGAGGCTTATGTCATGATCTAACCTTGCTCCCAATTATTCAGATAACAACTTATCCTATCATTGTTTGTTAAACATGATTACATGCTATATTAAATCTAGTGAATAACATCATGAGCAATACATACAAATTGGCAGAAAAAAATCTATTCTAAATTCAACATGCCAAGCTCAATTTTAAAAGCATTAAAGTTTGCCTCATCCAATGGATTTGTGAATATATCAGCTATTCCTAAAATTAGAATCATAACCCAACTGTTGAATAAGCTTTATGTTCACGGTTGAGGAACCCTTAAATGAAATGACCTAAATCACAAGAGAAAATTGGCACCAATTTCTGAATTCGGTGCAAGTTTAAGTAAGACCTGGATTAGACAAAAGTAACACTTGACTCGGGTCTTGTGTCCTTAGAAGTGAATGATGTGATAATGACCTATGCGAGGTGTAGAGTCATGGATTCACCTTGCCACGAGCCTGCAACAATGCTTCATAATATCACCGAGGCAATTTTTTATAAACATCACAGGCTAAAACAAGTATTGAGTTTTAGAATTCTTTTTGGAAGCATAAAGCTTACCACGACTAAATCCTTGAGACAATAACACCATGTTTGGGAATGTGTAGGTTGAAATGGGGCAGTATCATGACAAATCGGGTTGTGAAAATTCAGGATGTTTGAACAATTTTGATTATTTTTCCATGTCATGATATTGGAAGTTCATTGACCCCATAAATATTTGAAATCAAGCGAGTGTCATTTTAAGTTCTAGGAGATGTGTAGAATATATGTGATCCTTTGGATATGGATATGATGATTTCAAGAATCAAAGCGCAATTGTTTGACGATATTATGATCATTCTTGTTCAGTTTCTGAATTGTTGAACACATGGTTGTTGGGAATTTGTCAATTATAATTATATAAATTTATAAATTTACCGTTCAGAAATAGTTGTGGTGAAATCGTGTGAACTTGGAATTCGATGAAGATGTTGTAAATATCAATTTATAAGTTGTGGTACAAATTTCAATGTGAGGTATGTTGGAAATGGATTTCCTTATTAAAAGATGTTATTATAGTTTGTCTTGATGAACGGAGAATGTACTATGCCCATTAAGATCGGTAATCTAGAAATATGCATAGATTTTAATTTACGGTTGATCATGAGAACCACGTGTGTGTGTATGAATGGTAAATGATTGTATTGACTAATTGCTCATGCATACTTTTGTGGGAAATTATAACGGTACACTATGGGGAAATTTGGGATGATGCGCGATGCAATGTGGATCAAAGATGCCATGCACAAGTGTTAGGTGCGAGTCAGGACATGCTAAATTAGTAACCTCATCAAGTGTACTCCGAATTTGGATTTACATAGTCCGACCTTCAATCCCCATAGCCTCAACCTAAATTTTGGGGGTGAAATTGTTTCTTCGTTTATTGGATTTGTAACATCCCAATTCGATCTAGACCCCTCGGGAGTGTGTAGTGTCACCGAGAGTTGACTCGGGCTTGGTAGAATCCCTAAGGCCCTGAGGTGGTCAGGTTTGAGTCACGGTTGACAAGTGATGATTGATTTACTCCTCTCTAATTGTAGTGTTGTAAGTGTAAGTATGTCCTGGCAGTCAAGAAATACGCTTTGGCAGAGGTAGGACAGGTTAGTTTAGAAAATTCGGGAAAAGAAATCTTTTAAGTTAAAATTGACTGTGCGTCCCCTCGATCGACGGACTATCCTGTCTGTTGAAACCGATTTCTCGGTCTCTTATGGAGTTCGGGGCCCTCAACGAATTGAGGGGCGACTAGTCCTTACTAATCCCTCGAGGAGGGTAGGCGGAAGATTAGGAAATTGACTAAGACCTTGGTCACAGCGAGGAGGTCCCTCCACTAACCCGGAAGATCGTTGAGCGCTTCCCCTCCCAAGCCAAAGCTGAGACTTGGGCACCTTGGAGAGCTCTAGAAATGCTAACCAAAGAAAGCCTAAGGAGAGGGAAGCTGAAGTGAGATCCTCTCCAAAGGTGCCCTTGAGGTCCTATTTATAGATTTTCTGATCTGGCCTGCAAATAGCAGGATTCCGTCTCTTGATTTTACTATCCGCACCCCAAATGGGTCTGCTAACAGCCAAACTCCGCTGTTTGGAGAGGCTAAAGGCAGACCACTAAGGGTGACAGGGTAATTTGGCCGATCTCGATGACTCTGGAAGGGATCTGACTCGCTCGCTCGTCTCGCGACCCATTGGTGAGTTTTTGACCCGCTCGCCTCCTTGCGAGCACTCGGCGGGTTCTTGACTCGCTCGCTTGTCTCGCGACCCATTGGTGAGTTTTTGACCCGCTCGCCTCCTTGCGAGCACTCGGCGGGTTCTTGACTCGCTCGCTTCCTAGCGAGCACTTGGCGAGTTCTTGACTCGCTCGCTTCCTAGCAAGCACTTGGCGAGTTCTTGACTCGCCGTCCACTCTGGCTCGCTCGCCTTTGGTTGCCCATCCTCTAGGCGAATATCGGGGTTGTACACAATCCCCGCTCTTCGCGAGGCTTTTTAGGCTCGCGAAGAATCATCCAACCCTTGATATTCGTCGGCCCCTTGGTGACGTGGAGAGAATCTTTCGGTGGGTCCCATGCCCACCACTATAAATACCACTCTCCTTGGCCGTCATTCGAACTTTTCATTTTTCTCTGGTTTTTCTTACTCGCCGCGGGCCCCAACGCGATGTCGAAAAACGACGAGATGCTGGCCCGCCTAAAGGCTTTGCAGGCGGCCCAGAAGGGAAAGACTGCTGTCATCGCCTCCTGGAATTCTCCGCGACGCTCTCCGCCTCCCCCTTCCCTAAGGACGGCAAAGGCCGTCCGGCGCCCGGCTGGTGGGGGTGGGCCTTCCTCTTTGCCGCACTCTCCGGATGACGAGCGCGCCTCTCAGGTATTATCGCCCAGTTGCTTATTTGGTGCTCTTCCTTTTCGTCCTTATTTATCATATTCGCAGAATGAAACCGATTTCTCGGTGTCTTGTGGAGTTCGGGGCCCTCAACGAATTGAGGGGCTACTAGTCCTTACTAATCCCTCGAGGAGGGTAGGCGGAAGATTAGGAAATTGACTAAGACCTTGGTCACAGCGAGGAGGTCCCTCCACTAACCCGGAAGATCGTTGAGCGCTTCCCCTCCCAAGCCAAAGCTGAGACTTGGGCACCTTGGAGAGCTCTAGAAATGCTAACCAAAGAAAGCCTAAGGAGAGGGAAGCTGAAGTGAGATTCTCTCCAAAGGTGCCCTTGAGGTCCTATTTATAGATTTTATGATCTGGCCTGCAAATAGTAGGATTCCGCCTCTTGATTTTACTATCCGCACCCCAAATGGGTCTGCTAACAGCCAAACTCCGCTGTTTGGAGAGGCTAAAGGCAGACCACCAAGGGTGACAGGGTAATTTGGCCGATCCCGATGACTCTGGAAGGGATCTGACTCCCTCGCTCGTCTCGCGACCCATTGGTGAGTTTTTGACCCGCTCGCCTCCATGCGAGCACTCGGCGGGTTCTTGACTCGCTCGCTTGTCTCGCGACCCATTGGTGAGTTTTTGACCCGCTCGCCTCCTTGCGAGCACTCGGCGGGTTCTTGACTCGCTCGCTTCCTAGCAAGCACTTGGCGAGTTCTTGACTCCCTCGCTTCCTAGCGGGCACTTGGCGAGTTCTTGACTCACCGGCCCCTCTGGCTCGCTCGCCTTTGGTTGCCCGTCCTCTAGGCGAATATCGGGGTTGTACACAATCCCCGCTCTTCGCGAGGCTTTTTAGGCTCGCGAAGAATCATCAAACCCTTGATATTCGTCGGCCCCTTGGTGACGTGGCGAGAATCTTTCGGTGGGTCCCATGCCCACCACTATAAATACCACTCTCCTTGGCCGTCATTCGAACTTTTCATTTTTCTCTGGTTTTTCTTACTCGCCGTGGGTCCCAACGCGATGTCGAAAAAGGATGAGATGCTGGTGATGAGTCCGCACTTAACGCCCATTTCATGAGTTCTGTCTGGCTTATCCCACGACCACTTACGACAGTGCGCACGACCACTGGTCGTGCGCCACTGGTCGTGCGAACTTTGTATTTTATAATTTTCTTCCCTTGCAGGCTCCGTCCAGTCAGGCGCACGATCACAGGATTCTAGTGCGCACGACCACTGGTCGTGCGCCAACGACCGTGCGCACTGTTTATTCCAGCGCCTATAAAATGCCCTGTTTGCGAATTAGGGCGGGATCACGCTTGGCAACTCCGTCCAGTCCACCGTTTTCGCCCTTTCCGCTGGTTTTTCACCCCCCTAGGCCTCCTCCATCATCCTTGAGCCCCAAGGAGAGATTTCCAGCCCAAAGATCGCCCACATCGAGTAAGGAGATTGCGTATCGGAGTAAATCGGATCGTGACACGAAGAAGACGAGCCATTGGGAGGAAGTGACAGCCCTCCTCTACCTCGGATGCAGTTGAAGACCGAGTTTGGACGCGGCTTGACAACCCTGCGATTCCAACCGTGAATCTTCGGCAAGGCTTCGGATTTGGTCGACTCCTTTACTCTCTTTTTCTTTCTCTATGTTGATGTTTGTTTAGGTTAGTCTCCTCTATATTATTGATGATGTGCACAATGATTCTAGTTATGTAATGCTTATTTCATTTATTTGAGATTGTATTGTTCAATTGTGCTTAATGAGGTGCGCCCCCATTTAACTTTTATTTCGTCATTGTGTTCGGTGCCGCACTAGCAATTGCTAGTGGCGTGCTTGTTGGCGAGGTGCTTGCGACCCTCATTCCGCCGTTCTCTCCATTCCATTCCATTAGCCTACTCGCCCATCCGCCTACCGAAGCGTGGCACAGCGGCCCGTGTATTCCATCCCGCCTAACGAAGCAGCGCGCTCAAGGCCTGCACAGTTCGACTCCGCTTGCCTACTCGTCCATCCGCCCTTGCGACGCAGTGCGCTCAAGGCCTGCCTAGTCTCCATTCCACCAAGCGAAGCATTGCATGGCGGCATTGCATAGGAGTAGTCGTAATATTTTATTTTACTATTCGCAAACCAAACCAACCATCCTTTGTAACCCCGACCAAGGACTTCGATCTCAAGTCCTTCCTCGAAACCTAACTCCACCTTACTGTGTTCCTTGAGAGACCGACACTCGGGGATTTTCCCCATTTTTATTACTTGAACGATCGGTGCACTTGCCGAAATTATCGCATCAAGTTTTTGGCGCCGTTGCCGGGGAACACAGTCGTGTGAGTTTTCTGGAGAGGGAGAATCTGAGAGAGAAGCCCTTCCATTTGTTTATCGCATCTTTTATTTTATTTCTGTTCTCTTTATTCCATTTTCCTGTTTTAATTAGGTTGCTTTAGTAAATTTTGTTAGGTGTGGTATTTCGCACAATAGTGTCCTTCATTTTGAATCGTTTTATCTTCACACTATGTGGGAACATCTAAATATCCGTTGCCGTTGGTGTGGAGCTACTTCCCACTCTAGTGATGAATGCCCTACGGAGAACAGTAGGCATAATTCTTATAGCCCAGCATATGGAGCACCGACTTCGTCGGATACTCCATATGGTGCGCGTAAGTCTTATGGCTACTCTGCTGAGCCTTTACCGTCATATTTCTTTTCGGCTTCAGCACCCGCTCTGCCAAAGAAGCCTGCTAGGCAGTGCCGGTTTTGTCAGAGCACTGATCATGTCTTGAAGGACTGTGCCGAGTATTTTTGCCAATTGGACGAGGATGACGAGCCGGATATCCGGATCGTCCCAACTCCTAACTCTGGCGGGACACCTTCAACATCCGGTTATGTGTCAGTGTCACCTTCACATCTTGAAGGGTATGGCATGGATACGGTCACCAGATGTGCGGTTGATCTATGCACCGACATTGCTCAGCCTTTTCTCCATGTGCATCCACCACTTCCAGTGAATTCGATTCTTTGTGAGGAGTCAGTGCTCGACCTTTATCCGAGCACTATTCTTCCCCCTGTTGTGCATACTACATTCGTCTCTGACGACATTGTCGATGATATGTCACAAGAGAAGGCCGTTGATCTTAGTGTTGTGCCTACTCCTATGGAGGAGGACAACCTTCTAGGTGAAGAGGAATTTTCCTCAACACCGGTGGAGGAAGTCCAAATCTTGGGCATGGCCACTGTCGATCCCGCTGAACCTTGCGGCATTGATGACAATGCCAACATTATTTTACTTCCCCAACCTGATGGGAGTGAGACTGGGATCACTCCCCCGATTGACGATTATTTATGTTATTCGTCTTCTTTATTTCTTAATCCCCTTCCGTCATCTGAGTCTGTGCAGGTTGAATCTTCACAGGTACTTCAGGAGGACTTGGAGCTTATTGCTCAAGTCAATGATGAGAGCATCCTCTCATGTGAGGAGGTTGATCCCCCCTCCGTAGAGGAAGCTCCACTCATTGCCTTCGTCTCCTGCTGCCTCCCTGTTGACGACACCTTGCTAGGCAAGGATGTGTTTGGTGAGTTGAGTAAGGATATCCCCTTCTCTTCTTATTTTCTGTTGCCTCTACCTGTGCTAAGTTGGTATTATTACTTGTGTAGAGGAGTGACTGTTCTGTCGCCGTATCGGTACTCGCTACCGACACGCGTATTAGAACAGTTACCTGCTCATTTTCATTATCATTCGCCTATCAGTTAATATATATTTAAACTGTTAATTATGTCCCGTTGGGGGGACATGTAGCCCAACAGTTATCTAGGATTAATCTTTTCCTTAGATTCTACGTTGTTCTCTTTTTTTTACCCTATTTTTCTTATTTTAAATTAGTTTCTGTTACTACTGTAATTGGCCCCTCATGCGCGGTGGACCCTGGAACGCTTGCATGGCACGATGATTCAGTTTTTGTAGAGAAATTGTGTGCCAGAAAATTTCCTTGGCGCACGACCACTGGTCGTGCGCACTATCTATCGCGCACGACCATTGCTCGTGCGATCGGCCCAGTTTCTTTATAAAAACCGGTTTGCCCGTACCCTGCGTGTGCATTCTAGGTCTTCGCTCCCGTCGTTCCTTTGCTACTATTCGTGCGCCGCTTTCGCTGGGTGCTCGCTGATCGTGCGTCCTCCCTCCTTCCGGTGAGCCCATTTCGGTTCTTTCTCCATCCCTTGCCCTAATCTAGCCATGAGTTCCAGAAATCGCCTTTTCTCCAAGGCCTACCAGCGCTCTGGTCGTCCTTCTCCTTCTCCAGCTCAGATCCTTGCTCAAATGGCCACCTTTGCCAAGGATGTGCACACTCGGCGATACAATTCACTGAAGGAGAAGCCTTTTCTCTCCCAACGTTTAGTAGATTGGAACGAGCTCAATTCAATCGGCGACAATGGCGAGTTGGGGGAGGCCGTCCGCCTTCGCTATTCTTTTGATCACTGGAGCAGGGTATTTGGGTGTGATGACCTCGGCTATCGGGAGCTCACCTTGGAGTTTCTCGCCACGTTCGAGTGGGAGTTGCTGCCCTGCGGTCTACGTCCTGCACGATGTTCTTTCCGAATAATGGGGAGAGTCTTCACTCTTACGTTGGCGGAGATGGCGGTGAGCGCTGGTTTTTACACTGAGGCGGAGGCTGCGGCGATTGAATTTTCGAGTTTGAATATCTCCTTCCCTGACGGCGTCACCCCGCGTGACGCGTGGTGTGCTCTCACGGGTCATGATGAAGAGTATGTAGCCAGGAAAAGCAAATCCACCTGGATCGTCGCGCCTGCTCTCCGATACCTGCAGCATGTCTTTAGCCACTCCCTCGTTGCCCGAGCTCTTAGTTAGAATGTCGTGGGGTAGCAAGATCTGACCTGTTTATATAGTATGGAATTCCGGCTGCCCTTGCATCTGGGCTACTTGCTCGCTCTCTTCCTCCACCATGAGGCCACTTACGGTCTCACTGGCGCCATTGGTGGTGCCTATTACATCACGCGTATTGCCAAGGGATTGGGGGTGCGGAGTCAGCTGCCTCCGATGGTGCAGGTGACTGCACCCTCCTTCATCAATCGGGCCACCATGGTGAGCTTTCATTTACTGCGGGTCGTGGGAAAGAAGAGTAGCAGGCGTTTTGTAGTTGTGATGCCGGGAGATGCGCCTCGGGAAAGGCATGTTGATGAGGAGCACGGAGAGCCGGCTGTGCCACCGCCTACACTCCGAGAGTTAGCCCTTCTGCAGCTGCAGCGTCGGCCATCCAAACAGGAGCGGAAACACATGGAGGAGGGTAGTTCTTCCCGAGCACCGGAGGTCCCAAGCTTCAACCAGCGCCTCTACGATTTGGAGGCGAATCAGTATTGGCTGACGGACTTTGTCTATCAGCAAGCCTTGCGGGGAGGGCTGAATATCCCCCCACCTCCTGGCCGTGCTGCATCTTCATCCAGACCTTCGCCGTCCGTCGTTGTTCTAGATAGTGATAGCGACGACGAGTGATCTTCCACCCCGTGTGCTGGCCAATCTCAGTTTTATCTTGTTCGTGCTGCTGTTGATTCTTATGTTTCCTTGCGTCATTTGAACATCTTTTATTTTGCTGTAATAATAACTCTATGATTCTAAATGCTCATCTGGGCATTGTGTTGAGAATTTTGTTTGCTTATTTCGTCCCTTTTGTTTTTTGTGCATTTGCTTTACCTTGTTCGCAGGGATTGGTTCACCCTTTGGGTGACAAATCAGATTTCCTGTTTTTATTTCTCTCGCATGTTTTAATTCAGTGCATATATATATATTTGTTGTTTTTAGTGTATTGCTTGCAGGTGCTTAATATTTTGTGATGGTGGAAGTTGCGGATTGTTCACGGGTTTATCGCCAATCGTATGGTATGCTCAATTCTGAGCATTGGGTAACACTTCTCCTCCCTAGCTTTTCAGTTTTTGTGATATAATGATTAGATTAAGTATGGGGGAGAGCACGTGTTATTCACTATGCGCACAGGTTGCACCGCATGCTAGACGCTTGTTTTTAATTTTTCATCATTATTCCATGCTACACACCACTGCACCCACTTGAGCGCGTGCTTATCTATTTGTTTTGTGCTGAACAAACTATCTTTGTTAGGAATGTGAATTTGGATGTTAGCTTAGGAATTACTATTGGGAGCGCAATGTTGACTCGAGCAGTGTTCTAGTCGCATCCGCATGCTGCAATAGAATTTGAGTAAAATTAGATTATTTCTGTGCATTTAATTTATGATTAGTATTTATGCGTAGTTTTAGATTTATTCTACTCAAGTGGTGAATGTGATTGAAATTGGTGATAGCCCGGTGTTGTGTGTATACGAGCGCTAGTTGTGTGTTGCTCGAGTCGGGAGGAAGGTTTACCTTTCTCGTGGGCTAAGAACTTGCCCCAAGCGACTCTTGAAGCATGGGTGCGGGCGATTCATGGAGATAAATATGATATAGGCCACCTCTTGGCTAGATTGAGCCTTTGCTTTCCATATCCTATTCGCTCACCTTTGCTACCCAACATTTGTGCCTACCACTCCCTTTGTTCAACTCCTCCTCCATTCACCAAGGCCTAAAGCTTATCCCACTGTCGCAACCAAGTATTTGTTAAATGCACTCATGTTCTAGATTTGGTGTGATGTTTGGAATCGTTGTGTTGTGAAGGAGAAATAATCTCTATCTGCTGAATTTGAACCAACCGGAGGATAAAATCAAGAAAAAGAAAAATATGATATTGAAATGAAAATCTGAAAAAAAAAGTGTATTGAAAAGTTATCCTCCCGAGCGTATTAAAAAATCTGTTGGTATTTGTGGAGTAGGCTGTGTGCACACCTAGTTTTCATAATATGTCTGGGGGTGTGTCACACGAGCTTTGTTTGTGGCTTTGCTTGGTGCAACGTCCCGTTGACTCATGTTGGTTGCGTAGCCTTCGTTTTTACCCTTGATTATCATACCGCAACCTAAGCCCCATCTTAATCCTAAACGTCCTATTGATTTATCTCGCGAATTTGCTAGCGCCGTGGAGAGAGTGTGACCGGGCAAGCGTATGGTTCCCGACGTTGATGGATTTCAGCGGAGTTATTCCTGAACCCCGATCTTGTGCAACACCCTTCTTAGTTGCTTGTTACTTTCACACCGGGCATGATCGTTCAAATTCTTCACAATTCACCAACTGAGTATTGATGAATCTTTATTTACGCTCTAGTACTTTCGTAAATTATTTAGCATAGTTAGAATCTCTTTCTACTAAATTTTATTTGCATACCTTTGTTACTTCGCATTGTACTCCTTCGTGTAATTTTCTTTGTTAGCTACCATTTTTACATTCCACCGGATTTGTTTGCTCGGGACGCGCAAACAGGTAAGTCTAGGGGTGTGATGAGTCCTCATCTTATACACATATTTGGACTCATCCGGGCCATTTTTCTATTCATTCCACTGCACTTTAGCCCCATTTTAGCTCATAATTATCACTCTATGCTAGGTGCACGTCTTGGCCCGTTTTGGTGATTATTTCTTGTTTATCTTTGTTACTAGTTGTCATGCTGTGTTAAGTGACACCTTCAGTGGCTTGACTGGTGTCGTATGCTGGAACAGGAGTCGTGCAGGTGTTCCCGGTACAATTCTGTACAGGAACACTGCGCACGATCACTGGCTCCTTCGCGCACGACCACTGGTCGTGCGCCTCTGCTCGTGCGCACTTAACGCCCATTTCATGAGTTCTGTCTGGCTTATCGCACGACCACTTACGACAGTGCGCATGACCACTGGTCGTGCGCCACTAGTCGTGCGAACTTTGTATTTTATAATTTTCTTCCCTTGCCGGCTCCGTCCAGTCAGGCGCACGATCACAGGATTCTAGTGCGCACGACCACTGGTCGTGCGCCAACGACCGTGCGCACTGTTTATTCCAGCGCCTATAAAATGCCCTGTTTGCGAATTAGGGCGGGATCATGCTTGGCAACTCCGTCCAGTCCACCGTTTTCGCCCTTTCCGCTGGTTTTTCACCCCCCTAGGCCTCCTCCATCATCCTTGAGCCCCAAGGAGAGATTTCCAGCCCAAAGATCGCCCACATCGAGTAAGGAGATTGCGTATCGGAGTAAATCGGATCGTGACACGAAGAAGACGAGCCATTGGGAGGAAGTGACAGCCCTCCTCTACCTCGGATGCAGTTGAAGACCGAGTTTGGACGCGGCTTGACAACCCTGCGATTCCAACCGTGAATCTTCGGCAAGGCTTCGGATTTGGTCGACTCCTTTACTCTCTTTTTCTTTCTCTATGTTGATGTTTGTTTAGGTTAGTCTCCTCTATATTATTGATGATGTGCACAATGATTCTAGTTATGTAATGCTTATTTCATTTATTTGAGATTGTATTGTTCAATTGTGCTTAATGAGGTGCGCCCCCATTTAACTTTTATTTCGTCATTGTGTTCGGTGCCGCACTAGCAATTGCTAGTGGCGTGCTTATTGACGAGGTGCTTGCGACCCTCATTCCGCCGTTCTCTCCATTCCATTACATTAGCCTACTCGCCCATCCGCCTACCGAAGCGTGGCACAGCGGCCCGTGTATTCCATCCTGCCTAACGAAGCAGCGCGCTCAAGGCCTGCACAGTTCGACTCCGCTTGCCTACTCGTCCATCCGCCCTTGCGACGCAGCGCGCTCAAGGCCTGCCTAGTCTCCATTCCACCAAGCGAAGCATTGCATGGCGGCATTGCATAGGAGTAGTCATAATATTTTATTTTACTATTCGCAAACCAAACCAACCATCCTTTGTAACCCCGACCAAGGACTTCGATATCAAGTCCTTCCTCGAAACCTAACTCCACCTTACTGTGTTCCTTGAGAGACCGACACTCGGGGATTTTCCCCATTATTATTACTTGAACGATCGGTGCACTTGCCGAAATTATCGCATCAGCTGGCCCGCCTAAAGGCTTCGCAGGCGGCCCAGAAGGGGAAGACCGCTGTCATCGCCTCCTGGAATTCTCCGCGACGCTCTCTGCCTCCCCTTCCCTAAGGACGGCAAAGGCCGTCCGGCGCCCGGCTGGAGGGGGTGGGCCTTCCTCTTCGCCGCACTCTCCGGATGACGAGCGCGTCTCTCAGGTATTATCGCCCAGTTGCTTATTTGGTGTATTCCTTTTCGTCCTTATTTATCATATTCGCAGAATGATCCTTCGGACGAGAGCGAATCGGGAAGGCCAAACACGGAGATCCATCTCTCCTCTACGGGTGGGGGTGACGTTCTTCTTGCGGATACGAGGGCCGTTGATAGATAGGACTCGCCTTCGCAACGAGGTGAGCGAACTACCTCGTTTTCCCTTACGTTCCTTGACTCGCTAAGTCGTACTTACTTTTCATGCAGTGTCTTCCCTCGCGGCACCAGAGGATCAAGTTCCTCCTCCAGCGAACTCGCCCCTCATGCCGAATCGAAATATCTCCACTCCTGGATTCGACGTCCTGGGTCAGAGGAGCCCAGGAGGGACGTTGATTGCCGAGCCTGGACTTGGCTTCAGACCCGCGCTTGCCCCTGGTCTGGGTAAGGCCCTCACCCCTGCCTTTATTGAGGCATTCCGGGGTCAGCCGGGCACCTCCCGCCAGCGGCCCAGTACTCCAATTCCTCCACTAGGTTAGACTGTTGTCACTGAGTGTTGCTCTTCACTTTGTCGCTGATTCCTACTTCGCAGGTAACCCGACGACCCCTCCCTCCGAGTCAGAGTCTGGAGCGCTGGAGATGTCTCCACCCCCTTCGCCGAGCCAGGTTGCTGACTTTTTGGGGGATCCCAGCGATCCGGAGCGAATGAAGAGGCAGGTCACGGAGATATTTCAGAAGCATACCACCCTGCTAAGGGATCTACACGAGCAGAATCGGCTAGACCGGCTCGCCAATGAAGAAAGGTTCGCCGCGATGGAGGACGCGAACGCGCGCGTTCTCGCTGAGATACGACCGACCGATCAGGGCGACGCGACCTCCCCCGGGGTGTATATTGCTCGCATCGATGACTACATGCGACTGACGAGCCAGGCGAACCGGTCACTCCACGAGTATCACTACCCGCGAGTCCCCCCTCGCTCCGGTGTCCGGGGTCGCGGTCGCTGGAAGTGGTTGCGATATTGAGGATCTTCGTATTGCTTCTTTATTGTTTTTCTTCCCCCCACCTCTTCATTAGGAGGGGTCGCGAACAATCTTTATGAGTCTGTAATAACAGTACTTTCACTCGCTTGCGAGCCTCTTATTTTTTTTGCTTTTTATCTCGTTCTTTTTCTCCGCTTGGCTTGCTCTCGTGTGAATTACATCTCTATTACTCGCACTCGCGCACCTCCCTTGCTTTTTCCCTTTATGATTCATTGTTTTTAGTGTTAGCTCGCCAATGGGGAAAAGCTTTTAACAGGTTGTCGACTCGCAGGGAGCGAATTGGATCCCTGGAGGCGGGAGAGTACCGCGCGGATCCGCTATCCGCAGATAACGACGCTTCGGCTTCTTCCCGCCTTCCTTTTTCCTATAAATCGCCGACCGTTTTTCTTTTCTACCACCGCATTTACTGTTTCCTCCTCGCGCTCTTTCTCCTTCTGTTTCTCTCGCAGATTTTAGCTCGTCTTCGCGACCTTTGTGACTCGGCGGATCACACACTATGGTTGGCGAGGCGGAAACAGAGGGGCGAGCCAAGTGCGCCAAGCCCTTCCCCGACGACATTTTCTACTGCGCCAACCTCACGAAGGAGGAATATCTGGCCGCCGCTGACCAGTTCATCCACTCCGGTTTCGTGGCTCGCTGCCCTACCGATAGGAATTCCCTCAGCGACCCGCACCCGGACGAGCTCGCAATTCATGTCACCCATTTCGAAAATGGGTTTCGACTCCCCCTTCTACTTCCTTCCTCTCCCCCGAGAATCCAAACAGAGGGCCATCTGAGGCCAGCACCCTCCTGGGCTCCACCTCCATCTTGTCGAACGCCTTCTTGAAGATGACGTTGACCGAACTTCCGTTGTCCACTAGGATCCGGGACACGGTGAAGTTCTCGATCGCCGTCTGAATAACCAACGCGTCGCAGAACGGGTCCTCATAGCCCGGCATGTCTTTCTGGGTGAAAATGATTTTTTCAGTCGGGGGTGGAGCGGTGGATGTCGAAGCCACGCTCCGGCGGTAGATGGTATGGAGGCTAGCCTTGCGGGTCGCCTCCACCCCTACCCCCACATGGATCACCCCGATCCCTCCTCTACTTCCCATATCGGTTCTATCCTCACACTTTTCCTCGTCCTCCTCTCGAGGTTCAACCTCCACGATCCTTACTGGCTGCTGCTGTGGGGGCGCGGGCGCTCTGCCCCTCTTCACTTCTAGGAACTCCGGACAGGTGTCCGTCGAGTGACCTTCCACATCATGGAAGATATAGTATGGCAATGCCACTTCCCTTGCCTCGGCCTCTGCCACCCTATTCCTTCTTCTCCTAGCGGCTGCCGTTTCCGCCTCTCCTCCCCTTCCTCTTCCTCTTCCTCGTCCAATTGCCATGGACTGTTGGGGAGGGGGAGGCATTTGCATCGGACCTTGCCTCCACCCTAACTGGGGGGGGGGCTCCATTGTCCTCCGACATGGTTACCCCTTCCTGGGCCGTAACCTCTCCCCTGCCCATGCATTCCTCCACCTTGCGGCCTCCATTCCCCCTCCGGGGCCCGGGGCTCTTCTCTTATCCTGACCTCCTGCAGCCTCACCTCCGGCTCACTGAGCTTTGCTAGCCTCTTGGTGAGCTCCGGATTGGCTTCCTCACTCGCGACTTCCTCCGACACCCTCTCCATCAGCTCTTCAAAGGAGACGGGGGCTTTTCTCTTCAACGCCATCTTGAAGAAACTCTCTTTCAACCCGACCGTGAAGGCGAGTTGGAGTGCAAACCCAGGCATATCCTGAGTGAGCTGTACTTCCTCCTGGAACCGATCGGCATACTGAGCCAGCGGCTCCCTGGGTCCCTGCTTCACTGCGAAGAGGGAATCAGCGTCCTTCTTCCTCTTTTTTGAGGTCGAGAACCTCAGCAAAAAACTTCGGCGCAAATCCTCGAACGAGTAGATTGACCCTGCAGGGAGATAATGGAACCAGTCCCTGGCCTTCTCCTTGAGGGTGACGGCAAAGAGCCGACACTTGAAGGCATCTGACATCGGCCTGATGGAGACCGAGTCCTCGAAACTCTGCAGGTGCTGGACAGGGTCATCTCTACCATTGTAGTACACCCGGTCCCATTCTCCAAATCCCCCCGGGACGGGTGCGGAAAGCACCAACTCGCAAAAGGGGCTTCCCCCTCCTGTCACTCTTCCTGGCTCCACTCGTCCCCCAAGCTCGCTCGCCAAACTTGAGCTCGTCGGGACTGTGCTCGCGAGGGCGGTGCTCGCCTGGACCACCCCGACAGTCGCCGCTTCCTCTTGGCACGCACTCGCCAGTGTCGCGCTCGCTAGGACGGAGCTCGCCAGCACTGAGCTCGCCAGCACGGAGCTCGCCGGACTGGCGAACAGCACCCGCCCTTCCTGGCTCTGACCTAAGCCAACGGCAACTTCCTTTCCAGCCCTTCCTCCTGGTGCCTTCTCGCCGACTGCTGTTGGGGGAGGGGTCGCTTGAGGTGCCGGGGTCGCAAACTCACTTCGCAGAGCTGTGACCGTGAACCCCAAGGTGTCGAGCACCTCCTTTCTGAAATCCGCGAGCATCCTACCCATCGCCTCCTGAGGAGTCTCGCCGACCTCCTCTCCCTGCTCCTCATCTCCTGCCATAACCCTTCTCTGGAACTTTCTTGAACCAGCCACGCTCCACGCTCACCGCACCAAAATGTTGAAACCGATTTCTCGGTCTCTTGTGGAGTTCGGGGCCCTCAACGAATTGAGGGGCGACTAGTCCTTACTAATCCCTCGAGGAGGGTAGGCGGAAGATTAGGAAATTGACTAAGACCTTGGTCACAGCAAGGAGGTCCCTCCACTAACCCGGAAGATCGTTGAGCGCTTCCCCTCCCAAGCCAAAGCTGAGACTTGGGCACCTTGGAGAGCTCTAGAAATGCTAACCAAAGAAAGCCTAAGGAGAGGGAAGCTGAAGTGAGATCCTCTCCAAAGGTGCCCTTGAGGTCCTATTTATATATTTTCTGATCTGGCCTGCAAATAGCAGGATTTTGCCTCTTGATTTTACTATCCGCACCCCAAATGGGTCTGCTAACAGCCAAACTCCGCTGTTTGGAGAGGCTAAAGGCAGACCACCAAGGGTGACAGGGTAATTTGGCCGATCCCGATGACTCTGGAAGGGATCTGACTCGCTCGCTCGTCTCGCGACCCATTGGTGAGTTTTTGACCTGCTCGCCTCCTTGCGAGCACTCGGCGGGTTCTTAACACGCTCGCTTGTCTCGCGACCCATTGGTGAGTTTTTGACCCGCTCGCCTCCTTGCGAGCACTCGGCGGGTTCTTGACTCGCTCGCTTCCTAGCGAGCACTTGGCGAGTTCTTGACTCGCTCGCTTCCTAGCGAGCACTTGGCGAGTTCTTGACTCGCCGGCCCCTCTAGCTCGCTCGCCTTTGGTTGCCCATCTTCTAGGAGAATATCGGGGCTGTACACCGTCGATCGACGGGAGCTCCGGTCGATCCTTTCCATCGGCTGGAAAAGGTGGCCTTTTAATCTTTTAAGTCAAAATCGACTGTATGTCCTGTTGATCGACGGACCATCCCATCGATCGACGGGAGCTCCCTTCGATCGTTGCCTTCAGCTGGGAGCTAATGCCGATGGTAGCTTCTGCAAACTCCGGCGGTAGCGGTCGAATCTCTGCCTGTGACTTTTCCCATGGTGGGTGTCTTAAATGGCATAAAATAAGGTTGTAGTAGAGTTGATGTCCAATAGGAGGCTGACACCAAAGCTTAGAGTTTCAATGCATTGCTTGGAAAGTTGGATTGCATTTAAAGGCATATTAATGCAAATCAAATCAAAAACTCTCTTCTCTCTTAAGTCAAAAGGGCTGATCACTTCTATGATTCATTTTCTTCTTCATCTTCTTCTTCTTCCCCTTTTCTTTTCTTCATCTTCTTCCTCACACCTCAAGGTTTTAACTTAGGGTTCTTGAAGGAGCAAGCTTGGAGAAGTATTTAGAGCTTGGCCGACCACCACCCTGCTGCCATGAAGACGAGCTCCAACCATGGCCAAAAAATAAGGTGACTTCCGACCCCTCTCCCTTGGTGCTAGATCGTAGAGAAATATTAGGAGAGGTGATTAAGATGATGAATAATCCCATGTTAAATAGGGTTTTTAATTGTATATTATGTGATAAAGATGATTATAGCCCCTTGCTAAAGAAAGTTTTAATTTATAACATTGCACTTGGTAAATAAGGGGTGAAATTGTGCGTAGCTGGGTTCAAGCCAATTTTTAGGCTTGATCCCACTGGAATTAGACTTCGGGCTCAACATGAAATTTGTAGCCCTCAAAAAGAGCTTTCCGGCGATAGGTTACCCATTTTCAGAAGTGACCTGTAGCTCCCTAAAAGTCCAGTCGAGTGGACTGTCCAGAAAGCTGGAATGGGTAAAGTGCATGTTGTTTTGCTGTCCAGATTTCTGCAGTTGACTCCAGAGCAGATTAAAGGTAGGAACCACTTGGATCTGAGTTTAGGGCTCAACATGAATTTGGTATCCATTGATGTTAGCTTTCCAAATTAGGGTGGATCATAATTTTTGGGCAGGTGTAGCACCCAGAAATCCAGTTTTAGTGAACTGTGTCATAACACTTTTGATCTCTGTATTTTGTGGATTTCTCTCAAGCTATTGAGTGGATGCTCATGAAAATTGGTGGAGACATTGGTGACAACAATATGTAGACCCCTGTTGAATTTCATAATATTTGGATAAGTGGTATTAAAGTTATTGCCGTTTCATTTTATAACTTGAAAGAGATATAAATGCTGAATGTGAAGGCCGATTGGGCCGAAACTTTGTATGAATCATGTACATGCTAGTATAGACTTGTGATAATAATTTCAGATTTATTTCTGTTGATATGTCTCCTTAAATGAACCTTCAATAATTAGTTTTATGTGGAATCGTAAAAAGGACATGTTTATATAAATGCGCACATCGTTTGACAATCTATCAGATGTTTAGATTGGTGATAATCTCTCAGTAAGGTTGATAACTTTAATCATGTTGGAACACATTGTGATTTGTGGATGAGGGTTGAATATTGGTGATATGTTCGGTCTTACTTATTTAGTAAAATATGAATATGACACCATACACACAAGTAGTCCTGCAGGGTCTCATACAGTAATTTCCATATTATACGCACGCCACTACACAAGTTATGATAACTCGCTATGGGTAGCACTGGTGTCTTGGTGTGGTTTATAAGATATGGTTATGTCTTATGGTGAAATGTTAAGGACCCGGTTGTTGGGGGCCTTGGATGCTGATTTGCATCGGTTGAACTTGTACGATATGAAATGTGAGAAGGCTCCATTCGTGAGTCCTTGGGTGCTTGATAGCACGAGATGTGCATGAGAATTACATGAATGTGCATAGTTTGCACTTGGTGGTGTAATGATCCTTGTTGAAGGATTGCTTGTGTCAGATATACGGGCTCTCCAGTCATCACACCGACGGGAGCTGGCAGATAGATCTTGGTCGGTTGGGCTGTGCTCTTTGTGTTAACTTCCAAAGACGCCTTCCTTGCCTAGTGACCGGTTGGGATGCTCTTTTGGTATTTACTTCCCAAGACCCTTTCCGAGTCCAGTACGCAGGTGCTATGTTGTTGTGTTCTTAGCGTCGAGGCATATGTGAGGCCTAGGTATGGTAGTGTGCACACCCACCTAGTAGTGTAGAAGCCCGTTCAACTGCCACCGTCTGGCCACGACGGGGGGCGCCTGAGAGGTTAGCTACACACAAAAAGTGGGAACTATAGGTCTATGTCGACATAAAAAACCTGCATGGGTGAGTCATCATATCATAATCATTACATTGCATTCATCCTTTCATGATCATAGCATCGCACCGCATCAGGTCCATCATATAAATTAGTATGGGCTCTTTTATATGATGAGGTCCAAATTGGAAACCTTAACTTATAAGTTTGTATGGGCATTCATATAAGTTAAGGTACATTTTGAAACTTCAAATATACTGCTTACTTCTGTAGTGTTACACTGCATTCTATACCTTGCTACTCGTCACAATACTATCTTAGAATTGTTCCTTACTTCACTATCATAGTAACTGCTAGCATAAATGTACTCTTGTATGTAGTATCATTATTTCTACTGTTGATATAGAATTGCTAAGATTTTACCCTTACTACTGCCACCTGCTTTTGCTACTACTGTTTATATTGCAGCTTCTCTTCATTCCCTTTCGCCCGGTGCCTTGGAGTCATCGGGGGAGAGGATGCGAAGCCACTTAGACTTTATGACTAACGGTTGCTACACCACTATTTTTAGGAGCTCACTCAGGTGGAGAAGCAGCGTACGACACAGGAGGACTGCCGGGCTAGGGTGATAGGGCCTGCGACGATGATACCTTTGCTACTATTAGGGACAGATGTGAGCGATAGTTTTGAGATGTAGCCCTTGGGCTTCTGTTGTTTATATATTATTGATGGGTTGGCATGATGATATTGGAAAATAGCTGGTAGGATAGGCGTCTTGTGGAGGGGGCTAGCCCATGTGCTGGCACTTCCACAAGGCGGTTGTCCTAGGCATAGGACTCCCCTCGGCCGTGTTTTGTATTCTGGGAGGGGGTCTTACAAGAGGTAAATGTTTCATTGCTGAAACCTGGAGAGACTCTGAAGTAGAGTTAAGCTCCTCTTCAACAGAAAGTGATGTAGAAGTTGCTGAAGTTGCCTGCCTGATGGCATTAGGGATCTCCTTAGATGATGATGAAGAACATGCATTACTATTTGATAATTTTGATTTTGATTCTGATGATTTTAAAATGTGCTTTAAAGAATTATGCAATGATCATCTTGAGGTACAAAAAGAAATTGAAACAGTTAGGGTAGAACAAGAGAACCTTAAGAAAGATGATTTATATCTGAGAAATCAGGATTTAATAGATGAGATTCATAATAAGGAATCAAAACAAATTGAAATGAGAAATGAAAATTTAAAACTAAAGGAAGAGCTAACAAAAGCATAGGCCTTCGAAGACTCACTCAATGGGAGGAGTCAAAAGCTCAAAGATATTACACAAAATCTCTCTATGAGATTTAGACACCTATGTTTTGGAGCAGAGCCATCCACTAGCACAAAAGTCCATAGTAGACCAACCTGGAAAAATCCAGTTAGATTTATTAGACCTAGTGACTATCAAACAAGTGAGAGGAGTGCAACATTTGAGGATCAAGATAATAATAATCCTGATAAAATCACTGTATTTAATAAAGCAAACTCTAATAGTGAGAAAAGACCTATAGGGAAAATCAATCCAAACAAACCAATGAACCTAAATAAAAAGGGTGTTATAAAAGAGAAAATTGTTAGGCACTCTGCAGATTTATTATATTTAGATACATTCTATACACATTTCAAGTACCGATATAATAAACCTAGATTTAATAAACTCATTCTCTGCCATACAAAAGGATATCATGAAAGATCCTTTTATTCCTTCATAGAACCTTATAATGGTAAAAGCAAAGGGCCTAAGGTAACCTGGGTACCCTCTAATGTTTGAGTTACTTGTGCAGGATAAGGTAGGACCCTTCTTAAGAAACAATGAATGGGGAAGGAAGAACTAAGTCCTTAATAAAGAACTAAATCAAATAAAGGGAGTGATTTCTTCTCTGAATCCCCTTGTTATTTTCTTTGGTTCATGAAAATAATAGAATAAATACTATTTTCAATAAAAATCTTTGCTGGAAAAAATAGCAAGAACTCTCTAAGAAAATAGAACTGTTTATTCAGAGTTGCGTAGAATAGAATTTGACCTTCTGTCTAATTTTATTCGACGCCAGCTTCGAGAGTAATTTGAGTCAAATAATTCGAATAACATTCGACGCACCGTCGACTTCATATCGACGTATCCATTGATTTAATAGTTGCTCTTCACATTTGAAGGTGCGACGATTACAAATCGACGCAACGTTGACATAACAAGCGTGCACATTTTCACTTCTAGAAGCTGTCTCGACACATTTTTCCGCACTGACTATTAATCTTTGTCGACGGTGCTTCGAATGCAACCCTAAGTTGCGATGAATTGTCTTCTCTTAAGCAACGTAGGCGTCAAATTCACTACGCTTTCGAATTCTCTCTTTCTTGCTCTCATGCTTTCTTTCTCTCCAGTTCTCTTGCATTTCTCTCTCTCTCTCTCTCTCTCTCTCTCTCTCTCTCTCTTTCTCCCTCTCTCTTCTCTTGCAGGTACTTCATCTCATATTCAATGGCTACTCATAAGATCAACTATGGCTTCGACGTTGATGTGGACTCCTTCAATGCAGCCTCTGATAACTTCAAAGGCATTCTCGGCTTATTTAATTCCGCCGGGTTGACAAAGTTGACTTCTACAAGGTGTAAGATCCTCGACGTTGAACTGACAGAGTTGAAAGACAATCTTCACATAGGAGATAATGGATCCCTCAATGGGAGAACGTCTGGGACTGACATGAATATTATAGAGGAAATGTTGAGTCAAGTATTTGACCTTATAGCTGGTAGTGATCCAGATGAACTGGCAGGAGTAGAGATCAGTAAGGCTTTACAGATCATGCAGTTCAGGAAGAAGAAGGCCATCAACCTGAAGAAGATTGATCTACGTTAGGAATATAGATTCCTGGCTGATATAGTAGGGAAGGTACTCCTATATAGGATTTCAGACCATGATGTCATTCCCAAGCAGCAACTCCAGATCATGGGAGTTCTAATTCTGAACAAAAAGAACAACTGGAGGAGGGGCCTCCTAAAGATGATAGATCATAAATATGCACATAAAGAAAATGCATATATGTGAAGGATGACTCAGGTGCTGCTCCATCATTACCCCATGGTATGCAAATCAAAAGGAGTGCCAATCCCACCTGGGAAGAGAATAAACATTGGAATTTTCTCCAAGTGGGCCAGGAAGATCATAAAGCCTGTTCAAGCTGCCCCTTCACCTCCTCCATCTCCAACTCCACAGGATACAAAGATAACTCTACCAGATCCTCCAAGGGATAGAAATCCAACACTAGACACACCAACAGTCCAAAAAAATATTAATCCAGATGCTGATCCAGCTCAGTTCAACTCCATTCCATCTACTCTAGCTCCAGAATCTACAACACAGATTTCTATCCAACTACAACAACAACAACCATCCATCACCACTCCTATAGAAAATCCTCCAGACATCCACTCTCTTGATGACAGATCTCCTCTACCCCAATCTGACATTGCTCCGGAGGATAATCAATCACTATCACCAATCCACCAAAATCTTCTAGACTTCAATGAGAATTTCACAGCAATTCCTCCAGTTATCCTATCCACACCTACTCTTAACACACCTCTTATCTCTACCACACATTCTACTCCTTCCTTTGATATTATGAAAGTAATTTCAAAAGCAATTGGAATGGCTACTGGAACATTTGCTGACAAGCTGGCCACTCAAGCTAGAAAGTTCAATAAGAATTAAGTACTCCCAGATGGAGACAGAGTTGCAAAAATCAAAAGAGTCCCTCCTGGCACTAAAATAAACTGTATCCTCCTCCATGATAACTAAAGAATTCTTAACCTCCCTTGTAAGTAAGGTTATAGGGGGAGAAGATCCAGGAGGAGGAGATGCATAATCAAGGAAAGGGGGAGAAATTTCATTAGGAGGAAGTAATTGCTCAAGAAAATATGAGTCGCCAGGAGAAGGAAAAGAGCGTATAAGAAGAGATTGCTCCAAAAGCCCCAGATGTTGATGTTCCTGATCCCAACAAACTCACTGTCTTTCAAACAGGAATAGTCCAAGGGGAGCCTTCTGCAGTAAACCAGGGGGAGATGATTGCTTCAACTCAGGGGGAGCCCCCTAGAAGATGATCTGCTCCTGTATGAGGTTTCAAAGATTGTTGAGGAGGCTGCTCTGACTATTGAACAAGATGCACCCCTAGAAGATGATCTGCTCTTGGAAGAGGTTTCAAAGATTGCTAAGAATTCTGTTCTGATTGTAGAACACGATGCACAATCTCAGGGGGAGCCTGCCAAAGAAAATGAAACTCAACAAGGTGCTATCAAGGCTGCTGAAGAAGAAAATGAGCCACTGAAGTTTGCACCAAGAAATGTAACACCATAAGTGTTCTCAAGGAAGAGGAAAGCTCCAGAAAAAGTATAGTACTATACAGGGCACACAAATTATATTATATCATCTGGTGGATATAATTATCATAATTATGAAGATCAATATGATTTCTTGAAAACTCATCATATTGTCTGTGTTTATAATGTCATTATTGATCCGTGTACATGTGTTCGTATTTAATTTTATGTCAAAGTATGTTTGAAATCACTTAATCAAATTGTAAAATTTGTTGAGATGAATAGGGGGAGATTGTTGGGAAAAACCCATATAATTTATCTAACAAATTATCTTAAAGTGATTTCATCAGTTAGGTTGTATTACCCACATTGTATAGAAAGGGCAAAATGGTCATTAGATGTCTTAGGATGTCACACTCACCTAAGAGTGTCAAGAATAGGTTAAGATAAGCACAAATTCAGTTGAGTTAAAACTTGCGTCGAATAGAAGTCGACGTAACTTTGACTAGATATCGACATAACTCTGATTGAAAGTTGAAGTAACTCAAACTACCTGTTGAAGTATCAAGTCAAGTCGACGCAATGTCGAAAGGAACTCAACGCAGAAGGAAGTGCCTAACAAAGACATCTTAGAAGTCGACGAAACTTCGACATCAGTTCGACGCAGAAGATGAAGTTCAAGTCGAAGTCTTCAATTCGACGGAGGCATCGATAAGAATCTGATAGTTTACTAGGTAGTAGTCTAATTCACCTGGGGGGGGTGAATAGGTTTCTTTGAGTTTTCTTAGTTACAACTAGCTATTGTTAGAGATTATATAAAGTAAATGCACAACACAGAAAACACACAGCTATTTATAGTGGTTTCCCAAGACAGTGTGTCTATGGGTAGTCCACTTTCCCTCTACACCTTTCTAACAATGTGTTAGACAAGGCAAACTCCTCAAAAACTCAGCTCCAAGAGCTTACAAATCAGATCCCTCAGAATTTCTCAGGTTTACTCGAAACCCTACCTCAGGCTCAACAACTCTACCTCAGGATCAACAGTTCTACCTCCGGCTCAACAACCCTATCACTCAGAGTGCTCCAACTCCTACAACTCAGAAATCCTCCTAATTTTCCTACCTTTTGCTTATCAAGAAGCCCTACCTTAGATCTCCACAGAGATCCTACACCTTAAGCTTGGAGTACAGCTCTATAAGCTCAGGCTCAACAACCCTACACACTCAGACTCAACAGCCCTACAAACTTAGGCTCAGGGCCTTACACACTCAGAACAATAATGTTCTTACAGAGGTTATAAAGTTTGCTTACAACAGAGGACTGTAAAGATAAATCCTTCAATGCTGGTCTTCTGGTGTTGATGCACAGCAGGTGCAGTCTTGAAATAGGGTTGAATGGCGGTAGCTTCAGTCCTAGCTTCTATTTGATCTTCTTCTTCTTCAGTAGATGAATAAAGATCTACTTGTTCTTCTGGATTGAATCAGGAAGAACCATCTTATCTTAGTTGATTGCTTGTAGCTTCGGGAAGTAGGCTGAGATAACTGTGGAAGCTGTCTATAGCACAGTAGCTCTCTTTCAAATTATATTCCACACCTTCAAAAGTGACCTAACATCTTCTTTTATACTCCCTCCAATCTGGAATGGCTCTGAGGAGTGCCCTATCACAACATGGACAAAAATAGAAAATGTTATCTTTGCTTTCC
Source organism: Dactylorhiza incarnata (assembly GCA_033032865.1). Classification (NCBI taxonomy): domain Eukaryota; kingdom Viridiplantae; phylum Streptophyta; class Magnoliopsida; order Asparagales; family Orchidaceae; genus Dactylorhiza; species Dactylorhiza incarnata. The sequence continues at coordinate 1,548,833 of JAWHQI010000026.1, read as the reverse complement.
AGCAACTTGCGCCAAAAGTAGATCCCGCCGAGCCTTTATTCAAATATGAGTCTGTCTCAGCGGTTGGGCTGAGACAGGGTTCAGACTCAGTGGCTAAGCTATCTCCGTCTCAGGGGATCCACTGAGACATTTAGTCCTCTTAGCAGTTTTTGTCTAAATGCAGCTCAGCTGAGGCAGACTCCTTCTCAGCGACTCTGGCTGCGTTTCAGTAGTTCAGCTGAAACCATTTTGTCGTCTCAGCGGTTAAGAAAGTAAAACAACAGAATTATTCAAATGATTAGAATAATCTAACCCTACATAGACATGATGCAAAAGAGGGTTTATCAAATATAATATGTACGTAGCATTGAGTGTGACACCTCTTCAAATCTAGGGAATCTTGATGGCAATATTCCCAACAATCACCCCCTATTTGAAGAAGGCGGAACATACTCCAATGATAAGATACATCACCATAAATAACCATATCATGACAAATAATGAATAATAGTCATGGTAACATAACAATAACATTGTTAACTTAATATAGGCTTCATAGAAGATATCATGACAAATTATGAATAATAGTCATGACAGTATAACAATAACATTGTTAACTAAGTATAGGAACCACAACATTTATTAAGCATTAATATAGAACAATATTAAGCTTGTCTAATATTGGCCTATTAACACAAGATATTATTTCAATCATAAGAATCTATTTCATTAGTGATAAAATGTCATTACAGCTTTCAGTTCATATTTAATTCAAATGAAATTCTAAAAACATTAGTTCATGTTCTTCTTTTCTTTGTTGCACTTGAGCACTCAACACCATCATCAGTAGCCTCCTGTTTTGGAGTAGTAGCTTTCATCTTAGCTATCTTGCTCTTGTTCTCTTGCCTCTTTAAATAAAGATTTGGCTTGGGAATATATCTTGAAGGCATTTTCTTTGGGTTGCTCTTCCTTATAAGGTTCTCTTTGAAGACCCTTTCCCTCTGGGAATTCTTCTCAAGATGCCTGATCCATTCCTCTAAAGGATATATTCTGTCAATATCTTTGTATATCTAGCCATAGTTCAGCCAAACATTCAGTATTTTACTTTTGGAGTCATCACTCCAATGCTCATGGTCAGGGTCCTTGTCCTACTCACTTTTGTTCTTTGCCATGAATTCTTCAGCAAGCAAGACACCTTCTCTTTTCCTCCTTGCTACAAGTTGAGCATCTTGAGCAATCTTGGCTTGAGCCTCAAAATCAAAATATTCTTTTCTTAGATTATCCAGTAGAGGCAGGTTCAGTGTTATCCTTGTTCCTTGCAAAACCTTGAGGGCCAACTCAGAAATTGTCTCAGCATTGGTCTCCTCCACCTTTTTAGATTCTTCAAATACTTTTTGTTCTAGACTTTGGGAGGCAGCAGCTACAGATCCAGATAGTGTTTGGAAGGCTTTCTCTAAATCAGATTTTAGTTCATCCTTCATCTTTTCAGCCTCTCCAATCATTATAGTTGTTGTAGACCAAACATATTCTTCAATATGGTTTGAGGCCTTCTCTATTACCTCATCAGTCTTGCTCACAAAGTTCTTGACATAGCTCATGTCTTGCTCTGAGAGTTGAAGACTCTTGTCCATTGATCTTAATATTGTATTCCGAGCTACCACTGATTTCTCAGCAAGATCAAATCATTTTATCATCTGTCTATTAATGTAGGATGTTTCTTCCTTTATGACTTGAATTTTAGACATCACGTCACTCTTTACTGAAGAAATAGATTTGTCAATATATTCCTTTATTGATGACATATGACCATCAATAAGTGTACTTATAGAACTTAGGATAAGTTCATTTGAGATAGTAGAGGTGGATGGTTGTACTCCAGCAATTGTGGAATTGTATTATTCAGCTGTAACTTAGGGTACACTGGTCTCTTTGAGGGCTTGATTATCACACCCATTTAGAGTGGATGGCTCCTTTGCATATTCTTCATGCTCACCCTCATCCAGAGTAGGGATATGCTCCCCCTCAATCTGATCATTCTTATCAGCCGCAATTCCATCATCACTGTCAATGCTGACATCTCCATTACCTGATAAGATCTCTTGCTCCTCCCCCTCAGATAGAGCATCCATCCTTTCTGGATCAATGGAATCCAAGAAATCTGGGGAGTTATCAGGAATTAGACTTATTCTTCTTTCAAGATTAAGAATAATTGTGTCAATCTTACTTTGCAAATCACCAAGAGAATCTGATTGCTCCTCTTCATGTCTTGCAAACTCAGCAGGCACAGTGTGTGCATTGTTATCAACATCTTGAGGATTCAGAGCATCACTTTGTGTATGATCTCCTCCATTTCCATCAGACCTCTCTTCATTAATGGAAACAACCTCATCTTTCTCATGCTCTATAGTAGCAACATGATCCTCATGTTCTTTATTGTCATGCTCTTCATGAACATCTTTGTCTGGACTACTGTCAGATCCTTGATCATCAGCAACAGGGACATTCTCTTCAGCATCTGAATTTGAATCAGAACACACTATTTTGGCCTTCTTTAGTCCTTTGACTAGCTTTCTTTTCTTCTCCTTTATCTCAGAGGGCTGACTCATCAGGAGCACCCTTGAGAACCTATCCAGAGTTCTTATGTCCATTCATTTCAGGTAGTGAAGGTTGGATCCTTTGGAGCTATCAAATTCTTCAGGATATGAGTTCACAAGATAAAGAGAAAGAATTTTGCCTAGGTTTGGAGCCTACATGCATTCTTTGATCCTTTGGAAGATCACAACATCCCATGAGGTCTTTTTATTCAAGACCACTCTTGTCATCAGCTCAAACATAAACTTTGAAATGGTATCATGGGACCTTGGTTTGCAAACTAATGCTTTGCCTACTATATCTGATAGTAGATTCCCTCTTTGATTGAAATGTTTCCTCTTTAGTGAGACAGTCTTGGGGGCTTTCTCTTTGTCTTTTTCAGACACACTGTCTTCCTCATCATTACTGTCGGATGGCAGTTGAAATGCTTTCTCCATCTTCCTTGGAGATATCTTAATCTTCAAACTTCCAATGTTGAACTTTATAGAGGACTTGGAAGATGAAAGCCTTGCTTTACTGTACAGTTCCAGAACTTCAGTTCTGAGAATCACTGATGGCTCTGACAGTAGATATTCTAACCCTTGTCCTTCCAGAAGTTGAATCACTTCTCCAATCTCTGGTTGAGCATGCTGAAAGCCATTCCATATTATACCATACCCTTCTAGAAGATACTTTAAACTCTTTGGTGCCATTCTTGAAGAAAAATAAGTCGATGAGTCGACAGAAAAGGAAGAGTCGTCCCGACGGATAGATAGGGTTTAGAGTGTGAAAAGTGTGATTTAATCAACATAGCACTATTTATAGGTGTATTACAATTTATTCTTAAAGTGTGATGTTGATTAGACTTAATTAATTATTGTTTTAATTAGGCAATCCCGTCTTAGAGGATCCGCTGAGATGGAAAGCTTGACCGCTGGGACAAGGAAAACTTAACTGCTGAGACGACTTAGCTATCTCAGTGGTAACCGCTGAGACGACTTAGCTGTCTCAGCGGTTCAGCTGAGACTGTCTCAGCGGTTCAGCTGAGACTGTCTCAGCGGAACTCACTGCCTAGCAGTGAACCCTTTTAAATTGGATTGTCTTACCCCTTAATCATGTCACTAAGTGTTTTAAAGCATGACTATCTTTTAGTAAAGCTTCATGAACAAAACAACAAACATGATAGACAAAATGAAAAGTTAAAGCCTATTCTAAGTTCAACATTCCTAGCTCAATTTTGAAACCATTAAATTTAGCCTCATCCAATGGCTTTGTAAATATATATGCAACTTGATTGTCAGTGGAGACATGCTCAAGGCAGATATCTTTATATTCTACATTTTCTCTAATAAAATGATCTCTTATCTCTATATGCTTAGTCCTGTTATGAGAGACAAGATTCTTAGTAATAGAGATAACACTAGATGAGTCACAAAATAGTGGAGAATTTCTTACCTCGAGGTTGTAGTCCTCTAGCTGGTGCTATATCCACAGCAATTGTGCATAACAGCTCCCTACAGCAATGTACTTAGTCTCTACTGTGGATATTGCCACACTAGTCTACTTCTTGCTACTCCAAGAGATCAACCTCCTTCCTAGGAATTGACAAGTTCCACTTGAACTTTTCCTATCTTCTTTGCATCCTGTAAAATCTATATCTGAAAAGCCAGTCAGTTCAAAATCATTGTTTTTAGGGTACCAAAGGCCAAGAAGTTGACTGCCTTTAAGGTATCTCAAAATCCTCTTTGCAGCTCAGTAGTGAGATTCCTTAGGGCATGCTTGGTACCTAGCACACATACATGTAGCATACATAATGTCTGGTCTACTAGCAGGCAGATACAACAGGGATCCAATAATACACCTGTACATGGATTCATCAAAGGGTTTATCATTTTTATCCTTGTCTAGGGAAATATTTGACCCCATGGGAGTTTTCATGGTGGAAGCAGATTCCATCCCAAACTTCTTGATAGGCTCCTTAGTGTACTTGGTCTGAGAGATGAATATCCCCTCATCAGACTATTTCACTTGGAGGCCTAAAAAGTACTTGAGCTCTCCCATACAGCTCATCTCAAACTCCCCCTACATAAGGTTGGCAAACCTTTTGCAAAGGTTGTCATTAGTAGACCCAAAGATTATGTCATCAACATAAATTACTAGGAGACACTTGCCCTTTGTTTCCCTAAGAAACAATGTACTATCTATCATTTCCATGAGAAAGCTAGACAAGGTCTCATACCAAGCCCTAAATGCTTGCTTTAGACCATATAATGCTTTTATAAGTAAATAAACATGGGAGGTAAGAGTTGGATGTACAAAACCTGATGGTTGTTCCACATATACCTCCTCTTTCAAATCTCCATTTAAGAAGGCTGACTTGACATCCATCTGGTATACTTTGAACCATTTGTGGGCAGCATAGGCAAGGAATAACCTTATTGCTTCTAACCTTACAGCTGGGGTAAAGGTTTGATCAAAGTCAATACCTTCTTCTTGCTTGTATCCCTTGGCTACCAGTCTAGCCTTGTTCTTGATGATGATGCCATTCCCATCTAGCTTGATTCTGTAAATCCATTTGGTGCCAATTATGTTTTGTCCTTGAGGTTTTGGCACCAACTTCCATACTTTGCACCTTTTGAATTGTAGAAGCTCTTCTTGCATGGCTTGAATCCAGAAGGTATGTTGCTTAGCTTCTTCAAACTTCTTGGGCTCCATCTGAGATGTAAAGCTTAGGAATGGAGCTTCATTATGAGACCTGCTTCTGGTGATCATCCATTGGTTCTTATCTCCAATTATCTGGTTCCTTGAATGATCCCTTAGATGCCTGGATGCTACAGGCAATCTGTCTACATCCTGCAGCTCTTCTTCTGGAGCAGCAAGTTCTTCAGCAGCCTGCTGGTCTTCATCTTCAGGAACAACAACCTCTGAATAGATTCTGCTGGTGCTGGGTATGTCTTGGATAGACATTTCTTCCATCTTCTGTTCATTACCTGTCAAAATGGGAGAACTGGACTAGCCCTAATAAAGTAGTCTAGTCTCATCAAAGAAAACATGCATTGACTCTTCTACAACATGAGTCTTCTTGATCTGCAGGCTCTACTATGTGAGCTATATCCAACAAGAACCTCAACATTGCATTTATCCGTAAACTTTGTTAGTTGAGATTTTCCATTATTTAAAATATAGCATTTGCAACCAAAGATTCTAAAGTATGAAATTGTTGGTTGTTTGCCTTTCAGAATCACATAGGGGGTTATTCCAAGGGCCTTATTGATGGAAGCTCTATTGAGAACATAACAAGCAGTATTGACTTCCTCAGCCCAGAAGTATTCTAGAAGTGATGAGTCAATAAGCAATGTTCTCCCAGCTTCTATCAAGGTCCTATTCCTCCTCACAGCCACACCATTTTGCTGTGGAGTCCTTGGGGAGGAAAACTTTTGGGTGATACCAAATTCTTGACAAAACTTTGTCATGGCCCCAGATTGAAATTCTGCACCATGGTCAGTTCTAATTCTGCCACATTACATTATAGTTCATTCGGGAGTGCCTTGACATGGTTTATAAAGATATCTAAAGTATCATATTTATTCTCAAGGAAGAATACCCATATATAATTTGAGTGATCATCAACAATCAATAAAGTATACAACTTCCCACCTAGGCTCTGAATGGGCAAAGAAACAAACAAGTCCATATGCAGCAAATATAGACATCTTTCAGTGTCTTTGGAGCCAATACTTTTAAAGGTGGCCCTACTTTGCTTGCCCATTTGGCATGCATGACAGGGGCCACTTTTAATACATTTCAAATTTGGACTATTCCTAACAAGGTTTTTAGAAAATAGTCTATATATTGTCTTGTAGTTAATGTAGGCAAGTCTCTTATGCCATTGAACACAAAGAGATTGACTTTCATTAGCTACAAGACATACAAGAGATAAAGAATTATTGCAAATAAAATCTAAGCAATAAACATTCACACTCCTAGTGCCTGAGAGAATGATCTATAAGTCAATTGACTTTTTGATCAAGCACTTGTTATTGTGGAATTTAATAACATAGCCCAAGTCACACAGTTGACTTATGCTTACAAGGTTGTGTTGCAACCCTTCAACATAAGCTACCCTTGTTATTGAGACTATGCCATTTGTGATCATACCATATCCTTTGGTGACTCCTTTTTCAGAACCTCCAAAGATAACTTTTGGTCCATTCTTCACAGGAGTGTAATCCTGCGGAAGACTCCTTGTTCCTGTCATGTGCCTTGAGCACCCAGTGTCCAAGAACCATATTTCTCTTAGGCTGGTACTTGAACTATCCTACAAAATGCAATTCATTTTCCCTTAGGAGCCCAATTGTTTTTGGGTCCTAGGTTCTTGTTAGCATAAACAGCCACTCTTCCACTCACTGCAACCTTTGCAGGAAAGCTCCTCTTTGCATTAGGCACACTAGTGTTGTGCCAACAATCTATGGAAAAGTGTCCCACTTTACCACATCACTAACATTCATGGATGTTGTACATTCTTTTCTGAACACACTTTGAAGTGGAGGGAGCATCAAAATGCTTGTGTTCAGTGAAGAAGGTAGCAGCATTCTTCCTCTTCCTATTAGCAATAACCTGGCTGGTTGACTATCTATAGTTAGTCTTAGCAGACTTTATTTGAGTGACATAAGCTGGTCTTAGCTAGTCAATTAAGCAAGAGTTGATGGCATCAGATACTGTGCTGTTGGACTTGATTATAGGCTTGACAGCAGCCATGTGTTTTGCTAAGTGGGATTTAGAAGAACCAACTTCCTTATCCTTGAATGAAGGGGCTGAAGTACCAAATACAAATGGTCTAGGATGGGCCATTTGAATTTCTTCATGGAGAGCTTTCAAAGCACTCATCCCCATGCCATTTCTCCTGCTATAGTAAGGAGTATTTTCCTTCCTATAGGAACTTCCATTCTTCCAGTGACCATACATGTTGTTCTGGTCATACCTGTTGGAGGGAAGCAACACCTTTTGAAAGGTGGTATGAGGCTTAACTTTAGCCTGGCCCTTTCTTCCATTCTCAGTACCTTCTGCCACTTTATTGAAACCTAGCCCTATCCTATTAGTTTTGGAGGAGAAGGTGTTAATAATGGGCAGTATAGATTTGAGTTTAGAGAATTAAGCCACCAACCTCTTCTCTTTGAGAAGCTTCTCCTCAAGGTCCTTAATGACCTTATTCTTTTGGCTAATGGTGCTTAATTGGAATATTGTTATTCCCTTCAACTGGCTTATTTCTCTACTCATTTGAGCCATCTGGGAAGATGACTCAGTGCAATCAGGCTTTGCTTGTTGAAGGGAAGCAATTTCTTGAGCAAGCCTCTTGGCTTGCTTCTTGCTCTTTTTCAGAGCTTCCAAAAGAGCACCATACTTGTCAATTAATTGATTGACATCCACTTCAGATTTTGAACCACTTTCATCATTAGAAGAGCATGCTTCAATTTTTGGTACTGAATCATAATCAGAAGAGGGAAGGAGAGGAGTTGATACCTGATCAGGAAGATCTTGATTTTCTTCTTCATTAGACATGGCCATTAAGCCATAACATTCTTTGTCATCTTCATCCTCCTCAATGTCACTATCTGAATGTGACAGAGGGTCCTTGATGCCAACCTTAGCAACTAAATAATCTTCATTCTTCAACTATAAACAACCCTATGTAGGCTTCCTCTTCTTCTTCTTCTTCAGAATCTGAGGATGAAGACTCAGATTCACTCTAGCTCTTCTCCTTCTTTGCTAGAAAGGATTTTTCACCTTTCCTTTCCTTTTGGTGATGAGGCTTTTTATCACATCTTACCTTTCTTTTGACTGGATTGTCAGCAATGACATATCCAGGCTAGCTGCAACAATAACATATAACATTATTTGCAATATGTTTAACAGGTTTAGGGTCATACCTGTCACCCTTGGGGTGCTGCCTTTTTGATCTATTGTGTTCCTTCTTGGGATATGAGGAGGAGGAAGGTCTATTCTTCCACTGCTTCCTCCTCAACAGCTTCTTGAAGTGCCTTGAGAAGGCAGCAAACTCCTCATCTGATGAGTTGCTGTCAGATGTGTTGGCCTCAGAGTTTTCTGAGTCAGCAGCCATTCTTGGTGGAGAAGGCTTTCTTTCTTTGCTCTTCTTAGAGCTTTCATCTTTCATAGCCACAACTCTTTCCATTGTATAAGGCCTGGTGTATGTATCCTCCTCCTTCCTTGCAGACAACTGCATCTGATGTGAGAGAGCTTTCCAAACAGTGTATGGGGAGGAGTCTCACCTAGCTTTGCCACTTCTCTGATGGCACATATCTTTGTATCCCAATCTCTAGTAAGAGATCTTAGGAATTTATCATTCATCTCATATTGGCTGAAGACCCTTCCATAGGTCCTCAGCTCATTCACCACTCTAAAGAACCTTTCATAGCAGTCAGCTATGCATTCTAGGCTATGTTGTCTGAAGGCTTCATATTCCTGGTTGAGGAGGGATTTCCTATCTTCCCTCACTTCTTCAGTGCCTTCCAAATACACTATGAGTGTATCCCACATATCCTTGGTAGTCTCACAGTGCACCAAGTTCTGGAAGGTGGAATCATCAATTGCATTTACTATTATATTTGTTTCTCTCTTGTCCATGGTAGCCAGTGCAATCTCATCCTTAGTCATTTTAGCATATGTTTTGGCCACTTGCCATGTAGGATCTATAGTGGAGGCCTTTGTGAAGAGAAAAGGACACTCCTTAGCAGTCATATATATCCTAGGTCCTGAGGCTTCCATGTGTAAGAACCCATTTTTTGCTACAAAATTGCGTCTTTTGCCTAGAACCGCCGCTTTTCGGCGACACCAACACTCGGGAAGGTCGCCACTACAAAATGTCGATCCTACTGGCCATAACGTTCACAGAAGAAGAATAGTACAATTGAACCAAAAATAAGTTCAAGTCTACATCATATATTATATAAATCATAATGAAAGATGTCCACAGATAATAACTAAAATAAAGAGGTAGCAATTAAAAGGGCTCATGCACAGTACATCAAGTCCTCACTACAAGGTCACTCGCTGAAGCAAATATACTGACAAATGCTCACAGATCCTGAAACTGCTGCTCCAAAGCTAGACTAGCCCGCCTCCATCTGCACTGGCCTCTGGTGGCTCTACGTCTCCTCGGTCCCCTACAATGATTAGGTCCACCGATCATTAGTCAAAAGACTAAGCCTCGTTTCCCCCCCCCCCCCACCCATCCCCCAGTGTCTCCTAGACACCGTGCGAGAGGGACGATGCGGAGGACATCAAGGAGTATATATCAAAGCAGATGACGTGACCTAGCAACATGATTGTCTACCACTACACAAGTGTATGTTTATAAAGAACAGTAAGTACGACAGAGTAAAGAACAAGTAAAGTAAGTAAGTTAAGTTAAGTATAGAATAGAAAAGTAACCTTGATTTATAGGAATGCCCATATAAACCTATAGACCAAGGGGTCATTTAGCAAGGCCTATCGTATAAAAGTCCCATACCAATTTATACGATAGGGGTAGGGGTTGAAATGCAATGCTTATGCTATGACACACAATTTAATGTTTTTTCACACAAGTGCAACACTGATACGTTGAAATTATTATTTTTTAAGTGTGAAGCCTTGCTTTCTTCTTTTATTAGAATTCGGCGGCGTTTTCGAAGAGTCCCGCGAGTAATCCTACTTCGAAGAATTACCCGTTATCCTATCGAAAGATAGAAGTAACGGCCTTTTCCTCTTTCGAAATATCGAAGATTACTCTTTGGCCGCGTCGCCAAAAGCTAAGTAGAAAAGATTGAAAAAGGGCTTTATGTTGAAATTAAATGTGAAAGCTTTTTGAAAATATTGTTGCAACAATTTTTTGAGTAGTTGCAACAATTCTTTAAGAGCGTTTTAAAACTTTTTTTACCTTGAGCTAGTTGCAACAACCAAAGAGGTGTTGCAACAATTTTTTTAGTGTTTTTTAAAAGAGAGTTTTTTAAAAAGTGCTTTAGAGAGAAAGCTTTTGGGTTTATGTAATTATCCGGACTAAAATCAATAAAGGCAAGTGGACCTTATCGATAGTAGTATAGGATATTTCTTTTGAAATATCAAGGTCGTATTTTTCCAAGGTCGTATCGATTATTTCTACTTCTTAGGAACGCGCTATTATTTTATCGAAAAGAGTTTGAAATTGATTTTTATGATTTTATAGAAAAGTTAGTGACGAAAATGATAACTATCGCGGGCTTGGTGTGCGTTTAGCAAATACCAAGAAAAGCGATGAAAAGAAAAAGAACGAAAACGTTAATTTAAAAAGTAGTTTTGCTTAGAATTTTTTAGGGTTTTATAAAACGATAATGATAACTACGGCGATAATAAGCGATTGAGCGGGTAGCGGAATTAAGCAAAAAGCGATTATATTAAAAACAAAAGACGCACTAATTGAAAACGGACACACTCTACAGAATTAAAATGAAAGCTGTAAATTGCAGAAATTAAAGAAATGCGATCCCTACCCAAATAGGTAGAGGGGAAATAAATGCGTGAGCAAGTCCTATCCAAACGGATAGGCGGGAAATAAATGCGTAGCAAGTCCTATCCAAACGGATAGGCGGGAAATAAATGCGTGAGCAAGTCCTATCCAAACGGATAGGCGGGAAATAAATGCGTGACGGAAATGGAAACTATTCGATTACAAAAAAGGCGCAAACTTTATACTCATACACACACACACTCTACGTTAATGAAATCTAATTAAAATTAAACAAATCTAAACTCATACACTCACACACACAACAATAATGAAACTAAGTTAAAAAGAAAAGAAAATCTACTCTCATACACACACACACATTTACAAAAAAGGCAAAAAGAAAGTAAAAACACCAAATCAAAACAAAACAAAAAAAAACTATTTAAACTCCTACACTCACACACACTAATATGAAATCATCTAAAAATTACAACAAAGCTAAAAATAAGAAAATTACACTCATACACACACACACCCAAATTAAAATGACAACTTAACAAAAATTACAAAATTACATAAAACTAAAAATAAAAAGAAAAAGAACAAAAAGAGAACTCACACACACTAAAACAAAGAGAGACAATAATTACAAGCTTAATTTATTTCCATCAAAAAAGGGGGTTACAAAACTAGAGAGAGAAAGTGCAAAATTACAAAAATTACAAAACACCAAAATTCAGCAAAATGGAACAAAACCTTAAGAGAAGCTCCCAAAATTTTGAACCCTTGGACTCAGCTGAATCTGGCTATTTATAGAAAAATTTTTTGGATTACACGCCCTCGGACACGGGCGTGTCTGAGGGCGTGACACGGCTTGGGGTGCGAATAGCCAGAACAGCTGGATCCAGGCAGGCATCTGGAAGGCTTGACCGGCGACTTCGGAAGTACACGGGCGTGTTCCAAGTAACACGGGCGTGTTCGATGTCGGCAGTGTGCTGGGGCGTGACACCTTGCGTGTCCTTGTTCTTCTGGAAGAATTTGCTGAGTCACGGCCTCGGTCACGGGCGTGACCCGATCACGGCCGTGACATTGGGCGTGACATTGACATCTTGGCTCGAATCTGGGCTTGGTCATTCAACACGGGCGTGACTGATGTACACGGCCTCGATCACGGGCGTGACCGAGGTACACGGCCTCGGTCACGGGCGTGACCGAGGGCGTGACTTGATGTTTGAGTTGGAAAAAGAACAGGGAAAAGAAAATGTTAGGGATTAGTGAACACGCCCTTGGACACGGGCGTGACCAAGGGCGTGACTTAACAAAATTACAAAAACTTTACAAAATTAAAATAAAACTAAGTTAAAAACAAAAATAACAAAAACAAACATTTTATTCATTAATTTACATATATTATTTAGAAATCTAATTAAAATTATACTAAAAATTATAAAGAAAAATGCGTATATTTACTATTCATCAAACCACCCCATACTTAAGCTTTTGCTATTCCAGAGCAAAAGTAAGGGATACCTATAAGACGTTTAATAAAATTTCTAATTTACTAAAGTTTTTATTAAATCAAAAGTAAGATCGAAATAAATTTAGGGTATTTAAAGAGGTAAGTCCAAAACTATGAAAGTAATTTAAAAAGAGCGAAAAAATTTTAGCGAGACTTCTAAAGTTAGCTAAATAGCGTCAATTATTGCAGTCTTTGGTACCTTTTAATTAGAATATAATTATATAAAACTATAACCTTTTTTAAGAAAGTTTTTAAGAATAAATAAAGCCTACTAATTATGCTCTCTCAAACTTTTTTAAATTAAAATCTAGGTACAATTTTATTGGCTAAGGGGTAGGGGAAAAAAGGTAGCCTTGGCAAAAAGAAGAGTGCTTGGATTTAGGGGTGATGGATTTTATCCTCTCACCCCACCTTTTTGGTGGCCTTTGCTTTGATTCCCAGCGTTGGTTTACGCGGGAGAATTGAAATCATTTCTCAACTTAACCCAATGCCCGTGTTTACGGAATTATTAATTTTTTATTCCCATTGACACGGGATTTCTTTTAACAATATTGGGTGCCTGTGTTTACGGAATCTCTTTATTCCCATTGACACAAGATTTCTTTTAAAACTCCTACTTTTATTATTTTTATGCCAAGCTAAAGGGTGTTTATAAGGGGGGTTTCAAGAGAAATTCTAGATTAATAAAAAAAGATTTTTGAGAGCAAGTTTAGTAGATTAAAAACATTCCTAAAGTTTCACAAGTTTAGAGTTAGAATAATTGAATCTAAAGATGGTTTGCCAATATAATACAAAAAGGAATCTATTTAGGGTAAACCCGAGGTAGTGCTAAAAATTCTGTTCTCAAATTAAATTAAGATCGCAAGATTTTCTTTACTACTAAAAATTCATTGATTTAAATTTTTCAAACTATGAAATGAATAAAATTGATTTAGCAAATCATAAATAATGAAAAACGCTTAAAGATAAAACTAACCTAGCCTTGGAAATAACAAAAAGCTAAGTAGGGGTTTTATTTTATTTTTGGATTTTTTATTTTTTTATTTTTTATTTTTTGAAGTTTTTTAAGATATGATATATTTTTTATTTTCTTGATAACAAAATGCATATATAAATAAAAAAAAAGGAAGACAAAAATTAAGAAAAGTAAAAATACATACAAAATATTTTTGATTTTTTTTTTTTTTTTTTTTAAGAAATTTTTTTTTCGAAATGTACAAAACACGAATAGAATACGTATAAAAGAAGTAAAAAAAAAACATATATTTTTTGGTATGATAAAAATAAATTTTTATCATCTTTTTATGTGATTATTTATATTATAGGTATTTTTTTTTTGGTTTTAATTTTAAAATATGCATGTTTTAAAATATATCTAAATTTTAAGAAAGATAAAATAAGGTAAAATAAAGAAAAGGCTTTAAGATAAAAACCAAGGAAGAAAGAAGAGAAATAAAAAGGTAAAAGCAACGGGGTTTTCTCGTTTCGAAATATCGACAAAAATCCCCTCTCGGGTCTGTCGAGTAATCCTACTTTGAGAAACTTCCTATTGTCTTATCTTAAAATTCCCAAAATTCTTTTTGATTTTTGTTTTAAAGTTTTTGCATTATTTTATTTTGTTTTATGTTTCTTTTTTGAAAAAGAATGATAATTTAAAATATGCATAATTATTAATTTTATTATTATTTTTTTTTTTTTTGGTTTTGTTTTTTTTATTTATTATTTATTATTATTATTTATTATTATTATTTTTGTTTAAGTTTTTATTTTTTTGAGATGAAAATTTATTTCGTCATTTTTTTTTATATATAAAAAAAGGAGCGTAATTGGATAAATATGGGGGTGCCTCCCACGAGCGCTTTGTTTACCGTCTCGTAGCTTGACTCGTTGGCGGGGTACGATCTTTTTAGAGGTGGGGGAGGGGTATGGAATTTAACTTCCCTCCCAGTTGATCCCCCGCGTGGTAGAGTTTTAGTCGGTGACCGTTAACTTTTAAGTCGCCTTTTTCCGGGTGGGTGATAAGGACGGTCCCGTATGGCCAAACCTCTTTCACTTGAAAGGGGCCGGACCAACGGGATTTTAGTTTCCCCGGAAAAAGACGAAGACGTGAGTTATATAGGAGGACGAGATCGCCCGACGCAAATGATTTTGGAAATTTAATTTTGCGGTCGTGGTAAAATTTCGAGCGTTCCTTATAAAATTTATTACTCTCGTAAGCGTTCGCACGCCATTCATCGAGTTCGTTTAATTGGAATTTCCGGTTTTCGGCGGTTAAATTATGATCGAGATTTAAGAGTTTTAACGCCCAAAAAGCGCGGTGCTCTAATTCTACGGGCAAATGGCATGCCTTGCCGTAGACTAATCGATAAGGCGTACAACCGATTGCGGTCTTGTACGCCGTACGATATGCCCACAGCGCATCGTCTAATTTAAGTGCCCAATCCTTCCTATTAGTTGAAACAGTTTTTTCTAATATGCGTTTGATTTCCCGATTTACTACCTCCACTTGGCCGCTCGTTTGGGGGTGATAGGCGGTGGCGAGCTTATACGTGACGCCATATTTGGTTAATATTTTTGCAAACTGGGCGTTGCAAAAGTGCGTACCCCTATCACTAACTATCGCACGGGGCGTACCGAAGCGAGAAAATAATTTTTTAAGAAAGTTGACGACGACTCTCGCATCGTTGGTGGGGAGAGCTTGCGCTTCCTCCCACCTAGATACGTAGTCGACCGCCACTAAAATGTAGCGATTTGTATATGAAGGAGGTAGGGGGCCTATGAAATCTATGCCCCATAAATCGAAAATCTCGCATTCTAAATAAAAATTTTGGGGCATCTCGTCGCGACGAGAGATGTTACCCGACCGTTGACAGCTATCGCATGCGCTCACAAAAGTGTGAGCGTCTTTGAAGAGAGCGGGCCAATAAAAGCCCGCCTCCAGCGCCTTCTGCGCGGTCCGGTTGGCTTGATAATGCCCCCCGGCCGGCCCTTCATGGCAGTGCCGCAAAATTTGCGCACCCTCCTCGTTCGAAACGCATCTCCGCACGATTTGGTCCGCGCAGACGCGAAATAAGAAAGGGTCCTCCCAAAAGTAATTTTTCAAATCAGAAAAGAATTTCTTCTTTTGCTATTTTGAAAAGTCTTTCGGGAGCACCCGCGCAACTAAATAGTTGGCGTAGTCTGCGAACCAAGGCGAGGGAGAAGTTTTTAAATTATTTAAAGCTAAAAGACGCTCCTCGGGAAATCGATCATCGATTTCTGGTTCGAAGAGCGCTTCCGCGATTGGGTGTTCTAAACGAGAAAGGTGGTCGGCCGCTAAATTTTCGGCCCCCTTCTTATCGCGGATCTCTAAATCAAATTCTTGTAATAGGAGGATCCATCGAAGAAGGCGGGGCTTAGCGTCCATTTTTTCTAATAAATATTTTAGGGCGGAGTGGTCGGTAAATATAATAATTTTTGAAAGCGTGACGTAGGGCCTAAACTTATCTATGGCGAAGACGACGGCAAGGAGTTCCTTTTCCGTTGTCGTATAATTAGCCTGTGCGTCCGTGAGCGTGCGGGACGCGTAGTAGATAGGATGAAAATATTTATTAACGCGTTGGCCTAATACGGCCCCTACCGCTATATCACTCGCGTCGCACATAATCTCAAACGGAAGGGTCCAATTGGGCGCCACCAGAATGGGAGAATGGATAAGTTTATTTTTTATGGCATTGAATGCCTCTACGCACGCGTTATCAAAAATAAATGGAGATTCCTTCTCCAGGAGGTGGGTTAGCGGTTTTGTTATTTTGGAAAAGTTTTGAATAAACCGCCTATAGAAACCCGCGTGGCCAAGAAAACTACGGATTGATTTTATATTTGAGGGCGCGGGGAGTTTTTCAATTATTTCGACCTTGGCCTTGTCGACCTCCATCCCTCTTTCAGAAATTTTGTGCCCGAGAACTAAGCCTTCTCGAACCATAAAATTACACTTTTCCCAGTTTAAAACCAGGTTCGTGTCTTCGCATCGTTGGAGGACTCGATCTAAATTTTGGAGGCAGTTTTGGAAGGAGCTTCCAAAAACCGAGAAGTCATCCATAAAGACTTCCATAATATCCTCTACGAGCTCTCCAAGGATCGCCATCATACATCGTTGAAATGTAGCTGGCGCGTTGCAGAGGCCGAATGGCATCCTTCGGTACGCGAAGGTACCGAAGGGGCACGTAAAGGTTGTTTTCTCCTGGTCTTCGGGGGAGATAGGAATTTGTAAAAATCTCGATAGACCATCGAGAAAACAATAATAAGGATGACCCGATAGTCGCTCCAAAATTTGATCGATAAATGGTAACGGAAAGTGGTCTTTACGGGTGGCATCATTTAATTTTCGGTAATCGATGCACACCCTCCAACCCGTAACAGTACGAGTTGGAATTAATTCGTTATGTTCATTTGCCACTACCGTTATACCGCCCTTTTTAGGCACGACATGAATGGGACTAACCCACGTGCTGTCGGATATAGGGTAGAAAATCCCCGCATCCATTAATTTTATTACTTCAGCCTTAACGATCTCCCGCATATTCGGGTTAAGTCGTCGCTGAGGCTGGATGGTTTTGCGGGAATTATCTTCTAAGAAGATTTTGTGCGTGCAAAAAGAGGGATTTATCCCCCTAATATCGGAAATCTGCCATGCAATTGCATGGCGATGCGTGGACAAAACTTCAACTAATTCGGAGGTTTCCGAATCAGATAAAGAAGACGAAATAATAATTGGGAGTTTTAAGTCCGCGGCGAGAAAAGCGTATTTTAAATGGTCGGGGAGTGGCTTAAGCTCCAAGACCGGGGGTTCTTCGTAAGAAGTTGTTATTTTTAAATTTTTAGAATTAAAAGATTCGAAAGGCGAATCTGGCGGTAACTCGTCCAAAGGGGCGAGGTCCGCCAAATCCGGTTCGTCTAAATTTAAAGCGAGTAATTCATAAAGCGAAGAACACTCATCCTCGAACGCGGATTCTAAGTGAAAGCAGGAATCATCGTTCGATAAAGAATTTCGCATTGAGGGATTAATAAGAAGGGTAACTTCGTCGTCCCCTACCCGAAGGAGGAGGCGACCGTTACTCACATCAATTAATGCGTGGGAGGTCGCGAGGAAAGGGCGACCGAGGATAATTGGCACCTCGGCGTCCTCCTCGATGTCGAGGATGACGAAGTCTACCGGAAAGATAAACTTGTCAACCTTGACCAGAACGTCCTCCACTACCCCGATAGGATATTTTATCGAGCGATCCGCGAGTTGGATGCTCATTTTTGTTGGGGTGGGAACTCCCAAATCGAGTTTTTTTAAAGAGGGAGAAGGGCATCAAATTGATGCTCGCTCCCAGGTCCGCTAGGGCGTACTTTATTAATAAATTGCCGAATAGGCACGGGATGGAAAAGCTTCCCGGGTCGTTTAGTTTCGACGGCAATTTATTAAGTAGGACCGCCGAGCATTCCGCATTTAAGGAAACACGCGAAATACCCTCGAGCTTCTTTTTATTAGAAAGGAGCTCCTTAAGGTATTTCGCATATTTCGGCATTTGTGAGAGTGCCTCGCAGAAGGGGACGTTAATTTGAATTTGTTTAAAAATTTGTAAAAACTTTTTGTATTGTTCGTCCTCCTTCTCTTTATTAAGTTTTGCGGGGTACGGAATTTGCGGGCTCGAGACGCCCGGCGCTAAATTTTTTCCCGTATCTAATAAAATAAAAGACGAGGGTGCAGGGGTCGGAGGCGAAACAGTTACCTGATGCTCAACCCGCAATGGGGAGTCGACCTCCTTGCCGCTGCGAAGGGTAATGGCGTGGGCATTTTCATCCGGGTTCTGCTCCGAGTTCCCCGGTAGTGCTCCAAGTGGCCGCTCAGAGACCATTTTTGCAAGCTGGCCAACCTGCATTTCTAAATTTTTTAGCGATCCGGTTATATTCCGGATATTTGCGTCGTTGGAAGCCATGTGTTTTGCAAAAATCTCCTCAAGCGGAGAAGGTTTTGGAGGAGGAGGCGCAAAACCCTGCTGAAATCCTTGGGGATATCCATGCGGAAATCCTTGCGGGATCGCAGGTGGAGGGCGTTGCGCATTATTTGGGTTACTCCAGGAGAAGTTCGGGTGACTCCTCCAACCCGGGTTATAGTTATTACTATATGGGTTGAAGGGCGCCCGCACTTGATTGCCCATGTAATCCACCGATTCCTCGCATAAATTATTATTATTATTAATATTATTAAGATTATTATTATTATTAAGATTATTAAAATTATTATTATTATTATTTGGATTATTAAAATTATTATTATTATTATTATTAGGATTATTAGCCCAAGCGGGAGTGGAGGAGGAAGCAGTCATCTCCGCCACTTGCTTACTTAGCCGCTCTACCTGCGAGGCAAAGTGAGTAGTGGCATCCACTTCGAAAATACCAGCTGGTTTAGGAGGACGCGACCTTGGCACGTTCCATTGGTACGCGTTCATGGCCATTTCTTCGATCAGAGCTTGAGCGGCCTCCGGGGTTTTGTTGTTTAACGTTCCCCCGGCGGCTGCGTCGATCATCTGTCTCGTTGAAAAATTCAAGCCGTTATAGAACGTTTGTACCTGAAGCCAAGTTGGTAGCGCGTGATGAGGACACCTACGCAAATATTCTTTAAAACGTTCCCAAGTCTCGTAGAGAGACTCGGAATCGAATTGAATGAAGGATGCGATATCAGTGCATAATTTAGCGGTTTTTGACGGAGGAAAATATTTAGTTAGAAAATTCTCCGTCAATTCGGCCCATGTGGTTATGGACCCTCTCGGAAGAGAAGTCAACCACGATTTCGCCTTTGTCCACAGGGAAAAGGGAAATAAGCGCAAGCGAATGGCGTCATCGCTGATGCCATTAATCTTGAAGGTGTCGCAAATTTCTAAAAAATTATTAAGGTGTTGGTTTGGGTCCTCATCTGGCAAACCGTCGAACTGAATCGACTGTTGTACCATTTGGATTATACTGGATTTGATTTCGAAATTATTATTAGCTACCGCAGGGCGGGTAACGCTCGATCCTGTATCCTCTAAATTTGGCCTAGCATAATAGGCCATGGTCCTCGGTGGGGCCGCATTTAGATTAGGATTGCCCATCACGCCTATATGTATATCGCCGACGGATTCTTCGGGATCTATTTGTAGATTTTGATTATGAGATCGGCGGCGCTCGTGAAGCGTGCGCTCGATTTCCGGATCAAAAGGTAATATTGGATTATTCGAAGATTCGCCTCGGGTCTTACACTATTTTTTTTAATTAATTTTTGAAGAGTTTTTTTTTTCTTTTATAGATTTTTTTTTTGATGTTTTTGTTTTAGAAATATTTTTACAAAGATAAAAAAGAAAGGAAAGAAAGTAAAAGAGAATAATATATTTTTTTGGGTTTTTCTTTACTTAAGTAAAATGTATAAATATATATTTTTTTTTGGGTTTGATTTTTGTGGGGCTTTTATATGAAAATATATGTAGCTGTATTCGAAAATATATGTAAAAAAGGAAAATTGAAAAATATAAGTATATATTTTTTTGATTTTTCTTTACTTAGATAGTATATTTTTTTTAGTTTTTGGTTTTTTAGATAGAAAAAGAGATGAAATATAAGATAAAATTAATAGCGTTTCCTATTTCAAAATAACGACACAAGTCCCCGGCAACGGCGCCAAAAACTTGATACGTTAAAATTATTATTTTTTAAGTGTGAAGCCTTGCTTTCTTCTTTTATTAGAATTCGGCGGCGTTTTCGAAGAGTCCCGCGAGTAATCCTACTTCGAAGAATTACCCATTATCCTATCGAAAGATAGAAGTAACGGCCTTTTCCTCTTTCGAAATATCGAAGATTACTCTTTGGCCGCGTCGCCAAAAGCTAAGTAGAAAAGATTGAAAAAGGGCTTTATGTTGAAATTAAAATTGAAAGCTTTTTGAAAATATTGTTGCAACAATTTTTTGAGTAGTTGCAACAATTCTTTAAGAGCGTTTTAAAATTTCTTTTACCTTGAGCTAGTTGCAACAACCAAAGAGGTGTTGCAACAAATTTTTTAGTGTTTTTTAAAAGAGAGTTTTTTAAAAAGTGCTTTAGAGAGAAAGCTTTTGGGTTTATGTAATTATCCGGACTAAAATCAATAAAGGCAAGTGGACCTTATCGATAGTAGTATAGGATATTTCTTTTGAAATATCAAGGTCGTATTTTTCCAAGGTCGTATCGATTATTTCTACTTCTTAGGAACGCGCTATTATTTTATCGAAAAGAGTTTGAAATTGATTTTTATGATTTTATAGAAAAGTTAGTGACGAAAATGATAACTATCGCGGGCTTGGTGTGCGTTTAGCAAAAACCAAGAAAAGCGATGAAAAGAAAAAGAACGAAAACGTTAATTTAAAAAGTAGTTTTGCTTAGAATTTTTTAGGGTTTTATAAAACGATAATGATAACTACGGCGATAATAAGCGATTGAGCGGGTAGCGGAATTAAGCAAAAAGCGATTATATTAAAAACAAAAGACGCACTAATTGAAAACGCACACACTCTACAGAATTAAAATTAAAGCTGTAAATTGCAGAAATTAAAGAAATGCGATCCCTACCCAAATAGGTAGAGGGGAAATAAATGCGTGAGCAAGTCCTATCCAAACGGATAGGCGGGAAATAAATGCGTAGCAAGTCCTATCCAAACGGATAGGCGGGAAATAAATGCGTGAGCAAGTCCTATCCAAACGGATAGGCGGGAAATAAATGCGTGACGGAAATGGAAACTATTCGATTACAAAAAAGGCGCAAACTTTATACTCATACACACACACACTCTACGTTAATGAAATTTAATTAAAATAAAACAAATCTAAACTCATACACTCACACACACAACAATAATGAAACTAAGTTAAAAAGAAAAGAAAATCTACTCTCATACACACACACACACTTACAAAAAAGGCAAAAAGAAAGTAAAAACACCAAATCAAAACAAAACAAAAAAAAACTATTTAAACTCCTACACTCACACACACTAATATGAAATCATCTAAAAATTACAACAAAGCTAAAAATAAGAAAATTACACTCATACACACACACACCCAAATTAAAATGACAACTTAACAAAAATTACAAAATTACATAAAGCTAAAAATAAAAAGAAAAAGAACAAAAAGAGAACTCACACACACTAAAACAAAGAGAGACAATAATTACAAGCTTAATTTATTTCCATCAAAAAAGGGGGTTACAAAACTAGAGAGAGAAAGTGCAAAATTACAAAAATTACAAAACACCAAAAATCAGCAAAATGGAACAAAACCTTAAGAGAAGCTCCCAAAATTTTGAACCCTTGGACTCAGCTGAATCTGGCTATTTATAGAAAAAAATTTTGGATTACACGCCCTCGGACACGGGCGTGTTTGAGGGCGTGACACGGCTTGGGGTGCGAATAGCCAGAACAGCTGGATCCAGGCAGGCATCTGGAAGGCTTGATCGGCGACTTCGGAAGTACACGGGCGTGTTCCAAGTAACACGGGCGTGTTCGATGTCGGCAGTGTGTTGGGGCGTGACACCTTGCGTGTCCTTGTTCTTCTGGAAGAATTTGCTGAGTCACGGCCTCAGTCACGGGCGTGACCCGATCACGGCCGTGACATTGGGCGTGACATTGACATCTTGGCTCGAATCTGGGCTTGGTCATTCAACACGGGCGTGACTGATGTACACGGCCTTGGTCACGGGCGTGACCGAGGTATACGGCCTCGGTCACAGGCGTGACCGAGGGCGTGACTTGATGTTTGAGTTGGAAAAAGAACAGGGAAAAGAAAATGTTAGGGATTAGTGAACACGCCCTTGGACACGGGCGTGACCAAGGGCGTGACTTAACAAAATTACAAAAACTTTACAAAATTAAAATAAAACTAAGTTAAAAACAAAAATAACAAAAACAAACATTTTATTCATTAATTTACATATATTATTTAGAAATCTAATTAAAATTATACTAAAAATTATAAAGAAAAATGCGTATATTTACTATTCATCAAACACACACACACCCGACTCTATGCACACAGACCTTTAGTTCCCCCTTTTTGGAGCTAGCTATGACTCCCAGGATACCCCTGTAGTGGCAAATGGAAGCGGTGGGTTGAAACTCACCCACCTCTAGGTTTGTATTCACACTACATAACCTAGACCTATGGTACGCCTAAACGCGAAGAACACAACCGCGGAGTGCCTGCGTACTCTTGCTAGCTGGTCCACCAGTCTTTCCTTGGCCAAGTGCAAAACCACACTTGCCGAGTAAGCGTATCGACGTCGGTGTGAACGACCGCCCAATACTGAAGAACGACCATCTTTATGCATATGCAATTATGATTACTATATATCTCCGAGCCATAATCTCCCCGGGCTAACCTGCCGGTAACCATAACCTTCTGAGCCACCGGCTCGCCGGACTAACCCGTCCGTACCTACAATCACCGAGCCTACCGATCGTAAGGCCAAACCAACTAACCACCCATAGCAATTGGATGTGGGTGAGTGTATTATCGAGTTAATCTAGCATAACAAATTATTCCTATGGTTTTGGGTTAACCAAGGACTTCCTGAGGACTACCCTGTGAGGGGCTCGCAGCGGTACTAGGAGCTATGATGGGCAGAAAAACAAGGCTCCCTTTCCAAGGAAATTATTCTTATTGGTGTATACCCTTGACCTGACAACTATTAATGTTACACTTACTAACACTAGGTGTGTTTTACTTCACTCCAAGGGAATGATAATTTTTCGTCAATCCCAAACACACTCTTGCCTCCTAGTCAACCAGACATCTTACTCCTACTTTCCCTTGGTGACCCCTTCCAAACTCAATAAGTCTGGGTGCACCAACTTCTTTAACTTCCTATGTAAGGCCTACATGCTTATCTTAATTCAGTGTTTTCACTATACGCAGACCATTGGAACTACATGAGGTGCATGAGAAGAGGTACTCCAAATAATCATCCAAATGACCCAAGATTATTATTGGGGGTGTGTTATGATATTTTAAGACTATTTCTAGAAATTCATAATTTTCCTAATTTATTTGACATTTATTATAATTTCCTCAAAATTAGGAAACCTATGACTTTGAACACCAAGTATGGATTTCTGATGAGCTATGGCCTTACAAAAATTTGTACAACTATATAACCTCAAAATAACAGCTATATATGAAGTTCATAAATTTTCAAAATGGTTTTGACCTCCAAATAAAATATTGACTAATATATCAAAATCAAGGTTCAACAAGGAAAGTACCAAAAATACTCATTCAAAAATTACAGGAAAATTAACAAATGTCTAAGATGATCAGAAAAGTTCACTGCTCGAGTTCCATAATTTTTCCAATTCTTTTGACTATACAAATCCTTTATTTAAATAAACAAATCCTAGGGCACTTTGTGAAGAGAAACTTATAAAAACTACTCCAAAAATTATGCTAAAATTAACAGATCAATAATCACTAAAGTATACAACTTCCCACATAGCCTCTGAATGGGCAAAGGAACAAACAAGTCCATATGCAACAAATATAGACATCTTTCAACGTCTTTGGAGGCAATACTTTTAAAGGTGGCCCTAGTTTGCTTGCCCATTTGGCATGCATGACAGGGGCCACTTTTAATAAATTTCAAATTTGGACTATTCCTAACATGGTTCTTAGAAAATAGTCTATACATTGTCTTGTAGTTAATGTGGGCAAGTCTCTTATGCCATTGAACACAAAGAGATTCACTTTCATTAGCTACAAGACATACAAGAGTTAAAGAATTATTGCAAATAAAATCTAAGCAATAAACATTCACACTCCTAGTGCCTGAGAGAATGATCTATAAGTCAATTGACTTTTTGATCAAGCACTTGTTATTGTATAATTTAATAATATAATCCAAGTCACACAGTTGACTTATGCTTACAAGGTTGTGTTGCAACCCTTCAACATAAGCTACCCTTGTTATTGAGACTATGTCATTTATGATCATACCATATCCTTTGGTGACTCCTTTTTCAGAACCTCCAAAGATAACTTTTGGTCCATTCTTCACAGGAGTGTAATCCTGCAGAAGACTCCTTGTTCCTGTCACGTGCCTTGAGCACAAAGTGTCCAAGTACCATATTTCTCTTAGGCTGGTATTTGAACTATCCTGCAAAATGCAATTCATTTTCCCTTAGGAGCCCAATTGTTTTTGGGTCCTAGGTTCTTGTTAGCATGAACAGACACTCTTCCACTCACTGCAACCTTTGCAGGAAAGCTCATCTTTGCATTACGCACACTAGTGTTGTGCCAACAATCTATTACAAAGTGTTCCACTTTACCACATCATTAACATTCATGGATGTTGTACATTCTTTTCTGAAAACACTTTGAAGTGGAGGGATCATCAAAATGCTTGTGTTCAGTGAAGAAGGTAACAACATTCTTCCTATTCCTATTAGCAATAACCTGGCTGGTTGACTATCTATAGTTAGTCTTAGCAGACTTTATTTGAGTGACATCAGTTGGACTTAGCTTGGCAATTAAGCAAGAGTTGATGGCATCAGATACAGTGCTGTTGGACTTGATTATAGGCTTGACAGCAGCCATGTGTTTTGCTAAGTGGGATTTAGAAGAACCAACTTCCTTATCCTTGAATGAAGGGGCTGAAGTACCAAATACAAATGGTCCAGGATGGGCCATTTGAATTTCTTCATGGAGAGCTTTCAAAGCACTCATCCCCATGCCATTTCTCCTGCTATAGTAAGGAGTATTTTCCTTCCTATAGGAACTTCCATTCTTCCAGTGACCATTCATGTTGTTCTGGTCATACCTGTTGGAGGGAAGCAACACCTTTTGAAAGGTGGTATGAGGCTTAACTTTAGCCTGGCCCTTTCCTCCATTCGCAGCACCTACTACCACGTTATTGAAACCTAGCCCTATCCTATTAGTTTGGAGGAGAAGGTGTTAATAATGGGCAGCATAGATTTGGGTTTGAAGAATTGAGCCACCAAGCTCTTCTCTTTGAGAAGCTTCTCCTCAAGGTCCTTAATGACCTTATTCTATTGGTTAATGATGCTTAATTGGAATATTGTTATTCCCTTCAGCTGAGTTATTTCTCTACTCATTTGAGCCATCTAGGTAGATGACTCAGTGCAATCAGGCTTTGTTTGTTGAAGGGAAGCAATTTCTTGAGCAAGCCTCTTGGCTTGCTTCTTGCTCTTTTTCAGAGCTTCCAAAAGAGCACCATACTTGTCAATCAATTGATTGACATCCACTTCAGATTTTGAACAACTTTCATCATTAGATGAGCATGCTTCAGATTTTGGTACTGACTTATAATCAGAAGAGGGAAGGAGAGGAGTTGATACTTGATCAGGATGATATTGATTTTCTTCCTCAATTGACATGACCATTAAGCCATAACATTCTTTGTCATCTTCATCCTCCTCAATGTCACTATCTGAATGTGACAGGGGGGCCTTGATGCCAGCCTTAGCAACTGGATAATCTTCATCCTCTTCAGCTGTAAACAACCCTATATAGGCTTCCTCTTCTTCTTCTTCTTCTTTAGAATCTGAGGATGAACACTCAGATTCACTCTAGCTCTACTCCTTCTTTGCTATAAAGGATTTTTCACCTTTCCTTCCCTTTTGGTGATGAGGCTTTTTATCACATTTTACCTTTCTTTTGACTGGATAGTCAACAATGACATGTCCAGGCTAGCTACAACAGTGACATATAACATTATTTGCAATATGTTTAACAGGTTTAGGGTCATACCTGTCACCCTTGGGGTGCTGCCTTTTTAATATATTGTGTTCCTTCTTGGGATGTGAGGAGGAGGAAGTTCTATTCTTCCACTGATTACATCTTTGCTCTTCTTAGAGCTTTCATCTTTGATAGCCACAGCTCTTTCCATTGCATAAGGCCTGGTGTATGTATCCTCCTCCTTCCTTACAGAAAACTGCATCTCATGTGAGAGCAGCTTTCCAAACAGTGTATGGGGAGGAGTCTCACCTAGCTATGCCACTTCTCTGATGGCACATATCTTTGTATCCCAATCTCTAGTAAGAGATATTAGGAATTTATCATTCAGCTCATAATGGCTGAAGATCCTTACACAGGTCCTCAGCTCATTCACCACTCTAAAGAACCTTTCATAGCAGTCAGCTATGCATTCCAGGCTGTGTTGCCTGAAGGCTTCATATTCCTGGTTGAGGAGCGATTTATTATCATCCTTCACTTCTTCAGTGCCTTCCATATATACTATGAGTGCATCCCACATATCCTTGGTAGTCTCGCAGTGCACCAAGTTCTGGAAGGTGGAATCATCAATTGCAATTACTATTATAGTTGGTTCTCTCTTGTCCATAGTAGCCAGTGCAATCTCATCCTTAGTCAGTTTAGCATATGTTTTGGCCACTTGCCATGTAGGATCTACAGTGGATGCCTTTGTGAAGAGAAAAGGACCCTCCTTGGCAGTCATATATATCCTAGGGCCTGAGGCTTCCATGTGTAAGAACCCCTTTTTATCTACAAAATTGGGTCTTTTGCCTAGAACCGCCGCTTTGCGGTGGCACCAACACTCGGGAAGGTCGCCACTACAAAATGCCGATCCTACTGGCCATAACGATCACAGAAGAAGAAAAGTACAATTGAACCAAAAATAAGTTCAAGTCCACATCACATATTATATAAATCATAATGAAAGATGTACACAGATAATAACTAAAATAAAGAGGTAGCAATTAAAAGGGATCATGCCTAGTACATCAAGTCCTCACTACAAGGTCACTCGCGGAAGCAAATCTACTGACAAATGCTCACAGATCCTGAAACTGCTGCTCCCATGCTAGACTGGCCCGCCTCCATATGCACTGGCCTCTGGTGGCTCTGCATCTCCTCGGTCCCCTACAATGATATGGTCCACCGATCATTAGTCAAAAGACTAAGCCTCATTTCCCCCCACCCATCCCTCAGTGTCTCCTGGGCACCGTGCGAGAGGGAGGATGCGGAGGACAGCAAGGGGTATATATCAAAGCAGATGACGTGACCTAGCTACATGATTGTCTACCACTACACAAGTGTATGTCTATAAAGAACAGTAAGTAAGGCAGGGTAAAGAGCAAGTAAAGTAAGTAAGTAAAGTTAAGTATAGAATAGAAAAGTAACCTTGATTTATAGGAATGCCCATATAAACCTATAGACCGAGGGGTCATTTAGCAAGGCCTATCGTATAAAAAGCCCCATACCAATTTATATGATAGGGGTAGGGATTGAAATGTAATGCTCATGCTATGACACACAAGTGCAACACACACACACGACTCTATGAGCACAGACCTTTAGTTCCCCCTTTTTGGAGCTAGCTAAGACTCCCAGGATACCCTCGAAGTGGCAAATGGAAGCGGTGGGTTGAACCTCGCCCACCTCTAGGTTGGTATTCAAACTACATAACCTAGACCTATCGTACGCCTAAACGCGAAAAACACAACTGCGGAGCGCCTGCGTACTCTTGCTAGCTGGTCCACCAGTCTTTCCTTGGCCAAGTGCGAAACCACACTTGTCGAGTAAGCGTATCGACGTCGGTGTGAACGACCACCCAATACCAAAGACCGAACACCTTTATGCATATGCAATTATGATTACTATATATCTCCGAGTCATAAGCTCCCCGGGCTAACCTGCCCGTAACCATAACCTTCCGAGCCACCGGCTCGTCGGACTAACCCGTCCGTACCTATAATCACCGAGCCTACCGATCGTAAGGCCAAAACAACTAACCACCCATAGCAATTGGATGTGGGTGAGTGTATTATCGAGTTAATCTTGCATAACAAATTATTCCAATGGTTTTGGGTTAACCAAGGACTTCCCGAGGACTACCCTGTGAGGGGATCGCAGTGGTACTAGGAGCTATGATGAGCTGAAACCCAAGGCTCCCTTTCCAAGGCACTTATTCTTATTGGTGTCTACCCTTGACCCAAAAACTATTAATGTTACACTTACTAACACTAGGTGTGTTTTACTTCACTCCGAGGGAATGACAATCTTTCGTCAATCCCAAACACACTCTTGCCTCCTAGTCAACCAGACATCTTACTCCTACTTTCCCTCCGTGACCCCTTCCAAACCCAATCAGTCTGGGTGCACGAACTTCTTTAACTTCCCATGTAAGACCTACATGCTTATCTTAATTCAGTGTTTTCACAATACGCAGACCATTTGAACTACTTGCGGTGCATGAGAAGAGGTACTCCAAATAATCATCCAAATGACCCAAGATTATTATTGGGGGTGTGTTATGACATTTTAAGACTTTTTCTAGAAATTCATAATTTTCCTAATTTTTTTTTACATTTATTATAATTTCCTCAAAATTAGGAAACCTATGACTTTGAACACCAAATATGGATTTCTGATAAGCTATGACCTTACAAAAAATTGTACAACTATATAACCTCAAAATAACAGCCATATATGATGTTCATAAATTTTCAAAATGGTTTTGACCTCCAAATAAAATATTGACTAATATATAAAAATCAAGGATCAACAAGGAAAGTACCAAAATACCCATTCAAAAATTACCGGAAAATTAACAAATGTCTAAGATGATCAGAAAAGTTCACTGCTCGAGTTCCATAATTTTTCCAATTCTTTTGACTATACAAATCCTTTATTTAAATAAACAAATCCTATGGCACTTTGGGAAGAGAAACTTATAAAAACTCCTCCAAAAATTATGCTAAAATTAACAAATCATATTCTTGCCCTGAAAGGTCCTCTAACCAAATTTCATAATTTTCCAGTGAGTTTTAGACCCATAATTAATTTTCTTACCACTAGGGCAAATATTGGGGTTTATGAATGAGGTAGTATATGTATCGACCCAAAATTCATAGAAAAATTATCAGAGAATATTATCATCATATGAACTCACTGGCAAAGTTTCATAATCATCCTAACATGTTTGGACATGAAATTTCACTTTGAAAAAGGTGACCTAATTAAATAATAAGCAATTCAGTGGGGATTAATGTCACTAAAAATTCTGGAAAATTTATCCAGGGCTTATTTCCACCCCATGAAACTACCTGACAAGTTTCAAGTCCTTCCAAGGAATTATGGTCCTATGTCCTTCAATAGGTTCAATATACAACCCTAGGGATCACACTAGGGTTCTAGGGCACCTCCACCCCAAATCACCCAAAACCACTTATGAGGGTGTTTTATATGATGTTAAATCAGTGGCCAAGGTTTCATAGCATTTGGATGAGAGTGGACCCCTCAAATCCATCAAGTGCACCTTTGACCTAATATCTCCTAGTTTGACCAAATTTGGGTTACTTAATTAACCAACCAAATCAATCCCAAATGGGATGAATTTTTTACCAGAGTCATGTCATGACCCTAAAGACCATCCACCGAAATTTGGTAGGGTTTGGAGGTCTTTAGACCCTAAAATTAATTTATACACGGTTTAATAAATTTCTACAGAAAGTATAGAAAAAGTTCCTCCAAAAATTACCATTTTTGGATATATTGAGGGTAAGGGTATATCCAGCCTATGGTCCAAATTTCAAAGCATTTAGTTGAATATTTTAACGGGTGCACTGATGCGCTATTTTGCCACTGCTAATTAACAGGCACGAAATGCGATACGACGGCAGTGCACCAGTCGTTGTCAAGTAATAAAATAGGGAGGAACTCCCCGAATATCGATCTCTCAAGGACCAAAAGTTAGGTAGTACGATTTGCTCTCACAGGAAATCAGTTCAAAGGAGAAAATAGTAACGACGGGGGTTTTGATTGGGTTTCCTATGCTATTGCAGAATGAAGAAAGATGCGGGTCTAAACTCCGCTTCGCACAGCGAGATGGGTGCAACAGCCGCGATGCCGTGCTTCGGAAGGCGCGTGGGCGGAATCTCACTATGACGGTTGAGGGTCGCACACACCTCTTCTCAAAACATCACCGCTAGCTTTTGCTAGCGGATTCAACCACAACGTAACACAGAAAATAGCAAGAAACAAAGGGGCTATTCATGCCACCACAATAACATTGCATATGAAAACAAGCAGTAATCCATAAGATCTACTTAACACGCATTCATAAAGCAACTGCAAACGAGTTCAAGCAACAAGGGTTAGAGAGGACCACAACGAAGAAATCACGTCTTGGGTTCACGGCCGGAATGAGAGGTTGTCATGCTCTCTCCGGACTCGGCCCTCAGATGGTGAGCTTGGCTCGAAGGAGGCTGTCACCGCTCCTATGATCTTCAACGCTTCCTTGGTCTCCTTGGCGAGGAATGCTTGACATAATGGTGGATGAAGCTTCCTAGTGCTCCTCGATGGAAGGATGGAGGTGTAAAGTCACCAGAAATGGCCTTGATGGTGGAGGAGATGAAGGAGAAGTCTTCACCCCTCAAGAGCAGTGGGAAGGAAGAGTTTTCCCGCCCTCAGAATCGCTCCAGCCCGTCCTCTCCCGGTCTTCCTCTGATTGCCTCGATTCCTGCTTTTTATAGGAAACGGGCTGAAAATTGATCACGCACGGTCGAACGCACGATCGTGCGCAGACCGTGCAATATTAACGGATGAAATATGGCTTGCAGAATACGCTGCGCCGCCCGTGCGATTTGTTTACGCACGACCAACGCCACCCGTGCGTTCAAACGCACGGGTAAAATCTGACGCTCTGAGATCATAAAGATACAGGTCGACCATGCATTTTACTCACGCACGGGCGAATTCGCCCGTGCGTTAAAACACACGGGTAAACCCCGACGCTCCATTTTCTTCCCAGACACAAACACACGACCGCGCAGACCGTGCGTCAAGGAAACGCACGACCGTGCGATATGCACAGAAATTACATTTGGGGGAAAACGGGACGATCAGGACACCTGCAAACAAGATATACTAGCTGGGAATACACGTCCAGCACTGGGATACTTAAAAGATGGGAAGGGGAGCACAATGTGCTTACCCCCAACAACAAGGAATGCAATTGCACATCGAAACGGGCTTAAAAGTGCACCTAGCATGGAATAGTACATATGAATGGAAATGTGCCTAAAATGTGGTGCAAACACTAGAATAACAGCCCAAATGAGTCCAAGAATATATATATAAATGGGACTCATCACACCCCCAGACTTAACCATTTGCACATCTCGGGCAAACACATCAGCTCTCCTGTCGGAACAATTGAGTGTTAGCATGAGTTTGAGCGGCAGAGAAATATGCGAAGTCGCATGCTCTCGTGCGTAGAAATATATTAGAACAGAATTAAACTCAAGGTTTTATCTAATTATTTCTAAAACAGTAGTTTGGAATTTACTTTACTTGGATGGTGAATCCTGGTGAATCTTTCGGTTGCGCAAAAAGGGAAAATAGTGTGACTAATGAGTAGAGTATTACTCAAATCGAAGCTAGGGACAATCTCCTAAGAAATCCATCAAAGTCGGTGTCCATAGGCTTGCACGTTCACACCCTCTCTACTGCGTGAGACAACTCGTAACTAAAATCAATATGACTTATAGGCAATTATTGGGCTTAGGTTGAGTATAGGCTAGGTAAGTAGAAGGACGATGGGAATCTCACACAACACAACCGTCGCACTCAAAAGAATGACAATCACCAAAATAACATTTTCAGTACTTACACGACACCCCCGGACTTCAACTGAACACAAGTGCGTGTTGAGCCAGAAATAAATAAAATTTTTGCCGAGAGAAATTTATTATTGCACAACTCTTTTATTTTTCTTTTCTTTTCTTTCTTTTCTTTTCTTTTCTCTTTTCGGCAAAAGAACATTCTTAAGTACAATAAAACGACTCCTTTAGCTAAATTAAAGCTGTCATACGCAACATAGATGACACCAAATGCGATCGAGAAAGAAATTTCTTTTAGCTCAACGGTTGGTGCGAACATAGGTTCGGCTGTATGGCTTTGGTTACATTATTAGTGGAGCTAAACAAGGAGGAAGAGTAGGCTCAAATGGGCTTGCAATGGTGATTACGTAGGTAAGGATTTCAAAAGCACAAACGGATCAAGAGGTGTCCTATATCATATTTCATTACGAGTACATCAACACAATCGTGTCGAGAGTCGCCTAGTGCAAGTTCTAGCCACCGAGAAAGGTTGTCCTTCCTTTCGACCCTAGTAATAAGCTACTACTTGCCTGCTACACTCGACCTATTGCTACCGTTGGATTCACCGGATTCACCACTAAAGTAAAATAAATTTCATCTACTATAACAGAAATAATTACATTACAACTCTGAATTTTATTCTACCCTAATTGAATTTCTAGGTGTGACGGGAGCACATGACTAGAGCACTACTCGAGTCAACATTTTTCTCTACTCCTCACTCAAATACTAACAATTCAATTCTTATGAGCGGGAAAACCTCGCAGTGATACCCAATAAGCACGCGTGATCAAGTGCGCGTTAACTAGGTGCAAGTGTATGCAATAGAATATAAATCCTTACTCAGCACATTCTAGCATGTCATGCAACGTGGGTGCACGTGCACCGCTCGCTCTCTCCCCCAAACTCGATTGAGAACATCTAAAATAAGCAATTCAAACATAAGTAAGAGAGGGGAAGAGTTGACCTATGCTCACAAAGGAGCATGCCAGAAGTGCGGTAATCCCATTTTCTTTAAAAATAAATCTCCTTCCACGCGAGAGCATAGCTTCACCTACAATGTTAACAAAACTGAAATAACAATACGCAAAAGGATTAAAAAGATAGACGGAACCGGGTGGTTCCTATGGGTTGTCTCCCAAGAAGCCCTTTTGTTTAACGTCCTTGAGGTGGACCAAATACCTGTATTAAAGCATAGTTCATAAAGTCTAGGAATAAGCAAAAGCTAATAAATCCTAATTATTATTACAAGCTTAAAACAAATCAGCTATAGGCTGATTTGAAGTAGTAACAACTGATGAAAGGAAAGGGTCCGGGGACCTGGTAGTAGGGGTGGAAATTAAATAGGATGCTCAACCTCCAACCCAAAATCTCCTCCTTTTTCGCTCTCTTCTTCTCCTCCAGTGTTATGTCTTCAAAGAAGAACCGTTTGCCCCTTGTAACCAATCCTCAAGGGGAAGCACCAACGATGATGAGGAAACAAGATGTTCCTTCACTGTACCTTCCTCATCCCGCCAGGCTTTTGGCTCCTCCATGCATAAGATCTGATCAACCATAGGAGGGACATCATGCATCCTTGTACAAAAAGAAAGGGGGTCAGGAAATAAATTAGAAGAAAAACTAAAAGAAATCTCATCTGAGGGGATAATCCCGGCTTCATCCCCCATGTGGTGCGGCAATGATAAATTGATGAGATCATCTAAGATTTCACTAGACTCAACAGCGCACGCAATGACCTCCTCTATAACTTGGACTTCCTCGCACTGGACCGAAACGGTTGCTTCGGCACAATCGAGACTGTCCTCCTCCATGAGAGTGGGCACGACACTGCGCAGGCATGCAACATCCTGCAAATTGACCTCAATGACAATATCAGAAATAGATGTAGATTCGTGTGTAGTGGGAGAAGACGTGCTTCATAAGAGTTCGGGCTCACTCTCCACTCAAGGGCACAAATCCACGCAAAGTGGTACATGAACCGAAGAGGTATGGGGGTTCACATTAGAAATGGAGTCAACAGGGGCACTGATGCACGTGTCGATTCCAGAGACTTCAAGAAGTGAAGGTGGAAGGGATACATAACCAGAGGAAGAAGTTGTGCTCGCAGAATTCGAAGATGGGACGATCCGGATATCTGGCTCATCGTCATCCTCCAATTGGCAAAGGTAATCCACACAGTCCTTCAAGGCATGCTCTGTACTTTTGCAAAATAGGCACTTCTTTGCCGGCTTTGCCGGCACAAAAGGTGCGGCAGCCGTGTAAAGGTGCGATAACGAAGGTGTAGTAGAGTAGCCAAAAGACTTATGGGCTCCGTACGGTTTCTGAACAACACCATACTCCTTGGGACACCTATCACTAGCATGGGATGTGTCCCCACACCAACGACATCGGATATTCAAATGTGCCCACATGATATAAAAGAAGAAAATAACATACTGAAGAAAGACGCGGTACCTTAAAACGAATTTCCAATTAAAAGCAAATCACACACGCTTGCAGTCCCCGACAATGGCGCCAAAAACTTGATGCGCTATTTCGGCACTGCTAATTAGCAGGCACAAAATGCGATACGACGGCAGTGCACCGGTCGTTGTCAAGTAATAAAATAGGGAGGAACTCCCCGAATATCGATCTCTCAAGGACCGCAAGTTAGGTAGTACGATTTGCTCTCGCAGGAAATCAGTTCAAAGGAAAAAATAGTAACGACAGGGGTTTTGATTAGGTTTCCTATGCTATTGCAGAATGAAGAAAGATGCGGGTCTAAACTCCGCTTCGCACGGCGAGATGTGTGCAACGGCCGCGATGCCGTGCTTCGGAAGGCGCGTGGGCGGAATCTCACTATGACGGTTGAGGGTCGCGCACACCTCTTCTCAAAACATCACCGCTAGCTTTTGCTAGCGGCTTCAACCACAACGTAACACAGAAAATAACAAGAAACAAAGGGGCTATTCATGCCACCACAATAACATTGCATATGAAAACAAGCAGTAATCCATAAGATCTACTTAACACGCATTCATAAAGCAACTGCAAACGAGTTCAAGCAACAAGGGTTAGAGAGGACCACAACGAAGAAATCACGTCTTGGGTTCACGGCCGGAATGAGAGGTTGTCGGGCTCTCTCCGGACTCGGCCCTCAGATGGTGAGCTTGGCTCGAAGGAGGCTGTCACCGCTCCTACGATCTTCAGCGCTTCCTTGGTCTCCTTGGCGAGGAATGCTTGACATAATGGTGGATGAAGCTTCCTAGTGCTCCTCGATGGAAGGATGGAGGTGGAAAGTCACCGGAAATGGCCTTGATGGTGGAGGAGATGAAGGAGAAGCCTTCACCCCTCAAGAGCATCGGGAAGGAAGAGTTTTCCCGCCCTCAGAATCGCTCCAGCCCGTCCTCTCCCGGTCTTCCTCTGATTGCCTTGATTCCTGTTTTTATAGGAAACAGGCTGAAAATTGATCACGCACGGTCGAACGCACGATCGTGCGCAGACCGTGCGATATTAACGGATGAAATATGGCTTGCAGAATACGCTGCGCCGCCCGTGCGATTTGTTCACGCACGACCAACGCCACCCGTGCATTCAAACGCACGGGTAAAATCCGACGCTCTGAGATCATAAAGATACAGGTCGACCGTGTGTTTTACTCATACACGGGCGAATTTGCCCGTGCGTTAAAACGCACGAGTAAACCCCGACGCTCCATTTTCATCCCAGACACAAACACACGATCGCGCAGACCGTGCGTCAATGAAACGCACGACCGTGCGATATGCACAGAAATTACATTTGGGGGAAAACGGGACGATCAGGTCACCTGCAAACAAGATATACTAGCTGGGAATACACGTCCAGCACAGGGATACATAAAAGAAGGTTAGGGGAGCACAATGTGCTTACCCCCAACAACAAGGAATGCAATTGCACACCGAAACGGGCTTAAAAGTGCACCTAGCATAGAATAGTACATATGAATGGAAATGTGCCTAAAATGTGGTGCAAACACTAGAATAACAGCCCAAATGAGCCCAAGAATATATATATAAATGGGACTCATCATGCACGCATCATAATTTCTGGTCAACCTTATGATACATTGCACCAAACTGAGTGTTGCAGTCAAACCAGTGGGCAAAATCACCTCAAATTAATTTTAAATTAAACTAGACACAAAGATCTACAATTTTTGTCTCTAACCACTTTTTCGAAAATGGTTTCTAAGGGGTTCAATTTTCAGTTTCAAAAACGTGCATTTTTAGGAGAAATTATGACGTTAAATAATCATAAAATTGTATAATCTGTCTAAATAAAATGGAGGGCATCAGTTCATCTTCTCCAATCAGCCAACGACCATGATTAGCCTTACCTGTACCAACTTGGAAGTGATTTCCCAGCCACATGGACCCTCTCCCAGTCGGCCAATGCCACCACCACCTCTGTTGTGTTGGTGGCCGGTGATGGACGGTGGTTGGCCGGCGGGTGGTGGCCGAAATCAGGGTTTAAAGTAAGGAAACTAAAGCTTGAATCCAAGCTTTCGGCCATGCCGATCCAAGGCCAATTGGCCTCAAACCTTGCGGCCAACATGATAAGATCTATCCACAAAGAGAGAGGAGGAGGGGAGAACCTGAGTGGTGGTTTGTAGCCGTGTTGATCGTCGGTCTGCCATTGTTGGCCGTGGAGCTTTTGGTGCCATTCCGATATGAGTTTAGAGGCTCGATTTCTTCTGGAAAAAGGGGGAAACTCCTTCCCTTCATCCCTTGAGGCTTTTTAAGAAGCCAATTCTGGAAGGGGAAGATGCAAAGCTTGGGATTCCACCATTAACACCATTAATGGTGAAATTTCGGCCATCCCTAAAAACCACTAAATTCATCCCCCTTAAAAGTTGGAAAAACTCTTAATCTTCTCCTAATTGATAGGGGGAATGAATCCCCGCCAATTGGGAAGGCCTTTGTCCTCCCTTGGCCCTTATTTACTCCACAAAAATTGATCCCATCCACATCCCATCGGTTAAGCTACCGCTGGCGCTAGCGCCAGCGCTAGCTCCAGCGCTAGCGTATCGACGACATATGGCTCATCTCAGCGGTTTGGAGCTCATCTTAGCAGTCCGTTGAGATAACCACTAGCGTCAGTGCTCGTGCTAGCGCCAACGCTAATGTCTCGATGACATAGAGCTCGTCTCAGTGGTATGGAGTACATCTTGACGGTTCGTCTAGAAAACCGCTAGTGCCAGCGTTAGCACCTAGCACCGGCGCTAGCTCTGAACTCTCATTACTTCTCATTCTACAATTGGACAATTGAGGTGTTACAAAGGGACCCCTTAATGGATTAGGCATGTTATGGTAGGGTCGTGGGTCATGGTGACGCCCTAAAGCCAACCCTAGATTGGATAATTGGAATGCACTATTTGCAGACCAATGTGGTCTTTAGCTATTTGTAATGTCTTATGATCTCTTTGTGCTCCTAGGGTTTTGTCATGACCTAGTCATGACAATACCATCCTAGGGGTCTAGTTGTTGGAGGGATGTTACACCATGAAAAGCCTTACCCTTTGCTTCCATATGCCAAAAGTCTCCTTTTTTGCATATGGGCAACTTCATAGATCCCATCTCCTTCTGACCTCCAGCGGTAGCCATAGGATTCAGACTTGACTACTCCTTGTAGGATCTGGTCAGACTATTAAGTAGTTATTGACCAACCTACCTCTGATACCACTTGATAGTTTACTAGGTAGTAGTCTAATTCACCTGGGGGGGTGAATATGTTTCTTTGAGTTTTCTTAGTTACAACTAGTTGTTGTTATAGATTATATAAAGTAATTGCACAACACAGAACACACACAACTGTTTATAGTGGTTCCCCAAGACAATGTGTCTATGGGTAGTCCACATTCCCTCTACACCTTTCTAACAGTGTGCTAGACAAGACAAACTCCTCCAAAACTCATCTCGAAGAGTTTACAACTCAGATCCCTCTTGATCTCTCAGGTTTTCTCCAAACCCTCCTTTAGGCTTAACAACCCTACCTCATGCTCAACAGCCCTAACTCGGTCTCAACAGACCTACCTCGGGCTCAACAGCCCTACCTCAGGCTCAATAGACCTACCTCCGGCTCAACAGCCCTACCTACGGCTCAACAACCCTACCACTAAGAGTGCTCTAACTCTTACAACTCAGAAATCCTCCTAATTTCCTACCTCAGGCCTATCAAGAAGCCCTACCTCAGATCTCCACAGAGATCTTACACCTCAAGCTGGGAGTACAACTATACAAGCTCAGGCTTAATAACCCTACACACGCAGGCTCAAGAGCCCTACAAACTCAGGCTCAAATCCCTACACACTCAGAACAATAATGTTCTCACAGAGGTTATAAAGTTTTCTTACAACAGAGGACTGTAAAGTTATATCCTTTAGTGCTGGTCTTCTATTATTGATGCACATCAGGTGCAGTCTTAAAGCAGGGCTGAATGGCAGTGTCTTCAGTCCTAACTTCTATCTGATCTTCTTCTTCAGTAGATGAAGAAAGATCTACTTGTTCTTCTGGATTGAATCAGGATGAACTATCTTATCTCAGTTGATTGCGTGTAGCTTCAGGAAGTAGGCTGAGATAATTGTGGAAGTCGTCAATAGCACAGTAGCTCTCTTTCAGATTATATTCCACAGCTTCAAAAGTGACATAACATCTTCTTTTATACTCCCTCCACTTTGTAATGGCTTTGAGGAGTGCCCTGTCACAGCATGGATAGAAATAGAAAATGTTGTCTTTGCTTTCCAGCCACTTGTGCCAAAAGTAGATCCCGCCAGGCCTTTATTCAAATATGAGTCTGTCTCAGCGGTTGGGCTGAGACTGGCTTCAGTCTCAGTGGCTAAGCTATCTTCGTCTCAGCGGATCCGCTGAGATAGTTAGTCTTCTCAGTAGTTTCTGTCTAAATGCAACTCAGCTGAGACAGACTACTTCTCAGCGGCTCTAGCTGCGTCTCAGCGATTTAGCTGAGTCCATGCTGTCAACTCAACGATTTTTACTGTAAAATTACATAACTATTTCAATGATTGGAATAACCTATCCCTGCATAGACATGATGCAAAAGAGGGTTTATCAAATACAATATGTACTTAGCATTGATTGTGATGCCTCTTCCAATCTAGGGAACATTGAGTGCAATATTCCCAACAACTCGATGCAACGTCAACATCTGAGTTCAGTCAGAGCTAAGATGGAATTCAAAGCTGCTTCTATAAGAACTCAGAGGTGCGTCGATATGAAGAATAATGAATTCGACGCATCGTCAAATATAGACAGAAATGTAAGGTTTTCTGCTATCCTTTCTGGTGCATTTCCAGATGATCTACAAGGCTGAAATCTGTTATCTAATGGCTCGTTTATTGCCAAGAATGGAATGGAGCATTTCAGAGATACATCAAAGATATTTTTGGAAGTTATTCAAATCAGATGGATGGGTTGGGAACAAAAATAGAAGGAAACATTTATTGTCCAATGGACATTCCTTCTAAGGACAGTCCAGAAGAAGAAAGAAATTCAAGCACAAATCAATAAATAATAAGTTTGCTGAGTAAGAAAGAAAACACATCAATTATTATTCTCTCTGTCGAATAGGTTTTCTTCTTCTTCCTCCTCCAACCCTAAGACAGAACAGAAGAACAACTTCTCTACACAGGGAAAGATCACAACAATACTGCTACTTCTTCTTCTACATCATATAGCACCAAATCAACAAAAGTGCAGAGAGGATCAGGATCAAAGCTTATATCCCTTGCAATCATCACTATATTAAGCAAGGGTTCACCATATTCAGATCCTAAAATATCTAGAAGCAAAATCATCCATAGAGACATCTGCTGAAGTATTCTAACTGAAGAATCTTATTCTCTTCTTTCTTCTTCATTTACTGTTCTTATTCTACAACTGTAATAGAGTAATAAGTATCCCTCTTCAAAGGATTAAGTGGTTCTAAGAGTGTCTTTAGCAAAAGACTTAGTGGTTCTAAGAGTCTCCTTATCAAAATTCTTAGTGGTCCTGAGAGTCTCCTTATCAAAAAACTCAGGCACTGTTAGTGCAATCCTACCATGGAGGTAGAAGAGTGGAGTACCCACATTTTGGGGAACCACTATAAAATTTATGTGTCTTCTGCATTGCTTTTTTGTGCTGTCCAGTTTACTATTTCTCTGTTTCATATTTTATGTGCTTACTTTATTCTATTTTGGTATTGATGATTGCTTAGTACTTAGTAGTTTTATTGTGTGTACATAATTAGGATATAAATGTTTTAAAACTCTATTCACCCCCTCTAGAGAATACTTAGAGGCACACTGTGCACTTTTAGGTTGTGATGAAAGTTCCCATATTAGCTAATATCTGAGTGTTGAAGATGCACCACGACGATACTCCAATTGTATTGGGTTGACAAACCTTTGACAAGACATATTTAACTTGCAATTTTCCTTCATTTTCTGGTTAGTTTCCTGCTAGAACCTATTGGAGCTTGAGTTCCACATCTCTTGGTTTGAGAATAATAAATTCCACAATGTATTTGAACTTGTTTATCGTGTGTTTATAGTGTACAGGAACTATACTCCGAAAAAGTGTGATGCAGAATGATCATGGAGCTCTGAATTTAGAGCTACCGCTGAGCTGTAACTCGTACCGATGATGGTAGATGGGATGACAACTGAAGAATGATGGCTGACATTTTCTCGACGATGAAGTGAAGGAAGCTAACACGATACGTTAGATCTTACTGCGGCGCGGTAGGAACATGATCCGTTGAGGTTAGCACGATCTCCACAAAGGCGGACACATTGCAGCATGATAGCGAGCATGATGCTAGCGTGGTTCAATAGTCCTACTGCATGTGGTAGTTTCTATAGCCTATAAAAAGGATGAATCTCTCTCTTTCTTTACACTACCATTGAAGACACAACTCCAACCTTTCATGAGAGCCTTCATCCCTGAGTTCCAGAGCATTCTAAACTCCATCATTGAAGAATAAGAGTGAAAAGGAGATTTCAACACAGTCATACTTGAAGAAGGATGCATGCTTTAACTCCGATGATGTTCATGGCGATCCGTCGTCTCCTTTAGTGCTCTTCTAAATAGGGAGTGTTTTTTTACTTTATATTTATTCTCTTTACTTTTGAAACGGTCGTGAATTTGCCACCAGGGTTGACGACTAGGCCTTGCAAGGCTTGAGGGGAATATGTCGCGGTGTGTGTGGCAACTAGGTCTAGGTGTAGATCTATGGGGAAGGCTAGATGCCATATCTTGCGGAAGATAGGCTATAGCCAACTGTTCCTTGAGATAAGGATCACTGAAGAATCAAAAAGTGTTTTTATTCTATCGCCTCAATTTCAAGTGCTATTGAAATTAATATTCATGTAATTATCTTTTGAAATAAAATCAATTTTCATCTTCTCTAATTTTCTAAGATTTTATTTCGTTCAAGAGTTTTTAAGAAAAATCACTTTGGCATATTTTTAGAGAAGTTCTAAAATTCTGGAGCACTAGTGCCAAATGTTAACTACTTACCGCCGGCGGTAGTGACAGAACTCATTTTACGCCTTTTTATTCAAAAATCAAAAAGCCCTTATTCATCCCCCTCTAACGGCGCAAACAGATCCAACACTTGGTATTAGAGCGAGGTTATTCCAAAAATGGTTTCACAACCGGGAATAATGGCGCATCATGATCATGGTTTTTATGAGGGTAAAGTGATTAGTAGACATCCTCTATTTACCGGTGCCAATTACAATTATTGGAAAACAAGAATGCATTTTTTTTTACTGCCTTAGATAATGACGTTTGGGGTAAGGTAGAAGAATGCTACTCTCCACCAACATTTGTTGTTGGAGAAGTTACTATTGAGAAACCTAGAGATAGATGGGATGATAATAATAAGTTGAGATGCAAGAATAACGCTAAAGCTATGAATGCTTTATTTTGTGCTTTGGATAGAACAGAATTTAATAGAGCTGTTGGATCTGTAGGCGCCCTTACAGGGGGGGGGGGGTGAATAAGGGTTTTAAAATTTTCGAGATTATTAAAGAAAATAATTCTCTATTGCTACCGCCAGCAGTAGTGTTGCCGCTCGGCATTAGTGACAGAGAAAATACTTTTAGGTTAAACCAATGAAAATCAGAGAGCACGAATCATAGATGAAGAAACAAACATATTTTCATTAATATTAAATTGCAATTGTTATGATTACAAAAAATTTTCCCAACGACGCTTGGAAAGTGGCGACCAATGAAAAACTCTATTAGTTTTCTATACCGACTCGTATCCCCACGAACCGGTTGGCTTTAGCCAATCTCTCCCCAGATACGGCCTCAAACCGCTCTAGCCTTCCTATCCCCAGAAAGGCCTCGAGCACCCCCTAGATCTACTCCCTAGACCTAGTCTTCATGTGGCGAATTCCTCCCTAAGCCCCACAAGACCTAGTCGCCAACGTGAGGAGAATTGGCCCTAGTCCCCGCAAGGCCCTAGTCATTATGTGGCGAGTTCCTCTACCGAACAAAAGATATAAAGGTTACAATTAGAAAATAAAACAAAACACAAACTAAAAACTCCCTCAAAAGTAGAACATGATGTCGATGTAGATGCGATCATATTGGTCTTCAAGTTCTTTGCGTTCACGAACGTTGATGGAGTTCTTTGGGCTACTTGGAGAAGGCTCTCACGAGTGCTCTGAATATGTGGCTTCAATTCATTCTATATCTGCAAGCAACAATGGAGGAAGCGCGCATCTTTAAATAGAATCAGTCGCTACCTCCTACGGTAGTACTACCGCCCCGCGATAGCCATATTAGGCAATGATCAAGCATACGGATCATGGCATCTTAGGCAGCTTTTGAGCGCCAAACTTTGAGCTCTGACTAGCGCGCCGCGGTAACGCTAACGCTCCGCGCTAGCGAGATAACCTTCCTTCAGCCAATATCTCCTTCCATATTTGCTCCTCAATCACATGCAGACGGGATGATTCCAAAAGGTACTGCCGGGCGTTAGCCTTAATGCGCCGCGATAGTACTTGCCAAAATAGCATCCCATCGACATTCCTTTTTCTCCACTGTTTCCTTCCCCACAACTGTTTCCATTTATGATAGCGTCAATGGTAGTGCTAACGCTCCGTGGTAGAGCATGCATTTCGTCGAGCACCGCGGTAGAGCATGCATTTCGTCGAACGCCGTTTTCATTTCGTCGAACGGTATTTTCGTCGAACGGAATTTTCGTCCAACGCTATTTTCGTCGAACGCCATTTTCGTCGAACGCCATTTTTATTTCGTCGAACGCCATTTTCATTTCGTCGGCCTCAATTTCGTCGAACGACATCTGCTTTCATTTCGTCGAATGCTACTTTCATTTCATCGAACGCCATTTTCGTCGATTCGCTAGCGCCAACGGTAGTGTTACCGCGTCGCGGTATCAACAGAGAATCATCTTGATGTCGCATCGACGACTTTCTTTTTCACACTCCTTTGGGGATTGAATGTTGAAGATCCTGCACACTATAAACACAATTCAAGTATGATCAAATACAATTGGATTTGTTATTGTTAAACCAAGAGATGCGGAAAGCATGTTCCAACAAACTCCCCCTTTTGATAATAACTAATTCCTTTAGAAAGAAATAGTTCAAAAGATAGGAATTGTGTTTATTAAAAAAGGATAGGCATGAAATTTAATACATGTGCATATGCTCCCGCTAAATGAATGCTCCCCCTAAGTGAATGCTCCCCTACAACAAAACTTCCTATGAACTTGACTTACCCAAACATGTGAATTTCTTTCAAATTTATTCTCCCCCTTTTGATATTATCAAAAGAGGGTGGAGAGAAAGTCAAACGTTAATGTGTGCAATAAATGTGTAGAGAGGGAATGTGCATGATAAAGAGTTAAACGCTTAGGATAAAATACAGTATATAGGAGTGAAAAAGGGAATGTGAAGAAATTGTCATAAGGAAACCACTTGTTGGAAAAAAAAAACGTATTCATGATCGAGCGTATAAGTAGTAAAGAGGTGGAAAGCATGAAGACATATATTTTTTAAGTGAACATCTATATAAGAATGGTGAAGCATAGTAGATGATTAAGAGTTTTAGATATAACAAAATAGATGTTGTAGCAATTTAAGTACACAAAATGATTTATGTTGCAGCATAACCATACACTTGTTTTGAAAAGGAAATATTCATGATCGAGCGAAAGGAGAGTAGCACAGCGGAATAGATATAGGATAAGCATGAAAGAACATTAATTAATGAATATATAAAAATAATCACTTGCCTTTTTAAATTAATTTTAAGAGGTGTAGTACTTGTTTAAGGGAGATGCAATGTTGTGTGACAAGTACATGTAAAGAATAAGCATGAAAACAATGTAGACAAGTAGGAATGCGGAAAGTTTAAACAAGGTTAAAAAGATTAATATTTTTGTAATAGTTTGACCATTTCAACAATTGAGCAATTTAACTTTGAAAATTTTCATAACAAATAGGCAAGCATGAATTAACATATCCAAAGAGATAATAACTACAATGTAACCAATTCGTATTTCAAGTAAAGAAAACATTGTAGAAATCATGCATTGCAATCTAGTGCTTTTACTTGAATTTTAGAGAATTATGTAATTTTGCATTAGGATCCAATTCTCATGAGTAGAAGCTTTATGAAAATCAATGATGTGTGCATAA
The DNA here is from genome assembly GCA_033032865.1 of Dactylorhiza incarnata. Lineage (NCBI taxonomy): Eukaryota > Viridiplantae > Streptophyta > Magnoliopsida > Asparagales > Orchidaceae > Dactylorhiza > Dactylorhiza incarnata. The sequence goes on along the minus strand of JAWHQI010000026.1, from coordinate 1,503,916 downwards.
GGTGTTTGATAAAAGCATACAAGTGAAATAATCAAAACACATGACATATGTAATGAGATAGTGACAACAATAATAAGGATGCAATCTTATAATTACCTTCACACATCAAATCTAGAATAAAGTTTTAAGGCACAAATAATGAGTACAACAACCAAGGTGCTTTGCCCACACAATGCTTATTAAGACTTATCAGGGAGCGAAGTATTGCTTGGGGGATCACAAAAGCAATTTTATTGATTTTTATTTTTAGTGATCCGATGTACAAATAGAAGTGATAAAAGATGAATGTGTTTGCACAAGACACTTTACAATTCTTTCCAAGGTGCTCAACCTCACAATGCTCATTAGGACTTATCAGGAGGGTGAGTAGTGCTTGGTGTAGTTATTTTGGCTTTTTATTTCAGATTTTTATTTTGGGCCAAAGGTCTCCGAATTCACTTGTTGTTGCAAACATTAATATTATTAAAATAGCACTTCTATATCGTGCATGAAATTTATTTTTGAAAGACGGTGTAGGTAATTTAGACATACAACTTAATATGTTAAAACTATTACACTACACAATCATGCAAGACTAAGATTATGAACACATGTATATTATCAAAGTAGTGAGTGTATGAATCATTGATAAACATATTACATTACTCATACTTAGAGGCATGCTAGGCAATCATACATAATTATCTATAGACTACTTCATTTCACATAATCAGATTAAGGTCAAGGCATGACAAAAACAATGTTTAGAAAATTTGAAATTAAAATTAGACATTGAAGCAAATCCTTGTGAGCATGCCAAAATCAATTTTGACCATTGGAAATGAAATAACACAGATGTATGCTTTTGTGAAGTTTTACAGTCAAACCATAATTTTGTAAAGAGTTAAACCAAAACAAATAACAAAAACATATTTTTGATCATTTTGAATTATTTGAATTTTTATTTTATTTGTTTTACAGTTTTTTTTGAATTTTAACAGAAAATGACAGGAACTGAAAAATAAAAAATGAAAAAGAAATTGGAAAATCAGAAATACCTACTACCACCAGCGGCACCCAGCTATCACCGAGCGGTATTGACAGAACTCGAATTTTGGGGAAAACGTGAAATTTTTCAGAATTTTTCTTTTGAATATATTTGTGCAGATTAGTGACAATGAAGTTCAGCAATGAAATCAGACATATGCATACACAAAAATGTGGATTTTGCAAGTTTTACCTAATATGTCCAAAACCCCAAATTTTAGCCTAAGGTGTCACAATACACTTTCAAAATGCTTGTGTTTTTCACATGCATGAGAGTTCAGAAATAGATAATATGAAAAACATAAGATAACATGTTTGAGCACAATATGCATGAGTGAAATGATCATAAATAAGTGAAATAATATTCATGCAATGTATACCACATAAGTATGTCTAAGATCAAGATACCCTAACAACATGTCTACACTCTAGCCCCTTACTAAGTGACGGATGTGCATGAGGAGCTGCACGTATGCCGTAGGTTGGGGTGTTAATCCCACATGCATACAAAAGAAAATGGTCACCCTAGCACTCTTTCCCCCCAGTGCCTCGCAAGGCCCCACTAGAACCCTCCTCGGTTAAGGACAAGACATGACTTAGAGGTTAGGTTTCTAATGCACACAATCCTATGCCCTCGCTATAGTGAGACACATAATGTGGTTGAATGATCATGGGCATACTAAGCATTTAATCTTATTGAACCAATTTTTAAACTATGGCTTTTATGCGAGATTAATTTTTTATTAGATTTGATTTTAAAGCAACATAGTTATTATGAATTTTAACTTTCAATTGTTTTTCTTTAAGATTGATTTATTATGGCATCATTATATAACTAGTAGGAAGGATAGTATTGATTAGATGATAATGCTAGAAACAAGAGTTTGATCATAATTTTATGCCGTAAGATTTATTGCGTTAATGTTGCATGTATTCAAACCCAGTCATTCAAATTTTGGACATAGAATGAAGTGATGATTCTAGTTAATTTATTCTTTTAGATATAAAGATGATTCTATGTTCTTCATATAAATGAGATACATGCAAAACATAATTGATTCATATAATGGTCATGATCACAAACTATTTGATGGAATCAATAAGATCTTTTGTAGATATTTAATATTTGAGGTAAAAAGATCTATTGAATTGGCAAGATTATTATACATGATCATGAATTTTAACACAGAGGAATTATATTCTCATAATTAATTGTTCATGATGATATAAATGAGATATTATTAAAGAACATTCATATTCATCCTTTTTGAATGATTAGAGAGAAATATTATAAGGTGAAAAGTTAAGATAAATATAAAGAGAAAAATATTTTTGGTTATTTAGAAAGGTTTTGTGAATTTTTTCTTTGATTTTTGAAATCTTAAATAAATCACGTATATATATAGTTTTATGAAAGCATAGCGATGATAAAGGTAAAACAATAATTTTTCAGAAAATAATATTTTAGATAAATCAGAATTTAGGAAAATTATGCTATCGCCAGCGTTAAAACCTAACGTCAGGCGCTAACAACAAAGTTGAGATTCTTTATATAAACAAAAATGATTTTTGCAATTTTTCAATTCCGATTTGACATGATTATGATTAAACATACTATGGGTAATCAAAATGACGCAAATATATTAAATACCTAAGAAAACCTTGCGCATTTTATAAATTTAGCCTACTACCCCTAAAATACCTTTTAAATCCATTTGGACACTTATTTCATTTAGTCTTAATAATATCGTATGGCAAATTTAGTTTTTCAAATTTTATAAGACTTTTAGGAAATGGATTTAGAAGGATAAAAATAAAAGATAAATAGACCACTTGAAAATAATATGACATTATTTAATTGTGTTCAATTTGATTTATTAATGAATTTTGGTTTAATATGTGAAAATCATATCACAAGTTATATAAAGTGATCTTATCATAATGTCTCAAAGAAATAAAAGCAAAAACAAAAAGGAAATTAAGCATTTCATGAAGTAGAGAATTGATATTTCATTTTTAATTGATTTCTACTTCATGCAAATGATAGGATACTATTGAATGAGATATTTAGGTATCCAAAGAGGACTGGGTGTGACGGTTCCTTTGGGTACCCAAATATATCGTGTTTGCTTTTGGGGAGATATGATTGAATGGGCCCTTTTGATTTGAGTTTGTGTTTCATCTTTAACTTTGGGCTGCCATTCAAACCTTGGTTTAATATTGTTTTTATTTGTCAAATTTCCATGATGATTTTGCAAAACATTATTTATAGGAAATTTGTTTATCTTTAAGTTTATGTTGGGTGAAAGATGATGTTGTAAATGATAATGATTTGGAATTTCATTTTCAAGCATTTGATATTTTTCATTTCCTTTGTTAGGCTTAAACATATTATGAAAATTCACATTTAACTTTCTTTTGGAATTTGCTTAAAATTGTTGATTTATGTGTTGAGAATTTTTCTTTATAATTTCCTTAAGCAAGTTAACTTTTGTTTCCAATTCATAATTTTTAGCTTTGAATTCATGTCTAGCTTTATTATAGGACATTGTGCTATTTTTGAGAGTGGACACGATTGACTCAATATGATTGTTATATTCGTTTCTAAAGTCATCAAAAGTTTAATCCATCTCTTTAATTTCAATTTTATAGTTTTTGCACATATCACAATTATTTTTTAACGATGAATTTTCTAAAGACAATTTTTCATTACGTTCTTTTACACAAATAAATTCCTTTTGAAGTTCCTTATATTTTTCTTTAATATCATTACAATCAAAACATGATATGGAGTTTTCAAATGAAGAGCATGATGGAGATACAAACATTTCATTTTTGGATTCTGATGCGATATTTCGGCAAGTGCACCGGTCGCGCAAGTAATAAAGTTTGGGAATAGGATCCCCGAGTGTCGGTCTCTTGAGGAATGCAGGTTGGGTAAACGAATCGTGTTGTGTGACTATTGTTACACAAGCGTAAACAAACACACAAAAAGGGGGTTTTGGTTGGGTTTTCCTACTCTTAACAATAATGAAGGAAATGCGGGTCGAAAGCACCGCTTCGCAAGGCCAGATGGATGCAACGGCCGCGATGCCGAGCTTCGTGAGGCGGATGGAGCGTGCTCTAGTGCGGAAGGCGAGGGTCGCAAACACCTCTTCACAAACGACGTTAGCTCTTGCTAACGCGGATCGAACACCTTGAGTGCGTGAGTGAGTGAGTGGATGGGTGGAGGCGAAGCGATTCACAAGCAAGTAATGATGAAAAGAGAAGAAACATTCATTTCATTTAAACCAAACATCATGATATTCAAGTTTAAAAGATTCAAAGATTACAACGAAGGAGAGAGGAAAGAGATAACCAATGGATGAAGACTAGCGACCGTTCACGGCCGGAATGGTAGTTTGTCAAGCTACCTCTGGGCTCGGGCGGACTGTGCTTCTGGTGTAGAGAAACTGTCACGATCTCTCTACGTGGTTCCGTCGTCTTCTACCTCAGGATTCCTCTTCTTCTGACCGGAATGGAGTGGAAAAACAGCTGCTTAAGGGCTTGCGGATGGTGGAGAATGCTCCCGGACAATGGAGAAATGCTTGGAATGGTTGGAGAGGACTTCCCCTTGCGTAGGAGATGAAGTGGAGGTGTCCAGGAATGGAAATCGCCAGCGTACAGACTGCCACTCGCGCTCCCGGCGGCTCGATCCCGCCCTAAAATCGGAACAGGCATATATATAGGCACTGGACTGAATACTGCGCACGGTCACTGGCGCACGACCAGTGGTCGTGCGCACTGGAGTACTGCGATCGTGCGTGCTGCCTGGGCGGAGCCTGAAATGAAAGAAATTTATAAAATACATGTTCGCACGACCAGTGGCGCACGACCAGTGGTCGTGCGCACTATCGTAAATGGTCGTGCGATAAGCCAGACAGAACTCGTAAAATGGGCGTTAAGTGCGCACGATCAGTGGCGCACGACCAGTGGTCGTGCGCGATAGAGCCATTGATCGTGCGCAGTGTTCCTGTACAGAATTGTACCAGGAACACCTGCACGACTCCTGTTCCAGCATACAACACCAGCCTAGCCACTGAAGGTGGCACTTAACACTGCATGAAAACTAGTAACGAAGATGAACAAGAAATAACACCAAAATGGGCCTAGAAGTGCACTTAGCATGGAGTATTAAATAGGAATGAAAACATGTCTAAAGTGAAGTGCAAAGACTATAAAATCGGCCCAGATGAGTCCAAAAATGTATATTTAATTGGGACTCATCACACCCCCAGACTTACCTGTTTGCGCGTCCCGAGCAAACTAATTCGGCGGAGTGTGAAAATGGTTGTTAACAAAGAAAATTACACAAAGTAGTACAATGCGAAGTAACAAAAACATGCAAATAGAAATTTAGTAAAAAGAGATTCTAACTATGCTAACTAATTTACAAAAGTATTAGAGCGTAAGTAGAGATTTAGTTATACTCAGTTGGTGAATTATGAAGAATTCGAACGATCATGCCCGGTGTGAAAGTAACAAGACACTAAGGCGGGTGTTGCACAAGGTCGGGGTTTAGGAATAACTCCGCTGAAATCCATCAACGTCGTGAACCATACGCTCGCCCGGTCACACTCTCTCCATGGCATTAGCAAACTCACAAGTCAAATCAATAGGGCTTTTAGGATTATATTGGGGCTTAGGTTGCGGTATGATATTCAAATTTAAACACGATGGCTACGCAACCCAAGTGAGCTAACGGAACGCTGCACCACACAAAACCAAAAACAATGCTCGTGTGACACACCCCCAGACTTATCATGAAAACTAGGTGTGCACACGGCCTACTTCACAATTACCAACAGATTTTCTATTTAGCTCAGAAGGATTTCTTTACGACATATTTCTATTTCAGATTTTTTTCTTTTAACAACATACTTTTCTTCTTTCACTTATCCTCCGGTTGGTGCAAATTCAGCAAAATAAAACGTGTTTTTCTTCATCACATCACAAAGATTCCAAAAATAACACCAAATCAAGAACATGAGTGCAGATAAACATCAATTTGGTTGCGAAAGTGGGCAAAGCTTCAGGCCTTGGTGAATGGAGGAGGAGCTGTAACAAGGAAGTGGTAGGCACAAATGTTGGCTTGCAAAGGTGAGCGAATAGGACACGGAATGCTAAGGCTCAAACTAGCCAAAAGGTGGCCTATAACATATTTAACTCAAAGAGTCGCTCTCGCCCATGCTTCGAGAGTCGCTTGGGGCAAGTTCTTAGCCCACGAGAAAGGTAAACCTTCCTCCTGACTCGAGCAACACACGACTAGTGCTCGTACACACACAACACCGGGTTATCGTCAATTTCGTTCACAATCACCATTTGAGTACAACAAATCTAAATTTACGCAAAAATACTAAACATAAATTAGATGCATAGAGACAATCTGGTTCTACTCAAATTCTACCATAGCATGCGAAGTGACTAGAACACTGCTCGAGTCAACATCGCACTCCAAATTGTAATTCCTAAGCTAACACCCCAATTCACATTCCTAACCAAAATAGTTTATCTAGAAACAACACAAATAGGAAAGCGCGCACTCATGTGGGTGAAGTGGTGCATGAAGCGTGGAATAATGATGATGGCAATGAAAAATATAAGCAAACTTCTAGCATGCGGTGCAACTCGTACGCATAGTGGATAACACATGCTCTCCCCCAGAATTAATCTACACATTACCAGAAGATTGGCGTTAATTTTAGGCTCAATCCGCAGCATCCGCCACACGAAGTACAAAGCACACCTGCAAACGGTACAACTAAAGGCAGCAAAAATAGATAAAAACTGAATTGAAACAGGTTAGAAAAACAAAAACAGCAAATCTGGGTTGTCTCCCAGCAGTGCTTTTATTTTATGTCCTTAAGCTGGACCAAATACCTGTATTATAAATGTTTAAAGAGTGCAGAAATTAAATAAGAGTGCATAAGAGAAAGTTTCACAAAATAAGAGAAATACAGAACATCGGCTGTAAGCACTTTTATAGTGCTCGTCTCCCAATGTCACCAACTGACACTCCTTGTTTATAATTGTGCCATCGTATAACATCAGTCGATGCCCATTGACCTTAAATTTGTCTCCCTTATCCCCTGATATTTCGATGGCACCAAAGGGAGTGACGTCGGTCACTGAGAAAGGACCGCTCCACCTCGATTTTAACTTCCCTGGAAAGAGGCGGAGACGGGAGTTGTAAAGCAGCACTTGGTCCCCAATTTTGAACTCCTTAGGGATGATGTGTCAATCATGCCATTTTTTTGTTTTCTCTTTGTAGATGCGAGCGTTTTCATAAGCGAAATGCCGGAGCTCTTCCAATTCGTTGAGTTGTGAACGACGCACCTTGGCCGCGGCTCCAATGTCCATGTTCAACAGTTTGGTTGCCCATAATGCTTTATGCTCCAGCTCCACAGGAAGGTGGCATGCCTTACCATAGACTAATTGAAACAGAGTCATGCCGATAGGTGTTTTGAAAGCGGTCCGGTAAGCCCACAATGCGTCGTCGACCTTTTTAGACCACTCCTTCCTATTTGAATGTATTGATTTCTCGATTATTCGCTTAAGCTCGCGGTTGGATACTTCTACTTGTCCACATGTTTGGGGGTGGTACGCTACGGAAATTTTATGATGGACCCCAAACTTTTTCATGAGCTGCACAAACTGCTTATTACAAAAATGACTACCGCCGTTGCTGATAATAGTTCTCGGCGACCCAAACCTGGAGAAGATATTCTTGTGGATAAAATGTAGCACCGTGCTGGCATCATTCGTGGCAACCGCCTCGGCCTCCACCCATTTTGAGACATAATCAACTGCCACAATGATATAATGCTTACCATGAGACATTGGGAAAGGACCCATATAGTCTATCCCCCAGACATCAAATGGTTCGCAGACCAGCATGTTATTGAGAGGCATCTCGTTACGCCGGGAGATATTTCTGGTTCTTTGGCATTCGTCCCACTTGGTGACATAAGCATGGGCGTCCCTGAAGAGGGTTGGCCAAAATAATCTGCATTGCAAGATTTTTCGCGCTGTTCGAACGGCCCCGAAGTGCCCGCCAGCTTCTCTGTCATAGCAGTGCTGCAGTATAGAATGAAACTCGGCTTCAGGAACGCAGTGTCTGATAATTTCATCACTGCACGTATGGAATAAGAGCGGGTCTTCCCAAAAATAGTATTTTGAATCAGAGGCAAGCTTCCGTCTTTGCTGAGGGGACAGATTCGGAGAAAGGGTTTTACAAGCCAAGTAGTTAGCAATATCAGCGTACCATGGGGCTGTTGGATGAGGCGTAGTGATTGCGAATAACTTTTCATCCGGGAAATAATCGTTCGTTTCCTCCACAAAGCTGTAAGGGATGTCGGCCATCATGTCGTACTCCAACCGTGAAAGATGATCAGCTATCACGTTCTCCACCCCTTTCTTGTCTTTGATTTCAAAATTGTATTCCTGCAAAAGTAAGATCCAACGAATCAGACGCGATTTGGATTCTTTTTTGCTGAAAAGATACCTGAGTGCAGCGTGGTCCGTGTACACGATTACTTCGGAAAGTACCAAGTATGAGTGAAATTTTTCAAAGGCGAAGACCACGGCTAGCATTTCTTTCTCCGTGGTGGTATAGTTTGCTTGCGCGCTGTTGAGAGTTCTACTGGCATACGCAATGGTGTGAAAAGTCTTATCTTTCTTTTGACCGAGTACAGCACCTACGGCCACATCACTTGCGTCACACATGATAATAAAGGGTAAATTCCAGTCGGGTGCCACCAAAATTGGAGCCGAGATGAGTTGTCCACGTAAAGTTTCAAAGGCCTGCATGCATGCATCGTCGAAGTGGAAGGGGACATCCTTAACGAGTAAGCGAGATAAAGGCTTCGAAATGGAGGAAAAGTCCTTAATAAACCTTCGATAAAATCCCACATGACCAAGAAAACTTCGGATACCTTTCACTGACGTAGGCGGAGGGAGGTTTCTAATAACACTTACCTTCGCTTGATCCACCTCGAGCCCTTGGCAGGAAACCTTATGCCCCAACACAATTCCTTCGCGCACCATAAAATGGCATTTCTCCCAGTTCAAGACAAGATTGGTGTCCTCACACCGCTTCAAAGTCTTGGCCAAATTCGCGAGGCAAGAATCGAAGCTGCTGCCAAAGAGAGTAAAGTCATCCATGAAAACTTCGAGGAAGTCTCCCACCATGTCAGCGAAAATAGCGAGCATACAGTGTTGGAAGGTTGCGGGGGCATTACACAGTCCGAATGGCATTCTTTTAAATGCAAAGGTACCTGAAGGACATGTAAATGTTGTTTTGTCTTGATCAGACGGGTCTATTAAGATTTGATTGTAACCTGAGTACCCATCCAAGAAACAGTAGTAGTCCTGCCCCGCTAACTTTTCTAACATCTGATCAATGAAGGGGAGTGGGAAGTGGTCCTTACGTGTAGCATCATTTAGCTTGCGGTAATCGATGCCGACTCTCCATCCGGTGATCATTCGGGCAGGTAGCAACTCATTCTTATCATTGGCAACAACGGTGATCCCTCCCTTTTTCGGTACCACCTGAACTAGGCTGACCCATTTGCTGTCGCTGATTGGGTAAATGATGCCAGCGTCTAAGAGCTTTATCACTTCTGCCTTCACTACCTCTTGCATTTTTTGGTTCAAACGCCTTTGGGGCTGTGCTGAGGGTTTGTACTGATCTTCAAGAAGGATCTTATGCATGCAGACCGTGGCGCTGATTCCCTTAATGTCTGCAAGAGAGCGTCCGAAGACTTTATGGTACTTTCTCAGCACACCCACTAATGCGGTTTCGTTGGCGGCGGAAAGAGCTGCGGAAATAATCACTGGATGCGTGGCATTTTCTCCAAGAAAAACGTACTTTAGAGAATCCGGTAGTTGTTTGAGAGCCGGACAAATGTTTGGATCAGCAGAATCACTAGATGGCCCTCCGATTGAATGTGGACTGTCGGGCTGGTTCGAATGAGCACCGTCATTGCCCAAGTCCTCGCGCCGCCAACACATCTCGCAGTCATCCAAACCCACATCGATCTGGTCATCGAATTCTTCAAGCAGCTCAGTCGGTTCGCATTCCGTGATTTGGAAGAGTTGCGACGGGTTGTGGACGTTAAAGGATATAGCGTCCTCCCCCAATCTGAGCGTGAGCTCCACCTGCTCCACATTAATGACAACACGAGCTGTAGCGAGAAAGGGCCGCCCCAAGATAATGGGCACCATAGTATCAACCTTCATGTCGAGGATGACAAAATCGGTTGGAAATGCGAGGCCGTTTACTACTATTGTGAGGTCCTCGACAATTCCAGATGGTTTTTTGATCGACCGATCAGTTAGCTGTAGCATTACCCATGTCGGATTCAAGGTCCCTGCACCTAGTACACGAAAGATAGAGAGCGGCATCAAGTTGATTGATGCTCCCAAATCACAGAGCGCCTGGCTGAAACGGTGATGACCGATCCTGCACGGAATAGTGATGCTGCCCGGATCTTTGCACTTTGTGGGCATATTAGAGATGATGGCGGAGCACTCCTCAGTGAGGTCGATAGTCTTGAGATCCTCCAACAGTCTCCTCTTCGAAATCAAGTCTTTCAAGAACTTGGAGTAGCCCGGCATTTGAGAAATGGCTTCAATCAGAGGGATGCTCACTTGCACTCCTTTCATTATTTCCAGGAATTTGCGGAACTGCTTCTCGGATTTCTCGTTTCGTAACCTGTGGGGGAATGGGGGGTGAACAACACTTCCCGAGGGTCGTGCCTCGCCCATGAGGTCTGGCTCAACATGAATCTGAGTCTGCTTCTCGGCCATGTCTGAATTACACTTGTCAGTGGGCCTCACAAGTGGTTCCTATCGAGGAGGATTGTCAACACCTCTACCGCTTCTCAATCGCATGGTATTCACAGACTCCAGATGCTGACTTGCAAGCCCAGAAACAACATTGGTAAGAATCCCTATAGTGGAGTGAAGCTGTTGAATTGCGGAAGATTGGTCATTCATTTTATCCAGCATCCTGACCACCAAAGCTGCTAACGGCTCTGTTTGCCCTGACGGTACGTGACCTGCTACTCCGTGGAATGTTACTGCATTTACTTCAGCAGTACCCGGGGAAAGAATGACATGACTCCAGTGCTGGCTGGTGTGAACAATATTCACGACCACTTCCCACGCGTCCTTCCCCGATTTATTAAACAGGGCCCCTCCGGCTGCCACATCGAATAACAGACGAAATTTGTCCAACACGCCGAAATAGAAAATCTGAATTAGAAAGACTTCTGATAGATCTTCACGGTAGCATGCCCGATGCAGGGATTGAAAACGCTCCCAAGCATCAACTAGCGTCTCCTCCTTTCCCTGACCGAAGATTATGAGTTCCCTGTACTTATCCAACACTCGAGTACGGGGTTCAAACTCATGCAAAAATCTCCCCTCGAGCTGCTTCCATGAGGTCGCCTCTCTTTTCCGGAAGTCCCAGTACCATCTTTTGGCTTTATTATGTAGGGAAAATGAAAATGCTAGGATCTTTTGCGGGTCATTTTCAACTCCACTGAATATACATGTATGGTAAATTTCTAAGAAGTCCTGCACGTGTTGTACCGCATCTTCATGTTTATCCCCACTGAACTTGCAGTTCCCAGTCATATACTCAATGATGTCGGAGGAAATCCCGAAGTCATGATCGTTCCTTTGTGCTTGAACTTTTAGATCATTTAAACTTCCTTGATAAATGTATTCCTGAATGGAGGTCATGCTAGGAATACTTAAAACCCAAAAGATTAGCGCACGATGGAAAGAACGAAGGTAAAGAAATGTTCGTATCAAAAATAAGCAAAGACAACAGAGGTAAACAAAGAGAAATAATAAAAGAGAAATGTTCCCCGTGCAACGATTTTTCACGCAGACGAATTCATCACGTCTGCATTCCCCGGCAACGGCGCCAAAAACTTGATGCGATATTTCGGCAAGTGCACCGGTCGCGCAAGTAATAAAGTTTGGGAATAGAATCCCCGAGTGTCGGTCTCTTGAGGAATGCAGGTTGGGTAAACGAATCGTGTTGTGTGACTATTGTTACACAAGCGTAAACAAACACACAAAAAGGGGGTTTTGGTTGGGTTTTCCTACTCTTAACAACAATGAAGGAAATGCGGGTCGAAAGCACCGCTTCGCAAGGCGAGATGGATGCAACGGCCGCGATGCCGAGCTTCGTGAGGCGGATGGAGTGTGCTCTAGTGCGGGAAGGCGAGGGTCGCAAACACCTCTTCACAAATGCCGTTAGCTCTTGCTAACGCGGATCGAACACCTTGAGTGCGTGAGTGAGTGAGTGGATGGGTGGAGGCGAAGCGATTCACAAGCAAGTAATGATGAAAAGAGAAGAAACATTCATTTCATTTAAACCAAACATCATGATATTCAAGTTTAAAAGATTCAAAGATTACAACGAAGGAGAGAGGATAAGATAACCAATGGATGAAGACTAGCGGCCGTTCACGGCCGGAATGGTAGTTTGTCAAGCTACCTCCGGGCTCGGGCGGACTGTGCTTCCGGTGTAGAGAAACTGTCACGATCTCTCTACGTGGTTCCGTCGTCTTCTACCTCAGGATTCCACTTCTTCTCACCGGAATGGAGTGGAAAACAGCTGCTTGAGGGCTTGAGGATGGTGGAGAATGCTCCCCGACAATGGAGAAATGCTTGGAATGGTTGGAGAGGACTTCCCCTTGCATAAGAGATGAAGTGGAGGTGTCCAGGAATGGAAATCGCCGGCGTACGGACTGCCACTCGCGTTCCCGGCGGCTCGATCCCGCCCTAAAATCGGAACAGGCATATATATAGGCGCTGGACTGAATACTGCGCACGATCATTGGCGCACGACCAATGGTCGTGCGCACTGGAGTTCTGCGATCGTGCGCGCTGCCTGGGCGGAGCCTGAAATGAAAGAAATTTATAAAATACTTGTTCGCACGACCAGTGGCGCACGACCAGTGGTCGTGCGCATTATCGTAAATGGTCGTGCGATAAGCCAGACAGAACTCATAAAATGGGTGTTAAGTGCGCACGATTAGTGGCGCACGACCAGTGGTCGGGCGATAGAGCCAGTGATCGTGCGCAGTGTTCCTATATAGAATTGTACCGGGAACACCTGCACGACTCCTATTCCAGCATACAACACCAGCCTAGCCACTGAAGGTGGCACTTAACACTGCATGAAAACTAGTAACGAAGATGAACAAGAAATAACACCAAAACTGGCCTAGAAGTGCACTTAGCATGGAGTATTAAATAGGAATGAAAACATGTCTAAAGTGAAGTGCAAAGACTAGAAAATCGGCCCAGATGAGTCCAAAAATGTGTATATAATTGGGACTCATCAAATTCTACATTCACATTTGCTTTCAAAGTTTTATTTTCTAAACGTAGTTTTGCATTAGCCATTTTTAGTTTCTTAATCTTACGTTTAGTAGTTTGTAGTAATTGTAATGTAGAAATAGAAGTACGAAAAATGGAATTTGATTTCCTTACATTGCTTTCGGGAGAGGCACGATTTGAACATATAGTTTCTTTAACATCTTCTTGGCACTCCTCTTCCGAAGATAGTATTTCTTCTTCTCTTCCATTTGATGTGTGCTCCATTGATCCATCATGAGAGGAGCCATTTTGAACTTTTGTGCAAGCTTGTATGTTCTCCACTTCTTGTGTATGTTCCATACCTACAGAAGGAGAATCATAAGTTCTTTCATGAAAATTCCAAATCTCATAAGCGGTAGGTAAAGTATAAATAAGTTTGAAAATATTTTGGTCTAACGCACAAAATATACAAATCATAGATTTTTCATTTAGAACAATTTCGTTTCTAGTTAGTACGCTAGGTGGCTTTTCAATTGTAATATTCCAAACCTTTTCATCTAAGGCCTTAAGAAAAATTTTCATTAATATTTTCCACCCTTTATAATTTTTTCCCATAAATAAAGGTGGTGATAATACTTTTTCATTTATATTAAAATTTTCCCCACTAGTAGAAGCGAGATCATGATCAAGAGACACCATTATTCCCGGTTGTTAAGCCGACTTGGAATAACCTAGCTCTGATACCACTTGTTAGATCTGTAGGCGCCCTTAGAGGGGGGGTGAATAAGGGTTTTAAATTTTTTGAGATTATTAAAGAAAATAATTCTATGTTGCTACCGCCAGCGGTAGTGTTACCTCTCGGCGTTAGTGATAGAGAAAATACGTTTAGGTTAAACCAATGAAAATCAGAGAGTACGAATCAGAGATGAAGAAACAAACATATTTTCATTAATATTAAATTGCAATAGATATGATTACAAAAACTTTTCCCAATGATGCTTGGAAAGTGGCGACCAATGAAAAACTCTTTTGGTTTTCTATACCGACTTGTATCCCCACGAACCGGTTGGCTTTAGCCGATCTCTCCCCAGATACGCCCACAAGCCGCTCTAGCCTTCCTATCCCCAGAAAGGCCTCGAGCACCCCCTAGATCTACTCCCTAGACCTAGTCGCCTTGTGGCGAATTCCTCCCTAAGCCCCACAAGACCTAGTCGCCAACGCGAGGCAAATTTCCCCTAGTCCCCGCAAGGCCCTAGTCGCCGTGTGGCGAGTTCCTCTACCGAACAAAAGATATAAAGGTTACAATTAGAAAATAAAATAAAACACAAACTAAAAACTCCCTCAAAAGTAGAACTTGATGTCGATGTAGATGCGATCGTATTGGTCTTCAAGTTCTTTGCATTCACGAATGTTGACAGAGTTATTCGGGCAGCATGGAGAAGGCTCTCACGAGTGCTCTGAATATGTGGCTTCAATTCATTTTATATCAGCAAACAACAATGGAGGAAGCGCGTGTCTTTAAATAGAATCAGCCGTTACCGCCTGCGGTAGTACTACCGCCCCGCGGTAGCCACATTAGGCAATGATCAAGCACACAGATCGTGGCATCTTAGGCAACTTTTGAACGCCAAACTTTGAGCTCCGACTAGCGCGCCGCGGTAATGCTAACGCTCCACGCTAGCGAGATAACCTTCCTTCAGCCAATATCTCCTTTCGTATTTGCTCCTCAATCACATGCAGACGGGAGGATTCCAAAAGCTACCAACGGGCGTTAGCTTTAACGCGCCGCGATAGTACTTGCCAAAATAGCGTCTCGTCGACATTCCTGTTTCTCCACTGTTTCCTTCCCGGCAATTGTTTCCATTTGTGCTAGCGCCAGTGGTAGTGCTAACGCTCCGTGGTAGAGCATGCATTTTGTTGAGCGCCGCGGTAGAGCATGCATTTCGTCAAATGTCGTGTTCATTTCGTCGAACGGTATTTTCATCGAACGGAATTTTTGTCGAACGCTGCATTCATTTCGTCGAACGCCATTTTCGTCGAACGCCATTTTCATTTCGTCGAACACCATTTTCATTTCATCGATCTCAATTTCGTCGAATGCCCGTTCGTCGAATGGTATCTGCTTTCATTTCGTCGAACACTGCTTTCATTTCGTCGAATGCCATTTTTGTCGATTCGCTAGCGCCAGTGGTAGTGTTACCGCGCCGCGGTATCAACAGAGAATCATCCTGATGTCGCTTCGACGACTTTCTTTTTCACACTCCTTTGGGGATTGAATGTTGAAGATCCTGCACACTAGAAACACAATGCAAGTATGATCAAATACAATAGGATTTGTCATTGTCAAATCAAGAGATGTGAAAAGCATGTTCCAACAAGAACTTGTGCTTGCGAAACTCCTTATGATATATGGAATTTATTAGAAATTACTCATGAAGGTTCTTCGCAAATCAGGGATTCAATGCTCATCCAACTAGAATCCGAATACGAGAAATTCCGTTTGGAGGCAGATGAAGATGTAGATTCAATATACACAAGGTTCACCAAGATCGTCAACGACTCAAAAGTGCTTGGTAAGATGTTTTCCAACGATGACTTGGTGAGAAAAATTCTTAGATCTCACCCTCTAAAGTTCAATCCAAACGTGAATACCATCGCAGAGGCGCACTATCTAAAGTAGCCTCAAATCGAGACCCTCATTGGAAATATCAGATTTCATGAGGTTTAACTGAAAATTCAACAACAAGAGTACAACATGGAGCCATAGAAGAAGGATTTGGCATTAAAATCAAAGAAGGAGGCCTGGAGAAGATCATGATGAACAGGACGAAGAGAGCCTATTTGTGAAGAAGTTTAATAGATTCATGAAGAATCCGGAAAGGAGAAACAACTTCCAGAAATATTTCATCAAAAAGGGATCCTCATCGAAGAAAGGAAAAGGTAGCGACGATGATGATAATGTGCAGCCACCACTGGAGTGCTACCATTGCAGAAGGAGAGGACACGTCCGGAGCCAGTGCCCAAAATATCTGATAGAGATAAAAGAAAAGGGCCACAAGGGAAAGCAGAAAAAGAAGGTACTAAAGGCGGTTACTTGGGATGACTCTTCCTCCGAGAAATCAAGCGGATCATCCTCTAGCAGTGAATAAGAGGCCAACATGTGCCTCATGAAAAGGAGCAATACACTATATGATGATAAATGCAGTGTCCAAAGAGAAACTGAGGTACCTCCTCCTACTTTTGATGATTTATATTCTGAGTATTTACAAACTTGCAAATATTTTGATAAAAGTTTAAAAGATATTGATCTTCTAAAAACTCAAAATAAACATTTGTTGAAGGAAAACAAAAAAATTATCTAAAGAAGCTCAACTATTAGGGAAAGAGAAGGTAGCTTGCCAACCGTACAATCACTCCTTGGCAAGAATGAAAGATCTTGAAGAAGCTCTTTCTATGTCCCACTCCATTATCGAATTACTTCCTAAGGAAAAAAGGAACTTAGAAAGAACTTTAAAAACCTCTCTTTCTGAAATAGAAGAAGGAAAGAAATCTTGTGCGAATCGGTGTATTATGATAGTAATAGAAAACGCTGCTCTTAAATCCAGAATTCATGATTTAAACAGGGCCATAAAAAAATTTGGTGTTGGCTAAAGGTCTCTAGACATGATCTTGGCCAACCAATGCCATGGTAATGCAAAATATGGGCATAGTTATGTTACTGTGAGGTATCGCCCAACGGTAACTCTTATCGTTGACGATTATAGTAAATCCAGAAATCATAATTATTACAAAAAAAAATCATTTCAAAATTTAGATGTAACCTCATCTTCCTATAAGAGTTTATACAGAACTCCAAAAAGGGTCTCAATCCCCTTTATTTCGTGTGCCAAATGTCATATATTTGGACAAACCTCAGACTCATGTAGGAAGAAGGGTCGTTGTGCTTTAAAACAAATCTGGGTGCCTAAGGTTTCCACCTATTCTATGGGAGGAACATCTTGGGTATCTGGATCCTTACTCTCATCTTCTTTCTAAGTATGCTGACAGGCTAAGGATAAAGATGACGTGTGGTATTTGGACCCTGCATGCTCCAAACACATGACAGGAAACAAAGCAAAGTTCCATAGTCTTGAGTTATTGAAAGGAGGGATGGTGACATTCAGAGACAATGGAAAAGGAAGGATCGTGGGCATCAGCATAGTGGGTAACGAAACTTTTTCAATTTCTAATGTATTGTTTGTAGAAGGTTTGAAACACAATTTAATCTCAATTAGTCAATTATGTGATGAAGGTTTAAATATCTTATTTGAATCTTCTACAAATCGTTGCAAAATCATAAATCATAAAACAAATGATGTCGCACTCATCGCACCTAGACTGCATAAAATTTATATGATTGCCTTTAATGATCATTCACATTCTTCTTTAAAATGCTTTATTTCTAAAAATAATGAATTAGAACTTTGGCATAGGCGTCTTGGTCACTTTAGTACCAAGCTAATTTTGAAATTATCAAAAGATAAATTAATTAAGGGATTACCTATGCTTATTGGAAATTTATCTTCTCTTTGTACGCCTTGCCAAAAGGAAAATTTTCAGAAAGTTCTTTTAAAAGCAAAAATGTAATTTCTACTACTAGACCACTTCAATTAATTCACATGGATTTATTTGGACCGGTTAGTACTTCTAGTCTAGGTGGTAGAAAATACACTTTTGTATTAATTGTTGATTATTCTAGATTTTGTTGGATTATTTTTCTATCTTCCAAATCTGATGCATTTCATGAATTTACTAAACTATACATTCGTATTCAAAATGAACTTAATTTAAAAATTAAATGCATATGCTCGGATCATGGAGGAGAATTGGAAAATGATAAGTTTTCATCTTCTTGTAATGAACTAGGAATTAAGCATAAATTTTCTGCTCCACACACCCCACAACAGAATGGTGTAGTGGAGAAGAAAAATAAAACCCTTCAAGAACTAGTTCGCACTATGCTTTTCGAATATGGGTTGCCTAGATCATTTTGGGCAGAAGCTGTTAATACTTCATGTTATGTTATTAATCGTGTCATGCTTCACCTGTTGGAATAACCCTATTACTGATTTGGGCTAGGATTACTATGTGTTGACTAGGATTAAGTTGACCCTCATTGTATAGTCTAAGGGTCATAGTTTTAGGCTGATAAGATAGCTAGAACTTAGAATTCCTCTAAGTTTCTGCGTTCGACGAACTCTATACTGGGTTCGACAAACTGCTCTCTGCGTTCGACGAACGGCCTTCTCTCTGCGTTCGACGAACGTCGTGCTCCAGTTCTAAGCGGCTCAGCGGTCGACGAATTCTTCAGTTCGACGAACTCTATATTGAGATCGACGAACTCCAGCCTGAGTTCGACGAATCCTTATCAAATGTTCAGTTCGATGAACTCTTCCTTTAGGTCGACGAAATCTTATCTCAGATCGATGAATTTTCTCTCAGATTGTTCAGATCCGTCATTCTATTTCTCTGAACTCAGTTCATCCATCAGATTCAGTTTTATACTTCATTTGGAGTTATTCTTCCAGATAAGACAAGTTTTATCCCTCCTTTATTTTATTCTCTTTCCATTTCCTTCTCTCGAGAAAAATAGCCGTTTGGCTTGTTGGAAAAGGATATCATTAATTATTGAAAAGGAAAGGAATTAAGTTTTGGCTGAATCAGTGGCAGTTACAAGAAAAGATTTATTACAGATTATTCTATTCCTATTCAGAGAGATTTGAAATTCAAATCAGTCATCTTCTAAAAAGAAAACAGAATACCAAGAAGAAGGCAGATATACACAGAGATAGAAAATATCAGTGCTTTAGTCTGGAGAAAATATTCAGAAAGGAAAAAAAGTTCATTTTTTTTCTTAAGCAGCATCTCATTCTCTGAGAACTTCTTCAAGATCATTCTCTCAGTCATTCTGCTGCAAGTTTCAAATCTTCTATAGAGCAACAATAATCTGAGGAACATCTGTCTCTCAGATTTATCAGCTTATCAAGGAAGATATTTTCATTTCAAGAGAAAGATCCATCATCAAGCTGTCAAGAACTTCAATCAGACAGGGGGAGCTTTACACCATCATCCACTAGAGTCTTCTCTCAGATTGTTGACAGAGAAGAACTTCTTAACCTCTTTTATTCCATCTTGTACAGGGTTCTTACTCCCTTCAAAAGTAAACCTTTTGGTGACAGGGAACCTGAACAAAAACCTATGGTTTAGTTAGAGTACCTGATCAAAAGATCTTTGGTGTGTGGACACCTGATCAAAAATCCCTTGGTGCTAGGGCACCTGATCAAAAACCTAGTGGATCCTACCAAGTGTGGTAGAAGAGTAGACGTACCCATATTTATTGGGGAACTACTATAAAATCCTTGTGTCTTTGTGCTTGTGAATTTTCTATGTTGCTGTGCTGTGCTGATTTATTTATTTAGTTTTGTTTTATAAATGACTCAATATACACATATATATATATATCACGAATTTAATTCCTCTATAAAATTAATGGAAACGTTTTAAGACTCTATTCACCCCCCCCCCCCCTAGAGTAACATTAAGATCTAACCTCCACTTTCAATTGGTATCAGAGGGTAGTTGATTTTTACAGGCTAACACCTGAATTATAAAGATCAATTAGATCTTAATTTATTTTAGAGTTTTATTTTCTTAAAAACTCATGGCACAAAACAAAGAATATTCTAGCACAAGACCTCCTATGTGCAATCTCAGTAAGTTTGCACTATGGAAGGCAAGGATTAGGTTGTACATGAATTCTATTGATGAGGAAATCTTCAATGTGATTTTGACAGGACCTCCAACTCCAACAGCAACAACAAGTGCAGAAGCACCAGCAAATAACAATGCTGTTCCACCACCTGAGTGGACAGAGGCACAGAAAAAGCAAAGAAGTGCAGATGTAAAAGCAATGAACATTCTAGCACAAACAATGTCTGATGACATTTTCCAGAAAGTGGTAGAAAGTGGTAGAATGCAAGAGAAATATGGATCTCACTCAACAACAATTTGAAGGATCAGCTGATGAAAGAAAGGATAGAAGATCCCACCTCATTTCTCAATATGAGAATTTCAAAAAGGGAGAATCTGAAAGTGTAGCTGATATGTATAACAGGCTCAGTCTCATAATTAATGAGCTGAAATCTTTGGACAAAGTGATCTCCATCACTGAGATAAATGATAAGATCCTAATGTGCTTCCCCAGCACATGGGACTCTAGGATCTGGCCAATCAAGGAAGCCAGAAGCCTTAATGAGATATCAACTGAGAGCTTGTTAGGCGAACTAAAATCCTATGAGCAGCTTATCAAAACCAGAGTAGCTGAACAATCTACTTCATCTCCAGCATCCAAGAAGGAGAGAAGCATAACTTATCTAGCTGAAGAAGAAGAAAAGGCTCCAAGAGATGAGGAGTTCATGAGCCTTCTATCCAAAAGGTTCTATAAGATGGCCAAGAAGGATTTCAGAAAGAAGGACTCCAGATCAAGGGAAAAGCCAAGGTATGATAAGTCAAATCCTAAAGAAATTATTTGTTATGGTTGCAGGAAACCTGGACATATTCTGCCAGAATCTCCATAGAATCAGAAGAAAGAAAAGAGAAAAGAGAAAGAAGATAAGAAGCACTCCAGCAAGTCTTCATCCAAGCACAAACACATGGGAAGAGGATTTGTAGCAGAAACTTTGAGTGAAACTGAATCAGAATCTTCAACAAGTTCTTCTGATGATGAAGAAGAATAAAAAGAAAAGGACCAATGCTTGATGACCATTTATGACTCAAGCAATGAGACAGATCTTGCATCTTCATCCAGTTCCAGTGATGATGAGGATGATGAAGAAGAGAAAAATTTCTGCACGATGGCTATCAATGCCTCAACAAACAACTCAGATGAAGAAGAATCAGGATCAGAAGCTGACAATAACACTGATCAGGTAATTTCTAATTTTGATTTCAATTCAGTTGAATTCAAAGATGAATTCAAAGTTCTTTGCTTAGACTTAATAAAATCTGAGAAAAAAATAATCTCACTCAGAAATAAGCTAGCTGAAATGAATAAATTAAGTGAAGGGAATGCTAATCTTAAGAAATATTTGGCTGCCTCCAGAGAACAAATCATTCTCCTTGAGAACAAACTTTCTGAGGCCAAGAAATTTTGCGAATCCCTAAATGGGAGACGCATCAAACTGATGGATATTACAAGCACAGTAAATGCCAAATTAAGTGGCAAACAAGGCTTGGGTGCATCATCATGTGAGCCACCTCTAATTAAGAAGAACGTACTCTTTACACCTATAAAATTCATTTCTGCTAAAAGCAAAGAGGTTGTAGATGAAAATAAAAACATTTCAAGCAAGGTTGTCAAGAATAAGGGAATTCAGCAGAATTCGTCGAACGGAGCTCGACGAAATCAGACGAATTTGTCGAATGGAGATCGACGAACTCTGAAGATAGATTTCCTGTATAGTCATTATTCGAACGGCGCTCGACGAAAGCACATCAATTCGTCGAACGGCGATCGATGATCTCAGCCCAGTTCGTCGAACAGAAGATATACAGAAAATTTAAAGAATTCTTTTTCTTCACATACTTACAATCCTTTCACTGAATGGATAATTCCTCCAAGGAGATATCATCCAAAAGGTTATAAGGACTAGCCTGAAATGTCTTTTATTTCAGAGTTTTGTGGTAATACAAAATGACCCAAGGTAGTCTGGGTCAAAAACAACTAGTTTATTTTTCTGTTTTACAGGTACACAGCTATCCAAGCAAGAATGAACAATAGTATTTGGATAGTGGCTCTTCAAAACACATGACAGGAAACAAGGCCAACATGAACAACTACAAGGCAAATCTTGGACCTAAGGTGATCTTTGGAGACTCCAACTGTGGACAAACCAAAGGCTATGGTCAAATCAAAGTTGGAGCAGTGACCTTCGAAGAAGTAGCCTATGTCAAGGGTCTGAAACACAATCTCATCAGCATAAGCCAGTTATGTGATGAGGGTTATCAGGTAACTTTCAATCATTCCTTATGTCTTATTACCAATAACAAAAACATTAATGTGTTGTCTGGTATTAGACATGGAAATATTTATTTAGTCAACTTTAACTCTGCCAATTCTGATATTTGCTTATTCAATTCTATAAGTAAAACTAATGAATTATGGCATAAAAGGCTTGGACACATTAACCTTAGAACTATATCTAAGCTTTCTAAAGATAATCTTGTTAGAGGACTCCCATCTGGTTCATACAAGAAGGAAGGACTCTGCAGGGCTTGTCAGTTAGGTAAGCAAACTAGAAGTAGTCTTAAGTCTTTATCCAAGAGTGATTCACCTAGGATTTTGTATTTACTACACTTGGACCTTTTTGGACCTACTGTAATACAAAGCTTAGGAGGGAAGCATTACTCTTTAGTGATTATAGATGACTTCTCAAGATTCACTTGAGTGTTCGTTCTTAGGAACAAGTCTGACACCTTCAGTGTTCTGACAGACTTTCTCAGGTCCATTAAGATTGAGTACTCTACTATAGTTGCATTGATCAGAAGTGATCATGGCACTGAGTCTGAGTCTCTTCTGATGAGAGAATTCTATGGAAAAGAAGGGATCAGGCAGTGTTTCTCTGCTCCTAGAACTCCTCAACAAAATGGGGTAGCAGAAAGGAAAAATAGAACCCTCATTGAATCAGCAACTACATTACTTGCTGATGCAAACTTGCCACTCTCTTTTTGGGCAGAGGCAGTGAGCACAACGAATTATGTGTTGAACAGAAGCCTTATATATAAGCTTAAGGGAAAGACTCCCTATGAATTACTTAAGAATAAAAGGCCTAAGGTTAACTATTTTAAGATATTTTGATGTAAATGCTATTTGCATAACAATGATAAGAAGTATCTCAGGAAGTTTGAAGCAAAAGCTGCTGAAGGCATTTTCCTTGGATATTCTCTTTCTAGTAAGTCATATAGAGTTTATAACAAATCCACTCTTAAGATAGAAGAGTTCATGCATGTATCCTTTGATGAGACTAACATGTTAATTGAGGAGAGGAACACCACCTCTACCAAGAATATTTTGCAGGTACCCGCTCTATGTGAAGAGCTAAATGGACTAGATATACAGAAAGAAGATTCTACACTTCCGTCAACACAAAATCTTGAAGACAATGAAGAAGAAGATCATCCAGATCTTGCTGATAGCTCAAATCAAGTGACATCTGAACAAATTCCCCAAGTGGATATCATTGCTGAACCAAATCCAACTGTTGACCCCATCACAGTTAGAAATCATCCAATATCACAAGTGATTGGTGATATTTCAGCAGGTGTTCAAACAAGGCATCAACTACATCAAAATCAGATGCATACTTGTTTCCTATCACAAGTTGAACGTCAAACCATAAAAGATGCAGAACAAGATCCAAACTGGATTCTTGCAATGCAAGAGGAGCTCAACCAATTTGAAAGGAACAAGGTTTGGGATTTGGTTCCAAGACCAAAAGGCCATCCAGTTATTGGCACCAAATGGGTCTTTAGGAACAAGCTTGATGATCAAGGCAATATAGTCAGAAATAAAGCAAGATTGGTAGCTCAAGGATATTCACAGGAAGAAGGCATAGACTAGGATCAGACCTTTGCTCCTGTTGCAAGACTTGAAGTTATAAGGATCTTTTTGGCCTTTGCTGGATTCAAGAAATTCAAAGTTTATCAAATGGATGTGAAGAGTGCATTTCTCAATGGAGACATTAAAGAAGAATTCTATGTGGAACAACCACCAGGTTTCATCTCTCCAACTCACTCCTCCTATGTATTTAAGCTTAATAAAGTTCTCTATGGTCTCAAACAAGCTCCCAGAGCATGGTATGAGACGTTAGCTAATTTTCTTTTGGAAAACAAGTTCTGTAGAGGCATAGTTGATAAAACCCTATTTTTCAGGATACATAAAAATCAAACATTACTAGTTCAAATATATGTACATGATATTATGTTTGGCTCTACTGATTCAAACTTATGCAAAAGATTTTCTAATCTAATGCAATCTAAATTTGAAATGAGTAGTATGGGTGAATTATCATACTTCCTTGGTCTTCAAGTGAAGCAAACTCCAAATGGAATCTTCATATCCCAATCTAAGTATGCTAAGGAATTAGTGAAAAGATTTGGTATGTCTGATTCCTCCACCATGAAAACACCCATGCCCTCTAATGTTGTTGTTGATAATGATGAATCAGGGAAACCTGTTGATCAAAAAGTATATAGAGCAATTGTTGGCTCACTACTTTATTTAACAGCTAGTAGGCCTGATATAATGTTTGCTACTTGTATTTGTGTTAGGTTTCAAGTTAACCCCAAAGAATCTCATCTAATTTTATTAAAAAGAATTTTGAGATACATAAAGGGTTACCCTAAGCTAGGACTTTGGTATCCAACATCATCTGAATTTGAATTAACTGGATTCTCAAATTCAGATTATGCTGGATGCAGAGTAGATAGGAAAAGCACATCAGGAACTTGCCAGTTTCTTGGTGATAGGCTTGTGTCTTGGTTTTGTAAGAAACAAACATCTGTGTCTACATCAATAGCTGAAGCTGAATATATAGCTGCAGGTAGTTGCTGCTCACAGATATTGTATACGAAATCAGCTCCTAGACTATGGTGTCAATCTAAATAATTCAATTATATTTTGTGACAATACTAGTGCAATAACTATAGCACAAAATCCAGTTCTCCGTAGTAGGACTAAACACATAGAAATTAGACACCACTTTATCAGAGATAATGTGGATAAAAATAAGATTTGCCTGTTGGACATGTGTGTCACATCCCTTTGTTTGAGAATAACAAACCCCATATTGTATTTGATATTGCTTGTAGTGTGTTTATAGTGTGTAGGAACTATAGGTGCAATACTCCACAGGTAGAAAGCAGCTTAGAACAAACTTTTGAAAGGAGCAGCGCTACCGCCAGTGCTACTGCTACCGCCAACGCTATCTCCTGCTACCGCCAGCTCAATCGATACCGCCAGGCGCTATCTCGAGTTCGTGCACAGCGACGGTTTTGCAACTGCTACCGCTACCGCTACCGCCAGTGCTATCTCCCGCTACCGCCAGCGCTACCGCTACCGCCAGGCGCTATCTCCCGCTACCGCCAGCGCTATCGCTGCCGCCAGGCGCTATCTCCAGTTCGTGCACAGCGCCACGCCGCCGACGGTTGCGCAATCGCTCCACACGAACGCTACCGCAGGCGCTAGCCACTACCGTCGGCGCTAGCTCCAAGTTCTATAAATTGGAACTTTGCTTCTCGTTTTGGCTATCCATCCCAGAGAGGTTGCTTGTGCCACAAAGTCCAGTATTGTTTTGCTGCCGAAGATGGATCTCCCACAAAAAGCTTAAGGGGAATTTTGGAGGAGGACTACGTCACGCTACATCCGAAGGATGATTGTTTCTACCTCGCTTATGCTACATCGATCCTTCATCGTCGACTCCAGAGATCTCATATAGGGAGTTATTATTATTATTTTTCATTATTTCCATTCCATACTTTTGTAACCGTTTAGAGAATTCGCCTTGTGTTGGCGACTAGGTCTGGGTAGGACTTAGGGGGAAATTTATCTTGTGTTGGTGACTAGTTCTAGGTGATTAGATCTAGGGGTCTCGAGGCCATATCCGGGGAAGGATTGGCTAGAGCGGCTTGAGGCCATATCCGGGGAAGGATAGGCTAAAGCCAACCGGTTCGTGGGGATACGAGTCGGTATAGAAAAGGAAAAATTATTTACATATGTACGCCTCCAATTTCTAGCGATATTGAAATCAATTTTTGTAAACACCTTTTTATATAAATGCAATCATGTCTCTATTTGTGTTTACTTGATTTCTCTCCTTTGGCGTTATCTTTAATATATTGGTTACAAAGCTTTAAATTCAAATCACTTTAACTAAATTGTTTATTTCAATCTCTTAATCATAAAACAATTTAGTACTTATTTCTAAAGATGAAAATTATGATATTCTCACAAATTAGCTAAATTGTTATTTTGCCTTTCTCATATTATAAAACAATTTAGTGATTTCCATAGAATTATAAAAAGATTTTTTATTCCCTTATTCACCCCCCCCCCCCCCCCCTCTAAGGGCGCCGTAAGATCCAACAAGTGGTATCAGAGCTAGGTTATTCCAAACGGTTTAAAAACCAGGAATAATGGCGTCTCATGATCTCGCTTCTACTAGTAGGGGAAATTTTCTTATAAATGAAAAATCTTTAGCACCACCTTTATTTGAAGGCAAAAATTATAATTGGTGGAAATTTCTTATGGAAATATTTCTTAAGTCTTTGGATATGGAAGTATGGAATATTACTATTAAAATACCCCCAAGTACTTTAAATAAAAATGAAATGTTTTTAAATGCCAAATCAATGAATAGTCTATATTGTGCATTAGATCAAAATATTTTCAAACTTATTTATACACTTCCTACTGCTTATGAAGTTTGGAAATTTCTTGAGAATACTTATAATCTTCCTTCTACAGATGATGAACAAGAGGAATTCCTTATGGATCCAAGAGAAGAAATCGACAAGGACTCATTCTTGGAGGATGATAAATCTAAGAGAGAAATCAACGAGGAATTTCTTATGGATCCAAGAGAAAAAATCGATGAGGACTTATACTTGGAGGAAGAAGAATACAACATCACAATATTGGACTCATTTATTGGCAACACATCAAGCAAAAGAGAAGACGGAAACAATTGCAAGGTAAGAAAATCAAAAACTTCTCTTTTTTAACGAATTCTATTTCTACATCTCGTATGCTTAAAATTGCTAAACGTAAAATTTTAAAATTAAAAATTGTTAATTCCAAATTACGTTTAGAAAATAAATCTTTAAAAGCAAACGATAACGTAGAATCAAATATTGATGTGTTAAATTCTCTTTCATGCTCTTTAGTTGAAATTCCTATTCCTTGTCTTAATTGCAATTTATTAAAAGAAAAATTCAAGGAAATTGAAAAAGGGCTCTTAATTTCTAAAAGGCATAATGAAAAATTGTTAATTGAAAATGATGTTTTATCTTGTAAGTTAATACAATTAAAATCTTTTGTTGAAAAATTTCAAATGTCATCTAATGAATCTCATCATAAGATTTTGAATAGCAAGGATAAATTAACTTACAAAATCATTTCTAAAAAGGATCATTTTCATACATCAACTCAAAAGGAGTTAAGTTTCAAAAAGAATTATGACCCTCACAAAATTCTTAAGAGTCACTATTATAAGTCTCAATATATTTTCAATCATGACTCAAACTTAAAAGCTCCTTTTCATGAAAATCAAAATATAAAATATTATCCTTTATATTATAAGAGTATGTCTATAAGAAAGAGTGGAAATGAAAATCATCAAAATAATGATCAATCTTCTAAAACATATTGTAATCCACTCTTTCAACAATCACTTCTAAAGAAAGACTATCACTCTTATAAAATTTTAAACAATCCATATAATAAAAATCATTATGATTATCAACATCAAGCTATTTTGAAAAATAATTTAAATAAACATAAACCTCCAATGAATTATTTTTCAAACAATTCACATAATCATTATATGGATTTAAGTAATAAACAACCAATATATGAATGGAGACCCATAAAGAAAAATGACATATCAACATTAATTAAAAAGGCTCATTCATCATTATCTTCTTAAAAGCCATCACGTCATATTTGGGTGCCCAAAGGAACCATTACACATGGTCAACTTTGGATACCTAAATATCTTATCACTTAGTATCTTCCATTTGCATGAAGTAGAAATAATTAAAAATAAAATATCAATACTCTACTTCATGATGTGGTTTATTTCTTTTTCTTTTGTTTGTTTTTGTATTTATTGATCCAAAATGCTTATGGTCCCTCTATATTTTATGAAATATGACTTTCATATATTAAGCCTAATGTTTATCAAATCAAATTGAATTAAAATTGAACATAAAGTCATATGATTTTAAAAGAGACCTACCTATCATTGTTTTTAATTGTTATATATATCCTTTTAAATCCTTTACCCTTAATTGTCTTGAATTATCATTAGAAATTGAATATTGAAATTATTATCAAGACTAGTGAAACTATTTTAAAGATTGGATTTAAATGGTTTATTTAAGGGCTTAAACTAAAAATTAAAAATGCGCAACGTTTTTGATTCCTTTCTATTTGTTGCATTTGATAGCCCTTATAATGAAAAACAATATCAAATAAAATCGAAAACAAACATTCATCTAAACGCATGTTTCAATCTTTCAAAAATGCGAGTTTTAAATCAAAACTTCAAAAGCCATATCTTTTGATCCGCTCGCCTGATTTCCGCGTTTAATATATTTTCGGAAAGAGCACAAAAATCTCCATCCAACGACAAACTAGGCTTGCCTATTTGAGTTCGTTTGGTGCTGTCAATTTGCCCAATTTTAACTCTGTTTTAAAAAGCTATCTTAGTTTTCTTGATTCGGAAATTTCTGTGCCTATGGATTTTATTTTCATCACATGCTATCCTAAGTATAATTGTTTCATATATTAATTTAGATATTATGTGTGTGATGTGTGTCACCGTTGTTTGCATGTAACTTAGACCTTAGAATCATCTTGTATCATTAAGATCAAATCAAAAGTTTAATCATTTCATTCTAGGTCTAAAGAAAATTAATTTGAAAACTTCTCATATTACATGCAATATAATCTCCATTAATCCTATGTAATAACATTGCATTCAAACTCATCATCCTAGCATTACTTCTTGGTCTATGCTTATATATTTATGCTGGGTAGAATACTTACAATGTTATTCAACTTTCATGATAACTATGTGATTTTGAAATTATAATAAAAAACCAAAATTCCAACAAACACATAGTTTATGGATTAATCATTAGTATATATATCATCATGGAAAACCAAAGATCAATAAATCTAATTATCCAATGCAATTTTATTATAAATTTCAAAATGTTATATATGTGATCTTTGTCTTTGATATGATTACATGATCATCAATTTCTAGACTTAAAAATCAATCATGCTTATTCAAAAGAAAATCACCAAATCATATTATCATAAGTCTAGAAGGAATAGAAATCACATACATCATGATGATCTAACATATATTCTATGCAAAATTCTCTATAATCATAAATCATAATTCATATTCTATCAAGAAAAATCTCAAAAACAAATTGGAATTATGAATTTTATGATAAAGATATGAATATTGTTTTTCTTTACATTAGTTGGTGTATGAATATGTGTTGCTATTGATTGCATGTATCTCACATATATATAGATTCTAGAATCAATTGTGTAATAATAAGAATAAATTAAAATCATCACTTTATTCTAGATCTATAATTTGAAACTCTAGTTTGGAATACATGCAATATAAATGTTAAACTTATGACATGACATTAAACCCAAAACTCATCATACTAGCATTACCATTTATCTCATATTAGTAATTGCGCTAGTTATCTCATATCGTCATCTCATAAGAATAGAAAAACTATGCGGCTTTATAACTCTTCACAAAAACCCATAGTTTATATATCAACCCATAGATTTAAAAAGCATAGGTTGTCCAAAAGATTATTCACCTATGACTTCATATCTCACAATAGCGAGGGCGTGGGGTTGTATGCATTAGAGACCTAACCTCTAAGTCATGTCTTATCCTTAACCAGGGAGGGTTCCAGTGGGGCCTTGCGAGGAACTGGGGGGAAAGAGTGCTAGGTTGAGCGTTCTTTAGTGTGTGCATATGGGATTAACACCCCAACCTACGGCATGTGTGCAGCTCCTCATGCCCATCTGTCACTTAGTACGGGGCTAGGGTGTAGACATTTAGTCGGGGTAGTTTCTAATCTTAGGACATACCTATATTACATACTGCATGAACATTTTATTTTATCACTTAAATCATGCATATTTTGGGTTGTTTAATAAAAATGTCCTCATGTGTTTGCATAATTTATCTTTTTGAGCTTAAATATTTTTGTAAAACACATGTATTTGAAAAAGCTAAAGTTTTATGCAAATTTGAGCAATCAAGACATCTCCAAAAATTACAAAATTTCTGCATAAGACTACTCTAAGGACACTTAATAAATATCAAAAATCAGATTTTTAAAATTCTCAAAAAATCGAGTACTGTTTCCAGCGCTAGCGCTAGCGCCGGCGCTAGCGTGGGTGTTGGAATTTTCTGATTTTTAAAATTTCAAAAAATCCTTAAAAATATGTTAGTTCATATGTACTACTTTGTTTTTGTGTTTCTGTTTTTTTTGTTATCTTTGTTTTTATTCATATTATGAAAAATCAACTACAAAAGTTCAAAATTCAAAAATACAAAAATATGTTTTTTTTGTGATTTTCTATTTTTGTTTTAATTGTTTTAAAAATGATAAAACAAAAAAACTGTATGATCTTTATTGCCAATATCAAGCATGTATGAATTCTATTATTTAGATTATTTACAATGTTAAAACATATTCTTTCAAATTACTATGAACATTGTTTTACTTATCATGCTTTGATATATCTATTTAAAGTGCATCAATTGTATTGAAAAATGTGTAGAACCAAGCTTAGCATACCTCTAAGTATGAGTAAATGTTTTATGATTGATAATGATACATTTCACTCACTTGTTTTGGTAATCAACATGTGTGTCTAAATCTATAAATGCTTGCTTGTATATTGTATTTGTACAATGAATTAAAACTTGCATAAGTTTATTGCCTACACTACATTTGAATTGCACTTATGAAATTTATAAAAGTGGTTAAGTTAAAAATTTTGGTTTGCAAAATAACTGTATTCGGAGAATGTTGTCTCACAAATGTCCAAAAAAAATTATATATGTAGACAAATATAACTCCACCAAGCACTACTTGAACCTCCTGATAAGTCTTCATAAGCATTGTGAGGTTGAGCACCTTGGAAAGAATAGTAAAGTTACTTGGGCAAACCTTGGTTATTACACCACTTTGTTAAAAACTCTGTGCATTAAAAGTGTGTGAAAGTAATTTACTTGTGTTTTATTGTGCACTTTACTTTACATATCTTGTATTTTGATGATTTAAATCAATTGTTAACATTGCCCAAAATACACTTATGTGCACATCATTATCTTTCATAACACTTCTTCTTATGAGTATTGGATTCTAATGCTTTATTTATACTACTCTTTATATAAAAATGCACTAGATAAACCTAGCATGATCTTTACAATGTTTTGGTATTTCTTGAATTCACAATTAAATAACATTGTAATATAATCTCTCTTTGATATGATCATTTCATGCTTGGTATCTTTTTGAAATACTTTGAGATTTCTAAAAGGTTAAAACATCTTTCAATTTTGAACCAAAACTCATATTTCTACTTATGCTTTTCATGTTTAAAAAAAGATGTTTATTATACTCTTCCGCTTGCTTACAACTCTTATCTTTATATTTGAAATCTCTTATAAATGCTATGCTTAAACTCTTTATCATTATATTTCGAAAAGCTCGATCATGATATATTAATGCCTCCTTACTACCTTCACCCACCTTCTTTTGATAATACCAAAAGGGGGAGATTAATTGAAGAAATCTATATAGAAGAAATATAGAAGATTAAGGGGAGAATAAATTGAAATCTATCATTTAGGGGGAGTAACATATACATTGCATTTATGTAGGGGGAGCATTAAGATAGGGGGAGTATGCACATTTTCATGCATATCATTTACTATAGTTGCATTATCATCTTGCTTATCATATACTATAAACATTATTGCTGATTTTTTGCTAAGTGGATTTGTTATTATCAAAAGGGGGAGATTATTAGACATGTGTGTCACATCCCTTTGTTTGAGAATAACAAATCCCATATTGTATTTGATATTGCTTGTAGTGTGTTTATAGTGTGCAGGAACTATAGGTGCAATACTCCACAGGTAGAAAGCAGCTTGGAACAAACTTTTGAAAGGAGCAGCACTACCGCCAGCGCT
Organism: Dactylorhiza incarnata; assembly: GCA_033032865.1. Lineage (NCBI taxonomy): Eukaryota > Viridiplantae > Streptophyta > Magnoliopsida > Asparagales > Orchidaceae > Dactylorhiza > Dactylorhiza incarnata. The sequence goes on along the minus strand of JAWHQI010000026.1, from coordinate 1,471,439 downwards.
ACTGCTACCGCCGACACTATCTCCTGCTACCGCCAGCGCTATCGATACCGCCAGGCGCTATCTCGAGTTCGTGCACAGCGACGGTTTCGCAACTGCTACAGCTACCGCTACCGCCAGCGCTATCTCCCGCTACCGCCAGAGCTATCGCTACCGCCAGGCGATATCTCCAGTTCGTGCACAACGCCACGCCGCCGATGGTTGCGCAACCGCTCCACACGAACGCTACCGCAGGCACTATCCACTACCGCCGGCGCTAGCTCCAAGTTCTATAAATTGGAGCTTTGCTTCTCGTTTTGGCTATCCATCCCAGAGAGGTTGCTTGTGCCACAAAGTCCAGTGCTGTTATGCTGCCGAAGATGGATCTCCCACAAAAAGCTTAAGGGGAATTTTGGAGGAGGACTACGTCACGCTACATCCGAAGGACGATCATTTCTACCTCGCTTATGCTACATCGATCCTTCATCCTCGACTCCAGAGATCTCAGTTAGGGAGTTATTATTATTATTTTTCATTATTTCCATTCCATACTTTTGTAACCGTTTAGAGAATTCGCCTTGTGTTGGCGACTAGGTCTGGGTAGGACTTAGGGGGAAATTCGCCTTGTGTTGGCGACTAGTTCTAGGTGATTAGGTCTAGGGGGGCTCGAGGCCATATCCGGGGAAGGATTGGCTAGAGCGGATTGAGGCCATATCCGGGGAAGGATAGGCTAAAGCCAACCGGTTCGTGGGGATACGAGTCGGTATAGAAAAGGAAAAATTATTTACATATGTACGCCTCCGATTTCTAGCGATATTGAAATCAATTTTTGTAAACACCTTTTTATATAAATACAATCATGTCTCTATTTGTGTTTACTTAATTTCTCTCCTTTGGAGTTATCTTTAATATATTGGTTACAAAGCTTTAAATTCAAATCACTTTAACTAAATTATTTATTTCAATCTCTTAATCATAAAACAATTTAGTACTTATTTCTAAAGATGAAAATTATGATATTCTCACAAATTAGCTAAATTGTTATTTTGCCTTTCTCATATTACAAAACAATTTAGTAATTTCCATAGAATTATAAAAAGATTTTTTATTCCCTTATTCACCCCCCCCCCCCCCCCTCTAAGGGCGCCATAAGATCCAACATTGCCTACAATTCATCTCTACTAATTTGCAAAGAGCTGACATTTTCACCAAACCCTTGGATGAAAAGAAACATATTTTCTTTATAAATCAGCTAGGAATGATAGATGGAGATTCAATCTAATAAAAATTAAATTTTCTATTTATCCCCTCATTTCGTCGAACGGAGAACGACGAAATGCTATCATTCGTCGAATGGAAATCGATGATACTTAATAAGTTAGGATCGATAAAGACATGCGCGATCGTCGAACAGAGATCGACGAAAATTAATTTTTCGTCGAACGCAGTCAGATGAAGCCCTAAGTCTTTTCGACTTCTGATTCTATTAGGTTTAGCCGAACCCTGTTCTACGAAAGTGTGCGCCCTTCTCCGATCTTTATATAATCAAAGTTTTTATCTTATTTCATCTTTGAGCCTACAGAATTTGCTCTTTCCCTCCAGTTCCCTTTGCACTTGATCGCTCTTTCTTTTGCAGGTAAAAATGGTTATTTCTCAAGCAGTGCTTTCCTCAATGAAGTTCGACGCTGGATTCGACATTGATCTCAAGTCTTTTGAACATTCTGACCAAGTCTTCAAGGACATTCTTCACCTCTTTGAAGAATAACAGTTAAAGAAGATCATGACAATCAGAATCAAACTACCAGTCAATGAAATCAAGGAATGGGCTTATACAGTCAAGCCAGAGGATAATACTCTATCAGGAACAATATCAGGAAATCAGGTTATTCTAACCCCAGTAACATTATCTGAGGTTTTTGATTTAGTAAATGGAGATGATGATTTGGAAATCACATATGATGAATTTAATGTTGCATTGGTTAAAATGGGTTATTCTGGTGGAAACCCTAACCATCTTTTAGAGAAAAATTTATCTGTGGAGTATAAATTTTTGGCTGATGTAGTAGGCAAGGTTTTGCTAGGTAAAATTTCTGCCCATGACTACATAACAAGGAACCAATTTCTTGTGATGGTGGCCTTGGTTGAGAAAAAGAAAATCAATTGGGGAATGATCATTTTTGAATCAATCAGGAAGAAGATAAGTAAGGTAAATGTTGGTTATGGTAGGATTCTGGGAATCTATCTTGAGGAAAGGCATCTAGACCTCCTGGTCTCTCCAAAAGTTTTTATCAATGCCAGTAAAAGGCTGACCTCAGCCTTGTTTGGAAGATGGGAAAGGGTTATCCCTAAAAGGACTCCTAGAGAAGAACCATCAGATATAGCTTCAGAAGAGACCAGGACTATACAAGTCACTCCTCCAACCCTTCAAGAAGTTTCTCATGTTGTTTCTCATCCTCCTCTCCCTTCTCATCCTACTATCTCCTCTGAAGAAATTCCTCCTCGCATCTCTCCCATTATCCCTTCATCTTCATTGACATCTTCTCCTATTCTTCAGTCTCACCCATCTGAAGAACCTTCATCCTTCAATGACATTCCTTCTCCTATAAACATTTCATCTCTACCTCAATCACCAACCCTTCCCCAATCACCCATTATCCCCCAAGATATCTCTCTTCCTCAATCACCTATCCCCAGGATATCACTCCACCTCACTCACCTATTAACCCACAATCCCTTATTCATCCTCAATCACCTATCCACCCTCATTGCCCTATTCACTCTCATCTACCATTGCTCAGGCTACTAACATATCTTTCCCATACTCCATCCCATCTTCTTCAAACACTAACAAAGATCTTGTCTTTATTGATTTTAAATCTGTTGCTGACCAAATCTATCAACACATTGATCCACAGCTCAATGATTTACTGGATGCAAAACTTGCTCCAGTTCTTCAAGCTATTGCTGACCTCTTTGCTAAAATAGCTTCCTTCCCTTCACCCTCCATTTCTGTCCCTTCTTCTAGGGGCATAGCTTCAGGATTTCCTGAAACTAGGCAGGGGGAGATGTCTGATGAAGAAGCTCCATCTCTCACAGTTTTCAGTACAGATTCAGTTCAGACAGATTCAGTGATGTCAGATGCAGTTCTTCCAGCATTAGAAGAAATAAATAATATCTCTATTAATTCATCTATAGATATTACTTATTTGCTTTCCAAGTTCAGTACAATTTTCAGTGGTTTGCCAGAATATCAAGGTTATTCCAAGGCAATTGTTCCTTATACAGCTCCCATAAATAAAGTTATATTGAAAGAAATTATCAAGAGTTTTGCAGTTCCAGCTCCTTCAGTTTCAGTTCTTCCATTTCAAGTTCAAGTTCCAACTATTGTTGAAAGTCCAGCTCCTCCAGATCCAATTAATACTGAGAAAGATTTTTCTAAAACCCTGAAATTGATTGATGCTCTTTATGATAATCCTCCATCATTTGATGACAATGATAATGATGATAATGATTTTGATGATTCTGATGATAGATCATCAAAGAAAAGAAAAGCTAAGCATATGTCAAAGGCTGTTCCTAAGCTTCCTAACCCTAACAAAGACATTCCCTACTATATTCTGCACAATATCACTCTAACCAAGGATTCTCCTTCTTGGATAAGCATCTCAAGGAATGAAGCAAACAGAAGAAAGAAAATGAAGAAGACTGGTTATTACTCTGACAAGCCTATCAAGTATAACCATCCTCCTCCAGCAGCAGGTGCAGCTGGCTCAGCTAAGTTCTCTTCTTCCTCCCAAAGAAACCCTTCCCAGCAATCTAAGAGACTAGCTAGTTTTAGTGGTTCTCAAATTTCTAAGTCTTCAAGACCTCCCTCAGGCTCCTCAAGATTAATATCCTCAGAATACAAGCTTCATATCTCTGATAGCTCTACTCACAAAAATAAAAATCCTCAAGATCTTTCTTTTGCTCAAGATAATATTTCAGAGTATAACCCTTCTTCTCCCAATCCTGAAGACGAAAGAACAGCTCAAATAGCAAGATTCCAAGAATCCATTGCAGTTGCCCAGATCAACAAAGCTAAAGCTGAAGGCAAATATTACTCCAAATTCTCAACTATATCAGAGTTCAGAAAGAAAGAATTTGAAAAATACAAATCCAGAAATGTATTCAATGCTGAAGATTACTTAGCAAAGCACCCAGAAGCTGTGGTTCCTCATACCAAATCTCAAACCATTCTGAGAGCCCAGGATCTCTATATGAGCAAGAAAGAATCAGAAAACCCAAACAGACAAATCATTTTCAAACCTCCCTCTGCAAAGAAGTAAAAGGTTTAAACTATTTGGTTTTGCTATTATTTCAGTTTTATTGTAATGTTGTTAAACTCAGAGCACTACTTGTTTATCTGCTGAAATGCTTTTTCATTCTGTCAGATATATTTATGCTCTGCTGTTTTTCTATTGTTTAATAGGTGGAGATTGTTGGAACAACCCTATTACTGATTTGGGCTAGGATTACTATGTGTTGACTAGGATTAAGTTGACCCCCATTGTATAGTCTAAGGGTCATAGTTTTAGGCTGATAAGATAGCTAGAACTTAGAATTCCTCTAAGATTCTGCGTTCGACAAACTCTATACTGGGTTCGACGAACTGCTCTCTGTGTTCGACGAACGGCCTTCTCTCTGTGTTCGACGAACGGCGTGCTCCAGTTCTCAGCGGCTCAGCGGCTCAACGGTCGATAAATTCTTTAGTTCGACGAACTCTATATTGAGATCGACGAACTCCAGCCTGAGTTCGATGAATCCTTATCAAATGTTTAGTTCGACGAACTCTTCCTTCAGGTCAACAAAATCTTATCTCAGATTGACGAATTTTCTCTCAGATTGTTCAGATCAATCATTCTATTTCTCCGAACTCAGTTCATCCATCAGATTCAGTTTTATTCTTCATTTGGAGTTATTCTTCCAGATAAGACAAGTTTTATCCCTCCTTTATTTTATTCTCTTTCCAATTCCTTCTCTCGAGAAAAATAGCCATTTGGCTTGTTGGAAAAGGATATCATTAATTATTGAAAAGGAAAGGAATTAAGTTTTGGCTGAATCAGTGGAAGTTCCAAGAAAAGATTTATTGCAGATTATTCTATTCCTATTCAGAGAGATTTGAAATTCAAATCAGTCGTCTTCTAAGAAGAAAACAGAATACCAAGAAGAAGGCAGATATACACAGAGATAGAAAATATCAGTGCTTCAGTCTAGAGAAAATATTCATAAAGGAAAAAAAGTTCATTTTTTTTCTCAAGCAGGATCTCATTCTCTGAGAACTTCTTCAAGATCATTCTCTCAGTCTTTCTGCTGCAAGTTTCAAATCTTCTATAGAGCAACAATAATCTGAGGAACATCTGTCTCTCAGATTCATCAGCTTATCAAGGAAGATATTTTCATTTCAAGAGAAAGCTCCATCCTCAAGCTGCCAAGAACTTCAATCAGACAGGGGGAGCTTTACACCATCATCCACTAGAGTCTTCTCTCAGATTGTTGACAGAGAAGAACTTCTTAACCTCTTTTATTCCATCGTGTACAGGGTTCTTACTCCCTTCAAAAGTAAACCTTTTGGTGACAGGGCACCTGAACAAAAACCTGTGGTTTGGTTAACGTACCTGATCAAAAGCTCTTTGCTGTGTGGACACTTGATCAAAAATCCCTTGGTGCTAGGGGACCTGATCAAAAACCTAGTGGATCCTACCAAGTGTGGTAGAAGAGTAGACGTACCCAGATTTATTGGGGAACTACTATAAAATCCTTGTGTCTCTGTGCTTGTGAATTTTCTGTGTTGCTGTGCTGTGCTGATTTATTTATTTATTTTTGTTTTACAAATCACTCAATATACACATATATATAACCCAAATTTAATTCCGCTATAAAATTAAGGGAAAAGTTTTAAAACTCTATTCACCCCCCCCCCCCCCCCCTCTAGAGTAACATTAAGATCTAACCTCTGTTGGATCTGTAGGTGCCCTTAGAGGGGGGGGGGGGTGAATAAGAGTTTTGAACTTTTTATGATTATTAAAGAAAATAAATCTCTGTTGATACCGCCAGTGGTAGTGTTACTGCTCGGCGTTAGTGACAGAGAGATTAGCTTTCAGGTTACGACAATGAAAATTAAAGAGCACAAATCATAGATGAAGAAATAAACATATTTTCATTAATCATCAAATCGAAATACATATGTTTACAAAAACTTTTCCAATAACGCTTGGAAAGAGGCGACAAATGAAAAATTCTTTTTCATTTTCTATACCGACCCTTCTCCCATGGACCGGTTGGCTTTATCCTATCTCTCCCCAGACAAGGCCTCAAGCCGCACTAGCCAATCTTTTACCAGAAAGGCCTCGAGCACCCCCTAGATCTACTCCCTAGACCTAGTCGCCAACACAAGGCGAATTACTCCCTAAGTCCTACCCAGACCTAGTCGCCAACACGAGGCATATTTCTCTACCGAACAAAAGATATAAAAATATTATAAATGAAATATAACAACTAAAGAAAAACACCCTCTTAGGTTGAACTCGAAGATCTTGTCGAAGGTGTACTGAAGTAATCCTTTGAGTTGATGCGTGCGACCTTCTCGTAGAATAAGCATGTTGGTTCTTTCTTCGAGTTCCTTGCGTTCACGAACGTTGACAGAGTTGTCTTGGCTGTTTCTGAATGTTCTTACGAGTGCTCTGAAATAAGGCTTCAATTCATTCTATCTCAGCCAGCAAGAATGGAGGAGGCGCACATCTTTTTATAGATTCAGCAGCTACTGCCTGCGCTAGTACTACCGCCCCACGATAGTGACATGACGCGCACACGGATCGTGGCAGTTTAGGCAACTTCTGAGCGCAAATGGTTGTGACTGCCTAGCGCGCCGTGGTAACACAATCGCCCCGCGATAGTGCGATTTCCTTCCTTCAGCCCAATATCTCTTTCCAAGTTTGCCCCTCAATCAACTGCAGATGGGATGTTTCCAAAATCTACCGCCGGGCATTAGACCTAGCGCTCAGCGATAGTACTTGCCAAACATAGCGACCCGTCGATATTCCTTTTTCTCCACTTTCCTTTCTGTCAATAGTTTCCATATATGCTAACGCCAGCGTCAGTGCTAACGCTCCGCGGTAGGTCATTTCGTCTGGCGTATCTTCGTCGAGCTGACCTCAGCTTTTGTCGATCTCAATCTGGTTCATCGAACGGAAAACTTGTTTTCGTCGGTCTCAATCTGGTTCGTCGAACGACATCATTTTCTTCGAAAATCATTTTGTCTTTCGGACGCTAGCGCCAGCATTAGTGCTAACGCTCCGCGGTAGAGCTGCAGTTCGTCGATCGTCGAACACCCTGATATGAATTTTGTCGAATGGAACTAGCGCCAATGGTAGTATTACCGCTCCGCGGTATGGCATTCATTTCGTCGAGCGCAGCGGTAGAGCACGCAGTTTGTCGAACAAAGCAACGAGTTCGTCAAACCCAGTTCGTCGAACAAAGCATCCAGTTCGTCGAACGCAGGATTCCTTCTTAGCGGTTTCTTCTCAGCAATTTTTAGCGCCAGTGGTAGTCTTAACACGGCGCGGTAGAGCTTTCAGATCTTCTCAGCGGTTTCGTCTCAGTGGTTTCGCCTCAGCGGTTTGTTAGTGCTAGCGCCAGAGGTAATGTTAACGCGGCGCGGTAGCAACAAAACACAGCACCATGGAGAATTGAAAGCACAGAACCCTTCATACTATAAAGACAAAACAAGTATGATCAAATACAATAGGATATGTTATTGTCAAACCAAGAGATGCAGAAAGCATGTTCCAACAAACTCCCCTTTTTGATATTAACAAATCCCCTTAGAAATAAATAATTCAATTGATAGAAATTTGTTTTTATAATAGAGATAAGCATGAAATTTGAGACAATGTGCATAAGCTCCCCCTTAATGAATGCTCCCCCTAAGTGAATGCTCCCCCTACAACAAATCTTCCTATGAACTTGACTCCCCAAACATGTTAATTTATTTCAAATTTATTCTCCCCCTTTAGTATTATCAAAAGAGGTTGGAGAGGAAGGCCAACAAGAAGTGTGCAATTATTGTGTAGAGAGGGAATGAGTATGATAAATAGGGAAACGCTTAAGAAAAAATACAATAGATAGGAGAGAGAAAACAAGGAATGTGAAGAAATAGTCATAAAGAAACCACTTGTTGGGAAAAACATATTCATGATCGAGCGTACAAGTAGTAGAGATGTGGAAAGCATGACGAAATAATTTTAGAAGTGAACATCTATAAGAATTGTGAAGCATAGTAAATGATTAAGAATTTTAGACAAAACAAAAAAGATGTTGTAGCATTTTAAGTACACAAAGGATTTTGCTTTATAAACGTTTTAAGCATAAAAAGTAATGATTTCCAAGTAACCAATCTACCCAGACAATATGTCTACACCCTAGCCCCGTACTAAGTGATGGATGGGCATGAGGAGCTGCATACATGCCGTAGGTTGGGGTGTTAGTCCCATATGCAAACACTAGACAAAACTTAACCTAACACTCTTTCCCCCTAGTGCCTCGCAAGGCCCCATTGGAACCCTCCCCGGTTAAGGACAAGACATGACTAGAGATAAGGTTATCTAATGTCTACAACCCTACGCCCCCGCTATGGTGAGATATGAAGTCATGGATAATAATTATTGGAAACATTTAAGCATTTTAAATCTAATGATGAGCTCGTAGCTTATGGATTTATATTTTTATATGAATTTTTGAAAACACTCACATAGCTATTTTGAAATCCATTAATGAATCAGAGTTTTAGCATTACAATATTTTCATGTTTAGAACAACCAATAGAAATTTTACCAAGCAAGTCTACCATTTGAAAAAAAAAAGAATTTTGATATTTAAGACTTTGATATAAGCATGAAAGTGCAAGGTAAAAATATATGGTGATGATGATGCGGAAGACTTATAGAAATACAAGAAAACATCTTATCATAAACATGACGATTCATAAGAAGATATATGAGTTAAATTCCAAAATTGAAGATGTTTTTGTAAATCATTTTGTATTTAATATCTTTTATTTTGATAATAAGGTAACCAAGCATGAAATAATGTTTTCAAAGAGAAATTACTACAACGTTACATTAATTCACAAATTCATACAAAACATTGTAGAGATCGTGCTAGGTTATCTAGTGCATTTCATAAATAAAGAGTAGTATAGAATTTGCATTAGGATCCAATACTCATGAGAAGAAGTGTTATGGAAGATAATGATGTGCACATAAGTGTATTTTGAGTAGATTAAACAAATGTTTTAATAAAAAATACAAGAAATATGTAATGTAAAGAGCACAATAAAACACAAATAATTTTTCTTCCACACACTTCAATGCACAAAAAATGTACTACTACCAAGGTGCTTTGCACACACAAAGCTCATTAAGACTTATCAGGTTGCAAAGTAGTGCTTGGCGATCACATATTTTATTTTAATATTCAGACTAGTGATCCGGTGTTCTTACGAGTAAGTGGTTTTTATTTTAAGGTTTGCACAAAATACTTTACTATTCTTTCCAAGGTGCTCAACCTCACAACGCTTATTAAGACTTATCAGGAGGTTCAAGTAGTGCTTGGTGGAGTTATCTTTGTAACTTTATTTTATTATTTTTGTTTTGTACAAAGTTCTCCGAATACACTTGTTTTGCAAACCAGTATAGTTTATGAAAACATAACCACTTTTCTTAACTTGTAAAAGTGCAAATAAAGGTAGTGTATGTAAGATATTTGTGCAATTTTAATTCATTGTACTATTATAAAACATACACAAGCATTCTTAGATTAAAAGCATATGTAGACAATGCCAAAATAAGTGAGTGAATAAATATCATCATCAAACATAAAACATTTACTCATACTTAGAGACATGCTAAGCTTAGTTCTACACAACTTTTACAATACAATTTTATGCACAAATGAGTAGATATATCAAACATGATAAAAACAATGTTCAACGTAGTTTGAAGGAATGAATTGTAACATTGTAGAAGGTCTAAAAGATGGGTAAAATATGCTTGATTTTCGCAATAAAGTCCATACAGTAATTTTGATTTTTTTTTTTGAAAAATAATTTTAATTTAAGTTTGAACTCATATAATTTGATCTTGGACTTTCCGAGGTCTACCCTGTGAGAGGTTCGCCCGATACTAGGTGATGTGATGGGATGATAGCCCAAATCTCCCTTTTGCAAGATACATAAAACAGTTAAGTTCAAGACAATAATTTTTTATACTTATTTTTTTTTATATTTTTGTATTTTATTTTTGCATATAAGAATAGAAATCAAACAAATAACCAAAGAAAGAAAACAAAACATTTTTTGTAATTTGGCTTTTGTAATTTTGTATTTTAATTTTTCAAAAATCATTGATAGGCATAGATGCAAAAATGAGTAGTACATATAAAATAATATATTTTTTGTGATTTTTCAGAATTTTAAAATTACAAAATATCGGAAACTTGAGCTAGCACCGACGTTAGGTACTAGCGCCTGCGTTAGCTCATAGAGAGTGCTTATTTTGATCATATAGCCATAGATTTTCATCGATTTTGCTTCTGATTTTTATTAATTATGTTTGTGCAATGTTAGGTCTGTCTAATGAAGTGAGGAGACGAGAAGTAATCGCAAAAAGTTGCGGAGGTTAAAATTTTTGTACATGGGTTTCATATTCATTAAAGCTCCATATTCATTAGACCTTAATTCTTGAGTTTTGCACAACATATGAATGAGTGAAATGATCATAAATAAGTGAAATAATATTCATGCAATTTTTCAATTCCGATTTGACATGATTTTGATTAAACATACTAAGGGTAATTGAAAATGATGCAATTATATTAACTACCTAAGCAAAACTTGCACATTTTATAAATTTAGCCTAATACCCCTAAAATACCCTTTAAATCCATTTTGACACTTATTTCATTTAGTCTTAATAATATCATATGACAACTTTAGTTTTTCAAATTTTATAAGACTTTTAGGAAATGGATTTAGAAGGATAAAAATAAAAAGGATAAGTAGATCACTAAAAAATGACATGACTTTTTATTCAACTTTATTCAATTTCATTTATTTATGAATTTGGTTTTAATATGTGAAAGTCATATCACAAGTTATATAAAGTGATCATATCATGATGGCTCAAAGAAATAAAAACAAAAAAAACAAAAAGGAAATTAAGCATATCATGAAGTAGATAATTGATATTTTATTTTTTAGTTGATTTCTACTTCATGCAAATAATTGGATACTAATGAATGAGAGATTTAGGTATCCAAAGAGGACCGGGTGTGACGGTTCCTTTGGGTACCCAAATACAACGTGTTTGCTTTTGGGGAGATATGATTGAATGGGCCCTTTTGAGTGAAGTTAGTGTTTCGTCTTTAACTTTGGGCCTCCATTCAAACCTTGGTTTAATATTGTTTTTATTTGACAAATTTCCATGATAATTTTGTAAGACATTGTTTATAGGAAATTTGTCAACATTTAATTTTATGTTGGGAGAAACATGATTTTGTAAATAATGGTGATTTTGACTTTGATTTACAAATACTTTGTGTTTCTTACTCCCATTATTTGTCTTAGTTAAAATATTCATATTCAGCTTGTTTTTGGATATTTCTTGATATTGTGGATTTTTATTTATAAATTTCATAAGCAAGTTGATTTTTGTTTTTAATTCATCATTCTTAATTTTTAAATTATGTCTAGCTTTATTATAAGCGATTGTGCTATTTTTAAGAATAGAAACAATTGAATCAATATGATTTTGATACTTATTTCTATATTCATCAAATGTTTCATCCATCTCTTTAATTTCAGTTTTATAGTCTTTACACTTAGCACAATCATTTTCCAAAGAAGAATTTTCTAAACATAATCTTTCATTTTGTTCTTTTATAAAAAGAAGTTCTTTGCATTTTTCTTTTAGATCATTAAATTCTATACAAGGTGTAATGTTTTCAACTAAGGAACCTTGGGTAGAACTAGATAAATTAGAAATTGATTTTTCATTAATTTTTTCCTTTAAATTTTTATTTTCTAAGCGCAAATGTTTATTAGCATCTTTTAACTTCTTAATTTTGCGCTTTGTTGTTTGAAGCAATTGTAATGTAGAAATAGAAGTACAAAAAATAGGAGATTTTGATTTCCTTACATTGCTTTCGGGAGAGGCACGATTTGAACATATCATTTCATTTGCATCTTTTTGGCACTCCTCTTCCGAAGACAGTACTTCTTCTTCTCTTTCACTTGATGTGCACTTTATGGATCCATCATGAGAGGAGCTTTCTTGAAAATTTGTGAAAGCTTGTATATTCTCCGGTTCTTGCGATTGTTCCATACACGTAGAAGGAGAATCATAAGTTCTTTCAAGAAAATTTCAAATCTCATAAGCGGTAGGTAGAGTATAAATAAGTTTGAAAATATTTTGGTCTAACGCACAAAATATACTATTCATAGATTTTGCATTTAAAATCATTCTGTTTCTAGTTAGTACGCTAGGTGGCTTTTCAATAGTAATATTCCAAAAAATTTCATCTAAGTCCTTAAGAAAAATTTACATTAATGTTTTCCACCCTTTATAATTTTTGCCCATAAATAAAGGTTGTGATAATATTTTTTCATTTATATTAAAATTTTCCCCACTAGTAGAAGCGAGATCATGATCAAGAGACGCCATTATTCCCGGTTGTTAAGCCGAATTGGAATAACCTCCCTCTGGTACCACTTGTTGGATCTGTAGGCGCCCTTAGAGGGGGGGGGGGTGAATAAGGGTTTTGAACTTTTTATGATTATTAAAGAAAATAAATCTCTGTTGCTACCGCCAGCGGTAGTGTTACCGCTCGGCATTAGTGACAGAGAGATTAGCTTTCAGGTTACGACAATGAAAATCAAAGAGCACGAATCATAGATGAAGAAATAAACATATTTTCATTAATCATCAAATCGAAATACATAGGTTTACAAAAACTTTTCCAATAACGCTTGGAAAGAGGCGACAAATGAAAAACTCTTTTTCATTTTCTATACTGACCCTTCTCCCAAGGACCAGTTGGCTTTATCCTGTCTCTCCCCAGACAAGGCCTCAAGCCGCTCTACAATCTATCACCAGAAAGGCCTCGAGCGCCCCCTAGATCTACTCCCTAGACCTAGTCACCAACACAAGACGAATTACTCCCTAAGTCCTCACCAAACCTAGTCGCCAACACGAGGCGAATTTCTCTACCGAACAAAAGATATAAAAATATTACAAATGAAAAATAACAACTAAAGATAAACTCCCTCTTAGGTTGAACTCGAAGATCTTGTCGAAGGTGTGCTGAAGTAATCCTTTGAGTTGATGCGTGCGACGTTCCCGTAGAATAAGCGTTTTGGTTCTTTCTTCGAGTTCCTTGCATTCACGAATGTTGACGGAGTTGTCTTGGCTGCTTCTGAATGTTCTTACGAGTGCTCTGAAATAAGGCTTCAATTCGTTCTATCTCAGCCAGCAACAATGGAGGAGGCGCGCGTCTTTTTATAGATTCAGCAGTTACCGCCTGCGCTAGTACTACTGCCCCGCGATAGTGACACGATGCGCACACGTATCGTGGCAGTTAAGGCAACTTCTGAGCGCAAATGGTTGTGACAGCCTAGCGCGTCGCGGTAACACTATCGCCCCGCGATAGTGCGATTTCCTTCCTTCAGCCCAATATCTCTTTCCAAGTTTGCCCCTCAATCAACTGCAGACGGGATGTTTCCAAAAGCTACCACCGGGCATTAGACCTAACGCGCCGCTATAGTACTTGCCAAACATAGCGACCAGCCGACATTCCTTTTTATCCACTTTCCTATCTGTCAATAGTTTCCATATATGCTAACGCCAGCGTAAGTGCTAACGCTCCGCGGTAGGTCATTTCATCGGGCGCATCTTCGTCGAGCTGACCTCAGCTTTCGTCGATCTCAATCTGGTTCGTCGAACGGAAAACTTGTTTTCGTCGATCTCAATCTGGTTCATCGAACGACATCATTTTCTTCGAACATCATTTCGTCTTTCGGACACTATCGCCAGGGTTAGTGCTAACACTCCGCGATAGAGCTGCAGTTCGTCGATCGGTCCTCAACTTTCGTCGATTGTCGAACGCCCTGATATGAATTTTGTCGAATAGAACTAGCGCCAACGGTAGTATTACCGCTCCGCGGTATGGCATTCATTTCGTCGAGCGCCACGGTAGAGCATGCAGTTCGTCGAACGGAGCACCGAGTTCGTCGAACCCAGTTCATCGAACGCAGCATCCAGTTCGTCGAACGCAGGATTCCCTCTCAGCGGTTTCTTCTCAGCGGTTGTTAGCGCCAGCGGTAGTCTTAATGCGGTGCGGTAGAGCTTTCAGATCTTCTCAGCGTTTTCGTCTCAGCGGTTCGTTAGTGCTAGCGCCAGCGGTAATGCTAACGCGGCGCGGTAGCAACAAAACACAGCACCATGGAGAATTGAAAGCACAGAATCCTGCGTACTATAAACACAAAACAAGTATGATTAAATACAATATGATTTGTTATTGTCAAACCAAGAGATGTGGAAAGCATATTCCAACAACCTCCACTTTCATTACGAGCCATGATTTACCAGAACACCAGATGGAGAAAAACAAAACAACTAAGGAGCCGGCGGACAGAAAAACTATGACCGCCAGAGACCGCTCAAACTGCCAGACCGTATGGCAACAGCTAAGATCACGCGAATAACACAGGTCGTCGACCTACTATTTGCCAGACCGCCACCTCAGACTGCACGAACTGCTAACTTATTTCTCTACTGAGAAAACTACCTATCTGCACTTCCTGATCGCCTGACCGCAAGGTCGCATAACCACAGAAGCTGCCCGCGAATAGATGAAAGGAACTGCACAAGCTGTCTCCTAACCGCAACTCCAGTCGCTTGACCGCAAAGGTTGCCTGACCGCCAAGCTTGTCGCAAACAGCTGAAGAACTACCTTTAACCTTCCTAGACCGCCAGAACCTAAGACCGCGCGAACAGAATCAGATCTCGAACCTCAGACCGCTTGAGCTATAGTTCTTACAGTTCTTTATTATCTTCTTTTCTGTGTCCTATTTAATGACGCACTCTCCAAACAATCGGGGTAGAACTATCATTCCAATGTTGAGGCAAACTCACAAAGAGTGGTGATTGTGTACAACCCTGAGTTTGCCGAGTGGGCCCAGCAAGGCTAGCAGGTAAAAGGGGCCAGACTCGCCTACCGCTAGCATTATCATTTCCGCATGGCGGTTAGCTCAAGCGAGTCGAGTCGCCTCTAGTCAATCGACTAGATGTACAACCGATAAGGGAGTCGACTCGCCTCTAGCCATTTGACTTACCTCTAGCCAATCAACTCAACCTCTACCTGATCGTCTAGACGTCCAGCCGAAATCTACTTGACTCGCCTCTATCCATTCGACTAGAACTCCCAGCCAATCGGCTAGACATCTAGTCGAATTTTTCCAGTGCAAGCTCGGTAGTAAGTAAGTCCCCGATTCGGGGCGAGCGGCAAGAACCTAGTCATATCAGGTACTCGCCACCTCTGGGAGAGAATGTCTCATGTGGCATGGACTCTCCACTAAGGGGTTCCCCTTTTTTTCTAGGAAATCTCATTGTGGTCTACAGCTAGCCCATACAAATAGCGGGATTCCGTTGTTGGCAGACTGATTTGGGTTGTGTTTAGTAAAACCAAAAGTAGGGATTCAGTTATCCGCAGACTATTTTTAGAAACTATAAATAGACCCTCAAGGGCACCTTAGGATAAGCTTCTTTTTTGGGGCTTTCTCACTCATTTAGTTGTTTCTGGTTGGCGAGAGCTTCCGCCCTCTGTTTGGCATAGTTTCCGGGTGGACAGTCAGGTGCTCCCCCGGGCTCTCCAGGGAGCCCGAACTTTGCTTTGGATTGGGAGGGGAAGCTCTCTTTGATTTTCCGAGTTTGTGGCGGGACCTTCTCATTGTAGCTCGCGGAGTCTGTTAATAGTCTTCCACTTTCTTGAGTGAGGTTCTTTTCTCTGAGTGCCTGGCCAGTGATTAAACTCAAGAGAAGTAAAAGCAAGCTACACCGGTTTGAACTCCTCTCGAACTGTAGTTTCTGGGTTTACGTGTTGTACCGTGGTTTCCGAGTTCAACACTCGACACATTGTACCTCTCCTGTCAAGTTTTCCCTTGAAACATTTTCTTGAGGTGCTCGATTATCTCATAATCACACATGTTCTCATGTTGCTTCTGAAGCTCTGAGTTCATGGTTGTGAGCATAAGGTATTCAACATCCAAAGATTTTTCCAGATATTTCTTGTAAGCATCTTTATGATGTAGGGGTACCGTGACGACGTGTACGTTACGCTAACGGAATGACATTCATCACAGAAATTAAAATAACATGAGAGGGCTCCGACCAAAAGCGAACGAAAAGGGATCAGTTGGCTCTCCAAATCCGATAGATAAAAAATATGCGGGACTCGATACAACGTCCTTAGGACCAACCTCTCCAACAAGCACACAACTCACCATAAGCCGGACTCGATACAACGTCCTTAGACAAGACCTACCTCTCCAACAAGCACACAACTCACCGCACCTACACAAGCATCTATTCTTCAACTTGAGCCGTTTTAAACGCAGCAAATAATTTATTTCGAAGCGGCGGCAAACGATTAGTAGCGGTCAAAATTCTAGTTGAGATTAATTCCCTTGTTAACACAAATTGTGCCAATCTTGGAGAGTAAGTCAAGGCAAGGCCGAGTTTTGCTCCCGCAACGGATCTTCCCAATCCGGATCACAAGAGATTCAATAATAACGAATCGAAATCAGAAGTTGCAAGCGATGCGTTTTAAAATCGCGGAAAAGAAGGTTCGCATAAGCCTCCACAAATCTCACAGAAAGAAATCACAAAATGAGAAGGGATTACCCAACCAAGAAGGTGAGCACGCACAAGATAATGTGGGAGATTCACTCTCTCCACGGATCCACCGGCGTCACACCGAATGGGGCTGCAACCTTCTTCCTTGGAGTCGCACCGAAGGAAGCCACGTCGGAGTCGCACCGAAGCGGATGGAGGAAGCGGTCTTGGAGTCACACCAAGGGAGGGGGCGGCTAGGAGGAGGCTCCAAGCATGGCCAAAATTCTTAAGGGAGAAATTAGGGTTTGTAATCTTCAATGTTCTATTCCCTCTCATCAAACCCTCCTTAAATAGGAGTTACAACAAAATCTTAACCATCCAAGATGGAGATGAAATCTCATCCACCCGTATGGTTAAATACACACCAAAATAAAATAAAGAGTTCAAAATTAAAATTACAACCATTTTAATGAATATAAAATTATCATCAAGCATGAAATAATTTTATATTCATTAATATAAAATAAAAGTGCATAAATAAACTTTAAATTTTCACGGCAGTTTTGGCACGCCGCGGGCGGAGATTGTAACGCGGACTTCCTTCAGCATCATCATGGCACCTCAGATCTTTGTGTCGCAGCGCCTCGGCAACCAGGTCATCATCAAGGAGTGTCGGAGGGGCCGCGCCATCAATCACGTATCTCCGATGCGTGGTCCGAGAGATAGCGGCGGAGAAGCTCGGCGTCCAAACGTTGAAGCTCTGTCGCATGTACCCAAGAGTCGTCTGAGGGAGGGCGGTCACGCCAATGGATGAGGAAGCGATAGGTAGCACCATCAGGAGTAGCAAGTGGCTCAGCAGCAAGAATCACATCTGGAGTGAGCAACGTCTTGGGGAACCTGGGAAACACTTCAGCAGTAGGAATAAAAGAAGACAACGTACCATCCCATGCTATACCTGCGGGGACCGAAGGAGAGAGATCATCCGAACTACCACTCCCCAACCCATTAGAATTTTTAGTGTTGGGAGAAGATGACAAAGAGTCCAACTCATGCGGAGGCGAAACAAACGGTGTCAAGTCCGAAACATTAAAAATAGGGGATATACCCCAATCATCCGGCAAATCTAACACGAAAGCGTTGTCACCTAGCTTCTTTATAATCCGAAAAGGGCCGGCACGCTTTGGTGCTAACTTTTTAACGGTGCCAGTTGGCATTCGTTCGGGAACTAACCATACTAAAACTAGATCGCCGACTTTAAAGTGTGACACCCTCCTATGTAAATTAGCGTGCGTTCGATAAGACTCGTATTGATCGGTCAAGGTATTTCGTATACGTGCATGTAAGTCATGAATATGTTGGGTGAAGGATTGTGCGAAATGACTTGTCTTGTACGTTGGGGGCAACGAAACCAAGTCAAGAGGCACATGGGCCTTGTACCCGTGAACAATCTCATTCGGAACACCCACTAATGCATTATAAAATTTTAAATCCAAGTTCATCGTAGGATGGGTTGTCGCACGAACTATAACAGCGGGGTCTTTGGGAGATAAGAATGTTAAAAAGTTCATAACTTCGTTCCCAAGACTAGATTCAAAAATGCTAGCACTCCCAAAGGGAGTGGTATCGGGGGCACGAAGCCTAGGACGATCCCAAAATTTATGGTCAACTAGCATAGGAAGGACAACCCAACGAAACCACTCATCTCGTCCCAAGGTGGTAACGGGTTCCATACCATACTTCAAGGTTGGGACCGAAGTAGGGGGGACCCAAGAAACCATAAATGGGTGACGGTTCAATGGGGGAGCTAACACTAGCATGTGGTCCACTAGTGCAGAGAGTGTACCCACACAACTACTACCAACAGATAACGGATTGGACCACTTGTACTCCACACTAGAAGACACAGGAAACTCACTAGCCCTAATCCCGCTATCAAGAGTGTGAGGGGCTAGAAAGGGTCGCCCCATCTCCTCGGCTTTCTCACCGACATTAGCAGAATCACTCGGCTCTTTCTCAGAATTTTTAACAACCTCCGACATGATCTCGGGATGATCAACAGGAGGCTCCCTAAAGATAATGGGATCAAGTAAAGGTTGACTAATCAGGGCAACCTCAGTCTCAGACACTAAGCCAATCGTGGGAGTGTCAACATGGACAATATGGCCTATGGGCAGGCTAGGACTAACTGGACCAGCCTCGGGTTTAACGGCTAGGCATTACGTGTTCGTTTCTGAGTGGCTAATACAGTCGATAGTCTGATTTTGACTAGTGGTGTCAACATCCCTTTTCGTTGCTAAGCATAGGGGTGTCGACTCAGCAGGGCTACAAATGTCCCCAGATGGGACTGATGGCTTCGTAGGCGGAGTGGACCTAAGAGATATAAGCCGACCGTGATGCATGAAGTCTATGGTGTCATCGCGATCATCGTATATAATATCATGGATAGCAAGCCAAGGGTGTCCTAACAACACATGGAAGTCCTTCATAGGAAGAACATCACACCAAATATGCTCAGAATAGGCTTTAATGGTGAGGGGCACCAAACATCATTGGGACACAAAAGTAACACTCTCATCAGGACACACAAGGTGGTATGGGCAAGGATGTGGCTCGGTGGTCACCAACATCCTAGACACCGCGTTCTCCGTTATAGCGTTCGTACGATTGACGCTATCAACGACCAACCTGCACCACTTCTCACCGTGCTTAAAGTTTAAAAGAAATTGATATGCTGGATCACGGGTAAACCTTGTCGTTGTAGGTTCATAGAATGGGTCTCTAGTCCCATGATGGAATTTAGTGAACTCCATCGGGTCTGAACCCATATGGGGGTAGTGCGGGGACAACCCCATTCCTAAAGTTGTGCTCATAGGCTAGGGGAAGGCAAATCTGACTACAATTTTATAGAAACGTAATTTTATTCCCGCCTATTAACTAGGGTAAATTAAGATATATTTTTTTATTGTAATGCTGACAATAGAATGTGGATTGTCCAGAAATTTTTTTTTTATTGATTTTCGACAAAATTTTCAGATTTCAGACCGCTATTCGCACACCACCTGGACAGAATTACGACGTTTCCAATTTTTAGGCCGACCTAACGAGGACGAATCGAAATAGTTTCAGTTTTAATGTTGCTGGAAATACATAGAAAGCTACAGAAAAAGTTTCAGATTTTTTTGACAAGTTTTAAATTTCTGAGATTTTACTAAACGCAGACCAATCCAAAAATTTTCAGATTTTGTATTGATTAGAACGACCAACAAGGATCGCAGCGAGGATGTTTGCAACATGGGAGTTGAAACAACCGGCTTTGATACCAAATTGATGTAGGGATGAACGAGACACGTAGACGTTACGCTAACGGAAAGCTTTCTTCACAGAAATTAAAAATAACATAGGAGGGTTCCGACCAAAAGCGAACGAAAAGGGGTCGGTTGGCTCCCAAATCCAACGGAAAAAATTGAGCGGGACTCGATACAACGTCCTTAGGACCTACCTCTCCAACAAGAACACAACTCACCGTAAGCCGGACTCGATACAACGTCCTTAGACAAGACCTACCTCTCCAATAAGCACACAACTCACCGCACCTACACAAGCATCTATTCTTCAACTTGAGCCGTTTCAAACGCAGCAAATAATTTATTTCGAAGCGGCGGCAAATGATTAGTAGCGGTCAAAACTCTAGTTGAGATTAATTCCCTTGTTAACACAAATTGTGCCAATCTTGGAGAGTAAGTCAAGGCAAGGCCGAGTTTTGCTCTCGCAACGGATCTTCCCAATCCGGATCACAAGATATTCAATAACAATGAATCGAAATCAGAATTTGCAAGCGATGCGTTTTAAAATCACGAAAAAGACGGTTCGCATAAGCCTCCACAAATCTCACAGAAAGAAATCACAAAATGAGAAGGGATTACCCAACCAAGAAGATGAACACACACAGGATAATGTGGGAGATTCACTCTCTCCACGGATCCACCGGCGTCACTTCGAATGGGGCTGCAACCTTCTTCCTTGGAGTCGCACCGAAGAAAGCCACGCCGGAGTCGCACCGAAGTGGATGGAGGAAGCGGTCTTGGAGTCACACCAAGGGAGGGGGCGGCTAGGAGGAGGCTCCAAGCATGGCCGAAATTCTCAAGGGAGAAATTAGGGTTTGTAATCTTCAATGTTCTATTCCCTCTCATCAAGGCCTCCTTAAATAGGAGTTACAAAAAAATCTTAACCATTCAAGATGGAGATGAAATCTCATCCACCCGTATGGTTAAATACACACCAAAATAAAATAAAGAGTTCAAAATTAAAATTACAACCATTTTAATGAATATAAAATTATCATCAAGCATGAAATAATTTTATATTCATTAATATAAAATAAAAGTGCATAAATAAAAGTGCATAAATAAACTTTAAATTTTCACGGCAGTTTTGGCACGCCGCGGGCGGAGATTATAACGCGGACTTCCTTCAGCATCATCATGGCACCTCAGATCTTTGTGTCGCAGCGCCTCGGCAACCGGGTCATCATCAAGGAGTGTCGGAGGGGCCGCGCCATCACTTTATCTGTACGAGAAGCAGATCATAGTGGCTCTTCAAGGGGATATTCCTCTCAGACAGAGCTTACGCTCCTGTTTGAGGACAATCCTCAAATTCCTGTACCAGACTAGGAAATTTGTCTCATTGAGTTTGTCCTTCTCAGGGACTGATCGCAGGGACAATATGTGATGTGTATTACTTGTCATGGACAATCTACAAAAATATGCAAAATTTAATTTTTAGTAATATGTTTCAAAATATGTATTTTGATTTTAATAAGGACTTTATTAAAATACTCCCACTATTTTCTTCAAATTAATAACCCTCAATATTAATTCGGAGAGTTTAAGTAAGAGGCTCTCTAGTGGGACAAGTGTTGGGTTTTCTATGGAGTTACACATCATATGTGTGCAATGGAAATGATTCAAGAAAAACCCAAAAGAGAAGCATATGGATCTTGCGATAACCATGAATCAAGAAATAAATGTAGCAAGTGCAAAAGTACCTGTGTCGGAATGCAGATTTACGACTGAATTGGTCCTCAAGATCGGCTCTAGGAAATGCCTTGCTTGAATCGGAATCCTATTATGTGTTTGCCTTCCTCGATCTTCGACTGATTCCAGTTCAGATTTGAGAGCAGAAAGGAGAAATATCGTCTAAACAATCAAATCAATATTCAGGCAACATCAAGCCGATAAACACTTTTATCATCTTGATGTCATGTCGATAAAGCGACTGTCGTCTTGACAGTCAAGCCTATAATAGTCAAGACGATATACACTATATCATTTTGAGGTCTCGACGATATACACTATATCATCTCGAGATCTCGCGATATGTACCAAATGTCATCTTGACAGTCAAATCGATATTTAGTCAAGTCTAGTCTAGTCGATATAAATATATCAACAATCTCGTTTTGAGGTCTTGATGATATACATTTTATCATCTCGAGATCTCGACAAAATGGACCAAATGTTGCCTTGACAATCAAGTCGATATTTAGTCAAGTCTAGTCGATATCAATATATCAATAATCAATCTAGTTGACATAGACCAAATGTCGGCTTGACATCAAGCTAATATTTAGTTAATTCTAGTCGATATCATTATATCAACAAGCAGTCTAGTCAATATACCAAATATCGGCAGACAGTCTAGTCGATATACATTATATCGATAGATAGTCTAGATGATATTAAGTCTTTGTCGATAGACAACCAAGTCGACAAACAACATTTGTCGTCTTGACTTCTAGATGACACAGACCTTCTCCCAATCAGTTCAAAATTTGCTCTTCACTCATACCCAATATGAGTAAAGCTAGCATGATCATTTGTCACATTATTTGTACATTATTATGTGTGGCCCCATAAGCTTATACTACGTTGGTAGCGAGACTAACTCGTTGACTACTTCCAGATCATATAATACCCTAACTGTTCGAACCAAAAATGTACCAGGTCCACACTTGCTCAAGCTGGGGAAGGAGGAGAAAACTGTTGGGTGGCCGGTTACTTTGAGCTATGAGTGAAGGGGTAAGAGAGGGAGAAAATAGATGGTTGCGAGCAGGAAAGAGGTCGTCGGGAGGTGGTGCGGAGTTCTCTAGAAAAGAGGTGTTGGAGGCACCAGAAAAGAGGTGCTGGAGGCACCACAATAGAGGTGCTGGAGGCACCAGAAAAGAGGTGATGGAGGTACCAGAAAAGAGGTGTTGAAGGCACCACAAAAGTGGCTCAGGAAACTAAGGAGGCTCCGGAAAAGTGGCTAAGGAGGCTCCGAAAAAGAGGCTCGGGAGGCTCCAGAAAAGAGGCTCAGAAGGCTCCGGAAAAGAGGCTCAGTAGGCTCCGGAAAAGAGGCTCAAGAGGCTCCGAAAAAGAGGCTCAGGAGTCTCCGAAAAAGAGGCTCTGGAGGCTCCGGAAAAGAGGCTCAGGAGGCTCATGAAATGAGGTTCGGGAGGCTATGGAAAAGGGGCTCAGGAGGCTCCAGAAAAGAGGCCCAAGAGGCCCCGAAAAAGAGCCTCAGGAGTCTCTGGAAAAGATGCTCAGGAGGCTCCGAAAAAGAGTCTCAAGAGGCTCTAGACAAGAGGCTCATGAGGCTCTGGAAAAGTTGCTCAGGAGGCTCCAGAAAAGAGGCTCTGGAGGCTTTGGAAAAGAGGCTCAAGAGGCTCCGAAAAAGATGCTCAGGAGGCTCCGAAAAAGAGGCACAGTAGGCTCCAGAAAAGTGGCTCGGGTGGCTCCGGAAAGGAGTCTCAGGAGGCTCTGGAAAAGAGGCTAGGGAGGCTCCAAAAAAGAGGCTCAGGAGGCTCTGAAAAAAGGCTCAGGAGGCTCAGGTGGCTCCGGAAAAGAGGCTCCGGAGGCTCTAGAAAAGAGGCTTAGGAGGCTCCAGAAAAGAGGCTCAGGAGGCCCTGCAGTCTGAAAAATTGAGACCGCTCTAGCCACTAGCTGTGAGTTGGAAACTCTTTAAGTCCCTTTTCTGGTACCCCTACCCCTCTATTTGTAGATGTCGGGGCCTGCCTAAATGGGCAGGTCTAAAAATAATGGGTTTCCCGGACCTGCTGAGATCGCTCTGGCCTGCTGAGATCGTCCAAACCTGCTGAGATGGTCCTGACCCGCTGAGATCGTACAGACCTTCTGAAATTGTCCTGACCTACTGAGATCGTCCAAACCTGCTGAGATCGTCCTGACCTGCTGAGATCGTCCAAACCTGCTAAGATCGTCCTGACCTGCTGAGATCATTAAGGCCTGCTGAGATTGTCCTGACCAGCTGAGATTGTCCAGACCTACTGAGATCATCCTGACCAGTTGAGATCGTCCTGACTTGATGAGATCGTCCTAACCTAGTGAGATCGTCCAGACCTGCTGAGATCATCCTGACCTGCTGAGATCATCCAGACCTGTTGAGATCGTCCAGACTTACTGAGATCATCCTGACCTGCCGAGATCATCCAAACCTACTGAGATCGTTCTGACCTACTGAGATCGCCTGGGACAGTCCGAGATCGCCTGGGAGAGGCTGAGACCGCCTAACACTTGAAAAATTTCAGCTTAGAGGGGATCGTTGATTTCTGGGTAAACATAATCCCCGCATTTTTTCAAGTTTTGAAATAACTTAGAAAAAATTGAACTTACCCACGATAATCGAGATCCACTTTTCCTTTCTAGACAGAATATGTGTGTATAAAAGAATGCAAGTAGCTGTGGGAACTTGCTAGTGCCTGAAGAGAACTTGCGAGCACCTATTTATCTACAAAAGATATGAAGAACAGGTATATGAAAATATAATACGTGAGTACCTGAAGGAGAACTCGCGAACACCTGTTCCAATCTGCAAAAAGATATAAGAACAGGTATTTGAAAATATAGTATGCAAGTACCTAAAGGAGGACTTACGAACACCTATTTCTATCTGCATTAAGATATAAAGAACAGGTATATGAAAATATAATACGCGAGTACCTGAAGGAGAACTCGCGAACACCTATTTCTATCTGCAAAAAGATATAAGAACAGGTATATGAAAATATAATATGCGATTACCTGAAGGAGGACTCGCGAACACCTGTTTCTATCTGCAAAAAGATATAAGAACAGGTATATGAAGATATAATATGCGAGTAACTGAAGAGAACTCGCAAACACCTGTATATCTCTACAAAATATATGAGAAATAGGTAATGAAAAATAGAAATACGCCAAGTACCTGAAACAGCTTGCTGATACTTCTTTTTTATTCACACTTGAAGTGTATAAGAAGGAACATCTCATTTACAGAGGGTATGAATGCTTATTAATAATCACTTGCTTTGATATTGCTGAAATAAAATCTCTATGTGAAGAAATGAGGTAGTATCCATGTCTACGGAAGGAGAAAACCAACATTCTGATATCATCACATTCACATACTCCAGAACAATAAGTGTGAAGTCCATATAGCGAACTGATTCTGACTTGCCGATAATAATGTTTCTATTGAGGTTATGTCAGTTGATGCCCAACCCAGCGTATGATTTGAGAAATCCAGAAACCATAAATAGATTAACCATGAAATCCAAAACTCCAGAAATCATAAATAAATTAACCATGAAATCCAAAAGTCCAAAAATCCAGGAATCCCGACATAATGCATATGTGATTTTATGGTACCTAAAAAATTAGTACCCAACAAATAATTGCATAACTATTTGGTAGTGTATTGTAGTACATACTAAAGTTAGTCAGCTTTTCTTGCAAGTAATAGCACAACAATCCTAACATTAGTTGTTAGCATTCTATCACAACCAATCCATTATCAAATGTAATCATCTATATTCAAGCAAAGCAAGTCGATTAACTCGACAAAATGTCATGGCAATCAATGACAATCATCACAGAGTAGGAGAGGGGGGGGGGGTGGGCTACCACTGCACATCTGCGAATAATTCTAGTGAGATGTGGTCTTAGTGGGTGTTACGACCCGAGAGAATAATCAGAGGTGGTATTTCCACCCTTTGCATCTAAATATCATAGGTGGTATTTCCACCCTTCACATCCACGCATTTTAGAAGTATTAATGTAAACAGCAAAAAGTAAAGTAATGAAAAATGCTTGCCACAACTGGATAAATGTCTACAGTGGAGGATACGATAGTGGATATGGATATAAGGTCTGATATATCTGATTGCTGTGAGAGTCTTCATGATGATAGTTGCTGGTAGAACCTGGGTTGATACTATACTTATTACTAGTAAAGCTAAAAATAAAGAGACGCGGAAAAACTCCAACAAATGGGAGCTATTCGAAACAAGAAAAAAAATGGCATTTTATCTCATCTCTACTCTATGCACTTCTTATTGGACATGTGTGTCACATCCCTTTGTTTGAGAATAACAAATCCCATATTGTATTTGATATTGCTTGTAGTGTGTTTATAGTGTGCAGGAACTATAGGTGCAAAACTCCACAGGTATAAAGCAGCTTGGAACAATCTTTTAAAAGGAGCAGCGCTACCGCCAGCGCTATCGCTAACGCCAGCACTAGCGCCAGCGCTATCGCTAACGCCAGCACTACCTCCAGCACTATCGCTACCGCCAGGCGCTATCTCCAGTTTGTGCACAATGACGATTTCGCAACCGCTACCGCTACCGCTACCGCCAGCGCTATCGCTACTGCCAGGCGCTATCTCAAGTTCGTGCACAGCGGCACGCCGCCGATGGTTTCGCAACCGCTCCACACGAACGCTACCGCAGGCGCTAGCCACTATCGCAGGCGCTAGCTCCATGTTCTATAAAATGCTGGGCTCTCTCTCGTTTTGGTTAGACCTTCGAGAGACATTACTTGTGCCCAAACTCTCGTGCTGCTACTCTGCCAAATCATCATCTCCCACTCAAAGCCAAAGAAGAAATTCTGGAGAAGGAAGCCATCACGCTACATCCAAAGAACGATCGCTTCGACCTCGCTTGTGCTTCAGAGATCCTTCATCCTCATCTCCAGAAATCTCAAGAGGGAGTTTGCTTGTTATTTACTTCACTTCTTTTTAGTATTTTTGTATTTAATTCGCCTTGTGTTGGCGACTAGGTCTGGGTAGGACTTAGGGGGAAATTTGCCTTGTGTTGGCGACTAGTTCTAGGTGATTTGATCTAGGGGGCTCGAGGCCATATCCGGGGAAGGATTGGCTAGAGCGGCTTGAGGCTTTATCCGGGAAGGATAGGCTAAAGCCAACCGGTTTGTGGGGATACAAGTCGGTATAGAAAAGGAAAAGAAATTCACTTTTGTACGCCTCCGATTTCTAGCGATATTGAAATCAAATTTTGTAAACACCCTTTTTATATAATGCAATCATGATTATATTTGTGTTTATTTGATTTCTCTCAATTGGCATAAAATTTCATTATTGCAAAATTGTTATTACTAATTTGTCATCTTATTAATCAAAAACAACTTAGTAATTATCTTAAAAATTATAAAAAGAATTTTATTCCCTTATTCACCCCCCCCCCCTCTAAGGGCGCCGTAAGATCCAACAAGTGGTATCAGAGCTAGGTTATTCCAAATGGTTTAAAAAACCAGGAATAATGGCGTCTTATGATCTCGCTTTTTCCGAGGGTCAGGGAATTAGTAGACCACCTCTATTTACTGGGTCAGATTATAATTATTGGAAAAATAGGATGCGTTGTTTTCTAATGACCCTAGATATTGAGGTTTGGAACATGGTAGAAGAAGAATACACTCCTCCTACATTTGTAGTTGGAGAGATTACTTTAGACAAACCCAAAGATAAATGGGATGATCGGGATAAACTCAAATGTAAAAATAACGCAAAAGCCATGAATGCTCTATTTTGTGCGTTAGATAGAAATGAATTTAATAGAATTTCTGCTTGTACTACTGCATATGAAATTTGGAATCATTTGGAAGTTACTCATGACGGTACATCGCAGGTTAAAGATTCCAAGCTTTTCCAACTGGAGTCGGAATATGAAAAATTCCGAATAGATGAAAGCGAAGATGTTGATGGTATGTACACGCGCTTCACCAAGATCGTCAATGCCTCAAAAGCTCTCGGAAAGACCTTCTCAAATGGCGACTTGGTCTGTAAGATCCTTCATTCTCTTCCTCCAAAATTCAACCCGAAGGTGACGGTTATTTCGGAATCGCACAACTTAAGAACGCTCCAAGTTGAGAGCCTCATTGGGAATCTCAAAACCCATGAGGTAGAACTCAAAATCCAATTTGATGAATACAACAAGGAGCCAAAGAAGAAGGGGTTGGCATTAAAATCAAAGAAGGAGTGCCAAGAGGATGAGGATGAAGATGAAGAAAGTCTTTTGGTGAAGAACTTCCGAAAGTTCATGAGAAATCCGGAAAGGCGAAACACTTTCCGGAAATTTATCCAAAAGGATGGAAGATGGAAAGGGTCGTCCTCAAAGAAGGAAAAGGAGAGCGGCGATGAAGAAGAAAGACCTCCACCGGAGTGCTTTCATTGTAGGAAGACGGGGCACATAAGGAGCCAATGCCCAAAATTCTTGAAGGAGAAAAAGGAGAAACGCCACAAAGGGAAAGAAAAGAGGAAGGTGCTAAAAGCAAAGACATGGGATGACTCCACTTCCTCCTCCTCCAAAGAATCAAGCGGGTCTTCATCAAGCGAAGATGAGAAAGCAAACATGTGCCTCATGGGACATGAAAACGACGACGACGACACCAGTGTTCCTAGTGACACTGAGGTAATTCCTCCCACTTATGATGAATTATTTAATGAATTTCTTGAAACGTGCAAAGTTTTTGATAAAAATATGAAAGATAGTATTTTATTAAATCGTGAAAATGAATCTCTTATTAAAGAAAATCAAAAGCTTTCCAAAAAGGTAATTATTTTAGAAAAGTGAAAGGTTTCTTGCCAAGAATGTGATCACTCCACAAAATTGGCAAAAGACATTGAAGAGTCACTTTCTAAAGCCCTCTCTCATGCCAAAACTCTTACAAAAGAGAAGAGGGAATTAGAAAGGAAATTAGAAGCCTCTCTTTTGCAAATCAAAAATAATAAAAAAAGGTTTTGAAAATAGGTGTGTCATGCTTGTGAAAGAAAATTCTTCACTTAAAGCACAAGTTCATGATCTCACCATGGCCATTAAAAAATTTGGAATAGTCCAAAAATCACTGGAAATGATTCTAGGGAACCAGTGCCATGGTTCTGGAAAGTTTGGGCTCGGATATCGAGGTGAGGGCTACCGCCCGGCGCTAGCCACTAACGCCGGCGCTAGCACCTCATACCAGAAACCTGAAATTTCTTTTTCAAAATGCTTTCCTTCTGTAAATCAAATTTATTCTAGCAAGAAAATTTTCTGGTAAAGGGTCTCAACCCCCTTTATTTTGTGTGCAAACTGTTATAGGTTGGGTCACACAAATAGTTTGAAAGTATCTAGTTGCGGCCTAAATCACCTAGAGGGGGGTGAATAGGTGCTATGTCTTTACGCGGAATTAAAATATAACACAGAAATACAAACAATAAAGCACAGCACAGACACAAGGATTTTATAGAGGTTCCCCGATGTGGGTAGTCCTCTTTCCCGCCTCGCCTATCTAGCACTTCGAGGCTAGACTCGGCTACTTCACCAATCTCAGATTAACAATAATCTTACACCTCGGAGTCAAAACTCCTACAACTCGGAGTACCCCACTCCTACAACTCGGAGTAAAACAACTCCTACAACTCGATCCTCAAACAAGGATCTACACAATAACTCGGAAGCAAGCTTCCTACAAGATATAAAATATGATTCTTACAACAACACAGTAAATTGAAAAACAATCTTCTTAAACTTCCGATGAAGTTCTTCTTCAGATCTTGAGAGATAGATTTCTTCTTCTTAGCAATAAACTTCAGTCCTTTGTGAATGAAGAATGAATAAATCTTGAAAACGATTTGAAGCTAGATCTGAGAACTTGAATCGACTTGATCAATACAAGATGAGAGCTAATCGGATCTTGATCTTGTCGATTGAATCTTTAGAAGACGAATCATGAATCGCTGGCTTTGTCGGAGACGAAACACTTGCGTGAGAACAGTCGGTCGTCAGTAGTAATTTGTGATTTCTTTTTCAATTCACGATTAGAGTTATTCAGAGATAATCCTTAGGTATTTATAGAGCCTTCTTCCAACGGTCATAAGCATGAATTATGGATCTAGCTCCACGTGTACTGTACATGGAGAATGCCCTAAAGAATACGCCGTCGAATTGAACCGGAAAATACCTGCAGACCGATTCGGCGAAATGGATTAACCGAATGGCATTAACCGAATTTATTCGGTTAAACCATATAGTCGAATTCGGCAGTTCTAGGGATTCGACTAAACAGATTCACCGAATTTCATTAACCGAATTCGACTATTCTTTTTCTTAGAAAAATAAACCCTTCGGACAAGGATTAGCCGAATTCGGTTATACCCATTCAAACCATATAGTTGAATTCGACTATATGTTCTGAATGATATAATCAAATTTTACTTAAGTTATTTTCCTTTCTCAAATGATTCCATCATCAGCTCCAGTCCTTCTTCTCCAGCACTTTGTAAATGAAGTACATCCCAATAGAGAGATTTCACATGAGCCAACACTTTGGTCTATACAATGAGGGATTACATTGCACAGGCCTGTGTTTGACGACTCATTGAAACCTGACATTGGTTTGTACTTATAGTGGAATAACCTGTCACATCACAGCTAAAGTGCATAATCAAATACAATTACAATTCGTCTTAATTTGAAGGGGACTTCTTTAAATCAGGGCTATTGTGGATACAATACCCAACAATCTCCTCCTATTTGAAGAAGTCAGAACCCTATCTACTAAGGTGAATTGCACATGAAATAATAAATATAAGCAAGTAAAGAACTGAACTATGTGGATATATAAAAGCATTAAAAACGTAAGTCCACCAAAAATTAATTTGACTACAATATATAAATGTTCTTAAAAGAGAAATAGAGTTTAGCGATCAAGCATCCATCATTTCTCTTTCGTCTTTCCCTTTTGAATCTTCTTCAATTGTCTGACAAAGTAAGCTTTTGGCTGCGGAAAATATCTTGGAGAAGGAGAAGGAGGCTTTTCATCATCTTGATGGTTCCTGTAGTGAATTCTTCTCTTGAGCCTAGCCATCTCCCATTTGTGAATCTCATCCCTATCATAGTAATTGTCGACAGATTCATTAGAGTTCATCACAAGATTATAAGTGTCCAAAATGATATTCCTGGATTCCAGACTCCACAGTTCTCCAACAATCTTCCTGGGATGAGGTGCTCTTGGTTCTAGAAATCTGGGACCTGCAGCCCTTCTAGCATCATGCATAAAACCACCTGAGCTTGATCCTCTTTGATCAACTCTAGCTCTTTTCCTGAAGTTTTCTTCTTCATCATCTGACCAATGATAAACTTCCGGAGGAATAAAAGCTTCAGACGGAGCAGCAAATTGAATTTCTGGATGGAATTCTTCAAACGGAAATGCTGGCTGTTCAGAAGATTAGCCTGGCCCTTGGAAGCCATGGGCATAGCCTCTTGACAATTCATTGTGCAACCACATTTGATTTTGATGCAAATAACTATATAAATCTTCAAACTT
Organism: Dactylorhiza incarnata; assembly: GCA_033032865.1. Classification (NCBI taxonomy): domain Eukaryota; kingdom Viridiplantae; phylum Streptophyta; class Magnoliopsida; order Asparagales; family Orchidaceae; genus Dactylorhiza; species Dactylorhiza incarnata. The sequence continues at coordinate 1,439,911 of JAWHQI010000026.1, read as the reverse complement.
GACATCAATCCCTCTTGAAATTTCTGAAAGCTGGGATTGAACATTCATATATGATTCTTGAATTCTTCCTTCTATCTCTCTATTCAAATCAAAAATTTGCGTTTGAATCCTTTCATGCAATCTTTCCTCCCCCTTTCTGACTTCTTCAGTCAGGGTTTGGATAATTTCATTCTTCACACTTTGGAGAGAGTTCTGAACGACCGATCTTCCCCTCACTGCATCCTCAAAAATATATTGCTGATTTTCAGAGAGTTTTGTAGTATTATCACAAATCGAGTGTAATCCATCCATTACATGCTTTAGGGTGGAAGCACCCATCGAGAAATATTCATCTTGCTTTTCTTTGACCTTGTCTAAACTGTGAGCTACTGAATGTAAATGATTGCTCGTTCCCTTCTCTATGGCTCTGGTCTTCTCAAAAACCTGACGGAGAGCAAATTCAAAGAATCTTTTCTGCTTTACAAGCAGTTCTTCCAAATTTATCATCATGGAGTCTTCAGTAGAGGGAGGTTGAGCTTGGAATCGAGAAGATATTCCAAAATCATCCTCAGCGACCAGAAAATCACTTGAATCTACATCATTCATATAGTGATAAAATTGAAGAGCATCAAGGGTATCATCATTTTTAACTGGAGGAGGGGTGGAGCCTTCATTTCTCTTATCTTCAACAGTGATCTGAATTTTGTGAATCTTGGGGTGTGGCACTGATTTCCCCTTATTCTTGGATGAAGAGGCAGAAGGCCCTGCTTCATGTTCATCTCCAATAATGATTGTAATATTTTCAGGAGGCGGAGTTTGCTCTGTCTTATCTTGCTTGTCTGCTGCAGAATGAGAATGAGCAGAATGGACATTCTCCCCCTCAATCTGAGCAGGGATTTCATCTTCTGGAAGAGAATCTTTCCCCTTTGCTGACTTATCTATCTTCACTGCATCAGCATCAGGGTCATCTCCCCCTTCATCATTACCATCACTATCATCATTGCCACCAACATTATCATTTGCCTTGGAAGGAGAGCTGTGAGGAGTAGAAATCTTTGGAGATGGAGCTGGAGAAACTACAGGAGAATCTCGTTTGCCTGATTCTGGTAGCATAGAACACTCCCCCTTGGAGGGTTCACGTTCTTTTTCACTTTCTTTTTCAGGAGAGGAGACTGGAGAGTTACTGTTGAAGTCCCTTTCAGACTCATCACGAAGGATCTTTTTAGCTTTTGAAAGAACGGGAGTCAGCACCTTGGTCTCACCAACTTTCCTGGACCATCTTTCAATCATGGAGGAATCTATTCTTATGAAATGGTGGAGAGGGGTTCCTGTCTTCATGCTGAATCTGACTTTGTCTAAGCGATTGAGATATAAGGAGAGGATTCTTCCAAAGTTAGGAGTGTTCAGACTAGCTGAAATTCTGTCAAACAACACGCTGCCCCAATCAACCCTTGTCCTGCAGATCACTGAACCGAGCAATTTGAACATATCATTTGAAATGTAATCATGAGAGCCAACTTTACATAAAAGAACTTTTCCCATAATATCTGAGAGCAGTTTTCCTTCCTCATTCATGTGCTTCCTATAGATGGATTTAGTTCCTTTAGGCAATCCACAAAACGACAAAGCCTTCTTGAAGTCCTTGGAAGAGAAATCATCTGATTCGGTTACTACTGGAAGTTTGAGAAGTTTAGTCAATTTAGAGGGAGAAACTTTGACTGAGAAATCGCATATCCTGCTCTTGATCACTGACCCTTGCTTCCTGAGCTCTGCGTGCTTGAAGAACTTCAACACTTCCTTCTCAAGGACCTTGCACGGATGCTCGAGAATGATGCCTAGTCCTGCAACTTCAAGAGCCAACACGACATTGCGAAATTCATCCATCGAACTGTCGAACCCAGTCCTTACGAGCTCACTGCCGGAGAGCAACTTGATCGACTGCTTCTTAGACATTGCGAATGGAACTTTGGATAAGAATCAATCGAGGGAGACGAGGCGACAGAGGCGCACAAATGAAGTTCGGAGTCGGAAGAGAAGCGGTGGATGAATTCGGGAGTGCGATGCGTTCGGATTTCTCTTTTAAGAATCATTTATATAGAGTTGGAAATTAGGAGAGAGAGCGCGTACCCGATATTTTGAATCGTGCCTCTTCGAATTCCAGTAAATGATAAGAAAGAAATTTGAATTCCGGAAGATTCGTCATTCGGCTATTGGGATTAGTCGAATTCGATTAATAGGATTCGCCGAATTCGGTTAATAGGATTCGCCGAATTTGGTTAAAGGGGTTCGATTAGCAGAATTCGATTAATCGAAATCGCCGAATTCGACTAAATGGTATATTTCGAATGCAATTCGATGACATCTTCTGAGAAATTCGACTATTCAAATTTCTGTCTACTGGAGAAGGAATTTTCTGATTTTTTGAGCTTGTTTCTAAGATTCTTTGTTTAACATGCCAAGCTCCATTTTGAAATAGTTGAACTTTGATTCGTCGAGCGGCTTTGTGAAAATGTCTGCAATTTGCCGATCTGTCGGGACATAGCTAAGATCAATGTCCTTGTGCTCCACGTGCTCCCGGATGAAGTGGTAACGGATCTCAATGTGCTTCGTTCTGCTGTGAGACACCGGATTATTGGCAATTGCAATAGCGCTTGATGAATCACAGTACATAGGAATTTCCTTAAGCTTCAAATTGTAGTCTTCAAGTTGGTTCCTAATCCACAGCAATTGTGCACAACAACTACCTGCGGAGATATACTCCGATTCAGCGGTTGCAACAGCAACACAATTCTGTTTCTTGCTACTCCAGGAGATTAGCCGTTTCCCTAAGAATTGGCACATTCCTGAAGTACTTTTCCTGTCATCTTTGCTTCCTGCAAAATTAGCATCTGAAAAACCTGTTAGCTCAAAATCATTACTTCTTGGGTACCATAAGCCAAGATTTGGTGTGCCTTTAAGGTATCTCAAAATCCTCTTTGCAGCGGAGTAGTGAGATTCCTTAGTGTTCACCTGAAATCTAGCACAAACGCATGTTGAGAAAATTATATCCGGTCTACTCGCAGTAAGGTAGAGCAAGGATCCAATTATGCTACTAAACTTGGTTTCATCAAAAGGTTTCCCTTTCTCATCCTTGTCTAGAGACATAGCTGAACCCATTGGAGTCCTCATAGAGGTTGCATTCTCCATTCGGAATTTCTTAATTAACTCTTAGGTAAACTTCGTCTGAGAGATGAAAATTCCATCCTCAGATTGCTTTACCTGAAGTCCTAAGAAATACTTCAGCTCTCCCATTCTGCTCATTCCAAATTTCCCTTGCATCAAGTTAGAGAACTTTTTGCAGAGATTATCATCGGTAGATCCAAAGATGATGTCGTCGACATAGATTTGCACTAGCAAAATCTTGCCTTTTACTTCCCTAAGAAATAATGTCTTATCTATCTTTCCTCTTGTGAATTTGTTCTCAAGAAGGAAGCTAGACAGCGTCTCATACCAAGCACGGGGAGCTTGCTTGAGACCATATAAAGCTTTTCGTAAGAAATAGACATAATCAGGAAAAGAGGAGTCAACGAAACCTGGGGGTTGTTCTGCGTATACTTCTTCCTTTATATCACCATTAAGGAAGGCTGACTTCACGTCCATTTGATAGACCATAAATCCTTTGTGAGCAGCATACGCTGGAAACAACCGAATCGCTTCGAGCCTTGCCACGGGAACAAATGTTTGATCGAAGTCGATCCCTTCTTCTTGTCTGTACCCTTGAGCAACAAGTCTGGCCTTGTTCTTGATGATCACACCATCTTCGTCCAGCTTGTTTCTGAATACCCATTTTGTTCCGATGGCATTCTGTCCTTTGTGTCTGGGTACAAGCTTCCACACTTTGCATCTCTTAAACTGATTGAGTTCCTCTTGCATTGCGATGATCCATGAAGCATCGTTCTTTGCTTCATCGAATTTCTTTGGCTCAACCTATGATAGAAAACTTAAATGCAAAACTTCATTAGCTGTACCTCTTCTTGTTCTTACACCGACATGGGTATCTCCAATGATTTGCTCAGCAGGATGGTCCCTTAAATGTCTGATCATTCCAGTATTTAGATGACCATGAGGTTCCTGCACTTCAGGTACATCTTCATCTTCTTGAGGTTCATCTTCCTCACATGTAGACAGAATATTTACTTCAATAGACTCTGGAACGTCTTCCTTTACAACTTCTTCTAAGTTTAGTTCCTTGAACCTTGCATCTGCATCTTCAACAAAGACACTAGAAGAGCTTCTTTGAAGCATACTCGTCTCATCTAATATAACATTAAAAGTTTCTTCTACAACCAGGGTTTTCTTGCTGAAAATCCTATATGCCTTACTATGGCTACTATAACCTACAAAAATACCTTCAAAACATTTTTCACTAAATTTAGTTTTGTAATATTTCCCGTTATTAAGTACGAAGCATTTACTACCAAAAATTCTAAAATAAGACAGGGTTGGTTTCTTGCCTTTCAGAAGTTCGTAAGGAGTCTTATGATGATTCTTGTTGATCAGTGCTCTGTTTTGCACGTGGCAAGCAGTGTTGATGCCTTCAGCCCAGAAGTATTCTGGTAGTGAAGAGTCACTCAACATTGTTCTGCAAGCCTCTATGAGTGTTCTATTCTTTCTCTCAGCTACTCCATTTTGTTGTGGAGTACGGGGAGAGGAAAACTCATGAAAGATACCTAGGCTTTCACAAAATTCGGTCATAGCTCCAGACTTGAATTCTGTACCATGATCACTTCTGATTTTGACCACAGAACATTCCAACTCATTCTGGATTTGCTTGATGAATGTGGTGAAAGAAGCAAAGGTGTCTGACTTGTGTTTCAAAAAGAATACCCAAGCAAAACGTGAGTAGTCATCAACAATAACAAACGTATAAGACTTACCTCCTAAACTTCGGATTGGCATGGGACCAAATAAGTCCATATGGAGCAGATATAAGCATCTGGTAGAATCTTTGCCAATAATGCTTTTAAAGGTAGCCCGAGTCTGCTTACCCATTTGGCATGCATGACACGGTCTTTCTTTAATGCACTTAACATCTGGAGCATCACGAACTAAATTGTGAGAAAATAACATACTTATAGTTTTGAAATTTATATGTGCTAGTCTCTTGTGCCACTGGTCACAAAGAGATGCATTACCTTTTGCTAAAAGACACACTGGTGTAGAAGAGTCTAAACAAAGGAAATTTAAGCAGAAAATATTCCTACTCCGAGTGCCTATTAAAACAGTTTCTGACGTATCAGACGACTTTATCAAGCACTTGTCCTTATAGAACTCCAACATATAGCCTTTGTCACATAGTTTACTTATGCTAATGAGATTATGTTGTAATCCTTTAACATAAGCTACATCTGTGAAAGAGACTATACCGTTGGTAATCATACCGTAGCCTTTCGTGATTCCCCGATTAGACCCGCAAAAAATAACTTTTGGTCCATCTTTCACAGGGGTATACTCTTGTAATAAACTTATTGTTCCGGTCATGTGCCGAGAACATCCACTGTCCAAGTACCATATTGGATTTGAATTGGCCTTTGGACATACCTGCAATCAATAATCAATTGCCCTTAGGAACCCAAATGGATTTGGGTCCTTGGCTTCTTGTCAGATGACCGCCATTTGGAGTGTTAACACTGCGAGGAGTCACTCTTGCATTGGTACCTCGTGGGGTCTTAACATAACTATAATTAAACCATCAATCAATGGCGAAGTGACCAACTTTGCCACAGCACAAACAGTCAAATCTGTTGTACCTTCTCTTATTCTCCTTCTTTACCTTTTGAACGGGAGGTCTAGTAGGAGAAACCTTCTTAGAAGTAGAGGCCTCGTGATTGCAGCAAACACAAGGCTCCTTCTTCTCATCAGTCTTGGCACCGACAGATTTAACTTTTGGTGCTTTCTTAGCAGCTGATCCATGGACAAATGGACCATGATCCTTGAGAATTATTTCTTCATAAGGAGCCTTGAAAGGAGTCGTGTCAAAGTTCTGGGGTCGGCTCCATCCTTGTTATCTATTGCTAGATTCAACATGTGTTGGTCTAGCAAAGTGACCATAGGATGAGTCAAGGTCGAATGGAATTGATGGAAAAACTACCTTCTTGAATGAAGGTGGACTTTGATCAGCTTTCCCTTTTCCTTTCACGGCCCGTTTCTTAGCAGCCTTACTACTTTCAGCCACATGGCCAAGGCCACTACCCTTCGCAGGAGCAGAAAACTTATCAATGAGTGGAAGAATAGTCTTTGGTTTCGAGAAGCTTTCTACGAGCTTTCTTTCTACCTTCAACTTATCTTCAAGTTCATTTATAAGTTTCTCTTTCAGAATTAATAATTCAGTAGAGCCTTTTAATTTATCCTTCAAGAATTGGAATTCATCTCTGAGTGGAGTTAATCTTTCGATTTCCTCTCTCAGATCCGATTCCAAATTCTTGAGTGATCCAATCTCTTTTGCTTGAGATTTGACTATCCCTCGACATTTGTCAAATCCTTCCAAAATGGCTTTATACTGAGTCATTAATTTTGACTCTTCCTCTGAAGAATAGCCTTCATTTGCTATGGATTCAGTTTCATACCCAGAGGCAGAATGAGAAGTGTGAGGGTTTACCTTCCTCTTGTATGAGGAGTCACTCGCTTCCTCATCTGATTGTGCCATTAGCCCAAAGTAGGCTTCTTCATCAGTTCTTGATTCCTCTGAGTCGCTGTCGCTCAGAGTCTTTGTCTTCTTTGCAATGAAGCTCTTTTCCTTCCTTTTACCTTTGAAAGGTTTCTTATCTTCTTTCTTGGAACCTTCCTTTTTCTTGTAAGGACATTCCGCAATCACGTGTCCTGGCTTATTACAGCAATAGCAAATAATGTCATTAGAAAGATGTTTATTAGGTTTAGATTTATACCTGTCACCTTCATGGTTCTTCTTGTAACGATCTCCATCACAGTTCGATCTTCTATGATGAGAAATCGAGGATTGACCTCTCGTCTGCCTTCTTTTATTTAAAAGCTTTTTGAATTGCTTGGAGAGCAGAGAAAATTCTCCATCAGATATCTCTGAACCTGAGTGGCTGGCATCAGATTCATCCTCATCAGAAGATGATCTCCTGACAGGTGGGAGAGCCTTGCTCTTTCTTGAACTTACAGCTTTTAGAGCAGAGGTCTTATCCCTTCCAGAGGCCCTAATCCCCTCTTCTTCAGCTTTGTGGGAGTTCAACTTTAACTCATGGGACAAGAGCTTACCAAACATCATTTGTGGCTCCGTGGGTCCTAGCTTTCCGAATTCTCTAATGGCTATAACCTTGGTATCCCATTCTTTCGTCAGGGATCTCAAGAATTTGTCATTAAGTTCGCCAGTTGTGAATTCTCGATCATAGTTCCTAAGACCATTTACGATCTTGAAGAACTTCTCGTAGGTGTCAGAAATGGAGTCACTGGGATTTTGCTTGAATGCTTCGTATTCTTGATTCAGCAATGATCTTCGATCATCCCTTACCTCTTCTGTCCCTTCCATCAGAACGACTAGAGAATCCCACATTTCTTTAGCAGACTTGCAGTGAAGCAGATTTAGCAACATGGAATCATCAACTGCACCTGCTATGATGTTCTTTGCCTTCTTATCTAGGGCGACTAGAGCGATCTCTTCTTTGGTTAGTTCCAACATCTTCTTGGGAATCATGATGGCAGAGTTTATTGAAGATGGTTTCATTGGGACATGGGGACCTTCTTCCACAATCTGAAAGATTCTTGGGTCAGCAGCTTCCATGTAGAATCTAACTCTTTCTTTCCACATTGGAAAGTTTTCTTTGGTGCAGACCGGCAGCTTGACGGAATCCTTGGCTTTATCCATTCCAGACATACTTGCTTCAGCAACTAGATGAGGAGGTCTTGTTCAAGGTGTTAGCCTTATAGCGAACAACCTGCCTCTGATACCAATTGAAAGTATCTAGTTGCGGCCTAAATCACCTAGAGGGGGGTGAATAGGTGGATTCTATGTCTTTACACGGAATTAAAATATAACACAGAAATACACACAATAAAGCACAGCAGAGACACAAGGATTTTATAGAGGTTCCCGGATGTGGGTAGTCTTCTTTCCCGCCTCGCCTATCTAGCACTTCGAGGCTAGACTCGGCTACTTCACCAATCTCAGATTAACAATAATCTTACACCTCAGAGTCAAAACTCCTACAACTTGGAGTACACCACTCCTACAACTCGGAGTAAAACAACTCCTACAACTTGATCCTCAAACAAGGATCTACACAATAACTCGGAAGCAAGCTTCCTACAAGATATAAAATATGATTCTTACAACAACACAGTAAATTGAAAAACAATCTTCTTAAACTTCCGATGAAGTTCTTCTTCAGATCTTGAGAGATAGATTTCTTCTTCTTAGCAATAAACTTCAGTCCTTTGTGAATGAAGATTGAAGATATCTTGAAAATGATTTGAAGCTAGATCTGAGAACTTGAATCGACTTGATCAATACAAGATGAGAGCTAATCGGATCTTGATCTTGTCGATTGAATCTTTAGAAGACGAATCACGAATCGCTGGCTTTGTCGGAGACGAAACACTTGCGTGAGAACAGTCGGCCGTAAGTAGTAATTTGCGATTTCTTTTTCAATTCACGATTAGAGTTATTCAGAGATAATCCTTAGGTATTTATAGAGCCTTCTTCCAACGGTCATAAGCGCGAATTATGGATCTAGCTCCACGTGTACTGTACATGGAGAATGCCCTAAAGAATAAGCCGTCGAATTGAACCGGAAAATACCTGCAGACCGATTCGGCGAAATGGATTAACCGAATGGCATTAACCAAATTTATTCGGTTAAACCATATAGTCGAATTCGGTAGTTCTAGGGATTCGACTAAGCAGATTCACCGAATTTCATTAACCAAATTCGACTATTCTTTTACTTAGAAAAATAAACCCTTCGGACAAGGATTAGCCGAATTCGGTTATACCCATTCAAACCATATAGTCGAATTCGACTATATGTTCTGAATGATATTATCGAATTTTACTTGAGTTATTTTCCTTTCTCAAATGATTCCATCATCAGATCCAGTCCTTCTTCTCTAGCACTTTGTAAATGAAGTACATCCCAATAGAGAGATTTCACATGAGCCAACACTTTGGTCTATACAATGAGGGATTACATTGCACAGGCCAGTGTTTGACGACTCATTGAAACCTGACATTGGTTTGTACTTAGAGTGGAATAACCTATCACATCACAGCTAAAGTGCATAATCAAATACAATTACAATTCGTCTTAGTTTGAAGGGGACTTCTTCAAATTAGGGCTATTGTGGATACAATACCCAACATAGTTCTAGCAGGAAAATAAAACAAAATACTTTAATGCAAATCTGGGTACCTAAGACTTCCACTTATTCTATGGGAGGTTCCACTTGGGTATTTGGATCTTTACTCTCATCTTCTTTCTAGATGTGCAGGAAGGCTAAGGACAATGAAGACGTGTGGTACTTGGATTCAGGATGCTCCAAGCACATGACGGGCAATAAATCAAAGTTCCTTAGCCTAGAAAGGAAGAAGGGAGGGATTGTGAAATTTGGCGACAACGGAAAAGGAAGAATCATGGGAATTTGTACAGTTGGTAACGAATCCTTCACTATATCAAATGTTCTTTATGTAAAAGGGCTAAAACATAATCTTATTTCAATTAGCCAATTATGTGATAAAGAATTAGATGTTTTATTTGAATTTTCTACTAATCTATGCAAAATATTTAATCCTATTACAAACAATATTTTACTAACTGCACCAAGAATACACAATGTTTATATTGTTTCATTTCATGATCTTTCAAAATCATCTTTAAAATGTTTTATTACCAAAAATGATGAACTTGATCTTTGGCATAGAAGGCTAGGACATGCTAGCACAAAGCTTATTGTAAAACTTGCCAAAAGATATTTAATTAGAGGATTGCCTAGATTAAATGGAAATTTACCTTCACTTTGCTCACCATGTCAAAAAGGTAAAATTACTAGATCCTCTTTCAAAAGTAAAAATGTTATTTCTACTACAAGACCTTTGCAATTAATTCATATGGATCTCTTTGGTCCCGTTAGCACCGCAAGTCTTGGTGGTAGATTGTATACATATGTTTTAATAGATGATTTTTCTAGATATTGTTGGACAATATTTCTCGCATCCAAATCCGAAGCGTTTTGTGAATTTTCAACATTATGTACTCGTATTCAAAATGAAAGTGATTTAAAAATTAAATGCATTCGCTCGGATCATGGAGGAGAATTTGAAAATGAAAAATTTACTTCTTATTGTGATATGTTAGGCATAAAACATGAGTTCTCCGCACCACGTACACCACAACAAAATGGTGTTGTAGAAAGAAAGAATAGGACACTTCAAGAGCTAGCACGCACTATTTTATGTGAATATAAATTACCTAAGTCCTTTTGGGCCGAAGCCGTAAACACATCATGTTATGTTATAAATAGAATCATGCTTCTCCCATCTTTAAATCTCACACCATATGAACTGTATTTTCAAAAGAAGCCTAATGTGTCTTACTTCAAAGTTTTTGGTTGTAAATGCTTTATCTTAAATACAAAAGATAGCATGGGAAAGCTTGATGAAAAATGTGATGAAGGAACATTTCTTGGATACTCTTCAACTAGTAAAGCTTATAGAGTTTTTAATAAAAGAACTAGAAAAGTTGAAGAGTCAAATAATGTGAAATTTGATGAGCTTGTTCCTTGTATAGAAAGACTTTCCGCAGGTAAAGAGGATGATATATTACCTCCTTTGGAGCATGGTGATGAAGAACCTTCCAAAGAAGAAGAAGAGGAGGCCAAGAAAGATGAATATGTACCTCAAAGCGTCTTAAAATTCACAAAGGATCATCCACGGTAATTGATAATTGGTGAACCATCCATCGGGGTAAGAACTTGCTCTTCTCTTCATGAATCTTTTTCAAATATTTGTTTTGTTTCTGAAATAGAACCAAAAACTGTTACTACCGCTTTAAATGATGAATTTTGGTTTTTGGCTATGAATGAAGAATTAGAACAATTTGAGCGACATAATGTTTGGAAATTAGTAGAAAGACCATCTAATCACCCGGTTGTAGGTGTAAAATGGATTTTTAAAAATAAATTAGATGGTGAGTTTAGAATATCTAGAAATAAAGCACGCTTAGTAGCACAAGGATATTCTCAAATCAAGGGGATAGATTTTGATGAATCTTTTGCACCCGTTGCTAGATTGGAGTCTATAAGTATTTTTCTAGCATTTGCAAGCTTTAAAAGAATAAAACTATTTCAAATGGATGTGAAAAGTGCTTTTCTAAACGGGTTTGTAAAAGAAGAAGTTTATGTTGAACAACCCCCCAGTTTTATTAATGAAAAATTTCCAAATCATGTTTATAAACTAGAAAAAGCGCTTTATGTTTTAAAACAAGCGCCCCGTTCATGGTATGAAAGACTTACATCATTTTTATTAAAGCACTGCTATATTATGGGAAGTGCGGATAATACTCTCTTCATTAAGCACAATAATGATGATATAATTATTTTACAAATATATGTTGATGATATTATTTTTGGATCTACTAATGAAGAGATGTGTAAATAAGTTATTTTAGTGATGAAAAATGAGTTTGAAATGAGTCTTATAGGAGAACTTTCTAATTTCCTTGGTTTTCAAATATCACAAAGAATTGATGGTATCTTTGTATGTCAAACTAAATATGTCCATGATATGCTTAAACGTTTTGGATTTGAAAACCTTAAACATGCTTCTACACCAATGAGTGCATCACTAAAATTAGGAAAAGATGAATCAGGAGTTTCTATAGATCAAACTTTATATAGAGGTATGATAGGATCTCTACTTTATCTTAGTGCAACTAGACCCGATATAATGTTTGTCGTATGCTTATGTGCTAGATTTCAAGCCAATCCAAAAGAATCTCATTTAAAAGCGGTAAAATGAATTTTTAGATATCTCATTGGGTCATCTAGATTAGGATTATGGTACCCGCATAATGATTCATTTACATTGCATGGCTATTCCGATTCGGATTATGCCGGTTGTTCACTTGATAGAAAAAGCAGTAGTGGTACTTGTCATTTTCTAGGACCTTCATTAGTTGCATGGTCTAGTAGGAAACAAAATTCGGTTGCACTCTCCACCGCGGAGGCCGAATACATTGCATTAGGGAGTTGTTGTGCACAAGCTCTACGGATGAGCCAAACTTTAGAGGACTTTGGTTTTCATCTAAAACTTATTGAATTAAAATGTGACAACAAGAGTGCCATTGATCTTACAAATAATCCGGTACACCACTATAGATCCAAACATATAGATGTGCGTCATCATTTCATAAGGGATCACATTAAAAAGGAAAATGTAAGGATTAGTTTCATTGGCACGGACTCTCAACTTGCTGATATATTCACTAAACCTCCTCCCGATGCAAGGTTTCAAATGTTAAGGTTGGAATTAGGAGTCTTAGACATCTTAGGATGAAAAACATATAAAATGCTAATGTTTTATGCAATTTGAGCAATTAAGACATCTCTGATAATTACAAAACTTTTGCATAAGACTACTCTTAAGACCCCTAACCAATATCAAAAATCAAAAATTTAAAATTCTTGAAAAATCGTGTACTGTTTCGAGCGCTAGCGATAGCGCCGGCGCTAGCGTGGGTGTGTGATTTTTATGTTTTTTAAATTTTCTAAAAATCAACAAAAATATGTTAGTTTATTTGTGCAAATTTATTTTTGTGTTACTGTCTATTTTATTTTTGTTTTATTTGAATTATGAAAAATCAACTACAAAAATTCAAAATTCAAAAATAAAAAAATGTGTTTGTGTGATTTTTCTGTTTTTTTTATTAAAAAATTTCAAAACAAAAAAAAACAGTTTGATCTTTATTGTTAATATCAAGCATGAATGAATTCTATTATTTAGAATTATTTACAATGTTAAAATTTATTCCTTGAAATTACTATGAACATTGTTTTTGTTTATCATGCTTTGATATATCTATTTAAAGTGCATCAATTGTATTGAAAAATATGTAGAACCAAGCTTAGCATGCCTCGAAGTATGATTAAATGTTTTATGATTGATAATGATACATTTCACTCACTTATTTTGGTAATCAACATGTGTGTCTAAATCTAAAAATGCTTGCTTGTGTATTATATTTATACAATGAATTAAAACTTGCATAAGTTTATTGCCTACACTACATTTGAATTGCACTTATGAAATTTAGAAAAGTGGTTTAGTTTAAAAGTTGGGTTTGCAAAACAAGTGTATTTGGAGAATGTTGTCTCACAAATATGAACAAAAACTTATATATATGTAGACAAATATAACTCCACCAGGCACTACTTGAACCTCCTGATAAGTCTTCATAAGCATTGTGAGGTTGAGCACCTTGGAAAGAATAGTAAAGTTACTTGTGCAAACCTTGGTTATTACACCACTTTGTTAAAAATTATGTGCATTAAAAGTGTGTGAAAGTAATTTACTTGTGTTTAATTGTGCACTTTATTTTACATATGTCTTGTATTTTGGTGATTTAAATCAATTGTTAACATTGCCCAAAATACACTTATGTGCACATCATTATCTTTCATAACACTTCTTCTCATGAGTATTGGATTCTAATGCTTTATCTATACTACTCTTTAAATAAAAAATGCACTAGATAACCTAGCATGACCTCTACAATGTTTTGGTATCTCTTGAACTTAAAATTAAGTAACATTGGAGTATAATCTCTCTTTGATATGATCATTTCATGCTTGGTATCTTTATGAAAAACTTTGAGATTTCTAAAAGGTTAAAACATCTTTCAATTTTGAACTAAAACTCATATTTCTACTTATGCTTTTCATGCTTACAAAAAGATGTTTATTATAATCTTCCGCTTGCTTACAACTCTTATCTTTATATTTGAAATTTCTTATTTATGCTATGCTTAAACTCTTTATCATTATTTATATTTCGAAAAGCTCGCTCATGATATATAAATGCCTCCTTACTACCCTCACCCCATCTTCTTTTAGTAATACCAAAAGGGGGAGATTAATTGAAGAAATCTATATAGGAGAAATATGGATAAATAAGGGGAGACTAATTCATGAAATCTATCATTTAGGGGGAGTAACACATAAATTGCATTTATGTAGGGGAGCATTAAGTTAGGGGGAGTATGCACATTATCATGCATATCATTTACTATAGTTGCACTTTTATCTTGCTTATCTTATCTATAAACACTATTGTTGATTTCTTGCTTAAAGGATTTGTTATTATCAAAAGGGGGAGATTGTTGGACAAGTGTGTCACATCCCTTTGTTTAAGAATAACAAATCCCATATTGTATTTGATATTGCTTGTAGTGTGTTTATAGTGTGCAGGAACTATAGGTGCAATACTCCACAGGTATAAAGCAGCTTGGAACAATCTTTTGAAAGGAGCAGCGCTACCGCCAGCGCTATCGCTAACGCCAGCACTAGCGCCAGCTCTATCGCTAACGCTAGCACTACCGCCAACGCTATCGCTACCGCCAGGCGCTATCTCCAGTTCGTGCACAGCGACGATTTCGCAACCGCTTCCACTGCCACTACCGCCAGCGCTATCGCTACCGCCAGGCGCTATCTCGAGTTCGTACACAGCGCCACGCCGCAGACGATTTCGCAAACGCTCCACACGAATGCTACCGCAGGCGCTAGCCACTACCGCAGGCGCTAGCTCCAAGTTTTATAAAATGCTGGGCTCTCTCTTGTTTTGGTTAGACCTTCGAGAGACATTACTTGTGCCCAAACTCTCGTGCTGCTACTCTGCCAAATCATCATCTCCCACTCAAAGCCAAAGAAGAAATTCTGGAGAAGGAAGCCATCACGCTACATCCGAAGAACGATCTCTTCGACCTCGCTTGTGCTTCAGCGATCCTTCATCCTCATCTCCAGAAATCTCAAGAGGGAGTTTGCTTGTTATTTACTTCACTTCTTTATTTGTATTTTTGTATTAATTCGCCTTGTGGTGGCGACTAGGTCTGGGTAGGACTTAGGGGGAAATTCGCCTTGTGTTGGCGACTAGTTCTAGGTGATTAGATCTAGGGGGCTCAAGGCCATATCCGGGGAAGGATTGGCTAGAGCGGCTTGAGGCTTTATCCGGGAAGGATATGCTAAAGCCAACCGGTTTGTGGGGATACAAGTCGGTATAGAAAAGGAAAAGAAATTCACTTTTGTACGCCTCCGATTTCTAGCGATATTGAAATCAAATTTTGTAAACACCCTTTTTATATAATGCAATCATGATTATATTTGTGTTTATTTGATTTCTCTCAATTGGCATAAAATTTCATTATTGCAAAATTGTTATTACTAATTTGTCATCTTATTTCCTATTAATCAAAAACAACTTAGTAATTATCTTAAAAATTATAAAAAGAATTTTATTCCCTTATTCACCCCCCCCCCCCTCTAAGGGCGCCGTAAGATCCAACAAGTGGTATCAGAGCTAGGTTATTCCAAACGGTTTAAAAAACCAGGAATAATGATGTCTTATGATCTCGCTTTTTCCGAGGGTCAGGGAATTAGTAGACCACCTCTATTTACTGGGTCAGATTATAATTATTGGAAAAATAGGATGCGTTGTTTTCTAATGACCCTAGATATTGAGGTTTGGAACATGGTAGAAGAAGAATACACTCCTCCTACATTTGTAGTTGGAGAGATAACTTTAGACAAACCCAAAGATAAATAGGATGATCGGGATAAACTCAAGTGTAAAAATAACGCAAAAGCCGTGAATGCTCTACTTTGTGCGTTAGATAGAAATGATTTTAATAGAATTTCTGCTTGTACTACTGCATGTGAAATTTGGAATCATTTGGAAGTTACTCATGAAGGTACATCGCAGGTTAAAGATTCCAAGCTTTTCCAACTGGAGTCGGAATATGAAAAATTCCGAATGGATGAAAGCGAAGATTTTGATGGTATGTACACGCGCTTCACCAAGATCGTCAATGCCTCAAAAGCTCTTGGAAAGACCTTCTCAAATGACGACTTTGTCCGTAAGATCCTTCATTCTCTTCCTCCAAAATTCAACCCGAAGGTGACAGCTATTTCGGAGTCGCACAACTTAAGAACGCTCCAAGTTGAGAGCCTCATTGGGAATCTCAAAACCCATGAGGTAGAACTCAAAATCCAATTTGATGAATACAACAAGGAGCCAAAGAAGAAGGCGTTGGCATTAAAATCAAAGAAGGAGTGCCAAGAGGATGGGGATGAAGATGAAGAAAGTCTTTTGGTGAAGAACTTCTGAAAGTTCATGAGAAATCCAGAAAGGCGAAACACTTTCCGGAAATTTATCCAAAATGATGGAAGATGGAAATGGTCGTCCTCAAAGAAGGAAAAGGAGAGCGACGATGAAGAAGAAAGACCTCCACCGGAGTGCTTTCATTGTAGGAAGACGGGGCACATAAGGAGCCAATGCCCAAACTTCTTGAAGGAGAAAAAGGAGAAACGACACAAAGGGAAAGAAAAGAGGAAGGTGTTAAAGGCAAAGACATGGGATGACTCCACTTCCTCCTCCTCCAAAGAATCAAGCGGGTCTTCATCAAGCGAAGATGAGGAAGCAAACATGTGCCTCATGGGACATGAAAACGACGATGACGACACCAGTGTTCCTAGTGACACTGAGGTAATTCCTCCCACTTATGATGAATTATTTAATGAATTTCTTGAAACTAGCAAAGCTTTTGATAAAAATATGAAAGATAGTATTTTATTAAATCGTGAAAATGAATCTCTTATTAAAGAAAATCAAAATCTTTCCAAAAAGGTAATTATTTTAGAAAAGAGAGAGGTTTCTTGCCAAGAATGTGATCACTCCACAAAATTGGCAAAAGACATTGAAGAGTCACTTTCTAAAGCCCTCTCTAATGCCAAACTCTTACAAAAGAGAAGGGGAAATTAGAATGGAAATTAGAAGCCTCTCTTTTGCAAATCAAAAATAATAAAAAAGGTTTTGAAAATAGGTGTGTCATGCTTGTGAAAGAAAATTCTTCACTTAAAGCACAAGTTCATGATCTCACCATGGCCATTAAAAAATTTGGAATAGGCCAAAAATCATTGGAAATGATTCTAGGGAACCAGTGCCATGGTTCTGGAAAGTTTGGGCTCGGATATCGAGGTGAGGGCTACCGCTCGGCGCTAGCCACTAACACCGACGCTAGCACCTCATACCAGAAACCTGAAATTTCTTTTTCAAAATGCTTTCCTTCTGTAAATCAAATTTATTCCAGTAAGAAAATTTTCCAGAAAAGGGTCTCAACCCCCTTTATTTCGTGTGCAAACTGTTATAGGTTGGGTCACACAACTAGTTCTTGCAGGACAATAAAACATAATTCTTTAAAGCAAATCTGGGTACCTAAGGCTTCCACTTATTCTATGGGAGGTTCCACTTGGGTATCCGGATCTTTACTCTCATCTTCTTTCTAGATGTGCAGGAAGGCCAAGGACAATGAAGATGTGTGGTACTTGGATTCAGGATGCTCCAAGCACATGACGGGCAATAAATCAAAGTTCCTTAGCCTAGAAAGTAAGAAGGGAGGGATTGGGACTTTTGGCGACAACGGAAAAGGAAGAATCATGGGAATTGGTACAGTTTGTAACGAATCCTTCACTATATCAAATGTTCTTTATGTAAAAGGGCTAAAACATAATCTTATTTCAATTAGCAAATTATGTGATAAAGGATTAGATGTTTTATTTGAATCTTCTACTAATCTATGCAAAATATCTAATCCTATTACAAACAATATTTTACTAACTGCACCAAGAATACACAATGTTTATATTGTTTCATTTCATGATCTTTCAAAATCATCTTTAAAATGTTTTATTACCAAAAATGATGAACTTGATCTTTGGCATAGAAGGCTAGGACATGCTAGCACAAAGCTTATTGTAAAACTTGCCAAAAGAGATTTAATTAGAGGATTGCCTAGATTAAATGGAAATTTACCTTCACTTTGTTCACCATGTCAAAAAGGTAAAATTACTAGATCCTCTTTCAAAAGTAAAAATGTTATTTCTACTACAAGACCTTTGCAATTAATTCATATGGATCTCTTTGGTCCCGTTAGCACCGCAAGTCTTGGTGGTAGATTGTATACATATGTTTTAATAGATGATTTTTCTAGATATTGTTGGACAATATTTCTCTCATCCAAATCCGAAGCGTTTTTTGAATTTTCAACATTATGTACTCGTATTCAAAATGAAAGTTATTTAAAAATTAAATGCATTCGCTCGGATCATGGAGAAGAATTTGAAAATGAAAAATTTACTTCTTATTGTGATACGTTAGGCATAAAACATGAGTTCTCCGCACCACGCACACCACAACAAAATGGTGTTGTAGAAAGAAAGAATAAGACACTTCAAGAGCTAGCACGCACTATGTTATGTGAATAAAAATTACCTAAGTCTTTTTGGGCCGAAGCCGTAAACACATCATGTTATGTTATAAATAGAATCATGCTTCGCCCATCTTTAAATCTCACACCATATGAACTCTATTTTCAAAAGAAGCCTAATGTGTCTTACTTCAAAGTTTTTGGTTGTAAATGCTTTATCTTAAATACAAAAGATAGCTTGGGAAAGTTTGATGAAAAATGTGATGAAGGAACATTTCTTGGATACTCTTCAACTAGTAAAGCATATTGAGTTTTTAATAAAAGAACTAGAAAAGTTGAAGAGTCAATTAATGTGAAATTTGATGAGCTTGTTCCTTGTATAGAAAGACTTTCCGCAGGTAAAGAGGATGATATATTACCTCCTTTGGAGCATGGTGATGAAGAACCTTCCAAAGAAGAAGAAGAGGAGGCCAAGAAAGATGAATATGTACCTCCAAGCATCTTAAAATTCACAAAGGATCATCTACGGGAATTGATAATTGGTGAACCATCCATCGGGGTAAGAACTCGCTCTTCTCTTCATGAATCTTTTTCAAATATTTATTTTATTTCTGAAATAAAACCAAAAACCGTTACTACCTCTTTAAATGATGAATTTTGGTTTTTGGCTATGAATGAAGAATTAGAACAATTTGAGCGACTTAATGTTTGGAAATTAGTAGAAAGACCATCTAATCACCCGGTTGTAGGTGTAAAATGGATTTTTAAAAATAAATTAGATGGTGAGTCTAGAATATCTAGAAATAAAGCACGCTTAGTAGCACAAGGATATTCTCAAATCGAGGGGATAGATTTTGATGAATCTTTTGCACCCGTTGCTAGATTGGAGTCTATAAGAATTTTTCTAGCATTTGCAAGCTTTAAAAGAATAAAACTATTTCAAATGGATGTGAAAACTGCTTTTCTAAATGGGTTTGTAAAAGAAGAAGTTTATGTTGAACAACCCCCCGGTTTTATTAATGTAAAATTTCCAAATCATGTTTATAAACTAGAAAAAGCGCTTTATGTTTTAAAACAAGCGCCCCGTGCATGGTATGAAAGACTTACATCATTTTTATTAAGGCACAGTTATATTATGGGAAGTGCGGATAATACTCTCTTCATTAAGCACAATAATGATGATATAATTATTTTACAAATATATGTTGATGATATTATTTTTGGATCTACTAATGAAGAGATGTGTAAAGAAGTTATTTTAGTGATGAAAAATGAGTTGAAATGAGTCTTGTAGGAGAGCTTTCTTATTTCCTTGGTTTTCAAATATCACAAAGAATTGATGGTATCTTTGTATGTCAAACTAAATATGTCCATGATATGCTTAAACGTTTTGGATTTGAAAACCTTAAACATGCTTCTACACCAATGAGTGCATCACTAAAATTAGGAAAAGATGAATCAGGAGTTTCTATAGATCAAACTTTATATTGAGGTATGATAGGATCTCTACTTTATCTTAGTGCAACTAGACCCGATAATGTTTGTCGTATGCTTATGTGCTAGATTTCAAGCCAATCCAAAAGAATCTCATTTAAAAGCGGTAAAACGAATTTTTAGATATCTCATTGGGTCATCTAGATTAGGATTATGGTACCCGCATAATAATTCATTTACATTGCATGGCTATTCCGATTCGGATTATGCCGGTTGTTCACTTGATAGAAAAAGCACTAGTGGTACTTGTCATTTTCTAGGACCTTCATTAGTTGCATGGTCTAGTAGGAAACAAAATTTGGTTGCACTCTCCACCACGGAGGCCGAATACATTGCATTAGGGAGTTGTTGTGCACAAGCTCTATGGATGAGCCAAACTTTAGAGGACTTTGGTTTTCATCTAAAAGTTATTGAATTAAAATGTGACAACAAGAGTGCCATTGATCTTACAAATAATCCGGTACACCACTCTAGATCCAAACATATAGATGTGCGTCATCATTTCATAAGGGATCACATTAAAAAGGAAAATGTAAGGATTAGTTTCATTGGAACGGACTCTCAACTTGCTGATATATTCACTAAACCTCTTCCCGATGCAAGGTTTCAAATGTTAAGGTTGGAATTAGGAGTCTTAGACATCTTAGGATGAAAAACATATAAAATGCTAATATTTTATGCAATTTGAGCAATCAATACATCTCTGATAATTACAAAACTTTTGCATAAGACTACTCTTAAGACCCCTAACCAATATCAAAAATCAAAAATTTAAAATTCTTGAAAAATCGTGTACTGTTTCCAGCGCTTGCGTGGGTGTATGATTTTTATGTTTTTTAAATTTTCTAAAAATCAACAAAAATATGTTAGTTTATTTGTGCAAATTTATTTTTTGTGTTACTGTCTATTTTATTTTTGTTTTATTTGAATTATGAAAAATCAACTACAAAAATTCAAAATTCAAAAATACAAAAATATGTTTGTGTGATTTTTCTATTTTTTTTATTAAAAATTTTCAAAACAAAAAAAAAATTGTATGATCTTTATTGCTAATATCAAGCATGAATGAATTCTATTATTTAGAATTATTTACAATGATAAAATTTATTCCTTGAAATTACTATGAACATTGTTTTTGTTTATCATGCTTTGATATATCTATTTAAAGTGCATCAATTGTATTGAAAAATGTGTAGAACCAAGCTTAGCATGCCTCTAAGTATGAGTAAATGTTTTATGATTGATAATGATACATTTCACTCACTTATTTTGGTAATCAACATGTGTGTCTAAATCTAAAAATGCTTGCTTGTGTATTGTATTTGTATAATGAATTAAAACTTGCATAAGTTTATTGCCTACACTACATTTGAATTGCACTTATGAAATTTAGAAAAGTGGTTAAGTTTAAAAGTTGGGTTTGCAAAACAAGTGTATTCGGAGAATGTTGTCTCACAAATATGAACAAAAAATTATATATATGTAGAGAAATATAACTCCACCAAGCACTACTTGAACCTCCTGATAAGTCTTCATAAGCATTGTGAGGTTGAGCACCTTGGAAAGAATAGTAAAGTTACTTGTGCAAACCTTGGTTATTATACCACTTTGTTAAAAATTATGTGCATTAAAAGTGTGTGAAAGTAATTTACTTGTGTTTTATTGTGCACTTTACTTTACATATGTCTTGTATTTTGGTGATTTAAATCAATTGTTAACATTGCCCAAAATACACTTATGTGCACATCATTATCTTTCGTAACACTTCTTCTAATGAGTATTGGATTCTAATGCTTTATCTATACTACTCTTTAAATAAAAAATGCACTAGATAACCTAGCATGACCTCTACAATGTTTTGGTATCTCTTGAACTTAAAATTAAGTAACATTGTAGTATAATCTCTCTTTGATATGATCATTTCATGCTTGGTATCTTTATGAAAAACTTTGAGATTTCTAAAAGGTTAAAACATCTTTCAATTTTGAACTAAAACTCATATTTCTACTTATGCTTTTCATGCTTACAAAAAGATGTTTATTATAATCTTCCGCTTGCTTACAACTCTTCTCTTTATATTTGAAATCTCTTATTTATGCTATGCTTAAACTCTTTATCATTATTTATATTTCGAAAAGCTCGCTCATGATATATAAATGCCTCCTTACTACCCTCACCCCATCTTCTTTTGATAATACCAAAAGGGAGAGATTAATTGAAGAAATCTATATAGGAGAAATATGGATAAATAAGGGGAGACTAATTCATGAAATCTATCATTTAGGGGGAGTAAGACATAATATGCATTTATGTAGGGGGAGCATTAAGTTAGGGGGAGTATGCACATTATCATGCATATCATTTACTATAGTTGCACTTTTGTCTTGCTTATCTTATCTATAAACACTATTGTTGATTTCTTCCTTAAAGGATTTGTTATTATCAAAAGGGGGAGATTGTTGGACATGTGTGTCACATCCCTTTGTTTGAGAATAACAAATCCCATATTGTATTTGATATTGCTTGTAGTGTGTTTATAGTGTGCAGGAACTATAGGTGCAATACTCCACATGTATAAAGCAGCTTGGAACAATCTTTTGAAAGGAGCAGCACTACCGCCAGCGCTATCGCTAACGCCAGCACTACCGCCAGCGCTATCGCTAACGCCAGCACTAGCGCCAGCGCTATCGCTAACGCCAGCACTACCGCCAGCGCTATCGCTACCGCCAGGCGCTATCTCCAATTCGTGCACAGCGACGGTTTCGCAACCGCTACCGCTACCGTCAGCGCTATCGCTACCCCCAGCGCTATCGCTACCGCCAGGCGCTATCTCAAGTTTGTGCACAGCGCCATGCCGCCGACGGTTTCGCAACCGCTCCACACGAACGCTACCGCAGGCGCTAGCCACTACCACAGGCGCTAGATCCAAGTTCTATAAAATGTTGGGCTCTCTCTCGTTTTGGTTAGACCTTCGAGAGACATTACTTGTGCCCAAACTCTCGTGCTGCTACTCTGCCAAATCATCATCTCCCACTCAAAGCCAAAGAAGAAATTCTGGAGAAGGAATCCATCACGCTACATCCGAAGAACGATCGCTTCGACCTCGCTTGTGCTTCAGCGATCCTTCATCCTCATCTCCAGAAATCTCAAGAGGGAGTTTGCTTGTTATTTACTTCACTTCTTTATTTGTATTTTTGTATTTAATTCGCCTTGTGTTGGCGACTAGGTCTGGGTAGGACTTAGGGGGAAATTCGCCTTGTGTTGGCGACTAGTTCTAGGTGATTAGATCTAGGGGGGATCGAGGCCATATCCGGGGAAGGATTGTCTAGAGCGGCTTGAGGCTTTATCCGGGATAGATTGGCTAAAGCCAACCGGTTTGTGGGGATACAAGTCGGTATAGAAAAGGAAAAGAAATTCACTTTTGTACGCCTCCGATTTCTAGCGATATTGAAATCAAATTTTGTAAACACCCTTTTTATATAATGCAATCATGATTATATTTGTGTTTATTTGATTTCTCTCAATTGGCGTAAATTTCATTATTGCAAAATTGTTATTACTAATTTGTCATCTTATTTCCTATTAATAAAAAACAACTTAGTAATTATCTTAAAAATTATAAAAAGAATTTTATTCCCTTATTCACCCCCCCCCCCCTCTAAGGGCGTCGTAAGATCCAACACTTCTTTTATTGAACGAAAAAACCCTTCGCTTGTAATATTGCTTCTGGTGGAGGAAAGATTGTCAGATTATTGAGCAAGATAGTCCTGTAATCTTTCTGCTTTCCATAGTTCATTTACTAACTTCCGAAGAGCGCAACAATGTTCTATACCATGACCAACGTCTGAGAGATATTTGCAGAAGAGTTCTTCATGATGATACTTGGCCTTTGATCGCATAGGGCGAGGAACTTTAAACTCTGGCATATCTTGAATGATCATATGAGCTTTTTCCATGGGGACATTGAGTTGAGTATACTCTCCTGGATAGTTTTTGAATTCATGTGTACTCGGATTGTAAGACTGGATTGGACAAGCTTCAAAAAATCCAGGTGATCCATCTTGCTACGGGAGTTGAGTAGGTATACTCTGAGGAAAGGAGTAAGATCCAAAGTGTTTATCTCGCGGAATATCTTGTGACGAAGACGGAATGATGATAATAAGAATTCCTTCTCTGTTGTTGAGTCCTTCGATTCAGAGAAGAAACGTAACTAGGAATTGTTGCCTCTCCTTCAATTAACTGATTTACTATTCTGATAAGATGTCCATAAGTCTCGGGTTCATTTATGCTGACTTCAAATTTGAGTAGACCTTCTTGTAATCCATTTATCAAGGCGATTTTATACAGATCCTGATTAATATCAACAATTTCAAGAATTTTCTTTTGGAACCTGTCAACGAATTGAGCAAGAGTCTCATTATCTCCTTATTTGATTTTAAAAAGAGCTGCTAGGCCTCTCTTTCGCTTCCTCGAGGTAGAAAACCTCAAGAGAAGTGCTCTTTGAAGACCAGCAAAGCAAGTGACTGATTGAGATGGCAGTTTGTAAAACCATTCCATAGCTTGGCCGCGGAAGGATGTAACTAATAATTTGCACTTGATCCCATCAGAGATAGACATCAAAGAGATAGCAGACTCGAAAGCTTGAAGATGCCTGACGGGATCTTCTCCTCCTGAGAAGACAGGAAGATGGGGCTCTCTAAACTCATTAGAAACATACTCCGAATGAACTTGTACTGAGAAGGGGAAAGGATCTTGCTCTTCTTCTAAGGGAAGTGTCTGCTCTCCATAAACTTGATAAGGGTAAGAACTCATATCACTTTAAGGGGCTAAATATCACACCTTCACTGCAACTGCTGTTCACCGATTACCCAAAATCTGAAGGTCGCGTGTTGTGTTCAAACCAAAAATGTACCAAGTCCACACTTGCTCAAGCTGGAGAAGGAGGAGGAAATTGTTAGGTGGCCGGTTACTTTGAGCTATGAGTGAAGGGGTAAGAGAGGGATAAAAGAGATGGTTGTGATCAGGAAAGAGGTCATCGGGAGGTGGTGCGGAGTTCTCCAGAAAAAGGTGTTGGAGGCACCAGAAAAGAAATGTTGGAGGCACCAAAAAAGAGGTGTATGAGGCACCAGAAAAGATGTGTTGGTGGCACCAGAAAAGAGGCGTTGGAGGCACCAGAAAAGAGGTGCTGGAGGAGCTAGAAAAGAGGCTCGGGAGGCTAAGGAGACGCCAGAAAATTGGCTCAAGAGGCTCGCGAAAAGAGGATCAGGAGGCTCCGAAAAAAAGGATCAGAAGGCTCCGGAAAAGAGGCTCAGGAGGCTTAGGAGGCTCCGGAAAAGATGCTCAGGAGGCTTCGGAAAAGTGGCTCAGGAGGCTCCGAAAAAGAGGCTCAGGAGGCTCTGAAAAAGAGGCTTAGGAGGCTCCAGAAAAGTGGCTCAGGAGGCTCTGGAAAAGAGGCTCAGAAGGCTCCTGAAAAGAGGTTCAGTAGGCTCAGAAAAAGAGGCTCAGGAGGCTCTGGAAAAGATGCTTATGAGGCTCCAAAAAAGAGGCTCGGGAGGCTATGGAAAAGAGGCACAGGAGGCTCCAAAAAAGAGGCTCCGGAGGCTCCAGAAAAGAGGATCGGGAGGCTCAAGAAAAGAGGCTCAGGAGGCTCCAGAAAAGAGGCTCAGTGGGCTCTAGAAAAGAGGCTCAGGAGGCTCCGAAAAAGAGACTCTGGAGGATCCGAAAAAGGGGCTCAGGAGGCTCTGGAAAAGAGGCTTAGGAGGCTCCGGAAAAGAGGCTTAGGAGGCTCTTGGAAAGAGGCTCAGGAGGCTTAGTAAGCTCAGGAGGCTCCAGAAAAGAGGCTTAGGAGGCTCTGGAAAAGAGGCTCAGGAGGCCCTGCGGTCTGAAAAATTGAGACCGCTCTAGCCACTAGCTTTGAGTTAGAAACTCTTTGAAGTCCCTTTTCTGGTACCCCAGCCCCTCTATTTATAGATGCGGGGGCCTGCCCAAATGGGCAGGTCTAAAAATAATGGTCTTCCCGGACCTACTGAGATCGTCCTGACCTGTTGAGATCGTCCTGACCTGCTGAGATCATCCAAACCTGCTGAGATTGTTCGGACCTGCTGAGATCATCCTAACCTACTGAGATCATCCTGACTTGCTGAGATCGTCCTGACCTACTGAGATCGTCAAGACCTATTGAGATCATCCTGACCTATTGAGATCGTCCAGACCTGCTAAGATCATCCTGACCTGCTGAGATTTTCCAAACCTGCTAAGATAGTCCTGACCTGCTGAGATCATCCAGACCTGCTGAGATTGTCCTAACCTGTTGAGATCGTCCAGACCTGCTGAGATCGTCCTAACCTGTTGAGATCATCCATACCTGCTAAAATTGTCCTGGCCTGCTGAGATTGTCCAGACCTGTAGAGATCATCCTAACCTGTTGAGATCATCCAGACCTGCTGAGATTATCCAGACTTGCTTAGATCAACCTGACCTGCTGAGATCATCCAGACCTGCTGAGATCATCCTGACCTGCTGAGATTGCCTAAGACAGACCGAGATCACCTAGGAGAGGCTGAGACCACCTGGCACTTGAAAAAGTTCAGCTTGGAGGGGATCCCTGATTTCTGGGTAAACAGTAATAGTCTCCCACTTGATATATAACGTATTAACAATAGGTTTATAAGCAATGAGCGAGATCTAGCAATGTATCACTGCTACATAGGTAATATAAGAGTTCGTAACTCAATGAACCTATTGTGACCAATGTTTCAGTGTTGTCATGTTCCTTTGTCCCTTACATCCAGATTGAACTTAAGGCATAAACCGTGTCACTATCTGAATAATTCAATCATAATTTCTTGATCCAGCATAGTCCTTCTAAGATTGGTGAGCTCAATATCACATATTGACTCAACTCAGCATGGTCATGCATTTCTCAGTCTCATTCCATCAAGGGGTCCATAGAAGTAACTCCTGTCATATAGGAGGACAAATCCCATCTCTGTCCACACGCAAACACTCAAATGATTTGTAATGTACCCAATAACCACCTTTATCATCAACCATTCTCAAGGAAGACTTTAGATGGCATCAAAGCATACTCTTCCTCACTTGATGAATATTGTGACTTCATGTTACAGAACTGCAAACACTATTGTCACTTGAGACCTACTTTTGACACGTTCATTTAACAATCCACAAAGTAGTCTCAGGGTGGGTCTGCCCAGTACAATTAGTTCTTAATAAGTACTTTTGTATTGACTTGATATCCAATATCATGTCCTATGAGAACCGGTCATCAGTCACCCACATACTAGTCTTAATGTATCATCCTCGCCCTAATTTCTAAGATGATATCTCGACTAGGGACCATTTAAGAATAATGCTTCTTATAAACATTGGATCTCACATCCAAGTCGCACACTTGAATTCCTATGGAAACAAATATTCTAAGGACATTTATTATGTCAATTACTATATCAAATATAGAAACAAATTTGTCATAACTAAAGAACTTGCCATAAATGTAAAAAGAAATACATAGTACTTTTCATCACAAGAATAAACGACTGACAAATACAAAATCCACAACCCTCCCACTAGAGGTGATCATACATGTATCTCATACTCTTTGATCTAGCATGACCATCATGCTTCCTTTGCACAATTGGCGGCTTTGTTAGTGGATCCGTTATATTCTCCTTAATCGATACTCTGCATATACTCACATCTCCTCGATCAACAATCTCTCGAATAAGATTGAACCACCAAAGTATGTGCTTGGAGTGCTGATGAGATCTAGGTTCCTTGGCTTGTTCAATGGCACCGTTATTGTCACAGTAAAGAATTATTGGATCAGTAATGCTAAGAACTACATCAAGCTCGCCTATGAATTTCCTAATCCATACAGCCACCTTCGCCGCATTTGTAGTAGCGATATACTCGGCCTCAATTGTAGAATCGGCAACTGTCACTTGCGTGGAACTCTTACAGCTCATAGCCCCTCCAATAAGGTAAAACACAAAACTTGACTGAGACTTTGAATAATCCCTATCAGTTTGGAAGCTGGCATATGTGTAACCCTGTATAATGAGCTCTTCCTCTCCACCAAATACCAAGAATACAACCTTAGTCCTTCTCAAGTACTTCAGGATATTCTTGACAGCTGTTCAGTGACCATCACCTGGATCATACTGATAACTAATATTCATGCTCAAAGCATACGAGACATCAGGTTTAGTATATAATATTGCATACATGATTGATCGAATTGCAGAAAAATATGGAATCAACTTCATACAGTCCTTATCTTCCAAAAATTTTGGACACTAGTCCTTAGATAGACTCACTTCATGTGACATGGGTAAGAATCCCTTCTTAGACTCAAGCATGTTGAACCGCTTCAACATCTTCTCAATGTATGTACTTTGGGTTAAACCCCGCAACTTCTTCGATCAATCTCTATAGATCTTATTAACTAGTATATAAGTTGCTTCACCCAAGTCTTTAATAGAAAAGCAGTCCCCTAGCCTATTTTTAACAGCTTGCAGGGTCGGAATGTCATTCCCAATCAATAATATGTCTTTACATACAATATCAGGAATACAATAGTGCTCTCACTAATCCTTTTGTAAACACAAGGCTCATCATCATTCTTGATGAAACCAAACTCATTGATTTTTTCATCAGAACGAAGATTCCAACTTTGAAAAGCTTGTTTCAATCCATAAATGTATCTCTACAGCTTGCATATTTTAGCTGCTTCATTTGGAGATACAAAACCCTCGGGTTGTGTCATGTACATTTCCTTAATGAGGTTTCCATTAAGGAAAGTTGTTTTGACATCCATTTGCCATATCTCGTAGTCATAATACGCAGTAATAGCAAGCAAAATTATGATGGACTTTACCATGGAAATAAGGGAAAAGGTCTCATCATAGTCAACACCATGAATTTGCTTAAAACCTGTAGCCACTAATCTCCCTTTGAATATCTGTACATTCACATCCATGTCGATATTCTTCTTGAAGACCCACTTGCACCATATGGGTCATACCCCTTCAGGTTGTTCCACCAAAGTCCAAACTTGGTTTGCATATATGGAGTCCATTTCAGATTTCATGGCCTCAAGAAACTTCTCGGAGTCTGGTCCAATCATATCCTCTTGGTAGGTTGCAGGTTCATCATCATGATCCATAAGCAACACATTACCTATTGTAGACATTAGAAATCCATATCTCTTAGGCTCAACTCTAGGTCTACCAGAACTATGTTGGACTTGTGTTTTTTGAGCAGGCTCTCTAGCTACAACAACTTTTAGTCCTTGCTCAGGTTTCAATTCTTGTTTATTCATTGTTTGTGGTTCTTGAACCTCTTCAAGTTCTATTTTTTCAATCATTCTAGATATAAACTCATTTTCAAGAAATACACCAGCCCTTGCGACAAACACTTTGCCCTCTGACTGATTATAGAAATAGTATCCTTTAGTTTTCTTAGGATACCCCACTAGATAACACTTATTTGATTTGGCATCA
Source organism: Dactylorhiza incarnata (assembly GCA_033032865.1). Classification (NCBI taxonomy): domain Eukaryota; kingdom Viridiplantae; phylum Streptophyta; class Magnoliopsida; order Asparagales; family Orchidaceae; genus Dactylorhiza; species Dactylorhiza incarnata. The sequence continues at coordinate 1,410,447 of JAWHQI010000026.1, read as the reverse complement.
AGTTTGTCAGGCATTTGACGTTGCATGTATGCCTCACAACCCCAAATATTAATGAAAGACATACTAGGATGCTTCCCAGTCCATATCTCATATGGTGTCATTTAAACCGTGTTAGTTGGAACATGATTTAGTGTGAAAGCGGTTGTTTCTACAGCATATCCCCAAAAGGAAACGGGCAGATCTGCATGACACATCATCGAATGTACCATGTCCAACAAAGTACGATTTCTCCTCCTAGACACACCAATATACCGTGGTGTTCTCGGTGGAGTGAGCTATGATACAATACCATACTCTTTCAGATGATCACGAAACTCCTAACTCAAATATTCGCCACCTCGATCATATCAGACTGCTTTAATTATCTTTCCTCTTGGGTCTCGAACATTTTCTTGAGGTTCTTGATTATCTCATAACCACACATGCTCTCGTGTTGCTTCTTAATTAGCTCAAATATTATGGTAGCTAGCATGAGGCGTTCAACATCCAGGGAGTCATCTTGATACTTCTTGTAACCTTTATCTGCTCAGGATGCAGATGAGACTGGATCCTCGAGGGGATCCTCTTCTAAGACATAGAGCTTACGCTCTTGCCTGAGGACAATCCTCAAGTTCCTATACCATTCTAGGAAGTTAGTCTTATTGAGCATCTCCTTCTCACGGACGGTTCTCATGGACAAGGTGGAGTGTGAACCATTTGCCATGGAAATTCTACAATAAATTTGCAAAGTATATTAATACTATATTTCAAAATATATTTAATTTAATATGGACTTATATTAAATACTCCCACTATTTTCTTCAAATTGATAACCCATAATATCAATTCGGAGAGTTGTTGTGAGCTGCTCTCTATTGGACAAGATCCATATTTCACCCATCATAAGTCAGTTATGGTTGATCACCCATAATGTGGCTATTTAGGTAGACATCCTTTACCAATTGCATCACCATGCAACTCTTGTATGGTTGGTGAATAATATTTATTCGCATCCTTCATATGGTGCATGCCAACCTTATGCCTCTAGACACTCAACAGTTGAGGTCACCTAGTTAAGTTGGACCCGATGTTGATAGAGGGATATCATAATTATCCACTCGCACCCTTACCAAGATAGATTAATGCACCTTGCTTTGGCAAACCCACACCTCATCGATCGAGGCAGGAAGAGTGTCAGCCATCGGAAGGCATCCAAACACTTAATATTAATTTTAAGAGATTTTTATGATATGTGATTAACAATTAATTATGATTAACTTTTAATCATTGCACATGTTTTCACAGAAATATGAAAACATTTACACCATTCACATTCCCGATTCATTCTAGATTCATTATAAAGAAAAACATCAACAATTGATGTTAAGTAATAAATCTGAATATTTAAAACACTTCTAAATCCTTGGATTTACATGTACTAGACATAGGCAAAACAATCTTCCTTATAGCTGTAGACAAGCTCTCCTTTCTATGCTTTAGTTTCACAAACTAGACAAAGAAAGACAATTATTGTAAAGGGAAACAATTTCTGAAACATGGAAATCACAGAAACCTAGCTATATACCACTGTTGGGTTTTCTATGGGATTACACATCATATGTGCGCAGTAGAAATGATTCAAGAAAAACCCAAAAGAGAAGCATACGGATCTTGCGATAATCATGAATCAAGAAATAAATGCAGCAAGTGCAAAAGTACCTGTGTCGGAATGCAAATTCACGACTGGATCGGTCCTTGAGATCTTCTCCAGGAAATGCCTTGCTTGAATCAAAATCCTATTTCGTGTTTGTCTTCCTCGAACTTTGGCTGATTTGAAATCACCGACTGGCGGTTGCTTGAGTTCCGTGAACGCAAAAATAGATATGAGTCTTTACGGGAAATCCACACTAACGCCGAGAAACACCTCGCTATCATCACGATAGCATGCTGGAAAATGATTGAGTTATTCATCTCCATGAATTACTAGATTCATTTTAGGAGAGGAGGCAACGCTCTGATTCCAGTTCTCTAAAAGGAACCGTCGCAGCCGTCGAGCAGAACTCGATTGCTCTCGCAAAAGGATCAATCTTCCACGAATTATATATATATGTGTGTGTGTGTGCACGCGCGTGTGTGTGTGTGTGTGTGAATCGGGTTTAGGTTTGAGAGAAAAAATGAGAAATATCATCTAGACAGTCAAATCGACATTCAGGTAGCATCAAGCTCATAAACACTTTTATCGTCTTAATGTCAAGTTGATAAAGAGACCGTCGGCTTGACAGTAAAGCCTACAATAGTCAAGACGATGTACACTATATCATTTTGTGGTCTCGATGATATACACTATATCGTCTCAAAATCTCGAAGATATGGACCAAATGTCATCTTGACAGTCAAGTCGATATTTAGTCAAGTCAAGTCTAGCTGATATCAATATATCAACAATCTCATTTTGAGGTGTCGGCGATATACATTATATCGTCTCGAGATCTCGACGATATGGACCAAATGTCTCCTTAGAAGTCAATTTGATAATTAGTCAAGTCAAGTCTAGTCGATATCAATACATCAACAATCAGTCTAGTTGACATAGACCAAATGTCGGCTTGACATCAAGCCGATATTTAGTCAAGTCTAATTGATATCATTATATCAACAAGCAGTCTAGTCGACATACCAAATATTGACAGATAGTCTAGTTGATATACACTATATCGACTGATAGTCTAGACTATATTTAGTCTTTGTCGATATACAATCAAGTCGACAAACAGTATATGTCGTCTTGACTTCTAGACGACACCGACCTTCTCCCAAACAGTTCAAATTTTGCTCTTCACTCATATTCAATATGAGTAAAGCCAATACGATCATTTGTCCAATTTTTTGTATGTTATTTTGTGCGACTCCATAAGCTCATACTACATTGGCAGCGAGACTAACTCGTTGACTACTTCTAAATCACATAAGACCCTAATAACAAGATCCGAATTTCACACCAATCATGAGTCAGCTTTGGTTAATCACCCATAACTGTGGATATTTAGGTAGACAATTTTTTATTAATTGCATCATCATGCAATTTTTGTACGATTGGTGAATAACCATTATTCGCATTCATCTTATGGGGCATGCCAACCCTATGCCTTTAGGCACTCAACTTTTGAAGTCACCTAATTAAGTTATACCCAATGTCGATAGTTGGATATCACAATTATCTGATCTCACCCCACCAAGATAGATTGATGCATTTTGCTTTGGCAAGCCCAGAATTCATCGATCAAGGAAGCAAGAGTGTCATCCATCGGAAGGCGGCCAAACACTTAATATTCTTTAAGGGATTTTTATGAAAATGATTTAACTTTTAATCGTGCACTTATTTAAACCTTTTTTAAATAAAATAGATGATTATCATTTAATCAGACTTTTATTTAAACCAATTAAATATAGTGTATGTGATTAGCGCTTAATCAAGTGTTCATATACACCATTTAAATATAGTGTATGTGATTAACACTTAATCAAGTGCTCATTTAAACCATTTAAATAAGATTGTTAAAATTTATACCATTTACATTGCAAATATATCACATATAAAAACAATCACATCAATATAAGGCACAACTAGCAGGGTTCCAAGGGGTTGTGCCCCTGATGGGTTCTTAGGGGCAGCCCCTAATAGTGTCCAAGGGGCAGTGCCCCTGGCGGTGGTCTCACAAACAATAAGCGAGCGGGGTCAAGGGGCAGAGCCCCGACCATTCTTTGAAAAATCACAACCATTTTCTCATAGAAAATTCATCAATATTTGATGTTCTAGGACTAAATCTGATGTTCAAGAACCATTCTAAACAATCAGATTTACACTCACAAATATTTCAAATTCATCTTCCCTTAGACAATAGGCATGCTCGTCTATATGTGTAATAATGAACAGATATGTACAAAGACAAATGGTTACTGCGAAAGAGGGGAAAACAATATCTGACAGAGAGGTTTCGTAGTCTACTCTGATATTACTACTGGGTTTCAAGGTCATCAAATGCACAACGGAAATATAGGAAATCCTCGATAGGGTCTATGAGAAATACACTAAATCAAGAATTGAATTTGTACTTACATCGAAATCAGATTTCGAGAAGAATAACTAGCGTTTGAGTCGAAACGCAAAATAATATCCATCTGTCTAGAGGTATCCACACGAATGCTGGAAACATCTCGCAGTCCGTCCAACGAACTCGGGGCTGGAAGATGATCATTTTTCTCTCCTTCGAAATATTAGTTCCAATTTTGTAGAGATGTGTTTTTGTGATTTTACGGTATGAAGAACTCTGAAAAGACATTCATTCTTCAGAAAAAGTTGTCCTATTTATAGGCATGAACCCGTACGAGAAATTTAGGATGCACATACCCTTGGCACACAGGCATGTGCCTCGGGCATGTGTCCCAAAAATTGTGTCAGTTCATGCAAACATGACTCCTTGTGACTCTGGAACGAAAAATTGCACACACACCCTTGGCACATGGGCATATGCCATCGAACGTCACGACTTTTGGTCCATAACTGTTGCCAACTATTATCCTACCATTTTTATCCCACATGCCATTGGCACACTGGCGTTTGCCTCAGGCTGTGTGCTTTAAATCTCATACAACATATCATATATGCCCATTCAGAATTTAGTTTCATAAACTAACACGATCAAACACATGAATTTCCGCACGTTCTTATGTACAACCCTATAGGCTTGTATAACGTTGGCTGAAAGACTAATCCCTTAATTACTTCTAGATCAGAAGATTTCAATAGATTAGTTGGTGTGTAATGTTGTTAAGGGTCCTGATTTTGTGATTACAATTCAAAGTGCAAACAAATTAACATCTAGGACAAGACCTAGAGTAATGCTTAGGTGAGATAGTGTCAAATTTAAATGTCACAGTCAAAGTACATAGACTCCATCTAAAAATGTTAGGAAACCTTCTTCGGCGTGGATGTCCATTCTCCTTGAAAGGCATACAATATTTAGTTGGCACCAAATGGAGTGGAATTGAAATGCAGCACACATAACCATGAAATTGTCCACCTAGAAGCACATTTTTATATAAAGAGGTTAAATGAAAATGAGCAACAAATTAGGAATAAGATGTATGGTGCCAATGTGAAACCTCGTATAATCTTGACAGCCTTAAAAAAGCGATAACAATAATTCTACAGTGCTCTGAACAGTATATAATGAAAAGAGTTCAAAATGCAGTAAAAGATCTAGATGGAAGGACTATCATGCAATTTCTCTATAAATGCATAACATATTGTGGTTATTATAGTTTCAATAAAGTGTAGATCGATAGCAATCATCTTGAGAGCTTATTCTTTGCTCACCCAACATCAGTTCGTCTTAGCTAAATGTTTCCAACTATTTTTCTTATGGACTGCACATATAAGTCAAACAAATATCACTTGCCATTACTTTTATTGTTGGAGTAACATATACTAATATGAGTTTTTAGACCACTTTTATATTCATTTTTAATGAGCTTGAAGAAACTTATGTATGTGCGCTTAAATGTTTTAAGTATGTCTTTGATGTAAATGTTCTACCATAAGTGTTGGTAACTGATAGAGAAGTGTCTCTTATGAATCCTATCAAATATGTTTTTACACAACGATGGTTCATATGTGTAACTAATTGTGACAAATGATATCTTAAATTATTGTCCATGTACTATTTATATCATATATAGCTTAAATAAATTTTGGGCAATTTTGAAAGTTCTAATTTTTGTGCAAACTTTATAGAACTTAGGTAATTTTTTATTTTTTTTATTTCTTCTCTTGGTCTACCATTAAAAATATGGTATGCCCTTGCATTTTTTAGGCTTGCCATTAACCGTGGGTTGCCATTAGCGTAAACAAGTTTGCCAAAAAGAGGTTCTATTTTAAATTCATGGACTTTAGTTTATTGAGGGAGTTTATATAAGCAGCCCATGTATGGCTATTGGCAGCCCATAGATAATAACAACCCAACAAAATCATTTTGGCAGCCCAAAATTTATTTATTTTAAAATATACTAATTTCATATGTACAATTATCTTATCATACTAATTAATAAATGTGTCTATACTACGTTTGTAATTACTTCCTATTGTTCATTTTTGCATCAAGCATTGGGTTGTGCCCGTTCTCGTCCCTTTGCTCGAAATCACCTTATCCATCTTAATCTAAACAAAAACAAAAACAATTGAACAAATATTTATTAGATAAGTGATTGCAAGCATATGATAATAAAAATCATGTGTCAATAAAAAACTAACACCAAATTTGAAACCCAACTATTCATAATGAATCAAGGATAAGAGAGAAATTATCCACCAGAATAACATAATTAATCTATGCAGTTAGCAAGAGAAAATAACAGAACAAAAGGGAGATGTATGGTGTTAATCCATATAACCACGAGAGTGAAACTCCATTAGAATCCATAATTAGTCATAGTTTAAATAATAGCCACTTTAACAGCAACCTGGTTGCATTATTATATCCCATTTTCACTCATAAATGAAAATCCAACTTCACTCATAAATGAAATAGAGGAGAGCTAGAGTTAACTGGAACAGAGGAGGAAGAAGTAAATTGCAGCTTTATTATCCAATTCCCCTAATAACATTAAACTGATGTCCAAGCTCTCTCCAAATTTTAAATAAAATTGTAGTAAGTACAAGGGTTCCCTGAAACTACCAGGAACTAGAGGGAAAGTATAAGAAATAAATCACACATGTTGCCTGATCCCATGGTATTTTCGATGCACAGAAAGCTCTTGTCAACTTCCCCCCATCCTCCCTCCCATTCTGTATCAGTCTTTGGCCGGTTCGGATTTTCCGAAGCAGAGTTCATTTTGGCAATATCACAAACACCAAATGTGCGCATTGCGATATTGTAGGTTTCAGTTGGCAAGGGATCAGCGGCTTGACCCCCACCCAAATTCACAACCACATCCCGCTTAGGGAGCATATCAACATCACCGTTATTCCAGAAAGGTTCAGAGATGTTCACATGTCATTCAGGAACCTACATGTTTGCCCGGAAGTCCGCAACCTCAGCTTTTCAATCAGAATTACCGGCTCCGGTAGTCACGAATTTTGGAGACCGCCCATCTCGTCTCTGGCAGATTCTCTAAGTCATAGGCGGTCTGCTTCCAGCGAGACTACCTGATCACGCGGTCTGGAGTTTTCTCTCTTTTTTGCTATTTGCACCTCATGTATCCTCTCCCTGCCTCGATTCTCTAGTACCCCGGGCAGCCCGTTATTTTTTGACCTGCCTGTTTGGGCAGACCCTCGCGTTTATAAATAGAGAGGTAGGGGTACCAGAAAAGGCACTTTTGGATTCGAGCCTCCAGCTTATGACATGTATAAGCGGTCTCGAATTTAGTCTCTTTTCTACCTCTTTCCCTGACCTGTTTTAGACTCCCCTGTAACCTTTTTTTATCAACCAGATCAGGTTTCTTTCCACAACCTCTCTTTTGGCATCCTTTAGCCCAAGTAATCAGTATTCCACAGTTTCCCCTCATCCCTTTGTGGAGTGAGTTTTGGAGGTTCAATTTTTGTGCCAACAGAACGAACATGCGATCTTCAGATTGGAGTGTTAGGTGAATCCAGCAGCAAGATAAGATGTCAGACCGTGAAAATCAGCCAAGTCAGCCCGCCAGTGGTTGTATAGCTCGGGCAATACGACCTCTCTAGAAGCACTCGAGCTTCGTTTCGAGTTCTGCCTTGAACAGGCTCGTCGAGAGGCCGCTCAGGCTCAACAAGAGACCGCCCGACAGCTCGAAGCAAAGAACCAGGTCCTAGCGGCGATCTCTCAGCAATTGGTTCCTCAGACCGCTCAGACTGCTACCTCAGGTGCTCTAGCCGACGGTCATGTGCCTGACCGTGTGGTCCCTTAGCCCGCAGCTCCTTTAAGGTCTCAGGCTGAAGAATTCATGGCTCGTCGTGATTTCTTCAGAGCAGCAGCTTAGGCAACTTCATCCCGAGTGCTGAACTTTCAGGAGGATTATGCATACCCTCCAACTTCTACTGCTGCCTTTCCTTATGCTCCTTTCGACGTTGTTGAAACAGAAGAGCCTTCTCCTTTTACAAATAGAGTTCGTTGGGATCCTATTCTCAATGGCTTAAGAGAGCCTCGACTGCCTATGATCACTGGAGAAAGTGATCCAGTCTCCCATCTTAATGCTTCCGAGTCCGCTATCGCTCTGTGATCTCTCTCAAATACGATGAGGTGCAAACTTCTGATCACCTTTCTTGATGGGCAAGCACGGGAGTGGTTCTATAAGCTCCATCCCCCATCCATCGCTTGCTTTGCCATTCTTAGGCAAGAGCTTCTCCTGAGGATTGCAACCTCCCGAAAAAGGAAGAGTGGTCATGCAACCCTCTTCCGAATCAAGCAAGGAGAAAGCGAGAATTTAGCTCGCTTTGTGGATCGCTTCGAAAAAGAGATCCTTGGGATAAGAGATGTTGATCCTCCTCTCTATATGGTGGTCGTAGTTAATGGTCTCCATGAAGGCCCTATCAAATTCGAGGTCACCACCCGAGAGTCTAGCTCTTATCAAGAATTGATCAACATTTCCAACCGATTCATAGAGGGGGAAATTAGTAACCCCACCTATGTCTCAAATTCGACATCCAGAGCCATCCATAAGGGCTCTGTTGGTTTATTTCCTGCTCAGTAGTCGACGAAATCTCCTCTCCAAGAGTTCCAACCTCCTGCTCAAAGGGGAAGGAACTTCCGCCAACACCATCCATACCAGGGTCATCAGCAGTTCCAGCAAAAGGGACCTCTGTTGTAACGCCCCTGATTTTCCGGTAATTATTTAATTCAGTAATGATGTGTTTATGATGTCAGGGCGTTACTTTTGACGTCAAGTTGATGGCCCGTCGTCGTTAGTGCGTTTTCGCATCCGTTAGGTCTAGCCGACTAGATTTTGGGATTTGTGTCAAAAGTAGAAAATTTTATATTGGAAAATTAAGTTGTGTAATTTTAGACTTGCTCGTTAAGTTTCATTGTGATCCGAGCCATTTTGGAGCCTCGGCGCATTTTCGAAGTTTTGTACAATTTAAGTTCGTTGTATGCTTTAAAAGCTTATATCTCGAGAATGGCCCGTTGGATTTTGGTTTTGACTTCGTTGTTGGATTCGTAGCGCTGGCTTTCGCATTTGTTGTGATTTTCGTCGGTTTCGGCATTCGCTTAGTTTTTGGCAATAATATTCTATTATTACATTTACTAATATTAATATTATTATATATATAAATATCCCCTCCTCCTCTTTTTCCTTCATTCTGACCGAACCAGTCGAGCGTGAGAATGGCAGAGTCGTTCCGTTCGTGAAGCTTTCGATCGCCGTCGATGGAGCTCTGGTGCACGAAATCTTTGCCAGAGCATAGATCTGGAAAGCTCTCGCCGTGCTCTTCGTGTTCGTGGTAAGTATTTCCCATTTCTTGGACTTTTCCGCGCTAGGGTTTTTGGTCCTAACCCCCATTTGGTCATCTTTTTTGTAGATTTCGCCTTAGAGTGCCTTCTTTTGGACCGATATACAATGTGAAGCATTTCGAAGGTCGGATCCGGCTAAACCGAGGCAAGTGGTGGTTTGTTTTTCCCTTTCCCCTTGGCTTGTTTCTCCAATTCCGTCTCTTTCTTATAATCTTTATTTGGGAAATTTAGTGTTGAATGGTTTTCCGTACCACAATAGTTGTTAGATGAGATTTGTTCTGGAAGTTTCAGGATCTGTCTGAGTTGTTAGTTGAGGTTGTTAGTTGAAATGTTCTTTCTTATAATCTTGATTTGTTCCAGGAACTGTCTAGTTGAAAAGTTCTGCCCTTTATTTCTGGAAGTTTCATCTTAAGTAAAAATCAACGGGACAAGAGACCATCCCGTCGATCGATAGGAAGCCACTGAGTAAGATGTTTCCCGAAATATTAAGTCAAAATCGACGGGACAAGAGATCATCCCGTCGATCGACGGGAAGTAGCTAAGTAAGATGTTTCCCAAAATCTTAAGTCAAAATCGACGGGACAAGAGACCGTCCCATCGATCGATGGCAAGCAGCTGAGTAAGATGTTCCCCCAGCCTTTAAGTCAAAATCGACGGGGCTTCCCGTCGATCGACGGGACCACCCGTCGATCGACGAGAGCACCCTCCAGTTTTCCTCCCTTAGTGCGGGTTTTGGTTCCTTTAATGCTTGTTTCTCTCCCTTTAAGGTATGAGCATCTAGTTGTCTTCCTCTTTGTTCTCTAGAGTGGGTTCCTTGTTCAGGTAGTGTTTCTCCATGAGGAGTATTGCTTCTTCCTCACTATTTTTGGTAATCTAGCTGAATGTAAGGTTTTGTTAGTGGTTATGAGCTGCAAGTAGCAGTTTTCTCCTTGATGACCCTTTTTCCTGAAACCTAGTCTGGCTTAGTCGTATCATTCTCGAGTTATAGGTAATTGATTTTGGGACTGTTGGTGTTGGTGGATTATAACCACCACCACAGTGCCCTGCACTTAAATTGGATATATTACGAGAGTTTACCTGAGTTGGTTGATTGTTTTACTGCTGGTGTGCTGGCAGAGGTATCTCTCACCGCAGTTGCTGGATATATTCTTATATGTATGTGTCGGGATATGAGACCACCTTACCCTTGGGGCCTTGTGGAGTTTTTTCTGTGGGTGTGCTGGCGGAGGTATTCCCCCCACAGTCACCAGATTCTTACCAGTGTTGGTGTTTGCTGAACTCATAACTATAAGAACTTTTATAGCATTGCTTATACTTTCATATTATAAATATGTAGATATGTCTTTGGCTTTCCACCGTTCGTGGTGTTGTCAGGTATACTATAAGACCCCATTTTCTTTTCTTACAAAAACCCGGGTCTTATGCCCAGAACCGACGCTTTGCGGTGGCACCATCACTCGGGAAGATCGCCACTACAAAACGTCGATTCTGCCGGCCATATCAATCACAAAAGAAGTAAGCATAATCAACTAAAGCTAATAAGACACTCACAGATCCTATCATCGGTGTCCCCATGCTGGACTGCCCTTCCTCCATCTGCACCGGCCTCTGGTGCTGCAGCATCTCCTCGGTCCCCTAAAATGATAAGGTCCACTGACCGTTAGTCAAAAGACTAAGCCAATCCCCCACCCCTCCCCCGGTGACTCTTAGGCACCGCGCGGGAAGGATGAAGCAGAGGACATCAAGGGGTATAATCAAAAGCATGTGACAATGAATCTAACTACAGAAGGGTCTATCGCTAACCAATATATAGTACAATGAGTAAAGCAGAAGAAGGTAAAATAGTAACAAGTAAGCAGTAGCAATAAGTAAAGCAATAGTGAAGAAAGGCACTAAGGAAAACAGTAATAAGAACAAGTAACCTTAAATTATAGGAATGCCCACACAAACCTATAGACCAACGGGTCATTTAGCATGGCCTATCGTATAAAAAGTCCCAAAACCAATTTTTCCGATAGAGGCAGGGGCTGAAATGCAATGTTTATGCTATGTCATGCAAGGTATGTAGTTTAATATTATATTCATACAAGTGCAGCTCACACACTGCGACTCTATGTGCACAGACCTTTAGTTCCCCCTTTTTGGAGCTAGCAAAACTCCCAGGATACTTCCGTAGTGGAAAACGGAAGCGGTGGGTTGGGCCTCGCCCACCTCTAGGTTGGTATCTGCATTACCTAACCTAGACCTATCATACGCCTCAACGCTAAGAACACAACTGCGGAGCTCCTGCATACTCTTACTGGCTAGTTCACCAGACTTTTCTTTGGTAAAGTGTTAACCTCACTTACCGAGCCAAAAGTACCAAAGTCGGTGCGACGACCGTCAACACTAATGACCCACCACCTTTATGCACATACAATATGTTACCATCTATTTCCGAGCCCTAAGCTCCTTGGACTAACTGGTCTGACATAATAACCTTCCAAGCCGCCGGCTCGCCGGACTAACCCGTCCATGCCAACAAGCACTGAGCCTACCACTCGTAAGATCAAACCTAACTAGCCTTCTTAACCATGGTGTATGGGTGTGTGCATTATTAAGTTAATCTTGCACCGCCATTTATTCCTACACTTTAGGGTTAACCATGGACTTCCTGAGGACTGCCCTGTGAGGGGCTCGCTACGGTACTAGGAACTATAATGGGATGACACCACATGTAACATCCCCCAAACAACTATACCCCTAGAGTGGTTTTGTCATGACTAGGTCATGATAAAACCCCAGGAAGCTTGAAGAGATCACTTGGCCTTAGGCTTGAAGGAGAAGAGCACCTTGGTCTGCAAATAGCAATTTCCAGTTACCAAGCTTAGGGTTGGACATTAGGGCCTCACCTTGAACCTTTGACCCCACCATGGCACACCTAACCCTTTGGAGGATCCCTTAGAGCATCTAGGTCTCATTGGGGTCAACCAAAGAGGCCAAATTTACCAAAGTCAACCCTAACCTTAAATTGGTCAAAGTAGCCTAATTCGGATCAATTGGCCTCCACCATGCCAAATTGACCTTGCCCCTACCCTTATAATGATATTAGGGACCCAATGGACTAAAAACCCCCAACATGTGGCCACCAATTTGGCCAATTTGACCTAAGTCTACTCTAGCCCTATTTGGGTCAAATTGCCTTATTGTGGGTCAATTGGCATCCACCTTGCCAAATTGACCCTACCTAGACCTTCCTAACCCTTATGGGAGGCCAATGGATCACTAACCACCCATTGGGGCCAACCCAAATGGTCAAATTGACCAAAGTCAACTCCACCCTAAATTTAGGTCAAAATGACCTATTTTGACCTAATCAAGCCCAATCCACTTGGGCTAGACTCAATTGAGGTGGTCCACCACCTAATGGGGTTGGGAAATACCAAAATTGCCATTCAATTTTAGAGAATTCAGCGAAGAGAGAGAAAATCACATTTTCCCCAAAAATGGAGGAGAGAGAAAGAGAGAAGTAATGGCATTCATGGCCAAGGGGAGGCCAAAGGCTCTCCCAATTGATGGGGATTCATCTCCCCTGGATGTTACAAGAATTTTAGGTGTTTTTCCAGCCCACATGGGGGCTGAAATGGGGAGTTTTCACCATGGCCGAAATTAGGCTTAATGGCCATTAATGATCACGGCCGAAATCCCCCCCCCCCCCCATCAAATTCTCCCTATACAGCCCCCCATTCTCAAATCCAACTCCACCATTAGCTTCAAAAGGTGTATGGAAATCAAAATCATATATTGGATCGAAGGTTTTGGTGGAGAATGGAGATATCGGGCAAGCTCGCCAGAGAAGGGAAAAGCCATGGCCGAACACCGCCGCCATCGTCGTCGGGCTCCAAGAAGGTCTGGTTCTTCTCCTCTTCTATAGTGGATAGATCTACATCAAAAATCAGCAAGGATTGGGGCCATTTGGTTCCCAATCAACATGGCTAAAATCTCCATTTTTGGAGGTTTTTTCTTCGTGTCTAAACCACCGGTTCCGGCCACCACCGGCCGGCCAAGACCTCCCATCGCCGGCCACCACCTCAAGGAAGGTGGTGGTGGCATTGGTCGGCCGGGGAGGGGTGATGCGCGATTTCAGCAACGCTAATTAGCAAGAATGAAATGCGATACGACGGCGGTGCACCGGTCGCTCAAGTAATAAAATAGGGAGGAACTCCCCGAATGTCGATCAAAGGACTGCAAGTTGGGTAGTATGATTCGCTCTGCCCGGAAATTAGGTAAAAGGATTACTAAGTAATAACAAAGGGGGTTGTGATTGGATTCCTAAGCTATTGTGGAAATAAGAGAAATGCAGGTCAAAAAGCACCGCTTCACAAGGTGTGGGTGAATGCAGCGGCCGCGATGCCGCGCTTCGGTAAGCAGATGGAGTGGCCACAGTGCGAGGTTTTGTGAGGGTCGTGTTCACCTCTTCGCCAACATTACCACCAGCAATTGCTAGATGGCTTCACACACAAACAACCTAGGCTATCACTGTTGGACATGTGTGTCACATCCCTTTGTTTGAGAATAACAAATCCCAAATTGTATTTGATCTTGCTTGTCGTGTGTTTATAGTGTGCAGGAACTATACGTGCAATACTCCACAGGTAGAAAGCAGCTAAATTCAAAAATCTGGAAGAATGCGCTGCCGCCAGCGCTAGCGCTACCGCCAGGCGCTAGCTGAGGTTCCGTTCGACGAACTTCGAGCTGCGTTCGACGAAATTTTCATTCGACAAAAATTTCCGTTCGACGAACTTCGAGCTGCGTTCGACGAAATTTTCGTTCGACAAAAATTTCCGTTCGACGAACTTCGAGCTCCGTTCGACGAAAATTTAGTTCGATGAAAATTTCGTTCGACGAAAGTTTGTTCTGCCATGACGACCGACAGTTTCGCAATCGCTACCGCCAGCGCTAGCGCTACCGCCTAGCGCTATCTCAAGTTCGCGCACAGCGCCACGCCGCCGATGGTTTTCGCAACCACTCCACACGAACGTTACCGCAGGCGCTAGGAGCTACCGCAGGCGCGATCTTCAAGTTCTATAAAATGATGGGCTCTCTCTCGTTTTGAGTGTATGCTTCCAGAGAGATTACCTGTGCCAAATTTCCAGAGCTGCTACTCTGCCGAAAGTTCATCTCCCACTCAAATTCAAAGAGGATTTTTGGAGAAGGAAGCCACCACGCTGCATCCGAAGAATGATCGCTTCAACCTCTCTTATGCTACAGCGATCCTTCATACTCACCTTCAGAGATCACATATAGGGAGTTTCATTATTGTTATATTTATTTTCATTCCATAATTTTTGTAATCGTTAAGTTAATTCGCCTTGTGTTGATGACTAGGTCTGGGTAGGACTTAGGGGGAAATTCATCTTGTGTTGGCGACTAGTTCTAGGTGATTAGATCTAGCGGGCTCGAGGCCATATCCAAGGAAGGATTGGCTAGAGCGGCTTGAGGCCTTATCCGAGGAAGGATAGGCTAAAGCCAACCGGTTTGTGGGGATACAAGTCGGTATAGAAAAGGAAAAGAAATTTACATTTGTACGCCTCCGATTTCTAGCGATATAGAAATCAAATTTATGTAAACACATTTTCCATATAATATAATCATGTCTCTTTTGTGTTTACTTGATTTCTATCATTTGGCATTACTTTTAGAATTGCAAATTACAATTGTTTTCCTTCTTAATGATAAATTGTTATTTTGTTCTAAGTTTCTCTAAACAATTTAGTAAAAAGTAACAAAGAATTTTATTCCCTTATTCACTCCCCCCCCCCCCCCGCTCTAAGGGCGCCGTAAGATCCAACAAGTGGTATCAGAGGTAGATTATTCCAAACGGTTTAAAAAGCAGGAATAATGACGTCTTATGATCTCACTTTTTCCGAGGGTCAGGGAATTAGTAGACCTCCACTCTTTACCAGGTCAGATTATAATTATTGGAAAAATAGGATACGTTGCTTTCTTATGACCCTATATATTGAGGTATGGAATATGGTGGAAGAGGAATACTCTCCTCCTACATGTCTAGTTGGAGAGATAACTTTAGAAAATCCAAAAGATAAATGGGATGATAGGGATAAGCTAAAATGCAAAAACAACGCCAAGGCCATGAATGCTTTATTTTGTGCGTTAGATCGAAATGAATTTAACAGAATTTCTGCATGTACTACTGCTTATGAAATTTGGAATCATTTGGAAGTTACTCATGAAGGTACATCGCAGGTTAAAGATTCCCAGCTTTTCCAACTTGAGTCAGAATATGAAAAATTCTGAATGGATGAAAGTGAAGATGTTGCTGGTATGTACACGCGCTTCACCAAGATCGTCAATGCCTCAAAAGCTCTCAGAAGGACCTTCTCAAATGGCGACTTGGTCCGTAAGATCCTTCGTTCTCTTCCTCCAAAATTCAACCCGAAGGTGACGGCTATTTCAGAGTCGCACAACTTAAGAACGCTCCAAGTTGACAGCCTCATTGGGAATCTCAAAACTCATGAGGTAGAACTCAAAATCCAATTTGATGAATACAACAAGGAGCCAAAGAAGAAGGCGTTGGCACTAAAATCAAAGAAAGAGTGCCAAGAGGATGAGGATGAAGATGAAGAAAGCCTTTTGGTGAAGAACTTCCGAAAATTCATGCGCAATCCAGAAAGGAGAAACACCTTTCGAAAATATTTCCAAAACGGTGAAAGATGGAAAGGGTCATCTTCAAAGAAGGAAAAAGAGAGCGACAATGAATAAGAGAGACCTCCACCGGAATGCTATCATTGTAGGAAGACGGGGCACATAAGGAGCCAATGCCCAAAATTCTTGAAGGAGAAAAAGGAGAAATGGCACAAAAGGAAAGAAAAGAGGAAGGTGCTAAAGGCAAAGACATGGGATGACTCCTCTTCCTCCTCCTCCGAAAAATCAAGCGGGTCTTCATCAAGCGAAGATGAGGAAGCAAACATGTGCCTCATGGGACATGGAAACGACGGCGACGACACCAGTGTTCCTAGTGACACTGAGGTAACTCCTCCCACTTATGATGAATTGTTTAATGAATTCCTTGAAACTTGCAAAGCTTTTGATAAAAATATGAAAGATAGTATTTTATTAAATCGTGAAAATGAATCTCTTATTAAAGAAAATCAAAAGCTTTCCAAAAAGGTAATTATTTTAGAAAAGAGAAAGGTTTCTTGACAAGAATGTGATCACTCCATAAAATTGGCAAAAGATATTGAAGAGTCACTTTCTAAAGCCCTCTCTCATGCCAAAACTCTTACAAAAGAGAAGGGGGAATTAGAAAGGAAATTAGAAGCCACTCTTTTGCAAATCAAAAATAATAAAAAAGGTTTTGAAAATAGGTGTGTCATGCTTGTGAAAGAAAACTTTTCACTTAAAGCACAAGTTCATGATCTCACCATGGCCATTTAAAAAATTGGAATAGGCCAAAAATCTCCGGAAATGATCTTAGGGAACCAGTGCCATGGTTCTGGAAAATTTGGGCTCGGATATCGAGGTGAGGGCTACCGCCCGGCGCTAGCCACTAACGCCGGCGCTAGCACCTCATACCAAAAACCTGAATTTTCTTTTTCAAAATGTTTTTCTTCTGTAAATCCAATTTATTCCAGCAAGAAAATATTCCAGAAAAGGGTCTCAACCCCCTTTATTTCATGTGCAAACTGTTATAGGTTAGGTCACACATCTAGTTCTTGCAGGAGAATAAAACAAAATGCTTTAAAACAAATCTGGGCACCTAAAGCTTCCACTTATTCTATGGGTGGTACCACTTGTGTATCCAGATCTTTACTCTCATCTTCTTTCTAGATGTGCACGCAGGCTAAGGACAATGAACACGTGTGGTACTTGGATTCTGGATGCTCCAAGCACATGATGGGCAATAAAGCGAAGTTCCTTAGCCTAGAAAAGAAGAAGGGAGGGATCGTGACGTTTGGTGATAACGGAAAAGGAAAGATCATGGGAATTGGTACAGTTGGTAACAAGTCCTTTACTCTATCTAATGTTATTTATGTGAAAGGATTAAAACACAATTTAATTTCTATTAGCCAATTATGTGATAAAGGATTAGATGTGTTATTTGAATCTTCCACTAATCTATGCAAAATATCTAATCCTATTACAAATAATATTTTACTAACTGCACCAAGAATACACAATGTTTATATAGTTTCATTTCATGATCTTTCAAAATCATCTTTAAAATGTTTTATTACCAAAAATGATGAACTTGAACTTTGGCATAGAAGGCTAGGACATGCTAGCACAAAGCTCATTGTAAAACTTGCCAAAAGAGATTTAATTAGAGGATTGCCTAGATTAAATAGAAATTTACCTTCACTTTGTTCACCATGTCAAAAAGGTAAAATTACTAGATCCTCTTTCAAAAGTAAATATGTTATTTCTACTACAAGACCTTTGCAATTAATTCATATGGATCTTTTTGGTCCCGTTAGCATCGCAAGTGTTGGTGGTAGATTATATACATATGTTTTAATAGATGATTTTTCAAGATATTATTGGACATTATTTCTCCCTTCCAAATCCGAAGCGTTTTGTGAATTTTCAAAATTATGTACTCGTATTCAAAATGAAAGTGATTTAAAAATTAAATGCATTCGCTCGGATCATGGAGGAGAATTTGAAAATGAAAAATTAACATCTTATCGTGATATGTTAGGCATAAAACATGAGTTCTCCGCACCACGCACACCACAACAAAATGGTGTTGTGGAAAGAAAGTATAGAACACTTCAAGAACTAGCACGCACTATGTTATGTGAATATAAATTACCTAAGTCTTTTTGGGTCGAAGCCGTAAGTACTTCGTGTTATGTTTTGAATAGAATCATGCTTCGCCCATCTCTTAATCTCACACCATATGAACTCTATTTTCAAAAGAAGCCTAATGTATCTTACTTTAAAGTTTTTGGTTGTAAATGTTTTATTTTGAATACAAAAGATAGCTTGGGAAAGTTTGATGAAAAAATGTGATGAAGGAACATTTCTTGGGTACTCTTCAACTAGTAAAGCTTATAGAATTTTTAATAAAAGAACTAGTAGAGTTGAAGAGTCAATTAATGTAATATTTGATGAGTTTGTTCCTTGTGTAGAAAAACTTTCCGCAGGCAACGAGGATGATCTATTACCACCTTTGGAGCATGGTGACAAAGAACCTTCCAAAGAAGAAGAAGAGGAGGCCTAGGAAGATGAAAATGTACCTCCAAGTGCCTTGAAATTCACATTAGATCATCAACGGGAATTGATAATTGGTGAACCATCCATCGTGGTAAGAACTCGCTCTTCTCTTCATGAATCATTTTCAAATATTTGTTTTGTTTCCGAAATCGAACCAAAAACCGTTTTTACCGCTTTGAATGACGAATTTTGGTTTTTGGCTATGGATGAAGAGTTAGATCAATTTGAGTGACATAATGTTTGGAAATTAGTTGAAAGACCATCTAATCACCTGGTTGTAGGTGTAAAATGGATTTTTAAAAATAAATTAGATGGTGAGTCTAGAATCACTAGAAATAAAGCACGATTAGTAGCACATGTATATTCTCAAATCGAGGGGATAGATTTTGATGAATCTTTTGCACCCGTTGCTAGATTAGAGTCTATAAGAATTTTTCTAGCATTTACAAGCTTTAAAAGAATAAAACTATTTCAAATGGATGTGAAAAGTGCTTTTCTAAACGGGTTTGTAAAAGAAGAAATTTATGTTGAACAACCCCCCGGTTTTATTAGTGAAAAATTTCCAAATCATGTTTATAAACTAGAGAAAGCGCTTTATGGTTTAAAACAAGCGCCTCGTGCATGGTATGAAAGACTTACATCATTTTTAGTGAAGCACGGTTATATTATGGGAAGTGCGGATAATACTCTCTTCATTAAGCACAACAATGATGATATAATAATTTTACAAATATATGTTGATGATATTATTTTTGGATCTACTAATGAAGAGATGTGTAAAGAAGTTATTTTAGTGATGAAAAATGAATTTTAAATGAGTCTTGTAGGAGAACTTTCTTATTTCCTTGGTTTTCAAATATCACAAAGAATTGATGGTATCTTTGTATGTCAAACTAAATATGTCCATGATATGCTTAAACAATTTTGGATTTGAAAACCTTAAACATGCTTCTACACCAATGAGTGCATCACTAAAATTAGGAAAAGATGAATCAGGAATTTCTATAGATCAAACTTTATATAGAGGTATGATAGGATCTCCTCTTTATCTAAGTGCAACTAGACCCGATATTATGTTTGTCGTATGCTTATGTGCTCGATTTCAAGCCAATCCAAAAGAATCTCATTTAAAAGCGGTAAAACAAATTTTTAGATATCTCATTGGGTCATCTAGATTAGGACTATGGTACCCGCACAATAATTCATTTACACTTCACAGCTACTCCAATTCGTACTATGCCGGTTGTTCACTTGATAGAAAAAGCACTAGTTGTACTTGTCATTTTCTAGGACCTTCATTAGTTGCATGGTCTAGTAGGAGACAAAATTCGGTTGCACTCTCCACCATGGAGGTCGAATACATTGCATTAGGGAGTTGTTGTGCACAAGCTCTATGGATGAGCCAAACTTTAGAGGACTTTAGTTTTCATCTAAAACTTATTGAATTAAAATGTGACAACAAAAGTGCCATTGATCTCACAAATAATCCGGTACACCGCTCTAAGTCCAAACATATAGATGTGCGTTATCATTTCATAAGGGATCACATTAAAAATGAAAATGTAAGGATTAGTTTCATTGGCACGGACTCTCAACTTGCTGATATATTTACTAAACCTCTTCCCGCTGTAAGGTTTCAAATGTTAAGGTTGGAATTAGGAGCCTTAGACATCTTAGGATGAATAACGTGTAAAACGCTAATGTTTTATGCAATTTGAGCAATCAAGACATCTCTGAATATTACACAATTTCTGCATAAGACTACTCTTAAGACCCCTAATCAATATCAAAAATAAAAAAATTAAAATTTTTAAAAAATCGTGTACTGTTTGCCGCGCTATCACTAGCGTCGGCGCTAGCATGGGTTTGTGATTTTTCTGTTTTTTAAAATTTCTAAAAATCAACAAAAATATGTTAGTTTATATGTACAAATTTATTTTTGTGTTTCTGTCTATTTTATTTTTGTTTTGTTTGCATTATGAAAAATCAACTACAAAAATTCAAAATTCAAAAATACAAAAATATGTTTGTGTGATTTTTCTGTTTTTATTTCTTTAAAAAATGATAAAACTACAAAAAACTGTATGATCTTTATTGCCAATATCAAGCATGTATGAATTCTATTATTTAGAATTATTTACAATGTTAAAATTTATTCCTTGAAATTACTATGAACATTGTTTTGTTTATCATGCTTTGATATATCTATTTAAAGTGCATCAATTGTATTGGAAAATATGTGTAGAACCAAGTTAGCATACCTCTAAGTATGAGTAAATGTATTATGATTGATAATGATACCTTTCACTCACTTATTTTGGTAATCAACATGTGTTGTTTAAATTTAAAAATGCTTGCTTGTGTATTGTATTTGTACAATGAATTAAAACTTGCATAAGTTTATTGCCTACACTACATTTGAATTGCACTTATGAAATTTAGAAAAGTGGTTAAGTTAAAAATTTGGGTTTGCAAAACAAGTGTATTCGGAGAATGTTGTCTCACAAATGTTAACAAAAAATTATATATGTAGACAAATATAACTCCACCGAGCACTACTTGAACCTCCTGATAAGTCTTCATAAGCATTGTGAGGTTGAGCACCTTGGAAAGAATAGTAAAGTGTCTTGTGCAAACCTTGGTCATTACACCACTTTTTATAAAAATAGTGTGCATTAAAGTGTGTGAAAGTAATATACTTGTGTTTTATTGTGCACTTCACATTACATATGTCTTGTATTTTGTGATTTAAATCAATTGGTAACATTGCCCAAAATACACTTGTGTGCACATCATTATCTTTCATAACACTTCTTCTCATGAGTATTGGATTCTAATGCTTTATCTATACTACTCTTTATATAAGAAATGCACTAGATAACCTAGCATGATCTCTACAATGTTTTGGTATATCTTGAACTTAAGTAACATTGTAGTATAATCTTTCTTTGATATGTTCATTTCATGCTTAGTATCTTTATGAAAAACTTTGAGATTTCAAAAAGGTTAAAACATCTTTCAATTTTGAACTAAAACCCATATTTTTACTTATGCTTTTCATGCTTACAAAAAGATGTTTCTTATAATCTTCCGCATGCTTAAACTCTTTATCATTTCATAAATTACAAAAGCTTGATCATGATTTATACTATGCTTAAACTCTTTATCATTTCATATATTACAAAAGCTCTATCATGATTTATAACTAGCCTAAAGAATGCCTCCTTACTAACCTCACCCCACCTTCTTTTGAAAATACCAAAAGGGGGAGAGTAATTGAAGAAATCTATATAGGAGAAATATAGAAGATTAAGGGGAGAATAATTCATGTAATCTATCATTTAGGGGGAGTAAAACATAAATTGCATTTATGTAGGTGGAGCATTAAGATAGGGGGAGTATGCACATTATCATGCTTATCATATACTATAGTTGCACTATCATCTTGCTTATCCTATACTATAAACACTATTGTTGATTTCTTGCTAAGTGGATTTGTTATTATCAAAAGGGGGAGATTGTTGGACATGTGTGTCACATCCCTTTGTTTGAGAATAACAAATCCCAAATTGTATTTGATCTTGCTTGTCGTGTGTTTATAGTGTGCAGGAACTATAGGTGCAATACTCCACAGGTAGAAAGCAGCTGAATTCAAAAATTTGGAAGAATGCGCTACCGCCAGCGCTAGCGCTACCGCCAGGCGCTAGTTGAGGTTCCGTTCGACGAACTTCGAGCTGCGTTCGACGAAATTTTCGTTCGACAAAAATTTCCATTCGACAAACTTCAAGCTGCGTTTGACGAAATTTTGGTTCAACGAAAATTTCATACGACAAAAATTTCCGTTCAATGAAAATTTAGTTCGTCGAAAATTCCGTTCGACAAAAGTTTGTTCTGCCACGACGACCGACGGTTTCGCAATCGCTACCGCCAGCGCTAGCACTACCGCCTGGCGCTATCTCAAGTTCGTGCACAGCGCCACGCCGCCGATGGTTTTCGCAACCGCTCCACACGAACGCTACCGCAGGCGCTAGGAGCTACCGCAGGCGCTATCTTCAAGTTCTATAAAATGATGGGCTCTCTCACATTTTGAGTGTTTGCTTCCAGAGAGATTACGTGTGCCAAATTTCCAGAGATGCTACTCTGCCGAAATTTCATCTCCCACTCAAATTCAAAGAGGATTTCTAGAGAAGGAAGCCACCACGCTGCATCTGAAGAACGATCGCTTCAACCTCGCTTATGCTACAGCGATCCTTCATCCTCACCTTCAGAGATCACATATAGGGAGTTTCATTACTGTTATATTTATTTTCATTCCATAATTTTTGTAATCGTTAAGTTAATTCGCCTTGTGTTGGCGACTAGGTCTGGGTAGGACTTAGGGGGGAATTCACCTTGTGTTGGTGACTAGTTCTAGGTGATTAGATCTAGGGGGCTCGAGGCCATATCCGAGGAAAGATTGGCTAGAGCGGCTTGAGGCCTTATCCGGGGAAGGATAGGCTAAAGCCAACCGGTTTGTGGGGATACATGTCGGTATTGAAAAGGAAAAACATTTTACATTTATACGCCTCTGATTTCTAGCGATATAGAAATCAAATTTATGTAAACACTTTTTCCATATAATATAATCATGTCTCTTTTGTGTTTACTTGATTTCTATCATTTGGCATGACTTTTAGAATTGCAAATTACAATTGTTTTCCTTCTTTAAGATAAATTGTTATTTTGTTCTAAGTTTCTCTAAACAATTTAGTAAAAAGTAACAAAGAATTTTATTCCCTTATTCACCCCCCCCCCCCCTCTATGGGCGCCGTAAGATCCAACAATCAGAATAACAATGAAATCTATTCTCACCACCACATCATCATTGCACATGAACACAAGCAAGGATCCATAACATTAACCTAATAAGCATTCGTACAACAACACAAAGAGAAAGCACAAGCATCAATGTTTAGAAAGGACCGAATAGAAGATGTCACCGTGTCTTGGGTTCTCGGCCGGAGTGAGAGGTTGTCGGGCTCTCTCCGGGCTCGGCCTTCAGATGGTGTGCGGACTCGAAGGAGGCTGTCACCGCTCCAACGATCTTCAGCGCTTCTATGGTCTCCTCGGCGAAGAATGCTTGAACTAGTGGCGGAGAATGCTTGCAAATGCTCCCGGATGGAGGAATGGCGAAGGAGATCGCTGGAAATGGTCTCCTCTTGTCTCCTCCGGTGGAAAGGGTGAAAATGGCGGGGTTCCTGGTTTTTCCCGTGAGGGAATCGGTCTCTATTTGGTAGCAGCATTTCCTGCTTTAAATACTAAACAGACAGAATTTTGGTCACGCACGGTCGAACGCACGATCGTGCGTTGCTCGTGCGATAATTAATGATTAAAACTGGCGTGAAGATGAGTTGCGCCGCCCGTGCGATTTACTCACGCACGGGAAAATCCTCCCGTGCGTCAAAACGCACGGGTAAATTCAGAAAAGCTAGAAATAGGAAGAAACAGGCATCCGTGCGTTTGACTCACGCACGGGCAATTCTGCTCGTGCGTCAAAATGCACGACTAAACTCAGATCTCCCGTTTTCTACCCAGTTGAGAACGCACGAACACAACCGTCCGTGCGTCAAGAAAACGCACGTCCGTGCGTTGCACACAATCATGAATTCTGGGGGAAAACTGGATGATCCGACCACCTGATACAAGATAAAACAGCTGGGAAAACACTTCCAGCACTAGATAAACATAAAGGGATGGGGAGCACCATGTGCTTACCCCCAATAACAAGGAGCGCAAATGCACACCGAAACGGGCCTAAGAGTGCACCTAGCAAGGAATAACAAATATAATCAACAATATGCCTAAGGTGTAGTGCATCGACTAGAAATACGGCCCAGATGAGTCCAAAAATGTGTATATAAATGGGACTCATCACACCCCCCAGACTTAACCATTTGCACGTCTCGGGCAAACTACTCAGCTCTTCTGTCAGAACAATTGGATGTTAGAGTGAGTTTGAGCGGTAGAGACCTATGCGAAGTCGCATGCACACGTGCATAAAAATACATTAGAACAGAATTAAACTCAAGATTATATCTAACTATTTTTAGAACAGTAATTTGAAATTTACTTTACTTGGATGGTGAATCCCGGTGAATCTTTCGGTCGCGCAAAAGGGAAAATAGCGTGACTAATGAGTAGAGTTTTACTCGAATCAAAGCTCGGGACAAACTCCTAAGAAATCCATCAAAGTCAGTGTCCATAGGCTTGCACGTTCGCACTCTCTCTACTGCATGAGATGACTCGTATCTAAAATCAATAGGACTTATGGGTTAGGATTGGGCTTAGGTTGAGTTTAGGCTAGATAAGTAGAAGGACGATGGGAATCACATTCAACATAAACTGAGCACTCAAGAGAATTACAATCACCAATAAAACATTTTCAAGAATTACACAACACCCCCAGAATTCAACTGAACACTAGGTGCGTGCTAAGCCAAATATAATTTGAATTTGTCGAGAGAGTATTCATTTTGAACAACTTTTTTTTCTTTTTTTTTCTTTACTTTTCTATTCTCTTCTCGACAGAATACTTTTGTAGGCACAACAAAAACAGCTCCTTTAGCTAAATCAAAGCTGCCATACACCACAGAGATAACACCAAATACGATCGATAGATAAATTTCTTTCAGCTCAAAAGTTGGTGCGAAAATAGGTTTGGCCGTATGGCTTTGGTGAAATTTTAGTGGAGCTAAAAAGGAGGAAAGGTAGGCTCAAGTGGGCTTGCAAAGGTGATTACGTTGGTGAGAATTTCAAAAGCACAAACGGATCAAGAAATAGCCTATATCACATTTTATAATGAGTACTTCAACGTAATCTTTTCAAGAGTAGCCTAGTGCAAGTTCTAGCCACCGAGAAAGGTTGTCCTTCCTTCCGACCCTAGTAATAAGCTACTACTAGTCCAGCTACACTCAACCTTATGCTACCGTTGTATTCACCGGATTCACCACTAAAGTAAAATAAATTGCAGCTACTATAATAGAAATAATTAAATTATAACTTTGAATTTTATTCTACTATAATTGAATTTCTAGGCATGACGGGAGCAATTGACTAGAGCACTACTTGAGTCAACATTTTTCTCTACTCCTCACTCCTACACTAACAATCCAATTCTTACGAGCGGGGAACCTCGTAGCAATATCCAATAAGCACGTGTGATCAAGTGCGTGTGAACTAGGTGAAAGTGTATGCAATGTGTGCAACAAAATGATAAATCCTAACTCAGCACATTCTAACATGCCATGCAAAGTGTGTGTACATGCACATCTCGCTCTCTCCCCCAGACTTGATCAAAATGAAATAAAATAGACAATTCAGGAATAGGGAAAAATAGGGGTAGAGAGGACCTATGCTCATAAAAGAGCATGCCAGAAGTGCGGTATAATCATTCTTTAAAGATCTCCTCCTCTTCATCCAATCGCATTCACACCTGCAATGTTAGTGCCAAAGCAAAAACAAACAAAACATAATAGAAATTAAAGCAAGCAAGGGAACCGGGTGGTTCCCATGGGTTGTCTCCCAAGAAGCCCTTTTGTTTAACGTCCTTAAAGATGGACCAAATACCTGTATTAAGCATTGTTCATAAAGCAGAAAATTTAGAGAAAAGTTTCACACACACAGATCACAGCAAGAAAAAGAACATCAGCTATACGCGCTTTTGTAGTGCACGTCTCCAGTGGCTTGTAGGCTGGAGGTGAAAGCTTTAGGGCCAAAATTGGTGTCACCCAATTTCTCCCTAGCCTCTGCCATCTTGACATTGGAAGTAGTGGAGCGTGCACCACGCAATCGTCTCTCTTGTTTCAACTTCTCCACGGTTGGAGAGTGTCGGAGTTGATAGTCGTCAGATTTTCCCACCTTGGTGGTGGGTGGCATCACTTCCGTTGCCGGAGTGGCAATTGGGTCAGCCCAAGAGACAGACTGTTTAATAGGTTTATTGCACGATTTCTTGCTAAATAAAAATGGGACATTGTCCCGAGTTAAGTTTTGCTTGGCGGGTTCGGAAACGAGGCTCTCCTTCCTCTCCGGGTCACATTCCTTTCGTAAGCCTGCTTCTTCTTCTTTTTCACATGACTGCTTCTCATCCTTTTCTTCCTCCAATGATACTATTTCAGCCCTGATTCCTGTGGGGCACTCATATGCATGATGCCCCGGGCTTCCACACCCTTGGCATGAGATCATCATCACTGAGGCAGAAGGGAGGGTAGGCCTCTTTAGTAGCACGGTACTTTCAGCATGTGCACCAGACGTGTTCACCTCAAAGAGTCCCCGAGCATTCCTTGGAGCGTTTCTTCCAGCAGTCCAAAAGGAGCTATGAATGGCAGTGTCTTGGACGATCTGTAATGTGTCTTCTGGGTGTGGTTCATCATAGTTCCACCTGCAGCAGCATCAATCATGGCCCTGTAGTTAGGCTCAATAGCAAAGTAAAAAATTTCTACTATAGTCCATGGTTGCAGCTCATGCTGGGGACATTTCCGGAGAAGGTTCATGAACCTCTCCCAAGCTTCTGCGAGAGCCTCCTGATCGTGTTGTTGGAAGGTTGAAATTTCCCTCCACAAGTTTACGACCTTGTCGACAGGATGGAACTTCGCCAGAAATTTTTCTTGCAGAGCGTCCCTAGTGGTAGCTGTGCCAGGTGGTATCGTGTGGAGCCACGCCTTTGCCTTGTCACGTAGAGAGAAAGGGAACAGCCTGAGCATTACCGTCTCATCAGCCAACCCTGCGTACCGAAATGTCCCGCAAATTTCTGTGAATTCAACCAAGTGAAGATGGGGGTCTTCACTGGCTAACCCAGAGAATTGGGCCTGGTTGCGGATCATGTTCAGGATGGCCGGCTTTATCTCAAAGTTGTTGGTGGTGATAGCCGGGCCGAATCTAGGGTACACACTCCCAACAGTGGGTGTAGTGTAATCTCTCATGGTCCTGGGTCGTGGCCTAGCCACTTCATTCTCGTCAGCTACCTGACCCACGACCGGTGCATTTCCCACTCCGGGATCAACCTGATTTCCATTAACATCCATGGTGGTAGGAGCACGGAGATGCGCCCGCAGGGTATGCTCTATTTTAGGGTCAAATGCTGCGCACTCACCGGGATCTCTTCTATGCATACACACTCTTCAACAAAAAAGAAGAAAATTAAAAAAAACAAAAAGACCTTAAAATGAATTTCCAAAGAAAAACAAATCATACACGCTTGCAGTCCCCGGCAACGGCGCCAAAAACTTGATGCGCGATTTCAGCAACGCTAATTAGCAAGCACTAAATGCGATACGACGGCAGTGCACTGGTCGCTCAAGTAATAAAATAGGGAGGAACTCCCCGAATGTCAATCTCAAATGACTGCAAGTTGGGTAGTATGATTCGCTTTGCCCGGAAATTAGGTAAAAGGATTACTAAGTAATAACATAGGGGGTTGTGATTGGATTCCTAAGCTATTGCGGAAATAAGAGAAATGCGGGTCGAAAAGCACCGCTTCGCAAGATGTGGGTGAATGCAGCGACGGCGATGCCGCGCTTCGGTAAGCGGATGGAGTGGCCACAGTGCGAGGTTTTATGAGGGTCGTGTTCACCTCTTCGCCAACATCACCACTAGAAATTGCTAGATGGCTTCACACACAAACAACCTAGTCTATCACAATAAC
Source organism: Dactylorhiza incarnata (assembly GCA_033032865.1). NCBI lineage: Eukaryota > Viridiplantae > Streptophyta > Magnoliopsida > Asparagales > Orchidaceae > Dactylorhiza > Dactylorhiza incarnata. The sequence goes on along the minus strand of JAWHQI010000026.1, from coordinate 1,382,091 downwards.
AATGAAAACTATTCTCACCACCACATCATCATTGCACATGAACATAAGCAAGGATCCATAACATTAACCTAACAAGGGTTCGTACAACAACACAAAGAGAAAGCATAAGCATCAAAGTTTAGAAAGGAAAAAATAGAAGATGTCACCGCGTCTTGGGTTCTCAGCCGGAGTGAGAGGTTGTCGGGCTCTCTCCGGGCTTGGCCTTCAGATGGTGTGCGAACCCGAAGGAGGCTGTCACCGCTCCAATGATCTTCAGCGCTTCTATGGTCTCCTCGGTGAAGAATGCTTGAACTAGTGGCGGAGAATGCTTGCAAATGCTCCCGAATGGAGGAGAGGCGAAGGAGATTGCTGGAAATGGTCTCCTCTTGTCTCCTCCGGTGGAAAGGGCAAAAATGGCGGGGTTCCTAGTTTTTCCCGCGAGGGGAATCGGTCTCTATTTGGTAGTGGCATTTCCTGCTTTAAATACTAAACAAGAAGAATTTTGGTCACGCACGATCGTGCGATACCCGTGCGATAATTAATGATAAAAACTGGCGTGAAGACGAAGCTGCACCGCCCGTGCGATTTACTCACGCACGGGCAAATCCGCCCGTGCATCAAAACGCATGGGTAAATTCAAAAAAGCTAGAAACAGGCGTCTGTGCGTTTGACTCACACACGGGCAATTCTGGTCGTGCGTCAAAATGCACGACTAAACTCAGATCTCCCATTTTCTGCCTAGATGAGAACGCATGACCACAACCGTCAGTGCATCAAGGAAATGCACGACCGTGCGTTGCACACAATCATGAATTTTGGGGGAAACTGGATGATCCGACCACCTGTATACAAGATAAAACAGCTGGAAAAACACCTCCAGCACTAGATAAACATAGAGAAACGGATGGGGAGCACCATGTGCTTACCCCCAATAACAAGGAGCGCAAATGCACACCGAAACGGACCTAAGAGTGCACCTAGCAAGGAATAACAAATATAATTAAAAGCATGCCTAAGGTGTAGTGCATCGACTAGAAATACGGCCCAGATGAGTCCAAAAATGTGTATATAAATGGGACTCATAAAGGGGCGTGGGTGGCCGAGAAAACCAAGATAAAGGGGCTACAGGTTGGGGCAATCTCCACCGTTGTCTAGAGGAGGAAGATGAGTGGATGCCCTCCAATCTTGCATCAAGATGTGTGCTATTGATTTAATTCGTATTTCTGTTTTTTTTACTATACCTAGATTTAATTATTAAAAATACTTAGGTTCCTCTATAGAAAAAGTGGTCAACACATAGGTTGTAGCCCTTAGAGTCTACGTTATTATAAAATTTGTTTCAGACCAAAAGGAGTACTGTAGCTCCCTGTAGATCCATTTTGGTGGGACAGGTCCTAGTGTAGGACAGCCACCATTTCTTGAATAACTTTTGATTGGTTCATGGGATAGACTTGAAAATTGAAACATAAGCTATTTTACCTACACACTTAACATATAAAAAGATGGGAATTTTAGGAGAACATGTTTCTAAGGTTTTTTTGTAATAAATTAATAATTCATATATTATTTAATTATAGGGTCTAATGACATCCAATCCCTTCCAAATTTTGGTGAGTGCCTCTTAGGGTTATTATATGACCTTGGTAAAAATTTCAGACCAATTGGGACTGATTTGGTTGGGCAATTAGTTAAACCAAGTTTGGTCAAACTAGGTCAAACTAGATCAAAAGTGCACATGATGGAATTAGGTGGTCAAATCTCATCCAAGTGGTGTGAAACTTTGGCCTCTGGTTTAGGATCACCTAAGAAACCCCTATGAGTAATTTGGGGTGATGTGGGGTGGATATGCCCTATGACCCTAGTTCTAACCTTAGGGTTGCACTTTAAGCCTTGTGAAGGACATAGGGGCATATGTCCTTGAATGATCATGAAACTTGGTAGATAAGTTCATAGGATGTAAATATGCCCTAGGTAATTTTATGAGAATTTTAGGAACACTTTTCCCCTATGAATTAAGTTACAACCTTTTAGGGCACTTTCCCATAAGAGAAATTTACATGCTTAATTTATCTTGGATATTGATAAAAGTTTGGTAGTGCTTATATAATCATGATATAAACCTTTGGTATTTTTTGTACAATTTTTGAAGTGATTTAATTAGTACATGATTCACAAGTCATCCTTTTTGCCCTAAGATTATGATAAATAAATGAGGGCCAAATATCCTCTGGAAAATTATGAAATTTGGTAGCAGGACATTTTAGGGCAGTAGAGAACTCTGTGAATTTTTGTATAATTGTTGAAATTATTTATCAGTAGGTTACTTCACAATTTTCATTAGTATGGGTTTACTTGGAATATTTATTTATGTGACTAATTTGTTTTGATAAATTCTGAAATTTGTCCAGTAGACTTTTTTGATCAATATAAATGTCTGATAATTTTCCCATAATTTTTGGACAAGTATTTTTGGTGGTTCCTTCTTTAATTTCAAATTTGGGGTAATTATTCAATATTATAATTAGAGGCCAGCCCCTTACTGCAAAATTGTGATACTCTATATTTACTGTTATTTAGACATCATAGATTTTCCATAATTTTATGGGGGCCATATCATAAGAAGATCTTACACTTCATGTTCAATTTCATGCTTGGCCAATGTTGGAGAAATTATAATAAATGCCAAATAATTAAGGAAAAATATGATTCTGTGGATTTAGTCTTAAAACATCATGATAGACCTCCAGTAAATAGCTTGAGTCAGTTGGAAGAATATTTGGAGTGCCTCCTCTCATGCAACTCATATAACTCATTTGGTCTACGTATAGTAAAATTGTAAGATTTAAGTAGCATGCAGATCATTAGGTGGGAATGGAAGGTAGTTGGTGTATCTAGCCTAGTTGAAGAGACTGAAGGTCACCAAAAGGAGTTTAGGTGATGAGAGTGTACCCGATAAGCTTAAGGGTAAGCTTGTGCTCAGAATTGATGATTAATCGCCATTCCCGTGAGAGTAATAAACCACCTAGGGTTAATATAAGTGAAATGGTAAGAGGGCTATGCATATGGGAAGATACCAATAACATTAAGTGTCTTGAGAAAGGGAGCCTTGGGATGTCATCCCATTATATTTCCTAGTACCGTAGCGAGCCCCATACTAGGTAATCCTCAGGAAGTCCAAGATTAACCATAAATTATAGGGATAAGTTAATGTACAAGATTAATTTAATAAACCGCACACCCACACCCCGTGGTTATGTGAGGTTAGTTTGTTGGGTCTTACGAGCGGTAGGCTCGGTGGTTGTAGAAGCAGACTAATTGGTCCGGTGAGCTTTGACTCAGTAATGCTTGTTGGTGCGGACGGGTTGGTCCGGCGAGCCGGTGGCTCGGAAGGTTATGGTGACGGGCGGGTTAGCCTGGGGAGCTTATGGCTCGGAGATAGATGGTAAGCATGTTTGCATATGCATAAAGGTGGTGGGTCTTCGGTATTGGACGGTCGTTCACACCGACGTCAATACGTTGACTCAGCAAGTGTGGAATTTGCACTTAGCCATAAAAGTCTGGTGGTCCAGCCAATAAGAGTACGCATATGCTCCCCGGTTTGCGTTGAGGCGTACGATAGGTCTAGTTTAGGTAGTGTGAATCCCAACCTAGAGGTGGGCGAGGCCCAACCAACCACTTATGTTTGCCACTACGGGAGTATCCTGGGAGTCTTGCTAGCTCCAAAAAGGGGGAGCTAAAGGTCTGTGCGCATAAAGTCAAAGTGTGTGAGTTGCACTTGTGTGAATATAGCATAAACTGCATAACTCTACATGTCATGGCATAAGCATTGCATTTTAACCCCTACCCCTATCGTATAAATTGGTTATGGGACTTTTTATACGATAGGTCTGTTGGATCTTACGACGCCCTTAGAGGGGGGGGGGGGGTGAATAAGGGAATAAAAATCTTTTTATAATTTTATGGAAATTACTAAATTGTTTAAAGTAATATTAGAACATAAAATAACAATTTAGCTAAAGGAAGAAAATATCATAATTTGCAAGTTTAGGATTTAGAAACAAGTGCTAAATTGTTATATGATGAAATAGATTAAGATAAACAATTTAGACAAAGTGATTTGAATTGAAAGCTTTGTAACCAATATTTTAGAGATAACGCCAAAAGTGAGAAATCAAGTAAACACAAATAGAGACATGATTGTATTTATATAAAAATGGTGTTTACATAAATTTGATTTCTATATCGCTAGAAATCGGAGGCGTACAAATGAAAATATCTTTTCCTTTTCTATACCGACTCGTATCCCCACGAACTGGTTGGCTTTAGCCTATCCTTCCCCGTATAATGCCTCAAGCCGCTCTAGCCAATCCTTCCCCGGATATGGCCTCGAGCCCCCTAGATCTAATCACCTAGAACTAGTCGCCAACACAAGGCAAATTTCCTCCTAAGTCCTACCCAGACCTAGTCGCCAACACAAGGCGAATTAACTAAACGGTTACAAAGAAAGTATGGAATGAATGAAAGATAAAGATAACAATAGTAAAACTCCCTATATGAGATTTCTGAAGATGAGGATGAAGGATCGTTGTAGTATGAGTGAGGTCGAAGCGATCGTCCTTCGGATGTAGCATGACGTAGTCCTCCTCCAGAATTCTCCTTAAGCTTTTTGTGGGAGATCCATCTTCGGCAGCATAACAGCACTGGAATTGTGGCACAAGCAACCTCTCTGGGATAGATTGCCAAAATGATCGAAGTTGGCTCATTTTATAGAACTTGGAGCTAGCGCCTGCGGTAGCGTTCGTGTCTAGCGGTTGCAGAACCATCTACTGCGTGGCTCTGTGCACGAACTTGAGATAGCGCCTGCGGTATCGCTAGCGCTGGCGATAGCGTTAACCGCTGAGATGGAACCAACTGAGCTAGCGCCTGGCGTTAGCGATAGCGCTGGTGATAGCGCTGGCGTTAGCGATTGCGCTGGCGGTAGCGCTGCTCCTTTCAAAAGATTGTTCCAAGCTGCTTTATACCTGTGGAGTATTGCACCTATAGTTCCTGACACTATAAACACACTACAAGCAATATCAAATACAATATGGGATTTGTTATTCTCAAATAAAGGGATGTGACACACAAGTCCAACAATCTCCCCCCTTTTGATAATAACAATTCCTTTAAGCAAGAAATCAACAATAGTGTTTATAGATAAGATAAGTAAGATAAAAGTGCAACTATAGTAAATGATATGCATGATAATGTGCATACTCCCCCTAACTTAATGCTCCCCCTACATAAATGCAATTTATGTGTTACTCCCCCTAAATGATAGATTTCATGAATTAGTCTCCCCTTATTTATCTATATTTCTCATATATAGATTTCTTCAATTAATCTCCCCCTTTTGGTATTATCAAAAGAAGGTGGGGTGAGGGTAGTAAGGAGGCATTTATATATCATGATCGAGCTTTTCGAAATATAAAGAATGATAAAGAGTTTAAGCATAGCATATATAAGAGATTTCAAATATAAAGATAAGAGTTGTAAGCAAGCGGAAGATTATAATAAACATCTTTTTGTAAGCATGAAAAGCATTAGTAGAAATATGAGTTTTAGTTCAAAATTGAAAGATGTTTTAACCTTTTTGAAATCTCAAAGTTTTTCATAAAAATACCAAGCATGAAATGAACATATCAAAGAGAGATTAGACTACATTGTTAATTAATTCTAAGTTCAAGAAATACCAAAACATTGTAGAGATCATGCTAGGTTTATCTAGTGCATTTTTATATAAAGAGTAGTATAAATAAAGCATTAGAATCCAATACTCATGAGAAGAAGTGTTATGAAAGATAATGATGTGCACATAAGTGTATTTTGGGCAATGTTAACAATGGATTTAAATCATCAAAATACAAGACATACATAAAGTAAAGTGCACAATAAAACACAAGTAAATTACTTTCACACACTTTTAATGCACATAATTTTTTAACAAAGTGGTGTAATAATCAAAGTTTGCACAAAACACTTTACTATTCTTTCCAAGGTGCTCAACCTCACAATGCTTATGAAGACTTATCAGGAGGTTCAAGTAGTTCTTGGTGGAGTTATATTTGTCTACATATATAATTTTTTGTTCATATTTGTGAGACAACATTCTCCGAATACACTTGTTTTGCAAACCAAAATTTTTAACTTAACCACATTTCTAAATTTCATAAGTGCAATTCAAATGTAGTGTAGGCAATAAACTTATGCAAGTTTTAATTCCTTGTACAAATACAATACACAAGCAAGCATTTTTAAATTTAGACACACATGTTGATTACCAAAAATAAGTGAGTGAAATGTATCATTATCAATCATAAAACATTTACTCATACTTAGAGGCATGCTAAGCTTGGTTCTACACATTTTTCAATACAATTGATGCACTTTAAATAGATATATCAAAGCATGATAAGCAAAACAATATTCATAGTAATTTGAAGGAATAATTTTTAACATTGTAAATAATTCAAAATAATAGAATTCATACATGCTTGATATTGGCAATAAAGATCATACAGTTTTTTTTGTTTTATCATTTTTAAATCAAATAAAAATAGAAAATCACAAAAACATATTTTTGTAATTTTTGAATTTTGAATTGTTATAGTAGATTTTTCATAATATGAATAAAACAAAAATAAAAATGTCAGCAATACAAAAACAAAGTAGTACATATAGACTGAAATATTTTTTGTGATTTTTAGAAATTTTGAAAATCAGAAAATTCCAAAATCCACGCTAGCGCCGGCGCTAGTGATAGCGCGGCAAACAGTACACAATTTTTTAGGAATTTTAAATTTTTGATTTTTGATATTGATTAAGTGTCCTTAAAGTAGTTCCATGCTGAAATTTCAGAATTTTTGGAGATCTCTAGGTGGATCAAATTTGCATGAAACTTTGGCTTTTCAAATTCTTATATTTTTCAAAACCATTTAAACAAGAAGATATAAACTATGAAGACACAAGAGGACATTTTTTATTAAATAACCCAAAATATGCATGATTTAAGTGATACGTAAATAAAATGATCATGCAAAGAGTAATATAAGTACGTCCTAAGATTAAAGACTACCCCGACTAAATGTCTACACCCTAGCCACGTACTAAGTGACGGATGGACATGAGGAGCTGCGCACATGTCATAGGTTGGGGGTGTTACTCTCATATGCACACACTAGAGAACGCTCAACCTAGCACTCTTTCCCCCCAGTGCCTCGCAAGGCCCCACTGGAACCCTCCCCGGTTAAGGACAAGACATGACTTAGAGGTTAGGTCTCTAATGTATACAACCCTACGCCCCCGCTATTGTGAGATATGAAGTCATAGGTGAAATAATCTTTTGGACAACCTATGCTTTTAAATCTAAGGGTTGGTATATAAACTATGGGTTTTGTTTAATGTGATGAGTTATATACCGGCATAGTTTTTCTACTTTTATGAGATGACAATATGTGATAACTAGCACAATTACTAATATTCAATAAGTGACAATGCTAGTATAATGAGTTTTGGGTTTAATGTCATGTCATAAGATTTATATTGAAATTGCATGTATTACAAAATAGAATTTCAAATTATAGATCTAGAATAGAGTGATGATTAAGTTTGATGTATATCTTCATCGCAAAGTTGATTATAGAGTTTACAAATATGAGAGATACACGCAATCAATAGCAAAATATATCAATACACCAAATAATGGAAAGAAAACATTATTCAAAAAATTTTATCATAAGATTCATAATTCTTATTATTGATTTGAGATATTTCTTGATAGAACATGAATTATGATTTATGATTATAGAGAATTTTGCATAGAATATATGTTAGATCATCATGATGTATGTAAATTCTAATTCTTCTAGACTTATGACAATATGATTTGGAGATTTTCTTTTGAATGAGCATGTTTGAATTGTAAGTCTAGAAAATGATGATCATGCTATCATATCAAAGAAAAAGATCATAAATATATAGTTTTGAAATAGAATGTCATTCAATAATTGAATTTATTGATCTTTGGTTTTGCATGATAATATATGATTCATGAAACAATATTCATAAATATTCTAATGATTAATCCATAAACTATGTGTTTATTGGAATTTTAGTATTCTATTATAATTTCAAATCACATAGTTATCATCAAATTTAAATAACATTGTACATGTTATGCCTAGCATAAATATATAATCATAGACCAAGAAGTGATGCTAGAATGATGAGTTTGAATGCAATGTTATTACATAGGATTAATGGAGATAATGTTGCATGTAATATGAGAAGTTTTCAAATTAATTTTCTTTAGACCTATAATGAAATGATTAATCTTTTGATTTGATCTTAATGATACAAGATGATTATAGGGTCTAAATTACATGCAAACATTGGTGACACACATCACACACATAATATCTAAATTAATATATGAAATAATTATACTAAGGATAGCATGTGATGAAAAATCCATAAACACAGAAATTTCCAAATCAAGCAAACTAAGATAGCTTTTAAAACGGAGTTAAAATAGGGCAAGTTGACAGCACCAAAAGAACTCAAATGAGCAAGCCTAGTTTGCCGTTGGATGGAGATTTTTGTGCTCTTTCCGAAAATATATTAAACGCGAAAATCGGACGAGCGGATCAAAAGATATGGCTTTTGAAGTTTTGATCTAAAACTCGCATTTTTGAAAAAATTAAACACGCGTTTTGTGAATGTTTGTTTTCGATTTTATTTGATAATATTTTTCATTATAAGGGCTATCAAATGCAACAAATAGAAAAATAATCAAAATGTTGCGCATTTTAATTTCTTAGCTTAAGCCCTTTAATAAACCATTTAAATCCATATTTTTTTAAAATAATTTCATTAGTCTTGAAAATAATTTTATATTCAAATGATAATGTTAATTCAAGACATTGATGGGCAAAGGATTTAAAAGGATATATTTAAACAATTTAAGATGAGAGATAGATCACTTTGAAAAATATATGACTTAATGTTCAATTTTAATTCAAATTTGATTTGATAAACATTAGGCTTAATATATGAAAGTCATATTTCATGATATATAAAGTGATCATAGCATGTTTGTTTAAAAAAAATATAAAATAAACAAAAGAAAAGAGACAATAAGCATATCATTAAGTAGAGTATTGATATTTCATTTTTAATTGTTTCTACTTCATGCAAATGATTGGATACTAATTAATAAGAGATTTAGGTATCCAAAGGGGACCATGTGGGATGGTTCCTTTGGGTACCCAAATACATCGTGATGGCTTTTGGGAAGATAGTGATGAATGGGCCTTTACAAGTGGAGTTAGTGTTTCGTTTCTAATTTTGGGCCTCCATTCATACTTTGGTTGTTTTTCTTTTAAATTCATATTATGATTATTTGACATCTTTTTGGAATGATAGTTGTTTGAAAAATAATTCATTTGGGATTTATGTTTATTCAAATTATTTTTCAAAATATATTGATGTTGATAATCATAATGAATTTTATTATTACGATTCTTTGAAAGTTTATAAGAGTGATTGTCTTTCTTTAGAAGTGATTGTTGAAAGAGTGGGTTACAATATGTTTTAAAAAATTGATTATTATTTTGATGATTTTCATTTCTACTCTTTCTTTAGACATACTCTTATAATATGAAGGATAATATTTTGTACTTTGATTTTCATGAAAAGGAGTTTTTAATTTTGAGTCATGATTGAAAATATATTGAGATTTATAATAATGACTCTTAAGAATTTTGTGAGGGTCATAATTTTTTTTGAAACTAAACTCCTTTTGAGTTGATGTATGAAAATGATCCTTTTTAGAAATGATTTTGTAAGTTAATTTATCCTTGTTATTCAAAATCTTATGATGAAATTCATTACATGACATTTGAATTTTTTCAACAAAAGATTTTAATTGTATTAACTTACAAGATAAAACATCATTTTCAATTAACAATTTTTCATTATGTCTTTTAGAAATTAAGAGCCCTTTTTCAATTTCCTTGAAATTTTCTTTTAATAAATTGCAATTAAGACAAGGAATAGGAATTTTAACTAAAGAGCGTGAAAGAGAATTTATCACATCAATATTTGATTCTACATTATCGTTTGCTTTTAAAGATTTATTTTCTAAACGTAATTTGGAATTAGCAATTTTTAACTTTAAAATTTTACGTTTAGCAATTTTAAGCATACGAGAAGTAGAAATAGAATTTGTTACAAAAAGAATAGATTTAGATTTTCTTACCTTGCTATAGTTTCCATCTTCTCTTTTGCTTGATGTGTTGCCAACAAATGAGTCCAACATTGTGACGTTGTATTTTTCTTCCTCCAAGCATGAGTCCTCATCGATTTCTTCTCTTGGATCCATAAGGAATTCCTCGTCGATTTCACTCTTAGATTTATCATCCTCCAAGAGTGAGTCCTTGTCAATTTCTTCTCTTGGATCCATAAGGAATTCCTCTTGTTCATCATCTGTGGAAAAAAGACTATAAGTATTCTCAAGAAATTTCCAAACTTCATAAGCAGTAGGAAATGTATAAATAAGTTTGAAAATATTTTGATATAATGCATAATATAGACTATTCATAGATTGGGCATTTAAAAACATTTCATTTTTATTGAAAATACTTGGGGGCATTTTAATTGTAATATTCCATACTTCCATATCCAAAGATTTAAGAAATTTTTCCATAAGAGTTTTCCACCCATTATAATTTTTACCTTCAAATAAAGGTGGGCTAAAGATTTTTGATTTATAAGAAAATTTCCCTTACAAGTAGAAGCGAGATCATGAGACGCCATTATTCCTGGTTTTTAAACCGTTTGGAATAACCTGCTCTGATACCACTTGTTGGATCTTACGGCGCCCTTAGAGGGGGGGTGAATAAGGGAATAAAAATCTTTTTATAATTTTATGGAAACTACTAAATTGTTTAAAGTAATATTAGAACACAAAATAACAATTTATCTAAAGGAAGAAAATATCATAATTTGCAAGTTTAGGATTTAGAAACAAGTGATAAATTGTTATATGATGAAATAGATTAAGATAAACAATTTAGAAAAAGTGATTTGAATTGAAAGCTTTGTATCCAATATTTTAAAGATAACGCCAAAAGTGAGAAATCAAGTAAACACAAATAGAGACATGATTGTATTTATATAAAAATGGTGTTTACATAAATTTGATTTCTATATCGCTACAAATGAAAATATCTTTTCCTTTTCTATACCGACTCGTATCCCCACGAACCGGTTGGCTTTAGCCTATCCTTCCCCGGATAATGCCTCAAGCCGCTCTAGCCAATCCTTCCCCGGATATGGCCTCGAGCCCCCCTAGATCTAATCACCTAGAACTAGTCGCCAACACAAGGCGAATTTCCCCCTAAGTCCTACCCAGACCTAGTCGCCAACACAAGGCAAATTAACTAAACGGTTACAAAGAAAGTATGGAATGAATGAAAGATAAAGATAAAAATAGTAAAACTCCCTATATGAGATTTCTGAAGATGAGGATGAAGGATCGCTGTAGTATGAGTGAGGTCGAAGCGATCATCCTTCGGATGTAGCGTGACGTAGTCTTCCTCCAGAATTCTCCTTAAGCTTTTTGTGGGAGATCCATCTTCGGCAGCATAACAGCACTGGAATTGTGGCACAAGCAACCTCTCTGCGATAGATTGCCAAAATGATCGAAGTTGGCTCATTTTATAGAACTTGGAGCTAGCGCCTGCGGTAGTGGCTAGCGCCTGCGGTAGCGTTCGTGTCGAGCGGTTGCAGAATTGTCGGCTGCGTGGCTCTGTGCACGAACTTGAGATAGCGCCTGCGGTATCGCTAGCGCTGGCGGTAGCGTTAACCGCTGAGACGGAACCAACTGAGCTAGCGCCTGGCATTAGCGATAGCGCTAGTGATAGCGCTGGCATTAGCGATAGTGCTGGCGGCAGCGCTGCTCCTTTCAAAAGATTGTTCCAAGCTGCTTTATACATGTGGAGTATTGCACCTATAGTTCCTGCACACTATAAACACACTACAAGAAATATCAAATACAATATGGGATTTGTTATTCTCAAACAAAGGGATGTGACACATGTCCAATAAGGCCCGGCTAAACGACCCCTTGGTCTATAGGTTTGTATGGGCATTCCTATAAATCAATGGTTATATATCTATTGTGTACTTATCTTTACTTAATGTTCTTTACTTGCTCTTTACCATGCTCTATTACTGCTTCAATTATTTATATACACATGTGTAGTTGTAGACATTTCCTGTAGACAAGATCCGTCGTCATCTGCTTTGTTTTACACCCCTTGTTGTCCTCCGCTTCATCCTCCCACACGGTGCCTAGGAGCAATTGGGGGAGGGGTGGGGAACATAAGGCTTAGTCTTTTTAACTAACGGTCGCTGGACCACATCCTTTTAGGGGATCGAGGAGACGCATTAGCACCAGAGGCCGGTGCAGACAGAGGCGGGTCATTCTAGTACAGGAGCACAAGTTTCAGGATCAGTGAGTGATTAGTAATTAGCTTCCGCGAGTGATCTTGTAGTGAGGACAAGATGTACAGGGCACGAGCCCTTTATTATTGTAACTTTGTTATTTCAGTTATACCATGTGGACATTTATTATATATAGCATGTGATTGTGGACTTGAACTTCTTTTTGTATATTTATACTTTTCATTTTCTGTGAATGATATGGCCGGCAGAATCCGCATTTTGTAGTGGCGACGTTCTCGAGTGAAGGTGTCACCGCAAAGCGGCGGTTCTGGGCATAAGACTCGGGTTTTCAAAAGAAAAAAAATGGGGTGTTACACCACAAAGCTCCCATTCCAAGGCACATAAAGTTATTAGTGACTACCCATAAGTATACCCTTTTATCATTACACTTCGATTACCCTACGTATTTTATGACCTTCTAAGAGGAAAGATGATATTTCGTCGGTCCCGAACATAACCTTACCCCTTAGCTTATCGGGTACACCCAACATATAGATCCCTAATGGTGACCCATCTAATGATCCATAAATTACTCAAGTTTATAGTTTTACTATACGCAGACCAAATGAGTTATATGAGTTGCATAGGGGGTACCCCAAATATTCATCCAACTGACTCAAGATTATTACTGGGAGTATACCATGATATTATAAGACTAAATCCAGAGGATCATATTTTTCCTTATTTAATTGGCATTTATTATGATTTTCCTCAACATTGACTCAATATGAAATTGAACATGAAGTATAAAATCCTCTTATGATATTGCCTCCACAAAATTATGAAAAATCTATGAAGTCAAAATAACAGCAAACACATAATATAACAATTTTGTAGTAAGGGGTTGACATCTAATTATAATATTGAATAATTACCCCAAATTAGAATTTAAAGAAGGAACCACCAAAAATACTTGTCTAACAATTATGGTAAAATTACCAGACATTTATACTAATCAGGAAAGTCAACTGGACAAATTTCAAAATATATCAAAACTAATTAGTCACAAAAGTAAATATTCCAAGTAAACTCATAATAGGGAAAATTGTGAAGTAACCTCCTGATAAATAATTTCAAAAATTATACAAACATTCACAGAGCTCTCTAATGACCTAAAATGTCCTACCACCAAGTTTCAAAATTTTCCAGAGGATATTTGGCCCTCATTTATTTAACATAGTACTAAGACAAAATAGATGACTTGTGAATAAAGTGCTAATTAAATTAATTCAATAATTCCACAAAAAATACCAGAGGTTTATATCATGGTATGAGGGTACTACCAAAATTTCACCAACATCCAAGACAATTTGAACATGTAAATTTTTCTTATAAGAAGGTTTCCTAAAATGGTTATAACCTAAATTAGAGGGGATAAGTGTTCCTAAAATTCTCATAAAATTTCCTAGGGAATATTTACACCCCATGAACTTATCTACCAAGTTTCATGACCATTCAGGACATATGCGCATATGTCCTTCACAAGGCTTAAAGTGCAACCCTAAGGTTAGAACTAGGGTTCTAGGGCATGTCCACCCCACATCACCCCAAATTACTCATGGGGGTGTCTTATGTGATCCTAAACCAGTGTCCAAAGTTTCACACCACTTTGATGAGATTTGATCACCTAATTCCACCATGTGCACTTTTGACTTAGTTTGGCCTAGTTTGACCAAACTTGGGTTAACTAATTATCCAACCAAATCAGTCCCAATTGGGCTGAAATTTTTACCAGAGTCATATAATAACCCTAAAGAGCACCCACCAAAATTTGGAGGGGATTGGAGGTCATTAGACCCTATAATTAAATAATATATGAATTATTAAATTTTTACAAAAACTTTAGAAAAAGGTTTTCCAAAACATCCCATCTTTGGATATGTTGAGGGTGTAGGTACAAGTAGCCTATGTTTCAATTTACAAGTCAATATCATTTCCCTATAAAAAGTTATTCAAGAAATAGTGGCTGTCCTACCCTAGGGACCAGTCCCACCAAAATGGCCCTACAGGGGCTTAAGTATTTTCTACAATTTATTCAAAACACTGCATAATATGTGACAGAAATGATATAATCATGTAATCATTTAAAGCATCACACATCACAGATCTTGGTGCAAAACCGACGGCATCAGGTCGTCTTCTCCAGTGAGCCAACGGTCCCGATTGCCCCCGCCTGGGCCATCTTCCATCCTGTTTTCCCGACCACCTGAGCGCCGCCCCGGCCGACCAATGCAACCACCACCTCCGTTGAGGTGGTGGACAGCGATTAGGGGTGGTTGGCCGGTCGGAGGTGGCCGGAACGGTGAGTTCTAGCGGGGGAAAGAGGGCTCGAAACGAGCCCATTCGGGAGCTTGATTATAGCCCGATTTGGCTTGAATCAAGCCCCAAACCAGATGAGGATCTAGCACTATGGGAGGAGAGGAGGATCGGACCTGGGTGGTGGCCTGAGGTCTTGGATTCCGGCGGGTTGCCATGGCCGGAGCTCGAGTTTTTGATTCCATGCCTCCTCTGGTCTTCAGTGCACGATCCCTCTTGGAATGTTGGGGGCTTTCTTCCTCTCACTCCTCTGAAGGTGTTAAAGACCTCAATTGGAGGCAAGAGGGGGGTTTCACATGGTGGCAATTAATGCCCTTGATGGAGAATTTTGGTTTCATATGGGGGGAGGTGAATTGGGCATCAATGTGGCCGGGAGAAGGCCTGAAACTCCTCCTCTCCCTAAGAGGAGATGAATGGTGCCATCAATGGGGGGAATTGGAGGTTACTTCTTCCTCCCCATTAACTCCCCCTTCTCTCTCTCTCTCTTTCAAATTGGGCTTTCTCTCTACTGGCCGATTTTCTTGAAATTGAATGGCCAATTCAGTAGCACCCAACCCCATTAGGTGGTGGACCACCTCAATTTGGTCTAGCCCAAGAGGATTGGGCTTGATTTGGTCAACATAGGTCATTTTGACCTAAATTTGAGGTAGAGTTGACTTTGGTCAATTTGACCATTTTGGTTCACCCCCAATGGGTGGCTAGTAACCCATTGGCCTTTGTTAAGGGTTAGGAAGGTCTAGGTAGGGTCAATTTGGCAAGGTGAGGGTCAATTGACCCTTAATAGGTCACTTTGACCAAAATAGGGCTAGGGTTGACTTTGGTAAAATTGGCCAAATTGGAGACCCCATGATGGGGCTTTTTGATCCATTAGGTCCCTAGTATCCTTATAAGGGTAGGGGCAAGGTCAATTCGGCATGGTGGAGGTCAATTGGCCCAAAATCAGCTACTTTGACCAATTTAGGGTTAGGGTTGACTTTGGTCAATTTGGCCTCTTTGGTTGACCCCAATGGGTCCCTGGTGCTCTAAGGGGGGCCCTAATGGATTAGTGATGTTATGGTGGGGTCAAGGAATCAAGGTGAGGCCCTAAAGTCCAACCCTAGGCTTGATATCTGTAAATTGCTATTTGCAGACCACTTTGGTTTTCTCCTTCTTACCTAAGTGCACATGATCTTAAGTGCTTCTTATGGTTTTGTCATGACCTAGTCATGACTAAACCAACTTGGGGGTCTAGTTGTTTGGGGGATGTTACAAATACCAATACATAAAAATAAAAATTCCGTCCCCAAAATTCAGGTTAGGCATGTGGGGTTCCTATAGAAAGCGATTAAATGTAACATCCCAAACAGAAATTACGTTATACTTGTCGTAAAGAGCTCCGGATACTTTTGCTGCATCAAGTCCAGTGGCTCCCAGGTGTTCTCCTCCTGTCCATGATTCCTCCATAGGACTTTGACCAACGGAACCTTCATGCGTCGCAGGAATCGCATCTCTGTGTCATCTATCCGGACCGGCTCAAGGTTAACTGACCGATCCATAACTACCGGCCCCTCTGAAGTATATATATGTTGCTCTGGCCATAGTAGAGCCCTCCTGAGTAAGGAGATGTGGAAGACGTTGTGCAATCCCGCTAACTCCGGTGGTAGCTCCAGTTTGTAAGCCAAGGGGCCGATCCGCTCCAGGATCCTATAGGGCCCCACATATCTTGGATTGAGCTTCTTCTGCCCGCATACCCGCGAGACTCCATGCATCAGTCGTATCTTCAAGAATACCCGATCTCCCACCTGGAACTCTACCATATGATGCCTCACATCGTAATACTTGGCCTGCCTGCTATGGGCCTCCAGCTTCCTATCTCGAATCAGCCTCACCTGAGCCTCCGTGTCCTCCACGAACACTGAGCCAAGCGCCTTGGGATCCTCATCCAGGATCCAATATAATGGGGTCCTGCACCTTCGTCTGTATAATGCCTCGTAAGGTGCTATGCATATGCTAGCCTGGTGGCTATTGTTGTACGTGAACTCGACCAACGGCAAGATTCTCTCCCACGGTTCCCCGCGGTCCAGAATGCATAGACGTAGAAGATCCTCTAATGTCCGGTTGGTACGCTCCATCTGCCCATCTGTATGGGGGTGGAATGCAGTGTTGAATGTCATTCATGTGCCCAAGTAAGCCTGCACCGCTCTCCACTCTCTCGATGTAAATCGTCCATCCCGATCCGACACAATCATCCTAGGCACGCCATGGTACCGAACAAACTGCTCCATGAAACTTCGTACCAAATTACCGACCGAAGTGTCCTTTCTGACTGGATGAATCGGGCCACCTTCGTCAATCTGTCGACGATCACCCATATCAATTCATTCCCCGCATGTGATCGGGGAAGACCATGTATAAAGTCCATCGCGATGTCGTTGAATTTCCACTCCGACACCGGGAGTGGCTGCAATAATCCGGCTGGGTTCTTGCATTCTGCCTTGACGAGCTGGTAAGAATCACAGTGGGTCACAAAATAGCTGATATCCCTCTTCATGCCCGGCCAATACATGGTCCTCTTCAAGTCCGTCGTCATCTTGGTGATACCCGGGTGCACCGAGTACCTACTGCAGTGAGCCTCTGTCATGATGTCCTCCCGAATCTGGCCCCCTGCCGGTATATATACTCGGCCTCTAAAGCTCAACAGGCCGTCCTTCAATGAATAGTCTCCGGCATAGTCTGCCTACAAGGCTTTGAATATCGGCTCTAGCTTGGCATCCTGCCTCTGCCCATCCCTGATGCGGTCTCGGTGTCATATGTGGTACTCATCGCCGCCAGGTACTCCTCATAAAGCTCCGGATCATCCTCGAATACTAAGGAGATTTTCATGTCCTCAAACATCCGTACTAGCTCCATGGACATCAACTGGGGCTCTGCTTCTGATGTGGTAGTTCTCCTGCTCAGTGCATTGGCCACCACATTCGCCTTCCCTAGGTGGTAATGCATCGTGTACTGGTAGTCGGACAAGAACTACACCCAGCGTCTCTATCGAATGTTCAGCTCCTTCTGCGTATCTACGTACTTCAGATTCTTGTGATCTGAAAATATGTCACAGTGGATGCCATAGAGGTAGTGCCGCCAAATCTTTAGAGCGAAAACAACTGCTCCCATCTCCAAGTCGTGCACCGGGTAATTTTGCTCATGGTTCTTAAACTGGCGGGAAGCATATGCTATCACATGCCTGTTCTACATCAGAACGACACCCATCCCCTGGTAAGATGCATCTGTATACACCCGAAATCCTTCCTTTCCCGATGGAAGGGCAAGGACGGGGGCCATCGTAAGCCGACTCTTCAGCTCCTGGAAGGCCTCCTCACACTGCGACATCCAAAAGAATGCAGTATCCTTCTTTGTGTAACACTCCAAAAATCGTGGTTCAGCGAAGTAGGCGGAGTGGTAGTGCTGCACTTGAAGCAGGCTAAATCTTCCCTTTCTGCACTTAGCGCATGACCATTTCCCTCTTCGCGCACGACCAGTGATCGTGCGCCAGCGATCGTGCGTTAATTCAGAAGAGAATCGAGTTCTGTCTCGGACAGTGCGCACGACCATTTCCCTCTTCGCGCACGACCAGTGATTGTGCGCCAGCGATCGTGCGCCCTATTTATTCTGTTCCGCGATTTTGAGCGGAGAAGAAGATCGGACCGTCCAAATCTTTTGGAAATTGATCCAACGGCCAGGTTTAGTTGCGGGAGACCTTTAGGGCTGATGAGAGGGGGTTAAACCCTCATATTCTCTAAGCCATTCTCTCTCCAAACCCTAGAGAAAGAAGGAGGAGCCAAGGAAGAAGAAGGTAGATCCCGCCATTGACGGAGCTCCGGAGCTCCGTTTCGCGAGCCGTTTCCAAATTTGGAGAGTGCAGCCCGGTGCGGTCGTTTCTCTCCGTGTAGAATCTCGGATCTATGGCGAAAAAGAACGCGTCTAGGGTAACGATTCTTCCTCCCGAACTTTGGACTTGTATTTGTCCTTTCATTCCTCTTCCTATGTTTGCATGAGGTATCCCTTTCACCAAATGGGTGAAGTGTAGGATTTCCTCAAGTTCTTCGGAACTCCGGGTAGATTGTGTCCGTCCCCGGCATTATTGCATGTAGAAAATCTGGTAGTCGTGCGGATTTAGGCATTTTGTGTGAAGCCTATTCGTGGCCGTGAGCCCGAATCAGTGATGCTTGATTTGCGACGTTGCATTTAGGTTAGGCCTAGAATGCGTGCCAGAGAATGACTCCGTGAAATCATCTATAGTAGTGCGGGAAATAAGTATAGGCGTCTTGTGAAGATGCTAACGAAAGCCCCATGCTTTGAGATTGGTTGAAGGCAAACCTTCACCACGAAATTGATGCGGAGCGTATTGCACCTCCCTTGTTGAGTATTCGTGAAACCTAGATCCTTGTGAAGGGGTTAGGTGCGTAGCGTATAATTAGTGTAGCACTTGAAAGTGCTAAACCCTTACGGGCCGAGGCGAAGCCGTACCCGCATCGTGCGATAGATCACGACGATTAGAGCATGGGCAAAGCTAAACCGAACCCGTTTCC
This sequence comes from Dactylorhiza incarnata, assembly GCA_033032865.1. NCBI lineage: Eukaryota > Viridiplantae > Streptophyta > Magnoliopsida > Asparagales > Orchidaceae > Dactylorhiza > Dactylorhiza incarnata. The sequence continues at coordinate 1,362,691 of JAWHQI010000026.1, read as the reverse complement.
ATGCAGATCGGTAAGAGGTCCCTTCCTCAGGAAAGCCGTGTGATCATGGGAGAGGTCGTGGAAGGTGTCATACCTAGACCGACCAAAAGCTCTTGTTTCCACCCAAGGTTGTGGCCCTTACGGTGGAGTGTTTTGTGAAATGGATGTTATGATTAGCCTAATGCGATTGCTTAGGCGGTTATGGAGAACCTTCGGGTGAACCCAACCAACATCATGTGCATACCTAGGTTCCCCTCTCTTTTGATGCTCAACCTAGAAGATTGATTGTGCTTGAAACCTCACCTTGTGTAGTTTGCACTTTCTTTATATTTAGTACTTGTGCTAGTATGGCTTGCTTGCAGGGTAGAAGCTCCGCCACCCCAGAAAAGGGGTGGGGTCGTTATAATTTGGTCAGCTGTGCTGACCGTTACTTTGTTTGCCACCGCTTGGTGGAATGTTCTTATGCAGGTGCAGGTGAGCCTAGCGGGAAATAGCGGGCGATGGCCCTTTGCAATGTTGACCCTCGAAGGCCAGCCCTTTTCCTGTTATTCATGTATGGCCGGCCTGCGTGCCGATGTATGCTTATGGAGTTTTGTGCATTGGATGAATGTAAGGCCTTAAGGCCGTAACTCTTATTCAGGATACATTCCTATGATAGTGGACAGTTCTATTTGAGTGGTTTAATTAATGCTTCCACTTACGTTTTGTACTCTCGTTTAGTTGTTACTTTTCTGGTTATCACCTTTTAACTCCTAGCTAGTGTGGTTTGTATGGCGTGGGGTCCCGCCCGGACCTGCTGTTATACTCTTCGTACTGGCAGGATGTTACAATTTGGTATCGGACTTAAGGCGTCGATCCATAGTTCAGCGAATTCGGGACGAATTCCTTTTAAGGGGTAGTGCGCACGGGTTGTGCATTCACCTAAAATGACAAAAACTAATAAGAATGTCCACTTAGGAATGAAAAGAAAACATACTTGTTTGCGGAACCTGAGCGTCCCATGATTGATGTTTGATATGTTTTGGGTCACTAAATTGTGCTTTGCATGATTATAGGTGACTAGAAGTGCTGCGGGGCAGTCTCGACCCCGTAACACCGCTGAAAGTAGTGGGTCGGCTGAAGTGTCAGCGACCACTCCTTCTGCTGAAATGATCAAATTAGTCGCAGAAGCGGTCTTCGCGATGATCAACGCTCAACCCCAAAGGCTAGTCCAGCCTGCTACTCCTACTCCGGATGTGGCCCCTGAGGCTGTTGCTGCAGTGGAACCTGCGGCGGAACCAAGGGTGGAGGCCCCTGTGCCTGTAGCTGCAGTAGAACCTGCGGTAGCGCCGAGGGTGGAACCTCAAGTTACGCAAGTAGTTGCGGGGCGAGCGCGTGACCAGCAATTAAAGCATTTCCTGAGCTTTAATCCTCCTACCTTCTCGGGATCTGAGTCCCCAACGGAGGCAGAAGACTGGTTGTCAAGAGTTAGAAGAACTCTGAGGGCGACAGCGACGGACGAAGCCATGATGGTCACCTTAGCCACTTTCCTTCTTGATGGAGAGGCTGTGCTGTGGTGGGAAGAGCAGGAGCTGCATAAGTTCTGCGGTAGAGATATTGCTGAAATCACAATGGCTGAGTTTTCAAAGTCGTTCCTCCAAAGGTTTATCCCCTCTGCCCAGCGCATTGCGTTGCAAAACCAGTTCTTGAGGTTGACACAAGGTGATCGCTCCGTTGATGATTACTTGCATGAGTTTACCAGACTGAGTCGCTATGCGGGGTCCTTGGTGGAGGATGAGGAGACAAAGACAAATAAGTTCTATGAAGGGCTTCGGGACGAGTTGAGGCTGCTCCTTGCAGGCCCTATGACGTTTGGCTTCCAAGTGATGGTGCAAACTGCCAGATCTTTGGAGTTGGACATGAAGAGGGTAAAAGCAAGGGGTGTTGTAAAGAAACCTGAGTTTCATGCGCCGGTCTCTCAGTCCAAGTCGGATTTCAGAAGGAACAAAAGGAAGTTCAAACAGGCGGAACCAGCTCCTTCAAATGTTTCGGGAGCCACGACCGCGCGGACTCCTATTACGTGTTTCACCTGCGGGAAGGTGGGACACAAAGCTGCGGTGTGTCGAAGTGGTCCCCCGAAGGCTGGTAATCGAGCGGTGGATTATGCTCGTGCTGCCGAAAAGGGTAAAGGTGCGGAGTCTTCGGCTTCCCAGCACATTCCGACTCAGCCGAGAGTCTATTCGCTTGGCCAACAAGAAGCTATACGACAAACTGATGTCGTCACAGGTACGAATTAGAAGTTAGCTTTTTCAGCTGTATATATAATTCATACTGTGGTACGACTATATGCTTTATTTGTGTGCAATTAGGTTTCGTCCTAATTTTCAACTATCCGGCGAGAGCTCTATTTGATACGGGTGCATCGCACTCTTTTCTGTCTGAGGACTTCGTTGTGCGAATCAGAGTGCCGTCTACCTTCGTAGAGGATAGATTGGAAGTAGTGCTACCCAATGGATCTCGAATGAGTGCGGATAGGAAGAGCCGTGTGAAGGTGCGGATCGGAAGTCAGGATTTCGACTTGGAAGCGTCGTTATTACCGTTAGCTGAATTTGATGTGATCTTCGGCATGGACTGGCTCTCGGAGCAGCGGGCATGCATAGATTGCAATACAAAGGAGATCACTCTGGGAAGGGACACCGAAGGAGAAACCATGTTCGTCGGTATGCGAGGAGCGAGCAAGACGCTGATGTCTGCTCTCCAGGTGGTTAAGGCGGTGAGAAAAGGCGCCGAGTTGTTCTTCACCTTGTTGGAGACTTCAGAGCCAATGCCCAGGTTATGTGATGTCCCAGTTGTAGCGGAGTACGCCGACGTGTTTCCTAACAAACTCCCTGGGGCTCCGCCTCAGCGGGAGATCGATTTCTGTATCGAGTTGGTGCCAGGTGCCAAACCTGTGGCCCGCTCAGCGTACCGGATAGCGCCAAAGGAATTGGCAGAGCTGAAGGTTCAATTGCAAGAGCTGCTAGAGCAAGGCTACGTACGTCCAAGTTCATCGCCTTGGAGTGTACCGGTCCTCTTTGTGAAAAAGAAGGACGGGAGCTTGCGTCTATGTATTGATTATCGAGAGCTAAATAAGTTGACCGAGAAGAACCGATATCCGATTCCAAGAATCGATGATCTATTCGACCAATTGGTGGGGTCGACGGTTTACTCCAAGCTGGACCTAAGGTCCGGCTATTACCAACTGCGGATAAGGGAATGTGACATTCCAAAAACAGCGTTCAGTACCCGCTTTGGGCACTATGAATTCACGGGGATGCCGTTCGGTCTGTCCAATGCACCGTCGGTATTCATGGACTTAATGAACAGGACGTTCCGTGAGTATTTGGATCAATTTGTGATCGTCTTTATCGATGACATTTTGGTATACTCTCAATCGGAAGAGGAGCATGTAGGGCATCTGCACGCCGTTCTGAGCACCTTGAGGAGGAGTCAGCTCTATGCCAAGTTCTCCAAGTGCGAGTTTTGGCTACCGTCAGTAGCATTCCTTGGTCACGTCGTTAGTGGAGATGGAATTGCGGTAGATCCGTCGAAGATAGAAGCGATTCGAGCGTGTCCTTTGTTGAAAAACATAGCGGAAGTCCGAAGTTTCTTAGGACTTGCCGGCTATTATAGGCGCTTTGTGGAAAACTTCTCGAGGATCGCACTTCCTCTCACAAAACTGACTAGGAAGGATCATAAGTTCGTTTGGTCGCCCGAGTGCGCACGAGCTTTTGAAGAACTGAAGAGCCGTCTGACCACGGCGCCCATTCTATGCTCGCCACAAGGTACGGAAGGCTACGAAATTTATAGCGACGCCTCAGGAAGTGGTTTGGGTTGTGTCTAGTGCAGTTCGGGAAGGTAATTGCCTACGGCTCCCGGCAACTGAAGGTTCATGAGAGGAATTACCCGGTCCATGATTTGGAGCTAGCGGCCGTGGTATTTGCTCTTAAGCTTTGGAGGCATTATTTATATGGCGTGAAGATCGATATCTTTACCGACCACAAGAGCCTCAAGTACTTGCTGGATCAAAGCGAGTTGAATATGCGTCAAAGGAGGTGGATGGAGTTCCTTGGGGACTACACCTTCGACATCAATTATACTCCCGGTAAGGGAAACGTAGTAGCGGATGCGCTGAGTCGTCGGGCTCCCGCTCAAGCAAATTGGATTTTGATGCACGATGAGCGTCTAATCCGCGAGCTGGAAGAAATGGAGATCATTTGCATTGATAGGAGAACGTCTACTTCAACATGCTTGAACTGGACGGAGGTTCAATACGACCTTGCCGACCGAGTTCGACAAGCATTGGAGCTGGACGAGAGCATGAAACGCTATAAGGCGAAAACCGTTGAGGGGTTAAACGCTGATTTCTCCTTCGAAGACGACCTTATGTGGAAATAGGAAAGGTTGTGCATCCCAAACGTTGGCACTCTACGGGCGGAGTTGATGTACGAGGCTCATCATACCAAGTACTCAATCCACCCGGGGAGCACTAAAATGTTTATGGATATGAAGAAGCTTTTCTGGTGGCCGGGTATGAAGAAAGACATTGCCCTTTACGTGGCCAAGTGTCATACTTGCGCGTTGGTGAAAGCGGAATGTCAACGTCCCGGTGGGTTTCTGAAGTCCTTGCCGATTCCGGAATGGAAGTTTGATGATATTTCGATGGATTTCGTGCACGGATTGCCGAGATCGCAGCATGGAAACGACGCCATCTGGGTGATCGTGGACCGTTTGACGAAGGTATCACACTTCATTCCGAACCGGAAGGATGATTCTGTAGAGAAGCTAGCAAAGCTCTATGTTGATAGTGTTGTGAGACTGCACGGTATCCCTCGTAGCATCGTCAGCGATCGTGACGGGCGTTTCACATCGAAAGATTGGAGGCTTATCCATGAACTGTTGGGCACGAAATTGAAGTTCAGCACGGCCTTCCACCCGCAAACGGATGGACAGACCGAGAGAACCAACAGGACTATGGAGGATATGCTCCGAATGTGCGCTCTAGATTTTGGAAAGAGGTGGGAAGATCATCTCTACATGATCGAGTTCGCCTACAATAATAGCTATCAAGCCAGTATAAAGATGGCTCCCTTCGAAGCCCTCTATGGTAAGAAGTGTCGTACGTCGTTGTCTTGGGCGGAAACGGGCGATACTAAGCTATTGAAGCGAAAGGATGTTGAAGAAGCAACTTCGACGATCCGGACTATACGTGAAAGGCTATTGGTTGCCTAGGATAGGCAAGCAAAGTATTTCAATGCCAAGCATAGGAACCTAGAGTTTGCCGTCGGTGACCGGGTTTACTTGAAGATCAAACCGTGCAAAGGGGTATCAAGGATCCGACGCTTGAAAAAACTCAGTCCAAGGTACTTAGGACCATTTGAGATCGTGGAGCGTGTTGGTGATGTGGCTTATCGGCTTGCACTATCTGCAGAGCTGAGCGGTCTGCACGACGTGTTTCACATTTCAGTGTTGAGGAAGGCAGTGCAAGAGCCTACTCAAGTCGTTGCGGTCGGCAAAGTTCCGGTTGATAGTGGGTTGTCGACGAAGGTCAAGCCCTTACGCATCGAAGATACCGAAGTAAAGCAGCTGCGAAACAAGTCCATTCGGATGGTAAAAGTCCGGTGGGATAATTGCGGTCGAGAGGAGCTCTCTTGGGAGAGAGAGCAAGCGATGCTTGCGGAGTACCCCGAGCTATTTCTCTCAGGTAATTTATAGCTGAATTTCTTGCTATTTCTGTTTTATAAATTTCGGGACGAAATTCTTTTAAGGGGGGTGGAGTTGTAACACCCCAAAAATCGTGGTTCAGCGAAGTAGGCGGAGTGGTAGTGCTGCACTTGAAGCAGGCTAAATCTTCCCTTTCTGCTCTTAGCGCACGACCATTTCCCTCTTCGCGCACGACTAGTGATCGTGCGCCAGCGATCGTGCGTTAATTCAGAAGAGAATCGAGTTCTGTCTCGGACAGTGCGCACGACCATTTCCCTCTTCGCGCACGACCAGTGATCGTGCGCCAGCGATCGTGCGCCCTGTTTATTCTGTTCCGCGATTTTGAGCGGAGAAGAAGATTGGACCGTCCAAATCTTTTGGAAATTGATCCAACGGCCAGGTTTAGTTGCGGGAGACCTTTAGGGCTGATGAGAGGGGGTTAAACCCTCATATTCTCTAAGTCATTCTCTCTCCAAACCCTAGAGAAAGAAGGAGGAGCCAAGGAAGAAGAAGGTAGATCCCGCCATTGACGGAGCTCCGGAGCTCCGTTTCGCGAGCCGTTTCCAGATTTGGAGAGTGCAGCCCGGTGCGGTCGTTTCTCTCCGTGTAGAATCTCGGATCTATGGCGAAAAAGAATGCGTCTAGGGTAACGATTCTTCCTCCCGAACTTTGGACTTGTATTTGTCCTTTCATTCCTCTTCCTATGTTTGCATGAGGTATCCCTTTCACCAAATGGGTGAAGTGTAGGATTTCCTCAAGTTCTTTGGAACTCCGGGTAGATTGTGTCCGTCCCCGGCATTATTGCATGTAGAAAATCCGGTAGTCGTGCGGATTTAGGCATTTCGTGTGAAGCCTATTCGTGGTCGTGAGCCCGAATCGGTGATGCTTGATTTGCGACGTTGCATTTAGGTTAGGCCTAGAATGCGTGCCGGAGAATGACTCCGTGAAATCATCTATAGTAGTGCGGGAAATAAGTATAGGCGTCTTGTGAAGATGCTAACGAAAGCCCCATGCTTTGAGATTGGTTGAAGGCAAACCTTCACCACGAAATTGATGCGGAGCGTATTGCACCTCCCTTGTTGAGTATTCGTGAAACCTAGATCCTTGTGAAGGGGTTAGGTGCGTAGCGTATAATTAGTGTAGCACTTGAAAGTGCTAAACCCTTATGGGCCGAGGCGAAGCCGTACCCGCGTCGTGCGATAGATCGCGACGATTAGAGCACGGGCAAAGCTAAACCGAACCCGTTTCCATGCAGATCGGTAAGAGGTCCCTTCCTCAGGAAAGCCGTGTGATCATGGGAGAGGTCGTGGAAGGTCTCATACCTAGACCGACCAAAAGCTCTTGTTTCCACCCAAGGTTGTGGCCCTTACGGTGGAGTGTTTTGTGAAATGGATGTTATGATTAGCCTCATGCGATTGCTTAGGCGGTTGTGGGGAACCTTCGGGTGAACCCAACCAACATCATGTGCATACCTAGGTTCCCCTCTCTTTTGATGCTCAACCTAGAAGATTGATTGTGCTTGAAACCTCACCTTGTGTAGTTTGCACTTTCTTTATATTTAGTACTTGTGCTAGTATGGCTTGCTTGCAGGGTAGAAGCTCCGCCACCCCGGAAAAGGGGTGGGGTCGTTATAATTTGGTCAGCTGTGCTGACCGTTACTTTGTTTGCCACCGCTTGGTGGAATGTTCTTATGCAGGTGCAGGTGAGCCTAGCGGGAAATAGCGGGCGATGGCCCTTTGCAATGTTGGCCCTCGAAGGCCAGCCCTTTTCCTGTTATTCATGTATGGCCGGCCTGCGTGCCGATGTATGCTTATGGAGTTTTGTGCATTGGATGAATGTAAGGCCTTAAGGCCGTAACTCTTATTCAGGATACATTCCTATGATAGTGGACAGTTCTATTTGAGTGGTTTAATTAATGCTTCCACTTACGTTTTGTACTCTCGTTTAGTTGTTACTTTTCTGGTTATCACCTTTTAACTCCTAGCTAGTGTGGTTTGTATGGCGTGGGGTCCCGGCCGGACCTGCTGTTATACTCTTCGTACTGGCAGGATGTTACACTTTGCTGGGATGTGAGCGGGAGGGCTATCTGGGAAAACCCCTGTACGAACTTTCGATAATAATCGGCAAGTCCTAGGAAGCTCCGCACGTCGGTGGTCCTATTCAACAGTGGACATTACCATACTGCCTAGATCTTTGCTGGATCTACTGCTAGACCAGCTCCACTGATAATGTGACCTAGGAAGGCCACCTCCTTCAGCCAAAACTGACACTTGCTGAACTTCGCATACAGGTGGTGCTCCCGAAGCTTCTCCAATGTTAGTGCCAAATGACGTGCATGTTCCTCCTCCGTCCTCGAATAGATGAGGATGTCGTCGATGAACACGATGACAAAGATGCCGAGATATGGCTCGAACACCCGGTTCATCCGGCTCATAAATGTTGATGGTGCATTCGTGAGCCCGAACAGCATCACGGTGAACTCATATAGTCCGTATCGGCTGCTGAAAGCCGTCTTAGGGATGTCCTCCTCCTAAATCCACAGCTGATAATATCCTGATCTCAAATCCAGCTTCGAGAAGTAATGGGCTCCCTCTAGCTAGTCAAATAGCTCATCTATCCTCGGCAAAGGGTACGTGTTCAGCACCATCGGCCTGTTCACGGCTCTATAATCAATGCAGAGTCTGAGCGACCCATCCTTCTTCTTCACGAATAACACCGGAGCTCCCCAAGGCGAGGAACTCGGTCTGACGAACCCAGCTTCCACCAGCTCCTGCAGCTGGGTCCGAAACTCTGCTAGCTCCTTTGGGGCCATCCGATAAGGAGCTCTAGATACCGGCTTAGCCCCCGGCACCAATTGGATCTACAAATCCTTCTCACGGTGCGGTGGCAGCCCCGACAACTTTTCCAGGAATACGTCGGCAAAATCCCGTACAACCGGGATGCTGGCCATAGAATCCTTCGCCTCAATTGCCTCGAACAGCACCTGGTGTACCTTATCTCCCTGTAGGTGGGCCTTGACGGCCTGAATAGATGATAATTAGAGACGGGAGGGGGTATGATACCTTCGACTACTACTTTCATGTCCTCGTGCTTCAGAACAATCCTTCTCATCGGGTAGCCAATCCTTGCCTGGTTCACGTACAGCCAGCTCATGCCCAGGATCAGGTCGAAGTTTTTCTTCTTCAAGAGTGTCGGCGGTGCTTCGAACAGCTTCCCTCCAGTCTCTACTTTCATATTGCACTTTGCATTCACTACTATCTTTGATCCATCTAGGAACCGCACCCTCCTGTGGATGCCTTCAAAGTGCTGGACTTGGTCCAGATCATCCACAAATTCTTCCGAGACGAACGAGTGTGAGGCACCCGTATCAAATAAAGTGTATACGGGCTTTCCGCAGACGAGTACTATACCTGTAATGACCCTTGTGGGGTCCCGGGGCTGAGCTAGGTCCAGAGCGTACATCTGGTCCCTGTTCTGTCTCTGGTCTCTGCCCTAAAATCCACGGCCTCGACCACATCCTTGGCCCCCGAAATGCTAGGTTGGTGGGGCAGCCTGTAGTGCTGGTGGTGCATTCCTTAAGGGTAGTTCCTCTGGATGTGGCCAGTCTGGTGGCAGTGGTAGCACTCCAGTGGGGGAGGGGGCCCACCTCCTCCAATTCTCGGCATCTCCCGCATCTGTAGAGGCTGAGGAGACAACACTACCGACTCCCTCTGCTCCTGCCTCTCCTCCTGGCGGGGTCGGTCCTCCGCGCTTCTTTCCCCAATGTAACGAACCTTCTGCTGGTATCTCCTGCCACCCCTTCCCTGGTCCTCTATTGGCCTCTTCCTACCTCGAACAAGGTGTTGGTCGGCTTCTAGCTTCTAGGCCATCTCCAAGATCTTGGCCATGCTGCCGTCAAAGACAAAGAGGAGGGCCTGCCTCAGCTCGTCACGGAGGCCCTTGTAGAATCTCTTTGCGTAGCCTGCAACATCCAGCTGATAGGTGTCCACAAACCGGGCTAGGTGTGTGAACTCCCGGTGATACTCCACCACTGTCCTGCTACCCTGCCTCAGCTGCAGGAACCTGTCTTCTAGTTCATCCCTTGCTGACTGCGGTACGTAGTGCTCCAGTAGCGCCGTCTTGAACTCATACCATGAGATGTAAGCCGCCTCCAGTCCAGCATAGGTGGTGACCAGTAGTGACTTCCACCACCTCTTCGCATGAGATTCCAGGCACGAAACCACTAGAGGTACTGCCATGTCTGTCGGGCACTGTATCCTTGCCAGCATCTCGTACATAATGTCCACCCACTCCTCAGTCCGAACCACTGTCTCTGTCCCAAGGTATGATGGAGGGGAAGTCCTCGGAAGGCACTCATCCAGTTGGCCCCGGGGTTTGGCTGAGGAGTCGGTGCCTGCTGTGTCATGAATGCCTCCAGTATGGCAGTCAGTGTCTGCCCCATCTTCGTTTGCTGAAATGGAGTAGGAGCCGCTGGTGGTGAAGGATGTTTGGAGTCGGTGGTACTCCTTGCTGTGGGGTAGGGTTCGTCGCAGGCTACAAAAGAAAATTGACACTCGTAAGAGGGTTTGCCTAAAAAATCAGTTAAAAGTAGACTTTTCATGTGATTCCCCATATGGGCACACCATTGCCTCCGCTGCTTAGTTTGTCCTCAAACTAAACTCGCGTTGGGTGTCCCAGGGTTTGTGAACTTCTTTTCTTCGGATCGAGGTTTCCTCTGATACCAGTTTGTCAGACCGCTTTTTTTTTTCTTTCAAAAACCCGGGTCTTATGCCCAGAACTGCCGCATTGCGGTGGCACCATCACTCGGGAAGGTCGCCACTACAAAACGTTGATTCTGCCGGCCATATTGATCATAAAAGAAGTAAGCATAATCAACTAAAGCTAATAAGACACTCACGGATCCTGTCATCGATTCCCCTGTGCTAGACTGCCCCGCCTCCATCTACACTGGCCTCAGGTGCTGCAGCATCTCCTCGGTCTCCTAAAATGATAAGGTACACCGACCGTTAGTCAAAAGACTAAGCCAATCCCCCACCCCCACCCCCTAGTGACTCCTAGGCACCGCGCGGGAAGGATGAAGTGGAGGACATCAAGGGGTATAATCAAAAGCAGGTGACAATGAGTCTAACTATGGAAGGGTGTATCGCTAAGCAATATATAGTACAATGAGTAAAGCAGTAGTGTGAAATTTTCCGTAGATCTAGGAGTGAGCAGGAATTGTACAACTAAAAGTTATAGCCAATCAACCAGAAGCACATGAAGCAAACACAATCTTTATTGATCAAGCAAAATTCTTCATTATAGGGCGAGGTATACATGTCGAGACATGATTTCGCCAGTACACAAAAATAGAAGAGAAACACAACAAAGCTGAAAGATAACCAGCGGTCTGCCAACTGAGACCGCCTGACCGCTCAACCTGACAGTCCGCTCGGCTAGAGAATAAGACCGCCCGAACTGCCTGCCTGCGACTTGAACAACACCAGCTGAGAACCACGCGAACTCCCGAACTCCACTGATCCTCCCGAACTCCAGCAACCCACACTGCAAGCAGCAAAACCGCCCGAACACCTTCAGAAGAGGAGGTGACCACTGCTACCCGCACAATCCATAGAAGCTGCACAAGACAAGTTCGATCAGCTCGGCCGGTCATAAAAAAGAGACCGCAAGAACAGGACGCGAGCTCAGCTTACACTTGGTGCAATGATTTTGCTGCTACAGTGACTCCTATTTATAGGTGGGCGACCTGATCCAGTCATCGCCCTATGAGATAGAGTCACCACCCTTGACCGCGCGACCAGACCGGTCAACCCGCGCGATCAGCAAAAAGATCCTCCTGCTTATTGAGCTCTCCGACTTCAACAGAAGCCGCACGATCATGACAACTCGCCCGGTCATGATGCTCACCACCTGTGTTCGCCACCCGACCTCCTCCAGAGACCGTGAACCCTCCAGGCCGACTACGACAACAGCCCGCCAAGTCTACCAAACACCTGTTACCGCATATACCATCAGATCGCCGAAGGACCAGCTATGCGAACACAAACCGGAGACCGCGTAACTAAGAAGACATTAGTCTGCGTGCACCACAAGGAAACCGGATAGCCACCAGACCAGGTTGCCCCCACCACGCAATCACAAGCACCAGATCGCGTGGTTACACCGAATAGAAGATAGCTCGCCATGCGGTCACACGACCAGACCGCACGGCCTCACCTCGGCATCCTGGACAGAAGAACAGCGGTCACGCCGAATAGCCCGCGGCTAGACCACAGAGGTCAGACAGCCAGAGGAGACCGCAAGACTGTGCGGTCAGGTCAGACAGCGTGGTCTCCCCCCAGACCGCCAACTCCACAAACTTCCACTTCAACATTTTCAACACTCCCCCTTGAAGTGGGAAGTTGAAAACAGCCCAAGTAAACTCCTTAGCCGAGTGAACGGCCCCTTCGCCAGCGGCTTTATAAACATTTCAGCAACGTTGTCCTGACTCCAAACATGCTCGACCGAAAGAGACCCCTCCAGCACCTTCTCACGAATGAAATGATGCTCGATCTCGATATGCTTGGTCCTCGAGTGACAAACTGGGTTAGTAAACAGTTTGAGAGCACTCTCATTGTGGCCACGGAGCAGAGTCGGACCCCGAACCTCCTTATAGACGTCTCCTACCAACCTCCTAAGCCAGATGGCTTCTTGAGCTGCCAAGGCCGAAGCCTTGTATTCCGCTTCCGTGGTTGAGACAGACACGGAATCCTGCTTCTTACTGCACCATGATATAGACGTGGGGCCCGCCATGAAGACGTATCCAGATGTCAACTTCCGATCATCCGATCTCCCCTGTAATCAGCATCCATATACCCATGCACCTCGAAGCCCGCATCCCTCCTATAAAGGAGACCCATATCCAAAGTCGCCTTGACATACTTCAATATATTCTTGGCCGCTAGTAGATGAGGCATTCCGTGGTTCCGCCATATAACGACTCACCCTGCCAACTGCATATGCAATATCCGGCTTGGTAATCGTCAGATAGATCAAGCTCCCAACCAGAGCCTGGAACACCAGCGGATCTTCCAGAATCCTCCCCTCATCCTTGCGAAGTTTCATGGCCTTCTCCAAAGGAGTGGAAATGCACTTCCCTTCCTTCATGCCGAACCGCTCCACGATTCGCTCCGCATATCCAGCCTAGGACATCAGCACTCCACTTCCCTTCCTCTGCACTTCGAGTCCAAGGAAATGGTGAAGCTCACCTAAGTCCTTCATCTCGAACCTGATGGATAGCTTGGCCCGAAGCTTTGCTACCTCCTCCTTCGAATTCCCCATCACAATCATATCGTCGACGTAAAGCAGCACAATGACTTGAAGCTCCCCGCTCTTCTTGACGAACAAGCTTGAGTCTGAGTGTGAAGTACTAAACCCACAGAATAGGAGATATTCTGCTATCTTTCCATACCACGCCCTCGACGCTTGCTTCAACCCATACAAGGCCTTCTTCAACTTGCAGGCATTATTAGGAAAATCTTCAGACACGAAGCCTGGTGGATGGACCATGAAGATGTCCTTGTCAATCTCGCCGTACAAGAATGCATTCTTTACATCGAGCTGCCAAATCTCCCACCCCCAACATGTCGTCAAGGCAATCACAACCCAAACTGAAGTCATTTTTGCTACCGGACTGAATGTCTCTTCATAGTCTTCACCGTATTGCTGCGAGAATCCCCGAGCCACAAGGCGAGCCTTGTATCGCTCGATACTGCTGTCAGCCTTCTTCATGAGCTTATAGACCCATATGCATGTCACAGGGGTGATACCCTTGGGCTTGGGCACCAGAGACCAAGTCTCATTCTTCTCAAGAGCACTCATCTCTTCCTGCATAGCTGAATCCCACTGTTCGACGCCTTTGGCCTTTTCAAAGCTCGACGGCTCCCTCTCATCCAAGGGACCAGCAAAGAAACACGAGACAAAGCTCACCATGTTTCCTCCTGTATAGCGATCAGGGGCAATGATGGTTCGCTTCGATCTCCGCAATGCCTTCCCCTCACTCACAGTATCTTCAGCTGCTTCTTCCCTAGCTCCCCTTCCAGACGTACTCGGAGCATCGCTCCCCCTGCTTCCTGATACAGAAGCCTCCGCCTCAGAACTAGATATTGATGAACCACCTGGTGACACAGGCAGCTCCACCTGAAGATTTTCCTCAGCTTTCTCCGGCTCCTCCACCCTGCTTTTTGGTAGCTCAACACTAGAGCTTCCCTTGTAGGACATCACCTCGTCGAACACGACGTGGCGAGATACAAAAAATCTTCGCGTCTCCGGGTCCATGCACTTCCAGCCCTTCTTCCGATCATCATAACCCATGAAGACTAGCTTCCTTGCTTTCGCATCTAGCTTCGTCCGAAGCACATCTGGAACGTGCAGATAGCAGGTGGAACCAAACACCCGAAGGTGCGCCACGCTTGGTTTTTCCTTGAACATGATCTCATGCGGAGTCAACATGTTGATGGGATTGAGAGGCATCCTGTTGACGATGTAGGCAACACAAGACATTCCCTCCGCCCAGAAGGACTTTGGGATACTCTTGGCATGCAGCCAACACTTGCAGGTCTCCGTCAGATGACAGATCTTTCACTCTGCAACTCCATTTTGTTGTGGAGTATGCGCACAAGTAAGCTCCCTCCGGATGCCTTCCGTCCTTCAAAAAGTAGAGAACTCACCAGAGGTGAACTCCCCTCCGTTGTCAGTCCTCAGCTTCTTAACCAGCAGGCCAAGATGACCCTCCACAAGCTCCTTGAACTCCACGAACTTGGCAAACGCCTCCTCCTCCATCAAGAAATATACCCAGACATATCTGGTGTAGTCATCGATCAACACCAGCATATATTTGCTTCCTTCGAGGCTTGGGGTAGCAGTCGGTCACATCAAGTCATTGTATGCACTCCAACGGCATACTACTCCTTGTCTGCGACTTGTCAAACGATAGTCGATGAGACTTGCTGAACTGACATCCCGCGCACACATGACCGTCTCCGTAGGAGGATAGACTAGGCAGGCCCTTGACCAGACCATTCACCGCCATAGCCTTCAGCTAATCCATCCCTACATGCCCCAACCTCTCGTGCTATATGACAGCACTATCATTCGTCCGCATCTTGTCGACATAAGAACTTGTCGATAAAACGAACAAGTCTTTAGCTCTCCTCCCAACATGAATGACATCATCCTTCACCGCCTCCACATTTCATAGAAACTTCACCTCTGTTGGGCCGAACAGAAGGTGATACCCAGCGTCAATAGCATTGGTCACGGAGAAGAGTTTTTTCCTCATTCCGGGCACATGATAGACACTCTTCAAAGTTAGCGGCCCCCTATCACTGCCCAAGGAAACAACCCCCACATTGTCGACAGCATGCACGGTATTATCAGCAGTAATAATGGCATCATTACCTGAGTACGGCTGAGCTGAAGAAAGCTTCGACTAGTCCCCGGTGAGGTGATGACCACACCCCGAGTCCACGATCCAGTCCTCCTGATAGTTGATAGGAGCCGCAGCTCCAACAAAAGCCGAGAAGGCTCCTCCCCATCCTCCATCATTCTGTCTGGCCCCAGCTTCCTCCTTTCCTGCAGCAGCATGCCCCGGCTGAAGATTCACCCGGCAGTCTTTCCTGATGTGACCAAGCTTCCCGCACCTGAAGCACTTGGGACCTTCTCCCTTCTTCTTCCCTTCAGCCTTGGGAGCATAGCCCCTCTCCTGCTGTCCAAAATTTGAAGGCCCATTGCCTCCTCCAGCGGTCTTCTTCTTCTTATCCCACTTCTTCTTCTTCCCCGTGAAGAGAACCTCGCCTTCTCCCCCAGACACTGACACCCCCGTCATCTGCCTTGCCAGACTCTCCTGCGACGCAAGCAAATTTTCAAGCTCCACCAAAGACGACTGATTTGCCCAACCCTGCACCGATGTCACAAAGGCCACATACTGATTCTGCAAGCCACGGATGATGTGCCTCTTCAGCTTCACCTCAGAAATTGGCTTATCAGGATCAAGTGCTGAAATCTCAGCACACAGGTTCTTCATCTTCAGGAAGAACGTTGAGATAGAAAGATCACCCTGAGCCAACCTAGCCAGCTCGTTCTCCAGAAACTGTAGCCTCACTACATTCCTCTTGTTAAATAGCCCATCCAGGGCTCTCCAGATCTCTGCAGCTGATCCACACCCCAAGATGTGATCAAATAGGTCAGGTGATATTGCCCTCTTCAGAGTGAACTCTGCTCTCGCATTAGTCCTTCTCCAGTTCCTCACCTCATGACCATTGTCCCCAGCTGGAACAACTTCCTCCATACTTTCTCCTCCAACCACCTCCCAGAGGTCCTCACCCAGAAGATAACTTTGCATACATGACTTCCACTTCTTAAAGTTAGTCGATGTAAGCATCTAAATTCCAAGACCCCTTGCTTCCATGGCTCTATCACTGGTTCCTTCTTCATAAAGGTGATGACAACTTTTAGTTATTAATTGCTCTATCCACTCCAACCTAGCTCTGATACCATGTGAAATTTTCCGTAGATCTAGGAGTGAGCAGGAATTGTACAATTAAAAGTTATAGCCAATCAACCAGAAGCACATGAAGCAAACATAATCTTTCTTGATCAAGCAAAATTCTTCATTACAGTGTGAGGTATACATGGAGAGACATGATTTCGCCAGTACACAAAAACAAAAGAGAAAAAAACAAAGCTGAAAGATAACCAGCGGTCTGCCAACTGAGACCGCCTGACCGCTCGACCTGATAGTCCGCTCGGCTAGAGAACATGACCCACACTGCAAGCTGCGAGACCGCCCGACCGCCTTCAAAAAAGGAGGTGACCGCTGCTACCCGCACAATCCGCAGAAGCTGCACAAGACAAGTTCGATCAGCTAACCGGCCGGTCACAAAAAAGTGACCGCAAGAACAGGACGCGAGCTCAGCTTACACTTGGTGCGATGATTTTGCTGGTACAGTGACTCCTATTTATAAGCGGGCGACCTGATCCAGTCACCGCCCTATGAGATAGAGTCACCACCCTTGATCGCGCGACCAGACCGATCAACCCGCGCGATCAGCAAAAAGATCCTCCTGCTTAGTGAGCTCGCTGACTTTAACAAAAGCCGTGCGATCATGACAACTCGCCCGGTCATGACGCTCACCACCTGTGTTCGCCACCCAGCCTCCTCTAGAGACCGCGAACACTCCAGGCCGACTACGACAATAGCCCGCCAAGTTGACCAAACACCTGTGACCGCATATACCAGCAGATCGCCGAAGGACCAGCTATGCGAACACAAACCAGAGACCGCGCGACTAAGAAGACTTTAGTCCGCACACACCACTAGGAAACCGAACAACCACCAGACCGGGCTGCCCCCACCACGCGATCACAAGCACCAGATCGCGCGGTTACACCGAACATAAGATAGCTCGCCACGCGGTGAAACGATCAAACCGCGCGGGCTCACCACGATATCCTTGGACAGAAGAATGGCGGTCACGCCGAATAGCCCACGGCTAGACCAGATAGATCAGACCGCAAGACCATGCGGTCAAGTTAGACTGCGCGGTCTCCCCCTAGACCGCCAACTCCACAAACTTCCACTTCAACATTTTCAACAAATAGAAGGTAAAACAGTAACAAGTAAGCAGTAGTAATAAGTAAAGCAATAGTAAGGAAATGCACTAAAGAAAACAGTAATTAGAACAAGTAACCTTAATTTATAGGAATGTCTACCATGATATTCTAAGACTAAATCCAGAAGATCATATTTTTCCTTATTTAATTGGCATTTATTATAATTTTCCTCAACATTGACCCAGTATAAAATTGAACATGAAGTATAAAATCCTCTTATGATATGGCCTCCAATAAATCATGAAAAATCTATGAAGTCAAAATAACAGCAAATACATAATAGCACAATTTTGCAATAAGGGGTTGGCCTATAATTATAATATTGAATAATTACCCCTAATTAGAATTTAAAGAAGGAACCACCAAAAATACTTGTCCAAAAATTATGGGAAAATTACCAGACATTTATACTAATCAGAAAAGTCAACTGGCTAAATTTCAGAATTTATGAAAACAAATTAGTCACACAAATAAATATTCCAAGTAAACTCATACTAGTGAAAATTGTGAAGTAACCTTCTGATAAATAATTCCAAAAATTATACAATTCACAGAGCTCTTTAATGCCCTAAAATATCCTAACACCAAGTTTCATAATTTTCCAGAGGATATTTGGCTATAATTTATTTAATATATTCCTAAGACAAAATAGATGACTTGTGAATAAAGTGCTAATTAAATTAATTCAATAATTACACAAAAATTACCAGAGGTTTATATCATGATTATGAGGGTACTACCAAAATTTCACCAACACCTAAAACAATTTGAGCATGTAAATTTCACTTATAAGAAGGTTCCCTAAAATGGTTATAACATAAATCAGAGGGGATAAGTGTTCCTAAAATTCTCATAAAATCTCCTAGGGAATATTTACACCCCATGAACATATCTACAAAGTTTCATGACCATTCAAGGACATATGCCCCTATGTCCTTCACAAGGCTTAAAGTGCAACCCTAAGGTTAGAACTAGGATTCTAGAGCATGTCCACCTCACATCACCCCAAATTACTCATGGGGGTGTCTTATGTGATCCTAAACCAGTGGCCAAAGTTTCACACCACTTTGATGATATTTGACCACCTAATTCCACCATGTGCACTTTTGACTTAGTTTGACCTAGTTTGACCAAACTTGGGTTAACTAATTACCCAACCAAATCAGACCCAATTGGGCTGAAATTTTTACCAGGGTCATATAATAACCTTAAAGAGCATCCTTAAAATTTGTAGGGGATTTGAGGTCATTAGACCCTATAATTAAATAATATATGAATTATTAAATTTTTACAAAAAATTTAGAAAAATATTTTCCAAAAATTCCCATCTTTGGATATGTTGAGGGTGTAGGTACAAATATCCTATGTTTCAATTTTCAAGTCAATATCGTTTCCCTATCAAAAGTTATTCAAGAAATAGTGGTTGTCCTACCCTAGGGACTAGTCCCACCAAAATGGCCCTACAGGGAGCTACAGTGCTCCTTTTGGGATGAAACAAATTTTAAAATAAATTACACACCAAGCGTAACACACAGCACAAATCTTGGGGCAAAACCGACGACATCAGGTCGTATTCTCCAGTGAGCCAACGGTCCTGATTTCCCGTGCCTGGGCCATCTTCCACCCCATTTACCCAGCCACCTGAGCGCCTCCCCGGACGACCAATGCCACCACCACCTCCGTTGAGGTGGTGGCCGGCGATTAGGGGTGGTTGGTCAGCCGGAGGTGGCCGAAATGGGGAGTTCTAGCGGGGGAAAGAGGGCTCGAAACGAGCCCTTTTGGGAGATTGATTCAAGCCTGATTTGGCTCGAATCAAGCCCCAAACCAGATGAGGATCTAGCACTAGGGGAGGAGAGGAGGATCGGACTTGGGTGGTGGCTTGAGGTCGTGGATTCTGGCTGGTTGCCATGGCCGGAGCTCGAGTTTTTGATACCATGCCTCCTTTGGTCTTTAGTGCACAATCCCTCTTGGAATGTTGGGGGGGGGGGGGGGGGGGGGGGGTTCTTCCTCTCACTCCTCTGAAGGTGTTAAAGACCTCAATTGGAGGCAAGAGGGGGGTTTCACATGGTGGCCATTAATGCCCTTGATGGAGAATTTCAGTTTCATATGGGGAGAGGTAAATTGGGCATCAATGTGTTTGGGAGAAGGCTGGAAACTCCTCCTCTCCCTAAGAGGAGATGAATGGTGCCATCAATGGGGGGAATTAGCGGTTTCTTCTTCCTCCTCATTAACTCCCCCTTCTCTCTCTCTCTCTTTCAAATTGGGCTTTCTCTCTCCTATCCAATTTTCTTGAAATTGAATGGCCTATTTAGTAGCACCCAACCCCATTAGGCGGTGGACCGCCTCGATTGGGTCTAGCCCAAGAGGATTGGGCTTGATTAGGTCAATATATGTCATTTTGACCTAAATTTGAGGTAGAGTTGACTATGGTCAACTTGACCATTTGGGTTTACCCCAATGGGTGGCTAGTCACCCATTTGCCTCCCTTAAGGGGTAGGAAGGTCTAGGTAGGGTCAATTTGGCAAGGTGATGGTCATTTGACCCTTAATAGGTCACTTTGACCAAAATAGGGCTAGGGTTGACTTTGGTAAAATTGGCCAAATTGGAGGCCCCATGATGGGTCTTTTTGATCCATTAGGTCCCTAGTATCTTTATAAGGGTAGGGGCAAGGTCAATTCGGCATGGTGGAGGTCAATTGGCCCTAATTCAGCTACTTTGACCAATTTAGGGTTATGGTTGACTTTGGTCAATTTGGCCTCTTTGGTTGACCCCAATGGGTCCCTGGTGCTTTAAGGGGACCCCTAGTGGGTTAGGGATGTTATGGTGGGGTCAAGGAATCAAGGTGAGACCCTAAAGTCCAACCCTAGGCATGATATCTAAAAATTACTATTTACAGACCACTTAGGTTTTCTCCTTCTTACCTAAGTTCACATGATCTTAAATGCTTCCTATGGTGTTGTCATGACCTAGTCATGACAAAACCAACTTGGGGGTCTAGTTGTTTGGGGGATGTTACATATACGTGAATTTTCATGTAAGTGTTTCCACTGTTATTTATCCTGCATATTGTACTTTACTTTTAGTATAATTGGTCTTGGGTTGGTACCCCTATTGACCGTGGCTTACCTTGTTTTGTTTCCTGCCGCCCTTGTACCTTATTGCTGAGGCATTCTCTTTAGTGAATGCCTCAAGTTCAGAGCAGTAGCGGTCTATGGAGCTAGAGCTGGTGTTTCAGTGTTGCAGTAGCGGCTGTGATTGTTTCTCCTCACCCATGTGAGGTAGATGTTCATTGTTTTGTATTGTTTTAGTTCAGACATACTATTGAGATCTGTGGGTTGGTGTCAGGTTCTTGACACCCACAGAGTTTGTTGATTTTGGACACTTTGTCAGCTGCTAGTTGTTTTCTTGCTCTTTTGGAGTAGTTTACTTGCTCTCTGGGAGGTTTTATGCTAGGATTGCATGTTAGGTATTGTAAGTATAAAAATGGGATTATATCAAAAATTCATAACTTCTTTTCAAAACAAATCTCACTCTGTTTTTAAAGGTTATAAAATGGTCTTTTCATACTTATACTAAACCTAGAGGTCTGCATAACATGTTATATCATTGGACTGTTATGCTCATATAAGGTAATAAGTAAATAAAACCTAGTGTTTTTCGCTGGGTATTTCTACTTACACCGTTATTTATGGATTAGTTAATCCACTGAACTGAGAGACACGGTTAATAAACTTAACTGAATCCATGTTTCAAAATTATAATTCAAGGCTTTTTCATGATAAGTAATAGGAGTAGGAATTGTCTGAGCACCTGCAGTTGTCCCCTGCATGGCGTGGCAGCACGGCTCATATTTTATCTTACTCTGACGCATTATTTAATACAGAGAAAATGCGGGTTGTGACAGTTGGTATAAGAGATAGGTTGTTCGACAAGTTGGTGGAGCGACTAATTCTTATATAGTTTAGTTGTTTGGTTTTATTGCATACACACACCGATGTGTCATCAGTACGTCTTGGTAGAAGCAGGAACACTACACTCATAAGAATGATAAGAAGTATACTGGGCATATTATGTAGTATGGGATGCATAATATGTGATCGTATATGGATCCTCATAGGAGGCAATATGTGACTGTTATGTAGTATGGGATGCATAACAATCATCACATGAATGCGTATTAGATTTTTACTTTTGTTGCATGAGATATTATGTAGTATGGGATGCATAATATTCCATGTGTACGCAACTCATAACATGCATTAAGGCCTTTCTTAGAATGCATAACACAACATACATTACATAGCATTGCATAAGCGGCACACGTGCCAAGCTACAGATTTAC
Source organism: Dactylorhiza incarnata (assembly GCA_033032865.1). NCBI lineage: Eukaryota > Viridiplantae > Streptophyta > Magnoliopsida > Asparagales > Orchidaceae > Dactylorhiza > Dactylorhiza incarnata. The sequence goes on along the minus strand of JAWHQI010000026.1, from coordinate 1,340,997 downwards.
ATGATGACACTCGTACACAAATGATTTTACATCAAAGGTATAATAAGTTCATGCATTCATAGAATAGGCACAAGAGTCTAAGGGGGTGACAGAGTATCATCCCAAGTATTATGCATAGCATCATTTATAAACCCCAGAGCAAGTTAGCAGCAAAAGCAAGTATTTATTCGTGTATGGTCTGAACTAAGTTGTGTACTCCTAGTGTTAAGCTAGGGTGTTAATGAGTTGTTTGTTTGTGTTTTCTTTTAGAAATGCCACCAAAGCGTCCTGCGACGACGGCGACTCCCTAGTCCAAGGGCGAGTCAACAAGTGCTTAGAGTGAAGCTGTGATTGAAGGACTGCAAGAAAGCAACGAAGCTCTATCGAGGCAGTTGATTGAGATGCAATCTCAGATTCAGTCATTGTTGACTACCACTGCAGTGCAGCAGGCCATGGTGCTAGACCCTGCTATGGGTCAAGCTGTACATATTCCCCTTGCCCCTCTGGTGCCCCCAGTGTTGCTGCCGCCAGAGATGAATTTCATCTCGCACTTTCAGAGACTAGGACTTCCCACCTATGACGGGAGAGCCAATTTCATGGCGTTAGACGATTGGATTATCGCTATTGAGGAAATGTTTTCCTATTCTGGGATTTCTACCGATCAAAAGGTGATGGTCTCCACGTACCAGTTGAAGGGTCTTGCGAATAGCTGGTGGATAAGAGAGAAGGAGAACCTGACAAGTGGATGTTCATGGGAATACTTCAAGAAGATGTTGCTGAAGAAATTTTTGTCGTCGATCGAGCAAGACTGCCTGATGAACAACTTTCTGCATCTGAAGTAGAGGCAACTCACTGTTAGTGAGTATGAAGTTGAATTTAGCAAGTTGAGCCGATTTTCTCCAGATCTAGTCGCCTCTGAAGCAGGAAGAGTGAAGCGATTCCTGGGAGGACTTCATATCAATATTCAGCAATTAGCATGTGCTTATAGATCATAGAACTATGCTGAGGCGGTGGAAGATGCTCTGAAAGTTGAGGCGATTGATAACGCCAAGAATCGAGGTGTCGCGTTGAGGAAAGAAAAGAGGAAAGGTGTTGATGAAGGAAGTTCTATGGAATCTGGCCCCGCTTCAAAGAAGGGTGGTGGAGAAGCGTGCAGTTTCTGTGGGCGCCCTGGCCACCCCTATGAAAAGTGTTTCAAGAGGATCGGAGCTCAGAAACAGCAGCGGGTGCTCGCCATTTAGGGCGCACCTAAGGCAGAACTGGTAAGCACTATCTGTGAAAAGATGGGTCATGATTCGAGCAGGTGCTGGTTGAAAGATAGGGTCTGCTATCAGTGTGGTCAGAAAGGACACATGAAGTCTGCGTGTCTAAATAACCAGCTCCCATTGCAACCTACTTCACTTCAAGCCTTGCCGCCGCCACCGCAAAATCGGGATAACGAAAGGGGAAAGCTAAATGTGATCACGAGGGAGAAAGTTTAGACCTCCACTCAAGTGATATTAGGTTATATTCTAATCTAACTCTTAGTTTTCAGCTTTTGCCCTAGTTACTTTCGCTCATTTAGTTACGTATCCGCTTTTATAGGAGAGTTTAAGGTAAGGAACCATATGGCGCGTGTTCTTTTCAATTCCTGTGCTACCCACTCGTTCGTGGTTAGGACTTTTGTAGAGCGTCATCGGTTGAATCTCGATCAAGTTGGTGATTCTTTTTGTGTCAAGTTTCCCTCCGGTGACACGGTGGTGTCGAATCACGGTATCCAGAGATATTATATCCTCTTAGGTGATTTCCTAGCATTCGCTGATTTGAAGATGCTAGACCTAGAAGACTCTGATGTTATTTTGGGCATGAACTGGTTATCCCATTATGATGATGTGATCCAGTGCAAAGTTAAGCACTTGGACTTCAAGATAGACAATGGCCACCCCATGAGTGTATATGGCTTCCCACGCCAGGATTCCCCGATTATTTCCGTGGTATGTGCTCAGAAACTTTTAGATTCTTGTTGTTTTGCTTACCTCGTTTCTATTATAGAAACTGCTAGTGATTCGCCATGTGTCGAGGATATTGTTGTGGTGCGGGAGTTTCCGGATGTTTTCCTGGTTAGTCTTCCTGGTCTTCCACCTGAGAGAGATGTGGAGTTCGTTATCAATCTTGAGTCTGATACTCGCCCTATTGCTAAGGCACAATACCGTATGGCCCCGCGTGAGCTCGAGGAGTTGCGCACTCAGCTCGATGATCTGCTGTAGTGTGGGTTTATTAGGCCAAGCTCTTCGCCTTGGGGTGCTCCAGTCTTGTTTATAAGGAAAAAGGATGGCTCTATGAGGATGTGCATTGACTATCGAGAATTGAATAAGGTAACCATTAAGAACAGGTATCTGTTGTCAAGGATAGATGATTTGTTTGATCAGTTGCGTGGTAGCACGGTGTTTTCAAAGATTGATTTTCGTTCAGGCTACCACCAGTTAAGGATCCGTGAGTCAGATGTTCCACGGACAGCTTTTCGATCCCGGCATGGGCATTTTGAGTTTTTGGTGATGTCCTTTGGACTGACGAATGCACCCTCTGTTTTCATGGATATGATGAACCGAGTGTTCAAAGATTTCTTGAATCATTTCTTAGTCGTGTTTATAGACGACATTCTCGTGTATTCTCGGAGCACCGAGGAGCATTCCCAGCACTTGTGATTGGTTTTGACTACCTTGAGGGAGCATAAGCTGTATATGAAGCTGAGCAAGTGTGAGTTCTAGCTTCCTCGGGTGTCCTTTCTGGGTCATGTAGTGAGTAAGGATGGAATTTCTATGGATCCAGAGAAGATTTCTGCGGTTATGAATTAGAAGAGACCTACTACACCCAAGGAGATCAGAAGTTTCCTGGGGTTGGCAGGTTATTATAGGAGATTTTTGGAAGGATTTTCAGTATTCCCTGCTCCAATGACTAAGCTCACGCAGAAGAATACAGCTTTCGTGTGGAGTGATGAGTGCGAAGGAGCCTTTCAAGAATTAAATAGGAGGTTGTGCACTGCACCAGTTTTAACCTTGCCCACTGAAGGAGAGGAGTACGATGTTTATGTAGATGCATTGCACGTCAGACTCGGATGTGTCTTGATGCATGGAGGTAAAGTGATTGCGTACGGGTCGAGACAGCTGAAGGTTAACGAGAAAAAGTATCCTACGTATGATCTGCAATTTGCGGCTGTGATCTACGCCCTAAAGCTTTGGAGATATTTACTATATGGCGCGTTATACAAGATTTATACAGGCCATAAGAGCTTGAAGTACGTCTTCACGCAGAAGGAGCTGAATTTTTGTCAGCGTAGGTGGTTGGAGTACGTTGCGAATTATGATGTAGAAATCCAGTATCACCCGGGCATGGCTATCGTGGTAGCTGATGCGTTGAGCAGAAATACCGCGCAGATATTCAACCTTACCGTGTAGTCTTTGGTTGAGGAATTACTTTTGATGGACATTTCTGTAGGCAGTAGTGTCGGGCCCTCTTGCTTGGAGGCAGAAGAGCCTTCGTGGATCACCCTCACAAGGCTACATCAGAAAGAAGACCCAGATCTTCAGCATCTCCGAGGAAGGGCAGAGAAGGGAGAATTGCCTGATTTCTCTTTATACGAAGACGGTACCCTGAAGTACCGAGGTAGATTTTGTATCCCCGCGGTGGGAAATATTCAGACAAGGATTTGTGATGAAGCACATGGTTCTAGTGTGACCTACCACCGTGGTTCTACGAAAATGTATAGAGATTTGAAACAGATCGTGTGGTGGTATGGGATGAAGAATGACATAGCTAAATTTGTGTCTGAGTGCTTCACCTGCAAGCATGTCAAAGCAAATCACAAAAGGCCTGGTGGCAAGTTGACGCATTTGGACATACAGAGTTGGAAGTGGGAGAGTATATCGATGGACTTTATTACTGGTTTGCCAAGATCTCCCCGAGGGCATGACTCAGTGTGGGTCATAGTTGATAGATTGACAAAGTGTGCGCACTTTGTGCCTTTCAAGATCGGATATTCTATGAAGAAGATAGCAGAGTTGTATTTGGATGAGGTCATCAGTTTGCGCGGAGTGCCCGTGAGTATCGTGTCAGATCGAGACTCCAGGTTTATGTTACGATTCTGGCAGAGCTTGCAGGGAGCTTTGGGCACCGACCTCAGGTTTTCGACCGCGTACCATCCGCAGACCAATGGTCAAACGGAGCGATTTAATCAAATCATGGAAGATATGATCAGGTGTTACATATTGGAGAATGTTGTAGCATGGGACCAGCATCTCAGACTTATGGAGTTTGCATACAATAATAGTTTTCAAGAAAGTTTACAGATGGCCCCGTTCGAGGCTTTGTATGGGAGGCGTTGTAGGACTCCCTTGTTTTGGGTCGAGGTTGGTGAGAGGCCATTACTAGGTCCGGAAGCCCTTGAAGAGATGAGTATTAATGTAACTCATATTCCGGAAAAGCTCTATGTAGCTCAGAAGCGTTATGAGAAGTACACAAATCAGTGAAGGGTTAAGCTAGAATTCGTAGTTGGGGACTTGGTTTTTCTGAAAGTTTCTCTGATGCCTGGTGTTAAAAGATTCAGAAGGAACCATAAATTGGATCCCCTGTATGTGGGACCCTTCTGGATTGTTGTGCTCATTGGAGTGTCAGCATATAGGCTGGATTTACCTGCTACCTTCCCTGGCGTCCATGATGTATTTCATGTGAGCCAGATATGAAAGTGTGTTCTTAGTGATCGTCGCGTCCTTGACTCGGTGCCCCAGTTGCAGCCTAATCTTTCATATGTTGAAGAACGTAACCTGTTCATATTCTGGAGACTCAGGATCGAGTGTTGCGGAGAAAGACAATCCCCATGGTCAAAGTTCTTTGGCGGAATCAAGACATCGCGAGCGCGACGTGGGAGTTGGAGTCAGTGATGAGGGAATCTCATCCTCATCTTTTCTCATAGTTTTCTGGTAAGTCTTTCGCTTGTTAGCCTTTGACTATTCCTGCTATTTTAGTTTTGAGTTGTGTGTTAAGTTTCGGGACAAAACTTCTTTTTAGGAGGAGTGACTGTAACGCCCCTGATTTTCCGGTAATTATTTAATTCAGTAATGACATGTTTATGACGTTAGGGCGTTACTTTTAACGTCAAGTTGACGGTGCGTCGTCGTTAGTGTGTTTTCGCGTACGTTAGGTCTAGCCGATCATATTTTGGGATTTGTGTCAAAAGTAGAAAAATTTACGTTGGAAAATTAAGTTGCGTAATTTTAGACTTGCTCGTCAAGTTTCGTTGCGATCCGAGTCATTTTGGAGCCTCGGCGCATTTTCGAAGCTTTGTACAATTTATGTTCGCCGTAAACTTTAAAATCTTATATCTCGAGAATGGCCCGCCAGATTTTGGTTTTGACTTCGCCGTTGGATTCGTAGCGTTGACATTCGCCTTTGGTGCGATATTCGTCGGTTCGGCGTTCGTTTAGTTTTTGGCAATAATATACTATTATTACATTTACTATTATTACATTTACTATTATTAATATTATTATATATATATATATATCCTCTCCTCTTTTTCCTTCATTCAGACCGAACCAGTAGAGCGTGAGAATGGCGGAGTCATTCCGTTCGTGAAGCTTCCGATCGCCGTCGACGGAGCTCCGGTGCATGAAATATTCGTCGGAGCATAGATTTGGAAAGCTCTCGCCATGCTCTTCGCGTTCGTGGTATGTATTTTGGATTTCTTGGACTTTTTCGCGCTAGGGTTTTTGGCCCTAACCTCCATTTGGTCGTCCTTTCTGTAGATTTTGCCTTATCGTGTATTCTTTTGGACCGATCTACGATGTGAAGCGTTTTGGAGGTCGGATCCGGGTAAACAGAGGCAAGTGGTGGTTTGTTTTTCCCTTTCCCCATAGCTTGTTTCTCCAATTCCTTCTCTTTCTTATAATCTTTATTTGGGAAATTTAGTGCTGAACGGTTTTCCTTACCACAATAGTTGTTAGATGAGATCTGTTCTGGAAGTTTCAGGATCTGCCTGAGTATTAGTTGAGGTTGTTAGTTGAAATGTTCTTTCTTATAATCTTGATTTGTTCCTGGAACTATCTAGTTGAAATGTTCTGCCCTTTATTACTGGAAGTTTCATCAAAAGTCAAAATCGACGGGACAAGAGACCGTCCCCTCGATCGACAGGAAGTAGCTGAGTAAGATGTTTCCCGAAATCTTAAGTCAAAATCGATGGGACAAGAGACCGTCCAGTCGATCGACGGGAAGCAGCTGAGTAAGATGTTTCCCCAAATCTTATGTCAAAATCGACAGGACAAGAGACCGGCCGATCGTTCGACAGGAAGCAGCTGAGTAAGATGTTCCCCAGTCCTTAAGTCGAAATCGACGGGGCTTCCCGTCGATCGACGGGACCACCCATCGATTGACGAGAGCACCCACCGATTTCCACCCTTAGTGCATTTTTTGGTTCCTTTAATGCCTCTTTCTCTCCCTTTGAGGTATGTTCATCTATTTGTCTTCCTTTTTGTTCTCTGGAGCGGGTTTCTTGTTCAGGTAGTGTTTCTCTGTGAGGATCATTGCTTCTTCCTCACTGTTTTTGGTAATCTAACTGAATATAAGGTTTTGTTAGTGGTTATGAGCTGCAAGTACCATTTTTCTCCTTGATGACCCTTTTTCCTGAAATCTAGTATAGTTTAGTCGTGCTATTCTCGAGTTATAGGTAGTCGATTTTGGGGCTGTTGGTGTTGGTGGATTATAACCACCACCACAGTGCCCTGCACTTAAATTGGATATATTATGGGTGTTTACCCGAGTTGTTTGTTAATTTTACTACTGGTGTGCTGGCGGAGGTATCTCCCACCGCAGTTGCTGGATAATTTTTAGTATGGGTGTGTCTGGCTATGAGACCACCTTACCCTTGGGCCCTTGTGGAGAATGTTCTGTGGGTGTGCTGGCGGAGGTATTCCCCCCACAATCACTGTATTCTTACCAGTGTTGGTGTTAGCTGAACACTTAACTATAAGAACGTTTATAGCATTGTTTATACTTTCATATTATAAATATGTAGATATGCCTTTGGCTTTCCACCGTTCATGGTGTTGTTAGGTATACGTGAATTTTCACATAAGTGTTTCCACTGTTATTTATCCTGCATATTGTACTTTACTTTTATTATAGTTGGTCTTGGGTTGGTACCCCTGTTGACCGTGGCTTACCTTGTTTTGTTTCCTGCCGCCCTTGTACCTTGTTGCTGAGGCGTTCTCTCTGGTGAATGCCTCGGGTTCAGAGCAGTAACGGTCTGTGGAGCTAGAGATGGTGTTTCAGTGTTGCAGTAGCGGCTGTGACTATTTCTCCTCACCCTTGTGAGGTAGATGTTCATTGTTTTGTTTTGTTTTATTTCAGACATACTATTGAGATATGTGGGTTGGTGTCAGGTTGTTGACACCCACAGAGTTTGTTGATTTTGGACACTTTGCCAGCTGCTAGTTGTTTTCTTGCTCTTTTGGAGTAGTTTACTTGCTCTCTTTGGGGTTTTATGCTAGGATTGCATGTTAGGTATTTTAAGTATAAAAAATGGGTTTAAATCAAAAATTCATAACTTCTTTTCAAAACGAATCTCACTCTATTTTTAAAAGTTATAAAATGGTCTTTTCATACTTATACTAAACCTAGAGGTTTGCATAACATGTTATATCATTGGATTGTTATGTTCTTATAAGGTAATAAGTAAATAAAACCTAGTGTTTTCCGCTGCGTATTTCTACTTACACCATTATTCGTGGATTAGTTGATCCACTGAACCGAGGGACACGGTTAATAAACTTAACTAAATTCATGTTTCAAAATTATAATTCATGGTTTTTCATGATAAGTAATAGGAGTAGGAATTTCCTGAGCGCCTGCAGTTGTCCCCTGCACGGTGTGGCATCACGATGCATATTTTCTCTTACACTAACGTATTATTTAATACGGATAAAATGTGGTTTGTGACATCTGCTGTGAAACATAGTCGCTCCAGCTCTCCAATCAACACCTGTCAACCAGATCCAATTCTACCAACCACCTCTCCCAACTTTGTCACAACCTTCTTTTAATGATTCTCAAGAATCTTTTACCAAGCTCAACCTGCCCATGAGCGAGGTCGTCGAAATCCTCCAAAAGCAGTCTTTTTACAAAAGGCCAGCTCCCATGCAATCTGAGCTCAAGTCCAAGAATATATCCATTTTATTGTGAACATCATAGGGAGAGAGGGCACTTGACAAAAAACTGTCGAGCCCTCCGTATGCTGGTCAAGAAGCTCCTAAAAGAAGGGAAGTTATAGGACTTGGTCCTGAAAGGTGCTTCTGCAAAGGCTTCAACTTCTAAGAACAAAGAAGTGCCAGAATCTCGCTGGGAGTGCAAAGAGGTAGATGACGTTAGCCTCCTTGGCAACGTAGGTTATCGAAATGAATGCATAGAAGCCAATGATGAGGGTGCCTTGGGATAACTCTTTTGTATTCATGGAGGAGCAGGGCTCAAATCTTCCCGGAAAGCTAATCTCGCAAGTTTACCGATCAGAGGTTGTTGGACCACCTCCTTTGCTCCTGTTAGGAGGATGGTCACCTTCGGGAAGGATTATCTACCTCCAACCGTCAATCCTTTTAATGATGTTGTTGTCATTAAGGTGGTGATCGATAACTATACAGTGGAAAGCATTCTGGTCGACATCGGAATCTCAGTAAACCTCCTTTTCAAGCCAGCATATGAAGCCCAGTCATTTTGATAGTAAGATTGATTCTTTAGTTGTCATCATTTTAGAAGCCTGCCATCGTACAACATCACTACATTTCAACCAGCCCCAGTCTCCCATCCATCCACACCTCATGAGACCCACGTCCCTAATACAGCCCCATGATATATTTTGTTTGCTCTAATGCTAGCTCTCCCATCTAAGGAGTTGGCGACGGAAAATAGTTTGATTAAAGGAATCAAGCTTAGTGACACACGGTGGAATCACAAAGTTGGCTCATTTCATAGTCGTTGAAGCTCCAAGTAGCTACAATGCTATCTTCGGAAAGTCAATCCTCAACGAATATCAAGCAGTAGTTTCCAATTTCCACTTAGCTGTAAAGTTCGCTCTGAATGGAATGTAATACCGAATCAGCAGCGACCCTAAGAGAGCTCGGGAATGCTATATGAAGACGGTCAATGTGACCGAATCTTCTCCTTCAAAGATGGTTGAGATCTCTCCAGCACGTCAAGATTCTGATCATGTTGACGCTACAGAAGAGTCAATAGAAAAAGATGCTAGAGATGGAGCTCGGCTGGAACCTGCCCAGGTGACTCAAGACTTTCCAATTTATGAAGAAGATAGAAGCAAGAAGCTCTCTATCAATGCGGAGCTATCTGAAGAGGAGAAGGGTCAACTTATTTCTTGTCTCCTATGTTTGCCTGGAAGTCTGCGACCTCAGCTTTTGGATCAGAATTACCAGACCCAGCGGTCTCGATTTTCTGAGACCGCTCCAACCGCCTGTTTCTTCGGCAAAACCTCCAAGGCATAGGCGATCAGATTCCAGCGAGACCGTGTGACCGCGCGGTCTGAAGTTTTCTCTCTTTTTTTTATTTGCAGCCCATGTATCTTCTCTTATTTGCCTCGGTTCTCCTGTACCCCGAGCAGCCCGTTATTTTTGGACCTACCCATTTGGGCAAGCCCCCACATCTATAAATAGAGGGGTAGGGGTACCAGAAAGGGGACTTTTGATTCGAGCCTCCAGCTTATGACCGGTATAAACGGTCTCAAATTTTGTCACTTTTCAACCTCTCACCCTGACCTGTTTTAGACCGTCCTGTAACCCCTTTTAGGATCAATCAAAGCAATTTTTTTCCTCGACAACCTCTCTTTTGGAATCCTTTAGCCCAAGTAACCGGCACTCCACAGTTTCCCCTCATCCCTTTGAAGTGTGAGTTTTGGAGGTACAATTTTTGTGTCAATAGAACGAACACGCGACCTTCAGATCAGAGTGCTTAGGTGAATCCAGCGGACAGACAAGATGTCAGACCGCGAGATCCAACTGATGAGTAATTTATTTACTCATCTTTTAGTTTAGGTTTATTATGTTTTTTTATATAAAATTATGTTATTTTTAGGAATTTTATCATATAAATCCTTCCATTGTTATTTCATAAGCTAACTTAAGTTTATTTTGTGTTTTCAGGTTTTTCTGGGCTGTTTCGAGCAAAAAGTTAAAATTACACGCTCCAGGTCACGGGCGTGACCATGAGCGTGTAACCTACGAAATACTCCAGACCTGCTTCTGCCACTCCGGGGACGCTCCGTGAAGATTTCGCCAAGTACACGCCCCAGGTCACGGGCGTGACCAAGGGCGTGACCCAATGTCACGGCCACGACCCGCCACAAGCATCCGGAGCACGCCGCCACGTCAATTAAAATTACATGCCCTCGGTCACGGGCGTGACCAAGGGCGTGACATCCAGCACACGGGCGTGACTTTTCCCGCGCCAATTTCCCGCCGAAGCTTCCCGCCAGCAGCACTTAATTGAGATTACACGCCCTAGGTCACGGGCGTGACCTAGGGCGTGACACGTCCATAACGCCTGCATTGAATCCAGACGGTGCCTTCTCCGCTCACAGCAAATCATGCCCCTTACACGCCCTTGGTCACGGGCGTGACCAAGGGCGTGTAACACCAAATATTCAGCTATTTAAAGGGAGCTTTTCCAGATGTTTGGGGACGAATTTTGGGAGTTCTAAGTTTATTTTCTTGCACTATTTTTGTTATTCTTAAGCTTGTATTCTTCCTTCTTAGCTTGCACTTTCATTTCAGGTTTGTAACTTCTTGTTTCCTAGTTGTAATTTCTTTTCAATTAATAAAATAGTACTTTTTCTCTTATTCTACTCTCAATCTTCATTATGCACTTCTTGTATTTCATCAATTCCTCCATCTCCATGAGTAGCTAAATTTCATTAGTACTCGGCCGAGATGATCCAAGGAAAATATAATTCATAATTTAGTTTAGAACTTCTTTTTCTCTTATTTAGATCGCTTAAGATTTATCCTTGAGTTTATATTGATTGAGATTATATTATCGATATATAATCTCATTCTTGTTTTCGTAGCCTAATAATCGAGGGGTTTTGAGTTCGAATCGATCATTTCAAGGATAAAGAGATTTGAATGCACTCCTCGAGAGAGGATGACATAAATCTCCCGGATTGGAGTAATATCCAATAGAGGGGTTCACTTCGATAAAGCGAGTTTTAGGGGTTTCGATTATCTATTAATTTTTTCTTTTTTTCTTTTTCTTAATTTTAAGGTGCAACTAAATTACTGGAAAGGACGCTTTGGGTTTGAATTCCCATCATAGCCTCTAGTACCTTGCAAACCGTTCACCGGGTAGATCTTGGGAAGTCCAGGACTAATTTTAATTCACCTAATAATAATAAAAAAATAAAAATCTAAAAAAATATAATAAAATAAAAATAAATTTATTTATCTAAAATCTTATTTTCCCTTTTTCTTTTTCCGCTTCTTTTCTTTTCTTTTGGTTTATGACCCGAGGAAACTCTTCAATTGATTTTGAATTTGGTTTTGATCCGGAAATCGAGCGCACCTTGCGGCGACGTCTCCGATTTAGTGATCTACCAATAATTCGCAAAGAGTCAGTCGGAGAGACTAACGAAGATATAATGGGTGACCCCGACCATAATGAGGCTCCGTTACAGACTATGTCCTATTATGCGAGGCCAAATTGGGAGGGAACACAATCAATTATTATTTGCCACCGCCGGGCGAATAATACTTGATTGTGTTCCCTCCCAATTTGGCCTCGCATAATAGGACATAGTCCGTAGCGGAGCCTCATTATGGTCGGGGTCACCCATTATATCTTCGTTAGTCTCTCCGACTGACTCTTCGCGAATTATTGGTAGATCACTAAATCGGAGACGTCGCCGCAAGGTGCGCTCGATTTCTGGATCAAAACCAAATTCACTCCTCTAGAGAGTGAATTTAGAAAACCGAAATATCTATTAATTTTATCTTTAGATTTGAATGCACTCCTCGAGAGAGGACGACATTAATCTCCCGGATTGGAGTTATATCCAATAGAGGGGTTCACTTCGATAAAGCGAGTTTTAAGGGTTTCGATTCTAGAACGAGAGTTCGATTGATCAACCTAAACTCAGTTAGGCGTATCCTTGAGAGAGGTACGTTTATAAATCGGGAACCTCCACGGTCAAGCATTTCTTTTAAAGAGAATTAGAAGTTTTATTTCTTTATTTATTTATTTTTTCCAAGGTGATTCAAGGTTGAGTGTTAATCCTTCTTATCATAGTTTTAACAATTTATTTCTCTTTCTTGCAACCAACCAACCCAAGTTTCTTTCGATAAAATAATAGAGATTTTCCGAAGTAAGAGTACTCAACCGCCCCGAGTCTAATACGACCTTGTTTTAACAACCTATACTGCATTCGATACCGTACACTTGCCGTTATCGTTTGCAAGCATAGTTTTCCGTATCAAGTTTTTGCGCCGTTGCCGGGGACTCGGTTGATATTTCGAAAACCGAAATATATATTAATTTTATCTTTTTTTCTTTTTCTTAATTTTAAGGTGCAACTAAATTCCTGGAAAGGACGCTTTGGGTTTGAATTCCCATCATAGCCTCTAGTACCTTGCAAACCCTTCACCGGGTAGATCTTGGGAAGTCCAGGACTAATTTTAATTCACCTAATAATAATAATAAAATAAAAATCTAAAAAAATATAATAAAATAAAAATAAATTTATTTATCTAAAATCTTATTTTCCCTTTTTCTTTTTCCGCTTCTTTTCTTTTCTTTTGGTTTATGACCCGAGGAAACTCTTCAATTGATTTTGAATTTGGTTTTGATCCGGAAATCGAGCGCACCTTGCGACGACGTCTCCGATTTAGTGATCTACCAATAATTCGTGAAGAGTCAGTCGGAGAGACTAATGAAGATATAATGGGTGACCCCGACCATAATGAGGCTCCGCTACGGACTATGTCCTATTATGCGAGGCCAAATTGGGAGGGAACACAATCAAGTATTATTCGCCCGGCGTTGGCAAATAATAATTTTGAAATCAAAATGAGTATCATTCAAATGGTACAGCAAACCGTCATCTTTGACGGGTTACCAGATGAAGATCCAAATTTACATTTATTGAATTTTTTGGAAATTTGCGATACGTTTAAAATTAATGGCATCACCGATGACGCCATTCGCTTGCGTTTATTTCCATTTTCTTTGCGGACTAAGGCCAAGCAATGGTTGGGATCTCTTCCTAGAGGTTCCATCACTACATGAGCCGAGATGACGGAGAAATTTTTAACTAAATATTTTCCTCCGGCGATGTCCGCTAAATTACGTACGGACATTCTCTTGTTTACGCAAATAGACTCGGAGGCTCTCTATGACACATGGGAGCGCTTCAAGGAATTATTGCGGAGATGTCCTCACCACGCCCTTCCTTTGTGGCAACAAGTTCAAACATTCTACAATGGTTTGAATCTCCAAACGAGGAAAATTATTGATGCAGCAGCTGGGGGAACTCTAAATAACAAAACCCCAGATGCCGCTCAAGAGCTTTTTGAGGAGATGGCCATGAATGCTTATCAGTGGAATGCGCCACGGTCGCGTCCTAACAAACCGACCGGACTCTTTGAAGTCGAGGCCACCCCGAATTTAGCATATCAAGTAGAATGGCTTACTAAGCAAATGGCGGAGATGTCTGCTTCCTCCGCCATTAACGGGGCTAATAATTATAATAATAATAATTATAATCAAGAACAAGTTGATTATATGGGGAACTCCTATCGCCCTCCTTATAACCCAAATAATAATCTTCCTAATAGTTATAATCCGGGTTTAAGGAACCACCCAATTTTTTCATGGAGCAACCCCAATAATGCTCAACGCCCCCACAAATGAATCCTCCCGGATTCGCTCCACCACAACCACAAAAGGCCCCTTCACTTGAAGAGGTATTCACCAAATACATCGCTTCTACTGATGCCAATATCCGGAACCTTTCCGGATCTATTAAAAGCCTAGAAAATCAGAGTGGACAACTCGCCAAGATGTTCTCCGAACGCCAACAGGGAGCTCTACACGGGCAATACTGAGCCCAATCCACGGGAGAGCGCCAACGCTATAACCCTCCGCAGCAGAAAGGAGGTAAAAAGTTCAAATTTGGTCGAGCCTAAGGTAAACGTTTCAACTCCAACTCCGCATTTAAACTCTTCTGATTTAGCTCCGCGCATTATTCAAATGCCTTATATTCCGTATCCTTCTAAATTACAAAATGAGCGCAACGAGGAGCAGTATAAAAAATTTATAAATATTTTAAAACAAATATAAATTAATGTACCATTTTGCGAGGCACTCTCTCAAATGCCTAAATACGCGAAATATCTCAAGGATTTATTATCAAATAAAAAGAAACTTGAAGATATTTCGCGTATTTCTCTTAATGCAGAATGTTCGGCGATAGTTCTTAATAAATTACCGGAAAAATTAAATGATCCGGGACGGTTTTCCATCCCGTGTTTGTTCAGAAATTTACTAATTAAAAACGCCTTGGCCGATCTAGGGGCGAGCATAAATCTTATGTCGTTCTCCTTATTTAAGAAGCTTGGTTTGGGCACCCCAAGCCCAACCAATATAAGCATCCAACTAGCGGATCGGTCCGTAAAGTATCCCATCGGGATCATTGAGGATGTGCTAGTGAAGGTTGACAAGTTTATCTTTCCGGTAGACTTTATCATCCTCGATATCGAAGAGGACGCTGAAGTACCACTCATACTTGGCCGGCCCTTCCTAGCCACCGCTCGGGCTATAATTGACGTAAGTAACGGAAACCTTCTCCTACGAGTTGGGGAGAAAGAAGTTATTTTTAATATAAATCAATCGATGAGAAATGCATTTCCAAACGACGACTCTTGTTTTACTCTAGAAACAAATTTTGAAGAGGAAATAACGTCGTTTTCTGAAATAATTTCGCCTTTATTTGAAAATCCAAAAATTGCAAATTTATTTTGTTTAGAAGAAAAAACTCGGCCAACCAAATTTGAAGAAGTAAACTTAAATATTTCTAAAATAAAGACATCTTACGAGGAGCCACCGAGTTTAGAACTAAAACAATTGCCGGAACATTTAAAATACATATTTTTAGAAAAAAATTCAAAACTGCCCGTAATAATATCTTCCGCATTTAACGATTCGGAAACTTCCGAATTAATTAAAATTTTAAATAATCACCGCCATACAATTGCATGGCAAATTTCGGATATAAAGGGGATTAGCCCCTCGTTTTGCACGCACAAAATAAGTTTAGAAAATAATTCTCGCGGCCCTATTCAGCCCCAACGACGCATTAACCCAAACATGAAGGATGTCGTTAAGGCCGAAATTATAAAATTATTAGACGCGGGAATTATTTATCCAATTTCTGATAGCACTTGAGTTAGCCCAGTGCAAGTCGTGCCTAAAAAGGGAGGAATAACGGTAATCACCAACGAAAATAATGAGTTAATTCCGACCCGTACTGTTACGGGTTGGCGTGTATGCATCGATTACAGAAAATTAAATTATGCTACCCGCAAGGATCACTTTCCCTTACCATTTATTGACCAAATTTTAGAACGCTTATCCGGTCATTCGCACTATTGTTTTCTCGATGGTCTTTCGGGATATTCTCAAATCCCAATTGCCCCCGAAGACCAAGAGAAAACCACATTCACCTGTCCGTTCGGCACCTTCGCATATCGAAGAATGTCGTTTGGTCTTTGCAACGCGCCGGCTACATTTCAACGATGTATGCTGGCAATTTTTAATGAACTTGTAGAAGACGTCATGGAAATTTTCATGGACGATTTTTCTGTTTTTGGCGATTCATTTAAAAATTGTTTAAATAATCTTGATCGTGTTCTTCAACGCTGCGAAGACACAAATTTGGCACTCAACTGGGAGAAGTACCACTATATGGTCCAAGAGGGATTGGTCCTTAGGCATAAAATTTCTAATAAGGGGATCGAGGTCGATAGGGCCAAGATCGAGGTCATAGAAAAACTTCCCCCTCCTACAAATATAAAATCTATTAGAAGTTTTCTAGGACATGCGGGTTTTTATAGGCGGTTTATAAAAGATTTCTCAAAAATTATGAAACCGCTAACTCATCTCCTAGAAAAAGAATCTGCGTTTAATTTTGATGAGGAATGTTTAAAAGCGTTTAATAAAATCAAAAATGAACTAATCAAATCCCCGTTTTTAATCGCGCCAATCTGGTCTCTTCCGTTTGAAATCATGTGCGACGCTAGCGATTTTGCTGTAGGTGCAGTTTTAGGCCAACGGGTGAATAAATATTTTCACCCGATTTATTACGCAAGCAAAACGCTAACATCCGCACAAGCAAATTATACAACGACGGAAAAAAAATTTGGCTATAATTTTTGCGTTTGATAAATTTCGATCATATTTAACGCTTTCAAAAGTTATTATTTTTACAGATCACTCCGCTCTCCGGTATTTACTACAAAAAGGGGATGCAAAGCCTCGACTGCTAAGGTGGATCCTCCTACTACAAGAATTCGATTTGGAGATCCAAGACAAAAGGGGAGCGGAGAATGTTGTGGCCGACCACCTCTCACGGTTGGAGAATCCGGCTGCAGGAGCGCTAGTGGAAGCCGAAATTAACGACAAATTCCCTGAAGAGCGCCTCCTTGCCATCGAAAAGGTAACGACTTCTTCCACCCCTTGGTACGCGGATTTGGCCAACTATTTAGTGGCCCGGGTCCTACCAAAAGATTTTTCAAGTCAACAAAAGAAGAAATTCTTTTTAGATTTGAAAAATTATTTTTGGGAGGACCCCTTTTTATTTCGTGTCTGCGCGGACCAAGTGGTAAGAAGGTGTATTTCGGGCGAGGAAGGCGCCCAAATTCTGCGGTACTGCCACGAAGGGCCAACCGGTGGCCATTATCAAGCAAACCGGACCGCAAGAAAGGCGCTAGAGTCGGGCTTCTATTGGCCCACCTTATTTAAAGATGCTCACAATTTCGTGAGTAATTGTGATCGGTGCCAACGGTCAGGTAACATTTCTAACCGGGACGAAATGCCCCAAAATATTTTTTTAGAATGCGAAATTTTTGATCTTTGGGGAATAGATTTCGTAGGTCATTTACCCTCCTCTTTTAATAATAAATATATCCTTGTTGCGGTCGATTACGTGTCAAGGTGGGCGGAAGCACAAGCTTTTCTCACTAACGACGCGAGAGTCGTCGTAAATTTTTTAAAAAAATTATTTTCACGATTTGGCACACCCCGAGCACTAATTAGTGATCGGGGCACACATTTTTGTAACAACCAACTTGCTAAAATTTTAGCAAAGTATGGAGTTACCCACAAGTTATCTACCGCCTACCACCCACAAGCAAATGGCCAAGTGGAGATGGTGAACCGTGAACTTAAAAGAATTATAGAAAAAACTGTGTCCGTCAATATGAAGGATTGGTCGCTAAAATTAGACGATGCTCTATGGGCATATCGGACAGCGTACAAAACCGCCATCGGATGTACACCGTACCGATTAGTCTATGGAAAAGCTTGTCATCTACCGGTGGAATTAGAACATCGCGCCTTTTGGGCGCTAAAATTTTTAAATTTGGATTTAAACTTAGCCTCCGAGCACAGAAAACTACAATTAAATGAATTAGACGAGTGGCGCGCAAACGCTTACGAAAATAATAAGATTTATAAGGAGCGCACAAAATTTTATCATGATAAAAAAATCAAAAATCCAAAAACTTTTTCACCGGGAGACTTAGTCCTATTATTTAATTCAAGACTTAGGCTTTTTCCGGGTAAATTAAAATCACGATGGTCCGATCCCTTCATAGTTAAAGAAGTTTGGCCATACAGAACGGTGCTAATAGAGCACCCGGAAAAAGGCTCTTTCAAAGTCAACGGACAACGCTTAAAATTATATCACCCGGGCGACACAGCGCCCGGAAACATCGAAACCATTCACTTCCAAAATCTTTAAAATTACCACTTAGTCAAGCTACGCGACGGTAAACAAAGCGCTCTTGGGAGGCAACCCAATGTTAACCTCTTTATTTGTGTCTTTCTTTTCTTGTTTGTTTTTCTAATTTAACTCTGCAGGTGTTTGACCGGCAACCCCGACTACCATTCAGGGAAGCCCTCTTTACACTTTAGTAATTTATCTTGATTTTTCTTTATTGTCATTTTGTTTTTAGTTTTATCTTTCATACTTAGTTTTAAACATTGGGGACAATGTTTAATTTTAAGTATGGGGGTGTAGCATAGCTTTCTTTGTAGTTTTACTTGAAAAATAAAAACCAAAAAAATTATAAAAAAAACTGAAATTAAATCTCTTGGAAAGGACGCTTTGGGCTTGAATTCCCATCATAGCCTCTAGTACCTTGCAAACCCTTCACCGGGCAGATCTTGGGAAGTCCAAGAACAAAAAAAAAATCTATTAGAAAATGTTCTTTTTATTCATCAAAACTCCCACTTGCTAAATTGTAAGTTCTAAGTAGACTGTTTTTCATATGGACTAAAAATAATTTTGTGCTAGAATAGTTTTTGAAACTTTTGAGTAAAATTGTTGACTCATGTAGTGCTCCTAGTCATATACTTGTCTTTGAGTAGTTTTGGTGTAAAATTAAATTCTTGGCATAAATATAAAATTATGTTTTATTAATTTGCGTAGTAATAATTTATTTTACTTTTAAATTCGAATCCGGTCTTATCCAAAAGTAGTTTAGGTGAGTGTGTAGAAGATTGTTAGAAAGTTATTACTCGAATTGAACAAAAGGGTGTCCTTTCTCGATGTCTAGAACTTGCCCCAAGCAATTTTCGAAACATGTGCGCTTTAGACAAATTAACTTTACGGAAAAGATTTAGGCCTTTCTTTGGATAGTTTGAGCCTTTGCACCCAACCTAGATTTACCACCATTGTTCACACAAATTTGAGCCTTACACCTTTATTTCATCCACCCTCATCATTTCGGCACCAATGCTAAAGAGCCCAAAACCCAAATGAACACTTTGAAATTTTGAGCTAAATTGAAAAAAAATATTTGGGTACGTTTCTATGAAAAACTTATGGGTATCAATTCAAAAAAAATGTTTAAATCTCAAAAAGCAATAATCTCATAATGATATGCGGCCTAGGTATGTACATGCATACTTGGAATAATCCCAATTATGAAGATTTATGATTTAAATAAAAGAGTATGAGAGTGTTTCCCCTTTGAAAAAATGCGAGTATGGGGGTAAAGCTTCATTATTTTGTGGTGGCAATCATTTTCTTTTAGCTCAAAAATTTTGTTTAAGTGGAATGCGCCTTCATGTTTATCATTGTTACCTCACCCTTAAACCCAAGCCTTAAAATATACCCTATTTAAGTCCTAAAGATCCATAGAGTCGATTTAGTTCGAAGTGTAGTGGAGAAAGTGCAAACGGGAAAGCCTATGGCCGTCGACATTGATGGATTTCTTTGGAGGCCACCCCGAACGTCTACATCTAGTAATTTAAATCTCAGCAATCACGCTATTTTCTCCCTTCACATAACTTTTTGATTGACCGTCGACTCATTTTTAATGTAATGATAAATAATTATAACGCATTTTTGAAGTATTTCATAAATTAGCATTTATGCCAAGAACATCTTTTTACTAAAATATCTACACATGCCAGCATAATACTTCGCATTTTACTCTCTAGTCTTCATAATTCTATCTTGCATTAATTTTTCTTACCCTTATGAAAAATGGATTGCTCGGGACGAGCAATGAGCAAGTATGGGGGTATTTGATGAGTAATTTATTTACTCATCTTTTAGTTTAGGTTTATTATATTTTTTATATAAAATTATGTTATTTTTAGGAATTTTATCATATAAATCCTTCCATTGTTATTTCAGAAGGTAACTTAAGTTTATTTTGTGTTTTCAGGTTTTTCTGGGCTGTTTCGAGCAAAAAGTTAAAATTACATGCCCCAGGTCACGGGCATGACCATGGGCGTGTAACCTACGAAATACTCCAGACCTGCTTCTGCCACTCCGGGGACGCTCCGTGAAGATTTCGCCAAGTACACGCCCCAGGTCACGGGTGTGACCAAGGGCGTGACCCAATGTCACGGCCACGACCCGCCACAAGCATCTGGAGCACGCCGCCACGTCAATTAAAATTACATGCCCTCGATCACGGGCGTGACCAAGGGCGTGACATCCAGCACACGGGCATGACTTTTTCCGCGCCAATTTCCCGCTGAAGCTTCCCGCCAGCAGCACTTAATTGAGATTACACGCCCTAGGTCATGGGCGTGACACGTCCGTAATGCCTGCATTGAAGCCAGACGGCGCCTTCTCTGCTCACAGCAAATCACGCCCCTTACACGCCCTTGGTCACGGGCGTGACCAAAGGCGTGTAACACCAAAAATTCAGCTATTTAAAGGGAGCTTTTCCAGATGTTTGGGGACGAATTTTGGGAGTTCTAAGTTTATTTTCTTGCGCTATTTTTGTCATTCTTAAGCTTGTAATCTTCCTTCTTAGCTTGCACTTTCATTTCAGGTTTGTAACTTCTTATTTCCTAGTTGTAATTTCTTTTCAATTAATAAAATAGTACTTTTTCTCTTATTCTACTCTCAATCTTCATTATGCACTTCTTGTATTTCATCAATTCCTCCATCTCCATGAGTAGCTAAATTTCATTAGTACTCGGCCGAGATGATCCAAGGAAAATATAATTCATAATTTAGTTTAGAACTTCTTTTTCTCTTATTTAGATCGCTTACGATTTATCCTTGAGTTTATATTGATTGAGATTATATTATCGATATATAATCTCATTCTTGTTTTCGTAGTCTAATAATCGAGAGGTTTTGAGTTCGAATCGATCATTTTAAGGATAAAGAGATTTGAATGCACTTCTCGAGAGAGGACGAGATAAATCTCCCGGATTAGAGTTATATCCAATAGAGGGGTTCACTTCGATAAAGCGAGTTTTAGGGGTTTCGATTCTACAACGAGAGTTCGATTGATCAACCTAAACTCAGTTAGGCGTATCCTTGAGAGAGGTACGTTTATAAATCGGGAACCTCCACGGTCAAGCATTTCTTTTAAAGAGAATTAGAAGTTTTATTTCTTTCTTTATTTATTTTTTCCAAGGTGATTCAAGGTTGAGTGTGTTGGAGTTCCCATTGTGATCTAGAAGTGGTCAAACATGTAATGTCACTGCCAACGCGATATGAGCCTGCAGGGTCGCACATAAGAGCATGTGGAGAAGTTGGAAGATTGACTATGTTGGTAAAGGTTACCAATCACCATATAGAATGGGGGAAGTCCAGCAAATGTTGCTGTCTGAATTCGTCGGGTTTACACGGATAGAATTCGTCGGATTCGTCAGGATTCGTCGGATTGTTCCGTGGAATCTCGACGAAATGTTACAGAGATCCTTAACTCGGCAAATGTTGCCGTCTGACATGATTCGTCGGATTCGTCGGGATTCGTCGGATTGTTCCGTGGAATCTCGACGAATTGTTACAGAGATCCTTAACTCGACAAATGTTGCCGTCTGACATGATTCGTCGGGATTCGTCGGATTGTTCCGTGGAATCTTGACGAATTGTCACAGATAGCATTAACTCGGCAAATGTTGCCGTCTGACATGATTCGTCGGATTCGTCCGGATTCGTTGGATTGTTCCGTGGAATCTCGACGAATTGTCACAGAGAGCATTAACTCGGCAAATGTTGCCGTCTGATGTGATTCGTCGGAATTCATTGGATTGTCCCGTGAAAACTCGACGAATGCTGTTCCGTGGAATCCCGACGAATTGTAACAGAAGCCCCTATTTTGCTGTGTGGTCTGCGGATAGCGATTCTTCTAGAAGCTGTTTATCCTTTGGGTATAAATAGGACTTTTTTTAGGGTTCTCATAACTTACGAAATAGAAGCCGACGGAAGGAGTTCCGCTCTCGCTCGAACCCTAGACGGAAGTGTTCCGCCGTTCTGAATCGCCTCCGCCGACTTCCTCTCCGACGATTGTCGCCGGTGTTGTTCTTCCTGAAGTGGATCTAGCAATCTGTGGAAGCGCAAGGTGTAGTCTTCTTCTCCCGGCTCGTGTGGACTGTTGTAGAGACGTAGACATTATTCTACGTGAGAACTCTTGCAAAGCCGACGAAGGCAATCTTCTTCTTGGAGCATCTAGGTTGGATTTGATCCAATCCTGCCAAGGTAATTTCAAACCTAGCATTTTGATTAACTTCTTGATTCAATATTCATGGTCGATCCGAATCTTTTGGGTTGTTTCTCTTCATTTCCGCTGCGCCTACATTTGATGTATGGTTCTAGAAAAACCCAACAGTGGTATCAGAGCTAGGTTCCGGTCATGAATGTTGTTTCAGAAGTTTGGTTATTCCAGTTCGTGCAAATCTAGGTATTTAGAAGCGTTCTAAATGTTAAGATTTCTTCCTGGAACATCAAAAGTTGATGATTTTTCCCATGGGAAATCGGTGGTGATTTTGAAAAAAATTGAACCCCGCCAGGAACGTCTGGGATTTCGTGGTAATTTCTAATTGTGAGAAATTGTTGTCTCCTTAGCAGTAACCGTCCCTCAAGTGGTTTATGAACCCTTGTATTGTTTTGGATTTTGAATTCAACAATGAGAGACGAGCTTGTCTACTGCTTTAAGTCGAGTTTTCTTTGCCTTTGTCCAATGCATGTAAATCTGAAGATTTGGAAGAGTTCTAAATGTCCAGATTTAGCCCTTTCATCTATCAAAGGTTGATAGTCTTTTGTTGTGCACATAAGGGATGCATGTGGATTTTAGAAATTTTGTTTTTCTGTTGATGTGCACTTGATCAAATGTTGATCATGGTTAAGTGTTAACCAATTATTAAAAATTAAAATCCCTTCATAAAATATTAAGTGTTCGGATGCCTTCCGATGGATGACACTCTTCTTGCCTCGATCGATGAAGTGTGGGCTTGCCAAAGCAAGGTGCATTAATCTATCTTGGTAAGGGTGCGAGCGGATAATTGTGATATCCCACTGTCGACATCGGGTCTATCTTAACTAGGTGACCTCAAAGGTTGAGTGCCTAGAGGCATAGGGTTGGCATGCACCATATGATGGATGCGAATAAGGAGTTATTCACCAGCCAGACAAGAGTTGCATGAGGATGCAATTGGCAAGCGTTGCCTACCTAAATAACCGCATTATGAGAGGAACGCCAAAGCGGACTCGTGGTGTTGGTGAAATACGGATCTTGTCCACTAAGAGAGTAGCTCGCATGGACTCTCCGACTTGATAGTGAGGGCTATCAATTTGAATAAAATAGTGGGAGTATTTAATTGAAGTCCAAATTAAAATAAATTGTATTTTGAAATTAAGGTAATGATTAAATTCTGCATGAATTCTTGTAGAATTCCATGGCAAGTGGTTCACATTCCACCTTGTCCCTAAGAGCTATCCTTGAGAAGGACAAGCTTAGTGGGACGAACTATATGGACTGGTATAGGAACCTAAGAATTGTTCTCAGGCAAGAGCGAAAGCTCTACGTCTTGGAAGAAGAAGCCCCCGAGGTGCCGACCGGGAACTCGTCCCGTGTTGATAAGGATGCTTATAAGAAGTATACCGATGACGCCTTAGACGTCGAGTGCCTTATGCTTGCCACCATGAACTCTGAGCTTCAGAAGCAACACGAGAACATGGGGTGCAAGGAGATTGACGAGCACCTAAAGAAAATGTTTCAAGGGCAAGCTCGTCAAGAGAGGTTCGATGTCACGAAGGCCTTATTTCAGTGCAAAATGGGAGCTCGAGACTCAGTTGGTACTCACGTACTCAAGATGATTGGGTATATAGAGAACCTGGAGAGACTGGGTTTTCCTCTGGGTCAAGAGTTGGCCACAGATCTTATCCTGCAATCGTTGTCGGATAGTTATGAGCAGTTTGTCTTGAGCTACAACATGAATGAAATAGACAAGACACTGCCCGAGCTCCTAGGCATGTTGCGAACTGCCGAGATAAACATGAAGAAGGCCAAGCCTGCTAGTCCCATATTGATGGTACATAAAGGCAAGGGTAAGGCCAAGGGCTTCAAGAAGACGAAGGTGGGACCTAAGTCACATCTTGAGCCCAAATCTTCTGCGCTGAAAAAGAAGAGCACCGTGAAGGAAGGGAAATGCCACCACTGTGGCAAGGCTGGTCATTGGAGGAGGAATTGTCCTTCGTACATTGATGGTCTGCGGAAAATGAAGGGAGGTATGACTTCCGCTTCGAATATTTACGTTATAGAGATAAACCTTTCTGCTCCTTCATCTTGGGTATTGGATACCGGATGTGGTTCTCACATTTGTACAAATGTGCAGGAACTGGGAAGGAGGAGATAGCTGAGTAAAGGAGAGGTGGACCTGCGTGTCGGCAATGGAGCAAGAGTTGCTGCTGTAGCCGTAGGGGTTTATCGTCTTTCTTTGCCCAGTGGGCTTGTAATAGAACTTAATAATTGTTATTATGTTCCGGCCATAACTAGAAACATTATATCCATTTCATGCTTAGACATGATTGGATTTTCTTTTATAATTAAGAACAATTGTTGTTCTATATTTAAGAATGATGTTTGTTATGTTGTAGCTCAATTGTTTAATGGTATTTATGTTTTGAACCTAGACCATCCGATCTATAATGTAGATAATAATAAAAGACTAAGAACAAATTACTCAAATCATACATATCTCTGGCACTGTCATTTGGGCCATATAAACGAGAAGCGCATATCCAAGCTCCATAAAGATGGACTATTGGACTCATTTGATTATGAATCATTTGAGCGATGCGAGTCTTGTTTATTAGGCAAGATGACTAATGTACAGCCCTGTATTCGCCGAGTGGGCCCCCGAGGCCCAAGATATTTTTAGGCCCAATATTTTCAAATGACGCGACCCCGGGAGGAGGAGGGGTGAGCATTTGGAGGGAGTCGAGTCTGAGGGGCGCATCCCAGGACTGTTCCCTTGTGAGGGCGAGCCGGGGAGGGCCGGGAGGCCTCCGACTCGCCCAGAGCCTTGTGAGGGCGAGCCGGGGAGGGCCGGGAGGCCTCCGGCTTGCCCAGAGCCTTGTGGGGGCGAGCTGGGAGGGCCGGGAGGCCTCCGGCTCGCCCACACCCTTGTGGGGGCGAGCCGGGAGGGCCAGGAGGCCTCCGGCTCGCCCAGACCCTTGTGGGGGCGAGCCGGGAGGGCCAGGAGGCCTCCGGCTCGCCCACACCCTTGTGGGGGCGAGCCGGGAGGGCCGGGAGGCCTCCGGCTCGCCCACACCCTTGTGGGGGCGAGCCGGGAGGGCCGGGAGGCCTCCGGCTCGCCCACACCCTTGTGGGGGCGAGCCGGGAGGCCTCCGGCTCGCCCACACCCTTGTGGGGGCGAGCCGGGAGGGCCGGGAGGCCTCCGGCTCGCCCACACCCTTGTGGGGGCGAGCTGGGAGGGTCGGGAGGCCTCCGTCTCGCCCACACCCTTGTGGGGGTGAGCTGGGAGGGCCGGGAGGCCTTCGGCTCTCCCACACCCTTGTGGAGGCGAGCCGGGAGGGCCGGGAGGCCTCCGGCTCGCCAGCACCCTTGTGGGGGCGAGCCGGGAGGGCCGGGAGGCCTCCGGCTCGCCCACACCGTTGTGGGGGCCAGCCGGGAGGGCCGGGGGGCCTCCGGCTCGCCCACACCCTTGTGGGGGCGAGCCGGGAGGGCCGGGAGGCCTCCGGCTCGCCCACACCCTTGTGGGGGCAAGCCGGGAGGGCCGGGGGGCCTCCGGCTCGCCCACACCCTTGTGGGGGCGAGCCGGGAGGGCCGGGGGGCCTCCGGCTCGCCCACACCCTTGTGGTGGCGAGCCGGGAGGGCCGGGAGGCCTCTGGCTCGCCCACACCCTTGTGGGGGCGAGCCGGGAGGGCCTGGGGGCCTCCGGCTCGCCCACACCCTTGTGGGGGCGAGCCGGGAGGGCCGGGGGGCCTCCGGCTCGCCCACACCCTTGTGGGGGCGAGCCGGGAGGGCCGGGAGGCCTCCGGCTCGCCCACACCCTTGTGGGGGCGAGCTGGGAGGGCCGGGGGGCCTCCGACTCGCCCACACCCTTGTGGGTGCGAGCTGGGAGGGCCGGGAGGCCTCCGGCTCGCCCAGACCCTTGTGGGGGCGAGCCGGGAGGGCCGGGGGGCCTCCGGCTCGCCCACACCCTTGTAGGGGCGAGCCGGGAGGGCCGGGGGGCCTCCGGCTCGCCCACACCCTTGTGGGGGCAAGCCGGGAGGGCCGGGAGGCCTCCAGCTCGCCCACACCCTTGTGGGGGCGAGCCGGGCGGGCCGGGGGGCCTCCGGCTCGCCCACACCCTTGTCGGGGCGAGCCGGGAGGGCCGGGAGGCCTCCGGCTCGCCCACACCCTTGTGGGGGCGAGCCGGGAGGGCCGGGGGGCCTCCGGCTCGCCCACACCCTTGTGGGGGCGAGCCGGGAGGGCCGGGAGGCCTCCGGCTCGCCCACACCCTTGTGGGGGCGAGCTGGGAGGGCCGGGGGGCCTCGGGCTCGCCCACACCCTTGTGGGGGCGAGCTGGGAGGGCCGGGAGGCCTCCGGCTCGCCCACACTCTTGTGGGGGCGAGCCGGGAGGGCCTGGAGGCCTCCGGCTCGCCCACACCCTTGTGGGGGCGAGCCGGGAGGGCCGGGAGGCCTCCGGCTCGCCCAGACCCTTGTGGGGGCGAGCAGAGAGGGCCGAGAGGCCTCCGGCTCGCCCACACCCTTGTGGGGGCGAACCGGGAGGGCCGGGGGCCTCCGGCTCGCCCACACCCTTGTGGGGGCGAGCCGGGAGGGCCGGGGGGCCTCCGACTCGCCCACACCCTTGTGGGGGCGAGCCGGGAGGGCCGGGAGGCCTCCGGCTCGCCCACACCCTTGTGGGGGCGAGCCGGGAGGGCCGGGAGGCCTCCGGCTCGCCCACCCTTGTGGGGGCGAGCCGGGAGGGCCGGGGGGGCCTCCGGCTCGCCCACACCCTTGTGGGGGCGAGCCGGGAGGGCCGGGAGGCCTCCGGCTCGCCCACACCCTTGTGGGGGCGAGCTGGGAGGGCCGGGGGGCCTCCGGCTCGCCCAGACCCTTGTGGGGGCGAGCCGGGAGGGCCGGGAGGCCTCCGGCTCGCCCACACCCTTGTGGGGGTGAGCCGGGAGGGCCGGGGGGCCTTCGGCTCGCCCACACCCTTGTGGGGGCGAGCCGGGAGGGCCGGGAGTCCTCCGACTCGCCCACACCCTTGTGGGGGCGAGCCGGGATGGCCGGGGGGCCTCCGGCTCGCCCACACCCTTGTGGGGGCGAGCCGGGAGGGCCGGGAGGCCTCCGGCTCGCCCACACCCTAGGGTGTGGGCGGGGAGGGACGGGAGGCCTCCGGCTCGCCCACACCCTTGTGGGGGCGAGCCGGGAGGGCCGGGGGGCCTCCGGCTCGCCCACACCCTTGTGGGGGCGAGCCGGGAGGGCCGGGAGGCCTCCGGCTCGCCCACACCCTTGTGGGGGCGAGCTGGGAGGGCCGGGGGGCCTCCGGCTCGCCCACACCCTTGTGGGGGCGAGCTGGGAGGGCCGGGAGGCCTCCGGATCGCCCACACTCTTGTGGGTGCGAGCCGGGAGGGCCTGGAGGCCTCCGGCTCGCCCAGACCCTTGTGGGGGCGAGCCGGGAGGGCCGGGAGGCCTCCTTCTCGCCCACACCCTTGTGGGGGCGAACCGGGAGGGCCGGGAGGCCTACGGCTCGCCCACACCCTTGTGGGGGCGAACTGGGAGGGCCGGGGGGCCTCCGGCTCGCCCACACCCTTGTGGGTGCGAGCCGGGAGGGCCGGGAGTCCTCCGGCTCGCCCAGAACCTTGCCGGTAGGCGGTCTGCGTTTAGCGCCCAAGAGTAACGGGATTTGGCTATTCGCAGTCCAGTTTTGGTTATTAGCAGTCCAAGAGCAGCGGGATTTGGCTATCTGCAGCCCAGTTCAAGAGTATTTTGGTAATCTGGCAGACCAGTTTTCGGCTATTTGCAGCCCAACTTCAAAAATCCTATAAATAGGACCAAGGGGGCACCATTTGGAGGGACCTCATTCTAGGCTAGCTCTCTCCCTCTCTCTCCCTCCCCAAGTCTCTCTAGGGGGGTGAGGAGAGCCTCCAGTGGTGCCCAAGCTTAGTAGTGGCTTGGGAGGGGAAGTTCCTGAGGGGCTTCCGGGTATGTGGCGGGACCTCCCCACTAAGCCCTTGGTCCAGTCCCTAGTTCCAACACCTTCAACCTAGAGCTCTCCCTTGGGAGGAGTAAGGATTGGTCGCCCCTCGGCTAGCTGAGGGCCCCAAACTCCATAGAAACTAAGTCTTGTTCGCAAGTCTCGGTTTCAACACATGGTGCGGTGAGCGTGGAGTGTGACCGATTCACGAAACTCTCAAGATGAGCTCCATGGACGGAGGTGGAGGAAGTTCCGACCCAGGTCATTCACAGCCCCCGGTGGCTGGAGTGACGTTGGAGATGTTTGAAAGCTTCAAGCGAGAGGTCATACAGACCTTGCAGATCGCCTTCGCCACGACGGCCGTAGGCAGAAGAGGAGATGGTTCGGAGGTCCCGCCCCAGCAGGTGGAGGAGGGAACTCTCGGCCAGCAGTTCAGAAAGGAGATACCGGTGAGGGGGGAGTGGGGAGGTGCCATACCCCCACTCGCCCACCCTCAAGGGGGCGAGCTCAGGAGGGGGCGCCCTCCCAGCTCGCCCCAACCCCTCAAGGGGGCGAGCTCAGGAGGGGGGCGCCCTCCCAGCTCGCCCCAGCCCCTCAAGGGGGCGAGCTCAGGAGGGGGGCGCCCTCCCAGCTCGCCCCAGCCCCTCAAGGGGGCGAGCTCAGGAGGGGGGCGCCCTCCCAGCTCTCCCCAGCCCCTCAAGGGGGCGAGCTCAGGAGGAAGGCACTGTCCCAGCTCGCCCCGTCTCTTCCAGCCTAGTCCCAAAAGGGGGCGAGCGGGGAGGCATCCGACCCCCACTCGCTCCACCCCAAAAGAAACCAAGTGAATGTTGATGGTCGAGACCACCTCGGGTGGAGGCTATCCAATAGCCCGGCGAGCGCAGAGGTCAACAATTCGACTCCGCGAGAGCAAGGAAGTAAGGACTTCAAAAGAAAAAGATCCAACCGCCCGAGGTGGAGGCCGGGACCAAACACACCCCCTCCACCACCTCAGCAAACCATGGAGATTGGTGGGGGTAGACGGAGGAGAATCAGAAAAGCAGGAAGAAGAAGGAAAGGAAGGGGTAGGGTGGAGTCACCCTACTGCGACTTCCACCAGGAGGAGGGTCACGCGACGTTCACTTACCCTGAGTTCTCAGAGATGAAGGATGCGAGGGGTCCAGGGCAACAGCAACAACTACCGGAAGAAGTCAAGGAAGACCAAGACTGGGAGTGGGAGGCTCAGTTTGGCTTCCATACTTAAGTTTCATTTTCTAGCCTTAAGTTCGTGTAATGTTATGTTCCGTTTCCATGTCTAGTTTTTCCAACATGTACTAGGATGGTTTAATATAATGAAAGTTTTTCAAAAATACTTAGCCCCGATGCTGGCCCGCTGACCAGGCTCCCACCTAGCTGGCAGGGCCGGGAACCGCTCGAGGGCGGGGAAGAGAATGCTTAGCCTCGATGCTGGCCCGCTGACTAGGCTCCCACCTAGCTGGCAGGGATGGGAACCGCTCGAGGGCAGGGAAGAAAGTATTTAGTCCCGATGCTGGCCCGCTGACCAGGCTCCCATCAAGCTGGCAGGTCCGAGGATCGCTCGGGGACAAGGAAGTCACAAGTATTTAGTCCTGATGCTGGCCCGCGGACCAGGCTCCCACCTAGCTGGCAGGGCCGAGAACCGCTCGGGACAGGGAGGAAAATGTCCACCACTAGTAGAGCTCGCTCCTAGAAGTGTGTCGACCCTATGTCCACCACTAATAGAGCTCGCTCCTAGAAGTGTGTCGACCCTATGTCCACCACTAGTAGAGCTCGCTCCTAGAAGTGTGTCGACCATATGTCCACCACTAGTAGAGCTCGCTCCTAGAAGTGTGTCGACCCTATGTACACCACTAGTAGAGCTCGCTCCTAGAAGTTTGTCGACCCAATGTCCACCACTAGTAGAGCTCGCTCCTAGAAGTGTGTCGACCCTATGTCCACCACTAGTAGAGCTCGCTCCTAGAAGTGTGTCGACCCTATGTCCACCACTAGTAGAGCTCGCTCCTAGAAGTGTGTCGACCCTATGTCCACCACTAGTGGAGCTCGCTCCTAGAAGTGTGTCGACCCTATGTCCACCACTAGTAGAGCTCGCTCCTAGAAGTGTGTCGACCCTATGTCCACCACTAGTAGAGCTCGCTCCTAGAAGTGTGTCGACCCTATGTCCACCACTAGTAGAGCTCGCTCCTAGAAGTGTGTCGACCCTATGTCCACCACTAGTAGAGCTCGCTCCTAGAAGTGTCTCGACCCTATGTCCACCACTAGTCGAGCTCGCTCCTAGAAGTGTGTCGACCCTATGTCCACCACTAGTGGAGCTCGCTCCTAGAAGTGTGTCGACCCTATGTCCACCACTAGTAGAGCTCGCTCCTAGAAGTGTGTCGACCCTATGTCCACCACTAGTAGAGCTCGCTCCTAGAAGTGTGTCGACCCTATGTCCACCACTAGTAGAGCTCGCTCCTAGAAGTGTGTCGACCCTATGTCCACCCCTAGTAGAGCTCGCTCCTAGAAGTGTGTCGACCCTATGTCCACCACTAGTAGAGCTCGCTCCTAGAAGTGTGTCGACCCTATGTCCACCACTAGTAGAGCTCGCTCCTAGAAGTGTGTCGACCCTATGTCCACCACTAGTAGAGCTCGCTCCTAGAAGTGTGTCGACCCTATGTCCACCCCTAGTAGAGCTCGCTCCTAGAAGTGTGTCGACCCTATGTCCACCACTAGTAGAGCTCGCTCCTAGAAGTGTGTCGACCCTATGTCCACCACTAGTAGAGCTCGCTCCTAGAAGTGTGTCGACCCTATGTCCACCACTAGTAGAGCTCGCTCCTAGAAGTGTGTCGACCCTATGTCCACCACTAGTAGAGCTCTCTCCTAGAAGTGTGTCGACCCTATGTCCACCCCTAGTAGAGCTCAATCCTAGAAGTGTGTCGACCCTATGTCCACCACTAGTAGAGCTCGCTCCTAGAAGTGTGTCGACCCTATGTCCACCACTAGTAGAGCTCGCTCCTAGAAGTGTGTCGACCCTATGTCCACCACTAGTAGAGCTCGCTCCTAGAAGTGTGTCGACCCTATGTCCACCACTAGTAGAGCTCGCTCCTAGAAGTGTGTCGACCCTATGTCCACCACTAGTAGAGCTCGCTCCTAGAAGTGTGTCGACCCTATGTCCACCACTAGTAGAGCTCGCTCCTAGAAGTGTGTCGACCCTATGTCCACCACTAGTAGAGCTCGCTCCTCGAAGTGTGTCGACCCTATGTCCACCACTAGTAGAGCTCGCTCCTAGAAGTGTGTCGACCCTATGTCCACCACTAGTAGAGCTCGCTCCTAGAAGTGTGTCGACCCTATGTCCACCACTAGTAGAGCTCGCTCCTAGAAGTGTGTCGACCCTATGTCCACCACTAGTAGAGCTCGCTCCTAGAAGTGTGTCGACCCTATGTCCACCACTAGTAGAGCTCGCTCCTAGAAGTGTGTCGACCCTATGTCCACCACTGGTAGAGCTCGCTCCTAGAAGTGTGTCGACCCTATGTCCACCACTCGTAGAGCTCGCCCCTAGAAGTGTGTCGACCCTATGTCCACCACTGGTAGAGCTCGCCCCTAGAAGTGTGTCGACCCTATGTCCACCACTGGTAGAGCTCGCCCCTAGAAGTGTGTCGACCCTATGTCCACCACTAGTAGAGCTCGCTCCTAGAAGTGTGTCGACCCTATGTCCACCACTAGTAGAGCTCGCTCCTAGAAGTGTGTCGACCCTATGTCCACCACTAGTAGAGCTCGCTCCTAGAAGTGTGTCGACCCTATGTCCACCACTAGTAGAGCTCGCTCCTAGAAGTGTGTCGACCCTATGTCCACCACTAGTAGAGCTCGCTCCTAGAAGTGTGTCGACCCTATGTCCACCACTAGTAGAGCTCGCTCCTAGAAGTGTGTCGACCCTATGTCCACCACTAGTAGAGCTCGCTCCTAGAAGTGTGTCGACCCTATGTCCACCACTAGTAGAGCTCGCTCCTAGAAGTGTGTCGACCCTATGTCCACCACTAGTAGAGCTCGCTCCTAGATGTGTGTCGACCCTATGTCCACCACTAGTAGAGCTCGCTCCTAGAAGTGTCTCGACGCTATGTCCACCACTAGTTGAGCTCGCTCCTAGAAGTGTGTCGACCCTATGTCCACCACTAGTAGAGCTCGCTCCTAGAAGTGTGTCGACCCTATGTCCACCACTAGTAGAGCTCGCTCCTAGAAGTGTGTCGACCCTATGTCCACCACTAGTAGAGCTCGCTCCTAGAAGTGTGTCGACCCTATGTCCACCACTAGTAGAGCTCGCTCCTAGAAGTGTGTCGACCCTATGTCCACCCCTAGTAGAGCTCGCTCCTAGAAGTGTGTCGACCCTATGTCCACCACTAGTAGAGCTCGCTCCTAGAAGTGTGTCGACCCTATGTCCACCACTAGTAGAGCTCGCTCCTAGAAGTGTGTCGACCCTATGTCCACCACTAGTAGAGCTCGTTCCTAGAAGTGTGTCCACCCTATGTCCACCCCTAGTAGAGCTCGCTCCTAGAAGTGTGTCGACCCTATGTCCACCACTAGTAGAGCTCGCTCCTAGAAGTGTGTCGACCCTATGTCCACAACTAGTAGAGCTCGCTCCTAGAAGTGTGTCGACCCTATGTCCACCACTAGTAGAGCTCGCTCCTAGAAGCGTGTCGACCCTATGTCCACCACTAGTAGAGCTCGCTCCTAGAAGTGTGTCGACCCTATGTCCACCCCTAGTAGAGCTCGCTCCTAGAAGTGTGTCGACCCTATGTCCACCACTAGTAGAGCTCGCTCCTAGAAGTGTGTGGACCCTATGTCCACCACTAGTAGAGCTCGCTCCTAGAAGTGTGTCGACCCTATGTCCACCACTAGTAGAGCTCGCTCCTAGAAGTGTGTCGACCCTATGTCCACCACTAGTAGAGCTCGCTCCTAGAAGTGTGTCGACCCTATGTCCACCACTAGTAGAGCTCGCTCCTAGAAGTGTGTCGACCCTATGTCCACCACTAGTAGATCTCGCTCCTAGAAGTGTGTCGACCCTATGTCCACCACTAGTAGAGCTCGCTCCTAGAAGTGTGTCGACCCTATGTCCACCACTAGTAGAGCTCGCTCCTAGAAGTGTGTCGACCCTATGTCCACCACTAGTAGAGCTCGCTCCTAGAAGTGTGTCGACCCTATGTCCACCACTAGTAGAGCTCGCTCCTAGAAGTGTGTCGACCCTATGTCCACCACTTGTAGAGCTCGCTCCTAGAAGTGTGTCGACCCTATGTCCACCACTAGTAGAGCTCGCCCCTAGAAGTGTGTCGACCCTATGTCCACCACTGGTAGAGCTCGTCCCTAGAAGTGTGTCGACCCTATGTCCACCACTGGTAGAGCTCGCCCCTAGAAGTGTGTCGACCCTATGTCCACCACTGGTAGAGCTCGCTCCTAGAAGTGTGTCGACCCTATGTCCACCACTAGTAGAGCTCGCTCCTAGAAGTGTGTCGACCCTATGTCCACCACTAGTAGAGCTCGCTCCTAGAAGTGTGTCGACCCTATGTCCACCACTAGTAGAGCTCGCTCCTAGAAGTGTGTCGACCCTATGTCCACCACTAGTAGAGCTCGCTCCTAGAAGTGTGTCGACCCTATGTCCACCACTAGTAGAGCTCGCTCCTAGAAGTGTGTCGACCCTATGTCCACCACTAGTAGAGCTCGCTCCTAGAAGTGTGTCGACCCTATGTCCACCACTAGTAGAGCTCGCTCCTAGAAGTGTGTAGACCCTATGTCCACCACTAGTAGAGCTCGCTCCTAGAAGTGTGTCGACCCTATGTCCACCACTAGTAGAGCTCGCTCCTAGAAGTGTGTCGACCCTATGTCCACCACTAGTAGAGCTCGCTCCTAGAAGTGTGTCGACCCTATGTCCACCACTAGTAGAGCTCGCTCCTAGAAGTGTGTCGATCCTATGTCCACCACTAGTAGAGCTCGCTCCTAGAAGTGTGTCGACCCTATGTCCACCACTAGTAGAGCTCGCTCCTAGAA
This sequence comes from Dactylorhiza incarnata, assembly GCA_033032865.1. Classification (NCBI taxonomy): domain Eukaryota; kingdom Viridiplantae; phylum Streptophyta; class Magnoliopsida; order Asparagales; family Orchidaceae; genus Dactylorhiza; species Dactylorhiza incarnata. The sequence goes on along the minus strand of JAWHQI010000026.1, from coordinate 1,306,785 downwards.
GTGTGTCGACCCTAAGTCCACCACTAGTAGAGCTCGCTCCTAGAAGTATTTAGTCCCGATGCTGGTCCGCTGACCAGGCTCCCATCTAGCTGGCAGGGCCGGGAACCGCTCGGGGGCAAGAAGGAAAGTACTTAGCATCGATGCTGGCCCGCTGACCAGGCTCTCACCTAGCTAGCAGGGTCAGGAAGCGCTCAGTGGCCGAAAATTCTCTTAAGTATTTCCAGCGAGGTGGCTCAGCTAGCCGGGCTCTCGCTAGCCGGCAAGGTTGGGGAACCTCTCGGGTAGGCGTTGTGGCTTTTCCAAGATATCACCAATAACCGGATTCCCAGCGACACTCGTCGAATATGCAGGGTTGGACATTTCTTTCCGAGCGTGAGCCACGCTCGAAAAGAGCGGGGATTGTGTACAACCCTGTATTCGCCGAGTGGGCCCCCGAGGCCCAAGATATTTTTAGGCCCAATATTTTCAAATGACGCGACTCTGGGAGGAGGAGGGGTGAGCATTTGGAGGGAGTCGAGTCTGAGGGACGCATCCCAGGACTGTTCCCTTGTGAGGGCGAGCCGGGGAGGGCCGGGAGGCCTCCGACTCGCCCAGAGCCTTGTGAGGGCGAGCCGGGGAGGGCCGGGAGGCCTCCGGCTCGCCCAGAGCCTTGTGGGGGCGAGCTGGGAGGGCCGGGAGGCCTCCGGCTCGCCCACACCCTTGTGGGGGTGAGCCGGGAGGGCCAGGAGGCCTCCGGCTCGCCCAGACCCTTGTGGGGGCGAGCCGGGAGGGCCGGGAGGCCTCCGGCTCGCCCACACCCTTGTGGGGGCGAGCCGGGAGGGCCGGGAGGCCTCCGGCTCGCCCAGACCCTTGTGGGGGCGAGCCGGGAGGGCCGGGAGGCCTCTGGCTCGCCCACACCCTTGTGGGGGCAAGCTGGGAGGGCCGGGAGGCCTTCGGCTCTCCCACACCCTTGTGGAGGTGAGCCGGGAGGGCCGGGAGGCCTCCGGCTCGCCCACACCCTTGTGGGGGCGAGCCGGGAGGGCCGGGGGGCCTCCGGCTTGCCCACACCCTTGTGGGGGCGAGCCTGGAGGGCCGGGAGGCCTCCGGCTCGCCCACACCCTTGTGGGGGCGAGCCTGGAGGGCCGGGAGGCCTCCGGCTTGCCCACACCCTTGTGGGGGCGAGCCGGGAGGGCCGGGAGGCCTCCGGCTGGCCCACACCCTTGTGGGGGCGAGCCGGGAGGGTCGGGGGGCCTCCGGCTCGCCCACACCCTTGTGGGGGCGAGTCGGGAGGGCCGGGAGGCCTCCGGCTCGCCCACACCCTTGTGGGGGCGAGCCGGGAGGGCCGGGGGGCCTCCGGCTCGCCCACACCCTTGTGGGGGCGAGCCGAGAGGACCGGGAGGCCTCCGGCTCGCCCACACCCTTGTGGGGGCGAGCCGGGAGGGTCGGGAGGCCTCCGGCTCGCCCACACCGTTGTGGGGGCGAGCCGAGAGGGCCGGGGGGCCTCCGGCTCGCCCACACCCTTGTGGTGGCGAGCGGGGAGGGCCAGGAGGCCTCCGGCTCGCCCACACCCTTGTGGGGGCGAGCTGGGAGGGCCGGGGGGCCTCCGGCTCGCCCACACCCTTGTGGGGGCGAGCTGGGAGGGCCGGGAGGCCTCCGGCTCGCCCAGACCCTTGTGGGGGCGAGCCGGGAGGGCCGAGAGGCCTCCGGCTCGCGCACACCCTTGTGGGGGTGAACCGGGAGGGCCGGGGGGTCTCCAGCTCGCCCAGACCCTTGTGGGGGCGAGCCGGGAGGGCCGGGGGGCCTCCGGCTCGCCCAAACCCTTGTGGGGGCGAGCCGGGAGGGCCGGGGGGCCTCCGGCTCGCCCACACCCTTGTGGGGGCGAGCAGGGAGGGCCGGGAGGCCTCCGGCTCGCCCACACCCTTGTGGGGGCGAGCCGGGAGGGCCGGGAGGCCTCCGGCTCGCCCACACCCTTGTGGGGGCGAGCCGGGAGGGCCGGGGGGGCCTCCGGCTCGCCCACACCCTTGTGGGGGCGAGCCGGGAGGGCCAGGAGGCCTCCGGCTCGCCCACAGCCTTGTGGAGGCGAGCTGGGAGGGCCGGGGGGCCTCCGGCTCGCCCACACCCTTGTGGGGGCGAGCTGGGAGGGCCGGGAGGCCTCCGGCTCGCCCACACTCTTGTGGGGGCGAGCCGGGAGGGCCTGGAGGCCTCCGGCTCGCCCACACCCTTGTGGGGACGAGCCGGGAGGGCCGGGAGGCCTCCGGCTCGCCCAGACCCTTGTGGGGGCGAGCCGGGAGGGCCGGGAGGGCCGGGAGGCCTCCGGCTCGCCCACACCCTTGTGGGGGCGAGCCGGGAGGGCCGGGGGGCCTCCGGCTCGCCCAAACCCTTGTGGGGGCGAGTCGGGAGGGCCGGGAGGTCTCCAGCTCGCCCACACCCTTGTGGGGGCGAGCCGGGAGGGCCGGGGGGCCTCCGGCTCGCCCACACCCTTGTGGGGGCGAGCCGGGAGGGCCGGGGGGCCTCCGGCTCGCCCACACCCTTGTGGGGGCGAGCCGGGAGGGCCGGGAGGCCTCCGGCTCGCCCACACCCTTGTGGGGGCGAGCCGGGAGGGATGGGCGGCCTCCGGCTCGCCCACACCCTTGTGGGGGGGAGCCGGGAGGACCGGGAGGCCTCCGACTCGCCCACACCCTTGTGGGGGCTAGCTGGGAGGGCCGGGGGGCCTCCGGCTCGCCCACATCCTTGTGGGGGTGAGCTGGGAGGGCCGGGAGGCCTCCGGCTCGCCCAGACCCTTGTGGGGGTGAGCCGGGAGGGCCGGGAGGCCTCCGGCTCGCCCACACCCTTGTGGGGGCGAGCCGGGAGGGCCGGGAGTCCTCCGGCTAGCCCACACCCTTGTGGGGGCGAGCCGGGAGGGCCGGGAGGCCTCCGGCTCGCCCACACCCTTGTGGGGGCGAGCCGGGAGGGCCGGGGTGCCTCCGGCTCGCCCACACCCTTGTGGGGGCTAGCAGGGAGGGCCGGGAGGCCTCCGGCTCGCCCACACCCTTGTGGGGGTGAGCTGGGAGGTCCGGGAGGCCTCCGGCTCGCCCACACCCTTGTGGGGGCGAGCCGGGAGGGCCGGGGGGCCTCCGGCTCGCCCACACCCTTGTGGGGGCGAGCCGGGAGGGCCGGGAGGCCTCCGGCTCGCCCACACCCTTGTGGGGGCGAGCTGGGAGGGCCAGGGGGCCTCCGGCTCGCCCACACCCTTGTGGGGGCGAGCTGGGAGGGCCGGGAGGCCTCCAGCTCGCCCATACTCTTGTGGGGACGAGCCGGGAGGGCCTGGAGGCCTCCGGCTCGCCCACACCCTTGTGGGGGCGAGCTGGGTGGGCCGGGAGGCCTCCGGCTCGCCCAGACCCTTGTGGGGGCGAGCCGGGAGGGCCGGGAGGCCTCCTTCTCGCCCACACCCTTGTGGGGGCGAACCGGGAGGGCCGGGAGGCCTACGGCTCGCCCACACCCTTGTGGGGGCAAACTGGGAGGGCCGGGGGGCCTCCGTCTCGCCCACACCCTTGTGGGGGCGAGCCGGGAGGGCCGGGAGGCCTCCGGCTCGCCCAGAACCTTGCCGGGTAGGCGGTCTGCGTTTAGCGCCCAAGAGTAACGGGATTTGGCTCGCCCCCACAAGGGTTGGACATTTCTTTCCGAGCGTGAGCCACGCTCGAAAAGAGCGGGGATTGTGTACAACCCTGTATTCGCCGAGTGGGCCCCCGAGGCCCAAGATATTTTTAGGCCCAATATTTTCAAATGACGCGACTCTGGGAGGAGGAGGGGTGAGCATTTGGAGGGAGTCGAGTCTGAGGGACGCATCCCAGGACTGTTCCCTTGTGAGGGCGAGCCGGGGAGGGCCGGGAGGCCTCCGACTCGCCCAGAGCCTTGTGAGGGCGAGCCGGGGAGGGCCGGGAGGCCTCCGGCTCGCCCAGAGCCTTGTGGGGGCGAGCTGGGAGGGCCGGGAGGCCTCCGGCTCGCCCACACCCTTGTGGGGGTGAGCCGGGAGGGCCAGGAGGCCTCCGGCTCGCCCAGACCCTTGTGGGGGCGAGCCGGGAGGGCCGGGAGGCCTCCGGCTCGCCCACACCCTTGTGGGGGCGAGCCGGGAGGGCCGGGAGGCCTCCGGCTCGCCCAGACTCTTGTGGGGGCGAGCCGGGAGGGCCGGGAGGCCTCTGGCTCGCCCACACCCTTGTGGGGGCAAGCTGGGAGGGCCGGGAGGCCTTCGGCTCTCCCACACCCTTGTGGAGGTGAGCCGGGAGGGCCGGGAGGCCTCCGGCTCGCCCACACCCTTGTGGGGGCGAGCCGGGAGGGCCGGGGGGCCTCCGGCTTGCCCACACCCTTGTGGGGGCGAGCCTGGAGGGCCGGGAGGCCTCCGGCTCGCCCACACCCTTGTGGGGGCGAGCCTGGAGGGCCGGGAGGCCTCCGGCTTGCCCACACCCTTGTGGGGGCGAGCCGGGAGGGCCGGGAGGCCTCCGGCTGGCCCACACCCTTGTGGGGGCGAGCCGGGAGGGTCGGGGGGCCTCCGGCTCGCCCACACCCTTGTGGGGGCGAGTCGGGAGGGCCGGGAGGCCTCCGGCTCGCCCACACCCTTGTGGGGGCGAGCCGGGAGGGCCGGGGGGCCTCCGGCTCGCCCACACCCTTGTGGGGGCGAGCCGAGAGGACCGGGAGGCCTCCGGCTCGCCCACACCCTTGTGGGGGCGAGCCGGGAGGGTCGGGAGGCCTCCGGCTCGCCCACACCGTTGTGGGGGCGAGCCGAGAGGGCCGGGGGGCCTCCGGCTCGCCCACACCCTTGTGGTGGCGAGCGGGGAGGGCCAGGAGGCCTCCGGCTCGCCCACACCCTTGTGGGGGCGAGCTGGGAGGGCCGGGGGGCCTCCGGCTCGCCCACACCCTTGTGGGGGCGAGCTGGGAGGGCCGGGAGGCCTCCGGCTCGCCCAGACCCTTGTGGGGGCGAGCCGGGAGGGCCGAGAGGCCTCCGGCTCGCGCACACCCTTGTGGGGGTGAACCGGGAGGGCCGGGGGGTCTCCAGCTCGCCCAGACCCTTGTGGGGGCGAGCCGGGAGGGCCGGGGGCCTCCGGCTCGCCCAAACCCTTGTGGGGGCGAGCCGGGAGGGCCGGGGGGCCTCCGGCTCGCCCACACCCTTGTGGGGGCGAGCTGGGAGGGCCGGGAGGCCTCCGGCTCGCCCACACCCTTGTGGGGGCGAGCCGGGAGGGCCGGGAGGCCTCCGGCTCGCCCACACCCTTGTGGGGGCGAGCCGGGAGGGCCGGGGGGGCCTCCGGCTCGCCCACACCCTTGTGGGGGCGAGCCGGGAGGGCCAGGAGGCCTCCGGCTCGCCCACAGCCTTGTGGAGGCGAGCTGGGAGGGCCGGGGGGCCTCCGGCTCGCCCACACCCTTGTGGGGGCGAGCTGGGAGGGCCGGGAGGCCTCCGGCTCGCCCACACTCTTGTGGGGGCGAGCCGGGAGGGCCTGGAGGCCTCCGGCTCGCCCACACCCTTGTGGGGACGAGCCGGGAGGGCCGGGAGGCCTCCGGCTCGCCCAGACCCTTGTGGGGGCGAGCCGGGAGGGCCGGGAGGCCTCCGGCTCGCCCACACCCTTGTGGGGGCGAGCCGGGAGGGCCGGGGGGCCTCCGGCTCGCCCAGACCCTTGTGGGGGCGAGTCGGGAGGGCCGGGAGGCCTCCGGCTCGCCCACACCCTTGTGGGGGCGAGCCGGGAGGGCCGGGGGGCCTCCGGCTTGCCCACACCCTTGTGGGGGCGAGCCTGGAGGGCCGGGAGGCCTCCGGCTCGCCCACACCCTTGTGGGGGCGAGCCTGGAGGGCCGGGAGGCCTCCGGCTTGCCCACACCCTTGTGGGGGCGAGCCGGGAGGGCCGGGAGGCCTCCGGCTGGCCCACACCCTTGTGGGGGCGAGCCGGGAGGGTCGGGGGGCCTCCGGCTCGCCCACACCCTTGTGGGGGCGAGTCGGGAGGGCCGGGAGGCCTCCGGCTCGCCCACACCCTTGTGGGGGCGAGCCGGGAGGGCCGGGGGGCCTCCGGCTCGCCCACACCCTTGTGGGGGCGAGCCGAGAGGACCGGGAGGCCTCCGGCTCGCCCACACCCTTGTGGGGGCGAGCCGGGAGGGTCGGGAGGCCTCCGGCTCGCCCACACCGTTGTGGGGGCGAGCCGAGAGGGCCGGGGGGCCTCCGGCTCGCCCACACCCTTGTGGTGGCGAGCGGGGAGGGCCAGGAGGCCTCCGGCTCGCCCACACCCTTGTGGGGGCGAGCTGGGAGGGCCGGGGGGCCTCCGGCTCGCCCACACCCTTGTGGGGGCGAGCTGGGAGGGCCGGGAGGCCTCCGGCTCGCCCAGACCCTTGTGGGGGCGAGCCGGGAGGGCCGAGAGGCCTCCGGCTCGCGCACACCCTTGTGGGGGTGAACCGGGAGGGCCGGGGGGTCTCCAGCTCGCCCAGACCCTTGTGGGGGCGAGCCGGGAGGGCCGGGGGCCTCCGGCTCGCCCAAACCCTTGTGGGGGCGAGCCGGGAGGGCCGGGGGGCCTCCGGCTCGCCCACACCCTTGTGGGGGCGAGCTGGGAGGGCCGGGAGGCCTCCGGCTCGCCCACACCCTTGTGGGGGCGAGCCGGGAGGGCCGGGAGGCCTCCGGCTCGCCCACACCCTTGTGGGGGCGAGCCGGGAGGGCCGGGGGGGCCTCCGGCTCGCCCACACCCTTGTGGGGGCGAGCCGGGAGGGCCAGGAGGCCTCCGGCTCGCCCACAGCCTTGTGGAGGCGAGCTGGGAGGGCCGGGGGGCCTCCGGCTCGCCCACACCCTTGTGGGGGCGAGCTGGGAGGGCCGGGAGGCCTCCGGCTCGCCCACACTCTTGTGGGGGCGAGCCGGGAGGGCCTGGAGGCCTCCGGCTCGCCCACACCCTTGTGGGGACGAGCCGGGAGGGCCGGGAGGCCTCCGGCTCGCCCAGACCCTTGTGGGGGCGAGCCGGGAGGGCCGGGAGGCCTCCGGCTCGCCCACACCCTTGTGGGGGCGAGCCGGGAGGGCCGGGGGGCCTCCGGCTCGCCCAAACCCTTGTGGGGGCGAGTCGGGAGGGCCGGGAGGTCTCCAGCTCGCCCACACCCTTGTGGGGGCGAGCCGGGAGGGCCGGGGGGCCTCCGGCTCGCCCACACCCTTGTGGGGGCGAGCCGGGAGGGCCGGGGGGCCTCCGGCTCGCCCACACCCTTGTGGGGGCGAGCCGGGAGGGCCGGGAGGCCTCCGGCTCGCCCACACCCTTGTGGGGGCGAGCCGGGAGGGATGGGGGGCCTCCGGCTCGCCCACACCCTTGTGGGGGGGAGCCGGGAGGACCGGGAGGCCTCCGACTCGCCCACACCCTTGTGGGGGCTAGCTGGGAGGGCCGGGGGGCCTCCGGCTCGCCCACATCCTTGTGGGGGTGAGCTGGGAGGGCCGGGAGGCCTCCGGCTCGCCCAGACCCTTGTGGGGGCGAGCCGGGAGGGCCGGGAGGCCTCCGGCTCGCCCACACCCTTGTGGGGGCGAGCCGGGAGGGCCGGGAGTCCTCCGGCTAGCCCACACCCTTGTGGGGGCGAGCCGGGAGGGCCGGGAGGCCTCCGGCTCGCCCACACCCTTGTGGGGGCGAGCCGGGAGGGCCGGGGTGCCTCCGGCTCGCCCACACCCTTGTGGGGGCTAGCAGGGAGGGCCGGGAGGCCTCCGGCTCGCCCACACCCTTGTGGGGGTGAGCTGGGAGGTCCGGGAGGCCTCCGGCTCGCCCACACCCTTGTGGGGGCGAGCCGGGAGGGCCGGGGGGCCTCCGGCTCGCCCACACCCTTGTGGGGGCGAGCCGGGAGGGCCGGGAGGCCTCCGGCTCGCCCACACCCTTGTGGGGGCGAGCTGGGAGGGCCAGGGGGCCTCCGGCTCGCCCACACCCTTGTGGGGGCGAGCTGGGAGGGCCGGGAGGCCTCCAGCTCGCCCATACTCTTGTGGGGACGAGCCCGGAGGGCCTGGAGGCCTCCGGCTCGCCCACACCCTTGTGGGGGCGAGCTGGGTGGGCCGGGAGGCCTCCGGCTCGCCCAGACCCTTGTGGGGGCGAGCCGGGAGGGCCGGGAGGCCTCCTTCTCGCCCACACCCTTGTGGGGGCGAACCGGGAGGGCCGGGAGGCCTACGGCTCGCCCACACCCTTGTGGGGGCAAACTGGGAGGGCCGGGGGGCCTCCGTCTCGCCCACACCCTTGTGGGGGCGAGCCGGGAGGGCCGGGAGGCCTCCGGCTCGCCCAGAACCTTGCCGGGTAGGCGGTCTGCGTTTAGCGCCCAAGAGTAACGGGATTTGGCTATTCGCAGTCCAGTTTTGGTTATTCGCAGTCCAAGAGCAGCGGGATTTGGCTATCTGCAGCCCAGTTCAAGAGTATTTTGGTAATCTGGCAGACCATTTTTCGGCTATTTGCAGCCCAACTTCAAAAATCCTATAAATAGGACCAAGGGGGCACCATTTGGAGGGACCTCATTCTAAGCTAGCTCTCTCCCTCTCTCTCCCTCCCCAAGTCTCTCTAGGGGGGTGAGGAGAGCCTCCAGTGGTGCCCAAGCTTAGTAGTGGCTTGGGAGGGGAAGTTCCTGAGGGGCTTCCGGGTATGTGGCGGGACCTCCCCACTAAGCCCTTGGTCCAGTCCCTAGTTCCAACACCTTCAACCTAGAGCTCTCCCTTGGGAGGAGTAAGGATTGGTCGCCCCTCGGCTAGCTGAGGGCCCCAAACTCCACAGAAACTAAGTCTTGTTCGCAAGTCTCGGTTTCAACAACTAAAGCCCCTTTCACTGGTTATACTGAGAGGGCTGAGGATCTTTTGGGTGTTGTATATAGTGATGTATGCGGACCCATGAGTTCTAAGGCTAGAGGTGGGTATTTCTACTTCGTTACATTTACTGATGATTTCAGTAGATATGGATACATGTATCTTATGAAGTGCAAATCCGAAACTTTTGAAAAGTTCAAAGAGTTTAAAAATGAAGTGGAGAACCAATTGGGTAAAAAGGTTAAAGCACTCCGATCTGATCGAGGTGGCGAATACCAGAGTCATGAGTTTCGTGATCATCTGAAAGAGTGTGGTATTGTATCACAGCTCACTCCACCTAGGACACCGCTGCATAATGGTGTGTCTGAGAGGAGAAATCGTACTCTGTTAGACATGGTACGGTCGATGATGAGTCATGCAGACTTGCCTGTTTCCTTTTGGGGTTTTGCTTTAGAGACTGCTGTAATGACACTGAATCGCGCTCCGACGAAAACGGTTCTAAAGACACCATATGAGATATGGACTGGCAAGCGTACTAGTATGTTATTCATTAAAATTTGGGGCTGTGAGGCATACGTACGACGTCAAATGCCTGACAAGCTGGAACCCAAATCAGATAAGTGTTATCTGGTGGGATATCCTAAGGAAACGAAAGGATATTACTTTTACCTACCGTCTGAGGGCAAAGTGTTTGTCGCAAGGACGGGTGTCTTCTTGGAGAAAGAGTTCTTGTCAAGAAAGACGCAAAAGGTAGAACTTGAAGAAGTTCAAGAACCACAAGTAGTGAATGAACCAGAGTTGGATTCTGAGCCAGGACTACAAGATGTTGTAGCTGGAGAACCTGCTCAAGAGACACAAGTCCTACGTAGATCTGGTAGACCAAGATTTGAGCCTGAGAGATATGGATTTCTCGTGTCTCAAATAGGTAATGTGTTGCTTATGGATCATGATGATGATCCAGCGACCTACCAAGAGGCTATGAATGGACCGGACTCCGACAAATGGCTTGAGGCTATGAAATCTGAAATGGACTCCATGTATACAAACCAAGTTTGGAACTTGGTGGAACCACCTGAAGGGGTACGACCCATAGGGTGCAAGTGGGTCTTCAAAAAGAAGACCGACATGGATGGGAATGTACAGACATTCAAAGGGCGACTGGTGGCTAAGGGTTTCAAGCAAATTCATGGTGTTGACTATGATGAGACCTTTTCCCCTGTTGCCATGGTAAAGTCCATTAGGATATTTCTTGCTATTGCTGCGTATTATGACTACGAGATCTGGCAGATGGATGTCAAAACGGCTTTCCTAAATGGAAACCTCCTTGAGGAAGTGTACATGACACAACCCAAGGGTTTTGTATCCCCAAATGAAGCCACTAAAATATGCAAGCTGAATAGGTCCATCTATGGATTGAAACAAGCCTCTAGAAGTTGGAATCTTCGTTTTGATGAGAAGATCAAAGAGTTTGGTTTTGTCAAGAATGAAGATGAACCGTGTGTTAACAAGCGAATCAGTGGGAGCATTGTTGTCTTCCTGATATTGTATGTAGATGACATACTGTTGATCGGGAATGACATACCTACCCTGAAAGTTGTTAAGAACAACCTAGGGAACTGCTTTTCTATGAAGGACTTGGGTGAAGCGACTTACATACTCGGTATGAAGATCTATAGAGATAGATCGAAGAAGTTGCTGGGTTTGACCCAGAGTACGTACATTGAGAAGGTGTTGAAGCGGTTCAACATGCTTGAGTCCAAGAAAGGATTTTTGCCCATGTCCCATGGTGTAAATCACTCTAAGGACCAGTGTCCAAAATCTTGCGAAGATAAGGACCGCATGAAGTTGATTCCATATGCTTCGGCAATTAGGTCAATCATGTATGCAATGTTATGTACTCGACCCGATGACTCTTTTGCTTTGAGCATGACTAGCAGGTATCAGTCTGATCCTGGTGAATGTCACTGGATAGCCGTAAAGAATATCCTGAAGTACTTGAGAAGGACTAAGGATGTATTCTTAGTATATGGTGGAGAGGAAGAGCTCGTTGTAAGTGGTTACACGGATGCCAGCTTCCAAACTGATAGGGATGATTCGAAGTCTCAGTCAGGGTTTGTGTTTTGCCTGAATAGAGGAGTTGTGAGTTGGAAGAGCTCCAAGCAAGAGACAGTTGCTGATTCTACAACTGAGGCCGAGTATATCGCTGCGGCAAATGCAGCGAAGGAGGCTGTATGGATTAGGAAATTCATCGGCGAGCTAGATGTAGTTCCTAGCCTTGTTGGTCCCTTAGTTCTCTACTGTGATAACAATGGTGCAATTGCACAATCTAAGGAACCTAGATCCCATCAGCGCTCCAAGCACATACTTCGGCGGTTCCATCTTATTCGTGAGATTGTCGAACGAGGAGATGTGAACATTTGCAGAGTGCCGACTGAGGAGAATATTACAGATCCACTGACAAAGCCTCTCGCGCAGAGAAAGCATGATGGTCATACTAGATCAATGGGTATACGATACCTGAGTGATCATCTCTAGTGGGAGTCTTGTGGGTTGCATGTAAAATATATATATTCTGTTGGCTGTTTATTATTCATATGATGAATTGTGTACCAATTATTTCCTTTTACAATTAATGTCAAGTTCTTTTATTACGATATACTGTTTCTATATGATAGAATAAAATTCGTGATAAATACCCTTAGAATGTTCGCTTCCATAGGACATCAAGTACGTGACTTGAATGTGAGAGCCTATGATTTCGAAGCCTCATTCTTAAAAGGTCCCTGGTCGAGGTATCATCGTAGAAGCTAAGGGTGATGATGATACATTAAGACTAGCATGTGTGTTGACTGATGACCGGTTCTCACAGGTCATGATATTGTGATATCAAGTCATCACGTGGGTACTTGTTAGTGAACAAGTTGTACTGGACAGACCCAACCTGAGACTACTTTGTGGATTGTTACTTAAAAGTGTCATAAGTAGGTCCCATTTGACAATGGTGTTGTGGTCCTTTGACCTGAAGTCACAGCATTCATCGAGTGAGGAAGAGCGTGCTTTGATGTCATCTAAAGTCTTCCTTGAAGAAGGTTGATGATAAGGGTGGTCGTTGGGTACGTTACAAATCATTTGGGTGTTTGGGTGTGAGCAGATATGGGATTTGTCCTCCTATATAACAGGAGTTGCATCCATGGGCCCCTTGGTGGAATTGGACTGAGAAATGCATGGCCATGCTTAGTAGAGTCAATATGTGATATTGAGCTCACCATTCTCTGGAAGTCCGTTCTAGATCAAGAAACTTGGATTGAGCTATTATGAGGGTGACACGGTCCATGCCTCTAGTTCTTTCCGGATGTAAGGGACAAAGGGACAAAGACAACGCTGGAACATTGGTCATAAAGGCTTATGAGTTATGAACTCTTATTGCTTGGGGAGCAATGATGCATTGCTAGATGCCGCTCATTGTTTGTGAGGTTTTTGTTTGATACTTTCAAGATCAAGTGGGAGACTGTTGGAGTTACCATTGTGATCTAGAAGTGGTCAAACATGTAATGTCACTGCCAACGCGATATGAGCCTGCAGGGTCGCACATAAGAGCATGTGGAGAAGTTGGAAGATTGACTATGTTGGTAAAGGTTACCAATCACCATATAGAATGGGGGAAGTCCAGCAAATGTTGATGTCTGAATTCGTCGGGTTTACACGGATAGAATTCGTCGGATTCGTCGGGATTCGTCGGATTGTTCCGTGGAATCTCGACGAATTGTTACAGAGATCCTTAACTCGGCAAATGTTGCCGTCTGACATGATTCGTCGGATTCGTCGGGATTCGTCGGATTGTTCCGTGGAATCTCGACGAATTGTTACAGAGATCCTTAACTCGGCAAATGTTGCCATCTGACATGATTCGTCGGATTCGTCGGGATTCGTCGGATTGTTCCGTGGAATCTCGACGAATTGTCACAGAGAGCATTAACTCGGCAAATGTTGCCGTCTGACATGATTCGTCGGATTCGTCGGGATTCGTCGGATTGTTCCGTGGAATCTCGACGAATTGTCACAGAGAGCATTAACTCGGCAAATGTTGCCCTCTGATGTGATTCGTCGGAATTCGTCGGATTGTCCCGTGAAAACTCGACGAATGCTGTTCCGTGGAATCCCGACGAATTGTAACAGAAGCCCCTATTTTGCTGTGTGGTCTGCGGATAGCGATTCTTCTAGAAGCTGTTTATCCTTTGGGTATAAATAGGACTTCTTTTAGGGTTCTCATAACTTACGAAATAGAAGCCGACGGAAGGAGTTCCGCTCTCGCTCGAACCCTAGACGGAAGTGTTCCGCCGTTCTGAATCGCCTCCGCCAACTTCCTCTCCGACGATTGTCGTCGGTGTTGTTCTTCCTGAAGTGGATCTAGCAATCCGTGGAAGCGCAAGTTGTAGTCTTCTTCTCTCGGCTCGTGTGGACTGCTGTAGAGACGTAGACATTATTCTACGTGAGAACTCTTGCAAAGCCGACGAAGGCAATCTTCTTCTTGGAGCATCTAGGTTGGATTTGATCCAATCCCGCCAAGGTAATTTCAAACCTAGCATTTTGATTAACTTCTTGATTCAATATTCATGGTCGATCCGAATCTTTTGGGTTGTTTCTCTTCATTTCCGCTGCGCCTACATTTGATGTATGGTTCTAGAAAAACCAACAGAGTGCTAATCCTTCTTATCATAGTTTTAACAATTTATTTCTCTTTCTTGCAACCAACCAACCCAAGTTTCTTTCGATAAAATAATAGAGATTTTCCGAAGTAAGAGTACTCAACCGCCTCGAGTCTAATACGACCTTATTTTAACAACCTATACTACATTCGATATGGTACACTTGTCGTTATCGTTTGCAAGCATAGTTTTCCGTATCACCAACCCAATCACCTCGCCAGCGATCACCTTTCTTTGAGTGGCATGAACTTCTTAGAAGCCCTTGAGCTTCTCTTTGAGCTCCGCCTCGAGCAAACCCACTGAGAGACCGCTCGCTAACTTGAAACCATGAATTAGATCCTGGATGCGATCTCCGAGAGGATCAATCCTCAGACCAATCAAGTCGCCACACTTGATCCCCTAGCTGGCGGTCATGCTCCTGACTGCGTGATCCCTCAGCCTGTAGCTCCTCTGCAGTCTCAGGCTGAGGATTTCGCAGCTCGCCGAGATTTCTTTAAAACAGCAGCTCAGGGAACCCCAGCCCGAATGCTGAATTTTCAGGAGGATTATGCCTATCCTCCATCTTCTATTGTTGCCCCTGCTTCTGTCCTTCCTACGTTGTTGAAGCGGAGGAGCCTTCTCCTTTACTGATAGAGTTTATTGGGAGCATATTCCCAACGGCTTCAGGGAGCCTTGTTTGCATGTGTTTACCGAAAAGAGTGACCCCGTCTCTCATCTTCATGCTTTCGATTTTGTTGTCGCTCTAAGGTCTCTCTCGGATGTGATGAGGTGCAAGCTTTTGATCACCTCCTTAAATGGGCAAGCATGGGAATGGTCTTACAAACCACCTCACCAGTCCATCACCTGCTTTGATAGTCTGAGGAAAGAGCTCCTTCTGAGGTTTGCAACCTCAAAGAAAAGGAAGAGTATCCCTGTAGCCCACTTCAAAATTAAGCAAGGAGAAAGCGAGACCCTAGCTCGCTTTATAAATCGCTTACAGAAAGAGATCATTGGAATAAGGGATGATGATCCCTCTCTCTATAAGGTAGCTTTGGTTAACGGTCTCCTAGAAGGCCCTCTTAAGTTTGAAGTCACCACCCGGGAACCTAGTTCTTATCAAGAGCTAATCAGCATCGCAAACCAATTCATAGAAAGAGAAATCAGCAACCCCAACTATGTTTCCAACTCGACGTCCAGAGTCGGCCAGAAGGGCTCTGCTGGTTTTTATCCTGCATAGTAGTCGACGAAACCTCCTCGTCAAGAGTTCCATCCTCCTGCTCAAAGGGGGAGGAACTTTTGCCAGCACCGTCTGTATCAGGGACATCAGTAGTTCCAGCCAAAGGGACCTTTGTTGCCAACCCCAACTGCTCCAACCCCTCAACTAACACATGTTCATCAGGTCTAGTTCTGCCAGCCGCCTCTCCCAACCTCGTCGCAACCTTCTTTTGTGCTTCAAAAGCAGCTTTTTTATAAAAGGCCTGCTACGCTGCAATCAGATCCCAAATCTAGAAATCCCTCCCTCTACTGTGAACATCACAGGGAAAGAGGACATTTGACAGAAAATTGACGAGCTCTCTGCATGTTGGTGGAGATGTTCCTTAAAGAAGGAAAGTTACAGGACATAGTCCTGAAAATTGACTATGCAAAGGCTGTAGTTGCTAAGAATAAAGAAGTAGCAGAAGCTCACTGGGAATGTGAGGAAGTGAATGTCGTTGGCCACCATGGCAACATCAGTTGCCTGAATGAATGCGTGGAAGCCAACGATGAGGGTGCCTTGGGCTACTTCTTCTGCATTCACGGAGGAGCAGAGCTCGAATCCTCCAAGAAAGCTAATCTCACAAGAGTCTATCTATCAGAGGTCATTGTTACCTCCACTTCTACTCCTGTTCGGGGGATGGTCACTTTCGGGCAAGATGACCTTCCTCCCACCATCAATCTCTTCAATGATGTTGTAGTCATTAAGGCGTTAATTGAAAATTATACATTGGAGAATATTCTGATCGATATTGGAAGCTCGGCGAATCTTTTGTTCAAGTCAGCATTTGAGGCCGTGAAGACTAGAAAGAAACTTCTTTCCACCGAAGGTCCACTCTACGGCTTCTCTGGGGAGAAAAAGTTGGTGGAAGGAAATGTCACGCTCTCGGTGACGCTTGGAGGAATCATGAAGTTGGCCAAATTTATAATCGTTGAAGCTCCGAGTAGCTACAACGCAATCTTTGGAAGACTAATTCTGAATGAGTACCAAGCGGTGGTTTCTACTTTCCACCTAGCTGTGAAGTTTGCTTTGAATGGAAAACAGTATCGAATCAGGAGCAATCCGAAGAAAGCTCGGGAGTGTTACGTGAAGACGGTCAACGTGACCGAATCATCTCCTCCCAAGATATCTGAAGCTCCCCCAGCACATCAATTCTCCAATAATGCCAAAGCTACAGAAGAAATAATAGAAGAAGATGTTAGAGATGGAGCTCGCTTGGAACCTGCCCAAGCGACTCAAGCCTTTTCCCATCAACAAAGAAGATGAGAGCAAAAAGCTCTCTATCAATGCAGAGCTATCTGAAGAAGATAAAAGTCAGCTCATCTCTTGCCTTCTGCAGAACCTGGATGTCTTTGCTTGGTCAGCAGACAACATGTCAGGAGTCAATCCTGATGTTGGGAATCTTTCCCTCATGATTCCTGATTTGGAGAAGTCACCAATTCAAGAGAACTTCACTATGTATTTGATTATCCTCTTAGCTTTATCATTTCAGTAAATGATAAGAAGAGATGTTCAGTACTTCAATAACCTACCTAAGTATAACATCGTCGAAAAGGGATGGACATATCGTCGATAAGAATAGGCACATCGCTGAAATGATGAGTAAAACAAAGAAGAATGGTTGTGTCTGATGTCGTCAAAAAGGCTCAAGCATGTCGTCGATAACAGCAGGCGTGTCGTCGACAACAGCAAATGTATCATCGACAACATCAGACATATCATCAACGACATGCAGAGCAAGGCAGAATGGTGATATCGTTGTGAAATCTACACGACGATAACAGAAAGTCGAAGATGAAGAAGACGACTCAAAGATGTGGTCAACTAGAAGCCTTGTCATCGGAAAGGCTAAGTGTGACTGATGGCATTGGGCATCGTCGTAAAGAAGGCGTGACATTGAGAAGACTGAAGGAGGTCAGTTGAAGTCAAGCAGTTGCTAAAGTATAGTCTGTCGACATGATATCATTTATGTCGTCGACAAGATAAATTTGTTACAGCGATATCAAGCAGACAAGAAGATCGCGACGACATCGATTAGATGACTTCGTGTCGTCATAAGCTCGAGTACAGAAGAGATGTCCAGTATCGTCGAAGATATCATTATCTGATGAAGAATTGAAGAAGAGACTAGTTCAAGGCATCGACAAAGTCCTGCGTCGTAACAATGGAAATATCGTTGAGACGATTTAAAAAGTAGTTAGACACGCTGTCAGCAATTAATGTCACCGCCTGATTGTCCAAACAGTGCATGCTCTTGAGGGATGGGCATCTGACAGTAAAGGACATTATAGGACACCGTTAAGCAGCCACTATCTCATATAAATGGGAACCGTGCATGCCCTAAGAACTCACTTTTGAATCCTGGAACTTAAGAAAATCCCGCCAAGTGTTTTTATAGAATAGTACCGGCGGCGATAAGCAATACCATGAACTGAGAATGAATCATTCGCCATCAGAGTTTTCAGTCAAGCTTCATCGACTGAGAAGACCGCTCCAAAGAAAAGAAAACTTGAAGAAGATTTGTGCTCTCAAGAGTCAGAATCAGAAGCATCTTCTTCAAGTCAAGAAGCCAATCTCCATCAGGCAGAAGAAACAATTTTCATTACTGTAAATCTTTCATTGTAAGGCTTGAGGGCCAAAGTTGTAAGATCTGTTTTCAGATCTGTGTGTCGAGC
The DNA here is from genome assembly GCA_033032865.1 of Dactylorhiza incarnata. Classification (NCBI taxonomy): domain Eukaryota; kingdom Viridiplantae; phylum Streptophyta; class Magnoliopsida; order Asparagales; family Orchidaceae; genus Dactylorhiza; species Dactylorhiza incarnata. The sequence goes on along the minus strand of JAWHQI010000026.1, from coordinate 1,289,445 downwards.
TTGAGGGCTTGAGATCAGCGAGGCTTGAGGGCTAGGGCAGAGGGACTTGCGGGTCCATACTTGTCGAGCTTGCGGGCTTGGGGGAAGTGAAGGGGCTTGCGGGCCTAGGCTGCTGGAACTTGATGGTTCAAGGCACAGGACTTGCGGGTCTGTGTTGTATAGGGCTTGAGGGCCTGAGTGTCGAGCTTGCGGGCTCGGGTGCAGTGAAGGGGCTTGAGGGCCTAGGCTGCAAGGACTTGCAGGTCCGTGTTGTAAGGCTTGCGGGACAGAAACTTTGGTAGAGTTTGCCGAGCCTAGCACACTGCTAGGTAGGCGCAGGGGGACAGAGGACTACTCAAAACACCCGGTCATGAGGAACCTCTATACATCTGTTGTTGTGTGCTGTGTTTTCCTTCGTTCTCTTTGCACTGCGATCTCACTAAAGTAAATTTTCACAAAAGATTTTAAAAGAGTAGAAAAAGAACAAGAATCACCTACCCCCCCCCCCCCCCCCCCCCCCAGCCCCTTTGTGATTGTTCTATAACCAACAAGTGGTATCAGAGCCAGGTTGATGAAGAAAGTGACTTAACCGTCAGATCTAGATCGTATAACAATCCAATATGGCTGGAGGTGATCAGCATCGAGAGATGAGAGACATGAAACTCCCAATCTGCACTAAGGAGAACTTTCCTATCTGGAAGGAAAGAGTAAGGTTGTTCATGGAGGCGGCTGATCTAAGAATCTACATAACTGTTCAAGAGGGCCCCTTTATTCCCTTGATAACATCCACTATTGATCCAATGAGGATGGTGGCAAAGAACTATACAGACATGACCAAGGATGAGCTAACCTTGGCAAGTCTGGATAAAAGAACACAGAATGTAATAGTAAGTGCCATTGATGATTCAACCCTCCAGAATCACATTCACTGCAAGACAACCAAGTAGATGTGGGATTCTCTGATCATCTACATGGAGGGTACTGAAGAGGTAAGGGACGATAGAAAATCCCTCCTTAATCAAGAGTATGAAGCCTTCAAGCAAGGCAAGAGTGAAACCATCTCAAGATGTTATGACATGTTTTTCAAGAGCTAGATGTAGGTCCTAGCATTGTTGATCCCATAGTTCTCTACTGTGACAACAATGGTGATTGCCCAAGCCAAGGAACCTAGATCTCATCAACGCTCCAAGCACAAACTTCCGCGGTTCCATCTCATTCGAGAGATTGTCGATCGAGGAGATGTGAGCATATGCAGAGTACCGACTGAAGAGAATATTGCAGATCCACTAACGAAGCCTCTTGCACAGAGAAAACATGATGGTCATACTAGATCAATGGGTATTAGATACCTAAATGATCGTCTCTAGTGGGAGTCTTGTGGATTATATTTATGTCGGTTGTTATTCATATGATGAATAGAGTATTTCATATTTCATTTTACATTTATGGCAAGTTCTTTAATTATGTCAACTGTTTCTATTGGATAGAATAATTAACATAATAAAGGTCCTTAGAATGTTTGCTTACATAGAAATTCAAGTGCGTGACTTCAATGTGAGGGCCTATGTTTATTAGAAGCATCATTCTTAAATAGTCCCTGGTCTGTGTATCATCAAAGAAGCTAAGGGCAGTGATGGTATAATTAGACTAGCATGTGCGTTGACTGATGACTGGTTCTCACAGGTCATGAAATTGTGATATCAAGTCATCACATGGGTACTTGTTAGTGAACAAGTTGTACTGGACAGACCCACCATGAGACTACTTTGTGGATTGTTATATGAATGTGTCACATGTAGGTCTCATTTGGCAATGGTGTTTGTGGTTCTTTAACCTGAAGTCACAACATTCATCAAGTGAGGAAGAGCGTACTTTGATGCCATCAAAAGTCTTCCGTGAAGAAGGTTGATGATAATAGTGGTTATTGGGTATGAGGTGATTCATTTGGATGTTTGTGTGTGGACAGATATGGGATTTTTCCTCCTATATGACAAGAGTTACATCCAAGGGCCTCTTGATGGAATGAGACTGAGAAATGCATGGTCATGCTTGGTTGAGTCAATATGGGATATTGAGCTCACCAATTTCAGACAGTCTATTCTAGATCAGGAAACTAGGATTGAACAATTATGAGGGTGACATGGTCCATGTAAAATCCTGTATTCGCCGAGTATGTCCTAGAGGCAAGAGATATTTTGTAACATTATTTCTCAGTATGTTCTAGGATAGGAAGAGAGGAGGCAAGCGGTGGAGGCAGGAGCCTCCCGCTCGCCCTTCCAAACAAAGGGGGGCGAGAGGAGGCAGGGGCCGACCCCCCTCTCGCCCCCATTCCAAGCAGCGGAGAGAGGAGGCGGGGGCCAACCCCCCTCTCGCCCCATTCCAAGCAGGGGAGAGAGGAGACGGGGGCCAACCCCCCTCTCGCCCCCATTCCCAGCAGGGGATAGAGGAGGCGGGGGCCGACCCCCCTCTCGCCCCCATTCCCTGCAGGGGCGAGAGGAGGAGGGGGCCGACCCCCCCTCTTGCCCCCATTCCAAGCAGGGGCGAGAGGAGGCGGGGGCCGACCCCCCATCTTGCCCCCATTCCTTGCAGGGGCGAGAGGAGGCGGGGCCGACCCCCCTCTCGCCCCCATTCCAAGCAGGGGCGAGAGGAAGCGGGGGCCGACCCCTCTCTCACCCCCATTCCAAGCAGGGGCGAGAGGACGCGGGGGCTAACCCCCTCTCGCCCCCATTCTAAGCAGGGGCGAGAGGGGGCGGGGGGCGACTCCCCTCTCGCGCCCATTCCCAGCAGGGCGCGAGAGGAGGCGGGGGTCGACCCCCTCTCGCCCCCATTCTCTGCAGGGGCGAGAGGAGGCGGGGGCCGACCCCCCTCTCACCTCCATTCCAAGCAAGGGAGAGAGGAGGCGGGGGCCGACCCCCCTCTCGTCGCCATTCCAAGCAGGGGTGAGAGGAGGCGGGGGCCGACCCCCCTCTCGCCCCCATTCCCAGCAGGGGCGAGAGGAGGCGGGGGCCGACCCCCCTCTCGCCCCCATTCCCTGCAGGAGCAAGAGGAGGTGAGGCCAACCCTCCTCTCACCCCCATTCCAAGCAGGGGCGAGAGGAGGTGGGGGCCGACCCCGCTCTCGCCCTGTTCCCAGCAGGGGCGAGAGGAGGCGGGGGCCGACCCCCCTATCACCCCCATTCCCTGCAGGGGCAAGAGGAGGCGGGGGCCGACCCCCCTCTCGCCACCATTCCAAGCAGGGGCGAGAGGAGGCGGGGGCCGAACCCCCTCTCGCCACCATTCCCAGCAGGGGCGAGAGGAGGCGGGGGCCGACCCCCCTCTCGCCCCCATTCCCTGCAGGGGCGAGAGGAGGCGGGGGCCGACCCCCCTCTCGCCTCCATTCCAAGTAGGGGCGAGAGGAGGCGGGGGCCCACCCCCCTCTCTCCCCATTCCCAGCAGGGGCGAGAGGAGGCGGGGGCCGACCCCCCTCTCGCCCCCATTCCAAGAAGGGGCGAGAGGAGGCGGGGGCTGACCCCCCTCTCGCCCCCATTCCCAGCAGGGGCGAGAGGAGGCGGGGGCCGACCCCCTCTCGCCCCCATTCCCTAGCAGGGGCGAGAGGAGGCGCGACCGACCCCCTCTCGCCCCCATTCCCCAGCAGGGGCGTGAGGAGGCGGGGCAGACCCCCCTCTCGCCCCCATTCCCAAGCAGGGGCGAGAGGAGGCGGGGGCCGACACCCCTCTCGCCCCCATTCCTAACAAGGGGCGAGACCAGCAGGGGGGAACCCTGGGTCTTGCCCCCATTCCCAGTTAGTAGGCTCGCCGAGCCCCGCGAGGTACCAACCCCTGCCCAATTCCGGGGGGGGAGGGTTTGGTCTGCGTTTAGCGCTACAGAGCAGTGGGATTTGGCTATCCGCAGCCAAATCTGAGGGTATTTTGGTAATTCTAGGGACCAGTTTTTGACTATTTGCAGCCCAACTTTAGAAATCCTATAAATAGGACCAAGGGGGCACCATTTGGAGGCAAGCTTGTTCTAGGCTAACTCTCTCTCTCTCTCTCTCTCCCCATTTTCTCTCTCTAGTGGGTGAGGAGTGTCTCCAGTGGTGCCCAAGCCCGGCATTGGCTTGGGAGGGGAAGCGCTCTAAAGATCTTCCAGGTATGTGGTGGGACCTCCTCGCCGAGCTCTTGGTCTAGTTCATAGTTTCAACACCTTCAACCTTGTGCTCTCCCTTGGGGGGAGTAAGAGTTGGCCACCCCTCAACTTTTTGGGGGCCCCAAACTCCACAGAGGCCGAGAAATCGGTTTCAGCATTATTGTGCGGTGAGTGTGGAGTTGGCTAACTCAAGAAACTCTCAAGATGAGCTCCATGGACGGAGGTGGAGGAAGATCCGACCCAAGTCACTCGCAGCCCCCGGTGGCTGGGGTGACGTTGGAGATGTTCGAAAATTTCAAGCAAGAGGTCTTACAGACCTTCCAGGTTGCTTTCGCCATGATAGTCGGAGGTAAAAGAGGAGATGGTCCGGAGATCCCGCCCCAGCAGGTGGACGAGGGAACTCTCAGCCAGCAGTCCAGGAAAGAGGTACAAGTGGGGGGGAGGTGGGGAGGTGCCATACCCCCACTCGGCTGTCCCCAAGGGGGCGAGCTCGGGAGGGAGGCGCCCTCCCAGCTCGCCCCGCCCCTCCAAGGGGGCGAGCTCAGGAGGGAGGCGCCCTCCCATCTCGCCCCGCCCCTGCAAGGGGGTGAGCTCAGGAGGGAGGCACCCTCACAGCTTGGCCCGCCCCTCCAAGGGGGCGAGCTCAGGAGGGAGGCGCCCTCACAGCTCGCCCCTCCCCTCCAAGGGGGCGAGCTAAGGAGGGAGGCGACCTCCCAGCTCGCCCCGCCCCTCCAAGGGGGCGAGCTCAGGAGGGAGGCGCCCTCCCAGCTCGCCCCGCCCCTCCAAGGGGGCGAGCTCAGGAGGGAGGCGCCCTCCCAGCTCGCCCCGCCCCTCCAAGGGGGCGAGCTCAGGAGGGAGGCGCCCTCCCAGCTCGCCCCGCCCCTCCAAGGGGGCGAGCTCAGGAGGGAGGCTCCCTCCCAGCTCGCCCCGCCCCTCCAAGGGGGCGAGCTCAGGAGGGAGGCGCCCTCCCAGCTCGCCCAACCCCTGCAAGGGGGCGAGCTCAGGAGGGAGGCGCCCTCCCAGCTCATCCCGCCCCTTCTAGCCCAGCCCCAAAGGGGGGCGAACGGGGAGGCATCCGGCCCCCGCTCGCCCCACTCCAAAAGGAGTCGAGTGAATGTTGGTGGGCGAGACCACCCCGGGTGGCGGCTACCCAATAGCCCGGAAAGCGCAGAGACCGGCAATTCGACTCCACGAGAGCAAGGAAGGAGGGGCTTTCAAAAGAGAAGATCCAACTGCCCGAGGTGGAGGCAGGCGTCGAGGACACGCCCTCCACCGCCTCAGCAAACCGTGGCGATTGGCCAAAGAAGAAGAAGGAACCGCACGGGAGGAAGAAGGGGCGTCCGAGTGGAGTTACCCTACTGTGACTTCCACGATGAGGAGGGTCACGCGACGTTCGCCTGCCCTGAGTTCTTGGGAATGAGGGAGGCGAGGGGTCCAAAGCCGCAACAGCAACAACCAGAAGATGTCGAGGAAAACCAGGCCTGGGAGTAGGAGACCCAGTTTGGTTTCCGTCCTTAGTTTCTTTTTTCTAAGTCCATGTGTATCCATGTTTCGTTTCCATGCCTAGTGTTCTCACATGTATTAGGATGATCAATATAATGAAGGTTTTTCAAAAAATACTTAGCCCCGATGCTGGCTCGCTGACCATGCTCCCACCTGGCTGGAAGGGTCGGGGACCGCTCGGGGGCAGGGAGTTTCTTAAGTGACTTTCACCTCGGATGGTTCCGCTGGCCGGGCTCCCTCTAACCGGCTGGACAGGTTGACCTCCAAGGGAGGGAAAAATATTTGTCCACCTCAAGTTGAGCCTGGCTCCTAGAGTGTGTCGACCTTGTATCCACCTCTAGATGAGCCTGGCTCCTGGTGTGTGTCGAGCTTGTATCCACCTCTAGTTGAGCCTGGCTCCAAGAGTGTGTCGACCATGTATCCACCTCTAGTTGAGCCTGGATCCTGGAGTGTGTCGACCTTGTATCCACCTCTAGTTGAGCCTGGCTCCTAGATTGTGTCAACCTTTTATCCACCTGTAGTTGAGCCTGGCTCCTAGATTGTGTCGACCTTGTATCCACCTCTAGTTGAGCCTGGCTCCTAGATTGCGTCGACCTTGTATCCACCTCTAGTTGAGCCTAGCTCCTGGAGTGCGTCGACCTTGTATCCACCTCTAGTTGAGCCTGGCTCCTGGAGTGTGTCGACCTTGTATCCACCTCTAGTTGAGCCTGGCTTCTAGAGTGCGTCAACCCTGTATCCACCTTTAGTCGGGCCTGGCTCCTAGATTGTGTCAATCTTGTATCCACCTCTAGTTGATCCTGGCTCCTAGAGTGTGTCGACCTTGTATCCACCTCTAGTTTAGCCTGTCACTTGGAGTGTGTCGACCTTGTATCCACCTCTAGTTGAGCCTGGCTCCTAGATTGTGTCGACCTTGTATCCACCTCTAGTTGAGCCTGGCTCCTAGATTGTGTCGACCTTGCTTTCCCCTCGGATGGTTCCGCTGGCCGGGCTCCCTCTAGCCGGTGGGACAGGTTGACCTCCCAGGGAGGGAAAAATATTTGTCCACCTCTAGTTGAGCATGGCTCCTAGAGTGTGTCGACCTCGTATCCACCTCTAGTTGATCCTGGCTCCTAGAGTGTGTCGACCCTGTATCCACCTCTTGTCGAGCCTGGCTCATAGATTGTGTTGACCTTGTATCCACCTCTAGTTAAGCCTGGCTCCTAGAGTGTGTCGACCTTGTATCCACCTCTAGTTGAGTCTGGCTCCTGGAGTGTGTCGACCTTGTATCCACCTCTAGTTGAGTCTGGCTCCTAGATTGTGTCGACCTTGTATCCACCTCTAGTTGAGCCTGGCTTCTAGATTGTGCCGACCTTGCTTTCACCTCGGATGGTTCCGCTGGCCGGGCTCCCTCTAGCCGGCAGGACAGGTTGAACTCCCAGGGAGGGAAAAATATTTGTCCACCTCTAGTTGATCCTGGCTCCTAGAGTGTGTCGACCACGTATCCACCTCTAGTTGAGCCTGGCTCCTAGAGTGTGTCGACCCTGTATCCACCTCTAGTCGAGCCTGGCTCCTAGATTGTGTCGACCTTGTATCCACCTCTAGTTGAGCCTGGCTCCTATAGTGTGTCGACCTTGTATCCACCTCTAGTTGAGCCTGGCTCCTGGAGTGTGTCGACCTTGTATCCACCTCTAGTTGAGCCTGGCTCCTAGATTGTGTCGACCTTGTATCCACCTCTAGTTGAGCCTGGCTCCTAGATTTTGTCGACCTTGCTTTCACCTCGGATGGTTCTGCTGGCCGGGCTCCCTCTAGCCGTCAGGACAGGTTGAACTCTCAGGGAGGGAAAAATATTTGTCCACCTCTAGTTGAGCTTGGCTCCTAGAGTGTGTCGACCTTGTATCCACCTCTAGTCGAGCCTCGCTCCTAGAATGTATCGACCTTGTATCCACCTCTAGTCGAGCCTGGCTCCTAGATTGTATCGACCTTGTATCCACCTCTAGTTGAGCCTGGCTCCTAGATTGTGTCGACCTTGAATCCACCTCTAGTTGAGCCTGGCTCCTAGATTGTGTCGCCTTGTCTCCACCTCTAGTTTAGCCTGGCTCCTAGATTGTGTCGACCTTGTATCCACCTCTAGTTGAGCCTGGCTCCTAGATTATGTCGACCTTGTATCCACCTCTAGTTGAGCCTTGCTCCTAGATTGTGTCGACCTTGCTTTCACCTCGGATGGTTCCGCTGGCCGGGCTCCCTCTAGCCAGCAGGAGAGGTTGACCTCCCAGGGAGGGAAAAATATTTTTCCACCTCTAGTTGAGCATGGCTCCTAGAGTGTGTCGACCTTGTATCCACCTCTAGTTGAGCCTGGCTCCTAGAGTGTGTCGACCCTGTATCCACCTCTTGTCGAGCCAGGCTCCTAGATTTGTGTCGACCTTGTATCCACCTCTAGTTGAGCCTGGCTCCTAGAGTGTGTCGAGCTTGTATCCACCTCTAGTTGAGTCTGGCTCCTGGAGTGTGTCGACCTTGTATCCACCTCTAGTTGAGTCTGGCTCCTGGAGTGTGTCCACCTTGTATCCACCTCTAGTTGATCCTGGCTTCTAGATTGTGTAGACCTTGTATCCACCTTTAGTTGAGCCTGGCTCCTAGATTGTGTCGGCCTTGCTTTTACCTCGGATGGTTCCGCTGGCCGGGCTCCCTCTAGCCGGCAGGACAGGTTGACCTCCCAGGGAGGGAAAAATATTTGTCCACCTATAGTTGAGCCTGGCTCCTAGAGTGTGTCGACCATGTATCCACCTCTAGTTGAGCCTAGCTCCTAGAGTGTGTCGAGCCTGTATCCACCTCTAGTCGAGCCTGGCTCCTAGATTGTGTCGACCTTGTATCCACCTCTAGTTGAGCCTGGATCCTAGAGTGTGTTGACCTTGTATCCACCTCTAGTTGAGCCTGGCTCCTGGAGTGTGTCGACCTTGTATCCACCTCTGGTTGAGCCTGGCTCCTAGATTGTGTCGACCTTGTATCCACCTCTAGTTGAGCCTGTCTACTAGATTGTGTCGAACTTGCTTTCACCTCGGATGGTTCCGCTGGCCGGGCTCCCTCTAGCCGGTAGGACAGGTTTACCTCCCAGGGAGGGAAAAATATTTGTCCACCTCTAGTTGAGCCTGGCTCCTAGAGTGTGTCGACCTTGTATCCACCTCTAGTCGAGCCTGGCTCCTAGAATGTGTCGACCTTGTATCCACCTCTAGTTGAGCCTGGCTCCTAGATTGTGTCGACCTGGTATCCAACTCTAGTTGAGCCTGGCTGCTAGATTGTGTCGACCTTGTATCCACCTCTTGTTGAGCGTGGCTCCTAGATTGTATCGACCTTGTATCCACCTCTAGTTGAGCCTGGCTCCTAGATTGTGTCGACCTTGTATCCACCTCTAGTTGAGCCTGGCTGCTAGATTGTGTCGACCTTGTATCCACCTCTTGTTGAGCGTGGCTCCTAGATTGTATCGACCTTGTATCCACCTCTAGTTGAGCCTGGCTCCTAGATTGTGTCGACCTTGTATCCACCTCTAGTTGAGCCTGGATCCTAGATTATGTCGACCTTGTTGCCACCTCTAGTTGAGCCTGGCTCCTAGATTGTGTCGACCTTGCTTTCACCTCGGATGGTTCTGCTGGCCGGGCCCCCTCTAGCCGGCAGGACAGGTTGACCTGCCAGGGAGGGAAAAATATTTGTCCACCTCTAGTTGAGCTTGGCTCCTAGGGTGTGTCGACCTTGTATCCACCTCTAGTTGAGCCTGGCTCCTAGAGTGGGTCGACCTTGTATCCACCTCTAGTTGAGCCTGGCTCCTAGAGTGTGTCGACCTTGTATCCACCTCTAGTTGAGCCTAGCTCCTGGAGTGTGTCGACCTTGTATCCACCTCTAGTCGAGCCTGGCTCCTAGATTGTGTCGACCTCGTATCCACCTCTAGTTGAGCCTGGCACCTAGGTTGTGTCGACCTTGTATTCACCTCGGATGGTTCTGCTGGCCGGGCTCCCTCTAGCCGGCAGGGCAGGTTGACCTCCTAAGGAAGCAGAGTGTTTTTCCCCCGAGGAGGTCTCGCCAGCCGGCGGGGTTGGAGGACCTCTCGGGAAGGCTTTTTGTTCTTCCCAAGGTAGCTCCGTTAGCTGGGTTCCCGAGCGACACTTGTTGAATATGCAGGGTTGGACATTTCTTTCCGAGCGTGTACCTCGCTCGAAAAGAGCGGGGATTGTGTACAACCCTGTATTCGTCGAGTATGTCCTAGAGGCAAGAGATATTTTGTAACATTATTTCTTAGTATGTTCCAGGATAGGAAGAGAGGAGGCAAGAGGTGGAGGCAGGAGCCTTCCGCTCGCCCTTCCAAACAAAGGGGGCGAGAGGAGGCGGGGGCCGACCCCCCTCTAGCCCCCATTCCAAGAAGGGGCGAGAGAAGGAGGGGGCTGACCCCCCTCTCGCCCCCATTCCCAGCAGGGGCGAGAGGAGGCGGCGGCCAACCCCCCTCTCGCTCCCATTCCCTGCAGGGGTGAGAGGAGGCGGGGGCCGACCCCCTCTCGCCCCCATTCCAAGCAGGGGAGAGAGGAGGCGGGGGCCGACTCCCCTCTCGCCCCCATTCCCTGTAGGGGCGGGAGGAGGCGGGGGCCGACCCCCCTCTCGCCCCCATTCCAAGCAGGGGAGAGAGGAGGCGGGGGCCGACACCCCCCCCCCCCCCCCCCGCCCCCTCTCACCCCCATTCCAAGCAGGGGCGAGAGGAGGCGGGGGCCGACCCCCCTCTCGCCCCCATTCCAAGCAGGGGCGAGAGGAGGCGGGGGCCGAACCCGCTCTCGCCCCCATTCCCAGCAGGGGTGATATGAGGCGGGGGCCGACCCCCCTCTCGCCCCCATTCCTTGGAGGGGCGAGAGGAGGCGGGGGCCGACCCCCCTCTCGCCCCCATTCCAAGTAGGGGCGAGTGGAGGCGGGGGTTGACCCACCTCTCGCCACCATTCCTAGCAGGGGCGAGAGGAGGCGGGGGCCGACACCCTCTCACCCCCATTCCCAGCAGGGGCGAGAGGAAGCGGGGGCCGACCCCCCTCTCGCCCCCATTCCCTGCAGGGGAGAGAGGAAACGGGGGCCGACCCCCCTCTTGCCCCCATTCCAAGAAGGGGCGAGAGGAGGCGGGGGCCGACCCCCCCTCTCGCCCCCATTCCAAGCAGGGGCGAGAGGAGGCGGTGGCCGACCCACCCTCTCTCCCCCATTCCCAGCGGGGCGAGAAGCGGCGGGGGCTGACCCCCCTCTCGCCCCCAATCCCTGCATGGGCGAGAGGAGGCGGGGGCCGACCCCCTCTCGCCCCCATTCCAAGCAGGGGCGAGAGGAGGCGGGGGCCGACCCCCCTCTTGCCCCCATTCCCAGCAGGGGCGAGAGGAGGCGGGGGCCGCCCCCCTCTCGCCCCCATTCCAAGCAGGGGAGAGAGGAGGCGGGGGCCGACCCCCCTCTCGCCCCCATTCCCAGCAGGGGTGAGAGGAGGCGGGGGCTGACCTCCCTCTCACCCCCATTCCCAGCAGGGGCGAGAGGAAGCGGGGGCCGACCCCCCTCTCGCCCCCATTCCCTGCAGGGGAGAGAGGAAACGGGGGCCGACCCCCCTCTTGCCCCCATTCCAAGCAGGGGCGAGAGGAGGCGGGGGCCGACCCCCCCTCTCGCCCCCATTCCAAGCAGGGGCGAGAGGAGGCGGTGGCCGACCCACCCTCTCTCCCCCATTCCCAGCGGGGCGAGAAGCGGCGGGGGCTGACCCCCCTCTCTCCCCCATTCCCTGCAGGGGCGAGAGGAGGCGGGGCCCGACCCCCCTCTCGCCCCATTCCAAGCAGGGGCGAGAGGAGGTGGGGGCTGACCCCCCTCTCGCCCCCATTCCCAGCAGGGGCGAGAGGAGGCGGGGGCCGACCCCCCTCTCGCCCCCATTCCAAGCAGGGGCGAGAGGAGGCGGGGGCCAAACCCCCTCTCTCCCTCATTCCCACCAGGGGCGAGAGGAGGCGGGTGCCGACCCCCCTCTCTCCCCCATTCCCCAGCAGGGGTGAGAGGAGGCGGGGCCGACCCCCCTCTCGCCCCCATTCCCCAGCAGGGACGAGAGGACGTGGGGCCTGATGGCGCAAATCTCACACACCGCTATAGGCGGTAGCTCGACTGCGACACGAAACGGCAGTGTACCGATCGTTCAAGTAATATAAAATGGGAATGAATCCCCAAGTATCGATCTCTTGAGGAACACAGTAAGGTGGAGTTAACGTTCGAGGAGGACTTGAGATTGAAGTCCTAAACGTCGGATGGAATGCGGGGGAGTTGGGTTGGCTTTTGGAAAATAAAATAAAAGCTATCAACTACTCCTATGCAATGCCGCTATGCAAAGCTTCGTTTGGCGGGATGGAGACTAGGCAGGCCTTGAGCGCGCTGCGTCGCAAGGGCGGATGGACGAGAAGGCAAGCGGAATTGAACAATGCAGGCCTTGAGCGCGCTGCTTCGTAAGGCGGGATGGATACGGGCCGCGATGCCACGCTTCGGTAGGCGGATGGGCGAGTAGGCTAGCGGAATGAGGGTCGTAAGCACCTCTTCGACAAGCACGCCACTAGCAATTGCTAGTGCGGCACCGGACACGGTGGTGGGATGGAAAATGGATGGTGGCGCTCCTCAAGCAACTCAAATAACAAGCATTTCACAAATACAAGAAATATATGGAAATACAAACTAGTTCAAGTGCAACTTCATCAACATACATAGATCTAGCTATTACAACAATCAATAAAAGGAGAACAAGGCAAGAAATCGACCGAATCCGAAGGCTCGTTGAAGATTCACGGTTGGAATCGCCGGGTTGTCAATCCGCGTCCAAGCTCGGTCCGCAACTACGTCCGGGGTAGAGAGAGCTGTCACGACTCTCCAATGGACCCGCCTTCTTCGTGTCACGATCCGGTAGAGGTTGCAAACTTCCTCTTGCTCGATGGAGATAGCGGCTAGGTCTTCCTTTGGAGCTCTTGGATGAAGGAGGAGGCCGAGAGGAAACTCCGGCGAAGATTTGGCGTTGAAAGCTTGCCCGGAGATCCTCCCTAAGGTGGGCGGCGATGGAGGAGCGAAACCAGGCGGACGGGAGCAGAAAACGGCGGAGTCGGGCGAGTGATCTGACCTAAATCGCGAGCAGCGGATTTTATAGGCGCTGGAATTAAACAGTGCGCACGGTCAGTGGCGCACGACCAGTGGTCGTGCGCACTAGAATCCTGTGATCGTGCGCTCTGCCTGGACGGAACCTGCAAAGACAGAAATTATAAAATAACGTGTTCGCACGACCAGTGGCGCACGACCGGTGGTCGTGCGCACTAGCGTCGGTGGTCGTGCGCAATAGATAAAACAGAACTCATAAAATTACTGGTGAGTGCGCACGAGCAGTGGCGCACGACCGGTGGTCGTGCGCACTGGCACTGATGATCGTGCGCACTGCACCAGACAGAACTCGTGAAAAAGGGTTAAGTGCGCACGATCAGTGGCGCACGACCGGTGGTCGTGCGCAATAGAGCCAGTGATCGTGCGCAGTGTTCCTGTGCAGAATTGCACCGGGAACACCTGCACGACTCCAATTCCAGCATACGACACCGGTCTCGCCACTGAAAATGGAACTTAACAGTACATGAAAACTACTAATGAAGATAAGCATGAAATCACACCAAAATAGGCCTAGAATTGCACATAGCAAGTGATAACAAATATAAGCTAAAACAAGGCTAAAGTGCAGTGGAATGACTAGATAAACGGCCCAGATGAGTCCATATATGTGTATATAATCGGGACTCATCAGGGCCGACCCCCCTCTCGCCCCCATTCCCAAGCAGGGGCGAGAGGAGGGGGGGCCGACACCCCTATCACCCACATTCCTAACAAGGGGCGAGACTAGCAGGGGGGAACCCTGGGTCTCGCCCCCATTCCCAGTTAGTAGGCTCGCCGAGCCCCGCTAGGTACCCACCCCCGCCCAGTTCCGGGGGGAGTGATTGGTCTGCGTTTAGCGCTATAGAACAGCGGGATTTGGCTATCCGCAGCCAAATCCAAGGGTATTTTGGTAATTGCAGGGACCAGTTTTTGACTATTTGCAGCCCAACTTTAGAAATCCTACAAATAGGACGAAGGGGGCACCATTTGGAGGCAAGCTTGTTCTAGGCTAACTCTCTCTCTCTCTCTCTCTCTCTCTCTCTCTCTCTTTCTCTCCCCATTTTCTCTCTCTAGTGGGTGAGGAGAGTCTCTAGTGGTGCCCAAGCCCGGTATTGGCTTGGGAGGGGAAGCGCTCTAAAGATCTTCCGGGTATGTGGTGGGACCTCCTCGCCGAGCCCTTGGTCCATTTCATACTTCCAACACCTTCAACCTAGTGTTCTCCCTTGGGGGGAGTAAGAGTTGGCCACCCCTCAACTTGTTGGGGGCCCCGAACTCCACAGAGGCCAAGAAATCAGTTTCAACAGTCCATGCCTCTAGTTCTATCCGGATGTAAAGGACAAAGGGACATGACAACACTAAAACATTAGTCAGAACAGACTTATTGAGTTATGAACTCTTATTGTTTGGGTAGCAATGATGTATTGCTACATGCCGCTCATTGTTTGTGAGGCTTTTGTTGATACTTTGTGATCAAGTGGGAGACTGTTGGTATTCCTAAGGTGATCTCAAAGCAATCAACCAGTTAGTCTTACTGCCAACACAATATGAGCCTGTTGGGTCGCACATAAAAGTGTTGGAGAAGTTGGATGAAGGATTGTGTTCGTCATACTCATATTGGATATGAGTAGAGGACCAATCCTGTTGTTGATTGGAGTTGCATCGAATTGTACTCGACGCTGCGTCGAGATTGTCTTGACGTGGTGTATTTGATGTTGCATCGAGATTGTCCCGACGCATGTCTTGTACTCGACGCTGCGTGGAGATGGTCTCGACGTGTTGTTATCGACGTTGTGTCAAGATTGTCTCGATGCAAGTCTTGGACTTTATGTTGCATCGAATTGTCTCAATAGACAGGTTATATTCGACGCTGCGTCAAGAATGTCTCGACGCAGTGTACTCGACGTTGCATCGAGATGGTCTCGATGCAATTCTTGTACTCGATGTTGCGTCGAATTGTTTTGACAATACGTGTTAAACTCCAATTAAGTTTCCGGTCTGCGGATAATATGTTTTATGCCTTGAGTATAAAACGGGAAACGATTAGGTTTCCTATAGGTGTAATCCTTTCGTAAAAACCTATCAGGACTGAAGCGGAAGTGTTCCGCATAGGTCTCGACATTTCGTGAGATCGTCACCGCCGCTCCCTGTCGTCGAATCTAGCAGTTCGTGGGAGACGCAGAGGGCATTCTTCCTCCATCCTAGATCCCTTGTTGGACAAGAGTTGTGGGGTTCTTCTTCACTGTGTGCACTCCTATAGAGGTGCTGATCCATTTCAGCACTTGGAACTCAGAGTTTGGTCTTGGGATCAGATCTTGGAGCATCCTGATTGAGTGTTGATTCAATCCCCTTCAGGTATATTGTAATGTGTTGCTTTATTTATTTCTTAATTCATGAAATCGCAAGGTCCGAAACTCTTTTGGGTTGTTCTTGTTTGTTTCCTTCCACTGCGCACATGTACTGTGTCATTACAGAAAACCCAACAAACCCTTTACCAAGACAAGTCAGGTGGTCTACCCAGCAAGAGTACGCAGGAGCTCCGTTGTTGTGTTCTTAGCTTTGAGGCGTACGTTAGGTCTAAGTTAGGTAGTGCAAATACCAACCAAGAGGTGGGCGAGGCCCAACCCACCACTTTTGTTTGCCACTATGGGAGTATTCTGGGAGTTTTGCTAACTCCAAAAAGGGGGAACTAAAGGTCTGTGCATATAGAGTCGTAGTGAGTGAGTTGCACTCATATGATTATAACATCTAACATCATATCTTGCATGACATAGCATAAACATTGCATTTCAACCCCTACCCCTATCGTATAAGTTGGTAATGGGACTCCTTATACTATAGGCTCTACTGAACGACCCATTGGTCTATAGGTTTCTATGGGCATTCCTATAAATCAACGGTTACATTTCCTTACTTACCTTTATATATTTGCCCTACTTGCTTACTTTACTTGCTCTTACCCTGCTTTACTTATTGCTTCAATTATAATATATATTGCGTAGTGGTAGACATCCCCTGTAGATTATATTCCCGTCATCTGCTATTGTTTACACCCCTTGTTGTCCTCCACTTCATTCCTCCCGCTCGGTGCCTAGGAGTCACCGTGGGAGGGGTGGGGGATTGGCTTAGTCTTTTGACTAATGATCGGTGGATCTTATCATTTTAGGAGACCGAGGAGACGCAGCAGCACCAGAGGCCGGTGTAGATGGAGGCAGGACAATCTAGCATAGGAGGACCAGTCTCGGGATCTGTGAGTGTCACTTCTAGTTGCTTTGCTTCCGCGAGTGTCTTTTGTAGTAAGGAGTTGATGTACAGGGCATGAGCCCTTTATTATTATCGTACCTTTTATTCAGATATTTGATGTGGACATCTCTTTATGGTGGTTTTACTTTCTATGTGATGTGGACTTGGCTTTTATAAGATTGTTTAAGATTTACTTCTTTGTGATCGACGTGGCCGGCAGGATCGGTGCTTTGTAGTGGCGACCTTCCTGAGCGAGGGTGTCACCGCAAAGCGGCGGTTCTGGGAATAAGACCCGGGTTTTGTAAAGAAAAAAATGGGTCTTACAAAGTGGTATCAGAGCAAACCTCGATCCGGAGAAAAGATAAGAAGTCCACAAACCCTGGGCCACCCCGCGCGAGCTTAGTTTGAGGACAAAATAGCAGCGGAAGCAATGGTGTGCCCATAAGGGAAATCATATGAAAAGTCCACTTATAACTGAATATTCTTTAGCTAAGTCCCTTATGAGTGTAATTTTCTTATGTAGCCTGCGACGAACCCTACACCGCAATATGGAGTTCCACCGACTACAAACATCGTTCCACCACCACCGGCTCCTACAATGTTCCAGCAGATGGAGATGGGACAAACACTGACTGCCATACTGGAAACATTCAGAGCACAGCATGCACCGGCTCCTCAGCAAAACCCTGGGGCAAACTGGCTGAGCGTCTTCCGAGGTCTCTCCCCTCCATCATACCTCGGGACGGAGGCAGTTGTGAGGACGGAGGAGTGGGTGGACATCATGGAGGAGATGCTGACAGGGATTCAGTGCCCGTCAGATATAGAGGTGCCACTGGTGGTCTCATGCTTGGAGTCCCATGCAAAGAGATAGTGGAAGAGGTTCCTGCACACATCATATGCATGACTGGAAGCTGCAGATGTTTCTTGGGATGATTTCAAGGTAGCACTGCTGGAGCATTTTGTGCCATAGTCTGCAAGAGACGAGCTGGAGGACAGATTTCTGTAGTTGAGGCAGGGGAGCAGGATAGTTCTGGAGTATCACCGGGAGTTTACCCACCTATCCCGGTTTGCAATTTCGTATTAGCTGGATGACGCAGGATACGCAAAGAGGTTCTACAAGGTCCTTCGTGATGAACTGAGGCAGGCCCTCCTCTTCGTGTCCGACGGCAGTATGACTAAGATCCTGGAGATGGCCAAGAAGTTGGAGGTAGACCAGTAAACTGTTCGTGGAAGGAAGAGACCGATGGAGGACCAGGTATGGGGAGGCAGAAGGGACCAGCCGAGAGGTTGAGATGCTGGGGAAAGAAGGACGGAGGTCCGACCCCGCCAGGAGGAGAGACAGGAGCAGAGGGAGCCAGTAGTGTTGGCTCCTCAGCCTCTACAGATGTGGGAGATGCCAAGGATTGGAGGAGGTGGGCCACCTCCAGAGTGCTACCACTGCCACCAGACCGGACATATCTAGAGGAACTTCCCCCAGAGGAATGCACCACCAGCACTACATGCTGACCCATCGGCCCAGCATTTCCGGGGCCGAGGACGTGGTCGAGGCCGTGGATTTCAGGGTGGAGACCGGAGACAGAACAGGGACCAGATGTACGCTCTGGACCTAGCACAGCCCCGGGACCCCGCAAGGGTCATTACAGGTACTGTTGATGTCTTTTGGTTTATGTTCATTAGTACATAGTAAACCTTAGTTTTACCTTAGCATTGAACCAAACAAACAAAAATTATCCAGGTATAGTACTCGTTTACGGCAAGCCCGCAAATACTTTGTTCGATATGAGTGCCTCGCACTCATTCGTCTCAGAAGAATTCGATATCATGATAGTCCTCCAGTAATAATCTTGTGTCATGTGGATGAGTATTTGGAGTACTTCTACTTATGTAGTTCATATAGTTCGTTTGGTCTGCGTATAGTAAAATGGTAAAACTTGGGTTACTAGTGGTCTACTAAGAGGAAATGGGGTTTAGTTGGTGTATATGGTCAGTTTGAAGAGGTGGAGGTCACAAAAAGGAGTTTATGTGATAAGAGTGCTTGGTGAGTTAAGGGTAAGGTTGTGCTTGGAATTGACAAAAGATCGTCTTTCCCCTAGCGTGTCGTAAAGCACTTAGGGTTAACTCAAGTGAACTAGTAAAAGGGGGCATGTATTGGGTAGCTACCAACCATAATAAGTGTCTAGAGAAAGGGAGCATTGGGGTGTCATCCCATTATAGTTCCTAGTACCGTAGCGAGCCCCTTACCGGGTAATCCGCGGGAAGTCCAAGACTAACCATAAAATTGTAGGGATAAGTTGTTGTACAAGATCAACTTAGTAATACACTCACTCACACCCCATTGTCACGGGTATATTAGTCGGTTTGGTCTTACGAGCGGTAGGCTCGGTGGTTGTAGAAGTAGACTAATTAGTCTGGTGAGCTTGTGACTCAGCAATGTTTATTGTGATGGGCGGGTTAGGCCGGGGAGCTTATGGCTCAGAGATAGATGGTAAACATGTTTGCATGTGCATAAGGTGGTGGGTCCTTAATGTTGATGGTCGTTGCACCAAGACAAGTCTGGTGGTCTAACCAGCAAGAGTACGCAGGAGCTCCTTTGTTGTGTTCTTAGAGTTGAGGCGTCGTTAGTTCTAGGTTAGGTAGTGCAAATACCATCCTAGAGGTGGGCGAGGCCTAACCCACCGCTTCCGTTTGCCACTACGGGAGTATCTTGAGAGTTTTGCTAACTCCAAAAAGGGGGAACTAAGGGTCTGTGAGCATAGAGTCATAGTGTGTGAGTTGCACTTGTATGATTTTAACATCTAACGGCATACCTTGCTTGGCATAGCATAAACATTGCATTTCAACCCATACCCCTATCGTATAAGTTGGTTATGGGACTCCTTATACGATAGGCCCTGCTGAACGACCCCTTGGTCTATAGGTTTGTATGGGCATTCTTATAAATCAACGGTTACATTTCCTTACTTACCTTTATATATTTGCCCTACTTGCTTACTTTACTTGCTCTTACCCTGCTTTACTTACTGCTTCAATTATAATATATATTGCGTAGTGGTAGACATCCCCTATAGATTATATTCCCGTCATCTGATATTGTTTACACCCCTTGTTGTCCTCCGCTTCATTCCTCCCGCTCGGTTCCTAGGAGTCACCGAGGGAGGGGTGGGGGATTGGCTTAGTTTTTTGACTAACGGTCGGTGGACCTTATCATTTTAGGAGACCGAGGAGACGCAGCAGCACCAGAGGCCAGTGCAGATGGAGGCGGGACAGTCTAACACAGGAGCACCAGTCTCAGGATCCGTGAGTGTCACTTCTAGTTGCTTTGCTTCCGCGAGTGTCTTTTGTAGTGAGGAATTGATGTACGGGGCATGCGCCCTTTATTATTATCGTACCTTTTATTCAGATATTTGATGTGGACATCTCTTTATGGTGGTTTTACTTTCTATGTGATGTGGACTTGGCTTTTATAAGATTGTTTAAGCATTACTTCTTTATGATCGACATGGCCAGCAGGATCGACGCTTTGTAGTGGCGACCTTCCCGAGCAAGGGTGTCACCGCAAAGCGGCAGTTCTGGGCATAAGACCCAGATTTTGTAAAGAAAAAAAAGGGTCTTACATCTGAGGCAAGGGGTGGCAATTTTTTCGGGCAATCTTTATTGAGTTTGGTAAAGTCCACATGCATACGCCACTTTCCACCGGCCTTTTTTACCATTACAACATTCGACACCAAATCTGGCTATTGAATTTCCTAAATGAACTTAGCCTTGAGGAGCTTTTCCACCTCCTCCCTAATTGGTTGAGCTAGGCTCACTGCCACTGCCCTATTCTTTTGCTTGACAGAAGCAAAGCTTGGATCGATGTTGAGATGGTGGCAGGCAACATCTGGATCAACTCCTGGCATGTCATCCGCTGACCAAGCGAAGACATCCAGATTTTGCAGGAGATAGGAGATGAGCAGGCTCTTGTCAGCATCAGTCTGCTCCGCATTGATTGAGATCTTCTTCCTCTCATCTTCCTTGTTGATGGGGACGGATTGAGTTGCTTGGTCAGGTTCCAAGTGAACTCCATCTCAGACTTCCTCTTCCACGATCTCTTTCATAACTTTTGCATGGCTGGAGGCTTGAGGTGCTGGGGAGATCTCAGCTATCTTTGGAGGAGATGATTCGGTTGCATTGACCATCTTTACATAGCACTCCTGGGTGTTTTCCCGGAAGCCCGCGACCTCTCTTTTTCGGTCAGAATGGTCAGTTCCAATGGTCTCAATTTTGGCAGACCGCCTGTCTTATCTCCAGCAATTTTCCCAAGGCATTGGCTGCAAGGCTACCGCGAGATCGCCAGACCGCGCGGTCTAAGGTTTTTTCTTTTTTTTGTTATTTGCACTCCTATCTCTGCCCCGGTTCTCCTGTACCCCAGGCAGCCCGTAATTTTTGGATCTGCTCATTTGGGCAGCCTCCACATCTATAAATAGAGGGGTAGTGGTACCAGAAAAAAGACTTTTGATTCGAGACTTCAACTTTCAACCTGTGCAAGCGGACTCGATTTTTGTAACCTTTTCTACCTCTCACCCTTACCTATTTTGGACCCCTCCTGTAACCTTTTTTGAGATCAATCGAAGTAGGTTTTCTCTCAAAGATCTCTTCTCTGGCATTCCTCATCCCAAGTAACCCGCAATCCGCAGTCCTTACCCATCTCTTTCTAGTGAGAGTTTTGGAGGTATAATTTTTGTGCCAATAGAACGAAGACGCGGCCTTCAGATCAGAGTGTCAAGGCGAAGTCAGCGGACAGCTGAAATGTCAGACCGCGAGAGCCATCCTGGTCACTTCGCTAGTGGACTCCCTTCACTAGGTGGCATGAACTCCTTAGAAGCCCTTGAGCTTCGTGTCAAGCTCCACCTCGCGCAAGCTCATCGAGAGGCCGCTCAAGCTCGCTAGGAGACCGCTCGACAGTTTGAGTCAATGAATCAGATCCTTTCATCGATCTCCTAGAGACTTCTTCCTCAGACCAATCAGGGCGCGACCCCTGATCCTCTAGCCGGTGGTCACGCTCCTGACCGCGCGACCCCTCAGCCCGCTACTCCCCTGCGGTCTCAAGGGGAAGAGTTCGCTGCTTGCCACGCCTTCTTTAGGGCAGCAGCTCAGGGATCTCCATCTCGATCCCTAAATTTTCAGGAGGATTATGTTTATCCCCCATCTCCTGTTGTCGCCCCTTTTGCTCCTTCCGGTGTTTTTGAAGCAGAGGAACCTTCCCCCTTTTCTGATAGAATTCATTGGGAGCCAACTCCCAACGGCTTCAGAGAGATGAGATTTCCTAAATTCACCGGAGAAAGTGATCCTAGCTCTCATCTTCAAGCTTTCGAGTCTGCAGTCGCTCTGAGGTCTCTCTTAGATGCGATGAGGTGTAAGTTGTTAATCACCTCCTTAGATGACAAGCACGGGAGTGGTTTTATAAACTACCTCCTCAGTCCATCTCTTGCTTTGTCATCTTAAGGCAAAAGCTTCTGTTGAGGTTTGCCACCTCAAAGAAGAGGAAGAATGGCCCTGCAGCCCTCTTTAGGATTAGGCAAGGTGAAAGCGAGACTCTGGCTCATTTTGTTGATTGTTTCCAAAGAGAAATCCTTGGAATAAGGAATTTAGATCCCTCGCATTATATGGTGGCCCTGGTAAATGGCTTGCAGGAAGGACCTCTCAAGTTTGAGGTCACCACCAAGGAACCGAGCTCTTATCAACAGCTAATCAGCATCGCGAATAGATTCATAGAAGGGGAGATCAGCAACCCCAACTATGTTTCCAATCTGACGTGCAGAACTGGACAGAAAGGTTCTACTGGTGTAACACCCCAAGTTTCGTTGAGCGCGGAGGCTGGAATGCCTAAGGCTAGTACAGGTTTTTTAGTATCTGGAAGCTAGCGTCGGCGTTAGGTGCTAACGCAGGCGTTAGCTGCCCCGTCGAGTAAAGCTCTTATTTCATTGGTGTTCGTCAAGTTGGATTCGTCGAGGCGGTTTCGTCGAAGAGCTAACACGGGCGGTAGGTCTAACGGCGACGATAGCTTTTCATCGGGTAATGCAGTGTCGTCGGGTCGTTAAGTTGGTTTCGTCGAGAAGGACTTCGTCGAGGGGCTAACGCAGGCGTTAGCGCTAACGCTGACGTTAGCTGACGAAACCTGTTCTTTAAGTAGCGATATTTTGGGCGTCTGATCATCTTAAACTTTGATCCAATGGCTTAGATTAGTTCGTCCTAATGTCCTAAATAGGGCAGAGGAGTTTCTTTTCCATTCCATCAAGTCTTTCGGTGCTTTTGGAGGCTAAGGAAAGGAGTAGGGTTTGGAGGAAGAAGAAGGCTAGATCTGCCATTGTTGGAGCACCGGAGCTCCGTTCGTTGATCCAAAACCAGATCTGTGGAGAGGACTAGAAGGCGCTTCTTTCTATCCGTGCCTTTCAACCGATCCATGGCGAGGAAGAGAACTCTTAGGGTAACGACATCTCTCCTCCCAGTTTTAGGATGCATGCATGGCTTCTTTAGTTTTACCTTCTCTTTTCTGAAATTTATGGCACCAGATCTATCAAATGAGAGGGGTTTGGATCGCCTTGGTTCAAGAACAACCATCGGGTTGATTGAGTTTGTCCCCGATATGATTTTGTACTATAGATCCGCTCTGTTAGTGGATTAAGCATTGTGGGTGAAGCCGAAATTGTGATTGGTGGTCCGATTCGGTAATGTTGCTTAACGTGCATTTTAGGGATTTTGCTAGAAATCCGATGACGGCGAAAACGTCGTATGTGTTGCCCTTATGTTTTGTGTGAGAACGAACGTTGATTTGGAAAGGGTAATGTTTATGTGTATGTGAAGGCGTGACTTTTTCTTTGTGGTCAGCTGGCTAGCCCGTGAATGCTTTGATTCATGTGGGGAGAGTGTCCCGGCAAGACAAGTCCCCTTTTGGGATAACTTACGAGAACAAGTATGTTTATGCACCCGTTGGCATAATGATCCATGTAAGGGGTGAGGTCTCAGTGGAGTTCTTGTCTTTTGGCTTAGTGATTGTGGCAAGAACAAGTATGTTGATGCGCCCGTTAGCAAGATAAGCCATGTAAGGGGTGAGGTCTCAGTGGATTTCTTAGCCTTGGGCTT
Source organism: Dactylorhiza incarnata (assembly GCA_033032865.1). NCBI lineage: Eukaryota > Viridiplantae > Streptophyta > Magnoliopsida > Asparagales > Orchidaceae > Dactylorhiza > Dactylorhiza incarnata. Next base: position 1,266,352 of record JAWHQI010000026.1, on the reverse strand, counting down.
GCACGCCCGTGGGGAAATGATAAGTACCCTTGGTTTGTTGTGAAATGTTGATGTGTGTTGTTATGTTAGAAGCATACACACCATAGGGTGCCTTGGGTGAAACCGAGGTTTGCATACATGTTGCATTATTAGGCCCCTTACTTTTATTGCTCAACATAGAAATGTGGATGATGCTTGTGACACTCATGCCTGTCGTTTTTTATGTTATTATTGTTTATTACTTTTTCCTACGAAGTGCTGACTTGCAGGGTGATATAGTTCCCCGGGGTCTGCTAGGACGGCCGGGAGGAGGGGTGTTGTTACACCGTTGTTGGTCAGCCAAAGCTGACCCTCATTATACCACTCTTTGTGATTTGGATGTAGGGCAAGGATCGCATGCTGGACCTAGCTCGCCGTCCAAGAAGGCTTAAGCTTCATGAAGTGCACTTTTCCTACTTTCTTGTTTGACTATGATGTCTTTACTTGTTCCAGCTTGCATGCCGAGGTAGCTTAGGATTGTGATGATCTTTTGGACATTTTATATGCCCTGTTTGTTTGTCTAGAGTATGAGCTTTATAAGGCCTTAAGGCCATGGTACTCTTATATAGATGTGGACAACTTCTGTGGTTTATTTAATGTTTCCGCTGTGTTTGTTCTGAGTTTTGAGATGGTTAGATCTATATCACTTTTTAATACTAAAGCTGTGGCGATTATATGTTGTGGGGTCCCGGCCGGACCTATATTATATAGTCATTGCAGGGGAGGTGTAACAATTTGGTATTAGAGATAGGTTAGCGTTCTTGTTGAGGTTTAGCGTGTTCGGATCGCATTAAGAGGTTGTCCACATAGGAGTACCTTGCGGGACCATGAGTGTCCTTGCGTTCGGGTCTTGCGAATAGAGTTTGATTCGTGTTTCCTTGCTTATTCTAGGATGGTGGCGACGATGCGGGGACGTCGAGATGACAAGAGGAGCCTTCGGCAAGCAGTGCTATGACCCTAGCCCTTATGAATATGGGCGTGTCCCCGGCATACTTCTGTCATATGCTAGCGGAGGCGATGGTGGCGGCTCAAGCTGCTGCAATGCCACAGATTGCGATGTCTATTATGCGGGCTACGACTCCTGTTAGTCCGATTACTGTGACACCAGAGGTGGGAGTAAGGCAGGTAGAGCCATTAGCCGAGAGAGCGGTTGGGCAAGGAGATTGTCAGATGAAGTACTATCTGAGTTTCCATCCTCCGACGTTCAAAGGAGTGGGCACTCCGACAGATGCCGAGGATTGGTTGGCGGGAATTCAGGAACTTCTGAAAGTGGCAGAGACCCCAGGGGACAAGCAGTCCCAGTTCACAGCGTTCATGTTAGAAGGCGATGCCAAGCTGTGGTGGGTGATTCATAGTGGTCGTGATTTCCCTGGACGTGTCCCGTCCATGGAAGAGTTTGGGAATGCCTTTCTGAAGCGCTATATCCCCTTTTCGATGAGGTTAGCCCTTCAGCAGCAGTTCTTGCACTTGGTGCAGCATGAGAAGATGGTAGACGAGTACTTGCAGGAGTTTACTCAGTTAGGTTGTTACGTGGGGAAGACTATGGCAGACGATGAGGAGAGGGATAATCTCTTCTATCAGGGTCTGAGAGAGAATTTAAGGCAACCTCTGATAGCCTTAAAGAATGCGGGGTTCAATAAACTAGTCAAAGCTGCTTGAACATTGGAGAACGATATGGAGCGAACCCAGCGCCGCAAGGGCTTGGCAGCAAAGCAGGGAGAAAGTAAGCCATCTCAGTCTCAGGGGAAGTCTGAGAGAAGTTGGTGGAAGAAAAAGCCCCATCCTTTTAGGATTGGCGAAAGGAGCGGTGCGGCTTCTAGAGAGTTTCTGATAAGTAGGATTTATGCTTATTTTAATTATAGTTTTTAGGTTAGTTTTAATTTAAAATCGCAAATATTATTTATATTTTAGTTTAAAATCACTTCTTTTATAATTTTAGTTCTAAATATAATTGTATTTTTGTTTTGCAGATTTTTTGGAGATTTTGGTCAAATTTCATAGTACACGCCCTAGGTCACGCCCGTGACCAAGGGCGTGTAACATTAAGATCAGTCCAGGAGTTGTTGCCGCGCATTTGAGCTAGTCCACAGCAAGTCACGCCCTCGGTCACGCTCGTGACCCAAAGTCACGCCCGTGACCAAGGGCGTGTAAATTTAAAGATCACTTCAAGCTTTCCACGTGGACCTGTCAGCCACCGAATCCAATGTTGACCCAAGTCACGCCCGTGACCAAAGAGTCACGCCCGTGACTTCCCGCGTGATCCCTGCTCCCTGCTGCGCCGAATTCAAGCCCACGCCGCATTAATGGAATTGACCCCAGTCACGCCCGTGACCCATGAGTCACGCCCGTGACTTTTCGTGCGTGATCGCTTTTCGCTGCAGCGCCGCACTCAAGCCCACGCCGCATTGATGAAGCCGCCCAAGTACACGCCCAGGTACACGCCCGTGACCAAAGTTACACGGGCGTGTAATGTCCTTTTTCGCGACACAGTCACGCAAGACCCACGCCGATGTCGCAACCGTGCAGAACAAGTATTACACGCCCTAGGTCACGCCCGTGACCGAGGGCGTGTAACCTGGAAATTTTTCCTATAAATTCAGAGGTTCCCCTCCAGCATTCGATTCCCTTCCCCCTGCCCATTTGGGCTGTTCTTGTATAGTTTTCCTTATTTCTTCATATTTTTGTTAGTTTTTAATTTATGCAATTTCTTTTCTTAGCTTAATTTTATTTCTTGTAATTTTTATTTCATGCAAGTAGTTAGCTTTATTTTCATGCAATGTAACTTAGTTTTCAATTTATGTAATGTTCTCTTTTTCATGGTAATGAAATTTTAAGCTTCCTTTCATCTTTGCAAAGTCTCTTTCTTTCTCTTAATTTAGTCTTGTCTTCTTTATTTTATTTTCGTTGTTCTCTTTTTAGTTAGTTTCAATTACGCTTCCTTAATCAAGTTTTATTTCCGATAAAATAATAGTTAGCTTTCTCGAAGTAGAAGTAATCGACAAACCCGGATTTCAATACGACCTTGATATTCTCTTTAAAATATCCTATGCTATACGCGATAAGGTACACTTGCCTTTTCGAATGAGTAGTTTGGATTACATTAACAAAAACTTGCAAAAACTTTCTCCCTCTCTTTTCAATTTAGTTTTAGATTTCGGCGCCGCCGCCGCCGCGTTTATTTTCGTCGATATTCCGAAAAAAAGGAAAGACTATTACTCTTATCATCTCGACAGGTAGGATAATGGATACTTCCTCGAAGTAGGATTACTCGCGAGACGCCTCGAAAGCGCCCGTCGAATTCTTATCGCATCGAGAAAGGATTTTGCAGAACTTCAATTTTTATTATCAGTTTCGTTCCAAGGGACCAGTGACGTGCTACAAGTGTGGCAAGGTGGGCCACATAGCTCAGTTTTGTTTCGAGGGTGGAGCTGAGCCAGAGCAGAGGTAAGAGCAGTCGGTGCATTCTGGCCCTAGTGTTGGGGAGAAAGGGAAAGCGGCAGAGTCAAGTGCTTCTCATTTCCCTCCTGTGCAGCCTAGAGCGTACAACCTCGGGCAGCAGGAAGTGATTCGTCAACCTGACGTGGTGACAGGTATGACAAGTTTAGAGTTTCATTTAATAGATTTAACCTGTTTGCGATCTTTCATATTTGTTATACGCGTGTTAGGGTTCGTGCTAGTTTCTGGCTACCCCTCTAGAGTGTTGTTCGACACGGAAGCGTCACACTCTTTTCTCGCGGAAAGCTTTATCCGGAGAATTGGTGTTGAGACTATCGAGGAAGTGGCGGAGCTTAGTGTCCGCATGCCGAATGGGTCTTTCATGACCACTGGAAGGAAAGGACGCATTGTGCTGAGGATTTGCGAGTGTGACTTCGAGTTGGTAGCAACGATTCTACCACTAGCCAAATTTGACATCATCCTGGGGATGGACTGGCTTGCAGAGCAACGAGCTAGTATTGACTGCCTGTTGAAGGTTGTGACCCTAAGGAGTGAAGGTAGAGCGGAGGTCAAGTTCAAGGGCCTTTGCGGAGTGGCTTGCTCCCTGATCTCCGTCGTGCAAATGGTGTGTGCGTTGAATCAAGGAGGAGATGCGTTTGTAGCTTTTTTGGAGACTCACTCCACAAAGTTGGCAATCATAGAAGTGCCAGTGGTGGAGGAATTCGAGGATGTGTTCTCCGAGGAGCTTCCGGGAGCACATCCTCAGCGTGAAATCGACTTTTCAATTGATTTGGTGTCAGGTGCGAGGCCGGTGTCGCGTCCTCCATTTAGGATGGCACCGAAGGAACTGGCCGAGCTAAAGGTGCAGTTGCAAGAGTTGCTCGAGCAGGGGTACATTAGGCCCAGCTCCTCTCCGTGGAGTGCGTCGGTGTTGTTTGTTAAGAAAAATGATGGTAGTATGCGGCTGTGCATAGACTATCATGAGTTAAATAAGTTGACCATCAAGAATATGTACCCGATTCCGCGAATCAATGATTTGTTCGATCAGTTGGTGGGGTCGACGGTGTACTCCAAGTTGGACTTGAAGTCAGGCTACTTTCAGTTAAGGATTCTAGAAGAGGATATTCCCAAGACGGCTTTTGGGATGAGGTATGGTCATTCTGAGTTCTCGGTGATGCCGTTCGGTTTGACGAATGTGCCATCAGTATTCATGGATTTGATGAATAGAGTGTTTCGGCAATACCTAGATTCGTTCGTGGTGGTGTTAATCGACGATATCCTAGTGTATTCGAAGTCGAAGGCGGAACATGAGTCTCATCTGAGATTAGTGTTGCAGACTTTGAGGGAGAACCAGCTTTGTGCGAAGTTCTCAAAGTGCGAGTTATGGATCGGGAAAGTGGCATTCTTGGGCCACGTGATTATTGGAGATGGGGTGGCAGTGGATCCTGCGAAGTTTGAAGCCATTAGAGATTGGCCTGTACTAAGAACCGTGGCGGAAGTCCGGAGTTTCCTTGGACTAGCCGGTTATTACAGAAGGTTCATTGAGAACTTTTCCCTGATGGATTTGCCCCTCACCACTCTTACCAGAAAGGACCAGAAGTTTGTGTGGACGCCAGAGTATGCTCGTGCGTTCGAGACCTTAAAGGAAAGATTGATGTCTGCTCCAATCCTAAGTCTTCCTAGTGGGACTGAAGGGTTTCAGATTTTCAGCGACGCGTCAGGATGGAGTATGGGTTGCGTGCTGGTGCAGCACTGCAACGTGATAGCTTATGGGTCAAGGCAGTTAAAGCCTCATGAGAGAAATTACCCCATCCATGACTTGGAGTTGGTGGCGGTGATTTTTGCATTGAAGTTGTGGCGACACTATGTGTATGGTACGAAGGTTGAAATCTTCACGGACCACAAAAGCTTGAAGTATCTTTTAGATCAGAAGGATCTCAATATGAGGTAGCGTAGGTGGGTCGAGTTCCTTGGGGACTACGACGTAGCGATTCAGTATATGCCAGGCAAGGCCAACGTGGTGGCTGACACCTTGAGTAGAAAGTTCTCCGGGCAGGGAAATTGGATTGAAGCTGATGAGCGAAACTATATCCGCAAACGATAAAAGGCAAGTGTACCGTATCGAATGTAGTATAGGTTGTAAGAAGCCAAGGTCGTATTAGACTCGGGGCGGTTGAGTACTCTTACTTCAAGAAAGTCTCTATTATTTTATCAAATAGAACTTGAGAGTAATTTTGCAAAAGGAAAATAAAAATAAGATTAAAACGACGAGTAAAAAGGCTAGCACTCGATCTTTGAATCACCGCGGAAAATAAACATAATAAGAACAACTTCTAATTCTCTTAATAAATTACTTGACCGTGGAGATTCCCGATTTATGAACATACCTCTCTTGAGGATACGCTCAACTGAGTTTAGGTTGATCAATCGAACTTTCGTTCTAGAATCGAAATCCCTAAAACTTGCTTTATCGTAGTGAACCCCTCTATTGGATTTGACTCCAATCCGGGAGAATTATGTCATCCTCACTTGAGGAGTGCATTCAACTCTCTTTATCCTTAAAATGATCGATTCGAATTCAAAACCTCCCGGTTATTAGATTACGAAAACAAGAATGAGAATTATATATCAAAAATATAATCTCAACCAATTAAAATTCAAGGATAAATCTTAAGCGACCTAAAGAAGAGAAAGAGAAGCTAAAGATTAAATCATGAATTATATTTTCCTTGGATCATCTCGACCGAGCACTAATAAAAATCTTAGCTACTCATGGAGATGGAGGAATTAACGAAAATAAAAGAGTACATCATAAAAGAGAGAGTGGAAAAGAGAAAGAGAACTATTTTATTGAAATGCAAAAGAGATTACAACTAAGGAATTGAGAAATTACAAGCTTTGAATTGAAAACTACAAATGCTAATAAGAAAAAGAACATAAAAGAACTACTAAAACATGAAAATAAAACATGAAAATAAAACATGAAAATAAAACATGAAAAGAAGAGTCTAAGTCCTAAAATTTGTCACCAAACTTCCTCCCCAAATATCTGGTAAAGCTGGCTATAAATAGGCAGAAATTTGGTGTTACACGCCCCTAGTCACGCCCGTGACCAAGGGGCGTGTAGGGGGCGTGATCGGTGTTGGCGGAGAGGGTGCGCTCTGGCTTCAATGCAGGCGTTTCGGACGCGTCACGCCCTAGGTCACGCCCGTGACCTGGGGTGTGTAATCTTTAAATCTTCAGCTGGCGGGAAACTTTGGCGGGAAAGGGCGTTGTTGAACTTTCATCGATCTCAGCATTTTTGTTGAACGCAACAGCCGGGCGCAGTTCGTCGATCGCCTGAATATTCGTCGAACGCAGCAATGGAGCAGTTCGTCAATCGCCTCAATATTCGTCGAACGCAGCAATGGAGCAGTTCGTCGATCTCCTTAGTTTTTGTCGAACGCAGCTCATATCCAGTGGTCACGCCCCCAGGTCACGCCCGTGACTTGGAGCGTGTAACTTTAAAATTACGTGGCAGGCGTGCTGGCAGAGGGTGGTGGGTTCCGGCTGTGACTTTGATGTCACGTTCTTGGTCACGCCCGTGACCTGGGGCGTGTACTTGGCGAATTCTTCACGGAATGACTCCGGGGCGGCTGAAACCAGTCTGGAACACTTCGTAGGTTACACGCCCATGGGTCACGCCCGTGACCTGGGGCGTGTAGTTTTATATTTTGCTCAAAACAGCCCAGAAAATCTGAAAACACAAAATAGGTCTAAGTTAGATTATAAAATTAGAAGGGAACAGATTAAATAAGAAAATGCAAATAAATTGAATAAATTCATATTAAAACTATATTAAAATTATACTAAAAGATGAGTACAAAAACTACTCATCAAACACCCCCATACTTGAGTTTTTGCTATTCCAGAGCAAAAGAGTGAGGAAAGAATTACAAGACATCGATATTATTTTTTAATTAACTAAAATTTCATTAAACCAAGAGTAAGTTAAAAGTAAATTCTAGGAATTCAAGAATTAACTCATAAGTTATGTTGATAATTTAAAAAGAGAAATTTGTTTAGCTAACTACTTCTCAAGATAACTATTTAGCATCCGAAATTATAGAAATTTTCAAACAAAATTAGATTGAAATTATAGACACTCTAACATAAAAGAATCTTAAGGAAAAGACACCTACCAAAATATTGCTCTCTTAATAATTTAGTTTAGGACTAGAAACAATGAAAAAAGCTAAGGATGGGTTTAAACGGAATGGCAAAATGAAGACAAAGGATATGAAGAGGTTTTTGATTGGGGTGATGAATTCTATCCTCTCAACCCCCCTTTTTTTAGTATATGTAATACCAGAGAATGATAGATTATTATCCTATCATTTCCACGACATATACACATTTTTTCTCTCTTCATTTTTATTTTTGGGTTGCATATGTTTACCAGAGAATAAAAAACTAACATCTCCTTATTCCCATGACATATGATCTAACAATAGGGGAAAAGAAAAAAAATACATATGTTTACCAAGGGTAAAGAAATACTTATAGTTTATAAATTAAACTATTTTGAGAGCAACTTTTTAGTGGAATGAAATTTCCCAAGATCTTAAAGTTAATAGCGAATATAATAAAAAATCTAGAGATGTTTAGCCAATTTACCACAAAGTGAAGCTATTTAAAATTAAAAGGAGAAGTAGTGCTAAATAGATTCTCTAATCAAATTAAAAACATAAAATATTTCTTAAAACCAAATTACTTCAAATTTAAATTTAACAAATTCTGATAAAACGAAATATTAGCTAAATCAAAAACGTAAGAATACTTATAATCAAACCTCAAACTAAATTTCTAGAAGAATAAAAACAATAAGGCTAGGCGTATTTATTATTTTTATTTTTTATATAATATTATTTCTTGGACTTCCCGAGGGCTACCCGGTGAAGGGTTCGCAAGGTACTAGGAGCTGTGATGGGAGTTCAAGCCCAAAGCGCCCTTTCCAAGAAATTAGATTTTTATAATTTTTATATTTTTTAAATAAAAATACTATGAATGCTAAGCTACACCCCCATACTTAAAATTAAACATTGTCCCCAATGTTTAAACTAAGTATGAAGAACACTAGAAAAATAAACTTTTAAAAGAAAAATACAAAAAGTTAAAGATAAGCAAGGGGGGCCTCCCAAGAGCACTTTCTTTTTCCCGTCTTTAAGCTAGACGGTTAGTGTTAGGAAAAAGGAAAATAAAAAGAGAAGTGGACAGGCAACTCCCTTAATTCGCGCTGAGGCGAATGTGCCGGTGTCAGTCGCAAGGCTACTCCTCCGCTTAACATATGATTCTTCGTTTGTCTTTGTTCTTGCATTTGCAAATCCAAATCACCTATACATACCTGAGGTGATTTGAATTTATACAGATGAGCGGCAAATGGATCGTCGATTATTTGAGATAGCAACGACCCTTCTTCAACCTGAGAATTGTTAGTGTATAAAGAATCACAAATAAACGATTTAGATATTTTTTCGCAAGGAGGAGGCGCTTGCAAAAATATAAAATTAAGCTCTGATTGTTCCTTTTCTAAACTAAAATTTTCTTTTGAAAAATCTAGTGCGTTACCAAGTGGAATAAAATTTTCGGACACAAAATTTTCATCAATTTTTGGTTTGATAGAAGAAATTCGCGAATATTCATGACAGAAAATAAAATTCGGGTGAAGTAGGGGAAGAAACTTGTTCTTCTTCTATTTAAACCGGGGTGCCCATAACTTTAAGAAATTCTTGGTAAAGTAATTTTTCTTCATCTTTGGTAAAAGAAGTTATGGGATTACATGAAAATACATGTTCCTCCATAACTAAATTATCCAAAGATGGAGAAAAAATACTAGAAGAAATAAAATTTTCCTCTAAATTTTGGGGGAGAGTATCAATTTGAATCGGCGGACATTCCCCAAAATTAGAGTACGAAGGTTGCGGCGCGAAATAATATGAACCAGAATTCGGATCGAAAGATTTATCTTCATCGCTCCGAAAGCTATCCGGGTGACCTTGCCACCAAGAATAATCTACTTCGGGGCTAGAAGAAAAATTATTAGAAGCTGAAAAGTTATTCTCGTGAAAATTAGAAAAAGCACTAGACGAAATAATATTTTCCTCTAAATTTGGGGGGGAAGTATCTATTTGGATCTGCGAATTTTCCCCCAAATTAGAGAACGAAAACTGCGGTGTATAAGAAGAAAAACAAAAGTTCGAATCTACAGATTTATCTTCATTGCTCCGAGAACTATCCGGGTGAGCTTGCCACGAGGAATAATCTACTTCGAAGCTAAAAGAACAATTATTAAACGCCGAAAAATTATTCTCATTAAAATTAGAAAATTTATTTTCATCAAAGTTTGAAAAATTATTTTCATGAAAAGAGGAAAAATTATGATCGTAATTATAATCAAAATTATTTGCATAATATTGAGGATAATTATTTTCATAATAATTATTTTGAGAATATGAATGTAAATAACATTCCTCACTTTGATGAGGCTCACCACAATAATTGTACAACCCTGAATTCACCGAGCGAACCCCCGGTGTACAACCCCGTATTCACCGAGTTTTTTTCCGAGACCTAGGAGTCCTTTAGAACATTGTGTGGTAACATAGTCCATGGCAGGAAGGGTAGGGGCAGAGGGGGGCGAGCAGGGATGCGGGCCAGCCCCCTGGCTCGCCCCAGGGCCCTTGGGGGGCGAGCCGGGAGTGGGGGCAACCCCCTGGCTCACCCCAGACCCTTAGGGGGCGAGCCGGGAGTGGGGGCAACCCCGTGGCTCACCCCAGACCCTTAGGGGGCGAGCCGGGAGTGGGCGCAACCCCCTGGCTCACCCCAGACCCTTAGGGGGCGAGCCAGGAGGGGGCCCAGCCCCCTGGCTCACCCCAGGGCCCTTGGGGGCGAGCCGGGAGTGGGGGCAACCCCCTGGCTCGCCCCAGACCCTTAGGGGGCGAGCCGGGAGTGGGGGCAACCCCCTGGCTCGCTCCAGACCCTTAGGGGGAGAGCCGGGAGGGGGCCCAGCCCCCTGGCTCGCCCCAGACCCTTAGGGGGCAAGCCGGGAGGGGGCCCAGCCCCCTGGCTTGCCCTAGAGCCCTTTGGGGGCGAGCCGGGAGTGGGGGCAACCCCCTGGCTCGCCCCAGACCCTTAGGGGGCGAGCCGGGAGTGGGGGCAACACCCTGGCTCCCCCCAGACCCTTAGGGGGCGATCCAGGAGGGGGCCCAGTCCCCTGGCTCGCCCAGGGCCCTTGGGGGGCGAGCCGGGAGTGGGGGCAACCCCCTGGCTCGCCCCAGACCCTTAGGGGGTGAGCCGGGAGTGGGGGCAACCCCCTGGCCCGCCCCAGACCCTTAAGGGGCGAGCCGGGAGGGGGCCCAGCCCCTGGCTCGCCCCAGACCCTTTAGGGGCGAGCCGGGAGGTGGCCCAGCCCCCTGGCTCGCCCCAGAGCCCTTCGGGGGGCAAGCCGGGAGTGGGGGCAACCCCCTGGCTCTCCCCAGACCCTTAGGGGACGAGCCGGGACGGGGCCCAGCCCCGTGGCTCGCCCCAGAGCCCTTGGGGGGCGAGCCGGGAGTGGGGGCAACCCCCTGGCTCGCCCCAGACCCTTCGGGGGAGAGCCGGGAGTGGGGGCAACCCCCTGGCTCGCACCAGACCCTTAGGTGGCGAGCCGGGAGTGGGGGCCAGCCCCCTGGCTTGCCCTAGAGCCCTTGGGGGGCGAGCCGGGAGTTGGGGCAACCACCTGGCTCGCCCTAGACCCTTAGGGGGCGAGATGGGAGGGGGCGCAACCCCCTGGCTCACCCCAGAGCCCTTGGGGGGCGATCCAGGAGTGGGGGCAACCCCCTGGCTCGCCCCAGACCCTTAGGGGGTGAGCCGGGAGGGGGCCCACCCCCTGGCTCGCCCCAGAGCCCTTGGGGGGTGAGCCGGGAGGGGCCCCAGCCCCCTGGCTTGCCCCAGAACCCTTAGGGGGCGAGCAGGGAGGGGGGGCCACCCCCTGGCTTGCCCCAGCTCCAAAGTAGGAGGCGGTCTGCGTTTAGCGTCTCATAACAGCGGGACCTGGCTATCCGCAGCCATTTCCTAGGGTATTTTGGTATTTTCAGGGACCAGTCGTGGTTATTCACAGCACAAATCTAGAAATCCTATAAATAGGACCAGGGGGCACCATTTGGAAGGGCATTCTAGGCTAGATCTCTCTCTCTCTCCCCCCACTTTCTCTCTCTAGTGGGTGAGGAGAGCCTCTAGTGGTGCCCAAGCTTAGTAGTGGCTTGGGAGGGAAGTTCCTAAGGGGCTTCCGGGTGTGTGGCGGGACCTCCCCATTAAGCCCTTGGTCCAGTCCATAGTTCCTCAACCTTCAACCTAGAGCTCTCCCTTGGGAGGAGTAAGGGTTGGTTGCCCCTCATCTCGGTGAGTGCCCCGAACTCCATAGAGACCGAGAAATCGGTTTCAACATTATGGTGCGGTGAGCGTGGAGTGTGACCGATTCAAGAAACTCTCGAGATGAGCTCCATGGACGGAGGTGGAGAAAGTTCCGACCCAGGTCACTCGCAGCCCCCGATGGCCGAGGTGACGTTGGAGATGTTTGAAAACTTCAAGCAGGAGGTCCTACAGACCTTCGAGGTTGCTTTCGCCATGATAGTCGGAGGTAGAAGAGGAAGTCGTCCGAAGGTCTCGCCTCAGCGGGTGAGCGAGGGCACTCCCGGGCAGTCATCCAGGAAGGAGGTGCAAGCAGGGGGGAGTGGGGAGGCATTCGGCCCCCACTCACCCATATCCCAAGGAGGGGTCAAGTGGAGAGGCGCCAGGCCCGCACTCGCCCCGCCCCTTTAGGGGGGTGAGCTCAGGAGGGGGTCGCCCTCCCAGCTCGCCCCGCCTCTTCAAGGGGGCGAGCTCAGGAGGGGGTCGCCCTCCCAGCTCGCCCCGCCCCTTCAAGGGGGCGAGCTCAGGAGGGGGTCGCCCTCACAGCTCGCCCCGCCCCTTCAAGGGGGCGAGCTCAGGAGGGGGGAGCCCTCCCAGCTCGCCCCGCCCCTTCTAGCCCAGCCCCGAAGGGGGGTGAGCGGGTAGGCATTCGGCCCCCACTCGCCCCACCCCGAAAGGAGTCAAAATATTGGTGGGCGAGGCCACCCCGAGGGGCGGCTACTCAATAGCCCGGCGAGCACGGAGGTTACCAATTCGACTCTACGAGAGCAAGGAGGGAGGGATTTCAAAAGGAAAAGATCCAACCGCCTGAGGTGGAGGCAGGGGCAGATGACACCTCCTCCACCGCCCCAGCAGGCTAGGGCGATAGGCCAAGGAAGAAGAAAGAACCGCGCGGGAGGAAGAAAGGGAATCCGAGCGGAGTTGCCTTACTGTGACTTCCACGATGAGGAGGGTCACGCAACGTCCGCCTGCCCTGAGTTCTTAGAACTAAAGAAGGCAAGGGGTCCAAGGCATCAACATCAACAACCAGAGGAGGGCGAGGAAAACCAGACCCGAGAGTAGGAGACCAAGTTGGGTCCCCATACTTAGTTTTTTTTTTCTCTACCCTTGAGCCCATGTAAGGTAATGTTTCATTTCCATGCCTAATGTTCTCATATGTACTCAGATTATCAATATGATGAAAGTTTTTCAAAAAAAAAAATACTTAAGGCCCCGAGCAGAGACCGCTGACCAGGCTCCCATCTAGCTGGCAGGATAGGAGATTCACTCGGCGAGGCAGGAGATTCATGTTGGTTAAGGCCCCGAGCAGAGACCGCTGACCAGGCTCCCATCTAGCTGGCAGGACAGGAGATTCACTCGGCGAGGCAGGAGATTCATGTTGATTAAGGCCCCGAGGAGAGACCGCTGACCAGGCTCCCATCTAGCTGGCAGGACAGGAGATTCACTCGGCGAGGCAGGAGATTCATGTTGGTTAAGGCCCCGAGCAGAGACCGCTGACCGGGCTTGTTGATGCCGGTAGGGCAGGAGACTCACTCGGCGAGGCAGGTGATTCATGTTGGTTAAGGCCCCGGGCAGAGACCGCTGACCGGGCTTGTTGATGTCGGCAGGGCAGGAGACTCACTCGGCAAGGCAGGTGATTCAGGTTGGTTAAGGTCCCGGGACGGATCCGGTAGCCGGGCTCTTACTAGCGGGCAGAGATGGAGGACCTCTCGAGGAGGCTTTATGTTTTCTCTCAAAGTAGCTTCGTTAGCCGGATTCCCAACGACGCTCGTCGAATATACAAGGTTGGACGTTTCTTTCCGAGTGCGTACCTCGCTCAAAAAGAGCGGGGATTGTGAACAAACCTGAATTCACCGAGCAAACCCCCAGTGTACAACCCCGTATTCGCCGAGTGTTTTTCCGAGACCTAGGAGTCCTTTAGAACATTGTGTGGTAACATAGTCCATGGCAGGAAGGGTAGGGGCAGAGGGGGGCGAGCAGGGATGGGGGCCAGCCCCCTGGCTCGCCCAGGGCCCTTGGGGGGGCGAGCCGGGAGTGGGGGCAATCCCCTGGCTCGCCCCAGACCCTTAGGGGGCGAGCCAGGAGTGGGGGAAACCCCCTGGCTCACCCCAGACTCTTAGGGGCCGAGCCGGGAGTAGGGACAACCCTATGGCTCGCCCCAGACCCTTAGGGCGCGAGCCGGGAGTGGGGGCAACCCCCTGGCTCGCCCCAGACCCTTAGGGGGCGAGCCAAGAGTGGGGGAAACCCCCTGGCTCGCCCCAGACCCTTAGGGGCGAGCCAGGAGGGGGCCCAACCCCCTGGCTCGCCCCAGGGCCCTTGGGGGGCGAGTCGGGAGTGGGGGCAACACCCTGGCTCGCCCCAGACCCTTAGGGGGCGAGCCGGGAGTGCGGGAAACCAGATGGCTTGCCCAAGACCCTTACGGGGCGAGCCGGGAGGGGGCCCAGCCCCCTGGCTCGCCCCAGACCCTTAGGGGGCGAGCTGGGAGGGGGCCCAGCCCCCTGGCTCGCCCCAGAGCCCTTGGGGGGCGAGCCGGGAGTGGGGGCAACCCCCTGGCTCGCCCCATACCCTTAGGGGGCGAGCCGGGAGTGGGGGAAACCCCCTGGCTCGCCTCAGACCCTTAAGGGGCGAGCAAGGAGGGGGCCCAGCCCCCTGGCTCGCCCCAGAGCCCTTGGGGGGCGAGACGGGAGTGGGGGCAACCCCCTGGCTCGCCCCAGACCCTTAGGGGGCGAGCCGGGAGTGGGGGCAACCCCATGGCTCGCCCCAGACCCTTAGGGGGCGAGCCGGGAGTGGGCCCAGCCCCCTGGCTCGCCCAACACCTTTAGGGGGCGAGCCGGGAGGGGGCTCAGCCCCCGGGCTCGCCCAGAGCCCTTGGGGGGCGAGCCGGGAGTGGGGGCAACCCCCTGGCTCGCCCCAGAGCCTTAGGGGGCGAGCCGGGAGGGGGCCCAACCCCCTGGCTCACCCCAGAGCCCTTGGGGGGCGAGCCGGGAGTGGGGGCAACCCCCTGGCTCGCCCCAGACCCTGAGGGGCGAGCCGGGAGTGGGGGAAACCCCCTGGCTCGCCACAGACCCTTAGGGGGCGAGCCGGGAGTGGGAGCAACCCCCTGGCTTGCCCAGAACCTTAGGGGGCGAGCCAGGAGGGGGCCCAGCCACCTAGCTCGCCCAAGGCCCCTTGGGGGGCGAGCCGGGAGTGGGGGCAACCCCTGGCTCGCCCCAGACCCTTAGGAGCGAGCCGGCAGGGGGCCCAGCCCCCTGGCTCGCCCAAGAGCCCTTGGGGGGCGAGCCGGGAGTGGGGGCAACCCCCTGGCTCGCCCCAAACCCTTAGGGGGCGAGCCGGGAGGGGGCCCAGCCCCCTGGCTCTCCCCTGAGCCCTTGGGGGTCGAGCCGATAGGGGGCCCAGCCCCCTGGCTCGCCCCAGAGACCTTAGGGGGCGAGCAGGGAGGGGGGCCAGCCCCCTGGCTCGCCCCAGCTCCGAAGTAGGAGGCGGTCTGCGTTTAGCGTCTCAGAACAGCGGGACCTAGCTATCCGCAGCCACTTCCGAGGGTATTTTGGTATTTTCATGGACCAGTCGTGGTTATTCATAGCCCAAATCTAGAAATCCTATAAATAGGACCAGGGGGCACCATTTGGAAGGGCATTCTAGGCTAGCTCTCTCTCTCTCTCTCCCCACTTTCTCTCTCTAGTGGGTGAGGAGAGCCTCCAGTGGTGCCCAAGCTTAGTAGTGGCTTGGGAGGGGAAGGTCCTAAGGGGCTTCCGGGTATGTGGCGGGACCTCCCCACTAAGCCCTTGGTCCAGTCCATAGTTCCTTAACCTTCAACCTAGAGCTCTCCCTTCGGAGGAGTAAGGGTTGGTCGCCCCTCATCTCGGAGAGGGCCCCGAACTCCACAGAGACCGAGAAATCGGTTTCAACAATAATAACAACTAAACTGGCGCCATCGTGCGACTTGTAAGAGTTCAATTTGGTTTCGAAGCACAGTAATTTTAACGACCGCTTCTACTAATTTCATAATAAGAGAAAAAAAAAAGAAACAACTTTCACTTAAATAAATGGAATTTTAAAAATATTTTTATTATATATTTTTTTTTCAAAAAGCAGGTTAAATTAGTGCCGGACTTCCCGAGATCTACCCGGTGAAGGGATTGCAAGGTACTAGAGGTTGTGATGGGAATTCAAGCTCAAAGCGTCCTTTCCAAGAATTTAGATTACGCTTTTTAAAAAAAAAATTTGTAAAAAAAATTTAAAGAGAAGGGGGAGAAGAAAGAGAACAATAAAATTAATAAATATTTCTTTTTTCGAAGTATCAACCGTGTTCCCCGGCAACGGCGCCAAAAACTTGATGAGCGAAACTATATCCGCAAACGATAACGGCAAGTGTACCGTATAGAATGTAGTATAGGTTGTAAGAAACCAAGGTCGTATTAGACTCGGGGCGGTTGAGTACTCTTAATTCAAGAAAGTCTCTATTATTTTATCAAATAGAACTTGGGAGTGATTTTGCAAAAGGAAAATAAAAATAAGATTAAAACGACGAGTAAAAAGGCTAGCACTCGATCTTTGAATCAACGCGGAAAATAAAAATAATAAGAACAACTTCTAATTCTCTTAATAAATTACTTGACCGTGGAGGTTCCCGATTTATGAACATACCTCTCTCGAGGATACGCTCAACTGAGTTTAGGTTGATCAATCAAACTTTCTTTCTAGAATTGAAATCCCTAAAACTCGTTTTATCGTAGTGAACCCCTCTATTGGATTTGACTCTAATCTGGGATAATTATGTCATCCTCTCTTGAGGAGTGCATTCAACTCTCTTTATCCTTGAAATGATCGATTCGAATTCAAAACCTCTCGGTTATTAGATTACGAAAACAAGAATGAGAATTATATATAGAAAATATAATCTCAACCAATTAAAATTCAAGGATAAATCTTAAGCAACCTAAAGAAGAGAAAGAGAAGCTAAAGATTAAATCATGAATTATATTTTCCTTGGATCATCTCGACCGAGTACTAATAAAAATCTTAGCTACTCATGGAGATGGAGAAATTAACGAAAATAAAAGAGTGCATCATAAAAGAGAGAGTGGAAAAGAGAAAGAGAACTATTTTATTGAAATGCAAAAGAGATTACAACTAAGGAATTGAGAAATTACAAGCTTTGAATTGAAAACTACAAATGCTAATAAGAAAAAGAACATAAAAGAACTACTAAAACATGAAAATAAAACATGAAAAGAAGAGTCTAAGTCCTAAAATTCGTCTCCAAACTTCCTCCCCAAACATCTGGTGAAGCTGGCTTTAAATAGGCAGAAATTTGGTGTTACACGCCCCTAGTCACACTCGTGACCAAGGGGAGTGTAGGGGGCGTGATCAGTGCTGGCGGAGAGGGCGCGTTCTGGTTTCAATGCAGGCGTATCGGACGCGTCACGCCCGTGACCTGGGGAGTGTAATCTTTAAATCTTTAGGTGACGGGAAACTTTGGCAGGAAAGGGCGCTGTTGAACTTTCGTCGATCTCAGCATTTTCGTCGAACGCAGCAGCCGGGCGCAGTTCGTCGATCGCCTGAATATTCGTCGAACGCAGCAATGGAGAAGTTCGTCGATCGCCTTAATATTCGTCGAACGCAGCAATGGAGCAGTTCGTCGATCTCCTTAGTTTTTGTCGAACGCAGCTCATATCCAGTGGTCACGCCCCAAGGTCACGCTCGTGACCTGGGGCGTGTAACTTTAAAATTATGTGGCAAGCGTGCTGGCAGAGGGTGGTGGGTTCCGACCGTGACTATGATGTCACGCCCTTGGTCACGCCCGTGACCTGGGGCGTGTACTTGGCGAATTCTTCACGGAACGACTCCGGGGCGGCTGAAACCTATCTGGAACACTTCGTAGGTTACACGCCCATGGGTCACGCCCGTGACCTGGGGCGTGTAATTTTATATCTTGCTCAAAACAGCCCAGAAAATCTAAAAACACAAAATAGGTCTAAGTTAGATTATAAAATTAGAAGGGAACAGATTAAAGAAGAAAATGCAAATAAATTGAATAAATTCATATTAAAACTATATTAAAATTATACTAAGAGATGAGTACAAAAACTACTCATCAGAAGCGCATGACGAGCAATTTGTGCGAGTGTTCGAGCCTCTTGCCATTGTGTGTGTGGCTAAGGGTGAGTCCAGCGCAGCTCGGCTGAACTGGATAGAGATGCAGTGTGATCTAGCAGATCGAATCTGAGAGGCAACCAAGGCAGAAGAGGAGTGTCAGCTTTTGGTGTTGGAAGCTCAGCAAAGCGAAGGCAGTGCTTTGGAGTTGGTCGGTGGACTTTTAAAGAGAAATGGAAGGGTGTGCGTCCCTCGATTTGGCAAACTCCGTGAGTAGTTGATGTTTGAGGCTCACTTCACGAAGTACTCCATTCATCCAGGAAGTATGAAGATGTACTTGGATTTGAAGAAATCCTTTTGGTGGCCTGGGATGAAGCGGGATGTAGCTTTGTATGTAAGCCGGTGTCAGACGTGCGCCTTAGTGAAGGCCGAATGCCAAAGGCTGGGTGGATTCTTGAAACCTCTTCATATCCCCGAGTGGAAATTCGACGACATCTCCATGGATTTTATGCATGGTTTGCCTCGGTCGCGGCAAGGTAACGATGCAATTTGGATGATTGTGGATCACCTGACCAAGGTAGCCCACTTCATTCCAAATCGGAAGGACGATAATGTGGAGAAGCTCGTGGAGCTTTATATTCAGAACATTGTGCGGTTGCATGGAATTCCATAGAGCATCGTTAGTGATTGCGATGGACGATTCACGTCCAAGTACTGGAGGTTAGTGCAGTGAAGTTTGGGCACAAAATTGAAGTTTAGTACTGTGTTTCATTCTCAGACCGACGGCCAAACGCAGAGAACGAATCGTACGTTGGAGGACATGTTGAGGATGTGTGCTCTCGATTTCGGTAAAAGTTGGGAAGACCACCTCTTCATGGTGGAGTTTGCCTACAATAATAGTTTCCATGTGAGTGTAAAATGGTGCCATACGAGGCTTTGTATGGAAGGCGGTGTCGAACGCCGATGTCTTGGATAGGGGCGGGAGACACCCACCTGTTAGGAAAAGAAGTGGTGGCAGACGCTTGTGAGTTGGTGTGAATGATCTAGGAGCGCGTGAAGGTTGCTCAGGATCGGCAGGCAAAGTATTTTAATGTGCACCACAGAAATGTGGAATTTGCGGTAGGTGACATGGTCTACTTGAAGATCAAGCCGTTCAAAGGTGTTTAGCGAATTTGGCGACTCAAGAAATTGAGTTTGAGGTATTTGGGTCTGTTTGAGGTTACAGAGCGCATAGGCGAAGCAGCCTATCGGTTAGCGTTGTCCCCAGAGCTAAGCGGATTACATGATGTATTTCATGTTTCGGTGTTGAGGAAAGCATTGGTGGAGCCGGAAGATGTTGTTGAGTCTTTGACAGTTCCCGTAACCGAACTTCTGAGGACGATAGTTCGTCCGGTTTGTGAGGAGGATTCTGAAGTCTGACGGTTGCGGAACAAAGACCTCAAGATGGTGAAAGTGCATTGAGATAATTGCGGACGAGATGAGTTCTCATGGGAACGCAAGAAAGCGATGCAGAATGACTTTCCGGAACTGTTTGTTTCTGGTATGTGTGTTAATTGTGCTTTCGTTAACATCTTAAATTTCGAGAACGAAATTCTTTTAAGGGGATGGATTTGTAACACCCCAGGTTTCACTGGCCGCGAAGGCTGGAATGCCTAAGGCAAGTACAGGTTTTTCTGTATCTGGGAGCTAGCGCCGGCATTAGGTGCTAACGCAGGCGTTAGCTGCCCCGTCGAGTAAAGCTCTTGTTTCCTTGGTGTTTGTCAAGTTGGATTCATCGAGGCGGTTTCATCAAAGAGCTAACACGAGCGGTAGCGCTAACGCCGACGATAGCTTTTCGTTGGATAATGCAGTGACGTCGGGTCGTTGAGTTTGTTTTGTCGAGGGGGACTTCGTCGAGGGGATAACACAGGCGTTAGCTCTAACGCCGACGTTAGCTGATGCAACCTGTTCCGTAAGTAGCGATTTTCTTGGCATCCGATCATCTTAAACTTTGATCCAATGGCTCAGATTAGTTCATCCTAATGTCCTAAATAGGGCAGAGGAGTTTCTTTTCCATTCCATCATGTCTTTTGGTGCTTTTGGAGGCTAAGGAAAGTAGTAGGGTTTGGAGGAAGAAGAAGGCTAGATCCGCCATTGTTGGAGCACCGGAGCTTTGTTCGTTGATCCGAAACCAGATCCGTGGAGAGGACTAGAAGGCGCTTCTTTCTATCCGTGCATTTCAACCGATCCATGGTGAGGAGGTGAACTCTTAGGGTAACGACATCTCTCCTCCCGGTTTTAGGATGCGTGCATGGCATCTTTGGTTTTACCTTATCTTTTCTGAAATTTATGGCACCGGATCTCTCAAATGAGAGGGGTTTGGGTCTCCTTGGTCAAGAAGAACCATCGGGTTGATTGAGTTCATCCCCATCATGATTTTGCACTAGAGATCTGCTCCGTTAGTGTATTAGGCATTGTGGGTGAAGCCGAAATCGTGACCGGTGGTCCGATTTGGTGATGTTGTTTAACGTGCATTTTAGGGATTTTGCTAGAAATCTGATGATTGCGAAAACGTCGTATGTGTTGCCCTTATGTTTCGTGTCAGAACGAATGTTGGTTTGGAAAGGGTAATGTTTATGTGCAGGTGAAGGTGTGGCTTTGTCTTTGTGGTCAGCTGGCTAGCCCGTGAATGCTTGGATTCATGTGGGGAGAGTGTCCCGGCAAGACAAGTCCTCTTTTGGGCTAACTGATGAGAACAAGTATGTTGATGCGCCCATTGGCAAGATGAGCCATGTAAGGGGTGAGGTCTCAATGGTGTTCTTGGCTTTTGTCTTAGTGATTGTGGCAAGAACAAGTATGTTGATGTGCCCGTTGGCAAGATGAGCCATATAAGGGGTGAGGTCTCAGTGGAGTTCTTGGCCTTGGGCTTTCACGCCCGTTGGGAAATGATAAGTATCCTTGGTTTGTTGTGAAATGTTGATGTGTGTTGTTATGTTAGAAGCATACACGCCATAGGGTGCCTTGGGTGAAACCCAAGTTTGCATACATGCTGCATTGTTAGGCCCCTTACATTTATTGCTCAACATAGAAATGTGGATGATGCTTGTAACACTCATGCCTGTCATTTTTATGTTATTATTGTTAATTACTTTTGCATACGAAGTGCTGACTTGCAGGGCTATGTAGTTCCCCGCGGGTCCGCTAGGACGGCCAGGAGGAGGGGTGTGTTACACCTTTGTTGGTCAGCCAAAGCTGACCCTCGTTATACTACTCTTCGTGATTTCGATGCAGGGCAAGGATCGCATGCTGGACTTAGTTCGCCGGCCAAGAAGGCCTAAGCTTCATGAAGTGCACTTTTCCTGCTTTCTTGTTTGACTATGATGTATTTACTTGTTCCGGCTTGCATGTCGAGGTAGCTTAGGATTGTGATGATCTTTTGGACATTTTATATGCCCTGTTTGTTTGTTTAGAGTATGAGTTTTGTAAGGCCTTAAGTCCATGGTACTCTTATGTAGATGTGGACAACTTCTATGGTTTATTTAATATTTCCGCTGTGTTTGTTCTGAGTTTTGAGATGGTTAGATCTATATCACTTTTTAATACTAAAATTGTGGTGATTATATGTTGTGGGGTCCCGGCCGGACCTACATTATATAGTCATTGCAGGGGAGGTGTTACAACTTGCTTCTTCCCAGCTCAACCATCAGCAAAGCCTCCATGACAAGAGTTCCAACCTCCAATTCATAGAGGAAGGAACTTCCTCCATCACCATCCCTACCAGGGTCATCAGCAGTTTCAGCCTAAAGTGCCTCTGCTGCCAGCTCCAGCCACTCCATCACCGCAACCGACACCCATCCATCAAGTTCTGTTTGTCCAGCCGCCTCTCCCGCCTTCTTCTCAACCATCCTATAATGACTTTCAAGAGTCATTCATCAAGCCCAATGTCTCAATGAGCGAGGTGGTTCAAGTTCTCCAGAAGCAACCCTTCTATAGGAGGTCTACTCCTTTGCAGTTTGATCCAAGGACCAGAAATCCCTCTCTTTACTGTGAACATCACAGGGAGAAAGGTCATCTGACCGATAATTGCAAAGCTCTCCGAATGCTGGTGGAGAAGCTCGTGAAAGAAGAAAAGATGTTGGAGCTGGTGTAGAAAGGTGATCCCTCAAAGGATTCAACCTCCAAGGCCAAGGCGGTGGCAGAAGTCCATTAGGAATGTGAGGAAGTTAATGACGTTGGCCCCCTTGGCAACATTGGTTATCCTACCGAGTGCGTGGAAGCTAATGATGAGGGATCTTTGGGCTACTTATTTTGCATCCACAAAGGAGCAGGTCTCGAATCTTCAAATAAAGCTAGTCTCGCAAGGGTCTTCAGATCATAGGTCACTGCTACCTCATCTTCTGCTTTGGTCCGAGGGACGGTCACCTTTGGGCAAGAAGATCTTCCTCCAACCGCCAACCCTTTCAACGATGCAGTCGTCATCAAGGCGGTGATCAAAAATTATATAATTGAAAATATCTTGATCGATACCGGAAGCTCCGACAACCTCCTCTTTAAGCCGGCCTTTGAAGCCCTAAAGACCGAAAAGACTCTCCTTTCCACTGAAGGACCTATTTATGGCTTCTCTATAGAGAAGAAGGAGGTAGAAGTGAATGTCACCCGCTCGGTGACTCTTGGAGGAATAACCAAGCTTGTCAAGTTTATAGTCGTTGAAGCTCCAACTAGCTACAATGTAATCTTTGGAAGGCCGATTATGAATGAATATCAAGCGGTAGTTTGTACCTACCACCTGTCCATGAAGTTTGCCTTGAATGGCAAGCAGTACCAGATCAGGAGCGATATTAAGAAAGCCCGAGAATGTTGTGTCAAGATGGCCAATGTGATCGAATCCTCTCCTCCTCAAGTAGCTGAGATCTCCCCAGCACCTCAAGTCCCCAATCCTGCTGAAGCTACGGAAGAGGTTGCGGAAGAAGAAGCTAGAGATGCAGCTCACATGGAACCTGCCCAAGCGACTCAAGCTATGCCTATCAGCAAGGAAGATGGGAGCAGGAAGCTCTCAATCAATGTTGAGTCGCTTGAAACCTAAAAAGAGTCAGCTCATCTCCTGCCTTCTAAAGAACCTAGATGTCTTCGCCTGGTTAGCAGATGACATGTCAGGAGTTGATCCGGATGTGGCTTGTCACCATCTCAATCTATCCCAACTTTTCTCCCATTAAACAAAAGAAGAGGGCAGTGGCGGTGACCTTAGCTCAGCCAATCCGGGAGGAGGTGGAAAAGCTCCTCAAGGCTAAATTCATTCAAGAGATTCAAAACCCACATTAGGTGTCGAACGTTGTAATGGTCAAAAATCCCGGTGGGAAATGGCGTATGTGTGTGGATTTTACTAAACTCAATAAAGCATGTCCTAAAGATTGTTACCTCTTGCCTCGGATAGATTCTTTAGATGATTATGTGGTAGGGTGTTCATACATGAGCTTCTTAGATGCATTCTCAGGCTATCACCAAATTAGAATGCATAAGCCTGATGATGGGAATCTTGCCCTCATGATTCCTGATTTGAAGAAGTCACTAAGTCAAGAAAACTTCACTTTATATTTGATCACATCTCTAGTTCATAATCTCAGGAAAACATGAGTACAATATCGTTGAAAAGGCTAAGTCAAGAAGTATCGTTGACATCAGGGTAAAGAGGTTTTGATGTCGAAGAGGCTAAGGAAGCTGGTATGAAGACATCAGTTACTGAAGAAGTGACTATCAACATAAGTAACATGTCGTCGAGAAGATAAAGTGATTACGATGACAGCCAACGGGAAAGAATATTATGACGACATAGGATATCGTTGTATATATAGATGCAGCCAGAATATCCCGTATACTCGAGATATCAGTATCAGAGAAGGAAGCAAGAAGACTTTAAGATCTACCCAAGTCTAAGACAATGACAAGGCCTGTCGTCGATATGCTGTCCATATCATCATAACGATGGAAATATCATAGAGAAGGGATTCAAATGTTGCGGACGCGCTGTCACGCATTTAATGCCGCCGCCTGATTGTCCAATTAGCGCGTGCTTCACAAGGAATGGATGTCTGACATTAAAGGACATCATTGGCGACCGTTGAGCAGTTCCTCGGAACAATAATAGGGAACAGTGGTTGCCCTAGATAAAATAAGAGAAGAACAAAAAAGGAGATCCCGCCGAGCAATACAATAGTAAAAACTGCGATGAAGAAGAAAGAAAGAAAGGAGAACAAAAACGCTCAATCTGTGTTCTTCAAGTTGCAGTCAAGCCACATCGATTGTTAAGTTTCATTCAAAGAAGTAGCCAGTCAACATCCGGCAAAGCAAGTAAGCTTGAAGAAGATTCACACCGTTATTTGAAAATCAAAGGTATCTTCTTCAAGTCAAGAAGCCGATCTCCATCAGGCAAAAGTTTAAATATTGTAAATCAATCTTTGTAAGGCTTACGGCCCAAAGTTGTAAGATCTATTTTCAGATCTGAGTGTCAAGCTTGAGGTCTTGAGATCTATGAGGCTTGAGGGCTAGGGCAAAGGACTTGCGGGTCCAAACGTGTCAAGCTTGAGGGCTCGGGTGCAATGAAGGGGCTTGCGGGCCTAGGCTGCAGGAAAGACTTGCGGGTATGTGCTGTGTAGGGCTTGAGGTCCTTAGTGTCGAGCTTGCAGGCTCGGGTGCAGTGAAGGGGCTTGCGGGCCTAGGCTGCAGGCAAGACTTGCGGGTCTGTGCTGTGTAGGGCTTGAGGGCCTGAGTGTCGAGCTTGCGGGTTCGGGTGCAGTGAAGGGGCTTACGGGCCTAGGCTGTAGGGACTTGCGGGTCTGAGTTGTAAGGCTTGCAGGCCAGAGACGTTGGCGGAGTTTGCCGAGCCGAGCACACTGCTAGGTAGGCGTAGAAGGTAAGAGGACTACTCAAGACACCCTGTCTTGAGGAACCTCTATAAGTTCTTGCGTGCTTTCTGTGTTGTGCTATTTTAATCTATAGATCTATTAACCAGAAATCAAGAACACCGAAAGGGGGAATAAAAATAATTTGAAATACCTATTCACCCCCCCCCCCCCCCTCTAGGTGATAAGTCGACACCCAATAAATAACAATTGGTATTAGAGCGAGGTTGTTCAAATAAAGCTTAATCGCTTGAACAGATCTGCTTGTTGGATTCTACTTACTACAGCTATGGAGTCAAGGCTAGCCACCTGCTCCAAGGAGAACTTTGCCCTATGGAAGGTGAGGGCAGAGAAACAAATGGATGATGTAGATCCCAGAATGTTCCTAACCATTCAAGAAGGGCCGTATATTGTGGCCAAGGAATCGTCTGAAATGACTGAAGATGACTACACCCAAGTCAGTCTGGACAATGAGGCTAAGAACATTCTAGCTAGTGCAGTTGATACTTCCACCTTCCATCAAATTGTTCACTGCACTACAGCCAAGGAGATGTGGGGCTCATTAGCAATCCTTATGGAAGGATCACCAGGAGTAAGAGGCATTGTAGCTGAGAAGAGGAACAAAACCTAAAGTAACAGTAACTCCAGTTGTTCAGATTCAGAAGAAGAAACTCATTTTGGACTAACTGTTCTATCCGAGTCAGAGAGAGAAATTCAGAATGAGGACCCCTCTGAACAAGCGTGTATAAGAGCACCTCTCTCTCAAACAGACTCAGAATCAGAGACAAGCACATCAGGGAATAATGACATGTCTCTGCAACATGAAGCTCTTCAGGGGGCTCTCAACCAGAGCAGGATGCTTTGCAAAAAGCAAGCTAAAGAGATCCTAGTTCTTCAAACCAGAATTTCTGACCTCACTGAGAAGGCTGAGAAGCTAACTCTTGAGAATGCAGATTTCTGCCAAATCAAAAAGGATTATAATGCTAGGTCCAACTTTGACCTAATGACCAAGTTTGGAAAGACCTTGAAGGCCTTGATTGACATCAGAGAGTTGTGCCTCTCCCTAACCAAAGAGGTTGTTCTCTTAAAGAAGGATAGAGACCAGGTTAATCAACTGAGATCCAAAGATAAGTTAGTCAGAAGTGTGCAGGAGAATCCCCTTTCTAGCAGAAAGCCTATATCAAGCACCTTCAAACCAAGAATCTCACCACTCCAAATTAAAGATTGTTGTCCCACCCAAAGAAAAGAGAAAGGATGCCTCAAGGATAAAAGCTCCACAATAGGAGCAAAGCATGTGTCGAAGATGCCTCATGAAATAATCATCATGAGTGAACAGAAGCTCAGTGAATCAAGAAGAATGAAGGAATCCTTACAAAGGATTAACTTCAGAGAAAGATTTGCGACTAAAAGAGCCAACATCACATCTCTAACCAATACAATTCAGTCTCCATCAGGTACTCTTCTGACCACTCGCAGAGGAGTCATGCTCCTACCGTCAGCAAGTGGAGAAGATACAACAAGTTTGACTGTTGGTGTTGTGGCAAGAC
The DNA here is from genome assembly GCA_033032865.1 of Dactylorhiza incarnata. Classification (NCBI taxonomy): domain Eukaryota; kingdom Viridiplantae; phylum Streptophyta; class Magnoliopsida; order Asparagales; family Orchidaceae; genus Dactylorhiza; species Dactylorhiza incarnata. Next base: position 1,239,957 of record JAWHQI010000026.1, on the reverse strand, counting down.
TGGCCACTTTGCGGGTGATTGTTGGCTCAATCTAGCTGCTCTAAGGGTAACAAATACTAAACTCGCAAGCTTCCCTACTACCATCTTGCGCATTCAGGAGCAGTAAGATCAAATATGTTCTTTGAAGTTAACAATAACCCAGGACCCAAAGCAACTTGGGTTCCTAAGGGTCTGTGATCTTATTTTGCAGGGAGTCCAACGGCCTATCAGAAGCAAATCTGAGGCCTTGGACAAGTCGCTATTCTGGCCAATATGCTTGGACAGCAGACTTAGTCACTAACAATCTTATTGCAGATTCCCCTATTGAAAAATGAAGAAGGACATCAGTAGGACTTCAAACCATGGATGACCAACACATCCCTGAAGAATTATCAGGCGTGATGCTAAAGAAGTCAACCGGGAAGGGCCGAAGATTGCCTAATACAGACAAGCGAAGAAGAATCTTGTCGTCGACACGGCAAGCTATTTCAACGACATAATACCTGTCGATACGACAAAAGAAGTACCGTCAAGGTTGGCTGAGATCACATAAAGCACTAGTAAATCGATAAATCAGAGCCGCCTGATGTGATAGCTGTCAGCTCATCAATAAAATCAAAAAGGTACGCGCCCCTTCACCTTCCTACACTATAAATAGAATGATTTCCTAGAACAAAAAATACGCTTTCATCTGCCCGGCTATTTCTTCCACAAACCCCCTCTTCATCTCCAACGTATCGCCTTCTCAGCCCCAATGACCCCCATGAAAGAGGAAGGCAGCAACCCCAATCTGGGGAGTGGTCGTGTTGAGGGGGAGCCCCTGAAAGAAAACCCAAAACTAGGGGAAGAATAGATTGAGAGGAAAACTCATCAGAAGAGCTCGATCTAAGAAGAATCAGCGGAGATGTCCTCATCTCAGACTGGACCACTCTACCAGTAGATGTCGATCTTACTCTCTGCTCAAAGAGAGCAAATGGAAACTTATACAGAAGACCGTGAGGTACTCTTCCTGTCTCCCTTCTGAACACCCAACATGCTGACTTCACCAGTCTCATTCTGAATAGGATCGCTACCCATGAGAAAACCCTGGATGCTCATCTTTTGAAGGTAAGAAACTTTGTAGATGTTGGTAATCAGGAAACTCTGGAACAGTTGTTCGAGCTACAGGACTCCGTGACTGAAGAAATCCAAAAGGGGGAGAAGGAGATTAAGGAGGAGATCAATGAGGAGATTAAGGAAAGTATAAATGCTTGCTCGCATCAAGCGATGTGGGTAACCAATCAAATAAAGCAAGCAATGCAAATACCTCCATCCATATATGCACTAACTGAACAATCCATCAGCACTGACTCTAAAGCATATGGAGCTGAATCTGACGAATCAGCAACATCCAGAAAAAGAAAGAAAACCTCCAGCACAGACAACGAGAAGAAGAGACTAAGTGAGGTTGAGCAGGACCCAGAATCAAGCAGGTGGAGCCCTCGTTCAAATGAAATCATTACAGAATCGTGGTTAGCGTTTGGACACCCTCAAGTAGACCATGAAAGGTATACTCCTCAATAGAATGGAATCAACACCTGAAAGAACTGGAAGCAAGGAAACAACACAAGATGGCTTTCCTGCATGGTCCTCCTCCGCCTCCGAAGAAGATATCGAAGCCCATTCACTTCTATAAGAGACAGAAGAAGAAGGAAGCAAAAGGAGCCCACTGCAGCAAGCCCTAAGGAGACATCTTGTTTAAAGATGAAATGGCGTAGATGACTAGTATTAATTTTAATCCAAGAACAATCAATCTTTTTGTATGAATAGTTATATATGAACAATCTTCTTATATGAATATTTATATATTGGAATGTTTATTAGGCATATATTTGTGATTATATTGTTTCATCCTGCTCTTTATGTGTGTGGTATTCATGATTGTGCAATTACTGTTATACCCAGTTATTGCTTGCAGATAAATGATAACATGTCTAATACCTTATGTGCTTAACTAACAAAATGTCGTACAAATATACATGTGTCTGTGCTAGGCATCAGATGCAGATTATGCAGGTGCAAGGAAGACAGGAAGAGTACCTCAGGAACATGCCAATTCTTGGGAGGAAGACTGACCTCTCAATACTGATCCCTCATATGTCTGTTAGAAATACTTACAGGGGACGTGCAAAAGAAGTTTGACAAGAAATACAACCATTTGCCAAATTCATAATGGTATCGATTAATGATCACAACGATACACTCAACGGTATCGACGACATGATACGAAGCTCACGACGACAACAAAATTCATCGACACAAGATGAAACACTTGAATGAATGGTGACTCAGTGAGGGGGAGCTTGGATACGTGTCTACCTGAAAATAATCTGTAGTAAAGAAGTCAGAAAGGGGAGAATGATATCATTATGTACAAGACAAGATGCTTAAGAAGACCTCAAAGATAGGGAGAGCAAAGAAGTTTGGGGAGCAAAAGAGGGAGAGACATACGAATCAAGGGGGAGCTACAAGCTTGATGTACTCATAAATTCAGCAAAAGATAAGTCAACTCTTACATGCTCATACCTATTATTTAAGATAATCATGTTTATTGTTAAGTAAATGTAGTCTTGAATTGTGATTTTGACTTCTTCAAATAGGGGGAGATTGTTGGGAATCTTGCCCTCATGATTCCTGATTTGAAGAAGTCACCAAGTCAAGAAAACTTTACTTTGTATTTGATCACTTCTCTAGTTCATAATCTCAGGAAAACATAAGTACAATATCGTTAAAAAGGCTAAGTCAAGAAGTATCGTCGACATCGGGGTAAAGAGGTGTTGATGTCGAAGAGGCTAAGGAAGCTGGTATGAAGTCATCAGTTACTGAAGAAGTGACTATCGACATAAGGAACATGTCATCGAGAAGATAAAGTGATTACGACGACAGCCAATAAGAAAGAATTTTACGACGACATAGGATATCGTTGTATATACAGATGCAGCCAGAATATCCCGTATAGTCGAGATATCAGTATCAGAGAAGGAAGAAAGAAGACTTTAAGATCTACCCAAGTATAAGACAACGACAAGGCCTGTCGTCGAGATGCTGTCCAAATTGTAGTAATGATGGAAATATCATAGAGAAGGAATTCAAATGTTGCGAACGCGATGTCACGCATTTAATGCCGCCTCCTGATTGTCCAATCAGCGCGTACTTCACAAGGAATGGATGTCTGACATTAAAGGACATCATTGGCGACCGTTGAGTAGTTCCTCGGAACTATAAGAGTGAACAGTGGTTACCCTAGATAAAATAAGAGAAAATGAAAAAGGAGATCCCGCCGAGCATTTCAATAGTAAAAATTGCGGTGAAGAAGAAAGAAAGAAAGGAGAACAAAAACGCTCAATCTGTGTTCTTCAAGTTGCAGTCAAACCACATCGACTGTTAAGTTTCGTTCAAGGAAGCTAGCCAGTCAACATCTGGCAAAGCAAGTAAGCTTGAAGAAGATTCACATTTTTTATTGAAAATCAAAAGTATCTTCTTCAAGTCAAGAAGCCGATCTCCATCAGGCAGAAGTTTAAATATTGTAAATCAATCTATGTAAGGCTTGCGGGCCAAAGTTGTAAGATCTGTTTTCAGATCTGAGTGTCAAGCTTGAGGGCTTGAGATCTCTGAGTCTTGAGGGCTAGGGCAGAGGAATTGCGGGTCCAAACGTGTCGAGCTTGAGGGCTCGGGTGCAGTGAAGGGGCTTCTGGGCCTAGGCTACAGGCAAGACTTGCGGGTCTGTGCTATGTAGGGCTTGAGGGCCTGAGTGTCGAGCTTGCGGGCTCGGGTGCAGTGAAGGGGCTTGCGGGCCTAGGCTGCAGGCAAGACTTGCTGGTCTATGTTGTGTAGGGCTTGAGGGCCTGAGTGTCGAGCTTGCGGGCTCGGGTGCAGTGAAGGGGCTTACGTTCCTAGACTGTAGGGTCTTGCGGGTCCGAGTTGTAAGGCTTTCGGGCCAGAGATATTGGTGGAGTTTGCCGAGCCTAGCACACTGCTAGGTAGGCGCAGAGGGAAAGAGGACTACTCAAGACACCCTGTCTTGAGGAACCTCTATAAGTTCTTGCGTGCTTTCTGTGTTGTGCTATTCTAATCTATAGATCTATTAACCATAAATCAAGAACACCGAAAGGGGGAATAAAACTAATTTGAAATACCTATTCACCCCCCCCCCCTCTAGGTGATAAGTTGACACCCAATAACTAACACCTGACATCCCTTACACCTCGTTCATCACGAATGATGGGTGTTTCTGCTTTCTCATAATATCATTCGGGCTAAAGAATGTTGGTGCTACCTATCAGAAAATGATGGGCACCATTTTTAAAACTCAAAAAGGAAGAAACTTAGTGGTCTATGTTGATGACCTTTTAATTAAAAGCAAATCCTTCTCAGCCCACCTTAACGATCTAATTGAAACATGTGCAACCCTCCGGACCTTAAATATGAGGATAAACCCGTTGAAATGTGTCTTCGGAGCTAGCAAAGGGAATTTTTTCGGCCATCTCCTCAATCCGGAGGGGTTGGAACCGAATCCTGATAAGGTGAAGGCCATCATAGAAATGTCACCTCCCAAATCCTCCAAAGAAGTTCAGCAGCTGGGTGGGAGGATAGCATGCTTGAGTCATTTTATCTCTTGCTCAGGAGATAAAAGAGCCCCTTTCTTCAAAACTCTCCGCGGAGGAGCTAAGTTTGAATGGACGAAGGAGTGTGATGATGCTTTCATACAGCTCAAGAAGCAGCTAAGGTCAACTCCTTTACTCCAAAGCCTGAGAGAGGGAGAAGATATTTTCTTGTATCTTTGAGTTGGCTCTGACGCTATCAGCTCTATGCTAGTCAGGGAAGAAAAGAAGAGACAGTTTCTAGTTTATTATGTGAGCAAAATCTTGAAGGATGCAGAAACCCGATATCCAATCCTTGAGATGTCCTTAATGCTCGTGACTTCAGCATGAACATTAAAGACTTACTTCCAAGCTCATTCCATTCAGGTGGTCATCGATCTCTCATTACAGAATATGCTGGAGAAACTAGAACACTCAGGTAGATTGGCTAATTGGGCAATAGAGCTCAGTGAATTCGATATCTCCTATATTCCCAGAGTAGCAATCAAAGCCCAGGTGCTAGCAGATTTCATGATTGATGCAAAGGAAGCTAGTTCATAAAAAGAGGTTGGAATACCTCTAGCTTGGACAATTTTCGTCGATGGAGCTTCAGAGATAAATTCATCCAGAGTTGGAGTTGTCTTGATTAACCCAAATGGGGTTAGATTAGATCAAGCTTTAAAGTTCTACTTTCTAAAAACAAACAATCAAGCCGAGTATGAGGCCTTGCTCGCGGGTCTTAGATTTGTAAGAGAGCTGGGAATTGAAGATGTTCAAGTCAAAACAGATTCTCTAGTAATGGCATCTCAAGTGAATGGAACTTTTGAGACTAAAGATCACATTTTGAAGCAATACCAAGCTCTAGTAAAGATTGAGATAGGCTGATCGCGGAGGTTATGAACTGTCGTTCGTGAATGCCCGACCTCACCTAAGGAACTTCATGCACTTTTATGTTCAAAACTAGTTTTCTTTTCTTGGTGGCGGTCATAATCATTGTCTTGCCAAACATGCATTTTATAATGGTGGTACTTTTTCAAACTCACCGCAGCAAAAACATCGCGCCAAACTGACCTTTAGTCCATCTACCTCCTCCCCCTCCTCTCTCTCTCTCTTTCTTTCTGTGAAAGTACACACACACACACACACACACACACACACACAAATTCAGCACATTCCAAAACAAGAGAATGCAGAAGCTGATGAGTTGGCCAAGTTAGGTCTCCTTTTTGGATGAACCACTTCGGAATTGTTCCATCCAGCTATTGAAGAGGGAGATACTATATAGATAGATCAACGTCCATCTTGGATGGATCCCTTCATCCTCTACCTCTCAATTGAGAGCTTCACTCGATGGTAAAAGATAAGAAAAGGTTTAAATAGAAAGCAACTTATTATTATCTTGTTGCAGGAGTGCTTTACGGGAAGACTTTTCTCTCACCCTTGGCAAGGTGTGTCTCTAAGGAAAAGATTCTGGTTGTTCTTTGAGAGGTTCATTCAGGAGAGTGTGGTAGTCACTCAAGAGCTAGAACTTTAGAAAAAATGGATTCTGAGGCATGGTTACTTCTGGCGTCAAATGAGGAATGATGCAGAGAAGTTTGCAAAGAGGTGTGTTCAATTCTAGAAATTTGTTCCTCTTCGGCATCAACCGGCTCAACAACTCAAGTCAATAGCAACTCCGTGGCCATTTGTGGTTTGGGGGATTGATTTAATTGGACCTTTTCCCTTAGCTAGTGGACAACGCAGGTTTATCTTGCTGATGATCGATTATTTCAGCAAGTGGATCGAGGAAAAGGCATTGGCTAAAACCACTACTCATGTTGTAATGAATTTTATCTGTGGGAAATAGTATGCAGGCATGGAATTCCTATGGTAATTATCACAGATAATGGTCCTCAATTCTGCAACTCTAGTCTTATAAACATCTGTGATCAAATTGACACTAAGCTGCGATTTGCTTATGTGCATCATCCTAGAAGTAACGGTCGGGTAGAAGCTTCCAACAAATTGATAATCAATCTCTTGAAGAAGAAAGTGGAGAACCTTGGAGGTAATTGGGCAGAACCGCTACCTTCGGTGTTATGGGCTCTAAGGATGACTCCAACCTCAGCTACTAGAGAGACTCCTTTCAAACTGTCTCATGGCTCAGAAGCTCTTATTCCCATTGAGTTTGAAGTAAGAAGTCCAAGGGTGTTACAATCTCAGCAGAATCAAGACAGCTGGATGGAAGGAAAGGATGAAGAGCTAAAATGCAGCCTCGACCTCATTGAAGAGTTGAGAGATACGAAAACAATTAGGCAAGAGGAGGTAAAGAGAAGAATGGCCAAGTATTTTGACAAGAATGTTAGAGTCAAAGAGTTTGTTGTTGGTGATCTTGTCCTCAAGAAGGTGGATGTAGCAGCAAGATCTGGCTCAGTTGGAAAGCTCAATACAAATTAGGCAGGGTCATTCATTATCAAAGAAGTGCTCAAGAATGGAGTCTATCGTCTCCAAACCTATGAAGGAGAGGATCTATCTCATACTTGGAGTGGAGACGATATTAAGCGTTTCGTTTCTTGAAAGCATGTATTTTTCACTTCTTTCTTTTCTTTTTGTTTGTAAGCATTATGGTGATATGATTATAACCTCGTATGTCACATATATCGAAAGGGAAGCATCGAGATAGATCGTTATCAAAGGCTAAAATCCTACAAAGCGAAACATCGACGGATCCTACTTGATGCTCCCTACACTTGAAGCTTGAGATGTAAATCTACCATAACCACAGGTAGTGGGGAGATTTCGCACCTGTGCAGTAGTAGCTCGCCATGCTCATGTGGAAGAACTTTAGGATACTGGGTCCTTGCTGACATCTGACACACCTCTGCATCAAGGGAGGTCTAGGTGAATGTCCAGCTCTGTCATGCATTTCAGGACATCATTACAGTCTTGATGATCCCTAGAGGAAAGCAATGCCAGTGAAACTCCTCAGTATGACCGCACCTGCCCTAATGATCATCATACTCGGTGACCCTTGAATACTCATTGGAGCAGGGATAGCCAAGGAGCGGTCAGTAGCATTTATGACCGTCACCTGAGCTTTCGAGTAGCTAGAGTGTTACAATCTAAATGATCTCTTGAGGAAAGCAATGTCGGTGTAGCTTTGCAACATGACCGCACCTACCTTTTTGTTCATTTAGAGTTGTTCCCCTCTTTTCTTTCCTATCTTCTTAGGGTATTATAACCTTAATGATCTCTTGAGGAAAGCATTGTCAGTGTAGCCATGCAGCATGACCGCACCTGCCCTTTTGATCATTTTGATTTGTATACTGACGCGAGGATTCGGCAAGTGCACCGGTCGCGCAAGTAATAAATTTTGGGAATAGGATTCCCGAGTGTCGGTCTCTTGAGGAACACAGTAAGGTGGAGTTTATTATCGAGGAAGGACTTGAGATCGAAGTCCTGCGGGAGGTGGAATGCGAACGAAAGGGGCTTTGAGGTTTGCAAACAAAAGTAAATACTACGCCTACTCCTATGCAATGCCGCTATGCAATGCTTCGATCGGCGGGATGGAAACTAGGCAGGCCTTGAGCGCGCTGCGTCGAAAGGGCGGATGGACGAGAAGGCTAACGGGAACGAGCTATGCAGGCCTTGAGCGCACTGCTTCATTAGGCGAGTGGAATACGGGCCGCGATGCCACGCTTCGGTGGCCGGATGGGCGAGTAGGCTTACGGATTGAGGGTCGCAAGCACCTCATCGACAAGCACGCCACTAGCAATTGCTAGTGCGGCACCGGACACGGTAGTGGAGCGGAAAATCGATAGGGGTGCACCTCATTAACACAAATGAACAAAATGATTTCATAGACATGAAATTAACAATACTAACATAGTTCATAGCGTTCATCATCAAGATAAAGAGAGTACAAACAAATACAACCACATAAGTAGAAGAAAAAGGCAAGAGATACGACCGAATCCGGAGTCTCGTTGTAGATTCGCGGTAGGAAGCACCGGGTTGTCAATCCGCGTCCTAGCTCGGTCCCAACTGCGTCCGGGGTAGAGGAGGGCTGTCACACCTCCCAATGGACCCGTCTTCTCCAGCGATTTACCATCCGGCCACGTCTAATGCGAAGAACCTCTTCCTTAGCGATGAAGATGAGTGTAGGATCCCTTCCTTTAAGTCCTTGGATGATGGAGGAGGCCTAGGGGGTGAAAACCCTCTGAAAATGGCGAAAACGGCGGACTGAACGGAGCCAAAAGACGTAATCCCCGACCTAATTCGCAAACAGGTCATTATATAGGCGCTGAATTAAACAGTGCGCACGGTCATTGGCGCATGACCAGTGGTCGTGCGCACTAGAATCCTGTGATCGTGCGCCTGTCTGGGTGGAACCTGCAAGATACGAAATTTATAAAATAAAATGTTCGCACGACCAGTGGCGCACGACCGGTGGTCGTGCGCACTAGCGTTGATGGTCGTGCGCAATACAGCAAACAGAACTCAGAATTTTAATGATAAGTGCACACGAGCAGTGGCGCACGACCGGTGGTCGTGCGCACTAGCGTTGGTGGTCGTGCGCACTGCACCAAACAGAACTCGTGAAAAAGGGTTAAGTGCACACGATCAGTGGCGCACGACCAGTGGTCGTGCGCAATAGAACCGGCGATCGTGCGCAGTGTTCCTGTGCAGAATTGCACCGGGAACACTTGCACGACTCCTATTCCAGCACAACCACAGATCTAGCCACTGAAAGTGGCACTTGACAGCACATGAATACTACTAATGACAATAAGCATGAAAATCGCACCAAAGTGGGCCTAGATGTGCACCTAGCATGGATTATCAAATATAAGCTATAACAAGGCTAAAGTGCGGAGAAATGACTAAATAACGGCCCGGATGAGTCCATAAATGTGTATATGATCAGGACTCATCACACCCCCAGACTTAACTGTTTGCGCGTCCCGAGCAAACGAATCCGGCGGAGTGTGAAAACGATAGTTAACATAGAGAATTACACAATGGAGTACGGTGCGAAGTAACATACGCATGCCAGTAGAGATTCTAGTAGAAGAAGATTCTAACTATGCTAACTAATTTACATGAGTATTAAAGTGTAAGTAAAGATTTAGTTATACTCAGTTGGAGAATTATGAAGAATTTGACGATCATGCCCGGTGTGAAAGTGACGAGACACTGAGGCGGGTGTTGCAAAAGATCGGGGCTTAGGAATAACTCTGCTGAAATCCATCAACGTCGTGAACCATACGCTTGCCCGGTCACACTCTCTCCACGGCACTAGCACTCTCGCAAGTCAAATCAGTAGGGCTTTTAGGATTAAGACGGGGCTTAGGTTACGGTATGATATTCAAAGTTAAACACGACAGCTACGCAACCCAAGTGAGCTAACGGAACGCTGCACCACGCAAGACCAACAACTATGCTCGTGTGACACACCCCCAGACTTATCATGAAAACCAGGTGTGCACACGGCCTACTTCACAAATACCAACAGATTGTCTTTTTAGCTCGGAAGGATTTTTTTTCAAAATACTCTTTTTTTTTCTTTTAACATCTTTTACTTCTTTTAAATATCCTCCGGTTGGTTCAAAATCAGCAGATAGACTTTATTTTCCTTTCATGACACAAAGATTCCACACACCACACAAGTTGAGACTTATAAGCGCAGTCAAAAACAATTTGGTTGCGGGTGTAGGATAGGCTTCAGGCTTTGGTTGATGAAGAGGAGCTGAACAAAGGATTGGTAGGCACAAATTTGGCTTGCAACGGTGAACGAAATGGGCAAGGAATAACAAAGCTCAAACTAGCCAAAGGGTGGCCTACATCATGTTTAACTCGACGAGTCGCTCTCACCCATGCTTCGAGAGTCGCTTGGGGCAAGTTCTTAGCCCACGAGAAAGGTAAACCTTCCTCCCGACTCGAGCAACACACGACTAGTAATCGCACACACACAACACTGGGTTATCGTTAATTTCATTCAAATTCACCAATTGAGTATAACAAATCTAAATCTACGCAGAAATACTAAACATAAATTAGATGCATAGAGAAAATCTAGTTCTACTCAAATTCTACCATAACATGCGAAGTGACTAGAACACTACATGAGTCAACATCGCACTCCAAATAATAATTCCTACGTTAACAATCTATTTCACATTCCGACCAAAATAGTTTAAACGGAACAACGACAAAAAGATAAGCACGCACTCAAGTGGGTGAAGTGGTGTGTGAAGCATGAAAACAATGATAATGACTGGAATAAATAAGAAACAACCTTCTAGTATGCAGTGCAACTCGTGCACAGTGGATAACAACAGCCGCTCCCCCAGACTTAAGCTAAACAATATATCTAGAAATTTGAAGCTAAAAGAGGGGAGGAAGTGTTACCCAATGCTCAGAAATGAGCATACCAGACAATTGGCATTTACGATCAAGACTAGTCCGCAGCATCCGCCATCACAAGGAACAAAGGCCACCTGAAAGTGACACACTAGAACAACAAAAATAGTAAAAACTGAACTAAACATGTGAGAGCACTAAAAATCAAGAAATCTGGGTTATCACCCATGGGAGGGAACCTGTTCCTGCAATTAATATTAAGCACTCGCACACAGAATAAGGGAACAGAATAAGCTGGATACATAAAACTATGCCTAAAAGAGCATCCACAAACAAAATGTCAATATTACAGTTAACAAAAGAGAAGGAGTTCGAACGACTCAACAAAAGACCTAAAAAGCAACAAGAGAAAACAGACAACAAGGCTTAGAATAGCTCGCATGCAGGGAGAAAGATCACTCGTCGTCGCTGTCGCTATCTAGAACAACAACGGACGGCGGCGGTCTGGAAGATGATGCGGCCCAACCCGGAGGTGGGGGAATATTTAACCCTCCCCGCAATGCTTGCTGATAAACGAAATCCGTCAGCCAATACTGGTTCGCTTCCAGATCGGAGAGGCGCCGATCGAAACTTGGCACCTCCGGCGCTCTAGAAGAACTGCCCTCCTCCTTGGCTCTCCGCTCCTGCTGAAATGAATGACTTCGCGGCTGCAGAAGGGCTACCTCGCGGTGAGTATTTGGCGGCTCAGCCGGCTCTCCGTGCTCCTCGTCGCCTTGCCTCTCCCTAGGCGCATCTCCCGGCATCACGACCACAAAGCGTCTACTACTCTTCTTCCCCACGACCCGTAATAGATGGAAACTCACCATGGTGGCCCGAGTGATGAAGGAGGGTGCAGTCACCTGCACCATCGGAGGCAGATGACTCCAAACCCCCAGGCTTTTGGCAATGCGGGTAATATAGTAGGCACCACCAATGGCACCTGTGAGACCGTAAGTGGCCTCGTGGTGGAAGAAGAAAGCTAGCATGTAGCCAAGATGCAAAGGCTGCCGAAATTCCATACTATAAAGGGAGATCAGATCTTGCCACCCCACCACGTTCTGACTAAGGGCACGGGCGACAAGAGAGTGGCTAAGGACGTGCTGCAGGAAACGGAGAGCAGGCGTGACGATCCAGGTAGATTTGCTTTTCCTGGCAACATATTCTTCATCACGACCCGTGAGAGCACACCACGCAGCACGCGGGGTGACACCATCAGGGAAGGAGACATTCAAATCCAGAAAAGGAATCACCGCAGCCTCGGCTTCGGTGTAAAAGCCCGCGTGCACCGCTAACTCGGATAAGGACAGAGTGAAGACCTTGCCCAACATTCGGAAAGAGCACTTCCCTGGACGTTGACCGGAGGGAAACACATCCCACTCAAACGTAGCAAGGAACTCCAAGGTAAGCTCCTGGTAGCCGAGGTCATTGCACTCGAACACCCCACTCCAATGATCGAAATAATAGCGTTGGCGGACGACCTCCCCCAACTCCCCATTGTCGCCGATAGAGTTCAACTCGTTCCAATCCACGAGACGCTGTGATAGGAATGGCTTCTCCTTAAGAGAATTGAATCGCCGCGTGTGCGAATCCTTGGAAAAAGTAGCCATCCTAGCGAGGATCTGAGCAGGAGAGGCGGAAGAGCGGCCGGAGCGTTGGTAGACCTTTTGGCGATCTCTGGAGCTCATGGTGGTAGGAGGGCAAAGGAAAGAGAAGAATCGGATGTGGGCTCACCGGAAGGAAGGCGGGCGCACGATCGGCGGCAACCCAGCGGAGACGGCGCACGGACGACGAAAAACGAAAACCCTAGATCGTGCGTGAAAGGCTCGGGCGGACGGGCTTTTTATAAAAATTTGGGCCGATCGCACGACCAGTGGTCGTGCGCGATAAGTAGTGCGCACGACCAGTGATCGTGCGCCTTAGGAATTTTCCAGCGGCCAAAATTTTAGTAAAAACTCCATCCACAGTGCAGTTTACGCACGACCAGGAATCAGCAAAAGCAGCGAGACATTCATAGCCTTAACAAAACTTAACCAAACTAGACAAAATAAAATTTCAGGAAAAAGAAAGATAACTACTGGGGTTACTGTCATCCCAGCACGACTTATTTGAAAACATAAAGGTCCTAGCTAATGGGCCTATGGAAAAGAAAATGCACAGGTAACTGTTCCAATATCCGTTTCGGTTGCGGGTACCGATACGGTGATAGAACAGTCACCCCGCTACCTAAATAAAGATACCTGCTCCCCACAGGTAGAGGGTAGAGAATGTAAGAAAAGGAGGAGGCCTGGTCCTTACTCATCTCACGAAACACATCCTTGCCTAGCAAGGTATCGTCAACAGCAAGGTGGCAGGGGGAAAAGGCAATGAGTGGAGCTTCCTCTACGGAGGGAGAATAAACCTCCTCGCATGAGAGGATGCTCGCATCATTGACTTGAGCACACAGCTCCAAGTCCTCCTGATGTACCCGTGAAGACTCAACCTGCAAAGGCTCAAATGAAGAAAGGGGATCAAGAAATAAAAAAGACGAAGAACATAAATAAACATCAATCGGGGGAGTGATCCCGGTCTCACTCCCATCAGGTTGGGGCAGTAAAATAATGTTAGCATTGTCATCAATGCCACAAGATTCGGCGGGATCAACGGTGGCCAGGCTTAGGATTTGGACTTCCTCCACCGGTGTTGAGGAAGATTCCTCTTCACCTAGAAGGTTGTCCTCCTCCATAGGAATAGGCACAACACTCAGATCACCCACCTCATCCTGCGACACATCATCAACAATGTCGTCGGGGACGAGAATAGTATGCGCGATAGGGGGAAGAATCGAATCCACTAGAGGTGGTGGATGCACATGGAGAATAGGCTCAACAATGTCGGTGTATAAATCAGCCGCACATCCGGTGACCGTATCCAGGCCATACCCTTCAAGATGCGAAGGTGGCAAAGACACATACCCGGATGTTGAAGGTGTGCCGCCAGAGTTAGGAGTTGGGACGATCCGGATATCCGGCTCGTCATCCTCGTCCAATTGGCGAAGATACTCGGCACAATCCTTCAAGACATGATCAGTGCTCCGACAAAACCGGCACTGCCTTACGGACTTCTTTGGCGCAGCGGGAGCTGGAGCCGAAAAGAAGTATGACGGTAAAGGCTCAGCAGAGTAGCCATAAGACTTACGCGCACCATATGGAGTACTAGACGAAGTCGGTGCTCCATATGCTGGGCTATAAGAATTATTCCTACTATTCTCCATAGGGCATTCATCACTAGAGTGAGAGGTATCTCTACACCAACGACAACGGATATTAAGATGTGCCCACATAGTGTAAAAATAAAACGATTCTCAATAAAAACGCTACTGCACAAAACTACACCTAACAATGACTACTAAAGCAACCTAAAATAAAACAGGAAAATAGAATACGAAGAAATAAAAACAAAGAAAGGCAATTTACAAATGGAAGGGCTTCTCCCTCAGGTTCTCCCTCTCCAGAAAACTCATACGACTGTGTTCCCCGGCGACGGCGCCAAAAACTTGATGCGAGGATTCGGCAAGTGCACCGGTCGCGCAAGTAATAAATTTTGGGAATAGGATTCCCGAGTGTCGGTCTCTTGAGGAACACAGTAAGGTGGAGTTTATTATCGAGGAAGGACTTGAGATCGAAGTCCTGCGGGAGGTGGAATGCGAACGAAAGGGGCTTTGAGGTTTGTAAACAAAAGTAAATACTACGCCTACTCCTATGCAATGCCGCTATGCAATGCTTCGATCGGCGGGATGGAAACTAGGCAGGCCTTGAGCGCGCTGCGTCGAAAGGGCGGATGGACGAGAAGGCTAACGGGAACGAGCTATGCAGGCCTTGAGCGCACTGCTTCGTTAGGCGAGTGGAATACGGGCCGCGATGCCACGCTTCGGTGGCCGGATGGGCGAGTAGGCTTACGGATTGAGGGTCGCAAGCACCTCATCGACAAGCACGCCACTAGCAATTGCTAGTGCGGCACCGGACACGGTAGTGGAGCGGAAAATCGATAGGGGTGCACCTCATTAACACAAATGAACAAAATGATTTCATAGACATGAAATTAACAATACTAACATAGTTCATAGCGTTCATCATCAAGATAAAGAGAGTACAAACAAATACAACCACATAAGTAGAAGAAAAAGGCA
This sequence comes from Dactylorhiza incarnata, assembly GCA_033032865.1. Lineage (NCBI taxonomy): Eukaryota > Viridiplantae > Streptophyta > Magnoliopsida > Asparagales > Orchidaceae > Dactylorhiza > Dactylorhiza incarnata. The sequence goes on along the minus strand of JAWHQI010000026.1, from coordinate 1,224,813 downwards.
AGAGATACGACCGAATCCGGAGTCTCGTTGTAGATTCACGGTAGGAAGCACCGGGTTGTCAATCCGCGTCCTAGCTCGGTCCCAACTGCGTCCGGGGTAGAGGAGGGCTGTCACACCTCCCAATGGACCTGTCTTCTCCAGCGATTTACCATCCGGCCACGTCTAATGCGAAGAACCTCTTCCTTAGCGATGAAGATGAGTGTAGGATCCCTTCCTTTAAGTCCTTGGATGATGGAGGAGGCCTAGGGGTGAAAACCCTCTGAAAATGGCGAAAACGGCGGACTGAACGGAGCCAAAAGACGTAATCCCCGACCTAATTCGCGAACAGGTCATTATATAGGCGCTGAATTAAACAGTGCGCACGGTCATTGGCGCACGACCAGTGGTCGTGCGCACTAGAATCCTGTGATCGTGCGCCTGTCTGGGTGGAACCTGCAAGATACGAAATTTATAAAATAAAATGTTCGCACGACCAGTGGCGCACGACCGATGGTCGTGCGCACTAGCATTGATGGTCGTGCGCAATACAGCAAACAGAACTCAGAATTTTAATGATAAGTGCGCACGAGCAGTGGCGCACGACCGGTGGTCGTGCGCACTGGCGTTGGTGGTCGTGCGCACTGCACTAAACAGAACTCGTGAAAAAGGGTTAAGTGCACACGATCAGTGGCGCACGACCAGTGGTCGTGCGCAATAGAACCAGCGATCGTGCGCAGTGTTCCTGTGCAGAATTGCACCGGGAACACTTGCACGACTCCTATTCCAGCACAACCACAGATCTAGCCACTGAAAGTGGCACTTGACAGCACATGAATACTACTAATGACAATAAGCACGAAAATCGCACCAAAGTGGGCCTAGATGTGCACCTAGCATGGATTATCAAATATAAGCTATAACAAGGCTAAAGTGCGGAGAAATGACTAAATAACGGCCCGGATGAGTCCATAAATGTGTATATGATCAGGACTCATCATATACCTCTGACCATCGAGGTTTCTTCTTCTTAGGGTGTTACAATCGTAATGATCTCTTGAGAAAAGAAATGTCGATGTAGCCTTGCAGCATGACCACACCAGCCCTTTTGATCATTTCGGGTTGTACGCCGCACAAACTTAAAGTCTTTTCTTTACTGTGAATGGTCGGTCTTAAGTTTTTTGAGACCGCTAGATTTTGGGCATCTGGTAAAGTTATAAAGGGGCGGTCTAGAGCATCAGAGACCGCCGCTTATGTTCCTTGATATTTTATTATGATGAGAGGCGGTCTGAAACATTTAAGACTGCCATCTATAGAATCGATGTTCTGTTCTACGAAGGGGCGGTCTGGAGCATTTGAGATCGCCGCCTGGGTTTTTTCTATGTATGCATCAGTTAAGAATTAGTTTGAGATATATGGGATCATCAACTGCAGAACTTTTCTAATGTGTATTTTTATAATGGGCGGTCTGGAGAAATTGAGGCCGCAAACTAAATACTTGTTTTCTAAAGTATATAAGGATGTTCATGAGATCTCTCTTCTATTCTTCTATTAAGTAGCGGTCTAGGGAAGGTGAGACCGCTAGCTATCTGTCTTTAACAAAGGATCAAGGACTTTCAAGTATCAAGGAATCTGAATTAAATAAGATCATTCATGAGATCTCGCCTTTATACTTCTACTAACTAGCGGTCTGGAAAAATGAAACCGCTGGCTTCAAAGGTCTAAAGTTCTTCAAGGTCTGGTTATCATCTGTTAAAGGAGCGGTCTGAATTACTAGAGACCGCGACTCATCTCCTGCAAGTATTATTCTAAGTAACTTGAAATATTCAAGATCATTGTTTATGAATTGTTATGATTTGACATCTCTACAGAGGGTTTTTAGTTACTTGAGATCACCATTCACAAGCGATCTCATCTAAACCCGACGATCTCGTAATATGGTGATTTCAAATGATTAAAGTTGACATTTCTCATCTTCTTATAGGGCGGTCTGACGAAACGGAGACTGGCATTATGGATTATTCTACTATAAGTATAGGTTATTATATGGTATCTTCTCGTATATAACCGACGTATCTAGCTCGATAATACCTAAGGCATCGAGATCGAATGCCAATTCTACCTCTAGAAAATGAGATCGCATATAATAAGAATCATTCTTCTGCTATAAGTCCAGAGACCGATTGCTATCTATTGTGATCGATTCTTCTTCACTAAGGATTATGATGAGATCGCAAACGGTAAGATCGACACAAGCACAAAAGAATAAGAAAGGTATTCATTCACAAGAGAAGCAAAGGTATGAAAAAGTTTGTTTTCATTTCATTATGTCTAAATACATAGTTCACACGGTCTCAATGCCGTCGATTACAATTTGGAAAGAGCAAAAGAAAAATTATAGTATAGAAACTCTGGGTCTTTTAATTGCTCTTCAATTTCTTCGGAGACCGCTCATCTGACAATGAAGAGTCGGTCTCTTTGGAAGACTCTTCCGAGCTATTGCGTGGAATTCTTGACCCAGGGCTCGAGACCGCATTAGAGCTCGTGTCATCGCCTTCAACATATTGGCTCCCGCTTGCTCCGTCTGCATCTCCATTGATCTCAAGATCTTCCTCTTCCTTAGCAGCTTCAGTTGCTATGACTGACTGCTCCTCTATCATTCTTGCCACATCTATAAAGAGGTCGGTAAATTTAGCTTCATTGAATTCTTGGGTGAGACTGTCCCGCTCGCGAAGCTCCGTGATCATTGATTCTGTCGCATCTTTTATGTGCTGCATCATAGCGTTCTGGATGTTTGGATTTTCCACATGATAAGCCGCTTTCTTTAATTGTTGCAAAAGGAAAAGACAATCAGGTCGCGCGATCATGAAAAAGGAAAATGGGAAACCACAGGTAAAGTAATCTTACATCTAATTCTTCCTACAGACGACCATTATCTTTCAGGGCCATCCGAAGAGATCGCCCCATATGGTGGTTCAAGACCGTGCTCTTGGCGGTCACCTGTGCGCAGATGTTAGGAAGCATTTCAGTCTCAAAGTCATATACCTCCCTGATATTGCTCTTTCCGTAGAGCGTGGAGGTGAGCGCAAAGGCATGGCGCGTCAGCCTCCCACTCCATAGAGGGAGGTCGGTAGACACTTTCACACTCTTGCCTTTAGCGCCCAACTTGAGGAGGGGCTTCCCCTTAGTATCCTTCAGCTTTTACCCGAAGCCATCCAGATGAAAAAGCTTGCGGGCAGCCTCTGACTCACTGCCGGTCTCCGCGGTTTCCCTTTCGCGGGCTCTCTTCTCCTCATCTCCCTTTGAGTATACCCTTCTTCATCTGGTGCCACGAGATTTACTTCGGGGAACGCAAAGGTCACAAAAAAGTGTTAGAAAAGAAATCAAAGGAAAAAAGTGATGAGATCGCAAGAGACCGCTAGAAGCATCTTACTTTCTTCAGGAGTGATCTCGACGATCTCTGGCCAGATCGCCAAGTAGTGGAGGAGATTGAATCGCTTGTCCGCCAAGAAGGCTAAAAGCTTGATTTCCTCTTCCAAGAGCATTTTGGGACCACTAAAGACCCCTTCAGCTCGGCGGGACGACGTGGATTTGAGACCACTGAGGTCGCTTTCGAACACCAAGAACCTTTCTGTCTAGAAAGAGATCTTGTTCGGGAGGTTGAGCACATTGATCTCGTTGCAAGAAAAATAAAGTACACCTTTTTGAACTCCACCTTCTTTTTCCCCTCCTTCAGCCACTTCACGGAGAAGGTCACGCGAAACAGATTTATTGTAAACTTTATCCTCGCCGATCTCAAAGAGTTGATGAAGACGGTCATGAGACCGATTGAGTTCAACGACAAATGAGCAAACACTATGTCATTGTATTCCATCACCTCCAGGACTTCCCAAGGGAGAGGGAATGTCAGACCGCAATCGAATTGATCGATTGGGATGATGAACTTATTTTCCTCTCCAAAATTCAAGCCCTCGTTCTGTTGGCAGTCTGACAATGTTCTGGTTTTGAATACTATGCCTCCCCAGAAAGTTCAAATATTCTTCTTTAGAAAGATGGCATGGCTTGTGATCCGCATCGAGGAAGATTTCAGCAGCGGTCGCTCGAGCGGTGACCATTTTTGGAGTTCGCTGAGACAGGTGCTTTGGGCGCATTCATAAAGTATGAAATGAAGGATCCGAAGACAACTATTTATCAAAACTGAAGGATAACTTCATAATGATTTCTTTTTGGAGACCGCCCAGTAAGCTACTCAGACCACTAAACCTATATGAGTTAAGAAAGATAGCAAGCAGTATAATTGTAACACCCTGCTAGTACAAACAATATAACAGTAGGTCCGGTCGGGACCCCACACCATATTGAACACACTAAGTAGACGTTAATAAGATGATAACAAAAAAGAAACTACACTAGAGTATCACAAGCTTACGCGAAAGCATTAATTAAGTATTACTTTCAGAATTTTCCACTATCCCAGGAATGAAACAATAAAGAGTTATGGCCTTAAGGCCTTACATTCACACAATGTATCTAACTCAAAAGCATACTTCGGCACTTAGGCCTGCAATATAAGAAAAGCAGTAAAATAGAGGTTTTCCTTCAAAGGCCAACACAACAAATGGCTTCAGCCCGCTACTTCCCGCTTGGCTCGCCAACACCTGCACCAACATCCAATAAGAGTTAGGGTCAGCTATGAACTGACCATAAACCGTGAAAAGAACCCCCCCCCCCCCCCCCCCGTTCATCTAGAGAGCTAAGGGGCGTGTCACCGCTAATCCTACAAGCAAATCGTACATGCAACATGTAATCAAATAAAGAAAGTGCAACTACACTACACAGGGTGAGGTTTCAAGCACAATCAATCTTCTAGGTTGAGCATCAAAGTAAGGGGAACCTAGGTATGCACATGATGTTGGTTGGGTTCACCCAGAGGATTCCCACAACCACCTAAGCAACCGCATGAGGCTAACATAACATCAATTCACAATCAACTCCACCCTAAGTAACACAAACTTAGGCGGATAAAGAGATTTTGGCCGGTCTAGGTGAACACCTTCCACGGCCTCTCCCATGATCACACGGCGCACAAGAGGTTAAGACCTCTCATCGATATGCATGGGAACGGGTTTGGTTCAGCTTTGCTCATGCTCTATTCATCGTGATGTACTACACGATGCTGGTACGGCTTCGCCTCGGCCCATTAGGGTTTAACACATACAAGTGTCACACAAAAGATAAGCTACGCACCCAATCCTTTCAAGAGGATGTAGGCTTCTGAAAGTGCACAGTGTGCCTCTAAGTATTCTCTAGAGGGGGTGAATAGAGATTTAAAAATTATTCCTATTATAGTTGTGCAAATACAATAAACCTAAGTATTATGCTTCACAAGATATTTCTCAGAATAAAGTTATTGCAGTTTAAGCAATAAAATAAAAGGTAGAAACTGAAATCTAGTCTATGAGTTGAAACCTCTTTTCGCTATTCAGCACATTCCAAGACAAGAGATTGCAGAAGTTGATGAGTTGGCCAAGTTTGGTCTCCGTTCTGGAGGAACCACTTCGGAATTGTTCCATCCAGCTATAGAAGAGGGAGATATTATGTAGATAGATCAACGTCCATCTTGGATGGATCCCTTCATCCTCTACCTCTCAACTTGAGAGCTTCACTCGACGGTAAAAGATAAGAAAAGGTTTAAATAGAAAGCAACTTATTATTATCTTGTTGCAGGAGTGCTTTACGGGAAGACTTTTCTCTCGCCCTTGGCAAGGTGTGTCTCTAAGGAAAAGATTCTGGTTGATCTTCGAGAGGTTCATTCAGGAGAGTTTGGCAGTCACTCAAGAGCTAGAACTTTAGAAAAAATGGATTCTGAGGCATATTTACTTCTGGCGTCAAATGAGGAATGATGCAGAGAAGTTTGCAAAGAGGTTTGTTCAATGCTAGAAATTTGTTCCTCTTCGGCATCAACCGGCGCAACAACTCAAGTCGATAGCAACTCCGTGGCCATTTGTGGTTTGGGGGATGGATTTAATTGGACCTTTTCCCTTAGCTAGTGGACAACACAGGTTTATCCTGGTGATGATCGATTATTTCAGCAAGTGGATCGAGGAAAAGGCGTTGGCTAAAACAACTACTCAGGTTGTAAGGAATTTTATCTGTGGGAAATAGTATGCAGGCATGGAATTCCTATGGTAATTATCACAGATAATGGTCCTCAATTCAGCAACTCCAGTCTTATAAACATCTGTGATCAAATTGACACTGAGCTGCGATTTGCTTATGTGCATCATCCTAGAAGTAACGGTCAGGTAGAAGCTGCCAACAAATTGATAATCAATCTCTTGAAGAAGAAAGTGGAGAACCTCAGAGGTAATTGGGTAGAACCGCTACCTTCGGTGTTATGGGCTCTAAGGATGACTCCAACCTCAGCTACTAGAGAGACTCCTTTCAAACTGTCTCATGGCTCAGAAGCTCTTATTCCCATTGAGTTTGAAGTAAGAAGTCCAAGGGTGTTACTATCTCAGCAGAATCAAGACAGCTGGATGGAAGGAAAGGATGAAGATCTAAAATGCAGCCTCGACCTCATTGAAGAGTTGAGATATACGACAACAATTAGGCAAGAGGAGGTAAAGAGAAGAATGGCCAAGTATTTTGACAAGAATGTTAGAGTCAAAGAGTTTGTTGTTGGTGATCTTGTCCTCAAGAAGGTGGATGCAACAGCAAGATCTGGCTCAGTTGGAAAGCTCAATCCAAATTAGGCAGGGTCATTCATTATCAAAGAAGTGCACAAGAATGGAGTATATCACCAAACCTATGAAGGAGAGGATCTATATCATACTTGGAGTGGAGATGATATTACGCGTTTCTTTTCTTGAAAGCATGCATTTTTCACTTCTTTCTTTTCTTTTTGTTTGTAAGCATTATGGTGATATGATTGTAACCTCGTATATCACATATATCGAAAGGGAAGCATCGAGATAGATCGTTATCAAAGGCTAAAATCCTACCAAGCGAAACATCGACGGATCCTACTTGATGCTCCCTACACTTGAAGCTTGAGATGTAAATCTACCATGACCACAGGTAGTGGGGAGATTTCGCACCTGTGCAGTAGTAGCTCGCCAAGCTCATGCGGAAGAACTGTAGGATACTGGGTCCTTGCTGATATCTGACACACCTCTGCATCAAGGGAGGTCTAGGTGAATGTCCAGCTCTGTCATGCATTTCAAGACATCATTACAGTCTTGATGATCCCTAGAGTAAAGAAATGCCGGTGAAACTCCTCAGTATGACCGCACCTGCCCTAATGATCATCATGCTCGGTGACCCTTGAATACTCATTGCAGCAAGGATAGCCAAGGAGCGGTCAGTAGCATTTATGACCATCACCTGAGCTTTTGAGTATCTAGAGTGTTACAATCTAAATGATCTCTTGAGGAAAGCAATGTCGGTGTAGCCTTGCAACATGACCGCACCTAGCTTTTTGTTCATTTAGAGTTGTTCCCCTCTTTTCTTTCCTACCTTCTTAGGGTATTATAACCTTAATGATCTCTTGAGGAAAGCATTGTCAGTGTAGCCCTGCAGCATGACCACACCTGCCATTTTGATCATTTTGATTTGTATACCTCTGACCATCGAGGTCTCTTCTTCTTAGGGTGTTACAATCGTAATGATCTCTTGAGGAAAGCAATGTCGATGTAGCCTTGCAGCATGACCACACCTGCCCTTTTGATCATTTTGGGTTGTACGCCACACAAGCTTAAAGTCTTTTCTTTACTGTGAATGGGCGGTCTTAAGTTTTTTGAGACCGCTAGTTTTGGGGCATCTAGTAATGTTATAAAGGGGCGGTCTAGAGCATCAGAGACCGCCGCTTATGTTCCTTGGTATTTTATTATGATGAGAGGCGGTCTGAAACATTTAAGACCACCATCTATAGAATCGATGTTCTGTTCTACGAAGGGGCGGTCTGGAGCATTTGAGATCGCCGCTGGATTTTTTCTATGTATGCATCAGTTAAGAATTAGTTTGAGATATATGGGATCATCAACTGCAGAACTTTTCTAATGTGTATTTTTATAATGGGCGGTCTGGAGAAATTGAGGCCGTAAACTAAATACTTGTTTTCTAAAGTATATAAGGATGTTCATGAGATCTCTCTTCTATTCTTCTATTAAGTAGCGGTCTTGGAAATGTGAGACCGCTAGCTATCTGTCTTTAACAAAGGATCAAGGACTTTCAAGTATCAAGGAATCTGAATTAAATAAGATCATTCATGAGATCTCGCCTTTATACTTCTACTAACTAGCGATCTGGAAAAATGAAACCGCTGGCTTCAAAGGTCTAAAGTTCTTCAAGGTCTGGTTATCATCTGTTAAAGGAGCAGTCTGAATTACTAGAGACCGCGACTCATCTCCTGCTCAAGTATTATTCTAAGTAACTTGAAATATTCAAGATCATTGTTTATGAATTGTTATGATTCGACATCTCTGCAGAGGGTTTTCAGTTACTTGAGATCACCATTCACAAGCGATCTCATCTAAACCGGACGATCTCGTAATATGGTGATTTCAAATGATTAAAGTTGACATTTCTCATCTTCTTATAGGGCGGTCTGACGAAACGGAGACTGGCATTATGGATTATTCTACTATAAGTATAGGTTATTATATGGTATCTTCTCGTATATAGCTGACGTATCTAGCTCGGTAATACCTAAGGCATCGAGATCGAATGCCAATTCTACCTCTAGAAAATGAGATCGCATATAATAAGAATCATTCTTCTGCTATAAGTCCAGAGACCGATTGCTATCTATTGTGATCGATTCTTCTTCACTAAGGATTATGATGAGATCGCAAACGGTAAGATCGACACAAGCACAAAAGAATAAGAAAGGTATTCATTCACAAGAGAAGCAAAGGTATGCAAAAGTTTGTTTTCATTTCATTCTGTCTAAATTCATAGTTCGCACGGTATCAATGCCGACGATTACAATTTGGAAAGAACAAAAGAAAAATTATAGTATAGAAACTCTGGGTCTTTTAATTGCTCTTCAATTTCTTCGGAGACCGCTCATATGACAATGAAGAGTCGGTCTCTTCGGAAGACTCTTCCGAGCTATTGCGTGGAATTCTTGACCCAGGGCTCGAGACCGCAGCAGAGCTCGTGTCATCGCCTTCAACATATTGGTTCCTTCTTGCTCCATCTGTGTCTCCATCGATCTCAACATCTTCCTCTTCCTCAGCAGCTTCGATTGCTATTCTTTCAGGGCCATCCGAAGAGATCGCCCCATATGGTGGTTCAAGACCGTGCTCTTGGCGGTCACCGGTGCGCAGATGTCAGGAAGCATTTTAGTCTCAAAGTCATATGCCTCCCTGATATTGCTCTTTCCGTAGAGCATGAAGGCATGGCGCGTCAGCCTCCCACTCCATAGAGAGAGGTCGGTAGACACTTTCACACTCTTGCCTTTAGCGCCCAACTTGAGGAGGGGCTTCCCCTTAGTATCCTTCAGCTTTTTCCCGAAGCCATCCAGATGAAAAAGCATGCGGGCAGCCTCTGACTCGCTGCCGGTCTCTGCGGTTTCCCTTTCACGGGCTCTCTTCTCCTCATCTCCCATTGAGTATACACATCTTCATCCGGTGCCACGAGATTGACTTCGGGGAGCGCAAAGGTCGCAAAAAAAGTGTTAGAAAAAAATCAAAGGAAAAAAGTGATGAGATCGCAAGAGACCGCTAGAAGCATCTTACTTTCTTCAGGAGTGATCTCAACGATCTCTGGCCAGATCGCCAAGTAGTGGAGGAGATCAAATCGCTTGTCCGCCAAGAAGGCTAAAAGCTTGATTTCCTCTTCCAAGATCATTTTAGGACCGCTAAAGACCCCTTCAGCTCGGCGGGATGCCGTGGATTTGAGACCGCCGAGGTAGCCTTCAAACACCAAGAACCTTTCTGTCTAGAAAGATATCTTGTTCGGGATGTTGAGCACATTGATCCCGTTGCAAGAAAAATAAAGGACACCTTTTTGAACTTCTCCTTCTTTTTCCCCTCCTTCAGCGACTTCACGAAGAAGGTCATGCGAAACAGATTTATTGTAAACTTTATCCTCGCCGATCTCAAATAGTTGATGAAGACAGTCATGAGACCGATTGAGTTCAACAGCAACTGGGCAAACACTATGTCATTGTATTCCATCACCTCCAGGACTTCCCAAGGGAGAGGGAATGTCAGACCGCAATCGAATTGATCGATTGGGATGATGAACTTATTTTCCTCTCCAAAATTCAAGCCCTCGTTTTGTTGGCAGTCTGACAATGATTTGGTTTTGAATACTATGCCTCCCCAGAAAGTTCAAAAATTCTTATTTGGAAAGATGGCATGGCTTGTGATCCGCATCGAGGAAGATTTCAGCAGCGGTCGCTCGAGCGGTCACCATTTTTGGAGTTCGCTAAGACAGGTGCTTTGGGCGCATTCATAAAGTATGAAATGAAGGATCCGAAGACAACTATTTTTCAAAACTGAAGGATAACTTTGTAATGATTTCTTTTTGGAGACTGCCCAGTAAGCTACTCAGACCACTAAACCTATATGATTTAAGAAAGATAGCAAGCAGTATAATTGTAACACCCTTCCAGTACAAACAATATAACAGTAGGTCCGGCCGGGACCCCACGCCATATTGAACACACTAGCTAGACGTTAATAAGATGATAACAGAAAAGAAACTACACTAGAGTATCACAAGCGGAAGCGGAAGCGGAAGCGGAAGCATTAATTAAGTATTACTTTCAGAATTGTCCACTATCCCAGTAATTAAACAATAAAGAGTTATGGCCTTAAGGCCTTAAATTCACACAATGTATCTAACTCAAAAGGATACTTCGGCACGCAGGCCGACAATATAAGAAAAGTAGTAAAAACAGAGGTTTGCCTTCAAAGTCCAACACAGCAAATGGCTTCAGCCAGCTACTTCCCGCTTGGCTCGCCCACACCTGCACCAACATCCAATAAGAGGTAAGTGAAGGTCAGCTATGAACTGACCATAAATCGCATAACGATACCCCCCCCCCCCCCCCCCCCCCCCCCCCCCCCCCCCCCCCCCCCGCCCCCCCGTCCATCTAGCGAGCTCAGGGGAGTGTCACCGCTAATCCTACAAGCAAGTCGTACATGCAACATGTAATTAAATAAAGAAAGTGCAACTACACTACACATGGTGAGGTTTCAAGCACAGTCAATCTTCTAGGTTGAGCATCAAAGTAAGGGGAACCTAGGTATGCACATGATGTTGGTTGGGTTCACCCGGAGGATTCCCACAATCGCCTAAGCAACCACATGAGGCTAACATAACATCAATTCACAATCAACTCCACCCTAAGTAACACAAACTTAGGTGGGTAAAGAGATTTTGGCCGGTCTAGGTGAACACCTTCCCCGGACTCTCCCATGATCACACGGCGCACAAGAGGTTATGACCTCTCACCGATATGCATGGGAACGGGTTCGGTTCAGCTTTGCTAATGCTCTATTCATCGTGATGTACTACACGACGCGGGTACGGTTTCGCCTCGGCCCATTAGGTTTTAACACATACAAGTGTCACACAAAAGATAAGCTACGCACCCAATCCTTCCAAGAGGATGTAGGCTTCTGAAAGTGCACAGTGTGCCTCTGAGTATTCTCTAGAGGGGGTGAATAGAGATTTAAAAATTATTCCTATTATAGTTGTGCAAATACAATAAACCTAAGTATTATGCTTCGCAAGATATTTCTCAGAATAAAGTTATTGCAGTTTAAGTAATAAAATAAAAGGTAGAAACTGAAATCTAGTCTATGAGGGACAACATAGAAAATTAACAACCAGAAGACACACCGAATTTTTTATAGAGGTTCCCCAAAATATGGGTACTCCCCTCTTCTACCACCTGGTAGAGATGCACCACTGTGCCTGAGTCTTTTGGTAAAGAGACTCTAAGAACCACTTATCTTTTGACAAGGAGATCATGAACCACCAGATCTTTTGATAAGGAGATCCTGAACCACTGAATCCTTTGAAGAGGGATTAATAAAACACTTTTACAGAAGGGAAGGAGAAAGAAAGAGAGGAAGTTTGCAGGAATTCTATTTTCAGAATTCTTATGATGGCTGTATGAAAAACAGCTTCTTGTTTTTTCACTGGATCTTCTCTTGATGAACTTCTGCTTATGATGGTGATGATTGCCAGAAGTTATGATTGTCAGATCCACCTATCTTCTTTCTGATTGAACTCTGGCTGCTATATGATTGTGTTGTTAAGCAGCCTTGTTCAGTTCTGTTCTTGGAGAGAGGAAGAGCAGCAGATATTCCTCCTCTGTACTTTTTTCTATTTAGGGTTCCTGTGAGAGAGAGGAAGACGAAGAAGGTTCAATGGAACAGTATGGCCGATTGTGATGAGTGCCTTATTTTCTCTTTCTTCTGTTCCCTTTTATTGTCCCACCATTGAATTTTAATTTGATTTCCTTTAAGGTAAGTCCTGAAGGGTATATTTGTCTAGGCAATAAATCCTTCCTTCCTTCCTTCTTTTATTCCCGACCCGTCCACCAACATTTAGGCTTGTTTCCAAGAAAGCTTTTCTCTGACCTAAGTTAATTCTTTATTCCATTTAAGGTAATTAAGGAGCCATTGGGGAACGGTCTTGAGAGAGGTGGGCCATATGAGAGAGATCAAAAAGACATCTGGAAAGTTGTACTCTTTCAGACTGTATTCGACGTAGTGTCGAGTTTACATCCTCTCTTAGCAACGCAACTTCGAGTTCTTGTAGGAGCAGCTTCGATTTGATCTTTGCTCTGATTGAACTCTGCTAGTCGACGTAGCCTCGATATCATATCGACGCAACCGTCGAGTTGATCTGTATGGCTCTGACTCTCATCAACTGCGTTGAGATGAAGTCGACGTTGCGTCGACTTTTGTTGGCTTCGACAGATATCCCCTTCTGCATCGAGTTGAAGTAGAATCAGCGTCGACTTCTCAAATTACTTCGACAAGCTCATGACCTCTATGTTGAATTCAATTTGACGTGACGTCGATTTGAGTTACTTTGACAGAGGGGTTGAACCACTTGGACTTCTAGTCAGAGCAGCGTCGATATGGACTCGATGTTGCGTCGAATTCTATTCGACGCAAATGTTAACTTAGCCCAAATTTTGCTTCCCTTGATCTGGTCTTGACACCCTAGGTTGAGTGTGACATCCTAAGACATCTAATGACCAGATTACCCTCACTATACAACTGGGTAATTGAAACCTAATAGTTAAAATCACTTTTAGAGTAATTTGTCAAGTTAAATCTAAGGGAGTTTTCCTTTGAGGGAACCATCCTCTCCTATCTAATCATTGTCTTTAAATTCAATCAATTCTATATCCAGGATTTTGCATCTTGTTGAAATGAGTTTGGAAAGGGAAGCCTCCTGAAATAAGCCAATAATGGCTTTGAAGCTTTCTGCAGCCTAATTGAAGGAATCAATATCGACATCAAATCCTGAGTTCACCTTGGGAGGAGCCATTTGTTTAGATGTACCTGCGAAAACAAAGAAACGAGAGAGAGAGAGAGGCGCGGAATAGCTGGAGAGCAAGAGAGCAAGAGAGCAAGAGAGTAAGAGAGTGAGAATTCGAAAGTGTAGATGTTTCGACGCAGTGGTTGTTTAAAAGAAGATGAATCGTCGCTACTTAGGGTTTAGGTCGACGCACCATCGATTACACTTATTATTTGGCGCGCATAGCTGTGTCGAGATTGCTTCTAGAAGTACTTCTATGCGCACTGATAAATCGATGTTGCGTTGACTAGTACTCGACGTAGCTTCGAGTCTATTCAGAGACCCTAACTCGATATAGTCCTGTCGACGTTACGTCGATTTCCAATCGACGTAACCTCGAATTTTATCGGCAATTAATAAGTCGACGTATTCGTCGATATTAACTTGACGATGCGTCGACTTCTATTCGAATTGTCTATTCTGAGTGCTTCTTGACGTTGGCGTTGAGTAGAAGTCGATGGTACATCGACTTCTATTCGACGCACCTCTTAATAAACAGATCTATTTCTTTAGAGAATTCTTGCTGATTTTCTCAGCAATTTTTATTTATTGAAAATAGATCTTAATATAATGAAATAAATATTAAGGAGGATTCAAAGTATAAATTACTCCCTTGAATAGGTCTTGTTCCTTAATCAAAATCTACATCTTTCTTCCCACTCAATTTTCTCCTGAGTGGGACCCAACCTCACCCTGCACAGGTAATTTAAACATTAGAGGGAACCCAGGTTACCTTGGGCCCTTTGTTTTTACCATTGTAGGGTTCAATGAAAGAATATAAGGGTCTTTCATGATACCCTTTGTAATGATGGGGAATGGATTTCCCAAACATTTTATCTTGATACTTGAAGTGAGTATAAAATGTATCAAAATATAATAAATCAGCAGAATGTTTGACTATCCTAGGTTTTATTTTTGCATGTTGATTGTTGTTATTTAACTTCCCTAAATGATTCTTGCATAGGGTTTTTCCCTTTTATTTAGGTTTGCCTTTTTAGTTTTGTCTATCCTATCTGGATGATTGTTATCTCTACCCATGGGTGATACACTCTTCTCACTTGGTTGATATTTACTAGGTCTCACAAATGGCACTAGATTTTTCCAGGCTAGTTTCCTAGATGTTTTTGTGCTAGTGGAGGGCTCTGCTCCTAATCCTAGGTGATTAAATCTCATGGAGATATTTTCTGTGATATCCTTGAGCTTCCGACTCCTCCCATTGAGTGATTCCTCAAAGGCCTTTGCCTTTGCTAGCTCTTCTTTTATATTTGTATTTTCCTCTCTAAGCTTAATCAATTCTAACTCTTTATTATTAAGTTCATTAGTTAGATTCTGATTTATTATGAATGTTTCATTTTTCTTCAGATTCTCTAGTTCAGTTTTAGCCGTGTTTAGCTCCTTTTCTACCCTAAGATGTTCAATGCAAAAATCTTTGAAGCATGTTTTAAAATCTTCAGAAGTAAAGTCATATTCATCAAAGATAGATGATACCTGATCATCTTCATCATCTGATGCCATCCCAAGAGCCATCATGCAGGCTGCTACTGCTTCTTCTTCATCATCACTTTCAGATGATGAGGAGTCTAGCTCTGCTTCAGAATCACTCCATGTTTCAGCAATGAATCCTTTGGCTTTCTTCTTGTCCTTTCCTCTGAAGGGTTTCTTCTTCTTCTTCTTCTCCTCTTTGTTGTTGCTTCTTTCCCTCATCTCTTGTGGGCATTCAGGGGCAATGTGCACTGGTTTGCTGCAGGTATAGCAGATAACCTCCTTCTTTATAGTCTTATCATACCTGGGCCTTGAATCCCTTTCTCTTCTCCTTGAGTCCTCAGTCTTCACCCACTTCTTGAATCTTTTTGCCAGCAGACTGAACATTTCATTCTCAGGAGTGGAGGATTCTCCTTCAGCAGCTTTCAGAGCAAGGGAACTTTGGACAGGAGCTGGAGAGGTCTCCCTTTCTTCAGCCTCAGCTCTGTTCTTTAGAAGCATCTCATATGACTTAAGCTTTCCTAGCAAAGCTTCAGTTGAGATCTCTCCGTGGCATCTAGATTCTCTGATTGCCCAGATCCTTGAATCCCATGAGCTAGGGAAGCACATGAGAATCTTATCATTAATTTCAGTCAAGGATATGTCCTTGTATAAGCCTCTGAGCTCATTAATGATAAGGCTGAATCTGTCATACATATTGGCAACAGATTCTTCAGCTTTCTTTTTAAAGTTCTCATACTGGGATATGAGAAGGGACAATTTGTCCTTTCTTTCATCAACACTTCCTTCCACCATGGTGTTGAGTGAGTCCCAGATTTCCTTTGCTGATTGGCACTCAGCAAATTTCTAGAAAATGTCATCTGACATTGTTGACACCAGAATATTCATGGCCTTGGCATCACATGCCTTGACCTTCTTCTCATCCTCTGTCCATTCCTTTCTTTGAACAGCCTCAGTTATTGAGGTTTCTCCTTCTTTTTGTCTTACTGGAGCAGGAGGACCTGTGAGAAGGACATTATAGATGTCCTCATCAATTGAATTCAAGTACAGCCTTATCCTGACCTTTCAGAGTGTGAACTTGTTCAAGTTACACACTGGGGGTCTTGTGAAAGCATAATCCTTAGTTCTCATTTTCTTTATAAAAATATGTTTATAGAAAAGAAAAAGGAGTAGGAGCTCTTTTTGATCAAGGTGTTAGCCTTTATTGATCAACCTCCCTCTGATACCAATTGAAAGTGCACAGTGTGCCTCTGAGTATTCTCTAGAGGGGGGTGAATAGAGATTTAAAAATTATTTCTATTATAGTTGTGCAAATACAATAAACCTAAGTATTATGCTTCACAAGATATTTCTCAGAATAAAGTTATTGCAGTTTAAGTAATAAAATAAAAGGCGGAAACTGAAATCTAATTTATAAGGGACAGCACAAAAAATTAACAACCAGAAGACACACCGAATTTTTTATAGAGGTTCCCCAAAATGTGGGTACTCCCCTCTTCTACCACCTGGTAGGGATGCACCACTGTGCCTGAATCTTTTGGTAAGGAGACTCTTAGAACCACTGATCTTTTAACAAGGAGATCTTGAACCACCAGATCTTTTGATAAGGAGATCTTGAACCACTAAATCCTTTGAAGAGGGATTAATAAAACTCTTTACATAAGGGAAGGAGAAAGAAAGAGAGGAATGTTGCAGGAATTCTGTTTTCAGAATTCTTATGATGGCTGTATGAAAAATAGCTTCTTGTTTTTCAGTGGATCTGCTCTTGATGAACTTCTGCTTATGATGGTGATTATTGGCAGAAGTTATGATTCTCAGATCCTCCTATCTTCTTTCTGATTGAACTCTGGCTGCTATGATTGTGTTGTTAAGCAGCCTTGTTCAGTTCTATTCTTGGAGAGAGGAAGAGCAGCAGATATTCCTCCTCTGTACTTTCTTCTATTTAGGGTTCCTGTGAGAGAGAGGAAGAAGAAGAAGAATCAATGGAACAGTATGGCCGATTGTGATGAGTGCCTTATTTTTCTCTTTCTTCTGTTCCCTTTTATTGTTCCCTTCTATTTAGGGTTCCTGTGAGCAGCAGATATGACCTCAGTTAATTCTTTATTCCATTTAAGGTAATTAAGTAGCCGTTGGGGAACGGTCTTGAGAGAGGTGGGCCATGTGAGAGAGATCAAAAAGACATCTGGAAAGTTTACTCTTTCGGACTGTATTCCACGTAGCGTCGAGTTTACATCCTCTCTTATCGATGCAACTTCGAGTTCTTGTAGGAGCAGCTTCGATTTGATCATTGCTCTGATTGAACTCTGCTAGTCGAGGTAGCCTCGATATCATATCGACGTAACCGTCGAGTTGATCTGCATGGATCTGACTCTCATCAACTGCGTTGAGATGAAGTCGACGTTGCGTCGACTTTAGTTGGCTTCGACAGATATCCCCTTCTGCGTCGAGTTGAAGTAGAAGCATCGTCGACTTCTCAAATTACTTCGACAAGCCCATGACCTCTACGTAGACTTCTATTCGACGTGACGTTGACTTGAGTTACTTTGACAGAGGGGTTGAACCACTTGGACTTCTAGTCAGAGAAGCATCGATATAGACTCGATGTTGCGTCGAATTCTATTCGACGCAAATGTTAACTTAGCCCAAATTTTGCTTCCCTTGATCTGGTCTTGATACCCTAGGTTGAGTGTGACATCCTAAGACATCTAATGACCAGATTACCCTCACTATACAACTGGGTAATTGAAACCTAATAGTTAAAATCACTTTTAGAGTAATTTGTCAAGTTAAATCTAAGGGAGTTTTCCCAACAATCTCCCCCTATTTATCTTAACAAATTTTACAGTTTGATCAAAGTGATTTTACACATTTCTTTGCAGACACAGAAAAATAAAAATGATATGGGCACAAAAATAAAATAATTGGAGTCATAAACAACATCTCCATATCAAGAAATATTATTGTGTAGCATTGTTCTTCCCATCATAATATAGTTCCTCAAAAGTGAATAATTCATATTATACCTGTCACTCAGGAATCCTTCTCAGGGGTTATTCTCTTCCTGGTGAAGACCTTTGGGAGAATGTTCCTTTTCTCCATTCTCAGAGGCACATCTTCATCATCTTCTGATTCTTCAGCATCGGCTTTGTCCTTAGGAAGCTCCCCCTGAGTTTGTGTGTTGTGTCCAGCCTCTAAGGCAGCTTCCTGAGCAATCTGTGCCACTTCTTCTAGCAAATTGTCATTCTGAGGCTTTTCCTGATCAGCTGATGTACTTTCAGCTTCCATTTCAATATCTAGGTTTCTCTGAACAGCTGGAGCAGGCTCCCCCTGAACTGCAAGCTTTCCCTGGATCTCATCATCCAACATTTGTGGGAGCACCCCCTGATCTGCAGGCTCAAGATTTAACTTTTTTGGGAGCTCCCCCTAAATCTGAGCACCCTGAAATATGGTCACTTTGTCAGGGGCAGGCTCATTATCAACATTCCTCTTACCCTGTTCACTCATATCAAGATTAGGTATTTCTTCCTCTGAGATGTTCTCCCCCTTCTTGACCTTGCTGTCCAGAGAGGTTAAGAACTCTTTTGTCACCATGGAGGAAGACACAAATTCTTTTATTCCCTGGAGGAATCTCTTTGAGTCTAGTAACTCAGCCTCCATCTGGGAGTATTTTCTATCAAGCTTTCTTTCCTGGGTGGCCACCAGGTCTGCAAAGGTGGAGGAGGCAAGGGCCACAACTTTTGAAATGACCTGCTCAAGGTCAATTGGAGGGCTATGAGATGTAGATGGAGGAGGTGATGGAGGGAGCTCTTCTTGAATAGGAAAGAGAGGATCATCAACATCAGGAGAGAGGTGGAATGATGGTGGTGGAGGTGTAGCAAACTGATGTTCAGGAATGTGTGTGGATGGTAGTTGATGGAATGATTGTGAAGATGGCTCAGGGACTGAGGTGGATTGGAACTGTTGCTGTTGTTATTGTTGAGAAGAGTGTTGAGCTGGGGTATCATCCTGATGGGGTTTTGGAACAATGTCCAATGGAGGGATATTATTCCTTAGTGGATCTGGTGTTTGCCTTTCAGACTCATGAGGATGAGGAGATGGGGGAGGAGAAGCTGGAGCTTGACCAGGCTTTGAGATTTGCCTGGTCCACTTAGAGAATATACCTATGTTTATTCTCTTTCCAGGAGGAATAGGCACTCCTTTGGATCTGCAGATGCTGGGAAAGTGTTGGAAGAGCACTTGGCTCATTATCCTCATATAAGCATTTTCTTTATGGGCATACGTATGCCCAATCATCTTCAGAAGGCATCTTCCCCAATTTATCTTCTTCAGAACAAGAGCTCCCATTATCTGCAGTTGCTGCTTCTGAATAGCATCATGTGCAGAAATCTTGCACAACAATACCTTTCCTACTATATCTACCAAGAATTTGTCTTCTTATCCAAGATCCATCTTCTTCAGATTGATGGGCATGTCCTTCTTGAACTGCATTAGTTCCCGGGCCCTCTTAATCTCATCCCATGTTAGTTCATCTGTCTCATTTCCATTCTGAAGATCATATGTTAGATTTAGTGATTCCTCTGTGATCAGTACATCTGTATCATATATTTTTCCTTTGAGGGAACCATCCTCTCCTATCTGAACATTGTCTTTAAATTCAGTCAATTCTATATCCATGATTTTGCATCTTGTTAAAATGAGTTTGGAAAGGGCAGCCTCCTGAAATAAGCCGATAATTGCTTTGAAGCTTTCTGCAGCCGCATTGAAGGAATCAATGTCGACGTCAAATCCTGAGTTCACCTTGGGAGGAGCCATTTGTTTAATTGTACCTGCGAAAACAAAGAAACGAGAGAGAGAGAGGCGTGGAAGAGCTGGAGAGCAAGAGAGCAAGAGAGTAAGAGAGTGAGAATTTGAAAGCGTAGATGTTTCGACGCAGTGATTGTTTAAAAGCAGATGAATCATCGCTACTTTGGGTTTAGGTCGACGCACCGTCGATTACACTTATTATTTGTGGCGCATAGCTGTGTCGAGATTGCTTCTAGAAGTACTTATGTGCGCACTGATAAATCGATGTTGCGTCGACTAGTACTCGACGTAGCTTCGAGTCTATTCAGAGACCCTAAGTCGATATAGTCCTGTCAATGTTACGTCGATTTCCAATCGACGTAACCTCGAATTTAATCGGCAATTAATAAGTCGACGTATGCGTCGATATTAACTTGACGATGCGTCGACTTCTATTCGAATTGTCTATTCTGACTGCTTCTTGACGTTGGCGTTGAGTAGAAGTCGATGGTACATCGACTTCTATTCTACACACCTCTTAATAAACAGATCTATTTCTTTACAGAATTCCTGCTGATTTTCTCAGCAATTTTTATTTATTGAAAATAGATCTTAATATAATGAAATAAATATTAAGGAGGATTCAAAGTAGAAATTACTCCCTTGAATAGGTTTTGTTCCCTAATCAAAATCTACATCTTTCTTCCCACTCAATTTTCTCCTGAGTGGGACCCTACCTCACCCTGCACAGGTAATTTAAACATTAGAGGGAACCCAGGTTACCTTGGGCCCTTGGTTTGTACCATTGTAGGGTTCAATGAAAGAATATAAGGGTCTTTCATGATACCCTTTGTGATGATGGGGAATGGATTTCCCAAACATCTTATCTTGATACTTGAAGTGAGTATAAAATGTATCAAAATATAATAAATCAGCAGGATGTTTGATAATCCTAGGTTTTATTTTTTCATGTTGATTGTTGTTATTTAACTTCTCTAAGTGATTCTTGCCTAGGTTTTTTCCCTTTTATTTAGGTTTGCCTTTTTAGTTTTGTCTATCCTATCTGGATGATTGTTATCTCTACCCATGGGTGATACACTCTTCTCACTTGGTTGATATTCACTAGGTCTCACAAATGGCACTAGATTTTTCCAGGCTAGTTTCCTAGATGTTTTTGTGCTAGTGGAGGGCTCTGCTCCTAATCCTAGGTGATTAAATCACATGGAGATATTTTCTGTGATATCCTTGAGCTTCCGACTCCTCCCATTGAGTGAGTCCTCAAAGTCCTTTGCCTTTGCTAGCTCTTCTTTTAGATTTGTATTTTCCTCTCTAAGCTTAATCAATTCTAACTCTTTATTATTAAGTTCATTAGTTAGATTCTGATTTATTAGGAATGTTTCATTTTTCTTCAGATTCTCTAATTCAGTTTTAGCTGTGTTTAGCTCCTTTTCTACCCTAAGATGTTCAATGCAAAAATCTTTGAAGCATGTTTTAAAATCTTCATCAGTAAAGTCAAATTCATCAAAGACAGATGATACCTGATCATCTTCATCATCTGATGTCATCCCAAGAGCCATCATGCAGGATGCTACTGCTTCTACTTCATCATCACTTTCAGATGATTAGGAGTCTAGCTCTGCTTCAGAATCACTCCATGTTTCAGCAATGAAGCCTTTGGCTTTCTTCTTGTCCTTTCCTCTGAAGGATTTCTTCTTCTTCTCCTCTTTGTTGTTGCTTCTTTCCCTCTGCTCTTGTGGGAATTCAGGGGCAATGTGCCCTGGTTTGCTGCAGGTATAGCAGATAACCTCCTTCTTTGTAGTCTTATCATACCTGGGCCTTCAATCCCTTTCTCTTCTCCTTGAGTCCTCAGTCTTCACCCACTTCTTGAATCTTTTTGCCAGCAGACTGAACATTTCATCCTCAGGAGTGGAGAATTCTCGTTCAGCAGCTTTCAGGGCAAGGGAACTTTGGACAGGAGCTGGAGAGGTCTCCCTTTCTTCAGCCTCAGCTCTGTTCTTCAAAAGCATCTCATATGACTTAAGCTTTCCTAGCAAAGCTTCAGTTGAGATCTCTCCATGGCATCTAGATTCTCTGATTGCCCAGATCCTTGAATCCCATGAGATAGGGAAGCACATGAGAATCTTATCATTAATTTCAGTCAAGGATATTTCCTTGTCTAAGCCTCTGAGCTCATTAATGATAAGGCTGAATCTGGCATACATATTGGCAACAGATTCTTCAGCTTTCTTTTTAAAGTTCTCATACTGGGATATGAGAAGGGACATTTTGTCCTTTCTTTCATCAGCACTTCCTTCCACCATGGTGGTGAGTGAGTCCCAGATTTCCTTTGCTGATTGGCACTCAGCAACTTTCTGGAAAATGTCATCTGACATTGTTGACACCAGAATATTCATGGCCTTGGCATCACATGCCTTGACCTTCTTCTCAGCCTCTGTCCATTCCTTTCTTAGAACAGCCTCAGTTGTTGAGGTTTCTCCTTTTTTTTTGTCTGACTGGAGCAGGAGGACCTGTGAGAAGGACATTATAGATGTCCTCGTCAATTGAATTCATGTACAGCCTTATCCCGACCTTTAAGAGTGTGAACTTGTTCAAGTTATACACTGGGGGTCTTCTGAAAGCATAATCCTTAGTACTCATTTTCTTTATAAAAATATGTTTATAGAAAAGAAAAAGGAGTAGGAGCTCTTTTTAATCAAGGTGTTAGCCTTTATTGATCAATCTCCCTCTGATACCAATTGAAAGTGCACAGTGTGCCTCTGAGTATTCTCTAGAGGGGGGTGAATAGAGATTTAAAAATTATTCCTATTATAGTTGTGCAAATACAATAAACCTAAGTATTATGCTTCACAAGATATTTCTCAGAATAAAGTTATTGTAGTTTATGTAATAAAATAAAAGGCGGAAACTGAAATCTAGTCTATAAGGGACAGCACAGAAAATTAACAACCAGAAGACACACAGAATTTTTTATGGAGGTTCCCCAAAATGTGGGTACTCCCCTCTTCTACCACCTGGTAGGGATGCACCATTGTGCCTGAATCTTTTGGTTAGGAGACTCTTAGAACCACTGATCTTTTAACAAGGAAATCATGAACCACCAGATCTTTTGATAAGGAGATCTTGAACCACTAAATCCTTTGAAGAGGGATTAATAAAACTCTTTACAGGAGGGAAGGAGAAAGAAAGAGAGGAAGGTTGCAGGAATTCTGTTTTCAGAATTCTTATGATGGCTGTATGAAAAACAGCTTCTTGTTTTTTCACTGGATCTGCTCTTGATGAACTTCTGCTTATGATGGTGATGATTGGCAGAAGTTATGATTGTCAGATCCTCCTATCTTATTTCTGATTGAACTCTGGCTGCTATATGATTGTGTTGTTAAGCAACCTTGTTCAGTTCTATTCTTGGAGAGAGGAAGAGCAGCAGATATTCCTCCTCTGTACTTTCTTCTATTTAGGGTTCCTGTGGGAGAGAGGAAGAAGAAGGCTCAATGGAACAGTATGGCCGATTGTGATGAGTGCCTTATTTTTCTCTTTCTTCTGTTCCCTTGTATTGTCCCACCATTGAATTTGAATTTGATTCCCTTTTAGGTAAGTCCTAAAGGGTATATTTGTCTAGGCAATCAATCCTTCCTTCCTTCTTTTATTCCCAACCCATCCACCAACATTTAGGCCTATTTCCAAGAAATCTTTTCTCTGACCTCAGTTAATTCTTTATTCCATTTAAGGTAATTAAGTAGCCGTTGGGGAACGGTCTTGAGAGAGGTGGGCCATGTGAGAGAGATCAAAAAGACATCTGGAAAGTTGTACTCTTTCAGACTGTATTCGACGTAGCGTCGAGTTTACATCCTCTCTTATCGATGCAACTTCGAGTTCTTGTAGGAGCAGCTTCGATTTGATCTTTGCTCTGATTGAACTCTGCTAGTCGACGTAGCCTCGATATCATATCGACGTAACCATCGAGTTGATCTGCATGGATTTGACTCTCATCAACTGCGTTGAGATGAAGTCGACGTTAAGTTGACTTTAGTTTGCTTCGATAGATATCCCCTTCTGCGTTGAGTTGAAGTAGAAGCAGCGTCGACTTCTCAAATTACTTCGACAAGCCCATGACCTCTCCGTCGACTTCTATTCGACGTGACGTCGACTTGAGTTACTTTGACAGAGGGGTTGAACCACTTGGACTTCTAGTCAGAGAAGCGTCGATATAGACTCGATGTTGCGTCGAATTCTATTCGACGCAAATGTTAACTTAGCCCAAATTTTGCTTCCCTTGATCTGGTCTTGACACCCTAGGTTGAGTGTGACATCCTAAGACATCTAATGACTAGATTACCCTCACTATACAACTAGGTAATTGAAACCTAATAGTTAAAATCACTTTTAGAGTAATTTGTTAAGTTAAATCTAAGGGGGGTTTTCCCAACAGCTTCGCTCACATAATCAACGAAGGAGGTACAAGACCACTCCACTTCAAATTCGTGGTGACCGTTTACATTCAACCACATTCCAAGCATGGGGCTTCCGTTAGGCTCTCTGAAAGACACCTAAATCTCAAGACCCACAATATTATGACATTTCTCACGGAGTCATTCTCTGGCACGCATTCTAGGCTTAACCTAAATGCACGTCACAATCAAGCATCACCGATCTGAGCTAACGGGCATGGGTAGGCTTCACTCAAAATGCCAAAATCCGTTCATCTACCGGATTTATACATGCAATAAATGTCGGGGATGGACACAATCTACCTGGAGTTCCAAAGATCTATAGGAAGTCCTACACTTCACTAATTAGTGAAAGAGACAACCTCAAAATGCATAGAAAAAGAATGAAAGGACCAAAACACGTCCTAAGACCGGGAGGAAGGTTCGTTACCCTTCCCGTTCCCTTTGGCGCCATGAATCTGAGATTTCAATCAGATGGAAAGAACCGTATTGGGCTGCTCTCCATGGATCTGAAAATGGCTCGCGATTCGGAGCTTCGGAGCTCCGTCAATGGAAGAAAACATCTTCTTCTTCCTTGGGCTCTCATATTTCTTACGTTCGGAGAGAGAGAATGAAGATAAAAATAACCCTAAAGTTATCTCCCAAACACCACCCTTAAAAGGATTTCTAAATGATCCTAACCATCAGATTCACTTTTCAGAAGGATTGGGATCATTTCGGACTTAGGATTTGACGTCAAGCTCCCTCAAAATCAAAACAGATATAAACAGCGCTCTGTCTGCATTCATCGAGTCTTCACAGTAATTCGTGGAGACCATAAATTTCGTCGAGTCCTTTCGATGATTCGTCGAGACCCTTTTGATACCATTCGACGATTTATCGAGACTAAGCCAATACATCGTGTTCGTCGAGACTCTCGTCGAGACCATTCGACGATTCATCGAGATCATTCGACGATTCGTCGAGACATCAAAATTCGCTGACTAATTACAATTTGTCGAGACCACTCAGTAACACTCGTCGAATTAGTCTTACTCGTCAAGACCACTCGGTAAAACTCGTCGAATTAGTCTTATTCGTCGAGACCACTCAAGTCCTTTCGATGAATACTGGCAGTACTTCTATTCTCAACCCAATTTCTTAAAAGTGGGGTGTTACAACTCCACCTCCCTTAACAGAATTTCATCCCGAAATTACAAAATAGTAAGGTACAAAAATTTAAATTATACCTGAGAGGAAAAGCTCGGGGTACTCCGCAATCATTGTTTGCTCTCTTTCCCAAGAGAGTTCCTCTCTCCCGTAATTGTTCCCACGGACCTTCACCATTCAGATGGCTTTGTTCCGTAATTGTTTCACCTCAAAGTCTTCGATGCGTATGGGCTTGACTTTAGTCGCTAGCCCACCATCAATCGACACTTCGTCGACCGTAACAATATGAGTAGGCTCTTTCACAGCCTTCCTCAGTACGAAAATATGGAATATGTCATGCAGACCGCTTAGCTCCTCAGATAGAGTAAGCTGGTAGGCAGCTTAACCAATGCGTTCTAAGATCTCAAATGACCCTACGTTCCTTGGACTCAGCTTTTTCAAGCGTCGGATCCTTGATACTCCCTTGAACGGTTTGATCTTCAGATATACCCAATCACCAATGGCAAACTCGACGTTCTGGTGATTTGCATTGTAATACTTTGCCTGCCTATCTTGGGCAATGAGCAACCACTCTCATATTGCCTGAATTGACGTATTCACTTCATCCATATCTTTGTGCTTTAACAACTTCGTGTCGCCCATTTCAGCCCAAGCCAACGGCGTACGCCACTTTATACCATAAAGGGCTTCTAAAGGAGCCATTTTAATACTTGCTTGGTCGTTATTGTTGTAGGAGAACTCAATCATATAGAGATGGTCCTCCCATCTCTTTCTGAAATCTAAGGCGCTGATGAGTCCTGATCATATACACTTTTATGGACTCATCTGGGCCATTTATTTAGTCATTTCACTGCACTTTAGCCCTGTTTTAGTTTATATTTGATATTCTATGCTAGGTGCACTTTTAGGCCTATTTTGGTGTGATTTCATTTCTATCTTCATTAGTAGTTTTCATGTGCGGTTAAGTGTCACTTTCAGTGGCTAGATTAGTGTTGTACGCTGGAACAGTAGTCGTGCAGGTGTTCCCGGTGCAATTCTGCACAGGAACACTGCGCACGATCACTGGTTCTACTGCGCACGACCACTGATCGTGCGCCACTGATCGTGCGCACTTAATGCCTTTTTCATGAGTTCTGTTTGGAGCAGTGCGCACGACCATCGATGCTAGTGCGCACGACCACCGGTCGTGCGCCACTGCTCGTGCGCACTTATCATTAAAATTCTGAGTTCTGTTTGCTGTATTGCGCACGACCACCGACGATAGTGCGCACGACCACCGGTCGTGCGCCACTGGTCGTGCGAACATTTTATTTTATAATTTCTGTCTTTGCAGGTTCCGTCCAGGCAGAGCGCACGATCACAGGATTCTAGTGCGCACGACCACTGGTCGTGCGCCACTGACCGTGCGCACTGTTTAATTCCAGCGCCTATAAAATCCGCTGCTCGCGATTTAGGTCGGATCGCTCGCCCGACTCCGCCGTTTTCTGCTCCCGTCCGCCTGGTTTCGCTCCTCCATCGCCGCCCACCTTAGGGAGGATCTCCGGGCAAGCTTTCAACGCCAAATCTTCGCCTGAGTTTCCTCTCGGCCTCCTCCTTCATCCAAGAGCTCCAAAGGAAGACCTAGCCGCTATCTCCATCGAGCAAGAGGAAGTTTGCAACCTCTACCGGATCGTGACACGAAGAAGACGGGTCCATTGGAGAGTCGTGACAGCTCTCTCTACCCCGGACGTAGTTGTGGACCGAGCTTGGACGCGGATTGACAACCCGGCGATTCCAACCGTGAATCTTCAACGAGCCTTCGGATTCGGTCGATTTCTTGCCCTGTTCTCCTTTTATTGATTGTTGTAATAGCTAGATCTATGTATGTTGATGAAGTTGCACTTGAACTAGTTTGTATTTCCATATATTTCTTGTATTTGTGAAATGCTTGTTATTTGAGTTGCTTGAGGTGCGCCACCATCCCTTTTCCACTCCACCACCGTGTCCGGTGCCGCACTAGCAATTGCTAGTGGCGTGCTTGTCGAAGAGGTGCTTACGACCCTCATTCCGCTAGCCTACTCGCCCATCCGCCTACCGAAGCGTGGCATCGCGGCCCGTATTCCATCCCGCCTAACGAAGCAGCGCGCTCAAGGCCTGCATAGTTCGATCCATTAGCCTACTCGTCCATCCGCCTACCGAAGTGTGGCATCGCGGCCCGTATTCCATCCCGCCTTACGAAGCAGCGCGCTCAAGGCCTGCATAGTTCGATTCCGCTAGCCTACTCGTCCATCCGCCCTTGCGACGCAGCGCGCTCAAGGCCTGCTTAGTCTCCATCCCGCCAAGCGAAGCATTGCATAGCGGCATTGCATAGGAGTAGTTGATAGCTTTTATTTTATTTTCCAAAAGCCAACCCAACTCCCCCGCATCCCATCCGATTTTAGGACTTCATCTCAAGTCCTTCCTCGAAACCTAACTCCACCTTACGGTGTTCCTTGAGAGATTCGATACTCGGGGATTACTCCTCGTTTTATATTACTTGAACGATCGGTACACTGCCGTTTCGTGTCGCAGTCGAGCTACCGCCTATAGCGGTGTGTGAGATTTGCGCCATAAAGTTTTTGGCGCCGTTGCCGGGGAACACAGTCGTGTGAGTTTTCTCGAGAGGGAGAGCCGAGAGATAGTAGTTCTTCCAGTGTGTATAGCCGCCTTTTTAATTTTTGTTTGCTTTTACTTATTTACTGCTTGTTTTTATTTCTTTCCCTCTTATTTTAAAAGTTTTAGGCAAGTCTAATCCAAGAAGTTTACTTAGTTGTGTAGATTTCCTTGCAAAGAATTTCAGTTTCTTTTTATCTGCTTTGAATTTTGAAAATGTCGTCATGGGATATTTCACCTAGCTTTAATGACAAGATGGTTTATTATTTGGACCAATTGAATGAGTTAAATGCTAGGCAGTGTAGGAACATTGTTTGCTTGTTGTGTCGAGGAGAGGGTCATGAATTGAAGGACTGTCCGCGTCTTTTCAATCCTGACCGCCGCTCCTCCACTCAGGACAACATTGTCCCTATCGCTCATTCTTTACCCATGGAGGCAATTGTGCCCTCTACCCCTGAGCTTATCTCGTGCACGGACTCCTCACTCCCTGTTTATAGCTTCACTCCCAGTGATGATGATCACTCATCTGTTAGCCAACAAGGAGAGGAATGGGAGCTCCTAGATGCACCTGAGTTTGATGAGGAAAGTATTCTTTCCATCGGGGAGGCTTTAACAGATTTTTTGCGGAGGAACCAAATCTTTGTGTTCCTCCAGTTTCTTTGCATGATTTTTCTACACACATTTTTTATGATCCTATCGAAGTAAAGGAGCTGGGTGATGCTTCTGACTCGGAGGGTGCTCCAAAGTGGGATGAGGATGTCATTTTCCCTGAGGGGAAGAATGAATACTTTGAACACGATGATGCACCTCGGTGGGATGAGGAGGATACTCTCTCTGATGAGGAGGTTTGCACTTCTTCATGGGACGAGGAGGTCCAAATCACCACTGAGGCTCCTGAGTTCTCAAGTCCCCCTTGCTATGATATTTACGATGATGATAGCGATCTACCCTTGGATCTTGCTGGGAGTGAGACCGGGACCACTCCCCCGATTTTTGATTATTTATGTCATTCTTCTCTTTTATTTCCTGACCCCCCTTCTTCATCTGAGCCTGTGCAGGTTGAGTCTTCACAGGTACATCAGGAGGACTTGGAGCATGGTGCTCAAGTCAATGATGAGTGTATCCTCACATGTGAGGAGGTTGACCCCTCCTCCATTGAGGAAGCTCCACTCATTGCCTTTTCCTCCTGCTGCCTCCCTGTTGACGATACCTTGCTAGGCAAGGATGTGTTTTGTGAGATGAGAGAGGACCAGGCCTCCTCCTTTTCTTACATTCTCTACCCTCTACCTGTGAGGAGCAGGTATCTATATTTAGGTAGAGGGGTGACTGCTCTGTCTCCGTATCGGTACCCGCTACCGATGCGCATATTAGAACAGTTACCTGTGCACTTTTCTTTTCATAGGTCTATAAGCTAGAACTGTATAAAATCTGAATAAGTCGTGCTGGGATGACAATAACCCCAGTAGTTATCTTACTTTTCATGCATTTTATTTTATTTAATCATGTTTAGTTAGCTGTAGTTTATTTTAGTTTGTCTTTTTCTGTTTCTTTTGTTTTGCGGAGCTGACCCTTGCAGGTACTTCTTCTGGATGGCGGATGCTGCAGTTTAGTCTGGGTTTAAACGCCAATCTTCTGGTATGCTCACTTGCTGAGCATTGGGTACTCTCTTCCCCTAGCCCTATTCTGATTTTCATGTCATATGCTGTGTGGATTGTTTAGTTTAAGTCTGGGGGAGAGTAGTTTTGTTTACCCGCTCACGTGCATTATTGCACTGCATGCTAGAAGATTTCTTTTAAATTGTTTCATTTTCATTGCACACCACATCACCCACTTGAGCGCATACTCATCTGTTTGCTTGCTCTGTTGTGAATTTAATTCTTCTGCTTATTTGGGAAAGTCTAGGTGATGGCTTAGGATTATGTAGCAGAGTAAAATGTTGACTCTAGTAGTGCTCCTAGTCGAGTGCTCGGTTGCATAGAAATTTGTGTAGAGTAGACTTCTCTTTATACTTATGGTTTTATATTTTTCTTATTAGTGTAAATGTTGTTTACTCTACTCAAATGGTGAATTCGGTGGAATCAAACGGAAGCATAGGGATGTGTGTAAACGATCGCTAGATTCGTATTGCTTGAGTCAGGAGAAAGGAGAATCTTTCTCGGTGGCTAGAACTTGCCCCAAGCGATTCTTGAAACATGGGTATACGGTTAGTCAATTGCGTGAATGTGATATAGGCCATCATTTTGGCCCGGTTGAGCCTTTGTGCCTATGCCTACCGCTATATCCTCGCTAGCCCAGTTGTGCCTACCCGTTCTTTGATTCAGCCCCACTTTTATTTCACCAAAGCCCAAAAGCCAATCCTAGTCGCACACCCAAATCTGAGCTTTAGCTGTTTATTATTTTCATGAGTTGGGTTGTTGATGTGGTAATATGTTTGTGAAGATGTGGATGTGTCCTTTTGTTTATTTGCTGAAAATGATAAGAAAAGAAAAAAAAATGAGAAAAAGAAAAGAAGTTAAAAAGAAATGAAAGAGAAGGAGTGTTTAATTGAAAATCTTTATGTATAGATTTATGTTTGGGAGTAGGCGGTGCACGCACCCATGCTGTTAAGTCCAAGTCTGGGGGTGTTGTGTACCCGCATGTTTGTGTGGTGAATGAGGATAGTTTCCTGCATTAGCTCGTTTGGGTTTAGTGATTTAGCCGTCGTTTTTATCTTTGTTTTTCCTCACCTAAACCCAAGCCTCATTTAAAACCTAAAGTCCTATTGATTCACGCATTTGAGTCAAACCAGTGCCGTGGAGAGAATGTGACCGGGCAAGCCTATGGTCACCGACACCGATGGATTTCGGTGGAGTTTGTCCGGCATCCCAATCTTGAGCAATGCTCATCTCAGCGTTTAGTTTACTTTCTCCTTATGCATGACCGAACGATTCACCGCTTTTCACCATTTTGAGTAGTTGTAATATGCTTTTACTCTTTTAGAAATATATAGACTGTTTATATAATCAGAAATCTTCTCTACTATTTTTCTTATGCACATGAGCATGCGACTTCGCATGGTACTCTGTATTGTAGTTTTAAGCCATCTACTTTTCTTTCCCAGTTCGCTTAGAATTTGTTTGCTCGGGACGCGCAAACAGGTAAGTCTGGGGGTGTGATGAGTCCTGATCATATACACTTTTATGGACTCATCTGGGCCATTTATTTAGTCATTTCACTGCACTTTAGCCCTGTTTTAGTTTATATTTGATATTCTATGCTAGGTGCACTTTTAGGCCTATTTTGGTGTGATTTCATTTCTATCTTCATTAGTAGTTTTCATGTGCGGTTAAGTGTCACTTTCAGTGGCTAGATTAGTGTTGTACGCTGGAACAGTAGTCGTGCAGGTGTTCCCGGTGCAATTCTGCACAGGAACACTGCGCACGATCACTGGTTCTACTGCGCACGACCACTGATCGTGCGCCACTGATCATGCGCACTTAATGCCTTTTTCATGAGTTCTGTTTGGAGCAGTGCGCACGACCATCGATGCTAGTGCGCACGACCACCGGTCGTGCGCCACTGCTCGTGCGCACTTATCATTAAAATTCTGAGTTCTGTTTGCTGTATTGCGCACGACCACCGACGATAGTGCGCACGACCACCGGTCGTGCGCCACTGGTCGTGCGAACATTTTATTTTATAATTTCTGTCTTTGCAGGTTCCGTCCAGGCAGAGCGCACGATCACAGGATTCTAGTGCGCACGACCACTGGTCGTGCGCCACTGACCGTGCGCACTGTTTAATTCCAGCGCCTATAAAATCCGCTGCTCGCGATTTAGGTCGGATCGCTCGCCCGACTCCGCCGTTTTCTGCTCCCGTCCGCCTGGTTTCGCTCCTCCATCGCCGCCCACCTTAGGGAGGATCTCCGGGCAAGCTTTCAACGCCAAATCTTCGCCGGAGTTTCCTCTCGGCCTCCTCCTTCATCCAAGAGCTCCAAAGGAAGACCTAGCCGCTATCTCCATCGAGCAAGAGGAAGTTTGCAACCTCTACCGGATCGTGACACGAAGAAGACGGGTCCATTGGAGAGTCGTGACAGCTCTCTCTACCCCGGACGTAGTTGTGGACCGAGCTTGGACGCGGATTGACAACCCGGCGATTCCAACCGTGAATCTTCAACGAGCCTTCGGATTCGGTCGATTTCTTGCCCTGTTCTCCTTTTATTGATTGTTGTAATAGCTAGATCTATGTATGTTGATGAAGTTGCACTTGAACTAGTTTGTATTTCCATATATTTCTTGTATTTGTGAAATGCTTGTTATTTGAGTTGCTTGAGGTGCGCCACCATCCCTTTTCCACTCCACCACCGTGTCCGGTGCCGCACTAGCAATTGCTAGTGGCATGCTTGTCGAAGAGGTGCTTACGACCCTCATTCCGCTAGCCTACTCGCCCATCCGCCTACCGAAGCGTGGCATCGCGGCCCGTATTCCATCCCGCCTAACGAAGCAGCGCGCTCAAGGCCTGCATAGTTCGATCCATTAGCCTACTCGTCCATCCGCCTACCGAAGTGTGGCATCGCGGCCCGTATTCCATCCCGCCTTACGAAGCAGCGCGCTCAAGGCCTGCATAGTTCGATTCCGCTAGCCTACTCGTCCATCCGCCCTTGCGACGCAGCGCGCTCAAGGCCTGCCTAGTCTCCATCCCGCCAAGCGAAGCATTGCATAGCGGCATTGCATAGGAGTAGTTGATAGCTTTTATTTTATTTTCCAAAAGCCAACCCAACTCCCCCGCATCCCATCCGATTTTAGGACTTCATCTCAAGTCCTTCCTCGAAACCTAACTCCACCTTACGGTGTTCCTTGAGAGATTCGATACTCGGGGATTACTCCTCGTTTTATATTACTTGAACGATCGGTACACTGCCGTTTCGTGTCGCAGTCGAGCTACCGCCTATAGTGGTGTGTGAGATTTGCGCCATAAAGTTTTTGGCGCCGTTGCCGGGGAACACAGTCGTGTGAGTTTTCTCGAGAGGGAGAGCCGAGAGATAGTAGTTCTTCCAGTGTGTATAGCCGCCTTTTTAATTTTTGTTTGCTTTTACTTATTTACTGCTTGTTTTTATTTCTTTCCCTCTTATTTTAAAAGTTTTAGGCAAGTCTAATCCAAGAAGTTTACTTAGTTGTGTAGATTTCCTTGCAAAGAATTTCAGTTTCTTTTTATCTGCTTTGAATTTTGAAAATGTCGTCATGGGATATTTCACCTAGCTTTAATGACAAGATGGTTTATTATTTGGACCAATTGAATGAGTTAAATGCTAGGTAGTGTAGGAACATTGTTTGCTTGTTGTGTCGAGGAGAGGGTCATGAATTGAAGGACTGTCCGCGTCTTTTCAATCCTGACCGCCGCTCCTCCACTCAGGACAACATTGTCCCTATCGCTCATTCTTTACCCATGGAGGCAATTGTGCCCTCTACCCCTGAGCTTGTCTCGTGCACGGACTCCTCACTCCCTGTTTATAGCTTCACTCCCAGTGATGATGATCACTCATCTGTTAGCCAACAAGGAGAGGAATGGGAGCTCCTAGATGCACCTGAGTTTGATGAGGAAAGTATTCTTTCCATCGGGGAGGCTTTAACAGATCTTTTTGCGGAGGAACCAAATCTTTGTGTTCCTCCAGTTTCTTTGCATGATTTTTCTACACACATTTTTTATGATCCTATCGAAGTAAAGGAGCTGGGTGATGCTTCTGACTCGGAGGGTGCTCCAAAGTGGGATGAGGATGTCATTTTCCCTGAGGGGAAGAATGAATACTTTGAACACGATGATGCACCTCGGTGGGATGAGGAGGATACTCTCTCTGATGAGGAGGTTTGCACTTCTTCATGGGACGAGGAGGTCCAAATCACCACTGAGGCTCCTGAGTTCTCAAGTCCCCCTTGCTATGATATTTACGATGATGATAGTGATCTACCCTTGGATCTTGCTGGGAGTGAGACCGGGACCACTCCCCCGATTTTTGATTATTTATGTCATTCTTCTCTTTTATTTCCTGACCCCCCTTCTTCATCTGAGCCTGTGCAGGTTGAGTCTTCACAGGTACATCAGGAGGACTTGGAGCATGGTGCTCAAGTCAATGATGAGTGTATCCTCACATGTGAGGAGGTTGACCCCTCCTCCATTGAGGAAGCTCCACTCATTGCCTTTTCCTCCTGCTGCCTCCCTGTTGACGATACCTTGCTAGGCAAGGATGTGTTTTGTGAGATGAGAGAGGACCAGGCCTCCTCCTTTTCTTACATTCTCTACCCTCTACCTGTGAGGAGCAGGTATCTATATTTAGGTAGAGGGGTGACTGCTCTGTCTCCGTATCGGTACCCGCTACCGATGCGCATATTAGAACAGTTACCTGTGCACTTTTCTTTTCATAGGCCTATAAGCTAGAACTGTACAAAATCTGAATAAGTCGTGCTGGGATGACAATAACCCCAGTAGTTATCTTACTTTTCATGCATTTTATTTTATTTAATCATGTTTAGTTAGCTGTAGTTTATTTTAGTTTGTCTTTTTCTGTTTCTTTTGTTTTGCGGAGCTGACCCTTGCAGGTACTTCTTCTGGATGGCGGATGATGCAGTTTAGTCTGGGTTTAAACGCCAATCTTCTGGTATGCTCACTTGCTGAGCATTGGGTACTCTCTTCCCCTAGCCCTATTCTGATTTTCATGTCATATGCTGTGTGGATTGTTTAGTTTAAGTCTGGGGGAGAGTAGTTTTGTTTACCCGCTCACGTGCACTATTGCACTGCATGCTAGAAGATTTCTTTTAAATTGTTTCATTTTCATTGCACACCACATCACCCACTTGAGCGCGTACTCATCTGTTTGCTTGCTCTGTTGTGAATTTAATTCTTCTGCTTATTTGGGAAAGTCTAGGTGATGGCTTAGGATTATGTAGCAGAGTAAAATGTTGACTCTAGTAGTGCTCCTAGTCGAGTGCTCGGTTGCATAGAAATTTGTGTAGAGTAGACTTCTCTTTATACTTATGGTTTTATATTTTTCTTATTAGTGTAAATGTTGTTTACTCTACTCAAATGGTGAATTCGGTGGAATCAAACGGTAGCATAGGGATGTGTGTAAACGATCGCTAGATTCGTATTGCTTGAGTCAGGAGAAAGGAGAATCTTTCTCGGTGGCTAGAACTTGCCCCAAGCGATTCTTGAAACATGGGTATACGGTTAGTCAATTGCGTGAATGTGATATAGGCCATCATTTTGGCCCGGTTGAGCCTTTGTGCCTATGCCTACCGCTATATCCTCGCTAGCCCAGTTGTGCCTACCCGTTCTTTGATTCAGCCCCACTTTTATTTCACCAAAGCCCAAAAGCCAATCCTAGTCGCACACCCAAATCTGAGCTTTAGCTGTTTATTATTTTCATGAGTTGGGTTGTTGATGTGGTAATATGTTTATGAAGATGTGGATGTGTCCTTTTGTTTATTTGCTGAAAATGATAAGAAAAGAAAAAAAAATGAGAAAAAGAAAAGAAGTTAAAAAGAAAGGAAAGAGAAGGAGTGTTTAATTGAAAATCTTTATGTATAGATTTATGTTTGGGAGTAGGCGGTGCACGCACCCATGCTGTTAAGTCCAAGTCTGGGGGTGTTGTGTACCCGCATGTTTGTGTGGTGAATGAGGATAGTTTCCTGCATTAGCTCGTTTGGGTTTAGTGATTTAGCCGTCGTTTTTATCTTTGTTTTTCCTCACCTAAACCCAAGCCTCATTTAAAACCTAAAGTCCTATTGATTCACGCATTTGAGTCAAACCAGTGTCGTGGAGAGAATGTGACCGGGCAAGCCTATGGTCACCGACACCGATGGATTTCGGTGGAGTTTGTCCGGCATCCCAATCTTGAGCAATGCTCATCTCAGCGTTTAGTTTACTTTCTCCTAATGCATGACCGAACGATTCACCGCTTTTCACCATTTTGAGTAGTTGTAATATGCTTTTACTCTTTTAGAAATATATAGACTGTTTATATAATCAGAAATCTTCTCTACTATTTTTCTTATGCACATGAGCATGCGACTTCGCATGGTACTCTGTATTGTAGTTTTAAGCCATCTACTTTTCTTTCCCAGTTCGCTTAGAATTTGTTTGCTCGGGACGCGCAAACAGGTAAGTCTGGGGGTGTGATGAGTCCTGATCATATACACTTTATGGACTCATCTGGGCCATTTATTTAGTCATTTCACTGCACTTTAGCCCTGTTTTAGTTTATATTTGATATTCTATGCTAGGTGCACTTTTAGGCCTATTTTGGTGTGATTTCATTTCTATCTTCATTAGTAGTTTTCATGTGCGGTTAAGTGTCACTTTCAGTGGCTAGATTAGTGTTGTACGCTGGAACAGTAGTCGTGCAGGTGTTCCCGGTGCAATTCTGCACAGGAACACTGCGCACGATCACTGGTTCTACTGCGCACGACCACTGATCGTGCGCCACTGATCGTGCGCACTTAATGCCTTTTTCATGAGTTCTGTTTGGAGCAGTGCGCACGACCATCGATGCTAGTGCGCACGACCACCGGTCGTGCGCCACTGCTCGTGCGCACTTATCATTAAAATTCTGAGTTCTGTTTGCTGTATTGCGCACGACCACCGACGATAGTGCGCACGGCCATCGGTCGTGCGCCACTGGTCGTGCGAACATTTTATTTTATAATTTCTGTCTTTGCAGGTTCCGTCCAGGCAGAGCGCACGATCACAGGATTCTAGTGCGCACGACCACTGGTCGTGCGCCACTGACCGTGCGCACTGTTTAATTCCAGCGCCTATAAAATCCGCTGCTCGCGATTTAGGTCGGATCGCTCGCCCGACTCCGCCGTTTTCTGCTCCCGTCCGCCTGGTTTCGCTCCTCCATCGCCGCCCACCTTAGGGAGGATCTCCGGGCAAGCTTTCAACGCCAAATCTTCGCCGGAGTTTCCTCTCGGCCTCCTCCTTCATCCAAGAGCTCCAAAGGAAGACCTAGCCGCTATCTCCATCGAGCAAGAGGAAGTTTGCAACCTCTACCGGATCGTGACACGAAGAAGACGGGTCCATTGGAGAGTCGTGACAGCTCTCTCTACCCCGGACGTAGTTATGGACCGAGCTTGGACGCGGATTGACAACCCGGCGATTCCAACCGTGAATCTTCAACGAGCCTTCGGATTCGGTCGATTTCTTGCCCTGTTCTCCTTTTATTGATTGTTGTAATAGCTAGATCTATGTATGTTGATGAAGTTGCACTTGAACTAGTTTGTATTTCCATATATTTCTTGTATTTGTGAAATGCTTGTTATTTGAGTTGCTTGAGGTGCGCCACCATCCCTTTTCCACTCCACCACCGTGTCCGGTGCCGCACTAGCAATTGCTAGTGGCGTGCTTGTCGAAGAGGTGCTTACGACCCTCATTCCGCTAGCCTACTCGCCCATCCGCCTACCGAAGCGTGGCATCGCGGCCCGTATTCCATCCCGCCTAACGAAGCAGCGCGCTCAAGGCCTGCATAGTTCGATCCATTAGCCTACTCGTCCATCCGCCTACCGAAGTTTGGCATCGCGGCCCGTATTCCATCCCGCCTTACGAAGCAGCGCGCTCAAGGCCTGCATAGTTCGATTCCGCTAGCCTACTCGTCCATCCGCCCTTGCGACGCAGCGCGCTCAAGGCCTGCCTAGTCTCCATCCCGCCAAGCGAAGCATTGCATAGCGGCATTGCATAGGAGTAGTTGATAGCTTTTATTTTATTTTCCAAAAGCCAACCCAACTCCCCCGCATCCCATCCGATTTTAGGACTTCATCTCAAGTCCTTCCTCGAAACCTAACTCCACCTTACGGTGTTCCTTGAGAGATTCGATACTCGGGGATTACTCCTCGTTTTATATTACTTGAACGATCGGTACACTGCCGTTTCGTGTCGCAGTCGAGCTACCGCCTATAGTGGTGTGTGAGATTTGCGCCATAAAGTTTTTGGCGCCGTTGCCGGGGAACACAGTCGTGTGAGTTTTCTCGAGAGGGAGAGCCGAGAGATAGTAGTTCTTCCAGTGTGTATAGCCGCCTTTTTAATTTTTGTTTGCTTTTACTTATTTACTGCTTGTTTTTATTTCTTTCCCTCTTATTTTAAAAGTTTTAGGCAAGTCTAATCCAAGAAGTTTACTTAGTTGTGTAGATTTCCTTGCAAAGAATTTCAGTTTCTTTTTATCTGCTTTGAATTTTGAAAATGTCGTCATGGGATATTTCACCTAGCTTTAATGACAAGATGGTTTATTATTTGGACCAATTGAATGAGTTAAATGCTAGGCAGTGTAGGAACATTGTTTGCTTGTTGTGTCGAGGAGAGGGTCATGAATTGAAGGACTGTCCGCGTCTTTTCAATCCTGACCGCCGCTCCTCCACTCAGGACAACATTGTCCCTATCGCTCATTCTTTACCCATGGAGGCAATTGTGCCCTCTACCCCTGAGCTTGTCTCGTGCACGGACTCCTCACTCCCTGTTTATAGCTTCACTCCCAGTGATGATGATCACTGATCTGTTAGCCAACAAGGAGAGGAATGGGAGCTCCTAGATGCACCTGAGTTTGATGAGGAAAGTATTCTTTCCATCGGGGAGGCTTTAACAGATCTTTTTGCGGAGGAACAAAATCTTTGTGTTCCTCCAGTTTCTTTGCATGATTTTTCTACACACATTTTTTATGATCCTATCGAAGTAAAGGAGCTGGGTGATGCTTCTGACTCGGAGGGTGCTCCAAAGTGGGATGAGGATGTCATTTTCCCTGAGGGGAAGAATGAATACTTTGAACACGATGATGCACCTCGGTGGGATGAGGAGGATACTCTCTCTGATGAGGAGGTTTGCACTTCTTCATGGGACGAGGAGGTCCAAATCACCACTGAGGCTCCTGAGTTCTCAAGTCCCCCTTGCTATGATATTTACGATGATGATAGCGATCTACCCTTGGATCTTGCTGGGAGTGAGACCGGGACCACTCCCCCGATTTTTGATTATTTATGTCATTCTTCTCTTTTATTTCCTGACCCCCCTTCTTCATCTGAGCCTGTGCAGGTTGAGTCTTCACAGGTACATCAGGAGGACTTGGAGCATGGTGCTCAAGTCAATGATGAGTGTATCCTCACATGTGAGGAGGTTGACCCCTCCTCCATTGAGGAAGCTCCACTCATTGCCTTTTCCTCCTGCTGCCTCCCTGTTGACGATACCTTGCTAGGCAAGGATGTGTTTTGTGAGATGAGAGAGGACCAGGCCTCCTCCTTTTCTTACATTCTCTACCCTCTACCTGTGAGGAGCAGGTATCTATATTTAGGTAGAGGGGTGACTGCTCTGTCTCCGTATCGGTACCCGCTACCGATGCGCATATTAGAACAGTTACCTGTGCACTTTTCTTTTCATAGGCCTATAAGCTAGAACTGTACAAAATCTGAATAAGTCGTGCTGGGATGACAATAACCCCAGTAGTTATCTTACTTTTCAGGCATTTTATTTTATTTAATCATGTTTAGTTAGCTGTAGTTTATTTTAGTTTGTCTTTTTCTGTTTCTTTTGTTTTGCGGAGCTGACCCTTGCAGGTACTTCTTCTGGATGGCGGATGCTGCAGTTTAGTCTGGGTTTAAACGCCAATCTTCTGGTATGCTCACTTGCTGAGCATTGGGTACTCTCTTCCCCTAGTCCTATTCTGATTTTCATGTCATATGCTGTGTGGATTGTTTAGTTTAAGTCTGGGGGAGAGTAGTTTTGTTTACCCGCTCACGTGCACTATTGCACTGCATGCTAGAAGATTTCTTTTAAATTGTTTCATTTTCATTGCACACCACATCACCCACTTGAGCGCGTACTCATCTGTTTGCTTGCTCTGTTGTGAATTTAATTCTTCTGCTTATTTGGGAAAGTCTAGGTGATGGCTTAGGATTATGTAGCAGAGTAAAATGTTGACTCTAGTAGTGCTCCTAGTCGAGTGCTCGGTTGCATAGAAATTTGTGTAGAGTAGACTTCTCTTTATACTTATGGTTTTATATTTTTCTTATTAGTGTAAATGTTGTTTACTCTACTCAAATGGTGAATTCGGTGGAATCAAACGGTAGCATAGGGATGTGTGTAAACGATCGCTAGATTCGTATTGCTTGAGTCAGGAGAAAGGAGAATCTTTCTCGGTGGCTAGAACTTGCCCCAAGCGATTCTTGAAACATGGGTATACGGTTAGTCAATTGCGTGAATGTGATATAGGCCATCATTTTGGCCCGGTTGAGCCTTTGTGCCTATGCCTACCGCTATATCCTCGCTAGCCCAGTTGTGCCTACCCGTTCTTTGATTCAGCCCCACTTTTATTTCACCAAAGCCCAAAAGCCAATCCTAGTCGCACACCCAAATCTGAGCTTTAGCTGTTTATTATTTTCATGAGTTGGGTTGTTGATGTGGTAATATGTTTGTGAAGATGTGGATGTGTCCTTTTGTTTATTTGCTGAAAATGATAAGAAAAGAAAAAAAAAATGAGAAAAAGAAAAGAAGTTAAAAAGAAAGGAAAGAGAAGGAGTGTTTAATTGAAAATCTTTATGTATAGATTTATGTTTGGGAGTAGGCGGTGCACGCACCCATGCTGTTAAGTCCAAGTCTGGGGGTGTTGTGTACCCGCATGTTTGTGTGGTGAATGAGGATAGTTTCCTGCATTAGCTCGTTTGGGCTTAGTGATTTAGCCGTCGTTTTTATCTTTGTTTTTCCTCACCTAAACCCAAGCCTCATTTAAAACCTAAAGTCCTATTGATTCACGCATTTGAGTCAAACCAGTGCCGTGGAGAGAATGTGACCGGGCAAGCCTATGGTCACCGACACCGATGGATTTCGGTGGAGTTTGTCCGGCATCCCAATCTTGAGCAATGCTCATCTCAGCGTTTAGTTTACTTTCTCCTTATGCATGACCGAACGATTCACCGCTTTTCACCATTTTGAGTAGTTGTAATATGCTTTTACTCTTTTAGAAATATATAGACTGTTTATATAATCAGAAATCTTCTCTACTATTTTTCTTATGCACATGAGCATGCGACTTCGCATGGTACTCTGTATTGTAGTTTTAATCCATCTACTTTTCTTTCCCAGTTCGCTTAGAATTTGTTTGCTCGGGACGCGCAAACAGGTAAGTCTGGGGGTGTGATGAGTCCTGATCATATACACTTTTATGGACTCATCTGGGCCATTTATTTAGTCATTTCACTGCACTTTAGCCCTGTTTTAGTTTATATTTGATATTCTATGCTAGGTGCACTTTTAGGCCTATTTTGGTGTGATTTCATTTCTATCTTCATTAGTAGTTTTCATGTGCGGTTAAGTGTCACTTTCAGTGGCTAGATTAGTGTTGTACGCTGGAACAGTAGTCGTGCAGGTGTTCCCGGTGCAATTCTGCACAGGAACACTGCGCACGATCACTGGTTCTACTGCGCACGACCACTGATCGTGCGCCACTGATCGTGCGCACTTAATGCCTTTTTCATGAGTTCTGTTTGGAGCAGTGCGCACGACCATCGATGCTAGTGCGCACGACCACCGGTCGTGCGCCACTGCTCGTGCGCACTTATCATTAAAATTCTGAGTTCTGTTTGCTGTATTGCGCACGACCACCGACGATAGTGCGCACGACCACCGGTCGTGCGCCACTGGTCGTGCGAACATTTTATTTTATAATTTCTGTCTTTGCAGGTTCCGTCCAGGCAGAGCGCACGATCACAGGATTCTAGTGCGCACGACCACTGGTCGTGCGCCACTGACCGTGCGCACTATTTAATTCCAGCGCCTATAAAATCCGCTGCTCGCGATTTAGGTCGGATCGCTCGCCCGACTCCGCCGTTTTCTGCTCCCGTCCGCCTGGTTTCGCTCCTCCATCGCCGCCCACCTTAGGGAGGATCTCCGGGCAAGCTTTCAACGCCAAATCTTCGTCGGAGTTTCCTCTCGGCCTCCTCCTTCATCCAAGAGCTCCAAAGGAAGACCTAGCCGCTATCTCCATCGAGCAAGAGGAAGTTTGCAACCTCTACCGGATCGTGACACGAAGAAGACGGGTCCATTGGAGAGTCGTGACAGCTCTCTCTACCCCGGACGTAGTTGTGGACCGAGCTTGGACGCGGATTGACAACCCGGCGATTCCAACCGTGAATCTTCAATGAGCCTTCGGATTCGGTCGATTTCTTGCCCTGTTCTCCTTTTATTGATTGTTGTAATAGCTAGATCTATGTATGTTGATGAAGTTGCACTTGAACTAGTTTGTATTTCCATATATTTCTTGTATTTGTGAAATGCTTGTTATTTGAGTTGCTTGAGGTGCGCCACCATCCCTTTTCCACTCCACCACCGTGTCCGGTGCCGCACTAGCAATTGCTAGTGGCGTGCTTGTCGAAGAGGTGCTTACGACCCTCATTCCGCTAGCCTACTCGCCCATCCGCCTACCGAAGCGTGGCATCGCGGCCCGTATTCCATGCCGCCTAACGAAGCAGCGCGCTCAAGGCCTGCATAGTTCGATCCATTAGCCTACTCGTCCATCCGCCTACCGAAGCGTGGCATCGCGGCCCGTATTCCATCCCGCCTTACGAAGCAGCGCGCTCAAGGCCTGCATAGTTCGATTCCGCTAGCCTACTCGTCCATCCGCCCTTGCGACGCAGCGCGCTCAAGGCCTGCCTAGTCTCCATCCCGCCAAGCGAAGCATTGCATAGCGGCATTGCATAGGAGTAGTTGATAGCTTTTATTTTATTTTCCAAAAGCCAACCCAACTCCCCCGCATCCCATCCGATTTTAGGACTTCATCTCAAGTCCTTCCTCGAAACCTAACTCCACCTTACAGTGTTCCTTGAGAGATTCGATACTTGGGGATTACTCCTCGTTTTATATTACTTGAACGATCGGTACACTGCCGTTTCGTGTCGCAGTCGAGCTACCGCCTATAGCGGTGTGTGAGATTTGCGCCATCAGGCGCACATTAGGAGCATGTCTTCCATCGTCCTATTAGTCCTTTCATTCTGTCCATCCATTTGCGGGTGGAAGGTCGTGCTAAACTTTAGCTTGGTACCTAATTTTTTGTAGATTAGTTTCCAGTCATTAGATGTGAAACGCACATCTCGATCACTTACGATGCTATGGGGAACTCCGTGCAATCGTACAATATCAATGTATAG
This sequence comes from Dactylorhiza incarnata, assembly GCA_033032865.1. Taxonomy (NCBI): domain Eukaryota; kingdom Viridiplantae; phylum Streptophyta; class Magnoliopsida; order Asparagales; family Orchidaceae; genus Dactylorhiza; species Dactylorhiza incarnata. The sequence goes on along the minus strand of JAWHQI010000026.1, from coordinate 1,181,618 downwards.
CTTTGCGAGCATTTCCACAAAATCGTCCTTCCGGTTCGGAATAAAGTGCAATTCATTCGTCAAACGATCCAAATGGCATCGTTTCCATGTTATGATATTGGCAATCCGTGCACAAAATCCATTGAAATATCATCAAACTTCCATTCCGGGATCGGTAAAGACTTCAGAAACCCACCAGATCTTCGACATTCAGCCTTCACTAACGCGCATGTATGACACTTTTCCACGTAGAGAGCAATGTCTTTCTTCATTCCTGGCCACCAGAAGTGTTTCTTCATATCCATATACATCTTTGTGCTCCCCTGGTGAATCGAGTACTGGGTAAAGTGAGCCTCGTACATCAACTCTTCCCGTAACTTGGCAACTTTTGGGACACACAACCTACCATTTTTCCATAAATGACAGTCGTCGAAGGAGAATTCGGCGTTAGACCCATCCACAGTCTCCACTTTGTAACGCTTCATGCTTTCATCTAGCTCCAAGCTTTTCGAACTCGGTCGGTAAGGTCGTATTGAACCTCTATCTAGTTCAAGCATGTTGTAGTAGACGCTCTCCTATCGACACAAGTGATCTCCAAGGACTCTATATCACAGATTATGTTGGGAAAAAACCCCTTGTGATTTAACTTAACAAAATACTTATAAGTGAATTTACCTTCTAGGTTTATTACCCATTGAATAATGAGGGTAATTTGTACATTAGATGTCTTAGGATGTCACACTCACCTTTGAGTGTCAAGACTAGGTCAGGACAAGCATAATCTGAGTTAAATTAACACGTACGTCGAATATAAGTCGACACAACATCGACTTAATGTCGACGCAACTCAAACTAGAAATCCAAGCAACTCAATCTCTCTATCAGAGTATATCAAGTCGAATCTACGTCGAATAGAAGTCGACGTAGATAAAGTAGCATGTCAAAGTTACCTTAGAAGTCGACGCAACCTTGATTTCAATTTGACGCAGAAGGAAGTGTCTGTCGAAACCATCAGAAGTCGATGCCACGTTGACTACAATTCGACACAGACAATGAAGTTCAGAATGAGGTCTTCAACTCGACGATTAAGTCGATAAGTAATCGACGTAACACCGACAACAGAGTTCAACCAGAGCAAGATGGAATTCAAAGCTGCTCTTACCAGAACTTGAAGGTGCGTCGATAAGAGAGAGAAAGAAGTCGACGCAGCGTCAAATACATTCTGAAAATGAAACATTTCCAGCTGTCATTTTAGAACTCTCTCTAAAGGCCCACAACACTAAAGACCATTCTACAACGGCTTGTTTATTGCCAAGAATGGAGAGAAGCATTAAAGAAGACAGGAAAAGCTTTCTTCGAAAGGATTCAAATAGCTGGCAGATGGGTCGTGAACAAAAGAAGAAAGAAAGATTAATTGTCCAAGACTATGCCTTTTCAGGACAATCCAAAATAGGAAACTAATTCAAAATTAATCATGGACAATAAATAGGATGAGAAGAGAGGAAAATAGAGGGCATTCATCACAATCTGCTATAGTTTTGTCGATTAGTGTTTCTTCTTCTTCCTCCTGAAACCCTAACAGAGACAAATAGAGAAAACAAGTGCTCTCTTAGGACAGAAATTAGAGTTGCTTCTTCATTAAAATCATATAGTAACCAGATAACAAGTAAAAGATATACAAAATGATCTGAAGAATATAAATCTTTCAAATCATCACAATCATAAGCAAGGGTTCATCATTAGCAGATCCATTGAAGGGAAAAATAGAAGATGAAAGCTTCTACAGAATTCTGAGAACATAATTCTTCTTCTTTATCTCCTTTCTTCTTTCATCTTCCTAAACTGTACAGAGTTTTAAGAATCCCTCTTCCAAAGGATTCAGTGGTTCAAGATCTCGTTATCAAAAGATCTGTGTGGTTCAAGATCTCCATATCAAAAGATTTGAGTGGTTCAAAATCTCCTTATCAAAAGATCTTTGGTTCTAAGAGTCTCCTTGTCAAAAGACTCAAGCACAGGTTGTACATTCCTACCAGGTGGTAGAAGAGAGGACTACCCACATTTTGGGGAACCTCTATAAAATCTTATGTCTTCTGTGTGTGTTTATTTTCTGTGCTGTCCCATATAGCTTAGAGTTTTTCTGCTTTACTTTAACAGCATTAATTTTATTCTGTGTTAGGTATTGTTGAAGCAAAATGCTTAGTGTTTTTATTGTGTGTGCACAAATAGGATAGAAATATTTTTAAATATCTATTCACCCCCCCCCCCCCCCTCTAGAGTATACTCAGAGGCACACTGTGCACATTTACTTGGTATCAGAGGGAGGTTGATCATTATAAGGTTAACACCTTGATCAAAGAGATCTCCTACTCTTATTTTTCTACGATAAATTTATTTTATTAAGAATATGAGTTCTAAGTGTAGAACCCCATATTCGCTGAGTAGGTCCAAGGGGCCCCGAGGGCCAGGTGGCAGGGCAAGGAACGGAATAAGGAGTCCAAGAGGTCTTTGGGCGAGTGAGGCCCGCACTCGCGGATCACTCGCATAGGCATCAGGACAGATAGGCGGGAGCGCCCAAGATCTCGCCCCTCAACCGAGCCGAACACATGGCGAGTGATGGCCTCATAAACCATTCGCCCGGCGAACCATGATAGGCAGGGAGCCTGGCGAGTGGTGCCTTCACGGACCACTCTCCCAAAGGGTTTTGAGGGGGAAATTACCTAGATACCCCTTGTGGGCTGCCAATAGCCCTTCAGAACATCGGAGTTAGGCTGTTAGCAGACCAATTTGGGGTGCGATTAGTAAAACCAAAAGGCGGATTTACGCTATTTGCAGTCCAAGACTAGAAATTCTATAAATAGACCCTTAAGGGCACCTTGGAGGAGATCAGATCTTTTGGGCTCTCTCCTCCAGGCAGTTTTCGGAGTTGGCTGCTAGTGCCCTCCAAGGTGCCCGACTGAGCATTGGTTTGGGAGGGGAAGCTCTCTAAGATTTTCCGGGTGTGTGGCGGGACCTCCTCGCTGCAGCCTTGGGTCTGTTCCAGATTTTTCATCCTCGGTCAGGAGAGTTTGGTGAGGGAGAAATAGGCGTAGGCTACACCCCCTGTGGGTCCGAACTCAGAGACCGGTTGCCGGTTTCAACATTTTTGGTGCGGTGAGCGTGGACCATAGCCAGTGCAAGAAAATCCCAAGTTGAGCTCGATGATAGGAGATGGAGGAAACGGTTCTGACCCAGGCCACTCGCAGCCACCAGCAGCAATGGAGTGGTTGGAGATGTTCGAGAAGTTTCAGCGAGAGGTCATGCAGACCATGCAGGTAGCTCTCGCCGAAATAAGCGAATGCGAGACGCTCGTGGTCCCGGTGGTTCCACCCTAACAGATCGGTGAGAATGCTCTGGGCCAGCGGCTTGGGAAGGAGGTCGCGGCGGAAGCGAGTGTGCGAGATCTCCCAGGGCGGTAGCTGTTCAGCTGCCCGGTGAGTGCAGAGGTGTGTGAGCTAACTCCGCGCGAGAGGACCACTCACCGAGCAGGAGAAGGGAGACCCTTCTGTGAGTTGATCCTCTCGGCTACGGTGCCAGAGGGGTTCAGAAGTCCGGAGATTTCTTACTATACCGGCAAAGATGACCCAGTCCTGCACCTGCAGTGGTTCGAGGACATGGTCTCAATCCTTCCAATGACAGATGCCTTCCAGTTTTGGCTCTTTGCCACCACTCTGAAGGATAAGGCGAGGGACTGGTTCCACCAGCTTCCTATGGGTTCCATCTACACCTTCGAGGACTTGCGTCGGAGCTTCAGGTTGCGTTTCTCAACGTCAAAGAAGAGGAAGAAGGATGTAGAGGCACTTTTTAAGATCAAGCAAGGGCCCGGGGAGTCATTGGCCCATTACGTGGACAGGTTCCAAGAAGAGATCCTGCAAGTCCAGGAGGTGTCGGGGTTCACCCTCCAGCTAGCCTTTATAGTGGGGCTGCAGGAGGGGTTCTTCAAGATGGACCTAAAGCGGAAGGCCCCTCTATCCTTTGAGGAGCTGATGGAGCGGGCGGCGGAGGAGATCGAGGGAGAGGCTTCCAATACTGAGTTTGCAAAGAGGTTGGCAAAGCTGAGCGAGCCGGAGGTAAGGCACCAGGGGGAAGATGGAGGGAAGAACCCAGAGGTTGGGGGTTTCGGGGGCAGCAGCGGGATTGGGGGGTATCAGGAGCCCAATAACCGGCTGGCTTGGAGGCCCCAGGAAGGACCAGCGAGAGGTCAAGAAAGAGATCACCAACGAAGGGGGGAAGGGAGGGTCCCGGGATGGAGGCAAGGTCCCAGACCACCTCACCCCCCCCCCCCCCCCCCCCCCCCCCCTCGAGAGCAAGCCATGGTTGTAGGACGAGGAAGAGGAGGAAGAATAGGAAGAGGAGGAAGAGGGGGCAGGGTGGCGTTGCTCGACTGTGACTTTCATCATGAAGAAGGTCACGCGATGGCCACCTGCCCGGAATTTCTGGAGGTGAGGGGAAGAGGTCAGCAGTAGCAGTGGCATGTGAGGATCGAGGAGGTGCTACCCGGAGAAGAATAGGATAGGTGCGAAGACAGGACCGACGTAGGAGCCAGGGGAGGGGTCGGAGTGATCCATGGTGGGGTGGGAATAGAAGCGACTCGCAAGAGAAGCTTCCAGGCAATGCTCAGGAGAAGCGTCGCGTCAACCTCCCAAACCCCGCCCTCTTCGGAGAAGCTCACCTTCTCGACAGAGGACATGCCAGACTTTGAAGACCCGTTCTGTGACGCTTTGGTGATCCAGGCGACAATTGAAAACTTCATTGTCTCCCGAATCTTGGTCGACAACGGGAGTTCGGTGAATGTTATCTTCAAGAAGGCCTTTGACGCGCAAGAAGTAGAAGCGAAGAGAGTGCAAGCCTCAGATGGACCCTTGTTTGGGTTCTCAGGGGAGAGGAAGGAAGTTGAGGGATGATTCGGCCTCCAGGTGACATTGGGAGGGGTCCCTAGGAACTGCCGGTTCGTCATAGTGGACGCTCCGAGCAGCTACAACGCCATATTTGGATGCCCTCTCATCAGCACCTTCCAGTGCGTTCCCTTGTCCTTCCATTAGTGCTTGAAGTTCCACAATGGAGGAGTTCAGGTTCGGATCTGGGGGATGCAAAGGTGGCGAGGCAGTGCTACGTGACTGCCGTCAACACTATCTCTTGGATGACGGAGGCTGAAAGGGTGGACAGGGAGATGAAAGGGCCAGAGGGGCCAGGTTGAGACAGGGGGGAAGGAAAAGGAGAGAGCAGCATCCCAGGAGGGGAGAAGGAAGTGGCTCCAAAGGAGCGTATCGAGCAGATGGAGGAAGAGGCTTCGGAGGAAGAGAAGACCCTGCCCGAGGGGAGGGAGGAGAAGGGTAGATGGGAAGAGCCGGCCCGTCTTAAGGTGACTGAGGAAGTGGTCGAGATAGAGGTCACCACCCAAGGGGGAAGAGTGGAGAAGGTGCGGATCAGCGGGGGTCTTGGACCGGAGGACAGGAAGAGGATGATGGATTGCATCCAGAGGAACGTGGACATCTTTGCATGGAGTGCGGCGGACATGTCGGGCATAGATGCACACGTGGCTTGCCACCGCCTCAAACTTGAGCCAGGAACCCGCCCATCAGGCAGAACAGGAGGGCCATCAATGACAAGATAGAGGATCCGATTCGCGAGGAGGTAGAGAAGCTCCTCCAGGCAGGTTTCGTATCAGAGATCCAGTATCCAGGCTGGGTCTCTAATGTCGTTATGGTAATGAAAAGCGATGGTCGCTGGCGTATGTGTATCAATTTTTCTTATAAATAAGGCCTGCCCTAAGGATTGTTATCCCTTGCCTCGAATCGACGCGCTAGTTGACTCCGTCCTCGGTTTTTCTGTAATGTCTTTCTTAGATGCTTTTTCAGGTTATCATCAAATCAGGATGCACTCCCCGGACGTCAAGGACATCTCCTTCATCACAAGGGAAGGGTGTTATAGCTACAAGATGATGATGTTCGGGCTAAAGAACGTAGGGGCGACTTACCAAAGAATAATGGACCGGGTCTTCCGGGAGCAAAGAGGGAGAAACATGGAGGTTTATGTAGATGACCTCATGGTCAAGAGTAAGAGCGTGATCTCTCACCTCCATGACCTCGAGGAAACCTTTGCCACTCTGCGCAAGTATAAGATGCGGCTAAACCCCCTGAAGTGCATATTCGGAGCCAGCAAGGGGAAGTTTCCGGGGCATCTCCTCACCCAGGCGGGGGTAGAGCCGAACCCGGACAAGGTCAAAGCCATAATGGAGTTGAAATCACCGCGAAATGCTAAGGAAGTTCAACGTCTAACTGGGAAGCACGCGGGGTTGAGTAGGTTTCTCTCCCGGGCTGGAGAGAAATGCTCCCCCTTCTTCAAGTGTTGCGAGGTAACCAGAAGTTTGAATGGACGGGGGAATGTGAGGAGGCCTTCCAGGCCCTGAAGAGCCAGCTCACCAAAGCTCCGCTACTCCAAAGTCCTAAGGAGGGAGAAAATCTATCCTTGTATCTAGGGGTCAGGGCTGAAGCTGTAAGCTCTGTCCTGGTCCGGGAAGAGGGCAAGAAGCAGCTGCATGTTTACTATGTAAGCAGGGTCTTGAAGAAGGCGGAACTTCGATACCCGATTTTGGAGAAGTTGGCCTTCGCTCTGGTTATCTCGGCCAGGAAGCTCAGGCTGTATTTCCAGGCCCACTCGATCCAAGTTGTGACGGACCATCCCCTTCACAAAATCTTTCAGGGGGTGGAGCACTCAGGAAGGCTCGCGAAATGGTCAGTGGAGTTAAGTGAATTCGACATGACCTTTGTCCCCCGATTGTCGATGAAGGCTCAAGCGGTCGCGGATTTCATGGCAGACTATGTAATCGAAGTGGAGGAGGATCAAGTTCTTCATCACATCCCTTGGAAGCTGTTGGTCGATGGGGCGTCGGGCAGGAATTCCTTAGGAGGAGGGGTGGTGTTGGAGAGCCCTCATGGGGTGAAAATCGAACAAATTCTAGTAATACACTTTCCAATCACCAACAACCATGCGGAATATGAGACAGTAATCGCCGGCCTACGTCTGGCTCAGGATTTGGGGATTCACGATGTGGAAGTTTGTTGAAAATGTTGAAGTGTGATCTTGGCGGTCTGGGGGGTGTTCGCGCGGTCTGGTCTAACCGCGCGACCTGGCAGTCTCTTCTACGGTCTGACCTATTCAGTCTAGCCGCAGTCTACTCGGATTAACTGCCGTTCTTTCTGTCCAAGGTTGTCGAGGTGAGGCCAGGCGGTCTGGTTCGTGAGACCGCATGGTGAGCTGTTCTTTGTACTGTGCGGGTTATACTGTTAACCACGCGGTCTGTTTTCTATATCCGACAGTCCGGTCTGGTGGTTGTCTGGGTTCTTGGTGGTGCGCGCCGACTAAGGTTTTCTTAGTCACGCAGTCTCTCTTTTGTGTTCGCATAAGATGGTCCTTCGGCGATCTGCTGGTGTATGCGGACACTGGTGTTGGTCGACTTGGCGGGCTGTTGCCTTAGTCGACTTGGCTGTGTTCACGGTCTCTGGAGGAGGTCTCTTATAGGCAAACACTGGTGGTGGGCGTCATGACCGTGCGATTTGACATGATCACGCGACTTCTTGGAGGAGTGGCGATCTCCTGGTCAGGCTTGAAGTCGGCGAGCTCACAAAGCGCAGAGCGATCTTCTGCTGACCGCGTGGGTTTATCGATCTTGGTCGCGCGGTCAGGGAGGTGACTATCTCATACGGTGGTGACTGGATCAGGTCACACGCCTATAAATAGGAGTCACTGTAGCAGCAAAATTAATCGCACCAAGTGTAAGCTGAGCTCGCGCCTATTTCTCGCGGTCTCTTGTTTGTGACCGGCCGGTTTGCTGATTGAACTTTCCTTGTGCAGCTTCTGCGGATTGTGCGGACAGCAGCGGTCACCTCTTCTTCTAAGGTGTTCGGGCGGTCTTGCGGCTTGCAGTGCGGGTTGCTGGAGTTTGGGAGAATCAATGGAGTTCGGGAGGTCGCGGCTTCAGTGGTGTTGTTCAAGTCGCCGGTAGTCTGTTCGCGCGGTCTCCCTTTCTAGTCGCGCGAACACCCTGACCGCGCGGTTTGGCGGTTTCTGTGTTCAGACCGCCAGTTATCTTTCTTCAGCTTGTTTTGTTCTTTTTTGTTTTGTGTACTGGCGAAATCATGTCACGCCATGTATACCTCGCTCTCTAATGAAGATTTCTGCTGTTATCAATAAAGATTGCTTTGCTTCATGTGCTTCTGGTTGTTGGCTGTAACTTTGAGTTGTACAATTCCTGCTCACTCCTAGATCTACGGAAAATTTCACAAAGTTCTCACAGACTCGATGGTGATAGCCTCGCAAATCAAGGGTGAGTTTGAGGCAAGGGAGCCCACACTCATGATATATTTGGACAAAGTAAGGGGTCTCATCGGTGCATTCAAGACCTTCTCCATCAGGCACATACCAAGGGGAGAAAGCATCAAGGCGGATCGTTTGGCCAAGTCCGGTCCTCGGGTCGGAGGAACCTTGACAGATCTATTTCTCCCTTCGATTGAGGAAGGGGAGCTCATGGACATAGAACAGCGCCGCTCGTGGAAGGACCCTTTCATGACCTTTCTGGCGACGGGTAAGTTTCCAGAAGAGGTCCCAGATCAAAGACGCTTTCGATATAAGTCCTCCTACTACGTGCTTCATGAAGGGGACTTGTATCGGAAGACCCTCTCCGGACTCTTGGCGCGATGTGTCTCGGAGGAAGAAGCCCCGAGGGTCCTGGAGGAGGTTCATTCCGGCGAATATGGCAGTCACTCGGGGAGCAGGGCGTTGGAAGAAAGGATAATGAGGCAAGGATACTTCTGGCCGACCCTGAGCAGGGATGCGGCCGCGTTTGCCAAACAATGTCGAAAGTGTCAGCTATTCGCCCCACTTCAACTTTTGCGAGCTCAGAGGCTAAGGAGCATCACTGCGCCCTAGCCCTTCGTCATATGGGGGATGGATCTGGTAGGACCTTTTCCTCAGGCCAGCAGACAAAGGAGATTCATCTTGGTTATGATCGACTACTTTTCGAAGTGGTTGGAGGTCAAGGCCCTATCAAAGGTCACCTCCCAAGTAGTCTGCAACTTCGTATGGGGAGAGATTATCTGTCGACATGGGCTCCCTCAAGCCATCGTCACAGATAACGGTCCGCAGTTTGCCAGCGAGGAGTTCATCAGCTTCTGCAGCCAGCTGGGGATAGACTTCAGGTTCGCATCCATCCATCACCCCAAGAGCAACGGGCAGGTGGAGGCAGCAAACAAGGTCTTAGTGAACCTGCTCAAGAAAAAGGTGGAGAACTTGAAGGGGAATTGGGTGGAGAAACTCCCCTCGGTCCTATGGGCTCTGAGGACTACCCCCAACACCGCCACTGGTGAGACCCCCTTCAAGCTCTCTCATGGTTGCGAGGCCTTCATTCCCGTGGAATTTGAAGTCAAGACGCCCCGGGTAAGGGCCATCTTAGATGGTGATGAAGAATGGAGGACAGGAAATGAGGAGGAGCTACGACTCTCCTTGGATCTGATCGAGGAAGTCCGAGATCTAGCCGCCATTTGACAAGAAGAAGTACAGAGGCGGATGGCCAAATACTTCGACAAGCACGTCAGGATCAAGCAATTCGAGAAGGGTGACCTCGTGTTGAAAAAGGTCGACGCGGCCGGAAGGTCAGCCGCAGTAGGGAAGCTCTATCCAAATTGGGAAGGCCCCTATGTCGTAGAAGAAGCATTGAAATCAAGAGGGTACCACCTCCAAAATGTGGAGGGTGAGTCCCTCAATCACACATGGAGTGGTGATGACTTAAAGCATTTTTATCCCTATGTCCATGTAATAAGAATACTTTGCTTTACAACCTAACCTTTTATATAAGTATGCGGTGTGATGGATTACGTGATGATGGCGAAAGTTCCAAAGGTTGGCCCCGTGCAGACCCGCTGTCCAGGCTCTCACCTAGCTGGCAGGGTCGAAGGCTCACTCGGAGTCAAGTTTCAAAAGCTCCAAAGGTTGGCCCCGAGCAGACCCGCTGTCCAGGCTCTCACCTAGCTTGCAGGGCCGAAGGCTCACTCAGAGGCAGGTTCCAAAAGTTCCAATGGTTGGCCCCGAGCAGACCCGCTGTCCAGGCTCTCACCTAGCTGGCAGGGCCGAAGACTCACTCGGAGGCAATTTCCAAAAGTTCCAAAGGTTGGCCCCGAGCAGACCCACTGTCCAGGGTCTCACCTAGCTGGCAGGGTTGAAGGCTCACTCGGAGGCAGGTTCCAAAAGTTCCAAAGGTTGGCCCCGAGCAGACCCGCTGTCCAGGCTTTCACCTAGCTGGCAGGGCCGAAGGCTCACTCGGAGGCAAGTTCCAAAAGTTCCAAAGGTTGGCCCCGAGCGGACCCGCTATCCAGGCTCTCACCTAGCTGGCAGGGTCGAAGGCTCACTCGGAGGCAGGTTCCAAAAGTTTTAAACGTTGGCCCCGAGCGGACCCGCTGTCCAGGCTCTCACCTAGCTGGAAAGGCCGAAGGCTCACTCAGAGGCAGATTCCAAAAGTTGTCCCCGAGCAGACCAGCTGTCCAGGCTCTCACCTAGCTGGCAGGGCCGAAGGCTCACTCGGAGGCAAGTTCCAAAAGTTCCAAAGGTTGACCCCGAGCAGACCCGTTGTCCAGGCTCTCACCTAGCTGGCAGGGCCGAAGGCTCACTCGGAGGCAGGTTCCAAAAGCTCCAAAGGTTGGCCCCGAGCAGACCCACTGTCCAGGCTCTCACCTAGTTGGCAGGGCCGAAGGCTCACTCAGAGGAAGGTTCCAAAAGTTCCAAAGGTTGGCCCCGAGCAGACCCGCTGTCCAGGCTCTCACCTAGCTGGCAGGGCCGAAGGCTCACTCGGAGGCAAGTTCCCAAAGTTCCAAAGGTTGGCCCCGAGCAGACCCGCTGTCCAGGCTCTCACCTAGCTGGCAGGGCCGAAGGCTCACTCGGAGGCAGGTTCTAAAAGTTCCAAAGGTTAGCCCCGAGCAGACCCGATGTCCAGGATCTCACCTAGCTGGCAGGGCCGAAGGCTCACTCGGAGTCAAGTTCCAAAAGTTCCAAAGGTTGGCCCCGAGCAGACCCGCTCTCCAGGCTCTCACCTAGCTGGCCGGGCCGAAGGCTCACTCGGAGGCAGGTTCCAAAAGTTCCAAAGTTTGGCCCTGAGCAGAACCGCTGTCCAGGCTCACACCTAGCTGGCAGGGCCGAAGGCTCACTCGGAGGCAGGTTCCAAAATTTCCAAAGGTTGGCCTCGAGAAGACCCGCTGTCCAGGCTCTCACCTAGCTGGCAGGGACGAAGGCTCACTCGGAGGTAGGTTCCAAAAGTTCCAAAGGTTGGCCCCGAGCAGACCCGCTGCCCAGGCTCTCACCTAGCTGGCAGGGTGGAAGGCTCACTCGGAGGCAAGTTCCAAAAGTTCCAAAGGTTGGCCCCGAGCAGACTAGCTGTCTAGGCTCTCACCTAGCTGGCAGGGCTGAAGGCTCACTTAGAGGCAGGTTCCAAAAGTTCCAAAGGTTGGCCCCGAGCAGACCCGCTGTCCAGGCTCTCACCTAGCTGGCAGGGCCGAAGGCTCACTCGGAGGCAAGTTAAAAAAGTTCCAAAGGTTGGCCCCGAGCAGACCCGCTGTCCAGGCTCTCACCTAGCTGGCAGGGCTGAAGGCTCACTCGGAGGCAGTTCCAAAAGTTCCAAAGGTTGGCCCTGAGCAGACCCTCTGTCCAGGCTCTCACCTAGCTGGCAGGGCCGAAGGCTCACTCGGAGGAAAGTTCCAAAAGTTCTGAAGGTTGGCCCCGAGCAGACCCGCTGTCCAGTCTCTCACCTAGCTGGCAGGGCCGAAGGCTCACTCAGAGGCAAGTTCCAAAAGTTCCAAAGGTTGTCCCCGAGCAGACCCGCTGACCAGGCTCTCACCTAGCTGGCAGGGCTGAAGGCTCACTCGGTAGTGGGTTCCAAAGGTTCGAGGATTAGCCCAGGGAAAGGAAAGGTAATAAATGAAGGACCTAAGGAGGAAGATTATCATAGGGTAAGCCTTGATACAAAGGTGGCGAGTGATGTCCATCACAAAGGTCACTCACCTGCGAATAGGGTTATACAGGAAAGGCATTCGCCAGGCGAATGCACGATGCTAGCAGTCCCGAGGGACGTGGGAAGTATGCGAGATGAAGTGGGTTCACGCCACAGTTTCGCTCCCGGCAGAAATCAATGAAATCGTCTAAGTCTTTAAAGGGCATGTGCGAATGCAAAAAGGGTTGCGTCTGCGGGGCGCGCCCACATGGCTGAGTCATCTCGGTCGTGACCTAAGGCTAGGGGTCATCGGCACTCGATCAAGTAAGAGATGCGAGTGCGAGCACGATAGCGTGAGAGCACGCGAAAGGGCATGCGAGTGCGCGAGCTGTCGGGTGACAATAACGAGAAGTGCAGAAAAAGAACTGCGCAGTGGTAACTAAGATCACGAACGACAACAAAAGAATTACTTTCTACTTTGTCATAAAATTATAAGAGGCACTTGCATTACATGAAAAGAAAGAAGAAATTTTCAAGGGTCATCGACCTCGTCGTCGGAGTACCCACTGCTTGGAGAGGAGAGGCCTCCAAGATCTTGCCCGTCGCCAGCTTCATCTGCGGCATCGATCGGGGCGAAGAGATCCGGAAGTACGTGACAGGCCAGGATCCTCTCGCCTTCTTCTTTCAGAAGACCGGCCCTCCGCAGCACATCCAGCGCATGCTCCACCACTCCCTGGGCCGTCCTCTGCATCAGCCCGTCAAATTCGGCGTTGGAATAGAGATGCCGAGTTTCCCTCTCCACGGGGGGTGGCCAGGCGGCAGCATCTCGCAGCCTCTGGTTCTCGGCCTCTAGCGCCGTATTTCACTCTTCGAGGATGCGAGACCGCACGAGCAAGGTATCGTAGTTGGCTACATCCTGCAAGAAAAAAGAAGGTTAGTGCGCGGGAAAGGGAGAAAGTAGAGCGAGAACTCAAGGTGCGAGAAGAGGAGTGGGTTACCTCTCGGCTCGGGCGGCTGGCAAGAAGGGCCTCGGCAACGGCCAGTTGTTGCTTCGCGGCCGCGGCCTCGGCGGCTGCAATAGAATGGGTCTTCTCGACCTCTATGATGTTGTGCGCGGGCGAGGGAGTCGGCAGGAGGGATCACCACATTCGCATTCGGTGGATGAAGGGGGAGGCTCCGCATCCCTGTATTCAAAGGGTCAGTTAAAACAAGCAGAAGTGAGCATAGAAGTAGCGAGAGCTCGGGTTGAAGTGCCCCAGCTTATCTTCTCCCAGCGGGACCACCGGCAGCGAGCTGACATGCTTTCGCAAGTGCACAACGTCCATGTCATGCTTAAAGAAGAAGGTGTGGAGCTTAGCCTCGAACCCTCCCAGCGTTGGAGGCTGGAAGATCGACTCGTCCTCTTGCACGGGTGCGAGTGGCACGTTGCCGAACTTCCCCGTGACAAAGATAAACCGCCGAACCCAGTCGTGGTTCTTATTGGCGGTACCGATCACATTGAGGGGGCTCTGCCTAGAGAAGAACGCCACTCCGCGAGTGGCCCTGAAGGTGAAGAGCTTCCGGAAGACCGGGAGGGAGAACTCAATCCCCTCCTCGCGCAGATAGCAGGCAAATGCTACCGGCATGGCGATGGAGTTGGGATTGAGCTGCGCGGGAACCACTCCGAAGTAGCGCAGGGTCAGGCGCACCTCTATCCACAGCGGGAGGTGGATCCCTACCTCAAAGTGTTCGAGAGGGATTGCGAGTGTGTCGGGCCAGAACTGATTAATGCTATCCCGGCTCCACGGGAGGTGCCCGACGAAACCCGGAGGAACGAAATCTGCGATAGCCTGATTGAAATCCCCCTCCGAGAGGTCGCAGGTGTCGAAGTCTCGGTAGGAGAAGACCTGGGCGCAATTAGCCCAACCATCCGCTTCTTTCGGCATCGTGGAGGAACGAAATGATCTCGCGAGAGCAAAAAAGTAGAGAGAAGGGCGAGTGATATCGCGAGAGCAAAAGAGTAGAGAGAGATGAAAGAGCAGTAATGACGGTGGTTGGGTGAACTATTTATAGAAAAAAAGCGGAAAATGTTTGAAATCATTTGCGCGCGGGGTGCGGATAGCTGTCGCGACCTCCTGGCACCTCGGGGTCTGAACCACCCACCGGAACCCAGCCGCTTATAGAAGGCGAGAGCTGTACACGAGATCTCTCCTGCAAATGCAATGCAAATAGCACAACAAGAGCAAGAGCACTCGCAAGACAGCATTCAGGAAAATAGCGGAAAGCAAGATATATACATACAAACACACAATCACGTAATAGTTTGCGAGACAAAAAGGGTCTCGCCTTGGTCAGGTACGAAAAAGAAAATGGAAACAAATAGGAAGAAATAGCAGGGGGACAAGAGAACGCAGGGAGCAAGAGCCGGTAGGCTTAGTACTTATCCCACCGCCATCGGCCCCGGCCTCGCCTCCCTGTCCTTGGAGGCACTCGCGGGCAGTGAAATGCACTGACTGTTGTCAGCTCTTAGCTGATCAAGCACATTTGATCCCTAGCCCGCGCAATGTGCCTCCGAGGCGAGGTCTCCTCGCACCCACCCCGCTGGTGCTCCATCTCCCCGACCAGGTGTCCGTAGTCTCACTCGAGGGCGCTAATCCGATGCTCGAAGGCCGCACAGTGCTCCTCTGACAGGTTGGCTTGGTCTCGCTGCATCCAGATCAGCTTGGTAAAGATCTCAGTCACCCGTTCCTTCATAGTACGGGCATCCACATGGTCGCCAAGGAATTCAGAGAGGTCACTGGGGGAGGGGGAGGCGAGATCAGCCCCTCCTCCTCTAAAGGATCGGTGATTGGGATCTGGCAAAATCCTGCAAAAGCAGAGGTTAGACCTCTCTCAGATTCAAGCCGCGAGTTTTGCGGAAGGAGACAACCAACCCGATACGTATTCTTCGACGGGAGACCGGCGAGAGGTGCTGGCCTGTCCTGTGAATGGTTGACATGGGAGGTGGAGAGATTTCCCCTTCCCGGGGCGGTGCGTCTGATCGGCTGCGGCGGAAGTAACGGTCGGGTCCGCAGTAAGAGAATCAGTCCCGGGACTCTTCCTCACTGGACGTTCCTGCTCTGGGGCGGGAGGACTCTTCGTAGCATCTGGAACAGTAGAAGTACGGAAGGGAGGAGGCAAACCCGTGGTCCCAAAGGTCCCAAAGGTAGGGACTGCGAGAGCCTGAGTCAGAAGAGTTGCGAGAAGAGAAAAAAGCAAACGAGGGGGCGCAGCAGCATGCTCACCAAGCTAGGACAGGGCTCCGCCAGAGGTGCCAAGAAGGGCAGGCTCCTGGGTCGGAGGGGCGTTCTCGAGAGCAGGAGGAGGAATGGCAGCACTCGCCTGATTGAGCTCAGGGCCACCCTCAGTCGTCGACAGATCCTGCGAATGGTAAGATAGGCGGAGGTCAGTCGCATCATCATAATCAACCTTGAAAGCGAAATGTATTGCGTTACCTCATTGGTATTGACAGGAGGAAGGTCAGAGGGGGGGGGGGGAGTTTCAGACGTAGACTCCCTCTCCCCCTAGTCTCGCTGGACCATCTTGGCCTTCTTCAGCCTGTAGGGCTTAGAGGGGTCTCTTGCTGACGAGAGCCAGGGGGCGTATCGAGTGGTCTTGGGAGCGGTCCCTCCCTGTGCGGTGGCGAGACGAGCCATCATTCCTTCCGAAAGTGGCTGTGGCGTCGGCTTCATGAACGTCATGGCGAGTGCTCCGACAGAGAAAATGAGGAACAGTGATTGGAAGATGGGCAAGCTAAAGACAACAGTTGGGGCCGTATTTTTAGCTAAGTGGAGGGCCACACCAAGAAGATTCGCTCCAGGTCAGCAAAGCACTCGCCGAATACTGGGGGTTAGACTTTTATTTCCGAGCGCAGGACTCGCTCGCAAAGAGCGGGGAATGTGTACAACCCCGTATTCGCCGAGTAGGTCCAAGGGGCCCCGAGGGCCAGGTGGCGGGGCAAGGAGCGAATCAAGGATTCCAAGAGGTCTTTGGGCGAGTGAGGCCCGCACTCGCGGATCACTCGCATAGGCATCAGGACAGATAGGCGAGAGCGCCCAAGATCTCGCCCCTCAAGCGAGCAGAACACATGGCGAGTGATGGCCTCATAAACCATTCGCCCGGCGAACCATGATAGGCAGGGAGCCTGGCGAGTGGTGCCTTCACGGACCACTCGCCCAAAGGGTTTTGAGGGGGAAATTACCTAGATACCCCTTGTGGGCTGCCAATAGCCCTTCATAACAGCGGAGTTAGGTTGTTAGCAGACCAATTTGGGGTGCGATTAGTAAAACCAAAAGGCGGATTTACGCTATTTGTAGTCCAAGACTAGAAATTCTATAAATAGACGCTTAAGGGCACCTTGGAGGAGATCAGATCTTTTGGGCTCTCTCCTCCAGGAAGTTTTCGGAGTTGGCTGCTAGTGCCCTCCAAGATGCCCGGCTGAGCATTGGTTTGGGAGGGTAAGCTCTCTAAGATCTTCCGGGTGTGTGGCGGGACCTCCTCGCTGCAGCCTTCGGTCTGTTCCAGATTTTTCATCCTCGGTCAGGAGAGTTTTGTGAGGGAGAAGTAGGCGCAGGCTACACCCCCTGTGGGTCCGAACTCAGAGACCGGTTGCCAGTTTCAACACTAAGGATTATGCCTCAACAAGACCTCCAGTGTGTAACTTGAATAAGTTTACACTCTAGAAGGCCTGAATAAAACTATATATGAACCTCATTGATGAAAAATATTTTCAATGTCATCCTTACAGGTCCCCCAGCCCCAGTAAGGAAAGATGTTAATGGAAAAGTCAGACAAACCTCAGTCCCCAGAGCAGAGTGGATTGATGCTGAGAAGAAGGTCAAGGCATGTGATGCTAAGGCCATGAACATCCTGGTCTCAGCTATGTCAGATGACATATTTCAAAAAGTTATTGATTGCAACTCTGCCAAAGAAATCTGGGAATCTCTCTCCAGATTAGTTGAAGGCAGCTCTAATGAGAGAAAAGACAAAAAGTCACTTCTCATATCCCAAGATGACAACTTTAAGAAAAAGGTTGATGAAAGCATAACAGAAATGTATGACAGATTCAGCCTCATCATAAATGAGCTAAGAGGGTTTGACAAAGAAATTTCTCTTACAGAAATTAATGACAAGCTCCTCATGTGCTTCCCAAGCACATGGAAATCTAGAATTTGGGCTATTAGAGATTTTAGATGCCTCAGTGAGATAACAACTGATGCTCTGCTGGGAAAGCTCAAGTCCTATGAGCTTCTACTGAAAAGCAGGGCTGAGTCAGAAGCCGAGGAAAGAATATCAACTCCTAAAGAAAGGACTCTTGCATTAAAGACTGCTGAAGCAGAGTCCTCCACCACTGAAGAAGAGATGTTCAATCTCTTGGCTAAAAGATTGAAGAGGTGGGTCAGGACAGAGGACTCCAGAAGGAAAGGGAGGAGTTCAAGCAACCAAGGTATGACAAAACTCCTAAACAGGAGATTATTTATTTTTCTTGAAGAAAACCAAGACACTTTTCCACTGAGTGTCCTGAGGAAGAAAAGAATAAGAACAACAAGCAGAGGAAGGAGCACAAGAAGAAATCCTTCAGGAGGAAGGATAAGAAAGGAGGGAAAGGTTTCATAGCTGAAACCTGGAGTGATTCAGACTCTGAATCAAGCTCCTCATCTGATGATGATGAAGATTGTGGACCAGAAGAAGCCTGCTTAATGGCTCTGGAAGACTCCACTGCTGAGAATGAGTTAACAATCTTTGATGACTTTGACTTTTCATCAAGAGATTTTAAAGTCTGCTTTAAAGAATTATGTCAAGACTTTATTAACAACCAAAAGGAACTTAAAATAATCAGAACATAATTAGAAAACCTTAGGGGAGATAACCAGTACTCAGTTAACTATGATCTGAGAGATAATCTATATAAGAAAGAAAAGGAATTATATATATTAGATAATGAAAATTCAGACCTAAAGAAGGAACTCACAAAAGCAAAAGCCTTTGAGGACTCCCTCAATGGAAGGAGTCAAAAGCTTAAAGATGTCTCACAAAAGCTCACTAAGAGATTTGATCATCTTGATCAAAAATCACTACCCTCCACTAGCACACTAATCCTAAGAAAACTTGCATGGGAAAATCCTGTAGCATTATTTAGGTTTAGACCTAATAATATTTTAGAATCATGTGAAGATCATGATAATAATAACCCTAATAAACTCACCATAATTAATTGGGTAAACATTGGTAATCAATTAGGGATTTTAGGCAAACACCCCTTAGAAAAATCAAATAAAAATACTAAAAATAACAATAAAAGGAATCATACGTCGAATAGAACTAGACGTAATTTTAAAAATGCATCGAATGAAACTCGACGGAGTTCGGCATATACTTCGACATCAAGTCGAAGCAAGCATGAGGGTGCGTCGAATTATATTCGACGCAACCAATATTCTGCATCGAATTATTATCGACGGAACTATGCAGACACATCGAATTACATTCGAACAACTCTAAAGATGCGTCAATTTCTTCTCGACGCATGTTTCCTGCAAAGATTTATCAAACATCTAGGCCACTCTCTACCTTCATTCCTAGATGCTTCTATCGTTCTAAACTAGGACATATAGCCAAACATTGATGGCATAATAATGCAGCACTTCTTCACCTTAAGGGATATGCTGAAAGATCTCCTCACTCTTTCATAACTCCATATGATGATAGAAGAAAGAGACCCCAGCATGTGAGGGTCTATACTAATGGTTTATTTCATGTGCAGAAGGAAGACTATTCAACCACAAACCAGCAGTTGTATCTGGACAGTGGATGCTCCATGCATATGATTGGAGCAAAAGAACTGCTGGAGAACTTCAAGGCCAAGGAAGGGCCTAAGGTAATCTTTGGGAATTCTCACTCTGGGCAAACCAAAGGATATGGTTTGCTCAGGATAGGAGAAGTCTCCTTTTCTAAGGTGGCTTATGTTGAAGGACTTCAACATAATCTAATCAGTATTAGCCAGCTGTGTGATGGTGAATGCAAAGTTATATTCACTAAGTCTTTGTGTCATATAGTTAGCTCTAGAACTGACCAAATAGTATTGACTGGTCTTAGGAAAGGTAAGGTCTATGTTGTAGACTTTGAGTACACAAAGTCTGAGATCTTCTTATTCAACTCCCAGTTAGAAAATAGTGAGTTGTGGCATAGGAGACTTAGTCACCTTAATTTTAAGACCATTGACAAACTCTCCAAGCTCAACCTAGTAAGGGGCTTACCAACTGGTAAGTTCAATAAAGACCATCCCTGTAGAGCCTGTCAACTAGGAAAGTAGATCAAAGCATCATTCAAACCAATTGGTAAGAATGATTCCCCCAGAATCCTATTCCTGTTGCACATGAACCTATTTGGTCCCATCTCCACTCAAAGCTTAGCAAGTAAATCTTATACTTTAGTCATTGTTGATGACTTTTTTAGGTTCAGCTGGGAGTTCTTTCTAAAAGCTAAGTCAGATACCTTCAAGATCCTCTCAAGATTCATTAGACAAGTTCAATCTAAATTCAATACAAAGGTTGCTGTGATCAGAAGTGATCATGGTACTGAGTTTGAAAATCAGTTAATGTGTAGATTATGTGAGGATGAAGGGATAAGACAAAGCTTTTCAGGTCCCAGAACACCCAACAAAATGGGGTGGCTGAAAGGAAAAATAGAACCCTAATTGAATCAGGAAGGACATTATTGGTTGAATCCAACTTGCCAAAGTCCTTTTGGGTTGAGGCAGTAAATACTGCCAACTATGTTCTGAATAGGAGTCTCATCCACAATACTAAGTTGAAGACTCCCTATGAGTTATTGAAGGGAAAGGCACATATAGTCACTTAATTTAGGATATTTGGGTGTACTTGTTTTATCCTCAACAATGGGAAAAGTCACCTTGCCAAATTTTAGAAGAAGGCTGATGATGGGATATTCTTGGGATATTCCTCATCAAGCAAGGCCTATAGGTGCTATAATTAGAGCTCTCTCAAAATTGAGGAGTCTATGCATGTAGTTTTTGATGAAACTAACATGTTTTATAAGGGGAAGGAAACTTCCACCAACACTATTTTGCAGGAAGAAGATCAGCTAGCAGAACAAGTTGAAAGGCTTAGCAGAATGGACCATCCATCATTGTGTCAATACAAAGGGAAACAGAAGGTTGACATTGATTCAAATAAAGATTCTGCTGCAGATTAAGAGGAAATCACAGCACCTGAGGTGCCAGCAACAGAGATCATTCCAGAGAATGAGGATGAAGCCCCAACTGTCACTGAGCAAGTGATTCCTCAGGAAGAAGAGACTCTCCTAGATAACTCAACAAGATCCAGGATGACCCTAAAAGATCATCCTTCAACTCAAGTTATAGGATACTTGATAGTGGGAGTCAAGACAAGGAAATAGCTCATTAGTGAAACAATGCTGCAATGCTTCCTCGCTCAGTATGAACCCAAGAAGTTTGATGAAGCAGATAGTGATCCTCACTGGATATCTGTTATGCAAGAAGAGCTAACCTAGTTTGAGAGGAACAAGGTTTGGACATTGGTTGAAAGACCAAAGAATTACCCATTCATTGGCACGAAATGGGTATTCAAAAAAAAATGGACTCAACATGAGTCATATTCAAAAATAAGGCTAGACTTGTAGCCCAAGGATACAGGCAAGAGGAGGGGATTGACTTTAACCAGACATTTGCTCCAGTAGAAAGGTTGGAGGCCCTCAGAATGTTTCTGGCATATGCATCTCACATGAAGATCAAAGTGTATCAAATGGATGTGAAGAGTGCTTTCCTAAATGGAACTCTTCATGAAGAAGTGTATGTGGAGCAGCCCCCAGGTTTTGTCAATCCAAATTTTCCCTCTTTTGTGTATAGGTTAGATAAAGCACTGTATGGTCTTAAGCAAGCTCCAAGAGCTCGGTATGAGACCCTATCCACTTTCCTTTTGGAACACTCCTTTGAAAGAGGGAAAGTGGATAAAACTCACTTCACAAGAGCACATAAGAATCAGCTATTGCTGGTACAAAAATATGTAGATGATATTATATTTGGTTCAACTGATCAATCTCTCTGCAAAAGGTTTGCTTACCTAATGCAGTCAAGATTTGAAATGAGTAGCATGGGGGAGTTATCTTATTTCCTTGGTTCAAGTAAGACAAAATGCAGATGGCATTTTCATATCCCAATCCAAGTATACCAGAGAACTCATCAAGAGGTTTGGGATGGAAAATGCCTCTATTATGAAAACCCCCATGGCTACTAATGTTGTTTTGGATAGAGATGAAAGGGTAAGTCCTTTGACCAGAAGACTTACAGAGCATCCATTGGCTCTCTTCTCTACCTAACAGCTAGCATACCTGATATAATGTTTGATACATGTATATGTGCTAGGCTTTAGGTTGGCCCAAAGGAATCCCACATGAGTTCTGTAAAAAGAATACTCAGATATCTAAAGGGTGCACCTGAACTTGGCTTGTGGTATCCAGCTAAATCTGGATTTGAATTAATTGGTTATTCAGATGCAAATTATGTTGGATGCAGGCTGGATAGAAAAAGCACTTCGGGAACATGTCAGTTCTTGGGTGCTAGACTGATTTCATGGTTTAGCAAGAAGCAAACCACAGTCTCCACTTCTACAGTTGAAGCTGAGTATATAGCTGCAGGAAGCTGCTGCTCACAAATATTGTGGATGCAAAATCAGTTGTTGGATTACAATTTTTCTCTTGACAATTCCACAATATATTGTGACAGCTCTAGTGCTATTTCAATTGCTTCCAATCCTGTTCTCCACAGCAGAACTAAGCACATAGAGATAAGGCACCACTTTCTCAGAGATAATGTAGAGAAGGGTAAGATCAACCTTCAATACATATCCACTGACATTCAAAGGGCTGACATCTTCACTAAGACACTTGATGAAAGTAAGCACAAGTTCTTCATCAATGCACTGGGTATGCTTGATGGAGCATTGTAGGTCACTATTATTATGTATCAAGATCTATTTTTATAGAAAGTTATTGATGGGGAAAACAGTAAGAATTTTGAGAAAGGTCATACCTATTTATTCAGAGCTGCGTCGAATGCAAATCAACGTACCGTTGACTTCCACTCGACGTCACCTTCGAGAGCATCCCGGGACATCTTATTCGAATAGCACTCGATGTGTCATCAAATTCATATCGACACTTACATCGATATCATAATTGACGATTATATTTCCGAGCCACATCGACTTCAACTCGACGTTCCGTCGATTTGACAGAACACGTGCATCGACTTGTTTTGGCGCGCTAAATTTAGCTATTTTTGATGTTGCTTTGAATATAATCCTAAGTTGCAACGATTCATCTACTCAAAGCAACTTAAGCATTCGATTTTATTGTGCTTTTCAAATTTTCTCCATCTTCCTCTCTTCCATTTTCCTTTCTTCGTCTCTCTTTCTGTTTCAGTGCAGGTACCTGCAGGATCTCAATGGCATATCCTTCGCATCAATGAGATGTTATTGAAGCAGTCAATCTTGCCCTTGAAACATTGTTATCTCAGTTCAGCTCTCTATATCTTGACTTCTCAAAGGACTGATATCGCAAGCTATGCGGCCAACACAGAAGGTTACAAGACCTTACATCTGCAATTAAGGCTCTTGATGCGGAGATGAGATTGGCAGCTGTGCATGCCGATGTCTTTATATCGTTCTTCAATGATATAAAGCAGGGGGAAATGTATAAGCAGGAAGCCTCCTCAAGACTCAGTGTACACAACAACAATCCTACTCTCCTTTATTTCTGAAGGGGAGCCAACCATTTCATCTAAACTACATCTTCAAGATTCAGCAACACAAGGGGAGTCATCTCCTCCAAGGATCCTGCCTTCAACATAGGGGGAGTCCTCAATTCAGGGGGAGACTCCCCTATTCTCTGATAATCAGGTCAACCTAAAGACTCTACAAGAGTTCCATGAAGACACTGAGCCATCTATTCCTGATGCACTTGCATTTAGGGTTTTGTCTGAAGAATCCAAATCAGCACCTTCTCCACTCGGGGTTGCTGATCAGGACTTTATAACTGCCCCATCTGATTCAACTTCTGCTTAGTTCTCAACTCCAGTTCAGCCTCCACCTGCTCTAATTCAAGCAGGTAAACCAATTCTCCCAACACCTATCTTCAGAGGAAGACCTCCATATAAAGGTAGAGGAAGAGGAAGAGGGGCAAAGTGTTGGAACATGGTCTTTCGCATCTCCTAGGTTTGAGAATAACAAATCCTATGTGTATTTGATCTTGTGTGTTCAAGTGTGCAGGTTTACTAGGTCCACATGACTCAAGGAGTACACATGATGACTGCCCCCAAAATTGAGGCCAAAATTCGAAGAGGCTCACTAGCGCCAGCGGTAGCAACTAGCGCCGGGCGCTAGCGTTGATGAGCGCATTTCCGGGAGCTGTTATGGAAGGCGCTAACTCCTGGCGGTAGCGGATAACGCCGGCGGTATCGGTGAACACAGAAGGAATGAAAGCCTCATTGCCGCAGATTGGAGATCCTGCCGCGCAAGAAGTTTCTTAATCAAGGATAGCGTCGGAGTTAGCTACTAGCGCTGGCGGTAGCATGGAGCACAAGAGGCATGGCGCAATATGTTGCTACGGATGGGAGATTCTGCCGCGCAAATTGTTTCTTAATCCGGGCTAGCGCCGGCAGTAGCGCTAGCGCCGGCGGTAGCGTAAAGGCTATAAAATGGATGCTTTGGCTCCTTATTCATCATCCTCCTCCAATCCCAAACTCCAAAGCTTCGTGCCACAGCAGAGAGAGGAAGATTCAGAGCGATACTCCCACAATTCCATAAAGCCTTAAGGAGATCCGTGGAGAAGATTTCAACACGCGTAATCATCGTGACGAAAGGCCGCATCGAGTACGATCATACTCTGCGGGCCTTCGTCCACTTCTCCAAGAGATCCACATAGAGGGAGTTTTTATATTATTGTCTTTTCATTTCATATCTTTTCTGTAAACAGTAGTGAAATCGCCTCGTGTTGGCGACTAGGTCTGGGGTAGGACTTAGGGCTGAAATTTGCCTCGTGTTGGAGACTAGATCTAGGTTAGGTCTAGGGGGTGCTCAAGGCCTTTCTGGGGATAGATCGGCTAGAGCGGCTTGAGGCCATATCTGGGGAGAGATCGGCTAAAGCCAACCGGTTCGTGGGGATACGAGTCGTTATAGAAAATGAAAAAGAATTTTATTAGTCTCCTCAGATTTCTAGCGTCATAGAAATCAAGTTTTGTAAAACATTATTTGATATTAATAAAGCATGTCTCTTCATTATTGTTTTTCTTGATTTCTCTTTGTATTATTCTTGCAATATTCCGAAGTTTTTCTAAATATAATCTAAAGTTTTTGAAAACCCTTATTCACCCCCCCCCCCCCCTCTAAGGGCGCCGACCGATCCAACAAGTGGTATCAGAGGGGTTTTATTCCAATCGGCTTAACAACCGGGAATAATGGCGTCTCATGATCTCGCTTCTACTAGTGGGGGAGATTTTTGTGAAGAGGAAAAATCACTTGCACCACCTTTATTTGAAGGGACAAATTATAAAGGATGGAAAATCTTAATTGAAAATTTTATTAAAACTTTAGACATAGAAGTTTGGAATTTAGCAATAGCAAGACCCGCAAATGAATTAAATAAAAAAGAACTTCAATTAAATGCAAAAGCTAAACACTATTTATTTTGCGGTCTATCAAATGAAATTTTCAAATTAATATATTGTTTTTCAAGTGCATATAAAGTATGGCATTTTCTTGAAGAAATTTATGATTCTACAGGTATGGAACAATCGCAAGAACCGGAGAATACGCAAGCATGCACAACTCTTCAAGAATGCCCTCCTCATGACGGATCAATGGAGCACACATCTAATAGAAGAGAAGAAGAAGTATTGTGTTCGGAAGAGGAGTGCCAAAAAGATGTCAAAGAAACGATATGTTCAAATCGTTCCTCTCCCGAAAGCAATGTAAGGAAATCAAATTCCATCTTTTGTACTTCCATCTCTTCATTACAATTGCTTCAAACTACAAAGCGCAAAATTAAGAAATTAAAAAATGCTAATAAACATTTGCGCTTAGAAAATAAAAATTAAAAGGCAAAAATTAATGAAAAATCAAATTTATCTAGTTCTACACATTGCTCCTTAGTAGAAAACACCACAACTTGTGTAGAATATAATGAATTAAAAGAAAAGCACAAGAAACTTGAAAAGGATTTTATTTTAGTAAAAGAACAAAATGAAAAATTATGTTTAGAAAATTCATCTTTGATAAATGATTGTGCTAAGTGTAAAGAATATAAAATTGAAATTAATGAGATGGATGAAACATTTGATGAATATAGAAACAACTATCAAGATCATATTGATTCAATTGTTTCCATTCTTAAAAACAGCACAATCGCTTATAATAAAGCTAGACATAAATTAATGATTAAAAATAATGAATTAAAAACTAAAATCAACTTGCTTAAGGAAATAATAAAGAAAAATTCTCAACAAATAAATCAACAATTTCAAACAAATTCCAAAAGCAAGTTAAATATGAGTTTCCATAATATGTCTAAGCCCAACAAAGGAAATAAAAAATATCAAATGCTTGAAAATAAAATTCCAAATCATTATCATTTACAAAATAACCACTCTCCCAACATAAAAATAAACAAATTTCCTATAAAGAATGTTTTGCAAAATCATCATGGAAATTTGATAAATAAGAATAATATTAAACCAATGTTTGAATGGCGGCCAAAAGTTAAAGATGAAACACAAACTCAAATCAAAAGGGCCCATTCAATCATATTTCCCCAAAAGCAAACACGATTTATTTGGGTACCCAAAGGAACCGTCACTCCCGGTCCTCTTTGGAAACCTAAATCTCTTATTCATTAGTATCCCATCATGTGCATGAAGTAGAAATCAATTAAAATGAAATACACAAATTTCTACTTCATGATGTGCTTTAATGTCTTTTCTATCTTTCTTTTTGTGTTCTTTTTAAACTATCATGCCATGGTCATCCTATATAGTATTGGGAATATGATTTTATCTCATAAAGCTTAATGAGTTTATAAATCATTTTTGATCAAAATTCAAAATCATATTTTTATTTTGATGACCTATCTTTTCTAAATATCTTATATTATCCATATGAATCAAACTCTAAATTTGCTATAAGATATTTCAAATTAAATCCGGTTATTAGGCTATTAAGATTCTTAGCCTTCACCAACAAGTGGTTTAGTGAAATAACTTGATCTAAAAGAAAATTCAAGATTTAAATAAAAGCTCAACTTTCAATATGGGAGTCATTGTTCACAACAAAAAAATTATATTGTGTTCTCTCCTTGATGTCAAACATGATCTAAACCATCACTATTGTTCACCTATCAAAAAATCACATATATATTCAAAATTCTTAATTAAAGGAAAATCACTAAAATGTGTTGAAAGAAGTTATCTTCATAATGAATATTGAATTCACAAACACCACCATGATCTAGTGATATCTTTTGCTAAACATCTCTAAAATCATAATCCATATCAAGAATCATCTATAAACAACTATCACAAATTATATGATAACAATTAACATTATAATTGTTTACCATGGTTGGTGTTATGGTGTATTATGTGTGTATTGTGATTTATTTCTAGTTTAGACCTATGAATCATTTTGATATCAAACCAAATAGAATTGTCACTCCATTTTAGGTTTATAAATTGAAACACTATCAAACTTTGGCATAACATTAATCTCAAACTTATCATACTAACATTGGTACCTAAAGAACATTTGTGTCTATGATAGGTTTTATAAGTTTTTGTCAAGACATATTGTCTGGATATTGGTATCTAGGGCATACCTAGTTTATTCTTCTCATATACATTAGTTCATAATTAAAAAATCATGCTTATTTGGTGAATTCAAACATGATGTCTTGTGGCTACATTCTCTATCTATTACATTATTTTGGTAAACACAAGCCTTTGAAAAATCTTAATAAAGATATAAGAAAATATGTCTCATGCGATGATTAGGTGTCCTAGATCTTTCAAATTAACACAAATTCAAAATTGCATTTTTTTGGTGTTTAACCATCAAAAACATCTCCTTAAATTCTGCAATTTCAGCAAGAAACTCCTAATGGGACACCTAATCAAGATCAAGAATCAAAATTTCCAATATCCTCAAAAATCACTTACTGTCTCCCGCGCTAGCGCTACCGCAGGCGCTAACGTCCATGTTCGATTTTCTGTATTTTTTTTTAATTCGAAAAATCCATAAAAATATATAAATCTATATTTTCTATTTAGTTTTTGCACTTCTATTTTTCTTTATTTTCTGAAAAATCAAATACAAAAATACAAAAGCCAAATTACAAAAATATTATATATTTTGCCTTTGTGGTTTGTCATTTGTTTAAATTCTATTTCTTAAAGAAAAAATCAAATACAAAAAATATAAAACAAAAAAATTATCAAAAATTGTTAGTCTTTGAACTTAACTTTTTACTTGTATCTTGCGAAAGGGTGATTTGGGCTATCATCCCATCATATCACCTAGTACCGGGCGAACCTTTCACAAGGTAGTCCTCGGGAAGTCCAAGATCAATTTTTATGAGTTCAAGCTTTAAATAAAAATTATTCCTCAAAAATATCAAAAATTATTGTATGGACTTCATTGAAAATTAAGCATGATTTAATCTATTATTTAGAAATTCTATAATGTTGCAATTTATCTTTTCAAACTACTTTGAACATTGCCTTCATCATGCTTTGATACATCTATTAATATGTGCATAATTTATATTGAAAAGGTTGTGTAGAACTATGCGTAGCATGCCTCTAAGTATGAGTAATGTTTTATGTTTGATAATGATCGCAATTCACTCACTTATTTTGGCATTGTCTACTTATTTGTTTAATCTAAGAATGGTTGTGTATGTATTGTAATTGTACAATGAATTAAAATTGCACAAGTATCTTACCTACACAACCTTTATTTGCACTTTTAAAAGTTAAGAAAAGTGGTTATCTTTTTCATAAATTATATTGCAAAACAAGTGTATTCAGAGAACTTTGTACAAAACAAAATCATAAAATAAAGTGACAAAGATAACTCCACCAAGCACTACTTGAACCTCCTGATAAGTCTTAATAAGCGTTGTGAGGTTGAGCACCTTGGAAAGAATAATAAAGTATCTTGTGCAAACCATAACTTTCTTTCAAAATAAAAACCACTTATTCTTAAGTACACCGGATCACAATAAAAAAAACAATATTGAACAATAAAACTATGTGATCCCCCAAGCACTACTTTGCACCCTGATAAGTCTTGATGAGCATTGTGTGTGCAGAGCACCTTGGTAGTTGTACATTTGTTTTGTGCATTGAAGTGAGTGGAAGTAAAATTATTTGTGTTTTATTGTGCTCTTTACTTTACATATTACTTGTATTTTTGATTAAAACATTTGTTTACTCTATTCAAAATAAACTTTTATGCACATCATTATCTTCCATAACACTTCTTCTCATGAGTATTGGATCCTAATGCTAATTCTATACTACTCTTTATTTATGAAATGCACTAAATAACCTAGCATGCTTTCTACAATGTTTGGTATGTTTTGAAATTGTGAATTAAAGTAACATTGTAGTAATCTCTTTTTGATAAGATTATTTCATGCTTGGTTATGGTATTGTAAAAACAAAAATTTTAAATATAAAATGATTAACAAAAACATCTTCTTTTTGAAATTGAACTCATATATCTTTTTATGAACCATCATTGATTACCATAAGATGTTTTTTGTACTTCTATATGTCTTCCGCATCATTACCATATAATTGTTTTACCTTGCACTTTAACTCCGATCTATTTCTATTCTAAACACCGATCCAACAAGTGGTATCTATTTCTATTCTAAACTCTGAATTCTTAAACACTCCTCCAACAAGTGAAATATTGCCCATAAAACATCTCTTTTTAACTTAAACTCTTATTTAGTATTATGATGTTTCTTTTTCAAAATCTTCCGCAATACTCAAACTCTGATTCATTCATGAATTTCAATATAGCTATGTGAGTTTTATTTCAAAAAATTCAAATAAAAATATAAACCCATATGCTATGATATTTCCCATTAGATTTAAATGCTTAATGTTTTCCAATAATTGTTATCCATGACTTCTTTTCTCACTATAGCGGGGGCGTAGGGTTTTAGACATTAGATAACCTTATCTCTAGTCATGTCTTGTCCTTAACCGGGGAGGGTTCCAGTGGGGCCTTGCGAGGCACTGGGGGGAAAGAGTGCTAGGTTAAGTTTTTTGTCTAGTGTTTGCATATGGGATTAACACCCCAACCTACGGCATGTTTGCAGCCCCTCATGCTCATCCGTCACTTAGTACGGGGCTAGGGTGTTGACATATTGTCTGGGTAGATTGATTACTTGAAAATCATGATTTTTTTTGCTTAAAACTCTTATTTAAAGGGAAAATCATTATTTTTTGCTTAAACTCTGATATATAAAAGGGGGAGAACTACAAACAAAAAGGATAAAATAAGTCATAACTCTGATCATTTTCAATGAAAGACAAGTCTAAAACTCCTTATCATTTACTTAAAAAGCTCGATCATGCCTTCTCTTTTATTTACACATTTTTTCGTGCTCTGTTTCCCTACCCACTTTTGCTAATAACAAAGGGGGAGAACAAACATGATAAAATGCAAAAGGGGGAGAACTAACATGATAAATATATAATCCGCTATCAAAATGCAAACCCAACATGATTGATTAAGTTGATAGCATACATATTAGCGGAGCATTCACATAGGGGGAGCATGTATTTAGGGGGAGCAATTCAAAATGCTAAAATCAATAATCATCCTAAAGTCATCACTCTCACACACACACAAGTATAGTCTCATCATGCTTATATATTAATGCTTTGATTTATCATTAATGGATTTGTTATTATCAAAAGGGGGAGTTTGTTGGAACATGGTCTTCCGCATCTCCTAGGTTTGAGAATAACAAATCCTATGTGTATTTGATCTTGTGTGTTCAAGTGTGCAGGTTTACTAGGTCCACATGACTCAAGGAGTACACATGATGACTGCCCCCAAAATTGAGGCCAAAATTCGAAGAGGCTCACTAGCGCCGGCGGTAGCAACTAGCGTCGGGCGCTAGCGTTGATGAGCGCGTTTCCAGGAGCTGTTATGGAAGGCACTAACGCCTGGCGGTAGCGGATAACGTCGGCGGTATCGGTGAACACAGAAGGAATGAAAGCCTCGTTGCCGCGGATTGGAGATCCTGCCGCGCAAGAAGTTTCTTAATCAAGGATAGCGCCGGCGTTAGCTACTAGCGCTGGCGATAGCATGGAGCACAAGAGGCATGGAGCAATATGTTGCCACGGATGGGAGATTCTGCCGCGCAAATTGTTTCTTAATCCGGGCTAGCGCCG
Source organism: Dactylorhiza incarnata (assembly GCA_033032865.1). Lineage (NCBI taxonomy): Eukaryota > Viridiplantae > Streptophyta > Magnoliopsida > Asparagales > Orchidaceae > Dactylorhiza > Dactylorhiza incarnata. Next base: position 1,151,106 of record JAWHQI010000026.1, on the reverse strand, counting down.
GCGGTAGCGCTACCGCCGGCGGTAGCGTAAAGGCTATAAAATGGATGCTTTGGCTCCGAATTCATCATCCTCCTCCAATCCCAAACTCCAGAGCTTTGTGCACAGCAGAGAGAGGAAGATTCAGAGCGATACTCCCATAATTCCATAAAGCCTTAAGGAGATCCGTGGAGAAGATTTCAACACGCGTCATCATCGTGACGAAAGGCCGCATCGACTACGATCATACTCTGCGGGCCTTCGTCCACTTCTCCAAGAGATCCACATAGAGGGAGTTTTTATATTATTGTCTTTTCATTTCATATCTTTTCTGTAAACGGTAGTGAAATCGCCTCGTGTTGGCGAGTAGGTCTGGGGTAGGACTTAGGGATGAAATTCGCCTCGTGTTGGCGACTAGATCTAGGTTAGTTCTAGGGGGTGCTCAAGGCCTTTCTTGGGATAGATCGGCTAGAGCTGCTTGAGGCTGTATCTGGGGAGAGATCGGCTAAAGCCAACCGGTTCGTGGGGATACGAGTCGGTATAGAAAACGAAAAAGAATTTTATTAGTCGCCTCAGATTTCTAGCGTCATAGAAATCAAGTTTTGTAAAACATTATTTGATATTAATAAAGTATGTCTCTTCATTATTGTTTTTCTTGATTTCTCTTTGTATTATTCTTGCAATATTCCGAAGTTTTTCTAAATATAATCTAAAGTTTTTGAAAACCTTTATTCACCCCCCTCTAAGGGCGCCAACCGATCCAACACAAAGGATGACTGTTAATTTGGGAGTTGTATACAAAGGATCAAAGGAAATAATACAAGAAAGACAAGTCATATCATAAACATATGAGAGGATTGAATTTCCAGAGAATATGTAAGACCCCCCTCCCAGAACACAAAACACGGCAATAGGGGAGTCTTATGCCCAGGACAGCCGCCTTGCGGAAGCGCCAGCACACGAGCTAGCCTCCCCCATAAGACGCCTATCCTGCCGGCCAAACCAACTAAACAGCGTCAACCCATCAATAAAAGGAAGCATCAAAAGCCATAAATTCACAATAAGTAAGAGAGTCCAAACAGCCAAAAAAAATATAAGGAGAATACTATAAATAATCTCCTAGGAAATGTAGAATCTAATTCTCCAAACTGCCAAGAATTAGAAAACAAAATTTCCGGGGAAATTAAGATCCAATTTCCCCCGACCCATCAAGAATTATTAAGCATAATTTCCAGGAGGTTTAGCCCGCCAAAACATCAAAACTTAGCCAACAAAAGTAAAAGTGCAGGATTGGAAATTAGCCAAGCAGACCACTTATACTTAACTAAATAAATGAGTCCAGGATTTAGCCAATAACATATAGTCCAAGGAAAACTCCAACATCTTATAGCAGCCCCCATTGAACAATACTTAAGAAGCAGTTATATAAGGCAGCCCCATAACAAAGAGCATAACAACAGCCCCCATTTAGACAAGGAAAGAAAATAGAAGCAGCCCTAACAGAACAACATGGCAGCATCCCCCATTTAATAAGTATAAGAAGCAGCCCCAAATTAGATCATATAGCAGCAGCCCAAAATGAATCCAACAAGATAGATATACAGCAGCCTCCAAAGCATTCATGATTATACAAGCAAAGGCCAAAGTAATATAATCCAAGCAGCAGCCCCTAAAAGGAAAGAAATTTCCAATCGGTTCATAGGCAGCCGACAGGAACCAAACACAGCAGTTATTATCCTTACCCAAGGGACATACTAGCTGCCAACCAAACCAAAGTAATCAAATAGCTGCTAGCATGAAACCAAGGAAATCACCAAACTCCCCACTAAATCAATAACTGTTAGCATGAGTCAAAAATAAATTTATCAATCCTGGAAGGAGAAACCAAGCAGCCACTAGCCCTGAATTTCCAAATAAATTCCAAATACTAAAACATGTAGGCAATGTGAAGCTCATAATCTGGAAGGAAAGGAAGAAAAGCTGCAATATAAGAAATAATATATACAAGCAGGTGACAGGATTGGTTGTTCATATATGTCAGTTGTAAAAGTACCCAGGTACTTGCAATGGCACTAACTACGCTGTTCATAATTATATAAGTAGCAATGGTTATAAATGCAAGTACTAGTAACAGGTATAATAAGCACAACTAACAAGTATAAGGCAATGACAGAATGTAAGCAAGTAGTGAAGAAGTACAGAAGTAAGCAGTTCATATCGTACCTTAACTTATATGAATGCCCATACAAACTTATAAGTTAAGGTTTCCAATTTGGGACCCATCATATAAAAGAGCCCATACTAATTTATATGATGGACCCGATGCGGTGCAATGGGGGGGGGGAGGGGGGGGGGGGCTGTTATCATCTCCACTACATAATATATAGTTTAAAACCATAATTTAACATGGGGTTATTCATCAATTTTATCACAAAAGATATAAATTAAACACTACTAACCAAGGACTATTCATCATCTTCCCCAAACAGAATTTGGTCATTAAACCTTTAAAATCCCTAAATAATCATTCCCGTCACTCTCCCTCAACGACCATGGGTTTGCCCCAAATCAGATCCCATCTCTTCTTCTTGAAGAGAAGAAATGATTCCTAAAACCTCGCGGCGAACGATGCCCTAAATTTGAGGTTCCGACTTGGTCTTCCTAAGGAAACTCCATTAAAGCTCACATGAGAAGCTCTCTTGAGCCTTCATCTCTCCTATCGAGATCTAAGAGGCTAGCACCAAGGGAGAGGGGGAGGAAGTCACCTGATTTTACGACCATGGTTGGAGCTCATCTTGATGGAAGCATGGTGGTGGTCGGCCAAGCTCCAAATTTCCTCCAAGCTTTGCTCCTTCAAAGATTCCCCCAACTAATTCCCTGAAGTGAGAGGAAGAAGAAGAAGGAGAGGAAGAAGAAGATGAAGATCCAGATTTTCCCTCGGGAGAAATGCTCAACCCTTGTGTTAAGAGAAAAGAGGGTCTGCATTAATAAGCCTTGGAACTCCAATTTTTAGGTGTCAGCTCCTTATTGGACAATAATTCCACTGTTAGCCTAAAATAATCATAAAAATAAGCATTAAGGCTTTATCGGGTGACGGAAAGAAGAACGCGTAGAATTTTATAAATACAGACCGACGTTCAACAAATTTAAGCAAATTCGTCGAACGGAAAGAAAGCGCGCAGAAATAATAAAAGAAGACCGGCGTTCGACAAATTTAAGCAAATTCGTCGAACGGAAAGAAAATGCGTAGAAATAATAAAAGCAGACCGGCGTTCGACAAATTTAAGCAAATTCGTCGAACGGAAAGAAAGCGCGCAAAAATAATAAAAGCAGACCGGCGTTCGACAAATTTAAGCAAATTCGTCGAACGGAAAGAAAGCGCGTAGAAATAATAAAGGCAGACCAGCGTTCGACAAATTTAAGCAAATTCGTCGAACGGAAAGAAAGCGCGCAGAAATAATAAAAGCAGACCGGCGTTCGACGAATTTAAGCAAATTTGTCGAACGGAAAGAAAGTGCGCAGAAATAATAAAAGCAGACCGGCGTTCGACAAATTTAAGCAAATTTGTCGAACGGAAATAAAATGCACAGAAATAATAAAAGCAGACCGGCGTTCAACGAATTTAAGCAAATTCGTCGAACGGAAAGAAAGCGCGCAGAAATAATAAAAGCAGACCGGCGTTCAACGAATTCAGGATTTTTGTCGAACGGCGACAACAGCTATATTTCTGTCGATCTGCGGCTAATTCTAATTCGTCAAGCGCTGCCTAATATTAATTTGTCGAGCACTGCTCCAACTTTCTGAGATCGACGAAATCTGAGAATTTCGTTGAACGGAGGCAACATTAGATCGACGAATTCTAAGAAATTCGTCGAACGGCAATATCAAATAGTTCTTAAGTTTAAATTAAGTTCTTATTTTATTATATTTTCCTGTCATATTTTAGTATTTCCTAAAGCAGTATTGTCATTCTTTTCCCCCAATTAATCCAAATTCGAGCACGCACTGGAAAGCCCAAAACTGGGTAGTCAAAATGTCTCTGAGGGTTCTAGCGCAAAATGGGATGTTACAGAATACAATGGAAATTTACACTGATCCAAAGCTCTACAAAGCTTTAGAGGAGATTGGAGATAGAGATAGATATGAATATGAGATAGCCCAAGAAAAGATTGAAGAAAAGAGGAACATGTTCATTGATATTTTGAAGAGAGGAAAAGAGGTTGTTGAACAAGAGGAGTTGGCAAAAGCAATCCCTATCAAAACCACCTTGTTTGACCCCACTAAGTATACTGCAAGAAATCCTCAAGCTAAAATGTTGGATGGAATAGGCCAACTTCACAGAGGGGGTATTGGATGAAATCCAGAGGATGCAGTACAACCTCCCTAGAAGAAAAAGAAAGGAGAACATCTACCTGTGAAGAAGAAGATGATTATGTTCAAGACAGCTTCAACCTCTGGCAAACCACAATCAACTTTTGTAGTGCCAAATCTTGATGTAGACTCTGGGACAGATGATTTAGATTTGGAAATCATAAACTTGATGAAAGTTAAAGTTCTTGATCTGGACTTCAATTTAAAGATGTTCTTCTTGAAACAGAAATTGATCTGGAAAAGTTGTTCAAGGGTCATGAAAGAATACAGAAGAACCAAGAGAAAGCCACTCCAGCAAATTTCAAATATGTGGAAAAAAAATTCAGAAAGGTCTATAAGGCCTTATCTACTTTTCTTAAAGGAAGGAAGTAGACTATTCCTTGGGTAAACTCTGATAAACACTTGTTGATATTAATCAGATGCTTTTCTGTTTACCAGCCCATTTATTTATATTTATATTTTTTTGGTACCTTATGTATAAGTTGCTTGTTTTAGTCTTTATGTAAAAGAATGTGTAAAATCACTTCAAAACAATCTGTAAAATTTGTTAAGATAAATAGGGGGAGATTGTTGTGAAAAAACCCTTGTGATTTAACTTAACAAATTACTTATAAGTGATTTTACATTCTAGGTTTATTACCCATTGTATAGTAAGGGTAATCTGGTCATTAGATGTCTTATGATGTCACACTCAACTTAGAGTGTCAAGACTAGGCCAGGACAAGCACAATCTGAGTTGAATTAATACTTACGTCGAATATAAGTCGATGCAACTTCGACTTGATGTCGGCGCAACTTGCACAACCCACATTTTCTCCAAATTTAGGAATATCAGAGAAAGAGAAAATATGCATCATGATGCCACGTCATGCAGGAGACAACTGCAGACGCTCAGGCGGAAACCTATTACTTATTTAATCAAAACATGTTCACATGATAGATCATCATTTGAAATCATTTATGAGGGTTTGGGGTAAGAATTGTGTCTCTTAGTTCGTGGATCAACTAGTCCACCGAGAAAATATATGTAATTGCAGCGGAAAATACTTGATTTAGTTCACTTAAGGTCCTAAATGTACATGATGACAGGACATAAAGTAAATGATATGCACATATCTAGGCGTAGTATAAGTATAGAAAATATCTCTTAGGTGACTTTAAAGATAAGGATTTCAGTTAAAAAGAATGCAATGAGGACGAAAGAAAAGCCATTTTATAACTATAATGCACCTAGACATAAATCATTCCCAAAGAGCAAGATACACAAGATCTAAAAAGTAGTAGCATTTAACTGGCAAGTAAGCTATAAAGTATCAAAAGGGCACAACGGGCGTCAACAACCTGACACTAACCCATTGGCTCCAAACTAGCATGTCTGAACACAAGAAGAAAACTAACCACAACTACCTCGCAGCAGCGGGGTGAATCAGCAACTAAAACTCCCGGAGACTCCGGGCTACACCACTAGCAGCTAAGGCTCTGAACCTGAGGCATTCAATAAAACAAAGAACGCCTCAGCAAGGGAATTACAAGTGGCAGAAAACAAGCAGAAAATTAAATAAGGCATAAGGGGTACCAACCCAAGCCATATTTATCGAAAGAGAAGCTCCAAACAAAGAACTAAGCAAAGCACCAAGTGCAACAAATACCCAAACACGGCCCACATGACCACAGGCCCACGGGACCACAAAGAACTAAGCAAAGCACCAAGTGCAACAAGCAAAGTTCATTTATCTTGTTAAATTTATTTAAAGAGACTGATCAACTCAAATCAAACGGGGGCGGTCCTTTATCTACTGCCACCCAAAGACAAAAAATGGGTGGGGTTTTCTATCCCTAACCACCAAAACACATCCCACGGGACCACAGGCCAAGCCTGCGGTTCACCACAAAAATGGCCACCGTGCAAGGCTACAACACTCCCCACTGCCCCCACCCAAAACACGGCCCACCGTGCAAGGACAAAGGCAATGGTCTTATTAATTAATTTCTTTAATTATGGTATGGGACGAAGCCCGAGAAAAACACTCACCAGGATACCCTAAGGATAGGGCTGCAAATGAAGTAAACACAGCATAAGACAATTCATAAGAGAAGACATAAGTCATTTAACCACAATGGGTACGGGATTTTGAAGAGGAGAAGTAATCATGATAAAGGGCACAAAACAAACACTGATAATACCCCTGTACACTTTAGAAGATTCAAAGTTCCAAAAGAGGGAAGAGGACTGAGACATAGCTCACAGACTTAGGAGTGGACAAGCATTTCTCGAGAAGGAGAAGGCATTTCTCGAGGAATAAAGGGTAGCAACCTGAACATGTCACAGGAAATAGAAGAGTAGATTAGGCATTTCTCAAGAGCTAAGGGGCAAACACAGGGTTTCTAGAGAACTAAAGGGCAAACATAAGGATTTCTCAAAAAGTATAGGACACACACAGGTTTCTCGAGTATTCCCAAAATAGGAAACAATAATTTCTCGAGAAATCAAAGCAGGAGAAGCCATCTCTCGAGAAATCCCCAAGCAGGAAAAAGTGATTTCTCAAGAAATCAAGGTAGGGTCATGCTGATTTTCTGAGAGATTAAAGGTAGTGTTAAGCTTATTTTCCGAGAAATTAAAGGCGATCATGCTTTCTCCAAAAATGAAAGGGTAGGGTCAATGATTTCTCGAGAAATCCAAGGCAGGAACCCTTGATTTCTCGAGAAATCCAAGGCAGGAGGAAACCACAAAAAGAAGGAATTCAGGGGGGGTCGAGATCAAAATGACACGACCCAAAAGAACAATCCAAGACAAATCAAGAACGCATAACCACAGAAAACAAAAATTCCACCAAAAAGGGAGAGGGGGAAGAAAGCCACTTGCCTTAAACCTTACAAACTTGAAGACCTCCGCTCCAAAAGCTAAGAATCAGCCAAGAACTCACTGAGCACGAAATCCTGAACTTTTCAGATCGAAAAGAGGAATTAGGTCACTACCATAACTCCAAAAATTCCACGAACGGGAAAAGCTTACCACTAGAACGAAGCTCCCGCCGAGAGCTTTCCAAATCTTCTATCCAAACGCGATTCCAACTACTACAGCCCTCGAATCGCCGGCCGAAAGCTCTACGACACGCCGCTCTCGCTCTCTCGCCCGACAGAACTCTAGGTCGGCTGAAAGGGGAAGGAGATGAAAAGATAAAACCTAAGCTTAATGTATATATACTAAGCCTCCAGGAGTTCGTCAAACTCAGCCACTCGATCGTCGAATGCAGCTCGCCACTCGTTCGCCGAACTCAGCCACTGGTTCATCGAACGCAGCTCGCCACTCGTTCATCGAACGCAGCTCGCCACTCGTTTGTCGAACGCAGCTCGCCACTCGTTCGTCGAACGCAGCTCGCCACTCATTCGTTGAACGCAGCCCCTCTGCCGTTCGTCGAACGTAGCCCTTCTGCCGTTCGTCGAACGCAGCCCCTCTGCCATTCGTCGAATGCAGCCCCTCTATTGTTTGTCGAACGCAGCCCCTCTGCCGTTCGTCGAACGCAGCTCCTCTGCCATTCGTCGAACGCATCTCCTCTTCAGAACGCCGAACACAGAGCCAGGGAAATATAATGAAAGCAATAATTACACAAATAATCTCCCATAACTCGAACCGACGCAAAATTTCATACACTCGATCCAAATTACACACTTTAACTATACTAAGGCCCAAAACTAAACCTGATGAGCTAACGTAACGCCCAAACGCCAAAAGTATGTCACAGCGGCCACGTAAATAATTAATGAAAATCAGGGGCATTACAGTCACTCCCCCTAAAAAGAAGTTTCATCCCGAAACTTAAAATCCAAAGATCAAGAAAGATACAGAATCAAATCCAAAGGTTACCTAACAGAAGATTTACCCAAAATCTACAGGAAGAGGCTAGGATGAGTCTCTCTCATGGCAGACTCCATCTCTCATGTTGTGCTTTTGACACCCTGATTCTTCCAAAGAACCTTAACCATTGGGATTGTCTTCCACCGCAACACACGCTCCTGAGTCTCCAAGATTCGTACAGGCTTTTGATGCGCGTTCGGCAAGTGCACCGGTCGCTGTCAAGTAATAAATTTGGGAATAGCTTCCCCGAATGTCGATCTCTTGAGGAATGCAGGTTCTAGTGAATGAAACGTGTGGTGAGTCGATTGTTACACGAGCGAATAAAATAAAACAGGGGCGTTGTGATTGGTGTCCTAGGCTATTGCAGAAATGAGAGAAATGCGGGTCGAAAAGCACCACTTTGCAAGGTGTGGGTGAGTGCAGCGGTCGTGATGCCGCGCTTCGGTAAGCGGGTGGAATGGCCACAGAGCGAGGTTTTGTGAGGGTCGTATTCACCTCTTCGCCAACATCACCACTAGCTATTGCTAGATGGCTTCACACACAAACAACTTAGAATATCACAACAACAAGGAAAGCTATTCTCACCACCACAGCATCATTGCACATGAACAACAAGCAAGGATCTATAACATTATTCTAACGAGCATTCATTACAACAACACAAAGAGAAAGCACAAGCATTAAAGTTTAGAAAGGACCAAAAAGAAGATGTCACCGCATCTTGGGTTCTCGGCCGGAATGAGAGGTTGTCGGGCTCTCTCTGGGCTCGGCCCTCAGATGGTGTGCGGACTCGAAGGAGGCTGTCACCGCTCCAATGATCTACATCACTTCTATGGTCTCCACGGGGAAGAATGCTTGAACTAGTGGAGGAGAATACTTGCAAATGCTCCCGGATGGAAGAATGGTGAAGGAGATCGCTGGAAATGGTCTCCTCTCATCTCCTCCGGTGGAAGGGACAAAAATGGCGGGATTCCTGGCTTTTCCAGCGAGGGGAATGGGGGGCCCCCTTAACTGCAGCTTTTCCTGCTTTAAATACTAAACAGGCAGATTTTTGGTCATGCACGGGCGAACGCACGATCGTGCGCTGCCCGTGCATTATTTAATGATAAAAATAGACTTGAAGACGAAGTTGCGCTGCCCATGCGATTTACTCACGCACGGGCAAACCCACCCGTGCGTAAAATGCACAGGTAAATTCAGAAAGTCTAAAACAAGATGAAACAGGCGACCGTGCATTTTACTCACGCACGAGTAAATCCGCATGTGCGTAAAAACTCATGACTAAACTCAGATCGCCCATTTTCTGCCCAGATGAGAATGCACGACCGCAACCGTCCGTGCGTCAAGGAAATGCACGACCGTGCGTTGTACACAATCATGAATTCTGGGGGAAAACTGGATGATCCGACCGCCTGCACACAAGACAAAACAGCTGGGAAAACACCTCCAGCACCAAATAAACACAGAAAAAGGATTGGGGAGCACCATGTGCTTACCCCTAATAACAAGGAGCGCAAATGCACACCGAAACGGGCCTAAGAGTACACCTAGCAAGGAATAACAAATATGATCAAAAACATGCCTAAAGTGTAGTGCATCGACTAGAAATACGGCCCAGATGAGTCCATAAATTTGTACATAAATGGGACTCATCACACTCCCAGACTTAACCATTTGCACGTCTCGGGCAAACTACTCAGCTCTTCTGTCGGAACAATTGGATGTTAGAGTGAGTTTGAGCGGTAGAGACCCATGCGAAGTCGCATGCTCACGTGCATAGAAATATATTAGAACAGAATTTAACTCAAGATTATATTTAATTATTTCTAGAATAGTAATTTAAAATCTAGTTTACTCAGATGGTGAATCCTGGTGAATCTTTCGGTCGCGCACAAGGGAAAATAGCATGACTAATGAGTAGAGTATTACTCGAATCAAAGCTCGGGACAATCTCCTAAGAAATCCATCAAAGTCGGCATCCATAGGCTTGCACGTTCGCACTCTCTACTGCATGAGACGACTCGTATATCTAAAATCAATAGGACTTATAGGTTAAGATTTGGCTTAGGTTAAGTTTAGGCTAGATAAGTAGAAGGATGATGGGAATCGCACTCAACATAACCTGAGCACTCAAGAGAATAAAAATCACCAATACAATATTTTCAAGAACTACACAACACCCCCGGACTTCAACTGAACACTAGGTGCGTGTTAAGCCAATCGTACTTTGTTTTTGTCGAGAGAAAGTAATTGAAAGTTCTTTTTGAACAATATTTTTTTTTTCTTTTCTTTCCTTTTCTGTTCTCGATAGAATATCTTTTGTAGCCACAATAAAAACTTCTCCTTCAGCTTTTTCAAGGCTACCATCCACCACAGAGATAACACCAAAGGTGATAGATAACTAAATTCCTTTCAGCTCTTTTGTTGGTGCGAAAATAGGTTTGGGCCTATGGCTTTGGTGAGATTTTAGTGGAGCTAAACAAGGAGGCCAGGTAGGCTCAAGTGGGCTTCCAACAGTGATTACATTGGTAAGGATTTCAAAAGCACAAACGGATCAAGAAATGGCCTATATCACACTTTATAACGAGTACTTCAACGCAATCGTTTCAAGAGTCGCCTAGTGCAAGTTCTAGCCACCGAGAAAGGTTGTCCTTCCTTCCGACCCTAGTAATAAGCTACTACTAGTCCAGCTACACTCGACCCTATGCTACCGTTGGATTCACCGGATTCACCACTAAAGTAAAATAAATTGCAGCTGCTATAATAGAAATAATTAAATTATAACATTGAATTTTATTCTACTCTAATTGAATTTCTAGGCGTGACGGGAGCACTCGACTAGAGCACTACTCGAGTCGACATTTTTCTCTACTTCTCACTCCTACACTATCAATCCAATTCTTACGAGCGGGGAACCTCGCACCAATACCCAATAAGCGTGTGTGATCAAGTACACTTGAACTAGGTGCAAGTGTATGCAATGTGTGCAATAAAATTGAAAATTCCTAACTCAGCACATTCTAACATGCTATGTAAAGTGTGTGCACGTGCACAGCTCGCTCTCTCCCCCAGACTTGATCAAAACCAACTAAAATAAAGAGTTCATGAATAAGGAAAATAGGGGTAGAGTGGACCTATGCTCACGAATGAGCATGCCAGAAGTGCGACAATTCCTTCTTGAAAGTTTTCTCCTTCCTCATCCACCACGCGAGAGCTTCATCCTACGATGTTAGCAAAAAGGAAATTACAGAACATAAAAGAAATTAAAAGGCAAAAGGAACCGGTTGGTTCCCATGGGTTGTCTCCCAAGAAGCCCTTTTGTTTAACGTCCTTAAAGGTGGACCAAATACCTGTATTAAAGCAGTGTATAAAGTCTAGGAATAAGCAAAAGTCAGTAAATACTAATTATCATTACAAGCTCAAAACAAATCAGCTATAAGCTGATTTGAAGTAGTAACAGCTGATGAAAGAAAAAGGTCCGGGGACCTGGTAGTAGGGGTGGAAATTAAGTAGGATGCTCAGCCTCCAACCCCAAATCTCCTCCTTTTTCGCTCTCTTCTTCTCCTCCAGTATTATGTCTTTAAAGAAAAACCGCTTGCCCCCTTGTAACCAATCCTCATGGGGAAGCACCAACGATGATGAGGAAACAAGATGTTCCTTCACTGTACCTTCCTCATCCCGCCAGGCTTTCGGCTCCTCCATGCAAAAGGTCTGATTAACCGGAGGAGGGGCATCATGCATCCTTGTACATAAAGAAAGGGGGTCAAGAAATAAATTGGAAGAAAAACTAAAAGAAATCTCATCTGAGGGGATAATCCCGGCATCATCTGCCATAGGGTGCGGTAATGACAAACTGATGATATCATCGAAGATTTCACTAGACCCAACAGCGCACGCAATGGCCTCCTCTATAAATTGGACTTCCTCGCACTGGACCGAAATGGTTGCTTCAGCACAATCGAGACTATCCTCCTCCATGAGAGTAGGCACGACACCGCGCAGGCCTGCAACATCCTGCAAATTAACCTCAATGATAACATCAAAAATAGATGTAGTTTCGTGTGTAGTGGGAGAAGTTGTCCACTTGAGAGTTCGGGCTCACTCTCTACACAAGGGCACAAATCCACGCAAGGTGGTACATGAACCGAAGAGGTATGGGGGGTCGCATCAGAAATAGAGTCATGAGAGACACTGATGCATGTGTCGATTCCAGAGCCTTCAAAAAGTGAAGGTGGAAGTGACACGTAATCAGAGGAAGGAGTTGTGCTCGCAGAATTCGAAGATGGGACGATCCGGATGTCCGGCTCATCGTCATCCGCCAATTGGCGAAGATAATCAGCACAGCCCTTCAAGGCATGCTCTCTACTTTTGCAAAATAAACACTGCTTTATCGGCTTCGCCCGCACCCAAGGTGCGGTAGCCGCGTAATAGTGCGACTGATAACTTCTCAAAAAGAAGTTATTAACTCTATTATTTTACTGAATATTGAGAAAATATACGAAAGATAAAGATCAATTGACTAATAAATATTATATTTTTGACTTTGGACATTTTTATCGTCAAATGTGTAATTTATTTGTGCAGGAATCTGAGAAATCCATGAAAAAAATAGGCAAGTGTAAGCTGGAATTAAAGTGCTGGGCGGTTTGCAGCAGCTTGGTCATGACCTGGTCATAACATGGCGGTTCCAATTAATTTCGCTGAACTAAAACGCACAGATTTTCAAAAAACTCAAAGTGGGCCAGCCGTTTCTTTATGAAGGATGCACCTTTTCAGAAAAAGAGGGTCGTAGCGTGCAGGCATTAAAACAGTTTTTGACAGCTTAAAACAGGGGGAAATATAACCTGGAACTTTTTGAATTTGCTAAGAAAAAGCGAAAACGTGAGCAGTGGAGAAGGAAAAGAAGGCAAATCGAGAGGACTGTTCCTGCGCTAATTTCTAGACTCTGAACAATGTCTTGTAAGATCTTTCTAGTTTGGTTTTTCATTTCAAGGAACATGAACTAAATCTTAATATCTTGTATGTTGTGAGTACTAGGTTTTGTTGTGATGTTTAATTTATAATTTCCAAGTATGATTTCTTGGGTTGCTATCTTTATCAATGTTATGACTTATTTCGAAGGATTTGAATAATGTTTATCTTTAATGTTTCATGGTGAGATTCGAGAGAGGAATCACGATTTATTTAAGATAATTACTTAATGTTATGTGGTGAGATTCGAGAGATGAGTCGCATAGATATCTAATTTAAATCTTTCACTTCTATGTTACACCGCGAGATTCGAGAGAGGAGCGGTGTGTTTGCATCATAATTTTGATATAATAAAAGAAGAGAGGAAGATATTCAATCACCTTATTAGCAAGACTGATTTGAGCAATTTAATTTACCTTTCATTTTTCTAAGTTAAAGATAACTAGAGAAGTCTAGGTTAAGGGAATTCAAGGATCGAGAGATTATGATTCCTAATTTGTAATCGTGCAAGATAGTAAAACAAATATTACGCAACGGTATACTTAAGCAAATATCACAACAGACCTAGGAAAGCAATATACGAGGTTCTTTCTCCCAAATTTGATAAAAGATAACTTAAGTAATTTTAATTTTAAAGTTAGTTTTAAATTTTCGGTGAGTTAGTTTTATCAAACCAATCGAATTACTTAACTTGGATTTAAAGAAAAGAGCTAGCTAATACTCATAAGCGTTAGAATATTCACTTCCTCGAGGGACGATCTTACTCATTTTATATTACTTGTACGACACGTACTCTTGCGTATATACACTTTTGGCGTATCAAGTTTTTGGCGCCGTTGCCGGGGAGGCGGCTATCTAACGGTTTATTTCTTACGATATTAGTGAGCTCTTAGTAAATAAAGACCAACTTTAATTTTATTTCACTCTGAACTTTTGTCTAGTGTATGTCCCGGTTTCGTAACATTGAAATATTACCTTTGAATCTAGGAATCGAACGTACTTTTAGACGGAATAGGCAAACTGGTAGATGAGCAAGCAATATTATTCATCAAGAGATGGATAATAATCGGCAAGGTAATGCAAATGATCATGAGGGTCAGGTGGACCCTAATGGTCAGGTCGAACACAACGGTCATAATGTTCAAAACGCTGCACCGCGAATGACTTGTCGCGACTATAACGCACCGTTAAGAGGAGGTTTGTAATTTAGTATAGGGCGACCCACAATCGCCGCTAATAATTTTAAAATAGACTCTACCACAATGCAACTAATACAACATAATAAGTTTGGGGGTCTTAATCATGAAAATGCAAATGCTCATTTAAGAACATTCTTAGAAATCTGTGATATGTACAAGGTAAATGGGGCTTCGGATGAAGCTATTCAATTGAGGTTATTCCATTTTCTTTGGAGGGTAGGGCTAAAGATTGGCTTAACTCTCTACCTCCTGGTTCCATCACTACGTGGGATCAATTGGAAGAGAAATTTTTGAATAAGTACTTCCCACCATCTAAAACGGCTAAGTTGGTTAGGGACATCACCACTTTTGTCCAAAACCATGGCGAAACACTTTATGAAGCGTGGGAAAGGTTTAAAGAAGTGCTTAGGAAGTGTCCGCATCACGGGTTGGCCCAACACCAACAATTCACCATTTTTTATAACAGGTTACAAACCACTACGATGATCCTAGTTGACGGAGCTGCGGGAGGGTCTTTATTAAAGAAATATCCAGAAGATGCTTTGGAAATTTTGGAAGATCTTACTTCTAACAATTACCAAGAATTCGAAAGGCAAAGTAATAACCATCCGGCCGATATTCATCAAGTAGATCAAATCACTTTGTTAGCGGCTCAAATGGCGGCACAATTTAATACAATAAATAAAAGACTAGATTCTATGTCTAACTCTACAAGTGGTGCACCATTAACAGTAGAGCAATTGAATTAAATAACCGAGGAAGCAAATTATGTAGGTGGACAACCAAGACAAGGACCACCCGGCTTTGGAAATCACTATAATCCTGAATGGCGGAATCACCTGAGTTTTTCTTGGAAGAATAACCAAGGAATGACACAATCATCAGGAGTTAACCAAAATGTAAATCAACTACCGAATCCTCACTATAGTAATCAAGTAAATTCTAGAAAAAAAACAGACGAATTCATTTGGGGTATGTTTCAAAAGAATGAGTCTAGGATAGTTGGTATTGAATCAACCCTTCGATCTATGGAATCCACATTGGGTCAACTAGCTAATGCGCTAAGTTAGAGACCAGTTGGATCCTTGCCATCTGATACAACACCAAATCCAACTCAACAGGATCTAAATAGTCACTGTAAGGCTATAGCAACACGAAGTGGGTTAGAGATTTCTAGTGGTGACGGTTTGTTAGAGAGGATTAACAGAAGATGAGGGTCTTAATAAAATGAAGAAGCCAAACAAATCTGAAATCGAAGAAAGGAACATAGACAATAGAGAACCTAAAATAGTAGACGTGGAAAATCTACCAAATAAGAAG
Organism: Dactylorhiza incarnata; assembly: GCA_033032865.1. NCBI lineage: Eukaryota > Viridiplantae > Streptophyta > Magnoliopsida > Asparagales > Orchidaceae > Dactylorhiza > Dactylorhiza incarnata. The sequence continues at coordinate 1,135,413 of JAWHQI010000026.1, read as the reverse complement.
AAAGAAATAATTTATCCACCACCACCCTTCCCTTCTAGGTTGGCTAAAACAAAATTAGATAAGCAATTTCAGAAGTTCATGGATGTTTTTAAGAAATTAACTATTAATATTCCTTTTGCGGAGGCGTTGGAACAAATGCCAAGTTACGTAAAATTCATGAAGGATATTTTATCGAAGAAAAGGAGATTTGAGGATAAGGAGATAGTTGCATTAACTAAAGAATGTAGCGCCATTTTACAAAATAAGTTACCCCCAAAACTAAAAGATCCGGGTAGCTTCACCATTCCATGTTCTATAAGAATGAAATTCTCGGATAGAGCATTATGTGACCTAGGAGCGAGCATTAATCTAATACCACTCTCTATTTATAAGAATTTAGGTCTCGGAGAGATTGCTCGAACATCTCTCACCCTCCAACTTGCGGATAGAACCTTGGCATATCCTAAGGGAATTGTCGAAGATGTTCTAGTGAAGGTGGAAAATTTTATTTTTCCAGCTGATTTTGTTGTCCTTGATATGGAGGAGGACAAAGATGTCCCAATTATCTTAGGTAGGCCCTTTTTAGCCACGGGGAGAACTTTAATAGATGTACAAAAGGGTGAACTAACAATGAGGGTAAATGAAGAAGAAATCACTTTCAACATTCTTAAAGCAATCAAATTTGTAGATGATAAGGAGAATTGCTATTCCATGGAAGAAGTTGAAATTCAAAACCAATTAATCAAAGACAAAAATAATTTTGAAGAAAGACTTCTATCATTACTAACTGATGAAGATTTGGAAGGAGATCTTGAGATGGAAGAATGTGTTGATGTTTTAGAGACACTAGAAAAGTTACCTTGTGCTCAAAGGTTTGAAGAAATAATTAGGCCAAGTGACCATAAAATTCTTAAGTCATCTATAATAGAGCCACCTACTTTAGAATTAAAATTTCTACCCGAACACTTGAAGTATGTTTTTCTTTGTGATTGCAACACTCTTCCTGTTATCATTGACGCTTATTTAGAACAAGAAAATGAACAGAAACTACTTGACATATTGAGAGAATTTAAAGGGGCAATGGGGTGGACGATATCTGATATTAAAGGAATTAGTCCCTCTATCTGTATGCACAAAATACTCTTAGAAGATAATGCTACCGGTTCAATTGAGCACCAACGTAGGCTTAGTCCTCCTATGAAGGAGGTAGTTATGAAGGAAATAATTAAGTGGCTAGACGCCGGTATCATCTATCCCATTTCGGATAGTAAATGGGTTAGTCCAGTGCAATGTGTGCCGAAGAAGGGAGGTTTAACTGTAATTAAAAATGCAAATAGTGAGTTGATTTCTACAAGAACGGTAACAGGGTGGAGGATATGTATGGACTATCGAAAACTTAATAAGTCCACTCGGAAAGACCACTTCCCGTTACCATTTATCGATCAAGTCTTGGATAAGTTAGCGGGTAATGAATACTTTTGCTTCTTAGACGGATATTCGGGTTATAATCAGATCATGGTTGCACCCGAGGACCAAGAAAAGACTACATTTACATGCCCGTATAGGACATTTGCATTCAGAAAAATGCCCTTCGGCCTTTGTAATGCGCCTGCCACATTCCAACGATGCATGTTATCCATTTTTACTGATATAATGGATGAAGGCATTAAAATTTTCATGGATGATTTCTCGGTGTTTGGATCATCATTTAATAACTGCCTATAAGTTTTAAAGAAAGTGCTAGACAGATGTGTTAGGACTAATTTAGTATTGAATTGGGAAAAGTGCCATTTCATGGTACGAGAGGGTATTGTGCTGGGCCACAAGGTCTCTAGCAAAGGATTAGAAGTTGACCGGGCAAAGGTAGATGTTATAAAGAATCTTCCCCCTCCCTCAAATGTAAAAGGGATTCGTAGTTTTTTGGGTCATGCCAGTTTATACAGGCGTTTTATTAGAGATTTTTCCAAAATCTCTACACCATTATGCAATTTATTGGAAAAAGATACTCCCTTTCTTTTTGATGAAAATTGTCTTGAAGCTTTTACAACGTTGAAGGAAAGTTTAATTTCATCTCCTATCGTTGTTGCCCCAGATTTTTCTTCTCCATTCATGCTTATGTGTGATGCTAGCAATCATGTTGTTGGTGCGGTTTTAGGTCAAGTTCGTAATAAAAATTTTCACACCATTTATTATGCTAGCAAAACACTTATTGACGCTCAAGTAAACTATACAACAACCGAAAAGGAACTCTTAGTGGTCGTGTTTGCCTTTGAAAAATTTTGATCGTACCTAATTAACTCTAAGGTGACAGTTTACATGGATCACTCGACAATCCGGTATCTTGTGGAGAAGAAAGACGCCAAACCTAGACTGATTAGATGGGTGCTCTTACTTCAGGAATTTGACCTTGAAATCAAGGACCGAAAAGGGGCGGAGAATCAAATAGCCGATCATTTATCGAGATTAAAACAAAGTGATGAGAGAAATCAACAAGTAGGGATAAGAGACAATTTCCCAGATGAGTAGATATTAGCTGTCGTTGAGGGTCGTATACTATGGTATGCTGACTATGTGAATTACATAGTTAGTAATATATTACATCTAGATATGGATTATCAACAAAGGAAAAGGTTCCTCCAGCAGGTGAAATACTACCTTTGGGATGATCCATACCTATATAAAATCTGTTCGGATCAAATTATCCGGAGGTGTGTGGCTGAAGTAGAGGTTTTTAGTATCATAGAAAAGTGTCATTCATCACCTTATGGAGGACATTTTAACGGAGACCGGACTGCGGCAAAAGTTCTTGAGTCAGGTTTTTACTGGCCCACTTTATTTAAGGATGTGCACTTATTCGTGAAGAGTTGTGATAAATTTCAAAAAACGGGGAACCTGAGTCGCAAAGCGAGCATGCCTATGAATATCATTTTAGAGGTTGAAATTTTTTATGTTTGGGGGATTGATTTTATGGTTAATTCAGATGGCAACCTATATATTCTATTAGCAGTCGACTACATGTCAAAGTGGGTAGAAGTTATCGCTACGCATAAGAATGATGCCAAGGTAGTATTGAAATTCTTAAAAACGAACATCTTCTCAAGATTCGGTACGCCTAGAGCGATTATTAGTGATGGCGGAAGCCACTTTTGTAATTCAATATTTACAACATTACTAAAGAAGTACGGAGTGACACATAAGATCGCTTTAGCATATCATCCCCAAACTAATGGTTTGGCTGAGGTTTCCAACAGAGAAATTAAATCCATTTTAGAGAAAACTGTAAGTGCCACCCGGAAAGATTGGTCGCAAAAATTGAATGATGCATTGTGGGCTTACAGAACAGCATTTAAGACGCCAATAGGAATGACCCCGTATAAGATGATCTATGGAAAAGCCTGCCACCTTCCTGTCCAGCTGGAATATAGAGCCTATTGGGCTACCAGAAAATTAAATTTTGATTATAAGGAAGCCGGTAAGAATAGGTTGTTTCATCTCAATGAACTCGATGAGATGCGATTTCATGCATATGACAATGCAAAATTATATAAGTAAAGAACAAAAAGATGGCATGACGCTAGAATAGAGAAGAAGGAATTTATTCCGGATCAGTTAGTATTATTTTATAATTCACGCCTTAAATTATTTACGGGTAAATTGAAATCTATGTGGTCCGGTCCATTTCGAGTTAAAGAAGTCCATCCTTTTGGGGTAGTTTCAATTTGCAACGACAAAGACGGTTCAATTTTTAATGTAAATGGTCAAAGACTCAAGGCATACTTCCATAATAATGAGCCTCGGGAGACGATGGTGATAAATTTATCTTTTTAAGAATGGCTTGGTCTAGCCGAGACGTTAAATCAAGCGCTTATTGGGAGGCAACCCGATTTAAATAAGTAAACTAGGGAGTATTTATAACTGTGAACGTCTAAATAGCGTTAAGAAGGTCCGTAGAATTAATGCGTAAAATTTCAGCGAATATTTTTTTAATCAGTCCTGAAGGTAAACAAAATTGTCATGACCAGGTTATAACCAAGGTCCTGACATTTTGGGTTCTATCATTTTGACTAAGAAAACAAAGCCATAAAAAAATCTTAAGTGATCCCACTGGTTCATCTGCGTATAGAAGCGGTATAATTTATAAGTTGTCGATTCAGATTAAACCGCCAAGTCTAACCGGCGCAATTTAAGCGACAAAATTTGTCGAACCACTGGGAACACTAGATTCATCGGCCGCTGGGAACACTAGATTCGTCGACCGCTGGGAACACTAGGTTTGTCGACCGCTGGGAACACTAGATTCGTCGACCGCTGGAAAACAGTTTATCGACCGCGAGGATCTCAATTCGTCGACCGCTGGGAACACTAGATTCGTCGACCGCTAGGAACACTAGATTCGTCGACCGCTGGGAACACTAGATTCGTCGACCGCTGGGAACACTAGATTCGTCGACCGCTGGGAACACTAGATTCGTCGACCGCTGGAAAACAGTTCGTCTACCGGCGAGGATCTCAATTCATCGACCGCTGGGTAAACAATTCGTCGACCTCTGAGGACCTCCGTTCGTCGAACCTATAAGTTCAAGTTCGACCGGGTCAAATTTTTCATTTTGTCGATCCAGAGTAAACCGCCGGTCCAACTTAAGAGTTTATAAACAAAGGAAAATTGGCTTAGGTTTCATTCTCTCATCCCGTGCCCTGGTTCAGCTTTTGCGAAACTCGAAACCCTAGCATCCTCTCGACGGGGGCGCCGAGGGTGATTCTGGCGCAGCTAAGTTTCGATTCTTCTTCACAAGGAGGCGGTGACTGCTCTCTAGCAAAGCCGCGGGCAAGAAGGAGTCAACTTCGACTTCGATTCGGTAACATTTCCCACCGATTCTTCATTATAATAAAAAAAGTGACAAAATCTTAAGTTTTTCTAGGGTTCATGATAGATTCGTTTTTCATGTCAGAATATGTCTTCTAAGCGTAAAGAAAAGAGCAAATTCGTGCCAAGAAAAGATTTTCGGTTTATAAATGATGAAGCTAAGTTAAGATATGAAGGATTTAAGGATAAACCGTTCATTTTTGAGCGCGGGTTTGAAATCGAAAAAAGGGCTTGGAGTAAAGAATATGTTACCCGCGTGAAAGATTTCGGTTGGGAGTCATTTTGCCACCCCCGAACACAGGCTGTTTTGCCCTGGGTCTATGAATTTGATGCTAATGCTTTCACCCTTGAAGAAAGTAAATTTTTAGTACGAGGAAAAGAAATCGATTTTTCTGGAAATGCGATTAATAGTTTCTTTGACATAGAGGTTCTGAATGAAGAAAAGTTCTTGCGAGTACAAGCCACAACTTCGCCGTCTGTCATTGCGGAGGCAATTTGTAATCATGTAGACACAGCTTGGGTTTCGGCGGAGGGTTTAAATCTGAAACCGAATTGTTTAAAAAGGGAAGCAAAGGTGTGGCTTTTATTCATAAACGCAAGTATCATCCCAACCAAAAACAGCACTAGAGTCTCCATGGAACGTGCATGTTTAATCTACTGCATTTTAAAAGGAATTCATTTTGATGTCGGGCGCATAATTTTAAGTCAGTTACAAAAGAGGTTTCTTGCAATGGATAGGTTACAGCTGTGGTTCCCAACACTTATCACTGAACTCTGGCGAGCTAAGGGTATGAGTGCGGATAAAGACACTTTGGTTACAAAAGTTGGACATCATATTACAAAGGTAGTCATCACTAGTAATATTAGGGACAGCTTGGCAATACATGAGAGTACACCTCCCCCAGCTGGTAAGACAAAACCCCCTCCAAAACCCACAGCAAGCATTCCTCCCTCTTCCACCGCACCGAATAATGTTGATTTATCTGAGATCATTGACAACTTGATAAGTGTAAAAGAGGAGCTAGAATATATGAAGTGTTACATGCGATACAGTCATCTCTAATTAGTGAAAAATGTGATATTATGCTGAGTAATCAAGCTAGACTAATGGAGGATGTTGGTTTAGCTACAGTGGAGACAGTTTACAAATATAAGTCCAAATTTGATCAGCACGGTTACTTGCTCTATTCGGATGGCGCGCGGATCGATCTGAGTGAAGTCGGCGGCATGGATGAAGATATGAACTACGCATAATTCCTTTCTCTTTCTGGTTTAATCTGATGAATGATGGCGTGAAATTTTGTTTATGTTCATGTTATTATGATGACTATTATGCTGCTGTTATTTTGATACCTAAACATATATGCTTTATCTTTTTGATATGTTATGCACCATGGACTATGCTTCCGTCATTCATGCTTCCTTTTCAACAGTAGCATTGATATTGTTTTTCTTAAATTATGATTACCTGACTTATATGATTTGCCAAGTTACTTGATTTGGACTGTGTTCCAATCATTAGAATAACCCTAAAATATGCTTTATCTGAATGTGCTTTATCTGAACTTTATTCAAAGTTACTTGTTTTGGACGGTGTTTTATCTGAATGTCATGCTCTCTACCGTTACAATCAAATAACCTGAATAGTCTAATTTTTGCATTATCACACTTCTGTATTTAATATTTTATTGGTCACGAATTATAACATGATTATTTTTGTGCTCTGCTAAATGAGTTTACAATTATGCGGGGAATAATTTTCTATCAAGTCTAACGGAACTCTATATCCTTAGCCTAACAATCAGTGCACACCATATTATGGACCAACATTTCTGAAGACATGTTCAGGGGAGTGTTCAATTTTCATTTATTATCTTCTTTGAACCTGCTTTATTTAAAAACTTTGAATGATTTTTGATCCACTACGTTCTCTATGAGATCTCTGCTAGGGCCTAGCAGATGTTTTAGTGTGGGGGTGACGTCAGTTATCCTTCGTTTTGATTCACTTATGGAATTTCTATTCAAGGCACATTTCAATAAGTTCTTCATTTTTGTTACCACTAGAAAGCTTACTTAAGTCATTTCATGTTGAACTAATTGGCAGATTAATCAATTGAGAGGTTTCAAGTAATGAATTTGAAGTTAGTAAGATGTGCTTAAAGATCTTTTAAGTATTTCCATTTTTCCACTATATCTTCTTTGAAAATAATTATTTTCACCATATGACATAGATTTATTGCCTTCTGAAAATAATGCTAGGGAGAGAACATAACTGAGTCTATGATTCTATCTGAAACGTAAAGGGTAGGTATTCTGAGCCAATTTGGAACCATTTTTCCAATACCCTTCGTTAACCTTTGTAAAGTCTATTTATTTCCCACATTCTCTCAAAAAGTATCCTTGTAATTATTACATTATGGTGTATTAAAAAGAGGTGATATATATATAAAAAAATCTATATTGATATCATAGTGATAAGTGGCCTAAATATGTTCACACGTACTTGGAATGATCCCTACTATGAATAAAAAAAGAAAAAAAATCTCTAAATTGATATCATAGTGATTTGCGGCCTGAGTACGTTCACACATACTCGGAATGATCCCTACTATGAAATATAAAAAATATATATATATTATTGCTCCATGATTTGATTCATTACCGGGAATAGTAACTGGGAGAATACCATTTCATTTTGCAAAGACATTCAAAAATTGAATTTTCCACTGTTGTTACCTTGTTACTTACTCTTGTGGATGATAGATTATGGACAGTTTATCTTTAATCTTTGACATTTGTTGAGGGGTTGATAAGCTAAATAATATGCGTGTGAATATAGGTTTTTAAAGAAGAGCACACACAACACTAGAAGTATTGAGAGAGCTTCACTTGTTATCCAACTAACGGAATTGTGAATGTTTGAAATCTTCTTAAGAGATCTGCCCTTAGTTAATTAGAAATCCTTAAGTAAGCCTAAGTGGGTGTACGAAAGAAGATGATTCTTGCCTCGTCCCAATAGAAATTTTCATATTTATTTGATAGAATTGATTAAATTTTTGCTAGGGACTAGCAAAGACTTAAGTGTGGGGGTGTGATAACTTCTCAAAAGAAGTTATTAACTCTATTATTTTAGTGAATATTGAGAAAATATATGAAATATAAAAATCAATTGACTAATAAATATTGTATTTTTGACTTTGGACATTTTTATCGTCAAATGTGTAATTTATTTGTGCAGGAATCTGAGAAATCCATGAAAAAAAATAGGCAAGTGTAAGCTGGAATTAAAGTGCTGGGCGGTTTGCAGCAGCTTGGTCATGACCTGGTCATAACATGGCGGTTCCAATTAATTTCGCTGAACTAAAACGCACAGATTTTCAAAAAACTCAAAGTGGGCCAGCCGTTTCTTTATGAAAGGACGCACCTTTTCAGAAAAAGAGGGCTGTAGCGTGCAGGCATTAAAACAGTTTTCAACAGTTTAGAAAAGGGGGAGATATAATCTGGAACTTTTTGAATTTGCTGAGAAAAAGCGAAAATGTGAGCAGTGGAGAAGGAAAAGAAGGCAAATCGAAAGGACTGTTCTTGCGCTAATTTCTAGACTCTGAATAATGTCTTGTAAGATCATTCTAGTTTGATTTTTCATTTCAAGGAACATGAACTAAATCTTCATATCTTGTATGTTGTGAATACTAGGTTTTGTTGTGATGTTTAATTTATAATTTCCCCGTATGATTTCTTGGGCTGCTATCTTTATCAATGTTATGACTTATTTCAAAGGATTTGAATAATGTTTATCTTTAATGTTTTGTGGTGAGATTCAAGAGAGGAATCACGATTTATTTAAGATAATTACTTAATGTTATGTGGTGAGATTCGAGAGATGAGTCGCATAGATATCTAATTTAAATATTTCACTTCTATGTTACACCGCGAGATTCGAGAGAGGAGCGGTGTGTTTGCATCATAATTTTGATATAATAAAAGAAGAGAGGAAGCGGTTCCATCACCTTATTAGAAAAAGCGATTTGAGCAATTTAATTTACCTTTCATTTTTCTAAGTTAGAGATAACTAGAGAAGTCTGGGTTAAGGGAATTCAAGGATCGAGAGATTATGATTCCTAGTTTTTAATCGTGCAAGATAGTAAAACAAATATAACGCAACGGTATACTTAACCAAATATCACAACAGACCTAGGAAAGCAATATACGAGATTCTTTCTCCCAAATTTGATTAAAGATAACTTAAGTAATTTTAATTTTAAAGTTAGTTTTAAATTTTCGGTGAGTTAGTTTTATCAAACCAATCGAATTACTTAACTTGGATTTACAGAAAAGAGTAAGCTAATACTCATAAGCGTTAGAATATTCACTTCCTCGAGGGACGATCTTACTCATTTTATATTACTTGTACGACACGTACTCATGCGTATATACACTTTTGGCGTATCAGCGACAATAGAGGCGCAGTAGAGGAGCCAAAAGATTTATGGGCTCCGTACGGTTTCTGAATGACACCATACTCCTTGGGATACCTATCACTAGAGTGGGATGTGTCCCCACACCAACGACATCGGATATTCAAATGCGCCCACATGATACAAAAGAAGAAAATAGCATAATAAAGAATAAATTGAAAAGAATTAAAGACTCAATCGAAAACAATCGATTCACAACCAAAATCTCATCACGGATGCATTCCCCGGCAACTGCGCCAAAAACTTGATGCGCGTTCGGCAAGTGCACCGGTCGTTGTCAAGTAATAAATTTGGGAATAGCTTCCTTGAATGTCGATCTCTTGAGGAATGCAGGTTCTGGTGAACGAAACGTGTGGTGAGTCGATTGTTACACGAGCGAATAAAATAAAACAGGGGCGTTGTGATTGGTGTCCTAAGCTATTGTGGAAATGAGAGAAATGTGGGTCGAAAAGCACCGCTTCGCAAGGTGTGGGTGAGTGCAGCAGCCGCGTTGCCGCGCTTTAGTAAGCGGGTGGAATGGCCACAGAGCGAGGTTTTGTGAAGGAGGCTGTCACCGCTCCAACGATCTACAACACTTCTATGGTCTCCACGGTGAAGAATGCTTGAACTAGTGGCGGAGAATACTTGCAAATGCTCCCGGATGGAAGAATGGTGAAGGAGATCGCTGGAAATGGTCTCCTCTTGTCTCCTTCGGTGCATGGGATGAAAATGGCGGGATTCCTGGCTTTTCCCGCGAGGGGAATGGGGGGGCCTTGACTGCAGCTTTTCCATCTTTAAATACTAAACATGCAGAGTTCTGGTCACGCACGGGCGAACGCACGATCGTGCTCTGCCCGTGCGTTATTTAATGATAAAAACATACTTGAAAATGAAGCTGCGCCGCCCGTGCGATTTACTCACGCACGGGCAAACCCGCCCGTGCGTAAAATGCACGGGTAAATTCGGAAAGGCTAAAACAAGAAGAAACAGGCGACCGTGCGTTTTACTCACGCACGAGTAAATCCGCCCCTGCGTAAAAACGCACGACTAAAATCAGATCGCCTATTTTCTGCCCAGATGAGAACGCACGACCGCAACCATTGATGCGTTAATTTCGCACACCGCTATAGGCGGTAGCTAGACTGCGGCACGAAATGGCAGTGTACCGATCGTTCAAGTAATATAAAACGAGGAGTAATCCCCGAGTATCGAATCTCTCAAGGAACACAGTAAGGTGGAGTTAACGTTCGAGGAAGGACTTGAGATTGAAGTCCTTTACGTCGGATGGATGCGAAAATGGGGGATTTGGATTGTGAAAATAAAAGAAAAACAACTATAACTACTCCTATGCAATGCCGCTATGCAATGCTTCGCTTGGCGGGATGGAGACTAGGCAGGCCTTGAGCGCACTGCGTCGCAAGGGCAGATGGACGAGTAGGCAAGCGGAATCGAACTGTGCAGGCCTTGAGCGCGCTGCTTCGTTAGGCGAATGGATTACACGGGCCGCTATGCCACGCTTCGCTAGGCGGATGGAAGAGTAGGCATACAGATGAGGGTCGCAAGCACCTCGTCGACAAGCACGCCACTAGCAATTGCTAGTGCGGCACACGAACGTGATGGCGGGATGGAGGATGGAATGGGGCGCTCCTCACTTGCATAAACCACACATATCAATTTCACATAAACATGAAATACAAAAATAACATAATAAGGTTTAAGCAAACATTGTTCATACACCCAAAATATAAAGAAAAACAATACTACAGTATAAAGGGGGTTTAGATTACAACCAAAGCACGGAGACTCATCGGAGGTTCACGGCCGGAATCTAGGGTTGTCAATCCTCGTCCGGGCTCGGGCTCCAACTGCCGTCCGGGGTCCGGAAGAGCTGTCACCTTCTTCTATTATACCCATCTTCTCCGTCAATCTTCTCTAGTCACGATCTCACCGGAGAACTTCATATATGCAGCAGGAAATCCCTCAAAATGGAGCTTTGGAGGTGCACGATCAATGGAGGAGACCTAGAGGATGCCCCGGCTTGAGATTTGCAAGAGAATGGCGGCCGGAGCTCCTCCCGAAGGTGTGCGGCGATGGACGGCGAAAAGGGCGCGGAACTGGAGCTCTGGGAGCGGGAAAAAAAGGTCGATCCAGAATAGGGCAAGACCTGCGGCTTAAATAGAGAAACTGTCAGAAAATGGTCACGCACGGTCGAACGCACGACCGTGCGCAGACCGTGCGTTATTAAATGATAAAACTTGACTTGGGGAGACGCTGTGCCGCCTGTGCGAATTGCTCACGCACGACCAATACTGCCCGTGCGTTCAAACGCACGGGCAAACTCCGATGCTCTGGAATCAAGAAGACACAGGTCAACCATGCGTTTTACTCACGCACGGGCAAATCCGCTCGTGCGTAAAAATGCACGAGTAAACTCCGACGCTCTGTTTTCTGCCCAGACACAAACGCACGACCGCAACCGACCGTGCGTCAAGGAAACGCACGACCGTGCGATATGCACAGACATAAATTCTGGGGAAAACAGGACGATCAGGTCACCCGCATATAAAGCAAATAAGCTGGGAATACCTCCCGCACCAAATAAACATAGAAAATAGATTGGGGAGCACCAAGTGCTTACCCCCAATAACAAGGAGGGCAATTGCACACCGAAACAAGCCTAAAAGTGCACATAGCATGGAATATCAAATATGAACGAAAACATGCCTAAAGTGTAGTGCATAGACTAGATAATCGGCCCAGATGAGTCCATAAATGTGTATATAATTGGGACTCATCACACCCCCAGACTTACCTATTTGCGCATCCCGAGCAAACAACTCTCAGCGGACGGGAACAAACAAGGGTTAGAAAGGTGATTATGGCTAGGAGTAATATGTGAAATCAAATAATCATGTGCATAAAGCTCTCGTAGAAGAAATTTCTACTATGCAATGTAATCTACAAATATCTAAAATAGTAAATAAGAGATTAGTTTACTCAAAAGCTGACCCAAGTTAGATCTGCTAGTCACGTGTAGGGAGAATGTAGAGACGCGCTCAGACGAGTATTTCGCAAAATACTGGATACGGAACTAACTCCACTGAAATCCATCGGTGTCGGGAGCCATAAGCTCGCACTTTCGCACTCTCTCCACAGCATTAGGTAAAACTACACACTAGTCAATAGGGCTTTCAGGTAAATATGTGGCTTAGGTTGCTGTATGATATACAATGATAAATTCGGAGACTAACGCACCTAACACATTTGAGCAATACACTTTGTAAACCCCGGCAACAAATAAAGCTGATGTTTTCATTGCCAACGCCCAATATAAAGTAATTCCTATCAAACAATTCAGAATTTCTGAATTAGAATATAAAGAAATCGAATTTTTTTTCTTTGGAGCGCTAATCTTTTCAATTTTTAGCTCACTAATACTTTTTTTTTATTCTTTTCTTCAACTGAGCCAATCCAAATATGTATCCATAAATAACAGCACAGCACAATAATCAGTTATACTATAAAGCTCAAAACGTGTGCGCATATAGGTTTAGTAATCTTGGCTTAAGCGAGAGCAGTGGAGCAGAATAGAAAAGGTGGGATAGGCTCAAAATTGGTTAGCAAGGGTAAATTTCTGGTTTTGGCTCAAAGCTCAAACGGTCCAAAGAATGGCCTACATCATGCTAATGCATTAGAACTACCCGGTGCCTATGTTTCGAGAGTCGCTAGGGGCAAGTTCTTAGCCACCGCGAAAGATAACTCTTTCTCCTGACTCGAGAAATACGAATCTAGCGTTCGCTACCAACTCACCTGCACTACCGGTAGATCGTCACAGGTTCATGCTTTGAGTAAAATAAAACTCTAATTACTAGATTAGATAAGAATAAAGATACAAAGCATGAAAATAGAAATAGCTTCTATGCAAAATTCTATGCAAAACATGAGTATTCGATTAGAACACTACTGGAGTCGACATCGTACTCCAAACCACAATTCCTAGCTAACACAATTGACTTCCCGGCTCCATTCCAAAAGGAAATTTGGCACGGTAGCACTCGCAAGTAAGTGCGTGCATAATGGGTGCAGTGGTGTATGCTATAATATGACATAAATAAAAATATACTTCTGGTATGCTAAAATGTGTACACGTGTAGTGAACACTCGGTACACTCCACCCAGACTTGAATTGGACAATCACATAAATTATGACAATGAGAATAAAGAAATGCTAAGGAAGAGGGTACCTATGCTCAGATATGAGCATACCAGAAGATTGGCGTTGATACTGCGAAGGGAATCCAAGTCCGCCACCAAAAGAAGCCACACACCTGCAGGCAAAAAGGCTCCACGCAAAAATTTATAAAACTAAACTATGAGCATATTAGGGAAAAACAAAAGCAGCAAAACTTGGGTTGTCTCCCAGCAGCGCTTTTATTTACCATCCTTAAGCTGGACTTAATACCTGTATTATGCAGTTAAAAATATTGTCTAAACATAAAAGAAAAAGCTAAAATATCCTAATTATTATAAGCATGCCAAAAAGATCAATTGTACGTTGATTTAAAGTAGTAACTAGAGATAAAAGAAATGGGTCCGAAGACCCAACAGCAGCAGTCCAGAAGATCAGGAGCTTTCCATCTCCATATTTCATCTTTCTTCATCCTCTTCCTCTCCTCCAATCGGCGGTCATGGATGAAGTAGCGCTTTCCACCCTGCACCCAGTCTTTCAAGGAAAAAGCAGGCAATGATGATGAAGTGGAATAGATATTGAATTTATCATTGTCATTTGCTCTTCCTTCAAAGACTGCCACTCAGACTTACCCAAAAATGGGTCTAGATATTCAAGCATCTGCAGAGGGATAAATGAAATATCAGACATTAAAGCAGGCGGGGAAGCACGAAGGATGAACTTATCAATATCAGCATTATAAGAAGGTTGATTAGGAAATAAAATGGACAAAGAACTAAAAGAATCAAACAAAGGAGGAGTGATCCCGGTTTCTCTCCTGGAAGGATCCAAGCACAGATCATTGTCGGTATCATATGAGTCGTAACGAGGGGAACCCAAGAGCTCGGGGTCCTTGGTGGTGAGCTGGATGTCCCCATCCAATAAGTAAGTAAACACCTCCTCCTCGGAAAGAGAGTCCTCCTCATCCCACCGCGGTGCGTCATCGTGTTCAAAGGTATCACACTCCCCATCAGAGAGAATGAAATCCTCATCCCATTTTGGCGCAATTTCAGGCGCCGAATCAACCACCCGCACGACATCATCAGCCGACTTACTAAAGATAGGAGTAGATGAATTTTGCAAGGAATGCGGAGGAACCGGACTGCTCTCATGATCAGAAAATAAATGAGCAGACGCCTCAGCGAAAATATCCACAGACGCCTCCCCGCAGGAAGAACCAGAATCTGCACACCATACTGGTGCATCCATGAGTTCCCAATCCTCTCCCTGTTGACCATCGAATGAGTGCACATCGTCACTCAAGGGAAGCTCATAAAAGGGGATTGAGGGACCCATGAAAGAGCTGTGCGCGGCGAGAGATTCCTCGGTAATAATCTCCAACGGCAAAGATCGAGCAAGATGTGTGATGTCAGTGTAGCGGCCAGGCAACACTCTGGTGGGCCTGTCCGCTGTAGTCTCCCGTAAATGGGGGGATGCTGCGTACACGTCCTCAGAGGGGGAAGGATCGCACAGACGAGCCCAATCCTTCACCATATGGCCTAAACCTTGACATAGCAAGCACCTAATACAATGCTCAGCGTTTAAAGCAGCCATGGTGTCAATGTATCGACGCAAAGTGTCATAGAGGCGACACTCGGCTTTAGAACACATCACAGAAATATGTGGATAAAACAAAAATCAACAATTCCTTGCAAAATAAAACTACACGCAACCAGAATTAAATGAACACCTGCTATAGAAAAGCCAAAACTAGATAAAGTAGGAAATGATATAGAAATATCAAATTTTAACACTAAAATAAACAAAAGAAATGGTATAAACAAAGGGAAAAGGGCTTCTATCTTACAACTCTCCCTCTCCAGAAAACTCACACGTCTGTGTTCCCCGGCAACGGCGCCAAAAACTTGATGTGCTAATCTCGCACACCGCTATAGGCGGTAGCTAGACTGCGGCACGAAACGGCAGTGTACCGATCGTTCAAGTAATATAAAACGAGGAGTAATCCCAGAGTATCGAATCTCTCAAGGAACACAGTAAGGTGGAGTTAACGTTCGAGGAAGGACTTGAGATTGAAGTCCTTTACGTCGGATGGATGCGGAAACGGGGGATTTGGATTGTGAAAAATAAAGAAAAACAACTATAAATACTCCTATGCAATGCCGCTATGCAATGCATCGCTTGGCGGGATGGAGACTAGGCAGGCCTTGAGCGCACTGCGTCGCAAGGGCGGATGGACGAGTAGGCAAGTGGAATCGAACTGTGCAGGCCTTGAGCGCGCTGCTTCGTTAGGCGAATGGATTACACGGGCCGCTATGCCACGCTTCGCTAGGCGGATGGAAGAGTAGGCATACGGATGAGGGTCGCAAGCACCTCATCGACAAGCACGCCACTAGCAATTACAAGTGCGGCACACGAACGTGACGACGGGATGGAGGATGGAATGGGGCGCACCTCACTTGCATAAACCACACATATCAATTTCACATAAACATGAAATACAAAAATAACATAATAAGGTTTAAGCAAACATTGTTCATACACCCAAAATATAAAGGAAAACAATACTACAGTATAAAGGGGGTTTAGATTACAACCAAAGCATGGAGACTCATCGGAGGTTCACGGCCGAAATCTAGGGTTGTCAATCCTCGTCCGGGCTCGGGCTCCAACTGTCGTCTGGGGTCCGAAAGAGTTGTCACCTTCTTCTATTATACCCGTCTTCTCCGTCAATCTTCTATGGTCACGATCTCACCGGAGAAATTCATATATGCAGCAGGAAATCCCTCGAAATGGAGCTTTGGAGGTGCACGATTAATGGAGGAGGACTAGAGGATGCTCTGGCTTGAGATTTGCAAGAGAATGGCGGCCGGAGCTCCTCCCGAAGGTGTGCGGCGATGGACGGCGAAAAAGGCGCGGAAATGGAGCTCTGGGAGCGGGAAAAAAAGGTCGATCCAGAATAGGGCAAGACCTGCGGCTTAAATAGAGAAACTGTCAGAAAATGATCACGCACGGTCGAACGCATGACCGTGCGCAGACAGTGCATTATTAAATGATAAAACTTGACTTGGGGAAGACGTTGCGCCGCCCGTGCGAATTGCTCACGCACGACCAATACCGCCCGTGCGTTCAAACGCGCGGGCAAACTCCGACGCTCTGAAATCAAGAAGACACAGGTCGACCGTGCGTTTTACTCACGCACGGGCAAATCCGCTCGTGCGTAAAAATGCACGAGTAAACTCCGACGCTCCGTTTTCTGCCCAGACACAAGCGCACGACCGCAACCGACCGTGCATCAAGGAAATGCACGACCGTGCGATATGCACAGACATGAATTCTGGGGAAAATAGGACGATCCGGTCACCCACATACAAAGCAAATAAGCTGGGAATACCTCCCGCACCAAATAAACATAGAAAATAGATTGGGGAGCACCAAGTGCTTACCCCAATAACAAGGAGCGCAATTGCACACCGAAACAGGCCTAAAAGTGCACATAGCATGGAATATCAAATATGAATGAAAACATGCCTAAAGTGTAGTGAATAGACTAGATAATCGGCCCAGATGAGTCCATAAATGTGTATATAATTGGGACTCATCAACCGTCCGTGCGTCAAGGAAACGCACGACCGTGCATTGTACACAATCATGAATTCTGGGGGAAAACTGGATGATCCGACCGCGTGCACACAAGACAAAATAGCTGGGAAAACACCTCCAGCACCAAATAAACACAGAAAAAGGATTGGGGAGCACCATGTGCTTACCCCCAATAACAAGGAGCGCAAATGCACACCGAAACGGGCCTAAGAGTGCACCTAGCAAGGAATAACAAATATGATCGAAAACATGCCTAAAGTGTTGTGCATCGACTAGAAATACGGCCCAGATGAGTCCATAAATGTGTATATAAATGGGACTCATCAGCTCTTCAACATATGAAAGATTGGGCTGCAATACGGGCACTGAATCAAGAACAAGCCAATCACTACGCAGACACTTCCTCAGCTTGCTCACATGAAACACATCGTGAACATTTGGGAAGGAAGCAGGCAAATCCAATCTATAAGCTGGCGCTCTGATGCGCTCAATAATATGGAAAGGTCCCACATACCGGGGGTCCAACTTGTGGTTCCTTCCAAATCTCTTAACGCCAGGCATCGGAGAAACTTTCAAGAACATTAAGTCTCCAACGGCAAACTCAAGATCCACCCTTCTCCGATTGGCATACTTCTCATACCGCTCCTGAGCGATACGAAGCTTCTCGTGGATATGAGTCATGGCAACGCTCATCTCTTCCAAAGCTTCTGGGCCTAACAACGGACTCTCACCAACCTCGGCCCAAAACAAGGGAGTTCGGCAACGCCTCCCATACAGAGCCTCAAAGTGGGCCATTTGCAAACACTCCTGATAACTATTATTGTAGGCAAATTCCATCAATCCAAGACGCTTCTCCCAAGCTCCACCATGATCTAGAATATAGCACCTTATCATATCCTCCAAAATTTGATTCACTCTCTCTGTCTGACCATTGGTCTGAGGATGGTAAGCGGTAGAGTATCTAAGGTCAGTGCCCAAAGCTCCCTGCAAACTCCGCCAGAAACGAGACATATACCTAGAATCTCGGTCTGACATAATGCTCATGGGCACACCATGCAATCTGATAACTTCATCCAAATAGAGCTCTGTTATTTTCTCCATAGAATAGCCGGTCTTAAAAGGCACAAAGTGAGCACACTTTGTCAATCTGTCAACTATAACCCACACAGAATCATGTCCTCTGGGAGACCTCGGCAAACCGGTAATGAAGTCCATTGAAATACTCTCCCACTTCCAGCTTGGAACATCCAACGGGTTCAAATTACCTCCAGGACTCTTATGATCCGCATTCACGCGCTGACAAGTTAAACATTCAGAAACATGTCTGGCTATATCATTCTTCATACCTGACCATCAAACGATCTGCTTCAGGTCTTTGTACATTTTCATGGAACCAGGATGATAGGAAACACTAGAGTCATGCGCTTCACTACAGATCTTTGCCCGAATAACATCCAACGCGGGGATATAATACCTACCTCGGTACTTCAAAGTATCTTTATTATCGATCGAAAAATCTGGTAATTCTCCCTTCTCGGTCCTATTCCGGAGATGCTGCAAGTCAGGATCTTCCTTCTGGTGCAATCTCGTAAGGTTTATCCAAGAAGGCTCTTCAGCCTCTAAGCTCGAAGGCGCGGTACAACTACCGACTGAAATATCCATCAACATAAACTCCTCTACCAAGGACTGCACGGAAAGATTGAAGATTTGCGCGGTCTTTCTACTCAGGGCATAGGCCACTACATTAGCCTTACCCGGATGATAGAGGATGTCAACCTCATAATCCGCAACAAACTCCAACCATCTACGCTGGCGCAAATTCAGCTCTTTCTGGGTGAAGACATACTTCAGACTCTTGTGATCCGTATAAATCTTGCATGACACTCCATAAAGAAGGTGTCTCCAAAGCTTTAAAGCATAAATCACTATAGCAAATTCTAAGTCATGCGTAGGGTAATTCTTTTCATGAACTTTTAATTGTCTAGACCCATAGGCAATCACCTTTCCTTCTTGCATCAAAACACACCCTAGTCCAATGTGAAATGCGTCCACATAAACAGCATACTCTATTCCTTCGATCGGAAAGGCCAACACAGGAGCACTGCACAAATGACTCTTTAATTCCTGAAAGGCTTCTTCGCACTTATCGCTCCAAACAAAAGCGGTATTCTTCTGGGTAAGCTAGTTAAAGGTGCCGACAGCACTGAGAATCCTTGAACAAATCTCCTGTAGTACCCAGCCAACCCTAAGAAACTCTTTATTTCCTTAGGCGTTGAAGGCATTTTCCAATCCAACATAGCAGAAATCTTAGCGGGGTCTACAGTAATTCCATCATTGTTCACCACATGACCCAGAAAGGATACCTGAGGAAGCCAGAACTCGCACTTACTCAGCTTCGCATACATCTTGTGCTTTCTAAGAGTCGATAATACTAAGCGCAAATGCGTAGTATGCTCCTCAGCACTTTTAGAATATACCAACACATCATCGATGAATACCACAACAAAATGATCCAGAAAATCCTTGAACACGTGGTTCATCATGTCCATAAACGCAGAGGGTGCATTCGTCAAACCAAAAGACATAACCAGAAACTCAAAATGACCATAACGGGAACGAAAGGCAGTCTGGGTACGTCCGACTCACGGATCCTCAACTGATGGTAGCCTGATCGAAGGTCAATCTTCAAAAACACTGTGCTACCATGCAACTGATCAAACAGATCATTTATCATCAGCAACGGATACCTATTCTTGATGGTCACTTTGTTTAACTCTCTATAATCTATGCACAGCCTCATAGAACCATCCTTCTTTTTCACGAACAAAACTGGAGCACCCCAGGGCGAAGAACTTGGCCTAATAAATCCACACCGCAACAGCTCATCTAACTGAGTTCGCAACTCTTCTAACTCACGCGGGGCCATACGGTATGGTACCTTAGCGATAGGACGAGTACCAGGCTCAAGATCAATAATGAACTCCACATCTCTATCAGGAGGGAGACCAGGAAGACTGACAGGGAAGACATCAGGAAACTCTCACACCACCAGAACACCCTCAATACATGGCGATCCAGTAACAGTTTCTACTATAGAAACAAGGTAAGCCAAACAATCGGTAATTAACAGTTTCCGAGCACATAACAAAGAAATTATCAGGGAACACTGGCGCGGAGACCCAAAAACGCTCATGGGATGACCGTTGTCCATCACAAAGTCCAGACACTTTTCCTTGCATCGGATGACAGCATCATAACTGGACAACCAGTCCATACCCAAAATCACGTCAAAGGCTTCTAGGTCCAACACCTTGAGATCAGCAACAGCCAAGAAATCTCCTCAGAGAACCGGGCAACTTCGGACGCACTAGTTCGAGGATACCAAATCACCAGAAGGGAACTTAACGAGGAACGAATCGCTTCCCAGCTCAGGGGTCAAACGGTGAGGCTCGACGAAAGCCCTTGCTACGAACGAATGGGTAGCTCCAGAATCGAACAGAACACGCGCCCAACGATTCTTTACTTTAAATCTCCTTATAAGCGCGAAAAAGAAACTAGTCTAATACAGCGAAACTAAAAGGAATCAAGACAAAACAGCTGGCTTAATGTCTAACCTGCGATCACTTGGGCCGAAGACTGCACTTGCTCCTGGGTTAACACGTTCAGCTTTCTTCTTCCTTTATCCAGATGTTGCGGCGGCGGTAAGGCTCGAAGCGGAACTGGCTGCAACGGGGGTTGAACTAGCGGGCATTGAAACTTCAAGTGCCCCTTCTGTCTGCACTGAAAGCAGTCTTTATCTTTAGTCCAACACTTGGCCACATCATGCCCCTTCCGCTTGCACAACGGGCAGAGAACCTCTCCCTTCGGAGCACCCTAAATTGTCAGCACTCGCTGCTTCTTTTGAACTCCTTTCCTCTTGAAACACCCTTCAAACAGATGGCCAGAGCGGCCATAGAAACTACAGACCTCACCACCTGCTTTCTTCAAAACCGGGGCAGGCGCACCAGAATTTCCTTCTTCTCCAGCCTTTCTCTTTCCATTCTTCATCATTGATCCTCGATTCTTGGCATTATCAATTTCCCCAACCTTTAGCGCTGCCTCTACTACCTCGGCGTACTTCTCCAACCTGTACGCACTTGCCAGTTGTTGGATATCACTGCGGAGACCACCCAGAAATCTCTTTACTCTTCCTTCTTCCGAGGCTACAAGGGCCGGAGCAAACCTGCTCAACTTGCAAAATTCAATCTCATACTCGATCACTGAGAGCTGTCTCTGCTTCAGATGCAGGAAATCATTCATCAACCGGTCTTGCTCTACTGACGGCAGAAACTTTCTTAACAACATTCCTTTGAAGGCTTCCCACGAACATCCTTCGGAAAGGTCTTCCTTCTCCCTCAACCACCAACTCCTTGCGAGACCCTTAAGCTGGTACGCGGCAACCATCACCTTCTTATCCACGGTGATTCCTGAATACGAGAACATCTCTTCCATGGCTATAAGCCAATCGTCTAAGGCCACGAAATCAGCTCGTCCGTCAAACGATGGAGGACCCAACCTTTGAAAGTGCAAAATGAAATTCATTTCTGGAGGTATCGCTACTGGGGGTACCAAGGGAGCAAGAGGAGTAGGTACTGTCTGTCCTACTATGGGAGCCTACACTACGGGTTGATGCCTAGCACCGGCAGACAACAACGCCTCAACTTGCGATTGCATCGCAACCATATGCCTAGTCAAAGCCTCATTGCTCTGGCGCAGACTCTCGATCAAAGCTTCACTCTGCGCTCCAGATGACTCGCCCTCCGACTGGGGAGTCAACCTAGTCGCGACTCGCTTACGCACCATCTCTGCTAATACGCATAAACCTATTATTAAAACTTAACATTACACTAGGACTACACTGCTTGGTTCGGAACATACTTATACAGATACTTACCATTGCTACCACCTTGCTCTGGGATTTTCATGATGATATGCTAAATTTGGGGATGATACTACATCACCCCTCTTGACTCATGTGCAAGGGTCATGAATGCATGAATTTTCTGTTCATTTGAAATCATGGGTGTACGTGTGTCATCATATAAGTCTTTAACTTTACACGTGTGCTTATGCAATGCTATGTAATGTATGTTGTGCTATGCATTCTAATAAAGTCCTTAATGCATGTTATGAGCGGCGTACACATGAAATATTATGCATCCCATACTACATAATATTGCATGTAATGAAAAAGAAAAATGTGCTAATGGGCATCCATGTGTTGATGGTTATGCATCCCATACTACATAACTGTCACATGTTGCCACCTATGGTGGATCCATATATAAACACATATTATGCATCCCATACTACATAATATGCCCCGTATACTTCTTATCATGCTATGAGTGTAGTTTTCATGCTTCGGCCAAGACGTACTGATGACACATCGGTGTGTGTATGCAATGAAACCAAAACAACTATACTATATCAGAATTTGTTGCTCGACCGACTTGTCGAAAAACCTCCCTCTGACACCAACTGTCACAACCCGCATTTTCTCCAAATTTAGGAATATCCGAGTAAGAGAAAATACGCGTCATGATGCCACGTCATGCAGGAGACAACTGCGGACGCTCAGGCAGAAACCAATTACTTATTTAATCAAAACATGTTCACATGATAGATCATCATTTGAAATCATTTATGAGGGTTTGGGGTAAGAACTGTGTCTCTCAGTTCGTGGATCAACTAGTCCACCGAGAAAATATACATAATTGCAGCAGAAAATACTTGATTTAGTTCACTTAAGGTCCTAAATGTACGTGATGACAGGACATAAAGTAAATGATATGCACATATCTAGGCGTAGTATAAGTATAGAAAATATCTTTTAGGCGACTTTAAAGATAAGGATTTCAATTAATAGGAATGCAATGAGGATGAAAGAAAAGCCATTTTATAACTATAATGCACCTAGACATAAATCATTCTCAAAGAGCAAGATACACAAGATCTAAAAAGTAGTAGCATTTTACTGGCAAGTGATGAGTCCCAATTATATATTGGACTCATCTGGGCTTGCTTTCACGCACATGCACTTCACTTTCTGCACATTGTTGGTTATATTTCACTTGAACATATTTCTTCACGAAGTGCTCATTTTGGCCCATTGTGGTGTGCAATTGCGCACTATTCTGCTGGGGGTAAGCACATGATGCTCCCCATGTCTTTATTTTGTTGTTATTATATATTTCTGTGTGCTGGTGTTATGTTCCCCAGCTTGTTGGTTTATATTGCAGGTGGGCAGATCTTCATTCTATGGGAATTGTAACCTAGAGAAATCGCACGGTCGTGCGATTCCTTAACGCACGATTTCAGCGACCTTGCGATTCCTACAGTACCTATAATTGGTGATCTGCCCCGGCTCGTGTGTTTTGTTCGCGCACGGTCAGTTTTGATCGTGCGTAAGCAAAATCGCACGAGTTTCCCTCTTTTATCTAAGAATTTATGTCATTTTACAATTTTCCAGATTGCACGGTCGTGCATTTATCCTTCACGCACGATCTGGTTGATCGTGCACATTCATTTGCGACCCAAAATAGCATTCTGAATTTGGTCGTGCGTTTTTACGCATGGTCATGCATTTGGTCGTGCATGAACACGATTCTACAACTTTTCTATTTAAACTGAGATTTTTTAGGTTTTGGAGGCCAAACAGTTCCGTGATTTCTTTCGCCGTCAGGGCGGAAAGCTCCATTTTTGAAGGTTTCTTCCTCCCCCTTTCACCCGAGGCTACCTCGCATCATCCAAGCACTTCAAGGGAGAGATCCTAGCCCTACTCTCATCAACGGAGGAAGGAGTGCACAGATTTTGTGGCGGCCAGATCGTGACACGGAGAAGATGGGTATATTGGAGGGAAGGTGACAGCTCCTCTGGACCCCGGACGCAGTTGTGGACCGAGCTAGGATGTGGATTGACAACCCGACGATTCCTACCGTGAATCCCTACAAGTCTCTGGATGTGGTTGTATTTCTAGCTTTTCCTCCTTTCCTCCTTATGACTGTAGTTAATTTCTCTTATGTTGATGATGTTGCACTCTATACTTGTTGAACTTCTTGTCAAATATTATGAAATGTTTTCATGCTTATGAGTGCTTGAGGTGTGCTTTCATGGTGACTGTGGTGCGAGTGTTCTGTGTGGCGCACTAGCAATTGCTAGTGGCGTGCCTGTTTACGGGGTGCTTGCGACCCTTATTCCGCTGGTGTGACCCATTCCATGCGCAAGCCTTCTCGTCCATCCGCGCAGTGAAGCGGTGCAGAGCAGCCCGTGTAATCCATCCGCCTAGCCATAAGGTGCTAACGTCCCTCAAAACCTTTCCGCCAGTGCGAACCACCTCATCTGTGTGCCTACTCTTCCATCCACCTAGCGAAGTAGTGCGTTCAAGGTCTACGTAGTTTCCATCCCGCCAAGCGAAGCAGTGCGCTCAAGTCCTGCATAGGAGTAGTTGATTTAGTTCTTTTACTTTATTTTCCACAAACCAAATCACCCCCTGTTACATTCATCCGAACTAAAGGACTTCAATCTCAAGTCCTTCCTCGAAAGTTAACTCCACCTTACTGTGTTCCTTTGAGATCGATACTCGGGGATTTGCTCCTCGTTTTATATTACTTGAACGATCGGTACACTATCATTTCGTGTCGCAGCCTTGCTATCGTCTATAGCGGTGTGCTAGATTTGCGCATCATGTTTTTGGCACCGTTGCCGGGGAACACAGACGTGTGAGTTTTCTGGAGAGGGAGAATCTGAGAGAGAAGCCCTTCCATTTGTTCTTCGCGTCATTTTTGTTTTATTTCTTTGTATTTTGTTTTCTTGTTTTACTTTGGTCGCTTAGTAAATTATTGTTGGGTGTAGCATTTTGCACAATAGTGTTTTTCTTTTGAATCTTGTTATCTTCACACAATGTGGGCTTCATTTAATATTCGTTGCCGTTTGTGTGGAGATATCTCTCATGCTAGTGATAGATGTCCAAAGGGAGATAATAGCCCTAGCATTCAAGGCCCAGTATATGGAGCACCGACTTCGTCTGGTACTCCATATGGTGGCGTAAGTCCTATGGCTATTCTGCTGAGCCTTTACCGTCACACTTCTTTTCGGCTTCAGCTCCTGCTGTGCCAAAGAAGCCGGCAAGGCAGTGCTTGTTTTGTCAGAGCACGGATCATGCTTTGAAGGATTGTGCTGCTTATCTTCGCTAATTGGACGAGGATGACAAGACGGATATCTGGATCGTCCCGACTCCTAACTCTGGCAGCATACCTTCAACATCTGGTTATGTGTCCGTGTCACCTTCACGTTTTGAAGGGTATGGTGTGGACACAGTCACCAGATGTGTGGTTGATCTAGGCTCTAACACGACTGAGCCAATCTCCCCTGTGCATATATCACCGTGTATTGATTTGATTCTTTGTGAGGAATCAGTGCTTGACTTTTATCCAAGCACTATTCCTCCCCCTATTGTGCATTTTACTATATTTGTCTCTGACGACATTATTGAGGATGTTTCGCAAGATAAGGCAGGTGAATTATGTGTTGTGCATATTCCTATGGAGGAGGATATTTTCCAAGGTGACGATTATTCTACCTCAGCACCGGTGGAGGAAGTCCAAATCGTGGAGGAGGTCACTGATGATCCTACTGAGCCCTGCAGCATTGTCGATGATGCCGACAATATCTTATTTCCCCAACCTCTTGGGAGTGAGACCGGGACCACTCCCCCGATTGATGTTCATTTAAGTTTTTCTTCTTCTTTTTTCCTAACCCCCCTTCTTCATCTGAGCCTCTGCAGGTTGAGTCTTCATAGGTACTTCAGGAGGACTTGGAGCATTCTGCTCAATTCAATGATGAGTGTATCCTCTCATGTGAGGAGGTTGATCCCCCCTCCATGGAGGAAGCCTCATTCATTGCCTTCTCCTCCTGCCGCCTCCCTGAAGACGACACCTTGCTGGGCATGGATTTAGTTTGTGGTGAGATGAGTGAGGACCAGCTCTCCTCCTCTTCTTACTTCCTATTCCCACTACCTGTGTTCAGCAGGTATTTTGATTTAGGTAGGGGAGTAACTGTTCTGTCGACGTATCGGTACCCGCTTCCGACACGCATATTAGAACAGTTACCTGTGCATTTCCTTTTCATACTCCCATTAGCTAGAACTGTTATAAATTTGAATAAGTCATGCTGGGATGACAATAACCCCATTAGTTATCTTACTCTTCCTGCATTTTTATTTCATCTAGTTTAGTTTAGTTACAGTTTTTCATTTTATTTTGTATATTTCCTTTTGTTTTTGGTGGAGCTCACCCCTGCAGGTTCATTTTCTGGATGGGATGCTACAGTTTTTTCTTGGTTTACACGCCAATCTTCTGGTATGCTCATTTCTGAGCATGGGTAACTTTTCTTCCCCCTAGTCCTTTATTTAATTTTCATGGTTACATCATTTGCTTTTATTGCTTGGATTAAGTCTGGGGGAGAGCCGCTATGTATTACCCACTGCACGTGCACATGACACTGCATACTAGAAGTACATTTTAGTTCAGTTTTATAATTATTGTTTCATATGCATCGCACACCACTACACCCACTTTAGCACGCACTCACTTGTTTGTATGCTTATGTATATCTAATTCTTGGTTGTGATGTAGAAATTGTTGTATTAGCCTAAAAATTGCAAGATGGAGTGGCATGTTGACTCTTGTAGTGCTCTAGTTGAGTACTCGTGTCTTGCATAGGTATTTGAGTAGAATTAGTTTTTATTTATGCTTCTAATTTATAATTAGTAGATTTGCGTAGATTTTAATTTATTTTACTCAAAATGGTGAATGTGGTTGAATCTTGTGGTAGCGTGGTATTGCGTGTAAGCGAGCACGAGGTTCGTGTTGCTCGAGTCGGGAGGAAGGATTACCTTTCTCGGGGGCTAAGAACTTGCCCCAAGTGACTCTCGAAGCATGGGTGCGAATGATTTGCAAGTTGAGCGTGACGTAGGCCATCTATTTGGCAAGCTTGAGCTTTGTTCTACCATTCCTATGTGCTAACCATTGCTAGCCTATTTTGTGCCTACCCGACCTTTTGGTTCAGCTCCACCATACTTCACCAAGGCCTAAAAGCTAATTGCATTATCGCAACCAAAAATAAGCCAAAAGCATTAATGAATTGTAATTTGCCAATGCGGTGCGGCGATGAGAAATTTTAGTGTTGATGTGGATTTCTTAAAATTTTCTATATGCTGAGTTTTTTTTTGCGAATTTTGGGGATAAAAAAAAAAGGAAAAGAAAAAAAAAGCAAAGAGAAAGAAAAAAAATTATATCCCTAGCGTTTTAATTGAAACATCTATCTCTATCGATTGGAGCAGGCCGTGTGCACACCCAGTTTCAAAGTCAAGTCTGGGGGTGTGTTACACGGGTATTATTGGGGCTGCTATGATTTAGCACTTTTCTGTGCTCTTTTGGGTTGCGATTAGCCATCATGTTTATCTTTGCATTCCAAACCGTAACCTAAGCCTCGTGTATACCTAATGTCCTATCGATTCATCTTGTGAGTTCACTAGCGTCGTGGAGAGAGTGCGACAGGGTGAGCTTATAGCTCTCGACGTTGATGGATTTCAACGGATTTAATTCTGAGTTCTGGTCTTGGGTAACACTCCCCTTCGCGATTTGCTTACTTTCGTACTACGCGTGACCACAAGATTCACCAATGTTCCATTTTTGAGTAAAAAATAAATTTCTTTTTACGCATTTACACTTTTATAAATTAGCTAGCATATGTAGAAACTTCTTCTAATGAACTTCTATGTACACAAGTATGCAACTTCGCATTCTATTCCATGTTTGCAATTTTTTGGCTAGCTATGCTTTTCCTACTCCGCCGGATTTGTTTGCTCGGGACGCACAAACAGGTAAGTCTGGGGGTGTAATGAGTCCCAATTATATACACTTTTTTGGACTCATCTGGGCTTGCTTTCACGCACATGCACTTCACTTTCTACACATTATTGCTTATATTTCACTTGAACACATTTCTTCACGAAGTGCTCATTTTGGCCCATTGTGGTGTGCAATTGCGCACTATTCTGTCGGGGGTAAGCACATGATGCTCCCCATGTCTTTATTTTGTTGTTATTATATATTTCTGTGTGCTGGTGGTATGTTCCCCAGCTTGTTGGCTTATATTGCAGGTGGGCAGATCTTCATTATATGGGAATTGTAACCTGGAGAAATCGCATGGTCGTGCGATTCCTTGACGCACGATTTCAGCGACCGTGCGATTCCTACAGTACTTATAACTGGTGATCTGCCCCGGCTTGTGTGTTTTGTTTGCGCACGGTCAGTTTTGATCGTGCGTGAGCAAAATCGCACGAGTTTCCCTCTTTTATCTAAGAATTTATGTCATTTTACAATTTTCCAGATCGCACGGTCGTGCGTTTATCCTTCACGCACAATCTGGTCGATCGTGCGCGTTCATTTGCGACCCAAAATATCATTCTGAATTTGGTCGTGCTTTTTACGCACGGTCGTGCGTTTGGTCGTGCATGAACACGATTCTGCAACTTTTTTATTTAAACTGCGATTTTTTAGGTTTTGGAGGCCGAACAGTTCCGCGATTTCTTTCGCCGTCAGGGCGGAAAGCTCCATTTTTGAAGGTTTCTTCCTCCCCCTTTCACCTGAGGCCACCTCGCATCATCCAAGCACTTCAAGGGAGAGATCATGGGCCTACTCTCATCAACGGAGGAAGGAGTACACAGCTTTTGTGGCGGCCAGATCGTGACACGGAGAAGACGGGTATATTGGAGGGAAGGTGACATCTTCTCTGGACCCCGGACGCAGTTATGGACTGAGCTAGGACACGGATTGACAACCCGATGATTCCTACCGTTAATCCCAACAAGTCTCTGGATGTGGTTGTATTTCTAGCTTTTCCTCCTTTCCTCGTTGTGACTGTAGTTAGTTTCTCTTATGTTGATGATGTTGCACTCTATATTTGTTGAACTTCTTGTCAAATATTATGAAATTTTTTCATGCTTATGAGTGCTTGAGGTGTGCTTTCGTGGTGACTGTGGTGCGATTGTTCTGTGTGCCGCACTAGCAATTGCTAGTGGCGTGCCTGTTGACGAGGTGCTTGCGACCCTCATTCCGCCTGTGTGACCCATTCCATCCACAAGCCTTCTCGTCCATCCGCGCAACGAAGCGGTGCATAGCAGCCCGTGTAATCCATCCGCCTAGCCAAGAGGTGCTAACGGACCTCAAAACCTTTCCGCCAGTGCGAACCACCTCATCCGTGTGCCTACTCTTCCATCCGCCTAGCGAAGTATTGCGTTCAAGGCCTACGTAGTTTCCATCCCGCCAAGCGAAGAAGTGCGCTCAAGGCCTGCATAGGAGTAGTTGATTTAGTTCTTTTACTTTGTTTTCCACAAACCAAATCACCCCCTGTCGCATCCATCCGACCTAAAGGACTTCAATCTCAAGTCCTTCCTCGAAAGTTAACTCCACCTTACTGTGTTCCTTCGAGATCGATACTCGGGGATTTGCACCTCGTTTTATATTACTTGAACGATTGGTACACTGTCGTTTCGTGCCACAGTCTCGCTACCGCCTATAGAGGTGTGCTAGATTTGCGCATCAGCAAGTAAGCTATAAAGTATCAAAAGGGCACAAACGGCGTCAACAACCTGACACTAATCTGTTGGCTCCAAACTAGCATGTCTGAACACAAGAAGAAAACTAACCACAACTACCTCGCAGCAGCGGGGTAATCAACAACTAAAACTCTCGGAGACTCCGGGCTACACCACTAGCATCTAAGGCTCTGAACCTGAGGCATTCAATAAAACAAAGAATGCCTCAGCAAGGGAATTACAAGTGGCAGAAAACAAGCAGAAAAAGTAAATAAGGCATAAGGGGTACCAACCCAAGCCATATTTACCGAAAGAGAAGCTCCAAACAAAGAACTAAGAAAAGCACCAAGTGCACCAAATACCATAAAGAGGAACAATCAAAGTTCATTTATCTTGTTAAATTTATTTAAAGAGACTAATCAGCTCAAATCAAAGGGGGCGGTCCTTTATCCACTGCCACCCAAAGCCTAAAAATGGGTGGGGGTTTCTATCCCCAACCACCGAAACACGGCCCACGGGACCACAGGCCAAGCCTGCGGTTCACCACAAAAATGGCCATCGTGCAAGGCTATAATACTCCCCACTGCCCCCCCCCCCCCCCCCCAAAACACGACCCACCGTGCAAGGACAAAGGCAATGGTCTTATTAATTAATTCCTTTAATTATGGCATGGGACGAAGCCCGAGAAAAACACTCACCAGGATACCCTAAGGATAGGGCCACAAATGAAGTAAACACAACATAAGACAATTCATAAGAGAAGACATAAGTCATTTAACCACAACGAGTATGGGATTTCGAAGAGGAGAAGTAATCATGATAAAGGGCACAAAACAAACACTGATAATACCCCTGTGCACTTTAGAAGATTCAAAGTTCCAAAAGAGGGAAGAGGACTGAGACATAGCTCACAGACTTAGGAGTGGACAGGCATTTCTCGAGAAGGAGAAGGCATTTCTCTAGGAATAAAGGGTAGCAACCTGAACATGTCTTAGGAAATAAAGGAGTAGATTAGGCATTTCACGAGAGCTAAGGGTCAAACACAGGGTTTCTCGAGAACTAAAGGGCAAACATAAGGATTTCTTGAAAAGTATAGGACAGACACAAAGGTTTCTCGAGAATTCCCAAAACATGAAACAATAATTTCTCGAGAAATCAAAGCAGGAGAAGCCATCTCTCGAGAAATCCCCAAGCAGGAAAAAGTTATTTCTCAAGAAATCAAGGTAGGGTCATGTTGATTTTCCGAGAGATTAAAGGCAGGGATAAGCTTATTTTCCAAGAAATTAAAGGTGGTCATGCTTTCTTGAAAAATGAAAGGGTAGGGTCAATGATTTCTCGAGAAATCCGAGGCAGGAACCCTTGATTTCTCGAGAAATCCAAGGCAGGAGGAAACCACAAAAAGGAGGAATTCAAGGAGGGTTCGAGATCAAAACGGCACGACCAAAAAACTCAAGCCAAGACAAACCAAGAACGCATAACCACATAAAACAGAAATTCCACCAAAAAGGGAGAGGGGGAAGAAAGCCACTTGCCTTAAACCTTGCAAACTCGAAGACCTCCGCTCCAAAAGCTAAGGATCGGACAAGAACTCACCGAGCATGAAATCCTGAAACTTTTCGGATCGAAAAGAGGAATTAGGTCACTTCCATAACTCCAAAAAATCCACGAACGGGAAAAGCTTACCACTAGAACGAAGATCCCGCCGAGAGCTTTCCAAATCTACTCTCCAAATGCGATTCCGACTACTACAGCCCTCGAATCACCGGCCGGAAGCTCCACGACACGCAGCTCTCGCTCTCTCGCCCTTCAGAACTCTAGGTCGGCCGAAAGGGGAAGGAGATGAAAAGATAAAACCTAAGCTTAATGTATATATACTAAGCCTCCAGGAGTTCGTCGAACTCAGCCACTCGATCGTCGAACGCAGCTCGCCACTCGTTCGTCGAACTCAACCACTCATTTGTCGAACGCAGCTCGCCACTCGTTCGTCGAACGCAGCTCGCCACTCATTCGTCGAACGCAGCTCGCCCCTCGTTCGTCGAACGCAGCTCGCCACTCGTTCGTTGAACGCAGCCCCTCTGTCGTTCGTCGAATGCAGCCCCTTTGTCGTTCGTCGAACGCAGCCCCTCTATCGTTCGTCGAATGCAGCCCCTCTGCCGTTCGTCAAATGCATCCCCTTGTCGTTCGTCGAACGCAGCTCCTCTTCAGAACGCTGAATACAGAGCCAGGGAAATATAATGAATGCAATAATTACACAAATAATCTCCCATAACTCGAACCGACGTGAAATCTCACACGCTCGATCCAAATTACACACTTTAACTAGACTAAGGCCCAAAACTAAACCTGACGAGCTGACGTAACGTCCAAATGCCAAAATTACGTCACAGCGGCCACATAAATAATTAACGAAAATCAGGGGCGTTACACAACTCAGACTAGAAGTCCAAGCAACTCAATCTCTCTGTCAGAGTATATCAAGTCGACGATACATCGAATAGAAGTCGACGAAGATAAAGGAGCATGTCGAAGTTATCTTAGAAGTCGACACCTCGATTTCAATTTGACGCAGAAGGAAGTGTTTGTCGAAGCCATCTGAGGTTGATGCAATGTCGACTACAATTTGACGCAGACAATGAAGTTCAGAATTAAGTCTTCAACTGACGGTTACGTCGATAAGTAATCGACGTAACATCTACAATATAGTTCAACTATAGCAAGATGGAATTTGAAGCCGCTCTTACCAGAACTCGAAGGTGCATCGATAAGAGAGAGAAAGAAGTCGACGCAGCATTGAATACAGTCTGAAAAGGAAACCTTCTCAGCTGTCCTTTTAGAACTCTCTTTGAAGGCCCACAACACTAAAGACCATTCTACAGTGGCTTGTTTATTGCCTAGAATGGAGAGAAGCATTAAAGAAGACTTGAAAAGCTTTCTTGGAAAGGATTCAAACAGCTGGCAGACGGGTCGTGAACAAAAGAAGAAAGAAAGATTAATTGTCCAAGACTATGCCTTTTCAGGACAATCCAAAAGAGGAAACTAATTCAAAATTAATCATGGACAATAAATAGGATGAGAAGAGAGGAAAATATAGGGCATTCATCATAATCTACTATAGTTTGTCGATTAGGGTTTCAACTTCTTCTTCTTCCTCCTGAAACCCTAACAGAGACAAATAGAGAAAACAAGTGCTCTCTCGTGACAAAAAAACAGAGCTGCTTCTTCATCAACATCATATAGCTGCCAGATAATATGTAAAAGATATACAAAAGGATCTGAAGAATATAACCCTTGCAAATAATCACAATCATAAGCAAGGGTTCACCATTAGCAGATCCATTGAAGGGAAAAATAAAAGCTGAAAGATTCTACAGAATTCTGAGAACAGAATTCTTCTTCTCCATCTCCTTTCTTCTTTCATCTTCCTCAACTGTACAGAATTTTAAGAATCCCTCTTCCAAAGGATTCAGTGGTTCAAGATCTCCTTATCAAAATATCTGAGTGGTTCAAGATCTCCTTATCAAAAGATCTGAGAGGTTCAAGATCTCCTTATCAAAAGATCTTTGGTTCTAAGAGTCTTCTTATCAAAAGACTCAGGCGCAGGTTGTGCCTCCTACCAGGTGGTAGAAGAGAGGACTACCCACATTTTGGGGAACCTCTATAAAATCTTGAGTCTTCTGTGTGTGTTAATTTTATGTGTTGTCCCATATAGCTTACAGTTTTTCTGCTTTACTTTAACAACATTAATTTTATTCCGTGTTGGGTATTGTTGAAGCATAACACTTAGTGTTTTTATTGTGTGTGCACAAATAGGATAAAAATGTTTTTAAATATCTAGTCACCCCCCTCTAGAGTATACTCAGAGACACACTGTGAACTTTCAGATTAGACGCTCATCATGCATCAAAATCCAATTTGTTTGTGCGGGATCCCGACAACTCAATGCGTCTGCAACAACATTTCCCTTCCTGGGAGTGTAACGAATATCAAAGGTATAGTCCCCAAGGAACTCCATCCACCTCCTTTGTCGCATATTCAACTCCTTTTGATCCAACAGGTACTTGAGGCTTTTGTGGTTCGTAAAGATGTCGATCTTCACGCCGTATACGTAATGCCTCCACAACTTAAGAGCGAATACCACGGCCGCTAACTCCAATTCATGGACCGAGTAGTTCCTCTTATGTAACTTCAACTGTCGGGAGCCATAAGCAATCACCTTTCTGAACTGCACTAGAATGCAACCCAAGCCACTCCCTGAGGTGTCACTATATATTTCATATCCTTCTGTTCCACATGTCGAGCATAAAAGGGGCGTCGTGGTCAAACAGCTCTTTAGCTCCTTTAAAGCTCGTGCGCACTCGGGAGACCAAACAAACTTCTGATCTTTCCTAGTCAATTCAGTGAGAGGAAGTGCAATCCTCGAGAAGTTCTCCACGAAGTGCCTATAGTAGCTAGCAAGTCCTAAGAAACTTTGGACTTCTGCCACGTTTTTCAACATAGGCCACTCTCGGATAGCCACTATCTTCGACGGATCGACCGTGATTCCTTCACCTCTAACGACATGACCAAGGAATGTTACTGATGATAGCCAAAACTCGCATTTGGAGAACTTGGCATATAGCTGACTCCTCCAAAAAGTGCTCAAAACTTTGTGCAGATGCTCTGCATGCTCCTCTTCGTACTGAGAGTATACCAAGATGTCGTCAATGAAGACGATCACAATTCGGTCCAAATACTCTCAAAACATTTTATTCATCAAGTCCATAAATACCGACGGTGCATTGGAAAGACCAAACGGCATAACCGTGAACTCGTAGTGCCCAAAGCGGGTACTGAACACTGTCTTTGAAATATCACATTCCCTAATTCTTAGCTGATAAAAGCCATACCTTAAGTCTAGCTTAGAATATACAGTCGACCCAACTAGTTGGTCGAACAAGTCATCGTTTCTCAGAATCGGAAAATGGTTCTTCTCAGTCAGCTTATTCAGTTCTCTATAATCGATGTATAGACGCAAGCTCCCGTCCTTCTTTTTCACAAAGAGAACTGGTGCACTCCAAGGGGATGAACTTGGACGTACATAGCCTTGTTCTAGCAGTTCTTGTAACTAAACTTTTAACTCTGCCAATTCCTTTGGCGCTATTCAGTATTGTGAGCGTGACACAGGTTTGGCACCTGGCACTAACTCAATACAAAAATCAATCAATCACTGGTGGGAGCCCCAGGGAGTTCGTTAGGAAACACATCAATGTACTTCGCCACTACTGGGACATCATTTATACTGGGCTTAGGCTTCGAAGCCTCCAACAACGTGAAGAACAACTCTGCGCCTTTTCTCACCGCCTTAACCACCTAGAGAGTAGACATCAGCGTCTTGCTCGCTCCTCGCATTACAGTAAATGTGGTTTTGTCTTCGGTGTTCTTTCCTAGAGTAATCTCCTTCTGATTGCAATCTATGTGATGCGTGTTCGGCAAGTGCACCGGTCGCACAAGTAATAAAGTTGGGAGTACGTCCCCGAATATCGTCTCTCAAGGAATGCACGTGGTTAGTTTGACTCTTCGGATTGAGAAAATAATTACAAGAGTAAATTAAAGGAAAAATAGGGGCTTTGATTTTGGTTTCCTAAATTACTACACAGAAATGAAATGCGGGTCAAAACTCCGCTTCGCAAGGCAGGATGGATGCAATGGCCGCGATGTCGTGCTTTGGAAAGCGCATGGACGAGAAGGCACGTGGATGGGCGATCACAAGGACGGAAGTGTTGAGGGTCGAAAGCACCTCTTCGCAAATGCTAATAGCACTTTTTCTATAGCGTGGATTATGAACGTGAAT
This sequence comes from Dactylorhiza incarnata, assembly GCA_033032865.1. Taxonomy (NCBI): domain Eukaryota; kingdom Viridiplantae; phylum Streptophyta; class Magnoliopsida; order Asparagales; family Orchidaceae; genus Dactylorhiza; species Dactylorhiza incarnata. The sequence goes on along the minus strand of JAWHQI010000026.1, from coordinate 1,099,857 downwards.
GAAACAGACCGATTGTCACAATGAGATCATCAACCAATACCATAATGAGACACGATTATATTATCACAACTAATTGTTCAATACATCAAAATCTCAGAAATTACACAATGAATAATAATATGAAAACGAGAGATAGAGGTTTCGTCGCCAAAGGATGAAGACTCACCGTCGTTCTCGGCCGGAATTCCGGGTTGTCAATCCGGATCCGGGTTCGGCTTCGGCTAACGTCCGAGATACTCGAAGGGTTGTCAATCCTCCGCTAACGTCCCATCTTCTTCACTTGAACCTCTGAAACTTGCACTGAATCTCTGTGTTTTCTTTGTATTTTCACCGGAATTGCATTACTTGGTTGAGAACTCGCCGGAGTGGAGGATGCAGAGCGTTCAGATGATGAATCGATGCCCGGATCTTGAATGGAGTATGGATGGACGAAGGGAGACAAATGGGGGAGAAAAACTCCCAAATATCCGTGGATGGGCGGCTACGGGGCGGAGATGGCTCCCGCGACATTAGGGCGAGCCCCTATTTATAAAAAAGCGAAACGTCAAAAATGCACGGGCGTTCTCCTTCGCGCACGGGCAGGTGCCCGTGCGTGAACAAAAATGCACGGGTAAAGACAGGCCCCCTGATTCTGAGCCCTTCTTCGCGCACGGTCGGCAAACCGTGCGTTCGAAAACGCACGACCGTGCGTTTGGTCAGAAGTGCACGAAAAGGCCCGATCTCTCCCAAATGCCTCCAGACTGCAATGAAAACTCCCAAGGATCCCAGAAATTAGGCATTCAACAATAAAAACTTAGGAAATTATTGATAACATGCAAACACTTGGCAAAATAGTGTACTCGTACGTGAAATCCTATATAGATCAATATGAACGAAAAGTAGCTAAAAGTGTAGTGCACAAGCGTGAAAAATAGCCCAGATGAGTCCCGAAAATAGTGTAATTCTCGGACTCATCACACCCCCAGACTTACTCGTTTGCTCGTCTCAGGCAAACACTTAATCCTATGATATAAAAATTGATGTTTAAGAAGCAACTGTGCAGGCAAAACATGATGGGAAGTAAAGAACTAACGAGCGTAAAAATAAAGTAGAAAAGATTTTAAAACAAAGACTATATTTTAAGAACTTCTACAAGTGTAAAATACAAAATACTACTACTCTGAGGTGAATCACTGGTGAATCGAATAGTCGTGCCCTAGGGAAAATAGCGTGAACTGCTGAGGTGAGCGTTGCTCAAATTGGATCTCAAGGAAGAGCTCTCCAAGAAATCCATCAAGGTCGGTGATCATACGCTTGCCCTTTCGCACCTTCTCCACTGCATGAGACGATCTTATCAAAAATCAGTAGGGCTTTTAGGCTAGTCTTAGGGCTTAGGTTGAGGTACGGTAATGAAGTAGAAGAACATAGGCTAAACGCACTCATCCTCTGGTAAATAACAAATTTCAACCTCAACATCTTCACCTTGAAGCACACTCCCCCAGACTTCATTTAAGCACGATGGTGCGCGCGAGACTACAACACTTGTGGTTCGATTCTTTTTTGAGTTCTTTTACTCTCTTTTTTTTCTAGATCCATAAAAAGTTAGGATCGATCAAAATTTTAACTCATTCTCATTTTTTTTCGCGCGCACACAAATATTTCTCCGCAACACAAAATCATCATAAATATGTATATATTCCAAAGTTCGACTCTAGTGCGAATTAGGTTAGGATATGTGGCCTTGGTGAAAGTTTAGTGGAATATAACAAATTGGAGAGGTAAGGCTCAACGAGGATAGCAAAGGATGACGTTAGGTTGGGAAATCAAAGCTCAACCGGACCAAATGATGGCCTACGTCATGCTCCCAACAAGATCATTCAACGCACTCGTTTTGAAAATAGCTTGGGGCAAGTTCTTAACCACCGAGCGAGGTCTCCTCTCCTTCCAACTCAAACAACACGAGGCTAACAGCTCTTCTACACTCGACCTAGGGCTACCGCAAGATTCACCAATTTCACCGTTTGAGTATAGTATTAAGTAATTACACAAATGAAGTAAATAAAACTATAACTTTGTAATTAAATCTATTCTACGTGAATTTGTATGCTGTATGAGCGCTCTACTAGTAGCACTGCACGGGTCACATCCTGTTCCGCCACACAATCCTAAACTAACAATCAAACTTCTAAACATATACATCAAGCACTTACACGATAATTGCGCACGAGTAAAAAATAAAACACGTGCGGTGTGTGTTATGCAATGAGATAATCAATATAAATTTCCAAACACAACATTCTAGCATGTATGTGCATGTAGCGTAAGCAAAGGCCCACTCCCCCCCAGACTTAATTTGAAAAACACATCAATATAACATTTCATACCAAAAATAAAGCTAGGTTAGGAGTACCTATGCTCATAAGAGCATGCCAGAAGAGCGGTCAATTCCATATTTAAGGTTCTCCCTCCTCTTCCTCCAAGCGAATTCACACCTGCATTGTTAGCATAAAAACAGACAAACAAAACATAGTAGAAATTAAATAAGCAAACAGAACCTGGTGGTTCTCATGGGTTGTCTCCCAAGAAGCCTTTTTGTTTACCGTCCTTAAGGTGGACCAAATACCTGTATTAGCAGATAATAGAATTGTTTGCGCAATATTAAAGAGAGGAGATCATCCAAGTCTATGTAGTATTATTACACAACCATACAGAGAAATCAACTATACGTTGATTTAAAATAGGAACTGCAGATAGAAGAAAAAGGTCCGGAGACCCACAACTGATGGCAACGAAGTAAGAGGTTTAGCCTCCATCCCCAAGTCTCCTCTTTTCTTGCTCTCTTTCAATCTTCCAAGAGTATTTCTTCAAATAAAAATCGCTTTCCCCCCTGCAGCCAGTCCTTTAGGGGAAGCACATGCGGTGATGCTGGAGTGGACAAAGCAATATTGTCTGCCACTGCAACATGCTTATCCGGCCAGGAATGCATCATCCGATTACCCAAAAATGGGTCAGCATATTCCAAATTCTGCGGGGTCATAAATGAAACGATGTTAGAAATAACAGGAAGAGATGGAGTGAGAGTAGACTCAACATCTGTAGGAGAAAAGCAGGAGGAAGAAATGTCACAAGTGACATCCTCCCGTGAGAGATGATCAGATTCCACCTAGAGGACCAACGCTAACTCTTCCTGTTGAATTATAACCAATGAAAGAGGGTCAAGAAACAAACTAGATGAAGAACATAAAGAATTATTGGTTGAGGGAGTGATCCCGGTTTCACTCCATGCAGGCTCTGATTGTACAACTATCACATCATGAGGAGGTTCTTGCAACACGGCCGAGGCAAGAGACAATAAAGTCTCAACCTGCATAGTCAATCTATCAATATACTCTTGCTGTGTTTCAAGGCATTGAATTATAATTTGAGCAAATTTGAAGAATTTCTCCTCCAAATAGGTTGTATCCTCATCATGTTGTGACAGAGGCAGTAAAGAACATGACATCGCTCCTGCATACACACAACCCAAAAATAATAGAAATAAACAAAAAACAACAACTCCTGTAACTATTAACTCAAACACCAAAGTCAAACTACGTCTGCATTCCCCGGCAACGGTGCTAAAAACTTGAAGCGTATTCAGCAAGTGCACCAGTCGCACAAGTAATAAAGTTGGGAGTACGTCCCCGAATATCGTCTCTCAAGGAATGCACTTGGTTAGTTTGACTCTTCAGATTGAGAAAATAATTACAAGAGTAAATTAAAGGAAAAATAGGGGCTTTGATTTTGGTTTCCTAAATTACTACACAGAAATGAAATGCGGGTCAAAACTCTGCTTCGCAAGGCGAGATGGATGCAACGGCCGCGGTGTCATGCTTCAAAAAGCGCATGGACGAGAAGGCATGCGGATGGGCGGTCGCAAGGGCGGAAGTGTTGAGGGTCGAAAGCACCTCTTCGCAAATGCTAATAGCACTTTTGCTATAGCGTGGATTGTGAACGTGAATGAAACGGAACGATTGTCACAACGAGATCATCAACCAATAACATAACGAGACATGATTATATTATCACAACTAATTGTTCAATACATCAAAATCTCAGAAATTACACAATGAATAATAATATGAAAACGAGAGATAGAGGTTTCGTCACCAAAGGATGAAGACTCGCCGTCGTTCTCGGCCGGAATTCCGGGTTGTCAATCCGGATCTGGGCTCGGCTTCGGCTAACGTCCGGGATACTCGAAGGGTTGTCAATCCTCCGCTAACGTCTTGTCTTCTTCACTTGAACCTCTGAAACTTGCACCGAAACTCTGCGTTTTCTTCGTCTTTTCACTGGAATAGCATGCTTGGTTGAGAACTCACCGGAGTGGAGGATGCAGAGCGTTCGGATGATGAATCGATGCTCGGATCTTGAACAGAGGATGGATGGATGAAGGGAGGCGAATTGGGGGAGAAAAACTCCCAAATATCCGTGGATGGGCGGCTACGGGGCGGAGATGGCTCCCGCGACATTAGGGCGAGCCCCTATTTATAAAAAAGAGAAACGTCAAAAATGCACGGGCGTTCTCCTTCGCGCACGGGCAGGTGCCCGTGCATGAACAAAAACACACGGGTAAAGACAGGCCCCCTGATTCTGATCCCTTCTTCGCGCACGGTCGGCAAATCGTGCGTTCGAAAACGCACACCGTGCATTTGGTTAGAAGTGCACGAAAAGGCCCGATCTCTCCCAAATGCCTCCAGGCTGCAATGAAAACTCCCAAGGATCCCAGAAATTAGGCATCAACAATAAAAACTTAGGAAATTATTGATAACATGTAAACAGTTGGCAAAATAGTGCACTCGTGCGTGAAATCCTATATAGATCAATATGAACGAAAAGTAGCTAAACGTGTAGTGCACAAGCGTGAAAAATAGCCCAGATGAGTGCCGAAAGCAGTGTAATTCTCGGACTCATCACTATGCATGCCCGCTGCTTCGAGAGCCAGTCCATGCCAAAGATTACGTCAAACTCAGCTAGTGGTAATAATGATGCTTCCAAGTTGAAATCTTAATTCCCTATCCGCACCTTTACACGACTCAACCAATTAGTGGTCATACGAGATCCATTGGTTAGCACTACCTCCAATCTATCCTTCACCACGATAGATGGTACTCCAATCTGCACCATGAATTCCTTAGACAAGAAGGAGTGTGACGCTCTAGTATCAAAAAGAGCTCTCGCGGGATAGTTGAAAATTAGGATGAAGCCTAATTGCATAACAACAAACGTATAGTCGCACACAAAGTATAAATCATGTCAAGCTATACAAGCTAAATTATAATTCATACATGTGACAACATCATTTTGTCGGATGGCTTCTTGTTGGCCAAGCGAGTAGACTCTCGGCTGGGTTGGAGGTTTTTGGGAAGCAAAAGACTCCGCAGCTTTGCCTTTCTTCGCATACGATGAACCCGCCGCATGAGCACAGTCCACTGCTTAGTTTTCTGCCTTAGGGGGACCACTTCGACACACTCGGGCTTTGTGTCCCATCTTTCCACAAGTGAAACACGTAATAGGGCCCCATGTAGTAGTTGATCCCGATACGTTAGAAGGAGTTGGTTTCGCAAACCTAGACTTCCTCTTATTTCTCCTCAACTCAGGCTTTGATTGAGAGGTCTGCACGTGAAACTCTAGCTTCATTGCATTGAGGCCTTTCACGCGTTGCACCCTCTGCATATCCAATTCCAGTGATCTGACAGTTTGCACCAAAATATGGAAGCCAAAAGTCATAAGGCCTGCTAGAAGCATCCTTAACTCATCTCGAAGTCCTTCATAGAATTTATTCATCTTTGTTTCCTCATGTTCCACAAAGGATCCCGCATAGCGACTCAGTCTAGTGAACTCATGAATGTATTCGTTGATGAGTCCGATTTATATAGGGTTTTCGGACTCATCTGGGCCTATTTTCTTACTCGTGCACTACCCTTTTAGTTGTATAATGCTCATACTTGTGTTGGTTAGAATTGTACACTTAGTGCACTATTATCTCCCATAGGGGTGTGCAATTGCACATTCTATGCTGTGGGTGTGCCTTCGGGGGCTCCATATGCCTGTTCTTGCTTTTATTGTAAATGCTTTTTATGTTTCCTGTGTGGTAGGAGCTTGGGTTTTGAATGTGTGTAGGTGGATTGTGCCCATGAGCTGAGCATTGCAGTCTGGGTAAATCGCACAACCGTGCGATTATTATTAACGCACGATCGAGGCGATCATGCGATTTATTCAGAACTCTATGTGAAGATGTTCATCATGCATTTTCCTTAACGCACGATTGAGTCCAATCGTGCGTGAAGGTAAACGCATGACCTACCTGAATGCAGTCAAAAACCAGTGGCCTATCCCGCCCCGTATGTTTTTGGTCGTGCACGAGCATGTCGCTCGTGCGTGAACAAAAACGCATGACCTTCATATAGCTCCGGGTGCTGTTCATCTCTTTAAATCGTACGATCCAAATTCACAGTCGTGCATTTTGATTGTGCGCGCTCAAAATCTGCTCAGCCTATAAATACATTATTCTGTGAATTTTTAGGGGACTCCTGGTTTTTAGGTCTTTTTGAGCGCCATTTTCTGCAATATTTCACTCCAAGGCTCCTCCCAATCATCCAAGCTTCAAAGATTAAGATTTCATCCAAGTATTCAAGCTATAGTGAAGGTTTGCATGTGGATTTCGACGTGATCGCTGCAATACCACCGAGAAGACGGGCGAGAGGTAGTGACAGCTTCATTGACCCCGGACGACAGCAAAAGATCATGCTTGGAGCCTTGCTATCTCCTTCACATCTGAGGAAAAGACTCGAGCAGCGTTCGAATTACTCTCCTATTGTCTATTTTCATGTATTTTTGAGTACTTTGAGATTATCTTCATATGTGATGTTGGGAGAGTTTTGTTGAACATAACATACACTTATATTGCCATATTTGTGTTTGCTCTTCATTGTATATTGTTATTGTTATGTTCATGAGCCTGTGGTGGTGAATGTGAGTGAGTGGTTGATTGTTGATTTTGCACGGTGCAACGTGCGAAGCGGAGGAAGATGACCCGCTGAGGTGCGAAGCGGAGGAAGGCGACCCACGGAGGTGAAAAGTGGAGGAAGGCGACCCACGGAGGAAGGCGAACCGCGGAGGAGTGAAGCGGTGTTGGCCACCCGCATAGTTAGTTTTGCTTACTTTTCTTGCAAATTAGCTTTAGTATCAAATCATCCCGACATAAAAAGAGTTATATCTCAAGTCTCGTCTCAATACCATAACTCCACCTTATTGTGTTCCTTTGAGATTCGATACTTGGGGATTCACTCCCACATTTTATATTACTTGAACGATTGGTACACTGCCATTCGGACCGCATTCTTCGCACCCTCCTATAGCGTTGTTGCAGATTTGTGCGTCAAGTTTTTGGCGTCGTTGCCGGGGAACACAGTCGTGTGAGTTTCTGGAGAGGGAGTCGAGAGATAGAAGCTCTTTTCCATTTATTTATACCATTTTCTTCTTTGTTTTAGTTCTTAGAATTTGTCCTTTTAAATTTCTTTTTTTTTGTCTTATCTATTTTGTGATTTATCTAAAGCAGGCATTCATTTTTTTTAATTTCTTGCATGTAGTTAATTTTTTCAAAGATATTTTATTTGTTGGTGAATTCTCCGCCACTACACCATGTTCTCTGCTTTGAATATCCATTGTAGATGGTGTGGAGATTATAATCATTCTAATGATAAATGCCCCACTGGAGATAGTGGGCATAATTCTCGAGGCCCAGTGTACGGAGCACCGTCCTCTTACGGTACTTCATACACTGTGCCCGAGTCTTATGACCAGTCTTCTTCACCATATTTACCATTTTTATATTCCTCTCCGACCCTGACTAGACCGAGGAGTAATTGAAAACGGTGTTTGTGTTGTCATAGCACCGAGCACGCATTGAAAGATTGCGCAGAATTTCAGCGCCAGATGGAGGAAGATGAACTTGATATTCTTATCGTTCCATCCACCTCTCATTTGGGTTCTCATTCTGATTCTGATGATATATTCGCAGTACCACCTTGTCTATGGGAGACTGCTGTGGATATCCCCATCAGACTTTCTGCTGATCGGTGTGACGACATGGTGGAGACTTCTCTCCCGGTGCATTCATCACTTCTTTTGGATTCACCCCCTGAGGAACCTGTGCACATTTTCTCCGATGATGTTACTACCTTTGTTCCTTTGCTTTCTTTGCAAGAAATCTCTGCACCAATTTTTTGTGAGTTGGTTGATGAAGTCAAGCAAGAAGTTCATTCGAAGCCTGAGGATGCGCCAAAGTGGGACAAGGATGTTATTCTCTCTGATGGGGAGTGTGACTCCTTGGAACATGATGATGCACCGAGGTGGGATGAGTAGGAAACCCTTTCTGATGAGGAGGTTTGCACTACCTTATCGGATGAGGAGGTCCAACTCAACACCAAGGACCTCGAGCTTCCATACTTCCCTCACTACGACTCATGTGATACCGACAGTGATCTATGCTTGGATCCTACTGGGAGTGAGACTGGGACCACTCCCCCAATTTTTTATTATTTATGTCTTTCTTCTCATTTATTTCCTACACCTTTTTCAGTATCTGAGCCTGTGCAAGAGGATTTGTCACAGGTACTTCAGGAGGACTTGGAGCTCTGCGCTCCAGCCAATGATGTGAGTATCTTCATATGTGAGGAGGTTTACCCCCCCCCCCCCCCCCTTCATAGTGGATGCTCCATTCATTGTTTCCTCCTCCTGTTTCCTCCCTGATGATGACACCTTGCTAGGAAAGGATCTTTTTGGTGAGATGAGTGGGGATCTCTCCTCCTCCTCTTACATTCTCTTCCCCCTACCTGTGCGGATCTGGTATTACTATTTAGGTAGAGGGATTACTGTTCTGTCGATGTATCGGTACCCGTTACCAACACTGATATTAGAACAGTTTCCTGTTCATTTCCTTTTTCATAGTCCCATAGGCTAGAACTTTTAAAATTTAGAATAAGTCATGCTGGGAGGACAATAACCCCAGTAGTTATCTTACACATGCTTGCATTGTTATTTTTCAAAGTTTAGTTTAAGTATTTTATTTCATATTTGTTAGTATATTTTGTTTTATCGGCGCTAATACCAGTGCAGGATCACGGTGAAGTCGCGGATATTATTTTGTTAAACTGAGGCCGGGAGCAAAATTTAAATTCGAATTTGGTAACTTCTGGATTGCCCCATTCTCGGGCATTGGGTAACGCGTTCTTATCCCTTTCTTTTTCCTACATTCCTCATTTTCATTCTTATATATATTTGCATTGAGGACAATGCATCATTTAAGTCTGGGGGGATAAAATAGGTTATTTGATTGCTCGAGCACACACCATTTTGCATTCCAGTAGTGCTTATTTATCAATTTTGCTCCAATTTTTGAAAATTTTCAATTTGTTTCACTCATTTCTATTCTGCTGCACCCACACATTTCATAGCTGAACAATTGTCAACTCAAGCTTTCTTGTTCCTTTTTATAGGTGTTAGATTAGTTTAAACTACGGTTAGTATGTGATTATGGGATTATACAATGACTCGTGCAGTGTTCTAGTTTTGTATACATGTTTGTGGTAGGAATTCTTGATAGGATTAGTTCCTTTATATGCTTCTTATTTATACTTCTCTTTCATTATATCTAGGATTATATCCACTTTTAGGTAGAATGCAATTTCGTCCATAGATTAGTGTAGAATCGTTTATAGCGAGCCACTAGTTGGGTATTCTCTGACTTTGATGAAAGGGTATCCTTTCTCGATGTCTAGAACTTGCCCCTAGCGACTCTTGAAGCATATGTGTAGGAATATTTCATTTTTGCAAAAATGATTTAGGCCTTTTATTGGATAGATTGAGCCTTTGCATCCATGCCCTTATTTTTCTACCATTGTATACACAATTTTGGCCTTATACCCATCCATTATTTTACCCCCACCTCTTAATCACCAATGCCAAAATGACTAACCTAATCTCACACATAGATTTGTGCTTAAAATAAAATTCTGAATTTCTACTTGTGCTTTTAGTGAATATTTGTGATTGGGTGTATTTTAAAAGATTCATATTTGGGTACTTATGAAAAAGCTGAGAAGAAAAAGAAAAATGAAATAAAAAGAAAAGAAAAGAAAATGTTGGAACAACCCTATTACTGATTTGGGCTAGGATTACTATGTGTTAACTAGGACTAAGTTGACCCCCAATGTATAGTCTAAGGTTCATTGTTTTTAGGCTGATAGAATAGCTAGAACTTAGGAAATCTCTAAGTTTCTGCGTTCGACGAACTTCACATTGAGTTCGACGAACTCCTTTCTGCATACGACGAAAAAGCTTCTCAGCTCGACAAACTCAGCTCTCCAGCCAGTTTGTTCTTCAGTTCGACGAACTCCAACTTCAGATCGATGAACTCCAGTCTGTGTTTGACGAATCAGTATCAGATGTTCAGTTCGACAAACTCAACCTTCAGATCGACGAATTTCTATCTCAGCTCGACGAATTTTCTCTCAGTTTATTCAGACCAGTTATATTATTATCTGAACTCAGAATTATCAGCAACGGCTCTATTCTGCCAGATAAGTCAAGGATATTATATTTCCTTTTACTTATTCTCTTATTTCGAAAAGAGGTCGTTGACATATTTCGGGAAAGGATAATTTCATGGAAAAGGAAAAGATATAAAGCATATCAGATTTGCTGAATCAGTTGCAGTTCCAAGGAAATAATTAATGCTGATTATTCTATTCCTATTCAGAGATTTGAATTTCAAATCAGTTATCATTCTCTCTAAAGGAAATAGGATACCAGAAGAAAGATATCAGTAACAGATAGAAAATATCAGAGTATCAGTTGAGAGAGAAATATTCATTCAGTCAAAAAGAAAGATCATCTTCCTCAAGCAGCGCATCTCATTCTCTGAGAACAATATCATCAAGATCAATCTCTCAGATCTCTGCTGCTAGATTTCAAATCTTCAAAGAGCAACAATAATCTGAGAAACTTTTGTCTCTTAGATTCATCAGCTAACAAGGAAGATATCTATTTCAAGAGAAAGCTCCATCCTCAAGCTGTCAACAATTTCAATCAGACAGGGGGAGCTTTACAACATCATTCCACTAGAGTCTTCTCTCAGATTATTGACAGAGAAGAACATCTAACCCCTTTTTGTCCCATCTTGTACAGGGTTCTAACTCCCTTCAAAATTTAACCACTTGGTGGCAGGGCACCTGAACAAAAACCTGTGGTTTGGTTAGAGCACCTGATCAAAAACTCACTTGGTGTGTGGACACCTAATCAAAAACCCCTTGGTGATAGGGCACCTGATCAAAAACCTAGTGGAATCCTACCAAGTGTGGTAGAAGAGTAGACATACCCAAGTTTATTGGGGAACTACTATAAAAATCCTTGTGTCATCTGTGTTGTGTTTATTTTCTGTGATGTGTTGTGTGCTTTCTTTATTTTGTTTTATAACTCACTCTACAATACACATATAAGTAACACTATTTTAATTCCGCTATAAAATTAAGTGAAAAGTTTTTAATACTCTATTCACCCCCCCCCCCCCCCCTCTAGAGTAAATCTAAGATCTAACATCACTTTCAATTGGTATCAGAGGTTGGTTGATTTTATACAGGCTAACACCTGAATCCAAAGATCAATTAGATCTTAATTTATTCTAGAGTTTTATTTTCTTAAAAACTCATGGCACAAAACAAAGAATATACAAGCACAAGACCTCATATGTGCAATCTAAATAAGTTTGCACTATGGAAGGCAAGGATTAGATTATACATGAATTCTATTGACGGAGAAATTTTCAATGTTATTTTAACAGGCCCTCCAGCTCCTACAGAAGCAACAAGTGCTGAAGCCACAACTAACAACAATGCTGTTCCACCACCTGAGTGGACAGATGCTCAAAATAAACAGATAAGTGCTGATCCCAAATCCATGAACATATTGGCACAAACAAATTCAGATGACATTTTCCAAAGAGTTGTGGAATGCACTTCAGCAAGGGAGATCTGGATCTCACTCAACAATATAATTGAAGGATCGGCAGATGAAAGAAAGGATAGAAGATCTCACCTTATGTCTCAATATGAGAACTTCAAGAAGGGAGAAAATGAAAGTGTATGTGATATGTACAACAGGCTCAACCTCATAATCAATGAGCTGAAGACCTTGGACAAAGTGATCTCCATCACTGAGGTCAATGAAAAGATCCTAATGTGCTTCCCCAGCACATGGGACTCTAGGATCTGGCCAATCAAGGAAGCCAGAACCCTTAATGAGATCTCCACTGAGAGCTTGTTAGGCAAACTCAAATCCTATGAGCAGCTTATCAAATCCAGAGAAGCTGAACAATCTACCTCATCTCCAACGTCCAAGAAGGAGAAAAGCATAGCTTTCCAAGCTACTGAAGAAGAAGAAAAAGCTCCATGAGATATGGTGTTCATGAGCTTACTAGCCAAGAGATTCTATAAGATGGCTAGAAAAGACTTCAGAAAGAAGGATTCCAGATCAAGAGAAAAGCCAAGGTATGACAAATCAAGTTCTAAGGAAATAATTTGTTTTGGCTGCAGGAAACCTGGACACATTCTGCATGAGTGTCCAGAGAATCAAAAGAAGGAAAAGAGAAAAGATAAAGAAGAAAAGAGGCACTCCAGCAAGTCTTCCTCCCACAAACACAAGCATAAAGGAAGAGGATTTGTAGCAGAATCATGGAGTGAAACTAATTCAGTGTCTTCATCCAGTTCTTATGAAGATGAAGAAGAATCAAAGGAAAAAGACCAATGCTTGATGGTTGTCTATGACTCAAGCAGTGAGTCAGAAAAAGCATCTTCATCCAGCTCCAGTGATGATGAAGATAATGAAGAAGAAAGAAGCTTCTGCATGATGGCTATCAATGCCTCAGGAAGTAATTCAGAAGAATCAGAATCAGGAGCTGATAGTGATCAGGTAATATCTAATTTTGATTTTAATTCAATTGAATTCAAAGATGAATTCAAAGTTCTTTGCTTAGACTTAATCAAATCTGAGAAGGAAATAATCTCTCTCAGAAATAAGTTGGCTGAAATGAACCAACTAAGTGAAGAAAATGCTATTCTTAAGAAGGAATTGGCTGCTTCAAGAGAACACATTGTTCTTATTGAGAACAAGTTATCTGAAGCTAAGAAATTTGAAGAATCTCTAAATGGAAGAAGTATCAAACTGATGGACATCACAAGAACAGTGAATGCCAGGCTCAATGGCAAACTGGGCTTAGGTGCATCATCAAGTGAGCCACCTCTTATTAAGAAGAACATACTTTCTACACCAATAAAGTTCATTTCTGCCAAGAGAAAAGAGGTTTTAGAAGTAGATAAAAACATTTCAGGTAAGACAGTTAAGAATAAAGGAATTCAGCAGAATTCATCGAACTGAGCTCGACGAAATGAATTCACTTCGTCGAACGGAGATCGACGAACTCTGAAGCCAGATATTCAGTATAATTATCATTCGAACGGCGCTCGATGAAAGCACTTCACTTCGTCGAACGGCGATCGACGAACTCACCTGAATTCGTCGAACAAAAAATGTACTGAAAATCTAAAGAATTCTTATTCTTCACATACTAAGAATCCTCTCACTGAATGGATAATTCCTCCAAGGAGATATCATCCACAAGGTTATAAGGATCAGCCTGAGATGTCTTTCATTTCAAATTTTTGTGGAAAAACAAAAGAACCCAAGGTAGTCTGGGTCAAGAACAACTAGAATGTTATTTGTTTTGCAGGTACAAGGCTATCCAAGCAAAAATGAACAATGGTATTTGGATAGTGGATGTTCAAAGCACATGACAGGAAACAAGGCCAACTTGAGCAACTACAAGGCAAAGCTTGGACCCAAGGTGATCTTTGGAGACTCCAACTGTGGACAAACCAAAGGATATGGGAAGATCAAAGTTGGAGCAGTTACCTTCAAAGAGGTAGCTTATGTCAAGGGTCTCAAGCACAACCTCATCAGCATAAGCCAGTTATGTGATGAAGGTTATCAGGTAACTTTTAATCACTCCTTATGTCTTATTACCAATAATAAAAACATTAATGTGTTATCTAGTATTAGACATGGAAACATTTATTTAGTCAATTTTGACTCTGCCAATTCTGATATTTGTTTATTTAATTCTACAAGTAAAACAAATGAATTATGGCATAAAAGGCTTGGACATATTAACCTTAGAACTATATCTAAGCTTTCTAAGGACAATCTTGTTAGAGGACTGCCTTCTGGTTCATACAAGAAGGAAGGACTCTGCAGGGCTTGTCAATTAGGTAAGCAAACTTGAAGTAGTTTTAAATCTTTATCCAAGAGTGATTCACCTAGGATTATGTATTTACTGCACTTGGACCTTTTTGGACCTACTGTAATACAAAGCTTAGGAGGGAAGCATTACTCTTTAGTGATTGTAGATGACTTCTCAAGATTCACTTGAGTGTTCGTTCTTAGAAACAAGTCTGACACCTTCAGTGTTCTGATATACTTTCTCAGGATCAGGCAATGTTTCTCTGCTCCTAGAACTCCTCAACAAAATGGGGTAGCTGAAAGGAAAAATAGAACCCTAATTGAATCAGCAACTACATTGCTTGTTGATGCAAACTTGCCACTCTATTTTTGGGCAGAGGCAGTGAACACAGCAAATTATGTATTGAACAGAAGCCTGATACATAAACTTAAGGGCAAAACTCCCTATGAATTACTTAAGAATAAAAAGCCTAAGGTTAACTATTTTAAGATATTTGGATGTAAATGCTATGTGTAAAACAATGACAAGAAGTATCTAAGGAAGTTTGAAGCAAAAGCTGCTGAAGGCATATTCCTTGGATATTCTCTTTCTAGTAAAGCATACAGAGTTTACAACAAATCTACTCTTAAGATAGAAGAGTCCATGCATGTATCTTTTGATGAAACTGACATGTTAATTGAGGAGAGGAATACCACCTCTACCAAAAATACCTTGCAGGTACCAGCTCTATGTGAAGAGCTAAATGGACTAGATCTACAGAATGAAGAATCACTACTTCCATCAACTCAAAATCTTGAAGACAGTGAAGAAGAGGATAATCCAGATCTTGTTGACAATTCAAATCAAGTGACAGCTGAACAAATTCCCCAAGTGGATACGATTGCTGAAACCACTCCAACTGTTGATAACATCACAGTTAGAGATCATCCAATATCTCAAGTGATTGGTGATATTTCAGCAGGTGTTCAAACAAGGCATCAACTACACCAAAATCAGATGCACACTTGTTTCCTATCCCAGATTGAACCTCAATCCATAAAAGATGCAGAACAAGATCCAAATTGGATTCTTGCAATGCAAGAGGAGCTCAATCAATTTGAAAGGAACAAGGTATGGGATTTGGTTCCAAGACCAAAAGGCCATCCAGTTATTGGCACCAAGTGGGTCTTCAGGAACAAGCTAGATGATCAATGCAATATAGTCAGAAACAAAGCAAGATTGGTAGCCCAAGGATATTCACAGGAAGAAGGAATTGACTATGATCAGACCTTTGCTCATGTTGCAAGACTTGAAGCTATCAGGATTTTTCTGGCCTTTGATGCATTCAAGAAATTAAAAGTATACCAGATGGATGTGAAGAGTGCATTCTTGAATGGAGACATCAAAGACGAAGTCTATGTGGAACAACCACCAGGTTTCATCTCTCCAACTCACTTCTCTTATGTATTTAAGCTTAATAAAGCTCTATATGGTCTCAAGCAAGCTCCCACAGCATGGTATGAGATCTTAGCTAATTTGCTTTTGGAAAACAATTTCTGTAGAGGCATAGTTGATAAAACCTTATTTTTCAGGATACATAAAAATCAAACATTACTAGTTCAAATATATGTAGATGATATCATATTTGGCTCTATTGATTCAAATTTATGCAAAAGGTTTTCTAACCTAATGCAATCTAAATTTGAAATGAGTAGTATGGGTGAATTATCATACTTCCTTGGTCTTCAAGTGAAGCAAACTCCAAATGGCATATTCATATCACAATCCAAGTATGCTAAGGAATTAGTGAAAAGGTTTGGTATGTCTGATGCTTCCACCATGAAAACACCCATGCCCTCAAATGTTGTTGTTGGCACTAATGAATCAGGGAAACCTGCTGATCAGAAAGTATATAGACAATTGTTGGCTCATTACTTTATTTAACAGCAAGTAGGCCTGATATAATGTTTGCTACCTGTATTTGTGCTAGGTTCAAAGTTAACCCCAAAGAATCTCACCTAATTTTATTAAAAAGAATTTTGAGATATATAAAGGGTTGTCCAAATCTTGGACTCTGGTATCCAACAGTATTAGAATTTGAATTAACTGGATTCTCAGATTTTGATTATGCTGGATGCAGAGTAGACAGGAAAAGCACATCAGGAACTTGCCAGTTTCTTGGTGATAGGCTTGTGTCTTGGTTTTGTAAGAAACAAACATCTGTGTCTACATCAACAGCTGAAGCTGAATACATAGCTGCAGGCAGTTGCTGCTCACAGATATTGTGGATACAAAATCAGCTCCTAGACTATGGTGTCAATCTAAATAATTCAATTATATTTTGTGACAATACTAGTGCAATATCTATAGCATAAAATTCAGTTCTCCATAGTAGGACTAAACACATAGAAATTAGGCACCACTTTATCAGAGATAATGTGGATAAAAATAAAATTTGCCTACAATTTATTCCTACTGACTTACAAAGAGCTGATATTTTCACCAAGCCATTGGATGAAAAGAAACATATTTTCTTTATAAATCAGCTAGGAATGATAGATGGAGATTCAATCTCCTAAAAATTAAATTTTCTATTTATCCCCTCATTTCGTCGAACGGAGAATGATGAAATGCTATCGTTCGTCGAACGGAGATCAACGATACTTATTAGTTCAGGATCGACAAAGACAAGCGCGATCGTCGAACGGAGATCGACAAAAATTAATTTTTTGTCGAACGCAGTCAGACGAAGCCCTAAGTCTTTTCGACTTCTGATTCTATTAGGTTTAGCCGAACCCTGTTCTACGAAAGTGTGTGCCCTTCTCTGATCTCTCTATTTAATCAAATATTTCATCCTATTTTATCTTTGCGCCTACAGAACTTGCTTTTCCCTCCAGTTCCCCATTACACTTGATCGTTCTCTCTTTTGCAAGTAACAATGGCGATTTCTCAAGCAATTCTTTCCTCAATAAAGTTTGACACTGGGTTTGACATTGACATCGAGTCGTTTGCGCATTCCGATCAAGTATTCCATGACATTCTTCATCTATTTGAAGAACAACAGCTTAAGAAGATTATGATAACAAGAATCAATTTACTAGTTGCAGAAACTAAAGAATGGGCTTATACGGCAAAGGCAGAGAATAATACATTATCAGGAAGCATATCAGGAAACCAGGTTCTTCTAACTCCAGTAACATTATCTGAAGTTTTTGGTTTAGTGAATGGAAATGATGATTTGGATATATCTTCTTCTGAGTTCGATAATGCTTTGGTTAAAATGGGTCATTCCAGTGGAAACCCTAACCACCTCTTAAAGAAAAACTTATCTGTGTAATATAAGTTTTTAGCTGATGTAGTGGGCAAGGTGTTGCTTAGGAAAACCTCAACCCATGACTACATTACAAGGGACCAATTTCTGGTGATGGTGGCCTTGGTTGAGAAGAAGAAGATTAACTGGGGAATGATTATCTATGAATCATTAAGGAAGAAAATCAGCAAGGTAAGTGTTGGTTATGGAAGAATATTGGGAATATTTCTTCAAGAGAAGCATCCAAACCTTCTGGTCTCTCTTAAGGTCTTTATCAATGCAAGTAAGAGGCTAACATCAGCCTTGTTTGGAAAATGGGAAAGAGTAATTCCTAAGAAGAATCCAAGGGCTGATGCCCCCAGGCCAGCTTCAGAAGGCACAAGGACTGTGCAGGTCACTCCCTCAACCCTTCCAGAAGCTCCTCCTGTTATTTCTTCTCCTCCTCTCCCATCTCCACCCCTTGTCTCCTCTGAAGTCGTCCCTCCTCCAAATTCTCCAATAAACCTTTCTCCCTCATTACCATCTTCTCCTATTCTTCAGACTCATCCATCTGAAGAGCCCACATCTTTCAATGACATTCATTCTCCCATCAACATTGACTCTCAGTCACCTACCCTTCCCCAGTCTCCTATCCCTCAAAATATCTCTCCACCTCAGTCACCTATTATCCCTCAATCACCTATTCATCCACACTCACCTATCCACCCTCATGTTCATATTCATGACCACTTTCATCCACCCATAGCACATGCTACCAACATCTCTCTCCCATTCCCCATACCATCATCTTCTCATCATAATCAAGATTTTGTATATGTTGACTTCTCATCTGCTGCTGATCAAATCTTTGATCACATTGCTCCTAAGCTAAAATCACTTCTGGATGCAAAGCTTGCTCCAGTGCTTCAAGCTCTTTCTGACCTATCTGCTAAAATAGCATCCTTCCCTTCATCCTCTACTCCTGTCCCTTCTTCTAGGGGCCTAGCTTCAGGATTTCCTGAAACCAGGCAGGGGGAGATGTCTAATGAAGAAGCTCCAGGTCTTTCAGTTTTCAGTGCAGATGCAGTTGTGATTGTAGAAATTGTAGTTCAAGCAGATTCAGAGATGACATATCCAACAACAGATACAATTATTCCTATTATAGAAGAAATAAATAATATTTCTATTCATCCATCTATAGATATTATTTATTTGCTTTCTAAGTTTAATACAGCTTTCAGCAATTTACCAGAGTATCAAGTTTGTTCAACAGCAATTATTCCTTATACTGCTCCTGTAAATAAAGCTATATTGAAAGAAATTCTCAAAAGTTTTGAAGTACCAGTTCCAGTTTCAGTCGTTGAAGAAATTCCAGCTCCAGTTCAAGATCAGAATGTTAATGTTGAAAATGTTAATATTGAGAAAGACATTTCTGAAGCCCTGAAACTTATTGATGACCTTTATGATAATCCTCAATCTTCTGATAGTGATGATGATGATGATAGTGATGATGATGACTCAGATGACAAATCATCAAAGAAAAGAAAGGCTAAGTCAAAGTCAAAGGTTGCTCCTAAGCCTCCAAATCCAAATAATGATATTCCCTACTACATCTTGCATAATATCACACTCATCAGGGATTGATGGCTCATCTCAAAGAGACAAAAACCCTTAAGATCTTTCTCATGTTCAAGACAGTATGTCTGAGTATAGGCCACCTTTTCCCAATCCAGAAGAGGAGAGGATGTCTCAAATGGCAAGATTCAAATAATCTGTAGCAACAGCTCAGATTAATAAAGCAAAAGCTGAAGGCAGAGATTTCTCCCAATACTCTACCATGTCAAAATTCAGAAGAGAAGAATTTGAAAAGTACAAATCAAAGAATTTGTTTAATGCTGAAGAGTATTTAGAGAAGCACCCAGAAGCAGTAGTTCCTCAAGCTAAATCTCAAACAATTCTGGGAGCTCAGGACCTTTATATGAGTAAGAGGAAATCAGAAGACCCTAATAGGGAAATTATTTTCAAGCCTCCCTCAGCAAAGAAGAAATAAATGTTTAGACTATTTAGTTTTGTTGACATTTCTGTTTTTCAATTGTAATGTTCAT
Organism: Dactylorhiza incarnata; assembly: GCA_033032865.1. Taxonomy (NCBI): domain Eukaryota; kingdom Viridiplantae; phylum Streptophyta; class Magnoliopsida; order Asparagales; family Orchidaceae; genus Dactylorhiza; species Dactylorhiza incarnata. The sequence continues at coordinate 1,080,170 of JAWHQI010000026.1, read as the reverse complement.
AAACTCAGAGTATCATATTCTCTATCTGCTGAAATATTTAAATTCTGTAAGATATATATGCTCTGCTGTTTTTCTGTTGTTTATTATTTGAAATTTGTCAAATAGTATCCTAACCCAAATAGGGGGAGATTGTTGGAACAACCCTATTACTGATTTGGGCTTGGATTACTATGTGTTAACGAGGACTAAGTTGACCCCCAATGAATAGTCTAAGGGTCATAGTTTTTAGGCTGATAGAATAGCTAGAACTTAGGAAATCTCTAAGTTTCTGCGTTCGATGAACTTCACATTGAGTTCGACGAACTCCTTTCTGCGTTCGACGAAAAAGCTTCTCAGCTCAACGAACTCAGCTCTCCAGCCAGTTTGTTCTTCAGTTCGACAAACTCTAACTTCAGATCGACAAACTCCATTCTGTGTTCGACGAATCAGTATTAGATGTTCAGTTCGACGAACTCAACCTTCAGATCGACGAATTTCTATCTCAGCTCGAAGAATTTTCTCTCAGTTTATTCAGACTAGTTATATTATTCTTTGAACTCAGAATTATCAGCAACGGCTCTATTCTGCTAGATAAGTCAAGGATATTATATTTCCTTTTACTTATTCTCTTATTTCGAAAAGAGGCCGTTGTCATATTTTGGGAAAGGACAAATTCATGGAAAAGGAAAAGATATAAAGCATATCAGATTTGTTGAATCAGTTGCAGTTCCAAAGAAATAATTAATGTTGATTATTCTATTCCTATTCAGAAATTTGAATTTCAAATCAGTTATCATTCTCTCTAAAGGAAATAGGATACCAGAAGAAAGATATCAATAACAGATAGAAAATATCATAGTATCAGTCGAGAGAGAAATATTCATTCAATCAAAAAGAAAGATCATCTTCCTCAAGCAGCATATCTCATTCTCTGAGAACAACATCATCAAGATCAATCTCTCAGATCTCTGCTACTAGATTTCAAATCTTCAAAGAGCAACAATAATCTGAGAAACTTCTGTCTCTCAGATTCATCAGCTAACAAGGAAGATATTTGTTTCAAGAGAAAGCTCCATCCTCAAGTTGTCAACAATTTCAATCAGACAGGGGGAGCTTTACAACATCATTCCACTAGAGTCTTCTCTCAGATTATTGACATAGAAGAACATCTAACCCCTCTTTATCCCATCTTGTACAGGGTTCTAACTCCCTTCAAAAGTTAACTCCTTGGTGGCAGGGCACCTGAATAAAAACCTGTGGTTTGTTTAGAGCACCTGATCAAAAACTCACTTGGTGTGTGGACACCTGATCAAAAATCCCTTGGTGATAGGGCACCTGATCAAAAACCTAGTGGAATCCTACCAAGTGTGGTAGAAGTGTAGACGTACCCAGGTTTATTGGGGAACTACTATAAAAATCTTTGTTTCCTCTGTGTTGAGTTTATTTTCTGTGTTGTGATGTGTGTTTTCTTTATTTTGTTTTATAACTCACTCTGCAATACACATATAAGTAACACTATTTTAATTCCGCTATAAAATTAAGTGAAAAGTTTTTAATACTCTATTCACCCTCCCCCCCCCCCCCCCCCCCCCCCCCCCCTCTAGAGTAAATCTAAGATCTAACCTCACTTTCAGAAAAGAAGAAAAGAAAAATATATTTGAGTTTGGCCAATATGGAAGTGACCTCATATGTAAAAAACTAAGTCTGGGGGTGTCAATTCCCAATTTATATCCCTAGTAGACTGAGTTAGATGCTAGCTCTCATTTTTTGTTTAAGTGTGATCAAACCTCCATGTTTATCCTTGATACACCTCACCTTAAACTCAAGCCTAATATTGCATCTTAGTCTAAGTCTTATTGATTTGCATAACTGAAATTTACCAGCGTTGCGGAGAGAGTGTGACCGGGCAAGCCTACGGCCATCGTCATTGATGGATTTCTTTGGAGGCTATCCCATAGTCTAAGGAGTACAATGCTAAGCTCAGTGGCCGCATTATTTTCTATTTTTACAATATCTAGGATGATTTTGTTTTTCTTCTTTAGAAGTGGATATAGCCTTTTGATATTTTGTTTTGAATAGTATAGATACTTAGTATGCATAAGAACTAACTCTAGTTTTTATTCCTATTCACGTCATGAATATAAAACTTCCTGGTTTACTCTTTAGTTTCATATCCTAATTGTTAGTTTTGACTCTTCTAATACCCGTGAGAGGAATAGTTTGTTCGGGACGAGCATGATGAGTAGTTTATATACTCATCTTTTAGTATAGTTTTAATATATATTTTAATATAAAATTATAAAAATTATATGAATTATATCATATAAATCTTTCTTTTTATATATATACATATGTATGTGTTTATATATATGTTTTATATATATGTTTATATATATATATATGTTTATTTATATATACATATATGTTTATTTATATATATATATATTTATATATATATATACGTTTATATATATATATATATAAGATAGTTGTTTAACGCAGTTCATCGATCGCTCGTCCGTTCGTCGATCGGTGGCCGCCAGGAGACAGTTCGTCTATCTCCCGACCGTTCGTCGATCGGAGCCCGTGTTCATCGATCAGAGCCCGCGTTCATCGATCGGAGCCCGCGTTCGTCGATCGAAGCTTATTCGTCGATCGTGGCCATTCGTCGTTCGTCGATCGCCCGTAAAAACAACTCCGTCGGCCACCTCCAACTCCTCCACCATGCAAGCAGCTCTGTCGTGCACCTTCCATGCAAGCCTCCGGCCACCACCATGCAAGCATCTCTCTACCGTCCACGTCCACCTCCATGTAAGCCTCCGGCCACCACCATGCAGCAATCAATTCTGCTTCCTCCACGTCAGTGATCCGAGCTCCTCCACTTCCACCTCCTCTATGTGCGCCTCCTCCTCCATGCAATGACATCACCTCCAGCGATCCAGCCTAGGCTCCCCTTTAATGCTATCGCTACACTATGGCAGCCTAGTACTCCACGTCAGCAATCTAAGGCCTCCTCTTCAATGCTCGATTGATGCCGCCTCCAACTCAGCCTCCAATTATTGCAGTCAGCCTCCTCCCGCCCATACAGTTTCAATTCCAAAAAAAACCTATGTAAAGCCACCTCCAGCAGATATTTGAGGGAGGAATTTTTGGAGACCAATTTTTAGGATTAGAACTTTCATTTTCTTGTTTTATTTTCATGTTTTTTTAGTAGTTCTTATAATCATCCTTTTACTTCTTGCAAATTGTACTTTTCAATTCAATAGTTGTAATTTCCTTTTCATAGTTTGTAATTTCTTTTGCCTCACTTAATAAAATAATTTTGTTGTCTTATTCTATTCTTTCTTTGTTATGTACTCTTTTATTTCTTTTGATTCATCCATCTCCATGCGTAACTAAAATATTATTAGTACTCGATCGAGATGATCCAAGGAATTAAATTGGTTTTGAAGTAATTTAGAATTGCTCTTTCTCTTTTCTAAAATGGTTAAAATTTATCCTTGATTTTAATGAAATGAGATTATATTTTCGATATATAATTCTCGTTCTTGTTTTCGTTCTTTAGTTAGCTGAACCAGCTCGTAAGACGAATCGATCAACTCAAGGATAAAGAAGAGTAGAATGCACTCCTCGAGAGAGGACGACGTAACCCTTCCGGATTGGAGTAAAATCCAATAGCGGGATTCATCTCGTAAAGCGAGTATTAGGTTATCGATTATAGAATGAAAATTCAGTTGATATTCCTAATCTTAGTTGGGCGTATCCTCGACCCAAGGTACGTACATAATTCGGGAATCCCCACGGTCAAAGTTATTTTAGTAAGAGAATGCGATTTTATTTCTTCTTATTATTCTTTATTTCGCGGTGATTCTAAGATCGAGTGCTAGCCATTTTACTCATTATTTAATCTTATTTTAATTTTCCTTTTTGCAAAACAAACCCAAAGTATTGTTGATAGAATAATAGAGATTTTCTTGAAGTAAGAGTACTCAACCGCCCCGAGTCTAATACGACCTTGGTTTTATAACTTATACTACATTCGATATGGTACACTTGTCGTTGTCGTTTGCAAGCATAGTTTTGCGCATCAAGTTTTTTGCGTCGTTGCAGGGAATACGGTTGATATTTCGAAAAAAGAAATATCTATTAATTTTATCGTTCTCTTTCTTCTCCCCTTCTCTTAAAAATTTTTTTAAAAAAAATCTTAAAAAAAAGCGTAATCTAAATTCTCGGAAAGGACGCTTTGGGCTTGAATTCCCATCACAGCCTCTAGTACCTTGCGAGCCCTTCACCGGGTTGACCTTGGAAAGTTCGGGACTAACTTAACCCTTTTTTTTGAAAAAAAATTTATAAAAATATTTATATATATATATATATTATTATAATATTCTAAAATTCCATTCATTTAAATGAAGGTTGTTTCCTTTTTTTTACTATGAAATTATCTGAATTGGCCGTTAAAGTTGCCGATCTTCAAAACAAAGTTTATCTCTTATAAGCCGCACGAAAGCGCCAAATTAGTTGTTATTATTGTGGTGCGCCTCATCAAAGTGAGGAATGTTATTTACATTCATATTCTCAAAATAATTATTATGAAAATAATTTTTTTCAATATTATGCAAATAATTTTGATAATAATTACGATTATAATTTTTCATCTTTTCAAGAAAATAAATTTTCAAACTTTGATGAAAATTTTTTTTCTTAAATTCATAAGAATAATTTTTCGGCATTTGATAATTATTATTCTAGCCCCGAAGTCGATTATTCTTGGTGGCAAGCTCACCCGGATAGTTCTCGGAGCGATGAAGATAAATCTTTAGATCCAAATTTTTGTTCTTCTTCTTATGCGCCGCAATTTTCGTTCTAATTTTGGGGAAATTCTGGCGATTCAAATAGATACTTCCCCCCAAAACTTAGATAAAAATATTACCTCTTCTAGTGCTTTTTCTCCATCCTTTGATAATTTAGTTATGGAGGAACATGTGCTTTCATGTAATCCCATAACTTCTTTTACCAAAGATGAAGAAAAATTCTCTCACCAAGAATTTCTTAATGTTTTGGGCACCCCGGATGAAATAGAAGAAGAACAAGTTTCTTCCCCTACTCCACCCGGATCTTCTTTTCTTTCTCATGAATTTTCTCAAAATTCTTCTATTTTAGTTCAACCAAAAATTCATGAAAATCTTGTGTCCGAAAAACTTATTCCGCTTGGTAATGCACTAGATTTTTCAAAAGAAATTTTTATTTTAAAAAAGGAACAACCGGAGCTTAATCTTTTATTTTCGCAAGCACCTCCTCCTTGCGAAAAATTATCTGACACGTTTAATTGTGATTCTCTATATACTAATAATTTTCAGGTTGAAGATGAGTCGTTGCTACCTCAATTAATTGATGATCCATATGTCGTTCATCTTTATATTTCCAAATCACCTCAGGTATGTATAGGTGATTTGGATTTGCAAATTCAAGTACAACGACAAACGGAGAATCTCATGTTAAGCGAAGGAGTCATCGGGCAACGGATGACGGCATACTGATGAGTAGTTTTTGTACTCATCTTTTAGTATAATTTTAATATAGTTTTAATATGAATTTATTCAATTTATTTGCATTTTCTTATTTAATCTGTTCCCTTTTAATTTTATAATCTAACTTAGACTTATCTTATGTTTTCAGGTTTTCTGGATATTTTGAGCAAAATTCCCAAGTACACGCTCATGGTCACGGGCGTGACCCATAGGCGTGTAACCTACGATGTGTTCCAGACCCGATTCCGCCACCCTGGGTTCATTCTATGAAGATTCGCCAATTACACGCCCCAGGTCACGGGCGTGACCAAGGGCGTGACATCCAAGTCACGGTCGGGACCCCGCCACCAGCTGTCATCACGCCTGCCACGTCATTTAAAGTTACACGCCCTAGGTCACGGGCGTGACCAGGGGGCGTGACTCGCCCCGCGCTCCTTCCCGCCGAAGATTCCCGCCAGAAGCCAGATTTTAAGATTACACGCCCCAGGTCACAGGCGTGACCTAGGGTGTGACACGACTGAAATGCTCGCATTTACTCCAAAAGGCTCCCTCTCCGCTGCTGCTTCGATCACGCCCCTTACACGCCCTTGGTCACGGGCGTGACCAAGGGCGTGTAACCTCAACTTTTCAGCTATATAAAGCCAACTCCAGCAGATGTTTAGAGACAAATTTTGGGAGTTCAAATCTCCTTTTCTTGTTTTATTTTCATGTTTTTAGTAGCTCTTGTATGTCTTTTCTTATTAGCATTTGTAATTTTCAATGCAATAGTTGTAATTTCCTTTTCATAGTTTGTAATCTCTTTTGCATTTTAATAAAATAAAATAGTTCTCTTTCTCTTTTCCACTCTCTCTTTTATCATGCACTCTTTTATTCCTTTCATTTCCTCCATCTCCATGAGTAATTAAAATATTATTAGTACTCGATCGAGATGATCCAAGGAATGATATAAGTCATGAAATAATCTATAGTTGATATTTCTCTTTTCGAAAATGCTTAAGATTTACCCTTGATTTTAAGATAACGAGATTATATTTTCGATATATAATTCTTGTTCTTGTTTTCGTTCTTTGGTTAGCTGAGAGGCTCGTAAGAAGAATCGATCACTCAAGGATAAAAAAGAGTAGAATGCAATCCTCGAGAGAGGACGACGTTACCCTTCCGGGTTGGAGTAAAAGCCAATAGCGAGATTTACTTCAATAAGGGGAGTTTTAGGGGTTTCGATTCTAGAACGAGAGTTCGATTGATCAACCTAAACTCAGTTGAGCGCATCCTCGAGAGAGGTGCGTTCATAATTCAGGAATCTCCACGGTCAAAGCTATTTTATTAAGAAAATGCGCTTTTATTCTTTGTTCTTATTTTTATCTCCAAGGAGATTCAAAGATCGAGTGTTAATCGTTCTTTTAATTCTTATTTTAATTTTCCATTTGCAAAACCAACCTCAAGTTTTAATTGATAAAATAATAGAGACTTTCTTGATGTAAGAGTACTCAACCGCCCCGAGTCTAATACAACCTTGTTTTAATAACCTATACTACATTCGATACGGTACATGATGAATAGTAAAATATACGTATTTTCTATATAGTTTCTTATATAGTTTTATAAAAAATTTGTAATATTTCTTGTTAATTATTGAATAAATGACTTGTTTTTACTTATATTTATACATATATATTTATATGTAAAAACGAATTATTTAAGTATTTATTAAATATAAAACTATATAATGTACATGCAAATATTTATGTAAATGTATATGTAAATATTTATGTAAATATATATATATATATGTAAATGTATATTTTAAGTATTTAAAAATATATGTAAATAAAAATAAAAACTATAATATATTTATATATATTAAGTTAATAAAAATCGTTTTTATTATTATTATTATTATTAAGTTATTTTATAATTAAAGTTAATATATATATATATATTAAATCTGTAAATATATATAATATATATAAATATGTTCTTGTGTTTACACATAAGTGCAGTTGGCCGAGTGGAGAAGGTTCCTGTTAATTTGAACAAGGGGGAGACCCGGGATCGAAACCTGGCCAGCACCATTTTGCGCAGATTTAATCCAGCTATCCGCACCCCACGCGCCTACCAGCTGTCCCGCCTGCCTGCTGCCCTGCCTCCACGTGTCCCGCCAGCACACCCGCCTGCCTAGAAGCTGCCAGCTAACACTAGCCGCACCCCACGCCAGCTGCTTCTTCAAACTGCCAGCTCAGCCCGCAAGTCAACATTCTAGCCTTCTAGAAGCTCCCAGCTAACACTAACCGCACCCCACGCCAGCTGCTTCTCAAACCGCCAGCTCAGCCCGCCAGTCAACATTCTAGCCTTCTAGAAGCTCCCAGCTAACACTATCCGCACCCCATAAATTTGCTATAAATAGGAGCCCTTCCCCCTCACTATTCTCCCCCTCTTGGATTACCCTTTTTTGGGTGATCTTCCACAATCCTTGCCACCTTAGTTTTTGTATTTTATTTTTGTAATTTCTTATATAAATGTTGTAATTTTATTTTCATGTTTTGTTTTTTAATTAGTTAAATGTTGTAATTTTTTGTAATCTTTTTAAATGTTGTAGTGTTTTTATAAATGTTGTAATTAAATGTTCTAATGTTTTTATTTTTGTAATTTTATTTCGTGTAACCCCGTTATTATGGCAATAAATAAATTTAGTTTTTATTTCCTGCATTTTTTATTCGTAGCGTAATTTCAATTCTGCACTGCAATTTCAATTTCTAACTTAGCTTTATTTCTGCACCGTATTTCAATTCATAAATTTAGTTTCATATCCGCACTTCAATTTTGCAATTTTCTTTCTTTAGCTAGATTTATTTGTCGCCATAACATCGGTTTTCCTTTAGATTCAAATTTATTCGTCTTCGTAAACTTTTGCTCTTTTTCTTCCTTGACACGGAATCGATGGAGCCGAATATTACGTTTTCGTTTATTTTCGTTTTAATTCAAATTTTGGTTATCTCTTTTTTCGCTTTGATTCGAATTTACTCGCCGTCATAATTTTCGTTCTTTTTCTTCCTTGACGTGGTAGAGAGTAGAGCGGAATATTATGTTTTCGTTTATTTTCATTTCAAAGCAATTTTTCGTTCTCGTTATGTTTCGTTCCCGCAATTTTCTCCTTCATTGTTTTTGTTATTTTCGCTTTTGTTTTATGTTATCGTTTATGTGTTTGTTTATTTTACGTCTTTTCGTTGTTTTATGTTTTCATTACTTATGTTTTCGCTATTTCTCTTCATAGCTTAGTTTTATTTTATTGTCATGCATTTATTTCCCGTCTACCCGTTTGGGTAGAACTTGCACTGCATTTATTTCCCGTCTACCCGTTTGGGTAGAACTTGCTCACGCATTTACTTCACCTCTACCTATTTGGGTAGAGGCTGCATTCCTTTAATTTCTGTCCTTTAATTTCAGTCATTTAAATTCCCGTAGAGTGCGTGAGTTTTTCATTTAGTGCTTCCTTTTTCTTTTTATCGCTTTTCTTAGTTTTTGCTAAACGCACACCAAGCCCGCGATTATTATCATTTATTGCTTTCTAAATTATTGCAAACTTAAAAATCAATCAATCTTTCCGAAAAAATAATAGCCGTAGCTCGAAGTAACAATACTCGACGGGACCCAGGACTAAATACGACCTTGATATGATTTTTATCATATATACTACATGCGATAGGTGTGCTTGCCTCCTATTTCGTATTTTATCTATCAAGTTTTTGGCGCCGTTGCCGGGGATCGAGTTTTTGGCGTCGTTGCCGGGGATTTTCATCGATATTGCGAAAAAAGTATACACTATTGATTTTATCATCTTTAAAAAAATCAAAAAATTTAAAAAACCAAAAAAAAAAACCCAAAAATATATGTTTTCTCTTTTTCTTAAGCTTTAATTTGTAAATATAAAAAAAATTAAAAACCAAAAAAATGATGAAATATTCTTATAAAAAAATCCAAAAAATTATTTTTTTTCCTCTCTCTTTTGTTAAGTATTAATATATAGATATATTATATCCTTTTTATCATCCATTATAAATAAACAAAAAAAATGATGATGAAAAAATTAGAAAAAAAAATATTTGTTCTTCTTTTTTCTTTTTGTTTTTCTATTAAGTTGCTTTTATTTTTATTAAGCTTTAATTCGTATATAAATGTACATATAAGAAAACTCAAAAAAAATGATAGGATTTCTATTTGTTTTTCATTAAGTTTTTTTTATATGCATATTTGAAAACATATTATTCCAAATTTCAAAATGAAAAAAATAATGAAAGACTTTAAAACCAAAATCAAAATGAATTCTATGAATTTTAGATAGGACAATAGATCGTTTTCTCGAAGTAGGATTACTCGACAGACCCCAAAGGGGATTTTTGTCGATATTTTGAAAAGCGAAAACCCCGTTGCTTTTACCTTATTATTTCTACGTTCTCTTCTTTGCTTTTCATCTTAAAGATTTTCTTTATTAGTTTTGTTTTTTTCTTATGTTTTAATATAAATTTGAATATGCGTATTTCAAAAATGATGAAAATACATTTAGAAAACTCCAAAAAAAATATATATGGTTTTACTTTATATATATATTTCATCCTTTTTGTGATATAGAAAAAACCAAAACTCATAAATGTTCTTTTTACTTTGTTTTTCTCTTTTTTGTTCTTATTATTTTTGTTCCTTTTTTTTAGTATCATTATGTATATAAATGTACATATAAGAAAAATCCAAAAAAAATTAATATAATATGTATCTTTCTTTTTGTAAATATCTTTTTCCTTTTTTTTTCTTTCTTTCTTATTTTTATTTTTAGGTTTTATATATGTAAATTATATATGTAAATATTTGGCTAAATTTTGAAAAATAAAAAAAAATGATGATGATGGAAGAACTAAAAAATCCCACAAAAAAAATTTAATTAAGTATTTTTGGCTTTCTTATTTTTTCTTTTTTCCTCTTTCCTTTTTCTTGCTTTTCTTTTTTGTTAAGTATTTATATATATTTTTATCATATTAAAAATCCAAAAAAAATGATGATGAAAATATTGAAAAATCAAAAAATATATGTTTTGTTTTCTTTCTTTGTTTTTTTTCTCTTTCTTAAGTCTTATTACTTATTAAGTTTAATTTTGTATATAAATATGCATAAAAAAATGGTATGATTTCTATTTTATTTTCATTAAGATTATATATGCATATTTAAACAAAACAAAATAATACTCTAATTAAAATGACAAAATAATAGAAAATTTTGGAACATAAATCAAAAAGAATTTTTGGAATTTTTGAGATAGAATAATAGGTAGTTTTCTCGAAGTAGGATTACTCGACAGACCCGAAAGGGGATTTTTGTCGATATTTTGAAAAGGGGAAACCCTATTACTTTTATCCTTTCATTTCACTTCTTCTTCTTTGCTTTTTATTTTAAAGTTTCTCTTTATTTTTCTCTTTTTTATTAAGTATAAAGGTTTTTATATATATATGCATATTTTAACAATGATGAAAATATATTTAGAAAACTTTCCAAAAAAATATATATAGTTTTGCTTTATGGATATATGTTTTATTTTTTATTTTGTAACTAAGAAAAATTGGAAAAACAAATAAAAAACTTATATATATATGCATATGATTTTATCATTTTTATCACCCCCCCCCCCCATGTACATAAACCTTTATTATTATGTTTTAACATCTTTTGCAGGTAATTATTCCGGTTATCCCATCTCCAAAATAGGGGCGTGCTTTTTCCCCCTGCTTTTTCCCCCCTTGTATTTTCTTTTTCCTCTTTTTCATGCTTTTGTACATATATAGAATTGTTCCTCATACTTACTTCAACATTGGGGACAATGTTGATTTTAAGTATGGGGGTATGGTATGATGTTTTCCCCCTTTGTAATTATTGTCCCCCATTTTTACTTAGAAAAAACAAAAAAATGACAAAATAAATAAAATAGCAAAATTTGTTACAACATAAAAAATTATTTGTTATAACATAACAAAATTTGTTATGACATAATAAATTATGTTGCAACATCTTTGCAACATCTTTGTCCCTCTTACATAAAATTCAAAAAAATCCAAAAAATCATTAATTAACTTAGAAAAAACACACACAAAATTTTTATAAATGTTTTATGTTTATGTCTTTTATTTGTATATAAACATCCTTATTTATAATAATAAATCAAAATCCAAAAAATGATGAAAAGTTTTACTAAAAAATTTGGTGTTATAACAAAATTCACATATTTTGTCATAACACCAAAAATTTTTATATAAATTTTTATTTTTCTTTCTCTTTCTTTTTCTTTTTTAGTATTAATGTATATATTTTACCAAAATTAAAAATCAAAAAAAAAAATTGATGAAAAAAAATATATTACAAAAAACCAAAAAAATATTTTGTATGTATTTTTGCTTTTCTTAATTTTCTTCTTTCTTTTTGTTACTTTGTTTTTATTAAGTATTTATATATGTATTTTGTTATAAAAAATCAAAAATAATAATATATATATCTTAAAAACTCCAAAAAATGATGAAAAAACTTATGAAAAAATCCAAAAAAAGAATAAAACCCCTACTTTGCTTTTTGTTACTTCTAAGGCTAGGTTAGTTTTATCTTTAAGCATTTTTCATTATTTTTGATTTACTAAAACCATTTTATTTGTATCATAGTTTGTAGGTTTAAATTTTTGGAATTTTAGTAGTAAAAAATATTTTGTGATTTTAATTCAATTTGAGAACAAAATTTTTAGCACTACCTCGAGTTAACCCTAAATAGATTCGCTTTTGTATTAAATTGGCAAACCTTTTTTAGATTCAATTATTCTAACTCGAAACTTATGAAACTTTAGGAATATTCTAATCTACTAAATTTTGCTCTCAAATCCTTTTTTATTATTCTAGTTTTTCTTTTGAAACCCTCACCCCTTTAGCTTGGCATAAATAAAGTAAAAGAAGAAGTTTTAAAAGAAATCCTGTGTCAATGAGAATAAAAAGATTCTGTAAACACAGGCACCCAATATTGTTAAAAGAAATCTCGTGTCTATGGGAATAAAAAATAAAATTCCGTAAACATGGGCATTGGGTTAAGTTTAAAAAGATTTCAATTATCCCCCGTAAACCAACGCTGGGAATCAAAGCAAAACCACCAAAATGGTGGGGTGAGAGGATTAAATTCATCACCCCTAATCCAGCACTCTTCTTTTTGCCAAGGCTACCTTTTTTCCCCTACCCCTTAGCCAATAAAATTGTAGGCTAGATTTTAATTTAAAAAGTTTGCAAGAGCATAATTGGTAGGTTTTATTTATTCTTAAAAAATTTCTTTAAAAAGTTAAAGTTTTATATAATTCTACTCTAATTAAAGGCGCCAAAGACTGCAATATTCGACGATATTTAACTAACTTTAGAAGTCTCGCTAAAACTTTTTCGCTCTTTTTAAATCATCTTCATAATTTAGGACTTACCTCTTTAAATCTCCTAAATTTATTTCGATCTCACTTTTGATTAAATAAAAACTTTAGTAATTAGAAATTTTATTAAAAGTCTTATAGGTATCCCTTACTTTTGCTCTGGAATAGCAAAAGCTTAAGTATGGGGGTATTTGATGAATAGTAAAATATACGTATTTTCTATATAGTTTCTTATATAGTTTTATACAAAATTTGTAATATTTCTTGTTAATTATTGAATAAATGACTTGTTTTTACTTATATTTATACATATATATTTATATGTAAAAACGAATTATTTAAGTAATTATTAAATATAAAACTATATAATGTACATGCAAATATTTATGTAAATGTATATGTACATATTTATGTAAATATATATATATGTAAATGTATATTTTAAGTATTTAAAAATATATGTAAATATAAATAAAAACAATAATATATTTATATATATTAAGTTAATAAAAATCGTTTTTATTATTATTATTATTATTATTAAGTTATTTTATAATTAAAGTTAATATATATATTAAATCTGTAAATATATATATATAATATATATAAATATGTTCTTGTGTTTACACATAAGTGCAGTTGGCCGAGTGGAGAAGCTTCCTGTTAATTTGAACAAGGGGGAGACCCGGGATCGAAACCTGGCCAGCACCATTTTGTGCGGATTTAATCCAGCTATCCGCACCCCACGCGCCTACCAGCTGTCCCGCCTGCCTGCTGCCCTGCCTCCACGTGTCCCGCCAGCACACCCGCCTGCCTAGAAGCTCCCAGCTAACACTAACCGCACCCCACGCCAGTTGCTTCTTCAAACCGCCAGCTCAGCCCGCCAGTCAACATTCTAGCCTTCTAGAAGCTCCCAACTAACACTAACCGCACCCCACGCCAGCTGCTTCTTCAAACCGCCAGCTCAGCCCGCCAGTCAACATTCTAGCCTTCTAGAAGCTCCCAGCTAACACTATCCGCACCCCATAAATTTGCTATAAATAGGAGCCCTTCCCCTCACTATTCTCCCCCTTTTGGATTGCCCTTTTTTGGGTGATCTTCCACAATCCTTGCCACCTTAGTTTTTGTATTTTATTTTTGTATTTTATTTTTGTAATTTCTTATATAAATGTTGTAATTTTATTTTCTTGTTTTGTTTTTTAATTAGTTAAATGTTGTAATTTTTTGTAATCTTTTTAAATGTTGTAGTGTTTTTATAAATGTTGTAATTAAATGTTGTAATGTTTTTATTTTTGTAATTTTATTTCGTGTAACCCCGTTATTATGGCAATAAATAAATTTAGTTTTTATTTTGTGCATTTTTTATTCGTAGCGTAATTTCAATTCTGCAATTTCATTTCTGCACTGCAATTTCAATTTCTAACTTAGCTTTATTTCTGCACCGTATTTCAATTCATAAACTTAGTTTCATATCCGCACTTCAATTTTGCAATTTTTCTTTCTTTAGCTAGATTTATTTGTCGCCATAACAACGGTTTTCCTTTAGATTCAAATTTATTCGTCTTCGTAAACTTTTGCTCTTTTTCTTCCTTGACACGGAATCGATGGAGCCGAATATTACGTTTTCGTTTATTTTTGTTTTAATTCAAATTTTGGTTATCTCTTTTTTCGCTTTGATTCGAATTTACTCGCCGTCATAATTTTCGTTCTTTTTCTTCCTTGACGCGGTAGAGAGTAGAGCGGAATATTATGTTTTCGTTTATTTTCATTTCAAAGCAATTTTTCGTTCTCGTTATGTTTCGTTCCCGCAATTTCCTCCTTCATTGTTTTCGTTATTTTCGCTTTTGTTTTATGTTATCGTTTATGTGTTTGTTTATTTTACGTCTTTTCGTTGTTTTATGTTTTCATTACTTATGTTTTCGCTATTTCTATTCATAGCTTAGTTTTATTTTATTGTCATGCATTTATTTCCCGTCTACCCGTTTGGGTAGAACTTGCACTGCATTTATTTCCCGTCTACCCGTTTGGGTAGAACTTGCTCACGCATTTACTTCACCTCTACCCATTTGGGTAGAGACTGCATTCCTTTAATTTCTGTCCTTTAATTTCAGTCATTTAAATTCCCGTAGAGTGCGTGAGTTTTTCATTTAGTGCGTCCTTTTTCTTTTTATCGCCTTTCTTGGTTTTTGCTAAACGCACACCAAGCCCGCGATTATTATCATTTATTGCTTTCTAAATTATTGCAAACTTAAAAATCAATCGATCTTTCCGATAAAACAATAGCCGTAGCTCGAAGTAACAATACTCGACAGGACCCAGGACTAAATACGACCTTGATATGATTTTTATCATATATACTACACGCGATAGGTGCGCTTGCCTCCTATTTCGTATTTTATCTATCAGTACACTTGCCGATGTCATTTGCATGCATAGTTTTGCTCCATCACATACTCACCTCAGCATGAATTAAGGGAGTTGCCAGTACATTTTAAATTTATATATCCGTTTAGCTAACACTAACCGTCTAGCTTAAAGATGAGAAAAAGAAAGCGCTCTTGGGAGGCACCCCTTGCTTATCTTTAATTTTATGTATTTTTCTTTTAAAGTTTATTTTTCAAGCATTCTTCATACTTAGTTTTAAACATTGGGGACAATGTTTAATTTTAAGTATGGGCGTGTAGCTTTGCGTTCACTGTATTTTTATTTGAAAAAGAAAAAATATTTATAATTTAATAAACAACTAATTTCTTGGAAAGGGCGCTTTGGGCTTGAAATCCCATCACAGCTCCTAGTACCTTTCGAACCCTTCACCGGGTAGCCCTCGGGAAGTCCAAGAAATAATATTTATAAAAATAGTAAATACGTCTAGCCTTGTTGTTTTTATTTTCTAGAAATTTAGTTTGAGGTTTGATTATAAGTATTCTTAAATTTTTTAATTTAGCTAATTTTTTGTTTTATCAGAATTTTTAAATTTAAATTTGATGTAATTTAGTTTTAAGAAACGCTTTATGTTTTTAATTCAAATAGAGAATTTATTTAGCACTATTTCTTCGTTTAATTCTAAATAGCTTCACTTTGTGGTAAATTGGCTAAACATCTCTAGATTTCTATTATATTCTCTTTTAACTTTAAGATTTTAGGAAATTTCATTCCACTAAAAAGTTGCTCTCAAAATAGTTTAATTTATAAACTAGAAGTATTTCTTCCCCATCACCCTTTGTTGGCAAAAAAAATGTAGAAAAAAGATCATATGTCATGGAAATAAGAGGATAAAATTCATTATTTCCTAAACATATGCACCCAAAATCATTTAACAGATTATATGTCATGATGTAAGAGGATAAAATTCATTATATCTAAACATATACATTTTGGGTTTTTGATCGAAGAGAAATTTTAAAAAGATTATATGGCATGGAAAATAAGAGGATAAAATTCATTATTTTCCTAAACATATACAAATTCGTATTCAATTAAGGTGAGAGGATAAAATTCATCACCTTTATTTTAGTATCTCTTCAGTTTGCCATTTCGTTAAACCCATCCCTAGCCAATTTCATTGTTTCTAGTCCTAAACTAAATTATTAAGAGAGCAATATTTTGGTAGATGTCTTTTCCTTAAGTATCTTTTATGTTAAAGTGTTTATAATTTCAATCTATTCTTGTTTGAAAATTTTTATAATTTTGTTTGCTAAATAGTTATCTTGAGAAGTAGTTAGCTAAACAATTTTCTCTTTTTAAATTATCACTAAAACTTATGACTTAATTCTTGAATTCCTAGAATTTACTTTTAACTTACTATTGGTTTAATTAAATTTTAGTTAATTAGAAATAATATCGATGTCTTGTAATTCTTTCCTCATTCTTTTGCTCAGGAATAGCAAAAGCTCAAGTATGGGGGTATTTGATGAGTAGTTTATATACTCATCTTTTAGTATAGTTTTAATATATTTTTAATATAAAATTATAAAAATTATATGAATTATATCATATAAATCTTTCTTTTTATATATATACATATGTATGTGTTTATATATATATATATATATAAATATATAAATATATATGTTATATATATATGTTTATTTATATATATATGTTTATTTATATATACATATATGTTTATTTATATATATATATATTTATATATATACGTTTATATATATATCAGATATTTGTTTAACGCAGTTTGTCGATTGCTCGCCCGTTCGTCGATCGGAGGCCGCCAGGCGACAGTTCTTCGATCTCCCGACCGTTCGTCGATCGGAGCCTGTGTTCGTCGATCGCAGCCCGCATTCGTCGATCGGAGCTCGCGTTCGTCGATCGAAGCTTATTCGTCGATCATGGTCATTCGTCGTTCGTCGATCGCCCGTCAAAACAACTCCGTCGGCCACCTCCAGCTCCTCCACCATGCAAGCAGCTCTCCCGTGCACCTTCCATGCAAGCCTCCGGCCACCACCATTCAAGCAGCTCTCCACCGTCCATGTCCACCTCCATGCAAGCCTCCGGCCACCACCATGCAGCAATCAATTCTACTTCCTCCATGTCAGCGATCCGAGCTCCTCCACTTTCTCCTCCTCTATGTGCGCCTCCTCCTCCAAGCAGCGCCATCACCTCCAGCGATCCATCTCGGGCTCCCCTTTAATGCTATCGTTACACTATGGCAGCCTAGTCCTCCACGTCACCAATCCAAGGCCTCCTCTTCAATGCTCCATTGATGCCGCCTCCAACTCAGCCTCCAATTATTGCAGTCAGCCTCCTCTCGCCCATATAGTTTCAATTTCAGAAAAACCTATATAAAGCCAGCTCCAGCAGATATTTGAGGGAGGAATTTTTGGAGACCAATTTTTAGGATTAGAACTTTCATTTTCTTATTTTATTTTCATGTTTTTTTAGTAGTTCTTATAATCATCCTTTTACTTCTTGCAAATTGTACTTTTCAATTCAATAGTTGTAATTTCCTTTTCATAGTTTGTAATTTCTTTTGCCTCACTTAATAAAATAGTTTTGTTGTCTTATTCTATTCATTCTTCATTATGTACTCTTTTATTTCTTTTTATTCCTCCATCTCCATGTGTAACTAAAATATTATTAGTACTCGATCGAGATGATCCAAGGAATTAAATTGGTTTTGAAGTAATTTAGAATTACTCTTTCTCTTTTCTAAAATGCTTAAGATTTATCCTTGATTTTAATGAAATGAGATTATATTTTCGATATATAATTCTCGTTCTTGTTTTCGTTCTTTAGTTAGCCGAACCAGCTTGTAAGATGAATCGATCAACTCAAGGCTAAAGAAGAGTAGAATGCACTCCTCGAGAGAGGACGACATTACCCTTCCGGATTGGAGTAAAAGCCAATAGCGGGATTCATCTCGTAAAGCGAGTATTAGGTTATCGATTATAGAATGAAAATTCGGTTGATATTCCTAATCATAGTTGGGCATATCCTTGACCCAAGGTACGTACATAATTCGGGAATCCCCACGGTCAAAGTTATTTTAGTAAGAGAATGCGATTTTATTTCTTCTTCTTATTCTTTATTCCGCGGTGATTCTAAAATTGAGTGCTAGCCTTTTTACTAATTGTTTAATCTTATTTTAATTTTCCTTTTTGCAAAACCAACCCAAAGTATTGTTGATAGAATAATAGAGATTTTCTTGAAGTAAGAGTACTCAACCACCCCGAGTCTAATACGACCTTGATTTTATAACTTATACTACATTCGATACGGTACACTTGTCGGAGTCGTTTGCAAGCATAGTTTTGCGCATCAGAGCAATAGTTTAAGTCCGGGGGTGTGATGAGTCCAATTTATATAGGGTTTTTCGGACTCATCTAGGCATGTTTTCTCACTCGTGCACTGCCCTTTTAGTTGTAAAATGCTCATATTAGTCTTGGTTAGAATTGTACACTTAGTGCACTGTTATCGCCCATCGGGGTGTGCAATTGCACATTCTGTGACGGGGGTGTGCCTTCAGGGGCTCCCCGTACCTGTTCTTGCTTTTATTGTAAATGCTTTTTATGTTTCCTGTGTGGTAGGAGCTTGGGTTTTGAATGTGTACAGGTGGATTGTGCCCATGAGCTGAGCATTACAATCTGGGTAAATCGCACGACTGTGCGATTATTGTTAACGCACGATCGAGGCGATAGTGTGATTTATTCAGAACTCCATGTGATGGTGTTCATTGTGCATTTTTCTTAATGCACGATTGAGTCCAATTGTGTGTGAAGGTAAACGCACGACCTACCTGAATGTAGTCAAAAACCAGTGGCCTGTCCTACCTCGTGCATTTTTGGTCGTGCACGAGCATGTCGCTCGTGCGTGAACAAAAATGCACTACCTTCTTGTAGCTCCAGGCATTGTTCATCTCTTTAAATCAAACGATCCAAATGCACGGTCGTGAGTTTTGATCATGCGTGCTCAAAATCTGCTCGGCCTATAAATACGTTGTTCTACGAATTTTAAGGGGACTCCTGGTTTTTAGGTCTTTTTGAGCGCCGTTTTCTGCAGTATTTCACTCCAAGGCTCCTCCCCATCATCCAAGCTTCAAAGATCAAGATTTCCTCCAAGGATTCAAGCTATAGTGAAGGTTTGCTTGTGGATTACTATGTGATAGTTGCAATACCACCGAGAAGACGGGCGAGAGGTAGTGACAGCTTCATTGACCCCGGACGACAGCCAAAGATCGTGCTTAGAGCCTTGCTATCTCCTTCAAATCCGAGGAAAAGACTCGAGAAGCCTTCGTATTGATCTCCTATTATCTATTTTCATATAGTTTGAGTACTTTGAGATTATCTTCATATGTGATGTTGGGAGAGTTTAGTTGAACATAACATACACTTATATTGCCATATTTGTGTTTACTATTCATTGTATATTGTTATTGTTATGTTCATGAGCCTGTGGTGGTGAATGTGAGTGATTGGTTGACCGTTGATTTTGCATGGTGCAATGTGTGAAGCGGAGGAAGGCGACCCGCAGAGGTGCGAAGCAGAGGAAGGCAACCCGCAGAGGTACGAAGCGGTGTCGGCGACCCGCATAGTTAGTTTAGTTTACTTTTCTTGCAAATTAGCTTTAGTATCAAATCAACCCCCCCCCCCCCCCCCCCCCCCCACCCCCCATAAACCCCGACATAAAAAAACTTCTATCTCAAGTCTCGTCTCAATACCATAACTCCACCTTACGGTGTTCCTTTGAGATTCGATACTTGGGGATTCGCTCCCATATTTTATATTACTTGAACGGTCGGTACACTGCCGTTCGGACCGCATCTTTGTACCCTCCTATAGCGGTGTTGTGGATTTGCGCATCAGTCATCTACCGAACGATCACCTTAAGTTAACCGCAAGAACTGATTTTGCAATGTAATGCGCTGGGCAGAGGGGATAAACCTCTAGAGAAACAGTTCTGAGAACTCTACCATCGAGACATCAGTAATATCTCTACCAGCCAACTTGTGCGCTTCTAGTTCTTCCCACCAAAGCACCGCTCTCCATTCAAAAGGTAAGTGGCTAGGGTAACCATCATCGCATCTTCAGTTGTTGTCGCCGTTAGAGTTCTCTTTACTATTGACAGCCAGTCCTCTACTTCTATTGGGGATTCGGTCCCCGAGAAGGTTGGAGGATTGAAGCTCAGAAAGTGCTTCAATTGTTGGTCATAAGCTTGGCCCACAACTACATGTTCGACTCTATGTTCCACCCTGAGCTCTACTGCGGGTTCCACTCTCAGTTCGACTGCAGCAACAGGCGTCGGGGCCACATCAGGAGTAGGAGTAGTAGGATGTGTACCACATTCTGGTTGATTATTAATCATCGCGAAGACCGCTTCAGCGACTAATCTAATCATCTCAGTGGAAGGAGTGGTCGCTGGTACCTCAGCGGACGTGCTACTTTCAGCAGTGTTACGTGGTCGAGAATACCCCACACCAATCCTGGTCACCTATAATCGTGTAATACACAATTTAGTGACTGAAAACATAGCAACAAACAAGCAAGGAACGCTCAGGTTCAAACAAGCATGTTTTTCATTCCTAAGTGGACATTCTTATTAGGTTTTATCATTTTAGGTGAACGCACATCACGTGCACTACACCCCTTAAAATGAATTCAGCCTCGAATTCGCTAAACTATGGATTGATTCCTAAAGTCCGATACTAAATTGTAACACCCTGTCAGTACAAATAATATAATAGTTGGTCCGGCCAGGACCCTACGCCATATTGAACACACTAGCTAGACGTTAATAAGATGCTACTAAAAAATACTACACTAGAGTATCACAAGTGTAAGCGGAAGCATTAATTAAACATTACTTTCAGAATTGTCCATTAACAATAAAGAGTTATGGCCTTAAGGCCTTACATTCACACAATGTATCTAACTCAAAAGCATACTTCGGCACAGAGGCCGGCAATATAAGGAAAGCACAACTTATTGCAGATTTGTCTATTTTTTGTTGCTGCATATAATAGACCCTATATTGAAAATCATAATCGAGAAAAATCGGAATCAAATAAAATAAAATAAAAACCTGGCGTTATCACTAACGCTGGCGGTAGCATATTTTCCTAAAAATTCTGATTTCTCTAATTATTATTTTTCTGAAAAATTATTTCACTATGTTAAGTATCATTATCTTCTACTTTCAAATACCTTGTATTTGTTTTGTCTAATTTCTACAAATTAAAATCAAAAAGAAAATTACAAAACATTTCAAAATAACCAAAATAATTTTGTGTCCCTTTATATATATGTAGTATAATATTCACTTTACAAGCAGTCACTACATATTAAAAGGATGAATATTAACCATACAATCACCACCATGATCTATTGATATCCTATGTTAAAATTCATTATATTCATATATCATAATTCATGATCTATCAAGACCTATCTTAAATCAACTAATTCTATCAACCTTAGGAATTATGAAATATATGATTGTGATTGGTATTATAGTTTCAAATCTTGTTTAGTGTGTGTGATGTGCATCTCTATTGTTTGCATGTATCTCATTATATTTAGACCTAAGATGAAATCAAATAGAATTGTCTCTTCATTCTAGGTCTATGAAAATTCAAAACTCTATGTTTGAATACATGCGACTCAATTATATATTTGTCCATCTTTACTTAGCTTTGCACCATGTTGTCCTAACTCATCACACTGGCATCATCACTTACCATAGGTAGAAATCAATTTCCATGCTAGTTATATCTTGTAATGCTAAAGTAAATTATATTACTAAAATATGAAAATCATAATTTCCTTTGTAGTTATTTGCATGAATAATTTTTTTCTAAATGGATTTAAAATCAATAATCATCGATATAATTGTAAATCCAAAACTAATCATGCAATTATACCATAGTTAATATATTTAAGGCTTACACGCTTAGTATGTTCATAATCATTAAACCTATGACATGTGTCTCACAATAGCGAGGGCGTGGGATTGTGTGCATTAGAGACCTAACCTCTAAGTCATGTCTTGTCCTTAGGGTTCAGTAGGGCCTTGCGAGGCACTAGGAGGAAAGAGTGTTAGGTTGAGCGTCGTCTTTTGTATGCATATGGGATTAACACCCCCAACCTATGGTATGTGTGCAGCTCCTCATGTCCATCCGTCTCTTAGTACGGGACTATAGTGTGTAGACATATAGTTAAGGTATATTATTCTTGGGTATACTCATATTATATTCATTGCATGAATATTATCTCACTCTTTATACTTAAATCATGCATATTTGTTTTTGTTCTAACATTGCATCTTGTGTTTGCATATTTTTTTATTTTGAGCTTTAATGTTTTTACAAAACACAAGTATTTGAAAAATCACCAAAAACATGTTAAAAGAGCCTTCAAATCTAATCAATATACTCTGAAATTTCAACTGAAGGAAGGTCTCTTTATAAATACAAATGAATTGTGAAAAATGTTATTCAAAACATCAAAATTTGTAGTTCTGTCTCGGCGTTAAGAAGCTAACGCCTGGTGTTACCTCCTTTGCTCCAATTTTTTTTTGTTTTGAGTAATTTCTGGTATTATTTTACTGTGTTGTGTTTTTTTTATTTCTCTGTTTGTAAAAAGTTTTATATCTTTTTATTTCCTTTAAAACAAAATTTTATTTCTTTTCAAAAAAAAATATATGTATTTTCTCATGCATTACTTTGGGTTTATTTCTCTGGCATAGAATATCATTTGCTGATTGGGCTAAAAAGACTTCTATGTTTTCCCATAGAATATATATAAAAAAACAAATACAAAATTACAAAACAATTTCAAAGAACAAAAATATGTTTTTTCTCTTTATGTGTGTTTATTGTTTTGTGCTTATATAAAAAAAATTTAAAAAAATTTTATAAAAAATTGATTGTTATTCATTGACATTGTCAAGGATGATTAATTATATCAATTAAAGATTAAATACAATGTTTAATTTAACTTTCAAGTTTCTAAAAAAACATTGTTTTGTATTTGTCATGCCTTGAAAATTATCTTGTTATGTGCAATGAAATTGATTGTAGATAAACATGTGTAGAAACGCTTAGCATGCCTCTAAGTATGAGTAATGTATTATGTTTGATAATAATTTATTCACTCACTTATTTTTGATAATCTACATGTGTTTACAATCTTATACTTGCATGATTGTGTAGTGTAATAACATAAATAGTAAAAATGCATAAATAGATTACCTACACAACATTGAATTGGTTATTACAATTCTTTTTCTTTCATGCACTTATTCGTTAGATAAATGTGGTTTCAAATGCTATGTTTGCAAATCAAGTGAATTCGGAGTCCTTAGTCATTAAACAAAAAAGCAAATAATAAATGACAAGGAAAACTCCACCAAGCACTACTCACCCTCCTGATAAGTCTTAATGAGCATTGTGAGGTTGAGCACCTTGGCTTAAGAATTGTAAAGTGTCTTGTAGCAAATAATTTATACACTACTTCTCTTAGTACACTAGATCACAAAAAATTGAAAATAAAGCTAAAAAGTATAAAAGTGATCCCCAAGCACTACTTTGCACCCTGATAAGTCTTAATAAGCATTGTGTGTGCGGAGCACCTTGGTAGTTGTACTCTTTATTCATGTGCATTGAAATATTATGGAAGTAATAGTATTTGTGTATTTTAATATTGTGTTATTTCATTATATATGTCATGTGTTTTCGATTGATTCACTTATATATTTTATCAAAACACTATTTTGTACACATCATTATCTTTCATAAAACTTCTACTCATGAGAATTGGATCCTAATGCTCATCTACTCAATTCTCTACAAACTTTAAGAAAATGCACTAGATAATAAAGCATGATCGCTACAATGATTATATTTACTTGAAATGCAAATTTTATTACATTGTAGTTTTGTATCTTTTCTTGATATTATGAAATCATGCTTGCAATTTTATATTAATGGAATAGCATCTCTTCAATCTTTAATGCAAACATCAACTTTTCAAATTTAAAACTCATTATCCTTTATATGGTTTTATCTTCTAAAAAGATGTTTATGTTTAAGAGTGCTTATTATATTCTTCTGCTAAGTTTACCACTTATGCTCATTCATGTCTATTATTTTAACACTGTGGTTTTCTTTTCAACAAGTGGTATCTTAAAATATGAATGCTTACTTTATCATTTCAGTTATGTTGTTTACTACTTTATGTTCCATCATGCTTATATTTTTCTCAACAAGTAGTATTTAACAAACTTTTGATTGCATCCTATTTTTCTTATCGACATAGAACATATTACTCCTTATTGCACACTCTCACCTAAACCCTCTTTTGATACTACCAAAAGGGCAGAATAAATTGCATAAATCTAATATTTAAGGGAAGTACATTATAATGATTTCAAACTCAAAGAAAGTATCTTTATAGGGGGAGTAATCATATAGGAGGTGCATAAACTATCATATGCTCGATCATGACAATCCTTCAATAAGTGGTTCCTAATTAATCTTAGTAGATATACACTCATCCTTACCCACTTTTGCTAATAACAAAGGGGGAGAAGAAATTGAGAAATCTAGTCAAATAGATATTTAGGGGGAGTAACTTATAAGAGAACACTTATGTAGGGGGAGGACTTCATATAGAAAGAGTATGCATTATCGCTTTCAAATCTATCATGCTTTTAACATGTTATTCATGCATTTATTATTACCTCACTTATCTATAAATATAAATGGTCTTAATCTCACTAATTCCTCATACAGGTATTTGTTATTATCAAAATGGGGAGATTGTTGGAGCCTATGTTCCGCATCTCTTGGTTTGAGAATAATAAATATCGTGTTGTATTTGATCTTGTATTTTGTGTGTTTATAGTGTGCAGGATGTACGGGAACTATAGCTACACATCCCTATGAGATACTGAATGGAGATGATTCTCTGAAAAGAGAGTTAATGCCCGCGTTAGTTGTTAACGCCCCGCGTTAAATTCCGTTGAGAAGGAATCCGTCGAGAAGAAATGCCGTCGAGAACGAATCCGTCGAGAAGACAGAGACAACGCCAGGCGTTTGGTCTAAACGCTGGGCGCTAGCCGTTTGACGAAATGTGATGTCGGTCGACGAAACTGCGTTCGACGAAAGTTGTTGGCGTTCGACGAAATGGGATTCCGTTCGACGAAACTGCGTTCGACGAAATAAGTTTTCGTTCGATGAAATTGCATTCGACGAAATGAGATGCCGATCGACGAAACTGCATTCGACGAAATGAGATACCATTCGACAAAACTGCGTTCGATAAAATTTCGTTCGACAAAATTAGTTTCTACCACAATCCCGACGGTTTGCGCGATTTCAGCCACGACAGTGCACGTTCACTAACGCCAGTGTTAACTCTTAACGCCACGTGTTAGCCCCGTGGCTATTTAAAGTACAGCCCCTCTCATTCTATTAGAGATGATTCTAGA
Organism: Dactylorhiza incarnata; assembly: GCA_033032865.1. NCBI lineage: Eukaryota > Viridiplantae > Streptophyta > Magnoliopsida > Asparagales > Orchidaceae > Dactylorhiza > Dactylorhiza incarnata. The sequence goes on along the minus strand of JAWHQI010000026.1, from coordinate 1,054,289 downwards.
ATTCCAATAATTTTAAGAGAGGCTCGTGTACAGCAATTGAGAGATCTCCCTTGGGCTATCATGAAGATCTAAAGAGGATTTTGAAGGAGAAGGTCTACAATGCATATTCCATACGAAGGATGATCGTTTCAAGAATGCCAACATCTACATCGCCTTCGTCTTCACCTTCAGAATTTCTTGGGGAGTTTCTCTTTACTTATCTTGTAATCTTTTACTTTTTCCTTTTGTAATTTGTGTGGAGAAATCGTTCGGGGAGAACGTCGGATTCCAGGATGGATTCTGTGGGTAATTCGTCGCGGTTGTTGGCGACTAGGTCCTTGTGTGGGTTAGGGGATAATTCGCCGCCTTGTGCGTGGTGACTAGGTCAAGGGTAGATCTAGGGGGTGGCTAGAGGCCTTATCTGGGGATAGATAGGCTATAGCCAACCGGTCCTTGGGAGAAGGACCGGTGAAACAACAAAAAGTGTTTTTACCTATTCTCGCCTTGATTTCTAGCGTTATAGAAATTAAACATTTGTGTATTCAATTTATTATGAAATAAAATCATGTATTTTAATGTTCTATTCAATTGATTTTATTTCCTCTTCAAGAATGTTTTAATTTTTATTTCATTAAAGTATTAAAATTAACATTTGTGTAATTATCTTTGAAATACAATAATCATTTTCGTTATCTCTGATTTTCTGGAATTGTATTTCATTTAAGATTTCACAAGTAAAATCACTGCGGTAATCTTTTTGTTCTAAGGAATATTTTCTGGAGAGCTAATGCCCAGCGTTAACACTTAACGCCAGGCGTTAGCAACAGTTAACAAAAAGTTTTGTTCTCTTGTTTAAAAAGGAATCTTCAATACAATCTTTTCTGAGATATAAAAATATATTTTCTTATAAAATATTCCTAAACTTTGGTCACAAACTTTGATAAATTTAATTAAGATTTAAAATTCCATACAACCCTTATTCACCCCCCCCCCCCCCCCTATAAGGGCGCCGTAAGATCCAACAGGGTTAGGTTGGATCATGCTCCGAAATTTTATTTCCCCACCACAAACAATTAAGCAGAGTATGAAGCATTGCTTGCAGGTCTCAGTTTTGCAAGAGAGCTGGGTATCGAAGATGTGAAAGTAAAAATTGATTCTCTAGTGATGGCATCTCAAGTAAATAGAACTTATAAGACTAGAGACTCTATTCTAAAACAATATCAAACGTTGGTGAAAATTGAGATTGGCAAGTTCGGGAGCTTCATTATCGAAGACATCCCATGTTCAGAGAATGCGGAAGCAGATGAGTTAGCAAAGTTTGGCCTTCTTTCAGGAGGAACTACCTCTGAATTATTACATCCAGCTATTGAAGAGGGTGAGGTTACGCAGATAGATCAGCATCCCTCTTAGGTAGATCCATTCATTCTTTACCAATCAACTGGGGAGTTCCACCCATCTGAAAAAGATAAGAAGAGGTTCAAACTGAAGGAAGCCCATTACTATCTCATCGCAGGTGTTCTATACAGAAAGATTTTCCTTTCACCTCTAGCAAGATGTGTCTCTGAGGAAGAAATTCCAGTTATACTCTGGGAAGTTCACTCAAAAGAGTGTGGTAGCCACTCAGGTGCTAGAACCTTGGAAAAGAGAATTTTGAGGCAAGGGTATTTCTGGCCTCAAATGAGGAAAGATGCTGAGAAATTTGCAAAGAAATGTGTGCAATGCCAGAAGTTTGCATTCTTACAGCACCAACCATCTCAACAGCTCAACTCGATAGCAACTCCATGTCCATGTGCGGTTTGGTGGAAGGACCTCAATGGGCCTTTTCCTCTGGCCAGTGGACAACACCGGTTTATCCTTGTGATGATCGACTACTTTAGCAAGTGGATCGAGGTAAAGACGTTAGCAAAAACTACCACGCAGATTGTGAAGAACTTAATATGGAGAGAGATCGTATGCAGACACGAAATTCTTATGGCAATAATTACTGACGACGGTCCTCAATTCAATAATTTCGACCTGATAAATTTCTGTGATCAAATCAGAACTGAGCTTCGATTCGCTTTAGTACATCATCCAAGGAGCAACGGGCAAGTAGAAGCAGCTAACCAGCTAATTATAAATCTCTTGAAGAAAAAATTTGAAAATCTTTGAGGAAATTGGGCGAAGCGGTTGTCTTCAGTGCTCTGGGCTTCAAGGACAACTCCAACCTCAGCTACTGGAGAAACTCCCTTCAAACAATATCATGGCTCAGAAGCTCTCATCCCGCTTGAGTTCGAAGTGATGAGTCCAAGGGTATTACTAGCAAAATAGAATGGAGATGACTGGATGGAAGGAAATGAAGAAGAGTTAAGGTGTAGTCTTAACCACATTGAAGAGCTAAGGGATACGGCGACGATCAGGAAAGAGGAAGTAAAACGGAGAATATCCAAGTATTTTGATAAAAACGCCAGGGTAAAAAAAATTGATGTTGGCGATCTAATTCTAAAGAAGGTATATGCGACAGCAAAATCTGGTTCAGTTGGAAAGCTCAATCCAAATTGGGCAAGGTAATTCATCGTCAAAGACGTGCTCAAAATGGCGCCTATCGTCTCCAAACTTTTGAAGTGGATGAGATATCACACGCTTGGAGTGGAGATGACTTGAAGCGCTTTCTCTCTTAATAAATTTGTCATTTCATTTTTTTCTCTTGAATGTACTATTAATGCAATCTCTTGTATTCTCTCTGTATATTGAAAAGGAGGTATTGAGATAGATTATTGGCAAGGCTAAAATCCTACCAAACGAGATATCGGTGGGTCCTACTTGTTGCTCCCGTGACTTGAAGCTTAAGATGTAAAATATACAATGACCACAGATAGCGGAGAAATTTTGCATCTGTGTAGTACTAGCTTGCCAAGCTTATGCGGCAGATCTTTAGGATACTGGATCCTTGCTGACATTTGACATATCTCTGCATCAAGGGAGGTTGATGTGCAAAACTAACACACCATTATAGGCGGTAGCATGACTGCGGAACAAAATGGCAGTATGCCGATCGTTCAAGTAATATAAAATGGGAGTGATTCCCAAGTATCGATCTCGAAGGAACACATTAAGGTGGAGTTTACTTTTGAGGAAGAACATGAGATTGAAGTCCTTTAGGTCGGATGGATTGATGAGTCCAATTTATATATGATTTTTCGGACTCATCTGGGCTAGTTTTCACGCACTTGCACTTCACTTTTGGATCATAATCATTTTTAGTACACAATATCATTTACGTACACGAAGTGCACATTTAAGCTCGTTTTGGTGTGGTTTTATCCTACCCTTGTATTCCGCCCATTTATATATATATATATCTATGAATGCTTGGATTGGATATTATTTTCCCTTACCAGAGGTCTGGTCATGTTTTCCTGCAGGTACAAGGGTTGTGTGGACGCTTGGAGTTGGGTTGGACCATTTTTAGCCTAATGGGCCACTAGTCGTGCATTTTTTTCGCGCACGATCAGGCGCACGACCACTGGTCGTGCGCATTCCCCCTTTTCCAAACTGAGCGGTTCGCATGATCACTATCCTTCTTCTCGTACGACCATTGGTCGTGCGCCACTGATCGTGCATTACTTTGCCATACTGGATTTTGCTATAGGTTGTTCTCGCACGCTCAGTGGCATTTCTTCTCGCATGACCACTAGTCGTACGTCACTGATTGTGCGCATTCAAAATTCTGTTTTCTATAAATACGTGTTTTCATGGATCTTTCTGCCCTAATCCGCATTTTAGGTCTTTTTGAGCGCCATTTTCAGGTACCCTTCATCCTCCTTCACCCTCCATCATCCAAGAGCCTCCAAGGAGAGGATTTTAGCCCAAAGATCATCAATATCAAGCAAGGAGATCGTGCACAGGAGTAGATCGGGTTATGAGATGAAGAAGATGGGTCATTAGGAGCAAGTGACAGCCCTCCTCTACCCTAGACGCAGTTGTGGACCGAGTTTGGACGCGGATTTACAACTCAATGATTCATTCCGCGAATCCCAACAAGGCTTCGGACGTGGTCGATTCCTTTACTCTTTTTCCTCTTGATTTGTTATTTAGGGCAAGATTTCTCTAACTTTTGATGATGAACACTATAAACCATGTGTTATAATGCAGATTTCATTTATATGAAATCATTTTGTTTATATATGTGTATGAGGTGTGCCGACATTCCATTCTGCAAACCCTCCATTCCATTCCGCAAGCCTACTCTTCCATTCCGCTAGCGTACTCGCCCATTCCGCAAGCCTACTCTTCCATTCCAATTGACTACTCTTCCACTACGTGAGCCTACTCTTCCATTTCGTAAGACTACTCTTCCACTCGCCAAGCTAAGCGGTGTTAACGGCCCGTATAATCCACCTCACTTCCGCCGGTGCGAACCACTCCATTCGCTTGCCTTCTCGCCCATCCGCCTTACGAAGCATTGTATAGTGGCCTGCATAGTTTCCATCCGACCAACGAAGCAGTGCATAGCGGTCTGCATAGTCGTGTTAATTTAGTTTATTTTATTTGTATTTCACGAACATTTCCAATCTGTCTGCAACCCATCCGACTTAAAGGACTTCGATCTCAAGTCCCTCATCGATAGATAACTCCGTCTTACTGTGTTCCTTTGAGATTCGATACTCGGGGATTCACTCCTCATTTTATATTACTTGAACGATCGGTACACTATCGTTTCATGTTGTAGTCTCGCTCCCTCCTATAGCGGTGTGCTAGATCAGCGCATCAAGTTTTTGGCGTCATTGCCGGGAACACAGTCGTGTGAGTTTTTAGAGAGGGAGTCGAGAGATAGAAGCCCTTTTCCATTTGTTTATACCATTTTCTTCTTTGTTTTAGTTCTTAGAATTTGTAGTTTTAAATTTCTTTATTCCTCATCTATTTTGTGATTTATCTAAAGCAGACATTCATTTTTTTATTTCTTATGTGTAGTTAATTCTTGCAAAGAAATTATATTTGTTGGTGAATTCTCCGCCACTACACCATGTTTGTTGTTTTTAATATCTATTGTAGATGGTGTGGAGATTATAACCATTCTAGTGATAAATGCCCATCTGGAGATAATGGCATAATTCTCGAGGCCCAGTATATGGAGCACCTGTTGGAACATGGTTTTCCGCATCCCTTTGATTTGAGAATAACAAATCCTCCATGTATTTGATCTTATTTGCCATTATGTTTTTAGCATGCAGGTTTGAACAGATATGACACTAGGATGCTTCATTATTGATCTAGAACTACCCACAAGATGAAATGATGAAAATGGTTTAACGCCAAGCGTTAAGACTTAACACTGGGCATTGACAAACGACGAGATGGCTTGCCACTAAGATGAGTGCGACGATATGGCTTAGATTATGGAAGAGAACTAACGCCCGGTGTTAACTCTTAACACCGGCATTGACTTTCGTTCCCGCCAAGATGAAAATGACATGGAGGGAAGCTGCCGTGATTGCAGGAGCATTTTGGGAATGATTTGACTCAATGTCAGGCGTTAGACTCAACGTCAGCGTTAAGGTTGCCTAAAATGAATGTTTCCAAAGATGCAGAATCTCCTTCCTGTTTTGAAGATCCGAGCCATCAAACCATTTCTATACTGGTCAACGCCAAGCGTTAGCCTTAACGTCGGCGTTATCCTCTGGTCCTATAAATTGGTGGATTTCGACTTCTCCAAAACGATTTGATTAGAGCCCTATTCCGGCACTTCAGAAACTCTAAGAGAGCCGTATTTCCAGACCAACACATCTCCCACTCAATTTCAAAAGGAGGAATCGAAGGAGGCTTGGATCAACACACTAACTCAACGCGAAGAACGCACGCTTGGACTTCAACAATCTTCAGTGATTCTTCGGCATCTCCTTTAGATTACCTCGTAGGGAGTTTTCACATTTGTCTTTTGTATTTGCATTTTTATTTTATCGTTATAATCGTGGAAGTAAATTTGCCTCGTGTTGGCGACTAGGTCTGGGTATGACTTAGGGAGGAATTCACCTCGTGTTGGCGACTAGGTCTAGGGAGTAGATCTAGGGGGGCTCGAGGCCTTTCTGGGGATAGAAGGGCTAGAGTGCCTTGAGGCCGTATCTGGGGAGAGGTCGGCTAAAGCCAACCGGTTCGTGGGGATACGAGTCGGTATAGAAAACAAAAAGAGATTTTACTTTATCGCCTACGATTTCTAGCGTCATAAGAAATCAAATTTTGTTAATCTTATATTTCAAGTTAATAAAATCATGTCTTTCATTTATATTACTTGATCTCCTCTTTTTGTGAGGTTTTATCTTTAATTAAATCTCTTATCATTTCAAGTATTTTAAAATATAACAAAAGTTTTAAAACCCTTATTCACCCCCCCCCCCCCCCCCTCTAAGGGCGCCTCAAGATCCAACAAGTGGTATCAGAGCTAGGTTATTTCAAAACGGCTTAACAACCTAGAATAATGGCGTCTCTTGATCATGATCTTGCTTCTACTAGTGGGGAAAATTTTAATATAAATGAAAAAGTATTATCACCACCTTTATTTATGGGCAAAAATTATAAAGGGTGAAAAATATTAATGAAAAAATTTCTTAAAGCTTTTGATGAAGAAATTTGGAATATTACTATTGAAAAGCCACCTAGCTGTTTGCCCAGAAAGCCCGCGACCTCCTCTCATTGTTCAGTTTTCCTGGTCTCAGCGGTCTCAAATTAGGTGATCGCCCAGATCGTCAGATGCCTCCTCTACCGAGATTTTCTAAGTACCCAGCGGTCAAGACAGTGCGAGATCGCTAGTTCAAGCGGTCTGGTCGTTTTCTTATTTTTTGTTATTTGTATCCCATTTCCCTGCCCCGGCTCTCCTGTACCCCGGGCAGCCCGTAGTTTTCAGTTCTGCCCATTTGGGCAGCCCCCTCATCTATAAATAGAGGGGTAGGGGTACCAAAAAAGGACTTTTGCTCGGAGGCTCCAGCTTACAACCTGTGTAAGCGGTCTCATTTCTTCGTGATCGCCTTTTCGTGATCGTTTTCCCTTTGTTCCAGCATCTTCTGTCTTAGTAAACTGCACTTCGCAGTTTTCTCCCATCCCCTTTAGTGTGAATTTTGGAGGTACCATTTTTGGCACCAACAGAACGAACACGCGACCTTCATATTTCGAAGTGTCAGGTGAAATCCATAGACTTTCAAGATGGCTGATCGTCGTAGAGGTCGTCCCCTGCGATCTCCCAGCATTCCCCTTCCGATCACAACCCGTTAGAAGCGCTTGAGCGCCGCTTCGAGCTTCGTGTTGACCAAGCTCTCCGTGAGGCCGCCCGAGCTAGGCAGGATGCCACCTTTGTTCAGCAGGAGATCGCGCGGTCTCACCAGGAGGCCGCTCGAGATCGGCAAGAAGTCGTCCGGGCTCAGCAGGAGTCTGCGAAGCAGATTGAGGCTATGAACCAGGTTCTAGTCGCGATCTCCCAGAAGATCCTTCCCCAATCCTCTCAGGTCGCCACTCCAGACCGCATGGCAGGCGGTCACCCGAGCGATCACCCCGTTTTTCAGCCCGCGGCTCCTCAGCGATCTCAGCATGAGGAGTTCGCCGCCCGTCATAATTCTTTTCGAACCGCAGCCCAGGGGCCTCCGGCTCAAACCCTGAATTTTGAAGAAGGGTTTGCTTACCCTCAAGATCCTCCTGCCTCTTTTCTTCCTCCTCCAGGACCTTCTGTTTTTTGGGAGCCTTCCCCCTTTACCGATGAGATTCGTCGGGATCCAATTCCTCATGGATTCAGAGAACCTCGCCTTCCAGTGTATACAGGAGAAACCGACCCAATGTGTCATCTTCAAGCCTTTGAATCTGCTGTTGCCCTCAGGACCATTTCAGATGGGGTAAGGTGCAAGCTGATGGTCACCTCCTTTGATGGGTCGGCCATGGAATGGTTTTATAAGCTGCCTTGTCAATCTATCTCGAGCTTTGCTGCCCTGAGGCAAGAGCTCCTTCTAAGATTTGCCATTGCGAAGAAAAGGAAGAGTGGTCCTGCGACCCTCTTCAAGATTAAGCAAGGCGACAATGAAACTGCGGCGCATTTCGTTGACCGTTTTCAGAAAGAGATCTTGGGAGTTAGGGATATGGATCCCGAGCTCTATATGGTGGCTTTGATCAGTGGTGTGCAGGAGGGTCCTCTGAAGTTCAATGTCACAACCAAGGAGCCTAGCTCCTATCAGGAGCTTATCAGCATTGCCAATCGCTACATAGAAGGGGAGATCAACAACCCCACCTATGTGAGCAATTTGACAAACAGGGCCACTCAGAAAGGCTCTGCAGGATTTTATCCGGCTCCATCCTCCTCAAAATCTCGACCAGAACTCCCACCTCCAGCTCCGAGAGGTAAGAATTATCGCAACGGCCGCTTCAATCGAGGTAACCATTCTTTCCCACCTCAAGGTACATTTCTTCAAACCCCTGCTACCCCTGCTCCGCAAGTCACCCCAGTCCACCAGATCCAGTACGCCCAACCTCCTCTTCTGCCCATTCCTTCGCTCTACAATGAATCCCAAGAGTCTTTTACAGACTTTGGTGTTTCTATGAGTGAAGTGCTCCAAATCCTTCAAAAGCAACCCTTTTTCAAGAAGCCAGCTCCGCTAAACTCGGATCCAAAGACCAGAAATCCTACTCTCTACTGTGAGTACCATAGAGATAGGGGACATTTGACAGAGGATTGTAGAGCTCTCCACCTGTTCTTAGAGAAGCTTCTGAAGGAGGGTAAGCTTCGAGATCTCATCCAGAAGAATGATTCTTCCAAAGCCTCAACCTCCAAGGCTAAGGAAGTAGCGGAAGTCCATTGGGAATGCGAAGAAGTGGACGATATTGGCCATCTCGGCAATATCGGCTTTCCCAATGAATGCGTGGATGCTGATGACGAAGGCGTCTTGGGCAATCTCTTCTGCATCCACGGAGGTGCAGGTCCAGAATCTTCAAGGAAGGCGAGTCTGAAAAGGGTTTATCAATCAGAGGTTGCTGCCACCTCTTCAACCCCGGTCCGAGGAACGGTCACTTTCGGTGATGAAGACCTTCCTCAGACCGCGAATCCCTTTGACGATGCGGTCGTCATCAAAGCTATAATTGAAAATTATACAGTAGAGAAGATTCTGATTGACACGGGAAGTTCAGTCAATGTGCTCTTCAAACCTGCCTTCGAAGCGTTGAAGACAGGTAAAATCCTCCTTTCAACTGAAGGCCCCCTCTATGGTTTTCAGGAGAGAAGAAAGAAGTAGAAGGGCTCGTCACTCTTTCTGTGATTCTGGGAGGGATAGTGAAGTTGGTCAAATTTATAGTCGTTGATGCTCCCAGTAGCTACAACGCCATCTTTGGAAGACCCTTCTTGAATGCCTATCAAGCCATCGTCTCCACCTACCATCAAACGGTGAAGTTCGCCTTGAACAGCAAACAACACCGAATCAGGAGCGACCCAAGGAAAGCTAGGGAATGTTACGTAAAGACGGTCAACACGATTGTATCCTCTCCTCCCCAAGAAATCATGATGGTTGAATCAATCGAAGCTCCTGAACAAGTCCAAGCTGCAGAGGAAGTTGAGGAGGATATAAGAGATGGAGTTCGCTTGGAACCTGCCCAAGCAACTCAAGATGTTCAGATCAGCGAGGAAGATGAGAGCAGAAGCCTCTCCATCAACGCTGAATTGTCTGAAGCTGACAAGGGTCAACTCATCTCTTGCCTTCTGCAAAATCTAGATATCTTCGCTTGGTCGGCAGATGACATGCCCGGAGTGGACCCGGATGTTGCTTGCCATCATCTCAATCTTGACCCGAACTTCATCCCGATCCAGCAGAAGAAGAGGTCTGTTGCAACTACTCTAGCACAGCCTATCCGTGAAGAGGTAGAGAAGCTCCTGAAGGCAAAGTTTGTCCAACCAATCCAATACCCAGAATGGGTGTCAAACGTTGTAATGGTAAAAAAGTCGGGTGGAAAGTGGAGGATGTGTGTCGACTTTACCAAACTCAATAAAGCTTGCCCCAAGGATTGCTACCCCTTGCCTCGGATAGATTCTTTAGTAGATTCTGCGGTAGGTTATTCTTTTATGAGTTTTTTAGATGCTTTTTCAGGTTACCATCAAATCAGAATGCATAAACCAGATGTACCTCATACTTCATTTATCACAAATGATGGTTGCTTCTGTTATCTCGTAATGCCTTTCGGGCTAAAGAATGCTGGAGCAACCTATCAGAAAATGATGGATACAGTGTTCAGAAGTCAAAAAGGAAGAAACCTTGAAGTATACATTGATGACCTCTTGGTAAAAAGTAAACTGTTCTCTTCTCATCTTAGAGACCTCTCGGAAACTTTTGCAACCCTTCGAACTTTTAACATGAGGTTGAATCCGTTGAAGTGTGTTTTCGGGGCAAGTAAAGGAAAATTCCTGGGTCACCTCCTTACTCCAGAAGGGTTGGAACCCAATCCTGACAAAGTGAAAGCTATTCTGGAAATGCCACCTCCCAAGTCCCCAAAAGAAATTCAGCAGCTGGGAGGGAGGATGGCAGGCTTAAGTCGCTTTATCTCCCGTTCAGGAGATAAGAGTGTACCTTTCTTTAAAACCCTCCGGGGAGGGAGTAGGTTCGAGTGGACAAAGGAATGTGATGATGCTTTCACTCAGCTGAAGAAGCAATTGACATCAACTCCTTTGCTCCAAAGCCCGCGAGAGGGAGAAAATCTTTTCCTGTATATGGGAGTCGGAGCTGATGCCATAAGCTCTGTTTTGGTCCGAGAGGAGAAAAAGAAGCAATTCCCAGTCTATTACGTAAGTCGAATCCTGAAGAATGCAGAGACTCGTTATCCTATCCTCGAAAAGTTGGCTTTAATGCTTATAACTTCAGCAAGAAGATTAAGACCATATTTTCAAGCTCATTCGATTCTAGTCGTTACTGATCTTCCATTGAAGAATGTCTTGGAAAAGCCAGAGCATTCAGGCAGGTTGGCGAAGTGGGCAATAGAGCTCAGTGAGTTTGACATATCCTATGTTCCAAGGATGGCAATCAAAGCTCAAGTCTTAGCAGACTTCATGGTGGACACCAAAGAAGTTGAGTCACAGAAGGGGGTCGGAGTGCCCCTTGCCTGGAAAATCTTCGTGGATGGAGCTTCAGGGAAAAATTCTTCCGGAGCAGGAGTTATCTTAATCAACCCAAATGGAGTAAGGCTGGATCAAGCACTGAAGTTCTATTTTCAAGTAACAAACAATCAGGCGGAATATGAGGCTTTGCTAGCCGGTCTCAAGTTTGCTAGGGAGCTGGGGATTGATGATGTCGAAGTTTTCACAGATTCTTTGGTGATGGCTTCTCAAGTAAATGGGACTTTCGAAACTAGAGATAGTATTTTAAAGCAGTATCTAACTCTGGTAAAAATTGAGGTGGGGAAGTTCAAAAGCTTTACTATCAACCATATTCCAAGAGGTGAGAACGTGGAAGCAGATGAGTTGGCAAAATTTGGACTTCTCTTGGGAGGAACGACTTCGGAGTTGTTTCGCCCGACGATTGAAGAAGGAGAGGTCATGGAGATTGATCAACATCCGTCCTGGATGGATCCGTTTGTTCTATATCTCTCAACTGGAGAGTTCCATTCATCAATAAAGGATAGGAAAAGGTTTAAACGAAAAATGGCTAACTATTATCTTGTTGCAGGAGTACTTTATAGAAGAACTTTCCTTTCACCATTAGCACAGTGTGTTTCGGAGGAGGAGATTCCAGCGGTCCTTCAGGAGGTCCATTCTGGAGAATGTGGAAGTCACTCTGGAGCTAGAACTTTGGAAAAAAGAATTCTAAGGCAAGGCTATTTTTGGCCTCAAATGAGGAAAGATGCGGAAAAATTTGCTAAGAAATGTGTAAAGTGCCAGAAGTTTGCTCCTCTCCAAAATCAGCCGGCTCAACAACTCAAGTCGATAGCAACTCCATGGCCGTTTGCAGTTTGGGGAATGGATTTGATTGGGCCTTTCCCTATGGCAAGTGGGCAACGTCGATATATTATAGTCATGATTGACTATTTCAGCAAATGGATAGAAGCAAAGGCATTGGCCAAAATTACGACTCAAGCCGTGAAAAATTTTATTTGGGGAGAGATAGTATGTCGGCACGGAATCCCAATGGCAATCATCACGGATAACGGTTCCCAGTTCAACAATTCAATTCTTATTAATTTCTGTAAGCAAATTGGCGTTGAGCTACGTTTCGCTTCCGTGCATCATCCAAGAAGCAATGGGCAGGTAGAGGCCGCCAACAAACTCATCATAAATCTCTTGAAAAAGAAGGTAGAAAATGTCAGGGGCAACTGGGCAGAACAACTACCTTCCGTCTAATGGGCCTTGAGGACAACTCCAAGTTCTGCTACTGGGGACACTCCATTCAAATTATCACACAGTTCTGAAGCCCTTATTCCGGTGGAATTTGAAGTAAAAAGCCCAAGAGTCTTATTAGCACAACAGAATCAAATTCACTGGATGGAAGGAAATGATGAGGAGCTAAAATGCAGCCTTGATTTAATTGAAGAGTTGAGAGATACGGCAATCATCAGGCAAGAAGAGGTGAAGAGAAGAATGGCGAGGCTATTCAACAAAAATGTAAGAACCAAAGAGTTCACTGTTGGAGATCTAGTCCTGAAGAAAATAGATACAGCAGCGAGAGCTGGTTCAGTTGGAAAGCTTAACCCAAACTGGGCGGGGCCGTTTGTGGTGAAGAGCGTGCTTAAAAATGGCGCTTACCATCTCCAAACTTATGAAGGAAAAGAATTGTCTCATTCATGGAGCGGAGATGATCTCAAACTCTTCTTTTCTTAAATGTTCGTATCCGATTCACTCATTCTTGTTCTCACTTTTCTTCTCTCAAATATCACGCAAGTATTATCAAAGCATTCGCAACATGAATGATGGGTGACAAGTTTTAAGAATGTTATTTTTTGAAAAGCCAAAAACCTGTCAAGTGAGACATCGACAGATCCTACTATCTTCCCCCTCGACTTGTTAGCTCGACGTGTAATTCTGCCGGGACCACAGATGTCGGGGAGATTTCGAATCTGTGTAGCAGTAGCTCGCCAAGCTTGAGCGGTGGAAGTTTAGGATACCGGGTCCTTGCTGACATCTAGCACACCTCAGCATTTCAAGGGGGTCTAGGTGGCTGGCTCAGCTCTGTCATGCGTTAGGAAGGACATTGTTACGATCTTAATGATCTTTCAGGGAAAGCAATGTCGGTATAGCCTCCGCGGCATGACCACACCTGCCCTACCGATCATTTTGGTCCGTAACTCTCGAATACTCGTTGAAGCGTGGCTAGGTAAGGGGCGGTCAGAAACATCCATGACCGTCGCCTGAACCTTAGATTGGCATGTTTGCAGTAAACTCGGTAATCCTTTTTAAAAAAAAAGGATGTCGGTATAACCTCCGCGGCATGACCACACCATCCTTTTGGATCATTATTGAGATCCCCTTTTCCCATCTTCTTACTACAAAAAGAAAATCTTACTCATCCCTGTATTGGGATCGGGCGGTCAGCAATTTATGAGACCGCATGTTCTTCTTTCCCCAAAGAGCGATTTGAGTCATTTACGATCGCCAGATATAACTTTTTCAGGATAATTGAGGTCGCTATTCAGAAAGCTCTTATGCCGACATGACAGAGGTCGACCCGGTCTCAGTAAGATCGAGATTCCGGTATTCCCCGTTATTCGAAGTTACATGGAATAATCATGATGCTCTGTTTCTCATCAATCTTGATTATCAAGGGGTCATCAGACGAATTTCCAGTCATTTGGGCGCCGAACACCCAAAAGTTTAATGAGTTCAAATCAACTTCAAATTGTAGTTTCCTTATGTTACGATTTGTATAATGTGAGACCGCATGACTATTGCAAATAAGTTGGTTATTTTCTGATCACAGTTAAGTTGCTGAATGTCTTTCAATGATCTGATTATCTCGAGATCGCAGAGTGATTTTGTTTATACAAAGTATTAGTCTTTCCTTCAAGGTCTTTTGTGTTTTTTCCAAGAGATCGCCACCTGAAATTCTTTAACGGTGATATAAAATTGTAACAAGCCTAAGGCATTGAGATCGAATGCCGAGTTTAAACTCAGAAGAACAAATATATGCATCAAAAACAAACTCATCCACTTAGACAACATAACAGAATCTAATTTTTATATATATTCTGAAATTTCAATTACAACGAGACCGCTCGGTCTGCGAAAGGGAAAAAGGGAAGTTCGTACAATTCACTCTCTCTTTGATCTCTTAGAAGACCGCTCGCTTGAAGAGGAAGAATCAGTTTCTGCAGAAGATTCTTCTAAGCTGTTCCCTGGAATTCTAGATCCATAGCTTGAGCTCGAACTGGAATCCAGACCCAGGGTATAGCGGCTTCCGCTTTCTTCGTCTTCGATCACGACATCTTCGTCTTGACCAGCGGTCTCATCAGCAACATCCGCGGTCTCTTCAGCAGTTGCAGATTGCTCTTCAATCCTCTGTGCCGCGTCAGGGAAGAGATCGGCAAACGTAACATCCTTATATTCTTCAGTAAATCCACCTCGGCCTCGAACCTCGTTCAGCACCTGGTCGGCGGTCTCTTTAATGTGATGCATCATAGCCCTCTCAAAAGCTGGATTTTCAGGGTCATAAGCTGCTTTTTCAGATTGCTGCAAAAAAGAGATATATGTTAGACCGCGCGATCATAGGTAACGCGTTCATAAGATATAAGTAAAATTCTCACTTTTTTTTCTTCTTGCAAGGCAGTTATTTCATCCAGAGCGCTGCGAAGAGACCGCCCCATATGGTGATTTAAGATTGTACTTCTAGCGGTCACTTGGGCACAGAGGTCGGGGAGCGCATCGGTCTCTATATTCAGTATTTCATTTGTATTCTTTCTCCCATACAGAGCCGAAGTGACCGCATATGCGTGACGGGTCACCTTTCCGCTCCACAGGGGGAGATCAGTGGACACCTTCACAGACTTTCCTTTGGCCGCCCATTTGAGGAGAGGTATTCCTTTGATATCCTTCATTCTTCTTTTGAAACCGATCAAAGGGAAGTCTCGCTCGACGGTCTCAGAGGTAGTGCCGAACACGTCGGCCTCACGCTTCAACCTCCTCTCCCTCTGAGTGAGAACTTCTGCTGCTGGGGAGATGGGATCTTGTGCAGGGACCGCGAAAGTCGCTAAAAGTAAAAAAAAGAGTTAGAAAAAACATCCAAGACATAAAAGGAAATTGTTCGAGACCGCAAGAAAATTTTTTTACTTTCAGCCGGGATGATCTCGGCGATCTCGGGCCAGATCGCTAGATAGTGAACAAGATCGATCCTCTTGCCCGCCAAGAAAGCCAAAATTTTCAGCTCCTCTTCTGAGACCGCTTTTATCTTCTTAAAGATGCTGTCAGGTTGCGGAGAGGGTGAGCTTCTGAGACCGCCAAGGTCACCTTCAAAGACAAGGAATCTCTCTGTCCAGAAAGAGATTTTGTTAGGGAGATTCAGAATTTTTATTCCATCTGCTGAAAAATACATCAATCCTTTAAACTCTTCCTTCTTTCGGCCTTCCTTCAAAATCTTTGCAGTAAAGGTTGCGCGGAACAAATTCATTGTGAATTTCACCCTCTCTGATCTCAAGTAATTGATGAAAACATTAACCAGACCGATGGAATTCGGGGCCAGCTGGGCGAGCACGAAGCCATAGTATTCCAGAATCTCTAACCATTCCCAAGGGAGGGGAATCCTTAACCCATTATCAAAGTGATCGATGGAATAATAAACTTCTTCTCCTCCACAAAGTTCAATTTTTCTTGTTCAGTAGGCGGTCTCACAACTACCTGAGTTTGGATCATATATTTCTGTATGAACTCAATATATTCATCCTTTGATAGGAGACCTTGTTTGTGATCGGCATTCAAGAAGATGGTGGCAGAAGAAGCACGAGCGGACACCATTGTTAGCGATCGCTGAGATCGGTGCTTAGAGCGCATTCAAGAAAGCATAAAATAAAGGTCATGAAGACGGCTATTTATAGAAGACGAAGGGTCATTTCGTAATCATTACCTTTCGCAGACCGCCCAGCGAAGAATGCTCAGACCGTTCGACCTGTGCAGAGTTACATAAAAGCATACAGCGTTTTGCGGTCTCAATCAATAAAACACAGCAGCAACACAGGCAACCCAGGCATAAAGAGATCAAAATCAAGACCGCACAAAACATTAAGATTAAACAGCCACACAAATATATGGAACAATGATAATAAAAATTATACAAAATATATTGTTTAAATCCAGAGACCGCTCGGTCTCAAATTAAATGTTCATCTCCTAGAAGGCCTGTTTCTCCCTACATGAGCTGCGACATCTTGCATGTCGTTCACTGCGGCCATAACCGACACCAGGCTGTGATTGGCCAGCATTGCAGATCGGTGGATTTTTGACATTTCCTTGTCCACCTGCTCCATGGGGATCAGCACAATTTCAGGTTGCGGTCTCTCCGCTGGATGATCGCTGGAGGTACCCGGTCGCATCAGCATCTTTCCATGACCGCCCCTCAGCCTCTCATTCTCCGCAGACAGCGCCGCAGCCTTCCCCTTATAGTACTCAGCCTCCCTTTCAGCCTTCTTAAGAGCTCGTGCGATCTCGGCAACCCTCAGATCGCATTCTTCAAGGATCCTCTTCTCATTAGAACGCAATTTTTCTTCAAGATCGCGGATCTGATCGTTCTGAGTCCGCTCCCTCATCAGCATAGAGCGAACATCCTCAAACATGGGATTAAGGATGTTGGTTAACTGAGGGGAGATCTCGATGTGCTGAGGAAGCTCTCCCTCCTCGATCTCAGCATTTTTATTATCTGCGGTCACAAGAGATGGGTTATTTCAATCATGGACATACGATCAGATAAGCTCTTTAAATAAACAGAAAGAGTACTCGGAAAGAAGTCGAGACCGCAGTCACGTAAAGCTCTTCTGATATCTTTAGTGACCGCGGGATCTGCGGTCAGAGAAAGACGATCTGATCCCCTTAAGCGCTCCAGATCCATTCTTTCCAAATCTCTTTTCTGCGATTTTTCTCCCTCTTTTCTTCTCCTTTTTAATTCTTCGTTACTTAAGAGGATATCGTCGGTCTCAATAAAAACGATCTCGTGTTTCCTTTCAGGAGAAGCAGAACGAACTGTAGGTAATGGAAGGAACTCGACTGACTGAGGAATCATTTTATCCTTACCAGCTCGCAAAATCGAGACCGCCGCCGCACGATCTGCTGCACCCTTGTTCAAATGATCTCCCTGAAAAGAATCATTTGGGAGACCGCTAGAGAGTGCAGCTTTCTCCTTAGCGATCTGCAGCCTCTCCGCGATCTCCTCTTCAGTATTTTTGTTCTCCGCGGTCTGCATGACCGCATTCTTCTCTCTCTCTTCAATGATCAGAGCTGCTTTCTCCTCAGCGACTCTGACCGCCCCTTTCTTCCTTTCTTCCTCGACGATCAGAGTTGCTTTCTCCTCAGCGACCCTGACCGCCTCTTTCTTCCTTCCTTCCTCGGCGATCAGAGCTGCTTTCTCCTCAGCGACTCTGATCGCCTCCTTCTCCTTCTCCATCTCAACGATCTTGGCCGCTTCCTTCTTCCTTTCTTCCTCTTTCTTCTTTTTCTCTACTTTTTCCCTCTCCTTATCCTTCCTCTTCTTCTCATCAACCTTTTTCTTCTTCGTCTCTTCTTTCTCTTTCTTTTCTTTCTCCTCTTCTTCTCTCTTCTCTTCTTTCTCTTTCTTCTTCTTCCCATCCTCCTCTTTTGCCTTGATCGCTGCATCAGCGATCTCCTTCTCCCTGTTCTCGATCTCCTTCTCCCTGTTCTCGATCTCCTTCTCGACAACGGCATTTCTAAGAGCTGAAGCCTCAAGGGGATCCAACACCTGCAACGATGAAAAAGATGAATTGTTAGATGAAACCTCATCAAGATAGGCGATTAATTCGGAATTATCCTCTCTTGACAAAGCTGAGATCGCAGGAGGGAAGAAGGGATCGCCCTTAACGCTCACCTTTGAAGTTTCTGCGATAATCTCCGGATCGGTAGATTCAGACAGTGTGATCGCCTCCGAGGCGATCACGTCTTTTTCTTCCTCATTCCTTATGCTCCTTTTATAAGTCAAACCAGAGGGGATCGAATCTTTCCTCTTCTTGTTCTTAACAGCTCCCACTTGATCAGAAATTTTTTGCCTTAAGGATTCCGCCTCGGCTTGTTTCTGGCGCAGACCGGCCAGAATGGTTTCAGTAGAGGCGACCTCAGGAAGTTTGGAAGTTTGATCCAGCGCCTCCAAGGACTTCTGACAATTAAAAGAAATGGAAAAGTCAGGCAATTTCCATACAGGGTCCGAAGAAGTATTAGATGGTTCAGAAGCAACAGAGACCGGCACAATTGAAACCTCAGGAGGCTCAGTTTTCTTTAACGGAGATTGAGCGGTCTCCTTTGAAGCGCTCGCTTTCGTCAAAATCTTCGGTGCCTTCTTTCCTTTCTTTGAGCTGACACTTTCCTTTTTTCCAGGAGAGTTCGCTTTCGATGGGAGAGCTTTTAAGAGATCGAGCATAGTCATCTTTGCAAGAAGATCGCACCTGCCTAATTATCAAAGACCGCTCAAATGGTGGAGTTCCTCAATGTCTTGCAAAATGAAGTTTTCAGCCGGTATTTATAGACCAAGCCACATTAATGATGGTCGCGGTCTCAGCGGTCAAAGCTTACATTTTCGAAGTTCCAGGCGCAACTTAAAAATGTGCGGGGATTATGTTTGCCCAGAAAGCCCGCGACCTCCTCTCATTGTTCAGTTTTCCTGGTCTCAGCGGTCTCAAATTAGGTGATCGCCCAGATCGTCAGATGCCTCCTCTACCGAGATTTTCTAAGTACCCAGCGGTCAAGACAGTGCGAGATCGCCAGTTCAAGCGGTCTGGTCGTTTTTCTTATTTTTTGTTATTTGTATCCCATTTCCCTGCCCCGGCTCTCCTGTACCCCGGGAAGCCCATAGTTTTCAGTTCTGCCCATTTGGGCAGCCCCCTCGTCTATAAATAGAGGGGTAGGGGTACCAAAAAAGGCCTTTTGCTCGGAGGCTCCAGCTTACAACCTGTGTAAGCGGTCTCATTTCTTCGTGATCGCCTTTTCGTGATCGTTTTCCCTTTGTTCCAGCATCTTCTGTCTTAGTAACCTGCACTTCGCAGTTTTCTCCCATCCCCTTTAGTGTGAATTTTGGAGGTACCATTTTTGGCACCAACACTAGCGTACTAACTAGAAACGAAATTATTTTAAATGCAAAATCTATAAATAGTCTATTTTGTGCGTTTGATCAAAATATTTTCAAACTTATTTATAATTTGCCTACCGCATATGAAATTTGGAATTTTCTTGAAAGAACTTATGATTCTCCTTCTATAGGTATGGAACAAACACAAGACTTGGAGAACATACAAGTTCGCACGGATGTTCAAGAAAACTCTTTACATGATGGATCCATGGAATGCTCATCAAGCGGAAGGGATGATGGAAACTCCTGTTTGGATGTGGAAGATGAAGAAGAGAAAGGAACTATATGTTCAAATATAGCATCATCCACAAGCGCTGTAAGGAAATCAAAATCTCTTATTGTGTGTAACTCTATTTCTACATTACAATTGCTACAAATTACAAAGCGCAAAATTAAGAAATTAAAAAATGCTAATTACAAATTGCGCTTAGAAAATAAAGATTTAAAGGCAAAAGTTAATGAAGAATCAAATTCTAATTTATTTAGTTCTACCCATGTCTCTTTAATTGAAAATTTTACACCGTGTATAGAATTTAATGATTTAAAAGAAAAATACAAGGAACTTGAAAAGAAACTTCTTTTTGTAAAAGAACATAATGAAAAATTGTCTTTAGAAAATTCAACTTTAAAAAGTGATTGTTCTATGTGTAAGGACTATATAATTGAAATTAAAGAGATGGATGAAACATTTGAGGAATATAGAAATAACTATCAAAATCATATTGCTTCAATTGTTTCCACTCTTAAAAATAGCACAATAGCTTATAATAAAGCTAGACATAATTTAAAAATTAAGAATAATGAATTAGAAACTAAAATCAACTTGCTTAAGGAAACCGTAAAGACAAATTCTCAAAACATAAATTCACAATATCAAGTAATATCTAAAAACAAGTTGAATATGAATGTCTTGACTAAACCTAAAAATGGGAGTAAGGAACAAAAAGTATTTGTAAATCAAAATCCCAATCACTATTATTTATAAAATCATTCTTCTCCCAACTTAAAAATAGAAGTGCACAAATTTCCTATGAAAAATATTTTCAATCATCATTACAATCATTCTCTTCAAAATAAAGACAATCATAATGGAAATTTGATGCATAAAAATAATATTAAACCAAGGTTTGAATGGAGACCCAAAGTTATAGATGAAACACAAAATTCACTCAAAAGGGCTCATTCATTTCCATCTCCCCAAAAGCAAACACGATGTATTTGGGTACCCAAAGGAACCACCACACTTGGTCCCCTTTGGATACCTAAAACTCGTATTCATTAACTATCTTCAAATGCATGAATTAGAATCCTTTTCAAAATGAAATATATAAACTTCTACTTCATGATATGCTTCAATGTCTTTTTATTTTTTATTTTTGTTTTCTTATTTTTTAAGTTATCATGATTATGGTCATCTTATATATGATTGATAATATGATTTTATCTCTTAAAACTTAATGAGTTTATAAATCAAATTGATCAAAATTCAAAATCATTTTTTATTTTAATGACTTATCTATCTTTCTAAAATTCATTGCCAATAAATATCTTCTAATATATATATAAATCAAATTCAAAAAAAATTATGAGATATTTATCTAAGTAAATAAAATCATCAACTTCAATTTTTCTCTTTCGGTAAATGTTGAGTCTATAAAAATTAAGTATGGAGAGCAACCAATAATACTTAAATATCTTGCGAAAAGGGAGATTTGGGATGTCACCCCATCATATCTCCTAGTACCGGTGCGAACCCTTCACAGGGTAGACCTCAGGAAGTCCAAGATCCACTCTAAACTCCTAAGTCAAACTAAAGCCTAGCAAAGATCAAAATAATTATAGACTCATGTGTATTCGTGTAATGACTGAAAAAGAAAATTATCATTATATTGTGATCTCACAAAATTATGTTTAAAAGGAAAATCACAAAAGACATATTAAAAGAACTCATTGTCATAACTCAAAAGAATGAATATTGAATTCACACTCGCCACCATGATCTTGTGATACCCCATGAAAAATTTCTCTATAATCATGTATCATAATTCATGATCTATCAAGAACTATCTTAAATCAATTACTTTTATCATACTTAGGAATTATGATTTATATGTTGGCTTTAATAACTTCATATCATGGTAGGAGTATTATGAAAAGAGATTCACAATTTCTTTCTTACTATATCTAGACCTTAGAATCACCTTGACATCAATAAATCAAATCATCACTTAATTCTAGGTCTACATATTGAATCTCTATCAATTTAAGAAATGCGCATTATTCTTATGGCATAATATTAATTCATCATACTAACATTGTCACCTAATGAATATTATTAGTTATCATGCTAATCTCATGCATTGTTAGTTTTGATATTCTTGCAAAAATATAAAAATAGAAAATTTGGAACTTAAAACTCATAATAACTATGTTGCTTTAAAATATAATTAGAAATCAATCTCTAATAAAAGGCCATAATTTACAAATTGTTTCCATAGTATAAAATGCTTAGGAGGTCCATGATCATTCACCCACAATATGTGTCTCACAATAGCGAGGGCGTAGGATTGGATGCATTAGATGACCTAACCTCTAAGTCATGTCTTGTCCTTATTCGGGGAGTGTTCCATTAGGGCCTTGCGAGGCACTGGGGGGAAAGAGTGCTAGGTTGAGCGTTCTCTAGTGTGTGCATATGGGATTAACACACCAACCTACGACATGTGTGCAACTCCTCATGCCCATCCGTCACTTAGTACGGAGCTAGTGTGTAGGGACATAGTTAGGGTATTATAATCTAGGACATACCTATATCATATATATTGCATGTATTCTTTATGATTATTTTTGTATGCATTCTTGGGTTGATCGAACTTGCTTATCTTGTGTTTTGCATATTTTATCATTTTTGATCTTTAATGATCTTGTAAAACACAAGTATTTGAAAACCAAATAAAAATATAAAAATCCTTTTTTAACAAATAAAACATGCTTAATGAGTCTTCTAATGATCTCCAAAATGACTGAAATTTATATACTAAGAAGGCCTTTATATAATAACTCGAAATCAAAGAAAAGTTTTTTCAAAAATGCATGAAATCATCTACTGTCTCGAAGTTAAGTAGTTAATGCCAGGCGTTAGGCTCTAATGCCAGCGTTAGACATTAACGCCTAGCGTTAGCCTTCTGTGCAAAATTGCCAATAACATAATGCTGAATAATATCTGATCTCTATATCTCTTAGTTCAGTGTTCATGCAATCTGATTTACATTATTTGAATTAACATTCTTAAAAATAATTCTACAACCTTTTTATGGAAAAGTATTCAACAATTTTGAGCCTTCTAATCATCTTAAAATTTTTCTGAAATTTCTACACCAAGAAGGACTATATGCATATTCACTATTCCAAAGGAAAAAAAATTTAAAAATCTCAAAAAACAGAGTTTTGATTGGGTGTTAAGTAGTTAACGTCAGGCGTTAGCCCTTTTTTGCCAAATTAAAATTTTGTTTTCTCTAAACTATTTCTGGTATTTTTATAATAATTTTTCTCTGTTTATTTTCTCTGATATGAAATTATTTTGGCATTAATTTGGTTGTTTTATTCCAAAATACAAAAACAATTCAAATAATTTAAAATAATCAAAAATATGTTTTTGTTATTTATTTTTGCTTTAAATATTTACAAAACTATGGTTTGACTATAAGATTTCACAAGAGCAAACTTCTTAGTTATTTTGTTTCAAATGGTCAAAATTGATTAGACATACACTTAAAGATTATCTTCAATGTCAAATTTTAATTTCAAATTTCCTAATCATTGTTTTATCTTCATGCCTTGACCTTAATCTGATTATGTGCAATGAAATAGTCTATAGAAAATTGTGTATGACTGTCTAGCATGCCTCTAAGTATGAGTAATATTTTATGCTAATCAATGATTCATTCACTCACTATTCTGGTAATTAATATGTGCTCATAATCTTAGTCTTACATGATTGTGTAGTGTAATAGTCTTAACATATTAAGTTGTATGTCTAAATTACCTACACCGTCTTTCAAAACTAAAATTTCATGCACACATAGAAGTGTTATTTCAATAATATTAATGTTTGCAACAACAAGTGAATTCGAAGACCTTTTGGCCCAAAATAAAAATCTGAAAGAAAAAGCCAAAGATAACTCCACCAAGCACTACTCACCCTCCTGATAAGTCTTAATGAGCATTGTGAGGTTGAGCACCTTGGAAAGAATTGTAAAGTGTCTTTTTATCACTTCTATTTATACACTGGATCACTAAAAATAAAATTTTATGAAAAAAAGAAGGGCTTATGTGATCCTCCAAGAAATACTTCGCTCCATGATAAGTCTTAATGAGCATTGTGTGGGCGAAGCACCTTGGTAGTTGTACTTATTCTACGTGCTTTGAAATTTTATTCTAGACATGATGTGTGAAAGTAATTATAAGATTACATTCTTAATGTTGTTGTTACTATTTCATTACATATGTCATGTGTTTTGATTATTTCACTTGTATACTTTTATCAAAATACCTTTTGCACACATCATTGACTTTCATAAAGCTTCTACTTATGAGAATTGGATCCTAATGCAAAATTACATAATTCTCTAAAAACTTAAGTAAAAGCACTAGATTGCAATGCATGATTTCTATAATGTTTTCTTTACTTGTAATACAAATTGGTTACATTGTAGTTATTATCTTTTTGACTATGTTGATTCATGCTTGCCTATTTGTTATAAAAAATGCAAAGTTAAAATGCTCAAATGTGAAGAGTCTAGATATATTGTTGAAATGGTCAAACTATTACAAAAATATAAATCTTAATAACTTTGTTTTATCTTTCTGCATTCCTACTTGACTATGTGGCTTTTTACCATGTGTTCTCGTTCTTATTTCTAAGGATTTGCCTTTCACTTGTACTTGTCAAACAATATTGCATTTCATCTAACAAGTAATATTCTTCTTAAAATTTAATTTGAAATGCAAGAGGTAGAATTCCTTTGGTAAAATTATGGAATGTTGTTCTTTCACGCTTATCATATATTTTTTCTGTTGTGCTACTCTCTCCTTTAGCTCGATCATGACTCACTTTATGCTTACACAAAACTCTTAATCCTCTCTTAGTTATGTCCCAACTTTTGTCTTCTTTATTCTAGTTTTCTTTCACTCCACCCTCTTTTGCTAATAACAAAAGGGGGAGAATAAAATGATAAATCATAATGATTAAAGGAGTAGGATTCAGTTGATTAAGGGGGAGCATAAATTTAGTCTATGGGTGCATATACTAAGGGGGGAGCACTTAAGTAGGGGGAGCACAATTTTAATAAACTATAACTCTTATTAATATCTCTATGATTGTGTAGTGTCATATATCTTTCTAAAAACACATACTTATATATGAATCTGATTTATCTCTATTGGATTTGTTATTATCAAAAGGGGAGATTGTTGGAACATGGTTTTCTGCATCCCTTTGATTTGAGAATAACAAATCCTACTTGTATTTGATCTTGTTTTCCATTATGTTTTTAGCATGCAGGTTTGAACAGATATGACACTAGGATGCTTCATTATTGGTCTGGAACTGCCCACAAGCTGAAATGATGAAAACGGTCTAACGCCAGGCGTTAAGACTTAAGGTTGAGCATTGACAAACGATGAGATGGCTTGCCGCTGCGATGAGTGACGATGATATGGCTTAGATTATGGAAGAGAACAAACGCCTGGCGTTAACTCTTAACGTCGGCGTTGACTTTCGTTCCCGCCAAGATGAAAATGACATGGAGGGAAGCTGTCGTGATTGCAGGAGCATTTTGGGAATGATTTGACTCAATGTCATGCGTTAGACTCAACGCCAGCTTTAAGGTTGCCTAAAATGAATATTTCCAAAGATGCAGAATCTCCTTCCTATTTTGAAGATCCAAGCCATCAAAGCATTTCTATACTGGGTCAACGCCAGGCGTTAGCCTTAACGCCGGCGTTAGCCTCCGGTCCTATAAATTGGTGGATTTCGTCTTCTCCAAAATGATTTGATTTGATCCCTATTCCAGCCCTTTAGAAACTCTGAGAGGGCCGTATTTCCAGACCAATACATCTCCCACTCAATTTCAAAAGGAGGAATCGAAGGAGGCTTGGATCAACACACTAACTCAACGAGAAGAACGCAAGCTTGGACTTCAATAATCTTCAGCGATTCTTTGGCATCTCCTTCAGATTACCTCAAAGGGAGTTTTCATATTTGTCTTTTGTATTTGCATTTTTATTTTATCATTATAATCGTGGAACTAAATTTTCCTCGTGTTGGCGACTAGGTCTAGGTAGAACTTAGGGAGGAATTCACCTCGTGTTGGTGACTAGGTCTAGGGAGTAGATATATGGGGTGCTCGAGGCCTTTTTAGGGATAGAAGGGCTAGAGCGGCTTGAGACCGTATCTGGGGAGAGATCGGCTAAATCCAACCAGTTCGTGGGGATACGAGTCAGTATAGAAAACAAAAAGAAATTTTACTTTATCGCCTATGATTTCTATCGTCATAAGAAATCAAATTTTGTAATCTTATATTTCAAGTTAATAAAATCATGTCTTTCATTTATATTACTTGATCTGCTCTTTTTGTGAGGTTTTATCTTTAATTAAATCTCTCATCATTTCAAGTATTTTAAAATATAACAAAAGTTTTAAAACCCGTATTCACCCCCCCCCCCCTCTAAGGGCGCCTCAAGATCCTACAACACCATCCTCTTACGGTACTTCATACACCGTACCCAAGTCTTATGTGTTAGATCGGTAGGCGCCCTTAGAGGGGGGTGAATAAGGGTTTTAAAAACTTATATTATATTTTGAAATACTTGCTTATGATAATAAATCAAAATAGTGATTTTGTTTTAAAGATCTAAATTATTTTATAATAAAGGAGAGGATAATAAACAATTTAGAGAAATGAAGAACAAATCAATTTTATTACACAAAGAGAGACATGATTATTATTAATAAAATTGATAACAAAATTTTGATTTCAATGATGCTAGAAATCAAAGCGAAATATGAAAGACTCTTTTTGTTTTCTATACCGACTCGTATCCCCACGAACTGGTTGGCTTTAGCCGATCCTTCCCTGGATACGGCCTCAAGCCGCTCTAGCCAACCCTTCCCCGGATATGGCCTCAAGCACCCCCTAGACCTAAACCTGAGACCTAGTCGCCAACACGAGGCGAATTTCTGCCCTAAGTCCTAACCAGACCTAGTCACCAACACGAGGCGAATTTACTACACGATTTAAAAGAAAAGATGTGAAATACAAAGACAATAATATAAAACTCTCTCTATGTGGATCTCTTGGAGAAGTAGACGAAGACGCAGAGTATGATCGTAGTCGATGCGGTCTTTCGTCACGATGATGACGCGTGTTGAAATCTTCTCCACGGATCTCCTTTAGTCTTTATGGATTTGTGGGAGTATATCTCTGAACCTTCCTCTATCTGTTGTGGCATGAAGCTCTGGAATTTTGGATCTCTGAAGGATTAGGAAGACGGAGCCAAGGGGTCCTTTTTTTAGTCTCAGTGCTAGCGCCTGTGCTAGTGGTACCGCCGGCGCTATCCCATATTAGGACATATTCTGCGCAGCAGAATCTTCAATCGGAGGAAACTTTTCTCTCTTGCCTACTGTGCTCCTCGCTATCGCTTGCGCTATCGGATACCGCCTGGCGCTATCTCCTTCTATAAGTACTCCCGGCATTTGCGCTTAAGCAAACATTTCGTCGATCGAAATTTCGTCGAACGCAGCTAAGAGTTCGTCGATCTAATTTTCGTCGAACGCAGTTATGAGCATTTCGTTGAGCGCCGCTAACAGTTCGTCGAACGATAGCTAGCTCCAGCGCTTGTACTAGCGCGCTGCGGTAGAGTAAGCAGTTCATCGAGCACGCTTCAACATTTGTCGATCAGAAATTCGTCGAACGCAGGATCGTCGAACGCAAGATCAATTTCGTCGAACCCAGTATCCGTTCTCAGCGGTTCCTTAGCGCTAGCGCTAGGCGTTAGGTGATACCATCGGCGCTAGTGGGAGTTTTGGATTTGATGGCTCAACTTTGGGGGCAACCTTCTTATGTAATCCTTGAGTCATGTGGACTTTGTTATCCTGCACACTTAAACACACAAGATCAAATACACATAGGATTTGTTATTTTCAAACCTAGGATATGCGGAAGACCATGTTCCAACAAACTCCCCCTTTTGATAATAACAAATCCATTAATGATAAATCAGAGCATTAATATATAAGCATGATGAAACTTACTTGTGTGTGTGAGAGTGATGACTTAGGATAATTATCGATTTTAGCATTTAGAATGTAAGCTATCATCTTAATTTAGCATGTTAGTTTGATATTTTGATAGCAGATTATATTTATCATGTTAGTTATCCCCCTTTTGTTATTAGCAAAAGCGATTAAGGAGACACCACTTACAAGTTGATAATAAGATAAAGGCATGACCGAGCTTTTTTAGAGAGAATGAAATGATAAGGAGTTTTAGAGTAATTTTTATAGAGATAGATCAGAGTTTTTAGCTTAAAGGTGAACAATGTTAGTTTTCCTTTTTATATAAGAGTTTTAAGCAAAAAAAATGTAATGATTTCCAAGTAACTAAACTACCCAGACAATATGTCTACACCCTAGCCCCGTACTAAGTGACGGATGGGCATGAGGAGCTGCATACATGCCATAGGTTGGGGATTTAGTCCCATATGCAAACACTAGACACAACTCAACCTAGCACTCTTTCCCCCAGTTCCTCGCAAGGCCCCACTGGAACCCTCCCCGGTTAAGGACAAGACATGACTAGAGATAAAGGTTATCTAATATCTACAACCCTACGCCCCCGCTATGGTGAGAAATGAAGTCATGGATAATAATTATTGGAAACATTTAAGCGTTTTAAATTTAGTGATAAGTTCATAGCCTGTGGGTTTATATTTTTATTTGAATTTATGAAAACACTCACATAGCTATTTTGAAATCCATTAATAAATTAAAGTTTTAGCATTACAATATTTTCATAGAAATAAATCAGAGTTTTATAGCAAAAAAAAATCCATGTTAAAAGCAACCAATATAAAGTTTACCAAGCAAGTCTACCACTTGTTGCAAGAAAGGAATTTGAAGATTCAAGTGATGATGCACACAAAATAAAAGACTTTAAATAAGCATGAAAGTGCAAGGTAAAACAATTATATGGTTATGATGCGGAAGACTTATAGAAATACAAGAAATATCTTATTGTAATCAATGATGATCCATAAAAAGATATATGAGTTAAATTTCAAAAAGAAGATGTTTTTGTAAATCATTTTTCAATTAAAATCTTTAAGTTTGACAATAAAGTAACCAAGCATGAAATAATGTTATCAAAAAGAGATTACTACAATGTTACTTTAATTCACAATTTCAAAACATACCAAACATTGTAGAAAGCATGCTAGGTTATCTAGTGCATTTCATAAATAAAGAGTAGTATAGAATTTGCATAGGATCCAATACTCATGAGAAGAAGTGTTATGGAAGATAATGATGTTAAAATTTTTGATTTGAATCGTTTAAGTGTAAGCAGGAGTTGCATCAACTGAGTTATAGCCAAACCACCACAATGCCACACAGCAACACAAAAGACTTTATTGAATCACAAACTTGATTTACAGTGCGAGGTATACATGGCGAGACATGATTCATAAGAATCACGAAGGAGAGAAGAACAAAACACCAAAAAGAAAAACTGGCGGCTTAACAAGCAGAGACCACACAGACCGCACAACTCCAGAGATCGCCTGGCTTGACCTGAGACCACGCGAATAGAAAACAGACAGACCGCCTGCACTACAAGAGCGCCACCTCAGACTGCACGAACTGAAGCTTATTGAATTGAATGAAGAACAGAAGCTGTCGCCAGACCGCAACTCAGATCGCCTAACTGCTGAAGGTCGCCTGATCGCTGAGCTTGATGCGAACAGCATAAGAACACCATAAACCAGTTCGTAGACAGACCGCTGCCGAACTGTTTATTCAAGCCACTAGGAATCACCAAGGAAGGAGACCGCAACCTGCTGACCGCAAACCTGCAAACACAACAAACAGTCAACTCACTTCCGAGACTGCCCGACCTCAAAGTTGAGACCGCACGAATTAACCCAGGCTCTAGTTCTTACAGTTCTCATTACGAATGACGGGCCATGCACCTCTATTTATAGGCGGGTAGACGGATATCGTCACCGCACAGGAGAGATACAATCACCACCCGTCAGATCGCCAGTGGTCTCACAAGGAAGACTGCGCGATCAGACCGCTTGGACAACCTTCCGTCCAAGACCGCAGATCAGCAGACAGATCGCGCATAAGTCGCGCGAACACGAGACCGCGCAAAGGCCGCGCGGGCACAAGAATGCTCCTTCCTTAGATTACCAGGAGCAAACCAAGAACCATCTGGACGACTTCAGACAAGTTGCCAGATCGCCAGCATAAGCTGCCCGGTCAGGCAGTCACATAAGAACAGACCGCCCAGTCTTCCAACAGAAGACAGGCCAACCAAGCAGAACAACTCGGGAACAGACCGCAGTAATCAAGAACAGACCGGCCAACCAGCAGACCGCCAGAACAGACCGACAGAGCCAGAACGGTAGATCACTAACACAGACCGCGCGGTCTCTGCGGTCATGCAAAATCAGACCGCCCGGTCACCTCCACTTCACTTCAATAATTTCAACACTCCCCCTTGAAGTGGGAAGTGGAAACTAGCCCTAGTAAACTCCGCAAACCGAGTAAACTGTCCTTTTGCCAGCGGCTTTGTGAAGATGTCTGCAACATTATCTGCACTCCAAACATGCTCGACCATAAGAGATCCTCCCAACACCTTTTCACAAATGAAATGGTGCTCAATCTCAATATGTTTGGTCCTCGCGTGACAGACTGGATTAATTAACCAGCTTGAGAGCACTCTCTTTGTCCCCACATAGCATAGTGGGACCTCGAACCTCCTCATGAATGTCCTCTACCAACCTCCTGAGCCAAACAGCTTCCTGAGCTGCCAAGGCTGAAGCCTTTTATTCCGCTTCTGTGGTAGATACGGACACCGAGTCCTGCTTTTTGCTGCACCAAGAAATAGCTGTGGGGCCTGTCATAAAGACAAAACCAGATGTTGATCTCCGATCATCCACGTCTCCCCCATAATCAGCATCCATGTATCCAAGCAACTCCAAGCTTGACCCTCTCCTATATAGGAGACCCAAATCAGAGGTCGACTTCACATACTTCAAAATTCCTTTCGCCGCTAGAAGATGAGGCTTCCGTGGCTCCGCCATGTACCGACTCACTTTGCCAACTGCATAAGCAATATCAGGCCTCGTGATGGTCAAGTAGATCAAGCTCCCAACCAGAGCTCGGAACACCAACGGATCAGATAGAATTCTTCCCTCATCCTTCCGAAGTTTATGATGTTGTTCTAGAAGTATAGAGCTGCTCTTCCCTTCCTCCATGCTGAATTATTGAACGATCCGCTCCGCATATCCAGCCTGAGAAATGAGCACTCCGCTCTCCCGCCTCTGGACCTCGAGTCCAAGGAAATGGTGAAGCTCACCCATATCCTTCATCTCAAACCTGATAGCAAGCTCAGCTCTCAGCCTTGCTACTTGCCTCCTTCGAGTTCCCGGTGACAATCATGTCATCCACATACAGCAGAACAATAACCCGAAGCGCCCCCTCCTTTTTGACGAACAAGCTAGAATCAGAGTCTGAAGCAAAGAACCTGCAGAATAGAAGATACTCTGCGATCTTTCCATACCACGCCCGAGGCGCTTGCTTCAAACCATACAGAGCTTTCTTCAGTTTGCAGACGTAGTCCGGACACTCCTCCGAGATGAAGCCCGACGGCTGGATCATGAAGATATCCTTGTCAATCTCTCCGTATAAGAAATCATTCTTCACATCGAGCTGCCAAATCTCCCATCCACTAGATGCCGCCAAAGCAATAACAAATCGAATCGAGGTCATCTTTGCCACTGGACTGCACGTCTCATCATAATCTTCTCCATACTGCTGTGAGAACCCGCGAGCCACAAGACGAGCCTTGTATTGCTCGATCGTGCCTTCAGCTTTCTTCTTGAGTTTATAAACCCATTTGCATGTCACAGGGGTAATGCCCTTGGGCCTGGGCACTAGAGACCAAGTCTCATTCTTCTTGAGAGCATCCATCTCCTCTTGCATAGCAATGTCCCACTGCTTCACACCTTTGGCTTTCTCAAAGCTCGACGGATCCCTCTCATCCAAGGGACCAGCGAAGAAACATGAGACAAAGCTCACCATGTTTCATCCTGTGTATCGATCTGGTGGCTTAATAGTCCTCTTCGACCTCCTAAGAGGTTGCACCTGACTAGCCACCTCCTTAGCTGCTTCTTCTGTGCTAGCTCCTCTTCCAGATGAACTTGGAGCATCGCTCCCCCTGCTTCCAGAACCTGAAGCCTCCATCTCTGAGCTTGACACAACAGGAGCTCTTGGTGCAACAGGCAACTCCACTTGAAGATTTTCCGTAGCCTTCCTTTCTTCATCAACCCTGCTCTTCGGTAGTTCAACTCCTGAACTCCCCTTGTAGGAAGTCACCTCATCAAACACCACATCCCGAGATACAAAAGATCTTCGAGTTTCAGGATCCATGCATCTCCATACCTTCTTCCGCTCATCATATCCAACAAAGACTAGCTTCCTTGCTTTCGCATCTAGCTTTGTCCGAAGAGCATCAAGAATATGCACATAACAGGTTGACCCAAACACCCGAAGGTGTGCAACACTTGGTTTCTCCTTGAACATCAGTTTGTGAGGGGTCTTCATGTTGATAGGACTTAGAGGCATCCTGTTGATGACGTAAGCCGCACAAGACATTCCCTCCGCCCAGAAGGACTTTGGGATACTCTTAGCATGAAGCCAGCATTTGCAAGTTTCCGTCAGATGACGGATCTTCCGTTCTGCAATGCCATTTTGCTGTGGAGTATGGGCACAAGTGAGCTCTCTCTGAACGCCGTGTTTCCTGCAAAAATTTGAGAACTCACCAGAGGTGAACTCCCCACCGTTGTCAGTTCTCAATTTTTTCACCCGCAGGCCTAACCGACCTTTAACCAGCTCCTTGAACTCCACGAACCTCGCAAAAGCTTCCGACTTCTCTTTCAAAAAATACACCCAGACATATCTGGTGTAATCGTCAATCAACACCAACATATATCTGTTGCCTCCAAGGCTTGGGGTGGCAGTCGGTCCCATCAAATCACCGTGAATGCACTCCAATGGTGCTTTGCATCTTGTTTGCGATTTATCAAATGGAAGTCGATGAGACTTACCAAACTGACATCCCGCACAAACATGACCGTCTCCATAGGAGGACAAGCTAGGCAAGCCCTTGACAAGGCCCCTTACCGCCATAGACTTCAATTTGTCCATGCCTACATGCCCCAACCTTTCATGCGAAATAGTCGCGCTATCATTGGTCTTCATCTTATCAACATAGGTACTTATCGACAAAACGAACAAGTCCTTCACCCGCTATCCAACATGGATAACATCTCCCTTTATCTCTAGTTGAGTTTTAAGAAACTTCACTCCTGTTGGGCCAAACAGAACGTGATAACTGGCATCGACCGCATTGGTCACAGAGAAGAGATTCTTCTTCATACCAGGCACGTGATAAACACTCCTCAAGGTGAGTGGACCCTTATCACTGCTCAAAGAGACAACTCCTTCTTGTTCTACTGCATGAACAGAATTATCAGCCGTAATGATAGCATCGTTACCTGAGTAAGGTGCCAAAGAAGAGAATTTTGATTCATCCCCGGTGAGGTGATGCCCACACCCTGAATCCACGATCCAATCCTTTTTGAAGTTGATGGCAGCCAAGGCCTTAACGGGCATCGCCGTCATATTAGCCGCAAAGGCTCCTCCCCATCCAGCTTCATCGGACATTGGCTTCTCCTTCTCGGCTACATGTCCCGACTGAAGATTAACCCGGCAATCCTTCTTGAAGTGGCCGGTCTTATTACACCTGAAGCGCCTTGGTCCCTCTTCCTTCTTCTTCCCATCAGACTTAGAAGCATAACCTCTATCCTGCTGACCTGAAGTAGAGGGTCCATCCTGACCTGGCTTCTTCTTCTCCCACTTCTTCTTCTTCTTTCCAGAGAATAACACATCACTATCTCCCCCAGAGATAGAAGTCCCCGCCATCTGTCTTGCCAAACTTTCCTGCGAAGCAAGTAAGTATTCCAGCTCCAACAGAGATGGTTGATTTGCCCAACCCTGAACTGAAGTCACAAAGGCAAGATACTCCTTCCACAACCCGAGGATGATTTGCCTCTTCAGTTTTGCCTCCGAGATGGGCTCATCAGGGTCCAATGCAGAAATCTCTGCTGTGAGGTTCTTCATCTTGAGAAAGAAGGTAGAAATAGAAAGATCACCTTGAGAGGCTTTCGCCAACTCATTTTCAAGAAACTGTAGCCGAGCTACATTCTTCTTATTAAACAACCCGTCCAAAGACGTCCAAATCTCAGCAGCAGATTTACATCCAATGATGTAATCAAACAGCTCTGGTGAGATAGCCCTCTTAAGTGGGAACTCTGCCTTAGCATTAGTCCTCCTCCAAAGTCTCACCTCTGCCATATTATCTCCTGCTAGAAACACCTCTTATGTGTCTTCTCCTCCAACTATCTCCCATAGATCCTCACCAAGTAAGTAGCTCTCCATACACGACCTCCATTTCTTATAGTTAGTCGATATGAGGAGTTCAATACCAAGCCCTCTTGCGTATCCACCTTCCATGGCAATCTATGTGGTCTCTTCTTCACAAAGACGATGGCAACTCAAGTTGATCACTGCTTATCCACTCCAACAACCTCGCTCTGATACCATGTTAAAATTTTTGATTTGAATCGTTTAGGAGTAAGCAGGAGTTGCATCAACTGAGTTATAGCCAAACAACCACAATGTCACACAGCAACACAAAAGACTTTATTGAATCACAAATTTGATTTACAGTGCGAGGTATATATGGCGAGACATGATTCATAAGAATCACGAAGGAGAGAAGAACAAAACACCAAAAAGCAAAACTGGCGGCTTAACAAGCAGAGACCGCACAACTCCAGAGATCGCCTGGCTTGACCTGAGACCACGCGAACAGAAAACAGACAGACCACCTACACTGCAAGACCGCCACCTCAGACCGCATGAACTGAAGCTTATTGAATTGAACGAAGAACAGAAGCTGTCGCCAGACCGCAACTCAGATCGCCTAACCGCTAAAGGTCGCATGATCGCTGAGCTCAATGTGAATAGCACAAGAACACCATAAACCAGTTCGCAAACAGACCGCTGCCGAACTATTTATTCAAGCCACTGGGAATCACCAAGTAAGGAGACTGCAACCTGCTGACCGCAAACCTGCAAACACAACAAACAGTCAACTCACTCCCGAGACCGCCCGACCTCAAAGTTGAGACCGCACGAATTAACCCAGGCTCTAATTCTTACAGTTCTCGTTACGAATGATGGGCCATGCACCTCTATTTATAGGCAGGTAGATGGATGTCGTCACCGCACAGGAGAGATACAATCACTACCCGTCAGATCGCCAGCGGTCTTACAAGGAAGACCACGCGATCAGACCGCTTGGACAACCTTCCGTCCAAGATCACAGATCAGCAAACAGATCGCGCACAAGTCACGCGAACACGAGACCGCGCACAGGCCGCGCGGGCACAAGAATGCTCCTTCCTTAGATTACCAGGAGCAAACCAAGAACCATCTGGCTGACTTCATACAAGTCGCCAGATCGCCAGCACAAGCCACCCTGTCAGGTGGTCACATAAGAACAGACCGCCCGGTCTTCCAACAGAAGACAGGCCAACCAAGCAGAACAACTCGGGAACAGACCGCAGCAATCAAAAATAGACCGGCCAACCAGCAGACCGCCAGAACAGACCGCCAGAGCCAGACCGACAGATCACTAACACAGACCGCGCGGTCTCTGCGGTCACCCAAAATCAGACCGCCCGGTCACCTCCACTTCACTTCAATAATTTCAACAAATGATGTGCACATAAGTGTATTTTTGAGTAGAGTAGACAAATGTTTTAATCAAAAATACAAGAAATATGTAAAGTAAGAGCACAATAAAACACAAATAATTTTACTTCCACAAACTTCAATGCACAAAAAAAATGTACAACTAACAAGGTGCTTTGCACACACAATGCTCATTAAGATTTATCAGGGTGCAAAGTAGTGCTTGGGGGATCACATATTTTTATTTTAAAATTGAAACTAGTGATCCGGTGTACTTAAGAGTAAGTGGTTTTTATTTTGAAAGAAAGATATGGTTTGCACAAGATACTTTACTATTCTTTCCAAGGTGCTCAACCTCACAACGCTTATTAAGACTTATCAGGAGGTTCAAGTAGTGCTTGGTGGAGTTATCTTTGTCACTTTATTTTATGATTTTTGTTTTGTACAAAGTTCTCCGAATACACTTATTTTGCAAACCAATATAATATATGAAATCATAACCACTTTTCTTAACTTTTAAAAGTGCAAATAAAGGTAGTGTAGGTAAGATACTTGTGCAATTTTAATTCATTGTACTAATACAAAACATACACAAGCATTTTTAGATTAAGAAACATATGTAGACAATGCCAAAATAAGTGAGTGAATAAATATCATTATCAAACATAAAACATTTACTCATACTTAGAGGCATGCGAAGCGTAGTTCTACACAACTTTTACAATGTAATTGATGCACATATTAATAGATATATCAAAGCATGATGAAAACAATGTTCACAGTAGTTTGAAAAGATAAATTGCAACATTATAGAAGTTCTAAATAATAGATTAAATCATGCTTGATTTTCAATGAAGTCCATACAGTATTTTTGATATTTTGAAGAATACTTTTGATTTAAAGTTTAAACCCATAAGATTGATCTTGGACTTCCCGAGGACTACCCTGTTAGAGGTTCGCCCGGTACTTGGTGATATGATGGGATGATAGCCCAAATCACCCTTTCGCAAGGTACATGTAAATCGAAAAGTTAAGTTCAAAATAATAATTTTTGATACTTGTTTTTGTTTTATACTTTTGTATTTGATTTTTGCATATAGGAATAGAATTCAAACAAATATCCAAAGACAAAACAAATTTTTTTTTTGTAATTTGGCTTTTGTAATTTGTATTTTAATTTTTTCAAAAATAAGTACAGGCAGAATTGCAAAAATGAGTAGTTCATATAAAATAATATATTTTTATTGATTTTTCAAAATTTTAAAATTTCAGAAAATCGAGACTTGAGCTAGCGCCGTCATTAGGTACTAGCGCCTGCGTTAGCTCACAGAGAGTGCTTATTTTGATCATATAGCCTAGATTTTCATCGATTTTGCTTCCGATTTTTCTTAATTATGTTTGTGCAATATAAGGCATGTCTAATGAAGTGATGAGACGAGAAGAAATAGCAAAAAGTTGCGGAAGTTGAAATTTTAGTACATGGGTTTCATATTCATTAAACCTTAATTTTTGAGTTTTGCACAACATACGCATGAGTGAAATGATCATAAATGAATGAAATAATATTCATGCAATTTTTCAATTCCAGTTTGACATGATTATGATTAAACATATTAGAGGTAATTAAAATGACGCAAATATATTAATACCTAATCTAAAACTTGCATTTTATAAATTAAGCCTAATACCCCTAAAATACACCTTTTAAATCCATTTTGACACTTATTTCATTTAGTCTTAATAATATCATATAACAAATTTAGTTTTTCAAATTTTATAAGACTTTTAGGAAATGGATTTAGAAGGATAGAAATAAAAAAGATAAGTAGATCACTTGAGAAATGATATGACTTTTTATTCAACTTTATTCAATTTGATTTATTTATGAATTTTGGTTTAATATGTGAGAGTCATATCATAAGTTATATAAAGTGATCATATCATGATGGCTCAAAGAAATAAAAACAAAAAAAACAAAAAGGAAATTAAGCACATCATGAAGTAGAGAATTGATATTTCATTTTTAATTGATTTCTACTTCATGCAAATGATTGGATACTAATGAATAAGAGATTTAGGTATCCAAAGAGGATCGGGTGTGACGGTTTCTTTGGGTACCCAAATACATCGTGTAGGTTTGTGGGTAGTTAGTGATGAATGGGTCCATTCATGTGAAGTTAATGTTTCATTTTTTATTTTGGGCTTCCATTCAAACTTTGGTTTAGTGTTATTCTTATATGTGAAATTTCCATTGTGATAATCTTTATATTGATGATTATGATTGTAATGATTATTGAAAGTATTTTTCATAGGAAATTTGTGAACATTTAATTTTACGTTGGGAGAAGATTGATGTTGTAAATGATAGTAATGATTGTATTTTGGAATTTCATTTTCAATCTTTTGAAGTTTTTTATTTCCATGGTTTGGCTTATTCAACTTTTGAGAAATCATATTCAACTTGCTTTTGGATTTTGCATTATATTGAGAATGTATGTTTTGAGAATTTTTCTTTATGATTTCCTTAAGCAAGTTGATTTTTGTTTTTAATTCATTATTTTTAATCTTTAAATTATGTCTAGCTTTATTATAAGCGGTTGTGCTATTTTTAAGAATGGAAACAATTGAATCAATATGTTTTTGATAGTTATTTCTATATTCATCAAATGTTTCATCCATCTCTTCAATTTCAATTTTATAGTCTTTACACTTAGCACAATCATTTTTCAAAGATGAAGAGTTTTCTAAACAAAATTTTTCATTTTGTTCTTTTACTAAAGTAAACTCTTTTTCAAATTCCTTGAATTTTTCTTTAATATTATTACAATCGAAACAAGATATAGAGTTTTCAAATGAAGAGCATGATGGAGATACAAACATTTCATTTTTGGATTCTACATTCACATTTGCTTTCAAAGTTTTATTTTCTAAACGTAGTTTTGCATTAGCCATTTTTAGTTTCTTAATCTTACGTTTAGTAATTTGTAGCAATTGTAATATAGAACTAGAAGTACAAAAGATGGGATTTGATTTCCTTACATTGCTTTCGGGAGAGGCATGATTTGAACATATAGTTTCTTTTACATCTTTTTGGCACTCCTCTTCCGAAGACAGCGCTTCTTCTTTTCCATTTGATGTGTGCTCCATTGATTCGTCATGAGAGGAGCATTCTTGAAGACTTGTGCAAGCTTGCATATTCTCTGGTTCTTGCGATTGTTCCATACCTGTAGAAGGAGAATCATACATTTCTTCAAGAAATTTCCAAACTTTGTATGCACTAGAAAAACAATATATTAATTTGAAGATATCTTGAGATAAAGCACAAAAAATATAATGCATAGCTTTTGCATTTAGGTGACGCTCTTGTTTATTTGATTCGTCCGCTGGTCTTGTTATTGCTATATCCCAAGTGTTGATATCTAATGTTTTAATAAACCCTTCCATTAACAATTTCCACCCTTTATAATTTCTCCCTTCGAATAAAGGTGGTTTAAGAGATTTTTCTTCTTCATAAAAATTTACCCCACTAGTAGAAGCGAGATCATGAGACGCCATTATTCCCGGTTGTTAAGCCGATTTGGAATAACCTAGCTCTGATACCACTTGTTGGATTGGTAGGCGCCCTTAGA
Source organism: Dactylorhiza incarnata (assembly GCA_033032865.1). Classification (NCBI taxonomy): domain Eukaryota; kingdom Viridiplantae; phylum Streptophyta; class Magnoliopsida; order Asparagales; family Orchidaceae; genus Dactylorhiza; species Dactylorhiza incarnata. The sequence goes on along the minus strand of JAWHQI010000026.1, from coordinate 1,015,323 downwards.
GGGGGGTGAATAAGTGTTTTAAAAACTTATATTATATTTTGAAATATTTGCTTATGATAAGAAATCAAAATAATGATTTTGTTTTAAAGATCTAAATTGTTTTATAATAAAGGAGAGGATAATAAACAATTTAGAGAAATGAAGAACAAATTAATTTTATTACACAAAGAGAGACATGATTATTATTAATAAAATTGATTACAGAATTTTGATTTCAATGACACTAGAAATCAAAGCGAAATATGAAAGACTATTTTTGTTTTCTATACCGACTCGTATCCCCACGAACCGGTTGGCTTTAGCCGATCCTTCCCCGGATACGGCCTCAAGATGCTCTAGCCAACCCTTCCCCGGATATGGCCTCGAGCACCCCCTAGACCTACACTCGAGACCTAGTCGCCAACACGAGGCGAATTTCTGCCCTAAGTCCTACCTAGACCTAGTCGCCAACACGAGGCGAATTTACTACACGATTTAAAAGAAAAGATGTGAAATACAAAGACAATAATATAAAACTCCCTCTATGTGGATCTCTTGGAGAAGTAGACGAAGACGCAGAGTATGATCGTAGTCAATGCGGTCTTTCGTCACGATGATGACGCGTGTTGAAATCTTCTCCACGGATCTCCTTTAGTCTTTATGGATTTGTGGGAGTATATCTCGGAACCTTCCTCTATATGTTGTGGCACGAAGCTCTGGAATTTTGGATCTCTGAAGGATTAGGAAGACGGAGCCAAGGGGTCCTTTTTATAGTCTCAGCGCTAGCACCTGGGCTAGTGGTACCGCCGGCGCTATCCCATATTAGGACATATTCTACGCGGCAGAATCTTCAATCGGAGGAAACATTTCTCTCTTGCCTTCTGTTCTCCTCGTTATCGCCTGTGCTATCCGATACCGCCTGGCGCTATCTCCTTCTATAAGTACTCCCGGCATTTGCACTTAAGCAAACATTTTGTCGATCGAAATTTCGTCGAACGCAGCTAAGAGTTCGTCGATCTAATTTTCGTCGAACGCAGTTATGAGCATTTCATCGAGCGCCGCTAATAGTTCGTTGAACGACAGCTAGCACTAGCGCTAGTACTAGCGCCACGCGGTAGAGTAAGCAGTTCATCGAGCATGCTTCAACATTCATCGACCGGAAATTCGTCGAACGCATGATCATCGAATGCAAGATCAATTTCGTCGAACCCAGTATCCGTTCTCAGCAGTTCCTTAGCGCTAGCGCCAAGCGTTAGATGATACCGCCGGTGCTAGTGAGAGTTTTGGATTTGATGGCTCAACTTTGGGGGCAACCTTCTTATGTAATCCTTGAGTCATGTGGACTTTGTTATCCTGCACACTTAAACACACAAGATCAAATACACATAGGATTTGTTATTTTCAAACCTAGGAGATGCGGAAGACCATGTTCCAACATTATGGTCACTCTTCTTCACCCCATTTACCATTTTCATATTCCTCTCTGGCCCTGTCTGGACCGAGGAGTAATGGAAAATGGTGTTTGTGTTGTCATAGCACCGAACACACATTGAAAGATTGCGCAGAATTTCAGCGCCAGATGGAGGAGGATGATGAACCTGATTTTCTTATCGTTACATCCACCTCTCATTTGGGTGCTCATTCTAATTCTGATGATATATTCGCAGTACCGCCTTGTCTATGGGGGACTGCTGTGGATATCCTCATCAGACTTTCTGCTGATCGGTGTGACGACATGGTGGAGACTTCTCTCCTATTGCATTAGTCACTTCTTTTGGATTCGCCCCCAGAGGAACCTGTGCACATTTTCTCTGATGATGTTATTACCTATGTTCCTCATCTTTCTTTGCAAGAACTCTCTACACATATTTTTGGTGCTTTGGTTGATGATGTTAGGCAGGATGATGATTCGGAGCCTGAGGTTGTGCCAAAGTGGGACTAGGATGTTATTCTCTTTTATGGGGAGTGTGACTCCTTGAAGCACGATGATGCTCCAAGGTTGGATGAGGAGGATCCCCTTCCTGATGAAGAGATGTGCTCATCCTCATTGGAAGTGGAGGTCAAACTCACCACCGAGAACCTTGAGCTTTCGGATGCCCCTCGCTATGACTCATATGATACCGTTAGTGATCTATCCTTGGATCCTGTCGGGAGTGAAACCGGGATCACTCCCATAATTACAGATTATTTATGTCTTTCTTCTATTTGTTTCCCCGCCACCCTTCTTTGATTGAACATGTGCAGGGTAATTCAGCAGTGGCAATCTTTGTGAAGCTGAATTTGAAATGCTCTCCATTGTTGATCCACCTCTACCTCTTCTTCCCGATGCTATTAATGCTTATTCTTTTCCATTCCTGTATGATTTTGAGTATGTTGACCCATTTTTGAGTAATGTTGAAAATTAATTCTGGCAGGGAAAATACAGTGCAGAGACCGTATCTCCCTTGAAGGATTGGCTGCAGGGAGGCAAAAGATATTCTTATCCTGATCTAATGTTGGAAGAGAAGAAGAAGGCGAAAAAGAAAGAAATTTGGGGATGGAGGATAAATCCTTATTTCGACCCCTATTGCTGGGTCTTCGGGCCCATTTCATTCATTTCTAGTTACTACTTTTAATCAACTTATAGTTAATTATTTTGTTGATCATGTAATAATAATTAGGATTTATTATCTTTTGCTTTTATGATTAGACAATCTTATAAAACTCCATAATACAGGTATTTTGTCCAGCTTAAGGACGGTAAACAAAAGCGTTAATGGGAGACAACCCAATTTTTCTTGTGTTGCTTTATCTAATCCGCTAATGCCATAATATATTATTTTTGTTATTGCTTGGTGCGTCTTTTTTGTCGGGCGGTGATCTTTTGGTGGCGGTCTTAGATTTCCATCGCAGTATTAACGCCAATCTTCTGGTATGCTCATTTCTGAGCATGGGTAACTTTTCTTCCCCTAGCCCTTTAGTCAATTTTCATGGTTACATCATTTGCGTATATTGCTTAGATTAAGTCTGGGGGAGAGCCGCGATGTGTTACCCACTGCACGTGCACATCTCAGCGTATGCTAGAAGAATTTTATTTCAGTTATATATTATTTGTTCATCTTCATCGCACACAACAACACCCACTTGAGTGCGTGCTTGACCATTAGCGCGTCACGAGTTTAACCCATTTATTTTGTGCGATTTGGGAAAATTATTATGTTGGCTTAGGATTGTGAGACGGAGTAAAATGTTGACTCCTGTATTGCTCTAGTTGAGTACTCGCGTCTCGCATAGAAATTCATGTAGAATTAATTTTTCCTTATGCTTATAGTTTTATATTTTTCTATTTGCGTAAATATTATTTATTCTACTCAAAAGTGGTGAATCTGGTGTGAATCAAACGGTAGCGTAGGGATGTGTGTAGATGTTTGCTAGATTCATATTGCTCGAGTCAGGAGGAAGGATTGTCTTTCCCGGTGGCTAAGAACTTGCCCCAAGCGACTCTTGAAGCATTGGTTTCAAGTTAGTTCATGCGCGCGAGTGTGATGCAGGCCATCATTTTGGCCAAGTTGAGCTTTTGTACCATTCCTAACGCTCTGATCCTCGCTAGCCCCTTTGTGCCTACCCCGTCTTTTGATTCAGCTCCACCGCTTCTCCACCAAAGCCAAAAAGTCGATCCTAGTCGCATGCCCAAAGCTAAGCTTTAGTTGTTTTCTTATTTTTATATTTGGGTGTTGATGTGGTGTTCATCTTTGTGGATGTGTGGTTGTGCTCCATTGTAAACTTGCTGAAAAAAAATAATTGTTGAAAAAACAATTGTGACAAGAAAAATGAAAAAAATGGTGAAAGAGACTTAATTGAAAATTATCTGTGAAAGTTTGTATTGGTAGTAGGCGGTGCGCACACCCATATTATCAATGTTCAAGTCTGGGGGTGTGGTGCGCCCGAGCTTTCTTTTTTGCTGCGTGGTTAGTTTTTTGTGCTAGCTCATTTGGGTTTAGGTTCTTTAAGCCCTCATGTTTATCTTTGTATACCCTATCTTAACCCAAGCCTCATCTCTAACATAAAGTCCTTCTGATTTGGGCATTGAACAAAACTAGTATCGTGGAGAGAGTGCGAACAAGTGAGCTTATGGTCACCGATATTGATGGATTTTTTTGGAGGTTGTCCTGATCTCTGATCTTGGACAATGCCAATCTCAGCGCTTAGTTTATTTTCTCCCTACGTATGACCGAAAGATTCACCGTGATTCTTATTTTGAGTAGAAATAATATATCGATACGCTCTTAGAAAAATATAAACTATTATGCATAATTAAATATTTCTTCTGCTGGATTTTTATGAACGTGAGCTTGTGACTTCGCATGGTACTCCATTTTATAATTTTAAGCTAGCTACTCCATTTTCTCACCTGTACAACCCTTATTCCTCGAGGGTGTGGCCCATTCAAAGCCATGTAGAAGTCAAAGTCAAAAGATTAATGTAGAAGCTAGGAGTCGAAGACTCAAGACAGATCAACCAGCAGAATTAGCAGAAGGCCTGTGCGAGTAGTGGTCTGGCATGTGCGAGCAACCCCCACTACTCGGCAGGTGGGCGACTAGACACGGTACTCGCCAAAAATCAGGCGAGGTCCCCTTGATCCTCGCATAGTCGCCGGGCTGGGTGGGCTATAAATAAGACCCCACCTCCCCTTTGGTTTTCCTATAAATAGGACCCCAGGGGTACTTGGATTGGCACCTAAACTTAAGCTTTCAGAGCCCAACTTTTGAATTCTCGGACCCGTCATCCTTGGTCGTCACTCTTGATACTCGCCAAGTCGGTGCCTTCCTCATACCCTGCTCGGTCATCTTTGGTTCTGGAGAAGAAGTCTCTTCTGAGCTTCCAGGTATGTGGTGGGACCTCCCTGCCATAGCACTTGGAGTCTTGTTGTTTTCGTTCTAGTTCCCTCGTCATCGCCAGCTGAGCCATCTGGTCGGATCGCTGGGCGAGTAGCCTCCGGCTGCATTGATCTGAATTTTGGAGCTAGGATTTTTCTGGCTTCAACACTTTGGTGCGGTGAGCGTGGATCGTAGCCAGAGGGAGAAAGTGAGATGGTCGAAGTCGGCGACCATGAGGGAGCTACAGGGAATTCGGTGGGTAGAGGCCAGTTAGTGACACGAGCAGATTTTGAATTCTTCGCGCGGCCCTTGGAGGACATTATGCAAACAGTGCTCCTTCCTCGCGCAGAAGGTACGGCGACCTTGCCTTATCGCGTGCTTCTGTCTGAGGATGGTGGTGTCGCTCAGCGAGCAGGAAAGGAGCATACGGAGGAGGAGCCAGAGCGACCAAGGAGGCGGTCATTCTATCAGCAGACCTCGCAGGGAATTTGATTCCACGAGGTGGACAATCAGGCGAGAACCCGGGATGCTCGGCATTATGGCGAGTATGAGCGCGTTGCTCGCCAGGCGGAGGATCGTCGCCAGGTAGGTGGGAGGAGCCCATTCTGTGAGGAGATTCTTGTTGCTCATGTGTTATAGGGCTTTAGTGAGCCAGTAATGGCTTACTATTCTGGGAGGGATGACCATGTCCGACATCTCCAGTGGTTTGCGGATGTAGTCTCCATCCAGACCATGTCAGACGCCTTCAAGTGTAGGCTTTTTCCATCACCTTCTGGGTAAAGTCCAGAGACTGGTTCCACCAGCTGGCAGCATGTTCCATCTACTGCTTCAAAGATCTGTGCCGAGGAGTGATGATGCGATTCTCCACGGCCAAGAAGAGGAAGAAGGAGGCAACGGCCCTCTTCTATCTGGTGCAAGGAGTGAAGGAGATGTTGGGGCACTACATCGACCGGTTCCAGGAGGAAGTGTTGGACATTTAGGAGGTGGATGGCTTCACCCTGCAGCTTGCCCTGACGTTTGGCCTAAGGGAAGGCCTCTTCAAGCTGGAGATCAACCGGGATCCTCTCATGTCCTACAAAGAGCTCATCGATTGGGCTAATAAGTTTGTGCAAGGTGAGGCCTCTAATCGTGGCTTCCTGTCCAGGCTCAGCAAGATGACCAGGGAGGAGGAAGAGGAAGAGGAAGAGGAGAAGGTCCCCGTGCCGAGGAGACGGGAGGAGCCCGGAAGGCAGGAAAGGAAGAAGCGGAAGGAGAGGAGAAGAGAGAAGCCCAGGAGGGCAGAGCCGAGGAGGCAAGAGGAGAGGAGGCCCATCGTGGCTCCGGAGCGTCGGGAGGAAGAAAGGCGCTTCCAAGTCCCCGTTAATAGGCCTCCATGGAGGCCAGTAGGTCGGCCGCAGCATCAAGGTCAGGGAAGGAGGCATTACCCTGAGAGGAGAAATTTCAATCGGCCAGAGAGGCATCTAGAGAGAGGAAGGGAGGAAGCGATGGTTGTTGTCTACCATGGAAACAGGCCAGCCCAGAGAGTTCAGAGGAGGAGAGAGTAGGTGGAGGAGGTCCCCCCCCCCCCCCCTAACTGCGAGCTGCATCAGGTAGCAAGCTGGGACGATGGCTTTTCCAGATTTTTGGGAAGCCCGAAGAATGTTAGCTGCTGGAGAAGTGGGAGGAGAGTCACGGAGGCCAGAAGCACCTATCGAGTAGTTGGTAGCCCAAGCCCCCGCTCGAAGGAGGAATGAAGATAGAGTCGACCATGGAGGTTGAGGAGAAGTCATTCAGGGGATTAGAGGAGGAGGAGCAGCTGTAAGAGTGATCCACGGGGGAGCAGGGCTGGGGCTTCCAGCAAGGGTAGTCTCCATCAAATCTACCGAAGGAGCGTCGCCTCGACCTCGCAAGGACCACCCCCGTTGGAGGAGAACACTTTCTTGGAGGAGGACATGTTGGGGACTGAGAATCACTTTCTTGATGCCCTCATGATCCAGGCAGCAGTAGAGGACTTCACCGTCGACTGGATTCTGGTTGATAACAGGAGCTCTGTAAACGTCATCTTCAAGAAAATGTTCGACGGGCTTGGAGTCGAGGCAGGAAGAGTGATGGCCCCTGATGGTACCCTCTTGGGCTTCTCAGGAGAGAGGAAAGAGATGGAAGGAAGAGTGGATCTCATAGTAATCCTCGGTGGAACCTTTCTCAAATGTCGGTTCATCATCGTCGACGCCCCGAGCTGTTACAAAGCGATCTTCGGGAGGCCGCTCATCAACATCTTCAAGGTCGTCTTGTCCTTCTACCATCAGTGCCTCAAGTACTGTCAGGGAGATGTCCAGGTGAGGATCAGGAGCAATCCAAGAGCTGCCCGCGAGTGCTACCTCAATGTAGTCAGTACCATCAGCTGGATGGCTGACGTGGAGGATCTGGAGAAAGCGCTGAAGGGAGCACTCAGGCTGGAAGTAGCTGAGGAGGTGGAAGAGATCGAGGTACTCTCCGAGGCAGGAGCGCCTGGATTGCTGAAGATCGGAGTATCGCTGAAGATTGATATTTAATTTTTGCGGTTTTGAAATTTAGTGAAGGTTTGAGATTTTCTCCAAAACTATTTCCGATAAAGGCAAGTGTACCTTATCGTCTATAGTATAGGATATTAAGAAATATCAAGGTCGTATTCCACGGGGCGCGTTGATTACTTCTACTTTGAGGAAAGTCGCTATTATCTTATCTAACGATATTTTGGGGTTTTAATTACTTGGCTAGAAAAAAAGAAATTGCAAGATAAATTTAGAGTTTAGATGATGATAGAAGAAGCTAGTACTCAATCAAAAGTCACCTTGGAGTGAGAAAAGACAAGTGAAAAGAGATTAAATCTAATTCCGTTTAAATTGAACTACTTGACCGTGGAGGTTCCCGAAGCTCGAACATGCCTCTCTCGAGGTTAATGTCTAACTAAGTTTAGGAAAAATCAACCGGACTCTCGTCCTATAATCGATTACCTAAAACTTGCTTTACGAAGTGAACCCCGCTATTGGATTTGACTCCAATCTGGGAGATTTACGTCATCCTCTCTCGAGGAGTGCGTGAAACTCTCTTTACCCTTGAGTGATCGATTCATACTTTGAGCCTCTCGGCTAACTAAGTATGAAAACATAAGCGAAAACCATATATCGAAAATATGGCCTCACTAATTAAAAATCAAGGGTAATTAGTGTTTATAAAAACGGAAAAAGAAAACTGTAGAAAATCATAACTTGTCTAACTCATCCTCGGATCATTTTGATCGAGTACTAATGAGGATTAATTAATCATGGTGGAGGGGAAAGAGGAAGAAAAATAAAAATGCATAATAAGAAAATTTAACTAAGTAAGGAGGAGACAAAATAAAGAGAACAACTAATTTTTATTTAAATGAAAACTATTACAAGTCTTAAGAGAAGAGATTGCAAGCTAGGAAAAACAAGTTACAAGCTTAAACTAAACTAGTGCATTGAAAGGAAGCTAGTACATTGCATGAGAAAAGGAAGAGAGCGTGAAAGTAAAGTCACATGAACATGAACATGAAAGTGAAAAAATACTCAAGATTGGCTCCAACAGCACCTCCCCCACTCCAAAATTCTCAACCCTGGACTCAAGGAGAACCTCTGAATTTATAGGAAAAAATTTCATATTACACGCCCTCGGTCACGGGCGTGACCAAGGGCGTGACTGCACTATTCACATCAGATCCGACAGCGGCGTGGGCTTGAATTCGGCGCGGCGAAAAGTGGCATGTCACGGGCGTGACATGTCGGGTCACGGCCGTGACTTTGGACGGCTGCATTAAATGCGGCGTGGGATGGAATTCGGCGCGGTGGCGAAGCAGAGATCACGCTGGAAAGTCACGGCCGTGACATGGGGTCACGGGCGTGACTTAGGTTGACTTCTCGACAGCATCTCCACGTCTCGACGGCGGCTCCACGTGGAAGATTCTAAGTTTACACGCCCTTGGTCACGGGCGTGACTTTGGGTCACGGGCATGACCTGGGGCGTGACTTGGTGTGGGCTAGCTCAGACAGCGCGGCATCATTCTGGACTGATCTTTAGGTTACACTCCCTTGGTCACGGGCGTGACCGAGGGCGTGACATGCCATTTTTCCCGATTCGTCCCAAAATTCTGCAAATATTGAAATTAAGCTAATTTAGAATCAAAATTACAAAAAGAACTAACTTATAACCTAAAATTGACATAAAAGGAAAATCCATATTAAATATTTACAAAATTTTCTATTAAAAAGTTATAAAAATACTACTTATCAAATACCCCCATACTTGAGGTTTTGCTTTTCCAAAGCAAAAGTGTGAGACATAATTGATAAGACATCCTTAAAAATTTTTAATTTAAAAGTAAAATTTCATTTAACCAAAAGTTAAATTAAGAGTAAATTCAAGGGGGAGTTAAGTCCTAAATTATGATGATGATTTGAAAAGAGGGAAAAATGTTTAGGCAAGAACTTCTCAAGAAAATTAAGTAGTTTGACAAAATTGTAGAAATTATAAAACTAAATTAAATTAAAATTATAAGAACTCTACCTTAAAAGAAACTTAAGGAAAAGTAAATTACTAAATATTGCTCTCTCCATAATTTTCAACTAAAACTAGAACAATGATAATTGGCTAAGGGGGATTTCATAAAATTTGGCATAAGAAGAGACATTTTTGAATGGAGGAAATGGAATTTATCATGAAATTTCCTTTTTTTTTCTCTCTTTTTTTTTTCTCTTCTAATAAAAACCCAAAATGTATATGGTTTAGGAGTAATGAATTTTATCCTCTTACTCCATGCCATATAATCTTTTCAAATATTTTGGGTGCATATGTTTTAGGGAATAATGAATTTTATCCTCTTATTCCCATGACATATGATCTTTTAATACATTTTTTTATGCCATCAAAGGGGGTAGGGTAGGGGAAAATAAATCTAGCTAGCTTTAAATCATATTGAGAGCAAATTCTAGTAAAATTAAAATTCCTAAGATCTAAGAAGTTGGAAGAAAATATAATTGAAATCTAAAGAGGCTTAGGAAATTTACTACAAAATGAAGCCATTTAAAAATAAAAAGAGAAGTCATTCTAACAAAATTCTCTAATCAATTTAAAATCATAAGATGATTCTTAAATCAAGATTACCTCAAATTTAAAATTAACAAACTATGATAAGCAAAATTATAGCCAATTAAAAACTTAAACATGCTTATAAACATTCTCAACTAGATTTCTAAGAAATCACAAAAACAACAAATAGGAGAGGTATAAGATAAAAGTTTTTTTTTTGTGTTTTAAGTTTTTTCATATATATTTTTTCGAATTTTTATATTATCTTTTTTTTTTTGAATTTTTGTCATTAAAAACTATTTACAAAGAAAAGAAACTTAACTTGGGTATGCCCTCTCTGATGTCTTTGGCTTTGATTTGAGGGCATGATTCCGCAGCAAACGCGATGGTATAGGGGGCCACTATTTCAGTGGTACTCTGTGAGCAGCCACTTTGTGCATTTATTGGCAAAGGTTAGGTCTTTCTCCTCGGAGAGAAGCCACATTGTGCATAGTGCCAAAGGTTAGGTCTGTTTCCAATCTTCCCCCGCCCATACCCCCAATGATTGGGGACTATATGGGTTCTGTTGTTGTTGTTGTTGTTGTTAAGTCTTGGACTTCCCAAGGGCTACCCGGTGAAGGGTTCGCAAGGTACTAGGAGGTGTGATGGGATAAAATCTCAAACGTCCCTTTCTAAGATTTAAATTTTTCTGTTTTCTATTTTTTTGAGTTTTTGGTTTTTTTGCAAGTGCTTAAATAAAGGAAAACATAGAAACAAAATTAAAATTTTCTTTTTGTTCATTTTTTTTTTTTGAAAATTTTCTTTTTTTTAAACTATTTACAAATATTTACAAAGGGCTATTTACACCACCATACTTAAAGTTAAACATTGTCCCCAATATTTAAAAATAAGTATGAAGTAAGAAAAGGTAAAAAGAAATGCAAGGAAAAAGAGCTTCCCTGATAATTTTTTTTTTTTTTTTGAAGCTTTTGTGGGGAAGCCGCGATTACCTACAAAAGATGTTAAAGAAAGAACAAAAACAAGATAAAATAATAAAAAGATAACCTTGGGGTGCCTCCCAAAAGCGTTTGTTTAAGGTCGCGTAGCTTGACCCACTTGCCGATCATGTTATATTATGAAGAAATATCGCATCACTCTTGTCATTAGGTAAGTCTCCCGGAAGATACAATTTAAGGCGGTGCCCGTTAACTTTGAAGGAACCTTTTTCCGGGTGGGAAATTAGAATTGTCCCATAGGACGAAACCTCTTTAACAATAAAAGGTCCGGACCATCGAGATTTCAGCTTTCCTGGAAAAAGGCGAAGACGAGAATTGTAAAGGAGGACGAGATCGCCTGGCGAAAAAGTTTTTGGAAATTTTATATGTTTGTCGTGATAAAACTTTGTTCGCTCCTTATATAATTTGTTACTCTCATACGCATTCGCTCTCCACTCATCCAATTCGTTCATTTGAAATTTTCTTTGTTCGCCCGCTAAAGTAGAATCAAGATTTAAAAATTTAAGCGCCCAAAATGCGCGGTGTTCTAATTCAACCGGGAGGTGGAAAGCCTTGCCATAGACCATTCGATATGGTGTACAACCGATAGCGGACTTGTACGTCGTTCGATAGGCCCATAGCGCGTCATCGAGCTTTATTGCCCAATCCTTTCGATTAATAGAAACCGTTTTTTCTAAGATCCGTTTTAATTCTCGATTAACAACTTCAACTTGGCCGCTCGTTTGTGGGTGATATGCAGTGGATAATTTGTGCGTGACACCATATTTTGCTAAGATTTTTGTGAATTGACTATTGCAAAAATGGGTGCCCTGATCACTCACAATAGCGCGCAGAGTGCCAAATCGAGAGAATAATTTTTTTTAAAAGTTAACGATGACTCGCGCATCGTTGGTGGGGAGAGCTTGCGCTTCCGCCCACCTCGACACGTAGTCGACCGCTACTAGAATATACTTATTTGAAAACGAAGGAGGGAGAGGACCAACGAAATCAATGCCCCAAAGATCGAAAATTTCGCATTCTAAGAAAATATTTTGGGGCATCTCATCCCGGCGAGAGATGTTCCCCGACCGCTGGCAGCTGTCGCAAGTACTCACAAGGGTGTGAGCATCTTTGAAGAGCGAGGGCCAATAAAAGCCCGCCTCCAGCGCCTTCCTCGCGGTTCGGTTTGAATGATAATGACCACCGGATGGTCCCTCGTGACAATGTCGTAAAATTTTAAGACCCTCCTCACTCGAGACGCATCGTCTCACCACTTGGTCTGCGCATACACGGAATAAAAAGGGGTCCTCCCAAAAGTAATTCTTTAAATCAGAAAAGAATTTCTTCTTTTGCTGACTCGAGAATTCTTTCGGCAGGACCCGGGCTACTAAATAGTTAGCCAGATCTGCAAACCAGGGGGTAGACGATGAATTAATATTTTCGAGAGCGAGGAGGCGCTCTTCGAGAAATTTATCATCGATGTCAGATTCTATCAATACTTCCGAGGCGGGGTTTTCTAGACGAGAAAGATGATCGGCCGCCAAGTTTTCGGCTCCTCTTTTGTCCCGGATCTCTAAGTCAAACTCCTGCACGAGGAGGATCCATCGCAAAAGACGAGGCTTGGCGTCCGATTAGCTTAAAAGATACCTAAGTGCGGAGTGATCCATGAAGATGATAACTTTCGAGAGGGTGATGTATGACCTAAACTTATCGAAGGCAAAAACTATCGCTAGAAGCTCTTTTTCGGTAGTGGTGTAATTCGCTTGTGCCGACGTGAGTGTTTTGCTCGCATAATAAATAGGGTGGAAATACTTACTCACCCGTTGGCCTAAAACGGCACCAATCGCAATGTCACTCGCGTCGCACATGATTTCAAAAGGGAGCGACCAATCCGGCCCGACTAGAATCGGGGAGTTTATAAGTTTTTCCTTAATAAGTTTAAAGGCCAAATGGCATTCATCGCTAAAAATAAATGAGGATTCCTTTTCAAGAAGATGGGTTAACGGCTTTGTGATTTTGGAAAACTTTTGTATAAAGCGCCGATAGAACCCTGCGTGCCCTAGGAAACTACGAATAGCTTTTACGTTTGTTGGAGGGGGGAGCTTTTCAATCACTTCAATCTTGGCCCTATCGACCTCGATCCCCATGCCCAAAATTTTATGACCAAGGACTAATCCTTCCTTGACCATAAAATGGCATTTCTCCCAATTAAGTGCTAAATTCGTTTCCTCGAATCGCTGCAACACACGCTCAAGATTTTTTAAACAATTTTTAAATGAGTTTTCGAATACGGAAAAGTCGTCCATAAACACTTCCATCACCTCCTCTACTAACTCGTCAAATATCGCCAGCATACATCTTTGAAATGTAGCTGGTGCATTACAAAGACCAAATGGCATCCTTCGATAAGCGAAGGTGCCAAAGGGACAAGTGAAAGTGGTTTTCTCTTGGTCGTCGGGCGAAATTGGGATTTGAAAATATCCTGACAAACCATCGAGAAAACAGTAGTAGGAGTGACCTGAAAGGCGCTCTAAGATTTGATCAATAAACGGTAGAGGGAAGTGATCCTTACGGGTGGCATCATTTAGTTTTCGGTAATCGATGCACATCCGCCAACCCGTAACAGTACGGGTTGGGATCAACTCGTTATTCTCGTTAGCTACTACCGTAACGCCACCTTTCTTCGGTACGACTTGTACTGGGTTAACCCAAGTACTATCCGATATCGGGTAGATAATTCCCGCGTCCAATAGTTTGATCACTTCGGCCTTAACGACTTCTTTCATGTTAGGGTTTAGCCGCCGTTGAGGCTGGACCGAATTTCGGGAATTATCTTCGAGAAAGATTTTATGAGTGCAGAAGGAAGGGTTTATACCCTTAATATCCGAAATTTGCCACGCAATTGCGTGGCGGTGCTTTCTTAAGACAATAGCTAACTCAGAAATTTCCGAGTTGCTAAGTTCGGATGAAACGATGACGGGTAGCTTAGACTCTTTTTCTAAAAATAAATACTTAAGGTGAGGGGGAAGTTGCTTTAGTTCTAAAATGGGTGGTTCTTCATAAGAAGTTTTGATTTTCAATTTTTCTAAAAATAGTGGTTCGGGTGGTGTGAAATGAGTGACTTCTTCTTCTTCCAGACAAAAGAGTTCGGCGAGCTCGAACTCGTGACTCGAGGTGGAGACTAACTCGGGAGGTGAATCGAATTCCCAACACTCTTCCAGGTAAAAACACGAATCGTCGTTTTCTAATGTGTTCCGCATCGAGGATTTTATGCCGAAAGAAACTTCATCGTCTCCAACCCGAAGGAGGAGCTTTTCGTTACTTACGTCAATAATGGCGCGGGAGGTGGCAAGGAAGGGCGGCCGAGTATGAGGGGTACTTCGGCATCCTCTTCGATGTCAAGAATGACAAAGTCCACCGGGAAGATGAACTTGTCGACCTTGACGAGCACGTCCTCCACTATTCCTATCGGATATTTTAAAGAGCGATCCGCTAATTGAATACTCATTCGAGTGGGGCTTGGATTTCCTAGACCTAGTTTCTTAAATAGTGAAAAAGACATGAAATTGATACTTGCTCCCAGATCCGCTAAAGCATGTTTTACTAACGAATTGCCAAATAAACACGGGATGGAGAACCGTCCCGGGTCATTCACTTTTCTAGGCAATTTGTTGAGTACAACCGCGGAGCATTCTGCGTTCAAAGAAATATGCGAAATATCTTCTAATTTTTTCTTATTGGAGAGCAACTCCTTAAGATATTTCGCATATTTAGGCATTTGAGAGATAGCCTCGCAGAAGGGTACATTAATGTGAATTTGCTTTAAAATATCTAAAAACTTTTATAATTCTTTTCGGCTCTCTCGCTTTTAAACTTAGATGGATACGGAATATTTGAAGTAGAAGCGCGCGGAGCTAACGTAGCAGGTAAATTCGAAGATAAAATAGGAGGAGGAGGAGGGGAGGAAGTTACCATGGGTTCGTCCTGTTTTGAAACCACCTCCTTCCCGCTTCGGAGTGTAATCGCATTTGCGCTCTCCCTTGGGTTTGGCTCCGTGTTTCCCGGAAGGGCTCCTTGCTGGCGCTCGGAGATTATCTTTGCCAGCTGGCCCACTTGGTTCTCCAAATTTTTGATCGATCCGGTGAGGTTCCAGATGTTCGCTTCATTTGTAGCAACATATTTTGCAAAAACCTCTTCAAGCGGAGAGGGCTTTTGCTGTTGCGGTGGAAAACCGGGTGGATTAAAATTTGGAGGGGGAGTTAAATTAAGAAGTTGATTTGGAGGTTGATTTAAATTTAAGGGACGCTGAGCATTTCCTTGATTGCTCCATGAGAAATTCGGATGATTCCTACAACCTGCATTGTAGGTGTTATTATACGGAGCGGTGTTTGGGTTATAGGAAGGCCGAGGCGAATTTCCCATGTAATCAACTTGCTCTTCAAGTAAAACATTATTAGCCCAAGGAGGAGTGGCGGAGGAAGCAGACATCTCCGCCACTTGCTTTGTTAAGCGCTCAACTTGTAAAGCCAAATTTGCGTTAGCGTCTATTTCAAAAATTCCGGCTGGCTTATTAGGCCGCGCTCGGGGCATGTTCCATTGGTACGCATTTGTGGCCATCTCTTCGAAAAGCTCTTGAGCGGCGATCGAGGTTTTATTATTTAATGTCCCTCCGGCGGCCGCATCAATCATTTGCCTCGTTTGGAGATTTAAGCCATTATAAAATATTTGCACTTGTTGCCAAGTGGCAAGTGCGTGGTGAGGGCATCTGCGCAAAAGCTCCTTGAAGCGCTCCCATGTGTCATAGAGAGTCTCCGAGTCGATTTGCATGAACGAAGCAATATCCGTGCGCAATTTAGCGGTCTTTGAAGGCGGGAAATATTTATTGAGAAATTTTTCCGGCATTTCGGCCCATGTAGTGATGGATCCCCTTGGTAGGGAGCCCAGCCACTGCTTGGCCTTAGACTGCAAAGAAAAAGGAAAAAGACGTAATCGAATGGCGTCATCGGTGACGCCATTGATCTTAAATGTGTCGCAAATTTCAAGAAAGTAAGAAATATGTGAGTTTGGATCCTCGTCCGGTTGACCATCAAAGGTCACCGATTGTTGCACCATTTGTATGATGCTGGACTTGATCTCAAAATTATTGTTCGCCACCGTGGGGCGAACAATACTCGATTGTGTGCCTTCCAAATTCAGCCGCGCATAATAGGACATGGTCCGTTGCACGTCCTCATTAGAATTTGGCTCGTTAAGATTAGGAGGATTAAGATTATGATCCATATTTGTTGCGTTGGTGTCCCCGATCGACTCTTTGGATTCTACTTGATTTCCCTGATCACGAGAACGGCGGTGCCTCAAAAGGGTTCGCTCGATCTCCGGATCAAAAGGAAGAATCGAAGTGCTACCTCGGGTCATACACTAAAAAGAGAAGAAAGGAAGAAGAAAAACTAAAAAAAACTAAAAAATTCTTTTTGAAATTTAGAAAAAACAAAATAAAATAAAAAGAAGCATGATAAAATTAATAGCTATCCTCTTTTCAAAATATCTACGCAAACTCCCCGGCAACGGCGCCAAAAACTTGATATTTAATTTTTGCGGTTTTGAAATTTAGTGAAGGTTTGAGATTTTCTCCAAACTATTTCCGGTAAAGGCAAGTGTACCTTATCGTCTATAGTATAGGATATTAAGAAATATCAAGGTCGTATTCCACGGGGCGCGTTGATTACTTCTACTTTGAGGAAAGTCGCTATTATCTTATCTAACGATATTTTGGGGTTTTAATTACTTTGCTAGAAAAAAAGAAATTGCAAGCTAAATTTAGAGTTTAGATGATGATAGAAGAAGCTAGTACTCAATCAAAAGTCACCTTGGAGTGAGAAAAGACAAGTGAAAAGAGATTAAATCTAATTCCGCTTAAATTGAACTACTTGACCGTGGAGGTTCCCGAAGCTCGAACATGCCTCTCTCGAGGTTAATGTCCAACTAAGTTTAGGAAAAATCAACCGGACTCTCGTCCTATAATCGATTACCTAAAACTTGTTTTACGAAGTGAACCCCGCTATTGGATTTGACTCCAATCCGGGAGATTTACGTCATCCTCTCTCGAGGAGTGCGTGCAACTCTCTTTACCCTTGAGTGATCGATTCATACTTTGAGCCTCTCGGCTAACTAAGTATGAAAACATAAGCGAAAACCATATATCGAAAATATGGCCTCACTAATTAAAATCAAGGGTAATTCAAGTGTTTATAAAAACGGAAAAAGAAAACTTTAGAAAATCATAACTTGTCTAACTCATCCTCGGATCATTTTGATCGAGTACTAATGAGGATTAGTTAATCATGGTGGAGGGGAAAGAGGAAGAAAAATAAAAATGCATAATATGAAAATTTAACTAAGTAAGGAGGAGACAAAATAAAGAGAACAACTAATTTTTATTTAAATGAAAACTATTACAAGTCTTAAGAGAAGAGATTGCAAGCTAGGAAAAACAAGTTACAAGCTTAAACTAAACTATTGCATTGAAAGGAAGCTAGTACATTGCATGAGAAAAGGAAGAGAGCATGAAAGTAAAGTCACATGAACATGAACATGAAAGTGAAAAAATACTCAAGATTGGCTCCAACAGCACCTCCCCCACTCCAAAATTCTCAACCCTGGACTCAAGGAGAACCTCTGAATTTATAGGAAAAAAATTCAGATTACACGCCCTCGGTCACGGGCGTGACCAAGGGCGTGACTGCACTATTCACATCAGATCCGACAGCGGCGTGGGCTTGAATTCGGCGCGGCGAAAAGTGACATGTCACGGGCGTGACATGTCGGGTCACGGCCGTGACTTTGGACGGCTGCATTAAATGCGGCGTGGGCTGGAATTCGGCGCGGTGGCGAAGCAGAGATCACGCTGAAAAGTCACGGCCATGACATGTGGGTCACGGGCGTGACTTAGGTTGACTTCTCGACAGCATCTCCACGTCTCGACGGCGGCTCCACGTGGAAGATTCTAAGTTTACACGCCCTTGGTCACGGGCGTGACTTTGGGTCACGGGCGTGACCTGGGGCGTGACTTGGTGTGGGCTAGCTCAGACAGCGCGGCATCATTCTGGACTGATCTTTAGGTTACACGCCCTTGGTCACGGGCGTTACCGAGGGCGTGACATGCCATTTTTCCCGATTTGTCCCAAAATTCTGCAAATATTGAAATTAAGCTAATTTAGAATCAAAATTACAAAAAGAACTAACTTATAACCTAAAATTGACATAAAAGGAAAATTCATATAAAATATTTACAAAATTTTCTATTAAAAAGTTATAAAAATACTACTTATCAAAGATCGAAGAAAAAATCGAGGTGGCGGCATGTCTATAAGAGAACGTCGACATCTTCGCCTAGAGTGCTACCGAGATGTCTGGGGTTGACGCGGAAGTTGCATGTCATTGCCTCAATCTAGACCCCGCAGTCAAGCCTGTCCTCCAAAAGAAGAGGTCAAGTGCCACGATGTTGGTCGTGACGATCAGTGAAGAGGTGAAGAAGTTGCTTGAAGCAGGCTTTGTGTCAAGGATCCAGTACCCAGGCTGGGTCTTGAACGTTGTAATATGAAGAAGGCTGGGGGGCAGCTAGAGAATGTGTGTAGATTTTTCGTTGTTGAATAAAAGCTGACCAAAGGATTGTTATCCCTTGCCTTGAATCGACGGGCTGGTTGACTCAGCCGACGGTTTTTTCTGTAATGAGCTTTCTCGATGCATTTTTAGGATACCACCAGATCCGGATGCATGTGGTCGATCTGGTGGAGACCTTCGTGATGCTCAGAAGATTCATGATGAGGCTCAACCCTGCGAAGTGCGTGTTCGGGGAAGGAAGGGGGAAGTTCTGGGGGCATCTCCTCACCCCAGAGGGAGTGAAGCCCAACCCTGACAAGTTTAAGGCAATCCTGGAGATGACCTCATCGAAGACCGTGAAGGAAGTGCAAAGGTTGACTGGAAGCCTGGTTGGTCTTAGCCGCTTCCTGTCAAAGGTCGGGGAGAAGTGCTCTTCATTCTTCATGACGCTCTGAAAGAATGAAGTTTTGAGTGGCCTGAGGAATGAGAGAAGGCGTTCAAAAGGCTGAAGGAGCAGCTGACCAAGACACCTCTCCTTCAAAGCCCGAGGGAGAGCAAAGACCTTCTCATCTACCTGGGAGTAGGGGCGAAAGAAGTAATTTCTGTGCTAGTCCGAGAAGAAGGTAAGAAGTAGCTACCCATCTACTATGTTAGCCAGGTGCGGAAGAAGACAGAGTTGAGGTATCCAATCCTGGAGAAGCTTGCCTTCGCCTTGGTGGTGTCGGCGTGGAAGCTCCGGCCTTATTTTCAAGCTCACTCCATCCGGGTCATAACAGATCACCCTCTTCGAAGTATCCTTGAAAGGCTGGAGCATTCGGGAAGGCTAGCGAAATGGTCGGTAGAACTCAGTGAGTTTTACATTTCTTTCTCGCCCCGGGTGGCGATCAAAGCATGGGCAGTGGCGGACTTCTTAGCCAACTTCTTGATAGAAGCAGAGCTGGGAGAGGAAGCTTCTAATCCAGTTCCTTGGAACATATTCATAGACAGAGCTTCGGGCAGAAGCTCTGTGGGAGTAGGCATCGTGCTTGTCAGCCCGCAGGGAACCAGGATTGAGCAAGCCGTTGAGATCCTCTTCCCCATCACGAACAATCAAGCGGAGTATGAGTCAATAGTGGCAGGCTTGCGTCTCGCGAAGGAGTTGGGAATCCAAGATAACAGGGCTTTCCCTGATTCGATGGTAGTCGCATCGTAGATTTTGGGAGAGTTCAAAGTTCGCGGTGCCATCTTACAGAAGTACCATGTCAAAGTAAAGGGATTGATTGGAGGCTTTAAATCCTTCTTCGTCGAGCATGTATCAAGGGAGGAGAACTCGACAGTAGACCGTATGGCCAAGTACGGGTCGAGGGCTAGAGGAACCATCACGAAGTTGTTTCGACCGTCCATCGAAGAGGGGGAGATGATGGAGATTGAGCAGCGCCCTTCCTGGATGGATCCGTTCATTGTGTTTTTGAATTCTGGACAACTCCCGATGGGTGACGGGGACCAAAAGAATTTTAGGTATAAGGCGGCGTACTATCTAATACATAATGGAGAGCTGTATCGTAAGACCATCTCGGGCCCCCTGGCCAGATGTATCTCTGAAGTCGAAGTACCTCGAGTGTTGGAAGAGATCCACTCGGGAGAGTGCAGAAGTCATTCAGGGACTCGCACTTTGGAGCAAAGGGTTTTGAGGCATGGTTACTTCTAGCCTACTATCTGAAAGGATACGGAGGTCTTCTCGAAGAAGTGCGAGAAGTGCCAGCTATTCGCCCCCCTTCAGCTGCAGCCAGCCCAGTAACTTCGTTCAATCACCGCCCCATGGTCGTTCTCTATCTGGGGGATGGATTTGATAGGCCCCTTCTCTACAGCCAGTGGCCAAAGTAAGTTCGTTCTCGTCATGATCGACTACTTCTCCAAATGGATCGAGGTCAAAGCTCTGGCCAAGACCACCTCTCAGGTCATGAAGAACTTCATCTGGGGAGAAATCGTCTGCAAATTCGGGATCCCTCTCGCCATTGTCACCAACAACGGTCCCTAATTTGCCAGCTTGGAGCTAGAAGATTTTTGCATGCAGCTCGGAACCGATCTTCGGTTTGCTTCAGTGCACCATCCTAGGAGCAATGGGCAAGTGGAGGTCGCCAACAAGCTGATGATCAACCTCTTGAAGAAAAAAGTTGAGAACCTAAGAGGGAATTGGGAGGAGCATTTCACTTCGTTCTTGTGGGCTCTGAGGACCACTCCCAGCTCGGCCATGAGAGAGACTCCCTTCAAACTCTCTCGTGGGTCCGAAGCCCTCATCGCCGTAGAGTTGGAAGTCAGAAGCCTCAGAGTGGTTGCTGCTAAATACGGAGACGAAGAATGTCGACTAGAGAATGAGGAAGCTCAGAGGCTTTCTCTCGACTACATAGAAGAACTCCAAGACCTGGCCTCAGCTAGGCAGGATGAGATTAAGCATCGAATGGCAAGATACTTTGACAAACATGTCCGCCTCAAGCATTTCCAAGCAGGTGATCTTGTCCTGAAGAAAGTAGACATGGCGGGAAGATCAACGGCCGTTGGAAAGCTCCATCCAAATTGGGAGGGGCCTTTCATCGTCCACGAACCACTTGCGACAGGAGGATATCGCTTGTAGAATCATGAAGGGAAGCTACTAGGGAACACCTGGAGCGGCGATGACCTGAAAAGGTTTTACTCCTGAGCGGGAATATGTACGCCCCTCTTCTGTAAATTTATTCTTTATAAATAAATTTCTCACCTCCCTGAAATAAGGGATTGCAAGTGGTTCTTTTATCTACCTCGGCAAAAAAAATTCAAAAGAAAGGAAGAAAAACAGGTGAAGCTGATCTCCACGCTAGGTTGAGAAACGGGCCTCCGACTTGATTCTCGTAAAACCCAGAACGGATGATGGGACAGTGCCTCGGTAGTGCATTCTCCTAAGACCAAGCCTCTGCACTGACGGTCGAGATCATCTCCCCCTTGCACGTTGGCCGTAGATACCCTCTGACTCCATTTCTCATCCGACTGGAGAGATTATCAGGAAGAAGTCTGGACGCCGACCTCCCAATTTGACGAAGGGATGATCGACTTAACCTATCAGGGGGCCCTTGAATAAAGGTGTCGTATACCCTCGAGAGGCTAAAGTGGTCCTTGTATTTACCTCGACAAAAAATCTTCAAAAGAAAGGAAGAAAAGCAAGTGAAGTCGATCTCCACCCAAGGTTGGGAAACGGGCCTCCGACTTGATTCTCATAAAACCCAGAATGTATGGTGGTATAGTGCCTCTGTAGTGCGTTCTCTTAAGACCAAGCCTCTGCACTGACGGTCAAGATCAGATCCCCCCTTGCACATTAGCCGTAGATACCCTCCGACTGCATTTCTGGTCCGACTGGAGAGATTATCAGGAAGAAGTCTAGACACCGACCTCCCAATTCGACGAAGGGATGATCGACTTAACCTATCAGGGGACCCTTGAATAAAGGCGTCGTGAGCCCTCGAGAGCTGAGAGCTCGTAGCATAGCATTTCATTACCAATTATTTCGTCCAATCATTTGAGTTGGTGTGTTTAATCCCCTCTGATTATTGAGTATATCAGGAAAAAGTTCGTCTCATCAGCATCAACATCGCAGTGGGACGCAGACCTCGGGACGGTGTGTCCCCTCGGACCTCCCCGACTATCATTCCCTACTTGTCGATCTCCTAAATAGCACTCAGCATCGTGGTTGGACGGAGACCTCGGGACGGTGTGTCCCCTAGGACTCGCCCAACAGTCATTCCCTACCTTCTTTATTCTTAACTCCATTATTATAGCAACATCTTGGCAATTCTTCACCAGGTACAAGAAAAGGCCTTGAGAGCATATGTCCCTCAGGATCCCCTCCAAGTGTCCTTCACAGCTCAACTCTATCAAGAATTCTGAAAGAGGCGAGCAGGTAGGTGAGAGCATGTACGTGCGAGTTTGCAGGTGCGAGCACGAGCGAGCGGGCAGCTACTTGCAAGTAAGGGATGATCGTTGACCGTGGCGAGTATCTTCCAAGGTCGCACTAACCTCCATAGCAAGCAAACAAGCTCGTCTCGAGCCTAAGAGCCTAGAGAGCACTCAATCTCGCCTCGAGCCTAAGAGCCTAGCGAGCACTCAACCTCGCCTCAACCATAAAGCCTAGCGAGCACTCAATCTCGTCTTGAGCCGAAGGGCCTAGTCGGCATACAAGCGAGAAATCAAGCATGGTAGAAAAAGGCGAGCAAAAAATCTGTCTTCATTTCATTTATATGTTCTGAATTACATCTTCAAAAAATTACTTACATGTGTCCTTAAGCCATCAAAAAAGAGCCCCGGGCGACTATACCTCATCCTCGCCTCCAT
Source organism: Dactylorhiza incarnata (assembly GCA_033032865.1). Taxonomy (NCBI): domain Eukaryota; kingdom Viridiplantae; phylum Streptophyta; class Magnoliopsida; order Asparagales; family Orchidaceae; genus Dactylorhiza; species Dactylorhiza incarnata. The sequence goes on along the minus strand of JAWHQI010000026.1, from coordinate 992,510 downwards.
CTTCGTCCTCTTCCTCGCCATTAATGTCGACATCTTCCTCGCCATCCTCGACCTTAGAATCTTCATCCTCGACATCACTGGAAGACAGGGAAGGGACTCGCCTAGGAGAGACGGACTCTTCGACGAGTAGCACCGGGATGATATCCATCACAGTCAAGTCCATTGCCTCCGGCTTCAAATGGCCTTCAGCTTTCAACTGAATCAAGACAACCTTCCCGGTTACACATGCAATCTTCAGGAGGATGTGTAACATCTCATCATCGTGGATCCTGATCTGCTTGCCGACTATGGAGGGCCCTCCTCCGATGGTTGTTGCTCGACAGGGCGAGTTTCCAGCTCGACGATGCGAACTTGGGCAGCCTCCATGGACAGTCGAGTGTCTTCCAGCTCTTTCTCCAGATAGGATACCTTCTTCACCGTTTCAATCTCTGTAGCCTGCAAGCATGAGAAGTAAAAGTTAGTGAGATAATCGGCACAATAGGCGAGTACTCGAGAAGAGAGAAAAGCAGCGAGCGAGTACCTCATATTCTTTGCACTTGGCGAACTGTTTCCCCAAGGAGAGGATTTTCTGGCTCTGCACCTTGATCGTCTGCTCATACTCGAGCAGGCGCCTCGCCGTTGTATGGCACAGCTCGGCGGATCGCAGCAGAGAGCGCGAGCTCTGGTGGGCCAGATACTCGGGGAATGCCTCCTATAGAACCTCTGCATCCGCGTGACCATATAGCGCGAACACTACATTGAATGTTTCGCCTCTATCTTCCCAATCCTCCGACCATGCGGGGAGGTTGGTGCTCAACGTCACCTCATGGGCGTGCTCCGCCCAAGTCACCAACGGGTGACCATAGGCGTCCTCGCCACGGATACCCTTGTTGAAGTTCGGATGGCTGTGGGGCTCGCCAGCCTCCGAAGGGTCCGCCCTCGCATTCAGGTCCCTACTCGCGACCTGTTTCTTCCTCGATGGCTCCTTAGCTGGGGCTTTGGCCTTCCTTTTCTTCGAGGTTTCCGGCTTCCACGCCGGCAACCACCAGATCCTCGTCGCCCTGCGACAATCCTATTGGGGAGGAGCTCCCATCCTCATCCACTGAGGTCCCCGCGCCCCCTTGGGAAGGAGCTGGCACCTTTGCCACGTGTAGAAGCTCGCGCGGCAAAGTGCGAGTAGCTGCAAAAGACAGAAGACAAAGTGATTAATCGCCAGGCGAAGATGAAAAGGTGAGTACAACCCATACTCGCTCAGAAGACTATCTTCGCCCGAGAAGACCTCTGCGAGCACGTCTACTTGCCTTCGCTAGTAGACCATGTCGAAGCAGCGATTCTGGAAGGAGTCAAGAAGCTTTTTTTGAGATCACTCCAGGTAGGGAACAGAAGGCGCTCTGTGGAGGCTGGAAGGACGAGCTTGGGATGGCCTCAAAGTTGCCACTGACGACGACCAGCCACTCTCCCCAGCGGTGGTTCTTGTTCGCTGTGCTAACTAGCGAGCAGACGTGGCTGCAAAGGAAGATGACGCCCTCGCTGGTCGCCATGAAAGAGAAGACCCTCTTGAAGACAGAGAGATCAAAGGCGATCCTCTCTTCTCGCAGGAAGCAGAGAAACCAAATGATCATCGTCATGCCATTGGGGTTAATCTAGGCGGAGACTATCCCGAAGTAGCGCAGAATTTGGCATAATTTTGGCCACAATGTTAATCGTAGGCTGACTTCGAAGTGGGGAATGGGGAAGACCACCTCGGTAGTCGAGAAGGTGTTTAGTCGCTCGCTTGGGCGAGGAAGCCTAGAGACAAACCCCAGGGACAAGTACTTCTCGAAGAACTCGTCCAAGTCCTTCTGCCGAGTAATGGACTTCTTGAAGGACGTCGCCGCAAAGTTCTTCGTGTGATTCGCACGCCGGATAGTCGCCTCGTCAGACATCCTGCAGAAGAAGGAAGAAAAGAGTGAGTATCGAAAAGGCGATAAGAGAAGTAATCGGGAGATACTCGCTGGTAAGAAGGAATAATTGGAAAAGGCGTAATTAGTACTTACCCACCCCCCCTATTTATAGGGATAGAGGAGACCCGGCGTGTCGGCTACGCCGCCGCGAACAGAAAGAAGGGGTGGCGAGCATCGAGGGAAGTTGTCATACCCGATGTACCCATCAAACTCGCCAACATACAGCTCGCGACGACCTGCATCAGAACACAAGTAGCTCGCTGAATATACGCGATATTCAACCACTACTCGCAGAAATGAAGATGGAAAAATTTAGACATCATCACAACAAACAAGCAAGGAATAAAGGGCGAGATTGGAACACTCGTCAAATAATGTTATATGAATAAAAATGTTCAGATTACAACTACTCGCCAAATGGCGCAACTCAACTACAAAACAGAAAAATGCGGCTACTGAGGGCCCTGGAGGTTCGCCTGGGGATTGGGGGTTGCGGATGTCGCCCAACCCAGCCCATGATGCGAGCTCGCTTGAAATGCATGAAGGGCAGGATCATCGCATCCTCACCCTGCCGCAGCTGGTCCTCGATCCTCGCTAGCCGTCCAACTGAGCCCATGCTCGCGCACATCCCAACCAGCTCATCATGGTGCAGCTATTGGCGATGCTCAATCCTAGTGACCCGGCGCTCCAGGTCGCTGACAGACTGAAGGTGAGATTCCGCACCAGCCAGCCGAGTATCAAACTCTTCCAGCCTGGATACCCGCACCTCTAGCTCGATTAGGTGACGATGAGGCTCGCTAACCGCCAAGTGCTCAAGCTTTGCCTCCAGCTCCAGAATGGCACGAGTAGCCCTCTCCTGGTACTCGCGAGAAGAGAGCCTGGTGGCGTTGATCAGGGCCCCCACTGGAGTATGGGCGCGAGCTGCAAAGAGAAAGGATCGGCAGAGCTTTAGCAAGTGAGCATAAAACGAAGATCGAAGCAACCACCACAAGCAAACGACCAGTTACCAGGGCGATGAGCTTCGTTCCTCATATCGTGCGAGGACTGCGAGATCGTCGGCGAGGAGAGATCCTTCCTCGATGTGGATACAGGCTGCGGTGGCCAGCATCTCGCCGGCTGGAGTGAGATCCACTGGTGTGCTCCCTACTGGGAGGCATATTCCCCCGGACGCGACCATCCACTGGTCGCCCTCCCAGCTCGGGGCGAAGAACCCGGAAGAGCCCCCAACCCCGCCTCGATGCGAGGACTCCACCGGATAGGTTGAGGGAGTGGTGGAAGACGGAGGGCGATGATCGCTCGGAACATCGGTAGGAGGCGGCAATGGAGGTGGTGGTGGAAGCCCACCTACGGGAAGCTGCGAGCTACTCGCCAGTTCTGGTCGCAATAAAGGCGGTGGCGGTGGAGGCACGCAACTCACCAAGGGATCCCCTTGCTCGCTCATAGGCCTCTTCTCTATGGAAGAGCTGTGATGAATTTGGACTGGGCGACCACGGCGAGATCCCCACCCAGCTTCGAGCGCGACCATCGGCGATGATCGCAGAGGGGTGACGTCCAAATGCTCGACTGACACTCCAGTAGACGGAAGATTTGCAAATAGAAGAAAGAGGCGTCAGAACATCGCCAGCAACACCATGATAGCGACATTCCTAGGCATCGAGTATGAAACCCATACCTTGCGAAGGAGGTAGATCAGGATGAGTCTAGATCTGGGAACCAGTGGCGCCAGCCTGAGGAGCCACCTTGGGCACAGGATGCTCGGAGGCAGGCTGCTCACCCTCGACAGAGAGGCCCAACGTAGACACAAGTCAAACTCAAAAGGTAAATGTAGAAGCTAGGAGTCGAAGACCCAAGATAGATCAACCAGCAGGATCAGCAGAAGGCCTGTGCGAGTAGTGGTCCGGCATGTGCAAACAACCCCCACTACTCGGCAGGTGGGCGACTAGAAGCAGTACTCGCCAAAAATCAGTCGAGGTCCCCTTGATCCTCGCATAGTCGTCGGGTTGGGTTTGCTATAAAAAGACCCCCCTCCCCTTTGGTTTTCCTATAAATAGGACCCTGGGGGTACTTGGATTGGCACCTGAACTTGAGCTTTCGGAGCCCAACTTTCGAATTCTCGGCCCCGTCATCCTTGGTCATCACTTTTGATACTCGCCAAGTCGGTGCCTTCCTCGTACCCTGTTCGACCATCTTTGGTTGTGGAGGGGAAGTCTCTTCTGAGCTTCCGGGTACGTGGTGGGACCTCACTGCCGTAGCGCCTGGGATCCTGTTGTTTCCGTTCTAGTTCCCTCTTCATCGCCAGCCGAGTCGTCTGGTCAGATCACTGGGCGAGTAGCCTCCGGCTGCATTGATCCGAATTTTGGAGCTAGGATTTTCCTGGCTCCAACACCGCCTGCTTAGGATTGCTTTGCTCGGGCCGTGCAAACAGGTAAGTCGGGGGGTGTGATGAGTCCAATTTATATATGATTTTTCATACTCGTCTGGGCTAGTTTTCACGCGCTTGCACTTCACTTTTGGATCATAATCTTTTCTATTACACGATATCATTTATGTACACTAAGTGCACATTTAAGCCCGTTTTGGTGTGGTTTTATCCTACCCTTGTATTCCGCTCGTTTTTATTGTTAAATATATATCTCTCTGTGAATGCTTAGATTGGATATTATTTTCCCCTACCAGTGGCCTGGTCATGTTTTCCTGCAGGTACAAGGTTTGTGTGGATGCTCGGAGTTGGGTTGGGCCATTTTTAGCCTAATGGGCCACTGGTCGTGCATTTGTGTTCGCGCACGATCAGGCGCACGCCCACTGGTCGTGTGCATTCCCCCTTTTCCAAACCGAGCGGTTCACATGATCACTGGCCTTCTTCTCGCATGACCACTAGCCGTGCGCCACTAATCGTGCGCTATTTTGCCATTCTAGATTTTGCTACAGGTTGTTCTCGCACGCTCAGTGGCATTTCTTCTCACACGACCACTGGTCATGCGCCACTGATCGTGCGTGTTCAAAATTCTGCTTTTTATAAATACACATTTTCACAAATCCTTCCGCCCTAATCCACAGTTTAGATCTTTTTGAGCGCTGTATTTAGGTACCCTTCATCCTCCTTCACCCTCCATCATCCAAGAGCCTCCAAGGAGAGGATTCTAGCCCAAAGATCATCAATATCAAGCAAGGAGATCGTGCACCAGAGTAGATCGGGTTGTGAGATGAGGAAGATGGGTCATTGGGAGGAAGTGACAGCCCTCCTCTACCCCGGACGCAGTTGTGGACCGAGTTTGCATGCGGATTGACAACCCAGCGATTCCTTCCGCGAATCCCAACAAGGCTTCGGACATGGTCGATTCCTTTACTCTTTTTCCTCTTGATTTGTTATTTAGGACAAGATTTCTCTAACTTTTGATGATGAACACTATAAACCATGTGTTGTAATGCAGATTTCATTTATATGAAATCATTTTGTTTATATGTGTGTATGAGGTGTGCCGCCATTGCATTCTGCAAACCCTCCATTCCATTTCGCAAGCCTACTCTTCCATTTCACTAGCCTACTAGCCCATTCTGGAAGCCTACTCTTCCATTCTGTTTGACTACTCTTCTACTACGTGAGCCTACTCTTCCATTCCGAGAGCCTACTATTCCACTCGCCAAGCTAAGCGGTGTTAACGGCCCGTATAATCCACCTCACTTCCGCTAGTGCGAACCACTCCATTTGCTTGCCTTCTCGCCCATCCGCCTTGCGAAGCAGTGCATAACGGCCTGCATAGTTTCCATCCGCCCAGCGAAGTTGTGCATAGCGGTCTGCATAGTAGTGTTAATTTAGTTTATTTTATTTGTTTTCCACTAACATATCCGATCTGTCTGCAACCCATCCGACTTAAAGGACTTCGATCTCAAGTCCCTCCTCGATAGATAACTTCACCTTATTGTGTTCCTTTGAGATTCGATACTCGGGGATTCACTACTCATTTTATATTACTTGAACGATCGGTACACTGCCATTTCGTGCCGCAGTCTTGCTCCCGCCTATAGCGATGTGCTAGATAAGCGCATCATGGATTGTGGACGGTTTGATTTGATTTATGGAAAACAGAATAAAATAAACTAAATACTAAATTACTATGCAGGCCGCTATGCACTGCTTCGCAAGACGGATGGAAACTATGCAGGCCGCTATGCACTGCTTCACTAGGCGAATGGGCGAGAAGGCTTGCGGATGGGGTGAGTGTAACTGTGGAAAGGTGTGAGGGTCGTTAGCACCTCTTGGCTAGGCGGATGGATTACACGGGCCGCTATGCACTGCTTTACTGCATGGATGGATGAGTGGGCTTGCATATGGAGTGAGTCGCACCGGCAGGATGAGGGTCGCAAGCACCTCATCAATAAGCATGCCACTACCAATTGTTAGTGCGGCAACACCGAACACTCACACCACAATCACCACGAAAGCACACCTCAAGCACTCATAAAGCCTGAAAACATTTCATAATATATAACAAGAAGTTCAACAAATATAGAGTGCAACATCATCAGCATAAAGAGAAACTAACTACAATCATAAGGAGGAAAGGAGGGAGAGCTAGAAATACAACCAAATCTAGAGGCTTGTCAGTATTCACGGTAGGAATCGTCGGGTTGTCAATTCGCGTCCTAGCTCGGTCCACAACTGCGTCCGGGGTCCAGAGGAGCTGTCACCTCCCTCCAATATACCCATCTTCTCTGTCTCACGATCCAGCCACCACAAAAGTCGTATACTCCTTCCTCGGTGATGAGAGTAGAGCTAGGATATCTCCCTTGAAGTGCTTGGATGATGTGAGGTGGCCTCGGGTGAAAAGGGGGGGAAGAAACCTTCGAAAACGGAGCTTTCCCCCTTATGGCGGAAGAAAATCGCGAGCAGCCCCGGCTGTATCTGACCTAAAATCGCAAACATCATATATATAGGCGGGAGATTAAACAGCACGCATGATTAATGGTGCACGACTAGTGGTCGTGTGTGAAGAAATGCCACTGATCGTGCGAGGACAACCTGTAGCAGAATCCAGAATGCCAAAATAGCGCACGGGTAGTGGCGCACGGCCAGTGGTCGTGCGAGAAGGAATCCAGTAATTGTGCGAACCGCTCGGGTGAAAAATGGGGGGAATATGCACGACCAGTGGTCGTGCGCCTGAACTGGTCGTGTGCCTGATCGTGCGCGAACAAAAATGCACGACCAGTGGCCTATTAGGCTAAAAATGGCCCCAACCCAACTTTGAGCGTCCACACAACCCATGTACCTGCAAGAAAATAGTCCAGGCCACTAGCAAATGCATTCCACATGATCAACAGAAACAGTATAGCATCATAGAAAAGATGAAACGTAAGAAATCACACCAGACTGGGCTGAAAACGTGCACTATGAGTGAAATAGGCAATATAATCGAATAGAATCAATAATGGGCCTAAAGTGTAGTGCAACGACATGGAAAATGGCCCAGATGAATCGGGAAATAACTATATAATTCTGACTCATCACACCCCCAGACTTACCTATTTGCGTGTCCCGAGCAAACAAACTCTATGCAGACGGGGAAAATAAAGTAGTTGTCCTAACACTATGCCACGAAGTACCATGTGAAGTCGCATGCTCACGTGCACAGAAAAATAGTAGAATTGATTTCTAATTCGAATAGAGTAAATATATATTGCTAGTACTCATATTGGGAATCAGTTGTGAATCATCTGGTCACGTGTAGAGAGAAAATAGACTAACCGCTCAGACACGCATTGATAAAGATTGGGGATCGGAACAACCTCCACCAAAATCCATCGGTGTCGATGACCATAAGCTCACCCGTTCGCATTCTGTCTACAACACTAGATCGGTTCACTGTGCAAGTTAGTAGGACTTTAGGTTTTAAATGTGGCTTGGGTTATGGTAAGGTAAACAAAGATAAACAGAAAGGCTACATGCACCTAACCCAAATGAGCACACAAAACAACTACCCCAAGCTCCACAATACAATGCAAGTGCACCACACCGCCAGACTTAAACTATTGTAACATGGGTGTGTGCACTGCCTACTCCCAAAACACAATTCTCAAATGATTTTCAATCAAGCCTCATAATAAAGTCTTTTCCTCTTTTTTTTTTACTTTTCTTGTCTTCTTTTCTTTTCTTTTCATTTCAGCATATTTTTCAAATAGACACATCCACATGATCATGATATAATCACCACAATCAACACCCCAAAATGCAAATAATTAAAGACTCTAGCAAGAATTTGGGCGTGCAATTAGGTTTGGCTTTTAGGCTTTGGTGAAGCAAAGGTGGAGCTGAATCAACAGGAAGGGATAGGCATAAAAGGGCTAGCGAGGGTAGAAGATATGAACGATACACACGCTCAACCGGGCCAAAATGATGGCCTACATCACACTCGCACCACAGAACTATCATATGCTAATGCTTCAAAAATCGCTTGGGGCAAGTTCTTAGCCAACGAAAAAGACTATCCTTCCTCCCAACTTAAGCAATACTAATCTAGTGATTGTCTACACACATCCCTACGATATCATTTGATTCACAACGGATTCACCATTATGAGTAGAGTAAACAACATTTACACTAATAGAAACAATATAAAACTAAAAGTATAAAAAAATCTACTCTACATGATTTCTATGCAAGACATGAGCACTCGACTAGGAGCACTGCATGAGTCAACATTTTACTCCATTACATAATCTTAAGCCAGCACCTAGACTTTCCCAAATCACACAAAAGAATGAGTTCAACTCAAGATGCGCCAACAGCTAAGTACACGCTCAAGTGGGTGATGTGGTGTGCAATGAAAATGGATAAAACATCTTAAATAAATGCTTCTAGCATGCTATGCAATAGTGCACATGAGTGGGTACATAAAATGACTCTCCCCTAGACTTAAACTAAACAATCTAATACAATATATAACTATGAAATTCAAAATAAAGCTAGGGGAAGAGAGTACCCAATGCTCAGCAAGTGAGCATACCAGAAGATTGGCATGTAAACCAAGACAAAGCTGCAGCATCCCCATCCAAAAAAAGGAACCTGCAGGGGTGAACTCCTCCAAAACAAAAGAAACAGGCAAACTTAAAAAAAAGGAAATACAACTAACTAAACAAACTAGACAAAATAAAAATACAAGAAAAAGTAAGATAACTACTGGGATAATTGTCCTCGCAGCACGACTTATTCAAAACTTTAAGAGTTTTATCTAATGGGTGTATGAAAAAGGAAATGTACAGGTAACTGTTCTAATATGCGGGTCGGTAGCAGGTACCGATATGACGACAGAACATTTACTCCCCTACCTAAATATAAATAATACTTACTCTTCATAGGTAGAGGGAATAAAAAGTAAGAAGAGGAGGAGGAATACTCCTCACAAATCTCACCAAAAACATCCTTGCCCAGCAAGGTGTCATCTTCAGGGAGGCGGCAGGAGGAGAAGGCAATGACTGAGGCTTCCTCTATGGAGGAGGGATCAACCTCCTCACATAAGAGGATACATTCTTCATTGACTTGAGCAAAATGCTCAAGTCCTCCTGAAGTACCTGTGGAGGCTCAATCTACATAGGCTCGGATGAAGAAGGGGGGTCAGGAAATAAAGGAGAAGAATGACAGAAATAATCAAAAATCAGGGGAGTGGTCCCAGACTCACTCCCAGCAGGATCCAAGGATAGATCACTGTCATCATCGTAAGTATCATAGCAAGGGGGGCTCGTGAACTCAAGGGCCTCGGCGGTGAGTTGGACCTCCTCATCCCATGAAGAAGTGCAAACCTCCTCATCAGAAAGAGTATCCTCATCATCCCACCTTGGTGCACCATCATGCTCAAAGTAATTGTTCTCCCCATCGGAGAGAACAACATCATCATCCCACTTTGGAGCAACCTCAGGCTCCGAAACATCACCCTGCTCAATTACTTCGACATGATCATCTAAAATTGGTGTAGAAAATTTATGCAAAGATGGTGGAGGAATAATGGATTCAGAGAATATCTGAGTTGGTTCCTCCATATGTGAATCATAAATAGGTGAAGAATGTACAATATGAGACAATTCCACATTATCTAAGTATGAATCAGAAGCTATTTTGATGGGTATATACGCAGCGGTCCCATGAAGAAAGGCGGGTACTGCGAGAAACTCATTAGAAATTGAAGGAGCGTAAGAATGGGAAGAGGATGGCACAATACGAATATTTGGTTCATCATCCTCCTCCATCTGGCATTGGAACGCAACGCAATCCTTCAGAGCGTGATTTATGCTCCAACAAAACAAACACTTAAGATCAATCCTTGACCTCGAAAGAGGTGGGATACTATATGTCGTTGGTGTTCGTGGTGGAGGCACATGGTTATGATAATCAGGTCGATCGTATGTGGAACTATATGATATTGATTTCCCATAAGCCGAGTTGTAAGAATCATAGCCACAGTTTCCCATATGACATTGTTCAATATGATGACTGGATGCCCCGCACCATCTGCATTGCAAGTATGCATACATATTGTTGCGGGATGATTCACCAAATAAATATAATATTTGCAAGAATTAACTACAAATAAGCAACTAAAATGAGAAACCTACTTTGTAAATTTTGAAATATAAAAGGAGTAAATAAAATCAAAAAGGGCTAACTAAAATGAAAACAAGATAAATAGAAAAATACAAACGATGCAATATACAAATGGAAGAACTTCTTTCTCTTGACTTCCTCTCCAATAACTCACATGACTATGTTCCCCAACAATGGCGCCAAAAACTTGATGCGCAGAACTAGCACACCGCTATAGGCGGTAGCATGACTGTGCCACAAAACGGCAGTGTACCGATCATTCAAGTAATATAAAATGGGAGTGATTCCCAAATATCGATCTCAAAGGAACACAGTAAGCTGGAGTTTACTTTGAGGAAGGACTTGAGATTGAAGTCCTTTAGGTCGGATGGATTGCGGACAGCTTGATTTGATTTATAGAAAACAGAATAAAATAAACTAAATACTAAACAACTATGCAGGCTGCTATGCACTGCTTCGCAAGAGGGATGGAAACTATGCAGGCCGCAATGCACTGCTTTGCTAGGCGAATGGGCGAGAAGGCTTGCAGATGGGATGAGTGTAACTGCGGAAAGGTGTGAGGGTCGTTAGCACCTCTTGGCTAGGCGGATGGATTACACGGGCCGCTATGCACCGCTTCACTTCGTGGATGGATGAGTAGGCTTGTTGATGGAGTGAGTCGCACCAGCGAAATGAGGGTCGCAAGCACCTCGTCAGCAAGCACGCAACTAGCAATTGCTAGTGCGGCAACACCGAACACTCGCACCACAATCACCACGAAAGCACACATCAAGCACTCATAAAGCATGAAAACATTTCATAATATATAACAAGAAGTTCAACAAATATAGAGTGCAACATCATCAACATAAAGAGAAACTAACTACAATCATAAGGAGGAAAGGAGGAAGAGCTAGAAATACAACCAAATCCAGAGGCTTGTCAGGATTCACGGTAGGAATCGTCGGGTTGTTAATCCGCGTCCTAGCTCGGTCCACAACTGCGTTCGGGGTCCAGAGGAGCTTTCACCTCCTTCCAATATACCTGTCTTCTCTGTCTCACATTCCAGTCGCCACAAAAGCTATATACTCCTTCCTCGGTGATGAGAGTAGGGCTAGGATCTCTCCCTTGAAGTGCTTGAATGATGCGAGGTGGCCTCGGGTGAAAGGGGGAGGAAGAAACCTTCAAAAATGGAGCTTTCCCCCTTACGGCGGAAGAAAATCGCGAGCAGCCCCGGCTGTATCTGACCTAAAATTGCAAACAGCCAGTGGCGCACGACCAGTGGTCGTGTGCGAAGAAATGGCACTGATCGTGTGAGGACAACCTGTAGCAGAATCCAGAATGCCAAAATAGCACACGGGCAGTGGCGCGCGGCCAGTGGTCGTGCGAGAAGGAATCCAGTGATCGTGTGAACAGCTTGGGTGAAAAATGGGGGGAATGCGCACGACCAGTGGTCGTGTGCCTGATCATGCGCGAACAAAAACGCACGACCAGTGGCCTATTAGGCTAAAAATGGCCCCAACCCAACTCCGAGCGTCCACATAACCCATGTACCTGCAAGAAAATAGTCCAGGCCACTAGCAGATGCATTCTACATGATTAACAGAAACCGTATAGCATCATAGAAAAGATGAAACGTAAGAAATCACACCAGACTGGGCTGAAAATGTGCATTATGAGTGAAATAGGCAATGCAATCGAATAGAAGCAATAATGGGCCTAAAGTGTAGTGCAACGACATGGAAAACAGCCCAGATGAATCCGGAAATCACTATATAAACTGGGCTCATTAGAGGTCTAGGTGAATTTCCACTTGTGTCATGCATTTAAGGACATCATTACAACCTTGATGATCTCTCTGAGGAAAGCAATTTCGGTCTCTTTTCTGCACGACATTTACCCTATTGATCATCTTGGTCTGTGACCTTCGAACACTCATTGGCCTAAGGATAGCCAAGTTTTGTGAAAGGGGCGGTCAGGAGCATCTGTGACTGCCTCCTGAGCCCGGGAGTGTAAGATCCCTCTCCCGCACCTGGAGAGCTTCCGGATCTTATGCCCAGAACCGCCGCCTTACGGTGACACTAACACCCGAGTTAGCTGCCTCCGCAAGACGCCGATCCTGCCGGCAAGAACGATCAACTAGGCCAACAAGAATAAGAAAAAGTAAACAAGTCCACAATCACACGCATCTGTATATATATATATATATCCAAATATAAACTGTCCATCAATGAGTACAATAAAAGGAGTAAATGGGTCTTAAGCCCGGTACATGTCCAAATGAAAAGACAACAAAGTAAACCCTCTCTCTCACTACATCTATGCGGAAGCTAAACAAACTCTTGAATCTAGTAGAAGTAATGCGCGGCATCTGCTCCTCAGGTCCTGTCTCCTCTTCTAGCTGGGGCTCCATCACCTCGGGCACCTACGGTCACAACCGACCGTTAGTCATAAAGACTAAGCCGATTTTGTGCCCGCCTCCCCCCGCGACTCCTAGGCACCGTGCGGGAGGACGAAGCAGAGGAAAAACAAATGGTAATAAAAACAAGGCAGGTGACAGGAATTCAATGCTAGCAAGTATATAAAGTAAAAGACGTAATACTTCTAGCTAGCAGTGTGTATGAGCAGTAATTAAAGCAGTAAGTAAAGTAGTAAGGCGCAAGTAGTAAGTAAACAAGTAAGCTATTCTACACTACCATCACATGAATACCTTAACTTATATGAATGCCCATACAACTTATAAGTTAAGATTTCCAGAATTATAACTTATCATATAAAAGAGCCCGTACTAAATTATATGATAAGGGTCTACAAGGATGTTATGCAATGCTATGATGTGCAATGTAATGATGCAACTCACACACACGACTCTGTGATCACAGACCTTTAATAGTTCCCTCTATTCGAGTGTGTCAACTTAGGTACCCAGTTGAGGCAAACAGGGCAGTGGACCGGGTTGTCCACTTCTAGGTTTGTGTAACACCACCCAACCTAGACCTTACGTACGCCCCTAAGAACACACAGGATATCCGCATACTATCTGGTAAGCACCACCTCTAGCCCTCTATTCGAGTCTCCGCTCAGGTAACCTGTTGAGGCAAACAGGGCAGTAGACCGGGCTGTCCACTTCTAGGCTTGTGTGACACCACCAAACCTAGACCTTATGTACGCCCCTAAGAACACACAGGGTATCCGCGTACTACTTGATACAACAATGCCTCTAAGTGAAACACCAAGCTCTTGGCTCGGAGGACTCGACCAGTCCTTTCTTATAACCCGAGCCTATCTCTCGCAGGACTATCTCGTCTGGATATTCAATCTCCCATCCCCAACTCGGGATGAAGTCTATCATGTCTCTTAATTTACCTAATTAGACTACGCTTGACTAATCATTATTATGCTTAGAAGCTTTCGGTGAATTCTGGACTTCCCGAGGGCTACCCGGTGAATGGTTCGCAAGGTACTAGGGTATGTGATGGGATGATGGCCAACCCCTTTCTAGGATAATTAATATTATTGGTAACTACACTGACCTAAAATTCCACCCTCTCATTACTCTTTATAACTTAGGTGATTTCGCGCCTTATGTTTCATCTCACTCCTAAGCAACCGTTCTTTTGAAAGGTGATCAACTCTAGTAATTCTTCGTCTCTTAGTGGTCTACACTCATATCTTGTTATAACCTAAATTTCACTGATTTCCTATGTGATCTTGATGTCCTAATCATCATATTGAGTTTTCACTATCCGCAGACCATGGCATATAACTAACTTTGATTCCTATGTTGGAACCTAGGTCAAATCACTTCCAAATGACGTCAAATTTTTATCGTAAGTTCATAATGGATATAATAAGGGATGATCAGAATCTAAGCATTTTTCATATAATTTTGACCTCCATAAAAATTCATTAATTAATAATCTCAATCTAAAATGTGAAGGAGATATCAGGTTAGTGAATTCAAACTTGCTAAATATTCTTCCAGAGGTGATATTTGACATAATAATAAGATTCCCAATGTTTCATAATTTTCCAGCAGTTATATAATCATGATTTCCAATTTTCAATAAATGAATGAAAATATAACTTTACCCATCAAGTACAAGATTGTGACTTCCTAAAATTCTGAGAAAATAACAGTGGCACTATAATGATATCAAAACATCAATTCCAGAAGATCACATTTTTCCAGCAAATTTAAGCCCATAATTTCTATTTATCATTAAAGGGGTGACAAAGTGACTTTGTACTTCAAGTACTAGATTTTGAATTCCTAAAATTCTGAGAAAATTACAGTGGTACTAAAATGATATCAAAACATCAATTCCAGAAGATCACATTTTTCCAGCAAATTTAAACCCATAATTTCCATTTATCATTAAAGGGGTGACAAAATGACTTTGCACTTCAAGTACTAGATTTTGACTTCCTAAAATTCTAAGAAAATTACAGTGGCACTATAATGATATCAAAACATCAATTCCAAAAGATCACATTTTTCCAGCAAATTTAAACCCATAATTTCTATTTATTATTAAAGAGGTGACAAAATGAATAAAGGGTATTTCAATATGAATAATGTCCCTAAAAATCTATCAAAAATCCCAGAGGTTTATAATTGTATTTCTAACTATTTTTCATAGTTTCACAACCTTCTCATGCATTTAGCTCAGTGAAACCCTAGTATTCAGATTTGTGACCTAAGGGTATTTTTGCCATTTACTAAAAGTAAAGCCTCTGAAATTTTCCACAAAAATTTCCAGAGTCCTTCATGTCATGAATATAATTTCTCCTGAGTTCTATAGTTTTCTACAAGGTATTTATCATGAAACTTTCATGAACATTAATATGTGACCTAATTCACATTAAACCAAAATGGGGGGGGGGGGGGGGGGGGGGGGGGGGGTTGATCCCAAAAATCCCAATATTCTTTTAGGTGGTGCGTTTTGATATAAGGAAGGTGCAACCAAAGTTCCAGAGGCTAAAACCTATCTATTTCTTCTGAATTTGCAAAATAGACCTTTGTCTATTGGCACACCATTGTCCCTTGTAGGTAGAGACATGCAATGAGGATTTACCTCTCATGTAGAGATCCATTTGGTCTCAAATTTTAACCATAGTTTACTATTGTCTAAATGAAGGTGACACCCAAGTTTGGGGTCATTTGGAGTTATATAGCTCTAATTATTTCATTTATTTAATTTTCCATATTTTGAATAAAACTATAGAAAAATTGTCTCCAAAAATTTTGATATTTGAACCTAAGCTAGGTATATGGCACATACATGCATGGCTAAAATCTCAGGTCCATCAGACTTGGCATTAAAAAGTTATACACATTCAAAGATCTGATTTTTGTTTTGACCAGCCTCATTAAAATGAGGACTGTGGGACCTACATTTGTCCAAATGGCCTGATTTAAGTTTCAAAAGAAATTAGACATCAAGGCCTACAATAGTTGTCTCAGGCAACTTTTCCTAAAAAGACATCTAAGGGCCTTAAAATCAGGCATGAAAAATCATTTGGTAGTGTGACTGAATTCATATAATATTCATGAATTATATATATATATATATATATCAAAACATTTGCACGAATCCTGGCGTAAATCCGACGGCATCCCGTCGTCTTCCCCGGTAGCCAACAGCTAAGATTTCTCCCTCTTGGGCAAACTAGATTTGGCAATTCCCGGCAACCTATAGCCCACCACCGCCGACCACCGCCTCCACCACCTCCATTGAGGTGGTGGCCATCGTTTGACAGCGACACGGACGCCGTAGATCCCATCTCTGGCGATCCTGAGCAAGAACAAAAGCTCGGAAAAACGCCCTCTAGCTCACATGGGATCGGGCTCAATTGAGCCCGATATCTCTCCTAGGTGGATCTAACATCTAGCATAGAGGGAGAGGGGGAGAAACTGGACCTTAGTAGGGCTTGGCGGCGACGGCGGCGGCTGTTGACCATGGATCTTCTCTCCTCTGGCGATCCTCTCCGATTTCCTGATACAACACTGTTTCCTTCACTCCAAGGCACGAGCTCCACTCCTCTGAACGTTCTGAAGCTGATGAAAAGGTCTCGAGAGGCTGAGAAGGGTTGTACATATGGTTTTGAGCTGGTGGTTTTCAAACTCCTCCTTGGATGCTCCTCCCAGCCACCACATGGCATTGCCCCAGCAGGAATTCGGCTGGCATTCATGTGGGGATCTTAGAGAGGGCTTTGGGCAGAGGAATGGAGAGCCATGTGGCTCTCCATTCCTCAAAATCATCTTTGTCTCTAATGGAGGAAGGGGAAAATGACCATGCTACCCCTTAGCATGTCATTGCATGCTGGATTCAGTGGGCAAGGCTGGTCATTATGCATATGGGCTTCAGAGTGGGCTGACTTTGGGGCATTAGCCCATATGGCTTGGCTTAATTCCTTCAATTACCCAATTTAGCCCAATTTTGGCCTAGAGTTGACTTTAGGGTTTGACTTGGTCAATTGATGAGCTGACTGGTCCAATGTGATGGTCTTGAGTCTATTGACACTACCCAAGGTTGGTTGAGTCATGGTGAAGACCAAAGTGAGCTAATTTGACCAATAGGTGTGATTTTGACCAAAATTGGAGAAATGTTGACTTGTCAATTTGGTCAAAGTGTTGACTCCATGATGGGGCTTTTGGGTCCATAGCAGTCCTTTGAGTGTTTATCATCTATTGGTAGAGTCAATTTGCAAGTGTGAGTTCATTGTTGAGCTAGTTTGACCTAGGTTGACTTGAGCCCTTTAGTAGATGACATGTGAGTTCACCTAACACTATGTGTCCTAAGGTTGCAACCTAGCACAAACTCATAACACTAACCACTTGTCTCACCCTATTTTAAGTTAAGGGGGTCTAGAAGTTCTGAGGATGTTACAAATCCCAATAAACAAAAGAATAATTTCGTCCCCGAAATTCAAGTTCGGGTTTACGGGGTTCCACTTGTGGAGGTAGTATGAGGGTTGTTCAGTCATTAAACCCGACATCATTTCCAGGGGTTTATATTGACATCAAAAGTCCATATGCAGATTTCTAGAACATTCCCGTATTAATATTTCAAGGTGTCTACTTCTCAAATTACAATCCATGGTATGGGTATTCTATATTATCACCCAACTCTTCATTGTGAATGAAGTAAGATGTTTACTCAGAGAATGAATCTAGTAAAATTCCCAGAGCTTGCCACTGATATAGAAAGTCGTACATCAAAAGTTTATGACATTTCAACTTCAATAATTCAGGAAAATAATTTTTCAAGTTGTAGTCTCAAATTGTACTTGTGAAGGAAGCCTGTTATTTATTCAAGAATTAATTCTATTAAAAAATTTTCGAGCTTCCTATGGGTATGAGAAGTCCATGTGTAAATTTCTATGACAATCCAGTAACTATATTTCATAGTACAAATTTCTACGTTTAAGATGACACATACCTCAATAATCTAGTCATAAGCATGAACTTATTTATGGTGAAAATTCAACCTAGGTGCACATATAGTAATCTTTCCTGAATCCTTTCATACAGTTCAGCATCGACCAATACGTATGAGTCAATAAATCACCAAGTTCATTATACTCGTGAGATTATCACTACTAAGTATAAACCATAATCCAACCTCTAAAGTTATGATTTATGAGAGGTCGTATTTCCCAATATCACATATTACTCTCCAAACCATACAGTAATCTTGGGGATTATAATGACATTTGTCCTTCAATTCCCAGGCTCGTCAAGCCATGAATCTAAAAATCATAAGTACTCTCTTATTTACTTAACCCATAGGTATAGTTTCAACGATCTAATATGATGGCATTGCTTATTTATGTCATTCAAAAGTTCATAGTTGATAATTATGATTCGTGACTTGGTTAAACCCAAATATCATTAGTAGCAATGATAATCAATTCCCGTGTTTCTAACCTTTCAACTAATTTCATATATTTGTTCGTCCAATGGTATTCGTACTGTTTGCCCCGAACATAACACGGATTCATCATCTCTGAATTGAGGAAGTAGATCTAAGGTACCACACCTCGCATGAGGTTATTTACATTTGTTCACCTCTTATGACCATGAGGGTCTATTGCCTGTTCTATTCTTATCCGTCCATATCCGACTTAAACATGCACTAAGTCTGTAATTCATGTCAGTTTTTCTCTTGTGTTTTTCAAGGGTTTATAAAATCAAAACTTAACCGACAATAAAGTCTCTAGCGTACCTTACAATAATTAGGTTAAGGCGGTGGAGCGTCTAGGGATATTATACTTGTTGAGGCAATAAATGTCAAAACATTTTAATTGCAGATAAAAATCTTTCCATATACTAATGCCGCCTTGAACTTTTGGGTCTCTTTTAAAGTTAAAAAAAAAATCCTCAAAATTTTTTGCTGACTTGCAAGTGATTCACATCATGTCTTGCATTAGGGATGGCATGATTACCTCATAGGTTGGGTACTACGTAAATATCTACTTCATTGTGCTCCGAATTGAAAATTCTCGAAGTCTTATACTTTCTTCCTTGATTTCAAGAGCTACATAACAATATGCCCAGGGGACCGGATTTTTGTCCCGAAGACTTCACTTACTATTTTCTTCGTTTACTTATCTGTCTAATCCTTAAGACAACAAGGGGGGAAGCCATTCTATGGAATGCTCTATGTTCTTATTCTGATTGCAAGTCTATAATGATCTCTTTATAATATTAATAATTCACATATCTTAAGATGAAGGGACTCTTCATGGGTCTCGACTTCCATGTTGATCATTAGACCGATTAAGCATACTTTATGGTCACTTATGTTTGTGACTAACATAAAAAAATCTAGGGAACTCGAGTTGGTACCAAACTGGCCCCAATAAACAAAAGGGATTAGCCCCTGTATATTTTGGGCTAAGATTCTTTTGATTTCCTTATGATATATTCGTCCTAGTTATGCACTCAATCCTTCGGGCATACAACTCTAGACTTGGAGTTCCATCTTGAGACCTATTGATAATTTACACACTTTAGGCCCCCAAAGTTACCAACCACCACAATCTTCTCAAGGTTAATCTATGGGCAATCCACAAATGGGCCTGTTATGTACTCGAATCTTTATCCGACCTCTGGTATTTGTCAGGTGATAGTTCAATGTCACCCAGTTGCTGGTTTGGATATTAAGTCGACGAGTCTCCTACTATACACTAATGGTTTTCATGCACCAAATCTCTTGGGGGCGGGCCTATTTATCAGGTAAGAAGTGATGATATCATTAGGTAAGAGATTTAAGAACATCAGAGTTTAGGCTTTAAGCAGCTACTTCCCCATTTAAACTCTTCCTTTAATCACTCTGGGTATCATAATGCCTTAACCAGTCTAAACCTTAGGTCAATTTTGGATTAGTGTATGCTATACAATCACCTTGGTGCGTCAGATAAGAATGATGTCCTAGTTGGGTTGGCCTAACTCATTGATTAATGGACTATTTTGTGTGATTTTTACACACGGGAACACCACTGCTTCCGCTGCTAGTTTGTCCTCAAACTAACTCGAGCGGGGGTGTCCCAGGGTTTATGGATTTCTTTCTCGTTGGATCATTTGCGCTTTGATACCAATTGTAAGATCCCTCTCCCGCACCTGGAGAGCTTCCGGATCTTATGCCCAGAACCGCCGCCTTACGGTGACACTAACACCTGAGTTACCTGCCTCCGCAAGACGCCGATCATGTCGGCAAGAACGATCAACTAAGCCAATAAGAATAAGAAAAAGTAAACAAGTCCACAATCACACGCATCTGTATATATATATCCAAATATGTCCATCAATGAGTACAATAAAAGAAGGAGTAAAAGGGGCTTAAGCCCAGTACATGTCCGAATGAAAAGACAACAAAGTAAACCCTCTCTCTCACTACATCTATGCGGAAGCTAAACAAACTCTCGAATGTAGTAGAAGTAATGTGCGGCATCTGCTCCTCAGGTCCTGTCTCCTCTTCTAGTTGGGGCTCCATCACCTCGGGCACCTACGGTCACAACCGACCGTTAGTCATAAAGACTAAGCCGATTTTGTGCCCGCCTCCCCCCGCGACTCCTAGGCACCGTGCGGGAGGACGAAGCGGAGGAAAAACAAAGGGTAATAGAAACAAGGCAGGTGACAGGAATTCTACGCTAGCAAGTATATAAAGTAAAAGACGTAATACTTCTAGCTAGCAGTGTGTATGAGAAGTAATTAAAGCAGTAAGTAAAGCAGTAAGTAAAGTAGTAAGGCACAAGTAGTAAGTAAACAAGTAAGCTATTCTACACTACCATCACATGAGTACCTTAACTTATATGAATGCCCATACAACTTATAAGTTAAGATTTTTGGAATTATAACTTATCATATAAAAGAGTCCGTACTAATTTATATGATAAGGGTCTACAAGGATGTTATGTTATGCTATGATGTGCAATGCAATGATGCAACTCACGCACACGACTCTGTGATCACAGACCTTTAATAGTTCCCTCTATTTGAGTGTGTCAACTCAGATACCCAATTGAGGCAAACAGGGCCGTGGACCGGGCTGTCCACTTCTAGGTTTGTGTAACACCACCCAACCTAGACCTTATGTACGCCCCTAAAAACACACAGGGTATCCGAGTACTATCTGGTAAGCACCACCTCTAGCCCTCTATTCGAGTCTCCGCTCAGGTACCCTGTTGAGGCAAACAGGGCAGTAGACCGGGCTGTCCACTTCTAGGCTTGTGTGACACCACCCAACCTAGACCTTATGTACGCCCCTAAGAACACACAGGGTATCTGCGTACTACTTGATACAATAATGCCACTAAGTGAAACACCAAGCTCTTGGCTCGGAGGACTCGACCAGTCCTTTCTTATAACCCGAGCCTACCGCTCGCAGGACTATCTCGTCCGAATATTCAATCTCCCATCCCCAACTCGGGATGAAGTCTATTATGTCTCTTAATTGACCTAATTAGACTACTCTTGACTAATCATTATTACGCTTAGAAGCTTTCGGTGAATCCTGGACTTCCCGAAGGCTACCCGGTGAAGGGTTCTCAAGGTACTAGGGTATGTGATGGGATGATGCACAACCCCTTTCCAGGACAATTAATATTATTGGTGACTACCCTAACCTAAAATTCCACCCTCTCATTACTCTTAATAACTTAGGTGATTTTGCGCCTTATGTTTCATCTCACTCCTAAGCAACCGTTCTTTTGAAAGGTGCTCAACTCTAGTAATTATTCGTCCTCTAAGTGGTCTACACTCATATCTTGTTATAATCCAAATTTCACTGATTTCCTATGTGATCTTGATGTCCTAATCATCATATTGAGTTTTCATTATCCACAGACCATGGCATATAACTAACTTTGATTCCTATGTTGGAACCTAGGTCAAATCACTTCCAAATGACGTCTAATTTTTATCATAAGTTCATAATGGATATAATAAGAGATGATCAGAATCTAAGCATGTTTCATATAATTTTGACCTCCATAAAAATTCATTAATTAATAATCTCAGTCTAAAATGTGAAGGAGATATCAGGTTAGTGAATTCAAACTTGCTAAATATTCTTCCAGAGGTGATATTTGACATAATAATAAGATTCCCAATGTTTCATAATTTTCCAGCAGTTATATAATCATGATTTCTAATTTTCAATAAATGAATGAAAATATAACTTTACCCATCAAGTACAATATTGTGGCTTCCTAAAATTCTGAGAAATTTACAGTGGCACTATAATGATATCAAAACATCAATTCCAGAAGATCATATTTTTCCAGCAAATTTAAACCCATAATTTCTATTTATCATTAAAGGGGTGACAAAGTGACTTTGTACTTCAAGTACTAGATTTTGACTTCCTACAATTCTGAGAAAATTACAGTGGCACTATAATGATATCAAAACATCAATTCCAGAAGATCGCATTTTTCCAGCAAATTTAAATCCATAATTTCTATTTATCATTAAAGGGGTGACAAAATGACTTTGTACTTCAAGTACTAGATTTTGACTTCCTAAAATTCTGAGAAAATTACAGTGGCACTATAATGATATCAAAACATCAATTCCAGAAGATCACATTTTTCCTACAAATTTAAACCCATAATTTCTATTTATCATTAAAGGGGTGACAAAATGAATAAAGGGTATTTCAATATGAATAATGTCCCTAAAAATCTATCAAAAATCCCAGAGGTTTATAATTGTATTTCTAACTATCTTCCATAGTTTCACAACCTTCTCATGCATTTAGCTCGGTGAAACCCTAGTATTCAAATTTGTGGCGTAAGGGTATTTTTGTTATTTACTAAAAGTAAAGCCTCTGAAATTTTCTACAAAAAATTTCAGAGGTCCTGCATGTCATGACTATAATTTCTCCAGAGTTCTATAGTTTTCTACAAGGTATTTATCATGAAACTTTCATGAACACTAATATGTGACCTAATTCACATTAAACCAAAATGTGGGGTTTTTGATCCCAAAAATCCCAATATTCTTTGAGGTGGTGTGTTTTGATATAAGGAAGGTGCCACCAAAGTTCCAGCGGCTAACACCTAGCCATTTCTTCTGAATATGCAAAATAGACCTTTGTCTATTGGCGCGCCATTGTCCCTTGTAGGTAGAGACATGCAATGAGGATTTACCTCTCATGTAGAGATCCATTTGGTCTCAAATTTTAACCATAGTTTACTATTGTCAAAATAAAGGTGACACCCAAGTTTGGGGTCATTTGGAGTTATATAGCTCTAATTATTTCATTTATTTAATTTTCCATATTTTGAATAAAACTATAGAAAAATTGTCTCCAAAAATTCTGATATTTGAACCTAAGCTAGGTATATGGCACATACATGCATGGCTAAAATCTTAGGTCCATCAGACTTGGCATTAAAAAGTTATACACATTCAAATATCTGATTTTTGTTTTGACTAGCCTCATTAAAATGAGGACTGTGGGACCTACACTAGTCCAAATGGCCTAATTTAAGTTTCAAAAGAAAGTAGATATCAAGGCCTACAAAAGTTGTCTCAGGCAACATTTCCTAAAAAGGCTTCTAAGGGCCTTAAAATCAGGCATGAAAAATCATATGGTAGTGTGACTGAATTCATATAATATTCATGAATAATAATATATATATATATATCAAAACATTTGCACGAATCCTGGCGTAAATCTAACGGCATCCCATCGTCTTCCCCCATATCCAATGGCTAGGATTTCTCCCACCTGGGCAAACTAGATTTGGCAATTCCCGGCAACCTATAGCCCACCACCGTCGGCCACCGCCTCCACCACCTTCTTTGAGGTGGTGGTCATCATTTGACGGCGACACGGCCGCCGGAGAGCCCATCTCCGGCGATCCCGAGCAAGAACAAACGCTCGGAAAAATGCCCTCTAGCTCACATGGGATCGGGCTTAATTGAGCCCGATATCTCTCCTAGGTGGATCTAACATCTAGCATAGAGGGAGAGGGGGAGAAACCGGACCTTAGTGGGGCTTGGCTGCGACGGCGTCGGCTGTTGACCATTGATCTTCTCTCCTCACGGCGATCCTCTCTGATTTACCGATACAGCACCGTTTCCTTCACTCCAAGGCACGAGCTCCACTCCTCTCAACGTTCTGAAGCTGATGAAAAGGTCTCAAGAGGCTGGGAAGGGATGTACATATGGTTTTGAGCTGGTGGTTTTCGGCCTCCTCCTTGGATGCTCCTCCCAGCCACCACTTGGCATTGCCCCAGCAGGAATTCGGCTGGCATTCATGTGGGGATCTTAGAGAGGGCTTAGGGCAGAGGAATGGAGAGCCACATGGCCTCCATTCCTCAATATCATCTTTGTCGCTAATGGAGGAAGGGGAAAATGACCATGCTACCCCTTTTCATGTCATTGCATGCTGGATTCAGTGGGCAAGGCTGGTCATTATGCATATGGGCTTCAGAGTGGGCTGACTTTGGGGCTTTAGCCCATATGGCTTTGCTTAATTCCTTCAATTACCCATTTTAGCCCAATTTTGGCCTAGAGTTGACTTTAGGGTTTGACTTGGTCAATTGATGAGCTGACTGGTCCAATGTGATGGTCTTGAGTCTATTGACACTACCCAAGGTTGGTTAAGTCATGGTGAAGACCAAAGTGAGCTAATTTGACCAATAGGTGTGATTTTGACCAAAATTGGAGAAATGTTGGCTTTGGTCAATTTGGTCAAAGTGTTGACTCCATGATGGGGCTTTTGGGTCCATAGCATTCCTTTGAGTGTTTATCATCTATTGGTAGAGTCAATTTGCAAGTGTGAGTTCATTGTTGAGCTAGTTTGACCTAGGTTGACTTGAGCCCTTTAGTAGATCACATGTGAATTCACCTAACCCTATGTGTCCTAAGGTTGTAACCTAGCACAACACTCACCACTTGTCTCACCCTATTTTAAGTTAAGGGGGTATAGAAGTTTTGAGGATGTTACAGGGAGTGGCTAGGAATTCTGACCGATGAGGTCGTTTTCTCTTAGGGTGCTACAACTTTAATGATCTCTCTGAGGAAAATAATGTCGGTTGCTTTTTAGCATGACATCTGCCCTATTGATCATTTTAGTATGTACACCTCTCCTCCTCTTGACTGCCAAGGTCATTCTTCTTCTTAGGGTGTTACAGCTTTGATGATCTCTCTGAGGAAAGCAATGTCGGTCGCATTTTAGCACGACACCTGTCATATTGATCATTTTAGTTTGTACACCTCTCCTCTTCTTGACCGCCAAGGTCACTATCTCTATCTTCTATCTCTTCTATTTAGAGGCGGTCTTGAGTATTTAAGATCGCCACCTTAGGTTTTCCTATCTATTCTAATAAGGGGCGGTCTGGAGCATTTAAGACCATCGTCTATGCTTCTCTGGTAACTATTCTAATAAGGGGCGGTCTGGAGCATTTAAGACTGCCGTCTATGCTTCTCTGATATCTATTTTATTAAGGGGTGGTCTAGAGCATTTAAGAACACCGCCTGAGCTTTTTCCGTTATATGTTTCTATAAAGGGGTGGTCTGGAGCACTTAAGACCACCGTCTGAGATTATCTCACATCAATTCTGGTAAGGTGCGGTCTGGAGCATTTAAGACCGCCACATGTATTTCTCTGATATACAACCTATCAAGGGGCGGTCGGGAGTATTTAAGATCATCACCTACATTTTCCTTGTACATAATCTATAAAGTGTTGGTACAAAAAATGTACCTCCAAGACTCGCACTAAAAGAGATGAGAGGGGACTGCGGAGTGTCGGTTACTTAGAACAAGGGATGTCGGAAGAGAGATCTCTAGAGGAAAAACTGCTTTGGATTGATCTCAAAAAGGATTACAAGAGGGGGTCTAAAACATGCCAGGGTGAGAGGTAGAAAAGTGATAGAATTCGAGACCGCTTACACAGGTTGTAAGCTGGAGGCTCGAAGCAAAAGTCCCTTTTCAAGTACCTCTACCCCCCTATTTATAGACGCGGAGGCTTCCCAAACTGGCAGATCCAATAATTATGGGTTGCCCGGGGTACAGGAGAACCAGGGCAGAGACAGGGGGTGCAAATAACAAAAAGAGGAAAAAAACCCAAACCGCGCGGTCTGGCGATCTCCCTAGAGCCTGGCCGCCTATGCCTTAGAAGGATTGTTGGAGACGAGACAGGCGGTCTAGGCGATCTCCCATAATTGAGACCGCCCGAACAGACCATTCTGACCAGAAAGGAGAGGTCGAGGGATTCTGGGCAAACATGATCCCCACACATTTTGAAGTTGCGCTGGAACTTCGGAAATATTCACTTTGACCGTTGAGACCGCGACCGCCATAAATGTGCCAGAATCTATAAATACGGCTTTACGGCTTCAGAATCCAAAATTTTCTGGAAAGAACTACGAGCTTGCTCTTGAAGCGATCACCACTTCTTTGATTGGAGCGAACTCTGAGATGTCAACCATGTTGAACCGTCTGGCTAAGCGGCCTCCTAAGGTGGCTTCACCAAAAGGAAAAGATAAAGGAAAAAAAGACCGCTAGCTCCAAGAAGGTTCCCGCGGTCAAGGCTTCTAACCCTATGGAGGTAGATGATGCAAAGAAAACTGTTGGCTCTCTTCCATAGGTAAAACAGCCTGAAGCGATGAAGGACAGTGCGATCTAGCCGATCTTTAATGTTATTAATTTATCAGCTAGCTCCTCAGGATCCCCAATGTTAAATCTTAGGATGTCTCTATATCCTTCGACTGTCATAAGTCAGAGGAAGCTCTTAACCAGATCGTTGTGTATGCCGATGATACCACCTCTACTGAGGTTATCAAGGCCCAGTTTCAAGAGCAGAAAGCTGCATCAGAAAAGATCAGACAGCGGATCGTGGATAAGCAGGATGTTGTAAAGAATACAAAAAGAAAAAGCACAAATATTTCCACCCAAGTAATTAAGAAAAGAAATAGCGGTGAGAGTAAAGAGGTGACCGCTAAAGAGGTGGTCACACTCCCTCAAGGTGGCGATCTCAGTCATCCTTCTGTGGTTGCTTCTAAAGTAAGTGATCAAATCGATCTTTCCTCCCTTTCTGTGATCTCAACTTCTTCAAGAGGGGTGGACCCAGAGTTGACCGTCTATCTTGATTGTGACTCTTATAACGGCCTTGTTCATCCGCCCTTGCAGGTGATTGATCCTTTCAAAGCTGAGAGCCTTCGAGAGGCCGTCGAGGAGCAGAAAAGGAAGATCGCGGAAGAGGCGATTAGAGAAAAGGATGAGGCGGAGAAGAAAGAGAAGGAAGAGGAGAAGAAGAAAAGGGAGGAGAAAGCGATGTAGATCATTGTTGAGCGGAGGAAGGAAGAAGAAAAGAAAGCAGCGCAGATCGCTGCGGAGAAAAAGAAGAGGGATGATGAAGAGAAGGTAGCGCATGCCACCACAAAGAAGAAGGAAGAATATGAAAAGGCAACTAAGATCGCTGCGGAGAAGGAGAAATAGGAGAGAGAGAGAGAGAAAAGAGAGAAGATGGAGCGGGCTGCCGCTGAGGAAGAAAAGGAGGAAGCAGTGAGAGCCACCACTGAGAAAGATAAGGAGAAGGAGAAGAAAACAGCACTGACCGCTGCTAGAGGGGAGAAGAAAAGCAATAAGAAAAAGATGAAAATGGCCGAGGAAGAAGAGGAGGTAGAAAGAATCTGGCAGATCAAAAAAGAGAAGACCGTGTTGTATGGCGGTCTGACGAGCATCTCTGCTGACCTTGAAACTCAGTTGGATAAGGCAGCAGCAGACCGCGCGACTGCGATTATTGCGGTGCGAACTGGTAAGGCCAGTCCATCCCTAAGACCGCTTGAATTCTTTCCTTTGCCTGCTCTTCAACCTCGATCTCCAAGATAACGACGTGAAATTGTCATTATTTAAACGGATGACATCCTCATCAGTAATGCTGAATTGAAAAGAAGAAGGAAAGAAGGAGAGAGATCGCAAATAGGGGAGTTGGAAAGAATGAACCTGGAAGGCTTTAGAGGTTCGGTCCGCCTTATGTTGACCGCTGAAAACGCTGTCTCAAAAGATGTTGAGCTCGCCTTACAAGACTGTGGTCTTGATTCCTTTCCAAGTATTCCTTTGTGCGATCTCTTTCATTTATAATTTATTTGTGGCTGAACTACCTGCTCTCCTTCTGATCGCAGATGCTGATGAGGTCGATGTGACTCCTGAAGAGGGAGAAATTCAGCAGCAACCTCTGGTAATTCATCCCCAGCTCGCTGACATTCTCAAGCCTATGTTTGAGGATGTCCGCACGATGAGAGCTCGGGAGCGAGCACTAGACGATCAACTCTGGCTTCTCACCGCCGATTTTGAAGAGAAGTCGCACGCTAAAGAGAAACAAGTTCGCGAGGAATGCGATCTCAAGAATGTTGAGCTCGCTCGAGCGCTTCGAAAAGCTGAAAAAGACGCTAAGTATTATCAGGGGAAATCCGCCGCCCTGTACGCTGAGGTTGCAACGTTCAGAAGCGGTCCTGCAAAAATGTCAATGGGGCTAGGAACTTCTGGCGGTCTCCCGGAAGAGAGACCGACTTCTGAGATCCTTGTGATTCCCATGGAGCAGGTAGATAAAGAGGCCGTGAAGATCCATCGAGCTGCAATGTCAGTGAACCATAGCTTGGCGACTGCTTTATCTGGGGTCAATGAAATGCAGGATGTTGCGGTCTTTATCGGAAGAAAACGCCAACCTAGAAGATAGATTTTAGTTGATAGTATCATGCGGTCTCGAGAAATTAAATTTGAACAATTTTAAATTGTTGTAAAATATCGTGACAATCTGATTCTTTGTTCTATGCGATCTCTGTATTTGTTATGATGTTGGTATCTTTCCTTTAGCTTATTTCTGTATTGATGATTGAAATGATGTGGTCTTACTTTATTAAGACCGATTATACTGCTTGTTATTTTTCTCAACTTATGCAGGTTCAGCGATCTGACGTGCTTCCTGGGCGGTCTCCTAAAAATAATGATTACGAAACTATCCTTCCTTTCCAATAAATAGTTGGCTTTGGATTCTTCATTTCAAACTTTCTGAATGCGCCCAAAGCACCGGTCTCAGCGATCTCCTACAGTGGTGACTGCTCGTGTTGCTGCTGAAATCTTCTTGGCTGCCGATCACAAGCCCAGCCATCTTTCTAGGGAGGAGTTCTTGAACTTTGTTGAGAAACATATGATCCAAAATCAAATCATTGTGAGACCGCCAACGAAAGAAGAAGGCTAAAATTTTGGAGAGGATAATAAATTCATCATCCCAATCGATCACTTTGATTAGGGCTTGACGCTACCTCTCCCCTGAGAGATTTTGGAAGTGATGAAATACAATGGTTTGGTGCTTGCTCAGTGATGCGATATTTCGGCAAGTGCACCGGTCGCGCAAGTAATAATAATGGGGAAGATCCCCGAGTGTCGGTCTCTCAAGGAACATAGTGAGGTGGAGTTAGGTTTCGAGGAAGGACTTAAGATCGAAGTCCTTGGTCGGGGTTACAATGGATGGTTGGTTTGGTTTGCGAATAATAAGATAAAATATTAAAACTACTCCTATGCAGTGCCGCTATGCAATGCTTCGCTTGGCGGGATGGAAAACTACGTAGGCCTTAAACGCACTACTTCGTGGGGCAGATGGACGAGTAGGCTAGTGGAATGAGGGTCGCAAGCACCTCTTCGACAAGCACGCCACTAGCAATTGCTAGTGCAGCACCGAACACGATGGCGGAATGGAAATTAGATGGGGGCGCACCTCAATAAGCACATATGAACTAAATGATTCCAAATAAATGAAATTAACATTAAGCAATATTGTTCATAGCACACATCATCAAAAATATAGAGATTACAAACATTACATCACACAAAGAGAGAAAAAGGCAAGAGATACGACCGAATCTGGAGGCTCGTTGTAGATTCACGGTAGGAAGCACAGGGTTGTCAATCCGCGTCCTAGCTCGGTCCCAACTATCGTCCGGGGTAGAGAAGGCTATCACTACCTTCCAATGGACCCGTCTTCTCCAGCGTTTTACAATCCGGCCACGTCTGATGCGAAGATCTCCTTCCTTGGCGCTGAAGATGAGTGTAGAATCTCCTCCTTGGAGCAATTGGATGATGGAGGATGCCTAGGGGCGAAAAACCTGTGGAAGGGGCGAAAACGGCGGACTGGACGGAGTTCCAATCAATCTCCTCGCCCTAATTCGCGAGCAGGTTAATATATAGGCGCTGGAATAAACAGTGCGCACGATCAATGGCGCACGACCAATGGTCGTGCGCGCTGGAGGTCTGTGATCGTGCGCCTGCCTGGGTGGAGCCTGCAATGTATGAAATTTATAAAATACCATGTTCGCACGACCAGTGGCGCACGACCGGTGGTCGTGCGCACTATCGTAGGTGGTCGTGCGCACTGGTCGAAACAGAACTCATAAAATTGATGTTAAGTGTGCACGAACAGCGGCGCACGACCGATGGTCGTGCGCAATATCATTGGTGGTCGTGCGCACTGTCCGAGACAGAACTCAAAAAATAGGGTTAAGTGCACACGATCAGCGGCGCACGACCAGTGGTCGTGCGCAATAGAAATAGTGATCGTGCGCAGTGTTCCTGTACAGAATTGTACCGGGAACACCCGCACGACTCCTGTTCCAGCACAACCACGAATCCAGCCACTGAAAGTGGCACTTAACAATCCATGAAAACTACTAAAAATGAAGAACATGAAATAACACCAAAAACGGGCCTAGAGGTGCACTTAGCATGGAGTATCAAATATGAGCTGAAACAGGGCTAAAGTGCAGTGGAATGACTCAAAAAGCGGCCCAGATGAGTCCATAAATGTGTATATGATCAGGACTCATCACACCCCCAGACTTACCTGTTTGCTCATCCCGAGCAAACGAATTCGGCGGAGTGTGAAAATGACAGTTAACAAAGAAAATTACACAAAGGAGTACGGTGCGAAGTAACAAAAGCATGCTAATAGAAATTTAGTAAAAAGAGATTCTAACTAACTTACAAAAGTATTAGATCGTAAATAAAGATTTATCAATACTCAGTTGGTGAATTGTGAAGAACTTGAACGATCGTGCCCGGTGTGAAAGTAACAAGCCACTAAGGAGGGTGTTGCACAAGATCGGGGTTCAGGAATAACTCCGCTGAAATCCATCAACGTCGGGAACCATAAGCTTGCCCGGTCACACTCTCTCCATGGCGCTAGCAAACTCATGAGATAAATCAATAGGACTTTAGGATTATTTTGGGGCTTAGGTTGCGGTATGATATTCAAGGATAAACACGAAGGCTACGCAACCAAATTGAGTCAACGGAACGCTGCACCCAACAAAGCCAAGAACAAAGCTCGTGTGACACACCCCCAGACTTATCATAAAAACTAGGTGTGCACACGGCCTACTTCATAAATACCAACAGATTTTCTATTACACTCGGGAGGATTTCTTTTCAATACAATTTTTTTTTTAGAATTTCATTTCAATAACCTATTTTTCTTCTTTTTCTTATCCTCCGGTTGGTTCATAATCAGCAAATAAAAATTATTTTTCCTTCACATCACATAGATTCCAAACATCACACCAATAGAACAAGAGTACAGTTAAACAGCTATTTGGTTGCGAAAGTAGGATGAGCTTCAGGATTTGGTGAATGGAGGAGGAGCTGAAACAAAGAAGTGGTAGGCGCAAATGTTGGCTTGCAAAGGTGAGCGAATAGGACAGGGAAAGACAAGGCTCAAACTAGCCAAAAGGTGGCCTACATCACATTTAACTCGAAGAATCGCTCGCACTCATGCTTCAAGAGTCGTTTGGGGCAAGTTCTTAGCCCACGAGAAAGGTAAACCTTCCTCCCGACTCAAGCAACACACAACTAGTGCTCGTATACACACAACACCGGGTTATCACCAATTTCGTTCACATTCACCATTTGAGTATAACAAATCTAAAACTACGCAAAAATACTAATCATAAGTTAAACGCATAGAGATAATCTAATTTTACTCAAATTCTACTGTAGCATGCGGATGCGACTAGAACACTACGCGAGTCAACATCACACTCCCAATAGTAATTCCTAAGCTAACACCCTAATTCACATTCCAAACCAAAATAATTTATTCGGAAACGTAACAATCATGTAAGCGCGCGCTTATGTGGGTGAAGTGGTGTATGAAGCATGGAATAATGGCGATGGCAACGAAAAATTTAAAACAATCTTCTAGCATGCGGTGCAACTCGTGCGCAAAGTGGGTAACAACGTGCTCTCCCCCAGACTTAATCTAAACATTATATCACAAAAACTGAAAGCTAGGGGGAAGAAGTGTTACCCAATGCTCAAAGTTGAGTATACCAGACTATTGGCGTTAATTTCATGAACAATCCGCAACTTCCGCCATCACAAGGAACAAAGCACACCTGCAGGCAACACACTAAAAGCAGCAAAATATAAAAACTGAATTAAACCATGTGAGAGAAATAAAAATTAGGAAATCTGGGTTGCACCCATGGAGGTGACCATGTTCCTGCGAATAAGATTAAGCACACGCACACATAACAAAAGGGACGAAAAATGATAAATTCTCAAAACGATGCCCAGAAGAGCATCCAGAATCAAAGTGTTATTATTACAACAAAATAAAATAAGTTCATGCGACTCGAAGAAACATAAAAAAAAACAGCAGCAAGAAAAAGATAAAATTGAGATTGGCCTACACAAGGGGTGGAAAATCACTCAACGTCGCTGTCGCTATCTAAAACAACAACGAACGGCGGAGGTCTGGATGATGATGCGGCCCGGCCAGGAGGTGGGGGAATATTCAGTCCTCCCCGCAAAGCTTGCTGATACACAAAGTCCGTCAGCCAATACTGATTTGCCTCCAAGTCGGAGAGGCACACGGACAGCAGCGAACGAACAAAGGAAGCAAAAACCTAGAATGTACGCACAAAGCTCGGGCGAACGGGTGTTTTTATAAAAATCTGGGCCGATCGCACGATCAGTGGTCGTGCGCGATAAGTAGTGCGCACGACCAGTGGACGTGCGCGAAAGAAATTTTTCGAGCGGCCAAAATTTTAGTAAAAACTCCATCCACCGTGCAGTATGCGTACAACTAGGGTTCAGCACATGCAGCGAGACAATCACAGCCTTATCAACAACTTACTAAGCTAGAAGAAATAAAAGTTCAGGAGAAGGAAAGATAACTACTGGGGTTATTGTCATCCCAGCACGACTTATTCAAAAACTAAAGGTTCTAGCTAATGGGCGTATGAAAAAGGAAATGAACAGGTAACTGTTCTAATACGCGTGTCGGTAGCAGGTACCGATACAGTGACAGAACAGTTACTCCTCTACCCAAATAATAATACCTACATAACGCAGGTAGAGGAAACAGAAAGTAAGAAGAGGAGGAGATATCCTCACTCAACTCACCAAACACATCCTTGCCTAGCAAGGTGTCGTCAACAGGGAGGTGGCAGGAGGAAAAGGCAATGAGTGGAGCTTCCTCAACGGAGGGGGAGTCAACCTCCTCATATGAGAGGTGCTCTCATCATTGACTTGAGCATTAAGCTCCAAGTCCTCCTGGGGTACCTGTGAAGACTCAACCTGCACAGGCTCGGATGAAGAGGGGAGATCGAGAAATAAACAAGACGAAGAACATAAATAATCAAAAATCGGGGGAGTGGTTCCGGACTCACTCCCGTCAGGCTGGGTAAGTAAAATAATGTTTGCATTGTCCTCAATGCTACAAGGTTCGGCGGGATCAACAGTGGCCATGCCTAAGATTTGGACTTCCTCCACCGGTGTTGAGGAAAACTCCTCTTCACCTAGAAGGTTGTCCTTCTCCATAGGAGTAGGTACAATACTAAGATCAACAGCCTCCTCTTGCGACACATCATCGACAATGTCGTCAGAGAAGAATGTAGTATGCACAACAGGGGGAAGAATAATGCTCGGATAAAAGTCGAACAACGATTCCTCATAAAGAATCGAATCCACTAGAGGTGGTGGATGCACATGAAGAATAGGCTCAGCAATGTCAGTGCATAGATCAGACGCACATCTGGTGACCGTGTCCATGCCATACCCTTCAAGATGTGAAGGTGACAAAGACACATAACCGGATGTTTAAGGTGTGCCGCCAGAGTTAGGAGTTGGGACGATCCGGATATCCAGCTCGTCATCCTCGTCCAATTGGCGAAGATACTCGGCACAGTCCTTCAAGACATGATCAGTGCTCCGACAAAACCGGCACTGCCTTGCGGGCATCTTTGGCACAGCGGGGGCTGAAGCCGAAAAGAAGTATGACAGTAAAGGCTCAGCAGAGTAGCCATAAGACTTACGCGCACCATATGGAGTACCAGACGAAGTCGGTGCTCCATATGTTGGGCTATAAGAATTATGCCTACTATTCTCCGTAGGGCATTCATCACTAGAGTGGGAGGTATCTCTACACCAACGGCAACGAATATTGAGATGTGCCCACATAGTGTGGAGATAAAATGATTCAAAATAAAAATGCTATTGTGCAAAATACTACACCTAACAGAAATTACTAAAGCAACCTAATAAAAAAATAAGAAAAAGGGATAAAAAGAACAGAAATAAAATAAAAGATGCAATTTACAAATGGAAGGGCTTCTCTCTCAGATTCTCCCTCTCAAAAAAAACTCACACGACTGTGTTCCCCGGCAACGGCGCCAAAAACTTGATGCGATATTTCGGCAAGTGCACCGGTCGCGCAAGTAATAATAATGGGGAAGATCCCCGAGTGTCGGTCTCTCAAGGAACATAGTGAGGTGGAGTTAGGTTTCGAGGAAGGACTTGAGATTGAAGTCCTTGGTCGGGGTTACAATGGATGGTTGGTTTGGTTTGCGAATAATAAGATAAAATATTTCAACTACTCTTATGCAGTGCCGCTATGCAATGCTTCGCTTGGCGGGATGGAAAACTACGTAGGCCTTGAACGCACTACTTCGTGGGGCGGATGGACGAGTAGGCTAGCGGAATGAGGGTCGCAAGCACCTCTTCGACAAGCACGCCACTAGCAATTGCTAGTGCAGCACCGAACACGATGGCGGAATGGAAATTAGATGGGGGCGCACCTCAATAAGCACATATGAACTAAATGATTCCAAATAAATGAAATTAACATTAAGCAATATTGTTCATAGCACACATCATCAAAAATATAGAGATTACAAACATTACATCACACAAAGAGAGAAAAAGGCAAGAGATACAACCGAATCTGGAGGCTCGTTGTAGATTCACGGTAGGAAGCACCGGGTTGTCAATCCGCGTCCTAGCTCGGTCCCAACTATCTTCCGGGGTAGAGAAGGCTGTCACTACCTTCCAATGGACCCGTCTTCTCCAGCGTTTTACAATCCGGCCACGTCCGATGCGAAGATCTCCTTCCTTGGCGCTGAAGATGAGTGTAGAATCTCCTCCTTGGAGCTCTTGGATGATGGAGGATGCCTAGGGGGACAAAAATCTGTGGAAGGGGCGAAAACGGCGGACTGGACGGAGTTCCAATCAATCTCCTCGCCCTAATTCGCGAGCAGGTTAATATATAGGCGCTGGAATAAACAGTGCGCACGATCAGTGGCGCACGACCAATGGTCGTGCGCGCTGGAGGTCTGTGATCGTGCGCCTGCCTGGGTGGAGCCTGCAATGTATGAAATTTATAAAATGCCATGTTCGCACGACCAGTGGCACACGACCGGTGGTCGTGCGCACTATCGTAGGTGGTCGTGCGCACTGGTCGAAACAGAACTCATAAAATTGATGTTAAGTGCGCACGAACAGCGGCGCACGACCGGTGGTCGTGTGCAATATCATTGGTGGTCGTGCGCACTGTCCGAGACAGAACTCAAAAAATAAGGTTAAGTGCACACGATCAGCGGCGCACGACCAGTGGTCGTGCGCAATAGAAATAGTGATCGTGCGCAGTGTTCCTGTACAGAATTGTACCGGGAACACCCGCATGACTCCTGTTCCAGCACAACCACGAATCCAGCCACTGAAAGTGGCACTTAATAATCCATGAAAACTACGAAAAATGAAGAACATGAAATAACTGTTGGAGCATGCGTTCCGCACTCGTCCGGTTTGAGAATAACAAATCCCGGATGTATTTGATCCTATTTTTATTTAATGGTGTGCAGATAGCAGGTGCAAGAATATCATGGTTTCATTTGGAGCAAAATGACACTTTCCAGAATTTTGCGCTATCGGATTTCCGACAGCCCTATCGGATTTCCGACAGCCTGCTTATTTATTCACGTACAGCGGTTAAGAGCTATCGGATTTCCGATATCACTATCGGATGGCGACAGCCCACGATCTTCCGATAACGCCAGAACGAGCAGCGGTTACCTTGGCTATCGGATATCCGACAGTACTATCGGATATCCGACATCCCACGTCTCAACCACGACTTCAACACGACGCAGAAACTTCGTTTTAGTGGGACACGTGGCAGCCTCTGGAGCTATCGGATTTCGGCGACAGAAGGTATCGGACGGCGACAGCTCTTTTCTATAAAAAGGGCTCAAACTTCGTGGAATTGTGCACTTCAGTTCTCTAAGCCTCCTTCCTGAGTGTTATGATCCAGAGAGCTCCAGAGAACGAAAATCCCCATCCTTGAAGAAGAAAAGCGAGAGCGAAGCCGAAGATTGTACACGCATTCCAAGGAGACTTTCTCAAGGGCTCTTCGCTGTTTTGGTCCAGAAATTCTAAAGGGGGTTTTTCATATTGTATTTTCATTCATTCACTTTTCATTTTGTAATCGTTGTAGAAATCGTCGTCTTGCGTGCGGCGTCTAAGTCCTTGCGCGGCTTAGGGGAAAATCGCTTCCTTGTGTGGAGCGTCCAAGTCCTTGCGTGGCTTGGTGGGAAATCGTGGCCTTGTGTGCTACGTCTAGATCTTGGGAAGATCTAGAGGATAGGCTTGGGCTTGGTCTTGGGAAAGACAAGCGATAGCCTTCCGATCCTTGTGAGAAGGATTGGTAAATCAAAAATATTGTATTTACATATTATCATTGTGCCTTGATCTTAAGCATTGTTAAGATCATTTCTATTGTACTCAAAATTTCTTGATTAATATAATTATGTCTTTTCCTTTAATTACATATTTGATGGCATAATCTTTATCTTGGAAATTTGTGTTTTGATTTAATACTTGAATTGCATTGATTTGAAAATATTTGTAAGTAATATTTTAGTGAAGTAAAATCTCTTTAAAAAATTATTAAGTCAAAAAAAAAAATTATTTTTAGACACACCCTTATTCACCCCCCCCCCCCCCCCTCTAAGGGCGTCATACGATCCAACAAGTGGTATCAGAGCCAGGTTACTCCAAAACGGTTTTACCACCGGGAGTAATGGCGCACAACGATCACGCGTTCGTTGAGGGGCAAGGAATTAGTAGGCCACCACTTTTCACGGGCACAGACTACAATTATTGGAAAACACGTATGCGTTGTTTTCTAATTGCGCTAGATATAGAAGTCTGGAATATGGTAGAATCTAGTTACACTTCTCCAACATATATTGTAGGAGAAGTAACTATGGATAAACCCAAAGACAAGTGGGATGATAATGACAAATTAAAATGTAAGAACAATGCAAAAGCCATGAATGCCTTATTTTGCGCACTGGATCGCACTGAATTTAATAGAGTTTGTGCTTGTAACACTGCTTTTGAAATTTGGAATTTGTTAGAAATCACTCATGAAGGTACTTCGCAGGTAAAGGATTCAAAGCTATTTCAACTGGAGTCTGAATTTGAAAGGTTCAAAATGGAGGTAGATGAAGAGATTGATACGATGTACACACGATTCACAAAAATCGTGAACGACTCAAAGGTGCTAGGAAAGGTTTTCTCAAATGGAGATTTGGTAAGAAAAATCTTAAGATCACTTCCCCCGAAGTTTAATCCTAAAGTGACTGCAATTTCCGAGTCACATGATCTTAAGACTTTAAAATTAGAGAGCCTTATTGGAAATTTGAAAACTCATGAAGTTGAATTAAGAATTCAACAACAAGAGTATATGGAGCCAAGGAAGAAGGGATTGGCTCTAAAATCTAAGAAGGAATAAACTAGTGATTCTGAGGAGGATGAAGAAGATGAGGAGAGCTTATTTGTCAAAAAGTTTAGAAAATTTATGAAAAATCCGGAGAGAAGGAATTCGTTTAAAAAGTATTTTAAGAAGGAGACTTTTAGGAAGAAAAAGGGAA
Source organism: Dactylorhiza incarnata (assembly GCA_033032865.1). NCBI lineage: Eukaryota > Viridiplantae > Streptophyta > Magnoliopsida > Asparagales > Orchidaceae > Dactylorhiza > Dactylorhiza incarnata. The sequence goes on along the minus strand of JAWHQI010000026.1, from coordinate 954,284 downwards.
AGGAAGGCGATGAGGAGGAAGAGAGACCGCCACCGGAGTGCTATCACTGCAAGAAGTTAGGACACATTCGAAGCAAGTGTCCAAAGTACTTGAAAGAAATTAAAGAAAAGAAGCACAAAGGATCGAAGAAAGTGTTGAAGGCGGAAACATGGGATGATACTACTTCTGAGGATGGAAGCATTTCAGACTCAAGTAAAGAAGAGGAGGCCAACATATGCTTAATGGGAAAGAGCGTCATATCTGATGACGAATGCAGTGTCCAAAGCGACACTGAGGTAACTCCTCCAACCTATGATGAATTATATTCTGAATTTTTAACGACTTGCAAATTTTTTGAAAAGAGTTTACAAGATAATGATCTTCTTAAATCTGAAAATGGAATTTTACTTAAAGAAAACAAAAAATTGTTAAATGAAATTAAGACTATTGGAAAAAGAGATATTTCTTGTCAAGAGTGTGATCACTTTTTGGGAAGAATTAGTGAACTTGAAGAATCTCTTTCCAAATCTCATTCTACAATAAAAGTACTTACTAAAAAGAATGAGATCTTAGAGAGAGATCTGAAATCTTCAATTTCCAAAGTCCATGAGGAAAAGAAATCTTTTGAAAATAGATGCGTATATCTTGTATCCGAAAATACAAAAATGAGAAACCAGATTCATGACTTAACACTAGCCATGAAAAAATTTGGAATGGGCCGAAGATCACTGGATATGATCTTAGGATACCAACGCCATGGATCTGGAAGGTTTGGGCTCGGATACACATCTGGAAGCTGTCGCCCGGCGACAACCACTGTCGCCGGCGACAGTGAAAAGTTCAGAAAAATTACTTTTAAAAATTTTAAAATTAATGAATTATCAAATACTGCATCCTCATCCAGTAAAGGTCCAAAAAATTTATACTCTTCTAAATACATTACATGTGCCAAATGCAATAGATTTGGTCACACTACGGACTCTTGCTGGAAGGAAGGAAAGAGTAAAATAAAACAAATCTGGGTACCTAAGGCTTCTACCTATACCATGGGTGGAACCACTTGGGTAACCAGATCTTTACTTACCTCCTCTTTCTAGGTGTGTTGGCAGGCTAAGGACAAAGAAGACGTGTGGTACTTGGACTCGGGTTGTTCAAAACACATGACGGGCAATAAAGAGAAGTTCCTTAGCCTGGAGATGAAGAAAGGAGGAGTTGTTACATTCGGAGACAATGGAAAAGGAAAAATCATCGGCATCGGTGTTGTGGGTAACGAAAATTTTTCAATTTCTAATGTTTTATTTGTAGAAGGATTAAAACATAATTTGATTTCCATTAGTCAATTATGTGATAAAGGTTTAAATGTTTTATTTGAATCTTCTACAAATTTGTGCAAAATTATTAATTCCAAAACAAATGAAATTGTTTTTACCGCACCAAGATGTCATAATGTTTATATGATTAAATTTCTAGATTTTTCAAATTCTACTTTGAAATGTTTTTTATCAAAAAACGATGAATTAGATTTATGGCATAGGCGACTTGGACATACTAGTGCCAAGTTAATTACTAAACTTTCAAAAGATAAATTAATTAAAGGATTACCTTTATTAAATGGAAATTTATCTTCTCCACTATGTGTGCCTTGCCAAAAAGGAAAATTTTCAAAATCATCTTTCAAAAGTAAAAACATTATTTCTACCACTAGGCCACTTCAATTAATACATATGGATTTATTTGGGCCAATTGGAATCTCTAGCTTAGGAGGTAGAAAATACACATTTGTACTGATTGATGATTATTCTCGTTTTTGTTGGACTTTATTTCTAACCTCCAAATCCGATGCTTTTTCAGAATTTTCAAAATTATGTTTGCATATCCAAAATGAATTTGAGTTAAAAATTAAACGCATACGATCGGATCATGGAGGAGAATTTGAAAATGAAAAGTTTATTTCTTTTTGTACGGAGTTAGGAATTAAACATGAATTTTCCGCTCCACGCACACCACAGCAAAATGGTGTAGTGGAGAGGAAAAATAGAACTCTTCAAGAATTAGCCCGTACAATGTTATCTGAATTCAAATTATCAAAATCTTTTTGGGCTGAAGCGGTTAGCACGGCATGTTATGTAATTAATAGAGTAATGCTTCGCCCTATTTTAAAATTAACTCCTTATGAATTAATATTTAGTAAAAAACCAAATGTTTCTTATTTCAAAGTTTTTGGTTGTAAATGTTTTATTTTAAATTCTAAAGATTCTTTAGGAAAATTTGATGAAAAATGTGATGAAGGTATTTTTATTGGTTATTCTTCAACGAGTAAAGCATATAGAATTTTTAATAAAAGAACTAAAATAGTTGAAGAATCTATTCATGTTAGGTTTGATGAGTTTGCTTCATGTGTAGAAAAGAAAATTACAGGAAACGAAGATGAAATCCTTCCCACGGTGGAGAACGATGATGAAGAACTTGGAGAAAATGAAGAAGAAAGAGAAGAAGAAAGAGAAGGAGAAAGAGAAGAAGAAAGAGAAGAAGAAAGAGAGGAATATGTGCCTCCAAGTGAATTAAGATTCTCAAAGGATCATCCAAAGGAGCTTATCATTGGAGATCCACAAAAAGGGGTTAGTACTCGTTCATCGCTACATGTCTTATTTTCAAACCTTTGTTTTGTTTCTGAAATAGAACCAAAAGATGTTTCCACCGCTTTAAATGATGAATTTTGGTTTTTAGCTATGAATGAAGAACTTAATCAATTTGAACGTAATAAGGTTTGGAATCTTGTAGAACGACCCAAAAATCGTCCTGTAGTTGGTGTTAAATGGATTTTTAAAAATAAAATGGATAATGAATCTAGAATTGTTAGAAATAAAGCCAGATTAGTTGCAAAAGGTTATGCACAAATTGAAGGGGTAGATTTTGATGAAACTTTTGCACCCGTAGCAAGATTAGAAGCGGTTAGAATATTTCTTGCATTTGCTTGTTTTAAAAGATTTAAATTATATCAAATGGATGTCAAAACCGCATTTTTAAACGGGTATATAAAAGAGGAGGTTTATGTAGAACAACCCCCTGGCTTTATAAATGAAAAATATCCAAATCATGTTTATAAATTAGATAAAGCGCTTTATGGATTAAAACAAGCGCCTCGTGCTTGGTATGATCGATTAACTCAATATTTGTTGAAGCACGATTATAAAATTGGAAGTGCTGATTCCACACTCTTCATTAAGCAAATTAATCATGATTTAGTTATTTTACAAATTTATGTTGATGATATTATTTTTGGAGCCACTAATGAAGAGTTGTGTAATGAAGTAGTTCAAATTATGAAAAATGAATTTGAAATGAGTATGGTTGGTGAACTTTCATATTTTTTAGGTTTTCAAATTACACAAAAACATGATGGAATTTTTATATGTCAAACCAAATATATTCATGATATGTTAAAAAGATTTGGATTTGAAAATCTTAAGCATGCAAACACTCCTATGAGTACTTCTCTAAAATTAGGAAAAGATGAAAGTGGTGTTTCAATTGAACAAACCCTTTATAGAAGTATGATAGGGTCTTTATTGTATTTAACCGCATCTAGACCTGATATTATGTTTGCCGTTTGTTTATGCGCTAGATTTCAAGCTAATCCTAAAGAGTCACATTTAAAAGCGGTGAAACGTATCTTTAGATATCTCATTGGAACATCCAAATTAGGATTATGGTATCCTCATAATGATTCTTTTATTTTACATGGTTTTTCGGATTCTGATTATGCGGGTTGTTCGTTAGATAGGAAAAGCACTAGTGGCACTTGTCACTTTATCGGCCCTTCACTTATTTCATGGTCGAGTAGGAAACAGAATTCTGTTGCCCTCTCCACTACCGAGGCCGAATATATTGCACTAGGTAGTTGTTGTGCCCAAGCACTTTGGATGTCACAAACGTTAGAAGATTTTGGCATGCAACAAAGTAGTGTAGAATTAAAGTGTGATAATAAAAGTGCTATAGACTTAACTAACAATCCCATATTACATTCTAGATCCAAGCATATAGACGTCCGACATCACTTTATAAGGGATCATATTAAGAAGAGTAATATAAAAATCAACTTTATAGGCACGGAAAACCAATTAGCGGATATATTCACTAAACCGTTACCGGATTCCCGTTTTTCTATGCTTAGGCTAGAATTGGGAATCCTAGATATTTCACAATGAATATATCACTACTTAAAACCTATAAAATTTTAATAAAAAACAAATCATAAAAGACTTATACATATAACAAAGAAAAACAATCTCTTCAAATAGACATTCACCAAATCAAACATGTTCACATAATCAAAATTATTACAAAAATTTAATCAAAATGTCTGATAATAGAAATGCAAAAAATTAAAGAGAAATCTGGGCATTGGAGCTGTCGGATGGCGACAGTAAGCTGTCGGATGGCGATATCCTCCAGACCTCTTTTTCAATCCGACTCCTCCTCGTTCCGACTACCAGCCCCACTACTTTCAGGAATGTCAAACTCTGATCTCCTCACGACTGTCTTCCTCCGTCGACCATGACTAACGGATTGCCGACGAGGCTCCTCCTCTGAAGGCATCTCCCATTCCGCGGCTTCCGCAGGCGTAGGCTTTAACTTAAGTCCTTTCACAAGGAACTTCATGAATTTCTGCATACGGGTCCGATCTTTTTTCACCTCTACCTTATGTTCTTCAAACGACCTCCTATGCTCTTGGAAGTCTTCTATATGATTGTCCAACTTAGTTTGGAAAGAGTCGAGTGCCTCCCGCATAGACCCTCCACGTGCTATTGGAGGCTCTCTCATTTCCATAGTCGGCGCTTTTCGTTGACTTTTCTTCCCCTTAATATCCGCCGTTTGATATATATCCGGGCAACAATCTCCAAGATAAAAATTTTGATCTATCCAAGTGTATTTCTTGTATAGGATACGTTGGATAATCGCACCCAGAGGGAGAGTGTGTGCCTTTTTCCAATCCGGATTTTTGAGGCGGTATGTATATCGCATCATAGATAAGAGGAGATCGGCCACATCAAATAACTCATTCTCCACTATATAATAAGTCACCAGACTAAGTTGAGCCGTAATACTATGCGTATCACCGGACTTCAACATAATCGTGTGCCTTAAAATATCTTGTACAAGACGAGCATCGTCTGTAAGTGTCGTCATAGTGGTTATGAGATTTTTGGTGGAATTCCCATGCAACGACATATTCATAATCGTCCAATTTCTCTCCAGTCTATAATTTTCCACTATATCCATGACATTCTCACTTTCCATTAACCCAAATTCACTTCTTAAATCAACTGGAGTGATCTCCACATATTGACCCTGAATTTTGGATCTAACTCCACCATTCAGATCAGTATATGTCGGATCCTCGAGATGATTATAAAATTCACGAACTAAAACAGATGAGAAAATGTCTTGGATAATTACTGAGAGTATACCTGCCTCGGCTAGCATAAAATAAACTCGCTCATGTCTAGGGAGATCAAATTCGACAATCTTTGAAATTCCTATTTGAGCTTTTTCTATGGCGGGATAACTTTGATAGGAGGAATGAGCATCTCTTGATTCACCTCTTCTTGATCTCCAACTTGAACTCATATCTGCATAAGACATAACAAAATTTTTTTTTTCAAAAAACAGGGGAACAAATTCTGGCACTGTCGGATGGCGACATCTAGCTATCGGAAATCCGACAGCTAAATTTTTTTTTTTCCCCGACAACTATCATGTCACAACAAATCTTCATTCCCAAATCTACAAAATATTCACAAAGCAAAAATTTCTTACTGTTTCAACACAAAAAAAAAAATCAAAATTTGGGAAAAACACTATTCATCATCTTCTTCCTACACTTTTTAAAAATTTTATTAGATCTCTACATATGACTCCTACTAACATCTAGATCTACACCATACCAACAAATTTAAACCAAAACCTCATATTTCCCAACATACACATCACAAATTTCTCTTTCTCTTCACACAAACAAGATCTACATCTCTTCTCTAACTCAAACTACCAAATCTCAAGATCTACTACTCATTCTACAGTTTATGACCAAAGAACTCCATTAAAATCAATAGAAATATGAAAATCACAAAACTAGTGGTGAAATTTAAACCAAATCTTCAAAAAGACGGAAATCTCACCTTAGATCTGAAGATTTCGGGCACCTGGAGCTCTAGATCTGAAATTTCCCCCAAATCTGAAGAGACATGTCGGTCAAAAGACGAAACTCGTTTTTTTTATGGTCTCAGAGCTGTCGGATGGCGATAGCTCGATATCGGATATCCGACAGCCCCCCCCCCCCCCCCCCCCCCCCCCAAAAAACAAAAAAATTCGACTGTTTTTTTTTTTTTCTTTCTTTTCACGAGTTTTGTTCATTCCCTATTTCTATACATGATAATATGAGAATTTTGGTATCTTACATAAAGTATTCTTCCTGTGTTATTTTTCATAACAATAGCTTAACATATGCTTATGATGTTCAATCTTACCATATCATTGTGATGACACTTTCATATCGTTACTAAGAATTGTTTTCGCATGCCTCTAAGTATAAGAACTCTTTTATCTATGACAATGAGCGATCACAAACACCTACTTTGATAATACATATCAATACAATTTATTCTATACATACTTCATGATTGATCGAACATAACAAAATACATTTCATAACTGTCACCTTCACCTTTGATACTTTGCACTTCTTCAACTTTTACCATTTATGACATGCAAGTGAATTCGGAGATCCTTAAAATTTATGCATCCAAAAAAAAAAATGGGAAGAAAATTCAAATGCAAAAAATTCTTTTTGCCCAAAAAGTTGAAAGAAATAAATAAATATTGACAAGGATCATCCACCAAGCACTACTTAGCCTCCTGATAAGTCTTAATGAGCATTGTGAGGTTAAGCACCTTGGAAAGAATTGTAAAGTGTCTTGCAAAAACAAAATGGTCCTTTTATGAAGATTTTCAAAGTTTCTGGAAGAGAAGTATGGGCTTTATGTATATTTATGTTATGTTTAACAATTCCATGAACATATATAGTTTAAATATATTCATATGTATTCTTTCTCAAAGTATCACTACTACACTTCATTGTTATTTATAAAATTTCTTCTTATGAAAATTGGACCGAAACGATTCAAGTTTCTATATTGCATTGTGTCTTTCTATGATCGTTATTATTGAATCTCATCATGGTTAAGTTTATTTGTTTCTATACATTATAACACATTGCTAGAATGCTTAGATTCCTCTCCAAGATTACATATATCATTATCATATCACTTACAAAGCTTCCGCTAGTGCACTCCAACTTGTCATATATTCTTTCTCTATAATACTCTTTCCTATCCTCTCATATCTATATTCATCTTTTGCTAATATCAAAGGGGGAGAAGATAAAAAGAGATCAACTAAATCAATTAGTTCACATTAAGGGGGAGATCTTATGTAAAGGGAGTTTATATGTAGGGGGAGAATATTTTTATATTAAGGGGGAGATCACATTAAGGGGGAGATCTTTTGTTCACACGATCTTTTGTTCACACTTGAAGCTCACACATAGGATTTATTCGATTTCTTTTTATAAGGATTTGTTATTATCAAAAGGGGGAGATTGTTGGAGCATGCGTTCCGCACTCGTCCGGTTTGAGAATAACAAATCCCGGATGTATTTGATCCTATTTTTATTTAATGGTGTGCAGATAGCAGGTGCAAGAATATCATGGTTTCATTTGGAGCAAAATGACACTTTCCAGAATTTTGCGCTATCGGATTTCCGACAGCCCTATCGGATTTCCGACAGCCTGCTTATTTATTCACGTACAGCGGTTAAGAGCTATCGGATTTCCGATATCACTATCGGATGGCGACAGCCCACGATCTTCCGATAACGCCAGAACGAGCAGCGGTTACCTTGGCTATCGGATATCCGACAGTACTATCGGATATCCGACATCCCACGTCTCAACCACGACTTCAACACGACGCAGAAACTTCGTTTTAGTGGGACACGTGGCAGCCTCTGGAGCTATCGGATTTCGGCGACAGAAGGTATCGGACGGCGACAGCTCTTTTCTATAAAAAGGGCTCAAACTTCGTGGAATTGTGCACTTCAGTTCTCTAAGCCTCCTTCCTGAGTGTTATGATCCAGAGAGCTCCAGAGAACGAAAATCCCCATCCTTGAAGAAGAAAAGCGAGAGCGAAGCCGAAGATTGTACACGCATTCCAAGGAGACTTTCTCAAGGGCTCTTCGCTGTTTTGGTCCAGAAATTCTAAAGGGGGTTTTTCATATTGTATTTTCATTCATTCACTTTTCATTTTGTAATCGTTGTAGAAATCGTCGTCTTGCGTGCGGCGTCTAAGTCCTTGCGCGGCTTAGGGGAAAATCGCTTCCTTGTGTGGAGCGTCCAAGTCCTTGCGTGGCTTGGTGGGAAATCGTGGCCTTGTGTGCTACGTCTAGATCTTGGGAAGATCTAGAGGATAGGCTTGGGCTTGGTCTTGGGAAAGACAAGCGATAGCCTTCCGATCCTTGTGAGAAGGATTGGTAAATCAAAAATATTGTATTTACATATTATCATTGTGCCTTGATCTTAAGCATTGTTAAGATCATTTCTATTGTACTCAAAATTTCTTGATTAATATAATTATGTCTTTTCCTTTAATTACATATTTGATGGCATAATCTTTATCTTGGAAATTTGTGTTTTGATTTAATACTTGAATTGCATTGATTTGAAAATATTTGTAAGTAATATTTTAGTGAAGTAAAATCTCTTTAAAAAATTATTAAGTCAAAAAAAAAATTATTTTTAGACACACCCTTATTCACCCCCCCCCCCCTCTAAGGGCGTCATACGATCCAACAATAACACCAAAAATGGGCCTAGAGGTGCACTTAGCATGGAGTATCAAATATGAGCTGAAACAGGGCTAAAGTGCAGTGGAATGACTCGAAAAGCGGCCCAGATGAGTCCATAAATGTGTATATGATCAGGACTCATCACTCCGCTGCCACCGAACTCCATCGGTCTCATGACTGTTTTTATCAACTATTTGAGATCGGCGAGAATCACATTCACCATTGATCTATTTCGCGTGACCTTCTCTGCGATTTGATCTTATACATTATTTGGCGATCTGACCAGAGGTCGTGTAGATTACTAATGAAGAAAGTAAGTTAGTTTTGGCGGTCTAGTGCGGTCTCTGTATTTTTTGTTCTAATATATTCCTTTTTCAGGGACCTTCACAGTCCCGGAGATCGATCTTGTGGCACCAGCTGAGGAGGTGCTCACTCAAAGAGAAAAGAGGAAGAAGAGAGCCCGCGAAATGGAGACTGCGCAGCATGGGTCTGAGATCGCCAACATTCCCTTTCCCTTGGTCGGTTTTGGGAAGAAGCTGAAGGACACAAAAGGAAAGCCCCTCCTCAAGTGGGGCGTGAAAGGGAAAAGCGTGAAGGTGTCAACCGATCTCCCTCTTTAGAGTGGGAAATTATTGTGCCAAGACTTTGCGGTCACTGCTGCTCTTTATGGGAAAAGCAATGCCAGAGAGGCATACGATTTTGAGACCAACGTACTCCCTAACGTCTGTGCACAAGCGACCGCTAGGAGCACAGTCTTAAATCATCACATTGGGCGATCTCTGAAAGGTGCCTTGAGAGATATTGAGCGCCTGCAAGAAGAGCTGATCGTAAGATTATTTTACATGAGGTCTCTAGTTCTCCCTTTACATGACCACGTGATCTAATAGTTTCCTTTGCAGCAATCAAGAAAAATAGCATATGATGCGGACAATGTTGATTTTCAAAATGCTATGATGCATCATGTGAAAGAGACGTCAGAGCAGACGATCTTAAAGCTTCGAAACCGCGGCGGTCTTACTGACGAATTCAAAAAGGTTAAATTTGTCGATCTCTTCCCAGACGCAGCAAGAGCAATAGATGAACAGTAGGTCTCCGTGAATGAGATCGCTGTTGAAGAGGAGGAAGATGTAGAGATCAAAGATGACGTTGATGGAATAAGTGGAAGCCAATATGCTGAGGGTGATGATGAAAGCTCTGCTGCGGGCTCAAGCTCTAGGTCCAAAATTCCTCCTGGAAGCTCAGAAGAGTCTTCAGCAGAGACCGATTCCTCATCATCAGATGAGCGATCTCCGAAGAGAACGAGGAGCGAATAGTTGGCTTGTAACTTTGTTTTAAATTTCGATCACCAGTATTGAGACCGGGCGAACTATGTAATTACACAGTGAAATATAAACAAAGTTTTTGCGTACATTTTTCTTGCGTGGATGAATGCTCCTTATATTTTCTTATTATCATGTCGATCATTCTGTTTACGATCTCATCATATCATTTGAGCAAGATATAATCGATCTCAGTGGACTACTAGAATTGCTTTTATTGTTTGCAATCTCATGTTTGCGAGGTAAAAAACGGCATTCGATCTCAATGCCTTGGGTATAACTGAGTTCGGAAGAGAAACTAGTGTTCTATATTGCGATCAGCTTCATAATGACGATCTCCTTTTTATTAGTCCACTCTGCAAGATGGCGTTGGGACTCAGCTTAATCATATGAAAACCACTGTGGCGAACATGCTCTGCTGAGACAGAATCATATCCATTTATGAAATAAATGATCCTAATTGTTAACTTGAAAATCCCACTTGAGCAAGAGATAAACAGCAATCTCAATAATTTAGACTGCTCCTTCTGCAAACGATTAGATCTTAAGCTTTGAATCCTCCCATTTAACCCAAATTCTTCAATATTCAGAAGACCTGAAATTTTTGTGAGAGGCAGATGTTGTGCGATCATCAAATTTTTTAGATCGCCACTCAATGGATGAGTATTAGAGAGAATCCATGAATGTAATAGAGACTTTGAGAAAGAATAAGGTATTTAGCTCGCGCGGTCATCAATTCTTTAGACCATCCATTGTGAGAATACGCGTGAGAAGCCCTCAAAAGATGACTTCAAATATTTGCTAATCACAATCGGCGATCTCCAATACTTCGGGCCGCTCTTTAAATATAGCAATATGAGCCTAACTTGCGGTCTTAGGTGTCACAGACCGACTTATAAATAGAAATCCAAAACTGGCGGTCTCCAATATTTCAGAGCGCCCGCTCCTGATGAAATAGTATAATCTTGAAGACTTTTAATCCAGAATTTCCGGTCTCTGATATTTCAGACCACCCGTTCTTGATGAAATAGTATAACCTTTCTTTTGAAGACCTCTCCGTGAGATCAACCTGCCCTACCGGCTATGAAATCCCGGCAGCGGAATCTTATGGGATAATTCAGCAATAGAAAACCTGAAAACCTCACCGTGAGATCAACCTGCCCCACCGGCTATGAGAGCCCGGTAGTGGAATCTCACAGGATAATACAGCAACAAAAAACCTGAAAACCTCATCTGTGAGATCAACCTGCCCCACCGGCTATGAAAGCCCGGCAGCGGAATCTCACGGGATAATACAGTAACTGAAAACCTGAAAACCTCATCCGTGAGATCAACCTGCCCCACTGGCTATGAAAGCCCGACAGTGGAATCTCATAGGATAATACAACATCTGAAAACCTGAAAACCTCATCCGTGAGATCAACCTGCCCCATCGGCTATGAAAGCTCGGCAGCGAAATCTCACGGGATAACCCGGCCACAGAAAATCTAGGAAGAGAGAAGAAGAAGAGGAGGAAGAAGGGTCAAAGAGCTCTCGAGGGTCACAGGACAAGATGATCATTAGGGCAGGTGTGGTTATGCCACAGGGGCTACACGAACATTGCTTTTCCTGAAAGATCATCTAGACTGTAACGATGTCCTCTTATAATGCATGATAGAGTTGAACATACACCTAGACCTCCCTTGATGCAGAGGTGTGTCAGATATCAGCAAGGACACGACATCCTAAAGTTCCTTCACACGAGCTTGGCGAGATACTACTACACAGATGTGAAATCTCCCCGCTATCTATGGTCCGGGCAGATTTACACCTCAAGCTTCAAGTCGAGGGGTAGCAAGTAGGATCCGTCGATATCGCTCCTGAGAAAGATCTTAGCCTTTGGTAATAGCTCAATTTCGGTGTTTCCTTTTCATCATATAGATCATAAGGTATTACAACCATATCATCATAATTTTTGAAAGAGAAAAAGTAAAGAGAAAAACAAGATACAATTTCTCAGGAGAAAAAATGCTTGAGATCGTCTCCACTCCAGGTATGGGATGGTTCTTCTCCCTCATAAGTTTGGAGTCGATATGCACCATTCTTGAGTGCTTATTTGATTATGAATGACCCTGCCCAATTTGGGTTGAATTTTCCAACTGAATTGGATCTTGCTGATGCATCTACATTTTTCAGAACAAGATCGTCAACAATGAATTCCTTAACTCTAACATTTTTATCAAAATATTTGGTCATTCTTTTTTTCACCTCTTCCTGCCTAATTGTTGTTGTATCTCTCAATTCTTCGATAAGATCGAGACTACATTTCACTTCTTCATCATTTCCTTCCATCCAATCATCTTGATTCTGCTGAGATAGCAATACTCTTCTACTCCTTACTTCAAATTCAACTAAAATGAGAGCTTCTGAACCATGGGATAATTTGAAGGGGGTCTCTCCAGTAGCTGAGGTTGGTGTTGTCCTCAGAGCCCATAATACCGAAGGTAACTGTCCTGCCAAATTACCCCTGAGATTCTCCACTTTCTTCTTCAAGAGATTGATTATTAATTTATTGGCAGCCTCCACCTGACCATTACTTCGAGGATGATGTTTAGAAGCAAATCGCAACTCAGTGTCGATTTGATCACAGAAGTTTATAAGACTTGAGTTGTTGAATTGTGGACCATTATCTGTGATAATCGTCAAGGGAATTCCATGCCTACACACTATCTCCCCCTAGATAAAGTTCCTCACCACTTGAGTAGTAGTTTTGGCCATCGCTTTTGCCTCGATCCATTTGCTGAAATAATAGATCATCACTAGAATAAACCTGCACTGACCACTAGCCAAGGGAAAAGGTCTAATTAAATCCATCCCCCAAACCGCAAACCGCCATGGAGTTGCTATTGACTTAAGCTGTTGAGCTGGTTGGTGCTGAAGAGGAGCAAACTTCTGGCACTAAACACACTTCTTAGCAAACTTTTCTGCATCCTTCCTCATTTGAGGCCAGAAATAACCCTGCCTTAGAATCCCTTTTCTAAGGTTCTAGCTCCTGAGTGACTGTAACATTCTCCTGAATGAACCTCTTGAAGGACAATTGAAATTTCTTCTTCAGAAACACACTGCGCCAATGGTGAATGAAAGGTTTTCCTGTAGAGTACTCTTGCAACAAGATAATAATATGTCGCTTTAAGTTTAAACTTTTTCCTATCCTTTATCGTTGAGTGGAACTCTCCAGTTGAGAGGTAGAGGATGAAGGGATCCATCCAAGATGGATGTTGATCTATTTGCATGACTTCTCCTTCTTCGATGGCTGGATGGAACAATTTTGAGGTGGTCCTCCCGAAAGGAGACCAAACTTTGCTAATTCATCTGCTTCTGCATTCTCTTCTCTTGGAATATGCTGAATAGCAAGCTCTTGAACTTGCCCATCTCAATTTTTACCAGAGCATGGTATTGCTTCAAAGTGCGATCTCTGGTCTCGAATGTTCTATTTACCTGAGATGCCATTACCAGAGAATCAGTTTTGACTTGATCGAACATCTTCAATTACCATCTCTCTCGCAAATCTCAGGTCGGCGAGTAAAGCTTCATATTCTGCTTGGTTGTTTGTTGCTGGAAAATAGAACTTCAATGCTTGAACTATTCTAACCCCATTTGGGTTAATTAGAATAACTCCTGCTGCGGAAGAATTTCTTCCTGAAGCTCCATCAATGAAAAATTGTCCATGCGAGAGGCATTCCAACCTCTTTTTCTGAGCTAGCTTCTCTTGCATCAATCATGAAATCTACTAGTGCTTTAGCTTTGATCGCCACTCTAGGAATATAAGAGATATCGAATTCGCTGAGTTCTATTGCCCATTTTGCTAATCTTCTAGAGTGTTCTGTCCTTTATAAAACATTCTTTAGTGGAAGATCAGTGACAACTTAGATTGAATGGGCTTGGAAATAGGGTCTCATCCTGCATGCTGAAGTTACGAGCATTAGGGCTAGCTTTTCAAGAATCTGATATTGAGTTTCCGCATCTTTCAAAATCTTGATCACATAATATACGGGAAACAGTCTCTTCTTCTCTCCCCAAACTAGCACTGAACTGATGGCATCTGATCCAACTCCTAGATACAGGAAAAGGTCTTCTCCCTCTCTCGGGCTCTAGAGCAAGGGAGTTGATGTCAACTGCTTCTATAGTGGATGGAAACCATCATCACACTCCTTTGTCCACTCAAACTTAGCTCCTCTGCAGAGGGTCTTAAAGAAAGGAGCACTTTTATCTCCTGAGCGAGAGATAAAAAGGCTCAGGCCTGTCATCCTTCCTCCTAACTGCTGAACTTCTTCAGGATATTTGGGAGGTGACATTTCTAGGATGGTCTTAACATTATCGGGATTTGGTTCCAACCCCTCCGAAGTGGAGAGATGGCCGAGAAACTTCCCCTTGCTAGCTCCAAAAACACACTTCAACGGATTTAACCACATGTTAAAGGCCCGGAGGGTTGCAAATGTTGAAATTATTGAAGTGGAAGTGGAGGAGGCTTTTGGACCTGGGCGGTCTGGGAAGAGACCGGGCGGTCTGGCGTGACCGCACGGTCTGGCGGTCTGACAATGGCGATCTGTTCTATTGGTCAGCTGCGGCTTCCAGGGTTGACCGCTGGTCTGGTCCAAGGGCTGCTGGAGGAGGAGGTCGTGCGGTCTGGCTGTGACCGCATGACGGCTGATCATCCTCAGGGTCGCGCGGTCTGTCTCTGACCGCGTGACAAGTTGTTCTCTTCAAGGACTTGCCGGTCTGGCGTGACCGCACGGGTTGGCTCTTGAATCCGGTCTGGTGGCTTTCCAGAGGGTTCTGAAGGAGTTCGTGGACTAAGTCATTCTTAGTCGCGCGGTCTCAGTTCGCGGTCTCAGGAGGAGACCAGGAGGGCGAGCTGGCTGTGTTTGCGGTCTCAGGCGAACACAGGTGGTGGGTGACTTCTAGGCGGTCTGGCGATCTCCGTGTGGAGTCGTGTTCAGACCAAGGGAGTAGCGATCTCCCGCGGTCTGGAGTGAAGTCGGCGCTCACCAAAATGAAGCAGGAGGGTTGCAGTGATCGCGCGGGTTGACCGGTAAGGTCGCGCGATCTGATGGGTGGTGACTCTATCTCATAGGGTGGTGACTGGATCAGGTCTCACGCCTATAAATAGGGAGCCACTGTAGCAGCAAAAGCAGAACACACCAAGTGTAAGCTGAGTTCGCTTGTTTCCTGCGGTCTGGTTATTCTGACCGTGCGGTCTGCTGATTGAATTCCTCTTGTGCAGCTTCTGCGGATAGTGTGGGCGGCAGCGATCACCTCTTCCTCTGAAAGTGTTCGGGCGGTCTGCGGCTTGGAGTTGTGGTGCTGGAGTTCGGGAGAATCAGGAAATCGGAAGAAGGGAGCGGTCTGTGCAGCGGTTTTGGTGGTGTGCTGTGATCAGCAAGGCGCTGCGGTCTGGCAGTGTGTTGAAGTCGCAGGGAGGTCGCGCGGTCTGGAGCGGTCTCAAGTTATCTTCAACTTGTATCTTTCCTTTGTGTTTGTGCTGACGAAATCATGTCTCGTCAAGCATGCCTCGCCTTGTAATTTTGAAGTGCTGCTATCAATAAAGATCAGTTGTTTGCCTTCATTTGTTTCTGGTTGTTTTGGCTTTGATCTCTAAGTTGACTAGCTCCTGCTTGCTCCATAAAGATTCGAAAAATTTTCACATGGTATCAGAGCCAGGTTGGAGTGGTTGAGCAGTGAGTAACTTAGAGTAGCCATCGCCTTTGTGAAGAAAGGAACCAGTGGAAGAACAATGGAAGGTGGATTTGCAAAGGGTCTTGGGATTGAGGTGCTTACATCGACCAACTTCAAGAAGTGGAAGTCGTGTATGCAAAGCTATCTTGTAGGTGAGGACCTCTGGGAAGTTGTTGGAGGAGATCAGACGCAGGAAGTTGTCCCGGAAGGGGATAATGGGGCTGAGGTGAGAACTTGGAGGAGGACGAATGCGAAGGCAGAGTTCACTTTGAAGAGGGCAATCTCACCTGACCTATTTGATCACATCTTGGGGTGTGGTTCAGCTGCGGAGATCTGGAGAGCCCTGGATGGGCTGTTTAACAAGAAGAATGTGGCGAGGCTGCAGTTCTTGGAGAATGAGCTGGCAAGGTCGGCTCAGGGTGATCTTTCTATCTCCACCTTCTTTCTGAAGTTGAAGAACTTGTGTGCTGAAATCTCAGCATTGGACCCTGATGAGCCTATCTCTGAGGCGAAGCTGAAGAGGCACATCATCCGCGGCCTGCGGAAGGAATATGTTGCCTTTGTGACGTCGGTGCAGGGATGGGCAAATCAGCCGTCTCTGTTGGAGCTGGAGAACTTGCTTGCATCGCAAGAAAGTTTGGCAAGGCAGATGGCGGGGGTGTCGGTGGCTGGGGGAGATGGCGAAGTTCTCTTCTCAGGGAAGAAGAAGAAGTGGGACAAGAAGAAGAAGACCGCTGGAAGTGGCTATGGGCCTTCAACTTCTGGGCAGCAGGAAAGGGGGTATGCTCCCAAGGCTGACGGGAAGAAGAAGGGTGAAGGTCCGAAGTGCTACAAGTGTGGCAAGTTTGGCCACATCAGGAAGGATTGCAAGGTGGTCACCCAAGCTGGGCATGCTGTGGAGAAGGAGGAAGCTGAGGCCAGGCACATTCAAGGAGGTTGGGGAGGAGCCTTTTCGGCTTCTGTTGGAGCCTCTGCTCCTATCAACTATCTGGAGGATTGGATCGTGGACTCGGGGTGTGGTCATCATCTCACCGGAGACGGGACCAAGCTTTCTTCTGCACAGCCTTATACAGGTAACAATGCAATCATTACTGCTGATAGTACTGTACATCCAGTGGAGAAGGTGGGGGTTGTTTCTTTGGGCAGTGATAGAGGGCCACTTACTTTGAAAAGTGTCTATCACGTGCCTGGTATGAAGAAAAATCTCTTCTCCGTGACCAATGCTGTAGACGCCGGGTATCACGTTCTGTTCGGCCCAACAGAAGTGAAGTTTCTACGCAATGTTGAGGCCGTAAAGGCCGAGGTCGTCCATGTCGGGAGACGGGCAAAGGACCTGTTTGTTTTATCAACAAATTCCTACGTCGACAAGATGAAGACGAATGATGGTGCCGTTATATGGCATGAGAGGTTGGGGCACGTGGGGATGGACAAGCTGAAAGCTATGGCGGTGAGAGGTCTGGTCAAGGGCCTGCCAAGTCTATCCTCCTACGGTGAAGGTCATGTTTGTGAGGGATGTCAGTTCGGCAAGTCTCATCGACTACCGTTTGACAAGTCGCAAACAAGGTGTAGTGTGCCGTTGGAGTGCATCCACGGTGACTTGATGGGACCTACTGCTACCCCAAGCCTCGGAGGCAGCAGATATATGTTGGTGTTGATCGATGATTACACCAGATATGTCTGGGTTTATTTCCTGAAGGAGAAGGCGGAGGCGTTTGCCAAGTTTGTGGAGTTCAAGGAGCTCGTGGAAGGTCGGCTGGGACTGCGGGTGAAGAAGCTGAGGACTGACAACGGAGGGGAGTTCACCTCCAGTGAGTTCTCTACCTTTTGCAGGAAGGCGGGCATCCGGAGAGAGCTCACTTGTGCTCATACTCCACAACAGAACGGAGTTGCAGAACGGAAGATCCGTCATCTGACGGAGACCTGCAAGTGTTGGCTGCATGCCAAGAGTATCCCAAAGTCCTTCTGGGCGGAGGGAATGTCTTGTGCTGCCTACGTCATCAACAGGATGCCTCTGAGCCCCATCAACATGTTAACTCCGCATGAGTTGATGTTCAAAGAGAAGCCAAGCGTGGCACACCTTAGGGTGTTTGGCTCCACCTGCTACGTGCATGTTCCAGATGCTCTTCGGACGAAGCTAGATGCGAAAGCAAGGAAGCTAGTCTTCGTGGGATACGATGAGCGGAAGAAAGGGTGGAAGTGCATGGACCCGGAGACGCGGAGATTTGCTGTATCTCGCGACGTCGTGTTCGATGAAGTGACATCTTACAAGGGGTCTTCTGATGTGGAGTTACCAGAGAGCAGGGTGGAGATGCCAGAGAAAGCTGTGGAGAATCTTCAGGTGGAGCTACCTGTGTCACCAGGTGGTCCATCTCCTTCTAGTTCCGAGACGGGGGCTTCTGGTTCAGGGAGCAGGGGGAGCGATGCTCCTAGCACGTCTGGAAGGGGAGCTAGAGAAGAAGCAGCGGATGACATTGCAGTTCAAGGGAAGGAGCTGAGGAGGTCGAAGCGAGCGATCATCGCCCCTGATCGCTATACAGGAGGAAACGCGGTGAGCTTCGTCTCATGTTTCTTCGCTGGTCCCTTGGATGAGAGGGAGCCGTCGAGCTTTGAGAAGGCCCAAGGTGTGAAGGAGTGGGACGTTGCGATGCAAGAAGAGATGGAAGCTCTTGAGAAGAACGAGACCTGGTCTCTTGTGCCCAAGCCCAAGGGCATCACTCCTGTGACATGCAAGTGGGTCTACAAGCTTAAGAAGAAAGCTGACGGCAATATCGAGCGGTACAAAGCTCGTCTTGTAGCTCGGGGGTTCTCGCAGCAATACGGTGAAGACTATGATGAGACATTCAGTCCGGTGGCAAAAATGACTTCAGTTCGGTTCATCATTGCCTTGGCGGCGTTCAGTGGATGGGAGATTTGGCAGCTTGACGTCAAGAACGCTTTCTTGTACGGCGAGATTGACAAGGACATCTTTATGGTTCAGCCACCAGGCTTTGTGTCTGAAGATCTTCCGGAGCATGTCTGCAAGCTGAAGAAGGCCCTGTATGGGTTGAAGCAAGCGCCGAGGGCGTGGTACGGGAAGATCGCAGAATATCTCCTATTCTGTGGATTTGTTGCTTCAGACTCAGACTCGAGCTTGTTCGTCAAGAAGAGCGGGGAGCTTCAGGTCATCGTGCTGCTATACGTTGACGATATGATCGTGACGGGGAACTCGAAGGAGGAGGTAGCACAGCTTCGGGCTGAACTATCTATCAGGTTCGAGATGAAGGATCTTGGTGAGCTTCACCATTTTCTTGGACTTGAGGTGCAGAGGAAGGAAGGTGGAGTGCTGGTGACCCAAGCCGGATATGCGGAGCGGATCGTGGAGCGATTCGGCATGAAGGAAGGGAAGTGCACTTCCACACCTCTGGAGAAGGCTATGAAGCTTCGGAAGGATGAGGGAAGGATCATGCAAGATCCGTTGGTGTTCCGAGCTCTGGTTGGGAGCTTGATTTATCTGACGATCACGAGGCCAGATATTGCATATGCAGTAGGCAGGGTGAGTCGGTTTATGGCGGAACCACGAGTACCTCATCTGCTAGCGGCCAAGAACATTCTGAAGTATGTCAAGGCGACCTCGGACATGGGTCTCCTATACAGGAGGGATGCGGGCTTCGAGGTGCATGGATACATGGATGCTGATTACGGGGGAGATTCGGATGATCGGAAGTCGACATCTGGATTCGTCTTCATGGCGGGCTCTACGGCTATATCATGGTGCAGCAAGAAGCAGGATTCCGTATCGGTCTCCACCACAGAAGCGGAATACAAGGCTTCGGCCTTGGCAGCTCAGGAAGCCATCTGGCTTAGGAGATTGGTGGGAGACGTCCACAAAGAGGTTCGAGAGCCGACTCTGCTACGCGGTGACAACGAGAGTGCTCTCAAACTGGTGACCAATCCAGTTTGTCACGCGAGGACGAAGCATATTGAGATCGAGCATCACTTCATACGGGAGAAGGTGCTGGAGGGATCTCTTTCGGTCGAGCATGTGCGGAGTGCGGACAATGTCGCAGACATCTTCACAAAGGCGCTGGCAAAGGGGCCGTTCACACGGCTAAGGGAGCTACTTGGGCTAGTTTCCACTTCCCACTTCAAGGGGGAGTGTTGAAATTATTGAAGTGGAAGTGGAGGAGGCTTTTGGACCTGGGCGGTCTGGGAAGAGACCGGGCGGTCTGGCGTGACCGCACGGTCTGGCGGTCTGACAATGGCGATCTGTTCTATTGGTCAGCTGCGGCTTCCAGGGTTGACCGCTGGTCTGGTCCAAGGGCTGCTGGAGGAGGAGGTCGTGCGGTCTGGCTGTGACCGCATGACGGCTGATCATCCTCAGGGTCGCGCGGTCTGTCTCTGACCGCGTGACAAGTTGTTCTCTTCAAGGACTTGCCGGTCTGGCGTGACCGCACGGGTTGGCTCTTGAATCCGGTCTGGTGGCTTTCCAGAGGGTTCTGAAGGAGTTCGCGGACTAAGTCATTCTTAGTCGCGCGGTCTCAGTTCGCGGTCTCAGGAGGAGACCAGGAGGGCGAGCTGGCTGTGTTTGCGGTCTCAGGCGAACACAGGTGGTGGGTGACTTCTAGGCGGTCTGGCGATCTCCGTGTGGAGTCGTGTTCAGACCAAGGGAGTAGCGATCTCCCGCGGTCTGGAGTGAAGTCGGCGCTCACCAAAATGAAGCAGGAGGGTTGCAGTGATCGCGCGGGTTGACCGGTAAGGTCGCGCGATCTGATGGGTGGTGACTCTATCTCATAGGGTGGTGACTGGATCAGGTCTCACGCCTATAAATAGGGAGCCACTGTAGCAGCAAAAGCAGAACACACCAAGTGTAAGCTGAGTTCGCTTGTTTCCTGCGGTCTGGTTATTCTGACCGTGCGGTCTGCTGATTGAATTCCTCTTGTGCAGCTTCTGCGGATAGTGTGGGCGGCAGCGATCACCTCTTCCTCTGAAAGTGTTCGGGCGGTCTGCGGCTTGGAGTTGTGGTGCTGGAGTTCGGGAGAATCAAGAAATCGGAAGAAGGGAGCGGTCTGTGCAGCGGTTTTGGTGGTGTGCTGTGATCGGCAAGGCGCTGCGGTCTGGCAGTGTGTTGAAGTCGCAGGGAGGTCGCGCGGTCTGGAGTGGTCTCAAGTTATCTTCAACTTGTATCTTTCCTTTGTGTTTGTGCTGACGAAATCATGTCTCGTCAAGCATGCCTCGCCTTGTAATTTTGAAGTGCTGCTATCAATAAAGATCAGTTGTTTGCCTTCATTTGTTTCTGGTTGTTTTGGCTTTGATCTCTAAGTTGACTAGCTCCTGCTTTCTCCATAAAGATTCGAAAAATTTTCACAGCAAACGTCTCTGCAAGATCGTTAAGATGAACTGAGTAAGACTTATTTTTTATGAGGAGATCATCAACATAAACCTCTAAATTTCTTCCTTTTTGATTTTTAAAGACAGTGTCCATCATTTTTTGGTAAGTTGCACCTGCGTTCTTTAGCACGAAAGGCAATACGAGATAACAAAAACATCTGTCATTCGTGATGAATGAGGTATGAGAGATATCAGGATTGTGCATTCGTATTTGGTGATATCCCGAGAACGCATCCAAAAAACTCATATAAGAATACCTAACCGCAGAATCAACTAAAGAATCTATCTGAGGCAAGGGGTAACAATCTTTGGGACACGCTTTATTAAGTTTGGTAAAGTCTACACACATACGCCACTTCCCTCCATCCTTTTTAACAATTACAACATTCGATACCCAATTTGGGTATTGAATCTCTTGAATGAACTTAGCCTTCAGCAGCTTCTCCACCTCCTCTCGAATCGGCTGAGAAAGGGTCTCCACCACTGCTCTTTTCTTTTGCTTGATTAGGATGAAGTTGGGATCGATGTTGAGGTGATGACAAGCAACATCCGGATCAACTCCTGACATGTCGTCCGCTGACCAAGCAAAGACATCCAAGTAATTCAGGAGGCAGGAGATGAGCTGACTCTTGTCAGCTTTAGGCAATTCAACATTGATTGAGAGCTTCTTGCTCTCATCTTCCTTGCTGATGGGTATGGCTTGTGTTGCTTGGGCAGGTTCCAAACGAACTCCATCTCTTGCATCTTCCTCTTCAATTTCTTCTGCTGCTTTGGCTTGGCCAGAAACTTGAGGTACTGAAGAGATCTCAGCTACCTGAAGAGGATATACCCCGATCACGTTGACCGTTCTGACGTAGCACTCTCTAGCTTTCCTCAGATCGCTCCTGATCTAGTACTGCTTATCGTTTAAAGCAAACTTTACAACCCAATGGTAAGTTAAGACTATCGCTTGATATTCATTCAGCACGGTCCTCCCGAAGATCGCGTTGTAGCTTCTCGGAGCTTCAACGACTATGAATTTTACCAGCCTCACAATACCTCCCAATGTCACCGAGAGAGTGATGACTCCTTCCACTTCCTTCTTCTCCCCTGAGAAACCATAGAGCGGCCCTTCGATGGAGAGAAGAACTTTCCCAGTCTTCATTGCTTCAAAAGAAGGCTTGAAGAGTACATTCACTGAGCTTCCAGTGTCTATTAGCATTTTCTCTATGGTGTAGTTTTTGATCAATGCTTTGATAATGACTGCGTCGTTGAAAGGATTGGCGGTCCGAGAGAGGTCTTCTTGTCCGAAGATGACTATTCCTCAAACTGGAGCTGAAGAGGAGGTAGCAGCGACTTCGGATTGATAGACTCTTACGAGGCTAGCATTCCTTGAAGACTCAAGTCCTGCACCTCTATGGATGCAGAAGATGTGACCCAAAGCACCTTCATCATTTGCATCCACACATTCATCAGGATACCCGACGTTTCCAATATGGCCAACGCCATCCACCTCTTTGCACTCCCAATGGACTTCTACTACCTCCTTGCTCTTAGATGTTGAAGCCTTGGAAGAATCTCCCTTCTAAAATAGATCTTGAAGTTTTCCTTCCTTTAGGAGCTTCTCCACCAGCAAACGGAGAGCTCTACAATTTTCAGTTAAATGACCCCTCTCCCTGTGATGTTCATAGTAGAGGGATGGATTTCTGGTCTTCGGATCTGAGTTGAGCAGGGCAGGCCTTTTATAAAAAGGCTGCTTCTGAAGTATTTGAACCACCTTGCTCATAGATATACCGAGATCGGTAAAAGACTCCTGCGAGTCATTAAAAAGCGACTGAGATGAGGCTAGCAGAGGTGGTTGGACATACTGGATCTGGTGAACTGGTGTGGATTGCTGAGCTGGGGCAGTTGGAGTTGGCAGCAAAGACCCTTTGAGCTGGAATTGCTGATTTCTCGGATAGGAACGGAGATGGCGGAAGTTCCTTCCCCTTTGGGCTGGAGGTTGGAACTCTTGGCGTGGCGGCTTCGACGATGATTGGGCTGGATAAAAACCTGCAGAGCCTTTCTGGCCGGCCTTACCTATCAGATTAGAGATATACGTGGGATTGTTGATCTCCCCTTCTATATAACGGTTGGCGATGCTAATCAGCTCCTGATATGAATTGGGCTCCTTGGTGGTAACCTTAAACTCAAGTGGTCCCTCTTGCAAGCTATTTATCAGAGCAACCATGTAGAGAGAGGGATCTACATCCTGAATCTCGAGAATCTCCTTCTGAAAGTGATCAATGAAATGAGCCAGATTCTCATTTCCTTCTTGCTTGATTTTGAAGAGGACTGCAGGACCACTCTTCCTTTTCTTTGAGGTTGCAAATCACAGAAGAAGCTCATGCCTCAGGACAGTAAAGCTTGAGATGGACTGGGAAGGTAACTTGAAAACCATTCCCTAGCTTATCCATCGAAGGAAGTAATCAGCAGCTTGCACTTCACAACATCCGAAAGAGTCCTCAGAGCAACAACGGACTCAAAGGCTTGACGATGGGAAACTGGATCACTTTACCCAGTAAACATGGGTAACCGGGGCTCGATAAAGCCATTGGGAATTGGTTCCCAACGAACTCTATCAAAAAAGGGGGAAGGCTCCTCCGATTCAACGATGTCAAAGTGAGCAGGAAAGGCAGTAGCAGGGATTGGAGGATAAGTATAATCCTCCTAAAAGTTTAGGGCTTGGGCTGGAGGTCCTTGAGCTGTTGTTCTAAAAAAATCATGATGAGCTGCGAACTCTCCTTCCTGAGGTCGCACATGAGCTGTGGGAAGAGAGGCCGCGCGGTCAAGGGGGTGACCGCCAGCAAAGCGGTCAGGATTAGTGATCTGACCGGGCTGAGGAAGAATCCTCTGAGAGATTAAAGACAAAGTCTGGTTCATGGCTTTGAACTGCTTGGCGAACTCTTGTTGAGCCTGAGCGGTCTCTCGGCGAGCTCGGGCGGCCTCTTGAAGAGCTTGCTCGATGCGAAGTTTGAAGCGATGCTCTAGGTCTTCCAAAGAGATCAGATTACTCAAAGGGTTACCGCTAGGAGACTGGCGAGATCGATTCCTGCGGTCTGACATCTCGTATGTCCGCTGACTTCACCTAAACACTCCAATCTGAAGGTCGCATGTTAGTTCTGTTGGTACAAAAAATGTACCTCCAAGACTCACACTAAACGAGATGAGAGGGGACTGCGGAGTGCCGGTTACTTATAATAAGGGATGTCGGAAGAGAGATCTCTAGAGGAAAACTGCTTTGGATTGATCTCAAAAAGGATTACAAGAGGGGGGTCTAAAACAGGTCGGGGTGAGAGGTAAAAAAGTGACAGAATTCGAGACCGCTTACACAGGTTGTAAGCTGGAGGCTCGAAGCAAAAGTCCCTTTTCAGGTACCCCTACTCCCCTATTTATAGATGCGAAGGCTGCCCAAACGGGCAGATCCAAAAAGTACGGGCTGCCCGAGGTACAGGAGAACCGGGGCAGAAACAGGGGGTGCAAATAACAAAAAGAGGAAAAAAACCCTAGACCGCACGGTCTGGCGATCTCCCTAGAGCCTGGCCGCCTATGCCTTAGAAGGATTGCTGGAGATGAGATAGGCGGTCTAGGCAATCTCCCATAATTGAGACCGCTGAACAGACCATTCTGACCGGAAAGGAGAGGTCGCGGGATTCTGGACATACAAAAAGGGGCGGTCTGGAGTATTTAAGACAGTCACCTGCATTTTCCTTGTACATAATCTATAAAGGGCGGTCTAGAGTATCTGAGACCGCCGCCTATTTTTCTTGATCTAAATACCTTATTAAGGAATAGACTAGAACGTCTAGGGTCTTCATCTATAACTGTAATGATTGAGTTTTTCACAAAAGACCTCAAATATTGGAGATCACTATCTATAAGCAATTATCATCAGAATTATTATTGAGATCATCTATATTTTATGAAGAGGCGGTCTCAAGTGTTTGAAATCAGTTCTTTTGAATTGTTATGAGATAAGGCGATCTAGCATTTCAGAGATTGTCATCTTTGGTTATCTCTTATTCTTCATGCCAAAATGATTTTTTGGTATATGCCCGAAAGATTATCAATCTTTCTTATGTAGTTGATGATTCTAGCTCAACAACTTCAAAGCATGTGATCAAATATATATGTTGCTTCTTTGGAATATATGATCGCGTATAGTGAAGACATATGTTCTCTTATTCAAAGTTTAGTGATCGATTTATATGTGTTGAGATCGATTCTTCCTCATGGGAAGTTATAATGTGATCGCAAACCAGCAAATATGAGATCGACATAATCATATTCATTATAAGAAGTAAGTGCATTCATTCACAGAAAATAGATAAAAGGTACACAAAATGTTCTTTCATTTCATTTCTTATAAGTACAAGGGTCGCACGGCCTCAAAGGCCGGTGGTTACAATTCAAGCAAATAAAGAAAAAATCAACTAGAAACAATCTTCAATGGTTGCTCTTTGATCTCTTTGGTGATCGCTCTTCTGATGATGAGGATGCGGTCTCCTCTGAAGACTCTTTTGAGCTTCTATGAGGGACTCGAGATCCAGAACTTAAGGCCACCACAAAACTCAGCTCGTCACCTGGAGCATATTGACTTCTGCTTAATGGAGTTGGCTCGCTCTTTTTATTTCTCTCTTTGGCGGTCTCCCCTTCTTCACCATCTCCAGCGGTCTCAGAAGCAGTGATCGATGCTTCATCGATCATCCTCGCAATTTCTGGAAATAATTTTGCGAACTCTACCTCCTGAAATTCAAAAGATAGGCGTCGGGTTCTCGCAACCGCAAGATCGTCATATCAGATGTACCATTCATGTGCTTCAACATTGTCTTTAGGAGGCCGGATTATCTATGTGGTAGGCTTCTTCATTCATTTTCTACAAAAGAAAATACATGAGATCGGGCGGTCAAGATGAAAGGAAATTACCAAACCGCAGATAAGTTTCTTACTTGTATTTTTTCTTGAAGCGTATCAATGTCGCACAGGGCCATGCGAAGAGGTGGCCGCATTTGCATGTCGAGTTAGTTTCCCACTCCATAGTGGAAGAGCAGTGGACACCTTCACGCTTTTCCCTTTCTCATTCCACTTGAGAAGGGGTTTTCCCTTAATGTCCATCATTTTTCCGCAGAACCCAATCAGAGGAAAGGGTTCACTGGCAGAATCAGACTCTTGGGCGGTCTTATCCTTTGTCCTTTGCAATCTCTCTTGATTCGCATCTCCCGCTAGGTAAGGACCTCTTCCTCCAGAGCCACGGGCTCGATTGTTGGAACCTCCAAGACCGCTGAAAAGGAAACGAAAGTGTTAGAATATCAAACAAAGGAGAATGTTGATGAGACCGTAGGGAATTAATTACTCTCTTCGGGGGCAATATCAGCGACTTCAGGCCAAAGGGCCAAGTAATGGCGGAGGTCAAGGCGTTTGCCGGGCATTGAGACGAGGATCTTGATCTCCATTTCTGAGATCGCTTTTGGTTTTCTGAAGATCGCCACTCCCCGGCAAGATGGCAGAGTCTTGAGACCGCCAAAGTCTCCTTCGAACACCAGGAATCTCTCAGTCCAGAATGGAATCTTATTGGGAAGATTAAGAACTTTAATTCTGTGGCAGGAAAAATACATCAAACCTTTAAACTCTTCTTTCTTCCTCCCCTCTTTAAGTAATTTCATTATAAAAGTGCAGCGGAACAAATCCATGGTGAATTTGACCCTTACCGATCTCAAGTAGTAGATGAAAGCGGACATGAGACCTATGGAGTTCGACGGCAGCTGTCCAAGCACCACACCATAATATTCCATCACCTACAAAAACTCCCAAGGCAAGGGAAGCATGATACCACAATCGAAGTGATTGACTGGGATCACCAGCTTGTTCTCAGCACCAAAGTTTAATCCTGATTTCTCTCAATTGGCGTAAAATTTCTTTATTGCAAAATTGTTATTACTAAATTGTCATCTTATTTCATATTAATCAAAAACAACTTAGTAATTATCTTGAAAATTATAAAAAGAATTTTATTCCCTTATTCACCCCCCCCCCTCTAAGGGCGCCATAAGATCCAACAAGTGGTATCAGAGCACAGGTTATTCCAAACGGTTTAAAAAACCAGGAATAATGGAGTCTTATGATCTCGCTTTTTCTGAGGGTCAGGGAATTAGTAGACCTCCAATATTTACTGGGTCAGATTATAATTATTAGAAAAATAGGATGCGTTGTTTTCTAATGACCCTAGATATTGAGGTTTGGAACATGGTATAAGAAGAATACACTCCTCCTACATTTATAGTTGGAGAGGTTATGTTAGAAAAACCCAAAGATAAATAGGATGATCGGGATAAACTCAAATGTAAAAATAACGCAAAAGCCATGAATGCTTTATTTTGTGCATTAGATAGAAATGAATTTAATAGAATTTTTGCATGTACTATTGCTTATGAAATTTGGAATCATTTGGAAGTTACTCATGAAGGTACATCGCAGGTTAAAGATTCCAAGCTTTTCCAACTGGAGTCGGAATATGAAAAATTCCGAATGGACGAAAGCAAAGATGTTGATGGTATGTACACGCGCTTCACCAAGATCGTCAATGCCTCAAAAGCTCTTGGAAAGACTTTCTCAAATGGCGACTTAGTCCGTAAGATCCTTCGTTCTCTTCCTCCAAAATTCAACCCGAAGGTGACGGCCATTTCGGAGTCGCACAACTTAAGGACGCTCCAAGTTGAGAGCCTCATTGGGAATCTCAAAACCCATGAGGTAGAACTCAAAACCAACATGATGAATACAACAAGGAGCCAAAGAAGAAGGTGTTGGCATTAAAGTCAAAGAAGGAGTGCCAAGAGGATGAGGATGAAGATGAAGAAAGTCTTTTGGTGAAGAAATTCTGAAAGTTCATGCGAAATCCGGAAAGGCGAAACACTTTCCGGAAATTTATACAAAAAGGTGAAAGATGGAAAGGGTCATCTTCAAAGAAGGAAAAAGAGAGCGACAATGAAGAAGAGAGGCCTCCACCGGAATGCTATCATTGTAGGAAGACGGGGCACATAAGGAGCCAATGCCCAAAATTCTTGAAGGAGAATAAGGAGAAACAACACAAAGGGAAAGAAAAGAGGAAGGTGCTAAAGGCAAAGACATGGGATGACTCCTCTTCCTCCTCCTCTGAAGAATCAAGCGGGTCTTCATCAAGCGAAGATGAGGAAGCAAACATGTGCCTCATGGGACATGGAAATGACGGCGACGACACCAGTGTTCATAGCGACACTGAGGTAACTCCTCCCACTTATGATGAACTCTTTAATGAATTCCTTGAAACTTGCAAAGCTTTTGATAAAAATATGAAGGATAGTATTTTATTGAATCATGAAAATGAGTCTCTTATTAAAGAAAATCAAAAGCTTTCCAAAAAACTAGTTGTTTTAGAAAAGAGAAAGGTTTCTTGCCAAGAGTGTGATCACTCCACTAAATTGGCAAAAGATATAGAAGAGTCACTTTCTAAAGCCCTCTCTCATGCCAAAACTCTTACAAAAGAGAAGGGGGGATTAGAAAGGAAATTAAAAGCCTCTCTTTTGCAAATCAAAAGTAATAAAAAAGGTTTTGAAAATAGGTGTGTCATGCTTGTGATAGAAAATTCTTTACTTGAAGCACAAGTTCATGATCTCACCATGGCCACTACAAAATTTGGAATAGGCCAAAAATCACTGGACATGATTTTAGGGAACCAGTGCCATGGTTCTGGAAAGTTTGGGCTCAGATATCGAGTAGAGGGCTACCGCCCGGCGCTAGCCACTAACGCCGGCGCTAGCACCTCATACCAGAAACCTGAAATCTCTTTTTCAAAATGCTTTCCTTCTGTAAATCAAATTTATTCCAGCAAGAAAATTTTCCAGAAAAGGGTCCCAACCCCCTTTATTTCGTGTGCAAACTGTTATAGGTTGGGTCACACAACTAGTTCTTGCAGGAAAATAAAACAAAATACTTTAAAGCAAATCTGGGTACCTAAGGCTTCCACTTACTCTATGGGAGGTTCTACTTGGGTATCCGGATCTTTACTCTCATCTTCTTTCTAGATATGCAGGCAGGCTAAGGACAAAGAAGATGTGTGGTACTTGGATTCAGGATGCTCCAAGCACATGACGGGCAATAAAGCTAAGTTCCTTAGCCTAGAAAAGAAGAAGGGAGGGATCGTGACGTTTGGTGACAACGGAAAAGGAAGGATCATGGGAATCGGTACAGTTGGTAACGAATCCTTCACTATATCAAATGTTCTTTATGTAAAAGGGCTAAAACATAATCTTATTTCAATTAGCCAATTATGTGATAAAGGATTAGATGTTTTATTTGAATCTTCTATTAATCTATGCAAAATATCTAATCCTATTACAAACAATATTTTACTAATTGCACCAAGAATACACAATGTTTATATAGTTTCATTTCATGATCTTTCAAAATCATCTTTAAAATGTTTTATTACCAAAAATGATGAACTTGAACTTTGGCATAGAAGGCTAGGACATGCTAGCGCAAAGCTTATTGTAAAACTTGCCAAAAGAGATTTAATTAGAGGATTGCCTAGATTAAATGGAAATTTACCTTCACTTTGTTCACCATGTCAAAAAGGTAAAATTACTAGATCCTCTTTCAAAAGTAAAAATGTTATTTCTACTACAAGACCTTTGCAATTAATTCATATGGATCTTTTTGGTCCCGTCAGCACCGCAAGTCTTGGTGGTAGATTATATACATATGTTTTAATAGATGATTTTTTTAGATATTGTTGGACAATATTTCTATTATCCAAATCCGAAGCGTTCTGTGAATTTTCAAAATTATGTACACGTATTCAAAATGAAAGTGATTTAAAAATTAAATGCATTCGCTCGGATCATGGAGGAGAATTTGAAAATGAAAATTTACATCTTATTGTGATATGTTAGGCATAAAACATGAGTTCTCCGCACCACGCACACCACAACAAAATGGTGTTGTAGAAAGAAAGAATAGGACACTTCAAGAGCTAGCATGCACTATGTTATGTGAATATAAATTACCTAAGTCCTTTTGGGCCGAAGCCGTAAACACATCATGTTATGTTATAAATAGAATCATGCTTCGCCCATCTTTGAATCTCACACCATATGAACTTTATTTTCAAAAGAAGCCTAATGTATCTTACTTCAAAGTTTTCGGTTGTAAATGCTTTATTTTAAATACAAAAGATAGCTTGGGAAAGTTTGATGAAAAATGTGATGAAGGAACATTTCTGGGATACTTTTCAACTAGTAAAGCTTATAGAGTTTTTAATAAAAGAACTAGAAAAGTTGAAGAGTCAATTAATGTGAAAATTGATGAGCTTGTTCCTTGTATAGAAAGACTTTCCGCAGGCAAAGAGGATGATCTATTACCTCCTTTGGAGCATGGTGATGAAGAACCTTCCAAAGAAGAAGAAGAGGAGGCCAAGAAAGATGAATATGTACCTCCAAGCGTCTTAAAATTCACAAAGGATCATCCACGGGAACTTATAATTGGTGAACCATCCATCGGGGTAAGAACTCGCTCTTCTCTTCATGAATCTTATTCAAATGTTTGTTTTGTTTCCGAAATAGAACCAAAAAAACGTTTCTACTGCTTTAAACGATGAATTTTGGTTTTTTGCTATGAATGAAGAGTTAGAACAATTTGAGCGACATAATGTTTGGAAATTAGTAGAAAGACCATCTAATCACCCGGTTGTAGGCGTAAAATGGATTTTCAAAAATAAATTAGATGGTGAATCTAGAATATCTAGAAATAAAGCACGCTTAGTAGCACAAGGATATTCACAAATCGAGGGGATAGATTTTGATGAATCTTTTGCACCCGTTGCTAGATTGGAGTCTATAAGAATTTTTCTAGCATTTGCAAGCTTTAAAAGAATAAAACTATTTCAAATGGATGTGAAAAGTGCGTTTCTAAATGGGTATGTAAAAGAAGAAGTTTATGTTGAACAACCCCCCGGCTTTATTAATGAAAAATTTCCAAATCATGTTTATAAACTAAAAAAAGCGCTTTATGGTTTAAAACAAGCGCCCCGTGCATGGTATGAAAGACTTACATCTTTTTTATTAAAGCACGGTTATATTATGGGAAGTGCGGATAATACTCTCTTCATTAAGCACAACAATGATAATATAATTATTTTACAAATATATGTTGATGATATTATTTTTGGATCTACTAATGAAGATATGTGTAAAGAAGTTATTTTAGTGATGAAAAATGAATTCGAAATGAGTCTTGTAGGAGAACTTTCTTATTTCCTTGGTTTTCAAATATCTCAAAGAATTGATGGTATCTTTGTATGTCAAACAAAATATGTCCATGATATGCTTAAACGTTTTGGATTTGAAAACCTTAAACATGCTTCTACACCAATGAGTGCGTCACTTAAATTAGGAAAAGATGAATCGGGAATTTCAATTGATCAAACCTTATAGAGAGGTATGATAGGATCCCTACTTTATCTTAGTGCAACTAGACCCGATATTATGTTTGTCGTATGCTTATGTGCTCGATTTCAAGCCAATCCAAAAGAATCTCATTTAAAAGCGGTAAAATGAATTTTTAGATATCTCATTGGGTCATCTAGATTAGGATTATGGTACCCACATAATGATTCATTTACATTGCATGGCTATTCCGATTCGGATTATGCCGGTTGTTCACTTGATAGAAAAAGCACTAGTGGTACTTGTCATTTTCTAGGACCTTCATTAGTTGCATGGTCTAGTAGGAAACAAAATTCGGTTGCACTCTCCACCACGGAGGCCGAATACATTGCATTAGGGAGTTGTTGTGCACAAGCATTATGGATGAGCCAAACTTTAGAGGATTTTGGTTTTCATCTAAAAAATATTGAACTAAAATGTGATAACAAAAGTGCCATTGATCTCACAAACAATCCGGTACACCACTCTAGATCCAAACATATAGATGTGTGTCATCATTTCATAAGGGATCACATTAAAAAGGAAAATGTAAGGATTAGTTTCATTGGCACGGACTCTCAACTTGCTGATATATTTACTAAACCTCTTCCCGATGCAAGGTTTC
Organism: Dactylorhiza incarnata; assembly: GCA_033032865.1. NCBI lineage: Eukaryota > Viridiplantae > Streptophyta > Magnoliopsida > Asparagales > Orchidaceae > Dactylorhiza > Dactylorhiza incarnata. The sequence goes on along the minus strand of JAWHQI010000026.1, from coordinate 921,899 downwards.
AAATGTTAAGATTAGAATTAGGAGTCTTAGACATCTTAGGATGAATAACATGTAAAACGCTAATGTTTTATGCAATTTGAGCAATCAAAACATCTCTGAATATTATACAATTTCTGCATAAGACTACACTTAAGACCCCTAATCAATATCAAAAATCAAAAATTTAAAATTCCTAAAAAATCGTGTACTATTTACCGGCGCTATTGGGGTGTACTTCATATACTCATAACTGAAGGTTTTCAAGTTTGAGGAGTGGAGCAGGTTTTCAGAAGAAAATAAATTTTTGCTAAGTCAATTCGTCGAGAAGTCTCGTGAAGTTCCGATGAATCTCGACGAATCTAGACAGAAGCCAAATTTCTGCGACTAAGTCTATTCGTCGAATGTTCTCATGAACTCCCGACAAATATCGACGAATGCAGAAATAAGTCAAAAAGGCAGACTTGAAGGAAATTGTGCGGCTAAGTCAATTCGTCGAATGTTCTCGAGAACTCCCGACGAATTCCGACGAATGAAAACAGAAGACAGTTTTCAAGCTTTGGTCAGTATTTTTCAATGGCTAAGTCAATTCGTCGAATGTTCACGTAAAGTCTTGACGAATGATGGACAGACGTTTTCAAATTTATGTTTCAAGGAATTCATCATGCTTATCATATTCAAAACAAAAAAACTGTATGATCTTTATTGCCAATATCAAGCATGTATGATTTCTATTATTTAGAATTATTTACAATGTTAAAACATATTCTTTCAAATTACTATGAACATTTTTTGCTTATCATGCTTTGATATATCTATTTAAAGTGCATCAATTGTATTGCAAATGTGTAGAACCGAGCTTAGCATGCCTCTAAGTATGAGTAAATGTTTTATGATTGATAATGATACATTTCACTCACTTATTTTGGTAATCAACATGTGTGTCTAAATCTAAAAATGCTTGCTTGTGTATTGTATTTGTACAATGAATTAAAACTTGCATAAGTTTATTGACTACACTACATTTGAATTGCACTTATGAAATTTAGAAAAGTGGTTAACTTAAACATTTTGGTTTGCAAAACAAGTGTATTCGGAGAATGTTGTCTCACAAATATAAAAAAAAATTAATTATATATGTAGACAAATATAACTCCACCAAGCACTACTTGAACCTCCTGATAAGTCTTCATAAGCATTGTGAGGTTGAGCACCTTGGAAAGAATTGTAAAGTGTCTTGTGCAAACCTTAGTTATTACACCACTTTGTTAAAAAAAATTATGTGCATTAAAAGTGTGTGAAAGTAATTTACTTATGTTTTATTGTGCACTTTACTTTACATATGTCTTGTATTTTGTTGATTTAAATCAATTGTTAACATTGCCCAAAATACACTTATGTGCACATCATTATCTTTCATAACACTTCTTCTCATGAGTATTGGATTCTAATGCTTTATCTATATTACTCTTTATATAAAAATGCACTAGATAACCTAGCATGATCTCTACAATGTTTTGGTATTTCTTGAACTTAGAATTAAGTAACATTGTAGTATAATCTCTCTTTGATATGTTCATTTCATGCTTGGTATTTTTATGAAAAACTTTGAGATTTCAAAAAGGTTAAAACATCTTTCAATTTTGAACTAAAACTCATATTTTTACTTATGCTTTTCATGCCTACAAAAAGATGTTTATTATAATCTTTCGCTTGCTTGCAACTCTTATCTTTATATTTGAAATCTCTTATATATGCTATGCTTAAACTTTTTATCATTTCATATATTACAAAAGCTCGATCATGATTTATAACTAGCCTAAAGAATGCCTCCTTACTACCCTCACCCCACCTTCTTTTGATAATACCAAAAGGGGGAGATTAATTAAAGAAATCTATATAGGAGAAATATAGAAAATTAAGGGGAGAATAATTCATGTAATCTATCATTTAGGGGGAGTAGAACATAACATTGCATTTATGTAGGGGGAGCATTAAGATAGGGGGAGTATGCACAATTTCATCATGCTTATCATATACTATAGTTGCACTTTTATCTTGCTTATCTTATCTATAAACACTATTATTGATTTCTTGCTTAGAGGATTTGTTATTATCAAAAGGGGGAGATTGTTGGACATGTGTGTCACATCCCTTTGTTTGAGAATAACAAATCCCATATTGTATTTGATATTGCTTGTAGTGTGTTTATAGTGTGCAGGAACTATAGGTGCAATACTCCATAGGTAGAAGGCAGCATGGAATCAAACTTTCTGAATGGAGCATTACCGCCAGCGCTAGAGGTTAACGCAGGTGCTAGCGCTACCGCCAGCGCTAGCGCTAACGCCAGGCGCTAGCTCAAGAACATCTCAGCAGTTTTGTCTTAGTAGTAGTGCTCCATTCAGAAAGTTTGATTCCATGCTGCCTTCTACCTATGGAGTATTGCACCTATAGTTCCTGCACACTATAAACACACTACAAGCAATATCAAATACAATATGGGATTTGTTATTCTCAAACAAAGGGATGTGACACACATGTCCAATAAATCCCTCATCTTCTTGAGGAAGCCGCACCACAATTTGACTTTGAATCATGTGTCTTTCCAGAAAAGACATGTATTCAGCTTGAGAAAGTTGGCAAGGCTTGTGATCGACATTGACAAAGGTCTCAGTTGCAGCAACTCGAGCGGACACCATTTTATAAGATCGTTGAGATCGATGCTTAGGACGCATTCAATGAAGTTTGAATCTTCAATTCTAAACTCGGCTATTTATAGGATTCAAAGGACATTTTAGTCATGATGACAAAATTTGTGACCGCCCGGTCAACTTTGTAGACCGCCATACCAGCATACTAGGTGAAAGGTAACAACAACAAAGTCGATCACAAAAATGTCAGACCGCATCATCTCCTTGGCTGACATTTTCTTCTGATGAAGGCCAAAACATCTTGCTTCTCGTTAACACGATCAGAGTGACCGCCATACTTTGATGCACTAACATCGCATCTCGATATATTTTAGCGACATCTCTGTCTACCTGCTCTAGAGGGACCACGACAATCTCAGAAGTTGGCCATTCTTCTTGATGACTGGTGGGAGCTCCCGGATGCAAGGTCATATGGGCAGGACCAACCCAAAGCGTGCCGACCTCGGCGATCAATGCAGTGGACTTCCCCTTGTAATATTCAGCATCTTTTTCTGCCTTGCAGAGTTTCTTGTGGAGCTCAGCGAGCATCACCTTGTAATCTTCAGAGGCCGCATGAACTCGGTTTGAGCACTCCATTTCCTTGGCGCACAACCTTTCCTCGAAATTGGCGATCTGAACTCTAAGTTGGTCCTCCAGCATGTGCTCCCGAGATCGAATGGTTCGAACATCCTCGAAGATAGGCTTGAAAATGTCCACGAATTGCGGTGGGATCGTCAGCTGCTGGGGAATTTCTCCTTCTTCTGGGACCGACTCAGTCTCGTCAACATTTGCTGTCAAAAGAAAAGTTGTAAGCATGATTATGCCTATCCAAAAAGTAAGACATCAAACAGATAATATACTTGGAAAGAAAATAAGGTCGTGATCACACAAGGGATCTTTGACTTCATTGGTGACCGCAGGATTTGCGGTCAGCAAGAGGTAGTCTGATCCTCTCAGACGCTCAAGGTCCATTATTTTTAACTCTCTTTTCTGCGATCTCTCTCCCTCTTTCCTTCTCTATTTTAAATTTGCGTTACTAAGAAGGATGTCATCTGTTGGAATGATGACGATCTCACATCGCTCTTTTGGAGATGGAGGCCTAAAAGCAAGCAAAGGAAGTGAAGTTGGCGGTCTCGCGATCACTTTAGCTTTACCAGTTCGAAGAGCAGACACATCTTCCGTGCGGTCTATCGCTGCCTTCGTCAGCTTGACATCTTAGTCAACAGAAAGCCCTATCAGATCGATGACCAGTGCGGCTTTCTCCTTCTCAAGTTATTGTTGCTTCTCTTTTTCTTTCTCCTTCTCCTCCCCGGTCTCCTTCTCTTTCTTCTTATCCCCGGTCTCTTTCTTCTTCCCCATCTCCTTTGTGGTCTTCTTCTTCTTCTTCTCCTCTTCCAGCTTCTCCTCCTTCTCACTTTTTCTTTTTTCTTCAGCGATCAGCTCTCTTGTTTTATCTTCCTCTTCTTTCTTCCTCTTTTCTTCCTCTTTTCTATTCTTCTCCTCCTCTTCCTCTTTCTTCCTCTTCTCCTCCTCTATTCTCTGCCTCTCTTCTTCATTTGCTTTTGCCTTTTCCACGGTCTTCCTCTCCTCCTCAGCGACCTCTTAAAGTCGTTTAGACTCAAAAATATCTATCACCTACGAGATCGAACATGGAAGACTATTAGAAGAGAGGTCATCAAGATAAGTTATCAGCTCAGAATCTTCCCCCCTCGAAGGCATTGAGACCGCAAGAGAGAGAGCAAGACCAGCCCGATCACTTAACTTTTTTGATGCATCCTCAGGAGAATGCCTGAGATCGCTTTCTTCATTCAAGATGGCTGGGTTGACTGAATCAGTCTTAACGGTCAACTCCTCATCTTCATTTTTCTTTGTACACATAGAACTTTATGCAGAAGAGCTCATCTCCTTCCTTTTCTTTGCTTTTGCAGCTTCCTGTTGCTCCCATATCTGTTGTCTGAGCCTCTCAACTGAGGTTTTTTGTTGGATTTGTAGGTGCCCTTAGAGGGGGTGAATAAGGGTTTTAAACTTCTTATGTTTATCAAAAAAAATAATTCACTGTTGCTACCGCCAGCGGTAGTGTTACCGCTCGGCGTTAGTGACAGAGAAAATACGTTTAGGTTAAACCAATGAAAATCAGAGAGCACGAATTAGAGATGAAGAAACAGACATATCTTCATTAATATTAAATTGAAATAGTTATGATTACAAAAAGTCTTTTCCCAATGACGTTTGGAAAGAGGTGAATAATATGAAAACTCTTTTTATTTTCTATACCGGCTCGTATCCCCACGAACCGGTTGGCTTTAGCCGATCTCTCCCCAGATACAGCCTCAAGCCGCTCTAGCCAATCTATCACCAGAAAGGCCGCGAGCACCCCCTAGATCTACTTCCTAGACCCAGTCGCCGTGTGGCGAATTCCTCCCTAAGTCCTACCTAGACCTAGTCGCCGTGTGGTGAATTCCCATAGTCCCCGCAAGGCCCTAGTCGTCGTGTGGCGAGTTCCTCTACCGAACAAAAGATATAAAGGTTACAATTAAAAACTAAAACAAAACACAAACTAGAAACTCCCTCAAAAGAAGAACTTGATGTCGATGTAGATGTGATCGGATCGGTCTTCAAGTTCTTTGCGTTCACGAACGTTGACGAAGTTCTTCGGGCTGCTTGGAGAAGGCTCTCACGAGTGCTCTGAATATATGGCTTCAATTCCTTCTGTATCAGCAAGCAACAACGGAGGAAGCTGTTGGGAATATTGCCCTCAATGTTCCCTTGATTTGAAGAAGCATCACTTCCAATACTAAGTACATATTGTATTTGATAAAGCTTTGTTTTTTAAGTTAAACAGGCTTAAGTGACTCAAGAGGAAGGGTTAATCAAGACCTAAGGTTAGGAGAAATCTTCTCTTAGGTAGACAGAAGAAATTGTCTCAGCTGATAAGATTCGTCGAACGCAGAGTGCCGTTCGTCGAACGCAGGACTAAGTTCGTCGACCGCTGAACGAGACCAGAGAAGGAGCCGTTGAGAAGGCTCAAAGGGTGTGTTCGTCGAACGCAGAGAGCCGTTCGTCGAACTCAGGACTCAGTTCGTCGACCGCTGAGACAAGGCCAGAGAAGGAGCCGCTGAAAAGGCACAAAGGGCGTGTTTGTCGAATGCAGAGAGCCGTTCGTCGAACGCAGGACTCAGTTCGTCGACCGCTGAGACGAGATAGAAGAAACAGCTGATAATAGCATGTTCGTTGAACGTAGAGTGCCATTCGTCGAATGTAGAGACAAGGCGGAATGTCGAACGCAGAGACAAGGCCGATCGTCGAACACAGAGTGCCGCCGTTCATCGAACGCAGAGACAAGGCAGATCGTCGAACGCAGAGACAAGGCCGATCGTTGAACGCAGAGTTTGGCAAGTTCGTCAAATGCAGAGTTTGGCAAGATCATCGAGCGCAGGATACAGCGGTTTTGTTGAACGCAGAGTGAAGCGGGTTCATCGAACGCAGACCTTCTCTACAGATAAGTAGGGCGGCGGGACCTGCGGCTAGGGAAAGTTGCAGAAAAGCTACAGGGGACCACCGATCTCTCCCATACTTCTTGGGAGATCAAATTAGAGCCTTTGAAGATAGAAGAAGTATAAAATAAAGTGTTAGGGCATTTTCCATGCTCCGGCCAGTTGCGTGCAAAATCTACTTTCGCCATTAACGGCTACTGCTCTCGTCTTTCTTCCTGCTCACTGAAAGAGAAGAAGAAATAGAGAGAAGAAGATGGATCCTCCATCAGAAGGGGCAAGGTGATCTTCCACCTTTCTATTGAAGAGGAAGATCAAGTGGTAGCTGTTATCAACATCTTCAGCTACAGGAAAGCACAGACGGTGCAAGATCTACAGGAGAGTATTTCTGCTGTAGAAAATTTCTCTAATACATCTTTTTCTGTAAGGCTTTTTGCCTGAGTTTGTAGGGTTGGTTGGCCCGAATTTGTAGGAGCTGGTGATAGCTCTGAGTTGTAAGGCTTGTTGCCTGAGGTAGGAACAGGAGGTGTTCTGAGCTGTAGGAGGTGGATTCCTCTGAGTTGTAAGGCTTGTTGCCTTAGGTAGGACCAGGAGGTGGTCTGAGCTGTAGGAGGTATTTTCTTCTGAGTCTGTAGGGCGGCTGTGCCTGAGGTAGGAGCTGGTGATAGCTCTGAGTTGTAGGGACCTTTATCCTGAGGTAGGATCATCCTTGATCTGAGAAGTTCTGAGGAACTTGTGATGTAAGCTCTTTGAGCCGGGTTTGGAGAAGTTGGCCCTGTCTAACATATTGTTAGAAGGTTGAAGGGGGAAAGTGGACTACCCATAGACACCCTGTCTTGGGGAACCACTATAAACACTTGTGTGTTTTTCTGTGGTGTTTTGACTCTCTGATTAGATTAATTTTAACATACCATAAATTTCAAGTAAACACAAAAAACCTATTCACCCCACCCCCCCCCCCCCCCCCCCCCCCCCCCCCCCCCCCCCCCTCTAGGTGAATTAGTTAGCATACCTATATTCTTTCAAGTGGTATCAGAGCTAGGTTGGTCAAGAAGGACTTAACAGTATGACCAGTTCCTAAATAGGTTGTGCTGATTCAAAATCAAATGGCCTCCAGTGGAATGAAGAAGGAGTTGGGGTCAATGAAGTTGCCCATATGCTCCAAAGAAAACTTTGGCATATGGAAGCAAAGGGTGAGGCTATTCATGGAAGCCTCAGACCCAAGGATCTATGTAACAGTCAAGAATGGTCCTTATACCTTTGAGAAAGCCTCCACTGTTGACCCTACTAGAAAAGTACTCAAGGTATTTTCTGAGCTGACCAATGATGAAATTGCACTGTACACAATGGACAAAAGAGCTCAGAACATAATTGTCAATGCAATTGATGACACTACATTTCAGAACTTGGTACACTGCTCAACTGCCAAGGAGATGTGGGACACATTGGTTATTTATATGGAAAGAATTGCTGAAGTGAGGGATGATAGAAAGTCACTCCTCAATCAGGAATATGAAGTCTTTAGACAGCAGAGCCAGGAGAACATCTCCTTGTGCTATGAAAGGTTCTTTAGGATATTCAATGAACTAAGAACCTATGAGAGGGTGTTCTCTGATTATGAGCTAAATGACAAGTTCCTTAGATCTCTAACTAGAGATTGGGACACAAAGATCTGTGCAATCAGGGAAGGGGCAAGACTTGGAGAAACTCCTACCCATACACTATTTGGGAAACTGCTCTCATATAAGATGCAACTGACTGCAAGAAAGGAGGAGGATACTTCCTCCAAGGCTCACACAAAGGAGAGAACTATTGCTCTCAAAGCTGATAGCTCAAAGAAGAGCAAGAGCAGGTTGCAGTCATCTCCAAGAAGGATTGCAGAATCTAAGAAGTCTGAGAGCTGTTCTCCAGACTGCTCTTCTTCAGATGAAGAGTTTGCTGCCTTCTCTAGGCAGTTCAAGAAGATGAGGAGGAGGAATTAATGGAAGAGCAAGCCTTCCTCCTCTTCACATTCCAAGAAGGATCACTTCAGATCTGAAAGGCAGCACCCCAAAGGGGACAGGTATGATTCCAAAACTAGTAAACATGCTTCAGATAATATTATTTGCTATTGCTACAGCAAGCCTGGGCATGTCATTGCTGACAGCTCAGTCAAAAGGAAAGAAAGAGGTGAAAAGAAGCCTCGTCACAAGAAGGAGAGGAAGGGAGAAAAATCCTTCCTATCCAAGAAAAGCAAAAGCTGGAGTGAATCTGAATCTTCATCTTTAGATTCAGATGAAGAAGAGAAAGCCTACATTGGGTTGTTTGCTGCTCAGGAGGATGAAGACTATCCTGCTACTAGGACAGGAATCAGGGCCCCTCTCTCACACTCAGATAGTGATGAAGAGGAGAATGAAGAAGACTGTGTTCAGCTAGGCCTTATGGCCCTCACTGATGAAGAGGACAGTCAGAATAATTCAGAACATGAACATGTATTAATTCTTTCTATATCCTCTTCTGATTATGAGATAGGTCCAGATTCTGTTGCACCTTCATCAATTGATGAAAGTGTTTCGGAAGCTGAGGTAGATTTCAATCAATTGATTGACAAATATGATGCCTTGGTTATTGCTCTGAAAGAGAGCAAGAAGCTTGCCAAGAGGCAAGCCCAGGAAATTGCCTCCCTTAAGAAGACTGAAGGTGACTACACTGGACCTACCTCCCTGGTGGCCCAGATGAGTAGACAAATAAGTCATTTAAAGGGTATGACAAGTGTTCAATTGAGCACTATTTACCTGAAGAACAAGGTCATCAAGGACCTTGAGGAGAAGCTGGTGAAAGAGAAGAGCCTGGTGGCTCAATTCTCCAAGCCCAAATCTGTGTTTCCCCTCATTGACACCTTCTCCTCTCAAACCAATAGGAGAGGACTTGGATTCAATAAGATGGAAGCTGGAGAAGGGAGTGGAGTAAAGAGCAAGAAGAAGGCTAAGCCTCAAACGACCTTTCAAAAGGTGCTACTTCCTTCCAACAGGTATGACCATGAAAGCATTTATGGTCACTGGAAGAATGGGAGGTCCTATAGGAAGGAAAATACTCCTTCCCATAGTGAAAGAAAGGGCATGGGATTGAGTGCAATGAAAGCTCCCCATGAGGAAATACAAATGGCCCAATCTGGACCATTTGTGTTTGGTGTCTCAACACCTTCAGTCAAGAACAAGGATGCAAGCACTTCCAAATCAACTTCAGCAAAAAGCAAGACTGCTGTCAAATCTGTTGACAAGGCCTGTTGTCCAGTGTCTGATTCCATCGGATCTTGTATGGCTGCCAAGCCAATGCAAGCTGAGGCTATCAGGACAAAGAGCAGTAAGACAGTCCACAGATTATCTTCAGTCAGATTGTTGCTGAAAGAAACAGGAAGAATGTTGCAATCTCCTCTGCTGAACATGTGCACAGTGTTGTACCAATTCAGAAAAATGTTCAAAAAAGGAGATACAATATTCATGATTGTTGGTGCTGTGGCAAGGTGGGACACTTTGCCATTGATTGTTGGTACAACCCCAATGTACCAAATGCAAAGAAGAGCTTTCCTGCTATGAGTGTAGCTAGTGTGAGAGTATCTCATCAAACTAACAGGCACCTAGTACCCAAAGCTTTTTGGGATCCTAAGGATAACTAAATCTTTCTTTGCAGGGTAGTTCAAGTACTAGTCTCAACCAAATATGGTACTTGGACAGTGGGTGCTCAAGGCACATGATAGGAACTAGGTGTCTTCTACAGGATTACAAGCCTGTGAAGAATGGACCCAAGTTATACTTGGTGGAGGTGAAACAGGAGTCACCAAAGGATATGGTATGATCTCCAATGGTATAGTTACAATCACAAGGGTAGCTTGTGTTTAAGGGTTGTAACACAACCTAGTAAGCATAAGTCAACTATGTGACTTAGGCTATGTCATTGAATTCCACAATGACAAGTGCTTGATCAAAAAGTCGAATGACTTTGAGACTATTCTCTCAGGCACTAGGAGTGGAAATGTTTATTGCATAGATTTCATTTGCAGTAATTATTTTACTTCTGTGTGTCTTGTAGCTAATGAGAATGAGTCTCTTTGTGTTCAATGGCACAAGAGACTTGCTCATATTAACTACAAGACAATGTATAGACTTTTCTCTAAAAATCTTGTTAGGAATAGTCCAAACTTAAAATGTTTTAAAGATGGTCCCTGTCATGCATGCCAAATGTGTAAGCAAACTAGGGCCACCTTTAAAAGTATTGGCTCCAAAGACACTGAAAGATGTCTTTATCTCTTGCATATGGACTTGTTTGGTCCTTTGCCAATTCAGAGCCTAGGTTTGTAGCTAATGAGAATGAGTCTCTTTGTGTTCAATGGCACAAGAGACTTGCTCATATTAACTACAAGACAATGTATAGACTTTTCTCTAAAAATCTTGTTAGGAATAGTCCAAACTTAAAATGTTTTAAAGATGGTCCCTGTCATGCATGCCAAATGTGTAAGCAAACTAGGGCCACCTTTAAAAGTATTGGCTCCAAAGACACTGAAAGATGTCTTTATCTCTTGCACATGGACTTGTTTGGTCCTTTGCCAATTCAGAGCCTAGGTGGGAAGTTGTATACTTTGGTGATTGTTGATGATCACTCAAAATATACATGGGTATTCTTCCTTAAGAAGAAATCTGATACTTTAAATGTCTTTATCAATCATGTCAAGGCAATTCAGAATGATCTACAATGTATTGTGGTTAGGACTAGAACTAACCATGGCACAGAATTTCAATCTGATGCAATGACAAGATTTTGTCAAGAATTTGGTATCACCCAAGAGTTTTCCTCCCCAAGGACTCCACAACAAAATGGTGTGGCTGAGAGGAGGAATAGGACCTTAATAGAGGCTGGGAGAACCCTGCTTAGTGACTCCTCACTCCCAGAATATGTCTGGGTTGAGGCAGTCAATACAGCTTGTTATGTTCTCAATAGAGCCTCTATCAATAAGGTTCATGGGAAAACCCCCTATGAAATTCTGAAAGGCAAACAACTAACAATTTCATATTTTAAAATCTTTGGCTCCAAATGCTACATTCTAAATAATGGAAAATCTCAATTAACAAAGTTTGCAGAGAAATGCAATGTAGGTGTTCTTGTTGGCTATAGCTCTCATGGTAGAGCTTATAGAGTATACAACAAGAAAACTCATGTTGTAGAGGAGTCTATGCATGTTTTTTATGAGACCAGCCTAATTTATAAAGGCTGGTCTAGATCTTCTGTTTTGACAGGAAAAGAACAGGAATTGGAAAGGATGTCTATACAAGACACTCCCAGCTGCAGCAAAACAAATTATGATGCTGCCATCCCAGAAGAGGAAGAAGTTAACCTTGATGAAGAAGCTGCTGAACCTGCAGAAACAGCACAACAAGCTGAGAACAGAATGACTGCAGCTACCAGACATCTAAGGGATCATCCCGTAGAGCAGATAATAGGAAATGTTCAGCAAGGTGTGACAACAAGGAGCAGGGCTCACAATGAGACCTTGTTCCTCAGTTTTCTGTCACAGGTAGAGCCTAAAAGGTTTGAAGAGGCCAACATGGATCCATTCTGGATTCAGGTTATGCAGGAAGAGCTTTTGCAATTCAAAAGATGCAAAGTATGGAAGTTGGTGCCAAGACCAGAAGGACACAACATCATTGGCACCAAATGGATATTCAGAAATAAGTTAGATGAGAATGGGACAATCATCAAAAACAAAGCAAGGCTGGTTGTAAAAGGATATAGGCAAGAGGAAGGAATAAACTTTGACCAAACCTTTGCCTCAGTTACAAGGTTAGAGGCCATAAGACAATTCCTAGCATATGCTGCTCACAAGGGCTTCAAAGTCTACCAGATGGATGTGAAATCAGCATTCCTGAATGGAAATCTAAAAGAGAAAGTATATGTAGAGCAGCCATCAGGTTTTGTTCATCCTACTCTGAAATCTCATGTCTATTTTCTTAGGAAAGTCATGTATGGTCTTAAGCAAGCTCCAAGAGCTTGGTATGAGACTTTGTCCAGCTTTCTCCTCAAGAACAAGTTCATGAGGGGAAAGATTGATAGCACATTGTTTCTTAGGCAAACAAGGGGCAAGTGTCTCTTAGTCCAAATTTATGTTGATGACATAATTTTTGGGTCTACTGATGACAACCTCTGCAAGAGATTTGCTAATCTAATGCAGGGGGAGTTTGAGATGAGCAGTATGGGTGAGCTCAAATATTTCCTTGGGCTCCAAGTGAAACAGTCTGATGATGGAATTTTCATCTCCCAGACCAAGTTCACTGAGGAGCTCATCAAGAAATTTGGGATGGAGTCTGCCTCCACCATGAGAACACCCATGGGATCTAATGTATCATTAGACAAGGATGAAAAGGGGAAGGCCTTTGATGAATCCATGTACAGGTGTATCATTGGATCCCTGTTGTACTTGACTGCTAGTAGGCTAGACATTATGTATTCTACATGTGTTTGTGCTAGGTATCAGGCTTGTCCTAAGGAATCTCACTACACTTCTGTTAAGAGGATTTTGAGATATCTCAAGGGTAGCCTAAACCTTGGCCTTTGGTACCCTAGGAACAATGATTTTGAACTGATAGGCTATTCAGATGCAGATTTTGCAGGATGCAAAGAGGACAGGAAAAGCACAAGTGGCACCTATCAATTCCTAGGGAGGAGGCTGGTCTCATGGAGCAGCAAAAAGCAAACCAGTATGGCAATGTCCACAGCTGAGTCAGAGTACATTGCAGCAGGTAGCTGTTGTGCTCAAATTCTATGGATCCAACATCAGCTGGAAGATTACAACATAAAGGTAAGACAATCTCCCCTGCTGTGTGACTCATCCAGTGCAATTTCTATTGCTAAAAGTCATGTATCACATAGCAGGACCAAGCACATAGAAATTAGGTATCACTTCATTAGAGAGCATGTAGAGTGCGAAGATATCAAACTTGAATATGTCTCTACAGACAATCAAGTAGCTGATATCTTCACTAAGCCACTGGATGAGGCCAAGTTTAATTCTTTTAAAATTGACTTGGGCATGTTAATTTAGAATGATTCATTTCTGAAAATATATATATTCTGTGTTAAACTAATATTATTAATAATATTAATAATAATATTACTATATCCCTAATCATCTAACCGCACCCCATCCTTTACCCTCGTATTAAATCCCGCATCGGTTAGGGCTCGCAAAACCCGTCTCCCGCTCCTGTGCCGCTCCCGCTCCAGCGCCGCTCTTTCCGTCAACCGCACGCAGCGACGACGCCGGCGCTTGCTCCTCCTGCCGACGAAGACGCCTCCCTCCTCTTCCAGGACGACGTTCCCCTCCTCCTGTTCTGGCCGACGGAACTCTTCCCCTCCCCTGGCCGACGACAGCCGCAGGAAGCTGTTTTCCCTCCTCCTCCTTCCTCGTCCAGTGAGGGCAACAATCCTTCCACCTCCTGGAGCTAGCAACAGGGCTTCTTTCTCCCTCTCTTCCAAGTGTAGGCAGCCCTCCGTCCCTCATCCGTTGCGACTATGGCCGACGGACTTCGCGAGGAACGTCTAGGGTTTTGCTCGAATCCGCCTCTCCGTGGATTTTTTGGCTCCGATCCAGCCTCCTTGGGTAAATCTTCCTCCGATCCCCGCATTTCAGATTTTAACCTAATTGATATGTGCTAACTTTCGCCTCCGGACGACGTAATCACGTCAGATCCGCGTGGGTGTGTCGTGTACTCGACTAATCCTAAGTTTTATTCGGTTTTCGGTGCCGTTCAACGAATGTAGCGGTGGAATCGCTCAAGACCCTCTCCGAATTAGGGTTCCCGGATCCAACCGCCGCCAAAACCCTTGGATCTCTTGTGGTAACCGCTTCTCCCCTCTTTGCCGAGGGAGGTAAATTTTCCTTAACTCGCCCCCTTGAATTAAGTACGCAACAGAAACACTTGTGTACGTGTAGGAGTATCATTGAAACAAATATTTTATTTGAATGCATCCCGAATAGGTTCTGCTAGAGTTTAGACCTTGCCTCTTGGCCGCCGCCTTCAGGCTCGGCTTTCCCTTAAGGCAAGTAGAGAAAACTCTCTCGCTTGCAAACAAGTTTTATTTAAGTCACACTGGTACCGTACTAGCCCCCACTTGAATTTATTACTTGCAGATAAGTAAGCTCATTAGACGTCATAGGCAAACAATGAAAGGGAATGTGTCGTTTGATGTGACACCGGAAAAATGAGTTCACGCTCGAATGGTAACAGAAACCAATAAGGGAATCTTGTAAGCAGCGGTAGCTTAAGCATTGCATCTACTCCTATGCTAGAATCTTGTACATCAAATGACGACACACACGCCTTTCATTGATTTCTGCTTATACGTTTGTGTTTAGGCTAAACTCCGAAGTAGGCTAAAAATTTACTAAAGAATCTCAGTTAGTCTCTGACATACTTTACTGCTATGCTTGTTTCCCAGTTTACTTGTTCATTTTATTAACTTGAATCTCTGTTATTGATCTTGTTCTGAGGCTTTTCCTTCTGTTTGGATTTGCCTTAGGGTTCGTGACTGCGCCGCCTACTTCCTGAGCTGTTCCTCACCCAGCTCCCGTCTGTCGAAGGTTTACTTTTTTGTAGTTGCTGCATCAGGTCCTTTGTATCTTGTTTCTTTTACTTTTGGATTTGTCTTTCCTGTACTAGTTATTTTCGGGCATTTTCCTTGTATCGTGGACAACTCTTAGGATGGTACGGATGTATTTCAACATTATATAAATGTTCATTTTGTTTCTGCGGTTTATTAGCATCTATGTTTACATCATAATTATAGCATGAGAATTGATCAAAGTGCATGAGCATCACTTTTAATTCAAGCTTCCGCATAATAAATTAAACTGGTATTGTTTTTTTTAAGATCTAATTATTTTCTACAGATATTTTGGAATTACAGCTCCCGCCTGGCAGACATGGTTCCTCTTTGCCCATGTCTGCGGCATCACGACCCGCCCGTAGTGAACTCTGATAATTGTTATGAGACGGGTCGTGACACAAATTGAGGGGGAGTTGGCTATAAGTTGATGGGGAGATAGCTTATGCTCAGTAGGTCAGAATAGTGTAGAGGTTGTAGAATCCCATTCCCTAATAGGAAAGAGGTTGAAGAACCCAGAAAGGGGGAGATGGTCAATGCTAAGACCAAATTTGGTCTTGCTAGTTGCAAATAGGAGATGGAATGCTAGCTGCTAAGACCAAAGTAGTGTTAGCCCTCTAAGTGTTAGCCCTCTATGCTATTCAATCTGAATTAGAAAGGGGGAGATGCCCTCTATGCTAGCCTAAGCTTTATATAATCTGTCATGAAGTTGTTAGCTTAAACAATGCTGTATCATGAAGTTGTTAGCTATGTTATCATGTTTATAATATAGATCAGGTACATAATATGTCCCTTAAGTTATATCATGATATGTTTTTGTTGGCTATGTACCTTAGCATTGGGGATGTTCTGCCTTCTTCAAATAGGGGGATATTGTTGGGAATATTGTCCTCAATGTTCCCTTGATTTGAAGAGGCATCACTTCCAATACTAAGTACATATTGTATTTGATAAAGCTTTGTTTTTGTAAGTTAAACAGGCTTAAGTGACTCAAGAGGAAGGGTTAATCAAGACCTAAGGTTAGGAGAAATCTTCTCCTAGGTAGACAGAAGAAATTGTCTCAGCTGATAAGATTCGTCGAAAGCAGAGTGCCGTTCGTCGAACGCAGGACTAAGTTCGTCGAACGCTGAGACGAGACCAGAGAAGGAGCCGCTGAGAAGGCTCAAAGGGTGTGTTCGTCGAACGCAGAGAGCCGTTCGTCGAACTCAGGACTCAGTTCGTCGATCGCTGAGACGAGACTAGAGAAGGAGCCGCTGAGAAGGCACAAAGGGAGTGTTCGTCGATCGCAGAGAGCCATTCATCGAACGCAGGACTCAGTTCGTCGACCGCTGAGACGAGATAGAAGAAACAGGTGATAATAGCGTGTTCGTCGAACGTAGAGTGCCATTCGTCGAACGCAGAGACAAGGCGGAATGTCGAACGCAGAGACAAGGCCGATCGTCGAACGCAGAGTACCGTTCGTCGAACGCAGAGACAAGGCATATCGTCGAACGCAGAGACAAGGCCGATCGTTGAACGCGGAGTTTGGCAAGTTCGTCGAACGCAGAGTTTGGCAAGATCGTCGAATGCAGGATACAGTGGGTTCGTTGAACGCAGAGTGAAGCGGGTTCGTCGAACGCAGACCTTCTCTACAGATAAGTAGGGTGGCGGGACCTGCGGCTAGGGCAAGTTGCAGAAAAGCTACAGGGGACCACCGATCTCTCCCATACTTCTTGGGAGATCAAATTAGAGTCATTGAAGATAGAAGAAGTATAAAAGAAAGTGTTAGGGCATTTTCCATGCTCCGGCCAGTTGCGTGCAAAATCTACTTTCACCATTAACGGCTGCTGCTCTCTTCTTTCTTCCTGCTCACTGAAAGAGAAGAAGAAACAGAGAGAAGAAGATAGCTCCTCCATCAGAAGGGGCAAGGTGATCTTCCACCCTTCTATTAAAGAGGAAGATCAAGTGGTAGCTGTTATCAACAACTTCAGCTACAGGAAAGCACAGACGGTGCAGGATCTACAGGAGAGTATTTCTGCTGTAGAAAATTTCTCTAATGCATCTTTTTCTGTAAGGCTTTTTGCCTGAGTTTGTAGGGATGGTTGGCCTGAGTTTGTAAGAGCTGGTGATAGCTCTGAGTTGTAAGGCTTGTTGCCTGAGGTAGGAACAAGAGGTGTTCTGAGCTGTAGGAGGTGGATTCCTCTGAGTCGTAAGACTTGTTGCCTGAGGTAGAACCAGGAGGTGGTCTGAGCTGTAGGTGGTATTTTCCTCTGAGTCTGCAGGGCTGCTGTGCCTGAGGTAGGAGCTGGTGATAGCTCTGAGTTGTAGGGACCTTTTTTCCTGAGGTAGGATCATCCTTGATCTGAGAAGTTCTGAGGAACTTGTGTTGTAAGCTCTTTGAGCCGAGTTTGGAGAAGTTAGCCCTATCTAACATACTGTTAGAAGGGTGAAGGGGGAAAGTGGACTACCCATAGACACCCTGTCTTGGGGAACCACTATAAACACTTGTGTGTTTTTCTGTGGTGTTTTTACTCTCTGATTAGATTAATTTTAACAGACCATAAATTTCAAGTAAAACTCAAAAGACCTATTCACCCCACCCCCCCCCACCCCCCCCCCCCCCCCCCCCCCCCACCCCCCTCTAGGTGAATTAGTTAGCATACCTATATTCTTTCAGAAGCGCGTGTATTTAAATAGAGTCAGCCGCTACCGCCTGTGGTAGTACTACCACCCCACAGTAACCACATTAGGCAATAATCAAGCACGCGGATCGTGGCATCTTAGGCAACTTTTGAGCACCAAACTTTGAGCTCCACCTAGCGCCCCGCGGTAACGCTCCGCGATAGCGAGATAACCTTCCTTCCGCCAATATCTCCTTCCATATTTTCTCCTCAATCACATGCAGAAGGGAGGATTCCAAATGTTATCGTCGGGCGTTAGTCCTTAATGCGCCGCGATAGTACTTGCCAAAATAGCGTCCCGTCGACATTCCTTTTTCTCCACTATTTCCTTCTCGTCAATTGTTTCCATTTATGCTAGCGCCAGCGGTAGTGTTAACACTCTGCAGTAGAGCATGCATTTCATCGAATGACATTTTCATTTTGTCGAACGGCATTTTCGTCGAACGGAATTTTCGTCGAAAGCTGCTTTCATTTCGTCGAACACCATTTTTGTCGAACGCCATTTTCATTTTGTCGACCTCAATTTCATCGAACGCCAGTTCCCCGAACGGCATCTACATCACTAGCGCCAGCGGTAGTGCTAACGCTCTGCAGTAGTGCACATCTCTTTTCGTCGACCGCAGTTTCATTTCGTCGAATGGCTTCACATTTTATCGAACGACGTTTTCATTTCGTCGAACAACTTTTTCGTTTCGTCGAACCGCTAGCGCCAGCGGTAGTGTTACCGCGTCGCGGTATCAACAGAGAATCATCCTGATGTCGCTTCGACGTCTTTCTTTTTCACACTCCTTTGGGGATTGAATGTTGAAGATCCTGCACACTATAAACACAATGCAAGTATGATCAAATACAATAGGATTTGTTATTGTCAAACCAAGAGATGCGGAAAGCATGTTCCAACAAACTCCCCCTTTTGATAATAACAAATCCCTTTAGAAAGAAATAGTTCAAAAGATGGGAATTGTGTTTATTAAAAAGGATAAGCATGAAATTTATGACATGCGCATATGCTCCCCCTAAATGAATGCTCCCCCTACAACAAAACTTCCTATGAACTTGACTTCCCCAAACATGTGAATTTCTTTCAAATTTATTCTCCCCCTTTTGGTATTATCAAAAGAGGGTGGAGAGAAAGTTAAACAGGAACGTGTGCAATAAATGAGTAGAGAGGGAATGAACATGATAAAGATTTAAACGCTTAGGAAAAAATACAATATATAGGAGTGAAAAAGGGAATGTGAAGAAATTGTCATAAGGAAACCACTTGTTGGAAAAAAACGTATTCATGATCGAGCGTACAAGAAGTAAAGAGGTGGAAAGCATGAAGAAATATATTTTTGAAGTGAACATCTATATAAGAAGGGTGAAGCATAGTAGATGATTAAGAGTTTTAGACAAAAAATAGATGTTGTAGCAATTTAAGTACACAAAATGATTTCAGTTGCAACATAACCATACACTTGTTTTGAAAAGTAAGCAATAAAGAGTACACATGGCGTAGCGAAAAAAATATGTAAGCATGATACAACATATCAAGTCAAGATAGAAGAATACAATGTCTTAAATTGAGAAATCAAGTACACTTGTACATTGTATTGATCATGCAAAGTTATCTAGTGCATTTACTTAAGAATTTAGAGAAAACATGTAGATATGCAATAGACTCCAATTCTCATGAGTAGAAGGCTTACAAGTGATAATGATGTGTACAAAATAGTGTTTTTGATAAAAGTATACATATGAGTTAATCAAAACGCATGACATGTATAATGGAATAAACACAATATTATTGAAAATGCGTTTTTAGAGTTACTTCTACCCACAAAGCGATGTAAATTTTTCAATGCACATAGAAAAGTAGTACAACTGCCAAGGTGCTCTGCACACACAATGCTTATTAAGACTTATCAGGGTGCAAAGTAGTGCTTGGGGAATCACAATTATTATTTTGAATTTTAGTTATTTGTGATCCGGTGTACAAGAAGAAGTAGTGTAAAAACAAAATGTTTGCAACAAGGCACTTTACAATTCTCTCCAAGGTGCTCAACCTCACAATGCTCATTAAGACTTATCAGGAGGGTGAGTAGTGCTTGGTGGAGTTATCTTTGTCAATTATTCATTTGAATTTTTGCTTAACGACAAAGGTCTCTGAATTCACTTGTATGTGCTTTCTCCAAAGATAGGTGCATGTAACAGATTTTTACTTGTGGTGTAGGTAAAACTAAGCATGCATAACAATAATATTAGGTTGTTACACTACACAATCATGTAAGAGTAGATTAAATTCATATGTAGTTTATCAAAAATGTGAGTGAATAAATCATTATCAAATATAAACCATTTACTCATACATAGAGGCATGCTATGCAATACTACACATGATTTCTATAATCAATTTTAAAGCACACATAAGATAATGATCAAGGCATGATATAAAACAATGTTATTAAGATACTAGAAATAGAGAATGAAACATTGTATTCTAAACTTGACAAGATAAACCATATCATCCTTGAGACATTGAAAATTACATCAGTTTTTATAGAAATTTTAAGTTTTTCAAAAGCAAAAAATAAAACAAATAAAAAGCATGTTTTTGTTGTTTTAATTGGTTTTTCAATTTTGTAGTTGTTTTGATATATAGAAAAGCAAAGCATGTTTTTGGTTGGATTTTGATTTGTTTTACAGTTTTTTTTTATTTTTAGAATTTTAATAGAAAATGACAGGAACTAAAAAAATGAAAAAGAAACTGGAAATTCAGAAAATACCCACTACCGCCAGCGGTACCCAGCTATCGCTGGGCGGTAGTGATAGAACTCGAATTTTGGGGAAAATGTGAAGTTTTTCAGAATTTTTCTTTTGAATATATTTGTGCAGATTAGTGACAATGAAGTTCAGCAAAGAATTCAGACATATGCATACACAAAAATGCGGATTTTGCAAGTTTAAGCTAATATGTCCAAAACCCCAAATTCAAGCCTAAGGTGTCACAATACACTTTCAAAATACTTGTGTTTTTCACATGCATGAGAGTTCAGAAATAGATAATATAAAAAACATAAGATAACATGTTTGAGCACAAATATGCATGAGTGAAATGATCATAAATAAGTGAAATAATATTCATGCAATGTATACAACATAAGTATGTCTAAGATCAAGATACCCAAACAACATGTCTACACCCTAGCCCCGTACTAAGTGACGGATGAGCATAAGGAGCTGCACGCATGCCGTAGGTTGGGGTGTTAATCTCACATGCATACAAAAGACAACGCTCAACCTAGCACTCATTCCCCCCCAGTGCCTCGCAAGGCCCCACTGAAACCCTTCCCGATTAAGGACAAGACATGACTTAGCGGTTAGGTTTCTAATGCACACAATCATACGCCCTCACTATAGTGAGACACATAATGTGGTTGAATGATCATGGGCATACTAAGCATTAATCTTATTGAACCAATTTTTAAACTATGGATTTTATGCGAGATTAATTTCTTATTAGATTTGATTTTAAAGCAACATAGTTATTATGAATTTTAACTTTCAATTGTTTTTCCTTAAGATTGATTTATTATGGCATCATTAGATAACTAGCATGAAGGATAGTATTGATTAGCTGATAATGCTAGAAAGAAGAGTTTGATCACAATTTTATGGCGTAACATTTATTGCGTTAATGTTGCATGTATTCAAACCTAGTCATTCAAAGTTTGGACGTATAATGAAGTGATGATTCTAGTTAATTTATTCTTTTAGATATAAAAATAATTCTATGATCTTCATATAAATGAGATACATGCAAAACATAATTGATTCATATAATGGTCATGATCACAAACTATTTGATGGAATCAATAGGATCTTCTGTAGATTTTTGATATTTGAAAAAAAAGATCTATTGAATTGGCAAGATTATTATATATGATCATGAATTTTAACATATAGAAATTATATACTCATAATTAATTGTTCATGATGATATAAATGAGATATTATTAAAGAACATTCATATTCATCCTTTTTGATTTATTAGAGAGAAATATTATAAGGTGAAAACTTAAGATAAATATAAAGAGAAAAATATTTTTGGTTATTTAGAAAGGTTTTGTAAATTTTCTCTTTGAATTTTGAAATCTTAAATAAATCACATATATATAGTTTTATGAAATCATAGTGATAATAAGGGTAATACAATAATTTTTCAGAAAATAATATTTTAGATAAATCAGAATTTAGAAAAATTATGCTACCGCCAGCGTTAGAACCTAACGCCATGCGCTAGCAACAGAGTTGAGATTCTTTATTTAAACACAAATGATTTTTGCAAATTTTCAATTCCGATTTGACATGATTATGATTAAATATAATAGGGGTAATCAAAATGACGCAAATATATTAAGTACCTAAGCAAAACTTGCGCATTTTATAAATTTAGCCTAATACCCCAAAAATACATTATAAATCCATTTCGACAATTATTTCATTAGTCTTAATAATACATAACAAATTTAGGATTTAATTTATATATGACTTTCATAGGAAATGGATCTAGAAGGATAAACATAAGAAGGATAAGTAGATCACTTGAAAAATGATATGACTTTTTATTCAACTTTATTCAATTTGATTTATTTATGAATTTTGGTTTAATATGTGAGAGTCATATCACAAGTTATATAAATTGATCATATCATGATGGTTCAACAAAAAAGGAAAATAAACAAACAAAAAGTAGGTTAGGCATATCATGAAGTAGAATAATGATATTTCATTTTCAGTTGATTTCTACTTCATGCAAATGATTGGATACTAAAGAATGAGAGATTTAGGTATCCAAAGAGGACCGGGTGTGATAGTTCCATTGGGTACCCAAATACATCGTGTTTGCTTTTGAGGAGATATGATTGAATGGGCCTTTTTGATTTGAGTTTGTGTTTCATCTTTAACTTTGGGCCTCCATTCAAACCTTGGTTTAATATTGTTTTTATTTGTCAAATTTCCATGATGATTTTGTAAAACATTGTTTATAGGAAATTTGTGAACATTTAATTTTATGGTGGGAGAAACATGATTTTGTAAATGATGGTGATTTTGACTTTGATTTACAAATACTTTGTGTATCTTACTCCCATTATTAAACTTAGTTAAGATGTTCATATTCATATTCAACTTGTTTTTAGATATAGTTTGATATTGTGAATTTATATTTACCATTTTCATAAGCAAGTTGATTTTTGATTTTAATTCATCATTCTTGATCTTTAAATTATGTCTAGCTTTATTATAAGCGATTGTGCTATTTTTAAGAGTGGAAACAATTGAATCAATATGATTTTGATAGTTATTTCTATATTCATCAAATGTTTCATCCATCTCTTTAATTTCAATTTTATAGTCTTTACACTTAGCACAATCATTTTTCAAAGATGAATTTTTTAAACATAATATTTCATTTTGTTCTTTTACAAAAGTAAACTCCTTTTCAAGTTTCTTGTGTTTTTCTTTTAATTCATTATATTCTACACAAGGTGTAATGTTTTCAACTAAGGAGCCATGGATAGAACTAGATAAATTAGAATTTGATTCTTCATTAATTTTTGCCTTTAAAATTTTATTTTCTAAGCACAAATGTTTATTAGCATTTTTTAATTTCTTAATTTTGCGCTTTGTAGTTTGAAGCAATTGTAATGTAGAAATAGAAGTATAGAAAATGGGATTTGATTTCCTTACATTGCTTTCGGGAGAGGCACGATTTGAACATATAGTTTCTTTGACATCTTTTTGGCACTCCTCTTCCGAAGATAGTATTTCTTCTTCTCCTCCACTTGATGTGCACTCCATGGATCCGTCATGAGAGGAGCATTCTTGAAGACTTGTGCAAGCTTGCATATTCTCCGATTCTTGAGATTGTTCCATACCTGTAGAAGGAGAATCATAAGTTCTTTCAAGAAAATTCCAAATCTCATATGCGGTAGGTAACGTATAAATAAGTTTGAAAATATTTTGGTCTAACGCACAAAATATATTATTCATAGATTTTGCATTTAAAACAATTTCATTTCTAGTTAGTACGCTAGGTGGTTTTTCAATAGTAATATTCCAAACTTTTTCATCTAAGGCCTTAAGAAAATTTTTCACTAATATTTTCCACCCTTTATAATTTTTGCCCATAAATAAAGGTGGTGATAATACATTTTCATTTATATTAAAATTTTCCCCACTAGTAGAAGCGAGATCATGATCAAGAGACGCCATTATTCCCGGTTGTTAAGCCGATTTGGAATAACCTGGCTCTGATACCACTTGTTGGATCTGTAGGCGCCCTTAGAGGGGGGGTGAATAAGAGTTTTAAACTTTTTATGTTGCTACCGCCAGCGGTAGTGTTACCGCTCGGCGTTAGTGACAGAGAAAATACGTTTAGGTTAAACCAATAAAAATCAGAGAGCACGAATCAGAGATGAAGAAACAGACATATCTTCATTAATATTAAATTGAAATAGTTATGATTACAAAAAGACTTTTCCCAATGACTCTTGGAAAGAGGCGAGTAATATGAAAACTCTTTTTATTTTCTATACCGACTCGTATCCCCACGAACCGGTTGGCTTTAGCCGATCTCTCACCAGATACGGCCTCAAGCCGCTCTAGACAATCTATCACCGGAAAGGCCTCGAGCACCCCCTATATCTACTCCCTAGACCCAGTCGCCGTGTGGAAAATTCCTCCCTAAGTCCTACCTAGACCTAGTCGCCGTGTGGCGAATTCCCCCAAGTCCCTGCAAGGCCCTAGTCGTCGTGTGGCGAGTTCCTCTACCGAACAAAAGATATAAAGGTTACAATTAAAAACTAAAATAAAACACAAACTAGAAACTCCATCAAAAGAAGAACTTGATGTCGATGTAGATGTGATCGGATCGGTCTTCAAGTTCTTTGCGTTCACGAACGTTGACGGAGTTCTTCGAGCTGCTTGGAGAAGGCTCTCACGAGTGCTCTGAATATATGGCTTCAATTCCTTCTGTATCAGCAAGTAACAATGGAGGAAGCGCGTGTCTTTAAATAGAGTCAGCCGTTACCACCTACGGTAGTACTACCACCCCGTGGTACCCACATTAGGGAATGATCAAGCACGCGGATCGTGGCATCTTAGGCAACTTTTGAGCGCCAAACTTTGAGCTCCACCTAGCGCACCGCGGTAACGCTAATGCTCCGCGATAGCGAGATAACCTTCCTTCCACCAATATCTCCTTCCATATTTGCTCCTCAATCACATGTAGACGGGAGGATTCCAAAAGCTACCTTCGGGCGTTAGTCCTTAACGCGCCGCGATAGTACTTGCCAAAATAGCGTCCCGTCGACATTCCTTTTTCTCCACTGTTTCCTTCTCGTCAATTGTTTCCATTTATGCTAGCATCGGCGGTAGTGTTAAAACTCTGTGGTATAGCATGCATTTCGTCGAACGTCGTTTTCATTTCGTCAAACAGCATTTTCGTCAACGGAATTTTCGTCGAACGCTGCTTTCATTTCGTCGAATGCCATTTTCGTCGAACGCCATTTTCATTTAGTTGAACGCCGTTTTCATTTCGTCGACCTCAATTTCGTCGAACACCAGTTCGTCGAATGACATCTACTTCGCTAGCGCCAGCGATAGTGCACATCTCTTTTCATCGACCGCAGTTTCATTTCGTCGAACGGCTTCACATTTCGTCGAACGACATTTTCATTTTGTTGAACTCAATTTCGTCGAATGACTTTTTCATTTTGTCGAACCGCTAGCGCCAGCGGTAGTGTTACCGTGTCGCGGTATCAACAGAGATTCATCCTGATGTCGCTTCGACGTCTTTCTTTTTCACACTCCTTTGGGGATTGAATGTTGAAGATCCTGCACACTATAAACACAATGCAAGTATGATCAAATACAATAGGATTTTTTATTGTCAAAACAAGAGATGCGGAAAGCATGTTCCAACAGTTTTCTGCTTCTACATCCCGGCCTTGATAGCTTTGGTGGAAGCAGTTTGACCGGACTGGACGATAATTTGATCAAGGATTTCAACCGGCTTCTGACAATCGAAGGTGATCGTGACATCAGGAAGCTTCAACTCAGGCGGGCCTGAAGAAGTGGTCGTCACGTTGATCATGTTTGAGACCTCCGAGTCCGCTCCACCCTTCGTAGGGTCTTCCTGATTCTCCTTCGGAGAAGAGTCATCGATCTCTTTGCTCGAAGCCTCTCCTTTAGTTATTACTCTGAAGGGCTTGACCACTACAGTATTCTTGGAGGTCGCCGATGCTTTACCATCAGTCATCTTTTTTGAAGAAGGGCGCCTAGGCGAAAATCTAGTTTTTGCCTCCTTGTCAAAAGCCATCATCAAATCCATTTTCTGAGTTCGCGGCAACCTAAGAAAAGGTGATCGCAGAAGGGACTAGCTCGCAACTTCTTCCAGGAAGTTCTAAATTCTGAAGTCTTCAAGCAGTATTTATAGCCATTCCAGCATTTATGACGGGCGCAATCTCCGCGGTCAAAACAAACATTTCCGAAGTTCCAAAGAAACTTAAAAATGTGCGGGGATCGTGTTTGCCCGGAAGTCCGTGACCTCAGCTTTTCGATCAGAATTACCGGCTCTGGCGGTCACGAATTTTAGAGACCGCCCGTCTCATCTACGGCAGATTCTCCAAGGCATAGACGGTCTGCTTCCAGCAAGACTGCATGACCGCGCGGTCTGGAGTTTTCTCTCATTTTTGCTATTTGCACCCCATGTATCCTCTCTTCCCTGCCCCGGTTCTCCTGTACCCTGGCAACCCATTATTTTTGGACCTGCCCATTTGGGCAGACCCTCGCGTCTATAAATAGAGGGGTAGGGTACCAGAAAAGGTGTTGGACATGTGTGTCACATCCCTTTGTTTGAGAATAACAAATCTCAAATTGAATTTGATCTTGCTTGTCGTGTGTTTAGAGTGTGCAGGAACTATAAGTGCAATACTCCACAGGTCAAAAACAGATTGGAGACGACTCTCTGGAAAGTGTGCTAACGCTCGCATTAGTTGTTAACGCCACGCGTTAACAACCGCTGAGAAGGAAACCGCTGTGAAGGCGTTGGACGAAATCTGAAGGAAACTGCGTTCGACAAAATCAGAAGGAAACTGCATTCGACGAATGGAAACTGCGTTCGACGAAATCTAAAGGTGCTCGATGAAATCTGAAGGAAACTGCGTTCGACGAAATCTGAAGGAAACTGCGTCCGACGAAAGGAAAGTGCGTTCGACGAACTCTGAAGGCGTTCGACGAAAGGAGTTTCCGTTCGACGAACTGAACCTGCGCTCGATGAAATTTCGCTTGACGAACCTGCGTTCGACGAACTTTGATTCCGTTCGACAAACTGAACCTGCGCTCGATGAAATTTCTCTTGACGAACTTGCGTTCGACGAACTTTGATTCTGTTTGTCGAATGCGCGTTCGACGAAATAAGTTTCGTTCGATGAAATTGGCTTCTGCCACGATCCCGACGGTTTGCACGTTCACTAACGCTGGCGTTAACCCTTAACGCCACGCGTTAGCTTCCATTTTTATTTAAAAAACCTGATTTCATTTTTGCTCATTCTAGGGATTTATTTTGAAGCCTTTATTCCAGAGATCTGTGAGAGCTTCCAGAGATAATACTTGTGCCAAAACTCCATTATTGTTATAGTGTCAAAGATGGATCTCCCACAAAAAGCTTAAGGAGAATTTTGGAGGAGGACTACGTCACGCTACATCTGAAGGACGATCGCTTCGACCACGCTCATACTACAGCGATCAACTTCAAAAGATCTCATATAGGGATTTTTTATAGTTGTTATCATTATTTACATTTCATTCCATTTTGTAACCATATAGATAATTCGCCTTGTGTTGGAGACTAGGTCCTTGCGCGGCTTAGGGGGTAATTCGCCGCGTGAGTTGGCGACTAGGTCTAGGAGATTAGATCTAGGGGGTGCTCGAGGCCACATTCGGGGAAGGATTGGCTAGAGCGGCTTGAGACCATATCCGAGGAAGGATAGGCTAAAGCCAACCGGTTTGTGGGGATACAAGTCGGTATAGAAAAGGAAAAATTGTTTTACTTTGTACGCCTCCGATTTCTAGCGATATTGAAATCAAATTTATGTAAACACCTTTTTTATATAATATAATCATATCTCTTTTTGTGTTTACTTGATTTCTATCATTTGGCATAAGTTATAAAATTGCAAATTATAATTGTTTCTTCCTTTAAGTTAAATTGTTATTTCGTTCTAATTTACTCTAAACAATTTAGTAAATCGTCTAAAAATTTATAAAGAATTTATTCCCTTATTCACCCCCCTCTAAGGGCGCCAATCAATCCAACAAGTGGTATCAGAGGTAGGTTATTCCAAACGGTTTAAAAATCAGGAATAATGGCGTCTTATGATCTCGCTTTTTTGAGGATCAGGGAATTAGTAGACCTCCACTATTTACCGGGTCAGATTATAATTACTGGAAAAATAGGATGAGATGTTTTCTTATGACCCTAGATATTGAGGTATGGAATATGGTAGAAGAGGAATACTCTCCTCCTACAATTGAAGTTGTAGAGATAACTTTAGATAAACCAAAAGATAAATGGGATGATAGGGATAAGCTAAAATGCACATATAACGCCAAAGCCATGAATGCTTTATTTTGTGCGTTAGATAGAAATGAATTTAATATAATTTCTGCATGTACTACTGCATATGAAATTTGGAACCATTTGGAAGTTACTCATGAAGGTACATCGCAGGTTAAAGATTCAAATCTTTTCCAACTTGAGTCAGAATATGAAAAATTCCGGATGGATGAAAGTGAAGATGTTGATGCCATGTACACGCGCTTCACCAAGATCGTCAATGCCTCCAAAGTTCTTGGAAATACCTTCTCCAACGGCGACTTGGTCTGAAAGATTCTTCGTTCCCTTCCGCCAAAATTCAACCCTAAAGTGACGGCCATTTCAGAATCGCACAATCTAAGAACGCTCCAAGTTGAGAGCCTCATTGGGAATCTCAAAACCCATGAGGTAGAACTCAAATTCCAATATGATGAATACAACAAGGAGCCAAAGAAGAAGGCGTTGGCACTAAAATCAAAGGAGTGCCAAGAGGATGAGGATGAAGATGAAGAAAGCCTTTTGGTGAAGAACTTCCGAAAGTTCATGCGAAATCCGGAAAGGAGAAACACTTTCCGGAAATTTATCCAAAAGGATGCAAGATGGAAAGGGTCATCCTCAAAGAAGGAAAAGGAGAGCGATGATGAAGAAGAGAGACCTCCACCAGAATGCTTTCATTGTAGGAATACCGGACACATTCAGAGCCAGTGCCCAAAGTTCTTGAAGGAGAAGAAGGGAAAGTGGCACAAAGGGAAGGAGAAGAGGAAGGTGTTAAAAGCTAGAACATGGGATGACTCCTCCTCCTCCTCCTCCGAAGAATCAAGCGGGTCTTCATCAAGCAAAGATGAGGAAGCAAACATGTGCCTCATAGGACATGGAAACGACGGTGACGACACCAGTGTTCTTAGCAACACTGAGGTAACTCCTCCCACTTATGATGAACTCTTTAATGAATTCCTTGAAACTTGCAAAGCTTTTGATAAAAATATGAAAGATAATATTTTATTGAATCGTGAAAATGAATCTCTTATTAAAGAAAATCAAAAGCTTTCCAAAAAATTAATTGTTTTAGAAAAGAGAAAGGTTTCTTGCCAAGAGTGTGATCACTCAACTAAATTGTCAAAAGATATTGAAGAGTCACTTTCTAAAGCCCTCTCTCATGCCAAAACTCTTACAAAAGAGAAGAGGAATTAGAAAGGAAATTAGAAGCTTCTCTTTTCCAAATCAAAAATAATAAAAAAGGTTTTGAAAATAGGTGTGTCATGCTTGTGAAAGAAAATTCTTCACTTAAAGCACAAGTTCATGACCTCGCCATGACCATTAAAAATTTGGAATAGGCCAAAAATTACTGGAAATGATTTTAGGGAACCAGTGCCATGGTTCTGGAAAATTTGGGCTCGGATATCGAGGAGAGGGCTACCGCCCGGCGCTAGCCACTAACGCCGGCGTTAACACCTCATACAAGAAGCCTGAATTTTCTTTTTCAAAATGTTTTTCTTCTGTAAATCCAATTTCTTCCAGCAAGAAAATATTCCAGAAAAGGGTCTCAACCCCCTTTATTTCGTGTGCAAACTGTTATAGGTTAGGTCACACATCTAGTTCTTGCAGGAAAATAAAATAAAATACTTTAAAACAAATTTGGGTACCTAAGGCTTCCACTTATTCTATGGGTGGTTCCACTTGGGTATCCGGATCTTTACTCTCATCTTCTTTCTAGATGTGCAGGCAGGCTAAGGACAATGAAGACGTGTGGTACTTGGATTCAGGATGCTCCAAACACTTGATGGGCAATAAAGCAAAGTTCCTTAGCCTAGAAAAGAAGAAGGGAGGGATCGTGACGTTTGGTGATAACGAAAAAGGAAGGATCATGGGAATTGGTACAGTTGGTAACAAATCCTTTACTATATCTAATGTTCTTTATGTGAAAGGATTAAAACACAATTTAATTTCTATTAGCCAATTATGTGATAAAGGATTAGATGTGTTATTTCAATCTTCCACTAATCCATGCAAAATATCTAATCCTACTACAAAAGATATTTTACTAACTGCACCAAGAATACATAATGTTTATCTAGTTTCTTTTCATGGTCTTTCTAAATCATCTATAAAATGTTTTATCACTAAAAATGATGAATTAGAACTTTGGCATAGAAGACTAGGGCATGCTAGCACAAAGCTCATTGTAAAACTTGCCAAAAGTAATTTAATTAGAGGATTGCCTAGGTTAAATGGAACTTTACCTTCACTTTGTTCACCATGTCAAAAAGGTAAATTTTCTAGATCCTCTTTCAAAAGTAAAAATTTCATTTCTACTACAAGACCCTTGCAAATAATTCATATGGATCTTTTTGGTCCCGTTAGCACTGCAAGTCTTGGTGGTAGATTATATTCATATGTTTTAGTAGATGATTTTTCAAGATATTGTTGGACATTATTTCTCTCTTCCAAATCCGATGTGTTTTGTGAATTTACAAAATTATGTACTCGTATTCAAAAAGAAAGTGATTTAAAAATTAAATGCATTCGCTCAGATCATGGAGGAGAATTTGAAAATGAAAATTTTACATCCTTTTGTGATATGTTAGGCATTAAACATGAGTTCTCTGCACCACGCACACCATAACAAAATGGTGTTGTAGAAAGAAAGAATATGACACTTCAAGAACTAGCATGCACTATGTTATGTGAATATAAATTACCTAAGTCCTTTTGGGCTGAATCCGTAAATACATCATGTTATGTTATGAATAGAATCATGTTTCGCCCATCTCTTAATCTCATACCATATGAACTCGATTTTCAAAAGAAGCCTAATGTATCTTATTTCAAAGTTTTTGGTTGTAAATGTTTTATTTTGAATACAAAAGATAGCTAGGGAAAGTTTGATGAAAATGTGATGAAGGAACTTTTCTTGGGTACTCTTCAACTAGTAAAGCTTATAGAATTTTTAATAAAAGAACTAGTAGAGTTGAAGAGTCAATAAATGTAAAATTTGATGAGTTTGTTCCTTGTGTAGAAAAACTTTCTGCAGTCAGCGAGGATGATCTCTTACAACCTTTGGAGCATAGTGATGAGGAATCTTCCAAAGAAGAAGAAGAGGAGGCCAAGGATGATGAATATGTACCTCCAAGTGCCTTGAAATTCACAAAGGATCATCCACGGGAATTAATAATTGATGAACCATCCATCGGGGTAAGAACTCGCTCTTCTCTTCATGAATCATATTCAAATATCTGTTTTGTTTCCGAAATTGAACCAAAAATCATTTCTACCGCTTTAAATGATGAATTTTGGTTTTTGGCTATGAATGAAGAGTTAGAACAATTTGAGCGACATAATGTTTGGAAATTAGTAGAAAGACCATCTAATCACCTAGTTGTAGGTGTAAAATGGATTTTTAAAAATAAATTAGATGGTGAGTCTAAAATCACTAGCAATAAGGCACGCTTAGTAGCACAACGGTATTCACAAATCGAGGGGATAGATTTTGATGAAACTTGTGCACCCGTTGCTAGGTTGGAATCCATTAGAATTTTTCTAGCATTTGCAAGCTTTAAAAGAATAAAACTATTTCAAATGAATGTAAAAAGTGATTTTCTCAACGGGTTTGTAAAAGAAGAAGTTTATGTTGAACAACCCCCCGGTTTTATTAATGAAAAATTTCTCAATCATGTTTATAAACTAGAAAAAGCGCTTTATGGTTTAAAACAAGCGCCGCGTGCATGGTATGAAAGACTTACATCATTTTTATTAAAGCACGATTATATTATGGGAAGTGCCGATAATACTCTCTTCATTAAACATAATAATGATGATTTAATTATTTTGCAAATATATGTTGATGATATAATCTTTGGATCTACTAATGAAGAGTTGTGTAATTAAGTTATTAAAATGATGAAAAATGAATTTGAAATGAGTCTAATAGGAGAACTTTCTTATTTTCTTGGTTTTCAAATATCACAAAGAAATGATGGTATTTTTATATGTCAAACCAAATATGTCTATGATATGCTTAAGCGCTTTGGATTTGAAAACCTTAAACATGCTTCTACACCAATGAGTGCATCACTTAAATTAGGAAAAGATGAATCGGGAATTTCAATTGATCAAACCTTATATAGAGGTATGATAGGATCCCTACTTTATCTTAGTGCAACTAGACCCGATATTATGTTTGTCGTATGCTTATGTGCTCGATTTCAAGCCAATCCAAAAGAATCTCATTTAAAAGCGGTAAAACAAATTTTTAGATATCTTATTGGGTCATCTAGATTAGGATTATGGTACCCGCACAATAATTCATTTACACTTCACGGCTACTCCGATTCGGACTACGCTGGTTGTTCACTTGATAGAAAAAGCACTAGTGATACTTGTCATTTTCTAGGACCTTCATTAGTTGCATGGTCTAGTAGGAAACAAAATTTGGTTGCACTCTCCAGCACGGAGGCCGAATACATTGTATTAAGGAGTTGTTGTGCACAAACACTATGGATGAGCCAAACTTTAGAGGCCTTTGGTTTTCATCTAAAACTTATAGAATTAAAATGTGATAACAAAAGTTCCATTGATCTCACAAATAATCCGGTACACCACTCTAGATCCAAACATATTGATGTCTGTCATCATTTCATAAGGGATCACATTAAAAAGGAAAATGTTAGAATAAGTTTCATTGGCACGGACTCTCAACTTGCTGATATATTTACTAAACCTCTTTCCGATGCAAGGTTTCAAATGTTAAGGTTGGAATTAGGAGTCTTAGACATCTTAGGATGAATAACATGTAAAATGCTAATGTTTTATGCAATTTGAGCAATCAAGACATCTCCAAAAATTACAAAATTTATGCATAAGACTACTTTAAGGACACTTAATAAATATTAAAAATCAGATTTTTCAAATTCTCAAAAAATCATGTACTGTTTCCAGCACTCGCCCTAACGCCAGCGTTAGCGTGGGTGTTGGAATTTTCTGTTTTTTTTTTCTAAAAATCCTTAAAAATATGTTATTTATATTTACTAATTTGTTTTTTAATTTCTGACATTTATTATCTTTGTTTTAATTTATATTTTAGAAAATCAACTACGAAAATTCAAAATTCAAAAATACAAAAATATACTTTTGTGATTTTTCTATTTTTATTTCATTAAAAATTTTCACAAGAAAAAATTGTATGATCTTTATTGCTAATATCAAGCATGAATGAATTCTATTATTTAGAATTGTTTACAATGTTAACATTTATTCCTTCAAATTACTATGAACATTGTTTTGTTTATCATGCTTTGATATATTTATTTAAAGTGCATCAATTGTATTGAAAAATATGTGTAGAACCAAGCTTACCATGCCTCTAAGTATGAGTAAATGTATTATGATTGATAATGATACCTTTCACTCACTTATTTTGGTAATCAACATGTGTGTTTAAATCTAAAAATGCTTGTTTGTGTATTGTATTTGTACAATAAATTAAAACTTGCATAAGTTTATTACCTACACTACATTTGAATTGCACTTATGAAATTTTGAAAAGTGGTTAAGTTTCAAAAATTCTGGGTTTGCAAAACAAGTGTATTCGGAGAATGTTGTCGCACAAATGTGAACAAACAATTATATATGTAGACAAATATAACTCCACCAAGCACAACTTGAATCACCTGATTAGTCTTCATAAGCATTGTGAGGTTGAGCGCCTTGGTAAGAATAGTAAAGTGTCGTGTGCAACCCTTGATTAATACACCACTTTTTATAAAATAGTGTGCATTAAAGTGTGTGAAAGTTAATTTGCTTGTGTTTTATTGTGCACTTTACTTTACATATGTCTTGTATTTTATGATTTAAATCAATTGTTAACATTGCCCAAAATACACTTATGTGCACACCATTATCTTTCATAACACTTCTTCTCATGAGTATTGGATTCTAATGCTTTATCTATACTACTCTTTATATAATAAATGCACTAGATAACCTAGCATGATCTCTACAATATTTTGGTATCTCTTAAACTTAAAATTAAGTAACATTGTAGTATATTCTTTTTTGATATGTTCATTTTCATGCTTGGTATCTTTATGAAAAACTATGTGATTTCAAAAAGGTTAAAACATATTTACATTTTAAACTTAAAACTCATATTTTTACTTATGTTTTTCATGCTTACAAAAAGATGTTTCTTATAATCTTCCGCTTGCTTACAACTCTTATCTTATTATTTGAAATCTCTTATATATACTATGCTTAAAATCTTTATCATTATCTATATTACAAAAGCTCGATCATGTTTTATCATTTATAAGAAATGCCTCCTTACTACCCTCACCCTACCTTCTTTTGATAATACCAAAAAGGGGAGACTAATTGCAGAAATCTATATAGGAGAAATATAAAAGAATACGGGGAATCTAATTCATGTAATCAATCATTAATCATTTAGGGGGAGTAAAACATATATTGCATTTATGTAGGGGAGCATTAAGATAGGGGGAGTATGCACATTATCATACATATCAAGTACTATAGTTGCACGATTATCTCGCTTATCATATTCTATAATCACCTTTAATGATTTCTTGCTAAGAGGATTTGTTATTATCAAAATAGGGAGATTGTTGGACATGTGTGTCACATCCCTTTGTTTGAGAATAACAAATCCCAAATTGTATTTGATCTTGCTTGTCGTGTGTTTAGAGTGTGCAGGAACTATAAGTGCAATACTCCATAGGTAGAAAAGAGATTGGAGACGACTCTCTGGAAAGTGTGCTAACGCTCGAGTTAGTTGTTAACGCCCCGCATTAACAACCGCTGTGAAGGCGTTCGAAGAAATCTGAAGGAAACTGCGTTCGACGAAATCAGAAGGAAACTGCGTTCGACGAATGGAAACTGCGTTCGACGAAATCTGAAGGTGCTCGACAAAATCTGAAGGAAACTGCGTTCGACGAAATCTGAAGGAAACTGCGTACGACGAAAGGAAAGTGCGTTCGACGAACTCTAAAGGCGTTCGATGAAAGGAGTTTCCGTTCGACGAACTGAACCTGCACTCGACGAAATTTCGCTTGACGAACCTGCATTCGACGAACTTTGATTCCGTTCGACAAACTGAACCTGCGCTCGACGAAATTTCGCTTGACGAACCTGCGTTCGACGAACTTTGATTCCGTTCGACGAATGCGCGTTCGACGAAATAAGTTTCGTTCGACGAAATTGGTTTCTGCCACGATCCCGATGGTTTGCACGATCCCGACGGTTTGCACGTTCACTAACGCTGGCGTTAACCCTTAACGCCACACATTAGCTTCTGTTTTTATTTAAAAAACCTGATTTCGTTTTTGCTCATTGTAGGGATTTATTTTGAAGCCTTTATTCCAGAGATCTGTGAGAGCTTCCAGAGATAATACTTGTGTCAAAACTCCATTATTGTTATGCTGCCGAAGATGGATCTCCCACAAAAAGCTTAAGGAGAATTCTGGAGGAGGATTACGTCACGCTACATCCGAAGGACGATCGCTTCGACCCCGCTCATACTACAGCGATCAATTCAGAAGATCTCATATAGGGAGTTTTTATAGTTGTTATCATTATTTACATTTCATTCCATTTTGTAACCGTATAAATAATTCGTCTTGTGTTGGCGACTAGGTCCTTGCGCGGCTTAGGGGGTAATTCACCGCGTGAGTTGGTGACTAGGTCTAGGAGATTAGATCTAGGGGGTGCTCGAGGCCATATCAGGGGAAGGATTGGCTAGAGCGGCTTGATGCCATATCCGGGGAAGGATCGGCTAAAGCCAACCGGTTTGTGGGGATACAAGTCGGTATAGAAAAGGAAAAATTATTTTACTTTGTACGCCTCCGATTTCTAGCGATATTGAAATCAAATTTATGTAAACATCTTTTTTATATAATATAATCATATCTCTTTTTGTGTTTACTTGATTTCTATCATTTGGCATAAGTTATAAAATTGCAAATTACAATTGTTTCTTCCTTTAAGTTAAATTGTTATTTCGTTCTAATTTACTCTAAACAATTTAGTAAATCGTCTAAAAATTTATAAAGAATTTATTCCCTTATTCACCCCCCTCTCTAAGGGCGCCAATCGATCCAACAAAATGCACTTTGGGATTCGAGCCTCCAGCTTATGACTTGTATAAGCGGTCTCGAATTCAGTCTTTTTTCTACCTCTTTCCCTGTCCTATTTTAGACTCCCATGTAACCTCTTTTTTATCAACCAGATCAGGTTTCTTTTCTCAGCAGCCTCTCTTGTGGCATCCTTTAGCCCAAGTAACCGACACTCCACAGTTTCCCCTCATCCCTTTGTAGTGTGAGTTTTTGAGGTACAATTTTTATGCTAACACTACAATCATATAAACTGCCCCTTGTTCGCATAGATGAGCCTGGAGATCGATCACGCATACGCCCAACATCATTACTGCTGCGTGAATCACTGTCCTTGCGCTGTTCAACACCGTCCAATGTCCCGCGCGATCGAAGAATCATCTCGCCGCTGCCGCACACGAACAACCCTCGCTGAAGAGCCGAAATAGTGGGTTGGAGGTCGGGCGGCCGGAGGAGGCGGTAGGCGGAGGCAGGCTGGTGGTCGGGCATGCTATTTATGAAAAAGAACCCCGGGGTAGGCAAGGAATGAAGAGGCTGCCGTTAGAAAAGAAAAAAAGAGAAGTTTTAGGTTTTAATTTGAATTATTTAGGGCTGAGAATAAACATTCGTGTGAGATGTAATGCAATAACAATTGGCGTGTGGAAGAAGAAATGGCGAATCCTTCGCGATATGCCATCATATTGCTTAAAAAACAACGAAATATTGTGATCTCTACGATGACACTGCATAATTTTATACGAAGACATCATTCACGTGTAGACATGGATTTTTACCGATGTGATCATGATGAGACTTTTGTCTACCCTCAAGCAAATATGATTAGACAAGGAGTACGAATGACAAACATCACAAGGAGGGAGGACAATGAGATTATTAGGGGTGCAATGAGTCAGTTGAGTCAAATGGCTGCACTGCGTGACTCCATTGCCAAACAGCTCTGAGGCTGTCGGACATTAACGTTGAATATGTTGTTTTTTTATGTTATAAATTAGTTTGAATATTTTGGAATAAAACACAAGACTCAATATAAAGTGTTCTATTACATCAAATGAATATTTTTAAATGTGTCATTTTAAACCGCCACCGGAACGATAATTTCCCAAACATATAAATTGTTTTACAGTTTTGAAATTGACTGCAAACGAAGGCTATCCAAACAATTCTCAATTTTGAAAATACAATTTTAAAATACAGTTTAAACTGCATCTTTTAACAGGCACCGATTTCCCAGACCAAGCCTTAACTTCTAGCCCGCCCCCTAGAACTTCTCTGTGAGCCTCCTCTCAATCATGGCGGCGAAGCTCGCGAAGCAAGTGCTCTCCATCCTCATCCTCGCGCTCGTCTTCTGTTACTCTGCCTTTGCCTTCCAATCAGATGAGCTTCTCCTAGACGACGAGGAATTCGGCCTCGTGGGCGGTCACACCCCTGATCTCGAGCATGGGATCCCTACTCAAACCCCTTCGAGTCGCCGGCGGTTGGATCTGGACTCTACCTCAGATTCGAAGTCGGTGCAGTTCACTCTCGAACACGCCTTCGGGGATTCTTCCTATTCACCCGCCGGAACCTTCACCGCGCGTCTTAAAACCTGGAGCCATGGGGGAAAGGTGATGATTTGTTCTATTTTCTTTCCCCTCTATGTTGATCTCCTGGTCTGGTTTCTACTTTGTTTGTTGAACTCATGTCATACTTTTTTAGGTACTCTTTTTCGAATTGATTAGGGTCTGCGCCCTAATGAAAACTAGATCTAACCAGGGACACATAATTAAATATTTTGTAAACATTGTCAAGATGCATGAATTCTTTGAATCCGGAAATACTGTTATCCTGATTTCTTTTCTAGATTAAAAAAACTACC
The DNA here is from genome assembly GCA_033032865.1 of Dactylorhiza incarnata. Taxonomy (NCBI): domain Eukaryota; kingdom Viridiplantae; phylum Streptophyta; class Magnoliopsida; order Asparagales; family Orchidaceae; genus Dactylorhiza; species Dactylorhiza incarnata. The sequence goes on along the minus strand of JAWHQI010000026.1, from coordinate 883,828 downwards.
AGGATGCTTTTAGGGACCGACTTGGAGGTCGCCGGAGTTGGAGATGACGGAGGCAGAGATACTACGGAGCCTTGACCACGGCTGCCTATGCGGGAGTGCTCGAGAGAGAGCTTCCAAGATCTCTTTTAGGGTTTAGGAAAATAGACTTTCTTTATTGATACCAATACAAGACCCACTGAGTCCTTTAAATAGGACTTACAATCGACATCAAAATGAAAGAATATGAAATGAAATAACGGTATACTTGGACATGCGACTAAAAAGGACATCTCATAACGACACGATATAAATAACGACGCCCTATAAGGACGCGAGTCTTATGACATAATAAATGCATATTATGAAATAATTAATACTAAATAACGCCATAAAAGGACCCGTAACATCTCTCCCGCCTTGCAAAATGAGCTTTTCCTCAAGCTCGAGGGAGATCAACGGTGTTCGCGTCAGCCGACACCCTCATCATCAGAGTCCTCGACGTGCAGATAGAAAAGCCGTTTGCACCTATGGCCGCGAGTGTATTGTTCGTCGCAGTTGAAACATAAGACCTTGGCGCGCCGTTCCATCATCTCATCCCGAGATAGTTTCCAGAATGGTGGGGATGAATGTCCCTCTGAATGACATGGCTGAATGCCCGTGTCGGTGGGCAAATAGATCTCTTGTGCCAGTTGGAGGCGACAGTCACATATCCTAGCCAGACTCATAGCAGTCACTAAGTATATAGGAGCCTCAAATTTGACATCAAGTTGCAGGCGTTTGCGAAGTCCGGCGGTGAAGATGGCGACCTGCATCTCTTGGGAAAGTGAGACGCGTGCTAGAAGAAGTTGAAACTGATCCAGATAATCATCCACGGAGCTCGTCTGGCGAAGTGTTGTGAGGGCACCGAGGGGGTTGCTGCGGATCGGAGGGCCGAAACGTAGGTTGCAAAATCGCTTGAAGTCGTCCCACGTCAAACCTGGCTGATCAGTGAGGAGACAAGTGGACCAAAGCAAGGCCGCGTCGAGAAGGTGGAAGGAGGCCAGAGGAAGCCGTTCAGCTGCCGGAGTTTGTTGATGACAAAAGAATTGTTCGCACTTGATGAGCCAGCCCAAGGGATCTGTTTTCCCATCTTAGGTGGGGAACTCCAACCGGGTATAGCGCGGCGGAATGGCAGCCTCAGGGCGTAAGAGGATTTGCGGTGGCGGCTCATGGAGGATAATCGGCGGTAGTGGAACTTGACTGCTGCTGACGTGATCCGTGAGTGGAGTAGTAACAACGGGAAGGGAGGCGGTTAACTCATTAAGCCTGGCAGTGAGTGATCATGTCGTCCTGATGTCGGGTTTCGGCGTCCCGAAAGCATGCTTCCATGGCGGTCATGACAGTCTGCAACACGTCCTGGAGAGCAGCCGTAAAATCTTGTGAGTCCCCCATCGGCTGACTTGCTTGCCGAGAGAAGGAGTGGGTGACTGGATGCCTGGGGTCATCGGAAGCGACTGAAGTTGTGTTGTCGCGAGTACCGCGTCGTCTCCCAATGGTGACAGCGCAAATCTTAATTAATTCAATTTATAATTAATAATAAATAAATTCTTGAATGCAAAATAAATTCAGGAATAAATTCCTATATATCCCCACGCGTGGATGCCGACCCAAACAGGAATAATCGTACACGCGTGCGTTTACTGTCGACCGTTCTTATCATGGCGGCAAGGCGAACCAAGGCGAGCCTCGGGCGCCTGGACGCCAAGGAGACAAGGCGGACGCCTAGGCGACAATAAGGCGAGAAGTCGCAAGGCGACAATAAAATTTTTTTTTAAATAATAACACAAAAAGACAGCGGTTCTTCATTTAACCGCTGTCTATAGTGCTATAGACAACGGTTAAATGAAGAACCGCTGTCTATAGTATATAAGCTGTCATTATAGACAACGGTTACATATAACCGCTGTCTATAGATATTAGAGACAGCGGTTTTGTAGGTTAACCGCTGTCTATAATACTATAGACAGCGGTTAAAAGTAACAACTGCTGTCTATAGTTTTTTTTTTTAAAACGCAACAACATTCAGCATTCAGCCAACACAGTATTTTTAAACTGCAAGTATGCCACCCAACATGAATCACAACAAACCCAAGTCAGTACTCACTAAGTATTCAGCAACATGTAAATCTAAAGTTTGACACATTGAAAAAAAAAAAAAAGAATACATTTCATAAATATAATATAAACAAGCCCAAGTTTCAAACTTGACATATCAAATAACTTGAGATCAAGAATATATTTCATGAATGAACATTGTTTTTAGATCAATTAGAATCATCATCTAGTAAATCATTATTGGCATTGCAGGTGCTGAGTTGGTTTGAGGCACTTATCATTTGCCCATAATTATCTACAAGATCTTCATCATCATTTGCAACTCTAAAGTGATCTAAATCTTCATCCCCTTCAGCTATTAGTTCAAGATTAGCTCTACTTCGTAAATTTCTAGCCCCGGTTCCAACAGCTCTCTCTACAGCTTCCCATGTGAGATCATCATCATCAAAAACTAGAGTATCATCTGGTTTGTTTATCATCCACTCATTACTCCAATCTAGCTCATCAAGCACTAAAGGGTTGTAATTTCTTCCCTTTTCACGTCTTTCTTGAAATCGTGCTTGTAGACGACGATTGTATTGGATGTATATAAGATCATTAAGCCTTTGATGCTCCAATCTATTCCTTTTCTTTGTGTGAATCTGAAACAACATAATTGCAAACTAGTTAGTAGTACTTACTACTTAGTACTTAGTAGATATTTGTAAATAATTTTAATTTTATATGTATATTGATTATTGAATATTTGTATACTTACAAACTCAAAGGTACTCCAATTGCGCTCACAACTAGAAGAGGAACAACATAAGCCAAGTATGCGCAATGCTATCTTTGTAAGTTCAACATTCGGTCCTCCATGTGCACCCCACCAATCCACTATTTATTTAAGACGAATATAAATTATTTAACAATTAACATACATATAGTTTAAGAAAATATAAAAACGTAATCAATACTTGGATTTAAGGTGGTTCGTTGCCTAATAGCCATAGGCTTTCCAAAACTATTTCGAGATGCTTTATAGTTAGTGCCTTGTTCTGCGATCTTGTCTTGCAAGTGTTGATCGAGCACTAGTCTTGCAATAACGTCATTGAAAGCATCTTGAAATTTCCAAGCATCATCATTATGTTTTTCCTCATATTCAAAATATTTGCTTGGATTTAAAAACAAAGCCGCCCTATACAATTTTTGCTCAATTTGATTTGTCCATCTATTTTCAACAATGTCGATAATCTTTTTATATAACCTTTCTTTATTATCAAAATGTTCTTTGATCATTTGTTTTGCCTCTTCCATTGCCACATAAACCTCAGGCATTGCTGGTCTTTCATCTCCATCTACTAACCGCAAAACAGCCATCAATGGCTTTCCTCCTTTGAGGCAATCTCTTACTCCATTCCAAAAGACAGTTGAAAGTTTTACTTCAACAACTTGTTTTCCGGCTTCGGTTTTTGCCAAATTAGCAGCATTCCACGAAGGCGAGACAAAAAATAATTTCAGCTTCTCCTTATGCTTAAGCACACTTTGTATAGTAAGGAATGGTGTTGCAAATCTAGTCACTGAATGTCTCATTAGATCACATGACTAACATATAGTTCTATTTCTAGTTTTCCACAATCCACATCTACACAAGTATAAAATAACTAAACAATGCAAGTATCTTTCAACTTTTAGTAACAGTGATTATATAATCACAAATCAAATTTCGCATATAATCAATTTTTTCTTTGGAAAATTCTGCCACTCCATCATAGAGCTGTCTCTGCAAATACTGCAATAAAAAAAATATTTGTTAAAAATTTAAAATCAATTCAACGTAATTATAAAATCAATCCAATCAAACTATATGCAGTTAACTTACCAATGATGACAATGTCGTACTCCTAAGAGCATCAACTATGTCAATCATGTAGCACATGATATAATAGCCATACTGAATACTATCCGGTTGTTTTGGGCACTAAAATAATAAACAAATAGTAAAAATTTAATTTAGAATTTTAAAAATTAAAAAAATTATATAACATATACTCTTATAGGCTATAACAGTATAGCTTACCGGAGTCCACGTTAAAAACTTTGGTGTTTTGTGAACACCGTATTTCCGATCCTTTGCCAAATCCTTAAATACACTTTGTAAATCATAAGAGTATAAACAAATTAGTTTATGGCCGAATCTAAATTCCAAATATGAAAAAAAATAATTAACAAACTTACAGTGTAATGACATTTTTAAGATCGTCGCGCACCTCACGATGTAAGGGATCTAGCCAATAAATTGTACTTTTACTGAAATCAATAATAGCCAACATCCAATGTTCTCTGTGTAACAAATGAAATTATTATTAACTAAATTAGAATAAAAAAACAAGAATCATAAATCAATAACAGTAATACTTACGTATTATAATAGGGCAAAAATAATAAAGAATCTGGTTGGAGTTGCGTAAGCCTGGTTTTCAGATCTTGAGCTCGTGATTTCAAATGAGCCTTGGCAAATTTATCATTTAGAGCATAAATGGATGTTGAATTATATAAAGATACATTTCCTTTGTATGAAAATTTCTTTAGTTCTGAATCTATGTATCTGCAAAATAACATGCAAATTTAGAATCAATATACATATAATCATTAACCCTTAATTTATAATATCATTATGTGAAACCCATTATTCACTACTCACCCTATACATGCAAGTACGATGTCAACTCCAATTTTTTTCATATTAATAAATTTATACAACATTGAATTCTCGAAGTATGTACGTGTTGATTCAGGAGTCCCAAATATATTTGGATCAAACACCAGAGATATTGCTTTATTTTCATTCTCCATCGTAGTAATGAAATGTGGTAACATGGTAATCCTCTCATTTGTATTCTGTCGGAATAAAAAACATTAATATTTTGGACATCAATATTAACAACATAAAAATCAAAATTACTAATCATAAAAGTATAAATGTTAACTACATAAATTTATAATACCTCATGTGAAGTTCCATGCTCAATTGATGTTTTAGGCTCTTGATGTGATTGTGAATATTGTACAAGTGTCTGGACAAACCAAAAATAACAAGTTAACAACATAATTATTAGGTACCTATTCAACAAAAAGAGAGCATGACATTTCATAAAATTATAAAAATTAACACATAAATGCATAATAATACATTAATACCTGAGAAGTTTCAGTTCTAGTACCAAACATGCGCATAATTTCATTCATTTGATCTCTCATTCTATTCATCTCTGTTGCCTGATCTTCATATTTTTTCTTCCACATTTCTTCTTGTTGGCTCAATCTTTCTTCCACTATAGCTTCCACATCTGTTATGTGAGCCACTGACGTCTCACGCCGCCTATCATTTTTGAAATAACTTTTAATGGTGGAAAACTTGCCACCAGCTCTAACTCTGCCCGGATGTTCTTTGCCTAAAACAGAGGCAAAGATATCATCTCTTCCTTGAGTTCATTGTGTCACTGTTTCAACACTCTGGGACTCTTGGCTTGACAACTAATCCTAAGCAAAATCAATAAATGTTAATGCAATTAAAGAAATGAAATTTTAATAAATGATGAAATGATAAGTTGATAACTTAAACTTACAATTTTGGCTGCCAAATCAGCTGCCTCTTGACTAATGTATTCACCGGTCTTTCTTTTGTGACCAGCTTTCCATAGCTCTGCACGTGAAATTGGTGCAGTTGCACCTTGTTCAACCTTGACAGTAAAATGCAAATAAATTATTATTTAAATTATGATAAAAACTAATTTTAAAACAAAAAATACGAGAGAGAACTGCTGAGAAGTAGAGAACTAATACCATCATTTTTTGTAATCCAGCATAACCCTTCCTTGTAGTATGAAAAGCCTTCTGTGCTTTTGCTCTCTCTGTATTAGCCTTACTAAACTCCTATACAAATAAAGTATTTGTTAATACTTTGATTGCTTACAAGTTACAATTACAAAGGTAATAAATGTTATAAAACAGTAAATTTACAAAGAAGTGAAGAACACATAACCATAGATTCCGGAGTGGTGCGATGATCGACAAAAACTTTCCAGTCGTCTTCGGTAATAAAGTTATACTTAACAGGAACATTGTATTGATGCTCCAAATCAACATCTTTTACATAAGTGACATAAAGTTTGGATTTCCAAGACCTCCAACTTTCACCCATGCTTTTCATTAATTCATTGCGAAGAGAACCAATATTATCAAAATAATTCTGAAAATAAAATACAATATTAATTAATAATTAACTAAAAAACAAAGCTAAGTAATCACTTATAAGTTATAAAAAATTACGTACATTTAATTCTTCCCATATTCGATCTTTATGTTGTTTATCAACCTCCTTCCATCTAACATATGTAATTGGCACATGACATCTCACTAGAGTACCAATATAACTCATTAATTTATTTGTTTCAGACCCGGGAACAATGCGACCATCATCATCCACATGAATGGTAAGCTTCTTCCCCTCTAGACTAAACTTATGCAATTCAAACATTTTTGTGTAGCCTCTTCTTGACTTTGAGGAAGATCTTTTATCACTCATTTTCCTGTAACAAGAAAACCCTAAAAAAACCCTAAACCATCCAAAATTCCTACATAAAATTCAAGTGTAAAAATGTAATAAACTATTACCATTCCATCACTCAACCACACATATATATTGGCTACATTCATGAGAATATATAGAGAAAAAAATATGAGCAAATAAAACAATCATTGCATCATCAACTCATCATTCATCAAGGTCTAAAAATCTCCAAGGCTTATGGAAAAAAGAAGATTGGTAAAAGAATAATATACCTTCGAAGAAGAATCGCAAGATCGAACAATGGAGGGCCTGAATATTTCCGAAAATCGCTTGTAGGGTTTTCGCACAGAGCAGCGACACAGTAAGAAGTAAAAACGGCGAGGTAAAATCTAATTTCCGGGTTTCGGGTATATATAGATAGAATAGACAACGGTTAATGTTAAAAACCGCTGTCTTACCTCCATTCGACAGCGGTTCTATATACAACCGTTGTCTAATGTAGGCTAAACCGTACATTAGACAGCGGTCGTATATATAACCGCTGTCTATTCTATCTTCGACAACGGTCATATATACAACCGCTGTCTAATGTACGGTTTAGCCTACATTAGACAGCGGTTGTATATATAACCGCTGTCTATACTTGGAAAGACAGCGGTTTTATATATAACCGCTGTCTTTCCAAGTATAGACAGCGGTTATATATACAACCGCTGTCTAATGTAGGCTAAACCGTACATTAGACAGCGGTTGTATATATGACCGCTGTCGAAGATAGAATAGACAACGGTTATATATACGACCGCTGTCTAATGTACGGTTTAGCCTACATTAGACATGGAAAGACAGCGGTTATATATAAAACCGCTGTCTAATATAGGATTTTTAAAAAAAAAATAAGGCGGCTGTCGCCTTGTTTTCACTTGGACGCCTGGACGCCTAGGCGTCGCCTAGGCGACGCCATGATAAGAATGCTGTCGACAGAGGAGGATTAGACGCGGGGTTTTAATACGCTGACAACGATGCTTAATTGCGCGGAAAATTGCGCCCCAGAAGGAAGGTAGACATGCTTTAATAAGGAAGACAACGCTTAATTGAGCGGAAATCGTGACCCCAGAAGGAATCTTTGTGCGTGCGATGGGAGCGGATGCGGAAGCCCAGTTGTACGCAGGCCAACATTCGGGCACGCAGATGAAGGACAGGGGCACCTGCTTGGACGACGCACGTGCTGGGAGGATGAGAATGAACCGTGCGAGGAGCGTCGATCAGAGCGGATGAAGAAGCGGACGCAACATGCGTCGATCGGCTGTGTTGCGGGAGTCAAACAGCGACCGGAAGGCGTCGCCGATTTCCTCGGGTCAGGAGGATGCTTCGCCGGAGTGCGGAGGGCTCAGCGGAAGCGTGAGCCGGGGTCGCCGCTGGGACGGGGTGCGACAGACGACAGAGAAGCCACCGGGCTGTGACGTTGATGTCGCAGGGCTCGCAGGGTTGAGGATCGCCGAGGATGTTGGCTCTGATACCAAGGTGTTAGGGGCCGACTTGGAGGTCGCCGGAAGAGTAGCCGGAGGTGGAGATGACGGAGGCGGAGATACTACGGAGCCTTGACTGCGGCTGCCTATGCGGGGCGTGCTCTAGAGAGAGAGCTTCCAAGATCTCATTTAGGGTTTAGGAAAATAGACTTTCTTCATTGATACCAATACAAGACCCACTGAGTCCTTTAAATAGGACTTACAATCGACATCACACGGAAAGAATATGGAAGGAAATAACGACAGACTTGGACATGCGACTACAAATGACATCTCATAACGATATTAACGACACGACATAAATAACGATGCCCTATAAGGACGCGACTCTTATGACATAAAAAATGCATATTAGGAACTAATTAATATTAAATAACGCCATAAAAGGACCCGTAACAGATGCACGTTCATAGCAGCCAGAGCTGAGCTGGTCTGGCCCTGTGGATGTTGATTGTGGTTGTATTTTTCATTTTGAAAGTTTTTCTTACTCATCTTAGTCGCCTACATTTATCGCCATTAGCTCATAATTTCCTATCCTCCCAGTTATGGCTAACGTAGACGGTACAATATACTAACTTTATGGCTTATGTCATATACTCATATGGGATAGCAGTTAGCATGTCGAGTAAAGAGACACTAACTTCTTTAGAGAAATGTCATCTTCTCCCACTTTACTGATCATTTCTCATTAATCTTTTCAATATATAGCAGTTGCTCTTTGGTTCCAGAAAATATATAAATCCGCCATTCTCTGTCGTTAGATCTTCTACTTTCTGTTTCTAAGAAAATCCTTCACTTATGAAGGCAGTTTTAGTCATCGAATCTTACACCCATTTATTGCCCTGTAAGCCAGACACGTCACTAGGAATAATTCTTATTATTTTTCATAAAACATTCTTCCGCATTCCATAATATTTATCCATCTTAGTTATATGGCATTCCTTTTTTTGTTACCATAGGAAATATCATGTTAGGAAAGTACTGTTAGTAGCAATGGATTATTTTCCCATTGATCGTCATCTAATAATTGTCTCCTGCACATATAGATTGTACCACTATAATAATGGAGTTCTCTATTGCGTACATACACAATTAAATTTTCTTTAAACAGTATTAGGGAGGGATAAAAATAACCATAACCGCCCCTTCTTCCTATCTTTCTTTCTATTTCACTTACCTCTCTCTTCATCTCTCCTACTTGTAGCCACTACAATCATTGCTGTTTGCTCTGTCACTCCCATAGCTCCAGCTCACTACTGCTCTCCACATCCCTCCAGCATACAATGTCGCCACTCCAACTTGCTGGCCTCTATTACCTTGCACTAGGCATAATCATTTCTATAAGATTTCTTACAAAGTGATAGTTTCATGATGTATAGTCTGCCTCCAGTCATTCGGGAAGAATTTATGAAGGCTTGACTAGTCTATTACTATCTAAATCATAGGAAGTATTCTAAACTATATTGCGTACTCTATTGGTCATGTATGTGCACATTTAATAGAGATCAACCAATTATTTCAAGTCCTCAGTTTGATTTAACAAAAAAAACCAGGTTGACAAAGGAAGAGATTAAGGGTCTCAAAGTCCATCCTAGAATCAAGCAATACATATAAGAAGAAACAAAATTAAAATCAAAATGACTACAATATAAATACTCCAAATTAAATAGTCCAACTATCAAGTATCAAGCCTCTGATACATCAGCCCACAACTTAATGCAAGGGCTCTAGCAAAGTAATGATAATGATAAATATATGCAACTAAGAAACCATTAGTACAACTTTTTAGCTTAACCCAATGTGCAACGGTCAACTTTGTGCAACAGATCTTGAGAGAAACAAGTAGGGGAGAGCCTCATATTACAAGAAGTTTATTAACTAAGCATAAAATAGCAATGCAATCTAAACTAGCAAGTAAAGAGTTGTCAGGAAATTAGTAAGTGTATATTTAAGTAGTGTATAACAATTAACCAACTGTATAGTAAGACACATAAAGTATGTAATCTTTATCTAAGGGAACATATAATGTCATGTATTTATGTCATTAGAGCAGTAAGAAAACACATGTCATCATCATCATCATCATCAATTCCCATATCCCAACTAAAACAAGCATACATGCGTAAGTTATTAACTGTCTTTATGTCTATATACATGTTGTCCATTCAAGTATGCCTTGCACCCTTCATCGAAAGATCTGTGTACCCCGTTAGGGTTCAATACACCGAAAATCACATACTGTGTAAAACAGAATGATATATTTTGCGGAAGCAACAAGGCACCATATGCAAACCAATCATTGACCTAGCAGAAGGAAACTCCTCCAAGGTAACCTTTAAACATTAAGCTACACTTTTTAATACTCCACCTTTCAACTCACGATACTGGTGCTCTTGAATGCTCAACTCATTAGCCCACTAACATCCAATTGTTGCGGTACCACCTAGAAAATTATTCCATATATAAAAGAACTCTTGTCCTCGGTTGTAGGATCCATCTCTGCACCATCGGTTACACTTGCCTCCACAATACATCTTGCAACAATACACCTGCCTCCACAATTTTCATGATGCTCCTTCAAGGCCTAATAGTTTTATGTTTTACTTTCATAGCAATTACTTATCCATCTACAAGGCTCAAGCAAGTACCAACAATGTGCATAGCTTACTGTTCATCTATAGAAAATATTAAAAAATAATATTACATTAAATCATTACAAATCTTGAAGCAAAATGAATAGTTTCACCACTGTTCATAAAATATGTATAGTACAATCTGTTCGAAATACAGATCATATCTGTGATCCTTATATGATTTCTACTATCATTTAAATCCTAAAATACAAGATCGTATGTTGCAAATTTCCTGAGGAAATACAAATCAGGTAATGTTTTTTGGTCATTGCAATTACCAATCATATCTCCCTTCTGCACAAATTGTATCTTTAAATCAATATCTGAAAAAAAATAATCTGATTACATAACTTTTGTTTTCCTTAAATTTGTATCAATTAATAAAACCTTTCATAGTTGAAAATCAATAACAGTAATTTCTTTCGAATAACTTAATCAAGACAATAACATATCATATTCTAAAATTCAACATGGGTAAATCAAGATTAAATAATAGCATAATATTTTTATCATGATCCTTGTGTACTTGCATCAAATTTGCAAATCTTTTTTCTTGTTTAAAATCAGAACAACAGTAGACTTCCCCACTAGACCATCTCTTTGCATAAAAAGTGATGTAACCGAATTATGAAAGAGCAAGAAAATAAAACTCGCATTTAACGGTGCCAATTTTCCGAACGGTGTTCGAACGTTGGCCAGAAACTCGTAGCGTTTGGCAATTTATAATTAATTGATTAGCAAGAACACTAAAGCAATTTGGTTGTCATCCACCTGCAGATTTTGGTGCATAATAATAAGCTAGCAAGGTAAATAAAGTAATATGTAGAAAATAATGCCAACGAGAGTGAGATGATTCACAAGCAAGCAATAATTTTGTTCACTTAAATTTTATATAAAATATTGTAACGGAGAGTGAGCGAGAGATTACCTTGTAAGAGATTTTCTTGGCACCACGAAACTAGGTTAAGTTCTAACCAGATGAAATCGAAGGTCGTAGCGGGGATTTGGGATCTGGCTGAGTAGGATTTGGCTAGAGTGGATCGGGCGGGGGGGGGGGGGGGGGGTTACAAGAGGTGGTATTACTCCTACTTATGACACTTCTTGTAACTCACAAAAAATTCTTGCTTCACTTTTGTAACTCTAAAATGGAATTGGTTTCTATTTTACTTGCTTGTGTATTACTCAATCCTGCATTGGCAGACCGATTTATTTAAAGATGTATTAGTTGGTCAGGCCAATAAGCCGAAACTAAAATGCAACATACAGGGAAATACCGCACAACCAGACACAAAAAACGCGTGAAAAATAAAATACAACATGAAACACACTTTCAAAAAACAAATGCAGGAAAAGAAAAAAAATTTAGGTCGATGCTCCGCAGGGTGCATCAATTCCCTAGTGGTTGAGAGAACTCGACCCCGTCAAGAAATCACAGAAACTTGCTATGGCGAAATTTGGACATATACACCGTAACTCGGTGGCGCAGATCTATGAACTGTCAGAAATACTTCTTCCTTTCCAAGATACAAGATAACACTGTTAGATCCCTTATGCACGTTTGAAATTCCTGTGCATCCAGTAACCGGTCAATCTTTTCAAGGGTAGGTGTGTGATGTGATAAAGTAGGGTGGGATGTATCGTCAGAAATGAAGTTAGGAGGAAGAGGTGGAGAGGTTGGTGGGCCATCAAAAAAGGTACAGGGCCAACAATATTAAATATGGGTGAAGTACTGTATTCGGCAGGGAGATCAAGGAGATATGCATTCTCGCCAAACTGCTTTTTCACCTGAAATGGACCAAACCGTCGTTGTCGTAGTTTGTGATACACGCTCGTGGGAAATTTCTCTTCCTTAAAAATGCAAGAACCCAATATCTTTCTGAGAAATATAACTCTCGGCAGTGTGCATCGGTTATAACTTTATATTTCTCAGAAGATGTTCACAAACTGTTAACACAATTTATGCAATGATTTTAAGCGATCAATGTAAGAAAGAACATTGAAAGTGGTGCGTTCAAAAGATGGGAGAGAATGACGATCAAGAAGTAATGGAATAAGATAGCCATAAACGACTTAAAATGGGGATTTGGTGATGGAGCGATTTTTTGAACTATTATATGTGAATTCTGCCCGTGGAATAGCCAAATCCCATTAATTTGGGTGTTCTCCTGCTAAACATCTAAGAAAATTGCCTAAGCTTCGATTTACTACCTCGGTTTGCCCATCCGTGTGAGGATGATAAGCACAACTATATTTGAGTTTGGTTCCCATTTTACTCAATAATGTTAAAAAAACTCATGAAATCACGTTCTAGGAACTTCAGTAAGCGTACAATCTCCCTAGAAAAATGTCGGCTATATTGGTTTTCCTATGAGGTATAATGTGTCATTTTTGAAAACCTATCGACCACTACAAAGATTGAATCAACCCTTTTTTGCGAGGGGTAGTCCTACAACGAAGTCCATGGACACCTTGTCCCACAGTTTCTCAAGAAGGGACAATGGTATATAAAGTCCAGTGTTTTGGGTGTGCCCTTTATATAATTGACATGAAGAGCAACTTCTTACCAAACTAACAACATCCTCTCTCATTTTGAGCCAATAAAAATGGGTAGTAGCTAGATCCAGAAGCTTGGGTTGACTTACGTATACTCCTAACCCTGAAGAGTGTAGCTCCGTAAGTCAGGTCTTCCGTAAAGGACAATCACAGATATAGGCACGAGTTCCTTTGAATAAAAATCCCTCGCTCAGGACATAATGGGTAGTGGAATCAGTTCCACCAAACTGACACGTGACCCAAATCTCACCAAAGTAGGGATCAAGAAGAGTAGAGTTCCGTCTGAGAATCTAAGTCAAGAATATGTGATTGTATGGTGATTAAGATATTTACACTACGGCTAAGTGCATCTGCTACCCTGTTTGAAAGACCAGGCTTGTGCTTCAAATAAAAGTAAATTCCTGAAGGAAGGCACTCCACTTGGCATGTCTATGTACTTCTTTTTGTGAGTACAGATGCCTAAGTGCACCACGGTCAATATTCAGTACGAACTTATAGTGAATCAAGTAGTACCATCACTGACAGAGGGCTTGAACGATGACATAAAATTCAATATCATATGTGGAATATCGAGTTTTAGCCTAATTCAATTTCTCACTAAAGAAGGCGATGGGGCGCCCCTCTTGACTCAAAAATGACTCCTATACCAATAATTGAGGCGTCACAGTCTACCTTAAAATTTTTCTCAAAATCAGGGAGCGCTAGTACTTGAGCACTAGTCAGTTTGTCTTTCACAAGAGTGAAAGCACGCTCAGCTTCGCCGGTCCAAATAAAATGACCTTTATTAAGACAATTAGTCATAATGGAACTAAAATTTCTGATGATCCCACGATAAAATGATGCATATCCGTGAAATATACGGGCTTTGATGATTGTCTTGGGACTAGGCCACGATCTAATAACATGAACCTTTTCAGGATCTACATTAATATCATCAGAAGAAACGATGTACCCTAAGAAGGCCAGACTATCGATCAGGAAGATACATTTCTTAAGATTTACATAAAGCTTGTTTTCTAAAAGGATTTGGCCCGTCGAAGGTGATCTAGATGTTGATTCGGGTTTGTGCTATAAATCAGAATATCATCGAAGTAAACGACCACACAAACTCTTATCAACGGGCGAAGGATTTGGTGCATTAGTTGCATAAAAGTACACGGGGCATTGGAGAGGCTAAAAGGCTTCACAAGCCACTCCTATATCCCTTCCTTATTTTTGAAGGCAGTTTTTCATACCTCTCTGGGCTGGATTCAGATCTGATGGTAGCTGCTCTTACGGTCTATTTTGAAAAAATAATGTAATCACTGAGCATATCATCCAATCCGGGAATTGGGAAATGATATTTTATAGTAATTTTATTTATTGCTTGACTATCGACACACATGCCCAAAGCCCCGTATTTCTTGGGAAAGAGTAGTGCGGGAACGACGCAAGGGATCATACTCTCCCTAATGTGTCCCTTCTTAATCAAATTTGTGACTTGTCGGTGGAGCTCATCACGTTCCTTAGGGCTCATACGATAATGGGGCAAGTGGGGGAGGCTAACAATGTGCATAAGATCAATACAATGTTGTATATTACACATGGGTGGGAGGTGATCTGGTAACTCATTAGGCATAATACTGGAGAACTTAGAAATAAGGGGACAAACTCTAATCAGAATTTCTTTAGGTTCTAAGCTGGAATCTAAACTAGCTAATATATAAACGAATTCACTCTCCTTCATTTCTTCTTGAAATTGGGTCCTAGAAAGTAGCATAAGAGTTGAAGGGAATGAAATCGTAGCAATAGGAGAGGGTACACTACTACTAGGTGACGAACGCTCTAAGGATTTGGATAGAAGACCTTTTTTCTGTGGTAGAAGAACGATCTTACGCCCATTTCTTTCAAAGGGATGTGAATTCCTCGCACCGTTTTGAATCACGTCTATCAAACTGCCACGACCGTCCTAAAAGAATATGACAAACCTTTATAATGACGATATGACACCAAACAGGATCCTGGTAGGTGCATCCTATGGAAAACTCTACTAAGCATTGATGGTAACATGTATAGCCGAGAGCTAGTGACCCAAGACAAACTATAAAGCTAGTGACCCAAGACAATTTTTTACCATTCGTCGGGTCACAAAATTCTCCATGCCATCACTATCTATAATGATGGAGCAAAATTGGCCTTGAATACATGCAATCGTACGAAAAATGTTATGCCTCAACCCTTGCGCTCAGTGAAAATTTTGCGGGTGAGTAGACTATGCTGAAGGACACAAATTAAATACTTAGCTTGCTTCTTCTACTTCTATTCGTCCTCGACTACGTGCTCAGATTGGGAGTCAATCAGATACACTCCATATTTAGGCTCTTGGTCGTCCTCAGTTTCAATGACCGCTACAAATGGTCGGCGGGGACATGCAGAAGATTTATGTCCCGACTCCATACATTTGAAACATCGAAAGACCCCAGGGTTGGGTCGAGAACCCATAACTTCCTTACCCCTAAAGGGGTAGGAGTGGGTGGAGGGGTTGTAATGGATCCATAGGACGACCAGCTACGAGGGGCTTAGGGTCTGCACTAAAATGAGGCGCAGAGGTGGTCCTATCAATAGATTTAAATCCGAAAAGTCTTTTCTGAAGGGAGGACTCAACGAGGCGAGACCGACTTGATACTTCACCTGAGTCTCGAAAGCCATATAACTCAAATTGCTCCTTAATAACCTAACACCCATTTAGATAACGAGACACCGTCACGTCATCTTCTTCTTGTATATCTAGCCTTGATTGTAGGATCAAGAACTCGTTAGTAGAATCATCTACCGAAAGTCTATGTTGACGAAGGTTGGGACACTTGCAATATAAATTTTGTAGATAGTCCGGTGGGACATCGTTTTCGAAATTGGTTTTTAAACTCTACCCATGTGGTTATTGGGGCCAATCCCTTCATAAAATGTCTTCGCTCTAACTGAACCCACCAGACTAGTGATGGTCCTTTGAGTTTAAGGGTGCATACTTGACTTGACGATTTATATACATTTGTTTCCATGCCATGAACCTCTCTATGCGCTCACACCAATCCAAATATCCCTCTGGTTCCACGTTCCCCTCAAAATCACCCACATCTAATTTGACACCAGTATTCCAATGTGGTTGGTTTCAGGGATTTTGGGTGATGGGTTCCTCTACTCTATGGTTTGGGAGTTCATATGGTGGTGGCTCACAATCTCTTCCTAGGTGGATGGTAGCTCCGATGTTATTAACGGTGGTTCTTAATCCATTCATGACTGGGCGAACGTGTCCCATATTCATGGTGAGAGTTTCTTCCAAATTGCATGAGGTTTCCCATGCGTTGGTTCAAGCCTTCGACACTCGTTTCTAAATGTTCGACACAACCGTACATTTTAAAATAATTATATATTTTTAAGAAAATATTTAAATGGTTTTAAATTGATGATTGAGAGAGAAAATTTTAATTTAAAAATATTTGAAATAAATTAACTCTTTTTTTTAAAAAGATCTTAAATAAATATATGTATGTTTTCTTTTAATAGGAAATAAATTTTAACTTTAAAACTTAAATAAAAGTTCCTTTTTTTGTAAAAAAAAATAAGCAGATCGATTCACGATAGGAGTGAATTAAACTGCTCTGATATCAAACTGATGTAACATAATTTTGAAAGACCAAGAAAATAAAACTCATTTAATGGTTCCAATTTCCCGGACGAGTGTTCGAACATTGGTCAGAAATTCGTAGCGTTCGACAATTTGGAATTAATTGATTAGCAAGAAAACTAAAGCAATCTGATTGTCATCCACCTGTAGATTTTGGCGCATAATAATTAGCGAGCGAGGTAAATAATGTGATATGTATAAAAATTACGCCAACAGGAGTGGGATGATTCACAAGCAAGCAATAATTTTGATCACTTAAATTTTGCATAAAATATTGTAACAGAGAGTGAGTGAGAGATTACCTTGTAATTGATTTTCCTTGCACCACAAGACTAGGTTTAGTCCTAACCAGATGAAATCGAAGGTCGTAGTGGGACTCGAGATCTGTCTGAGTTGGATTTGGCTGGAGTGGCTCGGGATGGATTTTGTATAGGGACTAGGGCGTGGTAGGTTTATCAGGAAAAACAGGGGAATACATGGGTGGCAGTGACTATCGGGAAGGGGGAGTTGGGGAGGTTTCGAACTTGGTAGGATGACCGTGGAGGGAATGAGGAGGCGAGGCTTGCTAATTGGGTGGAAGGGGTTACTGGGGACCTGTTGGAGGAGAATAGTTGTCGGATTCGGGAATCACAATTGCACTGTTGAAGAAGATGAATAGGAGGTTCGCGTCCAGGCAATCAATCACTGGAAGGATTGAACTCGCCGGAGGAGGGTCAGGAATGGCTCGCCGATCGGCCCTCAGGAAGGTTTGACGACGTTGATTGGGACTTCAGCAGGGAGGTTCAATGGTTTTTTTGCAGAACTGACATGAATTCAGTGGGTCTATGGGGGTTTAATAGAAGAAAAGTTCTTTTAAAACAAGGGGGAGCTATATGAGGTGATATTACTCCTACTACTTATGACACTTGTTGTAACTCACAAAAATTTCTTGAATGTTTCACTCTTGTAACTCTAAAATGGAATTAGTTTTTAGAATAAATGAGAAGTGATTTTTTATATGCTGTATTTTGCTTGCCCGCGTATTACTCATACTTGCATTGATGAGTCTATTTATTTATGGAGGTATTGGCTGGTCGTGCCAATGAGCCAAAACCAAAATGCGACATGTCGAAAAACGCCGCACAACCTGTTTACCTAGAAGACCGCCTCCGAGTGAAACTTCTCGCAGACCGGGTGGTCTGAAGATACAAGTCGCCCGGTTCAGACTCAACAGGGTCCTTCAGCACCAGCCAACACAAACCGGGCGGTCTGATAGAATTCAGATCGCCTCCAAGGATTGAAGATCACCAAGGTTCAAGTCCAGAAGGCAAGCCGCGGTCTCAAGTCGGAGACCGCCCGGGTTGCGCCATGAAGACTACCAATGGTTTTTTTGCAGAACTGGCATGGATTCTGTGGGTCTATGGGGGTTTAATAGAAGAAAAGTTCTTTTAAAACAAGGGGAGCTATATGAGGTGATATTACTCCTACTACTTATGACACTTGTTGTAACTCACAAAAATTTCTTGAATGTTTCACTCTTGTAACTCTAAAATGGAATTAGTTTTTAGAATAAATGAGAAGTGATTTTTTATATGCTGTATTTTGCTTGCCCGCGTATTACTCATACTTGCATTGATGAGTCTATTTATTTATGGACATATTGGCTGGTCGTGCCAATGAGCCAAAACCAAAATGCGACATGCCGAAAAACGCCGCACAACCTGTTTACCTAGAAGACCGCCTCCGAGTGAAACTTCTCGCAGACCGGGCGGTCTGAAGATACAAGTCGCCCGGTTCAGACTCAACAGGGTCCTTCAGCACCAGCCAACACAAACCGGACGGTCTGATAGAATTCAGATCGCCTCCAAGGATTGAAGATCACCAAGGTTCAAGTCCAGAAGGCAAGCCACGGTCTCAAGTCGGAGACCGCCCGGGTTGCGCCATGAAGACTACCAATGTTTTTTTTGCAGAACTGGCATGGATTCAGTGGCTCTATGGGGTTTTAATAGAAGAAAAGTTCTTTTAAAACAAGGGGGAGCTATATGAGGTGATATTACTCCTACTACTTATGACACTTGTTGTAACTCACAAAAATTTCTTGAATGTTTCACTCTTGTAACTCTAAAATGGAATTAGTTTTTAGAATAAATGAGAAGTGATTTTTTATATGCTGTATTTTGCTTGCCCGCGTATTACTCATACTTGCATTGATGAGTCTATTTATTTATGGACGTATTGGCTGGTCGTGCCAATGAGCCAAAACCAAAATGCGACATGCCGAAAAACGCCGCACAACCTGTTTACCTAGAAGACCGCTTCCGAGTGAAACTTCTCGCAGACCGGGCTGTCTGAAGATACAAGTCGCCCGGTTCAGACTCAACAGGGTCCTTCAACACCAGCCAACACAAACCGGGCGGTCTGATAGAATTCAGATCGCCTCCAAGGATTGAAGATCACCAAGGTTCAAGTCCAGAAGGCAAGCCGCGGTCTCAAGTCGGAGACCGCCCGGGTTGCGCCATGAAGACTACCAATGGTTTTTTTGCAGAACTGGCATGGATTCGGTGGGTCTATGGGGGTTTAATAGAAGAAAAGTTCTTTTAAAACAAGGGGGAGCTATATGAGGTGATATTACTCCTACTACTTATGACACTTGTTGTAACTCACAAAAATTTCTTGAATGTTTCACTCTTGTAATTCTAAAATGGAATTAGTTTTTAGAATAAATGAGAAGTGATTTTTTATATGCTGTATTTTGCTTGCCCGCGTATTACTCATACTTGCATTGATGAGTCTATTTATTTATGGACGTATTGGCTGGTCGTGCCAATGAGCCAAAACCAAAATGCGACATGCCGAAAAACGCCGCATAACCTGTTTACCTAGAAGACCGCCTCCGAGTGAAACTTCTCGCAGACCGGGCGGTCTGAAGATACAAGTCGCCCGGTTCAGACTCAACAGGGTCCTTCAGCACCAGCCAACACAAACCGGGCGGTCTGATAGAATTCAGATCGCCTCCAAGGATTGAAGATCACCAAGGTTCAAGTCCAGAAGGCAAGCCGCGGTCTCAAGTCGGAGACCGCCCGGGTTGCGCTATGAAGACTACCAAGGTTCAAGTCCAGAAGGCAAGCCGCGGTCTCAAGTCGGAGACCGCCCGGGTTGCGCCATGAAGACTATCAAGGTTCAAGTCCAGAAGGCAAGCCGCGGTCTCAAGTCGGAGACCGCCCGGGTTGCGCCATGAAGACTATCAAGGTTGAAGTCCAGAAGACAAGCCGCGGTCTCAAGTCGGAGACCGCCCGGGTTGCATCATCGCCTTGATCGCAGCATCTTCAGTCTCCGGCCAGGACAGATCGGAAGCGCAAGCCGCCAAGCCGCGCGACTTTTTTCTTTTCTCCTTTCTGTATCCCGTCACCGCCTGCCCGATTCTCCTGTACCCGGGCAGACGGTTATTGTATCCTTGCCCGTTCGGGCAGGCCCCCGAGCCTATAAATAGGGGGCGGCGACGTCCCCAAGACACGCACACTCGAATCCAGGAGCTCGCTTGTTTGAGCTACGGTCTCGATTTTCCTGTTTTGCGGCCTGTCTGACTGGCCGGCTTCTGCTTTCCTGCATCTATAACCCGCTGTAACTTCTTCGATTCAATCAAAGGAAAGCCCGTCACAGGAGTGGCATTCGCCGTGACGGGCGAAGTCTGGCCTTGACCGCTGCCAGCGGTCTCATTTTCTCTAAATAAAAAGTAACCGACAGCCCGCAGCCTCCGATTTCCTTCGGAGGTGCAATTTCGGATTCAACAGAAACACGCGACCTTCAGATCGCGGATTGCCGGTGAAATCCTTGCCACAATGTCAAACCGCCAGTTCCCTCCGGGAGATCGCTCCGACCACAGTGAAGATTCCCTGTGGGAGGCTTTGGAGCAGTCGAAACGAGAAGCCGAGCGGGCTCAGAAAGCGACTGACCAGCGTCTTGACGCGATTAGCCAGGCTTTAGCGCTGTTAACCGAGCGGTTGGTCTTTCAGTAGACCGCGGTTAACCAGGCGGTGACTCCGGTCCCTCCATCTCCTCCTTACTCGCTACCACAAGTCGCCAACTTCCAACCACTGCAAGGAGGTTTTGCGGCCAGGCAAAACTTCTACCAAGAAGCCGCGCACAGCATGCCGACCCGAGTTCTTGATTTCCAGGGGGCGGTTTCTCATACTGCCCGCCTTTCCTACCCGTCTGAGGTCGCTGCTCATCATTCCTACCCGCCAGAAGCCGCTGGCCGCTCCTCCTACCAGGCGGCTTGTCCGCGAGTAGCCGTAGCTCAGGCGGCTTATTATTCTGCTCCTCTGCTGTATGAAGATGCTGAAGATAATTCTCCCTTCGTGGACGAAGTCCGAGGGGAGCCAGCCCCAAACAATTTTCGGGAGCCGCGTCTGCCGGCGTACAATGGGGAAACTGATCCAACCGTCCACCTTCAGGCCTTTGAGTCGGCCATTGCTGTGAGGACCCTCTCGGATGCAACCAAATGTAAACTCCTTGTGACATCCTTTGACGGACAAGCAAGAGAGTGGTTTTATGGGTTGCACCCCAGGTCGATTAGTTGCTTTGCTGAGCTGCGCAGGGAATTTCTACTCAGATTTTCTACTTCGAGAAAGAGGAAAAGTGGCCCGGCGGTCTTTTTTGATATCAGGCAACGGGAAGACGAAACGTGGGCCCGTTTCGTGGACCGTTTCCAGAAGGAAATCATGGAAGTTCAGATTGTAGATCCGAAACTATACAGGGTGGCCCTGATTCACGGCTTGAGGGAAGGCCCCCTGAAATTTGAGGCAAACATAAGGGAGCCAAGAACTTATCAGGAGATGATAAGTTTGGCTAACATGTTCATAAGGGGAGAGAAAAGCAATCCTGGCCATGTCGCGAAATTGGTGAGCGACAAGGAGCAATCTAACCCATCCTTCAATCATCCACCACCAAACCAACCTCACTTTGAGCCCCGTTCCCAGAGGGGAAGGAATTATAAACACAAACAACCCTTCATCGGCCATCAACGGTTTCAGGATCAGAAATCGCCGTTGGCCATCGCACCCGCTCCATCCGTTCCTCTGCCACAAATAATGCCAGTATACCTGCCACAGTATGCTGCGCAGCCATCTTCAGCTCCTCCATCCACCCAGTATGATGACTCGCAGGAGTCATTTACTCCTCTGAATATTACCATGGACGAAATCGTCCAAATTCTCCAGAAGAGGCCGGATTTCAAAAGGCCTGCTCCTCTGGAATCGGATGTTCGTAACCGGAATCTGAATCTTTACTGCGAATACCACAAGGAGGGAGGGCATCTGACCGAAGATTGTCGGGCCCTCCGCTTATTGATTGAAAGGCTTTTGCGAGAGGGAAAGCTCCGAGGCCTAGTGCGGAAGGAAGTGGCTGCCGAACCAACAACTGAGAAGAAAAAAGAAACAGTGGAGGTAATTTGGGAGTGTGCCGACGTTGAGGACGCCGACTGTTATGGAGATATTCACCCTTCAACTGAATGCATAAAGGTCAATGATGTGGGCCCCCTGGGGGATATCTATTGCATTCATGGAGGGGCTGAGGCTGAATCATCTCGTAAATCGAGTATTGCGAGAGTCCTGATGCAAGAAGTTGCGGCTACCACAACTTCTGCCCCTGAAAGCACAATCGTCACTTTCGGTCAAGATGATCTTCCTCCAAATGCCAATCCCTTTGACGATGCCGTGGTCATCAAAGCCGTTATTGAGAATTATACCGTTCATAAGATCCTGATCGACACGGGCAGTTCAGTTAATCTCCTCTTCCGTCTAACCTTTGATGCCCTGAAGACTGGGAAGCCTCTGCTTTCCACCGATGGGCCCCTCTATGGCTTTTCTGGAGAGAAAAAGGAGGTGGAAGGTTCTGTAAAGCTCCTGGTTTCTCTAGGGGGAGTTGTGAAGCTGATCAACTTCGTGGTTGTGGATGCCCCAAGCAACTACCGCGCCATCTTCGGAAGGCCTATTCTTAATGCATACAGGGCAGTAGTGTCCACTTTCCACCTTGCTCTTAAATTTGCTGCCGAGGGGAGGCAGTATCGGGTCAGTAGCAACCCAAAGGTGGCTCGGGAATGTTACGTGCGAACCGTCAATATGATCATCAACATCCCACATCCCGAGGCCACGGTTGAAGTTCTTGAAATCGCTGAATCTTCAAAGGCCGCTGAAGAAGGGAAGGATCGAGAAGGGGCTCACCTGGAACCTGCCCAGGCAACCCAAGAAGTCCCCATTGCTGAGGGGGAAGACAAGAAGCTGATCATCAATGCGGAGCTGTCGGAAAAGGAGAAAGTGCAGCTTATCTCCTGTCTTTTGGAGAACCTGGATATCTTCGCCTGGTCAGCGGAGGATATGCCAGGAGTGGATCCAGACGTGGTTTGCCATCATCTGAACATATCCCCTGAGTTCAAGCCAGTCCAGCAGAAGAAAAGAGAAGTAGCGACCAAGTTGGCGGTGCCCATCAGAGAGGAGGTTGCCAAACTCCTGAAAGCGGGCTTTATTTCTGAAATTCAATATCCCACGTGGATGTCAAATGTTGTAATGGTTAAAAAATCCGGTGGGAAGTGGCGCATGTGCGTGGACTTTAGCAAACTTAATAAAGCATGCCCCAAAGATTGCTACCCTCTGCCTCGGATAGATGTCTTAGTAGATTCCGCGGTTGGGTATAGTTTTATGAGCTTTCTCGATGCGTTCTCTGGGTACCATCAAATTAAAATGCACAAACCGGATATCCCGCACACCTCATTCATCACGAACGATGGGTGTTACTGTTATCTCGTAATGCCCTTCGGCCTTAAAAATGCGGGTGCAACATATCAAAGAATGATGGATACCGTTTTTAAACATCAAAAAGGCAGGAACCTCGAAGTTTACGTTGACGATTTCCTCCTGAAAAGTAAAACATTTTCAATACATTTGAAAGACCTCGTAGAGACGTTCGCTACTCTACGGAGGTTAATATTAAAATTGAACCCATTGAAATGTGTGTTCGGAGCAAACAAGGGGAAGTTTCTCGGGCATCTCCTAACTCCCGATGGCCTTGCACCGAACCCGGATAAGGTGAAGGCCATCTTCGATATGACTCCTCCTCGTAATACTAAGGAGGTCCAGCAACTTGGAGGAAGGTTGGCGGGGCTGAGCAGGTTTATTTCCAAATCAGGAGATAAAAGTGCTCCATTCTTTAAAACTCTCCGAGGAGGATCAAAGTTTGAATGGAGTGAAGAGTGCAACAGGGCTTTCGAACAGTTAAAAGTGCAGTTAACTTCAACTCCGCTACTTCAAAGCCCCCGTGAAGGGGAAATATTGTTCTTATATTTGGGGGTCGGCCCAGATGCAGTGAGTTATGTCCTCGTCCGGGAGGAAAAGAAGAAACAATTTTCAATATACTATGTCAGCCATATCCTCAAGGATGCAAAAACAAGATATTCGATCCTGGAAAAGCTAGCTTTGGCTTTGGTTATGTCATCACGAAGGCTTCGCCCTTACTTTCAAGCTCATCCAATTCAAATAATTACAGATCATCCTCTGAGAAGTATTCTTGAAAAGCCAGATCATTTAGGAAGACTGGCCAAGTGGGCTATTGAACTGAGCGAGTTTGAAATATCCTATGTTCCCAGAACGGCAATCAAAGCACAGGTCTTGACAGATTTCTTGGTTGATACAACAGAATTCGGTCCTGAACAAGTAGAAAAATCTCCTTTGACTTGGATCGTTTATGTGGATGGGGCTTCTGGTAAAAATTCCGTGGGAGCCGAAGTGGTTTTTGTTAGCCCGAATGACATCAAGCTTGAACAGGCAATCAAGTTCTTCTTTCCAGTTACAAATAATCAGGCAGAATACGAGACACTTCTGGCTGGTTTGAGGCTTGCAAAGGAACTGGGCATAGAACACGTACATGTTAAAATTGATTCACTTGTAATGGCTTCTCAGGTTCTGGGGAATTTCGAGACAAGAGAACCAATTCTGAGGAAGTATCTACTGCTAGCTAAGAAGGAGATCGGAAGATTCAAATCGTTTATCATTGAGCATATTCCCAGGGCACAGAACGAAGAAGCATATGAGTTGTCAAAGTTCGGTCTTCCATCAGAGGGAGTGACCTTTGAACTTTTTCATCAGGCAACGGATGAAGGGGAACTCATGCAAATCGATCAGAATCCTTCCTGGAAGGATCCTTACGAGCTATTCCTATCAAAAGGAGAATTCCATCATTCCATCAAAGACAAAAAGAGATTCAGGAGAAAGGCGTCCTATTATTACTTGATAGCGGGAGTCTTGTACAGGAAGACTCTGATTTTTCCCTCAGCACGGTGTGTTTCCGAGTACGAAATTCCAACCATTCTTCAGGAGGTCCATTCCGGGGAATGTGGCAGCCATTCAGGGGCAAAGACTTTGGAGAAAAGAATCTTGAGGCAGGGGTATTTCTGGCCAACCATGAGAAAAGATGCCGAAGCATTTGCCAAGCGATGCGTTCAGTGTCAAAAGTTTGCCCCTCTTCAACATCTGCCCACTCAATCACTTAGATCAATAACTGCACCCTGACCCTTCGCAGTTTGGGGGATGGATCTCATCGGACCCTTTCCAATGCCTAGCGGTCAGCGTCGTTATATCATTGTGATGATTGATTACTTCAGTAAGTGGATTGAGGCAAAAGCACTGGCGAAAACTACAACACAAGTCATCAAAAACTTCATCTGGGGAGAAATAGTTTGTCGCCATGGAATCCCGCTAGCAATTGTCACTGACAATGGTCCGCAGTTCAACAATTCAGAGATGATAACCTTCTGCGATCAGGTTGGAATTGATCTTCGGTTCTCCTCTGTACATCATCCAAGGACTAATGACCAGGTAGAAGCAGCAAATAGGCAAATCCAACAACTTCTAATGAAGAGAGTCTTGAATCAGAGAGGAAATTGGGCAGAGCAACTTCCTTCCATCCTTTGGACTCTTCGTACTACTCCGTCTTCGGCTACGGGGGAGACACCATTCAAATTATCTCATGGCTCGGAGGCAGTCGTTCCAATAGAATTTGAGGTGGTCACCCCCAGAGTGATATATGCAAAGGAGGGAGGAGAGGCATGGATAGAGGATAATGACGAGGCCATCAAATATAGTCTGGATTTGATTGAAGAGCTTCAGGATGAGGCAACAATCAGACAGGAGGAAGTAAAAAGGAAAATGGCCAAATACTTTGACAGAAACGCCAGGGTAAAACATTTTGCAGTTGGTGATGTTGTACTAAAGAAGGTTGATGCTGCAGCCAGGGCATGCAACGTCGGAAAATTGAGTCCCAACTGGGCAGGGCCTTTCATTGTAAAAGAGGTACTAAAGAGCGGGGCTTATCGCCTTCAGACAAACGAAGGAGAAGACATCTCACGCACCTGGAGCGGTGACGATCTTAAACGGTTCTATCCTTAAAATGTCTTCTTTATTCTCTTGCATTTTCTGGATATTTCAATGAAAAATCCCATACTGGCACTTCTCCATGTCCGGTGATTCTTTTTACACTTTTATATATATATATATCTCCCTCACTGAACCGCGGAGACATCGCCAAGTTCTGCTCGAACCCCCTCGGATTGTAGTCATTAGCGTAAAACCACGAAAATCATGTGTAGCGGGGAGTTTTCGCACACGTGTAGTGGTAACTTGCCAATTCCCGTGTGGTCTTCGGAACCTTGTATCCCGGCTGATATCTAACACACCCCTGCATCAAGGGAGGTCTAGGTGAATGTTAGCTCTATCATGCCCCGAGAGGGATATAATTACAACTTTGATGATCTTTCTGAGGAAAGCAATGTTCGCCGCCTAGGCCCACCTGCCCAACTGATCATCTTAGTCTGTGACCATCGAATACTCCTAGGTACTCTCAAGCGATGCCTAAACGGGACCCACAACTGAGTTGATCTCTCTGAGGAAAGCAATGTTCGCCGCCTAGGCCCACCTGCCCAATTGATCAACTCGGCTTGTAACCCTAGGCAAGAGAGCAGTTGAGTCGCTTACAGCCCTTATGACCACTTGAGGAAAGCAATGTTCGCTGCCCAGGCCCACCTGCCCACTTGGTCATCTGGGTCTGTACTTATCTTTTTCTTTATTTCTACAACTCTTATGACCACTTGAGGAAAGCAATGTTCGCCGCCTAGGCCCACCTGCCCACTTGGTCATCTGAGTCTGTAGCTGTTTTTTTACTGCATTACAGGGAGTTATCTCATCTCATATGGCCCTTCTGGATCATTTGAGGAGAAAACAAGATTTCTACAGGTATATCGCAAACCGGGCGGTTTGATTTTTAAACCGAGCGGTTTGAAATAAACAGGTACCATAATTATCGGACGGTCTGATTATTAAACCGGGCGGTTTAAAATAAGCAGGTACAGCATAATGTATCAGGCGGTTTGAAATATTTAAACCAGTCGGTTCAATCATATCGGGCGGCTTAGGACCGGTCAGTCTTATAACAGGATATCATAAAATGCCATAAGGCAGGCATCAGGGTATCAAGCATAACCATGACCAGTCGGTCTCACCATTCGATTTGTAAATCTATCATCCTTATGGGTGTTAATTCTATCCGTGCGGTTAAAAACGGGCTCTTCACAGGGAAGTAATTATGGTCCTTGTGCGATGGAAATCATTACTAAGTATCAAGTTACTAACCGCTCGAGTTATATATAGGCCGCGCGGGCTTATCAGTTAATGTTTATACTCACAAGGATGGGCCTTTCAGAAATCCAAATTTCAAGTCGTTCGAGTTAAATACCAACCGCGCGACCTGTTGATTGTTGTCTTATGACTTGGTCTTTCCTATCTTACGAGGCAATTATGTATAGCCGAATAGTAATCGCGCGGCTTGGTCTCGAATATATGGAATCATCTAATCGCACAGGACACCTTCAAATCACATAATCTATAATCAGGATTCTATGGCGGCTTAAAGTTATGTTCGGTTTCTGGCTATCTCGAGGCATTCATTACAAGACGAGGCAGAGCTTGAATTTCTGTCCGCTCGATTATATATTTAAACCGCGTCGACTACTCATCGAAATGTCATGGTTGATGCTTTTTCGGGATATATCGAATTCGCTTAATCTGGATCAAAGAAACAAGCCGCCCGAACATGCTTTATAGTGTTCAAGCGGCTTTCTAATTAGAATTCTCTAGAGTTCAATGCTTTGACCGGCCGGGTTGTTATTTAACCGCACGACCTGGTTAAAAGAGAAGGAGACCGCAACAATCACAAGTAAGTCGCAGAAAACGAGCAGCTAAACAGGTAAAGCTTTCCATTCATAATCAAAATGTCTTTACATCATTTTGTAACCAACCGACTAACAAAACCAAGCCGCCGGTTATGCAAAATAAAAACAAAATACAAAAAACAACGATCATAGCTATTCGTTCGGTTTGAGCTTTTTTTCCGCAGGAGAGTTTGAACCTTCACTGGCATCTATGTCTACGTCAGGCGAGTATCCATTGCTGAAAGATGAGGAACTTGAAGAACTGTTACCCGAGCTACTCAAGCTACCCGAGCTGCCCGACTTTCGGGACTTAGACCGCCCGGTTTCACCAGAGTCGGTGGACTTTGCATCCGAGCCGTCTTTTTTCTCTTCGGCAGCCGCCGCAGGTTCTTCTACGACCTCTTCTTCATCATCACTCTCTTCCTCTGAACTACTGGACTCGACTTTGTCCTTCCCTTTGGCTCGGCGGGTTACTTCGCCTAGCTTGTCCTTCAGGCCAGGATAAAGGTCCGAGAAGGTTGAATCTTCAAAACCCTCAGCCAGACCGTCCCGACCTCTCAGGCGGTCTAGGGCACCGTCAATCCCCTTGCCAACATGGGGAAAGACCTTGTCCTGGAAATCCGGGTTGTCCATATCGTATTGATGCTGTGAGAAGAAATAAAAGTCAGATCGCCCGACCTGGAAACAATAAGCCCGAAGTATTCGTCAAACAACTTACCGCTATGACCTCCTTCAATCGGGCGATTTCATCAGCCTGATCGGCGGACTTCTTCTCCAAGTAAATGTGGGCTGAGACTATCTGCTTATATGAGAGGGCCATGAAGTGGTTAGCCGCAAAGCCCCATGCACTGGCTTGTGCGGCTACTCAGGAGAGCTCTTCTTCAGGAACCTTCTTCAGCCTCTTCAAAGTTTTCCGACCATACATAGCAGCTCCAGCGGCTAGTGCATGTCGGCTAATCTTGTCGCTTCCCCAGTATGGGAGTGCGGTAGATACTTGCACACACTCCCCATCCTTGTGCCAAAGGACTGTCGGCTTGCCCCGCAGGTCGCGCGGATTGCTATAAGAGCGAAGGAGCTCGAACTCGCCTGAGGAAGCCGGGCCCTCCTCATCAGATGATTACGGGTCGCTCTTCCTCTGTCGCTTCTCCCTTTGGGTCAGAACCGGGTCGGCGGGACTGACCGGTTTATTCAGTGGAACGACGGTGGCGGCTGCAAAAACTGAAAGTTTAAAAAGGCCGTCCGCGCGGTCATAAAGCGAGGAGTTGAGAAAAAACTTACTATCCTCAGGACGGACGTCTGTCAGCTCCGCGAACAGCGGAATGTAGTGATTCACGT
The DNA here is from genome assembly GCA_033032865.1 of Dactylorhiza incarnata. Taxonomy (NCBI): domain Eukaryota; kingdom Viridiplantae; phylum Streptophyta; class Magnoliopsida; order Asparagales; family Orchidaceae; genus Dactylorhiza; species Dactylorhiza incarnata. Next base: position 854,256 of record JAWHQI010000026.1, on the reverse strand, counting down.
TAAGCCGCTCGTTCTCAAGAGATTCGAAGATTTCCTTCTCGGCCTCCCCGAGCTTGACCGACTGAAAGGCCGCCTCACGGCTGACGACGCTCTGGAGAGGGATCTTCGCGGTGACCTGCAACAACCCGAGGGGGCCTTCGAACATTATGTATCTTTCGGACCAACTCGTCACCTTGTTCGCGAGGTTGACGACCTTCATCCCCCGGCATCCGAAATAAATATGCCCCCTGAAGATGGAGGTTCCGGCGTCCGGAATAGACCGTACGGAAAAGAATTTTCGGAACAGGGTAATTGAGAACTTGACCCGTTCTGATCGCAGATACGAGATGAAACTGCAGATGGAAGCAATGGAGTTCGGCGGGAGTTGACCGGGCACAACTCCATAGTGATCAAAAATGGTAATAACCTCAAGTGGCGGGGGGAATCTGAAGCCGTATTTAAAGTGGTCAATAGGGACGGCGATTTTTGTGGAAGACGAGGAGTTAATCCGCTCGTCACGTGATGGAAGTCGGGCGGTTAGATTACTTCCAACCATATACTCCTTAACAAAGTCGTCCAACTCAGCCTGAGTTAGACGACATTCCTTGTGATCGGCTGATCGAAAAGCAGAGGCCGCATCAGTTCGGACCGCATGGACCTTCTCAGACCGCTTCGACTTACTCTTAGCTCGCGCCATTTTGAAAACGTGAATGAGTCTCCGTAATGGTTACTACTTATAGAGTCAGCGATCTGCAAATAGTAAAATTATGTCGCGGATATAAAATCAAACCGCGCGGTCATATATTAACACTAGTTCGAGGAATGCAGATAGCAAGAATATTCAATGGTTTGCACATAGACAAGTCAGACCGCAACCACGTACTTTGTAACCGCTCGGTCTGGACCTTGTATATTAAATAAATTGAATGGAAAAACCGCGGATAAGCAGAGTAAGCCGATCGGACAGCAGACTACATCATCATGTTAGTAGAGTTCAACAAGAAAAAGTCTCAAGCGTTTAACACATGTCGCGCGACCTGCATAACAATTCAGATTATGTTCTAAAAATTTGAAGGCAAAGGTCTAGATGATTCAAACACAATCGCACGGGTTATATGGATATAAAAAAGCATTAAAAGAAAGTATTGTCCAACAGATCCAATCATCAGACCGTCCCGAGGAACAAACAAATAATATTACAAATATTGTTCTCAAAATTAAAAGCCATTCACGGCTGACGACGCTCTGGAGAGGGATCTTCGCGGTGAAGACGTGCGACCTGGTCGCCGGTTTGAAGAAGGAGACTATATATCTGGCTTGAATGATAATGAAGATGATTAAGCGTGCTATGAAGTCGCGCGGCATCCCTCTCTACCCGTACAGCGGGAACCGTACGAGCAGGAGGAGCCGCGACGGACTCATCAGTAGCAGGATCGGCCGCCCTGACTGGCGGGGGATTTGAGGTCGCCCAAGTAGCCGGGCGGTTCGATATCCTCACCCTTTCATCATTAACAGGACGCCGGCTTCCGCCGACTTCCCTGGTCAAGCGAAGATATTTCTCTTGGTAGTATTTGCAGTCTTCTTCGAACTTCGAGGCCGTTTTCTTTTCCCTATCAAGCCGCGCGGTTATGGAGGCAATCTGATCTACCAGCATCTTTTCTTTATCAAGTCGCGCCTTCTTCTCGATTTCCAGCTGAGTCGCCAGCTCCTTCTCCCTCTCCAGTCGCGCCTTCTTCTCGACCTCCAGTGCAGTCCGAGCGGCCTCCTCCCGGCCTTCGACCTCCTTCATCTTTTCTGTTAAAACACCAAGAAGTCTTTGAAGATTATCCAGCTCTTCCTGCCCAGAATCCAAGCCGTGCGCAAGGACTGGAACTTGAGAAGAAAGTGGGGGCAGGCTTGACACGAGATCGCCCGGCTTTACTCTATCTTCCGGCTTGTCTACAAATAAAAGATACGGTTAGCACAGCCAAAGGCGAATAGCACAACGAAAGGATTATAAGATTAATGCCTGAATGCACAAGCCGCTTCGACTGTTTCGGATCCATTCTCAGGGGTTGTTCTCGCCAGATTCTTTCACTATTCTTTTGTCTAATGGCTAAGGTTTGAGTCATGGACGGGAAGAAACTCAGTGGCGGATTCAAAAGCAAGTTATTTTGCTTTTTTCGAGGACGCGGAACGAAGAAGCGGACAGGTTCGTAACCCGCATCGCGCTTACCTGGGGCGAAAGGGTCGGGCAGTTGTGACTTGCCCAGAGCCCGCATCCTCTCCGCCTTCATCCTCATCAAACGCAGCCCGGTGATTGCCGGGTTGTTTTCTTTTTGCGCGGATTTTTCGGGATCATCCGCATCCTCGCCAGGGGGGATAACTTGGCTCGAAGTCTCAGGACTGTCGAGTAACTTGTCTTGCTTCAGGAAATCATCCATTCCCCTGAGAATGCCGCCAATCGACACACTGTTTGCGGAATCCGGAGTAAGACCGTCCGACTTGACAGGGGGGTGGCTGGATCGTCGGCCTCCTCCTTCACGCGCGGGTTGCTCTGAAGACAGACCGCTGTTGGTTTCTTGAAGGCTTTGTTCTTGGCCTTCAATCTCTGGAGCTTCCTGGCAACTCGCTCCGCCGCCGAATAGGCCCTTTTCCTCTTCTTCTTCACCGATTCCGGGTTGACCTGCTTGGAAGGGCTGGAATCATCCTCAAGGATCACCACCGGCGAGGCGGACAACCCCTCCGGCTTAGAGGAGACGACTTCCCCTTCTTCTTCGACATTCAACTTTATATGGGGAGTCCCCGACAGAGTGAACTCCATGTCAAAGGAAGGGGTAAAGTGGTCCGCGCCGAGTTCCGCCGACTTCTTCTTTGCAGTCTTCTCCTCAGTCGGTGTGACCTCTGCGGCTTTAACCCTCGCCGCCTCTTCCTCTGCGGCTTTAGCTTTTGCCGCCTCTTCCTCCGCGGCTTTAGCTTTCGCCGCCTCTTCCTCTGCGTCTTTAGCTTTTGCCGCCTCTTCCTCCGCAGCCCTTTTTCTGGCCGTCAACTCCTCGGCGGCTTTTGTCTCCTCTGCCTTCTCCTCTGCAGTCTTCTCCCCACCAGTGTTCTTCTTAAGGGCAGAAGTTCCACCTTAGGAGTCCGCCCGGTCTTCTCAGATCGATGACCCTTCTTTCTCTTCCGGGCGTCCTTTTCCTTTCGTTATTCATCCTTTTTTCTGTCACCACCCTGTCCACACGGGTTTGGAGTGAATCCAAGAAATTCATTTTAATCAAAGAGGTGCCGGTTTGCAAAACCTTGACCGCAATCGGCTAGTAGCGTCCCGTGATCTCAAAGGAATTATGCAAAGTGGAGAGCTCTCAGGCAATTTTATAGGCTTGAGTACAAGGAGGACGCGGTCTCCCGGCTAGAACTAATATTTTCGAAATCTCTTCGGGATCTGAAAATATACGGGGATTATGTTTACCCAGAAGACCGCCTGCGAGTGAAACTTCTCGCAGACCGGGCGGTCTGAAGATACAAGTCGCCCGGTTCAGACTCAACAGGGTCCTTCAGCACCAGCCAACACAAACCGGGCGGTCTGATAGAATTCAGATCGCCTCCAAGGATTGAAGATCACCAAGGCTCAAGTCCAGAAGGCAAGCCGCGGTCTCAAGTCGGAGACCGCCCGGGTTGCGCCATGAAGACTACCAAGGCTCAAGTCCAGAAGGCAAGCCGCAGTCTCAATTCAGAGACCGCCCGGGTTGTACCATCACCTTGATCGCAGCATCTTCAGTCTCCGGCCAGGACAGATCGGAAGCTCAAGCCGCCAAGCCGTGCGACTTCATTCTTTTCTCCTTTCTGTATCCCGTCACCGCCTGCCCGATTCTCCTGTACCCGGGCAGGCGGTTATTTTATCCCTGCCCGTTCGGGCATGCCCCCGAGCCTATAAATAGGGGGCGGCAATGTTCCCAAGATACGCACACTCGAATCCAGGAGCTCGCTTGCTTGAGCTGCGGTCTCGAGTTTCCTGTCTTGCGACCTGTCTAACCGGCCGGCTTCTTCTATTCTGCTCTTGCAGCCCGATGTAACCTCTTTATTTGAATCAAAGGAAAGCCCGTCACAGGAGTGGCATTCGCCGTGACGGGCGAAGTCTGGCCTTGACCGCTGCCAGCGGTCCCATTTTCTCTAAACAAAAAGTAACCGACAGCCCGCAGCCTCCGATTTCCTTCGGAGGTGCAATTTCGGATTCAACACAACCGAACAAAATAAAAAAAACGTGCAAAAAATAAAATACAACAGGAAAGACACTTGCAAAAAATAAATGCATGAAAAGAAAACAAATTTAAGTCGTCTCAGGGTGCACCAGAAAGCCATATCAAGGAAAAACCAAAGAATCATAAGCACAAAATTGAAACATCTTGTTACATTCAAGTATATTAATTTAGTGCTTGTTTAGTCTCCACCTACCTCAAACACGAATGTCGAAAGCAAATCTCTGAGACAATTCGAAGATTAATTGCTATAGAATACAAGCAACTGTTGTAGGAACTCCAACCCTTCTCCAATATCCGCCATCGAGTGAGAATAGAAGAGAGCCAAAAGAGAAAATAATGAATTCTTACACCCTAAGCAAAATATTTAAAGCCTCAAACCTCCTCAAAATTCTAATAAAATATGGCTAATACGCCCCTCAAAACCGCATTAAATCTTAGCAAGAACCGCCGCAAATGTGTAAAATCATTCAAAAATGTGAAGCAAAATTTGCTCACCTACTCACATCGTACCACACAATCGACATGGTAAAATACTTTATGCATCATATTTACGATGAGGTCAGAAATCAAGTATTGTAAGAAGCAAACCCAACTAAGTCATTTCTTACTAATGAAATATTTATTAATTTAATGGGTTTAAAACAACGGAAATAGTAGCTTAAGGTCGCTAATAATGTGAAATGTAGCGAAGCTTTACTCTTGTTGACTTATAGAAACTTCTTCCGGAACCTATTATTTATAAACAATGCGATCAATTAGAACAAATTCGATTTTATGCTTATTTTATTATCTCTTTATAATCACTATACTATGTAGCTTATTCTAAATCTTTCATTTAATTATTAATATGATATCTGCACATACTTGTAATTAAATGTCAGTCCTTACTGTTTTGAATGTTCGAACTTTTATCTTTCATAATCTGTTTTTTTTCATATGTTAACATACTGAACTATCTTTTTATGGTGCCAGACCCTTACAAAGCTTCGTTTTTTGAGAAATGAGTTAATTGATACAGAAAAGGAAGCTTTTACGGTAAATTTCCAGTCATGGCTAGTTTTTTTAGATTTCATATAAAATTAGCTGGTGATTTTGTTTTGTGCAGAGGCTCTTGGAAGAGGACAATTTTTATACAATTAGAGTGCCTTCTAATGTACTGAATCCTCCCGGAAAAGGATATATTATGTCATCAGTGCGAGCTGTAAGTCTGTTAATTTTTTTTATGTACCATTATTATGTATATGTACCATTTTAAGGATTTGTCATAAGTAGTCTGATGTGCATCTTTTCATTTAGAGTAATATTTCTAAGTTTCTCATCCTTTTCTTTTGGCTGTCCTATTATTATGATCAGTTTTATGCGGACAATGTTGGTGATGGAGATCGACCCATACATGTTTATTCCCACAGGAGGCGGTGATCCGTTGCCCTTCAGAACTATCCGAGTCCACGAATGTGTCCGGATGGTCGTTATGAGTTGGTTTCCTATATTTATTTTTATTTTTTGAGTTGTATCTGACACCCGATCGGTTCAGGCATTATGAGCCGTCCGATTCAGGTGTCCTAGCAGTTATCTCCTTTTATACATGTACAAGCGACAGTTTGAGGGGTCGATAGTTTTGGGGCAGTTTTGAAATCGTCGATCTCTAACTCAGTGCGACGACGAGAGCCCCCTACAGATGCGACTCCTTCGGTTTCCTCTTCTCCTTCTCCATGTCGCGTCCCTCTCGCCCTTCCCCAGTATAGCCGCAACCCTCGCTGTCGCCTCCTTCGCATACCACGACCTTTTTTTTCCATCGACAGTCCATTTACGTACATACCCGCTCGGCGCATATCCCAAGCCACTTATCGATCTTCCACAACACTGATTTCCCCTCGTCCCGCCTCCGACCAACACCCCACGAGCCTTCCATCACCCAGTCGACTTCTCCCTCCGCCTACTACAACCCCCCTCACCTTCTCCCAATCTGCCTCCCCCACGCTCAACCACCTGCTGCCATCTCCTTCGATTCTACTCCTTCAGCCACAGTACCGTGAGCCTCCAAGCCCTTCCCCAGCCACTCTGATGCCTCTTCCCGCAGCCTCAAGCCCACCCGAACCATCCTTGTCTTTCCCCACCGTCAACATTCATTTAGAATTGAAGTCAGCAGTCCTCAGATCTCCTTCATTGCCACATTTTGCCGCCACTTGCACGCATAAGTCGTATTTTAGGTGTTTTAGTTTTTCTATTATTGTATGCTCGTACTATATTTTGTGGGATACAATTACTATATGTGTAGTTATGTGAAATCGCTTAACTTGCATGATTTATTCGTCTTACGCTTGAAAAATTTTCGCCTTAATTGCTTGTGTATCATCTCTCGTTATTTTACTCAATCTTCTAAAAATGTGCTTCTAACTTGGTTTATTTTAACAACTTGTTGCTAATTTATAATCGAACTGTTTATGTTGCATTCACACATACATTAGAGTTTGTCGGTAAGCACACTGCATTCCACCTTGGGATTCATTTTAGAGCATCCATATTTACAATCTATCCCTGCATCAAATTGGTATTAGAGCGCCGAGTTGGGCTACACTATATGCTACGTAATGGTAGTTGTTCCGATCATCTATGCTTGAATAGTACCTCACCGATGATCGGGCAGCCAGTTTGAATTCAGATATGACGTCTGTCGAGTTTCAGAGACTTGTACTTGATCGATTTGAGTAGATAGGAGCCCAATTTGACACATTAGGGATGACATCGCTAGAGTTAGCACCATAGTCGATCAGTTAGATATACTAAGAGGTCAGACCCCATCCCTACGTTATGATGATCTTCCGAACGATCCCCGGGATGCTCCACCCCCCGGAGAGGCGCTAGAGACCTGCCTCGCCGAGAACCCGCTCCTCCCGCAAGAAGGAATCCCAAGAAGGCCTACGAGTATCGACAGGGCCCAACCCCTTTGAGAAACCACCGTCCTCTCAATGAACCTCATCCACCCCCTCCACCGGATTGTAGAGGCCGTGCTCCACCAACACGACACAATTACGACCATTCATTATGATGACTACTCAGAGCCACGTCGCAGAGCAACCCCGGCCTAGGAACATTACCCTGCGCATCCTCGATGCGATGCCATCCTTCGACGGTCACCTGGACCTGAAGGCATTTAGCGATTGGCTCTTGGACAGGACCATTACTTTGAGTGGTACGAGATGAGTGACGAGAGGCGAGTACGGTTTACCGTGAAGTTGCTGTTAGGGACCGACTTGGAGGTCGCCGGAAGAGTAACCGGAGGTGGAGATGACGGAGGCGGAGATAATATGGAGCCTTGACCGCGGTTGCGTATGCGGGTCGTGCTCGAGAAAGAGAGCTTCCAAGATCTCTTTTAGGGTCTAGAAAAATAGATTTTCTTCATTGATACCAATACAAGACCAATTGAGTCCTTTAAATAGTACTTACAATCGACATCAAAAGGAAAGAACATGAAATGAAATAACGACAGACTTGGACATGCGACTAAAAAGGACATCTCATAACGACACGACATAAATAACGACGCCCTATAAGGACGCGACTCTTGTGACATAATAAATGCATATTATGAAATAATTAATACTAAATAACGCCATAAAAGGATCCGTAACATCTGTCCCACCTTACAAAATGAGCTTGTCCTCAAGCTCGAGGGAGATCAATGGTGTTCGTGTTATTTGACACCCTTATCATCAGAGTCCTCGACGTGCAGATAGAAAAGCCGTTTGCACCTATGACCGCGAGTGTACTGCTCGTCGCAGTTGAAACATAAGCCCTTGGCGTGCCGTTCCATCATCTCATCCCGAAATAGTTTCCGGACTGGTGGGGATGAATGTCCGTCTGAATGACCTGGCTGAATGCCCGTGTCGGTGGGCAAATAGACCTCCTGTGCCAGTTGGAGGCGACGGTCACATATCCTAGCCAGACTCATAGCAGTCACTAAGTCTGGAGGAGCCTCAAATTCGACATCAAGTCGCAGGCGTTCGCGAAGTCCGGCGGTGAAGATGGCGACCTGCATCTCTTGGGAAAGTGAGACTTGTGCTAGAAGAAGTTGAAACTGATCCAGATAATCGTCCACGGAGCTCGTCTGACGAAGTGTTGTGAGGGCACCGCCGAGGGGGTTGTTGCGGATTGGAGGGCCGAAACGTAGGTTGCAAAATCGCTTGAAGTCGTCCCACGTCAAACCCGACTGATCAGTGAGGAGACGAGTTACCCAAAGCAATGCCAAGTCGAGAAGGTGGAAGGAGGCCAGAGGAAGCCGTTCATCTGCCGGAGTTTGTTGATGACCAAAGAATTGTTCGCACCTGGTGAGCCAGCCCAAGGGTTCTGTTTACCCATCGTACGTGGGGAACTCCAACCGGGTATATCGCGGCGGAATGACAGCCTCAGGGCGTAAGAGGGTCTGCGGTGGCGGCTCATGGCGGATGATCCGCGGTGGCAGAACTTGACTCCTGTTGACGTGATTCGTGGGCGGAGTAGTAACAACGGGAAGGGAGGCGGTTAGCTCATTAAGCCTGGAAGTGATAGTGATCTTGTCGTCCCGATGCCGGGTTTCGGTTATTGGGTTTTCTTAAAACAACACATCAAATGCGCACAACGGAATAAACAAACAAGGACAACCCAAAAGAGTTTTGGACCTTGCGATTTCATGAATCAAGAAATAAATAAAGCAACACATTGCAATATACCTGAGAGGAATTGAGTTAATACTCAACCAAGGTGCTCCAAAAACAGATCCAGAAACCAGTGGCTGAGTTCCAAACACAGAAAGTGTATCCGCGCCTCTACAGTGGTCCACACGAGCGAAGGAGAACCCCAAGCTTCTTGTCCAACAAAATCTGTGTCGGAGAAGGAGTGCCCTCAACGTCTCCCACGGATTGCTAGATCCGAGCAAGGGAGAGGCGGCGACGGCGGACTGGATCTCGCGGAAAACTAGTGGAACGGTTCCGCCTCTATCTCAGAAAAGAAGATCGATTAGGGAAAAGCCTAATCGCTGCCCTATTTATACCCAGGGCATTAAATCAGATATCCGCAGACCCCAGTCTTTAATAGGAGTATTCAGTTAGCATCGTCGTGATCACTAAATATCGTCGAGACGATCTCGACGTTATCGTCGTGATAACCTATACTGTCGAGACGATCTCGACGATATTGTCTTGAAGGCCTATATCGTCGAGATGATCTCGACGATATCGTCTTGAAGAATTATATCGTAGAAACGATCTCGACGATATCGTCTTGAAGCCCAGTTGTATCGTTTTGAAGACTTATATCGTCGAGACGATCTCGACGATATCGTCTTGAAGACTTGTATCGTCGAGACGATCTCGACGATATCCTCTTGAAGACTAAAATATCGTCTTGACAATCAAGACGATATCACATAGTATCTCGACGATACATTTAGCCGACTTGACCTAACTCCAATGAGTCATAGGATTGTCCTTCACTCATATCCAATATGAGTAAGGCCAACACAATTCTTCCTCTAACTTCTCCAAACGCTCTTATGTGCGACCCTATAAGCTCATATCGCATTGGCACTGAGACTAACTGATTGATTGCTTTGAGATCACCTTGGAAACACCAACATCGGTGTCCCGAAAGAGTGCTTCCATGGCGGTCATGACAGTCTGCAACACGTCCTGGAGAGTAGCCGTAAAATCTTGTGAGTCCCCCATCGGCTGACTTGCTTGCCGAGAGAAGGAGCGGGTGACTAGACGCCTGAGGTCGTCGGAAGCGGCTGAAGTTGTGTTGCCGCGAGTACCGCGTCGTCTCCCAATGGTGGTAGCGCAAATCTTAATTAATTCAATTAGAATTAATAAGAAATAAATTTTTGAATGCAAAATAAATTGAGGAATAAATTCCTATATATCCCCACGCTTGGATGCTGGCCCAAACATGAATAATTGTACACGCGTGCGTTTACTGTCGACAGAGAAAGATTAGACGCAAAGCTTTAATACGCTGACAACGGTGCTTAATTGCGCAGAAAATTGCGCCCCAGAAGGAAGGTAGACGTGCTTTAATAAGGAAGGCAACGCTTAATTGAGTGGAAATCGTGCCCCCAGAAGGAATCTTTGCGCGTGCGATGGGAGCGGATGCGTAAGCCCAGTTGTACGCAGGCCAACGCTCGGGCACGAAGACGAAGGACAAGGGCACCTGCTTGGACGGCGCACATGCTGGGAGGATGAGAATGAACCGTGCGAGGAGCGTCGATCAGAGCGGAAGGAGAAGCGGACGCAACATGCGTCGATCGACTGTATTGCGGGAGTCAAACAACGACCGGAAGGCGTCACCGATTTCCTCGGGTCGGGAGGATGCTTCGCCGGAGTGCGGAGGGCTCAGCGGAAGCATGAGCCGGGGTCGCCGTTGGGACGGGGTGCGACAGACGACAGAGAAGCCTCCGGGCTGGGACGTTGATGTCGCAGGGCTCGCACGGTTGAGGATTGCCGAGGATGTTGGCTCTGATACCAAGGTGGTAGGGACCGACTTGGAGGTCGCCAGAAGAATAGCCGGAGGTGGAGATGACGGAGGCGGAGATACTACGGAGCCTTGACCGCAGTTGCCTATGCGGGGCGTGCTCTAGAGAGAGAGCTTCCAAGATCTCTTTTAGGGTTTAGGAAAATAGACTTTCTTCATTGATACCAATACAAAACCCACTGAGTCCTTTAAATAGAACTTACAATCGACATCAAAAGGAAAGAACATGAAAGGAAATAACGACAGACTTGGACATGCGACTAAAAAGGACATCTCATAACGACACGACATAAATAACGGCGCCCTATAAGGACACGACTCCTATGACATAATAAATGCATATTAGAAAATAATTAATACTAAATAACGCCATAAAAGGACCCGTAACAGTTGCCTAGGCATGCAAAGATTTATTGGCCGAGCCTAGAGAGATCTCTTGAACGAGATGGATACTACCCCATCACTAGATGAGCTGAAATGAAACAATGACTGATGGACAAATACCTTCTCGTCTCGTATCAAGACCAGCTTTTAGACTAGTTTTGCGCTCTTTGACCGGGGCCCTTTATGTTGTCGAGTACATGTCTTGTTTTGATGATGTGTTCTAAAATCCAGAGATTGATTTCAAAAATAATTTTGCGATCTCTTTTAAATACTACGTCGCTAGCGAGACTTCCCGAGTAAGATAAAGCGATAAGTGACCTAAGGATTGCAAATGCGCATTAACATCTAACATTCAAACATTGAATTAATATGAATTAACATTCCACAGACATGCACTTGAAGAAATGAAAATGCGAGAACAAACAAAATTTCTAATTAACGACAAACATGCAAGCGATAACCTCGACAAGCTCTAAAATCTAATGACCAAATAAAATAAAGCATAAAATTAATTAACATATTTAGAGTAAGCGGAGATAAAGGGGTATATCATAGCCTCACAAGTGCAACGAAGAAATGGACGTAGGATTTCTGGATTCTGTGGGAAGGAACATGAGGACCTTAAGGCTGGCTGGAACGTAAGAACATGATGAAGAAGGGGGAGAATGGCTCAGGTGGAAGGACATGGCCACATTCGGCCAATGACAGTGGCAGGGAATGGTGTAGGAACATTCGTCGGCGGCCAAGGAGGTGATTATCGACCGAAAATAAGTAGGAGGAAGGTTCTGACGGCAGTTGTAGGACATGCCAGGAAGACATGATGGCTATAGACGCCAAAAACAGGAAACGATGACCTAGGGCTCCTTTAACATGTTGGCGGCACGTGAGGGAGTCGTCGCTGGGAATAGAGTGAGTTTCCGGCGGTGTCGTTGCGGCAAAGAGGTTGGTGGTCGGGCAGCTAGAAGTTGGATCAGCGAGGTCGCTTGCTGGGCAGACGAAACAGAGAAAGGTATTCCCAGTCTGGCTTTCACGATGAAGGGGCCAGTTTTTTTATAATAGGATGGTCGGTTAGGTTTTGTAACAGTTTTAATAAAAGGGTTTTAATAAAAATTTAAATGGTAGTAAAGTGGGGGTTTAGCCAAGGGGGAAAGGGGGAGGATTTTGGACTCTTGATATTCTCCCATATTAATTTTGAAATTGAGATTTCTAAAATTAAGATACTTAATAATAATTTAAAAAATTAAAACTTAAATGCTTAAAGCTTTATAAAAATTATCCTTTCACAGCTTGTTCTAATTACAAGATTACATAGTTTGACAGACCATTGTATTCAGGGTCTCATTAGACGATCACGCTAATAATTCGTACGAACGTGCGCGAATAACATGTGTGATACAAAAACATAGACGCTAATAACATGCAAAAAAATAAAAGACAAATAAGGGCTACGTGCGCTACACAAAAAATGTAGGAAATAAAATAAATATGCGACTCAGATTTTATCAATTCCCCCGGGGTTGAAAGAGCTTGACCCCGTCGAGAATGCGATGTAATCTGCCACTAAAATGTCCAATAGGTCGATCTGAGAAATGTTGTGCGACTGCCCTGCTGCTGCTGATTAACCAAAATTTGAACGAACTCTTCCAAGGGAACCAAAACGTAAAGGAATGATGGAGACTCTGGGTCATGGTAGGTATTGGGGCAAAGGTTGGATCCTTCGCTGCAACTTATGACCTATAAGTAAACTCTCGTTCCTGAAAGAGGTAGAAAACCAATCTCCTTCAGAAAAATATAAACCCTGGTGATAAAATCAACCATGGAAGTATACTTTTCCAAAGATGCTCGCAAACTGTTAGTAATAATTTAATGAAAAATATTTAAAAGATCAGTAAAAATCAGAGCATCAAAGAGACGAGTATCACAAAGTAGAAGAAAGACTAGATTGAAAAAGCAAGGTAAGAAGCAAGACATGAAGTAAGCACGACCAACCTGTGAAATCATTAGATCATATTGCATCATACGCACTCCAGCTAGACACATACGAGCGTCTACTAAACCAAGATCAACTATCGTCATGATATCATCCGCTGAAATCTGACTAGCGCTATAAATTTTTAAGTATATCCCAAATCTACCATTTAAAATTTTCCAAGGAAATTCTTTAAAGCGTGTATCCCTATGAGGAGTGAATCCTAGGGATCGTGACTATCCTCTAATTCAAAATTTTCCTAAACAGATATTTAATTTGATGATAAAGTTCGTCGTGAATGTCTAGACTCAGTAGTTAGTGAAGTATAATAAGAGTGCGATCACCAAATACAAAGTCTATAAAGTGTGCTTGATGATACAGTTCGTCGTGGTGGAGCTTGGAGTCATCAGGCGCCTTTTATACCCCCTTGTGTAGAGGGGGACTGGCGCCACATTACTATCTTCTACACATTTTCCCTAGTGCAGGAGGCTCATGCAAGCTTGCTATTGATAGTGTTAGCTACGTCAATATTGTAGCCAAGAAGGGTTTGGAGCTTATGCAACTCACAACTGAGTCACACCCACTTCCTTACCACGTCCTTTGGGTGGACAAGTGTCCCATCCAGGTTAAACAGAGGCCCATAATACTGATTTGTTTAGCATCCGTTGAGGGCAAGGTTTTATGCGACGTTATACCCATGGACGTAACACACGTTTTACTTGGGCGACCTTGGTTGTATGACTGTGATGCCACATGTTATGACTGATCTAATACATGTGTATTCTTTTATAGGGGAAGAAAGATTACCTTATCTACGACCCAACCCAATGAGCCATCCAAGGGTGGAGTCGAATCTTCCATTAGTGCAAGGTTGTCGAGGCCGTTACACATATTGAGGAGGGGTGATTTTCTATGAGAGAGTTTGAACACTGGGGTTATGTATGTGGTGGTAGCCACTTTGGCTATCGAGACCCATACCACCACTGCGATTAGCCGATTACTAATTCAGACATTTGTCGCTTGTTGAACGATTATTCTAATATCTTACCTGAGGAACTCCCTGTTGAGCTCCCCCCATAAGATACATACAACACACGATTGATTTGGTCCCCGGGGCATCGTTACCAAATCTACCCCGTTATAACATGAACTCGATTGAGCATGCCGAGCTGAAGCGGCAAGCCGATGATCTTCTTCAGAAGAATTTCATCCGTGATAGTTTGAGCTCTAATGCAGTACCCGTCCTTTTTACCCCGAAGAAGGATGGGAGCTAGCGCATGTGCATTCATAGATATCAATAAGATCACTGTGAAATACCGTTTTTTGATACCTGTCTAAATGATCTCTTGGATGTGATGGCTAATGCCCAAATCTTTTCAAAGATTGGCCTGCGTAGTGGGTACCATCAGATTAGAGTTCGAAAGGGAGATGAGTGGAAGACGACATTCAAGAAGAAGGATGAGTTATACGAGTGGTTAGTCATGCCATTCAGGTTATCAAATGGGCCCAGTACGTTTGTGAGAGTGATGACACAGATCTTACGGTCTTATATGGGCAATTTTTTGGTCGTATACTTTGACGATATATTGATATATATAGTATAGTCAGGGACGCACCGAGCACCTGCACCATATTCGCTTGGTATTTGACCTCCTCCGGAGGGAGCATCTTATATGGGCAATTTGTTGCTCATTCTTAACCGCGTCTGTCCATTTTCTTGGGCACATCTTATTTACATCTGGTATATCAGTTGACTCTGACAAGGTCAAGTCCATTCGTGAGTAGTCTATCCCGACGAATATTCATGAGGTCCATAGTTCCACGGACTTGTCACCTTCTACCGAAGGTTCGTCAGAGGTTTCAGCTCGATTATGGCCCCTCTTACAAGTTGCCTCCGTAAGGGCGAATTTTATGAACGAAAGTAGCCACTCGGGTATTCAAAGAAATTAAGGAGAAGTTATCTTCTGCCCCTGTTTTATGTCTCTGAGATTTTTCTAAGGCATTTGAGGTGGTTTGTGACTCATCGGGAGTTGGTATTGGTGGAGTACTTAGTCAAGAGGTTCATCCGGTTGATTACTTCAGTGAAAACTGAATGACGCCCGACAAAAGTTTTTAATTACGATCGCGAGTTTTACGCTGTACTGCAGACACTTCGTTATTGGCGTCATTATCTCCTGCATAAGGAATTCGTTCTATACTGTGACCATCAGACCCTGCGATACCTTGATTCGCAAAAAAAGTTGGGCCATCGTCTTGCAAAATGGTTAAAGTTTATGCAAGACTATCATTACGTTCTCAAACACCGAGCGGGTGTTGAGAACAAGTCGGCCGACACCTTGAATCGTCGGGTCAGCCTGTTGCATACCATGAGCACCCGTGTTGTGGGCTTCGAGCGATTAGTATATGACTACCCTGAGTGTCCTGACTTTAGCGACATTTATGACGCATTGACGAGAGATCCTCTCGAGCCCCATGAGGGTTATATGGTTTCTGACGGCTACTTTTTCCTTGGATCCCGCCTCTGCTTACCACAAGCATCCCTCCATGATTTATTTATCTAGGAGTTACACACGGGCAACACTGCAGGAAATTTTGGCCGAGATAAGACTACACGTTAGTTGAGAACCGCTTCTTTTGGCCTAGTCTGAAGAAAGACATCACGAGGGTTATTTGATATTGTCGAGGCCGTTAGACCGCAAAAGAGACACGCCAACCCACTGGTTTATACACTCTTCTCCCTACCCCTCACAGACCCTGGGTTGACATCAATATGGATTTTGTACTCATGCTCCCTCACATTCAGAGGAATTACGACTTTATTTTTGTCGTAGTGGACCGTTTTTCGAAGATGACCCACTTCATTCTTTGTCGTAAGACCATTGACGTTTCCCATGTCATAACTCTATTCCTTAGAGAAGTATTCAAGTATCATGAGTTACCAACAACTATAGTTTCCGATCACGTTAGATTCATGAGTTATTTTTGGAAGACGTTGTGGAAGAAGACTAGTACGACGCTGAAGTTTTCCTCCGCCTATCACCCACAAACCGATTGGCAGACTGAAGTCATTAACTATAGCTTAGGGACCCTTTTGCGATGTTTAGTTGGGGATAGCCCTGCCGACTGGGATTTTTTCTTGCCTGTAGCTGAATTTACTTGTAGTAGTTCAGTTAATAGGACCACGAGTCTGAATTAATTTCACATCATGTTAGGTTATGAACCTAGGAAGCCCATTGATTTGATCCAAATCCCTTTAGAAGCCCGACCTAGTGAGTTTGCAGAGTCTTTCATTCAACATTTGCACACTTCATGAGTCAGTCCGAAAGGAAATTGCAATGAGTAATGATTAGTATAAAACCAAAGCAGATGCTTACATAAGTGAGCCGTTTTTTGAAACCGGAGAGCAGATGATGATTCACATACGATCTGAGAGGTTCCCTCAGGGAACATAAAAAAAAATTAAGCGCTCGACTAATGAGTCTCTATATAGTCATACGAAGGATCGGTACAAACCATATGAACTTGACATCCCTCAAAATATTAGGAT
Organism: Dactylorhiza incarnata; assembly: GCA_033032865.1. Taxonomy (NCBI): domain Eukaryota; kingdom Viridiplantae; phylum Streptophyta; class Magnoliopsida; order Asparagales; family Orchidaceae; genus Dactylorhiza; species Dactylorhiza incarnata. Next base: position 837,638 of record JAWHQI010000026.1, on the reverse strand, counting down.
AAACTGAGTATTCAATATAGAGGACCTGACTCCTCACTACGAGGAGCGCGCATATGTGGATCCTTTCTCCACTCCCATGCATGGGCCACAACATCCCTTACTTCCTCTCACTCCACCCTTGCCTCAACCTGATGAGTCTCACCATGAGGGTCACCTCACACCACCGACGGTACCATTAGTTCAGTTGCTAGAGTGAGATATATTTTGCTCAAAGACACCAGTGATAGCAAGAGGCATACTTCCGATAGTTGCCCATGAATTTAGTACCACAGAGGGGCGAGATACACCGAGGTATCCTGTTCGTTGGAGCGACCGCCCGATTCTAGATGATATTTGGATCTACCCAATAGAGCTCGAGTAACTCGCCCCTAGGCTACGCCGAAAGTATGACCATCTTCGTTCACCGAAGATGAATACTTTCAAGTCGGGGGGAGTTAATGGAGATTGACCCATACATGTTTATTCCCGCAGTAGGCGGTGATCTGTTGGCCGTTCGAACAAGCCGAGTCGACGGATGTGCCCGAATGGTCATTCTGAGTCGGTTTCTTTTTGTAGTTCTATTTGACTCCTGATCGGTTCAGATATTATGAGCAGTCTGATTTGGGTGCCATAACAGTTATCTCCTTTTATATACATGTACATGTGGTAGTTTGAGGGGTTGATAACTTTGGTTCAGTTTTAAAACCGTCGATCTCTCCCTCCCAGTGCGACGTTGAGATCCCCCACAGGTGCGACTCCTTGGGTTTCCATTTCTCCTTCTCCCTGTCGCGTCCCTCTTGCCCTTCCCCATCCTACCCACCACCCTCGCCTCCTCCTTCGCATACCATGACCTTTTTCTCCATCGACAGTCCAGTTATTGACATACCTGTTCGACACATACTCCCAGCCACTCGACGATCTTCCACATCCCCGGTTTCCCCCCATATCGCCGCTGACCATCACCCCATGAGCCTTCCTTCACCCAATCGACTTCTCCCTCCGCCTGCTACAACCCCCTCACCTTCTCCGGATCCGCCTCCCCACTCTCGACCACCTGTTGCCATCTCCTCCCGATTCCACTCCTCCAGCCACAGTCCCGTGAGCCTGCACGCCCTTCCCCAGCCACTCGATCCCTCCTCCCGCAACCTCAAGCCCACCCGAGCCTTCCTCGTCTTCGCCCTCCGACAATATTCATCCAGAATTGATGTCAGCAGTCTTCAGATCTCCGTCATTGTCACATTTTGCCACCGCTTGCACGCGTAAGTCGTATTTTGGGTGTTTAGCTTTTCTATTATTGTATGCCCGTACTATATTTCGTAGAATGCAATTACTATATGTGTAGTTTTGTGAAATCACTTGGCTTACATGATTTATTCGTTGCATGCTTGGAAAATTTGCTCATCAATTGCTTGTGTATCATCGCTCATTATTATATTCAATCTTCTGAAAACGACTGTGCTTCTAACTTAGTTTATTTTAACTAATTACTTATTACTAATTTATTATCGAATTGTTTATATTGCATTTACATGTACATTAGAGTCTTGTCGGTAAGCCCATTGCATTCCACCTATGGTTGCTTTTTAGAACATCCACATTCACAATTTACCCATGCATCAATTGGTAATAAAAAAAAGCTTCGGAGTTGCTCCCTTTTTTATATTACAAGGAATGAAAGATAGTAGTTAATACATGCTGTCAGATTTGAATATTTGATGCCAATCCACGTTACCTTTCCAAAGGCGCCTTCTCAACACACACACACACACACAATTGACCGTGTTCGGTGATGAGATCACACAACCCAATTGAACGAGTTTGGTGATGAGACCACACAACCCAGTGATATCTGAGCATGCAATGGACATGGCGTGGTTTTCAGATCCGGTGGATGTCTTTGATACATTGTTTTGTTTCTTGCATTTCGGAAAGATTAGAGCACCACCTAGAAATTACATAAACTTGCTAATAGTGTGAATAACGTTAGAAATGTCTGGTTGGGTGATAGTCAAGTAGCTAAGACTACCAACCAACTTCCTATAGAAGGTTAATTATTAAGTATGTTGCCCTCATTTTGTGAGGCCGACTAATTGAACCAAATCTTGAATATATTTGTGCTGGCTTACAAAAATACCTTGGGGACGATGATGTACCCCTCTAGGCCCAAGAAGTAGTTGAGTCGGGCAAGGTTCTTCATTTTGAAAGTAGACTTCAATGATTTTTGAATTTTGAAGATAGCTTCTATATCTAAACTAGTTACTGTGATGTCATCCACATAAACAAGGAGGATTACAATTCCCTTAAGCGACGTTTGTTTGGAAGGAATTGAGCAATAGGAATTGAAATCGAGTCAATTCCAATTTTGTCGTTCGGCTACAAATCAAGAATTCTGTAGGTCGGAATTGGAATTGCCAATACTCCACTCATCCATATCTAGAAACTTCAATATCAGCGTTATTACAGTTTACAAAATTATCAATGTAAGAGAGTTCTGGAACCAGTTGAGATGAAAACCTCTCCATTACCTAACACTGTTAGTAGTTGGCTTCTCTTGCGGGCGGAATTCTTCCCGGTCGAGGCCTCGAGGGGAGGGAGAGATGGCATAGGAGAGAGGCCAACGCTTCTCTCTTCTCTTGTGGAGAGAATTCCGCCGAATTCATCGATGGAAAGGACATGGCGGAGGCTGTCTCACAGGCGCTCAAGGCTATGCTGCCCTTCGTTGTTTCCGCTACCGCTGTTTCTGGGCTTTCGATTCCGTCCACCTTCTCCTGGTTAGTTACTTGCAATTTACCCCGTCGAAGTGATAACTAACCTCTCTAGTACCTAGCATTGTCTGCAGTTGGTATCTCTTGCACGGCCAGATCGATCATGCTATCGAGGAGGCACTGCAGGTACACTGTTCTTGAGCACTTCTTCCACGCCCTGCCGAGATAGGTTTTGAGCTAGGAGAGCCCCGACAGGAGGTCGCTGTCGTCTGATACCTGGCAATTATGGAAGACAATGACGATTGAGAGATCGGCGTAGAGGCTGCAATTTTGGTTTGTGGGTTTGAGGCCGAAAATGAAATTGATGGTGTTCTGGTAGCCGACGAAGCTGCAGTGATAGAAGGCTGAGAGATCGGGGCGGGTTTTAGAATGAACAGAAATGGGAAAGAAGGCCTCTAGAGGTCGGAATTGGGGTGGGGGGGGGGGGGGGAGAAAATAAGCAAACATGAATTCCTATTGAATTGAGCTCAATTCCAATTCCTCCTGAAAAATTGGAGCGCCGAACATCGGAATTGGAATTGGCTCTCAAATTCCAATTCCGCCCTCCCAATTCCGCCCAAACGAACGGGGCCTTAGGGGTCTTTCTTAGAAAATATGAGTCATATTGACTCTATAAATGATAATCCTGTAAGAGTGTTACGTAGACTACCAAACAAGTATAGCAAGTGTGGAACCTGTGACTCGTTTCATGCTCGCGTAAATGTGCACGCTTCTACCTCTCAATTTCTAACTGCCTATCATCCTGATTCCATTGCCGGTCATCTTCCACACCCCTCTCTCGCCAAATCCTTAACTCCTCTTCCACCTTACGCCCTATTTGACCTCTTTCGGCACCTCTTGCACGACACTTGGCCGATCGACGCAGCCGGCATCGAATCCTTCGAGATGGTTACTTAATCACCATTCCAGCACACCATATTTGAGGAGATGGTTTTTCTTGTTGTCCTTTATCCTATATCTTGATTTATCTTTGGATTCGATTGTTGGATCGTGTCCTTTGTGGGATCTAGGATTTCCCTCTTTGTATGAGAAAACTCTAGTTTATTGTTTTCCTTTTTGTCATTTATCTTTGGGTGATTTCCAAATTTCTATTCTCGAGTTATCGTGTTAGGAAGTGTTGACTCTTCCGTTACATCGTCCGGAGTTGGTGTCATTCCTTCTCCCTTGGCCCCAGTGGGATTTACCCGGGCTAGATGATCATTACACTCCTCAAACTACTACTATGTGATTATATGGCTCCAACTACCTACCATGGTCTTGCTCTATCATCCTTACTCTAAAAAGCCGGCTAATGTTTGGATATGTTAGTGGTGACACAACTAAACTTGTGACAACTTCATCGGCTTGGATGCAGTGAGAGTCAGAGAACTTCTTGGTCATGTCCTAGCTCATGAATTCTATGCAGCAATCCATTGCCCACAACTTATCTTTTCTTGGATACCACTGTTGATATCTGGAAGAGAGTTGGGGCCACATATTATCGCCATGGAAATGCTTCTCAAATATTCCAGCTGAGATGAAGGATATTCCTTCTGCGACAGTGAGACCACCTAATGGGGATCACGACACACATCAACCTACACGACGATCGGAGCCGTCCATTTTATGCGGATCGATGGTTCGAGATTTTTTTTTGAATTTTTAATTCATGTATTTTGAGGGCCGTCATGATCGGAGAATCATGACCGTCCATGATGTCCCCGTACTCTATCAATAAGGTTAGAGGGTTCAATTTGAAGGCATTGAAAGTTGGTGTAAATAAGAAATTACTCATTTCGATCACCCGGTGCCGAAGCCGAAAATCCAAGTGTGAAGCTTGGAATTATCCCCCTCCCCTCTCTACTTGGCAGGACAGGCCCCTCCCCATCTCATCCCACATCCACTTTCCTCAAACCACCACCGGCCACTACAACCTAGCCACCACCTCCAGTCGACAACAACCCCTCTCCCCTTCCTCCACCTTCAGCCGGCAGCCCCAACCACCACCCAAAACCACTCGCCGACCAGCCACCATTCCCTTCCCTATATACCTCCAAAACAGCCCCCTTCCCCTCTCCAAATCTCCCTCCATTTTCAGTTTCCGGCGATCACCGGAAAACATTCCCCAGCCACCTCCGACGAACCTCCACCATCACCCTTCAAGTTTCATCCGTTTTCAGTTTTCCCGCGATCGCCGGAAAACAACTCCAGCCACCACCACCACCTCCGGCGACCACTTCTCCAAAATTTTAGGTCTCATTCCTAAAATTACTCCACTCCTCTCACTCCTCTCACTCCTCCACTACTTCCTCCAACTCCTCACGTGGAACACCTTCCCAACCGAGCCCCACTCCCTTCATTTCAGCCGGCCCACACCTTCAACTGCAGCCGCATGTGGAAACATCCCACCATCTCCCAACCGAGCCCCCACCTCCCCATTCCGGCCGTCCCCCAGACCATACAACAACAGCTTCTTGTGAAACCACCCTCCCCAGTCTATCTCCATTCAAAACCAGCTGCCGACAACCTACTTCATCCTCCCCATTTACACATATCCAATTAGGTTGCTGTCCAAGAAGAAAAACCACTGCATTCCTGTTACTGAAATTGCCAAACAGCCAGCCATTTGCTGCCCCACGCCCCTCTCAATTGCTGCCAGGACCATATACCCGTCTACCAGAATTTTTTCCTGCAACCTTGAGGTACTCCAGAGCTTCCAACTTCCTTCCGACCTTCATTCAACAACATCTAGCCGTCTCTAGCCATTAGACAAGCCCATTCCAGCACCTGTCTTTACTGGCCAGTAGTTTGACACATACCTGAAGGCCCAAATCCAGCCCCGACCACACTCCGGCTTCCCAAGAGTCCAATGGATATTCATCCATCCCTCCCTCATTTCAGATTTGTGTGAGTATAGTTTGTAGTCAATTGTTTTATGTCGAATTATGTGTTAGTTTCCTACATGAGAGAAATTTTATTTGTAAAAGTTGTTTTCAAGTTTTTGAGACATTGTACGTTACTATTTATTTAGTTATTTGACTTCGAGCTCTCTTACATTTATACAAACTTCACGTGTTTCCTTGTTGTAAGCTTTAACTCTTGTGGCATATCCTTAGTTTTGATTTATAAAACAACTATTATTGCAAGTTTTAAAGTCGTCGGATTGATGTATGATTGCATGTAGAAGTTCACCAATTATTTCCCTATCATTTAGGGTCTTCCTGCGTCAGATTGGTATTAGAGCCCTCGAGCTTAGTTTAGAATACGCAGGACTAGAACCTATATGTTTCACCCATGTCATATCATAGTAGCAATTGCTACTCTAATCCTCTATTTGAGGAACCAAAGTCCACCCATGTTCAAGCCCATAGAGTTCCCTCAGGAAGATTCTTATATTATTATGATTATTCTCGTTCCTGACCCATGACTCATAGTGGTCATGTTGACCCTTAAACATGACCCAATTATCGTAGGAAGAGTTACTACGATGAACGTTGTTTTGAGGAGAGTCTCGAGTATATGTTATGTAAAGTCGCTCCACCGTTTTGTGGTTTGTCAAGTCTCGAGGTCTTTAGCTATTGTCTTGTGGACATTGAATTTTATCTAGATCACTTTGAGTTATTCGGTAAGCGACATGTCAGGTTTGCGAACCTTAGGTTGTTAGATCAAGCGAGACATTATTGGGATATCATGAGAGGACCCTTGAGCGAGGTCATCTTCGCCCCATTACTAGTTGGGTGGAGATGAAGCGGAGATTGTGTCACATGTATTTAACGACGTCATATAAGAGTCGTGTCCTCGAGCTAGTATTCGCCCTCCATCAAGGATCCATGTATGTTGCTGAGTATAGAGCTTACTTCGACGAGTTAGCAATGAGGAGCGACATTCATGATGAGCCAGTCGCAGCCGCTGCTGGATTCCGTTCCGAACTTCAGTCTGCTATCTACATATCACTGATTCATCATCAGTTAGTTTCTGTTGAGCAGACATTTCAACTCGCTATCCACTATGAGCAGGCCTTAAATACACTAAATTTAGTCGAGTATACTCCTATCCTGATTGACCTATCTCGAGGAGCCCTCCCCAGCCCGAGGCCACACCCACGCCCACCCGTGCCCTTATGGACACAAAAGATAGGGACATATGATATAGATTTCTCCAATGAGGATAAGTGTTCGTTGAGTAGTCCGCCACTTGAGTCTGACCTAGTCTATGTGACCCTGACTGAGAGTGAGTATGAGCGACATGGTGATCCTATGGTTATATGTACCCGCTGTGTTAACTTAGATACTGCTCTGACCATCGGCTCACCATTGAGCAATTGTTCATCAGAGCTTCAGGACGAACTAATTATGAGTCATGTCCGTAGTAAAGATCGAGTCTAGCATTGCCTTTGTAGTGGACGACTCGCCAACTTCTGATGACACTCCCGCTATACGAGGAACCTATTTCAGAACTCATTACATCTGCGATGAATTTATTGTATCCCTCCTGGTAAGCCACGTGATGAGTTTTCACTTTATGGAGACATTCTACACATCATAGAGTGGCATCCCAGTGCCAACGTCTCACACAGTCTTGTGGATGTTTATCACACATTCGACGAGTATTACTACACACTTCCTAATGAACCTCCAAATAAGCCACCAATCATTAGACACATGTCCACTATCTATGAGTCAGTCGAGAGTGAGAGTGCTCTCGATGACCAGGGGATCGATCTCATCATCATTAGTGCTGACACCACGTGTGATTATTTAGATGATCTTCACCCGTGATGAATTTTTTTCACCTCACATACTGAACCCCCTGACCATGTTCCCCTCTGGAATGAAGCCTGGACGGTTGTAGAGCCTCTGCATATGAAATCCGTTGTGTCTGTCGACCATTAGTTAGTGTCATTGTGTAGCATGCATGAGTTTGTCCGACGTAGGATTACTTGCAATAATGATATTTATAAATTTTATGCTGATAGCCAGAAGAGATTGCAAAGCTTCAAAAAAGGAGAATAGATGTTGCTTCGTATATGTGCTGAGAGGTTCCCCAGGGGAACTGCTTGAAAATTAAATGCCAAGAGAATGAGTCCTTACATGGTTATCAAAAGGATTGGAACAAATGCTTACAAACTAGATATTCCGCAGAGTATGGGAATTTCACCTGTATTCAACATAAAAGACTTTTCTCTATTCTTCAAGCCACACAACTACATGCACCTTTTGCCTCCCGCCACTTCAGCTCTTCAGCCTCAGCTTTTGCCTACTACTTCAGTACAACCCCGGTCGTTGTATACTACCTCATTACAACCCATCTTTCACCTGCTACCTCAGTACAACCCCAGACCTTGTCTGCTACACTACAATTCCAGTCTTCAACACCGATTGATCATCCGACTTCTTTCACAGCAGTACCATATTTTCTGACGCATGCATCATCTCAATTTCTTCCATACAGTCTTCGACGTCGACGACAACATCAATACCATCGTCAGTACCCTCTTCAGCATTGATGTCCACTACTCCGACATCTTTGGCACCATCTTCTATAACAACAGTACCACTTTCAGCACCAGCGCCAACTTCAGTTGTACCATCCTCGGTTCCATCATCAGCACCAGCTTCAGCGACACGTCTCCAACCTTCGCAACATTTGTACCCTCGAGTCCGGTCCACGTGTTCAGGACACCATTAGAGCTAGAGAGTTTCACCTCGCCTTCAGACGAGAGCACGATCATCTTCATTCACGAAGATGAATGCTTTCAAGGCGGAGGAAATTGATGGGGATCACGACACACATCGGCCTACACGACGATCAGAGCCATCCATTTAATGCGGATCGACGAATCGAGATTTTTTGTTAGTTTTTTGAATTTTTATTTCATTTATTTTGAGGGCCATCATGATCGGAAAATCATAGTGACGCAGGACGGGTGGGACAAAAGGGCGCGTGTGTGTGTCCCGATGGAACTCCAACGGGTGCATGCAAGTATATGATGTATGGAATTCTAAAAATGATGCAATGCACATGCGTTTATCCGATAAGTAATTGCAACAAGATTATGAAATTAATTTAGGCAATGCAAACATACACGATAGAGATTGGGTTTTAAAGCAATGAACGAGTTCTAGCGACAATTAAAGTTGCTTAGACAAAATGTTTAGCGGATAAATCCTTCAAGTTGATGCAAAGAAATTGAGCAAAGTCTTAAAAATAATTACCCAAATTATATGATTTCAACTAACGTTCATCACAAAAGAAGATAATATCCAAATCTAGAGATGAATTCCTGCGCTTGAACAAGTCCCCAATTCCTGTAATTTAGTGGAGAAGGTGCCCAATTCCTGAATACGTGAACAGAGAGAGTCACGTGGACTGTTCTGGGAAGGAAAACAGCCAGGTTACTGTTTAGGCAGCAGTGATAACTTCCTTGGAGATCGTCCATGCTAGGGTGGGTTGCCGGAAACCAATATGGGTTGAGTGACCACCTGTAATCGTCAAATTAGTGGGCGGTTACTGTAGTTGGAGGCGGGCTTTGGTGGTTTCCGGCGGCAGTTACGAGCGGTTATAGGTAGTTATTTGTGTGGGGGTGGAGTGGTATGGAGATGGTTGGCCGGCCCTTGTAGGGGTCGTTTCCGGTGGTTCGGAGGGGAGGAGGGAAGGGGTTAGCCGGCGGTTAAAGGGGAAGAGTTGGGCTAGGCGTCACACCTAGGTTCCACGACGTCGTGCCGTAGAGGGATCACAAAATTAGGAAATCTCATCAAAATTCTGCAATCCAATGAAATGAACCCCAAATCCCTTATTTATATGACTAGAGGAAAACAGCGGACGACTATGATTGACCGACACGTAAACACATAAAAGGTACAAAATAATGTACGAAAAATACTAAAATACATAGGGAATGTGCCGTCGACGCTCCGAACGCGACTACGTATTCAGATCGTTCCTACGACGATCCTAACAACTCTTTCTATGAATGTAAACCAAAACGGGCTGACCCGCCTGAGAACTTTGATTCCCATCACATAATCTATAAATAGGGTTAGAGGGTTTAATTTGAAGGCATTGAAGGTTGGAGTAAAGAAGAAATTACTTCTTTCGATTACCTGGTGCCGAAGCTGGAAATCCAAGTGCGAAGCTTGGAACCCCTCCCAATCTCCTTCCACATCTCCATACAGCCGACCCCCTCCCACATCCACTTTTCTCAAACCACCACCGGCCACTACAACCCAACCACCACCTCCAGCCGACAACGACCCCTCTCTCTCCACCTTCAGCCGGTAGCCCCAACCACCACCCAAAACCACCCACTGTCCAACCACCATTCCCCTCTCCATATACCTCCAAAACATCCCCCTTCCCCTCTCCAAATCCCCTCAATTTTTAGTTTCCGGCGATCACCGGAAAACATTCCCAAACCACCTCCGACAAACCTCCACCACCACCCTTCGAGTTTCATTCGTTTTCAATTTTCCGGCGATCGCTAGAAAACACCTCCGGCCACTACCACCACCTCCGTCCTCCTCGGCCAGCCACCACCTCCTCCACCTCATAACCGTCATAACTACCTTCCACTACCCCCACTAACCCCACATGTCCTAAGTTGTAGGACTCATTCCTAAAATTACTCCACTCTCACTCCTCCACTCATTCACTACTTCCTCCAACTCCTCACGTGGAACCACCTTCCCAACCGATCCCCACGCCCTCCATTCCAGTCAGCCCACACCTAAAACTGCAGTCGCACGTGGAAACATCCCCCATCTCCCAACCAAGCTCCCACCTCTCCATTCCATCCGTCCTCCAGACCATACAATAGCAGCTTCTCGTGGAACCACCCTCCCCAGTCGATCTCCATTCAAAACCAGCAGCCAACAACCTACTTCATCCTCCCTGTTTACACATATCCAATCAGGCTGCTATCCAGGAAGAAAAACCACTGTATTCCTGTTGCTGGAATTGCCAAACAGCCAACCATTTGCTACCCCACACCCCTCTCAATTGTTGCCAGGACCATATACCTGTCTACCAACAAATTTGCCTGCAGCCTTGAGGTATTCTAGAGCTTCTAGCCTCCTACTGTTGGGAATCTTGCCCACATGATTCCTGATTTGAAGAAGTCACCAAGTCAAGAAAACTTCACTTTGTATTTGAGCACTTCTCTAGCTCATAATCTCAGGAAATTAAAGGAATGTCGTCGAGAAGAATAGGAGATATCGTCGACAAAGTATGCTTGTCGTCATGATGATGAGCAAAGCAAAAGCTGAGACTTGGCGAGTTCGTCGAACGCAGAATGCAGTTCGTCGAACGCAGAATGTTGTTCGTCGAACGAAGAATGAAGTTCGTCGGACGCAAAGACAGAACAACAGCAAACGCTAAGACTTGTTGAGTTCGTCGAACGAAGAATGCTGTTCGTCGAACGAAGAATGAAGTTCGTCGAACGCAGAGACGGGACAGAAAAATGGAGTTCGTCGAACGCAGAAAATTCTCTACAGATCGACGAATCCGCTGAGAAGAGGAAGCCATCTCAGCCCAACCGCTGAGACAGATTCAAGAAGAAGGAATGTCGTCGAGAAGATGCAGTATCGTCGACATCATCAAAGAAGTCTTGTCGTCGAGAAGAACAGATATCGTCGTAAAGAAGGCGTGTCGTCGAGAAGACTGAACAAGGACGGTTGAAGACAAGCAGTTGCTAAGGCATAGTCTGTCGACATGATATCGCTCATGTCGTCGAAAGAACATAGTGATTACAACGACAGACTACAAGAAAGAAGATCACGACGACACAGTCAGAGATAGCATATCGTCGTATATGCAGAAACGCCTGAAGTTCTTGTGTCGTCGAGATATCAATGACAGAGGTAGAAACTGGAAGACTTGAAGATCTACCAAGGTCTAAGACATCGACAAAGTTCTGTCGTCGAGATATTATCCATATCGTTGTAACAATGGAAATATCGTCGAGACAGAATTCAAATATTGCGGACGCGCTGTCAGCATTTAATGCCGCCGTCTGATTGTCCAATCAGCACGTGCTCTTAAGGTATGGGGCGTCTGACACTTAAGGAACTTTTTCAGAAGACCGTTGGGAGCCTCGCAATCTTATAAAAGAGATAAGGATGCCCTAAAAAGTAGCAATCTTTGTGAGAAAAAGAAAAACGAAAAAGAATCCCGCCGTTGCTGCGGAGAAGTAGAAGTTCAAGAAGTAGAGAACAAGAATCAAGAGTTCTCAGAAGAATCAGTCATCTCCATTGACTGATAAGAAGCCGTTCCTCATCTGGCTAAGAGTAGAGATTGAAGAAGAACTGCGCTTTTAAGATCTGAATCAGAAACATCTTCTTCAACCTCAAGAAGCCGATCTCCATCAGGCTAAGTTGTCGATCTCCATCAGGCAGAAGAAGCAGTTGTCATCACTGTAATTTCTTGTAAGGCTTGCGGGCCTATGTGTCTAGCTTGAGGGCTGGAGAGCTGTGAGGCTTGAGGGCCAGGGCAGTGGACTTGCGGGTCCGACACCGTCTAGCTTGAGGGCTGGAGAGCTGTGAGGCTTGAGGGCCAGGGCAGTGAACTTGCGGGTCCTACACCGTCTATCTTGAGGGCTGGAGAGCTGTGAGGCTTGAGGGCCAAGGCAGTGGACTTGCGGGTCCGATCTTGTCGAGCTTGAGGGCTTGAGTGCAGTAAGGGCTTGCGGGCTTAGGGTGTAGGCACAGGACTTGCGGGTCTGTGTTGTGTAGGGCTTGAGGGCCTGAGTGTCGAGCTTGAGGGCTTGAGTGCAGTAAGGGATTGCGGGCTTAGGCTGTAGGCACAGGACTTGCGGGTCTGTGTTGTGTAGGGCTTGAGGGCCTGAGTGTCGAGCTTGCGGGCTCGGGTGCAGTAGGGGCTTGAGGGCCTAGGCTGTAGGACTTGCGGGTCCGTGGTGTAAGGCTTGCGGGCCTGAAGATTTGGCGGAGTTTGCCGAGCCTAGCACACTGCTATGTAGACGCAGAGGGAAAGATGACTACTCAAGACACCCTGTCTTGAGGAACCTCTATAAGTTCTTGTGTGCTTTTCTGTGTTGTGCTTTATAATTCATAGATCTAATAAACAGAAATCAAGAACACCTAAATGGGATAAAAATAAATTGAAAAACCTATTCACCCCCACCCCCTCTAGGTGATAAGTTGACACCCATTAAACAACAAGTGGTATCAGAGGGAGGTTGTTCAAAGAAAAGCTTAACTGCTTGAACAGATCTGCCCGTGGGTGTCCATTTTTCACAGCTATGGAATCAAGGATAGCTGTTTGCTCCAGGGAGAACTTTGCCCTTTGGAAAGTACGAGCTAGAATATTCATGGAGGCAGTGGATCCCAGAATGTTTCAAATCGTTCAAGAAGGGTCATATGTCCCCAAGCCAGTGCTCAAGAGAATGACTGCAGAAGATGAGATCCTTCTAGCCAACTTGGACAAAGAAGCTAGAAGCTTTCTAGCTGGTGCAGTAGATCTGCCAACACTCCAGAAGCTGAGTCACTGCACAACAGCAAAAGAGATGTGGAACTCTCTAACTGTCCTTATGGAAGGATTAAAAGAAGACAGAAGCAGGGTGGCTGAGAAGGAAGTCAGAGCGTTGAGTGACAGTGACTCAAGTTGTTCAGACTCAGAAGAGAATGCTGATTTTGGACTGACTGCCTTGTCTGAGTCAGAGGAAGAAAGTCAGGATGATGTCTGTCCTGAATAAGTATGCATCAGAGCACCCCTAACTATTTCAGACAGTGAATCAGATGATGAAGATTGTCAGGACACACCTGACCAGGTACCTACTCCTCTCCCTTCCTCTAAGTATGAATCAATTCCAGAATCTGATGCATACTCATCAACTGATGATTATGATTCAGAATCTGAAGTAGATGTCAATCAATTGATTGACAAGTATGATGCTCTCTTGGAAGCTCTGAAAAGGAGCAAAAAGCTAGCCAAGAAGCAAGCCCAAGAGATAGATTCCCTTAAGATGGAAAAATAAGAATGCACTGAATTTTCTAACAAGATGAATCAAATGTATAGAGAAATTAGCCATCTGAAGGGGATAACTATCACCCATCTAAGCACCATATTCCTGAAGAACAAGGTCATCAAGGATCTTGAGGAGAAGCTTGTGAAAGAGAAGCCTAGTGGCTCAATTCTCCAAGCCTAAATCTGTGCTCCCTATTATTGACTCCTTCTCCTCTCAATCCAACAGAAGAGGACTAGGATTCAATAAAATGGAAGCAAGAGAAGGGAGTGGAGAAAAGAGCAGGGGTAAGGCTAAGCCTCAAACCACCTTTCAAAAGGTATTACTTCCTTCCAACAGGTATGACCATGAAAGCATGTATGGTCACTGGAAGAATGGAAGTACCTATAGGAAGGAAAATACTCCTTCTCATAGTGGAAGAAAGGGAATGAGATTGAGTGCTATGAAGGCTCCCCATGAGGAAATTCAAATGGCCCAACATGGACCATTTGTATTTGGTTCATCAGCCCCTTCATACAAGAATAAGAATGCAAGCTCTTCTGAATTTATTTCAGCTAAGAACATGACAGCTGTCAAATCTGTTGACAAGGCTTGTTGCTCAGTGTTAGATGCCATCAGATCTTGTATGGGTGCCAAGCCAAAGCAAGTTGATGCCATCAGGACAAAGAGCATCAAGACAGCACACAAATTGACATTCAGTCAAATCATTGCTGAGAGAAACAAGAAGACTGCAGCTGTCTCCCCTCCTGAACACAGGCACAGTAATGCTAATTCCTTAAGACATGTTCAGAAGAGGAGATATAACATTCATGAATGTTGGTGCTGTGGTAAAGTGGGACACTTTGCCATTGACTGTTGACACAACCCTAGTGTGCCTAGTGCAAAGGAGAGACCTCCTGGATGGGTTGAGGTGAGTAGAAGAATTCCCTATTATGCTAACAAGAACCTAGGACCCAAGTCACCTTGGGTTCCTAAGGGATATTGAATCTGGTTTGCAGGGTAGTCCATCTAGCCAATAAAAAGCAAACAAGGCTAATGGACAATAAGTGCTCCAGACTCAACTCTGGACTAAGAAAAACTAAGCACATGCCAAGGTGCACTTATCAAGGGGGAGCTACTAGCTCAAGAAGACTTAAAAGCTAAGAGTGGACGAGTCGACAGTGCTGAAATCCTTCTGGATCAAGCAAAAGATGGCGCCAAAGAAGGAAGGATTCCTCTTTGAAGGAGGTGAAGTGGCGAGGAATGGTTTCGTGGAAGGACCAGAAGAGATTCAAAATGCTATCAAGCTATTGGACGTCATCGACCTGGAGTTCTCTCTCTCTGAGCCGACAGTAATATTAAAAAGAGAAGTGCTGGAGTTCTACTCGAAGGCCAAGGGCGGCTCAAAGGGAACGTCTGTGAAAAGCTTGATCAATGGGATAAAAGTCAAGGTGAATCCCAAGAGATTGAACATCGCACTTCAGTTGCCGGCCTTTGCCAAGGGGGAGGAAGATGAAAAGGTCACCTAGGAAGACCACAACAAGGCTCTGGAATGGTGCGGACACTCCAGCAAGACCTATGGGTCTCTGGAAAGGAAAAGCTTCAATCAACAAGGAAAACTTGTGGCAGATATACTCAGATGCAGATTATGCAGGGTGCAAGGAAGATAGGAAGAGTACCTCAGGGACATGTCAATTCCTTGGTGGAAGATTGATCTCTTGGAGCAGTAAAAAGCAAACCAGTGTGACTATCTCAACAGCAGAATCAGAGTATATCTCTGCTGGGAGCTGCTGTGCCCAACTGCTATGGATACAACATCAACTTGAAGACTACAATCTAAAGATGACCAAAACACCCCTGTTTTGTGACTCTTCAAGTGCAATCTCAATTGCTAAGAACTCTGTCTCTCACAGCAGGACTAAGCACATTGAGATCATGTATCACTTCATAAGGGATCATGTGGAAAATGAAGATATCACCCTTGAATTTGTCCCAACAAACAAACAAGTGGGGATGTTAAACTTAGAGTAATCCTTTACTTATTTCACTAATCCCTTTCTGGATGATTGGTTAGAAAATCTCTCAGGATTTGGATGAACTACGACTAAGCAAGGGGGAGCTTGGACTACTGTCTACCTAAAGGAGAGCTTCAGGAAGGAAGTCAGAAAGGGGGAGAAATGACATCAATATGTTCAAGACAAGATGCTCAAAAAGACCTCAAAGATAGGGGGAGCAAAGAAGTAGGGGGAGCCACAAAAGAAGAGACATCAAATCAAGGGGGAGCCACACGCTTGATGTACTCAGAAGAGAAGCAAAAGATAAGTAGAATCTTTTATTTAAGATTATAACACTTATTGTCAAGTGAAAGTAGTCTTGAATTGAGATTCTGACTTCTTCAAATAGGGGGAGATTGTTTGGAATCTTGCCCACATGATTCCTGATTTGACGAAGTCACCAAGTCAATAAAACTTCACTTTGTATTTGAGCACTTCTCTAGCTCATAATCTCAGGAAGTTAAAGGAATGTCGTCGAGAAGAATAGGAGATATCGTCGACAAAGTATGTTTGTCGTCATGATGATGAGCAAAGCAAAAGCTGAGACTTGGCGAGTTCGTCGAACGCAGAATGCAGTTCGTCGAACGCAGAATGTTGTTCGTCGAACGAAAAATAAAGTTCGTCGGACGCAAAGACAGGACAGCAGCAAACGCTAAGACTTGGCGAGTTCGTCGAACACAGAATGGAGTTCGTCGAACGAAAAATGTTGTTCGTCGAACGAAGAATGAAGTTCGTCGAACGCAGAGACGGGACAGAAGAATGGAGTTCGTCGAACGCAGAAACTTCTCTACAGATCGACGAATCCGCTGAGAAGAGGAAGCCATCTCAGCCCAACCGCTGCGACAGATTCAAGAAGAAGGAATGTCGTCGAGAAGATGCAGTATCGTCGACATCATCAAAGAAGTCTTGTCGTCGAGAAGAACAGATATCGTCGTAAAGAAGACGTGTCGTCGAGAAGACTGAACAAGGACAACTGAAGACAAGCAGTTGCTAAGGCATAGTCTGTCGACATGATATCACTCATGTCGTCGAAAGAACAAAGTGATTACGACGACAGACTACAACAAAGAAGATCACGACGACACAGTCAGAGATAGCATATCGTCGTATATGCAAAAACGCCAGAAGTTCTTGTGTCGTCGAGATATCAATGACAGAGGCAGAAACTGGAAGACTTGAAGATCTACCAAGGTCTAAGACATCGACAAAGTTCTGTCGTCGAGATATTATCTATATTGTCGTAACAATGGAAATATCGTCGAGACAGAATTCAAACATTGCGGACGCGCTGTCAGCATTTAATGCCGTCGTCTGATTGTGCAATCAGCACGTGCTCTTAAGATATGGGGCGCCTGACACTTAAGGAACTTTTTTAGAAGACCGTTGGGAGCCTCGCAGTCTTATAAAAGAGATAAGATGATGCCCTGAAAAGTAGCAATCTTTGTGAGAAAAAGAAAAACGAAAAAGAATCCCACCGTTGCTGCGGAGAAGTAGAAGCTCAAGAAGTAGAGAACAAGAATCAAGAGTTCTCAGAAGAATCAGTCATCTCCATTGACTAATAAGAAGCCGTTCTTCATCTGGCTAAGAGTAGAGATTGAAGAAGAACTGCGCTTTCAAGATCTGAATCAGAAACATCTTCTTCAACCTCAAGAAGCCGATCTCCATCAGGCTAAGTTGCCGATCTCCATCAGGCAGAAGAAGCAGTTGTCATCTCTGTAATTTCTTGTAAGGCTTGCGGGCCTATGTGTCTAGCTTGAGGGCTGGAGAGCTGTGAGGCTTGAGGGCCAGGGCAGTGGACTTTCGGTCCGACACCGTCTAGCTTGAGGGCTGGAGAGCTGTGAGGCTTGAGGGCCAGGGCAGTGGACTTGCGGGTCCAATCTTGTCGAGCTTGAGGGCTTGAGTGCAGTAAGGGCTTGCGGGCTTAGGCTGTAGGCACAGGACTTGCGGGTCTGTGTTGTGTAGGGCTTGAGGGCCTGAGTGTCGAGCTTGAGGGCTTGAGTGCAGTAAGGGCTTGCGGGTTTGTGTTGTGTAGGGCTTGAGGGCCTGAGTGTCGAGCTTGCGGGCTCGGGTGCAGTAGGGGCTTGAGGGCCTAGGCTGTAGGACTTGCGGGTCCGTGGTGTAAGGCTTGCGGGCCTGAAGATTTGGCGGAGTTTGCCGAGCCTAGCACACTGCTAGGTAGGCGTAGAGGGAAAGAGGACTACTCAAGACACCCTGTCTTGAGGAACCTCTATAAGTTCTTGTGTGCTTTTCTGTGTTGTGCTTTATAATTCATAGATCTAATAAACAGAAATCAAGAACACCTAAAGGGGATAAAAATAAATTGAAAAACCTATTCACCCCCCCCCCCCCCCCCCCCCCCCCTCTAGGTGATAAGTTGACACCCATTAAACAACACCTACCGACCTTCATAGAGCAGTAGCTAGCCATCTCCAGCCATCAGACAAAGCCCATTCCAGCATCCGTCTTTACTGGCCAGCAGTTTGACAAATACATGAAGGCCCAATTCAGCCCTGGACACACTTCCGGTTTCCCAAAAGTCCAACGGAAAATCATCCAACCTTCCCTATTTCAGATTTGTGTGAGTTTATAGTTTGTAGTCAATTGTTTTATGTTGAATTATGTGTTAGCTATTTGACTTCGAGCTCTCTTACATTTATACAAACTTGACATGTTTCCTTGTTGCAAGCTTTAACTTTTGTGGCATATCCTAAATTTTGATTTTAAAAAACAACTATTATTGTAAGTTTTAAAGTCGTCGGATTCATGTATGGTTGCATGTAGGAGTTCACCCATTATTTCTCCGTCATTTAGGACCGTCCTGCATCACCACCCTCTTACTATTTACTATCTAGAGTTTACTCAACTCTACAAGGAATACTATCACTTCACTCGCTTAGCCTTGTGTTTCCGAGGACAGTTTTGGTTAGAGCTCGTGAAGAACGCAGCCTGATCTTTTAGTTCCTTCTTGGGCACCATCATGATTTTGATCACATCAGTGTTCAGATCTTTGTGCACACTCATACACCATCTCTTTCAGAAGTTTACAACCTTGTGCTACATTTGTTCAATCAACGACAGACTGGACTTTCTGACTTTGTTCCAGAAGGAATTGATATTATTGCTGCTCTCTTGCTTTGATTCTCAAAGCAAGCTATTGTCTACAATATAAGCTAAGTAAGCTCACCTGCCCCTACGGGCGACCTTGGGACCTTATGGACTGTTCACTTCTCTTTCTATAATCTCCCTTGCCCTTCTAGGCTATCGTCCTCTTTGTCGCTATTGCGACCACGTTTGTTCGCCTCTCTTTCTATAAGCTCACCTCCTTTAGAGCCTTCTTTGGACTGTCCGATTCTCTTTCTATAAGCTCCCTTAACCTTCTAGGTTATCGTCCCCTGAGTCGCTATCGCGACTCAGCTCCTTATGGACCATTTGTTGCTAACACAACTCATCGACTTACGTCCCTTTCGCTTGCTTCTTATTCCCACATTTTCTCTTTTCCCCGCCCGCTTCCATGTATAATGACCTGTAGAGAATAAAGAGGGGCCAATGATCTTCCTCTCCAGAGCACTTCTCGAGGCTCCACTCTCTCCCCTGAAGAAGCCAGGCTCCGTTAGCCTAGGCTGAAATGGGGATAAGGAGTCATGATTGAAGCCCCCAACGTTCTGCCAGACACTTGATAGGGGTCAATGTGTAGAGCCAAGTGTAGTGTGGTGTAGAGTAGGCACTTCTAGGCCCCTTCCTGGCCACTGGATTACTCCAGTGCTTCAAGTACTACGAACCCTCAGCCATCCATTTAAAACGCCAAATGTTCTATGATTTGTTTGAGATATCTGGATAGATGGATGGATCTCTCTTTCGATGAACATAGATTCAGTAGGAAGCCCAAAATCCTTGATTTGGCAAGGAAATAAAGTACTGCTTGTAGAAGCGAAGACGAGCGTGGGTGAAGCGCGTAGCGGCGAAGGAGTGCGAAGCATCGTTATGTGACCTCAAGGAGGTGAGCTTAGCTTATATGAATCTCAAAAGGCTCAGAATTTGGTTATTTGCGAATCACGATGTACAATGATCCCTGTTAAGCATCCATGGCTGAATGGTGAAAGCGCCCAACCCAAGGCGCTAGGTCAATTCTTAGGTTCAATTCAAATTCTGCTGGAAAGATAAGGCGTGAGCACTGTTTTAAATGTTCTCCGACATGTCCGACATGTCATTTTTAGGGACAAACAACATTTTTTTCTAAAAAAATATATTAGGTCCTTTTGTAAAATATAGGCCAACATATCCGATTTTTTTCGATATATCGGCCGACGCGACTTTTGATCATATTGTCCGCTATTTTATTTTATATTATGTTAACAGTGTATGTTTAAATAATCTATATGTATTATATATACGTAACTCGATTGGACCTTATTGTTTCGTTATCAAGAATATGTATTATTCTTATAATCAAATTTTTAATTATTTTTTTTACTAAATCTTTCTTATTTCATATTACAAAAAATATTAAAACTTTCAACTTACTTATTAGTTGATTTTTTTATATTTTAACAAAAGCTTTGTATGCATTAAAAGACCTATAATCAATCAAAAATATTTAGCTTTTAAACTTTTTATTTACTTTAAAATTTAACGTTATTTAAATAAAATTATTATATAATATTAAATATATTTATTTGTACATGTTAATAATTGTTGTGGTTACTAATATTTATTTCGGATGCTCTTTAAATTTATTTTGGGATATCATAACTCAGTGTTCGTAAACTTTTTATGCTACTTTTAATTTTATAACACATTATTATACTTAGTATACATAAAAAATATTTATTTATTTAGCTAATATAGAAATTCGATATTTTAAAATAATTGTTGTGGTTACTAATATTTATTTCGGATACTCTTTAAATTTATTTAGGATATCATAACTCAGTGTTTGTAAATTTGGTATGCTACTTTTAATTTTAGAACACATTATTATACTTAGTTACATAAAAAATATTTATTTTTTTATTTAGCTGATATAGAAATCCAATATTTTAAAATATCCCCGACATATCTCCGACTTTCGACATCCGACATTTAAACACTCAATCTGACATGTCGCCGACATCCGATATTTACAATCTTGGGCGTGAGCTTGATTTTCGAAGAAAAGAAAGCTTGATTTGAGAAGAAGCTTGATTTTCTTAATTTCTGAGACTGCTTTCTTCAATGGTTGAAGAGTCTGTAGAGCTAGAGGCTGCTAAAGTTTCACAAGGATCTTTTCCTTTCTAAGGAGCCCTACACTAGCACTGCACTGGGAAGTTGTAGCTTTCAATTGAAGATTGCCAGAAGTCAAACACATTTTGAGATCATAAATCCATTTGTCTTTTTTTCCTTATCCCTCTCCAAACCGCTCAAGCCCTCAACCTCAAAAACTTCAGCAGATAGATGTTATACGGCTCTGAGCTATGAAGTATTTCGTATATAGCAGGATTTATATACGCAGACCCTCTAATCCCTAACTTTACCTTCCAGACTCACTATCGAGTTTTCACCGAAGTAGATCAAGAGAAGGAACGATGCCAGACAGATTTGACCCAATGTCAAACAAGCCCAAAATGAGATGATTTAGGGATCCAGAATGACTTCATTGACTGATCATCGAGAATCTATTCATTCGGGTAAGAATGAGTTAAGACAGAGACAGACAAAAAAGAGGAAAGCAAGAAGTGACTTAGGATAAGACACCTTGATCTTCCGGAACGCGTTTTACAGTTGTAGCTTGAGCAATGAGCAGGAGCTCGATGAAAAGGGAAAAAGACAGCTTCCGCTTTATGGACGGATTCCACTGCTGCGATTGCTCAATGGAAGCCCTTATCTTCTTTCTAGAGCAAAAAAAAAAGTAATTTTTTTTTGCGGAAATGGTCTTTCTTGGTAGGAATCTTTTGACAGGATGAGCGTTCGGTAAGGCAAATCAGAACTTTGACCCATGATTGATCTTCGCTATCGCTCTCCTTGTTTCCACATATGAAACGGAACTGTCTTATCACTCAAGACGGGTGGCAACGAAGGGGCCCTATCCTACACGATAGGCGTAGCAAGAGCTTCTATTGCAAAAGCGATAGACGAGAGCTCACCGCATAAACGTTCCAGAGGCATCTTACATTCATTTCGATTTGGATTAGAATGTCTAATTTGATGTCCTCGCCATCTGTACTGACAAAGTGAACCAAAGCTTCTATGACATTAGCTGCACTTTTATGGCACGATCTATAAAGCTCTTACTTCACTTTTGTAAGACATCGTGGTCCAATGATCTATCATAACACATGAACGGCTACTGTCCAGTAAGTTACCTAAGTGAGGGAAGACCCTTTTTTTCGAGACTAAGAATCGACAACAGATGGCGGAGAGATGCCCAAGAAGTGCAAATCTAACCTGCGGTAGAGAGGGACTGATTGTCACTGCTGCAGAAAGACGCAAACTAGCGAACTAGGCCAAACCAATCAATCTCAGCAGCTGGAGCGGGCCGTCTTAGCGGTGGAATCGTCCAGGCCGCGATTCCAAACGGAAATCTACGGACAATGACCACTTGGTTTGTGATTATTATGGGAAGACACGCCACACTTAAGACCAATACTTCAAGCTTCATGGCATCTTGCCGCAACGGTGGGGATTCACACCACAGGGTGGTTGTAGATATGGTCGATCTCAAGGACGACCACCCACATCTTATTCTGCTTATCTATCTGAGGCCTAAGAGAATACATCACCCAACATTGTTTGCCCTGATCGTTCTAGCCTTTCAGATTCACTCTCAATTGCAGAGACATGATCTTTTGACGTCTGATGCATGAACACCCTATTGAGCCAACTTCTTCATCGTCGTCTTCCCATGCCCACACAGGAATACCAGGTACTCATTTCGTGTCCACCCGCTCTTCCACTACTAGATCATAGACTCTGGAGCCACTATCCATCATGATTAGCTCTGCCTCGGGTTTTGTGTCCTACATATCCTTTTTTGGTAGACATATAATGAATATTGAGGATGAATTTATTCTTTTATTGCAAGAAATGGATCCATCCCTTATTCCTCACTCACTCTATTATCTGTTCTCCATGTCCCAAACTTTACAAGTAACTTTTTTCCACTAGTCACTTAACCAATTCTATGAATTGGTATGTAACCTTTTTCCCTTCTTCTTGTGTGTTTCAGGACCCGAAGACAGGGAATGTGATTGGTTCTGGTAGATTGTTCAATGATCTCTATGTGTTTGATCCTTCTAGCTCCGCTTCAACTTCGTAAGCTTTACTTGCGACTTAGTCTGCAATCTTGGATTCCTATTATTGTCACCTAGGACATCTCCTTATCTCTACTATGAAATATTTATTTCCTATTATGTCTGTTCTTCTTTTTGAAACCTTTAACTGGGATTTATGTTAACTTAGTAAACATCCCCGTACTTCGTTTAGTCATGTTTCCTTGTCTAGCACTACTCCTTTTGTTATTATTCATATTGATGTATGGGGTCCATGTCCCGTGGCTTCTGGATGCTTTTGGTTTGTTACCTTGATAGATAATTTTTCTCATCCTACTTGAGTTTATTCGATGAAAAATAAAAATGAGGTGTTTCCTCTTTTTAAAAGATTTTAGAAGATGATAATCACTGAATTCAATACCAACATTAAATCTCACATAGTGATAATGATTGTGAGTATATTGACTCTCAACCTGAGATGTATCTAAATAACTTTGACATTATCCATTAAACCTCCTGTGTCTATTCTCCGGCCCAGAATAGGGTTGCTGAGCGAAAAATAGTCACGTTCGTGTAGTAGCCCGATGTTCCCTACTCAAGATGCACCTTCCTAAATATTACTAGGGGATGTTGTTCGTACTACATTTATCTCATTAGCCGTATATGTACAACCCGTATTCGCCGAGTGGGTCCCTCAAGCCAACTGACGAGACCTGGGTCAGCCGGATCATTCGCCCAGGCTAAGGAAGTCCGGCGAGTGGCGCCCTCACGGACCACTCGCTCAGTAGCATGGGCACTCGCCCAGCTGAGCGGGAGATCGGCGAGTGGTGCCCTCACGGACCACTCGCCCCAAAGGCTTTGAGGGGGAAATGACCATAATGCCCCTTGTGGGCTGCAAATAGCCCTTCAGAACAGCGGAGTTAGGCTATTAGCAGACCAATTTGGGGTGCGGTTAGTAAAACTAAAAGGCGGATTCATGTTATCTACAGACCAGCCTAGGAAAAACTATAAATAGACCCTTAAGGGCACCTTGGAGGAGATCCGATTTTAGAGAATCCCCTCCTCCAGGCTAGTTTTTTGTCGGCTGCTAGTGCCCTCCAAGGTGCCCGGTTGAGCTCTGGTTTGGGAGGGGAAGCTCTCTAAGATCTTCCGGGTG
Source organism: Dactylorhiza incarnata (assembly GCA_033032865.1). Taxonomy (NCBI): domain Eukaryota; kingdom Viridiplantae; phylum Streptophyta; class Magnoliopsida; order Asparagales; family Orchidaceae; genus Dactylorhiza; species Dactylorhiza incarnata. The sequence continues at coordinate 813,504 of JAWHQI010000026.1, read as the reverse complement.
TGTGGCGGGACCTCCTCGCTTCAGCCTTGGGTCTTTTCTTATTCTCACATCCACCATCAAGAGAGTCTAGTGAGGGAGAAGTAAGCATCGGCTGCACCCCCAGTGGGTCTGAACTCAAGAGGCATGTTGCAGGTTTCAACAGTATACTTGTGTCCTCAGGAACAAAACACCCCTCAGTATTCTTCAGGTGATCCTTACACAACTGCGTCCATGAGTCGTTAGGTGTGTGTGCTTTGTTCATGTACATCACAAAACTAAACTTATTCTAGGTCCCTGAAATGTGTCTTAATTAAGTATTCTCTCACTCAAAAAGGTTACATATGCTTTCATCTTGTGACCAAAATGACCTTTGTCACCATTAACGTCACTTTTCGTGAATTTGAGACCTACTATTGTCCCTCACTTCAGGGGGAGTCCTTACACCACGTTGGAAGTGAGTTCCCCATCTGTTCCTCTACCTATTCCTTCGCCATATCCTCATACTACTACTTCTCCTACTGAACTTATTGGTCATGAGAAAAGTACTTAACACCCTTTGCAGGTTTATACTCGTAGAAACAGGGGAATACACACACAAGATACTAGAACTGGCACCAGATTCATCTTCAACGCCTATTGATCTCCATATTATTCTCAAGAAAGGTATTTGTTCTTCTACTCAATACCCCCTTTCTTATTGTGTCCTATAAATCTTTCACTGACTCACATAAAGTCGTCATTACCTCTTTGGCTTCTATTTCTATCCCCTCATCATGACAGGAAGCACTTGGTAACTGTAAGTGTATGGAAGCGATGCTTGGGGAAATGCAAGCTCTTAAAAAGTTACTCGTGAGATCTGATGCATCCTCATCAAAGTAAGACAATTGTTGGGTGTAATTGGGTCTTCTCAGTCAAGTAGAACTCCCAAGGTATTGTTGAAAGATACGAGACTAAACTGGTGGCTAGGGGATACACTCAAACCTTTGAGATTATCTATCAGGAAACCTTGCTCGTGTGGCAAAGATGAATTTATTAGAGTCATAATCTTATGTGATGCTTGTAAGGATGGGGCCTTAGCCAGCTAGATGTGAAGAATGCATTTCTTCTGTGGTCTTAGAAGAGGATGTATATAGGTCTCTAACACCTGAGCTTACTCCTAAGAGATCAGGAGGGAAGATCTGCGGGTTGAAGAAAACACTATAGGGACTTAAACATTCTCCTAGAGCTTCGTTTAGGAGATTTTGCAGGACTATGACATCCTTTGGTTACAGTCAGAGATATACCGATTATACTTCGTTCATCAAGCACAGGGTAGTAAATTGACAACTCTTATTGTCTATGTGGATGTCATTATTATAACAGAGGATGTGGTAGACAGATCCAAACCCTGAAGAAAAGGTTGGTAAACGAGTTTGAGGTGATAGACCTGAGAAAATTAGGTACTTCTTGGGCATTAAAGTTACCAGATCAAAACATGGGGTTTTTATCTCACAGAGGAAGTACATTCTCAACTTGGCACATCAATGATGAGCGGGTGCAGATCTGCTGATGCCCCTACTGAAGCCAAACACAAATTAGGAAGGATGACAGAGAAGTCATTAAAGATATCACTGGATTTCATAGATTGGTTATGAGGCTTATCTACCTGTCTCATACACACCCATATATCTCCTATTTTGTGGGAGTAATCCGTTGATACATGCATTCATCAAAGACTCATCATTTGGATGCCACCCACAAAATTCTAAGATATCTCAAGACTTCTCCAGGAAACAACATTCTCATTATCCCCTAATGATGAATTAAAAATCAAAGTTTATAAAGATGCAAATTAGGCTCACTCATCTGCGGATCGAAGATCTTAGGATATTGTTCTTTGGTTGGTGGTAATCTTATCACCTAGATGATCAAAGAATAACATGTTACCCAATCAAGTGCTGAAAAAGAGTTCAGAGCCGTGATTCATGGAATCCGTAAAGTTTTATGGCTTCGCTCCATGATGAGTGATCTTGGTAAGGAAAAGCCTATTAGACTATACTATGACAACAAGGCTACCATTAGCATCACACACAATCCTGTCCAACATGACCGCTCCGAACACATTGAAGTGGACAAACACTTTATTAAAGAGAAAACTGAAAGATAAATTGTTTGTACATCATTTGTCTTATCTAATAGCTAACTTGTTGATGTTCTCACTAAGGGATTGAGCATGCGTGCCTTTGAGAAGATTATTGTGAAGTTGGGCATGATGAATATTACATGCCCAACTTGAGGGAGAGTGTTAGCATTAGTTATTATTTTGTAGTGGCTTTTTCTGCTCTTATATCACTTGTATTTCATCCCTCCTATTTACACAGGAGAGATTACTATTGATAATTAATTGAGTTCTTTTTCTCAACAGGAAATAATGTGAATGCCAGATATTTTAAATTCAAAATTATAAAGGGAATTAGGAGCATTTAACTTCTGCCAGCAATATCAAGGGCATTCATTGCCATATCAAATAGATTTATTAAGGATTTACTGATGTTAGCATATAAGAACAGTAAATATAATATCAAAGCAAATATTTGCATTCAATATTATCAGTTATAGGTTCTACTCGGGCTGCAAAGGAATGAAATTTGACAAAGTAATATTTTCAGCAATAAAATTCAGGTCCATGCGTAATCAATTCCAGCTATACTCACGGGCCTTATGACAACAAAGTAATAATATTTAATATTGTTAGTCATATGGTGAGAAGCTCCAGAGTCAAAATACGCAGTGGGTTCTAGAGAAGTTATTTTGCCTGAGGCCTAAAGTGAATGCTGAAATGATCATTTGTTGAATCATTTCAGGGGTCACTTCAAGCTCAGGATGACTATGTTGTGTCAGAGGTGTTGTATCCACAGAGTTGCTGACACTCAAGTAACCAACTGAAGTTGAATATGCTGTTTCAATTCTTTTGGGTGGTCTGATCTCACACTTCTTGATTGATCTCACACTTCTTGATTACGCGACTCTCCTTTCTGCAGTAGTTGCATAATTTCTTGGAACACTTTGAGGCATAATGAGCAAATCTTTTGCAGCTAAAACATTGGATTGTGAGCATTTCCCTATTTCTTGACGCAAGATGGGTGTAAGAGGGTGTGTATGTGCCCTAATGGAACTCTAATGAGTAAACGCAAGTATATGGTGCAGGGAATTCTAAAATGATGCAATAACATGTGTTTGTCCGACAAATAGTTGTAACAAAATTATGAAATTAATCTAGACAACGCAAACATGCACGATTGAGATTTGACTTTAAAGCAGGGAACACGTTATAATTAAAGTAAGTTTGCTTGGACTAAATTTTTGGCTAATAAGCCTTTCAAAGAGATGCGAGGAAATTGTGTGAATTATTACAAAGTAATATTTTAAATTATATGATTTTCAACAAGTATTCAACACAAAATTAGAACTTACGTAAGTATTCAAGACCAAAAGATGGGAATTTGCTGTTGTTTTCAAGCTTGGACAACAAAGTTGATGCAATTCATTCACTGAAATAATTGTTTCCGGTAGGTGCAGGAATTTCTGGACAACAGTTGGGAGTTGCAGGAAATCTTCTACAGAGCGGAAGCAGTAGCAGAAGGGGTATATTTTTGCAGCAGAGTGAAGCGGGATCTGAAAACCGTAACAGACAGCAAATGGCGACTGAAAGGAGCTAGAATTCTGCATTGGAATTATCGTCCAAGGCTGCTGGGAATAGCCGCACCAGAGGTCTGTTGAAGCAGGAATGCCGAAAACAGTGGCAAAAAGGATTGTGGCCAGTGGAGTTACCGGTCTCTGGAATTACGCAGCAAATGGGCACTACAATTGCTGTGTTGGACTGTCGACTGGGCAGAAACTGAAAGGAGGAGCTTCGGTTTGGCCTAGGGGAGGAATAACTGTCAATAACTATCTTGGTAGTGGGCGGTTACGTGGTTAAATGTGGTTTTCCGAGGTAGTTATTAGCGGTTATAGGTAATTATTGTCGTGGGAGTGGAGGGGTAGATGTGGAGATAGCTAGCCGGCCCTTGTGGGGGTGTTTTCCTGAGGTTCGGAGAGGAGGGAAGGGGCGGGGTGGATGCAAGGGAGGGGTCGGGACTAGGTTTCACATCTAGTTTCTACGGCGTCGCACCGTAGAGGAATAAAAAAGGTAGGAAATCTCATCAAAATTCTGCAATGCATTGAAATGAACTCAATCTCATATTTATAGGCTAAGGGGAAAGCAACAGACATCTATGATTGATCTACACTCGACACGAAATACACGTAAAAGGTATGCAAATAATGTATAGAACAATATGAAAATACATAGGAAATGTCCCGTCAACGCTCTGAACGCGACCACAGACTCGGATCGTCCATGCGACGATTCTAACCTTCCTCCTATGAATGTAAACCTAAACGGGCTCCGATACGGGTTGGTCCGCCCGAGAACTTTGATCCCCATTATTTCTTGGCAACATAGGCTACCGGATAGAGTTTGCCCCTTGTTGCTCCATGGTGGATTGAGTAATAAGGTGTTGTTCCTCTCGAAATAATTCATTTAAACATGCTTCTAAGGTAGAGACCAGGTTGCGGTTCATGAGATTAGACTGTGTACCTTCAAGTTCAATCCGCAACTTCATGAGAAATTGATCTCGTTTTGTGGTTTCATGATTGAATTGCAGTGTTTATGAAATTAGAATAAAACTCAGTAAAGGAAAGTGATGTAGGGTAGGCTATAGGGGTGCACTTCCACAACTTCATGTGATTTCTCTGTTGAAGCGTGTCTAACTCGTATTCAAGTTGAAATTGTTGCACAGTATTATGATGACTAAAGAGTTTCATGAGATGAGCCCACTTCTCAATAACAGTCCTAAATGGGTCAAAGATTCAAGATGGTTTTGGGGTCAATGGATCCTAGGATCAAAGTCATGATTTGGGCATCCTTGGCTTCCCATTTGGCGTGTTCTCCCATGACTGAGCTTATCAGGAGGGGCATGTCTACCATTAATATGGCCCCATAAATCTTTCCCTAGAGGAATATCTCAAAGTGGAGTACCCAGGTCACATAGTTCTTCCTACTGGTATGCGAAGGAGACTTGATCACAAATAACTAAAGTGGTGAGAGAGGACAAGTACTACGAGTGAAGACAGAGAGGAGCAAGTGGAGAAGAGAAAAATAATCTTACGACTCTAATACCATTTCAGATTTGAATATTTGATGCCAATCTATGCTAGCTTTCCTTGGGCGCCTCCTCCATATATATGTACAATTGCCTTTATAGGCTTTCAGGTAGAATATCAATTAAATGAAAATTTTGTATAGTAGTACACATTATTATTAAATCAGTCATTTGAGAGGTCTTTTGAGACCAGACTGATCTGTGACTATCCAATCGGTTTTGATAAGACGTGCACGATTTTATGAAAAATATTGAAATATTATTGGGTGATGATGTGTATTATTATGTTAGCCTAACATTTAACTCTTTTGCCCAAGTGACCGGGTCCCCTATATTTTGAGAGGGAAATCTCAGGAGTAGCACTCTCATCTGGCGGGTCTAGCCACTCGTAATCCGAGGGCGTTTAGCCCTATCCTATATGACATATCATGAAAGTGACACAGTTAGGCCCTATCCTATCTGGCGGACTCGTGCTCGACAGGATGATTGGTCCAATTTAGCCTGTAAAGGCAGAGAGCCCCCGGTTAGGCCCACCGACGTACTGTAAGTGCTAACTAATAAATGAGCTATGTATCTTCTCAGTATCGATACATGAAATACATTGTGTATTTTACTCATGACTGGAGGCAATGCAAGTCTGTATGCAACTGGGGAGATTTTCTCCAAAACTTTGAATGGGACAATATACCTTGGCTTAAGCTTTTCGCTGATTCCAAATTTTTTCATGGCAAATCTCGGCTTCACCTTCAAGAATACATGCTCTCCTACTTGAAACTCCACGTCACAGTATTTCAGGTCAATATTTCTTTTGTTTGTCTTGCACAATCAAAAGTCGGTCTCAGACCAACCGAATTATTCTATTAGAATCTTCCATTAGTTGTGGTCCTAGTACAACTTTTTCTCAACTTCGCACCAACACAAAGGAGTACTAGATTTTCTTCCATACAGAGCTTCATATGGTGTCATCTGAATGCTCGAGTGATACCTGTTGTTATAGGTAAACTGTACCATTGGAAGATGTTGCTCCCAATTTCCGCCAAACTCTAGGACACACATTCTCAATAGATCTTTGAGAGTTTGTATCATTCTTTCAGTCTGCCCATCGATCCGGGGATGATAAACAGTACTTAAATTGAGTTGTGTACCCAGAGCTTCTTGAAAAGCTTTCCAGAATCTCGAGTAAATCTTGGATCCCGATCGGATACGATTGAGACTGTGAGTCCATGTAAGGTCACGACACCAAATTACATCATTTCATGACTCTGTTCTTGAAAGATCTACTGCAAATTCCATCGAGATGTTTTCCCATTTCCAGTTTAGAATCGTTAGCGTTGAAGTACTACATATGGATGATGGTGTTCGGCCTTAACCTGTTGGCAGGTTAGGCAATGCTGCACAAATTTTGCCACATCTGTTTTCATACCTGACCACCAAAAGTTTGTCTTCAAATCATAGTACATCTTTGTAGCTCCTGGGTGGATTGAGAGTTTCGATTGATATGCCTTCTTCAATAATTGTTCTCGAATGTTATCAGCTGCAGGGATTCCATATCGGTTACCACATTGTAGGATGCCATGTTCATCAATACCAAATTTAGACTACGATTTTTCTACAAGGGACTTCATCATCTGCTTCCATTATGCATCTTGTTGTCCTTAATCTTTCACAGTAAATCGGGAATTGATGACCCATGGACCTGAGTTTTATTGCTGAAAAATTTTGCTTAGCCAAATTTTAATCCTTTGCAGCTTTAGTAGATGGTATTCAAAGCAAATATTTACTTTGATATTACATTTACTGCTCTTATATGCTGACATCAGTAGATCCTTAATAAATTCTTTTGATATGGCAATGAATGCATTTGATATTACTGATAGAACTTAATCCTCATAATTCCCTTTATAATTTTGTATTTAAAATATCTGACATTCACATTATTTCCTTTAACACATGCAAAGATTATTGTTAAAAATTCCCATCCTATTAGTCTGTATTGTGCTGGAAATGATATTGTTAAGGAGAAGCCCTTGGCTTAGGCTCTGTTTGGGAGAACAATGCCAATGGCTCCAGTGGAAAATGGAGCTCCGGTGAGAAGTGGAGCTCCCATCCTTTAGTGGGGAATGAAGCTCAAAATGATGTTTTTGGCTTTTGCCATCGCACAGATCCAAAATAGAAGTTTATCAATTATAACAATTTCTCTTATATTTTTATCTGACTAAAATAGAGTTAAAAAGCTCAAACAAAAAAATGCCTAAGGCTCTCTTTGTCATGACGTTTTTGCTCCGGCGAGCTTGGATAAAAACGCCACCGTCATAAAATGTATGTTTGGCATGACAATGGTTATGACCGCCATCAAGAAAAGAAAACTAGTTTTGAACATAAAAGTCAACGTAGTTCCTTAGGTGTGGTCGGGCATTCACGAACGACAGTTCATAGCCACCGTGTTCACGACCGCTACCACCATGCGAAACGGAGCCTAAGTGAGCAAAATAAGATTCTTTTTCTTTTTAAATTTAACTTAAAAAGAAAGCTTATGTATTTGATGGAAACATGAAATTTTCAAATAAACTTGTGGTCTTTTGGTTGTTGAATTATTCTTAGAATGCTTCTTATGGACGGATGACGAGCCTTCACTTTTATTTCTTACTTGGTTGTTCACGTGGCTGCGCCAGATATGTAGTTTATTCTATCCATTGATGAAGTTATATATACCAATTTTTACATGTCTAGCCTGTCAATTAGGTAATGAATAGTCTATCCTATTTTTGATATTACTTTCTGTAAAGAAAAAATAGCCATAATATTCTGATTCTATTATTTATAGATGATTTTTAGGTTGTTCTTATGGAATTTGGAAGTAGATGCTCAAGTTAGCTGTAGCTTTGAGTCAAAATGATCTTCACCTATAACATTCTTTACTTGCATTGATGATCAATTATTTACTTATTTATTAGAGTTGATGAATTTCTTATAGAAAGTGCTAATATCCTTGATTTTTATTTTTCGAGCTGATATGATTTATAAAAGGGAAACTACTGATTGTTGTAAATATATGCATCATTTTCATCCTTCTCAGGTTTCAATGCCACATCAATGTTTTATTCTGACTGTTATTGTTTTTTTTCAGAGGTGTATTCCGAGGGAAAGCTTGGATGAACACTTCCTGATCCATACGGTATGCCCTGAACACATCCAGATACCCACCTTCTTCTGCAAGCTTTCTTTCATGAGCTAGGATATTTTTCTACTTTAGCTCAATAAATAAGTGTTGGAATTATGTGAGTATCTTATTACGTAATTTATAATTTTCAGCTTGATTACGATTGTAACCCCGGTGTTCCCACTCCTATATATTAAGGAGTGTGTTTATTGAATAGAATAACTTTCATTCTCGCCAACATGGTATCAGAGGGTTAGGGCGTACGTCTCCACGCCGCACGCACGAGCGATCGTCCTCCCTCCTGTTAGCGCCGCTCGCCTGCTTCGTTCTCTCCGCTCCGCTCGACCTGCTCTCGGGCTCGCTCCGCTCGACCGGATCTCGCATCAGATCTTCCCCGCACTTCCACTTCCAACGCGTCCGGTCTCCTCGGCAGAGCGCCGCTATTCCGCTTCCAGCACAACATCGACCGTCCTTCTACAGAGCACCGCTCCTCCATCTTCGGCTTCCAGCACAGCACCGCTGCTCTTCCGCTTCCAGCACAGCAGCGGCTTCCAGCACAGCAGCGTCCGTCCTTCTCCAGTTTGTGGCCGCTTCTCCCTTGGTACCGGATATGCTGACCTAGGTTGAAGGCATTTCCGGTGTCGGTTTCTTGTGGATGTTCCTTCATGGCCCCATCTCACCTCTTTCTATGAGGGCAGCCCTTTGATTTGACATTTGACGCCATCGATTTCTATTCGTGGCCTTCGATGTCTGAGATCAACTCTCTGAATATGTCATCCGGTGGAGGAGCACCTACTACCTCTCCTACTCCTACCCCTCCAATCTCTGGCGGATCTGGCCGTGTCAATCTTGATCATGACACCCCTCAGATTACTTCTATGAAATTATATGGCTCTAACTATCTTCCATGGGCACGATCTATTCTCCTTGCCCTCAAAAGATGTCAGTTGTTTGGATATGTCAGTGGCACGACAAAGGAACCACTGTCTACTTCTCCCGAGTGGCCTCAGTGGGAGTCAGAGAACTCGTTGGCGTTGTCCTGGCTTCTTAACTCCATGATGGAACCCATCGCACGGAACTACCTGTTCTTGGAGTCTGCTGCTGATATTTGGAAGCATGCGGAGACGACCTATTCTTGCAGGGGAAATGCTGCTCAGATCTACCAACTGCGGCACAGGATATTCCTTTTGCGTCAAGGAGATCGTCCTCCTTCTGCCTACTATTCGGAGTTTACCCAACTCTATCAGGCGTATTATCACTTTGATTCTCTGACCCTGGTGTCTCATGAAGATGAGGTGTTGGTGCGAGCGAGAGAAGAACGCAATCACATCTTTGAATTCATGCATGGGTTACATTGTGATTTTGATCCGATCAGTATTCAGATTTTTTGACGCTCTCCTCTTCCTTCCTTATCAGAGGTTTACAGTCTGGTGCAACAAGAATTTGATCGTCGGCAGACTTTGCTTCCTGACTCTACCCCAGAGGGTTCTGCCCTTGCTTCCCAGTTCCACCCTGGGGTTCGTCCTGCTCGTGACAGTCATCCCAGGTCTACGGAGAATGATCATCTCGTTTGTGATTATTGCGGGAAGTCTCGCCACACCAGGGACACGCGCTTCAAACTCCATGGTTTCCCTCCTCCCAGAGGAGGACCGACTCCTCGTGGAGGACTCGGATCTGGACGTCCCCATAGTCGTCCTTCACTCTCCAGGTCTACACATCTTTCTGATGCCGTTGAGGACCTCTCGGCCCACCTCTCTCCGGACTCCACTTGCGCTCCCCCTGCTCTCTCTGCTGATGAATTTCAAGCTTTTCGCCGATTTATGCAAGGTTCTCCTGCCGAGCAGCTTGGGTCGTCGTCTTCCTCTTATGCTCACCAGGGACCTCCATGTGCTCACTCTGCCTCCGCCCACCTTTCCTCTCAGTGCATCATTGACTTGGGTGCCACCGATCACATGACATGGTCTGCTTCAGGTTTCGTATCCTACACTCCCTTGTCTGGTCGTGACAAAGTGAGCATCACTGATGGGTCGCTCTCTCCTATTGCGGGGAAAGGATCCATCCCCTGCTCTTCCCTTACTCTCTCTTCTGTCTTTCACGTTCCTACTTTCACCCGCAATCTTCTTTCTATTAGTCATTTGACTAACTCTATGAATTGTTCAGTGACTTTCTTTCCTACCTCTTGTATTTTTCAGGACCTGAAGACGAGAACGGTGATTGGCTCTGATAGACTGTGTAATGGGCTCTGTGTTCTACCCTTCCAACTCCACATCCTCAAGTTCCACTTCGTCTCTAAAGGTTCTTCGTGCGGATATGTCCTCCGATCTGGATTCCTGGCACTGTCGCCTTGGACATCCTCCTACCTATACTATGAAACTTTTTCTTCCTACTATTTCTAATACTTTGTTTAATGTTTTTAATTGTGATGTATATGAACTTAGTAAACATCACCGTACTTCCCTTCCGTTAATGTCTCCTCGGAACTCTGTTCCGTTTGCTCTTATTCATATAGATGTTTGGGGCCCTTGTCACACTGCCTCTATATCTGATTGCTTGTGGTTTGTTTCCTTTATTGACTGTTATTCTCGTTGTACTTGGGTGTATTTGATGAAAAGTAAATCTGAAGTGTTTCCTCTCGTTCAGCATATCCATAAGATGATTACTACCCAATTTAGTGTTACAATTAAAATTTTGCGCAGTGACAATGACCAAAAGTATATTGACTCCCGCTTTGAGAGGGTACCCTAGTGACCTTGGTATCGTCCATCAAACCTCCCGTGTTTACACCCCCGCACAGAATGGAGTTGCTGAGCGCATGAATCGTCATCTCCTTGAGGTGGCTCGATGTCTTCTTCTCCGCATGAACCTACCTAACTATTATTGGGGTGGTGCAGTCTTGATTGCTGCCAACTTCATCAATCGCCTCCCTACCCGGGTTCTTGGGCATCAGACTCCTCTGGCCACCCTAAATGTTCGTCTCACCCATATCTTGCCTCGTATCTTTGGGTGTGTGTTTTGTCCATATACACCCTAAATCCAAACTTGACCCCCGAGCTCTGCGATGTGTCTTCATCGGCTACTCTCCGACCCAGAAAGGCAACAAATGTTTTCATCCTGTTACTAAACGGACGTTCATTACTATGGATGTCACCTTCCGGGAATCTGAAGCTTACTATGGGACCTCTCTTCAGGGGGAGTCGATTACTAATGAAGTGAGCTCCCCTTCTCTTCCTTTGCCTATTGTTCCTTCCTTTCCTTCTCCTACTTCGTTGTATTGTGATCCGGTGATGCCTTCTATACCAGGTGATCCCGTTGCTCCACCACCTCCTCCATTGCAGGTCTATACTCGAAGGAGGGTACGAATACACAAGCCTTGCCCACACTTCCTGGGTCAACACCTGATCCGTCTTTTGATACTGATCTAGGTAATGTTTTTTCCACCCAGCATCCTCTCTCTCACTTTGTGACCTATGACTCTCTGTCTCCTGCAAATAGAGCATTTGTCACTTCCTTATCTTCCATTCTCATACCTCGCTCTTGGCAGGAAGCTCTTAAGCACAATGAGTGGAAGGCTGCCATGTTAGAAGAAATGCCGACTCTTGATAAAAATTATACGTGGTATCTTGTTCACTTACCTCAAGGGAAAACCGCTGTGGGATGTAAGTGGCTCTTCTCTGTGAAGCAAAACCCCCAAGGTCTTGTTGAACGACGCAAAGCTCGATTGGTTGCTAGAGGCTATACTCATACTGCAGGTATCGACTATCGGGAGACTTTTGCTCCTGTTGTTAAAATGAACTCAATCAAGATATTGCTCTCATGTGCGGTATATAAAAGGTGGAATCTTAGTCAGTTGGACGTGAAGAATATCTTCCTTCATGGGGACTTAGAGGAGGAAGTCTACATGTCTCTGCCACCTGGTTTCCTCCCCAGAGAGTCAGCAGGAAAGGTTTGCAGGTTAAAGAATGCGTTGTACGACTTAAAATAGTCCCCGCGTGTCTGGTTTGGAAGGTTTCTGTTGGGAAAAACTCCTTATGTTTTAACCTAACAAATTATCTATATGTGATTTTACTTCTTAAGCTATATTACCCACATTGTATAGTAAGGGTAAATTGGTTATTAGATATCTTAGGATGTCACACTCACCTTAGAGTGTCAAGGCCAAGTCAAGACAATCACAAAATAAGTTAAGATGAGACTTGCGTCGAATAAAAGTCGAAGCAACTTCGACTTGATATCGACACAACTCTGACTAGAAGTCAAAACAACTTATTCAGCCTGTCGAAGTATAAAGTCAAATCGACGCAACGTCGAAAGGAACTCGACGCAGAAGGAAGAGCTTGTCGAAGCCATCCAAGAAGTCGGCGCAACTTTGACTACAATTCGACGCAGAAGTTACAGCTCAACCCTAAACCCTAAACTCGACGGATACGTCGATAAGGAATCGACGCAACGTCGACATCTGAGTTCAGTCAGAGCTAAGAAGGAATTCGAAGCCACTTTTATAAGAACTCAGAGGTGCGTCAACAAGAAGGATGATGAAGTCGACGCAGCGTCGAATACAGTCAGAAGAAGTAAGCTTTTTCTGTTGTCCTTTGAGACATTTTTAGAAGGACCACAAGACTAAATACAGTTCTCCAACGACTCGTTTATTGCCAAGAATAAATTGAAGCTTTCAAGGACACAACAAAAACATTCTTGGAAGGTATTCAAAATTGATGGACGGGTCGAGAACAAAAGAAGAAGGGAAAATTAGGTGTCCAAAAGAATTCCATTTCAGGACAAGTCTAAAATAAGAAAGAAATTCAAAATATATCATATAGAATAAGAAGGCTGAAGCAGGAAAGAAACATAGAGGATTAATTACAATATCATTCATCTGTCGACATGGGTTCTTGTTCTTCTTCCTCAACCGTAAGACAGATAGAAGTTTTCTCTCAGCACAACAAAGAACAGAGCTGCTTCTTCTTCTTCATCAAACAGCAGCTAGATTATAAGAAGTGCTGAGTGTATAAGGATAAAACAAATAACCCTTGCAATCATCACAATCATAACAAGGGTTCATCATAATCAGATCAGTGAAATACAGAAGCTGCAGTAGAAACTGCTTCTGAACAATCCTGAAAACAGAATTCTAGTCTTCTTCTTCTTACTTTCTTTTCCATATTCTTCTCACTGTAAAAGAGTTTTAAGAATCTCCCTTCCAAAGGATTCAGTGGTTCAAGATCTCCTTATCAAAAGATCTTTGGTTCTAAGAGTCTCCTTATCAAAAGACCTAGTGGTTCAAGATCTCCCTATCAAAAGATCTTTGGTTCTAAGAGTCTCCTTATCAAAAGACTCAGACGCAGATTGTGCAGTCATACCAGGGACGTAGAAGAGAGGAGTACCCACATTTTGAGGAACCTCTATAAAAATTCCTGTGTCTTTGTGTGTGTGATTTTCTGTGCTGTCCACACTTTAGTTTTTCTGTGTTTATTTTCAGCAAACTGTTTATACTTTATTCTGTCTTTGATTTTGCTATGTGCATAATACCTTAGTGTTTTATTGTGTCTGCACTATTAAGGTAGAAAATATTTAAAACTCTATTCACCCCCTCTAGAGAATACTCAGAGGCACACTGTGCACTTTCAGTTTCACCGAGCAATGATGACTTTTGGATACAAACAGAGTAATGCAGACCATACCCTGTTTGTAAAACACCGACAAGGCAAGTTGACTGCCCTTATTGTCTACGTGGATGATATAGTTATAACTGGAGATGACAAGAGGAGATTAACCATCTGAAATCCCGATTGGCAAGGGAGTTTGATGTGAAGGATCTTGGATCCCTCAAGTACTTTCTTGGCATTGAAGTGGTCAGATCCAGGCATGGTATCTTTATATCACAGCGGAGGTATATCCTAGACTTAGTAGAAACATCTGTGATGATTGGGTGTAGACCAGTTGACACCCCTATTGAAGCCAATCATAAGCTTGGGAGAGATGGTGGAGAGGTGGTTGATGACATACCGGGTTTCCAACGACTGGTGGGAAAGCTTATCTATCTCTCGCATACCCGTCCGGACATCTCGTACGCAGTGGGGGTTCTCATTCAATACATGCACTCACCAAGATCACATCACCTTGATGCTACCCACAGGGTCTTGCGATACCTCCAATCCACTCCTGGCAAGGGTGTTCTGTTCTCCCCCAACAAAGCTTTAACCATAGAAATTTACACGGATGCGGACTGGATCTATTGATGACCGGAGATCTACATCTGGATATTGTTCCCTAGTTTAGGGTAATCTGGTGACTCGAAGGAGTAAGAAACAACATGTTGTGGCCAGATCCAGTACAGCTGAATTCAGGGCTATGGCACAGGGGATATGTGAAGAATTGTGGATTCAGTCGATTATGCGGGACCTTGGTATTGTATGCAAGCGACCAATCATGATTTATTGTGATAACAAAGCTGCTATCAGCATTGCCCACACCCCAGTCCAACATGACTGTACAATGCATGTAGAAGTGGACATACACTTTATCAAGGAAAACATAGTGAGGAGAATTGTGAGCACTCCTTTCGTTCCTTCCAACCAACAACTGTCAGATGTTCTTACTAAAGGTTTAAGTCAGTGTTCCTTTGACAAAATATTTGGCAAGTTAGGCATGACGGATATTACATGCCCAACTTGAGGGGGGGTGTTGGAATTATGCCAGTATCTTATTATGTAATTTATAATTTTCAGCTTGATTACGATTGTAACCCCGGTGTTCCCACTCCTACATATTAAGGAGTGTGTTTATTGAATAGAATAACTTTCATTCTCGCCAACAATAAGTATATTTAAGCTATTTTTACATGGTAACTACCGTGGTTTCTACAATACCCCAGAATTTTTTTGGTTCTCAATATGAAATGTCATTGTGATGCCCCAAAACCAAATTAGGCAAAAAGGCTTGATGTTTATTTTTAAGTACATCTGCTCTTGGAGGAGCAAATCTGAGAAAGGGCAAGCGTTTCTCTGATGCAGGACATCCTAATGCAAATCTTTATGAGGAAATACACAAAATTTATGGTAAGCATATGGAATCCACAGTTTACAAACCCTTAATAAGATTTGCAATGGAGATGAGCATGGAAAAGCTGGAGAAGAAAATATTGTACAAATGATATCACAAAAATCTATTAACTAGAATTGATACTTTGGAATTCAATTATATGCATATTTATTGAAAATCACGTCATTAGTGAAATTGTTTCTGTACATTTGTATCAAACTTGAAAAAGCTTCACTCATGCAAGAAAATTACTCATACTCTTAGGCTATGTTTGATGCCATTATGACATTTAAGGGGCGGCGATGTGAAATTGTGGTAGTAAACACCGTACAATTTTGTTGCATTTGGAACTTTCGTGATAACCTTTTATTACCCAAATCCAACTTTTTGAGTTCTGGGCGGGTGTTCTTCACCACTAAAGATTAACCACACATGCATGATTGTGATGTCACCTTGACCTAAATTTATTGTTTTGAGAAAGTAGTGTTCATGCCTGCGCCTACTATAATACTACCTTAATAGAAAGAGAAGAAAAAGGTTTACCAAATATCGAAGCAATAAGGGTTATCGTCGATACAAGGAGATAACTTGTTACGGGCTCGCCGTAGAACATTGGTAGAGTTGTTTGAGGATGGCAGGAGGCGGGAATGATGGAGATGGAGGATACTATGGAGTCGGAACTGCCGCTGTTTAGGCGGGGCGTGCTCGAAAAGAAAAAACAAGACAAGGGAAATAAAATGAACTTCTGGGACCATTCCAAGACCTAAGAGGCCTTTTAAATAGAGTTACATGAGACATAAACATAAATAAGTCCTAACACTTGGACTTACATAAACGACAATCAATAATAAAACCTAATGAAAGACAACATAATAAAGTCAGAATGACTCGATTAAAGACAAGATAATAACTTGACGCGAAGCCCATAACATCTCTCTCGACGTTCAAAATGAGCGTGTACTTAAGCTCAAGGGAGATCGAAGATGGTTTCTGAAAGTGCACAGTTAACCTCACTAGAATTCTCTAGAGGGGGGTGAATAGAGATTAAAAATATTTTGTGCAAAGTTAATATATATATGTGTATGATCACAGATTAGAGCTTCCCACACACACCAACAAGAATTAAACAAATAAAGAAAGTAAATGCAAGAAAAGAAATCACAGCACAACACAAAGAGATATAGTGGTTCCCCAAACTTTGGGTAGTCTACTCTTCTACCCCCTTGGTAGGAAATTCACTATCTTGTACTGAGTCTTTTGATAAGGAGACTCTTAGAACCACCGTGAGTCTTTTGACAAGGAGACTCTTAGAACCAACTGAGTCTTTTGAAAAGGAGACTCTTAGAACCAGTACACTGAATTTTTTGAAGAGAGATTCTAAAAACTCTTTTACAATGTTTAAGTAAGAATAAGAAAGAAGAAAGAAATAAGAACAAGAATGAATTTTCTTCCTAGCAAGAAGATTGGAAGCACAAGAAGTGAATTAAATCTTTCTTCTATAGAGAAGAAGATTTGTAGCTTTTCCCTCTTATATGAGAGCTATCAGAATTTGCAGCAGAGTGACTTCAGAAGCAGGAGAAGAAGAATGCTTGAATATTGCTGCAGGGCTATTTCTCAATTCTCTCTTTATCACTTGGGAGCTTTTCCTCTTTTTCAATGAGTAAAAATGGTGGATCCCTCCTTTTTTTTCTGTCGACCTCCTTCATATATATATATAGCTCTGTTCATTCAAATAATACTCATAGGAGGAAAATTAATTATCAGACAGAGAATTAGAAGGATAGAAACATTTCCATAGTTAGCATACCAATAGAAGGAAAGAATTCATTCCAATTTCAAATAATGTCCATAATGAATTTTATCAAATTAGCCAAGAATCTAATAGAGGAAAAGAAAGATTCAGAACGGCTATAAGACATAAATTGATTCCATATAAATCAGATCTATAAGATAAGGAAAGAGATCTGGCGATTTTGAATTCTGTCATAAAGATCGACGTGCGTCGATTACTATTCGACGCAAGCGTCGAATACATCCTGTCTGGACATCGAGAGGAGAATAAGGAAGGTGCGACGACAAAGGTGCGTCGACTACATTAGATGCGTCGACTGGAAATCAGAGTAGCGTCGACAACACATACGTCGAAGTCTTCCTAAAGTTACTTCGACTCATTCTGAAGGAAACGTCGACTACATTTCGACGTTGCGTCGAATACCATTCGACGCATATTTACTTAGCCTTATTTTTCATTCTTAGAATTCATATTTAACTCTTTTTCAGGGGTTAAGAGAAATCATTTTCCCAACAATCTCCCCATATTTGTCTTAACCCTATTTAGAGAGAAATTGTATTTAGCATATAATTAACATAGCAAAGCAATTGTACAGATAATGAAGATTTCACACAATCAGAAGCAAACTTCATGTTCAGACCAATCATAAAGTATATGAAGCATTGTTTTCAAGTATTATTCAGGAGGGGTAGGAGGAGTCTTTCTTTTTCTCTTGAATACTATTGTGGATTGCTCTTTCCCAGTAGCAGGTGACTCCCTCAGCTCCCCCTGGGTCTCAGCCATTTGCTCCCCCTGAGTCTCAGCTCCCCCTGCCCCTGACTCCTGAGCCCCTTCTTCAGCCATCACAACATCTGGCTCTTTCTCTTTTCCAGCATCAGCTTCATTTCCTTTTTCAGTTCCAGCAGCTGGTTCATTTTCTTCTTGATTTATAGCAGTATTCAGCTCTTTCTCACCTTCTTCCTTTTCAGCCTCATTTTCTGCTCTGCTTCCCTCCCCTTGTAGTAGTGCCACTTGATTTGCAGCATCTCTTGCTATGTTGAGTACCTCTATTGTTTGTTCATCATTGTGTAGCTCAGGTACTATCTCATTTCCAATTGTCTTGAGCAGTGCAAGACTGTCAGATTTTGAAGAAGGAGGGAATTTGTGTGAGGGAGGTTTAAGATTGGAGGGCTGCTCTTCATCTAGCTTCTCCCCCTTCTTGACCTTCTTGGCCATGGAGGTTAAGAAAGACTTGGTAACTCTTGAGGAAGAGAGAGAGTTCTTCAGACTTTGCACAGAGGCACTGACCCCATCTATTTGGGTGTGCATGTGTAGGATTGAGAAATGAATCTGGGAGCAGTGCTCATCCAGCATTGCTTGGAATGTTTGAGCTGCTGATGCAATGCACTGAGTGAGGAGAGCTTCAGTGGATGTAGATGGTTCATGTTGTGGTTGGGGATGAGGAGAGAGTGGTGAAGGTGGTGATGAGACTGGAGAGAAGTTAGTTGATACATGAGGTATGAGTGATAAAGGAGGTGGAGAGGATGAGAAAGTAAGAGGAGGAGGTGGAGAAACTGCTGTTTGAGGAGCAGGTGTTTGAGAAGAGGTAGGTAGAGTAGGAGTTGTGAGGGTGGTAGAGACTATTTGAGTGGATGATGGTGGTAGAGAAGAATTGTCTCTTTGAGGAGAAGGATGAGGAGATGGATGAGTAGGAGAGTTAGGAGGAGAGGGAGTCCTTTCAGGAATGGAACCAGGCTTGGGGATTTGTCTAGTCCATTTGGAGAAGAGGACAATGGACATCCTCTTTCCAGGAGGGATATGAATTCTTTTTGACCTACAGAGGTCAGGGAAGGAGTGGAAGAGTACTTGACTCATAATCCTCATGTAGGCATTCTCTTTGTGAGAATATCTAGAGCCTATCATCTTGAGCAGACAGCTGGCCCAGTCTATTTTCTTCTTCAATACAAGAGCCCCCATGATGTTCAGTTGCTGCTTGGGCACTGCATCATGGGCAGATATCTTACATAGTAGTATCTTTCCTACTATATCTATTAGTAGTCTATACTCCTCAGAAAAGTTTATTTTCTTTAGATGAGTTGGTTTATCCCTTGAAAACTTCATGATGGTTAGCAGATGTTTGATTTCATCAGGTGTGAGGTCTATATATTCATCACCTAATAAAGGAATAATTCAGACTTGTTTAGTCATTATTTTAGAAGCTCATTTTCTTTCCTTATTTCATTTGAACAAAGAGGATATTAGGGTATACCTGATGTAAGATACAAAGGTGGCCCTAATATATTCTGCTGAGATTAAGACTGGTGTCTCGTATAGTGTTCCCTGGATTTCTCCTTGTTCAGATATCTGAACATGAGTTATTAACTCTGTGAGCTCTGATTCCAGGAGCTTGCACCTAGTGGAGATGAGCTTGTCCAGTCCTGCTGCAGTAAAAAGAGCAATGATGCTCTTGTAGTTTTCTGCGGCTGCTTGGAAAGACTCAAGGTCAATGTCGAAGCCTGAGTTGATTTTGGGAGCCATTTTAGGTCAGTGAAAGAGAGAGGAAAAATCGGCTGGTCTGAGGAGCAAGAAGGATGAAAGATGCAGAGTCGTGGAGGCTTCTAACTGAAGAGACTATTTAAGTCAGGTGAAGCGTCGAAACTGGACTTAATTCGAGGCTTATTCGGTATTTCAGTGGATGTGACTGAAAGTATTGTCGCTCGTTTTTATGAAGTCGACGTTACATCGATAGGGGATCGACGCTACTTTGACTGAAGGAGATCAGTGCCAGCGTCGAGGTCTTCTCGACGGTGCGTCGATTATAAGTCGATGTGACTTTTAATTTTCCTGAAAAGTTCTAGGTGTTTTATTTCTTTTCATCTCTTCCTAGCCCTAAAGATTTCTAAGTCAGTCTTGGACAACTTTCTACAGATAGTTTGATTGATTGTGCCAACATTGTTTGGCAAGGTGTCCAGTTTTATTACATATATAGCATTTGATTATCTTAGTATTGTGAGAATTTAAGTTTAGAGAGGAATGAAAGTGTTGATTAGAATAGAAGGTTTGATTAAGATGGGAATTTTGGTTAGGATAAACATTTTGGTTAGGATAGAGGTGTTGATTTGGATAAAAATCATGATTGGGATGAGTGGGTCCTGAATATGGGTTAGGATGAAAGGCTTTTGGAGAAAAGGTATTTAAGTTGCTCTGAACTTTTGTGCGTCGATATCTATTCGACGCATGTTGATAGTCGCGTCGATTTGTATTCGTTGCTTTCTCCAGATGGCGTCGATCTGATTTCAACGCATAGAGAAAATTGCGTCGATTGGAAGTCGACGTGCTTTTGTTCAAGCGTCTAGAAGAGGTCGAGGCATCTGAGAGGTTGCGTTGAGTATAAGTCGACGCACTATCATTTATGCGTCGATATGAAGTCGACGCAATTGTATCTTCAATTTTCATTTTACCTTTTTCTGTTTTTACTCCTTTATGTGTTGTTTTTCTTGGATTAGTTGTTTCTTCAGATGAAGTTTGTGAGTCATCAGCTGAATAATATGATGTCTCATCAAATTCCTTTATTTCTTTGAAGGAGTTTTTTTCCTTATCTTGTGGGTCTTTTTCTTGGTTTGTCCATTTGACAGGTTTAGTGAATTTTACAGGGCTCATCCAAGCAGGTTTGTTGGATGGAATTAGGCTGATTAATGGATCAGCCCCTAGCCCAAGATTCTTGTGTCTTATTTTTTGTTTTTCTGTGATTTACTTAAAAGTTTGGCTTCTCATTTTTATTGATTCTTCAAAGGCCTTTGCCTGGGATACCTTATCCTTAAAGAACTGATTTTCTATTTTAGCCTTTTCTACCTCCTTTTCTATGATGTTAGCCCTTAATTCATAATCTTTAGAGCATTTAACTTCTCTATTTCTCTGGTTTTTAGCTACATTGATTTGTTATTTTAGATCTTTAATTTCTTGTGTTGCTTTTAGTTGATCTAGACACATTCCCATAAAATCATTTCTGAAGTTATCACTTTGAAAATCTATTTTATCAAACATGCTTACCTCATCCTTATCCTCAGATTCCTCTATGAGAATAAGGCTATCTTCTTTTTCATCTTCAGAAGATATGCTTTCTTCTGATCCTGTCTCACTCCATGATTTAGCACTATCATTATTCTTTGATCCTTCAAGGGCCATCAAGCATAGATCTTCTTGCTTAGATTCTTCATTGTCACTCTTGGAAGAGGAACTGTCCTCAGAGTCTGTTTCACTCCAGGCTTCTGCAATAAAGCCTCTTTCTTTCTTCTTTTTCTTTTTCTTGGGATCTTTCTTTTTCAAAACTTTCTTTGTCTCAGCATTCTCTGGACATTCTGGGGTAATATGTCCAGATTTCCTGCAAGAATAACACACAATTTCTTTAGTGGGAGTTTTGTTATACCTTGGTTTTGACTCCCTTCTTCTTGATCCCTCTGTCTTGACCCATTTCTTAAATCTTCTGGCCAGGAAACTGAATAGTTCTTCTTCAGTGACAGGAGTCCCTTCTTCTGTTGCCTTTAAAGCTATGTTCCTATCTTTTGAGGAGATTGTAGTGTTTTCTCTTCTCTTCTTCTCTTCTCTAGTTTTCAGCAGTTGCTCATAGGATTTGAGTTTTCCTAAGAGAGCATCTGTTGAGATTTCCTTTTGTCCTCTTGTGTCTCTTATTGCCCATGTTCTTGAGTCCCATGAACTAGGGAGACTCATTAGCAATTTGTCATTAATCTCAGTGAGAGAGATCTCTCTATCCAAGTTTTTCAATTGATTGATGATTAGACTGAATCTGTCATACATCTCAGAGATACTCTCTTCATTTTTCTTTTGGTAGTTCTCATATTGGGAGATCAATAGAGCCTTCTTATCTTTCTTTTCATCAGCACTTCCTTCCACCATCTTTGTAAGAGCATCCCAAATTTCTTTGGCTGATTCACAGTTAACAACCCTTTGAAAGATGTCATCTGAGAGGGTTGAGACAAGTATGTTCATGGCCTTTAGATCACATGTTCTTGCCTTCTTCTCATCTTCTGTCCATTCAGATCTTGGAACAAGTGTTTGTGTGACATTGCCATTTGCATCCTTTCTATAAGGCTTTGGGGGACCTGTCACAGTAATATTAAACAAGTTATCATCAATAGAATTCATATAAATTCTAATTCTTGTTTTCCAAACTGCAAATTTTTCAAGATTGCACATTGGTGGTCTGGTGGAAGCATAATCTTTGATTTGTGCCATGTGAAAGATAGTTAAAAAATATATATATATATATATATATGAAAGGTAGGACCTTTTTGATCAAGGAGTTATCCTTTTTAGATCAACCTGCCTCTGATACCAATTGAAAGTGCACAGTTAACCTCACTAGAATTCTCTAGAGAGGGGGTGAATAGAGATTAAAAATATTTTGTGCAAAGTTAATATATATATGTGTATGATCACAGATTAGAGCTTCCCACACACACCAACAAGAATTAAACAAATAAAGAAAGTAAATGCAAGAAAAGAAATCACAGCACAACACAAAGAGATATAGTGGTTCCCCAAACTTTGGGTAGTCCACTCTTCTACCCCCTTGGTAGGAAATTCACTATCTTGTACTGAGTCTTTTGATAAGGAGACTCTTAGAACCACCGTGAGTCTTTTGACAAGGAGACTCTTAGAACCAACTGAGTCTTTTGAAAAGGAGACTCTTAGAACCAGTACACTGAATTTTTTGAAGAGAGATTCTAAAAACTCTTTTACAATGTTTAAGTAAGAATAAGAAAGAAGAAAGAAATAAGAACAAGAATGAATCTTCTTCCTAGCAAGAAGATTAGAAGCACAAGAAGTGAATTAATTTTTTCTTCTATAGAGAGAAGAAGATTTGTAGCTTTTCCCTCTTATGTGAGAGCTATCAGAATTTGCAGCAGAGTGACTTCAGAAGCAGGAGAAGAAGAATGCTTGAATATTGCTGCAGGGCTATTTCTCAATTCTCTCTTTATATCTTGGGAGCTTTTCCTCTTTTTCAATGAGTAAAAATGGTGGATCCCTCCTTTTTTTTTCTGTCGACCTCCTTCATATATATATAGCTCTGTTCATTCAAATAATACTCATAGGAGGAAAATTAATTATCAGACAGAGAATTAGAAGGATAGAAACATTTCCTTAGTTAGCATACCAATAGAAGGAAAGAATTCATTCCAATTTCAAATAATGTCCATAATGAATTTTATCAAATTAGTCAAGAATCTAATAGAGGAAAAGAAAGATTCAGAACGGCTATAAGACATAAATTGATTCCATATAAATCAGATCTATAAGATAAGGAAAGAGATCTGACGATTTTGAATTCTGTCATAAAGATCGACGTGCGTCGATTACTATTCGACGCAAGCGTCGAATACATCCTGTCTGGACGTCGAGAGGAGAATAAGGAAGGTGCGACGACAAAGGTGCGTCGACTACATTAGATGCGTCGACTGGAAATCAGAGTAGCGTCGACAACACATACGTCGAAGTCTTCCTAAAGTTACTTCGACTCATTCTGAAGGAAACGTCGACTACATTTCGACGTTGCGTCGAATACCATTCGACGCATATTTACTTAGCCTTATTTTTCATTCTTAGAATTCATATTTAACTCTTTTTCAGGGGTTAAGAGAAATCATTTTCCCAACAGTTTCTGTTCACCCAATTCCCTCGTCATCAAAGTCCTCCACGTCCAGATAAAAAACCTCTTACATCGATGTCCGCGAGTATACTGCTCGCAATTATAACATAACCCCTTTTGTGCGCCGGTCAAACATATCCATACAAGAAAGCCGATGGATATGTGGGGATTGGGTATCCTCGACTTATCCATCCCGAGTCCTTGTGCCTGTGGTTATGTAGGCATCCTGATCCAGCTAAAGTTGGCGTTCACACAATCTGATGTCCAATCACAGTCGATCGCGAAGCCCGACTGTAAAGATGGCGACCTGCATCTCAGGGGGCATCGTGACGTGAGCCAGAAGAATCTGAAAATGTTCCAGATATGCATCAACTTACCCCGTCTGACGTAATGTTGTGAGGGCGCCGAAGGGATTGCTGCTAATTGGAGGGCCAAAGCGCGTGTTGCAGACCCTTTTAAAGCCGCGCCAGATCATCTCTGGATTGTTGTCCTGCAAACGTGTGAACCATAACTAAGCGACATCAAGCATGTGGAAGGAGTCCAGACTTATTGATGGCGCGCCACGCCAGACACAGGTCTATTCTCGCAGGAGGCGGTAATCCGCTACCCATATGGACGATCCGTGTCCGTGGTTGCGTCCGGATGGTCGATTCGAGTCGATTTGATATATTACCTTTTATGTTTCGAGTTGTATTTGACGCCCGATCGGCCCGGACATTATGAGTCGTCCGATTCGGGTGCTTAAGTTGGTTTTAGGTCTATAAATAGTGCAAGGCAGCGGTTCACGGGGGTATCGAAGGCTTGCGACAGTTTTGCAACCGTCGGTCTCCAGCTCCTTCTGGTGCGCTGCCGGAAAGGAACTCCCCGCCTGGTGCGACTCCAGGGTAAGCCCGCCTTCCTCCTCTCCTCTGCCCATCCACCGTAAGCCCTAACCCTTCTCTACGATTTCCCTTTCCCCTTTCCTTCAACATCCCATGCCTGGAAGCCACTCCCGTTTCACCCTGTCCCGTAAGTCCACAGCCAGAACTTCCCATTATAATCCTGTGCCACTTCCCGTTATTTCCCCTTCCCAGAATTTCCTCCCAACATCCCAGCCAATTTCCTGTACCTTCCCATAACAACGTAACCTATTGTTTGGGTTTCCTACCACCACAATTTACTCCCTGCTGCCTCTGTCACTGTTTCTGAGCCAATCCAACGAACGAATTTTCTTTAGCCGCCTGTCCCTAAATCCCCCCTACCGCGAGTCCCCACAACCACCAGTCGTATAACCAGCCACCACTACACCACCCGAGCCCTCCCATCAGTCCAAAATCCTTCCCTGCGCCTTCTCCGCTCCGCAACGACCTTGGATACCCACAACCAGCCATCGTTCTTCTGCCACCTGCACATGTAAGTTGTAGTTTGATGTTTTATTCTCTATTGTTGTGTATTATGGCACCCGACCTGTAGTGGACATTTATTTTACTTGCTATTAGTTCGATCGTCGCGCGATTTGCAAGGCTTATTCTGTGCGTGCTAAATATTAATTGCGCCTCTATCGATTGTTGAATGAAATTTGTTCTCTTGAATCGTGGTTTGCGAACGCTTGTGCTTCTGTTCATTTTATAATAATTGATTACTGTTGCTAAATTTTAAAATGGACCTACTCTTGCAATTATATCATTTTCCATTGCATATACGGCTGCATTTAGAGCATCCACCCCGAGTCGACCTACCACTGCATCACTTATCCATTATGTTACCAATGTCTGTTGATGGCTAAATATTGTTCGCATCGAGTGAGCCATCCCAAAGGATCGTCCTTCCCATCATAAGTTGGGAAAGCCAGCTTGTTGTAACGAGGGATGATGTTGACTTCAAGTCGTATTATGATCGGGGGATCAGGGAGAAGAAGCAGTGGAGGACCCTGACTGCTGCTAGATTGCTCATGTGCAGGAATGATGAAGATTGGCAGAGCGGATGTGAGATCATTGAGATGACAACAATGTTCTCCTGATGACGCGCCTCGACTTCTGATGGCGTAGATCTGTTGTAGTTCGATTTGCTATGAGGGCTTGCGTCATGGTCATAAGCTGACTCAGTTGATCCGACTAGTCTCCCATGTTGCACGAGGAGCAAGAAACAGAGCGAGTTACAAGTTGGCTTGATTCTGACGGAACAAGCGAGACTGACGTGCTCGAACTTGGTGCGCCACGTGAACCACGCCGCTTCCCTATATTGATATTTAAATATATGTTATATATATAAATCAGAGGGTGACTCGAGACAATATGTTGATGATATGGTACTCTGTGAGGCGATGGGATCAAGAAAACGGGATGGACGAGTGGCAGGCTGGCGCAAAGTGCTATTTTTACTGTCCGAGGAGATCTATTGGAGGGCTGACAGGTAGAAAAGTTGCGTAGGGCTCAAAAATAGAAAAAGCTGTGCAAGGAGACAATAGATTGCAATCGAGCTCTTCGTCTCGAGGAAAGGAGTTGGCAAAAGGAGGCGTGTGAGCGTAAATGTGACCGTAACTGCTTGCAGAGGATGTCAACGAAGGAGACACGTCAGAGTGTTGTAGGGAAACGATGCTACTCGGCGTCGTCAAGCGGTAGGGAAACGACAATCGAATCTGCAGAAGAAGAGGGAGTGGTGCAACTTCTACTGCAGATGGCGAGGGAGGGGGCTCCCTAGGCATGATGGGGAAGACAATCTTCTTATGTTGGGACGATGACCGCTGGGAAGATGATCTTCCTGCGCGGAAAGGCTTACAGGACCTGCTCCATACGCGTCAAGGGTCACAGGCCGCGAGCTAAGGCTCGATGAGCTCCTATGGGCTGAAGCAACGAGTAGTGCAGCTGAACTAACGAGGAGTGCGATATCAGCGAGGAGTGTGTCTCTGATACCAAGTTGTTACGGGCTCGTCGTAGAACGTCGGTAGAGTTACCGGAGGATGACCGAAGACGGGAATGGAGGGGGAGACATGCTTCAGTCAATTTTTTTCATTAACAAGTTGTTACGGGCTCGCCGTAGAACGTCAGTAGAGTTACGGGATACTATGAAGCCGGAACCGCGGCTGCCTAGACGAGACGTGCTCGGAAGGAGAGAACTATCAAAATATTTTAACATGACAAGGGAAATATAGTGAACTTCTGGATGTCATTCCAAATCCAATGGGTCCTTTACATAGAGTTGCAAGAGACATAAACATAAATAAGTCCTAACACTTGGACTTACATAAATGACAATAATAAAACCTAATGAAAGACAACATAATAAAGCCCGATTGACTCGATTAAAGACAACATAATAATTGGGTGTGAAGCCCATAATATAACTCCAGGGAAAAATATTAAAGGGAATCCTACATCAAACAAAGCATTTATTAGAAAAATAAATATATTAAATTCCAGTGCCTTTACATGTCTTAGGTGGACATCAATTGCAAAATTGGGACATGAAATGATGATAACTGAAATCCTGAAATGAAGGTTACTTGCACAATTGTTCTCAATGTTATTATAGGACTGGAAGATAAGGTGACAGGTTGAGGTAGTGAATGCGACTTTAGGCCATGAAACCCTAACAATGGAGTGTTGGGGAAACCTGACTAATGTCCTAGCATGATCCAACATACAATAATTCTTTTGACAATATTTTGCAGTTAACAATAAATAGATAAAAGCTAATGCAATAATACACTTGATCACAAAATGGTTTAGAAATAAAAAAAAAAGTAACAAAATGGTTTAGAGAAAAAAAAAGTAAGATTAGGTTCGCACTCACAGTGAGAGCACTTTTAATTTGAATGCACAATAGAATAAGCCATACAAGTCATTACCAAAATCACAGAGGCGAGTAAACTATAAATAACGCATCCATAATCATACAAAAATTAGTTTGTATAGTGAAAAGGAAAATAAAGTCCAAATAAGGAGACTCGTGCATAGATATCCGTAGGTGGTGGGAGATGGAGATCCGATGTCCGTGGAGGAGTGGGGTGGTTGTCAGGGGATGTTAGATGACTATGAGTGGCTAGGGAGGTGAAGGTATGATTGTGGGAGGGCTAAATGGGGTGGCTACAGGTAGAGAAAGGGGAGGTGGGCTGCTGGGGGTTTGCTGAAGATCAGTTTTCTAGGGATGGATGGAAGGGGAGTTGGTGGAGACCAGCCCCGATTAGGTCGACGCAAAAGTGCCCAACGCCGCACCCGTCCGGACCTCTACCGGCCCTGAATTATTGCATTTAATTTTGTTATTTTGCAATTTATTTTAGTTTGCGTTTTATTTTGCACGCCTGCGTGCGTAGCCATATATTTGGAGTTATTGTATTTCCCATTATTATATATGTATATATATATAATTAACTGAATATATATATATATATACATATAATTACTTCCCTGTTAAACAGAGCTACAGCCGGTCCAACTTCCCAACAAATTTCTTCCCGATTCGGCAAGAAGACTCGCAGTGGCAGCTCGCGAAAGAAGTCTCAGCGCACATTCCCGTCTTTGGCGCTGCTTTAGAAACTCCCGCACCCACGTAGGGCCACGACCTCCTCTCCGACGGTTGAGGTCAACTTCTCCATGTTGCTTCGTCCACGAACTCTCCGGCAGTTGACCGATTGCTTGTTATTTTATCTTCCCTGTTTACAAAAAGGGCGGACAGAAAAAAGAGAAGGACGGTTGGAAGTATTTCACATTTTCGTTTGGATTGGCTGAAGTTTCTTTTAGGAGTTCTGTGAGAGATCTTGGGGTTGATTTTTGGAAGTTTATTTTTCTTACTATTGCCGGTGCGAGCATTCTCCGATGGTGAAGATGTTATATTTTGCTGCGTATTTTCTCCCAGCGACAGGGAAGATGAATAGTATTTAGGAATTGAAGTACTATTAGATGCTTGGGTAGAGAGAGCTGATGGATGGTTGAAGTACTATTAGAGCTGAGTTTGCGATTTTCTGCTTTGAAGTAGTCGACGGAAGAGGTGATGAACAGTAACATTAGAAGTCCTGTTTGATCTTTGTTTAATTTTCTGTAAGTTCAATAGTTTGCTGCCTGGGCCTTGCTCCCTTGAGCCCGATGGTTGGATTGCTAATTTCTTGCTTAGGAGTTTAGTGGGTGAAATCCTGCTTCCCATTTCGCTCACTAAAAGATTTCGATGAACCACTTTGAGTGATCGAGATTTCGTGGATCCACCTTGGGTGTGAGAGCGAGTGAGAGAGTAGGTTGTTTGGTTTGTGACATCCTTATATTAGTGAGTGTTCGAGTTTCCGCGGAGCCCCTTTCGTAAGAGTGTGAGTGAACTTATTCCGTGGTACCGTGTGTGATAGCGGTCGACCTCGGAGTGGGAGAACGAAGGTGACGAGGAATTCCTCGCGGGATCATCGTCGACTTCGGTTGCGGAAAGACACCTCTTTCCATGGGTAATTTGTTTCTTCCTCATCTTTTGTGTGCATCTATATTTTCTCTTTAGGAATTTAGATTCATTGTGGCTTTTTGCCCGGAATTTTGTCAGCGAACGCTACGTCGAAAACTCCAAACGGAAACGTATTTGGAGTTCACGATTTCCGTTTGCTACAACTAGGGGAAACGAAACGAAAGTAGCGAATTTTCTTCCCCGGATCTAGAATCGAACCATATTTCAAGAAAATTCATTTTTAAAACAAAATAGTAATTTTGTGCTTTATAAAACCTAGTTGTTTAATTTCTCAAGTTCGTGCAACAATCGCTCAAGTTTCAAATCTTAATTGCATGCATTTAGGGTTTCTTTAAAAATAGCCGACAGGCGCGCAAACCCTATGCGCTGTCCTGCATCAATTTGGTATCAGAGCGATGTTCCGAAATTTTTCTAAATTTCGAAATCCGCCCTGCGTAGAATAGGAACCCCGCATAGCATTTAATTTTTTCAAAAAAAAAAGTTCTTATTTTTATTTTTAGCATAATCATCCTTTTAATTGTATGCGTGCATGCATCTGCGTAGTGGTAGGTTAGTGAGTATGAGTTCACCACATCACACTCCGCCTGAACATCCTCCAGAGGTAAACAAAGAGATGCGTCGAGTTGAACGTGGCCAAGCGAGTCGAGTGAACGAAGGGACGGAGCCACCCCAGTGGTTTCTACCTTTCGCCCACCAAATGGCAGCGTTAACCGAGAGTGTCTATCAAGTGAGAGAAGGCTTTGAAAACCTTAGTGTTAGGATGAATAGTTTAGAAGTACCACCTCGAGTTTCAATGCCACCTCCAATTCGAGATGAGCAGTCTGTTCGTCCACAGTACGAAGCCCCTCCACACTATGGAGAGAGGTCTGCCCTTAGGAGAAATCCTCTATTTGAGGAAGAGGGTCGGAATCCCATAGATAGGTTCGAGTTTGCACGCGATCAGGGTGAGAATTTTCCAAGGAATTTTCCTGAACCCCAACGAGGGCCTATATTAGGCATGCGAGATAATTATCAGGAGAGACCACATTATGACATAGCGAGAGAGGAGCGTCCTCGAGACCATCATCGTCCTATACCGGCCATGCATCGTGATGATCGCCCTAGGGATTGCCATCGACCTCCGCCCCCACGGCGTCGAGATTATCGTGATCCTTACGATGATGATTACGACTATCCTCCCCGGGATAGGCGACCGGATCTCACACGAGTGGTGAAACTTGATCCACCACTTTATGATGGTTCTATGGATCCCAAAGTCTTTTCAGATTGGGTTATTGATATTGAGACTTATTTTGACTGGTATCGTATGACGGAGGACCAATAGGTTCAGTTCGCCAAAATGAGATTGACTGGGCGAGCGAAGATCTTTTGGATAGGCGAAGAGCGTAGTCTAGAGAGGAATGGACGCCCTCCCATTACACTTTGACCCCACATGAAGGCCATATTAGAGGAGCAGTACATTCCCCAGCATTACCAGTCCCGTCTACGAGACGAGTTGACGTCTCTACGTCAAGGGTCCAAATCAGTTTCTGATTATTTAGCTGAGATGAAGGATCTTATGATTAGGTGCAACGTAGTAGAACACCCACGTGACACATTATCCAAATTTAAGTGTGGACTGCGATCTGAGATCCGAGATGAGTTGATTCGATATGGCCACTATTCTCTCCCTGAGATCATATCTATCGCCATCGATATCGAAGAGCACCAGAAGAGAACCTCCCGGTTCAAATCTCAACCTAATACGAATACTTCTTACAAGAAAGAAGAACAGAAAGGTAAGGAGAGTGCGTCGAAGCCCACCTCGACTTACACCAAAGATCAGAATAGGAAGTCCCCATGGGAACTGTGACCCCTTCACAAATCCGATGTTATGAGTGACAGCAGATGGGCCATATTTCGAGGGATTGCCCCAAGAGAAAAGGCACGTTGGTTATTCATGAGGTGACCGAGGAGGATGAGCAGGTAGAAGAAGCTGGAGTCGAGAGGGACTCACATGTTTTGAACGACGAAGTGTACGGTACGCCTAGTGATGAGGAGATAGATCCCGGCGTTCTAGTGGTGAGATGCATGTTATCTACACCGCAAGAATCAACCGATTATTGGCGGACGAACATCTTCCAGGCCTACTTTAAGGCTGGGGAGAAAGTGTGTCGTTTAGTAGTGGATAGCGGGAGTTGTATTAATGTGATAGCTGAGACAACTCTAGCCCGCATGGGACTCCCATCCCCATTTCAGGTAGCTTGGGTTACCAAGACTACACTATCGGTGACTAGGAGATGTTTAGTGCCCATCACTATCGGTACATATTCCGATAAGATCTGGTGTGACGTTATGCCTATGGTTGTGTGCCACGTTTTACTTGGGCGACCTTGGTTATACGACCGAGATGTCACCATACATGGCAGGTCCAACACTTGCTCCTTTCTACTGGACGGGAAGAGAGTAGTGTTGACCCCGGTGCGACCCAAAGCACCGCCATTCCGCGCGAGTAGTAGTGCGAAAGAATCTCTTCCTCCCACTGAAAGGAAGAAGACTCTTAGCATTATACGAGGTACTGAGTTCCATCGAGAGAGTTTTGACTGTGGACTTATGTATGCCTTAGTGGTTTTACAGGCATCTGATTTATCAGAGGTATACGAGTCGACTCCTATACCTGCTAGGAAACTCTTAGAGGAGTTCCAGGATCTACACAGTGATGAGCTTCCGGCTGAGTTACCTCCCATGAGGTGTATTCAGCATGCGATAGACCTTGTTCCTGGAGCTTCCCTCCCTCATCTACCGCATTACCGATTGAACCCTGCCTCCCACGAGGAGCTGCAGAAGTAGATTGGAGAGTTATTAGATAGGGGCTTTATTCGTCATAGCCTTAGCCCTTGTGCGGTGCCTGCCCTCCTTGCCCCGAAAAAGGATGGTACTTGGCGTATGTGCGTTGACAGTCGTGCTGTCAACAAGATCACAGTGAAATACCGATTCCCGATGCCCCGACTGGATGACATGTTGGACATGTTGACTGGGGCGACGATCTTCTCTAAGATCGACCTTCGTAGTGGTTATCATCAGATCCGTATACGCGAAGGAGACGAGTGGAAGACTGCCTTCAAGTCGAAGGATGGACTTTATGAGTGGCTTGTGATGCCCTTTGGGTTGTCCAATGCCCCTAGTACTTTCACTCGGATGATGACCCATGTCTTCAGACCTTACATTGGGAAGTTCGTAGTAGTTTATTTCGGCGACATTTTGGTATATAGTCAGACTGAGAGTGAGCATTTGACTCACCTACGTACTATTTTCGAGCTCCTGCAAGCCGAGCGACTATACATCAATTTGAAGAAATGCGTTTTTATGGCTGAGTCTGTTATCTTTCTGGGATATATAGTGAGCTCCGCTGGCATCACTATGGACCCCGAGAAAGTCCGAGCAATTCGTGAGTGGCCTACACCTCAGAACATTCACGATGTCCGTAGTTTTCATGGGCTAGCCACCTTTTATCGTCGATTCATTAAGAACTTCAGTTCTATTATGGCGCCAGTCACCGAGTGTACGAAGAAGGGAAATTTCCAGTGGACGTCATCGGCAGCTAGAGCCTTTGAGATCATCAAAGATAAGATGTCCACTGCTCCTATTTTGAGACTCCCTGATTTCAGTCACGTGTTCGAGGTATCCTGCGATGCCTCTGGGGTTGGGATAGGAGGTGTACTTAGTCAAGAGGGTCATCCCGTTGGATTTTTTAGTGAAAAGCTTTCAGGCCCGAAGCTGAATTATTCCAACTACGAGTGCGAATTCTATGCGATTGTACAAACGTTGCGTCACTGGAGGCATTATCTATTGCCCAAGGAGTTTGTCCTCCACTCCGATCATCAGGCGTTGCGTTATATCAATTCGCAGCAAAAGTTGAACCCTCGACAGGCTAAATGGGTATCATATTTGCAAGAGTACACCTTCGTTCTCAAACACTGTAAGGGAACGGAGAATCGGGTTGCCGGCGCCTTTAGTCGAGTCACCCTCGTATTATCACAGATGCGTACTCAGGTGATAGAATTTGAGCGAATCAAAGATGACTATTCTAGTTGTCCCGATTTTAGCGGAATTTACGATGCGATACGCTCTGATCTCTTTCACGATGAGACAGATTATCTCATTCGAGACGAATATTTATTTCGTGGGACCCGTCTGTGTATTCCACGCACCTCGTTGCGAAATTTCATTGTATGGGAATTACATGTCGGAGGTTTAGGTGGACACTTTGGGCGAGATAAGACGGTAGCCTTAGTAGAGGAGCGATTCTATTGGCCCGGGATGAAGCGGGTTATCACACAGATTGTCAGTAGCTGCCGCACTTGTCAGGTAGCGAAGGGCAATAAACAACCCGCTGGATTATACACACCTTTACCGGTGCCCAGTATTCCTTGGGATGACGTTAGCATGGATTTTGTGCTTGGATTGCCGCGCACTCTTAGGAAACACGATTCCATTCCTGTAGTGGTCGATCGCTTTTCTAAAATGGCGTATTTCATCCCCTGCAACAAAACCGACGACGCCTCTCATATCGCCCGAATTTATTATAAAGAGGTTGTCGCGCACCGAGGGATACCTAAGACTATCGTTACCGACCGAGATGTGAAGTTCACCAGTTATTTTTGGAAGTCACTCTGGAGACTATTAGGTACTAAACTTCTATTTTCGACCGCCTATCATCCGCAGACCGACGATCAAACCGAGGTTGTTAATAGGAGTTTAGGAAATTTACTGTGCTGTTTGGTAGGAGATCACCAGGGGAATTGGGATCTAATTCTTCCCCACGCTCAATTGGCCTATAATAATTCGAAGAATAGATCTACGGGTTTATCTCCCAATGAGGTTGTTCATGGTCACACTGCACGAGTGCCGTTAGATTTAGCCCCACTACCACCCACTTTTAGGACTAGTCAGTTTGCACACGACTATGCATTGCATTTGCATGACTTGCATAAAGAAATTGAGCGGAAATTGCATAGTACTTATGATTTATACGCAACTCAAGCTAACAAGCATAAAAAAGTTATTAGTTTCAAAGTGGATGACTTGGTGCTGGTTCGGCTAAATCCGGAACGGTTACCTTCGGGTACCGTAAAGAAATTAGCTGACCGTAGAACTGGACCCTTTAGAGTGGTCAAGCGGATTGGGCAAAATGCGTATGAACTTGAGATGCCTTCCGTTTGGGGAGCAATTTCGGTTTTTAACGTAGCCGATCTGACTTTATTCCACGTTTATCCACATGAGTCTTTACATGTTCCATTGCCTTCTCCTCCATTTGATTCTTCTGGGTTGGTGAGTGCTAGTGAGGAGCCACATTCCGGACACACCGACACTCATTCAGTTACTGACACGCCATCTGCAGTTCGTCCGTTTCCCACTGACAGTTTTCAGGCTGAGCATGAGGCACCAGGTGATTCCGTCATACCAGTTCCCAGAGCCACTGGCAGACTTCCACGACAGATCTTGGTTCCCGAGCAGATATTGGATGATGAGACAGTGACCACTACTGATGGTGGTTTTCAGAGATACTTGGTTCGTTGGCACGACAGACCAGAGACCGAGACCAGCTGGGTCTTGGCCGAGGAGTTACAGCGTATGGATGCCGATCTTCTGCAACACTACAGGTCGGAACACTCACCAGAGATGAGTGATTTCGAGAGGGGGAGAGTTGGTGGAGACCAGCCCCGATTAGGTCGACGCAAAAGTGCCCGACGCCGCACCCGTTCGGACCTCTACCGGCCCTGAATTATTGCATTTAATTTTGTTATTTTGCAATTTATTTTAGTTTGCATTTTATTTTGCACGCCTGCGTGCGTAGCCATATATTTGGAGTTATTGTCTTTCCCATTATTATATATGTATATATATAATTAACTGAATATATATATATATATATATATATAATTACTTCCCTGTTAAACAGAGCTACAGCCGGTCCAACTTCCCAACAAATTTCTTCCCGATTCGGCCAGAAGACCCGCAGTGGCAGCTCGCGAAAGAAGTCTCAGCGCACATTCCCGTCTTTGGCGCTTCTCCAGAAGCTCCCGCACCCACGTAGGGCCACGACCTCCTCTCCGACGGTTGAGGTCAACTTCTCCATGCTGCTTCGTCCACGAACTCTCCGGCGGTTGACCGATTGCTTGTTATTTTATCTTCCTTGTTTACAAAAAGGGCGGACAGAAAAAAGAGAAGGACGGTTGGAAGTATTTCACATTTTCGTTTGGATTGGCTGAAGTTTCTTTTAGGAGTTCTGTGCGAGATCTTGGGGTTGATTTTTGGAAGTTTATTTTTCTTACTATTGCCGGTGCGAGCATTCTCCGATGGTGAAGATGTTATATTTTGCTGCGTATTTTCTCCCAGCGACAGGGAAGATGAATAGTATTTAGGAATTGAAGTACTATTAGATGCTTGGGTAGAGAGAGCTGATGGATGGTTGAAGTACTATTAGAGCTGAGTTTGCGATTTCCTGCTTTGAAGTAGTCGACGGAAGAGGTGATGAACAGTAACATTAGAAGTCCTGTTTGATCTTTGTTTAATTTTCTGTAAGTTCAATAGTTTGCTGCCTGGGCCTTGCTCCCTTGAGCCCGATGGTTGGATTGCTAATTTCTTGCTTAGGAGTTTAGTGGGTGAAATCCTGCTTCCCATTTCGCTCACTAAAAGATTTCGAGGAACCACTTTGAGTGTTCGAGATTGTGGATCCACCTTGGGTGTGAGAGCGAGTGAGAGAGTAGGTTGTTTGGTTTGTGGCATCCTTATATTAGTGAGTGTTCGAGTTTCCGCGGAGCCCCTTTCGTAAGAGTGAGAGTGAACTTATTCCGTGGTACCGTGTGTGATAGCGGTCGACCTCGGAGTGGGAGAACGAAGGTGACGAGGAATTCCTCGCGGGATCACCGTCGACTTCGGTTGCGGAAAGACACCTCTTTCCGTGGGTAATTTGTTTCTTCCTCATCTTTTGTGTGCATCTATATTTTCTCTTTAGGAATTTAGATTCATTGTGGCTTTTCGCCCGGAATTTTGTCAGCGAACGCTACGTCGAAAACTCTAAACGGAAACGTATTTGGAGTTCACGATTTCCGTTTGCTACAACTAGGGGAAACGGAACGAAAGTAGCGAATTTTCTTCCCCGGATCTAGAATCGAACCATATTTCAAGAAAATTCATTTTTAAAACAAAAGAGTAATTTTGTGCTTTATAAAACCTAGTTGTTTAATTTCTCAAGTTCGTACAACACTCGCTCAAGTTTCAAATCTTAATTGCATGCATTTAGGATTTCTTTAAAAATAGCCGACAGGCGCGCAAACCCTACGCACCGTCCTGCATCAGGAGTTGCATGTGGATGGCTTGGGAGATGGTGGCTGGATTGTAGGGGATGGTAAATGTACTAGCAGCGAGTATAGGGAGCTTGGGGGAGGGGAAGCGACTGTAGATGGGTTTGAGAGGGTTGGCAATGGATTCAGGGGGGCTGGGGAGGGCGGCAGTGGGTTGTAGGGGCAGGGAGGGATAGTGGACTGTAGGGGAAGGGAGGGATGTTGGGCTGCAACTCATGAAGGGCTGGACTGGCGGAAACAAAGTTGAGGGCCTAGGTGGTGGTCGGTTGTAAGAAGATGGGCTGAATGGGGGCGGCAACACAAGGAAAATGAAGGAAAGAAGGGGAAAACAATATCTAAGAGTCGACACCTAGGGTTAACAGAATCGGCACTATGAAATGACTAGCGGATCCTCAGGAAAATCCTCCAAAACCTTCAGTAAAACCTGTGCAAAGAGAGAGAGAAGATTTACAAATGAATTGTTATTATTTCTCTTACTAATATATGTACAAGATACTCCTTATATAGAGGGAAAGTGAAGGAGTTAAGAGACAATACAAGATGTGGGACTAAAGGATCCTAAGAAAAGAATGGGCCCATTGGGCCATAATACTTGGGCTAAATACAATAAATGAGAAAGGCTTTTTATGTATTCTCCAACACTCCCCCGCAAGTTGGAGCATACAAGTCGTAGGCACCAAACTTGGAGAGAAGCTGCCGATATAGTGGACGAGACAAGGCCTTAGTGAGTATATCAGAAACTTGATCGGCCGTCAGTACATGTCGTAGAATCAATTTTCGAAGTTGAACATTTTTCCAGACAAAATGACAATCGACTTCAATGTGTTTTGTGCGTTCATAAAACACATGATTCTCGTTGATGTGAATAGCAACTTGGCTATCACAAAAAGAACAGCCGGTGATGGATGTTTAACGCCCAAGTCAATAAAAAGACTCTCTAGCCATGTGAGTTTTGAAACAACGATGGTCATGGAACGATACTCCGCTTCTGCTGAGGAGCGAGCAACCACAGTCTGTTTCTTACTTTGCCAAGTAATCGAGTTCCCACCAAAATATGTGCAGTAGCCACTAGTAGACCGTCGATCATCGAGGGACCCAGCATAATCAGTATCGTAGTATGCAATGATAGACAAAGAAGTAAAAGACATGTACACCAGCCCTTATCCCGGAGCATGCTTCAAATATCTAAGAATACGCTCGACTGCCTGAAGGTGATTCGGGGAGCGTGCATGAAGCGACTGACCACACCGACCGCAAATGATATATATGGTCGTGTGATAGTAAGATAGGTTAGTTTGCCAACAAGGCGTCGATAATACTCCGTATTAGAAATGAGTTGATCAGAGTCCGAGCCATGAGCAGAGAGTTGGCTATTTGCATCCATAGGTGTATCTACAGGCTTACACCAAGAGTAGCCTGCATCGTGAAGTAGATCGAGACAATCTTTCCTCTAAGACGGAACAAGACCATCAGGTCGTCGGGCTACCTCAATCCCAATGAGGTAGGTAGCGGAGTCGGCCCAAGTCTTTAGTTTGAAAATGGGATGTTAGGTATTTCTTGATTTGAGTAATGCCGAGAAGATCATCAACCGTGACAAGGATATCATCAACATAAACCAGAATAATCACCGTGCCTGTCGGACGTCGGCGAATAAACAAGGAGAAGTCTGTCGAGCTTCAGGTGAAGCCATAATCACGAACCACTCAACTAAACTTATCATACCATGCCCGTGGTGTCTGTTTGAGTCCATATAGCGATTTCTTCAGATGACAAACTAGGGACTTCCTCGTGGTTGCTTAACGAGGAGGTTTTTACATATACACAGTCTCCACAAGATCGTTGTTAAGAAATGCGTTTTTGATGTCAAGCTGATCCAGCGGCCACTGATGATGGACAACAAGAGAGATTAAGATACGAATGATATTGAGCTTTCCAACAGGAGAAAAGGTCTCCTTATAATCAAGGCCGTGTTGTTGAGTAAAGCCTCGAGCAACAAGACGGGCTTTGAGGCGGTCAATCGTCCCATCAAGATGATGCTTCACAGTGAAAACCCACTTACAGTTAACCGTTGAATGATTAGGAGGAAGGGAAGCAAGGTCCCAAGTGTGGTTGGACCAAAGCGCAGCCATTTCCTCATCCATTGTCGCCCGCCACCCTAGATGCTGAAGAGCTTCCTACACAGAAGAGGGAGTGGAAATAGAGGACAAAGAAGTCGCAAACCTGCGCACATCGGAGGAGAGACGGTGCAAGAAAACATAATTAGAGAGAGGATGTGTTGTGGAGGACGTGGTCAAATCAACAGTCCACTGAGCATTAGTAGTAGACGGGGGCTATCTCAGGGCACCAGATCGAGGAGGGCGGTGAGAGTAGGCACGAAGAGGAGGGGCTGAGGCAGACGGTTGTGTCGGTAGTAAAAGTGGTAAAGAAGAGTGGGTAGGAACAAGAGGACGTGGTAGATCATGAGGTAGCGTATGCGTGGTGGAGGATGGAAAGACTGATTTTTCCATGAAAGTCACATCAGCAGACGTGATCAACTTCTGAGTGGAGGGAGAGTAACAGACATACCCCTTCTATGTGCGTGAATACCCAACGAATATGCAGCGAGTAGCACGTGGTGCCAGCTTGTCGATGGGAGGACCCCTATGGTGGACAAAGCAGACGTGGCTGAAGACCCGTGGGTTCAGAGGTGGAAGGGATATCGATCAGGGCATAAGAGAGAGAAGGGCGTCGCAAAGTTGAGAGTGGACGCAGGTATGCGGTTGATGAGATAACAAGCAGTAGAGACAACAAAATTCCAATAGTTAGTGGGGACATGCATCTGGAATAGTAGAGACCGAGCCGCTTCGAGAAGATGGCGGTTCTTCTGCTCACCAACACCATTCTATTGCGACGTATACGCACTAGAGGTTTGGTGGATGATGCCCAACGAGGTGCAAGTTTCCTGAAATGCATGCTCGGTGTATTCGCGCGCATTAACATTGCGAACAATTGTGATAATGCGGGAAAATTGCATTTGTGTTTCTGCAGCAAAGGAGCGGAAAAGGGACGGAAGCTCAGAGCGATCACACATCATGTATAACCAAGTCATGCGTGAATAATCATCAATAAACGTAAGAAATTAACGATATCCAGATATACTATCTGTTTTGTAGGTGTTGGGTATTGTATCCACAATTACCTGGATTTGAAGATGTCCCCTAGTGAACTAAATTGAATTGAGGATGTATTTGATGATTTCTGTTTAGATGTGTTATGACAGGTCTAAATGCTAAGTGCACACCAAAGTCAGGTTGCAATGGATCACCAAACACAGTTCTAGACAATGTAATCCCTCATTGTGTAGAACAAAGTGTTGGTCCATGTGTAATCTCTCTATTGGGGTGTACTTCATATACTCATAACTGAAGGTTTTCAAGTTTGAGGAGTGAAGCAGGTTTTCAGGAGAAAAGAAATTTTTGCTAAGTCAATTCGTCGAGATGTCTCGTGAAGTTCCGATGAATTTCGACGAATCCAGACAGAAGCCATATTTCTAGTTTAAAGAAGAAATTTCTGCGGCTAAGTCTATTCGTCGAATGTTCTCATGAACTCCCGACGAATATCGACGAACGCAGTCAGAAGTCAAAAAGGCAGACTTGTGATGGAAAATGTGCGGCTAAGTCAATTCGTCGAATGTTCTCGTGAACTCCCGACGAATTCCGACAAATGAAAACAGAAGACAGTTTTCAAGCTTTGATCAGTATTTTTCAATGGCTAAGTCAATTCGTCGAATGTTCACGTAAAGTCTCGACGAATGACGGACAGACGGATTTCAAATTTATGTTTCGTTTTTGAAATTTAGGGTTGGCCGCCATGTACAGTACACGTGGTGATCTCTCCTTGTTTGTCGCCCGAGCCGTTGGAGGTCTCCCTATAAATAATCTTTTATTTTTAGGGCATACAAAAGAAATCACCCGATTGTTAAAAAGAAGCCAGCCGTTTCCTTCTCTCTTGTTGAACAAGTTTCCGAGATCTAAAGTCTGCGCCGCTCAAGATTCGTTCTTCAGTGTTGCTAGAGATTTCTCAAATAAGAAGGCCTTTGATCTAGTTGCTGCTCTCTATATTGAAGATCTTTTCAAATTAATCAAAGGGCCTACTCAGATCAGGTTTGCCGATTCTTTACTCTTCCTAATCCTTGAAGATCCAAGCTTTCACTCTAAAGGAAGAAGAAAATTCAGTCTCTCCAGATCTGAAGTTAATCTCTATTGAGATTCAAGAGAAGTTTCGTTTCAAACTTTATTTAATTCCTGTAGGAGTTTTTACTCCGAGTTATTTTGTAGGAGTTGTTTACTCCGAGTTGTAGGAGTTGTTTACTCTGAGTTTGTAGGAGAGGTTGTTCTCCGAGTTTGTAGGAGTCGTTGTCTCCGAGTGTAGGATTTGTTGATAAATCTGAGTTTTGGTGAAGTTGCCGACGCTAGCCCGAAGTGCTAGATAGGCGGAGCGGGAGAGAGGAGTACCCACCTTTGGGGAACCTCTATAAATCTTGTGTCTCTGTGCTGTGATATTTATTGTTGTGTGTGTGCTAAATTTTTATTCCGCAATCGCAGTAGAGATCACCTATTCACCCCCCCTCTAGGTGATTTAGGTAGACAACGATTTCTTTCAATTGGTATCAGAGGGAGGTTATCTTTAAGAGATTAACACCTAGATTAAAGATCCTTCTACGTTGTCAAGATCTCTATCTATGGACAGAGGCATGGAAAGGTTTTCCTCCAAGCTCCCAGTTTGCACTAAGGAGAATTTCCCCATGTGGAAAGAAAGAGTTATCTTCTACATGGAAGCAAATGATCCCCGAATCTCCTAGATAGTTAAGGAAGGTCCCCATATTCCCATGGTTGCTTCTACCATTGATGCCACCAAACAAGTGCCAAAGAAACTGATGGACATGACAAAGGATGAAATTGCACTTGTCACTCTGGACAAGAAAGCAAAGCACATCATAGCTGG
Source organism: Dactylorhiza incarnata (assembly GCA_033032865.1). Classification (NCBI taxonomy): domain Eukaryota; kingdom Viridiplantae; phylum Streptophyta; class Magnoliopsida; order Asparagales; family Orchidaceae; genus Dactylorhiza; species Dactylorhiza incarnata. The sequence goes on along the minus strand of JAWHQI010000026.1, from coordinate 771,959 downwards.
TGCAATTGATGATTCAATGCTACAAAATCTGATTCACTGCAAGTCTGCAAAAGAGATGTGGGATTCTATTGTGGTTTTGATGGAAGGTACTAAAGAAGTTCGAGATGACATGAAGTCTTTGCTGAACCAAGAATACGAAACTTTCAAGCAACAAGGCAAAGACACAATTTCTGACACCTACGAGAAATTCTTCAAGATTGTAAATGGTCTGAGAAACTATGGAAGAGAATTCACCGTGGGTGAACTAAACGATAAATTCCTTAGATCTCTGTCTAAGGAATGGGACCCCAAGGTGATAGCTATCAGAGAATATGGTAAGTTGGCTACTACGGAGCCACAGATTTTGTATGGGAAGTTGCTCTCCCATGAGCTGAAGTTGAATATCAGGAAGTCAGAAGAGGAAAGCAGTAGGAGCTCTAGCAAGGAGAAGACCATTGCTCTAAAGGCTGAAAGCTCCCGGAGAAGCAGGGCTCTGTCCCCTGTGAGGGATGAGTCTTCTGAGGATAAAGCTGAAAACACTTCTGAAGAATCAGAACTATCTGAAGGAGAATTTTCTCTTCTCTCCAAGCAATTCAAAAAGTTGCTTAGCAAAAGGAGACATATGAGAAAATGCTCATCTTCCTCAAGAGATCACAGGAGATCACACCGTGACAGAAACGACAGGTATGGTTCTAAACCGAACAAACACGATTATACTGAACCTGTTTGTTTTTATTGTTGTAAAAAGCCAGGGCACATGATAACTGATTGCCCACACAAGAAGAAGGAATCTTCAAGAAAAGAAGAAAAGAAGTCCTTCAAAGGAAAGAAGAAAGAGGAGAAGAGTTTTGTTGCCAAGAAGTCCAAGACTCTGAGTGATAGTGACTCAAATGAGTCTAACTCCGATGAAGAGACATTCTTTGGACTGATGGCTCAACCTGATACAGAAGACCAATTTGGTCAATATAGAGGAAAAGGTCTCACAAAAGACTGCTTCTACAGTCTAATGGCCATGTCAGATGATGACAAAGATATTGTTCCTTTCACCGGTCAGGTATTATCTTCTACACCTCTTTCATGTTCAGAGACGACATCTGATGCTAATGAAAACTACTACTCGGAAGAGGATTCTGAGTTGACTGCTAAGTATGAGGAAATGTTGAAGGGGTTTAATGAGTGTCGAAAGCTTGTTAAAACTCAATCAAAGGAGATTCAATCCCTAAAGAATCAAGAATCAAACCTGAGAAAGGAGATTGAAGAATCTAACCTACTCAGGGATGAAATCTTATCCTTGAAGATTGCTCTCTCCGAGGCCACTTCAGCAGGCATTCAGAAGAGTGAAATTATCAATGATTTGACGAAACAGCTTGAGGCTGAAAAGAAGATCACAATGAACTTCTCTAAGCCCAAGACAGTTTTGCCTATCATAGACACTTTCACTGCTGGTTCTGGTAGTAGTGATTTGGGCCATGTTGCTGAAAAGAGCCTAAGTAAGTCAGCCAAAAGAAGAGCTGCTAAAGCAAAGGGCAAGGGTCCACATTGTGCTCCAACTTTCAAGAAGGTGATTCTTCCTACGAACACCTATGATTTTGAGAGCATTTATGGTCACTTCAGCAGACCAACCCATGTTGAGCCTGCCAAGGTGAACTCAGTGTGGACCAGACCCAGAAACTTTGGATCTAGCTCCCTCAAGGCTCCTTATGAGGAAGTTCAATTGAAGCATCATGGACCATTCGTTCATGGATCAAATGCTAAGAAGGCACCGCAGGTCAAGCCTATTGTGCCTAAGAATTGTGTATGTTGCACCAACGAGCCTTCTACCTCCAAGGTTGCTCCTCCTGCAAAGCCACCCGTTCAAAAGGTTCAGCATAACACAAAGAGGAGATACAATAGATTTGAATGCTGGTGTTGTGGTAAAATTGGTCATTTTGCCATAGATTGTTGGTTCAATCATACTGTGCCAAGAACTCCACGAGTTAACAGTGCAAGACCGACCACTTGCAAAGTTAATGTTCCAAGTGGTGTTCCACTAACAAGGAACCAAGGGCCTAAAAATGTTTGGGCTCCTAAGGGGTATTGATCATGTTTGCAGGAATGTCCAAAGACCGACGAAATTCCTATCTGGTATTTGGACAGTGGTTGCTCTCGGCATATGACCGGGAGAAGAAGATTACTTCAGGATTATGTTCCAGTTGAGAACGGGCCTAAAGTAAAGTTTGGCGGATCTGAACGAGGTATTATTATAGGCTATGGTTCTATAACCAACGGCTCAGTCGTTTTCACACGTGTAGCTCATGTGAAAGGATTGAAATACAATCTGATTAGCATAAGCCAACTGTGTGACAAAGGCTATACCGTTGAGTTCTTTAGAGATAGATGCCTGATAAAGATGTCCGTGTCTGCGGAAACTATTTTAACAGGCTCTAGGAGTAGTGGTATATACTGTTTGGATTTTATATGTTTACAGTCTTCTACCCCAGTGTTTTTTGTTGCCAAAGATAGTGCATCTCTTTGTGACCATTGACACAAGAGACTAGCACATATTAATTTCAAAACTATATCTATGTTATTTTCTCACAACTTGGTAAGGGATGCCCCCAAAGTTAAATGCATTAAAGAAAGCCCTTGCCATGCTTGCCAAATGGGTAAGCAAACAAAGGCTAGCTTTAAGAGCATAATTGGCAATAATTCTACCAGATGTCTTCATCTGCTGCATATGGATTTATTTGGTCCAATGTCAGTTAGAAGCTTAGGTGGGAAAGCTTACACCTTGGTTATTGTTGATGACTATTCCCGGTTTGCATGGGTGTTCTTTCTAAAACTTAAGTCAGAAACCTTTGGCATATTCACTACATTTGTCAAGCTTATTCAGAATGAACTTGACTGTTCAGTGGTCAAAATCAGAAGTGACCATGGAACAGAATTTCAGTCTGGGGCCATGACAGAGTTTTGTGAAAGTCAAGGTATCTCCCATGAGTTTTCCTCTCCACGTACTCCACAGCAAAATGGAGTAGCCGAGAGAAAGAATAGAACCCTCATAGAAGCTGGCAGGTCTATGTTGAGTGATTCTGCTCTTCCAGAATACTTCTGGGCAGAAGCTATCAACACAGCTTGCCATGCGCAAAACAGAGCACTCATCAATAAGAACCATCGTAAGACCCCATATGAGATTCTAAAGGGCAGAAAACCAAAGATTTCATATTTTAGAATTTTTGGCAGTAAATGCTATATACTTAACAATGAAAAACATCATACAACCAAGTTTAGTGAAAAATGTTTTGAAGATATTTTCGTAGGATATAGTAGCCATAGTAAGGCATATAGGATTTTTAATAAGAAAACTCTGGTGGTAGAAGAAACAGTCTATGTTGTATTTGATGAGACGAGCCTGCTGCATAGCAACTCGTCTAGTGTGTTCATTGAAGATGCAGGTGAAAAGCTAAAGGAACTCACTATGGAAGATGGAGTAAAAACCACAGATGATGCACCAAAGGTGACAGAAGAGATCTCAGATCACTCTGAAGATGAACAAGAAGTTCATGAAGAAGATGTTCCAGAGGTGGCTGAACCTCAAGTTGTTCCTGAAAATGCAAGTAACTTGGGAGTCAGATATTCAAGAGATCATCCAGCTGATCAGATTATCGGAGATCCTTCAAGCAGAGTTCTAACGAGAAGAGGTACAACTAACGAAGTTTTACATTTAAGTTTTCTTTCACAGATTGAGCCGAAGAAGTTTGAAGAAGCAAACACCGATCCATCTTGGATCCTTGCTATGCAAGAAGAGCTCAACCAATTCAAGAGATGTAAAGTTTGGGAGTTAGTACCAAGACCCAAAGGACAAAATGTGATTGGAACCAAATGGGTCTACCGGAACAAGCTTGATGAAAAGGGCATCATTACAAAGAACAAAGCAAGACTGGTTGCACAAGGATACATGCAAGAAGAAGGGATTGATTTTAATCAGACCTTTGCACCAGTAGCAAGACTTGAAGCCATCAGATTATTTCTGGCTTATGCTGCATATAAGGGCTTTAAGGTTTTCCAGATGGATGTGAAGTCAGCCTTCCTGAATGGAGACCTTAAAAAGGAAGTATATGTAGCTCAGCCTCCAGGTTTTGCAGATCCTAACTTTCCTGATCATGTATATTATTTACATAAAGCTTTGTATGGTCTCAAACAGGCACCCCGAGCCTGGTATGAGACATTGTCTAGGTTCCTTCTTGAGAACAAATTCACAAGAGGAACAATAGATAAGACATTGTTTCTTAGGGAAGTGAAAGGCGAGATTTTGCTTGTGCAAATCTATGTCGATGATATTATTTTTGGCTCTACAGATGACAAACTTTGCAAAAAGTTTTCTAACTTGATGCAAGGTAAGTTTGAAATGAGCAGTATGGGAGAGCTGATATATTTCTTAGGACTCCAGGTGCACCAATCTGAAGATGGAATTTTCATCTCTCAGACGAAGTTCACCAAAGAGCTCCTTAAGAAATTTGGAATGGAGAGTGCAACCTCTATGAGGATTCCAATGGGCTCAAGCATGTCTCTGGACAAGGATGAGAAAGGGAAACCTTTTGATGAAACCAAGTACAGAAGCATAATTGGGTCCTTGCTTTACCTTACTGCTAGTAGGCCTGATATAATATTTTCAACATGTGTTTGTGCCAGGTATCAGGTGAACTGTAAGGAATCTCATTATGCCGCTGCAAAGAGGATTTTGAGATACCTTAAGGGTACACCAAATCTCGGCTTATGGTACCCGAGAAGCAATGACTTTGAACTAATTGGTTTTTCAGATGCTGATTTTGCAGGTAGCAAAGATGATAGAAAGAGTACTTCAGGAACTTGCCAATTCTTGGGAAAAAGGCTTGTTTCATGGAGTAGCAAGAAGCAAAATTGTGTTGCAATATCAACTGCTGAATCGGAGTATATCTCTGCCGGCAGTTGCTGTGCACAACTCTTGTGGATAAAGAATCAGCTTGAGGACTATAACTTAAAACTCACAGAAATCCCCATGTTCTGTGACTCCTCAAGTGCTATTGCCGTAGCAAATAATCCAGTCTCTCACAGCAGAACAAAGCACATCGAGCTTCGCTACCACTTCATCCGGGAACATGTTGAGAGTAAGGATATAAATTTGTTATATGTTAATACTGACAAGCAAATTGCAGATATTTTTACAAAGCCTCTGGACGAGACCAAGTTCAATTTCTTCAAAATGGAACTTGGAATGCTTAACAAGGAATCTTGAAGACAGGACTGTTGGAATTTCACGGGATTTCACATGTCAAAATATTTCTCTTCTCGGACACGTCTCCCGTAAAATCTTATTATTAAATACAATTTATTGGATCCGAAGAGCCATCCGTGAAATCAGGTTCCCCGCCCAATTTTTTATATATATATATATAAATATTGAAAACACGTGATTCCACGCGTCCCTTCCGTGAAAACCCTTCTCGTCTCTTCGTCTCCCTCGAGAAATCACTGTTCTTCTTCCCGATTTCGTCAAGCTCAATGGCGCCAAAAGCAGGTCTGCATTCTGGTGGAGAGCTAGTGCGAGGTGCGTTTAGAGCGGCTTCAGATGAGTTCAGAAACATCATCATGATGCTTGATCTCGCCGGGCTCAATTATGCTTTGGAGGAGCCGGCTAAAATTTTAGAACAAGATGTTCTTGAATTCTGCAGGAATGCAAAAATTTCCAGTCAAGGCAAGAAAATAAAGAGCTGCATCAGGTCGTGTAAAATAGTTTTGAAAGCCAGTGGCATCAACAGGATCTTGAGGATGCCTGAAGTCGAATCAGAAGAAGTGTATGCTGAAGACATTCTCAGAGCCAAGAGATTTTGTGGCATCTCTGATGAAGGTTCTAAAATAAGAAGGAAATTCATGAATGATGGAGGCAAATTGTTATGTGATATTTTAGGAAAAGTTTTATTGTGCAAGGTAGGCTCTCATGACTACCTATCTGAAGAAGCTTTTAAGATTCACACTGCTATTATCTGTAGAAAAGATTTCAATTTTGGTGGTTATATTTGAAAAAATTAAAGAAAGTTTCCTAGCCCCAAATTTTGGCAGAATTCTTAGTCTGCTGCTGAATGGTAGTAATCCTGATATGTTTAATCTTGGAAGAGGCTCTCCACTCCATCATACAAAGAAAATTACCTCATCTATCTTCTCCAAGTGGGAAAGAGTCATCCCAAAAGGTGGAGTTAAGAGAGCTGCTGATGCTGATGAAGCAGGCTTGCAGAGGGATGACAGATTTCTGGAAGAAGGTCAACCCTCAAGGGGAAGTGGACCTAGTCCAGCTCCTGATCAGGGAAGAGGTGAACATGTTGAGGGGGAGTTTCCAACCCCAAGAGACAATGTTGAAAGTGGTGTTGCTACAAAAGAAATTCCTCCCAGTGAAGCTGATCAAGTTCCTGTTGATCCAGTTAGTACTGCTGTCCCTGATGTTGTTCATGACCTGGAGGGTCAAGGGAAATTTGCTGATGTAGATGAAGCTGCTATGCTAGAAGAATCAAGGAGATCACCTGCAGTGTTTGTTTCTAATTCAGAAGATAATGAAGACTTGCCAGATCCTGCATCTGTTCATTCTGAGAAATCTGATTCAATGGAGAAGGGCAGTTTTGGTGCTCAGTTGGAGTTAGCCAAGAGGGTGTCTTTGGCTGAGGGGGAGAAAGAACAGGAAGACATATTCATGGGAGAATCCGCAGTTCCTCAGGTTCTTCCTTCTGTGCTGCTCTTGCCCCCACCAGAAAGTCTTATTAGAAAATATCCAAGAGTAACTGTGCTTGATGAGCAAGCACAGTCTACCAGTTTTGTAGCTGATAGAGCCTCTCCTGAAGATTTTGAAACTGGAGAGAGCTCTCAATCTTCTCTGCTGAAGTCTATTGCAAGTTTGATGCAAGCTCAGACTGAGCATTTTGATAAATCTATCAAGAAAGTCTATCAGAAGATTGATACTGTTGATAGTGCTTTGAGGCAGGAAATGACTGAAATGGGCAAATTCAAAAGTGATCAAGAAGCCTGGATGACAAAGGCAGGAAAGGCATTGGACCACACCAATAAGGGAGTTGGGCATGTTCTAAATAACTTGCATCAGGTTGCTGAAGATGTTGTTAATCTGAATATTGCTCAAACAGCTCTCAGAATTTCTCATGATCAAGAGCTTAATTTTCTGGATGATCAAGTTGAAAGGCAACTGGCCAAACTCTATGCCCTCCTACATGAAGATGTCATAAAGGGGGAGGAGAGTATGGTGTCTAAGATAGAGGAGAGTGCTAGTAAAGTGAATGATTTGGATGGTAAAGTGAATGATTTGGATGGAAATGTATTTTCAAAAATACAAGAGCTTCAGGAGAACATCTTGCAAAATGTTAAAGATGTAAATTGGTATACCCATGAATCAACAAGTTGGCTGTTCAAGGAAGTTGCAGGCATGCTTGGATTCACTGTTGTGGACAAAATGCCAGATGCTCCTTCTTCAAGTGGTCCAGGTCCAAGTGCTCCAAGTTCCTCTCCAATTCCTGTTGAGGATTTTGATTTTGCTGAAGCAGATATCCCAGCCTCCACCTACCAAGAGTTCTGGGATGATCCAGTGCTTGAAAGCTCCAAGGTTCCTGAATCTTCTGAAAAGTCTTTAAAAAGGAAGATTTTTGGTGATAAACCTTCTGCTAAAAGGTCCAATCCTCATAAGAAGATCAGAGAATTTTATGATAGGCCTCCTCCAAGAAATTTCCAAGAAAGCTGGAGTCCTACTTCCAAAGGTATTGTTCTCACAACCTTCAATCTTGTCAGTAAGTACCATGAAAGTGCCAGTGATCATTACAGTCAGGATGAATGGGACAAGTTCAAAAAGAGAACAACTGAAAGGAAAATTCATTTCAAGACAGGTGGATCCAAAGAAACTGCTCCTGATAAATATTGGCCTAAGCCAAAGACATTTTTTGAAAGAATGGAATCTGAACAGAAAAGGAGAGCTGAAGCAGTGGAAAGAATTTTTGGAAAGCAGAAAGGCAAGGATCAAGCATGAGCTGAGCTGTTCTGGAATCATGCTGTTGTCTTTGTTTATATATATATATATATTTGTGTTAAGATAAACATTGAGTTTTTCTTTAAATATTACTGCTGATTAATGCTCTTCTTATTCATTATATTTTCTGTACAATTCAACTTAGTGCATAGGGTTATGACATCTTCAAATAGGGGAAGATTGTTGGGTATTGTATCCACAATTACCTGGATTTGAAGATGTCCCCTAGTGAACTAAATTGAATTGAGGATGTATTTGATGATTTCTGTTTAGATGTGTTATGACAGGTCTTAATGCTAAGTGCACACCAAAGTCAGGTTGCAATGGATCACCAAACACAGTTCTAGACAATGTAATCTCTCATTGTGTAGAACAAAGTGTTGGTCCATGTGTAATCTCTCTATTGGGGTGTACTTCATATACTCATAACTGAAAGTTTTCAAGTTTGAGGAGTGGAGCAGGTTTTCAGGAGAAAAGAAATTTTTGCTAAGTCAATTCGTCGAGATGTCTCGTGAAGTTGCGATGAATCTCGACGAATCCAGACAGAAGCCATATTTCTAGTTTAAAGAAAAAAATTCTGCGGCTAAGTCTATTCGTAGAATGTTCTCATGAACTCCCGACGAATATCGACGAACGCAGACATAAGTCAAAAAGACAGACTTGTGAAGGAAAATGTGCGGCTAAGTCAATTCGTCGAATGTTCTCGAGAACTCCCGACGAATTCCGACGAATGAAAACAGAAGACAGTTTTCAAGCTTTGATCAGTATTTTTCAATGGCTAAGTCAATTCGTCGAATGTTCACGTAAAGTCTCGACGAATGACGGACAGACGGATTTCAAATTTATGTTTCGTTTTTGAAATTTAGGGTTGGCCGCCATGTACAGTACACGTGGTGATCTCTCCTTGTTTGTCGCCCGAGCCGTTGGAGGTCTCCCTATAAATAATCTTTTATTTTTAGGGCAAACAAAAGAAATCACCCGATTGTTAAAAAGAAGCCAGCCGTTTCTTTCTCTCTTGCTGAACAAGTTTCTGAGATCTAAAGTCTGCGCCGCTCAAGATCGTTCTTCAGTGTTGCTAGAGATTTCTCAGATAAGAAGGCCTTTGATCTAGTTGCTGCTCTCTATATTGAAGATCTTTTCAAATTAATCAAAGGGCCTACTCAGATCAGGTTTGCCGATTCTGGCGAGGCGTTCAACGTGATGTTCGCCCTTTATGGTCGCGCAGATGCTGAATCCCTGCAAGATGTACATGCCGAGTATCTGGCGCACCAGAGCTCGCGACCTTACCTGCGGGCTGCCGAGCTCGGTCATGCGACGGCGAGGAAACTGCTTGAGTACGAGCAGGTGATCAAGGTGCAGAGCAAGAAGCTCATCACCATGGGGCTGGAGGCACCAAGTGGAAAGATCATGAGGTACTCGCACGTCGCCTTTTTGATCTCTGGGATAGTCGCCCTTCGTGCCGATCGATGTTTTGCTAACCACTGTCTTTATCTGTACAGGCCGCTGAGGTGGAAATGGCGAAGAAGGTGTCCCAGCTGGAGAAGGAGCTGGAGGATACTCGGTAGACCTTGGAGGCCGCCCAAGTTCGCATCGCCGAGCTGGAAACTCGGCCTGCCGAGCAACAACCTTCGTCAGCGGGCCCCTCCAGGGTTGGCAAGCAGATTCGGATACACGGCGATGAAATGCCGCATATTCGCCGTGAGATCGCGCGAGCAACCGGGAAGGTGGTCTTGAGCAAGCTGAAGGCCGAAGGCCTCCTGAAGCCGGAGGCAATGGACCTGACGGTCATGGATATTATCCCGGCACTACTCGCCGAAGAGTCCACTTCTCCCGGGCGAGTTCTTTCGTCGTCTTCTAGCGATGATGACGATTCTGAGGAAGAGGAGGATGATGCCGATGTCGATGGCGACGATGATGGCGAGGACGATGATGGAGCATAATCGCCTGGTTCCTTTTTGCAAAAGTTGTATAACATTTTTTTTGTATATGTTCTTATGAAAGTAATGAATACCATTTTTTGCTCGCCTTTTGTAGTCGCTTCTTGCTTTTCTTCTTTTGAGGTTATGTCGAGTAGGCTCTTAGGTTCGAGGCGAGGTTGAGTGCTCGCTAGGCGACTAAGCATAGACGAGATAGGATACTGCGGACGACGATCATACCTTGCTCGCACGTTAGTTGCTCGCTTGTTGGATACTCGCCTCTATATACTCGTACGTGCATACTCGTATCTGCATACTCGCACCTGCATACTCGCACCTGCATATGAAGAAGTCTTTTTAGAGGCATGTAATCCCGAGACTCCATCTTGTACCCCCATGTTTGATGTTGATGGAGAGATTGGCATAGTAGGGAATGACTGTCGGGGAGGTTCCAGAGGAACACCTTCCAAGGGAACACATCATCCCAAGGTCTCCATCCTACTGCTCTTTTTGATGCTGTTGAAGAGATCGACACAGTAGGGAATGACTGTCGGGGAGGTTCCAAAGGAACACCTTCCAAGGGAACACACCATCCCAAGGTCTCCATCCTACTGCTCTTGTCGATGCTGTTGAAGAGATCGACACAGTAGGGAATGATTGTCGGGGAGGTTCCAAAGGAACACCTTCCAAGGGAACACACCATCCCAAGGTCTCCATCCTGCTGCTCTTGTTGACGATGTTGAAGAGATCGATACTTCCCTTCCATTCTTGACAACCAGAGAGGATTTAAACATACCTACTCAAATGATCTAAAGGAGTAAATGGGAGCGAAATGCTTTGCTGCGAGCCTTTGGCCCTCGAGGGTTTATGAGACCTTTATTCAAGGGTTCCCTGCGAGGTTAAGTGGATCATCTCTTCGTCGGATTGGGAGGTCAGCGTCCAGACTTCTTCCTGATAATCTTACCAGCCGGATGAGAGGTGCGGTCGGAGGGTTCCTTCAGCCAACGTGCAAGGGGGGAGTTGATCTCGACCGTCAGTGCAGAGGCTTGGTCTTATGAGAACGCACTACCGAGGCTCTGTCCCATCACCCGTTCTGGGTTTTATAAGAATCGAGTCGGAGGCCCGTTTCCCAACCCATCGTGGAGATCGACTTCACCTTCTTTTAGACAATTGCTTTTTTGGAGAAGAAAAGAAGCTCTCGCAGCCCGTTTTCCGGGGGGGGCGAGGAATTTATATTCATTGTGGAAAATTACAAAAGAGGGGGAGAAGACACCTTCCCTGCTCAGGGATAAAACCTTTTCAGGTCGTCGCCGCTCCAACTATTCCCCAATAGTTCTCCTTCTTGGTTCTGTAGACGATATCCTCCCGTCATGAGCGCTTCGTGGACGATAAAGGGCCCTTCCCAGTTTGGGTTGAGCTTCCCTACGGCCGCTGATCTTCCTGCCGCGTCTACTTTCTTCATGACTAGATCACCTGCCAGGAAGTGTCTGAGGCGGACATGTTTGTCGAAGTGTTTTGCCATTCTGCGTTTGATCTTCTCCTGCCTGGCAGATGCCAGGTCTCGGAGTTCCTCGATGTAGTCGAGTGACAGCTCTTGTGCTTCGTTATTTTCCAACCGCTATTCTTCATCTCCACCCTGGGCTGCGACCACCCTTAGACTTCTGACTTCGAACTCCACCGGGATGAGAGCCTCGGACCCGTGAGAGAGTTTGAACGGGGTTTCCCCTGTGGCTGAGCTAGGAGTGGTTCTCAAAGCCCACAAAACCAGGGGAGCTGCTCCGCCCAATTACCTCGTAGGTTCTCGACCTTCTTCTTCAAGAGGTTGATGATTAGCTTGTTGGCGGCCTCCACTTGTCCATTACTCCGGGGATGGTGGACAGAGGCGAAACGGAGATCAGTCCCAAGTTGCTTGCAAAAATCTTCCAGCTCTAAGCTGGCGAATTGGGGACCATTGTCGGTGATGATGGCGAGGGGGATTCCGAATCTGCAGACGATCTCTCCCCATATGAAGTTCTTCACGATTTGAGAGGTGGTCTTGGCCAGAGCTTTTGTCTCGATCCACTTGGAGAAGTAGTCGATCATGACGAGGACAAACTTCCTCTGGCCACTAGCCGAGGGAAAGGGACCTATCAGATCCATCCCCCAGATAGCGAACGGCCACAGGGAGGTGATCGAGCGAAGTTGTTGGGCTGGCTGTAATTGAAGGGGGGCAAACAGCTGGCGCTTCTGGCACCACTTCGAGAAGATCTCCGCATCCTTCCGGATAGTGGGCCAGAAGTAACCATGCCTCAGGATCCTTTGCTCCAAAGTGCGAGTCCCAAAATGACTTCCGCACTCTCCCGAGTGGATCTCTTCCAGCACTCGGGCTACTTTGTCTTCAGAGACACATCTAGCCATAGGGCCCGAGATGGTCTTGCGATACAACTCTCCGTCCTGCAATAGGTAGTATGCTGCTTTGTATCGAAACTTCCTTTGGTCACCCTCCGCTGGGAGTTGCCCGGAACTCAGGGAGGAAATGAACGGATCCATCCACGAAAGACGCCGATCGATCTCCATCATCTCTCCTTCCTCAATGGATGGTCGAAATAACTCTGTGATCATCCTTCCAGCCCTTGGCCCGTACTTGGCTAGGCGATCAGCTGCTGAGTTTTTCTCTCTTGGGACATGCTCAACGAAGGACTGAAAGCTTCCTATCAATCCCTTTACCTTGACCAGGTACTTCTGCAGGATGGTGTCGCGTACTTCGAACTCTCCCCGAATCTGCGACGCGACCACCATTGAATCCGTGAAGGCCCCGATGTCTTGAATCCCCAACTCTCTTGCGAGACGCAAACCTGCCACTATGGCTTCGTACTCGGCTTGATTGTTCGTAACGGGGAAGAGGATCTCGACCGCCTGCTCGATCCTAGTCCCCTGTGGGCTGACTAGCACGATGCCCACTCCCTCAGAGCTTTTGCCCGAAGCTCCGTCCACGAACATCTTCCAAGGAATGTGAGTAGTTGTCTCCTCTCCTGGCTTTGCCTCTACTGAGAAGTCGGCTAAGAAGTCTGCCACCGCCTGCGCTTTGATCGCCACCCGAGGCAGGAAGGAGATGTCGAACTCACTGAGTTCTACCAACCATTTCGCCAGCCTTCCTGAATGCTCCACCCCTTCCAAGATATTTCGGAGAGGATGGTCAGTCACGACCCGGATGGAGTGAGCTTGAAAATAAGGTCGGAGCTTCCGCGCCGACACCACCAAGGCGAAAGCAAGCTTTTCCAAGATTGGATACTTCAGCTCCGCCTTCTTGAGCACCTGGCTAACATAATAAATGGGGAGTTGCTTCCTTCCTTCTTCCCGGACCAGTACGGAACTTACTGCTTCCACCCCTACTCCCAAGTAGATGAGTAGGTTTTCGCCTCCTTTCGGGCTCTGAAGGAGAGGTGTCTGAGTCAACTGCTCCTTCAGCCTACCGAACGCCTTCTCGCACTCGTCGGACCATGCAAAGTTCTCGCTCTTACGGAGCGTCTTGAAAAAGGGAGAGCACTTCTCTCCTGCCTTGGACAGAAAGCGGCTAAGACCTGCCAACCTTCCTGTCAGCCTTTGGACTTCTTTCATGGTCTTTGGGGAAGTCATCTCCAGGATTGCCTTAACCTTGTCAGGGTTCGGCTCTACTCCTCCCGGGGTGATGAGGTGCCCCAGGAACTTTCCCCTTCCAGCCCCGAACACGCACTTTGCTGGATTGAGCCTTATTTTGAACTTTCTGAGCGTTGCGAAGGTCTCCACCAGATCAACCACATGCTCTCGGGCACTCTTGCTTTTAACCAAGAGGTCGTCTACGTACACCTCCAGGTTCCTCCCCTTTTGCCCCTCGAACACGTGCTCCATCATCTGCTTGTAGGTGGCTCCAGCGTTCTTCAAGCCGAAAGACATCATCTTATAGCTGTAGCAGCCATCACCCGTGATGAAGGACACATCGCGACAATCAGGGGGATGCATCCGGATCTGGTGATATCCTGAAAATGCATCAAGAAAGCTCATTACAGAAAAACCGACGGCTGAATCAACCAGCGCGTCGATCCGAGGCAAGGGATAACAATCCTTCGGGCAGCTTTTATTCATCAAAGAAAAGTCTACACACATTCTCCAGCCCCCTCCACTTTTCTTAACCATTACAACATTTGAGACCCAGCCTGAATACTGGATCTCGGATACAAAACCTGCATCTAGCAGTTTCTTTACTTCTTCGCGGATAGGTCCGGCCAACATGGTGGCACTGGACCTCTTCTTCTGGCGGACGGGCTTAGCTGCCGGGTCCAGGTTGAGATGATGGCAGGCAACCTCAGCAGCACTTCAGGCAAAGATGTCGACGTTCTCCTGCAGGCACGTCATCATCTCCATCTTCTCGCTGACCTGCAGCGATCCTCCGATCTTCAGCAACCCAGGTACTCCTGCCTTGGAGAGTACCTCGATTTCTTCTATCTCCTCGGATGCCTCCAGCCTGGCTGTGCTCCCCAGCATCTTCTCGAACTCCTCGGCCTCGGTCATCCAGCTGATAGTGCTGACGGCGCTGAGGTAACATTCGCGGGCGGCTCTTGGATCGCTCCTGATCCTCACCTGAACGTCTCCCTGGCAGTACTTCAAGCACTAATGGTAGGAGGACGGAACGGCTTTGAAGGTGTTGAGAAGCGGCCTTCCGAAGATGGCCTTGTAACAACTCGGGGCATCTACAATGACGAAGAGGCAGGTAAGGGGGGTGCCGCCGAGCGTTACTAGGAGATCTACTCCTCCCCCCACCTCCTTCCTCTCCGGAGAAGCCAAAGAGGGGACCATCCGATGCTCGGACTCTTTCTGCTCCGACTCCCAATCCGTCGAACGTCTCCTTGAAGATGACGTTCACGGAGCTACCGTTATCGACGAGGATTCGATCCACGGTGAAGTCTTCCACTGCTGCTTGGACTACGAGGGCATCATGGAAGGGGTTCTCATTCCCTAACATGTCCTCTTCAGAGAAGGTGATCTCCTCTAACGGGGGCGGTGCTTGTGAGGTCGAGGCGACACTCCTCCGATAGATCTGATGGAGACTTCCTTTGCGGGAAGCTCCCAGCCCTGCTCCCCTGTGGATCACCCCCACTCCTCTGCCTCCCTGGGCCACATCTCCTCGACCTCCATGGTCGACTCGGTCCTCGTTCCTCCTTCGACCGACCGCTTGAACTGTCGACGGCTCGACAGGGGCTTCAATCCTCGGGAGCTCTCCTCCTGCTTCCCCTGCTGTCAACCTTCGACGGGCTTCCCAAAAATCCGGGCAAGCCATCGTCCCATGACCTGCCACCTGATGTAGGTCACAAAAGAGGGGGATCTCCTCTTCCTGCCGCGTCTTCTTTCGATACTTCTTTTCCTGCCGGTTGCCACGCTTGGTAACCGCAATCGCTTCTTCCCTCCTTCTCTCCTGACGCCTTTCCGGTTGATCGTAATGCCTTCTTTCAGGGGATCTCCTTCCCCTTTCCTGACGATGAGGTCCCCCTGCCGGTCTCCAAGGTGGCCGGTTAGCGGGGACTTGATAGCGCATCTCCTCCTCCCGACGCGCGGGGGCTACGACGAGCCTCCTCTCGTCGTTTCTCCTTGGATCCTCCTTTCTGGGCTCTCTTCTCCCTCTCTCCTCCCTGCTCCTTTCCTCTGGCTTTCGCTTCTCTGCCCTCCTGGGCTCTTCCTTCTTCCTCTTCTTGGGGGCCTTCTCTTCTTCCTCCTCGTCATCTTCCTTTATCACTCGGGTGAGCCTGGCTAGGAAGCCGCGGTTGGAAGCCTCTCCCTGAACAAACTGATTGGCCCTCTCGATGAGATTGTCGTACGAGTATGGAGGGTTCCTACCGATCTCCAACTTAAAGAGGCCTTCACGAAGGCCGAAAGTCAGGGCCAGCTGCAAGGTGCGACCATCCACCTCCTGGATGTCTAACACCCCCTCCTGGAAGCAGTCGATGTAATCTCCCAACGTCTCCTTGGCCCCTTGCACCAGGTGGAAGAGTGTCGTTGCTTCCTTCTTCAGCTTCTTTGTCGTGGCGAACCGCATGGTCAGCCCCCGGCAAAGGTCTTCAAAGCAGTAGATCGAACCTGCGGGCAACTGGTGGAACCAATCCCTAGCCTTCCCTCGGAGGGAGATGGCAAAGAGCCGGCATTTGAAGGCATCCGACATGGTCCTGATGGAGGCTACATCCTCGAACCACTGGATATGCCAGATAGGGTCATCTCTCCCCGAATAGTAATTCATCGCAGGATCCCTGAACCCCTCCGACACTGGTGCAGCAACGATCTCTTCACAAAAGGGGGTCCTTCCTCCCACTTGTCGACGATCCTCCACTTGGTGAGTATCACCCCCATACTCGTTGAAGGGGCGAGTACCGTAGTATCTCGCCTGCTCCTCCTCATCTCGAAACCGGATCCCGCCAGCCCCTTGCGAGGTTTGCGGGCAGAATTGCGACTTCCTTGGTCGCTTGGGCTCTTCCACATGATCCTTCCCTTTTCACTAAGCTTTCTTTCCCTGGCCGAGCAGGGTACGAGGAAGGCACCGACTTGGCTAGTACTGGGAGTAGCGGCCAAGTGCGAAGGGTTCCAGAATGCAAGAGCGGAGTTTCAAAAGCTCAAGTCCAGGTGCCAATCCAAGTACCCCTGGGGTCCTATTTATAGGAAAACCAAGGGGTAGGGGGTTTTTATAGCCCAACCCCTGCCCGGCGACTAGCGACATTGAGGCGATCTCCCCGGGCAAATGGGCGAGTATCACCTATGGTCGTCCACCTTTTGGCGAGTATCCGGGCTACTCGCACGAGTGCACCCCTACTCGCCTAGGCCTTCTTCCACTCCTGCTGGTCGACTTTGTCTTGGTGTCTCGAACTGTTGACTTCTGTGTTGACCTTTTGACTTTGACTTCTGCCTATGTGGCTTTGAACGTGCTCACCCTCGGAGAATGAGGATTGTACACCATAGATACATGATTTACAATCAAAAAAAGAAAAAGAAAATTTGGGAAGAGCCTTTGGGAGGATCGGGAGAGGAGCATGACCAAGATGCCGGTGCCAATCAACAGAGCTGACGGAGGATACAGTAGATGTGGGGAGATCCGGGATGTAGAGCCCATTGGAAAGCTGCCCTTTACCAATGATATTTCGCGTCTGCTGATCCTGCACAACAATCATGATCTTGAGTGAAAAGCAGATTGAAGTGAGATCCAGGAAGAAGCACCTGACTCTGGAGAGTCATTCATATTGGATGTTCTGGAAGCACCACCTTTTATTGACTTTGTCTTCGAGAAGCACGTGTTTAGCCCCCATCACGTTTCTTGGGTTCTAGGCAAGTATGTTGAGCCACGCCACCACTATAGTTCATTGTCGGAGATTTTCAGGTCTGGCCGTACTAGGAGAGTTGAGACGACCCGTAGACCTTACACCCTTCATCCGGACACCCGTTTCCATGGATTCTTGTGGGAGATCTTGGACGGTAAAATTGGGGTCTGTTTAAAGGTTTGCGACTCGAGTGGAACTTCATCGGGCGAAATCAAAGCGTTAGTCGATCTTGGTCTAGCGGACGTGCGTAGATGTCTATCGAGCGAGCGTACGTTGCGCTTTAAGTTACCGATTCCACGGGCTAATTCCACTTGTTTCCCGTTTTTCCTCCCACCACATGTTTTCCACGCACACCGCCCCTGTCATCCTCTGAAAGCTCTAATAATTACTGTTTATTTAAATATTTGGCATGAAATTTTGACTAATGGATTGCGAGTTTTTGGGGACAAGAGGTTACTTCCAGGTTTTGGATCGCAGCGACAGCATCAGCAGCAGGACAGTCATGCAACATTTTCTCCCATCGACATTTGGATTTCCTACTTGCAGGTTACCTCGAGGCTCGTCGGGGTCGAGCTCTTTCAACCCCGGGAGAATTGATGCAACCCGCGTCGCTTCCTTTTTATTATTTTTATTGCACTTGTCGTTTATTTTTGTAGCGCATGCCTTCGCGCATTTTTAGATTATTGTGTAGCGTCGAGTTATATTGCGCGTGTTATAAGCGCTTGAGTGTTATTTTGTATCGCGCATGTTGCTCGCGCATTTCTATTTGGCTCGTTGGTGTGACCGACCAACGAGACCTTAAATGCATAAGTCCGGTATTTTAGGGGATAGATTATCTTAGGGCAAGCTTGTAATAATTAATTATTTTGTTAAAATGTCCCATTTGCCTATAGCCGACCCCGCCCAGAAATTCACCTCACTTTCATTTTAAAATCTGCCTTTTTTTTAATTTATTTGAGTAGGGTTGCTAATAGCAAATTTTGCCCTAACCCTTGCTATAAAGCTTCCCCCATATCTCCTGTTAGAGGGGGCTGGGAAATGAATTAACTGAACCAATTTTGGGTTTCAGTCGGTTCTCCCAGCGCCGGCCCTAGTCCCACTCTGTTTCCTCCCCGACGGAAGCCCCTTGAGCCGCACCTGCCAGTAGTCATCCCCTCCGACGAAGCCATCTACAGAGTTCCTCTCCTCCAGTCGAGCAACCTCCTGAAGCCACCGTTCCCCTCCCGCGTTCATCTTCCCTACGAGGCCACCTCCTGAATATTTTCCTGCCACCGACGAGGACGCCAGAGCTCTCCTTGGGCGGCGTCGACCTCCCTTGCACCCTCCTCCGGTGGGTTCAGGGATCCTCCGACGTTTTCCCCCACTTCCCGTCGGCCCGACCCTCTGCTCCAGGCAACCCGATCCCTAGCTGCTCCTTCTTCACCTTCCAGGAGACCCCCCTGCTGGCATACCTCTTTGGGCTCAATCCTTCAGTTGCATTTTTATGCCCATTTCATTTAAACGATAGTTAATTATAACGAGCTTGCCCTAATTAATTATCTCCTGAATTGTCGTTATTTCCAAACACGTGCGTGTCACCACATAATTTATGTGCTTGTGGAATTGAGATTCATGACGTTACTACGTTTGTACGGTAGCCTTGCGCGCGCGAGCGACGCCTAGGTCGTTATCACTGTTAAAATAGCCCGCGAAGTCCTTTCGCGCCATAATTATTTAAAAGATCGCATGAATTTTATCTTTTAAAACTACAACCCTAGTTCCATTCTACATCATACGATGTATCCCAGAAAGTGTGCAGGAAAAAATAAAAATGTTCTTCGTATTGATATAAAAGTATTCCTTTCAGAGTATGTCAAATACCAGTCTAATATGAAAAAGATGGTCGGTATGCGTCTGATTGTATATGAGGATATCATGAAAATAAACCACTAAGAATCGTATTGATATAAAAGTATTCCTTTCAGAGTATGTCAAATACCAGTCTAATATGAAAAAGATGGTCGGTATGCGTCTGATTGTATATGAGGATATCATGAAAATAAACCACTAAGAATTTGCCCATGTAAAGTCGGAAGACCATGGTCATAATCTCATAAAAGTACTAGCAGAGTTCGATAATCTGAATAACATTACTAGCCATTCATATAAACTATCTTTCATCTTGAAGGTTGTTTTCCACTCACTCCCCCCCCCCCCCCCCCCACCCACCCACCTTGTCATGTACCCTGATTTGGTGTTTACCCACTACTTAAATCAATTTTTGTGAGGTCTTGAGCGCCAACCATCGCGTCTAACAAATTGTTTAAATGAGGGGTGGGAAAACAGTACTTCACATTAATCTTATTAATTGTTTGACTGTCAATACACATGCGCTGACTCTCATTCTTCTTATTAATTGCATGTCTTAGTGGGGTGGATTGAGCAAAGATGTCTCATGCACTAAGTCAATGACATGTTGAATGTTTCTTTATGGAGATAAGTCAACAGGAAGTTCATTAGGTGTAATGTCTGAGAACACATCAAGAATATGCCGAGCATCTGGATGGACCTCTAAAACCTTAGTTGGTCTCTGAGATGCATCTGTGGGGGTCATTATTAATATGATGCTTGACTCTCGGCTCTCACACAAGAAATCACTCATCCTAATGATGTGCAATGGCTTCGAGGAGCCAACAGGCCCAACACTAACAAATGACTCGACTCTACCATTGGAGGTTTCCTTGGGTAGAGTCAAAGATTAGAGTAATTTTGCGTCTCTTATCAAAACATACAAACATGTTTGAACTATCATAACATGTGCGTCCTTATCATATAATCATGGCATGCTGAAAACTACATGTGTGACATTCATAAGGATGACATACACCAAACTCGATCCTTAAAAGAAGCTAAAGTGATGGGCACGGAGCACCATTACGTGACTTGAATAACATTTTTATCTACCCAAATAACTCGGTAGGGTGCACGTGGGGCCCAGGTTTCATTTTCATATGCTCAAACCCAGTTTGGGCGACAATATTCACACAACCTCCGCTATCTATGACAAGTTTGTAGGCACCACCTGTTTTGGGGAAATATGTGTAGAAAATGGTGGTGCGCCTCCAATCTTAATCAATGCTTGGGGTGTGGAGTAAACATCAGATACCTCCCATCTTTAAGGACCGATCCGCCTCATCCTACCAATCCTCTTCAATAGCTGCTACAATATCTTCATATGGTGGCTCTATTGGCTCATAACTAGGATCGATAGACTCCTCAATCAGTAGATTCCACGCCGGGCACTGGGCTGCCACTTATCCCCTACCCTGACATTGGAAGCATTGGTTTGCCCCAGCCTTAGGGGCCCCTGTAGTAATAACTTTGCCTTTCGTGTCTGAGGGGACATGACTATGCATAGATGTAGTGGGTCTGATTGAGTAGGATTCCCAGACATAGAACTATCAGGTTGCGAATTATGTCACGTAGGACATGTGGTTCGTAAATATTGCTCGTATTCTAAGGCGAGCTGGATGATTCACTCAACCGACTCAAGGTGGTGAGGAATCAATACCCTATGAATCTTTGCTCTCAAATTAGCCCAAAATTGGGAGGTGATCGCTATATGCTTCTCTGTGATATTACTCCTGATGACGAGCTCATCAAAGAGAAAGTTCTCCTTTGTTTTCAAATCAAGCAACAGCCGGGAACAATTTTTCATCAACCAAGAACACTACATTGATAAGTTACTTGATAAATTTGGTATGACTGAGTGCAATCCAGTCTCAACCCCTATGACGACAAGTACCAAGCTATCACAGAAGGGAGTAAGTAAGCATGTTTCAGAAGAGGAATATAGAAGCTTAGTAGAATCACTTATTTACCTCACAAATTCCAGGCCAGACATTGAGAATGTTGTTATACTTAGCTACATAAAGGGTTCCTTGTCATTAGGCATAAAGTTGATCTAGGTGTTTATTCCTGTATGAAGCGGGTAAATATTGCTCCTAAGTTTTTTCTTCATATCATCTCATCGTGGGATAAGATAATAACCCTCTCTCTTTCTATGGAACGCTCAAGGCTCATCCAGTAGATCTTAGCTTGCCTGTATAATTTCATTATGGAAAACCTCACCCGTCTTTTGTCATTTAGTACCGCTAAAAAGTATGGTCCATGTCTAATTACCAATCGCTAAAATCCTTCTGGTCTAACTGAATATCGAAGGATGAAGCATCGATACAAATGCGTAAAGTGATATCATCATCTCTAACATGACCTCTACGGGGTTCATGATAATCCCCATAATCATCGTCTTTACCATAATTGAATTGTGCTTGTGAGATAGCATGATCTCTATGTTGGGTGTATCGTGGTTAAGTCACTCTTCCGCAGGGAGGAATGTTCGACCAAGGGATGGGTCCCTATGATGGTCAAATGTGATTGGCTTCGGTTCTCCTTGTAACGGTGGAAGGGGAGCTTTGGCAATAGGGTTCGTGAACATATGTTCGAGCTGCCCATTTATGTTGTTAAGGCCTTCATGACGAATTACCTGTGGCCTAACGACTTCTTGTGGATGGGGCATAATGCGACCGAGATTCCTAGGGGATCTGGACCATCATCTCTAGTGGTGAGGATTCTGAATTGCTCTTTAAGGTCATCAAACTATGCATCTATTTGGTCAAATCAATTAGCCATTTTTTTTTGGAAAACACTCATCAACATGTCGGTGTTGGAAGTAGTTCCTTGACTATCCGAGGGAGTGGGTTCTATCATATTGTTTCTAAACACCTACCACTACTAGAGATGTCACGATTTCGGTTTGGTTCTGGTTCGGTTCCGGTTCTACTAAAATTGTGACCCGAACCTTTAAGGTAATAGATCTTCAAATTAGAACCAAAACCTTATTTGGTCTTGACCGATTCTGGTTCCGGTTTTAACATAATTTTTGGAACTGTCGTGCTTACGGTTCCGATTCAACAAGAACCAAAACCAAATTATTCACTAGCGGTTCGGTCCGGTTCTATGTGGTTCCGGTTCGGTTCTGATTCGGTCGCATTAGATATCACTTGAGAACATTTAAACTCACATAACATGTTAAATATCTTTGGTAGTCCATCAAATTACTCATCTTACGAAATCTCATTTACTTATATTTATTTCATGATATTTAAACACGTTTTAAGAATGTATGTTCGACTTAATATTAACTCAACATTTATCAACCTGAAATGGCTACAAGTTGCTTAAGTTCTAAAAAAATAATGTACTATAGAATTTCCATTAGGATAATATTATGCATTTATAATGAAAAAAAACATAATTGTCTCTTAAAATAACAATCAACATCAATAATGAAAAAAAGATAAGAGTAACTATTACGAGCAGAGCTAAATAATAAGAATGAGGTTATTATTGGCTACCTTGACAAGTCGCTTCTCCTGCTTTTTCTCCATGCTGAATATCTTATATGTTATTTACATTACTAAATTATTTAGACTTCCACTTACACCATGTGCCTTTCAGTCATAGTTGTTCAGTAACTATTACAATCTGCAATATGAAGATGCACAAAGATGCCCCCTCAAGTATCAGAGATGGAGTCTCAACGGTAAGAGGAAGAAACATGAAAAGTAGAAACATGTAATGTAGCGAAGTTGAGAAGGATACTGACGATGTCTTCCGTGGATTTGAACACAATTGATATTGAACACAATCACCTTTGACGACTTGGTTTATAAGCCTTACCGGTGCATGATCCACACGCTTCTTCTTTTCGGAGGTTAACAAAGCCTGTCAAGGTTTCTCAAAGCACAAAGATAACTAGAAGAAGAAACACAAATTTGAAAAGATAAAGAGGCCTTTACCGGACAAGAAATGGAGAAAGCTTGATCTTTGTCTTTGGGTAAGGCTCCGTCTTCGGGCGAAGGCTCCGGCCACCTCTTTGGAGTTGAAGCTCGAATGATCATCAAATTCGGGCAGATGGAGGGAGGGATACGAAATTAGGAGATGCAGAGCCACAAAGGAGTCAATTTGGAGTCGAGGAACAGGAAGGACCGAAGGAGCTCGCCGTAGACTGAAACTGGTAGAGGGAGTGACTATCGGGAATCTGGGATGGGTTTTGACAGACTTTTGATTTTGAGTTTTGATATAATCGACAGGTTCACAGCCTCACAAGATAGGAGTTTACTAGGGTATATTATAATATTATATAATAAATTGTTGGCGTGCTACTGTTATTCACTTATTCCTGTGAAAGCTGAAAGGATTGACTTGAATAATAATAAAAATATATTATAAATTATATAATAAAAATATATTATAATACAATAATAATAATCAACGAGTGGTGGTTCGGTTCTACTTCGGTCTGGTTCCGATCGGATCTAGAAATTCTGAAACCACTCGAGACTTGTATGTTGCCTTTCCGGTTCCGGTCCGGATAATAAAATGAAGGAACCGCACCCGGACCATTGTTGTTCACGGTTCCAAAATTCAAACCAGAACCAAATAATTTACGAACGGTTCGGTTCGGTTCTTTGCGGTTTTGGTCCGGTTCACGGTTTTCGGTTCTAAGTGTTAGCTCTAACCACTACGCAATGACCCTAATTTTGAGCTCTGATACCAAATCTGACGTAGGATAAGGTGATGATGTGTGCAATTGTGACCTAAATGGCTCCTAATGAATTAGTGTTAGTGTATTGTTGTGGGAATCTAAAATGATGTAATGCACAAACAATTGTCCATTGATTAATTAAGAAAGTTAAAGGCAAAAGATAAATGGCCATCATCAGACTATTACTAATAGCAAACTACTTTTTTTTAAATAACTAATCTCAAACCTTTTTGTTATTAGCAAAACAAAGTGCGACTCGACTTTTCAACTCATTGATAACCTCTTCATGGGATGACGACGACCGAGAATTTAACGCCCTGGTCTACTGTGAGTGCGATATAGGTCTGCAGACCAATGACCCCAACCCATCTCCACGGATCTGATTGGTCGCAGCCGCTAATTCCAATGGCGGGTTATTGAGGCTGGGGTTTGAACTCCAGACCTCCTAGATAAGGGAGCTCTAAACTAGTCATCATCACCAATCTGCTCATTTGGTGATGATGACCAGTTTAGAGCTCTCATATCCAGGAGGTCTGGAGTTCAAACCCCAGCCTCAACAACCCGCCATTGGAATTAGCGGTTGCGGCCAATCAGATCCGTGGAGATGGGTTGGGGTCACTGGTCTGCAGACTTGTAGCGCACCCACAGTAGACCGGGGCGTTACAGAGAACCTCTCCACCAACCTCTTCACGCCTTGATGGTGGTAGCTATTCTCCTTCTCAAACCAGACCTTCAATGGCGTCCTGTCCAAAACCTTCGCGGGATGATGACAGTCGTTCTAGTTTTCGTAGTCCATGTGTTGGACTGAGGGCCAGAGTTGTTTTCCAACGCCGCGGTAGAGCGTACCGTTACATATTACTGGGATCTCCATAGCTTTTCAGAAGCTCTAATTTATAATTCTCAAGCAGATCGTTCTGATTTACGGATCGCCATAGTTGGCATTCGAAAGTTGAGGATGGGAGAACAAGGACGCAAATTGCTAAGGTAATTGGGCGTTCAAACGTTTTCGTTCAACCCTTTGATCTACTTTTGTCCTCATTTTCTTTTACAGCATCCTTAACATCTCTTGGAAATTGGTGTTGTTTTCCAAAGTCAAAGTGGTACTCTCTTGGGTAAAATTAATAAAAAATATTTACGAAACATAAATCTTTACAACCGGAGCAAAACCAAAATAAAACGAAAGTTTTGAAACATTTGTTTGCGCACCAACGGAATCCATGAACTTGTTCTTGTACACGAAGCGACGGGAGATGCGTGACATTGGAAATGATGGTGGAGAGCTCGGCGGACAACTGTTCGTCGTCACCTCCGACATAAGAGACGATGGTGCGGGGGCCTCCGCCGCATCTGTCCCTTCCGTTTCTCCATGGTTTGCTAATAGTCATTTATGATTTGCCTCTAATAACTCTCTTAATTAATAATAAATTTTGAAATTAATAAAATTCACAGGCTATCACAGTTGAGGTTAGAATGTTAGATAAATAAACTAGCTTAAGTTAAATTAAAGTGAAGAGTGCTTCAATTAAATGTTAAGCAAATAGGGCGTTTCATGAGCAAACACATAACATCCCTAATTATATGTTAGTTCACTCATTAAAAAACAATAATGAGTATAATTGACTTTAACTATGAATTAACTTTACCATGATTCAGTGCAGTTTTAGGAGCTGTATGGGTCTTGGAGGGAGTTGTGAGGGCTTGGGTAGGGATATTGTGGCTTTTGGGGTGAAGGGGAAGTGGGAATGGACTGTTGAGAAAGGAGATGATGGTTGGCAAGGCTTGTGCGAGAACGAAGAAAGGGTGATGGTTGCAGATTTTGGAGAGATACAAGAATTCCGGCTGGCCCAAGTCACATCTGACTCTACTGCGTCTGAATTGGGGTTTTGATAGAAGGTGGTTATTTGCAGTTACTAGAGATTTGGGGGTAGGGATGTAGCCGGCAGTGGCCTGAAGCCCAAGAGGTGGCTACTGGGCCAGAGGGACGAAAGTGTTGGACGGGAGACTTGGGCAGGGGATTCACTGGTAGGTTGCAGCATTAGAGGCCCAGCGCTAGAATTCTCTCCGACTGTGGATGGGATTGAGAATGGGGGAGGGTTAATAGTACTGGAATGGGAAATTGTGGGTAGTTGTGGACGGTTATGGTTATGCAGTGGAGGTGGGTAGTTAATGCTGGAATTGAAGGTAGTTATAGGAATTGTAAGTAGTTATGGGAAGTTGGTTATGGGGAAGGTGGGAGATGGCTGGCCGACTATTACCAACTCAGAGAAGAACCTGGCAAGGGGAGGGCCGGCGGAGGAAGGGAGAGAGGGAAGGAGGCAAGGAAGAGAGGAAAACACTTAGGGAGCAGCCCTAATTCTCATACATCCAAAAATAACTCCACACGAAAACCCCTCCTCCTTATATAGATGAGGGAGGGCAACCATACAAGGAATTACAAAATAAAGTACTTAATTAATTAATATTCATCAATTAATATCAATCAATTAATTCATACAAATTAATTACAAGAAAAATGACCACGGCGGCTTCCATACGCGCGCTCCATAAATTCTGATGAGGGGGGTCCACTTGAGTGAATGTACCCGCGTAATAAATTGTGCCAGCGTAACACTATACCGCTCTTGAAAATCGATCTTGCCCTCAAGGTCGAGCCTCCAATATGTCGGGAGATCTATAACAATGGCGACGACGGAGATGAGAAGGGTGCAAAGCATGAAGACAACGGGGTTTGGCGACCTGTGTAAATGAAAGAGACAAAAAGGTAGGGCATGTGGAAAGGACGGAGTGGTACGGGCAAAGAAAAGGGAGTGAGAAATGTGAACGGAAGTGTGGGCCACAGCCCAGGAAAAAATATTTGTAAAGGTCCATAAGTGAAGAGGGGTTGAAAAGGAAAGAAAAATTATTGGTGAAATTTTCGGGGCTATTAATGAGTGGGGAGAAAGGAAGCGGACGACCAGAGTAGTTGGGGCTATGGAGGTTAAGCGAGCGTGCCAAGGGAGGTCCTGAAGGTCGAGCCTCCAATACTGCTCAGAATTTGTACTACTTGCAGCGGTGGACACTATGTGGATGAAGGGCAGGAAGAATATAGAGATGGTGGATGTCCTTTGGAGAAAAAAAACAAAAAAGTGGGATCTATTAAGTAGCAGGTGGGGCCTATTGTGAAGGGGTAGGCATATGTGGGCAAAACAAAGAGGTGCAGCAGAAACAAAAAAGTGGAAGGATTGATAGTGATGCTGGGGTCCCGCAAGAAGGAAAAGGAAGTAGGAGAGTTTGTCTCATGCGGGTGTTTGTTTTTTAGGGGGCACGGGAAACAAGGATTAGATGGAGGAAATGGTAAAGATGTCTGCCGGCAGCTTTAAGACAATGATTACGGTGCCAAACAACTGTGAGATCAGAGAGAGGAATTAAAAAAAAAGCGTGAATGTGTTGTTCCGCTGCAGAAAAAAGGCAAGGGATACCAAATGAGACCGCCGATTGCAGAGGCCACCAAGGTGGACTGCGGGCTACAATGGTTGGAGAAGAGAGGCAGGGAAACATTTACCAATAAAAAGGGTCGGGAAACGGAAGAGGACGACGTCATGGAAGCTGGGGCCTAATAAGTAACTGTTGCTGAAATGGGGCAGAACTGGGGGGAGGTGAGCCGCGCGGCGTCAGGTGGGGCCGAGGAGACGTCAATCCCGACGATAATGGTCGAAAGAGAACCTGGAATGAGCATGGGCGATTGGGCGTGGGGGTTGAACGGGCGCAGGATGTCGTGGTCCGTCTTTGACAACTGTTGCGCTTCTGGTTCGTCCACAGCAGGGGACAAGGGATCCTTGGATGCTGATGGCAGTAGTGAGAAGAGGTCCTGCGTGCGATTGCCTTGTTCATGCGGCGATTGTGGCATGTGGATGAGAGTCAAGTTCGTAGGCAAGGGAGTATCCCTGTGACGGTCGGCAGCAAGGGTCAGCTGGCGGGGTGTTAGGGCAGATGCCGCCTTCCAGTGTGCTGTCGTGGCTCGGTTCTGGTCGAAGAGGGCAAACAACGCCCGAAGATCGTGTTGGATGTCATGGAGAATGTCGAGGTTGAGCGAGGGATTGGTTCCTTGTTGCAGCATGGGCATCAGGTGTAGGCCGACCGGTTGGACAGGGACCATTGTGATGGGGACTGGAAGGGGGGCTGGCACAGCGGCGACAGGACGGCCCAGAACGAAGACGAGAGTCGTGCCCATCGGCGAGAGCGGGCGGTCGGCAGGTCGGACCAATTGTTACCAACTCGGAGAAGAACCCAACAAGGGGAGGGCAGAGGGCTGGCGGAGGAAGGGAGAGAGGGAATGAGGCAAGGAAGAGAGGAAAACGCTTAGGGTCCGTTCGTTTGGACGGAATTGAGATCCTGGAATTAGAATTGAAGGTTTAATCTCAATTTTGTCGTTCGTTTGCACGCTTAACGTTGGAATTGGAATTTTAATGAATTCAGTGGAATTCATTTTGAACTATACACAATTCTTTCCGATCTATATAAGAATTGGATAATTCCGGCCGAGTCGCATTTTTTTGCAAGGGCCGTTTATTTTCGCCCTGTGAGCGGGTTTTTCGCCCGACGCTCATATTTTGCCAGGGTGCGCAATTTTTTGCCTGGGCGCGCACCTTTTTGCCCGGTCGCGTATTTTTCGCCCGGGCGCGTGTTTTTCTACTGGGCGCACACTTTTTGCATGTCGCGTGTTTTTTGTCCAGGCGCACGTTTTTTACCCGGGCCCGCGTTTTTCGCCCGGGCGCGTATTTTTCCCCCGGGGCGTGTTTTTCGACCGGGTGCGCAAATTTTCGTCCAGGCGAGCACTTTTTCGCCCGAGCGCGCAAATTTTTTCTCAGACGCTCATTTTTCGCCCGGGCGCACATTTTTGCCCAAGAGCGCAATTTTGTTCGGGCTCACATTTTGCCTGGGTGCGCATTTTCGTCCGGACACGCATTTTCGCCCAGATGCTCAATTTTTGCCCGAGCGCGCACTATTTAGCCCGACGCACTTCTTTGCCCGAGAACGCAATTTTTCGCCCGGGTGCACATTTTTCGCCCAGGAGCGCGTTTTTCGCCCGATTGCGAGTTTTTCGCCCCAGCGCGCGTATATCGCTCGGGGCGTGATTTTCGCCCGGGAACGCATTTTTGCGACAGGTTACGCGCTTATTTCGAGCGGGCGCGTGTTTTTCCCCGCCACGCTTTTTTCGCCCGGGCGCGCATTTTTCGCCCGGGTATGCTTTTTTCACCCATGCACGCTTTTTTCGACCGGGCGCGTGTTTTTCGCCCTTGCGCACTTTTTTTGTCGTAGAACGCGTTTTTCGCCACTACGATCATTTTTCGCCGGGGCGAGCATTTTTCGCCCAGGCGCGTATTCGCCTGGTTGCTCATTTTCGCGCGGGCGCGCACTTTTTTGCCTGGGCGCGCACTTTTCAACCGGGCACGAATTTTTTGTCCGGGCGCGCAATTTTTCGTCTGGGCGGGCTTTTTTCGCACGGGTGGGCTTTTTTTTACGAGCGCAATTTTTTCGCCCGAGTGCGTGTTTTCGCCACAACGCTCATTTTTCGCCTTGGCGCGCGTTTTTCGCCTGTGCACGCATTTTTAGCGTGAACACTCATTTTTCTCCCTGGCGCGCACTTTTTTTCATAAAGGATTACTTTCTATATCTTAGTTCTTATTCTCAATGTTCTTACTTTTAAGTCAAACTTATTTTTTATCCACAACTAGCCCTACATTTATGCATGCAGTAAATTAATGCTAGGTTCTTAAATTATGCGTTAATTAATGTCAGTATATGTGATAAAATGTTAGGGTTTTCATAATATATGTGATGGAATTTTAGCTTCTTCATAATTTTTTCCACTTTTTAGATTGAATTTTATTTAACAAACGAACAAAAGAATTGATCAATTCCATAATATTCACCAATATTGTTTATTAGGCGAACACTGGAATTTGAATTAGACCAATTCCAATTCTGAATATCGAATTCCAATATCAAATTCCAATTTTGTCCAAACGAACGGGCCCTTAGGGAGTAGCCCTAATTCTCATACATCCAAAAATACCTCCACACGAAAACCCCTCCCCCTTATATAGATGAGGGAGGGCAACTGTTACCGATATCAGCAACCATACAAGGTATTACAAAATAAAGTACTAAATTAATTAATATTAATTAATATCAATCAATTAATTCATACAAATTAATTCATACAAATTAATTACAAGAAAAATGACCACGACGGCTTCCATACGCGCGCTCCATAAATTCTGATGAGGGGGGTCCACTTAAGTGAATGTACCCGCGTAATAAAATGTGCCCGCGTAACACCGACACTCTAGTGGTGGTTTCTGGCAGCTGGGAACGGTGGAGGGGTGGTCGTCGGCTAAGGAGGAGGTGTTCTAGGCTTCGGTACTTAGAACCCATTTAATCGACACTGTGGAGAGATCACAAGAACCTGAAATTTTCGTCCAAATTTTGCAATACCTGAAAATCAACATCTAAACCCCTATTTATAGACGTAAGAGTCCAATACGAACTGTCTAGATCGATCTATATAACGATACATGAAATATATGAAAATGGATATGCAAATATACAATAAAGATACATAGAAATATCCCGTTGTCGCTCTGAACACGGTCACAAGCTTGGATCGTCCACACGACTATACTATCTCCTCCTGCATCTGTAGATCCGGGCGGGTTTCAATAAACATCGGGTTGCCCGCGTTCCCTGATCCCCATCATGCCATCACAATATTTTTCTCTTAATATTTTTATTTTAAGTTAACTCATCTACATTTTTTTTTGATGAATTTATGGTAACTCTCTTCAGTTAACTCTATGATAGATATATTCTTTTTTGAAATCTCATATTATAAGAGTAACGTGGCAAAATATTATTTGAATTTCCCTTCATGTGTTAATTTGTATATAATATCCTTTACTGTTCTCAAAATGTGTTAATCTCGTTTCCCTTGTCTATTTATCTCATGATTTTATTTCTCTTTGGGATTGCATGTTTCTTTTAGGGAATTTATATAAGCAGCCCTTGTTTGGCTATTGACAACCCGAAGATAATAGCAGCCCGACAAAGCGCTGTTTGCAGCTCAATTGCCAATATAGCTATTGGCAGCCCAAAATTAAAAAAATCATTAAACCATGTTTGCTTAATAAAATCTAACAAAACAATGAAAGTAAACAAATTGTCCCACATAATGAATAGTCCATTGTTCTTATACAAACACTCAAAATGGGAATATAATAAGGACTAGTATGTAATTAAGCATAACTAAATTGCAAACTCCTTAGTCCCACCGACAAAATGAACACCCTGCACAGTGAAAGTAAACACATTATTGTAAATATTAATTTCTAAAGAATCTAAAATGGATTAATAAATAAGTTTTGTTAAAGAACTCACCATATTGTACACACTTGTAACAATGCTCATGTAGCATCAAATGTCACAAAATTTACATCTATCTGTACATGTAGAATAATTTATAATTATGTTGCAGCAACTTTTGTAGTAAATCAATATTTTAAAAGTAAGCATGCATACCATGTTAATCTTATAGGCGCGTTATGAACGGTATGTCTCAATGTTCTGCCACCTCTGTATGATAGCTTGCCCAAACAGGGAATACCCGCGATAGTTGACATTCTTCATCCAATTGCAATTTTATGTAATGATTTCCATTTATAAAACCAATGCAAATAAGTTTTCGAGTCTCAGGAGGAGCTGTATGTAGCGGTAGGAAAGTAAATGATTGCTCGTATGAGACATGCACAAGTTGAACGTTGTAACAAGATGCAATTACCAACCCCATGTCCGACATCGACATCCACTTCTCTATCAGTGCCGGGACAACTTGGCAATCTAGTGAGTTCAACAATTCAACCCTTCTAGCCATTTCAAATGTCCTTTGCCAATATTTCTGACCCAATCAACCATTTCCTCTTTTCTACAAAAGTCCTATTTATCATGAAATGTTCTCCAACATTGGCTGAAGTTTCTTCTGAGGATTCTCCATAAGTCAACAATTTTTATTGATCCCTCGGAACTCATTTCAATCTAAAAGCAAATTTTGTTTTTTACAAATTAAACAAAAAAACTAGAAAAAATCCATGACAAATAGAAATACTAGGTGTTTTGTTGTTCTCATAAACAAATCCATGACATAAATCCATGAAAAAATCCAAGGCGAATCGACATTTGTTAATGAAAACAACAAAAACTAGAAAAATTCCATTCACTTTCTCTCTAAAATTTCAAAGAAATACTAGATTTGGAGAAACACAAAAGTGAAAAAAAATTCATCCATTTTCTCTCTAAATGATAAGGAAGATGAAAAATATAATTTAGGAGGTAAACAAAAAATCAAAAGGAGGAGATATAATAACAGATTTGGGATTTTCTTGAGGAGAATCGGACGGCCAACTGCAAAATGGGGAAGGATGGACCCCCCAGAGGAGTTCGCCGGCGTCCTTGCCTTCTTCTCCGGCGGTTTTCGGCCGCCGACGGCGGGGAATCGGCGCTTCGGAGAAGGACGCGCGGCGGCGAGCGATACGCAAGCGAGAGAGGGTTTCAGGCGAAAGCACGGGAGATCAAAATCCCTAGGGCTGCTATTAGAAGGGAGTTAAGTCGATTTTAATGTGTTTTTTTGGTTTTTTCGGGTTGCCAATAGCCAAGCAAG
Organism: Dactylorhiza incarnata; assembly: GCA_033032865.1. Classification (NCBI taxonomy): domain Eukaryota; kingdom Viridiplantae; phylum Streptophyta; class Magnoliopsida; order Asparagales; family Orchidaceae; genus Dactylorhiza; species Dactylorhiza incarnata. The sequence goes on along the minus strand of JAWHQI010000026.1, from coordinate 739,438 downwards.
GGCTGCTTATATAAATTCCCTTCTTTTATCTTTTGTTATTGTTTTTAGTAAGAACTGATCTTCGATTGAATCATAGTTTATTTGGTTTTACGATGCAAGCTTATTCTCGCAGTAAAAACAAGCAGCTTTATATCATTACATGCATGTTTATCAATTGAGCTATATTTGTTAGGGCGCTGATATTTGCAGGACCTTAATCGATATTTGCAGCCCTTGGATTTTTGCAACCCCCAAATAGATATTTGCAGTCCCGACAGATATTTGCAGCCCTTATTTAAAAAAGTAAAAAATTTAAAATTCATTTTTTTAACCTTTTTTCCTCAGTATTGATAAAATTTAATATACCAAAATATACAAACATATCATTCAAACAAAATCAAAATTTTATTTTTCAAACAAAACCAAAATGACATTTCGGATTGTCATGAGTCAACTCCTTTAGAGTAATGATGAACACATCATTCAACCCGAATACATCTTCCCCAAATGAACACTAGCTTGCTCAAAATTTTAAAAAATGTTTAATTTTAGTATTCTAAAATTGAATTTATATCATAAATTAAATTTGTTATGTTGCGAAGATCTTACAAAATATTTATATGATTCTTTTTTTGATGCCCCTTACAATATGCCTGAATGTAGGGGTGACAAACCTACACAAAAATTTAGGATTATAAATAAAAAACATATATGTAGACAATCAATCACACTTGAACAAACAAATATGCATACCTTTCACATATTATGAATACGTGTTATGTAAGGAATGTTCCATTCTTCAGCTATCTCTTTACGGTACCTTGACCATATCGGAAATACTTGTGGCAGTGGACAATCTTCATGGATCTTCAAAAGAACAAAGTGATTGTCATTAACAAAACCAATATTGATGACCCTTCTAAATGTCGGTGGCGCTGAATGCAACGGAAGAAAGGTGAATGACTGTTCACTTGAGTAATGAACAAATTGGACGTTGTAACATGATGCCACTACTAGACCCATATCTGGCATGGACATCCATTTATCCATCGAGGCAGGACGCGGGAGTAATATAACAATCTAGTGAGCTTAGTAACTCTAATCTCCTTGTCACTCTCATTATCATGTTGTAGAACTCATGTTCATGTAACTCATGACATAAATCACGACAAACTTGAATCCAATTTTCCTTCATGTCCATAGCAATACTTACCACTCTATATCCGCAGTGACAATCACCCATCACGCCGATGACATCAATAATGTGTTGACATGAATGTTGGCATTTGTGACCTGATACGATCAAGCAAATTATTTCTTGTGCGAATAACCCTTCTTGCAGCTTTCTTCATATTCATCTTTAAAGGTTTGATTTTGATGGGTTGGTGTTTAAGCATCAAGACATGCTCAAAATGTGAAGGCTCCCTTTTTGTTGATTTATAATCGTTCACCATTCTCTTCAAACTCCCCTTTGGACGCCCTCTCAACTTGCTTGGAATTTTAGGTTCTTGAGTTTGACTTAATTGTGGATTGATTATTTCACGGAGCTTGCTTTTCAATTCTTTTTTTTTGTTGATCACTACTTGTCTTATACCTTTTTAAGAGCCCTTTGATATCGTTATCGATATCATTTTCATTTGTGCATTCAACTTTGACTGAGGGAATATGTTTCGTGTCTTGCAAAGTCAAGTGTCTCCAATGTTTGTGTATCATCCAAAGTGCCAATGCTTTGCAACCATTGATATACGACAATAACTCGTGTGCGCATGGTAATCCAAATGTAAATTTAACTTTATGCATGCATCTATCAGATTCAAAATGACTTGTTTTTGAAGAAACTTCTTCTCTTTTAATAAGCTCTAAACCAAAAACAGAAATATTACCAACTAGCTCAGTATAAGACAAACTTTTAAAACATGTGTTAACATGAATCTTGCTCTGCCCACACATTTTCTTAATCTCTGTATGTTGTAATTGATCAAAAGCTTTCCATACTGTTGTGAGATTACCAATAGACACTTCTAAGATTTTTTTTAGTTTGCTATGCCCGCTTTCAACATGGTTGGTAGACGTGTTGCCCATCGATAACTAGCCTCTGTTTCGTTTGACATGAAAGCAAAAGCCGAGAAAAAAGACGGATTTGTCGATGTTACACCCACAATGCAAAGCAAAGGTAACCTGTATCGGTTGGTCTTGTAAGTGCAATCAATCATGAAAGTATTTGAGAACATATTGGTCAAAAGAACGAAAGTAAGATGAGCAAAGAACAAACATCCAACTGATTAGTAGTAACATTGAGTGCATTAAAACTGAAATATCCGTAATCAACAATACCCTTGTATAAAAATTGAATTGGAATCCCCCCCTCCAATTCGGCTCTGAGTATCTTTGCTTTTTGTTTGTAAATTGTCCTCAAGCTCCTAGTGTTTGAATTTCTTTTCTTTAGTGTCGTTAGTATTTTACAGGGTTTCACACAGGCATTACACATATCCTTAACTATTTTCTGCTCGCAACTGCTTAATCTTTCGGCATAAGAATGCGCTTCTAAATGGACCATCTCATAATTATGAATCCCGCACACAACTGTAAGTTTTCATTCATTTTGTTCTTCTCTACGTCCTCTAAGTGAAAATTTACAATCACATCTCTTTGTGCTAGATTTCGTATGTTTTGCTTCACAAAATTTTTAGGATTTTGACTTGCTCGCACAACTCCATATCTATCGCATCCAAGAGTAACCCTAGGTTTAGCTCTTTTTTCAAGTTTGTCGGCCCTTAGAATGATAACAACAAATCTCAATCCTCTACCAACATGTCTTGCCCATGCAATCATTTCATCCTTACTAGAAAAACTCTTATTTGTCACAAAATGTTGCCCAACATCTACATGTGGTTGTTGAGAAATATCTCTATAAGTCAATAACTTTACCTCTCCACTACGCATTTCAGTCTAGAAATAAATTGGACAAAATCAATACTAACTATGCAAAAAATAAACCAAAAACACAATCTAAAATTGATGAACCCTTATACCTCATAACTGGCAGGTAATGTTGGAGATGAAGGGTTTGACATCTTCAACCAAATTGTGACGTTGCTGGAGATGAAAGATTTGAACCCAGGAAACCCTAAAAAAATTAAATGAGATGCAGGAAATGGACATTAGAGGGGCGCCATATCGGAACAGTGCGGCGTTGAAGAGAACCGATGGGGAGAGAAGAGGTACCGGCGGCGGTTCCGAGTGCTCCAGGCGACGGCGGCGGCGGCAAGGAGGCATTGGAGGGGCTCCGGCAGCGGTTCCGAGTGCTCCAGGCGGCGGCGGCGGTTTGGGAGTCCCTCTCGTTGAATCGCGATTTTAGGGTAGACGAAGAGCGCTGTTTTCGGGGCTGAGGGGGGCTGCAATTAGATGGTTATTTTTGGTTAGAATTTCTTTATATTTTAAGATTGTGGGCATGCAAATATCTATTATGGGCCTGCAAATATCAGCGCCCTTTGTCAATTGAACCAAATTTTTAGCAGTTTATTGACTGCATTTTTTTAAAGAGGGCCACCAAGTTAGTAGTTACACCCAAGCAGTTAATATATTTTTTTGTTAACCTGCTCTCTGTTTTCATTCCAGAATCTACTATTTTGATATTTACCTTAGGTTTTTTTACTGAGTTTTATCCTCTTATCTTGCAGGATGGTGTTCATATTTTGGCATTGAACTATGGTTCTGCTGGTTCATGTCAATACCCTAGGCCTCTTAAGCTTGTAAGTCATGATATTCAGGTTTTCAGAATTTTCGTACTGTAATAAATTGGAGAGGTCTTTTATTTTTAGTCATTTCAATGCCTTTTCGATAGAACAAAAGAGGAAAACAATTGTCGATTTTGTTTTATTAGGCCGATGCCTTGCAGAACATAATGGAGCAGTGAACCGAGACGTGAACTACCGTGCTCAAGTTTATTTATTACTTTCTTTTCGAGTTCAAGCGGAGTTTGAATATTTGGTGATAATTTACTTTCTTTGTGGCAAACATTTACTATGTATGCAATTGTACTGAGACCCTTGAGAATAGCTGGATTTGAAGTGCACACATTCATACATCATTATGCCCCTTATTTATTATGATTACATTTTTGTAACTGCTGGTTTTCTTCTCAGTTGTAATGGATGTAGCTGTTGATTTGTGTTGAAATTATTTAGGTTTTCCACTTTTTAAAAACTTAATGACAGTTAGACAAAGAAAAACTAAATTATAAATTGATTTGATGGATGATAATTTTAAAAACATAACACTACAAGGCTTGCCTTTTTTGTGGATTAAGTGCAATCTTAGTAAGGGTTCTTCAAAAAAACACCTTTCGCTGTGATTGTTCAATATGCATTTATCAAAGCCTGTGTGACTTCCACATAAGCCTGAATTTTGAATATGATTGAAGAAAATGATAGTTATGTACTGACATTCTTCTACGTTTATTTCAGCCCAAGAAATGGATGTTTAATTCCTATACAGTAATGAAGAACGGTGAACAAGCACGCAGGTAAAATTAATACGTTTGCATATCATTTTAGCTACTTATGTTTAGAATGAAGTATGAATAGTGTTTGGACATATTGACGTTAATTGATCAATCTTTCTATTGTTAAGGCACGCAAGAGTTTGTTTGTCTAGTATCACATTGAATATGTGAAATATATGTTGGTGTAAAAAAATACCATGTGGTGTATCTGGGCCCAACTTACGCTTGCTTTGGCTCCAGCTCCCTAATTGTGGTATTAAAATCGATAGTTTGAGTAAGATCACATATATTCATGCGGTTAGTGGCTCTCATGGGTTTTGTGTAAGTCTATGTGATAGTCTAATGTTCACCTAAAGGGGGGTGAATAGGTGATGTGGTCTTTTTGTAAACTTCTAGTGCGGAGGGGGGTGAATAGGTGATGTGGTCTTTTTGTAAACTTCTAGTGCAGAATAATGAAAGTAAAAAAACACACACACAGTCACAAAAATTTCACAGCACAAACACAGAAAGCTATAGTGGTTCCCCGAGTTGGGTAGTCCACTTTCTCCCTTCGCCTATCTAGCAGTGTGTTAGCCTCTGCACTTCCTCTAAAACTCAGATCCGTAGATCCTACAGCTCAGAGACACAGTGTCCTAACTCAGAGGCACTGGCTGACCTCCTACATCAGATCTCAAGGGTCCTACAACTCAGAAACTCTGGTTGGCTTCTACCTCAGGTCATACAAGACCCTACAACTCAGAAGCTATGACTAGCCTCCTACCTCAGGTCACACAGGACCCTACAACTCAAAAGCTATTGCTAGCCTCCTACCTCGGGTCACACAGGACCCTACAACTCAGATTCAACAAGTTGAATCCTACGGCTCGGATCTCTGAGAGATTCTACAGTTAAATAAGCTTTGTGATACAAAACCTTTCTATAAACTCAAAATAATAATACTTAGCAAATCTGGAGTCTTCTTGAAGCTTGATGTGGATTGACTTCAACTTTGATCTTCTTACAGAGGACTTGGAGAAATCTGCTTTAGTGAATAATATTTCCTCTGCGCTTTCGAAAATCCTTCTTCCTCTTCTTGCTGATAGATGATTTAGCTTTTAGTAAATCAGCAAGATGAACTCTTACTTCTGGAGAAGAAAAAATTTGCTTCAAAGGAAGGTCTTCTCCGTGCTTGAGCTTCCTGATGAGAACGCCTCTTTTCGAAGACGGCGGCGGCGTGCAAAAGGAATAAAGAGGAAGGAGACAAATTCTTCTGTTCAAATAGCCAAAAGAAAAAAGAGTGATGAAAATAAGGAAGTGACCGCCAAGACCGCTTTTGTCAAGGCGACCACACTTTCTGAAGAAGGCAGTCTCGGAGTTGATAGCTTACCTTGATGACGATTCTTCTAACGATATTCTATGTTCAGTCTCACAGGTACTTGATCCCTTCGAGTCTGAACGACTTCGGGAGATCGCCAAAGAGCGCAAACAGATCACTGAGAAGAAGGCCGCAGAAGAAGAGGCAAGGAAAAGAGCAGAGGCAGAGAAGAAGGAGAAAGAGGGAAAAGAGGAGATGGAAAGGAAAGAAGAGGAGAAGAGAAAGAAGTTGGAGGAGGAGAAGACAGTGTTGATTGCTGAAGAGAAGAGGAGAAAAGAGAAGGAGATGAAGCTAGAGGAGGAGAGAAGAGTTGACGAAGAGAAGAAGAAGGATAAGAAGAAAAAGAAGAAGACTGTTGAGAAGCAGATGGAGAAAGGAGAAGAAGAGAAGAAAGGAGAAGAAGGGGCCCAACAGTTCAAAAAGGAGAAGACCGCGTTGTCTGCCGGTCTGACGAAGCTTTCTGCTGACCAGGATGCCGAGCTAAACCAAGCCACGACAGACCGCGCAGCAGTTGTCTCTGCCATGCGGACTTGTAAGGCGAAGATGATCGCGAGGCTGCCAGATTCTCTTCCTTTGCTTGCTTTCCGACCTAAATCTCCAAAGGAGCAGCGTGAGATCGTCATCATTGAAACATATGACATTCTTATTAGTAACGCAGAGTTCAAGAGAAGAAGAAAATGAGAGAGATCGCAAAAAAAGGAGTTGGAAAAAATGAACCTAGAACGCTTTAGAGGGTCAGACCGCCTTTTGCTGACCGCAAATCCTGCGGTCACAAAAGATGTTGAAAATGCTTTACATGTCTGCGATCTCGATTTCTTTCCAAGTTTACTCTCTGCGCGATCTCTTTCATTTTCTGAGTAGTTATAATTGGGCTAATAGTCCTCTTCTTTTGATCACAGATGTTGATGAGGTCGAGTCGATCCCTGAAGAAGGGGAGATACTGATATTCTCAAACCCATCTTTGAGGATGTCCGCACTATGCGGGCTCGAGATGATCATCTCCGGACTCAGGTCCCTGACTTCGAGGAGGAGTTGCGCGCTACCGAGAAACGAGTCCGTGAGGAGTACGAGCTGAAGCTTGCCGAGATCAACATGACACTCCAAAGAGCTGAGAAAGATGCAGAGTACTATAAGGGGAAGGTCGTTGCTCTGACCGCTGAGGTCGCGACACTCAGAGCCGGTCCTGCTCAAATGACCATGAGACCGGGAACTTGTTACCGACATCCAGTCGGAGGAGCCGGAATGGCAAGTCTATTCGAGGAGGACGCGCGCAGGACCAAGCGACAGCACTAGGCCCGGCGCCGAACCGGGGAATTTGGAGAAGACCGTCTAATGGGCCGACCGGCCTAGTTATCTTTCAGCGTTTATTATGTTTTGTTTATTTTGTGAACTCTTGTTGATGAGGTGGTTTCCCCCTATATAAGGGAGCACCTAGGGTTATGCTTGTATCTTTTGATCAATCAACTTTGGAGGGGCTGCTCCCCTTGTCTTTCTCTCACTTTCTCTATTTCTCTCCCTCTCTATTCTCCCGCTCGTTACCTTCCAGCAGCCGGAAATACCGCCCGGCGACAGCTCCAGCCGTTATCTCTTCGCTACCGCCCCGCCTATCGCCCGCCCGTTACCCTAGAGGTAACATTGGTCCGACCTGCCATCTCCGCCCGCTCTCGCTCAGCCGCCGGAAACCCTAATGGCTCCTAACACGCGCCTCCACCCCGGTGATCCCTCCACTGCCGCCGACGCCGACATCTCTGTCGCGGAACGCTTCGCCCTCCATGGGTCCCAGATCTCCAACCTCCAAGCCGCGGTGGACGAAATCCGATCTACCCAGCAGGCCTTCCTCGCGCGCGTGGAGGCGTTGCTGTCGTCGCCAGGCACTCCGCCGCAGCAGTCCCCCCCGGCCGACACAACGTCTGTCCTCGGTCAGCCCCCGTCTCCGCTTGCCGCCGGCTTCCGTGCGCCGGCGGCGCCCCCGCTGTTTCCCGTCGTTCCACCAATGGCGACTGGTCTCCTCCCTATGGCAATGGATGTTCCACCCTTCTCCGGGACAGATCCTATGGGCTGGATCGCCCGTACGGAGCAGTATTTCGACTTGAATGGTACCCCCCCGGCGGACCGCGTCGGCACGGCCATGGTTGGTATGGACGGCTCGGCCCTCCATTGGGCACGTTGGCTTCGCCAAGTGCAACCTCTCATTCCGTGGCATGAGTTCAAACAGGAGATGATCAGCCGTTATGACTCTCGCTACACGGGCTCCGCTATTGAGCGCCTTTGCTTCGCCCGCCAATCAACAACGGTGGACGCCTACATCGATGAATTCGTTGCTCTCGTCACACAAGTGCCCGGCCTTCCGCCCGACCATTACCTAGGGTTTTTTCTGCAAGGTCTCCTTCCCAATATCCGCTCTCGCATTCGAACTCATCATCCGAGAACAGTATCGGAAGCCCTGGAACTTGCCCGTGCCGTCGAAGCGGACATCGGCCCTCGGCACTCCGACCCACCCTCGTTTCGTCCTCCTCCAGTGAGGGACAACGGCCCACGGCCGGCCCCCGGCATCCACGGTCGGCCGCCCCGCCCGGACAGCCCCAACCGCATCTCCACCGTCGACTACAATGACCTTCGGCGCCGCGGTTTATGTTTCCGCTGTCGCCAACCATACTCGCCTCAGCATGTTTGCTCGGTCAAAGAATTCCACGCTATCTTTAGCGACAGTGAGGGTTACGCTCTCGCCGAGGAGTTGCCACCCTTGGAGCCACCACCCGACCCAACGACAACCGACCTCGAGGACGCCCCCCTCAACGTGCTGGAGCTGCCATTCTACTCCGTCGGGGGATTAACGGGGCCCCGCACCATGAAATTGGTCGGCACACTACACAACCGCACCATCATTGTGATGGTGGATAGCGGGGCAAGTCACAACTTCATGTCCTCCCACCTGGCGCAGGAGCTCGCCATACCAGCGGATCCGTCACCGGACTTTTCGGTGTGCTTGGGCGATGGCCGCCGCCGTCCGACTTTGGGTCAATGCCGGGATGTGACCTTGACCGTGGGGCCGTGCCGCGTCACAGCTGACTTTTACATGTTCGAGCTCGGAGGCCTCGACGCTATTCTCGGCGTGGCGTGGCTCGAGACTTTGGGAGACGTCCGAGTAAACTGGGCCTCGATGACGATGGATTTTCAGCAGCAGGGCCGTCAGTGCCGCTTGGTGGGCGACCCTACCCTCCTACGCTCCCCGCTGTCGTATCGGGCGATGACACGCGTCGCCGACGTCGATTTCTCGGCCTGGTTATGGCCCCTTCAGGCGAGCCCGTCTGCAGCAGCCGCCCCCATCAAGGCCGACATGGGGGCCATCCTCGCGGAGTTCGAGGATATTTTCACCGCACCCTCGGGCCTTCCACCTTCCCGGCCGACCGATCACGCCATTGTTCTTCATCCGGGGTCGTCGGCGGTATCCGTGCGGCCTTATCGTTACGGGCACGCCCAAAAGGATGAGATAGAACGACTCGTTCAAGAGATGTTATTGGGCGGTATCATACGGCCCAGTGCGAGTCCTTTTTCCAGCCCAGTGTTGCTAGTACGCAAGAAAGATGGCAGTTGGCGGTTTTGTGTGGACTACCGGGAGCTTAACAAGGCCACGGTCCCGGACAAGTATCCTATCCCGGTTATTCAGGAGCTCCTGGACGAGCTACACGGCGCGACGTGCTTTACCAAGCTGGACCTCCGGGCCGGCTACCACCAGATTCGGGTCCGGCCGGAGGACGTGGCAAAGACGGCGTTCAGGACACACGACGGACACTTCGAGTTCTTGGTCATGCCGTTTGGGCTCACCAACGCCCCCGCGACATTCCAAGCAACCATGAACGAGATTTTTCGGCCCGTTCTGCGTAAGCATGCCCTTGTTTTTTTTGATGATATCCTTGTCTTCAGTCCCACTTGGCAGGATCACCTACGTCATGTCCGGGAGACGTTCGCCACTCTCCGTCTACATCAGCTCACGGTCAACCACAAGAAGTGCACCTTTGGCACGGCAACGGTCAGTTACTTAGGCCATACTATTTCGGCCCAGGGCGTGGCTATGGAGGAAGACAAAATTCAAGCGGTGCTGCGTTGGCCGACTCCCGCCTCCTTGCACGACGTCCGGGCTTTTCTCGGCTTGACGGGCTACTACAGACGCTTCATCAGCAATTACGGCGGCTTGGCCCGCCCCCTCACTCAGCTGCTGAAGAAAACCGAGGAGGGGCCATTCACATGGCCGCCGGCGGCCATGGAGGCTTTCACGGCGCTCCAGTCAGCTTTGGTCCACGGTCCGGTCTTAGCCATGCCGGACTTCCACCAGCCGTTTGTCGTCGAGTGCGATGCCTCGGGCACCGGCGTCGGCGCCGTCTTGATGCAGGCCGGACGGCCAATTGCGTATTATAGTCGGGCGTTTTCTACTGCGGTGCGCAGCCGCTCAACGTACGAGAACGAGCTTATGGCACTGGTCTTGGCGGTACAGCATTGGCGGCCTTATCTCCTGGGGAGGCCCTTCGTCATCCGCACCGATCATCACAGCCTTCGCTACCCGCTCCAGCAAAAGATAGCCACACCGACGCAACAGGTTTGGGTGGCCAAGCTGCTCGGCTACGACTTCACGGTGGAGTTTCGTCCAGGCGGCCGATGCGCTCTCCCGTCGCCCGCATGCGCCAGAGTTGACAGCCATTTCCCGGCCGGTGTGGGACGACGCCGTGGCCATTCAACAGGAGGTGGACCGGGACCCCCAGCTTCAGGATATTCGGGCCGCCCTGTTGGTTGACCCCGCGTCCCGACCGCCATTTACACTGATCGGGGGCCGACTCTTTTACCGGGACAGACTAGTTTTATCAGCATCGTCCGCGCGGATTCCGGCTTTGCTGGCGGAGTTCCACTCCACTCCGACAGGGGGTCACGCCGGGGCATTTCGGACATACCGTCGGTTGGCGGCCTCGCTCTTTTGGCCCCCCATGCTTAGACAGGTGAAAGCATATGTGGCGGCATGCCTTCCATGTCAGAAGGCCAAGTACGAGACGTTGTTTCCCAGCGGCCTCCTGCAGCCCCTACCGATTCCTGAGCGTGTCTGGGAAGACATTGCTATGGACTTCATCACCCGGTTACCCCGCTCCAACGGCTTCGATTGCATCTTGATGGTCGTGGACCGCCTAACTAAATACGCGCACTTCATCCCGCTCCGCCACCCCTACACTGCGGCGTCGGTCGCCGATAGCTTCATCGCAGAGATAGTCCGTCTTCATGGGTTTCCCCGTTCGATCGTTAGCGATCGTGACCCCCTCTTTCTCAGTAGCTTCTGGACTGAGCTATTCCGCCTGCAGGGGACCCAACTCCGGATGAGTACAGCATATCATCCGCAATCGGATGGCCAATCCGAGGTGCTCAACAGGTGCTTAGAGACTTACTTGCGTTGCTTCATCGGGGAGCGACCCGGTTCGTGGGCCAAATGGCTTGGTTGGGCAGAATACTCATACAATACCGCCTACCACCACGCCGCCAACACCTCGCCATTCGAGACCGTATATGGCCGACCTCCGCCGACCGTGCTCCGCCACCTACCCGGGGAATGCCCGGTGGCTAGCTTGGCGGATCATCTACATGATCGAGATGTTATTTTGGATAGTTTGAAACACCACCTTCGAAGGGCTCAGGCGAAGATGGCCTCTTTTGCCAACCGGAAACGCAGGGACCTACAGTTCCAAGTGGGAGAGCGGGTATTCATTAAACTCCACCCCTACCGCCAGCTCACGGTAGCCCGTCGCACTTGCCCCAAGCTTGCCCCGCGTTTCTTTGGACCATTTGAGATCCTCAGCCGCATCGGGGCCGTGGCATATCGCCTCCGCCTTCCGGACACCGCTCGCATACATCCCGTGTTTCATGTCTCACAACTCCGACGAGTGATAGGCGATCACCCCGTCTCCGACCATATCCCGGCCGACTTGGACACGGCCAGTTCCGAACCACTCTACCCGGAGGCCATTCTTGATCAGCGGAAGACCACGACGGGAGCTCCCCAACCAGAGGAGGTTCGAGTGGCTTGGCGCAACCGTCCTCGTACGTCCGCCACTTGGCTCCTGCGAGACGATTTTCGCCGCCAGTTTCCAGATTACTGCCTTGAGGACAAGGCCCATTTTCCAGATGGCGGTATTGTTACCGACATCCAGTCGGAGGAGCCGGAATGGCAAGTCTATTCGAGGAGGACGCGCGCAGGACCAAGCGACAGCACTAGGCCCGGCGCCGAACCGGGGAATTTGGAGAAGACCGTCTAATGGGCCGACCGGCCTAGTTATCTTTCAGCGTTTATTATGTTTTGTTTATTTTGTGAACTCTTGTTGATGAGGTGGTTTCCCCCTATATAAGGGAGCACCTAGGGTTATGCTTGTATCTTTTGATCAATCAACTTTGGAGGGGCTGCTCCCCTTGTCTTTCTCTCACTTTCTCTATTTCTCTCCCTCTCTATTCTCCCGCTCGTTACCTTCCAGCAGCCGGAAATACCGCCCGGCGACAGCTCCAGCCGTTATCTCTTCGCTACCGCCCCGCCTATCGCCCGCCCGTTACCCTAGAGGTAACAGAACTTCTGGGCGGTCTCCCAGAAGAGAGACCGTCCTCTGAAATTGTCGTGATCCCCTTGGAGCAGGTGGACAGAGATGTTGCCAAGATTCACCGAGCTGTGATGTCAGCAAACCAGGGCTTTTCGATCACTCTGGTCGCTGCCCATGAAATGCAAGATGTCGCAGCCTTTATTGGAAGAAAACGCCAACTAAGGAGATAGATTTTCATTCTTTATTTAATTTATGCAGTCTTAAGACAATAATCTTGAACAATTTGAACCTCCTGTAATATATATGTTGATATTCTGATTTTTTTATATGCGATCTCTGTAATGCTGTGATGTCGGTCTCTGTGGTTGTGTGCTGCTTGTTACTTTTTCTTTGCATATTTTTGACTTGCTGCTTGAGATACCGCGGTCTGATTTTATTGAGATGGATTATGCTGCTTGCTATTTCTTATTCCTCATGCAGGTTTGGTGTTCTGCGAAGCTCACTGGGCAGTCTCAGAAAAAGTCATCATTACGAAAATATCCCTTTGCTTCTATAAATAGCTGGCCATAGAATCATTATTTCATACTTTTTGAATGCGCCCAAAGCACCAGTCTCAGCGATCTCAAAAGATGGTGTCCGCTCGAGCTACTATCGCTGAGATTTTCCTGGATGTCGATCACAAGCCTTGCAGGCTTTCTAGAGATGAGTATGTTTCTTTCTTAGAGAAGCATATGATCCAGAATCAGATCGTCGTCAGGCTACCTATGGAGAATGAAGTATTTAACTTTGGTGCAGAGAATAAATATATCATCCCAATCGATCACTTCGATTGCGGTCTGATGTTCCCTCTCCCCTGGGAATTTCTTGAAGTGATGAAGTATTATGGAATTGTGTTCGGCCAGCTGTCGTCCAATTCCATCAGTCCCATGTCTGTTTTTATCAGCTACTTGAGATCGGTAAGGATTAAATTCATCATGACATTGTTCCGTGCGACCTTCACAGTGAAATCGCTGAAGGAAGGAAAGAAGGAGGAGTTCAAGGGGTTATTGTACTTCTCTTGCAATGGCATAAAAGTACTGAACCTCCCCAACAAGATCCCCTACTGGACAGAAAGATTTCTGGTCTTCGAGGGCGATCTTGGCGGTCTCAAATCATTGTCGTCTAGCCGGGGTGAAGGGGTTTTCCGAAAACCCAAAGTGATCTTGGAAGAGGAGATCAAGCTCCTAGCTTTCTTGGCGGACAAGCGCCTCGATCTCCTTCACTACCTGACGATCTGGTCTGAGATCGTCGCGGTCATTCCAGAAGAGAATAAGTAGCTTCCCGCGGTCTCCTGCGATCTCGTCATTATTTTTCTTTGACTTTCCTTTCTAACTGTTTTGTCTCTTTTCAGCGACCTTCGCGGTCCCCACAATCGATCTTGTGGCGCCGGATGAAGAAATTCTCACTCAAAGAGAAATGCGGCAAAGACGAGACCGCGAGAGGGAAGCAACTGAGCCCGCTGAAGAGTCGAAGTCCGCTAACAAGCCCTTCCATCTAACCGGCTTTGGCAGAAAACTGAAAGATAGCAAGGGGAAGCCACTCCTCAAATGGAATGCAAAAGGCAAAAATGTGAAGGTGTCCACTGCCCTTCCTCTCTGGAGTGGAAAGTTGACGCGTCACGCCCACGCGATCACTTCTGTTCTTTATGGAGAAAGCAATACAAAGGAAGCATATAACATTGAGACCGAAATGCTCCCTGATATTGCCGCGCAAGCGATCGTCTGGAGCACGGTCTTAAATCACCATATGGGGCGGTCTCTCCGCATGGCCTTAAAAGATATAGGTGCCCTGCAAGACGAATTACATGTAAGGATACTTTACCTGTCGTCTTCCATTTTCTTTTCTGTGACCGCGCGGTCTGATTCGTTTTCTTTTGCAGAGGTCGAAGAAAGAAACTTATGATATTGAAAACCCTGACTTTCAAAAAGCCATGATGAAGCACATGAAGAATGCGTCGGACACGACGATCACTAGGCTTCGTGAGCGATGCGGTCTCTCCTCTGAATTCCAAGAAGTAGAATTTGCCGATCTCTTTCCTGAGATGGCGAAAATGATAGAAGAGTCGGTCACAATATCCGAGACCGCCGAACAAGACGAAGAGGTCGAGACCGCTGAGGATGCGAACAGAGAAAGCGATCATGCTGACATGAGTGGGAGTCAATATGTCCCTGGCGATGATATAAGTTTTGTTGCGGCCTCAAGTTCTGGGTCTAGAATTCCGCGAAGAAGCTCAGATGAATCTTCAGAAGAAACTGATTCTTCATCATCAAAAGAGCGGTCTCCGAAGAGACTAAAGAGTGATTAAGAAGACCGGAAATCTTTTATAGTAGCTTTTCTTTTATTCACTCAAAATTGTAACTGCCGGTTTTGAGACCGTGCGAGCTCTGTACTTAGAAGGAATGAAATGAAAAGAAATATTTTGCATACCTTTGTTTGTCTTCTGTGAATGAATATATTTCTTATATTAAGTACGCTTATGTCGATCTTATATTTTGTCAATTTGTGAGCTCATCATAATTCCTGATGAAGAAAAGTCGATCTCAATAAGTATGAATCGGTCTCTGGACTTATAACAGGAGATTGATCGTCTTCATTATACGCGATCTCATTTTAAGATAAATAAGATTTGCATTCGATCTCAATGCTTTAAATGTTGCTGAGTTCGAATTGGCAGCTGCATAAGAGAAGATTCCATATAATGACTTATATTTAGAGAATACCCTATAATCAATAATGACGGTCTCGTTTTCATCAGTCCGCCTATAATAATATGAGAAGTATTAAACATATGAGATCGCTTCATTATGAAATAACTCAGTGTCAACTGCTTGCAAATGTCGATCTCCAGCACTTGAGGTTTTCTGCAGAGAACCCAAATTATTATAATTTATAAATGAAGATCCTGAACACTGCAGTCCATTTGAAATAATCCTTAAGGGAGAGATGAGTGACGGCCTCAAATAATCCAGGCCGCCCCTTCTTGTGGGTGATATAATTGAAAAACCTTGATGGAATCATATCAGAGATAGATAATCAACGATCTCAACTTCTCAGACCGCTCCTTAGCAGAAAAGATAGAAGAGAGATCTCAAGAATGATCTTATATACTCCAGATTGCTTGATAAAAAGATAAGTAAAGGAAATATTCAGGCTGCGGTCTCAATTTCTCCAGACCGCCTATTATAAGAGTAAATATTAGAGAAGTCTTCAGGTGACGATTCCAGATATCCCAAATCATTTCTTGACTGGAGATTGCATAGAGAAGACTCAGGCGATGGTCTTAAATGCTCCATACCGCTCCTTTATAAAACAGATAATCAAGAGTTATAGGCGGCGGTCTTAAATGCTCCAGACCGTCCCTTAATATAATGGATAACCAAGGATTATAGGCGGCGGTCTTAAATGCTCTAGACCGCCCCTCAATATAATAATCAGAAATCCCGAAACTGGTGGTCTCAAATACTCCAGATCGCCCATTCATAGAAAAACAGTAGAGAGGCTTGAGATAGAGGAGAAGGGGTGTACAAGCCAAAATGATCAAAAGGGCAGGTGTGGTCATACTGAAAAGCTACACCGACATTGATTTTCTCAAAAGATCATTAGGCTTGTAACACCCTTAGAAAAGAAGAGACCTTGACGGTCAGAGGTATACAAGTCATAATGATCAAAAGGGCAGGTGTGGTCATGCTGAAAAGCTACACCGACATTGCTTTCCTCAAGAGATCATTAAGATTGTATTACCGTAAGAGGAGAAGGGACCTTGACGGTCATAGGTATACAAGTCAGAATGATCAAAAGGGCAGGTGTGGTCATGCTGAAAAGCTACACCGACATTGCTTTCCTCAAGAGATCATTAAGATTGTAATACCCTAAGAAGAGAGGGAGAAGAAGAGAGGTGTACAACTCAAAATGATCAAAAGGGCAGGTGTGGTCATGCTGAAAAGCTACACCGACATTGCTTTCCTCAAGAGATCATTAAGATTGTAGCACCCTAGCCACACGAAGGCTCAGGAGACGGTCAAAGATGCTCCTGACCGCCCCTTGGCTATCTTTTATCCAACGAGTATTCGAGGGTCACAGAGCAAGATGATCAGTAGGGCGGGTGTGGTCATGCTGAGAAGCTACACCGACATTGCTTTCCCTGGGAAGGATCATCAAGACTGTAACGATGTCCTGTAATGCATGACAGAGCTAGACATTCACCTAGACCTCCCTTGATGCAGAGGTGTGTCAGATGTCAGCAAGGACCCGGTATCTTAAAGTTCCTCCGCACGAGCTTGGCGAGCTACTACTGCACAGATGCGAAATCTCCTCGCTATTTGTGGTCATGGTAGATTTACATCTCAAGCTTCAAGACGAGGGGGTAACAAGTAGGATCCGTCGATGTCTTAGTATGATTTTAGCCTTGACAACAATCTATCTCGGTGCTTCCCTTTCAATATATGGAGTACAAGAAGTTACAACATCATCAGAATACTTGCAAGAAGAAGAAAAGAAAGAAGTGAAAATACAAGTTTTCAAGAAAAGAAGCGTTTTAGATCATCTCCGCTCCAAGTATGCGACAACTCTTCCCCTTCATACGTCTGAAGGCGATAAACTCCGTTCTTGAGCACTTCTTTCACGATGAATGGTCCTGCCCAATTTGGATTGTGCTTTCCAACTGAGCCAGATCTTACTGCTGCGTCCACCTTCTTGAGGATTAGATCACCAACAACAAATTCTTTAACTCTGACTTTTTTATCAAAGTACATGGTCATTCTTCTCTTCACTTCCTCCTGTCTGATTGTTGTTGTATCTCTCAGCTCTTCAATAAGGTCAAGGCTGCATCTTAAGGCTTCATTTGGTTCGGCGGTGGCGGATGCAACCGGCGGATCCAAACGGAGCATTGGAACCGGAGAGGGGGAGGCGGGGTTGGAAACGCTCCATTTAGACTCCTTTTCCTCTATCCGGCGGGTGTAAACGGAGCAAATGCCGCCGGCGCCCGTTTGTTTACCTGTCGTCCGGTGGGGTTTGCTCTAAACGGAGGAGGCGAAATGCCCAACCAAACGAAGCCTAATTCTTCATCATTCCCTTACATCCAGCTATCTTGATTTTGTTGCGACAATAACACCCTTGGACTTTGAACTTCGAACTCAACTGAAATGAGAGTTTATGAACCGTGAGACAATTTGAAAGGAGTCTCTCCAGTAGCTGACGTTGGAGTTGTCCTCAAAGCCCAGAGCACTGAAGGTAACTATTCCACCCAATTGCCTCAGAGATTTTCTACTTTCTTCTTCAAGAGGTTTATTATCAATTTGTTAGCAGCTTCTACTTGCCCGTTACTTCTCGGATGATGCACAGAGGCAAACCGCAACTCGGTGCCGATTTGATCGCAGAAATTTATTAGACTGGAGTTGTTTAACTGCGGACCATTATCTGTGATAATTGTCATTGGAATTCCATGCCTGCATACTATCTCTCCCTAGATGAAATTCTTTACGATTTTGGTAGTGGTTTTAGCCAACGCCTTTGCCTCGATCCACTTGCTGAAGTAGTCGATCATTACTAGAATGAATCTGCGTTGTCCACTAGCCAAAGGGAAAAGCCCAATCATGTCTATCCCCCCAAACTTCAAACGACCATGGAGTTGCTATTGACCTGGGCTGCTGAGCTGGTTAATGCTGAAGAGGAGCAAATTTCTAACATTGAACACATTTCTTCGCAAATTTCTCAGCATCCTTTCTTATTTGCAGCCAGAAGTAACCTTGTCTCAGAATCCTTTTTTCCAAAGTCCTGGCTCCCGAGTGACTGTCGCACTCTCCAGAATGAACCTGTCGAAGAACAACTGAAATCTCTTCCTCAAAGACACACCTTGCCAACGGTGAAAGAAAAGTCTTCATGTAGAGTACTCCTGCAACAAGATAATAATAGGCTGCTTTTAATTAGAATCTTTTCTTATCTTTTACCACCGGGTGGAACTCCCTAGTTGAGAGGTAGAGGATGAATGGGTCCATCTAAGATCGACGCTGATCTACTTGCATAACTTCTCCCTCTTCAATAGCTAGATCTACGTTATCAAGGCGAGCGCCTAGGCACTCCTGAGGCGTCAGGCGCACCGGCCAGCGCCTCTGTAAGGCAGAGGCGGGCGAGGTGCCTCAAGCACACCCAGGCGCGCGCCTTACCAACTCCCAGGCGCACCAAAGGCGCGCCTGGGCTTTTCAAGCTGTTTTCTTCAACCTGTTTTTTTAGGGGGGTAAAAACATGATCTCAGACGCACCCGAGGCACACCTAGGCGCACTTGGGCATCCAATTCACCGATTTTCAGTGAATTGGGTCCCAATTCACTGAAAAACAGTGAATTGGATGCCCAATTCATTGATTTTCAGTGAATTGGGTGTCAAATTCACTGAAAATCAGCGAAATGGGCATCCAATTCGCTGATTTTCAGCGAATTTTGCACCCAATTCCCTAAAAATCAGCGAAGGGCACCCAATTCCCTGAAAATCAGCGAATTGGGCACCCAATTCACTGGAAATCAGAGAATTGGATACCATTTCGCTGATTTTCAGTGAATTGGGCACCCAATTCACTGAAAATCAATGAATTAGATGCCAAATTCGTTGATTTTCAGTGAATTGGGTGTCCAATTCGCTGATTTTCAGTGAATTGGGCACCTAATTCATTTTTTGTGCCTCACATGCCTCAGGCGCGCGCCTGCGCCTTGTGCCTAGGCTCCAGGACCATTTGCGCCTTTGATAACTTAGAGCTAGATGGAACAACTCTGAAGTAGTTCCTCCCGAAAGGAGACCAAACTTTGCTAGTTCATCTGCTTCTGCATTCTCTGCCTGTGGAATATGTTGAATAGTGAAGCTCTTGTACTTGTCTATCTCAATTTTCACTAGAGCTTGGTATTACTTCGAAACGTGATCTCTAGTCTCAAAGGTTCCATTTACTTGAGACGCCATTACCAGAGAATCTGTTTTGGCTTAAACATCTTCGATCCCAACTCTCTTGCAAACCTGAGACCGACGAGCACGACTTCATATTTTGCCTGGTTATTTGTCGTTGGGAAGTAGAACTTCAAAGCCTGGTCCAACCTAACCCCATTTGGGTTAATCAAAACGACTCCAGCTCCGGATGAGTTCCTCCCCGAAGCTCCATCAACAAAGATCGTCCAAGTGAGAGGTGTTCCAACCTCTTTTTCTGAGTTGGCTTCCGTCGCATCAATCATGAAATCTGCCAACACTTGGGCTTTGATTCCCACTTTGGGAATGTAGGAGATGTCAAATTCACTGAGCTCTATTGCCCATTTCGCCAATCTACCCGAATGCTCCGGCTTCTCCAACACACTTTTTAGCGGAAGATCTGTGACAACTTGAATGGAATGGGGCTTGAAAGTAAGGTCTTAATCTTCGTGCTGAAGTAACGAGCATCAGTGCCAACTCCAAGATAGAGAAAAAGATCTTCTCCTTCTCGCGGGCTTTGGAGCAAAGGAGTTGACGTCAATTGCTTTTTGAGCTGATTGAAAGCATCGTCACACTCCTTTGTCCATTCGAACTTAGCTCCTCCACGGAGAGCTTTAAAGAAAGGAGCACTTTTTTATCTCCTGAGCGAGAGATAAAGTGACTTAAGCCTGTCATCCTCCCGCCTAACTGCTGAACTTCCTTGGAGGACTTTGGAGGTGGCACTTCCAGTATTGCCTTCACCTTATCGGGATTTGGTTCCAACCCCTCCGGAGTGAGGAGATGGCAAGAAACTTTCCTTTGCTTGCTCCGAAAACGCATTTCAACGGGTTAAACCTCATATTGAAGGTCCGGAGAGTTGCAAACGTCTCGACGAGATCGTTAAGGTGAGCAAAGAATGATTTACTTTTTATTAGAAGGTCATCGACATAGACCTCCAGCTTTCTACCTTTTTGGTTTTTGAAAACCGTGTCCATTCTTTGATAGGTGGCACCGGCATTTTTTAGCCCGAAAGTCATTACGAGGTAGCAAAAGCATCCGTCATTCGTGATGAATAAGGTATGAGGGATGTCGGGCTTATGCATTCTTATTTGATGATAGCTAGAGAATGCATCTAAGAAACTCATACAAGAATACCCAACCGCGGAATCAACTAAATAATCTATCTGAGGCAAGGAGTAGCAATCTTTAGGGCAAGCGGGAGGCACTTCGATCACTCAAGGAAGGAAGCAAAAGACATGATTCCTCACCAAGAGGTTTCAATTGTCAATTTCCCCCAAAGTTAATGGACTGCTTACGGACCTTCTCCCACTAAGGGTCCTAGACCTGTACCTGGATCTGCAGACACCGCCAGCCCCCCGATCTGATGCCCTTATTCCGAATCTAAAAAAAAAAGGCGAGCGATAGCGAATTCCCGGAATCAAAATCAGAAGAGACTGCGGGGCGAACAAATGAGAAAACAATCGAAGACTCCCGGGCTTCCCGCTTTTTTGAGTTTTGTAAAGTCGACACACATTCGCCACTTTTCACCGGCTTTCTTAACCATTGCAACATTCGATACCCAATCCGAGTATTGAATTTCCTGAATAAACTTGGTCTTGAGAAGCTTTTCAACCTCCTCCCGAATAGGTTGAGCTAGGGTCACCGCAACCGCCCTTTTCTTTGGTTTGATGGGAGTGAAGCTTGGGTCGATATTTAGGTGATGGCAGGCAACATCGGGATCAACTCCTGTCATGTCATCTGCTGAGTCGCTGACCAAGCAAAGACATCCAGGTTTCGCATGAGACAGGAGATGAGCTGTCTCTTGTCAACTTCGGGCAGTTCTGCATTGATTGAGAGCTTCTTGCTCTCATCCTCTTTGCTGATGGGAACGGCTTGAGTTGCTTGGGCAGGTTCCAAGCGAACTTCATCTCTAACTTCATCTTCTATGATCTCTTTCGCAACTTTTGCATGGCTGGAGACTTGAGTTGCTGGAGAGATCTCAGCTATCTTGGGAGGAGATGATTCGGTCATGTTGACCGTCTTCACATAGCACTCCCGAGCTTTCCTCGGATCGCTTCGAATTCGGTATTGTTTGCCATTCAAGGCAAACTTCACGGCCAGGTGGTAGGTGAAAACCACCGCTTGATCCTCATTAAGAATAGACCTCCCAAAAATTGCGTTGTAGCTGCTTGGAGCTTCGACGACTATGAACTTGACTAGCTTTGTAATGCCTCCAAGTGTCACTGAGAGTGTGACGTTTCCTTCTACTTCTTTCTTCTCTCCAGAAAAACCATAGAGCGGCCCTTCGGTGGAAAGAAGAGACTTCCCAGTCTTTAGGGCCTCGAAAGCTGGTTTGAAGAGAAAATTCACCGAGCTTCCGGTGTCAATCATGATATTCTCCACGGTATAGTTTTCTATCACCGCCTTGATGACTACCGCGTCATTGAAGGGGTTGGCGGTTGGAGGAAGATCATCTTGCCCAAAGGTGACCGTTCCTCGGACTGGAGCAGAAGGAGAGGTAGAAGTGACCTCTGATCGGTAGACTCTTGCGAGGCTAGCCTTCTTAGAGGATTCCAGCGCTGCTCCTCCGTGGATGCAGAAGAGGTAGCCCAAGGCACCCTCATCATTTGCATCCACACACTCGCTCAGGTAGCCAACGTTGCCGAGGTGGCCAACGTCATTCACTTCTTCGCACTCCCAATGAGCTTCCGCTACCTCCTTGCTCTTGGAGGTCGAAGCTTTGGAGGAATCTCCATTCAGGACCAGGTCCTGCAACTTCCCTTCCTTCAAGAGCTTCTCCACCAGCAAGTGGAGAGCTCTGCAGTTTTCTGTCAGATGACCCCTCTCCCTGTGATGTTCACAGTAGAGGGAAGGATTCCTGGTCTTGGGATCTGATTGCGTTGGAGCAGGCCTTTTGTAGAAGGGTTGTTTTTGAAGCACCTGAACCACCTCGCTCATTGAGGTGTTGAGCTCGGTGAAGGACTCTTGAGAGTCATTGAAAAGCGGCTGAGAAGAGGTTGGGAGAGGCGGCTGAACAAACTGAACCTGATGAATGCGGAGCTGGAGCAGCTGGGATTGGCAGCAAAGGTCCCTTGGGCAGGAACTGCTGATGCCCCTGATAGGGACGATGGTGGCGGAAGTCCCCCCCCCCCCCCCCCCCCCCCCCCCCCCCTCCCCCTCTGAGCAGGAGGCTGGAACTCTTGACATGGTGGTTCGTTGATTGTTGGGCTGGATAGAAACCAGCAGAGCCCTTCTAGTCGGCTCTGCACGTCAAGTTACAGACATAGTTGGGGTTGCTGATCTCCCCTTCTTTGAACCGGTTTACAACACTTATCAGCTCTTGATAAGAGCTAGGCTCTCGGGTGGTTACCTCAAATTTGAGGGGACCTTCCTGAAGGCTGTTGACAAGGCCACCATGTAGAGCGAGGGATCGACATCCCTTATTCCATGGATCTCCCTCTGGAAAGGATCCACTAAGCGAGCTAGAGTCTCACTTTCTCCCTGCTTGATCCTGATGAGGGCTGCAGGGTCACTCTTCCTCTTCTTTGAGGTGGCGAACCTCAGGAGAAGCTCTTGCCTCAAAATGGCAAAGCAGGAGATCGACTGAGGAGGTAGTTGTAAAATCACTCTCATGCTTGCCCATCTAAAAAGGTGATCAGAAGTTTACACCTCATCGCATCTGAGAGAGATCTCAGAGCGACAACAGATTCAAAAGCTTGGAGATGAGAGACTGGGTCACTCTCTCCAGTAAACATGGGCAATCTGGGCTCTCTGAATCCGTTGGGAATTGGCTCCCAACGAACTCCATCCGTAAAGGGGGAAGGCTCCTCCGCTTCAAAAGCGTCGGAAGGAGCAGGAGGGGTAGCAACGGGAGCTGGAGGGTAAACATAATCCTCCTGAAAATTCAGGGCTCGGGCTAGAGGTCCCTGAGCTGCTGCTCTGAAGAAAGCTTGGCTGGCTGCGAACTCCTCTCCTTGAGATCGCAAGGGAGCTGCGGGCTGAGGGGTCGCGTGGTTAGGGGCTTGACTGGCAGTCAGAGGATCAGGAGTGGCGACCTCACGACGGGACTGCTCGAGGCGGAGCTCGAAACGAAGCTCAAGGGCTTCCAGGGAGTTTGCGCTACCGGAAGGGGGAGACCGCCGGTGAACTGATTAGGCTGATTTTCACGGTCTGACATCTCGTCTGTCCACTGGTTTCACCTAAACACTCTGATCTGAAGGTCGCGTGTTCGTTCTGTTGGCATAAAAATTGTACCTCCAAAACTCACACTTAAAAGAGATGAGGGAGACTGCTGAGTGCAGGTTACTCGTGATGATAGATGCCAGAAGAGAGATCTCTGAGGGAAAAACTGCTTTGATTGATCTCAAAAAGGATTATAGATAAATAGGTAAGGGTGAGAGGTAGAAAAGTGACAAAATTCGAGATCACTTGCACATGCCACAAGCTGGAGGCTCGAATCCAAAGTCCTATTTCTGGTCCCCTACCCCTTTATTTATAGACGCGGGGGCCTGCCAAACGGGCAGGTCCAAAAATAACGGGCTGCCCGGGGTACAGGAGAACCGGGGCAGAGAAGAGAGGACACAGAGGGTGCAAATAACAAAAAAGACAGAAAATCCAAACCGCGCGGTCTCGCTGGAGCCTGGCCGTCTGTGCCTTAGAAAATCTGTCAGAGAGGAGACAGGCGGTCTGGGCAGTCGGCCGACAGTTCTGACCGAAAAGGAGAGGTCGCGGACTTCCGGGCAAACATGTTATACCTCCTTTTTTGTGTCATCTTTTGAGTAGGATGATGATGCTGATGAACAGAAGAGCTGGTTGTTGTTTGTCCAGCACTTCTTCTTAGGGACATGCTTTTGAGCAACAGTCTTCCCCTTACTTTTGGATGTTGTTGTTGTAGATTCAAATACAAATGATCATTGATGTCTCATCTGGATCTCTTTATGAGAAGCCTTAAAGACACTCAGACCTATGTCTGCTCTAGTCCTTTAGGTTTGTGACTTTGTTTCACTTGTAGAGCATTCATTGGACAGAGATCCACATGACATATCATTATCATTTGCATTGGAAGGCAAAATAGCCTGCTGATTATGGCCTGATCATTGGATTGATTGTCACTGTTTGCCTCACCAGTGTATCCTACACCAGCTCTATATGGTGCAAAAAATCTGTCTATGATTGGCAACACAGTTTGTGGCTTAGAATAACTAACCACAATCTTCCTTTCTACAAGTAGCTTATCCTCAAGATCCTTAATGATCTTGTTTTTCTGATATAATGAGATCACCTCGGCTTTTGAGATTCCTTTCAGCTTACTTAATTCTTCACTCACTTGAGATAGCTTTCCAGCCTTCTCTAGGAGTTCAGATTGAGTGAGCTTGAGGGATTTTATTTCCTCTGCCTGAGCTTTTGTAAGCTTCTTGCTTCTTGCTTCTCTTTAGAGCATCTAGCAAAGCTCCAAACTGACTCACTATGTCAGCTTCATCCTCATGATCTGACTTTGATGAGGATGATCTTTCTGACTCATTATCATGAAAAATTCTGATTCAGAATTAGTAGCAGAAAGATGAGCTCTAACATTTACTTAAGTAGGAGAGTTGGACTCATCCTGGTCTTCTTCATCAGATATGGTCACAAGCCATATCATTCTTCTTCTCCAGATGCACTGTCTGACAGTGATAGGGGTGCCCTTATGCACACCCTGGTTGCATGATAGTTAGCCTCCCACTCAGCTTCAGACAGAGCAGTAAGCCCAATGTGAACTTCTTCAGAAGAAGAGCTGTTGCTGTCACTTAGAGTCTTGGTCCTCTTGGCAATGAAGCTCCTCTCATGCTTCTTGCCCTTATATGATCTTTTCTCATCAGTCCTTGCATTCTCCTTTTCTTTTCTCCTTATTGGTCAGTCAGGGATTATGTGACCTGCCTTTTGACACCCATAGCAAACAATATCAGTAGAAATATGTTTGTTATGTTTAGAGTCATATCTGTCCTCTTTGGACGTGTGCTTATGTCTGTCATGGCTGTGAGCAGACTTTCTAGAGCCTGAAGGAGAAGTCCTATGCAGAGATGTAACTTTTCATCAAAAAGTTCAGAATCTGAAGTGTTGGCTTCAGATTCATCATTATCAGCATTTCTTTCTTGATGGCTTGGATAAGCCTTCTTGCATCTTCTTGTGTTGTCAGTTATGAAGGCTACTGTCATCTCCTTGCTGCATTCCTCTTCAGCCTTCCTTGTGTTTAGTTGCAGCTCATGGGACAGCAACTTTCCAAACAGATTTTGGGGCTGGATGTTAGCCAAGTTCCCCATCTCCCTTATGACACATATCTTTATGTCCCACTCTTTATTAAGTAATCTGAGAAACTTATCATTCAAGTCATAATTGGAGAACTCTCTCACATATGTTTCTCAGGCCATTCACTAGCTTGAAGAACTTCTCATAGCATTATGAGATAGAGTTATTCTTATCCTGCCTAAAGGCCTCATACTCCTGACTCAGAAGAGATTTTCTGTCATCTCTCACTTCTTATGTACCTTCTATGTAGACTATCAGAGAGTCCCACATTTCTTTGGCAGTCCTGTAGTGAATCAGGTTCTGGAATGTAGAATCATTTATAGCACTCATAATTATGTTCTTGGCCCTTTTGTCCATTATGGCTAGAACAACTTCATTCATGGTCATTTCAGAATATTTCTTTGAAACTTGCATGGTTGGATCTATAGTTGAAGCTTTCATACATTTTCAACAGTTATAAATATTCTAGGATCAGAAGCTTCCATGAACAGCCTCGCCCTTTTTGATACGGCGAAAAATGTATATACGCAAGTGTACGTGTCGGATCAAGTAATATAATGTAAGTAAAGATCGTTCCCTCGGAGAAGTGACTAATCTAACGCTCGCAAGTACTAGATTAACCTTTTCTTTAAATTCAAGCGGATTAATTAGAGTGATTTTTGATAATTGTTAAAAAGAAATAAAATAAAACTAAACAACAATTTCCTAAGAATATTTTTATCGATTTGGAGAAATAGTCTTATATATTGATTTCTTATACCTATTGTGATGAGTTTTAAAATGATCCTTTATGAAATGTTTGATTGACTATCTTTCAACGATTTAAAAGTAGAAATCATTATCTCTTGATCTCTGAATTCCGCTTATTTCTTATTCTCCTAGTTATTTCTAACTTAGGCAAAACGAAGAAATAACATGAATCGCACAAATCGATGTTGCTATCAAGAAGATGAAATCTCTTTCTCCATTCTACAATATATTAGATTTATGATACACTTACGTCACTCCTCTCTCGAATCTTGCAGCGCAGTATAAAGGCGAAAACTTTGGTGAAAAATTTACGCAACTCCTCTCTCGAATCTTGCCGCGCAATATAAAACATTCATCTTTAAGTCAACGTAACTCCTCTCTCGAATCTCGCCACGCGATTTAGAAGATAAAAACTTAATCCAAAATTTCTAAGAACAAAATCATAAATTCAATAAAGATAGTGTTTTAAACAATCACAAGACAATTGAAATCAAAACATCACAACAAACTAAGTACTTTCAACATACAAGACAAAGGAAATTAGTTCATGACGAATGAGAGATCACACGCAATTTGAAAGATCTTACTAGATGTGGTTAGAGAAGATGAAGAAGTGCAGAAATTTCATCTCCGAATGTTGCAGAAAACTGTCTTCTTCTTCCTCTTGACGGTGCGCCCTAATTCCTTCTCCAAAACTCTCCCTTTCTCTCTCTAATTTCGAATTCTTCCAAAAGATCCTCTTAATTTACTCTCCTCATTCGTATTTATGGGCGTGCCCTCTGAAATTTCGAAACTCCCACTGAAGAGTCGCCTCCTTCCATGTTTGCAACTGCTGTAATTTTTAAATTCGGAATTAAAGGCTGAACTTTCGGAAATAGACTTGTTGCAACAACTGAAAAAGTTGTAACAACTTTACTTAGGCAAAACTGGTTTTTGCTTCGCTTCTTTGAGTTGGATTTTTTTTCGACATTTCTATAATGAAAATCACATAATACAATAAAAGTCATCCAAATTTAAGTAAATGATACAATTAACCGTATTCCATTCATTTTAATACGTGTTTATGCAATAAAGTGTGTGTAGCGCCAAATTTATAGGTAAAAATAACTTCTTTTTAAGAAGTTATAACTTTTCCTTCTAGATTCCAAAGTTTTCTTTTCTGCATATGGCCAGCTTCATTGAACTGAGTTCTTTGAATTCTCTCCAGTTGTCATGGTGCGTAGACTGATTTCCCTGATAAGGATCTTGTTCAAGCTGTTAAGCCCTTTTTTGAACAACATACCTCTGATACCACTTGTAAGTCTATGGGATAGTCTAATCTTCACCTAAAGAGGGGGTGAATAGGTGATGTGGTTTTTTTGTAAACTTCTAGTGCGGACTAATGAAAGTAAAAAAACACACATACAATCACAGAAATTTCACAGCACAAACACAAAAAGCTATAGTGGTTCGCCGAGTTGGGTAGTCCACTTTCTCCCTTCGCCTATCTAGCAGTGTGCTAGCCTCGGCCACTTCCTCCAAAACTCAAATCCGCAGATCCTACAGCTCAGAGACACAGTCTCCTTCCTCAGAGGCACTGGCTGACCTCCTACCTCAGATCCCAAGGATCCTACAACTCAGAATCTCTGAGTGGCTTCCTACCTCAGGTCATACAAGACCCGACAACTCAGAAGCTATGACTAGCCTCCTACCTCAGGTCACACAGGACCCTACAACTCAGAAGCTATGGCTAGCCTCCTACCTCAAGTCACACAGGACCCTACAACTCAGATTCAACAAGCTGAATCCTACGACTCAGATCTTTAAGAGATCCTACAGTTAAATAAGCTTTGTGATACAAAACCTTTCTATAGATTCAGAATAATAATACTTAGCAAATTTGGAGTCTTCTTGAAGCTTGATGTGGATTGGCTTCTGCCTTGTTCTTCTTGCAAAGGACTTGAAGGAATCTGCTTTAGTGAAGAATATTTCATTTGCGCTTTCAAAGACCTTTCTTCCTCTTCTTGTCGATAGATGATGTAGCTTTTAGTAATTCAGCAAGATGAGTCGAACTCTTACTTATGGAGAAGAAAAGATTTGCTTCAAAGGAATGTCTTCTCCGTTTTTGAGCTTCCTAATGAGAACGCCTCTTTTCGAAGACGGCGGCGGCGAGCTCTTCCTTTGGTATTATAATTGAAGTAATTATTAGGGTTTGTTGATTTCCATCTCATCCCTTTTATAGGGTCACTTCATAACGGTAGAATCCTAGGACTACCTTTATGTCAGAAATCTTTTGCCTTTATGGACAAATCTGTTGACTCAATCTGCGACAGCATTAAATGAGTTAATGCCTCTTTTGCGCTTTAATTTGAATCCTTGCCTTTCCCGCAATTCGACTAAATCTGGTCGAATCTGCTTGATGTCTAGTTGAATGCTTACTTGTCGTCTTCAAGACGATATTAGCATAGTCTAGTCGAATGTTTGCTTGGTCTTCACGACGACATTTGACTTCACTATCTTCTAGTCGAATGTTTGCTTGTTATCTTCAAGACGACATTTGACTTCATTGTCTTCTAGTCGAATGTTTGCTTGTTGTCTTCAAGACGGCATTTGACTTCACTGTCTTCTAGTCGAATGTTTGAGCTTGTCAAGTCGAATTCTATGTTCAACACGATAAGTGCCTTCTATAGTTCTGAAATGTCGTGTTGGTTCCTCAACGACATTTCACTTGTCCTCGACGACGATTGATATCATCTCGACGATAAAGACTTAGTTTATTCTCAGCTCTATGTATTTCTGAAATGTCGTGTAGGTTCCTCGACGACATTTCACTTATCCTCGACGACAATTCACTTCACTTCGTCGATAAAGGACTTAGCCAAATTCTCTTCATGAAAAGCTTCCAAACATCTGTTGATCATCTCCAAGACGATATGAGAATAGCTGAACCTTGTCAAGACGATATCGTCTTGGATAGTGTATTACCAAGACGATATTTGACTTCAGTTGAGGTCTACAAGACGATATAGTCACGTTAATCTTCTGGTCGAATCTGGACTTAGCAAAACTTCTTTAGTTGAAACCTTGTGCACGAATCGTCTTGATGATTCTTGTAGTCTACAAGACGATATCGTCTTGAAGCTTAAGATCTTCAAGCCGATATCGATACCTTCACGAGACGATATTTGGATTTTTCCGAGACGATATGACTTAGTCATTTGCTGATCATCCTGAATTCAGTTCCTTTGCTCTTTGCACCTTGCTAGCCCTTTCTTCCTGATGTTTATAAGTGTGACAAGTCTAATATAGTCTAGATCATAGGTCGACATGGTGTTTTGCACAATGAACGATTACATTGGCAAAACTATGTCTGATGACACTAAGTCTAGCCTTATGTTAGATTTGCACTATCTAATACCCGAAAGCATCATTCTAAACACGTGCATCAAATACAAAGTGTGTTTATTCTTGAGTTGAGGACTTATTCAAATCAGGAACATTGAGGGCAAAGATCCCAACATTTTGACTCCTTCACGTTAAATACCATATTGTATAGTCATTGTGTCTCTCTTTGTTTGCCCCTCTGTGGGAAGAATATCTTATTTCATACATTTCAACATTTTGATGGGGATCGATCACACATCATTTGAGAGATTTAGGGGATTGACACTTTTAGGATCGTCAAATGGACAATCGGAACCTACGATTGCAATCGACCTCATCTTCTCAGACTCCAGCATGTTTAGTCTCCCGTAGCAACAACAACACCCTTCGTACTGTCGTCAACATCAGCTTCAATAGTAATGTCATCAACATCAGCTTCAAAAGTACCGTCTCCAACATCCACATTTGTAGTACTCTCATATTTGTTTAGTCTCCCGTAGCTCACAAGGTCACAACCGCACTAGTGCTCACAAGGTCATCGTCACTACCCCTCCCTCTTTTTGAGGAAACCGTGTTCGCCTATATTCGGCCTCATATTGTTCCGTTAGAAAGATCTTTGTATTATTACGATGATTATCCTTGTCCCCAGTCGCTTTCCTGTAGAGACCGCGTTGACTCTTCGACACGGTTCGATTATGTTAGGGACGATTACTATGATGATCATCATTTCAAGGAGGACCTTGAATATAGATTTTAGAGAGCTACCCCAACTTTTGATTGCTCACTGAGTCCTGAATCTTTTTGCTATTGACTCGTAGATATGAAATACTACCTGGATAGATACAAGTTATTAGGTGATTGTCGCGATAGATTCACAAAGATTAGACTTCTTGATTAGGATTGAGCATATTTGATTAGGGTAGAGAGGGCCCTTTAGCGTGATCATCTTCACCCAGTTACTAGTTTGGTATATATGAAGCGTAAGTTATGCAAGCATTATCTTCCAGTTTTTATAGGATTCATCTCATCAAGCAGTTGTTTTCCTTGCAACAAAGGCCAATGTTTGTTGTAGAGTATATGGCTAGCTTTGACGATCTAGTAGTGAGGAGCGACATCCAATATGGGCCCGGTACAACTACTTTTAGGTTTCGCTTCGAGCTTCGATCTAAGATATGTATTGAGTTGACCCATCATTGCTTAGAATTGTCGAGTAGACATTTCAGCTCGTTCCCATTACGAGCAAACCTTGATGTCTTCCAGATCTAGTCGAGTAGACTCGCACCCTGACTGGCCCATCATGAGGAGTCCTCCCTAGAATTAAGTCATCACCATGTCTAGTCGTGTCTCCATGGGCACGAAAGACGAGACACTTGTTACAAGTTATCTCACCCTGCTGAGGCTCATTGTCTAATTAGTGGCCCACCGTTTGAGTCCGGCCCAGACCCTATGACACTGGTTGAGAGTGAGTACGACCTAGTGAACATGTAGTAGCTTGTCCTTATCCTACCCCCTGCATAGACTTAGTTATTGTGTCGATCATATACTCACCTTTGAATGCATTAACATTAGAATCTCTTCATTTTGTAGTGTCTAGTTTAGTCTCGAGCGGGAGTCGAGAGCCTAGTGTTAGCCTTGTAGTATCTGCCTCCATTACCACTGAGGGCATTACTGTCATCGATGATACTCATCTAGAGGATCATATTGCTATTGATGAATTTTATTATACCCCTCCCTGTGAGCCACCTGGTAAATTTTCCCCTCCGGGAGACGGTCTTCCTAGTGTTAATGTCTTAGGTATTTGTTCGAATGACTGTCGCATTCGCGATGAATTTTCCTACACACCATCAAACGACGCTCCCGATGAGTCACGTCATAGAGAGACATTTGGAATGCCATAGAGCCATACCTTAGTGCTAATGTCTCAAGTTGTCATCTAAGTGGTCATAACACACTCGACAAATATTTTTACACCCCACCTATAGATCGTGCTGATAAATTGCTCATACTTAGCGACTTTCACTGCCACTTTCACTGCCCTGTACAACCTACACTCAGCAAATCTGTTGAGTTAATCATTTATCTTTTGTAGTGTGATTTGCACGTCATACTGCAATGTTAACTTATATGAAATAATGAAAATTTTAAAATTTGCACAGAGAATCACAAAAGAGTGCAAATGTTTAAAGAAGGTGATTGAGTGTTGATTTACACATTACTTGAGAGATTTCCATTGGGGCATATGTGAATCTGAGTGCTAGGCGAATAGATCTATGTATTGTCATGAGAGAGTCCAAGTGAAATTTGTATGAGTTTGATATTTTTAGGAATATGAGCAATCATCTTGTATTCAATGTAGATGATTTGATTCTAGATGTGGAGCCGTTTTAGGGTCTATCAACCTTATCTTCAACTTCTACCGCCACCACATCCTCATATGTACCTAGAGCCTCCACCGCAGCCTTACCACTCATCCCTATAATGACTTACATCATGTGTGGGATCCTCGATAACTTTTTGACACGAGGGCCCTCAGCAGCTTCTGTGACACAAAGACCTTCAGCAAAGACTTTTATACCCATAGTTACAGTTTTCATTCATTAGAGATGAATGTTTTTGAGCCTGAGTAAATGATGGGGATTGATTGCACGTCATTTGAGGGATGTAGGTGATCAATAGTTTTAGAATTCTCAGATGGAAGATTGGAGGCCCGATTATCACCGATTTGATTTTTACTATTTTTATGTATTTTTCTTTTATTTTTTTGAGATATATTTTGAGATTTAGGTTAAGTTGTTTGATCAAACAATTATGGATTTCAGATATACTTAGCATAAATCCCTTCTTTTATATATTCCACAGTCTACTTCTTGGATTTTTTTCATCGAGGATTGTGTCTCCTATATGTAGTACCGCTCGATCCTTACCCCTCGGTGCGAAACCCAGGATCCCACACGGTGTGACATCGCTGGTCTCATTCTCCGGGTGTGACGACACCTGACCTCCCATCATCACTGTCTGTCACCATCTGTCGTGGTTTGCAGCCAACCCGTCCACTACAATACTAGTCCCAGCTTGTTTTCCGGCTATTCCTATGTCGCAAGTTCTCCCACTTGCAGTTGACTGCCTCCTAGCCACTTCCTAGCCCTGTACCCCCTCAACCAGCCCTTCTCAATGTCCACGCCCGCCACGAGTCCGCCAGCCATCTCTCTGACCGCTTCCCTGCCAACGGTTCCTCTTTCAGCCCACATCTAGCCCTCACCTTACCCTCCAACAGCAGCTGAACCCTCTTCTACCTAACAACGGCCTCAAGCCTCCACATCCCCTTCCCCATCCATAGCCGACCACTCGAACCTCAAGAAACCCTAGACGACCCTCTGAAGTCATTCACCTACCACATACAGCCCCCATCTACACATTTATCCCCTCGGACAGCTACTGTCCAGTAGTTTCACCGCTCCAGATAGCCACCGCAATGCCGACGGTCCCTTGATCTCCATTCCTACACGTACGACCCCTTGGTGAGTTTCACATTTATTTTCAAATTTAGCTATATTGTACGGATGTACCAGTTTATTCTTAGTTTTATTTTGCCCTAGTCATTTGCTAAGTTTCTTTCAATGGCCTTGGATGTTTTATTTGTCTGATGCACAATGTTTAGTGCTCTAAATTAAGTGTGATTGCAATCTACTTGCCTTAATTTAACTACATGTTGTCAAATGTAAATACTTGCGCGAGATAATAAATTTTATTGTCATTTAATTCAACTATTAATTACTCAAATCTCTCCAAGGAGTTAGTATAATTACATTTCATAACATGCATATTTTTGTGCATGAATGTTAATGAAATATATATTCAGAGGGGAGATTTATGTAATTTCAGAAGATAGTGGGGTGCAACCTATAATTATGTAAACTTACCGGGGAGGTCCCGGTAAACAACCATTTAATATAATTGTGCGTCGGAAATTATTTTGCATGGTTGCTTCACTTGCATGACATTAGGGTTTATATCATAAACATCGGTTGTTCATTAGATTGTTTGCCCATTTGCATTAGGAGTAGAGTTTAGGTAGTGCATTGTTTATTGGTTGGTGTGCTTGCATTCACTCACATTTTTAGTTTCGTCGTTCCGATATTTATATTTTCACGTGCTTGTCGCATTCATCTAGGATTTGGTCATCGTGTCGGTCTCTTATAGTTTCTTCCTGCGTCACATTGTGTCGGAGCTAGGTTACCCATCACCTTTTCGATCATCTAGGTGTCCCCGCAATGGCTTCTTGATTCACTGAATTGAAGCAGAAGCTACTTTCGATTTTCCGCTATGACAATCATTCTCTTCCTTGATGCTCAGAACTTGATGCATCGACGCCACTTGATGCTCGATGTTTAGGCTCAAATCTCGACACTTTCAAGCTCTGCTAGATCTTACTCGATTCTCGACACTATTCTTCCTCCAGCCGACCTTACATCTCCAGGCGATCATTGTTTTTGATGCAAATTTGAGTACAGATCCCCTATCGATGTATCTGTCCCGACTCAGCGGCAAAAACTCTTCTAGCCGTTGTTACCATCACGCATTCGCCGGAGCGGCTAATCCTCGTCAGGTCCACCAGAGATTATGTTACCCTCACGCATTCGCCGGAGCTACTACTCCTCATCAGGATCACCGAAGATCGCATATGGGGACCGCCGTGATTTGGCAATTAATTAGTATTAATTAATTAATATTAATTAATTACTATTAATTAATATAGTTATATTAAATGTGTTGTCTTATTAAATGTGCCCTCCCTCTTGGGTCCAGACGATGTGTCGATGGGCCCGTCCTGGAGAAGGGGTCGTACCATAAAAGTGCTCTTTTATTAAA
Source organism: Dactylorhiza incarnata (assembly GCA_033032865.1). Lineage (NCBI taxonomy): Eukaryota > Viridiplantae > Streptophyta > Magnoliopsida > Asparagales > Orchidaceae > Dactylorhiza > Dactylorhiza incarnata. The sequence continues at coordinate 704,809 of JAWHQI010000026.1, read as the reverse complement.
AGTGACCCGGACACCCTTTAACTGGAGTACCGGCCTTTAGGCCACTCCAAGAGTATACCGGCCGACGCCACAACCCGAACTGCAGTCTATATACCCCAACCTCTTTCCTCACAAACACCGTGAGGTAGGTTGTTGAGGTCGGGCCTCGACCCACCGACCTCCTTTATAAGACCTCCCCGAAGGAGCATCTTATACCCAACCGTGCTGAAGCTCAGTTGGTGATGAAAGATCACGAAACTTCTCATCAAGGGGGTCTTGGGTTCGAAGCCAGGTCTCAACAACCTGTCGCATGATTAAATGGGTTCGGAGAGCTGGTTGGGGTGTACGAGTTGTAGACCTGGTGTAACCCGGCCAGGGAATTGGGGTCAGGCGATGTGCCAATGGGCCCGCCCTGGAGAAGGAGTCGTATCAGCCGCAGTCGCTGCATTTCTCACCGCAACCTCTTATGTTGCTAGCTCCATCGCAGCCCCTCCCTGCCCATAGAGAATCATCATAAAGCAATGTTCAAGAGCTGATAATTCACGTGATTCAGTATGTTCTTAGTGCATGATAGTTGATGGTATGAAAAATTCTTCTGTTTGAGGAGCAGTGGTGAACAATTTGGAGAGCTCAATGCATCGGGGATTGGTAAAACAATATACAATATTGGTTTGGTCCCGCATTTAATACGTGAAATATGTCGATGTATAAATATTGACCCTGACACATGGGCTTAACTTTTTAGGTTTAATAAGGATTTCACTGTTAATGTATCTGGGCCAACATCTATCCCATTCCCTACCACCACCTCTCTTCTTAAAATTCACAATTACCGAATGAGTGAGCTTGTTTTTCTAATGGAGATCAGCCTTGTAAATATAGTTATTTCTCATTACTACACGCAAACCTTGTGAAATTGTGCATTTGTGCATTTAAAAAAAAACTAACATTTCAAGCATGCAGAACTCCCACATTTACAGAGGAATTACTTGCAGCAGAAACTGGAGAGGAAGAAGTTTTAAAACCACCAGAGAAGTCATTTTGGGCAAAATATGTGAGTTCCATTGTTTTATGAGTTAGAATGACTTTATCAGTTAGAAATATCTTAATTTTCAATTCCCTTTCCCTTCATATGATCTTTGGACGCATGGCCAATTGGTTATCCTAAACATAAAAACCCATTTTTTACCTTATTTCGGGCGGTTATTGTAGTGGATGTATATGATTCCTCTTGGGTTGATCGTGATGAATGCTGTCACTCAAGCTATGAATGTCCCGGAGGAGCAGCCTGCTGGTCAATCCGCCGCCCAAGCACCGCAGCCAATTGCTCAACGAGCTCCAAGTTCTTCTGCAAGAAGACGATAGCCGGGCGACAGGACATGTATGCATTACTCATTCATTCATTGTTATTGATTTCTTATTGATAACATTATAGCCCTCTTTGGGGTGAGGTTCGTAAGTTGTGTCTTCCGACGTTTGGAAACATTTGCGCCCTAAACATGCAGTCAATTTCCGTGGTGTTTCCCCTCTGGCTGTGAATGGAAAGAATAAGCTTTTTATAGGCTTATACGAGTAGAGGAGCATGGAAATGCGGAAAGCTCCTTTAACCTTTCTGAAAGTCGGAGAGTTCACCAAAAGGTCCTGAAAATATCTTTTTGGCACACTTTTTCCACCACCGGGAAACAAAACACCTCCAAAACAGTGGTGCCGGTATGAATAAAACTTTTTTCCACCGCCATTGTCCCAAACAGAGCCATATATTTGGGAGAGCGGTGATTGTTTGAAGAGGGGTGGAAAACATTGGTAATGTCCGCTCACTGTGATCGCAAACACCCTGACCCTATGAACACTGTAGGGCCAAATGCGTTCACATCACAAACTCCCCAATCCTTAAATGCTATTTTGATACTGAAATGCTATAACTTGTATGAGAGAATCTATTATTCTCACCGCTCTGTTTCCTGCCACAGAATCACACAGTTGCAATCAAACATCACTGCTACCCAAACAGACCCATAATCAATATCTTTGAGATCTTAGTAGTGATATATTATATTTTATAAGTGTTATTGCTTCAATCTTATGTTTGCAGATTTGGAACCAGTGTTGCATACAATTTAATGAAGAACATTGCTACTTAGAAGGAAAAGTGCAGCTGAATAATTTATTTATAAAATTGAGTTACATCTCTAGAAGCTCACCTTTTTGCTTACAATATTAATTAATGGTGTGCTACTTTTTATCTATATTGTTTGTCTCCATGCGGAAGTCATGTTTATGCATAAAGGAATGCCTTAAACGTTAAGTCATGTTAAGCAAGAATTCTTATTTTTTGAGGCAAATAGTGTTCTATTGAATGATTGAACAGGATTTACTTTGAGATTTTAGCTTCTCCAGATTCAAATGTGTTCCCATTGCAATATTTCTAGGTGGGATATTAATTTTATCATTTTTAGAAGATAAATTATTTTTTGATAGGAGTAGGTTTAAATATCTTAAATGTAACGTTTCTTTAACCAAAGGCAAAATTACCGGGACCTCCCTGTGGAGTTTGCTTAATTATAGGTTGTGTAACATCCCCATTCGTCACGGGTAATATAACAAAAGGTTCGGCCGGGGACTCACGCCATATTAAACGGGCAGATGAATGTGTTACTAAATGAGACCACATCTCTTTTGATTTCAAAATCGCACCCTAACACAGAGTTGCATTCTAGCGGAAGTTTTTAAAGAATTATAAAAATTACCCAACGAGGAATGTCCACTAATAAAAATGAACAAGGAATGAAAAGACATACACCAAATGGTTTTGACCTTAAGGCCTCACATCAACAATGTTTAACCAAATAAAGTGTTTTGCATACTTCGCCACGCAGGTCGGTAACACATGAAAATAATATAACAGAACACTTGGGCCTTCAAGGGTCGGCTCAGCAAAAGGGCTTCAGCCCGCTATTTCTCGCTCGGCTCACCTGCTCCTGCATAGCTGACCAAATTATAACGATCTCACTCCTTTCTCGGGGTGGCGGTGTCACTTCCCTGCAAGCAAATTAGCATATCCACAGAGCCAAAATGTGTCATTTAAGCACCAATCACCACAAACGTTGGCATAACTGACCCAACGTCTCGTGCACGTAGGGCACCTTAACGGTGTACCGGATTTCCATGGGTCCCACCACCATCCTCAGTCCTAGACTGAATGGCCCAACATTGAGCATTCGCTAGTCGTGACCCAAGGTCCTCGGCTCTCTCCTATGTCTGTAGCAACAGACCAGTTTTCTTAGATAGTCGAACTACACCACATAGTGCAGGTACAGTTCAGTCAAGCCCGTTGCTCAAATCGTCGGACCCAACACGCATGATGCGGGTCAGTCTCCCCTTGCCTGTTATCGCCTACATAACCGATTGTTATGTAACAAGGGTGGCACTTGCGACCACCTAAGTTGGGCACTTAAGGCGCACAACTCTACACGCTAGCCCAACGGTCTCCGAGAGGCGGGCTTCACACAAACACAACACAAGCTCCACGGGAGCTAATGCCAACGATCCATCGATCTCGTGCAAACATTAGGGTGTTTCCTGGAGCACACCTCCAGTACTAACTGCAGCTCCGTGCAGACCCCCAGATTCCAAACATACAACCTCCACGGAGTCTTCTCCGGGAACCCCAGAACATCACCAATCCAGACAAACATGTTCGAATGGGTTTACACAGCGTGCCTAATCCGTATTCGCGCTTCCAGACACTAATGCAATAAATAGCGAAGATGTATACATCGACCCGTCGGAGGACACCCTTCCCCACTCGTCGGTGGAGAGGGGCTTCCATGCAAACATGCTAAATAAGGGCTTCACCTACCCAAGAAGAAAAGTCGTTACCCTTGACGCGCATTTCAGAGCCATAAGTCGATCACCATGAATTTGGTTTCCGCACACTGGTCCGAGGTCCAAAACGACCACTTTGTCGTGATCCTTAGTCGAACCCTAGTTGGTCCACACCAACTCCTCTGGACGGCCTCCTCCAACACGCGCAAGCCCAAACCTTATTCCACTTGGTCGGCCAAGAGGAGAGGGAGGTCAGGCTCAGCCTTGCACCAAGCCGACGGGAAGATGGAGAGCAGAGAGGGCTCGGGGCCTCCTGCTCCAGGCGGCGACGGGAGAGGGGGAGACGGGAGGGGGATCGGGACCTCTTGCTCTAGGCAGCGACGGGAGAACTCTGGACTGGGAGAGAGAGGGGCTCGGGAGAGGAGGCTTCTCCAGGTCGGCGAGAGGAGGAGAGGGCTCGGGATAGTGGGGTCGTGGGCTGCTCCGTGCGAACCGAGAGGAAGAGAGATCGGGCTCCAGGCGGCGAACCGAGAGAGGGAGATCGGGGGAATGAGAGGGGGTAAAATTTAGGTTTTATAAAACCCTAGCCCAAGGCTATCCGCATACCACCCCTCTAAACGCACACCAAAACCCACTATACGCACACCAAACCTTGTTTTAATAAATTTGGGGCGTCGTTACAATTCTCTTCCCCTTAATGAAATTTCGTCCCGAAATTTAAAGCACAAATACCGAAATGAAATTCATCATACCTGAGTAAAATAGATCGGGGTACTCCTCGTGCATGACCTCTTCGGGCTCCCAAGAGAGCTCCTCACGGCCACAATTGTCTCAACGGACTCTCACCATCTTGATAGCCTTTCTCTACAACTGTCGTATGTCGCTATCGATGATGCAAATCGGCGTCACCTTGGTAGATAGGCCACTCTCCACCGGCACACTATCGGCCTCCAACACAGAATCGGGCTCCCGCACCGCCTTCCTCAACACAGAGATAAGGAAGACGTCATGCAACTCACTCAGCTCCATCGACAAAGCAAGTCGGTAAGCTGCTTGGCCGATGCGCTCGGTGATCTCGAATGACCCCAAATACCTCAGACTCAGCTTCTTCAAGCGTCGGACTCTCGACACTCCCTTGAAAGGTTTTATCTTCAAGTGCACCCAATCTCCTACCGCGAACTCGACGTTCCGGTGCTTGGCGTTGTAATACTTCGCCTGGCGGTCTTGGGCAGTCAATAACCGTTCTCGAATGGTCTGTATCAAATCATTCGCATCAACAACCTCTTTGCGCTTCAGCAGCTTGGTATCATCGGTCTCTGCCCATGCTAAAGGAGTATGGCACCTCCTACCATATAACACTTCGTACGGAGCCATCTGAATGCTCGTCTGATAACTGTTGTTGTATGTGAACTCTACCATGTGAAGGTGATCCTCCCAACGCTGTCCAAAATCCAAAACGCACATTCGCAGTAAATCCTCCATCGTTCAATTTGTCCTCTCGGTCTGCCCATCCGTTTGCGGATGGAAGGTTGTGCTAAACTTGAGTTTTGTGCCCAGTAACCGATGAACATGCCTCCAATCACCGGATGTAAATCGCCTATCACGGTCGATAACTATGCTGCGAGGGACGCCATGTAATCGAACGATGTTCTCCACATACAGCTTTGCTAGCTTCTCCACTGGATCGCTTCTCTGATTTGGGATAAAGTGGGCAACTTTAGTCAACCGATCCACAATTACCCAGATAGAGTCATTTTTCTGCAACGACTTTGGCAAACCGTGCTCAAAATCCATGGAAATATCATCAAATTTCCACTCTGGGATTGGCAATGATTTCAAGAAACCTCATGGCCGTTGACACTCGGCCTTCACTAGCGCGCATGTTAGACATTTTGCTACGTAGAGGGCTATGTCCTTCTTCATACCTGGCCACCAGAACAGTGTCTTCATGTCCTTGTACATCTTTGTGCTCCCCGGGTGGATTGAGTACTTGGTATTGTGAGCCTCATACATCAACTCATCTCGTAAAGTGCCAAACTTTGGGACTCACAAACGATCACCTTTCCGCAGAAGAACGTCTTCAACCGAGAACTTTGGCCCTTTCGCTGCATAGCGCTTCATACTCGCATCGAGCTCCAACGCTCTTCGAACTCTGTCTGCGAGGTCACATTGCACCTCCGTCCAGTCCAGGCATGCATTTGCACTAGCACTCCTGTCGACACAAGTAATACGCAAGGCTTCCAACTCCTGGATTAAACATTCATCATGAATGCGCAACCAGTTTGCTCGTGCTGGAGTTCTGCGACTTAAAGCATCAGCGGCCACGTTCCCCTTCCCAGGTGTGTAATGTATATTGAAGGTGTAATCCCCGAGGAATTCCATCCACCTTCTTTGCCGCATGTTCAACTCCTTCTGGTTCAACAGGTACTTAAGGCTCTTATGATCCGTAAAGATGTCAACATTCACGTCATATAAATAATGTCTCCATAGCTTCAGGGCGAATATCACCGCCGCCAACTCCAAGTCGTGGACTGGATAGTTTCTCTCATGCACCTTCAGCTGGCGTGAGTCGTACGCTATTACCTTTCCAAACTGCAGGAGGACGCAGCCTAAGCCGCTCACTGAGGCATCGATATAGATCTCATAGACGTTCGTACCACATGGAGAACACAAAACAGGCATCGTAGTCAGACGGCTCTTCAGTTCCTCAAAAGCTCGTGCGCACTTCGGCGACCACACAAACTTCTGTACTTTTCTCGTCAAGGTAGTGAGAGGTAAAGCTATCTGCGAGAAGTTCTCCACGAACCGCCTATAATAGCCGGCAAGTCCAAGGAAACTCCGCACTTTTGCCACTGTAGTCAACACGGGCCACTCCCGTATAGCCGCTATTGAAAGGAGAGTTTTAGTTCTTATTATCTGTTAAAACTCTTGTTTAATTTTTGTTTTCAAAATAAATGATATATATATATAATATATGAGTTTGCTGATTGAGTAATAAACACAAACAGTTATAGTGCAAAGTAATAAACAGCACAAATAAAGAAATAAAACAAAGAAGGAAAAGCACATCCAGATGACACAAGGAAATATAGTAGTTCCTCAAAACCCGGGTACATCTACTCTTCTACCCACTGGTAGGAGTCCACAGGAGGTTGTTGATCAGGTGCCCTCACACCTATAAGCTTTTGATCAGGTGCTTATAAACCAACTAGATTTTTTGATCAGGTGTCTTGCCACCAACAGGTAAACTTTTGAAGGGAGTTTTAACCCTGTACAAGATGGGAAGGGAGAAAGGGAAAGATTTATTGTTCTTCTCTTTGTGCTGAGAAGACTCTTGATGAAGATCCTGATTGGTAGTTGTGTTTGGATCTTGATGATGATGTTGAAGGAAGCTCCCCCTGTCTGATTTAGAATAAATGACATCCTTGTGAATGGAGCTTCTCCTCTAGATTGTGATACTCTTCTTCTTCTTCTTCCTGAGCAAATGATATTGATTTGGTGTCTCAGGTTGTAGAAGATCTGCAAGAAATATGTTTAGCAAAAAGAAGATAATATAATCTGGATCTGTTCTTCTTTTTGCTCCTCTGATTTTCTTCTTCTTTCTTTTCTTCTCTAATTCCTGTACAGCAATATTAATATATTATGTTCTGTTCTGTCTTGCTGTCGAGAGATAACAGCTATATATATATTATATATAAAATCTGCTGTAATATATTCTGTTGTATTGTATATCTGTTTGAATCAAAGAGGAAAGTGTAACACCCTGCCAGTACGAATAGTATAACATTAGGTCCGGCAGGGACCCCACGCCATACAAACCACACTAGCTAGGAGTTAAAAGATGATAAACAGAAAGAACTACAACAGAGTATACTAAACACTAGCGGAAGCATAAAGATTTAACATTTCATTTAGAACTCTCCACTATCATAGGAATGAAACCATAAAATAGAGTTACGGCCTTAAGGCCTTACATTCACCAATGTACAAAACTCAGAACATACTTCGGCACGCAGGCCGGCAATACATGAGAAAGCAGAAAAGGGAGGCTGGCCTTCAAGGGCCAACTCAGCAAAAGGGCCACCGCCCGCTATTTCCCACTAGGCTCACCTGCACCTGCATAAGAACATTCCACCAAGCGGTGGCAAACAAGGTAACGGTCAGCACAGCTGACCAAATTATAACGACCCCACCCCTTTCCCGGGGTGGCGGAGCTTCTACCCTGCAAGCAAGTCATACAAGCACAAGTACTAATATAAAGAAAGTACAACTACACAAGGTGAGGTTTCAAGCACAATCAATCTTCTAGGTTGAGCATCAAAAAGGAGGGAACCTAGGTATGCACATGATGTTGGTTGGGTTCACCCGAAGGTTCCCCACAACCGCCTAAACAACCGCATGAGGCTAACAACATCAATTCCACAAAACACTCCACCGTAAGGGCCATCGCCTTAGGTGGGAAAAAGAGCTTTTGGTCGGTCTAGGTAAATCACCTTCCACGACCTCTCCCATGATCACACGGCTTCCATGAGGTAGGGACCTCTTACCGATCTGCATGGAAACGGGTTCGGTTTAGCTTTGCCCGTGCTCTAATCGTCGCGATCTAACGCACGACGCGGGTATGGCTTCACCTCGACCCGTAAGGGTTTAGCACTTTCAAGTGCTACACAAATTATAAGCTACGCACCTAAACCCTTCGCAAGGATCTAGGCTTCACAAATACTCAACAAGGGAGGTACAGTACGCTCTGCATCAATTTCGTGGTGAAGGTTTGCCTTCATCCAATCTCAAAGCATGGGGCTTTCGTTAGGATCTTCACAAGACACCTACACTTAATTCCCGCAATACTATAGATGATTTCACGGAGTCATTCTCCGGCACGCATTCTAGGTCTAACCTAAATGCAACGTCGCAAATCAAGAATCACTGATTCGAGCTCACGGTCACGAATAGGCTTCACACACAATGCCTAAATCCGCACGACTACTGGATTTTCTACATGCAAAATGCCGGGGACGGACACAATCAACCCGGAGTTCCGAAGAACTTGAGGAGATCCTACACTTCACCCATTTGGTGGAAGGGATTCCTCATGCAAACATAGAAAGAGGAATGAAAGGACAAATAACAAGTCCAAAGTTCGGGAGGAAGAATCGTTACCCTAGGAGCGTTCTTCTTCGCCATGGATCCGAGATTCTAGACGGAGGGAAACGACCGCACCGGGCTGCACTCTCCAGATCTGGAAACGGCTCGCGAAACGGAGCTCCGAAGCTCCGTCAATGGCGGGATCTCTCCTTCTTCTTCCTTGCCTCCTTCTTCTTTCTCTAACCTTGGAGAGAGAAAGGCCTTGGATTAATGAGGGATTAACCCCTCTCCAAAGACCTAAGACCCTCCAGCAACTAATCCTAGCTGTCGGATCGGATTCCAAAAGATTTGGACGGACCGATCTCCGACTCCGCTCAAAATCGCGGAGCAGAATAAACAGGGCGCACGATCACAGGTGCACAATCACTGGTCGTGCGCGAAGAGGAGAAATGGTCGTGCGCACTACCCGAGACAGAACTCTGAATCCTTGCGAATTAACGCACGATCGCTGGCGCACGATCACTGGTCGTGCGCGAAGAGGGACAGTGGTCGTGCGCGAAGAGCTGCTATGAAATTTCCAGCCTAAACCGAGCGCAGCACCACCTCTCCGCCTAATTCGCTGAACTACGATTTTTGGGGTGTTACAACTCCACCCCCCTTAAAAGAATTCGTCCCGAAATTTCGAAAACAGTAATAGCAGGAAATACAGTTATAAATTACCTGAGAGAAATAGCTCGGGGTACTCTGCAAGCATCGCTTGCTCTCTCTCCCAAGAGAGCTCCTCTCGGCCGCAATTGTCCCACCGGACTTTCACCATCCGAATGGACTTGTTCCGCAACTGCTTTACTTCGGTATCTTCGACGCGTAAAGGCTTGACTTTCGTCGACAACCCACTATCAACCGGCACCTTGCCGACCGCGACGATATGAGTAGGCTCTTGCACTGCCTTCCTCAAAACTGAAATGTGAAACACGTCGTGCAGACCGCTCAGCTCTGCAGATAGTGCAAGCTGATAAGCCGCATCACCAACACGCTCCACGATCTCAAACGGTCCTAAGTACCTTGGACTGAGCTTTTTCAAGCATCGGATCCTTGATACCCCTTTGAACGGTTTGATCTTCAAGTAAACCCAGTCACCGACGGCGAACTCTAGGTTCCTATGCTTGGTGTTGAAATATTTTGCTTGCCTATCCTGGGCAATCAATAGCCTTTCACGTACAGTTCGGATCATCGAAGTTGCTTCCTCAACATCCTTTCGCTTTAATAGCTTAGTATCGCCCGTTTCCGCCCAAGACAACGGCGTGCGACACTTCTTACCATAGAGGGCCTCGAAAGGAGCCATCTGTATACTGGCTTGGTAGCTATTATTGTAGGCGAACTCGATCATATAGAGATGATCTTCCCACTTCTTTCCAAAATCTAGAGCGCACATTCGGAGCATATCCTCCATAGTCCTGTTGGTTCTCTCGTTCTGTCCATCCGTTTGCGGGTGGAAGGCCGTGCTGAACTTCAATTTCGTGCCCAACAGTTCATGGATAAGCCTCCAATCTTTCGATGTGAAACGCCCGTCACGATCGCTGACGATGCTACGAGGGACACCGTGCAGTCTCACAATACTATCAACATAGAGCTTCGCTAGCTTTTCTACAGAATCATCCTTCCGGTTCGGAATAAAATGCGATACCTTCGTCAATCGGTCCACGATCACCCAAATGGCGTCGTTTCCCTGTTGTGATCTCGGCAATCCGTGCACGAAATCCATCGAGATATCATCAAACTTCCACTCCGGAATCGGCAAGGACTTCAAAAATCCACCGGGACGTTGACATTCCGCCTTCACCAACGCGCAAGTATTACACTTGGCCACGTAGAGGGCAATGTCTTTCTTCATACCCGGCCACCAGAAAAGTTTCTTCATGTCCATGTACATTTTCGTGCTCCCCGGGTGGATCGAGTACTTGGTATGATGAGCCTCGTACATCAACTCCGCCCGTAGAGTGCCAATGTTTGGGACGCATAATCTGCCCTCTTTCCACATAAGGCCATCTTCGAAGGAGAAATCAGCGTTTAACCCATCAACGGTTTCCGCTTTATAGCGTTTCATGCTCTCATCCAGCTCTAATGCCTGTCGAACTCGGTCGGCAAGGTCGTATTGAACCTCCGTCCAGTTCAAGCATGCTGAAGTAGACGCTCTCCTATCAACGCAAATGATCTCCATTTCTTCCAGTTCGCGGATTAGACGCTCATCGTGCATCAAAATCCAATTTGCTTGAGCGGGAGCCCGACGACTCAACGCGTCCGCAACTACATTTCCCTTTCCAGGAGTATATTTGATGTCGAAGGTGTAGTCCCCCAGGAACTCCATCCACCTCCTCTGACGCATATTCAACTCCCTTTGATCTAGCAGGTACTTGAGGCTCTTGTGGTCGGTAAAGATGTCGATCTTCACGCCATACAAATAATGCCTCCAAAGCTTAAGAGCAAATACCACGGCCGCTAGCTCCAAATCATGGACCGGGTAATTCCTCTCATGAACCTTCAGTTGTCGGGAGTCGTAGGCAATTACCCTTCCGAACTGCACTAGGACACAACTCAAACCACTCCCCGAGGCGTCGCTATAAATTTCGTAGCCTTCCGTACCACATGGCGAGCATAGAATGGGCGTCGTGGTCAGACGGCTCTTCAGCTCTTCAAAAGCTCGTGCGCACTCGGGCGACCAAATGAACTTATGATCTTTCCTAGTCAGTTTAGTGAGAGGAAGTGCAATCCTCGAGAAGTTTTCCACAAAGCGCCTATAATAGCCGGCAAGTCCTAAGAAACTTCGGACTTCCGCTACGTTTTTCAACAAAGGCCAGGCTCGGATCGCTTCTATCTTCGACGGATCAACCGCAATTCCATCTCCACTAACGACGTGACCAAGGAATGCTACTGACGGTAGCCAAAACTCGCACTTGGAGAACTTGGCATATAGTTGACTCCTCCTCAAGGTGCTCAGAACTGCGTGCAGATTCCCTACATGCTCCTCTTTCGACTGAGAGTATACCAAAATGTCGTCGATGAAGACGATCACAAATTGATCCAAATACTCCCGGAACGTCCTGTTCATTAAGTCCAAGAATACCGACGGTGCATTAGACAGACCGAACGACATCACCGTGAACTCATAGTGCCCAAAGCGGGTACTGAACGCTGTCTTTGGAATGTCACATTCCTTTATCCGCAGTTGGTAATAGCCGGACCTTAGGTCCAGTTTGGAGTATACCGTCGACCCAACCAGTTGGTCGAATAAATCATCGATTCTTGGAATCGGATATCGGTTCTTCTCGGTCAACTTGTTTAGCTCTCGATAATCAATACATAGACGCAAGCTCCTGTCCTTCTTTTTCACAAAGAGGACCGGTGCACTCCAAGGCGATGAACTTGGACGTACGTAGCCTTGCTCTAGCAGCTCTTGCAATTGAACCTTCAGCTCTGCCAATTCCTTTGGCGCTATCCGGTACGGTGAGCGGGCCATAGGTTTGGCACCTGGCACCAACTCGATACAGAAATCAATCTCCCGATGAGGCGGAGCCCCAGGGAGTTCGTTAGGAAACACGTCGGCGTACTCCGCTACAACTGGGACATCACACAACCTGGGCTTTGGCTCCGAAGCCTCCAACAAGGTGAAGAACAACTCGGCGCCTTTTCTCACCGCCTTAACCACTTGGAGAGCAGACATCAGCGTCTTGCTCGCTCCTCGCATACCGGCAAACGTGGTTTCTCCATCGGTGTTCCTTCCCAGAGTGATCTCCTTTGAATTGCAATCTATGCATGCTCGCTGCTCCGAGAGCCAGTCCATGCCGAAGATCACATCGAATTCAGCTAGCGGTAATAACGACGCTTCCAAGTCGAAATCCTGACTTCCGATCCGCACCTTCACACGGCTCTTCCTATCCGCACTCATGCGAGATCCATTGGGTAGAACTACTTCCAATCTATCCTCTACGAAGGTAGACGGCACTCCGATTCGCACCACGAAGTCCTCAGACAGAAAAGAGTGTGATGCACCCGTATCAAATAGAGCTCTCGCCGGATAGTTGAAAATTAGGACAAAGTCTAATTGCACACGAATAAAACATACAGTTGCACAACAGTATAATCACAAATAGCTATGTAAAAGCTAACTTTTAATTCATACCTGTGACGACATCAGTTTGTCGTATAGCTTCTTGCTGGCCAAGCGAATAGACTCTCGGCTGAGTCGGAATAATGTGCTGGGAAGCCGAGGATTCCGCAGCTTTACCCTTTTCCGCAGCACGAGCATAGTCCAACGCTCGGTTCTCTGCCTTCGGGGGACCACTTCGACACACCGCGGCCTTGTGTCCCACCTTCCCGCAGGTGAAACATGTGATAGGACCCCGCACAGTCGTTGCTCCTGAAACATTTGAGCGAGTTTGCTCCGCCGATTTGAACTTCCTTTTGTTCTTTCTGAACTCTGACTTGGACTGAGAGGCCGACACATGAAACTCAGGTTTCTTTGCCACGGCTTTTGCTTGTACCCTCTTCATGTCCAACTCTAGGGATCTGGCAGTTTGGACCATCACATGGAAACCTAACGTCATTGGGCCTGCAAGGAGCAGCCTCAACTCGTCCCGAAGACCTTCATAGAACTTGTTCGTCTTTATCTCTTCATCTTCCATCATAGGCCCCGCATATCGACCCAGTTTAGTGAACTCGTGCAAGTACTCATCCACCGAGTTGTCGCTTTGAGTTAACTTCAGAAACTGGTTCTCGATGTGTTGGGCAGAAGGAATATACCTTTGAAGAAATGACTTTTGAGAACTCCGCTATCGTGATCTCGGTAATCTCCTTGCCTCCAAACTTGTGCACTTCCTGTTCGGCCCACCAACGCTCTGCCTCTCCGTTAAGGAGGAAGGTGGCTAAAGTGACCATCATAGCTTCTTCTGTTGCTGTCGCCTTTAGAGTTTTTCTAACCGTTGACAGCCAGTCCTCCGCCTCCGTTGGGGATCCGGTCCCCGAGAAAGTTGGAGGGTGGAAGCTTAGAAAGTGTTGCAGTTGTTGATCACGCGCTCGCGCAACGGCTACACGCTCTACAGGACGCTCCACCCTTTGCGCCACCGCAGGTTCCACTGCAGCCACTGGCACAGGGGTCTCAACCCTCGGTTCCACCGCAGGTTCCACTGCTGGTTCGATCACCGGGGCCGCATCTGTATTAGGCGTAGCAGGTTGTGCAAGCCTTTGCGGTTGAGCATTGATCATCGCGAAGACAGCTTCTGTGATTAACCTGATCATCTCAGCAGGAGGAGTGGTCGCTGGCACTTCAGCCGACCCACTACTTTCAGCAGTGTTACGGGGTTGAGACGGCCCCGCACCACTCTTAGTCACCTATAATCGTGTAAGACACAATTTAGTGACTGAAAACATAGCAAACAACAATCATGGAATGCTCAGGTTCCGCAAACAAGTATGTTTTTTTTCCATTCCTAAGTGGACATTCTTATTAGTTTTTGTCGTTTTAGGTGAATGCACATCCCGTGCACACCACCCCTTAAAGGAATTTGTCCCGAATTCGCTAAACTACGGATCGACGCCTTAAGTCTGATACCAAATTGTAACACCCTGCCATTACGAATAGTATAACAGTAGGTCCGGCCGGGACCCCACGCCATACAAACCACACTAGCTAGGAGTTAAAAGGTGATAAACAGAAAGAACTACAACAGAGTATACTAAACACTAGAGGAAGCATAAAGATTTAACATTTCATTTAGAACTGTCCACTATCATAGGAATGAATCCATAAAATAGAGTTACGGCCTTAAGGCCTTACATTCACCAATGTACAAAACTCAGAACATACTTCGGCACGCAGGCCGGCAATACATGAGAAAGCAGAAAAGGGAGGCTGGCCTTCAAGGGCCAACTCAGCAAAAGGGCCACCGCCCGCTATTTCCCACTAGGCTCAACTGCACCTGCATAAGAACATTCCACCAAGCGGTGGCAAACAAGGTAACGGTCAGCACAGCTGACCAAATTATAACGACCCCACCCCTTTCCCGGGGTGGCGGAGCTTCTACCCTGCAAGCAAGCCATACTAGCACAAGTACTAATATAAAGAAAGTGCAACTACACAAGGTGAGGTTTCAAGCACAATCAATCTTCTAGGTTGAGCATCAAAAAGGAGGGAACCTAGGTATGCACATGATGTTGGTTGGGTTCACCCGAAGTTCCCCACAACCGCCTAAACAACCGCATGAGGCTAACAACATCAATTCCACAAAACACTCCACCGTAAGGGTCATCGCCTTAGGTGGGAAAAAGAGCTTTTGGTCGGTCTAGGTAAATCACCTTCCACGACCTCTCCCATGATCACACGGCTTCCATGAGGTAGGGACCTCTTACCGATCTGCATGGAAACGGGTTCGGTTTAGCTTTGCCCGTGCTCTAATCGTCGCGATCTAACGCACGACGCGGGTACGGCTTCACCTCGGCCCGTAAGGGTTTAGCACTTTCAAGTGCTACACAAATTATAAGCTACGCACCTAACCCCTTCGCAAGGATCTAGGCTTCACAAATACTCAACAAGGGAGGTACAATACGCTCCGCATCAATTTCGTGGTGAAGGTTTGCCTTCATCCAATCTCAAAGCATGGAGCTTTCGTTAGGATCTTCACAAGTCGCCTACACTTAATTCCCGCAATACTATAGATGATTTCACGGAGTCATTCTCCGGCACGCATTCTAGGTCTAACCTAAATGCAACGTCGCAAATCAAGCATCACTGATTCGGGCTCACGGCCACGAATAGGCTTCACACACAATGCCTAAATCCGCACGACTACCGGATTTTCTACATGCAAAATGCCGGGGATGGACACAATCAACCCGGAGTTCCGAAGAACTTGAGGAGATCCTACACTTCACCCATTTGGTGGAAGGGATTCCTCATGCAAACATAGAAAGAGGAATGAAAGGACAAATAACAAGTCCAAAGTTCGGGAGGAAGAATCGTTACCCTAGGAGCGTTCTTCTTCGCCATGGATCCGAGATTCTAGACGGAGGGAAACGACCGCACCGGGCTGCACTCTCCAGATCTGGAAACGGCTCGCGAAACGGAGCTCCGGAGCTCCGTCAATGTCGGGATCTCTCCTTCTTCTTCCTTGCCTCCTCCTTCTTTCTCTAACCTTGGAGAGAGAAAGGCCTTGGATTAATGAGGGATTAACCCCTCTCCAAAGACCTAAGACCCTCCAGCAACTAATCCTAGCAGTCGGATCGGATTCCAAAAGATTTGGACGGACCGATCTCCTTCTCCGCTCAAAATCGCGGAGCAGAATAAACAGGGCGCACGATCACAGGCGCACGATCACTGGTCGTGTGCGAAGAGGAGAAATGGTCGTGCGCACTACCCGAGACAGAACTCCGAATCCTTGCGAATTAACGCACGATCGCTGGCGCACGATCACTGGTCGTGCGCGAAGAGGGACAGTGGTCGTGCGCGAAGAGCTGCTATGAAATTTCCAGCCTAAACCGAGCGCAGCACCACCTCTCCGCCTAATTCGCTGAACTACGATTTTTGGGGTGTTACAGAAAGCATTAATATTTCTTTCATTTCTCAGATCCTTGAGAACATAACTTGCCGTCTTTGACTTGCTGCAACGGCTACAGTATTAAATGCTTTGCTGCCAAACGACTATAACATTAAATGCTTCACGCTATAATGTCAGATCAGTAATATATAGCAATATATAAATAGAATAAATAATAAATATTACTATAATAAAGTCTGACAGCAAATATATAATATTTAGTCGAGCTAAATGATATAAAATAAATGTTGCAGAAATTCGTCGACCTCAGCTCGTCATTCGTCGGGTTGAGCTCGCCAAATGATATTCTGAGCATTGATTAACTGCAGAGGACTTTCGTCGAGCGTTGCTGGGATTTCGTCGACCGCTGCTTCCCTGCTGTAATTTGTCGAGCGCTGCTAAAATATAATCTGTTCGTCGGGCGCCGTCCGACGAATGCTTAGCGTCGTTCGACGTTCGTCGAACGCAGGCAATATGTGTTATTTTTATTTCTTCTCTTATTTTTCTGCCTATTAATATATATAAATTTCTTATTATATTATATATATATTATTATATATTTCTTATTATATACATATTATTTATATTATTGTATATTTCTTATATATATTATTCTTTTCTACATATTAAAATATGTTTCTTTTTAGCTTTCTTTCTTAATGAGATTTGTTCTAAGTTATAAGATGTATTATAATATAAACTTAGACACTAAAGGTGGATCCTAACTCAAATTAAAACTAAGGTTCCAACAATCTTCCCCTATTTGAGTTGGGATCCTAATCCAAATTAAGACTAGGTTCTAACAATCTCCCCCTATTTGGTTTAGGATTCCTAAGCATAAAAAGTTTTTAAAGCTCAAGGGTTAGAGATTATTTATTTTTCTTTTGAAAAACTAAGCAATTCTGATTTCCTAAATCTTGATTTAAATAGGAATTTTAATAAGATGAATTGCTGGTTGTTAACAGATTCTAAGAATTTGAAAATCATAAATACAAAGTCTGATAGCTTCTTTCTATAGAATCCCCTTAATCAGAAGAGACTCACACTCAGAGCTCTGATCATTTCTGATCTATGCTACTTGAGTAGAATGCTCAAACTGATTTTGGAGAAAAAAAATCTGTAAGAGAGTGAAGTTATCTGACATTGCTTTTGAGATAGAAAAATTCAAAGACTCATAAAACTGCTATTTAATTTAATTATAACATTAAACAGTTAAAACAAAATTGCCTTATAGATAGGTATGTTGGCCTTTTTATTTTATTGAAATACCAATTTAAATTTTAAAATTGGTTTTGCTGAACATAAAGAATTTTCTTTTTAACAGGTTGTTCAAATTTATTAGCTTTAATGAACTTATTTTTTAAACAGGTAATTTGTTCTATAGAAGATTTGAAAGGAGTTAAATTAATTATTTTTGTTAACTCTTTTCTGATTTCAGTTTCAAAATTTATCACATTTGTATATATTAACTCAAAATCTGATATGTGATTTTTAGAGGTGGAGTTGGGAGTTGAAATTACTTTTTCTGATTCTGATTCAGAATTTATTAAATCTGTAGATGGTGAGTTGAAAACAGATGTGAAATCAGAGGTAGAAATAAAATGTGAAGTTACCTCTACTACCTTTTCTTCATCAAATTCTGCATCAGATTCAGATTCTGATATGTAATCTGACCCATATATGGCCATCATACAGAATTTTCTGGCATTTTGTTCTTCTTTGTCTTCTTCTTCAGTTAGAGTAACTGATGGTTCTGCATCAAAAATGATGTTAGTGGAAGAAGTAGGAATATATTCATTTACCATCCTTGAGAGGGAGTGACAGATGCTCTTTGCTGAAGTGCAATCAGCCACTTTAAGAAGAATGTCATTTGACATTGATTTAGTCAATATCTTCATGGCTATGGCATCAGCACTGATTAACTTTTCTTGATCATATGTTGAAGAAGTTGAAGATGTAGTTCCCGTCAAAACAGATTTGTAAATACTTTCATCTATGGCATTCATATATAACTTAATTCTAACTTGTCATAAATCAAAACTATCCAAATTACATAAAGGTGGATTTGAAATAGAAAATATGAATGTGTCATTTGGAAAAACTTTTTTTTTAAATAAAATAAGAACTAAGTGATCTTTGTGATTTTTGGTGTTAGCCTGTGTGAAAAAATCAACTTCCTCTGATACCAATTGAAAGGGACAATTGATATCCTCTGATGAGGGTGATTGATAAAATCAACATGCTTTGATACCAAATGAAAGGAGAGTTTTAGTTCTTATTATCTGTTAAAACTCTTGTTTAATTTTTGTTTTCTAAATAAATGATATATATATATAATATATATGAGTTTGCTGATTAAGTAATAAACACAGACAGTTAGAGTGCAAAGTAATAAACAACACAAATAAAGAAATAAAACAAAAAAGGCAAAGCACATCCAGATGACACAAGGAAATATAGTAGTTCCCCAAAACCCGAGTACATCTACTCTTCTACCCACTGGTAGGAATCCACTGGAGGTTGTTGATCAGGTACCCTCACACCTATAAGCTTTTGTTCAGGTACTTATAAACCAACTAAATTTTTTGATCAGGTGTCTTACCACCAACAGGTAAACTTTTGAAGGGAGTTTTAACCCTGTACAAGATGGGAAAGGAGAAAGGGAAAGATTTATTGTTCTTCTCTTTGTGCTGAGAAGACTCTTGATGAAGATCCCGATTGGTAGTTGTGTTTGGATCTTGATGATGATGTTGAAGGAAACTCCCCCTGTCTGATTTAGAATAGATGACAGCCTTGTGAATGGAGTTTCTCCTCTAGATTGTGATACTCTTCTTCTTCTTCTTTCTGAGCAAATGATATTGATTTGGTGTCTCAGGTTGTAGAAGATCTGCAAGAAATATGTTTAGCAAAAAGAAGATAATATAATCTGGATCTGTTCTTCTTTTTGCTCCTCTGATTTTCTTCTTCTTTCTTTTCTTCTCTAATTCCTGTAAATATATTCTGTTCTGTTCTGTTCTGTCTTGCTGTCGAGAGATAACAGCTATATATATATTATATATAAAATCTGCTGTAATATATTCTGTTGTATTGTATATCTGTTTGAATCAAAGAGGAAAGCATTAATATATCTTTCATTTCCCAGATCCTTGAGAACATAACTTGTCGTCTTTGACTTGCTGCAACGGCTACAGTATTAAATGCTTTGCTGCCAAACGGCTATAACATTAAATGCTTCATGCTGTAATGTCAGATCAGATATAGCAATATAAATAGAATAAATAATAAATATTATTATAATAAAGTCTGACAGCAAATATATAATATTTAGTCGAGCTAAATGATATAAAATAAATGCTGCAGAAATTCGTCGACCTCAGCTCGTCATTCGTCGGGCTGAGCTCGCCAAATGATATTCTGAGCATTGATTGACTGCAGAGGACTTTCGTCGAGCGTTGCTGGGATTTCGTCGACCGTTGCTTCTCTGCTGTAATTTGTCGAGCGCTGCTAAAATATAATCTGTTCGTCGGGCGCCGTCCGACGAATGATGAGCGCCGTTCGACGTTCGTCGAACGCAGGCAATATGTGTTATTTTTATTTCTTCTCTTATTTTTCTGCCTTTTAATATATATATATATATATATAAATTTCTTAGTATATTATATATATTATTATATATTTCTTATTATATATATATTATTTATATTATTGTATATTTCTTATATATATATTAATCTTTTCTGCCTATTAAAATATGTTTCTTTTTAGCTTTCTTTCTTAATGAGATTTGTTCTAAGTTATAAGATATATTATAATATAAACTTAGACACTAAAGGTGGATCCTAACTCAAATCAAAACTAAGGTTCCAACAGCTATCTTCGTCGGATCCACAACAATACCCTCTCCACTAATGACATGACCGAGAAACTCTACAGACGATAGCCAAAACTCGCACTTAGAGAATTTGGCATAAAGTCGATTCCTCCTCAAGGTGTGCAAAACCAACCTCAAATGGTTCACATGATCCTCCTCCGACTGCGAATATACCAATATGTCATCTAAGAAGACGATCACAAATCGGCCCAGATACTCCCGAAAGGTTTTGTTCATCAAATCCATGAATACCAATGGTGCATTTGTCAACCCGAAAGGCATCGCGGTGAACTCATATTGACCATAGCGTGTACCAAACGTTGTCTTGGGAATATCACCCTCCCTTATACGCAACTGATAGTAGCCAGACTTCAAATCCAGCTTCGAGTAGACAGTTGATCCAGCCAACTGATCAAATAAATCGTCGATTCTCAGAATCGGATACTTGTTCTTCTTTGTCAGCTTGTTCAGCTCTCGATAGTCAATGCACAGGCGCAGGCTCCCATCCTTTTTCATGAAGAGGACCGGCGCACTCCAAGGGAAACCACTTGGACGTATGTAGCCCTGCTCTAGCATTTCCGGCAACTGAACCTTCAGTTCTGACATCTCCTTTGGTGCCACTCTGTACGGTGCACTGGCCACAGGTTTCGCACCTGGCACCAGATCAATAGGGACGCCGATCTCTCGCTGGGGTGGATTCCCAGGGAAATCCTTAGGGAACACATTCACGAACTCTAACACGATAGGAATGTCACTCAAATGGGACTTCGACTCTACAACCTCCAATAGCGTGAAGAACAGCTCCGGGCCCTTCTGAACCGCTTTGACCACTTGGAGAGCAAACATCAGCATCTTGCTCGATCCTCGCATACCAGCGAATTTGATCTCGCATCCAGTACCCTGTCCTAGAGTGATTTCCTTCGAGTTGCAGTCAATACAAACACGCTGCTTCGAGAGCCAGTCCATGCCAAAGATCACGTCGAACTCGGATATCGACAGTACAGATGCTTCCAACCTAAATTAATGATTCTCTATTTGCACCCGAACACAACAGGTCCTATCTGCACGCATCAAGCATCCGTTAGGCAGCAAAACATCCAATCTATTAGTTGATAAAATGGAAGGCACTCTGATACGCAACACGAAGTCCTTGGATAGAAAGGAATGAGAAGCGCCTGTATCGAACAGTGCTCTCGCCGGATGGTCCAGAATTAGGACAAAACCTAATTCAAGCAAGTTAAGAAAGCACAAGGTAGCAAGTATATAAAGCAGTAAAAGTTGTATACTATGTCGTACATGTCACCGCGTCATTTTGTTTTATTGCCTCCTGTTGGCCAAGGTTGTAGACTCGAAGATGTGCAGAAGTATAATGGGAAGTCTTGACTCCGCCGCTTTCCCTTTTTCAGCATAAGGCGGTCATGTCTTCTTCTCAGTCCTCAGTGGGCCACTGCGACACTCTCGGGCGATGTGCCTCACCTTGCCACATGTATAACACGTAAGCGGACCTCGACCCGTAGTAGCTCCAGAAACAGTAGGAGCTGGTCCAGAAGACCTAGCCGTCTTCCACCGATTACAGTGCTCCGACTTCGAAGAGGTAGGCACCTTGTACTCTGGCTTCTTCACAGCCAAGTCCTTACTTTGCACTTTCCTCATATCTTGATCCAAAGATCGGGCAGTGTTTACCAAAACCTGAAAGCCCTGTGTCATCGGGCCTGAGAGAAGCAACCTCAGGTCATCCCGCAGTCCTTCAAAGAATCTGTTGGTCTTTCGCCCCTCGTCTCCAAATGCGAAGCCCGCGTACCGCCCCAACCTTGTGAAATCATGCAAATAATCGTCGATCGAACCTTCCCATGGGTCAAGCGCTGAAACTGGTTCTCCAACGCAATTCTCTGCGTGGAAGGGAGGTACCTGGCCAGAAACAATCTCGAGAACTCTTCCATTGAAATGTCAGATAGCTGCCTGCGAGCAAGCTTGTACAACTCCACCTCATCCCACCATAGTCTTGTCTCTCCATCCAGTAGGAAAGTGTCTATGGTCACCTTCTGTCCTTCTTCCGTCTCTGTCGTCGTCATGGTTCTCTTTATACGCGAGAGCCAGTCTTCGACCTGAGTCCATGATTCCACTCCCCCAAAATGTAGGAGGATTGAAGCTCATCACATGCATCATCTGTTTTTCTATTGCTCGCTTTGCCGCCAAAGGCTCATTAGGCACTTGCCTCATCGCCACCGGCTCCACTACGCCAGCCTGCACGGGGGACACCATAGGGTGCACTTGCCCTCGTGGCTGCGCGTTGATCATAGTGAACACTGCTTCTGCAACCAAGTAAATAGTTCCCGCAGAAGGAGGAGGTGTATGCACATTATCAGGAGCATTATTCTCCGCAGATTGCTGAGCTTGAGACTGCTCTGCACCACTCCTTGTCACTTATGGCTGCGTAACACGCAATTTAGTGACTAATAAACATAGCAGACAACAAACAAAGGAACGCTCAGGTTCCGTAAACAATGTTTTTAGCATGTTTCATGTGTGTTTTTCATTACTAAGTCCATTCATGGGTTCTTTTCACGTTATAATGGCAACGCACATGTGTGTTCACCACCCCTTAAAATAATTCAACCACGAATTCGAAGAAGGAAACGACACCAAAATCTGATATCAAATTGTAACACCCTCATTCGTCACGGGTAATAACAGAAGGTCCGGTCGGGGCCTCACGCCTTATTAAACGGACAGACGAATGTGTTACTAAATGAGACCACATCTCTTTTGATTTCAAAATCACACTCTAACACAGAGTTGCATTCTAGCGGAAGCTTTTAAAGAGTTATAAAAATTACCCAACGAGAAATGTCCACTAATAAAAAGGGAACTAGGAATGAAAAGGCATACACCAAATGGTTTTGGCCTTAAGGCCTCACATCAACAGTGTTTAACCAAATAAAGTGTTTTGCATACTTTGGCACGCAGGCCAGCAACACATGAAAATAATATAACAAAACACTTGGGCCTTCAAGGGCCGGCTCAGCAAACGGGCTTCAGCCCGCTATTTCCCGCTCGGCTCACCTGCTCCTACATAAGAAGATTCCACCAAGTGTTGGCAAACAAATCAACGATCAGCATAGTTGACCAAATTATAACGACCACACCCCTTTCTCGGGGTGCCAGTGTCTCTTCCCTGCAAGCAAATTAGCATATTCACATAGAGCCAAAATGTGTCATTTAAGCACCAATCATCACAAACGTTGGCACGACCGGCCCAACGTCTCGTGCACTCAGGGCACCTTAACGGTGTACCGAATTTCCCCGGGTCCCACCACCATCCTCAGTCATATACTGGATGGCCCAATATTGAGCATTTGCTAGTCGTGAACCAAGGTCCTTGGCTCTCTCCTATGTCTGCAGCTACACACCAGTTTCCTTAGATAGTCGAACTACACCACATAGTGTAGGTACAGTTCAGCCAAGCCCGTTGCTCAAGTCGTCGTACCCAACATGCACGACGTGGGTCAGCCTCCCCTTGCCTGTTACCGCCTATATAATCAATTGTTATGTAACAAGGGTGACACTCGCGACCACCTAAGTTGGGAACTCAAGGCGCACAACTCTACACGCTAGCCCAACAATCTTCGAGAGACGGGCTTCACAAAAACACAAGACAAGCTCCCCGGGAGCTAATGCCAACGATCCGTCGATCCCGTGCAAACATTATGGTGTTTTCTGGAGCACACCTCCAGTACTAATTGCAGCTCCGTGCAGACACCCAGATTCCAAACATACAACTTCCACGGAGTCTTCTCTGGGAACCCCAGAACATCACCAATCCAGACCAACATATCTGGATCGGCTTCACACAACATGTCTAATCCGTACTCGCGCTTCCGGGCACTAATGCAATTAATAGCTGGGAAGTATATATCGACCCGTCGGAGGGCACCCTTCCCCACTCGTCGGTGGAGAGGGGCTTCCGTGCAAACATGCTAAATAAGGGCTTCACCTGCCCAAGAAGAAAAATCGTTACCCTTGACGCGTGTTTCGGAACCAGAAGTCGATCACCACGGATTTGGTTTCTGCACACCGGTCTGAGCTCCAAAACGACCACTTTGTCGCGATCCCTAGCCGAACCCTAGTTGGTCCCCACCTACTCCTCTGGACGGCCTCCTCCAACATGCGCAAGCCCAAACCTTACTCCTCTTGGTCGGCCAAGAGGTGAGGAAGGTCGGGCTCAACCGTGCACCAGTCCAACGGGAAGATGGAGAGCAGAGAGGGCTCGGGGCCTCCTACTCCAGGAGGCGACAGGAGAGGGGGAGACGGGAGGGGGATCAGGACCTCCTGCTCCAGGCGGCGATGGGAGAACTCGGGACGGGGAGAGAGAGGGGATCGGAAGAGGAGGCTTCTCCAGGTCGGCGAGAGGAGGAGAGGGTTCGGGAGAGGGGGATCGTGGGCTGCTCCATGCGAAGCGAGAGGAAGAGGGAGATCGGGCTCCAGGCGGCGAACCGAGAGAGGGAGATCTGGGGAATGAGAGGGGGAGGAGGGAAATTTAGGTTTTATAAAACCCTAGCCCAAGGATATCCGCAGACCACCCCTCTAAACGCACACCAAACCTTGTTTTAATACATTTGGGGCGTTATAGGTTGCACCCCTCTATCTTTTGAAATTTCATTTATCTTCTCTCTTGAGTTTTCCCGGTTTACAAAAAAAGTTCATTAAATATGGACGGAAAATGATAAAATCAGATAAATTATTTTATGCTATTTCAATTTTATCCTTTTTATAATGATTCTAGATTCATTATAAAAGGTAAAATGTAACACTCTTTTCAATGTAGAGTTATTACAAAGGATAAAATTGGAATTTCATAAAATAATTTGGCATATTTGATCCCTTTCTATTTATATTTCTAAAGAAAAAAGGACACGCCTTTCAATGTAGAGCCATTATAAATGATATAATTGAATATCATAAAACAATTTGTCTTAACTTTATCATTTTTCATCCATATTTTTAACATAAGGGTCATTTTCATAAATTGGAAAAATGCATATATACCTTTCTGTTTATATTTTTATCAGAGCGTCAAGTGATCCGCAACAAGACCTCTATATATATATACGAGCAGTCGTGCACGGGGGACCTCATGCGGGGGGTGACATTGGTCGGGACAACATTGGTCGGAGCGGCAGCATTGGTCGTCGGGGTGACATTGGTCGTGGGCGGCGACATTGGTCATTGGGGTGACATTGGTCGTGGGGGGCGACATTGATCATGAGGGGAAGGCATTGGTCGGGGTGACGACCTTGGTTGAGGGCGGCTACATTAGTCGGGGCGACGATATGGGTCGTGGGCGGCAACATGGGTCGTAGGCGGTGACATGGGTCTTGGGCGGCGACATTGGTCGTCGGAGCGACATTGGTCGTGGGGGTGACTTTGGTTGGGGCAGCGACATTGGTCGGGGCGGGGACATTGGTCGTGGACAGGGGACCCCGTGCAAGGGGGCGACATTCGGCGGGAGGGGCGACATTTTTCGTGGGCAGCGACATAGGTCGGGGGGAGAGGGGAGGGGCGACTTTAGTCATGGGCTGTGACATTGGTCGTGGGCAGAGTCATTCATGTGGGTCGCGACATTCGGCGAGGGCGGTGACATTGGTTGTGGGCGGCGATATTAATCATGAGCGGCGACATTGGTCGATTTGTCGCAGGCAGCATACTCATACACTTTCATAAATATAAGCATATATCAACACATATATTATCAAATTACTTGTGAGTAAACTCTATACTCCTCGCAAAAAAACACACCTAAAATCTTTAATAAAAAAAATTGTGGATAAGTGATGCTGATGCTCACATCGTCCATATAAAAAGAGAAAAGTCATGCATTCTCAGTTGGATAAATTAGTTTACTCAGCAGCGTCATGTTCATCATCTTCTTCAGTTGGAGATTTTGTTGTAAACTCATAAAAATGACAATACAGTGTGACACACTTGCTCAAGTTCGATGGAAAAAAAAAAGACAGAAAGAATAAGAGAAAAAATGCCAATAAGAATCGCAGACTTTCGATATGAGCACGAATAAATTTAATCTCCATGTTGGAAGAATTATTCAGGTCTGACAGCGAGATAATAGTCTGCATTTATCTCCATGGTAATATGTATTAACAACCTGATTATTAGTTCAAAGGATTAGTAACAAATAATATAGAAAATTAACAACCTAATTATTACTAAAAATAAGAAAAATAATAACAAGTTCTTAAACAAATGTCCCCCTCACAGACAACCCTAAACTCCTAAACAACCACTTAAACAAATGTTCAAATTATGTCCAGCACACTCAAGGCAATTACTTTAATTGCTACTAAATTTAATGAGAATTATTTTTACAAAAATGATCCATGGAATTTAGATGACAGAAAAAATAATTCTCCATTCAGAAGAAATGACCCATGGAATTTAGCATTCACAGGCATCATCGCCCAAATGAACACCAACGTCGCAACTATAAAGGGAATTAATTCTCATATAGCGCATGAATGGCGAATTTCATTGCCCCCTCATTTTTGCAATTGAATGGCGACATCAACTTCATCCCTGCAAACTCATTAATTGTCCAAGTTGCAAGCAAGACTTAAAATTGATAAAGGCAGACCTTTGTCTTGTTTGACTTCCTGAGAACTCACTCCAGATGTTGTAATTTCTTTGAAAATCTAAGGAAATTACATGTGCAGGTACAAAACATTGATTAGTTTTTAATTTTAAAATGCAAAGACATACAAAAACATGATCAATGCGTGTGAGGCCCATGGTTCCGAACAACAATGGGCCTCTTCTTCCCTTTCTCCACCATTCCAAATATATATAATAGAACATGTGTAATAAATCACAGTTAAAACATGTGTAATAATTGTTACCAACCTCTCTTAAAATTCTAATTAGGATTAGAGCATCTGAAGAGTTAAAATCCTGAAAAGGCGCAGCCAAAGAGTATCAAATAAACCTTCTAAGACATAGGCAAAAGAACAAATAGTTGGTGTGCAAACTGAAAAACATTGCACTAAAGTGAGAAAAATGAAGAAAATGCAGGAAATGGATCGTGTGAGGGCTGGAGTAGTAAAATGTCAGGGAAGAGAACTCTCAACCAGAACGTTCATATCTGGATGATGATATGATGATATCTGGATCTGAAAAAAATGTCAGGAAAGGCCTTTTGCAACCTCCCGTAGAAAAAAAATGTTGAAACTTTCAGGGCCGGAGTAGTAAAATGGCAGGGAAGAGAACTCTAAACCATATATCAATGTCGTGGGGAACATCAATGCCGTCGGCGAGCTCGAGCAGCAATGGTTGTGTTGCGGGTCGTTCAACACTCTCCTGGGTTGGTCGAGCTAAACCGCCTTAGCTCGAGAGTGAGCTGAACGCGCAAACAGACAAAAATGAGAACCAACAGTAGACAACAGGATTTTTACGTGGAAAAACCCGAAACGGAAAAAAACCACGGGGCCTAGACCAGTTCTGAATGATCCACTAGTGTTGTGAGTTACAGAGAGTTGTTTTTCGAGTGTGACATGTCACCGCTCGTTACAGAGATTTTGCTAAGTCCTCGGGAGCCGAGCATGGTGAAGCGTGCTCTGAGACAGCTTTGGGTGGAGTGGTGCGAAGCGGCCCGGAGCGGAGCGCTGCGGAGCGGCCCCGAGCGGAGCGCTGCGGAGCGGCCCGGAACGGAGCGCTGCGGAGCGGCCCGGAGCGGAGCGCTGCCTGGAGCAGAGCACTGCGAAGCAGCCTGGAGCGGAGCGCTGTGGAGCGGCTTGGAGCGGAGCGGCCTGGAGCGGAGCGGCCTGGAGCGGAGCGCTGCGGAGCGGCCTAGAGCGGAGCGCTGTGGAGTGGCCTGGAGCGGAGCGCTGCGGAGCGGCCTGGAAGGAAGCGCTGCGGAGCGGCCTGGAGCGGAGCGCTGCGGAGCGGCCGGGAATAGAGCGCTGCGGAGCGGCCTGGAGGGGAGCACTACGGAGCGGCCTGGAGCGGAGCGCTGCGGAGCGGTCTGGAGCGGAGCGCTGCGGAGCGGAGCACTACGGAGCAGAGCGCTACGGAACGGCCTGGACCGATCTCAGAACAACACCAGACCGCTGATCAGACCGCACCTCTCCTTCCGAACTCCTGATTCTCCCGAACTCCAGCAACACAACTCCAAGCCGCAGACCGCCCGAACACTTTCAGAGGAAGAGGTGATCGCTGCTTCCCGCACTATCCGCACAATAAGAGTTCAATCAGTAGACCGCCCGGTCAGACAAATAGAGACCGCAAGGAAGAAGAGAACTCAGCTTACACTCGGTGTGTCTTATTATTATTGCTGCTGATGGGACCTATTTATAGGCGTGAGACCTGATCCAGTCACCACCCTATGAGATAGGATCACCACCCTCCAGACCGCGCAACCTTACCGGTCACACCGCGCGATCAGCAACAGTACTCCTGCTTCATTTTAGGTGAGCTCGCCAGCTTCAACCAAACCACGAGAGACCGCCACTCTCATAGTGAGATCGCAACTCCACAAGGAGATCACCAGGCCGCCACGAAGCTGCTCACCACCTGTGTTCGCCAGAGACCGCGAACTCCTGTCCGCATGTCGGTCTCCTCCTGAGACCGCGAAGAGCGTCCAGCTCGCATACCAGTCTTCTCCTGAGACTGCGAACTGAGACCGCGCGACTAAGTCCCTTAGTCGGCGAATACCACAAGAAAGCCCGGTCAGTCACCAGACCGCATTCTGAAAAACCTGGATCAAACTGTGTAGTCACACCAGACCGCCACAGCCTTGAAGAAGACAGCTCGCCACGCGGTCACGCACAGACCGCGCATACCTGAAGACGATCAACCCGCCACGCAGTCACAGACAGACCGCGCGGCCTTCACCTTCAGCTGACTTGGACCCATAGCAGCGATCAAGCCAGGAGACCACAGTTAGGCTTAGACAAGCCAGACCGCAGAGGCAGACCGCCAGGCCGTGCGGTCACGCCAGACCGCCCGACCTCCTCCCAGACCGCCCAGGTACAAAAGCCCTCTAACTTCCACTTCAACAATTTCAACACTCCCCCTTGAAGTGGGAAGTTGAAACTAGCCCCAGTAGGCTCCTTAGCCGTGTGAACGGCCCCTTCGCCAGCGCCTTTGTGAAGATGTCAGCAATGTTGTCCTGACTCCGAACATGCTCGACCGAAAGAGACCCCTCCAACACCTTCTCACGAATGAAATGATGCTCGATCTCGATATGCTTGGTCCTCGCGTGACAAACTGGATTGGTTGCCAGTTTGAGAGCACTCTCGTTGTCACCGCGGAGCAGAGTCGGCTCCCGAACCTCCTTGTGGACGTCTCCCACCAACCTCCTAAGCCAGATGGCTTCCTGAGCTGCCAAGGCCGAAGCCTTGTATTCCGCTTCCGTGTTGGAGACCGACACGGAATCCTACTTCTTGCTGCACCATGATATAGCTGTAGGGCCCTCCATGAAGACGAATCCAGATGTCGACTTCCGATCATCCGAATCTCCCCCGTAATCAGCGTCCATGTACCCATGCACCTCGAAGCCCGCATCCCTCCTGTAAAGGAGACCCATATCCGAGGTCGCCTTGACATACTTCAGAATGTTTTTTGGCGCTAGCAGATGAGGCATCCGTGGCTCCGCCATATACCGACTCACTCTGCCAACTGCATACGCAATATCCGGCCTAGTGATCGTCAGATAGATCAAGCTCCCGACCAGAGCTCGGAACACCAACGGATCTTGCAGAATTCTTCCATCATCCTTCCGAAGCTTCATAGCCTTCTCCAAAGAGATGCACTTCCCTTCCTTCATGCCGAACCGCTCAACGATCCGCTCCGCATATCCAGCCTGGGACACCAGCACTCCACTCTCCTTCCTCTGCACCTCGAGTCCAAGGAAATGGTGAAGCTCACCTAAGTCCTTCATCTCGAACCTGATAGACAGCTCGGCCCGAATCTGCGCTACCTCCTCCTTCGAGTTCCCTGTCACGATCATATCGTCGACGTATAGCAGCACGATGACTTGAAGCTCCCCGCTCTTCTTTACGAACAAGCTTGAGTCTGAGTCTGAAGCACCAAATCCACAGATTAGGAGGTATTATGCGATCTTCCCGTACCACGCCCTCGGAGCTTGCTTCAACCCATACAGGGCCTTCTTCAGCTTGCAGACATGCTCCGGAAAATCTTCAGACACAAAGCCTGGTGGCTGGACCATGAAGATATCCTTGTCAATCTCGCCGTACAAGAAAGCGTTCTTGACGTCGAGCTGCCAATTCTCCCATCCACTGAACGTCGCCAAGGCAATGATGAACCGAACTGAAGTCATTTTTGCCACCGGACTGAATGACTCCTCGTAGTCTTCACCGTATTGCTGCGAGAACCCGCGAGCTACAAGGCGAGCCTTGTACCGCTCGATGCTGCCGTCAGCTTTCTTCTTGAGCTTGTAGACTCAATTGCATGTCACAGGAGTGGTGCCCTTGGGCTTGGGCATAAGAGACCAGGTCTCATTCTTCTCGAGAGCTGTCATCTCTTCTTGCATAGCAATGTCCCACCCCTTCACGCCTCTGGCCTTCTCAAAGCTCGACGGCTCCCTCTCATCCAAGGGACCAGCGAAGAAACATGAGACGAAGCTCACTACGTTTCCTCCTGTATAGCGATCAGGGGCGACGATCGCTCGCTTCGACCTCCTCAGCTCCTTACCCTGAACAGCATTATCTCCAGCTGCTTCTTCCCTAGCTCCTCTTTCAGACGTGTTAGGAGCATCGCTCCCCCTGCTCCCTGAACCAGAAGCCCCCATCTCGGAACTAGAGGGAGATGGACCACCTAGTGACACAGGTAGCTTCACCTGAAGATCCTCCGCAGCTTTCTCCGGCACCTCCACCCTGCTCTCTGGTAGCTCCACACCAGAAGACCCCTTGTAAGATGTCACCTCATCGAACACGACGTCGCGAGATACCACAAACCTCCGCGTCTCCGGGTCCATGAACTTCCATCCTTTCTTCTGCTCATCGTATCCCACGAAGACTAGCTTCCTTGCTTTCGCATCTAGCTTCGTCCGAAAAGCTTCTGGAACATGCACGTAGCAGGTGGAACCAAACACCCTAAGGTGTGCCACGCTTGGCTTCTCCTTGAACATCATCTCATGCGGTGTCAACATGTTGATGGGGCTCAAAGGCATCATGTTGATGACGTAGGCAGCACAAGACATTCCCTCCGCCCAGAAGGACTTTGGGATACTCTTGGCATGCAGCCAACACTTGCAGGTCTCCGTCAGATGACGGATCTTCCACTCTGCAACACCGTTCTGCTGTGGAGTATGTGCACAAGTGAGCTCTCTCCAGATGTCAGCCTTCCTGTAAAAAATAGAGAACTCACTGGAGGTGAACTCCCCTACATTGTCAGTCCTCAGCTTCTTCACCCGCAGTCCTAGCCGACCCTCCACGAGCTCCTTGAACTCCACAAACTTGGCAAACGCCTCCGCCTTCTCCTTCAGGAAAAATACCCAGACATATCTGGTGTAATCATCGATCAACACCAGCATATATCTGCTGCCTCCGAGGCTTGGGGTAGCAGTAGGTCACATTAAGTCACCGTGGATGCACTCCAACAGCACACTACTCCTTGTCTGTGACTTGTCAAACGGTAGTCGATGAGACTTGCCGAACTGACATCCCGCGCAAACATGACTTTCACCGTAGGAAGATAGACTTGGCAGGCCCTTGACCAGACCTCTCACCGCCATGACTTTCAGCTTGTCCATCCCTACGTGCCCCAACCTCTCATGCCATATAACGGCACCATCATTCGTCTTCATCTTGTCAACGTAGGAACTTGTCGATAAAACGAACAAGTCATTTGCCCGTCTCCCGACATGGACGACCTCGGCCTTTACGACCTCAAATTACGTAGAAACTTCACTTCTGTTGGGCCGAACAGAACGTGATACCCAGCGTCTACAGCGTTGGTCACGGAGAAGAGATTTTTGCTCATACCAGGCACGTGATAGACACTCTTCAAAGTAAGTGGCCCTCTATCACTGCCCAAGGAAACAACCCCCACCTTCTCTACTGGATGCACAGTATTATCAGCAGTAATGATTGCATTGTTACCTGTATAGGGCTGTGCAGAAGAAAGCTTGGTCTCGTCTCCGGTGAGGTGATGACCACACCCCGAGTCCACGATCCAGTCCTCCAGATAGTTGATAGGAGTCGAAGCTCCAACGGAAGCCGAGAAGGCTCCTCCCCAACCTCCTTGAATGTGCCTGGCCTCAGCTTCCTCCTTCTCCGCAGCATGCCCAGCTTGGGTGACCAC
Organism: Dactylorhiza incarnata; assembly: GCA_033032865.1. Classification (NCBI taxonomy): domain Eukaryota; kingdom Viridiplantae; phylum Streptophyta; class Magnoliopsida; order Asparagales; family Orchidaceae; genus Dactylorhiza; species Dactylorhiza incarnata. Next base: position 672,133 of record JAWHQI010000026.1, on the reverse strand, counting down.
CCTGCAATCCTTCCTGATGTGGCCATACTTGCCACACTTGAAGCACTTCGGACCATCACCCTTCTTCTTCCCGTCAGCCTTGGGAGCATATCCCCTTTCCTGCTGCCCAGAAGTTGAAGGCCCATTGTCTCCCGCGATCTTCTTCTTCTTATCCCACTTCTTCTTCTTCCCCGAGAAGAGCACCTCGCCATCTCCCCCAGCCACTGACACCCCCGCCATCTGCCTTGCCAAACTTTCTTGCGATGCAAGCAAGTTCTCCAGCTCCAACAGAGACGGCTGATTTGCCCATCCCTGCACCGACGTCACAAAGGCAACATATTCCTTCCGCAAGCCGCGGATGATATGCCTCTTCAGCTTCGCCTCAGAGATAGGCTCATTAGTATCCAATGCTGAGATTTCAGCGCACAAGTTCTTCATCTTCAGAAAGAAAGTGGAGATAGAAAGATCACCCTGAGCCGACCTTGCCAGCTCATTCTCCAAGAACTATAGCCTTGCTACATTATTCTTGTTAAACAGCCCATCCAAGACTCTCCAGATCTCCGCAGCCGATCCACACCCCAAGATGTGATCAAACAGGTCAGGTGAGATTGCCCTCTTCAGAGTGAACTCTGCCATCACATTCGTCCTCCTCCAAGTTCTCACCTCAGCTCCATTATCCCCTTCCGGGACAACTTCCTGCGTCTGATCTCCTCCAACTACCTCCCATAGGTCCTCACCTAGAAGATAGCTTTGCATACACGACTTCCACTTTTTATAGTTAGTCGATGTAAGCATCTCAATACCAAGACCTCTTGAATATCCGCATTTCATTGTCCTACCACTGGCTCCTTCTTCACAAAGGCGATGGCAACTCTAAGTTGCAACCTGCTCTATCCACTCCAACCTCGCTTTGATACCATGTAAAATTTCCGAATCTTGGTAGAGCAAGCAGGAATCTATTAAGCAACTTAGAGATCCAAGCCAAAAACACCAAAAATAACTTGAGGCAAACAAGTGATCTTTATTGATAGCAACTTCAAATTACAAAGGCAAGGCATGCTTGGCGAGACATGATTTCGCCAGCACAAACATCAAAGGAAAAATTACAGGTTGGAGATAACTTGAGACCGCGCGGTCTCCCTCCGATCTCAGCAACCTGCCAGACCGCAACCCGCTGCCGATCTCAGAACAACACCAGACCGCTGATCAGACCGCACCTCTCCTTCCGAACTCCTGATTCTCCCGAACTCCAGCAACACAACTCCAAGCCGCAGACCGCCCGAACACTTTCAGAGGAAGAGGTGATCGATGTTGCCCGCACTATCCGCAGAAGCTGCACAATAAGAGTTCAATCAGCAGACCGCCCGGTCAGACAAATAGAGACCGCAGGGAAGAAGAGAACTCAGCTTACACTTGGTGTGTCTTATTATTATTGTTGCCGATGGGTCCTATTTATTGGCGTGAGACCTGATCCAGTCACCACCCTATGAGATAGGATCATGACCCTCCAGACCACGCAACCTTACCGGTCACACCGCGCGATCAGCAACAGTACTCCTGCTTCATTTTAGGTGAGCTCGCCAGCTTCAACCAAACCACGAGAGACCGCCACTCTCATAGTGAGATCGCAACTCCACAAGGAGATCGCCAGGCCGCCACGAAGCTGCTCACCACCTGTGTTCGCCAGAGACCGCGAACTCCTGTCCGCATGCCGGTCTCCTCCTGAGACCACGAACAGCGTCCAGCTCGCATACCAGTCTCCTCCTGAGACCGCGAACTGAGACCGCACGACTAAGTCCCTTAGTCCGCGAATACCACCAAAAATCCCGGTCAGTCAGCAGACCGCATTCTGAAAAAACTGGATCAAACTGTGCAGTCACACCAGACCGCCACAGCCTTGAAGAAGACAGCTCGCCACGCGGTCACGCACAGACCGCGCATACCTGAAGACGATCAACCCGCCACGCGGTCACAGACAGACCGCGCGACCTTCACCTTCAGCCGACTTGGACCCATACCAGCGATCAAGCCAGGAGACCGCAGTTAGGCTTAGACAAGCCAGACCGCCAGGCCGTGCGGTCACGCCAGACCGCCCGACCTCCTCCCAGACCGCCCAGGTCCAAAAGCCCTTTAACTTCCACTTCAACAATTTCAACATAAGAGGGAGAAGGAGGAGAAGAAGGAGAAGGAGGAGAAGAAGAGGGTGAGGGAGGAGAAGAGGGATAAGGAGGCTAAGAAGAGGGTGAGGGAGGGGAAGAAGGAGAAGGAGGAGAAAGGGGAGGAGAAGAGGGAGAAGGAGGGGAAGGAGAAGGAGGAAAGGAAGGATAAGAATAAGAGGGAGGAGAAGGAGAGGAAGGAGAACAAGCTGGAGGAGAGGTTGAGAGGGTATGTAGACGAAGTCGTCGGCCAGCTGAAAAGATTTATTCAAGAAAAGTTCGACGCTTTGGCAGCTCTGATTGGGGAAAGCAGAGCATGTGCCACTCATTCTGAGGATCATTTGAAATCTGATTCTCCCTTGAAAACCAGACAATTCACCCTAGTGAAGGCAATAAAGAAGAAAAGGGAGAAGATAGATGCCGAACGGGTTGACCAATATCAGTACCCCGGGAGGGATTATCTTGCTCCCATAGATAGCCACATGATTGATTTGGTCTTAGCCCGATACCCCAATGAGTATGTAATGTTTTAATGTTTAATATTCTTTAAGTATTGTTAATATTTAGAACATGTTAATTTTTTTGCAGCGATTCAATTGTTATCAAAAGTGGCAATATTTATACTCCTCGATCGAGTATTAATGATATCTTAGGAGACGGGTGGGTGTGCAACGCACATATAGATGCTTATGCATTTGTTCTCAACCACCTCAAAGCAAACAGTGTAAAAGACATGATTAAAAGACATGATTAATTTCTAGCATCTCCGCTATCTATTAGAGCTTTTCTTTCTCGTTGGACAAAATTATAAGCATCAGTCTTACAAAACCCTACATTTTCAACACCACCTACTTCATCTGCAAGGAAATTGTATGCATCGACTGTTCTAATACCCACACCGGTCATATTCTTCAAAAGGCTAGCTTGGACATTAGATAAGAGGCGATGAGACCTCAACAAATGCGTGTCATTTTCGGATGCAAGTGGGTGATTATGTTCCTCGACGAACTTAGTAACCTCCCAATTTTTACCTTCTTTGTCGGCATTGAAGTGTATGCAAGCTAAGCAACCTGTGCGAGTATCCAATTTATGGTACTTTTTTGTTCGTCAATCATCAGTTTTGAAACCTTTAGACCAGCTTTAGCGCAACTATAACCTCGTCCTTTAATAATCCTCGTATGTGTCCAATAAACAATATGCTGTTTTCTAACACTAAATCCAGTTTTATAAGCATAGTCACAGTACATAGCATATGCTTCCTCCTCATTGTGTACAGTTGGGAATGTTACTGTCCCTTTCTGTCAATTAGAAAAAACAATTCCAGTTGTAAAAGACAATAAACATTAAAATTCCAGTTGTAAAGGACAGTAAACATTACAATTCCAGATGTAAAAGACAGTAAACATTGCTACAATTCCAGTTGTAAAAGACAGTAATTGCTAGAAAAACACCTTTTAGTGCAGGTTTTCTATTCCTATCTCGAATGAAAGTTGATCATTATAAGAAAAAAAAAAGATTAAAGACTCACATTGCCAAACTATCAACCACTGGTTTCTCGTACGCTTGCTGCATAATTAATTAGGGGGTTTGGCGTTTTGTTCTGATTTGTTAAACCTTGGGAGTGTTAACAGCAACTGCAGATGAATGATGAGAAGGAGATGACAAAAAGTTAGACGGAAGAACACTGGCTTGCGAAAAATGTGAAACTTAGCTGAGAAAATGTTAGATTTTCGAACCAGGAGGGAACGGCCAAGGAACTTCTGTTGTGCTGAGAAAACCCTAATAATGGCGATGGCGTTCCAGCGTCGAGGGGGAAAGGAGAGAGCGAGCGGGGGAAATTTTGCAGTTTCAAAAAAAAAAGGAGGGTGGGCCCCATCAGGTAAAGGCTATTTAAACATGCACGGGAGGATGCTACATTACGTGTGCCAAAAAAATTTCCTAAAGAAGGGAAGCAGCAGAATGGCGGGAGATGGGATTTCGGCGGTGCAGTAGTCGAGGGGCGGCATAGTGCTTTCGGCGGGGTGCAGAGAAATTGGCGGGTGGCAGTCGAGGTGGAGAGGGGGGGTTGGCGTGAGAGGAGATGGATGGTGTGATATAATGGGGCTGACGTGAGAGGAGGGGGCTGGCGTAATATTAAAATACATTGTTTAAAATAAATTTTTTCAATATCATCCAATGAGGCTGACTTGAATTGGTGTTGGCTGTCTATATCATTCAATATCATTCAATGGGGCTGGCGTGAATTGGTGCTGGCTGTCTATATCATTCAATCTCATCAAATGGGGCTGGTTGTCTAATTTTTCAATATCATCCAAAGTTACCAAAAAATCCAAAAAAATCTTAGTTTTAATTCTTTTTTTTAGGGTAAATTGGTCCTCAAAATGTTACACCACATCTCAAATCCTCTTCCCTTATATAATAAAGATATCATCCAATGGGGCTGACGTGAATTGGTGTTGGCTGTCTATATCATTCAATTTCATCCAATGAGGTTGGCATGAATTGGTGTTGGCTGTCTATATCATTCAATCTCATCAAATGGGGTTGTCTGTCTAATTTTTCAATATCATCCAAAGTTACCAAAAAATCCAAAAAAAATCTTAGTTTTAATTCTTTTTTTGAGGACAAATTGGTCCTCAAAATGTTACACCACATCTCAACTCCTCTTCCCTTATATAATATATATATATACACACACACACACACACATATATATATATACATATATACACACATATATATACACACACATATATATGTATATATATATGTATATATATATGTATATATATATGTATATATATATGTATATATATATATGTATATATATATATGTATATATATATGTATATATATATATATATGTATATATATATGTATATATATGTATATATATATATATATATATCTTTAACTACTATCTTTAACTACTATAGACAAGAAGTTGCCTTTGGTGCAACATTCAAAATTGTCAAATATAACTCATTCTTTTACTCCAATGACTTAAATATATTATGAAAAAAATAAAAATTCATAAAATATAATGGCTATTTGTGTAATTACACTATATACCTATAATAAAATAATGATGGAAATTCATAAATTCAAAAGTTTTTAGTAGACCTCCTACACCTACTATGATAGGTTATCATTAGACCTCATAGAGTACTCATATGTGTATGTTCCGCCCGGGGCGGTCGACACCTGCCATCGCCGGCCGGGTACTGTCGCGCTTGGCAGTCTGCCACTTAAATATATATAAATATATATATAATAGGTTACCATTATACCTCATAGAGTACTCGCCATCGCCGGCCGGGTACTGTCGCGCTTGGCAGCCTGCCACTTATATATATATATATATATACACACACACACGAGTGCCCGACACGGGGCTCCGCCCCTACGCAAGCTTATATATATATACACACACGAGTGCCCGACACGGGGCTCCGCCCCTAAGGCCAAGCGCGACAGTACCCAGCCGGCGACTGCCCGCCCCCAGAGCGATGCTGTCGGGAGGCCTTTGGCCGCATCCAGGCGGAATTCGCCCGCCTCCGCACGGGCTTCGCCCGTGCTCGATGCGTCTGCGGACTGCACTCACAATGTTGAAACCGTCAACCGGTCTCTTGAGTTCGGACCCTCTGGGGGGTGTAGCCCGTGCCTACTTCTCCCTCACCGAACTCTCCTGACTTTGGATGGAAAATCTGGAACTGACCCAAGGATGTAGCGAGGAGGTCCCGCCACACACCCAGAAGATCTTAGAGAGCTTCCCCTCCCAAACCAATGCTCAGTCGGGCACCTTGAAGGGCACTAGCAGCCAACTCCGGAAATTGCCTGGAGGAGAGAGCTCAAAAGATCTGATCTCCTCCAAGGTGCCCTTAAGGGTCTATTTATAGAATTTCTAGTCTTGGACTGCAAATAGCGTAAATCCGTCATTTGGTTTTACTAATCGCACCCCAAATTGGTCTGCTAACAGCCTAACTCTGCTGTTCTGAAGGGCTATTGGCATCCCACAAGGGGTATCTAGGTAATTTTCCCCTCAAAGCCTCCTGGGCGAGTGGTCCTTGAAGGCACCACTCGCCAGGCTCTCTGCCCATCACGGTTCGCCGGGCGAATGGTTCATGAGGCCATCACCCGCCATGTATTCAGCTCGCTTAAGAGGCGAGATCTTGGGCGCTCTCGCCTATATCTTCAGGTACCTATGCGAATGGTCCGCGAGTGTGGGCCTCGTTCGCCTGAAGACCTCTTGGACTCCGATTCCACTCCTTGTCCTGCCACTTGGCCCCCTGGGGCCCCTTGGACCCACTCGGCGAATACGGGGTTGTACACAATCCCCGCTCTTTGCGAGCAATTCCTGCGCTCGGAAAGAAGAGTCCAACCCCTGGTATTCGGCGAGTGTTTTGCTGACCTGGAGGGAATCTTCTTGGTGGGGCCCTCCATTTAGCTATAAATATGGCCATAGCTGTGATTTTCATCTTGCTCGTCTTCTAATCACTGTTCCTCGTTTTCTCCCTCGGAGCACTTGGAGCACTCGTCATGACGTTCATGAAGCCGACGCCACGACCACTTTCAGAGGGAATGATGGCACGCCTTGCTGCCGCACAGGGAGGAACCGCTCCCAAGACCACTCGCTATGCCCCCTGGATCTCGTCGGTGAGGGACCCCTCCAAGCCCTACAGGCTAAAGAAGGCCAAAACGGTCCGGCGAGACCCGGGGGAGAGGGAATCGGCGTCTGAGACTCCCCCCTCTCTGACTTTCCTCCTGTAACTACCAACGAGGTAATGGAACACGTCTCGCTTTCGAGGTTGATTATGATGATGCAATTGACCTCCGCCTATCTCGCCCTTCGCAGGTCCTGACGACGACCGGGGGCGGCCCCGGGCTCGACCAGGCGAATGCTGCCATTCCTCCACCTGCCCTCGAGAACGCCCCTTCGACCCAGGAGACCACCCTTCTCGGCACTTCTGGCGAAGCCTTGTCCTTGCTTGGTGAGCATTATGTTGCCCTCTCGCGTACACTTATCTTTCCGCCATTCTTTCTGACCCAAGTTCTCGCAGCCCCAACCTTCGGGACCTTTGGGACCACGGGATTGCCCCCTCGCTTCCACACTTCTTCAGTTCCTGACGCCACCAAGAGTCCTCCTCGCCCCGGAGCAGGAACGCTCGGCGGGGAAGAGCCCCAGGACCGATTCTCCTGCTGCGGATCCGGTCGTCACTTCCGCTGCGGCCGATCAGACGTACCACCCCAGAAGAGGGAAGTCCCTCCACCTCCCAAGTCGACCATTCGTAGGGCATCCTAACACCTCTCGCCAGTCTCCTGTCGAAGAATACGTGCCAGGTTGGTTGTCTCCATCCGCAGAATTCCCGACTTTCATCTGAGAGAGGTCTAATTTCTGCTTCTGTAGGATTTCGTCAGATTCCGATCACCGATCCTTCAGAGGAGGAGGGGCTGGTCTCGCCTCCTCCCTCTCCTAGCGACATCTCTTAATTTCTTGGCGACCACGAGGACCCCCGTACTATGAAGGAACGAATGACGGAGCTGTTTGGCAAGCTGATCTGGATGCAGCGAGACCAAGCCAGCCTGACGGAGGAGCATCGGGCGGCCTTCGAGCGTCGGATTAGCGCCCTCGAGCGAGACTATGGGCACCTGGTCGGAGAGATGGAGCGCCAGGGGGTGGGTGTGAGGAGACCTCGCCTGGGAGGAATATCGCACGAGCCCAGGATCAAATGCGCTTGATCAGCCAAGAGCTAACAGCTGTCAGCGCGTTCCACTACCCACGAGTGCCTCCAAGGACAGGGAAGCGAGGTCGGGGCCAATGGCGGTGGGATCAGTACTAAGCCTACCGACACTCGCTCCCTGCGTTCTCCTGCACCCCTGCTATTTCTCTGTTTTTGTTCACATCGGACTAGGGCGAGACCTTTTATATCTCGCGAACTATGATTTGCGTATTTTATATATATGTCTCGCTTTTTGCTTATTTGTCTGAATGTTGTCTCGCGATTTTTGCTTTCGCGCCCTTTGATTCGTGCTTTTCAGGGAAGATCTCGCATACTGCTTTCGCCTTTTGTGCGTGGTCGGGTTCAGGCGGGCGGTTCCAATCCCGAGGTATTTGAGGAGTCGCAGGGGCTATCCGCACCCCGTGCGCAAATGATTTCGGTCATTTTTCACCTTTTTTCTATAAATAGTTCAGCCAACCACCGTCATTACTGTGCTTTCACCTCTCTCTCTACTCTTTTACTCTCGCGATATCACTCGCCCTTCTCTCTACTCTTCTCTTCTTGCGAGATCATTCCTCCCCCCCTTTTATGATGCCGAAAGAAGCGGATGGCAGGGCTAACTGCGCCCAGGTGTTCTCTAATCGGGACTTCGACTCCTGCGACCTCTCGGAGGCAGACTTCAACCAAGTCGTCGCGGATTATGTCCCGCCGGGTTTCGCTGGGCGCCTCCCGGGGATCCGGGATCGCATCAATCGGTTCTCTCCCGACACACTCGCGATCCCCTTGGAGCACTTCGAGGTAGGGCTCCGCCTCCCGCTGTGGCCAGAGGTGCGCCTGACCCTACGCTACTTCGGGGTAGTTCCCGCGCAACTCAATCCCAACTCCATCGCCATGCTGGTAGCATTCTCCTGCTATCTGCGCGAGGAGGGGATTGATTTCTCGCTCCCAGTCTTCCGGAAGCTCTTTACCTTCAGGGCCACTCGCGGAGTGGCGTTCTTCTCTGGTCAGAGCCCCCTCAACGTGATCGGTACCGCCAATAAGAACCATGACTGGGTTTGGCGGTTCCTGTTCGTCACCGGGAAGTTCAGCAATGTGCCACTCGCACCCGTGCAGGAGGACGAGTTGACCTTCCGACCTCCAACGCTGGGAGGATTCGAGGCCAAGCTCCATGCCTACCTTCTGAAGCACGATATGGACGTCGTGTACTTGCAAAAGCACATCGGCTCGCTGCCGGTGGTCCCGCCGGGAGAAGGTAGGCTAAATTACGTTGTTCGAGCTCTCGCTCCCTCTTCGTTCTTTTTCGCTTGTATTAACTCTCCTTTTGCACGTAGGACTTCGGAGCCTCCCCCTTCATCCGCCGAATGTGAATGTGGGGATCCCTCCTGCCGCCGTTCTCGCCCGTGCGCAGTCTGCTGCCGCTGCCTGCCGCGAGAACCCACCTCCCGCGAAGTCCAGCGGGCAAAAGCCGAAGCCGAAGCGGAAGCCCGACGTGGCTTCGAGCCCTTCTGCCAAGCGGTCGAAGCCCTCAGCTGCTGCTAAGGGCATAGCGGCCGTGGAGGATGTACCGCGCTCGAGTACTCCTTTGGAGGGGGTCTTAGCCGTCCAGCCTGCCGCCACGTACGCCAGCGGCAACTTCTTCGGGGCCCGTGCCGAGAGGTCACCGGAACTTCTCTCTCGGCGAGAAGTATGCCGATCTCGCCAGCGAGCCCCTCGTTAGCTGGGACCGGCGGGCCAACCGGGTCTCCCTTACAACCCTTCCTCCATCTTGGATGGAGAAGCAGACCACTAGCGGCCACGCCTATGGCCTCTCGTATGCGCTTTACAGCCGCGAGGGTGCCTCCATTTACGACATCGAGTCGACCCAGACTCTTGCGCACGAGGCAGCGAGGGAGATGATGCGGGCCCATGAGCTGACCCACATGTCCTCTCGCCGGGGCAAGACACTCGCGAGAAACATCGTAGAGATCGAGAAGACTCGCTCTATTGCAGCCACCGAGGCTGCGACAGCGAAGCAACAACTGGCCGCCGCCGAGGCCCTCTTAGCCAGCCGCCCGAGCCGAGAGGTATCCCACTCCTCCTCTCGCGCCTTTGAGTTCTCGCTCCCTTTCTTTTCTTTCACGCGCGTTAACCTTTTTTCTTGTAGGACGTAGCTAACTACGATACCTTGCTCGTTTGGTCTCGCATCCTCGAGGAGAAAAATATGGCGTTGGAAGCCGAGAACCGGGGGTTACGAGATGTTGCCGCCCGGCCACCTCCCGCGGAGAGGGAAACTCGGCATCTTTACTCCAACGCCGAGTTTGAAGGGTTGATGCAGAGAACGGCCCAGGGAGTGGCGGAGTATACGCTAGATGTGTTGCGAAGGGCCGGCCTTCTGAAAGAAGAAGGGGAGAGGATCCTGGCCCGCCACGTACTTCCTAAGCTCTTCGCCCCTATCGATGCCACGGATGAGGCTGGCGATGGGCGGGATCTTGGAGGCCTCTCCTCTCCGAGCAGCGGGTATTCTGACGACGACGCCGGTGACCCTTGACATTTTTTTCTCTTTTGATGTAAGGCGGGAACTTCTTGTAATTTCATGATGAAATAGAAAGTAATGCTTTTGCTTTCATTAGTGACCTTAGTTACTACGCCTCTCTTTTATTGTACTTCGCTATCGTCCCCCGACAGCTCGCGCACTCATATGCCCCTTTTGCATGTTTCTCGAATCATCGTGTTCGCACTCACATTTCTTACTTGCATGAGTGCTGATGGCCGCTATCCCTAGGTCGTGTCCGAGATGATTCCGCCACGCGGGCACGTCCCGCAGAAAAAACCCTTTTCACATTCGTGCGGGCCTCTTTTTAAAGACTTGGACAATTTCATTGATTCTGCCGGGAGCGAAACCGCGACGTGGACCCGCTTCATCTCGCATGTATCCCACGTCCTTTGGGACTACTAGCGTTTCGTCATGCATTCGCCTAGCGAATGCTTTTTGAGACTGGGCGAGATCATCGAACTGGAGTACGTCGTTCGTTGAACACAGTCTGCATTTCGTCGAACTGAATATTTCGTCGACCGCTGAGGCTGATCGTCGACCGCTGAGACAAATCGTCGACCGCAGAGATGAATCGTCGACCGCTGAGACAAATCGTCGACCGCTGAGATTGAGGGAAACCGTTCATCGAACGGGAGTGTCAGCTGTTCGTCGAACGCAGAGAGTAAGCCGTTCGTCGAACGCAGAGAGCCATTCGCCGAACGCAGAGAGCAAGCCGTTCGTCGAACGCGGAGAGCCATTCGCCGAACGCAGAGAGTAAGTCGTTCGTCAAACGCAGAGAGCCATTCGCCGAACGCAGAGAGTAAGTCATTCGTCGAACGCAGAGAGCCATTCGCCGAACGCAGAGAGCAAGCCATTCGTCGAACGCGGAGAGCCATTCTCCGAACGCAGAGAGCAAGTCGTTCGTCGAACGCAGAGAGCCATTCGCTGAACGCAGAGAGTAAGTCATTCGTCGAACACATAGAGCCATTCGCCGAACGCAGAGAGGAAGCCGTTCGTCTAACGCAGAGAGCCATTCGCCGAACGCAGAGAGCAAGCCATTCGTCAAACACAGAGAGCCATTCGCCGAACGCAAAGAGCAAGCCGTTCGTCGAACGCAAAGAGTCATTCGCCGAATGCAGAGAGTAAGCCGTTCGTCGAACGCAGAGATACATTCGCCGAACGCAGAGAGTAAGCCGTTCGTCGAATGCAGAGAGCCATTCGCCGAACGCAGAGAGTAAGCCGTTCGTCGAATGCAGGGAGCCATTCGCCGAACGCAGAGCCTTAGCTTTTCCTCTAGTTCTAGCTAACTCCATGGCCCAAAACCTCGACCCTTAAGGCTATACCATGGGGTCAACTTAGTGTTAGTCAACAGATAGTGGTCCTGGGCCAAATCAGTACCAAGGTTGTTCCTTGGGATAATCCTCCTCCTTAGGTCCTTCATTCATAACCCTTCCTTCCCCTAGGCCAACCTTTGGAACTTTTGGAACCTGCCACCGAGTGAGCCTTCGGCCCTGCCAGCTAGGTGAGAGCCTGCACAGCGGGTCTGCTCGGGGCCAACCTCTGGAACTTTTGGAACCTGCCACCGAGTGAGCCTTCGGCCCTGCCAGCTAGGTGAGAGCCTGGACAGCGGGTCTGCTCGGGGCCAACCTCTGGAACTTTTGGAACCTACCACCGAGTGAGCCTTCGGCCCTGCCAGCTAGGTGAGAGCCTAGACAGCGGGTCTGCTCGGGGCCAACCTCTGGAACTTTTGGAACCTACCACTGAGTGAGCCTTCGGCCCTGCCAGCTAGGTGAGAGCCTGGACAGCGGGTCTGCTCGGGGCCAACCTCTGGAACTTTTGGAACCTACCACCGAGTGAGCCTTCGGGCCTGCCAGCTAGGTGAGAGTCTGGACAGCGGATCTGCTCGGGGCCAAACTCTGGAACTTTTGGAACCTGTCACCGAGTGAGCCTTCGGCCCTGCCAGCTAGGTGAGAGCCTGGACAGTAGGTCTGCTCGGGGCCAACCTCTGGAACTTTTGTAACCTGCCACCGAGTGAGCCTTCGGCCCTTCCAGCTAGGTGAGAGCCTGGACAGCAGGTCTGCTCGGGGCCAACCTCTGGAACTTTTGGAACCTGCCACCGAGTGAGCCTTCGGCCCTGCCAGCTAAGTGAGAGCCTGGACAGCGGGTCTGCTCGGGGCCAACCTCTGGAACTTTTGGAACCAGCCACCGAGGCCTTCGGCCCTGCCAGCTAGGTGAGAGCCTGGACAGCGGGTCTGCTCAGGGCCAACCTCTGGAACTTTTGGAACCTACCACCGAGTGAGCCTTCGGCCCTGCCAGCTAGGTGAGAGCCTGGACAGCGGGTCTGCTCGGGGCCAACCTCTGGAACTTTTGGAACCTGCCACCGAGTGAGCCTTCGGCCCTGCCAGCTAGGTGAGAGGCTGGACAGCGGGTCTGCTCGGGGCCAACCTTTGGAACTTTTGGAACCTGCCACCGAGTGAGCCTTCAGCCCTGCCAGCTAGGTGAGAGCCTGGACTGCGGGTCTGCTCGGGGCCAACCTCTGGAACTTTTGGAACCTGCCACAGAGTGAGCCTTCGGCCCTGCCAGCAGGTGAGAGCCCGGACAGCGGGTCTGCTCGGGGCCAACCTCTGGAACTTTTGGAACCTGCCACTGAGTGAGTCTTCGGCCCTACCAGCTAGGTGAGAGCCCGGACAGCGGGTCTGCTCGGGGCCACCCTCTGGAACTTTTGGAACCTGCCACCGAGTGAGCCTTCGGCCCTGCCAGCTAGGTGAGGGCCTGGACAGCGGGTCTGCTCGGGGCCAACCCTTGGAACTTTTGGAACCTGCCACCGAGTGATCCTTCGGCCCTGCCAGCTAGGTGAGAGACTGGACAGCGGGTCTGCTTGGGGCCAACCTCTGGAACTTTTGGAACCTGCCACCGAGTGAGCCTTCAGCCCTGCCAGCTAGGTGAGAGTCTGGACAGCGGGTCTGCTCGGGGTCAACCTTTTAAACTTTCTACCACCTCTTTGCAAGTCGTTCCCACCACACTCATATATAAAAATCAAGTAGTAAAGCAAAGTATTCTTATTACATGGACTTAGGGATAGAAACGTTTTAGGTCATCACCACTCTACGTGTGATTGAGGGACTCGCCCTCCACATTTTGGAGGCGGTACCCTCCTGATTTCAATGCTTCTTCTATGACATAGGGGCCTTCCCAATTTGGATGGAGCTTCCCTACTGCGGCTGACCTTCCGGCCGCGTCGACCTTTTTCAACACGAGGTCGCCCTTCTCGAATTGTTTGATCCTGACATGCTTATCGAAATATTTGTCCATCCGCCTCTTTACTTCTTCTTGTCGAATGGCGGCTAAATCTCGAACTTCCTCGATCAGATCCAAGGAGAGTCGCAGCTCCTCCTCGTTTCCTGTCCACCATTCTTCATCACCATCTGAGACGGCCCTTACCCGCGACGTCTTGACTTCAATTTCCACTGGAATGACGGCCTCGCAACCATGAGAGAGCTTGAAAGGGGTCTCACCAGTGGCGGTGTTGGGGGTAGTCCTTAGAGCCCATAGGACCGAGGAGAGTTGCTCCACCCAATTCCCATTCAAGTTCTCCACCTTTTTCTTGAGCAGGTTCACTATAACCTTGTTTGCTGCCTCCACCTGCCCATTGCACCTGGGGTGATGGACGAATGCAAACCTGAGGTCTATCCCCAGCTGGCCGCAGAAACTGATAAACTCCTCGCTGGCGAACTGCGGACCGTTATCTGTGACTATGGATTGAGGGAGCTCATGCCGATAGATAATCTCTCCACATATGAAGTTGCGGATGACCTGGGAGGTTACCTTATCTAATGCCTTAACCTCCAACCATTTCGAGAAGTAGTCGACCATGACCAGGAGAAATCTTCTATGTCCGCTAGCCTGAGGAAAAGGTCCTACCAGGTCCATCCCCCAAATGGCGAAGGGTCAAGGCGCGGTGATGCTCCTTAGCCTCTGAGCTGGCAAAAGTTGAAGTGGGGCGAATAGCTGGCACTTTAGACATTGTTTGGCGAATGCCGCTGCGTTTCTGCTCAGGGTCGGCCAGAAATATCCTTGTCTCATTATCTTTGCTTCCATCGTCCTGCTCCTTGAGTGACTGCCACATTTGCCGGAATGAACCTCCTCTAGGACCCTCGGGGCTTCTTCCTCCGAGAACACATCTTGCCAAGAGCCCGGAGAGGGTCTTCCGATACAAGTCCCCCCTTCATGAAGCATGCAGTAGGCGGACTTATATCGAAAACGTCTTTGATCTGGGACCCCTTCTGGGAACTCTCCCGTTGCCAGAAAGGTTATGAAAGGGTCCTTCCACGAGCGGCGCTGCTCTATGTTCATGAGCTCCCCTTCCTCAATCGAAGGATGAAAAAGATCTGTCAAAGTCCCTCCGACCCGAGGGCCGGACTTGGCCAGCCGATCTGCCTGGATGCTTTCTTCCCTTGGTATGTGCCTAATGGAGAAGGTCTTGAATGCTCCAATAAGAGCCCTTACTTTGGCTAAATATCTCATAAGTGTGGGCTCCCTTGCCTCGAACTCACCCTTGATTTGCGAGGCTATCACCATCGAGTCTGTGAGAACTTCAACGTCGTGAACCCCCAACTCCTGAGCCAGACGTAGGCCGGCGATTACTGCCTCGTACTCCGCATGGTTGTTGGTGATGGAGAAATGTATTACCAGAGTTTGTTTGATTTTCATTCCATGAGGGCTCTCCAACACCACCACTCCCCCTAAGGAGTTCTTGCCTGATGCCCCGTCGACCAACAGCTTCCAAGGGACGTGACGAGGAACCTGATCTTCCTCCATTTCGATTACGTAGTCTACCATGAAATCCGCGACCGCTTGAGCCTTCATCGACAATCGGGGGACAAAGGTGATGTCGAATTCACTTAGCTCCACTGACCATTTCGCGAGCCTTCCGGAGTGCTCCACCCCTTCAAAGATTTTGCGAAGGGGATGGTCCGTTACAACTTGGATCGAGTGGGCCTGGAAATACGGCCTGAGCTTCCTAGCCGAGATGACCAGAGCGAAGGCCAGCTTCTCCAAAATCGAGTATCGGAGTTCTGCCTTCTTCAAGACCCTGCTCACATAGTAAACGGGCAACTGCTTCTTGCCCTCTTCCCGGACCAGGACGGAGCTTACGGGTTCAGCCCCGACCCCTAGATACAAGGATAGGCTTTCTCCCTCCTTAGGACCTTGGAGTAGTGGAGCTTTGGTGAGCTAGCTCTTCAGGGCCCGGAAGGCCTCCTCACATTCCCCCGTCCATTCGAACTTATGGTTACCTCGCAACACCTTGAAGAAGGGGGAGCATTTCTCTCCGGCCCGGGAGAGGAACCTACTCAACCCTGCGAGCTTCCCAGTTAGGCGTTGAACTTCCTTGGCATTTCACGGTGATTTCAACTCCATTATAGCTTTGACCTTGTCCGGATTCGGCTCTACCCCTGCCTGGGTAAGGAGATGTCCTAGAAACTTCCCCTTGCTGGCTCCAAACACGCACTTCAGGGGGTTTAGCCGTATTTTATACTTGCGTAGAGTGGCAAAGGTCTCCTTGAGATCGTTGAGGTGAGAGCTCACGCTCTTACTCTTGACCATGAGGTCATCTACATAAACCTCCAGGTTTCTCCCTCTTTGCTCTCATAAGACCCGGTCCATCATTCTTTGATAAGTCGCCCCTGCGTTCTTTAGCCCGAACGACATCATCTTATAGCTATAACACCCTTCCCTTGTGATGAAGGAGACGTCCTGTAAGGTCTTTTTTTTCCAAAACCCGCTCTGGTACATGAAAACTCGAACCTCTCCCGTATCGCACGGTTGAGGTGGACCTTCGCCCATAATCGCTGCCTTGCGGTGTCACCAACATTCGGATTGACTAACACCGCTCAGCACCAACCCTGCCGGCTATACGATCATAAGTAAAATATGCCAAAAAGTAAGTACAAAAAGGAGGCATGTCCACAATCACAGCATCATATATAAATATAATGAAGACAGAATGTCCATAAGAGAAGTACAACTAAAGGGGGTTTATGCCCGATACATATCCAAAATAAAGTACTATCTCTCTCTCACTACAACATGCGGAAGACTACATCAAAACTCTCAAAAATGTGGAAGACTAGCTATCTAATTATCAACCTGTGGCGTCGTGGTAGTGTGCTGCATCTGCTGCTCAGGTCCTGCCGTCTCGTCCTGCTGCGCGCGGGACAACTCCGTCTCCTCAGACTCCTGCGGTCACACCGACCGTTAGTTATAAAGACTAAGCCGTTTTGTCCTCGCCTCCCTCCACGACTCCTAGGCACCGAGCGGGAGGAAGAAGCGGAGGACAAACAATGGGGTAAACAAGAAGGTGGTGACATGGCACTACTCTAGCGGGTATAAGTAAAGCAGTTAAATCTAGCTAGCAGTATAGTGCAGGTATAAGGCAGTAAAGTAAAGCAATGAAGTAAGCAGTAAATAGAAAGGAAATGCAGTGCAGTAAGTAAATCTAAACTATCATCACAGATTCGTACCTTAACTTATATGAACGCCCATACGACATATAAGTTAAGATGTCCAGGTAACCCATCATATAAAAGAGCTCATACTAATTTATATGATGGGGGTATGCTATGTGTATGTTATGTTATGCTATGGTTATGATGTTTTAAATGAATTTATGAAATGTGACTCACCCACATGACTCTATGCGCACAGACCTTTATAGTTCCCAATTTGTTTGAAAGGAAGCCAACCTTTCGGGTACCGACCGTAGTGGCTCACGGTGGTAGTGGATCGGGCACTCCACATTCTAGGCGGGTATAGTCACTACCAAGCCTAGTCCTCATGTACGCCTCAACGCTAAAAACACAACAGCGGAGCTCCTGCGTACTCTTGCTGGAATCCACCAGACTTTAAGGTCGGGGTGGGTTATTAGGGATCGTCCTCCAGACCACGGTACTCAAACTTACAGGACCTCTAAACCTCACCCTCACCTGAGTCAACGTACTACCATCGGTGACACGACTAGACTAGTACCGAAGACTCGCCACTATTTGAATATGTAACATGTGTTAACATGTCCACCCGAGCTTCCGGCTCAGGGACTAACACACAAGCTGATCCAACCCATCTCCTTCCCGGAGGAGATCCATACCAGTCTATATTCCCACTTAGGCTACTCTTGCCTACAACTTAGTTAGTGTTATATTTAGGGTGAATCTTGGACTTCCCGCGGCGTACTCTGTAAAGGGGCCCCTAACGGTACTACAGGTCAATGGGCTCAACCCCACGATCCTCTTCAAGACAATTACTTTAGTTGGTGGATAACATTTGGTTCATCCTCATTATTTCATATACTTAGAGTGACTTAACTCAACACCCATTCGACCCAATTGGGTTGGACGTACCTCCATTCCTCCCACACTAACTTTAGCACAACCCCACAACTATCCCTAGGATTGACCCTCCTTGAATAATGGTGTGCTACATCTCATTTACTGATTGGATATAACTCATAAACACTGCTTAGGGTTCTGAATTGTCAAAAACTCAAAATTCTGTTTTTACTAAACGCAGACCACCAAATTGAACTTTCCATCAACCCACAAGGGAACCCTTCTAAAAACCCATCACCAAGGTCTCTAATAATTATCCTAGGCTCCCACTGACCTTATCAAGGTATGTTCCAATTTCCATAATTTTCCATATTAAATTGGTATTTAATATAATTTTAAGTAGTTAAGGTCATAAGTCACTTTACACATGAACTACCCTCAAATTGATTCTTCATGCTACATGAGAATTATCAGTAAGATAATATTCCACATCATGGTGGTTCACTGAGTATCATGACCCTAGGATGTCATTTGGCCTACTAAATCATCATAATTGTATAATTACCAAAATGACGCTATAATTAGGAAAAATAGTAATTCACTTCTGAAAATTCTACAAAAATTACCAAGTGTCCATATAGGGATCTAGAGTCCTCTGCCAAATTATTGTGTCATTACCATGTGATTTGGTATTTTAAAATGATTAAACATCCAAAGGTGGCAATCATCCATTTCTTCATGAGGTACAAGAAATATAAATCTACAAGCTTCCAAACTGTTGTCATGGACATGTATTAACATAAATTAACAGATTCCCAAGTATCATAACATTGCCCCATGATTTGGTATTTTAAAAGGATTAAATACTCTTAAGATAGCAAGCACTTAAAACTTCCCATACAAGGAATGATGCTTCCATAACTCATAACAAAATTACCAAAACCTCATTTCACCCTAATACATCCACTGATAGTATATCAAGGTCATACAAGGTCATATGACCTTGCAATTTATTTTATTAAGGAAAGGGGGGCATCTTCATTTATTAAGAAGAAATACATCTAAATACCCCTAAAAATTCCCATCAAATTTACCAAGTCAATTCATGTTCCTACAAACCTATCTACAAAGTCCTAAGCCATGGCAAGAACATTTGATCATATGTTCTTCACAAATCCCAACTTTTGCACCCTTAAGGGTCTACCCTTAGGGTTTTAGGTCACCCCACCCTAATGGCTCCAAATGGACCATTAGGGTGTGACACAAGCATTTGTATATCCATACCCACATATCCAACATGATGGGAGGAGGCTAACACACTCAACTCCTCAAATTGATTCAAACCCTAATTTGACCCTTAAAGGCCCTCATTAGGGTTTCCAATTTTCCATATCAAATCAACTCCAAATGGAGTGAAATTTTAGGTAGGCACTACTCATATACTAAAGAGCATGGCACCAAAATTTGATGTCATTTGGACATCATATGCTCCAAAAATCAACATAATTTAAATAATCTAATTTCCACAACAACCCTAGGTACAAGTGTCCACCAAGGTCTGCCCCTTTGGCAGGGGGTGCCCCTAGAGTATACCAACCCATGGTTAAAAGCACAGCTCCAAAGATGGAGGGGTTTGACGTAGGCAATTTTTCTAATGGGCTGACCTAGTGTAGGACCAGTCCTACCAAAACAGCTCCCTAGGGAGCTGCAGGTCACCAAATGACCCAAATTCAAAGCCAAATGAAAGTTAAGACCTAGGCCTACAACTTTCATGTTGGGCACTTTTTCCAAATCAGCCCGTAAGAGGCCTTAATTAATTGTTTAAGTGGACTGAATGAAATAGGCAGAATATCATAGCTTTTGAATTAATTAAACACAAGAATTAAATGAAAAACCCTAGGGATTTTTGCTCCCAAAAATCCCTCTCATCCCAAGGATGATGAATAAACCCCATGGTGAACCACCATGCACAATTTCAGTGGCACATAATAAGCCAAGAAGGGTCAAATCAACATATTGCCCATTCTTGCTATTGGCACACCAAGAACAATAACCCTAGGCTCTTCAATGGTGAATCCAACCATGACCAGAGCTCCTAAGGGTCTCAATTTTCTACCAGAGCCTACACAAGGCCTAACCATCACGCCACCCAAATCTTGGGGGTAGTTGGGTGCATATAGCCAACCATATACCATTAATTTCATTTTCTAATTTAAGATAAAAACTATAGAAAAAGTAACTCCAAAAATTCTGAGATTTTGGCATAACCTAGCTCTAGGTCAGATACATCTATGTTTCAAATATCAAGTCAGTTGGATGGTTAAATTTGTGTGGGCAACCATTTTAATTTCTGGATATCACAATGACCAGCCTCACTAAATGGAGTGTTGTAGACAGGCCACTTAACCAAATGAGATGATTAAGGTGTCAAATTAAAGAGGACATCAAGCCCTACAATAGTTGTCTCAGGCAACTTTTTGATTTATGGCATCTAAGGCCTTCAAAATCTAGCTTGAAGTTAATTAAATAAGTGTGACATTAATCAGCACTATTCATTTATTTAAATCCACGTGAGATATAGATTAGTCTAACATACGGCGCACGAATCTTGGCGCAGATCAAGGGCAGTCGCGTCGTCTTCCTCCTTGAGCCGACGGCCAGGATTGGACCGCGCTGGGCCGTCTTTCTTCCTCCTTTCCCGGCCACCTGGTGGCCATCACGGCCGGCCACCACCGCCACCACCTTCGTGGTGGTCGGGGCTATAACTCTCGGCGACATGGCGGCCGGAGGAGGCGTTTCCCGGCGGTCCTGGGTGTCACAAATTGAGCCGAAATCCATGGATTTCGGAGATGGATCCGGGCTCAATTGAGCCCGATCCTTCAACATTATGAGAGGGAAAGCAAGCATGGGGGGAGGGAAGGAGAAACGAACATTTGGTGATGCGTGGCGGCGGCTCCGGCGGTGGTTTGCCATGGAAATGTCTAGCTCCGGCGATCCTGCTTCCGATCCTGATTGTCCAGCTCCACTCCAAAGCTTGTTTCCGTCTGCTCTCAGAGCTCTGAAGCTAATGGAATGGATAGATTGCAGTGAGGAGGGCTCCTTGGTTGGTTTTGAGCTTGGGCCTCCTCGGTTCTCCCATAGCTGCCACCCTCCTGCAGCTGCCAGCCTCTTTGCTTCCACCTGGGTCAAGGTCAGACCCCCAGCAATCAGGGAAGGGCCCTAGGTCGATTGGGGATTGAGTGTGGAAGGGGGGATTGCTTTTGCTTTAGCTTTATGCTTTTTGAACCACTTTTTGTCCCCTTATCATTTGGCTAATCAAATCATGTTAGGGTTCAGACCTAGGGCTGATGGGCAAGGCCTAAGGTCCAAGTATAATGGTTAATTAAGGGGTGCTAGGGTTCTTTTAAAACTAGGCTTGAAAATTCACCTTTAATGGCCTATGTTGACCATGGTTGACTTTGGTCAACCACGGTGAGTGGGTTGACCCCACTTGGGGGTCATGGGTCCCTTAACCTTACACAACATAGGTTGGTCCATGGTTGGGCTCCAATTGGGTTAATTTTGCCTTAAGGTGTGATTTTGACCTAAATTGAGCTAAAGTTGACTTTGGTCCAATTGGTCAAAAGGTTGACCAAGGGATGGGGCTTTTGGGTCCAATGAGTTCCTTAAAGTGTTTAGAGTGTGGTAGTAAGGTCAATTTGAACATTTGAGGGTCAATTGAACCCTAATTGACTTGGTTTGGTTAATGTTGACCTAATGTTGACTTTGGTCGATTTCATGTAATTGGGTCTCACCTAAGTGCAATTCTCCTGGTAATGGTCTTCCTTAGTGGTTAGGGTGGCATGGTGGAGGTCAATTTGGTGAATTGAGGGTCAATTGGCCTAAGGGGGTGGTATTGGGCTATGTTGATTTTGTGCCCTTGGTGTGCACTTAGCACACTCCACTTGGCCCAAGGGCCCTAGTGGTCACTCTGCACACCACCCATGCCCTGACACCATCTAGGGGTCTAGAAGGATTGGGGATGTTACAAATCCCAATAAACAAAAGAAATATTTCGTCCTCGATGTCTCGAGGTTAAGAAGGTGTATCTACAATCATACACTTGCACATTTGTTACGAAAAACTGATTATTTCTTATGGTCATGCGGACTTATAGCCCAGTCTTACTTCTATCCATTCCAAATTCTACTTGGTCTTGCACTGAATCTGCCGTTTATGACGTTCTTCCCTTGTGACCGGTAAGAGCTTGATGACCAAACGTCCTTATAAAAGACAAGACCACATTGCTTGGATCCAGAAGTTAGTGAAATTCCCTAAATTCTTAACCTGACTTTCTTGATTCCGAGAGTCTTATGCTTATACACTGGACAACCCTTTTACGTATAACCAAATGATTAACGAGTTGATCACTTTATCGCCTTAGAATCATCCTTGGAGCAATAAGATGAGTGCACGCTCACTCTTGAAGTGTACCATTCACTTGACTTGCTCGCATAACTAAAGCGATCACAACTTGGTATAAACACTCCCTGCTATTTAAGGTGAAGAAATTCTCCAAGGGTCTCAAACTTCTAAGGAGGGTTGGTCCACAAAGCAAAAGTGTATGAATAAGATCTCGTCATCACCTGAGTTTCATTGAATACTCCAAAACCCGAGATTACTACGAAAATGTCATAACCTTTTCTAAACAAAGTCTAGGGGGTAATCCAAGTCGGTATTTTATTGGCCCAATAAACAAAAGGATAAGCCCCTACCGATTTGGGCTAAGTCTCTTCAATACTTCTACGGTATATTCATCTTCCATACATACATAAACCTTAGGGCATAAAATCTCTGACTTGGTGTTCCACCCTGAGACATAATGTTATGACAAAACTTAGGCTCCCAAAGCTATAAATTATGCTAACTTTTCTGAGTTCCCTATATGATTAACTAGGAAAATGGGCCTTTTCAAAACAAAATATTCAAAATCCAATTCGACCTCTAGTATTTTATGGTGGTTGTCTCAACGTACTGTAATGGGAAGTATCAAGTTATGGTAAGGGGGTTATGCTTATGGGTCTTCTATTACTCTAAAGAAGACTACAGACACCCGATCTCCT
Source organism: Dactylorhiza incarnata (assembly GCA_033032865.1). Taxonomy (NCBI): domain Eukaryota; kingdom Viridiplantae; phylum Streptophyta; class Magnoliopsida; order Asparagales; family Orchidaceae; genus Dactylorhiza; species Dactylorhiza incarnata. Next base: position 649,339 of record JAWHQI010000026.1, on the reverse strand, counting down.
CGATATGGTCCTACCACTTGATAGTAAAGCGAAACCTTTAGCGTGAAAGTCTCAACGTCAAGACTTATACTAACTTCTTCCCTTAGCTACGTTGGGTATCCTTAACCTTCAACCAAATCTAGACCCGAGGTCGCTCTTTGGGCTAGGGTGTGTCACTAAATTGTCTAAGTAAGTCAAAACTTGACCTAACTTGCTGCTTAATGGACTGTTTTATGTGATCATACATGGGCACACCACAGATTCCGCTGCATAGTTTGTCCGCAAACTACACTCGAGCGGGTTGATCCAGTATGTTGTGGACTGTTCTCTTATGATCGTTCGTTCAGTGATACCATTTGTAAGGTCTCTTTTTTCCAAAACCCGCTCTGGTACTTGAAAACTCGAACCTCTCCCGTATCGCACGGTTGAGGTGGACCTTCGCCCAGAATCGCTGTCTTGCGGTGTCACCAACACTCGGGTTGACTAACACCGCTCAGCACCAACCCTGCCGGCTATACGATCATAAGTAAAATATGCCAAAAATTAAGTACAAAAAGGAGGCATGTCCACAATCACAGCATCATATATAAATATAATGAAGACAGAATGTCCATAAGAGAAGTACAACTAAAGGGGGCTTATGCCCGATACATATCCAAAATAAAGTACTATCTCTCTCTCACTACAACATGCGGAAGACTACATCAAAACTCTCAAAATGTGGAAGACTAGCTATCTAATTATCAACCTGTGGCGTCGTGGTAGTGTGTTGCATCTGCTGCTCAGGTCCTGCCGTCTCGTCCTGCTGCGCGCGGGACAACTCCGTCTCCTCGGACTCCTGCGGTCACACCGACCGTTAGTCATAAAGACTAAGCCGTTTTGTCCTCGCCTCCCTCCACGACTCCTAGGCACCGAGCGGGAGGAAGAAGCGGAGGACAAACAAGGGGTAAACAAGAAGGTGGTGACATGGCACTACTCTAGCAGGTATAAGTAAAGCAGTAAAATATAGCTAGCAGTATAGTGCATGTATAAGGCAGTAAAGTAAAGCAATGAAGTAAGCAGTAAATAAAAAGGAAATGCAGTGCAGTAAGTAAATCTAAACTATCATCACAGATTCGTACCTTAACTTATTATATGAACGCCCATACGACATATAAATTAAGATGTCCAGGTAACCCATCATATAAAAGAGCTCATACTAATTTATATAATGGGGGTATGCTATGTGTATGTTATGTTATGCTATGGTTATGATGTTTTAAATGAATTTATGAAATGTGACTCACTCACACGACTCTATGCGCACAGACCTTTATAGTTCCCAATTTGTTTGAAAGGAAGCCAACCTTTCGGGTACCGACCGTAGTGGCTCACGGTGGTAGTGGATCGGGCACTCCACATTCTAGGCGGGTATAGTCACTACCAAGCCTAGACCTCATGTACGCCTCAACGCTAAAAACACAACAGCGGAGCTCCTGCGCACTTTTGCTGGAATCCACCAGACTTTAAGGTCGGGGTGGGTTATTAGGGATCGTCCTCCAGACCGCGGTACTCAAACTTACCGGCCCTCTAAACCTCACCCTCACCTGAGTCAACGTACTACCGTCGGTGACACGACTAGACTAGTATCGAAGACTCGACACTATTTGAATAAGTAACAGGTGTTAACATGTCCACCCGAGCTTCCGGCTCAGGGACTAACACACAAGCTGATCCAACCCATCTCCTTCCCGGAGGAGATCCATACCAGTCTATATTCCCACTTAGGCTACTCTTGCCTACAACTTAGTTAGTGTTATATTTAGGGTGAATCTTGGACTTCCCACGGCGTACTCTGTAAAGGGGCCCCTAACGGTACTACAGGTCAATGGGCTCAACCCCACGATCCTCTTCAAGACAATTACTTTAGTTGGTGGATAACATTTGGTTCATCCTCATTATTTCATATACTTAGAGTGACTTAACTCAACACCCGTTCGACCCAATTGGGTTGGACGTACCTCCATTCCTCTCACACTAACTCTAGCACAACCCCACAACTATCCCTAGGATTGACCCTCCTTGAATAATGGTGTGCTACATCTCATTTACTGATTGGATATAACTCCTAAACACTGCTTAGGGGTCTGAATTGTCAAAAACTCAAAATTCTGTTTTTACTAAACGCAGACCACCAAACTGAACTTTCCATCAACCCACTAGGGAACCCTTCTAAAAACCCATCACCAAGGTCTCTAATAATTATCCTAGTCTCCCACTGACCTTATCAAGGTATGTTCCAATTTCCATAATTTTCCATATTAAATTGGTATTTAATATAATTTTAAGTAGTTAAGGCCATAAGTCACTTTACACATGAACTACCCTCAAATTGATTCTTCATGCTACATGAGAATTATCAGTAAGATAATATTCCACATCATGGTGGTTCACTGAGTATCATGACCCTATGATGTCATTTGGCCTACTAAATCATCATAATTGTATAATTACCAAAATGCCACTATAATTAGGAAAAATAGTAATTCACTTCTGAAAATTCTACAAAAATTACCAAGTGTCCATATATGGATCTAGAGTCCTCTGCCAAATTATTGTGTCATTACCATGTGATTTGATATTTTAAAATGATTAAACATCCAAAGGTGGCAATCATCCATTTCTTCATGAGGTACAAGAAATATAAATATACAAGCTTCCAAACTGTTGTCATGGACATGTATTAATATAAATTAACAGATTCCCAAGTATCATAACATTGCCCCATGATTTGGTATTTTAAAAGAATTAAATACTCTTAAGATAGCAAGCACTTAAAACTTCCCATACAAGGAATGATGCTTCCATAACTCATAACAAAATTACCAAAACCTTATTTCACCCTAATACATCCACTGATAGTATATCAAGGTCATACCAGGTCATATGACCTTGCAATTTATTTTATTAAGGAAAGGGGGGCACCTTCATTTATTAAGAAGAAATACACCTAAATACCCCTAAAAATTCCCATCAAATTTACCAAGTCAATTCATGTTCCTACAAACTTATCTACAAAGTCCTAAGCCATGGCAAGAACATTTGATCCTATGTTCTTCACAAATCCCAACTTTTGCACCATTAAGGGTTTACCCTTAGGGTTTTAGGTCACCCCACCCTAATGGCTCCAAATGGACCATTAGGGTGTGACACAAGCATGTGTATATCCATACCCACATATCCAACATGATGGGAGGAGGCTAACACACTCAACTCCTCAAATTGATTCAAACCCTAATTTGACCCTTAAAGGCCCTCATTAGGGTTTCCAATTTTCCATATCAAATCAACTCCAAATGCATTGAAATTTTAGGTAGGCACTACTCATGTACTAAAGAGCATGCCACCAAAGTTTGGTGTCATTTGGACATCATATGCTCCAAAAATCAACATAATTTAAATAATCTAATTTCCACAAAAACCCTAGGTAAAAGTGTCCACCAAGGGCTGCCCCTTTGGAAGAGGGTGCCCCTAGAGTATACCAACCCATGGTTAAAAGCACAGCACCAAAGATAGAGGGGTTTGACCTAGGCAATTTTTCTAATGGGACGACCTAGTGTAGGACCAGTCCTAGCAAAACAGCTCCCCAGGGAGCTGCAGGCCACCAAATGACCCAAACTCAAAGCCCAATGGAAGTTAAGACTAGGCCTACAACTTTCATGTTGGGCACTTTTTCCAAATCAGCCTGTAAGAGGCCTTAATTAATTGTTTAAGTGGACTGAATGAAATAGGCAGAATATCATAGCTTTTGAATTAATTAAACACAAGAATTAAATGAAAAACCCTAGGGATTTTTGCTCCCAAAAATCCCTCTAATCCCAAGGATGATGAAGAAAACCCCATGGTGAACCACCATGCACAATTTCAGTGGCACATAATAAGCCAAGAAGGGTCAAATCAACATATTGCCCATTCTTGCTATTGGCACACCAAGAACAATAACCCTAGGCTCTTCAATGGTGAATCCACCCATGACCAAAGCTCCTAAGGGTCTCAATTTTCTACCAGAGCCTACACAAGGCCTAACCATCACGCCACCCAAATCTTGGGGGTAGTTGGGTGCATATAGCCAACCATATACCATTAATTTCATTTTCTAATTTAAGATAAAAACTATAGAAAAAGTAACTCCAAAAATTCTGAGATTTTGGCATAACCTAGCTCTAGGTCAGATACATTTATGTTTCAAATATCAAGTCAGTTGGATGGTTAAATTTGTGTGGGCAACCATTTTAATTTCTGGATATCACAATGACCAGCCTCACTAAATGGAGTGATGTAGTCAGGCCACTTAACCAAATGAGATGATTAAGGTGTCAAATTAAAGAGGACATCAAGCCCTACAATAGTTGTCTCAGGCAACTTTTTGATTTATGGCCTCTAAGGCCTTCAAAATCTAGCTTGAAGTTAACTAAATAAGTGTGACATTAATCAGCACTATTCATTTATTTAAATCCACGTGAGATATAGATTAGTCTAACATACGACGCACGAATCTTGGCGCAGATCAAGGGCAGGAGCGTCGTCTTCGTCCTTGAGCCGACGGCCAGGATTGGACCGCGCTGGGCCGTCATTCTTCCTCCTTTCCCGGCCACCTGGTGGCCATCACGGCCGGCCACCACCGCCACCGCCTTCGTGGTGGTCGGGGCTATAACTCTCGGCGACATGGCGGCCGGAGGAGGCGTTTCCCGGCGGTCCTGGGTATCACAAATCGAGCCGAAATCCATGGATTTCAGAGATGGATCCGGGCTCAATTGAGCCCGATCCTTCAACATTATGAGAGGGAAAGCTAGCATGGGGGAGGGGAGGAGAAACGAACATTTGGTGATGCGAGGCGGCGGATCCGGCGGTGGTTTGCCATGGAAATGTCTAGCTCCGGCGATCCTGCTTCCGATCCCGATTCTCCAGCTCCAGCTCCACTCCAAAGCTTGTTTCCGTCTGCTCTCAGAGCTCTGAAGCTAATGGAATGGATAGATTGCAGTGAGGAGGGCTCCTTGGTTGGTTTTGAGCTTGGGCCTCCTCGGTTCTCCCATAGCTGCCACCCTCCTGCAGCTGCCAGCCTCTTTGCTTCCACCTGGGTCAAGGTCAGACCCCCAGCAATCAGGGAAGGGCCCTAGGTCGATTGGGGATTGAGTGTGGAAGGGGGGATTGCTTTTGCTTTAGCTTTATGCTTTTTGAACCACTTTTTGTCCCCTTATCATTTGGCTAATCAAATCATGTTAGGATTCAGACCTAGGGCTGATGGGCAAGGACTAAGGTCCAAGTATAATGGTTAATTAAGGGGTGCTAGGGTTCTTTTAAAACTAGGCTTGAAAATTCACCTTTAATGGCCTATGTTGACCATGGTTGACTTTGGCCATGGTTGACTTTGGTCAACCATGGTGAGTGGGTTGACCCCACTTGGGGGTCATGGGTCCCTTAACCTTACACAACATAGGTTGGTCCATGGTGGGGCTCCAATTGGGTTAATTTTGCCTTAAGGTGTGATTTTGACCTAAATTGAGCTAAAGTTGACTTTGGTCCAATTGGTCAAAAGGTTGACCAAGGGATGGGGCTTTTGGGTCCAATGAGTTCCTTAAAGTGTTTAGAGTGTGGTAGTAAGGTCAATTTGAACATTTGAGGGTCAATTGAACCATAATTGACTTGGTTTGGTTAATGTTGACCTAATGTTGACTTTGGTCGATTTCATGCAATTAGGTCCCACCTAAGTGCAATTCTCATGGTAATGGTCTTCCTTAGTGGTTAGGGTGGCATGGTGGAGGTCAATTTGGTGAATTGAGGGTCAATTGGCCTAAGGGGGTGGTATTGGGCTATGTTGATTTTGTGCCCTTGGTGTGCACTTAGCACACTCCACTTGGCCCAAGGGCCCTAGTGGTCACTCTGCACACCACCCATGCCCTGACACCATCTAGGGGTCTAGAAGGATTGGGGATGTTACAAATCCCAATAAACAAAAGAAATATTCCGTCCTCGAAATTTAGGTTTGGGTCTACGGGTCGCAAGTACTTATAAGAGTAAAGGATTTCAAAGACGATTAATTTGCACCTGAGGTGAAGAGTTTCGGGAAACATTGTTGCATGAAGTCCAAGGGCACCCAGCTGTGCTCCTCTTGCCCATGATTGAACTATAATAATCGGACATCAGAATCTCCTTCCACGGAAGAACTCGGACCTCTACTATAAGAGAACTCAAACCGGAGCAACATTCTTTACCAAAATTTCTCAATGCACTTCCACTATTACTTGCTAAAATTGTCGGCAATATTCCCACTAGGGGTTAATTGAAGGTTTAACCTGCCGCTCAGACCATCGTGCCATTAACCACAATGCGGGTTCTACTTGCTCCATCCCGGTAATGAATAGAAAATAGACACTTCAGAGAAATCAAAACAAGCTAACCAGGCGCGGGCGTTATCAAATCATTATACTCCCGAAGGAGGGTCTACCTGAAATACATAAGAACTTACCGAGTTAAATTAAATTATCATGCCGCGCTAGATGGCATCAAAACCTTCGAGTTCAACTTAACTTCATAAGGTTATATTCACGAACCATGTTTACTTAAAACACTGCTCATAAATCGATTAGCCAGGACGTGATCATTTAGCCAACCGTCATTGCCTATTCTGATTCTTCACTATACGATTCTCTTACACGTAGGTGTTCAACATCATCTACACCAAGAGGCCTTATCCCTTAACATATGAGGTCTCGGCTGATAAACCGTTTCCGACTCCATGGATACGAGGTCAGGTTTATCAGCTACAAAGTAATAATATAATCTTTGACTACACTTGGGTCAGAGTCTCTTAGTCCTACGAACGTTACATGAGGTTAACGCTTCCTCACGTTAAATAAATGTAGATATCTTTCAAGTTTTTCTGTGAGATAAATAACGTCTGCAGTTTAGAAGGATGTTCGTGAAATGACTCTCATCTACTTTCCATATCCATTGGTTCATAACTCACGAGGGTAAAACCCCTTTTTATCATGATAAGTTTTGGCAAAAATTGATTTCAACATGAAGGGTGACTCATTAAAACTCATTAATCCTCGAGAAATTCCACCATTTATATCTGAAAATCAAGCTTGTCTCCCTTATTCCTGAATCTTCCTAACTGGGACTATAAATTTTTGGAGAAATTGTAAGTTCTGGTTCTTAAGATCGGAGGATTGTATGTAGATTATATATCTTCAATATATCATTCGACAAATTTCACTTTAGATTTCTAATATCGGGTGGGCTAAACTTTCAAAGACAAGAGGTCTCATCTCACTTATGCTATAAATTATGAATTAAAGATTTCATCATAACGACCCTTCTCATAGTTATGTCATCCAAAAATTACGTCGCTACGTATCATCAAGTAAAGTTAACAATCTTAAGCGGGAGTTGATAGTAACGGCACTAATCAATCGTTTCAACTCTCCATTCCTCAATATTTCAACACATGACGGTCGTTGTCATCTTTCCCGAGATCTAAACATAGAAAAATTCTCCATCTTAGCCCTAAATAGTTTATACTATCGTATTACAAGATCCAAAGAGTCACCTTCCTAAGCTCTCTGGTGATGCATAAACCAACTCTAAGAGTAAAATGATCTTAACTAAATTTTCACTACGGAGAGAGCTTGAATTTTAATTAAAAATACTATCCGAAAATTACCCTTGAAAGCCCTGGAGTGCAAGAAACTCTAGTTGTAATCTTTACTTGCGAAAACTTGACTCCAAACTTCAAAATTCCATGATGTGACACATTTATCCCAAGCTACTAAACCTGACATTCTTTCTTGTTTTCAATACTTGACTAAATCGAGACATTTGTTCGGACGTTAATGATTGTAAATTGATTGGATAACTCTATAAATCGATGTCTCGAGGTTAAGAAGGTGTATCTGCAACCATACACTTGCACATTTGTTACGAAAAACTGATTATTTCTTATGGTCATGCGGACTTATAGCCCAGTCTTACTTCTATCCATTCCAAATTCTACTTGGTCTTGCACTGAATCTGCCGTTTATGACGTTCTTCCCTTGTGACCGGTAAGAGCTTGATGACCAAACGTCCTTATAAAAGACAAGACCACATTGCTTGGATCCGGAAGTTAGTGAAATTCCCTAAATTCTTAACCTGACTTTCTTGATTCCGAGAGTCTTATGCTTATACACTGGACAACCCTTTACGTATAACCAAATGATTAACGAGTTGATCACTTTGTCGACTTAGAATCATCCTTGGAGCAATAAGATGAGTGCACCCTCACTCTTGAAGTGTACCATTCACTTGACTTGCTCGCATAACTAAAGCGATCACAACTTGGTATAAACACTCCCTGCTATTTAAGGTGAAGAAATTCTCCAAGTGTCTCAAACTTCTAAGGAGGGTTGGTCCACAAAGCAAAAGTGTATGAATAAGATCTCGTCATCACCTGAGTTTCATTGAATACTCCAAAACCCGAGATTACTACGAAAATGTCATAACCTTTTCTAAACAAAGTCTAGGGGTAATCCAAGTCGGTATTTTATTGGCCCAATAAACAAAAGGATAAGCCCCTACCGATTTGGGCTAAGTCTCTTCAATACTTCTACGGTATATTCATCTTACATACATAAATCTTAGGGCATAAAATCTCTGACTTGGTGCTCCACCCTGAGACATAATGTTATGAATAAACTTAGACTCCCAATGCTATAAATTAGGCTAACTTTTCCGAGTTCCCTATATGATTAACTAGGAAAAGGGACCTTTTCAAAACAAAATATTCAAAATCCAATTCGACCTCTGGTATTTTATGGTGGTTGTCTCAACGTACTGTAATGGGAAGTATCAAGTTATGGTAAGGGGGTTATGCTTATGGGTCTTTTATTACTCTAAAGAAGACTACAAACACCCGATCTCCTCGATATGGTCCTACCACTTGATAGTAAAGCGAAACCTTTAGCGTGAAAGTCTCAACGTCAAGACTTATACTAACTTCTTCCCTTAGCTACGTTGGGTATGCTTAACCTTCAACCAAATCTATACCCGAGGTCGCTCTTTGGGCTAGGGTGCGTCACTAAATTGTCTAAGTAAGTCAAAACTTGACCTAACTTGCTGCTTCATGGACTGTTTTATGTGATTTCATACATGGGCACACCACAGCTTCCGCTGCATAGTTTGTCCGCAAACTACACTCGAGCGGGTTGATCCAGTATGTTGTGGACTGTTCTCTTATGATCGTTCATTCAGTGATACCATTTGTAAGGTCTTTTTTTTCCAAAACCCGCTCTGGTACTTGAAAACTCGAACCTCTCCCGTATCGCACGGTTGAGGTGGACCTTCGCCCAGAATCGCTGCCTTGCGGTGTCACCAACACTCGGGTTGACTAACACCGCTCAGCACCAACCCTGCCGGCTATACGATCATAAGTAAAATATGCCAAAAAGTAAGTACAAAAAGGAGGCATGTCCACAATCACAGCATCATATATAAATATAATGAAGACAGAATGTCCATAAGAGAAGTACAACTAAAGGGGGCTTATGCCCGATACATATCCAAAATAAAGTACTATCTCTCTCTCACTACAACATGCGGAAGACTACATCAAAACTCTCAAAAATGTGGAAGACTAGCTATCTAATTATCAACCTGTGGCGTCGTGGTAATGTGCTGCATCTGCTGCTCAGGTCCTGCCGTCTCGTCCTGCTGCGCGCGGGACAACTCCGTCTCCTCGGACTCCTGCGGTCACACCGACCGTTAGTTATAAAGACTAAGCCGTTTTGTCCTCGCCTCCCTCCACGACTCCTAGGCACCGAGCGGGAGGAAGAAGCGGAGGACAAACAATGGGTAAACAAGAAGGTGGTGACATGGCACTACTCTAGCGGGTATAAGTAAAGCAGTTAAATCTAGCTAGCAGTATAGTGCAGGTATAAGGCAGTAAAGTAAAGCAATGAAGTAAGCAGTAAATAGAAAGGAAATGCAGTGCAGTAAGTAAATCTAAACTATCATCACAGATTCGTACCTTAACTTATATGAACGCCCATACGACATATAAGTTAAGATGTCCAGGTAACCCATCATATAAAAGAGCTCATACTAATTTATATGATGGGGGTATGCTATGTGTATGTTATGTTATGCTATGGTTATGATGTTTTAAATGAATTTATGAAATGTGACTCACCCACATGACTCTATGCGCACAGACCTTTATAGTTCCCAATTTGTTTGAAAGGAAGCCAACCTTTCGGGTACCGACCGTAGTGGCTCACGGTGGTAGTGGATCGGGCACTCCACATTCTAGGCGGGTATAGTCACTACCAAGCCTAGACCTCATGTACGCCTCAACGCTAAAAACACAACAGCGGAGCTCCTGCGTACTTTTGCTGGAATCCACCAGACTTTAAGGTCGGGGTGGGTTATTAGGGATCGTCCTCCAGACCACGGTACTCAAACTTACAGGCCCTCTAAACCTCACCCTCACCTGAGTCAACGTACTACCATCGGTGACACGACTAGCCTAGTACCGAAGACTCGCCACTATTTGAATATGTAACATGTGTTAACATGTCCACCCGAGCTTCCGGCTCAGGGACTAACACACAAGCTGATCCAACCCATCTCCTTCCCGGAGGAGATCCATACCAGTCTATATTCCCACTTAGGCTACTCTTGCCTACAACTTAGTTAGTGTTATATTTAGGGTGAATCTTGGACTTCCCGCGGCGTACTCTGTAAAGGGGCCCCTAACGGTACTACAGGTCAATGGGCTCAACCCCACGATCCTCTTCAAGACAATTACTTTAGTTGGTGGATAACATTTGGTTCATCCTCATTATTTCATATACTTAGAGTGACTTAACTCAACACCCATTCGACCCAATTGGGTTGGACGTACCTCCATTCCTCCCACACTAACTTTAGCACAACCCCACAACTATCCCTAGGATTGACCCTCCTTGAATAATGGTGTGCTACATCTCATTTACTGATTGGATATAACTCATAAACACTGCTTAGGGTTCTGAATTGTCAAAAACTCAAAATTCTGTTTTTACTAAACGCAGACCACCAAATTGAACTTTCCATCAACCCACAAGGGAACCCTTCTAAAAACCCATCACCAAGGTCTCTAATAATTATCCTAGGCTCCCACTGACCTTATCAAGGTATGTTCCAATTTCCATAATTTTCCATATTAAATTGGTATTTAATATAATTTTAAGTAGTTAAGGTCATAAGTCACTTTACACATGAACTACCCTCAAATTGATTCTTCATGCTACATGAGAATTATCAGTAAGATAATATTCCACATCATGGTGGTTCACTGAGTATCATGACCCTAGGATGTCATTTGGCCTACTAAATCATCATAATTGTATAATTACCAAAATGACGCTATAATTAGGAAAAATAGTAATTCACTTCTGAAAATTCTACAAAAATTACCAAGTGTCCATATAGGGATCTAGAGTCCTCTGCCAAATTATTGTGTCATTACCATGTGATTTGGTATTTTAAAATGATTAAACATCCAAAGGTGGCAATCATCCATTTCTTCATGAGGTACAAGAAATATAAATCTACAAGCTTCCAAACTGTTGTCATGGACATGTATTAACATAAATTAACAGATTCCCAAGTATCATAACATTGCCCCATGATTTGGTATTTTAAAAGGATTAAATACTCTTAAGATAGCAAGCACTTAAAACTTCCCATACAAGGAATGATGCTTCCATAACTCATAACAAAATTACCAAAACCTCATTTCACCCTAATACATCCACTGATAGTATATCAAGGTCATACAAGGTCATATGACCTTGCAATTTATTTTATTAAGGAAAGGGGGGCATCTTCATTTATTAAGAAGAAATACACCTAAATACCCCTAAAAATTCCCATCAAATTTACCAAGTCAATTCATGTTCCTACAAACCTATCTACAAAGTCCTAAGCCATGGCAAGAACATTTGATCCTATGTTCTTCACAAATCCCAACTTTTGCACCCTTAAGGGTTTACCCTTAGGGTTTTAGGTCACCCCACCCTAATGGCTCCAAATGGATCATTAGGGTGTGACACAAGCATTTGCATATCCATACCCACATATCCAACATGATGGGAGGAGGCTAACACACTCAACTCCTCAAATTGATTCAAACCCTAATTTGACCCTTAAAGGCCCTCATTAGGGTTTCCAATTTTCCATATCAAATCAACTCCAAATGGAGTGAAATTTTAGGTAGGCACTACTCATGTACTAAAGAGCATGCCACCAAAGTTTGGTGTCATTTGGACATCATATGCTCCAAAAATCAACATAATTTAAATAATCTAATTTCCACAAAAACCCTAGGTAAAAGTGTCCACCAAGGGCTGCCCCTTTGGCAGGGGGTGCCCCTAGAGTATACCAACCCATGGTTAAAAGCACAGCTCCAAAAATGGAGGGGTTTGACCTAGGCAATTTTTCTAATGGGCTGACCTAGTGTAGGACCAGTCCTAGCAAAACAGCTCCCCAGGGAGCTGCAGGTCACCAAATGACCCAAACTCAAATCCAAATGAAAGTTAAGACCTAGGCATACAACTTTCATGTTGGGCACTTTTTCCAAATCAGCTCGTAAGAGGCCTTAATTAATTGTTTAAGTGGACTGAATGAAATAGGCAGAATATCATAGCTTTTGAATTAATTAAACACAAGAATTAAATGAAAAACCCTAGGGATTTTTGCTCCCAAAAATCCATCTCATCCCAAGGATGATGAAGAAAACCCCATGGTGAACCACCATGCACAATTTCAGTGGCACATAATAAGCCAAGAAGGGTCAAATCAACATATTGCCCATTCTTGCTATTGGCACACCAAGAACAATAACCCTAGGCTCTTCAATGGTGAATCCACCCATGACCAGAGCTCCTAAGGGTCTCAATTTTCTACCAGAGCCTACACAAGGCCTAACCATCACGCCACCCAAATCTTGGGGGTAGTTGGGTGCATATAGCCAACCATATACCATTAATTTCATTTTCTAATTTAAGATAAAAACTATAGAAAAAGTAACTCCAAAAATTCTGAGATTTTGGCATAACCTAGCTCTAGGTCAGATACATCTATGTTTCAAATATCAAGTCAGTTGGATGGTTAAATTTGTGGGGGCAGCCATTTTAATTTCTGGAAATCACAATGACCAGCCTCACTAAATGGAGTGTTGTAGTCAGGCCACTTAACCAAATGAGATGATTAAGGTGTCAAATTAAAGAGGACATCAAGCCCTACAATAGTTGTCTCAGGCAACTTTTTGATTTATGGCCTCTAAGGCCTTCAAAATCTAGCTTGAAGTTAACTAAATAAGTGTGACATTAATCAGCACTATTCATTTATTTAAATCCACGTGAGATATAGATTAGTCTAACATACGGCGCACGAATCTTGGCGCAGATCAAGGGCAGGCGTGTCGTCTTCCTCCTTGAGCCGACGGCCAGAATTGGACCGCGCTGGGCCATCTTTCTTCCTCCTTTCCCGGCCACCTGGTGGCCATCACGGCCGGCCACCACCGCCACCACCTTCGTGGTGGTCGGGGCTATAACTCTCGGCGACATGGCGGCCGGAGGAGGCATTTCCCGGCGGTCCTGGGTATCACAAATCGAGCCGAAATCCATGGATTTCGGAGATGGATCCGGGCTCAATTGAGCCCGATCCTTCAACATTATGAGAGGGAAAGCTAGCATGGGGGGAGGGAAGGAGAAACGAACATTTGGTGATGCGTGGCGGCGGCTCCGGCGGTGGTTTGCCATGGAAATGTCTAGCTCCGGCGATCCTGCTTCCGATCCCGATTCTCCAGCTCCAGCTCCACTCCAAAGCTTGTTTCTGTCTGCTCTCAGAGCTCTGAAGCTAATGGAATGGATAGATTGCAGTGAGGAGGGCTCCTTGGTTGGTTTTGAGCTTGGGCCTCCTCGGTTCTCCCATAGCTGCCACCCTCGTGCAGCTGCCAGCCTCTTTGCTTCCACCTGGGTCAAGGTCAGACCCCCAGCAATCAGGGAAGGGCCCTAGGTCGATTGGGGATTGAGTGTGGAAGGGGGGATTGCTTTTGCTTTAGCTTTTTGCTTTTTGAACCAATTTTTGTCCCCTTATCATTTGGCTAATCAAATCATGTTAGGATTCAGACATAGGGCTGATGGGCAAGGCCTAAGGTCCAAGTATAATGGTTAATTAAGGGGTGCTAGGGTTCTTTTAAAACTAGGCTTGAAAATTCACCTTTAATGGCCTATGTTGACCATGGTTGACTTTGGTCAACCATGGTGAGTGGGTTGACCCCACTTGGGGGTCATGGGTCCCTTAACCTCACGCAACATAGGTTGGTCCATGGTGGGGCTCCAATTGGGTTAATTTTGCCTTAAGGTGTGATTTTGACCTAAATTGAGCTAAAGTTGACTTTGGTCAAATTGGTCAAAAGGTTGACCAAGGGATGGGGCTTTTGGGTCCAATGAGTTCCTTAAAGTGTTTAGAGTGTGGTGGTAAGGTCAATTTGAACATTTGAGGGTCAATTGAACCCTAATTGACTTGGTTTGGTTAATGTTGACCTAATGTTGACTTTGGTCGATTTCATGCAATTGGGTCCCACCCAAGTGCAATTCTCATGGTAATGGTCTTCCTTAGTGGTTAGGGTGGCATGGTGGAGGTCAATTTGGTGAATTGAGGGTCAATTGGCCTAAGGGGTGGTATTGGGCTATGTTAATTTTGGGCCCTTGGTGTGCACTTAGCACACTCCACTTGGCCCAAGGGCCCTAGTGGTCACTCTGCACACCACCCATGCCCTGACACCATCTAGGGGTCTAGAAGGATTGGGGATGTTACAAATCCCAATAAACAAAAGAAATATTTCGTCCTCAAAATTTAGGTTTGGGTCTACGGGTCGCAAGTACTTATAAGAGTAAAGGATTTCAAAGACGATTAATTTGCACCTGAGGTGAAGAGTTCCGGAAAACATTGTTGCATGAAGTCCAAGGGCACCCAGCTGTGCTCCTCTTGCCCATGATTGAACTATAATAATCGGACATCAGAATCTCCTTCCACGGAAGAACTCGGACCTTTACTATAAGAGAATTCAAACCGGAGCAACATTCTTTACCAAAATTTCTCAATGCACTTCCACTATTACTTGCTAAAATTGTCGGCAATATTCCCACTAGGGGTTAATTGAAGGTTTAACCTGCCGCTCAGACCATCGTGCCATTAACCACAATGCGGGTTCTACTTGCTCCATACCGGTAATGAATAGAAAATAGACACTTTAGAGAAATCAAAACAAGCTAACCAGGCGCGGGCGTTATCAAATCATTATACTCCCGAAGGAGGGTCTACCTGAAATACATAAGAACTTACCGAGTTAAATTAAATTATCATGCCGCGCTAGATGGCATCAAAACCTTCGAGTTCAACTTAACTTCATAAGGTTATATTCACGAACCATGTTTACTTAAAACACTGCTCATAAATCGATTAGCCAGGACGTGATCATTTAGCCAACCGTCATTGCCTATTCTGATTCTTCACTATACGATTCTCTTACAGGTAGGTGTTCAACACCATCTACACCAAGAGGCCTTATCCCTTAACATATGAGGTCTCGGCTGATAAACCGTTTCCGACTCCGTGGATACGAGGTCAGGTTTATCAGCTACAAAGTAATAATATAATCTTTGACTACACTTGGGTCAGAGTCTCTTATGTCCTACGAACGTTACATGAGGTTAACGCTTCCTCGCGTTAAATAAATGTAGATATCTTCCAAGTTTTTCTGTGAGACAAATAACGTCTGCAGTTTAGAAGGATGTTCGTGAAATGACTCCCATCTACTTTCCATATCCATTGGTTCATAACTCACGAGGGTAAAACCCCTTTTTATCATGACAAGTTTTAGCACAAATTGATTTCAACATGAAGGGTGACTCATTAAAACCCATTAATCCTCGAGAAATTCCACCATTTATATCTGAAAATCAAACTTGTCTCTCTTATTCCTGAATCTTCCTAACTGGGACTATAAATTTTTGGAGAAATTGTAAGTTCTGGTTTTAAGATCGGAGGATTGTATGTAGACTATATATCTTCAATATATCATTCGACAAATTTCACTTTAGATTTCCAATATCGGGTGGGCTAAACTTTCAAAGACAAGAGGTCTCATCTCACTTATGCTATAAATTTAAATTATGAATTAAAGATTTCATCATAACGACCCTTCTCATAGTTATGTCATCCAAAAATTACGTCGCTACGTATCATCAAATAAAGTTAACAATCTTAAGCGGGAGTTGATAGTAACGGCACTAACCAATCGTTTCAACTCCCCATTCCTCAATATTTCAACACATGACGGTCGTTGTCATCTTTCCCGAGATCTAAACATAGAAAAATTCTCCATCTTAGCCATAAATAGTTTATACTATCGTATTACAAGATCCAAAGAGTCACCTTCCTAAGCTCTCTGGTGATGCATAAACCAACTCTAAGAGTAAAATGATCTTAACTAAATTGTCACTACGGAGAAGGCTTGAATTTTAATTAAAAATACTATCCGAAAATTACCCTTGAAAGCCCTGGAGTGCAAGAAACTCTAATTGTAATCTTTACTTGCGAAAACTTGACTCCAAACTTCAAAATTCCATGATGTGACACATTTATCCCAAGCTACTAAACCTGGCATTCTTTCTTGTTTTCAATACTTGACTAAATCGAGACATTTGTTCGGACGTTAATGATTGTAAATTGATTGGATAACTCTATAAATCGATGTCTCGAGGTTAAGAAGGTGTATCTGCAACCATACACTTGCACATTTGTTACGAAAAACTGATTATTTCTTATGGTCATGCGGACTTATAGCCCAGTCTTACTTCTATCCATTCCAAATTCTACTTGGTCTTGCACTGAATCTGCCGTTTATGACGTTCTTCCCTTGTGACCGGTAAGAGCTTGATGACCAAACGTCCTTATAAAAGACAAGACCACATTGCTTGGATCCGGAAGTTAGTGAAATTCCCTAAATTCTTAACCTGACTTTCTTGATTCCGAGAGTCTTATGCTTATACACTGGACAACCCTTTACGTATAACCAAATGATTAATGAGTTGATCACTTTGTCGCCTTAGAATCATCCTTGGAGCAATAAGATGAGTGCACGCTCACTCTTGAAGTGTACCATTCACTTGACTTGCTCGCATAACTAAAGCGATCACAACTTGGTATAAACACTCCCTGCTATTTAAGGTGAAGAAATTCTCCAAGGGTCTCAAACTTCTAAGGAGGGTTGGTCCACAAAGCAAAAGTGTATGAATAAGATCTCGTCATCACCTGAGTTTCATTGAATACTCCAAAACCTGAGATTACTACGAAAATGTCATAACCTTTTCTAAACAAAGTCTAGGGGGTAATCCAAATCGGTATTTTATTGGCCTAATAAACAAAAGGATAAGCCCCTACCGATTTGGGCTAAGTCTCTTCAATACTTCTACGGTATATTCATCTTGCATACATACATAAACCTTAGGGCATAAAATCTCTGACTTGGTGTTCCACTCTGAGACATAATGTTATGACAAAACTTAGGCTCCCAATGCTATAAATTATGCTAACTTTTCTGAGTTCCCTATATGATTAACTAGGAAAAGGGGCCTTTTCAAAACAAAATATTCAAAATCCAATTCGACCTCTGGTATTTTATGGTGGTTGTCTCAACGTACTGTAATGGGAAGTATCAAGTTATGGTAAGGGGGTTATGCTTATGGGTCTTTTATTACTCTAAAGAAGACTACAGACACCCGATCTCCTCGATATGGTCATACCACTTGATAGTAAAGCAAAACCTTTAGCGTGAAAGTCTCAACGTCAAGACTTATACTAACTTCTTCCCTTAGCTACGTTGGGTATCCTTAACCTTCAACCAAATCTAGACCCGAGGTCGCTCTTTGGGCTAGGGTGCGTCACTAAATTTTCTAAGTAAGTCAAAACTTGACCTAACTTGCTGCTTAATGGACTGTTTTATGTGATTTCATACATGGGCACACCACAGCTTCCGCTGCATAGTTTGTCCGCAAACTACACTCGAGCGGGTTGATCCAGTATGTTGTGGACTGTTCTCTTATGATCGTTCGTTCAGTGATACCATTTGTAAGGTCTCTTTTTTCCAAAACCCGCTCTGGTACTTGAAAACTCGAACCTCTCCCGTATCGCACGGTTGAGGTGGACCTTCGCCCAGAATCGCTGTCTTGCGGTGTCACCAACACTCGGGTTGACTAACACCGCTCAGCACCAACCCTGCCGGCTATACGATCATAAGTAAAATATGCCAAAAAGTAAGTACAAAAAGGAGGCATGTCCACAATCACAGCATCATATATAAATATAATGAAGACAGAATGTCCATAAGAGAAGTACAACTAAAGGGGGCTTATGCCCGATACATATCCAAAATAAAGTACTATCTCTCTCACTACAACATGCGAAAGACTACATCAAAACTCTCAAAAATGTGGAAGACTGGCTATCTAATTATCAACCTGTGGCGTCGTGGTAGTGTGCTGCATCTGCTGCACAGGTCCTGCCGTCTCGTCCTACTGCGCGTGGGACAACTCCGTCTCCTCGGACTCCTGCGGTCACACCGACCGTTTGTCATAAAGACTAAGTCGTTTTGTCCTCGCCTCCCTCCACGACTCCTAGGCACCGAGCGGGAGGAAGAAGCGGAGGACAAACAAGGGGTAAACAAGAAGGTGGTGACATGGCACTACTCTAGCGGGTATAAATAAAGCAGTAAAATCTAACTAGCAGTATAGTGCAGGTATAAGGCAGTAAAGTAAAGCAATGAAGTAAGCAGTAAATAGAAAGGAAATGCAGTGCAGTAAGTAAATCTAAACTATCATCACAGATTCGTACCTTAACTTATATGAACGCCCATACGACATATAAGTTAAGATGTCCAGGTAACCCATCATATAAAAGAGCCCATACCAATTTATATGATGGGGGTATGCTATGTGTATGTTATGTTATGCTATGGTTATGATGTTTTAAATGAATTTATGAAATGTGACTCACCCACACGACTCTATGCGCACAGACCTTTATAGTTCCCAATTTGTTTGAAAGGAAGCCAACCTTTCGGGTACCGACCGTAGTGGCTCACGGTGGTAGTGGATCGGGCACTCCACATTCTAGGCGGGTATAGTCACTACCAAGCCTAGACCTCATGTACGCCTCAACGCTAAAAACACAACAGCGGAGCTCCTGCGTACTCTTGCTGGAATCCACCAGACTTTAAGGTCGGGGTGGGTTATTAGGGATCGTCCTCCAGACCGCGGTACTCAAACTTACCGGCCCTCTAAACCTCACCCTCACCTGAGTCAACGTACTACCGTCGGTGACACGACTAGCCTAGTAACGAAGACTCGCCACGATTTGAATAAGTAACAGGTGTTAACATGTCCACCCGAGCTTCCGGCTCAGGGACTAACACACAAGCTGATCCAACCCATCTCCTTCCCGGAGGAGATCCATACCAGTCTATATTCCCACTTAGGCTACTCTTGCCTACAACTTAGTTAGTGTTATATTTAGGGTGAATCTTGGACTTCCCACGGCGTACTCTGTAAAGGGGCCCCTAACGGTACTACAGGTCAATGGGCTCAACCCCACGATCCTCTTCAAGACAATTACTTTAGTTGGTGGAGAACATTTGGTTCATCCTCATTATTTCATATACTTAGAGTGACTTAACTCAACACCCGTTCGACCCAATTGGGTTGGACGTACCTCCATTCCTCCCACACTAACTCTGGCACAACCCCACAACTATCCCTAGGATTGACCCTCCTTGAATAATGGTGTGCAACATCTCGTTTACTGATTGGATATAACTCATAAACACTGCTTATGGGTCTGAATTGTCAAAAACTCAAAATTCTGTTTTTACTAAACGCAGACCACCAAATTGAACTTTCCATCAACCCACAAGGGAACCCTTCTAAAAACTCATCACCAAGGTCTCTAATAATTATCCTAGGCTCCCACTGACCTTATCAAGGTATTTTCCAATTTCCAAAATTTTCCATATTAAATTGGCATTTAATATAATTTTAAGTAGTTAAGGCCATAAGTCACTTTACACATGAACTACCCTCAAATTGATTCTTCATGCTACATGAGAATTATCAGTAAGATAATATTCCACATCATGGTGGTTCACTGAGTATCATGACCCTAGGATGTCATTTGACCTACTAAATCATCATAATTGTATAATTACCAAAATGCCACTATAATTAGGAAAAATAGTAATTCACTTCTGAAATTTCTACAAAAATTACCAAGTGTCCATATAGGGATCTAGAGTCCTCTGCCAAATTATTGTGTCATTACCATGTGATTTGATATTTTAAAATGATTAAACATCCAAAGGTGGCAATCATTCATTTCTTCATGAGGTACAAGAAATATAAATCTACAAGCTTCCAAACTGTTGTCATGGACATGTATTAACATAAATTAACAGATTCTCAAGTATCATAACATTGCCCCATGATTTGGTATTTTAAAAGGATTAAATACTCTTAAGATAGCAAGCACTTAAAACTTCCCATACAAGGAATGATGCTTCCATAACTCATAACAAAATTACCAAAATCGCATTTCACCCTAATACATCCACTGATAGTATATCAAGGTCATACAAGGTCATATGACCTTGCAATTTATTTTATTAAGGAAAGGGGGGCACCTTCATTTATTAAGAAGAAATACACCTAAATACCCCTAAAAATTCCCATCAAATTTACCAAGTCAATTCATGTTCCTACAAACCTATCTACAAAGTCCTAAGACTTGGCAAGAACATTTGATCCTATGTTCTTCACAAATCCCAACTTTTGCACCCTTAAGGGTTTACCCTTAGGGTTTTAGGTCACCCCACCCTAATGGCTCCAAATGGACCATTAGGGTGTGGCACAAGCATTTGTATATCCATACCCACATATCCAACATGATGGGAGGAGGCTAACACACTCAACTCCTCAAATTGATTCAAACCCTAATTTGACCCTTAAAGGCCCTCATTAGGGTTTCCAATTTTCCATATAAAATCAACTCCAAATGGAGTGAAATTTTAGGTAGGCACTACTCATGTACTAAAGAGCATGCCACCAAAATTTGGTGTCATTTGGACATCATATGCTCCAAAAATCAACATAATTTAAATAATCTAATTTCCACAAAAACCCTAGGTACAAGTGTCCACCAAGGGCTGCCCCTTTGGCAGGAGGTGCCCCTAGAGTATACCAACCCATGGTTAAAACCACAGCTCCAAAGATGGAGGGGTTTGACCTAGGCAATTTTTCTAATGGGCTGACCTAGTGTAGGACCAGTCCTAGCAAAACAGCTCCCTAGGGAGCTGCAGGTCACCAAATGACCCAAACTCAAAGCCAAATGAAAGTTAAGACCTAGGCCTACAACTTTCATGTTGGGCAATTTTTCCAAATCAGCCCGTAAAAGGCCTTAATTAATTGTTTAAGTGGACTGAATGAAATAGGCAGAATATCATAACTTTTGAATTAATTAAACACAAGAATTAAATGAAAAACCCTAGGGATTTTTGCTCCCAAAAATCCCTCTCATCCCAAGGATGATGAAGAAAACCCCATGGTGAACCACCATGCACAATTTCAGTGGCACATAATAAGCCGAGAAGGGTCAAATCAACATATTGCCCATTCTTGCTATTGGCACACCAAGAACAATAACCCTAGGCTCTTCAATGGTGAATCCACCCATGACCAGAGCTCCTAAGGGTCTCAATTTTCTACCAGAGCCTACACAAGGCCTAACCATCACGCCACCCAAATCTTGGGGGTAGTTGGGTGCATATAGCCAACCATATACCATTAATTTCATTTTCTAATTTAAGATAAAAACTATAGAAAAAGCAACTCCAAAAATTCTGAGATTTTGGCATAACCTAGCTCTAGGTCAGATACATCTATGTTTCAAATATCAAGTCAGTTGGATGGTTAAATTTGTGTGGGCAACCATTTTAATTTCTGGATATCACAATGACCAGCCTCACTAAATGGAGTGTTATAGTCAGGCCACTTAACCAAATGAGATGATTAAGGTGTCAAATTAAAGACGACATCAAGCCCTACAATAGTTGTCTCAGGCAACTTTTTGATTTATGGCCTCTAAGGCCTTCAAAATCTAGCTTGAAGTTAACTAAATAAGTGTGACATTAATCAGCATTATTCATTTATTTAAATCCACATGAGATATAGATTAGTCTAACATACGGCGCACGAATCTTGGCGCAGATCAAGGGCAGGCGCATCGTCTTCCTCCTTGAGCCGACGACCAGGATTGGACCGCGCTGGGCCGTCTTTCTTCCTCCTTTCCCGGCCACCTGGTGGCCATCACGGCCGGCCACCACCGCCACCACCTTCGTGGTGGTCGGGGCTATAACTCTCGGCGACATGGCGGCCGGAGGAGGCGTTTCCCGGCGGTCCTGGGTGTCACAAATCGAGCCGAAATCCATGGATTTCGGAGATGGATCCGGGCTCAATTGAGCCCGATCCTTCAACATTATGAGAGGGAAAGCTAGCATGGGGGGAGGGGAGGAGAAACGAACATTTGGTGATGCGTGGCGGCGGCTCCGGCGGTGGTTTGCCATGGAAATGTCTAGCTCCGGCGATCCTGCTTCCGATCCCGATTCTCCAGCTCCAGCTCCACTCCAAAGCTTGTTTCCTTCTGCTCTCAGAGCTCTGAAGCTAATGGAATGGATAGATTGCAGTGAGGAGGGCTCCTTGGTTGGTTTTGAGCTTGGGCCTCCTCGGTTCTCCCATAGCTGCCACCCTCCTGCAGCTGCCAGCCTCTTTGCTTCCACCTGGGTCAAGGTCAGACCCCCAGCAATCAGGGAAGGGCCCTAGGTCGATTGGGGATTGAGTGTGGAAGGGGGGATTGCTTTTGCTTTAGCTTTATGCTTTTTGAACCACTTTTTGTCCCCTTATCATTTGGCTAATCATATCATGTTAGGGTTCAGACCTAGGGCTGATGGGCAAGGCCTAAGGTCCAAGTATAATGGTTAATTAAGGGGTGCTAGGGTTCTTTTAAAACTAGGCTTGAAAATTCACCTTTAATGGCCTATGTTGACCATGGTTGATCTGACCAATGGTGAGTGGGTTGACCCCACTTGGGGGTCATGGGTCCCTTAACCTCACACAACATAGGTTGGTTCATGGTGGGGCTCCAATTGGGTTAATTTTGCCTTAAGGTGTGATTTTGACCTAAATTGAGCTAAAGTTGACTTTGATCAAATTGGTCAAAAGGTTGACCAAGGGATGGGGCTTTTGGGTCCAATGAGTTCCTTAAAGTGTTTAGAGTGTGGTGGTAAGGTCAATTTGAACATTTGAGGGTCAATTGAACCCTAATTGACTTGGTTTGGTTAATGTTGACCTAATGTTGACTTTGGTCGATTTCATGCAATTGGGTCCCACCCAAGTGCAATTCTCATGGTAATGGTCTTCCTTAGTGGTTAGGGTGGCATGGTGGAGGTCAATTTGGTGAATTGAGGGTCAATTGGCCTAAGGGGGTGGTATTGGGCTATGTTGATTTTGTGCCCTTGGTGTGCACTTAGCACACTCCACTTGGCCCAAGGGCCCTAGTGGTCACTCTGCACACCACCCATGCCCTGACACCATCTAGGGGTCTAGAAGGATTGGGGATGTTACATGTCCTTGACGTCCGGGGGGTGCATCCTAATTTGATGATAACCTGAAAAAGCATTTAAGAAAGGCATTACAGAAAAACCGACGGCTGAATCAACCAGCGCGTCGATTCGAGGCAAAGGATAATAATCCTTGGGGCAGGCTTTGTTTAATAAAGAAAAATCTATACACATACGCCAGTGACCGTCGCCCTTCTTTACCATAACGACATTAGAGACCCAGCCTGGATACTAAACCTCTGATACGAAACCTGCCTTGAGAAGCTTCT
Organism: Dactylorhiza incarnata; assembly: GCA_033032865.1. Classification (NCBI taxonomy): domain Eukaryota; kingdom Viridiplantae; phylum Streptophyta; class Magnoliopsida; order Asparagales; family Orchidaceae; genus Dactylorhiza; species Dactylorhiza incarnata. Next base: position 625,300 of record JAWHQI010000026.1, on the reverse strand, counting down.
CTACCTCCTCGCGAATCGGCTCCTCCAGCTTGTCAGCGATGGTCTTCTCTTCTGCCTGATGGGGCGGGCTCCTGGCTCAAGGTTGAGGCGGTGGCAAGCCACGTCTGCATTGAGCCTGGCATGTCTGCCGCGCTCCATGCAAAGATGTCCACGTTCCTCTGGATGCATTCCAGCATCCTTTTCCTGTCCTCCGGGGCAAGACCCCTGCTGATCCGCACCTTTTCCACTCTTCCCCCTTGGGTGGTGACCTCCATCTTGACCACTTCTTCAGCCGCCTCAAGACGTGCCGGCTCTTCCCATTTACTCTTCACCTCCCTTCCCTAGGGCAGGGTCTTCTCTTCCTCCGAAGCCTCCTCCTCCATCGGCTCGACACGCTCCTCCGGAGCCACTTCCTTCTCCCCTCCTGGGATGCTGCTCTCTCCCTCTCCTTCCCCTCTATCTCCATCTGGCCCCTCCGACCCCTTCATCTCCCTATCCACCTTTTCAGCCTCCGCCATCCAAGAGATAGTGTTGACGGCAGTCACATAGCACTGCCTCACCACCTTTGCATCCCCCCGGATCCAGACCTGAACTCCTCCGCTGCGAAACTTCAAGCACTGATGGAAGGACGAGGGAACACACCGGAAGGTGCTAATGAGAGGGCATCCGAATATGGCATTGTAGCTGCTTGGAGCGTCAACAATGACGAACCGGCAGTTCCTGGGGACCCCTCCCAACGTCACCTGGAGGCCGACTCCTCCCTCAACTTCTTTCCCCTCCCCTGAGAACCCGAACATGGGTCCGTCCGAGGCTTGCACTCTCTTCGCTTCTACCTCCAGCGCTTCAAAAGCCTTCTTGAATATAACATTCACCGAACTCCCGTTGTCGACCAAGATTCGGGAGATGGTGAAGTTTTCAATTGCCGCCTGGATCACCAGGGCGTCACAAAACGGGTCTTCAAAGTCTGACGTGTCTTCCGCCGAGAAGGTGAGCTTCTCCGAGGGGGTGGGGTTTGGGAGGCCGACGCGACGCTTCTCCTGAACATCACCTGGAAGCTTCTCTTGCGAGTCGCTTCTATTCCCACCCCACCATGGATCACTCCGACCCCTCCCTTGGCTCCTACGTCTGTCATGTCTTCGCACCTATCCTCTTCATCACCAGGTAGCACCTCATCGATCCTCACAGGCCGTTGCTGCTGCTGGCCTCTTCCCCTCACCTCTAGAAATTCCGGGCAGGTGGTCGTTGCGTGACCTTCTTCCTGATGAAAGTCACAGTAAGGCAACGCCACCCTGCCCCCTCTTCCACCTCTTCCTCTTCCTCCTCTTCCTCCTCTTCCTCGGCCTACCGCCATGGCTTGCTCTCGAGGGGGGTGAGGTGGTCTGGGACCTTGCCTCCATCCCGGATGATTAACCCTCCCCTCCCCCCTTCTTTGGTGATCTCTTTCCTGACCTCTTGTCGGTCCTTCTTGGGGCCTCCAAGCCAGCCGGTTATTCGGCTCCTGATACCCCCAATCCCGCTGCTGCCCCCGAAATCCCTGACCTTTGGGTTCTTCCTTTCTTCTTCCCTCCTGATGCCTCACTTCTGGCTCGCTCAGCCTTGCCAACCTCTTTACAAACTCTGGGTTGGCGGCCTCTCCCTCGATCTCCTATGTTGCCCGCTCCATCAGCTCCTCAAAGGACAGAGGGGCCTTCCGCTTCAAGTCCATCTTGAAGAACCCCTCTCGCAACCCCACTATGAAGGCTAGTTGGAGGGTGAACCCCGACACCTCCTGTACTTGCAGGACCTCTTCTTGGAATCTGTCCACATAATGGGCCAACAACTCTCCGGGCCCTTGCTTGATTTTAAAGAGCGCCTCCGCATCCTTCTTCCTCTTTTTTGAAGTTGAGAAGCGCAACCTGAAGCTCCGTCGCATGTCCTCAAAGGCGTAGATGGAGCCTACTGGGAGCTGGTGGAACCATTCCCTCGCCTTCTCCTTCAGAGTGGTGGCGAAGAGCCGACACTGGAAGGCGTCTGTCATCGGGAGGATTGAGACCATGTCCTCAAACCACTGCAGGTGCAGTACTGGGTCATCTTTGTCGGTATAGTAGGACATCTCCGGCCCTCTGAACCCCTCCGGCACCGAGGCCGAGAGGATCAACTCACAGAAGGGACTCCCTTCCCCTGCTCGGCGAGTGGTCCTCTCGCGCGGAGTCAGCTCGCATACCTCCGCACTCACCGGGCAGCTGAACAGCTGCCGCCCGGGGAGATCTTGCGCACTTGCTTCCGCGGCGACCTCCTTCCCAAGCCGCTAGCCTGGAGCGTTCTCACCGATCTGTTGGGGCGGAACCACCGGGACCATGGGCATCTCGCATTCGCTTCTCCCGGCAAGAGCTACCTGCATAGTCTGCATGACCTCTCGCTTGAACTTTTCGAACATCTCCGACCACTCCATTGTTGTAGGTGGCTGCGAGTGGCCTGGATCGGAACCATTTCCTCCATCTCTTGTCATCGAGCTCAACTTGGAATTTTCTTGCACTGGCTACGGTCCACGCTCACCACACCAAAAATATTGAAACCGTCAACCGGTCTCTTGAGTTCGGACCCTCTGGGGGGTGTAGCCCTTGCCTACTTCTCCCTCAGCGAACTCTCCTGACTTTGGATTGAAAATCTGAAACTGACCCAAGGCGGTAGCGAGGAGGTCCCGCCACACACCCGGAAGATCTTAGAGAGGTTCCCCTCCCAAACCAATGCTCAGTCGGGCACCTTGGAGGGAACTAGCAGCCAACTCTAGACATTTCCTGGAGGAGAGAGCTCAAAAGATCTAATCTCCTCCAAGGTGCCCTTAAGGGTCTATTTATAGATTTTCTAGTCTTGGACTGCAAATAGCGTAAATCCGCCATTTGGTTTTACTAATCTCACCCCAAATTGGCATGTCAACAGCCTAACTCCGCTGTTCTGAAGGGCTATTGGCAGCCCACAAGGGGTATCTAGGTAATTTTCCCCTCAAAGCCTCATGGGCGAGTGGTCCTTGAAGGCACCACTCGCCAGGCTCTCTGCCCATCACGGTTCGTCGAGCGAATGGTTCATGAGGCCATCACCCACCATGTATTCGGCTCGCTTAAGAGGCGAGATCTTGGGCGCTCTCGCCTATATCTTCAGGTGCCTATGTGAATGGTCCGCGAATGTGGGCCTCATTCGCCTGAAGACCTCTTGGACTCCGATTCCACTCCTTGTCCTGCCACCTGGCCCCCTGGGGCCCCTTGGACCCACTCGGCGAATACGGGGTTGTACACACAACATATACATATGAGTGCTTGAAATGACCGTAAAAAAATATGCATTAATATTACAATATTTATTTTGTAAAAAAATATACAAATATACTTAAAATATTTATTTTTCTCTCTCCTTCTCTTCCTCTCTCCCCCTCTCCTTCTCTCCCACTCTCTCTCTCCCACTCCCTCTCCGCCAAACTCTCTCTCTCTCTCTCTCTCTCCCCCTCTCCGCCAAACTCTCTCTCTCTCTCTCCTTAATTTCTTTATTTCTCTCTCTTTCTTCGATTTTAGAGGGCTCAGGATTTTAGTGAGAGAGGGGGAAAAGGATTTGGGTTGAATTGATATTCGCAGTCCGGTATTATGATTAAATCTTCACATCAAACGGATATGATTTATTTGATGGCTTTTAAACGCATGAAATTTAAAAGCCATCTATATTTCTTAAGTTGTATAGATACAACACACATACACACATATATATATGTGTGTGTGTGTGTGTGTACACACACACACACATATATATATATATGTTTGTGTGTATATACATATATATACATATATATACACATATATATATAAACATATATATAAACATATATATAAACATATATATACACACACATATATATATACACATATATATTGTTGCGGGTCGCTCGGGTGCTCTGGTAGACCGGTCGAATTGAACCACCTTAGCTCGGAAGCGAACCGAGCGCGCAAACAGTCAATTAGAGATTTGTTGAGTACACAGAGATTTTTTAACATGGAAAACCCGGAAAGGGTAAAAAACCACGCGGCCAGAGCTGTGCCGACCAAACTTCCACTATCTTCGGGGGGGTTACAATTAGAGACATAGAACTCGAGCGCGACAGGCCGCTGCTCGTTACAATAATAGAGAGAGAGAGAGGGAGAGAGTTCCGAAGGTGACAAGCCACCTCCAGAAAAACTAAGTCTTTTTCCTTCTGAGAATATTGGAGAACAAAAGTGAGAATGCTGAGTCGCCTTCCGGGAGAACAAAAGTGAGATGCTCCGGAGAACAAAAGTGAGAATGCTGAGTCGCCTTTCGGGACGAAGGAAATCTTCAAGTCCCGAAGGAGAATTCCGCGAAAGTCTGCAAGAAGCTCTCCCGGGTCCAGAAGGCAAGGTCCTTTGAATGAAGCCCTGGGGCTCCTTTTATAGCTTTGGTCGGGGGTAGCCCGGTAATTTGGCCGTTGTAACCACCGTAACCACCTGGCGGACGAATCATATTTTTCGGTTCAGAGCACACGGATCGCCATTTTTCGTAATTGACCATCTTGCCCCTAGGGCAGTTCGGGCAGTTCAGGCAGTTTCGTTGGAGGCGAAAAAGGCGACAAGCTGTTCCTAAAATCTGAGAAACTGGAAAGACAAAAAGTGAGCATGCTAGAAAGACAAAATGTGAGAAGTCAGAAAAGACAAAAAGTGAGCTGAGCGCACTCAGAAGCGTTCTGAGCGCGCAACGAACGGAGAAGCAATCTAGGCAACTGGGGAAGCGATCTGAGAGCGCAACGAATGGAGAAAACGTCCTGGTCGCTTTGTGAGGCATTTTGAGCGCGCTAGGAGACGTTATGAGTGCGCAACGAACATGAGAGCATTTTGAGCGTTCGGCGAACGCTGAGCCGTCCTAGGAGCGCAGTGAACGCGGAGGTGTTCAACGCGCGTCGTGCACTTTGGGGTGTTTCACGCGTGCCGTGAATGTGAACTTAGGAGGTGGATACGTTGTGAGTGCGAGGGCGTACCGTTCATGGTGATGAGGGTACGATTGCGGGGGCGTCAAGCATTCGACCGACGCCTCTTGTTGCGCGGGAGGAAACTCCGCAATTGGGGAGTGCAAATTGCACTCCCCAATTGAGTATAGTTATGGGAAACTCCCCAATTGGGGAGTGCAAATAGTACTCCCCAATAGGGGAGTGCGGTTAAGGCAAACTCCCCAATTGGGGAGTGCAAAGCACTCCACAATTGGGGCAATTGGGGAGTGCAAAGCACTCCCCAATTGGGGAGTGCCACGTGGGGTGCTGACTAAGTCAGCCCCCCAAAATGGGGCACTGACTTGGTCAGCGCCCCATTTGGCGCTGGGGGGTGCGGCAATGTCGCACCCCCCTAATCGGGAATGGGGGGTACGGCAATGCCGCACCCCCTATTGGCATTTGGGGGTGCGGCAATACCACACCCCAGTTTGGCATTGGGGAGTGCGGCAATGCCGCACCCCCTTGATTGGTGCTGGGGGTGCGGCTATTGCCGCACCCCCCTTGGTGGGGCATTTGCCGCACCTTTTTGGTGCGGCAGTTGCCGCACCAATTTGGTGCGGCAAGTGCCGCACTCTTTTGGCATGGCGTATTCTTAACGTGGCGGGTGCCACGCCCTTTTGGCGCGGCGGTCGACGCGGGGTGTGGTGTAAGCTGTGCGTATAAGTATACCGGCGACAGATTCGGAGTTCAAACAGACTCGGAATTGCGCGAGACTGGACCCGTTGGAATCGTATTGGTGCGTCGACCGAGGTCGTGGTGGAAAACTATGGGTCCGACCGGATACGCTTTAGGGGACCGTATCAAATGCCCCCCAATTTTTGGAAATCGTTTTTGTAGAAAACGAGTCCGAAAAATTTTTCTGACAAACGTATGTCTTCGGTCGGGTAAGCTCGCTTAGTCGAGTTGCCGTGTCGCGCGTAGTTACGAGTCTCTCGTCGTGCGGTCTTTATGGAAGTCGCCGCTCATCTTTAATTGTGGGAGAAACTTCTATCTGGTCCTGATCGCCTGTTGGTTTGCTGCCCAGCGATTGTGTCGGAGATTGCGGCGAGCTTGCTGTTTAGAGTCGATACCTGAGTAGCTTGATGGTTTTTCATGAAATAACGGATGAGTCTGCGCTAGTCTGAGCTCACGGCTTTCTTGTAGTAGATCATAAATTTGCGCGAGTCTGAGCTCGCAGCTTTTTTACATAATAGAAAATAAGTTTGCGCGAGTCTGAGCTCGCGACCTTTTGCGTAATAGGAAACTAGCTTGCGCGAGTCTGAGCTCGCAGCTTTTTTTACATAGTAGAAGATAGGTTTGGGCGGTGAAGAGCGTATGTATTCAAACCGTGGACGAGCGTAGGAGGAGCAGACACTTATGACGTCGGGACCTTACTGCGGTGGAGAAGGGAGAACCTTCAATCGATGACAGTGAGAGATTGCTGCGAGCGCGCTACTCGGAGGCAGTTACTGTTCACTAGCGCACTGCCTGGAGGCAGGTGGTGTTCACTAGCGCACTGCCTGGGGGAAGGTGTTGTTCACTAGCGCACTGCCTGGTGGCAGGTGCTGTTCACTAGCGCACTGTCTGGAGGCAGGTGATGTTCACTAGCGCACTGCCTGGAGGCAGGTGCTGTTCATTAGCGCACTGCCTGGAGACAGGTGCTGTTCATTAGCGCACTGCCTGGAGGCAGGTGCTGTTCATTAGCACACTGCCTGGAGGCAGGTGCTGTTCATTAGCGCACTACCTGGAGGCAGGTTCTGTTCATTAGCGCACTGCCTGGAGGCAGGTGTTGTTCATTAGCGCACTGTCTGAAGGCAGGTGCTGTTCGTTAGAGCACTGCGTGGAGGCAGGTGTTGTTCGTTAGCGCACTGCCTGGAGGCAGGTGCTGTTCGTGAGCGCACTGCCTGGAGGCAGGTGTTGTTCATTAGCGCACTACCTGGAGGCAGGTGCTGTTCGTTAGCGCACTGCCTGGAGGCAGGTGCTGTTCGTTAGCGCACTGCCTGGAGGCAGGTATTGTTCATTAGCGCACTGCCTGGAGGCAGATGCTGTTCGTTAGCGCACTGCCTGGAGGCAGGTGATGTTCGTTAGCGCACTGCATGGAGGCAGGTGGTGTTCGTTAGCGCACTGCCTAGAGGCAGGTGGTGTTCGTTAGCGCACTGCCTGGAGGCAGGTGCTGTTCATTAGCACACTGCCTGGAGGCAGGTGCTGTTCATTAGCGCACTACCTGGAGGCAGGTTCTGTTCATTAGCGCACTGCCTGGAGGCAGGTGCTGTTCATTAGCGCACTGCCTGGAGGTAGGTGCTGTTCATTAGCGCACTGCCTGGAGGCAGGTGCTGTTCATTAGCGCCCTGCCTGGAGGCAGGTGCTGTTCGTGAGCGCACTGCCTGGAGGCAGGTGTTGTTCATTAGCGCACTGCCTTGAGGCAGGTGCTGTTCATTAGCGCACTGCCCGAAGGCAGGTGCTGTTCATTAGCGCACTGCCCGAAGGCAGGTGTTGTTCATTAGCGCACTGCCCGAAGGCAGGTGTTGTTCATTAGCGCACTGCCCGAAGGCAGGTGCTGTTTATGCAAATGGACGTCTTTACGTAGTTTCGATAGCGTAGGATATGACATGCCTGAAATGATTAACTTTTAAAAACAATTAGTAGTGGCAATTTACACAAAATTTTTACAAAAACAAAGTTGACAGAATATTTCAGTGGCGCTGGTAGATCCCCGCTGATGGGTATGAAGCTTTCTCCTGGGATGACTGCCTTAAGGGTTGCTCCCGGTCCTTCCTGGCAGGCCGCTAGCTGATCTCCTGCTAGCCGAATCGTCGCCTAGTCTCGTAGGAATTTCCCCAGTAGGCCTTGTTTGACGAGACGCTCGATTTCATCCTTAAGCTTGGAGCAATTTTCCGTGTCTTGTCCTTATCCGCGATGGAACTCACAATACTTTGTCTGGTCCCCCGCGTTTTTAGCGAGGGGTCTGGGCTTGCGGAGCGTCTGGTTGTCTTTGATTGCGTACAGTATGTTAGTCCTGGTAGTGTTCAGGGGAGTGTAGTCCTGATGTTGGCGAGATCCTCGGTCTCGGTTGGGGTTGTCGTAATGCTTGTTTTTCTTATTGGGAACTGTCTGCGGCAGCGACTCCTCTTTCTTCTTCTTCGAGCTCCCCTCGAATTGCCGGCGGTGCGCTTCAATTGCCTCATCTGCCGCTATCTGGGCCTCGACTCGCTGAACGAGGTCAGGATAGCTTGGTACGGTTTCTCTCATTAGAGCTGAGTAAAAGCCACTTGGGCGGAGACCTCCAAGGAAGACTCCTCGCAAGAGCTCGGGGTCGACCCCCGGGATCTGCCGAGCCTCCGAGGTGAAGCGTAGGAAAAAATCCTTGAGAGTCTCTCCATAATTTTGGCGGATTCCTGAGAGATGGGAGGGATCTCAGACAATCCTACGATTGGCTATGAACTGGTCCACGAACTGCTGCGCCATTTCTGCGAAGTTGTTGATGGCCCCATCTCGCAGGGAGTGGAACCAGGTGCGTGCTTGTCCTTTCAAAGTTGCCGGAAACACTTAACAGAGGAGCTGGTCGGGGGCGCTGTAAATCCTCATGATGGTGGAGAAGTTGTTGACATGTTCTAACGGGTCGTCCGTCCCGTCGAATGTTTCGATGTTGGGAAGCTTGAAACCGTTTGGAACTGGATGAGCCAAGACTTGAGGCGATAGTGGGGAGCCGTGGTGTGCGGAACGGCGAGCGAGGGCTGCGTGTCGCCCCGCCTGGATGTATTCTTCCTCTATCATATCGCGTATTTCTTCTGGCGTGGTTCTTTCTACTGCTCGGCCAGGGACATCTCTTCCTGGGAGACGGTGGTGGTGGTCAGCTCCTGGGCCTCTGGCTGGGGGAGCAGGATGGGCGGAACTTGCTGCGTCGGAGAATTCTTCTGAGGCTTCTTCCTCTCGAACGACCTCCTCGTTCGGGGCATGACTCGGAGCTGGGGGTGGCGGAACGTTCAACGCTAGCGGTTGAACGGGAATTCGAGGAGCCCCGAGATTTCTTACAAGAGCCAGCATCTCGGCTTGCTGTTCTTCCATCTGCCGCATGCGCCCTTCCAGTATTGCTGCGGGCGTTGGCACTGCCTCTTCTGCGAGAGGCACATTGATAAGAGAGTGGGAGGGAGCTGGGTCGACGCGCCCCTCCGGGATTGATTCTTCAGTAGTGCGGGCACTTCTTCTCGCCATTGCAATTGGCGGCTAGTGCTTCTTCTAGTGAGTCTTTGCGGAATTTCGGGAACTCGGATCCCACAGACGGCGCCAAACTGTTCGGGTCGCTCGGGTGCTCTGGTAGACCAGTCGAATTGAACCACCTTAGTCGGAAGCGAACCGAGCGCGCAAACAGTCAATTAGAGATTTGTTGAGTACACAGAGACTTTTTAACGTGGAAAACCCGGAAAGGGTAAAAAACCACGCGGTCGGAGCTGTGCCGACCAAACTTCTACTATCTTCTGGGGGGTTACAATTAGAGACTTAGAACTCGAGCGCGACAGGCCGCTGCTCGTTACAATAATAGAGAGAGAGAGGGAGAGAGAGTTCCGAAGGTGACAGGCCACCTCCAGAAAAACTAAGTCTTTTTCCTTCTGAGAATATTGGAGAACAAAAGTGAGAATGCTGAGTCGCCTTCCGGGAGAACAAAAGTGAGATGCTCCGGAGAACAAAAGTGAGAATGCTGAGTTGCCTTTCGGGACGAAGGAAATTTTCAAGTCCCGAAGGAGAATTCCGCGAAAGTCTGCAAGAAATTCTCCCGGGTCCAGAAGGCAAGGTCCTTTGAAATGAAGACCTGGGGCTCCTTTTATAGCTTTGGCCGGGGGTAGCCCGGTAATTTGGCCGTTGTAACCACCGTAACCACCTGGCGGACGAATCATATTTTCCGGTTCAGAGCACACGGATCGCCATTTTTCGTAATTGACCATCTTGCCCCTCGGGCAGCTCGTGCAGTTTTGTTGGAGGCGAAAAAGGCGAAAAAGGCGACAAGCTGTTCCTGAAATCTGAGAAACTGGAAAGACAAAAAGTGAGCATGCTAGAAAGACAAAATGTGAGAAGTCAAAAAAGACAAAAAGTGAGCTGAGCGCGCTCAGAAGCGTTCTGAGCGCGCAACGAACGGAGAAGCAATCTAGGCAACTAGGGAAGCGATCTGAGAGCGCAACGAACGAAGAAAACGTCTTGGTCGCTTTGTGAGGCGTTTTGAGCGCGCTAGGAGACGTTATGAGTGCGCAACGAACATGAGAGCATTTTGAGCGTTCGGCGAACGCTGAGCCGTCCTAGGAGCGCAGTGAACGCGGAGGTGTTCAACGCGCGTCGTGCACTTTGGGGTGTTTCACGCGTGCCGTGAATGTGAACTTATGAGGTGGATGCGTTGTGAGTGTGAGGGTGTACCGTTCATGGTGATGAGGATACGATTGCGGGGGCGTCAAGCGTTCGACCGACGCCTCTTGTTGCGCGGGAGGAAACTCCGCAATTGGGGAGTGCAAATTGCACTCCCCAATTGAGTATAGTTATGGGAAACTCACCAATTGGGGAGTGCAAATAGCACTCCCCAATAGGGGAGTGCGGTTAAGGCAAACTCCCCAATTGGGGAGAGTGCCGCGTGGGGTGCTGACCAAGTCAGCCCCCCAAAATGGAGCGCTCGCCCCATTTGGCGTTGGGGGGTGCGACAATGCCGCACCCCCCTAATCGGGAATGGGGGTGCGGCAATGCCGCACCCCCTATTGGCATTTGGGGGTGCGGCAATGACGCACCCCCCAGTTTGGCATTGGGGGGTGCAGCAATGCCGCACCCCCTTGATTGGTGCTGGGGGTTGCCGCACCCCCCCTTGGTGCGGCAGTTGCCGCACCAATTTGGTGCGGCAAGTGTCGCACCCTTTTGGCATGGCGTATTCTTAACGTGGCGGGTGTCGCGCCCTTTTGGCGCGGCGGTCGACGCGGGGTGTGGCGTAAGCTGTGCGTATAGGTATACCGACGATAGATTCGGAGATCAAACAGACTCGGAATTGCGCGAGACTGGGCCCGTTGGAATCGTATTGGTGAGTCAACCGAGGTCGTGATGGAAAACTATGGGTCCGACCGGATACGCTTTAGGGGACCGTATCATATATATATACATATATATATACACATGTATATATACACATATATATACACGTATATATACACACACATATATATATATACATATATATATACATATATATATACATATATATATATGAGTGACAGGCACGGGCCTCCGGCCCTACGTGAGTGCAATCGGCGGGCTTCGCCCGCCCCCGGCTCGCCTCGCCCGCCCCTTGTGGGATTCGCCCGCCCACAGTGTGCCCGCCCCGAAATATTCTTAAGATTTAATTAGATAAATATATTATCTAATTTTTTTTTATTTAAGATTTAATTATATATTTTTATCTAATTATATATATTTATTTATTTATTTATTTATTTATTTGATATGTATATATATATTTATTTATTTTATTTTATGTATATAATTAATTATCATTTTAAAAATATTTATGATATATATATAATGATTTAAAAAATAAACGAATTTTTTTTTTTAAATGGAAATCCCGACAGTCGCCACCGCCTCATTTTTTGGGCTGCCGCCGGCGGCGCAACCACCGGCTGGCCGGAGAGAGACCACCGGCAGGTTCGCCGGACACCGGCGAACCTGCTGGGCCTGTTCCGACGGCGCTCCGGCAGGGCCACCGCCGGCGGTGGCCCTGCCGGAGCGCCCCCAGAACAGGACCAGCAGGTTCGCCGGTCTAGACCGGCGAACCTGCCGGTGGTCTCGCTCCGGCCAGCCGGTGGCTCCGCCGCCGGCAGCATCCCAAAACATGAGGCGGGAAGAAGGAGGGGAGGGGGTGCACGGGAATTTGTGGGGAGGGAGGAATTAGATTTTTATTGTTATGGATATTCGCAGCCCATTATGATGTGATCCAATGGTGGAGATTCTTCCTATGTCTTTTTTACCTTGTCATGAAACCTAAAACCATATTTCTTTTTAATATATTATAGATATATACACATATACATAGATATACACATATATATAGATATATATACACACACACACATATATATATATATATGTGTATATATACACACACATATATATATATATGTGCGTATATATATACACATATATATATACACATATATATGTGTGTGTGTATACACATACATACATATATATATATGTATGTGTTATATATATATGTATGTGTATGTATATTATATAATCTTTCATGGTCAAAATTGTTGTATTTTTCATCATTTTCAAGTATGGCAGAAATTTATTGTTGATGTCCAAATTTTTTATTGGGAATTATCTATTACCTCCTACATTCTTTTGGTAAAGCTGCATTGATAGTCTGAAATGATTTCATTTTTTGGTTTTCACCGGGAGGAGTAAATTTGTGTTAAATTTGTGGTAAATTTGTGTACCACAAATTTAAGGTAATGACTAACTATTTTATTTTTGAATTGTCATAATTCCTTCCGCTGCGATTTCTTCTTCCTCTGCTAATATTTCATGATTACAGACTGCTTCATTTTTTCTGAAGTCTTCTTCTTCATACTTCATTTCTTTACTTAATTTCATGAGGCAGTTTAGTATTAGCGATATATGGCAAACTGAATTGTTAACAATTTAATTGTTTTTCAATTTATATTGAAAACACAATCAATAAATCAAATTAGATTATTGTTGCCTTAGTATAAAATTCAAACAAATGCATACTGAACATTAATATAGGATTTTCCATCTACGTGCCTTAAACAATACAAACGCAAAAAAAAAATATTTATGAGATGGTTCACATTAAGCTTCCACAGTTCTCATATCATTTTTCAAAAGTTCTTTGGACATACAGTTGGATATTGAGTAGATAATATGACAGCATTCTCATACCATTTTTTGGTTGTGGAGAGAAAGTCTCTTCTGAGCTTCTGGGTACGTGGTGGGACCTCCCTGTCGTGGCACCCGGGGTCATGTTTGTTGTTCTTCTAGCTTCTTCGTAGTTGCCAGTCAAGCCGTCTCTTCGAACCGCTTGGCAAGTAGTCTCCGGCTACATTGGTCCGAATTTTGGAGCCGGAAATTTTCCATGCTTCAACACTTTGGTGCGGTGAGCGTGGATCGTAGCCAGGGAAAGAAAGCTTAGTGAAAAGAAAAGATGGTGGTATTAGGCGACCATGAGGAGGTTGTAGACAACTCGGCCGGTGGAGGCGAGTTCGTGACTTTGGCAGTCTTTGAAGATTTCACGCGGCGAATGGAAGGAACCCTGCGAGCAGTTCTTCAAACTCGCGCAGAGGGTACGGCGACTTCACCCCATCATCCGATTGTGATCGAAGAAGGTGCTCCCTCCCGGCGAGTAGGGAAGGATCATGTGGAAGTGCCCGAGCGACCAAGGAAGTCGCAATTCTGCCCGCAAACCTCGCAAGGGGCTGGCGGGATCCGGTTTCGAGACGAGGAGGAGCAGGCGAGGTACTACGGTACTCACCCTATAGCGAGTATGGGGGCGATACTCGCCAAGTGGAGGATCGTCGTCAAGTGGGAGGAAGGACCCCCTTTTGTGAAGATCGTTGTCGCACCAGTGCCGGAGGGGTTCAGGGATCCCGCGATGAATTACTACTCGGGGAGAGATGACCCTATTAGGCATATCCAGTGGTTCGAGGATGTAGCCTCCATCAGGACCATGTCGGATGCCTTCAAATGTCGGCTCTTTGCCATCTCCCTCCGAGGGAAGGCTAGGGACTGGTTCCACCAGTTGCCCGCAGGTTCGATCTACTGCTTTGAAGACCTTTGCCGGGGGCTGACCATGCAGTTCGCCACGACAAAGAAACTGAAGAAGGAAGCAACGGCCATCTTCCACCTGGTGCAAGAGGCCAAGGAGACGTTGGGAGATTACATCGACCGCTTCCAGGAGGAGGTGTTAGACATCCAGGAGGTGGATGGTCGCACCTTGCAGCTGGCCCTGACTTTCAGCCTTCGTGAAGGCCTCTTTAAGTTAGAGATCGGTAGGAACCCTCCATACTCCTACGGCAATCTCATCGAGAGGGCCAATCAGTTTGTCCAGGGAGAGGCTTCCAACCGCGGATTCCTAGCCAAGCTCCCGAGTGACAAAGGAAGATGAGGAGGAGGAAGAAGAGAAGACCCCCGAGAAGAGGAAGAAGGAAGAGCCCAGGAGGGCAGAGAAGCGGAAGCCAGAGGAAAGGAGCAGGGAGGAGAGAGGGAGAAGAGAGACCAGAAAGGAGGATCCAAGGAGAAACGACGAGAGGAGGCTCGTCGTAGCCCCCGAGCGTCGGGAGGAGGAGAGGCGTTATCAAGTCTCCGCTAACCGGCCACCTTGGAGACCGGCAGGGGGACCTCATCGTCAAGAAAGGGGAAGGAGATCCCCTGAAAGAAGGCGTTACGATCAACCGGAAAGGCGTCAGGAGAGAAGGAGGGAAGAAGCGATGGTGGTTACCAAGCATGGCAACCGGCAGGGAAAGAAGAATCGAAAGAAGACGCGGCAGGAAGAGGAGATCCCCCTCTTTTGTGACCTGCATCAGGTGACAGGTCATGGGACGATGGCTTGCCCGGATTTTTTGGAAGCCCGTCAAAGGTTGACAGCAGGGGAGGCAGGAGGGGAGCTCCCGAGGATTGAAGCCCCTGTCGAGCCACCGGCAGTTCAAGTCGTCGGTCGAAGGAGGAACGAGGACCGAGTCGACCATGGAGGTCGAGGAGATGTGGCCCAGGGAGGCAGAGGAGTGGGGGTGATCCACGGGGGTGCAGGGCAGGGAGCTTCCTATAAGGGAAGTCTCCATCAGTTCTATCGGAGGAGTGTTGCCTCGACCTCACAAGCACCGCCCCCGTTAGAGGAGATCACCTTCTCCGAAGAAGACATGCTAGGGAATGAGAACCCCTTCCATGATGCCCTCGTAGTCCAAGCAGCAGTTGAAGTACTGCCAGGGAGACGTTCAAGTGAGGATCAGGAGCGATCCAAGAGCCACCCGCGAGTGTTACCTTAGCGCCGTCAGCACTATCAGCTGGATGGCCGAGGCCGAGGAGTTCGAGAAGACGCTGGGTAGCACGGCCAGGCTGGAGGCATCCGAGGAGATAGAAGAAATTGAAGTACTCTCCGCTGCAGGAGTACCTGGATTGCTGAAGATCGGAGGATCGCTGAAGGTCAGCGAGAAGGTGGAGATGGCGACGTGCCTGCAAGAGAACGTCGACATCTTCGCTTGGAGTGTAGTCGAGATGTCGGGGATCGATCCAGAGGTTGCCTGCCATCATCTCAACATGGACCCGGCCGCTAAGCCCGTCCGCCGGAAGAAGAGGTCCAGTGCCACCATGCTGGCTAGACCTATCCGAGAGGAAGTAAAGAAACTGCTGGATGCAGGTTTTGTATCCGAGACCCAGTATCCAGGCTGGGTCTCAAATGTTGTAATGGTTAAGAAGAGTGGAGGGGGCTGGAGAATGTGTGTAGATTTTTCGTTGATGAATAAAAGCTGCCCGAAGGATTGTTATCCCTTGCCTCAGATCGACGCGTTGGTTGATTCAGCCGTCGATTTTTCTGTGATGAGCTTTCTTGATGCATTTTCAAGATACCACCAGATCTGGATGCATCCCCCCGACTGTCGCAATGTGTCCTTCATCACGGGTGATGACTGCTACAGCTATAGGATGATGCCTTTCGGCTTGAAGAACGCTGTGGCCACCTACCAGCGGATGATGGACCACGTGTTCAAGGGGCAAAAGGGGAGGAATCTGGAGGTGTACGTGGACAACCTCTTAGTTAAAAGCAAGAGCGCCCGAGAGCATGTGGTCGATCTGGTGGAGACCTTCGCGACGCTCAGGAAGTTCAAGATGCGGCTCAATCCCGCAAAGTGCGTATTCGGGGCTGGAAGAGGAAAATTCCTGGGACATCTCATCACCCCGGGGGGAGTGGAGCCGAACCCTGACAAGGTCAAGGCAATCCTGGAGATGACATCGCCAAAGACCATGAAAGAAGTTAAAAGGCTAACAGGAAGGTTGGCAGGTCTTAGCCGCTTTCTGTCCAAGGCAGGAGAGAAGTGCTCTCCCTTTTTCAAGACGCTTCGTAAGAGCGAAAGCTTTGCATGGTCCGACGAATGCGAGAAGGCGTTCGGTAGGCTGAAGGAGCAGTTGACTCAGACACCTCTCCTTCAGAGCCCGAAAGAAGGTGAAGACCTACTCATCTACTTGGGAGTAGGGGTGGAAGCGGTAAGTTCTGTACTAGTCCGGGGAGAAGGAAGGAAGCAGCTCCCCATTTATTATGTTAGCCAGGTGCTCAAGAAGGCGGAGCTGAAGTATCCAATCTTGGAAAAAATTGCCTTCGCCTTGGTGGTGTCGGCGCGGAAGCTCCGACCTTATTTTCAAGCTCACTCCATCCGGGTCGTAACCGACCATCCTCTCCAAAATGTCTTGGAAGGGGTGGAACATTCGGGAAGGCTGACGAAATGGTCGGTAGAGTTCAACGAGTTCGACATTTCCTTCTCGCCTCGGGTGGCGATCAAAGCGCAGGCGGTAGCTGATTTCCTGGCTGACTTCTCGGTAGAAGCAGAACCAGGGGAAGAAGTTTTCACTCCCATTCCTTGGAGGATGTTCGTGGACGGAGCTTCGGGCAAAAACTCTGTGGGAGTGGGCATCGTGCTGGTCAGCCCACAGGGGACTAGGATCGAGCAGGCAGTCGAGATCCTCTTCCCCGTCACGAACAATCAAGCCGAGTACGAAGCCATAGTGGCAGGCTTGCGTCTCGCAAGAGAGTTGGGGATTCAAGACATCAGGGCCTTCACGGATTCAATGGTGGTCGCGTCACAGATCCAGGGAGAGTTCGAAGTACGCGACACCATCCTGCAGAAATATCTGGTCAAGGTGAAGGGATTGGTATGAAGTTTCCAGTCCTTCTTCGTTGAGCATGTCCCAAGAGAGAAGAACTCAGCAGCGGACCGTCTGGCCAAGTACGAGCCAAGAGCAGGAGGGACCATCACGGAGCTATTCCAACCATCCATTCAAGAAGGGGAGATGATGGAGATCGACCGACGTCCTTCGTGGATGGATCCGTTCATCTCCTTCCTAAGATCCGGACAGCTCCCAGCAGAAGGTGACCAAAGAAAGTTTCGATACAAGGCGGCGTACTACTTATTACAAGATGGGGAGCTATATCGCAAGACCATCTCGGGCCCTCTGGCTAGATGTGTCTCTGAAGACAAAGTACCTCGAGTGCTGGAGGAGATCCACTCAGGAGAGTGCGGAAGCCATTCTGGGACTCGCACTTTGGAGCAAAGGATCTTGAGGCATGGCTACTTCTGGCCCACTATCCGGAAGGATGCGGAGGTCTTCTCAAAGAGGTGCCAGAAGTGCCAGTTGTTTGCCCCCTTTCAATTACAGCCAGCCCAACAACTTCGCTCGATCACCTCCCCGAGGCCGTTCACTATCTGGGGGATGGATCTGATAGGTCCCTTTCCCTCGGCTAATGGCCAGAGGAAGTTCGTCATAGTCATGATCGACTACTTCTCCAAGTGGATCGAGGCCAAAGCACTGGCCAAGACCACCTCTCAAATCGTGAAGAACTTCATATGGGGAGAGATCGTCTGCAGATTCGGAATCCCCCTCGCCATCATCACCGACAATGGTCCCCAATTCGCCAGCTTGGAGCTGGAAGATTTATGCAAGCAACTCGGGACTGATCTCTGTTTCGCCTCTGTCCACCATCCCCGAAGTAATGGGCAAGTAGAAGCCGCCAACAAGCTAATCATCAACCTCTTGAAGAAGAAGGTCGAGAACCTACGAGGTAATTGGGTGGAGCAGCTCTCCTCGGTTTTGTGGGCTTTGAGAACCACTCCTAGCTCAGCCACAGGGGAAACCCCGTTCAAACTCTCTCACGGGTCCGAGGCTCTCATCCCGGTGGATTTCGAAGTCAGAAGTCCCAGGTTGGTTGCGGCCCAGGATGGAGATGAAGAATGGCGGTTGGAGAATAACGAAGCACAGGAGCTGTCACTCGACTACATTGAGGAACTCCGAGACTTGGCATCTGCCAGGCAGGAGGAGATCAAGCGCTGAATGGCAAAGCACTTTCTGTCCAAGGAAGGAGAGAAGTGCTCTCCCTTTTTCAAGACACTCCGTAAGAGCGAGAACTTCGCATGGTCCGACGAGTGCGAGAAGGCGTTCGGTAGGCTGAAGGAGCAGTTGACTCAAGACACCTCTCCTTCAGAGCCCTAAAGAAGGCGAAGACCTACTCATCTACTTGGGAGTAGGGGTGGAAGCAGTAAGTTCCGTACTGGTCCGGGAGGAAGGAAGGAAGCAGCTCCACATTTCTTATGTTAGCCAGGTGCTCAAGAAGGCGGAATTGAAATATCCAATCTTGGAAAAGCTTGTCTTCGCCTTGGTGGTGTCGGCGCGAAAGCTCTGGCCTTATTTCCAAGCTCACTCCATCCGGGTCGTGACTGACCATCCTCTCCGAAATATCTTGGAAGGGGTGGAACATTCAGGAAGGCTGGCGAAATGGTCGGTAGATCTCAGCGAGTTCGACATTTCTTTCTCGCCTCGGGTGGCGATCAAAGCGCAGGCGGTGGCAGATTTCTTAGCCGACTTCTCAAGAGAAGCAGATCCAGGAGAGGAGACAACTACTCCCATTCCTTGGAGGATGTTCGTGAACGGAGCTTCGGGCAAAAGCTCTGTGGGAGTAGGCATCGTGCTGGTCAGCCCACAGGGGACTAGGATCGAGCAGGCGGTCGAGATCCTCTTCCCCGTCACAAACAATCAAGCCGAGTACGAAGACATAGTGGCAGGCTTGCGTCTCGCAAGAGAGTTGGGGATTCAAGACATCAGGGCCTTCACGGATTCAATGGTGGTCACGTCGCAGATTCGGGGAGAGTTAGAAGTACGCGACACCATCCTGCAAAAGTATCTGGTCAAGGTGAAGGGATTGATAGGAAGCTTCCAGTCCTTCTTCGTTGAGCATGTCCCAAGAGAGAAGAACTCAGCAGCTGATCGCCTAGCTAAGTACGGGCCAAGGGCTGGAGGGATGATCACAGAGTTATTTCGACCATCCATTGAGGAAGGAGAGATGATGGAGATCGATCGGCGTCCTTCGTGGATGGATCCGTTCATTTCCTTCCTGAGTTCCGGACAACTCCCAACGGAGGGTGACCAAAGGAAGTTTCGATGCAAAGCAGTATACTACCTATTGCAGGACGGAGAGTTGTATCGCAAGACCATCTCGGGCCCTCTGGCTAGATGTGTCTCTGAAGACAAAGTACCCCGAGTGTTGGAAGAGATCCACTCGGGAGAGTGCGGAAGTCGCACTTTGGAGAAAAGTATCATGAGGCACGACTACTTCTGGCCCACTATCCGGAAGGACGCGGAGATCTTCTCGAAGAGGTGCCAGAAGTGCCAGCTGTTTGCCCCCCTTCAATTACAGCCAGCCCAACAACTTCGCTCGATCACCTCCCCATGGCCGTTCGCTATATGGGGGATGGATCTGATAGGTCCCCTTCCCTCGGCTAGTGGCCAGAGGAAGTTTGTCCTCGTCATGATCGACTACTTCTCCAAGTGGATCGAGGCAAAAGCTCTGGCCAAGACCACCTCTCAAATCGTGAAGAACTTCATATGGGGAGAGATCGTCTGCAGATTCAGAATCCCCCTCGCCATCATCACCGACAATGGTCCCCAATTCGCCAGCTTGGAGCTGGAAGATTTTTGCAAGCAACTCGGGACTGATCTCCGTTTCGCATCTGTCCACCATCCCCGGAGTAATGGGAAAGTAGAGTCCGCCAACAAGCTAATTATCAACCTCTTAAAGAAGAAGGTCGAGAACCTACGAGGTAATTGGGCGGAGCAGCTCCCCTCGGTTTTGTGGGCTTTGAGAACCACTCCTAGCTCAGCGACAGTGGATACCCCATTCAAACTCTCTCACGGGTCCGAGGCTCTCATCCCGGTGGAGTTCGAAGTCAGAAGTCCAAGGGTGGTTGCAGCCCAGGGTGGAGATGAAGAATGGCGGTTGGAGAATAATGAAGCACAGGAGCTGTCACTCGACTACATAGAGGAACTCCGAGACCTGGCATCTGCCAGGCAGGAGATCAAGCGCCGAATGGCAAAACACTTCGACAAACATGTCCGCCTCAGACACTTCCTGGCAGGTGATCTAGTCATAAAGAAAGTGGACGCGGCAGGAAGATCGGCGGTCGTAGGGAAGCTCAACCCAAACTGGGAAGGGCCCTTTATCGTCCACGAAGCGCTCATGACGGGAGGATATCGTCTACAGAACCAAGAAGGAGAACTATTGGGGAATACCTTGAGCGGCGACGACCTGAAAAGGTTTTATCCCAGAGTAGGGAGGGTGTATTCTCTCCCTCTTTTGTAATTTCCCACGATGAATATAAATTCCTCGCCCCCCCCCCCCCCCCGGAAAATGGGCTGCGAGAGCTCATTTTCTTCTCCAAAAAAGCAATTGTCTAAAGGAAGGTGAAGTCGATCTCCACGATGGGTTGGGAAATGGGCCTCCGACTTGATTCTTATAAAACCCAAAAAGGGTGATGGGACGGTGCCTCGATAGTGCGTTCTCATAAGACCAAGCCTCTGCACTGACGGTCGAGATCAGCTCCCCCCTTGCACGTTGGCTGCAGGAACCCTCCGACCGCACCTCCCATCCGGCTGGTAAGATTATCAGGAAGAATTCTGGACGCTGACCTACCAATCCAACGAAGAGATGATCCACTTAACCTCACAGGGAACCCTTGAATAAAGGTGTCATAAACCCTCGAGAGCCAAAGGCCCGCAGCAAAGCATTTCGCTCTCATTTACTTCTTTAGATCATTTGAGTAGGTATGTTTAAATCCTCTCTGGTTGTCAAGAATGGCAGGAAAGTATCGATCTCTTCAACGGCATCAACAAGAGCAGTAGGATGGAGACCTTGGGATGGTGTGTTCCCTTGGAAGGTGTTCCTTTGGAACCTCCCCGACAGTCATTCCCTACTGTGTCGATCTCTTCAACAGCATCAACAAGAGCAGTAGGATGGAGACCTTGGGATGGTGTGTTCCCTTGGCAGGTGTTCCTTTGGAACCTCCCCGACAGTCATTCCCTACTGTATCTATCTCTTCAACAGCATCAACAAGAGCAGTAGGATGGAGACCTTGGGATGGTGTGTTCCCTTGGAAGGTGTTCCTTTGGAACCTACCCGACAGTCATTCCCTACTGTGTCGATCTCTTCAACAGCATCAACAAGTGCAGTAGGATGGAGACCTTGGGATGGTGTGTTCCCTTGGAAGGTGTTCCTTTGGAACCTCCCCTACAGTCATTCCCTACTATGTCGATCTCTTCAACAGCATCAACAAGAGCAGTAGGTTGGAGACCTTGGGATGGCGTGTTCCCTTGGAAGGTGTTCCTTTGGAACCTCCCCGAAAGTCATTCCCTACTATGTCGATCTCTTCAACAGCATCAACAAGAGCAGTAGGATGGAGACCTTGGGATGGTGTGTTCCCTTGGAAGGTGTTCTTTTGGAACCTCCCTAATAGTCATTCCCTACTGTGTCGATCTCTTCAACAGCATCAACAAGAGCAGTAGGATGGAGACCTTGGGATGGTGTGTTCCCTTGGAAGGTGTTCCTTTGGAACCTCCCCAACAGTCATTCCCTACTGTGTCGATCTCTTCAACAGCATCAACAAGAGCAGTAGGATGGAGACCTTAGGATGGTGTGTTCCCTTGGAAGGTGCGAGTATGCAGGTGCGAGTATGCAGATACGAGTATGCACGTACGAGTATATAGAGGCGAGTATCCAACAAGCGAGCAACTAACGTGCGAGCAAGGTATGATCGTCGTCCGCAGTATCCTATCTCGTCTATGCTTAGTCGCCTAGCGAGCACTCAACCTCGCCTCGAACCTAAGAGCTTACTCGACATAACCACAAAAGAAGAAAAGCAAGAAGCGACTACAAAAGGCGAGCAAAAAATGGTATTCATTACTTTCATAAAAACATATACAAAAAATGCTATACAACTTTTGCAAAAAGGAACCAGGCGATTATGCTCCATCATCGTCTTCATCATCGTCCTCGTCATCATCGTCGGCATCGACATCGGCATCATCCTCCTCTTCCTCAGAATCGTCATCATCGCTAGAAGACGACGAAAGAACTCGCCCGGGAGAAGTGGACTCTTCGGCGAGTAGTGTCGGGATGATGTCCATGACCGTCAGGTCCATTGCCTCCGACTTCAGGAGGCCTTCGGCCTTCAGCTTGCTCAAGACCACCTTCCTGGTTGCTCGCGCGATCTCACGGCGAATATGCGGCATTTCATCGCCGTGTATCCGAATCTGCTTGCCAACCCTAGAGGGGCCCGCTGACGAAGGTTGTTGCTCGGCAGGCCGAGTTTCCAGCTCGGCGATGCGAACTTGGGCGGCCTCCAAGGTCTACTGAGTATCCTTCAGCTCCTTCTCCAGCTGGGATACCTTCTTCGCCATTTCCACCTCGGCGGCCTGTACAGATAAAGACAGCGGTTAGCAAAACATCGATCGGCACGAAAGGCGACTATACCAGAGATCAGAAAGGCGACGTGCGAGTACCTCATGATCTTTCCACTTGGCTGCCTCCAGCCCCATGGTGATGAGCTTCTTGCTCTGCACCTTGATCGCATGCTCGTACTCAAGCAGTTTCCTCACCGTCGCATGACCGAGCTCGGCAGCCCGCAGGTAAGCTCGCGAGCTCTGATGCGCCAGATACTCGGCAGGTACGTCCTGCAGGGATTCAGCATCTGTGCGACCATAAAGGGCGAACATCACGTCGAACGCCTCGCCAGAATCCTCCCAATACTCCGACCAGGCGGGGAGGTTGGTGCTCAAAGTTACTTTGTGGGCCCGCTCAGCCCAGGACACTAGAGGGCGACCATAGGCATCCTCGCTGCCCACACCTTCGCCGAAGTTTGGATGGCCGCTGGGCTCGCCAGCCTCCGAAGGATTTGCCTTCGCCTTCAGGTCCCTCTTGGCGACCTCCTTCTTTCTCGCGGGCTCGGCGGACTTCGCCTTAGCCTTCCGCTTCTTTGAAGGTCCGACACCATCACCAGAGACCTCCTGCTCATCGCCACCCGACGACGTAGGAGCTCCCGCCTTCGGCATCAAAGGAAGAAGCTCGCTCGGTAAGGAGCGAGTAGCTGTATCAAGACACAAAGCAAAGACATTAGTTATCAGTTGAAGACAAAGGGGCGAGTCTAATCAATACTCGCTCAGAAGACTACCTTCAACCGGGAACACTTCGGCGAGCTCATCTACTCGCCTCCTCCAGAGGACGACATCCAGACGGCGACCCCGGAAGCTGTCGAGTAGCTTCTCCCGGCTCTCCTCCAAATAAGGGACAGCGAAGGCGCTCTCCGCCGGTTGGAAGGATGAGGTTGGGACGACTCCAAAGTCACCCTTAATGACAACTAATCGCTCGGTCCAGCGATGGTTCTTGTTCGCCGTGCCGACCAGCGTGCAGACGTGGCTGCACAAGAAGACGACGCCTTCGCCAGTGGCGCTGAAGTGGAATACTCGCCGGAAGACGGAAAGATCAAAGGCAATCTTCTGTTCTCGCAAGAAGCGGAGAAAGCCCATGATCATCGCCACTCCGTTCGGGTTAATCTGGGCCGAGACTATCCCGTGATAACGGAGTATCTGGCAGACCTCCGACTACAATGGTAGTCGTAGGCCGACTTCGAAGTGGCGGATGGGGAATAATATCAGCTCGGTCGCCGAGAATGAGTTTAGGCGCTCATCCTCGCGAGGAAGCCTGCCGACGTACCCCTGCGACAGGTATTTAGCAGAGAACTCATTCAGATCGCTCGACCGAGTAATCGGCTTCTTGAAGGAAGTCGCCTCGAAGTTCTTCGCTTGACTCGCACGACGAATAGCTGCCTCGTCAGCCATTCAGAAAGAAAGGAAATGGAAAAGCGAGTATCAAAGAGGCGAGGAGTGGAATAATCGGCAGATACTCGCTGGAAAGAAAAGGAATCGCCAAAAGCGTAATAAATACGTACCCACCCACCCACCCCCCTATTTATAGTACTCGACGACACATGGCTTGTCGCGTACACCGCCGCGAGCACGAGTATGGGGTGGCGAGAATCGAGGAAACATCG
Source organism: Dactylorhiza incarnata (assembly GCA_033032865.1). Taxonomy (NCBI): domain Eukaryota; kingdom Viridiplantae; phylum Streptophyta; class Magnoliopsida; order Asparagales; family Orchidaceae; genus Dactylorhiza; species Dactylorhiza incarnata. The sequence continues at coordinate 601,195 of JAWHQI010000026.1, read as the reverse complement.
CCAAAACCAACGGCGCACATCAAATCACCAACGCCAAGCAAGCGAGTACCTGCATCAGATCACTAGGATGCTCGCCAAATCGACGCAACATTCAACAAATACTCGCAAGAAAGAAACGAAAACCAAAAAAGCAAATCCATACATCACAGCAAGCAGGAAAGAAAGCAAGGGCGATTTTCATACTCGTCAATTAACAAATTACTTGAAGAAATCAAATTGTTCAAAAATACATATCATTCGCCAAAAGGCGACTAGCTATTACAAAGAGAAAAAAAAGGGCAGGATCCTAGGGGTTCGCCTGAGCATCGGGAAGTTGTGGTTGTCGCCCAACCCAGCCCATGCTGCGAGCTCGCTTGAAATGCTCGAAGGCCACCGACATCGCGTCCTCGCCTTGTCGCAGCTGCTCCTCCATCCTCGCCAGGCGACCAACGGAGCCCATGCTCCCGCGCATTCCCACCAGCTCGTCATGATGCAACTGCTGGCGATGCTCCATCCTACCAACCCGGCGCTCCAGATCGCCGACAGATTGAAGGCGAGATTCTGCTCCCACCAGCCGAGCATCGAGCTCTTCTAGCCGGGATACTCGCACCTCCAGCTCGGTCAGGCGACGTTGAGAGTCAGCGGCCGCCAGGCGCTCGACTCGCGCCTCCACTGCAGTCAGGCGGCGATGAGACTCGTTGATCGCTAGACGCTCCAACTTCGCCTCCAAGTCTAGGATGGCGCGAGTAGCCCTCTCCTGGTACTCGCGGGAGGGAAGTCCAACCCCGTCAATTAGTGCCCCAATAGGGGTGTGAGCGCGAGCTGCAGAAGAAGACAAAAAGCAAAGCCTTAGTAGCGAGTAGCGACAAGACCTTTTTTCAATATTCGGCAAAACAACGACTCCATTTACCAGGCCGATGAGCATCGTTCCGCGAGTCGCGGTGAGGACTCCGAGATTGTCGGCGAGGAGAGCCCCTTCCCCGATGCGGGGATAGACTGCGATGGCCGCCATCTCGCCGGCTAGGGTGCGATCCGCCGATGTACTCCCTGCTGGAATGCATATCACCCCGACCGCGACCATCCGCTGGTCGCCCTCCCCCTCTGGGAGCGAAGAAGCCAGAAGACCCCGCCACCCCGCCTCGGCGCGAGGACTCCGCCTGATGGGTGGTGAGAGCTGAGGAAGACAGAAGGCGATGATCATCCTGCATGTCGGCAGACGGTGGAAAAGGAGGCGGTGGAGGAAGTTCGTCCGCGGATAGCTGCGCGCTACTCGCCACCTCTGGTTGCTGTAAAGGCGGTGGCGGCGGAGGAATGTTGATCGCTGGAGGAGCCCTCTGCTCGCTCATCGGCCTCTAGTCCACCGAAGAGCTATGAAGGACCCGCACCGATCCACCTCGGCGACCATCTCCCCCAGTCCGGGGCGAGATCATAGGCGATGATCGTAGAGGGATGGCGATCAAAGGATCCTCCTGGGCAGCGGTAAGTAGCGGATCTGCGAGATAGTGTAGAAAGTATCAGAAACTCGCCAGCAAATTAGGCGACTCAAACCAGAAAAGCGGCGAGTAGGTAGCTCTCACTTTGTAAAGAAGGGAGTTCAGTCTGAACTTGGGTCGAGATTCCAGAAATATTCGCCTCCGGGGCGACGTTCGACGCGGGAAGGTTAGGGACAGGCGATTCACCCGAGTAGCCGAGACCCAAGTCGTCAAGTACCTGCTGGGTACTGCCGACCAGAGAATCGGCGACATTCTCAGAGGTGGCGGCATTCTTCTGCTTCTTATTCCTCTTCCCCCTCTTCTTTTCGAGCCTCTTCCTCTTCCTGGAAGCGAGGAAGTCCTCAAGCTCAGCATCGCGAGCAGGCTTCTGCAACGGTGGCAACAGACTTTCAAGCTCGGCCATGTCAGCGGCAGCTTCCTCGGCAATACTGCGCGACATCTTGAGCGAGATCAGAAAAGTCGTGCCCTCAGAGACCTCTCCCCCTCTATATATAGAGCCAGAGCGTCAAAGCAGCGAGATGCCGACTACCTATCAATACTCGCCAGAAGGCCTGATCGTTGAATGACGGTTGGATGATTCTTTCCGAGCAACTACGTTTCAAATCACGATACGCAATGCTCCAAAAGCCCTAGCATATCTAAGTGTACAACCCTCATTCTCCGAGGGTGGGCCCGTTCAAAGCCACGTAGGCAGAAGTCAAAGTCAAAAGGTCAACACCGAAGTCAACCGTTCGAGACACCAAGACAAAGTCGGCCAGCAGGAGTGGAAGAAGGCCTAGGCGAGTAGGGGTGCACTCGTGCGAGTAGCCCGGATACTCGCCAAAGATGGGCGACCATAGGTAATACTCGCCCATTTGCCCGGGGAGATCGCCTCAATGTCGCTAGTCGTCGGGCAGGGGCTGGGCTATATAAACCTCCCCTACCCCTTGGTTTTCCTATAAATAGGACCCCAGGGGTACTTGGATTGGCACCTGGACTTGAGCTTTTGAAACCCCGCTCTTGCATTCTGGAACCCTTCACACTTGGCCGCTACTCCTAGTACTAGTCAAGTCGGTGCCTTCCTCGTACCCTGCTCGGCCATTTTTTGATTGTGGAGGGGAAGTCTCTTTTGAGCTTCTGGGTACGCGGTGGGACCTCCCTGCCGTGGCACCTGGGGTCCTGTTTGTTGCTCTTCTAGCTTCTTCGTAGTTGCCAGTCAAGTCGTCTCTTCGAACCGTTTGGCAAGTAGTCTCCGGCTACATTGGTCTGAATTTTGGAGCCGGGATTTTCCAGGCTTCAACACTAAGCAAGGGGGCTATCAAGCCAAACCATATCTAACCATTCCAGAACAAGTGTCCAAAAGTAAACAACAAGTAACAACAGTAGTGAAGCAAAAGTCTAACCAAATGGCACCATGGGCGTCGACACCTGACACGAACCCATGGGCCGACAAGTTCACAAAAAAACCCTACCTCAAGAGGGTCAGAAAACTGCAACCAACACAACTCCGCACTAACACTTGTTACTGTCCAGAACCTGAGGCATTCAAAGAAAGAACACCTCAGAAACAACTTACAAGTGGTGCAGAAAACAAGAAAGTAAGCAAACCTCCGCGAGACCGGAGGGAAACAGTAGCTGCAAGGATCAGTGATGACAACACTAGCCATAAATAATCAACAGGAAAAAGATACTGCAGAAGTAACAAATAATCAGCAGAAAAACACTCACCAATCAAGGTGTGAAAACAGGCAAGGTCAAAACTTGTCATAATCAGATAACCATCAACATTCACATTATTAATCAGGTTACTCTTGTTCAAATTATAGAGACTGATCAGCTCATCAGAAAAGGAGAAGCCGTGCTGGGATAATACCATCTCCTATCGTCACGACCCTCAGAGCACCGCACCGGTGGCACCACCAACATCGTGTACGACCTCCAACAGAAATATTATTTTAAAAGAGCATCGCACCGGTGGCACCGCCAACATCGTGTACGACCTCCAACAGAGTATTCACATTTTCACGTTTCTTTCAAAGGAAAAGGGGCGAGGCCCATCAGAACATAAGATCGCATTTCGGGTAATCAAAATGAGTAAAATTTATATTGAGCAAAAAGGAAGGTGAATCAGAAAATGTAACTTTGCATATACTGGAAGCAAAAGGCAAGAAAAAGGGGGTAGCAAAGAGAAAGAGCAAGATCACCACTTGTCTTGAAATCACCGGAATCGTCTTCCGAACAACTCTTCGTCGTAGATCGGTCCAAAAGGAGGCACGACGAGGCGAGATCTACAGAAAAATGGCCAAAAAGAAGGTTAGGGCCGAAAACCCTAACGCGAAAAGTCCAAGAAACGAGAAATACTCACCACGAACGCGAAGCTCTCGTCGAGAGCTTTCCGGATCTATGCTCGGTTGAAAATTTCATCCACCGGAGCTCCGTCGGCGGCGACTGGAAGATTCACAAAAAGTTCTCTCTCCCCGGCTCTCGCTCTCTGGTTCGGTCAGAATGAAGAGGAAGAAGAAGGTTTATTCTTATTTATACCTAATAATAATAATAATAATAACTCTATGCGACAACAGGAATGAACTCACGCCCAACTGAATATCGTCGAAATGGAGGGTTGTGCTGGATATCGTCGAATGGAGGCTTAGATCGTCGGATGGAGGGCTGTGTCGTCGAACGTCGAAGTGGAGGCTCAGATCGTCGAATGGAGGGCTACTTAGAGATCGACGAATGGAGGGCTGGATTTAAAACATCAAACGGGAGGGGGGCTTAGAGATCGACGAAAGGAGCTATCGTCGAATGGAGGGGGGCTGATTTAGATCGTCGAACGGGAGAGGCTGGATCGACGAACGCTTAATGGAGGGGGCTGGATATCGTCGAAGGGAGATCGACTTAAGCTTTAAGCTTCATATATATATATATATATATATAACTGATTTTTATATAATAATAATATTATTATTATATTATTACTAAAAACTAAACGAACATCGAACCCAACGAAAATTGCGCCTAAGGTGAACGGCGGCGCTACGAAACCAACGGTGAAGTCGGAATCAAAATCCGACGTGCCGTTCTCGAGATATAAATGGCCGAAGTTTACGGCGAACGTTAAATACATGCAAATCTTCTAAAATGCGTCGAGGCTCCAAAATGGCTCGGATCGCAACGAAACTTGACGGGCAAGTCTAAAATTAAATAATTAAATTTCCTAACGTAAAAATTTCCAATTCCGGGTCATCTCAAAATTCGGTCGACTTGACCCAAACGGACGCGAAAACGCGCAAACGGCGACGCACCGCTAACTCGACGTTAAAAGTAACGCTCTGACGTCATAAACACGTCATCACTGAGTTAAATAATTACCGGAAAATCATGGGCGTTACAGGGCCCCCGTGCACTATCCTCATTTCTTTGTCTTGCAGAGGTCTTACTCAGACACCTTCATCGCCTCCTTCCAACGCCGTGCATCTGTTAATTTAGAATATTAGGGATAACAGTATAATATCCCCTTCTCCAAGCCACTCCATTGTAGAGGTATGCTCAACATTCGCCGGGCCGGATTCCTTTTCCATCTCTCTCTCTTTCTCATTTTGAAAATACGCCTTGTAGGTGCATTTTTAGGCAAAATGTTCAACACGAAAGTTGTAGATCTCGACGAGATCTACAACTTTGATGTTAAACACTTTTCCTAAAAATGCACACATAAAGCGTATTTTCAAAAAGCGCAAGTTTTGATGGTTTGCACGTAGCCAAAACCGGTTTGCACGTAACATCCGTCTAAAATAATGATGGAAATTCATAAAATACAAAAGCTTTTTAGTAGACATCCTAAACCTACTATGGTAGGTTATCATTAGACATCTAAGACCTACTTTAAAATGATTTTTTGTTAAAATATAAATGTTTTTGAAAAAAACAATTATAAAATATTAATTAAAATTTTTGTACGATCATTTTGAGTACTCATATGTATATGTTCCGCCGGGGACTCGTATATATATACATATATATATACATATATATATATATACATATATATATACATATATGTATATATATATACACACACGAGTGACAGTGCACGGGTCGGGGGCCCCCCGTGCCCCGCGCCTGTCACTCGTGTGTATATATATATATGTATATATATATGTATATATGTATATATATGTATGTATATATGTATATATATGTATGTATATATGTATATATATATGTATATATGTATGTATATATGTATACGAGTGACAGGCACGGGCCTCCGGCCCGATCTAAGGCGACATTTGTCGTAGGGTGACATTTTTCATGGGGGCGATATTTGTCGTGGGAGGAGACAATTGTCGTAGGGGCGACATTTGTCGTGGGTGCCACAATTATCGTTGGGGCGACAATTGTCGTGGGGGCCGGCATTTGCTGTGCGGGGCGACATTGGTCGTGGGGGCGACACTTGTTGTGGGGGCGGCATTTTCCGTGGGTGCAACATTTGTCGTGCAAGGCGACATTTGTCATTGGTGCGACATTTGTCGTGGGGGCACGATTTGTCGTGGCGGTGGCATTTATTGTGGGTGTGGTATTTCTCGTGGAAGGCGACATTTGTCGTTGGGGCTACGTTTATCGTGGGGGGTGTGCGACATTTGTCTTAGGCGGCAACATTTGTCGTGAGGGTGACATAATTGATGTCATTGTTTTTTAACTCGATCATAGAAGAAAATCAACAGAGGAGATCTAAATATAATCATTAATGATAAAAGAGCACTTAATCTGAAACAAAAAAATGTAGGAAAACTAAAATTAGATCTGAACCAAATTGAAACAAAAACTAAAATTCTTGAAACGAAAAATTATATGTATAATCACCTTAATCAGAGACAAATTCTAATCAAGTTGTAGCATCTTCTAATAAATTTTCTTAAACATTACTACCTAAAATTAGATGGGGGAGATGTTGCAATTCTAAAAACTTAAAAACAACGGAGGAGATCCAAGGCATAAAATTCATTAATGATAAAAGAGCACTTAATCAAAAATTTCATGGCATCCATTCAAAATATAATGATTGGCATAAACCTATATTATATTGGAGAATCCAAGGCATAAATTTTTTTTATTGGCACCCAAAAAAAAAGGTGCAGCAATATCTTTGAACAAAAATCTGATTTTGGCATAGTGAGCTCGATGTGCATTTATTCATTTGATTTTTTTCTATAATTTTTCAGGTATTAGAATTTTGAATGATAATTCACCCTCATGAATATACTTTAAATTATAAATTTTATAAGGTTAGCAAGCCCCTCAATATTTCTTACAATATTGTTGGGAAGGATTACTACATGGGAGAGGTTTTTATTGAAGATTTTCACGCAACCCTAATACAAAAACTTGCTTATATTTGTACAGATTTCAAGTTTATAGCTCAATTTAGTAGCAGATATTTTGTTTTGTGTGATATTGAAGTCATGTTAAACTTCTGGTGGGAGGTAATCTTGCTAAGGCATATTATGCAATCATGCTAGATAAGGATGACTTTGTGTCTGGAACTAATGCTATAAATATTATGAGTTTGTAGTTATAAATCTCATGGTAAATTAAACAGAGAGTGCAGAAATATGAGATTGTAGTTCACCGAAATAGACACAAAAGTCTGACCTGATCAATAGTTTTTGTAAGCCGCACGTTTGCAATTTTTAACTTTAAGCCTCGTGTTTGTATTTTTTAAGTCGGCATTGGCTCAGTCAACCTGGATATACAAACGAAACCATCAGCATTTATAAATTCGCCTACCTTTCAATCAAGCATCCAGACAAAAAGGAAAAGATGGATTTTTTACCTTATTATCAATCTCATCAATTAACGACACTTGCATGTCCAATTCCAAATAATGAAAACAAATAAATGAGTTAGCATTTTTAGAAAAGGCAAACAAGAATTCGACAACAATAACAACACTGAAGAAATTGGAATTCCTTTGTACTTGTTAATACACGTTTCAGATTTTGAAAGCATACTATGTGTCAAGACGTGAGGAGTGGGTCGTGCGTTGACTGTGAGAAGATCTAGCGTTACAATCGGATCGGTGGAGAGAATAAAAATAAAGCCCAAAAAACAAAAAACAAAAAACAAAAACATATAATATCATAAATAAGCTTTTCTTACATAAAGCATTCAAAGGTTATTTTAGATTTTAGCCCCACCATAATTAAAAAGAGGGAAAAATTACTCCTTTATATGCTCTATTTTAAATATTACTAACTTAAATATGGGATCAAAAGGGATGGTAAATTAAGAACAATAATTTGGTCGAAGACATTGCTGCTGTTAATGAGAATGTAAGAAAAATAACAGGGACTTTCAACTCAAACAAATCCCTAAATCTAATAAGAAGCATGAGGAGAAAGATTTATCGGTTTTTTTAGAAGATAAACAGAGAGGTAGATGTGAGAAAGTGAGAGAGAAATGAAAAACTGAACAGTGCGACATAGAGGCAGCCATGGTTTTCACCTTGGGATTGTCTACATTCACCCTTTGCTGCCATAGCCCGAGACCATCATCTGAAGATTGCTGCAATCCCTTTGTTGTCATAGCCCTACACCAACATCTACAAAATATTGATAGTTGCATGAGTTGTCTGAGAAGCCTTCACCCAAGGCCATCCTCCATACCCTAAACATTGCAAAGAAAAACTCATATTGTTAGTCCATTTCAGGTCCATGATGTGGTGAATGTTTAACTTCTACTAATTCAGGAAATAAGTAACAAAATGAATCACGACTCTCATTGTTCTCACCTCCAGTCTACTTTGAAGTTGATTAACTTCATTTTTTTATTGAATTAAGAGCCGTAAGCATATCATTAACCATTAGAAATAAAATCTGCAAAAGAAAATGAAAATGCATAGACTGAAGAGGAACAAAGAACTGCAGTCCAAAAGTCGTTGAAGAAAAAAAATCGAAAGGAGTGTGCGAGCAGCAAGGAGGGAACGCATTTCTGTGATTTTTTTAGGAAGGATGATATGAAGAACATTATATGATAGAGGAAATCAGTAAAGAGATTTAAAATTAGTAAAGAGATCATAGTATGCCCTAAACTGGAACCGAAATCACCGTGCCCTAATTGAGAAATCGACATTACCTGGAACTCTAGAAGAGTTCGACGGTGGAGTGGAAGTGTTCGACGCCTTAGACGACGACGGTGGAGGCCAAAACGTTGAAGCAGAAGGCGGCGGGAAATGGGGGTTTGCGCTGAAACCTAGTGCAGAGGCGTGAGAGGGAGCTTGATGCGGTAGAGTGTCGGAGATTCTGCGGCTGAATCGCGATGCAGAGTAGATGGGAGGGAGCGAAGGAGAGGGAGTGAAGGAGAAGGAGACGCGTAGCTGTTGAAGGCGCGAGAGGGAGCGGGGCTTCTTTCATGCGGTTTGTGTTTGAGTTAGGGCAGAGGGAGAGCGAGTGCATGGAATTGAAGGAGCATATATAAAGATCCACCTTTAATCGGACGATTGCTAATAACCAAACCATACTTGAGGGTGCAGATTTTTTGTATGAATTTTTATTTCACGTTAACCGCAAACCGCACTATTTCTTTTTAAAATAGTATAGATATATGTATGTATATATGTATATATATGTATATATATGTATATATATGTATATATATGTATATATATATATGTATATATATGTATATATATGTATATATATGTACGAGCAGTCGTGCACGGGGGACCCCGTGCGGAACGGCGACATTCGGCGGGGCGGCAACATTCGGCGGGCTGGCGACATTCGGCGGGGGCGGCAACATTCGACGGGGGCGGCGACATTGGTCGTGGGCGGTGACATTGATCGTGGGCGGAGATATTGGTCCTGAAGGCGACATGGATCGTGGAGGGCGACATTGGTCGTGGGGGGCGACATTCGGCAGGGCGGGGTCGACGTTCGGCGGGGGGGGGGGGGGGGGGGGGGGGGCGACATTCGGCGTGGGGCGGCGACATTCGGCGTGGGGCGGCGACATTCGGCGTGGGCGGCAACATTCGGAGGGGGCAGTGACATTCATCGTGGGCGGCAACATTGTTCGTGGACGGCGACATTGGTCGTGGGTGACGACATTCGACGGGGCGACGACATTCGACGTTGACGACGACATTGGTCGTGGTGGGGGCAACATTCAGCAGGGGTGGCAACATTGTGCCGGGGCGGCGACATTCGGCGGGGGAAGCGACATTCGGCGGGGGTGACAACATTCGGCGGGGGCGATGACATGCGGTGGGGACATGCGCCGAGGGAGGCGACGTTCGGCGGGGGAAATGATGTTCGGTGGGGGTGGTGACGTTCGGCGGGGCGGCGGCGTTCGGCGAGGGCAGAGAAAAAGTAGGAAAAGAATTTGTGCAATTATGAATTGAAAATGAGAAGAGATGCAAAAAACAGGAATGTTTAGGCATTTTATAATATTGAAGAGACGCAGAAAAGATGTCAACACAAAAATTGATTTATCTTCGGCAAAAATACAATAAACATAGCAGTCAACATAGAGAATAGGACGGTTATCATTGTGTTAGCTAAAACAATTATAACAATGAACCACTTTATAGTTAATATAACAATGAACCAGCTAAAATAATGAACCGCGAAGATGAGAAGAGACACTAAATAGAAGCTTAGGCTATGGCTGCTCCTGCAACAACTTTGGATTAAACTATGCGAAAAAATGAGGAAAAAGTTGAAGAATGTACATGAGATTTTGTTGGTGACTACTGAAATGTATTGAAAACTTCCCTTAATAAATTAAACTGATGCCTGATTGCACAGTTTATGAAATCACCAAAGGATCTACTACTGGCTATGGAAACTGCAAGCTAATCCCTAAAGATTGCGAACTATGCCCGCAAGGTCAATCCAAACGTAAAAATTTGTTGAAATAGAATACAAATTTACAAATTTATCAAATATGACGGAAAATGCGGAACTATGGATGTAATGAACAATGATTTCATTGAGAGCGAATACAAATTGAACAACAATTGAAATATCACGGGGTCACTTTGATGTATCCTACAAATCCCAGAACAACCTGCTCAAACTTTGATGATTCTTCCAGTGGGGTGACTCTAATCTGAATTCTTTCAACATAAGAATCAAGCAATCTGACCAAATAATTTAGCCTAACTTGACCAAGTGCTTCAACCTCTATCCTGAATTCTTTTTCAGTGTGCCCCTTACTGGAGAAATAGATTAATTTATAGATATTACAGTGTATAATTTAGAATCATTAACTTGGATAACAAAGGAGAAGCAATGAATAATTCAAAATCATTAACTGGATAACAAAGCAGTGCATGCGGCTTGGCTCGTTACACATGAACCACTCCCAATAGGTGAAAATAGATTAATTTACAGCGAGCTCAACAACCACTAAACTCCACCAACACAAAATAAAATATAAAATCAAGTAGAATAAGTTAAAATAGATCAAAAACCATTGAAAGAGCAAACACATCTCTTTGCACAGGCATGGTCATTTTTGGAGAACTTGTATAAGGGAGAAGAACTTCCATTGGCCGCTTCCCTACTGTAAAGTGTGCTAAAATAATTGAAAATCATTAACCAACCATTAATCAGATAATGTTATACTAAGTAGAGTATCAAGTTACAAATTAAAAAAAGTTGTAGAAACTCTAAAGCCGCAAGAGGAGCACTTTAAGCTCTGAAGAATTAGGCATGCTCGATCTTTAAGCTAAATAGGACTTGAACACTGAATGAAAATGCTGAACTAAGTTGGGTACACTCTTAGTAAGCATTATATTTTACCAAAATATAATGACCCTTGAGGTTCCACAATCCTAAGCAAAACCTAAAGAACATTGACTTAAACAATGTGCTGATAGAGCTATATTGAGAAAGCAAAATGATTTGTAAATATATATGTATATGCATATACACAATCGCATGGCATTGAAAAATATAAAGGAAAATTATAGTTGAGTTATACACAACATACCGCCGCCCAACTGTACATAGCCTGAAAACCAGTGGTCTTACCGCCTTATTGTCTACTCACTTTCATATTTCATTAAATATCTAAAAGAGCATGTTTTCAGAGAAGAAAATCAAATCCACTGAACATATTGCACAATTTCTTTAGTCCCCTTCTTTAGAAACTTCTTCTTGGGTTTCCTTTTCTAAAACAGCAAGTTTTTAAAAATGGCAGCATATCAATAAAAATAAAAACTTCCTAAAAACTTCAATCGATGTGATTTTCAAACTGTTTTGGGTTTTCCTGTTGGGAATAAAAAACTCTCTACAACTTACATAATTAGGAATAAAAACTTCCAGTTGGGTTTGATTTTTAGAGAAGACAAACCCTCATTCAAGCTTCAAATTTTGTATATTATTATTATTCATTTGATTTCCAGGTGATCTTAGAATATGTTTCTTAGAATATATTATTATTATTATTCAGGCAAATTATTCAGATGAAAATCTTATGTTCGCCTAAAATTGCACTCACCTGTGATCCAAGCTCTATCCCCGCCAAATAATCTGCACAACTAAATAATGAAAATTAGAACAGGAATCCGATTAAATAAAATTTATGTATAAGATTCATAGACATGTTTCTGTAGGTCTTTTCGAGTTGCTGTAATGTCTAAACTATGAACCAACTCATTCAACTTTTTCAGTGAAATCAAAAACAATATTTGTAGGATTCAGGTGCATAATAAATGATGGCAGGAAGTAGATTGTGGGCAATAAAGATAGTTTCTCTAATGTCTTGAGCAAATCATTGGAGCATTTAGACAAACACATATTGGGCAGTAAAAATAAATTTTTTTGTTATTAGTTGTTGCGTACAAACACATTGACAATGCCTAGCATCAAAATAAAAATAGAATGGAGAGAATTCAATAGATTTGTTGCGCTGGTATTGAAGATCATAACATTGAAAATCAGAATCACATTTAACAAAATCAGAATCATCAAAAACACATTGACAATGCGTGGAAATAAAAATGAAAAATGTAGGGAACTTAGATAAGAAGAATGAGGGGGAAATAAGAGCAGAAGAAGGAGGTGTTACCAACCAAAATGACATTGATCTTGCTGGGCCTGGAAATCAAAATGAGAAAGAAAATGGCAAAACACACGGATTGCATGTCTTGCACTAATCTCATGCGATTGGGAGCACCAATAGAAGGAGAAGAGATGTAGCAGAGGTCGTGCGATGGGGAGGGGAGGAGGCATTGTCGAGCAGCTACCAGGCAACCTGCAGGAAGGCGTTCCAGAGAAGGGTTTTTTAGCAGTCGAGGAACACAGGAGGAGGAGCGTGCCGTGCGGGAGGAGATTTGCAGGATGCTGGCGGGAGGAGCAGCGTGCAGAGGAGAAGCTTGACGTGCGGGAGGAGCAGCCTGCAGCTTTCGGCGGGTGGCAGTCAGGAGCAGCGTGCCGTAAAGATGAATAGGGAGGGTTAATGAAAAAGTATTTTAGTATAGATTTTTTATTTTAGTGCCGGCTGGAATGACAAAAAAATCAAGATTTTGTAAAAGCAGGTGGCAGTTTTTTGAGGGTAATTTGGTCCTGCGAATGTTTCACCAAAGCCACTTTCCTCTTCCCTTATATAATAAAGAAGATATATATATATGTATATATATATATGCATACGAGTGACAGTGCACGGGGAGCCCTCTGTGCCCCGCGTGACGGTATCATGTCCGCCTCCGGCACGCACCCAGTTATATTTTTTTTCTTTTTTCATTTATTTTTATAAATTTTAAAAATAAAATATTATGTATTTTATTTTTAAAATATTTAGATTTTATAAAATATTTTGTATTTTTTTCATTTCTCTCTCTTTCTATTTCTCTCTCTATTTCTCTCTCCAATTCCGCCACCCTCTTTCTCCTTCATCTTTCTCTCTCTTAATTGTGGGCCCCACTCCCTCTCTCCCCTCTCTCCCTCTCTCTTCCTCTCTCCTTATTTATTTCTCTCTCTTTCTCTCTCCAATTCAAAGATGTCGCCCACCTTCTCCTCGCTCTCTCTCTTAATCGTGGGCCTCACTCTCTCTCTCCCCTCTCTCCCTTTCTCTTTCTCTCTCATTATTGAACGGTCGATATTAATTGGCTGGGCATTACACCGATAAGAAGATTTCTTTATATATTAGTATAGATATATATATATATGTACAACCCTCATTCTCCGAGGGTGGGCCCATTCAAAGCCACGTAGGCAAAAGTCAAAGTCAAAAGGTCAACACAGAAGTCAACAGTTCGAGACACCAAGACAAAGTCGGCCTAGAAAAGTTCGTCGAACGCAGCCAAGAGGAGTTCGTCGAACACCGGAGCAGTAGAAGACCTGGGCGAGTATTGGCCTGGCATGTGCGAGCATCACCCAATACTCGCCAGATGAGCGACTATGGCTTAATGCTCGCCGAGTATCCCATAGCCGCCAGGCAGGGGATGGGCTATAAAAACCCCCCTACCCCTTGGTTTTCCTATAAATAGGATCCCATTGGTACTTGGATTGACACCTGAACTTGAGCTTTTGGAACCCCCCTCGTTCAAATTCTCAATCCTGTCGACCTTGGCCGTTACGCCCGGTACTAGCCAAGTCGGTGCCTTCCTCGTACCCTGCTCGGACATTTTTTGGTTGTGGAGGGGAAGTCTCTTCTGAGCTTCTGGGTACGTGGTGGGACCTCCCTGCCGTGGCGTCTGGGGTCCTGTTTGTTGCTCTTCTAGCTTCCTCGTAGTTGCCAGTCAAGCTGTCTCTTCGAGCCGCTTGGCAAGTAATCTTCGACTGCATTGGTCCGAATTTTGGAGCCTAGGATTTTCCTGGCTTCAACACTTTAGTGCGGTGAGCGTGGACCGTAGCCAGGGAAGGAAAGCTTAGTGGGAAGAAAAGATGGTGGTAGTAGGCGACCAGGAGGAGGTTGTCGGCAACTCGGTCGGTGGTGGCGGGTTCGTAACGTTGGCAGCCTTTGAAGATTTCTCGCGGCGAATTGAAGGAACCCTTCGAGCAGTTCTTCAAACTCGCACAGAGGGGACGGCGACTTCACCCCATCGTCCGGTTGTGATCGAAGAAGGTGCTCCCTCCAGGCGAGCAGGGAAGGATCATGTGGAAGAGCCTGAGCGACCAAGGAAGTCGCAATTCTGCCTGCAAAACTCACAAGGGGCTGGCGGGGTCCGGTTTCACGAAGAGGAAGAGCAGGCGAGATACTACGGTACTCGCCCTTATAGCGAGTATGAAGGCGGTACTCGCCCCTATAGCGAGTATGGGGGTGATACTCGCCAAGCGGAGGATCATCGCCAAGTGGGAGGAAGGACCCCCTTTTACGAGGAGATCGTTGTCGCACCAGTGCCGGAGGGGTTCACGGATCCCGCGATGAATTACTACTCGGGGAGAGAAGACCCTATCTGACACATCCAGTGGTTCGAGGATGTTGCCTCCATCCGGACCATGTCTGACGCCTTCAAATGTAGATTGTTCGCAATCTCCCTCCGAGGGAAGGCGAGGGACTGGTTCCACCAGTTGCCCGAAGGTTCGATCTACTGCTTTGAAGACCTTTGCCAGGGGCTAACGATACGGTTCGCCACGGCAAAGAAGCTGAAGAAGGAGGCGACAGCCCTCTTCCACCTGGTGCAAGGGGCCAAGGAGACGTTGGGAGATTATATCGACCGCTTCCAGGAGGAGGTGTTGAACATCCAGGAGGTGGATGGTCGCACATTGCAGCTAGCCCTGACATTCGGCCTTCGTGAAGGCCTCTTTAAGTTGGAGGTCGGTAGGATCCCTCCATACTCCTACGGCAATCTCATCGAAAGGGCCAACCAGTTCGTCCAGGGTGAGGCTTTCAACCGCGGCTTCCTAGCCAGGCTCACCCGAGTGACCAAGGAAGATGAGGAGGAGGAGGAGGAGAAGACCCCCGAGAAGAAGAAAAAAGAAGAGCTCAGGAGGGCGGAAAAAAGGACGCCGGAGGAGAAGAGAAGGGAGGAAAGAAGGAAGGAGGAGCCAAGAAGGCACGATGAAAAGAGACTCATCGTGGCCCCGGAGCGTCGGGAGGAAGAGAGACGATACCAAGTCCCCGCTAACCGACCGCCTTGGAGGCCGGCTAGGGGACCTCAGCGTAAGGATCGGGAGAGATCCCCAGAGAGAAGACGTCACGATCAACCGGAAAGGCGTCAGGAAAGAAGGAGGGAAGAAGCGATGGCGGTAGCCAGGCCTGGCAACCGGCAGGGAAAGAAGAATCGGAGGAAGATGCGGCAGGAAGAGGATATCCCCCTCTTTTGTGACCTGCATCAGGTGGCAGGTCACGGGGCGATGGCTTGCCCAGATTTTTGGGAAGCCCGTCGAAGGTTGACAACAGGAGAGGCAGAGGAGTGGGGGTGATCCACAGTGGTGCAGGGCTGGGAGCTTCCCGCAAGGGAAGTCTCCATCAGATCTATCGGAGGAGTGTCGCCTCGACCTCACAAGCACCGCCCCCGTTAGAGGAGATCACCTTCTCCGAAGAAGACATGCTAGGGAATGAGAACCCCTTCCATGATGCCCTCGTAGTCCAAGCAGCAGTTGAAGTACTGCCAGGGAGACGTTCAGGTGAGGATCAGGAGCGATCCAAGAGCCACCCGCGAGTGTTACCTTAGCGCCGTCAGCACTATCAGCTGGATGGCCGAGGCCGAGGAGTTCGAGAAGACGCTGGGTAGCACGGCCAGGCTGGAGGCATCCGAGGAGATAGAAGAAATTGAAGTACTCTCCGCTGCAGGAGTACCTGGGTTGCTGAAGATCGGAGGATCGCTGAAGGTCAGCGAGAAGGTGGAGATGGCGACGTGCCTGCAAGAGAACGTCGACATCTTCGCTTGGAGTGTAGTCGAGATGTCGGGGATCGATCAAGAGGTTGCCTGCCATCATCTCAACATGGACCCGGCCGCTAAGCCCGTCCGCCAGAAGAAGAGGTCCAGTGCCACCATGCTGGCTAGACCTATCCGAGAGGAAGTAAAGAAACTGCTGGATGCAGGTTTTGTATCCGAGATCCAGTATCCAGGCTGGGTCTCAAATGTTGTAATGGTTAAGAAGAGTGGAGGGGGCTGGAGAATGTGTGTAGATTTTTCGTTGATGAATAAAAGCTACCCGAAGGATTGTTATCCCTTGCCTCGGATCGACGCGCTGGTTGATTCCTCCGTCGGTTTTTCTGTGATGAGCTTTCTTGATGCATTTTCAAGATACCACCAGATCTGGATGCATCCCCCCGACTGTCGCAATGTGTCCTTCATCACGGGTGATGGCTGCTACAGCTATAGGATGATGCCTTTCGGCTTGAAGAGCGCTGTGGCCACCTACCAGCGGATGATGGACCACGTGTTCAAGGGGCAAAAGGGGAGGAATCTGGAGGTGTACGTGGACGACCTCTTAGTTAAAAGCAAGAGCGCCCGAGAGCATGTGGTCGATCTGGTGGAGACCTTCGCGACGCTCAGGAAGTTCAAGATGCGGCTCAATCCCGCAAAGTGCGTATTCGGGGCTGGAAGAGGAAAATTCCTGGGACATCTCATCACCCCGGGGGGGAGTGGAGCCGAACCCTGCCAAGGTCAAGGCAATCCTGGAGATGACATCGCCAAAGACCATGAAAGAAGTTAAAAGGCTAACAGGAAGGTTGGCAGGTCTTAGCCGCTTTCTGTCCAAGGCAGGAGAGAAGTGCTCTCCCTTTTTCAAGACGCTTCGTAAGAGCGAAAGCTTTGCATGGTCCGACGAATGCGAGAAGGCGTTCGGTAGGCTGAAGGAGCAGTTGACTCAGACACCTCTCCTTCAGAGCCCGAAAGAAGGTGAAGACCTACTCATCTACTTGGGAGTAGGGGTGGAAGCGGTAAGTTCTGTACTAGTCCGGGGAGAAGGAAGGAAGCAGCTCCCCATTTATTATGTTAGCCAGGTGCTCAAGAAGGCGGAGCTGAAGTATCCAATCTTGGAAAAAATTGCCTTCGCCTTGGTGGTGTCGGCGCGGAAGCTCCGGCCTTATTTTCAAGCTCACTCCATCCGGGTCGTAATCGACCATCCTCTCCAAAATGTATTGGAAGGGGTGGAACATTCGGGAAGGCTGACGAAATGGTCGGTAGAGTTCAACGAGTTCGACATTTCCTTCTCGCTTCGGGTGGCGATCAAAGCGCAGGCGGTAGCTGATTTCCTGGCTGACTTCTCGGTAGAAGCAGAACCAGGGGAAGAAGTTTTCACTCCCATTCCTTGGAGGATGTTCGTGGACGGAGCTTCGGGCAAAAACTCTGTGGGAGTGGGCATCGTGCTGGTCAGCCTACAGGGGACTAGGATCGAGCAGGCAGTCGAGATCCTCTTCCCCGTCACGAACAATCAAGCCGAGTACGAAGCCATAGTGGCAGGCTTGCGTCTCGCAAGAGAGTTGGGGATTCAAGACATCAGGGCCTTCACGGATTCAATGGTGGTCGCGTCACAGATCCGGGGAGAGTTCGAAGTACGCGACACCATCCTGCAGAAATATCTGGTCAAGGTGAAGGGATTGGTATGAACTTTCCTGTCCTTCTTCGTTGAGCATGTCCCAAGAGAGAAGAACTCAGCAGCGGACCGTCTGGCCAAGTACGAGCCAAGAGCAGAAGGGACCATCACGGAGCTATTCCAACCATCCATTCAAGAAGGGGAGATGATGGAGATCGACCGACGTCCTTCGTAGATGGATCCGTTCATCTCCTTCCTAAGATCCGGACAGCTCCCAGCAGAAGGTGACCAAAGAAAGTTTCGATACAAGACGACGTACTACTTATTACCAGATGGGGAGCTATATCGCAAAACCATCTCGGGCCCTCTGGCTAGATGTGTCTCTGAAGACAAAGTACCTCGAGTGCTGGAGGAGATCCACTCGGGAGAGTGCGGAAGTCATTCTGGGACTCGCACTTTGGAGCAAAGGATCTTGAGGCATGGCTACTTCTGGCCCACTATCCGAAAGGATGCGGAGGTCTTCTCAAAGAGGTGCCAGAAGTGCCAGCTGTTTGCCCCCCTTCAATTACAGCCAGCCCAACAACTTCGCTCGATCACCTCCCCGTGGCCGTTCACTATCTGGGGGATGGATCTGATAGGTCCCTTTCCCTCGGCTAATGGCCAGAGGAAGTTCGTCATAGTCATGATCGACTACTTCTCCAAGTGGATCGAGGCCAAAGCACTGGCCAAGACCACCTCTCAAATCGTGAAGAACTTCATATGGGGAGAGATCGTCTGCAGATTCGGAATCCCCCTCGCCATCATCACTGACAATGGTCCCCAATTCGCCAGCTTGGAGCTGGAAGATTTCTGCAAGCAACTCGGGACTGATCTCTGTTTCGCCTCTGTCCACCATCCCCGGAGTAATGGGCAAGTAGAAGCCGCCAACAAGCTAATCATCAACCTCTTGAAGAAGAAGGTCGAGAACCTACGAGGTAATTGGGCGGAGCAGCTCCCCTCGGTTTTGTGGGCTTTGAGAACCACTCCTAGCTCAGCCACAGGGGAAACCCCGTTCAAACTCTCTCACGGGTCCGAGGCTCTCATCTCGGTGGATTTCGAAGTCAGAAGTCCCAGGTTGGTTGCGGCCCAGGATGGAGATGAAGAATGGCGGTTGGAGAATAACGAAGCACAGGAGATGTCACTCGACTACATTGAGGAACTCCGAGACTTGGCATCTGCCAGGCAGGAGGAGATCAAGCGCTGAATGGCAAAGCACTTCGACAAACATGTCCTCCTCAGACACTTCCTAACAGGGGATCTAGTCATGAAGAAAGTGGACACGGCGGGAAGATCAGCAGCCGTAGGGAAGCTCAACTCAAATTGGGAAGGGCCCTTCATCGTCCACGAGGCTCTCATGACGGGAGGATATCGTCTACTGAACCAAGAAGGAGAGCTATTGGGGAATACTTGGAGCGGCGAGGACCTGAAGAGGTTTTATCCCTGAGCAGGGAAGGTGTATTCTCCCCCTCTTTTGTAATTCCCTACGATGAATATAAATTCCTCGCCCCCCCCCCCCGAAAAATGGGCTACGAGAGTTTCTTTTCTTCTCTTCTATTAAAAATTAATTGTCTAAAGGAAGGTGAAGTCGATCTACACGATGGGTTGGGAAACTGGCCTCCGACTTGATTCTTATAAAACCCAGAATGGGTGATGGGACGGTGCCTCGGTAGTGCGTTCTCATAAGACAAAGCCTCTGCACTGACGGTCAAGATCAGCTCCCCCCTTGCACGTTGGCTGCAGGAACCCTCCGACAGCACCTCTCATCCGGCTGGTAAGATTATCAGGAAGAAGTCTGGACGCTGACCTCCCAACTCGACGAAGAGATGATCCACATAACCTCGCGGAGGACCCTTGAATAAAGGGGTCATAAACCCTCGAGAGCCAAAGGCTCACAGCAAAGCACTTCGCTCTCGTTTACTTCTTTCAATCATTTGAGTAGGTGTGTTTAAATCCTCTTTGGTTGTCAAGTATGGCAGGAAAGTGTCGATCTCTTCAACATCATCAACAAGAGCAGTAGGATGGAGACCTTGGGATGGTGTGTTCCTTTGGAAGGTGCTCCATTGGAACCTCCCCGACAGTCATTCCCTACTGTGTCGATCTCTTCTACAACATCAACAAGAGCAGTAGGATGGAGACCTTGGGATGGTGTGTTCCCTTGGAAGGTGCTCCATTGGAACCTCCCCGACAGTCATTCCCTACTGTGTCGATCTCTTCAACAACATCAACAAGAGCAGTAGGATGGAGACCTTGGGATGGTGTGTTCCCTTGGAAGGTGGTCCATTGGAACCTCCCCGACAGTCATTCCCTACTGTGTCGATCTCTTCAACAACATCAACAAGAGCGATAGGATGGAGACCTTGGGATGGTGTGTTCCTTTGGAAGGTGCTCCATTGGAACCTCCCCGGCGGTCATTCCCTACTGTGTCGATCTCTCCATCAACATCGAATATGGGGACACCAGATGAAATCTTAGAAGTGCATATCTCAAAGATCCTTCTTCCTATGAAGGTGCGAGTATGATGAGGCGAGTATGCGGGTGCGAGTATCCAACAAGCGGGCAAGGTGTGATCGTCGTCCACAGTATCCTATCTCGTCTATGCTTAATCGCCTAGCGAGCACTCAACCTCGCCTCGAACCTAAGAGCCTACACGGCATAATCATAAAAAGAAGAAAAGCAAGAAGCGACTACAAAAGGCGAGCAAAAAATTGTATTTATTTGCTTTCATAAGTACATATACAAAAAAATGCTGTACAGATTTGCAAAATGGAGCCAGGCGACTATTCATCATCATCACCACCATCCTCGCCATCTGCGTTGACATCTTCGCCATCATCACCCTCGTCCTCAGAATCGTCATCTTCGGAATCGGAGGATGAGGATGGAAGATCTCGCATAGGGGAATTGGACTCTTCGGCGAGTAGTGTCGGGATGATGTCCATGACAGTCAGGTCCATTGCCTCCGGCTTCAAGAGGCCATCGACCTTCAGACTGCTTAGAACCACCTTCCCGGTTGCTCGCGCGATCTCCCGACGAATATGCGCCATATCGTCACCGAGTATCCGAATTTGCTTGCCAACCCTGGAGGGGCCCGCTGACGAAGGCTGTTGCTCGACAGGACGAGTTTCCAGCTCGGCGATGCGAACTTGGGCGGCCTCCAAGGTTTGCCGAGTATCCTCCAGCTCCTTCTCCAGCTGAGACACCTTCTTCGCCATTTCCACCTCGGCGGCCTGTACAGATGAAGAAAACGGTTAGCAAACATCGATCGGCGCGAAAGGCGACTATCCCAAAAAACCAAAGAAGCGACGAGCGAGTACCTCATGATCTTTCCACTTGGCGGCCTCCAGCCCCATGGTGATGAGCTTCTTGCTCTGCACCTTGATCACCTGCTCGTACTCAAGCAGTTTCCTCGCCGACGCATGACCGAGCTCGGCAGCTCGCAGGTAAGCTCGCGAGCTCTGGTGCACCAGATACTCAGCAGACCCGTCTTGCAGGGATTCAACATCTGCGCGACCATAAAGAGTGAACATGACGTTAACGCCTCGCCAGAATCCTCCCAATCCTCCGACCAGGCAGGAAGGTTGGTGCTCAAAGTTACTTCATGGGCCCGCTCAGCCCAGGACACCAGAGGGCGACCATAGGCGTCCTCGCTTCCCACACCTTCGCCGAAGTTCGGGTGGCCGCTGGGCTCGCCAGCCTCCGAAGGATTTGCCTTCGCCTTCAGGTCCCTCCTGGCGACCTCCTTCTTTCTCGCAGGCTCGGCGGACTTCGCCTTAGCCTTCCGCTTCTTTGAAGACTCGGCGCCATCACCAGCGACCTCCTGCTCATCGCCACCTGGCGACGAGTCGATCAGAGTAGGAGCCCCTGCCTTCGGCGCCAAAGGAAGAAAATCGCTCGGTAAGGAGCGAGTAGCTGTATCAAGACAGAAAGCAAAGATGTTGGTTATCAGTTGGAGACAAAGTGACGAGTATGACCAAATACTCGCTCAGAAGACTACCTTCGCCCGGGAACACTTCGGCGAGCTCATCTACCCACCTCCTCCAGAGGAAGACATCCAGGCGGCGACCCCGGAAGCTGTCGAGTAGCTTCTCCCGGCTCTCCTCCAAATAAGGGGGAGCGAAGGCACTCTCCGCCAGCTAGAAGGATGAAGTCGGCACGACTCCAAAGTCGCCTTTGATGACGACTAATCGCTCGGTCCAGCGATGGTTCTTGTTCGCCGTGCCGACCAGCGTGCAGACATGATTGCACAAGAAGACGACGTCTTTGGCAGTGGCGCCGAAATGGAATACTCGCCGGAAGACGGATAGATCAAAGGCGATCTTCTGTTCTCGCAAGAAGCAAAGAAAGCCCATGATCATCGCCACTCCGTTTGGGTTGATTTGGGCAGGGACTATCCCGTGGTAGCGGAGTATCTGGCAGACCTCTGACCACAATGGTAGTTGTAGGCCGACTTCGAAGTGGCGGATGGGGAATATCAGCTCGGTCGCCGAGAATGAGTTCAGGCGCTCATCCTCGCGAGGAAGCCTGGCGACATACCCCTGCGACAAGTACTTGGCGGAGAACTCCTTCAGGTCGCTCGACCGAGTAATCGACTTCTTGAAGGAAGTCGCCTCAAAGTTCTTCACATGACTTGCACGACGAATAGCTGCCTCGTCAGCCATTCAGGAAGAAAGGAAATGAAGAAGCGAGTATCAAAGAGGTGAGGAATGGAACAATCGGCAGATACCGCTGGAAAGAAAGGAAAATCGCCAAAAGCGTAATAAATACGTACCCACCCACCACCCCTATTTATAGTACTCGACGAGACTTGGCTTGCCGCGTACGCCGCCGTGAGCACGAGTCAGGGGTGGCGAGCATCGGGGAAAGTCGCCAAAATCAACGGTACACATCAAATCACCAGCGCAAAACAAGCGAGTACCTGCATCAGAATCCTAGAGAACTCGCCAAATAGGCGCGACATTCAAACACTACTCGCAAAACGACAGAAATGAAGATAAACAAAATCAGAGCATTTCAGCACAACAAGCGAGGAATAAAAGGGCGAGATTAAACTACTCGCCAAATAATATTACAGGAGTAAAATGTTCGGATTACAAACATTCGCCAGATGGCGACCTAGCGACTACAAAAGAAAAGGAGAAGAGAAAACAGGTTCTAAGGGAGTTCTTGGGTGTTCGTCTGGGCATCAGGGAGTTGTGGTTGTCGTCGGACCCAACCCATGCGACGAGCGCGCCTATAATGCTCGAAGGCCACTGACATCACATCCTCCCCCTGCCTCAGTTGTTCCTCCATTCTCGCCAGGTGACCAGCTGAGCCCATACTCGCATGTATCCTGACCAGCTCGTCCTGATGCAACTGCAACCGATGATCCATCCTGCCAACCCGGCGCTCCAGATCGTGGACGGACTGAAGACGAGCTTCCACAACAGTTAGGCGAGTATCGAACTCTTCCAACCGGGACATTCGCGCCTCCAACTCGGTCAAACGACGCTGAGGCTCGCTAGCCGTCAGGCGCTCGACCCGAGCCTCCACATCCGTCAAGGGACGATGCAGGTCGCTGATCGCTAAGCGCTCCAACTTCGCCTCCAGATCCAAAATAGCGCGATCCGCCCTCTCTTGGTACTCGCGCGAAGGAAGCCCCACCCCGTCAATCAAAGCTCCCATAGGAGTCTGAGCGCGAGCTGTGAAAGCGACAAATATGAAAGGAGTTTGGGTAACGAGTACAGAAGAGACAGCTTCACACAGAGCAAATAGTTAAGTTACCAGGCCGGAGAGCATCATTCCTCGAACTGCGAGGAGGACTGCGAGATCTCCGAGGAGGGGGACTCCTTCCTCGGTGAGGGGAGGAGCTATGAGGACCAGCACCTCGCCGACCGGATGGGTTCCCGGCAGAGTGCTCCCTGTCGCGAAGAGTTTCCCCCCGACCACGACCATCCACTGGTCTCCCTCCCCCCTTGGGGCGAAGAACCCAGAAGAACCCCAAACCCCGCCTCGGCGCGAGGATTCCTCCAGATGGATTAAGGGAACTGCAGAAGACGAATGGCGCTGATTTCCCTGGATATAGGGAGGAGGAGGGAACGGAGGAGGAGGCGGAAGCCTCTCAGCGGGCAGCTGCGAGCTACTCGCCAGCTCTGATGGATTGGTAGACAGTGGCAGTAGAGGCGCGCTACTCATCGAAGGAGCCCTCTACTCGCTCGACGGCCTCTTCTCCAGAAGAGAGCTATGAAGGATCCGAACCGCGCCACCACGGCGAGAATCCTCCCCAGTCCCGGGCGAGATCATAGGCGATGATCGCAGAGGAATAGCGATCAAAGGCTCCTCCTGAGCATCGGTAAGCGACGGATCTGCGAGATAGTATAGAAAGCATCAGAAACTCGCCAGAAAAATTATACGACTCAAACCAGAAAAACGGCGAGTAGGTAGCTCTCACTTTGTAAAGGAGGGAGTTCAGTTTGAACTTGGGCCGAGATTTCATCCGTACTCGCTTCCGGGGGAACGTTCGACTCAGGAAGATTAGAAGCAGGCGAGCCGGCCGAGTGGCCGAGACCCAAGTCGGCGAGTACCTGCTAGGTACTGCCGACCAGAGAATGGGCGACATTCTCAGAGGCGTCGGCATTCTTCTTCTTCTTATTCTTCTTCTCCTTCTTCTTTTCGAGCCTCTTCCTCTTCCTAGAAGCGAGGAGGCTTCCGCAATGGTGGCAGCAAACTCGCAAGCTCGGCCAAATCAGCGGCAACTTCCTCGGAAATACTGCGCGACATCTTGAGCGAGATCAGAAAAGTCGTGCCCTCAGAGACCCCTCCCCCTCTATATATAGAGCCAGAGCGTCAACCAGCAGGATGCCGACTATCAATCAATACTCGCCAGAAGGCCTGATCGTCGAATGACGATTGGATGATTCTTTTCGAGCAACTACGTTACTCGCAAAGAGCGGGGATTGTGTACAACCCTCATTCTCCGAGGGTGGGCCCATTCAAAGCCACGTAGGCAAAAGTCAAAGTCAAAAGGTCAACACAGAAGTCAACAGTTCGAGACACCAAGACAAAGTTGGCCTAGAAGAGTTCGTCGAACGCAGCCAAGAGGAGTTCGTCGAACACCGGAGCAGTAGAAAACCTGGGCGAGTATTGGTCCGGCATGTGCGAGCATCACCCAGTACTCGCCAGATGAGCGAGTATGGCTTAATGCTCGCCGAGTATCCCATAGTCGCCAGGCAGGGGATGGGCTATAAAAACCCCCCTACCCCTTGGTTTTCCTATAAATAGGACCTCAGGGGTACTTGGATTGGCACCTGAACTTGAGCTCTTGGAACCCCCCTCATTCAAATTCTCAATCCCGTCGACCTTGGCCGTTACTCCCGGTACTAGCCAAGTCGGTGCCTTCCTCGTACCCTGCTCGGCCATTTTTTGGTTGTGGAGGGGAAGTCTCTTCTGAGCTTCTGGGTACGTGGTGGGACCTCCCTACCGTGGCGCCTGGGATCCTGTTTGTTGCTCTTCTAGCTTCCTTGTAGTTGTCAGTCAAGCTGTCTCTTCGAGCCGCTTGGCAGGTAATCTCCGGCTGCATTGGTCCGAATTTTGGAGCCTAGGATTTTCCTGGCTTCAACAATATATATATATACATGTATATATTATACATATATATATATATATACATATATACATATATATATATAATATATATATTATACATATATACATATCTATACTATATTAAAAAAAATATGGTGGTCTACGATTAGCGTGAGATCAAAAATCCAGCAAAAAATATAGGCCGTTCGATATGGCTCCGTATTCCTATCCCCGTCGGATCGGGCACACACTTCCTATAAACCCCCAAATCCGCTACCATAAACCCGTTGTTTACCCCCGCAAGCCGCATTCATACCTTGCGACGCACGAAACCTTCCCATCCCACACCCTCGCTTCTTCTTCCCGGCCTCTGCAGCGCAATCTTTCCGCCAGTCCGATGCTTCTACCACCTCCATCTCATTCGCAACCACCTCTCTATTCTCGCGATTAGGGTTCTCCGCTCGACTGTAGGCCTCCTCCTCCACGATGACTCCAGATCCCGCACGTCATCATCATCCCCTACCACGCACGAAAACGGCGGCACGCTCAGCGATTCTACTGGCTTCAGAACATAGCAATATCAGTTGACATACCCCATCGGCAGAACAGAGCGGTGACCTTCCATGGGTAAGCATAATTTTTGTCGCAGCTTTCTCCTGTTTTCATCTTCTTCCTCTTTTTTCATTTCATATTTTGCAAGCCTGAGAAACCTCGCCAAAGCATTTATCAACGATCATCTGTATGGTCCTCTCCCATCACAGACACCTTCAGCTCTCAATCCATAAATATGCTCAAGGCTTCAAGTCCTATCCTCTTTTTTTATTTTTTGTCGTCCGACCCTTCAACCTCTTTTGATTTGGCTTAACTTAATGCGATCTAGCTTATTAATACTTCCTCATCCAGGTCAAGAGCATCTAGGATACACCATCAGCAAAATCAAAGCAGCGGGCATCCATGGATTAGCTTAATAGAAGAATTGGAGGAAAAAATGGTAGATCGTGAAATTTGTTTGTTAATTCACACCACTCCTCCGCCAGCTATCATGCGCATTGATTTCGTTGTTTTTATTCCTGTTCTTTTGGTTTTCTTTATTTTTTGATTTAATCTTTACTACAACGTGTACTAACCTCAGTTTTTTCATACTTGGGTAATCTGAATTGTTGTACTGATTTGCTAAAATGTTAACTAATTTGCTAAAATGTTCCACACATCTCCAAGAGTTGGACCTATGTCGCGCCAATAACAAAGATAACCAGTGAGTGGGAGGTTTTTCTAATTTCTATTTGATCTCCTTTCAGTTCAGCTATCTACTTTCAAGTCCTAAAATGTATGAATGATTGGTTTCTCATCTGAATGGGTACAATGCTATTGTTTTTAATATTCCCGCACTATTGCTCAAAGAGGAGAGGTAAAGAAGCTCTACCTGATTTTAATCTTCTTCTTGCTGTATTTATATGTATATCACTGCTTCACTGCTTAATCTTATTTTATGATTATTGCTATCAAGTGAACTGGATCAGTTAGGTATGTCTTGAATTTTTATCGGTTATGATTATTGCTGTCAAATGTATGCTCTGTATTTTAAGATTCATCGTTCATTTCTTTTGTATGCTCTTCACAAACATCTCATCGCTCGGCAAAACAAATGGTTAATGATGAGAAAATCTGAAATGTCTAACAATCAACCGATTTTGTTCTATGATCACAGTTAATCCTTAAATCACTTCATTCTCATCTTTTATAAGCAACCAAAGAAGCAATTGATGGACCTCGTACTGCCCACAAAATCCAGCCATTCTTAGCATTGAATGATCTGTAAAGAAATCTCTCTCTTATTTAGGATTCTTAAACCTATTAGGAGCATTTGTTAGTTTGGTTTCTCCTATTTTTAAATTTTTTTGGAGCTTAATAATTTAGGATTACTGCTTCAAGGTATTTCTGTTTTTGAATTATGTTTGGGAATTGGCAGATATTTTTGACAAAAGAATTATATATAAATAATATTATCACAATTTTTTTCCTATTAATATATTCTAATATCTCAAATCAGTTGTCTATTAATATTATCACAATTTTCCAAACTAATTTTATTGATCTCCACACAGGTTTCTTAAACTCATTTGCAATTATCACCATTTCGTGCCTGCTAGCTACTCCCAAGCAGTGACAGTGTTCTCAGGGTGCTCTGATTTTAGGTAACCTAGCGAAATCTATAATCAATTCACTTCTTCCATTAATTAATTATTGTAAAATAATAATCATTTTGATTTCATTGCAACGTGGAATAAGGAAAATTATGATGGTGGATTCCAAGATTTATCTCGGTAATACTCATTTGATTGCTTCTACTAAGAAACGGCTATGGTAATATAAGCTTTCAGTTTTGTTTTAATGTTTGTTCTATGCCAAATTATTAATGCTACTATTTGTTGTTTTTTCGATGCCAATCAGATTTCACTTCCAAGAGAAATAGATTTTGAAGAATTGTTCAATAGGCTTTGTTTTAGTAAAGTTAATACATAGTGGTTATATTTTTGGTTTAAATAATTTCCTTATGTTTCTATGAAATTTGTTAGATCGACCAACAAAATTAATCATAGAACAATTCAAACATTTTCAGAACAACAAAATCATCATTGCTCTAATGAAATTAGAAGAACAATTCCTCATTATTTTTGCTGTTTCTATTGTTCTTTCCCTTCTTCAAACATTTCTAGATAAATCCTCCTTTTCTAAAATTAGAAGAATGATAATTTTAATGTTCTGAATTTATTGTTTTAAGAACGGTATGTTTTCAATTTTGTTTTTGTTGTTCCGAGTTTTGTTTCAGTTTCCTATGGCCGCTCACGAAAAATGTCAGCCCCTACAACAAATGCTGGCCCCTGCGACAAATGTCGCCCCCCACGGCAAATGTCGCCCCCACGATAAATATCTCTCACCACGGCAAATGTCGTCACTCACGATAAATGTAGCTTTCTACGACAAATGTCGTCACTCATGACAAATGTCCACTTGAGCCGTCTTTCCGTCTGTGCTTTTGAAATCATAACCATTTTAATCACCTTTGCAAGCCCACTTGAGCCTACCTATCCTTCTTGCTTAGCTCCACTTAAATTTCACCAGAGCCATACAGCCAAACCTATATTCGCACCAACATATGTGTTTGAATGAGATTTATATTTCTATCATGTTTGGTGTTATCTTTGATGTGTATGGTAGCTTTGAGAATGCTAAAAGAGAAGTTTATAAAGTACTTATAAAAGATTTATTTGTCGAGAAGATATAAAGAAAAAATAAAAAAAAAGAGAAAAAAAAGAAAAAAAATTGGTACAAAAAGAACTTTCAAATGCAATCTCTCGACAAAACAATGTGTGGTCGGCTTAGCACACACCTAGTGTCCAGTTGAAGTCTAGGGGTGTTGTGTAGTTCTTCAATTTGTTGTTTTGGTGATTTTACACTAGTGAGTGTTCAGGCTATGTTGCGTGCGAAGCCCGTCGTTCTTCTACTTATCTAACCTGAACTCAACCTAAGCCAAATCCTAACCTATAAGTCCTATTGATTTTTGATATGAGTCATCTCATGCAGTAGAGAGAGTGCGAACGTGCAAGCCTATGGACACCGACTTTGATGGATTTCTTAGGAGATTGTCCCGAGCTTTGATCCGAGTAATACTCTACTCATTAGTCTCGCTATTTTCCCTTGTGCGCGACCGAAAGACTCACCGGGATTCACCATCCGAGTAAACTAGATTTCAAATTACTATTCTAGAAATAGTTAAATATAATCTTGAGTTAAATTCTATTCTAACATACTTCTACGCACGTGAGCATGCGACTTTGCATGGGTCTCTACCGCTCAAACTCACTCTAACACTCAATTGTTCCGACAAGAGAGCTGAGTAGTTTGCCCGAGACGTGCAAATGGTTAAGTCTGGGGGTGTGATGAGTCTCATTTATATACACATTTATGGGTTCATCTGGGCCGATTATCGAGTCTATGCACTACACTTTAAGCATCTTTTCATTCATATTCGTTATTCCATGCTAAGTGCACTCTTAGGCCTGTTTTGGTGTGCATTTGCGCTCCTTGTCATTGGGGGTAAGCACATGGTGCTCCCCAATCCTTTTCTGTGTTTGATTGGTGCTGGTTTGCCCGTGCGTGAGTAAAACGCACGATCGCCTGTTTCTTCTTGATTTTAGTTATTCTGAGTTTGTCTGTGCGTTCTTACACACGGGCGGATTTGCCCGTGCGTGAGTAAGACGCACGGGCGCTTCTGCTTCTTCTTCAAGTCAAGTTTAATCGTTTAATAACGCACGGGCAATGCACGACCATGCGTTCGCCCGTGCGTGACTAAAATTCCGCCTGTTTAGTATTTAAAGCAGGAAATTTGCAGCATTAGGGACGATTTCCGGGGAGGACGATCCCTCTCGCGGGAAAAGCCAGGGAAGCCCGCCATTTTCACCCTTTCCACCATAGGAGACCACATCCGGTGATCTCCTCCACGATACTTCCATCTGGGATCGTTTGCAAGCTTTCTCCACCACGAGTTCAAGCATTCTTCATCTTGGAGGCCATAGAAGCGTTGAAGATCGCTGGAGAAGTGACAGCCTCCTTCGAGTCCGCACACCATCTGAGGGCCGAGCCCGGAGAGAGACCGACTGTTACAACCCGCATTTTCTCCGTATTAAATAATACATCAGAGTAAGGGAAAATACGCGTCATGATGCCACGTCATGCAGGAGACAACTGCCGACGCTCAGGCGGCTCTAACTTTATACTTTTCTTTAGAAAGTCAAGAACTTTGTGTTTTAAAACATAGCATAAAATTTAAGGTTTTCAATTACCGTGTCCCTCGGTTTAATGGATCAACTAGTCCATAAATAAGAAAGTATACGTTTACGCAGCAAAAAAATACATAATTTACTTCAATCACCTTATATCAGCATGATGAACTAACCAACATTCTAATTATATGAAATTTCTATATTTAGTATAAGTAAAAAGAATTTCTTTTACGGGCTTCAAAAGTAGAGTGATAATGGTTTTAAAAGAGATGTCATGTAGAAAGAATTATGCAGTTTTGTATGTAAAATAACTACTATGCACCCTAACATAAAACCTTCCCAGAGAGCAATTGCATAAATAGCAAATAACGGCAGTAGCATAAAAATAGCAAGACAAAGTCTAACATAAAAGAACTCAGGCTACGGGCGTCAACAAACTGACACGAACCCATAACCCTAACAAGTCTCAAAGAAATCAACAGTCTACCTCTCCAGAAAGGAGTAAAGGAATCAACTACTGCAAATCTGACGGAAGCTGAACTCGGTCAGCTCAACCTGCTACTGGTCCGAACCTGAGGCATTCAAAAGAAAAGAATGCCTCAGCACAAATGCATCAAAATCAAAGAGTAAGAGAAAACTCAACAAAAAAGGGGGTTACCAACCCACCAGGAACAACTATGAATAACAGCAAATCAAGTAAGTATCCATCAAGTAAGGAAAAACTGGCACAAAGTGCAGTCAAAGTTGTAGTTCGACAACATCCAAAGAAGGGAAAGTGTCGAATTGCCCAAGGAGTGAATCACTATCCCAGCTAAAAAATAGTACTGAGGCGGAGGCATTCTTTCCAACCAACCATCAGACTAAAACCCCCGAGGAACAAAAACACTGCGGCGGTGGTTTACAGTCCACCAACCAACAGTCTACCCGTCCACGGAAAAACAACCCGGTACTGGTGGTGGCCATTTCGACCATCCACCGTCCAAAACAACCAACTGGGAAATAGAGACTCACCAAACCCTGACCAAGATGGGCACCACAGGAAAACCCATAAATAATTCCGTGAAGAAACCGGATCTTACCGACGAATTCGTCAAAATAGTCCACGGAACGACGTCTCTCGCGGGTTTGCAAAAGACCGGGGAAGGAGAAGATGAATAGGGTTTTTCGATTCTTACGGAGGAGAAGAAGGCCTTTTATACATATAATAATGAGATAATAATAATAATAATGATAATAATAATAATCATAATAATACTACTAATAATAAAATTAATCTTAATCAGGAGGAAGGGATACGATTCACGGGAGATGAAATCTCTCGGGAAGTAGATTTCACGGGAAGTATTTTAAACTTACGGGAGAATGAGATTTCACGAGAAATATATATAATTCAAGGGAGGATGAGATTTCTCGAGAATGGATTAGGATAGCTCGTGAAAAAATTTCTTTTCTTATATATTACGGTTATTAGTATTAATTTATAATAGTAAATGTAATATTATTTTATTATTATCAAAAGTAAACGAACGCCGAAGTCGACGAAACTCGCACCAAAGGTGAACGGCGGCGCTACGAATCCAACGGCGAAGTCGGAATCAAAATCCGACGTACCGTTCTCGAGATATAAATTTTCGAAGTTTTACGGCGATGGATAATTATACAAATCTTTGAAAAACTACCGAGGCTTCAAATTTGCTCGGAGCACCACGAAACTTTTACAATTTATTTCTAAAATTAAATGATCTAATTTCCTAACGTAAAATTTTCCAATTTCGGGTCGCTCCAAAATTTGGTCGTCTTGACCGAACGGACGCTAAAACGTGCAGCGACGGCGCACCGCTAATTTCGCACTAACGTAACGCCCTACGTCATAATGACGTTATTAATATAATTAAATTAATATCCGAAAATTCGGGGGCGTTACAGCTACTCCCCCTAAAAAGAAGTTTCGTCCCGAAACTTTAACAAATATCTCGATTACAAAAGATAGAATCGAGAAATAAAACTACGGATGAAAATACTTACCAGAGAGATCTAGGAGAAAAGATGAGGATGTGATGTCCTCATAACAGATTCCAATTCCCAAGTCGCGCTCTCAACGCCTTGGTTTCGCCAAAGGACCTTGACCATAGGAATCGTCTTCTTCCGCAACACTCGGTCCTGAGTCTCTAGAATACGAACATGCTCTTCGACATAAGACAGATTAGGTTGCAACTGGGGCACCGAGTCAAGGACATGTCGATCACTACGCACGCACTTTCTCAACTGGCTCACATGAAACACATCGTGAACACCTGGGAAAGTAGCGGGCAACTCCAGCCTATAAGCTGACACTCTGATGCGCTCAACAACTTGGAAAGGTCCCACATACCGGGGATCCAACTTGTGATTCCTTCCAAATCTTTTAACACCTGGCATCAGAGAAACCTTCAGAAAAACCATGTCCCCAACTGTGAACTCCAGATCAACCCTTCTGCGATTAGCATACTTTTCATAACGCTCCTGAGCGATGCGAAGCTTCTCGCGGATATGAGTCACAGCAACATTCATCTCTTCCAAAGCTTCTGGACCTAACAGCGGGCTCTCACCAACCTCGGCCCAAAATAGAGGAGTTCGACAACGCCTCCCATACAAAGCCTCAAAGGGGCCATCTGCAAGCTCTCCTGATAACTATTATTATATGCAAATTCCATCAATCCAAGGCGCTTATCCCAGGCTCCACCATGATCCAAAATATAACATCTGATCATATCCTCCAAAAGCTGATTCACTCTTTCTGTCTGACCATTTGTCTGAGGGTGGTAAGCGGTAGAGTATCTAAGGTCAGTGCCCAAGGCTCCCTGCAAGCTCTGCCAGAAATGAGACATATACCTGGAATCTCGGTCCGACACGATACTCACGGGCACACCGTGCAATCTAATGACCTCATCCAAATAAAGTTCTGCTATTTTCTCCATGGAATAACCAATCTTAAAGGGCACAAAGTGAGCACACTTTGTCAATCTATCAACTATGACCCACACAGAATCATGTCCTCCAGGAGATCTCGGCAAACCGGTAATGAAGTTCATTGAAATACTCTCCCACTTCCAGCTTGGAATATCCAAAGGGTTCAACTTACCTCCAGGCCTCTTATGATCTGCCTTAACACGCTGACAGGTATAACATTCAGAAACATACTTAACAATATCATTCTTAATACCCGACCACCAAACAATCTGCTTCAGATCTTTATACATCTTTGTGGAGCCAGGATGATAGGAAATACTAGAATCATGCGCTTCACTACAGATTTTTGTTCGAATATCCTCAAACGCGGGAATACAATACCTACCCCGATACTTCAAGGTATCCTTGTCATCAATTGAAAAATCTGGTAATTCCCCTTTCTCAGTTCTATTCTGGAGATGCTGCAAATCAGGATCATCCTTCTGATGCAGTCTAGTAAGGGTAATCCAAGAAGGCTCTTCGGCTTCTATACTCGAAGGCGCGGTACTACTGCCGACTGAGATATCCATCAACATAAATTCCTCCACTAAGGACTGCACAGAAAGGTTGAAGACATGCGCGGTCTTTCTACTTAAGGCATCAGCCACCACATTAGCTTTACCCGGATGATATAGGATATCAACTTCATAATCCCCAACATACTCCAACCATATGCGCTGGCGCAAATTCAGTTCTTTCTGGGTAAAGACATACTTTAGACTCTTGTGATCCGTAAAAATCTTGCATGACACTCCATAAAGAAGATGTCTCCAAAGCTTTAAGGCATAAATCACTGCAGCAAATTCTAAGTCATGCATAGGGTAATTCTTTTCATGAATTTTCAATTGTCTTGACCCATAAGCGATCACCTTTCCTTCTTGCATCAAGACGCAACCTAGTCCAACATGAGATGCGTCCACATAAACGGCATACTCCACTCCTTCGGTCGGTAAAGCCAAAACAGGAGCGGTGCACAACCTCCTTTTCAATTCCTGAAAGGCTTCCTCGCACTTATCGCTCCAGACAAAGGCTGCATTCTTCTGGGTAAGCTTAGTCAGAGGTGCCGACAGCACCGAAAATCCCTGCACAAACCTTCTATAATAACCTACCAACCCTAAGAAGCTCCTTATCTCCTTAGGCGTTGTAGGTCTCTTCCAATCCAAAACAGCTGAAATCTTTGCTGGGTCTACCGAAATTCCATCCTTGTTCACCACATGACCCAGGAAAGACACTTGCGAAAGCCAAAATTCGCACTTACTCAACTTCGCATACAGCTTGTGCTCTCTTAGAGCAGACAATACTAAGCGCAAATGCGTATCATGCTCCTCAGCACTTCTTGAGTATACCAACACGTCATCGATGAAAACAACTACAAAATGGTCTAAGAAGTCTTTGAACACTCGGTTCATCCTATCCATAAATGCAGAGGGTGCATTTGTCAAACCAAATGACATCACCAGAAACTCAAAATGACCATAACGGGAACGAAAGGCAGTCCGAGGGACGTCCGACTCGCGGATCCTCAACTGATGATAACCTGAACGAAGATCGATCTTTGAAAACACCGAACTACCACGCAGCTGATCGAATAAATCATCTATCCGCGGCAACGGATATCTGTTCTTAATAGTTACCTTATTCAATTCCCTATAGTCTATGCACAACCTCATAGAACCATCTTTCTTCTTCACAAACAACACTGGAGCACCCCAGGGCGAAGAACTTGGCCTAATGAATCCACACTGCCCACGACAGCACCACGACTGGCAGTTTTGCGTTGTCGGAAATTTCCGACAGCTAATGTCGCCCAGGCGACAGTGAAATTCTATAAATTGGCTCCTTTTATTCGTGCATTCGGAGCTTTGAAGATTCTAAGTCCCTTCCTGAGTGCATTCCATCCAGAGAGCTCCAAAACCTCATGAACTCCCATTTATGCTGAGAAGG
The DNA here is from genome assembly GCA_033032865.1 of Dactylorhiza incarnata. Classification (NCBI taxonomy): domain Eukaryota; kingdom Viridiplantae; phylum Streptophyta; class Magnoliopsida; order Asparagales; family Orchidaceae; genus Dactylorhiza; species Dactylorhiza incarnata. The sequence continues at coordinate 565,999 of JAWHQI010000026.1, read as the reverse complement.
TTTGAAATTGAAGACGAGATCGGACGCGCTTCTACATCAACGATCATCTCGAGGCTTCAACCTTCCTTTCAGAGATCTGAATTTCTAGGGAGTTCTTATTTTATCTTGTATTTTCATTTATATACATTTTACTTTGTATTGGTAGGGAAAATCGCTTCCTTGTGCGGAGCGTCTAAGTCCTTGCGTGGCTTAGGGGAAAATTGCTTCCTTGTGCGAAGCGTCCAAGTCCTTGCGTGGCTTGGTGGGAAATCGTGGCCTTGTGTGCTACGTCTAGATCTTGGGAAGATCTAGAGGATATGCTTGGGCTTGGTCTAGGGAGAGACAAGTGATAGCCTTCCGATCCTTGGGAGAAGGATTGGTAAACACAAATTGTAAAAGTTTTATTATCATATTTGTGCCTTGATCTTAAGCATTGTTAAGATCATTTTATTTGTATGTGAATTTCATGATTATAAAATTATGACTTTTTCTTTAATTGCAAATATGGTTGCTTAATCTTTAACTTAGAAATTTGTGTTTGAATTAATTTGAAAATTACATTGGTTGAAATTTATATAAGTAATTTTTTAGAAAAGTAAAATTTGTTTTAAAAATTCTTAATTAAAAATCGTAATTTAAAAAGGCCCTTATTCACCCCCCCCTCTAAGGGCGCCACAAGATCCAACAATTGGTATCAGAGGGAGGTTGTTCCAAATCGGCTTAACAACCGGGAATAATAGCGTCTCTTGATCATGATCTCGCTTCTACTAGTGGGGAAAATTTTAATATAAATGAAAAAATATTATCACCACCTTTATTTATGGGCAAAAATTTTAAAGGGTGAAAAATATTAATGAAAAAATTTCTTAAGGCCTTAGATGAAAAAGTTTGGAATATTACTATTAAAAAGTCATCTAGCGCACTAACTAGAAACGAAATTATTTTAAATGCAAAATCTATGAATAGTATATTTTGTGCGTTAGACCAAAATATTTTCAAACTTATTTATACTTTACCTACCGCATATGAAATTTGGAGTTTTCTTGAAAGAACTTATGATTCTCCTTCTACAGGTACGGAACATTCACAAGAACCGGAGAATATGCAAGCCTATGCAAATATTCAAGAAAGCTACACACAGGATGGATCCATAGAATGCGCATCAAGCGGAAAGGATGATGGACACTCTTGTTTGGAAGAGAAAGATGAAGAAGACAACGTCACAATATTGGACTCAGTTGATGGCAAAACATCAAGCAAAAGAGAAGACGGAAACTATAGCAAGGTAAGAAAATCTAAATCTTCTCTTTTAGTAACAAATTCTATTTCTACATTTCGTGTGCTTAAACTTGCTAAACGTAAAATTTCAAAGTTGAAACATGCTAATTCCAAATTACGTTTAGAAAATAAAACTGTAAAAGCAAACACTAAAGTAGAATCTTATATTGATGTTTCAAATTCTTATTCATGCTCTTTAATTGAAAATGCTAAACTTTATTTTGATTATAATTCTTTTAAAGAAGAACTCAAGGTTTTAGAAAAAGGACTTTTAATTTCAAAAGAACATAATGAAAAATTGATAAAAGAAAATGATAATTTAAAGGATAAACTAGAATCATTAAAAATATTTATTCAAAAATTTTCATATAATGAAAAATCTCTTTTTTCTAGTTTATCAAATTTTCAAAAGTCTAAAAGCTTAACTTCATATTATAAGAGTAGGTCTATAAGAAAGAGTGGAAATGAAAATCATCTAAATAAGGACCAATCATTTACAACATTTTGTAACTCACTCTTTCAACATTCAATTCTAAAGAAAGACAATCACTCTTATAACTTTTCAAAGAATCCATATAATAAAATTCATTATGATTATCAACATCAATCTATTTTGAAAAATAATTTGAATAAGCATAAATCTCAAATGAATTATTTTTCAAACAAATACAATCATATAAAGATGTCACATAATCATAATATGAATTTTAAAGATAAACAACCAAGGTATGAATGGAGACCCTTAAAGAAAAATGACACATCAACTTTAATAGAAAGGGCTCATTTATCCTTGTCTCCTAAAAAATCATCATGTCGTATTTGGGTACCCAAAGGAACCATCCCTCATGGTCCCCTATGGATACCTAAATTTCTTATTCATTAGTATCCTATCATTTGCATGAAGTAGAAACAATTAAAAATGAAATATCAATTCTCTACTTCATGATATGCTTAATTGTTTTTTCTTTTGTTTGTTTTCTTATTTTTGAGCCAACACGCTAAGGTCACTTAGATATATTATGAAATATGACTTTTACATTTTTAAGCCTAATGTTTATCAAATCAAAATTGAATTAAATTAAACATAAAGTCATAATTTTTAAGTGATCTATCTTTTCTTTTTGTTTTATCCTTTTTAAATCCTTTGCCTATAAATGTCTTATATTATCATTATAAATTGAATGCTAAATTTTCTAAATGATATTATCAAGACTAATGAAATTACTTTCAAAATTGGATTTAAATGGATTTGTAGGGGTCTTAGGCTAAAATATTAAATGCGCAACTAATTGCATATTTGTCTATTTTTCGTTGCTGCATATAATAGCCCCTATATTGAAAATCATAATCGAGAAAAATCAGAATCAAATAATATCAAAAACAATGTGTTTTAAATCAAATATAGTAACTTTGTTGCTAACGCCAGGCGTTATCACTAACGCTGGCGGTAACATATTTTCCTAAAAAAAGATTCTGATTTCTCTGAAAAATTATTTTTACTATCATTATTGTCAAATACCTTGTATTTGTTTAGTCTAATTTCTAAAAATTAAAATCAAAAGAAAATTTTCAAAAATGATAAATATGATTTCACAATCACCACCATGATCTATTAATATCCTATGCTAAAATTCACTATAATCATATATCATAATTCATGATCCATCAAGACCTATCTTAAATCAACTAATTCTATCAACCTTAGGAATTATGAAATATATGATTGCAATTGGTATTATAGTTTCATATCTTGTTTTGTGTGTGTGATGTGCATCTTTATTGTTTGCATGTATATCATAATCTTTAGACCTATGAATTAACTTGGTATCAACAAGATGAAATCAAATAGAATTGTCACTTTATTCTAGGTCTATAAATTTTCAAAACTCTAAAATTGATTACATGCAAACCAATTATATAAATTTAGCATATTTTGCATAACATCCAAATTCATTATCCAAGCCGCACCTCTTTGTATATGCTCAATTTAGTGTTTATGTTAGGATTATCAAAATAGTGACATGCTAAAGGTAGAGAAATTTGAACTTTAAAATTCATGAGTACATTGTGATTTCAAAATCTACTATATGTTCTAAAACTAAAACAAACTCATGTTTTATGAATCAATCCTTAGACTAAAACACTTAGTATATCCATAATCATTAACCTATGACATGTGTCTCACAATAGCGAGGGCGTAGGATTGTGTGCATTAGAGACCTAACCTCTAAGTCATGTCTTGTCCTTAACCGGGGAGGGTTCCAGTGGGGCCTTGAGAGGCACTGGGGGGAAAGAGTGCTAGGTTGAGCGTCGTCTTTTGTATGCATATGGGATTAACACCCCAACCTACGGCATATGTGCAGCTCCTCATGCCCATCCGTCACTTAGTACGGGGCTAGAGTGTAGTCATGTAGTTAAGGTATCTTGATCTTAGATATACTTATATTATATTCATTGCATGAACATTATCTCACTCTTTATACATAAATCATGCATATTTTTTTTATTCTAACATTGCATCATGTGTTTGCATATTTTAATATTTCGAGCTTTAATGAGTTTACCAAACACAAGTATTTGAAAAAACACCAAATACATGCTAAAAGAGCCTTCAAATCTAATCAATATACTCTGAAATTTCAACTGAAGGAAGGTCTCTTTATAATACAAATGAATTGAGAAAAATATTTTTCAAAACATCAAGAAATGCAGTTCTGTTTTGGCGTTAAGAAGTTAATGCCTGGCGTTAGCTCCTTTGCTCCAAAATATTTTTTTTGTTTTGAATTATTTCTGGTATTATTTTAATATTTTGTGTGTTTGTAAAAAGTTTATCTTTTTATTCCTTTTAAAACAAAATTTTATTTCTTTTAAAAGAAATATATATATGTGTATTTTCTCATACATTATTTTTGTTTATTTCTCTGGCATAGAATATCATTTACTGAAAGGGCTATTAAAGACTTCTATGAGTTCCAGAGAATATATATATATATATAAACAAATACAAAATTACAAAACAATTTCAATGAACAAAAATATGTTTTTCTTTCTGTGTGTTTATTGTTTTGTGCATATATAAAAAAAAACGGATTGCTATTCATTGCCATTGTCAAGGATGGATGATTAATTATATCAATTAAAGATTAAATACAATGTTTAATTTAACTTTCAAGTTTCTTAAAAACATTGTTTTGTATTTGTCATGCCTTGAGAATTATCTTGTTATGTGCAATGAAATTGATTATAGATAAACATGTGTAGAAATGTTTAGCATGCCTCTAAGTATGAGTAATGTATTATGTTTGATAATGATTCATTCACTCACTTATTTTTGATAACCTACATGTGTTTACAATCTTATTCTTACATGATTGTGTAGTGTAATAACATAAATAATTAAAATGCCTAAATAGATTACCTACACAACATTGAATTGGTTATTACAATTCTTTGTCTTTCATGCACTTATTCTTTAGAGAAATGTGGTTTACAATGTTATGTTTGCAAAACAAGTGAATTCGGAGTCCTTAGTCAATAAACTAAAAAGCAAATAATAAATGACAAGGAAAACTCCACCAAGCACTACTCACCCTCCTGATAAGTCTTAATGAGCATTGTGAGGTTGAGCACCTTGGCTAAGAATTGTAAAGTGTCTTGTAGCAAACAATTTCTACACCACTTCTCTTTAGTACACCGGATCACATAAAATTTGAAAATAAAGCTAAAAAGTATAAAAGTGATCACCCAAGCACTACTTTGCACCCTGATAAGTCTTAATAAGCATTGTGTGTGCAGAGCACCTTGATAGTTGTACTATTTATTCATGTGCATTGAAATAGTGTGGAAGTAATATTATTTGTGTATTTTAATGTTGTGTTATTTCATTATATATGTCATGTGTTTTTGATTGATTCACTTGTATACTTTATCAAAACACTACTTTGTACACATCATTATCTTTCATAAAACTTCTACTCATGAGAATTGGATCCTAATGCTCATCTACTCAAATCTCTTCAAACTTAAGTAAATGCACTAGATAACAAAGCATGACCGCTACAATGTTTATGTTTACTTGAAATGAAAATTTTATTACATTGTAGTTTGTGTATCTTTTCTTGATATTATGAAATCATGCTTGCAATTTTTTTTTTATCTTAATGGAATAGCATCTCTTCAATCTTTAACTCAAACATCAACTTTTCAAATTTAAAACTCATTATCCTTTATATGGTTTTATCTTCTAAAATGATGTTTATGTTTAAGAGTGCTTATTATTTTCAATACTGTGTTTTCCTTTAAGCAAATGGTATCTTAAAATAGAATGCTTACTTTATCATGTTAGCTATGATGCTTACTACTTTATGTTACATCATGCCTATATTTTTCTCAACAAGTAGTATTTAACAAGCTTTTGATTGCATCCTATTTTTCTTCTCGACATAAAATCTATTACTCTTATATACTCCCATATTTATTATTTCTTCATAATTATTCATTCTTTATTTCAAAATAACTTTTGATAATATCAAAAAAGGGGAGAAATATAAATTCAAGAAATCTCTTACTAATCTCAATTTTTCAGAATTCACCATTGCAATTAATTATAACATTTAGGGGGAGCATATATTTAGGGGGAGAATACAATTTAGGGGGAGTATATTAAAAAGTTTTCATGGAAAGCATCTATGTAGAGGGAGTGATATTGCTCGATCATAACAACCCACTTTTGGTAATAACAAAAGGGGGAGAATAAAATGAGAAATCTAGTGACATAGATATTTAGGGGGAGTAAAATCTATCACGCAGTAAACCTTTTATTCATGCATATCTTTTATCGCACTTATCTATAAACTCACTAATTTCTCATATGGGTATTTGTTATTATCAAAAGGGGGAGATTGTTGGAGCTTGCTTTTCGCATCTCTTGGTTTAAGAATAACAAATACCGTGTTGTATTTGATCTAGTATTTTGTGTGTTTATAGTGGCCAGGTTGTAAAGGTTCAATGAGGAGACAAGTCCTCGTTCATGGGCATGATCAGAGAACGACAAGTCTTAGGTTGGATGAGTTTTGTGTGCTGATCTTAAAATGACCATAACTTTCAATCCAGGAAGAGTTACAGAACGTGCCACCCCATTTCGGAGATGAGAACGACTCAATCTACAGTCTGGAGTAGTTTCGGACGGCAAAAATGAAGATGAGCTGTCGCCCAGACGACAGCAGAGAAGTTACAACTACTTCCCCCACGACAGCACGACGAGAGGCAGTTTTGAGCTGTCGGAAATCCGACATCGATATCGCCCAGGCGACAGCTCGGAGGTTACAACAACTGCCCACGACAGCACCACGACCGGCAGTTTTGCGCTGTCGGAAATTTCCGACAGCTGATGTCGCCCAGGCGACAGTGAAATTCTATAAATTGGCTCCTTTTGTTCGTGCATTCGGAGCTTTGAAGATTCTAAGTCCCTTCCTGAGTGCATTCCATCCAGAGAGCTCCAGAACCTCATGAACTCCCATTTATGCTGAGAAGGTTTGAAATTGAAGACGAGATCGGGCACGCTTCTACATCAACGATCATCTCGAGGCTTCAACCTTCCTTTTAGAGATCTGAATTTCTAGGGAGTTCTTATTTTATCTTGTATTTTCATTTATATACATTTTACTTTGTATTGGTAGGGAAAATCGCTTCCTTGTGCGGAGCGTCTAAGTCCTTGCGTGGCTTAGGGGAAAATCGCTTCCTTGTGCGGAGCGTCCAAGTCCTTGCGTGGCTTGGTGGGAAATCGTGGCCTTGTGTGCTACGTCTAGATCTTGGGAAGATCTAGAGGATAGGCTTGAGCTTGGTCTAGGGAGAGACAAGTGATAGCCTTCCGATCCTTGGGAGAAGGATTGGTAAACACAAATTGTAAAAGTTTTATTATCATATTTGTGCCTTGATCTTAAGCATTGTTATTTTATTTGTATGTGAATTTCATGATTATAAAATTATGACTTTTTCTTTAATTGCAAATATGGTTGCTTAATCTTTAACTTAGAAATTTGTGTTTGAATTAATTTAAAAATTACATTGGTTGAAATTTATATAAGTAATTTTTTAGAAAAGTAAAATTTGTTTTAAAAATTCTTAAGTAAAAATCGTAATTTAAAAAGGCCCTTATTCACCCCCCTCTAAGGGCGCCACAAGATCCAACAGACTCCTGGCGCGGAAAGCCATACACACTCATGGGTTGACCGTTGTCCATCATGAAGTCCAAACGCTTAACCTTGCATTGGATAACCGCATCATATCTGGACAACCAGTCCATGCCCAAAATCACATCGAAATCTTTCAGGTCTAGCACCTTTAAATCCGCAAAAGCTAAGAAGTCACCTAGGAGAATAGGGCATTTCTGGATACCCTGGTCCCACACCACGGAGTCGCTAGAAGGAAACTTAACGCGAAATGCATCGCCAATCTGATCGAGGATCAAACGATGACGCTCTACAAAAGTCCTAGCCACGAATGAGTGGGTAGCACAAGAATCGAACAGAACGCGCGCCCGACGGTTCTTTACCTTAAATTCTCCTATAAAATCGAATACGTAACTAACCACTCGGAAAACGAGACTAAGGATAAAGGCTAAGAGTTAAATTAAAGTCTAACCTGAAATAACTTAGGTGGAATTCTGAGCTTCTTCCCTAGTCATCACGTTCAACTTGTCGTTTCCCCTATCCTGATGCTGCGGCGGCGGCAAAGCCTGAAGTGGCACTGGCTGCAGAATAGGCTGAAAACGTGGGCATTTAGTCTTAACGTGCCCCTTCTGTCCACACTGAAAACACACCTTGTCTTTAGACCAGCAATGAGCAACATCGTGCCCCTTTCGCTTACAGAAGGTACATGTCAGATCTCCTCTGGGAGCGCTCTGTATTGCCGACACTTGCTGCTGTTTCTTAGCTCCCAACATTTTGAAACATTTTTCAAACGGGTGGCCAGGCGACCACAGAAACTACAAACTTCACCACTTCTCTTCTTTGGGGCAGGGTCAGATACCTTGGGGCTTTCCCCCTCTTCGGCCTTTCTCTTATCTTTCCTCATCAACGCACCTCTATTCTTGGCGTTGTCGATAGCCTCGACTTTCAGCGCTGCATCTACTACTTCAGCATAACTTTCAGACCGGTAAGCGATAGCCAATTGCTGAATGTCGCTACGAAGTCCTCCGAGAAATCGCTTCACTCTTCCTGCCTCTGAAGCTACCAAATCTGGAGCAAATCTGCTCAGCTTACTAAATTCAATCTCATACTCACTAACCGTGAGTTGCCTTTGCTTTAGGTGCAGAAAGTCATTCATCAGACGGTCTTGCTCGACCGACGGTAGAAATTTCTTTAACACCATTGCCTTAAATGACTCCCACGAACACCCGTCTACAAGGCTTTCTCTCTCCCTGATCCACCAGCTCTTAGCAAGTCCCTTCAACTGGTAAGCAGCGATCATCACCTTTTGGTCAGCAGAGATTCCCGAGTATGAGAACATCTCCTCAATGGCAACGAACCAGTCATCCAATGCCATGAAATCAGCTCTTCCGTCAAACGTAGGGGGTCCTAGTCGCAGGAAATGCGATATAAAGTTCATCTCTGGTGGCAGCAGAACTGGAGGCACCAAAGGAGCGGGAGGAACAGGCACAGTCTGATCCACTACAGGGTCCTGCACCACAGGCTGCTGCGCTGTGGCTGCAATCATCAACGTCTGAATCTGCGATTGCATCGTGACTAACTGCCTTGACAGAGCCTCATTACTCTGTCGCAGACTCTCCATCATGGCTTCACTCTGCGCACCCGAAGACTCACCCTCCGATTGGGGAGTTGACCTCATCGTAACACGTCTCTTCGACATCACTATAAAAACGAACAAAAGGCTCATCAAAACCCTAACTTGGAATTAGAACTACTCAACTCAGCTCTAACCAAACAGGAAAAGACACTTGCTATAGCTACTACCTTGCTCTGGGATTTTATACAAAAGATGTTATGCTTTAACTTAGGATGATATACTGTCATCCTTTGACTCTTGTGCAAGACACATGGATGTATGAATGTTTAAACATTCTTTTCAAATCATGTGTGTACGAATGTCATCATGTAAATCTTTAGCTTGACACGGGTGCTTTATGCGATGTTATGATATATATGTTGTGCTATGCATTCTAAGAAAAGCCTTAATGCATGTTATGAGCGGCGTACACATGAAATATTATGCATCCCATACTACATAATATCGCATGTAACGAAAAAGGAAAACGTGCTAATGGGCATCCATGTGATGATGGTTATGCATCCCATACTACATAACCGTCACATGTTGCCACCTATGGTGGATCCATATACAAACACATATTATGCATCTCATACTACATAATATGCCCCGTATACTTCTTATCATGCTATGAGTGTAGTGTTCATGCTTCATCCAAGACGTACTGATGACATATCAGTGTGTGTATGCAATGAAACCAAATAACTAAACTATATCAGAATTAGTCGCTCGACCAACTTGTCGAACAAACCTAGCTCTGATACCAACTGTCACAACCCGCATTTTCTCCGTATTAAATAATACATCAGAGTAAGGGAAAATACGCGTCATGATGCCACGTCATGCAGGGGACAACTGCCGACGCTCAGGCGGCTCTAACTTTACACTTTTCTTTAGAAAGTCAAGAACTTTATGTTTTAAAACATAGCTTAAATTTAAGGTTTTCAATTACCGTGTCCCTCGGTTTAATGGATCAACTAGTCCATAAATAAGAAAGTATATGTTTACGCAGCGGAAAATACATAATTTATTTCAATTCACCTTATATGAGCATGATGAACTAACCAACATTCTAATTATATGAAATTTTTATATTTAGTATAAGTAAAAAGAATTTCTTTTACGGGCTTCAAAAGTAGAGTGATAATGGTTTTAAAAGAGATGTCATGTAGAAAGAATTATGCAGTTTTGTATGTAAAATAACTACTATGCACCCTAACATAAAACCTTCCCAGAGAGCAATTGCATAAATAGCAAATAACGGCAGTAGCATAAAAATAGCAAGACAAAGTCTAACATAAAAGAACTCGGGCTATGGGCGTCAACAAACTGACACGAACCCATAACCCTAACAAGTCTCAAAGAAATCAACAGTCTACCTCTCCAGAAAGGAGTAAAGGAATCAACTACTGCAAATCTGACGGAAGCTGAACTCGGTCAGCTCAACCTGCTACTGGTCCGAACCTGAGGCATTCAAAAGAAAAGAATGCCTCAGCACAAAGGCATCAAAATCAAAGAGTAAGAGAAAACTCAACAAAAAAGGGGGGTTACCAACCCACCAGGAACAGCTATGAATAACAGCAAATCAAGTAAGTATCCATCAAGTAAGGAAAAACTGGCACAAAGTGCAGTCAAAGTTGTAGTTCGACAACATCCAAAGAAGGGAAAGTGCCGAATTGCCCAAGGAGTGAATCACTATCCCAGCCAAAACAGTACTGAGGTGGAGGCATTCTTTCCAACCAACCATCAGACTAAAACCCCTGAGGAACAAAAACACTGCGGCGGTGGTTTACAGTCCACCAACCAACAGTCTACCCGTCCACGGAAAAACAACCCGGTACTGGTGGTGGCCATTTCGACCATCCACCGTCCAAAACAACCAACTGGGAAATAGAGACTCACCAAACCCTGACCAAGATATGCACCACAGGAAAACCCGGAAACAATTCCGTGAGGAAACCGGATCTTACCGACGAATTCGTCGAAATACTATCGACGAATCGCGAATACACTTAGCGAAGACACAATCTATGACACATGACGAAGTCGGCGAAAGCCTAAACCTATCGGCGAATTCGTCGAAATGATATCGACGAGTTTAACTATAACGAAATCGGCGAATCTACCTTAAGGGTATTTTGATGGTTTTGACAAGATACGCGACTACTCGGTTGGACACACGATTCTTTAGCGGAAAAAATGATATTTACGTATAATATTTTCTGTCTAAATTAGATAGAAGCAATAATGGTAAATAAATAAAGAACAATAACGTGGCAAAGGGGAAGAGTCCACCACTTGCCTCAAATTTTTCGAAGAAGACGGCCTTTGACTCGCTCCTCATCGCAGATCAACCGCTAGAAATCCTCGAGGAATGATTTCTGAAACTTTTGTGGCGAAAAGGAGGGTTAGGGATACCGGCTCTAACCTCAAAAATCTATGAAACTCGAAATAATTACCGCACACGCGAAGAGCTCGCCGAGAGCTTTCCAGATCTATGCTTCGGCGATGATTTCGTGCTCCGGAGCTCCGGTGGCGGCGATCTGAAGGTCCACAGAACGACGTCTCTCACGGGTTTGCAAAAGACCGGGGAAGGAGAAGATGAATAGGGGTTTTCGGTTCTTACGGAGGAGAAGAAGGCCTTTTATACATATAATAATGAGATAATAATAATAATGATAATAATAATAATCATAATAATGCTAATAATAATAAAATTAATCTTAATCAGGAGGAAGGGATACGATTCACGGGAGATGAAATCTCTCGTGAAGTAGATTTCACGGGAACTATTTTAAACTTACGGGAGAATGAGATTTCACGAGAAATATATATAATTCAAGGGAGGATGAGATTTCTCGAGAATGGATTAGGATGCCTCGTGAAAATTTTTCTTTTCTTATATATTACGGTTATTAGTATTAATTTATAATAGTAAATGTAATATTATTTTATTATTATCAAAAGTAAACGAACGCCGAAGTCGACGAAACTCGCACCAAAGGTGAACGACGGCGCTACGAATCCAACGGCGAAGTCGGAATTAAAATCCGACGTACTGTTCTCGAGATATAAATTTTCGAAGTTTTACGGCGATGGATAATTATACAAATCTTTGAAAAACTACCGAGGCTTCAAATTTGCTCGGAGCGCCGCGAAACTTTTACAATTTATTTCTAAAATTAAATGATCTAATTTCCTAACGTAAAATTTTCCAATTTCGGGTCACTCCAAAATTTGGTCGTCTTGACCGAACGGACGCTAAAACGTGCAGCGACGGCGCACCGCTAATTTCGCACTAACGTAACGCCCTACGTCATAATGACGTTATTAATATAATTAAATTAATATCCGAAAATTCAGGGGCGTTACACCGACAACCTCTCATTCCGGCCGAGAACCCAGGATACGGTGACATCTTCTGTTGGGTCCTTTCTAAACCTTGAACTTGTGCTTATTTTAGTGTTGTTGTAATGAACTCTTGCTAGTCTATTGTTATAGATCCTTTGTGTGATGTTCATGTGCAATGATGCTATGTTATGAGAATCGCTTTGCTTTTCGTTGTGATATTCTGAGTTGTTTGCGTGTGAAGCTATCTAGCAATTGCTAGTGGTGATGTTGACGAAGAGATGAATACGACCCTCGCAAAACCCCGCTCTGTGGCCATTTCACCCGCTTACCGAAGCGCGGCATCGCGGCCGCTGCACTCACCCCCACTTTGCGAAGCGGTGCTTTCGACCCGCATTTCTCTTATTTTTGCAATAGCTTAGGACACCAATCACAACACCCCTTTGTTCTTATTTTCTTCGCTCGTGTAACAATTGGCTCACAACGCAATTCATTCACCACATCCTGCATTCCTCAAGAGATCGACATTCGGGGAAACTATTCCCATAATTATTACTTGACAGCGACCGGTACACTTGCCGAACGCGCATCACCTATCCGAATCTTGGAGACTCAGGAGCGTGTGTTGCGGAAGAAGACGATCCCCATGGTTAAATTTCTTTGGAAGAATCAGGGCATCGAGAGCGCAACTTGGGAGCTGGAGTCTGCCATGAGGAAGACCTATCCTAGCCTCGTCTCTTAGAGGCCAGGTAAATCTTCGATCAAATAATCTTTGAGTTTGTTTCTGTATCTCTCGTGATCGTTGGATTTCAAGTTTCGGGACGTAACTTCCTTTTAGAGGGAGTGACTGTAACGCCCCTGTTTTTGTTAATTATTTTGCGTAGCCGTTGTGACGTAATTTTGGCGTAAGGGTGTTACGTCAACTCGTCAGGTTTAGTTTTGGGCCTTAGCTTAGTTAAAGTATGTAATTTAGATCGAGCGTGCAAAATTTCGCGACGTTTCGAGTTAAAGGGGTTATTTTGGGTAGTTATCAAGATTTTAGCTTCGGGAAGCTTTATCCCGAGTTTGGCTCGTCAGAATTGAATTCTGACTTCGTCGTTGGATTCGTAGCGCCGATTTTCAGTTTAGGTGCGAATTTCATGAAAACCCGAGGTGATTTAGTTGCCCTCGTAGTTTAAATTGAATGTATGAATTATTTATTAATTAATCAATAAAAATTAGGGTTTTATTTAAATACCTAAAATTTAAAAGAAACCTTTTTCCTCTTCTTCTCCATCGAGCCGGCCAGTCCTCGTGCGATAGCGAGAGTGGCGTGTCGAGATCTTCTTCCGGCCGGCGATTTGAGAGCCGTAGTGAACGGAATCGCAAGCGGAGAGTAGATTCGGAAAGCTCTCGGCGAGATCTTCGTTCTAGTGGTAAGAGTTTCATATTTCTTGGGATTTTTGTAGTCAAGGTAGTGACCTAACTCTTCTTTTTGGCCCGAAAAGTTTCAGGTTTTCGTGCTTGAGTGATTTCTTGGCCGATCCATAGCTTTTGGAGCGGAGATCTTCGAGTTTGCAAGGTTTAAGGCAAGTGGCAATTTCTCCTTCTCTTTCGCTGTTGAAGTGTCGTTTCTTGCTTGAGTCTTATCGCATTGCTTAACTCTTGACCTTGGGGTGTTTCTTGGTTAATTTAACTTTTGCATCTCCTTGATCTCACCCTAAAATGTCTAGAATTTCCCCTAGGAAAAATCTGTATGCTGCCTAAACCTTCTCCCTGTTTTCTTGAAAAATACCTTGATCTCTCGAGAAATGCTTCTTCTTCTCGAGAATTGCCTATTTTGATTTCTCGAGAAATGTCATTTATTTCTTGAGAAATGCCTCCTGCAACCTCGAGAACTGCCTAGACTTTCTCCCCGTTTTCTCGAGAAATACCTTGATCTCTCGAGAAATGCTTCTTCTTCTCGAGAATTTCCTATTTTGATTTCTCGAGAAATGCCACTTATTTCTCGAGAAATGCCTCCTGCAACCTCGAGAACTGCCTAGACTTTCTCCCCGTTTTCTCGAGAAATACCTTGATCTCTCGAGAATTGCCTATTTTGATTTCTCGAGAAATGCCTCCTGTTTTCTCGAGAAATGCCCAGTATTCTCTCTGTTTTCTCGAGAAATGGCTCCTGTTTCTCGAGAAGTGCCAAGACCCTTTTTCCTGTTCTCTCGAGAAGTCCTTCCTATTTCTCGAGAAATGCCAGTCCAATTCTAAGTCCTTGAGCTATGCCTCAGGCTTCTCCTCTCTCTTGGGATCTGGTGTCTTCTAAAGTGTATAGGGAGGTGGCCAATGTCTGTACTGTGCCCTTGATCATGATTACTTCCTGCATAAACTCTTGTACCTGCTGCGGTTAAGCATAGTTATGGGTTTCCCTTATGAATCGTCTTGAGCGGTGTTTACTTCATTTATGACCATATCCTTAGGGTATCCTGGTGATTGTTTTCTCGGGCTTCGTCCCGTGCCATAATTAAAGAAATTAATTAAAATGAAACATTGCCTTTAGCCTTGCACGGTGGGCCGTGTTTGGGGGGCAGTGGGGATTTGTTGTAGCCTTGCATGGTGGCCCTTTTAGAGGTGAACCGCGGGCTTGGCCTGTGGTCCCGAGGGCCGTGTTTGGGTGGTTGGGGATAGAGAAACCCCCACCCATTTTAGGCTTTGGGTGGCAAAGGATAAAGGACCGCCACCCGCTTAGCCTGAGCTGATCAGTCTCTTTAAATAGAATTTTACAAGATAAATGAACCATGCTTGTTCCTCTTTATGATATTTGGTGCACTCAGTGCTTTGTTTAGTTCTTTGCTTTAGAGTTCTCCTTTTTCAATAAGTTTGGCCTGGGTTGGTACCCCTTATGCCTTATTTACTTTACTTCTTGTCTCTCTGCCTCTTGTAAATCCCTTGCTGAGGCGTTCTTTGTTTTATTGAATGTCTCAGGTTCTGAGCCATAGCGGCTTTTGGTAGCCCGGAGTCTTCGGGAGTTTTAGTTGTTATTTTACCCCGCTGCTGCGAGGTAGTTGTTGTTAGTTTTCGTCTGGTGTTCAGACATGCTAGTTTGGAGCCAGTGGGTTAGTGTCAGGTTGTTGACGCTCGTTGTGCCTCTTTTGATACTTTATAGTTTACTTGTCAGCTGATGCTACTGCTTTTAGATCTGAGGTATCTTGCTCTCTGGGAATGATTTATGCCTAGGTGCATCATAATTATAAAAGGATTTTTCTTTCATCCTCATCGCATTCTTTTAACTGAAATCCTTAGTTTTAAAGTCACCTAAAAGTATTTTCTATACTTATACTACGCCTAGATATGTGCATATCATTTACTCTATGTCTTGTCATCACGTGCATATAGGACCTTAAGTGAACAAAAATCAAGTATTTTTCCGCTGCAATTTGCATATACTTTCTCGGTGAACTAGTTGATCCACGAACTAAGAGACACAGTTCTTACTCCAAACCCTAATAAACGATTTCAAATGATGAATTATCATGTAATCATGTTTAATTTAAATAAGTAATAGGTTCCCGCCTGAGCGTCTACAGTTGTCTCCTACATGACGTGGCATCATGACGCAAATTTTCTCTTACTCTGATATTCCTAAATTCGGAGAAAATGCGGGTGTGACACTCTTCTTCTTATTCTTCATTTTCTCCTTTTCTTTTAAACCAGCCTATTTAGCAGGTCGCTTCAATTTTTTTCTCATATATTTTACGACATCTTCGTCAGTCACAGCCATCTTCACTATTGCAATCTCATCTGCGTCGAATCATTCCAACTCGGCAAATATGAGGGTTGTACACAATCTCCGCTCTTTTCGAGCTCGTCTCGAGCTCGGAAAGAAAGTCCAACCCACCTATTTGACGAGCGGGTGGAACTTCCCAAGAATCTATGGAGGGTCCCACCAATTGGCTAGAAAAGCCCCAAACTGGGAGGTGAGGGGAACACCATCCTAGAGAGCTCTCCCCACTCCTCTCCCCGAAGAAGGATGGACCCTCCTCAAGATTTCAAAGCTCGTTTCAAGGCTCTCTCCGGGAAGAGTCAAAGCGACCTGGCAGAACTCAGGGCTATTGTAAGACCCTTTTTTTCTTACAAAACTCAGGTCTTATGCCCAGAACCGCCGCTTTGCGGTGACACCAACTTACGGGGAGGTCGCCACTACAAAACGTTGATCCTGCCGGCAATATCGATCACAGAAGAAGAAAGAATAAACAAACTTATAGAAGTTCAAGTACACATCACATAGAAAATAAAACCATCTAAAGAGATGTCCACATCAAATATCTGAACAAAAGGTACGAAAATAATAAAGGGCTCATGCCCTGTGCATCAATTCCTCACTAGAAAAGACAGTCGCGGAAGCAAATCAACTAGAAGTGACACTCACGGATCCTGAGACTGGTGCTCTTGTGCTAGACTGTCCCGCCTCCATCTGCACCGGCCTCTGGTGCTGCTGCGTCTCCTCGGTCTCCTAAAATGATAAGGTCCACCGACAGTTAGTCAAAAGACTAAGCCAATCCCCCACCCCTCCCCCGGTGACTCCTAGGCACCGAGCGGGAGGAATGAAGCAGAGGACAACAAGGGGTGTAAACAATAGCAGATGACGGGTGTATAATCTACAAGAAATGTCTACAATTACACATGTGTATATAGATAATTGAAGCAGTAATATAATGTTGGGTTTTCTAATATCATTTCAAAAATGATAAAACAACATATCATATATGCGCAGCGGAATAAATAACTAGAACAACCCAAAGAGTTAAGGAACTTGCAATTTTACCGATTCAAGAAATAAAACAACATCCACAACACAGTGCAGAAATTATACCTGAAGGGGATTTGAGTCGATACTCAAACCAACATGCTCCTCACTGAGTCTGGTAGAACCAATCTTGAGTTGCAAGAACCGAAATAGATCGGCCCCTCTACAGAGATCCACACAAGTGTTGGAGAACCTCGGTGCCTTGTCAAACAAGGAATGAGTGGGAGAAGAAAAGCTCTCAGCGTCCCCACGGACTGCTAGATCCGAGACAGGGGAGGCGGCGACTATCGGAAGAGGAGAGAAGCCCTAGCGGAACACTTCCAGCGCTGCTCTCTCAAACCACGAAACGGGTCGGTTACAAAATCTGTCTCGCACTACCAACCCTAAGATCGTGATCTGTTTATATACCAAAGGCTGCGTTCGACGAACTCAAGGAGATTTGTGTTAGACGAACTCAAGGAGATCTGCGTTCGACGAACTCAAGAGATCTGCGTTCGACGAACTCAAGAGATCTGCATTCGACGAACTCAAGAGATCTGCGTTCGACGAACTCAAGAGATCTGCGTTTGAAGAACTCAAGAGATCTGCGTTCGACGAACTCAAGGAGATCTGCGTTCGACGAACTCAAGAGATCTGCGTTCGATGAACTCAAGAGATCTGCGTTCGACGAACTCAAGGAGATCTGCGTTCGACGAACTCAAGAGATCTGCGTTCGACGAACTCAAGAAATCTGCGTTCGACGAACTAAAGGAGATCTGCATTCGACGAACTCAAGAAGATCTGCGTTCGACGAACTCAAGGAGATCTGTGATGAGTCCCATTTATATACACATATTTGGACTCATCTGGGCTAGTTTTCACGCACTTGCACTTCATTTTTTGTTCATTAATGCTTATATTTCACTTGTTCACTCTTCTCACACTAAGTGCACTTTTAGGCCCATTGTGGTGTGCAATTGCATGCTTTGTTGTTGGGGGCAAGCACAATGTGCTCCCCATTCTTTTTCTGTGTTTATCTAGTGCTGGAGGTGTTTTCCCAGCTGTTTTATCTTGTATACAGGTGGTCGGATTATCCAGTTTTCCCCCAGAATTCATGATTGTGTGCAACGCACGGTCGTGCGTTTGCTTGACGCACGGACAGTTGCGGTCGTGCGTTCTCATCTAGGCAGAAAACGGGAGATCTGAGTTTGGTTGTGCGTTTTGACGCACGGGCGGAATTGCCCATGCGTGAGTAAAACGCGCAGTCGCCTGTTTCTTCCTATTTTTTTTAGCTTTTCTGAATTTACCCGTGCGTTTTGACGCACGGGCGAATTTGCCCATGCGTGAGTAAATCGCACGGGCAGCGCAGCTTCGTCTTCACGCCAGTTTTTATCATTAATTATCGCACGGTCCACGCACGGTCGTGCGTTCGACCGTGCGTGACCAATTTCTAACTATTTTTCTATATAAGCTGCAGATTCCGCCCTAGAAGGATCGATCTTCTTTCTCGCGCCCAGAGCTCTAGTTCCGCGCCATTTTCACCGCTCCATCACCGCCCACCTTCGGGAGGAGCTCTGGCCGCCATTCTCTTGCAAATCTCAAGCTGGAGCATCCTCTAGGCCTCCTCCATTGTTCGTGCACCTCCAAAGCTCCATTGTGAGGGATTCAGTGCTGCACTTGTGAAGTTCTCCGGTGAGATCGTGGCCAAAGAAGATTGACGAAGAAGACGGGTATAATAGAAGAAGGTGACAGCTCTTCCGGACCCCAGACGGCAGTTGGCGCCCGAGCCCAGACAAGGAGTGACAACCCTAGATTCCGTCCGTGAACCTCCGATGAGTCTCCGTGCTTTGGTTGTAATCTCAACCTCCTTTACATTGTAGTGTGTTATTCCTTAATTAGTTGGGTGTATGAACAATGTTTGCTAAATCTTGTTATGATATTTAGTATTTCATGTCTATGTGAAATTGATATGTGTGGTTTATGCAAGTGAGGAGCGCCCCATTCCATCCTCCATCTCGCCGTCATATTCGTGTGCCGCACTAGCAATTGCTAGTGGCGTGCTTGTCGACGAGGTGCTTGCGACCCTCATTCCGTAAGACTACTCGTCCATCCGCCAAGCTAAGCGGTGCTAACGGCCCGTGTAATCCACCTCGACCACGCCGGTGCGAACCATTCCATCTGCAAGCCTTCTCGTCCATCCGCCTAGCGAAGCGTGGCATAGCGGCCCGTGTAATCCATTCGCCTAACGAAGCAGTGCGCTTAAGGCCTGCATAGTTTGATTTCATTTGCCTACTCGTCCATCCTCCCTTTCGAAGCAGCGCGCTCAAGGCCTGCCTAGTCTCCATCCCGCCAAGCAAAGCATTGCATAGCGGCATTGCATAGGAGTAGTTGTAATATTTTCTCTTTATTTTCCACAAACCAAATCACCCCCTTTCGCATCCATCAGACAAAAAGGGCTTCAATCTCAAGTCCTGCCTCAATAGTAAACTCCACCTTACTGTGTTCCTTGAGAGATTCGATACTTGGGGATTTACTTCCTCATATTATTACTTGAACGATCGGTACACTGCCGTTTCGTGTCGCAGTCTTGCTACCGCCTATAGCGGTGTGCTAAGATTTACGCATCAAGTTTTTGGCGTCGTTGCCGAGGAACACATATGTGTGAGTTGCTGTAGAGGGAGACAAGAGATAGTAGTTCTTCCAGTGTGTATAGCCGCCTTATTATTTTTGTTTGCTTTTTAATTATATATTGTTTGTTATTATTTCTCTCTCCTATTTTAGAGTTTTAGGCAAGTTTAATCCAAGGAGTTTTATTAGTTTGTGTAGATTTCCTTGCAAAGAATTTCAGTTTCATTATATCTGCTTTTATTGTTGAAAATGTCTTCATGGGATATTTCTCGTGGCACTTACGACATGATGGTCTATTATATAGACCAAATGAATGAGTTAAATGCTAGGCAGTGTAGGAACGTTGTTTGCTTGTTGTGTCGAGGAGAGGGTCATGAATTGAAGGACTGTCCTAGTCTTTTCAATCCTGACCGCTGCTCCTCCACTCATGACAACATTGTTCCTTTCACACATTTTTTACCCATGGAGGCAATCATGCCCTCTATCCCCGAGTTTATCTCGTGCATGGACTCCTCACTCCCTGTGTATGGCTTCACTCCTAGTGATGAAGATCACTCATCTGTTGTCCAACAAGGAGAGGAATGTGAGCTCCTAGATGCTCCTGAGTGGGATGTGGAAAGTATCCTTTCCATAGGGGAGGCATTAACAGATCTTTTTGCGGAGGAACCAAATCTTTTTGTTCCTCTAGTTTCTTTGCAAGATTTTTCTACACACATTTTTTTATGATCCTGTCGAAGTAATTGAGCAGGGTGATGATTCTGAGCCTGAGGCTGCTCCCCGGTGGAATGATGAGGGTACTCTCTCTCTGATGAGGAGGTTTGTACTTCCTCATGGGACGAGGAGGTCCAACTCACCACCGAGGCCCTTAAGTTCTTGGGTTCCACTCGCTATGATACTTATGATGATGATAGCGATCTATCATTGGATCTTGCTGGGAGTGAGACCGGGACCACTCCCCCGATTTTTGATTATTTAAGTTTTTCTTCTCTTTTATTTTCTGCCCCCCCTTCTTCATCTGAGCCTGTGCGGGTTGAGTCTTCACAGGTACTCCAGGAGGACTTGGAGCATTTTGCTCTAGTCAATGATGAGTGTATCCTCTCATGTGAGGAGGTTGACCCCTCCTCCATAGTGGAAACCTCATTCATTGCCTTCTCTTCCTGCTGCCTCCCTGAAGATGATACCTTGCTGGGCAAGGATGTTTTTGTTGAGAATAGTGAGGAGGACTCCTCCTCCTTTTCTTACATCCTCTACCCTCTACCTGTGAGGAGCAGGTATTATTATTATTTAGGTAGAGGGGTGACTGTTCTATCTCCGTATCGGTACCCACTACCGACACGAATATTAAGTCAGTTGCCTGTCCACTTCTCCTTCCATACTCCCATTAGCTAGATATTTTCAGGTTTGAATAAGTCGTGTTGGGATGACAATAACCCCAGTAGTTATCTTATCTTTTTTTGCAATTTTTATTTCATCTAGTGTAGTTTAGTTATTGTTTTTCATTTTATTTTGTATATTTTCTTTTGTTTTTGCGGAGCTCACCCATGCAGGTCCTTCTTCTGGATGGCGGATGCTGCAGCTTTTTCTTGGTTTACACGCCAATCTTCTGGTATGCTAACTACTGAGCATTGGGTACTCTCTTTCCCTAGACTTCATTTTTAATTTTCATGGTTATATCTTGTGTTGGATTGTTTAGATTAAGTCTGGGGGAGAGCTGCTTCTCGTTACCCACTGTGCACGCACATGTTGCATTGCATACTAGAAGTAACTTTTATCTCATTTATTTAGTATTGCTCATCATTACCGCACACCACAGCACCCACTTGAGCGCGTACTCATCTGTATGCATGCTCTGAGTTGAATTTAATTCTTCTGCATATTTGGGAAAGTCTAGGTGATGGCTTAGGACTATGTAGCGGAGTAAAATGTTGACTCCAGTAGTGCTCCTAGTCGATTGCTCGGTTGCATAGAAATTTGTGTAGATTAGACTTCTTTTTATACTTATGGTTTTATATTTTTCTATTAGTGTAAATGTTGTTTACTCTACTCAAATGGTGAACGCGGTGCGAATCAAACTGTACCATAGGGATGTGTGTAAAACCCCCGAGGAACAAAAACACTGCGGCGGTGGTTTACAGTCCACCAACCAATAGTCTACCCGTCCACGGAAAAACAACCCGGTACTGGTGGTGGCCATTTCGACCATCCACCATCCAAAACAACCAACTGGGAAATAGAGACTCAACAAACCCTGACCAAGACAGGCACCACAGGAAAACACGAAAACAATTCTGTGAGGAAACCCGATCTTATCGACGAATTCATCGAAATACTATCGACGAATCGCGAATACACTTAGCAAAGACACAATCTATGACACATGACGAAGTCGGCGAAAGCCTAAACCTATCGGCGAATTCGTCGAAATGATATCAACGAGTTTAACTATAACGAAATCGGCGAATCTACCTTAAGGTTATTTTGATGGTTTTGACAAGATACGCGACTACTCGGTTGTACACACGATTCTTTAGCGGAAAAAATGATATTTACGTATAATATTTTCTGTCTAAATTAGATAGAAGCAATAATGGTAAATAAATAAAGAACAATAACGTGGCAAGGGGGAAGAGTCCACCACTTGCCTCAAATTTTTCGAAGAAGACGGCCTCCGACTCGCTCCTCGTCGTAGATCGACCGCTAGAAATCCTCGAGGAACAATTTCTGAAACTTTTGGGGCGAAAAGGAGGGTTAGGGATACCGGCTCTAACCTCAAAAATCTACGAAACTCGAAATAATTACAGCACACGCGAAGAGCTCGGCGAGAGCTTTCCAGATCTATGCTCCGGCGACGATTTCGTTCTTCGGAGCTCCGGTGGCGGCGATCTGAAGGTCCACGTAACGACGTCTCTCGCGGGTTCGCAAAAGACCGGGGAAGGAGAAGATGAATAGGGTTTTTCGATTCTTACGGAGGAGAAGAAGGCCTTTTATACATATAATAATGAGATAATAATAATAATAATAATGATAATAATAATAATCATAATAATACTAATAATAATAAAATTAATCTTAATCAGGAGGAAGGGATACGATTCACGGGAGATGAAATCTCTCGGGAAGTAGATTTCACGGGAAGTATTTTAAACTTACGGGAGAATGAGATTTCACGAGAAATATATATAATTCAAGGGAGGATGAGATTTCTCGAGAATGGATTAGGATGCCTAGTGAAAATTTTTCTTTTCTTATATATCACGGTTATTAGTATTAATTTATAATAGTAAATGTAATATTATTTTATTATTATCAAAAGTAAACGAACGTCGAAGTCGACGAAACTCGCACCAAAGGTGAACGGCGGCGCTACGAATCCAACGGCGAAGTCGGAATCAAAATCCGACGTACCGTTCTCGAGATATAAATTTTCGAAGTTTTACGGCGATGGATAATTATACAAATCTTTGAAAAACTACCTGTTGGGGAAATGATTTCTCTTAACCCCTAGAAATAAGTTGAATATGAATTCTAAGAAAGAAAAACAAGGTTAAGTAAATATGCGTCGAATACTATTCGACGCAACGTCGAAATGAAGTCGACGTTTCCTTCAGATTGAGTCGAAGTAATTTTAGGAAGATTTCGTCGTATGTGTTGTCGATGCTACTCTGATTTCTAGTCGACGCATATGGAGAAGTCGACGCACATTCCTTATTCTCCTCTCGACGTCCAGCCAAGAAGAACTCGACGTTTACGTTGAATGGTAATCGACACACGTCGATTTATATGACAGATTTAAATATGCGTCATATCTCTTTCCTTCTTTCAGTAGATCTGATTTGTATGGAATAAATGTCAATATTTTATAGCCGTTCTGAATCATCCTTTCCTTATATCTGATTCTTGGCTAATTTGATTAAACTTATTTGGACATTATTTGAAATCAAAATTAGTTCTTTCCTTCAACAGAAATAAATATTATGGAAACATTTTCATCTTTCTATTTTTCTGACTGCTAATTGATTATCCTCCTATAGTATTATTTTGAATTAACAGAGCTATTAATAAAGAGGAGGTCGGCAGAAAAAGGAGAACAAGTGATTCACCATTTTACATTTGAAAAAGAGGAAGAGCTCCCAAGTATAGAGAGAAAAATTGAGAAATTGTTCTGCACCAATATTCAAGCACTTCTTCTTCTCCTGCTTCTGAAGTCATTCTGCTGCAAGTTCTGACAGCTCTCACAAAGAGAGAAAAGCTACAAATCTTCTTCTCTCTATAGAAGAAAGATTTAATTCACTTCTTGTGCTTCCAATCTTCTTGCTAGGAAGAAGATTCAATCTTGTTCTTATTTTTTTCTTCTTTCGTATTCTTACTTAAATATTGTAAAAGAGTTTTTAGAATCTCTCTTCAAAAAAATTCAGTGTACTTGTTCTAAGAGTCTCCTTGTCAAAAGACTCAGGGTGGTTCTAAGAGTCTCCTTGTCAAAAGACTCAGGGTGGTTCTAAGAGTATCCTTATCAAAAGACTCAGTGCAAGATAGTGAATTCCTACCAAGGGGGTAGAAGAGTGGACTACCCAAAGTTTGGGGAACCACTATATTTTCTTGTGTTGTGCTGTGATTTCTTTTCTTGCATTTACTTTCTTTACTTGTTTAATTCTTGTTGGGGTGTGGGAAGCTATAATCTGTAATCATACACATATATATATTAACTTTGCACAAAATAATTTCTAATCTCTATTCACCCCCCCCCCCCCCTCTAGAGAATTCTAGTGAGGTAAACTGTGCACTTTCAATTGGTATCAGAGGGAGGTTGATCTAAAAAGGTTAACTCCTTGATCAAAAAGATCCTACCTCTTATTTATATATATATATATACTTTTCTAACAATCAATTTTCACATGGCACAAATCAAAGATTATGCTTCCACCAGACCACCAATGTGCAATCTTGAAAAGTTTGCAGTTTGGAAAACAAGAATCAGAATTTATATGAACTCCATTGATGCTGACTTGTTTAATATTACTGTGACAGGTCCCCCAAAGCCCTATAGAAAGGATGCAAGTGGCAATGTCACACAAACACTTGTTCCAAGATCTGAGTGGACAGAAGATGAGAAGAAGGCTAGAACATATGATCTAAAGGCCATGAACATACTTGTCTCAACTCTCTCAGATGACATCTTTCAAAGGGTTGTTGACTGTGAATCATCCAAAGAAATTTGGGATGCTCTTACAAAGATGGTGGAAGGAAGTGCTGATGAAAAGAAAGATAAGAAGGCCCTATTGATCTCCCAATATGAGAACTTCCAAAAGAAGAATGAAGAGAGTATCTCTGAGATGTATGACAGATTCAGTCTAATCATCAACCAATTGAAAAACTTGGATAGAGAGATCTCCCTCACTGAGATTAATGACAAATTGCTAATGAGCCTCCCCAGTTCATGGGACTCAAGAATATGGGCAATAAGAGACACAAGAGGACAAAAGGAAATCTCTACAGATGCTCTCTTAGGAAAACTCAAATCCTATGAGCAACTACTAAAAACTAGAGAAGAGAAGAAAAGAAGAGAAAACACTCCAATCTCCTCAAAAGACAGGAACATAGCTTTAAAGGCAACAGAAGAAAGGACTCCTGCCACTGAAGAAGAACTATTCAGTTTCCTAGCCAGAAGATTTAAGAAATGGGTTAAGACAGATGGATCAAAAAGTAGGGAGTCAAAACCAAGGTATGACAAAACTCCCACTAAAGAAATTATTTGCTATTCTTGCAGGAAACCTGGACATATTGCCCCAGAATGTCCAGAGAATGCTGAAACAAAGAAAGATCTGAAAAGAAAGGATCTCAAGAAAAATGGGAAGAAGAAAGAAAGAGGCTTTATTGCAGAAGCCTGGAGTGAAACAGACTCTGAGGACAGTTCATCCTCTGAGAGTGACAATGAAGAATCTAGGCAAGAAGACCTATGCTTGATGGCCTTTGAAGGCCCCAAGAATGATGATGGTGCTAAATCTTGGAGTGAGACAGGATCAGAAGTGTAACACCCTGCCAGTACGAAAAGTATAACAGCAGGTCCGGCCGGGACCCCACGCCATACAAACCACACTAGCTAGGAGTTAAAAGGTGATAACCAGAAAAGTAACTACAAAACGAGAGTACAAAACGTAAGCGGAAGCATTAATTAAACCATTCAAAGAGACATGTCCACTATCATAGGAATGAGTCCAGAAGTAAGAGTTACGGCCTTAGGGCCTTACATCAAATCAATGTACAAAACTCCAAAAAAAGCATACATCGGCACGCAGGCCGGCAATACGTGAGAAAACAGGAAAAAGGCTGGCCTTCGAGGGCCAACACAGCAAAAGGGTCAACGCCCGCTACTTCCCGCTAGGCTCACCTGCACCTGCATAAGAACATTCCACCAAGCGGTGGCAAACAAAGTAACGGTCAGCACAGCTGACCAAATTATAACGACCCCACCCCTTTCCCGGGGTGGCGGAAATTCTACCCTGCAAGTAAGCCATACTAGCACAAGTACTAAACTAAAGAAAGTGCAACTACACAAGGTGAGGTTTCAAGCACAATCAATCTTCTAGGTTGAGCATCAAAAGAAGGGAACCTAGGTATGCACATGATGTTGGTTGGGTTCACCCGAAGGTTTCCCACAACCGCCTAAGCAATCGCATGAGGCTAAACATAACATCAAATTCACAACACTCCACCCTAAGGGTCACAACCTTAGGTGGGAAACAAGAGCTTTTGGTCGGTCTAGGTATGACACCTTCCACGACCTCTCCCATGATCACACGGCCTTCATGAGGAAGGGACCTCTCGCCGATCTGCATGGAAACGGGTTCGGTTCAGCTTTGCCCGTGCTCTAATCGTCGCGATCTATCGCACGACGCGGGTACAGCTTCACCTCGGCCCGTAAGGGTTTAGCACTTTCAAGTGCTGCACAAAATATACGCTACGCACCTAACCCCTTCACAAGGATCTAGGCTTCGCGAATTCTCAACAAGGGAGGTACACACGCTCCGCATCAATAACATGGTGAAGGTTTGCCTTCATCCAAAACTCGAAGCATGGGGCTTTCGTAGGGATCTTCACAAGACGCCCACACTTAACTCCCGCAATACTATAGGTGAGTTCACAGAGTCATTCTCCGGCACGCATTCTAGGTCTAACCTAAATGCAACGTCGCAAATCAAGCATCACCGATTCGGGCTCACGGCCACGAATAGGCTTCACACAAAATGCCTAAATCCGCACGACTACCGGATTTTCTACATGCAATATGCCGGGGACGGACACAATCTACCCGGAGTCCCGAAGGACTTGAGGAAATCCTACACTTCACCCATTTGGTGAAAGAGATACCTCATGCAAGCAAAGAAAGAGGAATGAATGGACAAATACAAGTCCAAAGTTCCGGAGGAAGAATCGTTACCCTAGACGTGTTCCTCTTCGCCATGGATCCGAGATTCTACGCGGAGGGAAAGAACCGCACCGGGCTGCACTCTCCGGATCTGGAAACGGCTCGCGAAACGGAGCTCCGGAGCTCCGTCAATGGCGAAATCTCCTCTTCTTCTTCCTTGCCCCCTTCTTCTTCCTCTAGCCGAGGAGAGAGAAACACTATGAAATAATGAGGGTTTAATCCCTCTCCAAAGCCCTAAGACCCCCCAGCATTAAATCCCAGCCGTTGGATCGAATTCCAAGAGATTTGATCGGTCGGATCTTCTTCTCCGCTCAAAATCGCGGAACAGAATAAACAGGGCGCACGATCACAGGCGCACGGTCAGTGGTCGTGCGCGACGAGGGCAAAGGTCGTGCGCACTATCCGGGACAGAACTCTGATTTCTTGCGAATAAGCGCACGATCGCTGGCGCACGATCACTGGTCGTGCGCGAAGAGGGAAATGGTCGTGCGCACTGTCCGAGACAGAACTCGATTCTCTTCTGAATTAACGCACGATCGCTGGCACACGATCACTGGTCGTGCGCGATGAGGCCACTGATCGTGCGCTAAGAGCAGACAGGGAGAATTCTAGCCTGCTTCACGTGCCGCACTACCACTCCGCCTACTTCGCGGAACTACCTGATTTGGGGTGTTACAACTCCACCCTCCTTAAAAGAATTTCGTCCCGAAATCCAGGAAACAGTAATAGCATAAATTACAGTTATACTTTACCTGATGGAAATAGCTCGGGATACTCCGCAAGCATCGTTTGCTCTCTCTCCCAAGAGAGCTCCTCTCGACCGCAGTTATCCCACCGGACTTTTACCATCCGAATGGACTTGTTCCGCAGCTGCTTTACTTCGGTATCTTCGATGCGTAAAGGCTTGACTTTCGTCGACAACCCACTATCAACCGGAACTTTGCCGACCGCAACGATATGAGTAGGCTCTTGCACTGCCTTCCTCAACACTGAAATGTGGAACACGTCGTGCAGACCGCTCAGCTCTGCAGATAGTGCAAGCCGATAAGCCGCATCACCAACACGCTCCACGATCTCGAACGGTCCTAAGTACCTCGGACTGAGCTTTTTCAAGCGTCGAATCCTTGATACCCCTTTGAACGGTTTGATTTTCAAGTAAACCCGGTCACCGACGGCAAACTCTAAGTTCCTACGCTTGGCGTTGAAATACTTTGCTTGCCTATCCTGGGCAACCAATAGCCTTTCGCGTATAGACCGGATCGTCGAAGTTGCTTCTTCAACATCCCTTCGCTTCAATAGCTTAGTATCGCCCGTTTCCGCCCAAGACAACGGCGTACGACACTTCTTACCATAGAGGGCCTCGAAAGGAGCCATCTTTATGCTGGCTTGGTAGCTATTATTGTAGGCGAATTCGATCATATAGAGGTGATCCTCCCACCTCTTTCCAAAGTCTAGAGCGCACATTCGGAGCATATCCTCCATAGTCCTGTTGGTTCTCTCGGTCTGTCCATCCGTTTGCGGGTGGAAGGCCGTGCTGAACTTCAATTTTGTGCCCAACAGTTCATGGATAAGCCTCCAATCTTTCGATGTGAAACGCCCGTCACGATCGCTGACGATGCTACGAGGGACACCGTGCAGTCTCACGATACTATCCACATAGAGCTTTGCTAGCTTCTCTACAGAATCATCCTTCCGGTTCGGGATGAAGTGTGATACCTTTGTCAAACGGTCCACGATCACCCATATGGCGTCGTTTCCATGTTGCGATCTCGGCAATCCGTGCACGAAATCCATCGAAATATCATCAAACTTCCACTCCGGAATCGGCAAGGACTTCAGAAACCCACCGGGACGTTGACATTCCGCTTTCACCAATGCGCAAGTATGACACTTGGCCACGTAAAGGGCAATGTCTTTCTTCATGCCCGGCCACCAGAACAATTTCTTCATATCCATAAACATTTTAGTGCTCCCCGGGTGGATCGAGTACTTGGTATGATGAGCCTCGTACATCAACTCCGCCCGTAGAGTACCAACGTTTGGGATGCATAACCTTTCCTGCTTCCACATAAGGTCGTCTTCGAAGGAGAAATCAGCGTTTAACCCTTCAACGGTTTCCGCTTTGTATCGTTTCAAGCTCTCGTCCAACTCCAATGCTTGTCGAACTCGGTCGGCAAGGTCGTAGTGAACTTCCGTCCAGTTCAAGCATGCTGAAGTAGACGTTCTCCTATCAATGCATATGATCTCCATTTCTTCTAGCTCACGGATTAGACGCTCATCGTGCATCAAAATCCAATTTGCTTGTGCGGGAGCCCGACGACTCAACGCGTCTGCAACTACGTTTCCTTTACCGGGAGTATATTTGATATCGAAGGTGTAGTCCCCAAGGAACTCCATCCACCTCCTTTGGCGCATGTTCAACTCCCTTTGATCTAGTAAGTACTTGAGGCTCTTATGGTCGGTAAAGATATCGATCTTCACGCCATATAGATAGTGTCTCCAAAGTTTGAGGGCAAAAACCACGGCCGCTAGCTCCAAATCATGGACCGGGTAATTCCTCTCGTGAACCTTCAGTTGCCGGGAGCCGTAGGCAATTACCTTCCCGAACTGCACTAGGACACAACCCAAACCACTTCCTGAGGCGTCGCTATATATTTCGTAGCCTTCCGTACCCTGTGGCGAGCATAGAATGGGCGCCGTGGTCAGACGGCTCTTTAGCTCTTCAAAAGCTCGTGCGCACTCGGGCGACCAAACGAACTTATGATCCTTCCTAGTCAGTTTTGTGAGAGGAAGTGCGATCCTCGAGAAGTTTTCCACAAAGCGCCTATAATAGCCGGCAAGTCCTAAGAAACTTCGGACTTCCGCTACGTTTTTCAACAAAGGCCACGCTTGGATCGCTTCTATCTTCGACGGATCAACTGCAATTCCTTCGCCACTAACAACATGACCAAGGAATGCCACTGACGGTAGCCAAAATTCGCACTTGGAGAACTTGGCATATAGCTGACTCCTCCTCAAGGTGCTCAGGACTGCGTGCAGATGCCCTACATGCTCCTCTTCCGACTGAGAGTATACCAAAATGTCGTCGATGAAGACGATCACAAATTGATCTAAATACTCTCGGAATGTCCTATTCATCAAGTCCATGAATACCGACGGTGCGTTGGATAGACCGAACGGCATTACCGTGAACTCAAAGTGCCCAAAGCGGGTACTGAACGCTGTCTTTGGAATGTCGCATTCCCTTATTCGCAGTTGATAGTAGCCGGACCTTAGGTCTAGCTTGGAGTAAACCGTCGACCCCATCAGTTGGTCGAATAGATCATCGATTCTAGGAATCGGATATCGGTTTTTCTCGGTCAACTTGTTTAGCTCTCTATAATCAATACATAGACGCAAGCTCCCATCCTTCTTTTTCACAAAGAGGACCGGTGCACTCCAAGGCGAAGAACTTGGACGTACGTAGCCTTGCTCTAGCAGCTCTTGCAATTGGACCTTCAACTCTGCCAATTCCTTTGGCGCTATTCGGTATGGTGAGCGGGCCACAGGTTTGGCACCTGGCACCAACTCGATACAGAAATCAATCTCCCGATGAGGCGGAGCCCCAGGGAGTTCGTTAGGAAACACGTCGGCGTATTCCGCTACAACTGGGACATCACACAACCTGGGCTTTGGCTCCGAAGCCTCCAACAAGGTGAAGAACAACTCGGCGCCTTTTCTCACCGCCTTAACCACCTGGAGAGCAGACATCAGCGTCTTGCTCGCTCCTCGCATACCGGCGAATGTGGTTTCATCGTCGGTGTTCGTTCCCAGAGTGATCTCCTTTGTATTGCAATCTATGCATGCTCGCTGCTCCGAGAGCCAGTCCATGCCGAAGATCACATCGAATTCAGCTAACGGTAGTAACGACGCTTCCAAGTCGAAATCTTGACTTCCGATTCGCACCTTCACACGGCTCTTCCTATCCGCACTCATTCGAGATCCATTGGGTAGCACTACTTCCAATCTATCCTCTACAAAGGTAGACGGCACTCCGATTCGCACCACGAAGTCCTCAGACAGAAAAGAGTGCGATGCACCCGTATCGAATAGAGCTCTCGCCGGATAGTTGAAAATTAGGACGAAGCCTAATTGTACACAAATAACACATAGTCGTACAACAGTAAGAATCATATACATAGCTGTAAAAGCTAACTTCTAATTCGTACCTGTGACGACATCGGTTTGTCGTATAGCTTCTTGTTGGCCAAGCGAATAGACTCTCGGCTGAGTCGGAATGTGTTGGGAGGCCGAAGACTCTGCCGCTTTGCCCTTTTCCGCAGCCCGAGCATAATCCACCGCTCGATTTGCCGCCTTTGGGGGACCACTTCGACACACCGCAGCTTTGTGTCCCACCTTCCCGCAGGTGAAACACGTAATAGGAGTCCGCGCGGTCGTGGCTCCCGAAACATTCGAAGAAGCTGGTTCCGCCTGCTTGAACTTCTGCTTGTTCCTTCTAAAGTCCGGCTTGGACTGAGAGGCCGGCGCATGAAACTCGGGTTTCTTTACAACACTCTTTGCTTGTACCCTCTTCATGTCCAACTCCAAAGATCTGGCGGTTTGCACCATCACTTGGAAGCCAAACGTCATAGGGCCTGCAAGGAGCAGCCTCAACTCGTCCCGAAGCCCTTCATAGAATTTATTCGTCTTCGTCTCCTCATCCTCCACCAATGCCCCCGCATAACGACTCAGTCTGGTAAACTCATGTAAGTAATCGTCAACGGAGCGATCACCTTGAGTTAATCTCAGGAACTGGTTTTGTAACGCAATGCGTTGGGCAGAGGGGATAAACCGCTGGAGGAACGACTTTGAAAACTCAGCCATTGTTATTTCAGTAATGTCTCTATCGCCGAATTTGTGCAGTTCCTGCTCTTCCCACCACAGCACAGCCTCTCCGTCAAGAAGGAAAGTGGCTAAGGTGACCATCATGGCTTCGTCCGTCGCCGTCGCCCTCAGAGTTCTTTTAGCTCTTGACAACCAGTCTTCTGCCACCGTTGGGGACTCAGATCCCAAGAAGGTGGGAGGATTAAAGCTCAAGAAGTGCTTTAATTGCTGGTCACGCGCTCGCCCCGCAACTACTTGCGCAACTTGACGCTCCACCCTCGGTGCTAACGCCGGTTCCACTGCAGCTACTGGCACAGGGGAATCAACCCTTGGTGCTACCGCAGGTTCCACTGCAGGTTCAACTACCGGGGCTGCATCAGTAGTAGGCGTAGCAGGTTGTGCAAGCCTTTGCGGTTGAGCATTGATCATCGCGAAGACTGCTTCTGCGACCATTCTGATCATCTCAGCCGAAGGAGTGGTCGCTGGCACCTCAGCCGACCCACTACTTTCAGCGGTGTTACGGGGTTGAGACCGCCCCGCAGCACTTCTAGTCACCTATAATCATGCAAGGCACAATTTAGTGACCCTAAACATATCAAACATCAATCATGGAACGCTCAGGTTCCGCAAACAAGTATGTTTTTTTTTTCATTCCTAAGTGGACATTCTTATTAGTTTTTGTCGTTTTAGGTGAATGCACAGCCCGTGCGCACCACCCCTTACAAGGAATTCGTCCCGAATTCGCTAAACTACGGATCGACGCCTTAAGTCCGATACCAAATTGTAACACCCTGCCAGTACGAAAAGTATAACAGCAGGTCCGGCCGGGACCCCACGCCATACAAACCACACTAGCTAGGAGTTAAAAGGTGATAACCAGAAAAGTAACTACAAAACGAGAGTACAAAACGTAAGCGGAAGCATTAATTAAACCATTCAAAGAGACATGTCCACTATCATAGGAATGAGTCCAGAAGTAAGAGTTACGGCCTTAGGGCCTTACATCAAATCAATGTACAAAACTCCAAAAAAAGCATACATCGGCACGCAGGCCGGCAATACGTGAGAAAACAGGAAAAAGGCTGGCCTTCGAGGGCCAACGCAGCAAAAGGGTCAACGCCCGCTACTTCCCGCTAGGCTCACCTGCACCTGCATAAGAACATTCCACCAAGCGGTGGCAAACAAAGTAACGGTCAGCACAGCTGACCAAATTATAACGACCCCACCCCTTTCCCGGGGTGGCGGAAATTCTACCCTGCAAGTAAGCCATACTAGCACAAGTACTAAACTAAAGAAAGTGCAACTACACAAGGTGAGGTTTCAAGCACAATCAATCTTCTAGGTTGAGCATCAAAAGAAGGGAACCTAGGTATGCACATGATGTTGGTTGGGTTCACCCGAAGGTTTCCCACAACCGCCTAAGCAATCGCATGAGGCTAAACATAACATCAAATTCACAACACTCCACCCTAAGGGTCACAACCTTAGGTGGGAAACAAGAGCTTTTGGTCGGTCTAGGTATGACACCTTCCACGACCTCTCCCATGATCACACGGCCTTCATGAGGAAGGGACCTCTCGCCGATCTGCATGGAAACGGGTTCGGTTCAGCTTTGCCCGTGCTCTAATCGTCGCGATCTATCGCACGACGCGGGTACAGCTTCACCTCGGCCCGTAAGGGTTTAGCACTTTCAAGTGCTGCACAAAATATACGCTACGCACCTAACCCCTTCACAAGGATCTAGGCTTCGCGAATTCTCAACAAGGGAGGTACACACGCTCCGCATCAATAACATGGTGAAGGTTTGCCTTCATCCAAAACTCGAAGCATGGGGCTTTCGTAGGGATCTTCACAAGACGCCCACACTTAACTCCCGCAATACTATAGGTGAGTTCACAGAGTCATTCTCCGGCACGCATTCTAGGTCTAACCTAAATGCAACGTCGCAAATCAAGCATCACCGATTCGGGCTCACGGCCACGAATAGGCTTCACACAAAATGCCTAAATCCGCACGACTACCGGATTTTCTACATGCAATATGCCGGGGACGGACACAATCTACCCGGAGTCCCGAAGGACTTGAGGAAATCCTACACTTCACCCATTTGGTGAAAGAGATACCTCATGCAAGCAAAGAAAGAGGAATGAATGGACAAATACAAGTCCAAAGTTCCGGAGGAAGAATCGTTACCCTAGACGTGTTCCTCTTCGCCATGGATCCGAGATTCTACGCGGAGGGAAAGAACCGCACCGGGCTGCACTCTCCGGATCTGGAAACGGCTCGCGAAACGGAGCTCCGGAGCTCCGTCAATGGCGAAATCTCCTCTTCTTCTTCCTTGCCCCCTTCTTCTTCCTCTAGCCTAGGAGAGAGAAACACTATGAAATAATGAGGGTTTAATCCCTCTCCAAAGCCCTAAGACCCCCCAGCATTAAATCCCAGCCGTTGGATCGAATTCCAAGAGATTTGATCGGTCGGATCTTCTTCTCCGCTCAAAATCGCGGAACAGAATAAACAGGGCGCACGATCACAGGCGCACGGTCAGTGGTCGTGCGCGACGAGGGCAAAGGTCGTGCGCACTATCCGGGACAGAACTCTGATTTCTTGCGAATAAGCGCACGATCGCTGGCGCACGATCACTGGTCGTGCGCGAAGAGGGAAATGGTCGTGCGCACTGTCCGAGACAGAACTCGATTCTCTTCTGAATTAACGCACGATCGCTGGCACACGATCACTGGTCGTGCGCGATGAGGCCACTGATCGTGCGCTAAGAGCAGACAGGGAGAATTCTAGCCTGCTTCACGTGCCGCACTACCACTCCGCCTACTTCGCGTAACTACCTGATTTGGGGTGTTACAAGAAGAAAGCATATCTTCTGAAGATGAAAAAGAAAATAGCCTTATTCTCATAGAGGAATCTGAGGATAAGGATGAGGTAAGCATCTTTGATGAAATAGATTTTCAAAGTGATAAATTCAGAAATGATTTTATGGGAATGTGTCTAGATCAATTAAAAGCTAAACAAGAAATCAATGACCTAAAAGAACAAATTCATATGGTCAAGAACCAAAGAAATAAAAAGGATATAAGCTCAATAGATCATGTATTAAGGGCTAACATAAGAGAGAAGGAAATAGAAAGGGCTAGAATAGAAAATCAGTTTCTTAAGGATAAGGTTTCTCAGGCAAAGGCCTTTGAAGAATCAATAAAAATGAGAAGCCAAACTCTTAGAGAAATCACTGGAAAAACAAACAATAAGACACAAAAATCTTGGGCTAGGGGCTGATCCATTAATCAGCCTAATTCCATCCAACAAGCCTGCATGGATGAGCCCTGTAAAATTCACTAAACCCATCCAATCAGCAAACCAAGAAAAAGAATCACAACATAAGAAAGAACACTTCTTCAAGGAAATAAAGGAATTTGATGAAACATCATATTATTCAGCTGATGACTCACAAACTTCATCTGAAGAGACCACTAAACCAAAAGAAACAACATACAAAGGAGTAAAAACAGAAAAAGATAAAATGAAAATTTATGAAGACACAGTCGCGTCGACTTCATATCGACGCATGAATGATAATGCGTCGACTTCTACTCGACGTACCCTCTTAGATGCCTCGACCTCTACTCGATGCTTGAATAAAGATACGTCGACATCCAATCGACGCAACTTCCTCCATGCGTCGATACCAGGTCAACGCAATCTAAGGAATGCGTCGAATATAAATCAACGCAACTATCAACATGCGTCGAATAGATATCAACGCACAAAAGTTCAGAGCAACTTAAATACCTTTCCTCCAAAAGCCTTTCATCCTAACCCATATTCAGGACCCATTCATCCCAATCATGATTTCTATCCTAATCAACACCTCTATCATGATTTCTATCCTAAACATGGTAACCAAAATTCCCATTTTAACCAAAATTTCTATCCTAACCAAAATAAAACTTTCTATTCTGATCAACCCTTTTATTCTTCTCTAAACTCAAATTATCATAATAATAAGATAATCAAGTGCCATATATGTAACAAAACTGGCCACCTTGCCAAACAATGCTGGTATAACCAATCAAACTATCTGTAAAAATTAGTCCAAGGCTGACTTAGAACTAGGTAGAGATAAACACCTAGAATTCTTCAGGAAAATTAAAAGTCACGTCGATCTCTAATCAACGCACCGTCGATAACTCAAATCTATAAGTAAAATCGATGCATGCGTCGACTCCACTCGACGCATACGTCGATAGGAAATCCTATCATCCTAAGTCAGACTATATCGACGCTCACGTCGAATTCCTCTCGACATAACGTCGACTTCATGAAAATGAGCGGCAATACCAAAATATTTTCGGTCACATCCACGGAAGTACCGAATAAGCCTCGACTTGAGCCCAGTTTCGACGCTTCACCTGACTTAAATAGTCTCTTCAGTTAGAAGCCTTCACTTCTCTGCATCTTTCATCCTTCTTGCTCCTCAGACCAGCCGACTTCTTCCTCTCTCTTTCACTAACCTAAAATGGCTCCAAAGACCAACTCAGGCTTCGACATTGACCTTGAGTCCTTCCAAGCAGCCGCAGAAAACTACAAGAGCATCATTGCTCTCTTTACTGAAGCTGGCCTGAACAAACTTATCTCCTGGAAACAGAACTCACAGAGCTGACAACTAATGTTCAAATATCTGAACAAGGAGAAATTCAAGGAACAATCTATGAGACACCTATCTCAATCTCAGTAGAACATATTAGGGCCACCTTTGATCTACCATCAGGTATATCCTAATATCATCTTTGTTTAAATGAAATAAGGAAAGAAAAAGAGCCTCTAAAAAGAATGACTAAACAAGTCTTAATTATTTCTCTATTAGGTGATGAATCCATTGAACTCACACCTGATGAAATCAAGCACTTGCTCACCACCATGAATTTCTCAAAAGATAGGCCAATCCATCTGAAAAAGATAGACTTTTCTGATGAGTACAGATTGCTGGCAGACATAGTAGGGAAGATACTACTATGCAAGATATCAGCCCATGATGCAGTGCCCAAGCTGCAACTGAACATCATGGGGGCCCTTGTGCTGAAGAAGAAGGTGGACTGGGCCAGCTGTCTTCTCAAAATGATAGCTTCCAAATACTCTCACAAGGAAAATGCATACATGAGAATCATGAGCCAAGTACTCTTCCACTCCTTCCATGACCTATGTAGGTCAAAAGGAATCCCCATTCCTCCAGGGAAGAGGATGTCAATTGCTCTCTTTTCTAAGTGGACCAGGCAAATCCCTAAGCCTGGTTCCATCCCTGAAAGAACTCCTTCTCCTCTTTCTCCTCCTCCTCCTCAAAGAGACAACCCTTCTATACCACCATCATCCACTCAAATACTCTCTACTACCCTCACAACTCCTACTCTACCTATCTCTTCTCAAACACCTGCTCAAACAGAAGTTTCTCCTTCTCTTCCTCCTCCAAATTTCCCATCTTCTCTACCTCCATTATCACCCTTACCTCATGAATCAACTCACTTCTCTCCTCCTCTGTCACCTCTTCCTCCTCCATCACCTCCTCACCTTTCACACCATGAAACATCTTCATCCACTGAGGCTCTCATCACTCAGTGCATCAAATCAGCAGCTGAAAAATTCCAAGTGATGCTGGATGAGCATTGCTCCCAAATTCATTCCTCCATCCTTCACATGCACACCCAAATAGATGGGGTCAGTGCCTCTGTGCAAGGCCTAAAGACCTCTCTCTCTTCCTCTAGAGTGACAAGGTCTTTCTTAACCTCCCTGGCCAAGAAGGTCAAGAAGGGGGAGAATCTAGATGAAGAGCAGCCCTCCAATCCTAAATCTCTCTCTCACAAGTCCCCTCCTTCTTCAAAATCTGACAAAATCCTTGGGAATGAGATAGTACCTAAGCTACACAATGATGAACAAACTATAGAGGTACTTCATATAGCAAGAGAGGCTGCAAGTCAAGTAGTACTATTACAAGGGGAGGCAAGCAGAGAAGAAACTGAAAAGGAAGATATAGCAGTTGGGAAGAAAGATAAAGAAACTACAAATCAGGGGGAGCTGGATACTGATATGAATGAAGCTGGAGATAATAGTGGAGCTGGAACTGGAGCTGGAGAAAGATTAAAGGAGGTTCCATCCCAGGGGGAGCAATCTGCTCAGGGGGAGCTAGGTGCACTTCCTACAAATGAGAAAGAGAAACCCTCCTCTCCTAAAACAGTAGTATTCAAGAGAAAGAGAAATACCCCTCCTGAGTAATATTTGAAAATAATGCCGATATATCTTACCCTATAGTTGAATACTACTTGGTATGAACATGAAAATCGGTTTATATGATTCTGAAAATTTGTTCATATTTCTTTTCTATACAAATGCTGTGCTGGATTGATTTTATGCTAATACAATTTCTCTCTAAGTAGGGTTAAGACAAATATGGGGAGATTGTTGGGGAAATGATTTCTCTTAACCCCTAGAAATAAGTTGAATATGAATTCTAAGAAAGAAAAACAAGGTTAGGTAAATATGCGTCGAATACTATTCGACGCAACGTCGAAATGAAGTCGACGTTTCCTTCAGATTGAGTCGAAGTAACTTTAGGAAGATTTCGACGTATGTGTTGTCGACGCTACTCTGATTTCTAGTCGACGCATATAGAGAAGTCGACGCACCTTCCTTATTCTCCTCTCGACGTCCAGCCAAGAAGAACTCGACGTTTACGTCGAATGGTAATCGACGCACGTCGATTTATATGACAGATTTAAATATGCGCCAGATCTCTTTCCTTCTTTCAGTAGATCTGATTTGTATGGAATAAATGTCAATATTTTATAGCCGTTCTGAATCATCCTTTCCTTATATCTGATTCTTGGCTAATTTGATTAAACTTATTTGGATATTATTTGAAATCAAAATTAGTTCTTTCCTTCTACAGAAATAAATATTATGGAAACATTTTCATCTTTCTATTTTTCTGACTGCTAATTGATTATCCTCCTATAGTATTATTTTGAATTAACAGAGCTATAAATAAAGAGGAGGTCGACAGAAAAAGGAGAACAAGTGATTTACCATTTTACATTTGAAAAAGAGGAAGAGCTCCCAAGTATAGAGAGAAAAATTGAGAAATTGTTCTGCAGCAATATTCAAGCACTTCTTCTTCTCCTGCTTCTGAAGCCATTCTGCTGCAAGTTCTGATAACTCTCACAAAGAGAGAAAAGCTACAAATCTTCTTCTCTCTATAGAAGAAAGATTTAATTCACTTCTTGTGCTTCCAATCTTCTTGCTAGGAAGAAGATTCAATCTTGTTCTTATTTTTTTCTTCTTTCTTATTCCTACTTAAATATTGTAAAAGAGTTTTTAGAATCTCTCTTCAAAAAAATTCAGTGTACTGGTTCTAAGAGTCTCCTTGTCAAAAGACTCAGGGTGGTTCTAAGAGTCTCCTTGTCAAAAGACTCAGGGTGGTTCTAAGAGTCTCCTTATCAAAAGACTCAGTGCAAGATAGTGAATTCCTACCAAGGGGGTAGAAGAGTGGACTACCCAAAGTTTGGGGAACCACTATATTTTCTTGTGTTGTGCTGTGATTTCTTTTCTTGCATTTACTCTCTTTACTTGTTTAATTCTTGTTGGTGTGTGGGAAGCTATAATCTGTGATCATACACATATATATTAACTTTGCACAAAATAATTTCTAATCTCTATTCACCCCCTCTAGAGAATTCTAGTGAGGTAAACTGTGCACTTTCACTACCGAGGCTTCAAATTTGCTCGGAGCACCACGAAACTTTTACAATTTATTTCTAAAATTAAATGATCTAATTTCCTAACGTAAAATTTTCCAATTTCGGGTCGCTCCAAAATTTGGTCGTCTTGACCGAACGGACGCTAAAACGTGCAGCGACGGCGCACCGCTAATTTCGCACTAACGTAACGCCCTACGTCATAATGACGTTATTAATATAATTAAATTAATATCCGAAAATTCGGGGGCGTTACAGCTACTCCCCCTAAAAAGAAGTTTCGTCCCGAAACTTTAACAAATATCTCGATTACAAAAGATAGAATCGAGAAATAAAACTACGGATGAAAATACTTACCAGAGAGATCTAGGAGAAAAGATGAGGATGTGATGTCCTCATAACAGATTCCAATTCCCAAGTCGCGCACTCAACGCCTTGGTTTCGCCAAAGGACCTTGACCATAGGAATCGTCTTCTTCCGCAACACTCGGTCCTGAGTCTCTAGAATACGAACAGGCTCTTCGACATAAGACAGATTAGGTTGCAACTGGGGCACCGAGTCAAGGACATGTCGATCACTACGCACGCACTTTCTCAACTGGCTCACATGAAACACATCGTGAACACCTGGGAAAGTAGCGGGCAACTCCAGCCTATAAGCTGACACTCTGATGCGCTCAACAACTTGGAAAGGTCCCACATACCGGGGATCCAACTTGTGATTCCTTCCAAATCTTTTAACACCTGGCATCGGAGAAACCTTCAGAAAAACCATGTCCCCAACTGTGAACTCCAGATCAACCCTTCTGCGATTAGCATACTTTTCATAACTCTCCTGAGCGATGCGAAGCTTCTCGCGGATATGAGTCACAACAACATTCATCTCTTGCAAAGCTTCTGGACCTAACAACGGGCTCTCACCAACCTCGGCCCAAAATAGAGGAGTTCGACAACGCCTCCCATACAAAGCCTCAAAGGGGGCCATCTGCAAGCTCTCCTGATAACAATTATTATATGCAAATTCCATCAATCCAAGGCGCTTATCCCAGGCTCCACCATGATCCAAAATATAACATCTGATCATATCCTCCAAAAGTTGATTCACTCTTTCTGTCTGACCATTTGTCTGAGGGTGGTAAGCGGTAGAGTATCTAAGGTCAGTGCCCAAGGCTCCCTGCAAGCTCTGCCAGAAATGAGACATATACCTGGAATCTCGATCCGACACGATACTCACAGGCACACCGTGCAATCTAATGACCTCATCCAAATAAAGTTCTGGTATTTTCTCCATGGAATAACCAATCTTAAAGGGCACAAAGTGAGCACACTTTGTCAATCTATCAACTATGACCCACACAGAATCATGTCCTCCAGGAGATCTCGGCAAACTGGTAATGAATTCCATTGAAATATTCTCCCACTTCCAGCTTGGAATATCCAAAGGGTTCAACTTACCTCCAGGCCTCTTATGATCTGCCTTAACACGCTGACAGGTATAACATTCAAAAACATACTTAGCAATATCATTCTTCATACCCGACCACCAAACAATCTGCTTCAGATCTTTATACATCTTTGTGGAGCCAGGATGATAGGAAATACTAGAATCATGCGCTTCACTACAGATTTTTGTTCGAATATCCTTAAACGCGGGAATACAATACCTACCCCGATACTTCAAGGTATCCTTGTCATCAATTGAAAAATCTGGTAATTCCCCTTTCTCAGTTTTATTCCGGAGATGCTGCAAATCAGGATCATCCTTCTGATGCAGTCTAGTAAGGGAAATCCAAGAAGGCTCTTCGGCTTCTATACTCGAAGGCGTGGTACTACTACCGACTGAGATATCCATCAACATAAATTCCTCCACTAAGGACTGCACAGAAAGGTTGAAGACATGCGCGGTCTTTCTACTTAAGGCATCAGCCACCACATTAGCTTTACCCGGATGATATAGGATATCAACTTCATAATCCGCAACATACTCCAACCATATGCGC
Organism: Dactylorhiza incarnata; assembly: GCA_033032865.1. Classification (NCBI taxonomy): domain Eukaryota; kingdom Viridiplantae; phylum Streptophyta; class Magnoliopsida; order Asparagales; family Orchidaceae; genus Dactylorhiza; species Dactylorhiza incarnata. The sequence goes on along the minus strand of JAWHQI010000026.1, from coordinate 524,189 downwards.
TGGCGCAAATTCAGTTCTTTCTGGGTAAAGACATACTTCAGACTCTTGTGATCCGTAAAAATCTTGCATGACACTCCATAAAGAAGATGTCTCCAAAGCTTTAAGGCTAAATCACTGCAGCAAATTCTAAGTCACGCGTAGGGTAATTCTTTTCATGAATTTTCAATTGTCTTGACCCATAAGCGATCACCTTTCCTTCTTGCATCAAGACGCAACCTAGTCCAACATGAGATGCGTCCACATAAACGGCATACTCCACTCCTTCGGTCGGTAAAGCCAAAACAGGAGCGGTGCACAACCTCCTTTTCAATTCCTGAAAGGCTTCCTCGCACTTATCGCTCCAGACAAAGGCTGCATTCTTCTGGGTAAGCTTAGTCAGAGGTGCCGACAGCACCGAAAATCCCTGCACAGACCTTCTATAATAACCTGCCAACCCTAAGAAGCTCCTTATCTCCTTAGGCGTCGTAGGTCTCTTCCAATCCAAAACAGCTGAAATCTTTGCTGGGTCTACCAAAATTCCATCCTTGTTCACCACATGACCCAGGAAAGACACTTGCGAAAGCCAAAATTCGCACTTACTCAACTTCGCATACAGCTTGTGCTCTCTTAGATCAGATAATACTAAGCGCAAATGCGTATCATGCTCCTCAGCACTTCTTGAGTATACCAACACGTCATCGATGAAAACAACTACAAAATGGTCTAAGAAGTCTTTGAACACTCGGTTCATCATATCCATAAATGCAGAGGGTGCATTTGTCAAACCAAATGACATCACCAGAAACTCAAAATGACCATAACGGGAACAAAAGGCAGTCCGAGGGATGTCCGACTTGCGGATCCTCAACTGATGATAACCTGAACGAAGATCGATCTTTGAAAACACCGAACTACCACGCAGCTGATCGAATAAATCATCTATCCGCGACAACGGATATCTGTTCTTAATAGTTACCTTATTCAATTCCCTATAGTCTATGCACAACCTCATAGAACCATCTTTCTTCTTCACAAACAACACTGGAGCACCCCAGGGCGAAGAACTTGGCCTAATGAATCCACACTGCAACAATTTATCTAACTGGGTACGCAACTCCTCCAGCTCACGCGGGGCCATACGGTACGGTGCCTTAGCAATCGGGCGAGTACCAGGCTCAAGATCAATAACGAACTCCACATCTCTCTCAGGTGGAAGACCAGGGAGGCTAACAGGGAAGACATTAGAAAACTCTTACACCACGGGAACATCCTCGATACACGGCAAACCGCTAACAGTTTCTAACACAGAAACAAAGTAAGCAAAACAACCAGAATCTAAAAGTTTCCGAGCACATACCGCAGAAATAATCGAGGACTCCTGGCGCGGAAAGCCATATACACTCATGGGTTGACCGTTGTCCATCATGAAGTCCAGACGCTTAACCTTGCATTGGATAACCGCATCATATCTGGACAACCAGTCCATGCCCAAAATCACATCGAAATCTTCCAGGTCTAGCACCTTTAAATCCGCAAAAGCTAAGAAGTCACCTAGGAGAATAGGGCATTTCTGGATACCCTGGTCCGACACCACGGAGTCGCTAGAAGGAAACTTAACGCGAAATGCATCGCCAATCTGATCGAGGATCAAACGATGACACTCTACAAAAGTCCTAGCCACGAATAAGTGGGTAGCACCAGAATCGAACAGAACGCGCGCCCGATGGTTCTTTACCTTAAATTCTCCTATAAAATCGAATACGTAACTAACCACTCGGAAAACGAGACTAAGGATAAAGGCTAAGAGTTAAATTAAAGTCTAACCTGAAATAACTTAGGTGGAATTCTGAGCTTCTTCCCTAGTCATCACGTTCAACTTGTCTTTTCCCCTATCCTGATGCTGCGGCGGCGGCAAAGCCTGAAGTGGCACTGGCTGCAGAACAGGTTGAAAACGCGGGCATTTAGTCTTAACGTGCCCCTTCTGTCCACACTGAAAACACACCTTGTCTTTAGACCAGCAATGAGCAGCATCGTGCCCCTTTTGCTTACAGAAGGTACATGTCAGATCTCCTCTGGGAGCGCTCTGTATTGCCGACACTTGCTGCTGTTTCTTAGCTCCCAACATTTTGAAACATTTTTCAAACGGGTGGCCAGGCGACCACAAAAACTACAAACTTCACCACTTCTCTTCTTTGGGGCAGGGTCAGATACCTTGGGGCTTTCCCCCTCTTCGGCCTTTCTCTTATCTTTCCTCATCAACGCACCTCTATTCTTGGCGTTGTCGATAGCCTCGACTTTCAGCGCTGCTTCTACTACTTCAGCATAACTTTCAGACCGGTAAGCGCTAGCCAATTGCTGAATGTCGCTACGAAGTCCTCCGAGAAATCGCTTCACTCTTCCTGCCTCTGAAGCTACCAAATCTGGAGCAAATCTGCTCAGCTTACTGAATTCAATCTCATACTCACTAACCGTGAGTTGCCTTTGCTTTAGGTGCAGAAAGTCATTCATCAGACGGTCTTGCTCGACCGACGGCAGAAATTTCTTTAACACCATTGCCTTAAACGACTCCCACGAACACCCGTCTACAAGGCTTTCTCTCTCCCTGATCCACCAGCTCTTAGCAAGTCCCTTCAACTGGTAAGCAGCGACCATCACCTTTTGGTCAGCAGAGATTCCCGAGTATGAGAACATCTCCTCAATGGCAACGAACCAGTCATCCAATGCTATGAAATCAGCTCTTCCGTCAAACGTAGGGGGTCCTAGTCGCAGGAAATGTGATATAAAGTTCATCTCTGGTGGCAGCAGAACTGGAGGCACCAAAGGAGCGGGAGGAACAGGCACAGTCTGATCCACTACAGGGTCCTGCACCATAGGCTGCTGTGCTGTGGCTGCAGTCATCAACGTCTGAATCTGCGATTGCATCGTGACTAACTGCCTTGACAGAGCCTCATTACTCTGTCGCAGACTCTCCATCATGGCTTCACTCTGCGCACCCGAAGACTCACCCTCCGATTGGGGAGTTGACCTCGTCGTAACATGTCTCTTCGACATCACTATAAAAATGAACAAAAGGCTCATCAAAACCCTAACTTGGAATTAGAACTACTCAACTCAGCTCTAGCCAAACAGGAAAAGGCACTTGCTCTAGCTACTACCTTGCTCTGGGATTTTATACAAAAGATGTTATGCTTTAACTTAGGATGATATACTGTCATCCTTTGACTCCTGTGCAAGACACATGGATGTATGAATGTTTAAACCTTCTTTTCAAATCATGTGTGTACGAATGTCATCATGTAAATCTTTAGCTTGACACGGGTGCTTTATGCGATGTTATGATATATATGTTGTGCAATGCATTCTAAGAAAAGCCTTAATGCATGTTATGAGCGGCGTACACATGAAATATTATGCATCCCATACTACATAATATCGCATGTAACGAAAAAGGAAAACGTGCTAATGGGCATCCATGTGATGATGGTTATGCATCCCATACTACATAACCGTCACATGTTGCCACCTATGGTGGATCCATATACAAACACATATTATGCATCTCATACTACATAATATGCCCCGTATACTTCTTATCATGCTATGAGTGTAGTGTTCATGCTTCATCCAAGACGTACTGATGACATATCGGTGTGTGTATGCAATGAAACCAAATAACTAAACTATATCAGAATTAGTCGCTCGACCAACTTGTCGAACAAACCTAGCTCTGATACCAACTGTCACAACCCGCATTTTCTCCGTATTAAATAATACATCAGAGTAAGGGAAAATACGCGTCATGATGCCACGTCATGCAGGGGACAACTGCCGACGCTCAGGCGGCTCTTGTTGAAATTGTTGAAGTGGGAGTAAAGGAGGCGTTTGGACCTGGGCGGTCTGGGAGGAGGTCGGGCGGTCTGGTGTGACCGCACGACTCGGCGGTCTGTCTCTGCGGTCTGGCTTGTCTAAGCCTAGCTGCGGTCCTCTTGTATGGCCGCTGGGTTCTGGTCCAAGGCGATTGGAGGTGGAGGCCGCGCGGTCTGTCTGTGACCGCATGGTGGGTTGTTCATCTTCAGTTGTGCGCGGTCTGTGCGTGATCGCGTGGTGAGCTATCTTTTTCAAGGCTGTGGCGGTCTGGTGTGACCGCACAGCTTGATCCAGGTTTTCTCCAGAATGCGGTCTAGTAGCTGACCGGGCTTTCTGGTGGTATTCGCGGACTAAGGACTTTAGTCGCGTGATCTCAGTTCGCGGTCTCAGGATGAGACTGGTATTGCGAGCTGGTTGCTGTTCGCGGTCTCAGGAGGAGATCGGCATGCGGACAGGAGTTCGCGGGTTGTTGGGGATGTACTGTGTTTGCGGTCTCTAGCGAACACAGGTGGTGAATAGCTTCGGGCGGTCTGGCGAGCTCCCTGTGGAGTCGCGGTCTGCTGTGAGAGTGGCGGTCTCTCATGGTGACATTGAAGCTGGCGGGTTCACCAAAATGAAGCAGAAGTAATGTTGCTGATCGTGTGGATTGACCGTTCAGGTCGCACAGTCTGGGGGGTGGTGATCCTATCTCATAGGGTGGTGACTGGATCAGGTCCCGCGCCTATAAATAGGAGGCCACTGTTGCAACAAACAGACACACTAAGCGTAAGCTAAACTTTCTTCTTTCCGGCGGTCTGAGTTTATGTGACCGGGCGGTCTCCTGATTGAACTTCTCTTGTGCAGCTTCTGCGGATAGTGCGGACAGCAGCGATCACCTCTTCCTCTGAAAGTGTTCGGGCGGTCTGCGGCTTGGAGTTGTGGTGCTGGAGTTCGGGAGAATCAGGAGGTCTGAAGAAGTGGGCGGTTTGATCAGCGAGCTGGTGGTGTTCTGTGATCGTCAAGTTGCTGCGGTCTGACAGTCTTTTGAGATCGCAGGGAGGTCCCGCGTTCTGAGCAGTCTCAAGTTATCTTCAACTTTGTATCTTTCCTTTAGTGTTTGTGTTGGCGAAATCATGTCTCGTCAAGCATGTCTTGCCTTGTAATTTTGAAGATTGTTATCAATAAAGATCAGTTGTTTGCCTCCACTTGCTTCTGGTTGTTTGGTTTTTTAACTCTAAGTTGACTAGCTCCTGCTCGCTCCATAAAGATTCGGAAAAATTTCACATGGTATCAGAGGGAGGTTGGAGTGGTTGAGCAGTGAGTAACTTAGAGTAGCCATCGCATTTGTGAAGAAGGAACCAGTGGTAGAGCAATGGAAGCGAGGGGTCTTGGAATTGAGTTACTTACATCGACTAACTTCAAGAAGTGGAAGTTGTGTATGCAAAGCTATCTTCTAGGTGAGGACCTCTGGGAGGTAGTTGGAGGAGATCAGACGCAGGAAGTTGTCCCGGAGGGGGATAATGGGGCAGAGGTGAGAACGTGGAGGAGGACGAATGCGAAGGCAGAATTCACTCTGAAGAGAGCAATTTCACCTGACCTGTTTGATCACATTTTGGGGTGTGGATCAGCTGCGGAAATCTGGAGAGCCCTGGATGGGCTGTTTAACAAGAAGAACATAGCTAGGCTACAGTTCTTGGAGAATGAGCTGGCAAGGTCGGCTCAGGGTGATCTTTCTATCTCCACTTTCTTTCTGAAGATGAAGAACTTGTGTGCTGAAATCTCAGCATTGGATCCTGATGAGCCTATCTCTGAGGCGAAGCTGAAGAGGCACATAATCTGCGGCTTGCGGAAGGAATATGTTGCCTTTGTGACGTCGGTGCAGGGATGGGCAAATCAGCCGTCTCTGTTGGAGCTGGAGAACTTGCTTGCATCGCAAGAAAGTTTGGCAAGGCAGATGGCAGGGATGTCAGTGGCCGGGGGAGATGGCGAAGTGCTTTTCTCAGGCAAGAAGAAGAAGTGGGAGAAGAAGAAGAAGACCGCTGGAGGAGGCTATGGGCCTTCAACTTCTGGGCAGCAGGAAAGGGGGTATGCTCCCAAGGCTGACGGGAAGAAGAAGGGTGAAGGTCCGAAGTGCTTCAAGTGTGGCAAGTATGGCCATATCAAGAAGGATTGCAAGATGGTCACCCAAGCTGGGCATGCTGCAGAGAAGGAGGGAGCTGAGGCCAGGAACTTTGAAGGAGGTTGGGGAGGAGCCTTCTCGACTTCTGTTGGAGCTTCTGCTCCTATCAACTATCTGGAAGACTGGATCGTGGACTCGGGGTGTGGTCATCACCTTACCGAAGACGAGACCAAGCTTTCTTTTGCACAGCCCTATACAGGTAACAATGCAATCATTACTTCTGATAATACTGTGCATCCAGTAGAGAAGGTGGGGGTTGTTTCCTTGGGCAGTGATAGAGGGCCACTTACTTTGAAGAGTGTCTATCACGTGCCTGATATGAGGAAAAACCTCTTCTCCATGACCAACGATGTAGACGCTGGGTATCACGTTCTGTTCGGCCCAACAGAAGTAAAGTTTCTACGCAATTTTGAGGTCGTAAAGGCCGAGGTAGTCCATGTCGGGAGACGGGCAAAGGACTTGTTTGTTTTATCAACAAGTTCCTACGTCGACAAGATGAAGACGAATGATGGTGCCGTTATATGGCATGAGAGGTTGGGGCACGTAGGGATGGACAAGCTGAAAGCTATGGCGGTGAGAGGTCTGGTCAAGGGCCTGCCAAGTCTATCTTCCTACGGAGAAGGTCATGTTTGCGAGGGATGTCAGTTCGGCAAGTCTCATCGGCTACCGTTTGACAAGTCGCAGACAAGGAGTAGTTTGCCGTTGGAGTGCATCCACGGTGACTTGATGGGACCAACTGCTACCCCAAGCCTCGGAGGCAGCAGATATATGCTGGTGTTGATCGATGATTACACCAGATATGTTTGGGTATATTTCCTAAAGGAGAAGGCGGAGGCGTTTGCCAAGTTTGTGGAGTTCAAGGAGCTCGTGGAAGGTCGGTTAGGACTGCAGGTGAAGAAGCTGAGGACTGACAACGGAGGGGAGTTCACCTCCAGTGAGTTCTCTACTTTTCGCAGGAAGGCATGCATCCGGAGAGAGCTCACTTGTGCACATACTCCACAACAGAACGGAGTTGCAGAGCGGAAGATCCGTCATCTGACAGAGACCTGCAAGTGTTGGCTGCATGCCAAGAGTATCCCAAAGTCCTTCTGGGCGGAGGGAATGTCTTGTGCTGCCTACGTCATCAACAGGATGCCTTTGAGCCCCATCAACATGTTGATTCCGCATGAGATGATGTTCAAAGAGAAGCCAAGCGTGGCACACCTTAGGGTGTTTGGATCCACCTGCTACGTGCATGTTCCAGATGCTCTTCGAACGAAGCTAGATGCGAAAGCAAGGAAGCTAGTCTTCGTGGGATACGATGAGCGGAAGAAAGGATGGAAGTGCATGGACCCGGAGACGCGGAGGTTTGTGGTATCTCGCAACGTCGTGTTCGATGAGGTGACATCTTACAAGGGGTCTTCTGATGTAGAGCTACTAGAGAGCAGGGCGGAAGTGCCAGAAAAAGCTGTGGAGGATCTTCAGGTGGAGCTGCCTGTGTCACCAGGTGGTCCATCTCCTTCTAGTTTCGAGACGGGGGCTTCTGGTTCAGAGAGCAGGGGGAGCGATGCTCCTAGCACGTCGGGAAGAGGAGCTAGGGAAGAAGCAGCTGGAGATAATGCGGTTCAGGGGAAGGAGCTAAGGAGGTCGAAGCGAGCGATCATTGCCCCTGATCGCTATACAGGAGGAAACGCAGTGAGCTTTGTCTCATGTTTCTTTGCTGGTCCCTTGGATGAGAGGGAGCCGTCGAGCTTTGAGAAGGCCAGAGGTGTGAAGGAGTGGGATGTTGCAATGCAAGAAGAGATGACAGCTCTTGAGAAGAACGAGACCTGGTCTCTTGTGCCCAAACCCAAGGGCACTACTCCTGTTACATGCAAGTGGGTCTACAAGCTTAAGAAGAAGGCTGACGGTAGCATCGAGCGGTACAAGGCTCGCCTTGTAACTCGGGGGTTCTCGCAGCAATACGGTGAAGACTACGAGGAGACATTCAGTCCGGTGGCAAAAATGACTTCAGTTCGGTTCATCATTGCCTTGGCGGCGTTCAGTGGATGGGAGATTTGGCAGCTCGACGTCAAGAACGCTTTCTTGTACGGAGAGATTGACAAGGATATCTTCATGGTCCAGCCACCAAGCTGTGTCTGAAGATTTTTCGGAGCATGTCTGCAAGTTGAAGAAGGCCCTGTATGGGTTGAAGCAAGCGCCGAGGGCGTGGTACGGGAAGATCGCAGAATATCTCTTATTCTGTGGATTTGGTGCTTCAGACTCAGACTCAAGCTTGTTTGTCAAGAAGAGCGGGGAGCTTCAAGTCATCGTGCTGCTTTACGTCGACGACATGGTCGTAACGGGGAACTCGAAGGAGGAAGTAGCTCAGCTTCGGGCCGAGCTGGCTATCAGGTTCGAGATGAAGGACTTAGGTGAGCTTCACCATTTCCTTGGACTCGAGGTGCAGAGGAAGGAAAGTGGAGTGCTGGTGTCCCAGGCTGGATATGCGGAGCGAATCGTGGAGCGATTCGGCATGAAGGAAGGGAAGTGCATCTCTACACCTCTGGAGAAGGCTATGAAGCTTCGGAAGGATGAGGGGAGGATTATGCAAGATTCGTTGGTGTTCCGAGCTCTGGTTGGGAGCTTGATCTATCTGACGATCACGAGGCCGGATATTGCATATGCAGTAGGCAGAGTGAGTCGGTATATGGCGGAGCCACGGGTACCTCATCTGCTAGCGGCCAAGAATATTCTGAAGTATGTCAAGGCGACCTCGGACATGGGTCTCCTATATAGGAGGGATGCGGGCTTCGAAGTGCATGGATACATGGATGCTGATTACAGGGGAGATTCGAATGATTGGAAGTCGACATCTGGATTCGTCTTCATGGCAGGCCCTACGGCTATATCATGGTGCAGCAAGAAGCAGGATTCCGTGTCGGTCTCTACCACGGAAGCAGAATACAAGGCTTCGGCCTTGGCAGCTCAGGAAGCCATCTGGCTTAGGAGGCTGGTGGGAGACGTCCACAAGGAGGTTCGGGAGCCGACTCTGCTACGCGGTGACAACGAGAGTGCTCTCAAACTGGTTACCAATCCAGTTTGTCACGCGAGGACCAAGCATATCGAGATCGAGCATCACTTCATACGGGAGAAGGTGCTGGAGGGATCTCTTTCGGTCGGGCATGTGCGGAGTGTGGACAACGTAGCGGACATCTTCACAAAGGCGCTGGCAAAGGGGCCGTTCACACGGCTAAGGAGCCTACTGGGGCTAGTTTCAACTTCCCACTTCAAGGGGGAGTGTTGAAATTGTTGAAGTGGGAGTAAAGGAGGTGTTTGGACCTGGGCGGTCTGGGAGGAGGTCAGGCGGTCTGGTGTGACCGCACGACTCGGCGGTCTGTCTCTGCGGTCTGGCTTGTCCCAGCCTAGCTGCGGTCCTCTGGTATGGCCGCTGGGTTCTGGTCCAAGGCGATTGGAGGTGGAGGCCGCGCGGTCTGTCTGTGACTGCGTGGTGGGTTGTTCATCTTCAGGTGTGCGCGGTCTGTGCGTGATCGCGTGGTGAGCTATCTTTTTCAAGGCTGTGGCGGTCTGGTGTGACCGCACAGCTTGATCCACGTTTTCTCCAGAATGCGGTCTGGTAGCTGACCGGGCTTTCTGGTGGTATTCGCGGACTAAGGACTTTAGTCGCGTGATCTCAGTTCGCGATCTCAGGAGGAGACTGGTATTGCGAGCTGGTTGCTGTTCGCGGTCTCAGGAGGAGATCGGCATGCGGACAGGAGTTCGCGGGTTGTTTGCGGACGTACTGTGTTTGCGGTCTCTAGCGAACACAGGTGGTGAATAGCTTCGGGCAGTCTGGCGAGCTCCCTGTGGAGTCGCGGTCTGCTGTGAGAGTGGCGGTCTCTCATGGTGACATTGAAGCTGGCGGGTTCACCAAAATGAAGCAGAAGTAATGTTGCTGATCGCGCGGATTGACCGTTCAGGTCGCACGGTCTGGGGGGTGGTGATCCTATCTCATAGGGTGGTGACTGGATCAGGTCCCGCGCCTATAAATAGGAGGCCACTGTTGCAACAAACAGACACACTAAGCGTAAGCTAAACTTTCTTCTTTCCGGCGGTCTGAGTTTATGTGACCGGGCGGTCTCTTGATTGAACTTCTCTTGTGCAGCTTCTGTGGATAGTGCGGACAGCAGCGATCACCTCTTCCTCTGAAAGTGTTCGGGTGGTCTGCGGCTTGGAGTTGTGGTGCTGAAGTTCGGGAGAATCAGGAGGTCTGAAGAAGTGGGCGGTTTGATCAGCGAGCTGGTGGTGTTCTGTGATCGTCAAGTTGCTGCGGTCTGGCAGTCTTTTGAGATCACAGGGAGGTCGCGCGGTCTGAGCGGTCTCAAGTTATCTTCAACTTTGTATCGTGCCTTTAGTGTTTGTGTTGGCGAAATCATGTCTCGTCAAGCATGTCTTGCCTTGTAATTTTGAAGATTGTTATCAATAAAGATCAGTTGTTTGCCTCCACTTGCTTCTGGTTGTTTGGTTTTTTAACTCTAAGTTGACTAGCTCCTGCTCGCTCCATAAAGATTTGGAAAAATTTCACAGCTCTAACTTTACACTTTTCTTTAGAAAGTCAAGAACTTTATATTTTAAAACATAGCTTAAATTTAAGGTTTTCAATTACCGTGTCCCTCGGTTTAATGGATCAACTAGTCCATAAATAAGAAAGTATATGTTTACGCAGCGGAAAATACATAATTTACTTCAATTCACCTTATATGAGCATGATGAACTAACCAACATTCTAATTATATGAAATTTTTATATTTAGTATAAGTAAAAAGAATTTCTTTTACGGGCTTCAAAAGTAGAGTGATAATGGTTTTAAAAGAGATGTCATGTAGAAAGAATTATGCAGTTTTGTATGTAAAATAACTACTATGCACCCTAACATAAAACCTTCCCAGAGAGCAATTGCATAAATAGCAAATAACGGCAGTAGCATAAAAATAGCAAGACAAAGTCTAACATAAAAGAACTTAGGCTATGGGCGTCAACAAACTGACATGAACCCATAACCATAACAAGTCTCAAAGAAATCAACAGTCTACCTCTCCAGAAAGGAGTAAAGGAATCAACTACTGCAAATCTGACGGAAGCTGAACTCGGTCAGCTCAACCTGCTACTGGTTCGAACCTGAGGCATTCAAAAGAAAAGAATGCATCAGCACAAAGGCATCAAAATCAAAGAGTAAGAGAAAACTCAACAAAAAAGGGGGGTTACCAACCCACAAGGAACAGCTATGAATAATAGCAAATCAAGTAAGTATCCATCAAGTAAGGAAAAACTGGCACAAAGTGCAGTCAAAGTTGTAGTTCGACAACATCCAAAGAAGCGAAAGTGCCGAATTGCCCAAGGAGTGAATCACTATCCCAGCTAAAAAACAGTACTGAGGCGGAGGCATTCTTTCCAACCAACCATCAGACTAAAACCCCCGAGGAACAAAAACACTGCGGCGGTGGTTTACAGTCCACCAACCAACAGTCTACCCGTCCACGGAAAAACAACCCGGTACTGGTGGTGGCCATTTTGACCATCCACGTCCAAAACAACCAACTGGGAAATAGAGACTCACCAAACCCTGACCAAGATGGGCACCACAGGAAAACCCGGAAATAATTCCGTGAAGAAACCGGATCTTACCGACGAATTCGTCAAAATACTATCGACGAATCGCGAATACACTTAGCGAAGACACAATCTATGACACATGACGAAGTCGGCGAAAGCCTAAACCTATTGGCGAATTCGTCGAAATGATATCGACGAGTTTAACTATAACGAAATCGGCGAATCTACCTTAAGGGTATTTTGATGGTTTTGACAAGATACGCGACTACTCGGTTGGACACACGATTCTTTAGCGGAAAAAATGATATTTACGTATAATATTTTCTGTCTAAATTAGATAGAAGCAATAATGGTAAATAAATAAAGAACAATAACGTGGCAAAGGGGAAGAGTCCACCACTTGCCTCAAATTTTTCGAAGAAGACGGCCTCTGACTCGCTCCTCATCGCAGATCGACCGCTAGAAATCTTCGAGGAACGATTTCTGGAACTTTTGGGGCGAAAAGGAGGGTTAGGGATACCGGCTCTAACCTCAAAAATCTACGAAACTCGAAATAATTACCGCACACGCGAAGAGCTCGGCGAGAGCTTTCCAGATCTATGCTTCGGCGACGATTTCGTGCTCTGGAGCTCCGGTGGCGGCGATCTGAAGGTCCACGGAATGACGTCTCTCGCGGGTTCGCAAAAGACCGGGGAAGGAGAAGATGAATAGGGTTTTTCGGTTCTTACGGAGGAGAAGAAGGCCTTTTATACATATAATAATGAGATAATAATAATAATAATAATAATAATGATAATAATAATAATCATAATAATGCTAATAATAATAAAATTAATCTTAATCAGGAGGAAGGGATATGAAATTCCTCGGAGATGAAATCTCTCGGGAAGTAGATTTCACGGGAAGTATTTTAAACTTACGGGAGAATGAGATTTCACGAGAAATATATATAATTCAAGGGAGGATGAGATTTCTCGAGAATGGATTAGGATGCCTCGTGAAAATTTTTCTTTTCTTATATATTACGGTTATTAGTATTAATTTATAATAGTAAATGTAATATTATTTTATTATTATCAAAAGTAAACGAACGCCGAAGTCGACGAAACTCGCACCAAAGGTGAACGACGGCGCTACGAATCCAACGGCGAAGTCGGAATCAAAATCCGACGTACCGTTCTCGAGATATAAATTTTCGAAGTTTTACGGCGATGGATAATTATACAAATCTTTGAAAAACTACCGAGGCTTCAAATTTGCTCGGAGTGCCGCGAAACTTTTACAATTTATTTCTAAAATTAAATGATCTAATTTCCTAACGTAAAATTTTCCATTTTCGGGTTGCTCCAAAATTTGGTCGTCTTGACCGAACGGACGCTAAAACGTGCAGCGACGGCGCACCGCTAATTTCGCACTAACGTAACGCCCTACGTCATAATGACGTTATTAATATAATTAAATTAATATCCAAAAATTCAGGGGCGTTACACCGACAACCTCTCATTCCGGCCGAGAACCCAGGATACGGTGACATCTTCTGTTGGGTCCTTTCTAAACCTTGAGCTTGTGCTTATTTTAGTGTTGTTGTAATGAACTCTTGCTAGTCTATTGTTATAGATTCTTTGTGTGATGTTCATGTGCAATGATGCTATGGTTATGAGAATCGCTTTGCTTTTCGTTGTGATATTCTGAGTTGTTTGCGTGTGAAGCCATCTAGCAATTGCTAGTGGTGATGTTGACGAAGAGATGAATACGACCCTCGCAAAACCCCGCTTTGTGGCCATTTCACCCGCTTACCGAAGCGCGGCATCGCGGCCGCTGCACTCACCCCCACTTTTTGAAGCGGTGCTTTCGACCCGCATTTCTCTTATTTTTGCAATAGCTTAGGACACCAATCACAACACCCCTTTGTTCTTACTTTCTTCGCTCGTGTAACAATTGGCTCACAACGCAATTCATTCACCACATCCTGCATTCCTCAAGAGATCGACATTCGGGGAAACTATTCCCATAATTATTACTTGACAGCGACCGGTACACTTGTCGAACGCGCATCACCTATCCGAATCTTGGAGACTCAGGAGCGTGTGTTGCGGAAGAAGACGATCCCCATGGTTAAATTTCTTTGGAAGAATCGGGGCATCGAGAGCGCAACTTGGGAGCTGGAGTCTTCCATGAGGAAGACCTATCCTAGCCTCGTCACTTAGAGTCCAGGTAAATCTTCGATCAAATAATCTTTGAGTTTGTTTCTGTATCTCTCGTGATCGTTGGATTTCAAGTTTCGGGACGTAACTTCCTTTTAGAGGGAGTGACTGTAACGCCCCTGTTTTTGTTAATTATTTTGCATAGCCGTTGTGACGTAATTTTGGCGTAAGGGTGTTACGTCAGCTCGTCAGGTTTAGTTTTGGGTCTTAGCTTAGTTAAAGTATGTAATTTAGATCGAGCGTGCAAAATTTCGCGACGTTTCGAGTTAAAGGGGTTATTTTGGGTAGTTATCAAGATTTTAGCTTCGGGAAGCTTTATCCCGAGTTTGGCTCGTCGGAATTGAATTCTGACTTCGTCGTTGGATTCGTAGCGCCGATTTTCAGTTTAGGTGCGAATTTCATGAAAACCCGAGGTGATTTAGTTGCCCTCGTAGTTTAAATTGAATGTATGAATTATTTATTAATTAATCAATAAAAATTAGGGTTTTATTTAAATACCTAAAATTTAAAAGAAACCTTATTCCTCTTCTTCTCCATCGAGCCAGCCAGTCCTCGTGCGATAGCGAGAGTGGCGTGTCGAGATCTTCTTCCGGCCGGCGATTTGAGAGTCGTAGTGGACGGAATCGCAAGCGGAGAGTAGATTCGGAAAGCTCTCGGCGAGATCTTCATTCTAGTGGTAAGAGTTTCATATTTCTTGGGATTTTTGTAGTCAAGGTAGTGACCTAACTCTTCTTTTTGGCCCGAAAAGTTTCAGGTTTTCGTGCTTGAGTGATTTCTTGGCCGATCCATAGCTTTTGGAGCGGAGATCTTCGAGTTTGCAAGGTTTAAGGCAAGTGGCAATTTCTCCTTCTCTTTCGCTGTTGAAGTGTCGTTTCTTGCTTGAGTCTTATCGCATTGCTTAACTCTTGACCTTGGGGTGTTTCTTGGTTAATTTAACTTTTGCATCTCCTTGATCTCACCCTAAAATGTCTAGAATTTCCCCTAGGAAAAATCTGTATGCTGCCTAAACCTTCTCCCTGTTTTCTTGAAAAATACCTTGATCTCTCGAGAAATGCTTCTTCTTCTCGAGAATTGCCTATTTTGATTTCTCGAGAAATGTCATTTATTTCTTGAGAAATGCCTCCTGCAACCTCGAGAACTGCCTAGACTTTCTCCCCGTTTTCTCGAGAAATACCTTGATCTCTCGAGAAATGCTTCTTCTTCTCGAGAATTTCCTATTTTGATTTCTCGAGAAATGCCACTTATTTCTCGAGAAATGCCTCTTGCAACCTCGAGAACTGCCTAGACTTTCTCCCCGTTTTCTCGAGAAATACCTTGATCTCTCGAGAAATGCTTCTTCTTCTCGAGAATTGCTTATTTTGATTTCTCGAGAAATGCCTCCTGTTTTCTCGAGAAATGCCCAGTATTCTCTCTGTTTTCTCGAGAAATGGCTCCTGTTTCTCGAGAAGTGCCAAGACCCTTTTTCCTGTTCTCTCGAGAAGTCCTTCCTATTTCTCGAGAAATGCCAGTCCAATTCTAAGTCCTTGAGCTATGCCTCAGGCTTCTCCTCTCTCTTGGGATCTGGTGTCTTCTAAAGTGTATAGGGAGGTGGCCAATGTCTGTACTGTGCCCTTGATCATGATTACTTCCTGCATAAACTCTTGTACCTGCTGCGGTTAAGCATAGTTATGGGTTTCCCTTATGAATCGTCTTGAGCGGTGTTTACTTCATTTATGACCATATCCTTAGGGTATCCTGGTGATTGTTTTCTCGGGCTTCGTCCCGTGCCATAATTAAAGAAATTAATTAAAATGAAACATTGCCTTTAGCCTTGCACGGTGGGCCGTGTTTGGGGGGCAGTGGGGATTTGTTGTAGCCTTGCATGGTGGCCCTTTTAGAGGTGAACCGCGGGCTTGGCCTGTGGTCCCGAGGGCCGTGTTTGGGTGGTTGGGGATAGAGAAACCCCCACCCATTTTAGGCTTTGGGTGGCAAAGGATAAAGGACCGCCACCCGCTTAGCCTGAGCTGATCAGTCTCTTTAAATAGAATTTTACAAGATAAATGAACCATGCTTGTTCCTCTTTATGATATTTGGTGCACTCAGTGCTTTGTTTAGTTCTTTGCTTTAGAGTTCTCCTTTTTCAATAAGTTTGGCCTGGGTTGGTACCCCTTATGCCTTATTTACTTTACTTCTTGTCTCTCTGCCTCTTGTAAATCCCTTGCTGAGGCGTTCTTTGTTTTATTGAATGTCTCAGGTTCTGAGCCATAGCGGCTTTTGGTAGCCCGGAGTCTTCGGGAGTTTTAGTTGTTATTTTACCCCGCTGCTGCGAGGTAGTTGTTGTTAGTTTTCGTCTGGTGTTCAGACATGCTAGTTTGGAGCCAGTGGGTTAGTGTCAGGTTGTTGACGCTCGTTGTGCCTCTTTTGATACTTTATAGTTTACTTGTCAGCTGATGCTACTGCTTTTAGATCTGAGGTATCTTGCTCTCTGGGAATGATTTATGCCTAGGTGCATCATAGTTATAAAAGGATTTTTCTTTCATCCTCATCGCATTCTTTTAACTGAAATCTTTAGTTTTAAAGTCACCTAAAGGTATTTTCTATACTTATACTACGCCTAGATATGTGCATATCATTTACTCTATGTCTTGTCATCACGTGCATATAGGACCTTAAGTGAACAAAAATCAAGTATTTTTCCGCTGCAATTTGCATATACTTTCTCGGTGAACTAGTTGATCCACGAACTAAGAGACACAGTTCTTACTCCAAACCCTAATAAACGATTTCAAATGATGAATTATCATGTAATCATGTTTAATTTAAATAAGTAATAGGTTCCCGCCTGAGCGTCTACAGTTGTCTCCTACATGACGTGGCATCATGACGCAAATTTTCTCTTACTCTGATATTCCTAAATTCGGAGAAAATGCGGGTGTGACACTCTTCTTCTTATTCTTCATTTTCTCCTTTTCTTTTAAACCAGCCTATTTAGCAGGTCGCTTCAATTTTTTTCTCATATATTTTACGACATCTTCGACCACCTCTTGATTCTTTTTTAACTTTGCAGCTGTTGAAACCAGAGAATAGGTTTCGACGTTCGCAACGGGTACGCAGTTAACCCTTACTTCACCTGGGCCAGAACACGTGACTGGTTGCTAAGAGCCGAAGGACCTTACACCTACGAAGGCCTGAACATACCCCTTGAGCTGCAGCGATGAGGTCCCACCACAAACCCGGAAGATCAAAGAGAGCTTCCCCTCCCAAGCCAATGCTGAGCCTGGGCACCCTGGAGAGCACTAAGGAACACCTCAACGTCCACCTTAGCCGACAGAGGGTTGGAGTGCTTGCTCACAAGTCACACGCGAGGGAGAGAAGAAGAAGAGGTCTCCCCTCCCAAGGTGTCCATGGGGGTCTATTTATAGACTTCTTGAAATTGGGCTGCGGATAGCCACATGAAAACACTACTCGAACCCCTCGAAACCAGAGATAAGGGGTAAGTGGGGATGCTACCTCCAGTCACCCGTAAGAGGAGGGAGGGGGCGAGAGGGGGGCTTCCCTCACTTGCCAGTGAGAGGGGCGAGTGAGGGGCGCTTCCCCCACTCGCCCACAAGGAGGGGCGCTGCCCCCACTCTCCCGCCAAGAGAGGCGAATGGGGGGAGCTACCCCCCCCCCCTCGCCCGCAAGGAGGGGCGAGTGGGGGAGTTTCCCCCACTCGCCCGCAAGGAGGGGCGAGTGGGGGAGTTTCCCCCACTCGCCCACAAGCAGGGGCGAGTGGGGGAGCTGCCCCACTCGCCCACAAGGAGGGGCGAGTGGGGGAGCTGCCCCCACTCACCCGCAAGGAGGGGCGAGTGGGGGAGCTGCCCCCACTCGCCCGCAAGGAGGGGCGAGTGGGGGAGCTGCCCTCACTCTCCCGCAAGGAGGGGCGAGTGGGGGCACTGCCCCCACTCGTCAGCAAGGAGGGGGTGAGTGGGGGAGCTTCCCCCACTCACCCTACTGCTCCTTTCTTTCCTCCCATGGGCCCTCCTTTTGCCTTGGGTGGCTTCGGACGCCTCCAATAGGTCGATTCATCAGTCACAGCCATCTTCACTATTGCAATCTCATCTGCGTCGAATCATTCCAACTCGGAAAATATGAGGGTTGTACACAATCTCCGCTCTTTTCGAGCACGTCTCGAGCTCGGAAAGAAAGTCCAACCCACCTATTTGACGAGCGGGTGGAACTTCCCAAGAATCTATGGAGGGTCCCACCAATTGGCTAGAAAAGCCCCAGACTGGGAGGTGAGGGGAACACCATCCTAGAGAGCTCTCCCCGCTCCTCTCCCCGAAGAAGGATGGACCCTCCTCAAGATTTCAAAGCTCGTTTCAAGGCTCTCTCCGGGAAGAGTCAAAGCGACCTGGCAGAACTCAGGGCTATTGTAAGACCCCTTTTTTCTTACAAAACTCAGGTCTTATTCCCAGAACCGCCGCTTTGCGGTGACACCAACTCACGGGGAGGTCGCCACTACAAAACGTCGATCCTGCCGGCAATATCGATCACAGAAGAAGAAAGAATAAACAAACTTATAGAAGTTCAAGTCCACATCACATAGAAAATAAAACCATCTAAAGAGATGTCCACATCAAATATCTGAACAAAAGGTACGAAAATAATAAAGGGCTCATGCCCTGTACATCAATTCCTCACTAGAAAAGACAGTCGCGGAAGCAAATCAACTAGAAGTGACACTCACGGATCCTGAGACTGGTGCTCTTGTGCTAGACTGTCCCGCCTCCATCTGCACCGGCCTCTGGTGCTGCTGCGTCTCCTCGGTCTCCTATAATGATAAGGTCCACCGACTGTTAGTCAAAAGACTAAGCCAATCCCCCACCCCTCCCCCGGTGACTCCTAGGCACCGAGCGGGAGGAATGAAGCAGAGGACAACAAGGGGTGTAAACAATAGCAGATGACGGGTGTATAATCTACAAGAAATGTCTACA
This sequence comes from Dactylorhiza incarnata, assembly GCA_033032865.1. Taxonomy (NCBI): domain Eukaryota; kingdom Viridiplantae; phylum Streptophyta; class Magnoliopsida; order Asparagales; family Orchidaceae; genus Dactylorhiza; species Dactylorhiza incarnata. Next base: position 505,455 of record JAWHQI010000026.1, on the reverse strand, counting down.
ACTATACATGTGTATATAGATAATTGAAGCAGTAATATAATGTTGGGTTTTCTAATATCATTTCAAAAATGATAAAACAGCATATCATATATGCGCAGCGGAATAAATAACTAGAACAACCCAAAGAGTTAAGGAACTTGCAATTTTATCGATTCAAGAAATAAAACAACATCCACAACACAGTGCAGAAATTATACCTGAAGGGGATTTGAGTCGATACTCAAACCAACATGCTCCTCACTGAGTCTGGTAGAACCAATCTTGAGTTGCAAGAATCGAAATAGATCGGTCCCCCTACAGAGATCCACACAAGTGTTGGAGAACCTCGGTGCCTTGTCGAACAAGGAATGAGTGGGAGAAGAAAAGTTCTCAGCGTCCCCACGGACTGCTAGATCCGAGACAGGGGAGGCGATGACTATCGGAAGAGGAGAGAAGCCCTAGCGGAACACTTCCAGCGCTGCTCTCTCAAACCACGAAACGGGTCGGTTACAAAATCTGTCTCGCACTACCAACCCTAAGATCGTGATCTGTTTATATACCAAAGGCTGCGTTCGACGAACTCAAGGAGATCTGTGTTCGACGAACTCAAGGAGATCTGCGTTCGACGAACTCAAGAGATCTGCGTTCGACGAACTCAAGAGATCTGCATTCGACGAACTCAAGAGATCTGCGTTCGACGAACTCAAGAGATCTGCGTTCGACGAACTCAAGAGATCTGCGTTCGACGAACTCAAGGAGATCTGCGTTCGACGAACTCAAGAAGATCTGCGTTCGACGAACTCAAGGAGATCTGCGTTCGACGAACTCAAGAGATCTGCGTTCGACGAACTCAAGGAGATCTGCGTTCGACGAACTCAAGAGATCTGCGTTCGACGAACTTAAGAAATCTGCGTTCGACGAACTCAAGGAGATCTGCGTTCGACGAACTCAAGAAGATCTGCGTTCGACGAACTCAAGGAGATCTGTGATGAGTCTCATTTATATACACATATTTGGACTCATCTGGGCTAGTTTTCACGCACTTGCACTTCATTTTTTGTTCATTAATGCATATATTTCACTTGTTCACTCTTCTCACACTAAGTGCACTTTTAGGCCCATTGTGGTGTGCAATTGCATGCTTTGTTGTTGGGGGCAAGCACAATATGCTCCCCATTCTTTTTCTGTGTTTATCTAGTGCTGGAGGTGTTTTCCCAGCTGTTTTATCTTGTATACAGGTGGTCGGATTATCCAGTTTTCCCCCAGAATTCATGATTGTGTGCAACGCACGGTCGTGCGTTTCCTTGACGCACGGACAGTTGCGGTCGTGCGTTCTCATCTGGGCAGAAAATGGGAGATCTGAGTTTGGTCGTGCGTTTTGACGCACGGGCGGAATTGCCCATGCGTGAGTAAAATGCACGGTCGCCTGTTTCATCTTGTTTTTTTTAGCTTTTCTGAATTTACCCGTGCGTTTTGACGCACGGGCGAATTTGCCCGTGCGTGAGTAAATCGCACGGGCGGCGCAGCTTCGTCTTCACGCCAGTTTTTATCATTAATTATCGCATAGTCCACGCACGGTCGTGCGTTCGACCGTGCGTGACCAATTTCTAACTATTTTTCTATATAAGCTGCAGATTCCTCCCTAGAAGGATCGATCTTCTTTCTCGCGCCCAGAGCTCTAGTTCCGCGCCATTTTCGTCGCTCCATCACCGCCCACCTTCGGGAGGAGCTCCGGCCGCCATTCTCTTGCAAATCTCAAGCTGGAGCATCCTCTAGGCCTCCTCCATTGTTCGTGCACCTCCAAAGCTCCATTGTGAGGGATTCAGTGTTGCACTTGTGAAGTTCTCCGGTGAGATCGTGGCCAAAGAAGATTGACGGAGAAGACGGGTATAATAGAAGAAGGTGACAGCTCTTCCGGACCCCGGACGACAGTTGGAGCCCGAGCCCGGACAAGGAGTGACAACCCTAGATTCCGGCCGTGAACCTCCGATGAGTCTCCGTGCTTTGGTTGTAATCTCAACCTCCTTTACATTGTAGTGTGTTATTCCTTAATTAGTTGGGTGTATGAACAATGTTTGCTAAACCTTGTTATGATATTTAGTATTTCATGTCTATGTGAAATTGATATGTGTGGTTTATGCAAGTGAGGAGCGCCCCATTCCATCCTCCATCCCGCTGTCATGTTCGTGTGCCGCACTAGCAATTGCTAGTGGCGTGCTTGTCGACGAGGTGCTTGCGACCCTCATTCCGTAAGACTACTCGTCCATCCGCCAAGCTAAGCGGTGCTAACGGCCCGTGTAATCCACCTCGACCACGCCGGTGCGAACCATTCCATCTGCAAGCCTTCTCGTCCATCCGCCTAGCGAAGCGTGGCATAGCGGCCCGTGTAATCCATTCGCCTAACGAAGCAGTGCGCTCAAGGCCTGCACAGTTCGATTTCATTTGCCTACTCGTCCATCCGCCCTTTCGAAGCAGCGCGCTCAAGGCCTGCCTAGTCTCCATCCCGCCAAGCAAAGCATTGCATAGCGGCATTGCATAGGAGTAGTTGTAATATTTTCTCTTTATTTTCCACAAACCAAATCACCCCCTTTCGCGTCCATCCGACATAAAGAACTTCAATCTCAAGTCCTGCCTCAATAGTAAACTCCACCTTACTGTGTTCCTTGAGAGATTCGATACTTGGGGATTTACTTCCTCATATTATTACTTGAACGATCGGTACACTCCCATTTCGTGTCGCAGTCTTGCTACCGCCTATAGCGGTGTTCTAAGATTTACGCATCAAGTTTTTGGCGCCGTTGCCGGAGAACACATATGTGTGAGTTGCTGTAGAGGGAGACAAGAGATAGTAGTTCTTCCAGTGTGTATAGCCGCCTTATTATTTTTGTTTGCTTTTTAATTATATATTGTTTGTTATTATTTCTCTCTCCTATTTTAGAGTTTTAGGCATGTTTAATCCAAGGAGTTTTATTAGTTTGTGTAGATTTCCTTGCAAAGAATTTCAGTTTCATTATATCTGCTTTTATTGTTGAAAATGTCTTCATGGGATATTTCTCCTGGCACTTACGACATGATGGTCTATTATATAGACCAAATGAATGAGTTAAATGCTAGGCAGTGTAGGAACGTTGTTTGCTTGTTATGTCGAGGAGAGGGTCATGAATTGAAGGACTGTCCTAGTCTTTTCAATCCTGACCGCTGCTCCTCCACTCATGACAACATTGTTCCTTTCTCACATTTTTTACCCATGGAGGCAATCGTGCCCTCTATCCCCGAGTTTATCTCGTGCATGGACTCCTCACTCCCTGTGTATGGCTTCACTCCTAGTGATGAAGATCACTCATCTGTTGTCCAACAAGGAGAGGAATGGGAGCTCCTAGATGCTCCTGAGTGGGATGTGGAAAGTATCCTTTCCATAGGGGAGGCATTAGCAGATCTTTTTGCGGAGGAACCAAATCTTTTTATTCCTCCAGTTTCTTTGCAAGATTTTTCTACACACATTTTTTTATGATCCTGTCGAAGTAATTGAGCAGGGTGATGATTCTGAGCCTGAGGCTGCTCCCCGGTGGAATGATGAGGGTACTCTCTCTGATGAGGAGGTTTGTACTTCCTCATGGGACGAGGAGGTCCAACTCACCACCGAGGCCCTTAAGTTCTTGGGTTCCACTCGCTATGATACTTATGATGATGATAGCGATCTATCATTGGATCTTGCTGGGAGTGAGACCGGGACCACTCCCCCGATTTTTGATTATTTAAGTTTTTCTTCTCTTTTATTTTCTGACCCCCCTTCTTCATCTGAGTCTGTGCGGGTTGAGTCTTCACAGGTACTCCAGGAGGACTTGGAGCATTTTGCTCTAGTCAATGATGAGTGTATCCTCTCATGTGAGGAGGTTGACCCCTCCTCCATAGTGGAAACCTCATTCATTGCCTTCTCTTCCTGCTGCCTCCCTGAAGATGATACCTTGCTGGGCAAGGATGTTTTTGGTGAGAATAGTGAGGAGGACTCCTCCTCCTTTTCTTACATCCTCTACCCTCTACCTGTGAGGAGCAGGTATTATTATTATTTAGGTAGAGGGGTGACTGTTCTATCTCCGTATCGGTACCCACTACCGACACGGATATTAGGTCTGTTGCCTGTCCACTTCTCCTTCCATACTCCCATTAGCTAGATATTTTCAGGTTTGAATAAGTCGTGCTGGGATGACAATAACCCCAGTAGTTATCTTATCTTTTTTTGCAATTTTTATTTCATCTAGTGTAGTTTAGTTAGTGTTTTTCATTTTATTTTGTATATTTTCTTTTATTTTTGCGGAGCTCACCCATGCAGGTCCTTCTTCTGGATGGCGGATGCTGCAGCTTTTTCTTGGTTTATACGCCAATCTTCTGGTATGCTAACTACTGAGCATTGGGTACTCTCTTTCCCTAGACTTCATTTTTAATTTTCATGGTTATATCTTGTGTTGGATTGTTTAGATTAAGTCTGGGGGAGAGCTGCTTCTCGTTACCCACTGTGCACGCACATGTTGCATTGCATACTAGAAGTAACTTTATCTCATTTATTTAGTATTGCTCATCATTACCGCACACCACAGCACCCACTTGAGCGCGTACTCATCTGTATGCATGCTCTGAGTTGAATTTAATTCTTCTGCATATTTGGGAAAGTCTAGGTGATGGCTTAGGACTATGTAGCGGAGTAAAATGTTGACTCCAGTAGTGCTCCTAGTCGATTGCTCGGTTGCATAGAAATTTGTGTAGATTAGACTTCTTTTTATACTTATGGTTTTATATTTTTTCTATTAGTGTAAATGTTGTTTACTCTACTCAAATGGTGAACGCGGTGCGAATCAAACTGTAGCTTAGGGATGTGTGTAAACGATCGTTAGACTCGTATTGCTTGAGTCGGGAGAAAGGAGAATCTTTCTCGGTGGCTAGAACTTGCCCCAAGCGATTTTTGAAACATTGGCATAGGATAGTTCTAGTGCGTGAGAGTGGCGTAGGCCGTATTTTGGCCCGGTTGAGCCTTTGTGTTATTCCTGATATCGTCTACCCTTGCTAGCCCCTTTGTGCCTACCCCATTCTTTTGGTTTAGCTCCACTATTGTTCACCAAAGCCTAAACTCCAATCCTAGTCGCACACCCATATGCAAGCACGTTGTCTAAATTTTAAATTGGTGGTGTTGATTGTGGAAATACAATGTGAAAGTTTAGATGTGCATCTTTGAAAATTTGTTGAAATCACTGAAGAAAGAAAAAAGAAAATAAAAATATAAGAAAAAGATTTGAAAAAAATAAGAAAAATGAAAGAGTTTAATTGAAAATCTTTGTGAGATATATTTTGGGAGTAGACGGTGCACACACACATGTTTTCAAGTTCAAGTCTAGGGGTGTGGTGCACCCGCGCGTATTGTGGCTGCTTGGATAGTGCTTTGCACTTGCTCATTTGGGTTTAGGTGTGCTCAGCCTTCGTGTTTATCTTTGTTTACCTCACCGTAACCCAAGCCCCATCCCTAACCTAAAGTCCTACTGACTCACGCTATGAACCAATCTAGTGTCGTGGAGAGAATGTGACCGGGCGAGCCTATGGTCACCGAAACCGATGGATTTCGGTGGAGTTTGTCCGGCACCCCAATCTTGAGCAATGCTCATCTCAGCTCTTAGTTTACTTTCTCTGTATGCGTGACCGGATGATTCACCGTAGTTCACCATTTTGAGTGGTTGTAATATGCTTTTACTCTTTTAGAAATCTATAAACTGTTTGTGTATAATGAGAAATCTTCTCTATTATATTTCTTATGCACGTGAGCATGCGACTTCGCATGGTACTTTGTATTGTAATTCTAAGCCATCTACTTTTCTTTCCCCGCTTACTTAGGATTTGTTTGCTCGGGACGCGCAAACAGGTAAGTCTGGGGGTGTGATGAGTCTCATTTATATACACATATTTGGACTCATCTGGGCTAGTTTTCACGCACTTGCACTTCATTTTTTGTTCATTAATGCTTATATTTCACTTGTTCACTCTACTCACACTAAGTGCACTTTTGGGCCCGTTGTGGTGTGCAATTGCACACTTTGTTGTTGGGGGCAAGCACAATGTGCTCCTCATTCTTTTTCTGTGTTTATCTAGTGCTGGAGGTGTTTTCCCAGCTGTTTTATCTTGTATACAGGTGGTCGGATTATCCAGTTTTCCCCCAAAATTCATGATTGTATGCAACGCACGGTCGTGCGTTTCCTTGACGCAAGGACAGTTGCGGTCGTGCGTTCTCATCTGGGCAGAAGACGGGAGATCTGAGTTTGGTCGTGCGTTTTGACGCACGGGCAGAATTGCCCGTGCATGAGTAAAACGCACGGTCACCTGTTTCTTCCTGTTTTGTTAGCTTTTCTGAATTTATCCGTGCGTTTTGACGCACGGGCGGATTTTCCCGTGCGTGAGTAAATCGCACGGGCGGCGCAGCTTCATCTTCACGCCAGTTTTTATCATTAATTATCGCACGGTCCACGCACGGTCGTGCGTTCGACCGTGCGTGACCAGTTTCTGACAATTTTTCTATATAAGCTGCAGATTCCGCCCTAGAAGGATCGATCTTCTTTCTCGCGCCCAGAGCTCTAGTTCCGCGCCATTTTCGCCGCTCCATCACCGCCCACCTTCGGGAGGAGCTCCGGCTGCCATTCTCTTGCAAATCTCAAGCCGGAGCATCCTCTAGGCCTCCTCCATTGTTCGTGCACCTCCAAAGCTCCATTGTGAGGGATTCAGTGCTGCACTTGTGAAGTTCTCCGGTGAGATCGTGGCCAAAGAAGATTGACGGAGAAGACGGGTATAATAGAAGAAGGTGACAGCTCTTCCAGACCCCGGACGGCAGTTGGAGCCCGTGCCCGGACAAGGATTGACAACCCTAGATTCCGGCTGTGAACCTCCGATGAGTCTCCGTGCTTTGGTTGTAATCTCAACCTCCTTTACATTGTAGTGTGTTATTCCTTAATTATTTGGGTGTATGAACAATGTTTGCTAAACCTTGTTATGATATTTAGTATTTTATGTCTATGTAAAATTGATATGTGTGGTTTATGCAAGTGAGGAGCGCCCCATTCCATCCTCCATCCCGTTGTCATGTTCGTGTGCCGCACTAGCAATTGCTAGTGGTGTGCTTGTCGACGAGGTGCTTGCGACCCTCATTCCGTAAGACTACTCATCCATCCGCCAAGCTAAGCGGTGCTAACGGCCCGTGTAATCCACCTCGACCCCACCGGTGCGAACCATTCCATCTGCAAGCCTTCTCATCCATCTGCCTAGCGAAGCTTGGCATAGCGGCCCGTGTAATCCATTCGCCTAACGAAGCAGTGCGCTCAAGGCCTGCACAGTTCGATTCCGTTTGCCTACTCGTCCATCCGCCCTTTCGAAGCAGCGCGCTCAAGGCCTGCCTAGTCTCCATCCCGCCAAGCGAAGCATTGCATAGCGGCATTGCATAGGAGTAGTTGTAATATTTTCTCTTTATTTTCCACAAACCAAATCACCACCTTTCGCATCCATCCGACATAAAGGACTTCAATCTCAAGTCCTGCCTCAATAGTAAACTCCACCTTAGTGTGTTCCTTGAGAGATTCGATACATGGGGATTTACTTCCTCATATTATTACTTGAACGATCGGTACACTTCCGTTTCGTGTCGCAGTCTTGCTACCGCCTATAGAGGTGTGCTAAGATTTGCGCATCAATCTGCGTTCGACGAACTCAAGAGATCTGCGTTCGACGAACTCAAGAGATCTGCGTTCGACGAACTCAGGAGATCTGCGTTCGACGAAGTCAAGAGATCTGCGTTCGACGAACTCAAGAGATCTGCGTTCGACGAACGCGCTACACTAGCCCCTTCCGTCTCAGCGGTCGACGAAGGCGCTACACTAGCCCTTTCCAACTCAGCGGTCGACGAATGCGCTACACTAGCCATTTCATCTCAATGGTCGACGAACGCGCTACACTAGCCTGTTCCATCTCATCGGTCGACGAACGCGCTACACTATCCAGTTCCGTCTCAGCGGTCGACGAACGCGCTACACTAGCCCTTTCGTCTCAGCGGTCGACGAAGGCGCTACACTAGCCCTTTCGTCTCAGCGGTTGACGAACGCATTCAGATTTAATTTCTTCCTCCAATTTCTCCAAGCACTTATATGTGCGACCCTATAGGCTCATATTGCGTTGGCAGTAAGACTAACTATTGATTGCTTTGAGATCACCTCAGAAACTCCAACATATAAAGCATGGTAAAGAGCAAGTAAAGAACAATAAGTAAAGGAGGTACATAATACAAAAGTAACCATTGGTTTATAGGAATGCCCATACAGACCTATAGACCAAGGGGTCGTTTAGCAGGGCCTATCGTATAAAAAGTCTCATAACCAATTTATACGGTAGGGGTAGGGGTTGAAATGCAATGTTTATGTTATGTCATGCGAGGTATGTCGTTTGATGCTATGATCATACAAGTGCAACTCACACACTATGTCTCTATGCGCACAGACCTTTAGTTCCCCCTTTTTGGAGCTAGCAAAATTCCCAGGATACTCCTGTAGTGGCAAACGGAAGCGGTGGGTTGGGCCTCGCCCACCTCTAGGTTGGTATTTGCACTACCTAACCTAGAGCTAACGTACGCCTCAACGCTAAGAACACAACAGCGGAGCTCTTGCGTACTCTTGCTGGTTAGACCACTAGACTTGTCTTGGTAAAGGGTTATCCACACTTACCGAGCCCAAATATCTATGTCGGTACAACGACCATCAATACTAAGGACCCACCACCTTATGCACATGCATTAATAAATACCATCTATGATCTCCAAATCATAATCTACCCGGGCTAACCTGCCCGGCCAAGGATCATTTTTGAGTCACGAGCTCACCGGATTGTTAATCTGCTCCTACGACCGGCGAGCCTACAGCTCGTAGTACCAAAACAACTAAGCTCCCGTAACCACGGGGTGTGGGTGAGTGTGTTATTAATTAATCTTGTACAACATCTTACTCCTATAATTTATGCTTAATCTTGGTCTTCCCTAGGTCAACCCTGTGAGGGGCTCGCAGCGGTACTAGGAACTGTGTGTTGGATCTTGTGGCGCACTTAGAGGGGGGTGAATAAGGGCAATTTAAACCTTTGATAATTTTTGTAAAAACGAAACAATATATGAATATAGAGACAAATAATTGAATTTAAAAACAAGATTTTATTTCATCAAAGATAATGAGTAGAAATGATTCGAATAAAGCTTGGAATCAAAGGCTTACAATTAATAAAATCTCTTGTCTCTTTTCACCGGTCCTTCTCCTAAGGACCGGTTGGCTATAGCTTATATCTCCCAGATATAGACACTAGCCTCCCCCTAAATCAAATCTTGATCTAGACGCAGCACACACGGCGGCGATTTTCTCCCAAGCCACACAAGGACTTGACACCGCACACAAGACGATGATTTACCCTAGACCACACAAGGATCTAACACCACACACAAGGTGATGATTTCCCCTAAGCCTCACACGGACTTAGACGTCGCACGCAAGACAACGATTTCTACAACGATTACAAGATGAATGTAAATATAAATGAAATACAAAATAAAAACCCCCTTTAGAATTTCTGGACCAAAGCAGCGAAGAATCCTTGAGAAAAACTCCTTGGAACGCGTGTACAATCTGCGGCTTCGCTCTCTCCTTTCTTCATCAAGGATGGGGATTTTCGTTCTCTGGAGCTCTCTGGATGATAACACACAGGAAGAAGGCTTGAAAATCTGAAAGCTTGAAATCCACGAAGTTCTGAACCCTTTTAATAAAAAAGAGTTGTCGCCGTCCGTTAGCTAGGTATCGCCAGAATCCGATATCTCTAGAGGCTGCCGCGTGTCCCACTAATTCGAAGTTTCTGCGCGAAGTGGAGGCCGTGGTTGAGACGTGGGCTGTCGGATATCCGATATCACTATCGGAAATCCGTTAGCTTGCGTAACTGCTGCACGTCGTAGAGTTGCGGGAAGATCGTGGGCTGTCGGATATCCGATATCACTATCGGAAATCCGTTAGCTTGCGTAACTGCTGCACGTCATAGAGTTGCGGGAAGATCGTGCACTGTCGGATATCCGTTACTGCTGTCGGAAATCCGATAGCTCTAAACCGTCGAGTAGAGATCGAAAAACGAAAGAAATCGTGCGCTGTCGGAAATCCGATACTGCAATCGGAAATCTGATACTGCAATCGGAAATCCGATAGCTCCAATTTCTGGAAAATCATTATTTTGCTCCAATCGAAAACATGTTATTCTTGCACCTGTTATCTGCACACCATTAATCAAAAATAGGATCAAATACATTCGGGATTTGTTATTCTCAAACTGGACGAGTGCGGAACGCATGCTCCAACAATCTCCCCCTTTTGATAATAACAAATCCTTATAAAAAGAAATCGACTAAATCCTATAGAGATTTGGAAAAGTATATCATGTGTGTACAAGTGTGAACTTTTGATCTCCATGATCTCTCCCTTAATATGATATGATCTCCCCAAAATATTCTCCCCCGACATATAAACTCCCCCTACATATAAACTCCCCCTACATGAATGCTCACTTAATTAATTAAGTATTTTAAGTGATTTAAGTGATTACTTATGATTTCTTATTATCTTCTTCCCCTTTGATATTATCAAAAGTAATGAATAGAGACGAGGAAATAGTATCATAGAGATATGGAAGAAAAATAAGAAAGAGTATAGGGAAAGTTGGAGTACACTAGTGGAAGCTTTGTAAGTGATATGATATCGTGATAGGAAACCTTAGAGAGTAGGCTAAGCATTATAGTAATGTGTTATAATGTATAGAAGCAAATATACTTAACCATTAGGAGATTCAATTTCAATTATCAGAGAAAGACACAGGAGAATATAGAATATTGAATTATTGCGGTCCAATTCTCATAAGAAGAAATTTTATAAATAACAATGAAGTGTAGTAGTGATACTTTGAGAAAGAATACATATGAATATATTTAAAATATACATGATCATGGAATTGTTAAACATAACATAAATATACATAAAGCCAAACTTATGAACTTATAGAAACTTTGCAAGTATATAAAAGGGCCATTTTGTTTTTGCATAACAAGACACTTTACAATTTTTTCCAAGGTGCTTAACCTCACAATGCTCATTAAGACTTATCAGGAGGCTAAGTAGTGCTTGGTGGAGGATCCTTTTCAATTTTTTTATTTCTTGCAAAATATTTTTGGCAAAATGTATGTTTTGCATTTGAATTTGCCTCCCCTTTTTTTTAAATATTCATATATGTAAAGGATCTCCGAATTCACATGCATGCAAAAAATGGTATAATTTGAATAAGGGCAAAGTAGCAAAGTTGAAGGTAGCATTTATGAAATGTATTTTGTTATGTTCGAGCAATCATGATGTATGTATAAAATAAATTTTATTAATATGTAATTGCAAAGTAAGTGTTTGTGATTGCTCATTGTCATAGATAAAAGATTTCTTATACTTAGAGGCATGCGAAAACAATTCGTAATTCCTATATGAAAGTGTCATTACAATGATAACTTAAGATTGAACATCATAATTAAGTGTTAAGCTATTTTTACGAAAAATAACACATGTAGAATCATTTATGCAAGATTAAAAATTTCTCATATGAACATTTATAGATATAGGGAATGAAAAAGGTAGTGAAGAAATTTAATGTTTGGGAGCTGTTGGAAATCCGACAGCTGGATATCGCCATCCGATACCTCGAAAAAGATAAAAAGACGCGTTTTGTCTTTCCACCGACACCTCACTTCAGTTTTAGGAAAATTTTCGAGATCTAGAGCTCCAGGTCGCCGAAAACCTTCAGATCTAAGGTAAGGAACTTTGATTTTTCAAGTTTTGTTTAAAAGTTTTCAAAAATTTTGTGATTTTGATATTCCTCTTGGTTTTCATTGAGTTTTTGTGAAGAAAAAAAATGTAGATCTAGACATTTTAGATCTTGGTTTTCATGGAGTTTTTTTTTGTGAAGAAGAGAAAAAATGTAGATCTTGATTTTGATATTTCTATTTGTTTTCATTGGGTTTTTGTGAAGAATCATTTTAGGAGATCTAGACATGTTAGATTTTGGTGTTCAAAAGAGGGTTTAGATCTTGTGATGGTGATATATAAAAAAAATTAGAACTTTGTTTTTATAGGAAGAAGATGATGAATAGTGTTTTCACCAAAGATTTGTCAAAATTATATAGATGTTGAAGAACATTTTCTGTGTGAAAAATTTGTGTATTTGTGAGAGTAAGAATGTTTGTGAAATGATTTTTCGGAAGCATAATTTTTTGGCTATCGGATATCCGACAGAGGGGTATCGGATATCCGACAGGTCCCCTTTTTTTTGTTTTAAATTTTCTTATCTCTCATGCAGATATGTCATCCAGTTGGAGTGAGTCAGGAGACGCTCACTCGTCTTATCAAAGTTATCCGGACATAGAGAAAGCCCAAATCGGAATTTCAAAAGTTGTGGAATTTGATCTCCCCGACATGAACGTGTCTATTATATGCTTGCTGAGGCAGGTATACTTTCGGTCATTATCCAAGATATCTTCTCCTCCTTTTTAGTACGAGAATTTTATAATCATCTTGAGGACCCTTCATATACGGATTTGAATGGAGGAGTTAGATCCAAAATTCAAGGCCAATATGTGGAGATCACTCCCATTGATTTAAGAAGTGAATTTGGAATAATGGAAAGTGAGAATGTTTTGGACATAGTGGAGAATTATAGACTAGAGAGAGATTGGACTCTAATGAACATGTCTTTGCATGGAAATTCTACAAAGAACCTTATAACCACTATGGCGACATTGACAGACGATGCTCGTCTTGTTCAAGATATACTAAGGCACACGATTATGTTGAAGTCCGATGATACTCATAGTATTACGGCTCAACTTAGTCTTGTGACTTATTATATAGTGGAGAACGAATTATTTGATGTGGCCGATCTTCTTTTGTCAATGATTCGTTATACATTCCGCCTCAAAAATCCCGAGTGGAAAAAGGCACACACCCTCCCGTTGGGTGCGATTATCCAGCATATTCTATTCAAGAAATACACATGGATAGATCAAAGCTTTTATGTTGGAGATTGTGACCCAGATATATATCAAACGGCGGGTATAAAGAGTAAGAAAAATCAACGGAAGTCGCCTACTACGGAAATGAGAGAGCCTCCTATTGCACGTGGAGGGTCTAAGCGGGATGCACTCGACTCTTTCCAAACAAAGTTGGATAGACATATAGATGATTTTCAAGAGCATAGAAGGTCCTTTGAGGAACACAAAATGGAGGTGAAGAAGGACCGGACACGGATGCAGAAGTTTATGAAATTCCTTGTTAAGGGACTTAAATTAAAGCCTACGCCTGCTGAAGCCGCGGAATGGGAAGTGCCGACGGAGGAGGAGCCGCAACGCCAATCGGTTAGTCAGGCTCGACGGAAGAAGACAGTGATAAGGAGATCAGATTATGATCTTCCAGAAAGTAGTGGAGCAGGAAGTCGAAATGAGGAGGATTCGGATTGAAAAAGACTTCTGGGAGCTATCGCCATCCGACATCCTATTGTCGCCATCCGATAGCTTCCCAGCCCAGATCTCTCCTTAATTTTATGAACTTCTTTTATGAGACATTTTAAGTACTCTTTTGTTAAAATTCTGTAATAATTTTTAATATTTGGATATGATTTATGTTGGTGAATGTGTATATTTTGATCGTTTAAGATTTAGTTTTTCTTCCTCTTTTTTTTTAAAACAATATATAGCTATTGTGAAGGTTTTTTTTTTAAAATTTTATAGGTTATAAATAGTGATATAATCATTGTGAAATGTCTAGGATTCCTAATTCTAGCCTAAGCATAGAAAAACAGGAATCCGGTAACGGTTTAGTGAATATATCCGCTAGTTGATTATCCGTGCCTATAAAGTTGATTTTTACATTACCCTTCTTAATATGATCCATTATAAAATGATGTCGGACATCTATATGCTTAGATCTAGAGTGTAATACGGGATTATTAGTTAAGTCTATAGCACTTTTATTATCACACTTTAATTCTACACTACTTTGTTGCATGCCAAAGTCTTCTAATGTTTGTGACATCCAAAGAGCTTGGGCACAACAACTACCTAGTGCAATATATTCGGCCTCAGTAGTAGAGAGGGCAACAAAATTCTGTTTCCTACTCGACCAAGAAATAAGTGAAGGGCCGATAAAATGACAAGTGCCACTTGTGCTTTTTCTATCTAAAGAACATCTCGCATAATCTGAATCCGAAAAGCCATGTAAAATAAAGGACTCATTATGAGGATACCATAATCCTAATTTAGATGTTCCTATAAGATATCAAAAGATGCGTTTCACCGCTTTTAAATGTGATTCTTTAGGATTAGCCTGAAATCTAGCACATAAACAAACGGCAAACATAATGTCAGGCCTAGATGCGGTTAAATATAATAAGGATCCTATCATACTTCTATAAAGGGTTTGGTCAATTGAAACTCCACTTTCATCTTTTCCTAATTTTAGTGAAGCACTCATAGGAGTGTTTGCATGCTTAAGATTTTCAAATCCAAATCTTTTCAACATATCATGAATATATTTGGATTGACATATAAAAATACCACCATGTTTTTTTGTAATTTGAAATCCTAGAAAATATGAAAGTTCTCCTACCATGCTCATTTCAAATTCATTTTTCATAATTTGAACTACTTCATTACACAACTCTTCATTAGTGGCACCAAAAATAATATCATCAACATAAATTTGCAAAATAACTAAATCATGATCAATTTGCTTAATGAAGAGTGTAGAATCGGCACTTCCTATTTTATAATCGTGCTTTAACAAATATTGAGTTAATCGATCATACCAAGCACGATGCGCTTGTTTTAATCCATAAAGCGCTTTATTTAATTTATAAACATAATTTAGATATTTCTCATTTATAAAGCCAGGGGGTTGTTCTACATAAACCTCTTCTTTTATATACCCGTTTAAAAATGCGGTTTTGACATCCATTTGATATAATTTAAATCTTTTAAAACAAGCAAATGCAAGAAATATCCTAACCGCTTCTAACTACGTGTGCAAAAGTTTCATCAAAATCTACCCCTTCAATTTGTGCATAACCTTTTGCAACTAATCTGGCTTTATTTCTAACAATTCTAGATTCATTATCCAATTTATTTTTAAAAATCCACTTAACTCCAACAACAGGACGATTTTTGGGTCGTTCTACAAGATTCCAAACCTTATTACGTTCAAATTGATTAAGTTCTTCATTCATAGCTAAAAACCAAAATTCATCATTTAAAGCGGTGGAAACATCTTTTGGTTCTATTTCAGAGACAAAGCAAAGGTTTGAAAATAAAACATGTAACGATGAACGAGTACTAACCCCTTTTTGCGGATCTCCAATGATAAGCTCCTTTGGATGATCCTTTGAAAATCTCAATTCACTTGGAGGCACATATTCTTCTCTTTCTTCTCCTTCTCTATCTTCTTCTCTTTCTCCTTCTCTCTCTTCTTCTTTTTCTTCTTCATTTTCTCCAAGTTCTTCATCATCATTCTCCACCGAAGGAGGGGGTTCATCTTCTTTTCCTGTAATTTTCTTTTCTACACATGAAACAAACTCATCAAACCTAACATGAATAGATTCTTCAACTATTTTTGTTCTTTTATTAAAAATCCTACAAACTTTACTAGTTGAAGAATAGCCAATAAAAATACCTTCATCACATTTTTCATCAAATTTTCCTTAGGAATCTTTAGAATTCAAAATAAAACATTTACAACCAAAAACTTCGAAAAAAGAAACATTTGGTTTTTTACTAAAAATTAATTCATAAGGAGTTAATTTTAAAATAGGGCGAAGCATTACTCTATTAATTACATAACATGTCGTACTAACCGCTTCAGCCCAAAAAGATTTTGGTAATTTAAACTCAGATAGCATCGTACGGGCTAACTCTTGAAGAGTTCTATTTTTCCTCTCCACTACACCATTTTGCTGTGGTATGCGTGGAGCGGAAAATTCATGTTTAATTCCTAACTCCGTACAAAAAGAAATAAACTTTTCATTTTCAAATTCTCCTCCATGATCCGATCGTATGCGTTAAATTTTTAACTCAAATTCATTTTGAATACGCAAACATAATTTTGAAAATTCTGAAAATGTATCGGATTTGGAGGTTAGAAATAAAGTCCAACAAAAACGAGAATAATCATCAATCAATACAAATGTATATTTTCTACCTCCTAAGCTAGAAATTCCAATTGGCCCAAATAAATCCATATGTATTAATTGAAGTGGCCTAGTGGTAGAAATAATATTTTTACTTTTGAAAGATGATTTTGAAAATTTTCCTTTTTGGCAAGACACACATAATGAAGAAGATAAATTTCCATTTAACAATGGTAAACCTTTAATTAATTTATCTTTTGAAAGCTTTGTAATTAACTTGGCACTAGTATGTCCAAGTCGCCTATGCCATAATTCTAATTCATCATTTTTTGATAAAAAACATTTTAAAGTAGAATTTGAAAAATCAAGAAATTTAATCATATATACATTATGACATCTAGGTGCGGTAAAAATAATTTCATTTGTTTTAGAATTAATAATTTTGCACAAATTTGTAGAAGATTCAAATAAAACATCTAAACCCTTATCACATAATTGACTAATAGAAATCAAATTATGCTTTAATCATTCTACAAATAAAACATTTGAAATTGAAAATTTTTTGTTACCCACAACTCCGATGCCGATGATTTTTCCTTTTCCATTATCTCCGAATGTAACAACTCCTTCTTGTTTCATCTCCAGGCTAAGGAACTTCTCTTTATTGCCCGTCATGTGCTTTGAACAACCCGAGTCCAAGTACCACACGTCTTCTTTGTCCTTAGCCTGCCAACACACCTAGAAAGAAGAGGTGAGTAAAGATCTGGTTACCCAAGTGGTTCCACCCATAGTATAGGTAGAAGCCTTAGGCACCCAGATTTGTTTAATTTTACTTTTTCCTTTCCTCCAGCAAGAGTCCGTAGTGTGACCAAATCTATTGCATTTGGCACATGTAATGTATTGAGAAGAGTATAACTTTTCTGGACTTTTACTGGATGATGATGCAGTATTAGACAATTTACTAACTTCAGAATTTATAAAAACAGAATTTCTGGACTTTTCGCTGTCTCCGGCGACAGTGGTTATCGTCGGGCGATAGCTTCCTGACGTGTATCCGAGTCCAAACCTTCCAGATCCATGACATTGGTATCCTAAGATCATATCCAGTGATCTTCGGCCCATTCCAAATTTTTTTATGGCTAGCGTTAAATCATGAATCTGGTTTCTCATTTCTGTATTCTCGGATACTAGATTTACACATCTACGTTCAAAAGATTTCTTTCCCTCATGGACTTTGGAAATTGAAGATTTCAGATCTCTCTCTAAAATCTCATTCTTTTTTGTAAGAATTTTAATTGTAGAATGAGATTTGGAAAGAGATTCTTCAAGTTCTTTACTTCTTCCCAAAAAGTGATCACACTCTTGGCAAGAAATTTCTCCTTTTCCAATAGTCTTAATTTCATTTAACATTTTTTTGTTTTCTTTAAGCAAAATTTCATTTTCTGATTTAAGAAGATCATTATCTTTTAAACTCTTTTCAAAAAATTTGCAAGTCTTTAAAAATTCAGAAAATAATTCATCGTAGGTTGGAGGAGTTACCTCAGTGTCACTTTGGACACTGCATTCGTCATCAGATATGACGCTCTTTCCCATTAATCACATGTTGGCCTCCTCTTCTTTACTTGAGCTTGAACTGCTTGCATCCTCAGAAGTAGTATCATCTCATGTTTCTGCCTTCAGCACCTTCTTCGTCCCTTTGTTCTTCTTTTCTTTAAGTTCTTTTAAGTACTTTGGACACTTGCTTCGGATGTGTCCTAACTTCTTGCAGTGATAGCACTCCGATGGCGGTCTCTCTTCCTCCTCATCGTCTTCCTTTCCTTTTTTCTTAAACGTCTCCTTCTTAAAATACTTCTTAAATGAATTTCTCCTCTCTGGATTTTTCATAAATTTTCTAAACTTTCTAACAAATAAACTTTCCTCATCTTCTTCTTCCTCCTCAGAATCACTACTTTCCTCCTTAGATCTTAGAGCCAATCCCTTCTTCTTTGGCTCCATATACTCTTGTTGTTGAATTTTCAATTCAACTTCATGAGTTTTCAAGTTCTCAATCAGGCTTTCAATATTAAGCCATCCGACATTCTCCCAAGACACATTTTATATTCAATTCAACTTCAGACCGTCCATCATGCGGGTTGCCTTAGAGTAAAACTCATAAGCCATCTGACATTCTCCCAAGACACATTTTATATTCCCGTAGGAATAATTCTCGAAGGCACAATATATTCCCGTAGGAATATTTCCCGAAGGCACAATATATTCCCGTAGGAATATTTCCCGAAGGCACAATATATTCCCGTAGGAATATTTCCAGAAGGCAACATTTCATTCCCGTAGGAATTACTTCTCGAAGGCAACATTTCATTCCCGTAGGAATATTTCCCGAAGACAACATTTCATTCCCGTAGGAATTACTTCTCGAAGGCAACATTTCATTCCCGTAGGAATTACTTCTCGAAGGCAACATTTCATTCCCGTAGGAATTACTTCTCGAAGGCAACATTTCATTCTCGTAGGAATTACTTCTCGAAGGCAACATTTCATTCCCGTAGGAATTACTTCCCGAAGGCAACATTTCATTCCCGTAGGAATTACTTCTCGAAGGCAACATTTCATTCCCGTAGGAATTACTTCTCGAAGGCAACATTTCATTCCCGTAGGAATTACTTCTCGAAGGCAACATTTCATTCCCGTAGGAATTACTTCCCGAAGGCAACATTTCATTCCCGTAGGAATTACTTCTCGAAGGCGACATTTCATTCCCGTGGGAATTACTTCTTGAAGGCAACATTATAATTTCGTAAGAGGAGAGAAAAGGAACTCTTCTTAAGTTTAGAAATAATTCCATCCGAGAGTTTATAGAGGGAGAGGAGAAAAACCATTCATAAGCTTAATAATATTTCCACTTGAGATGGTACAGTTGTCTTAATCCGACATACATCGATCTTTTGGATTGCTTGGCAATCAAACCCAAGCCATCCACATAAGGCACAATTTTGTATTCAAGTAGGCTTTCGCCAATCACTTTGGTGTTTGGCGATCAAGCCCAAAATACCCATGAACTTTTATTTCCTTCCTTGGTACATGAAGTAGCATCGAAGAGTAAGAGAGAAAACATGAATAAGATGAAGATAGACGAGGTGTATATCATAGTAGACCACGGGTGGTCAACTCCCATAGTCATTCCATTCTCTCACGAATTCGTTACCTCATTCAAAACACCACTTTCATGTATAACCGACTCAACTTCTAATAGTGAAGCTCCTGGAAGAGTAAACCAACAGCCACCCTCCTGGAAGGATAAACCAGCCCGATTTCCACACAAACATAAGCAAAGAACATTTCAAATAATGGGATTCCTAGAAGGATAGACCAACAACCACAGTCCAGATCTTCCAAAAACGGACTAAAGGAGGCTTTTCAAATGTTGCAAACCTTGGAGCATACACCCAAACAGCCACCATAAACCAAAAGGAAGGGGAGAGTGAAAGGGAGAGTAGTTACCCATTGCCGGTGATACCCCTTGACCTCTTATTGTCAGGAGGAAGAAACATGAGGAAGGGGCGGTTTTCCTCTCCTCCAGTCCTGCCGGAAAGAGGGACAGAGCCACCCTCATATAGACGATAACAACCAATTGATATCAAATTAATGAGTATAGCTAAGGAAATTAGGCATAATACTTTGGAAATAACTGGATAAACAATTTGGTAACAAGAGCTTAAACCATCAGTTAACTTGCCCTGGGTATGAAATGGTGAGGATAATTAGGGAAGAGTTTAGGTGGCAGCTCTAGAAGAGAAAGACAAGTAACATACCCTTTGTCTAGCTTCAAACCTTGCTCAAAAGTATGGAGGTTGAGACAGAGCTTACCAAAACTGAGAAGCACGAGAAGCTCAAGGCACGGGTTTCCCAATCCAGATCTTCCGCGACGCATATAGCAGTTCCCGGTTTCACCACTTGGCATGGAATTACTCCAAGATCTCTCAATTTACTCCATGAAGCTAATAAAAACCATATTTTCCGGCCAAGCCTTATGTTTAGTTAGCATATTTATCTATAACCCAATTATAAAAGAAACTCAACAGACTTAAACAAAGAGGAATAAGAAAAGGAGGGGGTAATAAGGGAGCATGAGAAGGCAGTTTCCTCATTATAAGATTCAAACTCTGTTCCCCTCACCTTAGCCGCAAACCAAAATTCTCCATTCCAACGCGTACGTTCAACAATCTTGATTTCCAATAATAATCCATCAGGAAGTCAAGAGGAAGAGAGGGAGAGAGAGAAAGAGAGAAATGAGGGGGAGGGATGCATATAGCATTAGTGATCTTAATCCAATCCACCAATATTAAATTCAAGCCCAACTTATCTACCTTCAGCCTATTCCCAGAAATCAGAGGAGGAATGACAGCTCATGGGCTGCATGAGATCGCAAGCCCTCTTCGATGAGTCTAGACTAGCTCCACTCCTTATCTCAAAATTCTTTAAGTGAAGCCCCAAACAGGCCCAGTTTTAAACCATATGGTTTGTGTATATATATATATAAGAACTTTCACACTCAAGGAATGAGAATGAGAGGGGAAAGAGAGAGAGAGAGAGAGAGAGAGAGAGAGAGAGAGAGAGAGAGAGAGAGAGAGAGAGAGAGAGAGAGAGAGAGAGAAAGTGAGAGGCTTCTAAGAGTTCAAGTACCCCTGAATTTCAATCTCCCACCTTAGAGCAACCATTGATTGAATTTCATGTAGAGCTGGAATAGGAGTGCAGAGGACAGAAAATACATTTCAATTCATTTCATGTGTTCAGTTTTCATCGCTACCCAGAGAAGGACTAACAAGATTATGTACATATAGCCAGCATAATTAAACCCATGTATTCTAACAGCTTCTCACCAAACTCCTCCCAACTCCATAAGTGAAACCCCATAACAGGCCCACTCTAAACCAACTAATTATGTGCATATACATATAAGAACTTGCATAGCCAGTGAGAGAGAGAGAGAGAGAGAGAGAGAGAGAGAGAGAGAGAGAGAGAGATGACCTTGCCAATATATATATGTATATATATATATATATATTAAACTTCATATGTGAAACCCCATAACAAATACTGAGCAATATAGTAGGGAAATCTATAAATGGAAGAAAATTTGCAGTTGCTCAAGTTGCTTGGAGTCAATCCCTCCATTAACTATAGCAGCCCCCAATCTCCAAGATATTTATTTTATTTTATTTTTATAGGAGGAGTAGATTAGGAAGAAGTTACCATAAATCACATGGAAGATGAAGATGTACAAAATTTAATACCCTCCCGTATGATTTGGCTATGGTGGTAGCATCTTCATCTCCCTTTATATTTATTCATGTTAGCATATTAAAGCAAAAGGTTGAGGATCATCTAAAATCCTGAGAAATTAATCAAAGCCTTTTCCCGGTTTGCCGAGATTTGATCCAAGCTATACTTATGCCTATCATTATTTCTTTCATTATTCAGGTTTCCATATTTTAAATGCTATTTTTTGCTGAAAACGAAATCTATGGGGCATGGGGAGAGAGAGAGAGACAGAGAAGGAGAGAGAGACTCAATCTCCATTCCTTTTGGAGTAGTTCGACTCCATTATTCCACACCTAATCAAGGAGCAAGAGGGGTAGCAGAAAACGAGACAGATTTTCCGCCATGAGAGGGAGGGCAGAAGATGTAGGAGGAGGGAGAGGTGGGGAGGGGAGACCTTGCCGTCGAGCTTGAGGGAGGAGGTGAGGTGTGTCACAAGAATACCAGACCAGCCCCATTTATAGCCATGCTCGGCCAATCTGGTGCTTCCAGCGATGGTGGAGGTGTGGCTCACCTCCCTTGGAGAGTCTCCTCACCGATGGATCTTCCCCAAGCTTCATCCAGGTGCGAGATCCGCTGCCCCTGGTGAGCTTCTTCTCCCTCCCAAGGTTTCCCGTCCCCTGGTTCGCCTACAGGGTTTCCGCTGGTTTTGTTTTAAGTTTTGTTATATATATATACATATATAAGTATATAGTTATATACATACATATATTTAGATATATATTCATAACTCTCCAAATACGCATGAGAAAAATGCGCTAAGTGTGTCTTTGTGTTCGTGTTAGCCATACAGAGCTAATGAAATCATCCGAAGTTGGTTTCGTGTCTGTTTACTCATAATTATTCACTCAAATCAGTACGCAGCTCAAAATAGGTTATTTCGGCTAACTTCTCAAATCTCATCGAATTTGAACGAAATGAAATGCGTTGCGCTCGTATCGACCATACGAGTCTAACGCAACTGACGGGAGTCGATTCGGAGCACGCCTGCTCCATATTCTAAAACTGCGTCGTTGTGACGCGCTACGATACTCAAAACGGTCACTTTCACCAAATGACCTCTGATTGGAACGAAACGAATTTCGTTGCACTCGTATCGACCATACGAGTCTAACGCAACTGGCAGAAGTCGATTCGGAGCACGTATGCTCCATATTCTAAAGCTGCGTCGCCGTGACGCGCTACGATACTCAAAACGGTCACTTTCACCAAATGACCTCTGATTGGAACGAAACGAATTCTGTTGCACTCGTATCGACCATACGAGTCTAACGCAACTGACAGAAGTCGATTCGGAGCACGTATGCTCCATATTCTAAAACTGCGTCGTCGTGACGCGCTACGATACTCAAAACAGTCACTTTCACCAAATGACCTCTGATTGGAACGAAACGAATTCCGTTGCACTCGTATCGACCATACGAGTCTAACGCAACTGACAGAAGTCGATTCGGAGCACGTATGCTCCATAAACAACTTTGTGGCGAAGCACGATGCTACACAAAACAGTCATTTCTCTAAATGATCACCTCTATGTGGTGAAGGTCGGGTCGTGATTGCCTGATGACCCGGCCTAGGTTCCTCCAAGGGTTCAACTGAACCGGCTAGACCCCCTTTTCAAAGTCGGGATGTTACAATCCAATAAAACAAAGAAAATTTTCGTCCCCGAAAATACGAGTGGGTCATGGAGATTCAAAGCGGGACCTACTGTAGACCACTATAGGTGTCAAACGATCCCAAAATTTAAGGGTCTAAAGGTTTGGTTTTACCTAATGAGCTGTATCGATTGCTTTTATCGTGTAGCATAATAAGCAGCTTAAGTGGAACAAAGGTAGCTTTGCCGTAGTTATGTGCATTCTGCAGTAATTCTGATATATATTGTTCGAGGGAACATTTCGTGCGCCAAATTGTTCGCTAACTGAATTACCAGCTTATATAATTATATCGAATAAGTAATTCTAGCATAATCGAATACTTCCAAAGTTTGCATATCTGAAACGCAAAATTTATGAGTTGTGTCCTAGAGGTACATAGTAAAAACTCATTAACATGTAACCGACTCTCATACGAAGGTTATATGTTAGTGGAACAAAGAGCAAGAAATGTCAGTAAGCAGTGTAAATCCATGAACATATAACCAACTCCCATACGAAGGTTATATGTTAGTGGGATAGATAAACAGAAATGTACGTAAGCAGGGTAAATCCATGAACATATAACCAACTCTTATACGAAGGTTATATGTTAGTGTGATAGATAAACAGAAATGTACGTAAGCAGGGTAAATCCATGAACATATAACCAACTCCCATACGAAGGTTATATGTTGATGGTACATGTAAATATATGTACGTTACGATGCAAATGATGCGTATGCAGTCCATGCACGACAAGTACTCATGACTCATCACAATTCCCTGCGTTGATACAGTCTGACCGCTTTTCTTCCAGCAGGGTCGCGACCCCTGCGGGCCTCACTGATGTGGTCGTCGGTGACAGTGGCTGGTCCTTCCACTTCTGGGTGTGGACGTACCGCACTACCCAGGCCCTAATGTACAACCCAGTGTACTCCTGGATGTGAGCAACATCCGTCAATTACAACATTCGGCTATCCAGCGGAGGGATCCTGCGGGGAAATAATAAATAACCTCCCGGGGTTCACACACTCCCGAGTGCCTCATGAGTCGTCAACCTTCCCATTCCTGTATGAATGGTCCTTAGGCATGACTGTCCCGCCACGGTACTCACATATAATGTTTTACCAGTTTGCTCTTTATGTTGACATATTTTGATCGCTTCTTTTTGCAGGGTAGCGAACCCCGCGGGCCTCACCGATGTGGCCGTCGGTGACAGTGGCCGGTCCTGCCACTTCTGGGTGTGGATGTACCGCACTACCCAGGCCCCAACGTACAACCCCGTGTACCCTCGGACGTAGGAGACATCCGGCAACAACTGAATTTGGCCAACCAGCGGAGGGACCCAGCGGGGCATATAAGATACAACCGAGCTCCCGGGGTGCACACCTCCCTGTCGCCTAGAGTCGTCAACCTTCCCGCACCGGTACGTACGGTCTACGGGCATGACCGACCCGCCACTTTTCCCAATGCAAGCAATTTACAATAAAAGCAATAAAAATAGGTAACCATCACATTCGGGTCCTCAGTGGCTTACCCTTTTTAACGAGGCTTCCCGGCTGGCTGAGTATGCAACCATCGCAAGTCCTGCGAATGCTAACAATGTACTTTTAGGATGGTTTGTATACAAGCTTTTATAAATTTGCCACAAATTTACTTCAATCCAGCACGTCGCCTCAGTAATCATTTCCTAAAATATTAACGTTATTGAAACGACTAACATTTTATCATTGTTCTTTTACGATTGCACGACTTTATTCTCAACAGATCGTGAAATTGATCAAGTCAAAGCATACTTCATATTTGCAATCGTTAGAGCAATTCTCCATATACACGCAAAATTTCATTTAATTAGCTTACCTTAAATGAAATTTTGAAAACGAGAATTTTAATCCCAATAAAACAAAGAGGCTTAAACCTGGGATTAGAAATTAGTAATGAAATTCTTACATTGTACACAAAATTCCATCTGATTAGTTTACCTCGAATGGAATTTTGAAAACGAGCATTTAATCCCAATAAAACAAATAGGCTTAAACTCATAGTTCAAAATTTGAAATGATCATTTGTAGGGTTTAAAGAGAGTGTTTAATGGGAATAAGATAGATGATCGTTCGAGATTAGATGTAGTAAAGGACATTTAAGTGTCGATCTGAGTCATAAAAAAAATTGTATGACTAAAACTGAATTTGATAAGTTCGAGTGAAAATCTACATATAAATGCCAAGTTTGTTGTCCACTTTTACCTTTTAGGTCCACCATCGCTTCCGCTGCAGTGGTTCGTCCCGAACCACGCTACAGCGATTAGCGGAGCAAGAGATGTTTCTGTGATCACGAATAGGTCGACAAGATCGGTTGCGCTCTGATCCATTTGTAAGACCCCCCCCCCCCCCCCTCCCAAATCGGCGGTCCGACCGGGGGATCTTATCGCACACCACCCTTCTTGCACGACGTCGAAGCGATCACGAAGGGTGAAGGTACTAGCTTCTTCAACCCCCTTCCTTGAACACTCCAAGGCCATGCATTGGGGTGGTGTTAAGCGAAAGTCACTACACGTCAACAGAGTAAGAAAGCGACATTCTAGCGGAAGACTTCATTAAAGAGTGCACATTATAGTATTTAGCGGAAGACGTCGTATTATAGCGGAAGATTAACTATCACAGAAACCTTAAACTCAAGACCTGTATGAATAACTTTCATACCTCTGCCGCATTAAAATCCTAACCATCAAGGATTTATTGCCATTATATATATACCCTGGGATAGGGCACCACAAAAGGAGATGCGGCTTAACAAACTTATACCTGACGTAGCCTGCTTCGTGGCTTCATCCACACACAGATGTTGTCACTCATCCGCACCTGTCACCTGTGCCAAAGACAAGTTATTAGAACCACGAACAGAATCCAACCCCTACTAACAAACAGACATAATATAACATTTATAAGGGAGGGGATATCTGGACTCTTATTGGGCCGAGGCGGTCTTCCCACGACCACCGCCTACGTACTCCGTATAATCCTGCATACGGTCTCAGACCCACGTAGTTCTATAAGTTTCGCACGGGTTGCCCTCCCAGACCGTCCATCATGCGGGTTGCCTTAGAGTAAAACTCATAGGCCATCCGACATTCTCCCAAGACACATTTTAAATTCCCGTAGGAATAATTCTCGAAGGCACAATATATTCCCGTAGGAATATTTCCCGAAGGCACAATATATTCCCGTAGGAATATTTCCCGAAGGCACAATATATTCCCGTAGGAATATTTCCCGAAGGCAACATTTCATTCCCGTAGGAATTACTTCTCGAAGGCAACATTTCATTCCCGTAAGAATATTTCTCGAAGGCAACATTTCATTCCCGTAGGAATTACTTCTCGAAGGCATCATTTCATTCCCGTAGGAATTACTTCTCGAAGGCAACATTTCATTCCCGTAGGAATTACTTCTCGAAGGCAACATTTCATTCCCGTAGGAATTACTTCTCGAAGGCAACATTTCATTCCCGTAAGAATTACTTCCCGAAGGCAACATTTCATTCCCGTAGGAATTACTTCTCGAAGGCAACATTTCATTCCCGTAGGAATTACTTCTCGAAGGCAACATTTCATTCCCGTAGGAATTACTTCTCGAAGGCAACATTTCATTCCCGTAGGAATTACTTCCCGAATGCATCATTTCATTCCCGTAGGAATTACTTCTCGAAGGCGACATTTCATTCCCGTGGGAATTACTTCTTGAATGCAACATTATAATTTCGTAAGAGGAGAGAAAAGGAACTCTTCTTAAGTTTAGAAATAATTTCATCCGAGAGTTTATAGAGGGAGAGGAGAAAAACCATTCATAAGCTTAATAATATTTCCACTCGAGATGGTACAGTTGTCTTAATCCGACATACATCGGTCTTTTGGATTGCTTGGCAATCAAACCCAAGCCATCCACAAAAGGCACAATTTTGTATTCAAGTAGGCTTTCGCCAATCACTTGGGTGTTTGGCGATCAAGCCCAAAATACCCATGAACTTTTATTTCCTTCCTTGGTACATGAAGTAGCATCGAAGAGTAAGAGAGAAAACATGAATAAGATGAAGATAGACGAGGTGTATATCATAGTAGACCACGGGTGGTCAACTCCCATAGTCATTCCATTCTCTCACGAATTCGTTACCTCATTCAAAACGCGACTTTCATGTATAACCGACTCAACTTCTAATAGTAAAGCTCCTGGAAGAGTAAACCAACAGCCACCCTCCTGGAAGGATAAACCAGCCCGATTTCCCCACAAAACATAAGCAAAGAACATTTCAAATAATGGGATTCCTAGAAGGATAGACCAACAACCACAGTCCAGATCTTTCAAAAACAGACTAAAGGAGGCTTTTCAAATGTTGCAAACCTTGGAGCATACACCCAAACAGCCATCATAAACCAAAAGGAAGGGGAGAGTGAAAGGGAGAGTAGTTACCCATTGCCGGTGATACCCCTGACCTCTTATTGTTAGGAGGAAGAAACATGAGGAAGGGGCGGTTTTCCTCTCCGCCAGTCCTGTCGGAAAGAGGGACGGAGCCACCCTCATATAGACGATAACAACCAATTGATATCAAATTAATGAGTATAGCTAAGGAAATTAGGCATAATACTTTGGAAATAACTGGGATAAACAAATTGGTAACAAGAACTTAAACCATCAGTTAACTTGCCCTGGGTAAGAAATGGTGAGGATAATTAGGGAAGAGTTTAGGTGGCAGCTCTAGAAGAGAAAGACAAGTAACATACCCTTTGTCTAGCTTCAAACCTTGCTCAAAAGTATGGAGGTTGAGACAGAGCTTACCAAAACTGAGAAGCACGAGAAGCTCAAGGCACGGGTTTCCCAATCCAGATCTTCCGCGACGCATATAGCAGTTCCCGGTTTCACCACTTGGCAAGGAATTACTCCAAGATCTCTCAATTTACTCCATGAAGCTAATAAAAACCATATTTTCCGGCCAAGCCTTATGTTTAGTTAGACATATTTATCTATAACCCAATTATAAAAGAAACTCAACAAACTTAAACAAAGAGGAATAAGAAAAGGAGGGGGTAGAAAGGGAGCATGCGAAGGCAGTTTCCTCATTATAAGATTCAAACTCCGTTCCCCTCACCTTAGCCGCAAACCAAAATTCTCCACTCCAACGCGTACGTTCAGCAATCTTGATTTCCAATAATAATCCATCAGGAAGTCAAGAGGAAGAGAGGGAGAGAGAGAAAGAGAGAAATGAGGGGGAGGGATGCATATAGCATTAGTGATCTTAATCCAATCCACCAATATTAAATTCAAGCCCAACTTATCTACCTTCAGCCTATTCCCAGAAATTAGAGGAGGAATGACAGCTCATGGGCTGCCTGAGATCGCAAGCCCTCTTCGATGAGTCTAGACTAGCTCCACTCCTTATCTCAAAATTCTTTAAGTGAAGCCCCAAACAGGCCCAGTTTTAAACCATATGGTTTGTGTGTATATATATATATAAGAACTTTCACACTCAAGGAATGAGAAAGAGAGGGGAAAGAGAGAGAGAGAGAGAGAGAGAGAGAGAGAGAGAGAGAGAGAGAGAGAGAGAGAGAGAGAGGGAGAGAGAGAGAGAGAGAGAAAGTGAGAGGCTTCTAAGAGTTCAAGTACCCCTGAATTTCAATTCCCATATTAGAGCAACCATTGCTTGAATTTCATGTAGAGCTGGAATAGGAGTGCAGAGGACAGAAAATACATTTCAATTCATTTCATGTGTTCATTTTTCATCGCTACCCAGAGAAGGACTAACAAGATTATGTACATATAGCCAGCATAATTAAACCCATGTATTCTAACAGCTTCTCATCAAACTCCTCCCAACTCCATAAGTGAAACCCCATAACAGGCCCACTCTAAACCAACTAATTATGTGCATATACATATAAGAACTTGCATAGCCAGTGAAAGAGAGAGAGAGAGAGAGAGAGAGAGATGACCTTGCCAATATATATATATATATATATGTATATATATATATATTCAACTTCATATGTGAAACCCCATAACAAATACTGAGCAATATAGTAGGGAAATCTATAAATGGAAGAAAATTTGCAGTTGCTCAAGTTGCTTGGAGTCAATCCCTCCATTAACTATAGCAACCCCCAATCTCCAAGATATTTATTTTATTTTTATAGGAGCAGTAGATTAGGAAGAAGTTACCATAAATCACATGGAAGATGAAGATGTACAAAATTTAATACCCTCCCGTATGATTTGGCTATGGTGGTAGCATCTTCATCTCCCTTTATATTTATTCATGTTAGCATATTAAAGCAAAAGGTTGAGGATCATCTGAAATCCTGAGAAATTAATCAAAGCCTTTTCCCGGTTTGCCGAGATTTGATCCAAGCTATACTTATGCCTATCATTATTTCTTTCATTATTCAGGTTTCCATATTTTAAATGCTATTTTTTGCTGAAAACGAAATCTATGGGGCATGGGGAGAGAGACAGAGAAGGAGAGAGAGACTCAATCTCCATTCCTTTTGGAGTAGTTCGACTCCATTATTCCACACCTAATCAAGGAGCAAGAGGGGTAGCAGAAAACGAGGCAGATTTTCCGCCATGAGAGGGAGGGCAGAAGATGTAAGAGGAGGGAGAGGTGGGGAGGGGAGACCTTGCCGTCGAGCTTGAGGGAGGAGGTGAGGTGTGTCCCAAGAATACCAGACCAGCCCCATTTATAGCCATGCTCGGCCAAGAATACCAGACCAGCCCCATTTCCAGCGATGGTGGAGGTGTGGTTCACCTCCCTTGGAGAGTCTCCTCACCGATGGATCTTCCCCAAGCTTCATCCAGGTGCGAGATCTGCTGCCCCCGGTGAGCTTCTTCTCCCGCCCAAGGTTTCCCGTCCCCTGGTTCGCCTACAGGGTTTCCACTGGTTTTGTTTTAAGTTTTGTTATATATATATATACATATATAAGTATATAGTTATATACATACATATATTTAGATATATATTCATAACTCTCCAAATACGCATGAGAAAAATGCGCGAAGTGTGTCTTTGTGTTCGTGTTAGCCATACAGAGCTAACGAAATCATCTGAAGTTGGTTTCGTGTCTGTTTACTCATAATTATTCACTCAAATCAGTACGCAGCTCAAAATAGGTTATTTCGGCTAACTTCTCAAATCTCATTGAATTTGAACGAAACGAAATGCGTTGCGCTCGTATCAACCATACGAGTCTAACGCAACTGACGGGAGTCGATTCGGAGCACGCCTGCTCCATATTCTAAAACTGCGTCGTCGTGACGCGCTACGATACTCAAAACGGTCACTTTCACCAAATGACCTCTGATTGGAACGAAACGAATTCTGTTGCACTCGTATCGACCATACGAGTCTAACGCAGCTGACAGAAGTCGATTCGGAGCACGTATGCTCCATATTCTAAAACTGTGTCGTCGTGACGCGTTACGATACTCAAAACGGTCACTTTCACCAAATGACCTCTGATTGGAACGAAACGAATTCCGTTGCACTCGTATCGACCATACGAGTCTAACGCAACTGACAGAAGTCGATTCGGAGCACGTATGCTCCATATTCTAAAACTGTGTCGTCGTGACGCGCTACGATACTCAAAACGGTCACTTTCACCAAATGACCTCTGATTGGAACGAAACGAATTCCGTTGCACTCGTATCGACCATATGAGTCTAACGCAACTGACAGAAGACGATTCGGAGCACGTATGCTCCATAAATAACTTTGTGGCGAAGCACGATGCTTTACAAAACAGTCATTTCTCTAAATGATCACCTCTGTGTGGTGAAGGTCGGGTCGTGATTGCCTGATGACCTGGCCTAGGTTACTCCAAGGGTTCAACTGAACCGGCTAGACCCCCTTTTCAAAGTCGGGATGTTATACTGGGGGCCCACTCGATGAATACAGGGTTGTACATTTGTCATGACCTAGTCATGACAAAACCAACTTAGGGGTCTAGTTGGTTGGGGGATGTTACAGCTATGGTCCAGGTATCTTCACTCTCTTCCCCCATGCTGGTCGGAGAGACGGGCGAGAACACGGTGGTCGAACTATTTAAAAAATAGTTCAATCCGAACTAAGCGCAAGAACGGCAAACCTTTCTCCACTTAACAACCCTCCCATGAACCAAGCTCAACTGGAGGTGGAGAAAGCTCAACACCTCTAGTCGAGCCGAGCTCAACCTGAGATGGAGGGAACTCAACACCTCTAGCCGAGCAGAACTCAACCTGAGATAGAGGGAACTCAACACCTATAGTTGAGCAGAACTCAACCTAAGATGGAGGAAACTCAACACCTCTAGTCGAGCCGAGCTCAACTTGAGGTGGAAGGCGAACCTTTCTCCACTTAACAACCCTCCCATGAACCGAGCTCAACTGGAGGTGGAGAAAGCTCAACACCTCTAGTCGAGCCGAGCTCAACTTGAGGTGGACGAAACTCAACACCCTAGTCGAGTCGAGCTCAACTTGAGGTAGAAGGCGAACCTTTCTCCACTTAACAACCCTCCCGTGAACCGAGCTCAACTGGAGGTGGAGAAAGCTCAACACCTCTAGTCGAGCCAAGGTCAACTTGAGGTGGAAGGGAACTCAACACCTCTAGTCGAGCCGAACTCAACCTGAGATGGAGGGAACTCAACACCTCTAGTCAAGCAGGACTCAATCTGAGATGGAGGAAACTCAACACCTCTAGTCGAGCAGAACTCAACCTGAGATGGAAGGGAACTCAACACCTCTAGTCGAGCCGAACTCAAACTGAGATGGAGGAAACTCAACACCTCTAGTCGAGCAAAACTCAACCTGAGATGGAGGAAACTCAACACGTACCTCTAGTCGAGCAGAACTCAACATGAGATAGAGGGAACTCAACACCTCTAGTCGAGCAGAATTCAACCTGAGATGGAGGAAACTCAACATCTCTAGTCGAGCAAAACTCAACCTGAGATGGAAGGGAACTCAACACCTCTAGTCGAGCCGAACTCAACCTGAAATGGAGGGAACTCAACACCTCTAGTCGAGCAAAACTCAACCTGAGATGGAGGAAACTCAACAACTATAGTCAAGCCGAACTCAACCTGAGATGGAGGGAACTCAACACCTCTAGTCGAGCCAAACTCAACTTGAGATGGAGGGAACTCAACACATCTAGTCGAGCAGAACTCAACCTGAGATGGAGGAAACTCAACACCTCTAGTCGAGCAGAACTTAACCTGAGATGGAGGGAACTCAACACCTCTCGAGACTAACTGGAGGTGGAGAACTTCAACACTTCCGGGGAGCTCAGCTTACTAGGAGGCGGAGGAACTCAACACTTCCCCGGAACAACTGAGGGTGGAGAACTTCAACACTTCATAGGGGCTTAGCCCACCTGGAGGCGGAGGAACTAAACACTTCCCCGGAACAACTGAGAGTAGAGAACTTCAACGCTTCCTAGGGGCTTAGCCCACCTAGAGGCGGAGGAACTCAACATTTCCCCGGAACAACTGATGCCGGCAGTTGGGAGGCTCATCGAGTCGGCTCATCGCGGTCAAGGCTTCGAGAGGGGAAATCGATGCTGACTCTAAACCTAAGGTGCCGACTCTAAACCCTTTTCATCCATCATAGGTAGGTTACATATCTATTACAACGCCCCTTCTCGCACCTACTTGGCCACATGCATCTCGGTCATCTCTTCCATCATAGGTAGGTTACATATTTATTACAACGCACTTTCTCGCGCCTACTCGGTCACATGCATCTCAGCCATCTCTTCCATCGCCTTCTCCACTTTCTCTGCCTTCTTATTCCTTCTCTTTCTGCTGGTCCCTCCTACTTCTCTGGTAAACCTGGAGGTGGAGGACTTGTTCCTGAAACCGATCTGCGTAGCTTCCCAGCGTCTCCC
The DNA here is from genome assembly GCA_033032865.1 of Dactylorhiza incarnata. Taxonomy (NCBI): domain Eukaryota; kingdom Viridiplantae; phylum Streptophyta; class Magnoliopsida; order Asparagales; family Orchidaceae; genus Dactylorhiza; species Dactylorhiza incarnata. Next base: position 472,366 of record JAWHQI010000026.1, on the reverse strand, counting down.
CCTGCTTCTGTCGAATCAAGAACAGGGCCTCCGCCCTCTTCCTCCTCTTCTTCGAGGTGGAGAACCTCAGCAAGAAGCTCCGGCGCAGGTCCTTGAAACTGTAGATGGTACCTGATGGGAGCTGGCGGAACCAGTCTCTTGTCATCTGTCTGATCGATGGTGATAGCGAAGAGCATGCACTTGGAGGCGTCCTGTCATCTGTCTGATCGAGACCATGTCTTCAAAACACTGTAGATGCTAGAGAGGGTCATCCTTGCCAGTGTAGTAAGACATGGCAGGTTCGATGAACCTGTCTGGAATGGGAGCTGAGGTAATCAGCTCGCAGAAGGGACTCCCCCATCCTCCCTGGTGAGACGGAGGCATTCACCCTACATCCTCACCAGGGCAGCTGGTCCCAAGCGAGCTGTTGAAGAGCACTTGCGCTTGTTGGCTCAATCCTTCCTCTGAGGCTGGCCCCTTCCCTTACCGACGTGCTTATTCTGTCTCCACCAGAGACGGTGAGGCGAGCACGGGTGCTGGTGGTGTCGAGCACTCGCCCGGAGGGGGCGTGCAACCCGCAAGAGTTCCATGATCGACTTCCTGAACTCTTCGAAGTCACCATTCTTCACGTACTTGCCGGTAGGGTCGAGTTCCCCAGCTCATCGCTTCCAGTCATGGAACTTGCTCAGATTTTTTCGAACTAGCTGCTTCCACGCTCACCGCACCAGAATGTTGAAACCAGAGAACCGGTTTCGACGTTCTCAACGGGTATGCAGCTAACCCTTACTTCACCTGAGCCAGAACACATGATTGATCGCTAAGAGCTGAAGGACCTTGCACCTACGAAGACCTGAAGACCTGAACAGACCCCTTGAGCTGTAGCGATGAGGTCTCACCACAAACCCGGAAGATCAAAGAGAGCTTCCCCTCCCAAGCCAATGCTGAGCCTGGGCACCCTGGAGAGCACTAAGGAACACCTCACCGTCTACCTTAGCTCACAGAGGGTTGGAGTGCTTGCTCACAAGTCACACGCAAGGGAGAGAAGAAGAAGAGGTCTCCCCTCCCAAGGTGCACATGGGGGTCTATTTATAGACTTCTTGAAATTGGGATGCGGATAGCCACTTGAAAACACTACTCGAACCCCTCGAAACCAGAGATAGGGGTGAGTGGGGATGCTACCTCCAGTCACCCGTAAGAGGAGGGAGGGGGCGAGTGGGGGGATTCCCTCACTTGTCAGCGAGAGGGGCGAGTGAGGGGCGCTTCCCCCACTCGCCCGCAAGGAGGGGTGTTGCCCCACTCGCCCGCCAGGAGAGGCGAGTGGGGGGAGCTACCCCCCCCCCCCCCCCCCCTCACCCGCAAGGAGGGGCGAGTGGGGGCGGGGGGGGGGGGGGGGGGGGGGGGGGGGGGGGGGGGGGGGGGGGGGGGGGGGGGGGGGGGGGGGGGGGGGGGGGGGGGGGGGGGGGGGGAGGGTGGGAGGGGGGGGGGGGTGAGTGGGGGAGCTTCCCCCACTCGCACTACTACTCCTTTCTTTCCTCCCCCGGGCCCTCCTTTTTCCTTGGGTGGCTTTCGACGCCTCCAATAGGTCAATTCGTCAGTCACGACCATCTTCACTATTGCGATCTCATCTGCGTCGAATCATTCCAACTCGGCAAATATGAGGGTTGTACAGCAGCAACAGAAGTTGCGATATCCTTCAAACCCTACCAAACGACATCCTCATCCATCGCAGTTCGTGCGGTCGCATCTTTCTTGTTGTTAGTAACATGCTTCTTAGACAAGTCTTTTGCAGACTCGTCGATCAAAGTATTATCCGGAGTGTCAAACTCTGCCATCACCTTCTCCACATCGATGCTCACATCAGTGCCCGACAAACTCAAGATTATCTAAGAGGAGAGTGGGGTGTCCATTATGTTGATTACTCTCCGTATCAACCTTCTTCTTAGAGACGGATGCGACAGATGATTTCTTCTGATCACTCTTCTCGGCTACGATCTTCTTCCGGCGAGGAGAAGAGCGCTTGCGCACATCTCCCTCAAACATCGACATGAGAGACTTTCTGTCTGCAGACAATGCGAACTCGAGGAAAGGTGATCGCAACTGGTGGAAGGATCTTTGTTAGAAGAAATGATTCTCAAAACTGTAGGTTCTTTGGCGTTATTTATAGATCTCTTCAGCATTAAATGCATATTGCAGTCTCCACGGACAAGTCAGATGTATAACTCGTAATTCGTCGAGACCATGGCGGATGGTGAATGTGGCTGTGACTAGTGAAATTGACCGCTTGGAGGCATCTGAAGCCACCCAAGGCAAAAGGAGTGCCCAGGGAAGGGAGTAGCGGGGCAAGCGGGAGGAGTCTCCCCACTCGCACCGCCCCTTGGGCGAGCGGGGGGAGTCCCCCGCTCGCCCGCCCCTTGGACGAGCGGGGGGAGCCCCCCCCCCCCCCCCCCCCCCCCCCCCCCCCCCCCCCGCTCGCCCGCCCCTTGGACGAGCGGGGGGAGCCCCCCACTCGCCCGCCCCTTGGGCGAGTGAGAGGATCCCCCCACTCGCCCGCCCCCTTGGGCGAGTGGGGGGAGTCCCCCCACTCGCCACCCTCCTTTTGGGCGAGTGGGGGAAGCCCCCCCCCCCCCCCCCCCCCCCACCACCACCACCACCACCACCACCACCACCACTCACCCCCTATGCGTCCTCCCTTGCAGGCCAGTGGAGGTAGCATCCCCACTCGCCCCCTTCTCTTTGCTTTCGAGGGGGGGGGGGGGGGGGGGGGGGGGGGGGGGGGGGCGAGTAGTGTGTTCAAGTGGCTATCCGCAGCCCAATTCTAGGAAGTCTATAAATAGACCCCCATGGGCACCTTGGGAGAAGACCTCTTTTCTTCTCTCCCTCAGGTGTGACTTGTGAGCAAGCACTACAACCCTCTGTCAGCTAAGGTTAACGATGAGGTGTTCCTTAGTGCTCTCCAGGGTGCCCAGGCTTAGCATTGGTTTGGGAGGGGAAGCTCTCTTTGATCTTCCAGGTTTGTGGTGGGACCTCCTCGCTGCAGCTTAAGGAGTCTATTCAGGTCTTCAGGTCTTCGTAGGTGCAAGGTCCTTCAGCTCTTAGCAATCGGTTACGTGTTCTGGCTCAGGTGAAGTAAGGGTTAGCTGCATACCCGTTGCGAACGTCGAGACCGGTTCTCTGGTTTCAACATTCTGGTGCGGTGAGCGTGGAAGCAGCTAGTTCGAAAAAATCAAAATAAGTTCCATGACTGGAAGCGATGAGCTGGGGAACTTGCCCCTTGTGAGCAAGTACGTGAAGAAGAGTGATTTCGAAGAGTTCAAGAAGTCGATCCTGGAACTCTTGCAGGTCGCACTCCCCCCTCAGGGCGAGTGCTCGACACCACCAGCACTCGTGCTTGCCTCGTTGTCTTTGATGGAGACGGACCAAGCACGTCGACAAGGTAAGGGGCCAGCCTCAGAGGAAGGCTTGAGCCTCCAGGCGTGGGTGCTCTTCAACAGCTCTCCCGAGACCAGCTATCCCGGTGAGGAGGTATGGAGAATGCCTCCGACTCGCCAGGGAGGGTGGGAGAGTCCCTTCTGCGAGCTGATTATCTCAGCTCCCGTTCCGGACGGGTTCAGTGAACCTGCCACGTCTTACTACACTAGCAAGGATGACCCTCTCCAGCACCTCCAGTGGTATGAAGACATGGTCTCGATCAGACAGATGATGGACGCCTTCAAGTGCACGCTCATCGCTATCACTTTCAAGGGAGAGGCAAGAGACTGGTTCCGCCAGCTCCCATCAGGTACCATCTACAGCTTCAAGGACCTGCGTCAAAGCTTCTTGTTGAGGGTCTCCACCTCGAAGAAGAGGAGGAGGGGGCAGAGGCCCTGTTCTTGATTCGACAGAAGCAAGGGGAGACGCTGGGAAGCTACGCGGATCGGTTTCAGGAACAAGTCCTCCACCTCCAGGTTGACCAGGAAAGCAGGAGGGACCAGGAGAAATAGAAGGAATAAGAAGACAGAGAAAGTGGAGAAGGTGATGGAAGAGATGGTCGAGATGCATGTGGCCGAGTAGGCGCGAGAATGCGCGTTGTAATAGATATGTAACCTACCCGTAATGAATGAAAAAGGGTTTAGAGTCGGCACCTTAGGTAAGACCCCGACTAGAGACCGCTGATCGGGCTTAGTGATGCCGGCAGCTGGGAGGCTCATCGGGTCGGCTCGTCGCAATCAAGGCTTCGAGAGGAAAAACCGGATGGGGATGTGTTGAGTTCCTCCGCCTCCAGGTGAGTTAAGCTCCCAGGAAGTGTTGAAGTTTTCCACCTCCAGTTGGTCTGGGGATGTGTTGAGTTCCTCCGCCTCCAGGTGAGCTGAGCTCCCAGGAAGTGTTGAAGTTTTCCACCTCCAGTTGATCTGGGATGTGTTGAGTTCCTCCGTCTCCAGGTGAGCTGAGCTTCCAGAAAGTGTTGAAGTTCTCCACCTCCAGTTGGTCTGGGGATGTGCTGAGTTCCTCCGCCTCCAGGTGAGTTAAGCTCCCAGGAAGTGTTGAAGTTCTCCACCTCCAGTTGGTCTGGGGATGTGTTGGGTTCCTCCGCCCCCGGGTGAGCTGAGCTCCCAGGAAGTGTTGAAGTTCTCCACCTCCAGTTGGTCTGGGGATGTGTGGAGTTCCTCCGCCTCCTGGTGAGCTGAGCTCCCAGGAAGTGTTGAAGTTCTCCACCTCCAGTTGGTCTGGGGATGTGTCGAGTTCATCCGCCTCCAGGTGAGCTGAGCTCCCAGAAAGTGTCGAAGTCCTCCACTACAGTTGCCCAAGCTCTTAGGCAGTGTTAAGTTTTTTCCACCTCAGGTTGAGTTCGGCTCGACTAGAGGTGTTGAGGTTCCTTCCACCTCAGGTTGAGTTCGGCTCGACTAGAGATGTTGAGGTTCCTGCCACCTCAGATTGAGTTCGGCTCGACTAGAGGTGTTGAGGTTCCTTCCACCTCAGGTTGAGTTCGGCTCGACTAGAGGTGTTGAGGTTCCTTCCACCTCAGGTTGAGTTCGACTCGACTAGAGGTGTTGAGGTTCCTTCCACCTCAGGTTGAGTTCGGCTCGACTAGAGGTGTTGAGGTTCCTTCTACCTCAGGTTGAGTTCGGCTCGACTAGAGGAGTTGAGGTTCCTTCCACCTCAGGTTGAGTTCGGCTCGACTAGAGGTGTTGAGTTTCCTTCCACCTCGGGTTGAGTTGAGTTCAGCTCAACCAGAGCTGTTGAGCTTTCTCCACCTCCAGGTGAGCTCAGCTCCCTGGGAGGTGTGGAGTTCCCTCCCCGTCCAAGTAAGCTCGGCTCCTTGGGAGGTGTGGAGTTCCCTCCCCCTCCAGGTGAGCTCGGCTCCGTGGGAGGTGTGGAGTTCCCTCCCCCTCCATGTGAGCTCGGCTCCCTGGGAGGTGTGGAGTTCCCTCCCCCTCCAGGTGAGCTCGGCTCCCTAGGAGGTGTGGAGTTTCCTCCCCCTCCAGGTGAGTTCGGCTCCCTGGGAGGTGTGGAGTTCCCTCCCCCTCCATGTGAGCTCGGCTCCCTGGGAGGTGTGGAGTTCCCTCCCCCTCCAGGTGAGCTCGGCTCCCTAGGAGGTATGGAGTTTCCTCCCCCTCCAGGTGAGATCGGCTCCCTGGAAGGTGTGGAGTTCCCTCCCCCTCCAGGTGAGCTCGGCTCCCTGGGAGGTGTGGGGTTCCATCCCCCTTCAGGTGAGCTCGGCTCCCTAGGAGGTGTGGAGTTTCCTCCCCCTCCAGGTGAGCTCAGTTCCCTGGGAGGTGTGGAGTTCCCTCCCCCTCCAGGTGAGCTCGGCTCCCTGGGAGGTGTGGAGTTCCCTCCCCCTCCAGGTGAGCTCGGCTCCCTGGGAGGTGTGGAGTTCCCTCCCCCTCCAGGTGAGCTCGGCTCCCTGGGAGGTGTGGAGTTTCCTCCCCCTCCAGGTGAGCTCAGCTCCCTGGGAGGTGTGGAGTTCCCTCCCCCTCCAGGTGAGCTCGGCTCCCTGGGAGGTGTGGAGTTCCCTCCCCCTCCAGGTGAGCTCGGCTCCCTGGGAGGTGTGGGGTTCCCTCCCCCTCCAGGTGCGCTCGGCTCCCTGGGAGATGTGGAGTTCCCTCCCCCTCCATGTGAGCTCGGCTCCCTGGGAGGTGTGGAGTTCCCTCCCCCTCCAGGTGAGCTCGGCTCCCTGGGAGGTATGGAGTTTCCTCCCCCTCCAGGTGAGCTCGGCTCCCTAGGAGGTGTGGAGTTCCCTCCCCCTCCAGGTGAGCTCGGCTCCCTGGGAGGTGTGGAGTTCCCTCCCCCTCCATGTGAGCTCGGCTCCCTGGGAGGTGTGGAGTTCCCTCCCCCTCCAGGTGAGCTCAGCTCCCTGGAAGGTGTGGAGTTCCCTCCCCCTCCATGTGAGCTCGGCTCCCTGGGAGGTGTGGAGTTTCCTCCCCCTCCAGGTGAGCTCGGCTCCCTAGGAGATGTGGAGTTTCCTCCCCCTCCAGGTGAGCTCGGCTCCCTGGGAGGTGTGGAGTTCCCTCCCCCTCCAGGTGAGCTCGGCTCCCTGGGAGGTGTGGAGTTCCCTCCCCCTCCAGGTGAGCTCGGCTCCCTGGGAGGTGTGGAGTTCCCTCCCCCTCCAGGTGAGCTCGGCTCCCTGGGAGGTGTGGAGTTCCCTCCCCCTCCAGTTGGGCTCGGTCCACGGGAGAGTTGTTAAGTGGAGAAAGGTTCGCCTTCCACCTCAAGTTGGGCTCGGCTCGGCTCGGCTTGGCTAGAGGTGTTGGGTTCCTTTCCACCTCAGGTTGAGTTCAGCTCGACTAGAGGTGTTGTGTATTCCTCCACCTCGGGTCGGGTTCAGCTCGACTAGAGGTGTTGAGCTTTCTCCACCTCCAGTTGGGCACGGTCCACGGGAGGGTTGTTAAGTGGAGAGATTTGCCGCTCTTGCGTTCAGTTCGGATCGAAACGTCTTTTAGGAGTTCAACCATCTCGTTCCCAACGCCCGTCTCTCCGAACCACGGGTGATCCATTGTTTTTTTGGGCTCGTGTTGAGCCCAAAAAAAAACAGGGATTGTGTATAACCCATAATTCGTCGAGAACCCCCCACTCGCCCGCCCCTTGGGCGAGTGGGGAGAGCCCCCCCCCCCCCCCCCCCCCCCCCCCCCCTCACCCGCCCCTTGGGCAAGTGAGGGGATCCCCCCCACTCGCCCGCCCCTTGGGCGGGTTGGGCGAGTGGGGGGAGTCCCCCCACTGGCCACCCCCCTTTTGGGCGAGTGGGGGAAGCCCCCCCCCCCCCCCCCCCCCCCCCACTCGCCCCCTTTGCGGCCTCCCTTGCAGGCCAATGGAGGTAGTATCCCCACTCGCCCTTTCTCTCTGCTTTCGGGGGGCCGAGTAGTGTGTTCAAGTGGTTATCCGCAGCCCAATTTCAAGAAGTCTATAAATAGACCATCATGGGCACCTTGGGAGAAGACCTCTCCTCTTCTCTCCCTCAGGTGTGACTTGTGAGCAAGCACTACAACCCTCTATCAGCTAAGGTTGACGGTGAGGTGTTCCTTAGTGCTCTCTAGAGTGTCCAGGCTCAGCATTGGCTTGGGAGGGTAAGCTCTCTTTGATCTTCCGGGTTTGTGGTGGGACCTCCTCGCTGCAGCTTAAGGGGTTTGTTTATGTCTTCAGGTCTTCGTAGGTGTAAGGTCCTTCGGCTCTTAGCAATCGATTATGTGTTCTGGCTCAGGTGAAGTAAGGGTTAGCTGCATACCTGTTGCGAACGTCGAGACCGGTTCTTTGGTTTCAATATCAGACATTTTCAAAGTTCTCTTAAACTTACAAATGTGTGGGGATCATGTTTGTCTGAAATCATGCAATCCTAGAAATTCCTGGCATGACTCTCTTTGCGGTCCGACCAAACTGTCTATAACTGTATGCCTTGATCATCAGCTGAAGAAGCAAGATCTCGCCCTCCTATGATCGTCGGACTGCGCGGTCAGCCTTAGTTTTCTCTAAGCGCTATTTGCACACCATGGAACCTCTCATCCATGCTTAGTTTCTCCTGTACCCTAGGCAATTTCGTAATTAAAAGCTTGTCCGTACATGCAAGCTCTCCCCCGCTAGTATAAATAAGGATGACCAGTCCCTAGAAAGGCTGGATGACTCAATTCCAAAATGCAGTTTCTCGTTGCTGCGGACTCGAGTACATCTCTTTGTGTGGTTTCTGCGTCCTTTACCTAGACATCTTTGTAATCTTTTTTAAAGTGATCAATAACATTGCTGCAACAAGTGGTATTTGTTATTGCAAAATAAATCATAACCCGTAAAACATTAATATGACAATTTTAAGAATGAATATATCTACAACTAATAGAGAAAGTAGCGCAATCAAAATGTGCATGAACTAAACACGTTTCACATATCCAACGCCCAATGTGAAGGTACTTGTGCATTCAATAAGTTAAAGTCCCCACTTTCAATGTTAAGAGTTTTTGCAATAAATGGAAAAGTTTGTGGGCATTTGCCAATAAATCGAGGAAGCAGAAGATGTATATTAATAATGAAAGACATGGAAATGATAAGATGAGAGTAAAATACGATTGAGATGAAGATGAAGATGAAAGGGTAGTCCTGGAAATGCCGAAAGCCTGTTCTGATGGTCGGTATGGAGGGGTGGATGACGGAGCAGCTGCGACTCGCCTTCGAAATGCGGAAAGCCTGTTGAGATGGTCGGGATCGAGGGCTTGAGAGAAGAGAAGTCGCGATTCGTCGTGGAAATGCGTAAAGCTGTTGCGATGATCGAGATGGAGTGCTTGGCGGAAGATCTGGTGGGAGTTATCGTTGTAATGGCGAAGTCGTTCTGTGGAGTAGAAGATGATGAAAGGCGCCGACTAAGATCGCCTTTGCCCTAATTCTTTGTGAATGTGGAGGAGCAAGAAGGAGAAATGTCCCGCACACGGGGAGGCCCTACTGATATTGAAATACCGATGTTTGAGCCATTCTTAATCCGATGTTTGATGCTTGAGTTGATGGAATGAACGACCAAATATTATTAGATGGTCCTCAATGATTACACCAAGTAATTCTTTGTATATATAGAATAAATTAATGTTGTTTTTACTAGCAAACTCATTTCTGCTTTAGCAAATTATTATTACTAGCAAATCAAAAAAATAAAAAAATTTGATATTTGAAAATCAATTTGTTACTAGCAAACCACCAATTTTTTTGTAAAAAATCGCCGCTATTCTTCCTCTTTCGTAACCGTTTGCTCACAATGTGAGGGCATCGAGTAAGAATCTTCCCAATATTCTTCTCCGAAACGCCAAGCTCGCAGAGATCATGTTAGCACAAAATAGCTTTTGGAATATTAAATTGCCACACTTGTTGCTGTAAGACCCCTTTTTTTTTTTGAAAACCCGGGTCTTATGCCCAGAACCGCCGCTTTGCGGTGACACCCTCGCTCGGGAAGGTCGTCACTACAAAACGTCGATCTTGTCGGCCATATCGATCACCGAAGAAGAAAAGAATAAATGAACAAATAGAAGCTCAAGTCCACAAATCTTATGCTATATATAATAAATGTCCACATGGTATAACTGAAATAATAATGTTACAATAAAAAAGGGCACATGCACAGTACATCATGTCCTCACTACAAGATCACTCGCGGAAGCTAACTACTAATCACTCACTGATCCTGAAACTTGTGCTCTTGTACTAGACTGACCCGCCTCCGTCTGCACCGACCTCTGGTGCTGCTGCGTCTCCTCGATCCCTTAAAATGATATGGTCCATCGACCGTTAGTCAAAAAGACTAAGGGTCTGTTTGGGACAGCTCTGGCGGATTGAAAAGCTGCTGTCCGGATAGAGCTGTTTTAAAAGAGCTCTCTGGGGAGCAGTTTTGAAAAGCTGCAGAGTGTTTGGGTGTTCTGTGCAGAAGTGCGCTTTGAAAAGCGATTTTCTAATTTAGCTGTTTGGAGAAACAGCTTTTAGAAGCTGTTTTTTTTAGAACTTAAAAATACATCAGTTTTTAACGTGAAAAATAATAAAAGATAACCGATAACAATAGTCTTTTACATAATTCTTTGGTAATGCTATCCACGCGCCCCGTATATTTCTTCGGCAATGCTATCTCGTACTGTAGACATTTGTTCAGCTCCAGCAGCATCACCCATATCGCTTCCAATATCATCCTCCGCCGCAGGGTCTTCATCCTCTGAGGGAGCGAAAGAAGACTCATCAGCATCACAAACATTAAACTCAGGGTCCCAGCGAGAAGGATGTCTACGAATGAAGTTATGTAAGGCCATTGTGGCCAACACTATGGACCTCTGTTTCTTGAAGCTATATTGTGGCATTTTGCTCAGAATGTGCCACTTCTTCTTCCACACTCCAAACGTTCGCTCAATAACACTGCGAAGAGATGAATGCGCTCTATTGAAATGTTCTTGCCTTCCTTGAACAGGCCGACTCCCACGGGCAAAGTCTGCCAAGTGATATCTTATATCCGGATACGGCTTCAAATAACCCATCTTTAACGGGTAGCCAGCATCCACTAAATAATATTTACCTGCATTAATTTGGTATGTTAAACAAGCAAACATTGGTGGATATTCGAAGGATTTGAATGAATGTAAAAATATTGATTACTATACCTTGTGGGGGATGCGGAAAATGCAATCTATCGTCTGTCAATGCGCGTGCGAAGATGCGACTATCATGAGCAGATCCCTCCCATCCAGCCAGGGCAAATGTAAAACACATGTTAAAATCACAGACTGCCATTACATTTTGCGTCGTAGTGCCGTGACGTCCTATGTATCTGACTTGATCTTCTACTGGTATCCTCGCATCTACATGTGTACCGTCAATTGCACCAACGCAATCCTTGAAGAATGGCATGTAACGAGCATCATACCTTATCTCAGCCGGAATATCTCTGAACTGACGGTCTATAGGCTTTATAGCATCAATTGAGAGTAACAAAAGAGATCTTAGACATTTCGAAAAATATCTACTAATTATTTCGGTCGAGTGCTGGAATCGCTCTTTCGCCAATCTAACGGAACCTCCTTGTGCTAAGATATACAATGTAATCCCTAGGACTTCTCTTGAAGACGTCCGTTGTGACCCTTGAAGTTCATGATCTACCTCTAGTTTATGAAGTAAATCTATGAAAATGCGTTTCGACATCCTAAATGCATCATGAATCCTATCTGGATGTCCTTCTAGTAACTCTTTAATCCATTTATCACCTGTTTGGGTAGATGTCATGCATGGTCGTGTGTCACGAACATGATAACTCATCCTCTCGATCGATGACATAACTACACGACAGTACTCTATATATTGTCTCCGCTCAGGCGAAAGACTTGTTGAATCCCCGGAATCCTCAGAGGAGTCATGCTCTTCCATTGTAGTACCTGCATTTAAAGTATCGCATAACATTTATCATAATCTATGTGAAGAAAATACCACAACAACTAATATAAATCCGACCACATAAAAAGGTTAATCAACATGAAGTAGAAAGGTATAAAATACCACATAAAAAGTTTTTAAAACTTAAAGCATAACAATTTTTTAAAAATAACATCACTGAGCCCTCTTCTCATACGCCTTCATAATCCACCAGACACGCATATCTTCTGGAATACTCATGAAGATCTCCCTACTGGTCTTGTCCCTGACGTGGTCGAGAGCAAAGTAATATACATCCTGGTTTGCCCGTATCTCTGGGCTACTGGAAATCAACTCCACCACCTCTTTGACTGTGATAACTGGTGGAGGCTTCACAGCTAGGGTGGATTGATGTAAGTCTGACATCAAAGAAAACGTCATTCCTTTGTTCTTCCCGATCTTTCTTCTTTTACTTGCCGAGGTGGGCGCATTCCCAATGGTTGTTGAATGACCAGTCTCTTCAGGGCCACCTTGATTGTTCTCTATGACATCTTCTACATCATTATCTTCCAAATGGATCCTCCCCACATCCGGTGGCAAACTCCCAACAGAAGGAGCCCATGAGTCTTCTCCAGTTGCGACAACCTGACTGAACATGGTGTTCAGTTTCTCCTCCAACTCAGGTGCAATACCTCCGTATTGAAATTTTTTCGCTGCTGCAACAACCTGTTATAATCAATTCAACAATATTAATAAAATTTGTCAAAATAAGAACTACTACCATGAAATGAAAAATGAATTTGTTTTCACCTTTATCTTTTCTGCCCACCATTCTTCTGATGCAGCAATAGTTCTCTTCTCTGGATCCCAACCTAAACCAGTCTCGCCATGTTTCAGCTCCATCCATAACTTCCAATCCTTCTTCAAATGATCCCATTTATTTTTCATTTGCATTCGATCGTAGCTTTTCCCGGTACGTTCTTTAAACCCTGCAATCAAATTTTTCCACCCTTCTTTGCTAAAGTGGGTGGTAGGCCGATTCCCCAAACCAATCTCTTTTATGCAGAGATCACAAAATAACATCACCTCGCTAGACTCCCAACTCGCTACGATTCCTCCTTCTTTTGGTTTACCCATTACACTATTAATAAAAGTAATGAAATTTTATCAGCTATTTCTACTAAACAAATACACATACATCACGCATACCCCTCCTAAATACACACACACACACAAACACTCACACAAACACACACAGACAAACATACACAAACAAACACACACACACACACACATATATACATCCACACACACACACACATATATACATCCACACACACACACACATATATATACATACACACACACATATACATATATACATCCACACACACACACATATATACATCCACACACACACACACATATATACATCCACACACACACACACATATATACATCCACACACACACACACATATATACATACACACACACATACACATATATACATCCACACACACACACATATATACATCCACACACACACACATATATACATCCACACACACACATATATATACATCCACACACACACACATATATACATCCTGTAACACCCTGCCAGTACGAAAAGTATAACAGCAGGTCCGGCCGGGACCCCACGCCATACAAACCACACTAGCTAGGAGTTAAAAGGTGCTAACCAGAAAAGTAACAACAAAACGAGAGTACGAAAACGTAAGCGGAAGCATTAATTAAACCATTCAAAAAGACATGTCCACTATCATAGGAATGAGTCCAGAAGTAAGAGTTACGGCCTTAGGGCCTTACATCAAAACAATGTACAAAACTCCAAAAAGGCATACATCGGCACGCAGGCCGGCAATACATGAGAAAACAGGAAAAAGGCTGGCCTTCGAGGGCCAACACAGCAAAAGGGCCAACGCCCGCTACTTCCCGCTAGGCTCACCTGCACCTGCATAAGAACATTCCACCAAGCGGTGGCAAACAAGGTAACGGTCAGCACAGCTGACCAAATTATAATGACCCCACCCCTTACCCGGGGTGGCGGAGCTTCTACCCTGCAAGCAAGCCATACTAGCACAAGTACTAATATAAAGAAAGTGCAACTACACGATGTGAGGTTTCAAGCACAATCAATCTTCTAAGTTGAGCATCAAAAGAAGGGAACCTAGGTATGCACATGATGTTGGTTGGGTTCACCCGAAGGTTCCCCACAACCGCCTAAACCACCGCATGAGGCTAAACATGACATCATTCTATCACAGACGTGGGTACAACAACCGCACGCTCCATGCTCACAAGGCATGGATCAAAGGTACTTCTTCCCGAGCACCAACACCATCATGAGTCCGGAAACTTGAGATGGGAAAAGAGCTTATGGCCCGTCTAGGTAAACACCTTCCGCGACCTCTCCCACGATCACACGGCTTTACGAGAGACAACTATCCCTTTACCGATACTGCATGGGAACGGGTTCAGTTCAGTCAATTCCCGAGCTCTCATCGTCGAGTTCACACATACGATGCGGGTATGACATCACCTCGGCCCGTAAGGGTTTAGCACTTGCTAGTGCTACACAAAACATAAGTTACAACACCCAAGCCTTCACGAGGACATAGGCTTTACACGTAACCAAAAAGGAGATACAACTCGCTCCGCATCAATTTCGTGGTGAAGGTTTGCCTTCATCCAACTCTCAAAGCATGGGGCTTTCGTTAGGATCTTCGCAAGACGCCTACGCTTAATTCCCGCAATACTATAGAAGATTTCACGGAGTCATTCTCCGGCACGCATTCTAGGCCTAACCTAAATGCAACGTCGCAAATCAAGCATCACCGATTCGGGCTCACGGCCACGAATAGGCTTCACACAAAATGCCTAAATCCGCACGACTACCGGATTTTCTACATGCAATAATGCCGGGGACGGACACAATCTACCCGGAGCTCCGAAGAACTTGAGGAAATCCTACACTTCACCCATTTGGTGAAAGAGACACCTCATGCAAGCATAGAAAGAGGAATGAATGGACAAATACAAGTCCAAAGTTCGGGAGGAAGAATCGTTACCCTAGGCGCTTTCTTTTTCGCCATGGATCCGAGATTCTATACGGAGAGAAACGACCGCACCGGGCTGCACTCTCCAAATCTGGAAACGGCTCGCGAAACGGAGCTCCGGAGCTCCGTCAATGGCGGGATCTTCCTTCTTCTTCCTTGCCTCCTTCTTCTTCCTCTAGCCTAGGAGAGAGAAACACCTCAAAATAATGAGGATTAATCTCCTCTCATAAGCCCTAATAGCCTCCAGCATCTAATCCTAGCCATCGGATCAGATCTCAAAAGATTTGGACGGCCCGATCTTCTTCTCCGCTCAAAATCGCGGAACAGAATAAACAGGGCGCACGATCACAGGCGCACGGTCAGTGGTCGTGCGCGACGAGGGCAATGGTCGTGCGCACTATCCGGGACAGAACTCTGAATTCTTGCGAATAAGCGCACGATCGCTGGCGCACGATCACTGGTCGTGCGCGAAGAGGGAAATGGTCGTGCGCACTGTCCGAGACAGAACTCGATTCTCTTCTGAATTAACGCACGATCGCTGGCACACGATCACTGGTCGTGCGCGATGAGGCCACTGATCGTGCGCTAAGAGCAGACAGGGAAAATTCTAGCCTGCTTCACGTGCCGCACTACCACTCCGCCTACTTCGCGGAACTACCAGTTTTGGGGTGTTACAACTCCACCCTCCTTAAAAGAATTTCGTCCCGAAATCCAGGAAACAGTAATAGCATAAATTACAGTTATACTTTACCTGAGGGAAAAAACTCGGGATACTCCGCAAGCATCGTTTGCTCTCTCTCCCAAGAGAGCTCCTCTCGGCCGCAGTTATCCCACCGGACTTTTACCATCCGAATGGACTTGTTCCGCAGCTGCTTTACTTCGGTATCTTCGATGCGTAAAGGCTTGACTTTCGTTGACAACCCACTATCAACCGGAACTTTGCCGACCGCAACGATATGAGTAGGCTCTTGCACTGCCTTCCTCAACACTGAAATGTGGAACACGTCGTGCAGACCGCTCAGCTCTGCAGATAGTGCAAGCCGATAAGCCGCATCACCAACACGCTCCACGATCTCGAACGGTCCTAAGTACCTCGGACTGAGCTTTTTCAAGCGTCGAATCCTTGATACCCCTTTGAACGGTTTGATCTTCAAGTAAACCCGGTCACCGACGGCAAACTCTAAGTTCCTATGCTTGGCGTTGAAATACTTTGCTTGCCTATCCTGGGCAACCAATAGCCTTTCGCGTATAGTCCGGATCGTCGAAGTTGCTTCTTCAACATCCTTTCGCTTCAATAGCTTAGTATCGCCCGTTTCCGCCCAAGACAACGGCGTACGACACTTCTTACCATAGAGGGCCTCGAAAGGAGCCATCTTTATGCTGGCTTGGTAGCTATTATTGTAGGCGAATTCGATCATATAGAGGTGATCCTCCCACCTCTTTCCAAAGTCTAGAGCGCACATTCGGAGCATATCCTCCATAGTCCTGTTGGTTCTCTCGGTCTGTCCATCCGTTTGCGGGTGGAAGGCCGTGCTGAACTTCAATTTTGTGCCCAACAGTTCATGGATAAGCCTCCAATCTTTCGATGTGAAACGCCCGTCACGATCGCTGACGATGCTACGAGGGACACCGTGCAGTCTCACGATACTATCCACATAGAGCTTTGCTAGCTTCTCTACGGAATCGTCCTTCCGGTTCGGAATGAAGTGTGATACCTTTGTCAAACGGTCCACGATCACCCATATGGCGTCGTTTCCATGTTGCGATCTCGGCAATCCGTGCACGAAATCCATCGAAATATCATCAAACTTCCATTCCGGAATCGGCAAGGACTTCAGAAACCCACCGGGACGTTGACATTCCGCTTTCACCAACGCGCAAGTATGACACTTGGCCACGTAAAGGGCAATGTCTTTCTTCATGCCCGGCCACCAGAACAGTTTTCTTCATATCCATAAACATTTTAGTGCTCCCCGGGTGGATCGAGTACTTGGTATGATGAGCCTCGTACATCAACTCCGCCCGTAGAGTACCAACGTTTGGGATGCATAACCTTTCCTGCTTCCACATAAGGTCGTCTTCGAAGGAGAAATCAGCGTTTAACCCTTCAACGGTTTCCGCTTTGTATCGTTTCAAGCTCTCGTCCAACTCCAATGCTTGTCGAACTCGGTCGGCAAGGTCGTAGTGAACTTCCGTCCAGTTCAAGCATGCTGAAGTAGACGTTCTCCTATCAATGCATATGGTATCCATTTCTTCTAGCTCACGGATTAGACGCTCATCGTGCATCAAAATCCAATTTGCTTGTGCGGGAGCCCGACGACTCAACGCGTCTGCAACTACGTTTCCTTTACCGGGAGTATATTTGATATCGAAGGTGTAGTCCCCAAGGAACTCCATCCACCTCCTTTGGCGCATGTTCAACTCCCTTTGATCTAGTAAGTACTTGAGGCTCTTATGGTCGGTAAAGATATCGATCTTCACGCCATATAGATAGTGCCTCCAAAGTTTGAGGGCAAAAACCACGGCCGCTAGCTCCAAATCATGGACCGGGTAATTCCTCTCGTGAACCTTCAGTTGCCGGGAGCCGTAGGCAATTACCTTCCCGAACTGCACTAGGACACAACCCAACCCACTTCCTGAGGCGTCGCTATATATTTCATAGCCTTCCGTACCCTGTGGCGAGCATAGGGTGGGCGCCGTGATCAGACGACTCTTTAGCTCTTCAAAAGCTCGTGCGCACTCGGGCGACCAAACGAACTTATGATCCTTCCTAGTCAGTTTTGTGAGAGGAAGTGCGATCCTCGAGAAGTTTTCCACAAAGCGCCTATAATAGCCGGCAAGTCCTAAGAAACTTCGGACTTCCGCTACGTTTTTCAACAAAGGCCACGCTTGGATCGCTTCTATCTTCGACGGATCGACTGCAATTCCTTCGCCACTAACAACATGACCAAGGAATGCCACTGACGGTAGCCAAAACTCGCACTTGGAGAACTTGGCATATAGCTGACTCCTCCTCAAGGTGCTCAGGACTGCGTGCAGATGCTCTACATGCTCCTCTTCCGACTGAGAGTATACCAAAATGTCGTCGATGAAGACGATCACAAATTGATCTAAATACTCTCGGAATGTCCCGTTCATCAAGTCCATGAATACCGACGGTGCATTGGATAGACCGAACGGCATTACCGTGAACTCATAGTGCCCAGAGCGGGTACTGAACGCTGTTTTTGGAATGTCACATTCCTTTATCCTAAGTTGCTAGTAGCCGGACCTTAAGTTAAGCTTAGAGTATACCGTCGACCCAACCAGTTGGTCAAATAAGTCGTCGATTCTCGGAATCGGATAACGGTTCTTCTCTGTCAGTTTGATCTGCTACTACTAGGACAACACCAAGGCTGGTCTTAGGCCCCGAATCCTTCAACAAGGTGAAGAATATCTTCGCGCCTTTTCACAGCTTCTCCTAACCGCGCTCACCCGAGATCTATTGGGCAGCATTACCTCTAATCTATCCTTGACTAAGGTAAACGACACTCCGATTCATAACACGAAGTCTTTAGACAGATAAGAGAGCGATGCTCCCACACCAACAGAGCTTTCGTCGGATAGTCGATAATTAGGACAAGGCCTAATTGCACACAAATTCAAAACATAAAATTTTGTTGTCATCGGATACAATGAAATCTTTAACCGCACACAGGGTAGAAATCATATTAAGAGATGATCATCCATACCTGTGGCAACATCGCATTGTTGAACGACCTTTTGCTGGCCATAAGAGTAGACTCTCGGCTGGGTTAAAGAATATTGGGGAGTCGAAGACTCCACCGCCTTTCCTTTCTCTATAGCAGCTGAACCCATCGCACGAGCATAGTCCACTTCTCCGCTTTTTGCCTTTGGAGGACCACTTCGACACACCGCGGCTTTGTGCCCCACCTTCCCGCAGGTGAAACACGTAATAGGTCCCCGCACGGTCGTGGCTCCCAAAATATTAGAAGGAGCTGGTTCCGCGAACCTAGACTTCCTCTTGTTTCTTCTGAACTCCGACTTGGATTGAGAGGTCGGCGCATGTAGCTCATTGAAGTCATTCGCGCGTGGCATACTCTTCATTTCTATTTCTAGAGATTTTGCTGCTTTCACTAAGACGTTGAAGCCAAGTAACATTGGACCCACAAGCATTTGTCTTAGGTCATCTCGCAGGCCATTGTAGAACTTGTTGACCTTGGTCTCCTCATCTTCCCACATAGACCTCTCATAACGACCCAGACTGATGAACTCATTCAGGTACTCATCCACCGAGTCTGCTCCCTGCTCCAGGTGCAAGCACTGGTTCTGTAGTGCCAAATGCCCTGATGAGAGCATGTACCTTAGAAGGAATGACTCATGGAAGTTTTCCCAAGAGATTTCGGTAAGTTGTCTCCCACCAAACTTGTGCACCAACTCCTCTTCCCACCAAAGTCTTGCTTCTCTTATAAGTAGGAAGGTGGCCAAGGCTACCAACATATCCTTAATTATAAGTATTGACGTTAAAGTCTTCTTTATTTCTGACAACCACTCAGCAGCTCTCACAGGAGATTCGGTCCCCGCGAAGGATGGAGGGTTGAGGCTCAGAAAGTACTTTAACAGTTGATAGCGCAAATGCGGTTCCGCTTCTGGCTCACTTGCCCTCGTCGGAACCGGGGCCACAATAAGACTGGGAGGCTGTACCAGCTTTCCTAGCCATGCATTTTGTGCAGCCAAGACCGCTTCTGTGACCACTCTGATCATCTCAGCCGAAGGAGCGGTCGCTGGCACTTCAGCCGACCCACTACTATCAGCGGTGTTACGGGGTCGAGACTGCCCCGCACCACTTCCAGTCACCTATAATCATGCAAGGCACGATTTAGTGACTCAAAACATATCAAACATCAATCATGGAACGCTCAGGTTCCGCAAACAAGTATGTTTTTTCATTCCTAAGTGGACATTCTTATTAGTTTTTGTCGTTCTAGGTGAATGCACAGCCCGTGCGCACCACCCCTTAAAAGGAATTCGTCCCGAATTCGCTAAACTACGGATCGACGCCTTAAGTCCGATACCAAATTGTAACACCCTGCCAGTACGAAAAGTATAACAGCAGGTCCGGCCGGGACCCCACGCCATACAAACCACACTAGCTAGGAGTTAAAAGGTGGTAACCAGAAAAGTAACAACAAAACGAGAGTACGAAAACGTAAGCGGAAGCATTAATTAAACCATTCAAAAAGACATGTCCACTATCATAGGAATGAGTCCAGAAGTAAGAGTTACGGCCTTAGGTCCTTACATCAAAACAATGTACAAAACTCCAAAAAGGCATACATCGGCACGCAGGCCGGCAATACATGAGAAAACAGGAAAAAGGCTGGCCTTCGAGGGCCAACACAGCAAAAGGGCCAACGCCCGCTACTTCCCGCTAGGCTCACCTGCACCTGCATAAGAACATTCCACCAAGCGGTGGCAAACAAGGTAACGGTCAGCACAGCTGACCAAATTATAACGACCCCACCCCTTACCCGGGGTGGCGGAGCTTCTACCCTGCAAGCAAGCCATACTAGCACAAGTACTAATATAAAGAAAGTGCAACTACACGATGTGAGGTTTCAAGCACAATCAATCTTCTAAGTTGAGCATCAAAAGAAGGGAACCTAGGTATGCACATGATGTTGGTTGGGTTCACCCGAAGGTTCCCCACAACCGCCTAAACCACCGCATGAGGCTAAACATGACATCATTCTATCACAGACGTGGGTACAACAACCGCACGCTCCATGCTCACAAGGCATGGATCAAAGGTACTTCTTCCCGAGCACCAACACCATCATGAGTCCGGAAACTTGAGATGGGAAAAGAGCTTATGGCCCGTCTAGGTAAACACCTTCCGCGACCTCTCCCACGATCACACGGCTTTACGAGAGACAACTATCCCTTTACCGATACTGCATGGGAACGGGTTCAGTTCAGTCAATTCCCGAGCTCTCATCGTCGAGTTCACACATACGATGCGGGTATGACATCACCTCGGCCCGTAAGGGTTTAGCACTTGCTAGTGCTACACAAAACATAAGTTACAACACCCAAGCCTTCACGAGGACATAGGCTTTACACGTAACCAAAAAGGAGATACAACTCGCTCCGCATCAATTTCGTGGTGAAGGTTTGCCTTCATCCAACTCTCAAAGCATGGGGCTTTCGTTAGGATCTTCGCAAGACGCCTACGCTTAATTCCCGCAATACTATAGAAGATTTCACGGAGTCATTCTCCGGCACGCATTCTAGGCCTAACCTAAATGCAACGTCGCAAATCAAGCATCACCGATTCGGGCTCACGGCCACGAATAGGCTTCACACAAAATGCCTAAATCCGCACGACTACCGGATTTTCTACATGCAATAATGCCGGGGACGGACACAATCTACCCGGAGCTCCGAAGAACTTGAGGAAATCCTACACTTCACCCATTTGGTGAAAGAGACACCTCATGCAAGCATAGAAAGAGGAATGAATGGACAAATACAAGTCCAAAGTTCGGGAGGAAGAATCGTTACCCTAGGCGCTTTCTTTTTCGCCATGGATCCGAGATTCTATACGGAGAGAAACGACCGCACCGGGCTGCACTCTCCAAATCTGGAAACGGCTCGCGAAACGGAGCTCCGGAGCTCCGTCAATGGCGGGATCTTCCTTCTTCTTCCTTGCCTCCTTCTTCTTCCTCTAGCCTAGGAGAGAGAAACACCTCAAAATAATGAGGATTAATCTCCTCTCATAAGCCCTAATAGCCTCCAGCATCTAATCCTAGCCATCGGATCAGATCTCAAAAGATTTGGACGGCCCGATCTTCTTCTCCGCTCAAAATCGCGGAACAGAATAAACAGGGCGCACGATCACAGGCGCACGGTCAGTGGTCGTGCGCGACGAGGGCAATGGTCGTGCGCACTATCCGGGACAGAACTCTGAATTCTTGCGAATAAGCGCACGATCGCTGGCGCACGATCACTGGTCGTGCGCGAAGAGGGAAATGGTCGTGCGCACTGTCCAAGATAGAACTCGATTCTCTTCTGAATTAACGCACGATCGCTGGCACACGATCACTGGTCGTGCGCGATGAGGCCACTGATCGTGCGCTAAGAGCAGACAGGGAAAATTCTAGCCTGCTTCACGTGCCGCACTACCACTCCGCCTACTTCGCGGAACTACCAGTTTTGGGGTGTTACACATCCACACACACACACATATATACATCCACACACACACGCACATATATACATCAGGACACGAAATTTTGAAGCAGGGAAAACGGGAGTTCCTGTAATCGTGAAAAAAAGATCCAGAAAAAAAAAACGATTCTAAAGATGGATCATCAGGAGCAAAAAAAATTTCATGGTTATGCTCCAAGAAAGACGGATCATTGGGAGCAAAAAAAATTATGCTCACTTTAGTTTTTGGAAAAAAAAGGCTTTGGATCTAGAAATAAGTTTATGCTCACTGCAGGAGAAGGCTGGTTGCGGCGAGAAGAAGGTCATACCTAGATTTTCTTGAAGGAGTTCTGCGTCGACGGCGTGTTGCGTGCGTCGGAGGAAAAGGCTGGTCGCAGCTCTTGCGTCGGAGGACCACTGTAAAGAACGAGAAGACCGGATCTGCTAGGGCACGGCTGGATCGGCGGCTGGATCTAGGAGGAAGAAGCCTGGCGATGGTCGGCGGCGGCGTAGGAGGGAGCGGCGAGGGGCACGGGAGCGCTGGGAGCGGCGAGGGGCACGGCTGGGAGCGATGATCGGGGGGGTCGCGGGATGCAGAGCGGAAAGAGGGAGGAATTGAAAAAAAAGCCCTGGGAGCGATTCCTAAAGAGCGGAACGCGGGGGGGGGGGGGGGGGGGGGGGGGGGGGGGCTTCCGGAAAAGAGCTCTGGGAGCGGGAAATTGAAAAGCGCTTCTTTTAGGGAGCTGTCCCAAACGCACTTAATAACAGCTCTGGCGGCTGGGGAAGAGCTTCTCCAGCCGCCAGAGCTGTCCTAAACAGATCCTAAGCCTTATGTTCCTCACCCCACCCCCAATGGCTCCTAGGCACCGTGTGGGAGGATGAAGCGGAGGACAGCAAAGGGTATAAACATTAGCAGGTGACAAGGGCATACAGGGAATGTTTCTACACTACACATGTGTATATATATAATTGAAGCAGTAAAAGAGCATAGTAAGAGCAGGTAAAGAATAAGTAAAGGCAGTATATAAAAACATGTACATAATAGAAAAGTAACCATTGATTTATAGGAATGCTCATACAATCCTATAGACCAAGGGGTCGTTTAGCAAGGTCTATCGTATAAAGAGTCTCATAACCAATTTATACGATAGGGGTAGGGGTTGAAATGCAATGTTTATGCTATGACATGCAAGGTATGTAGTTTATGTTATGTTCATACAAGTGCAACTCACACACTTCGACTCTATGCGCACAGACCTTTAGTTCTCCCTTTTTGGAGCTAGCAAGACTCCCAGGATACTCCCGTAGTGGCAAACGGAAGCGGTGGGTTGGGCCTCGCCCACCTCTAAGTTGGTATTCACACTACCAAACCTAGACCTATCGTGCGCCTCAACGCAAAACCGCGGAGCATCTGCGTACTCTTACTGGCTGGACCACCAGACTTTCATGGCTAAGTGCAAATTCCACACTTGCCGAGTCAACGTATTGACGTCGGTGTGAACGCCCGTCCAATACCGGAGACCCACTACCTTTATGCAAATGTAAACATGTTCTACTATATCCCGAGCCATAAACTCCCCGGGCTAACCTGCCCGTCATCAATAACCTTCCGAGCCACCAGCTCGCCGGACCAACCCGTCCGTACCAACAAAACTACTGAGTCACAAGCTCACCGGACTAACTAGTCCGCTGCTTCAACCACCGAGTCTACCGCTCGTAAAACCAAACCAACTAACCTCCCGTAACCACACGGTGTGGGTGTGTGTATTGTTAAGTTAATATTATACAACATCTTACTCCTACAGTTTATGGTTAATCTTGGACTTCCCGAGGATTACCCTGTAAGGGGCTCGCTACGGTACTAGGAACTGTAATGGGATGACACCCCAAAATTCTCTTTCTCAAGACACTTAGTGTTGTTGGTATCTACCCATAAGATTACCCCCTCCTTGTTATTACACTTGGATTACCCTAAGTATTTTATGACCCGCTAGGGGAAAGACGATCATTCGTCAACCCCGAGCACAACTTTACCCTTAACTCACCAAGCACGCCCTCATCACCTAAACTCCTTTTGGTGACCTTCAATCTATTCAACCTGACCATGTACACCAACTACATGCCACTTACACTTGGTAGAACCCTAAATACCCAAGTTCCACACTTTTACTATACGCAGACCAACTAACTATATGAAGCTAATAAGTAGAAGTACTCCAAATATTCATCCTCATGACACAAGATTATTAATGGAGAACTATTATGGCATTATAAGACTAACTCCAGATATTCATAATTTTCCTTGACATTTTAGCATTTATTTAAATTTCTCCAATATTTGCCAAGTATAAATATGAGCATGAAGTGTAAGGGATTCTTATGATATGACTCTCATAAAATTATGATAAATCTATCATGCCCAAATAACAGTAAATAATGAATATCACAATTTTACAGTAAGGAAATGTCCTCTATTTTTAATATTTAACATCTATCCAACCTTGAAGATTTATGAAGGAACTACCAAATATACTTGTGCCAAAATTATAGAAAAATTACCAGACCTCTATTATGTCCAGAAAAGCTTATTTACAGAGTTTCACAATTTGTGGGAATCATTTCCTCACTGAATTAATTAATCCAAATAATTCCTAATTTGCACATGTTGTGAAGTAGCCTACTGATAAAAACTTCCAAAAATTCCATAAAAATTCACAGAGCTTCCTAGTGCTCTAAATTGTCCTATCACTAAGTTGCATATTTTTCCAGAGAGTATTGGACCCTCAATTATATTTCTTAAGATTAAGGTAAAATAAGTGCCTTGTAAATGAAGTGCTGGTTAAATCACCTAATTAATTTCACAAAAATTACCAGAGGTCCATCACATAAATATAAAGGTACTACCAAGGTTCCATCACCATCCAAGACCATTTGAACATGTAAATGACTCTTATAAGAAATTTCTCTAAAGGGGTTATGACCTAATTTAGGGGGAATAAATTCTCCTAAAATTCTCTCAAAATTTCCTAGGGCATAATTACATCTCATGAACACATATCCTAGGTTTCATGGCCATTCTATAGCTTTTGACCACATATCCTTCAAAAAGCTCTATATGCACCCCAAGGGGTAAAACTAGAGTTCTAAGGCATATCCCCCTCTACACCACCCCATGCATCTTACTCATGAAGGTGTTTTAGGGGATCCTAAACTAGTGGCCAAGGTTTCAACTCATGGTGAGGAGATTTGACCACAATACCCCAAGATAAACACAATGCCCTAACTTTGACCTAATTTGACCCAACTTGGGTTGACAAACTACACAACCAAATCAGTCCCAATTGGGCTGAGATTTTTACCAAGGTCATGTGATAACCCTAAGAAGTACCCACCAAAATTTGGAGGGCATAGAGGTCATTTTACCCAACAATTAATTAATGTATGATTTATGAAATTATTACAATAACCTTAGAAAATGATTCCCATAAAATTCCCATCTTTTTATATGATGAGAGGGTTGATATAAGTAGCCTAGGTTTCAATTTTCAAGTCAATCCCATGACCCAATTAAAAGTTATACAAAGAATGGTGGCTGCCCAACTACCCTAGGGACCAGTCCCACCAAAATGGCCATACAGGATGCTACAGAGCTCTTTTTGGATGAAACAAATTTTAAAATAAAGTAGACTCCAAGGGCTACAACTTTGATGTTGACCACTTTTTCTGTATAGGGCCCAAAGTATTTTTAATATTTATTACTAACAGCTGCCAGTAAAGAGACAGAAAAAGGGAATAACAAATATATAAAAAATGAAATCTGTTGCACGAATCTTGAAGCAGGGATGGACAGAATCAGCTTGTCTTCTTCCTCCAGCCAATGGCTGGGATTTCCCCGACCTGGGTGATGTTTGGAGGTGTTTTCCCGGCCACCCAAGCGCTGCCCCGGCCGGCCAATGCCACCACCACCTCCGTTGAGGTGGTGGCCGGCGATGGGGGGTGGTTGGCCGACCGGAGGTGGCCGGAACGGAGGGTTTAGGGTGGGATTGAAAGCTTAAAAATACAAGCTTCGACCAAACCCGATCCAAGGCCATTTGGCCTCAAACCTTGCGGCCAATAGGTGTAGATCTACCCAAATGGAGAGAGGAGAAGAACCAGACCATCAATCGGGCTTGATGGTGGTTGTTT
The DNA here is from genome assembly GCA_033032865.1 of Dactylorhiza incarnata. Lineage (NCBI taxonomy): Eukaryota > Viridiplantae > Streptophyta > Magnoliopsida > Asparagales > Orchidaceae > Dactylorhiza > Dactylorhiza incarnata. The sequence goes on along the minus strand of JAWHQI010000026.1, from coordinate 446,583 downwards.
CTGGGATTTGCCATGGCCGCCCCCTTCAAGTTGTGCTCCTTGCCGATCTGAGCCTCCAATGCACGATTTCCTCTGGAAGGTTGGGGGTTTCACTCCTCTCAGTCTTTTGAAGATGGTAGATAACTTAATCGAGGGAGAGGAGAGGTGTAACCTCCATTTGCCATGAAGGCCATTAATGGCCATTTTCGGCCATGGAGAAAACTCCTCAAATTCCACCTTTATGTGGCCAGGAATGTCCATTAAACTCCTCCAAATTGATTGGGGAAACTGAATGGAGACATTAGAAGAGGAATTGGTGGCTATTGGTCTCCTTAAGCCATGAATGCCATTTCTCCTTCTCTTTCTCTCTCCTCCATATTTGGGGAAAATGAGGTTTCTCTCTCCTAATCACCATTTACAGAAATTGAGTAATAACTCCTGGTAATTATCAGCCTCCTAAGCTAATGGGCTACTCCAATTAGGCCTAGCCCAAGTGGATTGGGCTTGAGTTAGCCTTTTCCCCTCTTTTTGGGTATGACCAAGTGTTGACTTGAGGTGTTGACTTGGTCAACTGATGGGTTGACTGGTCCAAGTGGTGTGTCTTGAGTCCCTTGACACCACCCAAAGTTGGTTGAGTCATGTTGGTGCCCCAATTGGGCCAATTAATCCAAAAGGTGTTGGTTTGACCAAAACAGGGCTAGAGTTTACTTTGGTCAATTTGGCCTCTTTGGTTGACCCCAATGGGTGGGTAGTGACCTATTGGTCTCTCTTAAGGGTTAGGAAGGTCTAGGTAGGGTCTATTTGGCAAGGTGGAGGTCAAATGACCCTAATTAGGCTACTTTGACCATTTTGGGGTTAGGGTTGACTTTGGTCAATTTGGCCTCTTTGGTTGACCCCAATGGGTCCTTGGTGCTCTAAGGGGACCCCTAAAGGGTTAGGTATGCTATGGTGGGGTCAAAGGGTCAAGGTGAGGCCCTTAAGTCCAACCCTATGCTTGTTAACTGGAAATTGCTATTTGTAGACCACTGTGGTTTCCTTCTTCTTGGCTAAGGCCAAGTGGTCTCTTCAAGCTTCCTAGGGTTTTGTCATGACTTAGTCATGACAAAACCACTCTAGGGGTCTAGTTGTTTGGGGGATGTTACAGTTGTCATGTCGAGATCATCGAAATCATATATAATCACAGGATAAAACCCAAGTCTCTCAATCCCAAACTCATTACTATCTTTTCGGAAGTGTCCATTTCTGTTGTAGTGCTCATCCAAAATGCTCTACCATCAAAATATATCTCTGATGAAGGAAATCAGGTAGTGTTGTGCCATTTCCATCTTATGCAGCTCCCCGACCATGGAATCTGGCCGCTTCGCCGAATACAAAGGACCGCCAACTCGTCTGCGCTTCCTGGAACCTTGCCTCCATGGTCACGCCTCCCTCCACTGTCGTCCTATTTGTATAATCGTCGAGATTAGAAATGAATGAGAACAACGCAGAAGACCTCCCCCACTTGGGCGAGTACAGAAGACCTCCCTAACCTGGGCGAGTACAGAAGACCTCCCCCACCTAGGTGAGTACAGAAGACCCCCCAACCTGGGTGAATACAAAAGACCTCCCCCACCTAGGCGAGTACAGAAGACCTCCCCCACCTGGGCGAGTACAGAAGACCTCCCCCACCTGGGCAAATACAGAAGACCTCCCCCACCTCAGCGAGTACAGAAGATCTCCCCCACCTGGGCGAGTACAGAAGACCTCCCCCACCTGGGCGAGTACAGAAGCCATCCCCGACCTGGGCGGGTATAGAAGACCTCCCCCACCTGAGCGAGTACAGACTTTCACCTCGTCAATAGGCGGGAGCGGCTATCTGCAACCCATTTCAGAAGGCGGGAGCAGCTATTTGCAGTCCATTTTGGATTTGCCTATAAATAGGACCCCAAGGCACAATTAGAAGGCACATTCACCCCACCTCCTATGGTGGGCGAGTGCATTGTCTGCCTCTCTTGTGCTAAGCTCAACATTGGCTTTAGGAGGGGAAGTTCGTATAGACTTCCAGATATGTGGCGGGATCTCCTCGCTGCAGCACGCGGGTCTTGTTTATAGGCAGTTCAGAGTTGTTCTTCGTGCTCTCTAGATTCTTATCACCTTGTCTCATGTGGGTCGATCACTAAACGAGTAGCTTTTGGTCACCCCCAAGTCTCGAACAGTTGAACCGGTATCCGGGTTTCAACATTTTTGGTGCGGTGAGCGTGGACTGTGACCAGAGTAAGAAACTTTAGTGGGAGATCTCACGGCGAGCCATGATGAGAAGGGTGCTAGGCGAGTTCCAACTGAGGCGAGTACCAGTTCGGGCGAGATCCAGTTAGTGTTCTACTCGCGAGATGCGAGGCGTCCAGGAGAAAGGTACTCAACTCGCAGATATTCTGCTCGCAGGTGTTCTACTCGCAGATATTCTGCCCGAAGGAGTTCTACTCATAGATATTCTGCCCGTATGTGGTCTACTCACAGATACTCTGCTCGCGAGTGTTCTACTCGCGAGATGTGAGGCGGCCAGTAGAGAGGTACTCAACTCGCAGATATTCTGCTCGCAGGTGTTCTACTCACAGATATTCTGCCCGAAGGAGTTCTACTCGCAGATATTCTGCTCGCAGGTGGTCTACTTGCAGATACTCTGCTTGCGAGTGTTTCTACTCGTAAGATGCGAGGCGGACAGGTGAGAAGTACTCAACTCGTAGATATTCTGCTCGCAGGTATTCTGCCCGAAGGAGTATTACTCACGGATATTCTGCTTGCATGTGTTCTACTCGCAAGGTGCGAGGCGACCCAATGTAGGTGACCTCCTTTAGGGAATCTTAAGGCCAGACGAGAAGAAATCAAGCTCGATGAGAAGAAATCAAGCTCGGTAGGGGGTCATAAGGTCAAAGGTGACACTTGTTTTGCCCTCGTTTTCACCTCTTTTTATTGCTAACACATTTTCATGCATAGAGCATATTAATACTCGTGGGTGCTTTGGTATAACTCATGAGTACTTTCATATGATTTGCAAGTTGTTTTGACTTTGACGTCTTGACCACTATGGCAACCGTCACAGAGGGATCTGTATGATAGGGTCATGGTAGAGTGTATTGTTGAAACCGGCAACCGGTCTCTTGAGTTCGGACCCACAAGGGGGTGTAGCCCGTGCTTACTTCTCCCTTACTAAACTCTCTTGACCGTGGATGGAAAATCTGGAACAGACCCGAGGCTGTAGCGAAGAGGTCCCGCCACACACCCGGAAGATCTTAGAGAGCTTCCACTCCCAAACCAAAGCTCAGTCGGGCACCTTGGAGGGCACAAGCAGCCAACTCCGAAACTAGCCTGGAGGAGAGAACTCAAAAGATCTGATCTCCTCCAAGGTTCCCTTAAGGGTCTATTTATAGATTCTCTAGGCTGGTCTGCAAATAGTGCAAATCCGCCTTTTAGTTTTACTAACTGTGTAAGACCCCTTTTTTTTCTTTTGAAAACACCGGGTCTTAGGCCCAAAACCATCGCTTTGTAGTGACACCTTCACTTGGGAAGGTCACCACTACAAAACACCGATCCTGCCGGCCAAATCGATCACAAAGAAAAGTGCATTAAAGAAGACAAGTCCACAGAATCAACATGAAATACAAAACCATAAAGGTAAATGTCCACGGATAATAACTGAATAAAAGATTGTTACAATAATAAAGGGCACATGCCATGTATATCATGTCCTCACTACAAGATCACTCGCGGAAGCTAACTCCTAATCACTCACTGATCTTAAATCATGTGCTCCTGCACTACATTGGCCTGCCTCCGTCTACACCGGCCTCTGGTGCTGCTCCGTCGCCGCGGTCTCCTAAAATGATAAGGTCCACCGACCGTTAGTCAAAAAGACTAAGCCAATCCCCTACCCCTCCCACGGTGACTCCTAGGCATCGAGCGGGAAGGATGAAGCGGAGGACAACAAGGGGTATATTCAAAAAGCAGATGACGGGGTATGATCTACAGGAAGATTTCTACCACTACTCAAGTATATATGTACATAATCGAAGCATTAAAAGAGCATAGTAAGAGCAGGTAAAGAATAAGTAAAGTGCAGTAAGTAAGGACATATAAAATAGAAAAGTAACCATTGATTTATAGGAATGCCCACACAAACCTATAGACCAAGGATTCGTTTAGCAAGGCCTATCGTATAAGAAGTCTCATAACTGACTTATACGATAGGGGTAGGGGTTGAAATGCAATGTTTATGCTATGACAGACAAGGTATGCAGTTATGCTATGTTCATACAAGTGCAACTCACCCACTCTGACTCTATGCGCATAGACCTTTAGTTCCCCCTTTTTGGAGCTAGCAAGACTCCCAGGATACTCCCGTAGTGGCAAACGGAAGCGGTGGGTTGGGCCTCGCCCACCTCTAGGTTGGTATTCACACTACCCTACCTAGACCTATCGTACGCCTCAACGCAAAACCGCGAAGCATCTGCGTACTCTTACTGGCTGGAGCACCAGACTTTCAAGGCTAAGTGCAAATTCCACACTTGCCGAGTCAATGTATTGACGTCGGTGTGAACGACTGTCCAATACCGGAGACCCACCACCTTCATGCACATGCAACATGTTCCATTATCTATCTACAAACTCCAAACACAAACCACCTGGGCTTAACTTGCCCAACCAAGAACCAAACTGAGTCACAACTCACCGGATCCATAATCCGCACCAGCCACCACAGAGCCTACAACTCGGGGTACCAAACCAACTAAACTCCCGTGACAACGGAGTGTGAGTGAATGTATTATTAGTTAGTCTTGAGCATCTTCTGAACTCCTACGACTTATGGTTAATCTTGGGCTTCCCGAGGGTTACCCTGTAAGGGGCTTGCTACGGTACTAGGAACTGTAATGGGTTGACGCCCCAAAGTTCCCTTTTCTCAAGATACTTACTGTTATTGGTATCTACCCATAAGAACACCCTCCTTGTTATTACACTTGGATTACCCTAAGTATTTTATGACAGGCTAAGGGAAAGACGATCTTTCGTCAATCCCGAGCACCACTTTACCTTTAACTCACCAAGCATGCTCTCATCACCTAAACCCCTTTCTGGTGACCTAAATCTCTTTATCCTGACCATGTACACCAACTACATGCTACTTCCACTTAGTATGTCAATAAGAACCTAAGTTTCACAGTTTTACTAAACGCAGACCAATCTAACCATATGAAACTTATAATTAGAGGTACTCCAAATATTCATCCAACTGACTCAAGATATTTACTGGAGATCTATCATGATGTTATAAGACTAAATCCATAGAATCATATTTTTCCTAATTTATTTAGCATTTATTTTAATTTATCCAAACATTTGCCAAGTATGAAATTGAACATGAAGTATAATAAATTCTCATGATATGGCTCTTCAAAAATCATGATAATTCTAGGATGACAAAATAATAGCAAATACAGCATATCATATTTTTACAGTAAGGATTGTCCTCTAATTTAATTATTTATCATCCATTCAAAATTGTAATTTTACGAAGGAACCACCAAAAATATCAACACTAAAATTATGGGAAAATACCAAACTCTTGTATTCATCAGAAAAGACTACTGACTAAGTTTCTGGATTTAAGGAAATCACTTTCTCACTAAAATAAATACTTTAAGAAAACCTCAAATTAAAAGAATTGTGAAGTAGCCTACTGATTTAAGTCTTCAAAAATTCTATAAAAATTCACTGAGCTTCCTAATGCTCTGAAATGTCCTATCACCAATTTGCATAATTTAACAATGAGTATTGGACCCTCAATTATTTTTCTTAAGTCTAAATAAAAATAGGTGCCTTGTGAATGAAGTACAGGTTAAATCATTCAATTAAATACACAAAAATTACCAAAGGTGTATATCATGATAACATAGACACTACCCAAGTTTCATTATCATCCAAGGCATTTTGATCCTGTAATCATCTCTTATAAAAAATTTCTCTAAAGGGATTATGACCTAATTCAAAGGGAATAATTGCTCCCAAAATTCTTATAAAATTACCCAGGGCCTATTTATATCCTATGAACTTATCCACCAAGTTTCATAACCATCCAGGGAACTTTGACCACATGGCCTTCACAAGGTTCTAAATGCACACCTAGGAATAAAACTAGTGTTCTAGGGCTTAATCACCTCTACACCACCCCAAACCACTCATCGAGATACTTTAGGTGATCCTAAACCAGCGGACAAGGTTCCATCTCATGGTGAGGAGATTTGACCACAAAATTCCAAGATAAACACCATGCCCTAACTTTGTCCCAACTTGACCTAACTTGGGTTTACAAATTACCCAACCAAAACAGTCCCAAATGGTCTGATATTTTTACCTAGGTCATAACATAACCCTAAGGAGCATCCACCAAAATTTGGAGGGCATTGGAGGTCATTTAACCCACTAATTAATTATTAGATGCTTTATGAAATTATTTCAAAAACCTTAGAAAAAGGTTCTCCTAAAAATCCCATCTTTTGATATGATGTGTGTGTAGGTATAAGTAGACTATGTTTCAAATCTCAAGTCCATGTCACTTCCCAATCAAAAACTATTCAAGAAATGGTGGTTGTCCTACACTAGGAACCAGCCCCACCAAAATGGTCCTACAAGGAGCTACAGAACTCATTTTGGGCTGAAACAAATTTTAAACTAAAGTGGACTCTAAGGGCTACAACTTTGGTGTTGGACACTTTTTAATCAGAGGTGATCTAGTATTTTTAACAATTAAAATAAACAACAACAAAAAGGGTGTGACAGAAATCATATAAACATTTAATTATTTATCTGTTTCTGCGTTCGACGAAATTTAAATAGCGCTCGACGAAAGCAGAATGACTCTGCGTTCGACGAAGTTAACTGCGCTCGACGAAGGCAGAACAACTCTGCGCTCGACGAAATCTGAACAAAGTTGCGTTCGACTAATTAATATCAAAACAGTGCTCGGCTAGTTAATATATAACAGCGCTCGACTAATTCAGAGCATAACAGCGCTCGACTAATACAGAGTTAAACAGCGCTCGACGAAAACCTTTCATTCAACCAAATTTTAATATCCAGCGCTCGACTAAAGCTGAACACCTCCCGTTCGACGAATTATTCGCTCGACGAATTTCTTACAGCGCTCGACGAAATAAATGATATAATCGTAAACATTAATATAAAGATCCGACGGCTCTCCATCATCGTCCCCAATCGTTGGACGGCTCGCGACAGCCCGTCCTGGGCCTCTTTGCGGGGTGATTTCCCGGCCACCTACGCCTCTTTCCGGCCGGCCAATGCCACCACCACCTCCATTGAGGTGGTGGCCGGCGATAGGGGTGGTTGGTCGGCCGGAGGTGGTCGGATCTAGCTTTTAGAGGAGGGAAAAAGAGTACGTAATGTACTCTTTCGGAAACACAAATCCGAGCCCTATTCTGCACGGATCAAGCCCCGAAATATGAAAAGATCTAGCACTAAGGGAGGAGAAGAGGATCGGACCTGTGTGGGGGCTTGGTGGCGTGAATTCCGGCGAGTTGCCATTGACGGTGCTGGATCTTTTGGTGCCATGCCGATCCTTGCTCCTGGTGCTCGATTTCTTCGGGGAAGAGGGGGGTTTCACTCCTTTCCAACCTCTGAAGATGTTAAAAGGGTCGATTGAGGCTAAGGGTGGGGAGTTACTCGGATTGCCATTAATGGCCATAAGTGGAGATTTCAGTTACACTTAGGGGGGATGAATTGGCCATCAATTAGGCCGGGAAGAAGCTGAAAACTTCTCCTCTCCCCAAGGGGAGATGAATGGAGCCATTAATTGCTCAGATTGAGGGGTTTCTCCTTCTCCTCCATTAACTCCCCCTTCTTTCTCTCTCTCCTGGCCGACCCTCTCCAAATTGAATGGCCACCTCAGCATCATTCAATCCCCATTAGGTGGTGGACCACCTTAATTGGGTCTAGCCCAAGTGGATTGGGTCCAATTTGGGCAAATTAGATCATTTTGACCTAAATTAGGGCAAGGGTAAATTGGTCAAATTGCAAGTCCCATGATGGGGCTTTTTGGTCCATAAGGCTCCTAGTACCCATATAAGGGTAGGGGCAGGGTCAATTTGGCATGGTGGGGGCCAATTGACCTTAGTTGAGTTAGTTTGACCAATTTTAGAATTAAGGTTGACTTTGGTCTAATTGGCCTCTTAGGTTGACCCCAATGGGTCACTGGTGCTTCAAGGAGACCTCTAATGGGTTAGGTATGATATTGTGGGGTCAAGGTTCAAGGTGGGGTCCTAAAGTCCAACCCTAGGCTTGGTATCTGAAAATTGCTATTTGCAGACCACTTGGGTTTTCTCCTTCTCACATATGTTCACAAGGTCTTGTGCTCTTCCTATGGTTTTGTCATGACCTAGTCATGACAAAACCAACTTATGGGTCTAGCTGTTTGGGGGATGTTACAAACTGCACCCCAAATTGGTCTGCTAACAGCCTAACTCCGCTGTTCTGAAGGGCTATTTGCAGCCCATGAAGGGTATCTAGGTAATTTTACCCCCTAAGCCCTCCGGGCGAGTGGTCCGTGAAGGAACCACTCGTCGGGCTTCGCGCACGCTGGATTCTACTTGGCGAGTGGTCCATAAGGGGTACCACTCGCCTGGACCCTCGCGCACTCACGCTCCTGAATGGGCGAATGCCCTGGAGATGAGATCCGCACTCGCTCCGAGACCCCTCTGCCTCTTGTGACCTAGGCGAATGCCCTCCTGGCTTGCTCTCCTACCCGTCCTATTTCGAGGGCCCCACTCGGCAAATATGGGGTTGTACAGTAGCACTAGGCTCCTCCCCTGCAAGCTGGCTACTTGCCCCCTCGAGTGAGTTCGATGTCCTCGAGCAGAGAGTTGTTGTAGACCAGGCCGTAACAATGGCTCCTCCCCTGCAGGTTGGTTACTTTCCCCCTCAAGTGAGTTCTGTGTCCTCGAGCAGAGAGTTGTCGTAGACCAGACCATTGCACTGAGCTCATCCCCTGCAGGTTGGCCCAACCTGCAGGAATGCATGAGGACAACGCAGAAGACCTCCCCCATCTGGGCGAGTACATAAGACCTCCCTCACCTGGGCGAGTACAGAAGACCTCCCCCACCTGGGCGAGTACAGGAGACCTCCCCCACCTGGGCGAGTACAGAATGTTGGATCGATAGGCGCCCTTAGAGGGGGGTGAATAAGGGAATAAAAATTCTTTTTATAATTTTAAGGAAATTACTAAATTGTTTAGGAATAAATGAGAGCAAAATAACAATTTAGCAAAAAGTAATTTGCAATCATAAAATTTACGTCAAATGAAAGAAATCAAGTAAACACAAATAGAGACATGATTGTATTATATAAAAAAGTGTTTACATAAATTTGATTTCAATATCGCTAGAAATCGGAGGCGTACAAATGTAAATATCTTTTCCTTATCTATACCGACTTGTATCCCCACAAACCGGTTGGCTTTAGCCTATCCTTCCCCGGATATGGCCTCAAGCCGCTCTAGCCAATCCTAACCCCGGATATGGCCTCGAGCACCCCCTAGATCTAATCTCCTAGACCTAGTCGCCAACTCATGTGGCGAATTACCCCCTAAGCCGCGCAAGGGCCTAGTCGCCAACACAAGGCGATTTTACAACAAAAATTCACAATAATGAAATAAAGCAAATAACAAAAACTCGCTCTATGATATTTCTGTAGATGAGGATGAAGGATCATTGTAGCATAAGCGAGGTTGAAGCGATCGTTCTTCGGATGCAGCGTGACGGCTTCCTTCTCCAGAAATCTTCTTTGGCTTTGAGTGGGAGATGAACTTTCGGCAGAGTAACAACTCTAGAATTTTGGCACAAGTAATCTCTCTGGAATGTCTAACCAAAACGAGAGAGAAGACATCAATTTATAGAACTTGGAGATAGCGCCTGCGGTAGCTCCTAGCGCCTGCGGTAGCGTTCGTGTAGAAGCAATTACAAAATCATCGCGGCGTGGCGTTGTGTGCACGAACTCGAGCTAGCGGCAGGCGGTAGCACTAGCGCCTACGGTAGCGCTAGTGCCAGGCGGTATCCCTAGCGCTGGCGGTAGCTCTCCTTCAGAGAATTTGATTTTAAGCTGATGTCTACCTGTGGAGTATTGCACTTATAGTTCCTGCACACTATAAACACACGACAAGCAAGATCAAATACAATATGGGATTTGTTATTCTCAAATAAAGGGATGTGACACACATGTACAACAATCTCCCCTTTTTGATAATAACAAATCCTCTTAGCAAGAAATCAACAAAGGTGTTTATAGAATATGATAAGCGAGATAAAATTGCAACTATAGTATTTGATAGGCATGAGAATGTACATACTCCCCCTTTTTGAATGCTCCCCTACATAAATGCAATTTAAATTTTACTCCCCCTAAATGATAGATGACATGAATTAGTCTCCCCTTAATCTTCTAGATTTCTCCTCTAGATTTCTTCAATTAATCTCCACCTTTTGGTATTATCAAAAGAAGGTGGGGTAAGGGTAGTAATGATGCATTCTTTATAAATGAGAATTCATGATCGAGCTTTTGTAATATATGAAATGATAAAGAATTTAAGCATAGTATATATAAGAGATTTCAAATAAAAAGATAAGAGTTGTAAACAAACGGAAGATTATAAGAAACATCTTTTTATAAACATGAAAAACATAAGTATAAATCTGAGTTTAAGTTCAAAATGTAAAGATGTTTTAACCTTTTTGAAATCTCAAAGTTTTACATAAAGTTATCAAGCATGAAATGAACATATCAAACAGAGATTATATTACAATGTTACTTAAATTCAAGTTTAAGAGATACCAAACATTGTAGAGATCATGCTAGGTTTTCTAGTGCATTTCTTATGTAAAGAGCAGTATAGATAAAGCATTAGGATCCAATACTCATGAGAAGAAGAGTTATGAAAGATAATGAAGTGCATATAAGTGTATTTTGAGCAATATTAACAAATGATTCAAATCACAAAATACAAGACATATGTAGAGTAAAATGCACAATAAAACACAAGTACATTAACTTTCACACACTTTAATGCACATAATTTTTAACGAAGTGGTGTAATAACCAAGGTTTGCACAAGTCACTTTACTATTCTTTCCAAGTAGTACTTGGTGGAGTTATATTTGTCTATATTTTTTGTTCACTTTTGTGAGACAACATTCTCCGAATACACTTGTTTTACAAACCCAATATAATTTTTTTTAAATAACCACTTTTCTTAATTTCTTAAGTGCAATTCAAATGTAGTGTATGTAATAAACTTATGGAAGTTTTAATTCATTGCACAATTACAATACATAAGCAAGCATTTTTAGAATTAAACACACATGTTAATTACCAAAATAAGTGAGTGAAAGGTATCATTATCAATCACAAAACATTTACTCATATTTAGAGGTATGCTAAGCTTGGTTCTACACATATTTTTTAATACAATTGATGCACTTAATTAGATATATCTAAGCATGATAAACAAAAAAATGTTCATAGTAATATGAAGAAACAAGTTTTAGTTTTGTAGATAATTCTAAATAATAGAATTCATACATGCTTGATATTAGCAATAAAGATCATATAGTTTTTTTTTTGTTTTGAAAATTTTTAATGAAAGAAAAATAGAAAACCACAAAAACATATTTTTGTATTTTTGAATTTTGAAGTTTTGTAGTAGATTTTTCATAATATAAATAAAACAAAAATAACAAAAGTCAGAAACACAAAAACTAAGTAGTACATATAAACTAACATATTTTTATTGATTTTTAGAAATTTTGAAAAACAGAAAAATCAAACACCCACGCTAGCGTCGGCGCTAGTGCTAGCGCGGAAAACAGTAAGTGATTGTTTTAGAATTTTAAATTTTTACTTTTTGATCTTGATTAAGAGTCCTTAGAGTAGTCTTATGCAGAAATTTTGTAATTTTTGGAGATGTCTTGATTGCTCAATTTGCATAAAATTTTAGCGATTTTCAAATAACTCATCCTAAGATGTCTAAGACTCCTAATTCCAACCTTAACATTTGAACCTTGCATCGGGAAGAGGTTTAGTGAATATATCAGCAAGTTGAGAGTCTGTGCCAATGAAACTTATTCTAACATTTTCCTTTTTAATGTGATCCCTTATGAAATGATGACGTACATATATATATATATGGATCTAGAATGGTGTAGTGAACTATTTGTAAGATCAATGACACTTTTGTTGTCACATTTCAATTCAATATGTTTTAGATGAAAACCAAAGTCCTTTAGAGTTTGGCTCATCCATAGTGCTTGTGCACAACAACTCCCGAATGCAATGTATTCGGCCTCCGTGGTGGAGAGTGCAACCGAATTTTGTTTCCTACTAGACCATGCAACTAATGAAGGTCCTAAAAAATGGCAAGTACCGCTAGTGCTTTTTCTATCAAGTGAGCATCCGGCGTAGTCTGAATCGGAATAGTCGTGAAGTGTAAATGTATTATTATGTGGGTACCATAATCCTAATCTAGTTGACCCAATTAGATATCTAAAAATTTGTTTAACCGCTTTTAAGTGGGATTCTTTTGGATTGGCTTAAACTCGAGCACATAAACATACGATAAACATAATATCGGGTCTAGTTGCACTTAGATAGAGTAGAGATCATATCATACCTCTATATAAAGTTTGATCAATTGAAATTCTCGATTCATCTTTTCCTAATTTTAGTGATGCACTCATTGGAGTATAAACTTGTTTAACAAATCCAAAGCGTTTAAGCATATCAAAGACATTTAGTTTGACATATAAAAATACCATCATTTCTTTGTGATATTTGAAAACCAAGAAAATAAAAAAGTTCTCCTACTAGACTCATTTCAAATTCATTTTTCATCACTAAAATAACTTCATTACACAACTGTTCATTAGTAGATTCAAAGATTATATCATCAACATATATTTGCAAAATAATCAAATCATCATTATTGTGCTTAATGAAGAGAGTATTATCAGCACTTCCCATAATATAACCGTGCTTTAATAAAAATGATGTAAGTCTTTCATACCATGCACGGGGCGCTTGTTTTAAAACATAAAGCGCTTTTTCTAATTTATAAACATGATTGGAAAAATTTTCACAAATGAAACTGGGGGGTTGTTCAACATAAACTTCTTTTATAAATCCGTTTAGAAAAGCACTTTTTACATCAATTTGAAATAATTTTATTCTTTTAAAGCTTGCAAATGCTAGAAAAATTTGTATACATTCCAATCTAGCAACGGGTGCAAAAGTTTAATCAAAATCTATCCCCTCAATTTGAGAATACCCTTGTGCTACTAAGCGTGCCTTATTTCTAATGATTCTAGACTCACCATCTAATTTATTTTTATAAATCCATTTTACACCTATAACCGGGTGATTAGATGGTCTTTCTACTAATTTCCAAACATTATGTCGCTCAAATTGTTTTAACTCTTCATTCATAGCCAAAAACCAAAATTCATCATTTAAAGCGGTAGAAATGGTTTTTGGTTCTATTTCGGAAACAAAACATATATTTGAGTAAGATTCATGAAGAGAAGAGCGAGTTCTTACCCCAATAGATGGTTCACCAATTATTAGTTCCCGTGGATGATCCTTTGTAAATTTTAAGGCGCTTAGAGGTACATAATCATCTTCCTTGGCCTCCTCTTCCTCTTCTTTGGAAGGTTCCTCGTCACCATGCTCCAAAGGTGGTAAGAGATCATCCTCTTTTCCTGCGGAAAGTCTTTCTACACAAGGAACAAGCAAATTTCACATTAATCGACTCTTCAACTTTACTGGTTCTTTTATTAAAATTTCTATAAGCTTTACTAGTTGAAGAGTATCCAAGAAAAGTTCCTTTATTGCAATTTTCATCAAACTTTCCCAAACTATCTTTAGTATTCAAAATAAAACATTTTTAACCAAAAACTTTGAAGTAGGCTACGTTAGGCTTCTTTTGAAAATAGAGTTCATAAGGTGTATGATTAAGAGATGGGCGAAGCATGAATCTATTCATAATATAACATGATGTATTTATGGCTTCGGCCCAAAAGGACATAGGCAATTTATATTCACATAGCATAGTGCGTGCTAATTCTTGAAGTGTCCTATTCTTTCTTTCTACAACATCATTTTGTTGTGGTGTGCGTGGTGTGGAGAACTCATGTTTAATACCTAACATATCACAAAAAGATGTAAACTTTTCATTTTCAAATTCTCCTCCATGATTCGAGCGAATGCATTTAATTTTTAAATCACTTTCATTTTGAATACGAGTACATAATTTTGCAAATTCGCAAAACGCATCGGATTTGGATGAGAGAAATAATGTCCATCAATATCTTGAAAAAACATCTATTAAAACATATGTATATAATCTACCACCAAGACTTGCGGTACTAACGGGACCAAAAAGATCCATATGTATTAATTGCAAGGGTCTTGTAGTAGAAATAAAATTTTTACTTTTGAAAGATGATCTAGTAAATTTACCATTTTGACATGGTGAACAAAGTGAAGGTAAAGTTCCATTTAACCTAGACAATCCTCTAATTAAATCACTTTTGGCAAGTTTTACAATAAGTTTTGTGCTAACATGTCATAGTCGTCTATACCAAAGTTCTAATTCATCATTTTTAGTGATAAAACATTTTATAGATGATTTGGAAAGATCATGAAAAGAAACTATATAAACATTATGTATTCTTGGTGCAGTTAGTAAAATATCTTTTGTAGTAGGATTAGATATTTTGCATAGATTAATGTAAGATTCAAATAAAACATCTAATCATTTATCACATAATTGGCTAATAGAAATTAGATTATGTTTTAGCCCTTTCACATAAAGAACATTGGATATCGTAAAGGATTCGTTACCAACTGTACCAATTCCCATGATCATTCCTTTTCCGTTATCGCCAAACGTCACGATCCCTCCCTTCTTCTTTTCTAGGCTAAGGAACTTTGCTTTATTGCCCGTCATGTGCTTGGAGCATCCAGAATCCAAGTACCATACATCTTCATTGTCCTTAGTCTTCCTGCACATTTAGAAAGAAGATGAGAGTAAACATCCGGATACCCAAGTGGTACCACCCATAGAATAAGTGGAAGCCTTAGGTATCCAGATTTGCTTTAAAGTAGTTTGTTTTAATTTTTTGCAAGAACTAGACGTGTGACCAAACCTATAACAGTTTGCACACGTAATAAAGGGGGTTGAGACCCTTTTCTGAATTTTTTCTTACTGGAAGGAATTGGATTTACAGAAGAAAAAGATTTTGTAAAAGAAAATACTGGATTTTTGTATGAGGTGCTAGCGTCGGCGTTAGTGGCTAGCGCCGGGCGGTAGCTCTCACCTCGATATCTGAGCCCAAATTTTCCAGAACCATAACACTAGTTCCCTAAAATTATATCCAGAGATTTTTGTCTCATTCCAAATTTTTTAATGGCCATGGTGAGATCATGAACTTGTGCTTTAAGTGAGGAATTTTCTTTCACAAGCATGACACACCTATTTTCAAAACTTTTTTTTATTATTTTTGATTTACAAAAAAGAGGCTTCTAATTCTATTTCTAATTCTCCATTCTTTTTTGTAAGAGTTTTGGCATGGGAAAGGGCTTTAAAAAGAGAATCTTCAATATCTTTTGTCAATTTAATGGAGTGATCACACTCTTGGCAAGAGATCTTTCTTTTTTCTAAAACAAATAATTTCTTGGAATGTTTTTTATTTTCTTTAATTAGAGATTCATTTTCACGATACAATAAAACACTATCTTTCATTAAACAATTCATCATGAGTGGGAGGAGTTACCTCAGTGTCGCTATGAACACTGGTGTCATCGTTGTTGTTTCCTTGTCCTATGAGGCACATGTTTGCTTCCTCATCTTCACTTGACGAAGACCCGCTTGATCCTTCGGAGGAGGAGGAGTCATCCCATGTTCTAGCTTTTAGCACCTTCCTCTTTTCCTTCCCTTTGTGCCGCTTTTCCTTTTTCTCCTTCAAAAACTTTGGGCACTGGCTCCGAATAAGTTTGGTCTTCCTGCAATGATAGCATTCTGGTGCAGGTCTTTCTTCTTCATCATCGCTCTCATTTTCCTTCTTTGACGATGACCCTTTCCACCTAGCATCCTTTTGGAAATATTTCCGGAAGGTGTTTCACCTTTTCGGATTTCGCATGAACTTTCAGAAGTTCTTTACCAAAAGGCTTTATTCATCTTCATCCTCATCCTCTTGGCACTCCTTCTTTGATTTTAGTGCCAACGCCTTATTCTTTGGCTCCTTGTTGTATTCATCGTGTTGGATCTTGAGTTCTACATCATGGGTTTTGAGATTCCCAATGAGGCTCTCAACTTGGAGCGTTCTTAGATTGTGCGACTCCAAGATAGCCGTCACCTTCGGATTGAATTTTGGAGGAAGGGATCGAAGAATCTTTCGGACCAAGTCATCGTTGGAGAAGGTCTTTCCAAGAACTTTGGAGGCATTGACAATCTTGGTGAAGCGTGTGTACATGGCATCAACATCTTCGCTTTCTTCCATCCGGAACTTTTCATATTCTGACTCCAGTTGGAAAAGCTTTGAATCTTTAACCTGCGATGTACTTTCATGAGTAATTTCCAAATGATTCTAAATATCATATGCAGTAGTACATGCAGAATTTCTATTAAATTCATTTCTATCTAACGCACAAAATAAAACATTCATGGCATTAGCGTTATTTTTGCATTTAGTATTATCCCACTTATCCTTAGGTTTTTCTAATGTTACTTATCCAACTACAATTGTAGGAGGAGAGTATTCCTCTTCTACCATATTCCATACCTCAATATCTAGGGTCATAAGAAAATATCTCATCCTATTTTTCCAATAATTATAATCTGACCCAGTAAATAGTGGAAGTCTACTAATTCTCTGTCCCTCGGAAAAAGCGAGATCATAAGACGCCATTATTCCTGGTTTTTAAACCGTTTGGAAAAACCTGTGTCTCTGATACCACTTGTTGGATCGATAGGCGCCCTTAGAGGGAGGGGGTGAATAAGATAATACAAATTCTTTTTATAGTTTTAAGAAAATTACTAAATTGTTTAGGAATAAATGAGTGCAAAATAACAATTTAGCAAAAAGTAATTTGCAATAATAAAATTTACGTCAAATGAAAGAAATCAAGTAAACACAAATAGAGACATGGTTGTATTATATAAAAAAGTGTTTACATAAATTTGATTTCAATATCGCTAGAAATCGGAGGCGTACAAGTGTAAATATCTTTTCCTTTTCTATACCAACTTGTATCCCCATAAAGCGGTTGGCTTTAGCCTATCCTTCCCCGGATATGGCATCAAGGCGCTCTAGCCAATCCTAACCCCGAATATGGCCTCGAGCACCCCCTAAATCTAATCTCCTAGACCTAGTCGTCAACTCACGCGGCGAATTACCCTCTAAGCCGCGCAAGGACCTAATCGCCAACACAAGGCGATTTTACTAAGAAAATTCATAATAATGAAATAAAGCAAATAACAAAAACTCCCTCTATGAGATTTCTGAAGATGAGGGTGAAAGATCGATGTAGCATAAGCGAGGTTGAAGCGATCGTTCTTCGGATGCATCGTGACGACTTCCTTCTCCAGAAATCTTCTTTGGCTTTGAGTGGGAGATGAACTTTCGGCAGAGTAACAGCTCTAGAATTTTGGCACAAGTAATCTCTCTGGAATGTCTAACCAAAACAAGAGAGAAGACATCAATTTATAGAACTTGGAGATAATGCCTGCGGTAGCTCCTAGTGCCTGTGGTAGCGTTCGTGTAGAAGCGGTTACGAAACCTGTTTACCCAGAAGACCGCCTTTGGGTGGCCTTTCTCACAGACCGGGCGGTCTGAGGATGCAAGTCGCCCGGTTCAGATTCAACAGGGTCCATCAGCACCAACTGACGCAAACCAGGCGGTCTGATAGAATTCAGTTCGCCTTCAGGGATTGAAGACTATCAAGGTTCAAGTCCAGAAGGCAAGCCGCGGTCTCAAGACGGAGACCGCCCGGGTTGCACTATGAAGACTATCAAGGTTAAGTCCAGAAGGCAAGCCGCGGTCTCAAGACGGAGACCGCCCGGGTTGCACTATGAAGACTATCAAGGTTCAAGTCCAGAAGGCAAGCCGCGGTCTCAAGACGGAGACCGCCCGGGTTGTATCATCGCCTTGATCGCGGCATCTTCAGTCTCCGTCCACGACAGATCCGAAGCGCAAGCCGCCAAGCCGCGCGACTTCTTTCTTTTCTCCTTTCTATATCCTGTCACCGCCTGCCCGATTCTCTTGTACCCGGGCATGCGGTTATTTTATCCCTGCCTGTTCGGGCAGGCCACCAAGCCTATAAATAGGGGGCGGCGACGTTCCCAAGACACGCACATTCGAATCCAGGAGCTCGCTTGTTTGAGCTGCGGTCTCGAGTTTCCCATCTTGCGACCTGTCTGACCGGCCGGCTTCTGCTTTCCTGCATCTGTAACCCTTTGTAACCGCTTCTTTTCAATCAAAGGAAAGCCCGTCACAGGAGTGGCATTCGCCGTGATGGGCGAAGTCTGGCCTTGACCGCTGATAGCGGTCTCACTCTCTCTAACCAAAAAGTAACCGACACCCCGCAGCCTCTGATTTCCTTCGAAGGTGCAATTTTGGACTCAACAGAAACACGCGACCTTCATATCGCGGATTGTCGGTTAAATCCTTGCCACAATGTCAGACCGCCAGTTCCCCCTTGAAGACCGCTCCAACCACAGTGAAGATTCCCTGTGGGAGGCTTTGGAGCAATCGAAACGAGAAGCCGAGCGGGCTCAGAAAGCGACTGACCAGTGTCTTGACGCAATCAGACAGGCTTTAGCACCGTTAACCGAGCTGTTAGTTCCACAGTAGACCGCGGTTAATCAGGCAGTCACTCCGGTCCCTCCGCCTCCTCCTCCTTACCCGCTTCCGCAAGTCGCCAACTTCCAGCCACTGCAAGAAGGTTTTGCGGCCAGGCAAAACTTCTACCAAGAAGCCGCGCACAGCATGCCGGCTCAAGTTCTTGATTTCCAGGGGGCGGCTTCTCACGCTGCTCGCCTTTCCTATCCGCCAGAGGGCGCTGCCCTCCTGTCCTATCCGCCAGAGGGTGCTGCCCGCCTTTCCTACCCGCCTGAGGTTGCCGCTCATCATTCCCACCCGCCAAAAGCCGCTGTCCACTCCTCCTACCAGGCAGCTTATCCGCGAGTAGCCACAGCTCAGGCGGCTTATTTTTCTGCTCCCATGCTGTATGAAGACGCTGAAGATAATTCTCCCTTCGTGGACGAAGTCCGAGGGGAGCCAGCCCCAAACAACTTCCGAGAGCCGCGTCTGTCGGCATATAATGGGGAAACTAATCCAACCGTCCACCTTCAGGCCTTTGAGTCAGCCATTGCTCTTAGGACCCTAACGAATGCAACCAAATGTAAACTCCTTGTGACCTCCTTTGAAGGACAAGCAAGGGAGTGGTTTTATGGGTTGCACCCCAGGTCGATCAGTTGTTTTGCTGAGTCGGCCATCGCACCCGCTCCATCCGTTCCTCTTCCGCAAATCATGTCAGTATACCTGTCACAGTATGCTGTGCAGCCATCTCCAGTTATTCCATCCACCATGTATGATGACTCGCAAGAGTCATTTACTCCTCTGAATGTTACTATGGACGAAGTCGTCCAAATCCTCCAGAAAAGACCGGATTTCAGAAGACCCGCTCCTCTGAGATTGGATGTCCAAAATCGAAATCCGAACCTTTTCTGTGAATATCACAAGGAGGGAGGGCATCTGACCGAAAACTGTCGGGCCCTCCGCTTGTTGATAGAAAGGCTCTTGGGAGAAGGAAAGCTCCGGGGCCTAGTTCGGAAAGAGGCAACTGCTGAACCTGCCACTGAGAAGAAAAAAGAAACAGTGGAGGTAACTTGGGAATGCGCCGACGTTGAAGACGTCGGTTGCTATGGGACATTCACCCTTCGACTGAATGCATTGAGGTCAATGATGTGGGCCCCATGGGGGACATTTATTGCATTCATGGAGGGGCTGGAGCGGAGTCGTCTCGTAAATCTAGCATTGCGAGAGTTCTGAAATAAGAAGTGGCAGCAACCACAAGTTCTCCCCCTGAAAGCACCATTGTCACTTTTGGTCAAGATGACCTTCCTCCGAACGCCAATCCTTTCGACGATGTCATGGTCATCAAAGCCGTCATTGAGAATTATACTGTTCACAAGATCCTGATCGACACAGGCAGCTCTGTTAACCTCCTTTTCCTCCCAACCTTTGAAGCCCTGAAGACTGGGAAGCCTCTGCTTTCCACCGATGGGCCCCCCTACGGTTTTTCTGGAGAGAAGAAAGAAGTGGATGGTTCAGTAAAGCTCCTGGTCTCTCTTGGGGGAGTAATAAAGCTGATCAACTTTGTGGTGGTGGATTCCCCAAGCAACTACTGCGCCATCTTCGGGAGGCCAATTCTTAATGCATATAGGGCGGTATTATCCACTTTCCACCTCGCTCTTAAATTTGTTGCCGAGGGAAGGCAGAGTATCGGATCTGAAGCAACCCGAAGGTGGCTCTGGAGTGTTACGTGCGAACCGTTAACATGATCACCGACGTTTCACTTCCCGAGGCCACGATTGAAGTTCTCGAAATTGCTGAATCTTCAAAGGTTGCCGAAGAAGGGAAAGATCGAGAGGGGGCTCACCTGGAACCTGCCCAGGCGACCCAAGAAGTCCCTATTGCTGAGGGGTGTTACAAGAAGCTGGTCATCAATGCAGAGCTGCAAGAAGAGGAGAAAGTGCAGTTGGTCTCCTGCCTTTTGGAGAACCTGGATATCTTCGCCTGGTCAGCGGAGGATATGCCAGGAGTGGATCCGGACGTGGCTTGCCATCATCTGAACATATCTCCTGAGTTCAAGCCAGTCCAACAAAAGAAAAGAGAAGTGGCGACCAAGTTGGCGGTGCCCATCAGAGAGGAGGTTGTCAAACTCTTGAAAGCGGGCTTTATTTCTAAAATTCAGTATCCTACGTGGATGTCGAATGTTGTAATGGTTAAAAAATCCGGCGGGAAGTGGCGCATGTGCGTGGACTTTACCAAACTTATTAAAGCATGTCCCAAAGATTGTTACCCTCTGCCTCGGATAGATTTCTTAGTATATTCCGCGGTTGGGTATAATTTTATGAGCTTTCTCGATGCTTTCTATGGGTACCATCAAATTAAAATGCACAAACTCGATATCCCGCACACCTCAATTATCACAAACGATGAGTGTTACTGCTATCTCGTAATGCCCTTCGTGTCTTAAAAATGCGGGCGCAACATATCAAAGAATGATGGATACCGTCTTTAAACATCAAAAAGGCAGGAACCTCGAAGTTTACGTTGACGATCTCCTTCTGAAAAGCAAACATTTTCAATACATTTGAAAGACCTTGTAGAGACATTCGCTACTCTACGGAGGTTCAAATTAAAATTGAACCCGTTGAAATGTGTGTTCGGAGCAAACAAGGGAAAGTTTCTCGGGCATCTCTTAACTCCTGATGGCCTTGCACCGAACCCAGATAAGGTGAAGGCCATCCTTGATATGACTCCTCCTCGTAGTACCAAGGAAGTTCAGCAACTTGGAGGAAGGTTGGCGGGGTTGAGCAGGTTTATTTCCAAATCAGGAGATAAAAGTGCTCCATTCTTTAAAATTCTCCGGGGAGGATCAAAGTTCGAATGGAGCAAAGAATGCGACAAGGCTTTTGAACAGTTAAAAATGCAGTTAACCTCGACCCCACTACTTCAAAGTCCCCATGAAGGGGAAATATTATTCTTATACTTGGGGGTCGGCCAGATGCGGTAAGTTCTGTCCTCGTCCGGGAGGAATAGAAAAAACAGTTTCCGATCTACTATGTCAACCATATCCTCAAGGATGCAGAAACCAGATATTTGATCTGAGAGAAACTAGCTTTGGCTTTGGTCATGTCATCGCGGAGGCTTCGTCCTTATTTTCAGGCCCATCCAATCCAAGTAATCACCGATCATCCTCTGAAAAGCATCCTTGAAAAGCCAGATCACTCAGGAAGGCTGGCCAAATGGGCTATTGAATTGAGCGAGTTTGAAATATCTTACATTCCTAGAACGACGATCAAAGCACAGGTCTTGGCAGATTTCTTGGTTGATACAACAGAATCTAGTCCTGAACAAGTGGAAAGATCTCCTTTGGCTTGGGTTGTTTACGTGGATGGGGCTTCTGGAAAAAACCCTGTGGGAGCCGGAGTAATATTGATCAGCCCAAGTGGTATCAAGCTTGAACAAGCGATCAGGTTCTTCTTTCCAGTTATGAATAATCAGGCGGAATATGAAGCACTTCTGGCTGGGTTGAGGCTCGCAAAGGAACTGGGCATAGAACACTTACATGTTAAAACTGATTCACTTGTAATGGCTTCTTAGGTTCTGGGAAATTTCGAGACAAGAGAACCAATTCTGAGGAAGTATCTACTGCTAACTAAGAAGGAGATCGGAAGATTCAAATCATTTATCATTGAGCATATTCCCAGGACACAAAATGAAGAAGCAGATGAGTTGTCAAAGTTCGGTCTTCCATCAGGGGGAGTGACCATTGAACTTTTTCATTCGGCAACAGATGAAGGGGAACTTATGCAAATTGATCAGAATCCTTCCTGGAAGGATCCTTACGAGCTATTCTTGTCAAAAGGAGAATTCCATCATTCTATCAAAGACAGAAAGAGATTTAGAAGAAAGGCGGCTTATTATTACTTGATAGCGGGAGTCCTTTACAGGAAAACTCTGATTTCTCCCTCAGCACAGTGTGTTTCAGAGGACGAAATTCCAACCATACTTCAAGAGGTTCATTCCGGGAAATGTGGTAGTCATTCGGGGGCAAAGACTTTGGAGAAAAGAATCTTAAGGCAGGGATATTTCTGGCCAACCATGAGAAAAGATGCTGAGGTATTTGCCAAGCGATGCGTTTAGTGTCAAAAGATTGCCCCTCTTCAACATCTGCCCGCTCAATCACTTAGATCAATAACTGCACCCTGGCCCTTTGCAGTTTGGGGGATGGATCTCATTGGACCATTTCCGATGGCTAGCGGTCAGCGTCATTTTATCATTGTGATGATTAATTACTTAAGCAAGTGGATTGAGGCAAAAACATTAGCAAAGACTACACGCAAGTCATCAAAAACTTAATCTGGGGAGAAATAGTTTGTCGACATGGAATCCCGCTAGCAATTGTCACTGACAATGGTCCCCAGTTCAATAATTCGGAGATGATAACCTTCTGTGATCAGGTTGGAATCTACCTTCGGTTCTCCTCTGTACATCAACCAAGGACTAATGGCCAGGTGGAAGTAGCAAATAGACAAATCCAACAGCTTCTGATAAAGAGAGTCTTAAATCAGAGAGGAAATTGGGCAGAGCAACTTCCTTCCATCCTTTGGACTTTTCGTACTACTCCGTCTTCGGCTACGGGGGAGACACCTTTCAAATTATCTCATGGCTCGGAGGCAGTCGTTCCAATATAATTTGAAGTGGTCACCCCCAGGGTGGTATATGCGAAGGAGGGAGGAGAGGCTTGGATAGAGGATAATGATGAAGCTATCAAATATAGTCTGGATTTGATTGAAGAACTTCAGGATGAGGCAACAATCAGACAAGAGGAAGTAAAAAGGAGAATGACAAAGTACTTTGACAGAAACGTCGGGGTAAAGCATTTTGCAATTGGTGATGTTGTACTGAAAAAGGTTGATGCCGCAGCCAGAACAGGCAACGTCGGAAAATTGAATCCCAACTGGGCAGGACCCTTCATCGTAAAAGAGGTACTAAAGAGCGGGGCTTACCGCCTTCAGACAAGCGAAGGAGAAGACATCTCACGCACCTGGAGCGGTGACGATCTTAAACGGTTCTATCCTTAAAATGTCTTCTTTATTTTCTTGCATTTTTTGGATATTTTAATGAAAAGCCCCATACTGACACTTCTCCATGTCTGGTGACTCTTTTTTATATCTCCCTCACTGAACCGCGGAGACATCGTCAAGTTCTGCTCGAACCCCCTCGGATTGTAGTCATTAGCGTAAAACCACAAAGATCATGTGTAGCGGGGAGTTTTCTCACACGTGTAGTGGTAGCTTGCCCATTCCCATGCGGTGGTCTTCGGAACCTTGGATCCCGGCTGATATCTGACACACCCCTGCATCAAGGGAGGTCTAGGTGAATGTTAGCTCTATCATGCCCCGAGAGGGATATAGTTACAGCTTTGATGATCTTTCTGAGGAAAGCAATGTCGGTATAACCTTCGCGGCATAACCACACCTGCCCAACTGATCATCTTAGTCTGTGACCATCGAATACTCCTAGGTACTCTCAAGCGATGCCTAAGCGAAACCCACAACTGAGTTGATCTCTCTGAGGAAAGCAATGTCAGTATAGCCCCGCGACATAACCACACCTGCCCAATTGATCAACTCGGCTTGTAACCCTAGGCAAGAGAGCAGTTGAGTCGCTTACAGCCCTCATGACCACTTGAGGAAAGCAATGGTCGTCGCCTAGGCCCACCTGCCCACTTGGTCATCTGGGTCTGTACTTACCTTTTTTCTTTATTTCTACAACTCTTATGACCACCTAAGGAAAGCAATGGTCGCCGCCTAGGCCCACCTGCCCACTTGGTCATCTGAGTCTGTAGCTACTTTTTTACCGCATTACAGGGTGTTATCTCATCTCGTATGGTCCTTCTGGACCATTTGAGGAGAAAACAGGATTTCTACAGGCATATCGCAGACCGGGCGGTTCGTTTTTTAAAAACCTTACAGTTTGAAATATGCAAGTACTATAAATATCGGGCGGTTTGGTTGTGAAACCGATCGGTTTTAATGAACATGATATCATAAAATGTCATAACCATGACCGGTCGGTCTCATCATTCGATTTGTAAATCTACCATCCTTGTGGGTATTAATTCGACCCGTTCGGTTAATAACGGGCTCTTCACAGTTGAGCAATTATGGTTCTTGTGGAATGGAGATCATTACCAATATCAAGCCACTAACCGCCCGAAGTATATAGACCGCGCGGGTTTATCAGCTAATGTTTATATTCAGAAGGACGGGACTTACAGAAATCTGAGTTACATAAATTGTTCGGATTAAATATTAACCGCGCGACCTGTTGATTGTTTTCTTATGACTTGAAATTCTCTATCTTGTGAAGCAATTATAATCGCGCGCCTTGGTTATGTTCGATTTTCTGGTTATTACAAGGCATTCATAATAAGATGAGGTAGAGCTTGAATTTCTATCCGCTCAATTATATATTTAAACCGCGTCGACTACGCATCGAAATATCATAGTTGATACTTTTTTGGGATATATCAAGTTCGCTTAATCCAGATCGAAGGAACAAGCCGTGCGAACAGGTTTTCTAATGTTCAAGTGGCTACCTAACTGGAATTCTATGGAGTTCAGCACTCTGACTAACCGGGTTACTATTAAACCGCACGACCTGGTTAAAAGAAAGAAGACCGCAACAAACACAAGTAAGTCGCAGAAAACGAACAATTAGACAGGTAAAAACTTTTCATTTCATCATCAAAATGTCTTTACATTGTTTTGTGACCGACCGGCTAACAAAACCAAGCCGTCGGCTATGCAAAATAAAAACAAAATGCAAAAATGACGATCGAAGCTATTCGTCCGGTTTGAGCTTTTTGGCCGCAGGAGAACTTGAACCTTCACTGTCGTCTATGTCTACGTCGGGCGAGTACCCTTTGCTGGAAGATGAAGAACTTGAGGAACTGCTGCCCGACCTACGGGACTTAGACCGCCTGGTTTCATCAGAATCGCTGGACTGTGCATCTGAGCCATCTTCTTTTTCTTCGGCAACCGCTGCAGGCTCTTTTACGACCTCTTCGTCATCACTCTCTTCCTTTGAACTACTGGACTCGGCTTTGTCCTTCCCCTTGGTTCGGCAGGTTACTTCATCTAGTTTGTCCTTCAGGCCCGGGTAAAGGTCTGAGAAGGTTGTATCTTCAAAACCCTCAGTCAGGCCGTCCCGACCTCTCAGGCGATCTATGGCACCATCAATCCCCTTGGCAACGTGGGGAAGACCTCGTCCTGGAAGTCCGGGTTGTCCATATCGTATTGATGCTATAAACAGAAATAAGAGTCAGATCGCTCGGCCTGAAAATGATAAGCCCGAAGTATTCGACAACCAACTTACCGCTATGATCTCCTTCAATCGGGCGATTTCGTCAGCCTGATCGGCGGACTTCTTCTCCAAGTAAGTATGGGCTGAGACTAGCTGCTTATATGAGAGCGCCATGAAGTGGTTAGCCGCAAAACCCCATGCACCGACATGTGCAGCTGCTCGGGAGACCTCCTCTTCAGGAATCTTCTTCAGCCTTTTCAAAGTTTTCCGACCAAACATAGCAGCCCCAGTGGCTAGTGCATGTCGGCTAATCTTGTCGCTCCCCCAGAATGGGAGTGCGGTAGATACTTGCACACACTCCCCATCCTTGTGCCAAAAGACTATCGGCTTGCCCCGCAGGTCGCGCGGATTGCTACAAGAATGAAGGATTTCGAACTCGCCTGAGGAGGCCGGGCCCTCCTCATCAGATGACTGTGGGTCGCTCTTCCTCTATCGCTTCTCCCTTTGGGTTATAACCTGTTGGGGAAATGATTTATCCTAACCCCTAAAAATGAGTAGAATATAAATTCTAAGAATGAAAAACTAGTCTAAGTAAATATGCGTCGAATAGTATTCGACGCAACGTCGAAGTATAGTCGACGTTCCTCTCAGAATGAGTCGAAGTAACTCCAAACAGAATTCGACGTAACACATGTCGACGTAACTCTGATTTCTGGTCGACGCATCTAGTGAAGTCGACGTACCTTAGTCGACGCACCTTCCTTATTCTCCTCTCGACGTCCAGTCAGTCTGAAATCGACGCTTCCGTTGAATAGTAATCGATGTACGTCGATTTCTATGTCAAATTCAAAACACGCCAGATTTCTTTCCTTCTATCTGTAGATCTAAATTTTATGGAATGATATTATTCTTTTCTAGCCGTTTTGAATCAGTCTTTCCTTTTAAATGATTCTTGGCTAAATTGATTAAGTTTATTATGGATATTATTTGAAATCAGAATAATCTCTTTCCTTCTACAGAAATATTGATTATTGGATCTTTTCTCTCTTACCATTTCTCTAACTACTAATTGATTATTCTCATGTAGTATTATTTGAATAAACAGAGCTATAAATAAGGGGGAAGTCGGCAGAGAAAAATGACAGAAGTGATCCACTCCATACATTTGAAATAGAGGAAAAGCTCTCAAGTGAAAAGAGAGAAAATCTGAGAGAAGTGAAAGTGTGTTGCAGCAAACAACAAGCCCTCTTCTTCTTCTTCTGAAGCCATACTGCTGCAATTTCTGAAAGTTCTCATTGATAAAGAGAAAAAGACTTACAATCTCCTTCTCACTATAGAAGAGAGATTTCATTCACTATTTCTTGTACTTCTACTCTTCTTGCTAAGAAGAAGATTCTTTCTTGTTTTAATTATTTCTTCTACTTCTTCTTCTTATCTTCATTTCATTTTCAAACAGTGTAAAAGAGTTTTTAGAATCTCTCTTCAAAAAATTCAGTTGTACTGGTTCTAAGAGTCTCCTTATCAAAAGACTTAGGCTGGTTCTAAGAGTCTCCTTATCAAAAGACTCAGTACAAGATAGTGAATTCCTACCAAGGGGGTAGAAGAGTGGACTACCCAAAGTTTGGGGAACCACTATATTTCTTTGTGTTGTGCTGTGATTTTCATTTTGCTATTTCTTTCTTTATTTACTTAATTCTTGTTGGTGTGTGTGGGAAGCTTAACTCTGAGGTTATTACATATATATATATATATATATTTGTTAACTTTGCACAAAGTACTTCTAAATCTCTATTCACCCCCCCCCCCCCCCTCTAGAGAATTCTAGTGAGGTTAACTGTGCACTTTCAATTGGTATCAGAGCTAGGTTGATCAAAAATGGGTAACTCCTTGATCAAAAAGAACATACCTCATATATACATATATATATATATTTCTAAAAACTATTTCTCACATAACACAAATCAAAGATTATGCTTCCACCAGACCACCAATTTGCAACCTTGAAAAGTTTGCACTTTGGAAAACAAGAATTAAAATTTATCTAAACTCTATTGATGGAGAATTATTTGATGTTATTATGACAGGTCCTCCCAAGCCATTCAAGAAGGACTCAAGTGGAAAGGTCACACAAACACTTGCTCTAAAGGCTGAATGGACAGATGAAGAAAAGAGAGCTCATGCATGTGATGCCAAGTCTATGAATATCTTAGTCTCAACCCTCTCAGATGAAACCTTCCAAAAGATTGCTGAATGTGAGTCAGCTAAGGAAATATGGGAAACTCTCACTAAAATGGTAGAAGGGAGTGCTGATGAGAGAAAAGATAGAAAGGCATTACTCATCTCTCAATATGAAAACTTCCAGAAGAAAGATAGTGAAAGTGTTGCTGACATGTATGCCAGATTCAGCCTCATAACAAATGAGTTAAGAACACTTGAGAAGGACATATCTCTCACTGAGATAAATGACAAATTGCTAACTTGCTTCCCTAGCTCTTGGGACTCAAGAATTTGGCCAATTAGAGACTCCAGAAGCCAAAATGAAATCTCAACAGATGTTCTGTTGGGTAAATTAAGATCCTATGAACAGTTGTTGAAAACAAGAGCTGAGAAAGAAGAGAAAGAAAAGACTCCTTCACTCTCAAAGGAAAAGAGTATTGCTTTAAAAGCTACTACAGGTGAACCCTCTACAAGTGATGAGGAGCTGATCAGTCTACTGGCCAGAAGGTTCAAGAAGTGGATCAAAACAGAAGGATCCAGAAGGAGAGATTCAAAAACCAGGTATGATAAAACTCCTACTAAAGAGATTATATGTTACTCTTGCAAGAAACCTGGACACATTGCACCTGAATGTCCTAATGAGATCAGCAACAAGAAAAATCTGAAAAGAACAGATCTAAAGAAGAAGAAGAAAGAGAAAGGATTCATTGCTCAATCATGGAGTGATTCAGAATCTGAAGGAAGTATATCATCTGAAAATGATCAAGAAGAGGCTAAGCAAGAGGAAACCTGTTTGATGGCTATTGAGAAGCCTGAAGATAACTCTCTGGTAAATATATTGATGATATAGATTTCTCTTCCACTGATTTCAAAAATAATTTCAAACAATGTTGTTTAGATCAAGTCAAATCTGAAAAGGAAATAAAAGAACTAAGAAATGAATTGAACAATCTCAAACAAATGAATACACAATATAAAAACTATGAGCTCAGTCAAGAACTCTCTAGATCAGAGGAGCAACTAGATAAAATAAATACTGAAAATCAAGCACTGAAAAATGAGCTAGCAAAGGCAAAAGCCTTTGAAGATTCTCTAAATGGCAAAAGTCAAAAACTCAAGAAAATCTCTGAAAATCTCACTGATAGATTTAGACAACTAGAGTTTAATACTGAGTTAGAACCCAGACCTCAATCACCCAGCAAATTTGTCTGGAGACATCCTATCCACTTCACTAGGAAGAATAATCTTATAGGAGAAGAATCACAAGACAATCCAGAAACAACTACTATTTTTAATAAAAATAATTTCACTATGTATGAAGGAATCCTAGGTAAATAGCCTCTGAAAAGAAACAAACTTGCGTCGAATCGGTATCGACGTGCGTCGATTTCCAATCAACGCAACCTCTCCTATGTTTCGACTAAAAGAGAACACAGAATGAAGGAAGCGTCAACTTCGACTCGACGCAACCTTAAACATACGTCGAATTCATATCGACGCAACCAATCTAACAGAAATACCTCCTTTTCCAAAAAGTCTTATCAATCCATTTCTTTTTATTATGAATACTATTTCTGCAATATTACTAAAGACTGTTGGTATGATAAGCCAACACTCCTAAAGAAGAAAGGGTACTCTGAAAAACCAACTTACTCTTTCATTGAACCTTTTTCTGTTGGGAGGAAGGGACCCCAGCTTAGCATTGTCCAAACTAATGTTTAACATCTTATGTGCAGATGTATCACACATTCAGGCTGGTGTGGTACTTGGATAGTGGATGCTCCATGCACATGACAGGGCACAACAATCTATTAACCAACTTTGAAGATAGACATGGACCATCAGTGACTTTTGGAGATTCTAACTGTGGGCAAACCAAGGGCTTTGGAGACTTCAAAGAAGGGAAAGTTACCTTCAAGAATGTGGCAGTAATCAAAGGACTGAAGCACAATCTGATAAGTATAAGTTAGATATGTGACAATGGTAAGTATGAGGTAAAATTCACCACACTGTTTTGCCATATTATTGATGTCAAGACTGGTGCCATAGTACTCAGTGGAATTAGAAAAGGGAAAGTATATATAGTAGACTTTAGCTCCACACCCACAGAAGTTTGTTTGTTCAACAATATTATTGATAAAAGTGAATTATGGCATAGGAGACTGGGTCATCTAAACTACAAGACCATTAGTAAACTAGCAAGGAATAACCTAGTCAGAGGCCTACCAAAGGGGAGGTACTCTAAGGATTCTCCATGTAGACCTTGCCAACTAGGAAAACAGACCAAACCATCCTTCAAACCAATTGGTAAGAATGACTCCCCCAGGATTCTCTAACTATTGCACATGGATCTCTTTGGTCCCATATCCACTCAAAGCTTAGGTGGAAAGTCTTATACCCTAGTCATTGTGGATGACTATTCTAGATTTAGTTGGGTATTCTTTCTAAGGCTAAGTCTGAAACCCACAAGATTCTCTCAAGATTCATAAGACAGATTCAATCTGAATTCAATACTCATGTTTCCATAATCAGAAGTGATCATGGGACTGAATTTGAAAATCAGTTAATCTGTAGTTTATGTGAGGATGTAAGTATCAAACAAAGCTTCTCAGCACCAAGAACTCCTCAACAAAATGGAGTTGCTGAAAGAAAGAATAGAACCTTAATTGAATCAGGAAGGACCTTGCTTGCAGAATCAGGATTACCAAAAACATTCTGGGCTGAAGCAGTCAACACTGCAAACTATGTTCTAAATAGAAGCCTTATAAATAAAACTAAGTCAAAAACTCCATATGAGCTCCTGAAGGGAAAAACACTCATTGTTAAATACTTTAAAATCTTTGGATGTGCTTGCTTTATCCTAAATAATGGGAAAGATCATCTTGCCAAGTTTGACAAGAAGTCTGATGATGGAATATTTCTGGGGTACTCATCATCCAATAAAACTTATAGATGCTATAACAGGAGAACTCTCAAAATTGAAGAATCCATGAACATTATATTTGATGAAACTAACATGCTGTTTAAGGGGGAGGAAACTTCCACCAGTCCTTTTCCACAGGAAAACAACAGCATAGAGACTCAGCTTGAACATCTGACTCTAAAGAACACAAACACTGGGAAAGAAAACCAGCTACAGGAACCAAGTGAGGAATCTGAACAAGAAGATGAAGAAGGTTCAGAAAAGAGCAATCAAAACCAACTCTCACAAGAGAACATGGTTCAGGAGGAACAGTTGGACAATGATCCCATTGTTAATGAGGAAGAAGAACATCTGACAAATCCAAGCAGGACATGGATCAATATGAAAGATCATCCTCAATCCCAGGTAATTGGAGACCCCAATATTGGAGTAAAAACAAGACACCAAGTGTCCAGTGGGATGATGCTCCAATGCTTCTTATCACAAATTGAACCAAAGAAGTTTGAAGAAGCAAATTGTGATCCTCACTGGATCATAGCCATGCAAGAAGAACTAAGCCAATTTGAGAGAAACAAAGTATGGAACTTAGTTGAGAGACCAAGAAACTACCCAGTTATTGGTACAAAGTGGGTATACAGAAACAAATTGGATTCCACTGGAGTAATTGTCAGGAACAAGGCAAGACTTGTAGCACAAGGATATAGACAAGAAGAAGGAATAGACTACAATCAAACCTTTGCTCCAGTAGCCAGATTGGAAGCAATCAGACTCTTTCTTGCCTATGTTGCTTTCATGAAGATGAAAGTCTACCAGATGGATGTCAAAAGTGCTTTTCTGAATGGTGACCTTCAAAAAGAGGTATATGTAGAGCAACCACCAGGTTTTATCAATCCCTCCTCTCCTAACTTTGTTTATAAACTTAACAAAGCTCTTTATGGTCTTAAGCAAGCACCTAGAGCTTGGTATGAAACTCTCTCCAACTTCCTGATAAAAAATTCTTTTGAAAGAGGTAAAGTAGATAACACTTTTTTACTAGAACCCACAAGAATAAACTTCTGCTTGTTCAAATCTATGTAGATGACATCATCTTTGGCTCAACCCATCCCAAACTCTGTAAAAGATTTGCTAATCTAATGCAATCTAAATTTGAAATGAGTAATATAGGAGAACTCTCTTATTTCTTAGGGCTACAAGTAAAACAAAGCAGTGAGGGGATCTTTATCTCACAATCTAAATACACTAAAGAGTTAATCAAAAAGTTTGGTATGGAAACAGCATCTACCATGAAAACACCTATGACAACAAATGTTATCATAGAAAAGGATGATAAGGGAAAATCAGTAGATCAAAAGACCTATAGGGCAATCATAGGTTCCCTTCTCTATCTAACAGCTAGCAGAACTGACATTATGTTTGTCACCTGCATATGTGCTAGATTTCAGGTTGATCCAAAAGAATCTCATCTCTCATCTGTAAAAAGAATTCTTAGATACCTAAAGGGAACACCTGAACTAGGTTTATGGTACTCAGCAGAAACCAACTTTGAATTAATAGGTTTCTCAGATGCAGACTATGCTGGTTGTAGAGTTGATAGAAAAAGCACATCTGGTACTTGCCAATTCCTAGGTGACAGATTAATATCATGGTTCAGTAAGAAACAAACCTCAGTCTCAACCTCAACAGCTGAAGCTGAATATATCTGCTGGGAGCTGTTGTTCACAAATCCTATGGATGCAAAATCAGCTTCTTGACTATAAACTAGAAGTCAATAACTCTAAAATCTATTGTGATAGTTCCAGTGCTATATCCATAGCATCCAACCCAGTCCTTCATAGTAGAACTAAGCATATAGAAATCAGACATCACTTTCTTAGAGACAATGTGGAAAAAGGTAAGATAACCTTAGAATATATCCCTACTGATGACCAAAGAGCAGACATTTTCACCAAACCCTTGGATGAAACTAAGCATACTTACTTCCTCTACACCTTAGGAATGCTTGATGGAAGCTTGTAAACATCATTGTTGGGTAAATCTAAAAGAAGTCAGAAAGACAAAGAGAGCACTTGAAGATACATCGGTTACCTATCGACGCACCGTCGAAAAGAACTCAACGCTAACATTGATTTCTTAACAGACAAAGATACGTCGATCCCTTCTCGACGTACCGTCGACTTCTTATCGACGCAAATCTGCGAACACGTCGACAAGTCACTAGGCTGACAAAAATTCGACGGAGCGTCGACTCCATATCGACGCATGCGTTGACTTCATGATAAAACTGGAAACAAATCTTTCCTTCCTCTTTTGACGATTGGATTACCTAATATACCTCAATTTCTGTTTCCTTTTCGACGTCTCACCTCCTTTAAATAATACCTCATATTTCATAACTCCTACTCTCCCAAACCACCAAAAACTTCGTCTTCTACATTTCTACCTGCATCAATGGCGCCGACTCCTGTTCAATCTGTCGTCATCCAAGCAATAAACGATGCTCTGGAACAACTCGTGAATGAATTTTAGACACGACTGAGCAACTTCTCAAACGAATGTGCCGCCATGCTAACTACCTGTGAAGCCAAACTGGTCAACCTGTCTGCTTCCCTTCCTGAGCTTCATATTCTTCTTAAAGAACAACCTCTGCCGCCAAAAGGGTTTACATCCTTTCTGCAAGATATAAACCAGGGGGAGAGTTGCTCCAGAAACCCCCCTATTCAGGTTCTATATTTTCTTAAAGCTCAGGGCTAACTCTTTTCCAATCTCTAAATACTATCTCTAAGTATTAAACCAACTTCATTTTTTCTTTTGCCATAGGCTCAAATCTTCTCCAATCACTCTGATTACACCTTCAACAAACACTTTGGTGAATCCTCCTCCTACCATACAGAAGGAGACTATGCTGTGGATTCAACATTCAGAGTAGATGCCCCATATGTTCAGGGGGAGATTGTTGCAGTACAAAATATAGAAGTCCAAGGGGAGGAAGAAACAGCTATTTCTGATGACCTAAAAGGGCAAGTCTGGATTGAGGCACCCTTGTGTGTGGAAGAATATCAGCATCACTCTCCTGACTTCTCTGCTAGCTATATCAAACTCAAGACACCCCTACTTGAGGATATTCCTCCAGAAGAGATTGAAGGAGAGAAACAGTCCTCGGCACAATCTACTCTACCAGAGGACATTTTGCCTCCTGTTACAGAACAAATTTCCTCTCCTACAAAAGTTCCTTCACCACCTTCTCCTTCTAAAGAGAAAACTGCATCTCCACCTCTGCCTCTTCCACCACTTCAACCTCCTCTACTACCTTTACCTCCACAGATGCTACCTAGGGAAAGACCAAGAGGACAAATGAAAAGTAGAAGAGAAGCCATCCCTCATTGGCAAAAATTCTCCAAAGAAGAAAGGAAGGACTATGCAAAGGAAAAGAAATACAGAAAAGCTGTTGAGGAGATAAAAAGGTTTGAAAGAATGCCTAATATCACTGCTAACAGTCCTGTAAAGGAGTACCATGATCCTGACATGGAAAAGAGGCATGAAGAAATAAGAGAAAGAGAGTTGTTTGAATTTGAAGCAGCAATGAAAGAGACTGAGGATAAGAGGAATATCTGGATGGAAAAGATCAAGAAGAGGATGACTAAAGAACAAATTTTTGCTGAATCTTCCATCAAACTTCCAAAGAAATTGTTTGATGTTGAAGCATATCAGAAGAAAAATCCTCAGGCAGGGCTTATCCTAGACAAAGGACAAAGGCACAAAAGGGGTGTAGGGTGTTCAGAAGATATCTACATTCCTTATAAAAAGCCTAACAAGCAAGTAAAATTAGACAAATGGCATTGTTCACCCTGGAAAGGGAAAGGAAGAGAGTCTGAAATCCCTGAGAAACAAGAATCAGAGAAGAAGAGAAAATATAGGCCCAAGGTTGACAACAAGGGACCATCTGAGCCCAAATCTACACAAAAGAAACCTTATAGCATTACAATTGAAATGATTGATGAAAAGGCAGCAATTATCATTAGCAAGGGCTACTCCATAAATGACAACCTTCCTGATGCTGAAAAGATCCTGGCAAAGCTGCATACAATTATCAGAAATGTTCAGGAGCATCCTGATAAAGCCAGGCCCTACATTTTTGAAGCTATTGAAAATTTATCTAAGAAACTTTACTCTGCCTTTGTCAACTTCATGTATAACAAGAAGTTCTTAGTTTAAATCTTGTGAAAGATACTTACGTGTTACATGATTTCTTTCTCTACTTTCTTTTGAGTACTTAACATATTTCTTTTCTATATAAATGCCTTGCTGTGTTGATTAAAAGCTGGTACAATTTCTCCCTGAATAGGGTTGAGACAAATAAGGGGAGATTGTTGGGGAAATGATTTATCTTAACCCCTAAAAATGAGTAGAATATAAATTCTAAGAATGAAAAACTAGTCTAAGTAAATATGCGTCGAATAGTATTCAACGCAACGTCGAAGTATAGTCGACGTTCCTCTCAGAATGAGTCGAAGTAACTCCAAATAGAATTCGACGTAACACATGTCGACGTAACTCTGATTTCTAGTCGACGTATCTAGTGAAGTCAACGTACCTTAGTCGACGCACCTTCCTTATTCTCCTCTCGACGTCCAGTCAGTCAGAAATCGACGCTTCCGTCGAATAGTAATCGACGTACGTCGATTTCTATGTCAAATTCAAAACACGCCAGATTTCTTTCCTTCTATCTGTAGATCTGAATTTTATGGAATGATATTATTCTTTTCTAGCCGTTTTGAATCAGTCTTTCCTTCTAAATGATTCTTGGCTAAATTGATTAAGTTTATTATGGATATTATTTGAAATCAGAATAATCTCTTTCCTTCTACAGAAATATTGATTATGGGATCTTTTCTCTCTTACCATTTCTCTAACTACTAATTGATTATTCTCCTATATTATTCTTTGAATAAACAGAGCTATAAATAAGAGGGAAGTCGGCAGAGAAAAATGACAGAAGTGATCCACTCCATACATTTGAAATAGAGGAAAAGATCTCAAGTGAAAAGAGAGAAAATCTGAGAGAAGTGAAAGTGTGCTGCAGCAAACAACAAGCCTTCTTCTTCTTCTTCTTCTGAAGCCATACTGCTGCAATTTCTGAAAGTTCTCATTGATAAAGAGAAAAAGACTTACAATCTCCTTCTCACTTTAGAAGAGAGATTTCATTCACTATTTCTTGTGCTTCTAATCTTCTTGCTAGGAAGAAGATTCTTTCTTGTTTTAATTATTTCTTCTACTTCTTCTTCTTATCTTCATTTCATTTTCAAACAGTGTAAAAGAGTTTTTAGAATCTCTCTTCAAAAAATTCAGTTGTACTGGTTCTAAGAGTCTCCTTATCAAAAGACTCAGTACAAGATAGTGAATTCCTACCAAGGGGGTAGAAGAGTGGACTACCCAAAGTTTGGGGAACCACTATGTTTCTTTGTGTTGTGCTGTGATTTTCATTTTGCTATTTCTTTCTTTATTTACTTAATTCTTGTTGGTATGTGTGGGAAGCTTAACTCTGAGATTATTACACACATATATATATATATATATATTTGTTAACTTTGCACAAAGTGCTTTTAAATCTCTATTCACCCCCCCCCCCTCTAGAGAATTCTAGTGAGGTTAACTGTGCACTTTCATAACCGGGTCGGCCGGACTGACCGGTTTATTCAGAGGAACGACGGTGGCGGCTGCAAAAACTGAAAACTTAGAAAAATAGTCTGCACGATCATAGAGTGACGAGTTGAGAAAAGCTTACTATCCTCAGGGCGGACGTCCGCCAGCTCCGCGAACAACGGAATGTAGTGATTCACGTTAAGCCGCTCGTTCTCGAGAGATTCGAAGATCTCTTTCTCGGCCTCTCCAAGCTTGACCGATTGAAAATCCGCCGCACTCCTCGTCTGCGGGTTGAACTGCAACAACCCGAGGGGACCTTCGAACATTATGTATCTTTCAGACCAACTCGCCACCTTGTTCGCGAGATTGATGACTTTCATCCCCCAGCATCCGAAATAAATATGCCCTCTGAAAATGGAGGTTCCGGCATCCGGAATAAACCGCACAGAGAAGAATTTTCGGAACAGGGAAATTGAAAACTTGACTCGTTCTGACCGCAGATACGAGATAAAATTATAGATAGAAGCAATGGAATTCGGCGGGAGTTGTCCGGGCACAACCCCATAGTGATCAAAAATGGTAATGACCTCGAGTGGCATGGGAAATCTGAAGCCGTATTTGAAGTGGTCAATAGGGACAACAATTTTTGTGGAAGACGAGGAGTTAATCCGCTCGTCGCGTGATGGAAGTCAGGCGGTTAGATTACTTCCAACCATATACTCTTTAATAAAGTCGTCCTAACTCGCCTTGAGTTAAACGACATTCTTTATGATCGGCTGATCAAAAAGCAGAGGCCGCATCAGTTCGGACCGCATGGATCTTCTCAGACCGCTTCGACTTACTCTTAGCTCGCGCCATTTCAAAAAATATGAATGAGTCTCTGTAATGGTTACTACTTATAGAACCAACCATCTGCAAATAGTAAAATTATGGGGCGGATATAAAATCAAACCGCGCGGTTATATCGCAACACTTTCTCAAGTAAAGCAAATAACGAGGATATTCAATGGTTTGCACATAGACAAGTCAAACCGCAACCATATACTTTGTAACCGCTCGGCCTAGACCTTGAACATTAAATAAATTGAATGGAAAAGCCGCGAATAAGCAGAGTAAGCCGATCGGACAGCAGTCTGCAATCATCATGTTAGTAAAATTCAACAGGAAGAAATCTCAAGCATTTAACATGGGTCGCGCGACCTGCATAACAATTCGGATTATGTTCTAAAGACTTGGAGGCAAAAATCCAGATTATCCAAACATAATCGCACGGCTTATATGGATATCAGAAAGCGTTAAAATAAAATATTGTCCAAACAGATCTAATCGTCAGATCATCTCGAGAAACAAACAAATAATATTACAAATATTGTTCTCAAAAATTAAGAGCCATTTACAGCTGACGGTGCTCTGGGGAGGGGTCTTCGTGGTGAAGACGTGCGACTTGGTCGCCGGTTTGAATAAGGAGACTATATATCTGGCTTGAATGATAATGAAGATGATTAAGCGTGCTATGAAGCCGCGCGACATCTCGTTCTACTCGTATAGCGGGAACTGTACGAGCAGGAGGTGCTTCGGCAAACTCATCAGTAGCCGGATCGGCCGCCCTGACTGGTGGGGGATTTGAGGTCGCCCAAGCAGCCGGGCGGTTCGATATCCTCACCTTTTCATCATTAACATTCCGCCGACTTCCGCCGACTTCCCTGGTCAAGCAGAGATATTTCTCCTGGTAGTATTTGCAGTCTTCTTCGAACTTCAAGGACATTTTCTTTTCCCTATCAAGGCGCGCGGTTATGGCGACGATCTGATCTACCAGCATCTTTTCCTTGTCAAGTCGCGCCTTCTTCTCGGTTTCCAGTTGAGCCTCCAGCGCCTTCTCTCTTTCCGGCCGCCCTTTCTTCTCGGCCTCCAGTTCAGCCCGCGCGACCTCCAGCTGGGTTCCAATCATCAGATGTTCTTCTCGCTGCTCTTTCTTCTCGACCTCCAATGCAACTCGGGCGGCCTCTTCTCTACCTTCCATCTCCCTTACCTTCACCTCCAAGTCGTTCAGAAGGAGTTGAAAGTTGGCCAGCTCCTCCTGTCCAGAGTTTGACCTCTGTACGAGGTCTGGCACCTGGGACAGTGGCGGAAGGCTAGATACAAGGTCGCCCGGTTTTACTCTGTCTTCCGGCTTGTCTACAAGTAAAGGTTACAGTTAGCACAGCCAAAGGCGTATAGAACAACAAAAGGATTATAAGATTAATGCCTGAATGAACAGGCCACTTCGACTGTTCCGGGTCCATTATCCGGCGTTGTTCTCGCTAGATTCTTTCATTATTCTTTCGTCTAATGGTTAAGGCTTGAGTCATGGGCGGGAAGAAGCTCGGTGGCGGATTCAATAGCAATTTATTTTGCTTTTTTCGAGGACGCGAAACGAAGAAGCGAACAGGTTCGTAACCCACATCGCGCTTACCTTGGGAAAATAGGTCGGGCAGTTGCGACTTGCCCTAAGCCCCCATCTTTTCCGCCTTTATCCCCATCAAACGCAGCCCGACCAGTGCCTGGTCGTTCTCTTTTCGCGCAGCCTTTTCGGGATCGTCCACATTCTCGCCGGGGGGGGGGGACAGCTTGGCTCGAAGTCGCAGGACTGTCGAGTAACTTATCTTGCTTCAGGAAATCATCCATTCCCCTGAGAATGCCTCCAATCGACACACTGTTTGCGGAGTCCGGAGTAAGACCGTCCGACTTGACAGGGGGTGGCTGGATCGTCGGGCTCCTCCTTCACGCGTGGGTTGCTCTGAAGACAGGCCGCTGTTGGTTTCTTGAAGGCTTTATTCTTGTCCTTCAATCTCTGAAGCTTCCTGGCAATTCGCTCTGCCGCCGAATAGACCTTTTTCCTCTTCTTCTTCCCCGATTCCAGGGTGACCTGCTTTGAAGGGCTAGAGTCATCATCAAGAATCACCACCGACAAGGTAGACAACCCGTTCGGCTTAGAGGAGACGACT
Organism: Dactylorhiza incarnata; assembly: GCA_033032865.1. Classification (NCBI taxonomy): domain Eukaryota; kingdom Viridiplantae; phylum Streptophyta; class Magnoliopsida; order Asparagales; family Orchidaceae; genus Dactylorhiza; species Dactylorhiza incarnata. The sequence goes on along the minus strand of JAWHQI010000026.1, from coordinate 406,648 downwards.
TCCCCTTATTCCTCGACATTCAACTTCATATGAGGAGTCCCCGACGGAGTGAACTCCATATCAAAAGAAGGGGTAGAATGGTCCGTGCCAAGTTCTGCCGCCATCTTCTTGGTGGTCTTATCTTCAGACAGTAAGACCTCTGCGGTCTTAGCTCTCGCCGCCTCTTCCTCCATGGCCTTAGCTCTCGCCGCCTCTTCCTCCGTGGCCTTAGCTCTTGCCGCCTTTTCCTCCGCGGCCTTAGCCCTTGCTTCCTCTTCCTCTGCGGCCTTAGCTCTCGCCGCCTCTTCCTCCGCGGCCTTAGCTCTTGCCTCCTTTTCCTCCGCGGCCTTAGCTCTTGCTTCTTTTTCCTCCGCAGCCCTCTTTCTAGCCGTCAGCTCCTCGGCGGTTTTTGTCTCCTCTGCGGTCTTTTCTCCATTCGTGTTCTTTTTAAGAACAGAAGTGTCCACCTTGGGAGACCGCCCGGTCTTCTCAGACCGGTGACCCTTTCTTCTTTTCCGGGCATCCTTCTCCTTTCGTATTTCATCCTTCTTTCGGTCACTACCCTTATCCACACGGGTTTGGAGGGAATCGAGGAAATTCATTCTGATCAAAGAGGTGCCGGCCTGAAAAATCTTAACCGCAATTGGTGAGTAGCGTCCCGTGATCTCAGAGGAATTATGTAAAGTGGAGAGCTCTCAGACAATTTTATAGGCATGAGTACAAGGCGGGCGCGGTTTCCCGGCTAGAACTAATATTTTCGAAATCTCTTCGAGATCTGAAAATATGCTAGGATTATTTTTACACAGAAGACCGCCTTTGGGTGGCCTTTCTCACAGGCCGGGCGGTCTGAGGATGCAAGTCGCCCGGTTCAGATTCAACAGGGTCTATCAGCACCAACTGACGCAAGCCAGGCGGTCTGATAGAATTCAGGTCGCCTCCAGGGATTGAAGACTATCAAGGTTCAAGTCTAGAAGGCAAGTCGCGGTCTCAAGACGGAGACCGCCTGGGTTGCACTATGAAGACTATCAAGGTTCAAGTCCAGAAGGCAAGCCGCGATCTCAAGACGGAGACCGCTCATGTTGCACTATGAAGACTATCAAGGTTCAAGTCCAGAAGGCAAGCCGCGGTCTCAAGACGGAGACCGCCCGGGTTGTATCATCGCCTTGATCGCAGCATCTTCAGTATCCGTCCAGGACGGATCGGAAGCGCAAGCCGCCAAGCCGTGCGACTTCTTTCTTTTCTCCTTTCTATATCCTGTCATCGCCTGCCCGATTCTCTTGTACTCGGGCAGGCGGTTATTTTATCCCTGCCCATTCGGGAAGGCCCCCAAGCCTATAAATAGGGGGCGGCGACGTTCCCAAGACACGCACACTCGAATCCAGGAGCTCGCTTGTTTGAGCTGCGGTCTCGAGTTTCCCGTCTTGCGACCTGTCTGACCGGCCGACTTCTGCTTTCCTGCATCTGTAACCCGTTGTAACCGCTTCTTTTCAATCAAAGGAAAGCCCGTCACAGGAGTGGCATTCGCCGTGACGGGCGAAGTCTGGCCTTGACCGCTACTAGCGGTCTCACTCTCTCTAACCAAAAAGTAACCGACAACCCGCAGCCTCCGATTTCCTTCGGAGGTGCAATTTCGGACTCAACAAAACCGTCGCGGCGTGGCGTTGTGTGCACGAACTCGAGCTAGCGCTTGCGGTAGCGCTAGCGCCAGGCGGTAGCGCTAGCGCCAGGCGGTATCCCTAGCGCTGGTGGTAGATCTCCTTCAGAGAATTTGATTTGAAGCTGCTGTCTACCTGTGGAGTATTGCACTTATAATTCCTGCACACTATAAACACACGATAAGCAAGATCAAATACAATATGTGATTTGTTATTCTCAAACAAAGGGATGTGACACACATGTCCAACACATAAGACCTCCCCCACCTGACCTGGGCGAGTACAGACTTTCACCCCGTCAACAGGCGGGATCGGTTATCTGCATCCCATTTCAGAAGGTGGGAGAGGCTATCTGCAACCCATTTCAGAAGGCGGGAGCAGCTTTTTGCAGCCCATTTTGAATTTGCCTATAAGTAGGACTCCAAGACACAAGTAGAATGCACCTTCACCCCTCCCCAATATGGTGGGCGAGTACATTGCCTGTCTCTTTTGTGCCAAGCTCCGTATTGGTTTTAGGAGGGGAAGTTTTTATAGACTTCCGGGTATGTGGAGGGACCTCCTCGTTGCAGTACGCGTATCTTGTTTATAGGCAGTTCAGAGTTGTTCTTCGTGTTCTCTAGATTCTTATCACCTTGTCTCATGTGGGTTGATCACTAAATGAGTAGCCTTTGGTCACCTCCAAGTCCGAATAGTTGAACCGGTATCCGGGTTTCAACACTGTTAGTTACAGAGTGCGACTGGGCTCTCAATGACTGAAGAAATAGAGGAAACATTGAGGTCATCTCTCTCTCTCTCTCTCTCTCTCTCTCTCTCTCTCTCTCTCCCTTATGGGCATTTTGATGGCCCCCAAAGCTAGACAACTATAGAATCATCCTCATGTAGTTGCAGAGGAACCCTAAACTCTTATCAAAATTTACTCAGGGAGGGGCTAGATTACCAAACGGAGTGGGAGTGAGCTATTTGTGGAGTTGGTTTTTCTGATCTGTGTCTTCGATTGGTCTAAAGTTTCGACCTATCTACGAGAGAAGAGAGGAATAGAGTGGAGGTGAAGAGCACGCGCGAGAGAGCGTGCGATGGTTAAAGCGAAAGAGAGGAACAAGATGGTTGAAGTTGCTATAGTTTGGAGAGATGAAGAAAATGAGCGAACTCACAACGACAGAGGTTTTTGTCGAGGGGATCAAGGAGGCTGGTCCAATTATCAATGCGAATAGGTGTCGGGAGTGAAAAAAATGCTAAAATTTGGTGAACCTAGGGTCTGTTTGGGACAGCTGCTGCGGATTGAAAAGCTGCTGATTGAACAGAGCTCTTTAGACAGAGCTCTTTGTGAAGCTGTTTTGAGAAGCTGCAACATGTTTGGATGGTCTATGTATAAGCACTGATTGAACAGAGTTCTTTCAAATAAAACTGTTTGGTAGAACAACTTTTTGAGAGCTGTTTTTTAAACGAAAATATTAATATATATTGTTCTCAAACATTTAAACATATCAATAAAAATATATATTGTTCAAACATTTAAACATATCAATAAAAATATATATTGTTCTCAAACATAACATGAAATAGTAGGTTCTCCGGTGCGTTCGTTCCACTTTATTCAATCATTCTTCTTCGCCTGCACAATAAATTTTTTTGATATTACTCATACTTTTGAATAATATGATTTCTAGAGTTTGTTAAAAAGATGATGTGAAATTTTACCTGCGGGTGTTGTACACTTCTTCAACAATACTATCTCGTACTGCAGACATATAATCAGATCCCCCATCATCAAACATATCAGTCTCAATATCATCCTCTGTTGTATGATCATCATCCTCTGGTGGTATGAATGAGTCATCAACATCGCCATAAAACTGCATACCTAAAAAACTAACAATCATTCAAACATACACAAACAATCCTTCAAACGATCAAAAAACACAACAAAAAAACACATTATACTCTAAAACTCATTCATCCATAGAGATACACAAACATTCATAATAAGCACACACACACACACACATCCACACACATACAAACACTCATAATAAACACACACAAACATACATACACATACAAACATACACATCCACACACATACACATCCAAACACACACACAAACACACACCCCCCCCCCCCCCCCCCCCCCCCCCCCCCACACACACACACACACACACACCCACACCCACACCCACCCAAACACATACATGCACACACATACACACAAACATACACAAACACACAAATTCACATACACACACATACACAAAAAAATCACACACACACACACACCTAATCCAAACACACAAATTCACATACACACATACACATACACACACACACAATTTCACAAATTCATATACAAACACAAATTCATAAATTCACATACACATACACACTCACACTTATTTTTCTTCACATACACACTCACCAACACACACTCAAATTCATATACACAAATATACACAAAAAAATCATACACATACACACACACACACACACCTCATCCAAACACACAATTTCACATACACACACATACACATACACACAATTTCACATACACAGAGATTCATATACAAACACAAATTCATAAATTCACATACACACTCACATACAAGTACACACTCCAAGAAGAAAAAAAATACTAAGAACAAATTACCAAGAAAAAACAAAAAAATATACCTAAAATTGGAGAAGAAGGTCGGATCTTGCAAATCGTTGGGGTAGAAGGCTGGATCTTGTAGACGAAGGCCGGGTCGTTGGAGAAGAAGGTCAGAGGAGAAGAATTTCGGTCGTTTAGCACATAAGAGAAGGCAGAGAAGATGAACCGGCCGTCGATACTCGCCGGAGGAGAGGCGCCGTCCGTCGCCAGTCGCCAGAGGAGAGGCGCCGTCACCGGAGGAGATGAATCGGGCGGATCGAGCAGAGACGAGGGATCAAGATTCCTATCGCGGGGCGGGATCGGGGAAGAAGCCGAAAGTGAGAGAGCGATTCCTAAACCGTGAAAGTGGCCTCTAACCGGATTTTCCAATTAACCTAAAAAGAGCTCTTTAAAATAATCACCTAAATAACAACCCTGAAGGTTGAAAAATAACTTCTCAATCCGCCAAAACTGTCCCAAAGAGACACCTATTTATTTTGATATGCTAATAACATCACCATAAATTAATTATATATAACTTTGATTAGTTGTGGCACATACGGCTGGTTGTTTATCACCGACTCTTGGAAAACTCGTCCATCTAAGAACAAAACGGCCATAATCGAATCCGATTTCTTTCCATCGCGTGCCTGTTGATCGATGATGCTCGCGTTGGCCGTCGGCGCCCTCTTGTTCTTCGCGATCGGAGTTGTTCTAGCGAAGTTTGCGACGGCAGATGGTTATACTTTGAAACCCTAAATCCTTTTCTTCTGCATTAAAAGGAATGCAACATTTTCTTACATTGCTGCGTGATGCTTCACATCCAGGGGACTTTACGTTACTATCCAAAGGCCGATCTAAGCGCGAGCGGGTGGAAGGCAAGGTGATGATTGGTTACTTGTTTGCTGCTTCATTCGCTTTCCCAGTTTGATTTCTCCTTTAAAGTGTTTCTTCTTGATTAGGTCGTTTGGATTACTGGCGCAAGCCGTGGAATCGGTGAGTAGTTACTCTCTTCGTATTTTTCTTTTTCCCCTTTTTGATGATGTTTGCATGAAGAAATTGATCTGTAGCTGTATTCAGCTTGTTTCAAGTATTTGAAAAGACAAAATTTCTTATTATTTTTTTAAGATGCACGTCACATGAAATTTAGCATAACCCTCAAACTCATAGCGGATCAACAATAGAGAGTTTGAAAAAGAAAAAAATAAACTTAGAAACTGGTTGAGTCATAGTTAATATGCTTTCCACTTGCTAACAGAAGGGCAATGTGTTTAGCTGCATGTTTCTGTCATACCAGATGACAATCAACCCAATGTGTTTGACACATTTTTGAACTACTGGATTGATGGCTGTAACAATGATTCTTTTGTTGTCACAATAAATTGGGTTTCAAAAAAATAGCAGACACCCATATCAAGTAGGAGATTATGAAGCCATTTAAATTCAATAGATGTATCTACCATTGCATTATACTTTATCTCAATGCTGGATCAGGAGAAAGTGGTCTGACATTTGTTGCGCACTTGCGCCAAGATATGATGGAGGAACCCAAGGAGACACTATATCTAGTGGCGAATTGGTGAGCATCCTATTCATCGGCGTGAGAGTCCCCATGAAGAATGAGTATTGTTGGTGCATTATACTTTCTGCCATTTTATTTATGGCGTCTGCTATTGCCTAGCCAGGAGTTGCCTTCCTCTTCCTCTGCCTACTGCTCCCACCTGATGAAGGCTCTGCTGCGAAGTTGCTTTCTTCACCCACTGAATCTCCATTCAGCTCATTGACTGTCTCGTTTGTTGTCGCCGCAAAAGCACCTGTTGCCTTGTCATTACCGCATATTATCCCTAACAGTTAAAACAAAATTATAGAATGCGATGAATGAATATACCTTGACATAATTGGCCCATACTTCTTTACTGTCAACTTTCACCATATTTCGTTCCCAATCCCATCCGAAGCCACTTGTGTCCAACATTGCGGACACCTCCTTATAATATTTATTCCATGTCTTGAGTCTGGCCATGATCTTTTCCTTGGTGAAGTCCATATTATGTAAATCTTTCATGACTTTAATTGTTGTTGTGAAGACCACCGCTTTCCATCCATTCAGTTTTTTGTGACCTTTACCATGTTCCTCTAGCAATACACTGGACATAGTACGATGCATTTCAGTTGTCCAATGCACATATGATTTTTCTTTTGCTAAACTTCTATCCATTTTATATTATCTGCAAATAGCCAAAAAGATTAAGATTATATATGGCAAAATACAACTGCATCACATATACATCACATGTCTTACAAAAATATGGTCAACAAACATATTTATCACATGTCTTACAAAAATATGGCCATGAAGCATATATAACTACGAGCTTACAAAAAGATGATAAACACACATATATGTCTACTAAATCTAACTACGAGCTTGATATTCTGCAACAATTTCAATAGCTAAGTTGTCTCTAAATTGTGTCCATGCATTATAGGATTGCATCAGATTAATATTATCATATTCGTAGATCTCTTCTTTTTCGGCAACCTCTGTTGCTAGTAAGTCAGCATCTACCTCAACGAGCAGTTGTGAATCAGTAGTTAGTCTCTTTTCGATTAGAAAATTATGTAAGATGCATCATGCATTTATTATTTGTACCTGCAATTAAAAATGACATTAGAACCTCATGCACAATGCAAAGTGAAATGTATACATACTAATTTCGCACCTGAACCTTAATATGAAAGAAAGATGGTTATCTAAGAATCGCCCAACGTTTCTTCAACAAACCAAATGTTCTCTCTATTACATTTCGTTCTCTGGCATGACGCAAATTGAATAACTCTTTATAATTAGTCGGGTTGTTTCCTTGTGTTGACCACTTTTGTAGATGCTAACGTGTTGATCGATATAGTGCAAGGAAACTTGGACCATTGGTGTAACCGGCATCGACCAGATAGTACTTACCTATTCCATCAATATAAACTTTTTGGTCATAAATTACTGGAATATTAATTGAAAAATGAGTGAAATGTAGGCTTCGTTTGGTTCGGCGTTTTGCTCCGGCGGCGGGAGGAGAAGCGGGCTGTTGGAACTGGAGGGGGGAGGCCGCGGTTCGAATCTGGCCATTTTCCTCCATTTCCCATGGCGCGGCGGGTGAAGACGCGGCAAACGCCACCACCGGGCGTTTGGTTACCCGCCTTGCAGCGGCGTTTGCCGCAAACGCCACCTCCAAACGCTGCGCCAAATGAACCCGTAATTAACAAAAGTAACGACTTACCAATAGGTACTTCAAATTGATCTGCTCTTTCTAGCGCGTCGCGCAACACTCGTGAATCTGATGATGAGCCTTCCCAACCAGGTAGAACATATAAAAATTTCATTTGGTTGTCACAAACACCTAGCACATTAGTCGTTATTGCTTGCTTCCGATTTCTATATCTGCCATGATCTACGGTAGATTCTTTTAACTCTTCATCAATTCAATCATGGGATTCACCAAATGTAACATGCGTTTGGAGTGCTAAAAAATAAAAGGGTGAGATAAACAAATTTCAGTGAGAAATTCTATTATTCTAAAATTCTAAAATGCGGAGAAAGCTTTCAGACATTTCATAAGTTTTTGAGATTTAGAAAGTTGTATTCTGGAAGAGTGTGTTTGTTTCGGCTGATGCTGATGGAAAAGTAGCTGATTGAAATGGAGTTTGAGGAAGTAGCTTGATGGCGACGACGACCCTCAACATGAAGATGTTGGTATCGGCGCGCTTACGGATGGTACCGGCGCGCTTACAGATGATGGCGCCTCTCCAACCAAAGACCTACGTCGTCGCCGCCGCGACAATAGTTATGATGAACGTCATCGCCGTTACAACCTCCGCCCTCGGCGCAAGATTAATAATTAATAATTATAATATTTTATTATAATTATTAATTAAATTTTATCATGTTGTTTCTTTATTATTGTCTTAATATTTGGACTTTGTTTTATTTCATAATTTTGTTTCAAACAGGGCTGCGTATAGCCAAGTTTGTTGTAAGCCTATAAAAGGCCACATGTAGTAGAAATTATTATTATTGAATGATTAAGAAAAACTGAACCCTAATCTTGCCTCCTCTTAATCTCTCCCTTCTCCTAGCCGCCCCCTCTCTTTTCCCTCCCTCTTGGAAGTTCGGCCACAACACAGCCGCCGCCTCCTAGCTTGCTCCTCTCCATAGTCGCCGGCCACCCTCTTCCCCACCAAGGGATTCGGCCACCTCCCCCCTCTCTCTCCCCCTCTCTACTCGGCTACAACAACTCCACCACCTTTCCTCTCTCTTCCTACAAGTGACCGACCAAGGTGCAAAGGTTGGACTCCCGCGGAACCGAATTCGGCGTGAAGCGACGAAGGCGGACGAGTTTCTCTCCAAACGACGCAACTCCGGTGGATCCGTTGAGGAGCGATCGAGTGAGTGCATGCTTGAGGATAATCCAATCTCAAGCGGGGTAACGAAATTTCTACTCGTGAGATTTCCCTCTTGTTAATTTCTTGTGGTGGTAATTTTGGCGTGATCTTCGAATCACTTGAATACTTGTGGTTTTCTTCGACCGATTTTTTGCGTTCTTCGTAATCGACTTAACTTCGAGAGGATTGACGAACCTCACTTTCTTTTTGTTGGGAGAGATCTACCATTTTTCTGAAATCGTTTTGTTTTTGGTGGATCTCTTTTGGTACAACACTAGCTCGATCGGATCGGGTGGGTCCTTTTAGCCTGAAGAATATTGGCCTATAGCCCTTATTCAATCTATAGCGGTGTGGCCCAGCTTTGGTTCGCTTGTCTCCATGTCGACCATCGAGGGCTGATCTGGGAGGCCTTCAAGAAGCTCTGTAACCTGCGATTCGGTCCTCCCATCCGCAACAACCCCCTCGGCGCTTTCACAACACTATGACAAACTGAGTCTGTGGACGCTTATCTGGAACAATTTCAGCTTCTTCTGGCGCACGTTACGATAACCCCAGAGATGCAAGTCGCAATCTTCACAGTCGGGCTTCGCAAATGACTGCGATTGGGTGTTGAATTTGAGGCTCCTCGAGATTTGGTGACTGCTATGAGTTTAGCCAGATTGTGCGGACGACGACGTTAGTTGGATCAGGATACCTTTATACTTTCGTGCGTATAGACTCAGAATGAACGACCCGAGGGTACCCAAAACCCACATATCTGCCTGCTGTCCCATGCGGAAATGTCTGAACTGCGTGCAAAGGGATTATTCTTTAATTGTGATGAGCATTATTCTCGCGGACATTACTGCAAGAAGCTCTTTTATCTGGACGTGGACGTGGAAGACTTTGATGACAAGGGGATTGGGTGGCGCCGGCACCTATTCCAATCTCCCTTGAGCTTGAGGTCAAACTCATTTTGATTGGCGGGAGTGATGTTATGGGATTCGTATGTTGTCTTTATTATTATTGTTGTTCTTTATTATTTATGTTGTCTTTTAGTAGTGGTTGATGGTTAGATGCTAGGAGTTGTCATTTATGGAGTCATGTAAGCCTATTTTGTAATAACCCGTCTTAACCGTCATAATTTACTTTATATTTTTACTTCCTACAATGGATTTACAAAAACATTTATCGGTACTTACATAACATAATTTTATTATCTCTTCTACAAGGGACTGAGCATTTCAGAATGTAAAAAAAATAAACTATACACCGTAACATGACATTTATAAAAGTTTTTATCTCGATTCAAAACTCTTCATTTTAATAGATAAATCTTTTGAAGTGTCTTCCTCGCTCTTTTCTTTATCCTAAAGTATTAAAATATAAAAGATTAGTCATAATTGATTAAGCGAATTTTTATTTATTTAGCACTTCCCTTGCTTACCTCTTGAAGTTCTTTACTTTATTTATCGCATATTCATCTTTTCATTCTTTATCTTATTTCTATGTTTCCTCGTAATTTTTCTTATAGCTTTTTCTTTCCCTTGTAGTTCTCTTTCATTCAATTCTTTTCATATTATCTTTCCTTTCCTTCTTACATCATTTCTTTCTCTTTGTTCTTTTCATCATTTCTTTTTCTTTCTATTTTGGGTAATGTTAAGGGTAAATTGATATTTTATTCATTCATTCATTTATATAACGCGCCTTCATATATTCGTTGCGTGCCTTTTCATATTCGCACGCCACTTCATTTGTTTTCATGTTGGGAGGTGTTATGCCCCCGGACGATCTGCGGTTCCGAGGGTTAAGTACGCCAGAAGACCAAAAGAAGCGCCGGGAAAAGACCGGGCTGAACCATCCGGTTCAGCCCGCAACTGATAAATAAGAAGAAGGGGGCTGAACCGCACGGGTTCAGCCCCAATGGGGGCCGGCCGGCCCCTAGGGGGTTGGGTTCACATAAATACCCACCCCCCTCTTTTGGAGGCAAGCAATCTATTTTCAGGTATTTTCCTTCTCTTGCAAACCCTAGCCGTCATCTTCTTCCTTAGTTACTCTTTTCGTCCTAGAACCCTAACATTAACATAACATTTGGTATCAGAGCAGCCTTCCTGCGACCATGGTGACGCGTACGGAGGCGGAAATGGCGCGCTTGGTCGCCATCGAGGAGAACTACGCCGCCTTGACGGATTCGGTAGCGGCACTCGAGGAAGGTGTGAAAAACTCACAGCAAAATCTGGAAGAGCGCATCGACGCGAGGATGGAGGAATTGAAATCCCTCCTCTTGCAAAATCTGAAAGGAAAATCGGTAAACAGCGAGGGTTCCGACACCGAGACAGCAAACACCCCTAGAGGAGGGGGCAACAGAGCGGGGAATAGCACGGGAGGCGCATCGCGGGGTTCCGGAGCGGGATCGGGCGCGGGAGAAGTTCCGGAGGCAGCGAGGGGGACCGGACCCCCTTTCCGGGCGAGCGGCATGCCGGGCGGACCTCCCGAGTCGTGGGGTCTAGTCGGCGGCCATCCAGGGTGCCGGGAAGGGCCGGAGCCACTCCGGACGGGTTCCAGCAGGGCGGCGGAGGTCGGGAATGCTTCCTGGGGGTTCGGCGGAGGTGCGCCTGCTTCCTGGGGGTTCGAACAGCCCCCACAGGGACCGGGAGGACTGCTGCGGCATGGGGGAGGCACCGGGCACGGGGCAGCTGTTCCGATTGGCCCCGGACAGCAACCAGGGCAGCCGTGGAGGCCACAACACCAAGGATTTGGGCTGTTTCGCCCAACCGGGGCAAATGCTGTTCCGCTCGGGGGCGTAACGGGAGTTTTTCCTCCTCCAATCGGGAACACAGCGGGAGTTTTTCCTCCTCAACCAGCGATCGCCCCTAACTTGGGGTATGGAATTGCAAATATGGGGCCAGTGAGGCCTCAGGGGTGGAATCATGGAGGGCATCAAGGGGACCATGAGCAACCGGGACCGATGGGCCAAGAGGGTGGCGGCTTGGGCGGGGCATTTCAGCGTCCGTACATGCAACCCAAGTTGACCCGAATGAACTTTCCTAAGTTCCGAGGAGGCGACGCGCTCGAGTAGATCCAAAAGGCCGAGCTGTTCTTCAGATATCAGGAGATTCCCGAGGCTCAGTGGGTCCAGTTGGCGGCCTTCCATCTGGAGGAGGATGCGTACCAGTGGACGAAATGGTTTTTGTGGGGACGCACCTATGCCCCTTGGGCCGAGTTCATAGAAGCTTTCTCGGCTAGATTCGGGCCCTTGGAGTACGAGGACGTCGAGGCCAGTCTTCAAAAACTTCGTCAAAGCGGCACAGTCACGGAATATCGGACGGAGTTTGAAAGGTTGGCGAACCGGGTCTCTTGGGGAGAGCAAACTATGATGAGCGGTTTCATCTCAGGGCTGAAGGACCACCTACGTGACGAGGTCCATGCGTACTTACCACGCTGTTTGAGCCACGCCATTTGCATCGCTCGGATACAGGAGGAGCACTTCAACAGGCAGCGGAGTAGGTCGGCGACCAAGCCACCCGCGGCTCTGACAGCGGGGCGGAGAGATCCACCTCCGACCATACGGCCCATAGTGACTAAGCTGACATGGCCAGAGATGCAGGCCCGGAGGGAGAAGGGGTTGTGTTTTAATTGTGACGAGAAATACACCCGTGGTCACACTTGCCAGAAGGTCCAAGTGTTTATGCTAAGGGAGGAGGACGAGGAGGAGATCCCTCTGGAGGATCTCGACACAGAGGGGCTCGACCTGACCGAGTTTGGGGTCTCCTTGCAGGCTATGGAGGGGTGTACGGCCCCGGTGACGCTCCGTTTCACGGGACGGGTGGTTCAGGAGCGGGTGACCATACTTGTTGATAGCGGGAGCACCCACAACTTTATCAACCCAGCAGTGGCCCTGAAGATGGGGCAGGCGATCGACAGGGAGGCAACATTCCAGGTCATGGTAGAGGATGGGAGCAAGTTGAAGTGCGAAGGGGTACTGAAAGGGGTGGAAATCCGTGTGCAGGGATATGCGGGTCACACAGATATGTACTTACTTTTCGATCAGAGGATCTGACATGGTGTTGGGGGTCCAGTGGTTGCGACAGTTACGACGTGTGACCACCGACTGGGGGTGACTGACTATGGAGTTCACCCAGCAGGGGAAGGACTACTGCCTACACGGTATCCGATCTTCCCCCTTAAAGGAGATTTCTTTGCGGAGCTTGCAGCGGTTGGAGGAACAGGCCTCTCCTATGGCCATGGTAGTGGGAGTGGAGACGTTGGTCCAGGATTTTCCAATCATTCCAGAGGAGATTCAAGCACTTCTGTCCCAGTACGATGACGTATTCCAGGAACTCCGGGGCCTTCCCCCGCCCAGGTTCAGGGATCATGACATTCAGTTGAAAGAGGGGGCTGCACCCCCAAACGTCCGGCCCTACCGTTACCCGTACATTCAGAAGGCGGAGATTGAGAGGAGCGTGAGGGAGATGCTGGCGAGTGGCATCATACGGCCTAGTACCAATGCCTTCTCCTCACCTATTATCTTGGTGAAGAAGAAAGATGGGTCGTGGCGTTTCTGCGTGGACTACCGCAACCTGAATGACTCGACGATCAAGGACAAGTTCCCGATTCCTATGATCGAGGAGCTGTTGGACGAGCTCCACGGGGCGAGCTTATTCACCAAGCTGGACCTGCGGTCCGACTATCACCAGATACGGATGAAGACTGAAGACATCCACAAGACGGCGTTTCGCACGCATGATGGGCACTACGAGTTCTTGGTGATGCCTTTTGGGCTCTCCAATGCCCCCTCGACCTTCCAGGCAGTGATGAACGAGACATTTCGGCCGCTCCTGCGGCGATCGGTCCTCATTTTCTTTGACGACATCTTGATATACAACTGCAGTTGGGCAGAGCATCTCGAGCACGTGGCGCAGGTCCTCACCATCCTTCGTCGGCAACAGTTCTACGCTAAGTTGTCGAAGTGTTCTTTTGGACAGGCCGAGGTGGAGTATTTGGACCATCTGGTTTCGGCTCACGGGGTTCGGGCAGATCCGAAGAAGATCGAGAGCATGGTTGCGTGGCCACGACCGACTACGGTGCGGCCGTTGCGTGGCTTCCTGGGTCTTACTGGGTACTATCGCAGATTCGTGAAAGACTATGGCAAGCTGGCACGACCGCTTACCCAACTCCTCCACAAGGAGTCCTTCACTTGGCATGATGAAGCAGAGCAGGCCTTCTCCGCTCTTAAGGAGGCTATGACGACCACACCGGTGCTTGCTCTACCGGATTTCAGCAAAGAGTTCGTGTTGGAGACAGATGCCTCAAGAGTCGGCATTGGGGCGGTGTTGATGCAGGAAGGGCGGCCGCTGGCTTACTTCAGCAAAGCCTTGGCTCCTCGGACATTGGGCCTCTCCACGTACGAGAAGGAGATGCTGGCGATCTTACATGCTGTGACTCTATGGCGCCCGTACCTACTGGGCCATCATTTTAAGGTTCGCACCGATCACCAGAGTCTGAAACACTTCTTGGATCAGCGGCTAGCGTCCCCTCTCCAACAGAAGTGGCTGACCAAGATGTTGGGGTATGATTATGAGATTGTGTACAAGCAGGGCAAGGAGAATTTGGTGGCAGATGCCTTGTCCCGTCTACCGGAGAGCACCATCCTCCACATTTCTGGACCGCTGATCGAGTCTCTAGATGATATTCAGCAGGACGTCGCCTCGGATCCGGAGCTCCAGCACATTGTCGAGGCCTTGCTGCACGGCCAACCTGCTCCTCCGGGTTACCAGCTGATTGGGGGTCATTTGTACTACCACGGGAGGGTGGTCATTCCAGCATCCTCCACTTGGAAGGACGTCATGTTACACGAGTTCCACTCATCTCCGTCCGGAGGCCATGCCGGCGTGCTTCATACTATTCAGCGGCTCCGGGCCAATGTCTTTTGGAGGGGCTTGCGCAAGGACGTCCAGCGCTTCGTGCAACAGTGCGAGGTCTGCCAGCGTCAGAAGTATGAGACGACATCTCCAGCAGGGCTGCTCACCCCCTTAGCGATTCCTCAGCAGGTTTGGGAGACGGTTTCAATGGATTTCATTGACGGCTTGCCCCGGTCGCAAGGCAAGTCGGTGATCTTGGTTATCGTTGACAAGCTATCCAAGTATGGCCATTTTCTAGCTCTCAGCCATCCATACTCTGCGGAGACAGTTGTCGAGCTCTTCGCCCGGGAGGTGGTTCGCCTACACGACCTTCCTCGTTCGATCATCTCCGATCGTGATCCGGTTTTCATCAGCAACTTTTGGCAGGAACTTTTTCGGTTGCAGGGCACTCTACTACGCATGAGCACTGCCAACCACCCGCAGACCGATGGTCAGACAGAGGTCCTGAATAGGGGGGTGGAGACGTACCTTCGCTGCTTTGTTATGGATGAGCCCCGCTCTTGGACACGGTGGCTACACTGGGCGGAGTATTGCTACAATACCTCGTATCACACAGCTAGTAAGATCACCCCTTTTGAGATTGTCTACGGGAGGCCGCCACCATCTCTGCGTTCCTACGAGCCGGGCAGCACAACTCTTCCTGCAGTGGATCGGGCATTACGGGACAGGGATCAAACCTTGGCTCTCCTTCGGGATAATCTCCATGCATCCCAAGATAGAATGAAGGTGCAGGCCGAAAAGCACATGACCGAGCGGGAATTTCAGGTGGGGGATGAGGTCTTCCTCCGTCTCCAACCGTACCGACAGCTGTCCGTTGCTCGCCGAGCCAATCAGAAATTAGCTCCCCGATACTATGGGCCGTTTCGTATCACTCACCGGGTGGGACCAGTCGCTTGTACTCTTGCTCTTCCGGAGGGGGTCCCGTATTCACCCGACTTTTCATGTCTCTTTACTGAAGAAGAAGTTGGGGGCGGCAGTCACAGTCACTCCCTTTCTCCCCGCGACCACGACGACCGACGAGCTACGTCCCAGTCCCGAGGATATCTTGCTGTCCAGATGGAAGAAATGAGGCACGAAATACCGTTCAGAGGTTTTGGTCAAGTGGCAGGATCTGTCAGAGGCTCACAACACTTGGGTGGACTTACTGGAGTTCCGGGTGCTCTTTCCCGACTTTTAGCTTGAGGACAAGCTGCCTCTTGATGAGGAGGGGAATGTTATGCCCCCGGACGATCTGCGGTTCCGAGGGTTCAAGTACGCCAGAAGACCAAAAGAAGCGCCGGGAAAAGACCGGGCTGAACCATCCGGTTCAGCCCGCAACTGATAAATAAGAAGAAGGTGGCTGAACCGCACGGGTTCAGCCCCAATGGGGGCCGGCCGGCCCCTAGGGGGTTGGGTTCACATAAATACCCAACCCCCCCTCTTTTGGAGGCAAGCAATCTATTTTCAGGTATTTCCCTTCTCTTGCAAACCCTAGCCGTCATCTTCTTCCTTAGTTACTCTTTTCGTCCTAGAACCCTAGCATTAGCATAACAGGAGGACATTCACACCCCACCTCCCTAGTTGGGTACACCCTTAATATAGCCCATTGCATTGATGCACCTTTCATATTGTTTTCTATTTCATCATTTATTCATATTTATATTTTATTCTTATTCATCATTATAGTCATTCACTTAAAATGCTCATTCATTATTATTATACATATTCATACTATCATTTGTAACTATAAACATTTAATTGTGACATTTATTTATTAATCGTGCCAAAACTATGATTTACAAGCTTATGTCTTCATCAAACAATTCTTTATCATCATTATATATAAATATCATCATCCATAAAGTACACAATTTTGTATACTTGGGCATAAAAGAATTAATAGGAACTAAAGAAATAAGAACTCGCCATAGCTTTCTTTTTCTTTATTCTTCCTTGGATCCGTGTCTATTCCCACTTGTATCATTTCCTATACAGTTTATCATTCATTAGCTTTCGTAATATGATTTCCACATAAATTTCCATTTATTTACATTTAATTCATACATTGTGGGGTTTGCATTCACGAGGGGAAGTGCCCTAATGTCTTTAGGATGAGATAAATATACTTGAATCGTACTCACTTTAAGTGCATAAAGTTCTTCATAAAGTCATCTATAACTTGATCCGGATTTAGTCCTTTTTAAAGTATGCATAACACATAGTTAACAATTGATATTCCTCCCCATTTCTAACCCTTAATTATCAGAATTGTCGTTACTCCTTCACAATTCATATTCACATGAACACTCCCATATAAGTGGAACTAAAATCCTAGGATTCCTACTCCAAGTCTCTGCATTATGAAGAATTTGATGTATATTGCTACCTACATACTCCAAGTGCCCACATATATATTCATCTATAAGTTTATAGTTAAAATCATAATCCTCTACATGTTTTTCAGCTCTTTCCTAATCCTCTACATATTTTTAAATTTATACATTCTTAAATAAATTTAGGCTTGCCTTTACTGTACTACTACTAATGATACTGGACCACTTTATTCAGGGTCTCATCAGGAGGTCACTCCGATGAGCCAAACAATAAAATGAGTACATGAAATGAAATACGCGAGTAGATATATAATAAAGGCTATGATGCGTCGCCGGATGCATCAAAGAAGAAAGTGGAAAATCTTCGAGGCAATTGGGCAGAACAACTACCTTCGGTGCTCTGGGCTTTGAGGACAACTCCAACCTCAGCTACTGGAGAAACTCCTTTCAAGCTATCTCATGGCTCAGAAACTCTTATCCCGGTTGAGTTCGAGGTGAAGAGTCCAAGAGTACTACTATCTAAACAGAATGAAGACAGCTGGATGAAAGGAAATGATGAAGAGCTGAAGTGCAGTCTTGTTCTTATTGAAGAGCTAAGAGATACGACAACAATTAGACAACAACAACAACAACAACAACAACAGAACCCATATAGTCCCCAATCATTGGGGGTATGGGCGGGGGAAGATTGGAAACAGACCTAACCTTTGGCCCTATGCACAAAGTGGCTTCTCTCAGAGGAGAAACACCGAACCTTTGACAATAAATGCACAAAGTGGCTGCTCACAGATTACCACTGAAATAGTGGCCCCCTATACCGTTATGTTTGTTGCGGAATCATGCCCTCAAATCAAAGCCAAAGACATCAGAGAGGGCAAACCCAAGAATCCATTTTGATTTATGTGCACATAACCATGCTTCCTTCATTCAACATCCAGAGCATTGGTCTTGCACGGCGAAGAAGTAAAAAGAAGAATGACCAAATACTTTGATAAGAACGTCAGAGTAAAAGAATTTGCTGTTGGCCATCTAGTCCTCAAGAAGGTAGATGCGACAGCAAGATCTGGCTCTGTTGGAAAGCTCAATCCAAATTGGGCAGGACCATTCATCGTCAAAGAGGTGCTCAAGAACGGTGCTTATCATCTCCAGACTTATGAAGAGGAAGAGTTGTCGCACACCTGGAGCGGAGACGATTTGAAACGTTTCTTTTCTTGATAATCTTGTCTTTTCATTTCCTTACATTTTTCTTGCATGTGTTCTGATGATGATGTAACCTCTTGTACGCTCTCCCTATACATTGAAAAGGAAATATCGAGATAGATTGTTGGCAAGGCTAAAATCCTACCAAGCGAGACATCGACGGATCCTATTTGTTGCCCCCTCGACTTGAAGCTTGAGATGTAAATCTACCATGACCACATATAGCGGGGAGATTTCGCATCTGTGTTGTAGTAGCTCGCCAAGCTCGTGCGGAGGATCTTTAGGATACCGGGTCCTTGCTGACTTCTGACACACCTCTGCATCAAGGAAGGTCTAGGTGAATGTCCAGCTTTGTCACGCATTACCGGACATCGTTATAGTCTTGATGATCTCTTGAGGAAAGCAATGTCGGTGGCTCTTCAGCAACCACACCTGCCCTACTGATCATCTTGCTCTGTGACCCTCGAATACTCATTGCTTTAAGGATAGCCAAGAGGGGCGGTCAGGAGCATCTATGACCGTCGCCTGAGCCCCGAAGTGTCTAGGGTGTTACAATCTTAATGATCTCTTGATGAAAGCAATGTCGGTGGCTCTTCAGCAACCACACCTACCCTTTTGATCATTCTGATTTTTACACCTCTTCTCTTCTGACCGCCAAGGTCCCTTCTCTTCTTAGGGTGTTACAATTTTATGATCTCTTGAGGAAAGCAATGTCGGTAGCTCTTCGGCAACCATACCTGCCCTTTTGATCATTTTTAGTTTGTGCACCTCTTCTCCTCTTGACCACCAGGGTCACCTTCTCCACTTTCTATCTTTTCCAATAAGGGAGGGGCGGTCTGGAGCATTTGAGACTGCCAACTCGGGATTTCTACCTATTCTAATAAGGGGCAGTCTGGAGCATTTTAAGACGCCGCCTGTGATTCTTCATTATCTTTTCTAATATGGGGCGGTCTGGAGCATTTAAGACTCCCGCCTATGTTTCTTTGATTATCTATTCTATTAAGGGGCGGTCTGAAGCATTTAAGATCGCCGTCTGAGCCTTTCTATTCATTTTTCTATTAAAAAATGGTCTGGGGAATCTAAGACCATCACCTGAGGATTTCTCTATTACTTATTCTTATAAGGGGCAGTCTGGAGAATTTGAGACCGCCGCCTAAAGTTCTCTTTACTTATCTTTTTCATCAAGGGGCAGTCTGGAGTATGTAAGACCGCTCCTAAGGTTTTTCTTCCATCCTTTTTATTAAAGAAGCGGTCTGAGGAAGTTAAGACCGCCACTTACTTATCTCTGATGTAAATCTATCAAGGTATTTCAGTTATATCATCCACAAAAGGGCGGCCTGGAATATTTGAGATCGCCACCTACTTTTCTTACTCAATGTTTCTTCTAAGTGGACTGGAGTATCTAAGGTCTTCATTTATAGGCTATAATGATTTAGGCTCTCTACAAAAGATCTAAAGTATTGGAGAACGCCATTTATGAAGCAGTCTTCGTCAGAGTTATTGTTGAAATCATCTACATTTTATAAAGAGCTGATCTCAAGTGTTTGAAATTATTACCTTTTGAATTATTATGAGAAAAGACGGCCTAACATTCAAGAGACCGCCATTCTTGGTTATCAGTTATTCTTCAAACCAAAGATGATTCGTTGTAAGTTTGAAATGTTATCGATCTCTCTTATACAACTAAAGTTTCTAGCTCGACAACATTTAAAGCTTGAGATCGAATGTAAATGTTACTTCTTTGGAATACGTGACCGCGCATAATAAAGACGCTTTTTCCCCTATTGCAAGTCTAAAGATCGATTAATATTTATTGAGATCGACTCTTCTTCACTTTGAGTTATAATGTGTTCGCGAATCAGCAAATATGAGATCGACATAATCACGTTCAATATAAGAAATGCATTCATTCACAGAAGACAAACAAAGGTACACAAAATGTTTTCTTTCATTTCATTTTTTTATAAAGTATAGAGATCGCGCGGTCTCAAAACCGGCGGCTACATTTTGAACAAATAAAGAAAAAGCAGCTAGACATGATCTTCAGTCTTCTTGGCTGCTCTTCGATCTTTTCGGAGATCGCTCCTCTGATGACGAAGCGGTCTCCTCTGAAGATTCTTCCGAGCTTCTTCGAGGAATTCTGGACCCATAGCTTGAGGCCGCTACCGAGCTTAGCTCATCACCGGGAATGTATTGACTCCCGCTTAGAGTATGCTCATTTTCTCTATTTTCATCCTTGGCAGTCTCTCCTTCTTCACCTTCTTCGCCGGCTCAGAAATAGTGACCGACTCTTCATCAATCATCTTTGCCATTTCTGGAAAGAGATCAACGAATTTTACTTCTTGAAACTCAGAAGAGAGACCGCCGCGTTCGCGAAGCCGCAAAATCGTCATGTCTGACGCGCCTTTCATGTGCTTCATCCTCGCCTTTTGGAAGGCAGAATCATCAATATTATAAGCCTCTTTATTCGTTTTCTGCAACAGAAAATATATTAGATCGCGCGGTCACAATAAAAAGGAGTTGAAGACCGCAGGTAAAATGTCCTTACATGTAACCTTTCTTGCAAAGTATCGATGTCTTTCAGGGCCATGCGGAGAGAACGCCCCATATGATGGTTGAAGACCACACTCCCGGCGGCCGATTGCGCGGCCATATCAGGGAGTATCTCGGCATCAATGTCATACGCTTCTTTGGCGTTGTGTTCGCCATATAACACAGAAGTGACCGCGTGGGCATGACGAGTCAACTTCCCGCTCCAGAGAGGAAGGGCGGTGGACACCTTCACACTCTTTCCCTTCTTATTCCACTTAAGAAGGGGCTTGCCCTTGATGTCTTTCAGCTTCCCACAAAATCCTATCAAAGGAAAGGAATCGCCGACGGACTCTGACTCTTGAGTGGTCTCATTTGTCACCCGCTCGCGGTCTCGCTTTTTCCGCATCTCCCTTGGTGAGGACTTTGTTATGTGTTATGGTCCTCCGTCAGTTATCTTATTTATCTCGTCGTGTGTCTTGAGTCATCGTTATTAGACTTGTCGTAATGTTTTAGCGCTTTAATATTTTATGCATCTTGTAATTACGGGTATGCCACCCGGGGTCCTATAAATAGACCCATCTCATGTATTTGGAATTAAGCAATGAAATATGAAAGTTTCCTTCATCTCTCTAAATTCCTCTCTCTCTCTCTAAGCTCTTCTCTCCTTCCTCCACCCTCTAGGGTTTCTTCCTCTCTCTTCTCCTCCATCATTCTAGGGCTTGCCCTTGTATCTCCGCCTCCAACAATCCGGCAACGAACCAAGCCCATAACAACTTGGTATCAGAGCTAAACGCCAGCGACTCCCTTCCCGACACTCCTTCCGCCGTCTTCCGCTATTTTCCGCAAGCCGCACCGCAGCCGCCAACACCTCCCCTCTGTCGTAGTTCCCTTCCGTCCCTTCCTCCTTACCGCACGCTGAACCAGAAGCCACCAACATTTATTCCTCGACGTTACACTTCCGCAACTCCACACGCTCCGATCGGCAACAGCCCGCTCGACTCCTCCACGCGAGAGGTCTCTCTCCTCTGCCTTCGACTGTTGTGGAACATCGAGCAGCCTCCCATCGAGCAGCTTTCCGCTGCCTTCCTCGACCTTGCGCAGGACGACATCTTCCTCGAGCCGCTCCAATCGCAAAAGCCAATCGGCTTCCTGCTCGTCCAGAACCGCACGTCGTCCCCAATAACGCGCCCTAATGTCCTCGAGCCCCGCCCTCCGCCTTCAATCAGTGACCAGCGACGCCGTCATCTCCTCGAGCCGTCTTCGTCCCATCCGCTGTTATCGAGCCGTCCTAGTCCCATCGGCCTGCTATTTTTATTTCATATTTGTTTTACTCTCCGTGGACCCCACCATCACTCTCTCCCAGCTTTTCTCCTTACCCGAGCCGCCCACTTCTCAAATCTCAAATTTATTTTGATGAACATTCATCCTAGCGCCGCCGATGCGTGCGTCCTCCACTCGATGCTGCTGAAGTGGTCGGCGACATTTCAAGCCTCCATGTCTCGCTTCGAGGCCAAGCTTGATCAATTGGGATACTTTGATGTTCCGCCACCGGCTGTTCCGCCTCCTCCGCCACCGGCTCCTGCCATGCCGGTCCCACTCTCCAAGCCCGCACAGCTTGGGTTGCCTCCGCCATCCTCGGCGCCGCCACCGCCACCGCCGCCGCCGCCTCCACCGCTGCCGCCGCCGCCTCCACCGCTGCCGCCGCCGCCGCCGTCACCGCCGCCGCCATCGCCGCAGTCCCCGCCTCTGTCTGCCCTTGCTCCGCCGGCCTCTGCCTTGTCGGTCCCTCCAGCCTCGTCGCTTTCTGCTTTGCCGTCCGCCTCACCGTCGGTTTCCGCTCTGCCGCCTTCGACCACGCCACTGCCTCTGCTACCGGCCACTACTCTGTCGGCCCTTTCGACCGCATTACAGTTGCCGCCTCGCACCGCATCGCCGGTCCCGCCGGACCCCTTCCTTTTGCCGGACGTTGTTCCTTCGGTTTCCCTGCTACTCCGGCCATCCGCCGCTCCGCCGGACCACTCGGCCCCAGTCCTTCCGCCACTCGTCTTTCCGAAGGCGCCACCATTACTCCTCGCCGCCACTATCACCGTGGCGGACTACCAGGCGCTATTTTGGCGCGAGATCAAGGAGTCAGAAAAGCCGAACATCCAACTGGAGTTTGAGCTTGAGGACAAGCTCAAAAAGAAGGACGGGTGGATTGTTATGTGTTATGGTCCTCCGTCAGTTATCTTATTTATCTCGTCGTGTGTCTTGAGTCATCGTTATTAGACTCGTCGTAATTGCTTTAATATTTTATGCATCTTGCAATTACGGGTATGCCTCCCGGGGTCCTATAAATAGACCCATCTCATGTATTTGGAATTAAGCAATGAAATATGAAAGTTTCCTTCATCTCTCTAAATTCCTCTCTCTCTCTAAGCTCTTCTCTCCTTCCTCCACCCTCTAGGGTTTCTTCCTCTCTCTTCTCCTCCATCATTCTAGGGCTTGCCCTTGTATCTCCGCCTCCAACAATCCGGCAACGAACCAAGCCCATAACAGACTTCCTCATCCTGCGCCACGAAATCGACTGTTGGGACCGCCAAGGTCGCTGAAAGGAAACAAAATGATTAGAAAAACAAAAAAAAATGGTAGTGAGACCGTAGAAAGCTGCTTACTTTCTTCGGGAGTGACCTCAACGACCACATGCCAAATCGCCAAGTAATGGAAGAGGTCGAGGCGCTTGTCGGCCAAGAAGGCCAAGATGTTGAGCTCCTCTTCTGAGATCGTTTTGGGTTTTCTGAAAACCCCTTCTCCCCAGTGAGACAACAAAGTCTTGAGACCGCGGAAGTCGCCTTCGAACACCAAGAACCTTTCCGTCCAGAAAGGAATCTTGTTTGGGAGATTCAGAACTTTGATACCATTGCAGGAAAAATACATCAGCCCTTTGAATTCTTCTTTCTTCCTCCCTTCTTTCAGCGACTTCATTGTGAAAGTGGCGCGGAACAGGTCCATTGTAAATTTGACCTTCTCCGATCTCAAGTAGCTAATGAAAACAGACATGAGGCCGATGGAATTTGACGGCACTTGTCCGAACACAACTCCATAGTATTCCATGACTTCCAGAAATTTCCAGGGAAGGGGAAGCCTCAGACCGCAATCGAAGTGATCGATTGGGATGATGAACTTGTCCTCTGCACCAAAATTCAACCCTTCATTTTCCTTGGGCAATCTCACAACGATCTGATTTTGAATCATGTGTTTTTCCAGAAAAGACACATATTCATCTTGAGAAAGCCTGCATGGCTTGTGATCGGCGTTCACAAAGGTTTCAACAACGGTAGCTCGGGCGGACACCATTTTGCGAGATCGCTGAGATCGGTGCTTGGGGCGCATTCACTAAAGTGTGAAACTTCGATTCTAAGTTTCGCTATTTATAGAATTCAAGGGATATTTTCGTCACGATGACTAATTTCGAGACCGCCTAGTAAATCCCGCAGACCGCCAAACCTGAACAATGGGTGAGAAATAACAAACATCAAAATCGATCTCAGTAAATTCAGACCGCACCATCGCAAGCCGCAAGTCAAAAATATGCAAAGGAAAATAACAGGCAACACACAACCACAGAGATCGACATCACAACATTGCAGAGATCGCATAGAAAAGGAATTAAAGCATTAAAATATATTCAGGCAGAGTCAATTTGTTCAAATTTATTCTCTTGAGACTGCTTACAAGGAAAATGAAAATCTATCTTCTTGCTGGTCGCTTCCTGCCAATGAAAGTGGCAACATCCTGCATCTCGTTGACAACGATCATCGTGGCTGCCATACCCTGATGTGCTGACATCGCCGCCCTGTGAAGCCTTGCAACGTCCTTGTCCACTTGCTCTAAGGGGGACCACGACGATCTCAGAAGATGGCCTCTCTTCTTGGTGACCGCCAGAGGTTCCCGAGCGCAAAGTCATGTGGGCAGGACCAGCTCTAAGCGTGGCGACCTCTGCGGTCAGGGAAGCAACCTTCCTTTTGTAGTATTCAACGTCTTTCTCAGATTTCCGGAGTGGTCTGTTGAGCTCGGCAAGCTTCAACTCATACTCCTCGCGAACTCGCTTTTCATTAGCGCGCAACTTTTCTTCGAAGTCAGCGGTCTGAGTCCTGAGTTGGTCATCCAACGCCCGCTCTCGAGACCGCAGTTGGTCCTCCAGCATCCGCTCCCGAGCCCGCATAGTGCGAACATCCTCAAAGATAGGTTTGAGAATGTCCGCAAACTGTGGAGGGATCGTCAGCTTCTGCGGGATTTCCCCTTCTTCAGTAACCGATTTGATCTCTTCAGTATCTGCGGTCAAAAGAAAAGAATTATTAGCTCAATTATGATTATTCAGAAAACAAAAGAGATCGAGCAGAAGGTATACTTAGAAAGAAAGGGAGACCGCGATCATGCAAAGGATTTTCGACTTCTTTGATGACCGTAGGGTCTGCGGTCAGCAAAAGGTGGTCTGATCCTCTAAAACGCTCCAATTCCATTCTTTCCAACTCCCTTTTCTGCGATCTCTCTCCCTCTTTTCTTCTTCTTTTTAATTCTGCATTACTAATAAGAATGTCATCTGTTTCAATGATGACGATTTCACGCCGCTCCTTTGGATTGAGGTCGAAAAGCGAGCAAAGGAAGAGAAGCTGGCGGTCTTAGAAAGAAAGGGAGACCGCGATCATGCAAAGGATTTTCGACTTCTTTGATGATCGTAGGGTCTGCGGTCAGCAAAAGGTGGTCTGATCCTCTAAAACGCTCCAATTCCATTCTTTCCAACTCCCTTTTCTGCGATCTCTCTCCCTCTTTTCTCTTCTTTTTAATTCTGCATTACTAATAAGAATGTCATCTGTTTCAATGATGACGATTTCACGCCGCTTCTTTGGATTGAGGTCGAAAAGCGAGCAAAGGAAGAGAAGCTGGCGGTCTCGTGATCATTTTCGCCTTACCAGTTCGCAGAGCATAGACAGCCTCCACGCGGTCTGCCGCTGCCTTGGTTAACTTTGCATCTTGGCCATCAGATAGATCTGTCAGACCGGCGGCCAGCGCGACCTTCTCATTCTTGAGTTGTTTCTCTCCTTCCTCTTCCTCTTTTCTCCCGGTCTCCTTCCCGGTTTCTTCTTCTTCTTCTTCTTCTTCGGATTTGTAATTTTGCAAGCTCTGGATGTAGAAGTCTTGAGAATCTACTGGGTTACTCAAATTTTAGATGATCAACTTGTGATACTAAGATATCACATAGTATTTCCAGCATAAGAGGAGATAAGTAGAGTCGGCGATGAATATCCGATGGAAGAGGGGAAGAGTGACGTCAGCGAGGAATCTCTAGAGAGAGCTATTTTGGAGTTTGCAAGAAATCAGAGAAGTTGAAAAAGAAGTTTACTTCCGTGGTACCAAACTTCAAAGGAGGCGAACAAATGAAGATAAAGTCCCTTGCAGAACCAACTGATGCAATAAAACAACGGCGAATGATCGCGGCTAGGGTTAGCTGGATCTGATACCACGTAAAGAAAAAAACCTCTCCATTAAATTTATGTAAATACCCTATTTATACAAGATAATTTGCATAAAAAGACAATATTTCAAACTATAGATACAAAGATTATACAATATACTATTTAATAGACGCTTTATGATTTCAGTGCCACCCCGCAACCACTTTCTATTTGTTATCTATATACTATAAAAATGATTTTTTTTGCTCACTGAGTTCCCATGCATGGGGACCTGTCTTTCCTCTAGTTTCATATGTGATTAATTGTTTTCAATTAGAAAATATTCATGATCTCTTTATGAACACTCTTTGTCATGCATTATTCTCTTAATCACTACCAACCCACTTAACATGACAGCCAAGGCATGTTATGTTGGAGATATACAAAGAAACAGTAGGAGAAGATCAATCGGATTAAATTAGAGAAAATAAAAGTGTGATAGATACAACCTGGAGTGATCCCATCAAAGAGTGTTTGAATGTTGCGAACTGGTATACTTTTATGCTCCTTATTTCATTGGAAGGGCTCCAAATATGGCAAGCACATATGGGAAAATTGTACAAGTATAAGACATTTCGAGAAATTTTGTTGGGGTTTATTTATTTATCTGCTGTCGGATTGAAGATGTGGGTTCTGCTTTTATTTGTGATTTGTTGATTCTCATGTAATCACGAATGATTATCTCTATAACTGTATCACATAATCTAAGTATTACATAACTACCCAACAGATTCTAGCATGGACTTCTTGCAATATCAAAGTTTTTGCAATAAATAAATAAATAACTTTAACATGGGATGAAGCACTCAATAGGAGTGGAAGGACTCATAAAGCTGTGATGTAAGGCTAATGATGATGAAGCATTCCATTTAATTTGTTTTATCTCTTTTAGTAGGCAATGATCCAATTTCCCCATCTCTCAACTTACAAATCATAAGACTTTCTACAAGTTTGAATTTTGATCAATGCTTGAATTGACTTGATGGACAGCTTAAATTTGAGTTTCTTAATTTATTACATAGATTTTAGTTACGCTCCTATTGACAAGTGAGTCCATGTAAGTATGTAACTTATTACTCAAGAAGGAGCATAATTCCAGTCAGTAATTGGTTGTTAAAAATAATGCACAATTGTGTGAACACAACCGGTATATTATACTGATTAGGCAATCATAATTCTGACTATAAGTTGTTCAAAACAATCATGAATTTAAGCATCTGGTTGAGCAACATGGCATATGTACATATTTGGTAGAAGAAATAGTTTTAGTTTGCCTTGAGAAAACTTGCTTAAAATTTGGTTCTTAGTTTAAGCATTTGAATTTTCACGATTTGCTATGTTGAGCCAGTGGATTCTATGACATATTTGTTGAAGCTTATTGATGTTGTACTGAACTTAACTGATTGGAGTTCTATGACATATTTGTTGAAGCTTACTGATGTTGTGCTGAACTTAACTGATTCGAGTCTCATAATGCTAAACTAGTGGAAGTTCATCATACGTAGGTGAGTTCGAATCATAAACTTCTAGCTAAACATTTATATATGTATAGCCTTTAACTCAAAAGTAATGAATTACTTCTCGACATAATGATGATATTTGATTAGAGTCAGAATGCCTACTTTTTTATTGTGTTGGATTATAGATTTTTATGATGGTGACAACGATGCTACTAGGTCAGACTGAGTTCTTAATATAATCCATCTAGGAAATAAAGAAAATATACTTAATTAAAATCTTTGAGACACGATTGCTTGATCTTAGTTTCATCACTTTACATTGAAACGAGTTTCAAAAAAGGTATCTTGTTCAACTCTGAATCACATATATATAACTCATATTCTTAAGATATATAGGTTTTGCTATGATTAATTTTCAAATAAAATTGGAAAGTAAATTTAATACTCAATGAAAACATTGTAAAGTAAATTTAATACTCGATGAAAACAATCTCCACGTTACATTTGTAGCTGAAACACCAAATTGTTGATGAAAGTACTGTAGTCATTACTTTTCAGAATATCTTTCCCTTTTGCTAGAGCATGATAACTGGCATATATGTGATTTTGTTTCTCCCACACTTTCAGGGGAAGTTCTTGCAGAACAATTTGCATGTTTAGGGGCAAAGTTGATACTTTCGGCTCGTAATGTTACCGAGCTTGAGAGAGTCAAAACTGCAAATGTTGGCAAGTAAAAGATGTATCAAATCTACAACATGAATTTTAATAGAGCCCTAATCTAGTTCTCATTTTCTGCTTGTTAATATATATAGGAAAGTATCCAGGTGCCAGCATTGAGATATTACCTTTTGATTTGGCATCTGATGAAGAAACTCTGAAAGATGTGGTTCAAAAGGCCGAGTCCCTCTTCTCTAGTTCTGGTGTGGATTATATGGTGCATAATGCAGCCTTTGAGCGTCCGGTCAGTGTTTCTAGTTTCATCACAAACAACGCTTCTTTTTGTACTTAGTCAGATCATTTAATACTGATTAATAAAGGTTTCTAACGGCTCTTTCTACAGTATGAGGCAAGACTCATTGTCTTGCCTGAGATAGCTAGCTAGTCTCCATTTGATCATCTTAAAATGTTTATTTTCTATTTGGTATGCAGAAGAGAAAAGCTCTGGATGAAACCGAGGAAGGGCTTCGGGTACTGATACCTACAACTTACAAGATAACATCAATATTTAGCTTTAAAAAGCCAGTTTGTTTCACAGTTAGCGTTCAAAAGTGATTGGATCTCACTTCTTGTAGTGAGTTCAAACATCTTTTTTCCTTCTATAAATGTATGGAGATGAGTTCTGATTCTTTAAACTCACCATGATAAATATGAAAAATTAATTTCCATTTTGAAGGTTAGGCAGTCACCTTTGATTTTTTCAGTTTATTTTGGACTAGCAAATAATATTAAATTAAGTAGATGATGAGAATATTATTTTTACTAGTTACATTAAGATTATAATGAAAATTTAGTGTGAGGGTGAGTGAGAGTGAAACTTGCTGCCTTCAGAAACTAAGGTTCACGAGAAGTGAATTTTCACCTTTGAGTTTTTCAGTTTATTTTGGACAATAGTAGATAATATTAAATTAAGTAGATGATGAGAATATTATTTTTACTAGTTACATTAAGATTATAATGAAAATTTAGTGTGAGGGTGAGTGAGAGTGAAACTTGCTGCCTTCAGAAACTAAGGTTCACCAGAAGTGAATTCCTGCTGAACAATTAAGTTTTAATGCAACTCTCATTTGGAATTGAGATCCAAACACTTCCAAATACTTAACAGTGAGATAAACTTGCACAAAGAGAAGTAATGTTTTGACTGACATGTCTTCTGCAATTAGGCTATATTCAACACTAATGTGTTGGGGACAATTACTCTTACGAATCTTCTTGCACCTTTCATGCTTAAAAGGGGACGGGGGCATTTTGTTGTGGTACGTTTAAAAAAAGAAATATTTAGAAGTTTATTTTGCTTAAAAAAATTCTTATCTCCTAATTGAATCTTACTTTCAGATGAGTAGTGCTGCGGGGAAGTGCCCTGCACCAGGGCAGGCTATATACTCGGCATCCAAGCATGCACTCAATGGATATTTTCATACTTTACGCTCTGAGGTATTACTTCTGATATTTAATTTATGCTTGAGAAAGGAAATCTATCTAGGTTTGTCTGGCATTAATCCGTTTGTTCACATTCATAAAAATCCAAACTACATCTAACCTTTAATGTATATCAGTGTATGAAACTTCTATAAGCATGTTTTCATTTAATTTTAGATTTTAATCCCTTGAGCTTAAATTTTCATTGCTTCTTTTCTCATAGCACCTTACAAGGTCCTTGAACACAAATGCACTTGTAAAGCAAGAGTGATCATTTCAAATTTTTTTGGGTATGTAAAGAAGAAATAAATTGCTCTAGAAATGAAAAACTAGATACAAACTCGCACGATATGCCTGCGCCTAGCTTCCGAGGGTTGATTCCCTCTTGAATCCCCTCTTCAAATTAGAGATCAAAACATAGACGCCCAAATGATAATCCTAAGACTCTTCTCCACTATATTATATAGATTAGAGTGGGCATACATCATTATTACCAAAATATCCCCAGTGCTACATAAAAAAAAGAGAAGCACATGCGATACTACAATGACAGGGTTTGGCGAGACAGGATTGGGTTTGAGGAGTCGTAATCGTACAGTTAATACTCCCCTCTTGGAATTCGACATTGTCTCAAAGGTCGAGGCTCGAAGTGGTCGTTCACGGGCATAAGAGGATTTAAGCCCGCGAAGTCAGGGTCATCATCTTCAACATCAACCAATAAACGCAGTTCCTTGAGAGGGCATTTATGTGTTGGAGAGTACGGATGCTTTCAGCAGTAAAGGCCAAGTCAGTAGAGCTCTTGACACTCTTGGTGAAGTAAGTACTGATGTGGTGAAGGTTCTGTTGGCTGAGGGACTGATGGGGGTGGTGGCGTGCCGAGTAATGGAGGCCCAACCAGAGGTGGAGGATCCAGTCAGTGGAGTGGTGGCTGGGTTAGGGAGGTAACATAAGCTGGGGGAGTGGCCGAGAAGAGGGAGGCAGTGGGGACACACAGAGTTCCTCTTCGATGCAACGAACTTGCTCCATTGCTCTGGAGAGGGTGGATGGGTTGTTGTAAACCATCTAGGAAGTATTGATCCGGGAGGAAGCCTGTGACGTGCGTGGATACCTCGATGAACTCAGTGACGTTGGACCCGACGGTGTTAAATTGACAAAAGAAATCATGAATATTTGGCGCGTCCAATGCACCCAGTGGAGCACTAGGTCTTCCATGTAGATTTTGTCCATTGGGACCTGATTGGCGGAGGTGGAATGGAGAACGAAGAACTGTTCGGCGCGAGCTATCCAACCGAGGGGGTCAATGTCATTGAATACTGGGATCTCAATACGGCGAAGGTGGGCCGAGTGAATGTCCTCGAAGGTGTTTATGAATCTCATGCAGTTAACTATGGGCCCATAGGAGCGCGCCGGCGGTGGCAGAGCTGGGGAACCAATGGACGATAAGTGACTGTGGTCACGAGCTTACTGAGGAGCGTGAGATCTTCCAATGGAGCTTCCAGCTGATCCAAGCAAAGTTGATGGAGGCTGAAGCAGAGGCGTCCTCATTGGCGTGAATGTCCATTGAATGTGTCATGTACATGAAGCAGAGTGGAAGAGTATATGAAGGTTGTTGGTCGGTGTAAGGGGGAGTGCCTATAGTAGGTAGTTGCACCCAGGGTAGGCCTATACAAGACTGAGGAGCAACCGTAGGGGAATTGGGGTTGCGACTAGAAGAGAAGTGGGTGCAATCAGGAATGAAGAGGCGTGACCCTATGTGTCGCTGGAGACGATTGTTGGTGTCAATCAAGGCGGAGGCAGGACTCATGCAAAAGTTCTTGAGTGGCGCTGGAACGTGGATCGTCGGCTTGGGAAGCTTTAAACCACCGAGAGAGATCTGCTTTAGTCTATTGGGAGAAGACAATTGAGAGCCTCTGACGCATCGAGCGATGTCATTGGAATGAAGGATATACGGTCTACGAGAAAAAAGAAATGCCCATACTGGAGGGATGACGTCGTCAACTGAACTAGACCCGACCACGAGAATCGTGTGACTGCGGAAATCAACGTCGGTCTTGGCATTGGAAGATGATCGGAAATCAGATTAGAGTTTTGGAATGAATCCTAATTGATTAAAATGCTCGGCGGATGGCCGTGACAAGAAGGTTGGGCTAATTGGTACGTAGCAAGGAAATAAATTGCACTAGAAATGGGAAACGGGATATAACCGCACGTGGTATGCTCACGCTTAACTTTTGAGCTTTGGTTTCCTCTTGAAGCCCCTCTCCACTGAGATATCAAACCCTAAAAGTCCAAAAGCTAATCCTAAGGCTTCTTTCCAATCTCCTACATAGGCTAGTGAGGGCATGTAATGCAACGACAAGTGCATTAAGAGGTAAATCTTGTCTTCGAGTTTTGATATTAAAATTTAAGACATTATTAAGAATAAAATATTATAAAAAAAGAAGACTCCATAATGATGAAAATGATTAATTGATAGTGCTGAGCATCAAAGTTTCGACAAATCAGAAATTTTACTTTTTATCCCTTTATATTATTTTCGAGTCCTTCTTAAATTTTAGAATTTATTTAGTGGAGTCGTAATTTTGATTTATTTGGTGTAAATGTGATGCAACTCAACTTGCATTGTCAATTTAATTTACACAATTTTATTTTTATGCAGCGCATGTCTCCGCACATTTTTATTTGTTGTTGTTGTATGCACGCTAGGCGTGCTCCTGTATACATGTTTGTTTCACACATTTCATTTACGCTCATTGTTACGACTTATTGGCGTGACCAATTAATAAGATCTTGAATAAAATGGTCCGTCAAATTAGACTTAGTGTTAGTTTGGGCAAGCAATGAAATATAAAAATATTTTATTAAGATATTATCTTAAAATTAAAATAAATATCGTACCATTAATTTAAGATAATAGTTAATGAAGAAATTAATATCACTATAATAGATATTCATTCCATATTTTGTTAATGAGTTATGCACAAAATTCATTTCCTTTCCAAAAGACAGCATTCCGACAAAGCAATTTCCTTTAAAAAAACCTTCCTCTCATTTTCGGCAGACCAAAATAAAGCCAACTATGCCTTTAAAAGATCCCCTTTCTGTTTTGAGTAGCTAGGAAAATGGAAAAACCAAGTTTCTTCTCGGTTTTTCCCAAGTCCGATCCGATTCTCCCTACCCCTAGGGCTCCAGTGCTCACCTTTCCTTCTCATCCCCGATGGCCTTGAAATCTCTAATATCGGAACTGTCGTCCCACCCACAGGACCCCGACGATCTTCGTCGCCTTCTTGCAGGACTCCACCTCCACTATCGTCAGCCTCTGTGTGCTGCGGCGACCGACACCTTCCCACCTTCCGGCGACATCAACATGAGGCTTGCTAGCTTCTGTAGATTCCCGACCCGTTTCTCTGTCCAGCAACCTGTCTAGCGTAAAATTATGTTATGTTTATTTGATTTTTATAATTTCAGAGCTTGCCCTACTCTCGTTATGCTTGTTTGTCGTTAATTAAAATATTCCCGCATGTTCATTTATTTTGCCCGTGCCCGTGGATTCTCATTTTCGGGGCGTTCGTCGTTTGAGTGTTGATTATTTGAGAGCATCCTCCTAGGCCTAGGTTAATCACCTTATATATATATCTACTTGGAGTAGGCGTGCACAAAAAAACCGGTCCTAACCTATCAGCCGACCCCCTCCCTCTCTCTCTCAATCACTCTCTCTCACTCACCCTCTCTCACTCTCTCTCTCACTCACTCTCACTCACTCTCTCACACTCACTCTCTCATACCGACTCCAAATGGCTTCCTCCTCATCCACGCTGTCGTCCTCCTCCGTGTCTGTCGCTCATGAGATAATAGAGCACCACCACAAAGCGGCAGTATGGGAGAACTTTGATAAAGTGCGGATCGATGGCGAAATAAAGGCGAAGTGCAAACTTTGCGGGAAGCCAATGATCTTTGGCAACAATACAACACTGGTCCGACATGTGAAATCTTGTATTTCTAAACAAGCCCCGAAGTCTACCCAAGCTCAAATTTTGGCGGCCGGGCACATTTGGACGTACGACCAAGCTCGACAACGAGAGCGACAAATGACGAACGTCATCAAAAAAGGACTCACATTCAACCACTACGACGATGAAGAAATGACGTCTTACATTCACGACGTACTCCAGCCTAAATATCGCTAGGTAAGTCGTATTACAACTAGACGCGATGCTTTAGCGGCTTACTTGCAATCTAAAGAATATTTAAAAAACTTTTTGAAACATTCGACGGTCGCGTTAACTTAACGAGCGATGTTTGGACTAGCGGTATAATTGATGGGCTTTCTTGTATTTGTATTACTTGTCACTGGGTCGATCCAGATAATTGGGAACTAAATAAACATATAATTTGTTTTGAAGGATTTGAATATCCGCACACCGGTAAAAATATTTATCAAGTTATTATTAAAACTATTAGGGAGTTTAAAATAAAAGAAAAAATTATGAGTATTTCTTTCGATAACGCTTCAAATAATAGGATGACCGTCAAATATTTGTTATCAGATATGCAACCAATGTTAGATGAAATATTTTTTCATACGCGTTGTGTATGTCACATTTTAAATTTAATTGTGCAAGATAATTTACAATTTATGAACGACTACGTTAGTAAAATATGCACTATGTTAAGAGTTATTTATAGTTCCAAAAGAAGAAAACAAGATTTCAAAAAATTTGTTATTTCCCAAGGTAAAAAATTTTTAGGACCATCTTATGATATGCCTATACGATGAAACTTGACTTATAAACTGTTTAAGCGAGCTTTGTCACAAAATTTGTTACTAATACAGTTTTATAATAGTGTCGAAGCACATGATTTAGGCGCGTCGGACTGGGCCGTGCTCGAAGATTATGTAAATTTATTAGAAAGTTTCTATCGAGCAACTATTTTATCTGGAGTTTACTATCCTACTAGTTCATTAGTTATTGAAAATATTTTATTAATTTCCGAAACGTTTAAAAATTACAAAACGAACGAAATGCGGCGCCCGTTAATATTAATAATAGAGGTTTTTTTTAAAATATTACAAAGATAGGCCTCCTATGTTTTTTTGCGCCGCGACTTTGAACCCTTTAATGGGCGTAGACGGCGTAGAAAATTTTATAGAAGAAATTAATCGGAAATTAAATTTAGACGAATCCTCTAGTGCTTTTTTTTATGTTAGTGTTTCAAAATTTATTTCTGATTTTACTCGCCTTTATAATTATTATGATCAAATGTACGGATCGCGGCCTCGCGTAGAATCCACCCAACCTAAAACAAAAGATATTTAAAATAAATAAATTTTTAGAATTAGCTTCTAGGAAAAAACAAAGAACATAAAGTACTTTAAACGAATTAGGTTTATATAGCAAAACACAATTTTAAGATCATATAACCGCAAGCGAAATTGAAAATTTTGATA
The DNA here is from genome assembly GCA_033032865.1 of Dactylorhiza incarnata. Lineage (NCBI taxonomy): Eukaryota > Viridiplantae > Streptophyta > Magnoliopsida > Asparagales > Orchidaceae > Dactylorhiza > Dactylorhiza incarnata. Next base: position 371,469 of record JAWHQI010000026.1, on the reverse strand, counting down.
TTTTAAACTGGTGGAAATATAAAACTAATGTGTATCCTATTTTGGCCGTAATGACCCGTGATTTACTAACAATTCATGCTGGTACGGTAGATTCAGAGTCTGCGTTTTCTTTGAGTGGCAGGATTCTGAACGAGCGAAGAAGTCGTTTGACTGAAGAATCTTTGGAGATTTGCATTTGCTACAAGGATCATTTGGATGCTCTGAGGAGGATGCAACATATTTCGTCAATTGAAGATAGCGAGTCTGAAGTTGAAGACAAGCTGAATAACTTAAATATGGGAAGGGCAGAATAAACTAGCAAAATGTATTTTTCGTCAATTGAATGTAATTTTATTTTATTTTAAATGTATTTTTTATTTTATTTTAAAATTTAAATGTAATGTTGTTTAATTTTTCTAAAATGTATTGTAAATAATTTTGTAATTTGTTATGTTATTTAATTTTTAATAAAAATCAAATTTTATTTCAGTTTGAGTTTTATATTTTTCATTTTATATTTATTTCATTTTAATAAAAATTAAATGTTATCACAAAAAAATTTAATTTACTTTATATTTTTTATTTTTTTAAATAAAAAGACCGGTCCGGGACCCCTTGGGACCGGTCCTCCGGTCCCAGCCGGTCCTCCTCCAGAGGAGAAAAACCGGTCCCAGACCGGGACTGGTTTGAACGGGATCGGTTCGGGACTGGTCTTTTAAAAGACCGGTCCCGGACCGCCCCGGCAGTCTTTTTGTGTAGGACTAACTTGGAGGGATGGAGTTGTTGGTGTAAGTAGAAAAGGTGATAGAATTTTAGATCTTAAATTGGTCATAGGAAAAGAAACTATTAATATGATCAGTGCTTATGCGTCACAAATAAGATTAAGTGAAGCTATTAAAGTGCAATTTTGAGAAGATTTAGATGATTTAGTAAGGGAAATCCCACAAAGAGAAGATTTTCATTGGAGGAGACTTAAATGGACATAAAGAGAAAAAATACAGATTACACAACCGTTCATGAAGGATTTGGGTATGAAGAAAGAAATAAAGAAGGAAGAATAATTTTAGATTTTGCCATAACACATGAGCTAATTGTGACAAATATGCTTTTCATGAAGAGGTAAGAACATTTAATTACATTTAAAAGCGGATCAAATAAGTCACAAAGTAATTATTTTATGACTCGCAAAATGGATAAAATGATTTGTAAGGATTGTAAAGTCATAACAGGAGAAAGTTTGACAACACAACATAGGTTAGTGGTGTTGGTCGTGCAAATTAAATATAATAAATTTAAGACAGACAAAAGTGTTGCCAAAAATTCGGTGGTGGAACTTGAAGATGGAAAAACAGGTTACTTTCAAGACAACAGTTATGGAAAAACTAGTTGATGACCCTTATGTTGATCCTAGTGTCTCATGAGAAGTTATGTCTTCACATTTAAGGATAAGTGAAAAGAACGTACTTGGAGAATTAAAAGGTCGTGCACCCTCAAATAAAGAATCTTGGTGGTGAAAAGAGAAAATGCAAGACAAAGTGAGGGCAAAAAGTGTCAACTATAAAACACTACGCTTGTAGGAATAATGAAAACTTGGCAATGTATAAAGTCGTCAAGAAAGAAGCTAAACATGCAGTAAGTAAAGCAAGAAGTCAAGCTTATGAAGAATTTTATACGTGACTAAATACCAAAGATGGAGAGCGCGACATATATAAAATTGCTCGAGCTAAAGAGAGGAAGACAAGAGATTTAAGCCAATTTAAATGCATAAAGGATGAAACAAATATAATTTTAACAGATGACGTGGTTATTACAGAGCGATGAAAATGTTACGGGCCTACTCGGAGGTCGCCAAAGTCGTGGTCGGAGAGGGGGAAGATGACGAAGATACCGTGGAGCCCTAACCGCGGCTGCCTAAGCGGGGTTTGCTCATTGGAGGAGAGAGCTACCAAGACCTCACACAAGAGAATAAAAAAGTAGACTGATTTCATTCATATCCCATACAAGACCCCAATGGTCCCTTAAATAGAACATGCATGGGCATTACCGTAAATAGCCCGACACACACTAATAATAACATATAATAAAGAGAACAACATACGACTCGATAATAAAATAACTTTATGGGCACGTTGCCCATAACATCACTCTCTCCATTCAAAACGAGCTTATCCACAAGCTCAACTAACATGGAAATTTCATCCGACACCCTCTTCGTCAGAGTCCTCGACGTGTAGGTAGAACCGTAGAAGAGCTTCTTGCACCTGTGCCCGCGAGTGTACTGCTCGTCGCAGTTAAAACATAATTCATGAGTGCGTCGCTCCAACATCTTGGCCTGAGATAAACGACGGACGGGCGGATTAGGCTGACCCTCGGTCCGGCCCGGCTGAGTGCCGGTTGTTAAATTTTTGAAGTGGAAGAGGAAGTAGACTGAGCGGTCTATGGAAGTCAGACCGCAGTGTTCGCTGAGATCGGGCGGTCTCCACGATCTCCTCTGTTGGCTGGTCGCTGTATTGGCGCGGTCTGCACTGGCTTTCTAGCTTTATTGTCTTGGACGGATAGTTGTCCAAGTTCTGGTGATCGGGCGGTCTGCCTTACTGAGACTGCACGCGATCTGGATGGGCGGTTACTACACCTCTCTTTGGGCGGTGACGACATCCGTCTGTTTGCCTATAAATAGAGAAGTAGTGCTCGTCATTCATAACTGAGAACTGTAAGAACTAGAGCTTGGGTTGTTTGTGCCGATCTCATTTTTGAGGTCCCACGGTCTGGAAGTGTGTTGACCGTTTGTTGTGTTCGCAGGTTAGCGGCCAACAGTCAGCAGTCTTCTTCCTTTCCCAACTTTGAATAACCAGTTCGCCAGCGGTCTCCTCTGGGCGACCTGTGTTGAGTTCTTGTGCTGTTCGCAACAAGCTCGACGATCAAGTGACTTAGCGGTCAGGCGATCATAGTTGCGGTCAGGCGACAACAGTTGCACTTCAGTTCTCTGTTCGCGGGTAGCTTCTGTGGTCATGCGACCTTGCGGTCAGACGATCAAGAAGTGCGTATAGGTTGTGTTTTCAGTAGTTCAATAAGTCAGCAGCTCGCGCGGTCTGAGTTGGCGGTCTGGCAGTTTGCAGGTTGGCGACCTGTGCTGTTCACGCGGTCTCAGTTGTTCCGTGCGGTCTGACCTTTTCAGCGGTCTCTGGCGGTCTCCGTTATTACTGATCGCCAGTTTTGTTTGTCTCTTTGTTTCTCCCTGTTTTATGATAAATCATGTCTCGCCCTGTATACCTCGCATTGCAAAGAGATAGATTAATACAAGATCGATTTTTGCTCTTCTATTGTTGCTGGTTGCTTGCTTGGTATGGTTGTAGTGTTCCTGCGCCTGGTTCCTGCTTTTAAGTATTTCTGCTTTGGTGTCTGAGCTGAAATCTATCACCAAATATCAGAGATAGAGAAATTTTAACATGGTATCAGAGGGATAGTTGGCTTGAGCAGTGTTCAACCTCAGTATCTTGCTTGAGATTTTTGGAAGTAAGTTAACCAGCGGGATATCAATGGAAGGAGGTTATGCAAGAGGTCTTGGTATTGAGCTCCTTACGCAGACTAACTTTAAGAAGTAGAAGTCTTGCATGAAGAGCTATCTTCTTGGCGAGGAGTTATGAGAGGTAGTTGGAGGAGATGCGAGACAACCTGTTGTAGCTGCTGAAGGGAATGCTGAGCAGGTGAAAGCTTGGAAGAGAACAAATGCGAAAGCTGAGTTCACTCTCAAGCGTGCTATCATTCCTGATCTCTTTGACCACATCATTGGGTGTCGGTCAGCTGCTGAGATTTGGACAGCCTTGGATGGTTTGTTCAATAAAAAGAATGTTGCTCAGCTACAGTTTCTTGAGAATGAGTTGGCGAAAGCAACTCAAGGAGACTTGTCTATCTCATCCTTCTTCCTGAAGATGAAGAACCTGTGCTGAGATATCGGCATTGGACCCGGAAGAGCCTATCTCAGAAGCGAAGCTGAAGATGCACATAATCCACGGCTTGCGGAGGGAGTATGTGGCCTTTGTTACTTCTGTACAAGGTTGGGCCAATCAACCATCGTTGCTGGAGCTGGAAAACTTGCTTGCTTCGCAGGGGAGTTTAGCTAAGCAGATGACGGGGATATCTGTTTCCGGGGGAGAGAGTGAGGTTCTTTACTCAGGTAAAAAAAAGAGATGGGATAAGAAGAAGAAGTCATCTGGAGATGATGGTCCATCTACTTCATATCAGCAGGAGAGGAGCTATGCTCCTAAGCGTGATGGGAAGAAGAAGGAAGGACCAAGGTGCTTCAGATGCAACAAGCCTGGTCACTTTAAGAGAGACTGCAGAGTTAATCTTCAGCCAGAGTATGCCGCAGGAAAGGAGGAGGCTGGTCCAATACTGAAGGTAGTTGGGGTGGTGGAGGTGCTTTCATGACGGGCACTTGTGTTCGGTCTTTGGCTTCCATCAACTACCAGGATGGTTGGATAGTGGATTCAGGGTGTGGTAATCACCTCACCGGGGATGAGTCCAAGTTCTCTTCTTTGCAGGCATACTTAGGTAATGATGCTATCGTTACAGCTGATGATACTGTTTATGCAGTAGAGAAGGAGAGAGTTGTTTTTTTAGGCAGTGATAGAGGTCCACTCACCTTAAGGAGTGTATATCATGTGTCGGGAATGAAAAAGAACCTCTTCTCTGTGACCAATGCTGTTGATGCGGGATATCACGTTCTGTTCGGCCCAACAGAAGTGAAATTTCTCCGAAACGTGTCAAGCGTGAAGGCTGACGTCACTCATATAGGAAGGAGGGTAAAAGACTTGTTTGTTTTATCAACAAGTTCCTATGTTGATAAGATGAGAGCTAACGACAGCGCTGCTATCTGGCAACGAGAGACTTGGGCATGTTGGGATGGATAAGCTGAAAGCTATGGCGGCAAGAGGCCTGGTGAATGGCTTGCCTAGTCTTTTATCTTTTGGAGATGGTCATGTTTGTGCGGGATGTCAGTTTGGTAAGGCTCATCGCCTTTCATTTGACAAGTCACAAACCAGATGCAAAGCACCATTGGAATGTATCCATGGTGATCTGTTTGGACCAACTGCAACTGCCAGTCTTGGAGGTAGCAGGTATATGCTGATCTTGATTGATGACTTCACTAGGTATACTTGGGTATACTTTATGAAAGAGAAGTCTGAGGCGTTCAAGAAGTTTGTGGAGTTCAAGGAGCTCGTGAAAGGCCGGCTTGGCTTGCGGATCAAGAAGTTTAGAACTGACAATGGAGGGGAGTTCACCTCTAGTGAGTTCTTCAACTTCTGCAGTAAGCATGTCCGGAGAGAGCTCTCTTGTGCACATACTCCACAACATAACGGAGTTGCAGAGCGGAAGATCCGTCATCTAACGGAGACCTGCAAATGTTGGCTTCATGCTAAAAGCATTCCTAGTCCTCTGGGCGGAGGGAATGTCTTGTGCAGCTTACGTCATCAATCAGATGCCTCTCAGTCCTATCAACATGAAGACTCCTCATGAGTTGATGTTCAAGGAGAAGCCAAGTATGGAACACTTTCGAGTGTTCGGACCTACCTGCTATGTGCATGTTCCAGATGCTCTTAGAACGAAGCTAGATGCAAAAGCAAGGTAGTTAGTCCTCGTCGGTAATGATGAACGGAAGATGGGTTGGAGATGCATGGATCCCTAGACACGAAGATATGTGGTCTCAAGGGATGTGGTATTTGACGAGCTAACTTCATACCAGGGTAGCTCATCTGTGGAGCTACAAGAGAGCAGGTCAGATGAAGGGCAAGGAGAAGCTGCAAGGGAAGTTCTGGTGGAGTTGTCTGTTTCACCAGGTGCTCCAGTTGCTTCTAGCTCTGGGACATGTGCTTCAGGTTCTGGAAGCAGGAGGAGCGATGCTCCAAGTGTGCCCGGGAGGAGAGCTAGTCCAGAAGTTGCAGCAGAAGAGGTGGATCAGGGTAAAGCCCTGCGGAGGTCCAAGAGGACTATCATTCCACCAGCTCGGTATACAGGGGGCATCTGGTGAGCTTTGTCTCGTGTTTCTTTGCTGGCCCCTTGGATGAGCGAGAGCCATCATGCCTTGAGAACGCCACTGGAGTCAAGGAGTGAGAAAATGCCATGGATGAGGAGATGGCTGCCCTCAAGAAGAATGAGACCTGTGACCTTGTGCCCAAGGTTGATGACATTACTCCTGTGACGTGCAAGTGGGTTTACAAGCTGAAGAAGAAGGCTGACGAGAGTATTGAGCGATACAAGGCTCGCCTTATAACTCGAGGGTTCTCTCAACAGTACGGAGAAGATTATGAAGAGACATTTAGTCCTGTGGCCAAGATGACTTCAGTTCGAGTGGTGATTGCGTTGGCAGCTTGCCAATGATGGAAAATTTGGCAACTTGACGTAAAGAATGCGTTTTTGTACGGTGAGATTGACAATGATATTTTCATGGTGCAGCCACCTGGTTATGTTTCTGAAGTTCATCCAGAACATGTCTGCAAGCTCAAAAAGGCTCTTTACGACTTGAAGCAAGTGCCTCGGGCGTGGATGGGCGGTTACTACACCTCTCTTTGGGCGATGACGACATCCGTCTGTTTGCCTATAAATAGAGGAGTATGGCTCGTCATTCATAACTGAGACCTGTAAGAACTAGAGCTTGGGGTGTTTGTGCCAGTCTCATTTTTGAGGTCGCGCGGTCTGGAAGTGTGTTAACCGTTTGTTGTGTTCACAGGTTAGCGGCCAGCAGTCTTCTTCCTTTCCCAGCTTTGAATAACCAGTTCGCCAGCGGTCTCCTCTGGGCGATCTGTGTTGAGTTCTTGTGCTGTTCGCAGCAAGCTCGGCGATCAAGTGACCTAGCGGTCAGGCGATCAGAGTTGCGGTCAGGCGACAACAGTTGCAGTTCAGTTCTCTGTTCACGGGTAGCTTCTGTGGTCATGCTACCTTGCGGTCAGGCGATCAAGAAGTGCGGACAGGTTGTGTTTTCAGCAGTTTAATAAGTCAGCAGCTCGCGCGGTCTGAGTTGACGGTCTGGCAGTTTGCAGGTTGGCGACCTCTGCTGTTCGCGCGGTCTCAGTGGTTCCGTGCGGTCTGACCTTTTCAGCGGTCTCTGGCGGTCTCCGTTATTGCTGATCGCCAGTTTTGTTTGTCTCTTTGTTTCTCTGTGTTTTCTGATAAATCATGTCTCGTCATGTATACCTCACATTGTAATGCGATAGATTAATACAAGATCGATTTTTGCTCTTCTATTGTTGCTGGTTGCTTGCTTGGTATGGTTGTAGTGTTCCCGCGCCTGGTTCCCGCTTCTAAGTATTTCTGCTTTGGTGTCTGAGCTGAAATCTATCACCAGATATCAGAGATAGAGAAATTTTAACATCAGTGTCAATGGGCAAGTATGTCTCCAGTGCTAGCTGAAGGCAGCGGTCGCATAGCCTGGCCAGACTCATAGCAGTCACTAGGTCAGGCGGGGCCTCGAATTCTACATCCAGTCGCAGGTGGTCACGAAGCCCGGCGATGAAGATGACGACATGCATCTCTGGGAAAAGTGTGACGTGCGCTAGAAGAAGCTGAAATTGGTCCAAGTATTCGTCCACGGAACCTAGCTGGCGTAATGTTGTGAGAGCACTAAGGGGGTTACTGCGGATGGGAGGACCGAAGCGCAGGTTGCAGAGTCGCTTGAAGTTGTCCCATGTCAGTGTCGGCTGATCAGTGAGGTGGCGAGTGACCCAAAGCATGGCCGAGTCGAGAAGATGGAAGGAGGCCAGAGGAAGTTGTTCAGCTGCCGGGGTTTGTTGGTGGCCAAAGAATTGCTCGCATCTGGTGAGCCAACCCAGGGAATCAGTTTTTCCATCGTATGTTGGAAATTCTAACCTGGTGTAGCGTGGCAGAATCGCAGCGTCGGGGTGTGCTAGGACCGGTCGCGGTGGTTCCTGGACTGTCAATGACGGCGGTGGCGCGTGGCGAATAAGTGGCGGGCCTGACTACTGCCCGCTTGATCGTGTGCGGAGGCGGTAGAGAGATCATCGATGCGGTTGGAGAGCGCAGTAATGGCCTCCTGATGACGATCCGCGAGGGCAGCTTGCTGCTCCATGATGACCTGCAGCATGGACATAATCTGACTCATTGGATCCGACGGGTCACCCATAATGCGGGATAAGGAGCGGTTACGAGGACGGCTGGAGTGCTCCGAGGCAGCTGGTTGGGAGTTGCCGCGAAAGCCGCGTCGTCTCCCAATGGCGTCAAAAATATTTTAAGCTCGAGGCAATGAAAAAATGTAGGGTTGTTTGAGGGTTGTAATAATAATAAAATGTAGGGCTGTTTTGGAATGGGTTGTATTAAAGAGATTTTTTTTAAGATGCTGGGAGTAGAGGCACATGTTGTTGTTCCCGAGGGAGCGCTGTAGCGGTTCGATGCAGAAAGCAGCAGGCGAGTGGCTCGATGAGGTGAAATGCTTGGCGAGGGGCTCGATGGGACATAACAGACGGCGTGGGTTGCGTCGGAAAGGGCTGATCGTGCAGGAGGAGGCGACTGGAAGAGCGAGTTGGCGTCGAACAGGCGTAACGAACTCAACGATGGTGCCACTATTCTTGATTGCAGGGCTCGGCTGTGGCGTTTGCTGGTCTCGACGGCCAGACCTCGACTGAGGGTTGCTGGTCTCGACGACAGAGCTCGACTGAAGGCCTCGGCTGTGGCGTTTGCTGGTCTCAACGGCCAGACCTCGACTGAGGGTTGTTGGTTTCGACGACAGAGCTCGACTGAGGGCTGCTGGTCTCGACGACAGAGCTCGACTGAAGGCTGTTGGTCTCGGCGGCAGAGCTCGACGTCGGTAGTGCTGGTCTAGACAACAGGGCTCGACGAGGGAGAATGCGCAGGGTTGACAACACCGGTCAGGAGGAAGTAACAATGGAATGAAGGAGGCGGGCGCGGTGCCGGAGCGCTTCAGAGCGAGTTTATCATGTGTTGACGGAAGGGGACCGAGAAGCTCTAATACCAAAGTTGTTATGGGCCTACTCGGAGGTCGCCAGAGTAGTGGTCGGAGGCGGGGAAGATGGCGGAGATACCGTGGAGCCCTAACCGCGGCTGCCTAAGCGGGGCTTGCTCGTTGGAGGAGAGAGCTACCAAGACCTCACACAAGAGAATAAGAAAGTAGACTGATTTCATTCATATCCCATACAAGACCCCAAAGGTCTCTTAAATAGAACGTACATGGGCATTTCCATAAATAGCCCGACACACACTAATAATAACATATAATAAAGAGAACAACATACGACTCAATAATAAGATAACTTTATGGGCACGTTGCCCATAACAGAAAAATATACTTTTACCAACTCTATAATGAAACAAAAGACAATGAACTGAACTTGAAAGAGTTAAGTAAATCAGAGGAGTATAAGAACATAACGTTTTATCGTAAAATTCAAGTATTGGAGGTAAATGATGCTCTAAAGAAGATGAAAAATGGAAAAGCGGTTGCGCCAGACGTATACCCATCGAAGTATGGAAATGTTTTATGGCTTACATGTTTTTTCAATAAGATACTGAAGTCAAAGAGGATGTCAGACCAATGGATAGAAAGTATCTTGGTACTTTTGTATGAACAAAGGAGATAAACAAAATTGTGTTAATTACAAATGAATTAAATTAATGAGTCATAACATGAAACTATGAGAACGAGTAATAAAAAGAAGAGTAAGATGAGAGACTAGCATCTCAGAGAATCAATTTGGATTCATGCCAGGGAGGTCGACCATGGAAGCTATACATCTCTTGAGGAGACTCATTAACAACTATCGAGAAAGAAAACAAGATTTGCATATGCTGTTTATCGATCTTGAGAAGGCTTATGATAGGGTTCCAAGAGAGATCTTATGGAGAGTTAGAAAAGAAAGGTGTAATTGTATCATACATTGACATAATCAAAGATATGTATACAAATTCAGTGACGAGGGTTAGGACATCCGGAGGATTAACACAGGAATTCCCTATCACTGTTGGCTTACATTAAGGTTCAGCTTTAAGCCCTTGTCTCTTTACCCTTATCTTAGATGAGCTCACCAGACATATCCAACAAGCAATACGTTGATGTTTATTGTTTGCGGATGATATCGTTTTGGTCGATGAGACGCGCAATGGTGTAAACGCGAAACTTGAATCTTGGCGAGACTTTAAAAAAGAAGGGTTTCATGTTGAGCAGGGCAAATACAGAGTATATGAAGCTTAAATTTAACAGTGCAAGAAGGACGGATGACTTCGTTATTAAGTTGGGTGATCAAGATATTTCCCGCAGTGAGTGCTTTAAATATCTTGGATCGATAATTCAAAAAGATGGAGGTGTTGATAATGATGTGATACTTAGAATCCAAGCAAGTTGGTTGAAGTGGAAAGGCGCGTCAGGGATCTTATGTGATCGTAAACTACCATTAAATATTAAAGGCAAGTTTTACCGTACTGCAATTAGGCCAACGATGCTCTATGGTTCTGAGTGTTGGGCAGCGAATTGTGTACATGAGCAAAAAATGGGAGTTGCGGAAATGAGAATGCTTAGGTAGATGTGTGGACACACGAGACTGGATAAAATTAGGAATGAATGTATCAAGGATAAGACAGGAGTGACACCAATTGCAGAGAAGATGCGAGAAGCTCGACTAAGATGGTTTGGACACGTACAATGGAGAACATTAGAGGCACCTGTTAGGCGTTGTGAGAATTTAGTCACTAGGCATGTTAAACGGGGGAGGGGTAGACCAATAAAGACTTGGAATGAGACTATGGAAAACATGATGTACTTAGGCATTAGTGAGATTATGACTAAAAGATAGGGCACAATGGCGACAAAGGATCCATATAACCGACCCCACTATAGCGGGATAAAGGCTCGAATGTTGTTGTTGTATATATATATAATTTTAACTCATAAAATAAAAAAAAGTATAAAAAAGATTTCATTTAGCTTAATTTATGGCCGGCTGTTTTGATTAGAGGCTTAATGGAATTGGATAATTACTACTATACCCTTATGTGGAATCGTAATTGGCTTAGTTTGGACCCTTGGTCTAATGGTTGGAATCAAAATGACTTTATCGTTATTGACTTATTAAAGGATTTAATTTATCGCTGTCCCGCTCTGTTTCTTATCAAGAACCCTCCAAAATCCCGAGCCCTTGTTGCTCCCTGTTGCTGCGCATCCTGCTTTTGGCCGATCAACACTGAAGGTTATGATTTCTCGTGAGGTTTTGGGTTTAAATCCACGATATTACTTCTATCTTTATGTTATGGGCTTGCTGGAGTATGGATGGAGGCGGAGGATACGGTGGAGTCGGAACCGTGGTTGCCTAGGCAGGGTGTGCTCGGGAGGAGAGAACTACCAAAATCTCATAAACAAGGACAAGGGAAAAAAGCTAATTTTTGCTTCCTCCTTCCATACAATCCACGCCTTTAAATAGGCTTGCAAGACCCCATTAATGCAACTCCTAACCTCTAACCATGACACTCCCAACTCATAAAGACAACTCAAAGACAACATAAATGCAAGACAACACAATAATAATGAGAAATCACTAATAAGACAACAATAAAGATAACTAGGCCCGCTGCGCGAGGCCCATAACATCTTACCCGACCTTCAAATCGAGCTTGTCCTCAGGCTCGAATGAAGCTCAGCCGATTGGATCATCGGGCTCCTTTATTACGCACCATAGCTCCCAATAGCGAGTCACTATATCGGAGACCGTAGCGAGCAGTAGGACGTCATCGTGCTCACAAATGTCATAAAGGTCTGTGGGGATTGTCTTGGAGAGGGTGCTAGATGAGGAGAGACTGTCATGCATAATGACAGAGGATACTGGATGGAGGTGTATGATAGAACGAAGACATGAGGCTCAAAGCCACAGAGATTCACGACACCGAAAGCGAGAGTTGGTTCTGGAGGAGGCTCATAATAAGCAGAACAATCAACGACTTCGATGTCAGCTCCAAGATCTGAAGACGAGCGAGCAATTGTTTATGTTCGTGTGCAGCAATCAGGTCGAATCTGGTGAGGATGGTCGTGTCGCAGCTTGCCATTGTCGAGGCGTGAGAGACCATCTTGGCCTCCCAATATTCATGTCGGGACGCCTCAAATGTCATTTGTAAAAAATGTAATTAATTAATTACCAATCAAGGAATCAATTAATTATTTATTATTAATTTTGAATGAATTGATAATTAACTCACCAAATAATTGGCTAATCAATTAAAAATCAATTCATTTCTTTTTTTTGGGCCAGCTGGCTGAAATGGAAAGGCACTGGACTTAAAAAGGAACATGGTCGTCTGCTGCTTTGGGGGCTCGAAATGGGAGTCTGCCGGTTTTGCTTTTCTGCATGGGCTTAGCAGGGACATGAAGGAAGAAAGATATGGCTGTGCATAGGGCTCGAGGACGCTATGTCTGCTGCGCCGTACTCCCTTCGTGTGAAGGAAGATGAGGAAAGGGAAACGATGGTTGACTGGCGCTGGGAGCGGCATTGTCCTTCTTGGAAGTGGACGAAAGCGATGGCGTCGAGGTCGTTGTTGTGCGCAAGGTCGAAATTGTGCAAGTCGACAACGATGATGACGTGCCCAAACTCGCAGGACGTCAGTTCTTCTTCGGGGGGGGGGGGGGGTTCTCAAACCTAGAATTCTTTCTACTGGTGGTGAGCGTCTCGTGAGAACCAGAGCAGGAAGGAACGAGGCTTCCTTCTGCTGCTGACCACTGCCTTTTTTTGGAATTGCGGGTATGTGGCTGGATCGGCGGAAGAGAGGAGGATCGATTGCTCTAATACCAGGTTGTTATGGGCTTGCCAGAGTATGGCTGGAGGCGGAGGATATGATGAAGCCAGAACCGCGGCCTGCCTAGGTGGAGTGTGCTTGGGAGGAGAGAGCTACCAAAATCTCATAAACAAGAACAAGTGAAAAGAGACTAGTTCTTGCTTCCTCCTTCCATACAATCTACGCCTTTAAATAGACTTACAAGACCCCATTAATGCAACTCCTAACATCTAATCATGACACTCCCAACTCATAAAGACAACACAAAAGACAACATAAATGCAGGACAACGCAAAAGACAACATAAATGCAAGACAACATAATAATAATGATAAATCACTAATAAGACAACAATAAAGAATTACTAGGCCCGCCGCTCAAGGCCCATAACACTTTACTCTTTTCATTCCTTATGCTGAATGGTGGCTTCGATGGTTGCATTTCGTGGATGGCAGAAGCCCTAGTTTTGCAAATAGACTTAGATCTCCTGATTTTGTTTCTTCTTTTCCTCTATCTATACGAAGAATTGAGGTTATTATGGGATATTATGCTAATCTCTTGCAAATCACCATTCCTCTTATACAATGGCAACAATTTCTATATTAGTTGTTGGTGGGGGCTGTTTTTGGGTATTGTGATGAAATATGACTCTATCCTTACTCTTCCTTGTATCATCTCTCTAAAAAGCTGAAGAAATGTTTAGGTGGTTTCTATGGCTATGCATTTTGTAGAAGGGGTAAAGAACCTTACTAGATATGCATATTCCCTTAATTCTTTCCTCCTTTTTATCTGTTCAAAGTTTTGGGTTGTTATGCTGCTTCATGCAAACTTCCCTTTTAGAAAGCCTACATTTTCTGACTTATTTGTTTTGGGGTGGGGTGGGGAGCTTTATTTCAGTATAGTATTCCTTTTTCTAATTGTGGATTGGAGTGGTATGATGATTCTTATCCTCCTAATGAGTAATGACGTTAGAGCAATCTTCCCCTCGTGGATGCAACTCATGCGATATAAAAAAATAAATTAAAATAATTGAAATTCAATTTGGGAACTATTATCTCCAGGCCCTTCGAGTCCCGATCGAGATTAAATCGTGTTTGAGATGGCTTCACGTGGGGGGATGGACATAGACTTATTAGGAGGGTGAGTAGTGCTCGGTGGAGTTATCTTTGTCATGTATGCATTTGAATTTTAGTTTGGGACAAAGTTCTCCGAATTCACTTATTTTTTCAAACATAGAGTTTTTGATTTAAAAACACACTTCTTCAAAAATGGTGCATGAAAAAAGATTTTTATGAGGTGTCGGTAAACTAAGCACACATCTAATAATGTTAAGTTGTTACACTACACAATCATGCAAGAGTAAGATTAAAATCATATGCAGATTATCAAAGAGGTGGGTGAGTAAAATCATTATCAACTATAAAACATTACTCATACTTAGAGACATGTTAATCAATTCTACACATGATTTCTATAATCAATTTCATTGCACATTACAAGATAATGTTCAAGGCATGACACAACATTGTTTTAAGATAATTGTAATAGAGAATTTCATTTTATTTTAATCTTGAAAAGATAAACCAAATCACCCTTGAAACATTGCAATGAATAGTAAGCAGTTTTTATAATTTGCCTTTATATAAAATACAAAAATACTAAGCACACATAAGGAGACAAAGAAGAAAAACATATTTTTGTTCTTTGAAATGGTTTTGTAATTTTGTATTTGATTTTTTTGTAAAAAGTTTTTGATTGATTTTGATTAGTTTTACATTTTTTTTTGTTTTTTGTATTGAAAGAGTAACAGGAAATGAACAGAAAATGCATAACTTGAAAAATATTTAATAAACACAGGAGTTTATACTACCGCCAACGTTAACAACCTACCGCCGCGCGTTAGTAACAGAAGTTGTATTTTCCAGAAAAATGCATGTTTTTGAAATTTTTCGCCTGATTATGTTTGTTCAGTGTAGGGGCTATGTAGTGGAACCAAGAAATCAGACAAGCATACACACAAGATGGGGGTTTATTGGCTTTAAGCTAAGATGTCCAAAACCCCTAATTCTAGCTTAAGGCAAATCGTGCATCAGGTAGAGGCTTGGTAAAAATATCCGCAAGTTGAGATTCAGTTCCTATAAAGTTTACATGAACATGTTCATTTTTTATGTGAAATTCATTATGGACATAGACTTATCAGGAAGCTGCGTGTTTGAGCTGAATAATAAGGATCATTCGTGCTTTTCTTGCACATTAAATTTCAAAAACACGAATATGATTTCAGTACTAAATATTGAAGTATATTATTGTATATTAAGCTTGAATTGTTCGTTTAGTTTTTATTCATGAATTTATTTAAATGTAACAAGAATGTTATTTTATATTTTTGCTATTTCTTATAACGATAACTACTAGTAACCCCTTTTCCTTTTTAAGCGGTTAAAGAAGGTAAAAATTTACTGTCGGTTGAAAAATCATGTAGATAATTAAATTGTTTTAGGTGAAGGATGAGCGGTTGTCGACGCCAATAGTAAGCAGACATAGGAGGAGAAGCGGATCCAGATGGAGAATTGTGTTTGGGTGGAGGTTATTACATCTGTTTTTGAAATGCTTGAAGCTCACCGGGAGAAATGCAAGGAACCAGACTGGAAGCATGATGACTTTCACTTCTAATGTCGAGTAGCATGACCATTAACAACATGACCTAAGTGGGAACTTCATTCAACTAGAATTCACACTTCAAAAATTTCGCATACAATACATGATTATTCAATGCCCGCAATACGCTTAAGGTGCTACTTGACACTAGAAGTGAAAATGGGTTATTGGTGGATCCAACAAAGGTGGAAGCACTTATGAATTGGCGCATGCCTACTGCAGTAATAAAAATGAAGAGTTTTCTCGATTTAGCAAGTTATTATATGAAGTTTGTAAAAGATTTTTCCAAAATTGCATTACCGCTAACTAAATTGACTCGGAAAAATGTTTTCTCTTAGGATGATGAATGCCAAAATGCGTTTGAAGAATTGAAAGAAAGTTTGACGACAACACCAGCCCTGGTAATGCCGTGTGTTTGAGATGTTATCTCATTCAATTTGGGAAATGTTATCTCATCCCCTTCAATTCCCGATCGAGAATAAATTGTGTTTGAGATGCCTTCAAGTGGTGGGGGGGGGGGGGGGGCACAAACCCTACGAGGACAAAGGAAACGGTAAAGCTGCGGTGAGTTCTTGCTTCTTTAACTTATGCTCAATTATTTTTAATAATTTAAATTCCTACAATATTCTTAGCTATGATTAATGAAAGAAAATGTTTTCTTTACATGCACTCGAATGTGATTTTAGTACTAAGATATTGAAGAATAATGTTGTATATTTAGTTTGAATCATTAATTTATTATTTCTTCGTGCATTTATGTTAATTCCGACTAAAGTCATTGAAAATTGAAATCTTTAAAAGGAAGGGCTTTGAATGACCTTATCTATATTTCCATTATGCCCAGACAACGTAAGTCGTCTGTAGGGAACCTAGGTAAAAAAAGAAAAGATGAAAGAACCTGAAAGGTGCTATTAATTAAAATGAACTCTTAAAGCATAAATTTGAAATAATGTCGTAAAAGAAAAGTTTAAATGATGACTAATGCATCGATGCATAAGGACACTGTTAAGGGTTAACCTCGGAGGAGGGTTGTGAATTTCTTGCTACTATGAAGATTCAATTCAGCTGTCCTGACCAGTCTCTATGCTAGGTGATATCCCTATATCAAAACAATTGTGAGCGTGCAAGAAAAACATGTAATGTGCTAAGGAGGGCGAGTATAAGCGAGTACTAAGGAAAAGGTAAAGCTGCGTGCAAGTAAAGCATGTAATGTGCCCATAATGAATGAATGAAAATATGAAATTTATCCTTAACATTGCCGACTGAAGAAAGATACGCCGAATGATAAGCTTTTAGGAATGAAAGCAAATGACTAAATTAAGAAAACGCTTAAACGATCAAACTAATGCGTAGAATCATCCTTATCGGTACAGATCCATATGAATACTGCATTATACCATACAAATGAACATAAGGTAGTTCAATTTCTATGCACTTTATTTAAATGTAGCAAGAATGTTATTTTGTATTTTTACTATTTCTTTTAACGGTAACTGCTACTGACCCTTGTTTTCTCTGAAGCAATTAAAGAAGGTAAAAATTCACTTAGTCGGTTGACTAATCCCATAGATAATTAAATCATTTTAGGTGTAGGACGAAGTGGTGGTCGATGCTAGTAGTAAGCAGGCAAAGGAGGAGAAGCAAATCCAGATGGAGAAAAAGTACTGTCTTTGGGTGGAGGTTATTACAACTGTTTTTGAAGTGCTCGACGCTCACCGGGAGAAATGCAAGTACTCGGAATGCAAGTATGACGAATTTCACTTCTATTTTAAATAAATGGGTATCAAGTAGGGTGTGTATATATATGTGTGTGTGTTTGTGTGTGTTAGATGTTAACAAATTTGTTGTAGCTCAGATATCAAGTATCAATTTTTGTGCTCTTATTTTCTGTGTATATTAAGGGCAGTTATCATGTAAAGTTTTGAACTCTAATGTAATGAAATGAAAAGTTCTATTTTGTACATTATTTTTCTTTTAGTCCTCTGTCATTTATTGAATGCTTCTATTTATGACGCATGCTAAATCTTCTTATCTTCCAACTCGGATTATGCCTGAAATGTAAACGTTCAATTCTAGAGGCTACCATAAAGGTGCCGTACTGCCGTTACACGACATTCATCGTTATTATCCAAAGGCCACTAGGGTTACACAGGTAAATAAAAAAGCACATGCAAAGGTCGCGGAGTTTGGGGAGGCGGCAGTGGGTCCGGGGAGTCATAATCATATGAGATCATTTCAACTATTTTCGTGGTAAACTGCATACAAGTTAGAAGATTTAGTTCACCTTTCACATCATTAGTCAGTGTTTTTTCACAACATTTTTGATATGGGATATCATCTAGTCAAATTCGTGCAAGCTAATTGAAACTAAAAAATATCTAAAATTTCTATTTCGTCTTGAGCCATGTTCATACCAAGTTAAAATTTTGTGAGTCTGAATTAACTTTTAAGCTGATTCTAGTCCAATCATTTAGGCTGCGCTTGTTTGAATTGATGGGGTCCGGTGCGGTTGGCTCAAAATGGAGGAACTAAAAATTTGCTTGTTTGGGAGAGCTGATGGACCAAAACATCGTTTCTAAAGTAAGCCGTCGATAAACTAATTTTGGACCAGAGATAGAAGGTCCTTTTTGTGTGTCTAGACGTGCTTCTGCTGAAGGCCAATCGTGGAAGGCGGATTGCGGAAGGCAATTCGCGGACGGAAGCTTTTTTCTCTCATATTTTTGGTGCCGTCCGTTCGTCTCTTCATGTTTTTCTAACGACAAGCCGACGACTGTGAGCATCGTTCTCGGTGAGCTTCACCGCTGAAATCTCGATGAGTGAGCTTCGTTCTCGGTGAGCTTCACCGCTTCACTGTTCGCCTCTCACGAGGCTCTGCACGCCTAGAAGTTCTTCCACCGAGAACGATGTAGTTCTTCCACCGAGCAACTCTTCCTTGATGAATCTGACATCTTTTCTGATTTTTGTTTTTTTTTTCTCATTATTCTACTCTGGAATTTATTTGTTTTTCTCAATAATCTGGACTGCCTAGTATTCAAGGGATTTATTAGAGTTTCACTTTCGTCTAAATTAAGTTTATTGTAGAGATTGGAGGCATATATGTAATTGGGATGAAATTATTTCCTGTGTTATTGCAAAATAGATGACGAGGATTGATAATTCTTATGTTATTAGTATTCTTTATACTGAGGATTGTTCTTTGATCACGTGTTATTGCAAAAAGTTGCAATGATTCTATTTCATAATTCATATATGTTGTTTGTTAGATTTCAGTAAATTAAATTGAGGTTTTCTTCCCCACTGAACCGATTATAATAATTTGTAAAAAAATATTACAGAAACTCTATTTTTATCAAACAGTTTTTTGAAGTCTCCGTTACAAACATCTCTGCAGACTCTATTTTATACAGTTTTTTACTGCAAACTCCATTTTCCACAAACATCTCCTTTTTCAAACAACATTTCTGTCAGCTACTTTTCGATCAGCAACCGCCGAAACGAGCAGAGCCTTATTTTTAATTATTAATCAAGATTAGAATGAATATATCTATGTGTGTCAATGTTGCCAAAAATGCATATCATGCTTCCAAAGCGAAGCGATGCTACAACATGTCGTATACACATTGTTGTGCGTCTTAGTGCTTCGTGTTTTTTTGTGTGCACACTTCATCTTCACATGTAGATTTTGATTTAGTGATTCCCCTCATCAGTTTAGCAATTTAGTGCGTCCAATTCTTCATGACACATTTAATATGTTTCAGCTCAAAATATTTGCGCAAATAAAAATTAGGTCACACTAGTTAATTCAAAGAGCCTATCCATTCAAGTGTTAGTCTTCTCTGCTCTTTCTCCTCTTTTCTCTATTTTTTACTCTTCTCATGATTTATTTGCTCAGTTGTCTCGCGCTCTTCTCCCTGCTCTTTTTTGTTGGCTCCGATTTTAAGTGTTAGCAATTTTCTCTCACCAAAAGCGTTAGCGATTCTCCTCACAGTTTTTTGCAATTCGTTCTTCTCCAACCTCATGCAATAATTGTCTCCGTAATAGGTATTCTTTTCTCCTTTTCTTCAATTAAACCTCCACTAATTTTTGAATAATTAGACTATTCAATTTATCCAACTGTAGAGAAGATGCGAGAAGCTCGACTAAGATGGCTCGGACACGTACAAAGGAGACCATTGGAGGCACCTGTTAGGCGTTGTGAGAGTTTAGTTACTAGGCCTGTTAAACGGGGGAGGGGTAGACCAATAAAGACTTGGAATGAATCTATAAGGAAAGACATGATGTACTTAGGCATTAGTGAGATTATGACTAAAGATAGGGCACAATGAGGACAAAGGATCCATATAGCCGACCCCACTATAGTGGGACAAAGGCTCGAGTGTTGTTGTTGTTTTTTCTACTCTCAATCAACTCGATTTATCATCCATTACATGTTTAAGATAGAAGTTCGTCTCCTGTATGAAATTTAACTTGCTTAATATATTATAAATTTTTTTATGTCGGAGAAAGACCATTCATTAAATTAAGAGATCTTCTCTATATATATAATAGAGGTACAATCTTATGAACATGAAAAGATGGGCTTAAATAAAACAAAATACAGGAAATACGGAATCGCCGCTCTGTACGCGATTGTAGACTCGGATCATTCATACGATACTTGTGCATGCCTCAGTGTGCAGTCGCTTGCACTCGAAGTGTGGTCCCCATCAACTCCCCCTAACTCAAAAACATTCATCTTCAATGAATGGAGATGATTATAGTGTCGTCGTAAGTCGGGGCAAGTTGATTCAACTATGTGGGCGCCATCTATGTGTCGTCGATTAAAGGGACTCCTCTCCGGTGAACCAGATACCTCTATGTAAGTTTGTCAAGCGTGGCTATGCACTCATGAGCCATGATGTCTGTGATGCTCTCTTATGCCTGGTCTGCACTCTCAAAAGTCAATTGTTGTGTTGGTGGTCCCAGAGGGGCCGCTAGCGATGTCGATGAAACCATAGGTGCCTGAAGGGTAAGTTGGGGATGAGACTGAGACCGGGGAAGGTGCGGATCAGGGGTGGGCTCAAGGTATGCGTCTGTGTAGTCGCGAGGCTTAAAATAAAAAGCCAAGTTTTCATTGAATATGGGGTAGATACCCCATACTCTTAGGGATGTCGGGCTCGTAGGCGTTTGTTTTGATCCATCGCATGACTGTATAGAGACCTATTCCTTTGACATTTAACTTTTTAGCATACCCTTTAGGTAGACTCTCCGCATGGATGCTAACCATTACCTGCTCGCCTTCTCGAAAATATATTCATGCTTGTTGCTAATTGCATAAATCTTACACATTTCATTATTAGATGAGATTTTTCGTTTGACCGACTTGTGTAACTCATGTTGATGATGGAAAAAGGACTCAACAAACTCATTAGAACTTGACTTTATAAAGTCAATAGGCTTCCTAGGCGTTTGTTTTGATTCATCGCACGACTGTATAGAGACCTATTCCTTTGACATTTAACTTTTTAGCATACCCTTTAAGTAGACTCTCCGCATGGGTGCTAACCATTACCTGCTCGCCTTCTCGAAAATTTACTCATGCTTGTGGCTAATTGCATAAATCTTACACATTTCATTATTAGATGAGATTTTTCGTTTGACCGACTTGTGTAACTCATGTTGATGATGGAAAAAGGACTCAACAAACTCAGTAGAACTTGACTTTATAGAGTCAATAGGCTTCCCAGGCTCATACCCCGATACTACGGATCGAGCTCTAGATCTATTAACCGAACTATTGTATGTGAACTTTGCTATCGGAAAAACCGAATCCCAATACTAGTAGTATGCTCACAAACTAAGCACTTCAACAGATTTCCTAGACGCATATTAACCACCTAAGTCCGCACATCAGTTTGGGTGACACATTTGAAAATTTTAAAGTTGTACCCGTGGTCCCCCCACAGTGTCTTCTAAAAGAAGCTCATGAACCTCACGTCTCGATCAGACTATGTTCTTGGGTATACCATGCAACCTAAAGATATCTCTCACAAAAGGGTACATAAAGTGTGATGCATCAATAGTCTTGTTGCTGACAGCGAGATGCATCATTTTTGAGAAGCGGACTACGACAACATATATGGAGTCGTGCTTCCTAAAAGTGCGAGGAAGCCCGAACATGAAATCCATATTGATGTCGACAAATGGCTTGTGAGGGATCGGCATGGGCATGCATAATTCAGTATTTTGTCACTACCCCTTGACCTTTGTCAGATACGACATTGGCGAATAATGCGAGCCACATCCTTCTTCAAGCACGACCAATAGAAATGCTTTGTTTCTACCGAAGTGTCCACCAACACTACCAACATTCATCTCCCAAGCTAAGTAGTCTCATATGAGGTTCCATGGATGCACCAGCGTGAACCTCAGTATAAATAACCCTCTGCGATCATGAACCCATCAGTGGATTCATGAGCTTCTCTCGTAAGGGCTTAGCCGTGAACAAAAAGACTGCCGGTCTGGTTTGGGACCGGTTTTTTAAAAGACCGGTCTTTTCGCCAACCGGTCCCGGACCGGTCCCGTCTAAACCAGTCCCGGTCCGGGACCGGTTTTTCCCCTCTGGAGGAGGACCGGCCGGGACCGGAGGACCGGTCCTAACCGGTCCCGGACCGGTCGTTTTTATTTAATTTTTTTTAAATATAAAAAGAGAGTGGGTGAGAGAGAGTGATAGAGAGAGAGGGGGTCGGATGATAGGAGGGGGGTTTATAAATTTTTTTTTAATGAGAGAGAGAGGGGGGTTATTAATTTAAAAAATATATATTTTTTTAAATAGCCTAGGGCCTAGGCTGTGCAGCCTAGGCCCTAGGATGGCGCAGGCTGCACCAGCCCAGCTGCTGCAGCAGACCGACAGCATTAATTGTTGTTGGCCAGGTAAAAGTTGTTACCAACAGCTCTTTTAAAGAGCTGTTTTAACAGCTCTTTAAAGAGCTGTTAACAGCTAACAACTCTTTTAAGAGCTGTTTTAACAGCTCTTCACGGGAGTCCCGGTTCCGGTCCTATCCCAGGACCAGTAAAAGACCGCTCTAAGACCGGTCTTTTACCGGTCCCAGTCCAGGACCTGTCTTTTACCGGTCCCGGTCCCGGACCGGTCTTTTACCGGTCCCGGTCCGGGACCGGTCTTTGAGGAAAAAAGAGGGACTGCTAGGGACCTCTAGGACCGGTCCGGGACAGGACCGGTCCTAACTGGGACCGGACCGGTTAGGACCGGTTTTTTTGTACACGACTGTAAGGGCTAATTGTCTCGCCAAAATCCAGACAAGTGGGTAGTTGTCAATTACTCACTCAAATATGGTCACTCTCGCCCACAGAGTATCCAAAAGCCTAACCTGACAGCTCAAGACATCCGCAAGCTTCTTCTTAACACCAACCATGTGTTTGAGAACATAATGAAATTCTTACATGTACTTGACCCACTTTGTGTGACGATGACTCAACTTCCTCTGCAAATCTAGACATCGTAGGCCATGGTGGTCCGTTTATTAAATAAACTCCGTGGAAAGGAGGTAGTATCGCCAATAACGTAAGACCTAGAGTACCGCATAGAATTCACGATTATAGTTGAAATACTTTTTGTTGAGCTTCATTCACTTTCTCACTTAAGTAAGCAACTAGATGACCATCTTTGCTAAGCACTCCACCTATGTTAACTCCTTTTGTGGTGCACGCAACCTCAAAGACATTATTAAATTCAGGTAATCCCAGGACATGTATTGAAGATAGCCTTTCTTCGTTCTCCTTACATGCACGAGTGGACGCCTTTGTCCAAGTGAAATTGCTTTTGCGATGGCAACTCGTAAAGGTATTAGTAGATGTAAAGTTCGTGGAAGATGTGGGACTCATGAATGTTCATCAGAGCGGGCCAATCACTGATGAACTTGACTTTGTCAAGGTCAACAAAAAGGCCAGAGGCAGATACAATATATCCAAGTAAATGCACAGGCGTCGAGAGAAAGGCACATTTCTTCAAATTCATACATGTGCTCCTTATGGACAATGTCATATAATTGTCGAATGTGAAGAAGGTGCTCATTGTGAGTCCAGCTATATATGAAAATGTCATCAAAATAGACGACGACGAACCTGCCCATTTATGGTCACAAAATCTGGTCATCGTTCTCGTTAAAGTGCTTGGGGGAATTAAAAGTCCAAATGGCATAACTAGCTACTCGTAAAGACCATCCTCAGTCTTGAAAGTAATCTTTCACTTATCTCCTTCTCGCACTCTAATCTGGTGGTATCCACTCGCAGGTCGATCTTCAAGAAGATATAGGCACTAGTCATCTTATCTAATAGGTCATTTAAGCGATGGTTGGTAAAATAATGTCACTATGATCTTATTGATGACACAATTGTCGATACACATACTCCAACCACCGTCCTTCTTAGGGATAAGGGTTCGGAATGGCACATGGACTCAAACATTCTTAAATAAAATAAATCTTGAGAAGGTCATCCACTTGCCACTTCAGCTTAACATCCTCGACTGGGTTCATATAAATAGTGGGGACAATTAGGAAAAGATGCCTCAATGCGAGATCAATCGCATGTTGGATCTCTCTCATGGGTGGTAACTCGCTAATGAGCTCTCGTGCATAAATCCATATTGTCGGAATAATCATCCAATACGTGACGAACCTCTAGGTGGTGCTCATGAATGTACGTAGGGCTCTCAGATGTTCGGGTGGTGTCCACTACATAGATAAAGCCAAAATCAGCACTCTCTCAGAGATTCACGCCCTATAAGGATGTGTAGAGGATTCGTGGAGCCAACACTCACATAATACTCGGCCTAGCCTTGGATGACTCCTTGGGTTGAATCAGGGGAAGAGTGATATTTCAACCTTTGTTGAAGAAAATCAACGTGTTCCGTCTACCGTACATGTGACGACACGATCATAGTCAGAGTCTACCTAGAAGCACAAGTGTGACGTCCATGGGAATGAAATCGCACCAGACCTGATCCTCAAAAGAGGCAAGGAAAATTGGTACCAAGCACCATTGAGTGATTTTAATTGTAGTGTTATCCACCCAAATGACTCTATAAGGATGTGGGTGAGGCTCAACCTTCACCCTCCCCCTTCTGGGCCACAATGTTCACTCAACTATTGTTGTCAATTGGGAGTTTGCAGGCACCACCTGCACTAGGGAAATAAGTGTAGAAAATGGCAGTGTGTCGCTAGTCCTTAGCATCACATGGGGTATGCAAATGGCGTTGAATGACTCCCATCTCAAGCGATCTCTCAACATTACTCTCTCAGTTGTCTTCTACTTTTTCTATAATCTCCTCCTCAGATGTCTCATCTAACTCTGCACTAAGTTCAACCTTCTCAATAAGTAGATTCCTCGTGGGGTACTAAGCGACCACGTTTCCTCTGTCTGAACATCTATAACACTGGATTCCTCTTGGTTTTGGGGCTCCTAGAATGACCACTTTGCCTTTCGTGGTTAAAGGAGCACATCTGGGTGTAGCAGTAGCGATCACACTCTGGGTAGGCCGTAGGCCTCATAAAGGTCGAGCTATTAGGTTGTGTGGTGACATGCGTCAGACCTGAGGAGCAGAGATATTGCTCGTACTCCAAGACGAGCTGAAATACCCACTCGACTGTTTCTAAATGATGGGGAATTGGTTCCATACAAATGTCAAACCTGTTAGAAAGCAAGACATGGTCGCGTTGGTTTTCGCTTTAATGTTGCTTCTTACAATAAGCTCATCAAAACGTAACATATACCTCTCCACAAATAGGGTCCCCTGTCATGTGACATACAATTGATCCAACAGTTAATTTCTATAAGAGTTGGGGAGATATTTCTCCTTCTATTTCTGCTTCATATCAACCCATCTGGTGATTGGGTAATATCTCTCTCTCTTGAGCGTCTGCTCCAAACTATTCAAATAAATTTTGTCTTTCCCCTGAAGCTTCGTCTTTGAAAATCAAATACGACACTCGTCCATCATCTCATACCAGTCATAGTAATAATATGTGTCCAGCTCACCATCGAAGGAAGGGGCATATACTCTAATGTGTCGGCTAATGTCATTCTTTGCAGGAAGACCTTTGTGAAGCTCATGATAGTCATCATAATAATCATCCCGACCGTAGTCGAATCATGTTATCGGGGGAACACGATCTCTACGGAATGACTGCTGGAGGTGATAAAATTCCTCCTGGGGGCAAAGGGGTCTATCTGGAATAGGCCCTAGACGATTATCATAACCATATGCTTGCTCAGGATCCTTTCTTATAGGTGAGATGGGGTCCAAAGGTGGAGATCTCTAGGGGAGAGGAGTGGAGTATCAGAGCCTCTTCAGGACAATCATCCTGGCGTCTAGGGGCCTCTCTCAGACGAGGATGGTTTGATTCAAACCTCTTGGGTTCTTTAGTCTTTATATCTTAGTGTTCATCTTAGTGACGTCGCGCCTAAGTTAATCGAACTGGGTGTCTAGTTAATCAAAAAGATCTAAGATAAGCCTTCGAAAATCAGCAGGGAACATGTTCGTATTCGAACTTCTAGTCCCGTCATCATTGAAGTTGGGACCTGACAGATATTATGTGACCTACCATTGCGTTACAAAAATGTGGTTCCAACCTTGAGCTATGATACCAAATTTTACGCAGTGTTGGGATGTATTAGTGAGACTCTAGTCGATGCATGTCGTAGGTGCATTGTTGAATAAAATGGATCCTATCTAACCTTAGGATGATGTTTGCATGCAAAGAATTATTCGACGTTAAATTGCAAATAGAAATAAAGGCATAAATCTCACACAATTAACATAAGTAATATTTAGATAATTTAAA
The DNA here is from genome assembly GCA_033032865.1 of Dactylorhiza incarnata. Lineage (NCBI taxonomy): Eukaryota > Viridiplantae > Streptophyta > Magnoliopsida > Asparagales > Orchidaceae > Dactylorhiza > Dactylorhiza incarnata. Next base: position 345,208 of record JAWHQI010000026.1, on the reverse strand, counting down.
CAAGTGAGCAAGATAGGCTTTCCTCCAATTGTACCGTTGTTAGTTACATGTGCAAAAGAATAGGTCCCGCAAATCATAATTAGTCACAAGAACAAGCACGCTAACATAGCTTAACATTTGTAAGAATGTGGGCAATCTAGTTCATACAATAATACTGAAAACAACAAAACCAAAAAAATAAAACTCACAGGTGAACGGGCTATAAGTGAAGACGTAGAGATCCGGTGGTCGGGGGAGCGGCGGTGTCTATCCAGAGGTGTGAGGGGTGTTGTATGGTGGCTATCAGAATAGATAGGGTGCTGTTTGAGGATTGACTGTGGTTGGGGAGGGATGTGGAAGGGTAGGTTTTTATGTGTGTGAGGTGTGGGGGGGGAGGGAGTCTGCTAGGGTTTGAGGGGGTGTGAGTGGTCAATCCATGCCTGCACAAGCCTAGGGAGGTGTTGTTTGGGTGTAAGTGGGTTAGGATGGGGTATAGGGCCGACGGCTTGTAGAGTTTTGTGATGGAGTTGTCGGAGGCTTGGTTAGGAGGGGCAGCTGGATGCAAGGAAGAGGGGTTATGGTGGGCGGTGGCTGTCTGGAGGAGGATTAGGGTAGGAGGCTATTTGTTGAGGCGCGGTTAGGGTCGTGGGAGGTGCGGTGGGGTATTGAAAAAAGTAGGGATACAAGGTAAACAAGAGAACAAGCTCCAGGAGTTGGTACCTTAAGAGTTTCGTGGAGTTGGGACCTTAAGAGTTTCGTGGAGTTTGCACCATGAGAGACCGCCGGATTCTGGATGAAGGCTCCCCCAAATCTCCGATACAACTTAAAATCAGCCCCATCACTGTTATTTATAACTAAACATACTTAGGACAACCATCTTGAATGACTTAGATTGTTCGTTCACGATGGTTGCTTGATTTCTCTAAATAAAACACAATAAAACATAATGCATAAGAAATATGAAATCGTCACTCCAAACATGACTGCGGACTCAGATCGTCCATATACGACCTAATAACGCTTCCCGCGTGTGTATACTAGGTGTGCGGCGGTCTGCGCTTAAAGTATGTTCCCCATCATTCATCATCCGAATCCTTGTGGCTGATCTATATTTGAATACAGTCTCGACCTATTTTGACATTTTTTTTCAAAAAACAATAGTACTTATAATATCATGTGCCTATCATGCGTCTAAATCAATTCTGAGTTGAATTGAATTAATTCAGAGTAGCCATCTTTGAGTTAAAGAAAATTGATACTCATCTCATATTGGAGATTGCCATGTCAATTTTGTGAAAATCTTATGACCTTCATATTTTGTTCTCCTTAAAGCTGTATCATAAACTTCTGGTTTACTACAGTTATATCATGAAGGCATCAAAGTTACAGTTGTCTGTCCTGGTCCTATAAGAACATATACAACTTCGGGAGCAGGTTCTTCTCATAGTGGTTCATGTAAGGTTAGTTTTTCAATTTCTATTTGGCATTTTATCTGTTATTGTGTTTCCATAATTTTTGTTTGAATATTTAATCCCACATTGGGAATCTCATTTTTCCTTATGTACTTTATATGTTTCATTAAGTATTTTATATGTTTTAGGGCTTCTCCACCTAAGTCAATTCATTTTAGGTTGGTTACTGGGGTTTTTAATATGACATCAAAGATTACTATCAGGTAAATATGTAGTTTATTGGTAATTAAGCTTTGTTTGAAACAATCATGACGTTTGAGGCAGTATGGATCTATGTTAATAAACATAGTTGTGGCAGTTTACTTGCGTTTGGAATTTTTGTGGAATGGATTTTGTGGCAACCATTCCGACAACTTCATTTTTGGTGAGTCAGGGAAATAATATTATCATAGTCGGTCTGCGCTTAAATGATTGTGGTTGTGTTTTATCCTAAAATGTCATTTTCGAGAAATAATATTCTAACTACAACTATTCAAATGCTACTTGCGCTTTTCACTATTGTGTTTACAGCCACAACTACTTTCCCACCGGCCTCCTTAGCTAAGCCTTATTTATTCCCATTCCGTAATTGTCTAGGCTCAGTAATTAGGGATTGAAATTATGGTAATGTTATTGTCCCCACGCCCTAGGGTCAGCCCTCTTAAGATATTCTATGTGAGATCTTTCTTCGTCTTCTGTAGGTCAACTCTTAACCGGACATGTTAACTTGTATGAATCTTATCATTAAAACTTGTGTTTTCTTGTTAGGTATTTACATACATGCAACAACCCGACTTTGTACAAGAATATATAGTTGAATTAAATCATTATTTATAACATATTGTAAAAGGCCCATTATAAAAGACCCATTTATTTTCTTGTTTGGGTCCACTCTTGCTGTGTATATATAGGAGGCGTTCCCTTGAAATGATAATATTTTGATTATTTCCGTTTGACTTGGTATCAGAGCAGAAATGCGGAGCTGCGTCCTAGGCGGTTACTTTAAATCGTGTCCGCCCCGCCTATCTGTGCGGCCTCCTGTGCGTGATCGCCTGATTCTCGCTGCCTCCTCGCACTGCTCGTTGATGAGTCCCATTTATATACACATTTATGGACTCATCTGGGCCGTATTTCTAGTTGATGCACCACACTTTAGGCATGTTTACGATCATATTTGTTATTCCCTGCTAGGTGCACTCTTAGGCCCGTTTCGGTGTGCATTTGCGCTCCTTGTTATTGGGGGTAAGTACATGGTGCTCCCCAATCCTTTTTCTGTGTTTATTTGGTGCTGGAGGTGTATTCCCAGCTGGTATGTCTTATGTGCAGGTGGCCGGATCGTCCCATTTTCCCCCAAAATCTAGTCCGTGCATATCGCACGGTCGTGCGTTTCCTTGACGCACGGACGGTAGCGATCGTGCGTCTGTATCTGGGCAGAAAACGGACAATCTGAGTTTAGTCGTGCGTTTTACGCACGGGCGGATTTGCCCGTGCGTGAGTAAAACGCACGATCGACCTGTTTTCTCTTGTTTTTGGTCATTCTGAATTTACCCGTGCGTTTGTACGCACAGGCGGATTTGCCCGTGCGTGGGTAAAACGCACGGGCGGCGCAACGTCTCCCCCAAGTCAGATTTTATCATTTAATAACGCACGGTTCACGCACGGTCGTGCGTTCGACCGTGCGTGACCATTTTTCTGCCTGTTAGTATAAAATGCAGGATACACCGCAGTCAACGGAGAGCTCGTGAGGGGAGCGGGAAATCAGGTCCTCCCCGCTGTTTCTGAGGTCTGAAGGCTTCTCCTTCACCTCCACCACCAAGGAGACCATATTCCGGCGATTTCCACCACCATTCTTCCATTCGGGAGCGTTAGCAAGCATTCTCCATCAAGTGTTCAAGCATTCCTCGTCGTGGGAAGCCATAGAAGTGCTGTAGGTCGTTGGAGCGGTGACAACCTCCATCGAGTCCGCACACCATCTGAGGGCCGAGCCCGGAGAGAGCCCGACAACCTCTCATTCCGGCCGAGAACCCAAGATGCGGTGACATCTTCCTATTGGTCCTCTCTAAACTTGATGCTTGTACTTTCTTTGTGTTGTTGTAATGAACTATTGCTTAGCTTAATGTCATAGATCTTTTATGATGTTCATGTGCAATGATGCGGTGGTGTGAGAGTAGCATTTTCCTTGTGATTTTCTGAGTTCGTTGTGTGTGAAGCCCTAACAATTGCTAGTGGTGATGCTTGGAGAAGAGGTGTGTGCGACCCTCACCCGTCACAGTTACTTTCCGTCCACGCGCCTCCCGAAGCACGACATCGCGGCCGTTGCATCCATCCCGCCTTGCGAAGCGGAGTTTTGACCCGCATCTCTCTTTTCTGCATTAGCTTAGAAACCAAATCACAAAGCCCTTGTTTTTACTTTATTTGCTCGTGTAACGATCGATTCACCACGCGTTTCGTTCACCAAAACCTGCATTCCTTGAGAGACGATATTCGGGGAAGCTATTCCCAATTTTTATTACTTAACAGCGACCGGTGCACTTGCCGAATACACATCAAGTTTTTGGCGCCGTTGCTGGGGAATGCAGGCGTGTAACGCTTTGTGTTGTGAATCCTTGTTATAGGAGCAGTTGTTTTTGATTTTTTTGTTTTTCTTTGTGTCTTCTTTTTGTGTATGCAGAGGCAAGCCGGAAGGGAATTAGTACCCTTTGATCCGGAGATTGAACGTACTGCGCGCGCACTAAGGCGTGCTGCAGCCGTGCAAGCGGCTATGGGAGATAATATGGAACTTGGAGTTATGCCGAGAGTACCCAATGATCAGGAAGAAGTGAATCCTGGAGTACCCCATATGGGACAAAATCATCTAAGGGATGAGCAGGAGGTGGTTAGACCGAGGCCCCGGACCATGAGAGATTACCACTCCAACTGTTGGGAGTGTGTATCCAGGATTTGGGCCTAACATCATGAATAACCAGTTTGAGATCAAACCGGACATCCTGAACATCATCCGCAACAACGCTCAGTTCTCTGGGATGCCTAGTGAAGACCCACATCTTCACTTAGCAGAGTTCGCCGACATTTGCGGTACCTTCCGGTATGCAGGAATTACTGACGAAACAGTCAAGATGAGACTGTTCCCTTTCTCGTTGCGTGACAAAGCCAAGGTTTGGCTCCATTCTATCCCTCCAGGAACTGCTGCCACTTGGGACGCGCTTGCTTCCAAATTTCTCGCCAAATTCCACCCGGTGGACAAAATTGTGAGCCTTCGGCGGGAGATCGCCACTTTCCGGCAAGCTGAGCAAGAAACTCTCGCAGAAGCTTGGGAGCGTCTTGGTGACCTCCTTCGCAAATGTCCAAATCACGAGCTCCGGCCGTGGAACATCGTGGAAACCTTCTACTTCGCCATCGAGCCCAACCATCGGGCAATGATTGACGCTGCTGCAGGATGGACCCTGATGAACCATACGCTGGAGGAAGCTCTCAGAATTCTGCAGGACACTGCCTCACACAGCACCTTCTGGACTGCTGGGAGAAATGCGCCGAGAAGCGCTCGGGGACTGTTCGTGGTGGACTCATTACCTCTCGCTGCTGCGCCCGCGACTAACATTTCTTGTGAAGAATGCGGAGGCGATGGTCACCACGCATATGAGTGCCCAGGCAGCGGGCTATCAGGTGAATTCTCGCAGCTTAATTCAAATGAATCGGTAAATTTTATAGGAAACCAAGTTAGGGGGCACCCTATGGCAATGCCTATAATCCGGGTGTGAGAAATCACCCGAATTTTTCCTGGAATCAAAATACTGCAGGCCAACGATGGCAACCGGGCCAGCATCAATATGATGCTCAAGCGTCCGGAAGCCAACCGAGGCCGCCTCATCCGGGTTATAATCAAGGCGCCCCGACCCCAAAGAAAAGTAATCTGGAAGAAATGATGAAGAAGTTCATGGAAGCCGCCAACTCTAGTTTGGCAAATCAAACCGCGTCCATGCGTAACTTGGAAACGCAATTGGGCCAATTGGCTCAAGTGCTAACCGAGCGTTCGCAAGGGACCCTTCCTAGTAATACTGAAAAAAATCCAATTAACCAAGGGAAGAGTCTCTCCGATGCGGGAGTGAGTGACCCAAATGAGTTGGTGATCTCATGCTCCATTAATAATATTGAAACGGCGGCCCTATGTGATTCCGGTTCATCTCGCAACGTCCTTGCATTGCAGGATGTTGCTAAATTAAAACTTGAAATGAACACAGATGATCGGAAATCCCTAGTGCTTGCTAATGGGACTGTCATTCAGACAGAGGGAGAAGTAAGGAATGTGAAAGTTACAATCGAAGGGACGATCGTGGTTGCTGACTTCCAAGTTTTGGGACCAAGTCAGAATCAATCTATTCCCATCTTGGGAGTACCATTCTTAAAAGAGAGCGGTGCCACCTTAGATTTTTCTAAGGGGCGTGTTGTCTTACCTTATAAGGTAACACCCCCACTTGCCCCAAGATTGTTTCCGAAGCAGTAATCCGCTCTCCCCTTGTTATCACTGATGAATCATCTAGTGACGCAGAAGCAAGGAAAGAAAAAAGATCGCTGGAAGGAGAGAAGAAAGAAGAAGAGTTGCGGGTCGTGAATGAAGAGGTGATAAAGGCAGGAGAAAGCGGTGAGACCCAAGCGCTGAATGATGAGAGAGAAGGCGGAGCAAAGCGCCTTATGAACAGTTTTTTGAGTCATAATGACCACTGTAAACATTTTAAACAGGTCCATTGGGCTGATCCAGTTGTCACGACGGCAACGGAAGTGATGCCACCGACCACCAAGGTGGGGAGTTCTGACGACTATCAACGTTGACGCTCTCCAACTGTGGAGAAGCTGAAGCAAGAAAGATTGTTGCGTGGAGCACGCTCTGCTGCCCTCCGGCGCGAGAAGGAGGAGGTTAGGGGCAAGGGGGAGACATCCTCCTTGGGCCCTAAAGCCTTCACCTCCTTCCCATCTCGCGTGGCTGGGGAGAACCACCACAAATCAGCATACAACTGATGCGTGATGGGGTCTCAGGTTTTGTTTGTGTTGTTTCTTTAGTCTGATTTTGTGCTCTGTTATATTACATTGCTGTGTTGTGTTTTTATTAAGTATGGAACAATTTTATAGCTGCTGCTATCTAACTGTAATACTGGTATTTGGTCCACCTTTAAGGGCGTTAAACAAAAGGGCTTCTTGGGAGACAACCCATGGGAACCACCCGGTTCCGTTTGCTTAGTCTATGTCTTTTAGTCCTGTTTTTTTTTTTTTGCTAACATCGCAGGTTAAAGCTCTCGCGTGGTGGATGCGGAAGGAGAAAAACTTAAAGAAGGAATTACCGCACTTCTGGCATGCTCATTTATGAGCATAGGTCCACTCTACCCCTATTCTCCTTATTCCAGGATTCCCTATTTTATTTAGTTTTGATCAAGTCTGGGGGAGGGATTGAGCTATGCACGTGCACACACTTTGCATAGCATGTTAGAATGTGCCGAGTTAGGAATTTTCAATTGTATTGTGCACACTGCGTACACTTGCACCTAGTACACATGCACTTGATCACGCGTGCTTATTGGGTATTGCTGCGAGGTTCCCCGCTCGTAAGAATTGGATTGTTAGTGTAGGAGTGAGGAGTAGAGAAAAATGTCGACTCAAGTAGTGCTCTAGTCGAGTGCTCCCGTCACGCCTAGAAATTCAATTAGAGTAGAATAAAATTCAATGTTGTAATTTAAGTATTTCTATTATAGTAGTTGCAATTTATTTTACTTTAATGGTGAATCCGGTGAATCCAATGGTAGCATATGGTCGAGTGTAGATGTACTAGTAGTAGTTTATTACTAGGGTCGGAAGGAAGGACAACCTTTCTCGGTGGCTAGAACTTGCACTAGGCGACTCTTGAAACGATTGCGTTGAAGTACTCGTTATAAAGTGTGATATAGGCCATTTCATGATCCGTTTGTGCTTTTGAAATCCTTACCAATGTAATCACCTTTGCAAGCCCACTTGAGCCTACCTTTCCTCCTTGTTTAGCTCCACCAAAATGTCACCAAAGCCATACAGCCTAACCCATTTCCGCACCAACAAATGAGCTGAAAGAAATTTATATATTTATCATGTTTGGTGTCATCTCCGTGTTGTATGATAGCTTTGAAAAAGCTGAAGGAGAAGTTTTTAGTGTGCCTACAAAAGAAATTCTGTCGAGAAAAGAAAAAAAAAGAGAAAAAGAAGAAAAATTGTTCAAAACGAACTTTCAATTTCATTCTCTCGACAGAGACAAAGTATGAATGGCTTAGCACACACCTAGTGTTCAGTTGAAGTCTGGGGGTGTTGTGTACTTCTTGAAATTGTTGTATTGGTGATTGTAATTCTCTTGAGTGCTCAGTTATGTTGAATGCGATTCCCATCGTCCTTCTACTTATCTAGCCTAAACTTAACCTAAGCCCAATCCTAACCCATAAGTCCTATTGATTTTAGATACGAGTCGTCTCATGCAGTAGAGAGAGTGCGAACGTGCAAGCCTATGGACACCGACTTTGATGGATTTCTTAGGAGTTTGTCCCGAGATTTGATTCAAGTAAAACTCTACTGATTAGTCACGCTATTTTCCCTTTTGCGCGACCGAAAGATTTACCAGGATTCACCATCCAAGTAAATTAGATTTCAAATTACTGTTTTAGAAATAGTTAAATATAATTTTGAGTTAAATTCTATTCTAATGTATTTCTACGCCCGCGAGCATGCGACTTCACATGAGTCTCCACCACTCAATCATACTCTAACATCCAATTGTTCCGATAGGAGAGCGGAGTAGTTTGCCCGAAACGTGCAAATGGTTAAGTCTGGGGGTATGATGAGTCCCATTTATATACACATTTATGGACTCATCTAGGCCGTATTTCTAGTTGATGCACCACACTTTAGGCATGTTTACGATCATATTTGTTATTCCCTGCTAGGTGCACTCTTAGGCCCGTTTCAGTGTGCATTTGCGCTCCTTGTTATTGGGGGTAAGCACATGGTGCTCCCCAATCCTTTTTCTGTGTTTATTTGGTGCTGGAGGTGTATTCCCAGCTGGTATGTCTTATGTGCAGGTGGCCGGATCGTCCCGTTTTCCCCCAAAATCTAGTCTGTGCATATCGCACGGTCGTGCGTTTCCTTGACGCACGGACGGTAGCGATCGTGCGTCTGTATCTGGGCAGAAAACGGACAATCTGAGTTTAGTCGTGCGTTTTACGTACGGGCGGATTTGCCCGTGCGTGAGTAAAACGCACGATCGACCTGTTTCCTCTTGTTTTTGGTCATTCTGAATTTACCCGTGCGTTTGTACGCACGGGCGGATTTGCCCGTGCGTGAGTAAAACGCACGGGCGGCGCAACGTCTCCCCCAAGTCAGATTTTATCATTTAATAACGCACGGTTCACGCACGGTTGTGCGTTCGACTGTGCGTGACCATTTTTCTGCCTGTTTAGTATAAAATGCAGGATACGCCGCAGTCAACGGAGAGCTCGTGAGGGGAGCGGGAAATCAGGTCCTCCCCGCCGTTTCTGAGGTCTGAAGGCTTTTCCTTCACCTCCACCACCAAGGAGACCATATTCCGGCGATTTCCACCACCATTCTTCCATTCGGGAGCGTTATCAAGCATTCTCCATCAAGTGTTCAAGCATTCCTCGTCGTGGGAAGCCATAGAAGTGCTGTAGGTCGTTGGAGCGGTGACAGCCTCCATCGAGTCCGCACACCATCTGAGGGCCGAGCCCGGAGAGCTCGACAACCTCTCATTCCGGCCGAGAACCCAAGATGCGGTGACATCTTCCTATTGGTCCTCTCTAAACTTGATGCTTGTACTTTCTTTGTGTTGTTGTAATGAACTATTGCTTAGCTTAATGTCATAGATCTTTTATGATGTTCATGTGCAATGATGCGGTGGTGTGAGAGTAGCATTTTCCTTGTTGTGATTTTCTGAGTTCGTTGTGTGTGAAGCCCTAGCAATTGCTAGTGGTGATGCTTGGAGAAGAGGTGTGTGTGCGATCCTCACCCGTCACAGTTACTTACCGTCCACGCGCCTCCCGAAGCACGACATCGCGGCCGTTGCATCCATCCCGCCTTGCGAAGCGGAGTTTTGACCCGCATCTCTCTTTTCTGCATTAGCTTTGGAACCAAATCACAAAGCCCTTGTTTTTACTTTATTTGCTCGTGTAACGATCGATTCACCACGCGTTTCATTCACCAGAACCTGCATTCCTTGAGAGACGATATTCGGGGAAGCTATTCCCAATTTTATCACTTGACATCGACTGGTGCACTTGCCGAATACGCATCACTCGTGCGGCCTTCCGCTGCTTGTTCGTTGCCCCTTTCTCGGCGATTTCCTCCTCCGTGTCCGCACAGCTTGTGCAGTCTCTCCTTACTGTGCCTTGTGCAGTTACGCTTCCCGTCTGCTCGCGCGGTCTTTTTTCCAGACTCGACTGCTTCTTCTGGGAACGCCTGCAGCACGATCACAGCTTCCGACTACAAGTGATATCCATCTGATGGTCTCTTCCTACTTAGACTTACCCTGTTTCGGTTGGTGTGGCCTGCATCAGCTCGTGCCGCTTGTGCGACCTCATACAACAATCGTGTGGCCTCGTTTACAACCAGTGCTGCCTCCATGGGTTGGTGCGGCTCCTTCCTCTAATGCGACCTCAGACAACTCATGCGGTCTCTTCTCCAGCTAGTGCGGCCTCCCGGGGTTGGTGCGACTTTCCCAGCTAGTGTGGCCTCGAGAGGTTGGTGCTGTCTCAGCTTGTGCGGCCTCCTGCAGCTGGTGCGACCTCTGTTGTGCGACCTTCCCTTCGTTTCACGCACTATCTAGCGCCGTGCGGTCTCTTTCATCATCATGGCTAACTCCTTGGACTCGAGTGTTCAGTCTCTTTCCTCACTTATCCCTTCTTTGGTTAGTGATTTCTCACAGTTTCATGGTTCCATCTATATTACAATTGTTCCTTTGATGGAACAAATTATCTCGAATGGTCTCGTGCAACACAACATGCTAGCCACAACTATCAACTCTATGGGTACATCGATGAGATGATTGTTCAGCCTCCCAGTATTGATCAGGGTTGGTGAAACCGTGAAAGTGGAACGCCGACAATTCCCTTGTTGTCTCGTGGTTGCTTCACTCCATGTCCCCCTTGGTCTATCGTAGCTACATGTTGATGGGGCCTTTGACATCTGGACTCGGGCTCGTGAGACTTATTCACAGCTTGGTAGTTCTACCCAAGTATAAAAGCTCACTCAACGTCTCCTTGAACTCAAACAAGGCACTTCCTTCCGTCACTTCTTACTTCTCCGAGTTCGAACGCCTCTACCAAGAGTTGGACTACTTTGAGTACTTCACTCCCGCTTGCACTGCTGATACTCGGGCCTTAAAAACCAAGGAAGACCGTTATCGACTCCATGTCTTCCTCATGGGCCTTACTATGGAGTTCGACATGGTGCGCACCCATGTTGTGAACCGACAACCCCTTCCCTCTCTTCGGGAAGCCTTCCGTATGGTCTTACAGGATGAAGATTGTTGCCATTATCTCAACTCCGATCGTGGTTCTGATCGCTCTGCCCTTACTGACCTTCTTCGCGCTCTTCCTTCCTATTCGTCTCTCAAGCTGTACGATTACTGTGGCAAAAAGGGCCATGCCCGTGACTCCTTCCGTCTCCATCCTTATCCGCATAAAGGCTCTCATGGTTGTGGTCGTGACCCCTCTCGCCAACCCACTTCTTCTCCTGCTACTCACACTACTGAAGCTGCTCTTGGTCGGCTTCCCTCTGGCAGTATTTCCTTGGAGGAACTGGATGTTTTACGTCGTCTCATGCGCACTCAGGTTTCTTCCCTACTGCTGCGTTCGCCACTGCTGGTCCACCCAACACTCAGTCTGCCTCCGCAACCTCCTCTGTTTGGATTATTGACTCCGGGGCGACATATCACATGACAAGAACATCGTCAGGTTTTACCTCTTTCATCCTCTCTCAGGGCGTGATGAGGTTGTCACCGCCAATGGCTCTCTCTCACCAATTGCTGACAAGGGGACCATCATCTATTCCTCAGCCATGCTTCTTACCACGGTGTTGCATGTTCTTGCTTTTCCTCTCAATTTGTTATCTATTAGTCGTCTGATTACTTAACTGTTATGTCACTTTCTCTCCCGATGGTTGTGTTTTTTAGGATCTGGCATCAAAATAACGTATTGGTAGTGGTAGGAACTGTGGGGGGTTATGCATCTTGGACCATCCACCATCTCAAGCTCTCTCTAGTACCACTCCAGCTCTCTCTAGTCCTTCTCGTCCCTCTCCTTCAGATGTGCGTCGATGGAATCAACGTCTTGGACATCCCTCCACCAACTATCTTCTCAAATTATTCCCTATGCTTTCAATTTCTCTGGGCCGCTTTGTCTGTAATGAATGTGAACTTTCTAAACATGTACGACATAGTTTGAATATTTCTTCTTCTCCTAGTTTGGTTCTTTTTGATGTTATTCATACTGATGTTTGAGGACCATCCTCTACTGCTTATCTCTCTAGTTATCGATGGTTTGTGACCTTTATTGATTGCTTCTCTCGCTCTACTTGGGTGTATTTATTACAACGAAAAAGTGAGGTCTTTGATTTCTTTCGTATTTTTCACAAAATGGTGGCCACTCAATTTGGTAGCATTATTCGTGTGCTCCGTAGTGACAATAGGGGTGAGCACGACGATCGTGGTGCTTTCACCACTTATCTTAGAGACCATTAGATTCTTCATCAGAAAACATGTGTCAACACCTCCCCTCAGAATGGTGTGGCTAAACGTAAGAACAAGCATCTCCTTAAGGTTACCAGATGCCTTCTTCTCACCATGAATTTTCTTAAGTCCTATTTGGGTGACGCGGTTCACACCTCTGCTTACCTCATCAATCATTTACCCTCCAGCACTTTACATTATGCCTCTCCCCTATTCTGTTTGTCTACTAAATGCATTGTATACATCTCTCATTGTACAACCCCGTATTTGTCGAGTAGGGCCCCAGGCTTGAGATATGCAAAAGAGCAAGCGAGGAGGGCATTCGCCCGGGTCCAGGTGCGGCAAAAGGGGTTCTGAGCGAGTTCAACCTCTCTCGCAGGGCACTCGCGGGACACTCGCGCTAGAGTAACGCGGAGGTAACGACAATCGAGCGAGTGAGGGGCAGGACCCTACTCGCCCAGAGGCCCAAGGACCCTGCGAGTGGCGCCCTCAAGGGCTACTCTCCCCGCGGGTGCCAGGAGGTCTGGTGCGCGGGAGGTTAGGCAATAGGTGCTTTCATGGACCACTCGCCCAGAGGGTTTTGAGGGTAAAATTACCTGGATATCCTTGGTGGGCTACCAATAGCTCTTCAGAACAGCGGAGTTTGGCTGTTAGCAGGCTAATTTGGGGTGCGTTTAGTAAAATCAAAATGCGGGATTACGCTATTATCAAACCAGACTAGAAAAACTATATATAGACCTTGAAGGGCACCTTTGGAGAGGATTCCAATTCCTGGCTTCCTCCTCCCTAGGTTCTTTGGTTAGCTCCTCAGGCTCTCCAAGGTGCCCAGCTTCAGCTTTGGCTTGGGAGGGGAAGCGCTCTAAGATCTTCCGGGTGTGTGAAGGGACCTCCGCGCTGTAGCCAAGGGTCTGTGTTGAGCACTTAGTCTCCGGTCCGCTTCTTCCTCGGGATCAGTAGGTGCTACCTGCCCCCTCTAAGGGGTCCGATCTCCTCGTTGGGGCCAAGTCCTGGTTCTCATCTACCTCCACGTGTGTTTGGGCGTGTCTGCTTTGTCCATGTTCATCAACACCATCGTGATAAATTGGATGTCGTTCCCTCTAATGCATCTTTGTTAGCTACTCTGCTACTACGAAAGGGTATCATTGTTATCTTCCTCCCTCTTGACAATTATATTGCACCATGGGCGTGACGTTTCGTCAGGCGGAATAGTATTTCTGTTCTCGTCAAGGGGAGAAGGACACTGCTTTCGACACTTCCAATCTTCCTCTTCCTATTGTGGCCTCACAATCACCTTCCCTGACTGCCTCTGACATACCTCCTCCCGCGAATCCATCTACCCTGCCCGTTCCTCTATCTCCAACTCCCGGGATCCTCATTCCTCCTCTTCCTCTGGTCTATCACAGACGCAACCCTGGTGTTACGGTGTTACAACCCCCGATCATTCCACCACCGCAAGTATGCTCTTCGTACTCAGGTTCTGATGACGAGCTTCTCGCCCTCTTATACATCTAAAGCGGAAGTCGACCTTTTGCTAAATACCCACTTGCCAATTATATCACTTATCAAAGTCTGAAAAAGACACATAAGACCTTCATCTCCTCCTTGGATTCTATTTACATTCCTAATACTTGGCAGAAAGCAATAGAGATACCTGTATGGCGCAAGGCAATGGAAGAAGAGATGTTGGCATTGGAAAAAAACCAGACTTGGATACTCACCCATCTTCCCGCCGGGAAGAAATCTGTTGGTTCAAGATGGACGTTCTCTGTTAAACAGAATTAAGATGGGGTTGTTGAGAGATATAAAGCGAGGCTAGTTGCTCAAGGATATACTCAAACTCCGCGTATGGACTATCATGAAACGTTTGCTCCTGTTACCAAGATGGACTCCATCTGTGTCATTTTATCAGGCGCTGCATGTTTGGGAAGAGAGTTGCAACAACTTGATGTCATGAACGTCTTTTTATATGATGATCTTGAAAATGAAGTCTATATAAAAGTTCCACTTGGTTTCGTAAAGATATTATTTGAGGGAAATGCGTGTCAACTTCAAAAATCTCTCTATGGTCTAAAGCAATCCCCCTAGGGCTTGGTTTGGGAAGTTCCAGAATGTCATGACCTTATTGGGATACAAACAAGGTCACATTGATCATACCCTCTTCGTGAAAAGGAAAGCAGAGAAAGTGGTTATTCTCATTGTTTATGTCGACGACATAATCATCAACGGAAATGAAGTTGCAAAAATCACGTGGCTTAAGGCGCGCTTGTGTAAGGATTTGAAGTTTTAGATCTAGAAAAGTTGAAGTATTTTCTGGAAATAGAAGTTGCATGCTCTGATCGCATAATCTTCATTTCTCAGAGGAAATATGTCCTAGATCTTCTAGAAGAAAAAAAGATGCTTGGTATCATGTGGCTTAAGGCGCGCTTGTGTAAGAATTTGAAGTTTTAGATCTAGGAAAGTTGAAGTATTTTCTGGAAATAGAAGTTGCATGCTCTGATCGCATAATCTTCATTTCTCAGAGGAAATATGTCCTAGATCTTCTAGAAGAAACAAGGATGCTTGGTTGTACTCCTGCTAATTCTCCCATTGAAGTGAACTGTAAGATTGATGAAGACAAGGATGGTGAGAAGGTGAACTCCTCTAGCTATCAAAGACTGGTGGGAAGGCTGATCTTTCTGTCACATACTTGCCCGGATATCACACATGATGTTGGGATCCTTAGAATATACATGCATTCTCTCAGACCGTGACACCATGAAGCTACCATGCGTGTGCTACAGTATTTGAAGAGCTCTCCTGGACGTGGAATTCTATTCTCCTGGAATAAATAGTTAGATGTTGAAGTTTATACAAATGCTGATTGAGCTGGAAGTCAAGATGATAGAAAGTCCACCACCGGATATTGCTCCTTTGTTGGAGGGAATCTAGTGACCTGACGAAGTAAGAAACAAAATGTCGTAGCAAGATCCAATGCAGAGGCAAAGTATAGGTTAATGTATAGGGGAATATGCGAGGGGGCTATGGCTTAATTCGATAATGTGGGATTTGGGACTACAGACTGAAAAACCTATTAGATTATACTGCGACAACAAAGCTGCTATCAATATTACACATAATCATGTTCAACACAAATGCTGATTGAGCTGGAAGTCAAGATGATAGAAAGTCCACCACCGGATATTGCTCATTTGTTGGAGGGAATCTAGTGGCCTGACGAAGTAAGAAACAAAATGTCGTAGCAAGATCCAATGCAGAAGCAAAGTATAGGTTAATGTATAGGGGAATATGCGAGGGGCTTTGACTTAATTCGATAATGTGGGATTTGGGACTACAGACTGAAAAACCTATTAGATTATATACTGCGACAACAAAGCTGCTATCAATATTACACATAATCATGTTCAACATGATTGAACAAAACATGTCGAAATTGATAGACACTTTATTAAGGATCACCTTGAAAAATGAAATATTTGCACTCCGTTTGTTCAATTTCAAAATCAGCTTGCAGACATCTTTACCAAGTGCATGAGCTGTGTTTTCAAGGACAATATTATTTCGAAATATACTCCCATCTTGAGGGGGAGAGGAATTAAATCATTATTTGTAACATATTGTAAGAAGGCCTATTATAAATGACCCATTATAAAAGGCCCATTTATTTTCTTGTTTGGGTCCACTCCTATTGTGTATATATAGGGGGCGTTCTCTTGAAATGATAATAAATATTCTGATTATTTCCCCCTGACTTATATACATATCAAAGCCTTTACTCTAGGTATTCATACAAGAAAACATTGGTTTTTAAGAATTAGCTTTCAATCCAATGTCAATACATGCATGAATTAACATTGGGTTCAATTCCAATTTTATTGTTCGACTGCATGATGATTTTCTATCACAGAATTGACATTTATCAATTTTGTTTGTTCAGATGGAAGACATTGGTTTTCAAGATTTGAAAGGTAAGAAAATCATAAGAACACTAAGAAAAATAAAGCAATGTACCAATGTGAATTGAAAGGGAAGACCTAAACAAGGAATTCTATAGGTTATTTGCAGGATGAAATTGATATTGGAATTTACATTGTACTATAATTTTGTAACGTCCAAATCGCCCGCCCGGGTAAAAACGCCCGCCCACCAAAATGCGCGCCGGGCGAAAAGCGCACATAGGGCGAAAAACGCACTCAGGGCGAAAAACGTGCGCCTGAGCGAAAAATGTGCGCCCGAGCAAAAACGCGCGCCCGGGCGAAAAACGCGCGCCGCCTCGAAAACGCGTACTCGCGTGAAAATGCTCGATTTTGCGGAAAATCGATCTGGGAGGTAAGAATTGGCGATTTGATTTTTTAGGTCAAAGCCAAAGTCATGGGTTCTCGAAACTTATCTCGATATCGACGGCGCAAGGTAAACATTCGATTGAGGGGTTTTTAGGGTTATTGGAATATTGATGACTTTGGACCCAAAAATCATTCCGGCCTAAAATCGTCCAGCCAAACAACGAAATTTGTTTTACTTACTCCCAAATCACTACTTGAATTTCAACGTCGTCCAAACGAACGGACCCTTATATATATGATGTTCATCTAAGGGCGTGGTAATTCTTTGAAGTATTTTCAATATATAAATTTACTCATAATATAATAAAAATTTAAGCCTCTTCAATATACATTGTCAGCATAAATTTAGTGATTCTCTTTTATACAATGATTCTACACATTATCCAAGTCTTCTCTGCAGCAGGTGAAAGAAAGATCGTTATATGTTATGCATGAGATTCGTGCCTGGTACGCATTCCAAATTAAGGAATATTGCTAATATACAAGTGAAATTTTAATGACATGCAAATCAAACTTTGGCCAAAACTTAAGCTCCCTGTATGCACTTGAATTTCTAACGCATACAATTAAATCAGATCAAAAATAAGTTTATTATATACAATTAGTCTTCCAATCCATAGAATCGAAATCTAACAAAAAATAAGCATAATATATGCAATTTATTTTTATATCATTAACTTATCAAGTTAGCTTTCTTTACGTGGATGAAATTCCAATACATGCAATCCATTATGACCTAATAAATCCATCATTATAGCCTCTTGTACAAGGATGAAATTCTAGTTCATCCTTTTGGTATTATTTTAGATCCCCAATTTGATAGAAGTATATGAAAGTAACAACTACAAATCATTCCTTCTAGAAGTTCATGCATTAAGATCGAAAGCGTTAAGTATGTATCAAGTATAAAAATTTGAAATCCCCATGTATGAAGACATAATAGATTAGTTCAGTTTTCCAATTAACATTATCATTAACTCAAGGATTATAAACATATACATCTAAACTTACATAGGGAGAAACACCAATTCCATTACACCTACGATGTTCATAATCTTGTGTAAATAAAATCGATTAAAACTGATGAAGATCAGTCTTATATCAAGACCAGTTTAGGGTCAATTTTCGTGGTTGACGTTTTAGGATCTCCAGATGAATGATTGGAGACCTCCATCACATTCAGCCTGATTTTCCTTTTTCTATATATTTTTAATATTTTTGAGTTGTAGTTTGAGAATTAGGCTAAATCACGTGATCAGATGATCCAAGGCGTCAAATGATTTAAAATAAATTCAGCTCTCTATTTAATCCACCAAGTATTTGATTTAGGTATCGAGATCCGCATTTATTCTTAGTCCTGTTGTGTGTTGAAGCCTGATCCACGGGATGCCAAAGCCTCTCCATCCACCTCTGCCTCTTCCCAGGCTGCCATCGACCTCTTCCCCGCAAGCTGTGAGCCCTCCTCTAGCCCCGTATACCACCAACAATTTTTCCCCAACCACTGCCGCCTCCATCCGAGCTTTCTAGCCCATATTCGCCTACAGAGACGCCACCTCCTATCTTTGAACCTCCCCACCACCCCAGCCGCCTCCGACCGCAACACCGCAACCTCCATGACCCCCATTTGTCAGCTCTAGCCTCACCAGCCCTCCCCTTTTCCCCCTATAGTCCCACTGATCCCTCTTTCCTCCCTTCACGGCCACTGAACTCTCAATCCCCCTTCCACAACCAAATTCCTATGTGCTATTGCTCGCCATAGCCCTACAACCATCTACAACAATCCCCACAGCCGGAAGCCACTATGACAACCTTTCTTCCATAAAAAAAAATCCCCAATATGCAAAGCCTTACTCCGCAACTCGAAATCCCCAAGCCCTAGAATTTCTGTATGACCTTTTCCTTGCTAACCGTGCATATGATCCATTTCATTGCTCATAACCCCAACCAAGTTCATCTACTATGTTCACCGGAGCCAATTACTCGATGTATTAAGTTGCACTCATTAATTTAAAATTGTTGCATGCTTATCTAATTTGGAATATCTGCAATCCATTGTCGTTTTCTTGCATGAACTTTTAACTTTTGTTATTTAGTTAATTCCTAAACAAAATTGTTAGTGTTTAGTTCATCGTCCGCATTTGCATGTGCATTTTCATATAGAATTACAGTCATTATCATTTTCATTCGTCATGTGTCAATAACTATATGGGCTCATTGTTATCCTCACGCATTTGCCGGAAGAGCCACTCCTCGTCGGAACCATCGGAGCGCGCATTTGGAAACCGCCGTGATTATTTCTTGTAATTAACATGTATTAATTAATTGATTATTACTAATTATTTAATATTAATTAGATTAATTAATTACTTAAATGATTTTGCATTTCCTTGTTGGTTACCCTCCCTCTTCTATATAAGGGGGAGGGGTTTAGGTGTTTAGATATCTTGAAGGTTTTAGTTATTTTGGGCTCTCTTTGGAGAGAAGGTTCTTGGAGGACCCAACCTCCTTGATCTTGGCCGGAACGTGCTCCGGATTGTATCGTGTGCTCCTTTCACTTAATGCAATCGCGTCTTTGTTCTTGATAGCGCAAATTTTCCATTTGTAACAATGGTCCGACCTGTCACCCGTCTGCTTGTTCCAAGCTGCCGGGATCCCGTCCTCTTTCTCCGCCCATCTCGCCAAGCCCGTTCCGCAGCCATCGACCTCGCTCAGCTACTTCCGCACCTCTGCCTCGATTGCTGCCCGCCTCGACGCAGTCGAACGCCACCTCGACGCAGTCGAATGCCAACTCGATGGCCAGACCAGCATCCTCGCTTCCCTCCAAGTGAGTCTCCTTCGTTTCGTAGTTCGTTGGGACAACCTATCACCGATGTCTCTGCCGTCCACATCACCCGATGCACCGTCTGACGCCCGCGAGGTCAGCCGCACACCACCTTCAGTGCGGCGTGATGAAGACTTCGACCTTCCTCCCCAACGCCAAGGCCTTCGGGACCTTCCAGCACCGAACTCGTCGGATCTGCTTCCTCCTTTGCTGAATTTGCTTCCCGAGCTCGACCCCTAGCCGGCCAACGAACTCCATGTACTCCTGCGTCGGTCTCGTCGACCCCTTCACGTCGCAGCGCCTACGATCTTTCCCTCCCGACAACGCATCGTCGCCCTCCGCGGTTCCAGACAGCTGTCCTGCAGGAACTTCCTCCTATTGTCTTCGACGACGCCCTTGCCTGGTATGCTGCACGTCTCTTTTATTTATTTATTTTCCTTTCCTTACACCAACTGCTGCCCCCACTAAAAGCCAAACCACACCTTCTTCCACCCTCCTTGTATCACATCCTTTCTATTTACATTTTTCCCAACCGTACCCCCTCCATCTTTCACTAGCTGTCACACCCCTTATCCTCTCCATTTCTCCGTACCACCACCGACTTTCACCCCCACATCCCCACCCTCTTGTTTTTTTTCCTTCACTATCTGGTCACAATTTTCCCTAACCGAGCCTCATAATTATTTGTTTTTCCCCATAATTTTCCTCCTTTTCAACCGTCGGCCACAAATTATACGTCCCTCCCATTCTTAAAGACCCCGACAAACAATTAAAACTCGACCTTGAGGACAAGGTCAATTTTCGAGGCCGGTATAATATTACCCTCACGCATTTGCCGGAGGAGCCACTCCTCGTCGGAACCATCGGAGCGCGCATTTGGAAACCGTCGTGATTATTTCTTGTAATTAACTTGTATTAACTAATTGATTAATATTAATTAGATTAAGTAATTATTTAAATGATTTTGTATTTCCTTGTTTGGTTACCCTCCCTCCTATATAAGGGGGAGGGGTTTTGGTGTTTAGGTATCTTGAATGTTTTAGTTATTTTGGGCTCTCTTTGGAGAGAAGTTTCTTGGAGGACCCAACCTTCTTGATCTTGGCCGGAGCTTGCTCCGGATTGTATCATGTGCTCCTTTCACTTAATGCAATTGTGTCTTTGTTCTTGATAGCGCAAATTGCAAATTTTCCATTCGCAACACTCATCATATCGCATGACACCAAATTCTGGTTGAAATAAGTTTACTACATTCAATTAAAATTTCCAACACATACCATTTTGATTGCTTTTAAATTCGGTATAAATTAGAATCTGCATGTATTGGAGGGAATTTAATAATATTTTTCTAATCATAAAATTTAATCATGAGCGAAAATAAAAATTATTTTAAAGATTCCAAGCATGAAAATTTACTATTGTAGGGGGCTCCCCTCCTAAGATTAACCTTCCTTGGCACAATAAGAAATGATCTTACTGAATCTTCAACTTTCTCTTTGTTTGCGAGCCTCTAATGCTAGTCCTAGGTAGCTTGAGGAGGGAGAGATTTTGGAAGAGAGTTCTCACAGGAAATAAAGAGGACATGTCGTCGGGCTCGGAATGGAAAAAGGGAGAGGAGGGTGCTCATGTTGCTTCTCACTGTGTGGAGAGAGGAAAAAATTAGCTCACGGTTTCTGTCCTCCCCCACAGAGGAAGTGATTCAATATGATATCTTTCCTCATTCCACTGTGTGTCCATCTGCAAATAGGCTACCACACAACAACAAGTCAGGATGGGTCGAGAATTTCATCCCACGTGGACAAGATTGGCGGAAGTCACGAGGGTTCCAACTTTTCTCATGGTCGATGGATGCAAGGAGGAAGATCCCAAGGCTTATATTTTATTTAGCTTTTAGGTTTGAGGTTTTCTTATACACACACATGCGGTAGCAACTTTTCTTAAGCATTTTTAGCCGGTTATATCTTTTACTCTATGAAGGGCATTATTATAATATTTAAAGTGGGTTTTGTTGGATCTATAGGCTTCCGTATCGGCGGGAGGGGGCGAATAAGGAATGTTACAAATTCATTAATTTTTCTTTTCATAAAATAATATCTTGATGAAAGAGTTAGCACAACGGAAATAAATATTTAAATCAGTGAAAATAAAATATTATCATTTAAAATAAATCTTGATTACAAAATGATTAAAACATTGTACAATGGGAATAATTTATTTTGACAAGATTAACTCAAGACCATTTGTAAAAGAAAAAATATTGCAATATATATTAATCAAGACGAATCATTACAATGGTTTAGATCTACTAACGCTAAGATGAAGGCGATAATTCTTACTATTTGGTTTTCTATACCGACTTAAACCTCAAACCGGTTGGCCCTAGCCAATCCGCCCCTAGGTTGATCTCACGCCTAACCCTAGCTAATCCACCCCTGGATTAGCCTCAAGCCTTTCCTCCCCATAGACCTCCCTAAGACCTAGTCGCCACACTGGAGGAGAATTTCTTCCCTAGACCTACTCCTAGATCTAGTTGTCACACGCGAGACGAATTTCCACTCAATATAAAGATAAGAGTCTAAGATCAAAAACAACAAAATACAATAGTGATAGAAAAATCTTCAGTAAAAAAACTCCCTAATGTCGAAGGAAGACGATGAAGGTCGTTTGAAATATCCGTCGTAGAACATGAACCCTTCGCTTGAATGATGTCGTTATATCGTCGATCGTCCTTAACATCGTTGTCATTGAGCGTTGGGTGTAGCGGAGGATCCTTTGCCGGGTGGGGCGACCCTCAGAAAATATTCGTGCTGGAATGAAAATTCCGAGACAAAATGTGCATTTATAGACCACTGGGACCTATCGCCGGGCGGTAGCGTCGAAATATGAATCCCCGCGCCAATTTCCCTCCTCAGAACAACAAAGCTCCTTAGGTTTGCGCTAACGCTGGGGGATAGCGAGCTATCGTCGGGCAGTAAAGTAAAATGAATTTCGCGCTCCCTTCTCAGTCTAATCCGCGTGACGACGCAATGTTGCTATAATAGGACTATCGCCGGGCGGTAGGTATTATCATTGTGCAGTAACAAACTTGAATTTCCTGCTCGTCTTCCCTCTAAGACGCGTCAAGACGCGTTGTTGCCATAATAAGAGATCCAAGCTATCACCAACGCTATCATCATTCTTGAGTTATTTATGGCAACTTCCAATTTTAGCAAAGCTCGGTCTGGAAGTCATCTTTCGTTGAGTGCTATCGCCGAGCGGTGGTGTCTATTGCCGGTGGTAGGCTGCAAAGTTAGCTTTCGACTCATCGTTTTTGCTCGATACTTGCTGTAGCTTCAAGTCTTGTATCATATGAGAGTCCTGAACCTGCACATTACGAAAACACTTGCAAATATTGATCAAATACATATCAAGATTTGTTATTCTGAAACCAAGGATGTGTCGAACAGGATGTGTCGACCCATGCTCTAACATGTCTCACACTCTATATAAAGGGGTGGTTGGAGTGCCTTAAGATCATCTTTTGCATCGTTAGATTTTGAGAACTCTCACTTTGGACAGAGACTTCAAGAGGGAACCAGCCCTTAGATGTTAGTCATGCGTATCCCAGTGTATTGGTATCTTCATTCCAATTCTAGTGCAATATTATGTGCTATTATTCGTGTTCTTGATACACGTGACATATTCATATTAATTTTGTTCGACCTCAAACTGCTACCCACCACTAGCGTCAGCCTCCATACACGTGATCATCACCACGGAGTCGTTGAACACGCACTTTGACATGGACACCACAATGGCCGACATCTTCACTATGACACACAAAATTTACCATTGGCTCCTTCCCTTCTCTCCGACAAGACTTAACTTCTTCGATTTCTTTTCGCACCACCTTGATACACGTCGCATCACCCAGCGGCCATCCACTTCCCATACTCACATCACTAACCCTTTGTTGCACTACGACTCCTCGTCCTCACTTGTCGTGGGAACTCCACCTCAATGTCGAACCTTCTTTCACCTCCAAAGCTACCAACAAGCCCACTCATCACCCCAGCGTCGCTTTTATGAACCCTTCCTTTCTCGCAACCCCAACACTAACATCATTCCCCAAACAGTCGACCCTATCCCCGTCGACCATTATCAGAGTTACTCTTAAGTCGGCGCCCCCAACCAGTCGTCAAATGCATCCCCCTTCCCTCTTCCTTATTGCTCTTTCTTCATGTCCGACAGTCTTAAATACACCGCCGAGGGGCTTCCCCGTGTCTATCGGCTTCAATTCCCATCAATCACCGACGACAATCCTCTCTTTCATGCACTTACACCGTTATCTCTTGTTGACACTATCTCCACCCATCTTCCATGTTAACGTGCTTTGCCTGCCACATAAGACCAAAACATTGGGCCCCACACATGCTCTGTCGGGCCTATCGCCCTTCGTCACACGCAAAACCCACTCGCACGGTCCAATCATGTGCATCTACCTTAAATTATTCCTCCCCTCAATGCAGGTCGTCTCCTGCATGAATTTTTATTTATTTTTTCCTTAGTCCGCCCCTTTTCCACACATCCAACAATTCATCATTATTTCCCCGGCCCACCTCAATCTCTTTCCTTGCGGATCCCACTCCTTAATTGATATAACTATTACCTTGAATCGTCCATAATTGACATTTTCTCGGATCAACTCTCTTAGAATATGTACACCGCAAATTTCATAGAGAATCCAGATCAAGCACCTACGACACCACTCCGGGGGACCAACAACCCACTCATAGTCTCCATTGGCCTTGGGGACACCACTAGTTTTTAACTATAATGCAGCGCCATCGAGAGCTTCTACACCGGGGCATTATTGTATTATTAAAGTGGGCCTCAATCTCTATATAGATTGGGTGATGTTACGCCCCCGCTACATTTCACGGGGCGTCATTATGTTCGGCGGTGCAAGGGAGCGACCAACGGGGCTGAACCAACCGGTTCAGCCCCCAACCTGTGAACCGGCCGGCCGGGGCTGAACCAAATGGGTTCAGCCCCAACTGGAGGGGCCGGCCGGCCCCTCTATGGCCCGGGTATAATTACCCGGGGCTGCTCTCATGGATGGCTTATGCAAATTACTATCAAGGTATTCTTCCTCCTCCTCTTCTAACCCTAATCCCTCTAGTTCTCTTCTCTAGATCTCCCTCCTCCTACCTCCTTATCATTTGGTATCAGAGGCTTCGCCCTCCGACGATGGTGACCACGCGGACACAAGAAGAGCTTTCCCGTTTGAAAACTTTGGAGGAAAACTACGGTGGTTTGGCGGATTCGGTAGCCGCGATCGAGGAAGAGATGCGCGCGTCTTCGCAGCGGCTGGAGGAGCATCTAGATGCTCGTATGGAGGAACTGAAGGCTCTGTTGAAAGGGAAAGGCGGGGTAAATGAAGGATCGAATGGCGGACGACCCGATCGGTCCGCCGATCTATCGGGAACGCCAGATCTTGGTCGTGCGGGCACGGGAACGGCAGCGATGGCCAGCGTTGCTGGCGTAGGGTCTTCCCGGCCTTGCGGGACTTTCGGCGACGGCGTGGGGGAAGCGGGGGCGTGGACGGCGGCAACAGGAGGCCTTCCGCCTGGATCGGCTGCGCAGATGGAGTGCGGGCAAGCCTGGCGTCCAGGCGGCGGTTCCGTCGGCCCTGTTCTTGCGGAAGTGGGCCGACAGCCGTGGCAACGAGCTGATGGAGGCCCGGGAGCAGCTGTGCGGGCTCCAGGAGGTGCGGGTGGGCTTCTTCCTAACCCGCGAGGCGGCGTTCCCCCCGTCGGATACGGAGGCCATGTTCCGTGGGTCGGACAACACGCTCCTCATCAGGTTCAGCCACCTCTAGGCTACCCAGGAGCTTACGATGGGCATGGGGGCCCGGTACGACAGGCATGGAACGGGCAGGGACAGGGATGGCAAGGACAAGCGGGGCCTCGAGCTTACATGCCACCCAAGTTGACACGAATGAACTTCCCCAAGTTCAAAGGGGGGGATGCGCTGGAATGGGTTCAGAAGGTGGAGTTGTTCTTCAGTTACCAGGAGGTCCCGGAGGCGCAGTGGGTGCAATTAGCGTCATTCCATCTGGAGGGCGACGCATTTCAGTGGACTCAGTGGTTCTTAAGAGGTAGAGAGTATGTGCCTTGGACTGATTTCGTGGAAGGGTTCACCGCCCGATTTGGGCCCCCGGAGTACGAAGATTTTGAGGCACTACTGCAAAAATTGCGACAGAAGGGGACATTGACTGAGTATCGGACAGATTTCGAGAGGTTGGCGAACTGGGTACACTGGGAGGAGAGGACACTGCTGAGTTGTTTTGTGTCTGGGCTGAAGGACCATTTGCGGGATGAGGTTCATGCTTATATGCCACAAAGTTTGAACCACGCCATCAGTTTAGCCCGCATTCAGGAGGAGCGGTTCAACAGGCAGAGGACCCGGACCGCGAGTAGGCCACCTGCGGCCGCAGCGGCAGTAGCACGGCGGGATCCGCCAACTGGTGGCAAGCCAACAGTGACACGACTCTCGTGGAGTGAGCTGGCGGCTCGAAAGGAAAAAGGGTTATGTTTCAACTGCGATGAGAAATTCGTGTCGGGCCACAAGTGCCAAAGGATACAAGTTTTTATGCTGCATGAGGATGTGGAAGACGCACCGACCCCGGACGAGGAGTTGGAAGTGGACTTGGACTTGACCGAGTTCGGTGTTTCCATACACGCTCTGGAGGGTTGCGCTCCTCCGCCGCTTACTATGCGTCTTGCGGGACGGATTGCCCGCGAGAGGGTGACTGTTTTGGTGGACAGTGGGAGCACCCACAATTTCATTCATCCAGAGGTGGCACAACGAGTGGGGCATATGATCGATAAGGGGGCTGCCTTCCATGTTATGGTGGCGGATGGCAGCAAGATGCAATGCGAGGGGGTGCTGAAGGGTGTGGAGTTGCGGATGCAGGGCTATAGCGGGTGCACCGACGTCTATCTGTTACCCATTCGGGGCTCGGATATGGTGTTGGGAGTGCAGTGGCTACGTTAGTTACAGAGGGTAACGTTCGACTGGGAGCACATGACTATGGAGTTCCTCCACGGGGGAAAGCAGTTCTGTTTGAAGGGTATCCTCTCGTCGCCAGTGAAGGAGATTTCTCTTCGGAGCATGCAACGGTTGGGCGAGGAAGGAAGGATGATGGCCGTCCTCAGGGAAGTCCAAACGGACGATACCGCACATTCTGAGGTACCAGTTCAGTTACAGTCTCTTTTGATGGAATATTCTGATGTTTTCCAGGAACCACGCACTTTGCCACCACCTCGATTCAAAGATCATCATATTCAGCTTAAGGCGGACGCCGAGCCCCCTAATATTCGGCCATATCGCTACCAACATATTCAGAAGGCAGAGATTGAGCGTAGCGTCCGCGAGATGTTGGAGGCGGGCATCATTCGGCCGAGTACAAGTTCATTTTCAGCTCCCGTCATTTTGGTAAAGAAGAAAGATGGTTCGTGGAGATTTTGCGTGGATTACCGGGCCCTGAACAGCGCCACGGTAAAGGACAATTTTCTGATTCCTTTAGTTGAGGAGTTACTTGACGAGCTATTTGGCGCACGACTGTTCACCAAGCTCGATCTACGTTCAGGCTATTACCAGATTCTGATGGCACAAGAGGACATTCATAAGACGGCTTTCCGGACACATGATGGCCATTACGAGTTCTTAGTCATGGAGAACGGGCTGTCCGCGAGATGTGGGCGATGATGTTCAGGCGATGATGTTTTGGTGGTGGCCATTACGACTTCATTGGGCTGCCTAAGTCCAAAGGCAAATCGGTGATTTTGGTGGTGGTGGATAAATTATCCAAGTACGGGCATTTCCTTGCTCTCAGTCATCCGTACACGGGCGAGTCGGTCGCCGCACTATTTGTTAGGGAGATTGTCCGATTACATGGTCTCCCTCGTGCCATCATTTCTGACCGGGATCCTACTTTTGTGAGCAGTTTCTGGCGGGAACTTTTTCGGTTACAGGGCACGCGTTTACAGTTCAGCACGACTCATCACCCTCAGTCGGATGGTCAGACGGAGGTTCTCAACAGGGGTGTCGAGACATATTTACGCTGCTTTGTTATGGATGAGCCTCGGACTTGGCCGGAGTGGTTACATTGGGCCGAATATTGCTACAACACTTCATATCACTCTGCCAGCAGGATGACGCCATTTGAGATTTTTTACGGGCGCCCTCCACCGATCTTGGGTAGCTATGAGCCAGGCAGCACCGCCCTACCGGCGATTGATCGAGCTCTTCATGATCGGGATAACATGTTGGCACCCCTCCGGGAGAACCTCCGCCTAGCCCAGGATCGTATGAAGATGCAAGCGGACAAACACCGCAAGGAACGAGAGTTCGCTGTGGGCGATGATGTTTTCCTCAAGCTACAGCCTTACCGGTAGCTATCAGTTGCTCGTCGGAGCAATCAGAAGCTTTCTCCTCGATATTACGGCCCTTTTCGTATACTCAGTAGGGTGGGGCCGGTGGCTTACAAGTTAGCCTTGTCGGAGGGATCCCGCATTCACCCATCCTTTCATGTGTCCTTGCTCAAGCGGAAGGTGGGTGCCAATGTCCAACCGAGTACTCTTCTGCCTGAAGTTACTGCTGCGGGCGAGCTTCGCCCACTACCGGAGGATGTGTTGATGCTTAAATGGAAGAACCGGGGCACGGAGTATCGGCCGGAGCTCTTGGTCAAGTGGAAGAATTTGTCGACGGCGCACAATTCTTGGGTGGATTTACTGGACTTCAAGGAGCTCTACCCCGATTACCACCTTGAGGACAAGCTGGTCCTTGATGGGGAGGGGAATGTTACGCCCCCGCTACGTTTCACGGGGCGTCATTATGTTCGGCGGTGCAAGGGAGCGACCAACGGGGCTGAACCAACCGGTTCAGCCCCCAACCTGTGAACCGGCCGGCCGGGGCTGAACCAAATGGGTTCAGCCCCAACTGGAGGGGCCGGCCGGCCCCTCTATGGCCCAGGTATAATTACCCGGGGCTGCTCTCATGGATGGCTTATGCAAATTACTATCAAGGTATTCTTCCTCCTCTTCTAACCCTAATCCCTCTAGTTCTCTTCTCTAGATCTCCCTCCTCCTTCTTATCAGGTGACTACAACGTCTTTGATCATCTTAATTCATAAGAGGTTTATCTTTACCCAAATAAAACTTCAAATAATTTTTCATGAACTGCAATAATTTTATCAATTGTTCATTTGCCGTAAAATTTATTGAAGTATATATATATATCTATTATAAAGATGTACTTTTGATTGCATCTAGGCCATTCAAGAGAGTCCAAAAGACCAAACTTTTCATCTCTATCGTTCATTATTTTCAGATTAAACAATGAAAAATAGTAGACCTCCTAAAGCTACTCAAGGTGAATGACAAGAGAGAGAGAGGGAGAGAGAGGGAGAGAGGAAGAGAGAGAGAGAGCTAGGGCGGCGGATGGGAGAGAGAGAGAGAGTGAAAGAAAGATAGAGTGGAGAGAGTGGGGGAGAGAGAGAGAAAGTTTCCGCTGGGAAGAAAGAGAGAGAGAGAGAGACAGGAAAGAGGAGAAATTAATTTTTTTAGATAAAAATTTACATTTTTTTACAAAATAAAAATATGAATATTGATTCATATTTTTTTTACGGTCATTTTAAGTACTCATATGTATATGTTGCGGGCGAAGCCTGTCGTCGCCGGTCGGGTACTATCATATGCAGACACAACTTGCTCGAATGCGGGCGCAGCCCGCTAAGAGTCAGCGAGCAAATGCGGCCGCAGCCGCTCGAATGCGGGCACAGTCCGCTAAGAGTCAGCGAGCACGGGCGAAGCCCGTGCGGAGAAGCCCGTATATATGAAACTTATATGCAGAGAGAGGAGAAATTATATTATAAGTTTAATATATGAAACTCTTATGCGGGCGAAGCCCGCATTGCTGCGGGCGAAGCCCGCATTGATGCGGCCGAAGGCTGCCCGAGAGCATCGAGCACGGGCGTAGCCCGTGCGAAGATGCTCGTGTGTATATATATATGGTCGAAATTCATCTTTTTAGAAAAAGTTCTTTTGAACGAATTCCTTGAGGCATCAAAATAATTTAAACTTTATTGACAAAGACTCCGTTTTGCACGGCGGTAGCAATCATGAACGTGTGGTTATGAACTGCCGTTCGTGAACGCTCGACCTCGCCTAAGGAACTTCATTCACTTTTATGTTCAAAACTAGTATTCTGTTCTTTGTAGCAGTCATAACCATTGTCATGCCAAACATACATTCTATGACTGTGGCGTTTTTGTCCGAACTCCCCTGAGCAAAAACGCCGCGCCAAACGGAGTCTAAATCTTTCTTTAAGTCGAATGAAATTATAATTTTTATTGGAATGCTACAGTATGTATCATCAGAAAGGTGTGCGGAGCTTACTATTGTTGCAGCAACCAATGGGCTGAAGGAAGCATGGATATCATACCAGGTAATTCTTATTTATGTGAGGCTACAAATGATATATTTGTATTTTTTTAATAGCATGCTCAGTGACCAATGTGTCTTCGGTTATGGTAGGATTACACCAAATATCACCATTGTATCTATATTTCCTTGTATTATTTTGTAAATGTTCACGAAAGATATTTAAAGTTAGGTGTTTTGATGTATGTTTTTTTGGATGATATACTTATAGTATGTGAGTCATGTGCCGAAGTAAGTGAAAAGTTAAAAAGATGGAGAACAAAATGATTAAATGTAGAGGACTTATAATTACCCGAACGAAGATTGAATATATGAAATGCAATTTTAGTGGGTGTGATAGTGACAATTAATAAAACAATACTATTAGAAGACAAATTGATACTTATGCTTGGCTTGAATTGATTATACATAATGAGGATATAATTTATAGAATTGAATGATTTAAATGATTTTTTTATCAAAAATATTATGTGATAAGAGAATTTCATGAAAATTTAAAAGCAGATGTTATGATATAACAAATAGTCCAGTGATTTTGAATGAATCCAATGACTAATTTTGGACTAGTAGGAATGAGAATATTAATATACAAGTAGTCGTGCACTGAGGTTTCCCCGTGCTCGGCGTACAGTACATTCTCCGATCGTCGTTCCCGTAAAAATTTGTCACCCCAAATACGAAATTCAACAAAAATTTCGGGGATGATGACACTTTTTAAGAGTAAATAGAGAACATATACTTTAATTCATATGAAAAGTTGAAAATTTTGAAGATTGGTAAATTTGGAAAGATGAATGTTTCACCGAAGTCTCTTTTTCCCTTATATATAGTACTAGCAGTCGTGCACGGGGTTCCCCCATGTCCGGCGCGACAATACATCCCCCGTTCGTCTTCCTCATAAAAAATTGTCACACCGAATACAAAACTCAACAGAAATCTAGTGGATGAGCACACTTTTTAGAATTAAAAAAAACATACAAATTAGATTCACTTATTAAAAATTGAACAGTTGTAATAATGATGGGTAAAATTGGAACGATGAATGCTTTACCGAAAGGTATTTTCCCTTATATATAGTATAGACTAGCAGTCGTGCACATGGGACCTGGGGGGGGGGGGGGGGGGGGGGGGCGACATTCGGCGGGGGCGGCGAAATTAGGCGGGGGAGGTGACATTCGGCGGGGGCAACAACATTCAGAGGAGGCATCAACATTCGGTTGGGGCGGCAACATGAGGCGGGGGCTGCGATATTTGGATGGGACGACGACATTTGACAGATGACAACATTCATCGAGCGTCATATTATGGAACTCGATGCTCTTTTGTGGGGTCAATTACCATGATATTTGCATGGAAATCACATGCTAATCTGAATATTTATTATTTGCATATTCCTCGCTTAATAGAAAGCAAATGATTGCAAGCGATCCGAATATTTTCTTCATTAAGCATGTGTAGAGAAAAAAATCATTCATTGAACTAACATGTTGCAACTCAAAATCTTGAAGTGGAGGGTGATTAAAAGTAGTGGAACTTTAGAGTTACTTTGTCAATAAAATTCATGACAACGAACTATTAAAAACATGATCGAAGATCTGTAGCATTAACAATATTAAAAGAAAACAACTTTAGAAACATAAAGCGTGGTAATATTTTATATTCTTTTACATCCTAACTAGTGTGTAAAGTGGTTCCTTGCACTACTCTGAATGGGGTTCAAAGATCTGTAGCAGAGTTGGAGATGGTTCTCTTGAGCTTTTTCCTCGGCTTCTCTGTCACCTTAGCCTCCGCCTCTGCAGTGCGGTCCACCGTCTACTTGCTTGCCCAGAAACTCCTCTTCGATGCATTCTTCACGTCTCCCCTGCAATACTATTCAAGTAAAACTGCATACTAATATTTAACTCATATTAATATTGTGAATGTTGTATTACATGTGGGTGAGACTGAATATGAATTTTAGTATAAGTTATAATCTGAAACAAAACTTAGGTTATGTATTGTAAATGCCTTAGTCGAAGGAGGGGAGCTATTCTCACTTGACATCAATCAAGGAAATTGTTAAACTCCAGCTTGCAAACTGCAAAGCCAACCATAAATTATATAAAACAAAAAAAAAAATTACTTAGAAGATAGAGGTTAGGATAAAGATTATATTCGATCAAAAATAGGTATATTAAAAAAAAGAGAAAATTTTCTGTGAGTTAACCGCACGGCGAGAACCGTGGGGAAAATTCAAAATCCTACTATGTTTTCTATTTTTTTACAAAATAAATCACGAAATATTGATCTATGTATTTTTACGCTCATTTTAAGTACCCATATGACTATATTTTGGGGTGAAAATACAACTATAAAAAGGTCTCATTTTTGAACTAAAAATCGAGTCCATTTTTTGAACTAAAATCCAGTCCATTTTTATAATCAATGAAAATCCAGTTATATTTTTGAACTAAAAAAAGGTCTCCCACAGATCTCCCATGCGGTTAACTCACAGAAAATTTTCTCTAAAAAAAATGGTTTGGAAGATAAAACATGAGAGAAGAGAAAACTGAAGTGCTACTACTCCAAATATGAAGAATTTGATGCAATGTGACTGAAATTCAGCATTATGTATGTAAAACTCTTTTATATAAAGAGCAAAGCATGTATCAAGAGAATGAGAAACAACTGGACATCATCTTGAAGGAGTCATGTATACCAAAATATTATTGCAAATCTAGAAGAGTGGAACAGCTTGTAATTTCAAGTTTTTTGGAACATAGAAATATTCTCTCAGATAGATGCACCATCAAAGGTTTCTTGCACTCCTGTAAGCATTATAAAAAATAGACTTTAATAAAAGTTGAAGAAGAAAAACTTGACAAAATAGGAATGCTGAAACCACCTTTGGCGTGGTGATGTGGGGAGGACAATAAGGATACATGACTTTCAAAATTTAGTCTCCACTAAACAACAATGCATTCAACAACCTGCAAAAACAACAGGTGTAGTGATACAAACATTCATTCAAAATGCTTAAAAAAAGACGACATGCAATGGTGTTTGCTATCGAACGGAATACCTAGAGGGTCGTTGCAATGGCCATGAGGATCGTCGACGTGGTTGGAAGAAGCTGAATTAATTATCGGAGGATCTACATCTAGCTGGAGGAAGAAGCTGAATAATGGGGAGACCTGTTTTAGAAATGCTATCTAACGGAATACCTAGAGTGTTACCGACATCCAATCTGATGAGCCGGAATGGCAGGTTTATTCGAGAAGGGCGCGCGCAAGACCAAGCGGCAGCACCGAGCCCCGCTCCGAACCGGGCGGTTCAGCGGAGGCCGTCTAAGGGGCCGACCGGCCTAGTTATCTTTCCCTGCAGCCTTTTTATTTCATGATGTGTTTTTTTTAACTCTTGATTATGTGGTGGGTTCCCCCTATATAAGGGATCACCTTAGGTTTCGTTTGGCATCTTTGGATCAATCAAGTTTAGTGGGGACTAAACCCCTTTTCTCTCTCTCTCTCTTTCTCTCTATCTCTTTCCCTCTCTATTTCCCGCCCGCAGCCCGCTGTACCGCCGCCGCCAACGCCCGCCGATAGCCCCGCGCTATCCCTCCGCTGCCGCCCTACCTACCGCCGACCTTGGGCCAATGCAGGGATGTTACCATGTCAGTGGGGCCGTGCCGGGTCACGGCTGATTTTTACATGTTCGAGTTAGGGGGCCTCGACGCTATTCTCGGCGTTGCCTGGCTCGAGACCCTGGGTGATGTCCGGGTGAACTGGGCTTCGATGACGATGGATTTTCAGCAGCAGGGCCGGCAGTGTCGTTTGGTGGGTGACCCTACTCTCCTACGCTCACCGCTATCGTATCGGGCTATGACTCGCGTCACCGAAGTGGACTTCTCGGCCTGGTTATGGCCCCTTCAGGAGAGCTCACAAGCGCCGGCCGCAACCGTCGACGCTGATTTGGGAGCTATATTAGCGGAATTTGAGGACATCTTCACCGCCCCTTCGGGCCTTCCACCCCCACGACCGACCGACCGACCGACCGACCGACCGACCGACCGACCGACCACGCCATCATTTTCCACCCGGGGTCGTCGGCGGTGTCAGTGCGGCCCTACCGATACGGACACGCACAAAAGGACGAGATAGAGCGACTTGTTCGGGAGATGTTATTGGGAGGTATCATCCGACCCAGTGCTAGCCCCTTCTCCAGCCCAGTGCTATTAGTCCGCAAGAAAGATGGCAGTTGGAGATTCTGTGTGGACTATCGGGAATTCAACAAGGCCACAGTACCAGACAAATATCCTATTCTGGTGATTCAGGAGCTCCTGGACGAGCTACACGGTGCGACTTTCTTCACCAAGTTGGATCTCCGCGCCGGCTATCATCAGATTCGTGTTCGGCCGGAAGACGTGCCGAAGACAGCGTTTCGGACACACGATGGGCATTTCGAGTTCCTGGTCATGCCGTTTGGGCTCACCAACGCCCCCGCCACATTTCAAGCCACGATGAACGAGATATTCCGGCCTATTCTGCGTAAGCATGTTCTTGTTTTTTTTGATGATATCCTTGTCTTCAGCCCCACTTGGCAGGACCACCTCCATCATGTTCGGGAGACGTTCACCACTCTTCGCCTACATCATCTCACGGTCAACCGCAAGAAGTGCACCTTCGGCACGGCTACTGTCAGCTATCTGGGCCAGACGATTTCAGCCCGCGGCGTGGCCATGAACGAAGATAAAATTCAGGCGGTGCTGCGATGGCCGACTCCCACCTCCTTGCGCGACGTCCGGGCCTTTCTCGGCTTGACGGGATACTACCGGCGCTTCATCAAAAATTACGGCTGGTTGGCCCGCCCCCTCACTCAACTGCTGAAGAAATCGGAGGAGGGGCCTTTTACATGGCCGCCGGCGGCCATGGAGGCTTTCACGGCGCTCCAGTCGGCCTTGGTCCACGGCCCGGTTTTGGCCATGCCGGACTTCCACCAGACTTTCGTCATCGAGTGCGACGCCTCGGGCATAGGCGTCGGCGCCGTTTTGATGCAGGCCGGCCGGCCAATTGCATATTATAGTCGGGCGTTCTCCACTGCGGTACGCAGCCGTTCGGCGTACGAGAACGAGCTCATGGCGCTGGTTTTGGCGGTCCAACATTGGCGGCCTTATCTCTTGGGGCGGCCCTTCGTCATCCGCACCGATCACCACAGCCTGAGATACCTTCTCCAACAAAAGATAGCCACGCCAACACAACAGGTTTGGGTGGCCAAGCTCCTCGGCTATGATTTCACGGTGGAATTTCGCCCGGGCAAGACCAATCGGGCGGCCGATGCGCTCTCCCGGCGCCCGCACGCGCCAGAGTTGACAGCCATCTCCCGGCCGGTGTGGGACGACGCCGCGGCCATTCAGCATGAGGTGGACCGGGATCCCCAGCTTCAGGATATTCGGGCAGCATTGTTGGCCGACCCCTCGTCCCGGCCTCCATTTACGCTAATCGGGGGCCGCCTCTTCCACCGGGATCGACTCGTCATCTCCGCATCGTCAGCGATGATTCCATCTCTGCTAGCCGAGTTCCATTCCACACCGTCAGGCGGCCACGCGGGAGCGTATCAGACGTACCGACGGTTAGCGGCCTCGCTGTATTGGCCCCACATGCTTCGCCAGGTCAAAACCTACGTGGCGGCCTGCCTGCCATGTCAGAAAGCCAAATACGAGACTTTGTTTCCCAGCGGTCTCCTGCAGCCCCTACCGATCCCGGAACGTGTCTGGGAGGACATCGCGATGGACTTCATCACCCGGTTGCCCCGCTCCAACGGGTTGACTGCATTTTGGTGGTCGTGGACCGCCTAACGAAGTACGCACACTTTGTTCCGCTCCGCCACCCCTACACTGCGGCGTCAGTGGCCGACAATTTCATCGCCGAGATAGTCCGCCTTCATGGGTTTCCCCGTTCGATCGTGAGCGATCGCGACCCACTTTTCCTCAGTAGTTTTTGGACTGAGTTGTTCCGTCTTCAGGGTACCCAACTCAGGATGAGTACAACATATCACCCGCAGTCGGACGGCCAATCCGAGGTGCTCAATAGGTGCTTGGAGACATATTTGCGCTGCTTCATCGGGGAGAGGCCCGGTTCGTGGGCCAAATGGCTGGGTTGGGCAGAGTACTCCTACAATACCGCATACCACCACGCCGCCAACACTTCGCCGTTCGAGACGGTATATGGCCGGCCACCACCGACCGTGCTCCGACACTTACCCGGGGAATGCCCGGTGGCTAGCTTGGCGGATCATCTCCACGATAGGGATGTCATCTTGGACAGTTTGAAGTACCATCTTCGACGGGCGCAGGCAAAGATCGCGTCTTTTGCCAATCGGAAACGCAGGGACCTTCAATTCCAGGTGGGAGAGCGCGTGTTCATTAAACTCCACCCCTACCGCCAGCTTACGGTGGCCCGCCGCGCTTGCCCCAAGCTCGCTCCACGTTTCTTTGGACCGTTCGAGGTTCTCAGCCGCATCGGAGCCGTGGCCTACCGCCTCCGCCTCCCGGACACCGCTCGCATTCATCCAGTGTTTCATGTATCTCAACTTCGGCGCGTGATAGGCGATCATCCCGTCTCCGACCACCGGAGATGCCCAACCAGAAGAAGTACGTGTGGCTTGGCGCAACCGTCCCCTCACAACCGCCACTTGGCTCCTTCGAGATGATTTTCGCCGACAGTTTCCGGATTACTGCCTTGAAGACAAGGCCAATTTCCCAGATGGCGGTATTGTTACCGACATCAAATCTGATGAGCCGGAATGGCAGGTTTATTCGAGAAGGGCGCGCGCAAGACCAAGCGGCAGCACCGAGCCCCGCTCCGAACCGGGCAGTTCAGCGGAGGCCGTCTAAGGGGCCGACCGGCCTAGTTATCTTTCCCTGCAGCCTTTTTATTTCATGATGTGTTTTTTGTTTTGAACTCTTGATTATGTGGTGGGTTCCCCCTATATAAGGGATCACCTTAGGTTTTGTTTGGCATCTTTGGATCAATCAAGTTTAGTGGGGGCTGAACCCCTTCTCTCTCTCTCTTTCTCTCTATCTCTTTCCCTCTCTATTTCCCGCCCGCAGCCCACTGTACCGCCGCCGCCAACGCCCGCCGATAGGCCCCGCGCTATCCCTCCGCTGCCGCCCTACCTACCGCCCACCCGATACCCCCTAGCGGTATCAGGGTCGTTGCAATGGCCGTGAGGATCGCCGACGTGGTTGGAAGAAGCTGAATTAATGGTCGGAGGATCTACATCTAGCCGGAGGAAGAAGCTGAATAATGGGGAGACCTGTTTTAGAAATGATGTAAAAGACATTGAAACTATTAACTCCACTTCATTAGGAGAGCTTTGAAACCATAAAATAGATAAATTTTTAACACATAAAACTATACAACAACAACAACACTCAAGCCTTTATCCCACCATAGTGGGGTCGGCTATATGGATCCTCTGTCGCCATTGCGCCCTATCTTTAAGCATAGTCTCATTAATGCCTAAGTACATCATGTCTTTCTTTATAGTTTCATTCCAAGTATTTTTTGGTCTACCCCTCTCCCGTTTAACATGTCTAGTGACTAAACTCTCACAACGCCTAACAGGTGCCTCTAATGGTCTCCTATGTACATGTCCAAACCATCTTAAACGAGCTTCTCGCATCTTCTCTACAATTGGCGCCACTCCTATCTTATCCCTGATACATTCATTCCTAATTTTATCCAGTCTCGTGTGACCACACATCCACCTAAGCATTCTCATCTCCGCGACTCCCATTTTTTGCTCGTGTACACCATTCACTGCCCAACACTCAGAACCGTAGAGCATTGCAGGCCTAATTGCAGTACGGTAAAACTTGCCTTTAAGTTTTAGTGGTACTTTACGATCACATAGGATCCCAGACGTGCCTCTCCACTTCAACCAACCTGCTTGGATTCTATGAATCACATCTTTATCTACACCTCCATCTTTTTGAATTATCGATCCCAGATATTTAAAGCACTCGCTGCGGGAAATATCTTGGTCACCCAATTTAATGACGGAGTCATCTGACCTTCTTGCACTACTAAATTTAAGCTCTATACACATAAAACTATAAATGAAAAAAAAAATGAATTAAACGTTTGAATTCAGCAATAAGAGGAGGTTCTCAGTACTTTCAAAGATCAGATCTAGGAAGATAAAAATGCAATTTTAATTGGCTACAACTATCAATACCCAAATTAAATCCAAAAATCTAATCAATGAATTAGAGATTAAAAAAATGTTGGGAAGCAATGGAAATCAAAATTGTAGCATAAAGACACTTCCTTAGTAAACAAAGATAAAAAAAGTAGGTAGCAAATCAAAAAACTAAAAGGGTTGAGTTAAAGAAATACCTGAAGTGGAACGTACCCTCTTCAAGAAAAATTAAAATACGCAGTTGAAATGAATCTGACCCCTGAGGAATAAAAGCAATAAATTGAGGACAAAATAACAATGAGGACTTAACATTTGCACATTCTCATTTGCCCATTAATTACACCTGAAAAAATTATTGGCCTTGAGAACTTGAAGAAACCTGTTGTGCATCCGGGAGTTGAAAGTAATAATAAGATTCTCAAAAAGTTTAAGAATTAGGAAAGATTAAAAAAATCTACGAAGTCTCTTAGTTCTGCCTGATTTTCCTCATAGGATATGCATGAAAAAAAAGAGATAAAAGAAGTAATAAAATGAAATAAATAAATAAGGGAGATAGAGAAAGTACCCAGGCGGCAAAGAGAGAGAGAGAGAGAGTACCCAGGCGTTGCAGGAGCTGTCGAAGGTGGGCAGAGATGTGGTTTTCGGGTTGTTGGCTGCCTTGCGACGATGATGCAAATAAAAAACGCTGGTTGTGTATGGTCAAACCAGGATCCATGAAAACCTACAGAGCGCTCAGTTCTGTTTAAGGAGCCGAGTTTCTAGTGATAGAAAACATGATTTCCAACAAGCCCTAAGGGTCGTTGAGCAGAAGATTTATGTCGTAGACCTCCGAGCAGAGAGCAGCCCTCTTCGAACGTCGATGCCAGATTTCAGTGAAATAAGGCAGCGTGAGGAAGGCGGAAGCTGATGGAATGATGGGGAGAGGGCGGGGGGGGGGGGGGTAGGGTGATCTGTTTTTGAGATGCAGGCTGATATTTTTTTGGAGGGAAAAATGCCCAGGAAACGGAAGAAGACCAAAAAAAATCATTGAGTTTGAAATAAAGAAGGGATTTTGGAGGGTATTTTGGGAACGCCGAATGTTACACCAAGTCACTTTACTCTTCCCTTATAGTATAAAGATATATATGTGACAAATTTTGAAAGAATGAATGAACAATTATATTAGAGAAACTATTACGGCTACATGTATTGATGAAGAGACGAGATGTACACAATGAAAATTAGAAATTGTAGTGATAAGAATGGTAGATAAAATTAATGTCGAAGGATTATCAAAGAAAAGAGAACTAACTCTCTGTCTATATATCTAAACTACATTAAATGAAGTTCTTTAAATGAGTTGTTGGTCCTCATGTAAGACCATCAAAAGCATCTAGGTCATCTGATTTTTACATGAAAGCGAGGGGGAAGAAAGAGAGAGACTAGGAAAGGATTTTTGTTTGTAGACCTCTTAAACCTGCTCAAATAGTTAGAGTAGAGAATGGAGGAGAGTGAGGGTAAGAGAATAAAATTTAAGGTTATTTTTTCTTTACTGTTAGCATTTTTTTTATTATTTATTTTTATCTTTAAAATAATATTGAAATTGTTTTTCTTCTTCATTTTTGAATTAGTCTCACCGGCGAAGTATGGTAGCTCCGACGGGTTCGGCCTCTGCGCTGTTAGAGCTTTCATGAAAGGTCGAAGCCCGTTAGCAACTTAGAGTAGTTGTGCATGAGTGTAGGCCCGTTCGTGCGCTGCTATCCTAAGTGCGCACAAGCAGAGCCCGTGCACACCCATAGCATCCACGAACAAGAGGAGCCCGTTCGCAACCATGAGCAATCTTGCACAGGCGTAGCCTCGTGCTCGACTGCTACTCTCTCTCTCTCAGTATATATATAGGCCATTTACCGGGACCTCCCCTCTAAGTTTGTTAAATTACAAGTTGCAGTGTTCCACCCCTCTTACTTTTGAAATTACAATAACCTCCCCTGTAATAGTACATTTCATAACACCCATGCACAAAAAGACCCCCATGAGTTTACTTAGAGCGGGGTATTTTTGTGCATGGATGTTATTAAATGTAAACTTCAGGGGAAGTTTTTGTAATTTCAAAAGTAAGAGGGGTGCAACCTGTAATTGTGCTAATTTTTAGGATAGTTTTGGTAATTATTCCTATATATATTATATAGATATAAAGAGATACAGAGAGGGAGAGGGGGAGAGAAATAGTTTCAACTAGATTATGAAAATCAACTTAAATGCAGTTCTAAGGAAGGGGTAATCTGCTAATCATCAATTCTTATTTTCCAACATATATTTAGATAGATATTGATAAGAGTGTGAATTAGATTGTGATAATGAACTTAAAAGCAGTTAAGGAAGGGTGGTATTCGTCAAATCTTATTTGAGAAATTCTCATTCAAATGAAATTAGGTTACAAGGATCTTATAAAGGAGGTTCAAATACATAATTACAAATATTTCGTCGTCATAATTACAAGTATACCCTAACACTCAACACTTCCCCTTAAGCTGAGTATGAAGGTTAGTCATGCTCAACTTGATTACATTAGAAGAGAAGTCCCAGATACTTACCCCTTACTAAAAACGCCTGCAAGTTGATCTTCAGATTTAACAAATCGAATACAAAAAG
Organism: Dactylorhiza incarnata; assembly: GCA_033032865.1. NCBI lineage: Eukaryota > Viridiplantae > Streptophyta > Magnoliopsida > Asparagales > Orchidaceae > Dactylorhiza > Dactylorhiza incarnata. The sequence goes on along the minus strand of JAWHQI010000026.1, from coordinate 304,580 downwards.
AGCCACTGTCAATCTTCTTTTTTATAAAATTTCTATCAATCTCTACATATTGAACTGGATTCTGGGCGATATAAATAGTGGCTTTGTTGTCGTAGAATAACCAAATAAAATCAACCGAGAGCATCCCAAAATCTATCATTAGTGTCCATGGCCCTATATTTAGTGTTTGGACTTGAATGAGCAATGATAGGTTGCTTCTTATTTCTCTATGTTACAAGATTTCCACCTACAAAACTACAACGTCCATGGTCGAATGCTTGTCAACCATGACCAAGTCCAATCTGCATCAGTATAAACTTCTATTCTCATTGAATCACCAACAACAATGTTACCTGACTTTGTGATATGGAAATGACTTCCCGGGCCTGCCACACGTCCCTTTAATAGTCTATGTAGCCCTAGTGGCAGTGTCATCATTTAATGTATGCTCACTCCCGCCTATATAAGGGAGTGGAGGAGAGTTATTGATGCGGAGCATAGACGAGGACTTGCAGTAGATGACGAGTTTTGGGCCCATTCAGGGCTGATTTGACAACTTTCCATATATGGTATGCCCGGATTGACGATCGGACTCCGTAGATGTGTTAGAATTAGCGTTGCGAATCAATTTGATATATTAGTTTATTATTTTTGCATTTGTTTTGATGTATTTGGGTGGCCCCACCTACGACCAATCATAGCCGTCGATGGTGGGATGCCCTTGCCTCCTTTTTATTATAAATAGATCACATAGGGGCTGATGGAGGCTATTGCAGAATTTGGAGAAAGCTATTCCCGGATTCCCGCGTTCACTCCACGGTGTCGGCTCCGTAGAACCCTAGGTGATAACTCTTAGGCCCACTCCCGCTCCCCAAAGGTAACCCTAACCCTTAGCCATCTTCGCCCACCCTCAAATCCTTCCACCGCCACCCCCACTTCTCTCCAACAGCCAGCCGTCGCTCCCCTTTCCCTACTGTCCAGCAACAACCGCCCAGTCCTCTGTCTATAGCCGCCCATACAACCCCTAAACACCCCGCCGCCAGCCCCTCCCTGCTGTCCAGAAACTGCCGCCTCGCTTCCAGCCACCTCCCTGTTGTCCGCCGCCCTCTTCCCAACCACCTCAGCCTTCCACCGCCCCTCTTTCAAGCTTCTAGCACTCGCCACGTCCAGATCTGTCCCCCCACAGCCCGGATCCGCCTCCAAACAGCCGGACCCACCCTCCCGCAACCCTATTCCCCCTTACTCATAGCCGGCCACACCTCCTACCACCGTCCGGCTTCCCCACTCCCTCCTTTCCGTGGATCCACCTCCCCACCGCCGCCCCTACCCCAAAACAGTCCCGATTAGGACTGTCCAGCCCCGATCTGTCTTCCCTCCACTCGTTTATCATTCCCAAGCCCGGATCCGTCCTCTAGACACCAGATCTATCCACCCCGCCCGGATCCGCACCTACGTGGCCGGATCTCTCCATTCCTTGCCCGATTCCACCGTTCTCCGCCGAAGACAGCCACCGCCATCATTTCCACGCCGCCGGTTCCACCTCGGATCGCCGTACACGCATCTCCGGCTCCGAATTCTTCAGTGCCTTGGTCAGCCCACTACGTGGTGAGTTCTCGTTGTATTGGATTATTATTTTCAGCATATTTATATTGGATTGGATCTTGTACTTGTTTTGAATATCTTGCATGGTTGTTTGTTAGATTATTATTGTGATTTGCAGGGTTTATTCACCGCGCGCTCGTGCTTTGACCCTCCACGCGGAGGAAAGCCTAAGCTTGCTTTGCCCTAGTAAATTTTTTTGCCTTCTGTGAATTAACTGCGTGGGATGTTATTTTTATTATCTAATTATTAAACCGTCCGATTTGCATAGGATGTAGGGTTAGGTCACGGTTTATCTCGCCGCCTATAGACTCGTCCTGCATCAGTTATTTCATTTACCTTTGAACATTATCTTGTTTATGCTCTCATATGAGAGACGACTCTTAAAGGGATCATGCCCTCAAGCGTAGGTATCGAGCATACCTTGATAATTTGTTTCTTGCATTTTCATTATATTATTGTTCGACGATAGCTGAATCTATTAACTGATCCGACCCACCGCTCACTTAGGGTACCCCCCGAACCTAATTTGATTTTCCTTCACTGTTCCCGGAAGCCCACGCCGATCAAACCCGCACCTTCACACCCGCAACCAACCCGTGCGTCCTGTCTCGCCCGCTCGACTCGTCGACCCTCCAGTCCCGCGTGACTTGTGCCCTGCTCGCTAATGTCGTCGCTTCGCCTGCACCGCACCGTGACTCACCATCCATCCTGCGCTGCTCGCATCCTGCTCACTGACGTCGCCGATCTTGCGTGCATTCACATCCAGTGACTCCTCCAATCGGTCCTAGCCGCTTCCCGGCCCATCCCTCTCGCTCCCCAACGAGCTTAGCCGCCCTCCGTCTCCTTCCAGCAATCGGCATACCGCCCTTGCCTCCTTCCAGCAACCTCGGGTGTCTTCTTCAACCGGCCGCAGCCAGCCTCCACTGTGGCAGCTGTAATCCGTCCCCTCCGACATTTTAGTCACTTCATTCTCTTCTCCGATTCATCTGTTACATGCCCCGAACCCGTTCCATGGCTCTCCGCTCCGAAGAAGACTCCTCTGCTCCGATCTCCACTGAATCCACTCGCTTGGATCGGCTCGAAGCACGGTTAGATCTCACTCTCCTCTTTCGCGAGCTCGCGGCCACGACGGTCCGCCCGTTGGCACTTACGACACAATTCCCCCCTCGACTCGTCTTTTACTACATGGGCTTCCTTCACCCCGCTACGGGTAACCACTCGGCCCTTGTCCACCGGATTGGGATTTTTGTGTTCCATGGCACCACCCCCTCAGTTGGATCGCCTGCGACGAACACTTCTTCGACCTCCAGCCGACCCTCGCCAACCAAAAGGTTTTCTTGGTGACTATCTATATGGAAGGCCTGATGCTCCACTGCATGCGTTAGATGCGTAAACATGTCCCTGATCTCTCTTGATCCATATTGAAGGTGGAATTTTTCCGCCCCGATGACACTCGCCAAGCGGGTAATGCCTACGGGCGCCCCAACTTTGTTCGTCAGTCCGCCACCGTCGTCACCTATATTGCTGAGTTCATCGAGGTCGCCACACACGTAACCGGTCTATCCCCGGACCATTATCAAGGGTACTTACTCCAGGGCCACCTTCGGGCATGCCTTCTGGTCCACAACCCAACTACGCTCTTCCGCTCCATAATGTAAGTTCATTGTCACAACGAGGAACTCTACACAACACAATCGTCCTCCTTTACCCAACTACCCCGCCAACCGATGCCATTGCTGAAATTTCCATCACCTGCCACCGTCGTCACCTATATTGCTGAGTTCATTGAGGTCGCCACACACGTAACCGGTCTATCCTCGGACCATTATCAAGGGTACTTACTCCAGGGCCACCTTCGGGCATGCCTTCTAGTCTACAACCCAACTACGCTCTTCCGCTCCATAATGTAAGTTCATTGTCTCAACGAGGAACTCTACACAACACAATCACCCTCCTTTACCCAACTACCCCGCCAACCGATGCCATTGCTGAAATTTCCATCATCTCTCCATCGCTTGGATCACTTGTCTCTACCCATACCCCCATTGATTGGCCCGCCTCCACCAGTTCAAATTAAAGCGAAATTTTGAAATCCAGAAGGAAGCATAATGAAAAGGAGGGCTGGGATTAGCCCAATGCCTCTTTTAGGCAACCTAATTACTACTTAAAAAGAAATATGGCGGCTATGAAATTAGATTACATAAAAGCGGCATTAAAAAGATCTCAACCGTTGATTTAAAAATATCTATCAGTTAACTGATCTCCCATCTCATTCCCGATCTTCATTTTCACCGCTCGCCCGACTACCTCTCTCGATCTCGGCTCTCATTCCCGATCTCCCCTCTCCTCTCCTCGCCAGGAGCAAGAAGGCTCTCTTCCTCTGCCAAACCGAGCACCCAATCGGAGTCGTTCATCCGTTCCCGGACCCAACCATCGCCTACCCACAAAGCTTCAGTCCTAGGGTATCCCGACGCCCTCTTTGAAATGCGCATGCAAATCAAGATCTCAACCTTCTTCAAGGTTCTCAGAAAGATCTCGATCTTTGTGAAGATTCTCCTCTATACCCTCTCGCCTTCAACTGTGGTTTCCCCACAATTTCTTTGCCCCACAATGACAACAACCGACATCTTCTTTCATGGTTATCTTCAGATCTCCCCTTTCTTGAACGCACTTTTTAGGGTATCAGTAAATTGCAACAGTTGGGTGGAGATGGATTGTGAGGAAATAATCCATATGTGGTCATGGATTTTAGGATATATGATTCCCACGCACACAACATTGATACATGCATGTTCCAGGGATACCTATTGTAGTTTCCCTCCCCTTTCCCTCTCCCAAGCACCAACTTGATCTGCTTCGCTTTTAACTGTGAGTTATAACTTCTCTTCTTTTATCCCCTTCACCGTAGGTTACTCATTATACTTCCTTTAAGATTTAATCTATTCATTTCCCAGCTCTAAAAGAATTAAGATGCAGTTTAACCTAAGCTGCAAGATAGCTGTTTGAGAAAATGCCTGTGAGAAGCTTAGTTTGATGTAACACCATGATTTGTGACTGAGCAGAACAACAATGGAGATGCGAGGATTTAGATTCCAATTACATTCTCAAGGTTTCCTTTTAAATTTCGTGTTAGATGATAAATATCAATGTGTAATTCCATTGCTTAGTTTCCAGGGGTTATGAGTTCAGGTGGTGATGGATAGGGGGCATCACAAATGGGAGGGATTACATGTTTGTGCATAGAGGTATGGTCACATGTAAATGGAGATAATAGTGGCTATGCACAAAGGTCGGGGTGGTGTCTTCCTTAGAATAGCGGTGTAGAGCATTGGGTGTGCGTGTGTGGGGGGGGGGGGGGGGGGGGGGGGGGGTGGGGGGGTGGAGTCGATGTATGAAATTTCGGCCGAGGTAATATCGCGGCCGAGGTACTGCCGCGGTTGGGGTACTGTTGCAGTTGAGGATACTGGCGGAGGCTTGTGCCTGTCACATATACGTATACATATATGTACATGTATACACACACATATATGCATACACACACATACATGTATACATATCTATATACCTATATGTATACACGTATCAGTACACATATATGTATATACGCATATACATATACGTCTATAGATATACACATATGTATACGTATAATCCGTGCTCGTCTCGTTAGCTGGCTACACTCGCATTTGACTCGTTAGTTGGAGCTTTGGATAGAGAAAAAAATTGATATGGTCGTCGATCGTTGGAGAAGTGGACATAGAGGGATAGGTTAAAATACCGGAAAAAATTACATAGGTCGTTGATTGCTGGAGCTGTGGACGGAGACAGATTGACGAATGTCTTGGATCACTGGAGCTGCGGACAGAGGGGGATAGGTCGTCGATCGTGGAAATCCTGCTCCAAAGGCGCGAAGGTGGGGGATGAAAGTCCAGCTTGCAGGTATCGATGGAGATTTGGTTCTTCCAATCGAGCAGAGAGCGGGGCAGTGTATGGTTCTGGAGAAGAGTAGGAGCGGGAAAATAGCTGTAAGAGCGTGCTTGGGTAGTGATCCGAGAGTTCAAATTAAACCGAAATCTTAAAATCCAGGAGGCGTAATGGGATGGAGGGCTGGGATTAGCGCAATGCCTCTTTTATGTAACCTAATTTCATTGTCACCATATTTATTTTTAAATTTGTGTGTGTGTATATATATACACACACACGAGTGACAGTGCACATGGCGACCCCCGTGCCTCACACGACAGTACCCTGGCTGCGACTGTACCCTCGCCCGTGCTCACCTGCTCTCGGGCGCACAGACTTCGTTCGGCGGCGTTCCCGTCACTCGCAGCCCCCCCCCCCCCGAGTGTGTTAGGAGATCGAACAACAACAAGCGTAATGCGCTCGGGGGCAGCGGGAGCGCCGCCGAGCGAAGTCCGTGCTCCCAAGAGCAGGTGAGCACGGGCGAGGGTATCGCCGCGGCCGGGGTACTGTCGCGCAGGACACGTGGGCCTCCGGTGCACTGTCGCCCGTATTTATATTAAAAATTTTATTTAATTATAACTCATTTTATTAATATTTATTTCATTTCAATTTATTAATAATATATATTAATTATAACTCATTAATAATATATATTAATTATTAAACGGTAATATACATATAACTGTTTTTTATTAATTTTATTTATATAATCGTTTTTATATTGAACGGTTTTATTTATATAACCGTTTTATATTGAGCGGTTTTATTTATATTACCGTTTTTATATTGAGCGGTTTTATTTATATAACCGTTTTTATATTGAGCAGTTTTATTTATATAACCGTTTTTATATTGAGCCGATTTATTTATATAACCGTTTTTATATTGAGCGGTTTTATTTATATAACCGTTTTTATATTGAGCGGTTTTATTTATATAACCGTTTTTATATTGAACGGTTTTATTTATATAACCGTTTTTATATTGGACGGTTTTATTTATATAACCGTTTGTATAAATATATTATATATTAGACGCCTACGGTAATATATATATATATAATATATTTATACAAACAGTTATATAAAAGGGAAAAGAGGTCTTTGGTTAAACATTCAATATTCCCTTTTTACCATTCGATTTTAAAAAAAATTTAGGGAGAGAGAGAGTGGAGGGTCCCGCATCTGTTTAAGATTAAAGAAATAAAGAGAGAAAATGACGTGAGTGAGAGTAAAATAGAGGAGAGAGAAAGAGAGAGGGAGAGAGACATTAAATAAAAATATAAATAAAAAGTGGAGGGGCCCGCATCTACTTACGATTAAAGAAAATGAAATGTAGAGAGAGAAATTGCCGTGAGTGAGGAAGATAGAGGAGAGAGAAAGAGAGGGAGAGAGAGACATTAAATAAAAATAAAAATACAAGCAAGACATTAAATAAAAATATAAATAGATGCGGCCGCAGCCCGTCCGAGATCATCGGGCAATGTCGTGCCCGGGCCCCGGAGTACTGTCGCGGTCGGTGTACTGTCGCGGTTGGCCATAGGGGCGGAGCCCCGTGTCTATCACTCGTGTGTGTGTGTGTGTGTATTATTTAGGCAGAAACAGTCCCGCATGGCCAGTTCTCGTTAAACTTTAGGTGTATATAGTAGCTTTAACATTCTTCTCTTACCAGGCTTGTAACGACTAACTTTGGCGGGCCGTATTTGACTTCTGTACGGGCTGCAACTGGGCTCACAACTTTTTAATGAGCCAATTTTCTCTCTTATGAGACGCAAAAACATAAATTCATGGAAGGGTATTTTCAGTATTTTGAAAGTTGCCGTAATCGACCGACAACCCTGCTGCACTGTAGAAGTTTCCCACGCGAGAATGAATTGATTTTGAAATGGTGTCCCCCATGCGAGAATGAATTGATTTTGAACTCGGCTGTTTGGAATGGTGGTAATCCAACGGCTAATAGAGGTTTGCATCGTTTGAACGGAGATGGCCTTTGAATTCGTTGAATCGGACGGTCTAGATTTTTTGGTCGACCAAATTACATCATAAGTGGATATCTTTATATATATATATTTACATATTTTCGTGACCCTGCTCATTCCATTAGAATTTTGGATAATAAGTGCTAAAATCAATTATGTTTTTTTTGATATTCTATGTTTAGCATCTGTATTAACATGATTTTCATGTTTACCCTTTGATTCTCTTCATTGCATTTTTGAGTTATTCGAGAGGATAAACTTGAAAAATAAAAAAATATTTAGTTGATTTTATCACTTTTCATCCATATTTCTAAATATGATAGATAGTCCTATAAACAGCCAGATTATATGGGTTGTTTTTTATAATTTCGAAATATAGAGGGGAGAATTATGCAAACTTCCATGAGAGGTTCTGGTAATTAATCTTTTATATATATATATAAACCCAAACACGCATGCACAAAAATGTTCACCGGAGCTCCCCTCATTGGGGGTAATTGTGTGCATGTTATGAAGTGTAAATTTATAGGAAAGATCTTTGTAATTTTAAAAGATAGAAGGGTGCAACCTGTAATTTCGCAAAATTACATGGGTGATCCGTGTAAAAGAATATATATATATATATATATATATATATATATAGAGAGAGAGAGAGAGAGAGAGAGAGAGAGAGAGAGAGATTATGATGAGAGAGTGAAAGCTTGATTATGATGATTCACTTAAAAGTTCAAATCTTATTTTCGAGCTTACTGTGCTGATATTTTTTTCTTTCTATTTTGCAGCCTGTCCTACTTGTTATGTACTTGGTGCAATACATGCCGACAGTTGGGTTCTGGTTTATGGACAAGGTAAAAGTCTTTTAAATTTATGGTATATCAGGGGCCTGTTTGGGCCAATGGCGCCAGCGGTCAAAATCTCCGTGTAATCCACAGATTTGTGCGACACACGGGATCTGCCAAATGCTTTCCGGTATAACCAAGCGGCCGGGGAGCTGTGGCAGCGTTTGGCCGGATCCATGCCATGCGAAAGCTGCAGCCCCAGACCGGCCCTCAGTATATCAGGGGCATGTTTGGGCCAATGGCGTCTGCGATCAAAATATCCGGGTAATCCGCAGATTTGTGCCACACACGGGGTTGGCCAAATGTTTTCCGGTATAACCAAACGGCCGGGGAGCTGTGGCAGGATTTGGCCGGATCCGAGCCATGCAAAAGCTGCTGCCCCAGACCGAGCCATGCAAAAGCTGCCGCCCCAGACTGGCAGTCAAAGGTTCATCAGATTTCTGTGGTTAACAGTGATATTCAGTTAATAGTTTTCTAGAAAAATATCAGTTAGACTATAATATTATTATTTATGGAATGCAACACATACCGCTTATGATTCAGTGTTCTTTTCCCTAAACATTGTAATATAGATGCCATAATATGTGAAGTAAAAGTCGTTATGAAGCCTTAAAATGAGATAGGAGACTGGTGATATGCTCACCGGACGTGAGAATACCGCCTAGCTAATCTAATAGAGCATGGTCCATCTACTTCCCACCAGTCCTTTTTAAAATAATAATAATATAATTTAATAAGTATTTGTGTTGCAGATTGGAGGAAATAGATTGGAGGCTGCAGAGAGAAAAGGCAATACCTATAGCTGGAAGCTATTTTTCAGCCAGAAGAAGAAAAACTCTTGATTTACATATTTCAGTTTAAATGATGCGAAAGTTCCAAATACATTTAAGAAATGAAATACTTGGCATTGTTGGATTATGAATAATGTTGGCTTGCATGATATAGACTCCAAATATTCACGATCTACATGTAAATGAGCCAAACTGCTTATCACTTGGCCTATTAGAGAGTTTTCTCTCCATTCTGAAAGATGTTCTATGGGAAAGATTGCTCGGATTGCTTCAACCAATATTCCCCAAAAGTAGATCCCGCTCCAATAGCTCCGAAGAAATTTCATACTTGCATTATAACTGTTTAAAGAGCGCGGTGCTGACACAATTATTGGTGAGAGAATTAGTTATATGCAACTGTGATTAGAAATATGATAACTATGCATGTTTGGAAAAAATAGCATGGTAATTTTATAAAATAAGAATAAACTGCTCTAATACAAGGTTAGCATTAAAATGAATGAGTGGCGAGATTCAACTCCAAGAACACTTTGCAGTTGATGCGTTGGCCACATTTAGTTCTTTCGGAAACAGGAATGTTCCTCTGAAAAAACACACCAAACAGGACCTAGGATCTAAAAGATAGAAAGGCTTCTTTTTACAATGGCAAAAGCACCTTTTCAGTCTTTAAGATGCTAGGGGATTTTACTTGAAAAAGAGAATGTTCCATTCTAATGGATTCACATCCATAATCATGAATTATGGTTCTACTTGAGATGATTGCGATGATTGTGGGTGCAAATAAATAGTGGTGAAAAATCAGTGTTAGTATTAGAGATGTTAAAAAAATAGTAGGAAAAGCATTAGGAGGATGTTGATCTATAAGAAAAGAATAATGAAAATGTCAAATTCATCTTTCCTTTTCTTAAAATGAGAGTTCATTTTTTGTTCACACAAGGCCTGGGACCTAAAAAGATATGAAGGCTTCTTTTTTCACAATAGCAAAAGCACTTCTTCAATCCTTCATATGCTAGGGGATTATGTAACACCTTTCCTGTAATGGTCATATAATATGGGTCAGGTCGGGACCACACAACATATAATCGTCACAGTTTTAGTATTAAAAGATGATATAGAATCTACCCAAACTCAAAACTCGTGCAAGCCGAAACAAGGTAAATACAACATACTTAAACAGGAAAACAGGAAAATGTGCACTTCATGAGGCTTAGGCCTTATTGGTCCGCGAGCTGGGTCCAACCTGCGATCCTTGCCATGCATCCAAATCACAAAGAGTGGTATAACGAGGGTCAGCTTTGGCTGACCAACAACATTGTAACAACACCCATCCTCCTGGCCGTCCTAGCGGACCCCGGGGAACTACCTCACCTTGCAAGTCAGTACTTCGTATGCAAATGTAATAAACAATAATAACATAAAAACGACAGACATGAGTGTCATAAGCATCATCCACGTTGTTGGGAAAAATCCTTCGATTTAACTTAACAAATTACGTAAAAGTGATTTTATCCCTTAGGTTGAATTACCCATTGTATAGTGAGGGTAATCTGGTCTTTAGATGTCTTAGGATGTCACACTCAACCTAGGGTGTCAAGACCATTTCAAGAGAAGCACAATTTAGGCAGAGTTAACATATGCGTCAAATAGAAATCGACGCAACATCGAGTTAATGTCGACGCTACTATGACTAAAAGTCCAAGTGGTCCAACCCTTCTGTCGAAGTAATTCGAGTTGACGTTACGTCGAATGGATATCGACGTAGAGGCCAAGGACCTGTTGAAGTATCTTGAGAAGTCGACGTAGCTTCTATTTCAACTCAACACATAAGGTAGTATCTGTTGAAGCCATCTAAAGTCGACGCAGCGTCGACTTTATTTCGATGCAGATAATGAAGTTCAGAGCCAAGCCTTCAACTCGATGGTTACGTCGATAAGGAATCGACGCAACATCGACTAGCCGAGTTCAATCAGAGTAAGGATAAATTCGAAGATGCTCTTACAAGAACTCGAAGGTGCGTCGATAAGAGAGAAAGAGAACTCGACGCTACGTCGAATACAGTCTGAAAAGAAAACCTTTTTAGCTGTCATTTTGGACCCTCTCTTATGCAAGACCCTTTTTTTTCTTCTTTTGAAAACCCGGGTCTTATGCCCAGAACCGCCGCTTTGCGGTGACACCAACACACTGAAAGGTCGTTACTACAAAGCGCCGATCCTGCCGGCCATATTGATCACAGAAGAAGAAAAGTATAAACGAACAATAGAAGTTCAAGTCCATAAATCACATGCTATATATAATAAATGTCCACATGATATAACTGAAATAACCAAGGTTACAATAATAAAAGGCTCATGCCCAGTACATCATGTTCTCACTACAAGGTCACTCGCGGAAGCAAACTACAAATCACTCACTGATCCTGAAACTTGTGCTCCTGTACTAGATTGACCCGCCTCCGTCTGCACCGGCCTCTGGTGCTGCTGCGTCTCCTCGATCCCCTAAAATGATATGGTCCACCGACCGTTAGTCAAAAGACTAAGCCTTATGTTCCCCACCCCACCCCCAATGGCTCATAGGCACCGTGTGTGAGGATGAAGCAGAGGACAGCAAGGGGTATAAAACAAAACAGATGACTGCGGATCTTGTCTACAGGAAATGTCTATAACTACACATGTGTATATAAATAATTGAAGCAGTAATAGGGCATGGTAAAAAGCAAGTAAAGAACAGTAAGTAAAGCAGGTATATAATAGAAAAGTAACAATTGGTTTATAGGAATGCCCAAACAAACCTATAGACCAATGAGTCGTTTAGCAGGGCCTATCGTATAAAAAGTCTCATAACCAATTTATACGATAGGGGTAGGGGATGAAATGCAATCCTTATGCCATGACATGCAGAGTTATGTAGTTTAATGATATGTTCATACAAGTGCAACTCACACACCTCGACTATATGCGCACAGACCTTTAGTTCCCCCTTTTTGGAGCTAGCAAGACTCCCAGGATACTCCCGTAGTGGCAAAACGGAAGCGGTGGGTTGTGTCTCGTCCACCTCTAGGTTGGTATTCACACTACCTAACCTAGACTTATCGTACACCTCAACGCAAAACTGCGGAGCATCTGCATACTCTTACTGGATGGACCACCAGACTTTCATGGCTAAGTGCCAATTCCATACTTGTCGAGTCAACGTATTGACATTGGTGTGAACGACCGTCCAATACCGAAGACCCACCACCTTTATGCACATGCAAACATGTTTACCATCTATCTCCGAGCCATAAGCTCCCAGGGCTAACCTGCCCGTCACCATAACCTTCTGAGCCACCAGCTTGCCGGACCAACCCGTCCACACCAACAAACATTACTAAGTCATAAGCTCACCAGGCTAATTAGTCCGCTGCTACAACCACCGATCCTACCTCTCGTAAAACCAAACCAACTAACCTCCCGTAACCACGGGGTGTGGGTGTGTGCATTATTAAGTTAATCTTGTACAACAAATTCTCCTACAATTTATGGTTAAACTTGGACTTCCCGAGGATTACCATGTAAGGGGCTCGCTACGGTACTAGGAACTATAATGGGATGACACCCCAAAGCTCCATTTCCAAGGCATTTAATGTTATCGGTAACTACCCATAAGTACACCCTTCTTATCATTACCATTGGATTACCCTAAGTATTTTATGACTCTCCAGGGGAAAGACGATTAATCGCTAATCCCGAGCACAAGCTTACCCTTAACCCACCAAGTACACTCTCATCACATAAACTTCTTTTTGGTGACCTTCAAACTCTTCAACCAGGCTAGATACACCAACTTCCTTCTATTCCCACCTAATGATCTGCATGCTACTTAAATCTTACAATTTTACTATATGCAGACCAAATGAGTTATATGAGTTGCATAAAGGGAGGTACCCCAAATATTCATCCAACGGACTCAAGATTATTACTGGGAGTCTATCATGATATTCTAAGACTTAATCCAGAGGATCATATTTTTCCTTAATTATTTGGCATTTATTATAATTTCTCCAACATTGGCCAAATATGACATTGAACATGAAGTGTAAGATCTTCCTATGATTTGACCCCCATAAAAGTATGGAAAATCTATGATGTCAAAATAACAATAAATACAAAATATCACAATTTTTCAGTAAGGGGTTGACCTCCAATTGTAATATTGAATAATTATCCCAAATTAGAAATTAAAGAAGAAACCATCAAAAATGCTTGTCTAAAAATTATGGGAAAATTACTATACCTTCATACTGATCAGAAAAGTCTACTGGACAAATTTCAGAATTTATAAAGACTAATTAATCACATAATTAAATATTCTAAGTAAACCCATTTTAGAGAAAATTGTGAAGGAACCCACTGATAAATAATTTCAAAAATCATACAAAAATTCACAGAGCTCTCAAATACCCTAAAATGTCGTACCACTAAGTTTCATAATTTTGACCCTCATTTATTTAACATATTCTTAATGTTGAAACCGATTTCTCGGTCTCTTGTGGAGTTCGGGGCCCTCACCGAAATGAGGGGCGGCTAGCCCTTACTGATCCCTCAGAGAAGGTAGACCGGAAACTAGGAAGATTGACTAAGACCTTAGTCACAGCGAGGAGGTCCCTCCACTAACCCGGAAGATCGTTGAGCGCTTCCCCTCCCAAGCCAAAGCTGAGACAAAGCACCAAGGGGAGACTCTCTTGGCCAACCAAAACATCTAAAGGGAAATCCTAAACCGAATCCCCCTCCTAAAGGTGCTCTCTTGGGCCTATTTATAGCGTTCCTCGTCCGTGCCGCCGATAGCGTAATCTCGACAAATAGTCTGACTATACGCAGCCCAAATGGGACTGCCGACAGCGTAACTCCGCCGTTCTAAGAGTTAATTAACTGACCCTTAAGGTCTTCCCGGTAATTTCACCTCGGGGTTCCCACGGGGCGAGTGGTTCGTGAAAGCACCACTCGCCTACGATAAAAAATGTAAGCTACATAAGAGGGCATCACAGGCATTTTAATTTACAAGAGCATAAGCTCCATACTTCGGCTCGCAGGCCGGCAAATATAAATGAATAAGCCCTTCTCGGGGCGGCACAACTTTGGGCTTAAGCCCGCAACCCCCTGCTTGGTACTGCGACGCCTGTACGCCACGTCTCGTCATGCGGTAGCAAACTGAACCTCGACCAATTGCAGCAAACTGAGCTATATTGCCCACACCCCTTTCCCGGGGCGGCGGCATTTTAATAAATACGAACAAATACTAAACACTTCCCCGGAGTCTTCTCCGGGGTCCCTAGAACATCACCAATCCGGCCCCCACGTCCGGACGGGCTTCACACAGAAACATCACCAATCCGGTCTACACACCCGGATGGGCTTCACACAGAAACATCACCAATCCGGTCTACACACCCGGATGGGCTTCACACAGAAACATCACCAATCCGGTCTACACACCCGGATGGGCTTCACACAGAATGCCTAAACCCGTACTCACACTTCCGGGCACTAATGCAATTAATAGCGGGGACGCGCACGTCAACCCGTCGGAGAACTCCCTTCCCCCACCCGTTGGTGGAGAGGGGCTTCCATGCAAATATGAGAATTGAAGGCTTCACCTGCCCGGGTTGAAATTCGTTACCCTTGACGCGTGCCTTGGCGGAGTCGTAAAGAACGATCACCACGGATTTAGTTTCCGCACACTGATCCGAGCTCCAAAACGACCACACGAACTCTTCCTCGCACTTGGCCGGCCAAGCTCGTGCTGCATGGCTGTTCACACTGCAACGGCCAACCTAAGGTGGGGTCGGGTCGGCCTTCTCCTGGTCGGCGGAGGCCGGGACTAAGAGAGGAGAGGCTCTGCTGCCCTCGCACTAGCCGACGGGAGAGGAGGTAGATGGGGCTCGGCTTCTTCCAGCAACAAAGCGAGGGAGAGGGAGGAGCTCGGCTCCTCGTCGACAAGAAAGAAGGAGAGGAAGAGGGGGGCCAGGCCCCTCGTGCCCTAGGCGGCGACGGGAAAGGGGGAAGGAGGAGACGAAGGCCTCTGCCCTTGTTCCCGGCCGACGAGGGAGAGAGAGAGAGAGATTGGGGCGGTGCCTCCTTGCGCGAACGAGAGGGAGACGAGGTCGGAGATCGGGAAGAGGGAGCGGGTCGCGCCTCTTTTGCGTGAACAGGGGGAGGGGACTTCGGCTCCTCTGGCTGGGAACGGAGAGAGGAAGGGGGAGGGGCTCGCCGGCTGCCTCCTTCCTGGCGCGAGACGGAGAGAGGAAGGGGGAGGGGGTCGGGGCTTGCCGCTGCTCCTTCCTGGCGCCCGAGAGAGAGACGAAGGGGGAGGGGGCTTTGCGGCTGCCTGCACGAACCGAGAGAGAGAGGGGGGCTGAATCGGGTGGGAGAGGAGAAATCCCTTCTCTTCTGTTTTAGTTTTTTAGGTTTTATATATAGAAAACCCTAGCCCATATTGGCTATCCGCAGCCCATATTGGCTATCCGCAGCCCATCCTCTAAACGCACACCCAAACCCCGTTACTCGCACCCCACTTTCTTGTTTATTTACGAATATGGATCCTAACCGCACCCCGGCCAATGCTAGCCGACCATTGGACACCACAGGTCCGCGCTATCTGGGGAGGGTCCCACCCGACAGATACGGGGTTGTACACAATCCCTGCTCTTTGCGAGCGTGTCCTACGCTCGGAAAGAAATGTCCAACCCCAAGTATCCGGAGGGTGGGAGCCGACCCAAAAAAAAAGGGGGTATATAATCATGTGAAAAGATGATCCTTCCCTTTTGTACTCATATTTGTCCTGACGTGATAACTTTCCCCTTTGTTGCCTTTTAAAATGATCATTTTGGTTGTCAACAACCTTGGTTCTGCATTATGCCTTCTTTTTAATGGTAGAAATATTATGCCCTTCAGGCTCTCAGAACGTCATGCCACTTAATGCCTATTAGCAAGCAAACTCACGAATCACAATTTAGAGCACAGTTCTTTTTACTGTTGCATGTTGTGTTATTCCGGAAGGGGCCTCAAGGATGATTGATGGTGCTGAGGAATAGAATGCTCACTATTATCTACAATGATTACATAAACAATCATGCATTGACAATTCGAAATGAATCTGATTTTGTTTATAAAACTAATCAAATGAGGTTGCGCCATTGCAGGATTTATTATCTTCAGCTTATGTTTTCAAAAACTATTCTTGAAGAATTTCGATTATCAGTGAAAACTATCAATTTATCAAGCGTAACTGATTCCTTATATGCTAAAGCCTTTGGGATCCACCACCGAGTGAGCCTACGGCCCTGCCAGCTAGGTGAGAGCCTGGTCAGCGGGTCTGCTCGGGGGGCACTTTTTCTAAAATAACTTTTCAAACCATCGACCCTCGAGGTATACCCACCCTACCGGCTAGCGAGAGCACGGTCCGTGGAACCGTATCGGGGACACTTTTCTAAAAATCAACTTTCCTGCGAATGTCTTCCAGCCCGGCCAGCCAGTGAGAGCCTGGCAGCGGGATCACCCGAAGCAAAAACAATTCATCTCCACGAGGCCTTCCTGCCCTGCCAGCTGATAAGAGCCTGACAGCGGGATCACTCGGAGTAATTTAGGCCCTACTAGCCTTAGCATATACTATTATCTTGCTGCTTTAAAAGTACCCAGCTTGCCAGCCTCTCCAGAGATCAACCAGAACCCCCCGTCTAGATGAGAGCCCGGGAGCGGAATCGATCTGGGGCACTCCAGCACCAACATATCCAACCTTGCCAGCCTCTCCAGAGATCAACCAGAACCCCCCGTCTAGATGAGAGCCCGGGAGCGGAATCGATCTGGGGCACTCCAGCACCAACATATCCAACCTTGCCAGCCTCTCCAGAGATCAACCAGAACCCCCCGTCTAGATGAGAGCCCGGGAGCGGAATCGATCTGGGGCACTCCAGCACCAACATATCCAACCTTGCCAGCCTCTCCAGAGATCAACCAGAACCCCCCGTCTAGATGAGAGCCCGGGAGCGGAATCGATCTGGGGCACTCCAGCACCAACATATCCAACCTTGCCAGCCTCTCCAGAGATCAACCAGAACCCCCCGTCTAGATGAGAGCCCGGGAGCGGAATCGATCTGGGGCACTCCAGCACCAACATATCCAACCTTGCCAGCCTCTCCAGAGATCAACCAGAACCCCCCGTCTAGATGAGAGCCCGGGAGCGGAATCGATCTGGGGCACTCCAGCACCAACATATCCAACCTTGCCAGCCTCTCCAGAGATCAACCAGAACCCCCCGTCTAGATGAGAGCCCGGGAGCGGAATCGATCTGGGGCACTCCAGCACCAACATATCCAACCTTTTAGTTACCAAGCCAACACGAGTCACAATAGTCAAAGAATTTAATAGTTATATATATAAAAAGAAAGAACTTTCAAGGATAAAAACTTTTTAGGTTATCTCCACTTCTAGCCCGACCGAGGGGTACCCCTTCCATATCCTGGAGATGATATCCCTCGGACCTGAGCGCCTCATTTACAATACACGGCCCTTCCCAATTGGGTTCAAGCTTCTAAAACGCTATCAACTTCTCGACAATGGATAGGGTAAAATATCTAGGCATAACCCGGAATCTCATGAGAACGGGGCTCACAGAATGGGGCAAAATCGCAAGAGCGGCATGATAAACAAAATCGGAAGCCTCGTGAAGCCAAAATCATAGTGCAGGCCGGACCAAGCCTTATTGAGCGCACAATTCTTGAACCAAGTAAAAAGTACTAACACCGCCTATTTTGTGATGTAAATAACTTTCTTCAACGTTAAGTGTAAAACTGGTCATAAGATCAAGTAAAACACAATCTGTATGGTTCTTACCCTTATTTTTGAAAAGAATTTACCTTAAATAAAAAAGCTTAGCAGTGGCGTCTGCAATTTTACTCTTCTTTGACAAAAAGCTCGGTTAATAAAATATTTGGGCTAGGGATTAGCGCATTTAACTTACTATCGTTTTAACATTATCTGATAGGAACACATTTTTATATTAGCACAAACCATCATGGTCAAAATATTTGATGAAGTGGAGAAACACCACTCAACAACACCAAAAATATATCACCAAGTTTCTGGGATATGACTTGCATATGAAAAATGTAGTGAAAACAACGGTGCAAATGGTTTGTCAAGACAACACCAGGAAGTTGAGGCATGACGAGCGGCCCTAGTAGTTATGACATCTTATCTATTGCAAAGAATCAAACGTACATGAGGCTATTGGGGTCGCATTTTATAATAGAAGAATTAGTTAAGAGGAAAGAAGATAGTACATATAAGCTCGAATATCAGGGTGTTAATAGAGTGTTGAAGCGGAAGTGAAAGTTTGTAACTGGAGATGATGAAGTTAAGAAACTTTAATTACAGTTATATCATGACACTGGAATTGGCGGGCATTCAGGAATAACAACCACTTAATTGCCCAAACAACTCTATTATGGGAAGAAGCTCAAGGTCACATTTCACGACTATATCAGTAAATGCAATGTCTAGATCTCACTGGAAGGAAATAACCTTTGTTGTGGTAGACAATTTAAGTAAATTGACTCTCCCTATGATATTACGTCATCCCTATTTGGCAACAACCGTGGCGTAGAGCTTCCTGGACTTAACTGATACAAGAAAATAAAAGTTTTAAACACGATGTTTATAGATGTTCACAAGAAAACTCTGAGATGACAATGTCTCCTCCGAAATGAGCATTTATCCGGTTGAAGAGACTTTGCATTTTCTTTCTTACTAAAAAAAAAGACGTTGAGCCACGAAACCTCTCAATGATTCACTTCACAACATTAGTTGCTAGTACTAGATCTCTTCGTCTTACGTCTAGAATTTCATTATGACGTATACTTGGCTTGTGCGAAAGTGAATGTCGTAGGGGAGAAAAAATGGTATATACACTTTCCGGGATCACTTCAAGTAGAAAAATACTCAGAAGAAGATTGCCACGTAGAACATTTCCCGGAACCTTCCTCCTGAAGTCCGCGAACATCCTCGGTGTTACCACCTGCGGTGGCTCGCTGAACCCCTCGCCTTGATCCTTGTCTCCTGCCATGCCTGCTCTTTGGGACTTTCTCGGACCAGCCACACTCCACGCTCACCGCACCAAAATGTTGAAACCGATTTCTCGGTCTCTTGTGGAGTTCGGGGCCCTCACCGAAATGAGGGGCGGCTAGCCCTTACTGATCCCTCAGAGAAGGTAGACCGGAAACTAGGAAGATTGACTAAGACCTTAGTCACAGCGAGGAGGTCCCTCCACTAACCCGGAAGATAGTTGAGCGCTTCCCCTCCCAAGCCAAAGCTGAGACAAAGCACCAAGGGGAGACTCTCTTGGCCAACCAAAACATCTAAAGGGAAATCCTAAACCGAATCCCCCTCCTAAAGGTGCTCTCTTGGGCCTATTTATAGCGTTCCTCGTCCGTGCCGCCGATAGCGTAATCTCGACAAATAGTCTGACTATACGCAGCCCAAATGGGACTGCCGACAGCGTAACTCCGCCGTTCTAAGAGTTAATTAACTGACCCTTAAGGTCTTCCCGGTAATTTCACCTCGGGGTTCCCACGGGGCGAGTGGTTCGTGAAAGCACCACTCGCCTACGATAAAAAATGTAAGCTACATAAGAGGGCATCACAGGCATTTTAATTTACAAGAGCATAAGCTCCATACTTCGGCTCGCAGGCCGGCAAATATAAATGAATAAGCCCTTCTCGGGGCGGCACAACTTTGGGCTTAAGCCCGCAACCCCCTGCTTGGTACTGCGACGCCTGTACGCCAACGTCTCGTCATGCGGTAGCAAACTGAACCTCGACCAATTGCAGCAAACTGAGCTATATTGCCCACACCCCTTTCCCGGGGCGGCGGCATTTTAATAAATACGAACAAATACTAAACACTTCCCCGGAGTCTTCTCCGGGGTCCCTAGAACATCACCAATCCGGCCCCCACGTCCGGACGGGCTTCACACAGAAACATCACCAATCCGGTCTACACACCCGGATGGGCTTCACACAGAAACATCACCAATCCGGTCTACACACCCGGATGGGCTTCACACAGAAACATCACCAATCCGGTCTACACACCCGGATGGGCTTCACACAGAATGCCTAAACCCGTACTCACACTTCCGGGCACTAATGCAATTAATAGCGGGGACGCGCACGTCAACCCGTCGGAGAACTCCCTTCCCCCACCCGTTGGTGGAGAGGGGCTTCCATGCAAATATGAGAATTGAAGGCTTCACCTGCCCGGGTTGAAATTCGTTACCCTTGACGCGTGCCTTGGCGGAGTCGTAAAGAACGATCACCACGGATTTAGTTTCCGCACACTGATCCGAGCTCCAAAACGACCACACGAACTCTTCCTCGCACTTGGCCGGCCAAGCTCGTGCTGCATGGCTGTTCACACTGCAACGGCCAACCTAAGGTGGGGTCGGGTCGGCCTTCTCCTGGTCGGCGGAGGCCGGGACTAAGAGAGGAGAGGCTCTGCTGCCCTCGCACTAGCCGACGGGAGAGGAGGTAGATGGGGCTCGGCTTCTTCCAGCAACAAAGCGAGGGAGAGGGAGGAGCTCGGCTCCTCGTCGACAAGAAAGAAGGAGAGGAAGAGGGGGGCCAGGCCCCTCGTGCCCTAGGCGGCGACGGGAAAGGGGGAAGGAGGAGACGAAGGCCTCTGCCCTTGTTCCCGGCCGACGAGGGAGAGAGAGAGAGAGATCGGGGCGGTGCCTCCTTGCGCGAACGAGAGGGAGACGAGGTCGGAGATCGGGAAGAGGGAGCGGGTCGCGCCTCTTTTGCGTGAACAGGGGGAGGGGACTTCGGCTCCTCTGGCTGGGAACGGAGAGAGGAAGGGGGAGGGGCTCGCCGGCTGCCTCCTTCCTGGCGCGAGACGGAGAGAGGAAGGGGGAGGGGGTCGGGGCTTGCCGCTGCTCCTTCCTGGCGCCCGAGAGAGAGACGAAGGGGGAGGGGGCTTTGCGGCTGCCTGCACGAACCGAGAGAGAGAGGGGGGCTGAATCGGGTGGGAGAGGAGAAATCCCTTCTCTTCTGTTTTAGTTTTTTAGGTTTTATATATAGAAAACCCTAGCCCATATTGGCTATCCGCAGCCCATATTGGCTATCCGCAGCCCATCCTCTAAACGCACACCCAAACCCCGTTACTCGCACCCCACTTTCTTGTTTATTTACGAATATGGATCCTAACCGCACCCCGGCCAATGCTAGCCGACCATTGGACACCACAGGTCCGCGCTATCTGGGGAGGGTCCCACCCGACAGATACGGGGTTGTACACTTAAGGCCAAATAGATGACTTGTGAATGAAATGCTAGATAAATTAATTCAATAATTACATAAAAATTACCAGAGATCTATTACATGATTTTATGTAATACACCAAACTTTCATCAACATTCAAGATTATTTGAGCATGTAAATTACTTTTATAAGAAAGTTCCCTAAAATGGTTATAACCTAAATCAGAGGGGATAAGTGTTCCTAAAGTTCTCATAAAATTTCCTAGAGAATATTTACACCCCATAATCTTATCTACCAAGTTTCATGACCATTCAAGTACATATGCCCCTATGTCTTTCACAAGGCTTAAAGTGCAACCATAAGGTTAGGACTAGGGTTCTAGGTCATATCTACCATACATCACCCCAAATTAATCATGAGGGTGTCTTATGTGATCCTAAACTAGTGGACAAAGTTTCACACCACTTGGATGAGATTTGACCACCTAATTCCATCATGTGCACTTTTGATCTACTTTGACCTAGTTTGACCAAACTTGGGTTAACTAATTACCCAACCAAATCAGTCCCAATTGGGCTGAAATTTTTACCAGGGTCATATAATAACCCTAAAGAGAACCCACCAAAATTTGAAGGGGATTGGAGGTCATTAGACCCTATAATTAAATAATATATGAATTATTAAATTATTACAAAAACCTTAGAAAAATGTTCTCCTAAAATTCTCATCTTTGGATATGTTAAGGGTGCAGGTACAAATATCCTATGTTTCAATTTTCAAGTCAATCCCATGGCACAATCAAAAGTTATTCAAGAAATGGTGGCTGTCCTACACTAGGGACCAGCCCCACCAAAAAGGACCTACAGAGAGCTACAGAGCTCCTTTTGGGCTGAATTTAATTTTAAATTAAAGTAGACTCCAAGGGCTACAAATTTGATGTTGACCACTTTTTTAATCAGAGGGCAGTAAGTATTTTTAGTAATTAAATTAAAGTACTGCATGAAATGTGACATAAATACAAATAATAATATAACATTCATTTCATTCATATGAATGATTCCAACACGAATCTTGAAGCAAGATGAGCGGATCCTGCTCATCTTATTCCTCCAGCCAACGACTGGGATTGCCCCGACCTGGGCTGCCTTGCACCTTATTTTCCCGGCCACCTGAGCGCCGCCCCGGCCGGCCAATGCCACCAGCACCTTCGTTGAGGTGGTGGCCGGCCATTAGCGGTGGTTGGCCGGTCGGAGGTGGCCGGAATGGGGCTTTTGAGCGGGATCAAAAGCTCCATTTCTGTATCTTTCGGTGAGCCCGATCCACGACCAATTGGCCCCGAATCGAGCCCCCAACGACGAAAGATCTCACCACAGAGAGAGAGGAGAAGAACCAGACCTTCTTGGAGCCTTGAAGTCTTGCCGGCCAAACTTTGGCCCATCACCATGGCCAACCTTGGAGCTTGGAAGCCATGCCGATCCGAGCCTCCACTGCACAATTTTCTCTGGAAGAAGGGGGGTTTCATTCCTCTCACTCTTCTGAAGGTGTTGAAGGCATCAATTGAGAGAGGGGGAGGTTACACCCTTGAAAACCATTAATGACCATTAAGGTGATTTTTGAAATCCCCCCAATTCATCACTTGGGTGGTCGGCCATGGCTATTAAACTCCTCAAAACTGATGGGGGGGGGGGGGGGGGGGGGGAGTTACAAAGACATTGGAGATGAAGAGGGGAGGCCCTTGGCCTCCCATGGCCATTAATGGCCTTCTCTCTCTTCTTTCTCTCTCCAAAATTAGGGAATTTACACTTTCTCTCTCCTACTCATCATTTCCAGAAATTGTATGGCCCCTTGAGTATATATGAGTCACATGAAGCTATTGAGCCACTCCAATTGGGTCTAGCCCAAGTGGATTGGGCTTGATTAGGTCAAAATAGGTCATTTTGACCCAAATTTAGGGTGGAGTTGACTTTGGTCAGTTTGACCATTTATGTTGGCCCCAATGGGTGGGTAGTGACCCATTGGCCTCTCCTAAGGGTTAGGAAGGTCTAGGTAGGGTCAATTTGGCAAAGTGGAGGCCAATTGAACCACAATAGGGCTATTTGACCAAAATAGGGCTAGAGTTGACTTATGTCAAATTGGCCAAATTGGTGGCCCCATGATGGGGAGTTTTGGTCTATTGTGTCCCTAATAACCTTATAAGGGTAGGGCTAAGGTCAATTTGGCATGATGGAGGTCAATTGACCCTAATTAAGCTACTTTGACCAATTTAAGGTTAGGGTTGACTTTGGTCAACTTGACCTATTTGGTTGACCCCAATGAGTCCATGGTGCTCTAAGGGGACCCCTAAAGGATTAGGAATGCTATGGTAGGGTCAAAGGGTCAAGGTGGGGCTCTTAAGTCAAACTCTATGCTTGTTAGTTGGAAATTGCTATTTGCAGACCACTGTGGTTTCCTTCTTCTTGGCTAAAGCCAAGTGGTCTCTTCAAGCTTCCTAGGGTTTTGTCATGACCTAGTCATGACAAAACCACTTTAGGGGTCTAGTTGTTTGGGGGATGTTACAAATCTCAATAAACAAAAAAATAATTTCGTTCCCGAAATTCAGGTTAGGCCTGCGAGGTTTCTACCGTAAGCGTTTGAATGTAACATCCCTTAAGAAATAAATTATACCTGACACGAAGAGCTCTGGGTAATTCTATTGCATCAAGTTTGATGACTCCCAGGTGTGCTCCTCCTGTCCATGATTTTTCCACATGACTTTTACCTACGGAACCTTCTTGTGCCGCAAGACTCGCACCGTCGTATCATCTATCCTGACCGGCTCCACGCAAACTGATCAGTTAGAAGTTACTGGCCCATCCGTAATAGATATCTGCTGCTCCGACCGTAGTAGAGCCCTCCTAGGGGAGGAGACGTGAAAGACGTCATGCAAACCCGCTACCTCCGGCGGTAGCTCTAGTCTATAAGCCAACGGGCCGATCCACTCCAGGATCCTGTAGAGCCCCATTTATCTTAGACCGATCTTCTTCCTCCTGCGTACCCGCGAGACTCCATGCATTAGACGTATCTTCAGGGATACCTGGTCTCCAACCTGGAACTCTACTGCACAATGCAGCACATCGTAATACTTGGCCTGCCTGTCCTGGGCTTCCATCATCCTAGCTCAAATCAGTTGCACCTGGGCATCTATGTCCTTCATAAATTTAGAGCCGAGTGTCTTTTAATCCTCATCCTAGGTCCAAGGTGGTGGAATTCTGCGCCTTCGTCCCTCTGAGGGTGGAAAGTTGTGCTGAACGTCAACCAGGAGCCCAGATTAGCCTGGACTTATCTTCACTTCTTGGACGTATCCCGTCCATCCTGATCCAACACGGTCGTCCTGGTCACACCACGATAATGGACAAACTGCTCAACAAATCCCATCAAACACCAACGGGAGCGTCCTTCCAGCCCGGGATGATGATAACTTCTCAAAAAGAAGTTATCTTGATCCATTATTTTAGCCCTTTAACTAAGTTATTTGATGAATATTGATAAAAAATATATAAAAATGAATAAGTTATTATTTGGATTAAGTTCTGTTATTATTGTTGTTTTTGTATGTTTTATCGCAGAAAATACAAAGATTCCGACTTAACATCAAAGGTTGATCATATATTAAAGCAAAGAAGATGTTGCAACAAGGTCACAACAACTCCGGTGCAGTTTTTATGAAGAAAATCCAGCAGAAAATTTGGTGTAACAAATTTAATTTTGTTACAACAAATCCAGTTCTGAAAATTCCAGGCAAAACTGTGCAGAAAAATTTATTGCAACAAATTTTTATTTGTTGCAACAAATCCGCGGAAATCTGAAAAATAACTTCCGAAATTATTCAAAAATCTGGCAGTTTTTTTGGCGAAAAGTCACACCCATTCGGTCATATGGTGTCTCTAGAGTTGGCGTATGACTACATAAAGGAAGGAGGAGAGAGAAACAAACATTCCTTTCATCTTCTTCATTATTTTCAACTTCTCCATTTTCGAAAAGAAGAGAAAAACTAGGGAAGAAAGGAGAAAATTGAAATTCGGGCGCGATGTACTATAAGATCTCTTTAGTTTTGCGACATTCTCTTTTAGATATGAACTAAACTCTTCAAGTCTTGTATGAAGAGAGTATTGTGTGTGTTTTGATGGTATAAATTTCTCTTTTGTGGGTTGTTCCATGAATTATTCTTGGTGTAATTTATGAATTTGTTAATGAAACTTTTGACTTATGTTTTCTTCTTCTATTTCGCCACGAGATTCGAGAGATGAGTGCATAATATTAGTTTGAAGGCTTTCTTATTGCACCGCGAGATTCAAGAGATGAGTGGTGTAAATTTTTAACCAAAAGCTTCTATCCTTACGGTGTGTTTCGAGATTCGAGAGAGGAGAAACGCGATCGTTCATAAGTTTACCATAGTAAAGAAGAGAGGAAGAGATTCCCTCCTCTTGCTAGCATATCTGACTTCTATTCTATGCAATATTCTTTATTCGTCCTAAGTTAGAGATGACTAGGGAAATATAGAGTGTTAAGATCTCCGAGATTTGAGAGATGAGGAGTTCTTCCATATAAGTCGTTGCAGGATTATTTTGTCAAACATTCTCACTTAATATTATTTGCATGCATCGTTTCAACATGCACAAGAAATCTGAAATACAAGACTGCTTCCTTTCCAACTGGTAAAAAATATTTTTAAATAGTTTATTTAGTTTAAATATTCTTTAGAGTTTTTATTACTTTTCAAAATCATTTCATTTAATCTACTTGGATTTAAAGAAAACGGTGTAACTAGTATTTGCAAACATTAGATTAATCATTTCTCCATGGAAACGATCTCTCACTCACACTTTATTACTTGAGCGACACGTATACTTGCGTTAATATATATGCAATATTGGGCGTATCAAGTTTTTGGCGCCGTTGCCGGGGAAGTGCGGCAAATCTAGTATTTTTCTTGCAATATTAGTGAACCTGAGTATTTAGAGCTCAAGTTTTTGTTTTTTTTTCTATTAGATAAATTAATTGTGAAATTGTCTTTTTTTAATTCCCTTTTCATTGTTATTTAAAATTTTCTAAGCGGGCCTTCATAGTGGTTTTGTATTTATACAGATAATTTATGCATCATTTCAATTTGTGAATCCACCCCTACAAATCATGTTTTCTTATTCTCAATGTTGATGGTGCGCGAGTCTTATAATCATAATAGTGATGAATGTTATATAGGAGACCGTAATTATATTTCATATGGCTCACCCTATGTGGCACCAATATCCTATGACACGTCATATGTCGAGCCTAATTCTTATAATTACGCACATCCACAACAAGTATCGTTCCCTTATTTCAGCCCGACCCCTCAAAGGCCGAGAAGAAATGAGAAACAATGTTTGTTTTGTCATAGCACCGACCACGCATTAAAAGATTGCATTGCATTTCAACGTAAAAGGGAAGAGGAGGATGAGCTGGCTATTCAAATCGTCTCGTCCTCTTCTCATTCCGGCGTTTCTTCCACCTATGATGATATATACGCAGTATCACCTTGTCTACGAGGGAGTGCTGCAGATATTCCTATCATAATTTCCGATGATTGGTGTTATGACATAGTGGAACCTCCTCTCCCTACGCATTCATCATCTCTTTTGGATTCACCCCAGGAGGAACCAATCCGTATATTCTCTGATACTGTGTTTGAAACAGTTCCTCCATTGCATAAATTTTCTACACCCATTTCCTCTGATACTGTTGTAGCCATCCAGCAGAGCGAGGTTACAGAGATTATAGTCGAGTCGCAAAAGTTCGACGAGGACATCTCACCGGTTGAGGAAGTATCCGCTTCCTCGCTCGTTGATGATGCCCATGTCGCTTGCGTGACTCCTATACTCTCTGACATCTCTTGCCCTGCCTTGGATGTCAACAACAGTGTACGTGTTTTGGAGCCTGTTGAGAGTGAGATCGGGACCACTTCCCTAATTTTCAATTATTTAAGTCTTTCTTCAAATTTATTTCTTAAACCCCCTTCGCCATCTAAGTCTATGCAAGTTAATGAGTCGCAGGTGCATCGGGAGGATAGGGAGCAACAAGCTCAATTCGATGCAGTAAGCATCCTCTTTTGTGAGGAGGTTGATCCCTCCTTCATCGAGGCAGCTCTACTTATTGCTTTCTCCCCATGTAATGTCCCTAAGGACGATGACACCTTGCTAGACAAGGATATATATTTTGATGAGATGAGTGAGGAGCAGACCTCCTCCTCCTCCTCTTACTTTCTATTTCCCTTACCTGTGAAGTTCAGATATTATTATTCAGGAGAGGGAGTAACTGTGTTATCTCCGTATCGGTACTCGTCACCGCAACGAATATTAAGGCAGTTACCTATTCACTTTATCTTTCATAGGCCAATAATCTAGAATATTTTTATGGCCTGAATAAGTCATGCTGGAAGACAATAAACCCAGTAGTTATCTTATTTTTCCTGTATTGTTATTTTTCCAATTTTAGTTCAATTAGTTTTTCTTATGTGTCTATTTTCCTTGTTTGTTGGAGCTCACCACTGCAGGTACACTTCATTTGGGCTTAGCATCAAAATCTTTGATCTTATTTCGCTTCCCGAGCATGTAAAAAGAAGAGATGTGAACAAGCTTCAGATTGTTAATTTCAGGGGAGTATTTATATTCAGTTTTTATTTTAAATGATTAAATCTTTCTTATTCAAATATGATTTAGTGTACCCATTCTTCAAAAAAAAAATCTTTGCTAGGGACTAGCAAAGAAATAAGTGTGGGGGTGAGATAACCTCCACCGAATGAGTGAATCATAATCTATTGAATATTAATTTGAAGTGCTTTATTCTTGTTATCCTTCATAAGTATTCGTTATTCAAGTAACTCAATTTGAATTGGTTGTAGACTAGTCAATCCTAAGAGTTCAGATTATGATTTTGAAGTTAGTAAGATATGTTATAGCTCTCTTAAGTATTTCAATTATGCACTATATTCTTTAAAAAAAATTTGCTCCCTAAAAAATAAATTTATTAACCTATTAACATAATGGTGGAAGGATAAGCAAGAACTGAGTCAATGTTGTAAGCTAGAACATAGAGTGTATGTAGTTAATTGATAACAATGATTAAGGTCATCTTTGGATCAGTTCACACCGCAAAACCTACAATTATTTTGATTATCCATCATTCTTTGAGCTTGAACTTTATCATTTTGATACAATTTGACCATGCATAATTTCCCTATAATTTTACTAGTTATTTCTTAGTTAACTTTCCAACTTTGGGGGTTTAATAAAAAAAAAGAATGTGTGTCATAGTGATATGTGGCCTAAGTATGCGTACACCTACTTGGAATGATCCCAACTATGATCATAAAGTAAAAGCAAAATCATGAAAATAAAAAGAAGGAGAAAAATGTATAATGATATAGTGATATGCGGCCTAAGTGTGTGTACGCCTACTTAGAATGATCCCAACTATGGACTAAAAACTGATGATGATTGGGAAATAAACCTCAAAGTATGAAGAGTTATTAGGAATATTAACTAGGAAAATTCCACTCTCTATCAAAATTTATTCATAAATTCTTCACCAAGCCAAAGTCATTCGTACTGTAAGCCCTTATGATTTCTTGTTAAATTGAACTACTAAACTCTTGTGGAGGCTAAAGCAAAGAAGCAGCTTATTCTTGTCCTTTCCAATTATGGGGTATTTTAATGAGTTAAGTTGTTTGGGAGTGAATAATTTTAAGGAATAACACACACAACACTAGGAAATCATAATTGAGCTGTAACTCTTATCAAACTAATGGATTTGTGCATATTTGAAGTTTTAATGATTGACATGCCCACCAATTGTTAATGTGAATTACTTGAGAAATCATGATTCATTATGGTCAAGGGTAAGGAGACTCGGGCTAGTGGTAGAATTGCTGCTACCAACTCGAAATCACACTCGCAAAAACTCAAAACGATGCGTCCTTTCCTTCCAGTGGTCATGAAAGATCCATTCGGCATGCGCACACTAAGCTCCGCCTCCGACTCGACAGTCTCAACACCAATTCTCCGGATAAAGCTTTCCGCTAGAAAAGAGTGTGATGCTCCCGTGTCGAACAACACTCCAGAGGGATAGCCAGAAACTAGCACGAATCCTAACACACATAATAAAATATGAAACATCACAAACAGTTTAAAGCTATCAAACAAAACTATAAACTTTTCATACCTGTCACCATATCGAGTTGACGAATCGCTTCCTGCTGCCCGAGGTTGTATGCTCTAGGCTGCACAGGAGAGAAAAGAGAAGCACTGGACTCCGTCGCTTTCCCGTTCTCCCCAACACTAGGACCGGAACACACTTACTGCTCTTGCCTCTGCTCTGGTTCAGCTCCACCCTCGGAACAGAATCGAGCTATGTGGCCCACCTTGCCACACTTATAGCACGTCACGGGTCCCTTGGAACAGAACTCTCCAGAAGCTGCACCGCTTCTCTTACCAGTCCTAAAAGGACGAGGCTTTTTCTTCCACCGGTTCCCCTCAGACTTCCCTTGGGACTGAGAAGGTTTACTTTCCCCTTGCTTTGCCGCAAAGCCCTTACGACGCTGGGTTCGCTTCATGTCGCTCTCCAACGTTCGAGCGGCTTCGACTAGCTCATTGAACCCCGCATTCTTCAAGTCTATCAGAGGTTTCCTTAAATTTTCTCACAGACCATGATAGAAGAGATTATCCCTCTCCTCATCTGCCATGGTCGTCCCCGCGTACCGACCCAACCGGGTAAAATCCTGCAAGTACTCGTCTACCGACTTCTCATGCTGCACCAAGTACAAGAACTGTCGCTGAAGGGCTCACCTCGTCGAAGAGGGGATATAACGCTTCAGGAAGGCATTCCCAAACTCTTCCATGTACGGGGCACGTCCAGGGAAATGACGACCACTATGATTCACCCACCACAGCTTAGCGTCACCTTTTAACATGAACGCCACGAACTGGGACTGCTTGTCCTCTGTAACGCCCCAGGTTTTCTTATAGTCTTTTAAGCGGGGAATGCGAAAGGATAATGTCTTAAATATGAATGTTACCGTTGCGTGGCGTTAGTGCGGAGGGCGTTACCGTTTCTTGATCGTCGTCGTCCGGTGAGTTTGATGCTAGGATATTGCGTATAAGTGCGTATAAAAAAATACGCTTATATATACAAAGAAAATAAATATATATATCTATATTCACATATACATATATATACATATATGTATATATAGAAATAAATAAATATATATATATCTATATAATAAAGTTCTTTCGAGTTAGGACAATGACAAAAGTCATTCGCAAACTTAAGCTAGGGGAAGAGAGAGAGAGTGGGGGATGAAAGAGAGAGAGAGGGGAGAGAGGAGAGAGCTGCATGGCGGAGAGAGGGAGAGAGAGAGAGCTGCGTGGCGGAGAACGCGTGTGTTCGACGAACGCGGGCTGCGTTTGACGAACGCAGGCGCCATTCGTCGAACGGAGCCCCGTTTGAGGAACGCGAGCTCCCGTTCGTCGAACGGCGCCCCGTTCGACGAACGCGGGCTCCCGTTCGTCGAACGGCGCCCCGTGTGACGAACCTGGGCTCCCGTTCGTCGAACGGAGCCCGCATCCCCGTTCGACGAACGCGGGCCCCCGTTCGTCGAACGGAGCCCGCATCCCCGTTCGACGAACGCGGGATCCCATTCGTTGAACGAAGCCCCGTTCGACGAACGCGCCTCCCGTTCGACGAACGCGGGCTCCCGTTCGTCAATCGCAGCCCGCGCCCGTGTTCGTCGATCGAAGCCCGCGTTCGACGAATGCGGTCGCTGTTCGATCGATGAACGCGGGCTCCGTTCGACGAACGTCGGAGCGGTTAGGTCGGCTCGGTGTCATCCTCTAAATCTAGCCACTGCCACGTGCCACCGTCTTCTCCTCTCAGCGTGTACTCTTCTCCTTCCTCCCACCGCCCTACAACCTCTACAAATCTTCTCTCCGTCCCACCACCAAACTTCCACTTCCTCTACCTTTTATTTCTTCCTTCTGCAACTCTTCAAATTCTCCATTCTTGAAGATCAGCGGACTCACCAACATGCCTTAGGGGTGCATTAGGGCTGCTTCTATACCATCTCTTCTCTCCATTTTTATTTGGTATTTATCTTTTCTCATTTTTATTTGGTATTTATCTTTCTACATTATCTTGAATGGAAGTAATATTGCTATGACACCCTCATCTTCATCAGGAACTGCAGATTTTTGGTTTTCCTGGGTAATTTTTATATCCGATTTTCAGCAAGAGGACGTGCAAGTGGCTGATCCATGAATTACGTTACTTAATGTTTTCATCTTATTTATTTACTTATTTTTCTGGAGTTGAATTTTCTACCAGGGACTGAAGTTAAGATTCAAACTAGAAAAATATTAAAATTAGTCAAGAGAGCTCTTTTTTGGCTTTAACCACATGGAAATTGGAAAGATTAGCTATTAGTGATATCTTTAGAGGAAGGTTATGTTTAAATTACTCCTCCCTGCATCAGGTATTTTGACAAACATATCCAGTATGATATCTTTAGAGGAAGGTTATGTTTAAATGGTATTATTGATGTTACTATTTGACATTTTATAGCTGTTTCCCAAAGCTCTCAATCACTGTAATGAAACGTGCTAATACATTTTTGTCGTCTTTTTGGCAGTTGGATTGAGGAATAATGTGAAAGGTGAGTTTGTGTTCTGCAGACATTTTTGTCACCTTCTTTTGTAGGTTGGGGATATGGGAGAATGTATATTGTAGTAGTTCAACAAATGAAGCATCTATTTAAAACTACAGATTAGTCAGGTAGGTTAGTGTTATGAAAATATTGTTGTTAATAACTTGATATGTTTTAAGTTTTGTGCTATTTTCTTATGATTTTTTTCCCGATGTCTACGGTATATGATTATTTTCAATGATTGCTAACTTGGTTTAACCTCTACCATACTTTCTTCACTTCTATTGCTCATTCATTCTTTAAAGCATAACTTAGTTGTTGTACTTTTCTTCTTAATTGAGCCTACTGCTTTGTGTATGTGCGAACAAGAAAAATAAGATCGGAAAAATAGAGAATAACAATTTTTATTTCCGAAAAACTTGATTATTACAAAGTATAACCTCCTTTATATAGAATGGAGGAGAGAGAAGAGATTACAAATAAACAATGTGGGACTAAATACAATACATGACAAAATACAGAATTAGGCGGTCAGACATTGGGAGACCGTCGAGACCGCTCGATCTGAGATAACAAACCTCGCTCCTGAACCCACCAGAGAATAAGCGGTCTGTAAAGGACAGACCGCAGGAAGCAGGGCTAGACCGCCTGTCTTCATCTTCAACCCGCCAAGCCTTAGAGAGCGCGCGGTCTGAAACGAACAGACCGCCACAGAGAAAAGGAACCCAGACCGCCTGGTCACCAACCAGACCGCTCGGTCTCAACACTTCAACACTCCCCCTCAAGCTGGAGCATATATGTCAATCATGCCCAGCTTGTCGCAAATGTTTGAAAAAGAAGTAGACACGGGCTTGGTAAAAATATCTGCTAGTTCATTGTCCGAAGTGACGAATGAAGTACAAATTTATTTCTTCAATACTTCTTCTTTGATAAAATGGCAATCGACTTCAATGTGTTTTGTCCTCTCGTGGAATACCGGATTCTTAGATATGTATATGACAACTTTGTTGTCACAGAACATCGGCAGAGGATGGTTATAGACTTCTCCTAAGTCCAGCATGAGAGCTCTTAACCATTTAAGTTCACAAGTTGTCGACGTCATACTTCGATACTCAGCTTCAGCACTAGACCTTGAGACAACTTGTTTCTTGCTCTTCCAGCTTACAAGATTTCCCCCAACAAAGGTGCAAAATCCAGAAGTAGATTTGCGATCACCTTTACGTCTGCATAACTAGAATTTTAGTAGGCCTCAATCTTTAGATGATTGTTGTTCTGAAAAAGTAATACCTTTCCTGGAGCCCCTTTAACATACTCTAATATCCTTAGAGCAGATTGTAGATGACATTCTCTAGGATCTTGCATGAACTGCCTAACATTTCCTACAACATATGAGATGTATGGTCTGGTTACTGTAAGATAGATAAGTTTGCCTACTAGACGTCTGTACCGTGTAACATCTGTAAGAGGTGGTGAATCATCTAGCCATGTTTTGTCTTCACCAACGACCATGGGACATTGAGCCGGTTTAGCCCCAGTCAAACCGATTTCTTGCAGAAGGTCAAGAGCATACTTGCGTTGTGAGAGAACCACTGAGTTGTGTTTCCGTAAAATCTCTATTCTTAGAAAATACTTTGGAGAGTCATGTCTTTGGTAACAAAGTGTTGACCGAGATGTTTCTTGGTTAACGCAATTCCAGTTTGATCGTCACCTGTGAGAAGAATGTCATCAACATAAACGGCAAGAACAACAAGAACCTGGGAGGTTTTGCGAATGAATAGAGAATGATCTGCAGAACTTCGTGTAAAGCCAATGATTTCGACAATGCTACTGAACTTTTCAAACCACGCCCGAGGACTTTGTTTAAGACCATAGATAGCTTTCCGCAACTTGCATACACGTGTCTCCCCCTGAGCAACATACCCAGGAGGTTGCTCCATATACACATCTTCTTGAAGATCGCCATAGAGGAAAGCATTTTTGACGTCGAGTTGAGACATAGACCAACCCCTATTGACGGCTACCGAGAAGAGGACCCGGATAGTGTTGATGCGAGCGACAGGAGAGAATATGTCAAAAAATCTACACCATAGGTCTGAGTGAAGCCTTTGGTGATAAGGCGAGCCTTGTAGCGATCCACACTACCATCAGGATGGAACTTCAAAACAAAGACCCAGCGACAACCAACGACATCCATTCTTAGAGGAACCGGAACAAGGGTCCAAGTACCTCTCTCAGTGATGGTTGCCATTTCTTCATCCATAGCAGCCTTCCATTGAGGAATGGTAAGAGCTTCTTTGTAAGAGCGTGGAGTGGCAGTGGCAGAGAGAGCCAAAGCAAAATTCCTGCAAGAGGGCGTAAGACGAGCATAGGAAACCACATCATTTATCGAATGTTGCGTACATGTCCGAACTCCTTTGCGAAGGGCAATAAGAACATCCAAATCGGCTTGTTCATCACTCCGGTGCATCCATTGCAGAGAGTGCTGGCCCGAGAGCTGGGAGAGGCTGCCTCAGAGGGGAAGGAGGAGATTACGTAACATCAGCAGAAACCACTTGTTTGCGAAGAATGGGGTCAAAACAGCAATAACCCTTTTGAGAAGTAGAGTAGCCCAGAAAGACACACTTTGTGGCATGCAGAGAAAGCTTGTCACAAGTAGCAGATGGAGAATGAACAAACGCTGTACACCCAAAAATACGTGGTGGAAGAGGGAAAACTTCCTTGCCCGGATATAGGACAGAGAACGGTGTTTGACCATGAAGAACAGAAGAGACAATACGATTGATGAGATGACAAGAAATGAGAACGACATATCCCCAATATGAGCGATGAACATTCATTTGAGATAGAAGAGTGTGAGCTACATCAAGAAGGTGACAGTTCTTGCGTTCAGCCACGCCATTCTGCTGAGAAGTATAGACACAACTTGTTTGATGAATAATACCATTTTGCATACAAAAGACAGAGAAATCATTACTAATATATTCTTTTGCATTATCAGAACGAAGAATTTTGATAGAGACCCCAAACTGGGTTTTGATCATTTCATAAAAAGTAGTCCATACAGAGAATAATTCAGAGCGATCTTTTAAAAGATACACCCAAGTACATCTAGAGAAATCATCAATAAAGGTTACAAAATAAGAGCTACCCCTCCCAACAGTGGGATTAGGGGAAGGACCCCAGATGTCGGAGTGAACAAGATCAAAAAGACTGGAAGATCCACGTCCTTGTTTAGCTGGGAAAGACGAGCGATGATGCTTGCCAATTTGACATGCTTCACAGTTGAGGGGAGGAGCATTCTTAGGTAGATGAGGTAGAATTTGATGAAGAAGCCGTTCAGGAGGATGACCAAGACGAAGATGCCATTGCAGAAGACTGTTGGAAGACGAAGAGGAAGTAGAGAGAGCTGATACACTGTCCAAGAAGTAGAGGCCGCCGCTCCCAGTCCCAGTAGCAATCATCCGCTTAGAGCTGATACATTGTCCAAGTAGAGGCCGCCGCATCAGGAGTCATGAAGGGATGAGCAAACAAGTCCACATATAGGGTATATATGCGAGATGTTTGAGCTCCCTTTGAGTAAAGGGCAGCAAGGTGAAGCCAAACAGCTTTTACAGTTTCATCATGCCTGATGACAGAGAGGCACTCATCTGAGAGACTGTTAGCTAGCCATGTGCGAACGAGGGCATCGCTAGCATCCCAATCATCAAAGGTAGCAAAAGTGCGAGGTGGAGGGTCATCGGTAAGATGATGATGCTTGCGTTGCGAGCGGAGAAGGAAGGTGAAAGAGACACTCCAGTCGGGATAGTTGGGACCAATAAGTTTGGAGACGATGCCAAGGTTGCCCGAAGGAATGGGAGGAGAGTGGTGGGTAACAACAAAAGGTGTGGTGGTAGTGGAGGTAGAGTCATCAGAAACCGTCATAGCAAAGGGAGACCGCGCGAACACAGGAGGGAGATCGCTTGAGCAGAAGAGGATGCGCGAACAGAGGAGGATACGGCGCCAAAGAAGAGGTCACGCCAAAGAAGAGACCGCGCGAACAGAGAAGAGGTCGCACTAAAGAAGACCGCGCGAACAGAGAAGAGGTCGCGCCAAAGAAGACCGCGCGAAAGAAGAGGTCGCGCCAAAGAAGAGACCGCGCGAACAGAAAAGAGGTCGCGCCAAAGAAGACCGTGCGAACAGAGAAGAGAATCGCGAGCGATCACAACGAAAGATCGTTATCGCTCTGATACCATGTGCGAACAAGAAAAATAAGACCGGAAAAAATGGAGAATAACAATTTTTATTTCCGAAAAACTTGATTATTACAAAGGTATAACCTCCTTTATATAGAATGGAGGAGAAAGAAGAGATTACAAATAAACAATGTGGGACTAAATACAATACAGGACAAAATACAGAACTGGGCGGTCAGACATTGGGAGACCGCCGAGACCGCTCGATTTGAGATAACAGACCTCACTCCTGAACCCACCAGAGAACAAGCGGTCTGTAAAGGACAGACCACAGGAAGCAGGGCTAGACCGCCTGTCTTCATCTTCAACCCGCCAAGCCTTAGAGAGCGCACGGTCTTAAACGAACAGACCGCCAGAGAGAAAAGGAACCCAGACCGCCCGGTCACCAACCAGACCGCGCAGTCTCAACACTTCAACAGTGTAGAGTCTGTTTGTACAATCAATGGCATAACCCACACTCATACAAGAAGGTTAAAATAGAAATCTCAGAAAGAGGAACCTGATTGACCTCAGTCTCCTCTTTGTTAATTCTCTGTTTTTCTATTTTTTATTATTGTAAATGAATTTACTTCTATACAAACTCTCTAGAAATTTCATAAAACTTGAGATAGTATTTCTTAATTAAATAAAACCAACTACTGTGTTTAACTATGTTTCGGTTAGCTTTCAAAACTTGAGATGGAATGTATCTATAATAGGCATATATATTATTACTGCGGATTTTGGGGTTGTTGATGGCCACGTTCAAGGGGCATTGCTGCTGATTTGGTCATTATACAACCAAACCTCCATTGCAGCTTCTACCAGCAGGGAGGTTCTCAACGAGGCGATGTTCTCCTTTGATTTCGTTAGGTAAACCTGTCACCTTCTCACATGATTGCTCTTACTCTCCCCTACTTCAATGTCCAACAAAACTAAAGCATTTTATGGTTTTCAAGGAAATTAGTTCAGCTGTAACTCTCTGATTTGCTCTCCCTCTCTCCCCTCTCTCTCCCCGTTCGTCGACCGGAGCCCTGTTCGACGAATGCGGGTTCCGTTCGACGAACGCGGGCTCCGTTCGACGAACGCGGGCTCCGTTCGACGAACGCGGTCTCCGTTCGACGAACGCGGTCTCCGTTCAAGGAACGCGGTCTCCGTTCGACGAACGCGGTCTCCGTTCGACGAACGCGGTCTCCGTTCGACGAACGCGGTCTCCGTTCGACGAACGCGGTCTCCGTTCGACGAACGCGGTCTCCGTTCGACGAACGCGGTCTCCGTTCGACGAACGCGGTCTCACACGCCGCATCGAGAACGTGCGAAGCCCGTTCGAATGCCGGAGGCGGGCGAAGCCCGCTTGAATGTCAAGCGGGCGAAGCCCGCTTGGTTGCGGGAGAAGCCCGCAGCGACGCATCGAGAACGGGCGAAACCCGCTTGGTTGCGGGCGAAGCCCGTAGCGACGCATCGAGAACGGGCGAAGCCCGATCGAAGATGCTAGTATATAATAAAGTTCTTTCGAGTTAGGACAACGACAAAAGTCATTCGCAAACTTAAGCTGTGGGAAGAGAGAGAGAGTGGGGGAGAGAGAGGAAGGGGGGAGAGAGAGAGAGTGGGAAGACAGGTACGGGAGAGACGTGGCGGATGAAAGAGAGGGAGGGGAGAGAGAGAGGGGAGAGAGGGAGAGAGAGAGGAGAGAGCTGCGTGGCAGAGAGGGGGAGAGAGCTGACGGGAGAGACGTGGCGGATGAAAGAGAGGGAGGGGAGAGAGAGAGGGGAGAGAGGGAGAGAGAGAGGAGAGAGTGTTGAAACATGGTTTTCCGCATCCCTTTGATTTGAGAATAACAAATCCTACTTGTATTTGATCTCGTTTGCCATTGTGTTTTTAGCATGCAGGTTTGGACAGATATGACACCAGGTTGCTGCAACAATGGTCTGATACTAACCATAAGCTGAAGGATTGAAAGCTGTCTAACGCCAAGCTTTAAGCTTAACGATGGGCGTTAAAGTTCGACGAAATGGCGTTCGACGAAATTGTGTTCGACGAAAGTAGAAGCCAGTTCGACGAAATGCATACCACGACGTTCGACGAAAAGCATACCACGACGTTCGACGAAATGCATACCACAGCGTTCGACGAAATGCATACCACGACGTTCGATGAAATGCATACCACGGCGTTCGACGAAATTATGTCCGACGAAAATAGAAGGCCGTTCGACAAAATGGAAGGGCATTCGGCAAAATGAGTGGCGTTCGACGAAATGAAACTACGTTCGACGAAATGAGACGTTCGACGAAGATGCTGTTCGACAAAATGAGGTGCCATCTGATTAAAGATGAAACTCAACGCCAAGCGTTAGAGCTTAACGCCGGGCGCTACCCATTCGGCGAATTTGGCAAGGAGAAAGCAGCCGTGATTGCAGGAGGAACTTTAGGAATGATTTGCCCAATGCCCCGCGTTAGCCTTAACGCCGGCGTTAGTATTGCCTAAAATAAAACATTTCTTAAAGTGCAGAATCTCCTTCCTCTTCTGAAGATCCGAGCCATCAATATGTTGCTATACATGGTCAACGCGCGGCGTTAGCACTTAACGCCGGCGTTAGCTCAAATTCTATATATTGGAGGATTTCGTCTTCTCCAACAAATGATTGCCAAGAGCCCTATTCCAGCACTTCAGAAACTTTGTGAGGGCCGTATTTCCAGACCAACACGTCTCTCACTCATATTTCAAAAGGAGGAATCAAAGGAGGCTTGGATCAACACGCTAACACAACGCGAAGAACGCACGCTTGGACTTCAACGATCTTCAGCGATTCTTCGGCGTCTCCTTC
Source organism: Dactylorhiza incarnata (assembly GCA_033032865.1). Taxonomy (NCBI): domain Eukaryota; kingdom Viridiplantae; phylum Streptophyta; class Magnoliopsida; order Asparagales; family Orchidaceae; genus Dactylorhiza; species Dactylorhiza incarnata. The sequence continues at coordinate 265,387 of JAWHQI010000026.1, read as the reverse complement.
AAATTACCTCATAGGGAGTTTCATATTTATATTTTGTATTTGTCTTTTATTTTATGGTTGTAATTGTTTTGTGAATTCGCCTCGTGTTGGCGACTAGGTCTAGGTAGGACTTAGGGAGTAATTCGCCTCGTGTTGACGACTAGGTCTAGGGAGTAGATCTAGGGGGTGCTCGAGGCCTTTCTGGTGATAGATTGACTAGAGCGGCTTGAGGCCGTATCTGGGGAGAGATCGGCTAAAGCCAACCAGTTCGTGGGGATACGAGTCGGTATAGAAAACAAAAAGGGTTTTCATATTATTCGCCTCGATTTCTAGCGTCATTGAAATCAGATTTTGTAATCAATTTTATAAATGATAATCATGTCTTTTCTTGTTTAATAAAATTGATTACATTTCTAATTTCATTATCTCTTTACTTTTGATTTAACTTACTTCGACCAAAATATCAAAAGTTTTCTATTAAAGTTTAAAGTTTTTAAAACCCTTATTCACCCCCCTCTAAGGGCGCCTATAGATCCAACATAGAGCTGCGTGGCGGAGAGATAGAGAGAGAGCTGCGTGGCGGAAGTCGAATGGAGCCCCGTTCGACGAACGCGGGCTCCCGTTTGTCGAACGGAGCACGCGTCCCCGTTCGACGAACGCGGGCTCGGTTCGCCGAACGGAGACCCGTTCGACGAGCGCGGGCTCCCGTTCGTCGAACGGCGCCCCGTTCGACGAGCGCGGGCTCCCGTTCGTCGAACGGCGCCCCGTTCGACGAGCGCGGGCTCCCGTTCGTCGAACGGCGCCCCGTTCGACGAGCGCGGGCTCCCGTTCGTCGAACGGCGCCCCGTTCGACGAGCGCGGGCTCCCGTTCGTCGAACGGCGCCCCGTTCGACGAGCGCGGGCTCCCGTTCGTCGAACGGCGCCCCGTTCGACGAGCGCGGGCTCCCGTTCGTCGAACGGCGCCCCGTTCGACGAACGCGGGCTCCCGTTCGTCGAACGGCGCCCCGTTCGACGAACGCGGGCTCCCGTTCGTCGAACGGAGCACGCGTCCTCGTTCGACGAACGTGGGCTGCCGTTCGTCTAACGGAGGGCTCCGTTTGTCGAACGCGTGCTACCGTTCGACGAACGGTCAGGAGAGCCGCTTCCGCTAGCCGCCTCTCATTCGCACGTCAACTCATTCACACTGCTACCCGCGTGTCACCGCTCTTCGTCTCCAAGTGCGCCGCTTCCGCTTGCTTTTTCCCACCAATGCCTCGCATTTGCAGCTCAAGTCTACAGCGTTCTCACCGCTCCTCTTTTCCAACGACGTCGCCTCCACTGCTTTCCTCTGCCTCGCCTCGCCAGCCTTCCGTGCCCTGCTACTATCCCCTCTGCCGACATCGACCCCCGATCCTTCGCCTTCCCCCCTTCTCTTTGGTCATCCGGTGAGGCCCTCCTTTCGCTTCTTCATCCCTGCTCTATTTCATTTCCAGTGCCGGACTTTCTGCTCGCCGGAGGTTTTTCCCCCGCTGGACTTCTTCCGCAAGTAAATGGTGCTTCAGATTCTTTATGATTTGAATCCATTTATTAGCTTCAGTAAATGGAGTTCTTCCGCAGGTAAATGGAGCTGGAGTGTATCCATTTATTAGGTACCTATTTATCACTTTTCTGCTATTTTTTCTCCCCACATTTGGTCTTCCATCATTCTATATGTTTTGTTGGTATTCAACAAAAGTGTGGTCATTTTGCTTCAAATTTTTATCAACCAACAACTACGTCCTATGCTTCAGAATTTTTTTTCAGACCCAGAACATGTCACATCTCTATCAAATACCTCATTAAAACCTTCTGAATTTTCTTTTTGTAGGCCTGGCCTCCAGCTTATGCGTGGATCTATAATAAAAAAGTTGTTCTGATCCCCTATCATTTAGGGTATATCAAAAAGCCCACTTTGCTGTAAGTTTATGCTTCAGGTTTTTGTTGTTTCTGTGTGTTGGGGTTCTATTTTACTGCATTTGGCATCAATGATTTGGACAACTAAATTATTCATTTATTGGATGTATCAAAAAGCCCAATGTGAATTATTCATTGGCAATGATTTGGACATTTATTTGGCAACTATTTTACTGGATGTATCAGATTTGTGATTGTTGGGATCTCATTAGCAAGCTCAGTTATAAATTTCCAGCACTAAATTACGTTTTGATTTACAAGTACTGATCATCACAAATGAGGAATTTTAAAGCTAATTGTGAAGTTGAACAATGTTATTTCTCTGGACATTCCATTTTATTTTAGTTAAGCCAGTTTTGGTTTTTTTCTCTACCTGCTATTTTAAAGCATTGCCTGTCATTTTAACATGTCTATTTATATATGATTTTTCTTCAAACCCGCCTATTATTACAGTTCACACTATCATGCTGTGTTGTCTACTCTCATCTATTAAATCTTCAAGCTCTTCTCAAAAATATTCACGCACTTTATATATTCTCAGGTACAAATATTTATTACCATGTTTTGCTACACTAATTTTGAATAACAGTAAGATGGCCTTCTATTGGTGGAATGCTTTGAATGTCTTGGTGGAATGCTTTGAATGTCTTGAAGGTAAATTTTGGGGTAATGATCATCTCAGGAAAAATAAAATTTGGGGTCATCAAAAAAGCTACTGCATTGGTGGAATGCTTTGAATGTGCTGAAGGTAAATGAAGGTTATTTGCATGAAGGTTATACTCAGCCACCCCTATTTTATAATGATGGTTATCTTATATGTATGTTTGTTGTAGGTGCATTAATTTAATTTGGTGTTTGATTTTTTTCAAGGTTTAACCGAACTACAAAAGTTATTGGCAACATTTCATCATTTGTGTGCAGTATTCTCCTTTTCATTTCATCATTCTTCTACATTGCACTTCTGTTGCTTTAGAGTTTTAGCCCAATTATTTAAAATTTCATTAGGTTGGTCATCTTGGCAACCTTCGCCAACTTCCAACATATTGATTCTCATCCATCCCTTGATAAAAACTCATAATCATACATAACCCTTTTTCTGCCTTCCTCTCACCGCTCTTCCTCGATTTCGATTACGATTTTGATTTCGTTTTTTACTTTGTTTCTTGGTTTCGAGTTCCTTCCCGATTTTGTTTTCGCCTTTGTTTCTCCATTTCGCTTTCATTTCTATTTTCCTTTTTGCGATCGTGATCTAACCCATGTGGAACTACCGTCTTCTTAATGAGGTCTTCACTCCGATTTAGTTCTCGAAGCTCAGTACTTTTTGTTTTGGTTTCCAGATTATTTCTATCTCATGATTTCCACTGCAGCAAACAATTGGTTGAGATTGTGAAGATCGAAGTTGGGTTGATTTAAAGCTAGGCTGTAGCAACTCTAATCAACAGGTTTCTTACCTCTTTGCTTTCATTTCTTTGCCATAGCATCGATCACTTCAAGGATTTCTATTGGTGCTTGTTGGAAATATTGCCCTCAATATTACCTTGATTTGAAGAGGCATCACTCTCAATGCTAATGACATAATGTATTTGATAAAACTATACTTGTGTAGTATATACAGGTACAGGTAACTCAAAAGAAAGGGCCAAACATGCCCTTAGATGTGAAGAAATCATCTACAAGGAGATGAAGACTTGTCTCAGCAGAACCGCTGAGACGAAGGGTCAAAACCGCTGAGATGAGGAGCCGTCTCAGCGGATCCGCTGAGAAGAAGGTATCTCAGTTGATAAGTTCATTAAACGCTGAGAATCGGCATGTTCATCGAACACAGAATGCCGTTCGTCGAACGAAGGGCTAAGTTCGTCGACCGCTGAGACGAGACCAAAGAAGGAGCCGCTGAGAAGACACAAAAGGTATGTTCGTCGAACGCAGAGTGCCGTTCGTCGAACGCAGAACACTGTTCGTCGACCGCTGAGACGAGACCAAAGAAGGAGCCGCTGAGAAGAACACTGTTCGTCAAACGCAGAGTGCCGTTCGTCGAACGCAGAGATAAGGCAAGTTCATTGAACGCAAAGTTTGGCAAGTTCGTCGAACGCAGAGTTTGGCAAGTTCGTCGAATGCAGGATACAGCGGGTTCGTCGAACGCAGAGTGTAGCGCGTTCGTCGAGCGCAGACCTTCTCTACGGATAAGTAGGGCGGCGGGACCTGCGGCTAGGGCAAGTTGCAGAAAAGCTACAGGGGACCACCCATCTCTCCCATACTTCTTGGGAGATCAAATTAGAGCCGTTGAAGATGAAAAGAAGTATAAAAGAAAGTGTTAGGGCTGTACTCCTGATTCGCCATTGACGGCTGCTGCTCTCGACTTTCTTCCTGCTCACTGAAGGAGAAGAAGAATAAGAGAGAAGAAGATAGCTCCTCCACCAGAAGGGGCAAGGTGATCTTCCATCACTCTATTGAAGAGGAAGATCAAGTTGTGGCTGTAATCAACATCTTCAGCTACAGGAAGCACAAACTGTGCATGATCTACAGGAGAGTTCCTCTGCTGTAGAATATTTCTAAACCATTTTTCTGTGGGGCATTTTGCCTGAGTGGTAAGACCTTTTGGTCTGAGTTTGTAGGAACCTGAGGGTTCTGAGTTGTAGGGCTGAAGGCCTGAGTGTAGGATCAGGATCTGATCTGAGTTGTAGGGCTTCATTGCCTGAGCTGTAGGAGAGGAATTCTCTGAGTTGTAGGACCTGCTGAGGTCTGAGCTGTAGGATCTGGAGCTGATCTGAGGTAGGGCTGTTTAGCCTGAGGTAGGACCTATTGTGGTCTGAGTTGTAGGACCTGCTGAGGTCTGAGCCGTAGGATCAGGAGCTGATCCGAGTTGTAGGGCTGCTGAGCCTGAGGTAGGGTTTGGGAAAACCTGAGAGATCCTGAGGGATCTGAGTTGTAAGCTCCTTGAGCCAAGTTTGGAGGAGTTGGCCTTGTCTAACACATTGTTAGAAAGGTGAAGGGGGAAGAGGACTACTCAAGACACCCTGACTTGAGGAACCTCTATACATGCATGTGTGTTTTCTGTGTTGCTTGATTTTTTGCTTAGAATAGTTCTAACAGTCCATAATAATCAAGTAAAATCCAAAAGACCGATTCACCCCCCCCCCCCCCTCTAGGTGATTTAGACTACAAACCTTATAAACTTACAAGTGGTATCAGAGCCAGGTTGGTCAAAAAGGACTTAACAGTCTGACCAGTTCCTAAAAGGTTTAGTCAAATCAAATCCCATGGCCTCCTCTGGATTGCAAAAGGAAATGAGGTCCATGAAGTTGCCCATATGCAACAAAGAGAATTTTGGCATATGGAAGCAAATGACCAGGTTGTTTATGGAAGCATCTGATCCAAGGATCTTCATTACAGTTGAAGAAGGACCTTTCACTTTTCACACTGCATCCATTATAGATCCAACAAGAAGAGTGGCCAAACTATTCAAAGATTTGACCAAGGATGAACTTGAGTTGTTCACCATGGACAAAAGGGCCCAGAACATCATTGTCAATGCTATTCATGATTCCACCTTTCAAAACTTGGTACATTGCACTTCTGCCAAGGAAATGTGGGATACTTTGATAGTATATATGGAAGGGACAGCTGAGGTTAGGGATGACAGGAAGTCACTCCTAAATCAGGAGTATGAAGCCTTTAGGAAACTGAACCAGGAATGCATAGCTGATTGCTATGAAAGATTTTTCAGGATAGTGAATGAGTTGAGGACCTATGAAAGGAACTTCACCAATTATGAGCTGAATGATAAGTTCCTTAGATCTCTCACAAGAGACTGGGACACAAAGATATGTGCCATCAGGGAAGTGGCCAAGCTAGGTGAGACCCCTACTCACACACACTATTTGGGAAGCTACTCTCCTAAGAGATGCAGCTGTCTGCAAAGAAGGAAGATGACACCTCTTCAAGGGCTCAAGTAAGGGAGAAATCTGTTGCTCTCAAAGCTGACAGCTCCAAGAAAAGCAAAAGCAGGATGGTGTCTCCTCCTAGGAGAAGTGCTGAACCTGAAGTCAGCACCTCAGGATGCTCTTCCTCTGATGAGGAGTTTGCTGCCTTCACAAGGTAGTTCAAGAAGATGATGAAGAGGAAGCAATGGAAGAACTTGCCCTCCTCATCATAACACAACAAAAAGGATAGCTCCAAATTAGAAAGACATCACCCAAAGGGTGACAGGTATGACTCTAAACTTAGTAAACATTCTTCTAACAATATAATCTATTATAGCTGCAGCAAGCCTGAGCATGTCATTGATGACTGCCCAGTCAAAATGAAAGAAAGAGGTGAAAATAAGCCTCATCACAAGAAGGAGAGGAAGGGAGAACAATCCATTCTAGCCAAGAAAAGCAAGAGCTGGAGTGAATCTGAATCTTCATCTTCAGATTCAGATGAAGAAGAGAAAGCCTACATAAGGTTGTTTGCTGCTCAGGAGTATGAAGACTATCCTGCTGCTAGAACAGGAATCAGGGCCCCTCTTTCACACTCGGATAGTGATGAAGAGGAGGATGAAGAAGACATTGTTCAGCTAGGCCTTATGACCTTCATTGATGAGGAAGGGAGTCAGAATGCTTCTGACAATGATCAGGTACTATCTCATTCCACTTCAATTTTTGATTATGAGACTATACCAGAATCTGTTGCACCTTCATTAATTGATGGAAGGGGCATGGAAGCTGAGGAAGAACTCAATCAATTGATTGACAAATATGGTGTTCTTTTGGAGGCTCTGAAGAAGAGCAAGAAGCTTGCCAAGAGGCAATCCCAGGAAATTGTTTCTCTCAAAATGACTAAGGATGTCAACACTGAACCTACCACCCTGGCGGCTCAGATGAGTAGACAAATTAGCCATTTACAGGGGATAACTGTTATGCAATTAAGTACTATTTCCCTGAAGAACAAGGTCATTAAGGACCTTGAAGAAAAGCTTGAGAAGGAGAAGAGCCTGGTGGCTCAATTCTCCAAGCCCAGATCTGTGCTTCCTATCATTGACACCTCCTCTCAAACCAATAGGAGAGGACTTGGATTCAACAAGATGGAAGTAGGAGAAGGGAGTGGAGTAAAGAGCAAGAAGAAGGCTAAGCCTCAAACCACCTTTCAAAAGGTGCTACTGCCTTCCAACAGGTATGACCATGAAAGCATTTATGGTCACTGGAAGAATGGGAGTTGCTATAGGAAGGATAATGCTCCTTCCCATAGTGGAAGAAAGGGAATATGATTGAGTGCCATGAAGGCTCCCCATGAGGAAATTCAAATGGCCCAACATGGACCATTTGTATTTGGTACTTCAGCCACTTCATTCAAGAATGAGAAGGCAAGCACTTCTAAGGTTGAATCAGTCAAGAACATGACTGCTGCCAAATCTCTAAACATGTCTGATTGCTCAGTGTCAGATGCCATCAAATCTTGTATGGCTGCCAAGTCATTGCAAGTTGATGCCATCAGGACAAAGAGCATCAAGACAGCACACAGATTGACATTCAGTCAAATCATTGCTGAGAGGAACAGGAAGAATGCTGCAGTATCTATTCATGAACATGTGGACTGTGCTACACAATCCTCAAGAAGTGTTCAGAAGAGAAGATACAACATTCATGAATGTTGGTGCTGTGGTAAAGTGGGACACTTTGCCATAGATTGTTGGTACAACCCCAATGTACCTAATGCAAAGAAGAGTCTTCCTGCCATGGGTGCAGCTAGAGTAAGGCTTTTTGATTATGCTAACAAGAACCTAGGACCCAAGTCACCTTGGGCTCCTAAAGAACATTAAACTCTGTTTTGCAGGATAGTTCAAGTACCAGACTCATCATCATTTGGTACTTGGACAGTGTGTGCTTGTGGCACATGAAAGGAAGGAGGGTGATATCATGAATTTGATATCAGATAGAGGAATAAATCCTCAAAGTAAGTATTTCTCCTCCCTATTGTGAATTTATCATCAAATGCTATCTATAATAGTGTTAAAGTAGGATGATAGAATTAACCAGTAAAATTTGCGTTAGCTAAGCTTTAAATTACGCTTAAAGAGCTGGGTTAAGTCTGGGTTCGACGAATGTCGAGCTTAAGTTCGACGAACTTAGTTTTAAAACATTATCTATGTTCGACGAATTCAGCCCTAGGTTGAAAATTTAGATGAACCGTCTCAGCTGAACCGCTGAGTCGATTAGGTTAACACTCTGGCCTTCTATATAAACTCTCGACGGCATTAAATGACTCTTCACATTCTCACGCATCACTCTAGCCGCCGAGACGAAACCTCTACTCTTCCGTCCCAGCGTTTTCGTTTTTCTCATTCGACTAGATGGCGCCCAAGATTGCGAAGGAATTGCTAGAGGGTTGTGAGTTGGTGAGGGATGAGTTTCTCCATGCCTCACCAGAGATTTTGAGTGTTATATCTAGGGGTGTAAACGAGTCGAGCTCGAGTCGAGCTTGGCAAAAATCCCAAACTCGAGCTCGAGCTCGAGCTAAATATTTCGAGCTCGAGCTCGAGCTCGAGCTCGTCGAGCTCACCCTGCTTGGCTCGAGCTCGAGCTCGAGACCAGTATATTGAGCTCGAGCTCGAGCTTTCGAGCTCGCGAGCTCGAGTCGAGCTTGAGCTGCTCGCGAGCTTTTTGCTCATGAACCCATTTTTATTTTTATTTATTTATATTTTAAAAAAAAATACCCCAAAAAAAAGCTCGCGAGCCGGCTCGCAAGCTCAAGAACAAGAGTAATCGAGCTCGAGCTCGGCTCGAAATCGAGCTCGAGCTCGTCGAGCTCGAGCTCGAGCTCAACTGGTTCGAGCTCGAGTCGAGCTTTTTTCGAGCCGGCTCATCGAGCTCACGAGCCGACTCGACTCAACTTGCAGGGCTAGTTATATCCTTGATTTCTGATGCCATACTAGACTTCTTGCTGTCTGAACCCTCTCAGATATTCAAGCAAGAAGTGCTAGAGTTCTTTGCAAATGCCAAGCAGTCATCTTCTAAGGATGGCTTAACATCTAAGGTTGGAGAAATAAGGGTGAAACTGTCCCTTAAGAGACTGGAAAAAGTACTGCACCTTCCTAGAGTGGAAGAAGAGGAGATATCTGCAGGAGATAAGGAGCAAGACTTGAAGTGGTGTGAATACAGTGTCTCCCAGACTTCATCACTGAAGAAGAAATTCTTCAACCAAAAAGGGAAGCTGTTGCGTGACATTGTGGGAAAGGCACTTCTGTGCAAGCCATGCTCACATGACACAATCTCTCAACCCATGTTTGAGCTGATTGTAAGGATCATCTTAAAGAAAAGGACATGCTGGGGAAATGTCCTGTTCCAAAGGATTAAGCAATGCCTGCAGGCTCCAAACTTTGGAAGGATCTTATCTCTCGTCATCTTCTAAGGATGGCTTAACATCTAAGGTTGGAGAAATAAGGGTGAAACTGTCCCTTAAGAGACTGGAAAAAGTACTGCACCTTCCTAGAGTGGAAGAAGAGGAGATATCTGCAGGAGACAAGGAGCAAGACTTGAAGTGGTGTGAATACAGTGTCTCCCAGACTTCATCACTGAAGAAGAAATTCTTCAACCAAAAAGGGAAGCTGTTGCGTGACATTGTGGGAAAGGCACTTCTGTGCAAGCCATGCTCACATGACACAATCTCTCAACCCATGTTTGAGCTGATTGTAAGGATCATCTTAAAGAAAAGGACATGCTGGGGAAATGTCCTGTTCCAAAGGATTAAGCAATGCCTGCAGGCTCCAAACTTTGGAAGGATCTTATCTCTCTTCCTGCTGAAGGCATATCCTGACCATTTCTCCTCTTTCAAAGGTGTAAACATTCACTACTTGAAGAGAATAAATATCAAGACATTGGACAGGTCTACGAGGGTTCTCCCCATGAGCCAACCCTCTATAGTGGCTGAGATAAAGGAGAAGAAGAGAGCTAAGAAGAATGAAGGAGAAGGTGCTAAAACTTCCAAAAAGGATGATGAACCTCCAATGGACAAGGATGGTATGGAAGGAGAAGATGTCCCCAGGACAAGTGGGGATGAGGAGCCCCAAGGAAGAGTTGAACCTAATCCTGAGCCAACTCGGATGAATACTGATCCAGCTGCTCCTCAAGCTGAAGATGAACTTCTCAATTCTCCTATCCATGGTAAATTAGGATTTCAGCTAGGTTTCTCCTCTCTAACAATAGTATAGTCTAGGTGTTTAACTCATTAATCATTTTTCAGGTGACCCTAGACAAAATTCTCCACCTATGGATGCCCCAAGTGAGGGGGAGCATAGACCAACCTATGAAGGAGGAGGTGGTTATGCTAGTGGGGGGAACATCAACAGGAACCAACCTTCCCATATCTACAAGGTACACCTAATGCCCCATCTGAGGGGGAGCAGATCCCTGATGATGGAAGGGCTAAAGCTCAGAGTGGAGCTGAAGAGGTGGTTGAAAAAGGATTGGCCCAGGAAAGGCCAGTTGCTATTCTTGACACATCTGACCTGCTAAAACCAATACAAACCATGATTGAGGGTCAGATGTTGTCAGTAAAAGAACTTGTTGCTGAAAGGATACAAGGTGCTACTGCTCAAGTTAGGGATGAGCTGAATGCTACAAGAACAGCTTTATCTCAAGAAATCCAAGCCAGTGAGCAGAGGTTGGAGGTAAGGGTGGCTGCTGTGAGGAATGAGCTGAATACTCAAATCCAGAATGTCACTGCTGACTCTGCTCATATCCTCCAGCAAATGACCAGATGGTTTGAGATGGCCAAAAACACCGTTGCTGCCCAGCACACAGTTCTGAAGAATATTGCAGACCATCAAGGGGATTCCACAAAAGACATTACATATGTAAAGAATCATCTTTACATGAATCAAAATGTCTGGGAGAATGCAGTTGCCAGAATGGCACAAGTGGTCAACACATCAAGCAGTCAAGTCAAGTTCCACATTGACAAGGCGAAGAAAAACATTTTGGATGATGTGGACAGCACTTTCCAAACTCTCTCTCTCAATCCATAATGGATCAACACTCTGAAATAGAGAAAAAGATAATGGATAAAGGCAAAGAAGGAGAGGAGAAGATTACCAAGCTAAATGCTAAGCTGAAAGGAGCTCACATAAAGCTATATAACAACATGGAGACTGCCCACCAGCCGATACTCTCCAATCAGGCAGCAGCCAGCAAGCAAGTGGTGGAAGTGGTCAACAAAGCTTCCAATGAAATTCAAGAAAATATCCTAACCATGGCCAAAAAGGTTAATGATATTCAGTGGGACTCAAGCTTAAAGGTTCTGCAAGGAAAAAGGATTGCTTTGAATCTTCCAATATTGAATCCAAGCAAAAATGAAGACTTTGACATCCAAAGTCAATCAGATCTGATTCAAGATGAGAGGGAAGCAAAGAGGAGAAGGGCAGAGGGCATTCAAACTGCTGAAGAATATATGGACCAGAAAAGAATGGAAAGATTAGAGGATCCACTCTATGAAGATGACAATCTGGAGTTGGACACAATTGTTGTTAATACCTGGGTGAGCGATGACAATCAACTGAAGGACATTAACCATGTATATTCATCTGCTGAATGGATCAAGCACCTTAAGAGGGAATATTTAAATGAAAGGATTCTCAAAAAAAACATGGTAAGAAGAGAAACTCCTTTAAGGATTCCCACAAGATATCTTCCCAAGCCACTTCTGTACTTCAAAGTAAAGGAGAAGATCAAGGCTGCTGCTGAAGCTAGGAAGAGAAAGTCTGAAGATGGAGAAAGCTCTTCCCAGGGTCCATCTAAGAAGAACCTGTCTTGAGATGCTCTTTAAACAATTTAATGTACAATCATAAGTTGAATTGTTTGAAATGTCTGTACTGAACATTTAAATTGAAATGATATTTCAGATTCTGAAAATCATATTGTGTTTGTTACTATTGGTATATGTACTCTGTATTTTTACCTTTAGTATTCAGGTGCTAGAATGGGTTGTTCAAATTGAACTAGATCAGCTATTACAGAAAATAGCTCTCTATTTGAGGGGGAGCAAATTCCCTGCTCAGGTTGAGGGGGAGATGACAAATGCTAAGAGTGTATAGGTTGACCTATAAGTTGATCCAAAGGGATCAATAGATGTTGCCTCCCAATCTATAGAAGGTTAAATAGTTGAAGAAACCAGAAAGGGGGAGATAGGGGCAATGCTTAGGATAGGCCAATGCTAGATAGGGCAAATGCCTAGGGTGTTAGGGCCCATGCTATAGATCATTTTTGTGATATGTTTTTGCTGTTAATGTACCTTAGCTTTGGGGATGTTCTGCCTTCTTCAAATAGGGGGAGATTGTTGGGAATATTGCCCTCAATATTACCTTGATTTGAAGAGGAATCACTCTCAATGCTAAGGACATATTGTATTTGATAAAGCTATACTTGTGTAGTATATACAGGTACATGTAACTCAAAAGAAAGGGCCAAACATGCCCTTAGATGTGAAGAAATCGTCTACAAGGAGATGAAGACTTGTCTCAGCAGAACCGCTGAGACGAAGGGTCAAAACCGCTGAGACGATGAGCCGTCTCAGCGGATCCGCTGAGAAGAAGGTGTCTCAGTTGATAAGTTCATTAAACGCTGAGAATCGGCATGTTCGTCGAACGCAGAATGCCGTTCGTCGAAAGAAGGGCTAAGTTCGTCGACCGCTGAGACGAGACCAAAGAAGGAGCCGCTGAGAAGACACAAAAGGCGTGTTCGTCGAACGCAGAGTGTCGTTCGTTGAACGCAGAGTGTCGTTCGTCGAACGAAGAACACTGTTCGTTGACCGCTGAGACGAGACCAAAGAAGGAGCCGCTGAGAAGAACACTGTTCGTCGAACGCAGAGTGTCGTTCGTCGAACGTAGAGTGTCGTTCGTCGAACGCAGAGACAAGGCAAGTTCGCCGAACGCAGAGTTTGGAAAGTTCGTCGAACACAGAGTTTGGCAAGTTCGTCGAACGCAGGATACAATGGGTTTGTCGAACGCAGAGTGTAGCGCGTTCGTCGAGCGCAGACCTTCTCTACGGATAAGTAGGGCGGCGGGACCTGCGGCTAGGGCAAGTTGCAGAAAAGCTACAGGGGACCACCGATCTCTCCCATACTTCTTGGGAGATCAAATTAGAGCCGTTGAAGATGAAAAGAAGTATAAAAGAAAGTGTTAGGGCATTTTCCATGCCCCGGCCGATTGCGTGCAAAATCTCGATTCGCCATTGACGGCTGCTGCTCTCGATTTTCTTCCTGCTCACTGAAAGAGAAGAAGAATAAGAGAGAAGAAGATAGCTCCTCCACCAGAAGGGGCAAGGTGATCTTCCATCACTCTATTGAAGAGGAAGATCAAGTTGTGGCTGTAATCAACATATTCAGCTACAGGAAGCATAAACTGTGCAGGAACTACAGGAGAGTACCTCTGCTGTAGAATATTTCTAAACCATTTTTCTGTAGGGCATTTTGCCTGAGTGGTATGACCTTTTGGTCTGATTTTGTAGGAACCTGAGGGTTCTGAGTTGTAGGGCTGAAGGCCTGAGTGTAGGATTAGGAGCTGATCTGAGTTGTAGGGCTTCATTGCCTGAGCCGTAGGAGAAGGAATTCTCTGAGTTGTAGGACCTGCTGAGGTCTGAGTTGTAGGATCTGGAGCTGATCTGAGGTAGGACTGTTTAGCCTGAGGTAGGACCTATTGTGGTCTGAGTTGTAGGACCTGCTGAGGTCTGAGCTGTAGGATCAGGAGCTGATCTGAGTTGTAGGGTTGCTGAGCCTGAGGTAGGGTTTGGGAAAACCTGAGAGATCCTGAGGGATCTGAGTTGTAAGATCCTTGAGCCGAGTTTGGAGGAGTTGGCCTTGTCTAACACATTGTTAGAAAGGTGAAGGGGGAAAGATGACTACTCAAGACACCCTGTCTTGAGGAACCTCTATACATGCATGTGTGTTTTCTGTGTTGCTTGATTTTCTGCTTAGAATAGTTCTAACAGTCCATAATAATCAAGTAAAATCCAAAAGACATATTCACCCCTTCTAGGTGATTTAGACTGCAAAACTTATAAACTTACACTGCTCACTATAGTCTACATTAATTTATTTAGTAGAACAATGCTTCAAGGTAAGCACTTTGTTATTTCAATGCATTTCTTCTCTTAAGTCCTAGAATGTGGCGATCTTTGAGTATTTCTTAGTTTTAGTTAAGCACTTATGTTATTTCAATGCCATGGTTTGGGTTTGAGGAATATTCTTTACATGTCAACAATGTTTTTCTGTATCAATAAAACATGCTTATGTGATGCAGGTAAATGGTTCCGTCTCGCGAACGCAAATCTCTATTGCTCTCTTAGTACCTCATTTTATGTTTATTTATTTCTGTTTGTTTGGAAATGCATTTAAGATTTTTTTTTCTTTTATTGGTATGTGTTTTTGTAGTGCACACATGTTGTTCTATACAATGTCATTATGAATGCTAGTCTATTTATATCTTGCACTAACATGTTCAGAAGCATGGTTTGTTATTATTAATTACTAGTAAACTTTTTTCCCCTTAAATATATTCATATTTTGACTTTAAATTCATCTTTCTTCATGCTTCGATGCTTTAATGCAGGCTTCCGACTTGAATCTTCTACGTAGAATTTGCTTTATCTTTTTCTTTTGCGGTTGTGTGCAACTATATATGTTGTAAAATCTTTGTACTTACATTTGGTTGCATAGAAACTTTGGGCATGTTGTGATGTTGAGTAAAATTGACGAATTTACACAAAAAAGTTCAATTTGCTAAAAGTTCAATTTGGTAACATTTAAATTTGGGCATGTTTTTGCGGAAATGGCAGAGTCGGGAGTCTTAGGTCATATTCAATTTTATTATTTTCTATTTTAATAAGTAATTCTATTTTAATAATTAATTAAAATAATTAAATTTCTTAATAAAATTAAAATTTACAAAATTTTAAATTTTAGGGTTTTAAATAACTGACGGGGGCGGGCGAAGCCCGCCTTGAATGCCAAGCGGGCGAAGCCCGCTTGATTACGAGCGAAGCCCGTAGCGACGCATCGAGAACGGGCGTAGCCCGTTCGAAGATGCTAGTATATATATATATGTATGTTTTAAAAGTTCTGGCAGCTGCTCCCATTTCTCCCCTCCTTCCCGTGAATTCTTCTTGCGCTGTCGAGGTCAGGGCTTGCTTCGGATCGGCGTCGGGCGGCGCCGGATCCATCGGAGGAGGAAGGATCTTGGTTGTCGGGGCTTGTCTTCGTCGCCGGGGCTAGGTTTTCAGCGAGCTTGTCGCGATCCGGTGGTTCTCCGGTTCTTTTGGAGGCAAGAAAACTCTCCCCTTACCTCATCTCCATTTTTTTCTGTATTTTTCTTTGATTAGTAGTGTCCTCATGTTTTTGTTAACAAAGTTTGGGCTGTTTGTGGTGTTCCTCTTGGTTGTTGGCAAGGTTCTTTATAATTTCTCTTTGGCTGTCTCTCCCTATCTTGGTTAGTAAAAATTCTGGAGTTTTGCTTTCGGTTTGGGGCTGCTATGTAGTACCCAGTTGGGGCTTTGTTTGGAAAGGGCTTCTATGCTTATATTCTGAATTGGGATTTATTTGGGGCCGATTTACAGCTCCAGTTTTGATTTTTTTTCGTTGGGCTGCTCCTTGAGTTTTGTCTAACGGAGGGGCTGCTGTTTTATATCATAATTAGGGGGCTGCCTTATTGCTGTTTTAATTGAGGGCTGATGTTATATATAATCTGATATGGGGGGCTGCTTCTTAAGTATGTTCTAATTGAGGGCTGCTGTTATATATAATCTGAGTTGGGGCTGCCTTGTATATGTTCTAATTGGGTCTGCTATTTGCTTATGTTAGGGGCTGCTATAGGGGCTGCTGTTTGCTTATGTTAGGGGCTGCTATAGGGGCTGCTGTTTGCTTTTTTGTTGGGGGCTGCATCTTATTCCTTGTCTAAATGAGGGCTGCTGCTATGTTTTTTTTCCTAAGGGCTGCTTCTATTTTTTTTGTTTTTACTTCCTTGTCTAACTAAGGGGTGCTGCTATGGTTTTCCTAAGGGCTACTTCTATTTTTTTCTTCCTTGTCTAACTAAGGGCTGCTGCTATGCTTTTCCTAAGGGCTGCTTTGCATCACTCTTGTTGGGTTTCATTACTCGCAAAAAAATTCTGCGCGCTTCGATTACAAGTAGCTAGAAACGGATAATATTATGGTGGTTCTATTTGCTAACTCCACGGCACACTTAATTGGTTGGATTTGGATGGTTGTGTCCAAATTGCACGAAATCTTCCTTGCTAATTCGTGTCGGTATGAGGAACCAGATCCTAAATTCCCGGAGAATTTTGTTTTCTAATGCCTGGCGGGTTGGGGGGATTAGAGACTAAATTCTCTGGGAATTTTTGTGCCTAGTTCTCAATGATTCAACGAAGCCTTTAATCGTTAAACTTGAAAGAGATGTAGATATATTTCGGCTTCGAACTTTATATCCGTACCAGTTGTCGGCGGTTTCACACTTGTAGTAAGATATCAAATGCTATTGTATAATTTTGTTTGCATATGTGCCAGTAGCAGGTTCATTCCCCTATGTTAAGCACAAGACCCTCTTCGAGCGTCAAACCACGCATGTTGCTGATAAGTTCATGTTGAAAACTGGTTTTAGACGGGAGTGTGGGTGCACGTATGGGCCCTCACCACAGTGGTTTTGGGTGAACCGTTGAGTATTGTTCTGGTGTTTGGCCTTCGTGTTAAGTTTACCTTCGTCTTGATCCGACACCAAGCCTTGCATGGTGTCGTCTTGCTAAAATCTTCGACCTTGTTGTAAGTTAAGTGTTGATCTATTGATTAACTGCTGAATCCAGTGCTTACTGATCCTCTCGTCGTGAGTTGTGGATAAAAACGATTTGTCATCCTATTTTCCCTGTCTGACACTCCTCTGTTTGTTCTGTTGGATTTATGAGCTAAGTATGCTATGTTGTCTAATTCTCCGGGATAGTTTTGGTGAGTGGTTCTTGATCTCTATGATCTTCGTTGTCTAATGTTCTGAGTGTTCTCTGGTGAACTGCACCGTGGTTTATTTATATACATATATATACATATACTTATATATATGATTATGCACCCCTGCTTCTGGTGCTATGTGTGAGTCTGTTGAGCGTGTGAACTAAAAGTCACCGCCACAGTGCCTCTTTTGGGCTATTGGTTTGAGTGGACTGGAGTCACCGCCGCAGCACTCCGGTTTGGTTTTTGGGCTGCGGGCGTTTGTGGAAGATACCACCGTCGCAGTGACTTCTTTTGGGGGACGCTCTTCCCTCGAGCTGAACAGTCTCAAGCGTTTATAAACTTATATGCCTATATATGTGTATTATGATATTATATGTATAACCACCACCTCTGAGCCGCATTGGCGGACAAGTGGTTGGTTTTGATTGCTTTGGCTATTACCTTCTGGTGCAGGCTTTTCCTCTTACCGAGTGCACTCGTTTGAGCTGGCTCGAGTTGTTGTAAGATTATAGATGCTTATCTGCTTAGTTCTCCTTTCTGCAATCTTTTATTTCTGATTGCTGCTAACCTTGGTTTTCTTGCACCCTTTGGGCTGATGCATTCTTTTCTTATGAATGTCTCAGGTTCAGGTCTGTAGCTGCCGCAGGTGTTAGAGCGGTGTCGTTCAGTTTTCCTGCCGAGGCCCTTCCTCTCTTCTAGGTAAGGGGTCGTTCTTTAGTTGTTGCCCTCTTTTGTATGTTTTCCTTCTTTCCTGTGGGTTCGTGTCAGTTGTTGGCGCCCGTATGACTTTTATGTTCAGTTTACTTGCTTATGCTGCTACTTGTGCTTTCTTTTCCTGCTCTTTGGTGTAGTTATGCCCTTACTCTCTAGAAAATGTGTTTATTTATGGGTTATTTGAGACCCTTGTAGTAAATTAATTTCATAGCATGCTTTTGCTTTACTTATTATCATTTATCTCCTATTTGGAAGAGCGTAGAAAGTATTTTCTTATGGTATACTAAATCTAGAATCATGTAAGCCTTGGAGACATTTTGGTCTTCAACGCTCTTAGGATAAAATGAACCTATTTTCCGCTGCGTACGTATATTTTCTATTAGTGGCTAGATAGGTCACATGGCCGAGGGACACGGTCTCAAAAAAAAGAAGGAAGAAATGATAAAAGTTATTTTTTTCAACTAAAATATCTATTTTCTCGCAAAAATGTTCATTTGGAATGCTTGTCTGAGCGTCTGTAGTTGTCCCCTGCAGGACGTGACATCACGATGCGTATTTTCCCTTACTCTGATATCGTAAATTATTTCAGGAAAAATACGGGTTGTGACATCCTCTGAGGTCTCTGCCGCATTCAGGAGTTCCTAAATCCTCGCCAACCAATCCTCGGCGTCTGTCGGAGTGCCAACTCCTTTGAATGTCGGAGGATGGAAACTCAGATAGTACTTCATCTGACGATCTCCTTTCCCAACCGCTCTCTCAGCTAACGGCTCTACCTGCCTTACTCCCACCTCTGGTGTAACAGTAATCGGGGTGACCAGAGTCGCAGCCTGCACCATAGGTGTTGCCATCTGTGGCATCGCCGCAGGTTGAGCCGCCAACATCGCCTCTGCTAGCATATGACAGAAGTCTGCCGGGGACACACCCATATTCATAAGGGTTGGGATCGTAGCACTGCTTGCAGAAGGCTCCTCTTGTCTCCTCGACGTCCCCACATCGTCGCCACCATCCTAGCATAAGTAAGGAAACAACGAATCAAACTCTATTCGCAAGACTCGAACACAAGGACACTCATGGTCCCGCAAAGTACTCCTATGTGGACAACCTCTTAACGCGATCTGATCACGCTAAACCTTAACAAGAACGCGAACCTGGCCCTGATACTAAATTTTAATAGCTCCCCTGTAATGGTCATATAATATGGGTATGTTCGGGACCCCACAACATATAATCGCCACAGCTTTAGTATTAAAAGATGATATAGAATCTATCCAAACTCAAAACTCAGAACCAATACAACGGAAACATTAAATAAACCACAGAAGTTGTCCACAACTACATAAGAGTACCACGACCTTGAGGCCTTACAAAACCACTACTCAAGTCATTAACCAAAAATAGAAAATATCCAAAAGATAATAGCAATCCTATGCTACCTCGGCTTGCAAGTCGGAACAAGGTAAATACAACATACTTAAACAGGAAAATAGGAAAAGGTGCATTTCATGAGGCTTAGGACTTTTTGGTCGGCGAGCTGGGTCCAGTCTGCGATCATTGCCCTGCATCCAAATCACAAAGAGCGGTATAACGAGGGTCAGCTTTGGCTGACCAACAACGGTGTAATAACACCCCTCCTCCCAGCCGTCCTAGCGGACCACGGGGAACTACATCACCCTGCATGTCAGCACTTCGTATGCAAATGTAATAAACAATAATAACATAAAAACGACAGACATGAATGTCACAAACATCATCCACATTTCTACATTGAGCAATTAAAGTAAGGGGCCTAACAATGCATCATGTATGCAAACCTGGGTTTCACCCAAGGTACCCTATGACGTGTATGCTTCTAACATAACATCATTTCATAACAATCTAAGGGTAATCATCAATTTCCCAGGGGCATGCAAGCCCAAGACCAAGAACTCCACTGAGACCTCACCCGCACATGGCCCACAATGCTATCGGGCGCATCAGCTTACTTGTTCCCGACACAATAACCAAGCCAAGAACTCCACTGAGACCTCACCCACACATGGCTCACAATGCCAACGGGCGCATCGACTTATTCGTTCTCGTCAGTTAGCACAAAAGGGGACTTGTCTTGCCGGGACACTCTCCACACATGAATCCCAGTATTCACGGGCTAGCCAGCTGACCACAAAGACAAAGCCACACCCTTACATACAAGTGGCATCACAAGCCATTCACCACGCACAATATTTCCCTTTCCAAACCAACGTTCGTTCTCACGCGAAACATAAAGGGCATCACAACGGCGTTTTCGCCGCAAACGGATTTCTAGCAAAATCCCTAAAATGCACGTCAAGCAACATCACTGATTCGGACCACCGGTCACGATTTTGGCTTCACCCATAATGCCTAATCCGCTAACATAACGGATCTCTAATGCAAAATAATGTTGGGGACGGACTCAATCAACCCGATGGTTCCTCTTGAACCAAGGCGACCCAAACCCTTCTCATTTGAGAGATTCGGTGGCATAAATTTCAGAAAAGAGAAGGAAAAAATCAAAGATGCCATGCGCGCATCCTAAAACCGGGAGGAGAGATGTCGTTACCCTTTGAACTCTCTTCCTTGCCATGGATCGGTTGAAAAACACGGATAGAAACGTGCGCCCTTGAACCCACTCCGTGGATCTGGTCTCGGATCGGCGAACGGAGCTCCGAAGCTCCAACAATGGCGGATCTTGCCCTTCTTCTTCCTCCAAGCTCTCCCTCTCCCTTGGCTTCCAAAACACAAAAGACTTAAGGTAAAAGAGAAGAGAACTCCTCTGCCCTTTTTAGGTCTTTTGGACGAGCCTATCTAAGCCCTTAGATCAAGGTTTAAGAAGATCAGACGTCCAGAAAACGCAGCTTTACGGATCTGTTTCCGTCCGCTACCGTCGGCGCTAGCGTTAGCGTCCGCGCTAGCTCTTCGACGAAACCCTTTCGACGAATACCTCTCGGCGAAGAACTCTCGACGAAACCATCTCGACGGAGCCGCTGAGATAGCTACCGCCCGCGCTAACGCTACAACCCACGCTAGCTCGACGAAACTTACTCGACGAAACTTACTCGACGAAAACCCCTCGACGAAAACCCCTCGACGAAAACCGTCGAGACAGCTACCGCCAGCGCTAGTACCTACCGCCGACGTTAGCTTCGAGCTACAGAACACCTGCACTGCCTTGGCCATTCCAGCCCCCGCACTTAACGAAACTCGGGGTGTTACAGATTATACTTGAAAAAGGAATGCTCGATGCTAATGGATTCGGGTGCATAACCATGAATTATGGCTTTACTTGAGATGGTTGTGGGAGCAAAAAAAGCAGTGGTGCAAAATCAATTTAGTATTAGAGCGATTAGAAAAATAGTGGCAGGAAAAGCATTATGGCTCTGTTTGGGGCGGTGGGGGCGACTAGAGAATCAGTGGTGGGAAGCAGTGGGAGAATAATCAGCTGTTTTGCAGAGTGGTGGTGTTGACCCAGAAATCGGCGATCCTACCCTGGGAGGCCTCTTTTGCTACATTTTTGCAGATTATGCGCCCGGGAAGTATTAGACCTCACGCGAAGGCACTTTTTACACCCGAAGTGGTAAGAAGGGCCAGCCTCATCCTTCAAACCGCCCAAGTGGGGTGGCCTCTCCATTCAAACCGCCCAAGTGGGGCGGCCTCTCCATTCAAACCGCCCAAGTGGGGCGGCCTCTCCGTTCAAACCGCCAAGGTGGGGCGGCTTCTCCCTTCAAGTCGCCCAGGTGGGGCGGTCTCTCCCTTCAGACCGCGCGGGTAGGCGGCCTCCTCCTTCAGTCCGCGCGGGTAGGCGGCCTCCTCCTTCAGTCCGCGCGGGTAGGCGGCCTCCTCCTTCAGTCCGCGCGGGTAGGCGGCCTCCTCCTTCAGTCCGCGCGGGTAGGCGGCCTCCTCCTTCAGTCCGCGCGGGTAGGCGGCCTCCTCCTTCAGTCCGCGCGGGTAGGCGGCCTCCTCCTTCAGTCCGCGCAGGTAGGCGGCCTCCTCCTCAGTCCGCGCGGGTAGGCGGCCTCCTCTTTCAGTCCGCGCGGGTAGGCGGCCTCCTCCTTCAGACCGCGCGGGTAGAACTCCAGTCACTGGCTCACCGGAGGTGACGACATCGACCCAGAGCCTATAAATAGGACCCTCGACCATGAAGAAGGGACAGGCAAGTTGGGGGCAAAACCGGCGGCTAGAAACAGTCAGACCGCACCATGCTGCGACCTGTCCGGGCGACCTGTCCGGGCGACCTATCCGGGCGACCTGTCCGGGCGACCTGTCCGGGCGACCTGCCCGGGCGACCTCAGCGACCTGCCCGGGTGACCTCAGCGACCTGTCCGGGCGACCTCAGCGACCTGTCCGGGCGACCTCAGCGACCTGTCCGGGCGACCTCGGCATACAGCCCGCGCGGCTTACTCTTTTCTTACCCGCAACTCTCTTGTATTCATTCTATTTTCCATGTACTAAACACAATGAGCTGTAATATAGATTATTAAATAAAGGGAAAGCCCGTCGCAGGAGTGGCATTTGCCGCGGCGGGCGAAGTCTGGCCTCGCCGCAAGCTAGCGGCCCTCTCTTCTTCTCTTCTCCCCTCTTCACTCGCAACTCAAGTAACCAGCTGCTCGCGGCCTCCTTTTCCCCCTATTTCCTCGAGTAGATCGTGGAGGTGCCATTTTGGATTCAACAGAAACACGCGACCTTCAGATAGCGAGTGGTTGATGAACAACAGTTGCGATGAAGATGCGAGATTTGGCCTAAAATACACTCAATCTTAAAACGGCCATAACTTTTGATCCGGGTGTCGGAATTCAGAAATTCAAAGCCCTACGTGACCGGATCGAGCCGAACTATCCAAAAATTGAACATGGTTCCCCGTTCAGCCACTTTTCAGCCCTCAGATTTCAAAAATTCGGCTCCGTTTGAAAGATATTTCAGTTTTTCCTGTTCAACATTTCCTGTTTTCATGGATCATTCGTCCAAGAGCCTCGGGCATCCCTCCGATCATCCAGAAATGCGTGTGCAAAACAACGACATCCATCACCTATTAGCAGAGACCATTCCACTCAAAGGACAAGTGGATTCTTAACTTCATACTGCAACAACTACTAATGACAAACTTTTCAGCAATCATATAGAACATTTGGCGCATCTTGAAGCAGAAGAGCCCTCTACTCCTCACCATGAGTTTTATAAGGTGTGTATGAGTAATTCTCCATATCATGCTGATGGTCTAACCTTTCTTGCAGGACAATACCAAGATCCTTCCCATTATTAAACAAAATTTGTTGGGAGGTTGTTACGAGTCGAACCTCGTCCAGCCAGATCAGGTCCCATTGGGAAATTAAGTCCTAACTGGGCAGACCCATTTATCATCAAGGTATTAAGAAGTGGAATTTATCATCTCTAGACAACTGTAGTCATGTGATGGTGAAGACATCTTGGAGCGACGACGATCTCAAAACGGTTCTATCCTTAATGATAATGCCCTCATTTGTTTGCATTTTGATATCAAATGAAGTGGATGCAATACTGACACTCTTCCTTGTGACTTGCTTATTCCTTTTTACTTATTATCAAACTCACTGAACCACGGAGACATCGCCAAGTTCTGTTCGAACCCCCTCGGATTGTAGTCATTAGCATAAAACCATGAAGATCATGTGTAGCGGGAAGTTTTCGCACACGTGTAGTGGTAGCTTGCCAATTCCCGTGCGGTGGTCTTCAGAACCTTGGATCCCGGCTGATATCCGACACACCCCTGCATCAAGGGAGGTCTAGGTGAATGTTGGCTCTATCATGCCCCGAGAGGGATATAGTTACAGCTTTGATGATCTTTCTGAGGAAAGCAATGTCGGTATAGCCTCCGCGGCATAACCACACCTGCCCAACTGATCATCTTAGTCTGTGACCATCGAATACTCCTAAGTACTCTCAAGCGATGCCTAAGCGGGACCCACAACTGAGTTGATCTCTCTGAGGAAAGCAATGTTCGCCGCCTAGGCCCACCTGCCCAATTGATCAACTCGGCTTGTAGCCCTAGGCAAGAGAGCAGTTGAGTCGTTTACAGCCCTTATGACCACTTGAGGAAAGCAATGTTCGCCGCCTAGGCCCACCTGCCCACTTGGTCATCTGGGTCTGTACTTCCTTTTTCTTTATTTCTACAGCTCTTATGACCACTTGAGGAAAGCAATGTTCGCCGCCTAGGCCCACCTGCCCACTTGGTCATCTGAGTCTGTAGCCATTCCTTTTTCCTTACAGGAAAATTATCTCTCTTATGATCCTTGATCATTTGGAGAAAGCAGTATCTAACAGGTACAAATATTGGCCCACTTGGTCATTTAAAAGTTGAAAAACTTTTAGACCAGGCGGTTTCATCTATCAAGCCGGTCGGTTTGAAAGAGTACTACAGGTTATGAAAAATGGCTGCATAATATGCTAGCCAAGTAGGTAAAATATATCTGGCTTCAAAGCTGGAAAGCGGGCTATTACAGGAAGCAACAAGGCAGTATTACCGACTCGAGATAATCGAGTCAAGGCTTTCACTCTAATAGTCGGGAAATGGACTTATTAATCCTCTAGACAATCAGAGCTTATGAAGATATAATCTCTGGCAGTTTCAGCCCGCGATTCATCTTCACTGAGCCAATCAGGATCTACTTTTGAACTAAAATGATAAACTGTCAGGGCAACATTTCATGATAACTGGACAATTATTCTTTTGGAGATATCTTTTCCCTGGAGGTTTTTCAGAAAGGATTTGAAGTTTTATAAGGAATAATGCTAAAAACAGAAGATCGCATATGAATATCCACAAGTAAGTAAAATAGCAAAGACTAACAGTTATGAATTCATTTATACCTGCTTTATGTTCTCTTTTTGCAGAGATTAGCAGGTATTCGCGAGTTCTCTCCAGGTACTCGCGTTATAGATTATTTTATACCTGCTTTATGTTCTCTTTTTGCAGAGATTAGCAGGTATTCGCGAGTTCTCTAAAGGTACTCGCATTATAGATTGTTTTATACCTGCTTTATGTTCTCTTTTTGCAGAGATTAGCAGGTATTCGCGAGTTCTCTAAAGGTACTCGCATTATAAATTGTTTTATACCTGCTTTATGTTCTCTTTTTGCAGAGATTAGCAGGTATTCGCGAGTTCTCTAAAGGTACTCGTATTATAGATTGTTTATACCTGCTTTATGTTCTCTTTTTGCAGAGATTAGCAGGTATTCGCGAATTCTCTAAAGGTACTCGCATTATAGATTGTTTTATACCCGCTTTATGTTCTCTTTTTGCAGAGATTAGCAGGTATTCGCGAGTTCTCTAAAGGTACTCGCATTATAAATTGTTTTATACCTGCTTTATGTTCTCTTTTTGCAGAGATTAGCAGGTATTCGCGAGTTCTCTAAAGGTACTCGCATTATAGATTGTTTATACCTGCTTTATGTTCACTTTTTGCAGAGATTAGCAGGTATTCGCGAGTTCTCTAAAGGTACTCGCATTATAGATTGTTTTATACCTGCTGTGAGTTCTCTTTTGCAGAGATTAGCAGGTGCTCGCGAGTTCTCTTCAGGTACTCGCGTTATGTTTTATACCTGCTTTGAGTTCTCTTTTGCAGAGATTAGCAGGTGTCCGCGAGTTCTCTTCAGGTACTCGCGTTATGTTATATTTTATACCTGCTTTATGTTCTCTTTTGCAGAGATTAGCAGGTGTCCGCGAGTTCTCTTCAGGTACTCGCATTATGTTATATTTCATACCTGCTTTGAATTCTCTTTTGTAGAGGTTAGCAGGTGTTCGCTAGGTCTCTTCAGGTACTCGCGTTATGTTTTATGCCTGCTTTATGTTCTCTTTTGCAGAGATTAGCAGGTGTCTGCGAGTTCTCTTCAGGTACTCGCGTTATGTTATATTTCATACCTGCTCTGAGTTCTCTTTTGCAGAGATTAGCAGGTGTCCGCGAGTTCTCTTCGGGTACTCGCGTTATGTTATATTTCATACCTGCTTTGAGTTCTCTTTTGCAGAGATTAGCAGGTGTTCGCGAGTTCTCTTCAGGTACTCGCGTTATATTATATTTCATACCTGCTTTGAGTTCTCTTGTGCAGAGATTAGCAGGTATTCACGAGTTCTCTTCAGGTACTCGCATTATAGATTGTTTATACCTGCTTTATGTTCTCTTTTTGCAGAGATTATCAGGTATTCGCGAGTTCTCTAAAGGTACTCGCATTATAGATTGTTTTATACCTGCTGTGAGTTCTCTTTTGCAGAGATTAGCAGGTGCTCGCGAGTTCTCTTCAGGTACTCGCGTTATGTTTTATACCTGCTTTGAGTTCTCTTTTGCAGAGATTAGCAGGTGTCCGCGAGTTCTCTTCAGGTACTCGCGTTATGTTATATTTTATACCTGCTTTATGTTCTCTTTTGCAGAGATTAGCAGGTGTCCGCGAGTTCTCTTCAGGTACTCGCGTTATGTTATATTTCATACCTGCTTTGAATTCTCTTTTGTAGAGGTTAGCAGGTGTTCGCGAGGTCTCTTCAGGTACTCGCGTTATGTTTTATGCCTGCTTTATGTTCTCTTTTGCAGAGATTAGCAGGTGTCCGCGAGTTCTCTTCAGGTACTCGCGTTATGTTATATTTTATACCTGCTTTGAATTCTCTTTTGTAGAGGTTAGCAGGTGTTCGCGAGGTCTCTTCAGGTACTCGCGTTATGTTTTATGCCTGCTTTATGTTCTCTTTTGTAGAGATTAGCAGGAGTCCGCGAGTTCTCTTCAGGTACTCGCGTTATGTTATATTTCATACCTGCTTTGAGTTCTCTTTTGCAGAGATTAGCAGGTGTTCGCGAGTTCTCTTCAGGTACTCGCGTTATATTATATTTCATACCTGCTTTAAGTTCTCTTGTGCAGAGATTAGCAGGTATTCGCGAGGTCTCTTCAGGTACTCGCGTTATGTTTTATGCCTGCTTTATGTTCTCTTTTGCAGAGATTAGCAGGTGTCCGCGAGTTCTCTTCAGGTACTCGCGTTATGTTATATTTCATACCTGCTTTGAGTTCTCTTTTGCAGAGATTAGCAGGTGTTCGCGAGTTCTCTTCAGGTACTCGCGTTATATTATATTTCATACCTGCTTTGAGTTCTCTTGTGCAGAGATTAGTAGGTATTCGCGAGTTCTCTAAAGGTACTCGCATTATAGATTGTTTTATACCTGCTGTGAGTTCTCTTTTGCAGAGATTAGCAGGTGCTCGCGAGTTCTCTTCAGGTACTCGCGTTATGTTTTATACCTGCTTTGAGTTCTCTTTTGCAGAGATTAGCAGGTGTCCGCGAGTTCTCTTCAGGTACTCGCGTTATGTTATATTTTATACCTGCTTTATGTTCTCTTTTGCAGAGATTAGCAGGTGTCCGCGAGTTCTCTTCAGGTACTCGCGTTATGTTATATTTCATACCTGCTTTGAATTCTCTTTTGTAGAGGTTAACAGGTGTTCGCGAGGTCTCTTCAGGTACTCGCGTTATGTTTTATGCCTGCTTTATGTTCTCTTTTGCAGAGATTAGCAGGTGTCCGCGAGTTCTCTTCAGGTACTCGCGTTATGTTATATTTCATACCTGCTTTGAGTTCTCTTTTGCAGAGATTAGAAGGTGTTCGCGAGTTCTCTTCAGGTACTCGCGTTATATTATATTTTATACCTGCTTTGAGTTCTCTTGTGCAGAGATTAGCAGGTATTCACGAGTTCTCTTCAGGTACTCGCATTATAAATTGTTTTATACCTGCTTTATGTTATCTTTTTGCAGAGATTAGCAGGTATTCGCGAGTTCTCTAAAGGTACTCGCATTATAGATTGTTTATACCTGCTTTATGTTCTCTTTTTGCAGAGATTAGCAGGTATTCGCGAGTTCTCTTCAGGTACTCGCATTATAGATTGTTTATACCTGCTTTATGTTCTCTTTTTGCATAGATTAGCAGGTATTCGCGAGTTCTCTAAAGGTACTCGCATTATAGATTGTTTTATACCTGCTGTGAGTTCTCTTTTGTAGAGATTAGCAGGTGCTCGCGAGTTCTCTTCAGGTACTCGCGTTATGTTTTATACCTGCTTTGAGTTCTCTTTTGCAGAGATTAGCAGGTGTCCGCGAGTTCTCTTCAGGTACTCGCGTTATGTTATATTTTATACCTGCTTTATGTTCTCTTTTGCAGAGATTAGCAGGTGTCCGCGAGTTCTCTTCAGGTACTCGCGTTATGTTATATTTCATACCTGCTTTGAATTCTCTTTTGTAGAGGTTAGCAGGTGTTCGCGAGGTCTCTTCAGGTACTCGCGTTATGTTTTATGCCTGCTTTATGTTCTCTTTTGCAGAGATTAGCAGGTGTCCGCGAGTTCTCTTCAGGTACTCGCGTTATGTTATATTTCATACCTGCTTTGAGTTCTCTTTTGCAGAGATTAGCAGGTGTTCGCGAGTTCTCTTCAGGTACTCGCGTTATATTATATTTCATACCTGCTTTAAGTTCTCTTGTGCAGAGATTAGCAGGTATTCACGAGTTCTCTTCAGGTACTCGCGTTATGTTTTATACCTGCTTTAGGTTCTCTTTCGTAGAGATTAGCAGGTATTCGCGAGGTCTCTTCAGGTACTCGCGTTATGTTTTATGCCTGCTTTATGTTCTCTTTTGCAGAGATTAGCAGGTGTCCGCGAATTCTCTTCAGGTACTCGCGTTATGTTATATTTCATACCTGCTTTGAGTTCTCTTTTGCAGAGATTAGCAGGTGTTCGCGAGTTCTCTTCAGGTACTCGCGTTATATTATCTTTCATACCTGCTTTGAGTTCTCTTGTGCAGAGATTAGCAGGTATTCACGAGTTCTCTTCAGGTACTCGCGTTATGTTTTATACCTGCTTTAGGTTCTCTTTCGTAGAGATTAGCAGGTATTCGCGAGGTCTCTTCAGGTACTCGCGTTATGTTTTATGCCTGCTTTATGTTCTCTTTTGCAGAGATTAGCAGGTGTCCGCGAGTTCTCTTCAGGTACTCGCGTTATGTTATATTTCATACCTGCTTTGAGTTCTCTTTTGCAGAGATTAGCAGGTGTTCGCGAGTTCTCTTCAGGTACTCGCGTTATATTATATTTCATACCTGCTTTGAGTTCTCTTGTGCAGAGATTAGCAGGTATTCACGAGTTCTCTTCAAGTACTCGCATTATAGATTTTTTATACCTGCTTTATGTTCTCTTTTTGCAGAGATTAGCAGGTATTCGCGAGTTCTCTAAAGGTACTCGCATTATAGATTGTTTTATACCTGCTGTGAGTTCTCTTTTGCAGAGATTAGCAGGTGTTCGCGAGTTCTCTTCAGGTACTCGCGTTATATTATATTTCATACCTGCTTTAAGTTCTCTTGTGCAGAGATTAGCAGGTATTCACGAGTTCTCTTCAGGTACTCGCGTTATGTTTTATACCTGCTTTAGGTTCTCTTTCGTAGAGATTAGCAGGTATTCGCGAGTTCTCTTCAGGTACTCGCGTTATGTTTTATGCCTGCTTTATGTTCTCTTTTGCAGAGATTAGCAGGTGTCCGCGAGTTCTCTTCAGGTACTCGCGTTATGTTATATTTCATACCTGCTTTGAGTTCTCTTTTGCAGAGATTAGCAGGTGTTCGCGAGTTCTCTTCAGGTACTCGCGTTATATTATATTTCATACCTGCTTTGAGTTCTCTTGTGCAGAGATTAACAGGTATTCACGAGTTCTCTTCAGGTACTTGCGTTATGTTTTATACCTGCTTTGAGTTCTCTTTTGCAGAGATTAGCAGGTGCTCGCGAGTTCTCTTCAGATACTCGCATTATATTTTATACCTGATTTGAGTTCTCTTTTGCAGAGATTAGCAGGTGCTCGCGAGGTCTCTTCAGGTACTCGCGTTATATTTTATACCTGCTTTGAGTTCTCTTTTGCAGAGATTAGCAGGTGTTCGCGAAGTCTCTTCAGGTACTCGCGTTATGTTTTATACCTGCTTTGAGTTCTCTTTTGCAGAGATTAGCAGGTGTTCGCGAGGTCTCTTCAGGTGCTCGCGTTATGTTTTATACCTGCTTTGAGTTCTCTTTTGCAGAGATTAGCAGGTGTTCGCGAAGTCTCTTCAGGTACTCGCGTTATGTTTTATACCTGCTTTGAGTTCTCTTTTGCAGAGATTAGCAGGTGTTCGCGAGGTCTCTTCAGGTGCTCGCGTTATGTTTTATACCTGCTTTGAGTTCTCTTTTGCAGAGATTAGCAGTTGTTCGCGAGGTCTCTTCAGGTCCTCGCGTTATGTTTTATACCTGCTTTGAGTTCTCTTTTGCAGAGATTAGCAGGTGTTCGCGAGGTCTCTTCAGGTACTCGCGTTATGTTTTATACCTGCTTTGAGTTATCTTTTGCAGAGATTAGCAGGTGTTCGCGAGGTCTCTTCAGGTACTCGCGTTATATTGTATACCTGTTTTGAGTTCTCTTTTGCAGAGATTAGCAGGTGTTCGCGAGGTCTCTTCAGGTACTCGCGTTATGTTTTATACCTGCTTTGAGTTCTCTTTTGCAGAGATTAGCAGGTGCTCGCGAGGTCTCTTCAGGTACTCGTGTTATAGTTTCTCTTATACCTGCTTTGAGTTCTCTTTTGCAGATGTTAGCAGGTATTCGCGAGTTCTCTTCAGGTACTCGCGCCACGTTCTTTCTTTACTTATCGAGTTCTTCTCAGAGTCTAGTAGGTGATTACTAGTCAACCTCAGAGGACAAAGTGAGCCGATGTTTGCAAGTTCCCTTCAGGTACTTGTGAATTGTGTTTTATATTTGCTATGACTCTCTTCCCTCACAGGAGAAAGAATAGGCATTCACTAGTTCCTTTGTGGAGAGGCATCAGGTACTCGTTCCCTCTTTGTCTTTCCCACTTTTTCAATAGTTTACTAGTAGCGGATCACGATTTTTGCGAGTCAATACCTACTTTTTCGAAGTTTCTTGGAAATTTGAAAAAGTGCGGGGATTATGTTGACCCAGAAATCGGCGATCCTACTCTGGGAGGCCTCTTTTGCTACATTTTTGCAGATTATGCGCCCGGGAAGTATTAG
This sequence comes from Dactylorhiza incarnata, assembly GCA_033032865.1. NCBI lineage: Eukaryota > Viridiplantae > Streptophyta > Magnoliopsida > Asparagales > Orchidaceae > Dactylorhiza > Dactylorhiza incarnata. The sequence goes on along the minus strand of JAWHQI010000026.1, from coordinate 234,771 downwards.
ACCTCACGCGAAGGCACTTTTTACACCCGAAGTGGTAAGAAGGGGCAGCCTCATCCTTCAAACCGCCCAAGTGGGGCGGCCTCTCCATTCAAACCGCCCAAGTGGGGCGGCCTCTCCATTCAAACCGCCCAAGTGGGGCGGCCTCTCCGTTCAAACCGCCAAGGTGGGGCGGCTTCTCCCTTCAAGTCGCCCAGGTGGGGAGGTCTCTCCCTTCAGACCGCGCGGGTAGGCGGCCTCCTCCTTCAGTCCGCGCGGGTAGGCGGCCTCCTCCTTCAGTCCGCGCGGGTAGGCGGCCTCCTCCTTCAGTCCGCGCGGGTAGGCGGCCTCCTCCTTCAGTCCGCGCGGGTAGGCGGCCTCCTCCTTCAGTCCGCGCGGGTAGGCGGCCTCCTCCTTCAGTCCGCGCGGGTAGGCGGCATCCTCCTTCAGTCCACGCGGGTAGGCGGCCTCCTCCTTCAGTCCGCGCGGGTAGGCGGCCTCCTCCTCAGTCCGCGCGGGTAGGCGGCCTCCTCTTTCAGTCCGCGCGGGTAGGCGGCCTCCTCCTTCAGACCGCGCGGGTAGAACTCCAGTCACCGGCTCAGCGGAGGTGACGACATCGACCCAGAGCCTATAAATAGGACCCTCGACCATGAAGAAGGGACAGACAAGTTGGGGGCAAAATCGGCGGCTAGAAACAGTCAGACCGCACCATGCTGCGACCTGTCCGGGCGACCTGTCCGGGCGACCTGTCCGGGCGACCTATCCGGGCGACCTGTCCGGGCGACCTGCCCGGGCGACCTGCCCGGGCGACCTCAGCGACCTGTCCGGGCGACCTCATCGACCTGTCCGGGCGACCTCAGCGATCTGTCCGGGCGACCTCGGCATACAGCCCGCGCGGCTTACTCTTTTCTTACCCGCAACTCTCTTGTATTCATTCTATTTTCCATGTACTAAACACAATGAGCTGTAATATAGATTATTAAATAAAGGGAAAGCCCGTCGCAGGAGTGGCATTTGCCGCGGCGGGCGAAGTCTGGCCTCGCCGCAAGCTAGCGGCCCTCTCTTCTTCTCTTCTCCCCTCTTCACTCGCAACTCAAGTAACCAGCTGCTCGCGGCCTCCTTTTCCCCCTATTTCCTCGAGTAGATCGTGGAGGTGCCATTTTGGATTCAACAGGTGGCAGAATCTGTGAAACTGTTTGGAAGAACAACATTTGCAGTGCATCCATAATTCAAAAAAACTGGGATAAAAAAATTGTATCAAAAACATATGTAATCAAAAATGCTTCTACCAATGAGAAGTCTAGAACAAGATATGATCAGTAGTAAACAGAAAAATCAAATGGGAATGAGGGATCAATGGAATTTGCTAACCCAGGCATCGTAACCCATCCTCCATTATTCTGACATCAAAACCCTAAATGGTCCTCCAAGATAAAGAAAAACAAGATCGTCGGGAAGAGCACATCAGAGGAAGAGCAGAATAGTGGAAGAGGAAACTAGTGGAAGAAGAAGAGTTCCAAGTTCTAGATCAGTAGGAAGGAGGCGAGGATGATTCCGCCTTTGTTGGTGATGCCAGAGCCGATCCTAGAATTTGGAGATGTCCTGGAATGAATCTCTGGCTGCGATGTCCTCCGTGACAGCGAGAATAGTCGCCGACGGCGAGAATATGGGCGGCCGACGGATCCTCTGACAACAGTAGAAGCCGGAGAAGGAGGGTCGAGGACTTCCTGCGGCGAATCGGGAGGACGCTCGGCGAATTGGGCTCTCTCGCGCGTGGCGCCTCTCCGCGATCAGGAGTCGTGAGAAAATATCACGACTCCAAAATCGGCGAATTCCACAGCTGGGGTTAAATTTTCGTTTGGCACGGCTGATTTAGAATCGGCGGCATGCTGCTCTCAAAACGCCCCGCCAAACAAAGCTTAGAAGTAGGATGTTACCTATATGAAAAAAGCATGAAAATGTGAACCTCATTTTAATTTTTTTTTAAAAGTGAGAGTTCATTGTTTTCCAAAATCTCGAACACATTTTTGGCATAATCATTTTTTCAACCACCGAAAATCAAACACCTCCAAAACAACAATGACAATGCGAATAAAATTTTATCCACCGCCACCATAGTTCTAAATAGTTCCTACAATGCAAGACATCACATAGCATCAGAAGAAGGAAGAAGTCATATTTAAATTTTGCCTGAAACATAGGGGAAATCTTATAAATATTTGCGAGAATCTCTACGGAGCAGCAACCAACATAAACCCAAGGACAAGTAAAACATGTGCCATAGTTAATAAAAAGGAGGACATCAGTTAAAAGAGATACTTGATTGGCATGCGCATATCATTTAGCAACCCTACAACATATTTAACCAACAGAAAATACTACGGAAAAACCAGCAAAGGCATGAATTAGTCTCAACAGTACTGCATTTGTCTAGAGCAATGGTAATAGCACCCCGATTTCGCTATAGCACCCTAAAAATCTATATATTAAAGCATTATTTTTAAAGGAAGGCTTCTATAATAGCACCTCATCGAAGAGCTTCATGGCCACTCATGGACCACCCGCCTCCTCCTAATTTTTGCCCGCGACATGCCTAGGTCTCGCCAACTCTTCCCCCAGCGTTGGCAACATGAACGCTGGACTGCTCTACTGCAAAAACCGCATCCTCTCTATGTCGGAGGATGAGCTCCCGTACTGTTAGAAGGAGTAAACCCTCCGCAAAGGTGATGGCCTTGGTTTTGTGCGAAGCAGAGCCTTCTCTATTTTGAAAACATGACATGCATGAGCTATTGGAGAAGATGATGAGGTGACAGTGTTGACCCAGTATGACTATATATATATATATATATATATATATATGAATCTCCATGAGAATGACGGATTAAAAAAAGGCAAGGTACACATGGTATTTAGGTACTGAAGAATAATGCTATAATTAAATAGGCCTTCATGCATGCGGCAGGAATATGCGGAGGGACGCGGTTTGGGGTCCTTTCGAAGCGCGTTCATGATGTTTTGGTGCACTTGATTTTTTTGCTTTTGATCCAATTGCAAAATTATATATATTTTGCATGTTGCTGATGTTTTGATTGGGGTATGACAAGGAGAAGACAACGCGGTTTGGGGTCCTTTCGAAGCGTGTTCATGATGTTTTGGTGCACTTGATTTTTTTTTTATTTTGATCCAATTGTAAAATTATATATATTTTGCATGTTGTTGATGTTTTTGATTGGGGTGATATCCAATATGTTGAAACCCGGGAATCGATTCAACTGAGTTCTCACTGAGGCGGTAGCTTGAGTTACTTCTCTCGCTGTGGGATCTCAATGACTGAGTACTTCGAGGCTAGAACTGGCCCTCACAGAATGGTGGATGAATGCCTATAGAGAGACCCACAGGTTGCAGTGAGGAGGTCCCGCCACTAACCCGAAAATGTTTTCTCACTTCCCCTCCCAAAACAATGATCTGAGCCCGCACCTCAGATAGCACAGAAAGGGGGCAAACGAGAGCTTGGACTCTTTAAGGGGGGGGGGGGGGGGGGGGGGGGGGGTGGATCCGTCCGATCTGAGGGATTGAGGGTCCTATTTATAGGCAAACCAGTCTGAGGGTAAAATGGTCTTTTTGATCTACGGGTAGCTACCTCCGCCTTAACCAAATTATTATCCGCAGACCCTAATGGCCTGCGAACAGCCCCTCACGCCTTTTCGATAACACTATTCGGAATCCCCCCTGGGCCTGCAGATAGCCTCTTCCCTTATTGGGTCGCTAGGTGCCAAAAGGGAGAACTCGCGAGCCGGAACTCACCTCGCATTATTCTGAGGGGCGAGTGCGACCTAGCCACTTGGACTCGCTTTTTACCACCTAAGGGGGTAGGCGAGTACGACAGATCTTCTGATCTCCCCCTCTATAAATAGTGGGTTAGCATTACAACCTCTTCATGCTGAGAGATGAATTCGGGGGATTTTTCTGTGGCCGCCTACCATCCCCCTGCCGATGATGATTTTGAGGCGACTGCCATTCTTGGTTTGATCGGAGAATTCTCCGCTCCCCGCCTTCCTCATCCCACGAGGAGGAGAAATCCCAAAAGGAAGAGGATTGTTGTTCCCTCCGCCGGCGAGAAGTCCTCCACAGATCCTGACTCCACCGCGAGGCGTGAGTCCACTTCTAAGAGGGCTAGTGCATCGCCCATTGACGAAGAGCCTGTTGCTGACCCGCCTAATCGAGGGGACAGGGATGCAACCGCAACCTCGCTGGGCGGGATTAGGGATGAGGGGCAGGCCCCAGGAGACACGAATGTGGCGCTTCCTTCGCCTTCTCGCCTCGCCGCCATACCAGGTTAGGAATCCGTTACTTTCGCCGCTTTTACTGGCTCTGTGTTAACTCACTTTTCCCCAGCAGTTCCTTCTTGCCGTGAACTTCTACCCGATCGGCAACCCGCTGAGGTGGCGATGAGGGGCATAACCACTGCATCCTCTGTAACGCCCCTAATTTTCCGGCAATTATTAAATTCGGTGATGGCGTGTTTATGACGTCAGGGCGTTACTTTTAACGCCGAGTTAGCGGCGCGTCGCCGTTTGCGCGTTTTCGCGTCCGTTTGGGTCAAGTCGACCAAATGTTGAGACGACCCGGAATTGGAAATTTTTACGTTAGGAAATTAGATTATTTAATTTTAGACTTGCCTGTCAAGTTTCGTTGCGATCCGAGCCGTTTTGGAGCCTCGGCGCATTTTAGAAGTTTTGTATGTATTTAAAGTTTGCCGTAAACTTCGGCCATTTATATCTCGAGAACGGCACGTCGGATTTTGATTCCGACTTTCACCGTTGGATTCGTAGCGCCGCCGTTCACCTTAGGCGAAATTTTTGCTGGGTTCGGCGTTTGTTTAGATTCAGTGATAATATAATAATAATATTATTATTATAAAAAAATTATATATATATATATATGCATGCATCGACGAATCATAAAATAATAATATTATTATTATTATAAAATTTATATATACATATACATGCATATTCATGTTCGACGATCCAACTTCTTCCCTCTCCATTCGTCGACCTCCGTTCCACGATCCAACTTCTTCCCTCTCCATTCGTCGACCTCCGTTCGACGATCCAGTTTCTCCCCTCCGTTCGGCAAATCTGTCCCGTTCGACAAGTCTGCCGCTCGACAAATCTGCCCCGCTCGACAAATCTGCCCGTTCGACTTTAGCCTCTTCTATTATTAATAATAATAATGATATTATTATTATTATTATTATTAAATTATGTTATGTTACATAAAAGAAAGCGAACCCATCCCCTTCTTCTTCTCCATTCTGACCGAACCAGAGAGTAAAATCGAGCGACGGGGACGACGATTTCTTGAATCTTTCGGTCGCCGCCGACGGAGCTCCGGTGGTCGAAATCGCGAACCGAGCATAGATCCGGAAAGCTCTCGACGAGAGCTTCGTTCTCGTGGTAATTTCCTTCCGTTTCGTGAAACTTTTTCATTAGGTTTTTCGTGCCCTAACCTCTTTTAGCCCGATCTCTTGTAGATCTTGACTCCCCTCGCCTTCTCTTACCCCGATCTCCAACGTGGAGCGATTCAGAAAGTTTTTCCAGCAAAACCTAAGGCAAGTGATGTTCTTGCTCTTGCTCTTTCTCTTTGTCATATAACAGCTCCAAGCTGGTGCTCTTGATCTAACTGTGTCATTTCTCCATATTATTCTCTAATTAATGCTGCTAATAACTTGGCATTTTGCCAGATAATAAAAGGGTTTTTGTTAGTACTATATCTCCTTGATTTTTTCTATTTCTACTTGCAATATGATAGGATATGTTCTGTTGGGCTTCGCCCCTTTTTTCCTTTGAAAGAATCATGAAAATGTAAATATTGTTGGAGGTCGTACACGAGGTTGGTGGTGCCACCATTGCGATGCTCTTTAAAAATTAATAATTCTGTTGGAGGTCGTACACGATGTTGGCGGTGCCACCGGTGCAGTGCTCTGAGGGTCACGACGATGTGAGATGACATTATCCCCGCACGGCTTCTCTTTTTCTGATGAGCTGACCAGTCTCTATAATTCTGAACAAGAGTAACATGATTAATAATGTGAATGTTGATGGTTATTTGCTGATGGCGAGTTTTGACCTCGCCTGTTTTCACACCTTTGTTTGGTGAGTGATTTGCTGCTGATTATTAGATTCTTCTGTTGTTTATTTTCCTGTTGATTATTTGCTGCTAGCTTTGTCATCACTGATCCTTGCAGCTACTGTTTCCCTCCGGTCTCGCGGAGGTTTGCTTACTTTTTTGCTTTCTGCACCACTTGTAACTTGCTTCTAAGGTGTTCTTTCTTTGAATGCCTCAGGTTCGGGGCAGTAGCAGGTGTTAGTGCGGAGTTGCGTTGGTCGCCATCTTCTGATCCTCTTGAGGTAGGATTCTCTGTGAACTTGTCGGCCCGTGGGTTCGTGTCAGGTGTTGACGCCCATGGTGCCGTTTGGTTAGACTTTTGCTACCCTGCTGATGTTACTTGTTGTTTACTTTTGAACACTTGTTCTGGAATAGTTAGATGTGGGTTGGCATTATAACCCCTTTCTTAGATATGCTAAGGCATTTGGAGCATTGCACATCATGATTTGAAATGTTAAGCTCACTAATTTCTGCGTATGATAAAACTACCTTTATATATAGTAAATCTAGATGTACGATCTTGCATGGTGCACCTCACTTGGTCTTCATGTACACTTAGGCCACTAAGTAATTAAATCAAGTATTTTTCCGCTGCGTAAAATCTATATTTTTAAAAGCGTGGACTAGTTGATCCACCTAGCCGATGGACGCGGCTTGTTAATTTTTTGCATAAATCATTTTTGAATCACTTTGAATTGATAATAATAATTGCTTGAACTGCGATGGAGGATGAGTTGCCTTAACGTCAGTAGGCGTCCCCTACGTGATGTGGCATCACAACGCGTAGCTTTCTCTACTCTGATAGCATTTTAAATGTTGGGAAAATGCGGGTTGTGAAAGTTGGTATCAAAGCGAGGTTCTGTGAAAAAGGTAGTTGGGTTGTCGTGTGAGCCAAACGACCGCTATCCTAAGCAGAGCCTCATTAGATCATTTCATTGTATACACACACCGATATGTCATCAGTATGTCTTGACCGAAGCATGGTCACTACACTCATATCATGATAAGAAGTATACGGGGCATATTATGTAGTATGGGATGCATAATACGTGTTCGTATATGGATCCACCATAGGTGGCAACATGTGACGGTTATGTAGTATGGGATGCATAACCACCATTACATGGATGCCCATTAACACGTTTTCTTTTTTCGTTACATATAATGTTATGTAGTATGGGATGCATAACATTACATGTGTACGCCACTCATAACATGCATTAAGGCCTCTTTCTAGAATGCATAGCACTGCATACATTCATATCATCGCATAAGCACGCGTGCCAAGTTAAAGACATACCAGATGACATATGTACACACATGATTTGAAAAGAAATTTAAATGTCCATGCACTCATGTCATAGCACAGGAGTCAATAGGATGATGGTGCATCATCCTAAGTTTAATCATTGCATCATTTTATGAAATTCCAGAGCAAGGTAACATCAATAACAGGTTGTTTTCTTTCCTGTTCCGAATTAATCCTGGATATTTCCGAGTCTGTTTGACTTAAGCGTCTTAAGCCTATTTCTGATTGGATGTCTATCTATCTTATAGACATGTCTCGTAGGAGAGCGACGCGGTCGAGTTTGCAAGCTTAGGTGTCTTAAGCTAGGTCTTGATGAGTCGCTGTTTGTATTTGTAGAAGATGACCCCGAAGCGTTTTGCAATGGGGGCGATTTCCCAGTTGAGGGTGAGTCTTCAGATTCTCTTATCAAAGCGATAGTAGATGAACTGCGTCAGAGCATTGAAACAATGTCAAGGAAGGTGTTTGTAATACAAACGCAGTTGCAGGCATTGCTTACTGCCACCTTGAGGCAGCAGCCTGGTGTGCAGTTTCCTGTGTTGGTTGAATACCAGAGTGAGATCGGTAAATCAAATAGATTCGCTCCCGAGTTGATAGCTGCTGAGGAGTGCAAGGTCAGAAATTTCTTGGGTGATCCTCAAGGGAACATCCAGCAGTTTGCTAACGCCTACCAATCCGAGACTGATGCGAAAGCAGTTGAAGCTGCCTTGAAGTTTGAGGCTATTGAAAATTCCAAAGATCGCGGTATGTCCTCGTTACAGGAAAAGAGAAAGGTTGGGGATGGCGAAAGCCTATGGGCATCTGGCCCCACCCCAAGGAAAGGACGGGTGAAAGCGTGTAGTTTCTGTGGGCGGTCAGGCCATTCCCTCGGAAAATGTTTCAAGAAACTAAAAGCTCAGAAGCAGCAACGGGTAATCATAATTCAAGACGCACCTAAAAGTGATTTGGGTTGCACTGCAAGTAATAAAGAGGGGCACGATGAGATCTAGTGTCTGATGAAGGGAAGGATAAACTGATCGTGGTGAGCGAGGGAGAAGCTCAGTCTTCAACCCTGGTGATCTTAGGTTAGATTCTGATTCAGTTAATAGTTCCTCGCTATCTCGATTTCTGTTCAGCTGGCTATGCGTGCGATTTTTAGGGAAGTTAAGATAATTAACCGATGAGCACGCGTTCTTTTGATTTTGGTGTTATCCACTTGTTCATGGCTAGGATCTTTGTAATGGTCATTTCTTGACTCCCGATCGAGTTAGTGATTTGTTTCGTGCTAAGTTTTCCCTCGGGTGACTCGGTGGTGTTGAACCATTCCTTGGGTTTTATTTCTATAGTATGTCGATTGAAAGTGCCAGATTTGGAAGATGTTAGTATGATTTCTTGGGCATGGATTGGAGATCTAGTTTGGCGTTGTAGACCGGTGAGAGGATAAGCGTCTGGACTTCTCGTTGGATATTGACCAACCCTTGAGTGTTTGGATTCCCGTATCAAGATTCTCCGATTATTTCTGCGGTTCGTGCTCGTCAATCCTTAGAGTCTGGCAGCGAGTCTTTTCTCATTTTTGTTTCTGTTCTGGAAACTGCTTTCGTTGTGTTGCGTGTTTTGTTGTGTGAGGGTTTTCAAATGTTTCTCCGGCTAGTCTTCCCGGTCTTCCCCTTGAGAAAGAGGCGGAGTTTTTTTTTTGGTCATGAGCCAGATACCTATCTTTTTGCGAGAGCTCCTTGCCGCATGGTCCTGCGCGAGCTAGAAGAATGTTTCTGGAAGATCATGAGCAAATTGTACATATTTGAATGAGGCGACTATTGAGGTAAATGTTCATCACCTCGAATAGATGATTCGCTTGATCAGTTGTGAGATGGATCCGTGTTCTCGGAGATTGGCCTTCGTTTAGACTTTTGTCTGTAAAGGATCCGTGAGTCGGATGTTCCATGGACTGCCTGTTCGTTCCCGACATGGGCTTTATTTTGAGATCTTAGTGGCGACCTTTGATTTAGCTCATATTTGAGGCTTGGTAAACCTGTTACAAGAGACCATTTGCTCAATTGATAGAGATTTTGAAAATTCACATGTCCATACCTATAATGCCACAACTGTGCTTCATCTGCCTTGGAAGTTGCAAGAGCCAGTGTAGAGTTTTTCTGGAAATCCACAGGAAATACTCTATTGGGTGTCATCTAAACCACAATTACAACTTTAGAAGAGAATTGTTCAATTATTTTACACATTTTGTCTTCAAATATCACCTTATAGCCTCCTTCTATCAGTTGCCCAACACTAAGTAAGTTGTGTGTTAGGCTTGGAACATATTGTACATCATGAATCAACCTTCGTGATCCTTTAGTAGTCTTTACTGTAACTTTACCCATGCCTTCAACTATTTGTGAATTACCATCTCCCAACATTACTTTGGATTTCATTGCTAGATTTAAGCAAGTAAAGGTTGACTTTCGAAAAGTCATGTGGTTTGAACAACCACTGTCTATATATCATGTTTCATCAGGAGGCATTCGAGTAGGCCTCTGGACTGTTAAGGCAGTCTGAATAATCTAATCCTTTTCAATATAAAGTGCAGTGTTGATATCTCCTTCAGTGAATTGAGCCTCTGCCGTTGGTTCTAGGGTTTTAGATTCCTCTTTGAACCAACAGTTTTTATCACTGTGTGTGGGATTTCGACACCTTTTACATCGAAAATAATAATTTTTAGACTCATGATTGGTTTTCTTGCATATCACAGGTGGGGAATGTAAGAGAATGGGCTGAGTTTCTATCAGCACCATTACTTCTACCTCTCCCCCTTCCTCTAATAAAGTTCTTCTTCCAAGGTTTTATGTTTTCATTTTTCTGTTCTGATATAGACAAGGCGCCCTTAAGTGCTTGCTTTACAGGAACATCAAAACGTCTTAGCCTTAACTCATGGGCTTGTAAGGAACCCATTAGTTCAGCAAGAGAAAAGTTTTCCAAGTCCTTTGACTCTTCAATTGCTGTTACTATATAATCAAATTTTAATGGGAGACTCCGTAGGAGTTTTAAAACAATCTTTTTCTCATCTAAGTTATCTCCAAGACTTCGTATTTGGTTGATAATACTAGTCGCCCGAGTAAAAAATTCACTTACTTTTTATGTTTCTGTCATTACAAGGCAGTCAAACTCCTTCCATGATGCCTGAAGTTTTATTGAAATCAGTTTGTTTGATCCTTTGAATTCAGTTTGTAACAGATCCCACGCTGCTTTGGAGGTACTTGCAGTAATCAATCGAGGGAAGATGGTCTTACTGACACCTTGCAATATAAATAAAAGTGCCTTAGAGTCCCTTTTAATTATTTCCTGATGATTTCTCTGTTCTGCTGCATCTAGAGGTGCTTCCGGGTCTGGTGGAGTGTAGCCTTCAGACACAAGATCCCAGAGACTTTGAGACAGGAACAACGTCTTCATTTGAATGTACTAAAAGTCATAAAATTCTCCATAAAAAACTGGGACTCCATTCTGTGAGACAGAAAAGGTTTAATTGCCACAAGCCATATGATGTTTACGTGAGTCTGCTAGAGACTGTCACTATGTCTCGATGAGCAGAGAATCTTAACTGATGTCTTCTCTCAATAATGCTCAGTTCCCTGTGTTGCCTTACCCGCTCTGATACCACTGTTAAGGTATAAATTTACACTACCACTCTTGCAGGAGGAAAAAAGGCAGAGAAGACAAAACAGGGAAAAAAATATATATTAAAAGGTTAACTTTTGCCCCTTTTATAGGAACATACATCCACGACAACAGGAAGAAAAAACAACTAATGGAGGGAGACACATCCATTGGCGGGAGACACATCTAACAAAAGCAACACACACAACTCTTCGGAAATTACAATATACTATATTTATTATTAGACATTTGATTGACTCCTCAGCCACTTGATGCAGATGCCATGCTGGAGGTCTTGATTAGCTGCTGTTGACAATATATGTCTCACATCCATGATTAACAACACAGATTGCACACATAGTTTGAATTTCCTCGCATCAAAGATGCGGAGACTCCAAAAAGACCTTAGAACGCAATATAATTTGAATTTCTTTTCATCTGGACGACTTCCTTGAGCTTGTAATTTATGCAATCATGCTGCTCCAATAGAAAATCCATGCCAAGGATAACATCAAACTCCATGAGAGGTAACATCATTGCATTTAGATTAAGGTCAGTCTCGCCAATCCACATAATGAACCAACCTCGCTTTTTCATGCTCATCATAGAACCGTTAGGCATCCAAACAAGAAAGATTGAGATGCACTCGTATCAAATAACGCTTTAGCAGGTGAGTCAAATACCAACACAAAGCCTAAAGCACAAAGCACCAAAATGACTCATCCAAACGCATGAGTATCGCAGTTAAACAAGCAATGCAAAAGAACAGATACAGAATTTATACCATACATATCACCACATCAGGTTGGTGTATGGCCTCCTTTTCGCCATGACTATATTCTCTCGGTTGCACTGGGCCAAAGCGGGAAGTGGTAGATCCCACCGTTTTTCCTTTTTATACATAACTCTGCCATGTCTCTGTGGAGAGCTCCAGTCATGTATCTTCTCTTGGAGGACCACTACGACAATCACGTGGCAAGTGTCTAACTTTTCCACAATTATAGAAAATCGAGTGCATATTAGGAGATTGCCCACATATCACTTCGCGCTATCGGTTCCTGACTGACGGGCACTTCCCCCCATAGACATACTTCCCTTATGATTGGGATGCCTTGGACTTCACATGCTTAGCTATGAACCCCTTGTGATATTTTGTGTGCTCTAAATCCATCTAAGTCCCTCGTAGCCTCCACCAAAGAACGGCAATCAATATTATTTTATGTAATCAATGGTTGGTGAACTTATGGCTTCATAACATTTGCGATACTTCTCGTCATAATCGATAGTAATATTGTCCGCATACTGGTTCAGGCGGATGAAATATTGCACATGCGCATCTACACCCATATTGTACCATTGCAACCTCAGGAATTGATCATGGAGAGACTGTCATGTGGAAGTAGGTAGATAACACCTCAGAAATGATGCAGAGAATTCTCACATGGAAATCTGGCTCGCAAGGCGTCCAGCAAAGTGTCCACATAGCTCATCATTGCACCAAAACTTCACGCAACCTTCCAATATGAAGGCAGTGAGCGGGACATTTCGATCCTGGGAAGTCTCAATTGCATGTAGTAATTTTTTGATATGCAGGATCCAATCCTCGGCTTCAGTAGGAGTTTAAGTTCCCCTAAAGGAAGGGGATATAAGCTCAAGAAATAGCAGAGCTGCAATTCCTTCGGATCCGCAAAATGATCACTACCACATTTCCACCAACCATGCTCTCGACGCAGTCATCAGGAGTGTGGGGAGTGGCATTCTCGACAGCTCTTAGAGGGTGTGCATCCATTGTCACAACCACCGTCTCAACCACCATCTTAGAAAAGTCAACCGGTGACATGTTCTAATTCATCATGTGTGATAAAGTATTTATACTAATTGTCACATCCTCATGTCTATGGAATGTACCTACTTCGACACTAGTGACTTATAAATACAAGTGGCTAGACATTATCACTAACGTCGAACCAAATCAAGCAAAGGAATGCTCATGATTCCAAACTGTCAATCCTAGGCATACCACTCGCCTAAAGGTTCTCCTTGAATCCTTAAACTTATAAGGAAGCTTGATACAAAATTGTAACATCCTACCTGCATTAGACTTATAATATAGGTCCAGTCGGAACCTCTCATTAGAATTCAAGCAAGGTATATATTACAAGATGATAAATAAGCGATATAAACTATCTCAGAGTTCTAAAGCAATGCGGAAGCTAAACATAATAAAAAAAACATGAGTGTCAAACAGTACAATATAAAACATTGCAAGGTGCGGCCTTATGGCCATTACGGCTCTGTTTGGCGCGGAGGTTGGAGGAGCGGAGGATGGAGGAGCGGCGGTTGGAGGAGTTGATCCGCCACCGCGGGTGCTTACCCGCGGTTCAATTCCTGCAGTTTTCCGCTGATTTCAGCGGAGGCGCTGCAAACCGCGCCTGCTCAAATCTGCGCCAAACAGACAGCTGCGGATCAGTAATAGCTCTCTGATCCGCAGCCGCTCCGCCAAACAGAGCCTACAATATACTATCAATTTTTTACAAATAAGACCATGGAACACATGCTCGATATGTAAAATAAAACCAAAGGAATTCACTTCATGTAGCTTTGATTTTTTGTCGTTTAGCGCTAGCATGCTCCTGATGGAAACATAGGAAAGAAAAGACGCAGAAGGTGGAAAAGAAAACGTGCAAGATAAGTGGAAAATCTTCTCATTCCTTCATTTGTTTCTTACTCACTTTTTAAAATGCAGGGAATACATTAGCTTATATAGAGATCTAATTTGGGATTACATTAAGAACAGAAATAAAGACAAGGTGGCTGATGTTTTGAATTCCACGTGCTTGCTTCGTCTTCTCAGGAGAGTAATTGCTTCATTGATTCTCCTCCTCTTGATGCTTTGTCTTCTGTGATGCTTTAATTGTTTCTGGATTCATCTCTCCAACAGCTCCTGCATTCAACCTGTAACAACACCATCTCCTCCAAGTGACCCCTAGCGGAAACTATGCAGACTAGCACTTCGTGACCGAAATAATAATATGAAATAACAGATATTCTATAGAAGTTGAGGTGTCACAAATAACAAGCATCTCTAGTTTCTTAGCATGTAAACAAAGGAGCCTACTATGCAAAATGCATGCAAGTCGGCGACCACACAGATCTTTCTCGACACCTATCATATCACATGTTTCTAACATAACAACAAGACAACCGAATCATCATTGCACTTATGGAGAACAAACATATGAAGGAGGTCGATTATACTGATAGGCACCTTCTCTCGACCCCCACTACGAATCACTAGCGTACTACAACATCCAATATTATGCAGATGGATGGCTATACCAATGGGCCCTTCTACCAGACTACATGCTACAAAAATGACAGGTTAAACCAATGAGCCATTTACCAATTTCCTCCTTAACCATTAGTACAACGACTTTCTCAAATTCTATAGAAATGGACGGTCATACACACAGGCCCTTCAAACATTTTGTTCGGTAAGTATGCAGAGATGACCAGTTATATCGATAGGCCCTTCAATCACTCTCCAATGTAACCTTAGCAATTAATTACACACTCGTCGATCTCCCTTCAAAAACGGGATCACATCAATCCAAGAGGCTTAACACACAATCTCATCGAAACCCCACAAAATCACAAGGTTAATCGATCTGAAGCATATTCTACCGATTTCCATGGTCTGATTAGTTGGAACATCTTTTGACACTCTTTTTTTAGAATAACAAATCCTAGTAAGCCTCTAATGTCTATTTGCAAGTTTTTCATAGTGTGTAGATGCATGTATATGTGTTGATACAAGTAATGGTTGATAAGGAACTACTCGAGCTAAATGAATACAGTTGCCTGGTGGTTGCTCGGTCTGCGATCGGTGGGGTCCGATCAACGATTGGAGATCGCTAGATTTCGTTCAGTGAATGCTAGCTCCATTCAGCGAGCGATCGGTGATTGCTAGGTCCAGTTAGTGATTAAAGATCGCTCTGTAACACCCCCAAATTTCACCTCAAAGACTTGTAAATACTTGCTCATTGATGAAATGCGTGGAGAGTTCAAAGATTCAGCCTCATGAAGAAAACCTGAAATTGTTCCTTCGTGCACGACTGTGCGTGGATCTACACGACCGTGCGTTTTCTGCAATTTTGAATGAGTTGATTTTCCAAATCTTTGAAGATGACTATGCGCTTTGCACACAACCATGTGCTAGGTTGTGCGTGAAGAAAGTTGAAGGTATCAAAAATTGCACACGATCGTTATGTCGGTGTAAAATCATATTTTTTTAATGTTTTAATTAGAGCCGTGGATCAAATCCAATGTCCTAGATTATGTCCAAGGATGACTTAGGTAATGAGAGAGCTCAAGATCCTTCATTTTCAGTTGGTTCTTTCTCTTTCCTAGGGTGAGAAAGAAAGAAGGAAGGAGTTAGGGAAACGAGGAAGAAGACTCCATTGGAAAAAGTATTAGACACG
Organism: Dactylorhiza incarnata; assembly: GCA_033032865.1. Taxonomy (NCBI): domain Eukaryota; kingdom Viridiplantae; phylum Streptophyta; class Magnoliopsida; order Asparagales; family Orchidaceae; genus Dactylorhiza; species Dactylorhiza incarnata. The sequence continues at coordinate 219,210 of JAWHQI010000026.1, read as the reverse complement.
ATTTTGAGCTGTGGCAAAAAGTAGGTTTTACTCCCCCATAATTAAATTTTCACCCTTCTATGCAATTGTGGTACATGTTCATAGCATTACCATATTGCTACTATATAAATTTCATGGTTATTTTGAAATGAAATGATGAAATGTGCTAGTAATTACATGTTTAAGAGATTGCATCAAGTTTATACCTTCCTGTAGATTAAACGGGATGAAACATGAAATCGACCAGACTACTACTCTATTTGTTGCTTTACTGCCTGCTTTGTAGAATTCCATCAGTAATAATGTATCTATTAAACTTTTTAATTGGAACGCTGCAACTACTAAATGGTTTAAAACTTTTTAATTGGATCATGTACAACCCAGTGTTCGCCGACTTGCGAAGAAATCAATCACAGGCAATTCGGAGAGTGCTTGCCAATTCGCGGCGAGTACCCTACCGAGTTAAGGCGAGGCAGACCATAGATCTCGCTCGCGAGCAACAAGCGGGGATGGTTCATCGAGTTGTAGAGAACCGTTCGGGTGCATTTAGCCAGAGCGAGTCAAGGGAGGGTTCGCAATGTCAGTCGGGCGAGGCGAGTGGGGGTTCGCCCCTACTCGCGAGAGAAGGTCTCGCTAGTTCAGCTCGCAAGGAGGCTAGCGACTGGCATCTTCATGAGCCACTCCCCAGCGGGGTCTGCAGGAGAGTTTACCCTGATACCCTTGGTGGGCTGCAATAGCCCTCCAGAACAGCGGAGTTTGGCTGTTAGCAAACCAGTTTGGGTGCGTATAGCAAGACCAAAAAGCAGAATCCCGCTGTTAGCAAACCAGTGCAGAAAGGCTATAAATAGACCCTTTGGGGCACCTTGGGAGGGCTGACTAGATCTTTGCTTCTCCACAGGAACTCTTTGGTTAGCTCCTTCAGCTCTCCAAGGTGCCCGACTACAATCTTGGCTTGGGAGGGGAAGCGCTCACAAGATTTTCCGGGTGTGTAGTGAGACCTCCACATAGTTGCCAAGGGTCGTATCTTTTGTTCTAAGTCTTCGGTCAAGTTCCTCCTTGGGATCAGTAAGTGTTTGCTGCCCCCTTCACATGGGTCCGAACTCCTCGTTGGGCCAAATACTGGTTCCAACATTTTTGGTGCGGTGAGCGTGGAAAGCATCAAGTACAAAAAATTCTCGTGGAGGTAACATGGTCGGAGGGGGTGAGTAAGAGGGCGATTTCGGTGGTTCGCCACCACCTAGCCCGCCAGTTACAGCGGAGATGCTAATGGATCTTCGCAGGGAGGTGCTCGAGACCATTAATCTCGCCTTCGTTGCGGCGCGGAGCGAGTTCGCGACTCCAGCACCTCAGGTCATCCAGCCATCGGGGGTTGGCGAGAATTCCCCGGGGCAGAGAGCTGGCAAGGAAGTGGCCGGTGAGGCACCAGGGCGAGATCTCGCAGTGCGAGAGCTGTTTCCGAGTCTGGCGAGTGCTGCCCCGATGAGAGGCTGCTCCAGCGAGTGCTGTTCCGGTGATCATTGTGCCGACGAGTGCTGCTTTGGCGAGTGAGGGCCCAGTCAGGGAGCTCGTGCGGCAGGTCGAGAAGGCGAGAGCGTCTACTGGAGGAAACCCGTTCTGTGAGTTAGTGCTCTCGGCACCACTCCCGGAGGGATTCAGGGAGCCGGATATGATGTACTACACCGGCAAGGATGACCCCGTCCCGCACCTATAGTGGTTCGAAGATATGGTCTCCCCCAGGCCCCTGTCGGACGCCTTCAATTGCTGACTCTTCGCAACCACGTTGAAGGAGAAGGCGAGGGACGTGTTTCACCAGCTCCCGAGGGGATTAATCTACGCTTTTGAGGACCTGCGTCGCAGCTTCATGCTTCGCTGCTCGACCTCCAGGATGTGGAAGGGGTACCTTTCACCCGAGCTCAGAGCGGGGATGACCTAAATCATTTTTATCCTTAAACTTTTTGCGTTGGTTTATTATATGATCGATTGGTTATTATGTTGTTTCAATGTCTCTTTTTTAATCATTGGCCCTCAAGGAAAGTTTGAGCTGGAATGCCCCAGATCGATTCCGCTGTCGGGCTCTCATTAGACAGTGGGTCAGGTTGATCTCTGGAGAGGCTAACTGAGGAAAGTTTGAGTTGAAATGCCCCAGATCGATTTTGCTGCCGGGCTCTCATTAGACGGTGGGTCAGGTTGATCTCTAGAGAGGCTGACTGAGGAAAGTTTGAGCTTGAATGCCCCAGATCGATTCCGCTACCGGGCTCTCATTAGACGGTGGGTCAGGTTGATCTCTGGAGAGGTTGGCTGAGGGAAGTTTGAGCTGGAATGCCCCAGACCGATTCTGTTGTCGGGCTCTCATTATACGGTGGGTCAGGTTGATCTCTGGAGAGGCTGGCTAAGGAAAGTTTGAGCTGGAATGCCCCATATCGATTCCGCTACCGGGCTCTCATTAGACGGTGGGTCAGGTTGATCTCTAAAGAGGCTGGTTGAGGAAAGTTTGAGCTGGAATGCCCCAGATCGATTCCGCTACTGTGCTCTTATTAGACGGTGGGTCAAGTTGATCTCGGAGAGGCTGGCTGAGGAAAGTTTGAGCTGGAATGCCCCAGATCGATTCCGTTACCGGGCACTCATTAGACGGTGGGTCAGGTTGATCTCTAGAGAGGTTGACTGAGGGAATTTTGAGCTGGAATGCCCCAGATTGATTCCGATGCCGAGCTCTCATTGGACGGTGGGTTAGGTTGATCTCTAGAGAGGCTGACTGAGGAAAGTTTGAGCTGGAATTCCCCAGATCATTTCCGTTATTGGGCTCTCATTAGATGGTGGGTCAGGTTGATCTCTAGAGAGGCTGGTGATGCACAAATTTAGCACACCGCTATAGGTAGTAGCAAAACTGCGGCACGAAACGACAGTGTACCGATTGTTCAAGTAATATAAAACGAGGAGTGAATCCCTGAGTATCGAATCTCAAAGGAACACAGTAAGGTGGAGTTAACTATTGTGGAAGGACTTGAGATCGAAGTCCTCTAGGTCAGATGGGTGTGAAAGGGGGTGATTTGGTTTGTGGAAATAAAAGAAAATAACTAAACTACTCCTATGCAATGCCGCTATGCAATGCTTCGCTTGGCGGGATGGAGACTAGGTAGGTCTTGAGCGCGCTGCTTCGCAAGGGCGGATGGACGAGTAAGCAAGCAGAATTGAACTGTGCAGGCCTTGAGCGCGCTGCTTCGTTAGGCGAATGGATTACACGGGCCGCTATGCCACGCTTCACTAGGCGGATGGAAGAGTAGGCTTGCATATGAGGTGGATCGCACTGACGGAATTGAGGGTCGCAAACACCTCGTCACAAAGCTCAACCAAGATCATAGGCGTATCATTCTATAGTGATTCCACACACCAAGCATAAACACAATGAGCTTTCATAAAAGCATAATGAAAGCAAATAGCAATTAAAATAGCTTTAAGCAAGGTTCATCATCAAAGTATAGGTGATTTCATACCATACAACCTTAAAAGAGGAAAATAAGGGTAGAAATACAAACAACGATCGAGACTATGCCGTAGAAATGGGAGGATGCACTGGGTTGTCAATCCATGTCCTACAATCCATTCATCGGTTGTGTCCGGGATCTCTGAAGCTCTCACCACCTCTAGCCCGTCTTCTCGAGTGTCTACGTTGTCCACGTCAATGCCCTCATTCTTCCTTGCAATCCGGCTAATATGGAGTGGAGATCACCTTCTTGAGAGCTTAGGATGATGGGGAAACACTATGGAGTGATACCCTCCCTTGTAAGAAGAAAAACGGAGCAGTTGCCCCTTTCGCGGAAGAAATCGCGGAACAGAATCGGCCCTCAAAACCTAAAAAATCGCAGTTTAAATAGAAAAGTTGTAGAATTTTGTTCATGCACGACCAAACACAAGACCGTGCGTAAAAACGCACGAACAAATTCAGAATGCTATTTTGGACCGCAAATGAACGCGCACGATCGACCAGATCGTGCGTGAAGGATAAACGCACGACCGTGTGATCTGGAAAATTGCAAAATGACATAAATTCTTAGATAAAAGAGGGAAACTCGTGTGATTTTGCTCACGCACGATCAAAATTGACCGTGCGCGAACAAAATGCACGAGCCGGGGCAGATCACCATTTATAAGTACTGTAGGAATCGCACGGTCGCTGAAATCGTGCGTCAAGGAATCGCACGACCGTGCGATTTCTCCAGGTTACAATTCCCATAGAATGAAGATCTGCCCACCTGCAATATAAACCGAAAAGCTGGGGAACATACCACCAGCACACATAAATATATAATAACAACAAAATAAAGACATGAGGAGCATCATGTGCTTACCCCCAGCAGAATAGTGCGCAATTGCACACCAAAACGAGATCAAAGAGTGCACTTTGTGAAGAAATGTGTTCAAGTGAAATATAAGCAATAAAGGACTAAAAGTGAAGTGCATATGCATGAAAATAAGCCCAGATGAGTCCAAATATGTGTATATAAATGAGACTGATCACAACCCCAGACTTACCTGTTTGCGCGTCCTGAGCAAACAAATCTGGCGGAGTAGAAAAAATATAGCTAGCCAAAGCATTACAAACATGGAGTAGTATGCGAAGTTGCATACTTGTGTGTGTAGAAGCTCATTAGAAGAAGTTTCTAAATATGCTAGCTAAATGCATAAAAAGAAATTTATTTTTACTCAAAATGGAATATTGGTGAATCTTGTGGTCACGCGTAGTACGAAAGTAAGCAAATCGCAAAGGGGAGTGTTACGCAAGAGCGGAACTCGGAATTAACTTCGTTGAAATCCATCAACGTCGAGAGCCATAAGCTCGCCCTGTCACACTCTCTCCACGGCGCTAGTGAACTCACAAGATGAATCAATGGGACTTTTTTTGGTTAATACGAGGCTTATGTTATGGTTTGGAATACAAAGATAAACGTGAAGGCTAATCGCAACCCAAATGAGCACACAAAAGTGCTAAATCATAGCAGCCCCAATAATACACGTGTAACACACCCCCAGACTTGACTTTGAAACTGGGTGTGCACACGGCCTACTCCAATTGATAGAGATAGATGTTTCAATTAAAACGCTAGGGATATATTTTTTCTTTCTCTTTTTTTTAATCCCCAAATCTACTCGCATAAATCTCAGTATATAGACATTTTTTTAAGAAATCCACATCAACACTATAATTTCTCATCGCCGCACTGCATTGGCAAATTACAATTTATTAATGCTTTTGGCTTATTCTTTGTTGCGATAATGGGATTAGCTTTTAAGCCTTGGTGAAGTATGGTGGAGCCGAACCAAAAGGTCGGGTAGGCACAAAAATAGGCTAGCAACGGTTAGCGTATAGGAATGGTAGAACAAAGCTCAAACTTGCCAAATAGATGGCCTACGTCACGCTCAACTTGCAAATCGTTCGCACCCATGCTTCGAGAGTCGCTTGGGGCAAGTTCTTAGCCCCCGAGAAAGGTAATCCTTGTTGGAGCATGCGTTTCGCACTCCTCCGGTTTGATAATAACAAAGTCCCGTTTGTATTTGATTCTATTTTTATCAATGGTGTGCAGATAACAGGTATGAGATGTTCACATTTCTGTTGGAGCTAAAATTGAATGTGGGAAAATTTCACTGTCGGAAAATTCCGACAGCCACTGTCGCCCAGGCGACAACAGAGAAGTTACAACTACTTCCCTCCACGGCAGATCGACGAAAGGCAGTTTTGCACTGTCGGAAATCCGACAGCGATGTCGCCCAGGCGACAGCTCGGCGGTTACAACAACTGCCCACGTCTCCATCCACGACCGGCAGTTTTGCACTGTCGGAAATCCGACATCGATGTCGCCCAGGCGACAGCTCGACGGTTACAGCAACTGCCCACGACTCCACCCACGACGGCACTCCAGCGACAGTTTAGCGCTGTCGGAAAATTCCGACAGTCACTGTCGCCCACGCGACAGTGAATTTCTATAAATTGGTTCCTTTGGTTCGTGCATTCCAAGCTTTTGAGAATTCCAGTCCCTTCCTGAGTGCATACGAACCAGAGAGCTCCAGAACCTCCTCAACTCCCATTTGTGCAAAGAAGGATTGAAGATTGAAGACGAGATCGGGCGCGCTTCTACATCATCAATCATCTCGAGGCTTCAACAATCCGTTCATAGATCTGATTTTCTAGGGAGTTGTTCTTTTCATATTGTATTTTCATTCACATATTTTTCATTTTGTATTGGTAGGGGAAATCGTCGTCTTGCGTGCGGCGTCTAAGTCCTTGCGCGGCTTAGGGGAAAATCGCTTCCTTGTGCGGAGCGTCCAAGTCCTTGCGTGGCTTGGTGGGAAATCGTGGCCTTGTGTGCTACGTCTAGATCTTGGGAAGATCTAGAGGATAGGCTTGGGCTTGGTCTTGGGAGAGACAAGCGATAGCCTTCCGATCCTTGGGAGAAGGATTGGTAAACCAAAATTGTAGAATTTTTAGTAAATATAATTGTGCCTTGATCTTAAGCATTGTTAAGATCATTTTTATTGTACTCAAATTTCATGATTAATATAATTATGTCTCTTTCTTTAATTATATATTTGATGGCATAATCTTTATCTTAGAAATTTGTGTTTTGGTTTAATACTAAAATTGCATTGGTTTGAAAGTGTTTAGAAGTAATTTTTTAGTAAAGTAAAATCTCTTTAAAAAAAAATTACTAAGTAAAAATTTAATTTTTAAACACACCCTTATTCACCCCCCTCTAAGGGCGTTATACGATCCAACAAGTGGTATCAGAGCGAGGTTACTCCAAAACGGTTTTACCACCGGGAGTAATGGCGCACAACGATCACGCGTTCGTTGAGGGGCAAGGAATTAGTAGGCCACCACTTTTTACGGGCACAGACTATAATTATTGGAAAACACGTATGCGTTGTTTTCTAATTGCGCTAGATATAGAAGTCTGGAATATGGTAGAATCTAGTTACACTTCTCCAACAATTGTTGTAGGAGATGTAACTATGGATAAGCCCAAAGATAAGTGGGATGATAATGATAAATTAAGATGTAAGAACAATGCAAAAGCCATGAATGCTTTATTTTGCGCACTAGATCGCACTGAATTTAATAGAGTTTGTGCTTGTAATTCTGCATTTGAAATTTGGAATTTATTAGAAATCACTCATGAAGGTACTTCGCAGGTAAAGGACTCAAAGCTATTTCAACTGGAATCTGAATTTGAAAGGTTCAAAATGGAGGTAGATGAAGAGATTGATACAATGTACACACGGTTTACAAAAATCGTGAACGACTCAAAGGTGCTAGGAAAGGTGTTCTCAAATGGAGATTTGATAAGGAAAATCTTAAGATCACTTCCCCCGAAGTTCAATCCTAAAGTGACTGCAATTTTCGAGTCACATGATCTTAAGACCTTACAATTGGAGAGCCTCATTGGGAACTTGAAAACTCATGAAGTTGAATTAAAAATTCAACAACAAGAGTATATGGAGCCAAGGAAGAAGGGATTGGCTCTAAGATCAAAGAAGGAAGAAACTAGTGATTCTGAGGAGGATGAAGAAGATGAGGAAAGTTTATTTGTTAAAAAATTTAGAAAATTTATGAAAAATCCGGAGAGAAGGAATTCGTTTAAGAAGTATTTTAAGAAGGAGACCTTTAGGAAGAAAAAAGGAAAGGAGGGCGATGAGGAGGAAGAAAGACCGCCACCGGAGTGCTATCACTGCAAGAAGTTAGGACACATTCGAAGCAAGTGTCCAAAGTACTTGAAAGAACTTAAAGAAAAGAAGCACAAAGGGTCGAAGAAGGTATTGAAGGTGGAAACCTGGGATGATACTACTTCTGAGGATGCAAGCAGTTCCGACTCAAGTAAAGAGGAGGAGGCCAACATATGCTTAATGGGAAAGAGCGTCATATCTGATGACGAATGCAGTGTCCAAAGCGACACTGAGGTAACTCCTCCAACCTATGATGAATTGTTTTCTGAATTTTTAAAGACTTGCAAATTTTTTGAAAAAAGTTTAAAAGATAATGATCTTCTAAAATCTGAAAATGGAATTTTACTTAAAGAAAACAAAAAATTGTTAAATGAAATTAAGACTATTGGAAAAAGAGATATTTCTTGCCAAGAGTGTGATCACTTTTTGGGAAGAATTAAGGAACTTGAAGAATCTCTTTCCAAATCTCATTTTACAATAAAAGTACTTACTAAAAAGAATGAGATTTTAGAGAGAGATCTGAAATCTTCAATTTCCATAGTCCATGAGGGAAAGAAATCTTTTGAATGGAGATGCGTAAATCTAGTATCCGAGAATACAAAAATGAGACACCAGATTCATGACTTAACACTAGCCATGAAAAAATTTGGAATGGGCCGAAGATCACTAGATATGATCTTAGGATACCAACGCCATGGATCTGGAAGGTTTGGGCTCGGATACACATCTGGAAGCTGTCGCCCGGCGACAACCACTGTCGCCGGCGATAGTGAAAAGTCCAAAAAATTCACTTTTAAAAATTCTAAAATTAATGAAATATCAAATACTGCATCCTCATCCAGTAAAAGTCCAGAAAAGTTATACTCTTCTAAATACATTACTTGTGCCAAATGCAATAGATTTGGTCACACTACGGACTCTTGCTGGAAGGAAGGAAAAATTAAAATTAAACAAATCTGGGTGCCTAAGGCTTCTACCTATACTATGGGTGGAACCACTTGGGTAACCAGATCTTTACTCACCTCTTCTTTCTAGGTGTGTTGGCAGGCTAAGGACAAAGAAGACGTGTGGTACTTGGACTCGGGTTGTTCAAAGCACATGACGGGCAATAAAGAGAAGTTCCTTAGCCTGGAGATGAAGAAAGGAGGAGTTGTTACATTCGGTGACAATGGAAAAGGAAAAATCATCGGCATCGGTGTTGTGGGTAACGAAAATTTTTCAATTTCAAATGTTTTATTTGTAGAAGGATTAAAGCATAATTTGATTTCCATTAGTCAATTATGTGATAAGGGTTTGAATGTTTTATTTGAATCTTCTACAAATTTGTGCAAAATTATTAATTCCAAAACAAATGAAATTGTTTTTACCGCACCTAGATGTCATAATGTATATATGATTAAATTTCTTGATTTTTCAAATTCTACTTTGAAATGTTTTCTATCAAAAAATGATGAATTAGATTTATGGCATAGGGGACTTGGACATGCTAGTGCCAAGTTAATTTCAAAACTTTCAAAAGATAAATTAATTAAAGGTTTACCTTTGCTAAATGGAAATTTATCTTCTTCACTATGTGTGCCTTGCCAAAAAGGAAAATTTTCAAAATCATCTTTCAAAAGTAAAAACATTATTTCTACCACTAGGCCACTTCAATTAATACATATGGACTTATTTGGGCCAATTGGAATTTCTAGCTTAGGAGGTAGAAAATACACATTTGTTTTGATTGATGATTATTCTCGTTTTTGTTGGACTTTATTTCTAACCTCTAAATCCGAAGCATTTTCAGAATTTTCAAAATTATGTTTGCGTATTCAAAATGAATTGGAGTTAAAAATTAAACGCATACGATCGGATCATGGAGGAGAATTTGAAAATGAAAAGTTTATTTCTTTTTGTACGGTGTCAGGAATTAAACATGAATTTTCCGCTCCACGCACACCACAGCAAAATGGTGTAGTGGAAAGGAAAAATAGAACTCTTCAAGAGTTAGCCCATACAATGTTATCTGAATTTAAATTACCAAAATCTTTTTGGGCTGAAGCGGTTAGCACGACATGTTATGTAATTAATAGAGTAATGCTTCGCCCTATTTTAAAATTAACTCCTTATGAATTAATATTTAGTAAACAACCAAATGTTTCTTATTTCAAAGTTTTTGGTTGTAAATATTTTATTTTGAATTCTAAAGATTCCTTAGGAAAATTTGATGAAAAATGTGATGAAGGTATTTTTATTGGCTATTCTTCAACTAGTAAAGCTTATAGAATTTTTAATAAAAGAACAAAAATAGTTGAAGAATCTATTCATGTTAAGTTTGATGAGTTTGCTTCATGTGTAGAAAAGAAAATTACAGGAAAAGAAGATGAACTCCTTCCCACGATGGAGAATGATGAAGAAGAACTTGGAGAAAATGAAGAAGAAAAAGGAGAAGAAAGAGAAGAAGAAAGAGGAGAAGAAGATAGAGAAGAAGAAGAAAGAGAAGGATATGTGCCTCCAAGTGAATTGAGATTCTCAAAGGATCATCCAAAGGAGCTTATCATTGGAGATCCGCAAAAAGGGGTTAGTACTCGTTCATCACTACATGTTTTATTTTCAAACCTTTGTTTTGTTTCTGAAATAGAACCAAAAGATGTTTCCACCGCTTTAAATGATGAATTTTGGTTTTTAGCTATGAATGAAGAACTTAATCAATTTGAACGTAATAAGGTTTGGAATCTTGTAGAACGACCCAAAAACCGTCCTGTAGTTGGTGTTAAGTGGATTTTTAAAAATAAAATGGATAATGAATCTAGAATTGTTAGAAATAAAGCCAGATTAGTTGCAAACGGTTATGCACAAATTGAAGGGGTAGATTTTGATGAAACTTTTGCACCCGTAGCAAGATTAGAAGCGGTTAGAATATTTCTTGCATTTGCTTGTTTTAAAAGATTTAAATTATATCAAATGGATGTCAAAACCGCATTTTTAAATGAGTATATAAAAGAAGAAGTTTATGTAGAACAACCCCCTGACTTTATAAATGAGAAATATCCAAATTATGTTTATAAAGTAGATAAAGCTCTTTATGGATTAAAACAAGCGCCTCGTGCTTGGTACGATCGATTAACTCAATATTTGTTAAAGCACGATTATAAAATAGGAAGTGCTGATTCTACACTCTTCATTAAGCAAATTGATCATGATTTAGTTATTTTACAAATTTATGTTGATGATATTATTTTTGGAGCCACAAATGAAGAGTTGTGTAATGAAGTAGTTGAAATTATGAAAAATGAATTTGAAATGAGTATGGTTGGAGAACTTTCATATTTTTTAGGTTTTCAAATTACACAAAAACATGATGGTATTTTTATATGTCAAACCAAATATATTCATGATATGTTAAAAAGATTTGGATTTGAAAATCTTAAGCATGCAAACACTCCTATGAGTACTTCACTAAAATTAGGAAAAGATGAAAGTGGTGTTTCAATTGAACAAACTCTTTATAGAAGTATGATAGGGTCTTTATTGTATTTAACCGCATCTAGACCTGATATTATGTTTGCCGTTTGTTTATGTGCTAGATTTCAAGCTAATCCTAAAGAGTCGCATTTAAAAGCGGTGAAACGTATCTTTAGATATCTCATAGGCACATCAAAATTAGGTTTATGGTATCCTCATAATGATTCTTTTATTTTACATGGTTTTTCGGATTCGGATTATGCGGGATGTTCCTTAGATAGGAAAAGCACTAGTGGCACTTGTCACTTTATCGGCCCTTCACTTATTTCATGGTCGAGTAGGAAACAGAATTCTGTTGCCCTCTCAACTACCGAGGCCTAATATATTGCACTAGGTAGTTGTTGTGCCCAAGCTCTTTGGATGTCACAAACATTAGAAGATTTTGGCATGCAACAAAGTAGTGTAGAATTAAAGTGTGACAATAAAAGTGCTATAGACTTAACTAACAATCTCGTATTACATTCTAGATCTAAGCATATAGATGTCCGACATCATTTTATAAGGGATCATATTAAGAAGGGTAATATAAAAATCAACTTTATAGGCACAGAAAATCAAATAGCAGATATATTCACTAAGCCGTTACCGGATTCCCGTTTTTCTATGCTTAGGCTAAAATTGGGAATTCTAGACATTTCACAATGAATATATCACTATTTAAAGCCTATAAAATTAAAAAAAAATTATTATCACAAAACATAAACAATGTACAAAGAAAAAGCTAAAATCTTAAAAATCAAAACATAAAATTTCAAAAGACTTAACAAAAATTCAACATCATTAATATTACATCAATATTGTTCAAATAAAAACAGTAGAAACAACTTAAGGATCAAGTTCATTAAACAAAAGCAGAAATCTAAAGAAGTTCACTGTCGCCCAGGCGACAGTGGATGTCGGAAATTTCCGACATCGCCCAGCAGCAGCAGCAACATAAAACTACTCTGAATCTTCATAACCAGCCCCGCTGCTCTCTGGACAATCTTCTGGAGGTCCTCGTCTCACGGCTTTACCACGGCGAGTCCGCCTCACCGATTCGCGTGGCCGTTCTTCGTCCGGAACTTGCCATTCGGCCTCTTCCTCCGGAGTTTGCTTTAACTTCAGACCCTTGACGAGAAACTTCATAAATTTCTGCATTCGACTACGGTCCTTCTTCACTTCCCTCTTGTGATCCTCTAATGAATCACGCAAATCATCAATGGACTCTCGTAGTGATCCTGCCCTAGAAATGGTCGGCTCTCTAATCTCAATCCCCGGATGAGCTTTTCTCTGCGGCTTCTTCACCTTCATTGAACCCGTATAATATATTTCCGGATAACAATCATCCAAATAAGCACCTTGCACTATCCATCCATACTTCTTATAAAGTACACGCTGTATTACCGCCCCCATTGGCAGCGTATGAACCTTCACCCATCTTGGATGCTTTAATCTATACGCATACCTAATCTGGGAGAGTATGAAGTCCGCCACATCAAAAAGCTCATCCTCCATAATATAGTATGTAAAGAGGGTCAACTGAGCCGTAATACTTCTTGTGTCTCCACTCTTCAACATCACTGAATTCCTTAATATATCTTGGACTAAGAACGCATCCGGAGTAAGTGAGGTAACTTCAGTGGTAAGAGTCTTTTTTTGATTCCCATGTAAACTCATGTTTACAAGGGTCCAATCTCTATCCTTTCGATAATTCTCCACTATATCAGGCATATTCTCACTCATCACTAGTCCGAATTCCTCTCGTAGATCAACATGTGTTATTTCCACATGTTGACCTTGGATCCTTGATCTCACTCCTCCATCCAATTCAGTGAAATTTGGGTCTTCCAAATGGTTATAAAATTCACGAATGAAAAAGGAAGAAAACCCCGCTGGTGTGATTATTGAAATTATACCTGCGTTCGCAAGCCGATCATAGATATGATCGTGCTTTGGCGACTCAAATTCCACATACTTCGCTATTCCAACAATAGCCTTCTCCACCCCAGGAAAAACTTGATATGAACTACGTGCATCTTCCGAAGTACTCTTTCGAGCTTTAGAACTGGAAGCCATTCTGCAAATAACAAAAAAAAATTAGATCAAACATGTGTTGTGCACTGGAACACTGTCGCCCAGGCGACAGTGGGTGTCGGAATTTTCCGACAGCTCACCACGTGATTTCTCTCAAATTTTTTTACATATCCTTCCAGATCTACTCAAAATCAATGTTATTTCAACATCACGTTTAAAAAAAAAATATGTTTTTCAAATCAACATATTCTACAAATTCTTTACTATTCATCATCTTCAACCCTATACACTAAACTAGATCTACCAAAACCCTTTAGAGAATGAACAAATGGAACCCTTCATCACAAAAATCACAAAATCAAAAATTTTCACAAAGATCCAACAAGATCCACTTGTTTTTAAACTAGATCTACATTTTTTTTAAATAATAAAAAAAACTAAACTTCAAAAACCTACACCATTCATCAAAAATCAACATGAAAACTACATTTTCCTTCTTCTCTACTTTCAAAATCAAAAATCCAAAAAAAAAAAAAAAAAAAATTGGAGTCAAAACCATAAAAAGCAAACTCCCATACCTTAGATCTTGAGATGTCGCCGATTTCCGACAGCTCCAAATGTACTAAAAAATCAATGTTGGGTCCCTTTGATGATCTACAATAGTTATATGTCATTATTAATGCTTCACCTCATGACTTGATGACAAACCAATGTGCTATTTATTTAAAAAAAAATGACTTACATGTTTATATGATTTCATTTCCAAGCTATCATCGTATTGACACTTCTACTTAGTTGTTTAGACCATTGGAAATTGTTTTCGCATGCCTCTAAGTATGAGAAATTGTTTATCTATCATAATGAACTATCACGTTCACTTCTTTTGATCAATACATATGTGTACTTCTTTAATATATACATGGATCATATTTGCTTTAACATAATAAAATAGCACTTCTTAAATACAACTTTCACCCTTGATTTGTTAGCACAACAAAATATTCACCATCTTTTGCGATTCAAGTGAATTCGGAGATCCTTGGTCATTTAAAAAATATATCAATATATCAAAATTAAGATATCACAACATCTGTGATAAAAAAAAATTAAAATAAAGACAAGGATACTCCACCAAGCACTACTTACCCTCCTGATAAGTCTTAATGAGCATTGTGAGGTTAAGCACCTTGGACAGAATTGTAAAGTGTCTTGTGCAAAAGAAACATGGTTTTCTATTCATCTTGTGCTATATCTTCAAAGTCAAAGTTGCCTTTATGTGCTTTTATTATGTTCTACATTTCAATGATCATGTAAATTAAATAGCTTCATATGTTTGATCTAAGTGTCACATGTACACATCATTATGTTTAATAAATATTCATCTCATGAGAATTGGACCGAAAATATTCCATAATTCTATACACTATTGTGTCTTTCTATGATACTTTCAAATGATCTTACTCATGTTTAAGTTATTTTCTTTCATTACTTCATATGGCTATACCGTCACTTCATGAGTTTATTCATACTATGACATATTCCTATTATTTCACCTAAAGTGCTTCCGCTTACTCTTTCTTTCTATATCCTATGTCCATTCCATCAAGAACTACTCTTTTATCTAATATTAACTTTTGCTAATATCAAAAGGGGGAGAATTAAAAGTATAAAAAGAAGAATCACAAATCTATTACACCTAAATATTCCACCTACACAATACATCATATATTTAGGGGGAGCATATATGTAGGGGGAGCTTTCATTTAGGGGGAGCTTTCATCTAAAGGTAGATCATTTATTTTCAAGAAATATATATCATGTTAATTTTGTGCACACACCAAATGTTAAAATCATCAATCTAAATAGACATGATTTCTTTTTATACGGATTTGTTATTATCAAAAGGGGGAGATTATTGGAGCATGCGTTTCGCACTCCTCCGGTTTGATAATAACAAAGTCCCGTTTGTATTTGATTCTATTTTTATCAATGGTGTGCAGATAATAGGTATGAGATGTTCACATTTCTGCTGGAGCTAAAATTGAATGTGGGAAAATTTCACTGTCGGAAAATTCCGACAGCCACTGTCGCCCAGACGACAGCAGAGAAGTTACAACTACTTCCCTCCACGGCAGATCGACGAAAGGCAGTTTTGCGCTGTCGGAAATCCGACAGCGATGTCGCCCAGGCGACAGCTCGGCGGTTACAACAACTGCCCACGTCTCCATCCACGACCGGCAGTTTTGCACTGTCGGAAATCCGACATCGATGTCGCCCAGGCGACAGCTCGACGGTTACAACAACTGCCCACGACGGCACTCCAGCGGCAGTTTAGCGCTGTCGGAAAATTCCGACAGTCACTGTCGCCCAGGCGACAGTGAATTTCTATAAATTGGTTCCTTTGGTTCGTGCATTCCAAGCTTTTGAGAATTCCAGTCCCTTCCTGAGTGCATACGAACCAGAGAGCTCCAGAACCTCCTCAACTCCCATTTGTGCAAAGAAGGATTGAAGATTGAAGACGAGATCGGGCGCGCTTCTACATCATCAATCATCTCGAGGCTTCAACAATCCGTTCAGAGATCTGATTTTCTAGGGAGTTGTTCTTTTCATATTGTATTTTCATTCACATATTTTTCATTTTGTATTGGTAGGGGAAATCGTCGTCTTGCGTGCGGCGTCTAAGTCCTTGCGCGGCTTAGGGGAAAATCGCTTCCTTGTGCGGAGCGTCCAAGTCCTTGCGTGGCTTGGTGGGAAATCGTGGCCTTGTGTGCTACGTCTAGATCTTGGGAAGATCTAGAGGATAGGCTTGGGCTTGGTCTTGGGAGAGACAAGCGATAGCCTTCCGATCCTTGGGAGAAGGATTGGTAAACCAAAATTGTAGAATTTTTAGTAAATATAATTGTGCCTTGATCTTAAGCATTGTTAAGATCATTTTTATTGTACTCAAATTTCATGATTAATATAATTATGTCTCTTTCTTTAATTATATATTTGATGGCATAATCTTTATCTTAGAAATTTGTGTTTTGGTTTAATACTAAAATTGCATTGGTTTGAAAGTGTTTAGAAGTAATTTTTTAGTAAAGTAAAATCTCTTTAAAAAAAAATTTACTAAGTAAAAATTTAATTTTTAAACACACCCTTATTCACCCCCCTCTAAGGGCGTTATACGATCCAACAATCCTTCCTCCCGACTCGACCAACACGAACCTCGTGCTCGCCTACACACAATACCACGCTACCACTAGATTCAACCATATTCATCATTTTGAGTAAAATAAATTAAAATTTACGCAAATCTACTAATTATAAATTAGAAGCATAAATAAAAACTAATTCTACTCAAATTCCTAGGCAAGACACGAGTATTCAACTAGAGCACTACAAGAGTCAACATGCCACTCTATCTTGCAATTTTTAGGCTAATACAACAATTTCTACATCACAACCAAGAATTGAATATACAGGAGCATACAAACAAGCGAGTGCGCGCTAAAGTGGGTGTAGTGGTGTGCGGTGCATATGAAACAATAATTATTAAACTGAACTAAAATGTACTTCTAGTATGCAAATGATATGTGCACGTGTGGTGGATAGCAAATACAACAGCTCTCCCCTAGACTTAATCTAAACAATCCAACAAAAGATATAACCATGAAATTCAAAATGAAGTCTAGGGCAAGAGAGTACCCAATGCTCAGCAAGTGAGCATACCAGAAGATTGGCGTGTGAATCAAGACAAAGCTGCAACATCTGCCATCCAGAAGAAGTACCTGCAGGGGTGAGCTCTGCAAAAAAAAAGTAGACAAACTAAAATGAATACAACTAACTAAACTAAACAAGATGAAATAAGAAATGCAAGAAAAGTAGGATAACTACTAGGGTTATTGTCATCCAAGCACGACTTATTCAAATTTAAAAGAGTTCTAGCTAATTGGCGTATGGAAAAGGAAATGCATAGGTAACTGTTCTAATATGCGTGTCGGTAGCGGGTACCGATACGATGACAGAATAGTTACTCCCCTACCTAAATAATAATACCTGTTTAACACAGGTAGAGGAAATAGGAAGTAAGAAGAGGAGGAAGGCTGGTCCTCACTCGTCTCACCACAAAATAAATCCTTGCCCAGCAAGGTGTCATCTCCAGGGAGGCAGCAGGAGGAGAAGGCAATGAGTGGAGCTTCCTCTACGGAGGGGGGATCAACCTCCTCACATAAGAGAATGCTCTCATCATTGACTTGAGCATCATGCTCCAAGTCCTCCTGGAGTACCTGTGAAGACTCAACCTGCACAGGCTTAGATAGAGAAAGGGGATCAAGAAATAAACAAGAAGAAGAACATGAATAAAACTCAATCGGGGGAGTGATCTCGGTCTCACTCCCATCAGGTTGGGGAAGTAAAATAATGCCAGCATTGTCATAAATGCTACAAGGTTCGGCGGGATCAACAGTGGCCAGGCCTAAGATTTGGACTTCCTCCACCGGTGCTGAGGAAAACTCCTCTTCACCTAGAAGGTTGTCCTCCTCCATAGGAGCTGACATAATACTTAGATCGCCAGCCTCATCTTGCGACACATCATCAACAATGTCGTCAAAGACGATTGTAGTATGGACAACAGGGGAGGAATAGTGCTTGGATAAAAGTCAAGCACCGATTCCTCACAAAGAATCGAATCCACGCATGGTGATGGATGCACAGGGGAGATGGGCTCAGCCATGTCAGTGCCTAGATCAGCCACACATCTGGTGACTGTGTCCACATCATCCCCTTCAAAGCATGAAGGTGATACGGACACATAACCAGATGTTGAAGGTGTGCTGCCAGAAGTAGGAGTCGGGACGATCCGGATATCCGACTCGTCATCCTCGTCCAATTGGCGAAGAAATGTAGCACAATCCTTCAAGGAATGATCCGTGCTCTGACAAAACAAGCACTGCTTTGCGGGCTTCTTCGGCTCAGCAGGTGCTGAAGCCGAAAAGAAGTATGACGGTAAAGGTGCAGCAGAATAGCCATAGGACTTCCGCGCAACATATGGAGTACCAGACGAAGTCGGTGCTCCATATACTGGGCCATGAGTGCTAGGGTCATTATCTCCCTTTGGACATCTATCGCTAGCGTGAGAAATATCTCCACACCAACGACAACGAATATTAAATGAAGACCACATAGTGTGAAGATAAATCGATTCAAAATAAAGAGAACTGTTGTACAAAATACTGCACCTAACAATACTTACTAAAGCAACCTAATATAAAACAGGAAAACAGAATACAAAGAAATAAAACAAAAAGGACGCGATAAATAATTGGAAGGGCTTCTCTCTCAGATTCTCCCTCTCCAAAAAGCTCACACGTCTGTGTTCCCTGGCAACGGCGCCAAAAACTTGATGCGCAAATTTAGCACACCGCTATAGGCGGTAGCAAGACTGCGTCACAAAACGACAGTGTGCCGATCATTCAAGTAATATAAAACGAGGAGTGAATCCCCGAGTATCGAATCTCGAAGGAACACAGTAAGGTGGAGTTAACTATTGAGGAAGGACTTGAGATCGAAGTCCTCTAAGTCGGATGGGTGCGAAAGGGGGTGATTTGGTTTGTGGAAATAAAAGAAAATAACTAAACTAATCCTATGTAATGCCACTATGCAATGCTTCGCTTGGCGGGATGGAGACTAGGCAGGCCTTGAGCGCGCTGCTTCGCAAGGGCGGATGGACGAGTAGGCAAGCGGAATCGAACTGTGCAGGCCTTGAGCGCGCTGCTTCGTTAGGCGAATGTATTACACGGGCCGCTATGTCACGCTTCACTAGGCGGATGGAAGAGTAGGCTTGCGGATGAGGTGGATTGCACTGGCGGAATTGAGGGTCGCAAACACCTCGTCACAAAGCTCAACCAAGATCATAGGCGTATCATTCTATAGTGATTCCACACACCAAGCATAAACACAATGAGCTTTCATAAAAGCATAATGAAAGCAAATAGCAATTAAAATAGGTTTAAGCAAGGTTCATCATCAAAGTATAGGTGATTTCATACCATACAACCTTAAAAGAGGAAAATAAGGGTAGAAATACAAACAACGATCGAGACTATGCCGTAGAAATTGGAGGATGCACTGGGTTGTCAATCCATGTCCTACAGTCCATTCATCAGTTGCGTCCGGGATCTCTGAAGCTCTCACCACATCTAGCCCGTCTTCTCGAGTGTCTACGTTGTCCACGTCAATGCCCTCGTTCTTCCTTGCAATCCGGCTAATATGGAGTGGAGATCACCTTCTTGAGAGCTTAGGATGATGGGGAAACACTATGGAGTGATACCCTCCCTTGGAAGAAGAAAAATGGAGCAGTCGCCCCTTCCGGTGGAAGAAATCGCAGAACAGAATCGGCCCTCAAAACCTTAAAAATCGCAGTTTAAATAGAAAAGTTGCAGAATTTTGTTCATGCACGACCAAACGCACTACCGTGCGTAAAAACGCACGACCAAATTCAGAATGTTATTTTGGGCCGCAGATGAACGCGCACGATCGACCAGATCGTGCGTGAAGGATAAGCGCAAGACCGTGCGATCTGGAAAATTGCAAAATGACATAAATTCTTAGATAAAAGAGGGAAACTCGTGCGATTTTGCTCACGCACGATCAAAACTGACCGTGCGCGAACAAAACGCACGAGCCGGGGCAGATCACCATTTATAAGTACTGTAGGAATCGCACGGTCGCTGAAATCGTGCGTCAAGGAATCGCACGACTGTGCAATTTCTCCATGTTACAATTCTCATAGAATGAAGATCTGCTCACCTGCAATATAAACCAACAAGTTGGGGAACATACCACCAGCACACAGAAATATATAATAACAACAAAATAAAGACATGGGGAGCATCATGTGCTTACCCCCAGCAGAATAGTGCGCAATTGCACACCAAAATGGGATCAAAGAGTGCACTTTGTGAAGAAATGTGTTCAAGTGAAATATAAGCAATAAAGGACTAAAAGTGAAGTGCATATGCATGAAAATTAGCCCAGATGAGTCCAAATATGTGTATATAAATGGGACTCATCAGCTGGCTGAGGAAAGTTTGAGCTAGAATTCCCCAGATCGATTCCGCTGCCGGGTTCTCGTTAGACGGTGGGTAGGTTGATCTCTGGAGAGGCTAACTAAGGAAAGTTTGAGCTGGAATGCCCCAGATCGATTCCGCTACCGGGCTCTCACCTAGCTGGAAGGACTGTAAGTCGTTTTGTTGAATCATCTCAAACGGGTCTCCTGACTAGGCTCTCACCTAGCTGGAAGGACCGTAAGCCATTTTGTTCGAAAGAAAGGAAATGCAAGAGGCTCTAGTGGCCAGGATTTGTGAGTAGGCCCGCCAAAGCAGGCACTCGCTTAGCGAGAACACCTGGGCGAGGACTCATTAGTCGGGATATGGAAAGATCATGGAAGGACTCTTGGTTAGTGCATGCCAATGAGCCTGCCGGAATGAGCACTCGTCGCGGCGAAGGGCTGGCAAGCGAGAACTCATCAGTGGGGAGACGAAAAGATCATGGCAGGACTCTTGGTTAGTGCATGCCAATGAGCCTGCCAGAATGAGCACTCGCCGCAGCGAAGGGCTCACATGCGAGAACTCATTAGTGGGGAGATTGAAAAATCATGGCAAGGCTCTTGGATAGTGTATGCGAATGAGCCTACTGGAATGGGCATTCGCCTCGGCGAAGAGCTCGCAGGCGAGAACCTTGCTTGAACGAATGCAAAGGAAAAATTCGGTTAAGTCCCACGAAGAGGGGCGAGTACGCTGGTGTTCGATCGATTCGCAGGTGCGCATGGGGTGCGTGCCAGAATGTGAATGCGTGCGTTTATGAGTACGCGCGCATGAAAGTCAGTGAGTGCCCGAGCAAAGCACAGGTGCGCGCGTGGTGTGTGTCATCGAGGCGCGAACGCGTAAGCAAATGGTACCGAGAAAAACAAAAAATAGAAGAAAGACTTAGAAAGTATTTTTCATTTCACTACAAAAAATAGTTTACATCAGGGGAGGCAATTCTAGCCTTACAAAAGAAAATTCAAAAAGAAAAGTTTACATCTCTCAAGATTCATCCCCTGACTTCTCGCCCTCGCCAACTGCGCTGGGCGGGATTGGTTCGAACAGTTTTAGGACGACCTCCTCGACTGTGAGCTCCTCCGCATCGACAGCGAGAAGTCAGGCCCCCTTCAAGGTGTCGAAGATGTGTCTCGTCGCAAGAATCGCGGTGTCCCGCAACGAATCCTCCTCAGCGCGCTTAAGGTTCCTCAAGGTTCGGGGGGAGCGAGGAGCGGGTGGAAGGGCGGCCCGGACGGGCTCCTGGTTATGGGCCTTCTGCATAGAGACCTCCTTCTCCAACTCTGTCTTGCAAGCAAAGAGCTGGTCCGCAGTCTCGGGGTCCTGCGAAAGGCGAGTGGGTTAAAAAGGAACATTGCAAAAGGTGACAAGTGAGTTCTCGATAGACTTACCATCCCACCCTTGAGGCTCGCGAGGAGGCCCTCGGAGACCACCTATTTTTCCTTCAGGTCGGCGAGCTCCTTCTTCGCCTCCCGCAGCTCGCGCTTCATCTCCTCGGAGTTCCTCTTCGTCGTTAGGCAACACCGATCGGCCATATGGGCGAGCTCCAGTCTGTGAAGCTAAGATCGCGCGCACTCGTACGCGAGCGCTTGGGAGGTGAGGGTGTGGAATTCCGCAGCATCCTCCCGCCCATAGAGGCCGAAGGACAAGGCGAAGGCCTCTCCTCCAATTCTCTCCCGCTCTACCCAGAGGGATTAAGGGTGGAGATCGAAACCCGGTTGGCGTCTGAGTCCCACTCCAATACGGGCTCACCGGCCGCGTCCTGATGCCTGGTGCCGAGGCAGAAGTTTCGGTGGCCCACCGGTGCGGGTGCGGTGGGCACATGGGTGGCCACCCCGGGGGTTTCCCCGACTCCCTGGTCGGCGAGAGAGTCCACTGGGGTTTCGGCCTCGGTCGAGCTTTCAACGGGCCCCTTCCCCTTGGCGAGGGTCGTTGTTTCTTTGGAGGCGGGGGATTGAGGGATGACCCGCTCCTCGCGGGTGCGGGCCGCTTCTTGGAGGCGGAGGAAATGCTGGGGACCTCGAGACAGGCGTCGGCGGAGGTGGAAGCGAGCTGCAGGCCCGGGGTGATAGGCGCAACCTTTGCGTAAGGGGGGTGGAGCGGAAGATCTCGCTCCACTACAAATGATAAAAGGTGGGTTAGAAAAAATCAACGGGAATATTGCGGGACAAGAAGCAAACGCGAGTCAAACCTGCCTCGGGCGGCACGGGGAGTAGCGAGTCCACGTTCCTTCAGAGGTAGCCGACCTCGAAGTTGGTTGACATGTAGCGGAAGAGCTCAGCTTCGTGACCGCCGAGCGTTGGTGGACGGTAGGTTGGATCGTTCCGTTGAACGAGCGAGTAGGGGACATTGCCGAAAAGCCCCTTGACAAACACGAACTTCTGCGTCCAGTAGTGGCTCATGTTCACCGTCTCGTGAACCATGGTGTGCTGGCTCGCAAAGAAGGTCGTCATATCCTTGTTTTCCCGGAAAGAGAACAACTTGCGGAAGACCGGTAAGCTGAACTCGATGCGCTCTTCTCGCAGGTAGCACGCGAATCCCACCATGACTGCGACAGAGTTCGTGGTCATCTAGCCCAGGACAACGTCGTAGTATTTCAGCAGCTGTCGAATTCGCGGAAGGTAGTTAGAAAGAGGTCCTAAGCGAATGTGAGAAAGGGGAAGGGTAGCGAGCAAATACCTGGCTTATCTCCGGCCATAGGGGAAGTCGTAGGCCCACATCAAAGCGGGTAGCGGAGATGGAGAGCTCATCCTTGTGGAGGTCGTTGATGGCCTTGGTCTTCATCGGATGGCGAGCGGAGAAGGACGGCGAGATGTAGTTGGCCACCAGGGAATGGTACTCGCTCTCGGTGAGCGAGCAAGCGAAGAATGAATGGTCGCAGAACGTAAACGCGCACTTAGCCCGGCCTTCCGTATCGCCATCACCACCCATGGATGCTAAGACAAAAGCGAGTGCGAGAACGAGAAGGCGAGAGCTCGCGAGAAAGAAAGCGAGAGGTTGAGAAAATTGAAAGCGTTGGTTGACTATTGATGATAGACCTATTTGTAAAGAAACTAAATGCGGCGGGGAGGAATCGAGACATCAAGGGTGCGGATAGCCGAATCCCGTCGTGACGCACCTCGGTACTTGAACCCGCCCAATCACAGAGAATTCGCAGCGATGCAGCGGGGACGGATCGTTGTCAGGTGAAGCGAGTCCCAGGCAAGCCGCTAGAGAAAGACTTCGAATAAAAGGATTAGTAAGCGCAATATAGACAACAATAGCAAATATCAAGTAAAATAAAGGAAAAATCCCGCGATTACTCGGGAGGCATCAAATTGATATCATGGTTTGCGGGATGTCACAGAAAATAAAAGAAATAATAAACAACAATTATTATGTGAGTTCGCCAGGCGAGTGCGAGGGAGATCAATAGCGGATCCACCGACCTCGCCCTCGCACCCCCGAGCGCGGAGGTACGCACAGATAGTGATACGCGCAGATCGCACGGAGCTCGCACTGCTGTAGTCAGACTTGGTCCTCTGCCCGTGAGAGGTGCACCACGGGAGAGGTGTCCTCATGGAGGGCGTCAGTCTGCAGCTCGGCGAGAACTCGGGCTATTTCATCCTCAATCGCGGCGAACCGCTCCTCGCTGGCCCCTCTGTCCCCGCGCGCCTAGTCGTACAGCTCTCACAGCACGAGCCTCTGCTTCTGGAGCACGTTAGCAACTCGTCGCTTTATCGCTTCAGGGTCCCGGGGATCACCGAAGAAGTCAGCAATTTTGTCCGGCGAAGGCGTGGGCAACATATCCTCCTCTCCAAACTCCAGCTCGGCGGAGGACTTTTGGACGCCTGCGAGAAGAGAATTAGCGAACAGAGCGAGAAACAATCTGTTAATTACAGCCGACCAACCTGACGAGGTCGCGGGAGCTTTACCAGATCGTTGGCGGGAGTAGCTCGGTTGTCCCTGGAAGGCCTCAGAATATCTCAGCGTGAATGATTCCCCAGGCCCAGGACGTGGTGGAGGTGGCTATCAATCCCGATGTCGGCAGGAAGCGAGCTCCCAGGGGCCGGATGGCCCAGAAGATGGAACTCGGGGACGGAGATTGACACGTTCGGTGGGGGTTGCGAGCCCGGAGGGTGTAGCGAATCAAGCGGGGGTTGCGAGCCCGGCGGAGGCTGCGAGCCCGGCAGAGGCTGCAAGCCCGGCGGAGGTTGCGAGCCCGGTGAAGGCAACGTGCCCGGCGGGGGCGGAGACTTCAGAGGGGGTGGCGAACCCGGTGGGGTGGTGCCCCTCCCGGGAGTCGCGAGGAGGTTCTCTGTCAAGAATGCAAAAAGTCAGTTAGGGAATTCGCGAAGGGGACAATATCAGATTCTTACCATGACGCGTCGAGAGGATGATGTCGATGACATCTGTGTCAGCGGGCGCCGAATTGTTTTCACCAGGAGAGGGGTGGCGAGTATCGTCTGGAGTCCTGCTCGCAAGGACTCCCGCTAGAGACGCGCTCTGAAGATTAAAATGTCAACACAAAGATAGGGGAGAAAAGGCATGCGAATCCGAGTACCTATCCGGCGAGTGCGCGATCATGCAACATTGCCCATAGGGAAGACCCAGTCGTCCCGAAGCGTCGCCGCACCACCTGCACCCTCTTCAGGGCAGGGGGAGGCGGAGCCTGCCGGGCGCCCCAGGGGATGAGCCGATTCGTGACAGATTGCCCCCTCGCGCGGGACGCTGCCAAGCGGGCTTGAGCTTCTTCCGAGAGGGGCATCTTCAGCAAATGCGGTCACAAGTAGTGAAGGAAAGGAAGGAAGGAAAGGGTCCCTCATCACCCCGGAATGTTGGTATTTATAGCGCTGGGGAGGGGGCCACCAAAGATTCGTGCAAGCTCATCCTCGTTCGGCGAACACGGAGGGTTGGATGTTTCTTCACGAGCTTAGCGTAAACTCGCGAAGAGCGAGGATTGTGTATAACCCAGTGGTCGCCGACTCGTGAAGAAATCAATCACATGCAATTCTGGGAGTGCTCGTCGATTCGCGGTGAGTACCCTGCCAAGGTAAGGCGAGGCGGACAATAGATCTCGCTCACGAGCAGCAAGCGGGGACGGTTCATCGAGTTGTAGAGAACCGTTCGGGGGTGCATTTAGCCAGAGCGAGTCAAGGGAGGGTTCGCAATGTCAGTCAGGCGAGGTGAGTGGGGGTTCGCCCCTACTCGCGAGAGAAGGTCTCGCGAGTTCAGCTCGCAAGGAGGCTAGCTAGTGGTGTCTTCATGAGCCACTCGCCCAACAGGGATCTGCAGGTGAATTTACCCTAATACCCTTGGTGGGCTGCCAATAGCCCTCCAGAATAGCGGAGTTTGGCTATTAGCAGACCAGTTTGGGGTGCGTATAGCAAGACCAAAAGGCGGAATCACGCTATTAGCAGACCAGTTCAGAAAGGCTATAAATAGACCATTTGGGGCACCTAGAGAGAGCAGACTAAATCTTTGCTTCTCCTCAGGAACTCTTTAGTTAGCTCATTCAGCTCTCCAAGGTGCCCGACTATAGTAATGGCTTGGGAGGGGAAGCGCTCAAAAGATCTTCCAGGTGTGTGGTGGGACCTCCACACTGTTGCCAAGGGTCGTGTCTTTCGTTCTAAGTCTTCGGTCAGGTTCCTCCGTGGGATCAGTAAGTGCTTGTTGCCCCCCTTCATATAGGTTCGAATTCCTCGTTGGGTCAAATACTGGTTCCAACATTTTACTATTGCTACACTTGAAACCTTCTCACAAGTGCACTGCCATTGCACTAGAGTGAATCACTTTTATTTGTTTTGTGTAGCGTCATGATTTTTGAGTGAAAATGGTTGCTTATAGAAATCTATTTGTGTGTTCAAACCACCCAAAAGACTAATTACATGATAAGCAACGTAGTGGCCTATGTTGGTGCTCAAATCCATCTGCTATTTTTGTTGTACTAAAATTATTCTTCGGGCCATGGTTTAGTATATAATTTGGATCATCTTACTTTTTGATTACTAATCCTTGAGAGCTATGCTATATTAATGACTTTAGTATTTCTTATCTTGCATTGCATGAACTTCCTAGCTCCATCTCCTTGGAGTTTTCTAATAGAAAAGCAGTGGTTGTCGAAGTTATTAAATGTTCAGGGGGTGCAAATTTACCATTAAATGTCAATTATAAGAGCTATATTAAAAGTAATCTATTTTTTAATAGTATTCCTAGTGTGAAATGTGTATGTTCTGTATCTTCCCCGAATGATTGTAATGAATGACATTGGATAATATGTTAGTGAATAAATATTATTATTTAGGCTGTGAATATAATTTGACTATGACTAGTCGGTATCGGAGTGCATATAACATTATTATTTTTTAAATGTATTGAATTATTTGTCACGACTTCAAATTGTGGTAAATATATATTTTTTTAAATAATTCGGATAAGTATTTGTCGTGGCTTTAAACCGTGGCAAATAATTTTTTTAAAACAAACTAGTCAAATATTTAACGGTTTCAAACTTGTGGAAAATAAATTTGTTTTAAAAGAATCTGGCAAGTATTTGTCATGGTTTAATACCGTAGCAAATGATGAAGATTTAGCCACGGTAGCGAAACCGTGGCAAATAGCTGTTGAAATCAAGACTTTTAGCCACGGTTTAAAACTGTGGCTAAAAGTCGTGGCAAAATGGTATTTGCCACGGAATGAGCGTGACAAATACTTTTTGTCACGCTCGCATTGCCCACACCCCTTTGTTGTGGGCAGGTCGTGGCAAAAGACTTTTTGCCATGGTTTTGGACTTTTTGCCACGACGATTTGCCCTGATCACACAGTCAATTTTCTGGTAGTATCAAATACACCCGCGACGGGGGCACATTCAGTTCTAATTGCAAGGGTACTTCAACCAAGGGAGGCTGTTGAGCTTCAACAATTGGAAACTATATGTCAAGTGCTCAACTTGTTTAGTTAATTTTGCAATGAAAGTTTGTTGAGCTTGAAAATTCTTGTTGAATACGCTCTTGAACTTGGCCAAGATCTCCACCAGATAAGACTCGTCCACTTGCAGTCAGGGGCGGATCCAGGAATTTTAATTAGGGGGGGCCCAATCGAAAGGTGAAGCAACTTTTTTTTAATATACTGTATTAAATATAAAAATCAAAGCGAGTTGGTTGAAGTGGAGAGGCGCGTCAGGGATCTTATGTGATTGTAAATTACCATTAAAACTTAAAGGCAAGTTTTACCGTACTGCAATTAGACCAACGATGCTCTATGGTTCTGAGTGTTGGGCAGTGAATTGTGTACATGAGCAAAAAATGGGAGTTGCGAAGATAAGAATGCTTAGGTGTATGTGCGGACACACAAGACTAGTTAAAATTAGGAATGAATGTATCAGGGATAAGACAGGAGTAGCACCAATTGCTGAGAAGATGCGAGAAGCTGACTAAGATGGTAGAAGCTCGACAAAGGATCCATATAGCCAACCCCACTATAGTGGGATAAAGGCTTGAGTGTTGTTGTTGTTGTTCTTGTTTGTAATGTATTAATTATAAAAATACATTTTTGATAAAAACCCTCTATTTTTAATAAACAAAAACGAGACAAACAATCATATAAATGTTATTACAATGAAAAATTGATCAAACAATAATGATTTTGTTGCAATAAAAAAACTGAGCATAGAGAAATCAACAAAAAATTCAATAGAAGTGAGTTTTTACCCGAGTTTAAGTAGTAAAGGAGCCGAATTTCTGTGGATCCTACAAGGCTGCAACAGAGCGGATGACATGAGCTTTATTAAATTTCCTACTATACCTGATTATGCTTGTAACAAGTAGTTCTACAAGACCGGTAGAACAGGGGTCGGTCGAGCTATAATGGGTCGCGGTGGTAGTGCGTCCGTGATAGAAAATTGCGGGCCGATTGATGGAGGCTTCAGCTGTGGCTGGGGACGACAGGACCACGAAAGGATGAAAACAGAATGACGAGCGTTGTTGCTTTCTCTTGACAGATGTGTCTTTTACCAAATGGATGTCTTCGTCGACGACGATAAGGATCGTGGAGGCGCAGGAAATGGCAGATGCAGGGAACGGACACGTTGGCCATGCTGGGAGGCGTCAGCGTTCTTGCTGTAGACGACGCAAATGTTTTTGTGCTCGTCTACTGGCGTAGAGGCCGCTGCACGCTTGCGGGAATCGAAGCAGGGCGGATCAAAATAGCAGCGTCTTCATAGAAGGGGGGTCAAACATCGTTTTCCTCTCGTAAAAAAAAAACGAAAATCTCCATCTTCTCGGAGACATTTCTCCCTCATTCGGACACCGTTTTTGATGTGTAAGTAGTCAAAATTCATTGGCTCGACGAGAGGAATCCAAATCTCATAATATTTTTGCAAAATTCTTGGGGGGGCCCGGGCCCCCGCCGGCCCCCCCTTAGATCCGCCCCTGCTTGCAGTGGTGGTGAAGTGGAATGCAACCTTGGCGTCATTTCACCGTATCCTTCTTGATAGAACCTATCATGTTGATATCATCCACCACACAAAAAGAAAGGAAACTCACTCATAGTTTCAGTTTAAGTATTTGTAATCCTACAACGGCTCATTTTCTTTTATAAAAAATAAAGCTAAAAACAAAAATTGAAAACACAACTACAAATCAAAAGATTGACAGGGTTAGTAAATTAAAAACAATAAAGGAAGAATGAAAAAGAAAAATGCCTAATCAAGATACAGCACCTTCATCATGGTATTCCTGATAGAACCAATCGTGTTCCATAGCAAAGGTGCCAAAGACTTGACTGCACTTAGACACGAAGTGCAAATCCTGAAGGAAGTTCAACTGCAATGTACCGGTCGAAATAATAAAGTGACTGAGTGAGTTAGCGTCTCTACATGGAACAAGGAGTGGAAATTCTCAAGACTTCGATATCGTTGGCAAGTTAGTCTAATCGTATACTTGAGTTTCTTGAAATATGAAAAACTGAAACTAAGTGTGTTTTCACCCAAGATCCAAATCACCCACCAACATAAGATTTCGAGTAGAATAAAAACATACAAGAAAATGTACACAATATAAGAAATAAAACCTACAACCATACAAAAGATAGAGATTCTGCAAGCCTCCAAGGCTTTGATCAGAGGGAGAAAAAAGTACAAAGGAAGAAGAGAAACTTCTCCTCGGGTATGGAGAAAAGAATGGTGGGTCGTCACTTCGGCTTTTCTCTTAATCGATCTTTCGGCGCATATGGGGTCGAGAAGTTGTCATCAACCTATCAATGTTACTCGTATTCTCTCTATGTGCTCTTACCTCTACATTCCTCTACTTTTTCTCCTAACCTCCTTCGATTTCTTGGGATCCCTACGTTGAAGCCCTATAATGGTTGGAGAGAAGCTTGGAAACTTGGAGTGGGATATGCCAAATAGTCCTTACCAAAACCTAATAATTAGCTTATATAGAGGAAAAATAAAAGGTTAGCAGCATGATTTTGGCGTCAAAGGGGAAAGATATAGAGGCGAGGAAAAACAATAGAATGAAAAGGTAGGGTGGCAATGGTCAAAATGAGATAAAATAAAGTAAACAACACATGTAGTGTGCTCGCGCACAGTCGTGCATGAAGGAGGCACACGAGTGAAAGACTGAACTCCAATAATCAAATATATGTTTAAGGTTTTCATTCACGCACTATCATGCTAAAAATGGCACACGGTCATGCTCAAAAGGGCGCACGGTCGTGCTTGAACAAAACTGAATAACATTATTAGTTATGTTATTGTGTATTTTAGCCCACCATAGAAATTTAATCAGCAAGTGTTTCCTTTAACATGTGTGTTATTATCCCAAAAAAATTGATTTGTTTGCATCACTAGATAGATATAGGCAAATTTGAATATATTCTTAGCAATTAAGTGAAAATATGATGAAATTTTTCAAAAAAAACTCTCTTTTTAAGTTTAAACTTGCAATTTTTATAATCGTTTTGTGTTGCAAGTCTAGAGAAAGATTATACATGTAACGTTAATGCAATTATCTCACCATTACTAGACCTTAGCATGTACACTCTCGAAGTGTTATATGATTGTGACTCTTTTATTTAGGAAATGATCTAGGTCACATTTGATTTAAGTTTGAGCCTTTTGAACCTAACCTTAACATCATTATCACTAATAACCTTCTTTTGAGCCTTATTTCCATTTTCTTTTGAAAAAACAAATTATAATATCACCAAGGCTCATTAATCATATTCTAAACATCACAACAAAAAGGGCACGTGTTTTATAAAAATATAAAGAAGGATAGAGGAAGAAAAGGACAAATATGCTTTGGAGAATTTTACATCACTTTATGTGAAAGTGATGAAATAAATAAATAAATATATATATATATTCTTTATGTAAGAAAGTAAAAAAAAGAAGGGGAAGAAAAGAAAAGAAAAATGATACACCCCGCATAAAAAGGTGTGGTGGTCTTAGTATTTGAAGTGTTCATGTTATTATCAATTATAGAATATGCTCAAATATTGCTTAGTTTGTGATTACATTTGTTATCTTTGATATTCCATATCTAATCACATAAACCCCACTACCACCTAGACAAGACCTAAGTGATCCTTGATAAGGAGTCGAATTTTCCATTAGCCGAGAGAGTAGAAAGTTAAGCCTTTGGTAGTTACATGTATTTATCTCGTTAGAGATTACATTTTATAGATCGACTTAGTATATCCTAGATGAGGCTAATATATTTGATTCATTGCATGATTGTTGGTGACTATTTAATTTGAGAAGTTTTAAATTTTTGATTATGTTCATTTTATTTCATTTGAAAGCTAGTTATATTTTAAGACTATGTTTGTCTAGTTTTTTTTTTCATTTCTTCTTGACGGATAATGAACACTACTAGAGAAGCACTTGATAATTTTAGCATATTATGCTTCTGAGACTCTACTTTATTTTTCATTGCTCTAGAATAGGAAAGACTTAAGTGTGGGGATATTTGATAAGTATAATTATACTATTATTTAATATCATTTGCTTAATTATTTCATATATTATTTGATGTATTTTTGTTTTTTCATTACAGAGGAGCAGGAATATAATAATGTGCTAGAAGGAAGAAGTGATTAGGAGCTGAAGAG
Organism: Dactylorhiza incarnata; assembly: GCA_033032865.1. NCBI lineage: Eukaryota > Viridiplantae > Streptophyta > Magnoliopsida > Asparagales > Orchidaceae > Dactylorhiza > Dactylorhiza incarnata. The sequence continues at coordinate 187,819 of JAWHQI010000026.1, read as the reverse complement.
GAACAACCTATGACAAAAAGTGATGTACATGGCCTACCTACACGATCGTATACATATGGTGTGTACATATTTTTTCACGCTTCTTCATATTTTCAAGCAGAGAGATACACGACCAATTGACACGGATATGTCATGAAGCTGTGTATGAGCCCTGAGAGACGGCTACACCCGAGAAGTGACATTTTTGGGCTACACTGCCTAGAGAAGTGGTAGTATCCCAAGGTCGTGTCAAGGCTATTTTGTCGCCAATATAAATATAAATTTATTTCACTGAGTATTCTAAAAGTTTTTGTTGGAGTCATCTTAAGCCGAAATACACAATGTAAAGAGGAAGCCGAGGAAGAGAAAGATCGAAGAGGAAGGCTCTTTATCTATGTATCATCTAGATTCTTTTCTCTTTAGGTTTTCTCTTTTATTATGTGTAATGCATACATTGTACATGTTGGTTTATATTCTTGAATGCATTTGTAAGTGCATTATCTTTTCATCAAATCATTGTTTAGAATCGTTCTTTGATTTATCTATGTGATTTTATTGTTATGAATAGGTATTTCTAGACTATTGTATTCATACAGGAGTTCATTTTTACATAAGCCTCAGTGGAATGTTATATGAAGTAGATCATAACGTAGATAGGAGTCACATGTAATCTTGAAAGAATAGGAAACAATAAATCCTCCGAATTCTAGCCAACCTTAATAGTGTGATTCACGAATTATTAAAGTGAAACCTAGGGGTTTATACAGTTCAACCTAAGTTTAGTTTCTGTTCTTCCAGCCCATGCAGTTCGTAATTGTAAGACCCCCTTTTTTTGCGATCATTACCGGGTCTTACCGCCTAGAATCGCCGTCTTGCGGTGGTACCATTTCACCACATGGTCACCACCACAACACGCCGATCCTGCCGGCTACTCATCATTATCCAGGCCAACCAAAATCACAAAAGAAAGAATAAACTAGAAGCACAAGTCCACAATAATCACATAAAAGAGAGAGAGTATGTCCAAAATGAGAGATAGTTATACATAATTCAAGAGTTAATCAGAGTGCGAAAATAAAACATAAACTACAATTAGGGCCTAAGCCCGATCTAACGACGCTTTCTTCGCCTCTCGTCGAGCGAAGATATAGCAGTCTATGTAGCCGCATGGCTCGACTCCCTCAATAGCGTATAACTCTGCCCTCTGACCGGGGTAGATGTGAAGCGTATGTATATGAGGGGCCTTGCTTACCGGAGCCCTCCCGACAGCAGCTGAGAGTCCAACTCCGGGCCTGGTCACCGTCTCAGGTACCACCCTCTGGGGTTGACCTGCTCTCTCTGGTTCTCCTGTAATAAAGAGGTTCACTGACCGTCAGTCTAAAAGACTCAGCACATTCCTCACCGCCTCCACCCGCGACTCCTAGCCACCGTGCGGGGAGGAGGAAGCGGAGGACAACAAGGGATAACAAAATAAGTAGATGACAGGTGGCAAGGAAAGACTAGTAATAATACATTAAATAAATTGTTCTAGCAGTTCTACTATCAATCTCAAGGTAGAGCAATAAATTAGAGGAAAAACTACTGTAGCAGTAATAGGAGCAAGTAAAGCAATATGTAAGCAGCTAGGAAAACTAACCTTAACTTATATGCGTACACGCAAGACACATAAGTCAAGGGATCTGGCAAGAAGTAAACTCATCGTATAAAAGAGCCCATACAAATTTATACGATGAGGTCTCAGTTTGTGCAGACATACGATGCTATGACGTGCAATGCAATGATGCAATGATTGAATTATTATTTCATACACATGCAACACACCCACACGACTCTGTACGTACAGACCTTTAGTTCCCACTTTTCGGAGGTAGCTAACCTCTCAGGCACCTCCCTTCGTGGTCAAACGGTGGCAGAGGAGCGGGCATATCCTCACCTAGGTGGGTAAGTCACACTACCAGACCTAGGCCCTAACGTATGCTGTGTTACCGGTACCCAGTACCCACGAGCTCCTGCGTACTCTTGCTGGATCCGAAGAAACCAGACCTTTATTTGGCTAGGCAGAGTTTGGGGAATCAGTCCCGTCGGACGCGCAGTAAAACAACCTGGCCCCTTTTTAAACCTCTAGCACTGCCGAGTCAACGAACTGCTGTCGGTGTGACGGCTAAGCCAGAACCAAAGACCCACCACAATCTGTGCACATGCATTTATATACATATATATGATTCCTTACCACCGAGCCTCCAGCTCGAAGTACTAAGCTGACTTATAAATATCGAGCCTACCGCTCGCAAGACTATCCTAGTCTTATATTAAACTACGAGCCTACCGCTCGCTAGACTACACCCGTCTTATATTCTGCTACGAGCCTACCGCTCGTAGGACCAACCCAGTCCTTCCTTATAACCCGAGCCTAACGCTCGCAAGACTATCCCAGTCCTTCCGTATAACCCGAGCCTAACGCTCGCAGGACTATCCCAGTCCTTCCTTATAACCCGAGCCTAACGCTCGCAGGACTATCCCAGTCCTTCCTTATAACCCGAGCCTAACGCTCGCAGGACTGTCCCAGTCCTTCCTTATAACCCGAGGCTAACGCTCGCAGGACTATCCCAGTCCTTCCTTATAACCCGAGCCTAATGCTCGCAGGACTATCCCAGTCCTTCCTTATAACCCGAGCCTAACGCTCGCAGGACTATCCCAGTCCTTACTTATAACCCGAGCCTAACGCTCATAGGACAATCCCAGTCATTCCTTATAACCTGAGCCTAACGCTCGCAGGACTATCCCAGTCCTTCCTTATAACCCGAGCCTAACGCTCGCAGGACTATCCCAGTCCTTCCTTATAACCCGAGCCTAATGCTCGCAGGACTATCCCAGTCCTTCCTTATAACCTGAGCCTAACGCTCGCAGGACTATCCCAGTCCTTCCTTATAACCCGAGCCTAACGCTCGTAGGACCAACCCAGTCCTTCCTTATAACCTGAGCCTAACGCTCGCAGGACTATCCCAGTCCTTCCTTATAACCCGAGCCTAACGCTCGCTGGACTATCCCAGTCCTTCCTTATAACCCGAGCCTAACGCTCGCAGGACTATCCCAGTCCTTCCTTATAACCCGAGCCTAACGCTCGCAGGACTATCCCAGTCCTTCCTTATAACCCGAGCCTAACGCTCGCAGGACTATCCCAGTCCTTCCTTATAACCCGACCCTAACGCTCGCAGGACTATCCCAGTCCTTCCTTATAACCCGAGCCTAACGCTCGCAGGACTATCCCAGTCCTTCCTTATAACCCGAGCCTAACGCTCGCAGGACTATCCCAGTCCTTCCTTATAACCCGAGCCTAACGCTCGCAGGACTATCCCAGTCCTTCCTTATAACCCGAGCCTAACGCTCGCAGGACTATCCCAGTCTTTCCTTATAACCCGAGCCTAACGCTCGCAGGACTATCCCAGTCCTTCCTTATAACCCGTTCTGGTTGGGATGAAAGTTAACTTGTCCAGTTCTCCTACTTAGCTAGTCTTGTCTATAATTTAGTTGATCTTAGAAGCTTGGGGTGAATCCTGGACTTCCCGCGGGTTACCCGGTGAAGGGCTCGCAACGGTACTAGGGAATATGCTGGTGACTAAAGCCCAAATTCCCCTTTCCACGATGTTTATTTTATTTTGTTACTACCCGTTCTTGTATGCCCGCTTGCTCTCCAATTGCTCTAAGGTCCTAGGGTGGATTGCCATTTGACTCGGGCAGACATGTGTCGGTGATCTATTGATCACCGAACCATGTCATTCCTAGTGTCCGACTATTTCCTTGTGTTATCTATCAATCACCATTTTCACTTCTTGGTAAGTCATCCTTCGCCTCCCTTACTAGGTCCTTGTCAATTCCCTGAATTGCTAGTTTCTCTAAATGCACCCCGTCTTTATTTCCAATGACTGTCCTTGGTGAGTAAGCCCTTAGCTCAATTGGGCATCCGCTATTTTTCCTAGAGTTAGTAACTCTGGGAGTAGTGACCATAAGGTAGGGGTCCGAATCTATGTTTCAGTTTCTACTGTTTGCAGACCAAGGTGAGATTGAACTAAGTTGACTTTCAAGGCGCAATCTTAACCCTATCATGTCCAAGTGGGTTTCAAGTCTTGTCCTAGGTTTTCAATGGGTAACGATCCAGAACCTCAAATCTTAGTCTTCATGATTTTCTAGGGGGTGTTTACTCATGAACTATATTTAAAACGGATGGTGTGCGAATAGGGTTTGTACGTCGAGTATCAGTTAGGGATCTCTATAAGTCCTGATGGTCTCCTACGTCACAGTATTGGTCTCTAGACCCCAGATCCTAAGTCTCCTATTTAAACCAAAGTGTATTTATCATTATTTATCATTATTACGTTTTGCTAAACGCACTCAATTTCCCTACACTCTTAACTCCAAACTTCAACTTGAAGTTCAGAGAATTCCACTCATGCAAATGAGTTGAATCCTTAACTAGAGGTGGTTGTTATCATGTCTAAGGCATGGACAAATCTTCATGGTATTTGTATGAGTCCAAATCACTAAACCCACCAGATGCACTTTTGTACACGTCTCACTAGATGTGACCTAAAAGGAGCTACACCTAACCAAATGACATGAAATTAGTGGCATTTTAAAGGTAACCTTAAGGTCTACCTTACTTATGTTAATCACTAACTCCAGAAATGAACTTAACCTAGGTGGAATTAACATGTAAGTGCTATACAAAAATGTTTAACACAGCAAACACTATTATAGACATGTCACACCAAAAAATGGTTTAGAAAGAGCTATACTTAACCAAATGACATGAACTTAGTGGCATTTTAAAGGTGACATCAATATCTACAGAATTCATATGGATCTTTTCCTCCAGAAATGATCCTAACCTAGGTGGATTCAACATATAAGTGTTGTACAAATTTTTAACTTAACAAATTACATATTTGAACACGTCACACTAAAAATAGCATAGAAGGAGCTATACTTAGCCAAATAACATGAAATTAGTGGCATTTTAAAGGTGACATCAATATCTACAGAATTCATATGGATCATTTCCTCCAAAAATGATTCTAACCTAGGTGGATTCAACATATAAGTGATGTACAAATTATTTAACTTAACAAATTACAGATCTGTACATGTCACACCAAAAATAACATAGAAAGAGTTATACTTATCCAAATGACATGAAGTCAGTGGCATTTTAAAGGTGACATCAATATCTACAGAATTCATATGGATCTTTTCCTCCAGAAATGATCCTAACCTAGGTGGATTCAACACATAAGTGTTGTACAAATTATTTAACTTAACAAATTACAGATTTGTACATGTCACACCAAAAATAGCATAGAAGGAGCTATACTTAGCCAAATGACATGAAATCAATGGCATTTTAAAGGTGACATCAATATCTACAGAATTCATATGGATCATTTCCTCCAGAAATGATCCTAACCTAGGTGGATTCAACATATAAGTGCTGTACAAATTATTTAACTTAACAAATTACAGATTTGTACATGTCACACCAAAAATAGCATAGAAGGAGCTATACTTAGCCAAATGATATGAAATTAGTGGCATTTTAAAGGTGACATCAATATCTACAGAATTCATATGGATCATTTCCTCCAGAAATGATCCTAACCTAGGTGGATTCAACATATAAGTGCTGTACAAATTTTTTAACTTAACAAATTACAGATTTGAACACGTCACACATAAAAATAGCATAGAAGGAGCTATACTTAGCCAAATGCCATGAAATCAGTGGCATTTTAAAGGTGACATCAGTATCTACAGAATTCATATGGATCATTTCCTCCAGAAATGATCCTAACCTAGGTGGATTCAACATATAAGTGCTCTACAAATTATTTAACTTAACAAATTACAGATTTGTACATGTCACCATATTCAAATACCCATAGCACCTTGGTAAGGCAAGTGAGATTTCCTCACATGTAAGAACCCAAATGGGCCATTATTCCTAACATATGCTATAAATAGCCCAGTCAAGCTCCCACCACAATTTTGTGGAGGGGTGACATCATCAATTACTTAAATTGCACATGCAAGCCAATTACATTCTTAGGTAAACCACAGGGTAAGAGTCCCAAAAAGTTTCTAAATTTTAAAGGGGGGTGTACCTTAGGGCAGAATACATGCATGCCCAAAATTTTTAGAATATTTAGGAGTATAAAACTCTCTAATCAATTCTTCCAAGTTCCAACCTACTTGTTCACACATTTACTTCTATAATGGGTACAAGGAGATACAAGGCTCAAAACTACCCAAGATAAATTTCTAGAATTAGTTGGGGACTAGTCATACATTTTTCATGTTGATGACCTCCAGGAAACTCACCAAATATTTTTTTTTTAAATTCCACAAGCCTTAGTAATAAAATAGTGTGACATTCATAGATTGAGAAATAGTTTTAGAGAACTCTAGTACTCCAAATTGAGCAAGGTAAATTTCTATGAGTTCCTTGGATTCTTAGCTACAATATTCATGTTGGACAGCACCCCTGATTCAAGGTAAATAGTTTTCCATATTTAATTTAGGGCTCCAGCCCTATTTAGTCTAATCACTTAGGATTCACAAGAAAATTCACACAGGCTAATATACTGCTCCAAAAATTACAAAAGTTTTACTGTAGATAGCTGGGAGCATGGGCTACAACTTTGGTATTCAAAGTTTTCTCTAAAAATGAGAGTAGGTATTTTTAATAAATCGAATAAGGGGGCTGCCTAGCATGTATATTTAAATTAAATATATGAATTAATGAAAATTTGGGCTGCGGATAGAGGTGTCACGCGAAATCGACGGTCGTGATTATCTCTTCCTCATCGCGCCTGCGGCCTGGATTTCTCGTGCCTGGGCGGTTTTGCGGGCAGTTTTCCGACGAGCTCCGGCCATCCCCGGCAAAACTACCAAGCCCTCACCTTCACCAGACCTGGCTATCGAATGGCGGTGAGGGCATGGCCGGAGGTGGCCGGAGTTGGCCTGCGGCTATTTCCCGTTTCGGGCTTGGAACATGGAAAACGTGAATGGCGATTTCGCCATTCTTCATTGAATTTGAAAAGGGAAGAATGGGGGAGGCTAGCACAAGTGGAAAGGGGAAGGAACGTTGCCTGAGCGCGGCCTTGGCGTCGGGTGTTGCGGCGGAGGAAGATTCGGTCGGCGTTTCCGGCATCCATGGCTCTTTGGGGCTGCTGAGCTCGAAATCTCCAAGGGAAGGGGGGGGGGGGGGCTCGATTGCTCTGGAAGTTCTGAATGTGGTTAGAGGGAGAAAAGAGAGGGAGTGTATATGACTGGCTTCCATTAAGGTCATTCGGCCAGCCACCTTGCCGCCCATGGCAGCCAATCAAAACCTCCTCCCCACTGCCCAAAACTGACGGGAATTACTCCCCCTGCCCAGAGGATGACTTAGGGAATGAAGGTGGGGTGCCATTTGGCACCCATTCCCTCTTTTCCTCCTCTTGGTTTCTTTGTCTTCTTTCCCCATTAATCACCTAACTCCTCATGCAATTTCTCCTCTTAAATTTCGAATTCCAGCAGGCTTGGGGGCTGGTTTCCATGTGGGCTGCCACTTTGAATCATTGGGTTGGGGCTAAGCCCACTTAGCTTGGGTTTGTGGCTCACTTGACCCATTTAGGCTAAAATGGGGAATTTGGGTTTGAGCTTGACTCACACCCACCACAATCAATGTGACTTGTCCAAATTGATGCCTTAGACCCCATGGGTCTATTCCAAGAGAGATTGAGTCAAGATGGGGTCAAACCGGGCTTGATTGCACTTATTTGCCTATAGGGGAAATTTGGGTATTTTGTTGATTTTGCCCTAATTCTCCATGGTTGAATGCACACCATGGTCCATTTAGGTCTCATATACTCCCCTTAGGGTTTAGGGGTGATCAATTTGGTCATACTAAGTCAATTGGAGATTAATTTGGGTTTTTAGCACATTTAGGTCAATTTGGGGCTTTTTAGAAATTAGCCCAATTTCCCCAAATTGATGGCCCTATGATGGGGATTTTGGGTCCATTAGGTCCCCTAAGGAGGTTGCCATAAGAGGGTGGGTCCAATTTGATCATTTGGAGTTCAATTGCCCTTAATTATGGTGGTTTGACCTAGGATTGCTCAAAGTTGACTTTTGGTCAATTTGACTAATTTGGTTGGCCCCAAGTGTCCCTAGTGGCCTACTTACCTCCTTGGAGGGTCATAGGGATCCTAGTGAGGTTATGATGGATTTTTGGAGTCTTTTGGCCACCCTTAGGCTAGGACATCAAAAATTGCTAAATGCACACCAATGTGTATTCCTTCTTAACTTGTGGAGTTCATGGGGCCTCCTTGGCCTATTTTGGGTACTTGACTCATCCTAGGGAAATATCCATGGTTATGTGAGGCGCATAAGGTGCTTTAGCCTCTTTTTAGTTCACTTTTCATTAGGGTGGTCCATGGTGGCTGAGTGCACACCAAGTGTCACCTCTTTCATTATCATCCTAAGGCTCTAGGTCACTTATCCTATTTTTGTCATGACTTGTCATGACAAAAATTCTGTATGGGCCTAGCAGTTTGGGGGATGTTACAAATCCCAATACAAAACAAAACAATTTCGTCCCCGAAATTAAGATCGGGTGTACGGGTTTTCAGATTAAGTCAAAATAAAATCAAGTACATTCTAGCAATCGGGTATTACCTGATTCAAATAATTCTGGGTAGTGTTGCTGCATTAGATCCAGTGGTTCCCAAGTATGCTCCTCCTGTCTGTGGTTGGACCAAAGGACCTTTACTAGTGGCACCTTCTTTCCTCGTAAAACCCGGATGCTAGAGTCGTCAATCCGGATAGGCTCCAAACGGACTGACCGATCTGTATCTACTGGGCCCGAGGTGCGGGCAATTTGTTGTTCTGGCTTAAGCAGGGCCCTCCTGAGCGAAGAGACGTGGAAGACGTCGTGCAGGTTCTCCAATTCTGGTGGAAGCTCCAGTCGGTAGGCTAGGGGGCCGATCCGCTCCAGGATCCTATAAGGCCCCATATACCTAGGACTGAGCTTCTTTAATCTCCGTACCCGATGACGCCATGCACCGGATGTATCTTCAGAAAAACTTTGTCTCCCACCTGGAACTCTACCTTTCGATGTCGCGCGTCGTAATATTTGGCCTGTCGACTCTGGGCTTCTAGCATTCGCTCCCGAATCAGTCGCACCAGAGCGTCTGTGTCCTCTTCAAACTTCGACCCCAGCACTTTTGGATATTCATCCTGGACCCATGACAGCGGGGTCCTGCATTTCCGACCATATAATGCTTCGTAGGGGGCCATGCCGATGCTGGAATGATGGCTATTATTGTAAGAAAATTCGGCGAGCGGCAACAATCTCTCCCAAGGTTCCCTGCGATCCAAGATGCAAAGGCGTAGTAGGTCTTCCATTGTCTGAATAGTACGCTCAGTTTGACCATCTGTCTGAGGGTGGAAGGCGGTGTTGAAGGTCAACTGAGATCCCAGATAGGCTTGAACAGCTTTCCATTCCCGCGCCGTGAACCAGCCATCCCGATCAGACACGATCGATTTAGGGACTCCGTGATACCGAACAAACTTTTCTATGAATAGCCGTACTAACGTTCCGACCGGAGCACCCTTCTTGACGGGAATAAACCGTGCCACCTTTGTCAATCGGTCCACGATCACCCACACGGAATCATTCCCGGAGTTGGAGCGGGGCAGTCCGTGTACGAAATCCATAGATATGTCTTCGAATTTCCATTCTGGCACGGGTAGGGGTTGTAATAATCCTCCAGGCTTCTTGCACTCGAATTTCACTAGTTGGCAGGATACGCAGTGTGTAACGAATCCTTCTTCATGTCGGGCCAGTACATCGACTTCCTCAGGCCTGCCGTCATTTTGGAAATTCCTGGATGTATAGAGTACTTGCTGCTATGTGCTTCCGCCATGATGTCTTCTCGGATCCTGCCCCCCGCAGGTATAAGAATCCGCCCTCGGTAGTGGACAAGACCATCACGTAAGGTAAAGTTCCCTATGGGGCCTGACTCCAGGGCTGTAAATACTGGTTTATTAAGGACGCATCTTGCCTTTGCCCAAATTTGATACGATCCTGAATATCACATGTCATGCTCATCGAAGCCAAGTATTCTTCGTAAACTTCGGGGTTGGCTTTGGATACAAGGGTGATCTTCAAGTCCTGCACTACTTTTATCACTTCCATCGTCATCAGTCGGGGTTCCGAGTCGGAAGTGCTTGCTCTTCGACTAAGTGCGTCTGCCACAGAATTCGCCTTCCCGGGATGATAGTGCATCGTGTACTGGTAATCGCACAGAAATTCTACCCATCTTCTTTGCCGGAGGTTTAGATCCTTCTGGGTGTCCACATACTTTAGGTTTTTGTGATCTGAAAAGATGTCGCAATGCACTCCATATAAATAATGCCTCCAGATCTTTAGTGCAAATACCACGGCTCCTATTTCTAGATCATGTACCAGGTAGTTCTGCTCGTGCTTCTTCAGTTGTCGTGAAGCGTAAGCAATCACATGCCCATTTTGCATTAACACCGCCCCCATCCCTTGGTAGGATGCATCCGTGTACACTTGAAATCCTTCCCTCCCTGACGGAAGGACAAGGATCGGAGCGGAGACAAGTCTGCTCTTCAGTTCTTGGAAGGCGGCTTCACACTTTGGCGTCCATAAGAATGGTGCATCTTTCTTGGTTAGAGATGTGAGGGGAAGGGCAACCCGAGAGAACCCTTCCACAAATTTCCGGTAATAACCAGCAAGCCCTAAGAAGCTCCTCACATCCGATGTTGTTTTTGGTTGGGGCCAATCACGCACTGCCTGAATCTTGGCGGATCCACTGTTAATCCAGCTCCGTTGATGATGTGGCCCAAGAAGGCTACTTCCTTAAGCCAGAACTGGCACTTACTGAATTTGGCATAAAGTTTGTGCTCTCGGAGCTTCTCCAGTACGAGTGCCAGGTGCTGAGCGTGTTCCTCCTCCGTCCTTGAGTAGATCAGGATGTCTTCTATGAAAACGATGACGAAGACATCCAGGTAGGCCTCGAATACGTTGTTCATTAGACTCATAAACGCAGAAGGAGCATTTGTGAGTCCGAACGGCATCACCGTGAATTCGTATAGGCCATACCTAGAACTGAAGGTTGTCTTCGGTATGTCCTCTTCCTGGATCCGCAATTGATAATACCCCGATCTCAGATCCAATTTTGAAAACCAGTGCGCCCCTTCTAGCTGATCAAACAACTCGTCAATCCGGGGTAGAGGGTAAGTGTTACACACTGTCAACCTGTTGAGCTCCCGGTAGTCGATACACAATCGAAGAGTCCCGTCCTTCTTCTTTACAAAGAGCACCGGAGCTCCCCACGGCGACGAGCTTGGCCGGACGAACCCCGAGTCTACCAACTCCTGCAATTGGGTGCGGAATTCTGCTAATTCCTTCGGGGCCATTCGGTAGGGTGCTCTGGACACAGGCCTAGCTCCTGGTACTAGTTGAATTTGGAAGTCCTTTTCCCTGTGTGGCGGTAGTCCGGGTAGTTTTTCTGGGAAGGCATCAGGAAATTTTTGGACTACGGGAATATCAGTCAGGGGATTACTTTCCTCTTTCATTTCAAAGCAGATCAGGAAGACTTCATCTCCTTGCAAGTGGGCCTTGACGGCTTGAATTGATGAGATTAAACGACGAGAAATAGGTTTAATACCTTCGATCACCACATCGTCGCCCTCGTGTTTTAGCATGATTTTCTTTGCCTGACAATCGATCTTGGCGTGGTTCCAGTACAGCCAGTTCATGCCCAAGATTAGATCGTAGCCCTTCATCTTTAGCAGTGTTGCCAGCGCTTCGAACATCTTCCCTCCAATCTCTACATTCATGTTACACTTGGCACATGTTTCTATCTCCGATCCGTCCTCCAGTCGCACTTTCCTTTCGACGCCTTCGAAGTGCTGCACTTGGTCCAAGTCGTCCACGAATTCTGCCGAAACGAATGAGTGGGAGGCACCCGTATCGAAAAGGGTGTACGCAGGTTTTTTACATACTAGCACTATACCTGGGTGATTTTGTGATTTTAGTTTATTGTTTGACGTAAGCTAAAGATCGGCAAAGTAGTTAAACAATTATGTAAAGAAAAACTGAGGTACCTGTGATCACATCCTCTGGATTTCTGGGTTCGGCAAGGTCCAGTGCATACATTTGCTCCGGCTGCCTGCCTCTACCTGGTGGTCCTCGGCCTCGGCCACGTCCTCGGCCTCGACCCCTGAATTATTGTGCCGGCGGTGCTGCTATAGGTAGGGGTGGGGGATTACCCCACCTCTGAGGGCAATGGGCCCGCACATGGCCTGGTTGATGACACCAGAAGCACACCGGAGGAGGATATGCCCCGCCTGCCTGCCCATGGGGCTCCTGGATCCGTAACGGCTGAGGTGCAAGTACAGCCGGGGGCCTCTGCTCTGGTTGGGGGTCCGGATGAGGCCGTCCTCTGCCTCTCTGATGTCTGACAAATCCACCACGTTGTCGGTGGTCTCGTCCTCTGTTCCCATTTCCGTCTTCTGGTGGCCTTTTCCCTCGGCCATGTACCATCAACTGATCGGCTTCTAGTCTTCTTGCTGCCTCGATGATTCGGGCTAGACTGGAATCTACCACGTACTGCAGGGAGTGTCTGAGGTCATCTCGGAGGCCCTTAAAGAACCTTTTGGCATACCCGGAGTCACTCAACTGATGAGATGTAGCAAAGCGTGCTAAATGTGAGAACTCCCGCTGGTAATCTAGCACCGATAGGTTTCCTTGCTTTAGATGCAGAAATCGTTCCTCCAAGTCGTCCCTAGCAGTTTGTGGCACGAAGTTCTCCAGCAGCGCCTCCTTGAACCCATCCCATGTGATGTCACCATATTGCAAGTCTGCAAAGGTGGTGTCCAGGGCTGACTTCCACCATCTCTTGGCATGAGATTTCAAGGCAGAAACAGCCAGGGACACTGCTACGTCCACTGGGCAACGGATCCCTGCCAGCATCTCCTGGATTGCGTCCAGCCCTTCCTCTGTCTGCACTACCGATTCAGACCCCATGTAGGATGGTGGGGAGAGGCCTCGGAAGACGCTCAACCAATTTGCCCCTGGGTTGGGGGCCTGGACCGGGGCCTGCTGTTGAGAAAATGCATGCAGAATGGCGGCCAACGTCTGGCCCAGCTCCGTCTGCTGGAACTGGGTGGGAGCTGGTGGGGGAGGAACCGCATCTTGTGCCGGAGGGACTTCCTCTTGTACTAGAGGGATCAAGTTCTGTACATGGGGAATCGTCCCCCGGGTGGGGACGTTCACCGGAGGCTAAATAAGAAAAAGGGGTTTGATTAGAAAGGTTGGCCTAAAGCATCTCATTTGATGGACAGTTTAACGTGATTTCTCCTATGGGCACACCATTGCTTCCGCTGCTAGTTTGTCCTCAAACTAACTCGAGCGGGGTTGCCCTAGGGTTGTGGACTTCCTTATTTTGGATCGATGTTGGCTAAGTTGATACCAGTTTGTAAGACCCCCTTTTTTGCGATCATTACCGGGTCTTACCGTCCAGAACCGCCATCTTGCGGTGGTACCATTTCACCACATGGTCGCCACCACAACACGCCGATCCTGCCGGCTACTCATCATTATCCAGGCCAACCAAAATCACAAAAGAAAGAATAAACTAGAAGCACAAGTCCACAATAATCACATAAAAGAGAGAGAGCATGTCCAAAATGAGAGCTAGTTATACATAATTCAAGAGTTAATCAGAGTGCGGAAAAAAAACATAAACTACAATTAGGGCCTAAGCCCGATCTAACGACGCTTTCTTCGCCTCTCGTCGGGCGAAGATATAGCACTCTATGCAGCCGCATGGCTCGACTCCCTCAATAGCGTATAACTCTGCCCTCTGACCGGGGTAGATGTGAAGCGTAGGTATATGAGGGGCCTTGCTAACCGGAGCCCTCCCGGCAGCAGCTGAGAGTCCAACTCCGGGCCTGGTCACCGTCTCAGGTACCACCCTCTGGGGGTTGACCTGCTCTCCCTGGTTCCCCTGTAATAAAGAGGTCCACTGACCGTCAGTCCAAAAGACTCAGCACATTCCTCACCGCCTCCACCCGCGACTCCTAGGCACCGTGCGGGGAGGAGGAAGCGGAGGACAACAAGGGGTAACAAAATAAGCAGATGACAGGTGGCAAGGAAAGACTAGTAATAATATATTAAATAAATTGTTCTAGCAGTTCTACTATCAATCTCAAGGTAGAGCAATAAATTAGAGGAAAAACTACTGTAGTAGTAATAGGAGCAGGTAAAGCAATATGTAAGCAGCTAGGAAAACTAACCTTAACTTATATGCGTACACACAAGGCACATAAGTCAAGGGATCTGACAAGAAGTAAACTCATCGTATAAAAGAGCCCATATAAATTTATACGATGGGGTCTCGGTTTGTGCAGACATACGATGCTATGACATGCAATGCAATGATGCAATGGTTGAATTATTATTTCATACACATGCAACACACCCACACGACTCTGTGCATACAGACCTTTAGTTCCCACTTTTCGGAGGTAGCTAACCTCTCGGGCACCTCCCGTCGTGGTCAAATGGTGGCAGAGGAGCGGGCATATCCTCACCTAGGGGGGTAAGTCACACTACCAGACCTAGGCCCTAACGTACGCTGTGTTACCGGTACCCGGTACCCACGAGCTCCTGCGTACTCTTGCTGGATCCGAAGAAACCAGAACTTTATTTGACCAGGCAGAGTTTGGGGAATCAGTCCTGTCGGACGCGCAGTAAAATAACCAGGCCCCTTTTTAAACATCTAGCACTGCCGAGTCAACGAACTGCTGTCGGTGTGACGACTAAGCCAGAACCGAAGACCCACCACAATCTGTGCACATGCATTTATATACATATATATGATTCCTTACCACCGAGCCTCCAGCTCGAAGTACTAAGCTGACTTATAAATATCGAGCCTACCGCTCACAAGACTATCCTAGTCTTATATTAAACTACGAGCCTACCGCTCGCTAGACTACACCAGTCTTATATTCTGCTACGAGCCTACCGCTCGTTGGACCAACCCAGTCCTTCCTTATAACCCGAGCCTAACGCTCGCAGGACTATCCCAGTCCTTCCTTATAACCCGAGCCTAATGCTCGCAGGACTATCCCAGTCCTTCCTTATAACCCGACCCTAACGCTCGCAGGACTATCCCAGTCCTTCCTTATAACCCGAGCCTAACGCTCGCAGGACTATTCCAGTCCTTCCTTATAACCCAAGCCTAACGCTCGCAGGACTATCCCAGTCCTTCCTTATAACCCGAGCCTAACGCTCGCAGGACTATCCCAGTCCTTCCTTATAACCCGAGCCTAACGCTCGCAGGACTATCCCAGTCCTTCCTTATAACCTGAGCCTAACGCTCGCAGGACTATCCCAGTCCTTCCTTATAACCCGTTCTGGTTGGGATGAAAGTTAACTTGTCCAGTTCTCCTACTTAGCTAGTCTTGTCTATAATTTAGTTGATCTTAGAAGCTTGGGGTGAATCCTGGACTTCCCGCGGGTTACCCGGTGAAGGGCTCGCAACGGTACTAGGGAATATGCTGGTGACTAAAGCCCAAATTCCCCTTTCCACGATGTTTATTTTATTTTGTTACTACCCGTTCTTGTATGCCCGCTTGCTCTCCAATTGCTCTAAGGTCCTAGGGTGGATTGCCATTTGACTCGGGCAGACATGTGTCGGTGATCTATTGATCACCGAACTATGTCATTCCTAGTGTCCGACTATTTCCTTGTGTTATCTATCAATCACCATTTTCACTTCTTGGTAAGTCATCCTTCGCCTCCCTTACTAGGTCCTTGTCAATTCCCTGAATTGCTAGTTTCTCTAAACGCACCCCGTCTTTATTTCCAATGACTGTCCTTGGTGAGTAAGCCCTTAGCTCAATTGGGCATCCGCT
This sequence comes from Dactylorhiza incarnata, assembly GCA_033032865.1. NCBI lineage: Eukaryota > Viridiplantae > Streptophyta > Magnoliopsida > Asparagales > Orchidaceae > Dactylorhiza > Dactylorhiza incarnata. The sequence continues at coordinate 171,853 of JAWHQI010000026.1, read as the reverse complement.
ATTTTTCCTAGAGTTAGTAACTCTGGGAGTAGTGACCATAAGTTAGGGGTCCGAATCTATGTTTCAGTTTCTACTGTTTGCAGACCAAGGTGAGATTGAACTAAGTTGACTTTCAAGGCGCAATCTTAACCCTATCATGTCCAAGTGGGTTTCAAGTCTTGTCTTAGGTTTTCAATGGGTAACGATCCGGAACCTCAAATCTTAGTCTTCATGATTTTCTAGGGGGTGTTTACTCATGAACTATATTTAAAACGGATGGTGTGCGAATAGGGTTTGTACGTCGAGTATCAGTTAGGGATCTCTATAAGTCCTGATGGTCTCCTACGTCACAGTATTGGTCTCTAGACCCCAGATCCTAAGTCTCCTATTTAAACCAAAGTGTATTTATCATTATTTATCATTATTACGTTTTGCTAAACGCACTCAATTTCCCTACACTCTTAACTCCAAACTTCAACTTGAAGTTCAGAGAATTCCACTCATGCACATGAGTTGAATCCTTAACTAGAGGTGGTTGTTATCATGTCTAAGGCATGGACAAATCTTCAAGGTATTTGTATGAGTCCAAATCACTAAACCCACCAGATGCACTTTTGTACACGTCTCACTAGATGTGACCTAAAAGGAGATACACCTAACCAAATGACATGAAATCAGTGGCATTTTAAAGGTAACCTCAAGGTCTACCTTACGTATGTTAATCACTAACTCCAGAAATGAACTTAACCTAGGTGGAATTAACATGTAAGTGCTATACAAAAATGTTTAACACAACAAACACTATTATAGACATGTCACACCAAAAAATGGTATAGAAAGAGCTATACTTGACCAAATGACATGAATTCAGTGGCATTTTAAATGTGACATCAATATCTACAGAATTCATATGGATCTTTTCCTCCAGAAATGATCCTAACCTAGGTGGATTCAACATATAAGTGCTGTACAAATTATTTAACTTAACAAATTACAGATTTGTACATGTCACACCAAAAATAGAATAGAAGGAGCTATACTTAGCCAAATGACATGAAATCAGTGGCATTTTAAAGGTGACATCAATATCTACAGAATTCATATGGATCATTTCCTCCAGAAACGATCCTAACCTAGTTGGATTCAACATATAAGTGCTGTACAAATTATTTAACTTAACAAATTACAGATTTGTACATGTTACACCAAAAATAGCATAGAAGGAGCTATACTTAGACAAATGACATGAAATCAGTGGCATTTTAAAGGTGACATCAATATCTACAGAATTTATATGGATCATGTCCTCCAGAAAGGATCCTAACCTAGGTCGATTCAACATATAAGTGCTGTACAAATTATTTAACTTAACAAATTACAGATTTGTACATGTCACACCAAAAATAGCATAGAAGGAGCTATACTTAGCGAAACGACATGAAATTAGTGGCATTTTAAAGGTGACATCAATATCTACAGAATTTATATGGATCATTTCCTCCAGAAATGATCCTAACCTAGGTGGATTCAACATATAAGTGCTGTACAAATTATTTAACTTAACAAATTACAGATTTGTACATGTCACACAAAAAATGACATAGAAAGAGTTATACTTATCCAAATGACATGAAGTCAGTGGCATTTTAAAGGTGACATCAATATCTACAGAATTCATATGGATCATTTCCTCCAGAAATGATCCTAACCTAGGTGGATTCAACATATAAGTGTTGTACAAATTTTTTAACTTAACAAATTATAGATTTGAACACGTCACACTAAAAATAGCATAGAAGGAGCTATACTTAGCCAAATGACATGAAATCAGTGGCATTTTAAAGGTGACATCAATATCTACAGAATTCATATGAATCATTTCCTCCAGAAATGATCCTAACCTAGGTGGATTCAACATATAAGTGCTGTACAAATTATTTAACTTAACAAATTACAGATTTGTACATGTCACCTTATTCAAATTCCCATAGCACCATGGTCATGCAAGTGAGATTTCCACACATGTAAGAACCCAAATGGGCCATTATTCCTAACATATGCTAGAAATAGCCCAGTCAAGCTCCCACCACAATTTTGTGGAGGGGTGACATCATCAAGTACTTAAATTGCACATGCAAGCCAAGTACATTCTTAGGTAAACCACAAGGTAAGAGTCCCCAAAAGTTTCTAAATTTTAAAGGGGGGTGTACCTTAGGGCAGAATACATGCATGCCCAAAATTTTCAGAATATTTAGGTGTATAAAACTCTCTAATCAATTCTTCCAAGTTCCAACCTACTTGTTCACACATTTACTTCTATAATGGGTACAAAGAGATACAAGGCTCAAAACAACCCAAGATAAATTTCTAGAATTAGTTGGGGACTAGTCATGCATTTTTCATGTTGATGACCTCCAGGAAACTCACCATATATATATATATATATTTTTTTTTTTTAAATTCCACAAACCTTAGTAATAAAATAGTGTGACATTCATAGATTGAGAAATAATTTTAGAGAACTCTAGTACTCCAAATTGAGCAAGGTAAATTTCTATGAGTTCCTTGGATTCTTAGCTACAATATTCATGTTGGACAGCACCCCTGATTCAAGGTAAATAGTTTTCCATATTTAATTTAGGGCTCCAGCCCTATTTAGTCTAATCACTTAGGATTCACAAGAAAATTCACACAGGCTAATATGCTGCTCCAAAAATTACAAAAATTTTACTGTAGATAGCTGGGAGCATGGGCTACAACTTTGGTATTCAAAGTTTTCTCTGAAAATGAGAGTAGGTATTTTTAATAAATCGAATAAGGGGGCTGCCTAGCATGTATATTTAAATTAAATATATGAATTAATGAAAATTTGGGCTGCGGATAGAGGTGTCACGCGAAATCGACGGTCGTGATTATCTCTTCCTCATCGCGCCTGCGGCCTGGATTTCTCGTGCCTGGGCGGTTTTGCGGGCAGTTTTCCGGCGAGCTCCGGCCATCCCCGGCAAAACTACCAAGCCCTCACCTTCACCGGACCTAGGGCTATCGAATGGCGGTGAGGGCATGGCTGGAGGTGGCCGGAGTTGGCCTGCGGATGTTTCCCGTTTCGGGCTTGGAACATGGAAAACGTGAATGGCGATTTCGCCATTCTTCATTGAATTTGAAAAGGGAAGAATGGGGGAGGATAGCACAAGTGGAGAGGGGAAGGAACGTTGCCTGAGCGCGGCCTTGGCGGCGGGTGTTGCGGCGGAGGAAGATTCGGTCGGTGTTTCCGGCATCCATGGCTCTTTGGGGCTGCTGAGCTCGAAATCTCGAAGGGAAGGGGGGGCTCGATTGCTCTGGAAGTTCTGAATGTGGTTAGAGGGAGAAAAGAGAGGGAGGGAGTGTATATGGCTGGCTGCCATTAAGGTCATTCGGCCAGCCACCTTGCCGCCCATGGCAGCCAATCAAAACCTCCTCCCCACTGCCCAAAAATGACGGGAATTACTCCCCCTGCCCAGAGGATGACTTAGGGAATGAAGGTGGGGTGCCATTTGGCACCCATTCCCTCTTTTCCTCCTCTTGGTTTCTTTGTCTTCTTCCCCCATTAATCACCTAACTCCTCATGCAATTTCTCCTCTTAAATTTCGAATTCCAGCAGGCTTGGGGGCTGGTTTCCATGTGGGCTGCCACTTTGAATCATTGGGTTGGGGCTAAGCCCACTTAACTTGGGTTTGTGGCTCACTTGACCCATTTAGGCTAAAATGGGGAATTTGGGTTTGAGCTTGACTCACACCCACCACAATCAATGTGACTTGTCCAAATTGATGCCTTAGACCCCATGGGTCTATTCCAAGAGAGATTGAGTCAAGATGGGGTCAAACGGGGCTTGATTGCACTTATTTGCCTATAGGGGCAATTTGGGTATTTTGTTGATTTTGCCCTAATTCTCCATGGTTGAATGCACACCATGGTCCATTTAGGTCTCATATACTCCCCTTAGGGTTTAGGGGTGATCAATTTGGTCATACTAAGTCAATTGGAGATTAATTTGGGTTTTTAGCACATTTAGGTCAATTTGGGGCTTTTTAGAAATTAGCCCAATTTCCCCAAATTGATGGCCCTATGATGGGGATTTTGGGTCCATTAGGTCCCCTAAGGAGGTTGCCATAAGAGGGTGGGTCCAATTTGATCATTTGGAGTTCAATTGCCCTTAATTATGGTGGTTTGACCTAGGATAGCTCAAAGTTGACTTTTGGTCAATTTGACTAATTTGGTTGGCCCCAAGGGTCCCTAGTGGCCTACTTACCTCCTTGGAGGGTCATTGGGATCCTAGTGAGGTTATGATGGCCTTTTGGAGTCTTTTGGTCACCCTTAGGCTAGGACATCAAAAATTGCTAAATGCACACCAATGTGTATTCCTTCTTAACTTGTGGAGTTCATGGGGCCTCCTTGGCCTATTTTGGGTACTTGAATCATCTTAGGGAAGTATCTATGGTTATGTGAGGCGCATAAGGTGCTTTAACCTCTTTTTAGTTCACTTTTCATTAGGGTGGTCCATGGTGGCTGAGTGCACACCAAGTGTATTTCACCTCTTTCATTATCATCCTAGGGCTCTAGGTCACTTATCCTATTTTTGTCATGACTTGTCATGACAAAAATTCTGTAGGGGCCTAGCAGTTTGGGGGATGTTACAGTAATAATATAGGAATCATCATAATCTAAAATCACATCCATTGACATTATCTTAAAAGTAGTGTATAGAGTTATAAAACCTAACATGTTCTTATTAGTAATATGGGCATATCATATTAATCCCTCCAAATGAATTTCGTTATATAGTTTTATGTTTGTTATTTTATTTCTCTTATATTAAAATCATTTTATCAAGTGAAGATTTAGTATGATAATAAGAGAGAAGTGAAGTACTTGAGTATTTAATGGCGGCCTTGGAAAATATGACATTGATATAATCATACCATATACTATGAATGTTAGGTGTGTCTGCCTTATTTTTATAAGAGTACATAAAATCTATCGCTATAATTAGTTGCAATTTGAGCGTATCAATTGACCACCTTTGAGATCAGCAATAGATGCACGTAGTTTCCCTATCCTAGCCGGTTATCACATGAAGTTCACGAAGGGTTTTTCCAAGATTGTCTCCCCACTCACGACTCTTACTGATAACATCAAATAAGTGACATTTATTCTCCTCATTTTCACTCTAGATTGCATTGAATTTTTATGTCCTGTAAGGTCATAGAGATGGATTTGCACATTATTTTGTATTTTTTATATGGAGTTAAGAAAGGAGCAACATGGAGAATATGAGAGCACATTGGATCTAAGGGAATGATTTGGGATGAGAAGGAGACATAGACAAAGGCAGGGGAGTATCATCTGAAAATGCACGGCCTACCACACGTCCGTATATCCAAACATGCATGCACAAGAATGAACATATGTAGCTACACACATGTGCTTTCATATGCATGTTCGTGCCCTTAATACAAAACCAAATGCACGCTCATGCATTCTTCCAAAGGAATGCCCATGCGCCAGCAAGTATACTTATGTGTTCTTCCTAGCTTCCACAGTTACAACAAAACATACGATCGTGCATTTATATGCACTATAGTGCATCTCCAACAGTTATCTCGACCTCCTTGGCAGTTTCATGCAACCTCCATTTCGTGGGTGGTTTGATGGAGTTATGAAAAACGCATGCATGCGTGTTTATACGCATGTCTATCTGTTTGTCCTTTTATTATAAATTCTTAAATTTCTCTTTTGAGAAAGAACTTTCTAATTCCTCCAATCATGGGGCCAAATTTCTTCACACATCCCCCTCACCTTAGAGTGCTTAGGCTTATTGTAGAGAGATTTTAGAGAGGAAATCATTGAAGATTGAAGAAACAATATTGTGATGTCTGAATTGGAGTCTGGCTTGTGGGTGTTATACAGTATTGGCGATCCTAATAGTGTTTATATTTCTATTTTTTCTTTTGTGAAATTTTTATCTGAAATCATGCAATTCTCTTTCTTTATCTTTAGTTTTTTTTTTTAGATTTTCCCAACAATGAGAGGCTAACTATCTTATTGGGATGATTGTGTAGTATCATAAATTAAGATTAGTATTTTATGAGTGAATGAATTAAATTTTCATTTTATTATGTATGATTAGAGTTCTATTCACGTGTTTAATGTGTACTCTCGTTTAGTAGGTCAATACTCTAGGTTCACGTGTAATCGTTGATATCATACCTAAATCAATTGATTTATGAATCTTGTGAATAGCATCATAGATTTAAATATCTACGAGTCACATGGTATTGGTCAATGTGATAACTACATTTCTAAATATATATTAGGTGTAGTTAGTATTTTTTACAGTGCACTAAAGCTTTTTGCTATTATTCGATCTAGGCTAGGAAATTATTATCGATTCACCCAGACCAAGGGGTTTCGACGTGCTTAGAAAATCTCTTTGTCAATTATACAAAACTCTTTATAAAAATATATCATTTCCCTTGTGATTAATTCTAATTAATGTTCATGTTATGAAACAATCACCCTAACTTTAATTCTCAATAATTTTAATCTCAAATTCAATTGTTTGTTTTTAGAATTATATATATATCAGTAGTTGTTATTTTATCAATTTATTTTATATAGAATTAGATCAAAATTAATTTGATCATTTATATAAGTTTTGTTTTAGTTAGTTGCATCACAGTTTGATATAGAATCCATGTGGAGATGGTACTTTCCCATCACTTTTTATTACTTATGTGATCAATGCAATTGTTGATATACAACATGTGTGTTAAACGGGCATATCAAATTTTTGGCTTCGTTGCCCGGGATAATTGGGCAACAACTTTGTGGTTATCATTTATCTAGCTTATTCTAGATTAGTTTTACTTTGTTTTTATAAATTTATTTTTGTATGCAAAATCATAGAGAAGAGAACACTTGCCTTTAAATTCTAAAATTGAACGCGCTCTTTCTCAATTGAGAATAGTTAATAGAAATCCAATGACAAACGCTAACGTTGAGCCCAATGGGGATAAAATACATAAAGCCATGTCTGACTATGTCATACGATCAATTGATGTTGCCAGATTAAGCATAGCTCGGTAGGTGATTAATGCTAATATTTCTGTACCATCAATTGACTATGGCATACCATCAATTGAAATTATACCTGCAATTATTCAAATGATTCAAAATAATATATAATTTAGCGGATCACCCCTAGACGACCCTAATTTGCACATCACAATTTTTTATACATTTAAGCACCATAATATTACAAGGGATGCGATTAGATTACGCTTATTTTCATTTGTATGATATATATCAGAATATGGGATAATTTAGCCCACAAATTCCTTGCTAAATACTTCCCACCATCAAAAACCGTGAAGATGAGAACTGATATCACTAATTTCCCCTAATTAGACCAAGAATCTTTATATGAAACTTGGAGAGATTTAAAGATCTTCTACCTAAATGTCCACACCACCAGCTCCCCGCATGGCTTATAGTAAAAACTTTGTATAATTTTTTATTTGGAAATAACCTTGCACTGGGGATTCAGTGGCAGGCGGATCATTGATAAAAATATCTAAAGAAGAGGGCTATGATTTTTTTTATAAGAAGTTGTGTCCAATAGTTGTCAGTGGAAATCAGATAGAAATCTACCAAGAAAGCCCAAAACAATGAGTCGAATGTAATTCAATCGATGAACAAGAAACTGGAGACATTAAATAAAAAAATTGACACGATGGCCACCACCAATGTGCAAGTCGAAGCTATGTGATCTTTGTAAAGGATTCGAACACACATCCATATATTGCCAGATTGGAAATCCATTCAATATTTCATATAATCTTGAATATGCGGGCAATGTAGATAATCAAATTAGAAATCAAAGGAACCCTATTCAAATACCTGCAATCATGGGTGGCGTGATCATCTGAACTTCTCTTGGACACAAGAAAATGTTCAACAACAACTGAGGCTCCGTTTGGGGGGACTTATTTTCACCGGTCAAGCAGTTATGACCGCATGAACCTAGCGTAACCACTTGACCAGTGAAAATAAGTCCTCCCAAACGGAGCCTGAATGCACATAGACCACAATATCATCCATAAAATCAACAATAACAAGGACCTCCATCTCAAGAAAAAATTGAGTTTGGAAGAGGTATTGTCGAAGTTCATTAGTAATACTGAAGCACGATTCTAGAACAATGAAGCCGGTCTAAAAAAACTTGAAAATTCAAGTAGGACAAGTTGCGTAGATCATCTTGGGCTGAGTGAAAGGAACCCTCCCTAGTGCAACTGAGAAGGACACAAAAGAGTTAAATATTGTCTATTTATGGAGTGGTGGGGAGATTGCAATCCAAAATGAGAGTTTGTTGAGTAAAAACCTATATAAGTCTGAGATTGAGAAATAAGTGATAGTTGAAAAAGATAGTGGCGTAGTAGAGAAGAAAAATGAGAAAGATGCGTCTCCTAATAAAGGAGAATGTAGTGGATATGAAGTTTATGAATTTCTTGGAAGTGATTAAAAACTTAAAAGTCAATATCACACTAGTGTAATCATTGACTGAAATTTCATGTTATGCGAAAGTATATAAAGGATATCTTAACTAAGAAAAGGAAGTTTGTGGAAAATGAGAGTGCGAGCTTAAATGAACAATGCTCGGCATAGTTATCAAACAACCTTCCTGAAAAGATCTTGGGAGTTTTATAATTCCTTTTGCCATGAGTTTCTTTTCAAATGCAAATGCATTATGTCACATAGGAGTTTCTATAAATCTGGTGCATTTATCCTTTTATCCCAGGTTAGGTATCCAAGTACTTTACCCGACATCCATTATACTCCAATCGACGGATGAATCCATAAAACACCATAACGGGATTGTAAAATATATTCCACATCAAATAGGTAAATTTCTCTACCCTATAGAATTTATGATCTTCGATATGGATGAAGATCCTCAAGTACCTTTGATTCTAGGAAGGTCATTTTTGTTGGAAGTGATATGGGCACGACACTACACTTGCGAGACCTCTCCGGCAAGCACGACACCTCGCGAACGCACCCTTCAATTCAGCGAGCACTCGACCGGCGAACACTACCACCTTACGCCGAGCACTTCCCACGGCGAGTACTCCACTCGCACACCTCCACTTCAACAACACAGCGAACACAACTCAAACTCAAGCGAGCTCCCTCAACTCACGGCAAGGTACAGGCTGCACGGGCAAGCACTTCCAATGCCCTATGCGAGCACTCCACGCCTTGGCGAGATGCACACGGCGAGTCCAGGCGGCGGGCGAGACTCCTTCAGCGAGAGGGTGGCGAGAACTCACGCTACACTTCCGACGAGATGACTCCTGCTCTGCGAGCTCAACAGGCTGCGAGTTCCCCCACGTGAGAAGGCCCGGCGAGTACCTACAACCCGGCGAGATGCCAACCTGGCGAGACCCGCGAGCCTAGAGGTCTTGGTGGGAACCTCCGGCGAGCTTGATCCAGCGAGAACCTTCCTGGACCTCCGCCTCCTCCACGTCAAACCTCTCGGCTGCAGCGAGGTTGATGGCGAGCTGATGTGCGAGTGCTCCGGTGAGAGCAATGGGTGAGTGCTTCAGTCGACGAGACCTCCCGGCGAGGTTGGCGGCGAGAGAAAAAATACAAAGCAAAAATATTTCCTGCAGGAAATACAATGCGCGAGCCTGTTCACTTGAAACAAAATGAAAACAAATCTTAACTCTCTCTCTATCTCTCTCGCTATTCTCTCTCTATTGATTCTGCCCAAACAATAAAGCCAAACTTTTCTATTCACTCCGCATCAAATACAAAGGGGGTACACGCCTATTTATAGGCAACAAAAACTTTACATTCTCTCTCCACAATTAATGCACACCCTCTCTCCTCTTTTTCAAAATAAAATTCATATATAAAAAAACACATCTAAAAGTTGACCTGGTCAACACAGCTCAAACCAACAAATTCCCCCTCAAGCTTGGCCGCACATGCCGAGCTTGCCTTTGAGCTTCGCGAACGTGTCTGCCTTCAATGCCTTAGTGAATATGTCCGCGACCTGCTCTCCGGTGGGACAATACTTTACTTCGACCGTCTTCAGCTCCACTTGCTCCCGAAGAAAATGATATCGAGTCTCGATATGCTTGCTCCTCCCATGTAGCACTGGGTTCTTCGCGAGCTGGATGACCGACATGTTATCTACTAACATTGTCGTTGGCCAGTCCTGCACATGATGTAGCTCCTCTAATAGCTTCCTGAGCCAGATGGCTTGACAGACGCATGCCGCCGCCGCTATATACTCCGCTTCGCATGATGACAAGGCTATAGTAGCCTGCTTCTTCGAGCTCCATGAGAACGCCGCCGTCCCCATGTAAAAACAGTATCCGGAAGTGCTCTTCCGATCATTGATATCTCCACTATAGTCGCTATCCGAGTAGCTGACTAGCTTCAACTCTCCTCCTGATGAGTACTTCAGGCCATGGTCCCTTGTTCCGTTCACATATCTTAGGATTCGCTTCGCTGCGGTGAAGTGATCCTGCTTGGGCTCCTCCATGTACCTGCTTACTACCCCGACCGCATACATGATGTCCGGCCTAGTGAAGGTCAAGTACCTTAGATTCCCGACTAGGCTCTTGAACATTGTCGGGTTCACACCTTCCTCCTCAGAGTCCTTCTTCAACTTTGTCCCTGGGTCCGCTGGAGTGGAGATAGCCTTGCTACCCTCTATCCTGAACTTCTTCAGAATTTCTTCTGCATACTTCTTCTGGGATATGAATATCCCGTCTTCCTCCTGCTTCACCTCAACCCCCAAGAAATAACTCAGCTCTCCTAAGTCCGTCATTTCGAACTCCTTCTTCATAAGCCTCTTGAACTCCTCAATCATAGTTGGGTTGTTCCCGGTTAATATCATGTCGTCCACGTATAGACACAAGACCATGATATCCCCGTTCTCCTCTATCTTCACATACAGGGCATACTCGTATGGGCACTTCACATATCCATGCTTCTGGAGGAAGGCATCTATCCTTCCATTCCACGCCCTTGCTCCTTGCTTCAGCCCGTACAAGGCTCTATCTAGCTTGCAGACTTTTCTCTCCTGGCCCTTTACCACATACCCTGGAGGCTGCTCGATGTACACATCCTCTTCCAGGTACCCATTCAAGTACGCCGCCACAGCATCCATTTGCAAGATTTTCCACCCATAATGAGCTGCCAGTGCGATGATCAACCGAATGGTGTCAATCCTCGCCACTGGGGCATAGACCTCGTCATAGTCCACTCCTTGGACTTGCCTGTAGCCCTTCACGACGAGCCTAGCCTTGTGCTTCTCCACAGCTCCATCTTTGTTCTTCTTCACCTTATAGACCCACTTCACCCCGAGGGGTTTGTGGCCTGCCGGTGGATCCACTAGCCTCCAGGTATCGTTCTTCTTGATAGAAGCCATCTCGGCATCCATCGTCGTCCTCCAAGATTTCTCCTGGGCAGCTTTTTCATAGGACCTTGACTCACAATCTGCTAAGAGGCAATACAATGAATAGTTAGTATGGATTGGGGCCGTCTCCTCATAGAGCTCCCCCACCCTCTTCATCCTGGGTGGTGGACTCTCGGAGTCACTCCGGCTTCCGCTGCCTCCTGCAGAATTTCCTCCACTTGAGCTTTCCCCTCTTGAGTGCGAGGTGGAAGCTTCCCCTGAATTCCTGCTCGGTGGTGATGGTGGCTCCACTCCACCATCCTCGGCTCCAGCCTCATGACTTCCTTCATCTTCATCCTCGAAGAACATGCCCTTCATGCTCCTCGTCTTCTCATCCCAGCTCCAGCTGCTGCCTTCTTCAAACACCACGTCTCTCGAGACTATGGCCTTCTCTGTCACCGGGTTGTAAAGCTTGTAAGCCTTGCTCTCCAGAGCGTAGCCAACAAAGATACACTTCTCGCTCCTATCGTCGAGTTTCTTCCTTCTTTGTTCCGGGATGTGAGCATGAGCTACACACCCGAAGACCCTTAGGTGCTTCACGCTTGGCTTCCATCCACTCCATGCTTCAAACGACGTCATGAACTTCACGCTCTTTGTGGGGCATCTGTTCAGTAGATACACCGCACACTGCACTCCTTCCGCCCAGAAACTCTTCAGTAGCCCCTTCTCCTTCACCATGCTCCTCGCCATGTTCATGATGGTGAGGTTCTTCCTCTCTGCCACTCCGTTCTACTGCGGGGAGTACGCCGCCGTGTAACACCCTCCCTGCTACATAGCATATAATAGTAGGTCCGGCCGGGACCCCACGCCATATAAAATGAACAGAAGAGCGCATTACTAAAATTAGCGTTAAACAGTTACAAAAGATAACTATCTCAGCATCAGAGTCGCATAACGGAAGCATGTTTAGATTCCTTTAAACCAGTTTATAACAAGTCCACATTTCTACTAGGAATGAAATACAACAAGAGTTATTTACATGAGTTTGTTTACATCAAAAAGGTGGCTTCCAGACATCGGCACGCAGGCTGGTCACACATGAACAAACGCAAACAAAATGTTTGGCCTTCAAGGGCCAGCACAGCTCAGCAGCAGGGGCTTCAGCCCGCTATCTCCCGCTAGTCTCACCGGGACCTGTATAAGCAAATCCACCAATTGGTGGGAAAACAAGCAACCGGTCAGCTTTTGCTGACCAAGATTTGTAACGACCCCGCCCCACACTCGGGGCGGCGGTGCTCCTTCCCTGCAAGTAAGAGTCAGCAGCATATATATATATATATCCGCAAACAACACCAACGGAGGCAAACCAAGCCACCCCCTTCGTGCTCTCAAGGCACACTTTGGCATACTCCCTGAGTTACGCCCTTACGCTAAGTCCTATTTGAACTTAGACAAGCAAAATGAGCTAGGCCGTACACACGAAGTTCCGGCACTCTTCCATAGTCCGGTGCACCGAGGTGCGACCTCTTCACCACTACTATGGGCGGGTTCGGATCAGCTAGGCCCGTGCTCAATTATCGCGATTCAACTCTGCACGATACGGGTAAGCGTCACCTTGTGCCCGACACTTAAAGCTGGGCTTTGCAAATTCCACAGCTTTATCTGTTATATATCCAGTCCCCAGGACATTGGGTAACACTGAATCACACAAGTTGCGTGCTGGGCGCTACCGCCGGCGCTAGCACTAGCGCCCGGCGCTAGCAACAGAACCCAGTTATGCCCGGCACTGGTAACAGAAGTCAACCCTGCTACCTCTGGGAATACACCTTCAGACATCAACACTGGTAGCTCACCTGGAGCTACCGCCGGCGCTAACGCTAGCGCCCGGCGCTAGTGACAGAACTCAGTTCTGCCACCAAATTCTGGTATTGCCTGGGAAACGTCTCCAGGACCCTTTTTCTGTACAAAACAGGACACATAACCCGAATCACAACACTTACACGGAATTATTTCCGGCACTTTAAACATCACCAATCCGGCTCGATCTGTCCAGATGGGTTTCACACATCATGCCTATGCCCGTACTACCATTCCGGACTCTATATGCAATTTGTGGGCGAATAACTTCATCCCACCGGAAGATCTGATCTACTAATTAGTAGAAGTCTTCCAAAATGCATGCAAATCAAAGGACGTACATGTCCAAGGATTAGGGAGGAGATTCGTTACCCTCGCTGGTCGTTTTGGCGCCATAGAATTGAGAGGGGATTGGATTGGCTGGAATCTGCAGTGGCACTAGCACGCAGATGCTATCTCCCTCCTGGCACGACGAAAGCGTAATGCCAATGGATCTCCCTCCTTGCTCCCAGCCCTCTGCCCTCAGCTCTTTAGAGGATTTCAGAAAATATGAGCTGAAGAGTCGGATTTCGAGCTATATGTAATTTTCCCGCTACCGCCGACGCTAGTGTTAGCGCCTGACGCTATCCTTGAGTCGGTACCGCTCGGAGCCACTACCGCCGGCGCTAGCGCTAGCGCCTGGCGCTAGCTCCCTGACTTCACTATATTTTCATTTTTGGTATTTTTTTTGCATGCACATGTATTTTGGGGTCTTACAATTCTCCCCCTCTTAAAAGAATTTCGTCCCGAAATTCAAATAGTGCAAATACTCAAAAAGACATAAAATACGATTTGTACCTCAAAGGAACAGCTCGGGGAACTCCTCACGCATAGTTTGTTCGCGCTCCCATGAAAGTTCCTCACGACCGCAGTTGTTCCAGCGGACTTTGACCATCTTGATCATTTTATTCCGCAGCTGTTTGATCTCAGTGTCTTCGATGCTAATAGGTATGACCTTTGTCTTCAACCCATCATCGACCGACACCTGACTTGTCACAAGCACTTGGCGAGGCTCTGGTACAGCTTTCCTCAATATCGATATGTGGAACACATCGTGCAGACCACTCAACTCTGTCGAAAGAGCGAGCCGATAGGCAGCGTCGCCAACACGTTCCAGTATCTCAAACGGTCCAAGGTATCTTGGACTCAGCTTTTTCAAGCGCCGAATCCGGGACACACCCTTAAAAGGTTTGATCTTGAGATAAACCCAGTCACCCACGGCGAACTCGACGTTTCTGTGTTTGGCATTGTAGTACTTCGCCTGCCTATCTTGCACAATTAACAATCTCTCACGGATTGTTTGAATAGCCGAATTTTCCTCTTCGACTTCCTTTCGCTTACACAGCTTCGTTTCACCTGTCTCCGCCCAAGATAAGGGAGTGCGACAAGCTCTACCATAGAGGGACTCGAAAGGTGCCATCTTTATACTTGCCTGATAGCTGTTATTGTAAGCAAATTCGATCATGAAAAGATGATCTTCCCACTTTTTACCGAAGTCCAGGACGCACATTCGGAACATATCCTCCAGAGTTCTGTTCGTACGTTCAGTCTGTCCATCCGTCTGAGAGTGGAAGGCAGTGCTAAACTTCAGCTTTGTACCTAACAACTGGTGGATTAGCCTCCAATCTTTCGAAGTGAAGCGCCCATCTCGGTCATTGAGGATGCTACGGGGCACCCCGTGCAATCGCACAATGCTATCAACATAAAGTTTTGCTAACTTTTCAACTGAATCGTCCTTCCGGTTTGGAATAAAGTGGGCTACCTTCGTCAAGCGATCCACGATCACCCATACGGCATCATTCCCACTCCGTGATCTCGGCAAACCGTGCACGAAATCCATCGAAAGGTCATCAAATTTCCATTCCGGTATAGGCAACGACTTCAGGAAACCTCCAGGTTTCTGACATTCCGCCTTCACCAGTGCGCAAGTTTTGCATTTTGCCACGTACAAGGCGATGTCTTTCTTCAATCCTGGCCACCAAAACAGCCTTTTCATGTCTTGGTACATCTTTGTGCTCCCTGGGTGAATTGAGTATTTGGTAAAATGCGCTTCGTACATCAATTCCTCCCGCAACTTACCCATATTTGGGACGCACAACCGACCGTCTTTCCACATCAGACCGTCGTCCAACACAAACTCTGCAGCAGTCCCATCCCCAGACTCTGCCAAATAGCGTTGCATGCTCGAATCAAGCTCCAGGGCCTGCCGTATTCTGTCCGCGAGGTCATACTGCACCTCCGTCCAGTTTAAGCACGCATTCGCACTAGAACTCCTCTCTACACAGGAGATCTCCAAGGCTTCCAAGTTCCTGATCAGACGTGGATCATACATCTGAATCCAGTTGGCCTGTGAAAAAGCCCTCCTGCTCAATGCATCTGCGACGACATTCCCCTTTCCGGGAGTATAATGTATATCAAACGTGTAGTCCCCCAGGAACTCCATCCACCTTCGTTGTCGCATACTGAGCTCTTTCTGCGTTAACAGATACTTAAGGCTCTTGTGGTCTGTAAAGATATCAACCTTCACACCATATAAGTAGTGCCGCCACAGTTTTAGAGCGAAAATCACGGCCGCCAATTCCAAGTCGTGGACCGGATAATTCCGCTCATGCACTTTCAACTGACGAGAACCATAAGCTATTACTTGACCATGCTGAAGAAGTACGCAGCCTAAGCCGCTCCCTGACGCATCACTGTAAATTTCATAACCCTCTGCACCAGATGGCAAACACAAAATTGGTGCTGTGGTCAGACGCCTCTTTCATTCCTCAAAAGCCCGTGCACACTCCGGTGACCAAACGAACTTCTGATCCTTCCTCGTCAAGGTGGTGAGAGGTAGAGCGATCCGCGAAAGGTTCTCCATGAAGCGCCGATAGTAGCCGGTAAGTCCAAGGAAACTCCTGACTTCCGCTACTGTCGCCAAAACGGGCCACTTCTGGATTGCATCAATCTTTGCCGGATCTACTGCGATACCCTCACCACTAACAACATGACCAAGGAACGCCACTGAGGCTAGCCAGAACTCGCACTTAGAGAACTTGGCATATAGTTGACTACGTCGCAGGGTTTCCAAAACTTCACGTAAATGAATCGCGTGCTCTTCTTCAGACTGAGAGTACACCAAGATATCGTCAATGAAGACAATGACAAACCGATCAAGGAACTCTCGAAAGGTCCTATTCATCAGATCCATAAATACTGACGGTGCATTCATCAATCCAAACGATATCACTGTAAACTCGTAGTGTCCGTAGCGAGTACTGAATGTTGTCTTAGGGATATCACAATTCCGAATTCGCAACTGGTAATTGCCGGACTTGAGATCCAACTTTGAATATACCGTTGACCCAACTAGCTGATCGAATAAGTCATCGATTCGAGGAATCAGATATTTGTTCTTCTCGGTCAGCTTGTTCACTCCTGACTTCCGCTACTGTCGCCAAAACGGGCCACTTCTGGATTGCATCAATCTTTGCCGGATCTACTGCGATACCCTCACCACTAACAACATGACCAAGGAACGCCACTGAGGCTAGCCAGAACTCGCACTTAGAGAACTTGGCATATAGTTGACTACGTCGCAGGGTTTCCAAAACTTCACATAAATGAATCGCGTGCTCTTCTTCAGACTGAGAGTACACCAAGATATCGTCAATGAAGACAATGACAAACCGATCAAGGAACTCTCGAAAGGTCCTATTCATCAGATCCATAAATACTGACGGTGCATTCATCAATCCAAACGACATCACTGTAAACTCGTAGTGTCCGTAGCGAGTACTGAATGCTGTCTTAGGGATATCACAATTCCAAATTCGTAACTGGTAATTGCCGGACTTGAGATCCAACTTTGAATATACCGTTGACCCAACTAGCTGATCGAATAAGTCATCGATTCGAGGAATCGGATATTTGTTCTTCTCGGTCAGCTTGTTCAATTCTCGGTAGTCAATGCATAGACGCAGGCTTCCGTCGTTCTTCTTCACAAAAAGGACCGGAGCACCCCAAGGGGAGGTACTTGGACGTATATAACCCTGCTCTAGCAACTCCTATAATTGAACTTTCAATTCCGCCATCTCCTTTGGCGCAATTCGGTACGGAGAGCATGAAACAGGTTTGGCACCTGGCACCAGCTCTATAGTGAAGTCAATCTCTCGCTGAGGTGGAGCCCCAGGAAGATCTTTCGGAAACACATCTGGATACTCTGAAATCACAGAAACATCACTCAGACTGGGTTGAGGCTTTGCAGCTCCCACTAGCACAACACATAACTCTGCGCCTTGCCGAACCGCCTTGACCACTTGGACAGCAGACATCAGTGTCTTGCTCGATCCATGCAAACCAGCAAACGTAGTCACACGTTCGGTATTCCGCCCCAGTGTGACTTCCTTAGACGTGCAATCAATGTAGGCCTGCTGCGCTGACAGCCAGTCCATACCAAAGATTACATCGAACTCTGTGAGCGGGAGTATCAGTGCTTCCAAGTCAAAGTCTTGACTCCCTATTCGTACCTTTACCACACAACCTCGATCTGCGTGCATCGAACACCCATTGGGTAGCAACACATCTAATCGTTCCTGTCTGAACGATGAAGGCACTCCAAGTTGCTGTATGAAGGCCTCCGATAGAAAGGAATGTGAGGCACCTGTGTCAAATAGTGCTCTCGCCGGATAGTTACAGATCAGGACAAAGCCTAGTACATATATGATTAACAAGCAATGCATAAGGTATGAAGTATAAAAAGCAACAAAAGCTATATACTATCGCATACCTGTCACCACATCGTTCTGTTTGATGGCCTCATGCTGGCCAAGGTTGTAAACTCTAGGCTGGGCTGGAGCAGCGTGGGATGCGGTTGACTCTGCCGCCTTCCCTTTCTCTGCCGCATAGGCCGCAACTAGCTTCTTCCCACTACGACAGTCACGTGCTATATGTCCCGGCTTGCCGCAGTTGTAACAGATGATTGGGCCTCGCCCAGTCACTCCCGATGCTGAAGATTGAGCTGACCCAGACGGTCGCGCTCCTTTCTTCCATTTGCCTTGCCCCGACTTTGCCGAGCTCGATACTTTAAACTCTGGCTTAACAACCGTTAGCTCCTTCCTGGTTTGGGACCGCTTCATATCCTTTTCTAAGGAACGAGCTGTATTAACCAGGGTCATAAACCCCTGCGTCATTGCCCCCGTCAGAAGGAACCGCAACTCTTCCCTCAGACCTTCATAGAACCGATTTGTCTTCCGTGCTTCATTGGCAAAGGTCGCTCCTGCATATCTACCCAACCGTGTAAACTCATGGAGGTAATCATCGATCATGCGATCACCTTGAGTCAGGCAGTTGAACTGATTTTCCATTTCTATCTGTTGGGCCTGTGGAAGATATCGCGCCAAGAATAGTCTGGAAAACTCATCAAAAGAGATATCGGTCAGCTGCCTTCCCACTAGCTGATGTATCTCCATCTCATCCCACCACATCTGCGCCTCCCCATCTAGTAGGAAGGTTGCCAAAGTCACTTTTTGCCCTTCCTCCATGTCCGTGGCCTTCAAGGTTTTGCGCACCTTTGACAGCCAATCCTCTGCTTGCGTCGGGGTTCCTGCCCCCGTGAACGTGGGAGGGTGGAAACTCAAAAAGTATTGCAGCTGTTGATCTGAAGCTCTTCGTGCCCTCAACGACAGTGGCCTTTCTACCGCAGGTTCGGCTGCTGGAGCCTGCACCGGAACCGCTCCCGGAGTAGGAGGCTGTCCAGGGACATGCCCTCCTGGCTGCGCCGTGAACATCGCAAATACTGCCTCAGCGATCATCCTTACGGTTTCAGCCGAAGGAGGAGTCAGCACCGAAGTTGGTGCACTACTTGCAGTCGAACGAGGGGGTCGAGAAGGCCCCGCTCCACTCCCAGTCGCCTATATATATACCCAAAACATAATTAGCGACTAAGAGATAGCATAACGCAATGAAGGAACACATAAGTTCTATCTGAATGCTACACATATACATGTAATTCATTCCTAAAGTGGACAAAACTGGTTATTTATTATGAGTTAAAGGCGACGCACACACGTGCTCACCACCCCTTAAAAGAATTCGACCACGAATTCAGACGGAAAGGGATCGAGACCCGTAGCTGATACCAATTTGTAACACCCTCCCTGCTACATAACATATAACAGTAGGTCCGGCTGGGACCCCACGCCATATGAAATGAACAGAAGAGCGCATTACTAAAATTAGCGTTAAACAGTTACAAAAGATAACTATCTCAGCATCAGAGTCGCATAACGGAAGCATGTTTAGATTCATTTAAAACCAGTTTATAACAAGTCCACATTTCTACTAGGAATGAAATACAACAAGAGTTATTTACATGAGTTTGTTTACATCAAAAAGGTGGCTTCCAGACATCGGCACGCAGGCCGGCCACACATGAACAAACGTAAACAAAAGGTTTGGCCTTCAAGGGCCAGCACAGCTCAGCAGCAGGGGTTTCAGCCCGCTATCTCCCGCTAGTCTCACCGGGACCTGTATAAGCAAATCAACCAATTGGTGGGAAAACAAGCAACCGGTCAGCTTTTGCTGACCAAGATTTGTAACGGGGCGGCGGTGCTCCTTCCCTGCAAGTAAGAGTCAGCAGCATATATATATATATCTGCAAACAACACCAACGGAGGCAAACCAAGCCACCCGCTTCGTGCTCTCAAGGCACACTTTGGCATACTCCCTGAGTTACGCCCTTACGCTAAGTCCTACTTCAACTTAGACAAGCAAAATGAGCTAGGCCGTACACACGAAGTTCCGGCACTCTTCCATAGTCTGGTGCACCGAGGTGCGATCTCTTCACCACTACTATGGGCGGGTTCGGATCAGCTAGGCCCGTTCTCAATTATCGCTATTCAACTCTGCACGATACGGGTAAACGTCACCTTGTGCCCGACACTTAAAGCTGGGCTTTGAAAATTCCACAGCTTTATCTGCTATATATCCAGTCCCCAGGACATTGGGTAACACTGAATCACACAAGTTGCATGCTGGGCGCTACCGCCGGTGCTAGCACTAGCGCCCGTCGCTAGCAACAGAACCCAGTTCTACCCGGCACTGGTAATAGAAGTCAACCCTGCTACCTCTAAGAATACACCTCCAGACATCAACACTGGTAGCTCACCTGGAGCTACCGCCGGCGCTAACG
This sequence comes from Dactylorhiza incarnata, assembly GCA_033032865.1. Taxonomy (NCBI): domain Eukaryota; kingdom Viridiplantae; phylum Streptophyta; class Magnoliopsida; order Asparagales; family Orchidaceae; genus Dactylorhiza; species Dactylorhiza incarnata. Next base: position 151,358 of record JAWHQI010000026.1, on the reverse strand, counting down.
CTAGCGCCCGACGCTAGTGACAGAACTCAGTTCTGCCACCAAATTCGGGTATTGCCTGGGAAACGTCTCCAGGACCCTTTTTCTGTACAAAACAGGACACATAACCCGAATCACAACACTTACACGGAATTATTTCCGGCACTTTAAACATCACCAATCCGGCTCGATCTGTCCAGATGGGTTTCACACAGCATGCCTATGCCCGTACTACCGTTCCGGACTCTATATGCAATTTGTGGGGGAATAACTTCATCCCACCGGAAGATACGATCTACTAATTAGTAGAAGTCTTCCAAAACGCATGCAAATCAAAGGGCGTACATGTCCAAGGATTAGGGAGGAGATTCGTTACCCCCGCTGGTCATTTTGGCGCCATAGACTTGAGAGGGGATTGGATTGGCTGGAATCTGTAGTGGCACAAGCATGCAGATGCTATCTCCCTCCTGGCACGACGAAAGCGTAACGCCAAAGGATCTCCCTCCTTGCTCCCAGCCCTCTGCCCTCAGTTCTTGAGAGGATTTCAGAAAATATGAGCTGAAGAGTCGGATTTCGAGCTATATGTAATTTTCCCGCTACCGCCGTCGCTAGTGCTAGCGCCTGGCGCTACCCTTGAGTCGGTACCGCTCGGAGCCACTACCGCCGGCGCTAGCGCCTGGCGCTAGCTCCCTGACTTCACTATATTTTCATTTTTGGTATTTTTTTGCATGCACATGTATTTTGGGGTCTTACACGCCGTCAGCTGGTGTGAGAACCCATTCTCCTTGCAGAAAGCATCAAACAGCCTCGAGGTGTACTCCCCACCCCGATCTGTCCTTAGCACCTTCAGAGCCTGACCGCTCTCCTTCTCCGCCATAGCCTTGAACTCCTTGAACTTGTCAAGGGCCTCAGATTTCTCCCTTAAGAAATATACCCAACACTTCCGACTAAAGTCATCCGTGAAGGTTATGTAGTATCTGCTTCCGCCTATTGAGGTGGTCTCAAACGGACCCGCAATGTCCGAGTGAACCAGTTCAAGCTTCCTCCTTTCTCTCCAGGACTTCCCTCCTTCAAAACTCTGCCTCTTCTGCTTCCCCTTCGTGCAAGCTTCACACACCTTCTGGGGTGGTGAGATCATTGGCAGATTTGTCACCATCCTTGAGTGAGATAGCAGCTTCAACCCCGTGAAACCCAAATGGCCCATCCTATGGTGTCATAGCCATGCTTCTTCCTCTTCCTCCGTTCTCGCGAGACAAGCTGTCTCTTGAGCATCCATATTCAGCGTGAAGAGACGGTTCGCCGTCATCTCCACCTTCACTACTTCCTTCCCTTGACCATTCTTCATTGCCAGAGACCCATCCTTCATCTGGACGCAATAGCCTCTCTCCACTAACTGCCCAATGCTCAAGATGTTGGTCTTCAACCCTGGCACATAGTACACATCGTTCAGGTGTACTCTCTCCCCGTTCAGCTTCGTCTCGACCAAACCCTTTCCTTCCAAGGAGATCTTTGACGCATCCCCGAAGCTAACCTCACCCCCAATGGGTTCAAGGTTTGTGAACATCTCTCTATCTCCACACACGTGGTTGCTCTCCCCTGTGTCCAGGTACCACACTTCACTTCTCCCTCTTCCGCACCTCGGTAGGTTAGGAACATCATCGGGTTTCCACCTACAGCATTGTTCCCATTGTTCCTAGCCTCCGCATAGTGGTTAGCTTCTTCTCTCTTCCTCGGACTCCAGCAGTCGTAGCTCATATGCCCATACTTGTTACAGTTGTAACATTGTACTTGGGACATATCTCCTCGGCCTCTTCCTCTTCCTCTTCCTTCTTGCCATCCACCTTGATGTTGCTCCCCCTCTTTCTGGTAGTTCTGATTTCTCCCTTGATCTCTACCTCCTCTTCTTCCTCTACCTCTTCCTTGGTGACCTCGGCCACGCTGGCCGCCTCCTCTTCCTGAACTTTCCCCAAAGTTCAACTGGGTCTGGAGTGCTTTTCCCAAGCCACTCGCTTCTTCATCATCTTGCAGCATCCTGTACTCATGAGCTTGCAAAGAGCCTATAAGCTCGTCAACGGTCATCAAGTTGAGGTCCTTCGATTCTTCGATCGCCACCACTATATGATGGAACTTCTTGGCCATAGATCTCAACAACTTCTCCATGAAGCTCACATCCTCGATTGTCTCCCCATTTCTCTTCATCTCGTTTGTGAGCGTCCGCATACGAGTCACATAGTCACCGACCTTCTCGGTGCTTTGCATCTTGGTTACTTCATACTCCGCACGGAGGGACTGCATCTTCACCTTCTTGGCCTTCTCAACCCCTTGCATGGAGCATTGCAACACCTCCCATGCTTCCTTAGAGGTTCTCGCGTCTGAGATCTTCTCGAAGGTTGCTTCGTCAACCCCTTGATACAACAAGAACAAAGCCTTCTTATCCGCCTTCCTTGCCTCTCTAAGTGTTGTCTTCTGGGCGTTAGTCAACGTCGCCTCTACTGCAGCAGTGCGCTCCTCATACCCATTCTCCACTACATCCCACAACTCCTTGGAGGCAAGTAGCACTCGCATCTGTATACTCCAATTCCCATAATTGGTCTTCGTCAGCTTGGGGACTTGCCCCGGCATAGCTCCGCTCGTCTCCATCACTTCTACTCCTCAAACCTTCCGAGTCACCGCAAAGGTTTGCAACCTCGCTTTGATACCACTTGTTGGAAGCGATATGGGCACGACACTACACTTGCGAGACCTCTCCGGCAAGCACGACACCTCGCGAACGCACCCTTCAATTCAGCGAGCACTCGACCGGCGAACACTACCACCTTACGCCGAGCACTTCCCACGGCGAGTCCTCCACTCGCACACCTCCACTTCAACAACACAGCGAACACAACTCAAACTCCAGCGAGCTCCCTCAACTCACGGCAAGGTACAGGATGCACGGGGAAGCACTTCCAATGCCCTATGCGAGCACTCCACGCCTTGGCGAGATGCACACGGCGAGTCCAGGCGGCGGGCGAGACTCCTTCAGCGAGAGGGTGGCGAGAAATCATGCTACACTTCCGACGAGATGACTCCTGCTCTGCGAGCTCAACAGGCTGCGAGTTCCCCCACGTGAGAAGGCCCGGCGAGTACCTACAACCCGGCGAGATGCCAACCTGGCGAGACCTGCGAGCCTAGAGGTCTTGGTGGGAACCTCCGGCGAGCTTGATCCAGCGAGAACTTCCTGGACCTCCGCCTCCTCCGCGTCAAAGCTCTCGGCTGCAGCGAGGTTGGCGGCGAGCTGATGTGCGAGTGCTCCGGTGAGAGCAGTGGGCGAGTGCTTCAGTCGACAAGACCTCCCGGCGAGGTTGGCGGCGAGAGAAAAAATACAAAGCAAAAATATTTCCTGCGGGAAATACAATGCGCGAGCCTGTTCACTTGAAACAAAATGAAAACAAATCTTAACTCTCTCTCTAACTCTCTCGCTATTCTCTCTCTATTGATTCTGCCCAAACAATAAAGCCAAACTTTTATATTCACTCCGCATTAAATACAAAGGGGGTACACGCCTATTTATAGGCAACAAAAACTTTACATTCTCTCTCCACAATTAATGCACACCCTCTCTCCTCTTTTTCAAAATAAAATTCATATATAAAAAAACACATCTAAAAGTTGACCTGGTCAACACAGCTCAAACCAACAATTTTTAGCTACCTCAAAAGTGGTAATTGTTGGAAGCGCTACGAATGGGCACGTGGCCTTACTATCACCGGACACTGCACTTGGCGAACACCTCTCCGGCAAACACACCACCTTTTTCGAACACCCTCCACGGCGAACACGGCAGGCGAGCCGGCGAGGACTCCTGCGAGGTGGCAGCGGCGAGAGCTCCTACGCGAGCTGGCGGCGGCTCCTGTAGGCGAGATGGCAGGGGCGAGATCGACTCCGGCGAGCTGCACCTGCGACGAGTGCGGGCTGCCCCTCTCCTCCACGTCCAGCGCAAGGCGTGCAGAAAACGCGAGGGCCACCGACAAGATCCTCCTGCGGGAGGTGTATCGGCGAGATGGCTGGCTAGATGAGATAGCGAGAGAGACTATTCCTACGGGAATAGAATAAAACTTTTTCTCTCTCAACAAAACTCTCCCTCTCTCTCTCTCTCTATGATTTCTGCCAAAACTCACTTCTATTCTAAAACTTTTCAAAATCTACACAAATACAAACATAACTCTCCTATATATATAGGAGTTGGCAACCAATCATACGCTGCCACCTAGTTACTACAATAAATGCACTCTCTCTCCTTACCTTTTCAATTAATACAAAATAAAGCTTAAAATAAGATAAGTTGGCCAAGTCAACAAGACCAAAGCCAACAAACTCCCCCTCAAACTTGGCAGCACATGCCAAGTTTGCCTTTGAGCTTTGAGAACGTCTCCACCTTCAATGCCTTAGTGAAGATATCCACGACCTGCTCTCCAGTGGGGCAATACACAACCTCAACCGTCTTCTGCTCCACCTGCTCCCTAAGGAAATGATACCGGGTCTCGATATGCTTGCTCCTCCCATGCAGCACCGGGTTCTTCGCAAGCTGGATGGCAGACATGTTATCCACTAACACTGTCGTTGGGCCATCCTGCACATGATGTAACTCTCCCAGAAGATTCCTCAGCCAGATAGCTTGACAAGCACATGCCGCAGCTGCAATGTACTCTGCCTCGCATGATGATAAGGCTATCGTAGCCTGCTTCTTTGAACTCCATGAGAACGCCGTCGTTCCCATATGAAACACATATCCGGAAGTGCTCTTCTGGTCATTCACATCACCTCCATAGTCGCTATCCGAGTAGCCGACCAGCTTCAATTCTCCCGCAGATGAATACTTCAAGCCATGGTCCCTTGTCCCGTTCACATATCTCAGGATCCTCTTCGCCGCAGTGAAGTGGTCCTTCTTGGGCTCTTCCATGTACCTGCTCACGACCCCAACCGCATACATGATGTCCAGTCTGGTGAAAGTCAAATACCTTAGACTCCCAACCAAACTCTTGAACATCGTTGGGTCCATACCTTCTTCCTCCGAGTCCTTCCTTAGCTTCGTTCCGGGATCAGCGGGAGTGGAGATAGTCTTGATACCCTCCATCCTGAACTTCTTCAAAATTTCTTCCGCATACTTCTTCTGAGATATGAAGATGCCATCTTCTTTCTGCTGCACCTCAACGCCCAAGAAATAGTTGAGCTCACCCAAGTCCGTCATCTCGAACTCTCTCTTCATCATCCTCTTGAACTCTTCGAACATAGCCGGGTTGTTCCCGGTGAATATCATGTCGTCCACGTACAGGCATAAGATCATGATATCACCGTTCTTCTCGATCTTCATATACAAAGTGTACTCATACAGGCACTTTATGTAACCATGCTTCTGGAGGAATGTATCAATCCTTCCATTCCAAGCCCTCGCTCCTTGCTTCAGCCCGTACAAAGCTTTGTCCAGCTTGCACACCTTCCTCTCCTGGCCTTTCACCACATACCCCGGAGGCTGCTCGATGTACACATCTTCCTCCAAATAGCCATTGAGATAGTCTGCCACAACATCCATCTGCATGATCGTCCACCCATAGTGAGCTGCCAGTGCGATGATCAACCTGATGGTGTCAATCCTCGCCACTGGGGCATAAACCTCGTTGTAGTCCACTCCTTGGACTTGCCTGTAGCCCTTCACGACGAGCCTAGCCTTGTGCTTCTCCACAGCTCCATTCTTGTTCTTCTTTACTTTGTAGACCCACTTCACCCCGAGGGGTTTGTGACCCGCGGGTGGGTCGACCAGCCTCCAAGTGTCATTCTTCTTGATAGAAGCTATCTCAGCGTCCATCGCCATCTTCCAAGATTTCTCCTGGGCAGCTTCATCATAGGATCGTGGTTCACAATCTGCTAAGAGGCAATATAGAGAAAAATTAGTATGCAGCAGTGTCGTCTCCTCATAGAGCTCCTCCAACCCCTTCATCTTAGGTTGTGGACTCTCAGAGTCACTTCGGCTGCCGCTTCTTCCACCAGAGCTGCTTCCGCTTGTGCTAGTTCCTATTGAATAGGGAATGGAAGCTCCCCCTAAATTTCCACTCGGTGGTGATGGTGGCTCAGCTCCACCATCCTCAGCTCCTGCTTCGTGACCACCTTCTTCCTCATCTTCAAAGAACATCCCCTTCATGCTCCTTGTCTCCTCATCCCATCTCCAACATCTATCTTCTTCAAACACCACATCCCTTAAGATTATGGCCTTCTCCGTCACCGGGTTGTATAGCTTGTAAGCCTTGCTCTCCGGAGCGTAGCCCACAAAAATGCACTTCTCGCTCCTTGAAGTATCTAGTTGCCTACCTAAATCACCTAGAGGGGGGGGGGGGGGGGGTGAATAGGTGATCTCTACGTCTTTTGCGGAATTAAAAATAAACGTAAAGCACAACACACAAAATTAATCACAGCCACAGATAACACCAGGAATTTATAGTGGTTCCCCGTACTTGGGTACTCCACTGCCGGCCTCGCCAATCTAGCACCACAGCTAGACTTGACTACTCACTAAATCTCGGATCAGAAAGATCCTACAGTCTCGGAGTCAAACTCCTACAAACTCAGAGAGAACCTCTCTTACAACTCGGAGAAAACTTCTCCTACAACTCGGAGAACAACCTCTCCTACAACTCGGAGATAACAACTCCTACAACTCGGAGATAACAACTCCTACAATAGATTGAAAAGGGTTTGAACAATACTAAACCAGATCTGAATAACAGAGGCGTTTTCTTCCTTCTTCTTGAATGGCTTTTGAGAACGATGAGGAAGAACAACGATCCTTCAAATCTGTCTTTGGCAATCCGAAACGATCCAATAGAGATTGTAGAACCTGAGTATGGATCAATCGAACCCTTCTTGATAGAAATCGCCTACTCCAATGAGAAGAACGATCTCCAATCGTAGACGACGGCGAGCGGCGTTTTTCACGTTCTTTTTGATCGGGAGAGAGATTAGGGTTAGAACGATTCTTAAAAACTTCTTTTTAAATAACCCAAGAGCAACTCTATATATGGAGAGGAGCGATTTAGGTTAAAACGGTCTTAAACGTACTCAAAATAGCCGTTAGAAACGAAGAGGGGCGATCACGATCCGTCAGAACAGAGAAAACGAAATTAGAAATTTACGGACAGATGTCTCGAGACATGAGGGATCTCTCGAGACATAAGGGATCTCTCGAGACATGAAACGGAGAAAGCAGGAAAGAGATGTCTCGAGAACTAAATGATCTCTCGAGACATTACAAAAATTTCAGACTTAAGATCTCTCGAGACAAACACGATCTCTCGAGACATGTCTGATCTCTCGAGACATATCCTTAGGAAAAAAATTTTCCACAAAAATTTCTTTTCTTCTCTTGAACACATGCAGCAGCCGCACTCCAAAGTCTTCAATAGTCTTGAAAAAGAAGTGTACCCCAATAGTGAGATCACACATGAGTCATCACCATGTTTCATATAATGAGGGATTACATTTTATGAAACTGTGTTTGCAGACCCATTGTGACCTGACATTGGCTTACACTTAGCCATGATAATCTGCAAGACAATACTAGAAAAGCATATCAAATACAAAAGCAATTCAATCTTAGTTTAAGGGTGACTTCTCACAAATCAAGGTAATTGTGAATGCAATTTCCAACAATCTCCTCCTATTTGTAGAAGTCAGAACCCTGTACACTAAGTTGAATTACAGCAGTTAAAGAATAAATATGCTACACTACACAAAGATATAGAAATGAAAAAGTAAAGAACATCAAAACATCAAATATATATATATCTAAATTTGAATTGTTCAGAAGACTTGATGTTCACTAAATCATAATGAAAACAAAATATGTCTTATCAGCATCATCATCATCATCCTTCAAGACCTCCTTTTCCTCTTTTCTTCTTGTCTGGAGAAAAAGGCATGAGGCTTGGGATGGTAAAACGGAGGAGGTTCCGGAGCATCAGCATTATTATAACCAAACGCTCTGAAATGAATCCTTCGCTTCCTTTGAGCTGTCTCATGCTTTTCCCATTCTTGAGAGCTGTAGCATTCAGATCTGTTCATTTTACCTTCATGAACTAGCTTGTAGGTTTCAAGAATAATGTCTTTTGAGACGGGGCTCCAGATTTCTGGATAACTTTTCTCAGCCTTAGCTTTGCACTGACCTGTAGAGCTAGAACTAGGAACTGATCGACTGGCAGAAGAACCTTCACCAAATTTTCTTTTTCCTTTGGTCCCAGCCCTATCTGATTGATCTTCAACTATAGAAGCCTTCCCAAGTAGTTCTTCTGGCCTGGGAGAAAACTGAGGAACAGGAACATCTGGATCAATCGCCAACTCAGGAAAAATCTGATTATGAAGCCACGTTGCTGTTTTGAATGAATAAGCATTAATATCAGCAACTTGCTTCAACATCCTGGAAGAGAACTGCTCAAACTGAGAATTCCATGAGCTTTGAAGAGCAGAAACGGAGCTTTCAATCAAGTCTGTCATTTTAGCTACTATATTTTCCTCCCCCTTTCTGACTTCTATAGATAGGGTTTGGAGAGTATCATCTTTGAACTTTCCGACTTCATCAACAATTCTGAACGTATTGGCTTCAGCCTTGTCAGACACTGATTCTTGAAGCTTTGTCAGTATAACAGTCTGAGTCAACACTGTGCCTACACCTTCAGTTGCATGATCAATTTGCTTGCTCCCTAGGCTCATCAAATCAGAGAGATTTTCATAATTGGATTTTATCTTAGCTAACTCTCTGCCTAGTTCACTTTCAACTGAGGAAATTTTCCTGTGAACAGTTGTCAAAGAATTTTCAAACTGTGCACTCTGCTTCTTGAGCAGTGCTTCAATCTTTCCTAGAAGAGAATCTTCTGCACAACCTAGCTCATCTGGAGCATTCTTGGTTGTAACATACTCTGACTCCCCCTCAACATGTACTAGGGGAGGTGACAATTCATAAACTGACATGACATCATCATCATCTATGTTAAAAACAAAATCAGCACCAGACCCTGCCTGTTGGCCACTGGGACTGTGCTCTTCAGATACTGGAAGGGATTCTGTTGGAGCTGATGAGGATTTACCTTTGGCTTTTGAACGGATTGGCAGCTTGGCAAGACCTGAAGCTTTAGAGCGAGTTCGAGAGGAAAGTGGCAATGATCTTACCAAGGGTGCTTGATCTTCAGAAGAAGGAGCTGGAGTTTCTGCTTCTCTTGCAACTGCAGATTTAAGAGTCTCCCCCTCAGAAGGAGCACCAGCCATTTCCGGCTTCTTGATACGAATGTCCCATCTCTGCAAGGAGCTGACATCGATCTTCTTAAGGTGATGGATAACTGTACCTTTGGACATGTTGAAAATAGCAGGGTTAAACTGATTTAGAAACAGTGAGATGATCCGGGCAAAGTTAGGAGTGTTTATGCAAGCTTTGATATTTGAGAATAAGATTGAGGCCCAATCTCTCTTCTTTCCAGTAACAATGCCAATCATCAACAGAAACATCTCTTCAGACACATGTCCTTGAGAGCCTGTCTTGCAGAAAAGTGCCTTTGAGATAATGTCCAGCAGGAGCTTCCCTACAGCATTCAACTTATTCCTCTTAACTGTAGAGAAATCTGAATCTAGACCACAGAACCTTGTTGTAGTCAACCAATCAGTGTCAACTAGCTCTTCTTCAGCTTCCACTTCAGACAACTGCAAATACTTAGCGAGAGTCTCTGGAGAGACTTTGATTTTGATACCCTTAACGAAGGAGATCAACATACTTCCTTCCTTGATTGGCTTCACATTGATGAAGAATTCTTCAACCTCTTCAAACAGTATCCGGCAAGGATGCTCGAGAACGAAGGTGAGACCAGCGACATCAAGCATACAAAACAGAGTATGGAACTCATCGGATAAACTTGCAAGACCTAACCGAATTACCTCGTTGCCGACTCCGATTTTCGGATGAGGAGAGGGAGCCATTGCAGCAAGATGGAGGGAGGAATGTTGAACGAAGAATCACCGAGAACCACCACAGCACTGAGACCGGTCGCAGACGATCGTCGCTCGAGAGGGAGACGAAAGGTCGAGGAGGTCTCGGGAGATGACTCGCGTGAACATCAAGTTTTCCGATTTCGTATATATATATATTTTTGATTTTACGGAAATTCGAAAATTATAAAAGGGAAATAGCGCGTACCTGACGGTTGGATTCCAAAAAAAAATAACCTATGTTTCGAGAGATACACCGTGTCTCGAGACATCACTTTATTTCGAAATTTTCTTCTTGTCTCGAGTGATGACCTATGTCTCGAGACATGACCTGTCAAAAGAGAACTTCCTGTCGCCAAGGTCTTGATTGACTTGACCATTACTCCATGTTGAGCATTCCAAGTTCCGTCTTGAAGAAAGAGAACTTGGTCTCATCCAGTGGCTTCGTGAAGATGTCTGCAACTTGCTTATCCTTGGGGACATAACTCAAATTTATGTCACCCTTCTCAACATGCTCCCGGATAAAGTGATATCGTAGCTCGATGTGCTTTGTCCGACTGTGAGAGACTGGATTATTTGCGATAGCAATTGCACTGGAAGAGTCGCAAAACATAGGAATGTTTTTGAGCTTCATGTTGTAGTCTTGAAGTTGATTTCTTATCCAGAGAAGTTGTGCGTAACAACTGCCAGCAGAAATGTATTCCGACTCGGCGGTTGATATTGCAACACAATTCTGCTTCTTGCTACTCCAGGAAATAAGTCTCCTTCCGAGGAATTGACACGTCCCAGAAGTGCTTTTCCTGTCGTCTTTGCTACCTGCAAAGTCTGCATCTGAAAAACCAATTAGTTCACTATCATTACTTCTTGGGTACCATAAGCCAAGATTTGGTGTGCCTTTAAGGTATCTCAAGATTCGCTTTGCAGCAGTATAGTGGGATTCCTTAGAGTTCACCTGATATCTAGCACATACACATGTAGAGAACATTATATCAGGTCTACTGGCAGTAAGGTAGAGCAATGAGCCAATTATGCTTCTGTACTTGGTTTCATCAAAAGGTTTCCCTTTCTCATCCTTGTCCAGAGACGTAGCTGAGCTCATTGGAGTCCTCATAGAGGTTGCACTCTCCATTCCAAATTTCTTAATCAACTCCTTAGTGAACTTTGTCTGAGAAATGAAGATTCCATCTTCAGACTGTTTCACTTGAAGTCCTAAGAAATATTTCAGCTCACCCATACTGCTCATCTCAAATTTCCCTTGCATAAGTTTAGAAAACTTTTTGCAGAGGTTATCATCCGTAGAGCCAAATATGATGTCATCGACATAGATTTGCACTAGCAAAATCTTGCCTTTTACTTCCCTAAGAAATAATGTCTTATCTATCTTTCCTCTTGTGAACTTGTTCTCAAGAAGAAAGTTAGACAGCGTCTCATACCAAGCTCGAGGAGCTTGTTTCAAACCATATAAAGCTTTCTGTAATAAATAAACATGATTGGGATGATCAGGATTAACAAAACCTGGGGGTTATTCAACGTATACTTCCTCTTTAATGTCTCCATTTAGGAACGCGGATTTGACATCCATTTGATATACGGTGAAACCCTTGAAAGCAGCATAAGCAAGGAAGAGTCTGATCGCTTCGAGCCTTGCTACTGGAGCGTACGTCTGATCGAAGTCGATGCCTTCCTCTTGTCTGTATCCTTTAGCTACAAGTCTGGCTTTGTTCTTTATGATTGTTCCTTCTTCATCCAGCTTGTTTCTATACACCCACTTTGTTCCAATGACATTTTTTGTCTTTGGGTTTTGGAACAAGTGTCCATACTTTACATCGTTTGAACTGATTTAATTCTTCTTCCATAGCAATTATCCAGGATGGATCTTCATTTGCCTCTTGGAATTTCTTTGGTTCGACCTGCGAAAGAAAACTTAAATGCATATTTTCGTTAATGGTACCTCATCTTGTTCTTATTCCTTCATGAGGATCTCCTATGATTTGATCAACTGGATGATCCCTCATGTGTCGTAGCCCGAGGTTCCTAGCATGATTTGAACCAATAGAAGTTTCTTCTGCTGTTGGAGTATCTTCCTCCACTTGGAGTGGCTCTTCATCAGGAAGATCTTCTTCATAGATTGTTATTGGGGGAATCTTGATGAAGTTTTGAGAGTTTTCTTCAACTGGCTGATCCAAGCTTAAGTCCTGCAGCTTTGAACCTGTGTCTACAGAAGAAATGCTAGAGGAGCTGCTTTGAAGCATGCTCGTCTCATCAAATACAACATTAATAGATTCTTCTACCACCAGGGTTTTCTTATTAAAAACTCTATATGCCCTACTATGGCTACTATATCCTACAAAAATACCTTCAAAGCTCTTTTCACTAAACTTAGTTTTGTAGTGCTTTCCATTGTTTAGCACAAAGCATTTACTACCAAAGATTCGAAAATAAGAAATGGTCGGTTTCTTGCCTTTTAGAAGTTCATAAGGAGTCTTTTCATGGTTTTTGTTTATGAGTGCTCTGTTTTGCACATGACATGCAGTATTGACAGCTTCAGCCCAGAAATATTCAGGTAGTGAAGAGTCACTCAACATGGTTCTGCAAGCCTCAATAAGTGTTCTATTCTTTCTCTCAGCTACTCCATTTTGTTGTGGAGTTCGAGGAGAGGAAAACTCATGAAAGATACCGAGGCTTTCACAGAATTCTGTCATGGATCCAGATTCAAATTCTGTACCATGGTCACTTCTGATTTTGACCACCGAACAGTTAAATTCATTCTGGACCTGCCTGACAAAACTAGTGAAAGTGTCAAAGGTATCTGACTTATGTTTCAGAAAGAATACCCAGGCAAAACGAGAGTAGTCATCTACAATAACCAATGTGTAGGATTTTCCTCCTAAACTTCTAATTTGCAAAGGACCAAACAAATCCATATGAAGTAGGTATAAACACCTGGTTGAATCTTTGCCAATAATGCTCTTAAAGGTAGCTCTTGTTTGCTTGCCTTTTACACATGCATGACAAGGTTTATCTTTAATGCACTTAACATCTGGTGCATCTCGCACTAAGTTTTGAGAAAACAATTTATTAATAGTTGTGAGATTTATATGTGCTAATCTCTTGTGCCATTGGTCAACAAGAGATGCACTATCTTTTGCCAAAAGACATACTGGTGTAGAAGATGATATACAAAGAAAATTTAAACAAAATATGTTTCTACAGCGAATGCCTGATAAAATCGTTTCATGATTTTCAGCCGACTTTATCAAACATTTATCTTTATGAAAATCAACAATGTATCCTTTATCACAAAGTTGACTTATGCTTATCAGATTATGTTGTAATCCTTCCACATAAGCTACATAGGAAAAAGATACATTTCCATTAGAAATCATACCATAGCCTTTAGTTATTCCTTTGTCTGAACCGCCAAAAATAACTTTTGGACCGTTCGCAACTGGAATGTAGTTTTGCAAAAGGCTTCTTGTCCCGGTCATATGCCGAGAGCATCCACTGTCCAAGTACCAGATAGGATTTTTATTGGCCTTTGGACATACCTGCAAAAAATAAATCATTTCGCCTTAGGAGCCCAAACAGATTTGGGTCCTTGGTCCCGTGTCAGTTGAGCACCACGATAAATGTTAACATTGCGAGTGGTCTGCCTTGCAACGTTCACTTGTGGTCTCCTAGTATACGTTATATTAAACCAACAATCAACGGCAAAGTGACCAATTTTACCGCAGCACCAACAGTCGAATCTGTTGTACCTTCTCTTTACACTCTCCTGCTTAACTTTTTGATCGTTAGCTCTTGCAGGAGCAGCCCTTTTAGATGAGGATGCCTCATGGGGGCAACACACACAAGGTGGTATTGTCCTCTTCGGCTTTGGTGCAACAGCCTTCACTTTTGGTGCTTTCTTAGCACTCGAACCATGAACAAATGGACCGTACCCTTTCCGATTAATCTCTTGATAGGGTGCTTGAAAAGCACTATCACCAAAGTTTCGGGGAGGAGCCCATTCCTTATGATCATTCACAGGTGAAAAAGGAATTGGTCGTGTGAAATGACCATAGGAACTCTCCATATCATAAGCATTCGTAGGGAATATGACTCTCTTGAATGCTACAGGCTCTTGATGAGCTTTCCCTTTTTCCTTGGTAGTAGCTTTCTTAGCAACCAGACACTTCTTCTTAGCAATTGTATTTTTTGAAAAATTGCTAGTACTAGCTTCATGCCCTATACCGCTTCCTTTTGCCTTAGTGGTAAAAGTACCAATAATTGGCAGAACAGTTTTAGGTTGAGAGAATGCTTCAACCAACTTCTTCTCAGCCGCAAGCTGTTCCTCCAAGACTTTTATCGAATTATCTCTCAAGGCAAGAGTCTCTTCCGAGCTTTTGATCTCGTCTTTCAAGGCTTGGACTTCCTCTTTGAGAGAAGAAAGTTCTTCAACTTCTTTTCTCAAGTTAGATTCCACCTCCTTGAGAGCCATGATCTCCTTACCCTGAGTTTTGACAACCTTTCGACACTTGTCAAAGCTTTGGAGCATTTTGGTATATTGAGACATGAGCTCAGATTCATCGTCTGAGAGGTTATCCTTTTGTTCAGCCGAAGCATAATCAGAATCAGATAGGATAGTGTGATCATTTACCTTTCCGGTGTACGGGGGTGCTTCTTCATCATCAGACATAGCCATCAGACCGAAGTAAGCTTCTTCTTCATCACTCGACTCATCGGAGTCACTGTCGCTCAGAGTTTTGGCTTTCTTAGCGACGAAGCTTCTATCTGATTTCTTCTTTCCATGAGTGGATTTCTTGTCTTCTTTTCTTCCACCTTCTTTCTTCTTATAGGGACACTCAGCAATCATGTGCCCTGGCTTATTACAACAATAGCAAATAATGTCAGAAGAAATGTGTTTGTTCTGTTTGGATTTATACCTGTCATTATTGCTTGAGCCCTTCCTGTGATATTCGCCATCACGACGAGAATATTTATGATCCGAGGAAGACGGCTTGTTGTTCATGTGCCTCCGCTTGTTCAGCAGTTTCTTAAACTGACGGGAGATTAAAGAGAACTCCCCATCAGACAGTTCGGAACAGGAGGAGCTGGCTTCCGATTCTTCTTCAATATCAGATTCCTTTTCTCTGATCGGTATCACTGCTTTGCTCTTCTTTGAATTCTCTGCCTTCAAAGCTAAGGTTCTTTCTTTGCTTGAAGCTCGATTTACATCCTCTTCAGACTTTCGGATGTTCATTTGTAATTCATGAGACAACAGCTTCCCGAACAGATTTTGAGGTTCTAGACTTGGCAGCTTTCCAAACTCTCTAATAGCAACAATCTTGCTATCCCAGTCTTTTGTTAGGGAACGCAAGAATTTGTCATTTAGTTCACCGTTTGTGAACTCCCTGTCGTAGTTCCTCAAACCATTGACTATCTTGAAGAATCTTTCGTACGCATCAGCAATGCACTCCTTCTTATTCTGCTTGAACGCCTCGTACTCTTGATTAAGTAGAGATCTTCTATCTTCTCTTACCTCGTCAGTACCTTCCATTAGAACAATTAAGGATGTCCACATCTCTTTGGCTGATTTGCAGTGGATTAAGTTTTGCAACATGGAATCGTCCACTGAACTTGCAATTGTGTTTTTAGCCTTCTTGTCAAGAGCAACAAGAGCTATCTCATCCTTAGTCAAATCCATCATTTTCTTAGGTATCTGAACAGTAGGATTTGTTGACGAAGCAGTCATTGGCACATGGGGACCTTCTTCCACGACTTGGAAGATTCTGGGATCTGCAGCTTCCATATAAAAATGGACTCTTTCCTTCCACATAGGAAAGTTGGCCTTGGTGCAGATGGGCAATTTCAGAGAGGATTCCTTGACTCTATCCATGGCTTGCTAGCAACTAGAAGGATGGATCCTGTTCAAGGTGTTAACCTAGCAACGAACAGCGACCCTCTGATACCAATTGAAGTATCTAGTTGCCTACCTAAATCACCTAGAGGGGGGGGGGGGGGGGGGGGGTGAATAGGTGATCTCTACGTCTTTTGCGGAATTAAAAATAAACGTAAAGCACAACACACAAAATTAATCACAGCCACAGATAACACCAGGAATTTATAGTGGTTCCCCGTACTTGGGTACTCCACTGCCGGCCTCGCCAATCTAGCACCACAGCTAGACTTGACTACTCACTAAATCTCGGATCAGAAAGATCCTACAGTCTCGGAGTCAAACTCCTACAAACTCAGAGAGAACCTCTCTTACAACTCGGAGAAAACTTCTCCTACAACTCGGAGAACAACCTCTCCTACAACTCGGAGATAACAACTCCTACAACTCGGAGATAACAACTCCTACAATAGATTGAAAAGGGTTTGAACAATACTAAACCAGATCTGAATAACAGAGGCGTTTTCTTCCTTCTTCTTGAATGGCTTTTGAGAACGATGAGGAAGAACAACGATCCTTCAAATCTGTCTTTGGCAATCCGAAACGATCCAATAGAGATTGTAGAACCTGAGTATGGATCAATCGAACCCTTCTTGATAGAAATCGCCTACTCCAATGAGAAGAACGATCTCCAATCGTAGACGACGGCGAGCGGCGTTTTTCACGTTCTTTTTGATCGGGAGAGAGGTTAGGGTTAGAACGATTCTTAAAAACTTCTTTTTAAATAACCCAAGAGCAACTCTATATATGGAGAGGAGCGATTTAGGTTAAAACGGTCTTAAACGTACTCAAAATAGCCGTTAGAAACGAAGAGGGGCGATCACGATCCGTCAGAACAGAGAAAACGAAATTAGAAATTTACGGACAGATGTCTCGAGACATGAGGGATCTCTCGAGACATGAAACGGAGAAAGCAGGAAAGAGATGTCTCAAGAACTAAATGATCTCTCGAGACATTACAAAAATTTCAGACTTAAGATCTCTCGAGACAAACACGATCTCTCGAGACATGTCTGATCTCTCGAGACATATCCTTAGGAAAAATTTTTTCCACAAAAATTTCTTTTCTTCTCTTGAACACATGCAGCAGCCGCACTCCAAAGTCTTCAATAGTCTTGAAAAAGAAGTGTACCCCAATAGTGAGATCACACATGAGTCATCACCATGTTTCATATAATGAGGGATTACATTTTATGAAACTGTGTTTGCAGACCCATTGTGACCTGACATTGGCTTACACTTAGCCATGATAATCTGCAAGACAATACTAGAAAAGCATATCAAATACAAAAGCAATTCAATCTTAGGTTAAGGGTGACTTCTCACAAATCAAGGTAATTGTGAATGCAATTTCCAACACTCCTATCATCGAGCTTCTTCCTTCTCTGGTCTGGGACGTGAGCATGAGCTACACACCCGAAAACCCTCAAGTACTTGACACTTGGTTTCCAGCCACTCCAAGCCTCGAATGGGGTCATGAACTTCACACTCTTCGTGGGGCATCTATTCAGTAGATACACCGCACACTGCACTGCCTCCGCCCAAAACATCTTCGGCAACCCCTTGTCCTTCACCATACTCCTTGCCATGTTCATGATGGTGAGATTCTTCCTCTCTGCGACTCCATTTTGCTGTGGTGAGTATGCCGCCGTAAGTTGGTGTAAAATCCCATTCTCCTTTCAAAAGACATCAAACAGCCTCGAGGTGTACTCCCCACCTCGATCTGTCCTCAGCACCTTCAGTGGCTGACCACTCTCCTTCTCCACCATCGCCTTGAACTCCTTGAACCTGTCAAGGGCCTCAGACTTCTCTCTTAAGAAGTATACCCAACACTTCCGACTGAAGTCATCAGTGAAGGTGATGTAGTACTTGCTTTCGCCAACTGAGGTGGTCTCAAACGGACCCGCAATGTCCGAGTGAACCAGTTCAAGTTGTCTCCTTGCTCTCCGAGACTTCCCTCCTTCAAACATCTGCCTCTTCTGCTTCCCCTTCGTGCATGCCTCGCAGACTTTCTGCGGAGGTGAGATCATTGGCAGATCCTCCACCATCATGGAGTGGGATAGCAGCTTCATGCCCGTGAAGCCTAAGTGACCCATCCTATGGTGCCACATCCATGCTTCCTCTTCTTCCTCCGTCCTCGCGAGGCATGCCGTCTCCTGAGTATCCATCTTTAATGTAAAGAGACAGTTCGTCGTCGTCTTCACCTTCACCACCTCCTTTCCTTGACAGTTCTTCATTGCCAGAGACCCGTCCCTCAACTGGACGCGGTAGCCTCTCTCCACCAACTGCCCAAGGCTCAAGATGTTAGTCTTCAAGCCTGGCACATAGAATACATCATTCAGATGCACCTTCTCTCCATTCAGCTTCACAACCACCAAGCCTTTTTCTTCCAGCGAGATTTTCGAAGCATCACCAAAACTAACCTCACCCCCACTGGGCTCAAGGTTAGTGAACATCTCCTTATCTACGCACATGTGGTTTCTCGCCCCTGTGTCCAGGTACCACACTTCATTTCTTCCTTCCTCCGCTCCTCGGTAGGTTAGGAACATCATCGGGTCTCCAGCGCCAACATTGTTCCCGTTGTTCCTAGCCTCGACATAGTGGTTTGCCTCTTCTCTCTTCCTCGGAGCCCAACAGTCATAACTCATATGCCCGAATTTATTACAGTTGTAACATTGGACTTGGGTCATATCTCCTCGGCCTCTTCCTCGGCCTCTTCCTCGGCCTCTTCCTCTTCCTCTTCCTTCTTGCCAACCTCCTTGAGGTCGCTCCGCCTCTCTCTGGAAATTTTGGTTCCTTCCTTGATCTCTACCTCCTCTTCTACCTCTGCCTCTGCCTTGGTGACCTCGGCCATGCTGGCCGCCTCCTCTTCCGGAGCTCTCTCCAAAATTCAACTGAGTCTGGAGTGCTTTTCCTAAGCCACTCGCCTCTTCATAATCTTGCAGCATCCTGTACTCATGGGCTTGCAAAGAGCCTATAATCTCGTCAACGGCCATCTCGGTGAGGTCCTTCGACTCTTCAATCGCTACCACCACATGACGAAACTTCTTGGACATAGATCTCAACAACTTCTCCATAAGACTCACATCATCGATCGTCTCCCCATTGCGCTTCATCTCATTTGTGAGCGTCCGCAGATGGGTCACATATTCACTGACCTTCTCGGTGCTCTGCATCTTCATTACTTCATATTCCGCACGGAGGGACTGGAGCTTCACCTTCTTTGCCTTATCAACCCCTTGCATGGAGCGTTGCAACACCTCTCATGCCTCCTTAGAGGTTTTCGCGTCTGAGATCTTCTCAAAAGTCGCTTCGTCGACCCCTTGATACAACAAGAACAATGCTTTCTTATCAGCCTTCCTTGTTTCTCTAAGTGTCGTCTTCTGGGCGTTAGTCAACGCCGCCTCTTGTTCAGTATTTTGCTCAGTATAGCCATTATTCACTATATCCCACAACTCTTTCGACGCTAGAAGCACCTTCATCTGAATGCTCCAGTTACCGTAGTTCGTCTTCGTCAACTTGGGAACTTGCCCTAGCATGGCACTACCCATCTCCATCGCTTCTACACCTCAAACCTTCCGAGTCACCGCAAAATTTTGCAACCTGGCTCTGATACCACTTATCGGAAGCACTACGAATAGGCCGCGTGCCCATTCGTAGCGCTTCCGACAGTAATAGACATAGGGAATGGCAATTTAACGCTCCAGCTGGGAGAGGTCATGATGAATGTGTTTGATGTGTCTTTTTTAAATACAAAAAATTAAAATATATCTGTTTATTTCTATTAAGCTGTTTGAGTGTATAGGACATGAAAAAGAAGATGAAAAGATTTAGGTGCAAAGGAGAAGAAATAAAGGAAGATATTAGAGAGTTTGATAAAGGAAGGAATAAAGAAAAGGAAGAAGGTTTAAAATTTTATACCACGAAAAACTTGGAAATAACAAAGAGAAAGCAAATGTCGGAGAGTGGCAGAAGGATGGCCAAAGCATACCCGGATTATTCTCCCTTTAGGATGTATTATCTTGAAAATATCACAAAGCTTCCAAACTATAAGTCATCACTATGGTGATGGCACAATTTGAGCGTAATGCTTCAAGCTAGCAAAGTAAAAAAGACCGTTTTAGGGAGGCACCCCATGCTTATCATTTTTAATTTGTTTAATTGCTTTAATTATTATTTTTTATGCTAGTGTGTTGTATTTAGTATTATATATCTCCTAATAAGTGGTATAAATGCAAGTGGAGAAGTTCACTATACAAAATTGGGAGGAGGTAGCCAACCTATACTCTTTATCATTCAAATGTGGTACACTCTACACTGAACTCTATTATTTAGTGCATTATAATTAGTTTTTATCTAAGGATCTAAATTTTTTGGGAAAATAATTCAAATATCATTAATATTGAAATTTAAGCTCAGCCGTGCATTTTCACGTACTGTCGTATGTCCAGAGGCACAACCGTGCATCCCATGTGTCAGAAAAGGCACTGATTACCATTCATCGCGCACCACGACATTCATTACCATGATGAATGCACGCATGTGCGTCGATTCACACGCTCGTATGTTCTTCCAGATTAAAATGAATGGGTCCGTAAAAACATCATTTTCACATAAATTTCTAATTTTTCACCTTCACCACACCCGAGCACTCAATCCACGGGAGAGAAAATATGAGAAGCAATCATTTCAAGGCTAGAGAGCGAAAATCTACTATACACGAAGGTCATATTTTCAATTGCAATGAGTTTTAAGAGGAAAATCTATCCCTAGAGGGGAAAAAGATGTGAAGAGGGAGACTCGAGTAATCTACGACAAGTTTAGCAAACAGTGACAAAAGTAATGTTAAATTTTCATCCGTGATACAAAGATTGAGGTATGACGTCTTTAGAGGGCTTTCATTTTTAGAGTTGATCAGGTGTATTGCTTGGGATCCATTAAGCAAACAAAGCTTAATAGACGAGATTTAGGAAATAGTAGATATCCCGGGTTGGGATAAGTTTTTCTCCATTGTTGAGGACACGTGCTCAGAGCTGACTCTTGAGATCACAAGCACCTTCATAATGGACAAAAACACCAATGGTTGCGATCACCCTACCACCCTAAAGTTTTGTATGGGTGTACATTGCGCATGATATGTATTACCCAATTTTCCATCTATATGGGACTCTATGATGAGCATTACATTCATACCCTAGAATATCAATAACATATTACTAATTTTCCGTGTGACATTAGCCCAACCGCTTTCCGGGCTTCGATTAGCACTCAACCTAAATATGAAGCACGAAGGTCTAACCACTCCACCATACACATCATTGCTCTAAGATACATACACTTCGTACTCACCCACTCACTTTGCGCTTAGAGAGAGAGAGAGAGAGTAGTGCGTAGATCAGAATTATTCTTCTTCTATAGCCACCAACATAGAGTTCCCACACACTTGGACGTAGCACTTGCTAGATTTTTCTCGCACCATGCGGAGACCCCCTATTAATCCCTATTCCCTCTAGACCCCCTTGGGTTTGAGTTAGGACTTGAGTTGTGAGTAGAGGTCATGGTATGACCCTAGGTTACCTTGAACTTAGGAAAATTGCTATAAGCACCCCAAAAGTGCACAAGTCAACCTAGGCCAATTTACTTCAAATTGGGCTCACCAACTCAAATTAAGCTTACCAATAGGTTTCTAACCTAAGAGAGACCCAAGTGACCCAAAAGCCCCATCAAGTGGTCCAATATGACCAAAGTCAAACTTTCCCTAATTTGGGCAAAATCACACTTATTGGCTAAATTGGCCCAATTGTGGACCCACCATGGCCCAATGAGCATTGAGTGATGTCATGGGACTCATGAACATCAAGTAGGGTTATCCCCACCCTTAGTTGACCAAGTCAACCATGAAAAGTCAACATAAGTTAAATTGACCTAAATATGGATTTTCAAAGGGCTAACCTAATTTCATGGACTAAAGCACACATAGGCAACCCATCCAGCAAACCACAGGTCCAATTACCTCCCATGCCCTCTGATTTTAGGAAATGGATGACATGCAAGTGTAATTTGGGCAAATCCCCTATTTAAAAGAGACAAAAATGAGGAAATTGTGGAATTCCCTCCAAGTGGCACTCAATTCCCTTCCCAACTCTCTCCATTCAACTCCTCGATAAATTTCCATTAAAAGCTCAGCCAGAGCCCATTCCAAATGGCACCTAGGAGGAGCATCCAAGGTGTTAGACGAACCTCTCCCAATGGCAACTCCATATACTCACCTCCCCAGCTCAAACTGAGCACACCATTGCTTCAGAAGAGGGCAAGGAGTTGAAATCAAGTTTTGAAGTGGAGGAATTTGTGGAGTGTAGAAAAATCGGCAAGGAGCTCATCTTGAGGTGGCCGGACATGGCACTAGACGATTTCCCCATCAAAAAGCTTCAAATAAGGTATGTTTCTCCTCCTCTCCCCTTGTGCTAGAATCTAGATCTATTTAGGTGAGAAATCGGGCTCAATTGAGCCCAATTCTATGGGAGATTTGAGGGAATTTTCGGGCATTTTTCCCTTGCTCGGGTTCGTCGGAGAGGCGGCTTATGACCACCTTGTCGCCGCCAATCAACGACCAACAACTCAACGGAGGTGGTGCTGGTGGTGGCCGACAGTGGTGGTCACCAGTTGGCCGAGAAATCAAATTCGAAAACAGTCCAGCTCAGGTCAATCTAGACCGTTGGCTGGAGGTAGGAGATGACCAGATGCCGTTGGATTGCTCTATAAATTCGTGCAGATGATGTATTAATATCTATATGGTTTTTATTTCATTTAATGATATCTGTCACATATTAATATAGATACTTCTAGGCTAAAATCAAGACCCTTAGGGGCAGATTTAGGAAAAGTGTAAAGTACAAAAGTTGTAGATTATGGTCTTACCTTATTAATGAACTTTAAATCTGATTTGGTGTCCCACAGCCCCCAGAATTTCAGTTTTACTGAGGGGTGTCCTAAATGTGCCCTAGACCATATTTTGTGAATAACTCTTTCTATGTCGTTTGCATGGACCTACAATTTTGTCCATGCATGAGTAGTACCTATATGGACCTACCATCCAAAAATCAAAATTTTTGGATGATATGTTTCTATAGCTTTGTTAGAAATATGATTTTTCATATAAATAAAATTAATGTAACTAAACTAACTCAAATTGACCCAAATCTTGGGTGGCAAGCTAATTAGACCATAACTAGTCACTGGTAAAATTTAATGTCATTTGGACATCTGCATGTTGGTGTATTACACATGTATGTAAAGGGGAATTTGGTTTGCATATAATACTATAATGCAGTACTAGATTTACATGGTTAAATCAACTCAAAATAACCCAAATTTTGGGCACATGGATAATTTGATTATGCTTAATTGGGCACAAGGATAAGTTGATTATGCTTAGTCTCTGACCAAATTTTAAGGTCATTTGGACATATGCATGATGGTGTATTACACATGCATGTGTACATATAGTGTAAGTGACTTGGTGTGCACTTAGCCAAGTTTGATGTTTCGTGAATTGATAGATATTCCCTTGGTCAATTCATATGAAATTCAAAACAT
Organism: Dactylorhiza incarnata; assembly: GCA_033032865.1. Lineage (NCBI taxonomy): Eukaryota > Viridiplantae > Streptophyta > Magnoliopsida > Asparagales > Orchidaceae > Dactylorhiza > Dactylorhiza incarnata. The sequence continues at coordinate 127,846 of JAWHQI010000026.1, read as the reverse complement.
GCACTTGATATCATGAGATCACATACCTCAGTGAAAATCGTGAACATTGGGGTTGAATTCCCTAGGCAATTAAGGTTTATGTGATTTTGTCACATTAGGTACAATTAAGAGATCTAGGGTCAAATCTCCCTAGATCATGATGAAACTCTGGAATCGTACTTTAAAGGGTGTAATTACACCCTGGAAAATTTAGTTAAAATTTTAGAGCTATTTTAGTCCATTTAATTGTACTTACCCAAATTACCCCCAATTACTTTACCCTACCTCTTTATGAGCAAATAAATTTTGAATGGCATGAATCTGGGTGGTTAAATCTTTGAGATCATTAGTAGCCTCAGGGAATTTTATTCAATTTAATTGATGAGTATTTATTGGGGTTCCTTCACAAAGTGAAATTTTAATGTCTTCCTTAATTAATTATAAATGATGGTCAAATTAATCTGGAAAATTGTGAACTAGGTAGTTAGACATTTGAGATCATTGGTAGTCTCTGGGACTTTTATTTTATTTATGTGATGAGTATTTACTATGGTCCCTTCATAAGGTGGAATTTTATTGACTCTTAGAATAATTAATATTGCTGGTCAAATGAAGTTAGAAAATTATTAAACTTGTTTAGTAGATTTCTTAGATCATAATAATGTCCTGATAATTTGTCACATTTATTATCTGATGATTCACAATAGTTCCTTCATAAAGTGGAGTTTTATCATTTTCCTTTAGTAAATATTTTTGCTAGTCAAATGGAAATGGAAATTTATGAGACTTATCCAGAGGACTTATTATATCACCATAATACCCTTATAATTTTGTTTCATGATGATTTACAGTAACTCCTTCACAAAGTGGAAATAATGAGCTTATATGATTTATTTAATTTTAATGATAAAATACTATTAGAAAAATGTCAAACCATGTTGATGTTCATTTTAGAGTTATATAAATACCTGGAAAATTTATTTACAGCATTTGGATGAATAATTGTACTAGATCCTTCATAATGTTATGAATCGTATCCTTGGATATTTAATTAATTTCCTGGAATTTTATTTGGCAGAAAATTATGAATATTTGTTGGACATTGTTTTGGGTCATAACAAAACTCAGTAAATTTTATTAGACCCTTTGGGCCATGCTAGTTGACACTTTATGACAAATCGATGGATTCCCCTAAATAGTAAGAAGTTTGATTATTAGGAACAAACATAATCATATTCATGTAAAGAAGATGTAAATTAGGTACTTATCATTTGTACAACTTCTGGAACCATATTTGAATATATGTTAGCTATGATGGCCATGTAGTTCCCTTTTTGGTCATGTATCATGTTTGAGGACAATTTGGTCTGCTGGTAGTAAAGGTGTAGTATTTGATCTAGACCCCATTTGATCTTCACACACAGAATTATTAACTCCTGGGAGATTGGGTACCTCATAGATTGATTGGTAGATCAACCAATTAGTGTCAGCACTTAATGTTTGGGTTTGGGGTGCGTTTAGTAAAATTATCAATATGGGATTTTGATAACGATAGGTTAAGGGATATGAGGGGAGATCCACCAGCAACTAGAGGTCATGATTAATATCAGAATGTGGAACCATTAGATAGAGATTGAGTGATGACTTGAAGATGTAGTTAGTCACTAAGAAAGAGCAAGGATGGATGTTCAATTGAACATCATCGCTTTTCCGTCCCGGTAATTGTAAACCACCTTATGAAGTTAGAGTAACTAGAGAGGAAGTGTGTATGAAAGAATGGTTAGCTGTGCTCGGGATTGACGAAAGATCGTCCTTCCCCTTAGAGAGTTATAAAGCGCTGAGATTAATTCAAGTGAAATGATAAGAGGGTAATTTTATGGGTAGTTACCAATAATACTAAGTGTCTTGAGGAAAGGGAACTTTGGGGTGTCATCCCATCGTAGTTTCTAGTACCGTAGCGAGCCCCTTACAGGGTAATCCTCGGGAAGCCCAAGATTAACCGTAAGCCGTAGGAATAAGATGTTATAAGAATAAATTAATAACACACTCACCCACACCCCGTGGTTACGGGAGCCTAGTCTGTTTCGTGCTGCGAGCAGTAAGCTCAGTGTTTGAAAGAGCGGATTGAAAGTTAGGTGAGCTTACAATTCAGTAGTGTTTGTTAATGACGGGCGGGTTAGCCCGGGGGAGCTTATGGCTCGGAAGGTTATTAATGATTTTGTAACAGTCCTGGTCCAAGTTTCATATTATTCCAAGGAGTATTTACCCTTAATTATTATTTGTTACATTTGGTGTGCGTATAAGGGTTTACACTACAAGTGCTATGTTAAGACTTCAATAAATTCTGGGAAAATTATCATGGCATAATAATGGTCTAAGAACACCAAATCCTAAGTTTCACATTTTTAACAGGAATATTTGACCATAATTTCTATTAAACATAAATGGGGTGTAAATAGGGATTTACACTACAAGTACCATTAAAATGTCTCTATAAGTTCTGAGAAAATTATCCTAGTTTAATAATCATCTAAAAACACTAAATCCAGAGATTTAGAATTTTACAAACTATTTTACCCCATTAAATTAATTAATTACAAAAGGGGGTTTTTCCTCAATAAATTGATAATTACCACAAAAATTCATCTAAAGATTATGATAAAATTTACAGAGCTATAGAATCACCAAGGAAACCTACTAGAATAATTTCATAATTCTCCAAATGCATATGAGACCTAAATGTCATATTTGAATAAATTGACCTAACCAAATAAATCAAATTCAGAGAAATAAATGAAGTCCAAAAATTCCAACAAAATTACTAAATGTGCCTTTCCAGTCAAGGATCCATTTCCCAGAGTTTTGGATTAATCTTAAGTTTTTGATTCAAATTATTCCATTAATTTAAAAGTGTGACAATTTTCATTTAATTAGAAACTTTAGGAAAATAATTTCCAAAAATCATGAAACTTATGACAATGATGTATATCCTCATGACATACACTAACCCCAAGGTTTCAGAGGCATGCAAGATGATTCCCACCTTTAATTCCATCAAAAAGCTCAAAAGCCCAAATTGACTAATAGCACCCCAATTTTTCACTTAAGACCCTAACTTCATTTTGAAATTCAGAGAAAAAGCCTCAGGCACATGTGATGAAATTTTAACCAGGGATTTAGATATATATAAAGAGCTCAGCCCCCAAATTACGGGGTGTTTGGAGTTATACAACTCCATAAATACCAAAAATTTACTTTTACTAATAAATAACATAACTCAATGGATACACATCCAATAATTCCCAAATTTAAACCCTAGGTGTGTCCTCATACCATGCATGCATGGTAGAAAATTCAAGTGATTTGGGTAAGCCAATTAAAAGTTATAGCCTTTTTAATTTCAGCCCTACACAAGGAGCAGTCCTAGGGAAATGGGTGCCCTGATGTCCACAGTGAACCAAATCAGTTGATTCAAGTGGCAAATGAAAGTAGACTCCTAATGCTACAGAAGTTATCTCTCCCCTTTTTTGTAATTATGGCTTCTAGGGCCTTCAATTTTTGCATGCAAACCACTGCATATTTAAGTTTTGACCAGTCTCACAAGAATGACTACTGTGGACCCTACAGTGGTTCAAATGACCTGATCTAAATTCCTACTGAAAATAGACATCCATATCTACAAATCCTGTCTCTGGTCATTTTTCATATTAAGGCCTCTAAAGGCCTCTAAATAATTAAGCAAAGCCATGAAAGGAGTGTGACAGCTTATTACATTTAATAATTATACAAATACAAATGAAATAACTGATCCAACACGAATCTCGGCGCAAGATCGTGTGGCTTCCCTTCATCGTCCCTGACAGCCAACGGCTGCGATCTATCCCGCCTGGGCCAACTTCTCCGACCCTTTCCCGGTCATCCACGGCCCACCACCGCCGGCCACCGCCTCCACCACCTCCGTTGAGGTGGTGGCCATCGATTGACGGTGGCACTGCCGCCTGAGAGCCCGTCTCCGGCGATCCCGAGCAAGAAAAGAGCTCGGTAAAACTCCCTCGATCTCACATGGGATCGGGCTCAATTGAGCCCGATTTCTCTCCTAGATGAATCTAGATACTAGCACAGAGGGAGAGGGGGAGAAATCGTACCGATTCCGAGCTTGACGACGGGTAATGTGGTGGTGCGGCATGGCGGCGGCGAGCTCTGGCGATCCTCCCAGAAATCCCGATTTTCCACTGTTTGTCTCACTGTAAAGGGCTAGCTCCACTCCTCTCGACCCTCTGAAGCTGATGGAAGGGTTCGTTTGGGCTGAAATGAGCTGTACACATGGTTTTGGACTTTGTAAATTTCGGCCCCAACATTGGAAGCTCCTCCTTGCCGCCATGTGTCACTGCTTCAACTGGAATTCGGCTGAGCAGTTAATTGGGAGCTCATCTCTATCCTTGGGCAGAGGAATGGAGGGCCACATGGCCTCCATTCCCAAATTTCTTCTTGTCCTTAATGGAGGAAGGGGGGGAAATTCCACTTTTGCCCCCATGCATGTCTTTGCATGTTGGAAATAGGGGAAAAGGCTGGTCATTAAACCTATGGGCTTCAGAATGGGCTTTGGGTGAGGGTCTTAATCCATTGGAATTTGGATTAATTCCAAATAAGCCCAATTTAGGCAAAGTTGACCCTATGTTGACTTTTGGGTTGACTTGGTCAATTGGGTGTGTTGACTGGTCCAATGTGTTGACATTGAGTCCAGTGACACCACCCAAGGTTGGTTGAGTCATGGTGAAGACCTAAGTGAGCCAATTTGACCCAAAGGTGTGATTTTGACCAAATTTGGGGAAATGTTGACTTTGGTCAAATTGGTCAAATTGTTGACCCCATGATGGGGCTTTTGGGTCAATTAGGTCCCCCATGATGTTATAATACTAGGGGTGAGGTCAATTTCATGCTTTGGGGTTCAATTGAACTTATTGGGGAGGATTTGACCTATGTTGACCCAAGTTTGACTTTGGTCAAATTGGGTCAATTGGTGACCCCATGATGGGGCTTTTGGGTCCATAGCATTCCTTGGAGTGTTTATCATCTATTGGGGGAGTCAATTTGCAAGTGTGAGTTCATGTTGAGCTAGTTTGACCTAGGTTGACTTGTAACACCCTGCCAGTACGAAGAGTATAACAGCAGGTCCGGCCGGGACCCCACGCCATACAAACCACACTAGCTAGGAGTTAAAAGGTGATAACCAGAAAAGTAACAACTAAACGAGAGTACAAAACGAAAGCGGAAGCATTACTTAAAATCATACAAAAAGAACTGTCCACTATCATAGGAATGTAACCAGAATAAGAGTTACGGCCTTAAGGCCTTACATCAAACCAATGTACAAAACTCCATACGACATACATCGGCACGTAGGCCGGCAATACATGAGAAAACAGGAAAAGAGGCTGGCCTTCGAGGGCCAACACAGCAAAAAGGGCCAACGCCCGCTACTTCCCGCTAGGCTCACCTGCACCTGCATAAGAACATTCCACCAAGCGGTGGCAAACAAAGCAACGGTCAGCACAGCTGACCAAATTATAACGACCCCACCCCTTTCCCGGGGTGGCGGAGATTCTACCCTGCAAGTAAGCCATACTAGCACAAGTACTAATCTAAAGAAAGTGCAACTACACAAGGTGAGGTTTCAAGCACAATCAATCTTCTAGGTTGAGCATCAAAAAGAAGGGAACCTAGGTATGCACATGATGTTGGTTGGGTTCACCCGAAGGTTTCCCACAACCGCCTAAGCAATCGCATGAGGCTAAACATAACATCAAAATCACAACGCTCCACCCTAAGGGTCACAACCTTAGGTGGGAAACAAGAGCTTTTGGTCGGTCTAGGTATGACACCTTCCACGACCTCTCCCATGATCACACGGCTTTCATGAGGAAGGGACCTCTCGCCGATCTGCATGGAAACGGGTTCGGTTCAGCTTTGCCCGTGCTCTAATCGTCGCGATCTATCGCACGACGCGGGTACGGCTTCACCTCGGCCCGTAAGGGTTTAGCACTTTCAAGTGCTACAAAAAATATACGCTACGCACCTAACCCCTTCACAAGGATCTAGGCTTCGCGAATTCTCAACAAGGGAGCTACATACGCTCCGCATCAATTTCGTGGTGAAGGTTTGCCTTCATCCAAACCTCAAAGCATGGGGCTTTCGTTAGGATCTTCACAAGACGCCTACACTTAACTCCCGCAATACTATAGGTGAGTTCACGGAGTCATTCTCCGGCACGCATTCTAGGCCTAACCTAAATGCAACGTCGCAAATCAAGCATCACCGATTCGGGCTCACGGCCACGAATAGGTTTCACACACAATGCCTAAATCCGCACGACTACCGGATTTTCTACATGCAATATGCCGGGGACGGACACAATCTACCCGGAGTCCCGAAGGACTTGAGGAAATCCTACACTTCACCCATTTGGTGAAAGAGATACCTCATGCAAGCAAAGAAAGAGGAATAAATGGAAAAATACAAGTCCAAAGTTCGGGAGGAAGAATCGTTACCCTAGACGTGTTCTTCTTCGCCATGGATCCGAGATTCTACGCGGAGGGAAAGAACCGCACCGGGCTGCACTCTCCGGATCTGGAAACGGCTCGCGAAACGGAGCTCCGGAGCTCCGTCAATGGCGAAATCTCCTCTTCTTCTTCCTTGCCCCCTTCTTCTTCCTCTAGCCTAGGAGAGAGAAACACTATGAAATAATGAGGGTTTAATCCCTCTCCAAAGCCCTAAGACCCCCCAGCAATAAATCCCAGCCGTTGGATCTAATTCCAAGAAATTTGATCGGTCGGATCCTCTTCTCCGCTCAAAATCGCGGAACAGAATAAACAGGGCGCACGATCACAGGCGCACGGTCAGTGGTCGTGCGCGACGAGGGCAATGGTCGTGCGCACTATCCGGGACAGAACTCTGAATTCTTGCGAATAAGCGCACGATCGCTGGCGCACGATCACTGGTCGTGCGCGAAGAGGGAAATGGTCGTGCGCACTGTCCGAGACAGAACTCGATTCTCTTCTGAATTAACGCACGATCGCTGGCACACGATCACTGGTCGTGCGCGATGAGGCCACTGATCGTGCGCTAAGAGCAGACAGGGAAAATTCTAGCCTGCTTCACGTGCCGCACTACCACTCCGCCTACTTCGCGGAACTACCAGCTTTGGGGCGTTACAACTCCACCCTCCTTAAAAGAATTTCGTCCCGAAATCCAGGAAACAGTAATAGCATAAATTACAGTTATACGTTACCTGAGGGAAAAAGCTCGGGATACTCCGCAAGCATCGTTTGCTCTCTCTCCCAAGAGAGCTCCTCTCGGCCGCAGTTATCCCACCGGACTTTTACCATCCGAATGGACTTGTTCCGCAGCTGCTTTACTTCGGTATCTTCGATGCGTAAAGGCTTGACTTTCGTCGACAACCCACTATCGACCGGAACTTTGCCGACCGCAACGATATGAGTAGGCTCTTGCACTGCCTTCCTCAACACTGAAATGTGGAACACGTCGTGCAGACCGCTCAGCTCTGCAGATAGTGCAAGCTGATAAGCCGCATCACCGACACGCTCCACGATCTCGAACGGTCCTAAGTACCTCGGACTGAGCTTTTTCAAGCGTCGAATCCTTGATACCCCTTTGAACGGTTTGATCTTCAAGTAAACCCGGTCACCGACGGCAAACTCTAAGTTCCTATGCTTGGCATTGAAATACTTTGCTTGCCTATCCTGGGCAACCAATAGCCTTTCGCGTATAGACCGGATCGTCGAAGTTGCTTCTTCAACATCCTTTCGCTTCAATAGCTTAGTATCGCCCGTTTCCACCCAAGACAACGGCGTACGACACTTCTTACCATAGAGGGCCTCGAAAGGAGCCATCTTTATGCTGGCTTGGTAGCTATTATTGTAGGCGAACTCGATCATAAAGAGGTGATCCTCCCACCTCTTTCCAAAGTCTAGAGCGCACATTCGGAGCATATCCTCCATAGTCCTATTGGTTCTCTCGGTCTGTCCATCCGTTTGCGGGTGGAAGGCCGTGCTGAACTTCAATTTTGTGCCCAACAGTTCATGGATAAGCCTCCAATCTTTCGATGTGAAACGCCCGTCACGATCGCTGACGATGCTACGAGGGACACCGTGCAGTCTCACGATACTATCCACATAGAGCTTTGCTAGCTTCTCTACGGAATCATCCTTCCGGTTCGGAATGAAGTGTGATACCTTTGTCAAACGGTCCACGATCACCCATATGGCGTCGTTTCCATGTTGCGATCTCGGCAATCCGTGCATGAAATCCATCGAAATATCATCAAACTTCCACTCCGGAATCGGCAAGGACTTCAGAAACCCACCGGGACGTTGACATTCCGCTTTCACCAACGCGCAAGTATGACACTTGGCCACGTAAAGGGCAATGTCTTTCTTCATGCCCGGCCACCAGAACAGTTTCTTCATATCCATAAACATTTTAGTGCTCCCCGGGTGGATCGAGTACTTGGTATGATGAGCCTCGTACATCAACTCCGCCCGTAGAGTACCAACGTTTGGGATGCATAACCTTTCCTGCTTCCACATAAGGTCGTCTTCGAAGGAGAAATCAGCGTTTAACCCTTCAACGGTTTCCGCTTTGTATCGTTTCAAGCTCTCGTCCAACTCCAATGCTTGTCGAACTCGGTCGGCAAGGTCGTAGTGAACTTCCGTCCAGTTCAAGCATGCTGAAGTAGACGTTCTCCTATCAATGCATATGATCTCCATTTCTTCTAGCTCACGGATTAGACGCTCATCGTGCATCAAAATCCAATTTGCTTGTGCGGGAGCCCGACGACTCAACGCGTCTGCAACTACGTTTCCTTTACCGGGAGTATATTTGATATCGAAGGTGTAGTCCCCAAGGAACTCCATCCACCTCCTTTGGCGCATGTTCAACTCCCTTTGATCTAGTAAGTACTTGAGGCTCTTATGGTCGGTAAAGATATCGATCTTCACGCCATATAGATAGTGCCTCCAAAGTTTGAGGGCAAAAACCACGGCCGCTAGCTCCAAATCATGGACCGGGTAATTCCTCTCGTGAACCTTCAGTTGCCGGGAGCCGTAGGCAATTACCTTCCCGAACTGCACTAGGACACAACCCAAACCACTTCCTGAGGCGTCGCTATATATTTCGTAGCCTTCCGTACCTTGTGGCGAGCATAGAATGGGCGCCGTGGTCAGACGGCTCTTTAGCTCTTCAAAAGCTCGTGCGCACTCGGGCGACCAAACGAACTTATGATCCTTCCTAGTCAGTTTTGTGAGAGGAAGTGCGATCCTCGAGAAGTTTTCCACAAAGCGCCTATAATAGCCGGCAAGTCCTAAGAAACTTCGGACTTCCGCTACGTTTTTCAACAAAGGCCACGCTTGGATCGCTTCTATCTTCGACGGATCAACTGCAATTCCTTCGCCACTAACAACATGACCAAGGAATGCCACTGACGGTAGCCAAAACTCGCACTTGGAGAACTTGGTATATAGCTGACTCCTCCTCAAGGTGCTCAGGACTGCGTGCAGATGCCCTACATGCTCCTCTTCCGACTGAGAGTATACCAAAATGTCGTCGATGAAGACGATCACAAATTGATCTAAATACTCTCGGAATGTCCTATTCATCAAGTCCATGAATACCGACGGTGCATTGGATAGACCGAACGGCATTACCGTGAACTCATAGTGCCCAAAGCGGGTACTGAACGCTGTCTTTGGAATGTCACATTCCCTTATTCGCAGTTGATAGTAGCCGGACCTTAGGTCTAGCTTGGAGTAAACCGTCGACCCCATCAGTTGGTCGAATAGATCATCGATTCTAGGAATCGGATATCGGTTTTTCTCGGTCAACTTGTTTAGCTCTCTATAATCAATACATAGACGCAAGCTCCCATCCTTCTTTTTCACAAAGAGGACCGGTGCACTCCAAGGCGAGGAACTTGGACGTACGTAGCCTTGCTCTAGCAGCTCTTGCAATTGGACCTTCAACTCTGCCAATTCCTTTGGCGCTATTCGGTATGGTGAGCGGGCCACAGGTTTGGCACCTGGCACCAACTCGATACAGAAATCAATCTCCCGATGAGGCGGAGCCCCAGGGAGTTCGTTAGGAAACACGTCGGCGTATTCCGCTACAACTGGGACATCACACAACCTGGGCTTTGGCTCCGAAGCCTCCAACAAGGTGAAGAACAACTCGGCGCCTTTTCTCACCGCCTTAACCACTTGGAGAGCAGACATCAGCGTCTTGCTCGCTCCTCGCATACCGGCGAATGTGGTTTCATCGTCGGTGTTCGTTCCCAGAGTGATCTCCTTTGTATTGCAATCTATGCATGCTCGCTGCTCCGAGAGCCAGTCCATGCCGAAGATCACATCGAATTCAGCTAACGGTAGTAACGACGCTTCCAAGTCAAAATCTTGACTTCCGATCCGCACCTTCACACGGCTCTTCCTATCCGCACTCATTCGAGATCCACTGGGTAGTACTACTTCCAATCTATCCTCTACAAAGGTAGACGGCACTCCGATTCGCACCACGAAGTCCTCGGACAGAAAAGAGTGTGATGCACCCGTATCGAATAGAGCTCTCGCCGGATAGTTGAAAATTAGGACGAAACCTAATTGTACACAAATAACACATACAGTCGTACAACCGAAAGAATCATATACATAGCTGTAAAAGCTAACTTCTAATTCGTACCTGTGACGACATCGGTTTGTCGTATAGCTTCTTGTTGGCCAAGCGAATAGACTCTCGGCTGAGTCGGAATGTGTTGGGAGGCCGAAGACTCTGCCGCTTTGCCCTTTTCCGCAGCCCGAGCATAATCCACCGCTCGATTTGCCGCCTTTGGGGGACCACTTCGGCACACCGCAGCTTTGTGTCCCACCTTCCCGCAGGTGAAACACGTAATAGGAGTCCGCGCGGTCGTGGCTCCCGAAACATTCGAAGAAGCTGGTTCCGCCTGCTTGAACTTCCGCTTGTTCCTTCTGAAGTCCGGCTTGGACTGAGAGGCCGGCGCATGAAACTCGGGTTTCTTTACAACACTCTTTGCTTGTACCCTCTTCATGTCCAACTCCAAAGATCTGGCGGTTTGCACCATCACTTGGAAGCCAAACGTCATAGGGCCTGCAAGGAGCAGCCTCAACTCGTCCCGAAGCCCTTCATAGAATTTATTCGTCTTCGTCTCCTCATCCTCCACCAATGCCCCCGCATAGTGACTCAGTCTGGTAAACTCATGTAAGTAATCGTCAACGGAGCGATCACCTTGAGTTAACCTCAGGAACTGGTTTTGTAACGCAATGCGTTGGGCAGAGGGGATAAACCGCTGGAGGAACGACTTTGAAAACTCAGCCATTGTTATTTCAGTAATGTCTCTATCGCCGAACTTGTGCAGTTCCTGCTCTTCCCACCACAGCACAGCCTCTCCGTCAAGAAGGAAAGTGGCTAAGGTGACCATCATGGCTTCGTCCGTCGCCGTCGCCCTCAGAGTTCTTCTAACTCTTGACAACCAGTCTTCTGCCACCGTTGGGGACTCAGATCCCGAGAAGGTAGGAGGATTAAAGCTCAAGAAGTGCTTTAATTGTTGGTCACGCGCTCGCCCCGCAACTACTTGCGCAACTTGACGCTCCACCCTCGGTGCTAACGCCGGTTCCACTGCAGCTACTGGCACAGGGGCATCAACCCTTGGTGCTACCGCAGGTTCCACTGCAGGTTCAATTACCGGGGCCGCATCAGTAGTAGGCGTAGCAGGCTGTGCAAGCCTTTGCGGTTGAGCATTGATCATCGCGAAGACTGCTTCTGCGACCATTCTGATCATCTCAGCTGAAGGAGTGGTCGCTGGCACCTCAGCCGACCCACTACTTTCAGCGGTGTTACGGGGTTGAGACCGCCCCGAAGCACTTCTAGTTACCTATAATCATGCAAGGCACAATTTAGTGACCCTAAACGTATCTAACATCTATCATGGAACGCTCAGGTTCCGCAAACAAGTATGTTTTTTCATTCCTAAGTGGACATTCTTATTAGTTTTTGTCGTTCTAGGTGAATGCACAGCCCGTGCGCACCACCCCTTAAAAGGAATTCGTCCCGAATTCGCTAAACTACGGATCGACGCCTTAAGTCCGATACCAAATTGTAACACCCTGCCAGTATGAAGAGTATAACAGCAGGTCCGGCCGGGACCCCACGCCATACAAACCACACTAGCTAGGAGTTAAAAGGTGATAACCAGAAAAGTAACAACTAAACGAGAGTACAAAACGAAAGCGGAAGCATTACTTAAAATCATACAAAAAGAACTGTCCACTATCATAGGAATGTAACCAGAATAAGAGTTACGGCCTTAAGGCCTTACATCAAACCAATGTACAAAACTCCATACGACATACATCGGCACGTAGGCCGGCAATACATGAGAAAACAGGAAAAGAGGCTGGCCTTCGAGGGCCAACACAGCAAAAAGGGCCAACGCCCGCTACTTCCCGCTAGGCTCACCTGCACCTGCATAAGAACATTCCACCAAGCGGTGGTAAACAAAGCAACGGTCAGCACAGCTGACCAAATTATAACGACCCCACCCCTTTCCCGGGGTGGCGGAGATTCTACCCTGCAAGTAAGCCATACTAGCACAAGTACTAATCTAAAGAAAGTGCAACTACACAAGGTGAGGTTTCAACACAATCAATCTTCTAGGTTGAGCATCAAAAAGAAGGGAACCTAGGTATGCACATGATGTTGGTTGGGTTCACCCGAAGGTTTCCCACAACCGCCTAAGCAATCGCATGAGGCTAAACATAACATCAAAATCACAACGCTCCACCCTAAGGGTCACAACCTTAGGTGGGAAACAAGAGCTTTTGGTCGGTCTAGGTATGACACCTTCCACGACCTCTCCCATGATCACACGGCTTTCATGAGGAAGGGACCTCTCGCCGATCTGCATGGAAACGGGTTCGGTTCAGCTTTGCCCGTGCTCTAATCGTCGCGATCTATCGCACGACGCGGGTACGGCTTCACCTCGGCCCGTAAGGGTTTAGCACTTTCAAGTGCTACACAAAATATACGCTACGCACCTAACCCCTTCACAAGGATCTAGGCTTCGCGAATTCTCAACAAGGGAGCTACATACGCTCCGCATCAATTTCGTGGTGAAGGTTTGCCTTCATCCAAACCTCAAAGCATGGGGCTTTCGTTAGGATCTTCACAAGACGCCTACACTTAACTCCCGCAATACTATAGGTGAGTTCACGGAGTCATTCTCCGGCACGCATTCTAGGCCTAACCTAAATGCAACGTCGCAAATCAAGCATCACCGATTCGGGCTCACGGCCACGAATAGGTTTCACACACAATGCCTAAATCCGCACGACTACCGGATTTTCTACATGCAATATGCCGGGGACGGACACAATCTACCCGGAGTCCCGAAGGACTTGAGGAAATCCTACACTTCACCCATTTGGTGAAAGAGATACCTCATGCAAGCAAAGAAAAAGGAATAAATGGACAAATACAAGTCCAAAGTTCGGGAGGAAGAATCGTTACCCTAGACGTGTTCTTCTTCGCCATGGATCCGAGATTCTACGCGGAGGGAAAGAACCGCACCGGGCTGCACTCTCCGGATCTGGAAACGGCTCGCGAAACGGAGCTCCGGAGCTCCGTCAATGGCGAAATCTCCTCTTCTTCTTCCTTGCCCCCTTCTTCTTCCTCTAGCCTAGGAGAGAGAAACACTATGAAATAATGAGGGTTTAATCCCTCTCCAAAGCCCTAAGACCCCCCAGCAATAAATCCCAGCCGTTGGATCTAATTCCAAGAAATTTGATCGGTCGGATCCTCTTCTCCGCTCAAAATCGCGGAACAGAATAAACAGGGCGCACGATCACAGGCGCACGGTCAGTGGTCGTGCGCGACGAGGGCAATGGTCGTGCGCACTATCCGGGACAGAACTCTGAATTCTTGCGAATAAGCGCACGATCGCTGGCGCACGATCACTGGTCGTGCGCGAAGAGGGAAATGGTCGTGCGCACTGTCCGAGACAGAACTCGATTCTCTTCTGAATTAACGCACGATCGCTGGCACACGATCACTGGTCGTGCGCGATGAGGCCACTAATCGTGCGCTAAGAGCAGACAGGGAAAATTCTAGCCTGCTTCACGTGCCGCACTACCACTCCGCCTACTTCGCGGAACTACCAGCTTTGGGGCGTTACATGACTTGAGCCTTATAGTAGCCACATGTGAGTTCACCTAACCCTATGTGTCCTAAGGCTGCAATCTAGCCCAACTCACCACACTCACCACTTGTCTCACCCTAAATTGGAGTTAGGGGGTCTAGTAGGAAATGGGATGCTACAATTCCCAATAAACAAAAGAATAATTTCATCCTCGAAATCTAAGTTCGGGTCCACGGGGTTCCCAGCTCATGAAGATGAGAGGTCTCAAGGTTATCACAAGACTATCTGATAATTGTTATTTCATCTTATCATCCATATCCCAATCTATCCATTCTTCAAATGTATTCCATAACAACTCAGTAATAATTCATGGTATGAATTTCTCAAATTATGCGTTCAAATTCTACGTTGCGAAGGGACTATCCGAAATGGGTAACCATAAATTCCACCAAAATTTTAAGAAGTTCAAGATATTACAACATCCCAAAAAAAAAATTCCTCAAATTGTAATCTCACATTGCACTTTGTGGAGGAAGCCTGTTATTTATTCAAGGATTTACTCTACCAAAGTTCTCTGAGCTTCCTACTGATATGAAAACCCATGTGCACATTTCTATGGTAATCCAGTAACTATAATTCACGGTATAATTTCCTACATTTTAGTCGACACAAACCTCAATAATATAGCTATATGCATAAACTTATTTACGGCGAAAATTCAACTTATGTGCACATGTGGCAATCTCTCCTCAATCCTTTCATATAGTTCAGCATCGACCAATATGTATGAGTTAATAAATTACCGAGTTCATTATACTCGTGAGATCATCATTGTTATGAATAAAGCATAATCCATCCTCTAAAGTTATGATTTTAATGAGGTGTTGTATTTCCCAATATCACATATTACTCTCCAAAACATACAACATCCTTGAGGATTACAATGACATTTGTCTTTCAATTCCCAGGCTCATCGGGCCATGAATCTAAAGGTCATAAGTACTCTCTTATTTACTTAATCCATAGATATAATTTCGACGATCTCCGGTTAGGTGACAACTATCTTCCAGGGTATAAAAATATCGGTTACGATAAAATTGTTTGAGAACAACAAGGGCTTGATTTTTCAATAATTGTATGTACATTATCTTCGATCGCCCAGGAATTCAAGAATTTCCAATTATAGTTCTATCGTGCAAGAATCTAATTCCAATCCACAAGCTTCATGACGCGATAAATTATTCCAAGCAGCTAACCTGGCAATTTTATGCTTCTAATAACTTGACTAAAGACCAGTCAACTAACTATTCGTCCCGATTCTATTATAGATCATCGTCCCAGGCTTGAGGAGGTGAATCTACGATATCATCCTTCACATTGGGTTATTTATTCATTTCTTAAGATCTCGAGAGCCTATAACCAGGTTCTATTTCTATCCAATCCATATCCTAAAGTCTCGCACTGACTTCCTTGATTTCAGAGGTCATATATACACGTATAACTTAACAACCTCTAAGCATATCCCCAATGGTTATTTTGCTATCCTCTTATTTACTTGTCTACACCTACAAAACCTTAAAGTCTAATAAGTTTGAGATTCGTCTTCTAAATGAGGTCTAGGGGAAACTCAAGTCAGTATTAAGTTGGCCCAATAAACAAAAGGGATAAGCCCCCATATATTTTGGGCTAAATTTCTTCGAAATCACTATAGTGCATTTACCCTATATAAGCACACAATTCTTAGGGCATACAACCTTGTCTTCGAGTTCCATCTTGAGACTTATTGATATGATACACCTTCAAGGTCCTTAAAATTACCTTTCACGAAATCCTTCTTAAGGTCAATGTGTGACCTAACCAAGAATGGGCCTTCTTTGGGTTTGGATTCTTATTCGACCTCTAAAACTTGTCTTGGTAAGTCAAAACTAAAGTGTTGTCCTTAGTTGGGCTGGCCTAACTCATTGGTAAATGGACTAATTTGTGTGATTTTTACACATGGGCACACGACTTGTTTTAAATGTATATTGTGGATAAATATTACCTGGAGTATTATGAAACCTTGGATTTTGTGATTTTAGATGATTAGTATGCTAGTTTATTTTTCTCAGAATTTTTGGAATCCATATTTTAGTACTTGGTGTGTAAAGTCACATCTTCATCTTTTTCTTGATAAATATAAATTATGATTATAAATTTGCTGGAAAAATATGATCTTCTGGAAATAGTGTTTTTATGTCAATATGAAGCTACTGTAATTTTTCCAGAATTTTAGGAAGACAAAATCTTGTACTTGATGTGTAAAAATTATTTTTTCATTCATTCATTGAAAATTAGGGATCATAGTTATTTAATTGCTGGAAAAATATGAATTATTGGAAATCTTGTTATCATGTCACATCTCATCTATGGAAGGATTTTTGACAAGTTTGAATTCACTAGCATGATACCTCCTTCACATCTTAGATTCATATTAGTAATTAATGAATTTTTATAGAGGTCAAAATTAGATGAAACATGCTTGGATTTTGATCATCCCTTATTTTATCCACTATGAACCTATGATAATAATTAGAAGTCATTTGGGAAGTAATTTGATCAAGGTTCCACCTTAGGAATCTAAGTTAGATGTATGTCGTGGTCTGCGGATAGTAAAAACTCATTATGATGAATAGGTCAATATAATCATAAGGAAATCGGGGAGAATTGAATTACAACAAGAGATGAGTTTAGACCACTTGGAGGACTAAGAGTTATTAGAGTTGAGTCCAAAAGATTGATTGCATAGGAGCGGGGTGAAACATAAGGCGTAGGTTATAAAGAGTAATGAGAGGGTGGAAGGTTAGGTCAGGGTAACCGCCAAGATTGTTAAATGTCCTGGAAAGGGGTTGGGCATCATCCCATCATATACCCTAGTACCTTGCGAACCCTTCACCGGGTAGCCCTCAGGAAGTCCAGGATCCACCCTAAACTTCCAAGTAGGATAATAACTAAACAAGAGTAGTCTAATTAGGAGTTTAGAAGATGAGAGTGCTTGGTGAGCTGTGGGTAAGGCTGTGCTCGGGATTGACGAAAGATCGTCCTTCCCCTTAGAGAGTTATAAAGCGCTGAGATTAATTCAAGTGAAATGATAAGAGGGTAATTTTATGGGTAGTTACCAATAATACTAAGTGTCTTGAGGAAAGGGAACTTTGGGGTGTCATCCCATCGTAGTTTCTAGTACCGTAGCGAGCCCCTTACAGGGTAATCCTCGGGAAGCCCAAGATTAACCGTAAGCCGTAGGAATAAGATGTTACAAGAATAAATTAATAACACACTCACCCACACCCCGTGGTTACGGGAGCCTAGTCTGTTTGGTGCTGCGAGCAGTAAGCTCAGTGTTTGAAAGAGCGGATTGAAAGTTAGGTGAGCTTACAATTCAGTAGTGTTTGTTAATGACGGGCGGGTTAGCCCGGGGGAGCTTATGGCTCGGAAGGTTATTAATGATTTTGTAACAGTCCTGGCCCAAGTTTCATATTATTCCAAGGAGTATTTACCCTTAATTATTATTTGTTACATTTGGTGTGCGTATAAGGGTTTACACTACAAGTGCTATGTTAAGACTTCAATAAATTCTGGGAAAATTAACATGGCATAATAATGGTCTAAGAACACCAAATCCTAAGTTTCACATTTTTAACAGGAATATTTGACCATAATTTCTATTTAACATAAATGGGGTGTAAATAGGGATTTACACTACAAGTACCATTAACATGTCTCTATAAATTCTGAGAAAATTATCCTAGTTTAATAATCATATAAAAACACTAAATCCAGAGATTTAGAATTTTACAAACTATTTTACCCCATTAAATTAATTAATTACAAAAGGGGGTTTTTCCTCAATAAATTGATAATTACCACAAAAATTCATCTAAAGATTATGATAAAATTTACAGAGCTATAGAATCACCAAGGAAACCTACTAGAATAATTTCATAATTCTCCAAATGCATATGAGATCTAAATGTCATATTTGAATAAATTGACCTAACCAAATAAATCAAATTCAGAGAAATAAATGAAGTCCAAAAATTCCAACAAAATTACTAAATGTGTCTTTCCAGTCAAGGATCCATTTCCCAGAGTTTTGGATTAATCTTAAGTTTTTGATTCAAATTATTCCATTAATTTAAAAGTGTGACAATTTTCATTTAATTAGAAACTTTAGGAAAATAATTTCCAAAAATCATGAAACTTATGACAATGATGTATATCCTCATGACATACACTAACCCCAAGGTTTCAGAGGCATGCAAGATGATTCCCACCTTTAATTCCATCAAAAAGCTCAAAAGCCTAAATTGACTAATAGCACCCCAATTTTTCACTTAAGACCCTAACTTCATTTTGAAATTCAGAGAAAAAGGCCCCGGCACATGTGATGAAATTTTAACCAGGGATTTAGATATATATAAAGAGCTCACCCCCCAAATTAGGGGGTGTTTGGAGTTATACAACTCCATAAATACCAAAAATTTACTTTTACTAATAAATGAAATAACTCAATGGATACACATCCAAAAATTCCCAAATTTAAACCCTAGGTGCGTCCTCATACCATGCATGCATGGTAGAAAATTCAAGTGATTTGGTTAAGCCAATTAAAAGTTATAGCCTTTTTAATTTCAGCCCTACACAAGGAGCAGTCCTAGAGAAATGGGTGCCCTGATGTCCACAGTGCACCAAATCAGTTGATTCAAGTGGCAAATGAAAGTAGACTCCTAATGCTACAGAAGTTATCTTTCCCCTTTTTTGCAATTATGGCCTATAGGGCCTTCAATTTTTGCATGCAAACCACTGCATATTTAAGTTTTGACCAGTCTCACAAGAATGACTACTGTGGACCCTACAGTGGTCCAAATGACCTGATCTAAATTCCTACTGAAAGTAGACATCCATATCTACAAATCTTGTCTCTGGTCATTTTTCATATTAAGGCCTCTAAAGGCCTCTAAATAATTAAGCAAAGCTATGAAAGGAGTGTGACAGCTTATTACATTTAATAATTATACAAATACAAATGAAATAACTGATCCAACACGAATCTCGGCACAAGATCGTGCGGCTTCCCTTCATCATCCCCGACACCAACGGCTGCGATCTATCCCGCCTGGGCCAACTTCTCCGACCCTTTCCCGGCCATCCACGGCCCACCACCGTCGGCCACCGCCTCCACCACCTCCGTTGAGGTGGTGGCCATCGATTGACGGCGGCACGGCCGCCTGAGAGCCCGTCTCCGGCGATCCCGAGCAAGAAAAAGAGCTCGATAAAACTCCCTCGATCTCACATGGGATCGGGCTCAATTGAGCCCGATTTCTCTCCTAGATGAATCTAGATACTAGCACAGAGGGAGAGGGGGAGAAATCGTACCGATTCCGAGCTTGACGACGGGTAATGTGGTGGTGCGGCATGGCGGCGGCGAGCTCCGGCGATCCTCCCAAAAATCCCGATTCTCCACCGTTTGTCTCACTGTAAAGGGCTAGCTCCACTCCTCTCGACCCTCTGAAGCTGATGGAAGGGTTCGTTTGGGCTGAAATGAGCTGTACACATGGTTTTGGACTTTGTAAATTTCGGCCCCAACATTGGAAGCTCCTCCTTGCCGCCATGTGTCACTGCTTCAACTGGAATTCGGCTGAGCAGTTAATGGGGAGCTCAGCTCTATCCTTGGGCAGAGGAATGGAGGGCCACATGGCCTCCATTCCCAAATTTCTTCTTGTCCTTAATGGAGGAAGGGGGGAAATTCCACTTTTGCCCCCATGCATGTATTTGCATGTTGGAAATAGGGGGCAAGGCTGGTCATTAGACCTATGGGCTTCAGAATGGGCTTTGGGTGAGGGTCTTAATCCATTGGAATTTGGATTAATTCCAAATAAGCCCAATTTAGGCAAAGTTGACCCTATGTTGACTTTTGGGTTGACTTGGTCAATTGGGTGTGTTGACTGGTCCAATGTGTTGACATTGAGTCCAGTGACACCACCCAAGGTTGGTTGAGTCATGGTGAAGACCTAAGTGAGCCAATTTGACCCAAAGGTGTGTTTTTGACCAAAATTGGGGAAATGTTGACTTTGGTCAAAATGGTCAAATTGTTGACCCCATGATGGGGCTTTTGGGTCAATTAGGTACCCCATGATGTTATAAGACTAGGGGTGAGGTCAATTTCATGATTTGGGGTTCAATTGAACTTATTGGGGAGGATTTGACCTATGTTGACCCAAGTTTGACTTTAGTCAAATTGGGTCAATTGGTGACCCCATGATGGGGCTTTTGGGTCCATAGCATTCCTTGGAGTGTTTATCATCTATTGGGGGAGTCAATTTGCAAGTGTGAGTTCATGTTGAGCTAGTTTGACCTAGGTTGACTTGAGCCTTATAGTAGCCACATGTAAGTTCACCTAACCCTATGTGTCCTAAGGCTGCAATCTAGCCCAACTCACCACACTCACCACTTGTCTCACCCTAAATTGGAGTTAGGGGGTCTAGTAGGAAATGGGATGCTACACGGCGAGCTGGAGGATCAGGGAAATACAATTGAAAGGTGTTACTTATCAGGTAGTACGCAGATACCATGTGTGTTCTTAGGGGTGTACATAAGGTCTAGGCTGGGAGGTGTCATATTGGCTTAGGAGTGGAGGACCCGATCCACTGCCCCTATTTGCCTTAACGGGGTGTACTTGAGCGGATACTCGAAAAGCGGGATAGATGTGTTACTTACCAGATAGTATGCGGATACCCAGTGTGTTCTTAGGGGCGTACATTAGGTCTAGCACTACAACAAACTGCACATATAGTAAGGACTTAATTCGTTACAATAAGTGCCAAAATTCGTTACAAAAACTCTTTGGTAACGAAAAAAACTTTAAGTAACGGCCCTCCTCTAAAGCTCGACGCTAAAGGTTATTGTAACGAATGTATGCATGTCGTTACAAATAAAGTAATTGTAACAAATGATACTTTCTCACCAAAAAGAGATTCTTCCTCACAATAAATTGGTCACAATAAATATTATTTCGTTACGAATGTTATTTTTTCCTCACAAAAAAATAGTTATGATTAAAACTATTTCGTTACAAATATTTTATTTTTTCCTCACTAAAAGTAAAATATCTTCGTTACAATAAAGCATAATAAATATTATTTCGTTACAATAGATTAAACAATAGTAACGAAAAAATCATTACATTTGTTTTCCATTCTTCTTACTACAGCCAATTCATAATTTAGATGGGTACGCATGATTTTATTATAAATATGAAATATTATTTAAAGTATAATATAGTTTTATATTATGTAATAATGATTTATACTCATTGATATATAATTTGTAATTAAAATATTTAAAAATTGAAATCAATATAGGTTTAATGAACTAATATACTTTTCATATATAAAATTTGAATCAAGTACGGGAAGGGAAAAAATATGCCAAATTAATAAAAAGAAAACGCATTACAAATATTAAATTTGAAATACTTGCAGTAGCTAGATAGAGTACAAGTGTCATCTTATCTATAACAAAACAATATTACATAGCAACAATAAGATCAAGATGTTTTACAAAACACATCAACTTCTACACTTTCTGACTAATGCATCTTCTTCCATCACTTTTCGCTCCAAGCTCCAACTCCCTAGAAATAAAAGAGAGCAATTATTAAAGGGGGCATCAACACTTTAAAGGGGCAAAAAGATAATATAAAGAGGATTCATGGGTGTGATATGAAAATGTGTAAGCTTTACAAGACATAAAGGTTTAAAACTAAAACTAAGATGAAATTTAATACAAAAATAATTCATTTGATCATTACAATACATAAGCATTGAATAAAGTAACTGAATAAGTAGTTGAAGAACCCTAAACATGCAAGTTCATTTGAGTAATATAATGATAGCAGCAGTTGCAACAAACTACATGAAGCAAATCAAGTGATTAATTCCTATACTACAAGAAGCAAAACATTATTCAATAAATAATACTGAATACAGCACAAAACCGGAGTAATTAACCAAAAAAAGTGCCAATAGTGAATGCTAGTAATTATCATTGTTCTCTCCTGAGCTATATTACCCCATGAAGGTCTGATGAAATAGTGGTTACTCCTTTTCCGTTACTCACTCAATCTTCTGCCAGTTCACAACACAACACACTAATTGGACAAAAAATAACACGCACTTCACAACACAGCACTCAACGCAGCTACACACACATTACTCACAGTTGCACACACAACACAAATGTATACACAACACTCAGGACAACTGCACACACAACACTCACACCGAAGAGTTTGTTGCACCTGCAGCAAACTGCAGTTTGTTGCACCTGCAGCGAACCCGCTGCTGCAGTTTGCTGTAGCTGCAGCAAACCCGCTGCTGCAGTTTGCTGCAGCTGCAGCGAACCCACTGCTGAACCCGCTGCTGCAGTTTGCTGCAGCTGCAACGAACCCGCTGCTGAACCTGCTGCTGCAATTTGTTGCAGCTGCAGCAAACCCGCTGCTGCTGTTTGCTGCAGCTGCAGCGAACCCGCTGCTGTAGTTTGCTGCAGCTGCAGCGAACCCGCTGCTGAACCCACTGTTGCAGTTTGCTGCAGCTGCAGCGAACCCGCTGCTGCAGTTTGCAGCAGCTGCAGCGAACCCGCTGCTGCAGATTGCAGCAGCTGCAGCGAACCTGCTGCTGCAGTTTGCTGCAGCTGCAGTTTTCCGCAGCTGTAGTAAACCCACTGCTGCAGTTTGCTAAATCCGAAGCAAACTCGTTGTAGTTTGCAAACTCGCTGCATGTTTATTTCTAAAAAAGACTTGGATAGAAACTATAAGGAAAGACATGATAGGGGGTTTGCCCCTAAATGGACAAATATTTCTATACAACCCAATACAAATAACTTGAAAGAAAACAGAAAATAAAAGCTCTAAGACATGATTTATACAAAAATTGACATTAGAATTCTTTCATATATCATGCACATTCAGAACAAACTATTTGATATTCAGTATTTAGATAAGATTAAAACTAATATGTTAGAAACATTGAAGAAATTGGTGATATCATGTGCAATACCTCCTTGTAGAGTGTTGATACCACCTCCCTTAGATCATCCGTGCAATACCTAATTGTAGAGTGTTGATACCGGCGCTCTTAAGTAATCCTGCACCCAAGGTAGACTGCATTTAGTGAAATTGAGAAATCAAGATGAACATAAAGAAGAATGTGGAAGGATTTCATAATACCTTGTGAGACTATTGGATGGGGGGTCATGTGATGAAGCTTTCAACTCTACCATTGAAGGAATTGATGATTTCATCCTGCACCCAACATAGACCACACCGAGTGAAAATGAGTTAACAAAAAAAGAGGCATTTGATGTGTTCTGTTGCTTGCTCGCATACATTGTTTTCATGATTAGTGCAAATGACCTCACAATTACATGGAAGACAACTTAAACAAAACTCATCATAATTACTCTTTCATCAAAACTAGTTAAGGAATTCATTTGACAACTTAAACAAAACCACATTGCGAAGGGGCGTAGAGCTGAGTCGCGATAGCGACGAAGGCTGTTCATGACCGCCCGACCTCTCATATTGATCTTCAAAACTAGTTTTTTTTCTTGGTGGTAGTCATAATCGATGTCATGCCAAACATATATTTTATGACGGCGGTGATTTTGTCCGAACTCACTGGAGCAAAAACACCGTGCCCAAATGACTCAAAAAAAATTTGAAAGTGTTTTCATAAATACAACCATACATAGAACAAGGTTAATGATAATGGAGTGGGCTCATAGTACCAATAAAAGAATCTGTCCCAATTCATTGGAAAAACTTTTATATAGATGAAAACTGGGCAAGCTTCAACTAGTAGATTAATACTAAAACGAGAATGGAGAAGAAATGATAAATTTCTATCGTAATAGGTTAGTATGCAAACCATATATGCATCAGAAGATACATGGTCATCTATTTATACCACTCTTCTCAAAGTAACATCAATTTATACCACTCTTCTCAAAGTAACAACACCAGAAATTAAAGTTTTACATGGTTAATTATCATGATGTCTATGTTAGATAACTGAACCAAATAGTAGTTTGAGTGTATCATATAGTAGAAAAACCAGGGGGAATACATTGCCAGAACAACTACAGTATTCAAGAAAGCAGTTAATGTGACTACTCAGTGATGGTGTTGTCTTCCCCAAATCCTTGATACATCAACAGGAAGACATCTGGAAGAGGGTAAACAAGAAAAAAGAAATTCACTGATATGATGATCTTTATCAGATCCTAGCAAGTAGCCAAATTCATGCAGATATTCAACTCAAAATAACAATAGAAGATCTACTCGATCAAAAAGAAATACCCATTTAAATTCAGCGTTAACCGGCAAGCTCCTCTAGCAAGAAGAACCTGCATGATTCATGGAAAATGTGTAAGACCTCGTGGAGTACTGAAGAGCTGGATGACATTTACATGATAAAAAGTGAAAAGTTTAGTCTACTTTGACTGACAACATTTAAAATCTCCTCCAAATGCTGTGAAATGCAAAGGGGTACTGCCTGCTCCTGCACATGAATTCCAGACCAATTTAGATTTGATGAACTAATTCAGTCCTGAATTCATATACATCCCGCGAAAATGAAATACCTATTATCCTGAAATATGAGCAATAGTTAAAGGTTGTTGCTGATACATTTGCGGAGAAATCGAGCAAGAGCTGAACACAGTCGAAGTGCATACCTGGAGAAACTGTTCTGGCCAAAGCAAGACCTGCAATACATACCCAGCAGCAAAATGCCAAATAGTCTAACACCCCACTAACAAAACCTACTAATCAGTATATAATCGGCAAAACAGAATCATCCAAGCCAACAAACCAAGCAGATTCCCAAGCTTGGAACCAAAATACTAACAGTCATAAACCAAGCAAAAGTAATAAAATAGTCACAAAACAGTAAACTAAAAAACTAACAGTCATAAACCATTTGACAACAAAAAAGTGCACCAAAAAGTAAATGGTGTGTGCATCAAAGTCAAGGAATTGCCCCAAATTTTTGCAGAACGAATGCCAGCTGCTCTTTCAGCTCATTTTGCCCCTCCTTTAATCCCGCAATCTCTGCATTGTGTGTTTGAATCAAAGATTCCTGTTTATCTATAAGCTCTGTTTGTGCTGTTAGACGAGTCGTGGCATCACGCAATTCTTCTTCCGCTACATTCAACTTCTCTTTTAACTGAGTAGTCACATTCAATGTCTTCTTCATTCGTTTTGAAGGCACAACACCATAGCCTAGCCCTTTGTCATAACCAGACTTGTTTCCAAGTGCAGTCTTTATAATTTCTCTCTCCGAGCTTATGAGATCACTGTCAGAATCTGTTGTTGTCCTCAGCCTTTCCATTTCACGCTGTAAAATATAGTGTTATAATAGAAACGTATGTTATCAATCAATTTTGCGAAAGTTTCAAATATATTTTGACTTACGTATGCCGCTTCTGCTTTCTCGCTGACAAACACCCCATTCTTCTTATGGGTGTTCGCAAAGTTCTCAACCGGGCTTTGATTAACCTGTATATCAAAAAAATATTTGAGAATATGTCATAGTAATCAATAACTCACATGTATTTATTGCATTACCATTTCCAGTAGTCGGGAATGGTAGGATTTAGAACCCGACGTATGAGTAAACGGCATGTGTGATCTATTATCAGCATTTGTCTTGGACCTTTTCTGCAAGCAAACAAAAGTATTGGATTCTAGTCATTTAATGTGTGATTAATAACATATGTATTAAACAGAATTTACTTAAGTAGTCACATTCACCTTAAAAGTCTCACTTTCAAAGAGATCGCACAACTGACACCAATTCTCGATTGAGATCCACTCAAATGGGCTACTAGCTCTTGGATTCTTTCCTGCCACAATATAATCTCTATGCCTTGCAGATAATCTTCCTCTCCAATGTGTGTAGCTACGTTGAAACATCTCCTCCATGAACTCTTGCACACTTTTATCTGTTTCCCAATTCTTTATCACAAACCATTGCTACAAAAGAATAAATTATTTGGTTATCCTAAACAAATTCACATATATGGTATATAAATATTAATTACTTACACCTAATGCAGCATATAAAGTAAGTTTCAGCTCTTCCCCCAATTCACTCCATGGGTTCAAAAAATCCAAACCCGCACTATGTCTTACAATAACACCTATACCATTTGAAAGGTGCTTTGCATAGCGATGCGGCTTCTTAAAACCTTCAGGAAACTCAATCTCAAGTAGTTTCTTGTCCTAACAAAACAAATAAAAGTATGTTAACATATAGTAAGTGTATGTAAGTTTTAATATACCTAAATAAAGCATACATTTTCTAGTATTGCTTTCTCAATCGACTTTCCGGTGGTCACCCCACGGCCTCTTCTTATAGATGAGCTTCCCACTGCATAATTAAAAATCCTTAATAAATATATGATTCAAGTAAATGATACAAACTTGTGAAATAAAATAAGGTATACTTACTACTATTATCAGAACCCTGTATTGGACTTTCATCATTTCCTTCATTAATAGTGATATCATCATCATTAATGGTGGCAACTGATGCACTTTGTGATTGCTGCAGATTAGGTGAAGGTGTATTTGGTGGAGGTGAAGGTGTATTTGGTGTAGGTGACATTTCAACAACCTCGGTATTTGTTGGTTTTTCAGCAACAAGCAGTTGTTTTCTGCTCCTTGTCGTAGGGCGCCGTAGAATAGCATTTTTTGGAGGCATATTACTGCAAAGTAAATAAGATGCAAACGTTAAACATCACATTAAATTATTTAGAGATATCATAAAATGGAAGAATTGCATTACAGTTTCGATCTAATGAATAAGAAAAAACTTAACGTACCGTTTGGATTAGCTTTACATGTTATGATCACTGTCGTCACAATATTGCACTAGTGTTTCATCATCCTCATCTATTGACTCATCTCCATCAACAATATTATTAATTTCTTCCTCTTCTTGGATTCTAGTTAGAACTTCTATATTTATAATATCAGGTTCTATATCATCTCTCCCTAGGAATTGCAAGTTTTGATCTTCGGTAGCATATATTAATTCAGTTTCTGAGGACTCGTGTTGTTGAACTATGTTATCATGCATCTCCTCCACTTCTAGGTCAGCGTGTTCCTCTATGTCCCAAAGGTGTCTATGACATACAAGTTGTGCAATTTTCCAAGGATCGCCGAGTTTTGTGTCATCGACATAGAACACTTGTTGCACTTGGTTTGGAAGAACGAATGGATCATCTTCACACCAACGAGAAGTTGTGTCGATGCTCAAAAAATATTTATCTTTATGCATAGTCTTCTTCCCACCAATGTCAAACCACTCACACCAAAATAATACTACTTTATATCCATGAAGATAGGTCAATTCAACGACCCTACTTAATACTCCATAAAACTCTACCAAGATATTTTGTTGTTCCCCCACAACAAGTAAACCACTATTTTGTGTTGTTCGGCGATCATCTCGATCATGTGTATGAAATCGTACTTCATTAACAATACAACCAGAGTAAAATTTTGTTAAGTATGATTGTGGACCATTTGCCAATGCCCATAATTCTTTGGAGACTTCGCCCGAGTTTGTGTTATGCACTCTATTTATCTATACAAAATACAATAGGAAGCTAATTAGATAGATGATACTATAAATTAACAATCTTCAAGGGTATCTTCGTATTTGGAGCTTACATGCGCTTGAAACCAATGATGAAACTGCTCTTGATGAGTTTTGTCAATGTTTCTTTCATTTTCGTCTCTTTTAAGCTCCTCCATGTGCTTACTATTTTAAAAAAAGTACATCAAAATTTGTTACAAATTAAGTAAGGAAATTGAGCTCTTTCATGAATCGAACCTTCGAAAATCATCTACTTCGCTACAATTATTTAATATGAAGTTATGAGCTGCATCTAGATCTTTTTTAGAAAGTGCTTTGCAACGGCGAAGAGGTCCAAAGGGTCTCACTTTTGATGCATAAACCGACAATTCACACTCTTGTTGATGCTCCACTGAATCTTCATTTCTATTTTCTTTATTGAACCTTGTTTCTATTTCATTTAGGTACA
The DNA here is from genome assembly GCA_033032865.1 of Dactylorhiza incarnata. NCBI lineage: Eukaryota > Viridiplantae > Streptophyta > Magnoliopsida > Asparagales > Orchidaceae > Dactylorhiza > Dactylorhiza incarnata. The sequence continues at coordinate 99,501 of JAWHQI010000026.1, read as the reverse complement.
TTGACACAAATGTCAAAGACTCTTTTACAATATATCCTTCAGCTATAGAACCCTCTGGACGAGCTTTATTACGTACGTATCCTTTAAGAGTTTTAAGAAACCTAAAAGGAAAACTCAATGATCATAATAACAAAATTGTTCATTTATGCTATGTAAGATAATAAAATATAAATGCATAAAGAACAAGTACCTTTCAATCGGGTACATCCAACGTGAGTGAACTGGGCCAGCTATCTTTGCCTCTTTCGGAAGGTGAATAGCCAAGTGAATCATTACATCAAAAAATGCTGGAGGAAATATTCTCTCCAATTTGCACAAAATAATTGGGATATTACTCTCCAACTTCTCGATATGTTCTACCTTTAGTGTCTTTGAGCATAAAATTTTAAAAAAATCTCCTAGCTCGTATAGTGCCTCAACGACATCTGCGCGTAGAAACCCACGAATGCCAATAGGAATTAACCGTTGTAGTAGAACATGACAATCATGAGATTTAAGTCCATAAATCTTCCCATCCTTTACGCATCTTGAAATATTTGACGCATATCCATCTGGAAACTTGACATTTTTTAAAAAATTGCAAAACCTTTTTTTCTCATCGGAAGATAGATTATAACATGCTTGAGGTTTTATTATAGTACTTCCATTTCTAATCAAGTGTAACTCCTTCCGGATGTTAAGGTCTCGCAAATCTTCTCGCGCTTTTTCCGTATCTTTGTTTTTTCCATCAATGTTCATCAATGTGCCCAAAACACTATCACAAATATTTTTTTCAACATGCATTACATCAATGTTGTGTCGTATCAAAAGCTTATGCCAGTAAGGTAGTTCAAAGAAGATGCTTCTCTTTACCCAATTCCCTTCTTCATTGTTGCGCTTCCTCTTCCGCTTGCTTGGGTGTTTTCCAAATTTATCAAAGTTATGTTCGAGTTTGGTTAAATCTGAAAGCAATTGTGCGCCACTCCACTCCCTTGGTTTTGAACGTCTTTCTGACTTTCCATCGAACAATTTACTCCTTCGATAAGGGTGATCATTATGTAGATAACGACGATGTCCCATGTAGCATATCTTACTTCGAATTCTTTTAGAATCTGTATCATATAAACAAGTTGGGCATGCCCCGTAACCCTTTGTGGTCCACCCAAATAAATTACTAAGAGCTGGAAAATCATTGATTGTCCACATAAGAGCAGCATGCATTTTAAATGTCTCTTTGGTGTATGTGTCAAAAGTCTCAACACCATTCCATAATTCTTTTAATTCTTCTATCAGTGGTCTAAGATAAACATCAATATCTTTTCCAGGCGCACGTGGGCCAGGAATTAATAATGACATCATAAGAAACTCATCTTTCATACCTTTGTATAACGGCATATTATATGGAATTAGCACAACTGGCCACATACTATAAGAAGTACTCATATTTCCAAACGGATTGAACCCATCAGTAGCCAATCCAAGCCTAACATTGCGTGGATCTGCAGCAAAACTAGGATAATGTGCATCAAAACTCTTCCATGCAAGTGAATCTACTGGATGACTCAACGTACCTTCTATCTCTATATGCTTCTCAGTATGCCACCTCATGTCAGCTGCTGTTTTAGAAGACATATAAAGTCTTTGTAGCCTTTGTGTCAAGGGGAAATGCCACAAAACCTTTTGAGCAATTAATTTTCCTTTTCCTTCGTTATATTTCCAACGTGGTTCTTCACACACAGGACACACATCTTTCTTCTCATTCTCTTTCCAAAATAGTGCACAATCATGTCTACACGCGTCTATCTTCTTATAACCCAAACCTATACCAGAAAGAAGTTTCCTAGCCCAGTAAACAGATTTTGGAATAAGATTACCTTCTGGCATCACGTCCTTTAGCAATTCAAGAAGCATGTTAACTGACTTATCTGACATCTTGTTCATTACTTTGATATGCAGCAGTTTAACAATGAATGCTAACAAAGAGTATTTTTTGCAACCTGGGTATAGTTCACGTCTGACATTACATAATAGACTTGAAAAAGTTCCCGTACTATCTTCGTTAGAATGTTCTGGAAGTTCTGCATCTCCAATCTCATGTATCAAATCAACTAAATCATCGATGGCTTCAATATCATCGTTACTTTCATGACTTTGAGAAGGTCCACTATTGTTACTATTCGAACTGAACACAAAAGAACTAGTCAGTTTAGCTTCTCCATGATGTATCCACTCCTTATAATATCTGTAAAACCCTTTCAAATGCAAGTCTGCTTTAACTTCAATGAGGCTCTTTGTTTTAGTGTTTCGACATACATTGCATGGGCAAAGAATTTTATCTTCAAAGTAAATAGCATTTGCCCGTGCAAACTCTAAAAATAAATCCACGCCTCTAGTATAGGTAGAACTGAATCTATCTGCTTCATAAATCCAGCTTTTATCCATAGCTAACAAAAAAAATGGGATAAGACAATATCAACAAAGTATGCTATGCTAAATACACTGCACATATAAATTAGATTTTGAAAATTAATGATATTATTAATTACTCACTATTCTTTTAGATATTTTAAAAAGATTTTTTGAATTCTTATACATTAGTATGATCTAATCACATCCAACCAAGTAATAAATTTAACAAATTATATAAGCTTGTGTTACAAGATGTTTGCTCAGTTTGGTTAGATAGTGTTGATTTTACATATATAAAAGTTCTCTCATTTTCCCACAAGCTTCGTTAGACAATTGAGTAATCCATCCGCAGTATTCTTTAACAGTAGCACAACGATCAGTATTATTAGCAACACAAATATTTTTTAATGCAACAATAAATGAAACTTCACATTCTTCTAAACAACAATACACAATTCCTAAACAACAATACACAAAAAAATCAGCAATACATACAGGAAATCAACAATACATGCAGGAAATCAACAACACATCTGAAACAGGATTTCTGTGTATGAAATCTTAAGATTTCTGTGTATGAAATCTTAAGATTTCTGTGTATGAAATCTTAAGATTTCTGTGTATGAAATCTTACAAATTTCTGTGTATGAAATCTGTACAGTTTCTGTGTATGAAACCTGTACAGATATCTATGTATGAAACCTGTACAGACTTCTATGTATGAAATCTGTACAGATTTCTGTGTATGAAATCTGTACAGATTTGTGTATGAAATCTGTACATATTTCAGTGTATGAAATATGTATATGAAAAAGTTTTGAAATTAGGAAGAAGAAGAAGATTTCTCTATATGAAATATGTACAAATTTCTCTATATGAAATCTGTATATGAAATTATTTCTGAAATTAGGAAGAAGAACAAGATTTCTCTATATGAAATATGTACAGATTTTTCTATATGAAATTAGGAAGAAGAATAAGAAGAGGAAGAGGAAGAGGAAGAAGAAGATTTCTCTATATGAAATCTGTACAGATTTCTCTATATGAAATGGCGACGGAGTTTTCCGATGAGTTCTACGGAGAAAGAAAAACGCATATTCGCACCCCTAATCCATATATCGACACTCCTAATCCATGCGTTCAGTGACTGAAGAACGCTCACACACAAATAATTCATGCGTTCACTCCTAATCCATGCGTTCACTCTACGAGTTTAGGTATACCTCAAGGAGATGATGAAGAACGCTGGATCAAGAACACTACACTGCTGGATCGTGAGGAGTCGTGAGGAGTATGAGAAGAGACGCCGGAGAGGGTATCGTGAGGAGTCGTGCCGATTCGCCGGAGAGGGTATCGTGAGAAGCGAGCCGCGATCAAGGACGGGATGGGGGTCGAGGGTTTCGAGAATATGCTTCAGGATGGGGGTCGAGGGTTATTAGAGAATATATGTTTATGGAGGGAAATTTCCCTCCAAATAATTCAGCTCTTAGTTTTAGGGAATTGTTAAAAGCAAATCTTAAATGGCTATCCGCAAACCAATTTCTATGGGTTATTACGCGCCTTTTGAAAATACGTCTTGCACATGCATTTTTAGGAAGTGTTCAACACAAAAACATCTGAAATACTTCATCTATACTGCTTTATCCACCGTGGGATCTCGCAATCATATCCTACGGTCGAATCTGCTCGCGCACCTCCGGGAGGTGCGCATATGTACCCAAATATTTGCGTAATTTTAAATGGGGTCATTTATGCAAGTTTATTACATAATTTGATATGTTGATTCAACATTCTATATGTGACTATTTTTTGCTCGATCTCGAGAGATGGCTCGCGCGCCATCATGATCAAAAATATCTGAGCTGAAGCTCGAGTAGTAATCGAGCTCCAGCTCAACGAACTCGAGCTCGACTCAAAATCGAGATTGAGCTCATTGAACTCGAGTTCGAGATTGAGCTCATTGAACTCGATCTCGACTCAAAATCGAGATTGTGCATATGTGTGTGTGTGTGTGTGTGTGTGCATGTTGCATGGGGTCTGTGTCTGTGTCTGTGCGTAATCTATATTTGCTTGTGCATGTGTGTGTCTGTATCTGTATGTATGTACGTGTCTGTGTGTTTACGTGTATCTGCATGTGTCTGTGTCTGTGTGTGTCTTTGTTTGTATGTGTGTGTGTGTGTGTGTCTTTGTGTGTGTGTGTGTGTGTGTGTGTGTGTGCATGTGTCTGTGACTGTCTGTGTGTCTATGTATTTGAATGTCTATGTACGTATATGTGTCGGTCCATGTGTCTGTGTTTGCGTCCATGTGTTTGTGTTTGTATGTGTATGTGTCTGTGTACAAAAAGAATGTGTGTCCATGTGTCGGTCCATGTGTCTGTGTATGTGTCCATGTATCTATACAAGTCTGTGTCTGTGTCCATGTGTTTGTGTCTATGTATCTATGTCTGTATGTACACGTGCTTGTCTGTGTCTGTGTATTTGGGTTGTGTGTGAGTGTTTCTCTGTCTATGCATGTTTGTCTGTGCTTGTGTGTGTCTGTGTTTGCGTATCTATGCGTGTTACACCCAATCTGTGTCTGTGTCTGTGTGTTTGTGCGTGTTTGTGTATTTAAAGCTCATGTACACAGTCGGGCAATGTCGAGGTGGGGGTATTGTCGAGCGGGGAACATGGGTCTCATGTGCATTGTCAGTTGATCGAGCTCCTGAGAGCGGACAAAATTGAGCGGGTGTAATTCTTATTTTTAAAAAAACATAAATCTTATGTAAAAAAGTAAATTTTATTGAACAACACGTTGTATTTATGAATTGATTTGACATGTATTTATGAATTCCATTACACATTTATTTTCATTAAATTAAAGCGCGTGTCATCCATCAATCAAAAAGACAATTGTTAACCGCACCCCAGTTTTGGCTATCCGCAACTCATGATTTATATGAATTATTACGCGTTTTTTTTGGATATACGCCTTGTACAAGCATTTTTAGGAAAAGTGTACTTCAACAGGAAAGTTGTAGATATCGTCGAGACCTACAACTTTTGTGTTGCACATTTTTCCTAAAAATGCATGCACAATGCGTATTTCCAAAAAATCGTTATATATATATAAATATATATATATATATATATATATATATATAGTTACACCCATGTTTCAATTCGGGCGGCAATACGTCTTGTGCGTGCATTTTTAGCAAAAGTGTTCAACACAAAAGTTGTAGATCTCGCTGATATCTACAACTTTTGTGTTGAACACTTTTCCTAAAAATGCATGTACAAGGCGTATTTCTAAAAAAACACGTAATAATTCATATAATTAAAAGGGTTGCGGATAGCCAAAACTGGGGTGCGGTTAACAATTGCCTATATATATGACATATATTTTCATTAAAAAAATAACTCCCGAGCAAAAAACGTGTGCGCTGACAAATTTATTTATTCTTCCGAGCAAAAAAGATAGAGCTAGCTAATGCAATGCGCGCGACTGAAAAAACGTGCGATCCTTATTTTTATTCAAAAATTATATTAATATATATGTTTTAAATTTTTTTATTTGTTTTGTGCACATGCAATTTTATGGAGGGAAATTTCCCTCCATATAATTCATTAATGTGAGCCCCGCGCGACACATGCAACAAGCGTGGGGCTCAAGCACAGACACATGCACACACAACACGGACACATGCAACGCAGCTGGGCGCACATGTATTCGCGTGCGCGCGAGAGTGCATTTGCGTGCACGCGGGTTCGTGCGTGATTTTATTTTAATTCCAAAATTATATTAAAAAATTAATGTTATATTAATTTGCATTCATTTTTACATTTAATATATTTTTTAATTTTTAGTTTAGTTTTGTTCAAAATTTTATGGAGGGAAATTTTCATCCGTATATTTCATTCATTCATGTGAGAGAGATAGAGCTGCATGAGAGAGAGGCAGAAAAACTTTTATAAAAAGTTAAAGATTTATAAAAAAACTCATACGCGCAAAAATACATATCGCAATAGTACCACATATCTGCGACAGCCGCGCACGAATGTTTGCGAGCTGTAGGAGTACTGTCGTCGCGTTAGAGCACTATCGAGGCGGGGTACTGTCGCGCGCATACAAATTTTTTTTTCAAAAAAAAAATAATAATTCAAGACTTTGATAATAAAATTGTACAAAAATTGAAAATAAAATATGATATATTTTTTGTAACAAAACTTTAATAATAAAATATTACTTTTAGTAAGGACAATGTCTTTGTCACAAAAAACTTTCATGATGTCGTTACAATTGATACTTATTGTGAGAAAAGTTTTCTATTTGTAACGTAACATTGGTGTTGTTACAAATACTTATAGTTATAGTAACGAATTAATTATTATAGTAACAAAATTTAAAATATTCGTTACAACAAAGTTAGTTTTTGTAACAACAAAAAAACTTTGTTACTAAATATAACTATTAGTAACAAACTGTGTTTCAGTTACATTCCAGTCCTTACAACAGGTGCAGTTTGTTGTAGTGTAGGCTGGGAGATATTGAAAGAAGCCTAGAAGTAGACATGCTCGATCCACTGCTCTTGTTTGCTTCAACGGGGTACCTGAGTTGACACACTCGAACGGAGGGAACTTACATGGTTTGTATGTACAGAGTCGCATGTGTGAGTTGCATCATTGCATTGCACAATATAGTATATCATCATTTCATAAACAAGACCTCATCGTATAAATTAGTATGACTCTTTTATACGATGAGTTTACTTTAGTGTCAGATCCCTTAACTTATAAGTTTGTATGGGTATTCATTTAAGTTAAGGTTACTTTTATAGCTGCTCTTACCTTACTTAAATTGTTACTATGCTTACTGCTTGCCATTCTTACTTATTTCTCTTACGGTGCTTGAGTTATAAATATAACTGCTAGTATAACTCTTATCCTATAGTAGTTTATCTATAGTGGTTTATATATGCACATGCTTGCTAGTCATTTCCATGTCACCTGCCTTGTTTTTACCTCTTGTTGTCCTCCGCTTCGTCCTCCCGCACGGTACCTAGGAGTCGTGGGGAGGCGAGGACAAAATGGCTTAGACTTTTTGACTAACGGTCGGATGTGGCCGTAACACCAGGGGTCCGAGAAGCTGGAGCAGCATTATGACCAGCAGGACATGATGGCAAGATCTGAGGAGTAGTCGCCGTGTACTACTACTACTACTACCCGACGACAGGTTGATGAGAGTTTTGTTAGCTTCCGCATAGATGAAGAGTGAGAGAGTGTGCTTTTGCATTTTATAGTTTACTTATTATCTCATGTTGGCCTGGTTGAACGTTCTTGCAGGTAGGATCTGTGTCTTGCGAAGGCAACTAACCCGGGTGTTGGTGTCATCGTAAGGCGACGGTTCTGAGCATAAGATCCGGGAACTCTCCGGTGTGGGGGAGGGATCTTACACCCCCGCTCTGAGAATATTTGCATATGATTGTATGTCACTAGGTTAGCACACGAACTTGAATTTTTAACTCCCTTGTGTGGTTATATATAGTGATCACGACACCTATATGAGTTATTCTTGTCTGACGTCGATCAAGTTGCGTCGTCAGGTGCTAGTTGGAGGAGATTATACGTATGTTATAGTATATACACCACATGAGCTGGGAGAGGAGCAAAGGGAGAAGGAGCGAGAAGATGAGTAGGAGCAGAGAGAAGGAGAGTAGCATCAGCAGTATGTTTACCCTAGTGTTGGTTATCCCCCATGGGAGAAAGTGGACCAGAGATTTTGTAGTTTGGAGGTGTCCAACACTTTGCTTGAGGAGGCAGTCTACGGTATGTCCTCGCGGATGGGGGTGTAATATCCCGCCTCCCCTTACTTTTATTAATTGAGCCACGGGTGCCCCCGTGTGGCTCAATTGACCGACACATTAGCTCTACAGGCCATCTGACCCATTGTGATCGAATGAACTCAAAATGACCTCGATCAATGAACTACACTCAAGAGGTCAATATGAACTAAACGAAACCAGCTACATGTAACATCCTAACATCGATAAGGGGCCTAGCCGGTTCAATTGAACCCTTGGAGGAGTTTAATCAGGGTCGTAGCGAACCACGACCCGACCTCCATCTTATATTAATGTCGATTTGAGGTACGGTGACATGATATAGACAATTGATTAAATCCACTTGGAATAGATCTCGGTCTGTGGTATTGCTCTAGTGAGATCAAAACAAACTCCCTCGTTTTTGTGTATAATGACAAAGTTGGCAAATTCAGGCTAAATTGAGCGACACGATGACCTCAACGTGACATTTTGAGTAAATGAGCTCAGAATTTACTTCAGTCAATTGAATTTGACTTGTATGATCCATACGAGTGCAATGCAGCTCATTTCATTCAAATTCAAGGTTGTTTAATAAAGTGACCAATTTATGTCACGTTGTTCGACACAATCCCGAAATGTCATTTTGAGCAAATCAGCTCAAAATTGACTTAAATTAGTTTCATTAAACTCATGATTCATACGAGTGCAACACAACTAATTTCTTTCGAATCTGACGTCATTTAGTGAAAGTGGTCGTTTTGGGTCACGTTTTTCGCACAACAACCCTGAAATATCATTTGAGCAAATAAGCTTAGAATTGACTTCGGTCAGTTACATTAGACTCATATGATCCATACGAGTGTAACAAAACTCGTTTCATTCAAATTTGAGGTCGTTTAGTCAAAGTGACCATTTTAGGTCTTGTTGTTCGACAAAACAATCTCGAAATTTCATTTTGAGCAAATGAGCTCAGAATTGACTTCAATCAGTTACATTAGACTTATTTGATCCATACAAGTGCAACACAACTCGTTTCATTCAAATCGGAAGTCATTTAGTGAAATTGACCTATTTAGGTCACATTGTTCGACACTACAATCTCAGAATGTCACTTTCAGCAAATGAGCTCATAATTGACTTCAATCAGTTGCATTAGACTCGATCGTATGATCCATACGAGGGCAATAGAACTCGTTTCGTTCAAATATGATATTGTTTAGTCAAATTGACCAAAATGGGTCTCGTTAAGTTATGCGGTGTCTCGAAAAGCGTGAACACTTAAATTCAACCTCATCACATCAACATTCACTCATCACTCAACGATTAGGACCCCCAAGGACTTTATCATGCATGGTGGACCCACCTTATGGTTGACCTTGGTCAAACCCCCCCCATAAAAGAGATTTTATAAATTTTAAAACACTCTCCACTCAACCCTACTCAACCAAAATCCACCCAATTGCACCCACCATGATGGGCACTGATCCCAAGGCAAAAAGGGTAGTGGGATTACATATTTTCAAATCATGGGTTAAACTCAAGGGTAACCCAACCTTAGGCTAACTTAAGCCCTAACCCAAACCCCTCCCTTAACTCATGTTGCTTAACCCAACAACTACACACATCCATTCCCCAAATGGCAGCTGCGCTCACCACCTCAACCCAGGTTGTCGGCAACCCCAATCAGAAACCTACCCGAGTGAAGGAATGGAGAGAGGGGAGGACTTTTCCTCCCCTATTTTAAGCCCCCTGGCCTTGGTGGAAGACAACTCCTCTAGAGCCCTTTTTAAAACCAGCCCTGACACCTTGAACCTATGTTGGCACTAGAGTAGTAGAACCTAGCTACCACCTCCATCACCCTCCTTCCCCTATCCATGCATGGAGGTCCCTTTGCCCTCTGGAGATCCACACCTTGTCGGAAAGGGTGTGGTGACCCTCTCAGGGAGAGCAAAAAGCGGCGGCACCGTCAGAGAGCAGAGCTCCGGCAGTGCCTGATTTTATCGCTCTCTGTTTGCCTCCTTTCGGGTGCCACTGACAACACCAGGTCATCGAAACACCGTTGGAAGGAGCATCTGCCTCTGGTGAGCCGGCCGAAGGCAGTGGCGCGGCCATCCGACGGCCGGTCGGCGATGGAGAAGGCTCGAATCCAACCATTCACTATCGGCAAGCAGATGTCGTTGTATCTCTAATCAAAGATCCAACGACTTTAATTACATTAAATTTTGCTAACAAACATTGGCCCCATAGAGAATCCACGTCCGATTCGATGTGGAGGCGCGGTTTTTTCTTCATCTTGCTCGATCTCAGTCGAAGATCATCATCAAGATCTGTGCAGATATCATTTGAACTAAAATCTTCATTTATTTATTGGAGGGCTCTACATACCTCTGATGCTCTATATGAAACTTATGTAAAATTTCACAAGGAGTGTAAATAAATTTTTTATAAAAAATTATGCTAATTAATATGGGCAGAACAGTGGAATATAGTTCATATAAATTAAGATTTCAGCTCAAAATAATTATAAAAATTAAATGGTGCATTTTTAGCCTTTGACCCCCAAGGTGAAAAATGTTTAGAATTTTATGACTGGTTTTTTCTAAATTATTATAAAAATACCAGGCTCCATTTGGAAAACATAAACTCCTCAAGGTGACAATAACTCGTCTTTTTCCTCTGTAACGACTCGAATAAATTAGATGTCGCGGGAAAATATCTTAATCTCATAAATGAGATGTAATGAAACTTAATAAGGATAGATTGAATAATTATCGGGCTCGATCGGAAAAAATCCAACAACACATAAAACTCGTAATATTGACAAGTTGGACATCACAACGAAGAACTCATTGAACTTAAATATTTAAGACTCCAACTAATACCTCCTTGGAACGGAGATGAATGCCTCCTTGGAACAGAGATGGATGCCTCCTTAGAACGGAGATGGAAATTGAAATGCAAAAAGGGCATGCAGAACTTTGAAACAGAGAATATTTTAGAATGTCTTTTATTTCTTTCATTTACTGCTCTTTTTACCTTCTGCGTCATATATTTACTATTGGATATGGCATATTGTTCTATTTTGCATTACTGTTTTTATATTATCCATATTTAGAGTTAACCTGGAGATGTGAGATTCCTTCGAGGTTCACCCTAAATAATGCCCGAACTCGATCAACTCTCTTGTCAGTAGAGTTGTGCGATTAAGTTTGATCTCTTGACCTATTATTCTATTTTGCATTACTGCTTTTATATTAGACCTATTTAGAGTTAACATGGAGATGAGAGATTCCTCTGAGGTTAACCCTAAATAATGTCAGAACTCAAACAACTCTCTTGTTAGTAGAGCAGTGCAATTAAGTTCGATGTCTTGTCCTATTGTTCTAGAGATGAGAGATTCCTCCGAGGTTAACCCTAAATAATGCATGAACTCGATCAACTCTATTGTTAGTAGAGTTGTGTGATCGAGTTCAATGTCTTGGCCTATTGTTTTATTTTGCATTGCTGCTTTTATATTAGCCCTATTTTGAGTTAACCTGGAGATGAGAGATTCCTCCGAGGTTAACACTAAATAATGCCCGAACTCGATCAACTCACTTTTTAGTAGAGCAGAACGATCGAGTTTGATGTTTTAGCCTATTGTTATATTTTGCGTTACTGCTTTTATATTAGCCATGTTTAGAGTTAACCTGAAGATGGGAGATTCCTCCAAGGTTAACCCTAAATAATGCTCGAACTAGATCAACTCTCTTGTAAGTAGAGCAGCGCGATCAAGTTCGATGTTTTGTCCTATTGTTTTATTTTGTGTTACTGCTTTTATATTAAACTTATTTAGAGTTAACCTGAAGATAGGAGATTCCTCGGAGGTTAACCCTAAATAATGCACAAACTCGATCAACTCTCTTATTTGTAGAGCAGCGTTATCAAGTTTGATGTCTTGGCATATTGTTCTATTTTGCATTACTTGTTTATATTAACCATATTTATAGTTAACCTGTAGATGAGACATTCCAATGAGGTTAACCCTAAATAATACCCAAACTCAATCAACTCTCTTGCTGGTAGAGCAATGCGATCGAGTTCGATGTCTTAGTCTCTTGCCCGAATTATTTAAATATCTGGTAGGGCAAGCAATCGATTCAAAACATATGGCTTGCCTTCTTTATACAAAATGCTTATGATTTGAAACAAGATTGTTGTAGCTGCTATTGTGAACGAATTGGTTCATAACCTAATAGGTCATGACGCTTATTAAGTTGAGCCCAGGATTGGGGCTTACTAGAGTCACAATGTTTCAAATGGCATTTTTGAGCTTGATTGACTAGGATAAGGCTTCATCCTTTGACTCAATCCCTGGGTGCCTTGATTTTGGTTCTTTGTATATATAATGGTTTTTTATTAAACGGCTTAATTTGTACCTTTTTGTTTTACAATGACAAAAAAGATATTTTCAATATTGATAGAAAATATGTGCCTTTAAGAAATAATTCCTATAGGTATAAAATGTGCCTTCGAGAAATAATTCCTACTGGAATAAAATGTGCATTCGAGAAATAATTCCTACGGGAATTAAATGTGCCTTCGAGAAATAATTCCTACGGGAATTAAATGTGCCTTCGAGAAATAATTCCTACGGGAATTAAATGTGCCTTCAAGAAATGTGCCTTGGTGAGAATATCAGATGGCTGGCGAATTATACTTTGAGGCAACCCGCATACTGGACGGTCTGAAAGGACAACTCATGTGAAACTAATAGAGCTATGTGGGTCTGAGGTCGTATGCAGGTTGATATTGAGTACGTATGTAGTGGTCGTGGGAAGACCGTCATGACCCAATAGAAGTCCAGATATCATCTCCCTTTCAGACACTTTACCGCTCCTGTCAATTATATATGTTTCATTATATTCATTATTCTAATAACTCATTATGAGCATAGGTGGTGGGAGCGATGGAAGGATATCGCGTAATAAGCTATGCTAGATACTGGACAAGCTGGTTCAGGAATAATTTAACTAAGTCGCGTCTTACTTATATATGTCATTATCCTATTAAAATCATTGTTGAAAGGATCTTAACTGGTATGGTAGAATGTGGGCAAGATATTGTTGTTGCTCATACAAGCCTTAAATATTGTGTTTCTGTGATAGCTAATCTTCCGCTAATATAATTATGTCTCCTACTAAGGCACAACCCGTTGAGTGGGCTTTTCGCAATATACATGACTCTCTACTCTGGTAATATGTGACAAAGTTCACTTAGCACCACCATTGATGTGTGGCAGTGGGGTGACCAAAGGGATGATTTGGAGATGATTGTGTCACCACTCTCTCATTAGTCACTTTGGCATTGCGTGTTGGCGGCGGTGTGCGATAAGATCCCTCAGTTGGATCACAAATTTTGAGGGGAGTCTTACAATGGATCAGAGTGCAACTGATCCATTTGAACAATAGTAATCACAGAAACATCTCTCGATCAACCAGTCATTGTAGCGTGGTTCTGGTTGAACCACTACATCAGAAGTGATGGTGGACCTTAATGGTAAAATTTGGCAACAACTTGACATATACCTGCAAGTATACTCAAATTACTCTTAAGTAATCGAACATTTCAAATTGAGTTTTAGTCATACAAATTTGTTGACTCACATCGACACTTAGATGTCTTTACCATATCTGATCTCAACTACGATGTCTCTTTTGCCCCTAAACCACCCTTATTAAAGCCTACAAATGTCCACCTCAAATTTTGAACCCCGGGTTTAATCCTCTTTGCTTTATTGGGATTACACCTTTTTACTTTCAAATTCCATGGAAAATGACTCGACTTTGGTTGGTTATAATTCAAGAAAAACAAATATGATTCGAGATGAACTAATTAAATGGAATTTTGCGTTCAGATATCACGCTGATGAATCTGATGTGGAGAGATTACAATGATGATTTCAAAAAGAGATTTTGTTTTAATGAAATAATCTAGTCATGAAATATTTGACAAATTGACATGACTATGACAATTCCGTATTACATTAAAAGAAATTTTTGATGAATTTTAATTCGATGTTTGTAATTTTGTGATAATAAAACATAAGGTGATTTTTACAAACCTAATCAAGGATATGGCCTATAGGATTGCTACTTAAAGATGTATTGAAAAATTTTAATGTTTACTTGAAGACTTATATGATTATGACATGTCGATTTCAAGGAAATGATTTGTGTGTCTAACAAGTCTAAGTAAAAGATAAATCTAAAAAGATATCAATTCGGTGTTAGAAAGTGATTTTAGTAAATCAAATTATAGTAGTTTTATCATATCTTCTGCCTTGAAGAAGCACATTTGAATGTGTAAATTAAATATTGGTGCCTTATGAAATAATGAATCGCATAGTTATAACAAGAATGTGAATTTGAGGTATGCTCTTAAATTCTTTCAATTGATAAATGAGATCATAAATGAACAACTATGTTGGAAGTTTTAATTTTTCAAGTGATGTCAATAATTCTGATAACAGTTATTGGGCGATGAGTTTAGATTTGAAGTATTCATTTTGACAAATCTAAAAAAGAACATGAATAGGATATTCAGGTAATCTCTCCTCCAATTTTGATGAATCAGTGGGATTTTTTATTTCCCTAAGATGGTTGCTTATTGGGGTAGCCTTTTTCACCAGATGTGAACTATTTGGAGAAAGTTACTGAAATAACAACCTAGTGGATGGGATAAACTCATAGAGATTAAGAAAACATTCATGTTAAATCCACAAGGGTTGATATTAGGTAATCATGTGCATCCCCTCCCCGAAGTGCCTAGTTGTCCTTCATGGGTGACATGATATTTATAAACCCGGTGAGGTCGGTAAACCTGTTTGAGAACGAGTGCATGGAATATTGTGATATTATAAGAACTCCGCGCGGTCGAAGAGCCTTGTCAAGGACAAGTGCATGGAATGTTGTGATATTGTAAAACCTGGCACGACTGGAGAGCCTTGTCAGGTACAAGTGCATGAATGTTCATAATATAATTTGAGAGAGGATAACATGAATAACCAAGGAAACATTATGATGCACGTGGGTATCTGAAATTTTGAAATGACTTGGGATGTTGGTAATCCTTCCAAAAGGAATATACTTACTCATATCTTCATAAGCATGTGTATGGTTACTTATGTGGCGGGTCATGCCAGTTCTGCTAACTTGGAGGCTGACTCTTTGGCACTAGGGAGTGAGAACTCGGGAAATTAATTCATATTTTGATATTGGTCGTTGGGTCCCTCTGCTAGTTAGTTTGTTTATAATATTACAAGATGTTTTTTACATCCCCGAGTACATCGTGATGTACACTAGGGCCTGGGTAGTGAGGTACGAGCATTCCCAGAAGTGGAGAGACTAACCATTGTAACTATTTTTCCATGATAGTGAGCCCATGGGATTAGCTACCCTGCTGGAAGCGAAGGTCAAACTATATCGACATAGGGTGCAAACTGGTGTTCTTTTAATAGTCTTAAACCAATGTATGTGATTGTTGTGGTGGGTCAGTCATGCTCATGGGTTGTTCGTACCGGCATGGGAAGGTTGACCAATCTTGGGGCACTAGGGAGTGTATGAACCCCGGGAGGTTATCTTATATTTTATATTTGCCTACTGGGTCACTCCACTAGTTAGCCGTATTTGTTATCGTCGGATGTCGCTGACATCCCCGAGTACACCGAGATGTATGATAGGGCCAGGGTAGTGATGTACAATCATACCCAAAAGTGAAGAGACCAGCCACTATCACTGTTTTGCCACGATGGTGAGGCCCGCAGGGATAACAACCCTGCTGGATGCAAAGGTCAAACTATGTCCACATAGGGAGTTGTAATGAGTCATGAGAACTCATAGTGCATGGGTTTGTTTAAGCACCATTTGCATCATAACATAGATATTTACATGTTCAATTAACATATAACCTTCGTCTGGGAGTTGTTTATATGTTAATGGATTTACACTACTTATTTAATTACAATTCATACTTGTTCCACTAATATAAAACCTTCGTATGGGATTTGGTTATATATTAATTTGTTCGCAGTGCTTATTCATCTACAATTCATATTTGTTCCACTAATATATTGTAACACCCCATTTTCCAAATGGTGAAAGTCCATGTTTATGGGCTAACAGAGGAAATGCACTTCCACTGCTCAGCTTTTGGTTGTGTGTCATCGAGTAGTCTCAACGACACAAGATGAAGTGTAGTGTCATCGAGAGCTCTCAATGACACAAGATGAAGTGTAGTGTCGTCGAGAGCTCTCGACGACATAAGCTCTGTGTCATCGAGTGGTCTCGACGACATGGCCTGGATTATCATGTCGTCGAGACCACTCGAGACACAAGCTTAAATGTGTGTCATCGAGAGGACTCGACGATACAGACAAATCTATGTTGTCGAGTGACTCGACGACACAATCACAGAAGTCTTTTTCTGTTTCATTTTGACAGAAAGCGACCGTCTATTTTCACGTGGGCCATAAACCTAATGTTGGGGTCTTGGTCTGTGCTATATAAAGACACTTGGAGGAAAATATTAGGACACTTTTCAGCTGACACTCTCTCTGCAAGCTCGAGACAGAATTAAATCTTGGAAGATGAGAAGGACTCTTTCGGCCATTACTGGAGCTCCAGATCTCCAAATCGAGAACCGTTTCCAGATCCACTGAGAGAAGCCCGGTGTGGTTCTATCTATCCGGCTGAAATCATGGATTCGCATGGCGCCAAAGAGACCGGAAAGGGTAACGATCCTTCCTCCCGATCTTAGGACGTGTTTTGGTCCTTTCATCCCTTCTTCTATGCTTGCATATGGTTGTCTCTTTCACTACTTAGTGAAGTGTATGACTCCCTTTAGTTCTTCGGAACTCCGGGTCAATTGTGTCCGTCCCCGACATATATTGCATGCAGAAATCCAGTAGTTGTATGGATTTAGGTATTTTGTGTGAAGCCTACCCGTGGCCGTTAGCCTGGATCGGTGATGCTTGATTTGTAATGTTGCATTTAGATTAAGCCTAGAATGTGTGTCGGAGAATAACTCCATGAGATATGTCATTGTAAATGCGAGACTTTAGTTTTAGGTGTTTTTTGGAGAGCCTAACAGAAGCCTCGTGCTTGGGTTGTGGTTGAACGCAAACCTTCACCACGAATTTTGAAGTGGAGTTGTATTGGACCTCCTTCGTTTGTTATATTTGAGAAGCCTATGTCTTCTTGTAAGGAGTAGGTGTGTATCTTATCTTTTGAGTATCACTTATATGTGTTAAACCTTTACGGGCCGAGGCGAAGCCGTAACTATATTGCGTAGATGGATCACAAAGACTAGAGCATGGGCAAAGCTGAACCGAACTCGTTTCCATGCAGATTGGAGAGAGATCTTAACCTCTTGTATGTTGTATGAACATGGGAGAGGTCGTGGAAGGTGTTCACCTAGACCGGCCAAAATCTCTTTTCCCACCCATGGTTATATAACTTAGGGTGGTGTTGTTGCTCGTGAAAGAGTACTTTGTAGGCATGCCTTGTGTACTTGAAATGTGTGGTCGTGGGTACCCACATTTGTGTTGAGATGAATTGATGTTATGTTAGCCTCATGCGGTCGCTTAGGCGGTTGTGGGATCTTCCGGCTGAACCCTACCAACATCATGTGCATACCTAGGTTCCCCTTTCTCTGATGCTCAACCTAGAAGATTGATTGTGCTTGAAACCTCACCTTTTGTAGAGTAGACGCATTTTCTTTATATTATTACATGTTGCATGTACGGCTTGCTTGCAGGTTAGCGGTGCCCCGCCCCTGAGCCGGCTAGATTGGTCGGGGGTCGGATCATTACGCGGTTTGTGGTCAGCTCATAGATGGCCCTCGTTTACCTCTTATTTGTGGATGGTGCAGGTGCTGGTGAGCCAGCAGGAAATAGTGGGATGAAGCCCACTGCTGAGTTGGCCCTTGAAGGCCAGCCTATTTTACTGCTTTCTATGTATTGTCGGCTTGCGTGCTTATATATGTTTAGAGTTTTGTTATATTTGTTGAATGTAAGGCCTTAAGGCCATAACTCTTTACTTGACATTCCTGAGTAGGTGGACATTCTGAGTTTAATGTTTATTGAAAGCTTCCGCTTCCGCTTACGCTTTATTTATACTCTCGTGTAGTTCTTTTCTGTTTATCATCTTATTAACGTCTAACTAGTGTGTTCAATAAGGCGTGGGGTCCGAGCCGGACCTATTGTTATATTGCTTGTACTTGTAGGGTGTTACATATATAACCTTTGTATGGCAGTTGGTTATATATTAATGGGTTGTTATTGTAACATCCCAACTTTGATAAGGAATCTAGCCGATTCAACTGAACCCTTGGAGGAGCTTAGTCAAGGTCGCAATGAACCATGACCCTATTGGGTTTTATTTGAACAATGCATCAAATGCACGCAGCAGAAAATACGAACAAGAACAACCCAAAAGAACTAAAGGATCTTGTGACTTCATGAATCAAGAAATAGAAGAATCAACACTATGCAATATACCTGAAGGGGATTAAGTCTGAACTCAAACCAGTTTCTCCAACAGGAAATTTGAAGAACAATTGTAGAGTTCCAAGCACTGAAATCGATCGATGCCTCTACGAAAGTCCACACGAGTGAAGAAGAACCCTAACTTCTTGTCGCACAAGAACTAGGCCGGAGAAGGAGAAGAGCCCTCTTGGTCTTCCACGGACTGCTAGATCCGATGACAGGAAGAGGAGACATCGGGTTGCGGAATCAAGACCGTGGAAACACTTCCGTCGGTTCTACAGAATGCTTCCGACGTTCTTCTAAGAGTCGCACAAAGGCAGAGCTCGATCTAGGGTATAAATCGGGTTCTATTTATACCCAGCCGAAAAGCAAGATAACCGTAGATCCATGACTTGCATCGGTGTAAACACATAATTTGTCGAGTGATCATGAATTCGTCGAGTAAACATAGAATTCGTCGAGTGATCATGAATTCGTCGAGTAAACTGAATTTGTCGAGTGATCATGAACCGTCGAGTAAACCTGAATTCATCGAGTGGTCATGAATTGTGTCTACCTTTGCATTCTTTCTGGATAAGAACTCTTTCTCCAAAAAGACACCAGTTCTTGCGACAAACACTTTGCCCTCTGACGAAAGGTAGAAGTAGTACCCTTTGGTTTTGCTAGGATGCCCCACTAGATAACACTTATCCAATTTAGGTACTAGCTTGTCAGGCATTTGACGTCGTACGTATGCCTTACAACCCCAAATTTTGATAGAAGACATACTAAGACGCTTCCCAGTCCATATCTCATATGGTGTCTTTAGAACCGTTTTCGTTGGAGCACGATTTAAAGTGAAAGCAGTAGTCTCTAGAGCAAATCTCCAAAAGGAAATGGGCAGATCTGCATGACTCATCATCGATCGCACCATGTCTAACAAAGTACGATTCCTCCTCTCAGAAACACCATTATGTTGTGGTGTTCTAGGTGGAGTGAGTTATGATACAATACCACACTCTCTCAGATGATCACGAAACTCATGACTTAGGTATTCGCCACCTCGATCAGATCACAGTACTTTAATCCTTTTTCCCAGTTGGTTCTCTACTTCATTCTTACACTCTTTGAACTTTTCAAAGGTTTCATATTTACACTTCATTAGATATATATATATATGTATCTACTGAAATCATCAGTAAATGTAACGAAGCAATAATACCCACCTCTAGCCATAGAACTCATGGGTCTGCATACATCACTATGTATTATACCCAAGAGATCATCAACCCTCTCATTACAACTAGTGAAAGGGGCTTTCGTCATCTTGCCTAATAAATATGACTCGCATCTCTTAAATGATTCATAATCAAATGAGTCCAATAGTCCATCTTTATGGAGCTTGGATATGCGTTTCTCATTTATATGGCCTAAACGACAATGCCAGAGATATGTAGGATTCGAGTCATCTGTTTTTAATCTTTTAGTATTTTCGACATTATAGATCGGATGGTCTAAGTTCAAAACATATAAACCATTAAATAATTGGGCTACACAATAACAAACATCATTCATAAAAATCGAACAACAATTGTTCTTAATTATAAATGAAAAACCTTTCATGTCAAGACATGAAATGGATATAATGTTTCTAGTTATGGATGGAACAAAATAACAGTTATCTAATTCAATTACAAGCCCAGTGGGCAAAGAAAGATGATAGACGCCAACAGCAATGACAACAACTCTTGCTCAATTTCCTACACGCAGGTCTACCTCCCATTTACCCAGCATTCTTCTCCTTCTCAGTTCCTGCACATTTGTACAAATATGAGAACCGCATCCGGGGTCCAATACCCAAGATGAAAGAGAAGAAAGGTTTATTTCTATAACATAAATAGCTGAAGTGGAGGTCACACTTCCCTTCTTCTTTTGCAGATCCTCAATATAGAGGGGACAGTTCCTCCTCCAATGCCCTGCCTTACCGCAGTGGTGGCACTTTCCTTCCTTCGCCAGACCTTTCTTTTTCAGTGCAGAAGATTTGGGATCAAGATAAGACTTAGATCCTATCTTTGTCTTCTTCGATCCCTTGGCCTTACCCTTGCCTTTATGCACCATCAGTGTGGGGCTAGCAGGCTTGACCTTCTACATGTTGTTATCGGCTGTTCTCAACATGCCTAGAAGCTTGGGCAGTGTCTTGTCTATTTATTCATGTTATAATTCAAGATGAACTGCTCATAACTGGCTGACAATGATTGCAGGATCAGATCAGTGGCCAACTCTTGGCCCAAGGGAAAACCCAGTCTTTCAAGTTTCTCTATATACCCAGTTATCTTGAGTACGTGAATCCCTACCGAGCCTCGAGCTCCCATTTTGCACTGAAATAATGCCTTGGATATGTCAACCCTCTTTTACCGATCTTGCCCCTCGAACATTTTCTTGAGGTGCTCGATTACCTCATAACTACACATGCTCTCGTGTTGCTTCTAAAGCTCAGAGGACATGGTAGCAAGCATGATGCATTCCACATCCATGGAATCGTCTTGATACTTCTTGTAAGCATCTTTATCTACTCGAGGAGCATTTCTAGTCAGCTCTGTAGGGCCTTCCCCTTCCAAGATATAGAGCTTGCGCTATTGCCTAAGAACAATTCTAAGATTTCTGTACCACTCTAGGAAGTTGGTACCGTTGAGCTTATCATTCTCAAGGATGGCTCTTAGGGACAAGGTGGAGTGAGATCCACTTGCCATGGAAATTCTACAACAATTATGCAAAATAGATTTTAGTACTATATTTCAAAATACATTTTATTTAATAAGGACTTTTATTAAAGAGCTCCCTTTATTTTATTCAAATTGATAACCTTTGACATCAATTCAGAGAGTTTATGTGAGCTACTCTCTTAGTGGACAAGATCCGTATTTCACCAACACAACGAGCCCGATTTGGCGTTCCTCTCATAATGTGGTTATTTAGGTAAACAACACTTGCCAATTGCATCATTATGCAACTCTTGTATGGTTGGTGAATAACTCTTTATTCCCATCCATCATATGGTGCATGCCAACCCTATGCCTCTAGGCACTTAACCTTTGAGGTCACCTAGTTAAGTTGGACCCGATGTTGATAGTTGGATATCACAATTATCCGCTCGCACCCTTACCAAGATAGATTAATGCACCTTGCTTTGGCAAGCACACATTTCATCGACCGAGGCAGGAAGAGTGTCATCCATCGGAAAACATCTGAATACTTAATATTGGATAAGGGATTTTATATGATTCAATCGATGAACATTTCATCGTGATTAACACTTAATCATTGTGCACATTCACAAAAACTAAAATTACAACATTCACAATCCAAATACATCCCAGTGCACACAAAAAAATCATCAGCACTTTGATAATAAGGCTAATTCTGAACATTCAGAACTCTTCTAAATATCAAGACTTACATGCATTAGACCAATGAATAACCACTCCACTTATGTAGTAGACAAGCTCGTCTCTCAATGTCAGATTCAAAATCTAAGATATTGGGTTTTACAAACTACTTAGAGGGACGGTTACTGCAAACGAGAAACAATTTCTGAAATAATGAAATCGCAACGCAATCACGTGCGTTCCTGGAGGGGTTCCAATTTAGAACACTTCATCAGAATCCTCACATCCAGGAAGAAATCTAGACATTTAGAACACTTCTAAATTTCCGATTTACACGCACTAGATCGCAACCTCCCTCTAATACCACTATTGGTTTTTTTTTTTGAATAATGCATCAAATGCTCGCAGCGGAAAATACGAACAAGAACAACCCAAAAGAACTAAAGGATCTTGCGACTTCATGAATCAAGAAATAGAAGAATCAATACTATGCAATATACCTGAAGGGGATTAAGTTTGTACTCAATTATGATGCTCCAACAGGAAATCTGAAGAACGATTGTAGAGTTCCAAGCACTGAAATCGATCGGTGCCTCTACGAAAGTCCACACGAGTGAAGAAGAACCCTAACTTCTTGTCGCACAAGAACTAGGTCAGAGAAGAAGAAGAGCCCTCTTGGTCTTCCTCGGACAGCTAGATCCGATGACAGGAAGAGGCGACGTCGGGTTGCGGAATCAAGACTGTCAGAACGCTTCCATCGATTCTACAGAACACTTCCGTCGTTCTTCTAAGAGTCGCGCAAAGGCAGAGCTCGATCTTGGGTATAAATTTGGTTCTATTTATACCCGGGTGAAAAACAAAATAATCACAAACCCATGACTTGCATCGGAGTAAACACAGAATTCGTCGAGTGATCATGAATTCGTCGAGTAAACACAGAATTCGTCGAGTGATCATGAATTCGTCGAGTAAATTGAATTCGTCGAGTGATCATGAATTCGTCGAGTGATCATGAATTCGTTGAGTAAAACTGAATTCGTCGAGTGATCATGAATTCGTTGAGTAAACCTGAAGTAAATGTCGTCGAGACATTCTCATTGACTCGTCTCAAAATTCTTGCCAACATGCTCCATACAATATTCACAATACCTGTGGAGAATTCAGTTGACTCGACCCAACTCCAAAACGGCATAGGATTGGTCCTTCACTCATATCCAATATGAGTAAGGCCGACACAATTCTTCCTCCAACTTCTCCAAACACTCTTTTGTGTGACCCCATAGGCTCATATCGCGTTGGCAGTGAGACTAAATGCTTGATCACTTCCAGATCACCTTAGAAACACCAACAGTGACTCAATTCTTCCTCCATCTAATATTAATTTTGATTTAAGGTACGATGACATGATATAGAAAATTGAGTAAATCAACTTGGAATCAATCTCAATCAGTGGCAGTATTCTTATGAGATCAAAACAAACTCAACGACACAAATTACGCCTCATTTTGATGTATAATGACAAAGTTGACTAATTCATACTAGATCAAGATACAAGACGACCTCAACGTGACTTTCTGAGAAAATGAGCTCAGAATTGACTCCAGTCGATTGCATTAGACTCATATGAACCATACGAGTGAAATGCAACTCGATTCATTTGAATCTGAGGTCGTTTAGTGAAAATGGCCATTTTAGGTCACGATGTTCATGTCGGTCACCCTGAAACCAGTTTTTGAGTAAATAAGCTCAGAATTGACTTTTGTCAGTTGCATTAGACTCGTATGATACATATGAGTGCAACACAACTTGTTTTGTTCAAATCTGACGTCGTTTAGTGAAAATGATCGTTTAGGTCACGTTGTTGGCACGGTCACCCTGAAACCACTTTTTGAGAAAATAACCTCAGAATTGACTTTTGTTAGTTGCATTAGAATCATATAATCCATATGAGTGCAACCCAACTCATTTCGTTCGAATCTGAGGCCGTATATTGAAAATGGTTGTTTTAGGTCACGTTGTTCGACATAGTCACCTTGAAATCACTTTTGGAGAAAATTAGCTCAGAATTGACTTCTGTCAGTTGCATTAGACTCGTATGATCCATACGAGTGCAACGCAACTCGTTTCATTCAAATCTGACATTGTTTAGTCAAGTTGACTAAAATAGGTCTCGTAAAGTATATAGTGCCTCAAAAAGTGTGCATACTTAAATTCAACCCTATCGCATCTACATTGACTCGTCACTCGATGACTATGACCTACATTGACCTTGACTCACATGGGGGACCCACCGCAGGGTTGACTTTGGTCAAACCCTCTTATAAATAGGTATTTTGAACCCCATCCACTAAGCTGAACTCACCCAAACCCAACCCATTACCCTTTCTAAATGGCATCACCAAGGCAATACACTTGGCGGAATACAGCCAGGTGGAAAGCCTAAGTTAACCCAACCCCAACCCATGCTAAAACCAAGATTAAACCTCTCCCTTGGGTGACTGTAGATATTTTGAAAACCAACCCAACCCCACTCACTAACCCTTAGTCAACCTAACCCCTGCCCCTAACCAGCATAGTACTTTTAACCATCCACTTACTGCCACCTACCCCTCCCTTACCTGGCTAGGGTTGCCAAAAAAACCCAACATGGGTAAGAAAGAAGAGGAAGGAGGGTGAGATCTATTGGTTCATCAATTTAATCCCCCACCCCACTCCCCTTGGCTTCTGATGGGGGACACAAGCTCCTCCTCCCGGAATGAATAACCTCCCGCCACCCGTGAACTTTTGTCAGCGCTGAAGGAGACAGTCCTAGCCCACCACCCTCCTCTGTCACCCTCCCTTTCGGCCCTATATGGAGGGACCCACAGGGCCCCTTGGACCTCTAGGGGAGCCACACCTTGTCAGAGAGGGTGTGAAGACCCTCTTCGGAAGGGTATAAGGCGGCAGAACCGCCGATGAGCTGAGCTCCGGCGGTGCCAAGCTATATTATCTCTATAACAGCTCCTCACGGCGGCCAGCGAAGACGTCAGGCTGCCGGACCACAGTTGAAAGGAGCACTAGCTTCCAGAGAGTTGGTCGGAGGCAGTGGCATGACAAACGGACGGCTGGCCGACAGCGATAGATACATGATATTCTCTGCCCACCGCCATGCTACATGTGTCGTTCGATCTCAATCAAGAGATCAGATGGCCCTGATTATCTTAATTAAAACAAATAATGATTGGACCCCACAGCGGATCGACGCCAGTGTAACACCCCAGTTTTCACACTGATGTGGAGGCAATAATTCTGTTGTTGGAAGCTAATGCCCAGCGGTAGGTACTACCGCTGGCGGTAGCTACATCGACGGGATGAGCCACGTGTATACGTGATGAGTTTCATCTCGAAAGGCTGGTGTAGTCGGGACGCTAACGCCAACGCTCGCTTTTACCGATGGTGGTAGTTTTAATCGACGGGAAGCTTAGATATCTAGTCGAGAAGGTCTTGTCGAGAGAATGTCGACAGGATGCTAGCGACGGGCGATAGCGCTATTGCCGGCGGTAGGTATTCAAGTCGATATTAGTCCCAGTATCATCGAGAGAACGAGAAGGTGTGCTTAAGGTTAATTTCAAGCGCTAGGGCGGCGCGGTTGCGCTACCGCCGGGCGGTAACTGACAGAACAGATCCGTGAAATAGCGATCGTGGCGGTCAAATCTTTAAGGCTTTGATTTGATGGCTGAGAGATGTTCCAGATAGTATTAGGGCTTGACCAGAGGAAGTTTTATCCTCATTATTACAAGTTCTTTCTCTCTCCAAGCTTGAGAAAGAGGAGAGTCAAGGAGGAAGAAGGAGACTCTTTCCGCCATTGACGGAGCTCTGAAGCTCCGAATCGCGAGCCATTTCCAGATCCACGGAGAGCAGCCAAGTGCAGTTCTTTTGATCTGATTGAAATCTCGGATTCATGGCGCCAACGAGAGCGGCAAGGGTAACGATCCTTCCTCTGTGTCTTAGGACGTGTTTTGGTCATTTCATCCCTTTTCTATGCTTGCATAGGGTTGTCCCTTTCACTAATTAGTGAAGTGTATGACTCCCTTTAGTTCTTCAGAACTCCGAGTCGATTGTGTCCGTCCCCGACATTTATTGCAAGTAGAAATCTAGTAGTCGTACGGATTTAGTCATTTTGTGTGAAGTCTACTCGTGGTCGTTAGCTCAGATCGGTGATGCTTGATTGTGACGTGCATTTAGGTTAATCCTATAATACGTGCCGGAGAATGACTCCTCGTGATATGTCATTATGAATACAGGACTTGGGTTCTAGATATCTTTTGGAGATCGTAACAGAAGGCCCATGCTTGAGTTTAGGTTGAATGCAAACCTTCTGTTAAAATTTCGGAGATGGATCGAAGACAATAGCGGAAGACTTCAATTCAATTCAAATGAGTTAACCAGTGACAATGAAGGACAAGAGAATCTCAATTGACTACTATCTTATTACAATGCATTGCATACATGGCGAGACATGATTTATAAGAAAACACTTAGATAAGAATAACAAGCAACACAAGCATCTGGCGAACAGAAAACTAAGACCGCCCAGATCGCTCAAACTCAGCCAGATTGCCGGCTTCCCTGAGACAACGCAAACAGGAGATATCGCTGACCTGCAAACTGCCAGACCACCAATCACAGACCACATGAACTGCTGCTTATTGAACTGCTGAAAACAAAGCTCTGTCCATACTTCTTGATCGCCTAGACTGCACGGTCTCAAGATCACAGAAGTAAGCCGCGAACACAAGATGAAGAACTTATCACTGCTGCAAGACCGCAAATTAAGACTACCTGACCGCTTAAGGTCTCCTGATCAACTGAGTCTGCTGCAAACAGACCAAGAACTTCAAAAACAGAGTTCACCCAGACGAGGCCGCTGGCGAGCGGGTTTATTCAAAGCTGGAAAGACAGGAAGAAAGCTAAAGGAGACTGCTGGCCGCCTAACAGTTCTTGCATTCGAATGGTTGGCCCTGCACCCTAATTTATAGGCAAACGAACGGATGTCGTCACTGCCCATGAGGGATACAATCACCTTCCTTATTAAAAATGCATGGTCTCCAGAACCAGACCGCGCGGTCTTCATAAGACCTTATTACACTGAAGAAAAACTGTCCAAGTAAGACAGCTTGCCAAGAAACAACCTGGCAGACCACCTGGTCTCTTATAAGAATAGAGACATATGAGCATCTGACCGATCAAGAACAGACCGCCAGAAATTAGCTCATACAAGCCGCACAGTCTCAACCAGAACAAGAAGAACTTGGGCACATCCGGCAAACCTCAACAGTTCGCCAATACCAGAGACGCGCGATCTCTAAGCCAGATCGCAATACCAGAGCTCACGCGGTCTCTACGGTCTCCAATTTCAGACAGCCCGGTCACTTCACCTCCGCTTCAAAAATTTAACACTCCCCTTGAAATGGGAAGTAGAAGTCAGCCCAAGAAGACTCCTCAACCGATCAAACGGTTCCTTTGGCAATGGCTCCGTAAAGATGCCCGCCACATTATCCTTTCTCTGCACATGCTCTACCATAAGAGATCCCTCCAACATCTTCTCCTGAATGAAATGATGTTGAATCTCTATGTGCTTGGTTCGTGCATGACAAACTGGATTATTCACCCGTTTGAGGGCACTCTCATTGTCACCCCGAAGCAGAGTAGGACCTCGCAGCTCCCTATGAATGTCCTCCACAAGCCTCCTAAGCCAGATGGCTTCCTGAGCTGCCAAAGCCGAAGCTTTGTACTCCGCTTCCGTGGTAGAGACAGACACAGAATCCTGCTTCTTGTTACACCATGATATAGTTGTAGAGCCTATCATAAAGACATATCCAGAGGTCGATATCTGATCATATGAATCTCCTCCATTATTAGCATCCATGTATCCATGCAAGCAAAAGCCTGAGTCCTTCCCATAGAAGAGACCCAAATCATAGGTGGACTTTACATATTTCAGAATGCTCTTAGCTGCCATAAGATGTGTTTTCTGAGGCTCCTCCATAAACCGACTCACGCGACCAACTGCATAAGATATATCTGGCCTTGTGATCGTCAAGTATATCAGACTTCCGACCAAATCCCGGAACACCAAAGGATCAGAAAGAACCTTCCCCTCATCACGTCGAAGTATCATACCAACCTCCAGTGGAGTAGAGTTGTTCTTCCCACCTTCCATGGCAAATCGCTTCACAATTCGATCTGCATAGCCCTCCTGGGATACAAGCATACCGCCCTCTTTCCTCTCCACTTCGAGTTCAAGGAAATGGTGGAGCTCACCCAAGTCCTTCATCTCAAATCTGATAGTTAACTCAGCTCAAAGCCTAGCTACCTCCATTTCAGAATTTCCTGTGACGATCATATTGTCAACATATAACAGAACCAAGACATGAAGATCTCCCGTCTTCTTTACGAACAAGCTTGAATCTGAATCAGAAGCAAAGTATCCATAGAACTGGAGGTATTCTGCGATCTTTCCATACCACGCCCGAGGCGCTTGCTTCAAGCCGTAAAAAGCCTTCTTGAGCTTACACACATGTCTTGCGTAGACTTCAAAAACATAACCAGGTGACTGATCCATGAAAATGTCCTTGTCTGTTGGAACCGAGATTCGGCCCAACGAGGAGTTCAGACCCCAAAGATGGGTGTAACTCGCGCTTACTGATCCCTCAGAGCAACCTGACCGAAGACTTGGAACTGAGACCCTTGGCGACAGTGTGGAGGTCCCACCACACACCCGGAAGATCGTAGAGCGCTTCCCCTCCTAAGCTAAGAACTGTAGTCGGGCACCTTGGAGAGCTCTGAGAATGCTAACCAAAGATGACCTGAGGAGAGAGAAGCTAAAAAGAAGTCCCTCTCCAAAGGTGCCCTTAGGGTCTTATTTATAGTTTTTCTAGACTGGTCTGCTAATAGCGGGGTTCCGCCTTTTGGTTTTACTAAGCGCACCCCAATTTGGCCTGATAACAGCCAAACTCCGCTGTTCGGAGGGGCTAGCTGCAGGCCACCAGGGGCAGAGGGGTAATTTCCCTTCCTTAGCCCCTGGGCAAGTGGCCTGCGAGAACCCCACTAGCGTGAGTTCCCGTGAGTCTCCTCGCGAGTACCACTCGCGCACCCTCTCCAGGCGAGCTGCCTGCGAAGGCCCCGCTTGCCTTCCTTCTGGTGACAACCACCGAGGCCAGGTCTCGCATTCTCCCCGGCGAGATCGCCCTGGCTCGCACTGCCTGGTTCTCGCGACTCCTCAGTGACGAGTTTACCATTTCCAGCCTAATTCGCACATTTCGGGTCTTTCCTTCTCGGGCGAACAAGGGGTTGTACACAATCCCCGCTCTTTGTGAGATTAATCTAAGCTTGTAAAGATTCATCCAACCCCGGGTGTTCGTCGGCGACTGCTGATCTGTCGGGAATCTTTTTTGTGGGCCCCACCCCACTGCTATGAATACCTCCCAAGTCGGGGTGTCGCGCAATATTTTTCTCTATTCCACCTTTTTCACCTCCTACTGTAGCTGTCGGCAAATGCCCCTAACAAAAGAAGTCCATGCTCGCCTGAGGGCGTCCAAGGCGGGTGAACTCTCCACCATGGCCAACACTGCCTCTTGAAAGACCCGCATGAACACCCCTCCACCACCCAAGATGAAAAAGGCGAAGCCCATCCGCCTACCCCCCCGGGAGGGGGGGGGGGGGGGGGGGACGAGATGGTACTGCTGGACTCCTCTCCTGATAGCAGGCTTACCGGAGAGGTAAGATCTATTCTTCTCGCTTAACTATTCATTTGATCTCTCTAAGCCTCGCCTGACTGCAGGATCCGCCTCCTGTCGACAAGGGCGCGGGTGAAGACTTAAACGGATCTCGCCCCGATCCTCCGGCGAATACTGACCTCGCTAATAGGAAAGTTGCTGGTAAGTTACCCGCTCTTGCCAAAATTAATATCTTGAATGACGGCCCTAATACTTCTTATAGCCTCCCACCATGCGACCCCTGGTCGGGCGAGCTCGCGACCGCAATCGCCGATCCTCCCTAACGCGACCCTTAAGATCCCGGGGTTCAATCTCCTGATGGGGGAGGGCTCCGGTGGCTCGCGAACGACCACGACCACTCCTGTCGACGACGCCTCACACCGCGCTGGTCTAGGGAAGTCCGTCTCGCTTCCCTTTACCACTCTTTTTTAGGGTCGGCCTTATACCTCTCGCCCGCCTCCCGGTAAGGATTCTACCGCTTAAGAGGTACTATTCCCCGCGACACTAAGAGAAGGCTTCGCTAACTGCTAACGCCACTTAGATTTGCTCGCAGGTGATTCCGAGACCCTCCCCACCGACTCTGACTTTGGGGAGGAAGAGATGTCGCCCCTTCCTCTGCCGGAGCAGATGGACGATTTCCTGGGTGGCCCGCGAGACCCCGAGTCTATGAAGAGGCGAACCTCAGAGTTGTTACAGAAGCAAGGGCGAATGTTGTAGGACCTTCACCTCCAAGCGAAGAGGGACAGAGAGGTTGCTGAGGAGCAGCACGTCACCTTATTGGATGAGTGCGCGTGACTCCGCGCTGAGATGCCGCAAGATCTTGGCGAGACGGCCACTTCTCCAGGGACACACCTCGCGCGAGTTGAAGATTATGCTCGCTTGATTCAGTGCGAGGCCCGCGCCGCCAACGCATATCACTACCCTAGGATTCCACCGCGGTCAGGAGTGCGAGGTCGTGGTAGGTGGAAATGGATACACTACTAGTCCTCGCTCACACTCCTCTGCCCGGCGAGCTCCCCCACGATGCATAATACTTTGTTTAACCCTGTTGGACAATTTTGCAATTTTTTCCTTTTTTATTAACTATTTCTCGCCCACTGCTGGGGCCCTCGCACACTTATTATTTGTCTATGCGATAATTGCTAGTGATGCTCGCTCTATCTCTTACTTTCTCTTTCTTTCTGGTTATTCTCGCATGAAAATTTCGTTTATACTAACCTCGCAGGTGGGTCTCGCTCGCTAATATATCTAGGGTTGCCTTATGCTCTCGCATGCAACCATACACGGGGTTTTGCCTATCTGCACCCCCCGTCGCTTCGACTTCCTTCCCGTGCTTTTCATTTCCTATAAATAGGTCCCAGTGCTGAACTCACCTACCGCATTTAACGCTAGCCCTTCTTCTTCCTCTACCTGCGAGATCTCGCATTCTCTTCCTTGCGCCTTCTGCTCTCTTTTTCTCGCAGGTTATAACTATGGTGGGCGACGCTAGCGAGGCTTAGGGTCGGTGAAAGTGCACCTGGGCCTTTACCGACCACACCTTCTTCAACAACAACTTGTCCGAGGAAGAATACCTCGCCGCCATCGCCGATTTCATACCACCGGGACGCGGATGATGTGATCAACATTCCCATGCGAGATGAGCTCGCCATCCCTACCACCCACTTCGGGGTTGGCCTGCGCCTTCCCTTATGGCCGGAGGTTCGCCAGGTACTAGCTGATCTCGCTTACTTTCCTACTTTGCCAAAATTGAAATTCTCGCTCGCCTTCTTCAAGACCTCGCTGTTTTGCTCGCCAGGTGCTCAAACACTTCGGCGTGATACTGGGTCAGCTGACCCCCAATGCTGTGGCGGTCATCGTCGCGTTCGTATGCTATATGCGAGAAGAGCGCATTGAGTTCAGCTTGCCGGTCTTCCGGAAGCTGTTCTCCTTCAGGGCCTACAAGGAGGGCGCCACCTATTTCATGGGCTCGGGGCTCAGGGTCGTCGAGACCGTCAACAAGAGTCATTACTGGGCTCAGAAGTTCCTCTTCGTCAAAGGGAACTTTGGCAATGTTCCTTTCTCGCCCGTTCAGCATGGTGAAAGCACCTATCGCACCCCAGCTCTCGGCGGCCATGACGCCGCCTTGTTCCAGTTCTTCAATAAGAAGAACTTCGAGGTGGCCCATCTCCGCCGAAACCTCAACTCGCTCATACCGGTGCTTCCTGGAGAAGGTATGTATCACGTTTGTTCGCCTATTTCCTCTTAAGTCTTTTGCCAAATATTTCTAACCGTTAGACCATTATAGGTGAGCGAGACCTGCCCGTCCATCCCCCTTACGCGAGCAGCTGGTCAGTTCCTGTGGACCTCGCTCTCGCAAACATGGGAGAGGACGCCTGCCGCGAGACTCCCCGCCCTACTGCCCCGCCTACCAGGAAGAGGGCTGAGGCTTCTGGCCGCAAGGATCCCTCCTCACAGCCCTCGCAGAAGAAGAACAAGAAGAATCCCCCTCCCCCTCTGAGAAGGGAAAGTGGCATGTTGAGGCTTCCCCGAGCGAGATCCTACCGGTTGACCTCCCCGAGGAAAGGGAGTCCGGCGAGTCGGTCGAAAAGGTCGCCAGGATCTCTTCCCTGCCAGTGCTGATAAACCACTGGAACTTTGGTCTCGGCCAAAGCCACAAGGACGAGGCCGGTGAGTACCTGCTCTACTGGAATTCCAAGGTCAACAAGGCCACCATCTCCACCCTCCTCCCCTCTTGGGTGGAGCAGGAGACGGTCAACGGGCAGGCATTCTCGCTCTCCTTTGGACTTTACGGTCGTGAGGATGCCTCGGTCTTTATGGCTGAGACCGCGAGGACCCTGGCGTACGAGAGTGCGCGGGCCCAGCTCCGCTCTCTGGAGCTCACCCACATGATGGGCCGGCGCTGCCTTCAGTTGGAGCGCCATAACGAGGAGCTCGCTCATGCCTACAAAGACTGTATTGCCGAGATCACGAGTCTAAAGGAGAGGATGCTCGCCTCTGACGAGCTTCTCCCCAACCATCAGGATGGAGTGGTAAGTCTTCGAGCTCTCGCTCCCGTCCTTTTCTAACAACGCTTCTTAGGCTTACCTACTTTCTTTAAAGGATGCCGAGACCGCCCGGGATCTTCGCGCTCGCATCTCCAGCTTGGAAAGCGAGGTCGCTGGGTTGAGAGCTTACAACCATGAGCTGATCTGTGCCGTCGTCCCCCCATCCCCTCGCCGCCTGAAGAATGATCAATGAGTCAGGGAGGAAGAATGCCGAGAAGCCTCTGTCACCGCGGCAGGATACATCTTTTGGGCCATGCAGGGAGCCGACCTACTATCTGCCGAGGCGGCTGACCTGACGATCGAGGATGTGGTCCCAAAGCTATTTATGCCAGCCCCACCACCTGCAGACAGCGAGGACGAGCCATCTGCCGGCGAATCTTAAAAAAGACTTGTATTTTTATTTTTTGTATTTTTGGCTGGTGAGATCGCCGCGACATCTGTAACTGACTAGTGAAATAGAAATGGAAATTTTTGCCCACTTGTTCACTTTCTCGTTTTCTGTATTCTACTTTTTTCTCGCATTTATATTGCTTTACGCCCTCGCCATTGCATTCGTCGTGCTCTCCCCGCATACCGCGTTGTCGCCTAGCTTAGGCTTAGAACGTGTACCCACCAATCTTTTTTGTCTACTTTAGGGTCGCGAGTACCTTAGGATCAGCCCTCCGGATCTCCATCTCGCGAGGGTTGAACATCCCCCCCACCTTTTTGACTTCGGCGAGCGAGATCCCTACCTGATCCCCCGCATTGTCCTCGGGGATTGGAATGATCCTTTTTTATACTTTCCCCTTTATTTTCTGCGAGGGCCCCGTTCCCCGGGAGGCCTTCTGCACGCGAGATGAGCTCCCCCCTCTCTGGTCGTGCGAGATCACCCCTTCTCGCCAAGCGAGAAGACTCTTCTCTGGCGCCCTATTAGTCTCTTCGTGAGATCAACCTGACCCACTGGCTAGTGGGAGCCTGAGAGCAGAATCATCCGGGGTTTTCCAGTATTGGAGAACTTGCCCCCCTGCCAGCCTGTCCAGAGATCAACCTGACCCACCGTCTATGAGAGCCTGACAGCGGAATCGATCTGGGGCATTCCAACACCAAAGAACTTGCTACCTATCAGCCTCTCCAGAGATCAACCTGACCCACCGTCCATGAGAGCCCGACAGCGGAATCGATCTGGGGCATTCCAGCACCAAAAAACTTACTACCTGCCAGCCTCTCCAGAGATCAACCTGACCCACCGTCTATGAGAGCCTGGCAGCAGAATCTATCTGGGGCATTCCAGCACCAAGGAACTTGCTACCCTGCCAGCCTCTCCAGAGATCAACCTGACCCACCGTCTATGAGAGCCCGACAGTGGAATCGATCTGGGGCATTCCAGCACCAAAGAATTTGCTACCTGCCAGCCTCTCCAGAGATCAACCTGACCCACCATCTATGAGAGCCTAGCAGCAGAATCGATCTGGGGCATTCTAGCACCAAATAACTTGCTACCCTGCCATCCTCTCCAGTGATCAACTTGACCCACCATCTATGAGAGCCCGACAGCAGAATCGATCTAGGGCATTCCAGCACCAAAGAATTTGCTACCTGCCAGCCTCTCCATAGATCAACCTGACCCACCGTCTATGAGAGCCCGACAGCGGAATCGATCTGGGGCATTCCAACACCAAAGAACTTGCTACCTACCAACCTCTCTAGAGATTAACCTGTTGAAATTGTTGAAGTGGAAGTTTGGAGGGCTTTTGGACCTGGGCGGTCTGGGAGGAGGTAGGGCGGTCTGGGAGGAGGTAGGGCGGTCTGGCGTGACCGCACGACTTGGCGGTCTGCCTCTGCGGTCTGGCTTGTCTTAGCCTAGCTGCGGTCTCCTGGTTTGATCGCTGGTATGGGTCCAAGGCGGCTGGAGGTGTAGGCCGCGTGGTCTGTCTGTAACCACGTGGCGGGCTATTCGTCTTCAGGTGTGCGCGGTGTGTGTGTGACCGCATGTTCAGCTGTCTTCTTCAAGGCTGTGGCGGTCTGGTGTGACCGCACAGTTTGATCCAGGTTTTCCAGAATGCGGTCTGGTAGCTGACCGGGCTTTCTGGTGGTATTCGCGGACTAAGGGTCTTAGTCGCGCGGTCTCAGGGTGCGGTCTCAGGAGGAGACTGGTATGCAAGCTGGACGCTGTTCGCGGTCTCAGGAGGAGACCAGCATGCGGACAGGAGTTCGCGGTCTGTTGGCAAACTGGCTGTGTTCGCGGTCTCTGGCAAACACAGGGGGTGAACAGCTTCGGGCGGTCTGGCGATCTCCTTTGGAGTCGCGATATGCTGTGAGAGTGGCGGTCTCTCATGGTTGATGTTGAAGCTGGCAAGTTCACCAAAATGAAGCAGGAGTTCTGTTGCTGATCGCGCGGTGTGACCGGTCAGGTCGCGCGGTCTGGAGGGTGGTGATCCTATCTCATAGGATGGTGACTGGATCAGGTCTCACGCCTATAAATAGGACCCATCGGCAGCTATAATTAACACACACCAAGTGTAAGCCGAGTTCTCTTCTTTCCTGCGGTCTCTATTTGTATGACCGGGCGGTCTGTGTTGGGTTTTCTATACCCCTTCACAAGGGAAGACATATCGAATATGCGCAGCGGAAATGAACAAGAACAACCCAAGAAGAGATCAACGAATCTTGCGGTTTTCATGATTCAAGAGAATAAGAAAGCAAATACAAAATATACCTTTGCGGGATTGAGTCAACACTCAACCAAGGTGCTCCAAGAGAAATCCGAAATCTGCTTTGAGTTCTTCAAGGATCGAAATAGATTGATCCCTCTACAGAAGTCCACACAAGCGATGAAGAACCCTAGCTTCTTGTCGTACAAGAACTAGGTCGGAGAAGGAAGCTCTCAACGTCCTCACGGACTGCTAGGTTCGATCCAGAGGAGGAGGCGACCGGCAGCAGCGACTAGCGGCGGCGGAACGACGATCGGCGGACGGAACGAGAACAGCCAGAACACTTTCGTCGTCTGTTCTCTCGCAAAAGGGCGATCTGAAAAACCATCTTATTCGAAGCCCTAAACACGTTCCTTTTATAAGCAAGGCATAAAATCGGCTATCCGTAGACCAGAGGGAAAAACAGAAAATCTGTCCAGATTTACATTCGCCGAATTTGACTAAACACATTAACCGAATTCGACTAATCACAATAACCGAATCCGGCGAAACCATTTCGACGAATTCGACTATATAAATTCGGCTGTATAAATTCGGCGAAACCCTTTAGCCGAATTTGCCATTAGCCGAATTCGTCTAAACCCTTTAGCCGAATTCGGTTAATCCCATTAGCCGAATTACCTAGTGTAAATCCGTTCGTTTAAACACTTTAAACGATTTCCCTTTTTGAGACATTCTCAACTTGATTCCAAGCAGTCACAGGATTGGTCCTCCACTCATATCCAATATGAGCAAGGCCAACACAATCCTTTCTCCAATTTCTCCAAACGCTTTCATGTGCGACCCTATAGGCTCATATTGCGTTGGCAGCAAGACTAACTGTTGATTGCTTTGAGATCATCTCAGAAACTCCAACAGTCTACTGATTGAACTCTTCTTGTGCAGCTTCTGCGGATAGTGTGGGCAGCAGCAATCACCTCTTCCTCTGAAAGTGTTCGGGCGGTCTGCGGCTTGGAGTTGTGGTGCTAGAGTTCGGGAGAATCAGGAGTTCGGAAGGAGTGCGGTTTGGTGGTGTTCTGTGATTGGCAGGTCGCTGCGGTCTGGCAGCTTGCTCAAGTCACAGGGAGGTCGCGCGGTCTGAGCGGTCTCAAGTTATCTTCAACTTTGTAATTTTCTCTTTGGTGTTTGTGCTGGCGAAATCATGTCTCGCCAAGCATGCCTTGCCTTGTAATTGAAGTACTGCTATCAATAACGATTTCTTGTTTGCCTCCATTTGCTTCTGGTTGTATGGCTTGTGTACTCTAAGTTGACTAACTCCTGCTCGCTTCATAAAGATTCGAAAAATTTGACATGGTATCAAAGCGAGGTTGGAGTGGTTGAGCAGTGAGTGACTTAGAGTAGCCATCGCCTTTGTGAAGAAGGAACCAGTGGTAGAGCAATGGAAGCGAGAGGTCTTGGAATTGAGATGCTTACATCGACTAACTTCAAGAAGTGGAAGTCGTGTATGCAAAGCTATCTTCTAGGTGAGGACCTCTGGGAGGTAGTTAGAGGAGATCAGACGCAGGAAGTTGTCCCGGAGGGGGATAATGGGGCAGAGGTGAGAACTTGGAGGAGGACAAATGTGAAGGCAGAGTTCACTCTGAAGAGAGCAATTTCACCTGATCTGTTTGATCACATTATGGGGTGTGGATCAGCTGCGGAGATCTGGAGAGTCCCGGACGGGCTGTTTAACAAGAAGAATGTAGCAAGGCTACAGTTCTTGGAGAATGAGCTGGCAAGGTCGACTCAGGGTGATCTTTCTATTTCCACTTTCTTTCTGAAGATGAAGAACTTGTGCGCTGAAATCTCAACATTGGATCCTGATGAGCCTATCTCTGAGGCGAAGCTGAAGAGGCACATCATCCGCGGCTTGCGGAAGGAGTATGTTGTTTTTGTGACATCGGTGCGGGGATGGGCAAATCAGCCGTCTCTGTTGGAGCTGGAGAACTTGCTTGCATCGCAAGAAAGTTTGGCAAGGCAGATGGCGGGGATGTCAGTGGCTGGGGGAGATGGCGAAGTGCTCTTCTCAGGCAAGAAGAAGAAGTGGGATAAGAAGAAGAAGACCGCTGGAGGAGGCTATGGGCCTTCAACTTCTGGGCAGCAGGAAAGGGGGTATGCTCCCAAGGCTAACGGGAAGAAGAAGGGTAATGGTCTGAAGTGCTTCAAGTGTGGCAAGTATGGCCACATCAGGAAGGATTGCAAGGTGGCCACCCAAGCTGGGCATGCTGCGGAGAAGGAGGAAGCTGAGGCCAGGCACTTTGAAGGAGGTTGGGGAGGAGCCTTCTCGGCTTTTGTTGGAGCTTCTGCTCCTATCAACTATCTGGAAGACTGGATCGTGGACTCGGGGTGTGGTCATCACCTCACCGGAGACGAGACCAAGCTTTCTTCTGCACAGCCCTATACAGGTAACAATGCAATCATTACTGCTGATAATATTGTGCATCCAGTAGAGAAGGTGGGGGTTATTTCCTTGGGCAGTGATAGAGGGCCACTTACTTTGAAGAGTGTCTATCATGTGCCTGGTATGAGGAAAAACCTCTTCTCCGTGACCAACGCTGTAGACGTTGGGTATCACGTTCTATTCGGCCCAACAGAAGTGAAGTTTCTATGCAATTTTGAGGCTGTAAAGGCCGAGGTCGTCCATGTCGGGAGACGGGCAAAGGACTTGTTTGTTTTATCAACAAGTTCCTACGTCGACAAGATGAAGATGAATGATGGTGCCGTTATATGGCATGAGAGGTTGGGGCACGTAGGGATGGACAAGCTGAAATCCATGGCGGTGAGAGGTCTGGTCAAGGGCCTGCCAAGTCTATCTTCCTACGGTGAAGGTCATGTTTGCGCGGGATGTCAGTTCGGCAAGTCTCATCGACTACCGTTTGAAAAGTCGCAGACAAGGAGTAGTGTGTCGTTGGAGTGCATCCACGGTGACTTGATGGGACCAACTGCTACCCCAAGCCTCAGAGGCAGCAGATATATGCTGGTGTTGATTGATGATTACACCAGATATGTCTGGGTTTTTTTCCTGAAGGAGAAGGCGGAGGCGTTTGCCAAGTTTGTGGAGTTCAAGGAGCTTGTGGAGGGTCGACTAGGACTGCGGGTGAAGAAGCTGAGAACTGACAATGGAGGGGAGTTCACCTCCAGTGAGTTCTCTACTTTTTGCAGAAAGGCAGGCATCCGGAGAGAGCTCACTTGTGCACATACTCCACAGCAGAACGGAGTTGCCGAACGGAAGATCCGTCATCTGACGGAGACCTGCAAGTGTTGGATGCATGCCAAGAGTATCCCAAAGTCCTTCTGGGCAAAAGGAATGTCTTGTGCTGCCTACGTCATCAACAGGATGCCTTCAAGTCCCATCAACATGTTGACTCCGCATGAGATGATGTTCAAGGAGAAGCCAAGCATGGCACACCTTAGGGTGTTTGGATCCACCTGCTACGTGCATGTTCCAGATGCTCTTCGGACGAAGCTAGATGCAAAAGCAAGGAAGCTAGTCTTCGTGGGATACGATGAGCGGAAGAAAGAATGGAAGTGCATGGACCCGGAGATGCGGAGATTTGTGGTATCTCGCGACGTCGTGTTCGATGAGGTGACATCTTACAAGGGGTCTTCTGATGTGGACCTACCAGAGAGCAGGGTGGAGGTGCCAGAAAAAGCTGTGGAGGATCTTCAGGTGGAGCTACCTGTGTCACCAGGTGGTCCATCTCCTTCTAGTTCTGAGACGGGAGCTTCTGGTTCAGGGAGCAGGGGGAGCGATGCTCCTAGCACGTCTGGAAGAGGAGCTAGGGAAGAAGCAGCTGGAGATAATGCGGTTCAGGGGAAGGAGCTGAGGAGGTCGAAGCGAGCGATCATTGCCCCTGATCGCTATACAGGAGGAAACGCAGTGAGCTTTGTCTCATGTTTCTTCGCTGGTCCCTTGGATGATAGGAAGCCGTCGAGCTTTGAGAAGGCCAGAGGTGTGAAGGAGTGGGACATTGCAATGCAAGAAGAGATGGCAGCTCTTGAGAAGAATGACACCTGGTCTCTTGTGCCCAAGCCCAAGGGCACCACTCCTGTTACATGCAAGTGGGTCTACAAACTTAAGAAGAAGGCTGACGGCAGCATCAAGCAGTACAAGGCTCGTCTTGTAGCTCGGGTGTTCTTGCAGCAATACGGTGAAGACTACGAGGAGACATTCAGTCCTGTGGCAAAAATGACTTCAGTTCGGTTCATCATTGCCTTGGCGACATTCAGTGGATGGGAGATTTGGCATCTCGACGTCAAGAACGCTTTCTTGTACGACGAGATTGACAAGGATATCTTCATGGTCCAGCCACCAGGTTTTGTGTCTGAAGATTTTCCGGAGCATGTCTGCAAGTTGAAGAAGGCCCTGTATGGGTTGAAGCAAGCGCCGAGGGCGTGGTACGGGAAGATCGCAGAATACCACCTATTTTGTGGATTTGGTGCTTCAGACTCAGACTCAAGCTTGTTCGTCAAGAAGAGCGGGGAGCTTCAAGTCATCGTACTGCTATACGTCGACGATATGATCGTGACGGGGAACTCGAAGGAGGAAGTAGCGCAGCTTCGGGCCGAGCTGTCTATCAGGTTCGAGATGAAGGACTTAGGTGAACTTCACCATTTCCTTGGACTCGAGGTGCAGAGGAAGGAAGGTGGAGTGCTGGTGACCCAGGCCGGTTATGCGGAGCGGATCGTGGAGCGATTTGGCATGAAGGAAGGGAAGTGCACTTCCACACCTCTGGAGAAGGCTATGAAGCTTCAGAAGGATGAGGGGAGGATTATGCAAGATCCGTTGGTGTTCCGAGCTCTGTTTGGGATCCTGATCTATCTGACGATCACGAGGCCGGATATTGCATATGCAGTTGGCAGAGTGAGTCGATATATGGCGGAGCCACGGGTACCTCATCTGCTAGCAGCCAAGAACATTCTGAAGTATGTAAATGCGACCTCGGACATGGGTCTCCTGTACAGGAGGGATGCGGGCTTCGAGGTGCACGGGTACATGGATGCTGATTACGGGGGAGATTTGGATGATCGGAAGTTGACGTCTGGATTCGTCTTCATGGTGGGACCTACAGCTATATCTTGGTGCAGCAAGAAGCAGGATTCCGTGTCGGTCTCCACCACGGAAGCGGAATACAAGGCTTCGGCCTTGGCAGCTCAGGAAGCCATCTGGCTTAGGAGGTTGGTGGGAGACGTCCACAAGGAGGTTCGGGAGCCGACTCTGCTACGCGGTGACAACGAGAGTGCTCTCAAACTGGTTACCAATCCAGTTTGTCACGCGAGGACCAAGCATATCGAGATCGAGCATCACTTCATACGGGATAAGGTGCTGGAGGGATCTCTTTCGGTCGGGCATGTGCGGAGTGCGGACAACGTGGCGGACATCTTCATAAAGGTGCTGGCAAAGGGGCCGTTCACAAGGCTAAGGAGCCTACTGGGCTAGTTTCAACTTCCCACTTCAAGGGGGAGTGTTGAAATTGTTGAAGTGGATGTTTGGAGGGCTTTTGGACCTGGGCGGTCTTGGAGGAGGTCGGGCGGTCTGGCTTGACCGCACGACTTGGCGGTCTGCCTCTGCGGTCTGGCTTGTCTTAGCCTAGCTGCGGTCTCCTAGTTTAATCGCTGGTATGGGTCCAAGGCGGCTGGAGGTGTTGGCCGCGCGGCCTGTCTATAACTGTGTGGCGGGCTATTCGTCTTCAGGTGTGCGCGTTCTGTGCGTGACCACGTGTTGAGCTGTCTTCTTCAAGGCTGTGGCGGTCTGGTGTGACCGCACAGTTTGATCCAGGTTTTCCAGAATGCGGTCTGGTAGCTGACCGGGCTTTCTGGTGGTATTCGCGGACTAAGGGTCTTATTCGCGCGGTCTCAGGTTGCGGTCTCAGGAGGAGACTGGTATACAAGCTGGACGCTGTTCGCGGTCTCAGGAGGAGACCGGCATGCGGACAGGAGTTTGCGGCCTGTTGGCGAACTGGCTGTGTTCGCGGTCTCTGGCAAACACAGGGGGTGAACAGCTTCGGGCGGTCTGGCGATCTCCTTTGGAGTCGCGATCTGCTGTGAGAGTGGCGTTCTCTCATGGTTGATGTTGAAGCTGGCAAGTTCACCAAAAATGAAGCAGGAGTTCTGTTGCTGATCGCGCGGGGTGACCGGTCAGGTCGCGCGGTCTGGAGGGTGGTGATCCTATCTCATAGGGTGGTGACTGGATCAGGTCTCACGCCTATAAATAGGACCCATCGGCAGCAATAATTAACACACACCAAGTGTAAGCCGAGTTCTCTTCTTTCCTGCGGTCTCTATTTGTCTGACCGGGCGGTCTGCTGATTGAACTCTTCTTGTGCAGCTTCTGCGGATAGTGTGGGCAGCAGCGATCACCTCTTCCTCTGAAAGTGTTCGGGCGGTCTGCGGCTTGGAGTTGTGGTGCTGGAGTTCGGGAGAATCAGGAGTTCGGAAGAAGGAGTGCGGTTTAGTGGTGTTCTGTGATCGGCAGGTCGATGCGGTCTGGCAGCTTGCTCAAGTCACAGGGAGGTCGCGCGGTCTGAGCGGTCTCAAGTTATCTTCAACTTTGTAATTTTCTCTTTGGTGTTTGTGCTGGCGAAATCATGTCTCGCCAAGCATGCCTTGCCTTGTAATTGAAGTACTGGTATCAATAAAGATTTCTTGTTTTCCTCCATTTGCTTCTGGTTGTATAACTTGTGTACTCTAAGTTGAATAACTCCTGCTCGCTTCATAAAGATTCAAAAAATTTGACATAACCTGACCCACCGTCTATGAGAGCCCGGCAGCGGAATCGATTTGGGGCATTCCAACACCAAAGAACTTGCTACCCTGCCAGCCTCTCCATAGATCAACCTGACCCACCGTCTATGAGAGCCCGACAGCGGAATCGATCTGGGGCATTCCAGCACCAAAGGAGGGACTCTTGAGGATTTCTGCTTAGAAACAATTTCGAAGTTGATATAAGAAGAGCAAAGCATACAAGTCACATGCAAAAACTTTTAAGGATAGAATCATTTCAAGTCGTCCCCACTCCTGGCCCGGCCGAGAGGTACCCCTTCCACATGCTGGAGGTGATACCCTCCTGACTTGAGCACTTCACTTATAATGTAAGGCCCCTCCCAATTGGGGTCGAGTTTACCTACCGTGGCTCCTCTCCCAGCCGCATCAACCTTCTTCAAGACCAAGTCTCCTTTCTCAAACTGTTTTATTCTGATATGCTGGTCAAAGTATCGGGTCATCCGCCTCTTGATCTCCTCTTATCGAATGGTGGCAAGATCCCGGAGTTCCTCCACCAGGTCCAAGGATAACCTTTGCTCCTCTTCGTTCTCCACCCGCCACTCATCATCACATTCTCCCGCGGCGACTACCCGGGGGGACTTCACCTCAAATTCTATGGGAAGCACGACCTCCGACCCATGAGACAATTTGAAAGGGGTCTCCCCGGTGGCCGTGTTTGGAGTAGTCCTTAGGGCCCATAGGACTGAGGGCAGTTGCTCTACCCAGTTGCCCCTGAGGTTCTCGACCTTCTTTTTGAGTAAGTTCACAATTATTTTATTCGCCGCCTCTGCCTGCCCATTGCTCCTCGGGTGGTGGACCGATGCAAATCGAAGATCTATTCAAGCTGAGTGCAGAAGCTGACGAACTCATCGCTGGCAAAATGTGGCTCGTTGTCCGTCACTATGGCCAATGGTAGCCTGTGCCTGCAAATTATTTCACCCCATAAAAAATTTCTTACCACTTGGGATGTCACCTTGGCTAGCGCCCTCACCTCC
Source organism: Dactylorhiza incarnata (assembly GCA_033032865.1). Lineage (NCBI taxonomy): Eukaryota > Viridiplantae > Streptophyta > Magnoliopsida > Asparagales > Orchidaceae > Dactylorhiza > Dactylorhiza incarnata. The sequence continues at coordinate 56,196 of JAWHQI010000026.1, read as the reverse complement.
ATCTACTTGGAGAAGTAGTCTATCATCACCAGCAGGAACCTTCTCTGACCACTTGCCTGGGTAAAGGGACCAACCAGGTCTAGCCCCCATATCGCTAAGGGTCATGGAGTTGTGATGGTCCGGAGCCTCTGAGCTGGGAGAAGTTGGAGTGGAGCGTAGAGCTGGCACTTGGAGCACTTCTTTGCGAATTCCACCGCATTCTTGTTTAGGGTAGGCCAGAAATAACCTTGCCTCAGCACCCTTCCTTCCAATGTCCTGCTCCCCGAGTGGCTGCCACACTCGCCCGAGTGGATCTCCTCCAAGACCCTCGGGACCTCCCCCTCGGCTACACAACGGGCGAGGAGCCCTGAAAGGGTCTTACGATACAGCCCACCTGCATGCATGGAGTAATAGGTAGATTTGTACCTGAGTCGTCGCTTGTCCACCTCCCCTTCGGGGAACTTCCCCGATGTCAGGAAGGTGACGATGGGACTCATCCACGACTCTTGCTGGTCTAGCTCCATCAGCTCTCCTTCCTCGATGGATGGTTGGAAGAGCTCCGACACCGTCCCCCTGCCTGGGGACCGGACTTGGCCAGAAGGTCTGCAGGAGTGCTCTCCTCCCTTGGCACATGATCGATGGAGAAAGTGCAGAACTGTCTGATGATCCCCTTGACCTTTTCCAGGTAGCGCTGGAGGGTTGGCTCCTTTTCCTCGAATTCCCCCTGATCTGGCATGCCACCACCATGGAGTCCGTCGAGACCTCCACGTCTTGCACACCGAACTCCCGGGCTAGCCGTAGGCCAGCTATCACCGCCTCATACTCAGCCTGGTTGTTGGTGATTAGGAAATGAATGTTGATGGCCTACTCAATCCTTGTCCCTTGTGGGCTTACTAGGATCACCCCTCCCCCGAAGGAGTGCTTCCCTGATGCCCCATCCACTAATATCTTCCAAGCCTCTGAGTGGGATGCCTCCTGCTCCTCCACCTCGGTTACGTAATCCGCTAGAAAATCCGCCACCGCTTGTGCCTTTATCGACAATCTTGGCACAAACGAGATGTCAAACTCGCTCAGCTCTACGGACCACTTGGCCAGCCTTCCAGAGTGCTCTACCCCTTCCATGATGTTGCGAAGGGGGTGATCAGTTACCACCTTGATTGAATGTGCCTGGAAATAAGGTTGGAGCTTTCGGGCCGACACCACCAAGGCGAAGGCCAACATCTCTAGGATGGGGTACCGGAGCTTCGCCTTCCTCAGCACTCGGCTGACGTAGTACACTGGAAGTTTCCTTCTGCCTTCTTCTCGAACTAGTACTGAACTTACTGCCTCGGATCATACCCCCAGGTATAAGGATAGATCTTCTTCCTGCCTCGGCCCCTGGAGCAAAGGAGCCTGAGTGAGCAGCCTCTTCAATGCTTGGAAAGCCTCCTCACACTCCGAGGTCCATTTGAATTTTGGATTCCCTCTCAGCACCTTGAAGAATGGTGCACACTTTTCTCCTGCTCGAGAGAGGAATCTACTGAGACCAGCCAACTTCCCCGTGAGGCGCTAAAGCTCCTTGGCGCTTCTTGGCGATCCCAGTTCCATGATGGCCTTGACTTTATCTGGATTAGGCTCCACTCCGGCTGGGTTGAGCAAGTGACCTAGGAACTTCCCTCGGCTGGCCCCGAAGACACACTTCTATGGATTGAGTTTCATTTTATACTTTCGCAAAGTCCCAAAGGTCACTTCGAGGCCCTAGAGGTGGGATCCCAGGTCTCAACTTTTAATCATGAGGTCATCCACATAGAACTCCAGGTTCCTTCCTTTCTGTTCTCGGAGAACCCCATCCATCATCCGTTGGTATGTTGCCCCTACATTCTTAAGCTCGAAGGGCATCATTTTATAGCAGTAGTACCCATCCCCTGTGATGAAGGAGACATCCTTGATGTCGGGGGGGGGGGGGGGGGGGGGGGGGGGGGTGCATGCGGATCTGATGATAACCTGAAAAGCGTCTAAAAAGACATTACAGGGAAATCGACGACTGAATCAACCAGCGCCTCGATTCTAGGCAAGGGGTAGCAATCCTTGGGGCATGATTGATTAAGCAAGGAAAAATCGATACACATCCTCCACTTACCTCCTCCCTTTTTCACCATAACCACGTTGGAGACCCAGCCTGGGTACTCAATCTCCGACACAAAACCTTCCTGGAGGAGCTTACCCACCTCCTCTCGGATGGGCCCTTCCAACTTGTCTGTTATGGCCCTCTTCTTTTGACAGATGGGGCGGGTGCCGGGGTCGAGGTTGAGGCGATGGCAAGCCACATCCGCATCGATCCTGGGCATCTCCGCGGCACTCCATGCGAAGATGTCTACGTTCTCCTAGACGCAGGCCAGGATTTGCTTCTGCTCCTCCAGGCTGAGCTCGCCGCTGACCTTGACCTTTTCCACCACCCCCGCCCGGGTGGTGACCTCAAGCTCCATGACCTCATCAACAGCCTCCAGTCAGGACTGCTCCCCTCAATCTTCTTCCCTCTTCTCGTCGCAAGCTCGCGCTTCGACCTTCTCCTCCCTTTTTCCTTCCTGAACCTCCATCATCTCTTCCTCGCCTCCTCCTGGGCCTCCCCTTCTTCATTTTTCTCCTTCTCCTCCTCCATCGGCTCCTCCGACCCTTCCTCCACTCTCTCCTCCTCGCCTTCTTTTCCGAGCCTCGCCGGCTCCCCCATCTCTCGATCCCACTCTTCCGCCTCGGCCATCCAGGAGACGGCGTTCACGGCGGTCACATAGCACTGTCGGGCCACCTTTAGATCTCCCCTTATCCGAACCTGGACTCCCCCGTCATTGAAATTAAGGCACTGGTGTAAGGTGGAGGGGACACAACGGAACGCGCTGATGAGAGGCCGACCGAAGATGGCGTTGTAGCTGCTGGGGGTGTCCACTATGACAAAATGGCAATTCCTGGACTGCCCCCCCAGGACTACATGGAGTCCCACTCCCCCCTCTACCTCCTTCCTCTCCCCGGAGAACACAAACAATGGGCTGTCTGAGGCCAACACCCTTCGCGCCTCCACTTCCATCCCGTCAAACGCCTTCTTGAAAATGACATTGACCGAGCTCCCATTATCCACAAGGATTCAGGAGATGGTGAAGTTCTCGATCGCCGTCTGAATGAATAGCGCATCACAGAACGGGTCTTCATGACCCGGCATGTCCTTCTGGGTGAATGAAATCTTCTCCGCCGGGGGCGGTGCTAGGGAAGTCGAAGCCACGCTACGACGGTACATTGCATGGAGGCTGGCCTTCCGGGTCGCCTCAATCCCTACCCCCCCCCCCATGGATTGCCCCGATCCCCCCTCGGGCCCCCACATCGGCCCGGTCTTCGCATCTCTCATCCTCCTTGTCCTGAGGCAGGACCTCCTCGATCCTCACCGCCCGCTGCTCCCATGGTGCTGGTGCCCTGGCCTCTCTCACTTCCAGGAACTCCGGGCAGGTGGTCGTTGCATGCAATTCCTCCGGATGGAAGTCACAATACGGCAACGCCATCCCCCCTCTCTCGGCCTCCGCCACCCTATTCCCCCTTCTCCTTCCTACTCCCGCTTCTGCTCCTGCCCCTTCTCTCCTTCCTCTTCCTCCTCTTCCTCGCCTGATTTCCATGGCCTGCTGAGGTGGGGGAGGCATCTGCCTTGGACCTTGCCTCCATCCCAACTGATGGGGTCTTCCATGACCACCATGGAAGTTACCCCCTCCCGGGGCGTAACCCCTCCCTTGAACCTGCGCTCCTCTTCCTTGATGCCTCCACCCCACCTCCGGGGCCCTGGGCTCTTCTCTTCTCCGCACTTCCTGCTGCTTGGCTTCTGGCTCACTGAGCTTTGCTAGCCTCTTGGTGAGCTCCGGGTTAGCCTCCTCCCCTTCAATCTCCTCTGCCACCCTCTCCATCAACTCCTCATAGGAGACGAGGGCCATCCTCTTCCAACTCATCTTGAAAAATCTCTCTCTCAGCCCCACCGTGAAGGTGAGCTGGAGGGCAAACCCAGGCATCTCTTGGGTAAGCAGAACCTCTTTCTGGAATCGGTCTGCATAATGGGCCAGCGACTCCCCAAGCTCCTGCTTGACCTTGAAGAGCGACTCAGCATCCCTCTTCCTCTTCTTCGAGGTCGAGAAGCGCGACAAGAAGCCTCTGCGCAAGTCCTCGAACTGGTAGATCGACCCAGCTGGGAGTTGATGGAACCAATCCCTAGCCTTCTCCTTCAGAGTGACGGCAAAGAGCCGACACTTGAATGCATCTGACATCGGCCGGATAGAGACCGAGTCCTCGAACGACTGCAAGTGCTGGATAGGGTCGTCCTTGCCACAATAGTAGACCCTGTCCCACTCCTTGAACCCTTCCGGGACTGGTGCGGAAAGTACCAACTCGCAGAAAGGACTGCTCCCGCTCACGGTCCTCTTCTGCTCGGCTCGTCCTACGACTTCTCTCACAGGACCCAAACTCACCAGAGCTGCGCTCGCTGGAACCGCGCTCGCCGGGGCCGCACTCGTCGGGGCAGCGCTCACTGGAACAGCGCTCGCCGGGACCAGACCTGCCGGTGAGGTGCTCGATGGGCTGGCAAAGAACTCTCTCCCGAAGAGGTCTCGCCCTGCCTCTGCCACCTCCTTCCCTGCCCTTCACCCCGGGGCACACTCGCCGACCCCTGGAGGGGGAGCACCTGAGGTGCTGGGGTCGCAAACTCATTTCGCACCACGGCGAAAGCGAAACCGATGCTCTCGAGGACCTCCCTCCTGAGGTCCGCAAATATCCCCAACGTCACTGCCGGCTGCGAGCCGCCAAACTCATCGCCCTGCTCTTCATCTCCCGCCATGCTGCTTCCTTGAAACTTTCTTGCAATAGCTGTTGTCCACGCTCATCGCACCAAAAATGTTGGAACTGGGATTCGGCCCAATGAGGAGTTTGGACCCCAAAGATGGGTGCAACTCGCTCTTATTGATCCCTCGAACCAACCTGACTGAAGACTTGGAACTGAGACCCTTGGCGACAGTGTGGAGGTCCCACCACACACCCGAAAGATCGTTGAGTGCTTCCCCTCCTAAGCCAAGAACTGTAGTGGGGCACCTAGGAGAGCTCTGAGAATGCTAACCAAAGATGACCTGAGGAGAGAGAAGCCAAAAAGAAGTCTCTCTCGAAAGGTGCCCTTAGGGTCTTATTTATAGTTTTTCTAGACTGGTCTGCTAATAGCGGGGTTCCGCCTTTTGGTTTTACTAAGCGCACCCCAATTTGGCATGCTAACAGCCAAACTCCATTGTTCGAAGGGGCTAACTGCAGGCCACCAGGGGCAGAGGTGCAATTTTTCTTCCTTAGCCCCTGGGCAAGTGGCCTATGAGAACCCCACTCGCGAGAGTTCCCGCGAGTCTCCTCGCGAGTACCACTCGCGCACCCTCTTCAGGCGAGCTGCCTATGAAGGCCCCACTCGCCTTCCTTCTGGCGACAACCACCGAGGCCAGGTCTCGCATTCTCCCATAAAAGATTGCCCTGGCTCGCACTGCCTGGTTCTCATGAATCCTCAGTGACGAGTTTACCATTTCCAGCATAATTCGCACATTTTTGGGTCTTTCCTTCTCGGGTGAACACGAGGTTGTACATTGCCAATCTCGCCGTAAAGGAAAGCATTCTTCACGTCGAGTTGCCAAATTTTCCACCCATGGCAAGCTGACAATGCCATCACCACCTGAACTGAAGTCATCTTGGCAACAGGGCTGAAGGTTTCTTCATAATACTCCCCATACTTCTGAGAGGACGCAGCGCAACCAACTCGACCAAAAGACCGGTCTGTTTGGTAAAGGCGCAACTGATCTTTATATCAACGGAAAGGCGCTACGGGTCAAGTGAAGGAACGCTGGACCCAACAATCCCCCCCCCCAGCGTCCAGCACGACCCACAAGCTCAGAGGTGCTCCACATGGCTCAGAGGTGGCGCACCACATGGCTCAGAGGTGGATTGACACATGGCTGCGGCCTCCTGACCCCTTGGTAGAGAAATTTCAGGAATTATCAGCGCCCCTCGGTCTCGAACCCGCAACCTCCTCTGATACCAATTGAGAGGACCCAGCGCAATCAACTCGACCAAAAGACCGGTCTGTTTGGTGAAGGCGCAACTGATCTTTATATCAACGGAAAGGCGCTACGTGTCAAGTGAAGGAACGCTGGACCCAACAACTTCTGAGAGAAACCTTGAGCTACAAGGCGAGCCTTGTATCGCTCGATGCTACCATCAGCATTCTTCTTCAGTTTGAAAACTCACTTGCAAGTCACTAGAGTAACACCCTCAACCTCAGGCGCCAAGTCCCAAGTCTCATTTTCCTGAGGGCGGCCATCTCTTCATTCATGGCCTCTTCCCACTCCTTGACTCCAACGACATTTTCAAAACAAGATGGCTCTCTCTCATCCAGGGGACCTGCAAAGAAACATGAGACGAAACTCACCAAATTTCCCCTCATATACCGATCTGGTGGAATGATAGTCCTCTTGGACCTTCTCAGAGCTTTACTCTGAACCACCTCATCAGCTACTTGTTCTGAAATAGCTCTCCTTTCAGGTTGACTTGGAGCATCGCTCCCCCTGCTTCCAAAACCTGAAGCACCTGACCCAGAGCTAGAAGTAACTGGAGCACCTGGAGAAACAGACAACTCCACCAGAACCTCCTTAGTAGCTTCTTCAAGTCCACCATCTAACCTGCTTTCTTGTAACTCAACAGAAGAGCTACCCTGGTATGATGTCAATTCATCAAATACCACATCCCTTGAGACCACAGCTCTCCGTGTCTCTGGATCCATGCATCTCCATCTCTTCTTCCGATCATCATAACCGACGAAGACTAGCTTCCTTGCTTTCGCATCTAGCTTCATTCTGAGAGCATCAGGAGCATGCACATAGCAGGTAGATTCGAACACTCAAAGATGTTCCACCGTAGGCTTTATATTGAACATCAACTCATGAGGGGTCTTTATGTTGATTGGACTAAGAGGCATCTGATTGATGACATAAGTTGCACAAGACATTCCCTCTGCCCAAAAGGACTTTTGGATACTCTTGGCATGAAGACAACATTTGCATGTCTCCGTCAGATGGCGAATCTTCCGCTCTGCAACTCTGTTTTGTTGTGGAGTGTGAGCACACGAGAGATCTCTTCGGATGCCATGCTTCTTGCAGAAGTTGAATAATGCATTTGAGGTGAACTCTCCTACATTGTCGGATCTGAACTTCTTGATCCGCAGGTTAAGCCGACCTTCCACTGGCTCTTTGAACTCCACAAACTTTTCAAACGCTTCTGACTTCTCCTCCAGAAAATATACCCAAGTATATCTAGTGAAGTCATCAATCAGGATCAACATATACCTGCTACCTCCAAGACTGACAGTTGCAGTAGGTCCAAACAGATCACCATGAATACACTCCAATGGTGCTTTGCATCTATTTTGTGATTTGTCGAATGGAAGGCGATGAGCCCTACCATATTGACAACCTGCACAAACATGACATTCTCCAAAAGCTGACAAGCTAGGAAAACCTCTCACAAGGCCTCTTCCTATTGAAAATGTTGAAGTGGAAGTTTTGGGAGTTGGCGGTCTGGGAGGGTGATCGCGCGGTCTGGTGAGACCGCACGTCTGGCGATCTTCTCTACGGTCTGACTTGTCTTAGTCTAGCCGCGGTCTCCTGGCGTGACCGCCGCTCTGTGTCCAAGGTGCTGGGGTAAGGCCGCGCGGTCTGGTCTGTGACCGCGTCACGGGCTGTCTATCTCAGGGCTGTGCCGGCCTAGTGTGACCGCACAGGTTGATTCAGGTTTCCAGAAGCCGGTCTTATGGCTATCCAGGTTCCTGGTTGTATTCGCTGGCTAAGGCGTCTTAGTCGAGCGGTCTCTGTTCGCGGTCTCAGGAAGAGGTTGGCAGGCGAACAGGTTGTGTTCGATGTGGCGTTGGCGAACAAGTTGTATTCGCGGTCTCGTTGGCGAACATTGGTGGTGGGCGGCTTCATTGTGGGAGTGGCGATCTCCCGCGGTCTGTTGTTGAAGCCGGCGATCTCACCTAAGCAGAATGATCTGTTGCTGATCGCGCAGGTTGACCGGTTCTGGTCGCGCGATCTGGAGGGTGGTGATCCTATCTCATAGGGTGGTGACTGGATCAGGTCTCGCGCCTATAAATAGGAGCCACTGTAGCAGCATTAACATCGCACCAAGTGTAACCTGAGCTCGCGTCTAATTCTTGCGGTCTCAATTCTTGTGACCAGTCGGTCTTGCTGATTGAATTTTCCTTGTGCAGCTTCTGCGAATTGTTCGGGCAGCAGTGATCAGCTCTTCTTCTGAAATTGTTCGGGCGGTCTCGCGGCTTGCAGTGTGGGTTGCTGGAGTTCGGGAGAATTAGTGGAGTTCGGAAGGAGGTCGCGGAAGCTTAGCGGTCAGGAGTGTTGATCGGTGACCGACAGAGTATGCGGGCAGGCAGCTATCAGAGATCGACAAGCAGACCGCGCGGTATGCGGTCTCAGTTATCTTTCTCTTCAGCATTGTATTTTTCCCTTTGGTTTTGTGTACTGGAGAAATCATGTCTCGTCATGTATACCTCTCCCTGTAATGAAGATTGTTGTTATCAATAAAGACTCTATTTCCTTCATATGCTTCTGGCTGTTTGGTTTATGATCTCTAAGTTTTATGATTCCTGCTCACTTCATAAAGATTCGAAAAATTTCACATGGTATCAGAGGCAGGTTGGAGTGGATAGAGCAGTGAACAACTTAGAGTAGCCATCGCCTTTGTGAAGAAGGAACCAGTGGTAGAGCCATGAAAGCGAGGGGTTTTGGAATTGAGATGCTAAACTCGACCAACTTTAAGAAGTGGAGGTCTTGTATGCAGAGTTATCTTCTGGGTGAGGACCTCTGGGAGGTGGTTGGAGGAGAGAGCACGGAGGAAGTTTTTCTGGTTGGAGATAACCATCATGAGGTGAGGAACTGGAGGCGGATTAATGCCAAAGCAGAGTTCGCCCTGAAGAGGGCAATATCACCTGATTTGTTTGTTCACATCTTGGGGTGTGCATCAGCTGCAGAGAACTGGAGAGCCCTGGATGAGCTGTTTAACAAAAAGAATGCGGCAAGACTTCAATTCCTAGAGAATGAGCTGGCCAGATCGGCTCAAGGTGACCTTTCTATCTCTACGTTCTTTTTGAAGATGAAGAACTTGTGCGCCGAGATTTCAGCGCTGGATCCTGACGAGCCAATTTCTGAGGCGAAGCTGAAGAGGCACATCATTCGTGGCTTGCGGAAGGAATATGTTGCCTTTGTGACGTTGGTGCAGGGTTGGGCAAATCATCCATCTCTGCTGGAGCTGGAAAATCTGCTTGCTTCGCAGGAGAGTCTGGCAAGGCAGATGGCGGGGGTGTCAGTGTCTGGGGGGAGATGGCGAAGTTCTCTTCACGGGAAAGAAGAAGGCCGCTGGAGGAGGCAATGGGCCTTCAACTTCTGGACAGCAGGAGATGGGCTATGCTCCTAAGGCTGAAGGGAAGAAGAAGGGGGAAGGTCCCAAGTGCTTCAGGTGCGGAAAGGTTGGTCACATCAAGAAGGAGTGCCGGGTGAATCTTTAGCTGGGGCATGCTGCTGCAGGTAAGGGGGAAGATGAAGCCAGGCAGGTTGATGGAGGATGGGGAGGATCCTTCTCAGCTTCTATTGGAGCTGCGGCTCCTATCAACTATCAGGAGGACTGGATCGTGGACTCTGGGTGTGGTCATCACCTCACTGGGGACGAGTCGAAGCTTTCTTCAGCGCAGCCTTATTCAGGTGATGATGCCATTATTACTGCTGATTATACTGTGCATGCTGTAGAGAAGGTGGGGGTTGTTTCCTTGGGCAGTGATAGGGGGCCACTAACTTTGAAAAGTGTCTATCATGTGCCCGGAATGAGGAAAAACCTCTTCTCCGTAACCAACGTTGTATACGCTGGGTATCACGTTCTGTTTGGCCCAACAGAAGTGAGGATTCTTCAGAATGTGGAGGCGGTGAAGGCTGAGGTAGTTCATGTGGGGAGGAGAGCTAAAGACTTGTTCGTGCTTTCGATAAGTTCTTACATTGATAAGATGAGGACAAACGACAGTGCTGTGATATGGCACGAGAGGTTGGGGAACGTAGGAATGGATAAGCTGAAAGCTATGGCGGTGAAAGGTCTGGTCAAGGGCCTGCCTAGTCTATCTTCCTACGGAGACGGTCATGTGTGCGCAGGTTGTCAGTTCGGCAAGTCTCATCGGCTTCCGTTTGATAAGTCGCAGACAAGGAGTTGTATGTCGTTGGAGTGCATCCACGGTGACTTGATGGGACCGACTGCTACCCGAAGCCTCGGAGGCAGCAAATATATACTGGTGTTGATCGATGATTACACCAGATATGTCTGGGTATATTTCTTGAAGGAGAAGGCGGAGGCATTTGCCAAGTTTGTGGAGTTCAAGGAGCTCGTGGAGGGTCGGCTTGGACTGCGGGTTAAGAAGCTGAGGACTGACAATGGAGGGGAGTTCACCTCTGGTGAGTTCTCTACTTTTTGCAGGAAGGCGGGCATCCGGAGGGAGCTTACTTGTGCGCATACTCCACAACAAAACGGAGTTGCAGAACGAAAGATCCATCATCTGACAGAAACCTGCAAGTGTTGACTGCATGCCAAGAGTATCCCAAAGTCCTTTTGGGCGGAGGGAATGTCTTGTGCCGCCTACGTCATCAATCGGATGCCTCTTAGTCCCATCAATATGAAGACCCCGCATGAATTGATGTTCAAGGAAAATCCAAGTGTGGCACACCTTCGGGGGTTTGGTTCCACCTGCTATGTGCACGTTCCAGATGCGCTTCGGACGAAGCTAGATGCGAAGGCAAGGAAGCTAGTCTTCGTGGGTTATGATGACCGGAAGAAGGGCTGGAAGTGCATGGATCCGGAGACACGGAGATTTGTTGTACCTCGCGACGTCGTGTTCGATGAGGTGACATCGTACAAGGGAAGTTCTGGTATTGAGCTACCAGAAAGCAGGGTGGAGGAACCGAAGAATGCTGTGGAAAATCTTCAGGTGGAGCTACCTGTGTCACCAGGTGGTCCATCAATATCTAGTTCTGAGGCGGAGGCTTATGGATTAGGAAGCAGGGGGAGTGATGCTCCGAGTACGTCTGGAAGGGGAGCTAGGGAAGAAGCAGTTGAGGATACTGCGAGTCAGGGGAAGGAGTTGTGGAGATCGAAGCGAACTATCATTGCCCTTGATCGCTATACAGGAGGAAACATGGTGAGCTTTGTCTCATGCTTCTTTGCTGGTCCCTTGGATGAGAGGGAGCCGTCGAGCTTTGAAAAGGCCAAAGGCATGGAACAGTGGGATTCGGCTATGCAGGAAGAGATGAGTGCTCTCAAACTGGTTATTAATCCAGTTTGTCACGCGAGGACCAAGCATATCGAGATCGAGCATCATTTCATTCGTGAGAAGGTGCTGGAGGGGTCTCTTTAGGTTGAGCTTGTTCGGAGTCAGGACAACATTGCTGACATCTTCACAAAGGCGCTAGCGAAGGGGTCGTTCACTCGGCTGAGGAGTCCATTTGGGCTGTTTTCAACTTCCCACTTCAAGGGGGAGTGTTGAAAATGTTGAAGTAGAAGTTTTGGGAGTTGGCGGTCTGGGAGGGTGATCGCGCGGTCTGGTGAGACCGCACGTCTGGCGATCTACTCTGCGGTCTGACTTGCCTTAGTCTAGCCGCGGTCTCCTGGCGTGACTGTCGCTCTGTGTCCAAGGTGCTGGGGTAAGGCCGCACGGTCTGGTCTGTGACCGCGTGGCGGGCTGTCTATCTCAGGGTTGTGCCGGTCTGGTGTGACCGCACAGGTTGATTCCGGTTTCCAGAAGTCAGTCTTATGGATATCCAGGTTCCTGGTTGTATTCGCTGGCTAAGGCACCTTAGTCGAGCGGTCTCTGTTCGCGATCTCAGGAGGAGGTTGGCAGGCGAACAGGTTGTGTTCAATGTGGCGTTGGCAAACAAGTTGTGTTCGCGGTCTCGTTGGCTAACATTGGTGGTGGGCGGCTTCATTGTGGGAGTGGCGATCTCCCGCGGTCTGTTGTTGAAGCTGGCGATCTCACCTAAGCAGAATGATCTGTTACTGATCGCGCGGGTTGACCGGTTCTGGTCGCGCGATCTGGAGGGTGGTGATCCTATCTCATAGGGAGGTGACTGGATCAGGTCTCACGCTTATAAATAGGAGCCACTGTAGCAGTATTAACATCGCACCAAGTGTAAGCTGAGCTCGCGTCTAATTCTTGCGGTCTCAATTCTTTTGACCGGTCGGTCTTGCTGGTTGAATTTTCCTTGTGCAGCTTTTGCGGATTGTGCGGGCAGCAGTGATCACCTCTTCTTCTGAAAGTGTTTGGGTGGTCTCGCGGCTTGCAGTGTGGGTTGCTGGAGTTCCGGAGAATCAGTGGAGTTCGATAGGAGGTCGCGGAAGATCAGCGGTCAGGAGTGTTGATCGGTGAACGGCAGAGTTTGCGGTCAGGCAGCTATCAGAGATCGGCAAGCAGGCCGCACGGTCTGTGGTCTCAGTTATCTTTCTCTTCAACATTGTATTTTTCCCTTTGGTTTTGTGTACTGGAGAAATCATATCTCGCCATGTATACCTCTCCCTGTAATGAAGATTGTTGTTATCAATAAAGACTCTATTTCCTTCATGTGCTTCTGGTTGTTTGGTTTGTGATCTCTAAGTTTTATGATTCCTGCTCACTTCATAAAGATTCGGAAAATTTCACACTTCCTTCCATAGCCTTCAACTTATCCATTCCAATATGTCCATGTCTTTCATGCCAGATTGCAGCGCTTTCATTAGTCCTCATCTTATCAACTTAGGAACTTGTAGATAACACAAACAAGTCCTTCACCCTTCTTCCAACATGAGTGACTTCGGCCTTCACTGCTGACATGTTTCGAAGAAACTTCACTTATGTTGGACCAAACAGAACGTGATAGCCAGCATCAACAGTGTTGGTCACCGAGAAGAGGTTTTTCTTCATCCCCGGAACATGATAGACACTCTTTAACGTGAGTGGACCTCTATCTCCGTTTAAAGAAACTACACCCTCCTTAACTGCATGTATAGTATCATCAGCAGTAATGATAACATCATTACCTGAGTATGTCTGCAAAAAAGAGAACTTTGACTCGTCTCCGGTTAGGTGATGACCACAACCTGAGTCCACAATCCAATCATCCTGATAGTTGATAGAAGCCAAAGCCTGAACACAAGTGCCCATCATAAAAGCTCCATCATCCCATCTATCTCCTACATTGGAAACAGCTTCTTCTTCTCCTGCAGCATACCCTAGCTGAAGATTGACTCTACAATCTCTGTTGAAATGACCAAGATGATTGCACCTGTAGCACCTTAGTCCTTCCTTCTTATTTCCATCACGCTTAGGAGCATTGCTCCTCTCTTACTGATATGATGTTAAAGGTCCCTCGCTAACAGATAGGTTCTTCTTGTCCTACCTCTTCTTCTTGCCTGAATATAGAACCTCACTTTCTCCCCCAGAGACTGATATTCCATCCATTTGCTTTGCCAAGCTCTCTTGTGAAGCAAGCATGTTTTCCAGCTCAAGCAATGATGGCTAATTGGCCCAACCTTGCCAGAAGTCACAAAGGCCACATACTCCCTCCGCAGTGGATTATGTGCCTCTTCAACCTCGCTTCTGAAATAGGTTCATCCGGGTCCAAAGCTGATATCTCCGCGCATAGGTTCTTCATCTTCAAGAAGAAAGTTGAAAGGGACAAATCCCCCTAAGTTGCTTTCGCCAACTCATTTTCAAGAAATTGTAGCTGAGCTATGTTCTTATTGTTGAACAAGCCATCCAAGGCTGTCCAAATCTCAGCAGCTGACCTACATCCAATTATGTGGTCAAACAGCTCCGGAATGATAGCACGCTTTAAAGTGAACTCTGCCTTAGCATTTGATCTCTTCCAAGCTATCACCTGCTCAGCATTCCCTTCAGCAGCTATTACCGCTTGTCTATCATCTCCTCCGACTACCTCCCATAAATCTTCGCCAAGAAGATAGCTCTCCATTCACGAATTTCACTTCTTGAAGTTAGTCTGTGTAAGGAGTTCAATTCCAAGACCTATTGTATAACCTCCTCCCATTGTTATCACGCTGGTTAACAATAACTTCAGAGACACAAGCAAGATTCTATGGTTGATCACTGCTTGGAACCTCCCTCTGATACCATGTTAAAATTTCGGAAATGGATCGAAGACAACATCGAAAGACTTCAATTCAATTCAAATCAGTTAACCAGTGAGAATGAAGTACAAGAGAATCTCAATTCACTACTATCTTATTACAATGTGTTGCATACATGGCGAGACATGATTTATAAGAGAACACTTAGATGAGAATAATAAGTAACACAAGCATCTGGCGAACAGAAAACTGAGACCGCCCAGACCGCTCAAACTCAGGAAGATCGTCGGCTTCCCTGAGACCGCGCGAACAGGAGAGGACGCTGACCTGCAAACTGTCAGACCACCAATCACAGACTGCACGAACTGCTGCTTATTGAACTGCTGAAAATAAAGCTCTGCCCGCACTTCTTGATCGCCCAGACCGCACGGTCTCAAGATCACCGAAGTAACCCGCGAACACAAGATGAAGAATTGCTCACTGCTGCAAGACCACAACTCAAGACCGCCTGACCGCTTAAGGTTGCGTGATCAACTGAGTCCGCTGCAAACAAACCAAGAACTTCAAAAGCACAGTTCGCCCAGACGAGACAGCTGGCGAGCTGGTTTATTCAAAGCTGGAAAGACAGGAAGAAAGCTGAAGAAGAGTGTTGGCCGCCTAACAGTTCTTGCATATGAATGGCTGGCCCTGCACCCCTACTTATAGGCAAATGAATGGATGTCGTCACCGCCCACGAGGTATACAATCACCTTTCTTATTGAAAACACATGGTCTCCAGAAGCAGACCGTGCGGTCTTCATAAGACCTTATTACACTTAAGCAAAACTATCCAAGTATGACAGCTTACCAAGAAACAACCTGGCAGACCGCCCGATCTCTTATAAGAACAAAGACATATGAGCATCTGACCGATTAAGAACAGACCACCAGAAATGAGCTCATACAAACCGCCCGATCTCAACCAGAATATGAAGCACTTGGGCACATCCGACAGACTACAACAGTTCGCCATCACAAGAGATGCGCGATCTCTAAGCTAGATCTCCATACCAAAGCTCGCGCGGCGGTCTCTACGGTCTCCAATTTAAGACCGCCCGGTCACTTCACTTCCACTTCAAAAATTTAACACCTTCACCATGAGTTTTGAAGTAGAGTGTCTTGAACCTCCTTCGTTGGTTATGTTTGCGAAGCCTATGTCCAATTGGAAGGATTGTTGAAATTATTGAAGTGAAGTGGAAGGTGGCCGGCGGTCTGATATTGATGATCGCGAGACCGCGCGGTCTCTGCGTTGGTGCTCTGCCGGTCTGACTCTGGCGGCCTGCTGTGTTTGGCCGGGTTTGTTCTAGTATGTTCCGGTCTCTTTCGGTCTGCTCTGCTTGGTTGATCTATCTTCTTTGTGGAAGACCGAGCGGTCTGCTCTTGGGTGACCGCTGTGACAGGGCGGCTTATGTTGGGTGATCTGGCAACTTGTCTAAAGTCGGCCAGATGTTCTTGGTTTGTCCTTGGCGATCTAAGGGAGGAGTGTTCTGTGTCTGCGCGGCTTGTGCGCAGTCTGCTGCTGATTTGCGGTCTTGGACAGGTGTTATCCAAGTGGTGTGATCGCGCGGTCTGCTTTATGAGACCGCTCGCGATCTGATGGGTGGTGACTGTATCTGTCTTGCGGCGGTGATGACATCCGTCCTCTCGCCTATAAATAGAGGTGCAGGGCCCGTCATTCATAACGAGAACTGTAAGAACTAGAGCCTGGGTTGTTTTGTGCGGTCTCAACTTTGAGGTCGGGCGGTCTCAGAAGCGAGTTAACTGTTTATTGTGTTCGCAGTTTTGCGGTCAGCAGGTTGCGGTCTCCTTCCTTGGTGATTTCCCAGTGGCTTGAATAAACAGTTCGGCAGCGCCTTGTCTGTGGACTGGTTTATGTTGTTCTTGTGTTGTTCGCAACGAGCTCAGCGATCAGGCGACCTTCTGCGGGTAGGCGATATGAGTTGCGGTCTGGCGACAGCTTCTGTTCTTTGTTCAGTTCAATAAGCTCCAGTTCGTGCGGTCTGAGGTGGCGGTCTTGCAGTGCAGGTCATCTTGCCTGTATTCTGTTCGTGCGGTCTCAGGTCAAGCCGGGCGGTCTCTGGAGTGCAGCGGTCTGTGCAGTCTCTGCTTGTCAGGTCGCCAGATTTGTTTTTCGTGTATTTTTGTTCTTCTCTCCTTTCGTGATTCTTATGAATCATGTCTCGCCATGTATGTCTCGAAATGTAATGAAGTTTTGTGATTCAATAAAGTCTATTGTGTTGCTGTGTGGCATTGTGGTTGTTTGGCTATAACTCAGTTGATGTAACTCCTGCTTACACCTAAACGATTCAAATCAAAAATTTTAACATGGTATCAGAGGGAGGTTGTTGGAGTGGATAAGCAGTGTTCAACTTGAGTTGCCATCGTCTTTGTGAAGAAGAGATCACATAGGTTGTCATGGAAGATGGATACGCAAGAGGGCTTGGTATTGAACTCCTCACATCGACTAATTACAAGAAATGGAAGTCGTGTATGGTGAGTTACTTGCTTGGAGAGGATTTATGGGAGATAGTTGGAGGAGAAGACACACAAGAAGTTTTTCTAGCAGGAGATAACATGGCATAGGTGAGAATTTGGAGGAGGACTAATGCAAAGGCAGAGTTCACACTCAAGAGGGCTATCTCACCAGAGCTATTCGATCACATCATTGGATGTAAATCTGCTGCTGAGATTTGGACGTCTTTGGACGGGCTGTTCAATAAGAGGAATGTAGCTCGGCTACAGTTTCTTGAAAATGAGTTGACGAAGGCCTCTCAAGGTGATCTTTCTATCTCTACCTTTTTTCTCAAGATGAAGAACCTCACAGCAGAGATTTCTGCATTGGACCCTGATGAGCCCATCTCAGAGGCAAAACTGAAGAGGCATATCATCCGCGGGTTGCGGAAGGAGTATCTTGCTTTTGTGACGTTAGTTCAGGGTTGGGCAAATCAACCATCTCTGTTGGAGCTGGAAAACCTACTTGCTTAGCAAGAAAGTTTGGCAAGACAGATGGCGGGGACTTCTATCTCTGGGGGAGACAGTGATGTGTTGTTCTCTGGTAAGAAGAAGAAGAAGTGGGAGAAGAAGAAGCCAGGTCATTGTGGACCCTCTACTTCAGGTCAGCAGGATAGGAGTTATGCTCCTAAGTCTGATGGGAAGAAGAAGGGAGAGGACCAAGATGCTTCAGGTGTAATAAGACCGGCCACTTCAAGAAGGATTGCCAAGTTAATCTTCAGCCGGGACATGCAGCGGAGAAGGAGAAGCCAAAGTCTGATGAAGCTGGATGGGGAGGAGCCTTTGCGGCCAATATGACGGCGATGACTGTTAAGGCCTTGGCTGCTATCAACTTCGAAGAGGATTGGATCGTGGATTCAGGGTGTGGGCATCACCTCACCGGCGATGAATCAAAGTTCTCTTCTTTGGTGCCTTACTCAGGTAACGATGCTATCATTACGGTTGATAATTCTATTCATGCAGTAGAACAAGAAGGTGTTGTCTCTCTGAGCAGTGATAAGGGTCCACTCACATTGAGGAGTGTTTATCACGTGCCGGGTATGAAGAAGAATCTCTTCTCTGTGACCAATGCGGTCGATGCCGGTTATCATGTTCTGTTTGGCCCAACAGAAGTGAAGTTTCTTAAAACTCAACCGGAGATAAAGGGAGATGTTATTCATGTTGGAAAGCGGGTAAATGACTTGTTCATTTTATCGACAAGTACCTATGTTGACAAGATGAAGACCAATGATAGCGCGACTATCTGGCATGAAAGGTTGGGGCATGTTGGCATGGACAAATTGAAGGCTATGGCGGTAAGGGGCCTTGTCAAGGGCTTGCCTAGCTTGTCCTCTTATGGAGACGGTCATGTTTGTGCGGGATGTCAGTTTGGTAAGTCTCATCGACTTCCATTTGATAAATCACAAACAAGATGTAAAGCGCCATTGGAGTGCATTCACGGTGATTTGATGGGACCGACTGCCACCCCTAGCCTTGGAGGCAATAGATATATGTTGGTGTTGATCGATGATTACACTAGATATGTCTGGGTGTATTTTCTAAAAGAGAAGTCGAAAGCTTTTGCGAAGTTCGTGGAGTTCAAGGAGCTGGTGGAAGGTCGGTTAGGCTTGCGGGTGAAAAAATTGAGAACTGACAATGGTGGGGAGTTCACCTAAGGTGAGTTCTCAAGTTTTTGTAGGAAGCACGGCGTCCGGAGAGAGCTCACTTGTGCCCATACTCCATAGCAAAACGGCGTTGCAGAGCGTAAGATCCGTCATCTAACAGAAACCTGTAAATGATGGCTTCATGCCAAGAGTACCCCAAAGTCCTTTTGGGCGGAGGGAAGGTCTTGTGCGACATACGTCATCAACACGAAGCCTCTAAGTCCTATCAACATGAAGACCCCTCACGAATAGATGTTCAAGGAGAAGCCGAGTGTTGCATACCTTCGGGTGTTCGGGTCAACCTGTTATGTGCATATCCCTGATGCTCTTCGGACAAAGGTAGATGCGAAAGCAAGGAAGCTAGTCTTCGTTGGATATGATGAATGGAAGATGGGATGGAGATGCATGGATCCTGGGACACAGAGATCAGTGGTATCTCGGGATGTGGTGTTCGATGAGGTGACTTCCTACAAGGGGAGTTCAGGAGTTGAACTACCGGAGAGCAGGGTTGATGAAGAAGGGAAGGCTATGGAAAATCTTCAAGTGGATTTGCCTGTTTCACTAGGAGCTCCAGCTGTGTCAAGATCAGAGATGGAGGCTTCAGGTTCTGGAAGTAGGTGGAGCGATGCTCCAAGTTTGTCTGGAAGAGGAGCTAGCACAGAAGAAGCAGCTGAGGAGGTAGTTAGTCAAGAGCAACCTCTTAGGAGGTTGAAGAGGACTAGCAAGCCACCTGATCGATACACAGGAGGAAACATGGTGATCTTTGTCTCATGTTTCTTTGCTGGTCCCTTGGATGAGAGGGAGCCGTCGAGCTTTGAGAAGGCCAAAGGCGTGAAGCAGTGGGATATTGCTATGCAGGAGGAGATGGATGCTCTCAAGAAGAATGAGACTTGGTCTCTAGTGCCCAGGCCGAAGGGCATTACCCCTGTGACATGTAAATGGGTTTACAACCTCAAGAAGAAAGCTGGCGGCACGATCGAGCGATACAAGGCTTGTCTTGTGGCTCGCGGGTTCTCACAGCAGTATGGAGAAGATTATGATGAGATGTTCAGTCCAGTGGCAAAGATGACTTCGGTTCGATTTGTTATTGCTTGGCGGCACCCAGTGGATGGGAGATTTGGCAGCTCGATGTGAAGAATGCTTTCTTATACGGAGAGATTGACAAGGATATCTTCATGATCCAACAGTCGGGCTTCATCTCGGAGGATTGTCCGGACTACGTCTGCAAACTGAAGAAAGCCCTGTATGGGTTGAAGCAAGCGCCTCGGGCGTGGTATGGGAAGATCGCGGAGTATCTTTTATTCTGCGGGTTCTTTGCTTCAGACTCTGATTCTAGCTTGTTCGTCAAGAAGGAGGGGGTGCTTCGGGTTATTGTTTTGTTATATGTGGATGACATGATTGTCACCGGGAACTCGAAGGAGGCAGTAGCAAGGCTGAGAGCCGAGCTTGCTATCAGGTTTGAGATGAAGGATCTGGGTGAGCTTCGCCATTTCCTTGGACTCGAGGTTCAAAGGCGGGAGAGCGGAGTGTTCATTTCTCAGGCTGGATATGCGGAGCGGATCGTTCAACGATTCGACATGGAGGAAGGGAAGAACAGCTCTATACCTCTAGAACAACATCATAAACTTCGGAAGGATGAGGGAAGAGTTCTATCTGATCCGTTGGTGTTCCGAGCTCTGGTTGGGAGCTTGGTCTACTTAACCATCACGAGGCCAGATATTGCTTATGCATTTGGCAAAGTGAGTCAGTACATGACGGAGCCACGGAAGCCTCATCTTCTGAAGGCAAAGGAATTTTGAAGTATGTGAAGTCGACCTCTGATTTGGGTCTCCTATATAGGAGAGGGTCAAGCTTGGAGTTGCTTGGATACATGGATGATGATTACGGTGGAGACGTGGATGATCGGAGATCAACATCTGGTTTTGTCTTTATGACAGGCCCCACAGGTATTTCTTGGTGCAGCAAAAAGCAGGTCTCGATGTCCGTATCTACCACAGAAGCAGAATACAAGGCTTTGTCCTTGACAGCTCAGGAATCTGTTTGGCTCAGGAGGTTGGTGGAGGACGTCCATGAGGAGGTTCGAGGTCCCACTATGCTACGTGGGGACAATGAGAGTGCTCTCAAGCTGGTTAATAATCCAGTCTGTCACGCGAGGACCAAGCACATTGAGATTGAGGAATATTTCATTCGTGAGAAGGTGTTGGGAGGATCTCTTTTGGTCGAGCATGTTCGAAGTGCAGACAATGTTGCAGACATCTTCACAAAGTCGCTGGCGAAGGGACCGTTTGCTCGGTTGTGGAGTTTACTTGGGCTAGTTTCCACTTCCCACTTCAAGGGGGAGTGTTGAAATTATTGAAGTGAAGTGGAAGGTGGTTGGAGGTCTGATATTGATGATCACAGAGACCGCGCGTTCTCTGTGTTGGTGCTCTGCCGGTCTGACTCTGGCGGCCTGCTATGTTTGGCTGGGTTTGTTCTAGTATGTTCTGGCCTCTTTCGGTCTGCTCTGCTTGGTTGATCTATCTTCTTTGTGGAAGACCGAGCGGTCTGTTCTTGGGTGACCGCTGTGACCGGGCGTCTTATGCTGGCTGATCTAGCGACTTGTTTGAAGTCGGCCATATGTTCTTGGTTTGTCCTTGGCGATCTAAGGGAGGAGTGTTCTGTGTCCGCGCGGCTTGTGCGCAGTCTACTTCTGATTTGCGGTCTTGGACATGTGTTGTCCAAGTGGTGTGATCGCGCGGTCTGATCTATGAGACCGCTCGTGATCTGATGGGTGGTGACTGTATCTCTCTTGCGGCGGTGACGACATCCATCCTCTCGCCTATAAATAGAGGTGCAAGGCCCATCATTCATAACGAGAACTGTAAGAACTAGAGCCTGGGTTGTTTTGTGCGGTCTCAACTTTGAGGTCGGGCGGTCTTGGAAGCGAGTTAACTGTTTATTGTGTTCGCAGTTTTGCGGTCAGCAGGTTGCGGTCTCCTTCCTTGGTTATTTCCCAGTGGCTTGAATAAACAGTTCGACAGCGGTTTGTCTGTGGGCTGGTTTATGCTGTTCTTGTGCTGTTCGCAACGAGCTCAGCGATCAGGCGACCTTCTGTGGTTAGGCGATCTGAGTTGCGGTCTGGCGACAACTTCTGTTCTTTGTTCAGTTCAATAATCTCCAGTTCGTGCAGTCTGAGTTGGCGGTCTTGCAGTGCAGGTCATCTTGCCTGTATTCTGTTCGTGCGGTCTTAGGTCAAGCCGGGCGGTCTCTGGAGTGCAGCGGTCTGTGCGGTCTCTGCTTGTCAGGTCGCCAGATTTGTTTTTTGGTGTATTTTTGTTCTTCTTTCCTTTCCTGATTCTTATGAATCATGTCTCGCCATGTATGTCTCGAAATGTAATGAAGTTTTGTGATTCAATAAAGTCTATTGTGTTGCTGTGTGGCATTGTGGTTGTTTGACTATAACTCAGTTGATGCAACTCCTGCTTACTCCTAAACGATTCAAATCAAAAATTTTAACAAGGATTAGGTGTGTCGCTTACATTTTTGTACCACTTGTATGTGTTAAACCCTACGGGCTGAGGCGAAGCCGTACCCACATCGTGCTAGTGGGATCACGACGACTAGAGCACGGATAAAGCTGAACTAAACCCTTTTCCCTGCAGATCAGTGAGAGGTCCCAACCTCTTGTGCGTCGTGCGATCATGGGAGAGGTCATGGAAGGTATTCACCTTGACCGGCCAAAAGCTCTTTTCCCACCTAGGTTATACAACTTAGGGTGACGTTGGTGCTCATGAAGGAATACCTTGAAAGCATGCCTTGTGTGCATGAAATTTATGGTCGTGAGTACCCACATTTGTATTGCATTGAACTGATGTTATGTTAGCCCATGCGATTGCTTAGGCAGTTGTGCAGATCCGCTGAGTGAACCCAACCAACATCATGTGCGTACCTAGGTTCCCCTTAACTTGATGCTCAACCTAGAAGATTGATTATGCTTGAAACCTCACCTTGTGTAGAGTTGATACACTTTCTTTATATTATTACATGTTACATGTACGACTTGCTTGCATGTTCGCGGTGCCCCGCCCCTGAGCTGGCTAGGATGGTCGGGGGGGGGGGGGGGGGGGGGGGGATCGTTACACAGTTTGTGGTCAGCTCATAGCTGACCCTCATTTACCTCGTATTTGTGGATGGTGCAGATGTTGGCGAGCCAAGCGGGAAATAGCGGGCTGAAGCCCATTGCTGCGTTGGCCCTTGAAGGACAGTCTATTTTACTCCTTTCTATGTATTGCTGGTCTGCATGTCGAAGTATGTTTTTGTGTTAGTTACATTTGTTGAATGTAAGGCATTAAAGTCATAACTTTATTGTGACATTCCTGAGATGGTGGACATTATGAATTTAATGTTTAATGAAATCTTCCACTTACGCTTTCTTTATACTCTGGTGTAGTTCTTTTCTGTTTATCATTTAATGTCTAGCTAGTGTGTGTTAAATATGACGTGGGATCCCGGCTGGACCTATTGTTATATTGTTTGTACGTGTAGTGTGTTACAATTTGGTATCGAACTTTAGGAGTCGATCTGTAGTTTAGCGAATTCGAGGCCGAATTCCTTTTTAAGGGGTGGTGTGCACGTGTTGTGCGTTCATCTAAAACGATAAAAACTAATAGGATTGCCCACTTAGGAATGAAAAACTTGCTTATTTGCAGAACCTGAGCATTCCATGATCGGTTGTTTGCTATGTTTTCAGTCACTAAATTGTGTGTTACATGATTATATGTGACTAGGAGTGGTGCGGGGCAGTATCAACCCTATAACACTACCGAAAGTAGTTCATCCGGTGAGGTGCCATCGACAACTCCTTCTGCTGAAATGATCAGATTAGTCGCTGATGCGGTCTTCGCAATGATCAATACTCAGATAGGACAGTTTGCACAGCCAACTACTCCTACTCTGGATGTGTCCCAGTGCTTGTTGTTGTAGTGGAACCTGCAGTAGAGCCTAGGGTGGAACATAGAGTCGATCCTGTAACTGTGGTACGAGCTCGTGACCAACAACTGAAGCACTTTCTGAGCTTCCATCCTCCAACCTTCTCGGGGATCGAATCCCCAATAGAGGCAGAGGATTGGCTGTCAAGGATAAAGAGAACTCTAAAAGCAACAACAACTAATGAAGATATGATGGTCACCTTAGCCACTTTCCATCTACACAGAGAGGCAGAACTTTGGTGGGAAGAGCTAGAGGTGCATAAGTTTGGTGGTAGAGAGATTAATGATATCTCTATGATAGAATTCTCAGAACTGTTCCTCCAGAGATTTATCCCCTCTGCCCAGCACATTGCATTGTAAAACCAGTTTCTGCGGTTAACTCACTATGATCGCTCTGTAGACGACTACTTGCATGAGTTCACCAGACTGGTTCGCTATGCGGGGTCTTTAGTTGAAGATGAGGAGGCAAAGAAAAATAAGTTCTACAAAGGACTTTGAGATAAGTTAAGGCTGCTTCTAGCAGGCCCAATGAATTTTGGCTTTCATGTTCTGGTGCAAACTGCCAGATCTCTGAAAATGGATATGTAGAGGGTGCAGCGCGTGAAAGGTCTCAATGCAAAGAAGCCAGAGTTTCACGCGCCGAACTCTCAGTCAAAGCCTAAATTTAGAAAGAACAAGAGGAAGTCTAGGTTCGCGGAACCAGTTACCTCTAATTTATCGGGAGCAACTACTGCGCAGGGCCCCAGAACGTGTTTCACTTGCAGATAGGTGGGACACAAAGCCCGAGTGTGTCGAAGTGGTCCCCCTAAGGCAGAAAACTGAGCAGTGGACTATACTCGTGCGGCGGGCTCAACTTATGTTGAGAAAGGCAAAGCTGCGGAGTCTTCTGCTTCTCAGCATCCTCCGACCCAGCCGAGAGTCTACTCGCTTGGCCAACAAGAAGCCATCCCACAAAATGATGTTGTCACAGGTTTGAATTATAATTTAGCTTTTACTGCTTGACGTGATTTATACTTCATGTGCGACTATACGTTTATTTGCATGTGAAATTAGGCTTTGTCCTAATTTTCAACTATCCGGCGAGAGCTCCTTTTGATACTGGAGCTTTGCACTCCTTCTTGTCTAAGGACTTTGTGGTGCAAATCAGAGTGTCGTCTACCATGGTAAAGGATAGATTGGAGGTAGTGTTGCCCAATGGGTCTAGAATGAGCGCGGATAGGTTGAGTTGTGTAAAGGTGCGGATTGGGAATCAAGATTTCGACTTGGAAGCACCATTATTACCACTTGCTGAATTTAACGTAATCTTTGGCATGGACCGACTCTCAAAGTAGCGAGTATGCATAGATTGCAATATGAAGGAGATTACTCTGGCAAAGAACACAGGTGATGAGACCACATTTGCTGGAATGCGAGGAGCGAGCAAGATACTGATGTCTGCTCTCCATGTGGTTAAGGCGGTGTGGAAAGGCACGGAGTTGTTCTTCACTTTGTTGGAGGCTTCAGAGCCTAAACCCAATCTAATTGATGCCCTGATAGTATCGGAGTATGCTGACGTGTTTCCAAACAAACTCCCTGGGGCTCCCCCTCAGCAAGAGATTGATTTCTGTATTGAGTTGGTGACAGTTGCAAAGCATGTGTCACGCTCACCGTACCGAATAGCGCCAAAGGAATTGGCAGAACTAAAAGTTCAGTTGAAAAAACTACTAGAGCAAGGCTAAGTACATCCAAGTTTATCCCCTTGGAGTGCACCAATCCTCTTTGTGAAAAAGAAGGATGGGAGCTTATGTCTATGCATCGATTATGGAGAATTGAATAAGCTGAAAGAGAAGAACTGTTACCCGATTCCGAGAATTGATGACTTGTTTGACCTACTGGTTGGGTCGACGATGTATTCTAAATTAGACTTAAGGTCCGGTTACTATTAGCTGAGAATAAGGGAATGTGATATTCCAAGACGACATTCAGTACCCGCTCCGGGCACTACGAGTTCACAGTTGTTTCGTTCGGTCTCTCAAATGCACTGACGATATTCATGGACTTGATGAATAGAACGTTCTGACAGTACTTGTACCAGTTTGTGATCGTCTTCATCGATGACATATTGGTATACTCTTAGTCCGAAGAGGAACATGCAGAGCATCTGCTTGCAGTTTTGAGCACTTTGAGGAGGAGTCCATTATACGCCAAGTTCTCCAAATGTGAGTTTTGGCTATCATCAATGGCGTTCCTGGGTCATGTTGTTAGTGGTGAGGGAATCACAGTCGATCCGTCGAAGATAGTGGCAATCCGAGAGTGGTCTGTGTTGAAAATTGTGGCAGAAGTCCGAAGTTTCTTAGGGCTTGTCGGCTACTATAGGCGCTTCGTGGAGAACTTTTCGAGGATTGTACTTCCTCTCACTAAGTTTACTAGGAAAGATTAGAAGTTCGCTTGGTCTCCCAAGTGCGCACAAGCTTTTGAGGAGCTAAAGAGCCGTCTGACAATGGCACCCATCTTATGCTCGCCAAGTGGTACGGAAGGGTATGAGATATATAGCGACGCCTCAGGAGCGGCTTGGGTTGCATCCTGGTACAATTCGGAAAGGTGTTTGCTTATGGCTCCCGTTCGTTGAAGGTACATGAGAGGAACTATCCGGTCCATGACTTGGAGTTAGCGACCGTGGTATTCGCTCTTAAGCTATGGAGGCACTACCTTTATGGCGTAAAGATTGACATCTTTACGGACCACAAGAGCCCAAAAGTTCCTGCTAAATCAGAAGGATTTGAATATGCGGCAGAGAAGGTGGATGGAATTCCTTAGGGACTATGCCTTTGATATTCGTTACACTCCCGGGAAGGAAAACATTGTTGCAGACGTGTTGAGTCGGCGGGCTCCCGCGCAAGCAAATTGGATTTTGATGCACGAGGAGCGTATGATCCGTGATCTAGAATCCTTGGGGGCCACTTGTGTCGATAGGAGAGCGTCTACTTCAGCATGCTTGAACTGGACGGAGGTTCAGTATGACCTTGCTGACCGAGTTCGACAAGCTTTGGAGCTAGACGAAAGCATGAAGCATTACAAAGCGGAGACTTTGGATGGATCTAATGTTGAATTCTCCTTCGACGATGGTCTTTTATGGAAGAATGCTAGATTGTGCATCCCAGAAGATGCCAAATTACGGGAATAATTGATGTACGAGGCTCACTTTACCAAGTACTTGATCCACCCAGGAGCACAAAGATGTACACGGACATGAAGAAACTCTTTTGGTGGCTGGATATGAAGAAAGATAATTCTCTCTACGTGGCCAAGTGTCATACTTGCGTGTTGATGAAAGATGAATGTCAAAAACCTGGTGAGTTTCTAAAGTCTTTGTCGATTCCGGAATGGAAGTTCGATGATATTTTAATGGATTTCGTGCATGGATTGCCGAGATCACAGCGTGGAAATGATGCCATTTGGGTGGTCATAGATTGTTTGACAAAAATATCGCACTTCATTCCAAACCAGAAGGATGATTCCATGGAAAATCTAGCCAAGCTATATGTTGATAATATCGTACGATTGCACGGAGTTCCCCGTAGCATCGTAAGTGTCGGGATGGGAGTTTCACATCAAATGACTGGAAGATGATTCACCAACTATTGGGTATCAAGCTAAAGCTTAGCACGGTCTTCCACCCGCAAACGGATGGGCAGACCGAGTGGACCAATAGGACAATAGAAGACATGCTCCGGATGTGCGCCCAAGAATTCGGAAAGAGATGGGAGGACCACCTCTATATGATCGAATTAGCCTACAATAGTAGCTACCAGGCAAGTATTAAAATGGAACCCTTCGAGACCCTTTATGGTAGAAAGTGTCGTACGCCGTTGGCTTGGGCGGAAACGGGCGACACAAAATTTTTGAAGCGCAAAGACGTGGATGAGGCAAATACATCAATCCGGGCAATACGAGAGCGGTTGCTACTTGCCCAGGATAGGAAAGCGAAGTATTACAATGCAAATCATCAGAACATCGAGTTCACCGATGGCGGCTGGGTATAATTGAAGATCAAACCGTTCATAGAAGTATCGAGGATCTGACACTTTAAAAAGCTAAGTCCAAGGTACTTCGGACCGTTCGATATCTTGGAGCGCATTGGTGAAGCTTCCTACCGGCTTACTCTGTCTATGAAGCTAAGCGGTTTGCACGATGTATTTCACATTTCAGTGTTGAGAAAGGCTATGAAAGAGCCTACACACATTGTTGTGGATGACGAAGTATCGATAGATGGTGGGCTAACGATGAAGGTCAAGCCCATTCGCATCGAAGACACCGAAGTGAGATAGTTTTGAACAAATCCATTCCGATGGTAAAGGTCTGTTGGGATAATTGCGGGAGAGATGAACTCTCTTGGGAAAGAGAGCAAACCATGCTTGCGGAGTACCCCGATCTATTTCTCTCGGGTATAAATTAATTTTGTACTTTACTGTTTTCATAATTTTGGGACTTATATTCGACGCAAGAATTTTGTACTTTACTGTAACATCCCAATTTTCACACTTCTATGAAGGCAACAATTCTGTTGCTGGAAGCTAACGTCCAGCGGTAGGTACTACCGCTGGCAGTAGCTACATCGATGAGATGAGCCCCGTGTCGGCGGGATGAGTATCGTCTCGAAAGGCTCGTGTAGTCGGGATGCTAATGTCAGCAGTAGATTCTACCGTTGGCAGTATTTTTAATCGATGAGAAGCTTAGATATGTCGTCGAGAAGGTCTTGTCGAGAGAATATCGATGGGACGCTAGCACCGGACGGTAGCGCTACCTCCGGCTGTAGGTCTTCAAGTCGATATGAGTCCCAGTATCATCAAGAGAATGAGACGGTGTGCTGAAGGTTAAGTTCAAGCTCTAGCGCGGCGCGGCAGCGATACCTCCGGGCGGTAACTGACGGAATAGATCCGTGAAATAGTGATCGTGGCGGTCAAATCTTTAAAGCTTTGATCCGACGGCTGAGAGCTATTACAGATAGTATTAGGGCTTGACCAGAGGAAGTTTTATCCTCATTATTACATTTTCTTTCTCTCTCCAAGCTTGAGAAAGAGGAGAGCTCTTGGGAAAAACACCCATTGATTTATCTTACAAATTATCTACAAGTGATTTCATTAACTAGGATTTATTACTCATGTTGTATAGAGAGGGTAATTTGGTCATTATATATCCTAGGATGTCATAGTCTAATTAGGGTGTCAAAGACCAGTCCAAAAAGAGTCCAAAATTTAGTTGAGTTAAATATGCATCGAATGGAAGTCGATGCAGCTTCGACTTCAAGTCGAAGTAACTTCGAATAGAAGTAACTGAGACTGAAGTCACTGTATAAGTTCAAGTCGACACAACGTCGATATGTACTCGACGCAGAAGACAGAGTAAGTCGAAGCAGTATTTGAAGTCGACGCAACTTGGACTTATATTCGACGCAGAAGAAAGAGCTTTGAGTTCTATATTTCATCTTGACGGATAAGTCGATAGGTATTCGACCCAATGTCGACTGCAGAGTCCAGTTCTAATCTAAGAAGGATTTCGATGCAGCTTCTATTAGAAGTCATAGGTGCGTCGATAAGAAGACAAATGTATTCGACGCTACGTCGAATACAGACAGAATTAGAAAGTCTTCTTTATTCTTTTCAAAAGATGATTTAGAGGTTATACATGGAATTGATTTGATCTCTAATGGTCGATTATATCCAAGAATAGAAAGAAAGTCTCCAGAGACATAATAAAGGGAAAGAGGAGGATATTCAAATTGAGATTGGCGGGCAGTCAACCAAAATAGAAGGAGGACATTATTAATCTTTGGGCATTCCTATTAAGGATACAGCAAAAGAGGAAAGGAATTCAAATTCGATTTCGGCAGAAGAATAAGGGGACTCAGGAAGATTGGCAAGTTAACCAGTTCTATTATTCATCTTCTTCCTTCTTCATTCATCTCTCTATCTCTTTCTCTCAGATACAAGAGCTCTATGTACATGAATAACAAAAAGGCTTCTTCATCTTCATCTTCTTTCTCTCCCACGGCAAGAATCCTACAGGGAATACAGAGATTCTGTGGATCAAAAGCTTGAACAGTTCTTGCAACTCTTCTCTCAGCAAGGACTCATCTACTGAAATAGAGATCCATCTACAAACACTAAGTGCCTGAATTCTCAATGATTGTTGAAGGAGGATTCAATCAGAATAATATTCTTCATCTTCTTCTTCTCTCTTTTACTCTCTCTGTTCTTTATTATAAACTGAGTAAAGAGTTTTTAGAATCTCTCTCCAAAGGATTCAGTGGTTCAAGATCTCCTTATCAAAAGATCTAGATTGGTTCTTAGAGTCTCCTTATCAAAAGACTCAATCCTTGGTTCTAAGAGTCTCCTTATCAAAATACTCAGTGGTTCTAAGAGTCTCCTTATTAAAAGACTCAGTGGTTCTAAGAGTATCCTTATCAAAAGACTCAGGCACTAGATTGTGTATTCCTATCAAGGTGTTAGAAGAGTGGATTACCCATATTTTGGGGAATCGGTATAGCTCTTGTCTCACTTTGCTGTGATTTTCTATGCTGTCCACTATTATTATTTTTGCACTGCTTTATTTACTTTCTGCAATCTGTGCTTGTTTTATTCTGTATTGGAAAGCTGAATGCATAATTATTAGAAATTTTTTGTTTTGCACATCTATTATAAGAACAGTTTTTAAAAATTCTATTCACCCCCTCTAGAGAATACTCAGAGGACTCACTGTACACTTTTAATTGTATCAGAGATAGGTTGATCATAAAGAGGTTATCACCATGATCAAAAGATCCTCTCACTAAAATTTTATAGTCTAAAATTATTTTTAGAAAAATGAGTTCTAAGGACTATTCATCCACCAGACCACCAGTGTGTACTCTAAATAAGTTTACACTATAAAAAGCCAGAATAAAACTCTACATGAACCCATTGATGAAGAAATTTTTGATGTTGTTTTGACAGTTCCCCCTATGCCTTACAGAAATGATGTAAATGGAGTAGTAACTCAAGAGCTTGTGCCAAGAGCAGAATGGTCATATGTTGAGAAGAAGGCCAAGGCACATGATTCTAAAGATATGAATATCCTGGTGTCCACAATGACAGATGGCATCTTTCAAAAAGTTGTTGAGTGCCAGTCTGCCAAAGAAATCTGGGACTCACTCTCAGGAATTGTAGAAGGGAGTTCAAATGAGAGAAAAGATAGAAAGGTTCTTCTTATTTCACACTATGAGAACTTTCATAAGAAAGTGGATGAAAGTGTCCCTGACATGTATGTTAGATTCAACATGATTGTTAATGAGTTGAGGAGTCTTGAAAATGAAATCTCACTAACTAATTGTTGGGAATCTTGCCCACATGATTCCTGATTTGAAGAAGTCACAAAGTCAAGAAAACTTCACTTTGTATTTGATCACTTCTCTAGCTTATAAATCTCAGGAAGTTAGAAGAATGAAGCTCGTCGAACGCAGAAGCAAGATCGTCGAACTCAGAAGGAAGACCTTCGACCGCTGAGACTTGGCGTGTTCGTCGAACGCAGAAGGAAGATCGTCAAACTCAGAAGGAAGATCGCAGACCGCTGAGAACTGGCGAGTCAGTCGACCGCTGAGACTCGGCAAGATCGTCGACCGCTGAGACTCAGCAAGATCATCGAACGCTGAGACTCGGCATGATCGTCAAACGCTGAGACTCGGCAAGATCGTCGAACAAAGAATGGAGTTCATCGAACGCTGAGACGGGACAGAAGAATGAAGTTCGTCGAACGAAGATTGCCGTTCGTCGAACGCAGAGAAGAATGAAGACAAAAGGAAGAAATTTCGTCAAGAAGACGCGGTATCGTCGACATCATCAAAGTGGCCTTGTCATCGAGAAGTTGAAGAAGCCTTGTCGCTGAAAAGGGTAAGTATGACTGATGGCGGTGAACATCATCGTAAAGAAGGCTTGTCGTCGAGAGGACAAGGTGATTATGACGACACAGTCAGAGACAACATATCGTCGTATATGCAGAAGCACCAGAATGTCTCGTATCGCCGAGATACCAGCATCAGAGGCAGAAGCTAGAAGAATTGCAGGTCTACCTAAGCTCAAGGGATCGACAAAGTCATATCGTCGAGATATTGTCCATGTCATCGTAACATTGGAAATATCGTCGAGACAGATTCAAATGTTGCGGACGCGCTGTCAGCATTTAATGTCGCCGCCTGACTGTCCAATCAGCGTGTGCTCTTAAGGAAAGGAGCGTCTGACACTTAAGGAACATTTTCAGAGACCGTTGGGGACCTCGCACTCTTATAAAAGAGATAAGAGGATGCCCTAAAACAAGAAGAAATCGTGAGAAAAGAAAAACGAGAAAGAGTCCCGCCGCTACACTTCAACAGAACAGTATTCTCGGTGGAGAAGAAGATCAAGTAGAGAACAAACATCAAGTGTTCTCTGAAGAATCAGTTATCTCCATCGACTAAAAAGTAGTCGATCAACACTAGGCAAAAGAAGAGGAGGCTGAAGAAGATCCAGTGCTGAAACTCCAAATCAAGAAGCATCTTCTTCAACCTAAAGGAAGCCAATCTTCATCAGGCTAAAGTTGTTGATCTTCATCCGACAGAAGAAACAGTTTTTCTACTGTAATTTCTTGTAAGGCTTGCGGGCCTATTTGTCTAGCTTGAGAGCTGGAGAGCTGTAAGGCTCGAGGGCCAGGGCAGTGGACTTGCGGGTCCGACACCGTCTAGCTTGAGGGCTGGAGATCTGTGAGGCTTGAGGTCCAGGGTAGTGGACTTGCGGGTCCGACACCGTCTAGCTTGAGGGTTGGAGAGCTGTGAGGCTTGAGGGCCAGGGCAGTGGACTTGCAGGTCCGATCTTGTCGAGCTTGAGGGCTCGGGCACAGTAGGGGCTTGCGGGCCTAGGCTGTAGGCATAGGACTTGCGGGTCTGTGTTGTGTAGGGCTTGAGGGCTTGAGTGTCGAGCTTGCGGGCTCGGTGGCAGTAGGGGCTTGCGGGCCTAGGCTGTTGGACTTGCGGGTCCGTGTTGTAAGGCTTGAGGGCCTGAAGATTTTGGCGGAGTTTGTCGAGCCTAGCACACTGCTAGGTAGGCGCAGAGGGAAAGAGGACTACTCAAGACACCCGGTCTTGAGGAACCTCTATACATCTTTGTGTGTTTTTCTGTGTTATGTTTTCTACCTTATAGATCTATTAACCAGAAATCAAGATCACCAAAAAGGGGATAATTTAATTTGAAAAACCTATTCACCCCCCCCCCCCCCCCCCCCCCCTCTAGGTGATAAGTTGACACCCAATAAACAACAAGTGGTATCAAAGCCAGGTTGTTCAAAGAAAAGCTTAACAGCTTGAATAGATCTGCCAGTGGGTGTCCTAGTAACACAGCTATGGAGCCAAGAATAGCTGTTTGTTCTAGAGAGAACTTTGCACTCTGGAAAGTAAGAGCTAAGGTATTCATGGAGGCAGTGGATCCCCGAATGTTCTTGATCATTCAAGAAGGACCCTCCATGTCTATAATAAAAGATGAGATCCTTCTAGACAGCATAGACAAAGAAGAAAGAAGTATTATAGCTGGTGTAGTTGACATCTCAACACTTCAGGAACTGGCTCACTGCACAACAACAAAAGAAATGTGGAACTCTCTAACTGTCCTCATGGAAGGATCATCAGAAGTTAGAAGCACTGCGGCTGAGAGGAAAATCACAACCAAGAGTGACAGTTACTCAAGTAATTCAGATACAGAGAAGGAAGCTCATTTTGGACTGATTGTCCTAGCTGAATCAGAGGAAGAAATTCAGGATGGGACACCACAAGAATAGGTAAGCATAAGGGCTCCCCTATCTAATACTGATTCAGAATCTAAAATAAGCCTCTCAGAAAACTATAAGGATCTTTTAGAAGACCTCAGAAGGAGCAAGGAGCTCTACAAAAAGCAAGCTGACAAGATCTCAGCTCTTCAAGCCAGAAACTCCGATCTCTTGGAAAAGTCTGAAAGGCTGATGATGCGTATTCGGCAAGTGCACCGGCCGCTGTCAAGTAATAAAATTGGGAATAGCTTCCCCGAATATCATCTCTCAAGGAATGCAGGTTCTGGTGAACGAAACGCGTGGTGAATCGATCGTTACACGAGCAAATAAAGTAAAAACAAGGGCATTGTGATTTGGTTCCTAAGCTAATGCGGAAAAGAGAGATGCGGGTCAAAACTCCGCTTCGCAAGGCAGGATGGATGCAATGGCCACAATGCCTTGCTTCGGGAGGCGCGTGGACGGAAAGTAACTGTGACGGGTGAGGGTCGCACACACCTCTTCTCGAAGCATCACCACTAGCAATTGCTAGGGCTTCACACACAACGAACTCAGAAAATCACAACAAGGAAAATGCTATTCTCACACCACCGCATCATTGCACATGAACATCATATGACATTAAGCTAATCAATAGTTCATTACAACAACACAAAAAAAACACAAGCATCAAGTTTAGAGAGGACCAATAGGAAGATGTCACCGCATCTTGGGTTCTCGGCCGGAATGAGAGGTTGTCGGGCTCTCTCCGGGCTCAGCCCTCAGATGGTGTGCGGATTCGATGGAGGTTGTCACCGCTCCAACAACCTACAACACTTCTATGGCTTCCCACGACGAGGAATGCTTGAACACTTGGTGGAGAATGCTTGCTAACGCTCCCGAATGGAAGAATGGTGGTGGAAATCGGCGGAAAATGGTCTCCTTGGTGGTGGAGGTGAAGGAGAAGCCTTCAGACCTCAGAAACGGCGGGAAGGACCTGATTTCCCGCTCCCCTTGAGAGCTCTCCCACTCACTGCGGCTTATCCTGCTTTTTATACTAAACATGCAGAAAAATGGTCACGCACGGTCGAACGCACGACCGTGCGTGAACCGTGCGTGAACCGTGCATTATTAAATGATAAAATCTGACATGAGGGAGACGTTGCACCGCCCGTGCGTTTTACTCACGCACGGGCAAATCCACCCGTGCGTAAAAATGCACGGGTAAATTCAGAATGACTAAAACAGGAGGAAACAGGTTGACCGTGCGTTTTACTCACGCACGGGCAAATCCGCCAGTGCGCAAAAACGCACGACTAAGCTCAGATTGTGCATTTTCTGCCCAGATACAGACGCACGATCACAACCGTCCGTGCGTCAAGGAAACGCACGACCGTGCGATATGCATAAACATAGATTTTGGGGGAAAACGGGACGATCCAGCCACCTACACATAAGACATACCAGCTGGGAATACACCTCCAGCACCAAATAATCACAGAAAAAGGATTGAGGATCACCATGTGCTTACCCCCAATAACAAATATGATCGTAAACATGCCTAAAGTGTGGTGCATCGACTAGAAATATGGCCCAGATGAGTCCATAAATGTGTATATAAATGGGACTCATCACACCCCCAGACTTAACCATTTACACGTCTCGCGCAAATTACTCCGCTCTCCTATCGGAACAATTGGATGTTAGAGTATGATTGAGTGATGGAGACTCATGTGAAGTCGCATGCTCACGGGCGTAGAAACACATTAGAATAGAATTTAACTCAAAATTATATTTAACTATTTCTAAAACAGTATTTTGAAATCTAATTTACTTGGATGGTGAATCCTGGTGAATCTTTCGGTCGCGCAAAAGGGAAAATAGCGTGACTAATGAGTATAGTTTTACTTGAATCAAAGCTCGGGACAAACTCCTAAGAAATCC
The DNA here is from genome assembly GCA_033032865.1 of Dactylorhiza incarnata. Lineage (NCBI taxonomy): Eukaryota > Viridiplantae > Streptophyta > Magnoliopsida > Asparagales > Orchidaceae > Dactylorhiza > Dactylorhiza incarnata. Next base: position 21,149 of record JAWHQI010000026.1, on the reverse strand, counting down.
ATCAAAGTTGGTGTTCATAGGCTTGCACGTTCGCACTCTCTCTACTGCATGAGACGACTCGTATCTAAAATCAATAGGACTTATGGGTTAGGATTGGGCTTAGGTAGAGTTTAGGCTAGATAAGTAGAAGGATGATGGGAATCACATTCAACATAACTGAGCACTCAAGAGAATTACATCTCCAATACAACATTTTCAAGAAGTGCACAACACCCCCAGACTTCAACTAAACTCTAGGTGTGTGCTAAGCCAATCATACTTTGTCTCTGTCGAGAGAATGCAATTGAAAGTTCGTTTTGAACAATTTTTCTTTTTTTCCCCTTTTTTTCTTTTCTCGACATAATTTCTTTTGTAGGCACACTAAAAACTTCTCCTTCAGCTTTTTCAAAGCTATCATACAACACGGAGATGACACCAAACATGATAGATATATAAATTTCTGTCAGCTCACTTGTTGGTGCGAAAATGGGCTTGGCCGTATGGCTTTGGTTACATTTTGGTGGAGCTAAACAAGGAGGAAAGGCAGGCTCAAGTGGGCTTGCAAAGGTGATTACATTGGTAAGGATTTCAAAAGCACAAACGGATCATGAAATGGCCTATATCACACTTTATAACGAGTACTTCAACGCAATCGTTTCAAGAGTCGCCTAGCGCAAGTTCTAGCCACCGAGAAAGGTTGTCCTTCCTTCCGACCCTAGTAATAAGCTACTACTAGTACAGCTACACTCGACCCTATGCTACCGTTGGATTCACCGAATTCACCACTAAAGTAAAATAAATTGCAGCTACTATAATAGAAATACTTAAATTACAGCATTGAATTTCATTCTACTCTAATTGAATTTCTAGGCGTGACGGGAGCACTCGACTAGAGCACTACTCGAGTCGACATTTTTCTCTAATCCTCACTCCTACACTAACAATTCAATTCTTACGAGCGGGGAACCTCGCAGCAATACCCAATAAGCATGCGTGATCAAGTGCATGTGTACTAGGTGCAAGTGTACGCAGTGTGCACAATACAATTGAAAATTCCTAACTCAGCACATTCTAACATGCTATGCAAAGTGTGTGCACGTGCATGGCTCGATCCCTCCCCCAGACTTGATCAAAACTAAATAAAATAGGGAATTCTGGAATAAGGAGAATAGGGGTAGAGTGGACATATGCTCATAAATGAGCATGCCAGAAGTGCGGTAATTCCTTCTTTAAATTTTTCTCCTTCCGCATCCACCCCGCGAGAGCTTTAACCTGCGATGTTAGCAAAAAGGAAAATAAAAGGACTAAAAGAAATAGACTAAGCAAACGGAACCGGGTGGTTCCCATGGGTTGGCTCCTAAGAAGCCCTTTTGTTTAACGTCCTTAAAGGTGGACCAAATACCTGTATTAAGCAGTGAAGACAAATAGTTCTAACATAGTTCTTAGGAATTGTTCAAAGTATCCCAAAAATACAACACATAACCAAAGGTAAAGAGATAAAAGTTAAACAGAATTATACAGATCACATATTCAAATACAGCAGAGAGACAAAAGAGACAATCATCTTAACACATTTGACTCAGCTAGATACACTTTTTTACAGTCCTTCAAAATTGTGCCACCATCATAGATTTTCAAGCGATGACCATTCACCTTGAACGTCCCTTCTTTCTCTCCAGAAATTTCAATTGCGCCAAACGGAGAAACACCAGTCACAGTGAACGGGCCACTCCACCGTGACTTCAGCTTTCCAGGGAATAAGCGCAGACGAGAATTGTAGAGGAGAACGCTATCTCCCGGATTGAATTCTTTTGGTCTAATATGCCTATCATGCAACTGCTTTGTCTTTTCTTTATATATGCGAGAGTTCACGTAGGCAAAATGTCGCAATTCTTCAAGTTCATTCAGCTGAGAAAGACGCCTTTCCGCCGTTGCTGCGATGTCCATGTTTAGGAACTTTGTTGCCCACAAGGCTTTGTGTTCTAATTCCACTGGTAGGTGGCATGCCATTCCAAAAACAAGCTGGAAGGGTGTCGTTCCTATTGGTTGTTTTGAAGGCAGACGGTAGGCCCACAAGGCATCATCCACTTTCGTTGCCCAATCCTTTCTATTCGAGTGGATCGATTTTTCTATTATTCTTTTGAGTTCTCTATTTGAAACTTCCACTTGTCCACACGTTTGCGGGTGGTAAGCTAAAGAGACTATATGATTCACGCCAAATTTGTTTAATAATTGCAAAAATTGTCGGTTGCAGAAATGACTACCACCATCACTTATGATTGTCCGCGGAGCTCCGAATCTGGAAAAGATATTTGTATGAATGAATTTCAAAACTGTACGGGCATCATTAGCAGCAATAGCCGCCGCCTCCACCCACTTTGAAACGTAATCCACTGCCACTATTATATAATGTTTTTCGTGAGACATTGGGAATGGACCCATGAAATCGATTCCCCAAACGTCGAATGGTTCACAAACTAACATATTATTAAGGGGCATCTCGTCTTTCCGCGAAATGTTGCCAGTTCTCTGGCATTCACTGCATTTCGAGACATACGCGTGAGCGTCCTTGAATAGTGTTGGCCAAAATAATCCACTTTGAAGTACCTTGCGTGCTGTTCTGGCAGCGCCCATGTGTCCTCCAGCCTCCCTATCGTGGCAATGTTCGAGAATAGATCTGTACTCCGATTCCGGGACGCAACGTCTGGTTATACCATTGCTACAAGTACGAAATAACAAAGGATCTTCCCAAAAATAATACTTTGTGTCTGAAAAAAGCTTGTTCCTCTGCTGAGGCGTAAGATTGGGCGAGAAAGTTTTGCACGCAAGATAGTTTGCAATATCAGTGTACCAAGGTGTTGTTGACGGATGCGTAGTGATAGCGAATAGCTTCTCATCCGGAAAATAATCGATCGCTTCCTCCTCTTTGCCGTTTGAAGCATCGGCCATCATGTCGTTCTCCAGCCGCGATAAATGATCTGCTATTACATTCTCTACCCCCTTTTTATCTTTAATTTCCAAATCATACTCTTGCAGAAGTAGAATCCTGCGGATTAAACGCGGTTTGGCCTCCTTCTTGCTGAATAGGTACCTCAGAGCGGCATGATCCGTATACAATATTACTTCGGAAAGCACTAAGTAGGAGTGAAATTTCTCGAATGCGAAGATCACAGCTAGCATTTCTTTCTCTGTGGTGGTGTAATTTGCTTGAGCGTTATTGAGAGTTCGACTGGCATATGCAATGGTGTGAAAGGTTTTGTCTTTCTTTTGACCAAGCACTGCCCCCACGGCCACGTCACTAGCATCGCACATGATCACAAATGGCAAACTCCAGTCAGGTACCACCAAGATCAGGGCGGAGATAAGTTGCCCCCGTAAGGTTTCAAACGCTTGCATACAAGCTTTATCGAAATAAAATGGGACATCTTTGCCTAGCAAGTGAGAAAAAGGCTTTGAAATGGATGAGAAATCCTTAATAAACCTCTGATAGAATCCCACGTGTCCGAGAAAGCTGCGGATACCCTTCACAGAATACGGCGGAGGAAGGTTCTTGATAACACTAACCTTCGCCTGATCAACCTCAAGCCCCTGGCGGGAAACCTTATGCCCCAACACGATTCCTTCGCGCACCATAAAATGGCATTTTTCCCACTTTAAGATGAGATTGGTGTCCTCACACCGCTTCAACGTCTTATCTAGATTGGCGAGGCACGAATCGAAGTTGCTGCCGAATAAAGTGAAATCATCCATGAAGATTTCGAGAAAATCTCCCACCATGTCAGCGAAGATTGCAAGCATGCAGCGTTGAAAAGTTGCAGGAGCATTGCAAAGTCCAAATGGCATTCGCTTGAACGCGAAGGTACCTGAAGGACAGGTGAATGTCATCTTGTCTTGATCAGCAGGGTCGATTAGGATTTGATTGTACCCGGAGTACCCATCCAGAAAACAATAGTAGTCTTCTCCTGCCAACTTTTCTAACATCTGATCAATGAAAGGGAGTGGAAAATGGTCCTTACACGTAGCGTCATTTAGTTTGCGGTAGTCGATGCAGACCCTCCATCCGGTGATCACACTGGTAGGTAGTAACTCATTTTTCTCGTTGGGGACGACGGTGATCCCTCCCTTTTTTGGCACAACCTGAACTGGGCTGACCCACTTGCTGTCGCTAATTGGGTAGATAATACCTGCATCCAAAAGCTTTATCACTTCTGCCTTCACTACCTCTTGCATCTTCGGGTTCATCCTCCTTTGGGGTTGAGCCGATGGCTTGTACTGATCTTCAAGAAGGATCTTATGCATGCAGACGGTGGGGATAATTCCTTTAATATTGGCAAGGGAACGTCTGAAGACTCTTTGGTATCTTCTTAGCAACCTCACTAACGCAGCTTTGTCGGCCACAGACAAAGTTGCAGAAATAATCATCGGATGCGTGGTATTTTCTCCTAAGAAGACATATTTCAGAGAGTCAGGTAATTGTTTGAGAGCTGGAGAGGTGTTTGATTCTGATGGCACAGTAAATGATTCTCTGATTGGATGCAGATCCTCAGACTTGTCTGAGGATGAACCCTCATTACCCACGCCATCATGCTGCCAAAAGGTCTCGCAATCCCCCGGGCTTCTATCAAACTGACTATCCCCTTCTTAGGTTGTCTCCGCCAGTTCGCAGTCTGTGATCTCAAACAGTTGCGCTGGATTGTGAACATTAAAAGATATGGCGTCCTGTCCCAATCTGAGAGTGAGCTCTCCCGGCTCCACATTAATGATGGCACGAGCCGTCGCGAGAAAGGGGCACCCCAAGATAATAGGAACTCTAGCATCAGCCTTCATGTCTAGGATGACAAAATCAGCTGGAAAGGCGAGGTCATTAACCACTATGGTAAGGTCTTCCACGATCCCGACCGGTTTCTTGGTCATTCTGTCAGCCAGCTGTAACATCACTTGTGTCGGCTTCAAAATCCCCGCACCTAGCTCTTGAAAGATGGAGAGTGGCATTAGATTAATGGAGGCTCCTAGATCACAGAGTGCTTGACCGAATCGGTGGTGACCGATTCTGCAAGGGATAGTAAAGCTGCCAGGGTCCTTACGCTTCGTAGGGACGTCGGTGATGAGGGCGGAGCACTCCTCAGTGAGATCAATGGTTTTGAGGTCCTCCAGCACCTTCCGCTTTGAAACTAGGTTTTTTAAGAATTTGGAGTAACCCGGTATCTGGGAGATGGCCTCAATCAACGGTATGCTAACTTGTACCCCTTTCATCATTTTCAAGAATCTGTGAAATTGCTTCTCGGACTTCTCATTCCGTAACCTGTGAGGAAATGGAGGGCTAACAATACTTTTCGAGGGTTGTGCCACGCTCGCAGAATCCGGCACAGTAGGGGTAAGAATCTGCTCCCCTGTCACATCTGCATTAAACCTATCCGTAGGACTCGCAAGTGGTTCCTGTAGCACAGGTGCTGGAGGTGTTTCCTGACGTGGGGATTGTTTTACACTCCTGCCACTTCTTAACTCATGGTGTTCACAGACTCGGGCGGCTGACCCACAATCCCAGAGATAGCATCTGCTAGAGCACTAATAGTAGAGTCTAGCTGCTGGATTGCTACAGACTGTTCATTCATTTTGTGCAGCATATCGACCACGAAAGTAACGAACTGCTCCGATTGATGTGACGGAAGATACTCCTCTGCTCCATTAAGTGTTATTGCGTTAACTTCGCTAGTGCTAGGAGGATGAGTAGAGTGACCCCAATACTGACTAGTCTGCACTATATTCACAATTATTCCCCAGGCGTCCTTCCCCGACTTATTAAAAAGGGCACCTCCAGCTGCGACATCAAAAAGCAAACGGAACCTGTCCAATATGCCAAAATAAAAAATCTGAATTAAAAAGTCTTTTGACAAATCCTCACGGTAACAGTCCCTGTGTAAGGCTTGAAAACGCTCCCATGCGTCAACTAATGTCTCTTCCTTTCCCTGGCCGAAGGCAATAAGTTCCTTATGCCTATTCATACCTTGCATGCGATGTTGAAAATCAAACAGGAACCTCCCTTCAAATTGCTTCCAAGAAGTTGTCTCACCCTTTCGGGTATCCCAATACCATCTTTTAGCTTTATCATGCAGAGAGAATGAAAATGTCAGGATCTTTTGTTGGTCGTTTTCGAATCCATTGAATATACACGTGTAGTAGACTTCTAAAAATCCCTGCACATGGTGCACTGCATCTTCATGTGTATTCCCGCTGAATTTGCAATTTTTCGGATATAAACTTAATAATGTCAGTGGAGATCTCGGACGCATGATCATTTATTCGTGCCTGAATCCTAAGATCGTTTAAACTTCCCTGATAGATATGTTGCTGGATAGAAGTCATGATAAACTTCCTTGCAAGACAATGGATTAGCGCACAACAAACAAAAAACAGAGGCAAACGAGGAGAGATAAGATATTGTTTCTAGAAACGATTTTTCACAGACACGAAATGATCACGCCTGCATTCCCCGGCAACGGCGCCAAAAACTAGATGCGTATTCGGCAAGTGCACCGGTCGCTGTCAAGTAACAAAATTGGGAATAGCTTCCCCGAATATTGTCTCTCAAGGAATGCAGGTTCTGGTGAACGAAACACGTGGTGAATCGATCGTTACACGAGCGAATAAAGTAAAAACAAGGGCATTGTGATTTGGTTCCTAAGCTAATGCGGAAAATAGAGATGCGGGGTGGGGTCAAAACTCCGCTTCGCAAGGCGGGATGGATGCAACGGCCGCGATGCCGTGCTTCGGGAGGCGCGTGGATGGAAAGTAACTGTGACGGGTGAGGGTCGCACACACCTCTTCTCGAAGCATCATCACTAGCAATTGCTAGGGCTTCACACACAACGAACTCAGAAAATCACAACAAGGAAAATGCTATTCTCACACCACCGCATCATTGCACATGAACATCATAAAAGATCTATGACATTAAGCTAATCAATAGTTCATTACAACAACACAAAGAAAACACAAGCATCAAGTTTAGAGAGGACCAATAGGAAGATGTCACCGCATCTTGGGTTCTCGGCCGGAATGAGAGGTTGTCGGGCTCTCTCCGGGCTCGGCCCTCAGATGGTGTGCGGATTCGATGGAGGCTGTCACCGCTCCAACGACCTACATCACTTCTATGGCTTCCCGCGACGAGGAATGCTTGAACACTTGGTGGAGAATGCTTGCTAACGCTCCCGAATGGAAGAATGGTGGTGGAAATCGCCGGAAAATGGTCTCCTTGGTGGTGGAGGTGAAGGAGAAGCCTTCAGACCTCAGAAACGGCGGGAAGGACCTGATTTCCCGCTCCCCTCGAGAGCTCTCCAGCTCACTGCGGCTTATCCTGCTTTTTATACTAAACAGGCAGAAAAATGGTCACGCACGGTCGAACGCACGACCGTGCGTGAACCGTGCGTTATTAAATGATAAAATCTGACTTGAGGGAGACGCTGCACTGCCCGTGCGTTTTACTCACGCACGGGCAAATCCGCCCGTGCGTAAAAATGCACGGGTAAATTCAGAATGACTAAAACAGGAGGAAACAGGTCGACCGTGCGTTTTACTCACGCACGGGCAAATCCGCCCGTGCATAAAAACGCACGACTAAGCTCAGATTATCCATTTTCTGCCCAGATCCAGACGCACGATCACAACCGTCCGTGCATCAAGGAAACGCATGACCGTGCGATATGCACAGACATAGATTTTGGGGGGAAACGGGACGATCCGGCCACCTGCACATAAGACATACCAGCTGGGAATACACCTCCAGCACCAAATAATCACAGAAAAAGGATTGGGGAGCACCATGTGCTTACCCCCAATAATAAGGAGCGCAAATGCACACTGAAACGGGCGTAAGAGTGCACCTAGCAGGGAATAACAAATATGATCGTAAACATGCCTAAAATGTGGTGCATCGACTAGAAATACGGCCCAGATGAGTCCATAAATGTGTATATAAATGGGACTCATCAGATGACTATAGAGAATGTAGATTTCTGCCAGCTCAGAAGAGATTATAATGCTAACTCTAACATGGATCTAATAGCCAAGTTTGGGAAAACTATGAAAGCTCTGGTTGACAGCAGAGAGCTATGCAACTCTCTAACCAAAGAAATTGTTCTTCTAAAGAAGGATAGGGATTTGGCAAGACCACCAAAGACCAGGGTAAATAAGATTAGTGGCTTGAAGAACAAATCCCCCTCAAAAGGAAGGATAGGAGCCAACTCTTCCAAACCAAAGACAACTCCTCCACTGGTTTATGGCGGTTGTTTCACTCAAGAAAGAAAGCAAAAATGCTTCAAAGAAAATAGCTCAGACTCACTCTATGAGACAAAGGCTAATCTAAGGAAGGACACTTCTCCCTTCAATAAGGGCATGGGAGGACCATTTCCTGGGCATCTTATGGATGGGACTTCCACAGGGGAAAGAAAAAAGTTACCAACTGCATTCAAAGTATACCATGAAAGAAGGATCACAAGGGAACAGGAGCTCAGTAGGTCTAGGAGTATGAAGGAACCCTTAAAAAGGACTGCCTTCAAGAAAAGAATTGTGAACAGAGAGAGTCATATCTCTAACCAATACAATTCTATCTCCTATAGGTACTCCTCCAACTTCCCACAGAAGAATCATACCCCTACCAACAGCAAGAGGACAAGATACAACAAGTTTGACTGCTGGTGTTGTGTCAAGACAGGACACTTTGCAATTGATTGTTGGTACAATCTAACTGCTCCAAGGGTAACGAATGCTAAACATGCAAATCGCCTTGCTCATTAATACTACGCATATCTGAAAGTAGTTAAATCCAGTATGCTCTTCAAAGCTAACAATGTGCTAGGACCCAAAACTACTTGGGTTCCTAAGGGTCTGTAATCTCAATATACAGATAGTCCAAGTGCCCATACAGTTCTGGGCCTTGGACAAGGTGGCTGTTCTAGCCCATTGGCTGGAACAGCAAAATTTGCTCACTAACAATCCTAGTGCAGGGTTGGTGCCAAAGGATAACTCCCAAGCAGGGCGGAAGAATGCCTTGGGCAGACATGTAAGGAAGAATTGTATCGTCGATACAATAAGATATGTCGACGACACAGTAGATGTCGACGACAAATGGATTAGGCAGGAGGGATGCGTACCCTGGACGTGTCTCAATGACAAAAGCAGTATCGGCTAAATAAAGATGAGCCTTTTTAACACGGCACTAGGATCGGACAATCAGAGCCGTCTGATCATTCATCAATGGTGTCGAAGGTACGCGCCTCTTCACCTAATTGCCCTATAAATAGAGTGAATGTTCAAGAATAAAAATCACTCTTTCGTTGGCCTCAAACTACTCCATCGACAAACCCTCTCCTCGTCTCCGACGTATCGCCTTCCCAAGGACAATGGAAACCGAAAAAGGGTTAGGTGAGATGCCCTCCACTACGATGCTCACATCTCTGTGGGAGCGAATGGAAACTCTCATAGAAAAATCCATGAACAAAATCAGGGATGAGATGAAGGAAGAGATAAAATCAATAAAGGAGGACATCTCTCAACTCCACACTCAACATGCGAAGTCCACTGCCCTTATCCTAAACAGAAACGCCAACCACGAGCAAACCCTAGACGCTAGTCTTCTAGAAGTAAGAAACTTCATAAATGTCGGAGATCAGGAGATCCTGGAACAGCTGTTCGAACAGAAGGAGACAGTAACAGAAGAAATCCAAGACGGGGAAAGGTGGATTAAAGAAGAAATCCAAGAAGAGATTAAGGGAAGCATAACTGCTTGTTCACATCAAGCAAGATGGGTAAATAATCAAATAAAACAAGCACTCCAAATAACCCCATCCACATGTGTACACACTGAACCCTCCATCAGCTCCAACACTGAAGCCGAATCAGACGAATTCGCAACACCTAGAAAGAAAAGGAAAACCTCCTGCGAAGAGTATAGAAAGAAGAGAATAAATGAGGTCAAGCAGGATCTAGAATCAAGCCGGTGGAACCCCTCACTCAAACGAAATCATCACAGAGTCATGGATAGCATTTGGACACGGTCAGAAAGACCATGAAAGAGTGTACTCCTCTACGGAATGGAATCATCACGTGAAAGACCTAGAAGAAAGGAAGCGACATAAGATGGCCTTTCCCCACGGTCCTCCTCCTCCTCCAAAGAAGATCTCGAAGCCAATTTACTTCTATAGGCGAAAGAAGAAGAAGGAAACGAAGGGAGCCAGCTCCAGCATGCCATAAGGAAACGTCTCGTTCAAAACGATTGAATGACGTAGATTTCTAAGGATAATACTACTTCAAGAACAATTGGTCCTCTTATATAACTAGTCTGATGTATATGAACAATCTTAGTATATGAACAATTATCTATGAATGCTTATAAGGCATATGCTTGTGATGATATTGCGGCATGCTATTCTTGATATGTATGGTATTCATAAATGTGCAATTACTGCTATATCTAGTTATTGCTTGCTGATAACTGATAACGTACCTTGCACCTTGTGTGCTTAGTTAGCACAATGTCATACAATCTTACATGGGTCTATGCTAGACATCAGATGCAAGTTATACAGGTTATGTAGGATGCAAGGAAGACGGGAAGAGTACCTCAGGGACATGTCAATTCCTTGGTGGAAGACTGATCTCGTGGAGCAGTAAGAAGCAGACCAATGTGACAATCTCAACAGCAGAATCAGAGTATATCTCTGCTGGGATCTGCTGTGCCCAACTGTTATGGATCAAACATCAACTTGAAGACTACAATTTAAAGATGACCAAAACACCCCTGTTCTGTGACTCTTCAAGTGCAATTTCAATTGCTAAGAACACTGTCTCTCACAGCAGGACTAAGCATATTAAGATCAGGTATCACTTCATCACGGAGCATGTGGAAAATGAAGATATCACCCTTGAGTTTGTCCCAGTAGACAAACAAGTGGCTGATATATTTACAAAGCTCCTAGATGAAGCTAAGTTTAATTTCTTCAAATTCCAACTGGGGATGTTAAACTTAGAGTAATCCTCTACTTATTTATCACTAATCCCTTTCTAGATGCTTGGTTAGAAAATCTCTCAGGATTTGGATGAACTGTGACCGAGCAAGGGGGAGCTTGGACTATTGTCTACCTAAAGAAGATCTCCAGGAAAGAAGTCAGAAAGGGGGAGAAATAGCCCAAGTAGAAAGACCTCAAAGATAGGGGGAGCAAAGGTGTAGGGGGAGCCACAAAAGAAGAGACATCAAATCAAGGGGGAGCTATAAGCCTGATGTACTCATGGAGCTATAAGCCTGATGTACTCAGAGAGTTCAACAAAGATAAGTACAATCTCACATGCTCAAAAGTTAAGATTATAATATTTGTTGTCAAGTGAAAGTAGTCTTGAATTGAGATTCTGACTTCTTCAAATAGGGGGAGATTGTTGGGAAACTTGCCCACATGATTCCTGATTTGAAGAAGTCACAAAGTCAAAAAAACTTCACTTTGTATTTGATCACTTCTCTAGCTTATAAATCTCAGGAAGTTAGAAGAATGAAGTTCGTCGAACGCAGAAGCAAGATCGTCGAACTCAGAAGGAAGATCGTCGACCACTGAGACTTGGCGTGTTCGTCGAACGCAGAAGGAAGATCGTTGAACTCAGAAGGAAGATCGCAGACCGCTGAGAACTGGTGAGTCAGTCGATGGCTGAGACTCGGCAAGATCATCGACCGCTGAGACTCGGCAAGATCGCCGAACGCTGAGACTCAGCGAGATCGTTGAACGCTGAGACTCAGCAAGATCGTCGAATGAAGAATGGAGTTCGTCGAACGCTGAGACGGGACAGAAGAATGAAGTTCATCGAACGAAGATTGTCGTTCGTCGAACGCAAAGAAGAATGAAGACAAAAGGAAGAAATGTCGTCAAGAAGACGCGGCATCATCGACATCACCAAAGTGGCCTTGTCGTCGAGAAGTTGAAGAAGCCTTGTCACTGAAAAGGCTATGTATGACAGATGGCGCTGAACATCGTCGTAAAGAAGGCTTGTCGTCGAGAGGACAAGGTGATTACGACGACACAGTCAGAGACAGCATATCGTCGTATATGCAAAAGCACCAGAATGTCTCGTATCGCCGAGATACCAGCATCAGAGGCAGAAGCTAGAAGAATTGAAGGTCTACCTAAGCTCAAGGGATCGACAAAGTCATGTCGTCTAGATATTGTCCATGTCGTCGTAACATTGGAAATATCATCGAGACAGATTCAAATGTTGCGGATGCGCTGTCACCATTTAATGCCGCCGCCTGATTGTCCAATCAGCGCATGCTCTTAAGGAAAGGAGCGTCTGACACTTAAGGAACTTTATCAGAGACCGTTGAGGACCTCGCACTCTTATAAAAGAGATAAGAGAATGCCCTAGAACAAGAAGAAATCGTGAGAAAAGAAAAATGAGAAAGAGTCCCGCTGCTACACTTCAACAGAACAGTATTCTCGGCGGAGAAGAAGAAGATCAAGTAGAGAACAAGCATCAAGTGTTCTCTGAAGAATCAGTCGTCTCCATCGATAAAAAAGTAGCCGATCAACACCAGGCAAAATAAGAGGAGGCTGAAGAAGATCTAGTGCTGAAACTCCAAATCAAGAAGCATCTTCTTCAACCTAAAGGAAGCCAATCTTCATCAGGCTAAAGTTGTCGATCTTCATCCGGCAGAAGAAACAGTTTTTCTAGTGTAATTTCCTGTAAGGCTTGCGGGCCTATTTGTCTAGCTTGAGGGCTAGAGAGCTGTGAGGCTTAAGGGACAGGGCAGTGGACTTGCGGGTACGACACCGTCAAGCTTGAGGGCTGGAGAGCTGTGAGGCTTGAGGGCCAGAGCAGTGGACTTGCGGGTCCGACACCGTCTATCTTGAAGGCTGGAGAGCTGTGAGGCTTGAGGGCCAGGGCAGTGGACTTGCGGGTCCAATCTTGTCGAGCTTGAGGGCTCGGGCACAGTAGGGGCTTGCGGGCCTAGGCTGTAGGAACATTACTTGCGGGTCTGTGTTGTGTAGGGCTTGAGGGCCTGAGTGTCGAGCTTGCGGGCTCGGGGGCAGTAGGGGCTTGCGGGACTAGACTGTTGGACTTGCGGGTCCGTGTTGTAAGGCTTGAGGGCCTAAAATTTTTGGCGGCGTTTGCCGAGCCTAGCACACTGCTAGGTAGGCACAGAGGGAAAGAGGACTACTCAAGACACCCAGTCTTGAGGAACCTCTATACATCTTTGTGTGCTTTTCTGTGTTGTGTTTTCTACCTTATAGATCTATTAACCAGAAATCAAGATCACCAAAAAGGGGATAATATAATTTGAAAAACCTATTCACCCCCCCCCCCTAGGTGAAAAGTTGACACCCAATAAACAACACTAATAAATGATAAGCTTCTCATGTGCTTTTCTAACACTTGGGACTCAAGGTTTTGGGCCAACAGAGAGTCCGGATGCCATAGAGAAATATCTACAGATGCTCTTCTTGGAAAACTAAAATCATATGAGATGTTGTTGAAGAGTAGAGCTGAGGCTGAAGCTAAAGAGAAAGCTTCAACTTCTTTGAAGGAGAAGTGAATTGCCCTAAAATCTTCTGAAACTGTATCCTCTCCCTCAGAAGAGGAAATGTTTAATTTTCTGGCTAAAAGATTCAAGAAATTGGTCAGGAATGAAGATTCAAGGAGGAGAGACAAGATCCCCAATAGACCAAAGTATAGCCAGACTCCAAACAAGGAAATAACCTACTACTCTTGTGGGAAATTTGGACACATTGCACCTTAGTGTCCAGATCTTCAGAAGGACAAGCTTCATACAAAGGATCAGAAAAAACAGAATTTCAGAAGAAAAGATAAGAAGAAGGGAAGAGGCTTTATAGTTGAAACTTGGAGTGATACTGAATCAAGCTCTAGGAGCTCCTCAGACAGTGATGAAGAGTGTGCCACAGAAGAAGCCTGTCTAATGGCTTTAGAAGACTCAACGATAGAAAATCAGGTATCTTTGTTTGATGAGTTTGATTTTTCTTCAGGAGATTTTAAAATCAGCTTTAAAGAATTTTGCCAAGATTATCTTGAGCTTCAAAAAGAAATTAACACAGTTAAGAAAGAACTAGAAGACCTTAAGAAAGAAAATCTATATACTATTAATTATGATTTGAGAAACTAGATATATAAAAGGGAAACAAAAATAGATGAGCTAACTAGTGAAAACTCAAATTTAAAAGAAAAGCTTACAAAGGCAAAAGCCTTTGAATACTCACTCAATAGGAGGAGTCAAAAGCTGAAGGATATTACACAAAATATCTCTAAGAGACCTAAATATCTTGGTCTAGGAGCAGGATCACCCACTAGCTCAATAAGTTCCAGCAAACCAGCCTGGAAAAATCCAGTAATCTTTGTTAGACCTGGTGATTATAAAATAAGTGAAAACATTTCAATGTGCAAAGAACAAAACAACCATCCTGATAAAATCACTGTATTTAAAAAAGTGACTTCTAATAATGAGAAGAGAACACTAGGCAAGAGTAGTTTAGGGAAGCTAACAAACTACAATCAAAAAGCTAAAGTATAAAGGAAAATTATTAGGCACTCTACAGACTTGTTACATCTAGATATATTCTATGCACATTTCCAGTACCAAGATAACAAACCTAGGTTTAATAAACCTATCCTCTGCCAACCAAAAGGATATAATGAAAGACCATTCTATTCTTTCATATCACCCTATAATGGTAAAAGCAAAGGGCCCAAGGTAACCTGGGTACCATCTAATGTTTGACTTACACGTGCAGGAGAACTTAGGATCCCTTCCTTAGAGATAATATAGGTAAAAGGAAAAACTAACTATTCAACATGGAACTTCAAATAATCAAGGGAGTAACTTCTTCTCTAAAACTCTTGATAATGCATTCTAATTAACACATATAATATTATAAATACTATTTTCAATAAAAACCATTGCTTGGAAAAACATCATTAATTTTCTAAAGAAATACATCTGAAGATTCAGAGTTGCGTCGAATAGAATTTGACGCACCATTGAGTTATACTCGACGCAAACTTCGAGAGTCGTATGAGGTAGATAACTCGAATAACATTCGACGTTGCATCGAATACATATTGACGCATGCGTCGATTTAATAGTTGTTGTATGAATTCGGAGTCACATCGATTACAAATCGACGCAATGTCGACATGCCAAGAGCGCACAGTTTTGCTTCTAGAAGCTACTTCGACACGTTTTGGCGCACTGGATTTACTCCTTTTCGACGTTGCTTCGAATACAACCCTAATTTGCGACGAATCGTCTTCTCTTAAGCAACTAAGTCGTTAGATTATACTACACTTTCGAATTTTTTTCTCTCTCTCTTGTCTCCCTGCTCTAGCTCTCTTGCATCCTTATTTTTGCTTCTCTCTCTCTCTTTCTTGTTTTACTTCTGCAGGTACCGCAGAATCAATGGACCTTACTAAAGTTAACTCTATATTCGATGTAGATATTGAATCCTTCAATGCTGCTTCTGACAATTTCAAGGCAATTCTTGGGTTGTTCCAAACCACAGGACTGTCGAAATTAATTTCAACTAGAGGAAAGATATTTGATGTCGAATTAGCCGAGCTAAAAGAAAATATTCATATTGGAGAGGATGGATCTCTCCAAGGGAGAATCTCTGGGAGTGACATTAACATCACTGTGGAGATGTTGAGTCATACCTTTGATCTACCAGAAGGTGATGACTCGTCTGAGATGACGGCGGCAGAAATCCAGCAAGCACTGCAAATAAAGAAATTCAACAAAGACAAATCAATAAACTTAAAGAAGCACGACTTTTTGAAAGAGTATAGGTTTTTGGTAGACATAGTAGGCAAAGTCCTACTATGTAAAATTTCGGCTCATGATGTTATTCCCAAACAACAACCTGCAGATAATGGGAATATTGGTTCTCAACAAGAGAATCCATTGGGGGATGTTCCTCCTGAATTTGATTGTTCATAAGTATGCACACAAGGAGAATGCATACATGAGAATGATGAGTCAAATACTATCTCACAATTATCCAGCAGTGTGCAAGTCAAAATGGGTGCCAATTCCCCCTAGAAAAAGAATCAACATTGGGATCTTCTCCAAATGGACTAGGCAAATTCAAAAGCCTAGTCAAGTTGCACCCTCTCCTCCTCCATCTCCAACTCCTCAAGATCATGAGATAATCTTACCAGATCTCCCAAGTGATACTCCAGCTCAGGTTCCTGCAATAGTTCCACAAGACACAACAACTAAATTTCCAGCAATGGCCTCTCCTCAACAGCAACCACAATCTCTTATCAACCACAATCTCACAGACCTCACTGATGTCTCAACAGAAATCCCTCATGTCAATATGTCACCACCTCTTGTTGATACACCCTCTACATCCCATCTACCACCTATTTTGACATTAACCAGGCAATTTCCAAAGCAGTGGTGGTGCTGGCCACTGGGACATTTGCTGATCTTCTGTTAACACGGGCAAGAAAGCTCAATAGGAAATACTCCCAAATAGAGAAAGAACTGAAAGAGTCACAGGATTCTATCCAGTCAATAAGGGCAGTGATATTGTCCTCTAGGGTGACAAGATCTTTCTTAACCTCCCTTGCAAGTAAGGTTCAGAAGGGGGAGACTATTCAAGAAGAGGAAGTCCCTGCCCCAGAAGTTAATAACTTAGAATTTGGAGACCCCAATAAGATCACTGTGCTCAATAAAGTACTTTTAGATGAGCATGCACAAATCTAGGGGGATCTACCTGCACTGACTCGGGGGAAGCCCCTTATCAATGAACAAATCTTAGAAGAGGAACAACTATTAGAAAATGTCACAAACATGGCTAAATAGGCTGCCTAGTTAGCTCAAGATGAGGCACTAATTCAGCGGGAGCCTCACAAAGAAGATGACAAGGCTGCTAAAGTGTAGGATGAGCCCTTGGTGTTTCCACCCAGAAAAATGACACCTCATGTTTTCTCAAGGAAGAGTAAAACCCCTCCAAAAGAATAGTACAATGCAGGTAATCAGTAAATGAATAATTTCTATTATAACATCATGTGGATACAGTTCTGGGAGACAATCTGATCAGTTGAAAGTCAATTGAAAGTTTAATATGTGGTCTATGTCTCTAAGCATTAATGTTAATTGTATATTTATTTGTACACAATTTTATGTCTCAATATGATTGAAATCACTTAAACTATTTGTAAAATTTGTCAAGGCAAATATGGGGAGATTGTTGGGAAAAACATCCTTAGATTTATCTTACAAATTATCTACAAGTGATTTTATTAACTAGGATTTATTACTCATGTTGTATAGAGAGGGTACTTTGGTCATTAGATGTCCTGGGATGTCACACTCTAAATAGGGTGTCAAAGACCAGTCCAAAAAGAGTCCAAAATTCAGTTGAGTTAAATTTGCGTCGAATGGAAGTCGACCCAGCTTCAACTTCAAGTCGAAGTAACTTCGAATAGAAGTAAGAGCAACTCAGACTAAAGTCAATGTATAAGTTGAAGTCGACGCAATGTCGATATGTAGTCGACGTAGAAGACAGAGTAAGTCGAAGCAGTATTTGAAGTCGACGCAACTTGGACTTATGTTTGACGCAGAAGAAAGAGCGTTGAGCTCAGGATTTAATCTCGACAGCTATGTCGATAGGTATTCGATGCAACGTCGACTGTAGAATCCAGTTCTAATCTAAGAAGGATTTCTATGCAGCTTCTATTAGATGCCCGAGGTGCGTCGATAAGAAGACAAATGTATTCGACGCTACGTCGAATACAGACAGAATTAGAAAGTCTTTTTTATTTTATTTTAAGATGATTTAGAGGTTGTACATGGAATTGATTTGATCTTTAACGGGTCGGTTATATCCAAGAATAGAAAGAAAGTCTCCAGAGACATAATAAAACAAAAAAGGAGGATATTCAAATTGAGATTGACGGGTAGTCAACCAAAATAGAAGGAGGATATTATTATTCGTTGAACATTCCTATTAAGGATACAGCAAAAGAGGAAAAGAATTCAAATTTGATTTCGACCGAAGAATAAGGGGACTCGGGAAGATTGACAAGTTAACCAATTCTATTATTCATCTTCTTCCTTCTTCCTGCAGCTCTTTCTCTCTCTCTCAGATACAAGAACTCTCTGTAAAGGAATAACAAAAAGGCTTCTTCATCTTCATCTCCGCCCTCTCCCACAACAAGAAGCCTACAGGGAATACAGAGATTCTGTTGATCAAAAGCTTGAACAGTCCTTACAACTCTTCTCTCAGCAAGGACTCATCAACTGAAATAGAGATCCATCTACAAACACTAAGTGCCTGAATACTCGGTGATTGCTGAAGGAGGATTCAATCAGAAGAATATTCTTCATCTTCTTCTTCTCTCTTTTAATCTCTCTATTCTTTATTATAAACTGAGTAATGAGTTTTTAGAATCCCTCTCCAAAGGATTCAGTGGTTCAAGGTCTCCTTATCAGAAGATCTAGATTGGTTCTGAGAGTCTTCTTATCAAAAGACTCGGTCATTGGTTCTAAGAGTCTCCTTATAAAAGACTTAGTGGTTCTAAGGGTCTCTTTATCAAAAGACTCAATGGTTCTAAGAGTCTCCTTATCAAAAGACTCAGTGGTTCTAAGAGTCTCCTTATCAAAAGAGTTAGACACAGATAATGTATTCCTACCAAGGTGGTAGAAGAGTGGACTACCCCTATTTTGGGGAACCACTATAACTCTTGTCTCACTTTGCTGTGTTTGACTGTGTTGTTCACTGTTATTATTTCTGCAGTGCTTTATTTACTTTCTGCAATCTATGCTTGTTTTATTCTGTGTTGGAAAGCTGAATGCATAATTATTAGAAGTTTATTGTTTTGCACATCTATTATAAGAAAAGTTTTTAAAAACCCTATTCACCCCCCCCCCCCCCCCCTCTAGAGAATACTCAGAGGACTCACTGTGCACTTTCAAGAGCCAAGGCGGAAGAATGAGACTCTTTCTGCCAATGACGGAGCTCGGAAGCTCCAAACCGCAAGTCGTTTACAGATCCACGGAGAGCAGCCCATTGCGGTTCATTCTGTTTGATTGAAATCTCTGATTCATGGCGCCAAAGAGAGCGATAAGGATAATGATCCTTCCTCCCGGTCTTAGGATGTGTTTTGGTCCTTTCATCCTTTTTCAATGCTTGCATATGGTTGTCTCTTTCACTAATTAGTGAAGTGTAGGATTCCCTTTAGTTCTTCGGAACCCCGGGTCAATTGTGTCCGTCCCTGACATTTATTGTATGTAGAATTCCGGTAGTCGTGCAGATTTAGGCATTTTGTGTGAAGCCTACCCGTGGTCGTTAGCTCGGATCGGTGATGCTTGATTGTCACGTGTATTTAGGTTAAGGCTAAAATGCGTGTCAGAGAATGACTCCATGAGATATGTCATTATGAATACGGGACTTGGGTTCTAGATGTCTTTTGGAGATCCTAACAGAATCCCCTTGCTTCAGTTGTGGTTGAATGCAAACCTTCACCACGAGTTTTGAAGTATAGTGCCTTGAACCTCCTTCGTTGGTTATGTTTGCGAAGCCTTTGTCTTCTTGGAGGGATTAGGTGTGTAGCTTACTTTTTTATAGCACTTGTATGTGCTAAACCCTACGGGCCGAGGCGAAGCCGTACCCGCATCGTGCTAGTGGGGTCACGACGACTAGAGCACGGGCAAAGCTGAACCGAACCTGTTTCCATGCAGATCGGTGAAAGGTACCAACCTCTTGTGCGTCGTGCGATCATGGGTGAGGTCGTGGAAGGTATTCACCTAGGCCGGCCAAAAACTCTTTTCCCACCTAAGTTATACAACTTAGGGTGGTGTTGGTGCTCGTGAAGGAGTACCTTGAAAGCATGCCTTGTGTGCATGAAATGTGTGGTCATGAGTACTCACATCTGTGTTGCGTTGAACTGATGTTATGTTAGCCGCATGCGGTTGCTTAGGCGGTTGTGTGGATCCTCCGGGTGAACCCAACCAACAACATATGCATACGTAGGTTCCCCTTTACTTGATGCTCAATCTAGAAGATTGATTGTGCTTGAAACCTCACATTGTGTAAAGTAGATGCACTTTCATTATATTATTACATGTTGCATGTATGGCTTGCTTGCAGGTTAGCGGTGCCTCGCCCCTAAGCCGGCTAGGATGACCCGGGGGTGGGATCATTACACGGTTTGTGGTCAGCTCATAGCTGACCCTCATTTACCTCGTATTTGTGGATGCTGCAGGTGCTGGCGAGTCGAGGGGAAAATAGTAGGCTAAAGCCCATTGCTGTGTTGGCCCTTGAAGGCCATCCTATTTTATTGGTTTTCATGTATTGTCGGTCTGCGTGCCGAAGTATGCTTTGAGTTAGTTACATTTGTTGAATGTAAGGCTTTAGGACCATAATTTTATTGTGACATTCCTGAGATGGTGGACATTCTGAATTTAATGTTTAATGAAAGTTTCCGCTTACGCTTTGTTTTAATCTGGTGTACTTCTTTTCTGTTTATCATCTTTTAACGTCTAGCTAGTGTGTTCAATATGGCGTGGGGTTCCGGCCGGGCCTATTGTTATATTGTTTGTGATGGTAGGGTATTACAGTCAGATCCGTTGTGGTGCCGATGTTTCCTTTTTGTGCAGCTCAATCTCAGCCAATCGCTTGCGCCAAGATTAGTGTTGGGCTTTAAAACCACAGAAATTTGAATCATTTATTAGAAGGCTCAGTTGACCTCAGATCGAAGACTTATCTGTATAAAAATTGTGTGAAATTTTACCACCTTATTAGAATTTTTTTTATAAATTTTTATAAATTCGCTTGATATTTATTTAAGGCCAAACAGTAGGTAGTAGTTTAATTTAAATAGGAATTTAGGTAAAATTAAATCCAGAAATTAATTGTTCATTTTTTGGCAGTGTCCCCCACGGATGAAATTGTTTAGAATTTCATGATGGGTTTATTAAAATTATCAGAAAAAATATCAGACACAGTTTGTAAAATTTGAACAATACGGGCGTCGAAAATCCATCTTTCTGCCCCGAAATCACTCGTATTAACTAAACCCTGCTAATTTTGTAATTTCAACATTTGAATGATCCACAATACCATTTTAAGAGGGTCTACTTAAATATTTAACGGGTTCGAGCATCGTAAAACCCG